>OY728165.1:1337115877-1347115877 GCA_963277665.1 Viscum album
CTCAATGGGTTACCCATCATGAGGAAACCAAGATAAACTATGATATGAAACATAATTATGTTTAGTAGAGGATGAGATTATAGATAATATAATATTTTCATGGAGATATACCTATCAGTGAGATAATGTTGAAGATCAATGGACCTCTAGTTTAATTTAGTCTATCAATATTTCTATATAGAAGGGGGATAAAAAATCCATGTATTTCATTACCAGGTTTCCTCATACCCTTCAAGGATGAAATTATATCTATGTAGTGATTGGGTTCTTATATAAGCCCACCCAATTCATACAGATCAAGGAAAACACAATAGTGGAGGATCTTAGTAATTTGTACATATATAAGGTTGTGAGGTTATATGGTGTTCACTCCACCATAATATATGATAGAGATCCCCATATTACATCTCAATTATGAAAAATAATATATAAGGACAAGGTATCCCATGTGAATGTGAGTATATCTTACGTTTCATAGATAAATGATCAAACTGAGTGGGCTAATTAAATATTGTAATACAAGATTTGATCATTTGTTTCAGATATTGATGGTGTGTGGGATACTCATCTACTATTGGTCGATTTTTCTTATAAAAATAGTCACTAACCCTCTATTTATATATCCCCATTTAAAGATATTTTTATTCAACCATATTTATATTCTATTTGATTGATAAAGGTGTGGGAGTCCTATATGGTGTGGACCAACCTTAACCAAGACATGACTGAGAAAATTCTAGTTATTCAAAAATGATTAATGATAGCTTATATTCACTATAAATTTTATGTTGATCACCATCGAAATCCCTTGAAATTACTCGTAAGGGATTGGGTGTTTTTAAATATATGACATTTTCTAGGTCACCAAAGATTGAGGAATTAGGGGAAGCTCTCCCCAAGGTATATTATCTATTTCAGAATCATTTAGTGGATCATGAAAATTATTTACAGGTTAGATTTTCTACCATCCATAATTAAAATTCACAATGTGTTTCATTCCCCTCAATTAATGTGGTACCAACTTGAACCATACTGTATGATGAATTGGGAGGACATTGAATTGGAGTCAAGTATCTCAATTATAGAGAAACTAGTTTGGAATGTTGACTCTTTTATCAAAGTGTTGTGTGAGAGGTCTGTTCGATTAGTTTGTGTGTTTTGGCCTAAAAAATAATATTATCATGATAATTGGGAGTGGTAAGCGTATATGAGGGAGAAATGGTCTTATTTTTTCTTGGACCATGAATTGGGTAGACTTTTAAGGAGAATAATGTGATATAGTAGGGAGAATTTTCACACCACAATGTCACTCTCATTTATTAGATATGTTATTTTATTTCTTCTATCCTTACACATCATTTTTTATGTCAGCAAAAATTACTAATGTAGGGGAATATCACCTTAAGGTATATTATCCCTTTTAGGATCATAGAGGAGATCGATAAAGTTGGTTACATGTTGTATTTTCCACCTCAGTTAATAAAAATCCACTATGTGTTTCATGTCCCTCAAATAAAGAGTTATCAAGCTAATGCATCCCATATGATGAATTGGGGGGAATTTTAGTTTTAGGAAAAAATATTAATTACCATGAATACATTTTATATTAATTACTCATAGATAAAAGTGTTTTGTGGGATTTAGTTTATGTTTTATGCCAACATATATTAGATTCACATGGTACTTCAGAGTGGGAAGCATATATAAGGGAGATATGGACTCATTTTTTCATTGACCAAGCCTCAATTTGACTTTATAGGGGAAGAAAGTGATATGGTATTGATAATTGTCACACCCACAATTATAAATTCAGGTAATACATGTATAATGTAATTTATTTTATTCTTACCCATAATTTTTTATTCCTTCTCTTTGAAAACAATGTAAAATTTAGAATGATGGAGTTGTCAAACAGTTGGAACATGATTGGGGATAACTGAAGTAAAACCATAATACACATATGAAATTGTAAAAGAGGAATTATGAAAAATTGGGACTTAGTTTATGAAACCATGTAGACATCCCATGCAAGTACCAAAGTGAAGTCAGTTCTTCCTACATGGTTGATGCATGGTGTGAAATATCATGTGTTATATTTAATTTTCAAAAATAATGATATGTCTATTTTTCCTTCACTATATTTTAATACTTTAACCCTCTTATTTTTACCCACTTGATTCCATCCAATCTTCATTTATGATAATATTTCTTTCTCTCATATTGGGTCTATTTTTATGTCTCTCCATAATGTTTTGTCAAATAAAACATCAAGTAATGACCTCCTACATTATAATTCTATTTTCCCTTTCCTTTAAACATGGGTTTCTCATCCTCATAAATCCATGGAGGCCTATGATTCCATTAATCTAAATCTATGTGATGTGGGTTTAAATATTTGATATTATGTTGGTTTCTAAGGGAAACCTCCTTCTTTTCTTTTGATTTTTATTAATTTCCATGTGGTTGGGATTGGTTGAGGTTGGTGGTTCTGTTACCCTTCCTTTATTTGTTTAAATATTATTTCTTGTATGTTTTTAATTATAATATAATTTATTATGAAGGATATTACATTCGTATTTTTTAATTACAGAATAATGAATACTATGTTTAATCTGTTTCCTTCTTATTGGTAAAGGGAAAGTGCACATTTTATGTGGAAATTCAAATAGAAATAGAAATTATATATGGAAATTGCATGTTTATTGATTTATCTAGAACCTAGTGAACTTCATGGAAAACCCCATGTGCTTAGGTAAGATAAAATGGATAATGATTATGTTCTTTCTACTTTTCTGGGAACCACCTGACTGGGGAAGTAATTTTTATGGGTCTCCCATTGGTTAGTGAAGTTATTAGATAAGAATTCCAATAGATGGTTAGTGATTTTATTTAATAGGATCCATAGCCTTAGTGAACCTAGTGTGCAGTCCCATGATTCATGTTAATAAAATAACTTTTAATTCTTATCTTAAAATTTATAGTTTGATTGGTAACACACTCAAACATGTGGGTTTTTCCTTAAAATTTTTTAAATCCTTTTTTTATATTATATTAAAATGAGAATTCATTGTTTTTTAACAAGGGATCCATTATGGACCACTTGGTGATAACCTATTGAACATATTATTCTCACACCCTTTATACATCAATAGTGTACACAAACCTTGTGTTATAAGATACAAGAAGGGTAAGGACCCCACTTGGAGGTGGTGGTACTCATACTAGCTTTTATTGGTTATGTAGAGGTGAAATGATGGTGAGATGGTACCTCATGTCACATAGATATGGGTAGATGGTATCTTTTTTATCTTTTTTTATTTTTTAGTCTACTTATATTTCCCTTATGTCACTATTCTGGCTTTTCATCACATCACATTTTTTAATGAAGTTTATGCTAGTACTCTATTATTGTTTTTATATGATTTTAATTTTTATGAATTCCATTTATTTATTTTGTGTATTATTTCTATTACGAATTAATTAACGGAATGAGTCACCAAATATGGCACGGTCATACTGGTTTTTTAGTTTATACAATGTGTTTTAATTATTATTTTGGGTGAAATTGTTCACATGCGTATATTCCTTGATAAATAAGAACTAGTAGTCAGCTTGTGGGGATTATAAATTTCCTTTATTCCATGTCATGGTCTCGATCAGTTTCCAAGGTCTAGGATTACCTAGGTTGGTTCATAACAGTTAGTGGTAGACACATTTTTAGTGGGAATAAAATGAAAATAGGTTCATTAGAATCTATCATGGGATATATTTCATAATTTTATTTTGTTATGATGATTTAACAAGAGGATTTATTTTTGATAATGGTTGAAAAGCTTCTATAGCTAGAGAAATGGAACATGAAATTGTTATAATATAAAACTTATTTTACAAAACTGTTATTATTTCCTTTATATTAGATTATGAATAATAATCCCATGGTGAAAATGTTTGATATATTTCTTCAACCTGATATTAGGTTAAGGATTATACTATTAGACATACCCACCTATATTATAGTGGTGAAAAAAATGGTAGAGGTGGACATGGAAAATTTCAGTGTGAAATTAATTTTTTTGACATATTTAATGATATAATTTCATTAAAAGGCCATTTTTATAAATTTTTTCAGATTAGAGATATATATAGTGGGAAGGAATATTATGTGTTATCAATTTGTGGTGAGAACACATTTGATGAAGTAATTTCATAATAAGATTATAATGCTTCATTAGTGTGGAATGTATAAACATATTGAGAGGCTTTTTATAAAATACATTATTTTTACTTTTAATAACATCTGGGGATTAAGGATTCCTATATAGAAACCAATATATTCTATATTTTTGTCAAAATTTATGGTATTTGTTAATACTCAACGAGGACGATGCATAAAATTCAAGGGAAGTTATTCACTGTAGATCGTGTGATAGAAGAATTAAATGAATGACCTATAATAGTATGTAGTAATTTTAATATTTATTATAAAGGTATCTATATTGTCATTGATATAGTTTTATATCTTTAATTAATATCTACATGATTAGTAGACTAATTAAATTTCCATATGGAATTAATTCCCTATTCTATGAACATTGATACACACCTTAGATCGAGGATAGATTAAGGGTTTACATGTATTTATTGTTCTATTATGATTAGTGATGTAAAAATATCATGTTACATGTTAGTATAAAATATGAGCACATATTATCTCATTATTAGAATGGATTGGATATAGCTTTTAAGTATAATATTGGTTGTATATTCATAAAATTTATTTTACCTTACATTATGGGATTGTTCACTCATTGTATATAGATAGAGATATTCATGTGAGTGTAGTGTGATATTTTGATATAAAACATAGATCTTTAACATTTAATGTATCTAGTTTGATTATTATATTAACATATTCAAAGGACAAACCTTTGTTTATAATTTTATAATAGGTCTTATTTGATGCATTTCTAAAATATTGTTTTTATATTACCACTAGAGAGAGACATGCAAATTAATATTTATTTATTACCTTTAACAAGATCTATATATTTTCTTCCATATCATATGAATCCTATAAAATATAGATAACTGGAGACTAATTTAAATATTTGGATATAAATGGATTTATCTAACTATTTATTTGACCTTGTGTTGCACTGATTCCATTTTCAATGAAGAATAATGATATCTTATGGTTGTGAATTTAATACCACTATATAAAAAAGAGATTGATCTGGTTTTTTAATGAGCCTCTATAAAATATTAGTTCAATTACTCTTAAAATTTAGTATTTTTATAGACCATGGCCATCTCCCAATGTGTGTCACTTAAAAACACTATTCCTATTTTCATTTATTAATTTAATATAAAATGAATTATATAAACAAAAAAAATAAAACAAAATCCCTGAAATGATAAATCAAAGAGAAATATAACAAAAATATGAATGATGAACATAAATTTGAAGACATATATGAATGTAAATTTCTCCTAGGATTAACTAAATGTTTCTTTCGCTATCTTTTAAAAATAATTTTAAATTTAAATTTATAATCACAATCCATTTTATACACGAACATCTTTTCTACCCATGCAATATGAACACACAATATAACTAGAGACCTCAAGTTATAAAATAACATTATATCATAGTTTTAGGATAGGTAAACACCTTAACTATGTTTAAATCCTTTAATATCCTCACTAATTTCAAAAAACATTCTAATTTTCCATTAAGAATGGTTTTAAGGTATTCCATTACAAAAACATGGGAGAAAAAAATTCATAATAATAGATAATGTTTATAGAGAATAACATGTAAGAAATTTTCACAAACCCTAACATTATCCTTCCAATGAGTTCCCAAAATTTTTAGTATTAATTAAGAAAATGAATGTATAATAGACTATAGAAAACATATGAATTTCTTATAGGAATAATTCTTCAAGTTGTCCTCACATTATTGTTAGAGTATGAGATCAAAATAGAGAGATGATAAGAAAACATAACTTTAATTTGATAAAATGAAATGTAGCATAATAAATAATTGAAAATATAACTAATTACTTATATAGGAAAACATTTTCTTACAGTAGAGGATAAAATATATTGATATATCCTTAAATATTTTAGAATATTTCTTGAGTTTCCTTCCTTGTCTATTAATTAAAAATTCTACAAGTTTAAATTGTATTATTTCTCTCTCTTATGGACTTACAAACACATTGATTTTTTTTGTTAGATCTTAAATTAATTCAAATAAATTATATATACAATGATTAATTTTTAGTTTCTCAAGAACGTGAAGGCAAACATTCCCATGTAGAAAGGCCTTTTTATCAGTGACTTAGATTTCCTTAAATTATTCTCCATAAGTGGATCAATAATTTATTTCACAAGGGAGAAATATTATATAGTGTGTGGGTGTAATTGTTTTTTAAAAGGTCCTTAAGAAATCTTACATTTATTGTTAGAATTTTGAGATATTTATATGTAGTTGATATTTACTCTTGAGTAGATTCATTTTAATGTTATATATCCTTTAAAAATTCTAATTTAATTATACATGGTTGACGTTATTCCTATATTTCTCAAAATAATGTAATAATCCTTACAAATAATCTATGTGCCTTGAGTTATCTTAAACAAGATTCTCTTTGTTGATTTTAATTTTATATATATTCCAATTATTTATACATGGGATTTTTACATTGGTGTTTAATATTACACAGTTAAGAACATATTCATTTAATCACATATAGATAGTTTAGAATAGATTTTAATAATATGTAGTCCATCTGGAAACAATTTACACATATATACCTAGATGTTCATCACCTATAATTTAAAAAAATTAATGTATTTCCATGATAATTTAAAACTGTAAATTAATTAAATCAATAAAGTGTATATTTTAATAAATATTTACAATAATATCAATAATATCTGAATATACTAAACTTGTAGTAAATTCCATTGAATTTTGAAATTTTTGGGGGTCTAAAATATAAATACAATATAAAAATGAGAAAATTATTTGTATCATCACTCTTATGCACTTATCTTTTTCTCCCATTAAAAAATACCATATACCAATGTCAACTCAAACTTCTCAAGAAGAAATCAACAACACCATTCAATTATGAAACCATTGGATCTATAATGCTTCGTATATGAATCATATTTCCTTAATTACTTTATATTCATATTACTCTGTTCAATATCATACTCCACCAATCTACATCTTGTAATTACCTTCCTAGAATAGTATCTCTCTATTCATAAGGAATTTTTGTGTATTGTTTATCTCTTCTCAAGTTCATCAATTATTTATAAATGCTTTTTATTATTATAACTTATCTACTTAATAGAATAACAAGAGTCTATCAATCATTAGGACATGACATGGGTTGTTTTATGGTTAATGGTTGGTGGTTTAGATGTGAAAAATATAGTAATAAATATGAATTTTACTATTAAAAGAATAATGCATGATTACAAGTTTTTTCACTGAATGAAAATACCTCCTTCAATCCCCTTAATTTGATTCAAATATCCCAACACATTACATATATCATATAGGATCTCATATAAAAATATGGAGTAAATTATACATCCACTATTCCCTATTTTTTATATATTTTTTATAACTATATTTTTTCTTGTTGAAAATATAATGAAATTTGATTTATAAATATTTTTGTGAACTATCTTACCTAATATGTGATGGAAAACCCAAAAATCATGCCAAAAAGTAATTTATCCTCCATATAAATAATAAAACAACCCTTTCCCTCATGTACACATGTTTTTAATGAAATCAAGTAAAATTATCCAGATTGAGGTAGGTGAGGATAATATTCATTTAATTTGAAAACCTAATAATTTTGACATGGATTTTAGGTTTCGTAATATAAAGTTCAAATGTAAATTTTTTCTTAAAAGAGTGTGTCATAAAAAAATTTATTCCAATATTGTACCTAATTAATTTTTGAGACAATAGATAATCACTAAAAACTTAAAAAAAATACAATAAATAATGCTCTAGATCAAACAACATGACTCATGAATCTCAATGAAAATAAAAATGTATAATATTTAAAAAGGGTTTAAAAACATCTAGTGTTAGTAAGTTTGATATTAGCCAGAACATATGTACAAGAGTTTTGCATTTTACCAAAGTTCATTTAATGTGAAAATTATATATTAATAAATGAATATATATTAAAAATCCTTTCAATTATTATATTTTAAAATAATTTTTCTTTTATAAAAATTTAATAATGATTCTAAACTGACCAATGGGCTTAATTAATCTTACAAAATCCATACAAATTTAAAAACAGAACAAAATAGAACATTAAAATATTAAACATAAGGATGGTACCATCCCCCCCATAATTATTTTTGGTACACTTATTATAATTCAAAAATGATATGTTCTTGTATACCTAAAATTTTATATTGGAAGAAATAACTAATGACATATATTTATAGAACGTGGTGATTTTTCTATGGGATGGAAAATATATAAAAATATGGGTTTTAATGAAATTAAATTAACCAAAACTTTTTGAAACCTATATAAAGAAACAAAAAAGTAAAAATATAAAGAAAAATAAGAGAAAGAATTTTAAAAATGGGTTGTCCCTCCCAATAATGGGATTTATTTTTTATATACGCTAGTGTCTTCAATGAAAGGTTGTAGAGGGGGACTGGCAGTTTTTGCTTCCTTCTTATGTTAAGGCCCTCTCTAGTAGTGTTACAATTTTATTATACCGCAATGGAATTCTATTGGTGGTATAAATATGGTGGGGACTTCAATATGGGTTCATCGACCATTGTCTCTTCTTGTACAACCATTAAAATATCATTAATAATATTTTAGAATACCAGGTTTTCATAAATATATTCATTTTATTCAGATTAATAATCCCTAAATAGAATCCAAATATTGGATTAATATAAAATAATATCAAAGGATTATTGAGTTATTATGTATGCTTTAATAAAAGTTGAATAAAAAGAATTCAAGATGAATCACTTTCCCTAAAAATATTCAGCTACCCTCCATGGCGTACTGTGCACCTATGAGTATGATGTATCTATATATGAATGAATATAAATAAAATATTACAATCTTAGAATGTGTTTTTTTATATATTTTATTGTTTTTTTAATTTTAAAATAAAATTAATATAAATCTGACTTCAACACTCCCAAGAAATAAAGAGAAATTTTAAGGAATGAACCCTAATAAGGTAGTATTCCTGTTACTTGTAGAATATTGTTATAATGTAGACTAGGGTCATATACCAATGTGTGTCACTCAAAAACACAATTATTATTTTTATTTAATAATTAAATATAAAATGATTTCTATAAACTATAAAAATAAATTAGGAGTCATGAAATGATAAATGCGTGAAAAAATTAATAAAAATAAATATTATAAAAAATGTAATAAATAGTTTAAAGGAAACGACTCAAAAGAATAACCTAATACTTCCTTTAATATTTCAAAAATAATCCCTAATCTAAATATATGATCCTACATTATTATATGCAAGATTATCTTTGAAACTCATTTTTTGAAAACACACAATACAACTAGATACCTCCAATGAACTGCATGCCACTATCTCCTAGGTTAAAAAGAGGGAAACACCTTGACTGAGTTTGAATCCACTACTAGTCTCACAGTTTCTTAAATTTATAGGATCCTTACTTCAATTATGGTTCTATAATATACCATTAATCAAGTGAATGTAGAGGGAAAATATTTTCAAAGAAATAAAGAAATTAAGGAGAGACTAAGATATAAGGCACTATTAATAAGCCTAACCTCATAGTTTGAGTTCCATATTATTTGAATAGGTTCGAAGAAAAAGCAAGCATAAGAGACTAAAAAAACACTAAGATTTATCAAAATAACAATTAATTAGGATATCTTCTCACCAACATGAGATTAAGTGATTTCAATATAGATATGAAAATAATACTAAACTTTCCATTGACAAAATGAAATTTAGTACAGTAAATAAATAAACTCTATTGATAATCCCTCATAGTGTAACCGCTTATGTAGTGGTCAAAAAAAGAATATATAAATAGATCCTTTTATCTTTTACTGATTTCCAATACATTTATTCATTCTCTATTAACCATTGATGTTATGGGTTTTAAAAACATTTATCTAATTTCACCTGGATCTGCTTCCACTTGGAATTTTTTTAGAGATTAACCTAAATCACTTAAACAATTCATATAAATATTCCTTTTTAGATTATTAGACATTTTTATATAATACACATGGAACTTATTTTTCATTAGAGACCTATATTTTACTTCCTAATTCTATATATATTGATTGTTATGTTTTTTTCCAAGGGAAACCCATTACTTAGCATGTGGATGCTTGAGTTTGTTGTAATATATGTTCCCATTTAATCTTTCATAACCTGTAACATCCTAGGTAAATAAATAATATTAAACTTTTATATTTATTAATATTTGTTAATTAAATATAAATTTTAATATCAAGGGGATTCTATTTCTGATACCATACTCAACACACAACAACATGTTTCTTTGAAATCTTACATTGCACACAACTATGAGTTATACAAAAATAATAATAAAATAATATTATTATTTTAAATGGTAGTTAACTCCTAGACATTGTCATGAAAGGAATGAAAAAAACTAACTAAAATTTGATTAAAAATGTTTGTTAAATGTTTTTACTTTTATCCAATAAATTTTAGAGGCTTAAATTAAGAATGAATCTGATTATAAGCATGAAATACTCCAATACTCTTTAAAAGGTCGATTCACCACATTTTGATGGAGAACCCTATTTAAATCAAGTTTTTGTCACTTTTATATATTAAATTTGATAAAATAAAATTCTTCTTTAGAATAGAAACATTAAAATTTACTTTGGGTAAATTTTTATGTATTTTTCTAAAAAAATTCATTTTTTTGATGAATAGTGAAAAATACTGCATTTTAATTCAAAACTACCTTTTAATATAATTTATTTATATTATTTGACTATCCATTTAATTGGTTTAAAAGTGTAATTAGATGATATTTTTATCATGTAATCCAATTTCGGTCATTGAATGTAAATTCACATTGAAATTGGAAATAAACACATGTCAATCATTTGGTAGTTTTTACTTCTTTAAAACACGATTTTTGGTTCTGACAACGGGAATTAATTTTAAATTACTTTATGAAACTTGTGTGTTTTGAATCTGGAAAAAGTAATTCAATATTTTTAATAATAATTTAAAAATTGTGTAAATAGGTAAATTTTATTTTTAGACATTAAGAATAGTAATTTCAGTAAATATTTTATTTACCATGGTTAAAGGGTGAATCTGGTAAATGAGGGTAAAACAATAATATTATATAAATATTAAATTAACTGAAAACATGTGCTAAACCTATGTTCTGATACATTTCCAGCCATGGTTATCCTTTGGTTGATTTTTTGACCCCATGGAGCCACTTTTAAGTGAAAATGACATTTTATAAAAATTAATTTAAAGTTTAGGAGAATGTAACATAAACATATATCTTTTCATAAATTTTTTTATATGGGGTGATATTAGTGATATTTTAGACTATAAATAGTAATTATAAATCTAAAAATATTTCATACATCATGAATTTTTTATATAATTTTTAAACATTAAATAATTAAACTTAATTGTGACACAATGGTGATGCAATGATTGCTTTATTAATAAAGGATTCAAATAAATGATATTACAAATGTTAAAATAAATGTAATTTTTTTATTTTTATGTCAACCACTAGTTTTTTGGATTATATTTACTTGTTATATTCATATTAAAAATGTTTTTTTGAATCAATCTGGTTTTTATGAATTTTTTAAAAATTCATGATATGAATTGTATATATATTGACATAAATGAGTTTTTAAAACAAATACTATTTTATTAAATAATATAATATTCCTAAAAATTTAATATTTGGAAAAATGACTTAGATAATGTTAAAAATATAATTATTTAACCATTTGAGGTTCGTTTGACATTTTATAGTCAGTATATTAACCATATAATATGAATATACAAGAAGACATGGTAAAAGATAAATAAGTTAACTAAGTGTTAAAGCTCAAATATAAGGTTAGTTTTATGAAATAAAATTTTATAAAACCAATTGGTTGAGAGACTTGAGATCCATCCTCATCATATATTTGGAATAATTAAATTTGGATCCTTTTGAAACTTAAAATGAAATTATAATAAAATAATATTTCTAGACTCTTCAAAATAGTATCTCCTCCCTCTTATAAAATGGCTTCACCCCAGCCCATTTAATCACTCCTCTCAAGCACCTTGGATCATCCAACCTCTGCCAAAATAATCTCCCAATATCCCTATATTCCCTTTAGAAGCTTTACCTTAGGAAGACGACACTTCCAGAAAGATTTTTGGTTAAAACCAAAAGGAGTTACCTAATTTAGAGGCAACATCTTATCTCAAGTTCCCTTCTTTTCTTTTACATATTAACTCCATATTAAATTATTAATCTATTATTACATAAAAATCCATTATCATAAATATACTAGGATTCTTTTATGAGATGAATTCAAACTACACTTACACAAACCTACATCTAATAGATTTAGAACATACTATTTCTGTGGACGACGATCTACTGCCTCACGAAACGATGATTGTTCGATTGTTCCGTACAACATCTCATGGTGTCCATTATAATAGAACTATATTTATATGTGATATATATTATATATATATTGTCTCTATTTTTTTGTATTTTTTATTTTTAGAATACCTTTATGGTTTCTATAATGGGTAAATACGAAAATATCATTTGAGGAAGTGTGGACTACCACCCCCTCAAAGTGATATGACTCGTTCATTCCATACGTGGACCAAATAAAGGATTGGGTTAATGGAATTATATATTATATTATACTGGAATTATAATATACCTATGTATTTTTTTTATTCCATTAAATATGAAATATAAATTAAGGTAGCATTCATGCGTACATATGACTAACTGTCTCCATAAACAGTGAGTTTCATTTCTTATCTCTGAATGTTATGGACTATTATAAATACATATATACTGTATATAAATACATATATACTGGATATATTTGATATTTATTTCATGAATAATATTCTGAAGATAATGGTATTTTGACCACATGGACAATTTGTAATTATAACAATTTCATTTTTGAATCAAGTACTGAACATCAATAAAATGAATGATATGAACTTGAATAATTATATGATTATAATTGAAAGGTAACAAGTAATATAAAAGAAATAATAAAATTGAAAAAATTTATGATGTAATTAGAAATCAACTTATGTTTATTATTCTAGAGGAATAAGTAACTTATGTGACAAGTCAGATTCAAGGTAAGCACTAATGGAAAAATTACCTATACCAACGGTTTTGAACCATTGGTATAGGTCCCAAAACAATTGGTATATCCTACACCAATGGTTTGGGAAACCATTGGGTGATTTTGCGTGGGGATAGACTCGTCCCAAAGGTTTAGGGAAAACCATTGGGAAAGACCTATCCCAACGGTTTTAAAATCATTGGTATAGGTCTTTCCCAATGGTTTTCAAACCGTTTGGATAGGTATTTCCCAATGGTTTTCCCAAAACTATTGGGATTGGTCTATCCCCACACCAAATCAGCCAACATTTTCCCATACCGTTGGTATAGTTATATTAAATAAAATGTTATAGTGGAGGTTTGAACCCATAACCTCTCGATTATATACCAAAGACTTTACCACTATCCTACAATCACCTTTGTGAATATATTTGGATAAATCTATATATATATATATGTAATTTATATATTGATTTATTTGATGATATTTGACAAAAGAATTCATAAAAAATAAGGGTACCTATCCCAATGGTTCTCAAAACTTTTGGGATAGGCCTTTGCAAATGGTTTTGAGAGACGTTGGGATAGGTACCCACCCTTTCCCAAAAGTTTGGCCAAACCATTGGGAAAAGGGACCTCAAAGTGGGAATTTCCTAATGGTTTGGCCAAACTGTTGGGAAAGGGTTTATATTTCCCAACGGTTTGGCCAAACTGTTGGGAAAAGGGGCCTCAAAGGGGGCTTTCCCAATAGTTTTTCCAAACCTTTGTGAAATCCATACCATTTCCCAATGGTTTGGCCAAAACATTGAGAAAAGTGGCCTAAAATTTGGGGTTTTCCCAACGGTTTTGCCAAACCGTTGGGAAATGGTATGGATTTCCCAATAGTTTGGCCAAACTGTTGCAAAAAGTGGCCTCCAAGGGAGATTTTCCCAAGGTTTTGGCTAAACCTTTGTGAAAAAGGGCCTCAAAGGGGGATTTTACCAATGGTTTGGACAAACTATTGGGAAAAGTGTCCTCAAAGGGGGATTTTCCCAAGGGTTTTTCCAAAAAGTTGGGAACATGGGCTTGAAAGGGAGCTTTTCACCAATGGTTTGGCCAAACCATTGGGTAAAGTTGCCTTAAAGTGTGATTTTCCCAACTCATTGGACAAACTATTTGGAAAGGGGACCTATACCAACAGTTTTTGAAAACCGTTGTTATAGATGCGTTGGTATAGGTCAGATTTCCAGTGGTGAAGGGAACTTCTTAACCCAATTTCCATTCTTTGGGATAAACTTCTAATTCTTGATTATATCATTCTATGAGTATGTGTGAATGTGATATTATTTTTTTACACTTAATATCCACTTATATTGTGTGTATTTATTTTTTTCACACATAATTATGTCACTGTTTATCCTTAATGTAATGATATGATCTTTTTAAGGGAACCTTTCACCCTCCTCTTCTAGTCAAATACTTCTTTTATGTTATGTATTTTAATTTCCATTATCTTATGTTGGGATATGTTCTTATATATCCTTATTTCTGTACATTTTATATCCAAGTGATGAGATACCCCATTCTCTCTCATCAAATCATTTCTGAATTTTTAAGTGATGTTGTTAGGATTCCGAATTTTTATATGGGACATTGTCTCAGTCCCTTTTCATTAAGGAATATTTCATATTACACTCAACTGTATTTTATACAGTGTATAATTATACCCTTTTTCATCTAATTTAATTCAATTGTTTTCAAAATTAATCTTATGTTTTTTGAAGTGCATTTACTAAAAGTCAAAGGGAATGTTTTTAACATATATGGAGACAACAACCTTTCCTCCATCATGAGCATTATTTAATATTTGGATTCCTTAATAATTCATAATTTTTTTAAATGGAAAATAAATACCATATACCCTTTTTACAAATTTTGGTATTTAGAATGTTTTTGAGAAAGTATTTATTATTTCAATAGCTTAAAATGATATGTTGTGATTGAAATGTGAAATGTCATATTTCCTTTATGTTTTTTATGTGTTATGAATATGTTATGGTTCTTGGGAATTATTATGTATGCGGGTGGTTCCATGATAAACCTAGGGCGGGTGAGCCCAAGATAGCTCTTTAATGCATTGGGTAACGTGATAGAGTTAAATGTTAATGTTTCTCCTAAGAGATTTAGGGAATATACTTGGATGGGTATTCCAAACGTAACTCCCTATGTAGCTGCGAAAGCTACAGTGTATGTATTTTATGGATGCCACAAGTTACATTTATGATTTATGATTTCTATGTGTTATTCATAAATCTTATGATTTCATGAGGTATGTTAAAGAGATTATGTTTTATATGTATTTTTGGTAATGTTTTCTTTCATTATTTTATAATCCATACTGAGCTTTTAATGCTCAACCCAGGTTTTTGAATTTTTTTTCATAGGGTATAAGAAAGGGTAAGAGAAGGGAATAATTCAAGAATATTTATATCAAGAAAATAATTATTTATTTCTTTTAAGTGTATTTATTTTATGAAAAAAATGGATTCTAAGTAGAAGTGTCTACTTTGTAATATTTGAGATGTAATGTAATAGTTATGACCTAATTCTCTACAACTATAAAATTGAAAAGATCATCAATGTTAAATCATGATTTAACTCAAGGTTAAGTATTTTTTTAATGATGGGGCCTTATATAATTAACTTTTATTCTGATTTATTCTTACATTGATGGTAATTACTCTTAAAAAATTTAGAATAATATAATAGATGATAATTTTTTCTTATATAGTTGGTCCAAGTCCTATATTTGTTAGATTAATAGAATAATCCATATATAGGGTGTATGGATCCTCAGTTAATCTTATATATGATTCATGATTCTGAGCTATATAATTTTTAGATTTTATCTTGGATTTAAAATTTAAAATTCAATCTTATATAACTAGGATATTCTTCATTGAATTTCAAAAATCTAGATCAAAATTGATTTTAATCCTACATAGATTATCTTGAATCCAATTTACACATACTTATCTGGATAGACTTCACATATAAATTAAATAAAGACATAATTAAAAGTATGTACATAAAAATTAAACAAAAAAATCCATAAAATCTCAATTATTGGCCATATTTATAACAATCGAAAATATATCCCTATATACAAAATGTATAGTTAATTCCATGGACTTGTGGAATTTATGTGGATTTAAATAATGAATTATAGAATAATTTTTTTCAAAATTATATGTTTCATTGCTGATACTAATGAATACTCACCCTTTAACATGTACTGAAGATATGTTAGATCAATTAAAAGGTATTATGTTTTTTTAATGTTCACATTATGTTCATGTTATTATTATTCATGAGAGAATAGTGAGAAAGTTTCAAAGATTGATTTTAGGAGTAGGTATAGACATTATTAGATTCTGATAATATTGTTTTTTGGTTACAATTACAACACAAAGAAACCATAATCAACCATAAATCTATAAACTAATTCATCCCAAAACTAGTCCAGAGAGGCTTTCTTGATCCCCCTATAATTTCAACTAGTTCTGTAAATTTAAAGTAACTAAATTGGGATTGTTTTCTCCCATGAACAACAGATAATTAAAACAAAATAAAAAAAAAACTAAAATTGGAAGTGGAAATAAAACAAGTATATAACCAAATATAAACTCTAAACATACATCCATGTGACCCCATGGTCACCACCGACCACGAAATTATGCCTAATCCATGAGCAGCCAAAATTGGGGAAGGACCTAAAACTAAATAATGATAGAAAATATAGGAGTGACGATTTAAATTCCTAGTAGGGATGCAAAGAACAAATAAAACCCTATGACTTAACTTTATATATAAATCCAAATCATGATAGTTTTAATTTAATACATTTAAAAATAGGGTTTTGTAATCCTTTATGAAAAAAAATAACAAGAAAAATCTTCAAAAATCCATTTTCCTTCTTTTATTTTCCAAACAATTTTCTAAAAAATAAAACACTTTCATAAAAACCATTCATAAAACTGAGTGGGATAATGAAGTAAGAGTATCATTACAATAATAATAGTATTTTCAATAACATCATGTTCTATAAAAATATGGAAGTGAAAAAAACTTTTTAATCATTTAAAACATGTAAAGGATACCAAGAAAAAGATCATTTTTTAGAAGTTATTTAAAAACAGGGGTAACATGAGAGAAATAACCATGGGAAATTTATAATTATCTATGGTTAGTGGGGACCTAGGATCCTCATACTCTCAGTGATTGACTATGGATGAAATTTTCTTTGAGATACTCTATCCAGAAAATCCCCAATCTCATAGTTGAGTTAGTGTTTCATCATAATCCTGCTATGTTGGTCAAGTTATGCCAAAAATTCTTATCCTAGTTTTACTACCTAGATACCCAGGATTCCCATGTTCCATACCAAAATGGAGGTTATTTTTTAACAAGATATAATAAATATACATATAACATACTTTACAAAAAAATCACATGCACCCTCTCACCTCTGACTTCCCATCCTATGCACATCCCCTTTTAAGTCACATAAAAAAACAGTTCAAACATTTCTCACATACACACATTTCCATTCCAATTGGTTCACTTTAAGAGGTATTTTCCATTTTTAATAAAAACATTTCAGAGTTTCAATCAGGACTTATTACTTTAATAGAATCACTTTTAATTTTGAAAACACCTTTTTTCATCACTGGTTTTGTGATTTAAACCATTTGGGAATCCAATTAAACATATAAAATGATTTATATTTCAATAAAGTATTATGATATCATTAAAAAAATAATTTTTGTGAAGGAAGGTTAGGTAAATTATGGAAAACAAGAAAGCCATGTTTTCAAGGACCACAACCAATTTTTATACCATATATATATATATATCATATAATAATAAAAACAAGATTTAGAAACACATAAGAAATCGTGAAATTCATTACAAAGGCTTGGAAATTGAGATACTACCTCCAAACATACCACCCTTGATGATGGATATTTCACACTTACAAACACACACCTTTGCATATATATAATCACACCTAGAACCAATGTATATATTCACACCACCATGAGTGAATATATACAAAGTGGATAATTATAAATATTCCTATATACACACATATATGTATGTTTCCTTCAACAATAACAGCTAGAATCAACCTCAAGGCGATTTAAGGAACACAATTAAAATATTAAAACCCAAAAATTAAAAAAAATACTTATAAAAATTAAATATATTATGTAAATTAGATGAAATCCTACATGGATTCGGTAGTGAACTCTCTACTTTCAATGGACATCGAAAGAACTAGCCTTAATCACGACTCCCTAACCCTAAACATCAAAAAATGAATAAAAGAAATACCCAAAATTGGGTTAGGGTTTAGCTAGATCATGTGCAAAAAAATTGGAGAAGAGGAAACCAAGAAAAAAGGGGGAGAAGAGGGAAGAGGAAGTCCAGAAACAACAACATAGGAGGATCACAATAAGAATTTGAGGAAGAAATTGGCCAACTGGAGGAAAGATAAGAGGAAGAGTTCATGGTTAAGAGGGATCCTAGGGATGTGGAATCATGAGACATAGAGAGGAAAGGGGGAGGAGGTTGCACAAGAAGAGTGGGGTGGAGGGGTATAATGAAATATAATGATAATAATATAATAAAGAATAATAAAAAATAATATTATTAATTTTTATTTAAAATTGGGTAGGCTGCATGGTATGCTAGACCATGCGCTAACCATGTGGGGGATTATTCCCCCATAGTGCAGGCTACACATGTAGAATGTGCCTGGTGCATGGCCATGCACATGGCTTTAAAACCTCTAAAGAACCATTTTCCAGGATGTATGGATTTCAATTGGGTGAGGAATAGTTTCCCTAACTGTGCACCATCTATGTGTCATCTCTGCCTTTCAAATAACTCTTTATTTTGGGGGAAACACCCCAAAACAACCCAAAAACCATGGAAAAGATCAAAAACCATGAAAAAATAGATGACCAAGGTTGTGTTACCACATTTCACCTCACCATTAAAAATTTCTACCCCATAAAATTCCAAAGTCTTAAACAAAGAACAAAATTAGAACTCTCTAGATATGATGAAATATCCAAAACAAACCCAAAACTGAAGAAACATGATAAACTCAGAGTAATATTTATGCTTTAAATGTCACACTCGACTAAATTTAAAGATAACTACAAGGAGAAGATACATGGTGGGTCACCCCACTAATTAAAAAACAATTGACATGGAGAAACCCTAAACACAAGGGGTGTGGGGATATTGAAAGAGTCTAAAACTAAACTCCAAACTGCATAAAAATTAATAATTTACATAATACTCAAGGCTTTCTAAAAAATACCCACCAAAAAACTAAAACAATTTCAAATGATGGTAAACCATTCAAAAGTACACATTTACAAGGCACAACTACATAGATCTAAAGAAAACAATCCATTATCATAATCACAACTAGGTTCCTTAAGAGGCCTTATAAAAAGATACGAAAATGTGCCTCTAATATATACAATCAACAACATTCTCCAAAAAATGAAAAACATGATAAGGAAAAACTCAACCAGTTTCTACTTCAACATAAGAAAAAATAAGTTGGGCCAATATCCACCACACAAAGTAGGTCCTTCATTATATGAAAAGATTCAATCTTTGGATCCTTGATGTCTTAAATAATCTACTGCCACACAGTCATGAACTGATAATTGATGGTCAATAATTCCTCTTCTGGAAACACAATGCACAGAAATTTTCCATGATTCCTAAGTGGCCTCACTGAGGAAAAACCATTTGATGAATTTAGCAAGATAAAATGGAATTCCCAAACATAGCACACTATAAGAAAACAAGTGAGTGGTATGATGAATGATGAGTCGAAAATAATGGTAGATAATCCTCTAGAAATGGTTCCTCTGGTTTACATTACTGACCGAATGGGGTAAATTTATGAGAACAAAGAGGGGCTATACTAAAAACTGCCACATGCTACCCTATATAAAATAACTATGGTAGGAAAACCTCATCCACCAAATTATGAAATACAACTTTCCTAGATAAATGAACACATTCCTAGATCTTTTGATGGAGACCCCACATGAAGAGATTATCTTTCAACTAATCACTTGATCCTAAATCCACAAAAAAAAGGAACCAACTAATTGAAGTGGCCAACACATCCCTTCATGGTCTATTGACCTTGTTGAACACCCTAGAACTATACAATTTTCTTCAACTTCACCTCCTATAGAATAAACCATTAGATAAAAGTATTCTAGTAAATATCCCATGACATCCCATCTTAAAAAGGGAAAGGATAAATAACCTTTCATTAGTTCAAACTTGGTCCCTAAAAAAACCTAGAACTACTCACACCCTTATGACATTTGGAGTTCCCAAAGACTTGAAGACTAGTTCAACCTCTTCAAGCCACCCCTCCACCTCTAACAAACCTTGATTACCATATAAAATAGTAAAATAATGTGAATAACTTGACTACATCACTCAACTAGGACTCTTGGACGATCCACAAAATGAAATTGTCTATACGGAAACCTTCTGGGTCTTTTTGGGTGGCATGCTATAGACTAAGTAGTATAAAATCAAATCAAAGTACATCATAAACCAAAATACAAAAAATCAATCATAAATCAAGATAACAAATTCAAACCACCACATAAGAAACATTATCAATATACCCAAAACCAAAAAGGAACAAAAATGAAATACCCAAATAAAAAAAAATACATTACACAACACCAATTTATAAAAATATTGAAATTTACCTTTTTTGAAACCCACTTTTCAAAGGAAAATACAACTTAAAATATTAGGCACATTTCTATGGCATTCCATGGAGCCTCGAAAATATGCATTCTCATTCCATATCAGGAACCCATCCCCACATACCACCAACCATCTATTTACCACACACCTATTAATATATGAGATCATTCATAGGAATACCAAGTGTCAAATAAAATAAAAAATATCACTTTCCAAAATTTTCTTCAAAAAACAACATCCAATTTTAAAATCAACTCATTTTATCAAAATAAACACTAAAAAATTCCCCATTAATTTTTAAATTACATCTTAAAAAACCTTTTAGAATAAAAAACAAATCTCTTTTATTTTTTTAAATATTATTTTTATTTTCAAATAACCCCAAGAATTAATTTTAAAAATATAATTTTAACAAACAAAACAACATTTTTAAAATCCAAGTGTAACACCCCAAAAAAATTTTAATCCTACACCAGAAATAAAAAAAGAAACTTAACACGAAATAGTTTAAAATTATGAAAAAATGAATTCCTGCAATACGAGGCTTAGATTCATTGTTTGTCAGACTATAAACCAATTGTGTGAGAAAAATGAAGGCTAATAGAGGAATTTGTATAGTCTAGGAATAGTTTTCCATACCATAATAGTAAATGCGAAACCTCTAAATCCATCCAAGAATCCTTTCCAAACTCTAGATTTTCTCAACACTACCAAAAAACTCCCAAATCCAATGAAAAACACTCAAAAAAAAAACAAATACCTTAAAACTTCCAAGAGATAAGATTAGAATTTGAGGCACAACAATCTTGGGCCACCCTGTCAAATTCAAGAATCCTTCAAAATAGGTGGTGATCAAGAACCTGCCTATTAATAAACACATGAATTCTGAAAATCCTAGCACTAAACTGTTGGTCAACCTCAAATAAAACGTTCATACCACTATGATATCGTTTTTTTATGAACCAACCTAGGTCAACCCTGAACCGGTCACCTGAGTAGGCCTATAAAAAGTCCTAAAAGGCATTCCTAATCCTTATAGGATGGAAAATAATGTCTGTAAAAAAAATTAAACTTAATTTTGAATGATTTATCCGATGAAAAATAGATAAATAAAATAGAATAGATAAAAAAATAATGGATGAAGAAAAATAATAATACGAGAGATAAAAATAAAATCCATATATACCTCCATGTGATGTCATTGGTCACCAGTAACCATGAAACTATGCCTACTCCATGATTGACCAAAATGGGGAAATAAACTAAAACAGAAAAATTATAGAGAATATAGGTTTGAACATTAAAATGCCTTATAGGGATGAAAATTATAATAAATGACACTTGTCTTACCTTTAAATAGAAATCCAAATCATGCTTGTTTGAAAGTAATAAATATAAAAATAGAGTTTTTTACTCCTTTAAGAAAAAAAATAAAATGTTTCAGCTTCAAAAAATCATTTTCTTCCTTTGATTTTCAAAACCATTTTAGAAAAAATGGGAGAAATTATAATAAACCATTTATAAAAATAAGGGGTCTGAAAAAGTAAGAGTATTAGTAAAAGATTAATAGTAAGGGGCATAACATAAGTTGTTATAAAATAGGTGGAATTAAAACATACTTTTTAATCATTTTAAACATGGAAAGGAAACCAAGAAAAAGGGTATTTTAAAACAATTTTAGAAAAATAGGGGCAAAATGAGACCAATTGCGATAAGAAATCCCGAAGTAGCTATGGTCAGTGGTGACCTAGGATCATTGTTCTCTTAGGTATAAACCATGTACATGATGTTCCATTCTCCTTCTCAGGCTAACCAATCCCCATCATCATTATTTAGTTAGTGTTGTATCATAATCCTATTAGGTAGGGTGGGTCATTCCTAGAATAATGTTCCTAGTATACCATCCTAGATACCTAGGATTTATAGGTTCCATGCCAAAATGGAGGTAGTTGTTTATCAAGATATCATATATATACATATCATATACTTTACAAAAAATTTCATCGATCTTCTTAACTCAGGTGTCCCATCCCTTTTAATGTTACACAAAAAAAATTTCCTACATTTTTCATATACACACATTTACAATCAAGGGGACCTACTGTAATATGGGGTTATTTATTTTCCATAAAACATTTCAAAGTACCAACTAAGCCTCATCACTTTATTAGAAACACTTTTCCTTCAAAAAACGCCTTTTGTAATCAAAACTTTTATAATAAAAACCATTTGGAAATCGAATTGAACAACTAGAAATATTTAAATTTTTAAAAAAGGATGAAGGCATGTTTAAAAAAATATTAACCATGATGGAATATTAGGTAAATTATGGGAAAAAAGATGTAACCCATTTTCATGACCAATTTTTTTTATATTATATATATATTATATAATAATAAAAAAATATTTTAGAAACACACAAGAAATCATTAAATTAATTTCAACACTTGGACATAGGGAACCTACCAAAAAAATGTCTCCCTTTACAACAACCTCTTTAAATTTACACACATATTCATATATAGGCATAACTATGAGTAAAACCTTGGTATATATTCACTCATGGGGGTGTAATTATAAATATTGCGTCTAGGTTCTCTTATATATATCTAAAGGTGAATAAGTGTATATGTGTAAATTGGTCATCATCAACGACAACATGTTTTGAGGTTGGTATCTTGTTTCCAAGCCTTTGAAGTGAATTTCGTGATAACGTATCTGTTTCTAATGTGAATTTTAATTATTATATGATATTTATATGCTATAAAAATGGTTGTAGTTCTTAAAAAAGGGTTTTTTTCTTATTTTACACAATTTACCCAATCTTCTATCCTGAGTATTCTTTGTGTATGCATGTTTTTAACCTCATTTGAGATGTAAATCATTCTATATTTTTGATTGGATTTCCAAATGGGTTTCATTATAAAAGTGGTGATGCATAGAGGAGTTTTCTAAAAAAAGTGTTTTTATTAAAGTGTTGAAGCCAAGTTGGCACTTTGAAATATTTCACAGAAAATAGAAAACCCTAATTAATGTAGGCCCCTTGCTATGTAAATGTGTGTATTTGATAAATGTGTGAAATATTTGTTTTTGTGACCTAATAAGGGGTTGAACATAGAATGGTAGGCCATAGGTGACAGGGTGGATAAAATCTTGTGTAATTTATGTGATATTTATGTATATTCTAGTTTGATAAAAACACAACTCCAATTGATCATGGAACTTTGGATGTTAAGCTATATAGGAGGGTAGATTTGGATTTTTACACTATACATGACCCACCAAACCTTGTAGAATTATGATACAACATATACTAAACTATGATGATGGGGATTGATTTTCTTGATCAGGATAATGGGCCTTTATGTCTATGTTCAATCACTAAGAATATAAGGATCCTAGGTCCAAACTAACCCAAGTAATATAAGGATTTCCCATGGCGTTTTCTCTCATTTACCCTTGTTTGTATGGAACTATTTCCAAATTTCATTTTTTTGTTTCCTTTCCATGTTTAAAATTATTAAAAAGTATTTTTAAATTCCTGATATTTTATATCACTTGGTGTTATTGCCTTTACTGTTACACTTTTACTAAGACTCTTATATTATCAGCCCACTCTTTTTTATAAATGGTTTACAGGAATGTATCCCATTCTTTTGAAAATGGTTTTGGAAGTCCAAGAAGGAAAATGGTTTTCTAAATCTTTGATATGTTATTTTTTTTCTTAAAAAATTAGAAATTTTTTTATTTATGAATTTATAACATTCATGATTTGGATTTATCTTTAAAGGTAGGGCATAGTGAGTTGTTAATCCTTAGCATCCAAAAAAATAATTTTAATTCCTTTGCTGATATTATCTATTATTTTTTAGTTTTAGGTTCTTCCCTAGTTTTTTTCTACTCATGGATCAAGTATAGTTCAATGGTTTGTGGTGAAATGTGAGGTCTCATGGAGGTAGTTCTAATGTTTATTTTTATCTATCAGATGCTTGTTTCATTTCCATTAACAGTATTAGTTTTGTTTATTATATTTTATTCTACTATTCATTTTTAAAATCATTCCCAATTGAGTTAAGTTTTCCTCCTGACACTATTTTCTAGGATGGGAGGATCAGGAACGCCACTCAATCCTTTTTTTTTCGGGACGACTTGGGTGACTAGTTTGGGGTCAAACCGGGTTAGTTCATGAGATATTTCTCATTCTAATTTTAACACATTGATGAATCATATATTTTATAAATTCCATGAATAATTTATAGTAGTTTTCATGGATGATATATTTATTTTATTATGTCTAAATGATGAAGACAGAAATAATTTTACATATTTTTATAGTGGTGTTGAGTAAATATTGATTCTATCAAAATATATTTAAATGTTAGTTTTAGATTCAAGAGGTAAAATTCTTGGGAAATATTTTATCATAGAAGGTTGTTTCTAGTCCCTTATACTAGTCACCACCCCATAGTTTATTTAATGATTAATAATTGGTTAGTTAATGTTAGAATTGTATTAGATAAGAGGTTTCTAATTTCATGTTCAATATAGGTAATAGTGATGATTTCATGGGTTGATAAGCTTGGTATATTACAAAACATATTTTGAGAAGTAGATAAGGAACAACCATTGGGAATATATGCGCCGTATGATTTTAATAATTAACTTTGATCACTTGTGGACAATTGAATAAGTAATTCTGTATACTTTACTATGTAGTTATATTGGTTCTAGTTAATTCATCATACACTGTCAGGTCATGATGAATGTGTATGATATTTACTGATTTTTAGTTTTTCATTAATCTTGGGATAGTGTAAATAGATACATTTATATTGTTATAGGATTGAAATTCTTTTTAAATTTATATTTACATTTCATATAAATCCAAAATGTGATCTACAGAAAGGGGAAGTATATGAATAACTTATTTTTGTTTTATAGAATAGAATCGACAACTATAGAGGCATGGAGAGTTACCTTAAAATAATTTCCATGGCCGAACCTACTAAAGTATGAGATGATAATTTTTTAAGAAGAGTTAGATTTTTGTTTTGGGGAGGAAGAGGTGTATAATAAACATATAATTTTTTTCAAGAATAACTATATTTCCTTTTATGTGATTTTATTATGTGAGGTATAAGGATAGTTTTTGAAGTATTTACTTGGAGACCATAATGTTTCTATAATCATGTGGAGTTAGTTTTCAAACCAATTTTGAGATGAGTTATTGACTTATAATCTTTGATTATAAATAAAATGGGATATATTTACTCTCTAAATTTAAAATTAATGTGTTTTAGTGTCACATACATGACTTATTTTAATGTTATTTTTATGTAATATCCCTTATTTCTTTGTGGCGTGGCTTTACCATGCATTTTTGGAGGAAAGGGTGGGTTTTCCGGATTTGGTTAAAACCTTGATCCCATATATAGATTTAAAAATAATTTTTTTTTCTTTTAAAAATTATCCACTTTCAAAAACAATTCCCATTAAACTTCACACTTGCCCTCCCTGGACTAATTAAAACTACCATATCTATTTTTACCACTTAGGAATCCATAATCATGGGGGATTTTGGTTATTTATTATTGTATTGGGTCAGCCAGTGAACCCATTTCTAGTTTTACAAAAATAAATAGTTTCTTTTATATATTATTCATTAATTCATATTTTTTATGATTCTACCTCTCACAGAATCCCACTGACCCTAGGCGCACCCCGTATGTTCTTTTCTACAAATTTGAAGCTCCCCTTCATCACAGATTTGGGGAAAATTGGCCAATATTTCTCAAATCATCCAGGTTTGAAAAGGAAATTTGTTTCTTTAATAATTAATTATTTTTTAATATTTTCCCCCATTTTAGTTCCACTTGACTTCTTCATTCTTATTCGAACCTCTATATCATTTTTGGCTTCTTAGAGATTCACCTATTGGTGTATTTGGGGAGATTTCTTCCAGATCTTTCAAATAAGTGGGTTTCCTTCCTTCCTCCTCCCATTTATTTAGGGTTTCTTCCAATTTTCTTGAAGTTTCTAATGTATAATAAGTAGGGATTCGAACCTAGGGTTTGATCTTGGGTTTCTTGGTATCAAATTGTGGTTTTAGGTTTGATTTAACACCATTTTGGTGCGATAGTGGTGTGATTGAACTTTTTCACAAGGATTTGATGTTTTTCACACTTGTGGTAGGGGATTCCATGTGTAAGCACAACTAGATGAGTTAGCCTTGATTGATTTATATTTTTATAGTACTCCTCCTTAATTTTTCTTACTGTAAAAATTATTTTTGGTGGAATATGTTAAATAATTGATTTTTAAATTCCATTTTTTTGTGAAAATGGGTGTTTTACATGTGTGCTTGATGTTGTACCACTTGGGGATGTTTTATAATTCAAGGAAAAAATTTATTGAAATGTTTTTCTATTGAAAAGGCTAATTTGGGTTAATATTAGTGGGTATTATGTTTTCAAATTGGGCTTTTAGATAAATTAAATGTGAAAAGTTTGTTTACATTTTTTGAAACTATTTTATGGAAATTCTAAGTATTTTATTGAGTTATATAAAGGGTGAAAAGCATGTGTAGATATTGTTTTGAATGTGTGTGACCAGAACTGATGTTTTTATGCAAAAATGGATTTTGGTAACATGTGTTAATTTTTTGAGCACAAAGGGGGAAGCTCGAGTATCTAGGTGGGCAGACGTGTACTAGTACACTAGTGATTAAGAGTGGATTTGTCTCTATTTAATGTAGATATTTTGACATTGAAAATACTAAAAAAGTATAATGGTGATGATTGAGGACCACTAGGTTTTTGGTATGTTCCTTACTAGTGACTTTTTCAAAAGAATAGATATGGTCAGGGTCACTTTACACCAAGATACGAGGTACGTGGGGCCCAAAACTAACTAGTGCCTAGGGGTGTTCTCAAGATTATTTTTCATTGAATATTTTTTATTTATCATTGAATTATGGTGTGTTTGGATTTAAAATTCAGAAGCATACATGTTTTATTGAAATGCGTTCAATCTTAGAAATTTACCATTTAAAACTGTTAATTTTAAAAGTTTTGTTCTTCAGAAATTATTGCCACCATTTCTTGATTATTAAAAATTGCATGCTTTTTTCTTGTATTGCTTACGATATGGAATCTTTGATTGGTATTCTATTGGGCTTAGTATCACAATCTACATTGAAATTTGGGTGTAAGTATACTAGATCATGATTAATACAGGTAAAGGCAAGGCCTTGGCTGATGGTGGTTCGGGTTGTTATTTTCCATTTATGGTGCGGCGTTGTAGAGACAGCTTGTGAGTGATAACCCTTGTGGTTTGATGTTATTTGGTCTATTTTTATGCTAATTTTATATATCTTTGGATCTGTTGTGTCTTTTTTAAGACCATGTTTTCAGTTCTGAATTTTATTTTAGGCTTGTTTGTTTGGTAATATTCAGATTTAGTTTATTGATTGGCTTTGGTTATTAAATGATTCTAAAATTGTGTAAATCATTACCAAACCAATATTTAAGATACAAAAGAACTTATGAAGGCTCATGGGGATATGAAACAACCATCGTTCCATGTCATAGGCTGGGTTTGGTAACTGTTTTGATGGCAACCAGATTCAGTTCATAACAAAACGGTATCGGAGCCATGTTAATATTTTTGGGTTATATTATTATTTTGGGATGTGTCACGCTAGAATGGATCTAGGACTGTTGGGGCTCATTGTTTTTTTCATGAGTAGGGTTCCTGGCATGCACCTCGCATGATATACCTTGAGTAACCATGGGACGTTGGAATTGTTTATTTGACTTCACTACTAGGTGGGACGTGTGGGTTGCAGACTACACATGGACATTAGGTGGGGTGAAGTAGTTGCTTATTTTATTGTTGTAATGTGTTTGGATTATATATATTTTATGTTATTGAAGAAATATTTTTGAACTATTGTACTGATTTTTTCTCTTGTGACTGTTGCCTTTTGTATCAACATGCCTCCTCGGAAATCTCCCATGCATCCACAAGAGGAAGCCGGAGAGAGTTCTCCATCACCACTAGATCATAGGCTAGTAGAGGTTGTGTTTTATCCTGACAAAGAACTATTATAGGGAAAAATCCGATTCTAGATACTGTTAGAGAAGACAAGACCAATCTTAGGGTGGAAAAAACCCAGGAGTTTCTTAAAAAAAGCCTCATATTTTTCGAGGTAGAAAAAAACCCAGGAAGAGGAGGAGTGGATCCAAAAGATAGAGAACATATTTGAGTACCTAGAAACACCTAAGGAGGTCAGGGAGAAATGTGTATTTTTCCTATTTTAGGGTCCTAGAAGAACGTGTTGGGAATCAGTCCTTCAAGCTGGGAAGCACAAGGAGATCAGTTGGAAGGACTTCAAGGTTATATTCAATGACATGTAATTCCATGATTTTTTGTCATATGCTTTATCTTGAGAGTTTATGGAACTTGTTCAAGGGATATTTTAGTGATGGAGTGTGCCAACTGTTCTACTGAGTTGGTCTAGTATTCTTTGAAAATGGTCTCTAATGAGGAGATGAAGACCTAGAAGTTTGAGAGGGGTTTGCGGCCGTAGATCTATTTGTTGGTATTCATGTTCAAGATTAAAAACTACGAAGAAGTGGTTGATAGATATTGCATGGTGAAGATAGAACAAAATAGAAGGGATGGTTTCTCTTATAAAATAATAGTAATGGGCTCTAGTATTTCATCTAAGAAGAAAAGTAAGTGAGAGGAGTAGGGGAAGAAGGGAGGTGGGAACTCAGGCCAACCTTCCAGGAATATTTCTTCAGTGGCTTCTGATGTAAGGTCCATCATGTGCCACCATTGTGGGAGGATAGGGAACATACTACCAGCATGTACATATCCTCCAAATCCCTATTATTAGTGTGGAGTTATGGGGTACTTGTAGTGCTTTTGTAAGATCGCACGTCCACACCAGAGTGGGGAAGGATCTGTGGATTCCGGAGGGGTGAGAGTTAAGTCAGAGACATTTATAATGATGGGATCTCGGTTCGATGGCCTTGGTTGTAGGGTTTAATCTTCTTCTAGGTGAATCATTTTCAGGGCAGAGCCATAGGTGAGTAGTTTCTCCTAGGAAGAGACTAGACATATTCATGCGGTGAATCAAGAACAAGTGGGATCAGAGGTAGGGTCATCGATTGTAAGAGGGGCCATTTTGATTGCATCTTCTATAACTGCTACTCTTTTTAATACCGGTGACTCTGTTTCATTCACCTCCACCCGTTTTGTGAACTCACTAAAATTTCCAAATGAGATTTGGTCTTTTGCGATGGAATTTGTGACACTGTTGGGAAAGAAGAAGGAGCAGGGTCTCAGGTCCCCATCATGTGCGCTTTCTATGTTAGGTGTTGAGATGAAGTGGGACCTCCTAGTCTTAGATATGGATATATTTGACATGAAAATAGACATTTATTGGCTGGTACACATTCATGCTTACATCAATTTCTATTGGCAATGGGTCAATTTCACTGCACCAGATGGTAGTCGTCATGTTATCCTTGGGGATTGGGATCCTCAGTCGGGTTGCATAGGACCTACACACCCATAGTTGGGGAATATTTTGTTCTAGTTATTTTCACCCATTATAGAGGAATATGGTCATGCTCTTGAAGGTGGAATACCTCGTGTAGTGGATGAGTTTTTGGATAAATTCAAAAATGATTTTTCAGGCATACCACTAGAGCAGGATGTGGAGTTCTTGACTGATTTAGCACCAACAACACAAACCATATCTATTCCCTTGTATCATATTTACCCCACTGAGATAAGATAATTAATGATACATCTAGATTCTTTAGAACCCAAAGTATTCATTCACACGAGCATCTCTCCTTAGTCTACTCATGTTCTTTTTGTGAAGAATGCTGACAGATCCCTTCGGTTGTGTGTTGATTACCAGAAGCTGAATGAGGTAACCATAAAATAAAATATATCATTTTCCCTAAATAGATGAATTGTTTGATTAGTTTAAGGGGAAACGTGATTTTCATAAATAGACTTGTGTTCGGGTTACCACCAACTCATGGTGAAAGAAATAGATATTACGAAGACATCATTCCAAAGAAGGTACGACTCCTTTGAGTACCTGGTCATTCCCTTCAGATTGACCAATGTTCTAATGGTATTTATGGAACTCATGAATAGGTTTTTCTAATAGTATATTGATTCATTTTTCATGTTATTCGTGGATTACATACCGGTTTACTCTTGATCTAAGGAGGAACACGAACATCCTTTTCAGATCACGTAGGGAACCTTACGAGAGCAGCGCCTCTATGAAAAGTTATCCATGTTCACTTTCTAGATCAGGGAGGTGATGTTTCTAGGGCATGTCATCTCGGAGAAGGGGGTTTCTGTGGAACCAAAAAAGATCAGTGTAGTTATGTCATGGGAGATTCTAAAGAACATGTTTTAGATCCAGAGTTTCCTTTACCCGTCTACTTACTTCAAGCTGTTTGTTTGGGATTTCTTAGGGCTTGCATCACCCATGACCGTGCTCACCCAGGAAGGGGTAAAGTTTGTATGGGTTCAATAATTTCAAGAATCCTTCAAGGATATGAAGATACTGTTTACTACTTCCCCCATTCTAATTTTTCCTGAGGCTGGAAAAGGGTATGTTGTTTATTGTGATGCTTTGGGTATGGGTCTCAGGTGCATGCTTATACAGGGTGATCATGTGATGGCTTATGTTTCTCACCAAATCTAACCACATAAAAATAATTATCCAACCCATGACTTGGAGTTAGTGGCTATGATTCATGCTCTAAATAATTGGAATCACTGCCTCTTTGGGGAGAATTTTGTGGTCTACTCTGATCACAAAAGCTAGGCCTAAATATTCACTTATAAGGATCTCAATTTGACGTATCACTGCCGGATTGAGTACATAAGGGGTTCAATTTTGAAAATATCTACACCCTAGGAAAGGGAAATATGGTGGAGGATTCTATGAGTAGAAAAGTACTAGTGTAATCCTTGAGTAAGTTTAGTGGTGAGTGGACAATGATGGGGCTCTTTCCTCAAATGCATGTAGAGAACAAAGAGCACAGTGGAGGTGCATTCTTGCTGAGTATTCAGTTGACTCCTTCTCTCTTAGAGTTGATTTCAGCATAAACAGACCAGTCATGAACTTTTTCAGTGGTCGAGGTAGTTTCTTCATAGTGGGGAGACGCCATCTGGTTGATTGTTATCTCCTGGGGGAATCTTGTTCTTTATATAATGATCATTAGTTATGTCATCTCTACAGAAGGTGGTGTTGCAGGATAGCCACCAGCCTTAGTGGGCTTTCCATGATGCTGCCACCAAGATGTATTATGATGTGTGTTGATAATTCTTGTTTCCATGTATGAAACAAGACATAACTAACTTTGTGTTGAGATGCTACATATGTTAGTAAGTGAAATAGGATCACCAAAGGCCCTTTGGTTTCTCCATCCATTACCCATTCCTACTTGGAAGTGGGAAGATGTCTCCATGGATTTCATTACTGGTTTTCCTCATACACCTCAGGGTAAAATTTCAATATGGGTAGTGATTTATCATCTGACCAAATCTTCCCAATTAATTCTGAATAAAGATACAATTAAAGTGGATGAGTTGGGCCATTTGTATCATCAGGAGGTGGTAAGGATTCATGTTGTACCATCATCACTTGTCATAGATAGAGACCCAAATTTCACTTCTCGATTTTGGGAAGGCCTTAGGGTCATAGATTAAGATGGGCATGCCATAACATCCTCAAATGGATGGTTAGACCGAGCGGGCGAATCAGACACCGAAGGATATGCTCCGTGCATGTGTTCTGAACTTTGGTGGTTCTTGGGATATCCATTTGGTATTAGTTTAATTTCAATATAATAACACTTATCTATCCTTGATTTGAATGGCACCTTTTGAGGCCCTCTATGGTTGTCCTTGTCGGTCCCCCCAATATTGGGATGAGATAGGTGAGACTTCTCTATTGGGGTCAAACCATGTTTAAGAGACATCTGAGAAGGTCAAGTTAGTCAGGAAGGGATTATTGATAGCTCAAAGTTTCCATAAATATTATGTGGACCATAGACATTGAGACCTAGTGTTTTCTGTGGGTGAGAGGGTATTCTTGAAAGATGCCCCTCATCTATGCCATTGTCATTTGGGAAAGTAAGAGAAGCTGATGATGCAGTATGTGAGACCTTTTAAAATCACCAAGCATATTAGAAAGGTTGAAAACAGTTTGGATTTTCTTTCTTAGTTTGAATCCATTCATGACTTCTTCCACGTCTCCTAGATGAAAAAATACAACTTGGATCTGTCCCATGTGCTAAATTGGGAGGAGTTGGATATAGAGCTTGATTTTTCTATTTTTGAGTAGCCGGTGAAAAAATTTGATTCCCAAGAGAAGGTTCTTCATGAAAAGTCTATTCCACTGGTTCAGTTCCTTTGGAAGAATTGGAATAATTTCTAAAAAACATGGGAGTGGAAGTTGTGGGTTGAGAAAGAGTACCAATTCTTGTTTTTTGATTAAGCTTCAAGTTGATTTTCCAGGGAAGAAAGTCATTCATGGTGGGGAGAATTGTCACATACATGACTTATTGTAAAGGTATTTCTCATGTAATTTAAATTCTATCTTTTTGGGGGTTTCCAATCCATTTTTGGATGAAAGGGTGGGTTTTCATGATTTGGGAAAAACTTTTAGCTCATTTCCATATTTAAAGATAAATTTTGTTTCTTTTATAACTGCTCTGTTTTTCAACATTTTTCACCCATTTCACTTCCCACATGACCTCTCATGACCTATTAAAACTACCATATCCATTTGGACTCATTATGAAACCCTAATCATGGTGGATTTTGCTTATTTATTAAGGCATTGGTCCTCACCGTGATCCCATTTCTAGTTTTAAAAAAATAATTTGTTTCTTTTATATACTATTCATTTTTTTATATTTCTCAGTTATTAAACCTCTAACTCGAGACCATTGAACCTAGTCACACCCCCATGTTCATTTATCCCTCTTTGGATATCATATTCATCGCGGATTAGGGAAATATTTGTCTGTAATTCTCAAATCATCTATATTTAAAAAGTTGATTTGTTTCTTTTACAACCCCTTTAATTTTTACTTTTTCCCCCCATTTTATTTCCCACTTAACCTCCTCAGCCTTATTTGAACCTCCATATCAGTTTTTACTACATAGAGATTCACCTATTGGTGTATTTGGGGCGATTTCATCATGATCTTTCTAGTAAGTGGGTTTCCTTCCTTCTTCATCCCATTTTATTTGGGTTTCTTCCATTTTTCGTGAAGTTTGTAATGTACATAAAGTAGGGATTTGAACCTAGGGGTTCATATTGGGTTTAATGGTCTAATATTGTTTGTTTTTTTGTATGAGTTATCACTATTTTGGTGCAGCGGTGGTGTGGTTGAACATTCACACAATGATTAGGTGTTTTTGACACTTGTGGTAGGTGATTCCATGTATAAGAACTACTTGATGATTTAGCCTTGCTTGATTTCTATTTTTAAGAAACTCCTTGTTCATTTTGATTGCTGAAAAAATTATTTTTGGTGACATTTTTTAATCAATTGAGTTTTAAATGCCATGTTTGTGTGAAAATGGGTGTTTTACATGTGTGTTTGATGTTATACCACTTGGGGCTGATTTATAATTCATGGAAGGGTTTTATTAAAATATTTTTCTACTTCCAATTCTATATTGGGATAATATTAATGGGAATTTTGTTTTCAATGAGGGATTTTAGATGAATTTTATGTGGAATGTTCGGGTACATTCCATGAAATTGTTTTATGGGAATTCTAAGTGGTTTATTGAGTTATATAAAGGTTGAAAAGCATGTCTAGATACTGTTTTTAATTTGTGTCACTAGAAATTATGTCTTTATGTGAAAATGAATTTTGGTAACATGTGGAAATTTTTTGATCACAAAAGGGGAAGCCCTGATATCTAGGTGGGCAGATGTGTACAAGTACACTAGTGATCTAGAGTGGTTATGTCCCTGTTTCACTTAGCAAGTTGGCTATTAAAAATTATAAAAAAACTATAATGATGATGATTGGGGAAAACTAGGATATAGGTATGTTCCCTACTAGTGGCTCGCACACGAGAACAAATATGGTTATGGTCACTTTACACCGAGATATGAGGTACATATGGCCCAAAACAATCTAGTGCCTAGGGGTGTTCCTGAGATTAGTGCTCATTTACTATTTGATATTTACCATTGGAATATGGTGTTTTAGAATGTAAAATTGTTCAAAATACATATTTTATTGAAATTTTTTCACTCTTTGAAATTTCTGTTTGAACAATATTTAGTTTTAAAAGTTTCCTTCTTTAGAAATTATAGCCACTATTTCTTGTTTATTGAAACTTTCATGCTTTTTATCTTGTATAGATTACTATATGGAATATTTGGGTGGAATATTATTGGGATGAAGCTCACAATCTACTTAAAACATTTTTTGTAATTAGACTTCATCATGTTTGACATAGGTAAAGTAATGGACTTGGGTTATGGCAGTTCGGGTTGTTAGTTTCCTTTCATGGTGCAATGTTGTGAAGATGGATCGTGGGTGATGACCCCTTTTCATGTGGTGTAATTTCCATTTTATTCTACTTTTATGTATCTTTGGACCTATTGTGTCATTATTATGACCTTGTATTCAGTTCTGAATTTTAATTAAGCCTTGTTGGGTTGGTAATTTTGAGATTTAATATATTGATTGTCATTAGATGTTAAATGAATCTAAACTCAGGTAAATCATTCCCAAACCAATATTTAAGATAATCGGGCACTTCTGCTAGCCCGTGTGAATATGGAATGCCATTTGGGACTTTCCATGGGCCAGGTTTGGTCCCTGTTTTGATGGAAACATATTTTGTTCATGACATTGATTGTATGAATTAATGTTTTTGAGTCTTTTATGATATTATATTTTTTTTAGTAAATACAGACTAGATAACCCAGAATTTTGAGAAGTCTCTATGATTTGGGATTTATAAATAGTTCATAAACATTACATTGTAGACATATACTAAAGTTATGTAAAAGTATAGGGATATTTAGAGGGAATTTTTTAGAACTTTTTTTATATGAAGGAGGATGAAAGAGTTTGGAGTAAAGTGGAGAACTAAAAAAATATTTTTCATTCTCAGTGAATTGGGTTGATGGTATAGATCCCATTATTCACAACTCTTGAGTGATGATAGTCCAAATTTTTTAGTTGTTCAAAATTATTTGATATTTTATTCATATAAAGGTCGTTAATTTTACCACTTCATATGTCCATAATATTAGACATTCCAACATAGACCCAATCATAGTATACTTCTAGAAATGTCACCCCATCAACATTAGTATCCACACATTTTCAACTTATTAGACTATAAAATAAAGGTGTTTTTTGTAAAGGATAGCTTAGGAATATTCCTCTTCCTTTGGGATAAGTTACTGATTAGATATGAGATAAGGGAATTTTGGAATCATAGATTGGTATATGGTTTAGTTATGGATAGATCCATGGAATTAGAGTGGATGATTGTGGATGTATTTTATATGGGTGAGTTGTGATGTATATATTTTTATACATTTCATACATTCTATTTGATTATAAAAAATCAAATTAATTTGTTATTACTTGTCTAGTATGAACATTAAATATTCTAATTAAGAGATTTTGTAAACATATAAACTTATATAGTCTCTTGGAGAACAATTAAAGGAATGTAGAAGTTAATTTTAGTTGTGAGTTAATGATTGATAATGATCATGTGAAAAATGATCTAGTATTGATTCATATTTATCCTTATGATTTCATACATGGCATGAATTGGTTTCATAATTTGAACACATCTATTGATTTATAATATTGATGGGTAAATTATTCTAATATTAATAGTGATTATGTTGATTTTATTATAGAGATAGATTGATAAAATGGGTAAAGGTTTATTGAACCCTAAAGAATCACATTAAAATTTAAGAGATTAATTATTTGAGCATATAAAGTGGAAGTGAAATAATTTCCAAGAGTAGTAATAAAATTTACTAATGTATTCAATTTGAATATTTCAATCCTACATATAAGGAATAGGATGAAATTTAAATGGAGTTATATCTTGATATAATGACTAAATCAATGGTTGTTTATTGAATAGTGACTACTACGAATTTGGATATGTAGATTTAGATTAAGGTTTTTTCACAGGGGTTTTTATTTTTTTCTTATCAAATCACCATTAGGTTAGAAAATATTATTTTTTCAGAATTCATATGAAATTGGATGGTTATGTATTGATTGTTGATGGTTGAGTCAAGAAATAGTGAAGAATCAATACGTCATTCCAAGGATTAATGTCATATTCAATTAGTTAACAGATGTTGGTTCATTCAAAAAGATATATCAGTTTTCATGATAACATAATATGAGAATAAATATGGAATATATTCTAAAGAATACATTTTGGTATCATTATTGTCACTATATATTTTTAGTAATTCCCTTTAGAATTTCTAATTCATGAACATTATCCGGGGTATTAATCCATTGGGTTGTTCAAATATATCATGAAAGTTATTTTTTTGTACATTTTCATGTTTATTAATAATATTTTGTTTTACTCTATGATAAGAGAAGTTAATTTTGGTCACCTATAGATTGTTTTGTAACTTCACTACTAAAATTATTTTTATTTGTTAATATAAAGGAGTATATGTTGGGAAGATTAGTTTCATCCATTGAAATATTATTCCTATTTGAGGAGATGTTGTGGATCCATACAAAATAAACAGGATAATAAAATGGGAATTTATAAAAAAAATTAGAGTTATATAGATTCCTTATATCCGGAATGTATTGTCTCAACAATACTCTACGAATCATGGTGATTTTGATGCTAAAAAATAGCCTTGTTTTTTTATTAATGAAATTAATTTAAGTGTTTTGATGGATAATATTTATTGAAATATTTATCTTATTATTTATAGGTTAACATTATTTATAAAGTGTTATGGATATTTTTTTATGTAATCTGGAAACATTATTCACATCCCATGCATGTAAGAAGAACGTATGGTTCTTAAACCTTATGATTGGAGAAAAATTATAGATCTGATACCCTATGTTGTTGTAAAAGAATTAATTAAGAACCTTAATTTTATGAAGAAAAACAATATTTGTGAAACTAAGATATGGTTCATCAAACCATCATTTTAAATTCAAGACGTACATTTTCAACCATACATTAAAAGTCAACCCTAGGTTTGACTTAGTCAACATTGGAGTTTAAATTCAAGATATTTTTTATATTTCTACAATGATCTTGACAAAGTTGTAGATATTTTTAAATATTCTTAAAGACTAATTCAAAGGCTCATATTCAATAGATCAAATCATTCTTATTTATATTGAATGTTATGACTTTATTTTAACATTATGAATTAAAATTCTCCTAATTTATTAGGCAATATTCATGGTACTTTTCAATTGAAAGAAAATAAAATTTATGTTTATTAAATACCAAGAGCCATAAAATTTTATATATGAAATATCTTTTTGAACAAAACATCTCAATTATTATAAATTGATACACAATGGATACAAACATGTCTCGATATTATGTTTTGTGAATTTTGATATGTTGTTCCTAATGATGTTATTCTATTGCTACATTTATTGAATATCATTTGCAAAAAACATCTATTTGAAGATGTTTTTTCATGAAGAATATTATCTGTGGAGAAAAAGATCTATTATCTATCTGTTTTTACTACAACTATGAGATAATTTTGTTTCTCTATAAAATCAAATACCCATGATTTTTTGGATTGTTTCCTTCTCATACTCAGTCGTTGGTGGAGTGTCAGCTTCTTGAACTAAGGTGTGGATATTTTGGTAACCTATAAAAGAACAAAACGGCCATGTAAAATCCTTATTGAAATGATGTCAACTGCCTACATGCATTATTGAAGGTATTTGGATAAAAGGAGATGTTTAGTGAAATTCACCCAGCTTGATTAGAGATCATTGGTGGAGTAGAATTGGGGTTTTTGTTCCCCAAAATACTAAACAATCTATTTTCTTCTTCTTTTATTTTTTCTATTCTAAAACATTCTTAAATGATAGAGAAATACATATATTCATAATTCACAATGTGGGATAAAATTTTGAATCTATCTAGACTACTAAGAAGACACAATTCATCACCCACTTATATATAATTGCATTATTCTAACCTATTAATTTTATTAAATGATTGATTTATGGATAAGACTTATAAGATCAATAAAGATGAAGTAAAAGGTCTATACAAAGATATATATTGATGATAGAATTAAAATAAGGTATGTTGATAATCCATGATCCTTGTATTAATGTAAATAATTATGGTTGTTGTAAATGTCACATGATTAACTCTTTAAAGAATATTGGATTACAATTTTATATAGGGATTTTAAAACCTTATGAAATCCTTGAAGAACCGAAAAAATGGGATGCTACTAAAGAAGTTGAGTATGATTTTAATTCATGAGGCATGAATTATATTATATATAGACATGTCCTAGATGAGTTTAATCGAGTATCTCAATGTACTAATTCATATGAGGTATTGAAAACTATTTAATTTGCTTATGAAGAAACTTTCAATGTCGGGAAATTAAGATAAATAACTACAAAAATGAAATCTGGAACTTTCATAATGTATGATGGGGAAATCATTACCTAGATGAATAGAATATTGAATGAAATAGTCAATGGTGTTTTTTTCTTAGGATAACCAATGAAACAACCATTTGGAGCTTTAAAAGTCATCCAATTATTACCCTCTAAGTGGAATGGAATATCTACTACTAGTTATCAATCCATACAAGTTAAAGGATTAACAATGAAAGATATTATTAAAACTTTCATGATGTATAAAGTAAAAAATTAAAGTTCAAGATGAAGATAGTAGGATAATAAAAAGGTAGAATACCACCCTTAAAGTTATTAGCCATAAATATGAAAAGAAATCAAAAATATTATGTCATATTCTCAAATGATTTGGAATGCTTAGAATCTAGAAAGGAACTGGCTCACCTAGCTATAAGATTCTGAAAATTTTATAGGAAGATAAAAGGCTCAAAGAATTCCTTTAAGAACGATGATCTAGGACTTAAATAATTAAGATACTGTGAATGAATAAAAATGGTACATATTAGACCTAATTTATAACAATTAAAATAAAAGAAAAGAAAATTGGAAATGAAAGAATAAAAGTATCAAATGAGAACTGATTATGCGAAAAAGGTAAAAATATTCAAGAAATGTTATTTGGAGTGTATCTGAAGACTCTATCAGTACATAAAAATATGATTTAGAAAAATCTCCAACCAATATGAAAGAAAATGTGAGATTTATGTCTAAATAAGATGAACAAGTGAAATATTACTATTCTTCTACTTCTGATTCTGAATGTTTTTCTAACAGTAAATTAGCTAATTACTATAAAATGTTTGAAAAAAATAGAATCTATAGTAAAGAAAATAAATCACTAAAAAATATTCCTAATGATATTTTAAATTAAAAAAACCAATGTTAAAACAAAACATATAATTTAAAATATATATATATAAAATCCACCACAAAATTATACTATTAATGAAAATAGAATTAAAGAATTATTTGTTGAAGTTGAGTTTTTGAAAACTATATCTAGTATATTAACTAATGGATAATAATATCTAAATCATATTCTTAGTAAATAGAATTTAAAAAATTGGAATTAAAGATAATTATTCAAATAATTTGTTTTTGAGAAATCCCTAAATAAGTTGAATAAAAATAGAATTTGTTTCTAAAAAATTACTAAACAAAGTTCAATAAAATTTGGAAATATTATGAAAGTCTAGTTATAAACATCTTTAGTTACTAACACTGGACCAAATACTAATAGGATACTAAAACAAGATTCAATTTGAATAGTTTTGAAGGAAAATGTTCACAAGGAAAAAAATACAGAATGATTGATTGATAGTGGCTCCACATGAAATAAGAGTAAATACTCTTCCAATTTTCATACATTAGATAAATTATATTGAGGCCTACTTCCATTAAATGAAAATGAAAAAGTAAAAATAGATGGTGTTGGAGCAGTTAGAGATCCAAAATCAATTTTGATCCACAATGTAATATTTTTTCAAGGGTTGAAGCACAATCTATTAAGTGTTTATCACCTTTGTGATGATGCATGCTATATTATTTAAAATAAATTGATTAGGTTTAGAGAACCCAAAGTGGGAAATGTTTATAATATGGATCTTAGTTCCTTGTGTGAATAAAGAGTATGTTGTTTAACTAATGATACAAATGAATCCTAGATTTGGAATATGATACTTGGACAATGTAAGGTATTTTCATTGAATTAATTATATAAGAAACATTTAGTTTCTGATTTAACCAGTATTATATTTGATAAATATTGATTTCTATGAATTAAAATTAGTTGAAATTGTATATACATTTTGATAAATGTTTTATGTTTTATTGATGAATTGCTCTATAATTCACTATATTTTGTTTTTTTCATAGGAATTATGAATTCAGGATTTAAAAGAATAAATGTTGAAAAAGTGCTAAAAACTACTTCTACATGCCTTGTATCTCAAATACATGATGTTCAGATTAAAAAAATTATTAATCCTTTGAAAATTGAATTTTGTACATGACATGCAGAGATTATACAATGTGCAACCTTCAAATGATTGCTCAGTCATATATTTGTGTAGATTCTTTGGCAGGAAAAGAGGATCATTGTACATGGTGCGCAACTCAGATACATGACATGCAGATGTTGGGACCCAAATCACTTAAGCTAGTACAAAACAAGAATTAAATACACACCATCTACTTCTTAGGCCTGTATATATATTGCACAACTTCCACAGACAGATAGTCATGATGTCCTTGATTTGTCCCATGTTTTCTTCTCTCATTTTCATTCCTTCTAGTTATATGTGATTTTTCTTTCATTCCTTTCATTCTATCAAGGAATAAAATTTATTTTTTAATAACTCTTTCACCTTTCTTAAAATTTTTAAACACCAAATTTTTTCTGACATCTGCTTTCTACACCAGACTGTTTACATCATCAATGGACACATATTTCTTCATCCATTCTTTGTTTTCAAAAATTTTGTGATTGTCTCTTAATTTTTTTGAATGTGGACTGACTATTATTCATTGTTTCATCATTAAAAATAGGTTTGTTCATAGATATATATTTTTTCAAACTGTTTGATATTGATTCCTACCTATTTAATCGTATATATTATTGTTTAAAACTACTTAATGATTATGCATATAATTTACAATAAATCATTGCTCTAGATCATCACTGAAATGTGCATATAAAAAAATTAGGGTTAAGGGTCAAGAGTAGGGGTGTCTCCAAACTAAGTTAATCTTTAGATTGAATCTTGGTATCCCTATAACTAATAATTAGGTTAATAAGTAATGTTCGTCTCATTCTTTCACACAACCTTGACCATGTAAAGTGAGATCAAATGAACCTAACCTGATTGGAGTTGAACAGAACTATGACCATTAGCCTATAGAACATTATTCATAGAATCTAAGAATAATGCATCCTGTTTTTCAATTATACCCAGATAATGGGATAGTTGCAGCATAGTTAGATCAAATTTGTTTGACCAAAACCAATTGGTGACTTTTTCACCACTTCACAACCTAATCCATATAACCATTACTAGTTAAATCGTGGAATATATTTTTCCAAATAGCCCTAAAATTTACCTTGATCCCTTCATTATTTATCTAAATTTAAACTCCAATCTACCAATTTTAAGTAAACACCAAGAATTAAAGTGAATGTGATGAATAATTCCAAGGGTTTTGTTCAATTGGCCACTGACCTGTCAGTAGTACTTGTGGGATCAACCCCGTTAAAATTCTTTACTGTGCCCTTGTATTATGTTTATTTTTCACAAATAAATCATAATATGATATTAGAATATGTGAATACAACAATTCATGAGGTAAAGTCAAATCATGGCACAATTTCTGGGAAAAATGAAGCACATTGACCCTCAAATCGATCCTAGATTACCTCACCCCTCTCCCTTTCTTCTTTTCTTTCCCCTTTTCCTTTTTCATTTTTTCTCATTCATCCACACTTGCATTATCTCTATATATATATATTTATTTATTTCATTCATGGTTAGTTCATGTTTTTGGGGACCTTGACTCAATCAAGAATCCTACACACACAACAATAACTTCTATTCGATCCTGAGATCAATAGAACCACTTTAACACACAACCGATTCACAATGATAGATCATAAAAATAATACGCTGCCACATCTGCAAGACCCCAATTATACAACACCTATCAATCCAGATGAGTGACTATTGATTTAGGATATCAGTATTTTGTATTAAGGTTTACCATTCACTAGTTGTGTTATCCCCTCATTGTGCGGCTACAAACTTAGATGCACATGTTTGAAAGAAAACCTAAACTCATTCACATGATCAAGAATATGGGGAAGTTAAGTGGGATTCAGAGTGAAGACCCCAATGAATGCATATCAAACATTCATGAAGATTGCAATACCTTTTGAAACCAAGGTGTATCATTAGACACCATTATCTTAAGAGTTTTCTATTTCTCATTGCACGGCAGAGCCAATAACTAGAAAAAGTGTCATGCTCTTGAGTCAATATTTACTTGGGATGAATTAAAAATGATATTTCTAGAAAATTACTTCCCACCCATCCAGACTTGGATGTTTTGGAATGAAATTCAAAACTTCACCTAGGTAGATCAAGAATCGGCCTTGGAATATTGGGATGGATTCATGGAGATGACTTGAAAATTCCAACATCACAGACTTGATGTGTGGATTCAATTAAAAAAGTTTTATCAAGGACTCCAACCTACTTCACAAATATTATTTTATCCCCTGGTGGTGGTGGACTCATGATAAAGAGTTTATAAGTCAGGTAGACAATTCTTGAAGAATTCTCACATAATGCTAGTATATAGAAACTTGATTGAGAACCACCACAACATGGAATAAATTAGGTTGAAGAAACTACTTGACTTTCTTCTCAGGTTGAGGTTGTAACTATGAAGAAGGAATCATTTGAGTTACCTATTTTTCCACCACTCCCTTCTGCTCCAGTAATGGTAATAAAATACCATGAGATGTGAGATGATCCAAATTATTACCAATATTTTCAGGTAGGGATAATTGAACCCCAAAATCAATATTGTAATTATATTAATTATAATCATCAAGGATAGCAGTATAACCAAATAAAAAAATTTCAATAGAAAAAAAATTAACAGAAAAGGTCAACTTAGCCATAGGAGAAAACTCAATGTAACCTTCAAAAGAGGATTGTAAAGGGATCAAAAAGAATAAAAGGATCACCTGGGTACCCACCACAATGTCTTACTCCTTGACCACAACAATTTTTTTAAAAACCATTCCATAGAGTCCAATAGAACCCACCAACTCCATAATAACAATAACAATAAGCTCTGTCAAGACTACCACATAAGACAAACCTCTCTTAAACAATATTGGAAACCTTATCACCTCCATCAGGAAGAAATCAGACTAAATAATGACAACCCAAGATACAGAGATAAAAAACCACAAGGCTGCACTACACAATCTAGAGTATCAAATGGAACAAATTTCAAATAGCTTGTCTGTTCTGCTACTGGGTACTCTATCCAGTAATACCGAGGCTCATTATAGGGAGAAATCCAAATTCATAATGGTCAAAAGTGAAAACATAGTGTATTGTAAGAGACCACATGGAGTTATTAAAAATTAGTTAAGAGAATATAGTGAGTATATTTAAGAGAGAACACAAAAGGTAGATCCATATGAGGAATATTCAGAAGAAAAATAGCCTAAAAAGGATAGTGACTCTATCGAACCACCCACATACAATCCACCTCTCCCATTTCCCAATGGAATTAAATAAAGCATAGAAGAGGGGAAATTTCAAAAATTCATGGACTTGGTTAAACAGTCACATATGAATTTCCCTTTTTAAGAAGAAATTTCACAAGAACCTTCTTATACAAGACTATTTATAAATTTTCTCACAAGTGAAAATAAATTTGATGATTTAGGAATCTCCCCTTTGAATGATGAATTCCCTATAATTTTCCAAAGTAAATTGGATTAAAAAATGTGACACCTAAAAATATTTTTAAATTCAATACACTATTGGTACATTTAATTTTGAAAATTCATTGTTTGATCAAGGATTAAGTATCAATATAATGACCATGAGTGTTTATAAGAAGCTGGGGATCAAAGAACTAAAACCAATAAAGATATCACTCAAACTTTCTAAATTATTAGTCAAGAATCCTTGAGGATTACTAGAGGAAATCTTGGATAAAGTGGAAAAATTTATTATCTTATAGATTTTCTTATTCAGGATATGGAATAGGACGGTTATGCCCTCTTCATTCTTGGAAGACAATTTCTCACCACTATAAAGGTGAAAATTGATGTTAACCAAGGGATATTAATTTCTGGAGCGGGTGATGTGAATGTTATGTTCAAAATAGATAAATTTTTTAATAAAAGAGATATTTCAACAAATTTTTAAACCATTAATCATGATACTGAAAAATAAAATCATTTAAAAAGTGAATAATGTAATAAAATACCTACTATTATTAAAAATGGACCAAATAATTTCAATAATGTGAACTAAACTACACCCCTAATGAAGGAGTTCATCCAAAATGTCATCTTCTATTTCTTCCAGAATTGTTTATGGAGGCACATCAATTCAAAGATAAATTCTTCGAATTCCTAAAATGTATAGCTAGAAAAAAATTAATAGTTCATGACGTGGAGGAAACCCATGGTATTTTAGGATATGTTAAAATAGCCCTTAGGATGTTTGAGGTTATCTAAAAAATTGTTAAATGCACCTAATCTATAAAGTGAACAAAATGTAATGATACACACCATGTAAGAAATACTTGGTGTGTAGTGTTCAAATTTGATTTTTAAAAACAAAGAACTTAGGGTCCAAAGTGATCCCTTTACCCCCTGCATCGCTCCCATGTGATGTCGCACACCACCTCCCCTCTCTGAGATCCCTTACACACACACAAAACCCCTCATCACCAACCCGTAATCTCCTCTCACACCCTTTTCTCCACTCAAGAAGGAATGCACAATGACCGTTTTCACCACACTGGATGAATCCATACCCAAACCCAATCAAATCCCTCTTCCACCCACATGGTGGAGGCATTCACCTCCTCCACCACCCACAGATCCTTCATCCTCCTCATACTTTTATGCCACTGCATCCTCATCAGCATCAGGTGAATCCCAATCATCCTCCAGTTGATCTTAGGGCCAATCCCATACTCACCTTCATCCCTAGCTCTATTTCTCAAAATCAAAGCTCTATGTATACTTGTAGTATCTCCATGACAATCCTATGAGTATGAACAAAACTCTATATCACTCTATTCTGAAGCACATACACTTATATCATTAGATCATTCACATCATGGACCACCTACCCCTAACCCTTATAGAAATGGTGTGGGATGAGATTTACAAGGAGGTATTACTCGAGTACCTTTTCACATTCAATATGGGAATCAACTTCCCCCATATTGGACTCGGCAGATGCCCATAGGAGTTTAGCCAAAGAGACTTTTTAGTCAACCTCATCATATATTCATCCAAATTCATCACCTCTACCATATTTCCTACTATATAGCTTGTTTCTAAAAAGGATGAGGTTGAATTACTTGGGAATAGGATCACTAGTGACCACCAGAGTGTTTACCCCCTCCCCCTAAACCATGAAGAGAACAACACACTATGGTGTAGCCCTCAGGATCCTTAAAAGGGCTATCACTCATGTTTGGATGGAATATAAAGATGCATATGGAAGAGTCATCCAGATTGAGCTACTTATTCAAGAATCATCCATTGGTGGCCCCATCTTCATCATGGTGATATGTTTTAGAGAGTTTTATATGGATTTAGTGAAGCAGTCCCATGGAACCATAATCGGTGGATCTATTATAACTGTAATAGACAGACATTTGGTCACCTTTGAGGCTGCCCAGCCTCACACATCCCTTAGAACTATGGACATAATCTCTCTTTTGATTATCCATGAGGTAGGGATTCTAAATAAGGAATACAATGTCTATAAATGGGTTCCATAATATGTTGAGGATGTTGAAGATCCTCATCTTACCCTGATGAATATTCTTCAACTTCCCTAGCCTCCTGACATCATGCTTGTGCTCCCACCTCATCCTCCACCACTATAGTTACCGTACTACCACCCACCCTTAGCCTATCCCATATACAATCCATATCCTATCACCATCCACCACAGAAGCTGCCACTCAATCACCTACCCCATCGTACCCAAGAGATCTCAAGTTCTTATACCTTTGCATCCTTGAGAATCTACATCAGATTACTCACCACCTACTCATCCCCTTTGTAGAGTTTTCTAATTTTACTACCCCATCCACTACATCCTCTCATCAACTATGCTATACCAACCCTTCATCTACATCCATGACCAACCCATGTACTACCCCAGTAGTCCTACCATCAGAGTTTCAGACCCTACTGCCCAACACGAGTTTCTGTTAGAGAAGGCTCGGTGAGGCAAGGGCCCAGGCCCTCCAATATATTCTAAGATACCAATCATCAAACCTTCATCCAAATCCATGGCCACTCTCAGGATTTATACATATTTACCCCTATCCACATAGATATAGGGAAACACAACAACACATACTTTAGTGGTTTATCCCAAATATCCTTCCTCCATAGCTGATGTAGAAAGGGAGGGATAGCTACATGAACCCTCTTTTCATGAGAGGTCCCTTGATGATCAGCTCAATGATTATGATATTAATCATATTCCCTTGTACCCCCTCAAATTTTTACTCTATTTGGTTGATTTTATTTTGTACTATTTAAATTACATTTCATTAATGTTTCTTTTTTACTTATTATATATATGTGATACATTTTTTCATCACTATTTCTTATATTATTTATAATTTCATTATTATATTAATTTAGATATGTCTAGTTCTTATACCTCTTCCTTGGTCATCAATGAACATGTTCCACTTCCATCTTACCCCATAATTTGGATGACTCATCATCTAGATAGTGTTGTGTTCTAGTAGGATGAGTTATCATTGGAAATTTTTTCTTATCAGAGGTATCTACTATTATGAGAACACATGATTTTATTAGCACACATGATTCCTGCTCAGTATGAATCAGAGGTGATTAACCCCACCAAGCATCTCCATGATCTTGAAGAAATCATGATTAGTTCTTGTAGGTTGAAGTGGACTTCTGAGTAGATCGGCAACACCCCCTAATACTTTTGTCCATCTGTCTAGCTGACGATGAAATTGTTATCACTTTATGGGAGGAAACCCATATTTGATATGTTTTTTATATTTAAAGTCAAGTAATTAGGAATATTTTTTCTTTTAATTATCATTTTTGTTCAAAGGAGGTTCTAGAACTACATTATTTCCCAATATCTACATATATCCGAGTTGTTTTTCTTTATAATTCTCCATGTGCACCTTCCCATTACACTACATTAATAATGATTAAAACCTCTGTACTAATTGTTTATCTAATATAGGATTTTTCTTTATAACCCATTATGTAGGTAACCCAAATTGGACTCATTATCCACCATGTTTCATTATTGAATGACACTCATACAGGGATCTCTCAATTCCTTAAAATCAAATTCAAAATTTTGATTTCATTTTTTCAATGTTATATATATGATATGTCCCCAATGGTATATTCCTAGATAGTGAAAACAATATATCATATTATATGAGGGGGATTCCTTCTAGAGATTTCATATCAACACACTTGGATTTTTTCTAGATTTCATTTCTATAGGAGATATTTTCAATAAAAGGGCTACATTAAGCCTCAAAACTCATTTACCCCATTTAAATAAAAGACAATTTTAGGTTGGAAATTATTGTAATCCATGTTTTACTCATATTTAGATTTTTAGAATGATTTTTGAGTTTAGTAATTTAATTCTAATTCAAAATTTTGGAAATTAATTTTGGTTGATTAATTACATGATTTATATACCCTAAGTGATTGTTAGTATTTTTATATACTCCCATTCCAAAGAGGATTCTAAGAAATGACTTAATATTCTTTTCTAAGCATATCTCTTATGTGACACATTGGGAATGTAAACCTATAAAAACTTATTTTTGATATTATTGAGCATATGAATAAACAAATACAATTTTAATATGATTGATGAAATATTATTTGAGATAATTTTTATTGATACCAACCTTAAAATTTTCAGTAGTTTAGCTTATAGTTTACATGAATGTCCTATTTTGGATGTAGTTATTCCATGTCGATTATCCCTTACTACCCTACTCTTGGTATAATGAATAATTTTCTTTTGAACCATTGTGGTGTAATTTTTATGATAATGAGAACAAGATGTATTCATTGAGGAGATGTAGTGTGGAATTATTACCAGATTAGAATGATATGATCCATGTTTTGTTATTATCATTTTACACCTACCCTATTTCTCTAAAAAATAAAAAAGAAAGAAGGATATTTTTGGTTTTTCTCTAATAAGGTTAAAAAAATCGTCTCTCGACTGATGAATCGTATGATGGATCATAGGTTTTTGGGGGTTGGATGTGAGATCTGGTCTAAAAATGAATTAAGAAAAATAAGTAAAAAAGAAAATAAAAAGTGAAGGAATATGGTATTTTATATATATATATACTTGATATAATAATGGATCTACTTGAGATTCTTGGAGAATAGAAACATTTTGATCAAGGAGGATCCATAACATTGCACTATTCCTACTTATCATGCATTATACATTAGATATTACCCTCCTCTTGAGAATTATTTTCATTTTTTCCCACCTACACTCATCCATTGAGTCATTTGAACCCTATTTTATAAATCTATCATTGTTGATTTTGTATTAGTCTTTACGAAGTGGAGAAAATAGAAAATGCAATCCTATGGTTAGGAACACATATTCAAGGTATGCGTATAACTATATGTAAAATTTTACCCTAAGTTATTAGAGAAACTTTATTGTCTTGTAAATTGAAAAATGGGCATAGAATTTAAGAAATAGTAATGAATTTGTAATTAAAAGAATAAGATTTTGGTTAAAAATTAAATTTTGAGGCATGACCAATTTTATATTCAGGATTGATTATAATGTACTAATTGTTTCATCCCACACTTAGTTTTATTTTCCTATTTGTGATGCATGTTTCATGTTTAAAAAATTTGTTTCTTTTGGAATCCTTATTGAGATTCTTTTTACTTGAGGAAAGAAAATTATTCCTATGTGGGAGAATATTATTAGATGAAATTATATATAAATTTTTGATAATTTTGTTACTGTTTATTAATTAATTATTCTAAATTTCACTAGGTTTTGGTTTTTTCATAGAAATCTAGAATTTTGAACATAAAATAATTAATTCTAAAAAGTGCTGAAAACATATTTTACAAGCAGTGTATCTCAAATACAAGAGGTGCAAATTCTAAAAGTCCAAATACTAGAAAAAGTAGATTTCATTCATGATGTGCATAGATTACATGATGTGAATCCTTCGAAGTCTCACCCAGTTATTGATTTGAGAAGTGTCTTCATCGGTAAAAGTATTTCTTAGTTACACAACGTGTAACTCATATACATGATGTGACTATATCAAGACCCAAATCATTTAAGCCAGTACACATCATATAATACATGAACTCCATGAATTTCTCAGGCCTATATATATATATATATCACATCACCTCCATGCATAGAGATTCGGGATGTCCATGATTTTTCTCTCATTTTCTTATCTAATTTTCATTCATTCTTATTCTAAATGAGTTTTCTTTCATTAATTACATTGTTTCATTGAATCAAAGTGTTACATTAAAAATTACTTATCTATTACTCAAAAATTTAAATACTACTTTTGATTTTAATGTCCTCTTTCAATACCATGCTCCATTATTATTCAATGCTCAAACATTTTTTCATACATTCTTCATTTGTAGTATGTTTTTAATTATTTTTTAATTTATTTGATTGTGGATTTCTTATTATTTATTGATTAATCATGAGAAAACATTTTATTATTATATTTTCATAATTTCCCACTATTTGAAATTGATTCATTTTTTAGTAATCTAGGAATTTTTTTGTTGTAATTTCTTTATGATAATGCGTAGCATGTTTAGTACCTCCTTGCTCTTGATCATCACCGCCATACACCACTAATATTCTTAGGGTTAGGGTTTGATAGAAAGGGTGGTTTTGAACCTAATAAATCTTTAGATTGAATCTTTTTAACCCTATGGATAGTAATTATATTAATAAATACTATTCACCACATTCATTTACACAACCTTGACCATGGGAAGTGCGATCAAACTAACCTAATCTAATTGGAGTTGAGGATGACTATAAAAATTATCCTGTGATGATATCTATATAGGATCCAAGCATAATGAATATGATTTTACAATTATACTCTTACCAAAGGATAGTTTCAGCATAGGTATATCCAATGGGTTTGATCAAAACCAATTTGTGACTTTTACAACGCTTTGCTACCTAAGACATAGGACCATTACAAGTTAAATATAGGATTATATTTTTCTAAAGAGCCCCAAAATTTACCCTGGTCCTTTATTTATTATAGTATATTAAAACCCCAAAGCTAAATAGTCATAATATACACCAAAACTAAAGAGTGTAAGTGAGGAATCCCTCCAATGGATTTGTTTGATTGGTTGCTGACCCTCCAATAGTCCTCAAGGGATCAACCTCATTTTTTCACTATACATCACCCTTGTAGTAAGTGTAGTTTGAGCCTATAAATTTTAATGGTATCTTATCCTACGTGAATTAAATGACATGTTTGGGTGAGTCACATGTCAAATTGGAAAGAAACACAAGTCATCCTTCAAATTTGTTAACAAGTTTGCAACATCCAAACCACTAGAACATAACAACATGGATTTGTTTGGACTATCAAGAGTATAATTATTGAATATAATATTTTTTTAGTTTATTGTTTTTTCATATTTAGATGGTTTTATTCTGTAAAATATAAAACTAAATTTTTCTAAATTTCATTATGTTTTTTTAATTTTTAAAATGTAAAATATTTTAAAATAATCTCTTTTATAATTGGTCATGGTGGAGAACTTTAGAATCAAAAATTTAATTCTATTTTCTCTAACCCAGTTATTAAAAATAAATTATCTCCTCAAATAATACCTTAAAAATGGAATTGTAGAACGAATAAATTGGATTATTCAAGAAAAAAAATAATTATGTTAAAATATTATAGTCTTCATACCTATTTTTGGGCAGAAGCTATTAATGGGGATTATTTTGTCATGAATAGATTCTAAATAAGACCTTTTCTTGAAAATAAACCTTATGAATTATGAAATAATAGAAAAAACTATGGTCATATACTTTAATGTGTTTCGATGTAAGGTGTATATCATAAATACTAAAGAAAAATCTACTAAATATGACCCAAAAGATGATTAAAGAATCATTATTGTATATTCAACTAATTTTAAGTCTTACAGAGTGTATAATATTTATATGAGGATAGTTGAATAATTTTTTCATGTTAAGTTTGATGAATGTGACCCTTTTATCATAGATAAAATCAAATAGATGAACTTATTGATTATTTAGAGAACATGAGAATTGAAACACCTAACTATGATTTTGAAAATTAACTTGAATATGAAGAAATTCAGTCTGGTCTAAAAGGACATACAATTGGTGAAATATATAACGTCTTACCTAGATAACCTAGAACATTAAAGTATCTTCTTAAAGAAACTACAATAGGAGAATTAGATATAGAAATAAGGAGTAGACTGAGTTTTGGAAGCCTAGATGAATTATATGCCTCCTTATCTTAATTAGGACCTAAAACCATGTAAGATGTATTAGAATATGGAATTTAGCTAATAACTATGAAATAATAACATAATAGATTTAGTTGAAATAAATTTTTCGAATTAGTTGATATGCTATTACATCATCCTGTAATATGATCCAAATGAGTTCTTAGAAATAAACAAGATGAACAAGGGATAATTACTTGAAAAAAAGATATATTAAAAACTAAATTATATAATTATAATGAATTAATAGATTATGATAAATCCCTTTCACCTATTGATAGATTATAAGATATTAGAATCCTTTTATCTTATACATCATCTGTAAATTTTAAATAATATTATATTGATGAAATATCGGGTTTTTAAATGGATATTAAATAAAATAAGTTTATATTGAATAACCAAAAGGTTTTGAAAATCCTTATCTACAAAATTCTATTTTCAAATTTAATAAATCCACTTATGGCCTTAAACAAGCACCATGATCTTGGTATAAAATATTGAGTTCTTTTCAATTGAAAAATTTATTTTTATAGGATTTGAAAATCCTACTATCTTGAAGAAAACTGTATAATATATTATATTATTTTCAAATATTTATATAGATTATATTATTTTTTATTCACCTGATAAATAGTTTAAAATTATTTTATCAAATCTTATAAAAAGGGAATTTCAAATGATTATGATTGGAGAATCAATTTTTTTTCTTGGTTATCAAATCTATCAAAAAGGATATGTGAATTTTTTAAATAAAATGAAATATATCATTGATTTATTCAGAAATTTCATACTAAAAAACAATAAAAATTATTCAAAATCAAATTTATACCAATATAAAACTTGATTGGGAAGAGTCTAGAAAACAAGTCGGCAACCATTTATATAGAGATATAATTTTAAGTTTTCTATATCTTATTACTAGAAGAATAGATATTGTGTTTTATGTTTTTCTATTTACAATATTTCAATCAAACCTAAAAAAATGTTATCTTAATACTATTAAATTATTTTTTTATATATTTTAAATGAAATTTTTTCAATATTTACATTACCCAAAAAATAATATTAATTTAATCTCTTTTTAAGATGCCGATTTTGGAGGTTGTGGATTAGATAAAAATAGTGCCTTAGGGACCTGTCAAATTTTTGGGTTGTATTTAGTTTCACAGTCAATGAAGAAACAAAATTCAGTTACTTTGTCAATAGTTGGGGAAAAATATATTTTTTCTAGTAGTTTTAGTGTGTTAATTTTGTGGATGAAACACACACTATTAGACTTTGGAATTAATTTCAATAATTTTGATATTTTATGTAAAAATTATATTGTAATTAATATTTCACAAAATAATATAACTCACTCAATAAATAATCATATTGATTTAATGAATCATTTTTAATAGATCAATTTCTAAAAAATGATATAACATTGGAATTTTTTCTTACTAAATATCAACTTCAAATATTTTTACAAAACGACTTACCACTAAATGTTATGAATTTATTATGGGGTGTTAGGTATATTTAATTTAAAATAGATATTTGATTTTATTATTAATTGTTTTGAAATTATTATTAATTATTTTATTAATTATGTTCATCTATTATTTATTTACTATTTATTTAATAAATAATGTATTTATTACACTTTTCTAAAATGAATCATTTCAAAATTGAAATATATAATAATTATACGGAGTATTTGACTCAATAAACTGAACTGATTTCAATTAAATTCCTCAAAACTCTCTCACACACTCTTACCCTCAATCTCATACCCTTTCAACGTTAAAATATCTTGATTTTTCTTCAAAACTCTTTAATCAAAACCTAAAACCTTTAGATTTTATGAAATAGTGAAGAAAGAGAGCGTAGAAGAAGGTGATCCGAAAAAATCTAACTTCCAACGCACTTCGGGAGAGAATAGATGAGTCCTACAATGGAATTTTTTTCATCCTTGAGTGGTTGTTTCATATAAATCTACTATTAAATAATGATCTAGATTTTCAAAGTCTAGAATTTATTTTAAATAGAGAAAATATCATCTATGTGTTCGATGTAGAATAAAAAGAGTCTTATGAACATTCCCAATTTAGTTTTAGTGACATAGAAAAAATCATCATTTTAATGGTAAATGATATCGAGTTTTCAATTTATTTAGTAGAGATAGAAATTTTTTTGGTATCCCCATGATGGTGTTTATCACTTTAATCTACAGTCTATTGGTGATGATAAACATAAATCTAAAGATATTATAGCTTTTATTTTTTGATCCAACCTGATATGAAAAATGATTGTAAAAGATCTTGAAGATAACTATAAGGTACTAGTAAAATTAATTTAGAATAAAATAGTTCCAAGAATTTATGGGTTAGAGAATATTATCTTTCCCAATATATATATCATATTTTTTATATTAATAAGCATTAAGTTTCATTTTATTATATATATGTTGAGGTATGTAAATCATTGCAATCAGAAATAGGAAAGAATGTCCTTTTATATGTATAAAAGGTTTAATTCTATTATTTTGTAAAAAAAAATAATACTATGACATTCAGTTGGTCATTATACGTTATCATGGTAATGTTTTTTCAACTAGAACATTAAATTTGTTTTTTTGAGAACCACTAAAGGAAAGATGATGCATGCTGGTGTTATTTATCAATAAGTATATGGTGGTAATTATAATGGGGGGGGGGGTAGGAAAATAAACAATTATCTGGTTAAATATGTATTTCCGGTGAGATGTTGCTAAATCAAGAATAAAATATATTGTTGAAGAAACCAGCAAGAGACTAAATGTTGATGTATGTGATCCACCTACTGCAAGAAATGTATATCATTATATTGAGGAACCCATGGAAGAAGTAAATGGTGAGGATCTTGTAGCAATTCCTAGACGAAGATAAGAACCTGTGGTTTAGGCACAATCTATTGATGTTTCTATAGTTGAATATTTTGAACAACTAGTGTTTATAGATGTATCAACTACTTCTACAAGAAAACCAACTGAGAATAGAGATGAGCATGAATCTATTGTAGAATAATAGGCTGATTATAATGATAAAGTTGATGCACAATTGACCTCCCCTATAGTTAATACTTCTGAAATAATTGAAAATAAAATGGTTTTTGTTGATTCAGATTCTCTAGAAAAGGATGTTAGAAAATCTGGTGTGAAAACAAAAGTCCTTAGTCCTTTGTAATCATAATCCAACAATAAGGATAAAGGCCAGTCCCTATATATAGTTGATGTAGAAAAACCATTAATATTTCAAGAATAATAATATTTTAAACCTTTTACTACTCATATTAAAGATTTGGTTATCAAGAACAATCATATGAAATAAGTAAATTTAAACTTGTAATGTGATATAGAAGTTACTAGAAAATATTTGGATGATTTGAAAAGTGTAAACTATTCTAGAAGAAGAGTTAGAATCAACTCAAGCTCAATTTCACAAGCATTGAGAAAATTATATTTCAAAATAATATTTTGATGAATTTTAGAGATAAGTTCCATACCATCTTAGGATGATCAGAGAGGAATCTATTTCAAAATCATATTTTGGTTATTTAAATAAATACCTAGGGAGTAAATTTGAATTGAAACGAAGTAGCACTAGTTAGTCAAGGGATTCTAATTCAAGTCATCCACCCTCTCCAGATTTGATAAGAAGGTTTTAATCTCTTACTATAGTCTTGTATGTAATAAATAACCATCTTATTATCCTTTAGTCTGATAGTGTTCCACATCATGTTTTAATAGATAATCCAAATGATCTTTTTGAGAAATTAAAATCTGATAAGTTTAGTATTAGAAAAAGTATAAATATGTTATGTGAGATTTGTTGTTTTTTTTCAAGTATAAAGATAATTTCCATGAGTTTGTAATGATGAATTTAGTTAAAAATATGAAAATGGGATAGGAATCAATGGTTTTGATGATGTAGTGTGATGATATGTTCAATCACGATTTTAAATGAATGATGGGAGCATTTGAGGATGTTCATAAGGTTGTTCGAAGTTCATATACCTCTCACTCATCATCATAACTATAAACTTCACTATAATCCAATACCACCCTTAATTTTTTTTGAGAAAAATAATTCTCATAATCATAATTTTTTAATGAAATCATTTTATTCATTATAATATGATTTATTTCATTCTATGTATCCTTCTAACTCTATTAAATGTATATAAATTATTTTTTTATTATCTTAAGAAAACATTTACTACCTTTTTGTGAAACATTAATTGTGTTATATATAATTTTTCAATACTTACTTTTTGATATAAAAAAATGTGGATAAAAGTAGGTAAATAAAAAATTCCTTAAAATAAGATACTAAACAATGAGACTATGATAAATTTGAAAATTTAAATATTTACCATAAATCTGTTTAGTTTGGAAAGAATAAAATTCTATAAAATTATTTGTTTATTTAAAATTTATAAATATTTAAACTAGAAATATAATTTATGATTATGTCTCTTTAATACTCTATCTTATTTGTGTTTACATTTCCTATATTTCTTATAATTTTTTAATTTATGGGATTTGTAATAATAAAAAAGTTATTGATTACTGGGAATGTATTATCTCAAAAATACTCTATGAATCTTATTGATTTTGATTATCACAAACAACCTTGTTTATTTTAGAAATAAAATTATATTAAGTGTCTTTCAGGATTATATTTATTGAGATGTTTATCTTGATATTTATGGGTTAATGTTTTTTTTTGTAAATTGTTCTGGATATATTTTTATATAATTTTGAAACAATTCTCATACCCTACTTGTGTGAGTGAAATGTATGGTTCTTAAACCCTAAATATTGAGAAATCTTATAGATTATATAACTTATTATGTTGTAAAAGTATGGACTAGGAATCATTATTTTGTGAATCAACCCTATGTTTTTTGAAACTAAGGTAAGGTTCATCAACCAAACATTTTGAAGTCAACCATACATAATTTAACTCTACATTTTACTTGGTCAACTACAAAGATTAAATTTATTATATTTTCTAAGATTTACAAAATTATCTTTATAAAGTTAAATGAATTTTTAAATTTTATTTAAGACTAATTGAAAGGTTTGTATTCAACAGATCATATCATTCTTATTTCAATTGAAAGTTCAAAATTTATTTCAATGTTTTAAATTTAAATACTCAAGATTTTTCTAGGGATATTATTAGACCTATTAAACAAAAAAAAATTTCTATAGTTAAATACTAAGAATATTATTATTTTATAGATATAGTACATTTTTTAATACAATGTCTCTATTATTCTAAATATCTATGCTTTTGAGATATACATTGTTTGATCTTGTATTTTTAGATTGCTGATATTTTGTTACAAATTCTATTATTTAGTATTTGTTTTTATTGAAGATTTTTTGAAAAAAAGGATCTCTTCAAATTTTTTCATTTTTTAAGAATGTTACCGATGAAAAATAAGATCCATTATATATCAGTTCTTACTGAAACTGTGAGATAAATTTGTGTCTCAATCAAATTAAATAACCTTGATTTTTTAAATTATCAGCTACTCTTCAGTTGCTGGTGGATTTTTAGCTTCTTGTACTATGTTGTGGATATTTCAGTTCATTATAAAATTACTAGATGTACCTATATAATTTTTATTTTAATCATTTAAACTCTATGTACTGAGTTGTGATTGTATTATGATAAGAATACTTATTTAGTGAAAACCACCAATCTTGCTGAGATAGTGTTGGTGGAGTAAACTTGGGGGATTATCTTCTTTTAACCTCTATAAAAACATTTATTTTCTTATTTTTAATTTTTTTCCTTCCAATATTTCTTAAATTAGAGAACGCTTCATATCTTCATAATTCATAAATAGGGATAAAATTTTGAATCATTTTTGATTATTAAGAACACACAATTAACCATCTATTATGTACCTTTTTATATTTCTAACCTAACAACTTGTGTAATATTTTTATTATTATAGTTTTTTTATTCTTATGGATTAAAAACCATTTTATTCTATTACTAAGAAAGTTTATGCTCTCATTTAGAAAATATAGTATAAATAATAATTTGAACATGTGATAGAGAAATTGAATATATCCACTATTATCTGTTTGCATTAGGATGAAATTATGTTGGATACTCACAGATCTACCTCCCCTCAGTCAATCTTCCTAAATATACATGGTTCCGGTATTTAGATACATATGTGAGCACCACAAGATGTATCTAATAAAAAATTTGTAGAAACATATATATTTAATTTTATAACGAATGCACTTGAAGGTTCCCATTACTTCTTAGGTTGGAAGTAGTTCTTCTTCTAGTGGCCTTTCTTTACACATGAGAAACAAACAACCTCCTTTTCCCTTGCCTTCCCTTTGATCTTCCTTTTCATGGAGGACCGTGAAGAAGATTTGGGCTTAATGTTCTTCTCCTTCCATTTCCTCTTATTCATGATAAGGACAGAAGGATTTTCACGCTTATATCTTTTTCCACATGACGAATGAGGTTAAGAAGATTATATAGATACTTCCCAATGTTGTTCATGTTAAAATTAACAACAAAGATGGAGAAGATCTAAGAGTGTGATGCGATAATGAGATCGATACTCAGTTCATCAGGGATTTTAATCCCTCGACCCTCCAGGGTCTTAATTTGGCCAATGATCTTGACTACATGAGGCCCAGCTAGGAAACCCGCTCCAAGATTACTCTGAAATATTACCTTAGAGATCTCAAATCTTTCATATCTTCCTCTATCATTGTAAAGGCCACAAAGTTTCTTGAGCATGCTATAAGAATCCATGTATTTATGAGTCTCCAAGAGATCACTAGACATTTCTTATAGCATAAAACATTGAACATTGACAATGTCATTCATATGATTCCCATAGACCATAAAATCCTCATCACTCGCTTCTTTGGAAGGAGGATCAGGTAATATTGACTCCAACATGTAAGACTTCCATTCATAGAATATGATAACCCGAAGGAGTCTAAACCACTCATGGAAGTTACTACCGGTGATGATGTTATCATTATCCAAAATTGATCACTGGAATAGTGTGGTTGATGATCTTGTCATTTTTATTCTATAATTAAAAGAGAATATCATAATTATTTTCTTGATTAAATTTTTATGAGAAATAATAAATTAATTTTATTAAGTCTCCCACTATTTTATAAAATCCTTATGGCCCTCACCATTGAACTTGGAATTTATAGTTTCCATGAAATTCTAGTGGAAAGTATCTATATTCCCCTTCTCATAACCCCAAAAATGGTTGTTGAAGCTATTTGAAGGTATTTAGGTAGGTAGGTCTTTGACAACTACGAGCATGAAGCTCCTTGATCTGTTGAGGGGACTCCCCAATCCTGAAATCATGACTTTGGATATCCCCAATTCATGCCTCGAATATTATACCAAGTCTATCATGGGATACTCCTCTTTATGTAATATGTTTAAGTGATCCCAGAACCATTCAAAATGGATTCAAATATAAATTTAAGTGTCCTCACAAGGGTTGGTCACACACTTAGTTTTATTGAGTTTTTCCCTTAATCAAGTAACGAATGTCTTGGTCTAATTTAATATTTTATTTGAGGGATTATTATCTATTATGATTGAATTTATTATTCTCATTATCACATGCTTGTTAATATTATGTGGAACTTACTTAGGTGATGAACCATATCTTGATAACATTTATGCATGATATTTTTTTATTTTAGTTCCATATTGCATGTTTGTTTAATTCATTAATTATGTGATCGTGACAACAAATCCATAATTATAAACCCTGCATCTGAAATAAATAAAATAAATAAAATGTCATGATCATGAGAAATTATAATGGTTAGTTTATCTAGATGTTGATAAACTAACCCTAACATAGGGGAAAAACAGCTTCAACATATTGGGTTTGTGTTTATAGCTTTCCACTTCTCACCATTGTATCCCCTGGGATTGATTTCATCTCGGCTCCAACTTGAAATGCCTCCATTAGGAATTTAGTTACATCCATTTCATATTATTTTTTCAAACTCACACGAAGGTGAGGGTTTAAAATTGGTTTTAGATAAAAGAAACCTTGGGCATGGAGGCCCTACATATTAATGAGGAGAAGGCTCACATGCCAAAAAAATTAATTTAAATAAATAAATTAAAAAAATCATCCACATATAAAGGTAGTGGTCTAGCTCATGATCATCTATACATGGAACTATATTTATGCATAAATAAAACTAGAATTCAATTATTTAATCGTTCTTTTTTAAGATAAATCAAGATCAAATCAATAAATTATCATCTTTAATTAATCAAACCTTTTATATTAAACCCTTTTCTAAATTTTCTTTGATATTCTCATACATCATAATTTTAAACAAATAAATTCTTTTAAATTTATCTCTATAAGTATCTTTTACTTTGGAGGAAACCCAATGATTTTTTATTCAAAACTACCCAATGAGTAGAAATGAATATTACACAGATGTTAAATGGAATTCATATATATAAAACACCTATCACGTGTTGTGCCTCAGATTTACGCGCGAACGATGGTACATGTATCTAGGGTTTGTATAATATAAGAATAAATTTTTATAAATCAGCGTAATTTGGATTAGTACACATTGTGTAGTTCCAACTACACGACATGTACTATTGTTCACCATCCATCTGAATTACATGCTAGGGGAAACAATGTGTGAGTGTACTTAAGAAATAATTCGAGTACATGGTGTGTCCAATGGGCCACAGATAATGTAATTACTTGTTACATGGTCTCCAACTAGGCAAGCTGTGTATGGGGTAAAGGGTCAAACCCCAACCTGAAGGGACTACATGTCGTTTCCAATTAGCCACTTACCGTGTAATCTGAAATTGGAGTTCCACCTATTCTTGGTCAACACACAGAGTCATTAAGACTTAATTAAATCCAATGACACTGCTTGGTATGGAATACCAATCCTGGTGCATTGAACATTGACTATATGGCGTGTACTTCCAAATATAGGCCATGTGTTCTGTTGTTGTATGACCAGGAATCTTTGGAACCTCCAGATGATATCATCTGTTTTATTTTAATCAAAATTAAAAGAAAATATTGTTTCTATAAGCTGAATGAGAAACAAAAGAGGAGAAAAAGATCCCAGGATTTAGATTTTCAGAACGATTAACATGAATTGAAACAACTAAATTATTAATTGCATAAATCATGAAATAAATATTTAAATAATTATAAACTATGATGTAACCCCTCTGATACCACTTGTATGTTACGAGCACAGTGGAATCCTAGTTTATATGATACCCAACTTTAATTTTTACCCTGATCAGTGATTATTCTAGGATTAATATGATGATGAACGCCAATCTCCATTAAATAAAATCAAATATTCAGATAAAGAAGGAAGAGGCCTCAAACCTTTAGAGAAGATCATTCACATAATGTTTATAATTAATTTAATAAATTTCATAGAAAATAAATACATGGATCTTCGGTATTTTCTTCATTGATGATGTTGATGGTCCGGAATGGACCTTCCAGATTATATCGTTACATTTGCGAGGATCCAAACTAGAATCCCTCTGGAGGTGATCCACACGTGCTCCAATGGCCTCGGATTGACATCACTTGTTCTCCAGGTGCTAGCACGGTGAAGCAAGTGTCTGGTGTTAGTCATTCTTGATTGATTGTTCTTCGGCCTTGAGGAACATCTTTTGTTCTTGAGAGGGATGGGAACAGGATTTGAGAGAGAAATTGTTTAGCTCAATAATTCTCAATTCGCCGGCCATGTTGTTCGGTACATGGCACAATAGACGTATGTGTCTATTGATTGACATGGGGCTTCAATTAAAATATTAAATTGCATAAAAGAAATTAAATACCTTCATATCCCTTGAGAAATACCATGGTATTAAAAATAATACAGCATAATTATTTACGGTGCGCCCACTTGCGCAAAACATAATTATAAATAAAATTCCGGGTCACAAAATAATAGCATCGTTATTTTAATTTGTGCCAACTAGTTAAATAATTATTTATCGTTTGGAAAATAATTATTTTACTACAAGACTAGTGTCACGACCCGTCCTCGGGACCCGTACCGTGACTACCCCAAGCCCGTCTTCCATAGGCCAGGGGCTGGAGACTAGCACCAAGGCATAAAACAATACGTAAAGGGGAAGGCATTGCCTTTAAAAATAAACAAACACCATAGAGTAATCCACCAGAAGTAAACACTAAGTAATCTGAGTACAATAGTAAGTGCGGAAAGTAAATGGGCCAGAATACAAACCAAAACTGAAAGTAAAGTACAACTGGAAAGGAAGTACAACAACTGAAAAGTAAAGAAGCAACATCAAGCCGTCCACTGGAAGTCCCAACTAAAGGGTGGGTACAGATAGCCTCCTCCTCAGCTCCTCGGGTCCAGCCATCTGCTCCATGTGCGTCCCGCCCAGTGGTCCGCCTCAAGGTACCGACTTGCTCCACAAGCCTCAACCACAATCAACGCTATCCATCGTCTGTATCCAACACAACGTAGTGAGGTCATATCCCGTGTAGGAGTGAGTATACACTACTTAGTAGGGACCCCGAGACCCCCTAAGGTCTCCCAGAATCCACAAAGGATAATCCACAAAGGAAAGATACAATCACAAAGTAACAACCAACTCTACTTAGGTATATGCCCATACATATACCTAAGTCATTAATTCCAGTTCAGCTCCAACATCCAAGCCCAAGTTCGATCATGTCCACATAGGATAGTACAACCCAATCCACAAAAGAAAGAACAACCCAATCCACATAGGAAAGCAAGTCAATCATATCAAAGATAATGATTGAAAGTCAAGACTCAGCTCACACAGGTATACTTCTTCGTAAAGTGATAGAGATGGTCAGATGTAGCCACTGATTCATCTATGCTGGGACCCACGTAGGATACTAAACCAGCTAATCTGTCGGACCCACGTAGGATACAAGACCAGCTACTCTGCCAGACCCACTTAGGATACAAGTACAGAGTCAAACACTGCCGGAACCACGTAGGATACAAGAACAGTAGTACTGCTGAACCCATGTAGATTACAAGAATAGTAGTCATCACCATCAAACCCACATAGGATTTTAATACGGTCTTCATCGCTGCCGAACCCACAGAGGATTTCAGTGCAGTCGTCATTATCATCGCTGTCGCAGCCAGCTCTAGGGTTCCCGCACACATCATGCTCGATTCCGGGAGGGTCTGCTCCACGAGCCAAGGGGGTCAATACATCAACATACACATATTCCGAAGTTGATGTATCCCAAAGTTCTGTCTCGACAAAAGGAACTCAACGTGACTAACGGCGCGTCAATCGGATGCCTGGTCTGAGAGTTATTGGATTTTTCGTTCCAGGGACCCGGTTGGTTTTTAAGTCAAAACCAACCCGACCGCACTCCAACTACGTCCAAACCTTGAGCGAAGTAAGCCAAAAGTTATGTATCACTATGAGAAATCCAACAACGTCTACGACACGTCAATCGGACGTCCGGAGCTCAAGTTATAAGTGTTTCCGCTCCGAGGGCCCGGTTGGTTTCGTGTTCGAACCAACCCGGCCGTACCCAAATTTCTCTGAAACCTAGAGTTTAATATACCAAAACGACCGTATCGATCCAAGGATTGTATCGCAACTGATGGTGTGTCGATCGGAGGTCCGTAGTCCATGATACTGGCATTTAAACGAACCTGTCCGGTTTCAGGGGTTTTGGGCCCGGACCGACCCGGCCCAAGACCCCCTAGGTCAGCCCGATCCCGGTCAACCCGAACCGGGTCCGGGTCCGGCCCACTAGGGCATGGATCGGCCCGGCTGGTGCATCCTGGCCCAGCCGACGTGGCCCGGCCTGGCGTAGGTGGCCCGACCCGGCGCGGGCGACTTGGCCCGGTGCGGCCGGTCCAGCCGGTGAGGCAGGTCGGCCCGGTGTGGGCGCCGCGCGCTGCGTGAGTATAACGACCCATACTTTACATACATTGTTATTACTTCAAAATTGAATCACACTTATTACAACATATAACAAAACCATGAAAGGACCGTATAGGTATAGTGTCTTTAGAAACTGGAAAGCATAAACAACTGGTTCATAAAGCATCTACTTTGCCTCCCATTTATTTCATCATATCTAGAGTCCCTTTTTGGCATATCCTACTTAATAACCTTCATCCTGACCTGGGGAAATAAAACATAAAAAAAGGGTGAGCTCAAATGCCCAGTAAGGGTAAAAAATTGAAATATCAATCACATCATATACATAAGAACATAACTTTTGGAAATCATAACCTGCAAAAGAGATCATAATTTCATAACATGGGATAAATCATAGTAGTGAAATGTAATCCAAATAATCATAACTTAAAACATGAAACCTTGTGTCATACACACATAATCATTGAGAATCATTTCTTATTAGTCAAGACTCATTGCCAAGACTATCTTAGTGGACAAAGTCCATTTCTGAACCGAGTTCACTCCTCGTTTCAGTCCTGTTTCACTGAACCGGTATAACCTGCCGTTCCAGCCATGTCTATCTCATGAGATATAAAATCTTTACCCAATGCATTGGAGGGAGATATAGGTCCCACCCATCTCATAATGATACCATTCTTATGTGTGCCACAAAATCATAAAACATACATCATAGCATAACCCATGTAATAAAAATGGGAATCTTAAACATCGTGACATCATAAAAGAACTCATATAAGATAAAGGAATTCATAAAAATAATTCCATCACAACATAATCAAATCAATTTAATAATAATGATAGAAACAGAACCCTTTATTATCTTAGATGAAAAATAATTTTGATAAAACGCTTGAACTCCATTCTTGAGGAAAATATCCTTTCTACTTCAAAAACACTTTTAATTTCTTAACATGTCATACAATTCTAAACTAAAAGAAGTTGATTAAAAATAAACATGAAAACTTGTAAGGGAAGATTCTTGGAAATAATTTTTTAAAAATCCATTCATGCCATATAAGTTAAAAGAAAACATTCTTCTCATACTTTTGTCGGAAAAGTCAAAAAGTACCTCGTATGAAAATGACAAAAGATTCCTTTCATATATTTTACTAAAAACTCACCGAAGAGTAAAATTTGATATAAAATATTTTAGAATGATGTAAATATTACATATTGAGGAAACATGGATGTGGATGATAAAATGTGCCTCAGTAAATTCCAAAGTATAAACAATCTCGGATAAAAATGAGATTGTGATATTTCCCGTACCTTAGGTCTGATTTGCTTCGTAAGTGTCCGAACCTCCTGTATAATGATTTAAATAATGTTATTGACTTATTCCAGAATCATACTTATTTTTATGATATCATATATGGTCATATTCATAGCTTCTTATTAGTAATATTTCATTACTACTTGTTATTCGGGTGTTTATTACTTTTTGTTCTTATGCATGTTTTGTCGAATAAATTCTTATTCTTCTCTTTAGGTTATAGATACCTCATTTCCAGAATGTTATTAGTGTAATATATATCATACTCATTCATTCAATTAAATGAAGATCATTTATAACGAGTTGCATCACATCGTGGAGACGGTATTCCGTACGTACGCACGAGCGATGATATCGTTCCCATGATCGTGGAATTGTATTGGAGTGTATGTATACTATTTCAGAATCAATATCACCTTACAATAATCATATATAGTTATTATTTACACCATTATACCCATCCAATTAAGGTGGTGGGGGAAAATAGATTACACCACGGCGTGGAGACGGTCTTCCGTACGTACGCACGCGCGGTGATTTTGTTTTCTGTAGGATGGATAGATGGTGAAATATGGTTGTTTCATAATTATAATAACATATCTGTATATGAGTGATACTGATGTTGTTACTTCATAATGAAACAACTAAAGAAGAATAAGTGGAAGAAGAAATAAAGATGAAAGAATCGGTAACAGGCATTACCTCTTCTTTGAGGCGCTTCTTTGAGACCTCCTTTTAGGGTAATAAAATTGGTCTTTGAAGAAGACCAGGACCTCTAAGATGTCTCTATGGAAGTGGGGAGGAGAAAGTGGTAGGGTTTGGCTGAGCTTGAAGGCTCAAATTGGTGTGAGGAGGAGAGGGAGGAGGTTCCCTTTTATAAGGGAGGAGAGGGGCACCTTTGGAAATATAAGAAATATTAGTTTATATTAAATCTCAACCCCACTTAATAACTTCCAAAATGACTCATATCCGAATATTAGATGATATAGGGTTGTAATATCATCAACCAATAAAATTTAGACATGTTAGTAATTTATTTTAAACATTATCAACTTGATTTATTATTATTTATCAATTTTATTTTATTTGTGGTAATAATATTCTAAATTTTTAATTATTATAAATAATTACAGATGTGTTGTGAATTTTCCATAATTTGACACTTTATGACATTTTCGACCATATAAAAGTTAATTTATAAATTTTAAATATTTTTGTTATTTTTAAACAATTTTATAATGTGTTATTTTTATAAAATAACAATAGTGTCAATTTTGACACTATTCATTTATTTGAATTTAAATAAAATATATACAGAATATATGTTCAAACTAAAAGCTTTAATAGATCCATAAAATGTCATATGTAACTATAAAATTAGTGGAGCACATTGAATAGTTAATATAATATTTATTTTATTATTTTTAAAACCATTTATTTCATATTTTAATTAAAAAAATAATTTCAACATCACTATTGTGTCATAATAAATGATAATTATTTAATCCATAAAAATTCTAAATAAATTCTTATGATGTAGATAATTGTATTATATTTCTGGATACTATTCAGGTTCGAAGTTTCATGAAGTTTATCACTAAATTAAAATAATTATACTTATAATATTTAAGAAAGTGACATGTTGTCACATTCTTTGGTTTTAATAATAATAAAATTATTTTCATGGAACAAAGTCCATTAAATGAATCTAATCCAACCCTTAGGTGATATGGGTCGACTTTTAGTCATCAAATAGGATTTTGGCAGGTGTTAGGGTAATTTTATAATCTTATATTTACCCTTAATTACCCGATTTACCTTTATCTATGGTAAATAAAATTTACCGTAGTTACTATTAATAATGCCCAAAAATAAAAAGTAGCCTATTAAAATAATTTGGACCCACTGATTCTAAATATGGAATCCATTTTTTAAAATTCTAAACATATAAGTTGCAGTAATTAATTTAAAATAAATCCTATTCTTAAGAAAATGGGTTTTAGAAGGTAAAACATTGCCAAAAATTGAAATGTTTTTACCTATGAATTCAATGTGAAATTAATTATAATGACATAAATTATATTAAATGGTAAAAATATATTCTATTTATACTTTAAAACCATTCAATATTATAATTTTTCCATATAAATTATCTCAATGAAAAAAGTTGTTTTTAATTAAAAATTAGCGTATTTTTACTATTCATCAAAATATGAAAGTTATTAGAAAAATATCAAAAATTTATCCAAAGTAAATTTTTATACCCTGATTCAAAAGAAGAATTTTATTTTGTAAAATTGAACTTATAAACATATCAAAAACTAGATTTAATGTGGGTGCGCCATCAAAAGGCGGCAAAACTGTTTTTTTGAAAAATACTTCTTTTATCCAAAAAAACTGATTTTGCTTTTATAACTCATTCTAGAAAATGTATAAGTTGAATTAAAATGTTATATAATTCAAAATTCAGTTAATAATATTCATAATGGATAGTTTTAATAATATTTTAATAGCATATCGTTGTTTAGTGAAACTTGGTATTGCGTACGACGCAAGCTGTCGAGGAAGGCCGCAGTTGCGTGTAAAGCAAGCCAAGCTAGTGTTGTGTGTAGTGAAAGATTTCTTTGATGATTTATATAACATAAAAACAAAATATTTCTCATAAAAGTCTCGGGTGTTACATTCTACCCCTCTTAAAATGAATTTCACCCTCGAAATTCATCACTTTGTAACAAACAGATGAGGATACCACTCCCTCATCATATCCTCGAGCTCCCATGTAGCTTCTTCTAGTTGGTGGTTCCTCCATAAAACTTTCACCAAGAGAGTGGTCTTGTTCCGTAGGACTTTTTCACTATGATCTAGAATCTCTATCGGCTGTTCTTTATAAGAAAGATCTTTCTCCAGCGGTACAACTTTTGAGCTGAGTACATGTGAAGGATCAGGTATGTACTTTCTCAGGAGAGATACATGGAACACATTGTGAACTTGAGAGAGATTCGGTGGAAGCACCAATAGGTAAGCTACCTTTCCAACACGATCCAGTATTTCGAAAGGACTTATATATCTAGGGCTCAACTTCCCCTTCTTTCCAAATCTCATGAACCTCTTCCATGGAGATATTCATATGAACACTTTATCACACACTTCAAACTCTAGGTCTTTTCTTCGGTTGTCGGCATAACTTTTCTATCGACTCTGAGATGCTCTTATGTGTTTTTGAATAGATCGGACCTTTTATGCCATCTCATCAACAAGATCATGTCCTAATAGCTTTCTTTCCCCAACTTCATCCCATCAAGTTGGAGTCCTGCATTTCTTTCCATAGAGAGCTTCATAAGGAGCCATCTGAATACTGGAGTGAAAGCTATTATTATAAGAAAATTCCCCCAAAGGTAGGTGTTAATCCCAACCACCTTTGAAATACATAGAGCAAGCTCTCAACATATCTTCTAGAGTTTGAATTGTTCTCTCAGACTGACCATCTGTCTGAGGATGATAAGCAGTGCTGAAACTCAACTCTGTATCCAGAGTATGCTGAAGATTCTCCAGAACTTCGAGGTAAATCTCGGATCTCGATCAGATATAATAGAAAGTGATACTCCATGCAATCTTACCACTTCCTTTACATATTTCCTGGCAAGCTGATCCAGAGAGAAATCCTCTCTAATAGAAATGAAGTGTGCAGACTTTGTAAGACGATCAACTATGACCCAGATAGCATTATTGACTTTGGATGTTTTAGGAAGTCCTGTGACAAAGTCCATAGTGATGTTTTCCCATTTCCATTAGGGTATGGGTAATGGTTGTAACATCCCCTTAGAATTATTTCTCTAAACTTTAACTTGATGACAAACCAAGCATCGAGAGACATATTTAGCAACATCTCTTTTCATGCCATCCCACCAAAAGTACTCTTTTAGGTCCCTATACATCTTCGTGCTTCCAGGATGAATAGAGAATGTACAACTATGAGCCTCATCCAGTAGCTCCTTCTTTAATTCTGGGATGGGAGGAACACAAACCCGATTCCTGAACTTTATTATCCCATCACAATCAAGGTTGAATTCAGGAATATTTCTCACCTTCTTTTGTAACTCTACATTTTCTTTCTGTGCCTCTATAATCTTCAATGTATAGATGGTTTAACATTCATTTGAGAAAGATACGATTTTCTCCCTTCCATTACAATTCCAAGATCCATCCTTTGTAAATCCATAAATATTGGATCTTTTGTGATCCTCATCATGGATAAGCTAGCATGGTCTTGTCGACTTAATGCATCTGCCACCTTGTTTGCTTTCCCAGGGTGGTAATGAATTGAGCAGTCGTAATCCTTAATCAGTTCCAACCATCTTCTTTGGCGCATATTAAGATCCTTTTATGTGAAAATATACTTTAAACTATTATGATCAGTATAAATGTCACACCTTTCTCCATAAAGATAATGCCTCCAAATCTTTACTGCAAAGATTACCGCAGCTAACTCCAAATCATGTGTTGGGTAATTTTGCTCATGGATTTTCAACTGTCGTGAGGCATAAGCTATCACCATATCATTTTGCATAAGAACACACCCCATCCCCTTCTTGGATGCATCACTATAGATCACAAACCTTTCTCCACTACAAGGCTGTGTGAGCACAGGTGCATTGGATAACCTTCTTTTCAACTCCTTGAAATTATCTTCACATTCCTCCATCCATACAAACTTAACTCCTTTCCAAGTCAACCTGGTGAGTGGATTAGATAATCGTGAAAAAGCTTTCCCAAAACGTCCATAATATCCAGCCAAACCAAGAATATAAGACCCCAGCCTTAAACCTTACTTAATCTTGTGTTATTACAAGATTACACATTGAGGATCTTTTCGGGTTTAGAGTTTTAGAGAATTAGATCATAAAACTTGCATTACAATCCACATATAAACAAAGTGGTTACATAGAGATAGTATTCTTAATTCCCATCAATGGAAACATATTTGAAATAAAACATGGATTATTTCTTGACACATCCTTGACTCTATCATCTTATCATGTACCTTTCCCTCGACCTGTGAAAAACATTTAAAAAAAACTTGGGATGAGCATAAAACTCAGTATGGGTTAAAAAACATGGAAAGGAAACATGAGTTCATATATACATAAGAATGAAATCATACTTTACCCATAAAACATAGGCACTTTAACACGCCTCATAAAATCATGAATAAATCATAGAAACCATAAGACATAAAGGTAACTTGAGGCATTCATAACATTCTTACGTAGGGAGTAACCCTCTTGGTTATGTTTGGAATACCCATCACAATATATTCCCTAAAATCTCTTCAGAGAAACCTTAACGTTTCACTCCTTCGCGTTACCCAATGCATTGGAGAGCTATAACGGGCTCACCCGCCCTTAGTTTATCACAGAACCACCCGTCTTCATAATAATGCCCAAGAACCATAACATAATCATATCACATAAAACATGCATAAAGGAAACATAACATTTCCACATTTCAATCACAAGATATCAATACAACACAAAAAACATTGAGAAAACCATTTTCAATACCAAAATAAAAGAAATGTAAAACATGGTATTTATTTTTCTTTTAAAAAGAAGGTATGGCTTGTAGAGGAAGCCAAAACTCAAATAACGGTCACGACGGCGGAGAAGTCGTTGTCGCCGCATAAGTACGACAAAAACATTCCCTTTTGTCTTTTAGTAAACGCTTCGTATAAAAAATATTCCTTTTGAATAAACGTAAAAGTCAAAGGGGTTTATACACCGTATAAAAGAAGGTTGTGTATAAAACAAAATATGCCTCAATGAAAGGAGATTGAGACGAAGTCCCATACCTCGTATCCGACTTGACCCGACCGTTCTTTAATCTCCTGAATAATAAACTTGAGTTAATCTCTACTTGATTATGAACCTTTTTCAAGTTCATTATTCCTTTTATACCATGTTATGAACATCATGTACTCATTTAAGTTAATAATGTTCATTTTGTCGGTATTTGGTTCTTAAGTCAAAAATAGACCTCTTACACTTACATGTTGTTAATTTGGTCAAAGTTTCATTATATCCAGAATGATATTAATGTTTTGGATAACATATATTTCATATATATTCAGCATATACATGTATTTATAATATTACATCACATTCAGAGGTAAGAAATGAAATGCACCGTTCATGGAGACGGTAAGCTGTACGTACGCATGAACGCTACTTCCATTTCTATTTCGTATTTTTCTGGAATGGAATCATAATGATATAAGAGTATATTATAATTCCAGTATAATAACATATATAATATCATTAACATTATCCTTTACATGTCCCACATATGGTATTTAACGAATCAAATCACTTTGAGGGGGCGGTAGTCCACACTTCCTTAAATGAAGATATCGCGTTTACCCATAATGGGAACCATAAAGGTATGCCCAAAATGAAAAAAAAAACAGAAGCTTAAAGAAAAAATAAACATATTATATATCATATATAAAAATAGTGACATCATAATGGCCACCTTTGAAGGTGTTAAATGAGTATTGAACAATCATCGTTTCGGGAGGCTGAATTTCACCATCCACGGAAACCGTATGTTCTTTAACCATTTGATGTAGTTGTGTGAGAGTGTAGCTAAAATAAATATTATAACAACATCCTAGAATATTTAATATACTGGTGTTGTTACAAAAGAATTAAATAAAAAGAGTTTAGGGGGTTGGAGAAGCAAAATAAAACAAATGAACATGAGAGAAAGAATTACCTTTAAAAGTGTAACTCCTTTTGTTTTGAGCCTAAAGGCTTCCTTTGAAAGGATTCTGCCCAAAGGGAATCCTCTAGGATGAGGAGAGGGATGTGGAGAGAGTAAATGGGCAGGGGTTGGCCGAGCCAAGGGCTTGAGGAGTGTGTGAAATGAGGTAGAGGTGGGGGCCTTTTATAAGAGGAGTGGAGGGGCACTTTTGGAAAGTAAAGAAATATCACTTTATTTGAAAATGTGTTTCGGTTTTAAAAGGTCCCACATTGATATAATTTGTGGATAAGGTGATAAGGGTCCGAAATCCACCCATCCAATAAGTTTTGGACATGTGTAGTTTATTGATTTTACATTCTCTTTCCATTTTATTTAAATCGTCAAATAATGATGTCATCACTGCATCATTATTATGTCGTAAATAATTTAATTTATTTAATGTCTAAAAAATATAAAAAAATACTATGATATAGGAAATATTTTTATCTTTCCAATGACTATTTATAATCAAAATTTGGACTTGTATAACCCCACGTAAAAATTGTTTTCGTAAAACATATTATGTTTGTGTCATTTCCACTTTAACATTAAATAAAAAGTAATTTATGTCATTTCCCAACAAAAGTGGATCCATGGGATCCCCAAGTTGACCCATGGCTTTTCATGGTCGGCCATGACACAACCAATGAGGGTAGGACATGTGTCAAGCTCATCTCATTTTATTAAAGCATTATTTTTACCTTAAACTACACTAATTACCACTAATCGCGATTAAGAACTTAATAAGTTACTATTCACCAAAAATTTATTATAATCTCATTGAACCACATTTTACATACTAATGACAACCATGTATGTCGGATTTTCAAAATTCAATACACATTAGTGGTAAACTTTCATTTAACTGAAAAATCAGTTTGCCTGATTATCACTTAGTGGTTTCACTATTCATCAAAAAATGAAGTTTTTCAGAAAATTACCAAAAATTCACCCTGAGCTATATTTTATATTCTGAATTCAAAAATGAATTATATTTTGCAAAATTAAAAACATATAGGTCACATTAATTAGTTTAATAATTAATTCCCGCTGTCATGACAAATAGCGTGTTTTTATGAAACAATAAGTATCAAAAGATTGACACCGGTTTAAGTCCAATTTCAAAGTGAAATTGATTCCAATAACCACCATTGGATTAAATGGTAAAAATATATTCATATTACACATTAAGACCAATTCAAAAGATAATCTAATCATATAAATAAATTAGATTAAAAAGCAGTTTTGATGTAAAATGCAGTATTTTTTCACTATTCATTAAAAAATGAACCTTGTCAGAAAAATACCAAAAATTCACACAAAGTAAATTTTGATGTCCCAATCATAAAGAATAAGTTTATTTTGACAAACATAGTTTATAAAATTGTCAAAAGATAAATTTAAAAAGGGTTTTCCATCATAAGGTAATAAAACAATCTTTTAAGAATATTAGTGTATTCCATGCTTAAGATTGGATTTATTTTCATTTTAAGCCTCTAAAACACTATCTTAATCATTAATAGACATAGATAAAAATATCTATTATTCATTACTTACTTGGGATGTTACAAAGAAAACTTCGGATCTTAGTTACTATTGTTGGTCTCGGCCATCTTTCGATAACCTCTGTTTTTGCTGGATCCACAGATATCCCCTCTTTTGAGATTATGTGACCCAAAAATGCAACTTTTTGAAGCCAAAATTCACACTTGGTAAATTTGGCATAAAGGTTCTTCTTTCTCAGGGTCTTCAATATAATTCTCAAGTGATCTTCATGTTCTTCCTTGCTATTTGAATAGACAAGAATATAGTCTATAAAGACTACCACAAATTGATCAAGATAGTCTCTAAAGACTCTATTCATCAGATCCATGAAGATAGAAGGGGAATTAGTAAGACCAAATGGCAGCACTATAAATTCATAGTGTCCGTACCTTGTACGGAAAGTCGTCTTTGGTATATCCTCCCTTTTGACCCTTAATTGATGATACACTGAACGAAGATCAATCTTGTAAAAGTATTGAGCTCCGCGTAGTTGGTCAAATAAGTCATCAATGCGTGGGAGAGGATATTTTTTCTTGATAGTGATCTTGTTAAGTTCTCGATAATCAATGTAGAGTCTCATTGATCCATATTTCTTCTTAACAAATAGAACAGGTGCTCCCCAAGGTGACGCACTAGGGTGTATGAATCCCTTATCAAGATTCTCTTGGAGTTGCTACTTCAATTCCTACAACTCAATTGGGGCCATTCTATAAGGTGTCTTTGAAATAGGCAAAGCACCTGGTACGAGTTCTATTGAAAACCCAACTTCACGAATCGGTGGAAGACCCGGAAATTCCTCCGGAAAGACATCATCAAAATCCCGTACAACAGGCCTATTCTTAATCGCGAGTTTCTCACCAACCATTTGAGATAAATAACCCTCATTTGGTGGAATCGAGACCCATAAGATGGAAGAAATTTCCACTGGAAGGTTATGTTCGTCCTTGCATCGATAGACGATCATAGATTGATCTGGAATATGAAATGTGACTTCCCTTATTTGGGAATTGATATGAGCTCCATATAAAGAAATCCAATCCATGCCAAGAATCACATCAAATTCCACTATAGGAAGGATCACAAGATTTGCAGGAAGCACTTTCCTACAAACATCAATTGGGGAAGAATTATAAACTTTTGGTGCGACTGTTGTGCCATTAGGGGTTGTCACAGCTAACTCATCATCTAATTGTTGAGGTAATACGGTGATACTCTTCGAAAAATCTTTATAAATAAAAGAGTGGGTGGATCCAGAATCAAATAAAACATTTGCTACTTTAGAGTGGATGGTAAGTGTACCTTTCACCACATCATTATCGTAATCCACATCACTGATAGAAATTTCTTGTGACTTTCCTTTGTCTTTAGCCTTAAGATTTTGTTGATGTCGATCATCATCAAAAACCCTTGGATTAGGTCATTTATTGGCATAATGCCCCATCTCCTTGCACTTGAAACCTTGAAGTGTAGTAGGTTCATTCTATGTGTCTCTTCCTTTTTTTGCATCATTAGACATCTTCTTCCCATCATTGTGGCATTCAAATGCCCGATGACCTTCCTATCCACATTTGAAACATTTACTTATCCCTTTAAGAAAACTCCCTCCATGTTTCCTTCCACACTTTGAGCATAAGGGAAAGCTCATCTTCTTTTCAGTGTGCTCTTTATATTTTCCTTTGAATTCCATTTTCCTCTTCTTATCAAACCCATATGACTGATGGGTTACTCCAATCTCCATCTCAACTTTGAGAGCACATCGAATGATTTCCTCATAGCTATTGAAGTCCCTTATGGATAAGGCCCTTTGAAGACTTGGTTTTAAGCCACTAAAGAATCGATTGATCTTACTCTCAGGTTGTATAATAATACAAGAAGTGACCTTGCAAGTCTTGTAAAATTTGCTTCATAGGTACCAACAGATTCATCATCCTTTTGCTTCAGTTAAAGAAACTCTTTCTCCATCTTTGTTCGGAGAATACTAAGGAAGTACTTATTGAAAAATAAGTTCTTGAACTCGTCCCATTCCATGGACTCAATTTCATCTCTTTTCCTCGTATTCTTAATAAGATTTCACCATTGATCAGCATCTCCTTCCAAACGATACACTGCTAGGATGACTTAATCATGTTCAGAACATTGAAGAACTGAAAATATCTTTTCAGTAGTACTGATCCATTGTTCAGCAACTAATGGATCGGTAGACCCGCTGAATGAAGGTGGACGCTGCCTCATGAAGGATTCAACAGAATGTTGCTCCTTCCATTGCTCATTTGGAAGTCCAACATGATTCATAGCTTGAGAAAGTTGTGTGAGCATGGCTACAAGATTTTTCATTCCAGCTCCCATAATGTTTGGTTACTCTGGGGGACAATCATTGCATTGTCCGTCGCATTCCGCATTAACACCGTTCCTTCGGGTTCCAGCCATTGACTAAAACCAAGAAGAATAGTGTGAGCAACACTAATTATAATAGGAAAAGCACATAATTAAGAATAAAATTTCACACTTAAGGAGGTATTATCCTAGGTTATTCATGGTCATTTCTAAAACACTAGGATTGTGTTCTATGCTTAGAATTATCCTTAGAGTTCTTACTAAGGCCTTCACATCCTAGTTTACAAAGGTTGACTATACCTTTCCTATGATACCAACTATAACGACCCATACATTACATACATTGTTATTACTTCAAAATTGAAGCACACTTATTACAACATATAACAAAACCATGAAAGGACCGTATAGGTATAGTGTCTTTAGAAACTGGAAAGCATAAACAACTGGTTCATAAAGCATCTACTTTGCCTCCCATTTATTTCATCATATCTACAGTCCCTTTTTGGAATATCCTACTTAATAACCTTCTTCCTGACCTGGGGAAATAAAACATACAAAAGGGTGAGCTCAAATGCTCAGTAAGGGTAAACAAAAGAAATATCAATCACATCATATACATAAGAACATAACTTTTGGAAATCTTAACCTGCAAAAGAGATCATAATTTCATAACATGGGATAAATCATAGTAGTGAAATGTAATCCCAATAATCATAACTTAAAATATGAAACTTTGTGGCATACACACATAATTATTGAGAATCATTTCTTATTAGTCAAGACTCATTGCCAAGACTATCTTAGTGGACAAAGTCCATTTCTGAACTGAGTTCACTCCTCGTTTCAGTCCTGTTTCATTGAACCGGTATAACCTGCCATTCCAGCCATGTCTATCTCATAAGATATAAAATCTTTACCCAATGCATTGTAGGGAGATATAGGTCCCACCCATCTCATAATGATACCATTCTTATGTGTTCCAAAAAATCATAGACCATGCATCATTGCATAACCCATGTAATAAAAATGGGAATCTTAAACATCGTGACATCATAAAACAACTCATATAAGATAAAGTAATTCCTAAAAATAATTCCATCACAACATAATCAAATAAATGTAATAATAGGTATAGAAACAGAACCCTTTATTATCTTAGATGTAAAATAATTTTGATAAAACGCTTGAACTCCATTCTTGAGTAAAATATCCTTTCTACTTCAAAAACACTTTTCCTTTCATAACATGTCATACAATTCTAAACTAAAAGAAGTTGATTAAAAATAAACTTGAAAACTTGTAAGGGAAGCTTCTTGGAAATAATGTTTTAAAAATCCATTCATTCCATATAAGTTAAAAGAAAACATTCTTCTCGTACTTTTGTTGGAAAAGTCAAAAAGTACCTCGTACAAAAAACGACAAAAGATTCCTTTCATATTTTTTACTAAAAACTCACCGAAGGGTAAAATTGGATATAAACTATTGTATAATGATGTAAATATTACATATTGAGGAAGCATGGATGTGGATGATAAAATTCAAGCCAGTAAATTCCAAAGTATAAACAATCTTGGATAAAAATGAGATTGTGATATTTCCCTTACCTTAGGTCCGATGTGCTTCGTAAGTGTCTGAACCTCCTGTATAATGATTTAAATAATGTTATTGACTAATTCCAGAATCATACGTATTTTTATGATATCATATATGGTCATATTCTTAGCTTCTTATTAGTAATATTTCATTACTACTTGTTATTCGGGTGTTTATTACTTTTTGTTCTTATGCGTGTTTTGTCGAATAAATTATTATTATTCTCTTTAGGTTATAGATACCTCATTTCCAGAATGTTATTAGTGTAATATATATCATATTCATTCATTAAATTAAATGAAGATCATGTAGAATGAGTCGCATCACATCGTGGAGACGGTATTCTGTATGTACGCACGAGCGATGATATCGTTCCCATGATCGTGGAATTGTATTGGCGTGTATGTATACTATTTCAGAATCAATATCACCTTAAAATATTCATATATAGTTATTATTCACACCATTATACCCATCCAAGTAAGGTGGTGGGGGAAAATAGATTACACCACAGCGTGGAGATGGTATTCCGTATGTACGCACGCGCGATGATTTTGTTTTCTGTAGGATGGATAGATGGTGCAATATGGTTGTTTCATACTTATAATAACATATCAGTATGTGAGTGATACTGATGTTATTACTTCATAATAAAACAACTGAAGAAGAAGAAGTGGAAGAAGAAATAAAGATGAAAGAATCGGTAACGGGCATTACCTCTTCTTTGAGGCACTTCTTTGAGACCACCTTTTAGGGCACTAAAATTGGTCTTTGAAGAAGACCAGGACCTCTAGGATGTCTCTAGGGAAGTGGGGAGGAGAATGTGTCAGGGGTTGGCCAAGCATGAAGGCTCAAATTGGTGTGAGGAGGAGAGGGAGGAGGTGCCGTTTTATAAGGGAGGAGAGGGGCACCTTTGGAAATATAAGAAATATTAGTTTATATTAAATCCCAACCCCACATAAAAACTTCCAAAATGACTCATATTAGAATATTAGATGAGATAGGGTTGTAATATCATCAACCAATAAAATTTAGACATGTTAGTAATTTATTTTAAACATTATCAACTTGATTTATCCTTATTTATCAATTTAATTTTATTTGTGGTAATAATATTCTAAATTTTAAATTATTATAAATAATTACATATGTGTTGTGAATTTTCCATAATTTGAAACTTTATGACATTTTAGACCATATAAATTTTAATTTATAAATTTTAATTTTTTTTTATTTTTAAACAATTTTATAATATGTTATTTTTAAAAAATAACAATAGTGTCAATTTTGAAACTATTCATTTATTTGAATTTAAATAAAATATATACAGAAGATATGTTCGAACTAAAAGCTTTAATAGATCCGTAAAATGACATATGTATCTAGAAAATTATTGGAGAACATTAAATAGTTCATATAATATTTATTTTATTATTTTTAAAACCATTTCTTTAATATTTTAATTAATAAAATAATTTCAACATCACTATTGTGTAATAATAAATGATAATTACTTAATCACTAAAAATTCTAAATAAATTACTATGATGTAGATAATTGTATTATACTTCTGTAGAATATTCATTTTTGAAGTTTCATGATGTTTGTCACTAAATTAAAATTACTATACTTATAAGATTTAAGAAAGTGACATGTTGTCACATTCTTTGGTTTTAATAATAATTAAATTATTTTCATGGAACAAAGTCCATTAAATGAATCTAATACAACCCTTAGGTGATATGGGTAGACTTTTAGTCATCCAATAAGATTTTGGCAGGTGTTAGGTTAATTTTATAATCTTATATTTACCCTTAATTACCCGATTTACCTTTAACTATAGTAAATAAAATTTTCCGTAGTTACTATTCATAATGCCCAAAAATAAAAAGTAGCCTATTAACATAATTTGGACCCACTAGTTCTGAATATGGAATCCATTTTTCAAAATTCAAAACATATAAGTTGCAGTAATTAATTTAAAATAAATCCCGTTGTTAAGAAAATGGGTTTTAGAAGTTAAGACATTGCCAAAGATTGAAATGTTTTTACCTATGAATTCAATGTGAAATTAATGCTAATGACATAAATTATATTAAATGGTAAAAATATATTCTATTTATACTTTAAAACCATTAAATATTATAATTTATCCATATAAATTATCTCAATGAAAAAGTTGTTTTTAATTAAAAATTAGTGTATTTTTACTATTCATCAAAATATAAAAGTTATCAGAAAAATATCAAAAATTTATCCAAAGTAAATTTTTATACCCTGATTCAAAAGAAGAATTTTATTTTGTCAAATTGAACTTATAAACATGTCAAAAACTTGATTTAATGTGGGTGTGCCATCAAAAGGATGTAAAACTGTATTTTTTGAAAAATACTTCTTTTATCCAAAAAAACTGATTTTGCTTTTATACCTCATTCTAGAAAATGTATTAGTTGAATTAAAATGTTATAAAATTCAAAATTTAGTTAATACTATTCATAACTGCTAGTTTTAATTTTAATTGCATATCATTGTTTAGTGAAACTCGGTATTGCGTACGACGCAAGCTATCGAGGAAGGCCGCGACTGCGTGTAAAGCAAGCCAAGCTAGTGTTGTGTGTAGTAAAAGATTCCTTTGATGATTTATATAACATAAAAACAAAATATTTCTCATAAAAGTCTCAGGTGTTACATTCTACCCCCCTTAAAATGAATTTTTCCCACGAAATTCGTCACTTTATAACAACCAGATGAGGATACCTCTCCCTCATCATATCCTCAAGCTCCCATGTAGCTTCTTCTAGTTGGTGGTTCCTCCATAAAACATTCACCAAGAGAGTGGTCTTGTTCCGTAGAACTTTTTCACTACGATCTAGAATCTCTATCGGCTGTTCTTCATAAGAAAGATCTTTCTCCAGCGGTACAAATTCTGAGCTGAGTATATGTGAAGGATCAGGTATGTACTTTCTCAGGAGAGATACATGGAACACATTGTGAACTTTAGAGAGATTCGGTGGAAGCGCCAATTGGTAAGATACCTTTCCAACACGATCCAGTATTTCAAAAGGACCTATATATCTAGGGTTCCACTTCCCCTTCTTTCCAAATATCATGACCCTCTTCCAGGGAGATATTCGTAAGAACACTTTATCACCCACTTCAAACTCTAGGTCTTTTCTTCGGTTGTCGACATAACTTTTCTGTCTACTCTGAGTTGCTCTTATGTGTTGTTGAATAGATCAGACCTTCTCTGCCATCTCATCAACAAGATCAGGTCCTAATAGCTTTCTTTCCCCAACTTCATCCCAGCAAGTTGGAGTCCTGCATTTCTTTCCATAGAGTGCTTCATAAGGAGCCATCTGAATACTGGAGTGAAATCTATTATTATAAGAAAATTCCACCAAAGGTAGGTGTTGATCCCAACCACCTTTAAAATCCATAGATAAATCTCTCAACATATCTTCTAGAGTTTGAATTGTTCTCTCAGACTGACCATCTGTCTGAGGATGATAAGCAGTGCTGAAACTCAACTCTGTATCCAGAGTATGCTGAAGACTTCGCGAGAACTTCGAGGTAAATCTCGGATCCCGATCAGATATAATAGAAAGTGGTACTCCATGCAATCTTACCACTTCCATTACATATATCCTAGAATGCGATCCACAGAGAAATCCTCTCTAATAGCAATGAAGTGTGCAGACTTTGTAAGACGATCAACAATGACCCAGATAGCATTATTACCTTGGGATGTTTTAGGAAGTCCTGTGACAAAGTCCATAGTGATGTTTTCCCATTTCCATTCGGGTATGGGTAATGGTTGTAACATCCCCTTAGACTTCTGTCTCTCAGCTTTAACTTGCTGACAAACCAAGCATCGAGAGACATATTCAGCAACATCTCTTTTCATGCCATCCCACCAGAAGTACTCTTTTAGGTCCCTATACATCTTCGTGCTTCCAGGATGAATAGAGAATGAAGAACTATGAGCCTCATCCAGCAGCTCCTTCTTTAATTCTGGGATGGGAGGAACACAAACCCGATTCCTGAACTTTTTTATCCCATCACAATCATGGTTGAATTCAGGAATATTTCTCACCATCTTTTTTAACACTACATCTTGTTTTTGTGCCTCTATAATCTTCACATGTATAGATGGTTGAACATTCATTTGAGAAAGATACAATTTTCTCCCTTCCATTAAAATTCCAAGATCCATCCTTTGTAAATCCATAAATATTGGATCTTTTGTGATCCTCATCATGGATAAGCTAGCATGGTCTTGTCGACTTAATGCATCTGCCACCTTGTTTGCTTTCCCAGGGTGGTAATGAATTGAGAAGTCGTAATCCTTAATCAGTTCCAACCATCTTCTTTGGCGCATATTAAGATCCTTTTGTGTGAAAATATACTTTAAACTTTTATGATCAGTATAAACGTAACACCTTTCTCCATAAAGATAATGCCTCCAAATCTTTAATGCAAAGATTACCGCAGCTAACTCCAAATCATGTGTTGGGTAATTTTGCTCATGGATTTTCAACTGTCGTGAGGCATAAGCTATCACCATATCATTTTTCATAAGAACACACCCCAGCCCCTTCTTGGATGCATCACTGTAGATCACAAACCTTTCTCCACTAAAAGGCAGTGTGAGCACAGGTGCACTGGATAACCTTTTTTTCAGCTCCTTGAAATTCTCTTCACATTCCTCTGTCCATACAAACTTAACTCCTTTCCGAGTCAACCTGTTGAGTGGATTAGATAATCGTGAAAAATATTTCACGAAATGTCGATAATATCTAGCCAAACCAAGAAAACTTTGGATCTCAGTTACTGTTGTTGGTCTCGACCATCTTTCGATAACCTCTGTTTTTGCTGGATCCACAGATATCTCCTCTTTTGAGATTATGTGACCAAAAAATGCAACTTTTTGAAGCCAAAATTCACACTTGGTAAATTTGGCATAAAGTTTCTCCTTTCTCAGGGTCTTCAATATAATTCTCAAGTGATCTTCATGTTATTCCTTGCCCTTTTAATAGACAAGAATATAATCTATAAAGACTACCACAAATTGATCAAGATAGTCTCTAAAGACTCTATTCATCAGATCCATGAAGATAGTAGGGGAATTAGTAAGACCAAATGGCATTATTATAAACTCATAGTGTCCATACCTTGTATGGAAAGTCGTCTTTGGTATATCCTCCCTTTTGACCCTTAATTGATGATACCCTGAACGAAGACCAATATTGGAAAAGTATTGAGCTCCGCGTAGTTGTTCAAATAAGTCATCAATGCATGGGAGAGGATATTTGTTCTTGATAGTGAGCTTGTTATGTTCTCGATAATCAATGCAGAGTCTCATTGATCCATATTTCTTATTAACAAATAGAATAGGTGCTCCCAAAGGTGACGCACTACGGTGTATGAATCCCTTATCAAGATTCTATTGGAGTAGCTTCTTCAATTCCTACAACTCAATTGGGGCCATTCTATAAGGTGTCTTTGAAATAGGAAAAGCACCCGGTATGAGTTCTATTGAAAACACAACTTCGCAATTTGGTGGAAGACCCGATAATTCCTCTGAAAAGACATCATCAAAATCCCGTACAACAGGCATATTCTTAATTGTGAGTTTCTCACCAACCATTTGAGATAAATAACCCTCATTTGGTGGAATCAAGATCCATAAGATGGAAGAAATTTCCACTGGAAGGTTATGTTCATCCTTGCATCGATAGATGATCATAGATTGATCTGGAATATGAAATGTGACTTCCCTTCTTTGGCAATTGATATGAGCTCCATATAAAGAAAGCCAATCCATGCCAAGAATCACATCAAATTCCACTATAGAAAGGATCACAAGATTTGCAGGAAGCACTTTCCCAAAAACTTCAATTGGGGAAGAATTATAAACTTTTGATGCGACTGTTGTGCCATTAGGGGTTGTCACAGCTAACTCAACAACTAATTGTTGAGGTAATATGATGATACTCTTAGAAAAATCTTCAGAAATAAAAGAGTGGGTGGATCCAGAATCAAATAAAACATTTTATACTTTAGAGTGGATGGTAAGTGTACCTTTCACTACATCGTTATCGTACTCCAAATCGCTGATAGAAATTGCATGTGACTTTCCTTTTCCTTTAGCCTTAAGATTTTGTTGATGACAATCATCATCAACAACCCTTGGATTAGGGCATTTATTGGCATAATGCCCCATCTCCTTGCACTTGAAACATTAAAGTTTAGTAGGTTTATTCTATGTGTCTCTTCCTTTGTTTGAATCATTAGACATCTTCTTCCCATCATTGCAGCATTCAAATGCCCGATGACCTTCGTTTCCACATTTGAAACATTTACTTGTCCCTTTAAGACAACTCCCTCCATGTATCTTTCCACACTTTGAGCATAAGGGAAATCTCATCTTATTTTCAGTGTGCTATTTATATTTTCCTTTGAATTCATTTTTCCTATTCTTATCAAACCCATATCACTGATGGGTTACTCCAATCTCCATCTCAACTTTGAGAGCACATCGAACGATTTCCTCGTATCTATTGAAGTCCCTTATGGCTAAGGCCCTTCGAAGACTTGGTTTTACGCCACTAAAGAATCGATCGATCTTACTCTCAGGTTGGATAATAATACCAGAAGTGTACCTTTCAAGTCTTATAAAATTTTCTTCATAGGTACCAACAGATTCATCATCCTTTTGCTTCAGTTCAAGAAACTCTTTCTCCATCTTTGTTCGGAGAATACGAGGTAAGTACTTATTGAAAAATAAGTTCTTTAACTCGTCCCATTTCATGGACTCAATTTCATCTCTCTACCTCATATTCTTAATAAGATTCCACCATTGATCAGCATCTCCTTCCAAACGATACACTGCTAGGATGACTTTATCATGTTCAGAACATTGTAGAACTGAAAATATCTTTTCAGTAGTACTGATCCATTGTTCAGCAACTAATGGATCAGTAGACCCACTGAATGAAGGTGGACGCTGCCTCATGAAGGATTCAACATAATGTTGCTCCTTCCTTTGCACGTTTGGAATTACAACATGATTCATAGCTTGAGAAAGTTGTGTGATCATGGCTACAATATTTTTCATTCCTGCTCCCATAACGTTTGGTTTCTCTGGGGGACAATCATTGCATTTCCCGTCGCATTCCGCATTAACACGGTTCCTTCGGGTTCCAGCCATTGACTAAAACCAAGAAGAATAGTGTGATCAACACTAATTATAATAGGAAAACCACATAATCAAGAATAAAATTTCACACTTAAGGTCTTATCCTAGGTTATTCATGGTCTTTTCTAAAACACTAAGATTGTGTTTTATGCTTATAATTATCCTTAGGGTTCTTACTAAGGCCTTCACATCCTAGTTTCCAAAGGTTGACTATACCTTTCCTCTGATACCAACTATAACGACCCATACTTTACATACATTTTTATTACTTCAAAATTTATGCACACTTATTACAACATATAACAAAACCATGAAAGGACCATATAGGTATAGTGTCTTTAGAAACTAGAAAGCATAAACAACTGGTTCATAAAGCATCTACTTTTCCTCTCATTTATTTCATCATATCTAGAGTCCCTTTTTGGCATATCCTACTTAATAACCTTCTTCCTGACCTGGGGAAATAAAACATACAAAAGGGTGAGCTCAAATGCTCAGTAAGGGTAAACAAAAGAAATATAAATCACATCATATACATAAGAACATAACTTTTGGAAATCTTAACCTGCAAAAGAGATCATAATTTCATAACATGGGATAAATCATAGTAGTGAAATGTAATCACAATAATCATAACTTAAAACATGAAACTTTGTGCCATACCCACGTAATCCTTGATAATCATTTCTTATTAGTCAAGACTCATTGCCAAGACTATCTTAGTGGACAAAGTCCATTTCTGAACCGAGTTCACTCCTCGTTTCAGTCCTGTTTCACTGAACCGGTATAACCTGCCGTTCCAGCCATGTCTATCTCATGAGATATAAAATCTTTACCGAATGAATTGGAGGGAGATATAGGTCCCACCCATCTCATAATGATACCATTATTATGTGTTCCACAAAATCATAAACCATACATCATAGCATAACCCATGTAATAAAAATGGGAATCTTAAACATCGTGACATCATAAAACAACTCATATAAGATAAAGGAATTCATAAAAATAATTCCATCACAACATAATCAAATCAATTTAATAATAGAGATAGAAACAGAACCCTTTGTTATCTTAGATGGAAAATAATTTTGATAAAACGCTGGAACTCCATTCTTGAGGAAAATATCCTTTCTACTTCAAAAACACTTTTTCCTTTCTTTACATGTCATACAATTATAAACTAAAAGATGTTGATTAAAAATAAACCTGAAAACCTCTAATGGAATCTTCTTGGAAATAATGTTTTAAAAATCCATTCATGCCGTATAAGTTAAAAGAAAACATTCTTCTCATACTTTTGTCAGAAAAGTCAAAAAGTACCTCGTACGAAAAATGACAAAAGATTCCTTTCATATCTTTTACTAAAAACTCACCGAAGGGTAAAATTGGATATAAACTATTGTATAATGATGTAAATATTACATATTGTGGAAACATGGATGTGGATGATAAAATGCAAGCCAGTAAATTCCAAAGTATAAATAATCTTGGATAAAAATAAGATTGTGATATTTCCCTTACCTTAGGTCTGATTTGATTCGTAAGTGTCCAAACCTCATGTATAATGATTTAAATAATGTTATTGACTTATTCTATAATCATATGTATTTTTTTGATATCATATATGGTCATACTCTTAGCTTCTTCTTAGTAATATTTCATTACTACTTGTTATTCGGGTGTTTATTACTTTTTGTTCTTATGCGTGTTTTGTCGAATAAATTCTTATTCTTCTCTTTAGGTTATAGATACCTCATTTACAGAATGTTATTAGTGTAATATATATCATAGTCATTCATTCAATTAAATGAAGATCATGTAGAACGAGTCGCATCACATCGTGGAGACTGTATTCCGTACGTACGCACGAGCGATGATATCGTTCCCATGATCGTGGAATTGTATTGGAGTGTATGTATACTATTTCAGAATCAATATCACATTGCAATAATCATATATAGTTATTATTTACACCATTATACACATCCAAGTAAGGTGATGGGGGAAAATAGATTACACCACGGCGTGGAGACAGTATTCCGTACGTACGCACGCGCGATGATTTTGTTTTCCGTAGGATGGATAGATGGTGAAATATGGTTGTTTCATACTTATAATAACATATCATTATATGAGTGATACTGATGTTATTAATTCATAATGAAACAACTAAATAAGAAGAAGTGGAAGAAGAAATAAAGATGAAAGAATCGGTAACGGGCATTACCTCTTCTTTGAGGTGCTTCTTTGAGACCTCCTTTTAGGGCACTAAAAATGGTCTTTGAAGAAGACCAGGACCTCTAGGATGTCTCTAGGGAAGTGGGGAGGAGAAATTGGTAGGGGTTGGCTGATCTTGAAGGCTCAAAATGGTGTGAGGAGGAGAGGGAGTAGGTTCCCTTTTATAAGGGAGGAGAGGGGAACCTTTGGAAATATAAGAAATATTAGTTTATATTAAATCCCAACCCCACTTAAAAACTTAAAAAATGACTAATATCCTAAGATTAGATGAGATAGTGTTGTAATCTCATAAACCAATAAAATTTATACATGTTATTAATTTATTTTAAACATTATCAACTTGATTTATCCTTATTTATCAATTTAATTTTATTTGTGGTAATAATATTCTAAATTTTAAATTATTATAAATAATTACATATGTGTTGTTAATTTTCCATAATTTGAAAATTTATGACATTTTCGACCATACAAATTTTAATTTATAAATTTTAAATATTTTTGTTATTTTTGAACAATTTTATAATATGTTATTTTTATAAAATAACAAGTGTCAATTTTGACATTATTCATTTATTTGAATTTAAATAAAATATATACAGAAGATATGTTTGAAATAAAAGCTTTAATAGATCCATATAATGTCATATGTATCTATAAAATTAGTGGAGCACATTAAATAGTTCATATAATATTTATTTTATTATTTTTAAAACCATTTATTTGATATTTTAATTAATAAAATAATTTCAACATCACTATTGTGTCATAATAAATGATAATTATTAAATCCCTAAAAATTCTAAATAAATTCCTTTGATGTAGATAATTGTATTATCTTTCTGGAGATTATCCATGTTCGAAGTTTCATGAAGTTTATCACTAAATTAAAATTATTATACTTATATGATTTAAGAAAGTGACATGTTGTCACATTCTTTGGTTTTAATAATAATTAAATTATTTTCATGGAAAAAAGTCCATTAAATGAATCTAATCCGATACTTAGGTGATATGGGTCGACTTTTAGTCATCCAATATGATTTTTCCAGGTGTTAGGGTAATTTTATAATCTTATATTTACCCTTAATTACCCGATTTACCTTTAACTATAGTAAATAAAATATACCGTAGTTACTATTCATAATGCCCAAAAATAAAAAGTAGCATATTAACATAATTTAGACCCACTGATTCTGAATATGGAATCCATTTTTTAAAATTCAAAACATATAAGTTTTAGTAATTAATTTAAAATAAATCATGTTGTTAGGAAAATGAGTTTTAGAAGTTCAAACATTGCCAAAGATTGAAATGTTTTTACCTATGAATTCAATGTGAAATTAATGAAAATGACATACATTATATTAAATGGTAAAAATATATTCTATTTATACTTTAAAACCATTCAATATTATAATTTATCCATATGAATTATCTCAATGAAAAAAGTTGTTTTCAATTAAAAATTAGCCTATTTTTACTATTTATCAAAATATGAATGTTATGAGAAAAATATCAAAAATTTATCCAAAGTAAATTTTTATACCCTGATTCAAAAGAAGAATTTTATTTTGTCAAATTAAACATATAAACATGTCAAAAACTAGATTTAATGTGGGTACGCCATCAAAAGGTGGCAAAACTGTATTTTTTGAAAAATACTTCTTTTATCCAAAAAAACTGATTTTGCTTTTATACCTCATTCTAGAAAATTTATAAGTTGAATTAAAATTTTATAAAATTCAAAATTTAGTTAATAATATTGATAAAGGCTAGTTTTAATAATATTTTAATAGCATATCGTTGTTTAGTGAAACTCGGTATTGCATATGATGCAAGCTATCGAGGAAGGCCGCGGTTGCGTGTAAAGCAAGCCAAGCTAGTGTTGTGTGTAGTGAAAGATTCCTTTGATGATTTATATAAAATAAAAACAAAATATTTCTCATAAAAGTCTCGAGTGTTACAGTGAGCGTGGAAGGGAGGGAGCCACCACCCCCTTCGAACGGACGGCGGACCCATGTGGGGGTCCGCCTGCTTCATTGACCGGGGGTTTAATACCACAGTTTTTCTATATGGCCTGCTATAACTACCGGCCAGTGTGTCGCGCGGGACCAGCTGGTCTCGTCCCCTGTGCATCGGTGGCCAGCGGCTCCGGCCGCCCTCTCCTGCTCCGTTGCGGCCTTTGTCCGACCGGCGGGGCGCGACAGCGCCGCACCCCTCCGCCGCGGCCCGCTCCCGCCACAACCTCCTTGTGGTTCTCTAGAGCGGCGCAATGGCGACACGCCCCTTCGCTGTGGCCCGACTCGGGTCGCAGCTTCTTTCGAACTCAACAACGCGGCGCGACGGCGCCGCGCTTCTTCGTTGCGCTCCTCTTGTTTTTGCGTGGTGCCGTTGCACTGCGCTGCCTTTGTTCGTGTCGCAACAAGTATAACATCAAAGGGGGAGGAGGGTTGGCCGTGTTCATGCAGTCCAACCTCCTCCCGTTATAACGATAACAGTTGGCCCCAAATAAAAGATGATGAATGACAAAGAATATTCACGAACAAAATTAACACCTACCTCGATGAAGTCATCGAATGGGGATTGTTGCGGGAAAAGGACATCACGGAAGATGGCATCACGAATCGATGCTCTGTAAGCGTCGTCGGCATACACTCGATGAAGGATGCAGTGCGTCGTCATTTGTCGAAGAAGGCGTCTCTCACCGGCTGTAGAGAGGGACGAATATGGTACGACTATCTTCTCTTGCGGTTTCGGAGTTCTTCATCGTAGACTCAGCATTCCTCGTGTTCTTCGACGAGGAAGAATTGTTCTTCAGAGCTCAAGGGTTCTCTCCTTGATTCTGCACAACGAATCAACCCCCAAATAAAATAATACATTATCTTATTTTATTCACACACATTCATGCCATTATTAAATTTGAAATTAAAAAAGATCCCATTCAATTAATTAAATTAGTTGAAGAGACTTTAACAGTCCATTAAATTTGGAGAGTTGACTTGTCAATTAAAAGGGGGGGGGTGCGGGTGTGTTACACAATTAAATGTATGAGGGAGGTTTTAAGGGATTTGAAGGGGTGTGCTCGTGTGGGACCCAACTCACTATTATCCTACCAAAAGGAGTTAGGATGTAGTGGATCCCACCTCAACTTCCACGCATAGGTAATAACTGCTTAGAATAGAAATAAAAATTGTAGCACAAATTTTTATTTCATTACTTAATTAACCCATTTTTTAATAACCTCACCCAAGAAAACGCAACTCTAGAAAAGTGTTCCTAAGAAATTATCAGCGATGCGGTTTCATCAGTGCCCTCAGATTTTGATTCCGAGCACCGGTTCAAATGTTAGTAAAACTCACTCGTTCGTTCACTGAACGTACCCGAGAAAAACTTCAGAAAATGTTTCCGGGCACACCAGGCCTCAGAATCGGGTGCCGTCAGAAACTGCGTTCTCGTAAAATCCCAAATAAAATTAAAAGAAAATTCCCTTGAAATTTATAGGTCTTTACATTACTCCCACCTCAGGGCTTTATGTCCCCATAAAAATACATCACAAACTATGGAAACAAATGAGGGTACTGAGCACACATCTGAGCCTCCGGCTCCCAAGTGCTCTCCTGGAGGTTCCCGTGTTTCCATCTGATGCGCATTAAAGGAATCAACCGCCCATGAAGGACCCACTCTTGTCGATCCTTGATCTCCACCGGGACCAATACAAAAGTCACCCCATCGTCAATGTCCAGCTCCCCATGGTTGATGATATGCATCGGGTCGTGCACATATCTCCTCAGCTGAAATACGTGGAAGACGTCGTGCACCCGGTGCAACTGAGGTGGTAGAGCCAGGTGATAAGCCACCTCTCTTATCCTGATGAGAACCTGAAATGGTCTGATGAAGTGAGGAGATAACTTGCTGCCTCGGCCAAATCTCTGTAATCCACGTTGAGGTGAGACCCGCAAGAAGACGTGGTCGCCATCCTCAAACTCTAGTGGTCTCCGCCTCCTGTCAACATAAGACTTCTGTCGGCTCTGAGCTGTCCTCATCCACTCTTGAATGACCTGGACCTTCTCTGTCATGGTCTAGACCATCTCTAGTCCCACAAGACTCCACCGGGCCTGTCCAACACAGAGGTGATCTGCAAGGCCGGCCGTACAATGCCTCTTATGGTTCCATACCGACGGTGGAGTGGTAGATGTTGTTGTACGCAAACTCCACCAAGGGTAGGTGGTCCTCCCAGCTGTGACCAAAGTCAAGGAAACATGCACATAGCATGTCCTCGAGAGTCTGAATGGTCCTCTACATCTGACCATCTGTCTGAAGTGGAAAGGCAGTGCTCAGATGTTGCTGCGTCCCGAATTCCTCTTGCAACCCCTTCCAAAGCAGGGAAGTAAAGCGAGCAACCCAATCGGAGACGATAGATGATGACACACCATGACGCAATACAATCTCCTGAACATAGAGGCGTCTGAGGCTCTCCACTGAGCCCTGCTCTCTGATGGGTAAGAAGTGGGCCGACTTGGTGAGTCGGTCGACAATCATCCAAATGGAGTCATGACCTCTGGAAGTACATGGAAGTCCAGTCACAAAGCCCATAGATATCCCGTCCCACTTCCTCTTTGAGACCTCCAAGGGCTGTACCGAGCATGCTGGTGCCTGGTTCCCCGCTTTCACCTATTGGCAGGTGAGGCATCGAGAAAAAAACTCTTCCATAACCTTCTTTATACCCGGACACAAGCTATGTCGTCTGAGATCCTGGTACATATTTGCCACTCTTGGATGTACCACTAAAGGGGAAGTGTGAAACTCTATCAGCACCTCCTCCTATAAAGAAGATGGTACCATGGTACGTCCTCTGAAAAGGACGTCGTGCTCTCCTCCTATAGAGAATCCATCAGGTTCCTGTCCTGAGGATATATGTGCACGCCACGTCTCACAGTAAACGTCACCACACTGTGCCTCTCTAACTCGCTATAGTAGTGGAGGAGTGACTGAGAGTGACTGAATAAAGTATGCTCCATCTCTATCCATGAAGGATATCTGCAAAGCGGCTAGCTGCTCCGTCGCCTCCCCGAGTAGCTGAATGCACGTCCTCCTACTGAGAGCATCAGCTAGTACGTTCCCCTTTCCAAGAGTATAGACTATCTCAAAGTCATAGTCTTGGAGGAACTCGAGCCATTGCCACTGTCTCAGGTTCAGGTCCTTCTGTGAGAATATGTACCTGAGACTCGGATGGCCAAAGTAGACTGTAAAGTGCTCGCCCAACAGATAGTGTCGCCACATCTTCAGAGCGAAGACCACTGCTGCTAACTCCAGGTCATGGGTAGCTTGTTCATCTCATGCTGCCTCAACGGACGTGATCTATAAGAGATCACTACCCACTACTGTATCAAGACACATCCAAGTCTGGTCCCTGATGCATCGCAATAGACTACGTGCCCTACTCCCTCCTCTGGTAGCCTCAAGATAGGTGCACTGGTCAATCTCTGTCTCAACTCGTGGAAGCTCTGCTGACATCTATCTGACCATACAAAGGGTTTCCCTGTCTTCATCAAAGCTGAAAGTGGTTCCACAACTCTGGAGAAGTCTGGCACAAATCTTCGGTAGTACCCAGCTAGCCCCAAGAAACTTCGCACCTCCGTCACGCTCCTGGGTGGCTCCCAAGATAGCACTGCCTCAATCTTCACAGGGTCCAACGCAACTCCTACCTCAGAGATGACGTATCCCAAGAAGTGGACCTCACATAACCAGAAATGACACTTCGAGAGCTTTCCAAAAAGATGGTGCTCTCAGAGTGTGTCAAGTACAACTCGCAAGTGGTAGGCATGCTCCTCCTCAGTGGTCGAGTATATCAATATGTCGTCAATGAAGACCATGACAAATCGATTAAGGTATGAATGAAAGATCTTATTCATGAGACTCATGAACACTTCTAGAGCATTGGTTACACCAAAAGGCATAACCAAGAACTCATAGTGGCCATACTGACATCTGAAGGTCATCTTCTGCACGTCCTCGTCCCGAACTCTGAGCTGATGATAGCCTGACCTGAGGTCTATCTTCGAGAACCACTGTGCTCCCTTGAGCTGATCGAAGATGTCGTTAATCCTTAGCGGAGGATACTTGTTCCTCACAGTTACTTGGTTCATGAGATGATAGTCGACACACAGTCGCAAGCTCCCTTCCGCCTTCTTGGTGAACAAAATCGGGGAAGCCCAGGGTGAAACACTGGGTCAGATGAATCCCTTGCCCTGCAAGTCCTCCAGATATATCCGTAGCTCTCGAAGCTCAGCGGGAGCCATCCGATATGCTGGAGTGGATATCGGGGCTGTCTCGGGGTACAGGTCAATTGGTTCACGCCCAAATTTACCCAAGAGAAGAAGGGTAGAACGGTCCTTGTAGTGTAGCTTGGGTTGTCGATTCCACAGAGACCTAAGAAGATACCTAAGATACACAACCTAAGGGATGGATTTTTGGATATGAAGTGGCCAACTTGGAATGATTTTGGATGGGTTTTAAAGATATCTAATAGATTTAAGTGGATTCAATTTAAAAGAATGAGTTGCTCCTAGGTTATTGCTCGGGGTGGATTGGACGTATTTTTTTAATGATTTCAATTTCTTAAATTTGAGATGGGTTCATTTAAGGAGATAAAACAACATCATCACTTACTGGTTTAATGCCTACACCCTCTAATACTAATCAACTATAAACTTGAAGGATCAAATTTTTGAGCACTTCAAGGTAAAGGATCGTATTAGTACTTGAAGTGTGTGGCCTTAAATTCAACAAGGACGATGGAGTTTAAAAATCATCAAATAAAAATACCAATTAAAGAAGTGATTATACATTAATTAGGTGATAAATAACATCCAATCCATCCCCTTGCTACTCCCTTGGATCAACCCATAAGTGTGTTAGCCCTCCATTGATCCCATGGTTTCAATGGAAGCGGAAAGTAGACTCATGAGGGAGGAAATGGAGAAGTAAAGAAAACAACAAAAATAAAATGATCACTCCACCGTTGTGTGAATAATTTCACAAGGGTTGGTGTGAATAAATTCACACCTTGATCCAACAGTATCAAAGTGATATTAAGAATAATAGAATAAGAGTATAAGAAGAACTTTTATTAAGAAACTAAAGTGAATTGAACAACTTACATGTGAAAGACAAAATTGAGACAACGAAAATGCAGCATAACATTACAATTGAACAAAGCATCCAAGATCTTCATCTCCTTCACCACCACTACCTTAAATAGGCATTTTGAGAGCCTTGGGTCGAGCCTCCAACAGTACAAAGCATCTCAATTAATTTTTCTAGGCCATAGGTGGTGGAAAGCTTGTGGAATTTGAACTTTTCCACATTTGACCCGAGGTGGCAGACAACTTTCCTTCACCGAAAAGAAGAATCTGGAAGGCCTTCTAGACTGCCGAATCAGAGTGGTCCATAGAATAAGAAAATGGAGCTCCGGATATCTTCTAACCGAATGTAAAATTTGGGCCCATTTGGAGTTACTGATTCCGATATATGATAAAATTATCGGACTGTTTTTCTGGGCCGCAGAATCTGGCCTAGAATTGTATCTCTAACTTGGGCCGCTTTAATGACCACCATAGAGGCCGAATTAGCACTGGCTCATGAATAGTTATTTATTCCTCTGAATGTATTATAGCATCCCACAAAATTTGGGATTCATTGGGCTTGTATGTTGGTCCCCACAGTCTCATCAGTGGGCTAGTGTCCAATCTGCCTTCTCTAGAATTGCTTCTTTTCATCACAAAATATCCCCATCTTCTTACATGAATTCTCCATTGATCCTTGAATGAAAAATGTTCACATTTAAGTGTAGATAAAGTTCCCAAAATATCAAATTAAAAAAAATTGATAATTACATTCCTTAGATCAGATGACTAATTGGGCCTAAATTGGTGTATATTAGGCATGAAGTGCACAAATGATGAGAATGGATGTTCATAATGAAAATGCACTAACTCAGGCCCATAAGATCAAAAATGAACATTTAATACCATTAAAATGTAATTAAAATATATGTTTTTATTGGATAATCACACCCCCCAACTTGAGATTTGCTAGTCCCGAGCAAATAATTCAATGATTTTATTTGAAATCCTTTCTTCAAACACATTATAACAAACAGTGCTCACAATGTAAACTGCACACAAATATATTTTTATAACCTATCAAGATAATTTAAAACAAGATGAATTTAAAATAATATCCCAATCCCAAGCCCATTCCTTTGATCAAATCCATCATCATACTTCATCCAACTCAATTAGGTGTAATGATGTGGTGTGTATCACAATAGATATGGGGGTTCATTTTCATTCAAGGGGGAAATCATGGAAGCGCTAGGTGGAATCACATTTAATCCTAATATGAGTATTATTCATTCTTTTTTTTAATTTTTTTTGCAATATTGCCATAGTAATTGATATTGCAGTTAATCAAATTAACCCATGTAGCAAGACTTTGCCGATGACTCCCAGACTCAAAGGCCTTAGGGCACCAAGTGAAGCCCACATACTCAGGCATCGTCTTGAGTTAACATAATCAAAAACAAAGTCATATTACCATAAATAGAGATATATTGAAAAACTCAGGGCTAGAAAACTCTGGAGTCACGATCCCCAAGTGCCTAAAGCTTCGCATTTTATCAATCCATTGCTCTACACGCAAATTTTTTATTTTTTTATTTTTTTATTTTTTAATAATTTTTTTAGTTTTTTTTGAATACTCATATTATTAATAAAAATAAATCCAGCCTATGCTATTTATTATGGGACCCCAAAAATTCAAATTAGTACCCCACAGTCTAGAGGACGTGCATTGTGGCATTTTTTTATTTGGATGAAAATATAAATGATGAAATATCACATTGGACAGCCACACTTTCCAAAATCTATGCTTTTAAACTTAATCATGAATTAAATTAAGAGTCAAGGAAATAATAATTATTTGATATGTAGTTTTTATGTGAGCAAAGATGTTATTATATGAATGATAAAGGAATTTTACTTCTTTTTGTTATCATTGTTTTTTTTTTAAAAATATTTTGTTTCCACACCCCCCAACTTAGAATGAAACTGTCCCTAGTTTCATAAAAAAAAATTTAGAATGGGGTAGAGGAATAAAAAGGGGAGTTAAATAAGGAAATTGAAATATGAGGATCATGGAATGAAGTCACCTGGTGGTTGAAGTTTGAAGTTCTTACTGCTCGAATTTATTCCTTTGATATCCATGTCGCTTGCAAAGTTCCCTAGTGGAAAAAGGAAAAAAAAAACAAACAATATATATATATATATATATATTTATATAATAAAGGAAGTAAAATATAAGAATATATATAAAAATTATAGAATAAGGAAGCACAAGAAGCCGCAGGTCAGTGGTAAGCGCGCGCCCCTGTCTCCCTTCGGTCCCGGGTTCGAGTCCCCGCGGCTTCGCCGGTTGTGACGGGGTTTTCCCCACAGCCTATGGCATGGAATTTTTTATTATTATTATTTTATTTTTATTTTTATCATAACCTATAAAATAATAAAAATAAAACAAAATAAACTGATGATACATTTTCTTCTTTTTAAATTTCTGGGTAAGGTATTACTCAAGGATCACACCACGTGACACGGATGAATATGGTGCTCCCCTTTCGTACCCATCCATACTCATTATAGAAGAACAGGTCAACAGTTTATTTTTTTTTTCAAAATATAAAAATGTCTCATTAACCCTATTTAAAATATAAAGTTGATTAAAACAACGAAATTATTGGAAACTTGAAAACCATGGGTTGCCTCCCATTCAGCGCTTTGTTTAACGTCGTTAGCCCGAAATGGACCCTAAATCTATTAATTTGTTCCTTGTTCATAGGTTGGCTCAGTTAACTCAACCTCTATTTCCTATTTATTGAATGATTCAAGGAATGGTTTTAACCTTTGACCATTGACCTTGAAAATGTAACCACTTGTGGGATCTTGAATCTCTACTGCCCCATGGGGGAATACATGATGCACTATGAAAGGTCCTGACCATCTAGACCTTAACTTTCCCGGATGTAAATGAAGTTTTGAACTATACAAGAGAACAAGTTTTCCCGGTTCAAAATGTTTGACCTTGATATTCCTAGATTGGTAGGCTTGAACTCTATCTTTATTGATCCTTGAATTTTCATAAGCCTCCATCCTTAGTTCCTCCAGTTCATTGAGATCTAATTTCCTTTTTGTTCCGGCCAATGAGAGATCATAATCCATTTTCTTAATTGCCCAAAAGGCCTTTTGTTCAATCTCCACTGGCAAATGGCATGCTTTACCATAAACCAACCTATATGGGGACATTCCTAAAATGGTTTTATAAGCGGTTCTATAGGCCCAAAGAGCATCTAAGAGTTTCTCAGACCAATCTTTCCTAGAGGGGTTGACAATTTTTTCAAGAATTTTCTTAATTTCATGATTGGCTAACTCAGCTTGACCATTGCTCTGTGGGTGGTAAGCAGTGGACACTTTGTGAGAAATTCCATATTTTTCCATGAGTGATGAGAATGGAAGATTGCAAAAATGAGTTCCACGATCACTTATGATAGCCCTAGGAATTCCAAATCTAGAGAATATGTTTTCTTTTAGGAATCTAATCAAAGTTTGAGGATCATTGGATTTTTTGGGAATGGCCTCAACCCATTTTGAGACATAATCAACAGCTAAGAGTATGTAGAGGTATCCCCGAGAGTTTGGGAAGGGACCCATGAAATCAATTCCCCAACAGTCAAAGATTTCAACCACTAAGATGGGAGTGAGTGGCATTTGATTCCTTTTTGTGTTGGACCCTACTTGTTGACACCTAGGACAGATTTGAAAAAATGTGTAGGAGTCCCTCGAGAGGGTGGGCCAGAAAAGACCACATTGAAGAATCTTAGCAGATATTTTCTTAGAGGAAAAGTGACCTCCACATGCCTCACTATGACAAAATTTAAGGATGGACTCTTGTTCAGATTCTTGAACACACCTCCTAATGACTTGGTCAGGGCAGAACTTATAGAGGTATGGATCATCAAACACATAGTGTCTAACATCAGAAAGGAATTTCCTTCAAGCTTGAGTCCCTAAGAATTTTGGAATGACTCCTGTCACTAAGAAATTTGCTATGTCAACATACCAAGGGCAGTCACTCACAGAGTATAAGTGTTCATCAGGAAACGAATCAGACACAGAAAGGTGATTTGAGTTGTCTTTGAATTCCATCCTAGAGAGGTGATCAGCTACAACATTTTCAACTCCCTTTTTATCCTTGATTGTGAGGTCAAATTCTTGTAAGAGAAGGACCCACGTAATCAGTCTAGCCTTAGCATCTTGTTTTTGGAAGAGGTATTTTAGTGCAGAACGGTCAGTGAACACAATGATGGGTGATCCTAAGAGGTAGGACCTAAAATTATCTAAGGCAAACACAATAGCAAGTAACTCCTTTTCAGTGGTGGTGTAGTTGATTTGGGCATCATTTAAGGTTTTTCTTTCATAATCAATGACATAAGGAGTTTTATCACAATGTTTTCCTAACACAGCTCCAACAGTAAAGTCACTGGCATCACACATAAGTTCAAAAGGAAGGTTCCAATTTGGAGATTTCATAATGGGAGGAGAGGTGAGAGAGGATTTTAGGGTTGAGAATGAACCCTCATAGCTTTCTGTCCAAACAAATGGAGCATCCTTTACTAAGAGATCACAAAGGGGACGGGATATTGAACTAAAGTCCTTGATTAATCTTCTATAGAAACCAGTATGTCCTAAGAAAGACCTCACTTCCTTGACAGTTTTGGGTGATGGAAGGTGAGGAATGATGTCAACCTTTGCTTTATCAACTTCAATCCCCCTACTAGAGACCATATGGCCTAGAACAAGTCCCTCTTTAACCATGAAATGGAATTTTTCCCAGTTTAGGACCAGATTTTTTTCTTCACATCTTGACAAGACTCTCTCCACATTCTGCAGACATCCCTCAAAAGTATCCCCAAACACAGAGAAGTCATCCATGAAGACCTCAAGAAAATCCCCTACCATGTCTGAGAAGATTCCCATCATGCACTGCTGGAAGGTTCCAGGGGAATTGCATAACCTGAAGGGCATGCGTTTGAAGGAAAAGATACCGAAAGGACATGTGAATGTAGTCTTCCCTTGATCCTCTAGGGAGACCTCAATTTGATTGTACCCCGAGTACCCATCTAAGAAACAGTAGAAGGCATGACCTGCCACTCTCTCAAGGACTTGGTCAATGAATGGTAAGGGGAAATGGTCCTTCTAGGTGAATGAGTTTAGTTTCCTATAGTCAATGCAGACCCTCCATCCACTACTCACCCTTGTTGGAAAAATATCTCCATCCTCATTGGTTATCACTGTGATTCCAGCCTTTTTTGGAACCACATGGATTGGGCTCACCCATTCACTCTCAGCTATGGGATATATGATACCAGCTTTCAACAATTTCAGAAGTTCCTTCCTTACTACCTCCATGAGATTAGGATTGAGTCGCCATTGAGGTTGACGACATGGCTTTGAATCAGATTCCAGAACAATCCTATGAGTCCCGATAAGTGGGATAATCCCAGGAATAATAGAAAGGGTCCAACCAATGACTTTCTTATGCTTCCTAAGGACATCTAGAAGCATCCTCTCATGATTGGATTCAAGAGAAGAAGAAATGACAATAGGATGTGTTTGATTTTCCCCTAGGAAGGAATACTTTAGTGCAGCAGGAAGTTCCTTCAATTCAAGATCAGGTTGGTTCAGAATTTCAGCAGAAGATTGGGACATTGGATCAAGATCAATTTCTTTTTTTAGAGGTTCAGATTGGATTGATTCCTCACATGTAGAAGTTTCAGCTACTAGATTGGCTTGATCAAATTTAGGGAAGGAATTTAGAGGGGTCTCTATGAAATTGGTTTCTTGAAAGGTTTCACTGATTGTTGGACCTAAGACTTCATCATAAGAGCAATTTGAAAATGATTCAATCCAAGGAGATAAACTTCCTTCATATGAAAAAAGGAAATCAATCTCATTCTGACTTAAACATTCATCAAATATTCCTTGATGTTCCATGGATTCATTATCAATGCTTCCTATCATGTTTAATTCATGAATATCCTCGTCATCCCCTATTTGTGAGCTTGCATTATAGATGTTCAAGTCTAGACTCATGTTCCCAAAGGTGATGGTCATGTTCCCATTTCGGACTCGGATAACAGAGTTGATTGTTGCAAGGAAAGGACGACCAAGGATGATTGGGGTTTGTTCCTTATTTCCTAAATTTGGATGGTTGTCAAGGACAATGAAATCAGCAGGGTAGATGAAGTTTTCAAAATTTACCAGAACGTCCTTTAAAATCCCCTTTGGAACCCTAATGCTATGATCAGCAAGCTAAAGTGTGACAGATGTGGGTTGGAGCTATTCTAGGCCTAACTGGCATTACATAACATATGGGATGAGATTGACACTAGCACCTAGGTCACACAAGGCCTTGACAACTTTGCTTTCTCCTAGTTCAACATTGATGTAAGGGAAAACTGGGTCTTTCAACTTAGAAGGAATGATCCCTTGAATGGTGGTACTCACATTAGCAGCCAAAAGGACTTGGTTTTTATGTAAAAAATTTCTTTTAAAAGTGCACAAGTCCTTAAGGTACTTTGAGTAGGCAGGTATAGTTTGGATGGCATCGAGAAGGGATATGTTCAACTTGACTTGTGAAAATATTTCCCTCAACATTTCACTCAGTTCAGGCTTGGATTTCCCCCTCATGCGTTGGGGAAATGGTGCAGGTTGTGGGGTTATTTGTTGAAGAGTTGTTTCTTTCACATTGTTATCAATTTCCTCAGTTTGATCTTGTGGTTCATTTGAATTTTCATCCAAGTTTGAATCTTCAGGTGGGTTCTGAATTAGTTATTCAGGGTTCTCAATTGATTTCCCACTTCTTAAAACAGTCACAGCCTCTAGTTGTTCATGAGTTTTTTGAGCACAACTTGACTCTCCCCTTGAAGTTGAGGATGGCACCGCCTGAGTAGGCATGGGTGCCTTTCCTATTTTGATGGTTTGAAGTTCTTGTTTTAGGGAAGAGAATTCTGAGTTCATCCTCTCCATTTTTTTGCATAGTTGTTCTAGTAGGCTTTGTGGAACAGTTTGGGTTGGTGCTTGAGTAGGTTGGTTTATCCTAGAGGGATATTTTGGAGGTGGGATGGTTTGTTGAAAATGGACCGGTGGCTGTTGGTATTGGATAGGTTGGGTTTGGAACTGGTTATGGGTTTGGTAGTTCTATTGAGGGTAAGGATTTTTCCCTTGTGGTTGGCTATGTTGTTGGTTATCCTTCAATCGGAAGCCTGGGTGGTCATTGTACCTTGGATTGAAGGTGTTTTGGTATTGGGGATTTTGAAAGTTTAGGGAATTGACTTCCTCTGGGGGTCCTCCTAGAAGAACATCCTTGATGGATGGAATGATTGGGAAGTTGTCTGTTTTATGGTCATGTTTGTCACAAATTGTGCAAACAAGGTCTACATTTTGGATTTCATGGACTTTCCTAAGGTCTCTCTCTTAAACCTTCCTAGAGAGTGCTGCGAGTTTAGCCCTAAGGCTTTCCTCTTCTCTAAGTGTATGAATTCCAGTGGTTATTTGTGGCTTTTCAGAATAAGGTGAAGTTCCCCAAGTTTGGTTTTGTTCAGCCAGACTTTCCAGATACTCGTAAGCATCATTTGGGGCCTTGTTTTTAAAAGTTCCATTACACATCACGTCAATGAATTGTTTATTACCCGGACCCAACCCTTCATAGAAAATTCTCACTTGTTCAGGTATGGAAAACCCATGGTGTGGAACCATGTTTAGGGTGTCTTTGAACCTCTCCCATGTTTCATAAAATGACTCTCCCTCTTTTTCAAAAAAATTTTGGATGCTCTTTTTAAGTGCAATTGTTTTGTGATGAGGGAAGTATTTTTTATAGAATTCTCTTTGCAGTTGGTCCCAAGAGTGGATTGATGCAGGTCTCAAGTTGTTTAGACAATTTTTAGCTCGATCTTTTAATGAAAAAGGAAATAGCCTCATCTTAGCGGATTCTAGTTGATGTGGGGGACACATGGTTTCAACAATGTCGTTGAACTCTTTGACATGAAGGTATGGCATTTCTGACTCCATCCCATGAAAGGTTGGAAGGTGGTTTAGGACATGGGGTTTGAATATGTAGTTGGTGTCTCCTATGGAATTATGTCTAATGCATGAGGGGGCATTGGTCCAAGCTGGAGTGAGGTAGTCATTCATGGTTTGATCAACTACATTCCCTAAGTTTGGAGCTTCTTGGTTTTGGTTTCCCATTTGATTCCCCACAGGGTTTACAATTTGATTTTGTGGATGACCCTCCATTAGACTTGTTTCAAGTTCTGACTTTGGGGTTTCAAGAATATTTGAATCTGATTTAAACAATCCCTTAGGTGTACTTGACTCCCCTATCCTAGGACTTTCCACCCTAACTAGTCTGTTTGAGAAATCGCGGGTGTAGGCGGACATGCGCCAAAAAAAAGCGAGAAAGGGACAAGATAAGAGATCTTGGGTGAGAGTAGAAGAATGGAGGTGAGGAAAGAAGGTTTTTTTGGATCTAAGGTACTTACTTGGTCCTCGGCAATGATGCCAAAATTTGGTTCACGCCCAAATTTACCCAAGAGAATAAGGGTAGAACGGTCCTTGTAGTGTAGCTTGGGTTGTCGATTCCATAGAGACCTAAGAAGATACCTAAGATACAAAACCTAAGGGATGGATTTTTGGCTATGAAGTGGCCAACTTGGATTTATTTTTGATGTGTTTTAAAGATATCTAATAGATTTAAGTGGATTCAATTTAAAAGAATGAGTTGATCCTAGGTTATTTCTCGGGGTGGATTGAACGTATTTTTTTTAATGATTTCAATTTCTTAAATTTGAGATGGGTTCATTTAAGGAGATAAAACAACATCATCACTTACTGGTTTAATGCCTACACCCTCTAATACTAATCACCTATACACTTGAAGGATCAAAGTTTTGAGCACTTCAAGGTAAAGGATCGTATTAGTACTTGAAGTGTGTGGCCTTAAATTAAACAAGGACGATGGAGTTTAAAAATCATCAAATAAAAATCCCAATTAAAGAAGTGTTTATACATTAATTAGGTGATAAATAACATCCAATCCATCCCCTTGCTACTACCTTGGATCAACCCATAAGTGGGTTAGCTCTCCATTGATCCCATGGTTTCAATGGAAGCGGAAAGTAGACTCATGAGGGAGGAAATGGAGAAGTAAAGAAAACAACAAAAATAAAATGATCACTCCACCGTTGTGTGAATAATTTCACAAGGGTTGGTGTGAATAAATTCACACCTTGATCCAATGGTATCAAAGTGATGTTAAGAACAACATAATAAGAGTAGAAGAAGAAATTTTATTAAGAAACTAAAGTGAATTGAACAACTTACATGTGAAAGACAAAATTGAGACAACAAAAATACAGCATAACATTACAATTGAACAAAGAATCCAAGATCTTCAACTCCTTCACCACCACTACCTTAAATAGGCCTTTTGGGAGCCTTAGGTTGAGCCTCCAACAGTAAAAAGCATCTCAATTAATTTTGGTAGGCCATAGGTGGTGGAAAGCTTGTGGAATTTGAACTTTTCCACATTTGACCCGAGGTGGAAGCCAGCTTTCCTTCACCAAACAGACGCGTCTGGAAGACCTTCTAGACGGCCGAATCCGAGTGGACCATAGAAGAAGAAAATGGAGCTCCAGATATCTTCTAACCGCATGTAAAATTTCGGCCCATTTGGAGTTACTGATTCCGATATATGATAAAATTAGTGGACTGTTTTTCTAGGTCGTAGAATCTGGCCTAGGATTGTATCTCTAACTTGGGATGCTTTAATTACCACCATAGAGGCCGAATTAGAATTGTCTCATCAATAGTTATTTGTTACTCTGAATATCGTCTAGAATCCCACAAAATTTGGGATTCATTGGGCCTGTATGTTGGTCCCCACAGTCTCATCAGTGGGCTAGTGTCCAATCTGCCTTCTCTAGAATTGATTCCTTTCATCACAAAATATCTCCATCTTCTTCCATGAATTCTCCATTGATCCCTGAATGAAAAATGTTCACATTTAAGTGTAGATAAAGTTCCCAAAATATAAAATTAAAAAAATTGATAATTACATTCCTTAGAATCAGATGACTCATTGGGCCTAAATTGGTGTATATTAGGCATGAAGTGCACAAATGATGAGAATGGATGTTCATAATGAAAATGAACTAACTCAGCGGGAGCCATCCGATATGCTGGAGTGGATATCGGGGCTGTCTCGAGGTACAAGTCAATATAGAAGTATACCTCTCTATGAGGAGGTAGTTCTGGAATGTCGTCAGGGAAAACGTCCGCATACTGATCCACCACTACAGGAAAACTAGGACTCCACACATCAACTGCTCCTAGGATGAGGCTAGCCAACTGATTAGTGATCGGCTGTCCTATCCTCTGCGTGAGTCCATCCTGCGCTGCTAAGGTTCCCTTCTCACCGATGAAGGTGAATCTTCTCCCATCGGTGCGAACACACCACACTTTGCGCCTAATACAGTCGATCTGAGCATGAACTGTAGATAACCAATCCATGCCCAAGATGACATCGTAAGGCCTCGACACCGCTACAAGAAGATCCGAGCCAAAGCTCTAACCTCCTAGAGTAATTTCACACTATCGGCACCAGTGTGTAATCATCGAGTCTTCTCTTGTAAGAGTCTCTAGCCATAAGGATCGAGCCAACGGCTTCGTCGGAATCTCCGAGATCCGAACAAGGGCAACGGTTATAAAAGAATGACTCACTCCTGTGTCTATAAGAACTGTAGCAAGGGTTGAGTAGACACAGAGAGTACCTAGAATAATCTCTGGTGCACTGTGGTCATAGGCCTCCGATGCTTGAAGGTGAGCCTACCTCTGACTGCCAGCTCCCTGTGGTCGGGGTGGACCTCCTGGTGGTGGTGGTGGTAAAGCCTCAAAGTGTCGCCCACCACCTACTGCTCGGCCAGCTCCCCTGCCTCGTCTGCCTGCTCTCTACGGGCTGTCACGGTCGACCCTCTGCCTCTTCCTGGGTGGCCCCTCAGCCGTCTGCTGCTCCTCTGCACAGCGGGTCAGGCAGTCACGAGCCATGTGGCCCTGCCTGCCACATGCGTAGCACTGTCAGCTCCTCGGAAGGCTAGCTCTGCACCGTGTGCCCCACACCTCTGAGCCAGTATCCTGAGCTCGTCTTCCTGATGGTCTGGTCCACCTGGACCCCTGTGACGTCCGTCGACTGCCAGCTGCAGACGAATCTACTACGTGCCGCCCTACGGTAGGTCTCTCTACTGTTGTAGGCTTAGTAAGAAAGCTTTCTATGAGAAGGGATCGCTCCAGTACTCCTGCCTGTGTCGGAATGCTGAGGGAGATCATCGATGCCCTGATCTCATGCCTCAGTCCCTGCTCGAAGGTATGGGCCCAGATGAATGGGTCTCGTACCATGTCCGTAGAATAGCGCGAGAGATCGGTAAATCTTGCCGAGTACTGGGCTACCGTCATGTTGCCCTGCCACAGCTATAGTAGCTCCTAGATGCGCACCGCACGGAGGGTGGCTGGGATGAACTCCGAGCGGAAGAGGCTCTCAAAGTCTGTCCAGAGGAGAGATGCCCCGTCATGCACCTGGAGCATCAAGATCCACCATCTGCCTGCTGCCGCGTGTAGGAGGCTCGCTGCAAGGTTCACCATGAGGTCAGTTGGTGTCCCCACTAACCTGAAAACTCAAACTACAGACTCCATCCAATCCTCGTTGGCCTGAGCGTCCGTCTCCCTGAGGAACCTAGGCAGTATCTAAAGCTAAAACTCATGCAGTGCACTATGGAGACGTGCACTCTCAACGGCTGGGGCTAGTGGCATCGGTGGCTCGGTGGGTAGAGGTACCGCCGGTGCCTCCGCTGTAAAAGGGCCCTGCATCGAGGCCTCATCGCTCAGTGGGCTATCTTCTCGCACTAAGCTCTGAACCCTAGCTGGTTGCTGTCATGGGGCCATCTTTAAAAGAAACGGGTGTTCCATGGTCAAAACAGTATACCTGGTGAGCTGACACAAGTAATCACAAAGAAAACTTTTGAATCACACAAGCAATCAATGTTTTTGTGCACTGAGTCGGAAATCAGAGGTAAGGGTCCTGGTGTATGGATACGTCGGCCGCCACACCAACACTGGACTCCTTGGACTGATAACCACACTCAATACCCTTAACAATATTGCTTCACATAGAAGGAAGATCAGAGTCTTGAGTTCTGTGGTAGAACTGAACTCCTCTGATACCAATTTTTCACGACCCATCCTCGGGACTTGTGTCGTGACTACCCCAAGCCCTCCTTCCATAGGCCAGGGGCTGGCGACTAGCACCAAGGCATAAAACCCAGCGTAAAGGGGAAGGCATTACCTTTAAAAAGTAAACAAACACCATAAAGTAATCCAAAAGAAGTAAACACTAAGTAAACTGAGTACAATAGTAAGTGCGGAAAGTAAATGGGCCAGAATACAAACCAAAACTGAAAGTAAAGTACAACTGGAAAGGAAGTACATCAACTGAAAAGTAAATCAGTAACGTCGATCCGTCCACTGGAAGTCCCACCTAAAGGGTGGGTATAGATATCCTCCTCCTCAACTCCTCAGGTCCAATCGTCTGCTCCGTGTACGTCCTGCCCAGTGGTCCGCCTCCAGGTACCGACTTGCTCCACAAGTCTCAACCATGATTAGCATTGTTAATTGTCTGGATCCAACACAACGTATTGCGGGCATAGCCCATGTAGGGGTGAGTATATGTTACTCAGTAGGGACCCCAAGACACCCGAAGGTCTCCCAGAATCCACAAAGGATAATCCACAAAGGAAAGATACAATCACGAAGTAACAACCAACTCTACTTAGGTATATACCCATAAATATACCTAAGTCATTAATTCCAGTTCGGCTCAAACATCCGAGACCAAGTTCGATCATGTCCACATAGGATAGTACAACCCAATCCACCCATGAAAGTATAACCCAATCCACATAGGAAATCAAGTCAATCATATCGAAGATAAGGATTGAAAGTTAAGACTCAGCTCACACAGGTATACTTCTTCTTAAAGTGATAGAGATGATCAGATGTAGCCACTAATTCCTCTAAGTTGGGACCCACGTAGGATACTAAACCAGCTAAGCTATCGGACCCACGTAAGATACAAGACCAGCTACTCTGCCAGACCCACATAGGATACAAGTACAGAGTCAAACATTGCCGAACCCACGTCTGATACAAGAACAGTAGTACTGTCAGACCCACGTAGGATACAAGAATAGTAGTTATTACCGTTGAACCCACAGAGGATTTCAATACGGTCTTCATCACTGCCGAACCCACGGAGGATTTCTGTGAAATCGTCATCACTGGCGTACTTACGGAGGATTTCAGTGCAGTCGTCATCGTCGTTGCAGTCGCAGCCAGCTCTAGGGTTCCTGCACATAGAATGATGGATTCCAAGAGGGTTCGCTCCACGATCCAAGGGGGTCGATACATCAACTGACACTTATTCTAGAGATGATGTATCCCAAAGTTCCATCTCGACAAAAGGAACTCAACATGACTGATGGCATGTCAATCGGACGCCTGGTCTGATAGTTATTGGGTTTTTCATTCGAGGGGCCCGGTTGGTTTTTAAGTCAAAACCAACCTGACCGCACTCCAACTGTGTCCAAACCTCGAGATGATTAATCCAAAAGGTTTGTCTCACTAAGAGGAATCCAACAAAGTCGACGACATGCCAATAGGATTTCCGGAGCTCAAGTTATAAGCGTTTCCGCTCCGAGGGCCCCGTTGGTTTCGTGTTCAAACCAACCTGGCCATACCCAAATTTCTCTAAAACCTGGAGTGTAATATAGAAAAACGACCGACTCGATCCAAGGATCGCTTTGCAACTGACATTGCATCGATCGGAGGTGTGTAGCCCAAGTTACAAGCATTTAAACGAACCTCTCCGGTTTTAGGGGGGTTTGGGCCCGGACCGACCCAGCCCAAGACCCCCTGGGTCGGCCCAAATCAGTTCGACCCGACCCGGGTCCGGGTCCGGCCCACTATGGCGCGGCCCGGCCCGGCGCGGGCGGCCTGTTCCGGCGCGGGCGGCCCGCCCCGGTACGGGCGCCATGCGTCACATGAGCGCGGAAGGGGGGGAGCCGCCACCCCCTTCGAATGGACGGCGGACCCAAGGGGGGGGGGTCCACCTGCTTCATTGACCGGGGGTTTAATCCCCTGGTTTTTGGATCTGGCCGGCCGTAACGGCCGACCAGTGTGTCGCGCGGGACCAGCCGGTCCCATCCCCTGTGCACCAGCGGCCAGCGGCTCCAGCCACCCTCTCCTGCTCTGCCGCGGCCGAAGGCCGCGGCCTTGGTCCGACCAGCGTGGCGCGACGGCACCGAGCCCCTCCGCTGCGGCCCGCTCCGGCCACGGCCTCCTCATGGTTCTCCGGCATGGCGCGACGGCGCCATGCCCCTTCGCCGCGGACCGACTCCGGTCGCGACTTCTTTCGGCCTCAACAGTGCGGTACGACGACGTCGCGTTGTTTCCCCGCATTCCTCTTGTTTCCGCGCAGTGGTTTTGCACCGCGCTTCCTTTGTTCATGCCGCAACATGTACAACATCAAAGGGGGAGGAGGGTCGGCCATGTTCGTGCGGTCCGACCTCCTCCCGTTATAACGATAACAGGCGGACCCAAATAAAAGACGATGAATGAAAAAGAATATTCATGAACAAAATTAACCCCTAACTCGATGAAGTCGTCGAACGAGGATCATCGCTGGAAAAGGACGTTGCAGAAGACGGCATCACGGATCGAGGCTCCATAAGCGTCATCAGCATTCACTCGATGAAGGATGTGGTGCGTCGTCGTTCTTCGAAGAAGGCGTGTCTCACTAGCTGCGGAGAGGGAAGAAGATGGTACAGTGATCTCCCCTTGCGGTGTCGGAGTTCTTCGTCGTAGACTCGACATTCTTCGCATTCTTCGATGAGGAAGAAGATGTTCTTCAGAGCACAAGGGTTCTCTCCTTGTTTCCACACAACGAATCAACCCACAAATAAAATAAGACATTGTCTTATTTTATTCACACACATGCATGCCATTATTAAATTTGAAATTCAAAAAGATCGCATTCAATTTATTAAATTAATTGAAGAGCCTTTAACAGTCCATTAAATTTGGAGAGTTGACTTTTCAATTAAAAGGGGGGGGGGTGCGGGTGTGTTACACAATTAAATTCACGAGGGAGGTTTTAAGGGATTTGAAGGGGTGTGCCCGTGTGGTCCCCACCTAACTATTATCCTACCAAAAGGGGTTAGGATGTGGTGGGTCCCACCTCAACTTCCACTCATAGGTTATAACTGATTAGAATAGAAATAAAAATTATAGCACAAATTTTTATTTCATTCCTTAGTTAACCCATTTTTTAATAACTTCACCCGAGAAAACACAACTCCAGAAAATGTGTTCCTAAGCAATTAACGGCGCTGCAGTTTCATCGGTGCCCTCAGATTTCGATTTTGAGCACCAGTTCAAATGTTATAAAAACCCAATCATTCGTTCACTGAACGTACCTGAGCAAAACTTCGGAAAATTTTTCTAGGCACACCGGGCCTTGGAATCAGGTGCCGTTAGAAACTGCGTTCTCGTAAAATCCCAAAGAAAATTAAGAAAAAAAATTTTCCCTTGAAATTTACGGGTCTTTATAACTAGCCTTGGTCTGCTCGGACTCCACTTACATTTATTGAACAGTATAATAAATAAATAAAAAATTTAGTCTCTTAAATAATGATTTCTTTCAAACTGGTAAATAAATATTTATTAAATGTTCAATAAAAAAAAATATTTTACCCCAAATCTGGTGAATAAATATTTATTTACTTAATGAAATAATTTTAACTTGAATAAACATATTCAAGTTTCTTCATAATAATATTTATAAATTAAATACAAATAAAATTTAACCGAGACCACCAGTAAAACTTACTATGTGACCCTCTAGGATTCTTATTCGTTGGGATTAGGTGGGCTTACCTAAAGCCCAAGAGTATTGTCTAGTAATGGGTCAATTCAACAAAGATAAAGAACTTAAAGTCACAATAATTGCTTCCACATACGAACACTCACTATGTAATATAATCCATGTGTCTAAATTTTTCATCAAGAAGTTTTCATGATAGTGTCAACAACCTTTGTTCTTGATATGTTGTTCTTTGACTACCTGAAGTAAACTCATTTTTACACAATGGACATGTAATTTCACATGACAGTTCTATTTCAATCAAAGGGCCGAGATATCAACTTCCATTAATAGAAGGGACAAATCCTTCCTCGACTTATCCATAAATAACATGCCACCTAGGACAGACCCAACATTCACTACTTCCCACCAACTGTCTGCATGGCAGTTTTCTTCAGTAAATCAAAGTGCACGAGTTGCGATACATTTTAATGATAATATTAAAGTCTAAGGATCATTACACATGCTTGTAGATAGAAATATCCAATGACACTAAAACATGTGGAACTCATACTGGTGGGTCATTTCTCATAATCACTTATCTTAGAGATTACTAGTTGTGAACTTTGTGAGAAAAATTCTAATCTACTTATGAGTACTCGCACCTGATGGTTTTCATGATATGTGTCCCATCATAGTATGTCATCCAATCGTAGAACTATATTTGAGAATATTTTTACATCATTTTAAGGTTCTCATTATAGCATGGAACTGTCATGACCTTATGAATGCAATAAATACTCTAGGACATTATTACATCATAGTCATAGCGAACAATGATAAATATGTAATAAGATGTTTAATATTTAAATACATTAAATCTCAATTTAATCAATGTACAACCAGATGGTTCTAGGACACCAACTCTTATATTTAGGTGGAAAAATTAAAATCCACATGTGCATTATGATTTCCATTTATGTATTTTTGCATGATTTGGTGAGAGTACCATCCGGAGTGAGAGGATGAATGTGTTCCTTCAATTGAGGGAAAACTATCTAAGGGGAAAATTTGATCAAGAAAAAAAATCTAATTAGGAAAACCCCTAATTATCACCAAATTAGGGTTGTGGATTCTCATAATTATCATGTGTTTGTCATAATGATTTGTATAAATTGGTTCAATATATGGAATAACTCATAATTTTTTTTATATTTCGTAGTTTTCAGTGTTCCTTTGTAAGTGTGACTCAGATCACATGGAGTGTAGTTAAAGGAAGTAAAATATCATATTTCACAGTATCTATTAGTCTGAATGAAATTGATTGATTTTAGGTTCTTAACATTGCATCTTATTTCTTATACCAATTTTTGACATAGTATGCTTAGAGTATTTGTTGATGAATCTTTTCCATGTTGTAAATTCACATGCTGAAATTTTTTATAATGAAGGTACAATTGATAATAGATTGGATCTTGAATGAAAAATATAAATAAAGTGGTTGACTGGTGGAAAGTTTCTACATAGATGGAAGACCACTAATGGTTTTCATAGAAACGTATTTCTAAAAAATAATTTCATTGAACAACTAGGATTTAGAGTTCTAAAGATCAATTCCCATTGTTTGAAAACACCTAGAGTTTTGGATATCAATAAGAGGTGTCAAAAGGGGGTTTCAATAATTTTCATGATGAAGGGAAAGTTAAAACTCTCTAAATCTAAATCTATAGTCAAATCAATAAAATATCTCAGGGTTTATTTATTTTGAACTAAAAGGGATAGATAATGATTAATGAATAGGAGAAATAAAATTTTCTAGAATCATGATGTGTAATTCAATGGAGGGTCACAACCACTCAAAAGTTAATGGAATATTTCTGTTAGAAAAAGGGGATAACAACTAATGGATATACACCAATGAATTTTAGTGATAAAGGGGTATAGAATAAAGATGAGAATCTAGTAAAAAAAATTCAAATTTAATTATTAATAAGGGAGTATTGAATCCACTATAAATCCATGTATTTATTTAGAGATGTATCATAAATTTTGATTTATGTATGTATTTTATATAATCTAAAGGGTGGGGTATGTTTCAACCGGGATGGCTATTGGAGTGGTTAATAATAAAGGACAAAAATTATTGTGTTGTATTTTTTGATAGTAATGTATTTATTAACAATCATTGATAGATTATGTTTCAAGAGTATGTTCAGAACATGAAGATTCATAAATTATATAGATCATTGAAATATGTGGAATTAGAGCTTGAAGATGAAAATGATAGGATTTCAATAATTTAAGTCACCATAGTGAATATTTAGTGAAAATAGAGGTTTTAAAGTTTAGAAATGCTTTAGAGGATTTTTTGATATGGTTATTTCTCAAATAACAGTAAATTGATTTTAATTTAATAGAGTTTGTGATGGTTTTAGATTTTTTATTCTGGTTTAATATTGTTTTAGAAGAATTAAGAGTTTTCTTAAAGACATTTGAAGATGGTTAGAGATAATTTTTTCAAAGTCGATAATTATGTATGTGTAAACAGATGTTTCCAAAGGATATGTCTAAATATGTTAGGAAATGTACAATTGAAAGATTAATTATGCTAGTATATAATAGTAAATGGAATTTCTTAAAGTCTATGTATGAATAATTTGGGAAATGTATAGGTTGTGTAATATCAACTTTGGCGATACATATAAGTAAACAATATTTTTCAAAATCAATGAAAGAGTAAGTCATATTTTTTAAAGACGTATAAGAATAATCTGAATATTAATCTAGATACATAATAGTAAAATTTTGGAAAATTAACTACATAATATTAGATTTAGAAGTTACATAATAGTAACTCCGATTTTATGAAGCTGTGTAATATTTTCTTGAAAATTATGAACATTTAATATGAATAAATAGATGTATGTATAATATTAACCTGGTTATTTTGAGACTTGAGTAATATTAAATTGGGATGTATAATGGATTTTCAATAATAAAATTTAGAATTAACTAGCCACATAATTTTAGAATGAAGCATACAAATGAATAAATAGTTTTCTTGAAAAAAATGAAAGAGAAATTTAAGGGAGTTGTCTCATATGAAAGATATTTCATGGGAAATTAATCCATGCTTTCCATATCAATATATGTAGAAATTTAAATAAACAAAATCAAGGATATTTTTAAAATATCTTAACACTTTTTTTCAATAGAAATTAATTAATCATTTTTTCCATTTTTGAATATTGAAAGTGAATGTATTGTTGAATGTTTTAACCTTTAATGTTAAATATTTGGGTAATTTTTTAAAATAAATTATCTTATATAATTTTAGGTGAATATTTTCCCCCTTATTTTTCATGATATCCATGTAAGGATAGTGAAAAATATCACATGTAATGTTGAAGAAGAATCAAAAAGAAAATCAACTTATGATTTCAAGTGATTTAAATGTAACAGATTGTTTCTATTTTATAATATTTGAGATGTAGGTTTTTATGTGAAAAATTTAAATGAAAACCTATCAAATATTATTGAGATATTATTTCTAGGAAATATTAAATATATGGTTTAAATTCAAATATAGAATAATGTGTATTAATTCTTATGGGTTAGATCAACCTAAAGAGGCATGGTTGACTTTACTAAAATGTGAGAGACCTCTAGTATGGTCATAGATCATTAGAAGTTAGATAATTGAAGTAAACTATTGATCTAATTTTTATATTGTTATAATTACTTATAAAAAGAGAACATAATAGTTATGGAAAGATAGTGAAATAATTTACATACCTTTTTCAGAATCATGGAAGAGAACATGTGTTTTACTACCATATCTAATTTTTAAAGATAACGAATAAGTGACTAGATAAATGAAGGATAATATAACTCTGATCATATGTGGTTCATTGGAGAAATCGAATGCTATAAGATTATTATAGTACATAATGATCTTTAAATGATAGAGATATTATAGTTTCTATGATTCATTAGAATATGGAGACTCAACTCACCCATTGAGTAATTGATCTCACGTGTTCATGGAAAATAAATAGTAAAACTAATGTTGACTTAAATGGAGCATCAAATATAGAGTCATGATGAAGAAAGATTCAATTCCACATTTTGATCAGGGAGAGACCATTATTTCTAAAAACTAATGAAGCCATACCAAAATTAGTGTGTGGTGCGGAGGAAGAAGTTGTACCCATTGGGTGATCATTATGTAAACTATAATATGTTTAAATGAATTACACCTTATCATGGAGTTACCATGATCGAAACCTATGTCTACCAAAAGTGAGTATACTAGATTTTTCCACATCTATGTTCCATCAATTTTTCTACTTAAACATATCCCAATACATGAAAACTAGGTAAAATACCAATGTTATTTGTGTTTTAAATTTTGATATTTGTGAATTAGTTTTTTAATGTTCTAATAATAGAGATATTTAATGAGTTCCTTTAAATAATATAACATGATCAGATAATGGGAAAACACAACCAAGTAAAAGTTTTAATTTTGAAATTCCCTAATTCACGCCCTTTTGTGGTGTATAGATTCATATTGGCCCCAAAGATATATCTATAATACTCATGTCCTTGATCATATATATATATATATATATTTTTTTCTTTGAATTTTTCTAGACATTACTAGCTTTAATAACACTTTATAAATTTCATTAACCGTAATATTTTTTTGGTATATATTTTAAAGAGGTATTTTTAACTGTATCTATAGAGATGAATTTAATTTCTATATGATTATAATTTTGAGATCAATTTTAATTAAAAAAGGTAATTTGGTAGTTGATACATTTAGTAGGAAGACCTATAGTGATAATACCTGAGAAGAAAGTGATTAATAATATAGTATAGGATATCTTGTGACATTATATTTTTACATTGATAAAGATAATAGTTAAGGTTACTTATGTTCAGTTATGGTGTATTATCTCTTATTTTAATAAGTGTAAGAATCTCAATTAAGAGACACAAAAGTGGAGGTATGTAAATGAATATTATACTGATGGTTAGATAGAGGTTAATTAACATCAAGTGATATTTTTTGAAAAATTAATGTTTCTTAGAGAATATAAGAATTTATTTTATATTATTTTCATTACTCACTTTTATTGGTACTTCTAGGTATAGTGAAAAAGTGGATAATTTGAAGAAGTAAATTTTGTGTAATAGAGTATGGAAATTAGTGGCAGGGCTTGTGTCTAAATTTATTATAAAATAGAAAGTGAAATATGAACATCATATTCCTATAGGTTTTGTATAACTTATATGTATTTTTAAATATAACCTAGAGGAAATTTAGATATATTTTTTATAGTGTTACCTTCTTCATTAAGAGGGAATTATTTAATTTGAATCATTTCTCATCTATTGATGAAGTTATCACATTTATTATTAGTCAAGGTATCCTTTTTGGTGAATAGCTTAGAAATACCATAAATAAAAGAGTTTTTGATGCATCATGGGTTCCAAGAATGATTATTTATGACTATAATCCATGATTTAATTCATAGAATTATAGGATATTATATCAATAATTTATTACAATTTTTTTAATAGAAACTTATTCTACATATAAAAAAATTCAAAATGAGAAGACAATTTTGAAATTAAAAGAAAACATTTTGGCATATATTCTATATTTTGGCATATATTCTATATTTTGGTAGGTTTTGGGTTAATTATTTATAAATGGTTGAATTTTATAATAAAAATAACAATCACTCATCTATTAGTATTTTAACAACCTTTGATTTTTGTCAAATGAAATTCCATGAGAACTTTAATTTTAGCATTTACTAGATGAGCAATTATTTCAACCGAGCATCGAAAAGTAATTCTGATAATTGGAATGCATAAAAGTGTTTTTTGTAGGCTTGGGTAAATTCTAGAGGGTTCCCTAGTGTGTCTTGTTGTTTTTTGACAGTGCAGGACCACAAAATATCATGTTTTGGTGGTCTGAAAATGGAACATGGTTTGTCTGAAACTATGAGGACCTCAGCTGCAAACCATGTGGCATGTTTCAGAGGAGTAGATGTGATCCTCATGAGTTGCACTTGGTTTACCCAAACATTGTTCCTAGACTACATGTTTAGTGCCACTTAGGCAGTACCCTAGCACAATTCATCACACTGTTAGAGAAAAATTAAGAAAACTATGTGGCACAACCATGTAACACAACCGTGCAATACAACCATGCAGCCCAACCATGTGTGGTGGGTTCTTTAAGCAATGGGAGCCGAACTGTTGGCATATGATTTGGCCAAACTATGTAGAAAAACTGCGTGAATTGGTTTTTAGGGAGAAATTACCTTTCATCCATTAATGACTTAAAAACTAATGAAAATCTTTTATTTCTCCCTTTCCTCCAGTGGGCACCACTACTCCTTGGTGTCATGTGTGTCTCCCTAGACACACAAATTCATTATTGGATCTCATATTTCTAAAGTCAGAATTGATATCCATTGGCCCTTATGAATCTACATTGGTAGGATCTAGATTCATTTTAAATATTTTTTTGTTTAATTTCCTCTCTTATGAGTTATCATGGTGCATGCTCATTTTCCATATTTTCAGGGTGGATGTCCATTTAATATATTTCCTACAATGTAGACCAAACCAGACCCTATTATCGGATGATTGGAATGTCTTAAGCATAAGGATTGTGGTCTTAAAAATTTTCCTCATGTTTTCATCATTTTACAAATATAATTTTTGTGCAACATTTTGGCCTTTTCCACATGCCTCCTTAAAAAATTTCTATAATATAAATTGTTATATGCACCTTGTATTACTCTCGTTTATCCTTGTTTAGTATTCTGAGGTTTAAAACCTTGATAAAGGAAACCCCTTGGGTGTGCTGTATTGTTTTTCCCTTTTCAATTTAGTTGTTCAAATGCCTTGATTACCTTCTAAGTATTTGGATTAGACTATAAATGGAATTTCCCCACATAGGTGATTTACCAATTGATTATAGAACCTACCAAGTTCCATGTTGAACCGTTATTTACAAAATTTCTATTTCAGTTTCTTATTTTCTATAAAATTCTACTTTGGCATGAAATGAATTTAGATTACTGCATGTGAGGCTTAATTTATTAAATGAATTATTTTATAAACAATTTCATGATTTATAATAAAACCCCTAAAATGAGGTGCACTATATTCAAAATAGAAAGGCGATGATTGGTGTTTTCAAACATGCTTTGGTTAATTATTTTATTTTTCTTTATGCTTTGATGTTATATTGTGATATAAGTAATGTTTAGTACATGGACACTTATTATGTTATAAATGGAGTTTCCAATATTTTTATATAAATTTTTATTGAACCAAGGAACGTTTTTTGTGCTCAGATGGTCTAATAAATTTAACGGATTATTTGATATGTTCGATCTTCCCATATAGGTAAATTTTAAACTGGAAATGACACCTTCTAAGTGTCTCATTGAACCTTAATAAATGAATTACCATGATTTTATAATTATATGGATTATATTAAATGGAATGACATATTCATTGTGGTAGTCCTTCAATGAATGTATTAAATGTATAAATTGAAAAGGAATTGATTTGGGTGTTACGACCATGCCTCTAATTATAATTAAATAAGCATGGAATATATGGATTGTTAAAATTGTGATTCAGTTTATTATTTAGGCTTAATAAATATAGAAAATGAGAGGTAATTCTTCAGGGATATAGGTATTATTTTTTATTTTTTATTATAGGATTATTCCTTGATATAGGCTATGGAATGATAGTAAGGGATCTGTTAAGCATGGTGGAAAATCATGCTCCCTTATATAGTGTGTTGAGTAATGGCATCTCACACCCTTGATACTATGTAGGACTTTGGGCTGAAGCACCACACTCTCAATTTAGAGTGTTTACATGATGGATCACTCCCCATCTTGAGTGTCATGCATAACATATCACACACTATTAGAATATAGGGCATGAACAATATTACTTGAGCTTATTGGATCATTTAGAGTTTTTATAGATGACTAAGTTATGCTCGGTCTAGCTAGCAACTAGTATTCCAGGTATATGGCCACCTATGTCCATACACACATGGTTAATATAGTGTATTAAATATATAAATAATATATATATATATAATTATTAATATATATATATATATAAAGTTTATACTCTCATTCCAGTTATGAGATAAAGCAGGTAGAGTCGCCCCAGTGTCCTATTGGAACCTGAGCTGACTGATGTTTATTAATTTATTAAGCACTATTTGTTTATTAATATTACATTTAAATTGTTTCATTTATTATTCATATACTGAATTCAGTTGTAGACATCATCATAGGCATATAGGGATTGACAAGATATTCATATTCTATGCCATATAGATTAATTAATAGGATTCCTCTTGATTTGTATTTTCTTCCTTGAGTTTATGTCATGTTTCATATTTATTATCATGCATTTTATATGCCATGTTAGGTATTTTAATGACATGGATATATTTTTACATGTTTAGGTAATTATTTTTCATTCCTACTTATATATTATACTTAGGTGATTAAATTCCATGATTCCTATTTATTTAGGATGTTTCTTGGTGTTTAATACTTATGATAACATGCTAGTTTTGATTTTGATATATGTAAATTGATGCATGGGGTAAAATTATTGGCAGTGATTAATCGAGAACAAGCTTTTTATTATAAGGTGTATGAGTTCCTTATAATTGGGAAAAGGTAACCCATATAGTCAAACCATCCTTGTGCTTTCTACATTTTTAGTAACTGTTGGGAAAATTTAAAGGCTACTAAAATTAAAAAAAATAGTGAATTAGTTCTGGTTAAATGGGAGCTAGTATGCGGTCTATAAAGTGTATGGCCACTTTATTGGTTGGGGAAATAGAAACCCATATAATCTGACAATTTAATAGGACCATGGTATTTTTATTAATTGGTTATAAATGTAAAAGTTGTTTAATTATGAGATGAAAGGAAGGTTTGCCTCTATAAAAACTTGCAATTAACCTCTTAAATTAACAACTGGAACCAAGTAGGATATTTGGGGTATTATTCTTACGAGATAACATGCTACTGGTGTTTTATATCTTTAATAATTAATCAACAGCCATTGGGTTACATTTTGATGAAACTAGGATGGCTTAACGGGACCCTCATAGGTTTCCTTATCTGTAATAAAATAAAAAGTAATTTAATTCATAAATGTCTTAATAATGATGAGATGTCAATAAAATTGTTAATGTTTAAAAATGATGTTTGAAAAGACATTCATGTTATTCCTTAATGTTTGGGATTAAATCCTTAAAAATTTAAATGTTTATTTGTAAATAAATGTGATGAATTAAATGGGAACCTGAAGTGTTGTCCTTTATTAAAACCTCATTTGAGGGTAGTTTAATTATATATTTTTGATTCCTTGTAATGGAAACATTATCGTTATTCATAGGCCCTTCTCCTTTCTAGTAGTGGATTAAGTGATAATCTCCAAGGCTGAGTAACTATCTATTTGGCATGACCTAGTAAAGGGGTTGGTTCATTTTCTTTCATAAGGGGATAACCCATGGTAGGTATAACTCTTAGAGATTAAATTACAAACTAATGTTGTGAGATTTATGTTGTTTGGTGACAATCTATTGTCATTGTCCCTAGTAAGACACTTTCCATCTAAATGAAACCCTTTTTCAGATAGGTGTTTGTCAATCCTTGATTTTTATTATGGGTGTGTACATTGTGTAATGCTCAGTTTCACAAGGTTAGAAATTCCAAGGGCATCTTCCGCTACTTTTTTGGTTTCATGACTAGGTTTCTCTTTCATTGGGAAACCTAGGAGGTCATCGGCTTGTTTTACAGTTGTGAGATAGAATGACTTTGTGACAGTTTCTTGGATAGGCCACCTAAGACTTGAATACATTGATAGAAAAACCTATAGATAATATATAGGTAATTTAGTCTTTCTTCTATAACTTTATGTAGTATGTGTTGATGTACACAGTACCCATCGAGCTTCTAAATGGTATAAACAATAGCTTTAGTTTGGTGAAATCATTGATCCGTATGCTATTGAGTGTTGTCTCATGTCATCTCTAGAGTAGAGTGACATTTTTTCTAAAGGAATCAACTTCTTACCAATGATTGTGATTACTTTCTGGGATTCAGGTGTTTTGGAATTCTAGTCATTTTGGTGATGGATTTCATGTCTATTGCTTTAACATTTTCATTTAATGTGTTTGATCTAGTGTTATGGTGAGTGGAAAGTCTATCTCTTATTTTCATGACTAGGAAATTCTTAAAGTGGGGAGAGTCATGTTAGTTCTGGTGAATATGTGTCCTTATAATTATAAGGAACACAATTGAGGATTACATTTTAAAAAAAGTCAATCTTGTTCTAATTACATTGAGGATATCAAGTTTCTAGTCGCATCGATGATTTTTTGGCATCACGAATATGGAACAATCAGTTGTGTATGAAACCTTTGAGAAACACCATTGGTCATGAATGGACTTTTATGGTTAATATTTAATTATCATGTGATCCCTTGGGTAGTAGAGTCTTGTGATCAGTTAATGATGTTGCATCGACAGGTGAAGCATAGCTTCTTTCGTAGAAGTCTTTCCGTAGTGGTTTGATTGATATTCTTGGTAGTATTCATAATCATCTTAGTGTACACATTTTTAATACATGACATTGTACCCTATATTCCCATCATCCTTGATGTACTAAGAGCACATTGATTATATGTCTTTATAATGGTTTAATGATTTTGTTATTGTTTTGGTGATTTAATAGTATTGCACACTAGGTGTATAGTTTCTATCAAGGCATGGTTAGTACTGAGTGGTACTTGGGTTCCCAAGTAGGAGCACCTTGGATAGACTCTTGGAAACTAGCCAGTTTCCTTAGACTTGACAACCAAGAAGATGCTACTCTAGGCTCACTCAATTATCTGATGTAGACATCTTTACCTTGTACCAATGTGCCTTTCGTAAACCAGTATTATGGACTACATTGGGTTAGATTCATGGAATTTATTTAATTTATTTAATAGTTATCCTCGAATATATTTCGAGCTTGGTTATGGTTTGAATAGAGAACGTCTCTTGAAGTTTGGTATAGGATTTTGTGAACATGTTTGTGAAAACGCAAGATGACTTGGAAGACGACATCATGGTTCAGTCTGTGGTGTGTCATATATCTAAGCTAGGAATATTGGATAATGGTCAAGTAGAAGTGGATCAACATATTTTCCTTCTTTTTCTATGTATACATACAATTGGAACTATTTTAAAAGACACCTTTGTGTTAAAGCAGGTGTTGTGTAAAGGTCATCACTATCTTTCAAGGGAAGTTTGAGTGGGTAGTTTCAATTTGGTTGATCGAGAATCAATAGATTATTTACGGAAAGGTTTCTATTAATTTTTCAGATTTAATTGGGTTTTAACTATTAAATAAAACTCATAAGGAGCATTATTATAATTCTTACGGTGTTATTTATAAGAAATTCTGAGGGTGGATGTTTCATGGTTCAGTTTTGGCCCTTTATGATGTTAATGCCAAAGGTGGTGAGCACCTTTGGTCATATGTTTAACAAGACAATTATGATATTGTTTTTCTAGATAAATGGGCTTGGGTATGTTTTTTTATGTGTTTCAATCAGAAAAATATGATTGTATTTGGTTTTGACGGCTTACGTTTCATTTTATAAAGATGATATTTGGAGGTGTGTTGAGTGTTTCAAAATTCAATGCGATCATTTGAATGAATATTCATAACCCTAATAGGTAGGGTGATGTTATTTTTGTTCCTAAAGGATTCTATGTGATGATAATAGTTACGGTGGTGAGGTTTTATAGACCCATGTTTTTTAGCCAAGGTGAAATTACAATGGAATTTGAATTTTGGTGTTTACTGGATGGGTCGTTCTTTGATCCGAGATTCATAACATAATTTCAAGAGTTAGAAATCTTAAAAGTTTTTTTATAAATGGGTAAAGGTTCTGTGGGTCCATCAGGTGTCTCATTATGTTTAGAGAGTTTTGGGCTTCAAAATCTCTAGTTTTGGTGGTCTGAAGAGGGCTCACGGTTTATCTGAAACCATGTGGTTAGAGAAGCAAACGTTCCCCACAAAAGATACTCTCAGTTTATCTAAACTATGGATCAATCCCACACAGTCTGTGCCACTTTTGTAGAACCTAATAACTATTCATCTCATGGTTTGTCCACTGTTAGTAAAACTGTGTGGTACAACCGTGTGAGGTGGGTTTGTTAAGGAGTGCCAGATGTACAGTTGGTGTATGGTTTGGCCAAATAATGTGACTTGGTTTCTAGGGTGAAATTACCTTTCCTCTTTTAATGGATAAAAATCCAAAAGCCCCAATTTCTTTCTCCCTTTCCTGTAGTGGTATCTTCCTCTCTTTAGCGTTATGGGTGTCTCCCAAGCCCCACATAGACTTTGTTAGATCTCCTCTATCTGATGATAGAATTGACCTCCATTAGTCTCTATGGATCTGAATAGGTAATCTCTTTATTCCTTTTGAATAATTATTCATTTAATTTTCTATCATCTGAGTTATCGAGGTACAATATCATATTCACTATTTTCAGAGTAGATGTGTAATTCTAAAATTTCTTTCAAATAGGACTAAATTAGAGCTTGTTATTGGATGAGTGGAACATCCTAATAATAAGGTATGTGGTCTATGAATTATCCTCAAATTTACATCATTTTATAAATATATACATTGTTCTATATGGCTAATTTTTTTTGAATTACCATAAAAATATTTTCTTCAATCTAAATTGATATAACAACCTTTTATTACTCATATTGATCATTTTTTAGTAGTTTAAGGCTGCCAACCTTAATCACGGACTTCTTGGGTGTGTTAATATGTTTTTCCCATTTTAAATTAATTGTTTAAATGAATTATTTTCTTTTAAGAATTTTTCTTAGACTATAAATGGAATTTACACTTGTAGTTGATTTTCTAATTGATTGTGTCACCTACCAAGTTCCTTGTTTAACCATTATAAAAAAAATTCCCATGTAGGTTGTTTTTTTGAGTAAATGTTACTTTGTTGTGAAAAGAGTTTAGATTATTAATTATAGATCTTAATTGATTAAATGAATTGTTTTAAGAATAATGTCATGCTTTGTAATAAAACACCTAAAATGTGTTTTTCTATCATTAAAATTACAATGTTATGAATGGTGCTTTAAAACATGTTTTCATTAATGATTTTATGTTACTCTATGCTTTGATGTAATAATGTGATATAAGGCATGGTTAGTACATGGACACTTATTATGTTCTAAATATAGTTTCCCTACTTTTTATATAAATTTTTATTAAACCAAGGAACCATCTGTGTTCTTGGCCAGTCTTTTTAATTGAATGAATTTTTTGATAAATGGGAATTTTCCAAGTAGGTAAATTCTATATTGACAATGACACCATCTAAGTCTCCTATTGAACCTTCATAAATGAATTACCATGTTTTGTTTAATTAGATGGAATGCATTAAATGAAATGACATGTTCTTGGGGGATTGATTTCCTTGAATGTAATAAATGAATAAATTGTAAAGGGATTGAGTTGGGTGGAATGGACATACCTCTCATTATAATTAAATAAGCACACCTTGTATGTATTGTTATAATTGTGATTCCCTTTATTATTTTGGATTAATAAATATAGATCATGAGATGTAATGAATCATGGATCTAGTTATTATTTACTACTTGTTAGTATATGATTAACCCTTTCCATAGGTAAAGGAACAATGGAAAGGCATCTATTGATCATGGAGGAAAACCAAACTCCCTTATATCGAGTGTTGATTCATTGAGTCTCACACCATTGATACTATATAAGACATTGGGATGAGACGCCATACTCCCTATTTAGAGTTTTGACATGATGGCCCAATCCCCTTAACAAGTGTAATGTAAGATGTCTCATAGTCTATTAGGATGTAGGTCATCTGCCCTATTAGTTGAGATTATAGGATCATTTAGACTGGTTTTGGATGACTGAGTTACACCTAATCTAACTAGTGACTAGTTTTCTTGGTATATGGCCACTTATATCTTTATGTACATCGTTTATATAGGGGGATGAAATATATAACTAATTTATATATAATTATTAATATATATAGTTACAGTTTAGACTCTCATTCCAGCCGTGTGCCAAAGAAGGTAGAGTCAGCCTGTTGTCCTATTGGAACTTGATCCAACTAGTGTTTATTTATTTATTCAGCACTATTTATTTATTTATATTACCTAAACACTACTTTACTTATTATTCACATACTAAATTCTGCTGTAGACACCATGGGTTGTAACTTATTGGTATTTATATCTCACACCCTACTCAGACCATCATTTCATTGGGGTACCTGAGTAGACCTTATGTTCACAGGACCATAAATGGTTGTTTGTGCTATTTATCTTGTACCTGGGAGTTAGGAGTATAGGACTAAGCTGGATCTTAGGATGCTTGTGGAGATCACCCTTGGGAATTTTATTTTCTTTATTTTTTATTTTAAACTATATCTTGTTGCATGTTTTAAGTCTAATATTTTCTAATATGTATCATCATATGGACATCCAGGCGTCTTTGTATAAATGTGTTGTCCATTTGTTTATATTCAATTTATATTAGTCTTCTATTGCTTAGTCTTCCATTTTAATTACTAGTTAAATTGTTTGTTTTTGTTTACCTTATAATATAATGTTTTTATACTCTAATATAAGGGTATAGTATCCCAGATATAACATCTTTACAACCTCCCTTCTATTCAACAACCTCATGCATATGGGGAAGGACGCTTAAGGCCATGTGACCCAAGAGTCTGACTACCGTGTTAGTAACCGTTCAGGTCGGGATGTTCAATATATTATACATTTTGAATCATTGTGTGGATGTCGATTTCACCCAACCTTTTATTTAGTTTATGTTAGTAAAATAGTGATCACATGACTAAATTTTAAATAGCATATTATAAAGAGAGTGAATATAATCCATGAGTGAATAAGGATATTTTTTCCAAATTAATTTGTTGAACAAAGGAGGATACCGTTGCAGTTTCCTGGTGGTTATCACGTGCTCTTGAATATTTCAATACATCACGGAAAAATGATATTTTCTAAAGTTAGTCAGATTTATATTATTGTTTTGGACCTTTTGAGGAAATAGGTGCATTAGAGAAGTGAACTATTTATTATCCCTTCCACCATGGTCACATAAAATTCATGATGTATTCCTTTTATCATAGTTTTTAAAGTATCTTATTGATCATCCATGTGTTATTTATTAGGGTATTCTTGATTTTGTGGAGGTCTATGACATCCCACCTTTTTATTACATAACATTTCATTACATTTTACAAATAGAGGATCTTTAAAGTCTAGTGTCTTGAAAATCCGGAACATAATACATGAGAACAAAATAAAACATTCTTCTAAACCACTTTTAAGGCTTAATAATAGGTTCATCCTATGTACATTTACTGCATCTCATATCCTGGAGATAGACATCAAAGGAAATTGTGAGCAGAAGGCCCAATAATGGTAAACAAAGAAAGTTAATGTACTTGTGATATCAATAAGAACATGAATAAAGACATGAAGACATGAGAAATGGAATAATAGGAATATCATAAAGAAAATAACATGGAACATAACTTGAATATGTGGCTATAACATTTCATTTAGACATTCATGAAAATATCACCAAGGTCCATCCCCAAGGTGTCATAAAGAATTACCAAGGTTATTCAACAAGGTATCGTAAAACTTGTCATCTCTAGAGATTAATTATTTACCCAATTAATTAGAGAAATATCAGGGAACACCCTTAATATGTATTTACTTTCATTTGATCCACATATATCATAATTGAACATTTCATGAATAACCCAAATGGAATCAAAGAAATGGGTTTCATGTCCAAATTAGGAGGTTTAAAAAGAGCATAAAAATAAGATCGTTATGTCATTCATAACCCATGGAAAGGGAGATAGGGTTATAAAAATGTCAATACAGAATAAAATATATCATATTTATATATTTATGAACACCCATGGAATAGAAATAAGTCTGGGTATTCACATAAATAAACAATAGAATTTCTTGAGAGAAAGAGATAGAAAATTTGAGATGAAATTTCTACAGCATAACGGCTATATAATATGGTTATAGAAAACATTGAAAAAAGAGGGGAAAAGGGACGCCCACTCATAAATAAATCATAATAAATTATGGGTACTTAATAAGATCATGGTATGTATATTTTAATTACATACCACATGAAAAGTAAACATGAAAGAATAGAGAAGATGTGATTTCTTTTACGAAAAATTCAGCAGCCTAACGGTGTCACATAAAAATTATGAAAACAAATTGATGAGAGAAAAAAATGGTCTCTATAAAATTATACATGAAATGGAAAGTAATTAGAACATATATGAACATAACCTCAACAAAAAGAGATGGAAACTAGAGGACACAACATAAAGGAAGTCGTGACTTAAAAGAGGAGGGTGAAAGGATCTCTTACCTTGAAGAGTAACTTCGAAAGTTTGAAGGTCGGGACCTTGGGAGGCTTGAGGGAACCTTGGGAGAAATCCTTGGGAGTTAAAGAGACCATAACTTCATTGGGGAGGATTTGTAAATGAAATGAGTGAGGGAATGATTTTGTATTTATAGGAGAAGTGAGGGGACAAAGCATTAATTGCAAAGGGACACCACATCGGTGGTATTGGAAAAACCATGGGCTTGCCCATGGTATTTTTCCATGGTATTGGCCACTTGGGACACCTCATAAATTATCTTACTATTCATAAGTCGACCAGAATTATTGCATAATTATTACATCCTTAGTGATGTCATTAAATTCTGAAACTCAAAAACTGTATTTTCACTATTCACCGAAAATTCAACTTTCTTAGAAAAATTCCAAAAATTCACCTTAACAAAATATCGATGCTCTAATTTTAAAAATGAACTCCATTTTATGAAAATAATTTTCTTAATATTTTAAATTTAATTTTTAAATAAAAACAATATTCAGTGAAAAATCAACTGTTTCAGAAAAATCCCAATAATTCACATTAACCAAATATCGATGCTCTGATTTCAAAAATGAACTTCATTTTATGAAAATATTTTTATAAATATATTTAATTTAATTTTTAAATAAAAACACTATTCAACCGAAAAAAACTAATTCTTAACCAATAATTTCTGAAAAAGTTATTTACGCATTTTATTGAATAACATTACTTAATCAGGGTACCTAAATTATATTAATACTTTCTTAAGTGAAGTTACTTAATCCATTTGGTCACATTACTAATCATAAGCGTAAAATCACTATTCATAATTTATTATTCATCAAAAATTAAGTTGATCTTATTATACTCTAAATTTTATACCGAAAATAACTGTAGAAGACCATTTTTGAAAAATCATTACACATTATTAATTATTTAAGGTCTACATAAATATTTTAAAAAATCTTTTTTTCTAAAATTCATCAATAATATGCATAATATATTTATCCGGACATTTGAAAATTCACAAACATCACCATAAGAAGAAATCAAAATTTTATTTAAATCAAAGGATTACACATGGCAGTTACGGTCTTGTTACATAGCCCCTTATAACACCAGCATAGGACCTAAGAGTAAGGTGTACTAGGGTGATAGAATCTTGGGGCGGCTCGGCCAAAATTTCCCGAGTAGTGATTTCTATCAGATTGAAATTCTCACAAAGGAGATTCTATTTCAACTTCACACAATGAAGTTTGGCTTGGGTTTGGTCCATAGAAAAGTCTAAAGGTGCTACCTCTTTCCTAATTTCCATCAGATGGGCTTCGATCGGCCTGAGACTACTGGATGGGGCCATCGAATCTTCTTTATATATTAATTAATCATGACCACTTGTATTTATAGACAATAATAACAATATTTAGTTTTCAATGGTTGTATTGACCAATGGTCATATAACAATCAAAACCTAACAGTCTCATTTTAATTATACTCATTTTATTGAATGAAATAGTTTTGTTGAGTATTAAATAAAATAACGCACAATGTTTGAAAAAAAATTATTCAAAATTTCGGGTCATTACAGTCTTCCACCCTTAAGAAATTGCATCCTCACAATTTTAAAACTAGGCTTGGAAATTTTATTTAAAGTCCCACATCGAAAAAAGAGTCAGTAAAACTATTAATTTAAAAGAATGAAAGGAAGGTACAAACGTCACCCGAGTTAACCGATACTAGGATTCCATGTAGGAAAACATGGATATGGAAGAGAATACAAAGGGTCAAGTTCTGATGGTGTGTGATAGAAAACATGGTTTGGAGAAAATTAACCACAAGAAGATCACAAACTTATGATGTGTTAAATGGTCTTTGATTACCAAGTAAGAAACGTAAACAAACAACGTTTTTGTTTTACATTCCTTTTCATAATTTTGAGGAATTCATTTACTACATAGAGTAAAAACATAAGGAAATATACTTACCTTCAAGTAGAGTTTCATCCTTCAATAAGTTTACACCATAAAAAATCTTCTATCCAAACAATGAGCATTCAAAAAGACTTGGTCTCATCAAAATCACAAGAATCATCTTCTAAAGAATTACAAAATCCACAAAAGAGGAACTATATATTTCCCTTCTCTTTAGTCATCAACTTAAACTAAAATGGTTAGTATGAGATCATATAATCCCCAAAAAGGATAATCCTTTATAAAAAGAAATAAGACTATTAATCTCCAAAATTTAACAAAAATTACCCAAAGTTCTAGAAAGACCATTCAATACACAATCATCGTTAGAATTCTTCATAATAATCCAAACTAATATTGGAACCCAAAACTCAGAAGGATTTAATCACATAGTCTTCCCTAATAAATCTTAACATTTATCTCCAAATTACATTGACTACTATTAAAGTCTCATAGTAAAGTGTAATTAACCTATTCACATATTCTCTATGCTAGGTTCATCATTTTCTAGAAATAACCCAAATGACCATATATCCACAATAAATACATAAATTCTTACAAAAAATCAATCATTCCTCCTCAATTTAAATCTTGTAGTATTTTATTTCCATTTGAAATATAATACTACAAAAGAGAAAACATCGTCCAAAATAACCTTTATCATTTAATCACCAAATCATTTTCCTATACAAAGGATATCCATTTGATAAAACATAAGTTTCAGAAATCAACTTATTATGGATCCATAAAAATAGAAGGTGCATTAGTCAGTCTGAATGGAATAACAACAAACTCATAATGCCCATATCTTGATTGAAAGGATTTTTTTGGAATTTCATCATTCTTCACCCTCAATTGATGATAACCAGAACGAAGATCAATCTTAGAGAAGAATTGAGCCCCATGAAGTTGGTCAAATAAATCATCAGTTCTTGGAAGAGAGTATTTTTTCTTCAATGTGATCCCATTCAGTTCTCTATAATCAATGCATAGCTACATCGATCCATCCTTTTCTTCAAAAATATAACTAGTGATCCCCAAGGAGACACACTTGTTCGGGTAAACCCATTATCCAAAAGATCTTGGAGTTTTTTCTTTAATTCTTATAGATCCACATTTTCCATCCAATATGGGGTCTTTAACATCAGATGAGATCCAGGTATGAGTTCAATGGAGAACTCTACCTCTCTTTTTGGGGGAGGTTCAGGTAACTCCTTAGGAAACACATCAACGTATTCCTAGAAGATGGGGACATTTTCTAAAAGAATAAATCTTTTGTGAGAAACTTATTTCATTTACGAATGTTTTACCTAAAAAGTGTTTCATGTCTTAAAACTTCATGCTTATACAATTACATTTTTCTATAATTCCTTTATAATGATTCATAAAAAGCTGGAAATTAACCAATCATATCCCCCAAGAGTGTCGTAACCAAGAGTGCAGTAAGGCCCGTTGTTGTGTACCAGTTCCCGTTCAAGTCTAGCTGAAAGAGGTGTTTTTGGGTTTTACCCCTATGTACATCTGTACCAGATCCACCTCTACCTTCTCGTATCTAGACAGGGATGTACTTGCATGATAAACCACTTACTCAATACTCACCAAAATACCATGAAGATTTCCTATATTTAAACTTTTCTATAGGGTTCTTTCTAAATTTTTGATATCCTAATTTCCATAAATAACTAAACTATCCTTTGATACCAACTATGAAATCCCACCTTTTTATTACATAACATTTCATTACATTTTACAAACAGAGGATATTTAATGTCTAGTGTCATGGAAATCAGGAACATAATACATGATAACAACATAAAAAATTATTCTAAACCACTTGTAAGGCTTCATCATAGGCTCATCCTATGTAAATTCACTACATCTCATATCATGGAGAAAGACATAAAAGGAAAGGGTGAGTAGAAGGCCTAGTAAGGGTAAATAAGAAAGCCAATGTACTTGTGGTATCAATAAGAACATAAATTAAGACATGAAGACATGAGAAATGGAAGAAAAGGAATATCATAAATAAAATTACATGTAACATAACTTGAATATGTGGCTAAAAAATTTTATTTTGACATTCATGAACATATCAGCAAGGTCCATCCCCAAGGTGTCATAAAAACTCACCAATGTTATTCACCAAGGTATCGTAAAACTTGTCATCTCTAGAGATTAATTCTTTACCCAATGAATTTGAGCACTATCAGGGAGAACCCTTAATATGTATTTAATTTCATGTGATCCACATAGATCATTACCAAACATTTCATAAATAACCCAAATGGAATCAAATAAATGGGTTTCATGTCCAAATCGTGGCGTTTAAAAAGAGCGTTAAAATAAGATCATTATGTCATTCATAACCCATGGAAAGGGAGAGAGGGTTATATGTATGTCAATTACAGAATAAAATATATCATATTTATATATTTATGAACATGCATGGAAACGAAATATGTCTGGGTATTCACATAAATAAACAATATAATTTCTTGAGAGAAAGAGATAGAAATTTTGAGACGAAATTTCTGCAGCATAACGGCTATATAACATAGTTTTAGAAAACATTGAAAAGAGAGGGGAAAAGGGTCACCCACTCATAAATAACTCATAATACAGTATGGGTACTGAATAATATCAGGGTATGAATATTCGAATGACATACCACATGAAAATAAAACATGAAAGAATAGAGAAGATTGGATTTCTTTTACGAAAAATTCGGCAGCCTAACGGCGTCACATAAAAATTCAGAAAACAAATTGATGAGAGAAAAAAGGGTCTCTCAATAATTATACATGAAATGGAATGTTATTAGAAAATATATGAACATACTCTCAACAAATAGAGATGGAAACTAGAAGACACAACATAAAGGAAGTTGGGACTTAAAAGAGGAGGGTGAAAAGATCCCTTACCTAAAAGAGTAACATCGAAAGTTTGAAGGTTGAGACCTTGGGAGGCTCAAGGGAACCTTGGGAGAATTACTTGGGAGGTAAAGAGACCATAACATCATTGGGGAGTATTTTCAAATGAAATGAATGAGGGAATGGTTTGGTATTTATAGGAGAAGTGAGGGGACAAAGCATTAATTACCAAGGGACACCTCATCCGTGGTATTAGAAAAACCATGGGCTTGCCCATGGTATTTGCCACTAGGGACACCTCATACCTTATCTTACTATTCATAAGTCGACCAGAATTATTGAATAATTATTACATCCTTAATGATGTCATTAAACACCCGAAACTCAAAAACTATATTTTCACTATTCATTGAGAATTGAACTTTTTCAGAAAAATCCCAAAAATTCACCTTGACCAAATATCGATGATCTGATTTCAAAAATGAACTCCAATTTATGAAAATAATTTCTTTAAATATTTTAAATATAATTTTTAAATAAAAACACTATTCACTGAAAATTCAACTGTTTCATAAAAATCCCAAAAATTAACATTAACCAAATATCGATGCTCTAATTTCAAAAATGAACTCCATTTTATGAAAATAATTTTTTAAATATTTTTAATTTAATTTTCAGATAAAAACACTATTCACTAGAAAAAAACTAATACTTAACCAATAATTTTGGAAAAAGTTATTTACCTATTTTATTGAATCACATTACTTAATCAATGTGCCTAAATTATATTAATACTTTCTTAAGTGAAGTTACTTAATCCATTTGGTCACATTACAAATCATAAGCATAAAATCACTTTTAATAATTTATTATTAATCAAAAATTAAGTTGATCTTATTAGACTCTAAATTTCTTACTCAACATTACATTAGAAGACCGTTTTTTAAAAATCATTACACATTATTAATTATTTAAGGTTTACATAAATATTATAAAATATCATTTTTCTAAAATTCATCAATAATATGCATACTATATTTATCCGGAAATTTGAAAATTCAAAATCTTAACCATAAGAATAAATCACAATTTTTATTTAAATAAAAGGATTACACAAGGCAGTTACGGTCTCATTACATAAACCCTTATAACACCAGCATAGGACCTAAGAGTAAGGTGTTCTAGGGTGATAGAATCTTGGGGTGGCTCGACCAACATTTTCCAAGTAGTGATTTCTATCAGCTTGAACTTCTCACGAAGGTGATTCCATTCGAGCTACACACGATGAAGTTCGGCTTGGGTTTGGTCCAGAGCAAAGCCCAAAGGTGCTACCTTCTTCTCAAGTTCTGTCAGATGGGCTTCGATCAGCCCGAGACTACTGGATGGGGCCATCGAATATTCTTTCTATATTAATTAATCGTGATCACCTGTATTTTATAGACAATATTCACAATATTTAGTTTCCAACAACCGTATGGACCAACGGTCCTATAATAGTCAAAACACAACGGTCTCATTTCAATTATACACATTTTATTAAATGAAATAGTTTTTTTATTATAAAATAAAATAAGAAACAAAGTTAAGAAATAGAATTTATTCAAAATTTCGGGTCATTATAAGGTTAATCTAATCATAGAATATCCAATGACTATAATATATCATCATAAAAATGTGTTTTCTGGATAAGATATTCCTATAGTATGATTACTATAGAAAAACAGTGATATGAAGAAGTAAACATAGGAATGGTATTCTTATATAATTTTTTAACATTCTGAATAACTTTAAATAAGTCTTCTAATTTCCAACTAATCTATTGAAATGATAAGGTAGGTATTTTTAAGGATGAAAATTTATTTATATGTTTCTATTTTTATGGATTTTGTATTTTTAAACTACTCTAAATTCAAAAATAATAAAAATTTATTCTATAACATATGTTACATGAAACACGAAACATAAACTACTAAATTTTTTTTTTCATTGAATTTAATCACTTTGATTGCTTGGGGAACACGTAACCCCGGGTTAAAGTGAAACCTAATATAGTATACCCGATTGTTAATATAGAAGAAATAAATTGTAAAAAATAAATTATGAATAATTTATAATTTACTCATATGCATTTGTTATTTATTTATTATAAATTGGAATAAGAATAATTTGGAATGAAAATAATTTTTTTGAAAATCTCTTTTTTTCTAAAAGGTGTTTTAGTATTGCCTTATGCACATGATTTAAAAATATTTTTTTACCAATTTAATAAAAAATATTTGAAAAAAAATCATTTTTAAATTAATATATCAAAATTATCATTGGGTGAATTTTTTGGATTTTTCTAAAATGTTTCATTTATTGGTGAATAGTGATTAATACTAAATTTAATTGACAAATTTCTTTTCTTTTAAATTATAAAAAAATTTAAATTATATTTATAATTTTTTTAAAATTAAAAATATATCTACTATATATCGATTAATCTTATTTATTTTATTGGAATCATTTTCATATTGATTTTTGAAAAAAAAACTTTGTAATCTTTTGAATGATTTCTCTTTAAAAACTCAGTTTCTCACCAAATATGCATGATTAATTTAAATTTAAAATTTTACACTTAAATGAATGTAATTTATAAAAAAAGAATTACATATTTGAACTTTGAATAATTTATTTTTTATAATAAGGTCAACATAATTTTTATCAAAATGAATAGTGAAAATTAGTAATAATTTATTACCACTGTTAAGGTAAAAATGAATTTTCTTGGGGTTAAACTAAAATTATAAGGATTAAAATGAACTAAAAACATTTATAAAATATATTTTGATAGCAATATTATAACCCTATTTTATCTAATCCTAAATATTTCTCTATTTTTTACCCTTATGGCATGTGAAAAAAGGGGATACACCTTTTTCTTTTAAAAAATTACAAGTGTGTCACCCACCTCACTTATAAATCTCCAACACTCTCCTATCTTATGAACAAATAAAAACCCATTTTTTCAGTAAATAACTATCCATATCACTTTAAAAATGTCTTACCCTAATCCAGTAATCCTTATTTTTCTCACAAATCTAACATATGAAGTCTTTTGGTGCAAATCTTAGAAGGATACCCGAAAAAGAGGTAACGTTCTTCAACAAGTGTTTTTATTTTATTTAGTCATAAACATAATTAAATTATTATTAAATTAGGATTAAATAATATCGATATAATACAAAATATAATTACATGTTTTTTAATGTCATAATCTAAAACCATATATAATTCCATAAAATGGGCTATCAAATCATCATTCTTGTATACGGCGGACTATCACCATACAAACTGATGTAGTTAGTTTTTCCATTACCATGTAACATGACTAGGTAAGATGATATATATAAATAATATATTTTATATTTATTATCTCTTTATTCATTATTTATTTAGAAACTTTTAATTTAAATTCAACAAGGGATATAACAACATCACTTGTGTGTACGAAAAGCAACCACCTCGTGAATCAATGTGCTTCTTTTTTCATGAACGGTTAACTTAGATGGATATAAGGATAAAGTTAATTAATACATGTGATATATATGAAATAATTATGATATATGTGACATATTTATCAATCTATAATAAAAATATATCATTTTCTTTTTTATACAAAAAAATGATTACATCGTTTGTGTGAGTGTGGACTACCATCTGCACGAAGTGATGTGACTCTCTTTTCATCACCCCACAACATTGATGATATAAATAAAAATAATTAAAAAATAATATGGTATATATGATATTATAATCATTCAATAAATATAAAATATTACTTACTTACTTACCATAATGGTTTTTGAAAAAGGGAAACATTACTCATGTGTACGTACGATCTACCGCCTCTATCAGGGTAACATAGTCAATTTTAATAACCATCATTAATGATTGGGTTAAAATTATTGTTGATGTAAAAATATATCAATTATTTCATGATTATTATTCTACTTATGATATAACTATATAATTTTCACAAGAACAAGAACTTTCATGACCAATCATGATTGAGAAAATAAGAGAATTGAGATCCGAAACACTGAAAATAATGACAGATTATTAATGGAAGGGCGATAAGATGTTTTAAATGGGTCATATATGATATTATAAATATTAATATGGTTTTATTATAAGTTAATAACATGTTCAAAAACAATATACATGATTCTAAATAATTTTCAATAAAAATGTAGTGTCAGGTAAGGGACTTCATCTCAATTTCTCTTCAGTCAGTCATATTGTTATATTATAAACCTAATTAAATTTATATGATATATACAGTTACTAATTTACTTAAAAATTCATTATTAATTTTTAATTAATTTTATTTTAAGATTAAATTTAATTTATTTCATCCAATTGGATTTTAATTTAGTGTCACAAGGTGGTAAATATTTTTATAACGCAGTTTCTTTTGATTGGGTTATAGTACTTCTTCTTAGTCTTTAATATTATATGATTATTTTTTTAATGAATTTTAATTTTATTATGTTTTATTTAAAATTATTTAATGGAGGTTTATATTTTACACGCATAATATATTCATTGACTAATTCTCACTAAAATATTATTATCAATGTAAGGGTTTTTTTTTCAAAATCCCATTCTTATTAATATTATTTATTATTGATTTCTAGTTGAAGGGAATTATTTGATCATTATCTAATAAACCCATATCAGTTTATACTCATATGTTTAGTTAATAATACCATTTTCCCACTAATTTGTTCTTAAAATAATTGAGATGTTTTTAAGAATATCTAACTTTATTTCTCTCTTTGTCATGAAATTTATTTTCTTCAAAAATAATAGTTTAAATTTTTTTTTTAACATTTTTCAAATTATTTATTAAAGAAAAATATACCCATTTTTACATTTTACTTTTTTTTTCAAGGAATATTCATATAATTTTAAAAATAATTCCTATTTTAATTTTGCCAAAAAATTGAAAGGAATATTTATTTTAACATGTAAAATATAAATTGAATTTATTTCCATTATTACCACTCATATGTATTAATGATTCCTTTATAATATAGAAATATTATTTGTCAATTTTTTTGAACTTTTAGTATTAGAAACATATTTTCAAAATTAGAGGGATTCATTAATAAAGAATGTTTTTAAATATATTTTAATGCTATTTCATTACATATATGAAAAAAACCATTTATTCTTACTACAATGGGTATATGATTTATTGATACCAGCCTTATTCTTATTATGGATGGTTTATGAATATTTTGAACAAGGAAAGTATTAAAATATACTTTCTTGATAAATATTTGAATCTATTAACATTCCCTTTAATTATTCACTTTCATGTAGACATTAAATTTCCCATAAATATCTATATTATTTATCATGGATATGTTTATTTCTTAAACTATATATCATCTCAACATATGGTGTTCAACATTGAAGGTTTTTGGTTTATCTGGGAAATATTGATAGATATTAATTACTTACTCAATACAAATATTTCATGATAATGAACATTATTTATGATTTAAATCAATTAATATATATATGAAGAAGGATTTGGACCTAAAGTCAAGGGTGAGTATCAAGTATAGAGAGACCCTCGATACATTGATTGTATCTTGTAGTGAATCAATAAGCTCTAATAAAATATATTGGTAAAACCAGATGGGTTGGTACCCATCAATTCTAAACTATCTAATCAATGGTCTTGATGGTATATGTATCTTGTTCTTAAGGAAACAAATACAATAATTAAGCAATTACATCATTAAGAATTCAATTATTATAATACATGATATTTTCACAATTATATAATCCCTGGACACATTTCAATCTTAGTTATTTATTAAATGCAGTGTATTTTTAATTACATACCTTTCTGTATTTCTTATTCCATATCTAGTGATGATAGTCATGTTATTGATTAAATAGAATGTGTTTTCAGTTATTTAACATTCCATTTCGATTATTATCCTTGATATTTTCATACTAATATAATCTATGGATTCACATCCTTATCAGTTTATTGATTACATGGAATGTGTGTTTAGTTATTTACCATCCCATATTTATCATGATTATTAATTCGTAATAGTTTCCATTGTACCCAACACTTATAATGAATTTGAGATCAAAATTATTTTTCTTTATTCCCTCAGAATTCTATGAAGTTTAATTTGATTAATGTGCATGGATATGATAGAAAAATAATTTTATTCTTGAAATAATTCGGTTTAAATATTTGTTTTTAAATGTATTATGGGACTCAAATATGTATCTATTTTACCAAGACTATAAAACTATTTGGACATTAGAGATGAGATTAATTGTATCTTATGACAATGTAATAAATAATACACTGACTACAGTATACTAGGGTTGGGTTATGTATAGTTTATATCCAAGAAATTTTAATAGAAAACTTGGGACTAGATTTAGGAAAAAATATATTAGGGAACATAAACCTATGATAGAATTTTAGGATATGCATAGAAGAACTTTATAAAGTATTGGTATAGTATAAATTATGTTGTCTTTCTTATCAACACATCCCTATATGGATAAAACAAGTTGAAGTTTTTTTATTATAGTGGTACCTTGGGGAAATAACTCCAAAAAGTGTACATTGGGCTTAACTGGACTAGAACCTGGTGCACGCCAATGGGCCTTACTGTACACTTGGTTTGACACTCTCAGTGGATATTCTTAAGATAATTCACATTTTTATTACCAACCATTATTATTTATTTGAATATATAATGACAATGAATGATCTAGTTTAAACCTAAGGTGTCTTAGATTGAAAATAAGGTATAAAAAAGGAATGGAATTTTTTTTTATTTTTAGAGAGGAATGGAATAATGTATTGAATTGATAGGAAAAAATGAAGAGTACAATGGAATGAAATAAACTTAATCCTAATGGTACATTTATAGTTGTTTTTCTTATATTAGGTGAACTTATTCATTATTCAAGTAAATTCCATCTTCTAATGGTTTAACCCTATAGAAAAAAGGACCTATGATTAAATAAAATAATTTTATTATTTATGTATTTTAATTGAATAATAAAATTCCATATGTTTTTGTTTACCAAGGGTATTTTTTGATAAGAATTATTAAACATATAAGGATTTGTTTAATTTTATAAGCATAAATGTCTTCATTAAATTAACAGTTATAGATACTATCACAGGTTTATGATTTTAATATTGATCATAAGTTTAAAGTCACAAACAACCCTTTTCAGGTTTTATGTGATGAGAGTAGGCAAGGATTAAGGATATTTTGGGAGAAATTTATGGAAATAAATCCCATTAGATCAGTATATGTTTTAGTGAAAAATTAATTTGAGGGATAATGCCTTTAAATTTTATAGACATAAGTTTAATGGTATTGATATTTTTTAGGTTTGGTATGATCATTAATTACATTCGAATAATAGTCAAATAATATTTTTAGAATTTTTTGAAAAAAATTCTATTGAAAACCTTATTAAAAATATAATTTAATGATTAATTTTATTTCATGGATGTATATAATATTATTTTGGAATTTTATATAAATTATATTAATATAGTTTATTAAGAGGAAGACCTAAATTTTGGGTGATGAACCATTGAATTTGGAAAGTCCACGGGGCTTGAAACCCAGGCTGAAAGACAATAAGGTTTAAAACATACCACTACAGTATATAATTTCCTAGTTAATATATCATTGTTTTTAGTTAAAATATTTTTTAAATAAAATTTAATGATGAACGAGTGGGTTTACTTTAGGGTTTTAGAGATTAATGTATTATATTGGATGACATGTGCTAACCATATTTGTTTTAAAAAATATTCAAGGGCAAACAGCAATACCTATAACTATTTAAGGGATATAATAGTCTATTAAAATTATATTTTAGGGATTTAGGCATAAATAATTCATTATTTCATTTATTGTAGTAAGAGATGAATTATTATTGAGTCACAATAGAATTATTAAATTTTACTTATGAAATTGAAACATATAAAGTGAGTATATTTTCTTATATTCTTAGATTTTAATATAATTACTCAACTTTAATAAATGTATATTGAAACAAAAATGTTATCCAATTACATTAACATATTATGAGTAAGATTTTATTTTAGATAATCATAGATTTATGATTTTGAGGTCCTTAACTTTTCATTGATTATTTAATTTCTTGTTATTAATGACCTATATCACTTTTTATAATTATTCATGCATTTATTCCATGTCCAGATATTTATTTTCCTATAATTTTATTCTACTTTGAAAACTATTCATTCTTTATTACATATGACATTCATTCTTTTAGTTAACCCTTATTAAGATGATATTTCATAACCCTTTTATGATGTGGTTATTTCAACAATGGTATTTCCAAATGTCAAACCCTTTATTACTGAGGCCATGTTTAAATTAATAGGATTTAATTTATTTAAGGTGCATAAAATTTAGCACCCCAACATTTTAAAATAATAAATTTATATTCAATATTTTATTAAATATTTAATGCGATCTTAAAAAACCTATTAAATATATTATTTAAATTTAATCTCTTTCATAACTTGTGGAACACAAAACCTTGAGTCATAGTGAACCTTAATATGGTATACCCAGTCACTAAAATGGAATGTTTTAATAACACTAAAAAAATTATGAAAAATATATATATTGTACATATATATATTTTTATCTACTGATTATAAATTAAAAATAATAATCACTTTGAAGAATTTTTTTCTGAAAAAAAATATTTTTTTCTAAAAGATGGTTTAATCGTCCTTTGCACCCATGATTTTCAACAATATTTTGACACTTTAAGATAATTTAGTTTGTAAAATAAACATAATTTATTATATAATAACATCAAAATTATAATTGGTTGAATTTTTAGTAATTTTATGAAATATTTATTTTTTAAGGAATAGTGAAAAAGACTAAATTTTAATTGAATGCTTATTTTTAATTTAAATTATTTATAAAGTTAAATTTTATTTGGAATTAGTTTTAAAGTAAAAATAATAAAATTTTATATATATTAATCCAATTTAATTCATTTAAAATATTTTCATATTGACTTTTTATATAAAAATATTGTAATCTTTGGAACGTTTTCTCTTTGAAAACACTATTTCTCATCACATATATGGGATTAATTTAAATTAAAATTTTCAACTTCTACAAATGGAATTTAGAAAATGTGATTATATATTTTGATTCATAATAATTTACATTTTAAAATAATTTCTACTTATTTTTCTCAAACGGTATTGTTCTGGTCAAAGACCAAAACACAAAATTTATTATTTAAAAGAAAGGGGTTATAAGAGTCTAAAATAAGGCATTTTGTTTATATCCTGCAAATAAAGAGGAAGAAACTCAGGGGGAATATCATATCTCCGGGTAGTTTTCTTATCAATGCCCATGTTGTAAAGGGCATTATAAACTCTGTTAGCTTCCCAGTAAGCGTGCATAGTAATGAAGTTGAGGGAAGAGAGAGAGCGAAGACATTCAGTCTAACGTAAAGTGAGTTTCCAAGCCAGGTGGATGGTAAACTTCCAGATTTCATGGATGGTAGTGTAGGAGTCACTTTCAATCCATTTGTTGTTCCAATTGTGCATCTTGTAAAATGATATTGCAAGAATGACGTTGAGCATCTCGACTTCTAGGGAGGTAGCAATACCACATGATCCATAGAAGCAACCAAGTACTTGATCCAGATGATTCCTAAAGATTGATCCACAACATGTTGGGCCTGGGTTGCCTTTAAAGGTTCCATATATGTTGATTTTGATCCATCCTGTAGGGGGGGGGGGGCTTCCAAAAAACATCAAGCATGAATTTAGGGTGAGGATATTTACCTAAAATCCCAAGACGTCATAGGATCACCAAATCTCTGACCGAGTTGTTACACTGATCATTCGGTATCGAGGATGCCTATTGGGTAGAAATTAGAATTCTCATTTTTCCTACATTAATATTGAAAGAAATTTTGTGAAAGGTATATTCATTCCTGCCATACCAGATCACATGCAGAAGCTCTGCAATTGCAGCCACAAAGATGTTCTTGATTTCTTGAGAGTCGGATTTATCTAGACATCTTTGAACCTGAGAGATTAGAGAACTAAAAAACAACCAGATGCATTCAAAGATGTCAAAGATATAATGCCAAAGAGTAGTATCCATATCACAAGAAAGGAAAATATGGTTAAGATCTTCACGATGTTGGTTACACATACGAAATTTAGAGAAAATGTTGATTCCAAAAGTTTGTAAACATGAGTTTGTTGGAATTATACCATGAGAAATACACCAAACAACAATAAATATTGAAGGTTTAATCCATGATTTATTGAAGTTGTTAAGCCAACTAAAGTTTTTCATAGCATTGGTGTATAAATGATTGTAAAAGTTCTTTGAGTCAAGAATCTCATTATGGGAAGGTTCCCAAATTAAGAAATCCTCATTAATAGAGAAATGGTAATTATTGACAATAATTTTAATCTCTTTTTAGGAAAGGGAGAATTTTTCATGTTCATGATGTTTTTAATTGTGTCACTAATATTCACAGGGAGATGTGAGGAAGAAATTAAAGAAATCAAGGGATTGAAAGTCCAGTTATCAAGCCAAAAATTCAAATTGGACTCTCTGTTGGCCATCTATCTAGAATTGGACATAATAGGGTTGAATTTACATTTAATTTATGGCCATATGGAGGATGTGAGATAATTATGTGTGTTGCTTTGGAGTTTTCCAAGGAAACGATCCAATAGGAAGTCCATGGAAGTCGATTTGTTACAAATGATATTCCACGTGAGCTTCGCCTAGAGGGCCTGGTTAAAGTTTGTGAGGTTTTTTATTCCAATACCTCTTTTTTCAATAGGTTTACAGCACATGGACCAAGGTATGGTAATTAATTTCCCTTCCAGAGTGCTTCCCGTCCAGACAATGTTTTTAATGGCAACATTGATGTGCTTTAAGAGACTAGCCGACCATTTATAGATCATCATTCTGTAGACCAGTTTAGAAAAAATTTTGGATTTAACAAGGAAAATTCTCCCTGCCATTGAGATATTTTTTCCTTTCCAAGAGGAGAGGTGTCGAAGATTTTGATCAGCAACGGTAGAGAAATGAAGTGCATTGGGTCTACCCCAAAAAATGGGAACCCCAAGATAATTTAATGTTAGAAATCCCTCCTTAATACCAAGCATATTTGTAATTCTAATTTTCCAACCAGGGGGATAGTTTTTTCTAAAGAAAATAAAGGATTTCAACAAGTTGATATGTTGACCATAGACTTCTTCATAGTGAGATATGATGGTTTTAAAGTTGCTTAGGTTTTTTTTGTCCCCTTTTAGGAAAAGGATTATATCATCAACTTATAACAAATGGGAGGGGGAATTCACACTTCTAGAAGTGGGGATAGGCTTAATATTACCATTTCCAATAGCCTGGGAGATGAGTCTACTAAAGTAATCTTCAGCGATAGAGAAAATGATAGCTAAGTGGGGGTCTCCTTGCCTGACCCCTTTAGAATAGTTGAAGTAACCTCTAGGTGTACCATTTATCAGAATAAGGATACGAGCGGAGTTAAAAAGTGTTCGAATTCGGTTGATAAAGGTCTCATTGAAACCAAAATTTCTATGCACTTTAAAGATAAATTTCTAGTCAATGGTACCAAAGGCCTTAATTATACGAGTTTAATGGACACATTCCCACCTCTGGTTTTCCTGTTCAATAGGTTTGTGGATTCAGAGGCTAAACAGATTAAATATTGTATAGATGTACCTTTAATGAAACAAAATAAATTCCACAAAATAATTCTATTGCTGATATCAGCGATACATTTGGGAATCAATTTGGTGATAATTTTAAATAGAAAATTAATAAGGGCAATGGGTCTGAAATGATTGATTTCGTCAGAATTTTTTTATTTAGGAATGAGGACAAGGAATTGAGAGTTCAGTTCATGAAGAAGAATACCTTTAGAGACTAATATTTTAACCATTCAGAAGACATTATCCTGAATGATGTCCCAATGTTGCTGGTAGAACCCATTATTAAAGCCATCCGAACCTGGGGCACTGTCTGTGTTAAGACTAAAGACAACTTCCTTGATCTCATGATCTAGTGGGTAATTATTAAGAAGGAGATTGTCCTCATCTGTGACCATAAGAGAAATAACTTCATGCCAATGATCTTTATCAATATTAGGGCCATTAAAGATATTTTGAAAGTGAGTGATCACATGTTTGGAAATGCTTTCATCAATGTCCAAAATTTTCTCCCCTTCCCTAATATAGGAGAGACGTTTACAAGTTTTTTTTAACTTTTTGAAGAGCATTGTAGAACTTTGTGTTTCTATCCCCATCATTTAGCCATTTGGTTTTATATATTTTCTTCTTTAGGTTATCTTTAAAGTTAAGGAGAGTAATAAGTTTGGAAGAAAAATTAATTTCATGTTGGGGGTTTTGGGAAAAATTGGATGAGGTGGTATGATTTTGAAGATGATTAAGATCTTTTTCTATAGTGTAAATATTGTTATCTATTTCCTCTGATTTTTATTTACACCAATTTTTTAGGATTAGTTTTAGAATTTTAGTTTCATAGGACTCTAAAAAGAATCATTATTAGTATTCATGTTAGTCCAAGATTTTTTAATAATGCTCGCACAGTCTATGTCAGAAGACTAGGAAATGTTATATCTAAAAGGGTATCTAACTAACCAGAATTGGATGGTGATAAGAAGCCACATTTTTAAGTGTGATACTAGAAATGTTGTCCCATTTATCAAGAGAAAGATCGTTAGTGAAGGCTCTATCCAGTTTGTTGGCCATAGTTTTGTTATAGTGTTGTTTATACCAAGTAAACATAGCACCGCTTAGATTAATATCTATGTGGTTATTATGTTCAATGCATTCTTTGAATTCCCTAGTATATATTGAAGCATGCGACGAGACTAGTTTTTCACTAGCATCTAGAATGGCATTGATGTTCCCAACAATAAACCAGGGTTTTTGAATCAAGATACTAAGCTGGGTGATTTCATTCCAAAGAGACCTTTTATCTTGATATCTATTATAAGCACAGACAAAAGTAGTGAAAATGTTTGTTTGTTCAAACATGTAATCAAAAGTAAAATCATGATTTGAAGTTCTAAAAATATTGACATTTTGAAAGGAGGAGTGGGAAAAAATCTATAAGGATTCAATTGGAATGTGATTAGTGCAAGCCCCTACTAAAGAGTAACCAGGGAGACAAGCATGCTGAAATCTAGAAGCAAAATTAATTTTGGGCTCATAGATAGCAAACAGCTTCGGTGTGTGAGTAAAAATAAATCTTTTTAAAATGTTGCTCGTTTCAGTGTTTGCTATCCCTTGGCAGTTCCCGAAAAGAACATTAATTTATACCTATTTTTTGTGGGGCTATCCCTTTTTTAGAGGTTGTGACCTTTTCTCTAGTTTAAAATACCATGGTGTTGTTCTTGTGTTTATTACCATGTTTTACCTATGTTGATAGGTGAGAGCCAAAGTGGTGTTAGCAGAAACTGAAACAATTTTTGTTCTAGTGTCACCTGAATTTTTATCATCTAATTCAAGAAGAATGCATGTAGCTGTTGCCGGTGCAGATGTTTTGTACTCAGCCTCTTGTCATGCAGCTTGCTCATCAAGATGAGGGGATCTATCAATCCCAGTTTGTTCATCCTTGTTCTGAGACTTAATGGGGGAGGACATCCGTGCCATTTTGGATCCGTTCATCACCATGTCAAACTTGCAGTCTTGTTTAATTGGTGTTGATAAACCGATTTCTGTAGTGTTTTGAGAGGCCAGTGTGATAGAGTGCATTATGTTCAGTAGTGGGGACTATTTAGTGATTTTTAGGTCTGTTTCCTTTAGAGGTTCTCCTAAAATAAGAATAGTATCCTATGAAGGGGATTCAGATTTTCCAAGGGTTTCTTGGGGATGTGATACAATTTCAAATATATTAGCATCATGGTCATTTATAAGGTTTTCATACTTCTGTTCATCAACCATAGTAGCCCATGATTCCCTTTTTTCAGGAATCAGTTGGTCAAATGTGTTTTTTTACAACCCATTTCTCCTTTGTCCTTTTGGGAGATTCAGGTTTTTATGGAACATTTTCATTTCCCCTATTGTTTCTCCTAACCTCTTTCCATTCATTGGGGTTCTACAGAGGGGGAGGTTTTTGGACAAACCTACAGTTATAGAAAGTATAAACAACAAGATAACAGAATTCACAGTAAGGTGGAAGCCTCTCATACACTACCTTAACTTCAGTTTTATAATCAGTAGCATTGAAAGTTATTGAGGGGGCAGTTTGATCTCATGATTGACCTCTATGAGCACTCTGGCATAGAGGACAAGTCTCTATTTAAGGTTATTTGGTCCACATTCAGTGGGGTGCCAATACAAGATTCTAGGTCATTGAATATTTGTGGGTTCTAGTAAAACCAATTTATATTGTGCAACCTAACCCAAACTTGTTCTTTGTTATTCCTATGCAAAAATGGGTTGAAAGCAGCATCCCATTAAGACAATCAAAGGATCCCCAGTTCAAGATTCAGATTACCAGTTTTCCAGGCCTTATCGAGGTCCTCTTACGATGTAAATAAAATATGAAAATAACCTTTGTCGAGCAGAACTAATTTCCAATTTGAAAAACCCCAACAAGCAGCAATTCTTGGGTTCAAATTGCTGTAAGGCCAGGTTTTGTTACCTTTGATATATGTGATGCGAGCCATAATGAAGAATTTACATATCTGTGCTCTTTGGATTACCGCATCAGGGTCTGCTTCTATACAGAAGCCTCCATCTTCTAATATTTTGATCCTAGATGTCTTCGGTGTCTGCATCTTGATGGAGTCTATACCTATTAGGGCTTTGAGAAAAGAAATTGATTTCTCTCGTCAGTTGATCATGCTCTGTGGTTCTTATTTGAATGAAATCCCCGCTTCCTTCTCATGTAGATCTGATATGAGATCAAAGGAAGACATATCATAGGAAATGGAAAAAATCTGTGGGTTCTATTCATTAGTCTCATTTGACTAATTATTTATTTACCAAAAGTACTAGTGAAAACCTAAATATTAATTACCACGGTTAAGGTAAAAATAGATTTAAGGGGAGGGGATAAACTAAAATGTTAAGAGTTAAAATGACATAAATTTTTTTATATAATTTATTATATATAAATTTTAGACCCTATAATTTCTAGGATTTTATAATACTCTTTTTTTACCCTTTTATATTGTGAAAAACATGGTTAGACTTTTTTTTAAAAAAATTACAAGTGTGACACTCACCTCACTTATAAAAGGACTCCCATTATCCCATCTTTTTCGCACTTTAAAAACCATTTGGTTTATCAAATACCATCCCATATAACTTCCTAAATTCCTTCCATGAATCTTATAATCCTTATTTTGGAAAAAATCCATCCTTGTAATCCTTTTGGAGAAAATATAATGATGATAACCAATGTGGAGGTAACGTTCTTCAACAAGAATTTTTATTTTATTTATTATTCCACCTAATTAAATTATTATTATAATAGTATCATATAATAAAATGATTATCTTACATAAAATGAGATTTTTTATGTTAATTTAATGACCTAAAGTCATCTCAAATTCCAACAATGGGTTATGAAATCATCATTCGTGTGTACAGAGAACTACCACCTCGTGAACTGATGTCATTCATTTTTTTGATACCACTTCTCATGATTGGGTCTGATGATCGTTATAAATTATATATATGATATTTAAAACATAATTATACCTATGGTGTCATTATATAATGTATACATTTTTAAATTCTATTTCATAGGGGATATGAAAATGTCACTTGTGTATACGGTGGACTACCTCCTCATGAAGCAATGTGATTCATTTTTCACTAACACTTTATAAAGAAGGAATTAAAGATAAATTTAATGAATATGTGTGATATGAATTATATAATTATGATATCCATGAAATATTTTTTATTATTAAAATATAATATGTCATTTTACTTTTTTACACTGAAAAATGATAACATCATTCGTCTACTTGTGGAAAATAACCTTCATGAAAGGATATGACACTTTTTTCAACACCAAACGAAATAGATGATTTATATAAGTATATTTAAGGAAATAATATCATTTATATGATATTATAATCGTTAGTTAAAGATAAAATATCATTTATTTATTTTTCATACTGATCATTGAAAAATGGAAACTTTACTCATGCGTACATAAGACCTACCGTATCCATGATTTTAACAAAGTCCATTTTTATTAACCATATTTGATTATTAGTTTTAAAAGTATAATAGATAAAAAAAATATGATATTTGTCTTAGTATTTTTATTCTATAGATGATAGAACTATATAATATGTGCAAGGAACAGATCATTCATGACGAAACACGCATGAGTAAATAAGGAAATTAACACCCAAAGCAATGAAAATAAGGAATGATTATTAATGTAAGGGTGATAATATGTTATAAAATGATCATATATGATATTGTAAAAATTATTATGGTTCTTCTATAAGTTAATAGTCTGTTTGAAACCTCAATACAGGAGTTAAATAATCATTCAATCTGAAGGAAGCGTGAGGTATGAGACTTCATCTCAATTTATCTTCATTCAAGTATAGTGTAATGTTATACACATAATTTATTCTATATAGTGTATATACTTCCTTATTAATAGGTATTACCATAAAAAATTAATAATTAATGGTATGTTGAGTTTCTAGTTTTACTATTTCATTCAAGGGTATTTGAATTTAGAGTTACCATGTGGTCAATTATTTCATTAATCAATTTATTTTCATTTGGTTATACATTATCTTTTTTATATTTGATATTCTTAGATTTTGTGTGTAATTAATTTAAATTATCTAATTTTATATTTACACATTTATGTGGATTTAATATATATATATATATCCATAATATATTCATTGACTAATTCTCACTACAATGTTATGATAATTGTAAGGGTTTATTTCACAATCTCATTATCATCGAGGCAGTTTATTAATGAATTTCGGTTGAAGTAAATTAAATTATAATTGTGTAATAAACCCATATAATTCTCTAATAATATATTTATTCATATTATTTTCAAGTAATAGTACCATTTTCTCCCTCTTTCGTACCTGAAATAATTATGAATTTTTTTTAATAAAATACCATTTCATTTCCCTCTTTGGTCAGAAATATATTTTATTCCGATCCCATGTTTTAATATAATGTTTTCAAAAATGTTTTAACCTTTTAAAAATGATTTATTAAATGAATTTTTACACATTTTTAATTTCAAAAAAACTTTTTGAAAAAAATATTCATGCGTTTTTCAAAACAATACTTGTTTGGATTTTATCAAAAAAGTGAAAGGAATATCTATTTTAATGTGTATATGAGGAATGAAATTTCCTAAAATCCTGACCAATAAATTTATTTAAAGACTCCTTTATAAGATTAAAGGATTATTTTCAATGGAAATTATTCTATATTTTTTTCTAAACTTTTAGTTTTAAAAAGTTATTTTGAAAATGAAAAGGATATTGTCCCAAATATTTTTTTAAATAACATTTAATGTATTTTTATTCATCAATGAAAACAAACATTTTTTAATCCATTGGGTATATGTTGTATCCATATCTTCCTTATTATTCCTCTTGATGTTTTATGTTCATTTTGACCACGTGAAGTATTAACATTCACTTCCTGTATTCACTTCCAAATCTACTAACCTTCCCTTGAATTATTCACTTTTTTGTGGACATTAAATTCCTCCTATGTATCCATATTTATTATCATAAATATTTTTATTGATTAAATTGTTCCACAATTATATATATTGAGTTCCACATTGAAACTTATTTATTTATCTGGGGAAATATTAATAAATTTTTATTACTTATGCAATAATGATATTTGATGGTAATACACATTTTTCCTAAATTAAATCAATTATTTAATATATAATTAATGTTTTTAACTTGAAAACATTATTGGGTCTTGGTTATATATTACCCCTCAATTCATTAGTTATCTCATGAGTTGAATTAGTAACTTAGTATAAAATTAATTTTCTAAACTAGATGAGTTCGTACCGTTTAGTTTTAATCTTTATTATGAATGGTCTTGACTATAGAGGTATCATGTCCTTGAGACATGAATTATAATTATTAATTGTTCAATTAATTAAGAATTCAGTTATTATTTTCCTTGATATTTTCAAAATTAAATTATCTCTATATGCATTTCATTTCCAATTACTGATTAAATGGAATTTCTTTTCAGTTACATTTATTAGTATATGGATTATACCTTATCCAGTGATGATATTCATGTTATTGATTAAATGTAATATGTTTTTAGTTATTTAAATTTTCATACTAATTATTACCCATGGGATATTCATATTGATATTATCATGGATTTTACTTCATTATATGTTTATTAATTATGTGGGATGTGAGTTTAGTTATTTACCTTTCCATATCGATTGTTGATAGAATCAGTTTTACATAACCCTTACAGGGAAATTTAGATCACCCTAATTTTTGTTTATTTCCCTAGTATTCCCTAAATTTTACTATGAATGGTGTGAAATGATATACTAGATAATATAGATATATTCTCAAGAAAAAATTATGTTGTAATTTTTATTTAAAAATACAGTATGGGACTCAAGTATGAATGTAGTTTTCCAAGTCTAGTAAAAAATTACATCATTTGAGATGTGATTCCTTGTATATTATGCCAATAAAATTAATTTGACACCTACTTTGGGCTACTAGGGTGGGTTTTGCTTCATTTTTTGATGTATATTTATTCATTCTTAAATTAATTTGTTTTTTATGTTTGATGATGAAATTTTTTAAAAGGGTAGGTAATATAAAGAGATGGAAATTTATTGTTTTAGACTCTATAAAATTACAATTGTTAGTTTTTTTCTTTTCAACAATGAATGATAAAATGGAAAATTTAATTCTCTTAGTATAGAATTTTGGGATTCTGTTAGATTCAGGTTGAGATATTTTTATTTGAGTGGGAATCTGTTAATTTTTTATGATGAATATATTTTTGTAGACAATATTGGATGTATAGAACTGTTTATTTATTTAATTAATTAATTATGGGAATATTTTTATAAATTATATCATGTATATATATTATAATGAAATATTATAGGTGTAGAAATTTTCCCTATTTAACCGTGATAAGTTGTAGCATAGTTAGAAAATTAAAATATATGTCTGAATGGAAATTCAACGGACCTTACAAAATAAAAGAAAATTTTAAAAATATCATAATTGATAAAAGAGTATAATTTCCCTTCCAATGAGAACATTTCTTTACATTTATCTTTTGAATCCCATCATGCTTTCTCTTACATAAATAATTACATAATAACCATTATAGTGTGGTGAATCCAGGATGTTCGATGTAACACAAGGTGAGTTAAATGAATGGTGATGGTCAACAATAAAATACAGGTTTGTTGAAATTCTATTTTATTTTAATCTACACGAATTTATCCTAATTTTTATTTTCGAGTGTGTGAGTAATAATTCATGACAATCGTTGAAAATTTGATGGAAATATAGAAATGTGAGAACTATGCAAAAACATTTATTTGATTGTGATAAATAGATTTATTTTTAAGTTAAATTAATTCAAATGAAGGAAATTTAAATTATATAATGTTGTCAAAGTTTATTTAATTTATATATTCTAGAATAATTATTTTATATGATTAAAATATATTTTAAAGAGTGGGGTATCTATTAATCGTGATTATATATTGAGGATTTTTTATTCAACAAATTTTGTATAATTAAGAGATAAATGATGGTTATTTGTATATAATATGATTTATATAGATTATTGATTATATTTGAATATTATGAATCCTTTTTAACATTGAAATTTTACTTTTAGTGTAGTTGAATAAAATATTGGTATTTTTTCCAAAGATGTGTTTGAACCTTATTTGTAAAAATTATCATGATTTCATGACAAAAACACATGGTTTATGCCAAATATAGTCAAATAATATTTTATGACTTTTATTTAGGAAGTTAAAGTAATGAAAAACATAGGGGTCATTCCAAAATTGGATCAAGGCCATGCCACCAAAATGGCAAAGTTAGATTTTATTTATTTTTTTATACTAGGGTCGCATTGTTTCCATATGTATCATGTCAATTAGTCATGACGTCGACTTAATTTAGCACGGGGGATATGAAACTCATTATTTTCCATCCTATTTTCACATTAGTGTTTTTTTTGTGGTGTTAATATTAAATGATGATATTGGTAGCGAGATTATGTTCAAATAGGAATTGTGAAATAATATGGCTAATAAAGTGATTAAAAACCTTTTTAATGAAAAAATATGGTGATTGGTTCACGTTATGTAAAATTAATTTCATTAGATAAAAATTATCAAGGACTAAGGTAAAATATTTTTTAAAATCATTATACATTGTGAAATTTGGTAATGTGTTTAACTAATATTATAAATTTATAATGGATTTTTTATGTTATATTTATGTGTATGATATGATTGTGATGTTGATTCTTGAATTGGTAGTTATATGGTATAAATGGATGCGGTATTAGTTGATATTTTCTCTATATGGATGTATATTTTATTATGAAATTATTAGACATATGAAGGGATATTTTATTCCAAAAATAAGTATACTTTTTTTTATAATTTTACCACTATGAAGTTCTTTTCATTATAATTGTATGGTCTTTTTTTTGCAGTTATTGTCATTATAGCTACAAAAAATGGTTTTTGTTGTTTGATATATTCCATAATTAGAGTTTTGGATTATAATATAAGATAGATAATTCATGATGGATATGGAATTTAGATGATGGAATATAGGAGATGATAATGTGAAATATAGTTTTGGATGACAATTATGGACAATTTGATAGATATATAATCAGGGTTTTCTTAAATTAAATGATTTGTAATAGATGAAGAGTAGAAATTGAATAATAAAATATATTACATTAATTAATTCATTATAAATATATGTTCATCTAATAACATGATATGTCCTAGACCAACTAGGATACCCAGGTACCCTGATATCTGAGCTGATACTAACACAACCCAATAGGAATTCCTGATCCCCATGGTTTGGATAATAGTACTTAGAATCCTACATGATAAAAGAGTGAACGGTTTTTCAACAAAATATTGAATATTAATTATTACAAGTCATATTACACAGTTCTCTCGAAGGGAGTATTTATTAAAAACAAACAGTTATAAATATATCATACAGAAACATAAATATCCCAATTGAAAAAAAATTAAGATGACAACATCAACAAAAAAAGTCTTGATCTCCTATATAATAAGTGGGAAACCACTCCACCATGCTCCATCATGACTCCATAGTCCAAAAGATTGAGAAAATTCACTACATCTAAGTGGCACTTTCCCTTTGCTCAAACATGAAATAAGAAAGTCTATAAATACCAAAAGGTAATGGTAGGGTGTGATCTATAAATCCCATTATGGTCTCGCCAAGTGTTCCATAATCAATACCAAAACAATAAAATAGTTATTCTTTTTGTTTAGAAAAAAAGAACAAAACATCACTTTTCATATTTTAAACCAAAAATTATTTATTTCAAATTAATGGAAGATATCTCATAATATATTTTAGACATGCTTAAATGAATATTTCATCCAAAAAAGTTTATATAAGTTAATTTACATGATCAAAATAGTTAAAAAATCAATGTAATGTATAATCAAATCATTTATTGCAATTAAAAGGAAAAGATCTCTGTGGTATATTAGTTTCTTTGGTAATAAGATCCTCATACTCTCATAATCAACACAAATCTAGGTATATGTGCACACTCAAATTAATACCCCATTCAAGGAGACACTATTACAGATAAAACTAAACCCCATTTGGGGATCCAATATGGTCAATCATGTTGACCATTGTTTAGTTTTTATTGTCATCATAAGTCCATTTACTAGGGGATCAAGATCTTATTGTGGTTTCCCAAGTTACCTATTATCTACTTGAACTTAAATGGTATTCAACAATCAATAAATCAATATATTAAATTGGAAATTAATCATTTCAAATAATTTCGAACTATAATTTCCCAAATTTAGTTTTAAACATTCCTTTTTTTTCATTTCAAAAACAAAACATAGTTTTTGATTATTTTATTCCATTTCAAATCATTTTTTAATTTAATAGATTTCATCATGACCTACGTAAAATATATTATTCATAATTTTTTAATTAGTCCATCAATTTTTACAAATCCACCCAACAATTTCAATTCTATTGAAATTGGGTTTTTGCTCAAATCAAAATCCAATTTCAAATCCAAGGTCAAATAATCACAAATCCATTTTTTTCAAATTAGTTAAAAACTAATTTTAATTTAATAAATAAATTCATGGTTTAAATTGTAGGGAAAAGAATTATAGAATGACCTACCTTTAAATAATAGATCTAGAAATCAACACCTGTAATAGAATTCAACAATAATGAATAATGGTTTACAGGATATATGAACAAAAAACTATAATCAAGATCCAATAAAACAAATTTTAGATCCAAGAATTAAATGATGATCAATCAAACTCTAAGGAGGAGAGGAATATAGATTATATGAAACCATATAAGAGGATATAAACTTACTTAGAAGAGATCAAACGAGATGAAAATGATTTTATCCACTTAGAAAGGGAGGTCGGAGTGTCGAAAACCACCTCTATGGATCCTCATAGGATGAAAAAATGTATTAGGGCTGAATGGTGGTGATTAGAAACTTAAAAAAAGTGGTAAATATTTTCAAAGTTAATGTTGGCAGAATTAAAAACCGCATGCATGATTCTTTGGGGAGGGCTACACAGTTTGAAAAATTGTCTACCCTAAATGTTCTCCCGTACTGGACTACATGATAGGGTTCATAGTTTAGACACATGGTTAAACTGACCATGTGAAAACCATTAATTCCTAGTTTTACACAGTCTTCATGGTTTGGTGGGGTGGCTACATGTTTTAGAAAAACTATGTCCCCCCTTTTAGTGGCTTTAAATAGCATGATTTGTTTTTTGGTCCAAACTGCATGGTTTTTCCTAAACCTGTAAAACCTGTACCTGGGCCCATGGGATTCCAAAATTCTTCAAATTAACCTAGAATGAACCCAAAAATATGACCCAAATTAAATAAGATAAAAACAAGTGTTATGTAACAATAGAAAAAATGTAACGGGATGCTATAACCTCACCACCATTAAAACAGTTTTTCCACAGAAAGACTATCAAGAAAGCTTTATATCAAAGATGTGTGGCCGGTAATCTCTCATCAGTTCGTTACACTACCAATTATAATGAGAATTTTAACCATGATACCATATCACATTTTCCAATGGTATAACCCTCCAATGAATAAATTTTTTCTTATAATCAACAATTTTAACTAGATTCTCAGTCACAGATAAATCAGGCTCAACATTAAGATCACTCCAACTCAATACCTGCGATGGTTCCAAAAGGTAATTTTGAATATGAGATGTATGAAACACATTTTGGATCAAATTAAAATAGGATTGATGTGATAAATGGTAATAAAAATTCCCCACCCAGCCAAAAAACTCTAAAGGACACACAAAGTGAGGTGTAAGCTTCCCTTTCCTCCAATAGCATCTGTGACCCAAAATAGGTGAGACTATCAAAAATGACCATTTACTAATAGAAAAATACAATATTATACAACGATGATAAGTGTAGGATTTATTATATATATATATATATTCTATCAGCATTATCTGATGAATCAAATGAATCTTCACGGTCATCTCTTGGATGAAACTCAGTCTAATCTTGGATGTTTCAAGAATTTTCAACTAAAACAAATGTGATTTACACGAAATTACATATGTGGCCTCAAAGTAAGTCATCCAATGTTTAGATTGGTATCTTGTTTTATAAAAAAATCAACCAGTAGAAAATTAATGTCACAAGCTCCTTCAATGGAGAGAATGAAATCCCATAACATATCCTTAAGAATCTATATATTTATTTCAGTCTATTCATCTGTTTGTGGATAAAATATTTTACTCGAAATAACCTAAGTTCTCATAAACTCTTCAAGGTCTTTCAAAAAATGATATATAAAACAAAAATATCAATTAGAGACTATAGAAAATTTAAATCCATGTAAATGAACAATCTCTTTCACATAGATGTTCCCTACTCCTCAACTTTGGTTGTATCATCAATATGTATAATGTGATCCAATTTGTCCATCCTACTGATCACATCCAAAATATAATTCTTTCTATTTGGGTTATGTGGAAACCCAACCATAAATTCCATAGAAATCTCATACCAATTCTAAGTTAGAACTATAAGTCAATAAAGTAAACTCAAAGGTCTCTACTACTCAACCTTGACACGTTAGTAGTTATAGAAATCAGAAAAAAAAACAACAACAATATCCCATCTTGTACCTGACCACTAGAATCATTTCCATATGTCATAAAATATCATCACAGATCCAAGATTCACCACCCACTGGGAATTATAGAAATAACCACCACAAATTCTCTCATTGAAAAAGTAACAATTAACTGACTATGAAAGTATACGATGCCCTCATAATATAATGACCATCAAATAATGGTATCTCCACTATAAATTGTGTCTATAATGATAAGAAATTAATCATCAAGATGCCCCTCATGAAGAATCATCTTGAGAATATTAGAAGTCAATTCAATACTTTCCAAGACAGTCTCGGCCTCTTCCTCCCATACTCAAAAATGAAACTATACAAAAAAATTCATCTCTCTACACTCTTTTAATGATTCATTCATGGCCTAGGATGGAAGTTTCATTTTAAAGTAATGAGCAATGTCATTACCCTTTCTTGGGGTGTAGGAATTATTGAAATCAAAATAAATTAGATACTCTATCCAAAACCTCTGCCAATGGTTAAAATATTTATTTAGAGATGATATAACTTAGGCAGTTGTGGTTAGAAAACATGATAATTTTTTTTCAAAAAGGTAATCCCACCAACTCTTAAGCACTAGAATCGTAGTTGTGAGTTCAAGGTCATGGTCTAGAGAATTATTATCATCATGCGTAAATGGTAGAGAACCATGGCTGACTATGGGATCACCATGCATAAGAGCATAGCCCAAACCCAAGTCTAATGTGTCAAAAAATACCACATAGCTCTGACTGAACACTAGAAGAGTAAACACCAATGTAGAAGTCAAAACATGCTTCAAATAGAAAAAATACTCTAACACTTATCATCCCAAGAAAACATCCCCCTTCCTACTAATAGTGGTCATCGGAGAATTTAACATTAATAAAATCTTTAAAAACTTGAAATAATACGCCAATAAACACAAGAAGATCTAAATACTAAAATCATTTAGTGGTTGTTACCATATCATAACAGATTTGACCTTCTCAGGATCAACTGAAATACCATGTTATTAGACCACATGTCCCAAGAAAATAAATTTACGAATATAAAAATCTCATTTCAAAATAATGTAAAAGAGATGGTGATTTCTCAAAATTTCTATATTATCCCTTAGATGGAGAACATGATATGCCTAGGGATGAGAGTAAACCAATATATCATCCAAAAATACCACCATAAATGTATCTGGATAATCATGAAATATTCTATTAATCAATTCTATAAATACTCTAGGGGAATTATTTTGGCCAAATGGCATGAAAAAATATTCATAATGGTTATACCTTCTATGAAAGGAAGTATTCTAAATATTAGAATCTTTTTTTTCAACTAGTGATAACTGGATCAAATTTCAGTCTTTTAGAACTACTTCTCCCATTTCAACTAGTCAAAAAGATAATCAATTCATGTTAACATATAATTTTTATTTTCTGTAACTCTATTGAGTTTCAAGTAAAAAATAAAAAAGAAAATAATTCCACAATCTTTCTTCGCAAATAGAATAGGCACCGCCCAAGGTGACACACTAAAGAGAATAAATACATTCTCTAAGAGATCCTCCAACCAAGTCTTGAAAATTTTCAGTTTATTCAGTGATATATGGTAAAAAGGAATAGATATTAGGTGGGTTATAGGTTATAAATCGATTGATATATCTACCTATATAACCGATTTAAAACCAAACAAATAAAAATGAAACACAATGGGAAACTAAATGATAACTAGAGGGAGATCATTGATCAAATATTCTCACTCAAAGTCAAAGGTGGACATTAATATTACCCAATACAAATATAGATAAGAAGTTATAACTCTACTTTACCTTGGGTCCCATTATCTTTAAAGAATATGGTACACCCCATTGAGTGTAGTAAAGGAGACTCGCTAATGGTAGCAATCAGTTTGGACCTTATTAGAAATGAGCCAACCCATCCCAAAAATAACATCAAGAGGATTTATTTTTAGAACCATAAAATTCCCAGAAATGTCAATACCTAATAAAGAGAAGACACTAGTGGGACAATAGATACTTGATCTCTCTTCATTTTTAGGGGAATAGTAATATTCATCAAATAAGATAAAAGATGTACAAAAAGATTTAGTATGTTCAAAATATTTATCGATATAAACATGTGATATGAATAAGTATCAAATAAATAAAAAAATAAAGATAAATATATAGTGATGGTACATCCCACAATCACTTGAACTATATTATATTCCTCTTAATACTCTTTTACAATATGAAGAAGCTTCCTTTCAGATACTTGGGGATGAAACCCCTCCGATATCGAATCATCTAATTTCACCTCATTAATTTTTAGAACTGTTGATCCAATGATTATACATAGAGTTGAAAACATATGGTTGAACTTATTTATGTATTTTGAGTAACCATATTAACTATAGATCTTGGGTTCCTTAGAGAAAACCCATTTTGAATGCTCAACCTTGCCACACTAGAAGATAATCAAAGAGACTCTTCCAGGAACTATAGGATGTTTGTAGGAAAAATTCTATCGAAACCCACTATGGGATCAACACACATTTTGTTACCTTTAAAGAAACTCACAAAACATCCACTAGGAAAAAATGAAGTCCCATAAACCTTTAATTAACAGCCATATTAAGCTCAACAATCAACGCCCTATCAAATACATCGATACATGAAGTAGGATTTGGTAAGAAAACCTACGAATCAAGATATGTTCGGGGACCCATATCAGACAATTGAAATTTCATCTTCTCATTCAATATAATATTAGGTTAAAACTATAAATTCTCATCATAGAAGTTCACATACCACATCACGGTCTAGTCAGCCTGCTGGAAGATGAAAAAAATCCACAGCGTTGGCCATTGTAACACCCAGATATTTTTATGAAATATTTTCTTTTAATAATTTTTATTCTTTAGTAGATTTATTTGAATGGAATTGTCGGTTTAAATGAACTATGAGACAACCTTAGTTTAAAATTACTGTTATATCCTTATCATTAAGTTATCGAGAATAATTATAACTACCTTATGAAAATGCATTGTGAATTCATTGGTTATTAATTATTTATGAAAAATATAAATAAATTAGACATTTTTAATTTTGAGTGAATTAATTTTAGTAATAAAATTAATGAGATATATATTTTTCATATACTCAATAAAATATTTTTTTTATTCATCCAATGTATATTTTAATCATAGGGTATGAATAAACCCAATTTGATGTATAAAAACATTTTTAAGGATAAATTTTACTTATTTTAATTGAAAAACCCTTTTAAATTAAGATTTTGACACATTAATAATTTTCATATTAAAAAATAAACATGTATTTTTTTTGAAAAAAATAAAAAATTACTTTGTATGAATTTTTGATATTTTTCTCATAACTTTCATGTTTTGATGAATAGTAAAAATACACTAAATTTTATGTGAACAATTTTTTTTCCAAAATAATTTATATGGTTAAATTGGAATATTGAATGGTTTTAAATTATAAATATAATATATTTTAATCATTAAATATAATATATATCATTATCATTAATTTTATATTGAATCCAGATATAAAAATAATTCAATCTTTGGCAATTTTTAGATTTTAAAACATGATTTATCTTTCGGACAATGGGATTAATTTTAATTTAAATATTTCAAAGTTTTTGTTTTAAAGTTTGAAAGATACATTTCAAATTTGGAATTATTGGGTCCAAATTTTGTTAATAGGTTACTTTTATTTTTGGTACATTATGAATAGTAACTTTAGTAATTTTTTTATTACCGCAATTAATGGTAAATTGGGTAATTAAAGGTAAACTTTATATTAAAAAATGACATTAAAAACTGTCAAAATCCTATTGGATGAATATATTTTACCCTTATCATATATGGTTCAAAATAGAATCACATAATGGCCACTTACCCATGAATATGACATTAATTTTCTTAAAATCAATAAATTTGACAAAATTTAACACTTTCTTTTTATATGTGTATATTAATTCTAATATGGGGATAAGTAGGAGATTAAATTGTTTATTGTTATTATACACAAATATAAAATAAATACCCAAATCATTGAAATTATAATTATAATTTTTATAGATTTATTAATTAAAATTTAGGATGACACAATAGTGAGGCATAAATTATTTTATTAATAGAAATACAAAATAAATGATTTTAAAAATATTGAAAATTATAATTTTTATTAATTAAGGTTGCACATGAATTTTATAGTTGATTATGACTTGTTTTATGTATATAAAATATTTTGTTTCTTAGTTCTCTTCTAGGTGGACTTTATTTAAAATCAACAAAATGAATGGTGTCAAAATTGACACTATTGATATTTAATAAAAATAACATTTTATTAAATAATTTTAAATTCATAAAAATATTTAATAATTAAAAAGTGATAATTATAATGTCTAAAATTCCAATATATATCCATTTCTATTCAATTAACACCATATAAGTAAATATTCATAACCATTAAATATTTAGAATATTATTTCCACAATTTAAATTAAATAGATTAAATAAGGATAAATCAAAATTATAAGATTTAAAATAAAATAAAAACATATATAAAGTTTAGTTTTTTAGTTTATTTCAACCTATAATTATATTATATTCTAAATAAACTACATTTGAGCCATTTTAATTTTAAAATTTATTTAAATTATATTTATAGTTTTGGTTTTTCCAAAGGGGCCGCTCCCCTCTCTTATAAAAGGGCACCTCGACCTCTATTTTAATCACACCTCTAAATACCTTTTTTCTCAGCCATAACCTACCTATTTACTCTCCCAACTTCCCTTAATTCATACTAGATGCCGCACTTTGGCTAGAAAAACATCTTAATGATTCCATTTGTGCAAATCAAAAAGAGATACTCGAAAATGTGGTAATTATTTTATCACCTCTTTCAAAATTATTTTCTTCTTATACTTATTATTCTGATGTTTTTTCCATACTAATTTAATATAAAATTATCTTCTACATGATTATATGTTATTATAATTATGGGAAAATCTTATACCTCTTTTTATAAATCATACGAATAACAATATCACCATGTGTGCGTACATATGAATTACCGTCTCCATGTCGTGGTGTAATTTGTTATTGAAAAATAATTTATTTGGATGTGTATAATAATTAGTATGATGTATTTAAATAATTAATGTAACATTTTAATTATTCTTTATAATTAATATACCCTACAATTCTATACCATTTAACCATTAAGTTAATGATATTGTTGTTAATGCGTACGTACGAACTACCGTCTCCACAATATGATGTGATTAATTCTATATGATCATAATTAAATCATGATTATATAAATGAATGGAATGAATAAATATGATATATATTATACTAAAATAATTTTGTAAATTATATAGCTATAACCTAAGAATTGGAACATGAACTTATCTGACATAACTTGCATAAGAACATAAAGCAGTTAATATCAAAATAACGAGAGAGCATGAAATATTAATAACAAAAAGATGAAAATATAATCATATATGATATCATAAAAAAGATTATGATTCATTAATAATTCAATAAAATTATTTAAAACATTATAAAGGAGGTTTAGATACATACGAAGTATATCAGATCTAAGGTAAGGGACAATTTCTCAATCTCATTATTTTTTGATATTGTTTATATGTAAGTCTTTACTGGTGTATTTTTTATCATCATATTTCATGTTTCCTAAATATGTATTATTATATTTATTATTCTAAAATTTTTTAAATTAAATTTTACCAATTGGTAAATTTTTAATTAAATGTCTGAAAGGAATATTTTGGCATTTTTTACACGAAGTACTTTTTTGACTTTTTTATAAAAAGTATGAGGATAATATTTTTTAACTTATACGACATGAACATATTTTTACATATTCTTAAAACCTTATATCCATGAAGCTTACAACACCCTATTTCAAGTTTATTTTCAAATAAATTTTTTTCTTTTAAAATTTTGAGTCATTTTGAGAAACAAAAATGTTTTTGAAGAAGAAAGGATATTTTTATCAATAATTAAATTTTAGCATTTTATCAAAATTATTTTACATCTAAATAGACACTCTTTAAATATAGTTGTGTTTCTATCCCTATTATTGCTATGATATTAGTGTGTTAATGATGGAATGATATTCTATATGGATAATTTTCCGATGAATGATGTTTAATAATCCCATTTTATTTCTTTGGTTATGTTGTGATGAATGATTTAGGTTTTTATGGAACATGTAAGAATAATTTCATTATGAGATGGGAGGGACCAAAATTTCCCTCTAATTCATTAGCTAAATATTTATATCTCATGAGATAGACATGGCTAGAACAGAAAATAAATCTGGTTTAGTAATACTAGGCTGGAATGACTTGTAAACCCATTTCAATAATGGAATTTTTCTACTATGATGGTCTTGGAAAAGATCCTTGACTAATATGAAATGATTTTATATTCTTATTCATATTCTACAAAATATAGTGTCTTATGTTTTTACTTTTGAGAGTATGTCCATTAATTTTTATGACCATTTATCCCACGACATGATATCATGATCTTTCATAAATAGGATAAGACTTCAAAATGTTATGTTCTTATGTCTTATGATTGTGATATGATTGATATTTTACTTATTTACCCTTAAAATTAATTTGATCTCACCCCTTCATATATTTATTTTCCCCAGGCCATGAAGAATGGTATTATGTAAGATATGTCAAAATGAGTCTAATTATGAAGAAATAAGCAAGAGACAATGTGCATGTTTTATGAATAAGTTTTTTATGTTTTCCAGTTTCTAAAGCCACTATAACACTAAAATATTATCATGGATTTATTATATGTTGTAATGAATATACTTAAATTATGATGTAATATCAATGTATGTAAAGTATGGGTTGTTATAGTTGGTATTAGAGGATAGGTATAGTTAACCTTTGGAAACTAGGATGCGAAAGCCTTAGTAAGAACCCTAAGTATTTGTATTAGTATATGTTAAAATCCTAGTGTTTTAGAAATGACTGTGAATAACCTAGAAAAACTTAAAGTGTCTTAAATTGTAATTTTATTATATATTATGTTGTTTTCTTATTATTATTAGTGTTTCTCATACTATTCTTCTTGGTTTTGGTCAGTGGCGGGAACCTGAAGGAACCACGTGAATGTTGAATGCGGTGGCAATGTAATGATTTTTCCCCTAAGAAATATAATGTTATGGGAGATGGAATGAAACATCATATAGCCATTCTCGAACAACATTCTCGAGAAATGAATCATACAACACATCCAAAATATAAAATGAGGGAGAAAAATTTTGATGAGTCATTCATGTGGTAGCATCCACCTTCATTCAGTGGGTCTTCTGATCTATTAGTGTCTGAACAATGGATCAGTACCACTAAACAGATATTTTCAGTTCTATAATGTTCTGAACATGATAAATTCATCTTAGTAGTCTATCGTTTGGAAGGTGAAGTTGATCAATGATGGAATCTTGTCAAGAATACGAGGCAAAGAGATGAAATTGATTCCATGGCATGATATGATTTCAATAACTTATTGTTCAATAAGTACTTTCCTCATATTCTTCGAACAAAGATGGAGAATGAGTTACATGAACTTAAGAAAAAGGATAATGAATCTGTTGGTACCTATGAATAAAATTTTACAAGTATTTCAATATACTCTTCTAGACTTATTATCCAACCTAGGAGTAAAATTGATCAATTATTTTGTGGTTTAAAACCAAGTATATGAATAAAATTATCCACAAGGTACTTCAATAGCTTTGAGGAAATCATTCGATGTGATCTCAAGGTTGAGATGGATATTTGAGTAACCCATCAATAAAATTGGTCTGACAAGAATAGAGAAATGGAATTCAAAGGAAAATATAAAAACCACACTGAAAAGAATATGAGTTTTCCGTTATTCTCAAAGTGTGGAATGAAACATGGAGGAAATTGTCTTTAAGGTACTATTAAATGTTTTATGTGTGTAAAATAAGGTTATCGAGCAGTTGAATGCCAAAGTGATGGGAAAAAGATTTCTAATGATGCAATGTGAGAAAATTATACATAGAATGCACATACTATAATTCAATTATACATGTTCAAGGAAATGAGACATTATACCAATCAATGACCTAATCCAAGGTTTGTTGATGATGATCGATGTTAATAAACTCTTAAGGCCAAATACAAAGTAAAGTCACATGAAATCATTATCAGCAATGTGGAGTATGGTAATAAAGAGGTGAAAGGTACACTTATCATCTACTCTAAAGTGGAAAATGTTTTTTTTGATTTTGGATCCACCAAGTATTTTATTTCTGAATAATTCTCTAAGGGTATCAATATATTACAACAACAACTAGATTTTGAGTTAGATTTGACAACTTCTACTCTCACATCAGTCACATCAAAAGATTATAATTCTTCTCCGATTGAATATTGTAGGAAAGTGATTCTTGAAAATATTGTGATCCTTACTATAGTGGAATTTGATGTGATTTTTTCCGTGGATTTGATTTCTCTATATGGAGCTAAAATCAGTTTCCAAGGAATGAAAGTCAGATTTCATATTCTAGATCAATCTACTATAATCCATCGATGCAAGGATGAATATAACCTTCCAGTATAAATTCCATCCATATCATGGGTATTGATTACTATAAAGGAATGTTTTTATCTCAAATTTATGGGGAGAACCTCATTATTAAGAACACACCCATTTTATGGGAGTTTGATTATTTCTTTCCAGAAGAATTTCCAGGTCTTCCACCAAATCTTGAAGTTGATTTTTCAATAGAACTCATACCAGGTGGTATGCCTATTTCAAATAAACCTTATATAATGGACCAAATTGAGCAGCAAGAATTGAAGAAGAAAATCTATGAGAATCTTGATAAGTGATTCATATTCCCTAGGTTTTCACCTTGTGGAGCACATATTATATTTGTTAAGAAGAAATATGAACCAATGAGACTCTGCATTGATTATCGAGAACAGAACTAGATTACTATCAAGAAAAAATATCCTCTTCGCCACATTGATGACTTATTCGACCAACTACGTGAAGCTCAATATTTTTTTAAGATGGATCTTCATTCAGGATATCATTAATTAAGGGTCATGTAATAGGATATATCAAAGAATAAATTTCATACAAGTTATGCACACTATAAATTTACAGTGATTCCTTTTGGTCTTACTAATTCCCTTTCTATCTTTATGGATCTAACGAATATAGTTTTTTGAGACTATCTTGATCAGTTTGTGTTAGTCTTTATAGATGATATCCTTGTATATTTGAATAGAAAATAAGAACATGAAGACCACCTGCTAATTGTATTGAAGACCCCGATAAAGGAGATGGTTTATGAAAAATTTACCATGTGTGAATTTTGGATTCAAAAAGTTTCATCTTTTTGTCATATAATCTCAACAGAAAGGATATATGTGGATCTATTAAAGACAAAAGTTTTTGAAAGTTGGTCTAGACCAAATATAGAAACTGAGATCTGAAGTTTTCTTGGTTTGGATGGATATTATCGACGTTTTGTGAATGATTTTTCATGATTATCAAATACACTCACAAAGTTGACTTAGAAAGGTGTTATGATTTTATGAATGGAGGAATGAGAATATAATTTCAAAGATCTTAAAAGAAGGTTACCAAGTGCACCTATGATTACACTACCTTGTAGTAGAGAAAGGTTTGTGATATACTGTGATGCATCCAAGAAGGGACTGGGATGTGTTAAAATGATATGGTGATAGCTTATGCCTCACAGAAGATGAAAATCAATGAGCAAAATTACCCAACATAGGATTTTGAGTTAGCTACAGTAATAAATGCATTAATGATATGGAGGAATTATCTTTATTATTAAAGGTGTGATATTTATACTGATCATAAATGTTTAATGTATATTTTCCCACAAAAGGATATTAATACATACTAAAGAAGATGGTTGGAGTTGACTAAAGATTACAACTGCTTAATACATTACCACCATAGGAAAGAGAACAAGGTGGAATATTCTTTGATTCCACAAGACCATGATAGCCTATCCATGATAAGGATCACAAAATATCCAATATTTATTGATTTTTAAAGGGCGGATTTAGAAATTTTAAAGGAAGGGGAGAAATCTTATAAATCTCAAATGATTATTCAACCACCTATACAATTGAAGATTAAGGAGATGTAGAAGAAATATGTAGAGCTAAAAAAGAAGGTCAGAAATGTTCCTAAATTAAACCATGACTGTGATTAAATAATAATGCTCAAGAACCAGGTTTGTATTCCACCCTTAACAGAATTAATGAAGGATCTATTGGATGAGGCTCATAGTTCATCATTCTCTATTCACCATAGAATCCCAAAGATGTATAAGGAACTAAAAGAGTATTTCTGGTGGTATGAAATTAAAAGAGATATTTTTGAATATGTCCCCTGATTCTTGGTTTTTTAGCAAGTTGTGGATGGGAGATAGAAGTCTAAGGGGAGGTTACAACCATTACCCATACTTGAGTAGACATGGGAAAACATCACTTTTGAATTTTTTGTCTGATTTTCCAAAACATCCAAAAGCAATAATGTTATCTATGTTATATTTTATCACCTTACAATGTCAACACACTTAATTTATATTAGAGAGGATTTATATCTTGATTTAGTTTCTAGGATATATGTAAAGGAAGAGGTAAGATTTCATGAAATACCAATTTTATTTATATTTGATCGAGATCTAGGGTTTATGTCAATGTTCTAAAGAAGTCTTTAACATGCTCTGGATATATAGATAAGTTTTAATACTGCTTATCATCCTCATATAGATGGTCAATCTGAGAGGAAAATTAAAACCTTGGAATACATGTTGAGATCTTTCTCTATGTATTTCAAAGGTGGTTATGATCAACACCTACCTTTTGTTGAATTTTCTTACAACAACAAATTTCACTCCATTATTTAGATGGCTCCTTATGAATCCCTCTACATAATGAAGTGTAGAACTCCAAATTGTTGGGATGTACTATGGAAAGAAATCTATTAGGACCTGATCTTGTTGATGAAATAGAAGAAAAATTTATATCTATTCAACAACACATAATAGAATCTCAGAGTCAACAAAACATTTATGGTGAAAATAGTAAAAATACATAGAGTTTTAATTGGGTGATAAGGTGTTTCGAAGAATATCTCAATGGAAGAGAGTAATGTGATTTGGAACAAAGGGAAAGCTGATCTATAGGTATATTGGTCCTTTTGAAATTCTAGATCATGTTGGGAGGGTATCTTACCAATTGATGGTTCCATAGAATCTGTAACATATTCTAGATTTATTCCATGTATATCCCTAAAAATGTACATACCTGGTCCATCACTTGTACTAAACATAGAATTCATACCGTTGGGCAAGATCTTTCTTATAAAGAACAACTGATAGAGATTCTGGATCATAGTGAAAATGTTCCAGAAAACATGACCACTCACTTGGTTAAATTTTTATTTCATAACCCTTAATTTGATGAATCTACATCAGAATTTGAGGATATGATGATGGATATTTATCCCCAAATTTTTATTTCCATGTGATGAATTTCGAGGGCGAAATTCAGTTTACGGGGGGTAGAATGTAACACCCGGATGTTTTTATGAAATATTTTCTTAAAATAATTAGTGTTCTTCAGTATATTTCCTTTCATGAAATATTGAGATTAAATAAACCAAGAGATTCAATTATTATAAAATTACCATTATATCCTATATGTTAGTATATCGGGAATAAGTATAACTAAATTATGAAAATTCTTTTTGAATTCATTGTCTATCAATTATTTATGAAAAATATAAATCTATAAGATATTTGTCTTTATGAGGGAATTAATTTTTGTAATTAAAATAATGAGATATGTATATGTTATATACTTAATAACATATTTTTTATATTCATCCTATAGATATTTTAGTCATATGGTATGAATAAACCCTATTTTATGTATATAAACCTTTTTTAAAGGATAATTTTACACCTCTTATTGGAAAAAACCTTTTAAATTATAATTTTGAAACATTAATAATTTTAATATTAAAATGTAAACATGTTATTCTGAAGTGGGATATAAAAATTTACTTTGGATGAATTTCTAATATTTTTTTGATAACTTTCTTTTATAAATTAATAGTAAAAATAAACTAAATTTTATGTGAGAACAACATTTTTCATCAAAATTTTATATATAGTTAAATTATAATATTTAATAGTTTTAAAGTATAAATATAATATATTTTTATTATTAAATATAATATATGTCTTTAGAATTAATTTTTCATTGAATCTAGATATAAAAACAATGCAATCTTTTCACAATGGTACCTTCATACTGGCTGAAGAAAAAAGCAGTTCTTACTGGTCTCATTCTTTGCAATCATGAGAGCATACATCTATCCTAGGCTAAAATATACTCCAAGTTCCTTTATGAATCCTTCCAGGATAGATATTCCTTACCTTGGTCTATTTCATACATCATCAGGAAATTCAAGTTGCTTCTAAACAGAAATGAAGAGGTCATCCACACTTGGTGTGAGAGGAACAAAGTAGCACGTCACATGGACTCTCTGGAAGATCAAGGATCCAATGTCACACACTTGTATAAAATTTCTTCCATAAAAATAGAGGGGGTGTATTTTATTCAAGGGGATTCACTTTTTCTCCCCTACTTTAGGCCCCCTTAGGCCAATGTCTCCCCTGTTTCCCTTGTTGCTTTATTTTTGAATAAAATTTTTTAATGTTGATGCGAATCATGTTCTTTATTTCTAACAATAAGATTAATTTTAATTTAATAATTTAAACATGTGAATTTAAAATTTTGAGAAATGGATTCCATATTTGGAATTAGTGTGTCCAAATTATGTTAATGGGTTAATTTTTTTTGGACGTTATGAATAGTATCTTTAATAATTTTTTATTACCATAGTTAAGGGTAAATTGGGTAATTAATGGTAAAAGTGATATTATAAAATTACCTAAACAGCTATAAAAATATTATTGGATGAATAAATTATACCCTTATCATATATGGTCCTAAATGGATTCACTTAATGTCTAATTTCCGATGAATATGACATTAATTTTTTAAAAATTAATAAATGTGACCAAATATCAGACTCTTTTTATATGATTATATTAATTCTAATATAGGGATAAGAAGTAGGTCACATAATCTACAAATAGTATCTAGAAATATAGAATAATTACCTACATTATAGAAATTTATTTATAATTTTTAAAAATTCAATAATTACCATTATGGATGGCGCAATAGTGACACAAAATATATTTTATTAATTGAAATATCAAATAAATCATTCTAAAAATATTAAAAGAAATATAATTTTATTTAATTAAGGTTCTCGATGAATTTTATAGGTTATTATGAATTTTTTATATTATATTAAATGTTTTTTTGAAGTTATTTTCTATGTGGATTTTATTTAGAATAAGAAAATGAATTGTGTCAAAATTTCGACTATTGATATTTTATAAAAAGAAAATTTTATTAAATTTTTTAATAGTCATAAAAATATTTAAAAATTATAAAGTGATGATTATAGGGTCTATAATGTTTTAAAATATCCATATATGGTTAATTACCACCATATAGTTAAATATTTATAACCATTAAATATTTAGAAAGTTATTACCACAATAAATATTAAATAGATTAAATAAGGATAAATAAAAATTATATGGTATAAAATAAGAGAAAAGCATATCTAAAGTTTATTTTCTTAGAATATTTTAATCCATACTCATATTATCTTCTAAATAGTACACTTTGGTGCCATTTTAAATTAAAAAATAATTTATATTATCTTAATAGTTTAGATTTTTCCATAGTTGCCCCTCCCCTCTCTTATAAAAGGGCACTTCTCCTTATCTTTTAATCACACCCATAAATCCCTTTTTCACTACCAAACCCTTCACAGATCCTCTCCAAAATTACCTAACATCATCCTAGAGGCCACACTTTGGACAGAAAGCCATCCTATGGAGGCCATTTGTGAAAATAAAAAGGAGATACTCAAAAAAGTGGTAATTATTTTATCACCTCTTTCAAAATTCTTTTATTCATATACATCATATTCTTAAGTTGTTTCCATACTAAAGTTATAAATAAAATATAGTATACATGATGTATGTTATTATAATTATTGGAAAACCTTATACCACCTTTTATCCATCATAAAAATAACAATTTCACCATGTGTGAATACGCATGGCTTACCGTCTCCACGCTGTAGTGTATTTTGTTATTAAACAATAAATTATTTGGATGGGTATAACAATGCATATAATGGATTTAAATAATAAATATAACAATATAATTATTATTTATAATTAATATAACCACAAATTACATTCCATTTAACCATTAAGTGAATGATATTGTCGCTCATGCGTATGTATGGTCTACCATCTCGATGATGTGATGTGATTCATTATACATGATCTTCATTAAACCAAGATTATAAACATGAATGGAATGAATAAATATGATATATATTATACTAATATCATTCAATAAATGATGTTAATATAACCTATGATGTGGAACATGAACTTATCTGAAAAACTTGCATAATGAACATAAAGTAGTTAATATCCAAATAATAAGTGAAAATAAAATGTTACTAAGAAACAGGTGATAATATAATCATATATAAATTCATAAAAATGATTATGATTCTGGAAAAATTCAATAACATTATTTAAATAATTATATACCAGGTTCTGATACCTATAAAGGATATTGGACCTTAGGTAAGGGATAATTTCACAATCTCATTATTATTTGATATTGTCTATACGTATGTATTTACTAGGGTATATTTATCATCCACATACCTATTTATTAAATATGTAATATTATTTTTATTCTTATAAAATATTTTAAATTAAATTTTATCCACTGGTAAATTTTTATTAAATTTTTTGAATGTAATTTTTTGGAATTTTTTGATACGAGGTACATTTTGACTTTTACATCAAAATTATGAGGAGAATTTTTTTAACTTATGAGGCATGAAAGGATTTTTACACCTTCATAACGCCTTATTTCCATGAATATTATTTTACATTACTTCAATTATATTTTCAAATAAATTTTTTTCTTTTAAAATTTCACAGTATTTTGAGTAAATAAAATGGTTTTGAAGAAGAAAGTATTTTTTCCTCAAGAATTAAGTTTAAGTGTTTTATCAAAATTATTTTCCATCTAAGACGACTCTATTTAAATAAAGTTATGTTTCTATCCCTATTATTTCTATGATTTTATTGTGTTAATGATAGAATGATATTTTATATGGATTATCTTATTATTTAATAACGTTTAAGAATATAATTTTATTTCTTATGTTATGCTATGATGATTGATTTATGTTTTTGTAGAAAAAGTAAGTATGATTTCATTATAAAATGGGAGAAAAATATATATCCCTCCAATGAATTGGGTAAATATTTATATCTCATGAGATAAACTTGAATGAAATAACTAGTGAATCTGATTCAGTAATACAAGGATGGAATGAGAAGTAAAACCGGTTTAGTAATGGACTTTTTCAACGTTGAGGGTCTTGGAAACGAGCCTTAACTAATATGAAATGTATTTATATTCTTATGTGTATCCCAAAAAACTTCATATATTATGTTTTTACTTTTTGGAGAATTCCCATTAATTCTTATGAACTTTTATCCCCTGACATGATATCACGATCTTTCTTATACAGGATAAGACTTCCAAATGTTATGTTCTTATGTCTTGTGAGTGTGATATGATTAATATTTCCATTTTTACCCTTACTGAGCATTTTATCTCACCCTTTCATATGTTTCTTTTCCCTATGTCATGAAGAAGGGTATTAATTAATATTTTTCATAAAAGAAGTCTAGTTGTAATAAAATAATTGGGAGACAATGTAGATGTGTTATGAACCAGTTGTTTATGTTTCCCCATTTCTAAAGAAACTATAACTATAAAAACCTATCATAGATTTAATATATGTTGTAATTAATATACATCAATTTGGAATTAATATCAATGTATGTAAATTATGGATCATTATAGCCTTCACCATAGATTCTATATAAAAATGGTTAGTGAAAAGTACTCTATATTCCTTCTATTCTAAACCTTATTGACTCTTCTCTATTACCTTTAAATATAAATATCTCCTTTAAGGCCCTAACATCTTGAAGTTAGAACACTTTACCTTGACAGATTTATAAATTTTCAATAAATAAAAAATGCACTATATCTATTTTAACAAATCCTCATTCCTCAGAGAATCATTAGATCCTTGGAAAGAGGGAAGTCTATGGCGAGGAAACATTTGAGAATGATTCCAAGATTCACTACCTTGAGGTTCCAAAACTGGATCTTTATAGAGAACGGGTGTCAGTTCAAATCCTAGATTATAGATTCCATGAAAAAAATATCAACAAGATTATGGTCCATCAGAGTATCCAATCATTTTGCTTCATCAGAAGTTTACTCCATGGGCCTATTAAAACTTCTTCTCCGAGGCATAATGCTACACAACATCCACATACAACACATAAGACATCAGAAAGAATACAAAGATCATCAACTTGGACATGAGACCCAATAACATAAATTCCATCAAGAAGAAATTTATGTTTGGGATTTAATCATACTTATATCATGGAATGAAAAATATGAGAATCAGATAAAAACACTCCTCATATACGATTTTCCCATACACCATTGGTGACTTATGTATTTTTTTTATAAGAGTTGTACTAAAAATCTCTCATAAATACCTATTAAGTCCCATAAAGGCATCTAAAACCACATACTGACATCCAAGAAAGATGATTAATTTGTATCATCATATACAAATTTTATTGAATAAATTTGGATACCCTAGTTACTTGATACCCAAGCTGGTAGAGCCACAACTCTAAGAGAATTACTGATATCCGTGGGATTGAAACTAGCACTAAGAAACATATATGATCAAATAGAAAATTCATTTTTCCCAAAACTATGGAAGATAAAATATTACAATTCAGCTTGCTCAATACTCTAAAATAGAGGCAGTATCATAAAAAATTGGTATAAAAGTACCCAAATTTTATATAAAAATCCAAAATTAGAAACACCCTAATATGACAACATCAACATACCAAAAGTCTCAAAATCTTATGTAACAAGTTTTCAAATACTCCAGAAATCACTATCATCACTCTTTGGTCCAAAAGATCAATGAAATTCACTTCCTATAATTAGATATTTTGATTTTCTTAGTCATTGCATAAGAAATTCTACAAATTCTCAAAGGAAAAATGTAGGGAATGAGCTATAAATTCCAATAGGTTTCCACCAATTGTTCCATATTCAATTCCCAAATAGGAAACCTTCCAATATTTCAATTCAAATAAAATATGTAATGGCATAGAAATTTTCATATTTTAAATCAAAACATTATTTCTTTCAAATATATGTCATATATCTCAAAACTACTTTCAAATAGCCCTAAATGATCATTTTATATAAAAAAGTTTATATAATTCAATTGGAATGAGTAAAATTGTTCAAAAAATTAATGTAATGTATAATTGAATAAAAAAATAAATCACCAATATAAATAAGAATGATATAATTTAGTTTCTTTGGTAATAGGATCCTCACACTCAAAATCAACACAGAACTAGGTATGTGTGAACACTCAAACCAATACCACATTTAGGGAGCCACTATGGGCAATCAAACAATGCCCCGTAAGGGAAGACACTATGGAAAATTAGGATGATGATGGTTTACTTAGTGTTTACATCATAAGTCCACTTTATTGGGGATCAAGATCCTAAAAATATTTTCCATCTTATGTACTATATAACCATTATTACAGGTTATTAAATAATAAATCAATAAATCATTAAATGAAATTTGAATTTATCATTTCGTATCATTTAAAACATAAATTTCCCAATCTCAGTTTTCTACACGCCTTTCTCATTTTTGAAACCAAAAATTGGTTTTCATCACCTAATTTCATTTCAAATCACCTTTAAATTTAATCCAATTCATCCTGATCTACATCAAATCATTTCTTCAAAACTATTTTAAAATCAAGCCATCATTTTTTAGAAATCCACATCACAATTTCAATTCCATTGAAATTGGGGTTTCTATAAAATAAAATTTTAATTTCAAATGAAATTTAAAATCATAAAAAATGAATATTTTAAAATAAATTATAACTCACTTGTCTAATCAATAATTTCTAGGTTTCAATTATAGGGAAATGATTGTTGGAACCATATAACATCAAAATAGAGATCTATAAATCAACACACATTACAGAATTCACCAATGAAGAATGAAAGTGTTGATGATCTAGGAAAACATCCTCTAATCAAGATCCAATCAAACAGAGTTTATATCCATGAATTACAAGAAGATCAATTATACTATAAGGAGGAGATAAATAGCTATTGGAAGAAACACCATGATAGGAAATCCAATTACACAAAATAGATCAATGGAGATCAATGCCGCTTCGATCCTCCAAAGGAAGGGAGTAATAGAGACAAAACTATCTCATGAGAGCCTCTAAAATTAAAAGAAAACATATTAGGGTCCAATGGGAGTGATTATAAACATAAAAAATGGTTATATATTTTTAAAATAAATTTCATAGGAATTAAAAACTGTATTCATGATTTTATGGGGAAGGAACATGGTTAGAAAAAATATGTTCCAAAACAGTGTGCTCCCTCTAGACTACAAGATGTGGTACATAAAGTGGAATTATGTTTAATCTAAAAATTCACCAACTATTCATTCCACACTATTCATGGGGTGCATGGTTTGGTGAAGCAGCCACACGGTTTGGACAAACTGTGTGACCAATTCAAGGGGATTTAAATATGATGCATAGTTTTTTGTGCTAAACTGCATGATTTTCTTGAAAAAACCACATGGTTTTCGCTAAACATGAAATAACTATGAGTAGACACTTAGGATTCTATTATTATTAAAATTCTAAATAAATGACCATTAAATAAGACCCATATTAATGTAGATCAAAAATTTGGTCAAGGAATACATGAAAGAAGGTAGCAGAATGTTACATGATGTTTTTCATAAGAAACCTATAAAGTATATATATATATATATATGATCACCCTTACATTTATTTAATAATTTAATAATTATAAGATCACATTGAAGGTGGTGTTGAGTTATCTTATTTTTGGCATGATTTTATATACATTAGAGTAGAAAGAGTCATATATTCTTGTAACTTTTGGAGTTTATGGATTGTTTTGTTAGCCCAATTATGTATTTTTGTGTGTGAAACACTTAATCTTTTGTTAATTTCATATATTGGAAATTTTATTAATGGGTTATTTAGATATTTTTTTCTTGGTTTTGAATGAACATAGGTAAAATTCATTCTATTTTTTATTTAAATAACCATGGTTCTAGTCACTAACCTTTGACCAATTAGAAGATGGATTTGAGGTTCACTCTTGATCTCATTGTTAACATAAGAGGAGTCTTGGCGGGGTCAACTAGAGACACATATAATGATCATCATTCCTCACTTCATTTTTATTATATTTTCTAAAGAACTCTTCCTCACCACTACTCTTTATTATTTATCAATGAATTAACAAAGCCACACTCTTGTTTTCTCATTTAATATTATATTTATAGTGGATACTAGTATATTCAATATATATCCTTGAATATAATTTCTTCTACTCAATGTTTATCTTCTATTCCCCTTTTTATACTTCCAATAATAGTAGGATAATAATATATTTAATAATTTTCTAGAAATTACTCTATATTTCTCTAATACACACTTCTATGCCACTATATATTATTGGAAAATTCCTTGTTCTTCATGAATATTCATTCACAATTAAATTTTTCCTAATGTAATAATAGACCATCATACTCAATGTATATCTTCCAAATGTATATATCCTTCTTGAATATCTATATCCATTCATACTTTCATTTTCTTCCACCCAAAACAATTATAATTTCTACACTACATCTAATTCAGCTACAATATCCACTATAATTGATACATGGGAAATTATCATGTAAAGAAATAAATTAGCATCATCTGTGTCAAAATAATCATAAATGAATTTGTTTTTTGAAATAACATGTTGGTGTATGATTCGATTCTCTTCTATCATGTATTTCTAAGCCTTCATCCATAGTCCTCCAATTTCATTGAATAAAGGATTCTTCAAGAACTAAATATTCAATTCATTATCGACATAACAAACATTCTCTAAAAATAATTGAAAAATATAATTAACATTTATGAATCTCTCAACATTCTAACTTCACTATCATATAGCATGAATAAATTCTATTTCTCATTTACACACATTTTTTCACCCATTTTAAATACTCTTTAAACCCTTATAAAACAATTGAAATATTAATTTAGTTCTTAAAAAAAGACCATAGTACATCAATAATCACTGTAAAACATCCTACACCCTTAAAAACCACTAAAAAACTTGAATTTCTCTTAAAAAACCAAGAAATAGCTACAAAAACATCACATTACAATAATATCAAATTTTTACTTTTTAGTATACTCTAACACAATGAATTTTTTACATTATTAGCTCTTATATAACTCCATAAAATTAAAATTTCCAATTACTATATGATTCTAAATCTAAATTATTTTTTAGAATATTTTAAAAAAACGAATTCATTATTACAAAACCCTTCCAATGCACTATTTACTCTTACATAGGTATTAAAATTCCAATTTCACTCTTACAAAAAATCTATCTATTGTTATATAAGAAGTTCATTATTTATCTCACTATTAAGAATCACAATAAAATCATATTTTCATAACATAAAATAACAAAAAAAATATTTTTGTAAATTTAATAATGTGTTAACATAATCATAACTACACATTATTCATACATTTTTTATTTATCCGACTCCAACTAATTTCAGATGACTTATTTCAGTAGAAACATTATAAAATCAAATATTTATTAATATAATAAACATAAATATTTATGATATAATCATATAATATATGTATATATATATATAATTATTTCACCTTGTTAAAAAATATTATTTTATTATATGAAACACAAATCTCATAACATCATCAAATTCAACTATCGGTATATTTTCAATCCAATGTAGTTATTCTCCATCCTATTCATCATTAGATAACGTCAATAATAAATATTCAAATCATCATCAATATACACATTAAGATACGCCTACATACTTCTCAATATATGATCCATAATTAAAAAGTAATACATTTATACCATTCTTTAATTCAAAATATACAATAACCTCATCTTTGATTCATGATTGAAAATTTTAAATAGAAGATTGTATGGATAGTTAAATATCCCCTCTATAATTTTTATCAAAAATTATTTCCAATTACTCATAAATCTAAATTTAAATTCCTCATATCTAGTCTTATACTTATGCAACCATAATCCTTGTTGATGAGACTCCAAGTACATTATATATCCATAAAAAAGTTGAACATTTCAAACCATATGATAAAATAAAAAATAAACCATTTGAATAATAGAATGAACTATTCTAGTGTGTGTATTTTTTTCAATTGACCTATGTGAATTTTCTCACCCTAATTCAAAACATAATCTAATATAATAGAGAGAAATAGAACCCAGTTAATTGATTTTTAAAAATCATATGATAATAATGAATGAAAAGTTCCTCCAAAATAAAATATTATATTCATCATAATTATCTATATGTTTACTTGAGATATACTCATCATAGAAAAAAATAAAAAAATGATAACACAGTTAGCATTGAAAGCCATATATAATTCACATATTATACTTCCCTATATACTAACCAAAATCTCCATTAATCATATTTTCCCCCCATATATTTCCCTATAGCTGTAAAACAAATCCCACTCCAAAAATCATACAATTCCTTTAAAAACTTCCCACTATTGGAATATTTTTCCTAGGGGTGGGGGATATTTATTTAGCTCATAATTTTGAAGGATATGGGTGATTTTTTTAACCGACCCTTAATAATCATTTTTCTCCAAAATAATTCCAATTAGGCATTCATTACCAAAATCTTGTAATATATTTTTTATTTATCTAACCCTTATTAATTAACTTCACCTTTTAACTTTATTATTCAAGGCCACAAATAAAAAAACATCTAATATTTTTTTAAACATGTCTTCATGACCGAATCCTGAATCAAATTGTAGCACACTAAAACATTATTATCCTTCAATATGCGCACATGTTTCATTTCATATTTATACACCATGTTAGAAATTATTTTTTTTAAATTTTTAGTATCCTATTTGTATTTAATATCACATATATAATCCATCCTTATGGTGTTATTTATCATATTTTCAGAAATTATATGCACATATTCCTTTTTTCATCTTATTTTACCCTAAATTTATCTATTCTTCTGTAATAAATTTTCCATGAGGATTCTATCACATATTTATCAAAAAAATATAATCGATAATTTTATTTTATAAGAAATTTATTGTATTTTTTTAATCTAGTAGATTTATGACTTTATGAAGTTATCAGTCACAACATTAATATACTTTATTAAATATATGAAACTGCCTTTTCAAATTTTTCTCATTTTAGGATTCATGAGTTTTGATAATTATTTTGTTTATAGGATGATTTTAAATTAACTGATATTTTATTATTGTATTATATTATGGCTACCATTTCATTCAACCAAAATATATCATGGAATTTTTATATAATAATCACATTACTAAAAAAAATTCATACACCATTAATTTTATAAAAAATGGTTCAATATATCAACTTCACTCCAGTGATTTCCAAAATTATTAATATATATAAATTGTATCATTCGTTGCATCATAATAATTTTTACTCAATAAAATAATCAAATTTATTATTATAATATATTATTCATTTTTCATGTATACATCTTCTCAATAACATGGTATAATTATTTATAAATCACCTTTTTATGGTATACCAAATAAATCATGTGCATTATATATCATTTTTCTATAATTTTGATGATCATATATAGGCTTATAAAATTTAAAAATATACACCCATAAATTATATACTATGAACACATATAAATATATATAATATTTTCTTAAATCACTAATCCTAAAATAATCCATTGATGTCATCAAGGTATTAGGGATCCAATGATTAGTTGTCATTCTTTCATGTTATACATAAAAATCCTTTTATGATTTATCATTTTATTATTTTTAAAGTTGATAAAGGGTATCATCATTGTTTTTCAGAGAATTTTATTATCCACGATCATCCTTACCAATGCATAATTGATTTTTTATTGTTGTGTCATGACCTACAACTCCTTGAACGCATCTTGTTCCTACAGGGAAGATGCGAGTGACCCTTGTGTCTCACCACCAATATGTCCTTGGTTGGGAACTTACACTTGGGGTATACAATATTCAAATGGGAGGAATTACCTTCATAAATCCCAGTAACATAAATAAAACACTTCTAATCAACACAATTACATAAATAAAACTAATATCCCATAATAAACATGGTTTATGAAAGAGAAAATTAATACAAGTCTCTAAAGTAAATTACCCAAAGAAACTCCTAGGTTATAGCTCTAATGGAAAACATAAAATCTATACTAGTATTGTCTAGCTCAGTCACCAAACTCACCCTGAAAACATGAAAAATAGTTTATATGTATATATATATATATATATATTTTTGGTTGAATATAAATCTATACTATTTAGGATCATTCTCAAAACCTATTGTGTAAATATGGAAGAAACACAATAAATATTCAGTGAACACACAATAAATCCCACAAGCACTTAAACATGGTCATCTACCAGCCAACCCCACAAATTTTCACTCACTAAGTACTAAAACCAAGTGAAATAATGTAATATAAAATGAAAATATATCAAAAAGGAACTATAAAACCAATTCCCCAATGGTTTTTCTCTCTCACAACCCAATTGCAGATGTCATATTCTTTTATCCCTTATGTATCTACAAGTCGCGTACGAATCCCATATCATGTTGAAGCTAATGATGGTCATGCAACATCACTACTTATCCAAATATAATGTATTGTCTAATATCTCATTTTTTCATTAGTCCAAATATTCATGTCATAGATGATGTGGTTCTTTCCATAGCCCTCCATATCCAAACCTCTCATAGGGTCCAACATCTTGCGTTAGCATAGTCTCATAGCCACAATTCCATATACAACTCTACATCCATATCCATTATAGTAGGGTATCATGAACATAAAGGGCATTATCCTCGGACCACCTCCTCCCATGAATGACCCCACAATGTATAAAAACCACCATCTACTATGTTTCGAATGAAAAATGGTAAAAGCGAGTAGTCAGTGATATTTTCCACCATCAAAATAGATATTTGAAAAAAAAAGTAACCCAAAAATTTTGGGTATTAGTAGGAATTATTAACTTATGTGGGGATCATATGAAGTCGCAAAAAAATAAAATCATAATTCAACCATACACACGATCATCCCAAAATTTTGAAAATATATTCTCCATATCACATAACATTCTAACCACCACACTATAACTGCCACACACAACCATCTCTACTATTAAACAAAATAAAAAACTAGTCCCACATTCCATACAAAATAGACAAATTATTTAGTGAAATATAAAGACAATCCATTCCCATCCATTACCCACATTCATTTAAAACTATTACCTATCCATTTAAGTTATTAATCATTCCATTAACAACTCATAACTTATTCAACTAAATCCCACTCCCATTTGTAATATTTATCATTTTCAACCATATACCCTATAACCACTAGGAAATTTAGAACATAACATCACATCAAAACATAATCCAACCATCATCACTTACTTTATAAATATATAAACTCTAATAACATACCAATATATTATATCAATACTTCCCAACAAATGTCAATACATTACAATCACATCTCCCAAAACATGTCAATAAATTATAGCCCCACTTTCCAATATATTCCAATACCTACAACCAAGTCATTTCCACTAAAATGAACATAGTGTTTATAATAACAATAAAAAAATATAAGAATATTATAAAACTAAATTCACACATTAACTATTTCCACATTTTTCATTTTTAAATTTTTTTATAGATTAATGCAATATCTCAAGTGCATGTGGTAACACACAAAATTACAGGTTTTAAATAAATTGTTTATTACTAACATTACAGTATTAACCTTTTATAAAAGTTTATTCTTAATATTAAATTTTATAAAACAACACATATATAAAAATGATAATCTAAATATCTCAAAAAAGACAAAAAAAATAATTTCAAAACAATGAGAAATATCATGAACCAAGTAAAAAAAATTTAAATAACCTCACTGACCCCCTTTAATTTGAGTGCGTTTAATTCACCATCTTCATTTATCAAACCCATAACATCCACCCAATGAAATAAAAATCAGGATAAATAAAAAAATATACATTAAAATAAAATTATTTCTTAAATATTATACCTCAACTATTACTTAGATGATTATTGTGGAAGAACTAGGTGAGGGAGACATGATCACTAAATTGAAATAACACAAGTATCCCTTGGATAAAAAAATTGATCTATACCAGATAAGGATGGAATCCAAGAAATGGGGATCTCAAATGTCTCAAAATGGGAACCTAAGATCTGGGGTTTGAGATAAGTGAGGGAAACAATTGGGATTTATAATTATTTTTTAATTTATACCATGGTTTTATAATATAAGGTCACAATATAAGGGAATAGGTCAACTTAAAATGGCTATGTTGTTTTTATAAAAACCACAACACGACCAAGTTGTTTATGCCACAGTGGTCATAATAAAATGAATCTTTAAAAATAATTCCATAGATATCCTATATATATCCCCTCTTAAATTTGTTCAAAAATCTAATTTAATAAACATAAGAAATAACCAAAGTGAAATGCCCATATCAATGGTCTAATATTCATACATTTTAACCCAGCCACATCGCAATATAAGAACCATAGTATAGTGATACCTACAATGGAAGAGAAGTTAAAATCACTGATATTGAACTCTAAAATGTTGTAGTGGGAACCACACCCCACCATTACCCTCTATTTATCTCGATCAACCCTAGAGAAAGGCCAAGATGTAGTCGGAAGACAATAATTCAATGAATCCTAAAAAGGAAGGACCACTAACAATAGTCTCCCGAGAACTTGTACTGTAAATTATTAGGGTACTCTACATATATCCACTTCAAAAATTAATCAAACTCCATATGTCACTTCCAAAACACAAATGTAACAACAATTCCATAACATGTCCCCACTAGTTGAAATTTAAACTCCAACAATATATATACCACTAATCTCATCCTAAAACCGCCAACACCATAATCCTACAATGTTATGAGACAATATTTTTTGGCTCATTACTTTAGATTCCTATGAAAAAATTCTCATCCTCAAGAATCAAAACCAACCTATAAAAAGATAAAACAACCACTAACCCAACACTACCCTGGGTGATACCACTCATGATAAGAAATTCCAACACCAAAGCAAAGAAGGAATTAAAGAATGATATCCAAAATAATAAAAACACAAAATAAATCACTTTTATATCAACACAATATAAGGAAAAAACCTCATTAAATTAACTACTAAGATAATGACATTGCAAACAAGGCTACCACCTCATAATAAACTAATCCATAAATTGAAAGAGGAGTAGACAACATAAAAAGTAACCATTTAATCCCTAGGGATTACTACACCCAATGGAAAACATCCAAAATACACTCATCACCTTCAATTTAATACTTCAACCAAAACATAGATCCTTCTTAGGTATGGCAAATCCCAATGACCAAATGACCATGTTAGATACCACATAAGGAGATATACTTCCATAAAAAGTTCACAACTAAATAGGGATAGAGGAATGGAAAAATGGACCATCCCTACCCAAAACTCAACCTCAATCTTACTGAATGTTAACGAATTTTATAATAAAAAAATTGAAATTAAGTTTATAAATCAATTCATTAATATCATCATCACTTTTTATTCAAAATGTTCACACATTTAGGTAAAATAAAAATTATCTTCCCTTTTTATATATGTAACCTTGTTTCTAAAAATATTTTTTTAAACATGAATTTTAAAACCTTTATACACTTTAAAACTACCATAAATTATATAGTAAACCAAAAAATCTATTTTTATTTTATTTTAAAACAAAACAAGATTGTATCTTCAAAACTAGTTCAGGAGAAATAGTGAAAGGATATGGTAAAATATTTTAAACTAAAATACTAAAGATCATTTAAAAAAATATTTAAAAAATGGATAATGTCATTGAATAAAATAAATACCCACTCTTAGAATATTAAACAAAATTTCTCCATTATAATTGATTTCCCAAGACAACCAAACCATCCTATAAACAAAAACAACACCTTATAGAAACCAAGGGACACCATAAATCATAGGTTAGTCCTAATACTGATTCCCTAAGACATTACATTGAAAAATTATCAACCCACTAGACAAGGAACACCTAAAAATTTTCAAACCCTAAGCTCAAATCCATGATTTGGATCTGGAATATTTCTTCACTCTCCAATTCGATCTACAATAAGGTCCACAAACTAAGGTATCATCTTTAGCCTTATCAGCATCCTAAATCTTTCCCCTTCTGATCACATCAATAAGACCCCAAATATAAGTTTTTCCACATATATTTCTTCTTAAATATTATTCTTCTCCTGAAATATATTGACTCATTATAGGAATAAAGAGGGTTCATATATAAATAGTCACTACTATGTTGTTTATCATGGATATGTTTTTAATTCCAGATACACCTAGATCAGTGAGTTAGATACATTTCTCTAGATAAATAGTGGATTTCTTCATTTTATGCAATCTTACTAACAAAAAATGTTTTAAATTTTTTTATCAAACTTTTTAATAAGATATATTAGACATTTATAAAGGCAAAAATAAATTAACAAACAAAGATTAATTGACTAATTGGATCCTTCTATCTTGTAACAAGATCTTCTATTTTGACTGCTCAACTGGTATAGAATATTGTTAGCAATTCACTCCAGGTAAATTTCATCAACCCTACCATAAAAAAATTAGTACTACCATGTTTTTAAATTGTAATATTCCTTATTTATCCTTCAAGATATTTATGAAATATCACTAATATTTTTTAGGTTTCCCATTCCCAAAATGTGACACAAATATTCTCTATCTTATTTTATAGTAACCCTACTTTTTTTACATAAATATTACACCATTTTAATGGTAAAGAACATAATTGTGCTAAAAATCTAGTATCCAATGGTTTATTATCTTTAGAAAATTAAGAACATAAATAAATTTCATGTAATAAAACATAAATATTGATTTAATTCCTTCTTCTCTATCTTATTATTGTCCCTTGTGTTCTCCTTAGTAAAAGTAATCACTTTTGGATATACATAAAAAAAGGGATGATATAAAAGATAAGTAAGAGGAAAAATAATAACATAAAAGAATATAAAATGGGTGAGAATAATAATAATCATAACATTATAATCATGAGAGAAAAAATTAGATAAAGTAATTGAATGTGAGAATGTATAAAAATCAAACATCATGTCATAGTGGTTTACCAGCACACATATTTGTGAACAAAGATAGCATCAGGTCCACACATATTTCAATTTTTCTCATTAAATACATCATACTAACCAAGGAATTTGAGGGAAATATAATTCCATTCATACTAGTCACATCATAAAATTTTCATGCGCTATATAATTCTTGATGCTCCCGCCACATCATAACATTTACATTATCTAGCATGCCACATAGAATGTATATCAATATTGGACATAAAATTACCCATAAAAAGGAATGGGTTTAATATCATAATGAATAAATTCATAAATTAACTTTTGGTTCAATAAATTAAATAGTTAATAACATAATTGGTATAAGAATCATCAATCTTTAGTGAAGAAGAAACAATCTCAAGAGATATAAAAGATCTATTTTTTGAAAGAAGAGTTATTTCTAAAAAAATCTTTCCATTTGTCATAAAACAAAATTGGAAACATGAATATCCTAGAAAATAAAAGGAAAGAAAAATAAATTATATTTTAAGAAACATTGAAAGAAAATCTATACATAAAATGGATTGAATGTTGGAAAACCCAAAGAGAGTTGGGTTCAAGAATCCCCTTACCTTAGATATGAATGCTTTATTCACATTATAATCCTTGAAAATCAAATTAAATTCATTAATAAAAAAAATATAGAATATTTTATTCATAAATTGTACACATTATAGTTTTAATAAGTTCATTTATATAATTTTATATTAGTTAAATATTTTAATTTTATCGTTCGGGGGTGTTTATTTTCTTGGTTTTTAGGATCATTGCACCTGTATATGGGTATGGATGTTTATATAAAATGAGAATGATTCTCATGAATTATTATTAATGAATATATAAAATTTTAATTGTTCTTATATACATTTTTTATATATTATAAGGATTAATCATTAGACAATACCTTATTTATAATCGTTTGGATTATTATAGTTGTTTTTTTATCATTAAAATTAGTTTTGTTCCATTATTTTTTATTGTGAATATATGTTAGTTCCATAACATAAAAAGTGTTATAAAATACACCTTAAAATATTTTTCAACCATTATAATTGTTTTATGACCATAATTGATGTTTTTAGGGAAAATGAAAACACATTATCCATGTTGGTTGTAAATTGACACACCACAAACAATATTTTCATTTATAGAGTAAATAAAAAAGGGAAGAGAATTGAAGATGAATTATTACATCAAAAAAATAAAATTCCATTATATATAAGATACATTAGTTATAATTTAATTTATATAAGTGGATTTGATGATATGATAGGAAATGAAATAAAATTGAAAAGAAAGTGGAAATGAAATGAAAGTTGATTTTACCTCTTGAATTTCTCTTCCTTGAGAGCCTCTTTAGGGAAAAGGATTTGGTATTTTGATAAGACCAAGGGATCCATGATGTGGCGGAGGGTCTTAAGAAAATTATTTTTTATAATTTATACAAGCTTCATGGATTTAAAGGTGTGATGAGAAGAGGTGGTGAGGAGTGGTATTTATATGGGAGGAGAGGGGTGTTTTCTCATTATTTTATTCATTAGTTTATTATTTTGGATCAAGAATATGTATCTTTTAAGCATTATAAAAAAAATAGATTAAAATAATGAAGGATATTTCTAGATTTTGGGCTTACATCATACATACATAATTTATGACACAATAATTCATGTATTGAACTTTTATCATAAATTATTATATTTTACTATTCACTAAAAATTCATGTACTTTAGAAAAATCCCAAAAATTCAACCTAAGAAGTTTTCAATGTGTAGAATTAAAAAATGAACTAAATTTTAAGAAAATAATTTTTTATATGTATGAAAGTTAATTTTTTATTAAAATAATTATTTACTCAGAAAATATCAATTTAGAAATTATAATTGGTTTCATAACACTTTGAAAAATTATGGTCTCATAAAATTATCATAAAATCAAAAGTTTTAAAATTGTTAATTTATGATTACATATTATGAAAATATATTTTATTTGAAATTATTATATTAATTATAAAATAGTAAATAAATATTTGTATCTTAAAAAAAACTATACTTAATTAATAATTTGTCAAATATATATTTACTTATACATTGATATAATTATATCAAATTATCATTTATTATATACCCAAATTTTATTTAAACTTTCTTAGATGAGGTTAAAAATCTATTGAATTATTTTCTTTTTCTAATGGTTAAATTATTATTCCAAATGTCAAGTTATTATTCCAATGGAATAGGTTCCTTAACATCATGAAATACTTCTTATTCCATTCATTAATCATTTATAAAGATTGTATTGTGTTATCCAGGTGATTTTATATGATTTATACTATATGAAATAATTATTTAGAGGTAATTTCCATTGGTAAAATTTTTGTCTTGATACATTCTTCCCCCGATTTGAAATTTCTCCTTCAATATTTTTTTATTTGATTCTACATATTACTTTGACAGGGTGAGTAGTCTTTTTTTAAAAATTTAACTCTATAGTTCATGATATTCACAGGTTGATCCTCATAAGAATGGTCATTTTCCAACTATACCACCTTTGGATTCAGTTCATGTGAGGGATTTGGTATGTACTTCCTCAAGAGGGTTACATAGAATACATTGTGTATTTAAGACATTATAGGTTGAAGTGCTAGTCTATAGGACACATATATAACATGATCAAGGACATTGAAGGGGTAGATGTACCTCAGACACATCTTTCCATTCTTCCTTAATATCATGATCCTCTTCGATTGAGATATGTAGAGGAATACCATGTCATCATCCTTAAATTCTATATCCCGTTGATGATTTTTGGCATAACTCTTTTGTCGTCATTAGACTACTTTTATGTGTTGGTGAATGGTTTTCACTTTTCCACCCTTTCTTCTACCATTTCAGGTCCTTGAATCTTATGTCCACCAACATCATCATAGCACTCTGGTGTTCTTCATATTTCCCAACAAAGGGATTCATATGGTTCCATTTGGATGAAAGAGTGGAAAATGTGGTTGTGTGAGAACTCATCCAGAGGGAGATGTTGCTCCATTCTTTCTTTAAAGTCGACAGAACATGCCCAAAACATGGATTCCAATTTTTTGATTGTCCATTCATATTACAGTACTAAAAAATACACCTTTAACAGTGCTATAATAGGACATTATTTTCACTATAAAAGAACTGACTACCTTAGAGTAGCTAAAAGTCCATGGATTTTATCATCGCTATCAAGGTGTTGATAAAGGGAAGATTTAATAGTGCTTTTAAAAGAACTGCTAAAAGACCCCATTTATCAGTGATTTTATATAGAAATGATAAATATTCCATTTTTCAACACTTTTTAAAGATCTAAAAAATGGAATATTTATTATATCCTAAAAAATCCTTGATAAATCATACTTTTATCAGCTCATTTATTAGAACTAATAAAGGTGAAAACTACATTATGATGTTGCATCACACCACCAAAAACAGGTGTAGTGTGTTGTAAAAACACCCTAAATCATCATAAACAGTAATTAAAATTACTAAAATAAGATAGAAATATTAAATTTAATTGAAATTAATTTCTAACACAAATACAAGAAAAAGAAAACACTATTATAGAGTATGTAAGTTTTTTTTACTAAAATTAATGTAAATCTTGAATAATAAGGCGTACTTTGTGTCATAACAATCACACCATGAGTCTAGTTTAGGTGTGACATATTCAAACACATGAAAAATTACTTATAGACCATTTTTCTAATGTACCAAAATAATCAGAATTCCTTTTCTCAGTTTTGTGTATGCTAGTTTTTTTTATTAAAACTAATGTTAGTTTTGAATAAAAAAATGAACTTAGAGTTATAATGGTCACACCATGATTCGGATTGAGGTGTGGCTGATCCCTAAATGTCACAATTGAAATATGGATATTTTTCCTAAATCACCAAAGCAATCTGAATGTGCTAGTTCAGTTTTGAGTACACCATGTCTGGTTTTTTACTAAAATGTCATTTTAAACTAGAAACACACAATTTGATCCATACAGGTGGAATTATGTTTCGGTTTTACCTAATATTGATTCAATCACGTCATAAATTAATTTTGAATCATTTTCCCAAATTATCAAGACAATCCAAGTGTGTTTTCCCAATTTTCAGTGAGGGACACATTTTTGTATTAAAATATCAATTTTGAACTGATAACGGACACAGAGAGTCATACCGGTCTCACTTTGCATCATATTGAGGTGAGTGACCACGTTTTCATGACACATCAAATTGATTATATTTTTAAGGTTTATTTATAGTCTAGGGAAGACCCTAGGTCATCTCTCAAGGAGCATTGGTAGGTTTATAGTGTGTATTTTTAATAAAAATGACTAAGAGAGGGGGTGGTTTTGAAAACAGTTTAAAACAATGACTTAGTTAAAATAGCTTAAAAGATGAGTGACCAAGTAGATTTTGAGAAATATGAGATAAAAGGGTTGATCTGATTTCACTACACACATATCAAGTTCATTGTTCATAGAGATTCATCTTAGGTTTAGAGTAATTCTTTGGTTGGAATTAATTGGAATCCCGATTAATTCCTAAGCTTTTATTTCAATGCTTTAAGGACTAAACCTTGACGTAACAATTGTATTGTCAAGGTCTATTACTTATGCATGGAATAAGATCTTCCAAATCATATTAAAATCTCAATAATTTGGGTATGAAAAGGATTCTTCTGATGACCAATCGAAACAACACAAGTCACACACTCAAAACCTCACACTGATCAGTTAGAAATTAAGATCATAACACTCACATATATCAAATCAAGCATTCAAATCTGAAATAAAATAAGATACCTTAAATTAAATGTTTAGACACCCAAATTACTCCAAACTAGTAGCTAGTGTATGAATCGGAACTCCCTTGACATGTGTGAAGCTCCCTCATAACGAACACCAAACTTTTAGCTCGACATCGGGAGGAGGAGGAAGCTCGGGTTGAACTCTTTCTTCATTGTTGATCCCCCTATGAGTATAGGAGACTCTAGAACCTCCAATGTGATTAGGATACTCCTCTGGGACTCCATATTGGTAGCACTTCACTCCTTGGCCGAACTTTCAAATGAGTTTCCCTTGGTGCCCTTTTATAGGAAAATTGGAAAGTGGTTTTAGGCACACAGATTTCATCAATCCACTTGCAAAACGCGTTTCGGCCTTCAGAAAGTCCTATATCTCTTTAGAGAAAATAGAAAAGTTGTATCCCTACCACTTGACTGTCTCCACCGAATGTTTGGAACCATTTGGACAACTACAGCTCAAGATATTGATAACATACATAACACCGCATTTGACTTGGTCCAAATTCGGTGGCTTGGGAAGAGCAGTTCGGATGGGCCCCATATAAGCCGAATCAGGATTGGGTTCCTTAATATGAAATGTATCCTATTAAATTTTGGAATGGCCCACAAAATTTCATCCCACTTTAATTCACGGATTTCATGTACTATGCAAAACAGTGGACAGATGTCCATGGATCCATGCAATTTTGGCTCATTTTTCTTCCACTTCATCGAGGGCCCTCCAAATCACCTCCACCTACATTGAAACAATAAAAACAAGTAAAATTGTAAATTATAATATTTATTAACATTAATTGATTGATTCAAATATAAAGTGAAATTTATTATTAAATTTGTAATATTCATTATAAAACTAGTTTAAAACTGCGGTGTAAGGGTGGAATAAAACAGTGAATCGTGGTACGATCACACCCCCACACCTAAACATTTGCACTCCTGGGAAAATTCACATATCCAAATACAATGATGCATATATATATATATTTCCAACATCCTGAAGATTTATCATTTGAGGAAATTTCATTTAAAGTAAAGTGATCAATGCACGAACCACACCAAGGATTTCTTCCAAGTGAAAATGGAAAAAGATGTCTCATAAATCATATCACAATAAAATTCCAAGAGATTTATGACACCAATAAGAGAAAGGAATTCAAAGGTCAACCATTACACTAAATCTCCATGTGTGTGTGTGAAAATCATTCCATGCTATTCTTTCCACTTTCTATCAAATAAATATAGGTTATTTTAACATTATTCAGATTTAAATGATTTTTCACCACACCTATCCTACATTCTTTGCAATCATATTTCACGACCCACTCATTTAAGCATTCCCAGAAGTCAAACCATAAGCTCACGACCAAGATATCTTCATATGTTGCACATTTAATCACTCCCCTCATTTATTATATATATATATTTTGAAGTTGCAATTGGAACAAATCTCACACTCACCTCTCAACCCTTTGTTTGATCTCCTCATGACACTAATTGCAATAGTTATAACAAGATCAAAGGTTGAGGAGGAGTGGATTTTGACCTGCCCAGGACACAACAATTTTTTTTGAGGGCGTAAAACATTTGGACATTCGGTACACACGCATAGGTCAATATGGTACAGTAATGAAATAGATCGGATAAGGAACAAACGTATGGAAATATCATTTAAAGCTGAAAAATATTAACCCAACATATATTTACCTTATATTAAGTAATAAATAATCACACTTTGTGGTTTGGTACAAAACTTTGTGAAGATATTAGTGACATGGTTTTCCCAAAAACTACTCACACAATGGGCATCAATCATCTCAAATGTTTCACATAGATACGACCATTTATATCATTGACAGAAAACCAATTCACTAAAAATCACTCCCTGATGTTAAATTCATACAAATACTCTTTTTAGCCTTCATTATGGTATTTTTACTTTCCCCACATTATGGTCCCCAAATCATGGAACTTCTAAATTGTTGGTGGGGAAAAATGAAAATACCATAAAGAAGTCCAAAAAGAGAAAACAAAAGGAGAAAACAATGAAAATTCCTAACTATCCCAAGAATGTGTCCACCCCCCCACACCTAGAGTATGCAGTGTCCTCACTGTAGTAAAAGAGAATGTGGGAAGGAACAATAAAACTTGGTGGATGTCATTCATAGTGTGCTTCTTGAACTTGGAGTTCCTCCATCGGGGACTCCAGAACGGGTTCATGAAAGTGCTTCAGCCGCTGCCCATTGACAGTGAAGGTTTTCCTGGTTTCTTCATTTTGAACCTGAACAACACCAAATGGAGAGACATTAGTAACAATGTATGGTCCAAACCAGTGGGAACGAAGCTTACCAGGATGCAACTTCAGCCTTGCATTATAAAAGAGGACCTTCTACCCAATATGGAACTGCCGATGAATGATAAGACGATCATGGGCAGCCTTGGTTATCTCCTTATAAATCCTAGAGTTTTCATATGCATCTCTTCTCATTTCCTCTAGCTCCTGAATCTGCAACTTCCTTTGAGCACCAGGACCAGAATGATTAGAATTTCATTGTTTGATGGCCCAGTAGGCCCGATGCTCAATCTCAATAGGTAGGTGACAACGATTTCCAAACACAAGATGATATGGTGACATTTCAATGGGAGTTTTGAAAGAAGTACGGTAGGCCCACAATGAATCATCAAGTCTAAGACTCCAATCTTTCCTATTGGGTTGAACTGTTTTTTCAAGAATTTGTTTTACCTCTCTATTTGACACCTTAGATTGACTATTGTTCTGTGGATGATATGCAGTAGAAACTTGATGACCGAACCCATACCGATGCAAAAGTGATTGCATTGTTCGGTTGAAGAAATGAGAACCCTGTTCACTGATAATGAACCTAGGCAATCCAAACCTACAAAAGATCTAAGTTCTTAAAAATTCTACAACTGTTTTGGAATCATCTGTCCTTGTGGCCCGTTCCTCTTACCATTTTGATATGTAATAAACTTCCAAAAGAATGTACAAGTTCCCAAAAGAATTGGGAAATGGCTCCATAAAGTCAATGCCCCAAACATTAAAAATTTCATGAAAGAGCAAGGGTTGTTGTGGCATTTCATTCCTTTTAGAGACATTCCCTATTATTTGACAATGAGGACAAGATTTACAAAATTCATGGGCATCCCAAAAATGTGTTGTCCAAAAGAGACCAGAATCAATAACTTTGCGAGCAGTCCATTGGGGACCAAAGTGGCCTCCACAAGCAAGAGTGTTGCAGAATCTAAGGACAGACTGAAACTCGCTATCTGGAATACAACGCCTAAGGACCTGATCTATACATGTGAGCCAAAGGTAGGGGTCATCCAAAATGTACCAACGAGACTCATGTTTTAGATGACTTGCTTGGTTTTTGTTGAAATCAGTAGGAATGAAAGATGCTACCAAATAATTTGAAATTTCATCATACCAGGGAATAAAATCTTTCACTTTGTACAATTGCCCATCCGGAAACATTTCATTAATGGGAATACAGGGGGATGAGACAATGTCCGAGGATGGGGGGATCCTACTGATATGGACTTCCACCACATTCTCTGCTCCATTTTTATCTCTAATTTCTAGATTGAATTTCTTAAGGAGGAGCATCCAACGAATGAGATGTGGTTTGGATTCCAGTTTCTTTAGGAGATACCAGAGGGCTGCATGGTCTGAGAACACAATGACTTTGGACCCTAAAAGGTATGACCTGAATTTATCCAAGGCAAACACAATGGAAAGAAATTATTTTTCAGTGGTGGTGTAGTTTCCTTGGGCAGGGTCCAAAGTACGTGAGGCATAGGCAATGACATGTGGAACTCGATCGACCCTTTGTGACAAGACTGCCCCAACTGCATAGTTAGAGGCGTCACACATGAGCTCAAATACTAAATCCCACCGAGGTGGTTGGATTACCAGAGGTGATGTGAGACTCCATTTTAATTTATTAAAAGCTTCTTCACATTATTTATCAAAAAAAAACTCTTTTTCTTTTTGGAGTAAGCGGGAGAGGGGAAGTGCAATCTTACTAAAATCATGAATGAAACGATGGTAAAATCCATCATGACCTAGAAAAGACCGCACATCACGTACATTTTTAGGGAATGTTAGGGAAGAAATGACATCCAATTTTGATTTATCTACTTGGATACCATCCCCAGAAATTACATGTCCCAAAACTATACCTTGTCGCACCTTGAAATGGAATTTATCATAATTTAATACAAGATTCTTTTCAATACAGTGACGTAGGACTGAACCAAGACTACTTAAACATTCATCAAAATAGGATCCATAAATAGTAAAATTATCCATGAAAACTTCCATGCAATCCTCCAAGTAATCCGAAAAAATACTAACCATACATCGCTGGAAAGTAGCCGGAGCATTGTACAAGTAAAATGGCGTCCTTCTATAGGCAAATTTGCCAAAGGGGCAAGTGAAGGTTGTATTTTCCTGATCCTTGGGGGCAATATGGCTCTGAAAGTATCCAGAATACCCATCAAGAAAAACGTAATGTGACTTCCTCGCTAGCCTCTCTAGTATTTGGTCGATGAATGGAAAGGGGAAATGGTCCTTCCATGTGTCTTGGTTTAGTCGCCGATAATCTATACAGACACAACAACTATTCTGCACACGAGTTAGAACCAATTCATTATTTTCATTGGTATTTACCATTAGGATAGTTTTTTTAGGAACTACTTGAACGGGACTGACCCATTGGCTGTCAGAGATGGGGTAAATGATTCTAGCATCCAATAACTTTGTTACTACCTTTTTAACTACTTCTAAGAGGTTTGAGTTCAATCGACATTTTGCCTGCCTCACTGGTTTAGCCTCATCAGATAATAAAATATGATGTGTACAAATTGATGGGATAATACCAGGAATGTCTGCAAGTGTCCTTCCCAATGCTTGTTTATGCTCCCTCAAAAGGTCAAGCAGTCGCAATTCATGCTCAGGAGGGAGTGAACTAGCAATTATGACGGGAAACTTTTTTCCATTCTAAAGATATGAATATTTTAAATCTTGAGGCAGTTGCTTTAGTTCCAATTCAGGTAGATTTTGGATTAATGGGAGTGTGTGTGAAAGTGAGAGGTCACTAATCTCATCTAACTTCTCAATGGTATCATCCTCAGATGAGGAATTAGCTTTTACAAGCGTAGCAGTATCATTGATGGTCATGTGATCCTCCATGTTCAAGAAATTATCAATTAATAAACATGACATGACACTTTTCTAGACCAATATAACAATCAACACATGATTCATTTCCAAAAATTTCAATCAAAGAGGTAAATTTAGAAAGGGGATTAGGGGAAACAAATGAAGTGATTTTAGGGGAAGGAAGTATATCAATTGAATTTACCGAGAGATAGGATTGTTCTTCTGAGGGGTGCTTCATAGCATCAAGGATGTTGAAATGGACTATGTCACCACCAAATTCTATAGATAATTTACCATTATGTACATTAATTAAGGATTTGGCGGTTTTCAAGAAAGGTCACCCCAATATAATTGGGGAATGACCATTCATCCTATCATCTTCCATTTTTAGCACATAAAAATCAGCAGGAAATATTAAATTTTTAACCCTCACAAGGACATCCTCTAACACACCAGAAGGGTGTGCCGTACTCCGATTTACTAGCTGAACAACTATTCTTGTGGTCTTTAGTTCACCGACCTTCAAAGAAGACTATATAGATTGAGGCATTACATTAATAGAAGCACCCAAATCAAGCATAACATTGTAGAAAGAATACTCCCCTATGGTGCACGGAATCGAGAATGTTCCAGGATCATTGCACTTGGTGGGAAGTGATGGTTGTATCAATGCTGAGATATTCCTCCCCAGGCTCACCTTCTCATCACCTCTAAGTCACCTTCGGTGGGTACACATCTCCTTCAAAAACATTTCATATCTCGGAATTTTCTTGATGACATCAATCAATGGAATGTTAACCTGAACTTTTTTGAAAGTCTCCAAGATTTCTTTATCAAGTTCAGTTTCATTTTGTTTCCTTGGATGGGTGGCTCTTTGGGGAAATGGAAGAGGAATGCTTGGGCCTGGTAACTCATCAATTGACACACTCTTTCCTTTGGTAGGACTTCTCTCATGACAAGGTTCAATCTCATTTGATCCTTTTTCAGTGGTTGGGATGGTGGTTTCCTTAAGAGAGGATGACTCTAATGGAGGGTTCATTTGGATTTTAAGTTGAGTTCCACTCCTAAGGGTGATGGAACTAACATTTCCCTTATCCCTAGGGTTGACAAGTGGTTGAGATTGTAGTTTACCAGACCCATGGCTTTGGATCTCACCCACCGAGTTAGCTAGTTGGCCTAATTGGGTTTTGAGGTCCTGTATGGCTGCCTGAGTTGTTTGTTGGAATTGGAGATTATTGGTAGCCATTTGTTTCATCATATCTTCTAGGCTAGGTTCAGTTTTTGGAGGGGGTTGTTGGAAAGGCCTTTGGGGTGGTTGAAAATTTTTGGGTGGTGGTGGTTGATGAATACTTTTCCTTGGTTGGTTCCATGGTTGATGAGTCTAGTTTGAATACCCCTTGCTAATAGGCTTGGTTGTCTTTCCACCCAGGGTTGGATGGATAGTAAGGTTCTTGCCTAATGGGTTGGTTATAGGGGCATCCTGAGAATATTTTCTCACAACTCTCAGAAGTTTCTCTCAATTGGAGGAATTGGTCAGAATAGTGGGTATCAGAAGAGAATATACCACAATGTATGGGAGGAGAAGATTGGAATTTCCCTTGGGAAAGAGAAAGTTATCGTAGAACGATACTCACCTCTTCAAACATTGTGTCTACCTTCTTCTCGAATTCAGTACTTTCCACCTCATGGACACCTTGAATGGGTACAATGGACCTTGAACTAAATTGTTGAGTGTTCTGTGCCATGGTCTCAATTAGGGTCCTTGTAGCGATTGGGGTTTTCTCTACTAGTGCACCACCTGCAGCAGCATCAATCATGTTATGATCTATTGGAATTAAACCTTCATAAAAATATTGTATTAAAAGTTGATCGCTTATTTAGTGGTGTGGACAACTTGAACATAGTCTTTTAAAGTGTTCCCAATATTCATGAAGGGTTTCTCCTTGAGATTATCTTATCCCATATATTTCTTTCTTTATTGTTGCAGTTCGAGAGGCTGGGAAGTATTTTTCAAGAAAAATTCGTTTCATGTCTGCCCAACCTCTAATAGGTGAATTAACATAATACAACAAATCTTTAGCCGTGTCTTCTAATGAAAATGGAAATGCCCTAAGTTTTACTTGTTCTTAATCCACATTAGCAGGTTTTAATATTGAACACACAGTATGAAATTCTTTTAAATGCTTATGTGGATCTTCTCCAGGCAGTCCATGAAATCTTGGTAATAAATGAATTAAACCAGATTTTAGTTCAAAATTGGGTGCCTCACCTTGTAATTGAATATAAGTGGGTCGGATATCAACATCAGGTGAGGTTATTTCTTTTAGTGTTCTATTATTTTCAGCCATGTTATACAAGTTATGTTCAGTTTTAACTTTGGTTTCAGAAGAAGAAGAAAGATCAAGAAGAATTTTAAGATTTGATGTCTCCTCCGTCAAAGTGTGGTCTTGTTTGTCTCGGTTTCATTGATGTATGATCCTCTATGGTTCAGGTTCGAAAGTTTGTAGGTCTCCCGGAGTAGAATGCATCATACATAGATCCTACACAATAAATAAATTATAAAACAAAAATAAATTCAAAGGTATAAGATAAAACAAACAAATATTCACAAAAATTACAAAAACTTTATCAAAAACACGCACAAAAAACCAAAGCGCTCCCCAAAAACGGTGCCAAAATTTGACCACGTTGTCGTGACACGTCAAATTGATTATATTTTTAAGGTTTATTTATATTCTATGGAAGACCCTAGGTCGTCTCTCAAGGAGATTTGGTAGGTTTAGAGTGTGTATTTTTAATAAAAATGACTAAGAGAGGGGGTGGTTTTGAAAACAGTTTAAAACAATGACTTAGTTGAAATAGCTTAAAAGATGAGTGAACAAGTGGATTTTGAGAAATATGAGATAAAAGGGTCAATGTGATTTCACTACACACACATCAAGTTCATTGTTCATAGATATTCATCTTAGGTTTAGAGTAATTATTTGGTTGGAATTAATTGGAATCCCGATTAATTCTTAAGCTTTTATTTCAATGCTTTAAGGACCAAACCTTGACGTAATAATCGTATTGTCAAGGTCCAGTACTTATGAATGGAATAAGGGCTTCCAAATCATATTGAAATCTCAATAAGTTGGGTATGAAAAGGATTATTGTGATGTCCAATCGGAACAACACAAGTTACGCACTCAAAACCTCACACTGATCGGTTAGAAATTAAGAGCATAACACTCACATGTATCAAATCACGCATTAAAATCTGAAATAAAATAAGATACATGGAATGAAATGTTTAAACACCCAAATTAATCCAAACCATTAGCTAGTGTATGCATCAGAACTCCCTTGACATGTGTGTAGCTCCCTCACAACGAACACCCAACTTTTAGCTCAACATCGGGAGGAGGAGGAAGCTCGGGTTGAACTCCTTCTTCATTGTTGATCCCCCTATGAGGATAGGGTCCTCCAGAACCTCCAAGGTGATTATCTGACTCCTCTCGGACTCCAAATTTTCAGCGCTTCACTCCTTGTCCGAACTTGAAAATGAGGTTCCCTTGGTGCCCTTTTATTGGAAAATTGGAAGGTGGTTTTAGGCACACAGATTTCATCAATCCACTTGCACAACGCGTTTCGGCCTTCAGACAGTCTTTTCTCTCTTTGGAGAAAATGGAAAAGTTGTATCCCTACCACTTTAATGTCTCCACCGAAAGCTTGGCATCATTTGGACAACTACAGCCCAAGATATTGATAAAATACAGAACATCGCATTTGACTTGGTCCAAATTCGGTGGCTTGGACAGATCAGTTCGGATGGACCCCATATAAGCCGAATCAGGATTGGGTTCCTTAATATGAAATGTATCCTATAAAATTTTGGAAATTCCCACACACTTTAATCCCATTTGGATGCACTAATTTCGTGTACTATGCAAAACAGTGGACAGATGTCCATGGATCCATGAAATTTTGACCCATTTTTCTTCCACTTCATTAAGGGCCCTCCAAATCACCTCCACCTACATTGAAACAATAAAAACAAGTAACATTGTCCATTATAATATTTATTAACATTAATTGATTGATTCAAACATAAAGTGAAATTTATTATTATATTTGGAATAGGTATTACAAAACTAGTTTAAAACTGCGGTGTAAGGGTAGAATAAAATAGTGAATCGTGGTACGATCAGTGAGGATGATCCCTATAAGTCACAAATGACATGTGGATTGTTGTTATAGTGTACCAAGACAATCTGAATTCATTTTCATTGTTTTGAGTATTCCACATCTGTTTTTTTATTAAAAAGTCATTTTAAACTGGAAGGACACATAATTACTCTTATCTTAAGTTACAAGTTTTGTGTGAACTTTTAAACAAATTCTCTCTAAGAAAATCATGGTATTATCCTTATTCTACTTAAATTACCAAATTAATTATTCTTTTCATGCCAGTGCTTCTTATCCTCCTCTACCTCAGTCTCCACCTCAATTTTTTCCTTTTCCTCCTCCTCCATGTCAGTCTCTTACTAAGACTCTACCCCAAAATTTTACTCAAGCTCTTCTGTCACCTCTTCCTTCACCTTCATCTCTACCTCCTCCTCCAAAATTTCCTATCAATTTTATTGTTTGTTGGACAATGCTTCAAAATAAATTTATTTCCTCCACAATTATTCTCCATGAGAAAGATATCAAAAATAATATATAATAAATCTAACACTAATGTTGCACACCCCAAATATCTTTTGAAGGTGATAACTCATAATAGTTCATAAACATAGCTAGTAGTCACCAAAACTTGTTTTTGGAATTAATTCTAATAAAGATTATGCTTCCCACCCATCTTTAAACAAATTTATTTCTTCTTTTGAGTAACTTTGCTATCGGCAATCTTGATAGTGCTGAGAAAAACTATAGAGAAAATGATTAAGAAATATATTTAATCAAATTGTAATTACCTTCAGAAATTACGAGTTGGGCGATGTAGGCCTTTTCATGACTTAGGATTTCTATCATAAATTTTCTAACATAATATCTACATTAGATATAATTATCTAGTATCTAACATTGGAAAAACATTGAACAAAATAAGTAAATTATTTTGAATTGTTTTGATGGATAAATATTTATATATATAGCTTAATTTTTTTCCAGCTATAGTAATCTATATGATTTAGCTCTTCATACACCAACTCTATTCCATGATCTAGCTTGTATTGAGTGACTGCCATATCATAAAACAATTCTCATTAAAACAAAAACCTAACATATAATTTGAATTTTATATCTAAAAATTTGATAGTAGTGTATTACATATTCTTATTACACATTATTTGTGGTTGGTTGGGTGGAAAATCCATGCACTAAGTCTAAAAAAATAAAAATTCAGGGTATCTATGTTGACTTCTATCAGCAATTAGTGATGCCTAAAAACAAAAACAATTAAGTAATAAAAAAATTAAAAATATATATTATGTGATTAGATAATATATTTTTACCTTTTAATTTTTGTTATAAAAAAGAGTCTACCATTTGATAAAATTCAATTAATTTATTTAAGTACCACATCTTTTTTTCATCTCTATTTCATCCTTATCAAAAGTAATCTTAGGAATAGAAATGATACAAGGATTAATGAATCCAAATCACACTTCTCACAATATTCTTATTATATAGTTGTAATATAAATTCCTTTAAAAAAATATGAATAATTATTAACTTTAGTTAATATATTTATCTCACTATTTGAATAGATGTTTTATGAAAACGTACCTTATGTATGTATTCAAAACTATGATGCACTGTCATTCATGCTTGAGAATATCAGTTAGAGTCTTGAGACCAATTACGTATGTGAAGGATTATCCATATATTTTTTCTTCATATTCATTGTAAGACATAGTTTTATCTTTAAATGTTGTCTTTTAATGAAGTTGTAATGATAATAAATATTAATTTGGAATTAATGGGGAGATGTTACTCTCAGAATTTAATTTTTTTCTTTGTTGATTCACTATATTTTCTGGATTTGACCTTTGATTTCTCCACCGCTTCATTCATATCAAATATCATACCTCACTTCAGACCTTTTTTCTACAATTGTTAAATGTTTTTCATATGATTTTTTTTAAAGAAATACATAATTTGTATTTATAATATTAGATGGACAAGCTATGAATTCTCCAATAGTAGCTTCAACCATTGTAATATCTGAACAATCATGTGGAACAGGAAACTCAACAGTTGGCTCATAAGATACGTCAATCCCCACTATCAGGTGTTTTTTTTGCAAGGGGATGATTGTATAGCTAGTCTACTACAATATTATACATCTTAACTATCGCAACATGGTGATACATGGGTATTGAAGAATAAAAATCACATGAAACAATACCCTATAAATATTTAGTAAATAAAACTATCGAAATTTTTTTTATTCAAATTTAGGAGAAAACTAATGAAAAAATTGATTAACTTAGGTAAGTAATGAGTTTGGGGGAATGACTATCCTCAAGGATAGTGGGATAATTTCATTCATATGTGAGTCCTTGCTCCTCCATCGGTTCACTTTGATCCCTTCTTATACATTGGTTTACCAAAACAGACTGTAAAATAATGTCTTGTAGTGACTCAATTTGTGCCTTCATTCATCTCACCATATTATATGTATCTTAATGTGGTTATTTATTATAGAAATATGTTTGAGGAGAGACTTCAAAACCTAATTCTCTAATGTGACAATATTATTCAAGCCACTTCAAAGCTACTGAAAGTTACTTTCTTTCTTTCTAGTATGGTAGTTTCTGATTCTTATGTCTAAACAATAAAAAATATGAACAAATTTATTTTTATGTAATGTTGTTATAAATCATAACAAATTTAAATTATGTCATACTTACACATGATTAACATACTAATTTTTTACTTTCATCATCTAATATACCATCCTTATTTACACAAGCCTCATTCCATAATATATGACATGGGATGGAAGTGGATTCATATTTTGATTCACCAATATTAATATAAAATAAGAACATATGTTGTTTTATATCATATAATTAAACTTTTATTGTTGATTTGAAATACATACCAATTTATTATCTAATAAAGCATACCCAATCCTTCCTTTGCGATAGGGGTACGTTGGTTTTGTTGCACATCCTTTATTTTCATCACTCTTGTGTTGTTTAATAAATTAACAATTTTGGATCAAGTTGGTTAAAATAAATAATTTAAAATAATATATTATTGATTGCAGTGAACCTAAAATGATTTCTCATTTCAAATATTATAGAAAGGCTACCATGTTTCCTTCTTTATAATGTTTTCATAACTATGTGGTGGGTGGGGGTTTATTTTCCCCTCAACATCCCTCATATGTAACTTCATAATAGGAGTCTAGAAATCGTTATATGATTTTCCAGTGTCCATTAAGAAAAATTTCTTACATCAATCTTCTAAAATAAAAGAATTCGTCAAGGAATAATAAAAACTAAATAAATGTTTTATTATATTAGTTTTCAATAAAATATAGAAAGTATGTTGTGTCATTAATGGAATATCATTATAAAGGATTTACCTCTTTACAGGTTGGATGTGGAACCTTGAGTCAATATAAATCAGCACATTCATCCTTGTTGTGAACCCAAGATATCTAATGAATTTTGACTTATTGGGGTCAATAGGTTAGCCGCATTGATTCCAACCAACTTAAAATTTTATTCCCTAACCTATTTACTTGAAAATTTTATTAAAAATTTTGATGTTGTGTTGTTCATGTTTTTTTCATTTGTTTCTTTAACATCTTGATGATCCCCTAATAATTAAATAGTTTCATCATCAATAATCTTTTCTTGCTCGATATTGGAAACATCATCATGTTCATAATACATTTTTTTCATGAGTAGTGAAACATTTAATGTTTCTTGAATAACAGAAATGCAATACTCTCCATGCATAAAAGAGCACAATTTCATCCATCATGCATGAAAATTGTTACTATCTTTAATAGAGATATAATAATTAAATACTATAGTACAACTGTCCTTCAATACCTTTATTTAATACATCCTCATCCACTTGATTTCCTTCCATCTCTTAATAATGGGAGTAAGGCTAGTTTAAAAGAGGGTGTGCAATCCATCATCAATAGATGGAAGACAATTAAGCATCTAAGGATTAAAGTGTCCTTGGAACCAACACTAATGGAATTAGTAAAAAAGTATCCTCAATTGAAGTTTTATTGGAATACCTCCACTATAATAGTCTTTAAGAAATTAATATCACCCCTATATAATACATCACTTCTTTCTACTCATGGATTCCTCACCTTCAAATTTTAGATATTTTTAATTCACCGTAAGAGCCCTCTAATAACATACATCCTTTTAAATGGTGATTTTTTTTAACTTATGCTCTTTATTGATATATAATTTTTTGACTCCCATAAATGAAATGAATCTATTCAATGAAATACACAATTTATTATTACGATATATTACCATAAAATCATTGAGGAACCAAAGTTACGCCTCATCCTTAAAAATTATACCACATTTCTTGAAGTATATCTATAATTAACTTTAGGATTTTTTTTGATTTATGACTGTTAGTGATATTATTGGTTGTAAAATATAATATTAGAGAGTGGTATTCTCAAAATTCATCCAAATTATATAATGAAACTTTAATCATATTCCATGATTGCTCTCACCAAATATGATAAGAGATGTTGTATTCCTTTTCTCACATTTAGCAATTGAGGTGATATTTTATTTGTGCTTTGATCCTCTATTTTCACACAAAACTTGGATAGATTCAAATTTTATGATATCATAAATTTTATAATAAAATGTAGTTGAAATCCTTAGATTTTAAATATGTCATACCATATGATATATAAAAGCCATATGCTATGGTTGAACAAATAAATCCTTCATATCGTAATATATTATATTGACATAATACAATATGACATTTATTTATTCGAAAACATAATAGATTAATACATTGTGTCCTTGAATAATAAGTCTCTGATACGACTTATGAGTTTTAGGGTATCATACTATGATCACTAAAGGAGTGCTAGTAGCTTAACCTAGTGATAAACAGTTATCAAATAAGAAGAGATGTTCAGGTATGGAATGGAACAAAGGGTTAATTACAATAGGGGGATCATATCTCTATTTTTTTCATTTTAGGCATGGATAAAAAATTACATGAATTATAGGATATAATGATAAAAACCATTAAATACAAATAATTAAAAGTTTATTTTAATCAATTTTTTTCTCTCTATAGTTATTCTCCATGTTAGATAGATTTTCAAATTAATTATTTATTTTATATATTAATTTCCTCTATATTTGGATTAGGAAAACAATTAATAAATCACATATTATGATTTTTTGATCAACTATCCAACCATGGGTAACTCACTTACTTTTTTGTAAATACACTCTTTATATATTTTTAGGAATTACTATGTCCATTTACCTAATGATTTCTCCTCTCTATCCAATATTGGAAATTTTGAAAAAAAAAATTGAATATACTTTTCTCACCAAAGAAATTCCCAATCAATTTTTGTAACTAATGGATAAAGTTTAATAATAATCATGAATTAATTAAAATAACTCTCACAAAATGCATCACTAAAATAATTAATTCAATATTTTTTTGAATGCAATAAAAAAATTATTCACCAAAATTATACATTTAAATAACACTTTTCATGGTTTAACAATTTACCAGAATAAAAAAAATCCAAAAAACATGTTTTAATGATTTTTACACTTACCTGGACCCCTATATGTTCATCACCATTAAATAAGGTCTAGAAAATGGTATCCATTAATCTTTAAAATCCATTATAATTAATCCTTTAGAATCCATAATCTAGTATATAAGATGAATTAAATTTGAGAAACTACCTAGATTTTGGATCCCAATGTTATTCAAATAATGAGAAAAGCGAGGGGGGTGAGTGGTATACTTGTAAATGTCAAGAGTAGAGTAAACCATCTATGTATGTCTCTGTGGACAAGTAGGCTAAACACTAAAATACATATAAAAGGAGAATAATAAATAGAACTATACTCATTGTATTTCAGCAATGATGAGAAGAGATGTAAGCTTCATCATGTTTAAGAAAAATTCAAAAACACAAAACACGGAACCCAAAACCAGAAACAACGAAAGTGGAAGAGTAGAAAATAACATAAATTGGATTCAATACTTGATTATTCTGAGGAAATGTAGAGGAGTTCTGTGAGAGTTTGAGAATCTCAAGTGATTGAGTAATGGTCAGAGTTTTTTTAAATAAATTAGGGACACTTTTAACAACACTTTCAGAAATGTGTTGATAAAGATCCCTTTTATCAGCACTAAATTTATAAATGCTGATAAAAGGAATATTTTTGAGTGCTATAATTTTAGAGCTAATAAATTTTTTATAATTATTATAATTTAAATAACTTTATTATAGTTTTATAATTACATAAATAAATGTATTATCATTTTATAGTAATTAAATAAATATATATATTTATTTATAATTATATAAATACTTATTGAAAAATTAATAATTATTTATTTATAATAATTTTTTGTTTATAATAATTATAAATATAGTAAATATACATTTATAGATATATTTATTTATAATTATTTATTTACAAATATATTTTTAACACTATTAATGGATATATAATCTGAAATACATGCATTTTAAAAATGAGTGAAATAAATCAAAATGAGTATTATTTTAAAATATTCAAAAAAATTGAGAAGGTTTATTAATTAAATATAAGTTATTAAAAAAATATGGATATATATATATATATATTGAAGTGGATGAATACATATTAAAAATACTAAAACATATTAAATAAATATATAAAAATAAATAATTGAAACTAATCCTTTTCAAAAATAAAATTAAAAATTAAAAATATTAGAATCGAAATTGTAGCATTGAAAAAAAATTAAAATTGAGTGATAAAAAACATAATATATATTAAGTGTATAATGTTATAATGAAATTTAAAAATACACCAAAATGTGCATATATATATATTGCGTAAATATATTTGCATGTGTGTTTATATAAAAATATATTAACATATACATATATATATATATACATGAAATAAATCCAAAACATGATGCTTGATATAAGTTATATTGAAAAACAAAACCACACTAAAAATGAATTAGACATTAATATGTTTTTAAATAAAATTTTATATATATTATACTTATTCATTACATATATATATATATATTTAATATATATTATTTATTAATATTTATAATCTATATATATGAATATTAAATTTATTCATTTTTATCAATAAATATTTAATTAATAAAATGTTTTATATTTTTCATAATTTACTAATTTTATTTTTATTTGTATAATTTTTAATTTTATTCTGGACCATTATCAGTAATATAAAAATATGCTAAAAAAGGGTACCTTTTATGAGTTCTAAAAATAAAGCACTAATAAAATATTTCTTTACCAATGATAAAATAAATCATTGATAAGGTTTACCTTTTATTAGAGCGAAAGAAGTGCTGATAAATAGTGTCTTTTATGAGTGTTTTTTAGCAATGATAAAGCGATTCTTTTATCATAGATTAGTTTAGCAATTATAAATATAGACTTTATCAATGAATTTTTATAGCACTGATAAATATCATTGCTATTAATTGCATGTTTTTTGGTAGTGTTAGCCATAATTTTGAGGATGATATGATGTACTGTCATTCAACTACATGTTAAGATCACATTGGAGACCTTTCCAAAACCTTAAGGATAATCTAGGATATCGATTGAATAAAATCAATAGTGGTACTCCATGAACCCTTACCAATTATCTGATATATATCCTTGAATGTTGATCCAGTGAGAAGTCCTCTCCAATTGTGATAAAGTGAGTTATCTTTGTAAAATGACCCACAACAACCCTTGTAGTGTTTTTTACTCTAGATGTCTTCGAATGTTCGGTCACAAATTCTATGGGGATGTTTTCTCATTTCAATGTTGGTATGTGTAATGGTTTCATAATCCCCTTATAAATTTTCCTTTAAAACTTCAATTTATTACATAACAGACACTTTTATGTATATTCAGTGATCTACTTCTTCATATTTTCCCACAAATACTTCTCATAGAGATCTCGATACATCTTTTTTCTCCCGTGTTGAATAGAGAAGGTCATGCTATGTTTGTCATTTAAAATCTCCTTAATTATCTCTAGATTAGATGGTACTCTCATTCATGACCCAAATCACAAAATTCTTTCCTCATCAATTTTAAACTCTTAGTATTTAGAGTTTCTTATAAATTCCATCTTTTTTAGAATTTCCACATCATTTCATTGAGCATCATTTATTTTATCCATGAGGGATGGTTGAGAAATCATTTGACAAAGGATTGATTATGTCCCTTCATAAATGATTCTCATGTCTATCCTTTTCAAATATAAGAAGATTTGATCTTTCTCATTTCTTATCATTGATACAAATACATGATCCTTAATTCTTATACCATATGTCGCTTTATTTTATTTTCAAGATGGTAGTGGATTGAGCAGCCATAATCCTTAATGATCTATAATAATCTTCATTGGAACATTTTTATGCTCATTCTGTGTGAATATATATTTAGGTATATTATGATTAATATATATTTCACACTTCTCCCCATAGTGATATTGCTTCCAGATTTTCAATGAAAAGATCAAATCTAAAAACTCTAAATAATGTGTTGGATAGTTTTTCTCATTAATTTTCAAATATATTGAGGACTATGATATCAATTTTTCATTTTTAATTAGTACACATCCTATAAACATCTCCGAAGAATCACTTTACACAATAAATAGTATCCCAATTATGGGAAGTGTGTGTACTATGATTTTGATAAGCCTATTATTTAACTATTTGAAGTATTATTCCCATTCAATTATCTAGAAAAACCTAACACCCTTCTTATTAATCTTGTTTATTTTGTTTGAAAGTAATGATAATTTCTCGAACAATCAGTGGTAATACCCAGCTACACCCAGGAAACTATAGATATTTATTACATATATTAGTTTGGGCCACTCTTCAATTGCCTTTGTCTTACAATGGTCCAAAAATATTCCCATATTGGTGATAACATACACCAATAATGATAGTTCCCCTATCAATAAATCACACATAATATACTTTTCATATAGATACTCTCTTTTTATGGTCTCTAACACAATATTTAAATTCTCCTCATGTTCCTCCTTGCTCTTAGAGTATATCAGAATATCATTGATAAAGACTACCAAAAATTTATTAAGGTAATATATGAAAATAATATTAATTATGTCCATGAATATTAATAGAGATATAGTGAGTCCAAAAGAAATCACTGTGAACTCATAGTATCTATACCTCATTTGAAAGGAAATCTTTGGAATATCTTCCTTACTCACCTTTAATTGGTGATATCCTACTCCAAGGTCCACCTTAGAGAAATACGTGGCCCCATGTAGTTGATTGAACAAGTCATGTATATATGGAAGGGGATAATTTTTCTTTATACTGATTCTTTTGAGCTCATGATAATCAATGTAGAGGTGTATTGATCAATCCTTCTTCTTGATGAATAGGACTGGTGCACCCCAAGGTGAAGCACTCGGGCATATAAAACCCTTTTCAAGATTCTCTTGAAACTTATTCTTTAGTTCCTCTAACACAATGATGGTCATTATATAATTTGTATATGATATCAGTAGATACCCATGAATAAGTTCATTTGAGAAATCATCCTCTCATATCATATAAAGTCTAGAAAATTCTTTGAGGAATACATCTGCATAGCCTCTCACAATGGTAATGTCTTAACGTATAATTGTTTTCTTTATCTCAGTTGTTTGAGAGATATATGATTTCTTATAAGGAAATAATAACCACACATCAGAGGATTATTCTGAAGTAGATTCATTCTTCTCTTTACACTTATACAGAATTGGAGGATGCTTCAAGATGTAAAGAGTGATCTCCCTTTCCTAAAAGTTTATGTTTGACTTGTTTAAAGATTTCTAATCCATGCCAAAAATAGCACCAAACATTACCAAAGGAAGTAATACATGATTTTTTGGGTGGTTAAGCCTAAAAAATAATGGGTGAGGAGTTATATACTATGGATGCAATAATTGAGCCATTTTCTGTTCTCACAGATAACTCAACCTCTATATTTTGAAGTGGTGTTTGAATAATTCTTCTAAACTTGAAAGATATGAATGAATGCGTAGAACCATAATCAAATAGTATGTTCTCTATTCTTTAATGACTAACCATCATACCAACCACAACATCATTGTTAGGCTCCACCTCAGTAGTAGTGATGGAATAAGACTTATCTAGATCCTTTCGATTTTGTGGTCAATGATACTAATAACCCTTTAGGACTTGAGTTTAGTGCTTTAGATTTCATTTAGCCCTTAACCCAACGATTGAAGAATTATACAACGTGTGGTGCTCTTCTTTCCTCTATCATATCATCGATATTCTTAATGGCACTTCTAAATTTGTGAACTTGGTTTCCTTTTATCCCACACTTATAACATTTACCCATCCCTTAGAGGGAGTTCCCATGATTCTTCTTCCATCATTTTTTACATGTGAGAGGTTGAAATTTTTTCCACCTTTCTCATTAGATCCACCGGATTGATACTCTATCTTACCATTATTATCACCATATACATGGGACCATTATCAAAACTCCATCTCCACTTTGAGATCACATTGAATGACTTATTATTTACTCCCAAAGTCCCAAATTTTTATAGCCTTTAGAAGGTGTGGTTTTAAACCACTTATAAATATATCTATTTTACTATCACTATTGACAACAAAAACCCGAAGTGTACCTTTCAACCCATGTGAAATTTGATTCATAGGATGTGATGGATTTAACTTATTTTTTTGAACTCTATGAATTCTATCTACATATTTTTATGAATATTTATATGGAAATACTTGTTAAGAAAGATTATATTATAGTCTTCCCACTCCATCTCTTAGATTTCATCATTTAGTTTGGTATTTTTAATCAACTCCCACCATTGATTGAACTCTCTATCTAGATGATAAATAACTAGATTCACCATCTCCATATTAGATTAGTGGAACAAAGAAAATATCTTCTCCATTGAGTTGACCTAATATTCCATAACTAATGGATCTATGGATTCACTAAATTTTGTTGGCCATTGCTGCATAAAAGACTCAATAGCCAGTTGATCCCTCTTAGGTTAAGATGAATGTTCCACATAATTCAAGTTATTACCCAGATCCTGAGAAACAGAGTAAGCATCGCTATGAAATTTTGAACTCCACCTCCCAATGAATTGGGGATATCATTTAGGCAATCACTACATTATCCCTTACATGGGTTGTTGTCCTAGTTTCTCCTAGTTCCCACCATTTTATAAAAAAGAAAAGGTTAGAAAAGGACATAACTCAACAAATCATGAATAAATAAATTATTCCATTTTGAAATTAACTTAATGGAATGTCTATTGGGATCCCTATGTTTATAATTTTTAAAAAACAATGTTTCTTGGGTGCTTACATATACTTAGTCCCATACTAAGTTTTTTCACTAGGGTTCTCTAATCCTACTTCCCAAATTTACTAAACCATGCTCAGATAGCAGCTATAGAGCCTCTTCTTTTTATTACATAATTATTACATCATTTGAAAGATAAACAACATAATAGTTCTATAAAATGAGGATCCAAAGGTTTAATATCTTGGTAAAATTATGACCATGCATAACTATCAAATAATAAAATATAAACATTTATTTAATTCCATATTCTCTATCTTCTTATTGCTCATCGTGTTCTTCATAGTACAAGTATTCAGATGAGGATATACATAAAAAAGAGGTGATTTAAAATCATAGTAGGAAGATATATAAGAATATGAAAATATATAACATGGGTGAGCATACTCATCATCATAATTTCTTAATCATGATAGGAAACATTAGATAAAGGTATGAAATGTGGAAGTTCATAAAAATGAAACATCATTTATTAGTGGATTAGCACTATGCACATTTGTGAACAATGCTATCACCATGTTCCTGTATATTTCAATTTTTCTCATGATATAAATAAGATTAACCATTTTATTATAGCACTATATATTTCTAGGAACAACTGTCACATTATAACATTTTCATTATCATGGATGCCACATAGAACGTATATCAATCTTGGAAATAATTATCCCATGGAAGGAAATGGGTTTCATTTCATAATGTATAAAATCTTTAATAAACATAAGGGTTCCAAAAGTTAGTAGTAATGACATAATTGGTATAAGTATTATCAATCTTTAGTGAAGAAGTAACAATCTCACGAGTTGTAAAAGATGAATTTTTAGAAGGAAGTGTTATTTTAGAAAAATATTTGCATTTGAAAAAATAAAATATTGGAAACATGTATATCCTGAAGAGTAAAATGTAAGAAAAATAAAATTATATTTAAGTAAAATTAAAGGAACATCAATATCAAAAATGTAGTGAAATTGAAAAACCCCAATGAAAGAGAGTTTGGTTTGAGAATCCCCTCAGGTTAGGTCTAACTGCTTTACTCACTTTAATATCCTAGAAAGTAAAATTAAATTAATTGATAAAAAATTAAAAAAATATTTACACATGAATTTGATTCATTATAGTTTTATTAAGATCATTTTTAGTCTTTTATATGAGTTATATAGTTTAATTTCATCATTTAGGAGTGTTTATTATTTGGGTTTTCATGATCGGTTCGCTTGTATATGAGTGTGGAAGTTCAAGTAAATTTAGAATGATTCTCAATAATTGATATTATTGAAAATAATAACTTTAATTAGCCTTATATATATTTTTATTTCATATGGTTTGATTATGACTCATTAGATAATACAATAGTGAAAATCATTTAGATTATTATGGTGGTTTTTTGATCATTACAAACTAGTTTTGTTTAATTATATATTATTGTGAATATATGTTAGTTCCAAAACATAAAAAGGGATATAATATACAATTTAAAATATGTTTTCCACCATTATAATGGTTTTATGACCAGACAATAAGGCGGTGAAGGAAAAAATAAATTGCATCATCCATGTTGGTGGTAAATCGACACACCATAGATGATATTTTCATTTTTAGAGTAAAAGGAAAAGGGAAGAGAATTGAAGATGAATTATTTCATTAAAATAATAAAATTATAGTATATAAAATATAATGGAGTTATAATTACAGTGGATACGTTTTAGTTAGGAGATCGTAAAAAAATAAATTAAATTGAAAAGAAATTTTTTTGGAAAAGAAAGAGGGTTTTTCAACTTGAATTTCTCATTCTTGAGAACCTCCTTAGGGAAAAGGTTTCCATATTTTATTATGACCATGGGATCTTAGAAACGGGGGAGGGGATTGGGAATAGGATTGGGAAAATTTTGGACAAGTCTGAATTATTGGATGGTGTGAGGAGAAGAGGTGGGGATGGGTGGTATTTAAAGGGGAAGAGATGTGTGTTTTTTCATTATTTTATTCAGTTGTTTATTATCTTGGATCCAAAACATGAATATTTTAGGAATTATAACAAAATATTTTAAAATAATTAAGGATATTTATATATTTTGAGCTTACATCTTTCATATATCATCTATGACTCAATAATTATTGTATTTAGCTTTATTGTAAATTATCGTATTTTACTATTCACCAAAATTTCTTGTACTTTAGAAAAAACCCAAAAATTCACCATAACCATTTCTCGATGTGAATAATTTAAAAATTAACTCAATATTAAGAATTTTTTTTCTACATATGAAAATTTGACTTTTTAATAAAAAGAATCCTTTACTTGGAAAATATTGTTTTTAAAATTATAACTCACTTTATAAGTATTTGAAAAATCAACTATGATCTTAAAAAATTATCCTAAAATCACAAGAAAAAAATTTTTAATTTATTAATAAATTTTATGAAAATATATATTCTTCAAAATCATTATATTAATTAGAAAAGTTTAATTAAATATTGATAACATAAAAAAATTCAAACACTTAATTAATAATTTCTAAAATATTTATATACTTATACTATGATATAATTATATCATATTATCATTAATAAGACTCCAAAATTTTAATTATACTTTTCTAGATGAGGAATCTATTTTATTGGCCGAATCACTCTTCTTAATGGTCACATTACTATTCTAAAGGACAAGTTACTATTTTGTTGGTATTGGTTCCATAACTTCAAGAAATGTTTTTTCTTGAATTAATTATTCATTTATGAAGTTTTTATTTTGTTCTCTATGTGATTTTATGTGATTTATAATATATGAAATAATTATATGAAGGTAATTTCAATTTATAAAAAAACAATTTGTTACATATTTCCAAACCTAATGCTTTTTCATTGATTATAAAAATATCTTAATTTGAGTCCAAAGTTTTATCACCTTCATTACAGAATAAAAGAATATAATCAATATACAAAATTTGTGATGGGAGCATTCTAATTTCTATTATATTTTATGGATGTTGTAACACCACATAAATTTATTTAGAAATAATAATAATGTTTATATCTTTCTTAACACATAACACAGATCTTTGGGAAAATTATGATATACTATAAAAATATTGTTATTTAAATGGCACTGTTATAATATTTTTATTATATTGGTAGTTATGAATAGTAAAAACCACATTATAAATAATATATTTAAAATTTTTAAATAATGAAAATATATTAACTAATGAAAATTAGATATGTTCTCAATTTTTAGTAAAGTCATTTTATGCTTCAAAAATATATTTTTTTAAAAATGGTTTTTATTGAGTTTTTTAGGGTATTATAATTAATTTATACCCTAATAATAAATTATTTAAAAGAATAAATATAATTCTTTAACTTATTATGTCAATATTAGATTGGGGTGAATTTTTTGGTATTTTTCTAAAAATATATATTTTCAAATAATGGTGAAAAATACTGATTTTTGTAACAATATTATTCCTTTTCTTTAAAACAAATAATTTTAAAGTAAAACATATGTTTTATAATGACACAGATCCGAGTAGCCTAAGGTTGGTGGTTATATTATTACATTGTAATGTTATACACGAAATCACATCCCAAAAGACTGAATAGTTTCGATGTTTTGAAAAACTAAATACATACTTGAAACATAAATTAGAACTAAAAATATAAAATACTATTTAATGAATACATTAAGAGCACCATTATTATCCTAGATTATCTATGCATGTAAATAATAATATATATCATGAAATAATTGGAAAAAATAAAACATAATAAAGGGGTGAACTTATATTCTCAGTAAAGGAAAGCATATTGTTGAGGAAATCATGAATAAATATGTATAAACATTAAAGCAAGGGGAATATCTAAAACATAGGCCATTTAAAAATAATATTGGGAATAATATGGAAGGAATAAATGATAATCAAATAATGAAACATAAATAATCACATGTATATTATACTGATCAAATAATTGCAGGGAATATCAATGACTAATCTCATAATGAGGTAATACATAATATCGGACATCATAAAAATACCATAAATTCTTCGGCCAGGAAATCATACATAAATGGGAAAGGCCTCATCCAATACAAAGACTATTTTGTCTCATGAGACCTAACGATACATCGAGGGGCTATATCAATCCCCTCCCTTCACTTACTAAGCCAATGAAATACTTATATGAAAGGGTTGAACCATAATAAACATAAAATAGCATATTAAATGTTAATATCATTCCCCAATCAATAATCACAACCATAAACCATCCATAGTAATATAATGAATGGTGTCAAAGTAGAAAATACACTCAAACTTATCATAAAGCAACCAATAAAATATGGTATATTGTTCCATAATTTATCAATCTCAATTAATCATAATATCCAAAAAATTATGCTAACATAAAGGAAAATAATCTAATAAGATCATTAAAAAATTCATGAGAGAAATACCATTTTTTACTTTGAAATCATTTATTTAAAAATATGTTCAACTATAAAAGAAAAAATTTTCTTTAAAAGGATCCCTATAAAACTATAATGGAAGTTTCAAAAAAATAAGTTTTGGATAACTCAAATAATACACTCATGCCTCGTAAGTTAAAAAACATTCCTTCCATATTTTTTTCGAAAAAGTAATAAAATAACGTGTTTGGAAAATGACAAAATTAATTTTTCAAAACAGTTTATAAAAATTAAAACATGTGTAAAAATACATTAAACACTCATAGGATAATAGTAAAAACATTTCTTAACATATTTTTAGAAAACATTTACATGAAAAAATATATATTCTTAAGTGGAGACTTAAATAGAAACAATCTTAATTAATGATGAGATTTTGAATTTACCCCTTACCTTAGGTCTAATTTCCACCTTACATGTATGAAACTTATATAGAGTGGTTTTCAAAATTTTATAAACATATAATAGAATAATTATATTTATAATATCATATATAATCCCCTTATAATAATTTACCTCCTTTTTATTAATAATATTTTATTCATTTCTGTATTTCGGGTGTTAATTGCAATGTTCTCTGACGATTGTTTTGTCTTGAATGTCATAGTTATATAGCATATGACATCATTCTGTCATCACCAAAATTATATTAATTCTACAAATATTATATTTATTAATTATATTTATTCTTGGAATCATTATTGAATGTTTATCACGGAAAGTTAATCATATCACGTTGTGGAGACGATAGGTCGTACATATGTACGACTGATGATATTATTCCATTAATAGTGAATGGGTAAAGAAGTGTATGGTATATTAATTTTTTAAAAATAAATATAATTTAATATTTATTATATATATCCATTATTCCTATAATTATACCCATCCAATTAAATTGTTGTTGGAAAAATAGATTAGACTATGGTGTGTAGATGGTAAGTCATATGTACACACACGCAGTGCTTTTATTTTATGTTGGATGGATAAAATGTAGAATATGGTTGTATTAAAAGCATAATAAAATATCAGAAAATTAATTATACAATTTTTATATATTTATTATAAAAAAACAAATAAAGATGATGTATAAGAAGAAATGAACATGGATGAGTAGGTAAAGATGATTACCTATTCTTTGGAAAACATCCTCTTAATCTCTTCTTAATGGATCTATGGTTAGTAATTGGGGAAAATGAACTAAAAAACATGTATAATTATGTTAGGAAGAGAAATGTCATGTTTTGGTCAAGCTAGAGGGATCATTGTGGTGTGAATAAGTGAGTGAGGATGTTCCATTTTATAATTGAGGCGAGGAGAACTTTTGTAAACTCTCAAAATATTAAATTAATATAAATTAATTATCAACTAAAAAATTCTCAAAAGTAATTTTTTACAATGATAATATTATTATGAGTGGAAATAATCTCATCCAATAATTTTTAGGTAATTTTAGGTCACATTCTTTTTCTTTTCTTTTGGTTTGACCCTTTCTTAAACCCATTAACTCTTACCATTACACCATGTGTTTTTACTCTTTGAAGGTTCATATTGTGACTATAAAAAAGAAAAAGAACAAAAAATGAGTCATTTATGACATTTTTAATATTTTACCAATCATTTTCCAAGATTTTATAGTTTCATGAATTTTATATCATTTTATAAAATATTAATTATTTTAAATATTATTAAAGTCAATTTTCATTTTATTAATTAATAGACTTTTAAAAAATATCTGAATAATAATTTATATTAAAAAAACTATTTTAAATCATAAATAATATGTCAAATGAATCTATAAAATTCTTGTATGACATTAATTATATATATTTATATTTATTTTAGTATTTTTAAAAACATTTATTTGGTATGTCCATTTATTAAACAATTACATCTTCATCATTGTGCAAGCCTTTAATTTAATTACTTATTCCATAAATATAAAAAATATATTATAATGATGAATATTAACATGTTATATTTCAAATTACTATTTATAGTGGATTATCTCCTCTGAATGATGACAAATTAAAAATGTAATAATGATTAAAAATATGAGAATGACATATTTGACTTTCCTTAAAATAAAATATTATAAAAAGATTAAACTCATACAAGTGGCTCCAAGAGGATATAAAGTTATACCAAGGATATTTTTTGTTAACATTCAAAAAACCCATAAAATTAGTAAAATTGTTAGGGTAATTTTATAATACTTATTATATTATTTTTACCCTTAATTTCACAATTTTCCTTTAACTGTGGTAATTAACAAAAATTACTAATGTTACTATATTTATTTTTCAAAAATAAAAGGGAACTATTTACTAAATCTAAATATTATTATTTCAAATATTGAATCCTTTTTTCAAAATTATAAATACATAATTAGTTAAATTAATTGAAAAATTAATCTCATTGAGAGGGTGAGAAGATTTGTTATTAAGGTAAAAACTTTTAAAATTTTGAAATATTTTTATATCCAAATTCAATGTGAAATTGATTATAATGACCTAAACTTGGATAACTAATATAAAAGAGATGAAATTATACCTATAAATTAATTAGGATAAATTTAAATAGAATTTTTTAAATATATAATATATAATTTTTAATGTGTTTAATACATATAATTCCCAATAATTTTATGGCTAGGTTATAATAATATTTCATTGTACAGTTAAGCCTGTGTTTTGTGAAAAATAAGGTATTGAAGATATTAAATATAAAAAAATACATACTGGAAAATCTTGGGGTCTTAAATTATACTATCATTCATTAAATTGTTTCCTTCTAATTTGAAGTTACACTTTGAGAATCATAGTTTGTTACTTCAAAATTCATTTTTGGGAAACCCACATTGAAAATAGGGTTAATAAAACTTCTTCTTAATAAGAGTTAAGGGGAAATGTAAAGGTCACCAAAAAATTAGGCTTTATAATAGAAAAACATAAGTGGAAAGTGAAAACATGGACATGGAATGGAAATATAACTATCATGCTCAGATAGAGAGTGGTAGAGTATATTATCATTTGAAATTTAACCATAAAAAATCATAAATTTTTGATTGGTTAAAATACCATTGATTTCATTGAAAATTACGTGGATAACATTTTTGTTCCAAAATCCTTTTATTAGATTTTATGGATTCATTTACTATACAAATAAGCACATAATTTATTTCCTTCCATGTTGTAAGCATAATATCATCCTTTGGTTATACTTCAATCTATTTTCACTCCATCCCTTACAACTAGAAATGAATGTTCAAAATATATTTTCCACACCTAAAAAACTTTTAGAAATCATAAGGTCCCTAATTAGTTCCTTAGGATTTAAAATGATTACAGAAAAAAATAGCTACCACAGGTCATCCAATATGATAAATCAAACTTTAAAATTAAACAATAATATAAAAAGTTCATCTTGTTACACTTTATTCACAGAACTCGTCTAAAATACTTATATCAAAAATGGTATCTGAATTTATAATTTCAATATTAACTTTAGATTCTACAAAAAACGTAATGTACCTCATGTTTTCACATAGAAAATATTTGATCACCTTAAAAACCTTACTAAAAACTTTATTTATTCCAAATACATAATGAAAAATTATTATAGTATAATCCTTATATATATCATGAATATTATAATCAGAATATCCTTGATAAATAAATTTTACAACCAATTTATTTAATCTAAAAAAAATCACATTAACCATTTCAGTTCGATTGTAGTAACAACATACACTTGACCTTCATCCCTTATTATGCACTATATTTCCTTGATTCTTGGGAAATTCATTTTGATAGTGCCCAATTTCATTAATGCTAAAAAAATTCACATTTTTAGCTTCATTATTTCCCTTCCAATAATGAGCCTAGTGGCCTTTCTCTCCACACATACAACAAACTCTCATTTAATTTAGGCATGTAATGGGGTGTTTCTGTCAACAATTATCCCATGTGGTAAATTCATTTTTCCCCTTTTCCCATTTTCTATCTATTGATCCATCATTTTCTTCTTCTCTTTCTTTCCATTAAGGTCATAAGACTTAGATAATTCTTTATATATCTTGATAGCACATGAGACTATATCTTTATATAATGACCATTTTGGGGAGACCACTGCCCTTCAAATAATTTGTTTAATACTATCATTGAAATGAGAGATATTCCTCTTTATATTATGTAAGTAGTTTATAGTATTCCTTTACAACCTTGTAAAGTTGGTTTCATGTTTATAAAAATTCTCATCCTCTTTTTCCCTTAGACTCAAGAATTTTCCCTCCATATCTTCTCACTATTCATGAAGGAAATATTTTTATAAGAAAATTTCCATAAAATTCTTTCATTCCATGTTTTCTATTTTTTCTTACTCCTTTTTGTTTTGAATAAAATACCACCATTGATCAACATCTCTGGAGAGATGATAAACTTCCAAGATAATTTTATCCCTTTCATTACTTCCCAAAGTGAGCAATATATTTTCTAATGAACTGATCCTTTTCTCAGCTACCGGGGGCTTTTTAGTCCTAGTTAATGATGGAGATTGTTTTCTCATGAAGTGGTGTAATGTTTTTCCTCTATGTTAGGGCTTAGGATGGTACATAAGGGTAAGTTTATTGCTGATAAACTTAGTCATATGTATGGGTATAATTAAAAATTTTTCAACACCATTTATAGCTTCAGTTCCATCATTATTATCTTGAATAGGATGGAAATACCAACATATATTTCATGTGTTGACATAGATTTCATTTCTTCTACTGTGTTAAATTTATAAAAAAAATTCATACACAAAATTAGATCAAAACATTATGAAATATAATGTATAATCTAAAAACTATTTAATAACATAACCTAAATTGAAATTTTATGTATAACTAATCTTTATATTAGAAGTTTAGTTTATCTGGATATATTTAAAAATTCTATCATAGGGTTTCATTCCCTAATCTATCTTTTCCATAATATTATTCCAAAATTTTTTATTAAAATTTATCTGATTCTAACTGTAATGGACACAACCTCAGTATCCCAGAGTCTATGGTTAATTTATTACATTGGCATGTTATAAAAGGAATCAATTCGTAAAATACTTAACAACTTAGTAGTTTTATAATACTAGATACATACTTAAAACATACATTAGAATTGAAAATATAAAATAAAACATAAAAAATACTTTATGAACACTATTATTATTCTAGCTTATCCCTGCATGCCAATCACAATATACATCTTGGAATATTGGAAAAAATAAAACACAAGAAAGGGGTGAGCTAAAATTCTCATTAAGGGTAAGTGTACATAGGATGATATCATAAATAAATAATCATGAAAATTATGTCAGGGGGAATAACTGAAACAATTTCCATTTAAACGTAATATTGAGCATAATATGGCATGAATAAATGATAATTTAATAATGAAATATAAATAATAAAATGGATATTCTACTAATATAATAATAAAATAGAATAATAATAACTAATATCACAATTAGGGAATGCATAATTATGGACATAGTAAACATAAGATCAAGGATTTGACCAAGACATCCTACATAAATGAGTAAGGCCTCTACCAATACACAAACTATTTTTCTAATAAGACCAACCTATGTATCGAGGGGATATAGCGGCCCCTTAAATGAATTACTAATTCCAATTCATTTCTCATATGAAATGGTTGACACATAATCAACATATACTAGAATATGAATTGTTAATATCTTTCCCAAATTAATAAACATAATTGTAAACCATCCACAGTGATATAATGAATAGTATCAAAGTATCACATCCACAATCAAACCAATCAGAAACTATTCAATAAAATATGGTAGATTGTCTCATAAGATAGAAACCTCAATTAATTATAATATCAAAAAATTTATGTTGACATGAATTAAAATACTCTAATATAATCATTATTAAATCATTATATAAATAGCGTTTTCAATATTGAAATAATTTATTTAAAAATCCATGAAATTATAAAAGTAAACATTTTCTTTAATAAAGACCTTGTAAACTTTTAAAGAAAGTTTCAAAACAATAATTATTCATGACTTAATAAATTTCCTCTCATTTTGTATATGTTAAAAACATTCCATTCATATTTTTTTCTAAAATTCATAAAGTACCTCATTTGAAAAATGAAAAAATAATCCTTTAAAACCATTTTATCAAAAGTAAAACATGGATAAAAATAAAATAAACATTCAAAGGATAATATTAAAAAAATTGAATATATTTTTATAAAACATGGACATTGATTAAAAATATGCCCTAAAAGTGTCTTAAATAGAAAAAAAAACTCGACTAATGATCAGATTATGAATTAAACCATTACCTTAGGTCTGATTTCCTCTTCACGTGTCTGAAACTCATGTATTTTGGTTTTAAAAATATTATTAACATATACCAAAATAATAATATTTATTATATCATGTATGATTCATTTATAACATTTTACCACCTATTTATTAATAATATTTTATTCATTTCCATATTTTGGGTGTTAATTTCCATGTTTTCACATTTTTTTGTATTTAAATTTCTAATTCTCTAGAATATGATATTTATACTTATAATATATAATGATATTAAGGTTATAAATATAATATTTATTCATTATATATGTTCTCAAAATCATTCTTGAATGGTTGAAAAAGAAAATTAATTTCATTGTGTCGTGGAGCTAGTAGGTCGTACGTACGCACAAGCGACAATATCATTTCTTTAATGGTGAATGGGTAAGGAAATGTATGTTATATTAATTTTTCCATAATAAATATCATTTTATAAATATTATATATCTATTATTTCCATCATTATACCCATCCAAGTAAAGTGGTGGTGAAAAAATATATTATGCCATGATGTGGGGATGATAAGTCATATGTATGCATGTGTGGTGATTCTATTTATCATAGGATGAAAAAAATATGGAATATTGTTGTCCCATAATCATATTTACATCTTATAATATATATTATACTATATTTATTACTTAAGCAGGAAAAAAACTTGAATATGGTATAGAAGAAGAAATGAATTGGGTTGAGATGGTAAAAATGATTACCTCTTCTTTGGAAGACTTCCTTTTGATATCGTCTTAAGGTGTTTAGGGTTTGTCTTTTTGGAAGTAATGGATATCAAAAACATGTATAAGAATGTTTTTTGGAGAAATGGGTAGGGTTTGGTCGAGCTAGAGGGCTCAATGTGGTGTGAATATGTGAGGGAGGAGGTTCCTTTTCATAATTGAGCTGAGGGGAACTTTTAGAAACTCTAAAAATATTAAAATAATATAAATTAATTTACAGTTTAAAATTTTTAAGAGTGATTTATTACAAATATAATATGATTGTGGGTCAAAATGATCTCATCCAATAATTTTTTGGCAAGTTTAGTTCACATTTTTATCCTTATCTTTTCGGTTTGACCCTTACTTAAATCCTTTAACTCTTACTGTGACAACATATGGATTTACACTTTGATGGTTAATATACTTACTATAAAAAGAAAAAAAACCATAAATAAGTTATGGATTTCATTTTAAAATAAATCCTAATATAATTTCCTAATTTTATAATTTCATATCATTTAATAAAAAATTATTTATTTTAAAATATCATTAATGACAATTATGACACTATTAATTACTTGACTTTTCAAAAAAATCGTAACAATATGTCATATTAGAAAAAAAAAATTTAACTCATAAATAACATGTCATAATAATCTAGAAATTTTTTCGATGACATTAATTTTATCAAATTATATTTACTTTAATATTGTTAATATCATTTATTTTATATGCCCATTAATTAAACAATTATTACATCATCATTGTGAAGGACTTTAATTTAATTATTTCTTCACTAAGAATAATAAATAAATTATCATGATGAAGATATAAATTATAAATTAATATTAATATTTATATTTTATGATATATTCTGAGTGAACACATATTTTAAATGTAATACTTATTAAAAACACGAGTATGTCATATTTGACTATCCATAAAATAAAATACTTTAAAAGGTATAAAGTCATAAAAGTGGACACAATAGGCCATAAAATTGGATGAGGGGTGATTTTGTTCGACAGTCACTCATCAAATGAAATTATAAATATTGTTAGGGTAATTTTACAAAACATATAATATAAGTTTTTACCCTTAATTACATGATTTACCCGTAGACATCATAATTAAAAAAATTACAAAATTTACAATTCATATTGTATAAAAATAAAATAGACATATGTAATAATTATTGAAATTATGATTCCAAATATAGAATCCATTTTTAAAAATTCATAAAATATAATTGTCCAAAATTATTTAAAAAATTAAGCCTATTGAATGGGTTACAAGACTAGTTATTAAAGTGAAAACATTCAAAATATTGAACTATTTTTATATCAAAAATCAAGGTGAAATTGATTCTGTTGAACTAAATTATATTAAAGGATAAAAATATTTTAGAAAATATTTTAAAACCAATCCAAAATGTAATTTAAAACTATAAATTAATTATACAAAAAAGTTGTTTTCAATTGAAATCGCATATTTTTTTTTCATATTCACCAAAACCTGAAACTTATCAGAAAAATACAGAAAATTCAACCAAAGAGAATTTTGATATTACTCTTTCAAAAATAAAGTATATTTTTTCAGATATAATTTATAAGTGTTTCAAAATTTAGTTATACAACAAGCGTGCTATTAAAAGGTAGTAAAACTGTCTTTATAAAAATATAGCCTTTTAATGCAAAAAATTTGATTCATTCTTATTAGATGACAATAAAATAATTTGTATGAATATATAAACATTTTTTTTAAATAGGTAATATATAAATTTATTAATCTGGTTAATATTATTCATTTCTTCCAATTTAACAGCTAGGTTATTATAAAATTTCATTGTACGGGTAAGTTGGGTGTTTCATGCAATCTAAGATTACAAAGAGATTAACATTAAAAGGATAAATAATATAAAATAATAAGGTGTTACATGTTATGGATTTTTTTAATATAACATACTATATAATTTACTTAAATTTATCAAAAAAATCATAGGAATCAAATTTATATTTTAATTTGTTATAAATTCATTTTTATATTTCAAACAAAATTTTTTAAAAAATAATATTCCATGATTTTTATGCATTTAAATTTATAAAAAATTATGTCACTTATATAGATTGAATCCTCAATAATTGATTCCATATTTATCATCACAAGGTTCAATTTTTTTAAATAATTCTCTTTTATTTTTAGGCATTATGAATAGTAACTATAGTAAATTTTATCACCTTGGTAAAGGGTAAAATGGGATAAACAAGGTTCAAACTAAAGACTAATGATTCAAAATCATCCATCAACTTTCATATTTTTAACTGGGTGATTTTAATTCGACCACCCCTTCATATATTTTAAAATATTTAATTTTGGTTCAATTTCTATTTGATGAATACTTTTATACTAATTTATGTAAAGAAAAATTACAAAATATCACTCTGTAGTTTTGAATTTCTATTATATGTTCAGATAGGGATAATAATATATTATAAAATAATATAAATGAAAATTTTAAACGGAATTATTTATTTTTACTATGATAATTTATTTCTCAGTTTTTTTCATGATATAATTATCCTAAAGGCTTACAAAATGCTGAGAGAGTGCTTGTGCAAGAAATAGAAAAATAAATCTATATAAATTAAAAAAAACTTAAATTAATTTTTTTGGATTAATTATTTTTTCAGATGAACATTATGTTTAATAAAAATGTATAATTTTTGGTTAAATAGTTTTTATTCTAATTACATTACATTATTTGTTTATTTTAATTCAAAATATTTGAATAGTTCTTAAAAAGAGTTTACTGGTATTTTATGTTAAGTAATATATTATTAAGTGAATTATAATTTTAAAAAAAATATTGAATGATGAAAAGGGTGTGTCTATGGTAATAAATTTCATAAATTTACTTTTTTATGATAATTTTTACATTATAAGTAAATTTATAAACCATTGGTATTGAAAATGTTGTTACCACATATATGGTTAGGAAGGGTTTATGAGGAGGTAAAACCAAAATAAAAGGTTTAAAATGTAACATAAACTTTTATAATTATAATTTATAAGATTATTTATACTTATATTTACCTTAAATTTGAAACATAAAAATTTTCTTTCACATAGACATGAAAATTAATTTATATTATTTTAATACTTTAGGTAATTCCAAGGTCTCCCCTCTCCTCACTTATATATGGACACCTCCCACTCTATTCCTCACACTTCTTGAGATATGTAACATGACCATGACCTACCCAAATACTATAAGAACCATATTCCCAATGACGTAGAGATAATTTTATCATCAAAGAACCAACCTATAAGTCTTAAGGTGCAATTCAAAGATGGTTTTTCGAAGAAGAGGTATAACATTTAATCAAGTGTTATCATTTAATTTAAACATATACCTCATTTTAATCATATATAACAATACTCATATAATAATATTAGTGACTTAAATATGCTAAAATTTTATTATGTTAATCAAAAACCCTATATTCATCTCATTTACATCCTATATAAAACTAAAATATTTCTCGTTCGTATGTACATCCTAACATCCCCACATAGTTGTGTAAATAATTTTTCATCAATATATTTCATAGTTATTAATTTTGAGCGATTTAATGAATATATATTATATTTCTAAAATAATTAATATTCTTTAAAAATAATATATTAATTTCCTTCTTAAGATTACACTTGTCAAAAAATTAATAAGATAGCCAATGAAAACATGTAGAGTATCACCTCTATGAGGTGATTTAATTTAATTTCATATCGAACTTCTATATATAATAATTAAATAATATTTAATCTATGAAAAATATAATTATAACATGATTATAATTTTTTATATTATGAAACCATGACTATATTGACCATGGTCAACCTACTAAATTTTCTCCATGATTATGAATCCCACATCCTCAAAACATATTAGATGAACTTAGATAATTTAACAAATATATAATATGTGGTAATAATTAAAATTAAATGGATAATAATATGTTAACGCCCATTACGTTGGTTCTTAATCAAGTATAAACTTAATATATGTTTATTATATAGGAGATAAAGTAAGTGCATGGTAAGTCAGGCTCCACCTATGGGGTTTCTTAAATCAAATATAAAATTGTTTGGATGAAATTTATTTTAAGTGGTATATAATATAACAACCCAAAATATTAGTTTAAAATAATAATAAAATTTATTGCTTTATTTACATACAACATCAAGCTTTAACAGAATTGTGATATTCATTAAAAATATTATTAATTAAATTAGTTCATTATAACATAACAATTATATTAGAATGAATGAATAGTAATAACCACATGATGAAAAACATGTATAATTTTTTTAAATAATGAAAATTCAATGATTAATACATAAAAAATAAGTAATCAATTTTCAGTAAAGTCATTTTATGATTAAAAAATACTTTTTTATTCAATATGGATTTTATTGCATATTATGTGTAGATATTATAATTAATTTCATCCAATTTTATAAATAGTATTTGAAAAAATTAATATAAATTTTTAAGTTAAAATTTAAATATTATCTTAGAGTGAATTTTAAGGATTTTTCTCTAAATATTTATTTGTCAATGAATAGTGAAAAATATCTTTTTTCGCAAAACAATCATTTAATTTATTTAAATTAAGAAATTTAAAAGTCTTATTACATACTAGATTTGGTTTCAAAGTGACATAATATCAATTTTATTTAAAAATATATAAATATTTCCAAAGGAATAAAATTTTTATTTTAATTTTTTATAAGTTCTTTTTTGTTTTTACAAATAAAATTTTCTAAAAATTTATTTTTATTGTGTTTTAAGAATTTGTAGTAAAATTTATTTCTTCCACTTCTAGAAATTAATCCAAAAAAATTGATTCCATATTTGAAATCAATATATTAAAATTTTCTAAAAAGTTCCATTATATTTTTAGACATTATGAATTGTAATAGTGGTAAATTTTATCACCTTAGTTAAAGGTAATATGGGATAAACATGGTAAAAAACTTTTGAATAAGGCTAGAAAAAAATTCATAAATTTAACAACCCCAACTCCAATAACATGATCTACTGTCTAATTTATTATATTTGAATATATATAAGGATTACAATCTTTAATTACCGATTGATTTATTAGTCTTGAAGAACCTGATACATACATGATTCCTATATTACATTGAGAATATAAAATACATAACGTAAATACATTCTAGAATCATTGATATTATTCATAATACTATTAATAATATCATGGGAAAAATAAAACTATTAAAGGGTGAGCTACTATTCTCTATAATAGTTATATACAACAGAATATATCCCGAATCAATAGGGGGAAAATCAATAAAGCAAGGTAAATAACTAAAAACACATGTCATTTATTCAGTAACTTGATTATAAAATGCATCCATGGATAATATGAATGAATTAATATTAGGGATAATAATATTTTAATCCTCAATAAAAGAAGGATTTCATAATTTTATATATCTTGATATTTATACCTTCAACGCCTTGTGCCAAAACTATTTAATTGATTGGTAGATAGAGACTAGAAATCCATTTAATATTTTCTTATATATTTGTATAATGAGACCTATTGATTCATTGAGAATATATATAATTATGTACCCCACCCATAACTATATTTCAAATGAATTACTCATATGATAAATGATCAAATTTAATTCATAAATATTATACTTTATCAACAAATTTCTGTATCTAGTAATGAATATGGGTTATCAATAATTCCCCAGTAAAAAAATAACTTTAAAAGAAAAAAATATATATAGAAATGGTATATATTTTAGGAAATAATCATATCTAGGATATAAATAATATATATATTCGATAGATGGTTATTTTATAATGATCACAAGAAATTGAATTTTTCAAGAGACAGTTGATGTCCATGAGATTAATCAATAGATAATAGATGACCATAAAAATGTTTATTTTATTGTAAATTAGATTATCATAATGAATAAATGAAAATGAAAATGAATGATCAAAAATAGTTTTTTATTGAAGAGTTTTCTTTGTATAACCATTTAAAACTTTTAAGATAATATAATGGGGTAAAATAGTAATGGTGGTGGGAATTTCTGCAAATGAGGTATAAATTAGAAGAAGACATTAATTTTTTCTTTTTACAAAGAAGGATAAAAATTTATATTTTGGAAAAAATTAAAAGGATTCATTTAAAACCATGTAAAAATTTGTGGATAATATAAAATTTCCTTAATAAATCATTTGAGTAAATAAAAAATAATTTGTAAATTAATTTTGAAAAATATGGATATGGAAAGAAAATATACCCAATTAAAAAGTGGAATAAGATCATATTTTCTTTTAAAAATACCTCTTGAAACAGTAAATTCAATTAAATCACTAATAATCATGAATAAATTTATATACATGTTAAACAACTAAAATGGGAAGTATATAGACCTCAAAAAAATAGGTTTATCATACCAAAGAGTTCTCAATTTAGAGGAAATTGAGATGAACTCCGTTATCCCAGGTCCGAATTATCACACTCGTTCTTTTTTATTATGAATTATAAACTTATGTTAATTTTACAATTAATTAAAAAAATTAAATTTTATTATTACTTTTATTTTATTTATTTCTATGTTATATTTATTTACTTACTCAATTATGTTTATGATAAACGTTTTGTTGATATTTGGTTCATATGTTCGAAATGATTTATGTAAGTTTAGTATACTGAAAAAAATTTATTTTTTCATCATATAAAGAATTGTAATAATTAAATAATTATAATTTTTATACATAAATTATATTTTTAAAACCAATCCACAAATATGGTTCATAAAAATGAGCTACGCTACATCCATGGAGATGCTAGGTCATACATAGGCACGAGTAACATCTTCCATTTTTCAATGATCATAATGGAATGAAGATAAGTATAATATTATCTTTAAAGAATTATTATTATATCATAATAACCATATTTTATCTTTAAATAAAATTATAAATATCATCCATGTGATGTGGTGATTAAAAATGAATCACATCGCTTTATAGAGGTGGTGGTCTACACGTACACGCGACAACATTAACATTTTCAATGAATAGAAAGGTAAAAAAATTCATGACCTATTTATTTTATTGAATTATAAAAATGTGATTAATATCACACACACACATATATATATATTAAATCTATCATTATAACTAAACATGAGAGCTAGTGATGGAAATTGAATTACATCAGTTCATCAGGCATTAGTCCTTCGCACACATGAATGATTATTTCATTTCGAAATTTATGGAATAATAGAATGATTTGGGTTTTTATATTAATAGAATAACATGATATTATATGGTATATACCAATGTTACTATATTTTCATGTTTTAATTAGATTTTAATTATGTGTAGGAAGAAATAAAACAAAACCACTTCGTTAAGAATGATACCTCTTCTTTAGATAACCTCTATAGGATTTACATACAGCCTTCATATATTGGATTTATAATAAATTAAATCATATTGGATGTATAAATGGATATAATTAATTTATTTATATAGTAATTTGATGAACTTTTATTCATGAAGACAAGAGAATAAAAGGTTCGCTTTAATAAGTTAGGGGAAATGCACTTTCAAAATTTCTTAAAGTATTAAATTAATCTAAACTAATTTTCATATTAAAATCGATGAAAACTAATATAATTAAAATATAGGATGAGTATGTAAATATATACAACAATTCAATATAGTTTTTACAAGTTTTGATCATGTTTTTTCCCTCCTCTTTTTGTTTTAACCCCTCATTAACCCTTTTGACAATTACGAGAGTGTTAATGTTTTCTACACTTTAATGGTAAATAATAGCACTATAAAATTAAAAAAGAAGAATAAATGGGACATGGATGATGTTTCAAATTATATCGCATTAATATTTCCAAATATTAGTTTTTTATGAATTTTAAATCATTTAGTAAAATATTATTTATTATAAAATCACATTAATGTCATTTTTTAAACTATTTAATTAAATTATCATTAAAAAACATAAATAAAAATAATTAATTCAAATATAATCCTTTAGTAAATCAAAAAAATGTTATACTTATATAAATATTTCTTCAAATGTAGTAATTATTTATAATTATAATAGTTTTAGTATTTCAAAAAACATTTATTTTATTATTATTTCAGTTAAATAAATGATGTGTCGGTGTTACCCGAGATTTTAAGGAAAATATTTCATCAATAAAAATTATAAATAAATCAAAATGATAAAAAATAATTTATCTTTAAAATGAATATGTATAACTAAATATAATTTGTATTTATCCTTATCATAAAATATTACAGATATTAGAAAGGAAAAGCCACATGTTTATCTTTATATCACACATAAATATTATAAATGTTAAAATAATATAAAAATAGAAGAAAAATGTCATAATTTAAAATTTTGGATGATTATAGAGGAAATAGACTCATCCATATAAACTAATTCAAGTTTTAGGTTTATTTTTAATGCCTTACAACATTATTTTTATCATTTATTACACAAATTATCCTTACCGTTGTGATAATTATTTACTTTGGTTACTATTTATAAGGAATGGAAATAAAGGGTTAACATTTACAAAAATTTGGACCTCCTGATTCCAAATATATAATTTTCTAATCAATAATAAATTTCAATAATTTGTAGATGTTAGTTTAATATCGAAATGAAAAATTCAACAAAAAACAATTTTTTTTCACAATAATTCATGTTTAAGAATAAAAATGTTTTTATACTAAATTAAATAAAAAAATTGATTCTAAAGAACATAATTTAATTATTAATAATATAAAAGAAAACAATTATTTTTAAATAATTTAAAATAATTGTAATTTTTAAATTCTTGATTAAAAAATATTGTTTTTAATAAAAATTAGTATTTCTTTACTATTATAAAAACTACAAAATCATCCTTTTAATAAAAATCAAAAAAAATCTGAATAACATAATTTTTAAATGATTATTTAAAAAAGTATGTTTATTTTATAAAATAAATTTTTAAAAAGTGGAAAATATTATTTTTACCATTATCTCATACAAAACCATAAAAATCATTATTTATGAAAGAATTTTTTTAAATAAAAAAATTAAATAACTAAACATTCCGTGTTTATTTTCAAAGAATTAATAAATAAGTTTTTATTGAGTTTAGACATCATAAATATTTCTTAATTTTATTAGCTCTATTCATAACAATAAATTCAATGGCTAGTTTATATCAGTTATATTTAAATAATAGTATTTCGTTATTCATTTTAGCTTAGTGTTGCATGTTGTATACGCTATCGATTATTTTGTTCTTTTAAAATATTACGGTGTTGCATTCTCTACCACTTAAATAAATTCCACCTTCTTAATTTTAACTTTATCTCTTCTTGATATTTGAGTTTTCTTTTTTTTAAACCCACATCACCAAAAGATTTGTTAAATCTTCTACCTAAAAAGAGGGAAAGGGAAATACAAAGGTCGAATGGAATTACACAAAACTAGGTTTCTAAGAAGGATAACATTTTTTTGGATATAAAATTATGTACATGGAGAAAAAAATAACACCCTTGGACAAATATATAGGGATAGATTATATGGTTCAGAAAAAGATAACGAACACAAAACCATAAATCTATAATGGGTGAAAAGACCATCCATTCATCAAAAATGATCATAAAAATATAATATTTTTATTTCAAGGTCCTTTTCATAAATTTCAGTGATTATTTTACTAAAAAAATCACTTGATAAAATATGATTTCTTGACTTATTCCGTTTCAAAAGTATAATTTCATCATTTATTTGTGCTTAGATCAAATTCTACATCATATCTTACTCTAGGAAATGGATACTTGAGAGGATTTTGACATAACTAGAGCATTTTTAGCATATTATAAAATCCAGAAGTCATTCCTTTAGACTCTAAATATTTACCAAGAATAAAATGGTTATGAAATGTTATCCAATCTGATAAATTTTACTTTAAACTCAAATAATAATACTAAATGTTCAACCTAAAACATTCCATAAGTATTTAATATTAATAAAATTATAAAAATATGTAACACCAAATTAAATGTCCCAAAATATTGATGGAGTGTCAATAAATTTCTAAAATCAACTTAACATTAGTTTTTCAAATAATATAAAATTTCTATTAATTTCATATTCCAAATATGTGAATACCCTGATCATCAGAAAACCTCAATAAAAACATGTAATATTCTAAAAAAATCATCTCCTCATTCCTTAAATAAAATATTAGATTATGAAACACATTCCATAAATCCAATTATGCAATAAAATACAGAAAAGATAATATATACCATAAAATAATTAACCAATTTCAAGTTTACCAATACTATCGCATAAACATCCCTTTATCATTATTATCTAATCATAATCCATATATTAAGGTCTATCTTCCCTCAATCATGTGTTTCCTAAAAAAACATTCCGGTAAATCACTTTTCTTAGTTGTTGGTACCATTAAACATATTCTTTCAAATAATTAATATAAAACTATTATGAGAAAATCATTAGATATTTCACGATTTATATTACTAAAATATTATTGGCATAAAAATTATATAATAAAATTCTCAAATCCCAACACATAAATATGTAAATCCATCTATTTCAATGATTTACATGTCATGGATCCTTCATTAGTTTAGGAGTTAACTCTTTGATCAGGTAATTGAATTAGATAATTACCATATACCACACATATATGAAATTAATCTATAAATTGTTCCATAAGATTAAATTTATTTCCTTTCATCATACAATTCATTTTCTAAAATAATAATTTTATATATTCCCTTCTTCTCTACACATAATGTATTTTCTTATTCCTTTTATTTATTCCCTAGGGTGTCTCTTTTCATATTTCTGATATGAAGTAAATTGAGCCTTCTCACTTTTATGGTCTCCACTAACCGAGACCTCAACAAAATATATCATTCACATATATATCAAGTCTGAGAGTCAGTTATGGTGAAGATTCTTAATCATATTTCATGATAATTGATTAGGAATAATCACAATATCTATAAATTTATTCATAGTAAAATTTATTTTCTTATAATCACAGCATTATCTATTACGTTAAATTTTAACATTGTTCCTTCTGGCTCCATCTATTGACAGAAACAAAAAATCTTAGTGTGAGCGACAATTATCATACTAGGAAATAATATAATTAAAAAAATATTTATATGATATCTAAAGAATGAAAAATCATTTTCGATCTATAACATATTGTGTTTAAACTAGATCTTCCATGATTATTACCATAATATTAGGATTTTATCCAATACTAAAACTTGTCCTCAAAGTCATTCATAGGGTTATGTTCCCTAATATATGTTTTTCTAAATCTAGTTCCCAATGATTATACATAACCTCTCTATAATAAAAAATATAAAAAACCCCACACCATTAAACTAAACTTGGTGTCCACTATATTACATTAGAATTGATAAAAGTGATATAATACTAAAGAACTGTTTAGTTTAGTAGTCTTGAATAACTAGATATATACATTATTCTAATATTAATTTGGAAATATAGAATACATATTATAAAAAAATTCTTTCATTTTTTTATTCATAATATCCTTTTTCATATCCTAGGGAAAATAATAAAAAGAAAGGGTGAACTGATAATTTTAGTGAAATTTATGTAAAGTAGATTTTATCTCAAATAAATACGATATAATAAATATATATAATAAAATAACTAAAAACGAATTTCATTTAACCTGTAACATGAGTATAAAATGCATACATATATAATATCATTTTAGTAATGTCAGGGATAATAATAATTTAACTTTAAATGAAATAAATGTTTAATGATGGACGTGATGATTTAATATATAATGATATCTATACCATCAAATTCATATTCTAAGATGGTTTAATTGATTGGTATGTAAACACGGGAAACTGAATTAATGCCAGCTTACTAATTTTTCTAATGAGACATGTCAATGTATGGTGGGTCTATAGGATTCCAAGTCCCACACATCACTACATTTCCAATGCAATCTTAATATTAAGAATTATGAAATTAAATTCATAAAAAATATTCCCTATTAGTAAATCTCCATATCATGTAAGGAATATAGATTATCAATAGTTCCTCTTTCAGTGAAATAAATTTTAAACTAAAATTCTATATATAGAAATGGTATATAGTTTAGGCAATAATAATATCCATGATACAAAGAATATTGTTATTTAAAATAAATATGATTTCCAATTATCACAATAAAGTGTATTTTTAAGAGAAATTTTATTTTTATAAGATTAATCAAGTGATTAGAGATGAAAAATAATAATTTAGATTTTATAGTAAAATTTGTTATCTAAAATAATTTTTTTTAAAAAAATTAATCATTTAAAATAGGTTTTAATTAAATAGTTTTTTTTTTAAATGGTTGATAAATTTTTGGATAATATAAATGGAATAAAACAGTTATGGAAGTTGGAATGTATGTTAATTCCATATATGTTAAAAGAAAACATTCCTTTATTCTTTTAATAAGGAATATAGAAAATGAAACATTTAGGAAAACATTATAAAGATTCATTTAAAACCATGTAAAAAGTCAATGGTAACATAAAATTTCCTCAATAAATTTGTTGAGTAAATAAAAATGACTTTTGTAAAACAGTTCTAAAAAATATGGATATAGAAGAAAAATATACCCAATCAATAAGAGGAATAACACCAGATTTTCTTTTAAACATAACACCAGAAAGAGTAACATAAATTTAATTACTAATAATGATGAATAAATGTATATTTAGGTTAAATACATCAAATTTATATTATATAAAAATAAAAAATATAAATAGGTGCATAATAACAAATATTTCCCAATGGAGTGGAAATACAAATGAAATCTTTTACCTTAGGTCCAACTTGTCACGTACTTTCTTTATCTTATTGAATAATAAAACTATATTAATTATTTAAATTTATCATAAACAATTTAATTTTTATTATTTATTTTATTTTATTTATTATGTTGTTATATTCATTTACTTACTCAATTATGTTCTCTTCAAATGTTTTGAAGATATTCAACTCATATGTCTAAAATGGATTTGGTAGGTCGACTATAGCACAAGAGGTAATTATTTCTACATCTACATAACAATAATCATAAAATAAGTTTCATTTTTATACATAAATTTTAATTTTTAATCCAATCCATAAATATGGCCAAGAAAAATGAACTACGTTACAATCATGAATATGGTTGGTCGTACATACATAAGAAATCTATTTTACATCTATCAATGATCACAAGGGAAAGAAGTTAAGTATTATTTTATCATTATATAATTATAATTATATCATAATTACCATATTATCTATTTAAATAAATTTATAAATATTATCAATTATATGCGGTGATGAAAAATTAATTACATCGCTTCATTGAGGTGGCATTCTACATGTATGCAATAACGACGTTTTCATTTTTCAATGAATGGAAAGGTAAGCAAATATATGATATATTAATTTTATATAATGAAAAAAAAATTAATTAATGTTATATATATATATATATATATTAAATCCATCATTATAACCATCCAGAGAGGCAGCAATAAAAAATGAATTTCATTTGTTCACGAGACGATAGTTCACCATACACATGAATGATGCTTTTGTATCACATTTCATTAAATAGGAGATGAATTTAGTTCATTCCAGTTAAAAAATTCAGTATATTAAATATTGTTATGTTATTATATTGGTATGGTTGAATATTATTAGAAAGAGGTGGAAGAAAAAATAAAAAAAAAACAATTCAGGGTTAAGAATAACATCTATTCTTCACACAACCTCTTTAGGATTATACCCAAAGACTTCCTATATTAGATTTATGATTGAACTAAGGCCTCTATGATGTGTTAATGGATTTAACGTATTTGGGTAGGTATTTTCTAAATAGAGAGGTTTTTTTATATGTGATTTATATACAAGTGGAGCTACCATTAAATTAGTGAGGGGAGGGGAACATTTGGAGTTTATGAAAGTATTAAATTAATGTCAAATATTTTTACTATCAAAATGGATAAAAAATTATATCTTTAAAATATTATATGAGGATGGATTTAAATAAAATCATCCAATAATATTTAGATTTTTTTGGTTTTTTTACACTTATGGTTTAGTTTATATCATTCATTAATTGTTTTGAAAATTACCATAGTATTAATGTTTTATACTCTTTAATGGCCAATAATGATAATATAAAATAAAAAAATACCCACAAATGAAACAAGGATATTATTTCCTGACATATTCAATTCATTTGTTAGAATATATTTTTTTATGAATTTTAAATCTTTTAATAAAATATTATTTAGTATAAATTATCATTAATGTAATTTTTGACACTATTAATTTATCTTAACATTAAATACATCAAGAAAAATAATAAATTTTATTTTAATCCTAAAAAAAACATAAATTTTATATTTATCTAAAAAAACTTGTAACATTATAAAAATTTTAAATTATATTATTTTTCTTCTTTTTTTAAGTTATTTTTTTATTAATTACATAAATGATGTGTCGCTATTTCCCAAGCATTTAAGGTTTGTATTTAATCAAAATAATTAGAAATAAATTACCATAATAAAAAACCATTTATATTTCAAATGAATATTTATCAAATAATATAATTTTTTTACCCCTAACAAAAAAATGTTATAGATATTAAATAAAGAAAAGTGAAATTTTTTTCTTTATCTCTCACATAAATATTTTAATAGTAACAATCATAGATAAAAGGAAACAAATTCTCATATTTTAGATGTTTGGATGATTATGGAAAAAAAATAGTCACATCCAATGAAATTAAGGAAAGTGATAAGTATATTTTTAATGTTTTATCGCATTTATTTTCAGTCTTAATTACTATATTTACCATTACCATAGTGAAAATTATTTACTACGATTACAATTCATAAAGATCATAAATAAAAGGGCACAATTTAAAAAAAATTCACCCCTAATTTTATAGATGAAATACAATTTTCAAGAATAAATTTAAACAATTGGAAGAAATAAATTTAGCATTAAAATGAAAAAACGCAACTAAAATAGTTTTTAAAAAATATATCTTTTAAGTATAAACATGTTTTATAATAAAGAAAATCATAAAATTAATTACTATTAAATTAATTAGATTGTTAATAATAATAAAGAAAAAATATTACTTTTGAACTTTTTTTAAAAATGGGACATTGTAAATGGTTGAAACCAAAAAATTATTTTCAATAAAAATTATATTTTTTTACTATTCATATGAATAACTTTCTTTTTAGTGATAATATAAAAAATTCACCATACCATAATTATAAGAACCTGACCTTAAAACACTACACAATATGGAATTAAACAAATAATTCACATTGTGGATATTTTTAGGTTTAGAGTTTTAGATAATTAGTCCATAACTATTATATTTCATTTCAAATTCAAAGTTAACATTTCTACTCAGTTTCCATTTTTTTTACAAAATAAGAACTCTTGAAAAAAAGTCATGTCTTGTTCCATGTTTTAGATAGCATGCCATTTCCTTGATCCCATCCTTGAACAAATTCCACATTATGTCCTGTGAAAAACATTTCAAAAACTTGGGATGTGTAACGACCCAAGAAACCATGTTATGAGTAATAACAAGTTTATATTACAATGTCACCCATTAATTGAACAAACAATCATCTTATGAAGAAATAATAATAAAAGTAACAATGAATTAGATAATTCATCAAAATTAATGAAAGACCATTTTATTCAAATGAGTAACATCCTGGTGAGTACAACTCACAGCAATCGAACAAGAAGTTTAGCTAACCAAGAATCCCAATTAAAAACCTGATTACAATTATAGGGAGACCGCTTAAAACCACAAGAACCCCGAGAAGGCGGTAAGGGTCTTTGGCATCCATTAAAATAATTATAAGGATGGTCGAAGCCACAGAAGCCGTACTGAGCACCAAAAGAATCACACGAACCATCTCCTCTTTTTCTCCTTCAGTCACCTTGAGTTTGGGATACCCTGAGACCAATCCTTTTATAAGAACACTTATCCGACCGTTAGACCCTAACAAATATAAATATAACCATTGACTCCCCCTTTATCCTCTTATCCTCAAATGTTTTAATTTTCAATTAGACCGTTGAAGATAAGATTTGATTGCCCTCAAAAGGTTCAAAAAGTTAATTATGTTATTTGCTTTAATATTTAAAAAATGACATCAACAATAATATAATTAATTTATTGCTTGTTTTTCCAAGATGTGAATTATATTTTATTGTGCAAAGCAGTGTGAATTAATATTATTTTTTTTTAACTATTTATGTTTTTGACATGAGCAAGTAAGTATTTATTTCTTGAATGAACATATTGAACCAGATGGGTTTTTACTTTGCCTAAGAAAATATGTACTCAAACTCTTGAGTTATATATGTTGCCTCAAACATTATATTAAATGTATTATATTTATCTCTAAATTAAATATAAGTAATAATAATAATGCAAATATTTATAATTTGACCTTTTTATAATTAACCATTTTGAGACGATGTCAAATTATGATTTCATTTACGTATGTGTTTCATAATGTAAATATTTATATTAATGCACTCTTATTTGTGAATTTGAAAATAATTAGTGATGTTGTTATGTTAAATGTTTAATTATATTAATAACAATAACATAAATGTTCAATTATGGAAAATTAAGATAATTAATTTGTAATTCAATAAAGGAAAATAAAAATATGTTTTCATAAGGGGGAATTAATTAAAATACTTATGTATTAAATGACCATTGACTCACTATAAAATAATAAATGTTTGATCAATAATTGCTTGTTAATAGTGATAGTTTACATAATAAGTTTATAACAATTTTTATAAAAGAATAAAATATCAAATGTTTTTTTTCAAATAGGTATATTTTCTCCGCCGCATCAAGATGGACCGTCCGATCCTTCACTTCCATCACGACCGTCTTTTTTTTTAACATTGCAGTGCTTATGGGCCGTCCGATGAGATCCCGTTCAATCCCGGCCGTCTGTCCCTTTTAATACCGCATCGTGTCTTGGCCATCCGATTCTATCTCGTCAATCTGGGTCGTCCATTGGAATACAGATCTTCTTCCCCTGCGATTTTCTTCTTCCTCATACCGTTGTACCAGTAGGATGTAGGCAGCTTCGTTTCTTCCCTTAGGCCAGCGGAGGACCCACTTTGCTCCCTCCTTTCCACAGGTTAGGCACCAACTCCGCCTCGAATACCTGCTCCACATCTCCATGCAAGTTGAGTTCTCTGTTTTTTTTAAAACCTTGGTTTGCACTGAAACAAGGAGAGTTTCTCCTTCATGAATCTTTGATCTTTTCGACCAGCGGTTCGGTGTCGCCTACTTCTTCCTTCTCCTCCTCTACGAACAGGTAAGGGAAATCTTTTTATTTGTTTTTTTCTCTAGTTTTGATACACAGTTTTTTATATATACTCTCTACGTATTTATATACTCCTTGAGTATACACTCATATATAAGGTCACAAGAACCACTGCATACCTGTTTATCTCTTCTTGCATGGATAATCGAACACCCTACTTTGTATCATTTTTTTAGTTTCTTTTAGCCCCGGTGGATACATATATGCATACACTTTTCTTTTATATATATGCATATAACCTTTGTATGCACTCTTTTTCTTTATATGTATATAGTCTTTGTTGTACTCTGCTTCATGGAAATGGGGGGTTCAGAAAATTTTTATGAACTTATAAAATTATGCAAGTATATGTGTATTTTATGTATATGCATATATGGGATCTCATTCTTTAAACAAGAAAAATAATGAATGTTAATGTTTTTGAAATTTTTTTTGGGTACACAGAATATGCAAGGGGCCCTCGCGCCTCCAAAGTAGCATGTGAATCCTTCCCCACTAATTCCCTTACCTCATGAATATGTACATATGTATAAATGTTTATAATTTCATCTTGAATCTGTTTAGATTTTCAAATTAAAAACATGTGAATTTTCATTTCGGGTTATGATCATTGAAGAATGACCTTTCATTTTTGGGCATTGTTTTGAAAACCTGAACTACATGCAAGTGGGGGATCTAGTCCCTCATGTTATTTGTACCATTATTCATAACTCATGTATGTTTGGTTATATATAAATATAATATAATTGGGGTTTCACTAAACCTTTTCTTTATAATTTTAAGTCATGCTACGATTGAAAAAGTTTAATAAAACCTAGTTTTGTGGTGTGCAGATCCCAAACACGCACCTTAAATGTACATAAATTCTTTTAATATAAGTGTCACTTCACCTGAATTCGTATTTATCTCAAATTTGATTATTTTTAAGTGGAGTGTGATGGTTGTTTTATGTTAAAATATAAATGTACTCCTATGAATAAGTTCATGGGTGTAAATAATTCTTTTATGCTTGAATACCTCTTAGGCCATAAACCATGTTTTATATTATGGATGTTTCACAATCACTACCTTTGGTTCTTCGGGTTGGTGCTTTAGTGTATTATAAATAACCAGTGCATTAAAATTAAGTGGATACCTTAGAGTTAAATAGGGTGTCAACATGGTTTGAACAAGGCCACCTACTAAAGGGTTTAGATGTGGAAATTGTTATCTCATGTGTTAATCTGTCATTTTTATGTAAGAAAGTTTCTTTTATTACATGTTCTCAACAATATTCTCTTTTAGGCCACCATGTGAGGTGAACTATGAATTAATGGGGTTTCATTTAATGAACATGACGTAATTTTACATGATAATACTTTATGTTTAGTGTTCCAGTTATTTTTTCATGTACAAGAGTAAGTTGATTTAGTTTATTTACATCACTGCTTAATCTGAAGCCAAGAGACTAGTTCTTTTTACATTTACGTTATGATCCACTTCAAGTTATGAATATGTATGTAAAAAGGGGGTTTGATTAAGAATGTATGAATGAAACCCTATGAATGAAATACCATGTCAAGATATGTGAGAGATGTATTGGACTTAAATGTTTATGGATGGGTGCACCCGGAATTATATAGCTCTCCAATGCATTGGGTAAAGTATGAGTCTCATGAGATGTTATGTGTGACATTCTTGGCGGTTAGCCTTGACTTGTGCTACCATGGAAACAGGATGGGTGGTTTGTCTTGACCCGTATTAAGTATGTTTTATGGTCTTGACGCAAGGTCTTGACAATATCCGACATTATACATTCCCTCTGCATGTGATGAAAAATGGTCAACCAGGGGTTAGTCCAACTAACAAGACATCCCCTAGTTGAAAATTACCTTGACTATGTGAATGAATTTATGAAATAAGAATTTAACACATGTGGTATGCTATTATAAGAACCTTATGTGCCAATGTATCATGGTATGAATGTTTTCCCTGCTTACACTCAATTCTTTTAGAACTGAACTAATATTGGAGGAATATTATGCATCATCTATTCTTCATATGTTGTGCTCTCTGATTATGTTTACTTTACAGTTTATTTTAAGTACGTACTTCTTCACTGTGCAACTGGTTTTCAAAAAGGCAGGATTTACATGTTTTAAGAAAAGTTAATGCTTTGTTTTAGTGAAGTGTTTTAAATGACTTCTTTGAGAAAGAGTTTTCTTAAAACGTTTTTAAAACCCATTACTGGGTATATTTGCTCACCCTATATTTTTGTTTTAAAATTTTCAGGCACGGTTTGTACTAATGAAGTCTATCAGAAGTAGCTGGTTTCCCAGAACCCTGATCCTCGCGATCTTCTGTAGTAATGGGACATGATATATTATTTGTAAATGATGTAATGAAATGTTAGTATATCATGTCTCATAAGGCAATCAGGATTGGGGTCTCTACAGTTGGTATCAGAGGATGGGTTCATCAAACTATGGAAAACCAGGTGGTATGAACATATTACTATGATTGACTAAGTAAAAATGTTATAACTTTTAGATGGCTGATGAAAATGTACCTACCGACCTACTGTCACTTCCCACTAAGGCTCTAGAGAACATTGTATCTCTAGCTAGCCGTGAGAACTTTCTAAATTATGCCCGAATTCGCACTACATGTAAGCACCTGTATGACGTCTCAAATTCGCCTAGGGTGCTTAGTATACATTGGGGATTGGGAATGGATTATCTCCTAATGATGATAACCCAATTTCCCTCTTATGCACGTCGGGGAAGGTACCACGAGGAACTCTTCCGAGTGTTCACGACTGGCGAAGAATTTGGTACGATGCTTGATAACCCCTTTTAAGAATCTGCTCTTGCCGGAGACCTCCAAGTGGCTTCCCTATGCCAGATTTTTCACTACGGCTTCTGGGGCTAGTTGATGGAGTTTGGGGTGTTGGAAGATGAGTCCACCCGATTGTCTCTTAGGCAAGAGGTGTATAATTATGTTTCCAAACTCCATACCCCTCATGCTAAACTCAGGAGGCGTCATAGATGTTGCCATGAGTTTAACCTTATCTGTTTAGCTTATATGGGGTTTAAAGAGTTATGGAGTTTTTCCTCTCTTTGTGGTGTTCGTTTAGTAAATTCAGGCTTTGTTATGTAAACTTTTGCATAAATGAAATTTTCATGTTCCCTTTTATGCATCTACCTTATCAGTGTTGTTATGTGTTCCCTTTCGAATGTTTTTTTCAGATGGCTAGTCAAACGAACATCTCATCACTACCCGATGAGTTAGTAGAAGTTATTATGATCAGGACATGCACGGTGGATTATCCATCTTTTCTCCACCTGTGAGGGTCTTGACAACGTCTTCTCGATTTAGCAAACGGTCCGGAGATTCTTTGTTTGTGTCAGGAGATGATCAGGTTTTTCATCACATCGCCACTGCCCAACTCCCCTGCTATAGGTGAAGGGGAAGATACTATGAGGGTCTCTTTTAGTGTTTTACTATGGCGCAAAAATTCTCTTCCAGAGCGTGTTTCCTCGTAGCTTCCCAGGATGGCCACCTTAGTGCAACCTATATGTTCCAGGTCTTAAATTTCAGTATCCTCAATCGCATGATTCCCCTCAATTACCTCGGGCGTGATGTAGCCCGGAGAGTTATCAGGGAATTTATCTACTCAGACGTTTCTAAGCTTTTTAATGCATGAGCCTCCCTTTGGAAGCCTATGTGCAGTACGCATGAGCAGGAGTTCAAAACATACTGCTCAAAGTGCATCTGGGCTAGGGAAACAGAAGAACGGTGTGCCAACTTTGGTATTCCTTTAACCGAGCCAGATCACCTGTTTCGGTAATGTTGTATTTCTGGGGTTTCTATTTTTCTTTTTATGAATAGAATTGCGAGGACACAATTCTTTGAAGGGGGAAATAATGTAACGACCCAAGAAACCATGTTATGAGTAATGAAAAGTTTATATTACAATGTCACCCATTAATTGAACAAACAATCATCTTATAAAGAAATAATAATAAAAGTAACAATGAATTAGAGAATGCATCAAAATGAATGAAAGGCCCTTTTATTCAAATGAGTAACATCCTGGTGACTACAACTCACAGTAATCGAACAAGATGTTTATCTAACCAAAAATCCCAATTAAAACCCTGATTACAATTATAGGGAGACCGCTTAAAACCACAAGAACACCGAGAAGGCGGTAAGGGTCTTTGACATCCATCAAAATAAACATAAGGATGGTCGAAGCCACCACAGCCGTACTGAGCACTAAAGGAATCACACGAACCATGTCCTCTTTTTCTCCTTCAGTTGCCTTGAGTGTGGGATACCCTGAGACCAGGCTTTTTATAAGAACACTTATCCGACCGTTATACCCTAATGACTATAAATATAATCGTTGGCTCCCCCATGATCCTCTTATCCTCAAATGTTTTAATTTTCAATTGGACCGTTGAAGATAAGAGTTGATTGCCCCCGAAAGGTTCAAAAAGTTAATTATGTTATTTGACTTAATATTTAAAGAATGAAATCAATGATAATATAATTAATTTATTGCTTTTTTCCCAAGTTTTGAATTATATTTTATATTGAAAACCAGTGTGAATTAATATTAATATTTTTTTCACTATTTATAATACACGTTTTTGACATGAGCAAGTAAGTATTTATTTCATGAATGAACATATTGAACGTGATGGGTTTTTACTTTGCCTAAGAAAATATGTACTCAAACTCTTGAGTTATATATGTTGCGTCAAACTTTAAATTAAATGTATTATATTTCTCTATAAATTAAATATAAGTAATAATAATAATGCAAATGTTTATAATTTGACCTTTTTATAATTAACCGTATTGAGATGATGTCAAATTATGATTTCCTTTACGTATGTGTTTCATAATGTTAATATTTATATTAATGCACTCTTATTTCTGAATTTGAAAATAATTAGTGATGTTGTTATGTTAAATGTTTAATTTTATTAATAACAATAACATAAATTTTCAATTATGGAAAATTAAGATAATTAATATTTAATTAAATAAAGGAAAATAAAAATATGTTTTGATAAGGGTGAATTAATTAATATACTTGTGTATTAAATGACCATTGAATCACTATAAAATAATAAAAGTTAGATCAATAATTTCTTGTTAATAATGATAGTTTAAATAATAATTTTATAACAATTTTCATAAAAGAATAAAATATCAAATGTTTTTTTAAAACAACCGTGTTTTCTCCGCCGCATCAAGCTAGACCGTCCGATCCTCCCCTTCCATCACGACGGTATTTTTTTTAATGCCGCAACACTTAGGGGTCATCCGATCAGATCCCATGCATTCCCGGCCGTCTGTCCCTTTTAATACCGCATCGTGTCTTGGCCATCCGATTCGATCTCGTCAATCTGGGTCGTCCGTTGGAATACGAATATTCTTCCCCCGCGGTTTTCTTCTTCCTCGCGCCACTGTACCAGTAGGGTGTAGGCAGCTTCGTTTCTTCGCTTAGGCCGATTGAGGACCCACTTTGCTCCCACATTTCCACAGGTTAGGCACCGACTCCACCTCGGATACCCGCTCCATGTCTCCATGCAAGTTGAGTTCTCTATTTTGTTTTAAAAACCTCGGTTTTCACCAAAACAAGGAGAGTTTCTCCTTCGTGAATCTTTGATCTTTTCGACCACCGGTCCAACGTCGCTTGCTTCTTCCTTCTCCTCCCCTCCGAATAGGTAAGGTAACTCTTTTTATTTGTTTTTTTTCTCTAGTTTTGATACACCGTTTTTATATATACGCTCTACGTATATATATACTCCTTGAGTATACACACATATAAAAGGTCACAAGAACTGTTGCATACCTGTTTATCTCTTCTTGCATGGAGAATCGAACACCCTACCTTGTTTTGTTTTTTTAGTTTCTTTTATCCCCAGTGGATACATATATGCATACAATTTTCTTTTATATATATGCGTATAACCTTTGTATTCACTCTTTTTCTTTATATGTATATAGTCTTTGTTGTACTCTGCTTCATGGAAATGGGGGGTTCGGAAAATTTTTATGAACTTATAAAATTAAGCAAGTATATGTGTATTTTATGTATATGCATATACGGGTTTTAGTTCTTTATACAAGAAAAAATTGAATGTTAATGTTTTCCAAAAATGTTATGGGTACACAGAATATGCAAGGGGTCCTCGTGCCTCCAAAGTAACATGTGAATCCTTCCCCACTAATTCCCTTACCTCACGAATATGTACATAAGTATAAATTTTTATAATTTAGTCTTGAATCCGTATACATTTTCAAATTAAAAACATGTTTATGTTCATTTCGAGTTATGATCTTTGAAGAATAACCTTTCATTTTTGGGTATTGTTTTCAAAACCTGAACTGCATGCAAGTGGGGGATCTAGTCCCTCAAGTTCTTTGTACCATTATTTGTAACTCACATATGTTTGGTTATATATAAATATGGTATAATTGGGGTTTCACTAAACCTTTTCTTTATAATTTTAAGTCATTATATGATTGAAAAAGTTTAATAAAACCTAGTTTTGTGGTGTAAAGATACCAACCACACACCTTAAATGTACATAAATTCTTTTGATATAAGTGTCACTTCACCTGAATTTGTATGTATCTCAAATTTCATTATTTTCTAGTGGAGTGTGATGGTTGTTTTATGTTAAAATATAAATGTACTCCTATGCATAAGTTCATGGGTGTAAATAATTTGTTTATGCTCAAATACCTCTTAGGCCATAAACCATGTTTTATGTTATGGATGTTTCACAAGCACTGTCTTTGGTTCTTCGGGTTGGTGCTTTAGTGTATTATAAATATCCAGTGCATAAAAATTAAGTGGATACCATGTCGTTATATAGGGTGTAAACATGGTTTGAAAAAGTTCACCTACTAAAGGGTTTAGATGCAGAAATTGTTATCGCATGTGTTAATTTGTCATTTTTATGTATTCAAGTTTCTTTTATTACATGTGCTCAAAAATATTCTCTTTTATGCCACCATGTAAGGTAAACTATGAATTTATGGGTTTCATTTAATGAACATGACATAATTTTACATGACAATACTTTATGTTCAGTGTTCCAGTTATTTTTTCATGTACAAGAGTAAGTTGATTTAGTTTGTTTACATCACTGCATAATCTGAAGCCAAAAGCCTAGTTCTTTTTACATTTACGTTATGATCCACTTCAAGTTATGAATATGTATATAAAAAAGGGGTTTGATTAAGAATGTATGAATGAAAACCTATGAATGAAAGACCATGTCAAGATATGTGAGGGATGTATTGGACATAAATGTTTATGGACGGGTGTGCCCGGAATTATATAGCACTCCAATGCATTGGGTAATATATGAGTCTCATGAGACATTATGTGCGACAGTCTTGGAGGTTATCCTTGACTTGTGCTACCATGGAAATGGCATGGGCGGTTAGCCTTGACCCGTATTAAGTATGCTTTATGGTCTTGACGCAAGGTCTTGACAAAGTCCGGCATTATACATTTCATCTGCATGTGATGATAAATGGTCAACCAGGGGTTAGTCTAACTAACAATACATCCCCTAGTTGAAAATTCCCTTGACTATGAGAATGAATTTATGAAATAAGAATTTAACACATGTGGTATGCTAGTATAAGAACCTTATGTGCCAATGTATCATGGTATGAATGCTTTCCCTATTACACTCAATTCTTTTAGAACTAAAGTAATATTGGTTGAATATTATGGATCATCTATTCTTTATTTGTTTCACTCTCTGATTATGTTTTCTTTAAAGTTTATTTTAAGTACGTACTTCTTCTCTGTGCAAGTGGTTTTCAAAAATACAGGATTTACATGTTTTAAAAAAAGTTAACGCTTTGTTTTAGTGAAGTTTTTTAAATGACTGCTTTGAGAAATATTTTTCTTAAAACGTTTTTAAAACCCCTTACTGGGAATATTTTCTCACCCTACATTTTTGTTTTAAATTTTTTAGGCATGGTTTGTACTAATGAGTTTTATCAGAAGTAGCTGGTTTCCCAGAACCCTGAGCCTCACGATCTTCTGTAGTAATGGGACATGATATATTATTTGTAAATGATGTAATGAAATGTTGGTATATCATGTCTCATAAGGCACCTAGGATCAGGGTCTCTACAAGATGAGCATAAAATGCTCAGTAAGGGATACACAAAGAAGGAAAACTGTTAGTTTTTCAAAACAACAAGTAAACCATGAATACTTTAAGATAAGTAATACTTTTCACCTTTATGAAGTAGTAAATACTCTTCATTGAATAAAATATCACCACTTACCCTTTTTTAACCAATAGATTACCCATATAAAGAACAAATAACATATAAAGGTAACTTGGGACATAAACATACTTAAATGGAATAACCATACGGTCGACTTCCACACATATCAGTAAATGGAATAGCCATATGGATGACTTCCATACCCAATTAATTGGAGGTTATAACATAACCACCCATCCTGGTTTATCACGGCACCACCCATCATTTGGTTTATCACGTAACCACCCGTCAAATGTCCATGTACCATTATAAAATCTTAACACATAAAAAAATTATAAAGGAAAGAAAAAATTTCCATATTTCAATCACAATATATCAATTAAATATATTGAAATAACCAATCCATTACCAAACCATTTTCAATACCTAATATATATAATAGTATATGGTGTTTATTTTCCTTAAAAACATTACATCTTGTTATGGAATCCAAATAACAAATAATACTCGAGGCGGCGGAAAAAGGTCATTGTCACCGCTTACATTTAAAAAAACAATCCTTTTTGTCATTTAGTGAAACACTTCATAAAAAATATTCATTTCTAATGAAATTAAATGTCCAAGAGGATTATACACCGTATAAAAGAAAGTTATGTATAAAACAAAATATGCCTTAGTTAAAGGAGATTGAGATGAAGTCCCTTACCTCATGTCTGACTTGACTCGATCATTATTTAATATCCTAAATAATAAACTGAAGTTAATTTATACTATCTTAAGAACCTTTTTCTGGTTTATTCTTCCTTTTATATCACTTATTACCATGTTATGAACATTATGTAATCATTCAAGTTAATAATGGTCGTTTTGTCGATATTTGGTACTTGAGTCAAAAATGAACACCTTATATTTAAAAGTTTTTCCATGTGGTCAATAGTCCATTATATACAAAATGATATTAATGATTTAGATATAATATATATCATATATATCCAGTATATTCATGTATTTATAATAGTACATAATATTTGGAGGTAAGAAATGAAATCCACCATTCATGGAGACGGTAAGTCGTACGTACGCATGAACGCTACTTTCAATTCTATTTCTTATTTTAATGGAATTAAAACCAAATGAAACATAGGTATATTATAATTCAAGTATAATATCATATATAATATCATTAAATCTATCCTTTATACATCCCACATATGGCATTAATGAGTCATATCACTTTGAGGGGGCGGTACTCTGCACTTCCACAAATGAAATTATCGCGTTTACTCTTAATGGAAACAATAAAGGTATGATATAGATATAAAATACAGAATCACAAAGAATAAATAAACATAATATATATCATATATAAATATAGTGCCATCATAATGGCCACCATGAGAGGTGGTTGGAGGTAATTGAACAATCATCATTTCGTGAGGCGTTAGTTTTCAATCCACATAAACATTATGTTCTTCACCCATTAGATGGAGCTGTGTGTAAGTCTAGTTAGAATAATTCTCATAACAACATACTAGTATATTGAGGATACTTTTGTTGATATAAAATAATGGAGTAAAATGAGTTTAGGGGTTGGAGAAGTAAAATAAAATAAAAGAAGTTATGAGAAACCATTACCTTTAATTTGGGTAACTTCCTTTGGTTTAAACCAAAAAGGCTACTTGATGTGACTTAAGATTAAGGTAAGGCTTCTAGGATGAGGATAGGGATGTAGGGAGATTAATTGGGCATAGTTTTTGTGAGCCAAATGGTTTGAGAGGTGTGAGAAATTAGTTAGAAGTGGTGTCTTTTTATAAGGGGGGAGGGTCTCTTTAAAAAAGATTGAAAATATTATTTTATTATATAATGATATTTGGTTTATAAAGGTCCAAAAATCATTATAGTCAAAGATAAGATGAATTATGGTCGAAATAAAATCATAAAATAAGAATTTTACAGGTTTTAGATAATATTTCAATCATTATAATCTTATTTATTTAAATCCTTTATTAATGATGTAAGTACTGCATCTTTATTGTGTCATATATAATTTAATTTATTCTTGGTCTAAAAATTATAAAAAATATACTATCATGTTGGAAATCTTTTTATCTTTATAAATAATACTTATTGTTGAAAATATAACTTATATAACACCAATAAAAATCAATTTACTAAAAGATTTGTGTTTATTTCATTTTTTCTTTTACTTTAAATTAATTAATCTAAAGTGTCATTATCATTCATAAGTGGCTCCATGGGGTCCCAAAATCGACCCAAGGATTCCCATGGATGGAAATACTCATCCAATAAGGTTAGGACAATTGTTAACGTAATTTGGAATTATTATAATATTCCTATTACCTTGAATTACCCTATTTACCTTTAACCGAGGTAAATAAAAGTCAAAAGTTACTATTCATCAAAAAATATTTTCATCTTATTGAACCAAATTTTACTTACTAATAACAACCATGTATGTTGGATTTTCAAAATTCAATTCACAGAAGTGGTAAAATTTCATTTAAATGAAAAAGATAGTTTTTTAACTACTACTAAGTGGTTTCACTATTCATCGAAAATTGATGTTTTTTAGAAAAATTCCAAAAATTCAGGATAAGATCTATTTGATATTTTGAAATAAAAAATGATGTTTATTTTTTCAAATTAAAAAAATAATAGTGGAATTAATTAATTTTAAAATTAATTCCCGTTGTTAAAAAAATAGGGGGTTTTTTAGAAACAATAACGACCAAATGATTGACACTTGTTTATGTCCAATTTCAAAGTAAAATAAATTTCAATGACCAACATTGGATTAAATGGTAAAAATATATTTTAATTACACATTAAATCCAATTAAAAAGATAATATAACCATATAAATAAATTAGATTAAAAGGAACTATTGAATTAAAATACAGTATTTTCACTATTCATTAAAAATTGAAATTTATCAGAAAAATACCAAAAAATTACCCAAAGTAAATTTCAATGCCCCAAATATAAATAATAATTTTATTTGGTCAAATAGAACATATAAAAATGACCAAAACTTGATTTAAATAGGGTTCGCCATCAAAACCCGATAAATGCCCTCTCTACTGCTACGATAAATCTACAGCAGCACACCCGAACACCTGCAAAAAATGACAGCATCTCAATAAGACAATTAAATCAAGTATACCCATACAAAATTAACTCATAAATAATAATGAAATTAGACCAAGTATACCCATTAAATTTTTATACCTGTACACCATTAACACATAATTTATAAGTTAATTAAGTACTTACAGAAATCAATTCAGAATTCAGGGGGTTTGGGGGATGTTCAAGGGTTTGGGGTGGTTTTCCAAGGGGGTTAGGGGGTGTACAGGGGGCTTTCTAGTTAAATCCTAAGGCTCTACATGGGTGTGTTTTATCAATACATAAATCTTTGGACTTTTCCCTATCCACTATGCATCATGTTCTCAACCTCAAAGAAGTTATAAGGGTTGTACACACACTGAGGTGTACATACTGGGGGGGGGGGGTGAATCTCATTAATAAACCCCCAATATTAAACCTGAAATAGGCTATTTTAAGTGCATTATCAGGTAATATTCACAACCTAGTTGAGAAATAACTGGAATAAAACCAATAAAAATCATCATTGATCCTCAAATCCATGACCATGATTAAACCAAAATTAATTTTCCAAGTGCTAAACTTTTGCCGAGAATTTCACAAGGATCGTTTAGACATTATAAAAATATAGTTTGACCAAGTCCTACCCTATCTATATCAAGACACATTGATTCTCAAGTATTAAAGCTTGATCAACCATACCTACTTCATCTAATGTTAGGGTTTCTCTGAGTACATCGTAGGAACCACACAAAACATATAATATACCATGGTCTCCCCACTATATACATAATTATCATTGACCTCAAATATGTGAGTTTTATTTATAATCCATCCTGAAAATACAATTATGGGAGTTTTCTCATCCAGGGAATACCCTCAACAGTATCTCAGACCACCCATATGTGTTCTTCCAATTCCGAGGCATAAGACCTACAAGGATCTCATCCCTATACTATAGGAGTACCCTTATTTAGGAAATAATACTAAGAAGCATATATTCTTTACCATATGGGATTATTATCATCCAAATAATAATCCCTAGAAGCATATCAACCCTCCAATATGGGTGTATTCTCATTTGAGGCCCAATCTATATAATCATCTCAACCCTCTCTTATGGGATTATTTTCATTTAGTGAATATTCCCGATAATAATCTCATCCCACTACTATGGTTGTATTATAATTTGGGGAATAATACCTATATACATCTCATCCCTCCCCTATGAGAGTATTCTCATTTAAGGAATAAGACCCATAAGCATATCCACCCTCCCATATTGGAGTATTTTCATCCAGATATAAGCCCATAAGTATCATAGACCCAAACACATGATCACCCTAGTATACCAGTCCAAACATGAATTGATATATATGATTCCCCTGATAGATCACATTCCATGACCCCCCATTTAAAAGATCAATGCAATCCGAATGCGTTTGGTCGGATTTTCGTAGCTTAGTTGTTGTTTTCAATTAAAATCGTGTCCATTTTAAACAAAATAGAGACCCTTTGAGTGATAGCGGCCACACCGTTCCTCTGATTGAGGCGGGGTTGACTCATACACATCACCAAGGACCCTTGGATCATTCTTACAAAATATAAATACAATCCAAATGCATTTGGTCGGATTTTTGTAGGTTAGTTGTTGTTTTCAATTAAAATCGTGTTCATTTTAAACAAGAGAGACCCTTTGAGTGCTAGCGGACACACCATGCCTCAGATTGAAGTGGGGTTGACTTGTACACATCACCAAGGACCCTTGGATCATTCTTATAAAATATCAATGCAATCCAAAATCCTTTGGTCGGATTTCCATTGGTTAGTTGTTGTTTTCACTTAAAATCATGTCAATTTTAAACAAAAGAGAGACCCTTTGACTACTCGCGGACACACTATGCCTCAGATTGAGGCGGGGTTGACTCGTACACGTCACCAAGGACCCTTGGATCGTTCTTATAAAATATCAATGCAATCTGAATGAATTTGGTCAGATTTCCGTAGGTCAGTTGTTTTTTTTACATAAAATCGTGTCCGTTTTAAACAAAATAGAGACCCTTTGAGTGATAGTGGCCACACCGGGCCTCATATTGAGTCAAGGTTGACTTGTACACGTCACCAAGGACCCTTGTATCATTCTTATAAATGATAAATACAATTGGAATGCGTTTGGTTGGATTTCCGTAGGTCAGTTGTTGTTTTCAGTTAAAATCATGTCCATTTTAAACAAGAGAGACCCTTTGAGTGCTAGCGGCCACACCGTGCCTTGTATTTAGGCGGGGTTGACTTTTACATGTCACCAAGGACCCTTTTATTGTTATTATAAAAGATAAATGCAATAAGAATGCGTTTGGTTGGATTTTCATAGGTCAGTTGTTGTTTTCACTTAAAATCATGTCCATTTTAAACAAAATAGAGACCCTTTCAGTGCTAGAGGCCGCACCGTGCCTCAGATTGAGGTGGGGTTGACTCTTACACGTCACCAAGGACACTTGTATAGTTATTATAAAAGATCAATGCAATACGAATGCGTTTGGTCAGATTTCCGTAGGTCAGTTGTTGTTTTCAATTAAAATCGTGTCCATTTTAAACAAGAGAGACCCTTTGAGTGCTAGCGGCCAAACCGTGCCTTAGATTGAGCCAGGGTTGACTCGTACACATCACCAAGGACCCTTGGATCGTTATTACAAAATATCAATGCAATCCAAATGCGTTTGGTTGGATTTCCGTAGGTCAGTTGTTGTTTTCAATTAAAATCGTATCCATTTAAAAATAAAATAAAGACCCTTTGAGTGATAGCGGCCACACTGTGCCTTGGATTGAGGTGGGGTTGACTCGTACACATCACCAAGGACCCTTGGATCGTTATTATAAAATATCAATGAAATCTGAATGTGTTTGGTTGGATTTATGTAGGCTAGTTGTTGTTTTCAATTAAAATCGTGTCCATTTTAAACAAGAGAGACACTTTGAGTACTAGCGGCCACACTGTGCATCAGATTGAGGCGGGGTTGACTCGTACACATCACCAAGGACCCTTGGATCTTTCTTATAAAAGATAAATTCAATCATAATGTGTTTGGACAGATTTCCGTATTTCAGTTTTTGTTTTCACTTAAAATCGTGTCCATTTTAAACAAAATAGTGACCCTTTGAGTGATAGCGGCCACACCGTGCCTTGGATTTAGGTGGAGTTGACTCATACACATCAACAAGGACTCTTGGATCGTTCTTATAAAATATCAATGATATCTGAATGTGTTTGGTTGGATTTCTATAGGTCAGTTGTTGTTTCAATTAAAATCATGTCTATTTTAAACAAGAGAGTCCCTTTGAGTGCTAGTGGCCACACCATGCCTCATATTGAGGCGGGGTTGACTCGTATATGTCACCAAGGACCCTTGTATCATTATTATAAAAGATCAATGTAATCTGAATGTGTTTGGTCAGATTTCCGTAGGTCAGTTTTTGTTTTCACTTAAAATCGTGTCCATTTGAAACAAAATAGAGACCCTTTGAGTGATAGCGGCCACACCGTGCCTCATATTGAGGCGGGGTTAACTCATACATGTCACCAAAGACCCTTTTATTCTTCTTATAAAATATCAATGCAATTAGAATGTGTTTGGTCAGATTTCCATAGGCCAGTTGTTGTTTTCACTTAAAATCGTGTCAATTTTAAACAAAATAGAGACCCTTTGAGTGATAGCGGCCACACCGTGCCTCGGATTGAGGCGGTGTTGACTCTTACATGTTACCAAGGACCCTTGGATAATTCTTATAAAATATCAATGCAATCCAAATGCATTTGGTTGGATTTATGTTGGTCAGTTGTCGTTCTCAATTAAAATCGTGTCCATTTTAAACAAGAGATACCCTTTGAGTTTTAGCGGCCACACCGTGCCTCGGATTGAGGCAAGGTTGAATCGTACACATCACCAAGGACCCTTGGATAATTTTTCTAAAAGATCAATGCAATCCGAATGTGTATGGTCAGATTTTCGTAGATCAGTTGTTGTTTTCACATAAAATCGTGTCCATTTTAAACAAAATAGAGACCCTTTGAGTGATAGTGGTCACACCGTGCTTCGGATTGAGGCGGGGTTCACTCGTAATTTTCACCAAGGACCCTTGGATCGTTCTTATAAAATATCAATGCAATCCAAATGCATTTGTTCTGATTTATGTAGTTCAGTTGTTGTTTTCAATTAAAATAGTGTCCATTTTAAACAAGAGAGACCCTTTGAGTGCTAGCGGCCACATCGTGCCTTGGATTGAGGCAGGGTTGACTTGTACACGTCACCAAGGACCCTTGGATTGTTCTTATAAAAGATAAATACAATCCTAATGCGTTTGGTTGGATTTCCATAGGTCAGTTATTATTTTCACTTAAAATCGTGTCCATTTTAAACAAAATAGAGACCCTTTGAGTGATAGTAGCCACACCGTGCCTCGGATTGAAGTGAGGTTGACTCTTACACATCACCAAAGATACTTGGATCATTATTATAAAACATCAATGCAATCTTAATGTGCATGGTCATATTTCCGTAGGTCAGTTGTTGTTTTCAAATAAAATCGTGTCTATTTTAAACAAGAGGGACCCTTTGAGTGCTAGCGGACACACCGTACCTCAGATTGATAAGATTTTGACTCATACACGTCACCAAGGACCCATGTATCATTCTTAAAAAAGATCAATGCAATTCGAATGCGTTTGATCGGATTTCTGTAGGTCAGTTGTTGTTTTCAATTAAAATTGTGTCCATTTTAAACAAGAGAGACCCTTTGAGTGCTAGGGGCCACATCGTGCCTCGGATTGAGGCGAGGTTCACTCGTACATGTCACCAAAGACCATTGAATCGTTCTTATAAAATATCAATTCAATCCGAATGCGTTTTGATGGATTTCCATAGGTCAGTTGTTGTTTTCACTTAAAATCGTGTCCATTTTTAAAAAAATAGAGACCCTTTGAGCGCTAGCGGCCACACCGTGCCTTGGATTGAGGCGGGGTTGAGTCTTACACATCACCAATAACCCTTGGATTGCTCTTATAAAATATCAATGCAATATTAATGCGTTTGGTTGTATTTCCATAGGTCAATTGTTGTTTTTAATTAAAATCATGTCCATTTTAAACAAGAGAGACCCTTTGAGTGCTAGCGGCCACACCGTGCCTCAGATTGAGGTGAGGTTGACTTGTAAATGCCACCAAGGACCCTTGGATCGTTCTTATAAAAAATTAATGCAATCCAAATGCGTTTGGTCAGATTTCCATAGGTTAGTTGTTGTTTTCACTTAAAATCGTGTCCATTTTAAACAAAATAGAGACCCTTTGAATGATAGCGGCCACACCGTGCCTCAGATTGAGGTAGGGTTGACTCGTACACATCACCATGGACCCTTGGATCGTTCTTATAAAAGATCAATGCAATCCGAATGTGTTTGGTTGGATTTATGTAGGTTAGTTGTTGTTTTCACTTAAAATCGTGTCCATTTTAAACAAAATAGAGACCCTTTGAGTGATAGTGGCCACACTGTTCCTCAAATTGAGGCAGGATTGACTCGTACACGTCACCAAGGACCCCTGGATCATTCTAATAAAATATCAAGGCAATCTGAATGCTCTTGGTCGGATTTCCATAGGCCTGTTGTTGTTTTCACTTAAAATCTTGTCCATTTTAAACAAAATAGAGACCCTTCGAGTGGTTCAGCATTCTTGCATGTTGCTAGTTCATATCATCTATTAAAATGGAAAAATGACTCATTGGAGAAAGTTTGTTTTATTTAATAACAATTATAATTTTCCTACAAACATTTACATACAACAATGTTTCATCTTTTGATCCCCTTAAACCCTCTCAAAAATGACCACAAATTGTACATGTCCCCAAGTGAGATCTTCATTTTATTTGTGTACAATCTTCCATAGGGTATGTGGCCCACTCGTTTCTAAAAACATCTACATCGTCTTGTGAGTTTGAGGCTTTTCAGCAGTCAGATTAGTACTGAAAAATAAAAAAATAAAGAATTAATAAATAACTTAAACAAACTAGTAGTTGTTTTTAAAAATACCTCTTTAGGGATGCTAGTTTACTGATGAAAAATGATCTCTTTCATAAATTTACAAACATAATAACCACAATCATTATTGTTTGTTTTTTTTGGACACTGCAAAAAAATTGATCATTTGGATAACAAGTAACTTGTATTTACATGTGTTTGGATAGTGAAATTTTATTATATATACCCTGATATTTGTCCATACGCAGTACTTTCTCGCCTCCCTATTCTTAGCCCCTGTCCTTATTCCTTTTTTAGACGATAATGATACACCGCCATATCATAACAGAATCCTCAGTAAAAGATAATATAAATTATATTACTTGATGTTTAGGCCTAAAACATAAGATGTAGTGTCTTACAGATTCACAAACTCTATCATGTGTGGTCGGCTTGATGGATATCCTTTCTTTTAATCTAGAAAATAAATCTTTGGAGTATCCAAGTTCACTACAATTAGCAACCAATGTTGCCTAAAAACACAAAAAGGAATAAGTAATAAAAGAAGTGAAAATATAATTGATATGCTTTAATCGTAGAGTATTACCTCTGCATGGTTGGTATTAGGAAAAGCCTATCATCTATAATCTTGCGTTCAAATGTTTTCAGCATGATGTTCACTATTGCATCCCTTTTTGATGGCTCTATTTTTGTTAGGTGTGTTGATGTGATATGAGAACTAACCAGTCCAAATCTGGGCTCATGGGAAAATTCCTTCAACTGTTTTTCATAAATGCGTCTGTCAACAATATAAAATGCATTTAGTCATAATTTTCACATTAGATCAGTTTTTGGAAAATCAATTCATGGAAACATACCTCATATATACATTTACAACTGTGATGCCTAGCCAACCGTTTTCAACGATTTCATTTACATTTTCAGCAGCAACAAAATCTTGACTTTTCTCTCCGTATATATTCTCTTCGAAAACCACTATATGACTATTACTATCTTTAAGCTTTGTATCCACATGAGTCTTCAATGCTAGTAAATTTGGATAGAGAACAGGTGGTGTTATTGTGCTTTCAGTAGCTCCTTGGGATCAGTTGGTCGATCCTTTAGATGATTTTGAGCCGACATTTTTCACCCCTTCCCTTTCTCCGTCTATAACAACAATCATTGGTTCAGACCATTTTTTCATTAATTGTTAAGGGTTTAGCTTGAAAAGAAAAGGAAATAAATACCTCTTTGTCCGCATGTACTCTTACAAGTTGTGATGGCTAGGAAATGAATATCCCAATAGCCTTTTCGACCGTATGAATATCATCATCATCAAGTGGAATAGGTAGCTCTGCCTTTGGCTCATGAGCTACAGTAATCATCACTTTCAGATGATCATTCGGAAGTGGTCTATTATGCAGTGTGGAATCTGGGATATTAAACACTGTAGCCCTCGCTACAAGGTAATAGGTGGGTGTTGACAGATATAAATCACAATCATTGTCACCCTGTAGAATATGAGTACAGAAAAATTATCAGTGGTTGTCTTATTAATATTTCATGGGAACAATTATTAAAATATTTATTACCACGACTAAGACAGTTCTTTGAGGTGAATGGTTCACCTCAAAGCTGGTGGGGGGTGGGGCGGGATGTTCATGCGGCGGTTGTTCTTGAGTTGTGTCTTCCCTTTGCTTCCCACCCATAAAAGTTGCTAGCAACTCTCCCTGCCATTACAATTTTTCTTCAAGGGTTGCTATTGTTTCGCTCATTTGTTCTAATTTTTCATCTGTATCATCCATTTTTTCTTCTTCTCAAAATATACTCGGGGTGTCACCCCAAACCCTGCACCTCTGACACGACCGTATTTCTCTGGATGCTTCAAAGCCGTCGATAATAGGTCTGTATCAGCTATAGGAGTAGCTAATTCCTGTGACTGTCGGATATTGGAAAATAACTAATTATTTTTATGTAATAGCAATTTTAAACAAATTATTTTATCATCGTGTCATACTTACACATATTTCCTACACTTTCTGTGTGTTCTCATCTACTAACTTCCCTTCTTTGTTCACACGTGCCTCCTTTCATAGCACATGACATGGGATGGAAGTGCATTTGGTTTTAGGCTCATCAATCTACATACAAACATAGAAAAATAATTATGATGTTGTTTATTCGCACCTACAAATATTATTTTAAATTTAAAATAAATACCATTTTCTTTTCTAATGAAGCATACCCCATCTTTGCTTTACAATAGGCGTATGTTGGTTTTTAATCACGTTCCTTATTTTCAGTACAGAGTTTCTATTTCATAAATGAAATATTGATAATCAAAGTGATGAATACAGGTAGCCTCAAACAACGTATTATCACTCACACTGTACCTGAAACTTCTCATCCCCACAACGGACAATAAATGCATCCCATGCTTTTTGGGATATCAGGTGAGCTTTGACAATGGGTGGGTGCAGGTTTATTTTACCTTTAGAATCTTTGAGGTGACACCTTGTTAAAATAGTGCAAAAACCTCGATGAATCTTTCCTTCAAGCCTTAGTACATAATCCTTGTGTGAATCATATACTATAAATGTACTCTTCAAGGGATTGAGAAGAGTAAGACATTGTTTAATTATTTTATTTGCTAGTAAATTAAAGAAATAAATTCATAATGTTACCATAATTTCATCCCAGATCACAGCCTTCAGCCCGGACACAAAATGGTTCCATGAATCTATGTCAATCGGCATGCGTTGCCGTGTGACAAATCCAATGTAGCTACTAAATATAGCTTTGTTGGGATTCACATGTTGGCCTCGTGCATTCCATCTGACGTCAAATTTGATTCCTTTTCTTTTCGCCTTAAGAATTTTGGCTAACACTGTCAAACTACGACGCACCTATGATTTTTGTGACGTTGGTCCTTCATTCCCGACCATTTCATCGATATAAACATCATCTATATGTTAATATAGAATGGTATCAATGACATGTGCTGATGGTTTTTGGACCTCAACACTAAGAACTGTAAGAGCCGCAGCAGTAGGAGCAGCAAGAGGAGCAGCAGCAGGAGCCGCAACAGGAGCAGCAGGAGAAATAGGAGCCGCAATAGGGGCAACAGAAGCAGTAGCATGAGCTGCAGAAGCAGCAGGAGCAAGAACAACAGCAGCATGAGCTGCAGGAGCAGTAGGAGTAGCAGAAACCGCAGAAGCATGAGCTGCAGGAGCAGCAGCAGCTGGTTGAAAGACTTGTTCAGCCTCAAGCTTAGAAGCACCAGAATGTGTAAAAGTCATTATCTGCAAAAGTGGTTGAACAGTTAATTCAGATTACATAAATTCAGTAATGATAAAATAATAACATGAGATAACAAGATCTATATTACAAACAAAATATAACCTATTTACTGAACTCTCTTTATTTTTTTCAAAGGTTGAAGGGATTTGACACCTCTATCGACAATCCAAATCCATTCATTGTGGTCTCCTCTAACATACAAAACATCATCTACATTGGGACTTCTCCGAAATGATTGCGACGTACCACTAAAAGGATCGTCCTCAACTGAATTTTCATCAGAACCTTCAGTAGTTTTGGACGATAACAGAACAATCGACCACTTTTGGTTTGCAGGATCTGGAACATAAAAAACTTGTACCGCTTGTGATGCCATTATAAACTATTCGTCTTTTTACCCTTCTTTACTAAAATCAACTTTCACAAATCCCCATTCATCTATTTTAACACCACTGTTGTTATCAATCCATTTGCATTGAAAAATCGGCAATTGGAATGTCGTATAATCCTACTCCCATATTAGTTTGATAATGCCAAAGTATAACATATTTTCATAAATTGGATTTCTGTCCTTACTACCAGAAACATGCATCGCTTCATCCACTAGTGTAACTCCACTATTTTTCATGGTACTATCTTCATCATGTTCATCTCTATATAATTTATAACCATTAATTACATAACCACTGTAAGATAATACATACATACTTGGTCTAGTGGCTAGCCATCGAAGAATTTCTGAAATTGAATTCAAATTTTCATCCAACTACTTCAAAATATGGTCCGGAAACCATCCTATGAACTGGTTATTATGTGTATCTGATAACAATTTTTCAGCCCTTGACGAATTCAACTGCCAATGAATTTCTTTGTGAGTTTCAATATATAGAGCAACCTCCCAACTATTATGCAAATCATAAAGATGAGCCTGCTCCCGTTCTATAATACTGATTGTCACAACTTCTCTTCCAGAAATTCCCTCACCCTTAATGCGTCTAGTGTGATGAGATTTCGGGAGACCAATGCTTTCCATATCAGATAGGTATTCAGTACAAATTTCAATGGCTTCCTCAACAATATATCACTCCACTATACAACCCTCTGGCTGACATTGATTTTTGACATACCCTTTCAAAGTCTTCATATACCATTCAATAGGATACATCCATCTATAGTGCACAGGACCACAAAGTCGAATCTCTCTCACCAATTGAATCATCAAATGAACCATCATATCAATGAATGTTGGTAGGAACAACATTTCAAATTCACGTTATATGATGACAATTTCTTTTTCCATAGATGAAAATTTCCCCAGGTCTAAAACATTGCTACATATAGCTTTGAAAAAGAAACAAAGTTTGGTTAACATATGAAGAACATTCTTGGGCAATATGCAATGTAAATCTATAATAATTAGATCTTGAATCAAAACATGGAAATCATGTGATTTCAAACCTTTTAACTTCAAATCATTCATTGACAAAATGTTCTTGATATTTGATGAGTGCCCCTCTGGAACCTTTACGTCATTGAATAAGTTGCAAAACTGATATCTCTCCGCCCTAGAAAGATTATAAGCAGCTGGAGGAAGAAACATTTGATTTTCACCCTTCACAGGAGCCAACTCTTCTTGTATTCCCATGTCAACCATGTCCAACATTGCCTTAATTCCATATTTTGTTTTGTCAGGGGCATTTAGAAACATTCTGATAACACTGTCACATACATTTTTTTCCACATGCATCACTTCAAGAAAATTTCTAACGTACAAACAATTCCAGTATGGTAATTCAAAAAAAAACTGATCTCTTTTTTCAACCGATTTTCGTAAGGTTTTTCGAAAATTGTTTACCAAAAACAGTGTTCAGATATTTTACTTTCTCAAACAGCTGATCACCTATAAGTGGAGACAGTGTGGCGCATTTTTCTGAACTTCCATTGAATGATGTCGTCCAAGAACGGTACTTATGCCGATGAGGTAGAAATCTACGATGTCCTAGAAACACATATTTTGATGAATGTTTCAACCTAATTGATTCTGTATCTTCTTCGCACATGGGACACCCTTGAGTTCCTTTAATGTTATAGCCTGAAAAATTTCCATAAGCACATAAGTCATTTATTGTCCCATACAACATCGCTCTCAACGTGATATATTCACTTTTTTAAGCATCATACAACATTACACCTGAGTCCCACAATAACTTCAAATCCTCAATCAAAGGAGCCAGATAAACATCAATATCATTACCTGGTTGTTTTGGTCCTGATATAAGCATAGATAACATGATGAATTTCCGCTTCATGCATAACCAGGGTGGAAAGTTATAATTTACCAACATAACAGGCCATGTACTATGAGTGCTGGTTTGAAAACCAAAAGGATTCACTCCATCTGTAGATAACTCAAGATGATGGTTTCTCGGCTCTTTTCCAAATTCAGGATACTCATTATCAATTTTCTTCCATTGAGGAGAGTTGGCTGGATGACATAATAACACATCTTTATTTCTTTTATCTGCATGAAATGACAATTGTCTTGCAGTTTCTTAACTTCTATATAGATGCCTAAACCTTGGAATGATTGGAAAGTACCATACAACATTCGTAGGATTGGATTTATCTTTCCTGTATCAAGAAGCACCACACTTTGGGGATTCTTTAAGTGATTTTTTTCTTTGCAAAACAATATACAGTCTTTCAAGTAGGCATGTATTCTTTCATAAATCATTCCCATTGAGCGTAGCATTCGTCTAGCTTCATATGTCCGGCTTGGGAGCTCATTATCTTCTAGGAGCATGTCATTCAAGAGACCAAGTAGTTCCGTAAAACGGAAATCACTCCATCTGTTGCCTATTTTTAATTTATACAACTTTAGTACAGCTAACAATATTATATACTTAGTGCAAGCATCATACAATAGCGTCTTTGCACAACTCTTTAACTTCTCAAACAATTTTGGGCAATCACGGAGTTCATCTTGAATTGCCTTTGTCATTTCCTCAATACGATCTTCATTATCATTGAAATTTGTAATCACATCCTCCATACGGTCTTCTTCATTATCCATATTTTTTTTCATATCCGACGATTCATAAAACACAGTTTTATCCCAGCCAGTAGCAACATTCGATTTTTCTCCATGTTTATTCCAACATTTATAACTCTGATCTATTCCGTGACATATCAAATGTTCTTCCAACTCCTCTGGAGTAAGTAGTCTAGAATAACAACAACATAAACATGGACAAAGGATTTGAGAAGGATCCTTTGCACGATCCTTTGCAAACTTGATGAACTCTTTCACTCCGTTCTCATACTCTATTATTAAACGATTAGCAACCATCCAATCTTTATTCATCTTCATCCTATTTGAATCTCAAATATTAGTATTTATGGTTCAAGTACACAAAACAAGACTTTCAAATATAATATAAGAGAACCACTTCCTTATAAAGAGATCAAGTAGTATAAACTATAATCAAGATTCATAAAAAATAATATTAGATTCACTAAAAAGATTATGATCTATCACTCTATAAGGAGGATATAAGAGGAGATAGAGGATTTCCAATCGATGAGAGATCTCATTATCAGAGAGAAAACAAATGCATCCACTGGATCTATCTGAGAAGAAGGGAGTTTGGAGGAGTTAAAATGACTCTGTAATCCTTAAAGAATCAATAAGAGATCCCCTTATGAGAGAGAAACCAAACGCATCCACTGGAGATATCTTAGAAGAGGGGAGTTTGGAGGAGTTAAAATGAATCTTGTAATCCTTAAAGAATCAAGATTTCAAATGAGAGTTGTGTAGGAAAAAAAAGAATATAAAATGGGGCTCATGGAATTTAAGACTATAAAAAAAGATACCACATTGCATCCTCCCATGGACACGGTACAGAAAATATTTAGACAACCATACTATGGTGTAGAATTCTTGTCATGAACTAGGCTAGGTTTCCATCCAACATGACACCTGACCCAACTCGTGGGAAGGTCCAAAGGGAATTAACAATCCCCATGGGTTCTAACTAGTGCCTAGGAATTGAGTAACACCTTTGGGAATGGTTTTTTCATGTAAAAAATCATAAATATTACATAATAATCAAACACCATATCATAACCAAATCTCACAATATAATAGACCAAAAGATAACACTGCAATAGTGGATAATCATTTAACATTTCAACCAAAACCAAAATAACAAAAAAAAGGTAAGGGAACCAACAATACAACCAAGCCTCCATTAAACATGAGGGTCAACATCCCCATTCCACAACCAATAACAGTCAACAAAAGGGGAACTACTAGCACATATATCCACCATCACCACTAAGGGAACCTTGGTTTTATTTTTCTCACCAAACCCTAACAACTATGGCAGTAAAAACATGTGTTTTGACTAGTTCATTATAGGTTATTTTTTCATCTAGTGATTTTATGGGACATAATTTTGATTAATTTTTCTGTTAACATTTATGGAATGTGGTTTCAACAAATATTAAGTTAAAAAATTTTACTTAAATTCATTTCATTGAATATTGGGGAGTGTATGAATTTCTAAAATTTATAACTTATCAAAATATTCCAATGTTTGATATTCATGAGGGGTTTTATAATTTTTTTTAAATTATATCCAAACTTGAAACAATGAGATTACAATAGTTTTCCGGTTTTTTTATTCAATAATAAATAAAATTCAGAAGTTAGTTGTTCTCGTACAATCTAATTGGAGATCTAAATATGAATTTTATGTTTTTTCCTAATTATTAAATAATTACATGAATAAATCATTCAAAGTAAAAATGTTTTTATTATTTTCAACTCTTTTTATGGTACGATTTTCATAATTTCAAAAGAATATATTATATTTCTTGATGAGGATTATGTGATTTAAAAATGTTTTAAAAGGAATGATTTCAAATATTATTTTTCAAAGGATGGTAAATAATAAGGATTCCAATGTTTTTTCAAATTCCTTTTTGGAATTTTTATCAAATATTTTTACATTATGATTCTGACATATTTATCTGTAGATCCTTGGAATAATTATGTCATATATTGACTTGTACCCATTAATGGGATGAATTTAATTTCTATGTGAGGCATAGATGTATAAGAGAAATTGATTATTTATTATGATGGTTTTGGATGTTAGTTTAGATTTATTTGTTATGTTTTATTAATAATACCAATAGTTTTTTTGTGACATACTTTTTTATTATCTCTATATAATTGATGGTAAGGGAAACATAGGTAACTGTGTGAGACATCATGTTATATGATAAACTAGATTAGACTACTACACTGACTAGTGTACCCTAGTGTAGATCAAAATCATATTATTGGAGTTCCCCAATAAGATAAATATAGTAACATAATGTCTTATAATTTATGAAATTAAATATATTTTGGTAGATGATTCCACAAGTTTATAATATTAGAATGTCTCATTTTTTGACAAAGTGTTTTTCCAATGATGATGTTTCGATTTATAATAATATAATATGGTCTATTAATGACATATTCATTATAATTATCCCCTTGTTATAACCATTATTTGTAACACCATTCATATAGTCAATGTAACATCCTATTATCTGCATTCATTTAATTACATTCTAATTACTTGTTTTTCTCTTAAATTAGGTGTGTCACGGTACTCCTAAGGGTGGAGAGAACTTTTTTGGGAAGGTTTACTAAATTTTGATGATGTATTATTGTTTGAATTAATGTATTCTAGGTATAAATGAGTTTATGGGGTTGGGTTATTCTCCATCACTAGGATTCCATTGTGCTCAATTCCACCCCCTATATAAAATTATATCTATTTTATACAATCACACTTCCAATAATAGAAACACACAAGAAAAACAACTATTTACAATAGTCAAGTCATTATCAAACCCTTACGCACAACAAAAAAATTGGAAAACATGTTTCCCATAACCCAGACAATTTATAAAACCATTTTAGAACCAAATAAATCATATTAAACACCTAAAACAATGTCAAATAATGGAACAACCTACCTATTTCTTGATATCTTCATAAAACTAGAATGAAACCACCAACTGAACTAAGGAAAGGCCCTAAGAATGAAATTAAACACCATAACCATAAATATTTAACCCAAATAAATGACTCAACCAACAACAAGAACAATATTGAAAAAATATTTTGAAAACATGCCTTGGGAGGGCCAGAAAACCAAAGAGGGCATTGCGGGCGATGGAGGTCCGACAAACAGAAGAGGGCGTTCCGGGCGACGGAGGTTCGGTAACGTGAAGCGAGGGCGGAAGAATTCCAGCAACAAGAAGCTGGGCGTTGCGGCTGGTGGAGGTCCGGAAAACCGAAGGGGGGTTTCGGGCGGTGGTGGTCCGGCAAACCGAAGGGGAGTTGCGGGCAGAGGAGGTCCGGAAAAGAGGAGCAAGGGCGGTGGAGGTCCGGTAAGAGAAGCGCGGGCGGTAGAGGGGAGTCGCAGGGTTCCACTACTGTGAGAGCTTTATGTCATGATAAAACGAGGGCACTGTGCGACTGACTTTATAAAAAAAATGTTCTAAGGTTTTATCAGTGCTAAAAAAGCGCTGATAAAGACTACCTTTATCAGCGCTAGCATTTTAGCGATGATAAAGCTATCCTTTATCAATGCTTTTTTAGTGCTGATAATGGTACTCTTTATCAGTGCTAAAAAAGTGCTGATAAATCATTCTTGTATCAGCGCTAAAATTTTAGCACTGATACAGAGTGTCTTTATCAGCACTTTTCTAGTGCTGATAAAGGATTGTTTTATCAGCGCTTCTTTAGTGCTCATAAAGGTTAACCTGTATCAGCTCTAAAATTTAACCGCTGATACAGGGTCTATTTATCAGCAGTTTTCTAGCGCTGATAGAGGGCCCCTTTATCATCGCTAGAAAAGCCCTGATAAAGAAGCCCTGTATCAGCGCTAAAATTTTAGCACTCATACAGGAGTTATTTATAAGCGCTTTTCTAGCACTGATATAGATATCCTCTATCAGTGCTAGAAAAGCGCTGATAAAGAGACCGTGTATCTGCGCTAAAATTTTAGCGCTGATACAGGGTAACCTTTATCAGCAGTTTTGCTTAGCGTTGATATAAGGGGGCGCTTCCCTTCCCTGTATTTGTAGTAGTGAGACATGATCACCTACCTCAAAAGAGAGATCTTTCCTCTGGTTAACCGCATAACTTTTCTATCATCTCTGAGCTATTCTCATGTTCTTCTGTATGAAATGAACTTTCTCTACCATCTCTTCTAACAATTTTGGTCCCCTATGCTTCCTTTCAGCTACTTCATCCCACAACGTTTTATTTCGACAACTCTTTCTATATAATGCCTCAAATGGAGCCATCTGTATACTTAAATGAAAACTATTATTCTATGAAAATTATGCCAAAGAAATATGTTGGTCCCAACTTCCATAGTAATCTAGTGAACATGCATGTAGCATATCCTCCAAGGTCTGAATTATTTGTTTTGACTGTCCATCTGATTGAGGATGAAAAGCTGTGCTAAAATTTAATTCAGTACCCAATGACTTCTGAAGGCCTTTCCAAAATTTAGAAGTAAACCTCGTATCACGATCAGATACAATGGAGAGGGGAACACCATGAAACCTGACTATCTCTTTAACATACAACCGAGCATGTTGATCTACAGACAATGTCTCTCGAATTGCAAGGAAATTAGCAGATTTATTCAATCGATCAACTATAACTCAGATTTCATTATTACCTCGAGATGTCTTTGGTAATCCCATAACACAGTCTATGGATATATTTTCCCATTTCCACTCTGGCACTGGTAAAGACTGAATAATCCTTTTCGGTAACTACTGCTCTGCTTTAATCGACTGAAAAGTAAAACATTTCACTGTAAAATCAACAATATCTCTTTTCATTCCATCCCACCAGTAATACTCCCAAAGATCTCTATACATCTTAGTACTACCAAAGATTAACAGAAAATGGAGAACTACGAGCTTCACATAACAACTCATTCTTCAACTATGAATCACAAGGCACACATAATCTCTTCCCAAACCTCAAAACACAATCAATATCAACGTCAAAATCAAGCAACTTACCCTTCTGAACCAACACTACATTTTTCTACAACTCACTATCTTCCTTTTGCGCTTGCTTTATTTTGACTGATATAGATTATTTCACTGACACCGAAAAAAAATAGAATAATTTCCTGAACCAAAAAATTCTATGCCAAAGATCATCAAATCAAAAACCGAAGGATCTTGTTCCAAATATAGCATGGTTAATGATACATTACTTTTTCAACTCAAAGCATCAGCCACTTTATTTGCTTTTCCCAGATGGTAATGGATCGTGAAATCATAATCCTTGATTAATTCCATCCATCTCCTCTGTCTCATGTTCAGTTCTTTCTAAGTAAATTTATACTTTAAACTTGTGTGGTCAGTATATATATCACATTTTACTCCATAAAAATGATGCCTATAAATTTTTAAAGGAAAAACACCATAAGCTAATTTCAAATCATGTTTCGGGTAATTTAACTCATGAGTTTTCAACTGACGTGAATGATAAGAAATTACCTGATCATTCTGCATTAGGACACAACCAAGTCCTTTCAACGAAGCATCACTATAGACAACAAACTCACCACTTCTAGAATGTAGTGCTAAAACTGGAGAATTCACCAATCTTCTTTTCAATTCCTAAAAACAATCATCACATTTTTTTGTCCAAAGGAACTTAACACCTTTTCGAGTTAACATAGTCATTGGACCAGATAACTGTGAAAAATTCTCAACAAACCTCTGGTAATAACCTGGAAAACAAAGAAAACTACATATCTCGGTTGTATTTTTAGGTCTTGGCCATTCTTCAACAACTTTTGTTTAGTAGGATCAACAGTTATGCCATTTTTTGAAACAATGTGACCATGGAAAGAAATTTTTTGTAACCAAAACTCACACTTACTGAATTTCCAAAACAATTCCTTTTCTTTTAAGGGTTTCAAGAAAACCCTTAAATTAATTTCATGCTCCTTTTTACTTTTATAATTAACCAAAATCTCATCAATGAACACAACCAAAAACTTATCCAAGAACTCACGTAAAATTCTATTCATAAGATCCATGAATACAGTAGGTGCATTGTTTAAACCAAAAGGAATAACTATAAATTCATAATGGCCATATCAAGTACGAAACACGGTATTCAGAATGACTTCTTCCATTACTTTCAACTAATGGTACCCCGATCTCAAGTCAATCTTCAAAAAATACAGATCTCTCTAGAGTTAATCAGGCAAATCATCGATATGAGGAAAATGATACATGTTCTTAACAGTGATGTTATTTAATTCTCTATAATCAATGCGAAGTCTCATTGAACCATCTTTATTTTTAACAAACAAGATAGGAGCACCTCATGGTGATGTTCTAGGTCGAATGAAACCTTTATCTAATAACTCCTGCAATTGCTTCTTTAACTATAAAAGTTCAATTTGAGCCATTCGATAAGGGGGTTTTGAAATTGGCTTAGCATCAGGAACTAAGTAAATAGTAAATTCAACTTCTCGATCAGGTATAATACCAAGAAACTCATAATAAAAAACATCTAGATACTTACTTACCACTAGTACACATCATTAATCTCAACACTTTCTTTATATTCAACAATATGAGCAAGGTAACATTCATTTCCATCTTTTACTAGTTTCTCATATTTCTGATATGTTATAAAAATCAAGGGTTCATTCTTGTACACAAACTGTAAATCTTTCTGAAATGAAAACTATTTAGCCCTACAGTCAATCTTAGCGAGAAAAACAAACAACCAATACATGCCCAAAATAACATCAAACTCTACTAGAGGAAAACCAATAAGGTTTGCAGGTAGATTCTTCATACACACAAGGACTAGAAGGTTCTTATGTATTCTTTTTGTCTCATCATTTCCTTCAAGTGTTTTTACCATATTTTCTATATTCATATCTTGATATGGAATTCCCAATGTATTAGAAAACTTCTCAAAAATGAAAGAGTGTATAGACCCTGAATCAAACAACACATTGGCATAATCTGAACTAACAAAGAGTGTACCTGATACAACTTAGTTTGATGGCCCAACATCTACTCAAGTAGTTACAAAGGATTTCACCACCTCTTTCTTCTTGTAGTCTGGCTGGTTTCCCTCAGTTTAGTTCTTTGCTGGACACTCATTTCCATAATGACCCATTTCATTACACTTAAAACATCTTACCATTGGTTTTTCATTGCCTGCTTGATCATATTCCATACAGTTACAATCAATATGAATAGACTTACCACACAAGAAGCACTTTCCAGACATTGATAAACATTCTCCAGGATGCTTCTTACCACACTTCTCACAAGTTAAATATTTAATTTTCTTACCTCCAGGTTTCTTTGATGAATTTCTTCCCTTTTCCTAACAACTGGGCCTCTTATTCTGTAGTTTTTCAATCAACACATGATCATTGGAAAACTCCATTTCCACCTTCTCCACACATAGAACAAGTTTTTCATAACTTTTGAAATCACAAGAGGATAATGTTATACGATATCGTGGCTTCCATCCCGAGTAAAATCAATTTATCTTACTATCAAGATCTCAGATGAAATTTAGAGCATACCTTGTCAGTCAAGTGAATTTTTCTTTATAAGAAGCCACTAAGTCATCCTCCTGCCTCAATTCCAGTAATTGTTTTTCCATTCTAAGATGGACCACCTTAGGAGAATATTTCTCAAGAAACATACCTTTGAATTCATCCCAATTGATAGCATCAATATCCTCATTATCCCTGATATTTTTCACCATCGACCAGCATTGATCAGCTTCACCTTCAAAAAGGTAAACAGTGAGCCTAACCTTTTGATGTTACGAACAACCAATGACATCGAAAATCTTATCCAGTACTTCAATCCACCCTTCTTCTAGCACTGGGTCAAATGATCCTCTGAATGATGGGGGTGTTGCCTCATGAAATTCTCCACTACTGACATGTTCCTCCACGGTTGATCTGGCTGATCTCGTGCATGGATACTACCACCATTTATATCTTGAGCCAACTATGCCATCACTACACCAAATTTTTCAGTTCCGATTCCGAGTATCTCAGGTTGATGATTTGGAAGGTTGTCTTCCTCTTGATGTCGTCCCAACATAGCTGCCTAGTTTCCTCTACTAAAAACCATTTTAAACACAGAAATATCTTAGGTAAAGAAACATGGTAATCTGTAAATGCTATATCATTTCAATATTACCCTAAATTAATTTAGGGACATTAATTTAACAATACCCTAACTCCCAAAGTTTTCTAAACTGACCTCTGATATCAACTATAAGGATCCAACCTTAAAACATTACATAATATTAAATTAAAAAAATTATTCAAAATGAGGATCTTTTTAGGTTTATAGTTATAGAGAATTAGGCCATAATTATTACGTTTCATTCAAATACAAAGTAAAAAATTTCTACTCAGTTTCCATTTATTTTACAAAACAAGAACTCTTGAAGAAAAATTCATGTCTAGTTCCATGTTTAAGATAGCATGACTTTTCCTTGATCCCATCCTTGACCCTATTCCACATTATGTCCTGTGAAAAACATTTCAAAAACTTGGGATGAGTATAAGAATCTCAGTAAGGGGTACACAAAGAAGGAAAACTGTTAGTTTTTCAAAACAACAAGTAAACCATGAATAATTTAATATAAGAATTAATTTTCAGCATTATGAAGTAGTAAATACTCTTCACTGAATAAAAGATCACTACTTACCCTTTTGTAACCAAAATATTAACCATATAAATAACACAGAATAAATAAAGGTAACTTTGGACATAAACATACTTAAATGGAATAACCATACCGCCAAATTCCACACATATCACTAAATGGAATAACCATATGAACAACTTCCATACCCAATGAATTGGAGGTTATAACGTAACCACCCATACTAGTTTATCACATCACCACCCGTCATTTGGTTTATCATGTAACCACCCATAAAATATCCATGTACCATAATAAAATCTTAACACATAAAACAATTATTAATGAAAAAAACATTTCCACATTTCAATCACAATATATCGCCTAAATATATTGACATAACAAATCCATTATCAAAACCATTATCAATACAAAAATACATTAAAGAGTATATGGTATTTATTTTCCTTAAAAAAACATGACAGCTTATTAAGGAAGCCAAAGAACAAATAATACTCACGATGGTGGAAAAAGGACATTGTCATCGCTTACATTTAAAAAAATTCCTTTTTTTCATTTAGTGAAACGCTTCATCAAAAAAATATTCCCTTTGAAAGAAATGAAAAGTTAAAGGGGGTTATACACCATATAAAATAAAGTCGTGTATAAAACAAAATATGCCTCAATAAAAGGAGATTGAGACGAAGTCCCTTACCTCGTGCCCGACTTGACTTGATTGTTATTTAATCCCCTGAATAATAAACTAAAGTTAATTTATACATGATTAAGAACATTTTTAAAGTTTATTATTTCTTTTATATCACTTATTACCATGTTATATGTAACATCCCCAAATGATAAAGGGTTAAATGACTAAATGATATGACTCATGTCAACAAGGTGCACCTTCCTTTTCGGGAGCCTGCCTGATTAGAACTCCACAGTTAAGCGTGTTTGGCCTGGAGTAGTGATCAGGATGGGTGACCTCGTGGGAAGTTTCTCAGGGTGTGTGTGAGTGAGGACAAAGCACACTGGAAAGGACAAAGTGTTGGCCTGTGGGGACAATCATTAGTCAGATGACCCGTTCGGGCATGTGGGTGGACCCTGGGGTGGGACTCAGATGTCTGCGGGGGCAACTGGTGGTACCTAGTGAGCCAGGACCCGACGGTCATGCTAAGGCGGGGTGGCTGTGCTGTCACCGGGACTCGGTTGTCACATTTGGTATCAGAGGAGGAACCCAGCCTTAAGTGTGGTGCACTGCCTGGGTTGAGATGTAGGGCCCACAACGAGGGCGTTGTGCCCTAAATGGGGGGTGATTGTAACATCCCCAAATGATAAAGGGTTAAATGACTAAATGATATGACTCATGCCAACAAGGTGCACCTTCCTTTTCAAGAGCCTGCCTGATTAGAACTCCACAGTTAAGCGTACTTGGCCTGGAGTAGTGATCAGGATGGGTGACCTCCTGAGAAGTTTCTCAGGGTGTGTGTGAGTGAGGACAAAGCACACTGGAAAGGACAAAGTGTTGGCCTATGGGGACAATCATTAGTCAGATGACCCGTTCGGGCATGTGGGTGGACCCTGGGGTGGGACCCACATGTCTGCGTGGGAAACTGGTGGTACCGAGTGAGCCAGGACCCGACGGCCATGTTAAGGCGGGGTGGCTGTGCTGTCACCGGGTCGGCCCGGGCCCAGACCCCCCCAGTTTCAGACCACTTTCGGTCAAATGCCCGTATCTTGGGCTACGGGCCTCCAAATGACTCGCCGTCAGCGGCGTTGGTGATCACGTTGAGTATCGGTCCCTATGAGTATACCCTATGGGAGTTCGGGGTACAGTTGAGATACGACCGGGTTGGTTCACTCACGAACCCAACCGGGCCCCTGGGACGAAAAGGCTAATAACTCACAGACCGGGCGTCCGATTGACGCGCCATCTGTTGCGTTGAGACCCCTATGATGAGGCGGTCCTTTGAGATACTTCTTCATGGGACTTTGAGATACTTGTAGTATTGACTTGTAGCTCGTGGAGCGGACCCTCCCGGAGACGAGCGTACGAAGTACGGAGACCGTGTAGCCGGCAGAGACCTGAAGACTTCTTGTCCGATTCGATTCGGAGTGACTTACGTAGCCCAGTGGGGAGCACTACTTTGTGAGGTGGAAGACCCACAACGGAGGAGCACTACTATGTGAGGTGGCAGACCCGCGGTACTTGACAGGAGGAGTACCTCTGTAGGCTATGAGGGGGGAGCACTACTGTGTTTGAGTGGCAGACCCCGGCGGGAAGCACTACCGTGTGAGGTGGCAGGCCCGCGGTACTCGATAGGAGGAGTACCTCAGCAGTCTCATGTTAGTGAGAAGTACCTCAGAGTCATGACAGGACCAGTGTACACTCTAGAGATGGAGCTCTTCAGCAGTTACGGTTGCGATAAAAGAAAATCCTGGTTTGAGCTGAGACTTTTGACCTTTGTGTTTACCTCATGATTGAGATGGGTTACTTGATAACTTAGGTATATGTATGGGCATATACCTGGGTAGTGGTTATCCGTTGATTTCACAATCCTTGTGTTTCCTCATGATTGAGATGGGTTACTTGATAACTTAGGTATATGTATGGGCATATATCTAAGTAGAGGTTATCTGTTGAGATCTTCTTGTGGTTATCCTTGTTAATTTAGTGAGACCTTGAGGGTCTCGGGGTCCCTATTGAGTATCGTTATACTCACCCCTGCACGGGCTATGCTCGCACCTCGTTGTGTTGGTTGCAGACGACGGGCAGTGCTGACGGAGGCCGAGTGTTCGAGGACTGGACGGTACCTGGAGATGGACTACATGACGAGTCGGTACCCGGAGGTGGACTAAACGATGAGTCAGTACCCGGAGGTGGACTACGCGACGAGACGACTCACAGAGGAGGTTGACAGACGAGAGCGTGGAGGAGGCTATCTGTACCTACCCTTCAGGTAGGACTCGAGGAGGAAGACCCAGGAGCTGCTCCCCTCTTCCAGCTGTTTGTCTTTTTGTTCAGTTGTAGTTGTACTTTCTTTTGGGTTTGTATTCTGGCCCATTTACTTTTCAGCTTTTCTTTTGTACTTAGTGTTTTGTTTCCGCTTGTACTCTGTGGTGCTTGTTTTCTTTTATAAAGGCAATGCCTTCCTAGTTATCGGGATTTTACGCCTTTGGTGCTAGTCGCCAGCCCCTGGCCTATGGAAGGCGGGCTTGGGGTAGTCACGGCACGGGCCCTGAGGATAGGTCGTGACATTATAGACATTAGGTAATCATTCATGTTAATTATGGTCATTTTGTCGATATTTTGTACTTGAGTAAAAAATGAACACCTTATATTTACATGTTGTCCATGTGGTCAATAGTCCATTATATCCATAATTATATTCATGATTTAGATATCAAATATATCATATATATCTAGTATATACCTATATTTATAATAGTACATAACATTTTGAGGTAAGAAATAAAATGCACCGTTCATGGAGATGGTAAGTCGTACGTACGCATGAACGCTATTTTCATTTCTATTTCTTGTTTTAATGGAATTAAAGAATGATGCAACAACGGTATGTTATAATTATAGTATAATATCATATATAATATCATTAACTCCATCATTTATACTTCCCACATATGGCATTAACGAGTCATATCACTTTGAGGGGGCGGTAGTCCGTACTTCCTCAAATGAAATTACCGTGTTTACCCATAATGGAAACCATAAAGGTATAATATAAATAGAAATACAAAAGAAAAAAAGAAAACATAAACATAATATATATCATATATAAATAAATTTCCATCATAGTGTCCACCATGAGAGGCGGTAAGAGGTAATTGAACAATCATCGTTTCATGAGGCGTTAGTTTTTCATCCACAGAAACATTATGTTCTTCACCCATTAGATGGAGGTGTGTGTAAGTGTAGTTCGAATACTTCTCATAAAAAACTCTTCGTACATTGAGGATACTGGTTTTTATATAAAATAAAGAAATAAAAAGCATTTAGGGGTTGGATAAGTAATATAAAAGAAAAGAAGTTAAGAAAAACAATTACCTTTAATTTGGGTAACTTCCTTTGGTTTGAACCCAAAGAACGTCTTGAAGTTCCTTTTGCCTAAGGTAAGGCTTCTAGGAGGAGGATATGGATGTAAGGAGCTTAATTGGGAATAGGTTGGACGAGCCAAAAGGCTTGAGAGGTGTGATGAATTGGATATAAGTGATGTCCTATTATAAGGGGGAGGAGGGGATCTATAGGAAAGTTTGAAAATATTATTTTATTATATAATGATATTCAGTATAAAAAGGTCCAAAAATCATTATAGTCAAATATAAGATTCCTAATGGTCGAAATAAAATCATTCAATTGGAATTGGACAGGTTTTAGATAATATTTTAATCATTATAATCTTATTTATTAAAATCATTTATTAATGAGGTAAATGCTGCATCATTATTATGTCATATATAATTTAATTTATTAGATGTCCAAAAATTATAAAAAAATACTATCATGTAGTAAATCTTTTTAAATCTTTAGAGAATATTTATAGTCGAAAATATGACTTATATAACACCATATAAAAATTAATTTACTAAAAGATTTTTGTTTATGTCATTTTTTCCTTTACTTTAAATTAATTAATCTAAAGTGTCATTATAATTCATAAGTGGCTCCATGGGGTCACAAAATTGACCCAAGGATTCCCACAGTCTTCCATTACTCATCCAGTATGGTTAGGAAAAGTTTTAAGGTAATTTGTAATGATTATAATATTATTTTTCCCTTGAATTACCCTATTTACCTTTAATTGTGGAAAATTAAAGTCAAAAGTTACTACTCACAAAAATTATTTTCATCTTATTGAACCACATTTTACTTAATAATAACAAACATATATGTTTTATTTTTGAAATTCAATTCACAAAATTGGTATGATTTCATTTAAATGAAAAAGGCGGTTTTTTTAACTACTACTAAGTGGTTTCACTATTCATCAAAAATTGATGTTTTTCAAACAAATACCAAAAATTCGGCCTAATCTATATTTGATATTCCAAAGTCAAAAATGATGTTTATCATGCAAAATTAAAAAAATAAAAGTGGTATTAATTAATTTTAAAATTATTTCCCGTTGTTAAAACAAATAGCGTGTTTTTAAGAAATAATAACTACCAAAAGATTGACACTTGTTTATGTCCAATTTCAATGTCAAATTAATTCCAAAGACCAAAATTGGATTAAATGGTAAAAATATATTCTAATTTTACATTAAAACCAATTAAAAAAATAATCTAACCATAAAAATAAATTAGATTAAAAGGCACTATTGAATTAAAATACAATATTTTTCACTATTCATTAAAAATGAACTTTATTAGAAAAATAACAAAAAATTAGCCAAAGTAAATTTTGATGTTCCCAATATAAAGAAGAATTCTATTTAGTCAAATAGAGCATATAAAAATGAACAAAATAAGATTTAAATAGGATTCACCATCAAAAGCCGGTAAATTGACCTTTTACTGAATAATATAGTATTTATGCTTAAAAATTAGATTCATCCATATTTTAAGCCCCTACCTTTTATTGGATAATTGTAAAAACATTTAACAAACACTTATAACCATATTTTATTTAGTTCTATTCATTCCTTCCAATACAATTGCTAGGTGTTAACTACCATTTAAAATAATAATATTATATTATTAGTGTGTAATGTAAGATTTCATAGAAACTCGTTGTTGCGTATGAGGTATGCTATGAAACATAGAAAACCTTTTAAAGTAAAATTAATATTTAATTCACAAATATTAATAAAAATGAAAATCTCTTATTCTTCATTTACATGGTATGTTACAACAATAGTTATATAATGATTTAAAATGAATTTAATTTTGTTAAATCTTTTTTTCAAGTGTTTTAAAAAATAAATATTTTATTTTCTCATAGAAATTAATAAAAATAATTTTTTAAGAAAATATATTTTTGAGAAATAAAATGACATTACTAAAAATTGAGTGTTTATTTCTTATGTGTTAATCAATAAATTTTTATGTAGTATGATATTGATATATATTTTATAATTTTTTTATTCATATCCATAACCTCCAACCCAACATCTTGGTTATATCCGTCATATTCAAATAATAATATTTTGTGGTTCGTTTAAGCTTGGTGTTGCATTTTTTACATTCTATTGGACATAATATTCTTTGAAAACCTCAAGGTGTTACAATACATTTTATTATTTTTCATTGGATGAGTTTAATTCTAGTACCCCATTCATATATTCTAAAATATGTCATTTTGGTTCTATTTATATTTGATAAAGTGATTTATATTATTTTAAGAAAAGAAAAATTCTAAAATGCCTCTATATGGAATTTAATTTCTCATATTTATTTACATAATTTTAATTAGATTATATTAATGAATATAAAATATTATTTTTAAGATAATTAATTTATTTTTTTGATATCAATTTATTTTTAATTTTTAGTGATATTACAATAATATTGTATTCCTATACAATGCTGACACAATGCTTGTGCAAGTAGAAGGAAAATAAAATTAAATGATTTTAAAAGTATAAAAATTAATATTTTCTAAAAGTAACTATGGTGTAACCTAAATTTTATTGTTAATAATAATGTATAATTTTTGTTTAAAGTGTTTATATTTGGATTTAATACCTGTCTTGATGTATTTTAAGTCAAAATCATTAAATAGTTTTTAAAAAGACATTAATGGTATTTGATTTTAAATAATATGTTATTAAATTAAAAAACAATTATAAAAATATTAAAAAGGGAAATGGGGATAGGATATAGTCTAAAATTTCACCCCTTGACCATTTTTTCCAAATATAACATTATAAGTTAATATATAACACTTTAGTGTTGAAAAAGTCATGGTTAGGGATAAAGATGGTTAACGATGGTGTTAAACCAAAATATAAGGTTTAAAATAAATTTTAAACTTGTATTAATTTAAATTTATGATATTATTTGCACATAAATTCACAATATATTGGTAATATATCAATTTGGTTCAAATTTTAAATGAAAGTTTATTTATATTAATTTAATACTTTAAGAAATTCCAAGGGTTCTCCTCTCCTCTATAATATAAGGATACCACCCCTCAAATATTAATCACACTTTTTTATCTATGTATACCATTAAATACCTACCCAACACATTTCCCAGCCTTCCTCCCCATGACCTAGATCCTCTGTTCTCATCAAAGGACCAATCTATAAGGATTAATGTGTAAGCCAGGGGTGGTTTACTGAAGAAGAGATTTAACTTCTAATTGAGTGTTTTGATTTAATTTCCAATTCTACCTCCCTCAAATATACAATAATCATTATCATAAAATAACATAATTATCTTAAATATAAAAAAATATTATTATTTTTCTGGAATACCCATATTCATCTCCTTTCTATCCTATGAAATATGAAGACATTTCTTATGTGTATGTATGACCTACAATATCCATGTAGCGGTGTAATTAATTTTTCATAACTGTATTTCATAGTTAGTTATTATGATGAATATAATGAAGACATATAATATTAAATAAGTAATTATGATTCTGAAAAAATAATATATTACACACAGTCTTACCATTCCACCCATTAAAAAATTATAATGTTGCTCATGTGGACATCTGGACTACAACTTTCATGAGGAGACGTGATTCATTTTTCATGTTATCATTAAATAGATGATTTTAAAATTTTATTTAATGTATAAATATTATATTTATTTCATTATTAATATTATATAGATTATGTAACCATCAATACATTGATCATGGTCAACCTACTGAAGTTGTTCAGCGATTATAAACTGAATATCCTTAAAATATCTTCCATTAACATAATTAATTTAACAAATATATAATTTATAGTAATATATAAAATAAAAACAAATATTAAAATTTAATAAAACTAAAAATATTCTTTATAAATTATAAATTTAATATGAATTTATTATAAATATGATTAATTATGAACGCGGCGTCTTAGACTCATGGTAAGGGGTTTTTTAACATAATTTATTTTTATAGTTTTATACTACTTCTTAATTATTTATGTTATTCCAATATTATCTGTGTAATGTTATATAATTTTGTTGTGTTTTTCCATTTTTATGTGGATTTTCCATTGTTACACATAATAAATTCATTGATTAATTCTCACTTCAATGCTATGATCTTTATAATAGTTTCCCATCCAATTTTTATTCTTGTGAGACATGTGTCATATTCAAAAAAATATTTCTTATGTGTGTATTTACACTACCCATTTTATATTATATTCCTTTAATATAATTATATTCATGCTACATGAAGTTTAATTTTATGTTCTTTCTTTCACGGGGGTTATGATTTAAATGTAACTAAATTGGAAAGGGTTTGTATAATAATCTCATCCATATTTTGGAATTTTTATGTTTATATTTAAATTTGGATAATTATATGATCTTTCTATATTAAAACCTAAAACTTTTATTCTCCATGGGTTATTTATTTAAATTAAAAAATTTCATTTCATTTTCCTCTTTCTATGTACTCAAAAGTCCCAATGAATTTTCTTAAAGAAAACAAATTTGTTTCTCTATTCAGTCGGGAATATTTTCCTCCATGTCCATATTTCATTTAAAATATTTCCCAGAATGGTTTTACTGTTATCTAAATATTTATTTAAGTTATTTTTAATCATTTTTTAAATTCTAGTTTTTGTAAATAAATCTATTTGTCATTTTTGGAATAAGGTACTTTTCACTAAAGGTGAGAACAGATTTTTTTAACAAACACCGCATGAACAACTTTTCCCGCCATCATGAATAATATTTTCTTTGAATATTAATTTATAAGTTTCCATGGTTATTTAAAATAAGTTTTTCCCCATATATTCTAGAAAGTTTTAGATTTTAATATATGTGATTTAAAAATTAAAGGGTATTTTCTAAGAGAAATCTTATAGTGATCTTTTAAAAGTATTTTTTTTATAAAAACATCATTGATGAATATTATGTTTACATGGGAGATAATATAATGATACCATCCACTATAATTCTTCATATATCTTGTGATCATTTCTATTAGGGGAATTATTGACATTTAGTTTGTTAGTTCTTCCAATATATACATATATTGATGATTATGGTATGTTGAGTAAGTTGTTTGGTTTATTCATATAATTAATGAAGTTTACTTATTAAGTGATGGGTGGGTACTAGAATTACATATCCCCTTGGTACATTGGGGGGTATCATAACACAAAATACATAGGGTATTTGGCCAATTAATTACCCATTTATCTAATATGTCTTGGCATGAGGCCTCGACTGTATGTATAAGATGTATGGAATTATGAATTTCCTAATTATGAAATAAGATAATGATGGCCATGTGATTATGAAAATAGTTATGTTTTTTGAGGATAAGTTTCAAGTTCATGTGATTAATTTTATAGAATTATTTGATCATAAATTATTCATACCATATCATTCATTCCATATTTATTCCATAATAGATTTTATTGTATGCAATCCCTTATAGAGTATCTAAGATGACCATTTTATTTTGGTTCATTTCCCCATGATTCCATTAAGTATATTATGATTTATGTGGAAGGATATGATATAATAAATAATAATGTTCTAAATTAAAATAATATGTTTTATTTGATGTTTCTAAATATAATGTGAGGTTCAATAATGTATATAGTTTTTTAAGTCTACTAAACTATTTGATCCCTTGGGATGAGATCACTCGTACCCAGTGAGAATGTAATAATATAACCATCGACATTAGCATACTAGGGCCAGGGTTGATACATGTATTTTTACTAAAATTTCTATAACTTTAAGAATAAATAATCTTATGAATTATTTGGTAAATAAAAGGTTAGATATTATAAGTGATCCCGCAACAAAATTGATACTATGAAACCGGAGAATCCTTTAGGTAATACATTTAAAAATACCGATATCCTTAAGCTGATAAAAAAAATTGGATTTTTATAATAAAGTAGAGATACAATATTTATCCATATATAATTTGAAGAATAATTATTTAAATCATTATATTAAATACCTTTGATATGTCAATTTTTAAAGAAATTTTCTTATTATTTGATATTTTTTCTTTCAATAGGATAATACACATGAAAGATGTATATGGATAATCAACTATCTTCCACCATTGTTTGAATCCAAATTAGTTGGCTGGTAGTAGCTCATCAATAATACATTCAATTCTCAAGGCTTAGATTTTATCATCTAACATGTGTAGTGTAACCCCAATTACAATAGTTATATTGTCTTTAACATCTAAAAAATGACCCAATTTAAGAATAAGATTAATTAAATGTGAATTATTTCTAATTATCATGAATTTTATTAGAGAGAATTATTTTTTATCCTATGATACTTCAACTTTCTTGGTTTCCTAAAATTAAATATTACTTATGTTAGAGAAACTATTAGTTCCAACAACAAAATAAATATTTTAAAAGAAATGGGTTGTTTTTGTTTCATCATCTATTAGTATGGTGGAGAGGTATTGATTTAGAATATTTATAAATGTGATAGTGATAACATAAGCTTTATTTGGATCAAAAGAATTAAATTTATCATCAATGAAAAATTGGTTAATGTTTTTAACTTGATCTCCACCAATATAATTCTCAAATTTTAAAGATTCAACATTAAAAAAAATAGAAGATTTATGTTTTCTAATAATTCATTATCTATAATACACAAGGTAAAAGAATGTGAATTTTTTATCCCATCCTTTAACCCACTTGTCTATAAGGATCTAATTTTGGATACCCTATCTTTTATAGATTAGTAAATCATGAAATAAGCCCTTTTGAGTTTGTAAAACTGAGGGAATATCTTAGTTGATACACCTATGATTGAATTATTGTAATTTATATTCATCATTATTAATATTATTTCAATTTTACTTGTCCTCTCTTGGATATAATTTCTTAATTATGTATTGGCCTTCTTAAAATTCTTAAAATAATTATATAAGGAAAATTTATCACCATGTTTCGAACCCTCTCTATAAAATATTCCCCCATAATCATTAAAGTAGATATAATCATTATTAAATTCAAAGGTTAAAGGAAAAATATTTCTAGGATCCATCAAACACACTAGAATAGAAGTGTGATCAGAGTTTAATCATGATAGATCCTGGATGGATATAAAATGTCTATAGTCCCCAAACATAGTGAAATAAATTCTCTATCAATTTTATTGACCTTCCTCACATTAACATCAAGTTCATACCAAGTGAATTCAGCTTCAAAAATTATAATTTTAGTGAAAAATACATGCTAATAAATATTTAATTATTGATAGAGGAAAATTTGATGAAATTATATCCATGTTTTTTCCCAAGGTTTAAATATTAATTTATGTCACATAAGATTAACCAACCCTATTTTTTTAAATTATAATAGGAAGTGCTCTTCTAATAGTGTTTTTATTCTAATAAAATAAATACATACATAGAAGAAAGATTACATGTAGGTGGAGTAATTAAATTAAAGGTGTAGAGTGATCCTTCGTTGCCCAATTTGGAGATTATAATACCTAGTATCCTTATTTTTAGGACCAATGAGGTTTATATCGTAACTATAACAATTTTATAGGCCATAGGACCATATCAAATTTTGGACAAGTTAAACAAATTTATGTTATAAAAATATAATATGGGTTTAGTAATTCTAAGTAGTGTATATTTATTTTGAATAATGAAATACCCAAGGGATAAGTAAGCAAACTTATTATTGATATATTGGTTATTACATAAGAAAAGAATCATAAGTAGGAAGTTCTTCCCCTGGTTTGGGGAATGTTTTTCTTTTCCATATCAGTTTTAAGACTCTTTCCTTTACCTCTACCTCAACATCCTCGTATTTTTTGAATGTTATGATTAGTGTTATTGTCTGTGTTATCCTCCTTCATCTCATTAGGCAAACTTTTATTCTTTATGACAATATATTCATTTAAATAGATTATTTAATTATTATATGTTTTAGATTTTAGTTCTCTGTATTAGATTCCTTTCATTATGTAGCCTTAGCATATATATCCATAATAAAAGGGGAATCAAATTATATAACCTTGTCTTTTAAGCCACTAATTCCTGTTTTCCAGGTTTCTTTTGGTCAGAAATAGAATCTTCCACTATTATTTCCATTATCTCATTTGGATTAAACCTTATAATAACAATTATTATCAACTAATGGTATCATCTCATTATATGTTATTATAATTTCATCCCCGTATCCCTAAGCTTCAACATTTCTATCATTGGGGACAAAGGGTGTCTATGCTTTCTTAGTTTTGTTGATATATCCCAACTATCAATCATTTCCTCATTTGCTATCTGATTTTTTATTTCCTTTTAACCACTCATTTAGAATTTTATGCCTCAAGATCCATTTCAATTTTCATTGTTCTTATTATATATTAACTCATAATGAACTTCAAGTTTACTAATACTAAAAATCATAGATCTTATTCTGTCAAATAATATGTGACTGATAATATTATAATCAATAAAAAACCTAGAAATATTTTCATACTATATCTTTTGATTGAGACTATACTCCAACAATGTTATTAAAAGTTCATACAAAAATTATTATAGATACGTCAATATCAACAAGAATTCTAGAATATTAAAATTATTATACATTTTAAACTTCTCTATAAAGATTGATGTGAACTCCCAATAAATTGGAAATTACCTATAGTATTCTTGGGATTTTTTAAAACCAATTCAATCCATAAATTCTAACTTAAACAAGTGCATGAGAATTTTTATTGTTGAATGGATTAAAGTTCATATTCTACTCAAAGATTCAGTAAATACCTGGCTTATGTGATATAGATCCAAAACCCTATTCCTTTTCAAATTCATTTTATGATAAAATAATACCTTTATTTTCTCTAGTTATTATAACAAATTATAATTCTGAGAATCTTCATATTTTTTAATTTCACTCAATAAATTCATTGATTTTCTAGGGATTTTTTCCTTTTGTAATATTGATTCATACATTAAATTTTTTACATAAATTCAATCATTCAGGAATCAGATTTTGATATGTTATGAATTGAATGATACTCCCATTCTTGATTATTCTACTCATTATAACAATATGTAGTTTAAAGAATTAGGTCCTAGATCATAACATTGAAACATCCCTAAATATTTTCATCATTTAGTTTTTTTATAATACCAAATTAAGTTTCAATTATCCTCCCAAGTAAGTATTAAAAAATTCAAATTGATCTGTATTATTAAAATATAAAGAATCATCAAAATATTTAAGATCTCTATGATAGATCTTGATAATGGAGCCCTAATCACCTCTGGAATGGCTATGTTCTTCCTCCTATCGACTTCTCATGAGGACGATGATGATGAAAATAATTATGAAAATAATAATAATAAATTAATAATTATTATTATTATTCTAAAATATATAACTAATAATATCATACACATATTCACTGTATAACCACTAAATAATAACATCACATTTAATAATATTTTCAATTTGAAATTGAAATTGAAATACATGTAATAAAAATTAAAAAAATAATAATACACAAAAAATATAATACTAACATTGTAAGTAAAATATAATCTAAATAATTGAAACAAAGTCTATAAATCATAATATCATTTAATTTTTTTATAATATCCTTATATTGGTTAATCATTTTTCCACTATAAGTATCAAGAAGATTAGAAGTCAAAATGAATTTTTGGTTAATTTATAATGAATGTATTCCTTCCATGAATAATATCTGGATCCTTAACAAGACTATAGATTTACTAATACCATAAAAATCATGCTACATAGTTGTGATCAATAGTCTTAGGATAGTGAAGAATACTATTTATCTATAAAAAATAATGAAAGACTAAAATTTTCATCAAAAAATAATAATATAATAAAATATATTTCAAATAATTAAAGTGTGGTGTTACAATTATACCTTATATAATACTTTATCACTATAAAAATTTCTATAAATCAGGTTACTAAAAACACACTCTAATTTAAAATGGAAAAAACCATTTATATGGAAAAAAATTACAAGATACAAATTCCTCCCATAATTATGACAAAAAAATATCAATTTTAAAAACCATATTACTAAGTCTATTCTCCATGGGAACTCCCAATTATAATTTATTCATTTTATAATTAATCAACATAGAATTATACATCCATTATCTAACTCGAATTTTCAAAACTAGTTTATCAAATGAAAAAAAATTAAAACCATATTTCTCAAAAAGAAGAATAATATTCCATTAAAACCATTTTTATTACAAATTAATACCTATTAAAAAAATAATAACATCAAATATCCAATAAAAATATATAATACAGTGTTTAATTTCAAAAAAAAGTAATAAAAAGAAATTATAATTTTATATCAAATCACTAAATATTCTATGATACATTAAAAGCAATCATATTCAACTTCAAGCCCATTTTTTAATTGACTATATACCTTTTGGGCTATAAACAACCATTTATAACTAAACATAATAGCCTGAGGATTTAGTTCAATCTATTAGCTTTATTTTAAAATCTCATGGAGCTGAAAGCGTCTCACTGATCAAATAATATGGGCATTTAGAGTTAGATTTATATTTTTAATAGTTTCTTTAGAAATGAAAAATTGGGTTACATAGTCATGGAGACTATGAAACTACCGATTCATTATATTTTAGAGTTAGTATTGAAGGATAGTATTTTAAATTTCACACCTAGACTGAGAATTTATTTTAGGAAATGGTGGGTCTATTATAAATTCATGGATGATGTATATTTTATATATTTTGGACTTGGAATTTTCATAATCCATTTTAAGAAAAAAACCCACAAATTGTATTTGTGTTCTAAAATATATAAATATGTTTCAATGAGTTATACTCATTCAATTAATCATTTATTTGTAGGAATTTATAAATTTACAAACATTTAAGAACTAAACACAAAAACATTTATAATTCATATTACAAATCAAAGAAACCAATATCCAATAAGATTATTTAGGAATTTTACATACATTATATGAATTTAAAAAAATTGAATCCAAATGTCAGCAAACCAACAAACACAATTTATTATTTACATAACTAGCATAAAATGAGTGATTCCATGCTTAAAACAAAATTTAAAATATGTTATAACATAAAATTCTATCAAACATAACAATGATAGGAGTAAAATATCTTGTAATTAATAATTTCATTTAATATAATTTAGGATTATTTTAACCCATATCAATATTAATTATTAGGTATTAATTATATATTTTATAATATTAATTTTAAAATGTCATTATAATCTTAATATACATTTTTTTATTTCTATTTTTTTAGTTCTAATAATAGTACACTAATTTTTTTAACTATTTATAATGGTAGGGAATTAGAAACCCTGACATTATGGGGAGAGAACCACATCAAGATTTTTTTGTGAAATTGGAAAATGATAAAAATTTTATAGAACTATGGGGTATTGGGATATTGGTTGTGGAAATAAGTAATGTTCTAGAAGAAAGAAACCATGGAAATTATCCATGACATGTATATTTATTAAAATTTTGATTTAATAAACTATGTCATCATTTGTAAAATCATTTCTAATATATAAATTGGATATGATCCACTAGGTCATGGTTTTTCATGGTTCTCGGTTAGAAGAGAAAATCAAAAACTAAGATAAAAAATCATCGTAGTTCACAATTCCAACTAATGGTTTGATATGTAATGATACAAAATTTAATTACATGCAAAAAATATAGCCTCATGACATGGATATTGGATATTTATGTTAGTCCAGAACAGGTAATCGCAGATGGTCTAGAGGGGGTGAATATACCAGATTAAAAAAATTAAATGAATAAATTTATTAATAATATGACTTATCAAAGTTAATTATTTAGGTTAATTAGTAGCAGAAAAGGTAAAAAACAAGGATGTTTTTTATTTAATTTCAGTCCAAATTGGGTCTACTATACTCCTATACCTCTCTACTTATTGATACATATGTGTGTAATAAAAAAAATTTAAGTGGGAGTTATAACCCAATTAATGAATCCTTTTCTAGTGGAGGGGTAACCATGACACTAACTCTTGTATTTAGAGTTAGAACCATTAGAACCTGACTTTAGACACTGGTAATCAAAACCTAAATATACTTGGCTTTATATATAGGGAGTCATAACCTAAAGAAAAAAATATCAAATAATGATTTTTTTAAAATCATAAACATAAAAATGTAGTTCATTTGAGAGATGGGAAAAAGAGTTACAAAATCAGAACCAAAAAAATTATATAAACAATGAAAGCATTGGTATTGGTTGTTGACTAATAGATTGTCTCGTCTCGTCAAGGAAATTTTATCCAAAGAAGAAATAATATGGGACTTGATAGAAGGTCCAGGTGATGAAACCGATTGTTGTAGGACGTTGCAAATGCACAATAGGTTCAAAGTTCACAACACTTTCTCTTTGAAAAACAATGTATCAAATAATATATCCAATGTTTTTATCACTATTTACTTATGGAGAAAGATATATATATATATATATAATGTTTAGAAGTTCTAAAATCTCCTCTTACTATGAATATTAAAAATAAATTTATTCAATAGATTTCAAAAATATCTTCATAAAAATTGCAGCATTGTTTCCTCATTATTATTGTAGAATAAGCCTCTAATAAAATCATTCAAAAATATATTGAATAAGTCCTCTCATAAAATTTCTAGAGTAATAACAGCATTGAATGATTTAAAACTCTGATTTGTATCCATTGAAACCTCTTTAAAACCTTGTCAAAATAGTTCCTGAAAACTAGCAGCACAATCCTCAATTTAAATTAATTTCTATCCTCTGATTTTAAGGAAAATGATTCTGAATAATTTATTAATTTTTCTCATTAAATAATGCATAAAAATATTTAAAAACTCATCAATAATATTTCTTATATTTAATGATAAATTATCCAGTAGAAAATGATTTGAAAATAATTCATATATATATATATGCATAAAATCAGTTTTAAGTAAAAACATACAAAACAGCAGCAAAAAAGTAGAGAATGAAGAGAAACATAGGGGATGAATAGTAACTTAGGGAATGAACGTTAACGTAGCATATGGGATGACCAGTAACATAACGTGGGGTATGAATTATAACATAGCATAGGGTATTAAAAATACGTATGGTTTCTAGACCATCTTTTGAGGAAATGAATAGTAACATAGATTAGGGTATGAATACTATGTTATGGTTACAAACAATACTTTTCAAAAAAATAGGGTTGATGAACAATAATTTTCAAAAAAAAGTACATTATACTTTAACAAACCTCAACTAACTTTTAAAGGATCATAAAAGTGGATTCAATAATTTTTTGAAAAAGGATTTGGTATAGAAATTTATTATCTTTCCAATGAATTAAGAATAAAATAAATCTGAAATATACTAATGAAAATATCATCAAAAAATAAAAGAAACAACATTCGTGAAAAATAGTAGTTTTGAAAAATCAAATAATAAATTTAAACAATTTATTGACCTTCCAAACAACCCTTCCAGGCTTTGATGAAAACTAATAAAATCATGATCAACATGTTTTATTTCTAAAAAATTAAGTTTCATGAATTTCTATTACCTTTAGATGTTATATTAAAATAAATACTTAAAAATTTTAAAAGTAAAGAGGGTAGGATATCTAATGCTATAGGAGAAACATTATTGAATTTTTAGAGTACAAAAAACCCATTTTTATACTTTCTTATAAACTAATAAAGATTAGATAAATTCTTTATCTATGAAACATGGTAGGATTCACACAAATCAAAACACATTATATTGATATATCATAAAAATATAGAGTAATAGTCATAAAAAAAATCATATGTAATCAAACCAAATAAAAACAAGTACTAGAAAAAATAATCACCTCCTTTTTTATTAAAGAAGCAAAACATTTAAACCAATGAAAACCAAATTTTAAAAAAAATTAAAACCAATTCATTTCTCTCGAAAACTGATTTTTTAAAACAATTTAAACCAATTTAGTTATCCACCTTTTTGTAAATAAAAAAAATTCAAAAAAACTCCACCTAAAGAAATGCAGAAATAAAAGAATTAAAATTCTAAAATAGCAAGTTAAAATTTAATTTCTTAAAACTGAGAAGAGTATAAAGGCTTTGTAAAATTATGTGATAGCTAATTTTCATAAGGTATACATTCTAAAACAATATCACCCTTATTCACTTGATCTCTGATAAAATGAAATCTAAGATAAATATGATTTTTTCTAGAATGTTGTAAGGGGTTTTTAGAAATAGAAATTGGTGATTTATTATCAAAATAAATAGGTATTTTATCCAGATAAATACCAAAATCACAAAATTTATTCTTAATCCATAATATTTGCGAACAAATTCTATCATCAAAGATAAACTCATCTCTACCATTAGATAAAGAAAATGACAGTAATTTCTTAGATGACCATAAAATTAATCTTTTTCCTAGAAAATGACACATACCTGATGTGCTATTTTTTTCAATTATACAAACTCCAAGATCAAAATCAGAATAATATTTTAAATCAAAAAAGTTATATTTTATTAAAAATAAACCAGAATCAGAAGTTCATTTGACAAATCTTATTATTTTTTTAAAATATTTAAAATGTCATTTTTTAATATATTCTTGAAATCTAAAACATAAATAACACTAAAAATTATGTCGGGTCTAGATGTAGTTAAATCTATCAAGCTACCTATCATGCCTCTATAAACATTAAAATTAATTGATTTACCAGATGCATCGATATTTAATTTTCAATTAGTACCTATAAGATTTTTCATAGATTTGGAGGAATCCAAGCCAAATATTTTAACCAACTATTTCGCATACATAGATTCAGAAAGAAAAATTCAATATTTTATTTGAGAAATTTTAAGGCCAATAAAGAATTTTAATTCTCCCCTTAAACTCATGTCAAACCCAGAAGATCTCAATGTATAAAAGTCATAACATAGTATTTCATAAGATTATCCAAAAACTATATCATCAATATAAATTTGTATAATTAAAATTTAACCATAATTTCTTTTTATAAAAAGAGTCGGATCAACAATTCCTTTATTAAAAAAATTATTTAATAAAAACAAAGCGAGTCTTTCATACCAAGAATGTGGTGATATTTTAAGACCATATATTTCATTATATAATTTAAAAACATGGTTCGGAAATTTTTCACTTTAAAAACCAAGGGGTTGAGAAACATAAACTTATTTAGTTATAAAACCATCTAAGAAAGTATTGTTTACATCTATTTGATATAATTTAAAACCTTGAAAACAAGTAGAATAAAAAAAATTCTAACAGCCACTAACATGGAAATAGGTGAAAAATAATCATCAATGTATATACCTTTTTCTTGTGAGTATCCTTAAGAAACAATCCTTGGCATCTATCTTATTTATAAATATCAACATAGTTCCAATCAGATGTTTATCATTAAGAAATTCTAATAAAGTCCAAAAACTATTTCAAACAAACTAATTATAAAAAAATTCAAGTTTGCATCTTTAAAAGCATCATTTACATTAAAAGGAACAAAATAATAAATATAAATAGAATTGGAATAGTCATTTAAAATATAATTTCATGTTTTTACACAAGAGTCAACATTGACAATAAAATTTCAAGAGGATGATATTTATGAATATTCCTTGATCTTGGACTAGGTTGAGAAGGAGTATACTGCCCCCTAGTTGATTCATCTTTATCCTCAAGAATTTTTTCACTGAAATTAAAATCCCTAAACTCATCATCAAAAACATTATAAAAAAATTAATTTAATATTATTTTCATTAAACAAAACATGAACAGATTCTCCAATAATCGAAGTTATTTTATTATAAAATCTATAGGCTTTATTATTATTAGAATAACCAAGAATAATACCTTCATAACTCTTAGCATTAAATTTATCCAAATTATCCACTGAATTTAAAATAAAAAATTTACATCAAAAAACTCTAATGTAACAAACTTTAGGATTTTTATTTTTTAATAATTCATAAAGAGCTTTCATTAATAAATGTCTAAAAAGAATTATATTTGAAATATAATAAGCATAAAGAATATCCCCATCCCAAAATATCTAGGAAAATTATATTCGTCTAACATTGTTCAACCCATTTCAACAAGAGTACTATTTTTAAATTCTTCAACACCATTTTTCTGTGGTTTTCTAGGAGAAGAAAACATATAAAAATTAATATTCTTTTCAAAAAACTAATTCAGAATATAAATTATGAAATTCATCTCCTTTATTACTACATTTATATATATATATTCATTGAGATATTTATATTTTGAACTAATTTACAAAAATTTGTAAATCTATATACAATATCATTTTTAAGAGAAAAAAGTATACCCAAGTCACCCTACTATAATCATCAACAATAACTAAGGTATATTTCTTTCCACTAAGGATAAAAATTTGAGTGGATCCAAATATATCATGATGAACTATATATAAAGGCCTATTAGTAATTATTTTATTGATGGTTTTAAGAAATTGTATTGCATCCCTTAAATGCAAGTGCCACAAAAATAAAGTTGTTCATTTTTCAAAGAAGGTATATGTAACACATTCTCATGTTTTGAAAGCTTATGAAACATTTTGACGCTGAAATGACCTAAAAATCAATGACAAAGGATGATTTCAATATGTATATCATTAAATCACATTAAATTTTGTATAATTAGATTAGTAAAATCCACACTATAAATATTATTTTCTCGATTGACATTAAATTATAAAGAATTGTTTTTAAAAATAAAACATTTACCATTACAAAATTCAAAATCCATTTGATCATCACAGAATTGTGATATAATAATTAAATTATGTTTTTATCCTTTACATTATAAAACATTTGAAATTAAGGTATAATTTCCAATACCAACATTACCAAAACCTTTTACTTTGCCTTTGGAATTGTCTCCAAAAGTAGTAGTGACTCTATTATATGTGTTGTATGTTTTAAAAATTGATGGGTATCTGATTATTTTCCTAGATCATACATTATCCATGTATCATATGTCATTATTGAAACATCCTAGGCTTGTTTCCTACAAAAATAAATTACTTGACAATTTTGGTACTCAAGCTACTTTGGATCCAATAGGATTAGTAATAAATTCTGCAGGAACCCATATAGAACATAATTATGTATTGTAAGATTCTCTAGATAATAAATATTTAAAAATATTAGTTTTCATAAATACCAAAAAAACTTAAATCTAAGGGAATAACCATTTTCAAAATGACCATTTAGGTCACATTTAAAACAAGTATCAGTTGAAGCACGACAATTTTTTCTTTAAACAAAATGGGTTTTAAACATTTGAGGGAATATTCTATCATAACCAAAACAAACATTGATTTTATTATTATATTTCAAAGACATCATCTCATGATATTTTTCACTACCATGAATAAAATATGATAAAATTTATAAAAGACATTCAACATCCTTTTTCAAAATTTCATTCAAATATTGAGTAGACTTAAAATTTTTGTAAACTTTTGAATGAGAAGTATAAGAAGTGTTTTTTAAATTTTTAGTAGATTTTTGTAATACATTTTATTAATATTTAAATTTCTTTATTTAATTAAAAAAAACTGGGGTGTTTATAATCACATTCAGAATCAGAACATTCAAAATAAAAACTAGAATTACTATACTTATCATGTGATTCCATGATGAACAAGATAACATATTCTTTTTCATTTTCAGATTATTCACTGGAATCAGATTCTCATATAAAACTCAAAATGGTTCTCAATAACTTTTTCCCCTTATTTTTTTATTTTTTGTTGTTATTATGTTCTGGAAAATTGGTCTTGATGTGACCTTTCTTCCTTCACCCATAATAGGTTACATCCGATGTATTGAATAGTGTACTACCTTTATTATCTCTCATATATTTTTCTATTAGAGGGTTTCATCAAAACCAGTTCTTGAATCATTTATTTTTCAATATTTTTTATACTTTAATCATAATCAAATCCATAATATCTATTTCAATATCTTGTAGATCATAATTTAAAGATTTAGTAGAAGAAACATTCACATATTTAAAAGATACACCTTTTTTATGGTCTCCTACGTATCTATGTTATTTAGTTCTAATTCATATTAAAGGACTAATCCATTAAATTCATCTAGGTTTTACTCTTTTAAATTCTTTCATTAATCAATGGAAACCTTCTTTTCATTCAAATTCATTGGTAATGATCGTATGAGTCATTTAACTAGAAATGGGTGTTTCAGAACTTCTCTAATAGAATTCATTCCATTCACAATGCTTGTTAATCTATGGAACATTTGGATTACTTTTTTATAATAAAAAATCTTTAATTCTTGTTACATAGTAAAAATAATTCCAAGCTTGGTTATAATTAGTTTGTCAGAGCCATGGTTAGTAACTTGTAGAATTTTCCATTTTTCATGAGATATCTTGCAAGAATACACATGAATAAAAATAAATCTGTTAATAGAAAAATATAAAATATTAAAAACATTTTAATTTAAAACATATATTATTGCATCAATTATAGTAAGAATATCTGGGTCAGCTTCAGGTAGTGTGTACTATTTTGGAATGATAGATCAATGCTGAATGCTCAACTATTTGAGGTAAGCCTCTAGTTGGGATCTCCAGCAGCCATAGTAGTTTCCATCAAAGGGTGGAAACTTTTGTAGAATCAAAGTATCATTCAGGTTCAAACCTTACATATTATAAGATCATTATCCGTAGACTGTGAGGTCTAGGAATAAGTTAGCATAATTAATTATAAAATCAGACTCTATAAAAGGGTTGGGTAATTCTGAAATAAACAACTAATGACTCCAATGTATGGTATCAACAAAAATAATGATAGATCTAAGATATTCTTAATAAGGTATTCCTATGATACCAATTTTTTGGTATCTGAAATAGAAAAATAGAGCTAATCAATTCTAAAAAGGATTACCCTATGATACCAATTTTTAGGTCGAAACGGGTAATGGAAGATGGCCTTGAGGGGGTTGAATATACTAGAATAAAAAAATAAATGGATAAATTGATTAATTAGATTAATTATAAATGTTAATTATGAATGTTAATTTTAATACAAAAAAGAAATGAACAAAAGGATGTTTTTTATAGAAGTTTGGTCAAAAGTGGGCCTACTCTACTCTTATACCTCTCTACTCGATGAGAGATACATGTGCAATAAAAATAACTTTTATGGGTGAATTATAACCCAATTATCGAATCCTTTCCAAGGGGAGAGATAACCCTAACATGAAATTTTGTATGGGGAATCACAACACTTACCACTTGACTTTAAAAACTGAGATTCACAACTCAAACAATCCAAACTATAGATATTGGGAGTCACAACCTGAAGAAATAGAATAACAAAAAAAATCTATTATGGGTAAAATCATAAACAAAAACATAGAGTGCCTGTGATAGATGATAAAAAGTGTTACATATTAAGAACCCAACAAAAGAAGATAAACAATACAAGCACATGTAATGGTTGTTGAGGATTAGATTGACTCATCTCATCAAGGAAATTTTAGTCAAAGTAGAAATATTATTGGACTTGAGAGAATGTACAGGTGATTAAAAATATTGTCGTAGGGTGTTGAAAATTCATAGTAAGTTCATAGTTCACAACACATTCTATTTGAAAAACAAATTTTCAAATTTGTTAGCCAATGTGTGTGTCACTATTTCTTTCCATATCTATATATATATATATATATATATTTATATTTATATTTCTATATAATAAACTTTCAGAAGTTTTAGAAGCACTACTTCCTATAAATATTCAAAATAAATTGAGTCATGAGAATTCATAAATATCTCCATAAAAAGTGCAGCACTATTTCCTCTTTATTTCTCTATAATTAGTCTTTAATAAATGTATTAAAAAAATTGGAATAAGTCCAATGATAAAATTTCCAGATTAATAACAGTGTTTAATGATTTATAATGCCGATTTAAATCCAATCATACCTCATTAAAACATTGTGAAAATTGTTCCGTAAAACTAACAACACAATTCTAAAGTAAATATATTATTTTAATTTAAAAAAACTTGTATCCTTCGATTTTATGGAAAAATACATTGAAATAATTTATTAATTTTTCTCTTTAAATAATGAACAAAAATATTTAAAAAAAGTCAATAATTTTACTTAGATTTAATGAGAAATTATTAAGTATAAAAATCATTGAAAATTATCTATATATATATACCTAAAATTAATTTTCTGTAAAAACATACAAAACATTCACAACATAGTAGGGAATGAACAATGATATAGGGGATGAACTATAACGTATCATAAGGTAAGAACAATAATGTAGGGTTTCCAAGCCATACTTTGTGGAAATGAATAGTAAGGGTATTAATAGTTATGTATGGTTTCCAAACCATACATGTCAATAATGAATATTAACCTAGTTTTGGGTATAAATAGTAACTTATGGTCTCCATATCATAATTTCTAGAAAATAGGGTATCTCAGCCATACTCTTTAAAAAAAATAAGACAATATACTTTAACAAATTGCAACTAAATTTTAATGGATCATAAAATAAGATTTATCCTTTGGTTATGAAGACTTATTTATAGAAATAATTATTATCTTTACAATGAATTAAAAATAAAATAAATTCGACGTATATGGCTTTAAATATCATCAAAAAACATAAATAAAAACATTCTAGAAAATTGTAGTTCAAAAAAATGGAATCTAAACTTCATACAATGTATTCAACATCCTAAAAACCTTTTTAGATTTTGAAGTAAACTAATGAAATCAAGATAAACATGTTTAATTTATAAAAAACATTTTTCATGTGATTTCAATATCTTTGGAAGATACAGTAAAAAAATACATAATATTTTTAAAACTGCAGTCTATAGAATCTCTAAAACTATAACCAAAACATTATTTATTTTTTAGAGTAATAAAAAAGAAATTTTTGAATTTATTATGAACTAGTGAGGTTTAGATAAATATTTTATCTATCCAACTTGATAATAATAACACAAATAGAAACACTGTAGGTTGAAATATCATAAAAATAGTGAGGCAAATTAATCAAAAAATCATATATAACCAAACAAAATAAAAACAAGCACCAATAAAAAAATTTAAATCTCAATATGAGGACATAAATAAGATACATCTTTATTTCATAATCCACTTCATTTTTTTGAAAAATATTAATAATGTTTTTGAATAAGATGATTTTTTTGTGTCTTTTATGGATGACTTTTTATCCTTGAAAATGATCATTAAAGGTTATTTATGTCATTGGTGATGTTTAAGAACCATTGGAGAGGTTTTTAATTAATTAGTAGTTAATTTGGATGATGGTGGGAAACTAATATATAGTTTCTTGGTGTGGTTTATATTATTGGGATAAATAGATCATGCTTCCCACCACAAGGTAAAATAGCCACATGGTTATGATATGATTTGTCATAATTTAATGGTTTAATAGCTTATAACATATTTTGTTTTCAATTTAAGTATATTTTTTGACTTTAAATATATTATAAATATTTAAAAATCATATTTATAATTATTTATTGAGGTATTGGTCACAACACACTTTATTTTTAACAAAAAATTTATATATATATATTACTATTAATTAAAGAGTATTAGATAATGGATGATATGAGAGATATATTGATCAATTGACATATTTTAAAGGAGAATACTATATCTTGAAGAAACTAAATTAATGGGAGAATCATGATGTGAAGAGTAAGAGAATTTGGATAGAGGTTCAAGAAGCATGAAGACCATTAGTTTTCTATAGTCATGGGTTTTATTTTTCCATGTATGGCATGTATTTCTTCATGGATTTTTTCGAAAATGTGAAAGGGTAAAAAAAATTTCATAACAATTTTCAATGAGTTATGATTTATTAGAATAGTTTCATTATTTTTAATAGTGATATTTTGGGTTTATATATTTATTTTTTCATAAATAAATTTCTTTAATTAATTAGCATGACTAGATTTGGTTAATTAATGAATTTTAATTCCATATAAGAAATATTTTGAATAAATTCACTCTGGATCATGAAATAGTTTTGAGAAACAGATACTAAAATATAGTTTTGAAGCAATATATTTCTAAATAAATTGATGGAAATGATCCTATGAAAATAGGATTTTAGTAATCAGAGAGAAAACACATGAACAATTTTTTTTTATATTCAATTATAATAATAACATAGTTATTCATTAATAATATTAATATTATACTACCTCATGAAACTGAATTAATAATTATCATTTCAGTTTCATTATTAGAAGTTTTAAATAAGTTTCAACCATTTTTATAAAATGTTCTAACTTTTGAATAAATGTTTAAATTTATAGATCAAAAGTATCTATGCATTCAACCTTATAATGACCAAATTCTATGTTTATATAGTTGTGAACCCATTTTTTATAGAATTTTAATTTTGATTCCCCCATGGAATTAAAAAGTCTTTATGGGAGGTCAATGATTTTATTTATATTATTTTTGAGTAGGGATCTTATATGAAGCTATGATATTTTAGATTAATAAAATCAATTTTCTTATTCATTTTCTATTTTTTATTTTTGTTACTTTTGGTCTGTTATTATTGTGGGTTTGATTAAATTATTTTTTGGATGATTACATAGTAAACTATATAGAAATAATCAAATTAGGGGACAATATATTCAAATATGATCACATGATTCATAAGAGCTTGAGAAAAAAATATGGACGAAAATATAGCATGAGTTTACTGAGTTCATGAAGTATAAAAATCAATGAAAAGTGAAGATTCATGGAAAACAACTATAAGGTAGAATAGTTTAACATAAAGTAATTGGGTATGACTAAAAAATATTATCTGATATATTACTACTAAAAACATCAAGATAAAGTTGGTTAATATTCAAATGTTCTAAAACTCTATTCAATTCTTCGAGCTACCACATGAGGATTTAAACACACACTTCGGTAATTTCCTTTAAATTTATGATTATTTCTAGTTCAAAGGAATTTTAAATAATTATATAAGGCTACACTTATTAAAATATACATTATGAGATAAGTAAAAATAATGCATTCAATTATTTTTACTATTTTTATGACATGAGGTGAGATAACAAGTTTGTTCTTTTCAATATTCTTTAATCCCTATATATTCACGAACATCTATACAGATATCAAAAAATTATTCCATTTTGAATGAAATTATATGAAGAATCATGGAGTTTTAAGTAATTATTTTATAAGTTTTCCTATCATAGCATATATATGTGGTTACTAAAAGAAATATTTTATAAAGGGTTTTCTAAAAGTAAAAGATCTAATTATTTATGATTTTATTAAAGTATTATTGATAAAGATGATATTGGGAGAGAGTTTTAAACAAGTTAGATAAAATGTCAAAGAATTTTTTTTAAGGAATTTTTGTGGAGTGGAATAATTAAGGGGAGTCCACGTAATGGATTTCAATATAATTATATACATTAATATAGAATATAAACATGATAATGGCCATAAATAAACCACAAGGTCTGTTCACTAAAGATTGAAATAACATTTTTTTTAAATTACATAATAATTTTTTGTGATGGACACAAGGAAATCATGTTTGAAGAGGGGGGGAAATTTTTCACAGATAACTCACTCCCAAATTTCAACAATAAGGCCAAATTTTTTAAAAATTAAAATATCATTAATGTAAACCATTATGGATTTAGTGGAAACTGTTAGGTCCTTCATCAAATAATAGTAAACCGATTTTATATATAAATTCACTAAAATATGTAATATTGAATTTTAAGTTAGGAACACTAAAAATAAACCAAATGAATGAATAAGAGGAGTGTTACCGAGTGATCAAGAGGTCAACCCAAGTCTCGATATGTATACTATCTCAATAAGTAGTGGAAACCCGTTGAGTAAAGTGTTGAAATTATAATGATACTATAATAAAATCAATTAAAATGTGATAAAAGGGGAGTAAATAAGAAAATAAAAGTATAAGGATTCAAATAAATAAGTTAAAGAAGGTTTTATCACACTATTCAATCTACAACTACCATTCCCAAAATGTATGAAATAAGGTAAAATGAGGAAAAAATAAATATTTTTTTATAAATTTAAAAAAATGTATATATATATCTTTATAGAATATTTAACAAATAGCACCAATTATGAATAAATCTTGATAGAATTGGTATCAAAAAAAGAGGAAGGTTGAGTATACAGTCACAATACCTCTTATAGAAAAATTCTTATTCAATTGTGTTAAGGATTATACCAAATAATAATCAAGATATGATTATTTATTATAATTATGTTAATATTAGATCTTATTATAACAAATTCAGGTATATAATATTATTTTTCAATTAATTTTAATTGAATTTAAAGTATTTTATTTAATTAAGGATAGATTTTAGATTTATTTGAAGAATGAGAAATGGTTGTGGAGGTTATAGAAGTTAGTTTTTCTAAAATATTAAATAAAGTTCTGCTATGTAATAAATATAAATGTTCTAAGAAACTAATAGAGAAGATAGATAAGTTAGAATTCTTAGAACACACTCTGGTTGACTAGTTGGATCATCTTTGTTGAGTAGTGTCCATAGGAATGATAGTGCATAAGCACCGAGTAACTAATGGGTTTGCAAGTGATTTTTTAATAGATTCATTTCTGTAATTGTGTTTTCATTTTATTTTTTATTTTAAATTTAATTCCTTATTTCTTAATCGAAAATTATAATCTTATATCCCTATAATATTTCTCCCACTTCCTCTAGATTTTTTAGATGCTTTAACCATAACTTCTATATATAATTGTGATTCATTGATGTATTTATGTTCACAATTATAAGAGATAAAAAATCCTTTCAATTTGATTAAAATGTAAAATGTTTTATAAAATACTCTATTTCAATTTTCTTATATATTTCTAGTTTAGTATAATTATTAATTCTTAGTGATTGAGAATGGGATATATTCTTTTTATTGGTGTATCACATTTTCTAATCAAGATATAATTTACCTCTTATATTAATTAGTATTTAATTGTGTGTTAATATATTAATTATAAACTGTTATTTTGATATTTTTATCTATTCAGCTTAATGCGATGAGAATTTAGCTTAACTTAATAAATATAAATTTAAAACAATTAATATGTGAATATCTATTATTTTTTTAATAATGCATGGATTGAAATGTAAATTAAAATTTTTAAAATTTTAAATAAATTATATATTTTATTAATATGATGATGAGTTTGAGGTTATCATTATAATGGGAATTAATAATGAGTTTTTTGTGCTGAAAATATTTTTTTCCTTTTTTCATTATTATAAAGTGTTTATTTTTATTATACAATTTTAAATTGTTGTTACGTAAAATTGATTGAATTATAGTGACTAAGTTGGTTGAGAATTACATTTTTTGTGTGTAAATTAATTTATTAATTGTTATTTCTTAGTTGAAATTATATAATATTTGGTGTGAAACTCTTATATATGAGTTTAAAATGTTTTTTATAGGTCAGAATGCTTTTATAATATTTTTTAAAGCTATAGAATGTTTTTTAATTACTATAAATGATACTATAATAAATATAATCTTGTAATAAAAAGGGGAATAAATTTTTATAATGAATAAAAATTGAATATGTTATATTTTAATGTATTTCAGGTAAAATGAGTTTGATTCAATTTTTGTATAATAGTATAAAAATAGTAAATGAAATTTTATTAATTTTATGTGTATTTGAATAATAAATGGGTTTTTAGGTTGAATAATTTTTTTAATGGAAATATATTCTAAATTTTAAAATATTTTTTTTATATCATGATATGATTATTTTTATGGGGATTCTATGGTCTTAGATAACATACATTGTGTCATGGTTTAGGATATGAATTGAAATGATAATATATAATCCATGGTTTTATCTATGAATTATGTTAGGACTAAGATACTTTATGTTCCATGTGTTTGGAATAATACTTAATGATAAATGTGTTTCTCTATTATATTCCTTTTTCGGTATTCAAAGCTCATTCCAGCAATGACCTAAGTAGGTATATGAAATCATAATTGATTTAATCAACACTTAATATATTAAATTCATTTAATAAATGATATTATTAAATCATTTATAATCATTAAACTATTTATATATGATCATATTAAACATCAAGGGGTGTTTGGGGTAACAACAATTACAACTAAAAATTATTTACCATATCCTATATGTTCACACCTTGTGTGTATGCATATTATATACTTGTGGAAGCAAGTAATGGAAGAAAAATCCGCATTAGTTGAGATATGGTGTTAGGTGAAAACATGGAGTATATTTTTTTATTATTATAGATTTCTATGGAAGGAAATTTATATATTCATTTTATAATTATTTAAATTTAATTTTCCAATATTGGTTATGTGGAATATATTTAAAACCTTATTTGGATGTATGAAATATTAGGGAATAATGTGATTCAATTTTGACTTTATTATGGATTTATCTCTTATTTTTACTACTTATTATCCTCGAGTTGATTATTTTTTTATATTTTATTATGATCATCCATTGGAGGGTAAATCACTCCCTAAACAATACTTATAAACCATTAGTGCTAATCACTTACCTCTAGTGTTTGGGGAGAGTTTTTTGATGAATTGTGATATTTTCCCTTATTAGAATTATCATCCCATGATGAGATATTTCAAAATTGTATCAAAGTTGTTTCTTTTTTAAGGTATTTATATTTTTGAATTTGGTAGAAATAATATTTTAAGTATGGAATTAGAATAAAATCATTGGTATGTGTGTTTCCTATAAAAATACAGTAGAAGATCATGTTTCTAAGGGAGGATGGAATAGAATTAATGATTTATAAATAAGATTTTGGGGTAATATACTCCCTATAATTGAGGGTGTATAGTTATATTCATGTATCATTTATGTATATTGGAATATGGAATATGTTTATGTGAATGTGTTTGTTAATTAATTTTATTTTAGTAAAATGATTAAATGATTAATAAAATAATCTGTTTTTATATGAATAGATCATTCGTAAAAAATCAGTTAGCTAAATTTAGTGAGATTAATTTGATAATGTAATGTGATTAGTTTGTTTTAACTAATTATGTTTTTGGAAACATGTAGGTAATTATGTATGGTGTGATTATTTAATGAAAATTTTGATATAAAATGGTTTTTATTGTGTTAAAAAAAGAAGTCCACTAATGAGACTTAGGGGAATGAGATAGAACACAAGTAGTTTAATGAGGGGAATATGGAGCGAGATGTTTAGAATTGTCTTTATGTGGAATAACCTAAGACTCCAATAGAGAAAAATATTTCTAAGAGTATATTTAAGGTGATTCATAACATGGAAGGAATACCATCTCATTAAGTTGAAGTGGATATTGATGTGGTTTGGGATTTTCATTTACTATATCATCATATAATTAGAGGAGATGTTGGGCCTTGTCGATTGAAACGTTATAATGTTGTTTGGATTAATGATTATGCATGCAATGTTTGTGGGTTTGATAATTTATATATTCTATCTGTATCTAGACTAGTTTTTAGTGCTATTCATAGATAATATCTTTATTTATTCAAGGTTGTAGGACTATCAAATTGATAATATAAGGTTTGTTAGAGATATCCAAAATTCATAAACTATTTAGTAATTACTCAATATTCTAGTTCTTGACCTAGAATGTCTGATTATTTGGTTATAGCAGGTTAGAGAGTGTATAATTATTGAACCAATGACGATCAATGTAGTTATTTCTATGAATAATCCCATTAATTTTTTAAAGGTATAGATTTTTATAGGCTATTAAAAGTATTATTTGTTATTATTACCTAATGTCTCTTGTTTTTTGGGTTCCTTATCAACCATGAATAATAAGGATTATTATTTTATATTATTTGAAAGGTTTTATATAGGGTTTTAGTGCTAAAAAAAGATATTGTCCAACATGTTAGTTTTGAGGATTCCAAAGGAGGGTGATCCATATGAGGTTTATTATGATACCTCACATTTTGTATTTCTTTATATTTTAAGTAATATTATGTGATTATTTGACATGGTTTGAATTTTTTTGGTTCCCATGAGTTTAACTACAACAATCATGATTTTTATATTCAATGAGTAGGGTTCAGACATAATATTTGGAGACATTTTTTTCATAGAGAGTGCATTGGTGACATTATAAATCATAATATAGTAAATTATATTTTTCCATAACTTATTATGAACTATCAATAAAATATATGGAAATATTCAAAAAAATATTATATTTTGTAGATTTATTATACCCTATGGATGTTTATTTGATTTATTGGTTCAAAATAGTATATATTGGTTAGTTAAAGGGAATGTGGTGAGTGGTGGATAATATTGTAGTTATTTTCATTTGATCTCAATGTTGAGGAGGTTAATCATTGGGTACTCTTATATACTATGTAAATTTAATTATCATTGGTGTAAAAGGTATACAAAATAGGGACTTTGAAAGTGAGTTATGAGGATATGTCATCGCTTAGGGAGAGGAAAAAAAATTAGTTTATAGGTGGAGGGAAATAAATCCATTTTTTATTATGTTTTTATCATGTATTTCATGCATGACGATGAGGTTCAAGAGTTTTATAAATATTTATGGGTTATGAATCCTAAAGTAGAACATATATATCAATATCTAAATTAAAATTTTCAGTGGCCAATTCTAAAGGGGTCATTTGTAGAGATTGGGGATTGATGTTATATTTGTTAGTAGATAAATTATGATAATCATATTCTATTATAGTTAATGCATGCCTTTGGAGTTCTCTAATTTAAATTTTATGATATATATATAGATGATATGATCAGGTTTCTTTAAATACCAATGGATCATGGTTCTATTTTATTGTCATAGATTATGTGATGAAGTCTATTCACTTTCAACTAATTTAGGAGTAGATCCAAGTAAATAGTTTAATGATACTATATATTATTTAGGTGTTTCGAGAGTAAGAAGTTCATCAAAAGATAATTTTATTCCATGATTATTTCTTTATATCCTAAATTAGGAGGGGTTTATGAGTATTTAATTTCATACTATGTTTTAGAACTATATTATACCAACAGACAAATAGGTAAATAATATGGATAATCAAGTCTTTATAGGTTGTAGTTTAAGAATCTATTTTATATTTTTCTGGTTTATGGGTTCAATATCTACCCTTATTGATACTTTCATAGAACAATAACTATCATAATTTGATAGGTATTTCATAGTATGAGGTGTTATAAGATAGGCCTTACTATTCCACACTATATTGGGTAGATGTCAATAAATATTCCATCCATGGAAAAAACATAGTTTAAATAATACCAAAGTGATACAAAATGTTTTAGAAGAATATTTTATCAATGTGGATTCATAAATTCTTATACCAATTATGGTAATTGGAATTTGGACTTTCATTTAGGATTGTGTGTTTTTAGAGTTTCTCCATGTCATGGGTTTTGTAGGAAATAATTTTTTAACTGGGGGATATAAAGCTCACAAATTATTAATAATTATTTTAATTTGTGTTTATTTAATTTTTATTAATTTATTATTATTATTATTATCATAGTATTTTATAATTATTAGTTATATTTTGATAAGTTGGAAGGATTAACATGGAGATATGTATGTTTTATGGGATAAGAAACCATTGTAAAAAATATGAAATTAGAAATAAAATACCACAATATAGTCTTATTAAAAGAGACCACATGAATAAAAGGTATACATAATTTTTTTTTTCAACAATAACATTCAACAAACACTAAATATAAAAATGATTAAATGATATATAATATCTTCTAGGGGCGGATTCCAAATAGTCTGATTCTTTTAAAAATCATCATGTTGATCATGTACACCATTTGTATTAGTGTATAAAATATAAAAAGAAACAAATTATAGGATTATTTAATATAAATAGGAATGAGTAATTTTGAAACTATGTTGTTAAAAATTTATAGAATGAGATATTGATGATAATTATTATATAATTGTTCTTTTACCCATTATATGATAATTGGGTGTATTCCTTATATGAATAATTATTATTAAGTGACTGCTGAGTTATGATAAGCATTGTAAAATTAATTAGGTATCTCATACGTGATTAATTAGTTAAACAATAAAATTATTTAGTGAATGTAATTATTTAAAATTATGGGTTTTTATGTCTAGTTCATATAATAATAAATAACTAATTTAAGTTTTAAATAATATCAATTACCTTGATTTATTATTATATTACGTGATTAAATAATTTATTTAATAATTACATTTTATACAACTAATTTTTTATATTAATGAAATATATTTTGAATTTTTCATGAGGTCGTCAAAATTATATAACAGTATGAATAATAAATTTTGTTTTGTAAGTATAAAATACACTAGTAAATAGCGAATATGAAAAAATATGTTATATATTTGAAAATAATATTGTTCTACTAATTAATTATGTTATATAACATATTAATATATTATATAATATTTAATTTACTTATATTTTAATCATATATGTTTTATTAAAAATATTAAAATAAAATATAAAAAAGTGCATAAATTGTAGACAATTGTTTTAATATATATTTATAAAAGTAATTTTAATATTTATGATTTATAAAGAAAAAACATGTAAATATGTAATTTTAATGAATAAGGATAATAATAAATTGACTAAAATAAATTATATGATATATTGATTATAGAGACATTTGCACAACATCAACTGAAGCACTTGTGAAAAATAAAAAATAATTAATAAAAAGTATTTATGAATTATGAATTGTAAGAATAAAAAATATTATATGGGATAAAACTTTTACTAATTTAATGGGATAATAATTATTATTCAATCAATTATATAAATTTTTTATTTGAATTTTAAAATTTCAAATATATTTTTACACATTTACTATAAGATTAACCTCACAAAATTATATTAATTAGATTTTTTCTCTCCTTTTTCAATACATCTCAAAGAGGTATATCTTTTTATAACTATACCTCTATTAATACTCATTTAAGATCATTATTTGAATTCCCAAGACTGTAAAAATTACCTTTACTATAATGACTTAATAATCAGAATAATATTTTAAGAACAACATTGAAGCCATTTTATGTAAAATTCTATGAAAAAATTAAGGGGATATTTTCTCAGTCTCATTTATTTTACATGACACTCCTCTTCTTTCTCTATCATCTCTAGTGTTATATATATACCAATTGATGAATTTTTCTTATGTATTTTTTTCCTAGGAGTTTATATGTTTATTAAATATCTCTTATTTGATTTTTTATTATTTACAAAATTAGAAACTTTATAATGGATTTCTTAGTCTTTCGTATTTTTCTATATTCCATTAGTTGTTTTCATTATAAATTAAATATTATATATTACATTACTATTAATTTAAATCTCATTTTACTTTTCTTAATTTCTTAACGTTTATTATATGTCATACAGAATTTTCATGAAACCAGTACCTCTTTTCTTCATGGGTTAGGATTGTTGTAATATGCTTTATCTATCATTATTTAGTTTTTTGTGCACATTATCTCTTTTAATATTAATTTATTATTTTATTAAATATTGTAATATTATCTCTATAAACTCTTTCATTGTTTCATTCTTCATGTATTATGAAAATGTAAGGGATTTTTAATCATTCTCTTGATTATATTAGTCCTACAATTCCTTGTTTTAATAATCACAAATTATGATTATGTGTTTCTAATAAATTTTTTATTTTACGGAAGTAATATATATATCTATTAAATTTGGAAATATTCAAATGTATAGAAAAATTTTTAATTAAAATGAATGTATACAATCAATCATGAGTCTAAAGGAGTGAAATTTCACATATTAATGATGTGAATGTAAGGAGAATTTGATCAACCGCATGATGAATATCAATCAAATGTATGAAGGAATCTACATAGAATAAATTTTACAAAGTATCAAATTAACTAAAATGAAAATGTATTTACTACATGTAAATATGATCGAACATGTTGATAATCTCAAAAATTACTCAATATATCAAAAGACCAATCAGAGTGACCACATCTTATATCTTAGAGAGACTATAATAGTCTCAAATTTTTGTAAATGGATGAAGTGACTCAAGGAAAATTGGATCGACTACATGAATATATGATCAACCAAGGAAATAGCTCATGAAATCCTTAATTGACTAGATGATAAACCAAGTTACCATGAGGCTAGCTTAAAGTGATCACATCGATTATTAATTTTTTTGAAATCTCATTAAGTATTGGAGCGGATGAACATTAATTTTTAATTGAACCCATGATAAAGACAAAGAAACTATAAAAGTGATGAGTTTAAGAATAACTATTGGTGCTACTGTGATACTTCAATATAACACACATTGTAGTGTAAAGACCACAAGGTAAAATTGTATTTTATCAAAGTGATGATGAGATCACATGTCCAGTCAAAGGCACCATGTCCGGTAGTAAAATAATTTGAGTATTTTATCAATCGGATGTTCAAATAAACTGACTGTATGGATTTTCAAGAAATATAGAAAATGATTTTTCTATGTGTTAGAGATACCTTATGTAATCTGACCTAGAACCCCTTATGTGACTATGTCTGAAATTGGAAATTTTATTTTAATATAATTTATTCCGACCACTTTCTACACAAAAATTAAATGAGAAGTTAGTGACATTTATTTCTTCTAGGTATCATTCTAAGGATAATGATTTAAAATGATAGGTTTCTAAAGGTTATTTTTAGGGGAATAAATCTTATCATAGTAGACTGAGTTCATATATAAAATTAATTGATGAGGAATATTTACCATCATGGAAAATGTGGACTGCTCTATTCTCGATTATAATCAATTGTCATGGGAACTTTATCGTATATTCTAAGAGAATAATAATTTCTTCAAATCTCATCTCTAAATTAAAAGAATAAATAGAGAAGAGAAGAAACATCTACAGAATAAGTAAAATTAAATCATTTTATGCATCAAATTATTTTCACTTCTCTTTATCTATGTTTTTATTAATTTTTAGTTTTTGTTAAATTATTTTGTACATCTCTTAAACCATACACTATTATAAAGAATATTATAGTGATTATATACTCTTAATATATTTTTCTATAAAATTATTACTACCCTAAAAACTATGAAAGTGTCTTTGAATTACACTATACATTTCTATAAGTTATTATATTATATACCAAATCTTGGTTAGGTATTATATGTTTATTAACAATAAGTTTTCTTGAAAAATAGTGACAATAAAGGTGATAAGATTAGGTCTCCTTTTGAGACTAATGTTATTATATTTTTATATTCTTCTATAAGTTTTAAATTTTGCATACTCAATTTCAGAATAGTTTTTAAAATTTATTTTGTGATGAATTACATTTATAGTTAGTTTTTACATGTGATATTTATACTATTTAATATAAGTAGAGTAATCTAAAAAGATTAAAATAATATTATTATTATTATAACTGAGTTATGATCAAACTAATGAGTTGTTATACAAATGAATTAAATTACATACAAAAATTATATTAGAGAAATGGGTAAATTTTAACTAGAGTATTTTTTAATAATTTTTTTAAAAAAAATACTCAATATTTAATTCTTTCCCACTTCTAGAGTACTCCACACCATGAAATATTTGGTATCATTTGTGTTTTTATTTATCTCTTATCTATCTTAAACTGTAGTCAAATTTTACCCAAAATATCTGAATTCCCATTAATTATATATATATCTATCATTGTGGATTATAAAATAATTAATGGGACTTATACTAAGAGACCTCATTGTTTTGATGGTACTAATTATGCTTAATGGGAGATTAAAATCAAAATACATGTGCTCAATTTTTAGATATTTAGAAAATAATAGAATATAAATATGAAAAAACAAAATCTATTAAAGATTACTGGAGTGATGTTTTTAAAGATTCTTATGATTGTAATTGAAAATATATTAATGGCTTATACTTTTATTTGGGGGAATATGATTTTAATATAATTTCTACATGTTAAAATAATTATGAATGTTGGGATACACTTGTTGGGTCTCAAGAAGACATATAAAATGTTAATCTAATCTACCTAAATAATTATACTATTAACTAACATACATGTAATATGATTCCTGATTAATAAATTTATGAAATATATCCCATGTTTGATAAAATCATAAATATAACACCTATTCTTGGAATGAAAATAGAAGATAAATATCAAGTGTTGAGAATATTATGCCACTAACCTGTTCGATGGAGTGGAAAACATGTCTCTAGAGTCATGAAACATAACAATAATACAAGTGAAGGTTTATATTAGTAAAATATTAATTAATGATAATGAGTTCAATGTGAAAATATAGGTTGATAAACCAAGAATTAAAATAGTCACTTAAAGAAATTATGAGTTAATGATGAGAGATAAAATCAAACAGTATAACTCAAGTGAGGATGAGTCAGCTTCTGAAAGGGATAATGGCGTAGTTCTTATATCTTGGAGATTCATGAAATTCTATTTAAAGAAAAATATCTTCAATAAATAAAAATTTAAAAGGAATGTATGATAAGAAAAGATATTGGAAGAAAGGTAGAATTTTAGAACATACCTTCTATGACTACAAGTGAAAAGGGTGTATCATAGATGAATTTCCAATACTATTGTGAAATAAAAAGGTATGATGGTAGATGAAAAATACCCAAGAGATATATAAATTTGACATGGAGTTCTTCTAATAATAGTTCTAATTAATCACTTTCAAGTGGGGAAGACAATAAGAGAAGGGATAAGATTTATTTTATGGGAAACACATCTAAGGAAAGAAATTCAATTACTAAATTTTAATATCAAAATATTAATCTCTAAAAATTAAATTCATGATGAAAATTATATGTTAAATGAAGATATATTTTTATATTTAAATATACTAGAATATTTATTTAATAATAATAAAGATAAATATAAAAAATTAAAGAAACAAAATGATTTATCTACTGGTATTAAATATGAAATTATAGTTGAAAAGGAAAAGAAGAAACTTATTTTCAAGGAGTGAAATGGAATTAAAATATTAAATTATAAAATTAAAAATAATATTAAATGTTTTTCAAGTACAAGATAATCTATAGATAGAATTTCTAGTAAAAAGACCAACCCAAAGTACGCCACTGAGATTGGGTAATAGCCTTGTCCAAGAAGAATTTATAAAAAAAAGTATATTCCTAGATTAGTATCTTCTAGTTCTCTATTTTTTTAATATTCTTATGAAACTAATAAAGTGATTATTATAACAAATATATTATTTTTATGATAAAACTTTTAAAGGGATTTGGATTCCAAAATATCTCGTTGCTGACTTCTCTAGACCCAAGAATGTGTAGGTACCAAAATAATTTCTGGTTAAAAATTGTTATAGGAAACATGATTTAAGAGTAAAAATAAGAATTTATTATATCTGTAAGGTGTATGTTCTATAAACATGACTAGTGAATACTCAGGATTTATGATCCGTATAAAGGTGGATGGTGGAAATGTCAAATTTGTTTACTATTCCAATGTAAAAATAATTGGGCTTACTCAAATAGATAATTCTAATTCTATATTAATTTCAAAAAGTGTTATTTATTTATGGTTTAATATATAATTTAATTAGAATCTCACAAAAATGGGATTATGGTTATCATGTCATGTTTTAACATGATACTTTAAATATATATCATTCTTAGCATGATTTTCTTTTTACTACTTTATGCAATGATTATGCTTCTAGAACTGATTTAGATTCATTATTTACTAAAACAATTTCATGTATGATTTCCATTCTTATATAATCTTATATATGGAATAGAAGACCAGGCCACTACAACCTTCAGTCTCTTACAAAGATAAGTAAGATAGTTTTAGTTAAGGATATTCCTAAAATAGATTTCCAAAAATGAAAAGTATATAGCACCTATAAAAAATGTAAACATAAGATTTGTTTCAAACCAAATAATGATGTTTCAATTTCTCAACCCCAATATTTAATTCAAATGTATTTTTTGGATCTTCTAAAGTTTTCAGACTACATGGAAGCATTATTGAAATGTTTTTGGGGATTAATTTTATATATTTACTTGGTTATTGTTTTTAACTTACAAAAAGTTAAATAGGTTCCCATTCATCAATGTATGAAAAATATATAGAAAATTTTAGTTTATATAGTATTTAAAACATAAGGTATGATCACATATGGGAATTTGAAAATAAGACTTTTGAGAATTTATTCTCACAACATACCTATAATCATAAATTCTATTCACTTAGGATGCCCTAACAAAATATAGTAATTGAAAGTTTGAATAGAACTTTTCAAAATATTTCTTCGACTATGCTCAATGAGTATGACTTACCTATATATTTCTGGGTTGAATATATCAATACATCATAATATCTCATCATTATACATCTTATTAGACAACTTTTAATGAAGAACCCATATGAATTATAGAATATAGGAAATAAAAAGATTAATTTACTTAGTGTTTTTGGTTGCATGGTATTATTCTCAATACACAAGAGTGTTTAGATAAATTTTCATCTAAAAGTGATGAATTATTTTTCATTTGATATTCAACCTCCATTATATCATATTGGGTTTTTAATAAAATATCCAATGTTTTCAAAGAATATTTACATGTAAAATTTGATGAAATGAATCCATGTGAGCTTAAAAAATCATTAAAAAACCAAGAATATTATTTTTGTAACTTTGATATCAACACCTAAACGAACCCTAGTGTTCTCCCTATCAAACATGCTATAGAAAAATCACCTCATTTTGAGGAAGGGTTGGAACTAAGTACTAAATATTAAAATAAAGTACCAATTACTTCTATAACTAAATCAATTAAAACCCATAGAAAACATTGTTTATATATTATTGATGGAGATATATATAAAAGTACTTATAAAAGGATTCTCATAGAAAAAAATTGAACATCAATCCTTCTTTCCGTAACATAAACCTAAAAACATCACCAAAGCTATCAATTATGAATTTTGGGTAATGGATATACAAGAAGAGTTGAATCAATTTCAAATTACAAACTATAAGAAATTGTGGAATAACCTAAAGACTACCTAAGCATTGTAACAAAATGGTTGTTTAGGAATATGGTTGATGAGTATAGAATCATGGTAATAAATAAAGCTGGACTGGTTTCATAAGGATATGTTTAGGAAGAATGTATTAAATATGACTAAAAATTTTATATTGTAGCTAGACATGAGGCTATAAGATTATTTATTTCTTATGCAGAACATTTGAATTTCAAACTATAGAAAATGGATGTCAAGAGATATTTTATTAGATATCATATTATTGAGGATGTTTTTGTTGAATAACACCCGTATTTCAGAATCCTAATTTTCTAAATCTTGTTTTCAAATTTACAAATGAAATTTACAGTTTTAAATAAGCTCTTAGAGCCTGGTATGATTATATCAACAATTTTCTTATTTCAAATATTTTTACAAAAGTTTTTTTTATCCTATCCTAATTATCAAAAGGACATAAAATTTAATTTTTATCATATAGATATATGTTGATGATGTAATTTTTTTTCTTTAATAAATTATTTATATGCTGAATTTTAAAACTAATGCAAAATAAATTTTAAATGAGTTTAATGGGTTAACTAAAATTATTTCTTGGTTTTCAAATCATTCAAATTAAAGATGGAATTATTTTAAACCAATGTATGTAAATTAAGGATATTTTAAAAAAAATGTCTTGGATATCTCAAAAATAATTGATACTCTAATTAGTACTACCTATAAATTGGATCTTGATTAAATTAGGAAACCAATTTACCATACCATATATAGAGGTATGATAGGGTGTTCACTTTATTTAAAATCTATCTAACTGAATATTTTGTTTAGTGTGTTAATGTGTGCTAGTTTTCATGAAAATACCACAGAATCACATTTAAGAAATGTTAAAAGGATTTTCAAACACCTCAATATTAAAACTAATTTATGAATGTTTATTTCTAGAGTTAATGATTTTGATTAAATTAGAAATTATGATTTTGATCTTGGTGGTTGTATGTTAGATTGAAAAATTACCCTCATAAAATATCACTTATTGGAAAAGTTTCTAGTATCATGGTATAATAATAAATAAAATTCTATTTCAATATCAAATTCTAGATATGAATATATATCTACATGCCCTTATTTTACCTAGATTCTTTAGATTAAACCCACCTTTCTGGACTATGGATATCAATTCAAAAATTTCCCTATAAAATGTGACAAAACAAGTGCTATTAACATTTCCAAGAATTGGGTATCTAGTTCCAGGAAAAAGCATATAGATATAAGACATCATATTTTGAGAGATCATTTTTAAAAAGGATACGTTACTCTTGAATTCATTATCATGGAAAATTAGTCTGATGGTATTTTTACAAATCCTAGGATTTTAAGAGGTTAAAATATATCAGACATGAGTTAGGAATGATAAAATTTGGTTATCTTTTTTCAGATTAAATTAAAAATATATTAATTTTTAAAATATGTACAACTAATAAGTCTTGATAAGTTCTTATTATAAGGAATATTTTATTAATTTTTTCTTCTTTAAATATAGAATATGTATTTTTAAGTATTTTTTTCATATTCTATTTATGTTTTCTAAATTTTACAGTACATCAAACCCTAAATGATTTTAATATGCTGAAATAGAATTAGAATCACCATTTTTCTTTTCAACATGAATTAAAACCTATTCCAACTCTTTACTAAAACCCTATCATTTTGACTATTTAATCTTAGTTTTGAATAGTCAAGATGAAGCAATCATTCAATGAAGATGTACCTGAAGCTTCTAATACTTCCAAAATACCAAATTCAAGCACTATTTTATCTAAAACTCTCTCTAATAAATATATTTTATCATGATATGTCACAAAAAAAAGTATTATATGTTGAGAATTTTAGGACAATCCATTCTCTAGTTTGGAGAGCCATTCTTCAACAAGGTTAACTGATAGGTTCTTGAATGATAATTAACTTTTTTAGCCTTAATTAGTGAAAGAGTTTTAAAAGAATACGTTTTTTTGAAGAAATAGATTAATTAAATTTAATTAGAACCTTTTTTCGTGGTCATGAATGTGGGTTTTCTTCATCTCTATGGGATGAGAGCATAAAAATACCCCATAAAGGCGAATATAGGGATTTTTAAATTTCTTTTCCTTTTAACAGTCCAAATTTTGATATTGGAAATATATTATTATAATTAAATAGTGATAGAATCGATTGAAGGCGTAGTGATATTGAATTAAATAGAGTTTCTAGGTTATTTTTGATGTTTTGAAAGTTCTTTATCTGCCCTAGAAAGTAATATTTAAGAATTATTATGATCCAAGAGCTCCTCCTTCTATATTTTATGGTTCATTGGACTTAGAAAAATCATCATATATTTTTTATGAGGCTTATGGAGGAGCAAAGAAGGACTTCCTTAAGGATTAGAACACTGTATTACCCCAAATTTATTTCAACATTTCTCAAATATATTATACTTATTACTAGGGAAGTATAATGTAAATACTTTATAGTGGTGTTTTTATTAACCAAATTAGATGAAAGTGATTGAAAATTAGCCAGAATATATGGAACAATGTATGGGTATAATAAGAGGATAAAATTTATGAGTGCTTAAATCCTAAAAGGAACCCTACCAGACGAGGGGATTTAATATATACAAGAATGAACCCTGAATATATTGTTAAATATAACTACTCTTCTATTGAGAATGGATATCATGATACATTTTATGTAGTTGAGGTGGCTCAAAGATATTATGAAGAGAAAATGGGTTACTATCCTAATCAAGATGTTTCCAAGAACTCAGTTTTACCAATTGAGGTTAAATCAACATGGGATAAAGATTCACCTTCTAAGGGGGATAAAACCCCTCGATATATGCTATTTGAACCAAACATCACTAACTCATAGAGTGATACTAATGTAGATGTTGTTGTAGATAATATTCCAATGTTTAAAATAAGGTGATATCAAATTTTTGATTTAATACCACCGAGGAAGATTCACCTCATGGGAAAACATTATTTAGCTTAGATCCACCCAAACATGGTATACTTTATATATTTGTTACGGTCAAACCCACATGAAAGGTTGATTATGATTCTTTCTCTCTAGTTCATCAGTAATAAGGTCACCTAGATCTTTAATAATTTCTATTTTAAAATACTACTTAAGAATTGGTTTTACATTATTCTCCGGTACATGAATCAGATAATTTATTTCAGGGTGATCTTATTTACGAATCTTCTCCCAAAACTATGGTTGTGTTTTTTAAGATTTAGATAGTTAAATTTGAGAAATATAAAAGCCTCAAAATGACCCTTCAAATAATGAAGGATCTCTATTGGGACTTTATGAGAAAGATTTCAATAACTATACTATTAAACATTTTCCCACTTCATCTCATCTAGCAGTAAATACTCTACGTCAACCAGTTTCTACTACTTATACCTCAGTTATTACCTCAACTAATATTATCCAGTTCAAGATTGATCTTTTAGAAGTGTTTAATAAAGTATTTATAAGTATCAATGGTGAAAATGAATATGATAGGTGGGAATATGTTTCATATACTACTAAAAGTGTGGTGTCTCATATACATCCTTTTATTTTTCTCAAGTTAGAACATATGGTTCATTAGATTGGAAGATTTAGAAATCTGATAGAAAATATCTAAATATAAATTGGAAAACTTCAATTATATCTAATATAAATTCTATCTATGATGGATAATAAATTTCTTTCTAAAATCATTGGCCCTCTTAAACCTTCTATAACTACTCTCTCATCTATTTCTATAAATGAAGATCTTATCAAAATAATTATGCATAAGGAAATGAAATATTTTTGGATAGTGTTAAGGATGTAAGAAAACAATTTTAAATTGATATTTCTACCCATGGTGAGAATCATTTGACATAGATAAAGTAGATTTAGTAAATAATGAAAACTACAAGGATGTAATTAAGGTTTTAATAAATTATTATCTTAATAGGATTTACAACAAGGTCGACAAAGACTTAGTTCCAAGTGTTACCTTCTACCACTACATTAGCTTCTACAACTACATTTTCACTAGCTTTCACTACTTATCCAACATGTATTACATGAACATTTTGTCCCATCCTACCTCAATACCTTCATCATATAATACTTATTTACAAATATCTTATGATTCTATAATATGTTTATAATCCTTACCTTGCATCAGTTTTTGGTTAAAAAAAATCCCATTTACCCTTCTACCATTTTTGGATTTTGGTTATTCAAATTATTATTAGGGACTATAACTGAGATTTTTGTAGTAAATTATTTATTTATTAAATACCAATGAAGTATTTTTTATTCATATTTTTGTCTCTTAATTTTATACAGTTAATTTATTTACTTTTTATCTTTAATTTCATACCCTTTATATATTCTTTTTGATAATACCAAAAGGGAGAGTAAAGTATGGAATGTTAACATGTTAATTATTTATATTCTATAGTGAAATGTTATATTTATATATTTAATTAGTGTATTTTTTTAGTTATTAATTCCAATATTTTTTAACATCAATATAGGGGAGATTATTGTCTTTGTCTAGCAAATTCTTGTTTTAATAACCAAAAATCATTTTTATATTATTTTAATCAATTCTATGTTTTATGGAAGTTTAATATTTTTTCAAGTTAATTTGAAAATGTTCCAAAATATTGAAATGACCATAAATACAATCAAGCTAGACTATAAACCAAGATACCAAAGGAATACAATTTCATAATGTGATGATACATCCCTAAAGAAATTTTAATTGACTGCATGAGGACTCTCTATCAAACATGTGAAGAAATTTGGATTCAATAAATTTCACAATGTACCAAAGGCACTATATGGTAAATGAACTGAATGTATGAATATATAATCAAACATGATATAAATCTCTAAAAATTACTCATGTGATAGTAAGAATAATCATTTTGATCACATGTTATATCTCAAAGTGAAAACAATGGTTTTAAACTTATTTAAAGGGATGAAGTGACCACATGATAATTGGTTCGACTAATTTCCTATTTGATCGACTGTGGATGATCACTCAATAACTCCTCAATAGATAGTATGAGAATCTAAGAGACCATAAATCTATATTTTAGAAACAACAAGGTTTGTTTTTTATTCAAAATCTCACTAATTATGGGAATCACCAAAAGTTTCATTTCAATCGACCACATGATGAACACAAAGAAACTATCACAATATTGAGTTTTTGACTAACTGTTGGATATATAATGAGACTTAAAGATAGCACATGTTGAATTGATGTAATCATATAGATTAATTAGATTTATGATAATTGATAATGTGATTTCATGATCTAATGAAGTGACTATGCCTGGTAATTAGAATTATCCAAAGTATTGGATCGACCATAAGTTCAAAGAAATCAATCATACAACATATCAAGGAATAAAATAAATATATTCACTAAGTATTGGTGATACCATGGATAATATGATATGGAATAATTTAAGATACTATGTCTAAAATTTATAATTATATTTTACTATAATTAATTCATACCAGTTACTATACTATAATTAAATAAGAAGTTAAAGAAATTTATTACCCCCAGATTTCATACCAACTATAAAGATCAGAAATGATGGGTTTCAAATATCTATTTTTCACTGAATATTTCTTTTTAAAAAATAATGAGGTCATAAAAAAAGATGAATTTAATGAGTAGTTGTAATGATCATGGAAAATGTGAACAGTATTATTCCCCATGATACTTTATTTTTATTAAAACATGACTGCATGATCTGGGAACATCCTATTATCTTTTCATCTCATCTCTAAACTAAATGAAGACATCGAGAAGAGAAGAAACATCTATAGAATAAATAAAATTCAATATTTTGTTGCATCAAATTTCTAACACTTTTATTTCTATATTTTTTAATTAATTTTAAGTCATTATTGAATTCTTGTATACATATATTATAGAAAACACTTTTATAGAGAATATAAGACTACATAGATACTCTTACTCTAATTTTAATTCATATTTTTACTCCCACAAAAATGGTGGATGTTTATTTTTATTACCCTAGATATAAATTTAAACATTTCTATTATATACCTTAATCATGTTGTGGATTATCTATTTTTTATTAAAAAATACACTTATAAGTGGGTGACTATCATGTGGAGAGGGCTCGGAATCGCCTTGAGACTGAACCTATTGTATTTTTATATTCTACTGTGTCTTTAAATGTGTTTTGTACTCTATTTTAAAACAAATTTCAATATATATTTTTCAAAATTGTTCTTTAATAGTTATCATTACATGTGATATTTATTCGAATCGACATAATTAGAGTATTCTTAAAAATAATAAGATAATCATAAGATTATTCTAACTAGGTTTTGATCAAAATTCTGAGAGGTCATTGAAAATAAAAAAAAGAGATATTTATATTCTATTATATTAATGGTCAAATTAAAAAATATGGATTTTTTAATATTATTTTTAATATAAATTTTTATTATAATCTCAAATCACCCCTCTTAATTAATCCAGTTCGACAAAGACTATATAATACTTTTCATACATGGATGATTCAATCATAATTAATATATCATTATAATGAATTTTATAAATAAGTTATTATCTAAAATAACAAGTTAGGATTTTATAGGCTAGATTTCTTATCATAAAACGTAGCTATAAAAGAACCTATTACTTTATGAATAAATTTTTTTATTGAAATTCAAGTTATTCCAATTGATTATATTCTAGAATAAATATATATATATATATATATACTAATAGTACTATATTATTTTTTAAAAACATACTGTATCATTAATATAAATCAAATTATATTTGATGATCTATTAATGTGTTTTATATATTTCAATCCTTTTCCAGTTATTATCACCGCTTAGTGATATTTATGTACTCACTATTTCATAACATTTAAAAACATACCATGTTTTATAATTATTAGGATATATAAGTAGTTCAAAATAAATATAATGAAATTGGATCAAAAAAGTAGTAAATGATAATTTTATGAATATATTTGGTTGAAGAAATATATTCTCACTAAATATAACTAGTGTGGTTATTTTCATGTGATATTTAATTTTCCTTTTTTATTATAATCCTTTAAAAATATAAACCAAGATATTATTTGAGTTACAATGTAAAAAGCTTCATGTTATGTGTGGTTTATTGTAGTTGGTATCATAGCTATGACTAGATAACATTAGAGGGTTGGATATAGTTTGGTGATCATATGTTATAGTTTTTTGATGAATTTATATATTATAATATGATTTTTATTCATAAATGTAGCGCATAATATATAATATTAGGTTAAATTTAACCTTAAAAAAGTAATAGATAGATTCATAGTTTTTATAAAGTAAAAATACATAGCTAGTTAGCTTTAAATATTATGAAATTTTCTATATTTATAAATAAAATTGACGGTGGTTGATGTTGTGGAAATATGGTGAATAAACATCGTCAAAAAACTAAAATATTTGGAGTTGGATATTAATAACATATACCTATGTTTAATAAAGTAAATAAATACATTGATAATAGAAATATTAATATGTAATGATAAAATTCCTCTAGGAAATGTTTTTAAATTTAAACAACTTCATGAGAAAAAACCAAAAATAATTTTTGGATCATCAAAATTGATGGTAAATAAATGTTGGATAAATTATTGGGAAAAAATATTTTTGTAAAACCTGAACTCCTCATACATATATATTATATCATTTCAGATGAATATTCATTATGTTACAAAAGCACATTCTTGAGCATCATAATGGCATAATTCCTTTGGAAACTTGAACACATAAAAAATTGTTCCATAAGTAAGCTATATCATCTCCCACTAAGATCTTCATAACTAGAACCACTCATATAAATATCATAAATAATACCTTTTATAATATCCTAGAAAAATGAAATATAATAAAGGGTGATCTTAGATGCTTAGTATGGGTAATACAGGTATATATCAATATATCATGAGCATAAGGGTATGAGAACATGAAAATAAAATATGAAAAACATACCCTGCATATCATAATCATAAACTTGAGTCCTTGTAAAAATATTAAAAGTTCATAAGACTTAAATCATAATAGAATCAAATAACATGAACTGTGATAACATAACATTGGCATAATAAATAAATTTTTAGTATGCATATAAGAATATAAAATCATCTTCATAGTATCAAGCCTCATTTCTAACTCTATAATATTGTAATTTTTTAAGTCCCCAACCCATAATTGTTATTAAGGTTCACTCCCACTAGCATCGTAGTTGATAATGTCCCTTACTGAACTAGGATCACTCCCCATTTTATCTTGGCTTATCTCATGAGATATCAATATTTACCCAGTGCATTAGAGGCATATATAAGTCCCTAACTTCGAAAAATGAAAATCATAAATACTTGTACCATAAAATCATAAAACATTTATCACATCCAAACCCAAGAAATTCAATGTCTTCCATAAAAATTTCATCATAACATAAACTATTAAAAAGAAATAGGTCTTATAATAATTTTTTAACTTCATTATAGTATAAGCCATGGAAAACAATTTGGGTTTCATTAGCATTACATCATGGTATAAGTTATGGAAAATAAATAAGTTTCATAATGATCTTGTCATTATTAACATAAACCATTCAGAGAAAGAATAAGAATGCTATCCTTGGATCATATCACTAGTAAATTATAAGTAATATTGAAGGATGTCATATTTGATGGAAAATAATTTTGAAACGTCACTTGGAATGTTTCTAGGGAAAAATAACCCGTCCACTTTAAAATAAACTTTTTAAAATATATAACATTTTTGAAATCCATTTCATTAAAAATAACATTTACAAATAATAAAATATTATTTAAAAATAATATAAAAAACTCTTGAGTAAAATATCATTTAAACTCTATGAAAACATTTTTTTATAACATAAATGATTTTTAAAATTATTTTCTTTGAACATAACAATTGAAAACTTATAACATAATATTTTTAAATCATTTAAATGATTTATAAAGAAAATATCCATTTTTTGTTTATTTGATAAAATATAAAACATTTTAATAATAATTTTCTTTGAAAATAACATTTGAATACAAATAAAGGAATCATCAAATCAAATAATGGTCATGATGGTGTAAATATCATTCATGTCATACTAGTTAAACCATTGATTTCTTTCACATTTTTGGTAAAATCGAAATGGGCCTTGTTTGGAAAATAACATGAAGATTCCTTTTGAAAACACATTAAATTGAAAAAAAGAAAAAAAATCTTTAATAAATATTTTTCAGAATCTTAAAACATTTTTGAAAACATTTTTTGAAAATATCAATATGGAAGAGAAAGGGTTTTCAGTTGAAGAGATAAATAAAGATGATTTTTTATAAATAACATTTTTTGGGTCTATTTTATCCTTTATGATGGGAAAATGAATGGAGAACATGTATTATACCTAAATTAACAATTTAGAATAAAATACATGAGTTTCATAAGATATATTTTTCCACATTTCATCATTGGAATCAAAATCATAAACAATCCCGATAAAAAGATGAGATTTCAACTTAAAACACTTTCCACTTTGGTAAAATCAAATCATGAGACCCATTAATGAATAAAATTAAATGAAACATAAAATATCATAAGAATAAATAAATTAATAACATTAGATGTCAAATGATATTTATATACACCTTATAAAATAATATAGTTTAATAACATAATGTTTGTCCCAAAGAAGACAAATTTTGACAAAAATGCTTACCATTTTAGAAACTATTAAATCATAAGGAAATTAATGAAAAAAATCCAATGAAACAGTAAATAAAATAAAAATAAATATATTTATGAAATAATGTGTCAATGGGGTAGTTTATAAACCACACAAAACAAAGAAGTTTTGATTATGGATTATGTCTCCCAAAAATAAAAGAGTGACTAGAAATCCATTATTATAAGTCTCATTTTCCTTCATACGTCAGTAAAAATCATGTATAATAAATATAATTTTATAATAAATATATTATAGAATCATAATTACATAATTAATTTCAAATATAATTTACTTATGACCTTTTATTACCAATTTTGTAATAATCCCTTCTTAAAATTATGTTATTTGTAATAATTGCTTTGTTTTTAGGTATGTTTTTATTTTTTATTTTTAGCCCTCTTACTTTTATCATGGTCACATAATAAAAATAATGGTAAAAATTTTATAAATTTTTTATATGTTCATTATATAATTATTTATATCAATTCACAAAATATCGATATAGAAAATGAAATACACCATACATGGAGACAGTAGGTCATATATACCCATGAATGTTATTTACATTTCCTTGAAATATTGAATAAAATAAGGGAATATAAAATAATACCATTTAAAACTTTTTTTATCTAATATTTATTGTTAATATTCATTAAATTTACCCTAATTCCTTCCACTAAAAGTGTTAGTTAAAAAATCACAACGCTTCGTTAGGTTGTAGCTCGCCGTACACAGGAATGATGTTATCATTTATTCAATGGATGATAATGTAAGAAATTTTATGATATATTTATTTTAAATAATTATTAATATTTTATTAATATCATATATAAAACTAAAATTAATCCTTATTACCATCCATGTAAATCTTAAGTGAAAAATGAATCACATCACTTCGGGAGGCGGTAGTCTACTTTACAAAGAAGAGACAATATTATATTACCTATAGAATAGAATGTAAAAAATGTATATGTAATTTATATAATTAAAATTTTGTTATATATATCATAAAAAATCATTACATTCATCAACTATACATAGTCATAAAAAAAGTGGTGATGGAAAATGAATTACATCGGTTCGGGAGGCGGTAGTCCACCGTAAACATGATCAACTGTTTCATTTACTCTTTGAGGGAGGAGTATATGGCTTTAGTTCATTACCTTGACATAAAACATCACATTATATTTAATATACTTAGTTTATTATATCATAATGGTTTAATAATATTGGAACGAGGTTGAAGGATAAATAAAATAAAATGCTTGGTTAATGACATTACCTCTTCTTCAGACAACTTATTTAGGAATACACCAAAATCCATTATAGTATATTTTTATGATCAAAAGAGGATTATATGATAAGGGTAATGATTTTATTATGTCATTTTGTCAGTTATTCCTTGAAATAAATATATTTTTAAGTGTGAAGTGGGGAGGATATGCGGTGGGATTTTATAAGTGGGATGAGTGGCACACTTTTAATTTTTGAAGGAAAGAATATTTAACCACATTATTCACATGTCACAATGCTCAAAAATGGGAAATTATAAACAATTATTGGTGATAAGGTCTAAATATATCCAAATATTGGGTGTTTTAGAAGTTTATAGGTAATTTTACCCCCTATATTTTTAGTTAACCCCTAGTAAACTCGTTTTAACCTTAACCACAATATTTAATTTTTACTATTTTTACTATTAATTATGGTTAAAATTTTAATTTTACCTTATTAAATAATATAAATAATTATTATTCATAATATTTAAACCATTTTTTTGAATTCCATTCATATAATTAGAAAATTTTAGTTTAAATTTAATTTCATAGACAAGACAAAAAAATTTTGTTCCAAAGAAAAAAATTCATAATTTTAAGATTGTTTTATATAAAAATTAAATATTAAATTAATTCAAATTACATATATTGTTTAATTATAACATAATTTCACTAATTTTAGGATTAAATAAAATTTAAAAAAATATCCTTTTAAATAATTTAACTGAAAAGTAAGTATTCAAAAAAACCTGTATTTTTACTATTCATTGAAAAATTTATCCTTTTTATGAATCCCAAAAACTAACACTGATATAATTTTGAAAATTTTAATTCAGAAATTAATTTCATTTTTTCAAATAAATTTTCGATATGTTTTGAAATTTTATTTTATTATTTGTTCACAGAAAGCTACAAAACTAGTTTATGAGAAAATAGAATTTTCGAAATATACAAAGACTTTAACCAAAATTAATTAATTTTTTGTAAACATGTTTTCATATAAAAATTCATTTTAATTAATATTATAAATGTGCATACTTATATTCATACCACCAAGTTTAATGGATAGGTGACAACAAATATGTTAAATAGTCTATTTTAGTTCGTAAGAAATTACTGTTGTGTGTACCAGAAGTTATTGAAGATATTAAATTTATTTGAAAAATATATATTTTCAATAAATATCAAGATGTTATATTCTTCCCCATTAAAAAAAATTCATCCTAGTAATTTAAGCTTGATCTTAGTATTTGAGGGTTTAAAATTTGAAAATTTCTTTACAGAAAACCCAAATCATGAAAGGGTTTAGAAAAATGCATCTTAAAAGGAATGGGAAAAAGAAATACTATGGTCATCTAGAATGAAACATAAATAGGCTTCCAAATAGGATGAAAATATTGTAAATTTAATATATGGACACATAATAATATTAATTTCCATTTATAATTGATTAAAATATTGTGAAAGATCATGAAAAGGTTGAAGACCACAATACTATAAATAAAGGATGAGTTAAAAGACCATTCATTAATTAGAAATGAAGATAAATTTATAACATTTTTATTTCAAGATCATTTTTTCCTATTGTTTTTTAATTCTCATGAGAAGATATACTTACATGATTTCATTACATTTCAAAATAATAATATCATCCTTGGGTTATGCTTTGATCAATTTTTACTTCATCACTTACTCAATGAAATGAGAATAAAATTTACGCCTAAAGCACTAGTGGATCATAAGATCCATAAAATAATGATAAGTCATTATTTTTATCTCTATAAATTATCAAAAATATAATTGTTAGCATAGATTATCTAATATTTATAAATATTAATATGGTATAATAATATATTAATATCTAAAACGTCATCCATAGTTTATAGTAATCAATTTCATAAATGGTTAGGCTTAAAAAATATCTAGGATTTGAAACATTCTAAATATTTTCTATAAATTTCAAAAAAAATAACTTTACATTAATCCCCCAAATATCATAAGCTTTATCTTAATTTTCACACACCAAATACTTGAATTCCTTATTCAATATTCTTCTAAAACTTCATGAATTCCAGAATTACCATAAAACCTCAATCAAAATAGATATTCCTCCTCATTCATAAAATAAAGCCATAGATAATTAAATTAATTTTATAAATCAAAAAAATGTTGTAAAATCCCTCAATTATAACATAAACAATTTGTGAATATAATTCACTTGTTCACGCCCTTGAAAACAAATTATTTTCTAAAGATGTATACACTCATACTGATGCACTCCTATTTAATCTCCTACCCATTCAGTAAAAAATAAAAATGTAAAATACATTCTTTCTAATAGGTGTAACCTTTTTTCTATAATAATATCTAATATTCTAACTTTTCTTAAAAAAATATCAATATTAGGAATACATTAAGGGTTATCTTTTTTTAATCATGAATTTTCTATAAAATATCACCAATCCATTAAATAACTTTTCTAGTCCATCTGTACCACTGAACATATTATTTTCGATCCATAATGAAAAAATCATTAGAAAAATCCTTATATGTCTCAAAATTTATATGACATGATTATTGAATTCTAATACCAAAACAATTCAATCATTTCACTTCATTCTTAAACCATTATCTTGGACTCATCATTTTATTCATTAATACCTCTTTCCTATAATATGAAATATGAATCAACCTTAATTTAATAATTCTTCTTACATTTAATATATACAATACTATTATAATAGAATATACCATTCATATTTCATTCATTGTCACTTTATCATCAATAATAGAACCTTTACTGGTACCACCTGGCTGATCTAATTCTTAAGATTTCTCACTGAGATATTGATTTGTATAATTTACATATTTTCCCTATTTATAACATTCAACCATTAATGATTCCTTAGGGAAACCATTGTTCTCATCCAATGAGTTGATTGAACTTTTCATTTTCCCTTGTTAATAAATTAAGTTTTACTTTCTTTTCCATACTCAAATAATCTCCTCATTCCTATGAGACATTAACATGGGTACTTCTTCCCGCATTCTATATATATTGAACATTATGTACTCATTCCTCTATGGTCTCCACCACCAGAACTATCAATGAACTATATCCTTCCCTTCATTGGGGATTTCAAGAGTCAATTAAGGTGCAAGTTATTAATCAAATACCCTGATAACTGATTAAGCTTAATCAAAATTTCATTCACTCCAGTCAACATCCCGTACAGTTTCTCATCAACATATTTGTTGTTAACCTAGTATCTTTTGGTTCCAACCATTTACTGAAACCAAAAAACATAGTATGGGAACCAATATTCATTGCAGAAAAAGCACATAATCATGAAAAATCATTTATAGGATAAATAAACTATGAAACCTTATTTATATTCTATAGAAAATTTACACTAACCTATTTATTCCTGGTCATTATTTAAATATTTCATGATGGTTCACAGAGGGTTTGTGAATTCCCAAGGCATATACCCTATTAGTGTCAAAGTAGGTGTTTAGTATGAATAATTTTCATGCACTAGGTGATGATCAATTACAAATCAATATGACCCTTTCAAATTTATTACTTCTAGTAACCACTATACCCAAGCCACATCCACTTATAGTAACTAGATATGGATATAATTTCTTGGAAACCACTTTTTCTAGGCTATACCAAAATTGTAGGACACTTTTCTATACCTTGACTCATCCTTATAAATTTCATTAGGGATCTTAATAAAATTTTCCCATCCTAATTTCCAATGGTTAACTAAAACGTTTTTCTGATACCAACTATAGAGACCTAAACATCCCAAACATAGAAATTATATCTTTTTAGATGAATATTAAATACATTACACAAACAAACACTTGAGGACCTTAAGGTATAGTTCCTTTTGAAACTTGGACACATAAAAAAACAGGTCTATAAGTGAGACACATTATATCTCATTGTATTCTCCCTAACTAGTACCCTTATTATACATATAATACTTAATACCTTTCATCATAACTTGAGGAAAGGAAACATAAAATGGGTGATATCAAATGCTCAGTAATCGAAAACTAAGGATATATCAACATACCATGAGCATAAGATTATGATTAAATGAGAATTAAATTTTTAAACCATACCCTATATGTCATATATCATAAACTTGAGTCATGGAAAAAATCTTGACAATTCATAATAAATGAATCAAAATGGAATAAAAAAACATGAACCATGAGAACATAATACTTTCATAAGACATAGATATTTGGGATACACATAAGTATATAAAATATGTTTTTCATCATCTATTCGCATTTGTAAAACTATCATATTGGAATGGTTTCCCTATCAAAAACAACATAGTAGTAATGTTTTACTCCCAATACTATCATATCATACAAAGTACCTTACTGAACTAGGTTCACTCCCCATTCTAGTCTTCTTTATCTGATGAGATATTAACATTTACTTAATACACTAGAGGGAGACATAGTTCCTACCCATAAAATATGTAAAAACATATATATGTGTTCCAAAAGATCATAATATATTCATCATATCAAAACCTAAGAAATGAAAAGGGTTTCATAAACATTTAATCATAACAAAACCTATGGAAAAGAAATAGAATTCATAATCATTTCCTCATTTCATAATAGTGTAAGCTACATGATTTTTTTTTGTTTCATATGAATTTTATTATGGTATAACCCATGTAAGAGAAATAGGTTTCATAAAGGTCATGTAATTAAAAACATAAATCATTAATAGATAGAGTAAGAATGGTATCCTTTGATAATATCCAGAAAAAATAATTATTAATATCATGTTATGTCATCTTATATTTAAAATTATTTTTATATATAACATTGAATTTTATTTGTGGAAAATATACTTTGAACATTGAAAAACAAAATTTAAAACATAAACAAAATTCAAAATCATTTTATTTAAAAATAATCATTGAGAACTAATAAAGTAATATTTAAAAAAAATAAAACTTTTCTTATGTAAAATATCATTTCCACAAAAAAAAATTATAAATGAAAACATTTTAAAAATACTTTTATTTAGAAAAATACTTTTAAAACATATAAAATATGATTGAAAAAATATTTAAAATATTTCATGAGGAAAATATCCAGTTTTAAAAACATTGTTTTAAAACATATAAAATTATAAAAATACATTTATTTTATAATATTTCAAAAAATATTAAGTAATATTCTGATAAAATAATGGTCATGATGGTTGAAATATAATTCACATCGTACATGTGAAAACAAAGATATCTTTCACATTTTTGGTAAAATTAAAATGGTCCTTGTTTGGAAAAAACAGGAATATTACTTTTAAAAAAATTTATAAAAACTCAAACATGGGTTAATATATCTTTAAAATACTTGGGAGTATGTCGAAACATATCTGAAAGAGTTTTTATAAAACATGGATATAAAAGAGAAAGGTTTTTTATCTGAAGAGAGAAAAAGATAATTTTATTAAAAAAATATTTTCATCTCTTTAATACTATAAGAGAGAAAAGTTAAAGGAAACTATTTATTCACCATAAATAACCATAGGATAATAAAATATTACTATTTCTTGATAGACGAATCACAATATTTCATTATTGGAAGCATATATATAAATAATCCCGATAAACGATTAGATTATAACATGAAACCCTTTCCACTTTGGAAAAAATTTATCATAATCCCCATAGAATAATGATAATAAATAAAATCTAAAATATCTTGTGAATAAATAAATTCATGATTTTACATGTCAAATATTCTATATATATACCTAATAAAAAAGATAGTTACATAGCATAATGCATATCCTAAGGAATAAAAACTAAGACAAAAGACCCTTACTATATTAGAAAATTTTGAATCATAAGTCTCATTAAATAAAAACATAAAATTAAATTTTAACTATTATAAAATAAATTACATAATTGACATAAAATGTCTATACACCACACAAAATAAATGAGTGGTTATTATGTCATATGTCTCCCAAAAATAAAAGATAGACTATAAATCACATACCTTAAGTCTGAAATTATTTCATGCATGTTTTAAACTCATATATAATTAAAATTAGATTATAATAAATATATTATATAAAAATAATTATATATATCATTCCATATATGATTTACTTATTACCTTTTATTACACATTTATTAACAATCCCTTGTTAATATCAAGTTGTCGATAATAACTTCTTTGTTTTTCATGAATGTTTAGATTTTTTTTTGTATTCATACTTTGATCATGGTAATATTATCTAAAAAATTTATAAATGATATAAATATCAAATATATTCATTATATATGTGTTTATAGTAATCCATAAAATTTAGACATAGAAACTGAAATACATTGTTCATAGATATGGTAGGACATACGTACACATGAAGGTAGTTTCCATTTTCTCAATATATTGAAAGAAATAAGGGTAAATAAAATAATACCATTAAATAATAATTTTTATGTCATATATATCACATATATTTATTAAATCTACCCTAATTACATTACATGAAAAGCATAAGTGAAAAATGAATCGCATTGCTTCATGAGGTTGTAGTTTTTCATACACACAAACTATGTTATCATTTATTCAATGGATGATAAGGTAAGAAATTATATGATATATATATTTTAAATAAGTATTTATATTTCATTAATATCTTATATCAACATAAATTCGGTCTTTATTACCTTCTATGTAACCAAGTATATGTGATATTATTATTACAGAGGTGTAATTATATCATATATATATCATGTATATAATATATACATCATTATATCTACTTCTAAAAAGTGGTGATAGAAATAAAAGTACGCTAGTTCGTGAGGTGGTAGTCCTCTATAAACACAATAAACATTCCATTTGAGGGAGGTAGATATGGTTGTAGGGAATGACCATAATAGGGAAAAATATATTTATTTATAGTATACCAAGTTTATTATATCATTAGGGTTTAATAATATTTTAATTATCTTTAAGGAGAAATAATATAAAATGCTTGGTTGAGGACATTACCCCTTCTTTGGAAAACTTAAATAGATTTTTACAAAAATTCTCTTTAGGATGAATTTCTGATAAAAATTATTATAGGATTATTGGAGTAAATTAAGTAATATATTTGGGTTTTTTGGGAAGTATGAGTAAAATATTAGAGGGGATGGAATTTTATAAGTTATGTGGGGGCACAGGTATAACGTTTTGTAAACGATAATGTGTTACCACATTTTTCACTTGCCAAAAGGATCTAAAATGGTATATTTTTAAACTTTAGGGATGATAAGGTAGAAATATATTTATTAAATTGTTTCCAGAGAAGTATCTAGGCATGTTTATCCTTATAGTTTTTGTTTATCCCCTGGTAAACTAGTTTTAACATTAACTACGGTAATTGATTTTAATTATATTTACTTTTAATTATGTTAGAAAATTAATTTTACCTGAAAATAAAATATTAATTTTTATATTTTAAAATATGTAATACATTTTTCAAAATACTATTCATAGAATTTGAATATTTTAATTTATATTTAATCTCATAGATGTAACAAAAAGCTGGTTCTCCAAAACGAAATATTTAAAGACATTAAAATCTTTTTATAAAAATATATAATAAGAAATTGATTAAAATTACATATATTCATTAACTAATAAAATAATTTTTATAATTTTACTCTTAAACCGTATTTTTTTTAAATAGTCTTTTAAATTATTTAAACCAAAAGGCGGTTTTCAATATAAACTAGTTTTTTCACTATTCATCGAAAAAAATTAAACTTTTCAAAAAAATACCCAAAAAAGTAACCCTAAGATAATTTTGAAATGATGAATTGAAAATTGAATTTATTTTTTTCAAATAATATTTATTAAATTATAAAAAACTTCTTTTTAACTTTGTTCACAAAAATCAACAAATTGTTTTGGAGAAAATAGTTTTTTCAAAATATATAGACCTTTTAAAAAATTAAGTACTTTTTTGACAATATTTTTTATTTTTAAAATACAATTATAATTATTTAAAATTTGTTTATTCAAATTCATACATCCATTTTTTACGGAAAATACCTAACAACCATGTTAAATAGTAATACAAATAGTGTAGTTCCATTTGTTATAACGTGGTGTTGTGTGTAGCGCAAGATGTCAAAGAAACTTAATTTTTTCAAAAAAAAAATATTACATGAAATTTTGGTGTGTAACAATTTTTCTTATGGATTCATACAAAATCAAAATGTAACTCTTATGGTATTTCACCATAAATTTCAACTAATATATGTTGGTCGCAAGTTAGTAATAAAAATATGAAAAATGAAATTGATACCACTGAGTAGAATGCATTTAAAAATGTCTCTTATGGAAATTATTTTCTAAAATTTATTTAAAATAGAATAGAGAATTAATTTTTGGATCTAAATCAAATTATTTAGGATTGATCAGTTTTTTATAAATCTAGTTTTACGAGGTTGATAAGGTATTTGTTAAATATTTCTCTCAATAATAGAAGTGACATTTATAAAGTTTATGTATTTCTGAAACCAAATTTCAGAATGAGATTATATACACACAAATTTATAATATGTAGAACATTTCTCAATTTTACTAAATGTATATACTGTTTATTTACTCTTAAATATCTTGTAATCTCGAGGACAAAATGAAACACATCTTGAATGTATTAAAAGTCTCTAGTTTAAAGGAACATAAAGATAAGATAAATTATTTTCATTTAAAGACAAAATGTGGAGAAAACAATTATCAATAATAACTCATGGAATATGAGAAATAATAAATGTGTGGTAATATAGGAATCTTAGCGAGGGTTTATAATGTAATAAAAAACAATCAGTTTATTAAAGAGAAAAAAAGTGAACTAATACCCAATCAAGGTAGTCTATTAGTTGTGAAATGTGTTAATTCAATGGAATTTGGAATTATACAATTCAATAACCTTGGTTAAAGTAAAAAATAATAATGAAAACAACAAGATCACAATCATAATATTTCAGAAAACTAATTTTCTGTTATTACTGTGGATACAAAATATTTGAATAACATTTGAATGGAATATATCAGTATTTATAAAAAAATAATATCAGATTTTGTATTATAATTATATTTATATATACATTATTATAAATATTAAAATAATGTAGGTATTTAATATCCTCATTCATTAAATAAAAGTTTAATAAATTAAAATAATAATGATCATAATATTTATATAAAGGAATTATAACATTGAAGATCTAACATGAGAGAATAAAGAATCTTCAAAAAATTTACCAACTGATTTACAATTAAGTGAAAATTATGAGATCTCAATTTTTTGGGATGTAAATGTAAAACCCATATATTTTAAATAATACATTTAAGATGATCTAAAAAAGTGTATGTGTATTATTATTATTATTATTATTATTATTATTATTGTAACATTATATATATGATAAAAATTGTCATATGTTATAATGATAAAAAATTAAACATGAATGTTTCACAAAGAATGATTCTATAATTAAAAATTAAAATATAAAAAATAATAGGATATTATTTTATGGTATGAGGTGAAAAAATAAAACTTTTAAATCAATTTTTTAATAAATAATATAATATATATACCATATGAAAAAATGAATAAATATATATATATAATATCTTATAGGGTATGTTTTTTTGAAGAGATTCATCCCTAGATAAATTACATTAAGGATGATACACACCATTTAAATTATTATATACATTCTAAAAAAATAGATTATGTTAAATAAATAATAATAAGTAATTTTTAATAAATAATTATGTAAAAATATAGAAGTGGATATATAGAATAATTATAATATGACTATTTGGGTAATCATTAAACAATCATTATGGGTATTTATTCTATGAATGGTTAGAGTAAAGTGATCATTGATGTGTGATATAAATTATATTATTAATAGTGAATTTATTATGTGGTTATTTATATAGAAATTAAATTTATCTATTGTATATAATTATTTAATATAATTTATTCTATTTTCAGTTTATGGTATATTAAATGTTTCATTTAAATAGTTACATTTAACTTGATTTTTTATTTTTAAAGTGTCTAATAAATTTATCTCATTATAAGGTTTCACATATATATGTATATATGTTAATTAAATGAATATAAAATTATGAATGAGTACATTGAAATTACATAACTGTGAAAAAAATATATCTCTCCAAATTTGAAATACACTGATAAATAGTGAAATGCTTTAAAATATGACACAACATGGTATATACGTGAAAATAATTGTGTTTCCCTTAATTAATTAAACTATATAATATAATAATATTGTATAAAATGAATAATTTAAGTTATTGTTTAATAAAAATTATTTTAGGAATTATTTTAAGATTAAAGTAAATTGGAAAAAATTTGTACAATATATATAGTTTTTGTTATAGCATATTTTTTAAAAGAATGTTAATATTGTATGGTTGAAACTAATAAACACGTAAATATGTAAAAATTATAAATAAGAGTAATTTGGATAATAATAATTTAATTATATGGTATAATGATTATCCATACTGTTATAAAATATCAACCAAAATGATTATGTAGTATATAAATTGAAAATGATGTTTAAACACTAAATAATGTATTAAATAAAAAAGGATGAGAAGAAATTTAATTTTGAATGCATTTTAGGGATACGAATGGATATCTTAAAAATGAATTAAATGTTGAAAATTAATTTTAAGAAAAATCCTTATATTTATAAAAAGAAATTATGAGATTAATTTTCAAAGCATCAACAATTATTGGGTTTTCTATAATGTTTGAACATAACACCTTGAAAAAAAAAATTATCTTAATAACATTCAAATAATACACTTTAAAATAATTAATTTACACTTAAAACACTCTTATAAAATAATTTGTTACCATAATTACATAGCAAAAGTTGTAATATTCTAGGAACAATGATGGAACCATCATGTAGAAGTATATGGGAAGGTGGTAAGGGGATTTTTTTCTCACTCACATCTATTTGATTTTTTTATTATTTTTTTTCTATTATATTTTATGTTTTATATAGATGTTCTTAAAAAATATTTATTCCATTTTCATTATATTTGGAGGATTTATATGTTCTTTGAATCTCTAATTTGATTGTTTCTTATTTTACAAATTACAAACATTGTAAGGGATTTATTTCTCTTTCTATTTTTATGATATATTTTCATTATACTTTAAATACTCCATATTATATTCTCATTTATTTATCAATATTTATATTTTTTACCTTAGTTTATATATATGGAGAATATTAATATCCCTCATCATCGAGGGGTGAGCTGGTGTGATTCATCCTTGGGGGATGAATGAAATACTGATGGTTTGTGTTCTCAAGAAACTTGAAGTGTGGAGGCATCATCCATGAATCAAGGGGATATATTATATTAGACATTAGTTCATACTATTCTAAAGTTAATTCTCTAAAATTCAATGTTAAATTCATGCTTAGTGGCCTCCTCCTTTGTATACCACACAATATCATTACATAAATAATGGAAAGAGACTCTATAATGTTGGAAAACATTCATAATGATAATGGACAAAGTAACTATTTGATAACATATGAAATAATAACTTTTAGGATACTAATTTTATATTTCATGGTTATCATGCATATTTTGAGGTAGGCAATATGGAAGCTGACGCCCTAGACTCAAAATCTAGGAAAGATGTTAACTTTATCACATACAGTGGCACCAATTCTATCCCACTGAACTACATAGAAATCATAAAAGTATACCACCTAATTACCAATTATTGTAGACCATTGTAAATTTATGGTGTTCATTTTATTCCCTCATAGAAATTATTGGATCTTCTTTTAATAAATATTTATTTTCAGTCAACGCGTACCTTTTTTATCTATGGGATAATTATGTTATTTTATTCTTTTTCTATCTTTCGTGCTTGGATAAGTGCATAATGTAATATAAACATCTTGAAAACATTAATTTATTATTTTCATATATATTTCATTAAAATTTTAAATATAAAAATTATTTTATTATTTATTCTAGTCTTATTAAATTTGGAAGGATTTTTTAATCATTCTCTCTAAAGTTTTTCTAATATTTTTATTTATTGTTCTCTAATATTTCTCTTTAAATTGTTTTACTATGTGTTTTTTTATTAAAATTTTATTATTATTATTATTATTTATCTATAATATTTATATATCAATATTGTAAATATATCTTTAATTTTCCTCTTAAGGATGAATTAGTTAACTCATTAAACATGATTAATTTTCTTTTAGGGGATTAATGTTTTTTTCCTTATGATTATGATTTTTGAATGGTATTATAGGTTAAAATTTTCATTCATATTTATCTTATTATATATTTTCTAAATTAATAAGTGTATTTGAATAATATATTCCTATAAAAAATTATATAATAATGTTTTTATCTAAAGAAAATATATTGGTATTTAATATCCTTAGTAAATGTTTCTAGAAAAAATGAGATTGATAGAATTATAATGGAATTATTTTTACCAATTTTTTTCACTCAAACATCTTCACAGATCTCCAAAATCATGATCAACTCATATATGTCATAATCAATAAAAAATAAATACAACACATGATATTTTTATAATTTTATCCCTCAAATTGGGAGATTATATCCTCACTATTATTGATATTATCATGTTCATTTATGTATCACTAATATAAAAAGGTGATAACATTCCAAGGAAGGTATTATAATTTACCCATTGAATATCCCCAATAAATGATAGAAAATCCATCTTCATTCCAATGAATGTATCTAGACTATTATATATGAACCCCTTATGTTTATAATAAAATTTATATTATAATGAAAAATAACTTTATATAAATTAATAATGAAAAAACATGAAAATGTTCTTATTCATTTGATGAGATGATAGTAGTAGTAACCAAGTACTTCAATCATCCTTGGTTTATAACTCTCCAAAACACAATAACCTAAAATGCCTTAAGATATTCAAGATTATTATATTTTATTACTTATGCAATATTTTTTATACACATCCTCTAGTAATTACATGACTCCAAATCCTTTTTTTATATTATATCATCATTTACAAAGTACCTAAATATTTCATGGAAAAATATTCTCACAAATTGCATCTTATCACATGCTTTCAAATATTATGAATCATTGCTTTAAATCCCAATTAATAATTCTATGTGTTGATGAAATAATAATTACAAGTCTATTTATCAACATTATTATCTCCATACCATCAATATATTGTGATTTATATAGGATATAAAATAAAATTTGAAACGTTTTCCTAATGTACATATCTTCATGAAGATCTTAATAAATTTTAATGATTATATTTGTTACCAATAAGTAAATTGTATATAATTATGTGTTGGATAATGATGATGATCCCAATAAATGAAGAGGTTGAATGTTTGAGATATAAATTACACTTCCTCTAAATTATATGAATTTATGTTAGACATTGTATATTTGAGATCTATTCATGTTGGAAATGAAGAATGATAAAGAAAAGTAATTTATTCTTTGAGTTTTGGGATAAATAGGTTCATTGAATTAGATTCTTATATATCTGATTATTGTGGAGTAAGACTCAATAAGAATAAATTAAAAGTGTTGATGGTTGATTAAATAACTTTTTACAATAGTATATTTAGGGGTTTGAGAAAATGATCATTAAAAAACTTAAATAGATGTCGAGTGATATGATAATATTGGTTGTAAGTTAAAGTCTGATAATCCATCCTTAGATTATTAATATTGAATATGATTCATTATATTGAAAATACCTAGGATAACGATTCAATATTATGAGTATAGTGTTTAGAAACATGATATATAATATGATATTTAATTATATACTATCATATAGATTATTTAATGATTTAATGTAGAGTAATTAGTAGAGGTTGTGTAAATACAATGAAATGCACAAGAAGAGTCCTTATGTGATGAAAATTTATTTAGGAATTGTGGTGAAGAGATTTGGAAAGATTTGATAAATTCATGAATTTATTTAAGTTGTTTTGAGATCAGATGGATTGGTTGGAGATTCCCATATAATGGTTTATGATGTTTTGATCTGAGTTTGAGAAGTTATGGATTTCAAAGTTGGAGTTGAATGTTTCACAAAATAATAGAAAAGATCACTCATAAGTTTTTTTGACAAAGTAATAAAGTTAACTGATATATGTAACATTATCTACTTGATGCATAAGGAAAACTACATGTAACATTGTGACACATTACATATTTCAGATGGTTTGTAATTTTTTCTTACTGATACATAATATTTCCAAGTGCGAACAGATGAAAAATGTTCATGTTCATGATAAGATATAGTAAAGGAAATACTAAAAAATAACACATAAGATATTTTATAGTATATGGAAAATTTAGAGGTCAATATATAATATTTTATTGGTGGTATCTAATATGGCTTCCATGAACCAACATGAGCTACCCATAATCAAAGTTTCCAAGCCTTCCCATGGCATGTCTTGAAGGTAATTATTAGTCCCTATGAACTTGAAACTAGTATCGGGGAATCAAAATATAATCCATTGGGAATTATTTCACCTAATAAAGAAATAATAATAATGAACTTATACCTAGAATTGTTGAATGTCCACTCTAGGTGTTGAAAGGATAGCCATATAAAATAAGTAGTTCCATGATAAATTCAAAGCCATAAAAGGAATAAGAAAAATAAAAATGACTAATAATGATAAAATAATCTAAACCAATTACAATATGGTAATACCATTTCTTATCCCCCTAAATTCCCTCCTATAAACGCACACCAATTACAATATGGTCAAGGTGTTGGTAACATCCAACAACCTTATCCTTTTTTTTCTCAACCTCAAAGGATCAATCCTACTCTTCCTCCTCCTGGATTCTACTATCCTAGTGAGCCTTCTCAATTCCCAAACAAATACAATCTCTTTCCCGAGAACAAAAATCAAGGAAATCCTAATATGGGACAAGACTCTTCTTCTAAGAAACCTTGGTAAAGTGTATGGGAATATCTTTCCTCATTCACCCATTCCATCCTTAAAACTATTGAAACACAAATTGGTCAACTTGTGTCCCACCTATGCCAGCAAAAAAACAAAATTCTTCCCAAATCCTAGCTCAACCATTACCCAACCTCAGGGGTAATGTAAGTGAAATTGCACTTAGATCAGGGAAACAAATTAATATGCCTCAAGATAAGTCCTCCAACCCCCATTTGAATATTGACCTAGAAAATTAAAAGAAAAAGAAACATGAAAAAAAATTGAATCCATTCCCTCAACAACTTCCATCCAACATATGAATCCAATTCCTTTTCCTCTAGATGTTTCTAAACCCATGACGTCTTTTGAACTTAATCCTGAAATTCTTGACATTTCTAGACATGTTTAAGTCAACATACCCCTCCTAGATTCCATAAAACATATCCCTATGTAATACAAGTTTCTTATGGAATTTTGCATCAATAAAAGAAATATTAGGACCTTCGAAAATGTTTCCGCCCAGCAGTCTATTCCCATAAAGTGCGAAGATCTAGGGACCTTTACGGTTCCATGCCAAATTGGAAATTACAAATTCGATGATGAACTCATAGACCTAGGAGCCTCAATTAATTTCATGCCCAAATACATATTCTCCAACCTCGTTCTAGGTCCCTTACATCTAATGGGTGTTTTCATCCAATTGGAAAATCAAAGCACTGCTAGTGCAGAGGGTATAATCGAGGATGTCCTTCTTCATGTGAATGATATTGTCTTCCATACTGGTTTTTATTTCCTTGACGTAAAATGTGAGATGAACTCTTCGAGATCTACCATTATTCAAGGAAGACCATTTCTAATGATAGTAATAACCAAGATTGATGTCCATTCAGGCATCTTGTCCATGAAATTTGGTGACTAACTTATTAAGTTCAACATTTTCCAAGTCATGTGATACCCATCTAAGGATCACTCTGCATTCTCGTTCCATGATTCTGAATACACTTATGAGATTAAATTAAACCCCAATCCATCATGTTTCTTTATATTCTAATGAAAAATGATATTTTGAAATATTCACAATTATTAACAAAGTCATAAATGGTGAAGTTGATGTAGACCTCTCATTCATAGACTCCATCAATCTAGAGGAACTTGAAAACTCTCTTGAATCCCACATCAACTCTGATTTCTAATGCTCTACCTTGGACAATATTAAGGAAAATTAATCTGAAGCAACTAAAAGCCCTTCCTCTATTCCCAAGTTGTCTAACCCACAAATGATAGATGATACTGATATAAAACCTCTTCCTGAACACCTTAAATATGAATTCCTTTTCCATGATCAATCGTATCCTCTCATTATATGTGATTCACTTACTGAAACCAAGGAGTCCAAAAAATTTCAGGTGTTTGAGGAAAACAAAAATTCCTTAGGTTGGACCTTAGATAATATACTAGGAATAAACCCTTCTCTTTTCATGCATCACATCTATCTTGAGGAATCATCCAAACCAATTGTACAACCATAAATAAGACTCAATCCACTCATACTTGAGTTAGTTAGGGATGATATCACCAATCTTCTTCAAGATGGTATTATCTACCCAATTTTTAATAGTGAATGGGTTATTCCAATTCAAGTTATACCTAAAATAGTTGGGATAAATGTTGTCACAAATGAACATAGAAAGGTAGTCACAACTCAAGTGAAGAAAAAATGGAGTCTATGTATAGACTATAGGAAATTTAATTTTGAAACAAGAAAAGACCACTACACTCTTCCATTCCTTGATCAAATTCTAGAACGGATAGCCCGAAAGTCACGCTATTTCTTTCTTGATGGATACAGTGGCTACATATAAATTCCAATTGCACCTTAGGGCCAAGAAAATTCTACTTTCACATGACCCTTTAGAAAATATTCATATAAGTGAATTCCTTTTATCCTTTTCAAAGAACCTACAACATTCCAGATGTGTATGATGAGTATCTTTTCTGAATTCATTGAAAACTGAAAGGAAGCCTTCATGGATGACTTAACCATTTACGGTGAGTCATTTCAATCATTCTCTAATTCACTCTCTCTAGTCCTTCGGAAGTGTGTCAAGTTTAACCTTGTATTAAAGTTTTAAAAAATGGCACTTCATAGTTTCAAATGGGATTGTTATAGTGTATATAGTTTCACAAGATGGTATTGATGTTGACCCTGCAAAAATTGATGTGATCCAATCAATTCCAGAACCCAAATCTGTTTGAGACATATGTTCTTTCCTAGTTCATGCAGGTATCTATTGTCGAGTCATCCGAAACTTTAGTATGATTTCCCTCCCACTCACTTGGTTCCTCCAAAATGACGTCACTTTCCATTTTGATGAGTTTTGAATGAGATCCTTCGTTGAACACAAAACTTCTCTAACATCTACCCCGATAATCCAACCCCCAGATTGGTCCTTAACCTTTGAGTTAATGTATGATTCTCTTGATAGATTTTTTGGGGTTGTTCTTGGTCAAAGAAGAGAAAATATTCCTAATGTAATCTATTATGCCTCAAAAACATTGTATGAAACTCAATCTCACTGCATTGTCACTGAAAATGAACTTTTACCAGTTGTCTTTTCCATATATAAATTGCGGCCCTGTCTCTTAGGTTCAAAAATCATCATCTTCACATATCATTCTTCTATAAAGTTCTTACTCAAGAAAAGTGATTCCAAACTAAGGCTAATAAGATGGATCTTAATAATCCAAGAGTTTGACCTTGAAATAAAAGATATGATAGGAAACAAAAACCCTATGGCTGATCACTTGTGTATAATTTCTAATTATTCTAATTGTGAGATAATTGATCCAGAATTTCTAACATAGCACCTTTTATCTGTCACTCAAAAAATAAAATGGTATGAATTGATTATAGATTACTTAGTTTATGGTTTTTTTCCTAAAATTTTTTCAAAAGACCAAAAAATGAATCAAAAAATTGGTTCAAAATTTTCTTTTGGGGAAGAAAGTTATCATTGGAGAACTGGGGAAGACATGGTAATTATGAGATGTGTTGATTAAGATGAACATTACTCCATATTAGAATTTTGTGACTCAGTTCCTATAGGTGGCCACTATGGACCACAAAGGACCTCCTAAAAGGTTCTACACTTTAGATTCTTCTAGACTTCACTCTTCAAGGACTCACATTAGTTATATCAATCATGTCCCACTTGCCAATAGTTTGGCAGAATTTCTAAGAGAAATAAAATGCCCCAATAGTATATAATTTTTTATGAGATCTTCGATGTTTGGGGAATCACTTTCATGTGACCATTCCCCCTTCCAATCGATTCTCATACATGCTTCTAGCTGTTTATTATGTTTCAAGGTGGGTCGAGTCCAAACCCACTAGAAACTATTATTCACATATTGTTACTAAGTTCCTAAAGACACACATCTTCTGCCGATTTGGCACACCATGTGCCTTGATAAGTGATTTAGGAACCCATTTTTGTAATAAAACAATTAAATATATTTTTAAAAACAATGTGGTTGTACATAAAACATCAACTGCATATCACCCCACAAACAAATGGCATGGATGAACATTCTAATAGATAAGTGAAAAGTGTGCTTGAGATAATTGTAAAACCCACAAGAAAATATTGGCCTGAAAGACTAGGTGAATCACTTTGGGATTATCAGACTCCCTATAAAACACCCATTGGGATGTCCTCTTTTAGGCTAGTTTTTGGTAAATCGTGTCATTTAATAGTTGAGATCCAACATATGTATTTTTGGGATGTGAAAACCTCTAATTTTTATTGTGAAAATATGATGTAGAAAGATTGCTTCAGTTGACTGAATTAGAGGATCTACGACTTAATTCCTATGAGAATTCTTATCTGTACAAAGAAAAGGATAAGGTACTCCCTGAAAAACACATCCTAAGAAAGGTATTCCATGAAGGTGTAAAGGTATTTCTCTTCAACTTTCAATTTTGACTTCACCCAGGTAAGCTTAATTATTGTTGGGAATGCCCTTTTCTTGTTACTAATGTTTACCCATTTGGTGTAGTTCCAGTCCGAGACCCCTCTTCAAAAAGGACATTCACAGTTAATGGACATCGGTTAAAGAATTATCATGAGAGGACATCCATCTCGAGAATCACCTCCACTTCCATCAGATCCAAAACTTTCACCAACTCACCATCAGATGGGGATGACGACGACCCGCCAAATCCAAATCAGGGGGAACTTCTTTACCTTTAACTCCCTCTTTCTCTCTTCTTCCTCTATTTCTCTCTCTCTCCCTTTTTTTATTCTTCTTATCTTTTTCATTTTTTTACTAATTTCCTCATCACAAATTTTATTTACACTTTCTCTTTTGTGAGCATGTGTCTTTATAAAAAAGATAAAAAAATTTAAAAACAATAATAAAAATCATTTAAAAAAATATGGAAAAGACATAGTCATAATTACTCACCTTTAACTTTTAAAATTTTTTCTAAACATTTTTTGGAGTCAAAATAAATGGTTTCATCAAAAAAAATCTTCTGTTTTCATCATATATTTGGATAAATAATATTGTTCCAAAACCAAAAAAAATTGAATGCTCAATTTGTGATTTGAAAAATTGTTTTCCCCAACCGTGAGGAACAACATTAGCTTTGATGACAATTACACCCATGGAAATCTTTTCAAAATGTGTGTTTTTTACCCACATTTTTGATTCATGAGTTTGTATACCTTCAAGCTAAATTTCCTACTTTTCTATGCATTAATATGATAGAGTCATTTTCTAAACCTTATGATAATCACAATATCCAAATAGCCTCCCATTACCCTTACATTAATCCAACTTTTGAAAGCCCCTCTATTCATATGAAAATATTTTCTTTGATAGACACATTGAAATCCCATTACCTTATCCCACCCAATATATACATGGATTTTCAGTGCATTTTTATTGAAATTTAATTGTGGGGGGAATGGATTTCATTTTTTGCTTCCCTTTTATTATTTTTTAACATGTTGTCATATTCTAAAGGGAAAGCATCCATTTTAGCATGCGGGATAGGCTATCATTTAGGGAGTTTTAGGGAATGTATTTTCATTTATGTAATCTTGTAAATGTTATTTAAAAGTTTTCAAAAAATGCATAAAAAATCAAAAAAAAATAAAAATATATTGAAAAAAATGGGTTGTGTCTTGGGTGGGTCAAAAATCACTTTTTCTCAGCCTTTGATCTTATTATAACTATTAAAATTAGTTTCATGATGAGATCAAAAATGGGTTGGGAGATGAGTGTGAGATCTATTTCAAGTTCCACTTTAGAAAAAAAATGAAAAAAAGAACACTTATGTCTTTGGGAGAAGTTTGGTGATTTGTACATATTTCATATTCTCATCCACTTTAAATTTCCTTCCTATTTTTTGTCTTTCTTCACACAATCATTCCCTTGAAAATATTTGTTTTCATTTCCTTCCAAGTTTCAATTCAAAAAAATTGTGCATTGTTTTACCCATAATGATGGTTTACCACTCTTCACCTCTCTCTTGAACATTATATTCCTACCATCCCATAGCCACAAAAAATCCCTTAAAAGACCTCTTGATTCTTGTGTACTTTAGGATAGAGAAAGGAAGTTGATAGTTCTTTTAAACTCTAACATTTTAACTTTTGGTTTGTGAAATATAGAACCTCCATAAATAAATTTTTTCATCTTGAGAGGTGTGAGTTTTGAGTGTCCACATTTTCCATTTATAAGTTTGTGCATGACATACAGATTTGTTTTTGTAACATTGTTTCTGTAACAATTTTAGGTGGAATTTCATATGGATGATCGAAATAGTTTAAATCATCCCTAAGTGGGGAAACAAATATTTTAATATTTTTTGGGGAGTGAAAATAATTTTGTATGGTTTTTTATATTTGTTTCACATGAAGACATACACAAGACTAAGTGTGGGGAATTTGATGTTATAAACTTATTCAGAATTTATTATATACTCCCTCTAGTGATTTTATATGAAATGTGCATAATTTTTGTGAGATATTAATATTTAAATATAAAATATAATTTTAGATCACAATTGGAATTCATACAGATTCAAGATTGTTTAATGTTTTAATAATAAATCACACTATACTTATCCAAATTGTATTACTCTTATTTTGTAGGGTTCCTTAATCAAATTAAAAAAAAATCATTAAAGGAATCAGTGGACAGTTATTTCATTTGAAGGGTTATATGGTCCTCAAAATAAGGCCTAGTGAATCTGTGATGAAATTAGACCATCCATGAAAATTGAATTACTGGGCTCAATCAAGAAGGCAAAATTCAATTAATATCCTCCAATGTTCGGGGAGCAATTTAAGGAATCATTTATAAAAATTTCATGGTCCAAATTTACAAACAAGGTGCCTAAATAAATCATTAATATCTAGCCCACATTCCTGATTGAGAATTAAAATCTGAACAAAATTCATGACATTGTTCATGATCTAGTCTTCAAATATAGCTGATAATTTGTAGAGTGAAATAGGGGATATAGGTGGACGAAATTTTGAATAAATAATTCATATTTGAAGGCATATTATTATTAAAAAATATCCTTTCACATTTTGGACATCGAAAAAGCATGGATAGAAAATGGTAGTTTAACATTTTTTATGAAAACTGCCATAACATTGGCTCCATAAGTGTAACAGCTCGAGATTTTATAAAAAAAATATTCTTTTTAATTTCATTAATGTCTTGTGTTGTACGCTACACCAAAAGTAGTTTGCTCAACACGCATTTTTGACTTGCCTTGCATTACACGCAATCACGACCTTCCTTGATAGCATGTGTAGTACGCAATACCGAGTTTCACTAAACAACGATATGCTATTAAAATATTATTAAAACTAGCCATTATGAATAGTAATAACCACCTTTTAAAATTTTAGAAATTTAAGCTCTCAAAATGGACTTCATTTTTGGATTCGGAATTTCGAATTTAGCCTAAGGTAAAATTTTTGTACTTTTCGGATAACTTTCATATTCTGATGAATAGTGAAAATTACTAAATTATAATTAAAAACAACTTTTTTAATGAAAATAATTAATAGTGATAAATTATTAATTTGAGTGGTTTTAAAGTATATTTAGAATATATTTTTACAATTTAATACAATTTTGGTAATTGGATGTAATTTCACATTTAAACCAGTCATAAACAAGTGTCAATCTTTTGATAGTTATTATCTCTTAAGAACACACTATTTGTTTTGACGACGGGTATTAATTTTTAAATTAATTAATGCAACTGATATGTTTTTAATTTGATAAAATAGTCATAATTTTTGAATTCATAATATCAAATATATCTTAGATCTAATTTTTGGTATTTTTCTGGAAACTTTCATTTTTTGATGAATAGTGAAACCACTAAGTGGTAGTTAAAAAAACTGAATTTTTCATAAAACTTAATTTTACCGCTTCTCTGAGTGGAATTTCGAAAATCCGAGAGACACAGTTGATGTCAGTAAGTAAAATGTGGTTCAATGAGATAAAAATAATTTTTTTGGTGAATAGTAACTTTTTACTTTTTTTTACCACGGTTAAAAGTAAATAGGGTAATTAAGAGTAAAAATGATATTATTATTACCCTAACACATGTCCTAATTCTATTGGACAACTGTAATTCGACCAAAAACAACCTTTGGAATAAACTATGACCATTTAGGCCCACTTGGATTAGATTAGGACATTTATTATTAATTTATTTAAAGAAGGGTTAAAATAGTTATGATCAAAGTTTAATAAGTAAATCATTTTTAATATGGGGTTATACATAAGATAAATTAGACTGTAAGTATTCATTAGAAAGATAAAAATATTTCCTACATAATGGTATTTTATTTGTAATTTTTAGACATTAAATAATTTAATTTATTTATGACACAACGATGATGCAGTAATTATCTTATTAATGAAATATTGACATAATTTATGTTATAAATACCCAAATAAATATAATTTGAGACTTTTTATGAACTAAACTAATTTTCTAGGTTAATATGACATGTTATGATTTATTTAATTAACTTTGGTCTAAGTAATCATTCTGTTATGAGTTTCAAAAAAATCAACTATTGAATAGTGTCAAAATTGACAAAAAATAGTTTTTAAAACAAATATTATATTATTAATTGTTATTTTATTCCTAAAAAATATAAGGTTCAGCCAAATGACTTAGATAAGGTTATATATATTAATAAAACACAACTTGGGGGACGCTTGCATGTATATGGTAAGTTTATTAACTACATAATATAAAAATACAAAGTGACATGGTAAATGCCAATCAAATTAACTAAGAGTTAAAACTAAAAGATAAGGTTAATATAATGACCTAAACTTGTCTAAATTCTATTAAATGAGAGGATTTCGACCCATCCCCACCTTATCTTTGAAATAACTCAATTTAGAGCTATTTAAAATAGAACTTGACTTTATAATAAAATAATATTTTTAGTTATTTCAAAGGTGCCCCTCTCCTCCCTTATAAAAGGGCACCTCCTCCCCCTCTTCCTCACACCACATTGAGCCTTCAAGCTCGGCCAACCCCTGCCAATTTCTTCTCTCCACTTCCCTAGAAACATCCTAGAGGTTCTTGTCTTCTTCAAAGAACTATTTTAGTCCCCTAAAAGGAGGTCTCAAAGAAGCACTTCAAAGAAGAGGAGGTTCGGACACGTACAAAGCATATCGGACCTAAGGTAAGGGAAATATCAAAATCTCATTTTTATCCGAGATTGTTTATACTTTAGTATTTACTAGGGTGTATTTTATGATCCACATCCATGTTTCCTCAATATGTAATATTATTTCCATCCACCTAGAATTTTTTTAATCCAATTTTACCCTTCGGTGAGTTTTTAGTAAAGGATATGAAAGGAATCTTTTGTCGTTTTTTGTACGAGGTACTTTTTGACTTTTCTGACAAAAGTACGAAGAATGTTTTTTTTAAATTATACGGCATGAATGGATTTTTAAAAAATTATTTCCAAGAAGCTTCCTTTACATGTTTTCAAGTTTATTTTTAATCAACTTCTTTTAGTTTAAAATTGTATGAAATTTTATGAAAGGAAAAATGTTTTTGAAGTAGAAAGGATATTTTCCTCAAGAATGGAGTTCAAGTGTTTTATCAAAATTGTTTTCCATCTAAGATAATATAGGGTTCTGTTTCTATCCCTATTATTACATGGATTTGATTATGTTGTGATGGAAATATTTTTATGAATTCCTTTATCTTATATGAATTGTTTTATGATGTCATGTTGTTTAAGAATCCCATTTTTATTACATGGGTTATGCAATGATGTATGATTTAATATTTTATGGCACACATAAGAATGGTATCATTATGAGATGGGTGGGACCTATATCTCTCTACAATGCATTGGGTAATGATTTTATATCTCATGAGATGGACATGGCTGGAACGGTAGGTTATACCGGTTCAGTGAAACAGGACTGAAACGAGGGTGACTCGGTTCAGAAATGGACTTTGTCCACTAAGATAGTATTGGCAATGAGTATTGACTAATAAGAAATGATTCTCTATGATTATGTGTGTATGCCACAAAGTTTCATGTTTTATGTTATGATTATTGGGATTTCATTTCACTACTATGATTTATCCCATGTTATGAAATTATGCTCTCTTTTGCAGGTTAAGATTTTGAAAATGTTATGTTCTTATGAAAATGATGTGATTGATATTTCTTTTGTTTACCCTTACTGAGCGTTTGATCTCACCCTTTTATGTTTTCTTTTCCCCACGATATAAATAAAGTTTTTAGGTAAATAAAAGGAAGATCTTTATGGGAGATGTTAAAGATCTTTCACCATGATTAGAAGATTATATTCCGAGTTTCCAAAGACACTAAACTATTACAATCCTTGTGTGTGTGTTTTTGTTATGTACTAATTATTCCGCAAAATTAATGTAATGTCCATGTACGTCAAGCTTCGGGTCTCTACAGTTGGTATCAGAGGAAAAGTTTAGTCAACCTTTGGAAACTAGGATGCGAAAACGTTACTGAGATCCCTAGAGATATTTCCAAGGTATGTCTAGGGATGTCCCTAAGGATAAGTATACGTATAGGATATAGTCCTAGAACTATGGTAACGATATTAGATTAAACCAAAGATGATAGATATTGAAGTTACTCCCCCTTTATTATGATTTTTTCCTCTCACACTATTCTTTTTTGGGTTTTAGAAAATGGCTGGAAACAAGATGATTCACGATAATGGAGGATATGATGGGCAATGGAATGATATTCTTCTTGAGAAACCAAATGAAATGGGATTTGGAAGTCCAAACATCATTATTATGTCGTATCAGCAATCTCATAATATGATCAATAAAGTAAAATTTGGTAAGTTTCCTGACTCAGCTAATAAGAGAAAGATGGAGTTTCATGATGATCATAGAGGAAAGAAAGTTCAATTTCCCCTATGTAAATCATGTGGGAAGAGGCATCAAGGAAAATGTTTCAAAGGAACTGGAAGATGCTTTGGGTGTGGAAAAGAAGGACACAAATCCAGTAAGTGCAAAAAAAAGGTTCAGTTAACACCATGGATGAGGATAATGGTATTGCTACGACATCAACAATGGTTAAATGTTTTAAATGTGGAATGTACGGGCATTATTCTAACCAATTCCCTAAGGTAAAGTCTCATGAAGAGAATCAGTATGGTCATATGGGTAGTATTTATGTGGATGATGATGAAGAGACTACAAATGATATGTGAGATGAAAGAATTGTTGAAGCTCGGGCAATGGTTTAAGAATGTAGTGGAATGATTACATGTTTATCATGTGTAATGTTGTATAAGTAATCTCATGGTACTATGGAATAAAGAGACATCTAAGGATTGTTACACTGTTGTCTTTCCTTGAGTTTTGAAAGTGTATGATTAATGTTACCAGTATCCATGAAAGGTTATTCAGATATTTTTGGAATGTAGATGATATGCGCATAATGAAGGGATAAGGAGAAAATTAAATGTTTGATAGTATTCGTGAGCTTATGACTGATATAAGGATAAGGTTATATCATGGTTTGAGTATATAGAATTTTTGGATTTTGGTATGTGGAAAGAGTTAACTTTTGACAGCATTCATGTTTTCACTAAGGTTTAATGGGTATTCATTTTTCAAGAGAATACATAATTAAGGTATTCACATGATTGGAATGTGACCAACAAGATATATGGGGGATAAATGATGGTATTCACATTCTTGGTTGACGACATTTCAAGTTATCATTTTCTTTATACTATGAGCTTGGACCGAAGTATTTTAGATAAGCCCAAATATTTGAATGGATTATGTTAACCATAAGTTAGTATTGTTTAAGGATATAACTTTTTTTTGATATTATTTATGTGATGTTATAGTAATGTAGTTTTAGAAAAAGGACAACCTGCAGGACGGGCGACAGCCCATCACGTCGGACAAGGCTGTGGGAATCGAACCCACAGACGAAGTGCGACTGGCCTTTATCGCCTACCACTGGCCTACAGGAAGTCCCTGTTTAGTAGAAACAAGTTTTATTATATTAAACAGTATGATATATGAAGTATAATTCCATTTTAGGAACTATATATGATTAATCTCACTATAGATGGACTTATGTATTTTTTGATAACTTTTCTAACCTTTTGTTTGAGATAGATGGAATGACCCATCATTCTATCACATGATCTGCTAACACATCACGAATGACAAATTCAACTTCATTTATTTAATATATGAAGTGGAAATTGTCCTAAGAATGACAAACAGTGAGACTATACCAAAATCACGAAAGTATTTCTTCTAATTCCAATTTCATCAACTTTAGGGAAATGATCTTGAAAACCAAAAATGATGTCCTAGTGCTCTTATATCTGATGAATCAGATGGTACCATTGATAATCACAAATTTATGGCTTTCTGATTGCTAGTTTTTCCATAGCCATTTCTCTACCGCTCTCCATCAGAACATGATGGTTAGATTTCTCTTCCATATCCATATTTTCACCTATGTGGAAACCCAGTGATTAGTTTATTTGGGTAATCGTTACATTTCATACTTTAGTTTTTAAAGCCAAGTTCTGGTATTCCTTTTTACGATGTGGGTTTCTATTAGAAAAACTTTCGAGTAGTAAACCATTTATAACCCCGACGAATTTTGAGGGAGAAATTCCTTTTAAGGGGGGTAGAATGTAACAGCCCGAGATTTTATAAAAAATATTCTTTTTAATTTCATTAATGTCTTGTGTTGTATGCTACACCAAAAGGAGCTTGCTCAACATGAATCCTTGACTTGCCTTACATTACACGCAATCGCAACCTTCCTCGATAGTGTGTGTAGTACGCAATACCGAGTTTCACTAAACAACGATATGCTATTAAAATATTATTAAAACTAGCCATTATGAATAGTAATAACCACCTTTTAAAATTTTAGAAATTTTAGCTCTCAAAATGGACTTAATTTTTGGATTCAGGGTATCGAATTTATCCTAAGGTGAAATTTTGGTACTTTTCGGATAACTTTCATATTCTGATGAATAGTGAAAATTACTAAATTATAATTAAAAACAACTTTTTTAATCGAAATAATTAATAGTGATAAATTATTAATTTGAGTGGTTTTAAAGTATATTTAGAATATATTTTTACAATTTAATACAATGTTGGTCATTGGATGTAATTTCACATTTAAACCAGTCATAAACAAGTGTCAATCTTTTGATAGTTATTATCTCTTAAAAACACGCTATTTGTTTTGACGACGGGAATTAATTTTTAAATTAATTAATGCAACTGATATGTTTTGAATATGTTAAAATAGACATCATTTTTGAATTCATAATATCAAATATATCTTAGATCTAATTTTTGGTATTTTTCTGGAAACTTTCATTTTTGAGGAATAGTGAAACCATTAAGTGGTAGTTAAAAAAACTGAATTTTTCATAAAACTTAATTTTACCGCTTTTGTGAGTGGAATTTCAAAAATCCGAGAGACACGGTTGATGTCAGTAAGTAAAATGTGGTTCAATGAGATGAAAATAATTTTTTGGTGAATAGTAACTTTTTACTTTTTTTTACCACGGTTAAAAGTAAATAGGGTAATTAAGGGTAAAAATGATATTATTATTACCCTAACACATGTCCTAATTCTATTGGACAAGTGTAATTCGACCAAAAACAACCTTAGAAATAAACTATGATCATTTAGGCCCACTTGGATTAGATTAGGACATTTATTATTAATTTATTTAAAGAAGGGTTAAAATAGTTAAAATCAAAGTTTAATAAGTAAATCATTTTTAATATGGGGTTATACATAAGATCAATTCGACTATAAATATTCCTTAGAAATCTAAAAAGATTTCCTACATAATGGTATTTTATTTGTAATTTTTAGACATTATATAGTTTAATTTATTTATGACACAGCGATGATGCAGTAATTATCTTATTAATGAAATATTGACATAATTTATGTTATAAATACCCAATTAAATATAATTTGAGAATTTTTATGAACTAAACTAATTTTCTAGGTTAATATTACATGTTAGGATTGATTTAATTAACTTTTGTCTAAGTAATCATTCTTTTATGAGTTTCAAAAAAATCAACTATTGAATAGTGTCAAAATTGACATAGAATAGTTTTTAAAACAAATATTATATTATTAATTGTTATTTTATTCCTAAAAATATAAGGTTCGGCCGAATGACTTAGATAAGGTTATATATATTAATAAAACACAACTTGGGGGTCTCTTGGATGTATATGGTAAGTTTATTAACTATATAATATTAAAATACAAAGTGACATGGTAAATGTCAATCTAATTAACTAAGAGTTAAAACTAAAAGATAAGTTTAATATAATGACCTAAACTTGTCTAAATTCTATTGGATGAGAGTATTTCGACCCATCCCCACCTTATCTTTGAAATAACTCAATTTGGAGCTATTTAAAATTGAAATCTACTTTATAATAAAATAATATTTTTAGTTATTCCAAAGGTGCCTCTCTCCTCCCTTATAAAAGGGCACCTCCTCCCCCTCTTCCTCATAACACATTGAGCCTTCAAGCTTGGCCAACCCCTGCCAATTTCTTCTCTCCACTTCCCTAGAAACATCCTAGAGGTTTTAGTATTCTTCAAAGACCTATTTTAGTGCCCTAAAAGGAGGTCTCAAAGAAGCACTTCAAAGAAGAGGAGGTTCGGACAGGTACAAAGCATATCGGACCTAAGGTAAGGGAAATATCACAATCTCATTTTTATCCGAGATTGTTTATACTATAGTATTTACTGGGGTGTATTTTAAGATCCACATCCATGTTTTCTCAATATGTAATATTATTTCCATCCACCTACAATTTTTTAAATCCAATTTTACCCTTCGGTGAGTTTTTAGTAAAGGATATGAAAGGAATCTTTTGTCGTTTTTCGTACGAGGTACTTTTTGACTTTTCCGACAAAAGTATGAAGAATGTTTTTTTTAACTTATACGGAATGAATGGATTTTTAAAACATTATTTCTAAGAAGCTTCCTTTACATTTTTTCAAGTTTATTTTTAATCAACTTCTTTTACTTTAAAATTGTATGACATTTTAAGAAAGGAAAAATGTTTTTGAAGTAGAAAGGTTATTTTCCTCAAGAATGGAGTTCAAGTGTTTTATCAAAATTGTTTTCCATCTAAGATAATATAGGGTTCTGTTTCTATCCCTATTATTACATGTATTTGATTATGTTGTGATGGAAATATTTTTATGAATTCCTTTATCTTATATGAATTGTTTTATGATGTCATGTTGTTTAAGAATCCCATTTTTATTACATGGGTTATGCAATGATGTATGATTTAATATTTTGTGGCACACATAAGAATGGTATCATTATGAGATGGGTGGGACCTATATCTCCCTCCAATGCATTGGGTAAAGATTTTATATCTCATGAGATGGACATGGCTGGAACAGTAGGTTATACCGGTTCAGTGAAACAGGAAGGAAACGAGGGTGACTCGGTTCAGAAATGGACTTTGTCCACTAAGATAGTCTTGGCAATGAGTATTGACTAATAAGAAATGATTCTCTATGATTATGTGTGTATGCCACAAAGTTTCATGTTTTATGTTATGATTATTGGGATTTCATTTAACTACTATGATTTATCCCATGTTATGAAATTATGCTCTCTTTTGCAGGTTAAGATTTCCAAAATGTTATGTTCTTATGAAAATGATGTGATTTATATTTCTTTTGTTTACCCTTATTGAGCATTTGAGCTCACCCTTTTATGTTTTCTTTTCCCCATGATATAAAGAAATGTTTTAGGTAAAAAAAGGAATATCTTTATGGGATATGTTGAATATCTTTCACCACGATTAGAAGATTATATTCTGAGTTTCCAAAGACACTAAACTATTATGATCCTTATGTTTGTGTTTTTGTTATGTACTAATTATTCCGCAAAAGTAATGTAATGTACATGTACGTCAAGCTTCGGGTCTCTACAATAAGTCCAAAGGACTCCAAATATTTAGATTAGTCATACAACATTATTATCTACAACTTTGAAGAAATGATATCTTGGGATTTAGTTGTCTGGATGTCCAAATTGGCAATTTTAGTGGAGGGGCCGTTTTGGAATGAAAACAACCCACAACATTGGGCTCTAAATTCATCCCCCTTCTCTCTTAGCAAGAGGTTGGAATTTCAAAAGAGAGGAGAATGCATTGGAACGACCAAAGATTTTCTAAAGGATTGGGAGGACCTTCCCTACTCAAGTTTTCACTTGAGATACCCTTCCTCCTCTCTTTGTTTTCATGTTCTTTTATGTTATTCTTTTTTGTAATCTTGTAAGTAATTATTTTGTAATTCTGTTTTTCATGAAAAAACCTTTCCCATTAACTCTTATTATCATATACCATCTATTTTTAAATATTAATTTTATTTAAATTTCTTAAATCATGTTAAAAATCAATCTCTTCTTTTGGTTTCTGATTCAATCTTAAGTATTTTTTTAATTCTCTTAACCCTTCGTGTGTTTGTGTGTGTGTTCAATGCACAACAGTATTTTTATCCCATTATTTTTCTTATCTTATTAAATCATCATCATAAAAATAATAAACCAAATTTATAATCATCTTAATAGATGAGTAAATCTACCATTTGGGTGAGTTAAAATTTCGGGATTTTAAGTGATTCAGATTATTTTCTCGATGAGTATTCTTTAATATAACATTCTGTGTGTTGAACTTAACATGTCCTGGATTAATGAAATATTTTGTTTGACATATGGATTCCATGGATTATTGGAACCATAAATACACTATCATAATCAAGTTCTGATTGAGATTATAATCCTAGTTAAGTTAAGGCTTGGATTAAAGACTTAACACTTAGAATTCCAATCAATGTCAACTTGTGACATGGGTGTTAATGTAATGCAATATAAAGAAAGGTTCAAGGATATCACAAGATTAACTAACTATTGAAAAACTCACCCCAATATTTATCAAATTTTTAAATCAAACACCAACCATTAATCACTTCATTTAATCTCTACAAACAAACCCTCAATCAAAATACAATAATCTAAATACAATTGACTATTGAAAAGTATCATCGGTGAGGATTTGACCCGAGTGATACTATACACATTAGCAGAGCACCAGAAACATGAAAGGTCAAATGGCGAAAATTATCTGTGCTTTCATGTCCTCACCTCCATCCCCATGCACCTCATGCACACCAACATGCTACCAATGTGAAATATAGTCAAGATTTCAAAATTATTGTTAGATTTCTATGGGATTCCAATAAAAGTGATATATTTCATTGGGATTCATGGAAATAATGGGAAACCCTATTTATACTAGAGGAATAATTGTATGCAGGGTTTCTGGTTCCTTACACACAATGTAGGCTAATATTTCATAGGGTATAATTGAGGGAATGTCTCTATGTGTTCATTTCATGCTCAAAAGATATTATGATAATTGGGAAGATTTTGGTAATCTAAAATGGAGAATCATCATTTTATGGGATTAATGTTTGAAAATATGGAAGCACTAAAGTATAAGGTGGGATGGGTGGTGATTTGTGGTGATGTTATGTAACACCCCGAGCTTCCACGGTACATTTCCCTTCGAAATATGCAATAGCATGTGTTGTACGCAACCTCGAGCTCTAACACACACCACAACTAATTAAACTAGCCGTTTTGAAAAGTAATACCTACTTTTTGAAACTTTATAAATTTTATTTATCAAAATGGACTTCATTTTTGGATTCGGAATATCAAAATTAGACTATGTTGAATTTTTGGTATTTTTCTGAGAACTTCTAATTTTTTATGAATAGTGAAAAATACTTAAAAACAAATTTTTTAATCAAAATAATTTATAGTGATAAATTATACTATTTAGTGGTTTTAAAGTATAATTAGAATATATTTTTACCATTTTATCCAACGGTGGTCATTAGAATTAATTTAACATTGAAATTGGACATAAACAATTACCAATCTTTTGATATAAATTGTTTCTTCAAAACACGCTATTTGTTGTGACAGCGGGAATTAATTATAAAATTAATTAATGCAACTTATATTTTTGTAATTTTGTAAAATATACATCATTTTTGAATTCGGAATATCAATTATAGCTTAGGGTGAAATTTTGGCATTGTTCTGAAAAACTTCAATTTTTGATGAATAGTGAAACCACTAAGTGGTAGTTAAATAACTGATTTTTCGTTTAAATGAAATATTACCACTTTTGTAATTTGATTTTCAAAAATCCGACATACATGGTTGTCATTAAGAAGTAAAATGTGGTTCAATGAGATTAAAATAATTTTTTGTGAATAGTAACTTTTAAGTTCTTAATCGCGATTAGAGGTAATTAGTGTAGTTTAAGGTAAAAATAATGTTTTAATAATATGAGATGAGCTTGAAACCTGTCCTACCCTCATTGGATGTGCCATGTCCAACCAATACAATCCATGGGTCAACTTGGGGACCCGATGGAGCCACTTTAGTTGGAAAATGACATAAATACCTTTTATTCAATGTTAAAGTAAAAAATGACACAAAACATGAAATGTTTCACTAAAACAATTTTTACATGGGGTTATGCAAGTCATATTTTTGACTATAAATAGTAATTTGAAAGATAAAAATATTTCCTAAATCATAGTATTTTTGTTATAATTTTTAGACATTAAATAAATTAAATTATATATGACATCATTATGATGTAGCGATGACCTCATTATTTAACAATTTTAATAAAATGAAAAGATAATGTACAATCCAAGGCTTACACTTGTCCAACGACTATTGGATGGGTAGATTTCAAACCCTTATCACCTTAGCCACGAATTATATATGTGTAGGACCTTTAGAATTTGAAAAGCATTGTATAATAATGTAAAATTTCCTTACTTTCCAAGAGTACCCCTCCTCTCCACTTATAAAAGGTCCCCACCTCTACCACCTCATTCACACTTTCAAGCCATTTGGCTCAGCCAACCTCTGCACAAATACTCTCCCAACTTCCCCCTCTTACTTCTAGAAGCATCACTTTGGGCAGAACTCATCCCAAGGAAGCCTTTGGCTCAAATCAAAAAGAGTTACCCGATTTTAAGGTAATGTCTTCTCTTATGTTATTTTGTTTTATTTTTCTTCTCCACCCCCTAAAATCTTTTTATTCATTTATTTTGTAAAAAAACCAGTATCCTAAATATACTAAGATGTTTTTATAAGAAGTATTCGATCTAAACTTACACACACCTACATCTAATGGTTAAAGAACATACGGTTTCTGTGGATGGTGAATTTCTGCCTCACGAAACGATGATTGTTCAACACTCATACAACACCTTAAAAGGTGGCCATTAAGATGTCACTATATTTATAAATGATATATAATATGTTTATGTTTTAGTTAAGGTTCTTTATTTTTCATTTATTGCATACCTTTATTATTTCCATTATGGGTAAACGTGATATTTTCATTTTAGGAAGTGCGGACTACCACCCCATCAAAGTGATTTGAATCGTTAATACCATATGTGGGATGTATAAAGGATGGAGTAAATGATATTATATATGATGTTATACTGGAATTATAATATACCTTTTTATCATTATGATTTCATTAAATACGAAATAGAAATGAAAGTAGCGTTCATGCGTACGTACGGCTTACCGTCTCCATGAACGGTACATTTCATTTCTTACCTCTAAATGTTACGTAATATTATGAATGAATGTATATAATGGATATATATGATATATATGACATCTAAATCATGAATATAATTCTGGAGATAATGGATATTCTACCACATAAACAACTTGTAATTATAATAAGTTTGACTCAAGTACCAAAAATCGACAAACGACCATTATTAACTTAAATAATTACATAATGTTCATAACATTGTAATAAGTGATATAAAAAGGATAATGAAATTGAAAATGGTAGATATTAACTCTAGTTTATTATTCAGGAGGTTAAAGAACGGTCGAATCAAGTCGGACACAAGGTAAGGGAATTTATTAACCCAACTTCCATTCTTTGGGTTAATCTACTACTTTCAAATTATGTCATGATATTATTGTGTCTTATTTTGTATTCTTTATGTGTACCTATAGTGAATACACATAATAGATCTATTTTATTTTAAAAACGATCTTTTTAAGGACTTCTTCTCAATCTCCTTTCATTGAGGCATATTTGGTTTTATACACAACTTTCTTTTATACGGTGTATAAACCCCTTTGACTTTTACGTTTATTCAAAAGGAATTTTTTTTATACGAAGCGTTTTACTAAACGGCAAAAAGGGAATGTTTTTCTTTCCATACATATGCGGCGACAACGACTTCTCCTCCGTCATGACCATTATTTGAGTTTCGGCTTCCTCTACAAGCCATCACTTTTTTTTAATGAAAAATAAATACAAAGTTTTATCTTTCTTTTATTTTGGTATTGAAAATGGTTTTGAAAGCATTTTTATTATATCAATGTGTTGTATTGATATCTTGTGATTGAAATGTGGAAATGTTATTTTTCCTTTATGCATGTTTCATGTGATACGATTATGTTATGGTTTATGATATGTTTAAACCTATTCATATGAGGAATGTATTGGACTTAGTAAGTGACGGGTGGAGCCCGCTATAGCTCCTCGATGCATCGACAGGTCTCATGAGACAAACTAGTGCCTTGGCACGAGGCCTTGACAAAATCTTATTTGTGGTCTTGGCACGAGGCCTTGGCTACGTGGTTATGATAGTCTGGAATTATGCATTCCATCATTATGAAAGTGGTTAATGATATTTCATGTGATTATTCGACTAGTAGAATATCCATGTGAGTAAGTAAATGGCATTATTTCATTTTACTTTTGCCATATTATGCTAAATTTCATGTTTAAAAGGCTTTTGTTTTAGTTATACATTGTCTTAAATGTTAATGTTTATTTATGAAAGCTTCCGCTATGTTGTTATCCTTACTGAGCATCTGAGCTCACCCCTTTCAATGTTTTAATATTTTCCAGGATGTGAAGAAGTATTTTATGAATGACCAACAGCGATAGTCAGAAGAGGATATGAGTGTGGACTATGGAGACTTTGTTATTTTAGTTTTTCACCTTATGTTGTAATGTAACAATTATGAATGTATCTAGTGTTTCCAAGGATACTAAACTAATCGGTCTTTCGAGACTTGATCTTTTGTGATCATGCCAATGTTACGAAGTAATGCACCGACTCTGGGTAGCTGGGGTCGGGGCGTTACAGTTGGTATCAGAGGCAGTTTATTACTAACCTTAGAAGCTAGATTTAGATAAACTTTGATTAGAGCACATAGCCTGAAGATTGACATTGAAAATTAGTATAGAATAACTTCCTAGAATTTTGGTATTGTAGAGATGTTGTGAGTTTTCCGAGCAATACATCCCTGTCTGGATACGAGCAGATAGAGGCGGCTCTGGCACAGATGTACCTAGGGGTAAAACCCGAAAACACCGCTTTGAGCTAGACTCGAATGGGAACTGGTGCACGACAACGGGCCTTGCTGCACTCTTGGTTACGACACTCCTGAGGGATATGCTTAGGATAATTCTCATTTTCTTTACAAACCACTATGAAGGGTTATGATTATATACCTCCTCAAAGAAAACATTCCTTTTTATGATTATGGATTATATCCATAAATAGTTCAATTTATGTAAAGTGTTTTACAAATATGGAATTATGTATTTTAATTCATAAACTAATCTAGTTTATGCCATTGTTTAGAAATGGTGCCTAGTGGATGGAATGGAAACCATATCAATGCACGCACTCCATGTAGGGATTGCCCTCCTTCTCAAGATAATTATTGTGGATCTGGAGATACAACTGGTGCTGATCAACTTATTACCATACTGGGACAACTCACTCAAGTTATGAATAATAACCTTACTCGTATGGATCACCCTGATCCACAACGTGGAGGATCAATGTTAGACCGCTTCATGAGGAAACAACCGCCAACATTTAATAGGGGTACAAATACATTAGTAGCTGAGCAATGGATAAACTCCTTAGAGAAAATATTCCATGCCTTGGGGAGTAGCGAAAGGGAGAAGGTTGTCATGGCAGTTTACCGCCTCACTGGAGATTCCGATCAGTGGTGTTCGTTGATTCAAAACACAAAGGAAGATGATGATGTATCGAATATGGAATGGAGGGAGTTCAAAGAGATTTTCTTAGAAAAATACTTTCCTCATGACCATCGAGCAGACATGGAAAGGAAATTTCTGAGTCTGAGGCAGAAGGAGGATGAGAATGTCACAAAGTATGAGGCTAACTTTACAAGGTTAGCGAGGCATGCTATAGATTATATACGTAACCCAAGAAGTAAGATTGATCGTTTCTTTTATGGGTTAAAACCTTTTCTCCGTCGAGCTTTAGTATCACAATCTTTCTCAACATACGAGGATATAGTCTCATGTGCTATCAAGACAGAAAATGAATTCTCTAAGTCTTATGAAAACAAAGTAAAGCAAGAGGAAAAGAGAACGGTGGAACAAGAGACAGATAAAGGGAAATAAGGATTTTCCATTATGTGATAATTGTGGGAAGAATCACCCTGGTACTTGCCTAAAAGGAATGGGAGTTTGTTACAAATGTGTAGAAAAATCTCACCAGGCGCGTGATTGCAAGGGAAAGAAAGAGGCTATCAATGTTGAATGCTACAATTCTAGGGAAATGGGGCATTATGCAAATGAATGTACTAACCGTCAGGGAAACTTACCTCAGAAAAGGCCAAGGGATCAAGGGCAATCTTATACTGTTACTACAGTTGAAGCAGAATAACTAATGTATTGGTGTTTTTGGACTCATGGATTATATTCTGGTTATTAGAATAATGTGATTTATATAGAAGGATTGTACTGCAGTACTTGTTGATTTCAGTAAGGTTTTAATATGATGAAAGTAATTATATTTTTAGTATGTGACAATAAGAGAAACTTTACTTTGTTTGGGTAATCTGATAAGTTGATTTTGGAATTAAGAGACCTTTTAGAGAAAGTCTGGATAGAGGTATTTTGGATAACTATAAAGGTTGGAGTGGATTAATTTGATCTTTGGATAGTATTGTTTAAGGTTAAAAAAATTTATGAACATTATTTTTGGAATATTATAATACTATAGTTTTAAGAAAAGGACAACCTGAAGGGTGGGGCATAACCCGTCGTTTCGGACAAAGCTGCAGGAATCGAACCCACAACCATAGTGCGACAGGCCTTTATTTCCTACCACTAGCCTACAGGAAGTCCCTGGTTATTACAAAATAATTTTACTAGTCTAAATGGTATGTGTTAATATTTGGAACCTTATACAATTAGGATAAGTATAATACTTTTGAGTTCTATTATCTTTTTGAGTAAAAGATGAGTTGAAGGTTGAAACTCTAATTGTCAAGCATAAATATATATATATACCTATCTCTTATTCAATGAATAAATTAATTCTTAAACTTTAGTAAAGGGATATTAAAACAAAAAAATGTGTTATCCTAATACCATATGTGTTCTTGAACTGATGATATTTTAAATCAACATAGATTGAAGGCTTTGAGGCCCTCAATTTGACAGTTGATTGTGATTGATGACCTCAATCACTCCCTACAAATATTTACGTTTTTCCTCCAATTATATGTCTCTAATTTCCACCAATGTTCTCCTAATCAAGATCATAATTGGGTGGTGACTTTTTCATTTCCCTTTCCCTCTTATTAAGGCTAAATTTTATTAATCTTATTTCCGATGTGGGTTTTCCACAAAAGTATTTTCTCTTTTCAACCTTTTATTTTCAAATAAAAAATTTCAAATTGCGAGGACGCAATTTATTGAAGGAGGGGAGAATGTAACACCCCGAGCTTCCACGGTACGTTTCCCTTCGAATAATGCAATAGCATGTGTTGTATGCAACCTCGAGCTCTAACACATACTACAACTAATTAAACTAGCCGTTGTGAATAGTAATATCTATTTTTTGAAATTTTATCAATTTTATTTATCAAAATGGACTTCATTTTTGGATTCAGAATATCGAAATTAGCCTATGTTGAATTTTTGGTATTTTTCTGAGAACTTCTAATTTTTTATGAATAGTGAAAAATATATGAAAACAACTTTTTTAATCAAAATAATTTATAGTGATAAATTATACTATTTAGTGGTTTTAAAGTATAATTATAATATATTTTTACCATTTTATCCAATGGTGGTCATTAGAATTAATTTAACATTGAAATTGGACATAAAAAATTGCCAATCTTTTGATATAAATTGTTTCTTAAAAACACGCTATTTGTTGTGACAGCGGGAATTAATTATAAAATTAATTAATGTAACTTATATGTTTGTAATTTTTTAAAATAGACATCATTATTGAATTCGGAATATCAATTATAGCTTAGGGTAAAATTTTTCCATTGTTCTGAAAAACATCAATTTTTGATGAATAGTGAAACCACTAAGTGGTAGTTAAATACCTGATTTTTCGTTTAAATGATATATTACCACTTCTGTGATTTGATTTTCAAAAATCTGACATAAATGGTTGTCATTAAGAAGTAAAATGTGGTTCAATGAGATTAAAATAATTTTTGGTGAATAGTAACTTTTAAGTTCTTAATCGCGATTAGAGGTAATTAGTGTAGTTTAAGGTAAAAATAATGTTTTAATAATATGAGATGAGCTTGACACATGTCCTACCCTCATTGGATGTGCCATGGCCGACCAAGACAATCCATGGGTCAACATGGGGACCCTATGGAGCCACTTTAGTTGGAAAATGACATAAATACCTTTTATTTAATGTTAAAGTAAAAAATGACACAAACATGAAATGTTTTACTAAAACAATTTTTACATGGGGTTATACAAGTCATATTTTTGACTATAAATAGTCATTGGAAAGCTAAAAATATTTCCTACATCATAAAATTTTTATTTATAATTTTTTGACATTAAATAAATTAAATTATATATGACATCATTATGATGCAGCGATGACCTCATTATTTAACGATTTTAATAAAATGAAAAGATAATGTACAATCCAAGGCTTAAACTTTTCCAAAGACTATTGTATGGGTATATTTAGAACCCTTATCACCTTATCCACTAATTATATAAGTTTGGGACCTTTATAATCTGATAATAATTGTATAATAATGTAAAATTTCCTTACTTTCCAAGAGTGCCCCTCCTCTCCACTTATAAAAGGCCCCCACCTCTACCACCTAATTCACACTTTCAAGCCATTTGGCTCGGCCAACCTCTGCCCAAATACTCTCCGAACTTCCCCCTCTTAATCCTAGAAGCCTCACTTTGGGCAGAACTCTTCCCAAGGAAGCCTTTGGCTCAAATCAAAAAGAGTTACCTGATTTTAAGGTAATGTCTTCTCTTATGTTATTTTGTTTTATTTTTCTTCTCCAACCCCCTAAACTCTTTTTATTCATTTCTTTTGTAACAACACCAATATCCTCAATATACTATAATGTTTTTATAAGAAGTATTCGAGCTACACTTACACACACCTACATATAATGGTTAAAGAACATACGGTTTCTGTGGATGACGAATTTCTGCCTCACGAAACGATGATTGTTCAACACTCATGTAACACCTTCAAAGGTGGCCATTAAGATGTCACTATATTTATAAATGATATATAATATGTTTATGTTTTACTTAAGGTTCTGTATTTTTCATTTATTTCATACCTTTATTATTTCCATTATGGGTAAACGTGATATTTTCATTTTAGGAAGTGCGGACTACCGCCCCCTCAAAGTGATTTGAATCATTAATACCATATGTGGGATGTATAAAGGATGAAGTAAATGATATTATATATGATGTTATACTGGAATTATAATATACCTTTATATCATTATGATTTCATTAAATACGAAATAGAAATGAAAGTAGCGTTCATGCGTACATACGGCTTACCGTCTCCATGAATGGTGCATTTCATTTATTACCTCTAAATGTTACGTAATATTATGAATGAATGTATATACTGGATATATATGATATATATTACATCTAAATCCTGAATATAATTATTGAGATAATGGATATTCTACCACATAAACAACTTGTAATTATAAGAAGTTTATTGTTGACTCAAGTACCAAAAATCGACAAACGATCGTTATTAACTTAAATAATTACATAATGTTCATAACATAGTAATAAGTGATATAAAAAGGATAATGAAATTGAAAATGGTAGATATTAACTCTAGTTTATTATTCAGGAGGTTAAAGAATGGTTGAATCAAGTCGTACACAAGGTAAGGGAATTTCTTAACCCAACTTCCATTCTTTGGGTTAATCTCCTACTTTCAAATTATGTCATGATATTATTATGTCTTATTTTGTATTCTTTATGTGTACCTATAGTGAATACACATAATAGATCTATTTTATTTTAAAAATGATCTTTTTAAGGACTTTGTCTCAATCTCTTTTCATTGAGGCATATTTTGTTTTATCCACAACTTTCTTTTATACGGTGTATAAACCCCTTTGACTTTTACGTTTATTCAAAAGAAATTTTTTTATATGAAGCGTTTTACTAAACAACAAAAAGGGAATGTTTTTCTTTCCGTACATATGCGGCGACAACGAATTCTATGCCGCCGTGACCATTATTTGAGTTTCGGCTTCCTCTACAAGCCATCACTTTTTTTAATGAAAAATAAATACAAAGTTTTAACTTTCTTTTATTTTGGTATTGAAAATGGTTTTAAAAGCGTTTTTATTATATCAATGTGTTGTATTGATATCTTATGATTGAAATGTGGAAATGTTATGTTTACTTTATGCATGTTTTATGTGATACGATTATGTTATGGTTTATGATATGTTTAAACCTATTCATATGAGGAATGCATTGGACATAGTAAGTGATGGGTGGAGCCCTCTATAGCTCCTCGATGCATCGGCAGGTCTCATGAGACAAACTAGTGTCTTGGCATGAGGCCTTGACAAAATCTTATTTGTGGTCTTAGCACGAGGCCTTGGCTACGTGGTTATGATAGTCTGGCATTATGCATTCCATCATTTTGAAAGTGGTTAATGATATTTCATGTGATTATTCGACTAGTAGAATATCCATGTGAGTAAGTAAATGGCATTATTTCATTTTACTTTTTCCATATTATGCTAAAGTTCAAGTTTAAAAGGCTTTTTTTAGTTATACATTGCCTTAAATGTTAATGTTTATTTATGAAAGCTTCCGCTATGTTGTTATCCTTACTGAGCATCTGAGCTCACCCCTTTCAATGTTTTAATATTTTCCAGGATGTGAAGAAGTATTTTATGAATGACCTGCAGGGATAGTCAGAAGAGGATATGAGTGTGGACTATGGAGACTTTGTTATTGTAGTTTTTCACCTTATGTTGAAATGTAACATTTATGAATGTATCTAGTGTTTACAAGGCTAATAAACTAATTGGTCTTTTGAGACTTGATCTTTTATGATCATGCCAATGTTACGAAGTAATGCACCGACTCTGGGTAGCTGGGGTCGGGGCGTTACATGTTAGGATATAGAAGGATAACTGGTCAAGTTATAACCCCCTCTTCTTTCATGGCTTCCCATTGCTTGATATTTATTTTATATATGCAAGCTTATTTCCACGTTTCATATATGATACACGTGATGATGACCAGAAAGATCTTTATGCATGTATTGAGCTAGTGAATAAACCCAATAGGTATGTGTATATGGATTCTTCTTCATGATGGTTTTGTAGTATGATTTTTTTTTGTAGTTACATACAACCCCTGAGTCATATGGGATGGCATTAAAGGTTTAGTTTAAGGATATCCCAATGAAACCCAACTTATAGGTTTGGTGTTTGAGGAACCATCCATTTCCCATGGATGTTAATATTCAAAAAAACGGATTCATTTGACATTGTGTACTTGGTGTTTTGTGGCCCCATGATTATAGATTATGTAGAACCATTTTCTAATAAGATAATAGGCTATCTTTATGTGGGGATTCATGGAAAAGTGAACAGGAATCAATTCCCAAGGGTATTATATCTCAAAATTTATTTCCTCTTGATTTTGGGGTGTTATCAGTCCTGTGTTGAGGTGAAGGTTCATGTGTTGGTCCCTGCAGTAGTGTAATGGAGTATTTGAGAGTCTAGGAACTCCATGAGGGAAGGAAAAAAACCCTCTCATATTATCATGAAGGTTTGAGTTAAGATTAGTATGGTAGATGTAGGGTATCTATTTTTTGTTAGAGGGTATCCAGTCACACTAATAGGTATATTTCTAAGGAACTCCTTCCTCTCCCATCAAAAAGTCAATGTTAGCAGTGGTAGATGGATCAAATGGACTCCATATAAAGTAGGGTTCAAGTAAAATGTGGATAGATCTTTTTTAAATGGGATGCTATGAGAGGGAGTTTTTGTGGGACTAAAGGGGTTTAATTTTTCTTTTTTTATCGGTTTCATCATTCTAGGTTCCTATATTGGGGAAGTAGTGAGATCCATGCACAAAGGACTACAGCTTTGTAACCAATAAAATATTAAGGTTTATATGGTTTAATATGACTCTGTAGTGTTGATCGGGTTTCTTTATAATAAAACATCAATTCCTTTGGAAATTTACAATTTGATAAAACACTACAAAAAAATCTTTAAACAAGACATCGAAGTTAGGTACATGTTTCCTGAAGTAAATTTCATCGTGAATGCTCTTTCCAGTAATGCGACTTTGAGTGAGTTCATTTTAAGTTACCATTATATTATAACTATAACCAAAGATTTTAATGAAATCACATGTGGCGAAACCTTAGGGATCCACTATTTTAATCCCACATGATTCCTCCTTGATCGCTTTTATTTTCTTATAATCTAATACAAAGTGAATATTGATGATTATATGGCCATGCCAATAGGAGATGTTAAGGAAGGTAGATCCTACATAGAATAATAAATGTTAATTTGTATATAAAGTTAAAATTACACTTACACATAATAATTAAATTTAAAGTTAGGGGAAGAAATTTTTTTACGAATGTACATCTTTAAAAAAATTAAAGGACAATCATGCATGAAAAATTCCCATATAATTAAAGCATACAATGAATGTGTTTAAAGGTTGAGAATCATTTCAGGACATTTTTTACCCTCACTAAGAAGTAATTAATAAAACATGTATTCCCATAATTTTTTTATGTTCTTATTTAACTATAATTGAAGGTGATGCATTAATATAGGGATAGAACTATAATGTTGGGTGATCTTTAAAACTAGTTGAAAAATAAAACAATGAGTGAAATAAATAATACTTTTGTTACCTCCTAAAAACACTTAAATTGGTATCTTATATGAAAAATGAGATTAATATAATATATCCATTGAGGGGGGATTTAGAATATTAGATGCTTCTAAAAACTTATTATTCCATCTAAAAATTTGAAATTCTAGAAAAATATAAGTTTGAGGTATGTTTTTTCAAATTATTTCCATGTTTTTTTAGATTTAATTAATTATATTTTTATAGAGAATGTGTTGAACTATTTAATAAGTGATTTAACATGGAAGGGAGAGAAACTTTTTTGTGTTTTAATCTTTTAATTTTGGTTTTTTAGTTGATTATATGTGATTATTTTAAAAAAAACCTCTCGCACTACCCCTAGAAGAGAGTTTCTAGGTTGGTGTAACTTGTTAAGATGTTTATGAACAAGTTTGATATCATAATCAATACCTCTTGTAATCTACACCAAGATAAAGTACAAAGACATAGATTTTATTAATCTATGTCTCATTTCATAATGAAATATGAATCCATCATTGCCTTAAGTTTCTCTAGTTTTACTTTCAATACAAGGGAGAAGATGAAATTAAAATTAACATTACAGTAATAAATGAGTATGAATTTACCTTAAAATAAATTCTCTATATTTATTATAAATTAGGGTGATATAAAATGAGAACTATTTTTAACATAATGATAATTATTAATTTGTGATATTATTGGTATTGAAAACAAATCTAATGTGAAATATTAAATATCTCAATGTATTGTGAAGATTTTATTAATTGTCAATAAATAATATGGTTTTTAATATTGGTTGGGTGATAATAAAGATCCCAATAATTGATGATATTAATGGTAATAGAAAAAATATATATATCATCTAGATTATATAAATTGATGACTGCTATTTTATATTATAGATCCATTAATATTAGAAATATAATTTGATGAAGAGAAGATGCCTGTGCATGGTGTTTTGGGATAAATAGGTTGACGGAAGAATCTATTAATATATGTAATGATTATAGAGGTAGAATACATAGTAATTAATGAATAATTCTAATGTTTGATGAAATGATGGACTGAAACCAAATCATAATGTGTTTATGAAACTACATATTGATAATATTGAAGATTTACTGAGTGAATAAATGATTTTGGTTGTTGGTTAAAGTGTGAGAATCAATCGTTGGATTATTAAGCTTCAAGATGTCACATTATATGAAAACTAACTTGGATGAATATTGAATATTCTGAGTATGTTGTTCAGAAATGAGTTATATAATATGATAATTAATTATGCGTTGTAATTGATATTGTTTCATGAGTAAATGACAAGAAATTAATTTAGGGAATGTAAATATAGTGAAATACAAATGAAAAGTATTTATATTTTCAAATCTTATTTGAGAACTATGATGAAGAGATTTATGAAGGATTGATAAATTATTAAATCCATTTATGTTGTTTAAATATGAGATGTAGAGGATGAATATTCCCAAATGGTGTTTAAATACATTTTGTGATGAGTTTTAAATGTTCTAGATTTCTATGTTGGAGTTGAAGATTTGAAAAATGAATATGTAAGATCCCTTAGAATCGGATATTAGAAACGTAATAGAGTTTAATGAGATATGTAACATTCTATAAATTATATGTATGTTAATCTAGGATATATACTATGATATATTTCATATTTCACAGGTTACATTATTTGATTCAATTGATGCTTGACATCGACAGGTGCATATGGAATATAAAACATGATGTTTATATTGAGGTGTAGAAAAGGAAAGGTTACACATTGAAACATAAGATATTTCATAGCATGAAAAATATTTAAAATTCAATATGTAATATATCATTGGTGGTAAATAAGATGACAATGAGTGAAATTTTGAAAATTAAGAGACTTACTGTGGTATATAAGATATTTTGTATTATATGAAAGATATATTGAGGAATGTGTAGTATTTATTTGAGAATATGTAATATTATTTTGAGTATAATTTTTTTTTTGAGGATGCACAAAAGAAATTTGAGCTTCCTAAAGTGATAGGTAATAAATACTTTTTCTCATTTAAGATTTAATTATTTTATAAATACAATATTTTTAGAGAAATTAAATCAACAATTGATTATAAAAATATTAAATTTTTTAAATATCATAGTGATATAAAGATTAAATCATGATTCACTTTCAATTAAAAATAATCTTGTGCTATGAGAAGATGTTGATGCAGAAAGGATTTGTTGCATGTGTTCATACCAATGAAGATTAAATAAGTGATTTTTTTAGATAATTAACGAGTAAAGTTAAAAGAGATATAAAAAATGATATTTTGTGACATATATGATAAATATTTATAATATATATACTCAAATATTGTTAGATTTTATAAATAAAGATTTTAAATCAATAATTAAGATCACCACTAGAGATTTTATTGTGAAAAATATTTGACTAGTATTGAAGAAGAATTAAATAAAAATATTCTATATATAAAGGTGATAAATGAAGAAGGTATATTTGTAAGATTAGTAAAGAATATTTTTAGAGTGTGATTAGTTAGTAGATCATGGGAGAAAAACCAATATTTTTTTATGGAATAAAAGAATTATACCAGAATCAAGGGGTGTTCCAAAATCAATATTTATATATTGTTTAATCAATGAAATTAATTTAGATGATTTTATAGTTAGAATATAAAGGATAAGAAAAAAATTATAATAATATATATTAGAGATACTAATGAAGAACCACTCTTGAATATTTCATTATTATCAATGACAAAGAAGATTAGTTGAAAGAGTCGTACCGCGGTTCGGCGCGGCCATTTGGGCCAGACCCAGCGGGCCGGGCCAAACCAAACGGACCGGGTCGGGCCGGGTCGGATCGAACTCAGGCCCACTATGCCCCTTTACATTCTTTTGGCCATATCTTTGGCACCAGATGTCCGTTTGATGAACTGTCTGTGGTGCTGGAAATCTTAGAGCGAGACAGTCCCTTTGAGTATACTCCAATGTATTTTTGGTTTGAGATGGGAAATGGTCAGGTTGGATCGATCACAAATCCAACTGGGCCCCTGGGACTAATTAGCTAATAACTCACAGATCAGGCGTCTAATTGACGTGTCGTCTCTTGCATTGAGACCCCAATGATGTGGTGGACATTTGAGATACTTCTTCATGGGACTTTGTGACATTTGGAGTATCGAATAGTAGATCATGGAGCAGATCCTCCCGGACACGAGTGAGCGTAGTTCGGAGACCTAGTATCTAGCTGATACCTGACGACTGTTGACCGTTTTGATTCGGTGTAACTCTACTAACCTAGTGGGGAGCACCTTGGTGTCACGGCAGACGGACAGTGGGGAGTTCCTTGGTGTCATGGAAGACCCACAGTACTCAACATGAAGAGTACCTCAACATGCTACGAGGGGGAGCATTCTTGGTGACGCGGCAGACCCACAGTGGGGAGCGCGCTTGGTGATGCGACAGATCTATGGTACTCGACAGGAGGATTACCTCAGCAGTACAAGGTTAGAGGGAAGTGCACTTGGTGTCGTGGTAGGCCCACTGTACTTGATAATGGTGGAGTTCTCCAGAAGCTGATGTTTCAACAATATGCCTGGTAATGTTACTTGATACTACACCGAGAATAAAATCCCAGTTGAACTAAGTCATTTTTTCTATGTTTTCCTCATGATTGAGGTGGATCACTTGATAACTTAGGTATATGTGTGGTCATATACCTAAGTAAGGATATCCGTTGATTTCATACTTTGTGGTTTATCCTTGATGGATTTTGTGAGACCTTGAGTGTCTCCGGGTCCCTACTGAGTATCATTATACTCACCCCTACATGTATTATGCCCGCACCTTGTTGTGTTGGTTGCAGATGACAGACAACGCTGATTGAGGCTGAGAGTACCAATACTGGACGATGCCCGGAGGTGGACCATACGGCATGTCGGTACATGGGGGAGATAGACGGACATAGAGTGTTGAGGAGGTGTTCTGTACCTACCCTTCGGGTAGGATCCTCGGAGGATGATCTAGTAGCTGTCTTTTCTCGTTCATTAGTTGTATTTCATTTCAGTTGTACTTGTACTTTCCATGTGGGATTGTATTCTGGCCCATTTTTACTCACTATACTCACTTTTTTACTATAAAGTTGACCTACATTCGTATCTTGTTGTGTGTTTGGTTGCGTGTGTTAACAGGTTATAAAGGAAATGCCTTCCCAGTTATAGGAAATATGCCTTTGGTTCTAGTCGCCAACCCCTAGCCTATGGAAGGCGGGCTTGGGGTAGTCATGGAACGGGCCCTAGGGGACGGGTCGTAACAAATTGGTGTCAGAGGAGTTGGTTCTACCGCAGAACTTAGGACTCTGATCTTTTCTGTGAAGCAATAGTGTTAAGTGTAGTGAGTGTGGTTTTCAGTTCAGGGAGTCTGGTGTTGGTGCGGCGGCCGATGTATCCATACACTAGGACCCTGACTACAGATTTATGACTTAGTGAAAGAAAACATTGATTGCATGTGTGTTTTCAAAAAAAAATTAAGTCATCTCACTTGGTCTGGTCACCATGTATAACTTTTTAACCATAGTGCACCTGTTTCTTTTCAGGATGCCACCACACAGACAACTGGCTAGAGTTCCGAGAGTTGTACACCCTGATTGCCCACCGAACGATGAGGCTTCGGTGCAGAGCCCTATTTCAGTAGAGGCACCAATGGTACCTTTCCCCATTGGGCCACCGATGCCACCAGCCCCAGTAGTAGAGAGTACACACCGCTTGAGCACATTTCATGAGTTCCAGCACCAAAGGCCACCCAAGTTCAGGGGAGAGATGGACCCACTGGCAGATGAGGATTGGATGGAGGCCATGGTGAGATTTTTCGGACGGGTAGGGACACCATCCAATCTCATTGTGATTCTTCCTACCAGCCTTCTACATGAAGCAGTGGGAAGATAGTGGATCTTGATGCTACAGGTCCACGATGTGGTGATGCTTCTCTAGGTAGACATTGGGAGCTTGTTTCAGGTGGATTTTTTTCCAGTGAATCTTCATGCAGTGCGCATACATGAGCTACTTAATTAGTAGCAGGGAAGCATGACTGTAGCTCAGTACTTAGCGAGGTTCACAGACCTCTCATGCTACTCCACCAATATGGTGCGGGACCCATTCTTCAGGGCCAGGACCTTCTAGGAAGGACTCATGTGGGAGATCAATGCTTCAGTGATCCCACTCAGCATCCCAACACAGACGTGGGTGTTTGAGAGAGCCCTCCTAGTGGAGAGTTTCCTTACTGAGAAGTCTCCAGCAATGAGATCCACCACCAGTCGACACATAGTGGATTCTTCTACAGCTGGCATCAAACAAATGTTTCTAAGGTCCAAGAGGACCAAACCTACATATGGACGACTGCATGACTCAAGATCAGTTGTGTAGGGCACCAGAAGCGGAGACAGACATGCCAGGAGTAGGTAGTGTTTCACATGCGGTAGGTAGGGTCACATGGCATGTGACTGTCCAACCCACCATTCATATGATTAGTAGACGGTCGAAGGACCACCCAAGCAGAGACAAAGGTTCGATCAAGTATGTCTGTAGGCTAGAGGTGGACGTGGAAGAAGAGAAGGCCATGCAGTAGGCGGTGGGGGATGTTTCAAGATATTTCCACCACCACTAGGAGGTCCACCCCGACAGCAGGGAGCATGTGGATAGGGGAGATCTCAGCTCCAGGTTGCAGAGGCTTATGATCATGGAACTCCAGAGATGATTCGAGGTACGATCTGTGTCTACTCCCCCATAGTTGCAGTACTTATAGTCATAGGTTCCAGTCATTCTATCATTGCCACTTCCCTCATTTAGAGCTCGGAGATTTCGACAGATTTGTTTGCTTGATCTTTACAGATAGAGAATACTACAGGAGAAGATTCAATAATTATTCATTGGTGTCGGTAGTGCGAACTTACTCTAGGAGGCGAGAGCTTCGGCTGGGATCTCCTAGTATTGGCATTGAGGCCTTATGACGTCATCTTGGGTATGGACTGGTTATCTACAGTCCATGTGCATATTCACTGTATTAGGCGAAAAAGTGTGGTGGGTCTACATGGATGGGACTAGGTTTACCTTCATTAGTAAGAAGGGAGCCTATGCAGTGTAGGGTGGACTTACCCGGAGGAGAGTTTAGCCGATCACTCATCAGTTGGCTAGCCTTACCCTTGGAATTGTTGATGTGGAGAGTCTGACTTATCCTTTAGTGGTGGACCAGTGTGTGGATGTCTTCCTTGATGATGTTCTGGGTCTACCTCCTCGTAGAGAGGTGTAATTTTACATTGATTTGTACCACAGGACGGAATCGATATCTACACCAGTATATCAGATGGCTCTCGTGGAGCTTCACTAGTTGCGGGTACAGCTAAAGGACATTCAGGGGAAGGGGTTCATCTGACCTGGTGTTTCACCTTGGAAAGCCCCAATTCTGTTCAACTAGAAGGAGGATGGGATCTTGAGTATTTGTGTCAACTACCGGCACCTAAACCAAGTGACTGTGAAGAACAAGTACCCACTCCCAATGATTGATGACCTCTTTGATAAGATGAAGGGAGTGAGGTGGTTCTCGAAGATAGACCTCAGATCAGGCTATCACTAACTCAGAGTACAAGACAAGGATGTGCAGAAGATATGATTCTTATTTTGATATGTCCATTATGAGTTCTTGGTTATTCCATTCAGCATAACCAACACTCTAGTAGTGTTCATGGGACTCAAGAATAGGATCTTTCAGCCTTACATTGATCGCTTCGTAGTAGACTTCATCGAAGACATTATGATCTACTCGACTATTGAGGAGAAGCATGCCTATCATTTTTAGGTAGTACTGGACATGCTCTGAGAGCACCAGCTTTATGGTAAGCTCTCGAAGTGCCTGTTCTGGATCCGAGTGGTTCACTTTCTTGGACATGTCATATCGGAGGATGGAGTTGCAGTGGATCTAGCAAAGATTGAGGTGGTACATTCTTGGGAGCCACCCAGGAGTGTGATGGAGGTACGGAATTTCCTAGGTTTGGCTGGATACTACTGGAGATTTGTACCAGATTTCTCTAGAGTCACATCACCACTATCAGCCTTAACGAAGAAGGGAAACCATTCGTTTTGTTAGAGAAATACCAGCAGAGTTTTCAAGAGCTGAGGCAGTGGATGACTGGTGCCCCCTTCTTGAGGCTTACAGAGGATGGCATAGGGTACGTATTCTACTACAACACATTAGGGACGGGACATAGATGTGTCCTGATGTAGAAGAAAGCAGTGGTCGCATATGGTTCTTGGCAGCTGAGACAACATTAGCAAAACTACTATACCCATGTCTTGGATTTAGCAGCATTGGTCTTCACCTTGAAGATGTGGTGACACTATCTAATGGGAGAGCGCTTTACTGTGTACTCTGATCACAAGAGTCTCAGGTATATCTTCTCCTAGAATGACCTGAACCTGAGACAACGACATTTTCTTGAGTTCCTCTAGGACTACGACTTCAAGATAGTCTATACTCCTGGGAAGGGGAACGTTGTTGCAGATTCACTCAGCAGGAGGTCTGGTATACAGCTATTAGGTGAGGCGATGGAGCAGTTGTCTTCTTTACAGATATCCTTTGTAGATAGAGATAGAGCATCCTTCCTTCAATCTCATGCAGTCACTCCACCATTTCTTCAGTGATTCAAGGAGGCGCAGCGTGGGGATGCTAACTGCAAGGCTTGATGTGCTCTGATATTCACAGGGCAGTAACCAGATAGATTTTTTGAAGGTGGGGTGCATGTCATCCTCTTCAGAGGATGTACCATGGTACAATTTTCACTTTAGGAGGAAGTATTGAGGGAGTTCTATACATCCCCTCTAGTGGTACATCCAGGAGTGGAAAAGACATTCCAGGACCTTCAACAACAGCATTGGTGGCCGAGAATGGAGAAATCAGTTGTAGAGTGTGTCTCTCAAATCCTCACTTGTCAGCAAGTAAAGGTGGAGCATCAGGTACCAGCAATATTTGTTTAGCCTTTAGAGGTCCTAGAGTGGAAGTGGGATGGGATATCCATGAACTTCATGACGGTTCTTCCACGTACATCCAGGGGACATGACTCTATCTAGGTGATCATTGACCAAATCACCATGTCGGCCCACTTCCTACTGATTAGAGAGCAGGGTTTAGTAGAGATCTTAGGTCACCTCTATGTGCAAAATATTGTGCGGTTACATGGAGTACCCATGACGATTGTCTCCGATTGTGATACACATTTTACTTCTCATCTATGGAAGGGGTCGCAGGAGGATTTCGGGATACAGCTTCATTTGAGCACCACCTTCCATCCTCAGATGGATGGCCAGACTGAGCGGACCATTCAAAACCTCGAGGACATGCTCCACACTTGTGTCCTCAACTTTGGTCATAGCTGGGAGGATCACTTACCTTTTGTGGATTTTTTATACAACAACAGTTATCACTCCAACATCGGGATGACACCATTTGAGGTGTTGTATGGGCGACCTTGCAGATCACCTTTGTGCTAGACTAACCCTGGGGAGTCAACACTTGTGGGACCAGATATGATACAGGATACCATAGAGAAGGTGTAGATAATCCAAGAGTGGATGAAGACAGCACATAGTAGACAGATGTCGCATGCCAATAGGAGATGAAGACATCTGGAGTTTGAGGATTCCGACAACATCTTTCTATGGGTCTCACCTCAACGATGTTTCCAAAGATTTATCCTAGGCGGAAAGTTATCTCTGAGGTTCATCAGACCCTTTTAGGTCCTCAGTAGAGTTTTTGAGGTGGCATACCACTTATCTTCCACCTCAGTTACACCGAGTGCACGACGTCTTCCACATATCCTAGCTGAGGAGATACGTGCACGACCCTTCTCACATCATCGACCATGGAGAGTTGGATGTCGATGATTGGGAGACTTTTATGGAGGTTCCAGTAGAGATTGAGGATCGACAGGAGCAGGTCCTTTTTCGACGTTTGATACCTCTGGTGCGCGTTAGCTGGCAGCACGGGAACCTCCAGGAGAGCACATGGAAGAGGGAGGCTCAGCTGCATGCTTAGTACCCCCACTTGATTACCTAGTTGAGTTGTGTCTTACAGGGACGTAGATCCCTTAGGTGGGGAGAATGTAAAGACCCAGTATTTCCATGTAATTTTTTTAAATATATGAGAATTTTACGAGTCCGCAAAAATTGACAGCGCATGATTCGGAGGCTAAGAGTGGCCGGAATGAATTTCTGAAATTTTTTTAGGGTAAATTCAGTAAATGTGAGAGCGGGTTTTTGTAACTTTTGAACTGGTGTTTAGAATTGAAATATGATGGCACTGTTGAACTCGGATTGCCGGTATTCGATTAAGGAAACTTTCACTTTGATGGCAGATTGTCGAGGGTAAAGGTTAGTTTTTTGGGTCTTTTGTGTAAGAATAAAATAAAAATAAAAATTTGTGACATTTTTATTTTTATTTGAAACACCCATGTAGGTGATGGGAGGTGGGTTCCACAGAAACTAAACCTCCACTTCTTGTTAAATAGTGGTGCGGACCACCTGAGTTTTCAATAACCTCCCAAATTGAATTTAGGGGTGGGGACCAACTGACCCCTATTTATTGGGGGAGAAGAAACCACTCAATCGCCATATTTAATGTGGAGGAGCCTCTTGAGCTTCTTACACATTAATTACACCAACCCACCTTAATTAAATGTGCCAACCTAGGTGTTTAATTAGGCTATTTTGAATTTGTGCCAATGATTAAAGTTAGGGGAAACACATCGGTTGGACATTTTTTTTGGTGGAGCCTTAGAAGAAAAGATCTCCAACAAAGAACTATTTCTCCGAACGAAGAATGTGGTATTCCTAAGAATAACGCCGATGAAGAACGCTGACCTCAACTTATGCCTTCTTCCTCAAGACTTCCTCTGACGTAGGACGTCTTCGACTACAACGAACCAATGCACAAACCGACGATCGAGGAAAACACCGACGACACTGAAGTCTTCCTTTTTTCCAACGATTCATATTCCTCCCTGCGACTTCGTCGACGTATCAACCCGAGGTAGGGGTTTAATGCTTTTTTGTTTATCACTTTCCATGTACTCCCTTCTTCACTTGTGTGGGATTTGGAATGATTAAATTACAGAAGATCGTAGTTTACGTTATTGGCTTCTTTATTGTGAACAGTATGCTACCACTCTAAATGCGGAGGGTGCAGGCCAAACTAACATGGCCCGACCCCCCTCCGACTTTCTTCTTTGTTATGATCTTCAGAATGAAAGAAGGCGGTGAAGGTGATAAAGGCAATGGCGCTGCCACACGTGGCCACCGCGACCTGCGCCGCCCACGTGGTGCTCCGGCCTCCCGGTCGAACCGGCCCCACGCCCGTCAGCCGTGCCGCCCCGGTCACACCGCCCGCCGACCGTGACACCTACTCGCCAAGCCCCCCACCATCCATGCCACCCCGACCGTGCCACCCACCGGCCGCACCACCCCAGCTGCACCGTCCGCCGACCGAGCCACCCTGGCTCACGCTGCCCGCCGGCCTCCTGAAACGGCCCACGCCCCTCGCGGCACCCCAGCCGAACCGGCCCGCGCCCCCTGGAAAAGCACCTATCAAATTGTCCTTCTCCCCCTACAGTGCCCCGGTTGACCCATCCTGCACCCCTCGCGACGCCTTGGCCGAACCAGCCTCGCGCCCTCGCGGCACCCCTGGGCCAAGCCGCCCCGCGGAACCCGCGGGCTCCGCGGCCCCTCGCGGCCATCGCGGCCTACTAGGTCGGGCCCAACTAGTCGGGCTGAACCCAACCAGCCAGTCTAGACCCAACAAGTCAGGCCGGCTCGGGCCGTGTTGGTCCGATCGGGTCAAACCGGACCTGGGCCCACTACGCCCCTTTACTTTCTCTTGGGCATATCTTTTTCACCGGACGTCCGTTTGAAAAAATGTTAGTAGTGCTGGAAATCTTGGATCAAGAAGGTCTCTTTTAGTATATTCCACTTCAATTTTGGTTTGAGATGGGAAACAGTCAGGTTGGATCGAGCACAAATCCAATCGGGCCCTTGGGACTGATTGGCTAATAAATCACAGACCGAGTGTCCGATTGACGCACCGTCTGTTGCGTTGAGACCCCTATGACATGGAGGACCTTTGAGATACTTCTTTTTGGTACTTTGTGATAGTTGGAGTATCGACCAGTAGCTCATGGAGCATATCCTCCTAGAGATGAGTGAGCGTATTGCGGAGACCCAGTAGTTGGCTGAGACCTGATTACTGCTGACCATTTTGATTCGGAGTGACTCTACTTGCCCAGTGGGGAGCGCCTTGGTGTTGCAGAAGACCCACAGGGGGAGCGCCTTGGTGTCTCGACAGACCCACGGTACTCGATAGGAAGAGTACCTCAGTAGGCTACGAGGGGGAGCACGCTTGGTGACGCGGCAGACCCACGGTGGGGAGCGCGCTTGGTGATGCAGCAGATCCACAGTACTTGATAGGAGGAGTACCTCAGCAATCCAAGGTTAGTGGGAAGCGCACATTGTGTCATGGAAGACCCACTGTACTCGATAGAGGAGGATTTCTCCAGCAGCTGAGGTTTTGACAATTTGATTGGGGATGTTACTTGATACTACCCCTAGAATAAAATCCTGGTTGAGTTGAGCCAGTTTTTGGTGTTTTCCTCATGATTGAGAAGGATTACTTGATAACTTAGGTATATTTATGGGCATATACCTAAGTAAGGTTATCTATTTATTTCATACTTTGTGGTTTATCAATGTTGGATTTTGTGACACCTTGAGGGTCTCGAGGTCCCTATTGAGTATCGTTATACTCACTCCTGCACGGGATATGCCCACACCTTGTTGTGTTGGTTGCAGACGGCAGATAGTGCTGACTAAGGCTGAGAGTAACAAGACTGGATAGTGCCCGGAGGTGGACCATATGCCATGTTGGTATGTTGGGGAGACAGACAGATGTGGAGTGCTGAGGAGGCGATTTGTACCTACCCTTCAGGTAAAAACCTTGGAGTATGATTCAGTAGTTATATTTTCTCTTTCATCAGTTGTATTGCATTTCAGTTGTACTTGTACTTTCCAGTTGGGTTGGTATTCTGGCCCCCTTTTACTTACTGTACTCACTTATTTACTATACATTTGACTTGTGTTTGTATCTTGTTGTGTGTTTGGTTGCATGTGTTTACAGGTCATAAAGGCAATGCCTTCCCAGTTTTAGTGAATACGCATTTGGTGCAAGTTGCCATCCCCTAGCCTATGGAAGGCGGGCTTGGGGTAGTCACAGCACGGGCCCTGAGGGACGGGTCATGAAAATAGGTTCCTCTAAGTGAAAATGTACTTCAACATCATGTGGTTTAAATACACAATGAAATGTTCATCGAAGAGGTAATATCGTCGTATCTTTAGCGCATGTATAACAACTACCAACCAGGTCATCGGTGGGATAATTATGCTCATATGAGCATGAATGCAGTGATACATATATCAAAACTTGGACATCCTATATAAGCACACACCCTAAACCCACACCATAATCATTATAATGGACTATAAAACCTCTCCCTTGCTTAGGTTAAATAAAAAAGGAGCAGATGTCAAATGAGTTTATAACATCTCAAAACCACTCTAAAACTACTCATTCCTTTTAAACTTCACCCCATTATTATTCAAATCCATCAAGGGAGAACTAGACCAGAAAAATTCTCATAAAAAATTCTTTAATACCCATACAAACCCAAAAATCTATGAATCTTGAACACATTATTGGGCTACTATTAAGACATGATAGCCCACACTTTATCAGGATCCACTAAAACTCATTCCTTACAAATCACATTACCCAGAAACTTCACTTCATGAAACCAAAATTGGATCTTGGGAAATTTATCATATAATTTTTTCTCTCATAAAACACCAAAAAAACCTCTCGAAGGTCCACATGCTTCTCCTCTATTTTGAAATACACCAATATGTTGTCTAAAACATGACCACAAAGGATTCCACAAAGTGAAGAAAGATATAGATCATTAATTCCATAAATAAATACATATAATTTGTAATCTAAAATAGAATAACCAAATACTCAAAATTTATATACTGACTTTAGAGATCAGTCTTTGGAATATCCTCTTCCCAAACCCACAACTATAGGTACCCCAATATCATGTTGACTTTCGAAAACCAACAGGCCCCTATGTGTTGGTCAAACATATCATTAATTCAAGGATATGTGTATTTATTCATGATTTTCACATTCTTATTCTTTCTATAGTCTAGGAATATTTGGAAGCTTCCATCTTCATTCATTACAAATAGCACTAGAAAATCCCATGGTGACATTATTGAGTAAATAAAACCCTTTCCCTTAAGATATGATAGATGAAATTTCAACTCCTCTATCTTGGTTAGATAAATATAATAAAATGGAATGAAAATAGGGATCATATATAGAATAATATAAATGGTAAACTTTTTCCTTCACTAGATATAAAATCTAAATAAATCTTCTAGAAACATGTTTGGGTACATATCCATGACCATTGGAAGTTCACCTGAAAAATTGTACTCAACAACATTAAGAAACATGATTGAAAACTAGCATGAGATAAAGCACAACTAAGAATTGAATGGTACCACCATCCCTAACCATAGATCCCACTTTCCTTAAAATACGTGAGTTCTCACATCAGGATTAATGAATTGGACCCTATGGCGTGAATAGACAACTGGTAGGGTGAAGCTGATCAACCAATCCATGTTGATAATGAGATTGAACATGTCCAAGTCCAAAACAAGTAAGTCTCAAATGACCTCCATTCTAGCTACCCAAACATGGCACTCAGGTCACGTAAAACCTTGATCCTTCTTCCTACCCAATGGGGATAGAAAATCCATGACATAAGGCATCAACTCAGCATGCATACCCAAGGAGCCAATAAAATTATGTGAAATGAAAAAAATGGTATACACCTATGTCAAATAAAACTACTTCCATAGAATAATAAATAAAATATATATATATAATAGTGGCTGGCCCAAAATCTGACTCCTCTGGTATGACCTCTACAACATGGAGTCACCTTATCTTAGACCCACTCTAAGTATTTTTTTCTTAGTGATACTCCCCCTTTCCATGAGGATAAGATCCTCCACCCTTGAAATCTTCTTATATAACTTTATTTTACTTTAAGAAAATGGATCCTACACCACTACCATATGACGAAAACTGAAAAAAGTTCTATATATAACCTCACCACTAACACTGATGGCACATCTTCGGAGTCTTAGGGAAATTTGGCATAGTGTGATCTGCCTTCCTACACTGATGATAAACCACTTTCATGTTCTCTATAGGATCCATGAACTGTGATCTTGAAGACTACTCGACTCACTTTCAACTACCTCTCTAATACTCATCCTTCTTTCACTTCTTTAATAAAGAATAACTCTAGATTCCTCCCAGTAAAGGAACACCATTGATACCTATATTTCCCATCAGACTTTCCTCTTCATCCATTCTTTTTCAATAACCTCTAAATAGTTTGGTACACACTAAATAATGAGTATAAATCTGATATCTAGCCTCAATCCCATCTAAAATGTTTAGCCATAAGGTAATCTTTTATGATGTGATCTAAAGATTAACGGACCAACTTGGTGAATCTAGTAGAATAATCCATCAATAAATGATCACCCTACTCTAGCTTTAGAAACTCATAGACATTCATCACTTATAAGGTCGCTAAGTAGAACTGCCTATTAAATAAAACCTGGAAAGTTGTCTATGGGAGACCCTAATGCTTCCTCAAAAGAACCATTAGCTCCCACCAATACCTACCTATTCCTTTTATCACGTAAGCTAAAAAAACCACTTTAGAGGTCTCACAGGTCTTAAAAAACTATAAAATCTACATGATATAATCCAACCACTCCTCGGGATAATTTGGTCCCATGTCACCGTGTAACACTAGTGTTCTTCTATGAGGAATCACATAGAGGGAACAAGCCACAAGCTTCATCAAGCACAATTAAACATCGTCCCATAAAAATCACTAAATGAAAACGCACAACATGGGAATCATAAGTAAAATAATTTAATAAGTATTGAAAACATCATAAAAACAACCCATAAATGGGTTCAAAAATATAACTAGAATACTGACCAACCAATAGAAACTTGTGGTTTGACATAAAGAAGATCTGTCTAGGAAATCTCCATTACCTACCTCTTATGTCCTCATATTAATAACTCCAAAATACAACTTAATTCAAAATAAAAATTCCCTATGATATTATTTTTTAATGAACTAACTTGGGATGACCTAACCCGACACATAACCAAAAGCGTGTTCCCAATCACCACGGGCTGGTAACAAGCATCAATTATATCCAACTAGCACGAGGGAATAGTTTTTTCCACTATTATATAAGCATGACGTGTCTATAAAATATAATATACATTTTGATATCATCAAAGACAAAAATAGATGATAATAATATACCATAAACAATTACATACACCAACTACAATAAATAAACCACAATATATTTACAAGGTATCTCAAAATAAGCAAACCAAACTCTAGAAGAGGGGATATACCAAATAAGTCCCAATTAAAACATAATAGGTAAAAATACCAAAAATAACTCCATATGATTCCATCCTTGTGAGAGCAATCCTCCTCCATAAAACATTTGATGGTAGTAATCATGAATATCCACCCTGGAAGATTTTTCCCTTACCTTTACCTATGTCCTACTAAATGAAATCTGAAAATTCTAAAAAGGGACCAAGATTGGTGTGAGGAAAAAATCCTAGTAGGATACCACCATGAATCTATTTAATAATTTTACCCATAAACCAATAAACTACTTTGAAAATAATTTCCAAACTAAAGCACTTGAAAATAAACCAATTTCAAGTAAACCTTTATAAACCCATTGGTTTTAATTTTCAAAAAATCATGGTTTTCTAAATCAATTTCCAAACATTTATCAAAATATAAATAAAGAAAAAATTCAATGCATTCTAAAAAATAATCAAAAGTAATAATAAAATTGAGAATAACATAAACATTACATAACCATATAAATGTAAAAATTAACAAATAGGAATAATTCATAATATCACATCAAAAGGTGATAATAAATTACAAAAAAACATATAGACCAATATAGAATTAGTTACTTGATCCTAGGGGATATTTCCATCAGTACATTCATGAGTGAGTAAATGCATATTCTAGATAGTTAAGCAATAGAAGCTCACACGGTCTTCTACGGGCCTAACTCAAAGAGATCGCATTGTCCCTTAGAAACCAACATGGAATCTCACATAGTCTTCCTTCCTAAAGGGTCACTCAATACCTTGGGAAAAATGGAGGCTCATAAGGTATTCCCTCTAAAGGATCACACTATCTCTCAAATAAAGATTCTACCCACACCTTGACTAACCCTTGTGCAACTACATGACAACACACAATAAGAAAGATCACATATCAATTAAGACATAACACAATCCATTTCATAATAAAACATTCCCAATTTATAAAAACACACATTACAAGGAAAAATCATTTAAAAAATAATTTTATAAATCTATTTAATCATAAAAAACCTATTTGATCTATTTAATAAAAACTAGGTAGGCATACAAGACACGCCCTTTTGGAAAACCCCACATTAAATACCCAAATGTACAAAAAAATCTTTAAAACACATAAAATATGGATTACACAACAATAATAAATCAATTTAATGAAAATTTAAATAAAAAAAATCAACAATAATATTAAAGGTATTCCATTGAAAACTCCCTAAAACCGAGTCACCTGCCTTGAATTCGGTCCAAATCTCATCTCCCATAAAAAAGAGAACAAAATAAGAGGTAGAACCAAGACTCACATACTAAACACACGAGGAATAAAACCACCCCCCCCCCCATTTTAAACCATAAATTCATCCAACCCCACCCTTAGGGTTCTAAAACTTCATAAAAATAAAAGAACAAGGATTGAGGATGGGAAAGGAAGAATAATTCATGAGGAAATCAACTTACCTCAAGAAAAACCACCATGAAATCAAGAGGAACACCACCAAGGAAGGAAGGGTGAGCTCCATAGCCAAGGAGTGGGGGATATATTCATGAGGAAATAAAAAATCCCCCCAAAAAAACCAAAACCTGATAGAGGTAAAAGGTAAATTTATAATTTTTAATGAGCTGGAAAGGTGCACAATGTTTGGATGAATCGTTTGGAAAACTGTCCACTGACCATGTAGGTGACACTGTCTACCCAAAACAGGACACACGAACTATTATTTTATGTTTTATGGTATGGAAAACCACAATAAAACAACATGGAATCAGACTATCAAAAATTGCAACACCCCTCGCATGGTTTAGATAAATAGTGCAGTGAAAGTGAACTATAGTAAGTCTCCCCAAAACTCCTCATTTCAGCCCTCAATATCTAGGAAATCTAAGAACATGGCCATGGAAAAATAAAACAAAAAATAACATGTACCATTAACATGGTAGGTATGAAAAATTTTGTCCACCAAAAAAATTATTCCTGAAAATAAGGGATGGTGCCACTATTTAGAAAAAATAGTAACCACCCTAAGATCTCTACCAAGGTTACCCAAAGCATTATAGAGGTGGTTACTTATGGTGTAAGTATGTATATATTAGGCATCCCTATATAAAAGTGAATTATATGGGTTTATGAGAAAAATTATAGATCAGAGTGAAACTTTTAGATAAAAAAGACTCCTATGGAACAATGTTGAGTATATTTAAATAAAAGATATTTAAAGATATTTCATAACACATAATTTAAGAATGATTGTAATTGATTTATCATATAAAATAAGGGAGTAATATATTTTTAATAGATCTGTAAAGAAAAGTATAACTGCCACTACTTCCTTGTTAATAAAGAAACCCCTTAACATGACTCTATTTAGATAAGAACCGTCTGTGTTGGGATTTAAATTAAGGATAGGTGGAGTCCAAATCATCCATTTGCATTATGGGGTTACACACCTAGGAAATGGAAATCATAGTGGCCCCCACCAAATCCACTCTAAGAAGGTATGTTATTTAAAATATTTGACAACAGAATAATGATCCTGTTATTATTTTATTATCTGAAACAAAAGTGAATATAGGAAAGAATATATCCCATTAAAAATAAAAATCATCATTCCAACACTAAATCTACCAGAACACATCAACATGGATGATGAGACTAAAATAGAACCTTATAGATCCATTAGAATACATGAAAAAATAGGATGATAGGATGTGTTAAAGGGATTCAAAGTCAATCCTGATATAAAAAAGTTTACACAAGTGAATCTAAAGGTATCTGATAGTAATTATTTCTACAAACAGATAGAAAATGGTTTCCAAATTTGGATTACTTTCGTACCTGTATTTGGATGTTAGAGGGATACCCCAATTCTGGAATTATAGTTAGTGGGTAAGGAATTTATCCTAATACAACAAATAAGATATCTCCATTTTTTAATGGCATAATTCTTGTAAAAATCACTCCAATGAAGGGTCATAAAGGTTATGTGAATATATAGAACACAAAAGTGGAAAACCCCTTCTAGTTATTTTGGTAAAAACCAAGAGATCACTGCTATCAGAGAAGTATATTTCATTTGATGATTTTTTTCTCATAAATAACCACTATCAGTAGAGGATAATGAACCCATGCTCAAGTGAGGTATATCTTTGTAATGGATAATATGAGAATATAATTAATATCATGACTAATTTTATTTCTATAAAAATACATTATTTATACCCAAAAATTCACCAGGAATTATCAATAATCACAAACAACAAATGAATAATGTTTTTCCAAATTGGGGACAATATTGTGGTTGTCCTTGATTGGACTAACTTGGTAGGATGTCCATTTCTTCTATACATGAAACATTCCCAAAACTTTTTCACTTTCTACTAATTTCTAAGTAATTTTTTCATACATCGCACCCATAGTTTTGGAAAAACTATTAATATTAAGACCAACCTCTTCAGGAGTACTCAAAAGCCTATTCCAGCCCACCATATGATAATATAACTCTATCTTAGTATCCCAAAAAATCATATATATATATATATTTTTGATAAAGTGAAGGTTATAATTGGGAACTTATTATATCAAAAATAAAATACACCAAGTGAAATACAAGAACATTATGGATTAAATTAATTTCTCCACTATAATAAAGGGATTGGTTTTTGTAGTTGTAGATCTATATTTCAATATTCCCCACCAAGGAATGAAAGTGAAATACTCATATACACCAATGAATTAGGGGGAACCAAGATAAATAAATATAAAAGTCCCTTTACTAGTACCAAACAGCAACACTAAAAAATCTATCTTTGAAAAAGGTGTGTGTTTCTCTGATACATCCAATTATTTGAACAATTTACCATATTCCACACAATCCTATATGGATTAATATTCGATCTGTGAAATCTACGAAATATTTTAGAAATAAACTAATGAATATAAGAATATCATTATTTAAAATAATACGTGAGAGACATGGATGTCACTACTACAAGTTTCACATTTAAAAGTGATATAAATGGGCATTTAAGTGCTAAAAATCACTAACTGGATAAGTTTACTTAAAATCAATAGCCTTTATTAGCACTAAAAAAATTGATAAACGGTATATTTATCATTACTAAAACAAAATATATGATATAGGGTATCTTTATCATCACTTTTTCTTTACAACTAATAAAGACACCCCTTATTAGCATTTTTTTAGAACTGATAAAGGCCCACATTATTAGTACAAAAATAAGAACTAATTAAGGTCACATTTATCAGTTCTTTTACTTATTCTTGATAAAATTTTAAAAAATATATATTATTTTTGAACCATTCACCATCCCAACCCTAAGGCTTGACCCCCACTCCCACTCTCACATAGGTTGTTTTGTTAGCACTCACAATGCCCCTTTGCCAGTGCAATTTCACTATCCTTTTTTCTGTTCACCCGCATGTGTGCCTAAACTTGATCCTTTGACCTCCTTGTACAATTTAGGCCCCTTTACTATTTACCCATGTTTTTTTATTCCATATTTTTTTATATTTATATTTATTTATATATATTTATATAATATTTTAAACTACATTTATAAAATATATTTGTGTGTGTGATATATATATAAATATATATATGTGTGTATATATATATATATATATTAAAAATTAATATTCATTTAAATATATTAGAATATAAGTATAAATATACATATTTTTATTAATACACACACATATGTATATATAAACATTATATATACATTAGTATAAGTTATATATATATATATATTCATATATATTTATAATTTAAAAAAATGGTTGGATACTATTTTAAATAAAATGGATAATAATTAATTCCATGTGATTTATATTATTATATTTCAATAAATTTCTAAAATTTGATTTTATATTGTATTTTTAGATATAAATTTTATATATTACACACATATATATGTGTGTGTGTGTGTGTTCATATATATATATATATACATATATGTAATTGTATATTTAGAAAGTTTATTTTATAATGTATTTATAAATATTTATTGTAAATATGTTTATATACTATATTTAATTATAATGATATGTTTATAAAAGACATATATATATGATATATTTAAAATAATATTGACACACACATTCTTGCACACATATTTACGCATGCATATACACATTTATATCTCACACATATACATTCAAATATTTACATATATGTGTTTATTTACATATATTATATTATCTGCATAAATATAAAAAAAATTTGACATAGAAACATTTATATATAAATACCACTTGTGTAGTTGTATATATATATATTAATACATTTCTATTTGGTAAATAAATTGGATAATTTATTTATTTTAGATAAAATGAAAAATAAATATTTATTTTTGTACAATTTATAATTGTAAAAATATGTTTAAATTTATATATATTTTAAAAAAATTATATAAATGATTTATTATATGTAAATATAATAAAATATGTATATATATAACTATAAATAAAATTTTAATATGGAAAAAGATAAAATTTCAAAACCGTAATATCTATATTAAGGTAAGTCTTAGGAATAAATTCAGTCTTTACTAAATAGGGACAAAAGACCCTCTTAAATAAAGGTCGAATCCTACCAAATATTAGAAAATTAGGGTATCCCAACTAAAAACTAAATTTTATAGGGCTTCAAATCCATTTTTATGATTTGTATAATTTTGATCATGGCCATCCCCAATCAAAACTCTATATATCTCTTCACATGATTCAATTTGATATGTGGTAGAGCTCAAAAAACACCTGACTCAAACATTAAGGTTGATTGAAGTTCAAGTCATGTTTTAAAATTATCATAGAAAATTCATTAATTTATTAAATGTTTTTATTATATAATTGTTATTAAAGTAATCATACACAATAATAATTAGAAAATTATTAATTAATATTATTTTCTTAATTATTTTATAAGCCATTTTTCACTATATAACTTTTATATTAAGTGTAAATGAATATTTAGACTTATATAAATACTATTAAATAAAATATATTATGCTAATATCATTATAAATATATTTATATATTAAGATATATTTTTTAATGATTTATTTATTTTATAAAATATTCAATTTATTAGTGCTGATAAAGGACAGCCTTTATTAGTGCTAAAAAAGGTTTAATAAAGGGGTAATTTTATCAGTTCTTTTTCTAGAACTGATAAAGGAAGCCTTTTCTAAGGGTAAAAAAGCACTGGAAAGGGGCACTTTTATCCTTGAAAATTTTAGTACTAATAAAAGAGGCCTTTATTTGTGCTTTTAGCAAGCACTAAAAATATAAAACCCTTTATCAGTACCTTTATCTACTACTAATATGGGATTGAGAATAATTTCAAACAATCTATAGTAGTGTGTCCAAATATTTCCTTATAATAAACAATAGTGCCTAATTTCATAGGCTAATTCAATATCCTACTCAAATCATTTTGAAAGATAACTAAAATGATCATAGAAAGACAGTTTTCTAGTTAGAGGCTTCAAAAATATTTGAAAAACTAAAGTGTATAACTAAGAAGGAGATAAAAACCCCAGATAAGAATAATCACCAGAAAAATGGGTCATTAATAAATTCTAAGAAACCAAAGTAGTTAATAACATAGAGAAAAAACCCCCATTAAATTTTATCATATAAAATTTACACATCAAACTTTGACATAAAATTTTCTCCATGGATATTAAGATTGATTTCCAATGTCATTTATTGAGAAAGTCCTATTTCCCCTTAAATTCTCCTTCTAGTGATGAAACCATATTGTTTCTCGTATTTATGTTGTGGTAGTAGTAGGTTGATTCAATCAAAAATGATGCTGGATAAAAATTTAAATGAGAAGTTATATAGACTTATAGTAAAAAAGTGTTTGAAGGGGGAGGGGTTATTAATCATTAGGATAAAAACAAAAGTGGTGGCATTTAAAGAACCTCTGATATGAATTTCCTTGAAATAATATTGGATAGTTTTTGTGATGTAATGTTTAATATTATTTTATGTAATACAAATGAAATAACTTAAAATCTATCAAATCCTTGAACACTCTCTAAAATAAAACCTTTAAATATTTTCTTGTACTTCATCTTCCACTAGGTAGGCACTGAGAGTAGTATTATAATGTGGGGAGATGATATGAGGAATGTCACTAAAGAAATATTTGGATTTTGAATAACCAAGGAGAAAATATTCAATTAAAATAACTTCATCCTTAACTATAAGGATAGACGATTAGTGGTTTAATTCATGAGATCCCAATTCTTAAAAAAATTAATAAGGAACTATATTCTTGTTGAATGTTAAGTATTATATAATGACAATTTTATTTGATAAAATCCTAAAAATATACAGTATTTTTATTCACCCTCTTGAATCCAAAGGGCCTAAAACATATCCCTATGCAAGATTTCTTCAATATACAAGAGATCTGTGAGAAGTATTTTTTTTTTGAATCAAGGATTCAAATGATTCATCCTCCCATTTATCCTATATTGATTCATAAATATCCTTAGTTTACTAATTGAGTTCCATGCAAGATAAATCTAGGCATTCAATACTATGATTTCACTCCTTTATAATTTTCTTAAATCACTAGATCTTAGTTTACAGAATCACCCATGAATGAAAATTTCAAAAGATAACCCATTTTAAAAACATAGTGGCTATAAAATCATAATGGTACACCCAAAGACTCAAAAAAATGAAAATAAAAATTATGAATCAATTAGTTATATAGCTTGAGAACCATTTGATCATGATCAAATAAGGACCACATGAGGTGAAAAACATGAATACTCTTAGATATTTGGATACAAGGGAGGTTTTGAAGGAACCTTTTAAAATTTCTCCATGTTTAATATATATATTTTTTAGTTATTAAAATATGTGATCACTAGATAAACCATGTTCAAGAATTTGCGAATATTCAATAGATCTTTGAAGTCATCCATATATTTTTTATGCAATTTGTTTCTAAGATTTTGCTTTATAGGTTCTATAACAGTTTTTAAATAACCACCAACTATCCATAGTTATGTATAGGGGTTGAAGGAGCTCAAATTATTCCATAATTGACAAATTTTTATTTCATCACACCTTTCATATATAATTATGATATATATGAGATAATTAAAAGAGGGCCACCTTGTAATAATTTATGAGTATAAAGAAAAAACTATCTCAATATCTAAATTTTTATTCTACATTATCTAAATGTGATTGTTAGTAGGGTTATCAAGGGGGGAATTTTTATACTATACGATCCTATAAAATCTCTTGATATTAGAAGAAATATGTTTAGGTTCTAGAATATTGATCAGATATATCATAAAATTTCTAGTTTCCATTTGGTGAAACTATTATTTAGTGGGGGTATCAACCCCATGTGAATTTCATATGAGAATAAAACAATAAAATTATAGGGATAGAGGGTTTCCCTTAGAAACCCTACAACCATACCAATATCATGTCAACATATTCCATCATTTATGATATTCTGTTGGCATGAGATCGATTTTTGTGATCCATATATCATGTGGCATAGATTAAATCACCATTCTAGGGGCTAAAAACATCATTATCTTCCTATTCCATTGGTACCAAAAAATCATAGGGTGGTGTTCATTTCTATTACCATAATTTTCTATAGGATAATAGGTTATAAGATCATTGCGTTGATAAATAACCACCACATAATCAATAATAGAAAAAATATATCAATGGAAAAGGTTAACTCAACCAAAAGAGGACAAGTTCAGTCATTCATGGGAAGACATGTAGGCTATCTCTGGTAGAAAAAATGTCCAAATAAGACTTGAATCCTTAAAGAAAATGATGGTACTGGGAAAAGGGAACATGATTTGATGAATCTGGGAACTATTTTGGAGCGTCATTCTGAGACCCATCATAGACAGAAGACGAAGGAGGAATTGGGGATTTTTGAAGGTGAGTGATGGATTTTATATATTCCTCATATTAATAAAGTAAGTGGAAGAAAACATATAAAATTTCCAAATCTATATTCAATAGAATCAATATTTAATATAAATAATGAACATAAACATACATACCAAGATAAAAATGAGCTCTATTTTAATATTTAATGGAGTATGATTGATATTAAAAACTACAGAAGTTAATGAATTACTCCTTTCTTTTAGGGTATCACACCATCAAAAAGACCCCAAAACAATTATTCAGTATGCATAAACATTGAAGGGGTTCTATCAACTTTACCTTGTAATAAACTATGTTTTTGGATGAAGAGAGAATCAAAAGTCTTTTCTACTATTGATCAATTCCAACTTCATGGATCTTGTCCATATATATAGTCATCCATCAGATGATTAATTTTATAAAATAAAATAACCGTGTCAAACATACCAACATAAATTTATTCTAGTTTGAATTATTCATTGAATTCCATTAATGATTACAATCCATTTAGTCTATTCATAATGGATTACATTTTAATCCAATAATAATAGATTATAACTTAAAAAACCAAGTATGAAGATACATGCACATAAATTTTAATTTATTCATGTAATATTTTTAGTGTGAATATAACAATATCCTACTTACACAAAAATTCCATTATGAATTTTTGAAAAAAAATTCAACTCTTTATGAATCAATAAAAAACTATTTTTGGATATGATGTTGTCATTATCTCATTTTTATGTATTCAACAGTTTAACAAAAACTTTATCCATATCTAGAGACCTAAATGGGTAACACTACATGCCTTATTAGCATTAAAAACTAATAAAAAATACTTTTTTATAGATAAAATAAAAGAGAGGCCACTATAAAATCATTAAGGCTACTAAATCTACTAAGGGTTCTAGTGTGATCTCCATCAAACTACATGTGTATGTATATATATACAAACATGTTCACTACAAGTTGTATCATGTGAATGATTTCTATACTTATATAATCAATTTTTTTATGACACTGATTGACCAATAAAAATAAAACAATTCAATCTATTATAGGCCAAAACATCATTTTTATTCTCTAAAATAGATGGTCTAAGTTGATGAATAAATCCTATTTTATTTATCTAGAAAATGATCACATTACAAATATATAATCTAAGTATATAATCACATCAGATGTGACCTAACATTGTATTACCATTTATTTCCTCGGTCTATTTTAGTTAATGGATAGATTTATTTACTTTCTATTAAAGTGGGAAAATCCGATCTTGGTTGTGATCCAATAAATGACATTACCATCAACATACCCTACCACCCACAGATTATCTAGGTCACTTTGACTTACATAAGAAAGGTATAAAAGTTTTGATATTATTATGATTTATATCACTCTAGAACTAGGTAACATATATTGATAATAATCATACACCCATAAGCATATTAACGATTATATGTCATTCTATGAGATATACATTAGTGAGTTAGTCCAAGTAAAGAGTCTCTACTTATTACTTTATTAATCTATTCTTTGTAACTCATATTCAACATCTTATAGTGTGTATAATATTTCATTCATTTTAATATTATTATATTATCAGAACCCATAATACTCTAGGATTATCACAAATTAGGTACAAATCAATGTTTATACTTTATGGGGATATTATCTTTTCATTATTCACGTAAAGTAAAATGTAAGACATATGAATAAATAATAAATAAAAATTTCATTTGTTATAATATCATGAAATATTTTAAATTCATTCTAACAATATCTCTAGTTTTGAATACCTATTAACCTAATGTATCCCTCATGTTATTTTTATAGTAATGGATTCATTAAAAGGTCGACTACATTGTCCTCTGTATTAGCCCAACTGATCTTTACAATTCCCCTCTCAATGATTTTTCTTATGAGATGGTATTTTTGAATTATGTGTTTGTTCCATTGGTGTGATCAAGGTTACTTTTCTAGAGTGAGAGATCCATTTTTTGTCACTATAAATCCTAATCTCTCCTTGAATTCAAGGAGCGACCTCATGTTTAGAGATGAACATCTTAATATAAATATATTTCATTGTAGCATGTTATGTTTTAATATACTCCACATCTATTATCGAGTATGCTATGGTGGATTTTTTTAGAACTCATCTAAGTGATAGCACCACTTTCTACAAAAAATAGTAATCCATATTTAGATTTCATATCAACTTTTTTCAGATTGAAAACATGAATTAACTTCTACGTAGAGTTCATCATCTCTAAAAAATACCAAGAACATATTCTTAATCCTTATCAATTATTTTAGGATGTTCTTCATAGAAAACTTGTGAATCTCACAAGTATTGTATTGGTATTTATCGGTTATGCTGAGAGCATAGGTGACATCATGTTAGGTACACAACATGGTATACAAGATAGATCCAATAGTGAATACATATGGAATTATATCCATCCATTCTAACTCTCAATAAGTATTTTGAATATTTCTAAGATTCATGCCATGTAATATAGGTAAATAACCCTTATTGGAGTTCTCCATGGTAAATCCTTTTGGACATTACCAATGTATGTTTCACGACTATGTGCAACCAATATTTTATTATACTACTCTAGATCCTCAAACCCATTATGTTGTATGATTCATGAATGTATTTAATTAGGAAACATTTACCTGGACCCATATTCACTGATTAAAAATTCAGGAAATAATTTCCAATAAGTAGTATTCCATCCATATATAATATCTAAAACAATACTACAATCCCATTAATTATCATATATATATATAGAACTATTTTTTGTTCTTGATGAATCCAAACTCATTGATTGCAATATTAAACTTGATAGTATAACTTTAAGAATCCTTATCTAGTACATAAATGGATTGGTTTAACTTTTATACCTTATTCGACTCATTTGGAACTTCAAAGACATCCATATGTATTATATAATTGTGATTAATAAAATTACATTTAATGACAGTGGTTTTAACATCGACATGATATATCTCATTATCAAAATGAACTATTATGGATGAAAAAAATAAAGTGTAATTTATCATTCTAACATGTGAAACAGTTTCTTCATAGTCAATTCCTTGAATTTGTTTTTAACAATTTTCCACCATGAATTCTTTATTGGTATAAAACCTACAATACAAGCCAGTTTTATTATATAAAACTCACATTTACCCAATAGTTTTCACCCCTTTTAGTGCATCCACTAATTTCTTAACATTGTCAGTATACATGGAGTCCATATCAAAATCAATGGCTATGAAAAACATATCATAATCCTAAGACTCAATGTCTTCATGGTTAGTAGTAGGTTCATCCCATATAAATGTTAATTAATTATAAATTTCCCTAATAAATTCATATCAATTTGATTTATAAATAATCCTACTAGATCTTTAAGGTTCTTGTGTAAATTAAGTCGGTTCTTATTCTAATACTCTTTATGTAACTAGATCAACATCCATCATCGGAAAACCTCTTGTTTTTTTTTCATAAAATTCTCCAAGTTCATACTTTATAATATTTCTACGTAACTTATATTTTTCTCTTCAAGGAAAGAAGCATGTCATGCCAAACACTTTATGTTTAGTAGGTTTATAGAAATAATATTCCTTTTTCCCTTCAGATAATAGAAAAATACTCATTTTTAAGATTTTAGTAAATGATTACCATAATTCAATCATTTTATGAATTCTTTGTGACCCAAAATCCTCATAAAATACATTTTGTGATGTTTCCTAGCCTATATCTCATAAAGTTTCTTTATGAAAAAATTAGATAGAACATATTTTAATAAGAGTGTAATATTCTCCAAAGTATAACCTTATAATGTAATATAAAGGTCACATAGCCTCACAATTAATTGAAACATGTCTAATAAATTTTGATTTATCCCTTTAGATAAACCATTCAATTCTAATGTTCATATATGGACCCAAGATTAAACATTACATAATCTTGAGTTTAGTCAAGAATTCACATTGATGATCTTTTCAGGTTTAGAATTTTGGATAATTATGCCATAACTATTACATTACATAATTAATATTACATGTTGACACTTCAACTTTCTAACCATTTTTTTCATAAAATAAAATATCTTAAAAGAAAACAATAGTTATTTTCTTGATATAAATATTCTTGAATTCTTCCTTTCTCTTACCCTTCCTTATACCCTGTGAAAAACACTTCAAAGAATTTATATGAGCATATAAAGTTTAGTAAGGGTTGTAAAATAAAGAAAGAAATCATTAGTCCATAAATACATAAAAAAGATAAGCTCTTCAACACACCTCATTAAATAATAAGATTTATGAATAACACATAGAAATCATAAAATCATAGAGTTAACTTATAGTATCCATAACATACTTATGTTGTAGCTTTCACAGCTACGTAGGGAGTTACGTTTGGAATACCCATAACTGTATATTCCCTAAATAAATTAGTATAAATGTTAATGTTTACCTACATCATGTTACCCAATGTATTGGAGAGATATATTAGGCTCACCTGCCCCAGGTTTATCATGGAACCACCCATATGCATAAACAATTCCCAAGAACCCCAACATAATCATAACACATGAACAAGCATAAAGGAAAGATAACATTTCTACATTGCAATCACAATATAAATTTCAATATATTGAAATATTAAATCTACTCTTAAAACTGTTTTAAATAAAAAAAATATGTAAAAAAAGTATATGGTATTTATTTTCCCTTAAAAAACATTACGGCTCGTTAAGGAAGCCAATATCAAATAATGCTCGCAGTGGCGAAACATTTATTGTCATACCGTACATTTAAAAGAAACATTATTTTTTCATTTAGTAAAACTATTATTGAAAAAATATTCCTTTTGAAAAAAAAAATTCAAAGGGGTTTATTATATAGCATATAAACGAAAGTTGTGTATAAATTGATGTATGCCTCAATGAAAGAAGATTGAGAAGAAGTTCTTTACCTCATGTTCGACATGACCCGTTTGTTCTTTAATCTCCAGAATAATAAAATAATGTTAATTTATTCTATAATAATAACTTTTTTAAATTTTATTATTCCTTTTATATCACTTATTACCATGTTATAAACATTACATAATCATTTAAGTTAATAATGATCGTTTTGTCAATATTTGGAACTTGAGTCGAAAATGAACTTCTTATAATTACAAGTTGTCCATGTGGTAAAAATTAAATTATCTCTAGAATTATATTAATGATTTATATATCATATATATCACATATATATCAAGTATATATATGTATTTATAAAATTACATAACATTTGGAGATAAAATAGAAATGAATCATTCATGGAGATGGTAAGTCGTACGTACACATGAAAGCTACTTTCATTTCTATATCTTATTTAATGGAATTAAAAAATTATGATACATAGGTATTATAGTATAATATCATATATAATATCATTAATTCCATCCTTTATATGTTCCATGTATGTAATGAACGAGTCATATCACTTTGAGGGGGCGGTAGTTCAAACTTCCTTAAATGAAATTATAGTATTTACCAATTATGGAAGCCATAAAGGTATCATATAAATGAAAAATTCATAAAAATAGAGACAATATAAATATAATATATATCGCATATAAATAAATTTCCATCATAATGTCCACCATTAAAGGCGATAGAAGATAATTGAACAATCATAGTTTTGTGTGGCAGTAGTTCACCGTCCACAGAAATAGTATGTTCGTATCCATTAGATGGAGGTGTGTGGATGTGTAGTTAGAATAATTCTCATAAAAACATCCTATTATATTTAAGATACTGGTATTGTTATAAAATAATGGAATAAATAGAGTTTAGTGGGTTGGAGAAGGAAAATAAACGAAAAGAACTTGAGAGAAGACGTTACCTTTAAATCAGGTAATTCTTTTTGGTTTGAACCAAAAGGCTTAATTTATTTGCCTTATATCCAAAGTAAGGCTTATATATGGAATATGGGGATGTTGGGAGCTTATTGGAGTATATTTTGGGTGATCCAAGGGGATTTAGATGTGTGAGTAATGGGTTAGAGGTGGTGGCCTATTATAAGAGGGGGGAGGGGTTCTTTATGAAAGTTTGAAAGTATTATTTTATTATAAAATGATTTTTTTTCTTTCAAAAACTCCAAAACTAATTAAATTAGAATATAAGGTGAATATAAGTCTAAATAAAATCATCCAATAATAATCTTATAGGTTTTTTATATTTTTCTAATCCTTATCTTTTTTATTTAACCCTTTGTTAACTTATTTAACTTTTACCATGCCTTCTTATATATTTATACTATATGGTTAATATATATACTATAAAATTAAAAGCTACCAAAAATGGATAATTAATGAAAAATTTAACATCATATATGTCATTTGGCCAAATCTTATATTTTTAGGACTATTTTATCATTTAATAAAATATTAATTTATATAAAAACTAATTTTTGTCAATTTGTGTACTACTCATATCATGACTTTTTTAAAAATCCAAAACTACATGATTATTTCAAAAAAACCTTCATTAATGAAAATATATCAATCCTTAAGTATCTCTAAAATTTATGGATGGCATAAAAAGTTTCAAAATTAATTTATTTTCATATTTATAAAATTATTTATTTAAAACATTCCTTAATGAGGTAATCATTTCATCATCATTGTGTCAGAAATAAATTTATTTATTTGATGTCTAAAAATTATAAATAATGTATCATGATGTATGAAATAATTTTAGATTTCTAATGAATATATATAGTAAAAGATATCACTTATATAACCCCATATAATGTTTTTACTAAAAGATATTTGTTTATGTTATATTTTCCTTAACTTTAAATTAATTTCTATAAAATGTCATTTTCACTTACAAGTGGCTCCATGGGGTCCCAAAATAGACCCAAGGATGGTCATGGTAGGACAGGTATCATCCAATATGGTTAAGACATGTGTTAGGGAAATTTAATATTATTATAATATTATTTTTTACCCTTATTTACCATATTTACCTTTTAACCATGGATAATGAAATATTTACTAAAGTTACTATTCATAATGTCTAAAAATAAAAATTACCTATTTACACAATTTGGACCACCTGATTCCAATTATGGAATTCATTTTTTCAAATTCAGAACACAGAAGTTTCAGAAATTAATTTAATATTAATTCTTGTTGTCAAAACCAAAAATCGTGTTCTTAAGAAATAATAACTATCAAAAGATTGACATGTTTTTATGTATAATTAATAAAGTAAAATTACATCAAATTATAAATATTGGATTAAATGGTAAAAATATAATATAATTACACTTTAAAACCAATTAAAAAGATAGTCTTACTATATAAATAAATCATATGAAAAGACAGTTTTGATTTAAAATGCAGTATATTTAACTATTCATTAAAAAATGAACTTTATCAGAAAAATACCAAAACATTACCCACGTCCCTCTTCTAAAGATGAAGTTTATTTTGTAAAATTTAACATATAAAAGTGTCAAAAAATATATTTTAAAAGGGTTTTCCATTAAAAGACGGTAAAACTACCTTTTAAAAATATTAGAATATTTATGCATAAAATTGGATTCATTATGATTTTAAGCCTCTAAAATTTATTGGATAAATGTAAAAACATTTAACTGACATGTTTAATCATATTGTAGTTAGTTCTTTTAATTCTTGTTAATACAATGGCTAGGCGTTAACTACCATTTATAATAATATTATATTATTATTATTATTTGGTATGACTCAGCATTGTTGTAACATGAGATTTAGAAGAAAACCATTATTGCATGTCTGGTATTCCATCGAACATAGCATCCACTTTAAAGTAAAATTAATATTTACTTCTCAAATATTAATAAATATGAAAATGATATATTCCTTATTTACCTAGGATGTTACATCATTTCATCCTTTTGGAAATAGTGTCCTCATAATTTTATTCACTTATCAAATAAATGGTCATATTTATCCCTCATAGAATTCATAGTTTTTCATTTTTCCTCTTCAACCATATGGTTTTTTCAAAAAAAAACTTCACCTGCTGAATTATCTTATTCCACAAAACTTTCCCTCTTTAATAAATAATCATGACTGTTTGTTCCTCATAAGAAATATTCTCTACCAACTAAACTACCTCTAGACTCAAAACATGAGATGGATCTAGCATATATTTTCTCAAAATTGAACCATGAAAACAATTGTGTACCTGTGATAAAATTGGAGGTAAATCCACTCTATAGGAAAATAATCCAACTTACTCTAGGATTTAATTGTGTCCAATTAACCTCAGACTCAGCTTTCCCTTCTTACCAAAGAGCATCACACTTTTCCATGAAGAAACTTTGAGAAAGACGTGATCACCTACCTTGAAAGAAGGATCCTTCCTCTGGTTATCCAAATAACTTTTCTGCCTACTTTATGCTTTCCTCATGTGTTTCTATATCAACTGACCTTTCTCTACTATCTCTTCTACCAATTCTGGTCCCATAAACTTCTGTTCATCTACTTCATCCCAAAAAGCTAGAGTTCAACATCGCTTTCCATATAACGACTCAAATAGAGCCATCTGTATACAGGCATGAAAACTGTTATTAAAAGAAAATTCTACCCAAGAAATATATTGGTCCAAACTTCCTTGGTAATAAATTTAGCAGGCATGTAGCATATCTTTCAATGTCTTAATTTTTCATTCAGACTGCCCATCTGATTGAGGATGAAAATATGTACTAAAATTTAATTCAGTACCCAACAACTTCTGAAGGCCTTTCCAAATGTTAGAAGTAAACTTGGGATCACGATCAGATACAATGGAGAAGGAAACTCCATTCAACCTGACTATCTCTTTAATATACAACCAATAATGTTTATTTGGAGTTAGAGTATCTCGAATAAGAATAAAATGAGAATATTTAGTCAATCAATCAACAATAACTCAGATTGCATTGTTACCTCAATATTTCTTCAATAACCCCACAAAGAAGTCCCTAGATATATTTTCCCATTTCCACTCTGGCACCAGTTAAGGCTGAATCATCCCTTTCAGTAACTAGTGCTCTGCTTTAACATGTTGATAAGTAATACAATTTACAGTAAAGTTAGTAATATCTCTTTTCTTTCCATCCCACCAGTAATACTCACAGATATCTCTGTACATCTTAGTACTGCCGGGATGAGCTGAAAACAGAGAACTACGAGCTTCACATAACAACACATTCTTCAACATTGAATAACAAGGCACACATGATCTCTTCCCAAAACATAAAATACAATCATTATCAATGTTAAATTCATATAACATACCCATCTGAACCAACTCTACCTTTTTCTACAACTCAATGTATTCCTTCTGCACTTGTATAATTCTATCTGATATAGATGATTTCAAGGACACCTGAAACAAAATAGAGTAATTTCCTACACAAACTACTTATATTCCCAAGCTTACCAAATTATTAATCAAAAGATCTTATTTCAAATGTAACATGGTTAATGTAGTATTAATTTTTTGACTCATGGCGTTGGACACTTTATTTTTCTTTCCTGGATGGTAATGAATTGTGAAATCATAATCCTTGATTAATTCCTACCATATCCTCAGTCTCATTTTCAATTCTTTCTTAGTGAATATATACTTCAAACTTTTTTGGTCAGTATATATTTCACATTTTACTCCACACAGATGATGCCTCCAAATTTTTAAAAGAAAAAACAACAACAGATAATTTCAAATCATGTGTAAGGTAATTTAACTCATGAGATTTGAACTAATGTGAAGCATAAGAAATTACATGCTCTTTATAAATAAGTACACAACCAAGTCTTTTCAACGAAGCATCATTATAGATAAAAAATTCACTATATCTTGAAGTTAATTCAAAAACTCAAGAATTCTCCAATCTTATTTTCATTTCTTCAAAACAATCATCGCATTCTTTTGTTCAAATGAACTAAACACCTTTTCATGTTAACATAATCAGTGTGACAGATAACCATGAAAAAATTTAAACAAACCTTTGGTTTTAGCCTGCCAAACCAAGAAAACTATGAATCTCGGTTATATTTGTGGGTCCTGTCCATTCTTCAACGACTTTTATTTTAGCAGGATCAATAGTTATGACATCCTAAGAAATACTATGACCAAAGAAAGAAATTTTTTGTAACCAAAACTCACATTTTCTAAATTTCCCATATAGTTTCTTTTCTTTTAAGGTCTTCAGGGAAACCCTTAAATGAATTTTATGCTCCTCTTTACTTTTAGAAAATACCAAATTATCACCAATAAACACAACCACCATTTATCACCTGTTTCAATTGAGCCATCACTACAACAAAATATTCCATTTTGATTCTGACCATCTCAGGATGCTGATTTGGAAGGTTGTTTTCCTCTTGATGTCGTCCCATCTTATATTCCTTGTTTCCTCTACAGAAAACCATTCTGGACACATAAATATATTAGGTGAAGCAATATGGTAATCCTCAAATTATATATAATTTTAATATTTCAATAAATTAATATCCTAACTCATAAAGATGTCTAAACCATCCTCTAATACCAACTATAAGGGCCCAGCCTTATAAAATTACATAATATTGATTTTAGTCGGGAATTCACATTGAGGAAGTTTTCAGGTTTAGATTTTTAGAGAATTAGTCTATAACTATTACATTAAAACATGAATATTACATGTATACACTTCAACTTAGTGCCCATTTTTCATAAAATAAAAACTCTTAAAAGAAAAAAGGGTTCTTTTCTTGATATAAATCTGTTTGAATTATTCCTTTCTCTTACCCTTCCTTATACCCTGTGAAAAAACATTTCAAAGACTTGGGATGCGGATAAAAATATCAGTAAGGGTTATAAAATAATGAAAGAAATTATTAGTCTATAAATACAAACAAAACATAATATCTTTAACACACCTCATGAAATCATAAGATTTATGAATAACACATTGAAATCATAAAATCTTAAAGGTAACTTGTGTCATCCATAATATACTTACGCTGTAGCATTAACATCTACATAGGGAGTTATGTTTGGAATACCCATCACAGTATATTCCCTAAATATCATAGGAAAAGTGTTAACATTTACCTTTGTCATGTTACCCAATTCATTAGAGAGAAACCTTGGGCTTACCCACCCTAGGTTTATCACGGAACCACCCGTATGCGTAAACATTTCCCAAGAGCCATAACATAATCATAACACATGAACATGCATAAAGAAAAGATAAAATTTCCACATTGCAATGAAAATATAAAATTTAAATAGATTGACATTATAAATCCATTATCAAAACCATTTTCAATACCAAAATACGTAAAAAGAGTATATGGTATTTATTTTTCTTTTAAAAACATTACCACTAGTTAAGGAAGAAAAATATCAGATAATGCTCCTAGCAGCAGAAAGGTCGTTGTCGTTGAGTACATTTAAAAGAAACATTGTTTTTATCGTTTAGTAAAATTTTTCATAGAAAAAATATATCTTTTGAATAAAATTAAATGTAAAGGGGTTTTATTATACAAAGTATAAAAGAAAGTCATGTATAAATTAAAGTATGCCTCAATGAAAGGAGATTGAGATGAAGTCCCTTACCTCGTGTCCAAACTGACCTGTTCATTCTTTAATCTCCTGAATAATAAACTAAAGTTAACTTCTACTTTCTTCAGAACCTTTTTCAAGTCTGTTAATCTTTTTATATCACTTATTACCATGTTATAAACATTACATAATCATTTATTTTAATAACAATCATTTTGTCGATATTTGGTACCTGAATCAAAAATTAACATCTTATAATTACAAGTTGTCCATGTGGTAAAAAGTACATTATATCCAAAATAATATTAATTACTTAGATATAATATATATATATATATATTATATATATGTATTTATAATAGTACATAACATTTGGATATAATAAATAAAATGCACCATTCCTGGAGATAGTAAGTCGTACGTACGCATGAATGCTACTTTCATTTATATTTTATATTTAATAAAATAAAAACATAATTATAAAGAGTTATTATAGTATAATATCATATATAATTTCATTATCTTCATCCCTTATACATTCCATTTATGGAATGCACAAATCATATCACTTTGAGGGGGCGGTAGTCTGCACTTTCTCAAATGAAATTACCGTATTTACCCATTATGGAAACCATAAAGGTATTATATAAATAAAAAATACAGAAGAATAGAGACAATATAAATATAATATATATCACATATAAATAAATTTCCATAATAATGGACCCCATGAGAGGCGGTAAGATATAATTGAACAATCATCATTTCGTGAAGTAGTAGTTCACTGTCTACATAAATAATATATTTGTTTCTATTAGATGGAGGTGTGGGGATGTGTAGTTTGAATACCTCTCATAAAAACATAATAGAATTTTTAATATACTATTTTTCCATAAAATAATGTAATAAAGTGATTTTATGGGGTTAGAGAATGTAAATAAAAGAAAAGAACTTGAGAGAAGACGTTACATTTAAAACGGGGAACTCTCTTTAGTTTGAACCAAAAAGCTTAATTGAATTTCTTTATACCCAATTTAAGGCTTTAATAAAGAAGATAGAGATGTTGTGATCTTATTGGATCAGAGTTTGGATGAGATAAGGGGATTTATAGGTGTGAGTAAAGGGTTAGAGGTGGTGGCCTTTTATAAGAGGGAGGAGGGGTTCTTTAAGAAAGATTGAAAGTATTGTTTTATTATAAAATGATTTCCAGTTTCAAAAGGTCCAAAACTCATTACATTTTAATATAAGATGAATATAAGTAGAAATAAAAACATCCAATAACAATTGTATAGGTTTTGTATTTTCTTTGTCCATATCTTTTTTATTTAACCCTTTGTTAACTTATTTAACTTTTACCATGTCTTCTGGTATATTCATACTATATGGTAATTATATTTATTATAAAATTTCGAGTTACTCAAAATGGAGAATTAATGATATTTTTAACGTCATATATGTTATTTGGACTAATATTAAATATTTATTATTATTTTATCATTTAATAATATATTTATTGATTTAAAAACTCATTTATTTTATTTTTATACTATTCATATTAAGACTTTTTAAAAAATCTAAAAAAACATGATTATTTTTAAAAACCATCATTAATTAAAATATAACAATTCAAAATTATCTCTATAATTTTTTGATGGCATAAAAAGTTTCAAAATTAATTTATTTTAATATTTATAATCTTATTTATTTAGAACATTCATCAATGAGGTAATCATTACATCCATATTGTGTCACAAATAAATTTATTTATTATATGTATTAAAATTATAAATAAAATATCACGATGTAGTAAATAGTTTAATATTTCTAATTACTATTTATAGTTGAAAATAGCACTTATATAACCCTATATGAAAATTTCATTACTAAAAGATATATGTTTATGTTATATTTTCCTTATCTTTAAATTAATTTTTATAAAATGTCATTTTCACTTACAAGTGGCTCCATGGGGTCCCAAAATAAACCCATGGATTCCCATGGTCAGAAATGTTTCATCAAATAGGGTTAGTACATGTGTTATGGTAATTTAATATTATTATAATATTATCTGTTTACCCTTATTTACCAGATTTAGCTTTTAACCATGGTAAATAAAATATTTTTTTGAAGTTACTATTCTTAATGTCTAAAAATAAAAGTTACATATTTATAAAATTTGGACCTACTCATTTCAAATATGGAGTCCATTTTTCCAAATTCAAAACAAAGATGTTTCAGAAATTAATTTATAATTAATTCCCGTTGTCAAAACCAAGAAGCGTGTTTTTAAGAAATAATAACTTTCAAAAGATTAACATGTGTTTATGTATAATTAAAAATTGAAATTACTTAAAATGAATAAAATTGTATTAAATGGTAAATATATAATCTAATTACACTTTAAGACCATTTAAAAAGACAATCTAACTATATAAATAAATTATATGAAAAGATAGTTTTGACTTAAAATGCAGTATTTTTCACTATTCATTATAAAATGAGCTTTATCAAAAAATACCAAACATTTACCCAAAGTAAACTTTGATATCCCACTTCTAAATGAGAATTGTTTTTGTGAAATGAAACATATAAAATTCATAAAAACTAGACTTATAAATGGTTCATCATCAAAAGGCGGTAAAACTATCTTTTAAAAATATTAGAGTATTTATGCTTAAAATTGGATTCATTCTCATTTTATGCCTCTAAATTTTATTGGATAAATGTAAAAACATTTAAAAAACATGTTTAATAATATTGTAGTTAGTTCCGTTCATTCCCACCAATACAAAGGCTAGGTTTTAACTACCATTTAAAATAATATTATATTATTATTTTTTAGTATGAATCAGCCTTGGGTGCCACATGAGATTTTAGAGAAATCCATTATTGCATGTCAGGTACGCCATTGAACATAGAATCATCTTTAAAGTAAAATTAATATTTAATTCACAAATATTAATAAATATGAAAATTTCATATGCTTTATTCACCTAGAATGTTACAGTTCTTATAAGAGTGAGTTATGATAAATTACATACTCTCTCAGATGATATATGAACTATAAGATCAAATATTCACCACCCTGGTCTAATCCTATAATTTTTATACTCTTTACTAATTGATCTTGTATATATTTTTGATACACATTGAACTTTATAAGATTTTCATAATTTTTTTCATCAGAAACACAAATCATTGTTAGACAAATCCATCAGTAAAGGTAACGAAGTATTTATAACCACCAATTTCTTATGTACTCATTTTTCTACATGAATCACTATGTATTAAATCCAATAATACACTATCCCTTTCACCTTTTCAATCAAAATTTATCTTTTCATTTTTCTAAAAAAAACATGTTTTTGTTGTATCAAATAATTCATAATCATATGATTCCAAGAATCCATATTTATGGAGTCTTTAAATGTGTTTCCCATTTATATTTCAAATGTGAAAACTATAATGATATTTGGGATCAAAACCAACTCAAAATTTATTATTATAAATGTTTTAAATAATATTATCCCTGACTAAAATGTATAAACCATTCATTATATTCCCAATTCCATAAAATATTTCATTATTTTATATTGAACAACTCTTATTCTTAATAGTGAATGAAAATAAATTATTTTACAATTGAGATATAGAAATAAAATTTCTATATATAGTGGAACATAATAACTGTTCCTTAATTATAACATTAATCCACTTGGTAAAAGTAGATCATACAAGTTGAATTCATATATAGAAACTCTTTCTCCATTTAAAACTGAATGCATTTTCATGACAACTCAAATTGATTGTGATTTAACGTTGATTTATAGTCTCGTTTCAACACTAGGTCGTCTCTCAAAAATCATTGTTGGGATTAGAGTGTGCGTTTTTAATAAGAAGTACTAAAAGGGGGCGATTTTGAAAACAGATTTATGAAACTAAATTAATTTAAACAGTTTAATAGTTGAGAAAGTAGTATATTTTTAAAATATATGATAATTATGTGATCATTGGAAAGCTACTACACCACTTGAAATGTTCCTTATTCTTAATTGATTATTAATTTTTTGGTGTAATCCTTTGACTGAGGGTTAACCAAGATCATGGGTACCCACAACCCCTAAAACTATGGAAATAAGACTATAAATTGACATAACAATCATATAGTTGAGTTCCAAACCCTAATAATGAATTAAGGTTTGTTAAGGAACACTAAAATCTAAAATTCTAGGGAATGAAGAGGAGTCTTATGTTGTCTAATCGGAACAACACAAGTTGCACACTTAAAATTACACACTGATCGGTTATGAAATAAGAAGTGTTTCAATTAAATGCATCAAAAAAAGTTAATATACTTATAAAATAACAATTCCAATCCACAAAATAGACCAAACTAGTAGAGAATTATGTTCTTGAATCCCCTCTTCAAGTGTGTAGCTCCCTCTCAACAATCTCCCACCACTTAGCTCGACATTGGGATGAGGTGGAAACTCAGGTGGAACTCCTTCTTCATTATTGATCCCCCTATGAGTATAGGGGCCTAAAAAACTTCTAGGACAAGGAGGATTCATCTATATGACTCCATAATGGTAGATCTTTTCTTCTTGGATGAACTTCCAAATGTGTATCTCATGGTGCCTTTTTATAGGAAAAATGGGACATGGTTTTGAGCACCCTTTTTTTGAGAAACTACTTGTGCCACGGTTTTGGAATAGTATAAAGCTATATCACGACTTGAACAAAAGGGAAGAGTTTTTGGAATTCACATTTCCTATCTCCATGTCGAATTTCGAGTCTATTAGACAATTGTATCAGAAGATATGGCCAAAATACCAAAACAAACTTTTGAATTCAGACAGATTCTTTTCCCTGGATAGAATGGTTCTTATGGGACACCATATGTCTAAATTGTGATTTAATTACTTGATAAGAGTTGTAGAAAAGGATGTTATAGATCAGAAAACAATGTTTCATCTCATTTGGATGCACATAGTTCTCTTAATGATCAAAATAGTGGATAGATGTCCATGGGATGCCATGTAGTTTGACCCATTTTTATTATAGATCATCTTTGGGGCCTGCAAATCACCTCAACCTTTAATGAAAATATCAAAACAAGTAAAATCGCCATTTTTATTAGTGATAAAAATTAATTCATTGAATAAAACCTGAAGTTAAATTTATTATTATATTTGGAATATTCATTACAAAACTAGTTTAAAATAGCAGTGTAAGGGTGGAATTGAATAGTGAATTGCTATGCGATCACAGCCCCACTCCTAAACATTTTCACTCATGGGAAAGGTCACATATCCAAAAAAAATGATGCATTAATATATTTCCAACATCATAGAGATTTAACATTTGGGTAAATTTTAATTCATTAATGTAATTTGGTCAATGCATGAACCACACCAAGAAGTTCTTCCTAGTGAAAATAGAAAACAATGTCTCATAAATCATATCATAGTGAAATTCAAAGAGATTATTGACACCAAATATAGTAAGGAATTAAAAATTCAACCATTCCACTAAATCTACATGTGTTTGTGTGAAAAGAATTACATGCTATTCTTTCCACTTTCTATCAAGTAAATATATGTTAATTTAACATTATTCAGCATTAAATGATTTTTTTTCACTAAACCTACCCTACATCATTTTCCATAATATTTAAAGACCCACTCACTTAAGCATTAAAAGAAGTCAAACAATAATCTCCTGACCTATATATCCCCATATTATTTACATTTCATCACTCCCCTCATTTAATATTTTTGGTTTTTAGATGTTTCAATTGGAACAAATCTCACACTCATCTCTCAACCCTTGTTTGATCTCCTCACGACACTAATTGTAATAGTTATAACAAGATCAAAGGTTGAGGAGGAGTGGTTTTTGACCTGCACAAGGCACAACCCAATTTTTTTTATGGTGTACAAAACTCAGATATTAGGTACACATGTATTAGACAATGTGGTACAGTAATGAAACAGATCAGAGAAGGAACAAATATATGAAAATATCATTTGAAGCTGAAAAAAATATTAACCTAACATATATTTACCTTCTATTAAGTAATAAATATTCACACTTTCTGGTTTGGTGCAAAAATGTGTGCATATATTAGTGACACAGTTTTCCCAAAAACTACTCACACAAGGGGCATGAATCATCTCCAAGGTTTCACTGTGATACAAACATTTATGTCATTGAAAGAAAACCAATTCACTAAAAATCACTCCCTGATGTTAAATTCATACAATCATTCAATCCATAACAGAGATAGGTTTTTCATAAAATGTTAAATCAATGTGGAATAAAAAATTTCAACATGCATTTTTAGAAAGTTCCAGGATTTGGTGACCATAAGGGGGGAGTAAAAATACCATAAAGAAGGAGAAAAGGGGAAGAAAGAGGAAATAAAATGAAAATCCTAATGAACCCAGAAAGATGGGGAAAAGTGAAAATACCATAATGAAGGCGAAAATGAAAAGAAAGAAAAAGGTAATGAAAATCCTAATGAACCCAGGAATGTATCCTCCCCCCACAACTAGAATGTCTAGTGTCCTCAATGTAATAATTGAGAATGTGAGAAGGAAGGATAAAACCTGGTGAATTTCACTGGTATGTTGCTTCTTGAACATGGATTTCCTCCATCAGGAACTCTGTAAGGGCTTCATGGAAGTGCTTCTGCCATTTCCCATTGACCGTGAAGTTTTTCATAGTTTCTTTATTTTTAACCTAAACACTACCAAAAGGAGATACATTAATAGTAGTGTATGGGACAAGCCAATGGGAAAAAAATTTACCTGGATGCAACTTCATCCTTGCATTATAAAGGGTGATATTCTACCCCATGTGGAACTGACGATGAAGTATAATACTGTCATGGGAAGTCTTGGTTATCTCTTTATAAATCCTGGAGTTTTCATATGCATCTCTTCTCATTTCTTCCAACTATTGAATATATAACATCCTTTGAGAACCTGCACCAAAATGATTAGAATTTCATTGTTTAATGGCCCATTAGGCCCAGTTCTCAATCTCAATAGGAAGGTGAAAACTCTTTCCAAACACAAGCTGATAGGGTGACATTACAATGGGAGTTATGAATGTAGTACGGTATGCCCATAATGAATCATCATGTCTAAAACTCAAATCTTATCTGTTAGGATGAACTATTTTTTCAAGATTTTGTTTTACCTCTCTATTTAACACCACATCTTGACCATTGGTCTTTTGGTTATAGGAAGTAGACACTCTGTGACCACACCCATACCAACACAAAATTGATTTCATTGTTTAATTGTAGAAATGAGAACCCTGGTCACTAATGATCAACCTAGGTAATCCAAACAAGCAAAAGATCTGAGTTCTCACAAATTCCACAACTATTTTAGAATCATCTATCCTTGTGTCATGGGACTCTCCCCATTTTGATACATAGTCGACCGCCAGAATAATGTACATGTTGCCAAAAAAATTAAGAAAGGGACCCATAAAGTCAATTCCCCAAAAATAAAAAATTTCATGAAAGACCAATGGTTTTTGTGTAATTTCATTTATTTTAGATACATTCCCCATTATTTGACAATGAGGAAAAGATTTAAAAAAATCATGGGCTTCCCAAAAAAGAGTTTTCCAAAGAGAACAAAATCAAGGACCTTGAAAGCATTCCATTGGGGACCAAAGTGTCCCATATAATCAATAGTGTGGTAGAATCTAAGGACAGACTAAAACTCACTTTCAAGAACACAACGCCTAAATACATGATCACTACAGATGCGCCAGAGGTAGGGGTCATCCCAAATGTTTCAACAAGACTCATGTTTTAGATGACTATATTTATTATTATTGAAATCAGTAAGAATGAAAGATGCTACCAAAAAAATTACAATTTCAACATACTAAGGAATAGAATCTTTCAATCGGAACAATTTATCATCAGGAAACATATCATTTATAGGAATACAGGGGGATGATTCAATGTTTGAGGATGGGGGAATCCTAATGTTATGTTCATCCACCACATTCTTTGCTTCTGTTTTATCTCAAATTTCTAGATTAAATTCTAGAATGAGGAGTATCCAGCGAATGAGATGTGGCTTGGCTTCTGGTTTCATAAGAAGATACCAGAGGGCTGCATGGTCTGAGAACACAAAAATATTAGACCACAAAAGGTATGACCGGAATTTGTCTAAGGAAAACACAATGGAAAAGAATTATTTTTCATTTTTTGTGTATTTTTCTTGGGCAAGGTCCAAAGTACGCGAGGCATAGGCAATGACATTTGGAGCTCGATCGACACTTTGTGACAAGACTTCCCCAACTTTATAGTTAGATGCATCACACATGAGCTTCAATAGTAAATCCCATCGAGGTGGTTGGATTATCGGGGGTGACGTGAGACTCCATTTTAACTTATTAAAAGATTCATCACATTCTTTACCAAAAACAAATTCTTTTTCTTTTTGAAGTAATCAAGAGAGGGGGATTACAATTTTACTAAAGTCACAAATGAAATGACGGTAAAATCCGACATGACCTAGGAAAGACTACCCATCCCTTAAATTTTTGGGGAATGGTAAAGAATAAATGACATACACATTTGATTTATCTACTTGGATACCATCCCCAAAAATTACATGCCCCAAAACTATACCTTTTCACACCATGAAATTTCATTTAAAATAATAAAATACAATATTCATTTCAATATAATGACGTAGGATTGAACCAAGACTACTTAAACATTCATCAAAAGAGGATCTATAAACAGGGAAATCATCCATGAAAACATCCATGAAATTCTCCAGGTAATCCAAAAAAATACTAACCATGCATCGCTAAAATGTACCTGGAGCATTGCACAGACCAAATGACATCCTCATAAATCAAAATGTGCCAAAGGGGATAGTGAAGGTTGTCTTTTCTTGATCCTCAGGGAAAATATAAGTTTGAAAGTATCCAAAATACTCATCAAGGAAATAGTAGTGGTACTTACCCACTAGCCACTCTAGGATTTGGTCATTGAATGGAAAAGGGAAATGGTCCTTCCTAGTGTGTTGGTTTAGTCAGAGATAGTCTATATATACACACCAACTATTCTCCACAAGAGTAGGAACCAATTAATTTTTTCATTTTAAATTACTGTAAGGTCAGATTTTTTTTGGAACTACTTGAACAGGACTGCCCTATTGTCTATCAGAGATGAGGTAAATGATTCCAACAAACAATAATTTTGTTACCTCCTTTTTCACAACTTCTAGGAGGATTGGGTTCAGTCGATGTTGTGCATGCCTCACTTGTTTAGCCTCATCATTTAATAAAATATGATGTGTGAAAATTGATGGGGTAATACTAGGAATGTCTGTAAGTGTCCATCCAAAAGCTTTTTCATACTCTCTAAAAAGTTCAAGCAGTTGTAATTCATGCTTAGGAGGGAGTGAACTATAAATGACGATGGGAAACTTGTTTCCATTTTCAAGATATTAATATTTTAAATATTGATGCAGTTGTTTCAGTTCCAATTCATGTGGATTTTGGATTGATGGGAGTGTGTGAAAGTGAGAGGTCACTGATCTCATCGAACTGCTCAATGGTGTCATCCTCAATAGAGGAATGAGCTTTCGCAAGATTAGCAGTATCATAGATGGTCATTGGATCCTCAGTGTTCAAGAAATTATCAATTAATAAATATGAATGAAACATTTCTCGACCAATACAAAAATCAATAAATGATTCATTTCCTAGAATATATATCAATGATGAAAACTCAAAAAGGGGATCAAGGGAATGAAATGAAGTTTTTTTAAAGGAAGGCAGTATATTTATATAATTAACAAAGAGAGATGAATGTTCTTTTGAGAGGTGCTTCATGGAATCAAGGATATTTTAGTGGACAATGTCACCATCAAACTCCATAGATAATGTACTATTGTGGAAATTAATTATGGTTCTGGTAGTTTTCAAAAAGGTTCTCCTCAATATTATCATGTCATGTCCATTCTTCCAATAATCCTTCATTTTTAGCACATAAAAATCAGCAGGAAAAATTAAATTTTCATCTCTAACATGTATATCCTCTAACACAGAAGAAGGGTGCGTTGTAGTTCAATTTTTTAGATGAACACAAATTTTAGTGGGATTCAGTTCACCAGCTTGTAATGAAGAGTAAATAGAGTGAGGCATCACATTTATAGAAACACCTAAATCAAGCATAGTATTGGAAAATGAATACTCCCCTATGTTGCATGGAATCGAGAAGGTTCCAGGATCATTGCATTTGCTAGGCAGTGAAGGTTTTATCAATGTTGAGACACTCCTCCCCAATCATACCTTCTCATGTCCATGAAGTTTCCTTTAGTGTGTACACATCTCCTTTAGAAACATGGTGTTTCTTGGAATTTACTTCACAACATCAATCAAGGGGATGTTGAACTTCACTTTATTAAAGGTATCTAAAATTTCCTTATCAATTTTAGTTTCCTTTTTTTCTATGTTGGGTGTCCCTTTGGGGAAATGGAAGAGGAATGGTAGGGCTAGGTGACTCATCAACCGATTCACTCTATTCTTTGGAAGGGCTTCTCTCAAGACATGGTTTTTCAACATTTGGAACATTTTTAATGGTTGAGATAGAGGTTTCCTCAGGAGGGGATGACTCTAATGGAGGATTCATTTATTTTTGAAGTTTTGTTCCACACCTAAGGGTGATGGGACTAACATTTCCTTTATCTCTATGATTGAATAATGGTTGATATGTAAGTTTACCTGACTCGTGACTTTGAATTTCACCCTCTGAGTTAGTTAGTTGTCCTAATTGGGTTTTTAGGCCTTGTATGGATTATTGGGTAGTTTATTTGAATTGTAGATTGTTTTCTACAATTTGTTTCATCATATCTTCTTATCTAGGCTCAAGATTTGGATGGGGTGGTTGGAAAGGAATTTTGGGTGGTTGAGGATTTCTAGTTGGTGGTTGTGGGTGACTACTCTACCCTTGTTGGTTCCATGGTTGATGAGGCTGATTTGAATACTCCCCTTGCCTATAATCTTGGTTTTAGTTCCACCCAGAGTTGGATGGATAATATGGTTCTTTCCTAAATGGTTGGTTATAGGGGAATCTTGGGAAGATTCCCTCACAACTCTCAGAAGTTTCTATAAATTGGGGGAATTGGTTAGAATAATGGGTTTCAAAAGAGTAGATTCTACAATGGATAGGAGGAGGATATTGATATTTCCCTTGGGAGATAATGAGTTGTCGTAGAAGGGTACTTACCTCTTCAAAAATTGTGTCCACCTTCTTCTCAAATTCAGTACTTTTCTCCTCATGGACACATTAAATGGGTACAAAGGAACTTGTACCAAATATTTGAGTGTTATATGCCATGTTCTTAGTTAGGGTCCTTGCAGCGATTGGGGTTTTATCTACTAGTGAACCACCTGTAGCAGCATCAATCATGTTACGATCAATTGTAATTAAACCTTCATAAAAATACAAAATTAAAAGTTCATCACATATTTGGTGATGTGGACAACGTGAACATAAAATTTTAAATCTTTCTCAATATTCATGAAGTGATTCCCCTTGAGATTGTATTATACCACATATTTCTTTCCTTATTGTTGCAATTTGAGAGGATGGGAAATATTTTTCAGGAAATAGGTGTTTCATGTTCGCTGAGCCTTTTATTGGTGAATTAACATAATAAACCTATTATTTCGCATTGCCTTATAATAAAAATGGAAATTCCCTAAGTTTTACTTATTCTTCATCATCATTTGCATGTTTTAATGTTGAAGACACAACATGAAATTCTTTGAAATGTTTATGTGGGTCTTCTCCTATGAGTCCATGAAATATAGGCAACAAGGGAATTAGAACATATTTTAATTCAAATTTGGGTGCCTCTCCTTGCATTTGAATATATGTGGGTTGGATATCCACATTAGGTGAGGTTAGTTATTTTAGTTTTCTATTATTTTTAGACATTTTATACAATTTTATTTCATTTTTTATGTTGTTTCCAAAAGAAGAATATAAATGATCAATAAAAATGTTTTTTTCTTGTGTGGCATCCTTCAAAGAGTTCTCTTGTGCGTCTCGGGGTCACTGACGTAAGATCCTCTCTGATTCGGGTTCAAAAGGTTGTAAATATCTTGGATTAAAATGTTACATGAACAAAAACTATAGATGAAATAAATCAAAACATAAAAATATAGGTAATGGTATAATATAAAACAAACAAATATTCGCAAAATTTACAAAAAATCTTATAAAAAATACGCACATAAAAACCAAAGTACTCCCTAGAAACAAAGCCAACATTTTAAAGTGTTTTCATGACACATTAAATTTATTATGATTTTAATATTGATTTAATGTCAAGAGTATACCATAGGTCATCTCTCAAGGAGCACTTTAGCTTTTAGAGTGTTTGTTTTTAATAAGAAGTACTAAAAGGGGGTGATTTTGTAAAGAGTTTTATGAAACTAAATTAATTTAAAGAGTTTAATAGTTGAGAAAGAAATATATTTTGAAAATATATGATAATTATGTGATCATTTCTAAGTTACTACATCACTTGAAAAGTTCCTTATTCTTAATTTATTATTATGTTTTTGGTGTAATCCTTTGATTGAGGGTTAACCAAGATCTTGGGTACCCATAACCCATAAAATGATACAAATAGGACTAAAAATGAAATAAAAATAATATAGTTGAGTTCCATACCCTAATAATTAATGAAGGTGTTTCAAGTAACACTGAAATCTAAAATTTTTGTGAATGAATAGGATTCTTATGTTGTCCAATCAGAACAACACAAGTCGCACACTTAAAATTACAGACAGATCTTTAATGAAATAAGAAGTGTTTCAATTAAATACATCAAAAAAAGTTAAGATACATATAAAATAACAATTAAAAACCACAATATACACAAAACCAGTAGATAATTATGTTCCAGAACTCTATCTTTAAGTGTGTAGCTCCCTCATAATAATCACCCACCGCTTAGCTCGACATTGGGAGGAGGAGGAAACTCGTGTGGAACTCCTTCTTCATTCTAGATCCCCCTATGAGGATAGGGGCCTCCAGAACATATATGATGAGGATCAGAAACCACTAGGACTCCAAAATTCCAGATATTTTCTTCTTGGATGAACTTCTAAATGAGGTTCCAATGGTACCCTTTATAGCCAAAATGAGACATGGTTTTGTGCACCCTGTTTTTTGAGTTACCACATGTGTATCAGTTTTGGAATAGTATAAAGGCATATCATAGTTTTACCAAAAGCAAAGCATTTTTGACCGGCCTATTGACTATATCCCTAGATATGTTGGATTCCATTAAGTAAATTTATTGGGAGATATGAAAAAATTACCAAAACATACTTTTGAATTCGGGCAGATTCTGTCCCCTAGACAAAATGGTCCAGATGGGCCACCAGATTGCCAAATTCGGATTATTTTCCTTGATAATAGTTTTATCCCAGGATGTTATGGAGAGGAAAAAAAGTTTCATCCCATTTTTATACACATGATTCTCTTAATGATCAAAACAGTGGACAAATGTCCATGGGATACCATGCAGTTTGGCCCATTTTTCTTCTAGATCATCTCTGAGGCCTCCAAATCACCTCCACCTTCAATTAAAATATTAAAACAAGTATAATTTCCATTTTAATAGATATAAACATTAATTAATTGAATAAAACATGAATTAAAATTTATTATTATATTTGGAATATTCATCACAAAACTAGTTTAAAACAGATGTGTAAGGGTGGAATTGAATAGTGAATCATTATGCGATCACTAACATAAAGATCTACTTCACCCATTATCAATTCTATTCTATCTCTGAGTATGTGTTTGTTAGGTAAAATGGGTGAATAACATGCAATATATAATAATAATGAGTTAGAGTTGGAAATATTTACTTCTATAACATTTCAATTCAGAAGCTATGAATGTTTTTGTTTGAGAACACTTATCAACCATAGATACAAAATTTTAATTTTTTAATAGGTCATAACTATTAATTATATCAATGTGATTTCTATGAAAATTATTTAATCCATGACAATGACCAATTATTGGATTATTATTATTTTTTATATCTTTTCATCAATGAAGTTTTATTATATTTATCCCACTAAAAATAATGACCTAATATATCACATCCTTTTAGTGATCCCATATCAATATTTCACTAAGAAATGTATCAAATTCATGATCAACTTGACCCATGATTATTTGGGTATAGATTCATACTAATCTTAAAAATTATGATTCATAGATAGTTTAGTGGATAACTATTTATCTAGATACATCATATGGATAAAATTAACTCTCTTCCTCTAGTATCTTAACTATTAGATTTTCCCTATTAGTGTAACCAAAAACAAGTACTAAGACAAGTGTAACAAAATAAAATAGAAGGGAACATAAATTTCTCCTCAAACTACCCATTAGATAGTACAAAGTTTTCCATTACTTTCTTTACATAAAAATATGATCTAGGAGAATCCATATTTTGAATGAAACTACCCAGTTGGATGATTGAGGTCTTGATAAGTGCCTCTTTGAAAGGAATTTCACACTAAATATCGAATGGGTTTCCTTAGTCTTAAAAATTTAATATTCATCATATGTATATTAAACTCATATCCATTTAATCTTATAAAATATTTATAATCTCGTGTTTTATTCCTTTTGTATATTCATGCTCCAAAAAAATTTGTTTTTGAATCCTTATTCTATCCACCAAGTTAATATGATCACATAAAATTAAGGATAAACTTTTCCACAAAGAAAAAGTTATTGTTATTGATCAAAAAATAAACTAAAATTATATTCACACTTATCAAAATTCATAATATACATAGGGTACATGAAATTTTAATGTAATTCAAAAGAGAGTCCCCTAATTCTTAAGAATGGTCCATTAATGTTTTTTAGGTCTTGGTGGTTCTAAGAAGGCATTTGGTGGCATTTTGGGGGGATACGAATGTTTTCTATCCATTAAAAGGGTACTACACCATGGTCTTGTGTGTGGTTATGATCGTATTGATGTTGGATTACTGGAGGTTGTCCATGGGGATACCCATGTGGTGATATATTGAGCAATGATGAGTAAAACAGCCTAGTATGTTGTGGTACTCGAGAGGCCACCCTATGTAAACTAGGTAACATTGAAACACCTAGAGAAGGGTGTGGTTCTTTTATAGAGAGCCAATGTGAAACAGGGAGATGGATATCACCAGATCATGGCCTTGTGCATGATGAGGGGAAAATTTCCATTTGTATGGATCAAGGCCATGGTAATTGGCCATGGAAAAGAATTCTACGAACCACCATGGCTTTGACCATTCTATAGTGTAGATCAAGAAATTTTTAATTTTTTTTCAAAACACCAATGTTTTATGGACCAAGGATTTGGGTATTTCGTCCTCCCATTAACTAAGGGAACTGAAAATAGTATGATTCCACCATTACATTGTGGATTCCATCAAACTTCCCCTATAAATTGAAAGTCTACCCGCCCTTGAATTGAATTGTTTTCCTTTATATTGAACCTTGGTTAACCTCAGACCCCATTAGTTCTTCTGTATTGTTCTTTTTTAGGACTCTAATCACTTTGTTTATTGGATAAGGTATTTTGAATTGATTTATAATCAACCCTCTTCTATCTTTCATGTTTTTATTAACTTATTATTTTATAAGATAATTGTAGTAATGGGATACCTTATTTCAGGTATTGTTGGGATATGGGTTGGAAATGGATTAGTATTGTTATATTTTGGTGATTTTTCTATAAATATTGGTGGGTGATGATCTCTTTTTCCTTTTTATCATGAGAATTAGTACTCCTTAAATCTTCAATCATGGTATGGGATCATTTTACTTCTCATTATTTAGATATACATGGGTTAATATCATGTTTATTTCTTCCTTTAGGTAAATGGTATGTATGATCTTAATAAATAAAAATAATTGATTTAATTTAAATTTCTGGGGGAGAAATTCCATGGGTTTTAATTATTATTTCTATTTCAGTATATATGATTGTTCATTCTTGTAGTTTTTTAAAAATTTAAACTATGATGATATTATTGTGTTTTTGTTGTTGTTTAAATTTTTTAACCTCGTTGGGATTTTTTGAGTAAACTCACCACACATGAGAAAAGTATAAGAACATATATATTTAGATAATAAATTGGTTTCTCATGGAATCTTGCATTTGCATGAGAATACCGTTGAAAATAATTGTTTTTGATGTATGACCTTGTTAAAACAAACTTGGTGATGTGTAGTGGTTGTGATGTTAGGTTGTTTATGATGTTGTAACATTGGAATGATATGTATGGGTTTTTATGTGTCGTTTTGTGTGGTTTTCCAGTATCTAGGGAATGAACATGAAATATTGAAATTGTAATGAATGTTGGTGGAAAATCAATGTGTCTGGTAAATGAAGTAATGTATGGAATATATAATGAATGTAATGGATTTAAATATGAAATAAATGGGACTATTAAATGAATATGGTTGGTAATTAGAAAATATGGTAATGTATTATCTTGAAAAGGAAGGTGGAATTTGGAATGTGTGTTTGGATTAATTATCTGGTATGGTTTGTTTAGAGGTAGAAATGATAGTAGAATATGTTTTTAGAAATTGTGGTAATGTTATGAGATATGTTGGTGCTCATCTTATGAACCCCTAGGTTGAGATTGTGTGTTATCTATCTATCATTTATTTTATGATATTTTTATATACACCCCACCTAAGTTGTGTGTTTACACCAACACCTAATGATTTTAGGTTTTAGGTGTTTTTCCTGAACAAATAGGATTGTGAAGATAGATAGATATCTACCCCTTCTCCCCTACTCTCTCTTCTATGAATTATTAATATGCACATGATATTATGGTTAGAAGTTAAGAGTACATGAGTGGCGATGTTTGAAAAGAGGATGATCTGTTCCATGGTGGGGCACCTTCATAGTATGAGGATGGAATGAGGTTGATGTAATTCATGATCATGATGCCCAAATTTTATTGTTAATGTAGTGGTTATGGTAGTATGTTAATATGTTGAAATGTCTCACAATGTGTATGGATCAATGTGGTTAGACTGGTGTTTTTGGGTGGGTGTAATGTCGTTTCCTAGGTTTCTTGTGGTATAGTTTTTACAAAAGGTATGGGGTGTTAGGAAATATGAAGTTGGGGTGTTAGAGAGAAAAATAAATGTGAAAGTGGTGTGGGTTACTCACTATCTTTATGCTTATTATTATGTTACTATATTGGATTGGTAATTTTGTGAGCATTCCATTATGAGGATGGGTTTGATTAGCTAACGAGTCCAAGTTCAAATTGGTTATGTTGTTTTCCCAATGTTTCATTAGTATGATATTTTAACATGTCCATAAGAGACACTAGGTATGATTGTACTTAGTATACATGATATTATCACCCCATGTATAAACAAAATATTTTTCATGTTTCAATGAGGACTCAAGTGATGGAGATAGACATTAATAGCACAAACATTAGAGTTTTTGTTGAGTTCTTCCTTAGTATTTATTTTGGTATTCATATCGAAACTCCATTTGTATTAGGTTACTTTATATATGCATAATGGGATAGTTTCTTCAATGTTACTTTTTTATAATATGGAGTTTATTGGTGGTTTTCATTCTATCTCCCAAACCATATTAATAATTTGAGGGAAATTCCTTCGATATTTTATATTTTTATGCCCTTGGTGCTAATGAATAATATAGAGCCTACTAATGGTAGGACTCAAGTTTCATTATCTCTCATCTATCATTTTAGGACCCATATGGCTACCTTTAGATGAAGGGTGTCATGATAGAGTCGTATCAAAGTTTTAAGTTGGGGGATAGGATGGATTTTGGAGTTAGGAACTATAATGATTTTATGGGTTGCTAGGGAAAAGAGGTCAAAAGATCTTGGTGTGTGATGTAGGACAGATATATCATATAAGAAATGGGGATTTAAGGGCCATTATTAGCATACATAAAGACCCTAAGTCTACCAAATTACTAAGTGAAGTGTTTATTCTTGTTGGGTAGTGTCCTAAGAGAGGTGTATGTATCCAGAATGATTGTGTTCATGATTTAATTGGGTGGTATTTTGGAAATTAAATAGAATTAATTGAGTGAACCATAAAAAATAGAAAACCATTCTATCTAGATTAGGTTTTCACCTTGTTTATTAGGCATGTATTCTAGTTGTCGTATGTGTGTATCTCGGGTAGTAGAGTATCAATAGGTTGATCTGGTTTGTCTTCATAGGATTGACCCGATAGAGGATAATGAGGCATGCTAGTGAGCATTGTGTATTTTTTAGTACTATTTCTTGGTGAACTATGAGGAGAGTGTCTAAAATATAGATATAGATCTCTTTTTGTAAGATCATGATGTTACTTTTAGTGAGATCCATTCTTTAGCTGAGTTTTGGGTTCCATTAGTAGTCTTTCATATGATTTTTTCTTCATGTCAATGGTGGAAACTTTATCTTAGTGATCAGAAGGAGGCAAGTATTTCCTATGAATATTTCTAGGATGATTTATAAGTAGTGTTCCTATCATAAACCATGAATGAAGTGAAGATATAGGAGTTTATTTATCTTTAATAGGGGAGTATGTATGTGCAAGATCCTGGGATCATGTTTAAGGATCTTTTTTATTTTCCATTGGTATTTCCCCCAATGAAAAGTCTCATTAATGGCATCATGAGGAGGAACTCATCCCATAAATCTAGTATATAGTTACTCTATTTATGTTTCAAATGTATTTTGAAGTGTAGAGTAAGGAGTATATGATTGATTATATGCATTTGTGATGGGGCATATCCAGAGAGGGTATCTAGTAGGATTTCTTGAGGTGTAAAATTATTAGTAGTAGGTCTCAGATTCCATGTATTTCATGATTTCAACTAGTAAGGATTCAGTCTCATCCACTGTTTCTAGGATTTTCTAGGGATAGTGTTTCCTGATCATCTACTATATGTTTTTCCATCACATGATATACTTGTGTGGGTTATGTTCACAATGAAAATAATTTCCTGAATTCTTAGGGAGGATAGTTTGGTTTGTATTGTTAGGCTCATTAATAAGGGCCACAGAGGATGACACAATATGTTCAATATCTGAGGATAGTTGGATATGATAGAGGGAAACTCTAAAAAGGCCCTTATCCAATTGGACATAGGCTAGATAATGGACCTAGAGGGATTTTTCAGTTGTTAGGTTGAGAATATGCGGATGTACAATTACATGTAATGAAGATGATAACATAAGAGGGGACATAGATCATCAAAGGTATGGTTTTATTATCTTTCACTATTGTTCTTACCTTATTTTATTAAGGACTCACACACACCTTCATTTCACCCACCATATTTCATGCAATGGTATTGGATATGGAGAGTTATCTCATGCCCCTGGTGTTGACTACACCATTCAGTGGACAAACCTTATTTCTTGATGTGTCTTGGGGGTGTATGTTGATGATGGGAAAATATAATTCATGTGGGGATATCTTCTTACTATAAATAGAGTCATATGATGTATTCATTTACATTTATTGGTTGTATTGTATGTGTGGGATTATCAATTTCTTCGAGGGGGTTCTCTAATGTGGATGGTCATTTTTCATTTTTCATTGGTGAACAATGTCGTCAGATGGGTAGCAGGCATGTAAAGATCCTTCTTTCGCAGATGATTTTTTTATTAAAATTAATAGACATTGGGTTGGGGGAAATTATGAATGTTTTTATAGATTTTTTGGATGTCTTATTAGAATAGGTTGTGAAACATCCCCTTTAATGTGATGTTAAGTTTGACATAAATTTATATCTATTAAATTCAATAATTTCAATGGATCCTTATTAGAAGATACCCTCTATGTTTTGGGATTCAATGATGAAAATAGGCAAAATAATATAGAATGTTTTCATCTAGACCAATGTGTCTTCGTGGGATGTTCCAGTGTTATTTTTCAATAAGGATCATTATATTCAATGGTTGTGTGTAGACATCCAAAAGTTGAATTAGGATATGATAATGAATTGTCACCCAATTCCATGGATTAATTATATTTTTGAATAAATTATAATATCTTGTTAGTTTTATAATATTGTTCCATTGTATGCATATCATTAGCAGAGGGTGAAGGAGGAAAACATCTCCAAGATAGCTTTCCAATATAGGTATGGGCACTTCAATTTCATGGTCATGATATTTAGTGCAAGAAATGCACCAGATATTTTCATATTTCTCTTGAACTATATGTTATATGAGTTCTTAGAACAATTTATAGTCATTTTCATAGATTAAATATTGATTTACCCAATTTATAAGGTGGAGAATGTCAGTCATCTCAGATCCATATTTTAAGTCCTTCGATGTCACCATCTCAATTGAATGATTTCCATGTGAAAGTTTTTTACATGGGAGGTTCATTTCCTTGGGCATATGATGTCCCAAAAGGGTGTGGTCATGGACCCATACAATATCAAGGAAGTTGTTTCTTAGGAATCATCCAAGAATGAGAAAGATGTTGGCAGTTCCCTTGGTATCATTGGCTATTACTAGAGTTTCATGTCTGATTTCTCATGGATTGTAACCTTTTTATATATTGGAATAAGAAATATTAGGATTTCATCTAGATTGGTAAATCTTAGACAATTTTTTACTTCATGAAGTAGATATTGATTAGTGACCTAGTGCTTTCGTTACTATAATAAGGGTTGATGCTAGAGATTTTTTATGATGCCTCGTGTTTGGTATTAGCATGCATCTTGATACTAAAAAAGGAGTTAATCTATTATAGGTATAGGAAGTTATTTCCCATTGAGTGTAATTATTCCACCCATGATATGAATCTAGAAGTGTTTTTTTTGTGATGAAGTTTCCACATCATATAATGTTTTATGGTCTTTACCAACCAAAAAAACTTATAGTAAATTCTATCTTAGTGCAACAAAAATATATGTTAATATGAGTGTATAGAGTTTATTTAGGAATATAAATTTTAGATCTCTTGTACCTTGATAATGGGGAATTTAATGGCTGACACACTTAGAAGAAATTTATAAAGGGATGTTGTTCAAAATCCTGAGGATGCTTGGAGGGTCTTGGAGGAGTTGGTAGCCACATACCTAGATGTAGGGGTGGTTGATGGTGAATTTTTCTTATTTCAGATGATAATGAAATATTTTATAATGTAGTAGGTAGATGATTCTTGGTTGGGAGACCCAGAGGAATGGGTTATACGTGATCATGATTTCCATGGTTATGAACCATAAGGATGGTCATAGGATGGTATGAATTGAATGTTTTTTCAAAGGAGGTTACCTATCCTGATTTCAATTCCCAATGGATCCCTTTATAAGTTTCATGAATCAAATTTATAGGAGAACCTAAAGGAATATAAGATATACCATGGATTTTAGTTTCCATTATGGTGGCCCATAATGAAATAGTAAGTGGAATATTTATCACTCGGTGTGTGGTTTTATAGTATCTAAAGGATGAACATCATGTTCCCTGTAGTTTGTTTAATCACTTTGATGTCATGAAGTGTAAGTGGGATGAAATATTGATGTATTTAATCATAGTATTACCTCAGGATTAGGGATTATATGATGTTACTTATTTTATCATGTATTGATAGATTAATTCATCTCACTTAGTTCAAATCAAGAAGTTGATCACCACAGATATTTTTTCAATGAGGTATGTGGATGATGTTTTGCGGATGCATGGAGTTATGAGTTCCCTCATCTCATTTCAAGACACAAGTTTTACCTCACAAGTCTAGAGGGTATTGTAACATCCTTTTGGAACTAATTTATGCATTATCATAGTTTTCCACCCTCATAAAAATTGAAAAATGGAGTGCACCATCTAGAAAATTGGAAGATATGATGTGGGCATATATCTTATATTTAAATTTATCTTGGAATAATCAATTATTTTGGTTGATTTGACTTATAATAACAACTTCCACTCATCCATCATCATGTCTATGTTTCAATAATTTTATGGAATACTGTATTGATCTCTGTTTTACTAGTCCAAGGTGGGAGAGTCATATTTTATCAAACCGTATTTATTAAAGAGAATGTTATCGAAGTTTATGGTGGATTTTTAGAGGATAAAGGTTGAAAAGAACTGATTGAAATATTATTTTTATCATAGGAGGAGACCATGGGAGTTTGAGGTTTTAGACCATGTGTTCTTAATGGTTTCCCCTTATCCAGGGTAGCAGATGTTTGGAAAGGGGAGAAAGATTTGTCACGAATTCATTAGACCCTTCTAGGAGGTGGAGCATGATGGAATGGGGGAATATTGATTGGTTCTACCATCATGGATGTAAATAATAGATGAATGCCTTGACATGTCTCAATTTTGTCGATGTTTTCAAAATAACTCCCATGTCATTAACTATGGAGAGATAGGAATATATGATGAAACAATATTTTTGAAATGTCTAGTAGAGATCTGGGATCATCAAGATAAGGTATTTCATGGATCAACCATTATTTTTGTTTGATTATTATGGAGGAATTGTGGCTTGCAAGAGTGTACTTAGGATTATTGGATACTAATGTCTTCCTATTACTAGAATTTGTTTTGTGTTTTGACTTGTATTTTTTCTTTGATGACTTCATTCTTGAATATTTTTGACTTATGAAATATGATATTTTTATTATTGATGGTTATGTTATTTATTCTAGAATATAAATAAGAGGAAAAATTTCTTGATCAATATTTGATATGTTTATAACACATTTTAAAACCAATCGGGTGAGTGTGGTCCACCCAAATTAGAAAATATCTTGATATGGATGTTGGATTTCACTAATTTTTGTTCTTTAGGAAGTTTTGTGTCCTAGTTGTGATAGTTTTCCCTAATTCTACGTAAAGGATAAAATGTTTGAATTTATTTATTTATAATGATATCCTTGAGAGGTATCTTATGGTATAGTTGTTCAGACATTTTACTTTATCCTCATTCTTATTAGGTATTTTTATGATTCATGAGAATGAGAATCATTTGAGAGGTATTTGATTTTTGAGACTGAGTTACTAAGAATCCCCCTTTTACTTTTTTTCAATGCTTGGTGGTACTGAGAGAAAGTTTGGAGGTGATCTGGAGGCAGTAGAAGAGTCTTTACCTTCTAAAGGGGTACCACATTGTGGTAATGGGAATGGTGATGAATATTGTGAAATTAGATTCCTAGAAGTTGATTTTGGGGGGAAACAATGTGGTTCTAGGGTGTTCCACGATGATTTAAATGGCTCAGATGACCATGTAGTTGGGTGTGGCTCTCAGTTGGTTACCCTGTATAAAATAAGAAACTTAGAAACACCCAGAAGATGGTGCGGTGTATAGTGTGGTGCTTTGGTGGAACAACTATATGCAATGGGGAGCTGGGGATGACTACAATATGGCCTTATTCATACTAATGGGAAAATGGTAAGGCATTTGGCATTAGGAAGTGGTGACTGGTCATGACATGGAATTGGAAGAAATTCCATGGCTTAGACCATTCCATAGTCCTATCCGTAGTGGTATTCAAACATTTTTTAATGTGTTCTCAAAATAATTTACTTTTGCAGATCTAGACATGGGTGATTCTGACCTCCCTCTAACCAAGGGAACCATGACATAATAAGAGGTCACCACACCATGGTGGAGTCCAACAAACATCCCCTATAAATTGAAATTTGTGCCTTCCTTAGGTCAAATTACCTCCTATTAAAACAAGTAAGAACTCAACCCCTTGGCACATTTTGATCATTCATTTTGAGATCTCTAACCCCTTAGATAATTTGATCAAGTCTTGTGGATAAATATATGATATCCTGTTCTATTTCTTCCCCAATTTTATTAACTTTTTATTTTCTAGGAGGATTGAAAGACTGGGAGGCCATTTGGGGTGTTTTTTGGGTGTTTTTTTGGATTAGGTTGGTAATGGCTTACTATTGTTGAATTTTGGTGAGTTCTACTTCATTCATGGTGGGGCTTGATCTCTGGTTCCTTACATCCTGAGAATTTGTTCTCTTTGAATCTTTAATTTAGATTGGGTATCTTTCATTTTCTACTTCTTTATATATACATGTTGTAATATCATATTTTTGTCTTCCATTGGTAAAATGGTACATAATGACTCAATGAATATAATTAATCAACTTAAATTAAATTTAAATGAAGGGGATAAATTATGTTATTTTTTCTTATTATTGTGATTTATGTCTATTTTTTGTGCATTCTTATTGTTATTCCAAATTTTGAATTATGCTTAAATTAGTCTGTTTTTGTGGTTGTTTAAATTTTTAAACCTCATTGTGATTGGTTGATTAAACTCAACAAACATGAAAAGGGATAAGGACATATATCTAGCTAATAAATTTATTTCTTATGGAATATAATATTTTTGTGAGAATACCCTAGAAATTAGTAAATTAAATGTTATGTATTCCATTGCTAAAACTAAATTTGTGATGATTGGTGGTTGTGATGTCCATTCGTAGTAAAGCAGGGTTTATTGGAATGAGATGGACCAGTTGTCAAGTGTTGTGTTGTGTAGTTTCTAGATAGATATGGAATGAAAATGAAATATTGACATGGGAGTGAATGTGGGAGGAAAATTAATGTCTTTGTTAACACTACTATAGAACACTCTTTTATCAACTCTAGTAATAGGATTTTTTAGCGCTAAAAAAGTGATGACTACCAAAGAGTAGTTAAAAGATGACCTTTATCAATGCTAGTAAAAAGTGATGATAAAAGGGTATTTTATATACTCTTTTCATGATAATTGATAAAGGTCCCTTTTATCAGTGCTTTTATTTACCACTAATAAATACCCCCTTTATCAGATCTTTTTTCTAGCACTAATAAAGTGATCCATTATCATCACTTTTTATAGAGTTGAAAAAAAATTATTCCCTTTCCCAACGCATGAGACCCCCTTTCTCAGTGCTCTAATCAATCACCCCATACTCACACCATTCCTCGGTGATTGTTACCCCCTTCCATAGCTCAATAAAACAACTCACACACTGGCACACACCTGGATTTGATTCTACAAACTCCATGTGAAAATACAACCTATTTACCACTTCCCTACCATGTTTTATTTTATATTATGATATTTTTGTATATTTATATATATTTACATACATCTTTATTATTCATATATATATAGTTATTTTTAAATACATTTATATAATATATGAATGTGTGAGTGTGCATGTGTGTTTTTATAAATACATATAAATTCATTTAAATATACTATATACTAATATTCATTTATATATATTAGAATATTTTTTAATTTTTTTTATTTAAATAGATGAGATAATAAAGATATAAAGGATTAGGGGGTCCTGTAAAAATGAAGACCAAGAGAATCTCCAATGGATACAATAACACCTCTAGGGGGAGGTAACCCACACTATCGAACACTCTAATAGGTCTCTCAAATGAATCCTTAGAAGATATAAAGTCAGCCAAGTGATTTTCTTCCCTCTACATAAGAGAAATATTAATGCCATATGGAAGGAGGGATTTGCATATGTGAATTTGGTAAGTTATATCCCATGGAATAGAGATGATACTTTTTAAGGATCTACAAATGACCTGTGAGTCTGTTTCAACATTGGATATGGAGATCACCTTAGACTAGAAAATCTCGAGACCAATGAGAAATATACACACTTATGTATATATAAACATTTAATATATGCATGTACATATATATTCATATAGTTTTTCTGTAAACTAATTTATATACTATATTTAATGATAATGATATATTTATATAAAAATAATTATATATGATGTATATATACAATATTGATGCACACACACATACAAAAATATTTACACATAAACATACACATTTATATTTCTCACAAACACCGACAAGTATATATATATATATATATTTATATTTATTTATTTACATATATTAGAATATACTCATAAATATATTTTTTTATTGACACACACAAGGTTATATATAAACATTACTTGTATAGGTATATATATACATATTAATTCATTCTAATAACATAAATAATATGTATAATTAAATGAATAAAAAATATTTATTTCCAAATGGTTATATATTTAAAAATAAATTTTTATGTAAATATTTAATTAGAAATGTTGATTTATTATATATAAATATAAGAAAATTAAAATATGAAAAAAAAATTAAAAAATTTCAAAACCTTAATTTCAAGATGAATGTAAGACTTGTTAATAAATTCAGTCTCTAGTTAGAAAAGACAATAAGACTCTCTTAAATAAATCTCAAATATTATAAACCTTAAAAAAATTATCCCAACTAAAAACTCAGTTTTAGAGGTCTTATGGGCCTTTTTTAACATCAAATAAATGGGGACTAGGGTACCCTTTAGTTTCCATGGTGTATATCTCTTCTAAACCTTTTATTTTATATGTGGTAGAGCACAAATGGATAGCTTGACCAAAAGTTATTTTTGTTTGAAGTTAAATTCGTGTTTTCAACTTATCTTAGTTTGTTAATTATTTCATTTAATTTTCATGTCATTAAATTTTTATTATATGACTATTAATCAATAATAATTATCAAATTATTAATTAATATTATTTTTTAAATTATTTTATAAGATATTTTTCACAAAATATCATATATATTAATTGTAAATGCATAATTTTCCTTATCTAAATAATATATTAAAAAATATATTCTATTTATATCAGTATAAATATTTTAAAATATTAATATATTATTTTTAATGAAATATACTTTTTTATTAAATTTACTCTTTATTAGAGCTAGAAAAAATGATGATAAATGTGGGTCTTTATCAGTACTAGTAAAAAAGCATTGATAAAGCCCCCCTTATCAGTGCTTTTTTACTAGCGCTGATAAATTTCCCCCATTATTAGATCTTTTTAGTATCTATGATAAAGGGTCTTCCTTTATTAGCGCTTTTTTACTAGTGCCGATAATATTCCCCCTTTATCAACTCTTTTTTATTAGCACATAGAAAGGACCCCATTTATCTTAGCATTTTATAGAACTGATAAATACCCCCATTATTAGTAATTTTTAAAAGATAAAGGCCCCCCTTTATTAGTGATTTTGTTATCACTAATAAATGGGACCTTTATTAGTGCTTTTAGCAGGGGCTGAAAATGCCTAATACTGGATAAAACAAAAAATTTAGTTGTGTAAATGAAGTAACGTATGGAATGGATAATGAATGGGATGGATTTAAATATTGAATGAAAAGTATTACTAAATGAATATGGTTAGTAATTGTAAAATATGGAAGATGGAATATGGCTTGTGTGTGTGGTATACTTGTGAGGTATGGTGCATTTAAAGGTTAAAATGATAGTGGAATAGGTTTTGTGACCTTTTTTTGATATTGTGATATATTTTGTTTCTCATGTTACTATCCCTTGGGTTTGGATTATGTTTTATCAATTTTTCATGTATTTTTATATTATTCTTATATGAACACTAAGGTGTATCGAGAATTTCATACATTAATAATGTAAAAATAATAGTTAATGTTGAATAAATTTCACAATAATACACACATGAGTAACATAAAGGTTTATTTTTTTGGGAGACTATACATATAATCATATAATTTCATGGAAGAACCTAAATATCTCTAAGAAATTTATTACTACATAGAATACTTCTTAGATATACCCTACCTAAAAAATTTATTCATAACATGGGAAAAATAGACATAATAAATGGTGATTTAAGATAATATATACGGAAAAATATTGTAGATATCAGGAAATAATCATAAGTGATCATAATATACGAATGAGGTTATGAAGAAAATATCTTAACTTATAATTACCATACTCAATCAGGGAATGATATCTAATCATGAATCATGGAATAAGTTTATTTCAATCTAAATACATAATACATAAGAGAATGGAATTATCACTAATCTATCATGATCCATGAGAACATATCATTAGCATAAGAAATAATAATTTATCATACACATAAGCATAGAAAATAACTACCTTAGTGAAGATTCACTCCCAAGACTATCATTATGAACAAATTTCTATAATATAAATGATTACTCAGTCATTTAAAAAATTATCTTTATAGTAAATTCTATCTAGTTAGCTATATCACCTATTAGGATTTTACTAACTACATTATCTCTTAGGAGATTCCCAAATCCATCCTAATTACTCAATGCATAAGAGGGAAATATAAATCAGGGCCCAACCATGAGGTAATGAAAAAAATATGGGTTCCACAAGATTATAAAATATTCATCATATGATTAGGTCATAATCTGGGGAAAGGAAATGACCTTCATAAAAATTTCATCATTCCATCATAGCATAACCAATGGATAAGAAACAGGTTATATAAATGTTCTATCATAACATAATTAATTCATTGGAAAAAAATTCTTTGCATAGAATCATCCTTAAATCATCATCATTAGAAGACATCAAGATAACGAGAGTGTATTTTATCATAATATAATATCCCTGATAAATCATAATAATCCTTAAAGTATGTTTACATATATGAAAATTACCTTTAAAATATCATTTGAACCTTTCTTTGAAAACATGAGAAAATATCCTTTTCCTTAGAAAAAATTTCAAATAAAAAATTACCATATTATTGGGAAAATTAATTTATTTGATAATAACCAAGAGAAATTGTAATGTAATATTCAAATAAAATAACTATCATGACAGTGGAAAAAAAATTTATTCCATATATGTTAAATGAAAACATTCTTTTTACACATTTTTAAATAGGAAAAATGGATTGTTTAGAAAATTTTTATTTTATAATATTCCTTTTAAAAATTATTAGAATAAATTCAAATGTAGTAAAAATGGAATTTTTAGAATATTCACATATATTAAATAACTTTTATAAAACCATTTTTAATATTATATAAATGGAAGAAAAACTGCATCGACCATAGAGGAAATATGGTCAACTTTTCATTAAAAATATTTTATCAATCATTTTAATTACCAAAGAGAGAAAATGGTTCTAGTAAATAAAAACATTATAAATAACCATATTAGAATAAAATAGTTTTCATTTAAAATCAATGATCTATATAATTTCCCTCAATATAAATGTATCCTAAACAATCTTGAAAAGAAATAATATTTTAATATAATCCCATTACCTCAAGTATTGTCATACATTGTACACATTGAAATATCTTGTATAGTAAATATAAATTTCTTATAAATATATTCTATTTCCATATTCAGATATAACATTCTATATATAATTACTTTATAATTTTTAATTATACTTTTATTAAAAAAAATTCTTCAAAATGGTTATTTGGGTGAAAATTGTTTGTTTTCCAAACATGTTTCAGTTTGATGGTTGAATAATTTCACCTTTATTGTGGTTTCATAATTTATATAAAAATAATCATTAAATAATTATTATATTTATTTTCCATTTACACTTTTATAATTATTCTTATAAAGAAGGGACAAAAATTGAATTACATCACTTCCTGGAGACGGTTGTCTGTATGTAGGCATGAGTGATGTTTCCATTTTTTGATAGATGGGATGAAATAAAGGTAAATAATAATTAGAATTTATATAATAATTATCATATTATATATATCATTCATATTCATAAATGTTTTCCTCATTACCAACCATGTAAAGAAGAAATGAAAAATGAATCGCATTGCAAAGTAGAGGTGGTAGTCCACATGTATACACTAGTGACTTTATCATTTTCAAGTGGATGGAAAGGTAAAAATGTATATAATATATTATAATTTCAGAATAATAACTATATAATAAATATCATATATAAAAATAAAATCCATCATAATAACCAATCATGAACAATGCTGATTGAAAATGAATAATATCATTATGTTGAGGTGGTAGTCCACATGTGCACATGTGCAATAATTTCATTTACCATTAGATAGAAAAGAGGTGGAAAATAGTTGATACATCATCATAATAAAAATTAATTATTTTTTATATATTAACTTAATTATTTTATAATTTATTTCACAAATTTATATAAAGTTATAATAATAAACAAAATTTAAATTACTTGGTTAAGAGTTATACCTCTTCATTGAGAAAACTATTTTGGGTGGCACCTTTAGCCATGAAAAGATGGTATTATGATCAAAATAAGACAACCATGACATGGGTAGGGATTTTAGTAATGGGTTAGGGTAGTGATTTTATGATATAGAATGATCATTAAGTTTTAGGAAGATTAAATAAGTTGTATCCTTTAATAAGGGAGCAAGAGGGCACACTTAGAATTTATCAAAAGATTAAAATATATTAATGTATTAATCAAGTAAAGTGGATAAAAATTACAATGTTTATATAATAATAAGGATAAGATCAAAATTATATTAATAAATAAAATTAAATCAAGTTGTGATATTTTAAACCTTATCTCTTAGGTTAACGGCCCAGGTAAACCCTTTTTAACCCTAATCATAGTAATAAAATTTTATTGTTTTTACTAATCATTTTGAAAAAAATCAAGTTGAATCAATTAAATTATATAAATTATGATTATTATAATTATTTAATGCATTTTAAATAATTAAATTTCAATAAGTGGTAGAAATTCAATTTAAGATAATCATGTAAAACACATCGAAAACTATTTTTAGATATATAAATTTTTAAGAATAAAACTGGATTTATTATTTTTCCATGTATGGTAAAAACAATTAGATGAAAGTTAAATTTTTTTATTGAAAACATAATTAGTATATTTCCTCAAAATAATTCCTCAATAGAGATTAATATAATTTATTAATATAGAGACACATTATTTTCATTAAATTATTTTATAGAAAAACACCTCTATTTACATTTAAATGAATATATTTTTTCTAACCAATTGATAACTGATTAATTGATTTTATAGATATTTAAAAAAATATTTTTTCATAATTTTGTTTTTATAATTAATTCCCATAAATACAATTACTTTGTGATAATTATCACATAAAATTATAATATTTTAATAATATATAGTGGTTCCGTTAAACTCGATATTGTATGTAAAGAAAGAAATCATGAACTAACCTTCGTACCCTAGTAACCCAATAATCTATCTAGTATTCACATATAATGAAGGGTGTCCTTGATCCCCATAGTTCGGTGACTAGAACCTATCATCATACAAACTGAATGTGGGAATGGTTTTTCCTCCAACATTGTGGAAGAAAAAGAGACAAGATACTATGTATATAAAGGAAACTCCACTATGAGTGATGTACCATAATTCAAACAAGAATTAAAGACCAAATTACCATAACCAAAGTACCAAAATAGAGAAAAAAACCCAAGTAACAATGGACACAAGTCACCAAGTCCAATGTTCAATAGTAGGATATCCTCCTCCAAGATATCCCTTCCCCTTTCTCTGAACTAGAAAGAGGTAATCTTCAAACAACTAGAGGAAAAAGTAGGGTGTGCACTGAATCCTAGTATGATTTCACACAAATGTTCCATAAAAATATCATAACCTCAAAATAAACATGAATGTGCTTTCAATTTTAAAATATACAGGTTTGGAATTTTAGAATCATGTTTAAACAAGTCATGCATTACAATTCAAAATATGGAATGAATTTATCAATTAATTCTTTACATTTAAAGTGTTGGAAATAATTTTCAAATGATGGAATTTACCATTAATAAAATGGTGATTTACACAAATAGAACTTTTCAAAAAATAGTTGAAATAAACACATTTATATAAAAAAAGTTATAAATTCTCAAGGAATTTAAAATTGTTTAAAACATTGGAATATATACATTTGAAACAATAATAAGAGAGAATAATAGTCATTTTCCAAATAGGTATGAAAGTTATAGGTTATAGGGATCCAAGTTTCACGACCCGGCCCTACCCAGGATTGAGCCGCAACTACCCCAAGCCCGCCTCCATAGGCCAGGGGCTGGTGACTAGCACCGAAGGCACAACAACTCGGGGAGGCCTTTCCCTAAGTACCTGTACACGCACACACGCAGCACTCTCAATGAAAAAGTGCAGAGTAAAAGATAAGACAAGTAAAGGAAAAGGGAAACTGCTATATATAAACCACAGAGTGCATTGACCTCTACAAGTACAAAGAAAGGTAAAGGTACACTGAAATGTAAAGGGGCAAAACACACGCCCAATCAGAAAAGTGCCACAACCCGACAACATGTAAACAAAAAGAAATAGCTGACGGGTCTCCCACCTGGAACCCGGCCACGACCACCGCACGTGGTCCAAGCTCCCAAGCTCCTACGCTCCACTGAAGTCAAGCTCCACCTGTCCATTGTCTGCAAGGTCACACCAAGTGCGGGCAAATCCCAAGCAGGGGTGAGTATAAAAATACTCAGTATGATACCCCGAAGGCTCGAGGGAGCAACAAAGGAGGTACCGAAGGGTGAGCAGTAGAGCGAACAGGGAAAACTTAATGGAGTACAATCGAAAGTGTAGTAGAATACTAGTAGAGAGTCCAACTAAACCCAAAAAAAATAAAGAAGGTAGACTCGTCTAGACACAAGCAGCTGGAAATGGTGAGAAGATGAACTTCTCGTCGAGTCTTCGCTACCTATAGTAGGATAGTAGACTCATCCCACCACGAGAAGCTAGACATGGAAAGTACATAGCATACCCCGTGTGTCTTTGTCTCTCCTAGAGGGAGAGTATCCAAGCCCAAGAAGTGGGAACTGAAACAAGGTATATACATATTCATATGCTCTGTTAAGAAGCTCGAACAAGACCGTAAGGGGATCTCTATCCCATAGCTCAGCCCAAGGAAAGTGAGTCGCCAATAGTCCCATAAGTAAACTCCATCATCGATGTCCAGCATCCTGTACGTCTGCCCCGAACTGCAAGCCAAGGGGCTCAATCACCGCACCTTGACACTATCCGCTTTGGGCGGCACTGACTCACCCGCACAGTTTTAGATCACGTCACAAGATCGCGTCTCGGTGGGGAATGTTCTCCTCGTATTTGAGAGTTATAGGGAAAGTCAAACCACACCTCGTCACTTCCTTGCAGTCGAGAGGTCTCCTCAAAGTCAAAGTCGTCATAACACTGACCCGAATAACCAAGGGTCCCGCTCTGGTAATCACGGAGGAAAGCCACAGGCTTGCCTAGTAGAAAGGACTGAGCCTGGAATGCCAACAGGTGTCCCACTGCCCAGCCCTGCTGAAGGGTAATTCATAATAGGATATCTGGTGACCCACTGCCCAGCCCTGTTGGAGGGTAAACCATAATACATCATCAGGAGACCCACTACCCATCCCCGCTAGAGGGTAGACCTTAATAAATCATTAGGAGACCCACTGCCTAGCCCCGCTAGAGGGTAGACCTTAATACATCATCAGGCGACCCACTGCCCAGCCCCGCTGGAGGGTAGACCTGAAATAAGTCAACATGCGACCCACTGCCCAGCCTTGCTGGAGGGTAGACCTGGAACTAGATGATGGGAGACCCACTGCCCAGCCCTGCTGGAGGGTATACCCTAAGAGGTCGTCAGGTGACCCACTACCCAGTCTCTGCTGGAGGGTAGACCTTAAGAGGTCATCAGTGACCCACTGCCCAGTCTCTGCTGGAGGGTAGACCCTAAGAGTGTCGGGTGACCCACTTCCTAGTCTCTACTGGAGGGTAGACCCTAGAATCTGACGAGTAACCCACTGCCTAGCCCTGCTAGAGGGTAAAACTCAAAATTGCTCTGTCCATCTCTACTGGAGGGTACACAACTGGCCAACCGAACACGTAGTGGGTATCGCGCAACCACCCAACTCCAGCACAACTCACCCAAAGGGGTTTTGTGCCTGTTCCATCACTAGGTGTGACTAGCACCGCTACCGGCCGATCCATCGAGAACAAAACCACGGGAGACCACTCAACCCTGCTGGTCAAACAAACGAGCACAGAGCCAGGGGAAATAAACTCCACCTTGCTAGTCAAACAAACGAGCACAGAGGGACCCTCTACGCCGCGAGAGGTCTAAGTACGTGAAGCAGAACACACCATGCACATGGGTCCCGCAATATCATATACATGGCTTATTTTAATGTAAATTTTCATTTAATTTCCATTTTTTCTTTGTTTCGGGGGTTTCTCAAGCTTTTATGGTGGAATGGGTGAGTTTTCATGAATTGGGCCAAACAGTGAGCCCAATTCCATATTTAAAAATAAATTTTGTTTCTTTTATAACTTTTTCAATTTTTAATATTTTTTACCCATTCAAGTTCCTAAATGGTCTCCCCTGACATATTAACACCACCATTGATGTTTGGAGCATTTAGAAATCCATAACCAAGTTGTATATGGGTTTTTATTTAAGGGATTAGGCCTGCCCAAAATCCCAGTTCCAGTTTTAAAAATAAAAGTTGTTTAATTAATAACTTATCCGATATTAAGGATTTTTCGGTGATTCAAAGCCCCAAACATGCCCACTGAACCCATCCGTGAGTCCAGTATCCTCCCACCCTCTTTACATCTCATTTGCATTGTGGTTTAGGTCAAAACCTTTGAAGCACTCACATTTCTGGCAGATTAATAAAGGTAATTTGGTTCCTTCATAAATCCTTAAATTCTCACTCTTTTTTCCCCATTAAATTTCCTACATGGTCTCCTAATCCTTTTTCTAACCTCCCTTAAATGTTTGGAGGTTTTCAAATTCAGATACTGGTGTATGTGAGGCGATTTATACAAGATCCCTCAAGTAAGTTGGTCTTCTTCATTCTTCTTTTAATTTGCTTAGGGCTACATTCCATGTGTTTAGGGTTTCATACCTTATCCATAAGGTTCCTAATGTCCAGAAGTTAGGCTTCAATACTAGGGTTTTATATCTTGTCTTTTGTGTGAAATCTTCTGGTTTTAGGTTGGATTTCACTTCCTTGAGTTGCGGCGGTGGTGCGGTTTATGTTTCGCACCATGTTTTGAGCGTTTCGACATAAAAGGTAGGTGATTCCATGTATAACCATTTTATGATGAGTTAGCCTGCTAGATTTATTAATTTAGTATGCTTAAAATCTGTTTTGTGTGGTGAAAAAACTGTTTTTTGATGGATTTAGTTAAGTGTTTAATTTTGTAGTTGCATTTTTTCTTGGAATTGGGTGCTTTTCATGCGTGGCTCTTAGGGAAATATTTGGGTGTATTTTATAACATATGAAAGTGATTTATTAGTGTTTAAAGGGGATGAGAATTCAGTTTTGTTAATGACTTAATGTAATTTGGGCCTTTTAATGGGGGTTTTCAATGGTTTTAATGTGTGAAACCATGTTGTACTTTGTGAACGTGATTTTTGAAAACATGTGTTTTTCATGTGTACCTTTTGTTGTATTGTTTGAGATATTTTTATAAAACTTGGGGGTGGTATAATAAATGTTTTTAGGGCTGCCAATTCTGATTTATATTGTTATTGGCATTTTTTTGGTCTTGAATTAGGTTTTTGAAAAGGGTTTTTATGCAAACCATGGTTGCACCTCTTGGGTTGGTTTTATGAAAATTATAAATGATTTAATGAGTTTCAAAAAGTGTGAAAGGGTTGCTAATGTACTATTTTTGTGATAGTATGTTCCTAAAATGAATTTTTGAAACATAATGTGGTCATTTATGTTGTAAAACAGTTTGGTAATGTTTTGTAATTTGTCGAGGTGATTTATGAAATTGGGATGTGGGTGTGAAACATGTTTTCGGGCTGTTTTGTGTGAGTGTGATGTGCAAAATGGACTTTGTTTATTAATAGGGTATTGTGTAACATGTGATTGGGCTGTTATGTGTTGTTTATAATCTTGGGAAAGATTTTATAAAATTGTTAACGGATTTGTTGATTTGTGAGAGATGTGAAAAATGTGTTGTGGGCTATTTTTGGTGTGAGTATGGTTTCAAAATTCATTTGAATGAAAAAGTGGATTTTTAGACTTGTGTGGAATACATGTTGGATGTTTGGTGAACTTGTGATGTGAAAATGATTTTTTCATGTGCAGTGTATATTTATTTAATTTTTGAACTTGTCTGAGCACAAGGGGAAACCCCATGTATCTAGGTGGGTGGACGTGTACTAGTATGCTAGTGAATCTGTGGGGTTTGGCCTCAGTTTCACTTAGCAAGATTGATGCTTATAACTATAACTAAACAATGATGATGATGATTGGGGACTACTATGTTATGGATATGTTCCCTACTAGTGGATCATGCATGAGAATGGATATTGTGATGGTTACTCTCACCGAGATACGAGGTACCTGGGACCTAGAACGAGCTAGTGCCTAGGGGTCATTTCCTATTGCTGGTGCTCATTAGATAATTTGTGCTTACCGTCGACATATGGTATAGTTGGCTGGAAAATTCAGTAGTGTTGACATTATTTTTAAAAGTGTTTATTCTTAATGATAGACCACTTGAAAACTGTTTTATTTTTTTTAGTTTCATATTTTAGAAATTGAAACTAGCATTTTCTGTTTATGACAACTTGCAAGCTTTTTGTCTTTGAATGTTTAACACATGGAATCTCTTAGTGGTGGTATCCTACTAGGAATTGTCTCACACTCAACTTATACCCTTGGGTGTATATAGATTTGGTTATTTTGTTGTTTTATGTTTGGATACATTTTTTAGTTCCAGTGGTTCAGGTTTCTAGCATGTCCTTGGTGGTGAAGTCTTGTGGAGATGGATTGAGGGTGGTTCCCCTTTACATGAGGGTTATTGGGCTATTTAATTTTGATTTTTTTCCTTTTTTATAGTCTTGTTGAGTTGTTTTAAAAGATGTAATTTAGTTATGAATTTTGTAAAAGATGGTTTTAGTTGAAAAATCTAGATTCATTTTATTGAGTTTGTTTGTCATTTAATGTTTATAAACCTGGGTAAATCGTTCCCAAACATCATTTTATGATACCCGGGCACTTGTGCCAGCCCGTGGGGATCGGGAGAGCCCTTCGGATCTTGTTGCGGGCCGGTTCGGGTACTGGTTTTGATGGCGAACAGATTTGGTTCGTGACACAACGTGTGGCCCCAAGTCAATCCCCATCCAAGCGCACAAACAGTCTCAGGTACAAACCACACTTACCTCCAAGCGCTCCCGTATACTCCCAGAGTATACCTCATTTTCATCCCAAGGCTATCGTGCACACGGCACCCAACATCAACACGAAGGCGTGATGTAACATCTCCAACTCAAAGGCCCAGGCACGACCGACCACATCTTATGAAACATTTACATCTCTCTCCCAAGAGTGCATGCGATCATACGCCGAAGGTCCGCTAAAAACACGGTAGAAGAACCGCCACCATGGCAACTTTCACATTTCCGGATTTAATAAGATCACGTATGAGGATCCACACAACCAAACAGATTGCACCGTTGTAATCCTCGTAAAAAAACACACGAGATCGACTACTTACTCACCTCCAACGGATATCCGACGGAAAAATCACCAATACTACCTCACGCCCGAACGACATCCCGTGATCCCGAGTCTCGGCCCTGAAAAAAGTCGGGCACATCGCACCAATGAAATCCCCTAGGGAAAACATGACAAAGGCACTACTCACTTGAGTGCAATGGATATCCAGAGAAAAAGATACATTTCAGCACACTGCACACGAGCGGTGCTACGTGGGACCTGCATCCCGATCCCGAAACTCAACGGACGGATCGCACCGTTGCGATCCTCTTGAAAAAGCACACAGGATGGACTATTCACTTGTCCAAAACGGTCGCCCGGTGATAGAGATGGAAAATCACCATCGACGCCCAAACGGCCCTCGTGGGCCATGCACCCTCGTGCTGAATTAGAGCGGTCGGATTGCACCGTTGCAATCCCTTCGGAAAAACATTCAGAAACGACTGCTCGCACGCCCCAAATGGACGTCTGATGAAAAAGTCGTGGAACGCTACACGCAACTCAAAAGATGGGTTGTGGGGCCCACACCTCAAATCCAGTCTCAACGCCCGAAATCGCCCTAGAAACCTCCGCCTCAGTGCCAGGGTCACAACGCCGCTGACGGCGCTCAAACAGACGTCGGATGCGTCCGTGCCGCCCAAAACAAGGATCTCAGGAAAAATGCCTGTCCACGTAAAGACATGTCGCACCTCCGCGGCCCCCTTGTTTTGGGAATTTAAATTCCCGAAACCATCTCAAAAACTTCTCCTCAACGCCAGGAAGGTTTTGCCGCAGACGACATACAAATCGGACACCCGTAGTGGAAGATACGGGTGTCCGAACACAAATGGGGCAATCCCCTTGGGCTAGACCGGCCTAGACCGGCAGGTCCGTCCGTTCTGGGCTGGCCCGCGGCTTAGCCGTGCGGGCCGGCTGAGGACCCGCGGTCCTCCATGACCAGACCGACCACGAAGGGCCAGTCTTGGTCACCTGCGGAGACCCGCACTCGGCGGGTCTCTCTCCCCGCGCGGGGGTCGCACACTGCGACCCCGCGGTCGACCCGCCCCCACAATCCCCCGTGCCCCCAGAGAGTTCTGCCTCGCCCCTCCGACAGACGCCGTGCCCCACCGACAAAAGTCGTGCCCCACTGAAGCTGAGAGCCCGCCGCCTGGAAGAGAGGCCGCCACCGGCCGGAAAACACCTTCAAAACCCGAAATTTTCTCCGGACGATTGCAGATGCCTTAGAGCTCGGAATTTCGATCCGAAAGGATCGTTAGAGAGATAATTTCACGCACTAAACATCTAGGGGCTTTGTTTGAAAATTAGACAGCAACTAGATGTAATTAACTGGGCTCAAAGTAGGGGCGGGGAGAAAGAAACAAAAATGACAATCATACCTTGTTGGGCTTCGCCCGAGGTTTCACGGACGGACCACCGGAGTAGCCATGCCTCACCGGAGTCGTCTCGCTGGAGTGAAGAAGGAGAGGGAGGGCTGCCTCCTGCTACTATCCAGGGGGGAAGAAGAAGAGGGAGGGGGTGAGTTAAGCGTTTAAATAAAAAACGCTTAACCACCCGCCCGTCGGCCCGAACCCGAACTCCCGACGGGGTCGAGGTTAACCCACACCTAGGGTAAACACTACCTCATGAGCACAACGTAAGTCTCAGAATTTTAATCCGAGAACCCATTCAAAAGTTATAAAACTGAATGTCTGAGGCTGCCAATTTACGAAAACGCCCCTGGGGCCATTTTTCACAGACGGCCCGCACCCGCAAAACTTACACCCCTCCTAGGGTAAACGACACATTCCGAACTCAACTGTGCCCTCAGTTTTCCAATCTGAGACACTGTTTAAGAGATACCTGTGTTTCAACATTAAACGAACTAATTAATTGATTAATTAATCCGTATAACATTCCAGAAGTGGGCGAGGGGTCCAAACGTCCCGCGCTGACAATTTTTATGTCATTCCTAGTGTAAACACCGCATTCTGAACCCATCCGTACACTCGGATCTCTAATCCAGATCACCGTTTAGGAGTTATCCCATTTATTTTGCATTTCCAGTGTGAACACACTAAAAATTTAATTTCGGCCACACCGGGGCTCGGAATCGCACGCCGTCTGAAGGCGCTGCTCTGGAATAACATCAAGAATATTCCAAAGTCTTTTGCAGCAAAAAATGGGTTTTTAAAAACACTGTGAAACAGAAAGTATGTACATATGCTTCTTTAGGTCTAAGGCAAAGGGGACTCATCACCATCACCTAAGGAATGATGTTGTACTAATATGATGTCTCAGAACATTGTATGTTGTGTTGTGACACCAAAAATAACTCACTAACTACCTAAGACTTTCATGTTATCATGTACAAACAATTATGGGTAATTTATTTCAAGACTACCTAAAATACAATTAATCCCATTCTCTATTTCAAATGTGCCAATTTTCCCTTTAAAACCTATCACGGATTTTTAATCAAAAACATTCATTTTCACAAAGATAAAACCACTATTTTCCATCAAATAAATTAATCAATTATTCACAACTAATGATTTTAAACCAAATAATTCATTTCCACAATACATTTCATAATTAAATATAACAATTTAATTTTCAAACAATTCCATCAATTTCACCACACACCCCCAATTCACTAGAATTGGGGTTTTCACAATTTTCCATCCAATCAATATTTCATAATTAAATTTAATAACTAAATTGATTCAATTTATATCAAAACTAAAATTTATATTTTACAATTAAAATCTCACTAATTTCTAAATCCATGTTAAAATTCTTTTTTTTTCAAAAAAAACACAATTCACCAGAATTGGGTTTTTCTATCAACTAATTGAAATCTATATAATCAAAATCCAAAAAATTGAACTTAAATTCAAACAATTGATATTTAAACAAATACTTTAGGGTTAAAATAAATTGGGCATCATAATGGAACCACCTATCAAAATGAATGGATCTCACATTGCCAACCCATAAATGGGATTTTTCCATGAAGAACAATGACCACACAAACAGAAATCAAACATAGGTTTAAGATCTAAAAAAATAGATTTTCATATACATAGATCAAAAACAATATCTATGAAACCCTAGAAGGAAGTATAGATACCATGGGAGAATGACATCATGATAAAGAAGTTAGTTTTAAAGAGATCTAAGGGTGTTACTCTAGCTTGAGATAACATTTAGGAGGGGTACAGGGGGCCAAGAATCCTCCTTGGGAGCTATGCAGAAGGTAGAAACAAGTTTAGGTCAAAGGAGGTCTATCAGGGACCTAAAATTGGGGTTCAAGAAATTTTAATAAAAATTCGGATCTCTTAAAATCTCGTACATATGGTTTCTTGAGAAGAGGTGCATGGTCTAGACAAATCATGTGCATGTATGGCACTAGATATAAATGGGTCACACTATTTCTACCAAGCGGGCACTTGACTTGACTAACTTTGTGTCAACTGTGTGAAAGTCCACCACATCTAATTGGATAGTATTCTTGACATGGCACATGATTTTGAAAAACTATGCTCCAACCTTGCACAACCTAGAAACACTACTACAAATACGGGTATTAATAGCACTAAAATGGGCTTTAACAGCACTAAAAAAGCACTATAAAGCTCGGAGATGATAAAGGGGGTACCCCTTTATCAGCGCTTAGTAAGCACCGATAAAGGGTTACTTTATCAGCACTAAACAAGCATTGATAAATGAGTGGTTTATCAGCCGTCCTTTAGAATTGATAAACTTATCTTTTATTAGAGCTTCATTAGCACTGATAAAGGTGTAGTTTATCAGCACTTTTTTAGTGATGATAAAAGCACGATTTATGAGTGCTAAAAAGCGCTGATAAATTCCCTCTCTGCTGCTCTGATAAATCTGCAGCAACACACCCGAAAAACTGCAAAAAAAAGAGCATCTCAATAAGCCAATTAAAGCAAGTATACCCATACAAAATTAACTTATAAATCATAAGAAAATTAGGCCAAGTATACCCATACAACAATTATACCCATACACCATTAAAACATAATTTATATGTTAATTAAGTACTTAAAGAAATCAATTCAGAATTCAGGGGGTTTGGGGGCTGTTCACGGGTTTGGGGTGGCTGTCCAAGGGGCGGTAGGGGGTGTCCGGGGGGCTTTCCAGTTCAATCCTAAGGCTTCACATGGGTGTGTTTTATCAATAAATAAATCTTTGGACTTTTCTCTATCCACTATGCATCATGTTCTCAACCTCAAAGAAGTTATAAAGTTTGTACACACACTCAGGTGCACATACTTGGGGGGTGAATCTCATTAATAAACCCCCAATATTAAACCTGCAATAGGCTATTGTAAGTGCATGATCAGGAAATATGCACAACCCAGTTGAGAAATAATAGGAATAAAACTAATAAAAAATCATCATTGGTCCTCAAATCCATGACCATGATTAAACCAAAATTAATTTTCCAAGTGTTGAACTTTTACCAAGCATTTCACAAGGATCATGTTGGCATTATAAAAATATAGTTTGACCAAGTCCTAACCCATCTACATCAAAACACATTCATTCTCAAGTATTAAATCTTGATCAAACATACCTACTTCATCCAATGTTAGGGTTTCTCTGAGTACATCATAGGAACCACACAAAACCTATAATATACCATGGTCTCCCCACTATATACATAATTATCATTGACCTCCAATATGTGAGTTTTATTTATACTCCATCATGGAAATCCACTTATGGGAGTTTTCTCATCCCGGGAATACCCTCAACAGTATCTCAGACCACCCATATGTGTTCTTCCAATTCTGAGGCATAAGACCTACAAGGATCTCATCCCTATACTATGGGAATACCCTTATTTAGGGAATAATACTAAGAAGAATATATTCTTTACCATATGGGAGTATTATCATCCAAATAATAATCCCTAGAAGCATATCAACCCTCCAATATGGGTGTATTCTCATTCGAGGCATAATCTATATAATCATCTCAGCCCTCCCCTATGGGATTATTTTCATTTAGTGAATATTCCCAATAAGAATCTCATCCCACTATTATGGTTGTATTCTCATTTGGGGAATAATACCTATATACATCTCATCCCTCCCCTATTAGAGTATTATCATTTAAGGAATAAGACCCAAAAGCATATACATCCTCCCATATGGGAGTATTTTCATCTAGATATAAGCCCATAAGTATCATAGACCCAAACACATGATCACCCTAGTATACCAGGCCAACCATGAATTGATATATATGATGCCCCTGATAGATCACATGCCATGACCCCCCATTTAAAATATCAATGAAATCCGAATGCATTTGGTCGGATTTCTATAGGTCAGTTGTTGTTTTCAATTAAAATTGTGTCCATTTTAAACAAAATAGAGACCCTTTGAGTGATAGCGGCCACACCGTTCCTCGGAATGAGGTGGGGTTGTCTCGTACACATCACTAAGGACCCTTGGATCATTATTATAAAATATAAATGCAATTTGAATGTGTTTGGTAAGATTTCCATAGGTCAGTTGTTGTTTTCAATTAAAATCGTGTCCATTTTAAACAAGAGAGACCCTTTGAGTGCTAGCGGCCACACCGTGCCTCATATTGAGGCGGGGTTGACTCATACACATCACAAAGGACCCTTGGATCATTATTATAAAAGATAAATGCAATCTGAATTCATTTGGTTGGATTTCTGTAGGTCAGTTGTTGTTTTAACTTAAAATCGTGTCCATTTTAAACAAAATAGAGACCCTTTGAGTGCTAGCAGACACAACATGCCTCATATTGAGACAGTTTTGACTCTTACACATCACTAAGGACCCTTGGATAGTTATTATAAAAGATAAATGAAATCTGGATGCGTTTGGTCAGATTTCCGTATGTCAGTTGTTGTTTTCACTTAAAATTGTGTCCATTTTAAACAAAATAGAGACACTTTGAGTGATAGCGGCCACAAAGTGCCTCGTATTGAGGTGGGTTTGACTCGTACATGTCTCCAAGGACCCTTGGATCGTTCTTATAAAAGATCAATGCAATCCTAATGTGTTTGGTTGGATTTCCGTAGGTCAGTTGTTGTTTTAAATTAAAATCATGTCCATTTTAAACAAGAGAGACCCTTTGAGTGCTAGCGGCCACACCGTGCCTCGGATTGAGGAAGGGTTGACTTTTACACGTCACCAAGGACCCTTGGATCGTTCTTATAAAATATAAATGCAATCCAAATGCGTTTGGTCGGATTTCCGTAGGTCAATTGTTGTTTTCACATAAAATCGTGTCCATTTTAAACGAAATAGAGACCCTTTGAGTGCTAGCGGCCACACCGTGCCTTAGATTGAGAAGGGGATGACTTGTACATGTCACTAAGAACTGTTGTATCATTATTATAAAATATCAATTCAATCTGAATGCATTTGGTCAGATTTTCGTAGGTCATTTGTTGTTTTCAATTAAAATCGTGTCCATTTTAAACAAGAGAGACCCTTTGAGTGCTAGAGGCCACATCATGTCTCGGATTGAGGCAAGGTTGACTCATAAACGTCACCAAGGACCCTTGGATTGTTCTTATAAAATATCAATTCAATCTGAATGAATTTGGTCAGATTTCCATAGGTCAGTTGTTGTTTTCACTTAAAATCGTGTCCATTTTAAACAAAATAAAGACTCTTTGAGTGATAACGACCGCATCGTGCCTCGAATTGAGGCGAGTTTGACTCATACATGTCACCAAGGACCCTTGTATCATTCTTATAAAATTTCAATGCAATATTAATGTGTTTGTTAGGATTTCCGTAGGTCAGTTGTTGTTTTCAATTAAAATCATGTCCATTTTAAACAAGAGAGACCATTTCAGTGCTAGCGACCACACTGTGCCTCGGATTTAGACAGGGTTGACTCGTACATGTCACCAAGGACCCTTGGATCATTCTTATAAAATATCAATGCAATACTAATGCGTTTGGTCAGATTTACGTAGGTCAGTTGTTGTTTTCACTTAAAATCGTGTCCATTTTAAACAAAATAGAGATCCTTTGAGTGATAGCGGCCACACCGTGCCTCGGATTGAGGCGGGGTTGACTCATACACATCACCAAGGACCCATGGATAATTATTATAAAAGATAAATGAATGTGTTTGGTTGTATTTCCATAGGTCAATTGTTGTTTTCAATTAAAATCGTGTCCATTTTAAACAAGAGAGACCCTTTGAGTGATAGCGGCCACACCGTGCCTCAGATTGAGGTGGGATTGACTCATACACATCACCAAGGACCCATATATCATTCTTATAAAAGATCAATGCAATCGAAATGCGTTTGGTTATATTTTCATAGGTTAGTAGTTGTTTTCACTTAAAATCATGTCCATTTTAAACAAAATAGAGACCCTTTGAGTGATAGCGGCCACACCGTGCCTGATATTGAGGATGGGTTGACTCATACATGTCACCAAGTACCCTTGGATTGTTCTTATAAAATATCAATGAAATCCTAATGCTTTTGGTCAGATTTCCGTAGGTCAGTTATTTTTTTCACTTAAAATCGTGTCCATTTTAAATAAAATAGAGACCCTTTGAGTGATAGCGGTCACAAAGTGCCTCATATTAAAGCGGGGTTGACTCGTACATGTCACCAAGGACCCTTGGATATTTCTTATAAAATAACAATGCAATCCGAATGCGTTTGGTTGGATTTTCGTAGGTTAGTTGTTGTTTTCAATTAAAATCTTGTCCATTTTAAACAAGAGAGACCCTTTGGGTGCTAGCGGCCACACCATGCCTCGTATTGAGGCGGGGTTGACTTTCACACGTAACCAAGGACGCTTGGATAATTCTTATAAAATATCAATTCAATCTGAATATGTTTGGTCAGAATTCCGTAGGTCAGTTGTTGTTTTCACTTAAAATCGTGTCCATTTTAAACAATATAGAGACCCTTTGAGTGATAACGGCCACACCGTGCCTCATATTGAGGTGGGTTTTACTCTTACACATCACTTAGGACCCTTATATCGTTCTTATAAAATATCAATGCAATCCAAATGCGTTTGGTCAGATTTCTGTAGGTCAGTTGTTGTTTTCAATTAAAATCGTGTCCATTTTAAACAAGAGAGACCCTTTGAGTTCTAGCGGCCACACCGTACCTCAGATTAAGGTGAGGTTGAAATTTTTACATCACCAAGGACCCTTGTATCATTATTATAAAAGATCAATGCAATCTGGATGCGTTTGTTTGGATTTCCGTATGTCAGTTGTTGTTTTCACTTAAAATTGTGTCCATTTTAAACAAAATAGAGACCCTTTGAGTGCTATCGGCCACACCGTGCCTCGGATTGAGGCGGAGTTGACTCGTACATGTCACCAAGGACGTTTGGATTGTTATTATAAAATATCAATGCAATCTGAATGCGTTTAGTCAGATTTTCGTAGGTCAGTTTTTGTTTTCACTTAAAATCGTGTCCATTTTAAACAAAATAGAGACCCTTTGAGTGATAGAGGCCACACTGTGCCTCTGATTGAGGAGAGGTTGACTCATACATTTCACCAAGGACCCTTGGATCGTTCTTATAAAAGATCAATGCAATCCAAATGCGTTTGGTCGGATTTCCATAGGTCAGTTGTTGTTTTCAATTAAATTTGTGTCCATTTTAAACAAGAGACACCCTTTGAGTGCTAGCAGCCACATCGTGCCTCTTATTGAAGTGGGGTTGACTTTTACATTTCACCAAGGACCCTTGGATCATTCTTAAAAAATATCAATACAATCCAAATGTGTTTGGTCGGATTTCTGTAGGTCAGTTGTTGTTTTCACATAAAATCGTGTCCATTTTAAACAAAATAGAGACTCTTTGAGTGCTAGTGGCCACACCGTGCCTCGGATTGAGTTGGGGTTGACTTTTACAGGTCTCTAAGGACCCTTGGATCGTTCTTTTAAATGGTAAATGCCATCCGAATGCGTTTGGTCAGATTTCCATAGGTCAGTTGTTGTTTTCAATTAAAATCATGTCCATTTTAAACAAGAGAGACCCTTTGAGTGATAGCGGCCACACCGTGCCTCGGATTAAGGTGGAGTTGGCTCATACACATCACCAAGGACCCTTGGCTCGTTCTTATAAAGATCAATGCAATTTGAATACATTTGGTTGGATTTCTGTAGGTCAGTTGTTTTTTTCACTTAACATCGTGTCCATTTTAAACATAATAAAGACCATTTGAGTGATAGCAGCCACACCGTGCCTCGGATTGAGGTGAGGTTGACTTTTAAACATCAATAAGGACACTTGGATAATTCTTATAAAAGATCAATTCAATACTAATGAATTTGGTCCGATTTCTGTAGGTCAGTTGTTGTTTTCAATTAAAATCGTGTCCATTTTAAACAAGAGAGACCCTTTGAGTGCTAGCGGCCACACCATACCTCGGATTGAGGCGGGGTTGACACGTACACATCACCAAAGACCCTTGGATCATTATTATAAAATATCAATGCAATCTAAATGATTTTGGTTCGATTTCTGTAGGTCAGTTTTTGTTTTCACTTAAAATTGTGTCCATTTTAAACAAAATAGAGACCCTTTGAGTGATAGTGGCCACACCGTGCCTCGGATTGAGGAGGGGCTGACTCATACACATCTCCAAGGACCCTTGTATCTTTTTTATAAATGATAAATGCATTCTGAATGCGTTTGGTCATATTTCTGTTGGTCAGTTGTTGTTTTCAATTAAAATCATGTTCATTTTAAACAAGAGAGACCCTTTCAGTGGTAGTGGACAAAACGTGCCTCATATTGAGGCAGGGTTGATTTATACACATCACCAAGGGCCCTTGGATCATTATTATAAAAGATCAATGCAATCTGAATGCGTTTGGTCAGATTTCCATAGGTCAGTTGTTGTTTTCACTTTAAATCGTGTCTATTTTAAACAAAATAGAGACCCTTTGAGTGATAGCGGACACACCGTGCCTCATATTGAGGTGGGGTTGACTCGTACATGTCACCAAGGACCCTTGGATCATTATTATAAAAGTTCAAGGCAATTTGAATGTGTTTGGTTAGATTTCCATAGGTCAGTTTTGTTTTCACTTAAAATCGTGTCTATTTTCAACAAAATAGAGACCCTTTGAGTGGTTCAGCATTCTTTCATGTTGCTGGTGCATATCATCTGTTAAATTGGGAAAATGACTCATTGGATAAAGGATGCTTTATTTAATAACAATTAAAATTTTCCTACGAACATTTACATACAACAATGTTTCATCTTTTTATCCCCTTAACCCCTCTCAAAAATGACCACAAATTGTACATGTCCCCAAGTCAGATCTTCATTTTATTTGTGTACAATCTTCCATCAGGCATGCAGGCCACTCGTTTCTGAACACATCTATATTATCTTGTGAGTATGAGGCTTTTTGGCAGTCAGAGTAGTACTGCAAAATAAGAAAATAGAGAATTAATAAATAACTTAAACGAACCAGTTGTTGTTTTTAAAAATGCCTCTTTAGGGATACTAGTTTGTTGATGAAAAATGATCTCTTTAATAAATTTACAAAAATTATAACCGCAATCATTATAGTTTGTTTGTTTTGGACAAGGCAAAAAAATCATCATTAGGAGAATAATTAGCTTGTGTTGAGATGTGTTTGGATAGTGAAATTTTATTATATATACCCTGGTATTTGTCCAGATATAGTACTTGCTCGCCTCCCTATGCTTAGCCCCTGTCCTCATTCCTTTTTTTAGATGATAATGATACACCACCCTATCATAACAAAATCCTCAGTAAAAGATAATATAAATTATATTAATTTATGTTTAGACCTAAAACATAAGATGTAGTGTCTTACAGATTCACAAACTCCATCATGTGTGGTCGGTTTGATGGATATTCATGCTTTGAATCCAGAAAATAAATCTTCGGAGTATTCAAGTTCACCGTAATTAGCAACCAATGTTTCCTAAAAACACAAAAAGGAATAATTAATAAAATAATTGAAAATATAATTTATATTCTTTCATCATAGAGTATTACCCCAACATGGTTGGTATTAGGAAAATTCTGTCATCTGTAATCTTGCGTTCAAATGTTTTTAGCAAGCCGTTCACTATTGCATCCCATTTTGATGGCTCTATTTTTGTTAGGTTTGTTGATGTGATATGAGGACTAAGCAGCCCAAATCTTGGCTCATGAGAAAATTCCTTCAACTGTTTTTCATAAATGCGTCTGTCAACAATATTAAATGCATTTAGTCATAATTTTCACATTAGATCAGCTTTTGGAAAATCAATTCATGGAAACATACCTCATATATATGTTCATCTAGAATAGTATCAACAGAATGTACTGATGGTTGTTGGACCTCAACACTAAGAGCAGTAGGAGCCGCAGCAGCAGGAGCAGTAGGAGGAGCAGGAGGAGGAGCAGCAGCAGGAGGAGGAGCAGCAGGAGCAACAAGAGCCGCAGAAGGAGCAACAGCAGCAGCAGCATGAGCTGCAAGAGCAGTAGGAGCAGCAACAGGAGTAACAATAGTAGCAGCATGAGCTGAAGGAGCAGCAGGAGCAGCAACAGCCATAGCATCATGAGCTGCAGGAGCAGTAGGAGCAGCAGCAACCGCAGCAGCTGCTGCTTGTGAGATTTGTTCAGCCTCAAGGTTAGGAGCACCAAAATGTGCAGAATTCATTATCTGAAAAAGTGGTTGAATAGTTAATTCAGATTACATAAATTCAGTAATGATAAGATAATAACATGAGATAACAAGATCTTTATTACAAACAAAATATAACCTATTTACTGAACTCTCTTTCTTTTTTTCAAAGGTTGAAGGGATTTGACACCTCTATCGACTATCCAAATCCCTTCATTGTGGTCTCCTCTAACATAAAAAACATCATCTGCATTGGGACCACTCCGAAATTATTGCGACATACCACTAAAAGGATCATCCTCAACTGAATTTTCATCGAAACCTTCAGTAGTTTTGGATGATAACAGAACAATCGACCACTTTCGTTTTGCGGGATCTGGAACATAAAAAACTTGTACCGCTCGTGATGCCATTATAAATTATTCATCTTTGTACCCTTATTTACTAAAATCAACTTTCACAAATCCCCATTCATCTATTTTAACACCACTGTTATTATCAATCCATTTTCATTGAAAAATCTGCAATTGTAATGTCGTATAATCCGACTCCCATATTAGTTTAATAATGCCAAAGTATGACATATTTGCATAAATTGGATTTCTGTCCTTACTAACAGAAACATGCATCGCTTTAACCACTAGTGTAACTCCACTATTTTTCATGGTACTATCTTCATCATGTTCATCTGTATAGAATTTATAACCATTAATTACATAACCATTGTAAGATAATACATACACACTTGGTCCAGCGGCTAGCCATCGAAGACATTCTGAAATTGAATTCGGATTTTCATCCAACTGCTTAAGAATATGGTCCTGAAACCGTCATATAAACTGGTGATTATGTGTATCTGATAACTATTTTTCAGCCCTCGATGGATTCAACTGCCTAAGAATTTCTTTGTGAGTTTCAATATATAGAGCAACCTCCTAACTGTTATGGAAAACATAAAGATGAGCCTGCTCCCGATCTGTAATACTAATTGTCACAACTTCTCTTCCAGAAATTCCCTCACCCTCAATGCGTCCAGTGTGATGAGATTTCAGGAGACCAATGCTTTCCACATCAGATAGGTATTCAGTACAAAATTCAATGGCTTCCTTAATAATATATCGCTCCACTATAGAACCCTCTGGCCGACTTCGATTTTTGACATACCCTTTCAAAATCTTCATATACCGTTCAACAGGATACATCCATCTATACTGCACAGGACCACAAAGTTGAATCTCTCTCACCAAGTGAATTATCAAATGAACCATCATATTAAAGAATTTTGGCGGGAAGAACATTTATAATTCACATAATATGATGACAATTTCTTTTTCCATAGCTGGATATTTCCACGGGTCTAAAACTTTGCTACATATAGCTTTGAAAAAGAAACAAAGTATGGTTAATGTATGATGAACATTCTTGGGCAAAATGCAATGTAAAGCTATAGGAATTAGATCTTGCATCAAAACATGGAAATCATGTGATTTCAAACCTTCTAACTTCAAATCATTCATTGACACAATGTTCTTGATATTTGATGAGTACCCCTCTAGAACCTTTACATCATTGAAGAAGTTTTCAAAACTGATATCTCTCCGCCCTAGAAAGAGTATCAGCAACTGGAGGAAGAAACATTCGATTTTCACCCATCACGAGAGCCAACTCTTCTCGTATTCCCATGTCAACCATTTCCAACCTTGCCTTAATTCCATATTTTGTTTCTCCAGGGGAACTTAGCAACATTCCGATAACACTTTCACATACATTCTTTTCCACATGCATCACATCAAGAAAATTTCTGACGTACAAACAATTCCAATATGGTAATTCAAAAAAAAACTGATCTCTTTTTCCAACCGATTTTTGTAAGGTTTTTCGAAAATGGTTTACCAAAAACAGTGTTCAGATCTTTTACATTCTCAAACAGTTGATCACCTGTTAGTGGAGATGGTGTTGTGTGTTTTTCTAAACTTCCATTGAATGATGTCATCCAATATCGGTACTTATGACGACGAGGTAGAAATCTACGATGTCCTAGAAACACAGATTTCGATGAATGTTTCAACCTAATTGATTCTGTATCTTCTTCTCACATGGGACACACTTGAGTTCCTTTAATACTATAGCCTGACAAATTTCCATAAGCAGGGAAGTCATTTATTGTCCCATACAACATCGCTCTCAATGTGAAGTATTCACTTTTATAAGCATTATACAACATTACACTTGATTCCCACAATAACTTCAAATCCTCGATCAAAGGAGCCAGATAAACATCAATATCATTTCCTGATTGTTTTGGTCCTGATATAAGCATAGATAACATGATGAATTTCCACTTTATGCATATCCAGGGTGTCAAGTTATAATTTACCAACATAATAGGCCATGTACTATGAGTGCTGGTTTGAAAACCAAAAGGATTCACTCCATCTGTAGATAACGCACGACGAAGGTTTCTCAGATCTTTTCCAAATGGAGGATACACATGATCAATTTTCTTCCATTGAGGAGAGTCGGCCGGATGAGGTAATAACCCATCTTTATTTCTTTTATCTGCATTCCACAACAATTGTCTTACAGTTTCTTCACTTCCATATAGACGCCTAAACCTTGGAATGATTGGAAAGTATCATACAAATTTCGTAGTATTGCATTTATCTTTCTTGTATTGAGAAGCACCACACTTTGGGCATTCTATAAGTGATTTTTTCTCTTTGAGAAACAATATATAGTCTTTTGGGAAAGCGTGTATTCTTTCAGAAATCATTCCCATCGAGCGTAGCATTCGTCTAGATTCATATGTCCGACTTGGGAGCTCATTATCTTCTGGGAGAATGTCATTAAAGAGAGAAAGTAGTTCTGTAAAACTGATATCACTCCATCTGTTGTCTACTTTCAATTTATACAAATTCAGTACAGCTGACAATGTTGTATACTTAGTGCAAGCATCATATAGTGGCGTCTTTGCAGAACTCTTTAACTTCTCAAACAATTTTGGGAAATCACGGAGTTTATCTTGAATTGTCTTTTTCATTTCCACAATACGATATTCATCATCATTAACATCTTTAATCACATCCTCCATACAATCTTCTTTATTATCCATATTTTTATTCATATCTGATGATCCATAAAATGCAGTTTTATCCCAGCCAGTAGCTACATTCGCTTTTTCTCCGTGTTTATTCCAACATTTATAACTCCAATCAATTCCGTGACATATCAAATGTTCTTCCAAATCCTCTGGAGTAAGTAGTCTAGAATAATGACAACATAAACACGGACAAAATATTTGAGAAGGATCCTTTGGGTGATCCTTTACAAACTTGATGAACTCTTTCACTCCGTTCTCATACTCTATTGTTAAATGATTAGCATCCATCCAATATTTATTCATCTTCATCCTATTTGAATCTCAAATATTTGTATTTATGGTTCAAGTATAAAAAACAAGACTTCCAAATACAGTAGAAGAGAACCACTTCCTTATAAGGAGGTCAAGTAGTCTAACCTATAATCAAGATTCATAAAAAAGAATATTAGATTCACTAAAAATATGATGATCTATCACTCTATAAGGAATATATAAGAGGAGATAGAGGATTTCCAATTGACAAGAGATCCCCTTATCAGAGAGAAACCAAAGGCATCCACTGGAGCTATCTGAAAATAAGGGAGTTTGGAGGAGTTAAAATAACTCTTGTAATCCTTAAAGAATCAATGAGATATCCCCTTATCAGAGAGAAACCAAACGCATCCACTAGAGCTATCTGAGAAGAAGGGAGTTTGGAGGAGTTAAAATGACTCTTGTAATCCTTAAAGAATCAAGATTTCAAATGAGAGTTGTGTAGGATAAAAAAGAATATAAAATGGGGCTCAGGGAATTTAAGACTATAAAAAAAAGATACCATGTTGCAACCTCCCATGGAAACGGTATAGAAAGGATTTAGACAACCATACTATGGTGTAGACTTATTGTCATGAACTAGGCTAGGTTGCCATCCCACTTGACACCTGGTACAACTCTTGGGAAGGTCCAAATGAAATTACCAATCCCCATGGGTTGTAACTAGTTCTTAGGAATTGAGTAACAACTTTGGGAATTGTTTTTTCATGTAAAAAACCATAAATATTACATAATAATCGAACCCCATAACATAACCAAATTTCACAATATAATAGACCAAAAGATAACACTGAAATAGGGGATAAGAATTTAACAATTTCAACCAAAACCAAAATAACAAAAAAAAGGTAAGGGAACCAACAATATAACCAAGCCTCCATTAAACATGAAGGTCAACATCCCCATTCCACAACCAATAACAGTCACCAAAAGGGGAACTACTATCACATATATCCCCCATCACCACCATGGAAACCTTGGTGTTCTTTTTCTCACTATACCCTAACAACTATGGCAGTAAAAACATGTGTTTTGACTAGTTCATTATAGGTTATTTGTCCTTTTAGTGATTTTATGGGACATAATTTCGATTAATTTGTCTTTTAACATTTATGGAATGTGGTTTCAACAAATATTGAGTTAAAAAATTTACTTAAATTCATCTCATTGACTATTGGGGAGTGTATGAGTTTCTAAAATTTATAACTTATCAAAATATTCCAATGTTTGATATTCATGAGGGGTTTTATAATTTTTTTTTAAATTATATCCAAACATGAAACAATGAGATTATAGTAGTTTTCATGTTTTTGATTCAATAATAAATAAAATTCAGAAGTTAGTGGTTCTCGTAAAATCTAATTGGAGATCTAAATATGATTTTTATGATTTTTCCTAATTATTAAATAATTACATGAATAAATCACTCAAAGTAAAAATGTTTTATTATTTTCAACTCTTTTTATGGTACGATTTTCATAATTTCAAAAGAATATATTAGATTTCTTGATGAGGAATATGTGATTTAAAAATGTTTTAAAAGGAATGATTTCAAATATTATTTTTCAAAGGATGGTAAATAATATGTATTCCAATGTTTTTCCAAATTCCTTTTTGAATTTTTATCAAATATTTTTACATTATGCTTCTGACATCCTTAACTATAGATCCTTGGAATAATTATGTCATATATTGACTTGTACCCATTAATGGGATGAATTTAATTTATGTGTGAGGCATGGATGTATATGAGAAATTTATTATTTATTAGGATGGTTTTGGATGTTAGTTGAGAATTATTTATTATGTTTTATTAATAATACCTATAGTTTTTTAGTGACATACTTTTTTATTATCTCTATATAATTGATGGTAAGGGAAACATAGGTAACTATGTGAGACATCATGTTATATGATAAACTAGATTAGACTACTACACTGACTAGTGCACCCTAGTGTAGATTAATATCATATTGTTGGAGTTCCCCAATAAGATAAAGATAGTAACTTAATGTCCTATAATTTATGGAATTAAATATATTTTGGTAGATGATTCCACAAGTTTATAATATTAAAATGTCTCATGTTTTGACAAAGTTTTTTTCCAATGATGATGTTTCAATTTATAATAATATAATATGGTCTATTAATGACATATTCATTATAATTATCCCCTTGTTATAACCATTATTTGTAACACCATACATATAGTCAATGTAACATCCTATTATCTGCATTCATTTAATTACATTCTAATTACTTGTTTTCCTCTTAAATTAGGTGTGTCACGGTACTCCTAAGGGTGGAGATAATTTGTTTGGGAAGGTTTACTAAATTTTGGTGATGTATTATTGTTTGAATTAATGTATTCTAGGTATAAATGAGTTTATGGGGTTGGGTTATTCTCAATCACTAGGATTCCATTATGCTCAATTCCACCCCCTATATAAAATTATATCTATTTTATACAATCACACTTCCAATAATAGAAACACTCATGACAAACAACCATTTACAATATTAAAGTAATTATCAAACCATTATAAAGAACAAAAAATTGGAAAACATGTTTCCCACAACCCAGAAAATTTATAAAACGATTTTAGAACCAAATAATTCATATTAAACACCTAAAACAATGTCAAATAATGGACCAACTTACCTATTTCTGGATATCTTCACAAAACCAGAATAAAACCACCAACTGAACTAAGGAAAGCCTCTAAGGATGAAATTAAACACCATAACCATAAAGATTTAACCCAAATAAATGATTCAACCAACAACAAGAACAATATTGAAAAAATATTTGGAAAACATGCCTTGGGAGGTCCGGGAAACCAAAGAGGGTGTTACGGGTAGTGGAGGTCTGGCAAACAGAAGAGGGTGTTGCGGATGGTGGAGGTCTGGCAACGCGAAGCAAGGGCGGCGGAGGTCCGGCAACAAGAAGTCGGGCGTTGCAGGCAGTGGAGGTCCAACAAACCGAAGGGGCATTGCGGGCGGCTAAGGTCCGGCAAACCGAAGGGGCGTTGCGGGTGGCGGAGGTCCGGCAAAGAGGAGCGAGGGTGGCAGAGGTCCGACAAGAGAAGTGCGGGCGGAAGAGGGGAGTCGTAGGGTTCCACTACCATGAGAGCTTTAGGTTGCGATAAAACAAGGGCACTGTGTGACCGACTTTATAAAAAACGGACTAAGGTTTTATCAGCGCTAAAAAGTGCTGATAAAGACTACCTTTATCAGCGCTAACATTTTAGCACAGATAAAGGTATCCTTTATCAGCGCTTTTTTAGCGCTGATAATGGTACTCTTTATGAGCGCTACAAAAGCGCTGATAAATCATTCATGTATCAGCGCAAAAAATTTTGTGCTGATACAGAGTATCTTTATCAGCATTTTTCAAGTGCTGATAAAGTATCATTTTATCAGCGCTTCTTTAGCATTGATAAAGGTTACCATGTATCAGCGCTAAAATTTTAGCGCTGATACAGGGTAACCTTTATCAGCAGTTTTTCTTAGCACTGATATAAGGGGGTGGTTCCCTTGCCCGTATTTGTAGTAGTCAAACTACCAAAAACATTAAAATTTCACCTGAAGAAACCCCAATTGAAACACAACCAATTTTCAATAAAAAGGAGGGTTTAGGAATTCTTAAAAACCATAACAGGATGTTAAAACCACCCCACCATAGAAACTTTTTGTCCCCAGAAATCTTACAAAGAAGCTTCCATTCCAAAAATATGAGATCACTTATTTCTCATTCGCACCTCTCTCTCCCACATCTCATGACTATCAAACCAATCATTATATATCACTCAAACCAAAGGTATCGTCTTCCCATGAAGAACCTTGTATTTAGAATCAACTATCTTGACTGGTCCTTTATTCATGGATAAATTAGTTTCAACATCAAGATCACTCCAAATTAGAGCATGAGATAGATTAGATATATACTTTCATATATGAGATACCTAGAACATGTTATGTATCGATGTTTGTTGCAGTGGTAGCGCTAAATGGTAATAATCATTCCCATCGTACAAAACAACCTCAAAACGTCATAAAAAATAAGGAGAATGTTTACATGGTTCCCCTAACCATTGATGACCCTTCCAGGATGAAACATTCAAGAACACCTAGCCACCAACTAAAATCTCTAACAACCTAAGATAATGATCATCATAATATTTATACCAGATTTAGTCCTTCAACATCCTATTATGAATCAAATGAATCGTTTTTTCATATCTTTCACAAAACAGGGTCCAACCAATGAACATTCACTAATATCTATCCAACACAATAGATATCTACAAGGTTGGCCATAAAAGGCCTCAAAATGATTCATCCTAATCACAGACTTTTATCTATTGTTATAAGAAAATTCAAACTGCCCCAAATGATCATACCATGCTCCACTAAAGTCGATCACACAAGCGCTAAGAATACTCTCAAGAATCTATATAGCTCTTTCTATCTAGCCATATGACTGTGGATGGTACTTCATACTCAAACAGATGTGAGATCCTAGTTCCTCTTGATGGCCTCTCCAAAATTAATAAGTGAATTGGGGATCCCTATTAGACACTATAGTAAATGGAACTCTGTGTAAACGAGAAATATCGTTCACATAGATATTTCCTAACTCCTCAACATTGGTTGTATTGTGAATGGTTATAATGTGATATAATTTCTTAAAGCTATAAATCACAACCCATATCACATTCTTAAATCTCTAGGTATACAGAAACTGACAAAAAATTTCTACAGAGATCTCATCCCACTTCTAAGGAGGTACTGGAAGTGGGTGATGAAAATAAAAAGGTTTCTTGTGCTCTGACGTAACCTTTTGGCATGTATAGAAATGAGAAACAAACTCAGTAATTCCTCATCTCATACATACCCACCAAAACTGCCGCTGTATGTCATAGAACATATTCATAGTTTCTAGGTGCATAGCCCACTAGGAACTATGGAAATACCACCATAACATCTTTTCACACCAGAGATAGTACCACAAAACAATTGTGAAATCATAGAATACACTCTTTGTAGAAAAACAAATCAAGCATAGTCCCCCACCATTATGAGAGTATCTAAAGCTATGTAACACCACATCAAGTTGTTGATCCTGATGAACCAAATCGAGAAGAGTGGATTTCAAATGAAAGCTTGTTAATTAAACCTCATCCACTTTTTCATAAACTCTAATATGAAACTAAGAAAATAGAGTCATCAAGTTCCACTCTTCCGAAGATTATTTCACAACCTAGGTCAAAATATTACTGCTCAAAGCATCTAGAATGGCATTTCCTTTCCCCAGGTTATAGGTGATATAGAAATCAAAATATTTCAGGTATTACATCCAATGCCTCTAGTGAAGATTCAAACATTTTTAGAGAAGATATCACTCAATATTCTATGGTCAGAGTACTTGGTAAACCTTTCTCTCTAAAGGTAATGCCACAAACTATTAAGAACATGGATCACGGCTACAAGTTCAAGGTCATGGGTCAAATAATTCTTCTTGTGTGTCCTAAAATAATTAGATCCATAGTCAAAAACATGATTACCTTTCATAAGAACGTAACCCAAACCTGAACCCGATGCCTCATAGAAGACTACATAGCCCAACCAGACCTCTGGAAGAGTCAACACCGAAGCAATAATCAAAATAAATTTCAGATCAATAAAATAACTATGGAATTTTTTCATTCAAATAATACATTACTCCCTTTGGAGTTAGGGTAGTCATTGGAGTAGCTAACTTTGATAAGTCCATAACAAACTGGTGATAATATCTCGCTAGACCCAAGAAGGTTCAAATCTCAAAAACATCTGTGTTTTATCCAAATTCATAACAACTTTCACCTTTTCAGGATCCATTGAAATACCATGTTCTGAAACCACATGTCCCATTAATTTTACTTCCTAAATCTAGAAATCACAATTTGATAGATTGGTATAAATTCATTGATTTCTCAAAAAAAATAACCTTTCTCAAATGATGCACATGATTCTACTCTGACTTAGAGTAATCAAGGATGTCATCCACAAAGACTACCATGAAGGTTTCAAGATACTAATAGAAAATAATGTTCATCAAATCCATAAATACCGCAGAATAATATTTTATACCAAAGGCCATATTAATGTAATCATAGTGACCGTACCTACTCCAATAGGTGGTTTAATAAATGTTAGGTTTGTTTATCCTCAACTGATCATAACCAAAAAAATGATAAATATGTTATAACCACTTTTCCCCTTTCAAATGATGAAATAGATCATCAATCTGTAGAAATAAATAATTTTTTTTTCATCACTTGATTGAACTTTCGGTAATAAACATATCTACAAAGTGAACCATCATCTTTATTATAAAAGATAACTAGTGAAACCCAAGGTGAGTTGCTTTGGTGTATAAAGTATTTATCAAGAAGATCATTCAAATGGAACTTAATCTCTTTCCATTTAGTTGGTTCCATGTGGTAAGAGTTATTGGATACTAGTTGAGTATAAGGCATCAATTCAATGGGAAAAATCAACCACCCTTACCGGTGGAAAACTATTGAAATAAGAAGGAAACACATCAGGAAACTCGACCACCACTGGACGGAGATCACCGCTCAAATATTTTCACTCAAAGTAAATGTAAAATACTGATATTACTTTCCCTAAATTCAGAGATGAAGTTTCATCCCTACTCGAACATGGGTCCCATTCTCCTTTAAAAACACGAGACACAACATTGGGTGTAGTAAATGATATCTGTAACACCCTGACCCTAGTTACCCAGATTCGGTGCATTATTACATAACATTGGCATAATAAAAGGAATAATGTCCTGAAAGACCGATAATTTTAGTATCCTTGTAAGTAGTAGCTAAATTTATAAGTTTTACATTACATGATGAAATAAAAACATCAAAAAAATCCCCTTTTGAACACACTTATATCCTATGAATATCCCTGTAGGTCAACTATAAAATACTTATTCACATCCAGGGAAAAGTAAAACATAGAAAGGGGTGATCTCAGATGCTCATTAAGGATAAAAATATAGAGGAAACTTTCATAAATAAGCATAAACATTTAAGGAAATGTATAACACTAAAACAAAATCCTTTTAAACTAAAACTTCAGCATGATATGGAAAAGATAAAATCAAATAATGCCATTTAAATATTTACATGGATATTATACTAGTCAAATAATCACATTTAATATCAATAGACACTTTCATAATGATGGAATGCATAATTCCAGACTTCATAACCACATAATCAATGCCTTCTTCCATGACTACAAATAATATTTTGAAACGGCCGTGTGCCAAGACACTAGTTTTTCTCATGAGACCTACCGATTCATTGAGGATCTATAGTGGGTACCACCCATCACTTACTAAGTCCAATGCATTCCTAATGTGAAAAGGTTTAAACATAACATAAACATTCATATTAAAACTAGCATAAAAAATTCTAATACATTATCCATAAACCATGAATGGTATAAAAATAACACATCCACGGTCAAACATATCACAATATATTCAATATAATATGGAAGATTTGTATCATAATAAATCAACCTCTATCAATAATAATATCCTGTAAAGGATGTTGACATAGTTGAAAATTATCAGTAAAAATCTTCGAGAGAAATATCCATTTTTCATGAAATAATTTAAAAGTAATATAAATGAATTCATTAAAAAAGATATTTTGTAGTCAAATTTTCCTTACCAATTTGAAACTTTTGAAATTAATTAACATTATAAAACATTCATGTCCATATAGATAAATCTTTAAAACCATTTCTGAAAACATGGACATTAATGAGAATGGTTTAGAAGAATAAATATTTAAAACATTTAAAATGATGTTTTAGTAAAAAGTCCCTTAAAAATAATCCCTTTGAAAACTATTTTATGAAACATGACATGGATAATAAATATGTCCTAGTAGATACTTACGTAAAAAAACCTCAGATAATAAAGAGATTGTGAAATTAACCTTTACCTTGTACTTTTACTTGGTAGAGTGTATGTTAACCTCATGTATAATAGTTAAATAATTGTTATTAAATTATACAAGAACTATATAAAAAATATTATATCATATATGATCCTCTAATATTACTTTGTTAATAATATTTTAGTAGTATCGTCGTTTCGAGTGTTAACTGATCAGTTTTCCATTATATGCTCATTTATGTAAGTTGTGTTTGTTATGTATAGGATGTATTTTATTCATATCCAAAATGATATTAAGTTTTAAAAAATTATTTTTAATCATAAAATGAAAATTATTCTTGAATGATTATGATGGGGAATGAATCCCATCACGTTCGTGGAGACAGTAATCCGTACGTACACACGAGCGACAATGTCATTATATTGATGGTGAAATAGTGTGTAATTAGATGGTATATCATATATATAGAATCATTAACATGTTATATTTATTATTTATATCATTTATACTCATTATTATACCCATCCAAATAATGAAGTGTTTGAATAACTAACTATACCACGACGTGGAGTCGGTAAGCCATACGTACGTACGTATGGTGACATTGTCATTTATATGATGGGTAGATTAATGAATATAGATATACCATTTTTATAATAATATTAGAGTATATATAAGATACTAGAGTTATTATTTTCGAATGGAAACAACAAAGAAAGAGGAAGTGGAAGAAGAAAAGAACATTAAAGAGGGTGGTGAAATTAACACCTCTTCTTCAGATGTTTCCATTTGAGTTGATCAAAAGGGCTCATTAGGTTGGATTTATGATCAAACTAAAGACTCTAGGTTGATGTGAGGGAAGTGGTGGGGATATTTGGGCATGGTTTTTCTGAGCCAAATGGCTTTGGATATGTGAAATTAAGAGAAGGGGAATTACTTTTTTATAAGAAATGTGAGGGTCACTTTAGAAAAATCTTGAAATATTATTTTATAACAAAATAATTTTCAGTTTATTATGGCTCAAAAATGATTTATTTCATATATAAGGTGGTTATGTGTCAAAAAACATTCAACCAATAGGTTTTAGACAGTTTTAGGTCACCATATTAACCTTATCTTTTCGATTTAACTCTTAGTTAAATAGTTTTACATTTACCATGTCTCTTTGTATTTTAATATTATATGGTTAATAAACTTAATATAACAAGAAAATAGAACCTTAAGTGGTTAATTATTAATATATATTACCTTATTTAAGTCTTTTGGCAGATCCTTAAATTTTTAGTCATTTTATATCAATTAATAATATAGCATTTGTTTTAAAAACTCTATTATTTCAATTTTGACACAATTTAGTATTTGGTTTTTGTGAAAATCATAACAGAATGATTACTTCAGAAAAAATTATTTAATCAACCCTAAAATTTCATATTAACCTATAAAATTAGTGTAATTCATCAAAAGTCTCATATTACATTTATTTGGATATTTATAATATCAAATATTTTAATATTTCATTAATAAGGTAATTATTGCATTATCATTGTATCATAAATAAATTAAATTATTTAATATCTAAAAATTATAAATAAAATACCATTATGTATGAAATATTTTTATCTTTATAATTAATATTTATAATAGAATTTATCTTATGTATAACCCTATATTGAAAATGGTTTAATTATTAAACTTTGAATTTGACACTTTTAACTCTTCTTTATATAAAATAATAATAAATTCCCTAATCTAATCCAAGTGGACCAAATGGATCATACTTTATTACTAAGATTGTTTTTGGTGGAATTATAATTATCTAATAGAATTTGGAAATGTGTTAGGGTAATTATAATATCATTTTTACCCTTAATTACCCTATTTACTTTTAACCACGGTAAATAAAAGTCAAAAGTTACTATTCACCAAAAAAATATTTTCATCATATTGAAACACATTTTACTTACTAATTTCAATTCTGTCTCTCAGATCTTTGAAATTCAACTCACAGAAGCGTTAAAATTTAGTTTTATGCAAATTTGTAAATGCTCCTAGAAGGTGGGTAAAAGACGGTAAAAAGTTCAATAAAATTTTATATATCTAAAATCATTATAAAATGACTCAAATTAATTACATTGAAAATATATAGGTATTATGTATCTATTTTGACCTAAAATAAAATAATATAAAATAACTAATTATTTAAATAAAAAGTCAGTTTTAAACATTAACGCAGTGCTTTTCACTATTCATCATAAATTGAAAGTTCTCGGAAAAATACCAAAAATTCACCCTAATCTAATTTTGATATTCCAATTCCAAAAATGAAATCCATTTTAAAATTTAGAATTTATAAAATTTCAAAAAGTGGTTATTATAATTCATAACGACTAGTTTCATTGGTCGTGGTGTGTTAAAACTCCATGTTGCATATAATGCAAGCTACTGCATTATTCAAATGGAAACAAATCGTGGAAGCTTGGGGTGTTACATTCTCCCCTACTTAAAATAATGTTTTCCTCAAAATTTCTAGAATATTACAGCATAAAAAGATTTGGGTGGTTCTTCATCATAAGTTCCTTAGGTTCCCACATTGCCTCTTCCATCTTATGGTTTCTCCATATAACTTTCACCATATGAGTCGTCTGGTTTCTCATCACTTGTTCTCTGGTATCAAGAATCTTGACAGGATCTTCACAATAAGATGGATCAAGTTCCAGTTCAATTTCCTCATAGGTGAGTACATGCATTGGGTCCGGTATGCATTTTCTCAACAGTGATACATGGGACACATCATGAAATTTGGAGAGACTTGGAGGCATTGGCAAACGATAAGCTACAACCTCAATTAGTTCTATAATTTAGAAAGGTCTGATGTACCTGGGACTCAATTTACCCTTCTTACCACAACATATAACACCCTTCCATGGAGATACCTTCAAGAAAATTTGGTCTCCTACTTGAAATTCCAAATCCTTCCTTTGGTTATCGGTGTAGTTCTTTTGCCTAATTTGGGATGCTTTGATGTGGGTTTGGATAACCATCACCTTTTACATTGTTTCGTCAATAATTTTTGGTCCTATGAGTTTTCTTTCACCAATATCATCCCAACAAGTTAGTGTGTGACATCTCTTTTCGTATAATGCTTCATATGGTGCCATCTGAATACTTGAATGGAAGCTATTGTTATAGAAAAATTAAACCATAGGTAAATATTAATCCCACATACCTTGAAAGTCAAGTGAGAAAGATCTCAAAATGTCTTCTAAGGACTGAATAGTCCATTCTGATTGTCCATCGATTTGAGGGTGGTAGGAAGTGCTCAAACAAAGTTCATTATCTAGGGCCTTCTGAAGAATTTTACAGAATATTGACGTAAAATCATGATCAGAAACAATCAATAGGGGTACACCATGGAGTCTTACAACTTCATTAATATATAGTCTTTCTAGATGTTCAAGTGGTAAATCTTCTCTTATAGCAATAAAATGTGCTTACTTAGAAAGACGATCAACAATGACCCATATTGTATCATTTCTTCTAGGAGTCTTCGGTAGACTCATGACAAAGTCCATTGTAATATTATCACATTCCACTCAGGTATGGGAAGAGGTTGCATGACTCCTCCAGGTTGTTGCCTTCTTGCTTTCACTTGTTGGAAAACCATATATCTTGACACAAAATCAGCAATCTCCCTCTTCATGTTGTCCTATAAAAAATTTTTCTTCAAATCACAATACATCTTGGTGCTCCGATGGTCTATAGAGAAATTGGAGCTATGAGCATCATCCAATAATTCCATCTTTAGATCAGGTATGTTAAGAACACAAAGTCTCTTCCCAAATTTTAAAATTTCATATTCATATATGAATTCACGAAATCTCCCATCATTCATAGCTTTAATTTTATTTTTAAATTCCTCTTCTTCAGTCTGAGAACTTATTATCCATTCTAGTAAGGATGGTTTGGAAACCATTTGAAAAAGCCTTGATGTTCCACTGTAACAACCCAAGATTTTATGAGAATTATTATTTTTAATTTCATTGAGGTCTTCTGTTGTACGCGACACCAAAATTAGCATGTTCTATACGCAACATCGTATTAGCTTGCAGTATACACAACACTAATCATGGATTGTGTTACACACAATTTCAAGTTCGTTTGATAGAATTTATTTTACGAAACATTGAGTATATATATATATATATATATATATATTCAATGTATAAATGAAATATTGTTGGATTCTATTATACGCAACAACAGATGAATCTTGCACTATACAGAACCCTGACTTGGCTTTCATTACACGCAACCGCGACCTTCCACGATAGCCTGTGTTATACGCAATACCAAGTTTCACTAAACGAGAGATTATTATAATATTATTATGAACTATCCGTTATGAATATTAATACCCACTTTTTGAAATTTTTGAAATTTTATTTTTCAAAATGGACTTCATTTTTGGATTCAGGATATCTAAATTAGCCTAGGGTGGATTTTTGGTATTTTTCTGAAAACTTTCAATTTTTGATGAATAGTGAAAACACTGGGTTACTATTTAAAAACCGGATTTTTATTTAAATAATTATTTATTTTAATTAAATTTATTTTAGGTCAAAATTGATACATAATACCTATATAAGTTCAATGCAATTTATTGGAGTCATTTTATAATAATTTTAGATATATAAAAATTTTATTGAACTTTTCACCGTCTTTTACCCACCTCCTCGGAGAATTTGAAAATTTACATAAAACATAATTTTAATGCTTTTGTGAGTGGAATTTCAAAAATTTGAAAGACACTGCTAATATCAAGGAGTAAAATGTGGTTCAATAAGATAAAAATAATTTTTGGTGAATTGTAACTTTTTACTTTTATTTACCACAGTTAAAAGTAAATAGGGTAATTAAGGGTAAAAATTGTATTATTATTACCCTAACACATGTCCTAATTCTATTGGATAAGTTTAATTAGACCAAAAACAACCTTATGAATATAATATTATCATTTAGGTCCCCTTGAATTAGATTAGGACATTTATTATTATTTTATTTAAAAAAGAGTTAAAATAGTTAAAATCAAAGTTTAATAACTAAAACATTTTTAATATAAGGTTATACATAAGATAAATTAGACTATAAATATTCATTAGAAAGAAAAAAATTATTTCCTACATAATTTTATTTTATTTATAATTTTTAGACATTAAATAATTTAATTTATTTATGACACAATGATGATGCAGTAATTACCTTATTAAATTAAATATTAATATAATTTATGTTATAAATACCAAAATAAATGTAATTTTAGGCTTTTTATGAATTCCACTTATTTTCTAGGTTAATATGACATGTTATTATTGATTTAGTTTACTTTTTTTGAACTAATCATGTTGTTATGAGTTTCACAAAAATCAATTACCAAATAGTGTCAAAATTGACATAAAATAGTTTTTAAAATAAATATTATATTATTAATTTTTATTATATTCCTAAAAATATAAGGTTCGTCAAAATGAATTATATAAGGTTATATATATTAATAATGAACCACTTGGGGTTCGTTTGTCTGGTTATAGTATGTTTAATAACCATATAGTGTAAGAAAACAACAAGACACGGTAAAAGTTAAATTATTTAACTTAGAGTTAATTCTAAAAGATAAGGTTAGAATAGTAACCTAAACTTGTATAAAACCTATTGGTTGAAATTATTTAGACCCATTCCCACTTTATCTTCTAAATAAATCAATTTGGAGGTATTATAAGCCAAATATGACTTTATTATAAAATAATATTTTAAGTTTTTCCAAAGGTGCCCCTCTCCTCCCTTATAAAAAGGGCACCCCTTCCCTCTTCTCTTAAAACCCTTTTGAGACTTTAAGCTCTGCCAAACCCTGACCATTTCTCCTCTCCACTTCCCTAGAAACATTTTGGAGGTTCTGGTCTTCTAAAAAGACCAACTCTACTTCCTTAAGAGGAAGCTTAAAGGAGGTGCGTCGGAGAAGAGATAATCTCTTCTTCTGATTCTCTCAAGTTTCTTTCTTCTTCTACTTCTTCTTCTTTAGTTGTCTCATTATAAAGTAATAACATCAGTATTACTTATATACTGATATGTTATTATGAATATTAAACATCCTTATTTCACTTTCTATCTATCCTACGGAAAACGAAATCACCGCGCGTGTGTACGTATGAAATACCGTCTCCACGCCGTGGTGTAATCTGTTTTCGACCACCACCTTGCTTGGATGGGTAAAATGGTGTAAATAAATAACTATATATGATTATTGTAAAGTGATATTGATTATGAAATATCATACATACACTTCAATATAATTCCATGATCATGGGAATGATATCATCGCTCGTGCGTACGTACGGAATACCGTCTCCACAACACGATGAGATTCATTCTCCATGTTAACCATTCATGAATGATTATAAAGTATATATAATAAGTAATCATGAAATATATGACATAATAATAATATTGTATTTATGTATATATATATTTATTTCATCTACTTAATTCCATTCAGTTCAATAAGGAAACGAAAACAGCGTTCATGCCTACGTACGGCCTACCGTCTCCATGAACGGTGTATTTCATTCCATTTATCGATCTATCATATATATATGTATATGCTGAATATATATTATATATAAATAATGTTTTAAATTCTGGAATTAATTAAATCAGGATATAAGTAACAATATCAAGAAGAACTAGTCGAAACACGTACAATAAATGAAACGATTTTACCCAAATCGCTGCTTTTACATCGAATTTACAAAAGATTGGGTAATATAAAGTCATAAGTAAACTATATCTGAAATCATAGCAAAGAATATGATTCTGTAATAAGTCAATCACATTATTTATATCATTATATAGGAGGCTTGGATACATATGAGGCATATCAGACATAAGGTAAGGGATAACTATTCCAATCTCGCTCTAATCTGATATTGTTTATTCGTAAGTATTTACTGGGGTTATATTTATCATCCATGTCCTTGTTTTTTAAAAATGGTTTCATGTATGTCTAAAGTAATTTTTACCCATTTTTTACTTTTACTACATGGTATGTAAAGAATCTTTCTTTTGTTTACCGTACGAGGTGCTTTTTGACTTTTTCGGCAAAAGTATGAGAAGAATGTATTTTTTAACTTATACGACATGAATGGATTTTTTACGGTTTTATAACACCTTATTTTTATGAATATTACTCTATAATATTTCATGACTATATTCAAAAAATTCCTTTTATTTTAAAATTGCATGGAATTTTGTGAAAAGAAAATTATTTTTAAGAAGAAAGGATATTTTCCTCAAAAATTCTTTTCATGTGTTTTATCAAAACTATTTTCCATCTATGATGACATTATTTCATATGTGTATGTTTCAAGTATAATATCTATATGATTTATGTGGTTTCACTTTTCTTATGATGAAACGATATCCATTTGTTTTATATGGATTATGTTATGATGGGATGATGTTTATGAAACCCATTTTTATTATTTGGGTTATGATAAATGATTTATGTTTATGTTGTGGCACAAGTAAGAATGATTTCATTATGAGATGGGTGAGACCTATATCTCCCTCCAACACATTGGGTAAAGATTTATATCTCATGAGATAGACATGGCTGGAACGGTAAGTTAATTTGGTTCAGTAATACAGGACTAAAACGAGGAGTGAACTCGATTCAGAAAGGGACTTTGTCCACTAAGATGGTCTTGGAAGCAATGCCTTGGCTACTATGGAAATCATATCATGTTCTTAATGGTTTTCCACAATTACATGTTTTATTCCCATGCTATTTTATCATGATTGATGTTCTATTGTGATCTACTCCTTACGTACTGCCATGTTTTATGTCATTACTCAATATTTTGATGTTTAAATATTATGTCCATGTTTGGAAGTTAAAATGTATATGGTTTGTTTTATTTTATCCATGCTTACCCTTACAGAGCATTTGAGCTCAGCCTTTATATGTTTTCTTTTCCCCAGGATATAATGAAAGGTTTTAGGTAAAAAAAGGAAGATCTTTATGGGAGATGTTGAAGATCTTTCACCAAGATTAGAAGATAATATTCCAAGCTTCCAAAGACACTAAATTATTACGGTCCTTTGGGGTCAGTTTTTGTTATTTATTAAGTATTCCGCAAAAGTAATGTAATTTCTATGTACGTCAAGCTTCAGGCCTTTACAGTTGGTATCAGAGGAAAGGTTTAGTTAACCTTTGGAAACTAGGATGCGAAAACTTTAGTGAAATCCCTAGAGGTATTTTTAAGGTATGTCTAGGGATGTCCCTAAGGTTAAGTATAAGTATAGGTTATAGTCCTAGAATTATGGTAACGATATTAGAATTAAACCTAAGATGTTAGATATTGAAGGTATACCCCCTTTATTATATTGTTTTCTTAGCATGATTTTTGCCTCTCACACTATTCTTTTTGAGTTTTAGACAATGGTTGGAACCCGAAGGAACCGTGTTGATCAATGTAATGGACGATGCAATGATTGTCCTCCTGAACAAACCAATGTTACAAGAGATAGAAGGAAAAATCTTATTGCTATACTTACACAAGCTATGAATCATTCTGGACTTTAAATTGAGCAGAGAAGGGAACAATATTCTATTTATTCCTTCATGAGGCAACGTCCACCTTCTTTCAGTGGGTCTTCTGATCCACTTGTTACTGAACAATGGATTAGTACCATTGAAAAAATATTTTCAATACTTCGCTGTTCAGAACATGAAAAAGTCAATTTGGCTATTTACCATTTAGAAGGTGAAGCGGACCACTGGTGGACTCTAATTAAGAATACAAGACCCTAAGATGAAATTGAATCCATGGAATGGGATGAGTTCAAAAACTTATTTTTCAGTAAATACTTCCCTCGTATTCTTAGAACAAAGATGGAAAAGGAGTTCCTTGAGCTTAAGCATAAGGATGATGAATCTATTGGTATATACGAAGCGAATTTTACAAGACTTGCAAGGTATGCATATGGTTTTATCATCCAACCTGAAAGTAAAGTTGATCGATTTTTTAGTGGCTTAAAACCAAGTCTTCGAAGGGAATTATTTATAAGAGACTTCAGTAGCTATGAAGAAATTGTGCATTGTGAAATCAAGGTAGAAATGGAATTTGGTGTTACATATCCATCTCATGGTTTTGAAAAGAAATGAAAGATGGAGTTCAATGAAAAACATCAGAACAATTGTGAAGAGAAGGTGAATGTTTCTTTATGCTCAATGTGTGGAAAGAATCATGGTAGAGATTGTCTTAAAGGGAATAGAAAATGTTTTAAGTGTGGAAAAGAAGGTCATCGAGCATCTGAGTGTCGAAGTAATGGAAAAAGGGTTGCTAATGATGTGAATAAAGAAAAGACTGTAGAGAATGCACCACCAACACTTCAATGCTTCAAGTGCAAGGAAATGGGGCATTATTCTAACCAATTCCGTAACCCAAGGGTTAATGATGATCAACGTGAGCAAACTCTTAAGGAAAAGGACAAAGGGAAGTCACATGCGATCACTATTGGCGATGTTGAGTATGACAATGATGTAGTGGAATGATTATGTGTTTATGTAACAGGATTCTAAAATAATGTTGTGGAATCTAATTTATAGTATTATGGAATATTGGAATATCTATGTATTGGTTTATTATGGCTTTCAATAATTATATGGTACTGGTAACCATGAAAAGTAATTCAAATATTTTGGAAAGCAGATGATATGATAAAGATAAAATGAAATGTTTAATAGTATTCATGAGCTCATGACTTATATAAGGACTAAGTGATATTATGGTTTAAGTATATAGAATTTTTGGGATTTTGTTATGTGGAAAGAGTTAACTTTTGACAAAATTCATGTTTTCACTAAGGTTCAATGGGTATTCATTTTTCAAGAGAATACATGATTAAGGTATTCAAATGTTTGGAATGTGATCAAAAATATATATCTTATATATAGGGGATAAATGACGGTATTCACGTGCTTGTTATGTGACATTTCAAGTAGTCTTTTTATTTATACTATGATATTGGACAGAAGTATTTTGAATAATAATAAAGATTGGAATGAATTATGTTAGACATAATATAGTATTGTTTAAGGCTAAAACTTTTTTCGATATTATTGATGGAATGTTATAATAGTTTAGTTTAATAAAAGGGACAACATGCATAACAGGCGATAACCCGTCGCGTCGGACAAGGCTATGGGAATTGAACCCACAACCGAAGTATGACATACCTTTATCGCCTACCACTGGCCTATAGGAATTCCATAGTTAGTAGGAACTAGTTTTATTTTATTAAGTGGTATGATAGATGAAGTATAAGTCCATTTTTGGAATCATATACGACTAACCTCACCATATATGGACTTATGTATATTTGATAACTTTTTCTAACCTTTTTGTTTGAGACAGATGGAATGACCCAACATTCTATCACAGGATCTGCTAAAACTTCACGAATGAAAAATTCAACTTCATTTCTTTAAGAGATGAAGTGAAAATTGTTCAAGGCACGAACAATGGTGAGATTATACCGAAATAAAGTAAGTATTTATACTAATTCAAATTCTTCAACTTTAGGAAAATGATCTTGAAAACCAAAAATGTTGTCATAGTGCCCTTATATCCGATGAATTAGATGATACCTTAAATCATCACAAATTTATGGCTTTGTGATTGTTGGGTTTTTTATAGCCATGTTCTCTACCACTCTCCATCAGAACATGATGGTTAGATTTCTCTTCCATATCCATATTTTCACCTATGTTCTCCTATGTGGAAACCCAGGGATAACCTAATTTGGGTAATTGTTACGTTTCATACATTAGTTTTTAAAATTAAGCTTTAGTATTCCTTTTTACGATGTGGATTTCTATTGAATAAAATTTCAAGTAGTAAAGTATTTATAACCCCGACGAATTTTGAGGGTGAAATTCATTTTAAGGGGGGTAGAATGTAACAACCCAAGATTTTAGGAGAATTATTATTTTTAATTTCATTGATGTCTTGTGTTGTACGCGACATCAAAATTAGCTTGTTCTATACACAACACCATATTAGCTTGCAATATACACAACACTAATCTTTGATCGTGTTACACACAATTTCAAGTTCATTTGATAGAAGTTATTTTACGCAACATTCAGTGTGTATATATATATATATATATTCAATGTATAAATGAAATATTGTTGGATTCTATTATACACAACAAAAACTAAATCTTTCACTACATGCAACCCTGACTTGGCTATCATTACACGCAACCGCGTCCTTCCACGATAGCGTGTGTTATACGCAATACCAAGTTTCACTAAATGATAGGTTATTATAATATTATTATGAACTAGCTGTTATGAATAACAATACCCACTTTTTTAAATTTTTAAATTTTATTTATTAAAATGGACTTCATTTTTTGATTTGGAATATCGAAATTAGCCTAGGGTGAATTTTTGGTATTTTTCTGAAAACTTTCAATTTTTGATGAATAGTGAAAACACTTTGTTACTATTTAAAAACCAACTTTTTATTTAAATATTTATTTATTTTAATTAAATTTATTTTAGGTCAATATTGATACATAATACCTATATAAGTTCAATGTAATTTATTGGAGCCATTTTATAATAATTTTAGATATATATAAAAACTTTATTGAACTTTTCACCATCTTTTACCCACCTCCTAGGAGAATTTGAAAATTTACATAAAACTTAATTTTACCGCTTCTGTGAGTGTAATTTTGAAAATAAGAGAGACATGGTTAATATCAAGGAGTAAAATTTGGTTCAATAAGATAAAAATAATTTTTGTTGAATAGTAACTTTTTAATTTTATTTACCACGGTTAAAAGTAAATAGGGTAATTAAGGGTAAAATGGTATTATTATTACCCTAACACATGTCCTAATTCTATTGGAGAAGTTTAATTCGACCAAAAACAACCTTAGGAATATAATATTATCATTTAGGTCCACTTGGATTAGATTAGGACATTTATTATTATTTTATTTAAAAAAGAGTTAAAATAGTTAAAATCAAAGTTTAATAACTAAAACATTTTTAATATAAGGTTATACATAAGAAAAATTCGACTATAAATATTAATTATAAATATAAAGATATTTCATACATAATCTTATTTTATTTATAACTTTTAGACATTAAATAATTTAATTTATTTATGACATAATGATGATGACGTAATTACCTTATTAATTAAATATTATCATAATTGATGTTATAAATACCCAAATAAATGTAATTTAAGACTTTTTTTGAATTACACTAATTTTAAAGGTTAATATGACATGTTATTATTGATTTAGTTAACTTTTTTCGAACTAATAATGTTGTTATAATTTTCACAAAAATCAATTACCAAATAGTGTCAAAATTGACATAAAATAGTTTTTAAAACAAATATTATATTATTAATTGGTATTATATTCCTAAAAATCTAAGTTTCGGCTAAATGACTTATATAGAGTTATATATATTAATAATGAACCACTTGGGGTTCTTTTGTCTGGTTATAGTATGTTTATTAACCATATAATGTAAGAAAACAAGAAGACATGGTAAAAGTTAAATTATTTAACTTAGAGTTAAATCTAAATGATAAGGTTAAAATAGTAACCTAAACTTGTATAAAACCTATTTTTAGGGTATTTAGACCCATACCCACTTTAGCATAGAAATAAATCAATTTTCATCTATTATAAACCGAATATGACTTTATTATAAAATAATATTTTAAGTTTTTTCAAAGGTGCCCCTCTCCTCCCTTATAAAAAGGGAACCCCTTACCTCTTCTCTTAACACCCTTTTGAGCCTTGAATCTTGGTAAACCCCTGCCCATTTATCCTCTCCACTTCCCTAGAAATATTTTTGAGGTTCTTGTCTTCTCAAAATACCAACTCTACTTCTTTAAGAGGAAGCTTAACGGAGGTGTGTCGAAGAAGAGGTAATCTCTTCTTCCGATTCTCTCAAGTTTCTTTCTTCTTCTACTTCTTCTTCTTTAGTTGTCTCATTATAAAGTAATAACATAAGTATTAATTATATACTGATATGTTATTATGAATATGAAACAACCTTATTTCACCTTCTATCCATCCTATGGAAAACAAAATCACCGCGCGTGCATACGTACGGAATACCATCTCCACGCCGTGGTGTAATATGTTTTCGACCACCACCTTACATGGATGGGTATAATGGTGTAAATAAATAACTATATATGATTATTGTAATGTGATATTGATTCTGAAATATTATACATACACTTCAATACAATTCTGCGATCATGGGAATGATATCATCGCTCGTGTGTACGTACGGAATACCGTCTCCACTACGCGATGAGATTCATTCTCCATGTAAACCATTCATGAATGATTATAAAGTATATATAATAATTAATCATGAAATATATGACATAATAATGATACTGGATTTATTTATATATATATGTATGTCATCTACTTAATTCCATTCAATTCAATAAGGAAACGAAAACAGCGTTCATGCGTACGCATGGCCTACCGTCTCCATGAACGGTGTATTTCATTCCATTTATCGATCTATCATATATATATGTATATGCTGAATATATATTATATATAAATCATGTTTTACATTCTGGAATTAATTAAATCAGGATATAAGTAATAATATCAAGAACAACAAGTCAAAACGCGTACAATAAATGAAACGATTTTACCCAAATCGCTGCTTTTACATCGAATTTACAAAAGAACGGGTAATATAAATTCATAAGTAAACTATATATGATATCGTAACAGTGAATATGATTATGTAATAAGTCAATTACATTATTTAAATCATTATATAGGAGGTTTGGATACATACGAAGCATATCGGACATAAGGTACGGGATAACTATTCCAATCTCACTCTTATCCGAGATTGTTTCTTCGTAAGTATTTACTGGGGTTATATTTATCATACATGTCCCTATTTTCTATGAATGGTTTCATGTATGTTTAAAGTCCTTTTTACCCATTTTTGAATTTTACTACATGGTATGTACTAAATCTTTCTTTTTTTTACCATACGAGGTACTTTTTGACTTTTTCGGAAAAAGTACGAGAAGAATATTTTTTTAACTTATACGACATGAATGGATTTTTTACAATTTTATAACACGTTATTTTTATGAAGATTACTCTACATGATTTCATGACTATTTTCAAAAAAATCCTTTTATTTTAAAATTTTGTGGCATTTTTTTAAAATAAAATGATTTTTAATAAGAAAGGATATTTTCCTCAAGAATTCTTTTCATGTGTTTTATCAAAACCATTTTCCATCTAAGATGAAATTATTTCATATGTGTATGTATCAAGTATAATATCTATATGATTTACATGGTTTCACTTTTCTTATGATGAAACAATATCCATTTGTTTTATATGGATTATGTTATGGTGGGATGATGTTTATGAAACCCATTTTCATTCTTTGGGTTATGATGAATGATTTAAGTTTATGTTGTGGCACAAGTAAGAATGAATTCATTATGAGAATGGTGGGACCTATACCTCCCTCCAATGCATTGGGTAAAGATTTATATCTCATGAGATAGACATGGCTGGAATGGTAATTTAATCCGGTTCAGTAATACTGGACTGGAACGAGGAGTGAACTCGATTCAGAAAGGGACTTTGTCCACTAAGATGGTCTTGGCAGCAATGTCTTGGCTACTATGGAAATCATATCATGTGCTTAATGGTTTTCCACAATTACATGTTTTATTCTCATGATATTTTATCTTTATTGATGTTCTATTGTGATCTACGTCTTACGTACTACCATGTTTTATGTCATTACTCAATATTTTGATGTTTAAATATTATGTCCATGTTTTGAAGTTCAAATTTATATGGTTTGTTTTATTTTATCCATGCTTACCCTTACTAAGCATTTGAGCTCACCCTTTATATGTTTTCTTTTCCCCGGGATATAAAGAAAGGTTTTATGTAAAAAAAAGGAAGATCTTTATGGGAGATGTTGCAGATATTTCACCAAGATTAAAAGATTATATTCCAAGTTTCCAAAGACACTAAACTATTACGGTCCTTTAGTGTCTGTTTTTGTTATGTATTAAGTATTACACAAAAGTAATGTATTGTCTATGTATGTCAAGCTTCGGGCCTTTACATTCACCTTACATGGTTATCCCCATATCCATATTTACTAGATCCATGTATATAGGATCCTTTTCAACTCTCATCTTGTTCAAAACTCCGTGATCCTTTCTACTCAAAGAATATGCCTCTTTATTTTCCTTACTCAGGTGGTATTTTATAGAGAAATCATAATCCTTGAGTAGTTCAATCCATCGTCTTTGCCTCATATAGAGTTCTTTCTATGAGAAAATATATTTCAAACTCTTATGATCAGTATAAATCTCAAAATTTTCACCATAGAGATAGTGCCTCCATATTTTCAGAGAAAAGATTACAGCTAATAACTCATGATCATGAGTATGATAGTTTTTCTCATGATTTTTTAGCTATCGTGATGCATATGAAATAACTCTACCATTCTGTTTAAGTACACAACCATGTCCTTTCTAGGAAGCATCACTAAAAATAACAAACCCATCGTTCCTTGATGGTATAGTAAAGATAGAAGCATTGAATAATATTCTCTTCAGTTCTTAAAAACATTCTTCACACTCTTTTGTCCAAAAAAAATTAACCCCTTTACGTGTGATCTTGGTTAATGGGTTAGCATACTGGGAAAAATTCTGGACGAAACGTTGATAATAACCTATTAAACCAATTAAACTATGTACCTCAGTTATACTCGTCGGTGCTGGCCATTCTTGGATTGCATTTTTCTTTTAAGTATCCATAGAGATTCCATCCTTAGAGATAATAAGGTCAAGAAAAGAAATCTCTTGAATCTAGAATTCACACTTGCTAAACTTCCCATATAATTCATTTCTTCTAAGGGTTTTCAGAATAGTGCGCAAGTGATTTTCATGATATTCATAGCTTTTTGAGTATACCAAGATATCATCAACAAATATGACTAAAAAGTCATCATGATATTCCTTGAAAACAATATTCATTAGATCTATGAAGATAGAGGGTGCATTAGTCAATCCAAAACTCATTACTATAAACTCATAATGCCCATACCTGGTTCGAAATGATGTTTTTAGAATGTCTTCCTTCTTCACAAACAACCAATGATATCAAGATCGAAGGTCAATCTTTGAAAAATATTGAGCTCCATGAGATTGGTCGAATAAATAATCAATGTGAGGTTGGGGATACTTGTTCTTTATTGTTATATCATTTATCTCCCTGTAGTCAATGCACAACCTCATATATCCATCGCTTTCATAACAAAAAGGACAAGGGATGCTCATGGAGAAACACTAGGGTGAATAAATCCCATATTAATCAATTCCACTTGTTTTTTCTTTAGTCCTACTAATTACACAGTGGCCATTCTATAAGGGGTCTCCAATATGGGCCTTGAACCTGGAATTAAATCAATGGAAAACTCAACTTATCATTCGGGAGGATGTCCAGGTAAATCCTCTAGAAACACATCAATATATTCTTGCACAATAGGTACATCCTCTATTCAAACATTATTGTCCTCACCTATAGTTATTTCATTATATTCTTCCCAAATAATTGAATTTAGTAGATCTACTGGGGGTGGATCTAGATAAGAATCATGCGGTGACATTTCTACTCCAAAGATAAGGAACTCCTTATTATCATCTAAAATTGTAACCTTCTTTTTCTTATAATAAATTTTCCCATCTTGGTTCAAAAGCCAATCCATTTCGAGGATTATATCAAACTCAATCATGGGTATGACGATGAGATCAGTAGATAAAGAAAATTTATATTCCCTAATGGAAACTGATTCACAAAACTTTGTTGAGATGGTAATTCCCTTATATTTTTTGACTGATAACTCCCTCGTTAAGTTAAATTGAAAATATCTAACTTTCTTATCAAACTAGGAAGATATGAAACAATGCGATGATCCAGAATCAAATAAATCATTGACTAATCTTAAGAAAACCATTAAATTACATGAAACCACTTCTTTCATAGATTTAACCTTAGCAGTAGTGATCACAGAAGCTTGTCCTTTCTCCCTTGGCCTTTTCTGAGATAAGTTCCCTTGGCCCTTAGGACATTCATTTGCATAATTCCCGTTTTATCTACAATTGAAGTATTAAACATTGACAGCCTCTTTCTTCCCCTTACAATCACGAGCTTGGTGGCATTTTACACCACACATGTAACAGACTCCCATTCTCTTCAGTCAAGTACTGGGGTGTTTCTTCCCACATTTACTACAGGATGGATATTCAACTTTTCACTTATTCCACTTATTTCCATTTCTATAGTGTTCAGAAGATCGTTTTTTCTCTTTCTTTTCTTTAAAGTCATAAGACTTAGAGAATTCCTTTTTTTTCTTGATAGTGCAGGAGAAAATATCTTCATATAATAAGAAGAATTGTGAAATTAATTCTCGGAAGAGAAATGATTTTAACTCATCAAATAGTTGATCAATCTTAATCTTTTGTTTACATATATAATCTTATGCATGCCTTGCTAACCTTGTATTGTTAGCCTCATAATTTGTGAGATTATCCTCCTCTTTTTTCCTCAGACTAAGAAATTGTCTTTCCATATCTGCTCGATGGTCACAGGGAAATTATTTTTCTATGAAAATCTCTCTAAAGTTCATTCATTCTATATTTGATACTTCTACATCTTCCTTTGTGTTGTGGATTAATTACCACCATTGATCTGCATCTCCCGTGAGGCGATAAACTGCAATGAAAACTTTTTCCCTTTCGATAGCCCCCAAATCATGAAATATTTTCTCAAAGGAACTTATCCATTGCTCAGCTACTAATGGATTTTTACTCCCTATGAATTTTGGTGGTTTTTTCCTCATGAAGTGGTCGAACATTGATCCTCTGCATTGAGGATCAGGGTGCTCCATATGGTTAAGGTTATTATTCATAACCTGAGTGAGTTGTCCCAGTATGGTGATAAGGTGATCAGCACTAGTTGCATCACCATCTCTACTATAATTATCTTTTGTATGAGGGAAATACCTACATGGATTACATGGGTTGATATGGTTTCCATTCCTTCCACTAGGCTCCATTTCTAAACAATAGCATACACTATATTAGTTTATGAATCTCAACACATAATTTTAAACTTATAAAATAGTTAAGATAAATTGAACAATTTATGGATATAATCTATAATAATAAAAATGTTTTATTTGAGAAATTATGTACTCATAAACCCTTCATAATGGTTTGTTAAGAAAATGAGAATTATCCTAAGCATATCCCCTTGGAGGGTCGTAACCAAGAGTACAGCAAGGCCCGTTGTAATTCACCAGTTCTCATTCGAGTCTAGCTCAATGCGGTGTTTTCAGGTTTTACCCCTAGGTACATCTATGCCAGAGCCGCCTCTACCTACTCATATCTAGACAGAGATGTATTCTTTAGAAAACTTAATAAACCTCTACAGTACCAAAATTCTAGGAAGTTATTCTATACTAATCCCCAAAGTCTATATTAAGGTAGTGTTCTCTAATAAGAGTTTTTCTAAATCTAGTTTCCAAGGTTTGTACTAAACTTCCTCTAAGAACAACTGTAACACCCTGACCCCAGTTACCTAGAGTCAATGCATTATTACATAACATTTTCATGATATAAGGAATCATATTCCGAAAGACCGATCAGTTTAGTAGCTTTTGAAATACTAGATGCATTTATATGTTTTAAATTACATCATGAAATAAAAACATCAACAACATTTTGTCCCCTTTTGAACACACTTATATCCTTAGCATATCCCTATAGGTCAACTATAAAATACTTCTTCACATATTGGGAAAATTAATCATATAAAGGGGTAATCTTAGATGATCAGTAAGGATAACAATATAGCGGAAACAATCATAAATAAGCATAAACATTTAAGGCAATGTATAAGACTAAAAAAATCCTTTTAAACTTAAACTTCAGTATAATATGGAAAAGATAAAATCAAATACTTTTATTTACTTATTCACATAGATATTCTACTAGTCAAATAATCAAATGCAATTTCAATAACCATTTTCATAATGATGGAATGCATAATTCCACACATTGTAACCAGAAATTCAAGGCCTTTTACCATGATTAAAAATAATATTTTTTCAAGGCCTTGTGCCAAGACACTAGTTTGTCTCATGAGACCTACCGATGCATCGAGGAGCTATAGCGGGTTCCACCTGTCACTAACTATGTCCAATGCATTCCTCTTGTGAAAAATTTTAAACATGACATAGACATTCTTATTAAAACTAGCATACGAAATGTCAATACTTTATCCATAAACCATGAATGGTATAAAAATAACACATCCATAGTAAAAAATATCCCAAAACCTTCAACATAATATGGACAATTTATATCATAATAAATCAACCTCAATCAATAATAATATCTCGTAAAGGATATTGACATTTTTGGAAATGATTAGTTAAAATATTTGAGAGAAATATCCCTTTTCATGAAATCATTTAAAAGTCATATAAATGAATTCATTTAAAAGAAAGTTTTGAATCAAAGTGTCACATACCACTTTGATACTTTTGAAAGGAATTTACATTTTAAAACATTCATTTCTATATAAATATACCCTTAATAACATTTTGAAAACATGAACATTAATGAGAAAGGTTTAGAAGAATAAATCTTTAAAACATTTAAAATGATGTTTTAGTAAAAAGTCACTTAAGAATAAACCGTTTGAAAACTCTTTTATGAAACATGAACATGGATAATAAATATTTCCTACTAGATACTTACGTAAAAACAACCTCGGATAATAAAGAGATTGTGAAATTAACCCTTACATTGTACTTTCCCTTGGTCGAGGGTATGTTAAAATCATGTATAATAGTTAAATCCCTATTATTAAATTATACAAAAACTATATACATAAATATCATATCATATTTGATCCTATAATATTTCTTTGTTAATAATATTTAAGTATTATCATCGTTTCGGGTGTTAACTAATCCATTTTCCTTTATATGATCTATTACGTAAGCCAAGTTTTTGTTACGTATAGGCTGTATTTTATTTATATCCGTAATGATATTAAGTTCTTAAACATTATTTTTAATCATAAATTGAAAATTATTCTTGAATGATTATGATGGGTAATGAATCTCATCGCATTCGTTGAGACGGTAATCTGTACGTACACACGAGCGACAATATCATTATATTGATGTTGAAATCGTATTCAATTGGATGATATATCATATTTTTAGAATAATTAAAATGTTATATTTATTATTTAGATCAGTTATACACATTATTATACCCATCCAAATAATGAAGTGTTTGAATAACAACCTACACCATGACGTGGAGACGGTAAGCCGTACGTACACACGTATGGTGACTTTGTCATTCATATGATGGGTAGAATAATAAATATGTTTATACCATTTTTATAATAACATCACAGTATATATAATATACTAGAGTTATTATTTTATAATGGAAACAATAAATAAAGAGGAAGTGGAAGAAGAAAAGAACTTGAAAGAGGGTGGTGAAATTATTACCTCTTCATCGGGTGTTTCCTTTTGTGTTGATCAAAAGGGCACCCTAGGTAAGATTTATGATCAATGTAAGGAATATTGGTTGATTTGAGGAAATTTGGGAGGAAATTTGGGTAGGTTTTGTCTGAGACAAATGTTTTTGGAGGTGTGAAATTAAGAGAAGGGGAAGTACCGTTTTATAAGAGAGGTTAGGGTCACTTTAAGAAAATATTGAAATATTATTTTATAATAAAATCATTTTTGGTTTATAATGACCCATAAATGATTTATTTTGATTAAAAGGTGTGGATGGGTCGAAAAAATCTCAACCAATAGGTTTTAGATAGGTTTGGGTCACCATATTAATCTTATCTTTTATATTTAACTCTTAGTTAAATAGTTTGACATCTATGATGTCTCTTTGTATTTTAATACTACATGGTTAATAAACTTACTATAACAAGAAAAATGAACCCTTAGTAGTTCATTATTAATATATATAACCTTATATAAGTCTTTTGGCCTAACCTTATATTTCTAGGAATATTATATCAATTAATAATATAGTATTTGTTTTAAAAACTCAATTATGTCAATTTTGACACTATTTAGTATTTGTTTTTTGTGAAAATCATAACAGCATGATTACTTCGAAAAAAAAATTATTTAATCCTCCCTAACATGTCATATTAACCTATAAAATCAGTGGAATTCATCAAAAGCCTCAAATTACATTTATTTTATATTTATAATATCAAATATTTTAATATTTCATTAATAAGGTAATTACTGTACCATCATTATGTCATAAATAAACTAAATTATACAAAGTCTAAAAATTATAAATAAAATACCATTATATAGGAAATTGTTTTAGATTTCTATTTAATATTTATAGTTGAATTTATTTAATGTATAACCCTATATTAAAAATAGTTTAGTTATTAAACATCGAGTTTAACACTTTTAACTCTTCTTTAAATAAAATTATAATAAATTTCTTAATCTTATCCAAGTGGAAAAAAAGGATCATATTATATTCCTAAGATTTTTTGTGGTCTAATTACACTTATCCAATAGAATTTGGACATGTTTTAGGGTAATTATAATATCATATTTACCCTTAATTACCTTATTTACTTTTAACTGTGGTAAATAAAAGTCAAAAGTTACTATTCACAAAAAAATATTTTCATCTTAATGAACCTCATTATACTTAATGATGTCAACTGTGCATTTCAAACTTTTGAAATTCAACTCACAGAAGTGGTAAAACTAAGTTTTATGCAAATTTGTAAATGCTCATAAAAGGTGGGTAAAAGATGTTAAAAAGTTCAATAAAATTTTATATATCTAAAATTATTATAGAAGGACTCCTATGAATGAAATTGAACATATATAGGTATTATTTATCTATTTTGACCTAAAATAAATTAAAATAAAATAACTAATTATTTAAATAAAAATTTGGTTTTAAACAATAACGCAGTGTTTTTCACTATTCATCAAAAATTAAAAGTTATCCAAAAAATCCCAAAAATTCACCCTAAGCTAGTTTTGATATTCCGAATCCAAAAATGAAGTTAATTTTGAAAATTAAAATTTATAAAATTTCAAAAATTGGGTATGACTATTCATAACTGTTAGTTTCATTGGTCGTGGTGTGTTAAAACACCAAGTTGCGTACAATGCAATCTACTACATTATTCAAAGGGAAATGTACCATGGAAGATTGGGGTGTTACAAGATACATGAAAGATAAAAATCAATCCATGATTTATTGGAAATTAACCAATCTACCCAAAATATGAATTCAAGATGTTTCATGTCAAGAACTAGAAAGCGCCAAGTAAACTCAACATTTGATAAGGAGAATACACAATTGGGACTATAGAGACCCTATTATCGCTTTGTACCAAGGGGTGTATTAATATATGTTGCACAAGACAAAATATTTATAGGAATATTTAACAAACTAAAAATACGAGTTGAAATAACTGAATGAGAAAACCCTGTATCAAATAGAGTAGTCACTAATGATGAATATATAGAAAAGTTACCTCTCACAGTCATTGGACTTGTGTCCAGTTCCTTTGGAGACTCTTCTACTATGTGAAGAAGCATCATTCCAGATTTATGTGGATGGAACCTAATTGCATGTAAAGAATTTGATTTACCCATAGTTTTTTTAGGAGATAATGATCTCGTTTCCATACACATAGTGAAATTGATATGAAATAATCCTTGTAAGTTCCTTGAAAGAATACAGGATTCACATTTCTTGAGAGAATCAGTGAAAACCCTCTTTGAATGTCCTAGATTTACACACTAGTAAAAAGCCAACGGGCCTCTTCCAAGAACTGAAAGAGGTCTAAGATGACCCTGCTATTGAGAACTGATGTGAGAATCATCATGATTTTGTTTTCCCTTTAAGGAACTCGTACTACTAGTAGGAGAAAAAGAATCACTTCATAACCCTGACTTTCCAGCCAAGTCCATCTTGACCATTAGCGCTCTATCCATCACATCATCATAAGAAGTCATATTTAGCAAGAAAACATGATAATTAAAATATAGTAGAAGTACCAACTTGATCCTTTGATCCCTCATACTCTCATTTGATACTATCTTGTGTGTGAAATGCATGAGCTCAACAAAAAACATTACATAATTTTTCACGATCTTATCAACCTTTTCATGCTTGAATAAATCGATGTACTTGGATAAAAACATTGAATCTAGATATAAATGGTCAGTGAAAATATACTTAAAGTATTTCCACTAGAATACCTCATGCTTTTTCTTTTTCAACATTGTGTCTCACCATCTCCTGCTCCTTCTAGCACAAAGGTGGCACACTTCACTTTGATTTCATCATGTGGTCAAAAAACCCAACCAAATTCTCCATTCTACTCAAATATTCCTTAGGGACTTATGGATAATTTGATCCCTTGAAAGGTTCTAGTTTCTAGAAAAGGAACTATTGAGAGTAAATCTTGAGAACATCCCTCTCAGGTTACATAACTGGAGCCTGAATGGGTACTGGAGGTGGTACCTATCTTAGAGCTTGGATAGTGCACATAATCACCTCAACCAGGTTTGGGTCCACAAGAGGATTTTATTGATAAGGTTAAATAGCAGCTTTCTCCTAGATTTTATTCAAATTTTTTCTAAAAATCATGATGCTACAGAACATTAGCACACAAAAAGGAGGATATCAAATAAATAGTCAAACATAGAAATATGGAAAATTAATCCCAACATATAATACAACCAAGATATGGATTTCAATCTATCAAAATCAAAATAGGAAAAATAATAGAATTAATCCACAAGACATCTTCCCCTAACCACCCTTGGTGACTTGAGGTTCATTGCAGTGAGAGCTGGCCTAAAACTCAATCCAAACTACCTACTATGTCTTTACAAGATTTCACAAATGCATATTGATATAAATAAAAAATATCAATACCACTTTTTCATGAACCAACCTGGATTCCTTGGTAACTCGATAACTGAGCTGGTCCTGACATAGCCTAAAGGGAATTCCAGATCCCCACAGGTCAGTTACTAGAATCTAACAACATACAAAATAAAAGTGTTATTGGTTTTTACTCAAAAATTGTTGAAATAAAATAGACAAGACAGTATACAGTTCAAAAGAAACTCCACTATGAGTAATATACTAAAAATCAAATAGGAATTAAAGCCTAATGTACCAAAACAAGGAAAATAGCACCTGTCCCAAAGGACATAACTCACCAAGTTTAGGGTTCAACAGTTTGATCCACCACTAAGAGATTAATTTCCCTTACTCAAACCTGGATGGAGGAAATCTACAAACACTTGAAGACACAAGTCTGGTATAAGCTAAATCTTGGTAGGATTTCACCCAAAGGATCCATGATAATATACCAATATCAAATTAACAATGAATTTGATTTCAATTTTCAAATAAACTGGTTTGGCATTTCAAAATTATATTTAAAAAAATCATGATTTAAAATTCAAAATATGGAAATACTTTAGAAATTAATGCTTCACATTTAAAATGATGGAAATACTTTTCAAACAATTTAATTTACCTTTAATCAAAGGTTGTGTTAAATAAATAAAACTTTTGAAAAAATGTATTAAATAAACACATTTATATAAATTATTTAAATAAATTATCAAGTCATGCAAAACATTTTAAAAAATGGCATATATACATTTGAGACAACAATAAGTGAGAAAAATGGTTATTTGACCAATATTTATGATAGTTCCAAGTTATAGGGATCCATCACTTTTAAACATAAAGTATGTACATACGCCCATTTGGGAAAAAGGAAAACTATACTCATCGCCATCGCCTAAAGAATGATGATGTGATGATATGATATTTTAAAACATTGTAAGTCATGAAGTGCCATAAAAAATAACTCACTAACTTCTTATGTCTTTCATTTTCTCAAGTACAAAAAATGGTGTGAAATTTATTTCAAGACTAATTAAAATACAATTAATCTCATTCTGCATTTCAAATATGCCAATTTTCCCTTTAGAACCCATTATGGGTTTTTAATAAAAAACATTCCTTCTTAAAAATATTAAACCAGTGGGTTTCCATAAAAAAACCATGTTAATCCATTTTTTCACAAATAAGGATTTGAAACCATATCATTCAATCCCATAATCTATATCAAAATTAAATATAACAATTTAATTTTCAAACAATCCCTTTAATTTAATCACAAACTCCCAATTCACTAGAATTCTGGTTTTTCACTATTTTCCTTCAAATATATTTTCCATAATTAAATAAAACAACTTTATTGATTCAATTTATATGAAAGCCATAATTTAAATTTAATAATTTAATTCTTACCAATTTTCCAATTCCGTGCAAAAAAATTAATTTTTTTAAAACCCCAATTCACCGTAATTGTGTTTCTCTAAAAACCAATTGAAATCTATAAAATCCAAATTCAAAAAATGCACTTAAATTCAAAAAATTGGAATTTAAACAATGATATTAGGGTTAATATAAAATGGCAATCATAACAAAACAACCTATTGAAATCAAGTGATCCCACAACACCAAACCATAATCAGGATTTTTCCATGGAGAATTAAGATCACACAAACAGAAATCAAACATAGGTTTAAGATCCCAAAATAGAGGTTTTTATATCCATAAATCAAAACAAAGATCCATGGAACCTTAGAGAGAAGAAGAGATACTATGGTGGAATTATATCAAGAAATTTAAACTAAATATGAAGAGATCTAAGGGTGTTTCACTTGCTATAGACACTTCTGGGAGGGATTTGAGGGGCCAAGAACCATCCTTGGGAGCTTTGGGGAAGGGACAAATGATTTTTGGTCAAAGGAGGTCTGTCTGAGCCCTAAAATAGGGGTTCAAAAAAATAATAAAAAATCAGATATCTTAAAATCTATTATACATGGTTTCCTAGGAAGAGTGACATCGTTTAGACAAACTCTACGCAAGTCGTGTTCTATATATAATTGGGTCATATGGTTTCTACTAAGAGGGTGTCCAACTTGACTAAATGTGTGCCAACAATGAAAAATCCCACTACCTAAAATTGCTTAGTTTTCTTGAGACGTAATATAGTTTTGGAAAATTATGATCTTACTATGTGAAAACCATGAAACCGCTTAGAAACATAAAGAAACTTTATAATTCCACCTGAGGAAACCCCAAATTAAACCCAACCAAAGATCAATAAAATGGAGGGTATGGGAATACATGAAAACCAAAACAGGATGATACAAAATCTATCAAAGAAATTAAATTTATTTAAATAGAAATATATCATAAAATATTGTGGTGTTACATTCTACCCCTTATAAGAATTTATCACTTGAATTGTTTGCAATCTCATACAAACAACTAAGGATAATTTAGCCTCATTACATATTTTATTTCTTACATAGCTTCCTAAAATTTATTGTTTCGCCAAAAAAAATTGACTAGTTGAGTGGAATTGTTTCATAAAAATAGTATCGCTTTAATATAGAAAATTATATGGTTATTCATAATAAGATAATTCATGCTCTAGTGGTATAACCTTTTATTTTAGTACATATGAATGATCAGATATATATTTCCTTGGGAGAGTTATATAGAACACCTCATGAACTTGAGAAATATTTGATGGAAGTGCCAAGTGATAAGAAACAAACTTAATACAATCAATAATTTTAAAGGGACAAATATGTACAGGTCTCATCATTCCATTATTTCTAAATCTCATAACCTTCTTCTATGTAGATATTCACAGGAATACATTCTCACCAATTTTGAATTCCAGATCTTGTTAATAATTGTAATCATAACTCTTCTATTGAATCTGAGTTATCCTAATTTGCTACTGAATGGATCTAACCTTCTCTACAATTTTCTTATCTAGCTATGTTCTCAATATATTTCATTCTAAACTTTAACCCAACATGTTGGATTTCTTTTACTTCCATCCATAGAGGGATTCATAAGGATCCCTCCGAATTCTTGAGTGAAAGCTATTGTTGTAAAAAAAATTATCAACAGAAGTTGTTTATCCCAATATAATTTTATGTACATAGAATATGATCTCAACATATACTATCTGGATTTAAAGGTCCTCTTAGACTGATTATCTATATGAGTTTGATATGTAGTGTTAAATTTTAACTCCATATTCAAAGATTGTTGAATACTTCTCCAAAACATTGTTGTAATCCTTAGATCCTGATCAAATAGAATATAATATGGTACTCTATAAAACCTTACCACTTTCATAATATGTATTTTTTAAATATTATCAAGAGATAAATTTTATCTTATTATAATGAAATTCACTAATTTTATATGGTGATCAACCACAACCAAAGTAGAATTATTCCTATTAGATGTTTTGGGAGTCTGATGATGAAATCCAAGGTGATGTTTTCCCATTTCCATTTTGGTGTGGGTAATGGTTGTAACATACCCTTATAATTCTATCTCCTAGACTTAACTTTATGTTATAAATGACATCGATATATATAATCTAAAATATCCTTTTTTATGTTATCCAACCAAAAATACTCTTTTAGGTCTTTATGCATCTTCATACTTTTAGGATAAATAGAGAAGGATGAAATGTGGGATTCACTAATAGTTCCTTCTTCAATTATGGTGTTTATATGACACATTCTATGTAAATACCAAAACCCTGGTATCCTAAAGTCAGTGGTTATGTTATTACATTGGTATAATATAAAAGGAATCTCATCTATAAGGATTGATAGTTTATTAGTCTTAGTAAACTAGATACATACATGAATATCACATTACAAATTATAACACAAAATATAACACAATATTTTATTTTAGTACACCATTATTCACCTTAGAATATTTATGCATATCAATCATTATACACTTTCTAGCATCAAGGGAAAACGAAACATAAGAAAGGGGTGAGATATAATGCTTAGTAAGGGTCTGCATATAGCAGAAGATATCATGAATAAATAAGGAAATATCAATATTGAAAGGTAAATAATAGAAACACATTCCCTTTAATTAGTAAAAAGAAAAAAAGAATTATATGGAAGGAATAAATGATGATCAAATAATCTAATATAAATAATAACATGATCTTGAAAGTAATCCATTTATATTCAAACAATTAAAATAATCACATAGACATTAATAAATAATCTCTTAATAATAGAATTCATAATTTCGAACAACATAACCATACTATTAAGACCCAATTATAAGACATCATATATAAATGGGTAAGGCCTCAGCCAAATACCCAAGCTAATTTGTCTCATGAGACCTACCAATGCATTGAGTGGATAAGAGTGCCTCACCCATAAATTAAAAATTCCAATTCATTCCTCATATGAAGGGGAATAAATATAATGAAAATATCATGTTGTAAAAATCGCATATCAAATTTTACTAATTTCCCCAACCTATAAATATAATCATAAACCATCCAAAGTAATTAGGAAAATGATATCCAAAGAGTTCATCCCCATTCAAACTTTTCAAAAATCATCTAGAGAAAAAATAAGGATGGTATTATTATAATATATTCCCAATGTAACATAATTATAATGAGTTTTTTTGTCGTTGATGAATTTAAAGACCATATAAATATTGGGGAAAACATTCTTGAAGAAAATATCCTTTTCACTTTGAAAACCGCTTAAAATAACTAAAAATTTCCAACAATATAAGGAAAAAATACATGAATAAAAACATTTTAAACTCTTAAAGAAATAATATCATAAATGAGTGTTCAGGATGGTCAGAAATATCATTCATGTCATATATGTTAAAACAAGGATCTCTTTCACATTTTTGTAAGAAAGGTTAAAAATTATCTTGTATGGAAAATTACAGGAAGATTTATTTTAAACTATTTTTTAAAATTAATAAATGGGTAAAAATTCTTTTAATAAATAATTTTTTAATATTATGAAAATTTATTAAAAAAAAATTCGAAAACATGGATTTAGGAGAAAATGGATTTTTGTCTGAAGAGGGAAATAAAGTACTTTTTCTTAAAAATATTTTCTCAATCTTTTTAATTACCAAAGATATGAAAGTAGTAATATTACATTAGGATATCATCAATAAATAAAGGATTATAAAATAGGTTTGGTATAATATATAAATTTCAAATAATTCTTCCAAAGGATACTTAAACATAATCAATCTCAAATAATGATGAGATTGTGAAATAAACACTTACCATTTTTGTAGCTTCTGAATCATAACCAAAATAAAATAAAAAACATCCAATTAAACTTTAAATTCCATGAAAATAAAGATATTAATATATAATATCAAACATTCAATATATATACCAAACAAAAGAGTGGTGAATATGGCATACATCTCACGAAAGTAAAAGCTAGACAAGAAACCCTGACCTCATGTCTGATTTTTTTTTACATGTATGTAACTCATGTATAAGAAATAAATATTTATAATAAATCTATTATATATCCATAATAATACATTTAATACCATATATTATTTACTTATAGTATTTTATGAACCATTTATTACGAATTATCTCTTAAAATTATTATTCTAGGTGATAATTGCTTTGTTTTTCTTATATTTTTTTTGGTTGGTAATTTAATTTATTTTAATTTTATCTTGGTTAAATTATATCTATAATGTTAAAAATTATAATAATATCATATATGATAATTATATAAGTATTTTTAATCATCAATTAAATTTATAGATAGAGAAATGGGTTACACCGTTCATGGAGATGGTAGGTCATACGTACCCATGAATGTTGTATCCATTTTTCAAAAAGATGGAATTAAAGAAAGGTAAATAATATTTAACTTTTAAATGAAAATTAATATTTAAAATATATCATATATATTCATTAAATATATATTTATTAACATCCATGTAAAAATAAAATGAAAAACATTTCCCATCGCTATGTGGAGGTTGTAATCCACACATATGCATGAGCAACGTTGTTATCTTCCAATATATTGGAAGTTAAAAATGTAATATGTGATATTATAATTAAAAAATATTTTTATTTAATAAATATAATATAAATATCTCAAGTATTTTATTATATACATCCTTGAGAGGCGGTGTTGGAAAACAAGTTACATCAGTTCGTGAGGCGATAGTCCACTGTACACACAATCGATGGTTTTATTTACCATTTGTTGGAATAGGATATGGATATAGGTTATTAAATTAATATAATGACATATAAGTATATAATAGATACTATTTTTTTATTCTATCATAGTTGGAGAATCTTGTAAGGATTTTTAAGAAGAATAAAAATGAAAACACATGTTCAGAAACATTACCTCTTCTTTGGACAACCTCTTTAGATTTATTCCTAAAGCCTTCATAGATTGGATTTATGATATAACAAAGACTCTAGTATATGAATAGGAATTTAATAAAGATATTTTTTAATTAATTTCTTAACCAAAATTATTTTGTATTGTGAAGAGGATAGGATAGTGATGTCCTTTTAAAATTAGGGGAGAGGTCACACTTGGAATTTTTTAAAATAAAAATGGATACACACATTATTCACATGCCACAAGGATAAAAAATGGATTATAATAAAAACATGGATGATATAAGATCTAAATATTTCCATAAAATAGGAATTGGATGAGTTTATAGTTAATTTTAACCCTTGTATTTTTAGTTTAACTCCTCAGTGAGTGTGTTTTAACCTTAACCACAGTAGTTAATTTTTATTATTTTTACTATTCATTCTAGACAAAAATTTAAGTATAAATTGTTATATAATATTTATTATAATAATTAAAAATAATTAATCAATTTTTTTAAATTTGAATTAATATTAGTGGCCTATTTTAATTTAAAATTAATCTCGAAGTAGCGATATAAAAGTGATTTCCCAAAGAATTGTTTTCCATAATTATAAAAAATCCATATCAAAATGTATTATGAAATTGATTCCAATGGAAAAAAATTATTTATTATAATTTAAATAAAATAATTTTACTTTTAATACAAAATGTAACTTTTATATTCTTTAAAAGTACATGCAGGTTTCAATAAAACCAATATTTTCACTAGGCCTCAAAAAATTAATCTTTTCATAAAATTGTAAAACAAATAATTTATGATAATTTTAACATTATGAATTTAAATATAAACAATGTTTTTTAAAATAAATTTTATAAAAGTTAAAAAAATAATTTTAAAATATGTATGCAAAGCTCAATGAAACTGCCTTTTAGAAAAATGTAGTTTTTTAGAAAAAAAAATCTTTCAAATGATTCTTGTTTTATTTATAATAAATGCTTAAAAATTGAAATTATTTTATAAATTTTTCGACCATTTAATTTTCATAATATAGTTATTTTTATTCATACCCACTAATTTAATGACTAGGTTATAAAGGTATATTATTTTACAGATCTTTTGGACTCGGGGTTTCATGTATTACAAGATATCAGAGAGATTAAATTTAAAGAAATTTATTTCATGTGTGGTTTGAGATCATTATGGTATGTATCCTAAATTTTAGAACAAAATTTTATTTTATTATAATATTAGGGTGTTACATTCTCCCTATAATTAATAAATTAGGTCCTTGTAATTTGAACTTGTGATATGAAATCAATGGTTTTCCATCTGAAAATACATTTGTTGAAAATCCACATCTTAAAAAGGGTTAAAAAATCCTCATAAAAGAGGGAAAGGTAAATATAAAGGTCATTAAGAATAACATTAACGATCATATTAACCCAAAATTTTGTTAATACCATTAATATTATGTTTAAAAAATATAAATTAATTCTTTTTTAAATAAAAATTTTTATTAAAAAATATACCAAACCAATGGGTTGTATTGTAATAAATGTCTCAAAAAATATCCTTAATCATGATAAAATTCCATCACATAAAGTCTCAAAATGGGTATTTAAGACATTGAAATTATAATCATCCTTAAAGTCATAAACCCATGATGGTATCCATAGCTCTTTAGTTGATCTTACATGAAGACATATATTCTTCCAAAATTAACACAATCTATAGATGTTTCATGATTATTGTCACTGAAATATCATTAGTAAAAAAATCTATGCAATATAATTCATGAATCCAAATATAGAAGAAATTTAATTATTTCACTTTGGTTGTCTTACACAACTGGAAATTGAGGCTATATCCACAGTTTAAAACCATGGCTATAAGTACAAAAACTGTGGATATAGGTTATAGGCACAATTTTATGAATAGTGGTTGGTATTGGCATGGCTATAGGGAAAGACCTATAGCCATGGTTTGAACCGTGGTTTAATACATAAAGCCATGGTTTGAAACCGTGGTAGCATCTTAAGGTGCAGAGTTTTATAGCCACAGTTTGAAACTGTGGCTAGAGGACTATTTCCCTAGTTCAAACAATGGATTTAGGGTTTCCTATTTCATAAAAAAACACCCCACCCCCTGCAAAGACCCCCTCCATGCAGCACCTCTTTCCCCGTACAAAGCCCCCTCCCTCCTGGACACCCCCCAGACCATAGACACCCCTCGAGACAGACACTAGATATACCCCCACCCCATAGGCTAGACCCTGACCTCCACTCCCCTAGACAGACCCCCCCCCCCCCAATACCCTGGACTCCCCCCAAACAGACCCTAGACAGACCCCCCCCCCCCCCCAGGATTGACCCAGACCTCCACTCCCCTGGATAGCCCCCCCCCCCCCCTAGATAGTCCCTGTACACCCCCCTAGAAACTGGAAGCCCCCCAGAAAGACCCTCCCGGACCCTAGACACCTTCCAGAGCCTGGACACCCCCTAGACCCTGGACAACCCCCCCCCCCCAGATAGACCTTGGATAGACCCCTCCCCCACCCTAGGACAAACCCTGGGCACCCCCCAGACACTAGACACCCCCCTAGACAGACCCCCCAGAACCTGGACACCCCTCCAGACCCTAGACACCCCCCCTCCGGAAACCCTCATCCCTCCTTGACACCCCCCCCTCCCTGAAAGTTTCCCCTCCCCCCACTACCTTCCTTACACCCCTTCCCCACCCCCTAGCACACCCCTACACCCCCTAACCTAGAGACCCCCCCCCCCAGCCCCCACCCCCTGCACCCTCCCCCCACTGCCCCCTGTCCCACCCCCCTAGTACCCCCCCCCCCCCCCACCACCCACCTTGGAGACCCCCCTACACCCAGACAGACCCTGGACAGACCCTCCCAGGACAGACCCTGGACACCCCCTGGACACCCACACTCCCTGCCAATTTTCCCTCCCCTCAACCAGTTTTCCGTCCCCCCCACTGCCCTCCTTGTACCCCATGCCCCACTCTCTATCACCCCTAACCAGCAGACCCCCTTCCCCCTCCCCCACCCCATACACCCTCCTCTACCAATTCCCCCCCCCCACTGCCCCCTTATACCCCTTGTCACACCCCCTAGCACATCCCTACTCAACCCCTTGCACCCTCCCCCTACAGACCCACCCTTCCCCCTCCCCCTACCCTCATTCCTCTAGACACTCTCCCTACCTTCCTGTTTTCCCTTCCCCATGTCAATTTTTCCTCCCCCCACAGCCCCCCTTACACCCATACCCCGCCCCCTAACAACCCCCCAACCTGAAGACCTCCCCCGTGCCCCCTCCCCCCACCCCCTGCATCCCCCCTACAACCCCCCCCCCCCACTGCCCCCCTTGCACCCCCTATCCCATACCTAGCCCACCCCCATGCACCCCCCACCCAAAGTCCACATACCCCCCTCCCCCCTACACCCTCCCCCAACTTCCCCCCCAACCCCACCCTCATAGTAAACCCCTACCCCACCCCTGCACCCCCCCCACCCACAAGTTTTCCCTCCCCCCTACCCCCCTGACACCCCCAGCTCTACCCCCTAGCACACCCCTGCCCCAACCCCAGCCCCCCATGGTTAAACCCTGGATCTTGGTCCCCAATAACATTTTTAAAATCATGAAAAATAGACCCTACAACCACAATTAATAACCATGTAAATTTATTCCAAGCCAGCAATACATAATCACCAAATGGTTCCATAATAGTTGTACCTTATAGTAGTACTAACATCCTCTAGAAACGAGAAAAAAACACCACCTTCCACATAAAACTAAACTCAAGCATAATAAAATATATATCATAAAATTAAAAATCTCTCAAATATAAATAATATAAATTTTCAATATCAATACCATCATAATAAAAAGAACTATTTGAAAAAATTATAATGATAAACCAAGAATAAAATTTACATCTGAAATGTACCTCAAAATCAGCATCACCAGAACCATCATGACCCTCATCATCTCCTATATAAACACAAACATCATTATCACCTCCTAGCAGACCCCCTCCACCACCAACATCATCATGATCATTGAAATATTCATTGGTTTATGCACCTAAATCAGTGGAAGGAGTGAAGAATCCTGATAAACATAAATCATAAAAATGAGAACACATTTAATTAATGAATAAATTCAATGTTTATATGGTGATTCATATAATATCATTATGTTACCAATAAAATACTCTGATAAACATAATGAATACAAATGAGAATGCATATAATTAATAAAAACATTGAAATATTCTTGTGTATGATGATTCGTGAACATAAAATTGAAGTGAAATAAGAAGGATGTTTGGAATATATATCAATAGTAAGAGTCTTATGGTCTAAATTGAACAAAATAAGAATGAGATAGTAATCATGTTTGGAGATTGTTAAAATATTAAATCATAGTTATTTAATGATGCTATTATTATATATGTTCATTCATGTATGGATTTCATGAAAGGGGTAAATTAATATAATTCATAAAAATAAATGAAAAATTAGTCCATATAGGGGGAACACTATATGTTATTGGAAGAATATATAAAGGTTATTCATGAATAGATTCATCATTAACCTATGTACCACCCCATTGCACCCCCTATGCACCCCACCTGCACCCTCCCCACTAACTTGCAGACCCCCCTCCCCATACAACCCACTTACACCCTCCCCACTGCCCTACAAATCCCCCTCCCCCCTACACCCTCCCCCTTTCTAGTTTTCCCTCCCCCCACTGCCCCTCTTTCACCCCCTGCCCCACTACCCCACCCCTTGCACAACTTTCCCTATAAACCACCATCGTCTCACCCCTTGAACCCCACCTGAACCCTCCCATGCCCCTACCCTTTCCCCCTACCCCTGATGAACCCCCTGCACCCTCCCTACTTGCACCTCATCTGCACCCTCCCCCCCTCTCCCTTGTCCCTAACCCTGCAGTCCCCCCTGCCACTGAAAACCCCCCTGCACCCTCCCCCCATGAAGCTAATAACTCTACTATGGGTTATAATGAAAAATAAGTTACAAATAAGGTTACACCATTGATGAAAGTAAAAGAAAATACCACACTAAAACAAATAAGCTTTTACTATGGAAGGAAAGACCACTTTTTGGAAATATATAAGAAAACATTGAATATTAATGTTAATGAAGTCTCTAAAAAGAAATAAATTTAATCAATACAAGAATAACCCAAGAAATTTGGATTGGTGTAAGACATCTCCAACAAATAAGTTAATGTTAATTGGAAGTTACCACTGATGGGTAACATTACAGAGGAAAATAATCATTTTGGATGATGTAAGATGTTAACCACGTTCTAAAAAATTAATGACATGATTACCTAGGTATGAGGAATTGATAAATAAATAGATACTTTTTTAATATGGTATGATGGTTATTTTGAAAGAAAAATAACAATGTAAGAATAAAAATAAACATATTATGAAGGTTTACATGGATGTATAGATAGAAAAATTTGAGTAATCAATGATGTTGGATGAAAAATAAAATAAGGATGAATGTTCATTTCTAGAGTACATGAAGAAGAAAACCCCACATACAAAAATTATTACATAGAAAAAGAATTGTATGAAGTGTAAGAGGATTAATTAATAGACAATCAAGGGTGGTCACATGAAGAAAGATTAAGATAACATGATCTATTATTTTTTTTGATATAATACTCTCAACCCTATTACTCTAACTAATAAAGAAAGGTAGATCAACCTTATTCCTTGATTGGTTGTGATGTGGTTCAATGAAAAGGTAAATTTATGGTGATGAAATTGAGTAAGTGTATAACCCTATAAAGAAATAAACGTTAAAGATGGGGATTTTGGATACCTAATGAAGTTGATATAAAGTATAAAAATCCTAGAAATCTAATGATTCGGAAATTGAATTCTAATGTTCTGGTAAAGTGAACATTAAAGTACCAATAGAATAAATCTATATATAATGGTTAAGAAATTCCCAATATATAAAATCCATATAACTGAAGATTCTTTCATATATGAGGAAATTTTTCCACAAATTCCCATTATTATATGAAAATTGATGATTTAATAAATGGGATAAAATTGATTTATTAATGAAAAAATTCAGTTCACAAAATAAAATTTTGAGTTTCTTAATGTTTTGCAATGTCAAATTCAGAATATAAATGTTTTATAGATATTACATTATTTGGTAAAAATAATCTAAATGTTCCTTTATTGAACTACTGGGTTTTAACTTAAAATTTAAAATTTGGTGTCTTTTATAATAAATGATGAATAAAGAGGCTATCATGTATAGTTTTCCTAGTTTAAGAAAAATAATAGCAGCTGTAGATTCAAAGGAAGTTTCTCAAAGCACTTTTTATCCTAAAGAAAGCAACATTAAACTATATTCTTTAACTAAAAAGTACATGGAAACATATTTATAATATGTGATAGTTTTTCTAGTTTTATTTATTGTAATAATAGGTTTCATGGGACAACATATGCAATTAATTAAGCCCTATTGAACTAGCAGGGATATCATATTATTTTTTCAAATGTTTAATTCATTATCACCATCGAATTTTTTGATTTAGAACCTTGTTTTTGAAAAGTTTACAATAAAATTAGGTGTCTAGTTCTTGCATACAATACTAAGTGTACACCCCTAAAATATTACCTATCTCAAGCATAAACTATTTTTATCAAAATATATTTTAAATGATGAGGAATTATTAATGTAAAATTGGATATAATCAAATATAGTGGATAAGTAGAGGCAATTTATGAAGTGATCACGATGTAGAAATACATAAAATAAATTACTCACAAAAGAAATAGGTTCGATAGAAAAGTAAAATAATTTTGGATCTGATACAACTTTTTGAGGGGTAAGGGTGAAAATAAAAAATGGAATGACATAAAACAACCTAAGGAATGATATGGGGCTTTGAAAGTAGAAGTCCAATATATCAGAATATAAATATTAAAGATGAAATAATTTAATAAATAAATAAGGAACACATAGTTTATGTTATTCAGTCCCTTTAGACCCTTCGTGAACAACAAGAACACAAACTAGACTTGAGTATTTTAATAATATAAAATGAGAAACAATTATAGTATACAATTATGAAGAAACATCAACATGATAAAAAACTAAAAATTTAATATAAGATTCAAAGACTTACAGTATCGGACACAAAGTGGACTGGTTGTCCTGATCACATAATGTTCTTTTTTGGCAGAATGTAATAATAATAATTAAAACATATGGAGGGTAATGGTGATCACTAATGTTATCATATGGTCTACAAAAACTCCAACTTGGGTACTCATCCTGGTGTTTTATTCACTAAAAAATTCTATCATTGAAGATCCAGTAGGGTAGTGTAGAGATTAGAATACACTGTGAATTACCGCTAAGGAGGAAGAACAACATGTATAGGGTTTCAGTGCTAAAACAAAGAGAGATAGAAAAACTAGATCTTAGAGGATGTGTAATCATATATGCTAAACCAACAAGGGGGAAATTGGTTTTAAATTCCCCCTGACACATGTTGCAGTCATTAGTATCCCACCCTATCATAATCCACCATGAGACCATGTCGAACCAAATGCCACGTAGTGCACTCAAACACCCTAGATAAATAGATGGTGCAGATTAATCATATGATATGAGGGACCAATAATTAGTAAAAGATCCATCATAGATCAATGACCTAGAAGAGATATGGGGAAAATCTCAATCAAAGTCCAAGGCCCTAAAGAGAGGCCCACATGGGAATTAATTGATCAAACATAGAGAATAAGCCTAAAAGATAAAATTTTGAGAACATTAAATAAAAGAATAATTTTCACATGAATGAAACTAATGCCAAATAAAAATTTCATATTAATAATATGGCCAATTCAATATTACTATAAAATATCTAGTACAATAATTCACACAATAGATTGTGTGTAAAAATACCTAACATTTTGAAGGAAGAATATGAGTTCAAATTATATTTTTTCAGAGATTTTTGATGTTCTTCGGATCATCAAGAACCATATAATTGTGTGATCACCTGAAAAAATTATTTTAGAATCAAAAGGAGAATATATTGAAGAATATATATTTGTGTAAAATAATAAAAAATTATTAAGTTATATTGAGGAAACTTGTGTCCATGTGATTTATGTAGAATTATGTTCATATGAAAATTGATTGAAGTCTATGGAAGGAAGAACACTTGAAATAAAGTGAGGAACATTAAAATTATGTGAATTCAAAAAATAATTAAGATGATGTTGAGGTAGATGATCTAATTTAAATATCACCCAAGGAATTTTGTGATTATTTATATAATTTAAGGAATATTTTGAAAGTTAGTTGAATCTGTATTTTGTAAAGATTTGAGTTAACTCAGATTTTAAAATATTTATTGGGGGAATAAATACTTGATCCTTAATGTTTTTATATTTCAAATCAACAAAATAATCAGTAACGTTATCACCATAAAAAAGAGATGATCACATTAAAATAAAGATGTTATTTTAGAGAATATAAAACTTTATGATAACTAATTAAAAGAATCGAATAAAAATTTAAATGAATTTTATGACTAGATATTTCTGGGGATATATATTTGACTCAATGTTTTCAAAAAGATTGTAACAAAATGTTTAAAAATAATTTTAAGACCAAAAAATTTGGTTCTAAATAAGAAATTGAGAGCTCCAAAATTAAGTTTAATGGAAGTAGAACAAGGTTGGTGTACATGTACTCTAGTGGAAGATGATGTTACAGTTAATGTTTAATTTATGTTTGGTGGAACATTATAAGCTAATGGGATTTAGTATTATTAGTGGTTTTGAGGGTTTATGTATGGGATTCACACTAGGGTTAAAGATATTAACTTACTACACAACTCATAATTGATAATAACATTATTATTTGAAAATTATTGACTCAACCAGAGTCAAAACATTAAGGATTAGAATTTCCAATTGATATCAAACATCCTAAAAATAAATGTGTTATATTTACATTATAAGGTCTGTAATGTATATAGGAAAATTTTCTAGGTCTCGTTTTCTAATATCTATATATCCTAACGTCTTAATGTGACTGTATGATCCCATAATACTATCAATTAGTATCAGGGCATAGGGTCCAACTGATTAGATCTAAAATTTTTATCATTTTTTCACCAAAGTGTATGTTGTATAGATTTATAGAAATAATATAAATAATTCTTTTTGGAGTTATATAATACACTTATATCCATTCATTGATATATTAAGATGTTAGGAAATAATTAAAGTTTATTTATGATACTTCAGTTAATTGAAACATTGATATTTCACCTAGGAAATTGATGAACTAAAAGAACAAGGAATATCTAAAAATAATAATGTTAGGCACATCAAATCCAAGTATGGAGGATCTATGACCATCTGAAGTTAAGGTTACTGAGATATATTTTCATAGATCAATCCAAAACAATCCCCTTGAATATGAATTATTCCCTTATTATAGAGAGTATAAATCCATTGAAATTATTATGGGTTTTTAATCTAAAATTAACAATCATATTAAGTAAGTATATATTAAGGCATACATGAACATAATTATATTATTAAAGGTACATCATAAATAGAAATTATAGCTTGATAAGGAAACAAAAGAAAATGAGGATGTGTTGATAAAGAAAATAAGAGATACTAAAACTCTTACTAAAATCAATGTAGTAAAGAAAAAACTGGTATTATATTCATAAGGCCAAAAAAATCATACTAGAAATGTCCAAAAAAATTCCAAACCACATAAATACATAATTATTTTAAAGGGTGTATATTCTCATTAATTAATCATCACTTTCACAAGTATTTTCACACAAATTCTAGGTTCACACACAAGTATTTATTATTATTATATAAGTACTTATCATTTTATGAGTGTTGGTTTTAAAAAAATGACAATAAGGACTCTAAATCAACCATAGGGTTCAACCATTTCACAACAATCACAACATACACATAATAAGAACTTCAAATTCATATAAAGAAACATCACTTAGAAATAATAATAAACTGGTAAAACATGTAAAAACACTACATCCACTTAAATTTCATTTAAAGTTATATCATTTCCTTAATTAGTAAATCCTTCTATCCACCTAAAGTAAAACTGAAATATGCTAGTTTCCCATATGTAAAAACAAAATAGAGAATAATAATCCAATACTTGGAAGTAAGATTCAAATAAAACTAAACCAAAAATAGGGGATATATGAACAATTATCACTGCCTCAAAATGTTTCACAATGCTGTAGAAAATAAAGGATGAATGGGGGATGTTAACATGCCTCAAATCATGAGCAGGAAGTATTTTGGTGGAAGAATAAGACAATCAAAGATGAAAATGAATTCCACTTGGATATGCTTGAGAGGTGATATGTTATCATGAAGGTGACGGGGTTTCAACATTCGGTGGTAGTGACAGGCAGCATCATGATGGGGATTTGGATGGGGCATCATCGCAAAGGTCATCTGAGAATATTCGGGGGATGAGGATTGAGGAAAGAAGAGGTTGAAAAGTCCATTAGGGAAGAAGGGTCACCACCGAGAGGATAGGTCATCGCCGAGAGAGTAGAAGTCGCGAGGGTGGAGGAGGGCGGCTGATAGGAGAAGTTTCCACCCAGAAGAAAGGCCAATGAGATAGAATAGGCCAAAGGTAAGGTGGGTCATGAGGGTTCGAGGATATGAGAGAGATATATAGGGTTTAGCAACCATATACCCATGAGTTTTAAATAAAATTATGGCTATAAACTGACTTATAGCCACAGATCACAAAACCGTTTCTATAGACTCGTGGCTATAAGTCATTTTTCTAGTTGTGTTAATATAATTTTCTTAACCTTGATCCCTTATATTCTTCTAAGTTATATTATTTTAATGCTTGGGGTATTTCTTTTCATAGTTCCATATCTCCTCATATTCTAAACATTGAACATTGGAGGTTTCTTTCTTTCCTTTTCATTAATGTTCATTTTGTAATTTCTCTCCACACTTAAAGTAAACTCTCATTCCCTTTAACCAAGTATCAGGGTTTTTCATTTCACAATTATAACATGTGGGAAAATAGTGTTTTTTCTTTTCCCTATATCATATTTTTCTCTATCATCCTCTACTTATCATACTTATTTTCATAGACAAAAGTCTTTTAGAGTTATTTCTCTATCTTGATAGCACATTATATTATATCTTTATATGATGAGAACATTGGGAGACAAGTTCCCTTTGAAGGATTGGATTTAACACATCAAATAAGTGGTCAATATTACTCTTTGGATTATGTATATAGTCCATAAAATTCCATGGTAAACTTGAAAAGTTATATTCATACTTAAAAAAACATTTTTTTCTTCTTTTTTTCTTCACCTCATGAATTTTCTCTCCATATCCACTCAATTATCCTGAGGAAAATATGTTTTCAAGAAGAGTAACTTAAAATACTTCGAATATATGGTTTTTATTTTCTCCTCATCCTTAGTATTTTGAGTTTATGACCACAATTGATATATATCCCCTAAGAGATAATAAAATTTCATTACAATCTACAACCCTTACTTCCTAAAGTGTGAAATATTTTTTCTATGAAATTTATCTATTTCTTAGCTAAAAATGGATTTTTAGTCCTATTTAATGATGCTTATTTCTAAAACATGATTTGGTCTTAAATTATTACACATCATTGAAGATATATAGGTTAATACATATGTGAATGGTTATTGGTCATAACTTGAGTTAGCTTCCCCTATATATTTTTAATTTGATCAGATCCAACTAAAACTCTAGATTTATTTTCTTTCCTTAGAAAGAAATACCAAGATAGAATACATGCATTGATATGGTTCACATTCCTTCCTATGGGAACTATTTCTAAATATTTCACACACTATATTATATCAAAACATTATGAAACATAATACATTATACCAAAACATGTGAAGCACTTAACATAAATTAGCAAATTTATGTATATCTAATCTCATAATAAAAAAATTGTTTCATTTTGAATGTTTTCAAATTATAAAAATATTTTCAAATCCTTTATAATGGTTTGTAAAGAAAAAAAGAATTTTCTCAAGAATATCCCTTTGGAGAGTCAAATCAGGTGTGTAGTAAGGCATGTTGTCCTATACCAGGTGATGATATAGAAAAACCCCAATGTTCACTTTTCAGAGATATTACCCAAAGGTATAACTATTCCAAAACCATATCCACTTATAGTATATATATAGGAATTTATTTCTCAGGAAAAACTACATAATATATTTTTTTTAAAGGTTGGGGTCGAAGCCTCATTTTTATTAATAAAGCAAAGAAAAGACCTCTTTTAACTGGGTAGAGGGAGACCCATTACATAGCCTGAAGGCCCAGTGGGCTAGTAGCCCATTACATAGCCCGTAGGCCCAAATTTCTGCCTAAATTCCTATTCTGTGAATAGTAACCCGGCTGCTACAGTACCCGCACAGTACCTCCGCCGCTACACTGCCCTGTCGCCACTACAGTACCCATCGATCAACAGTACCGCCGCTGCTATAATACCGCTACAGTACTGCTACAATAACCTATGCCCAATGGGTTTTGAACCCCCATTTTTCATGTAGTATTACATGGTGCTTACCACTAAGCCAAATCCCAACTACCTACATAATATATTCCTCAATAAAACATTTGGATATTCTTCTATACATATCCTCAAATTTGATCATGATATTTTGTTCTCAAATATATATTTTCGTAAATATTGTTTTCAAGGATTATACTAATCATACTTTGGTACCATCTATAAAGAACCTGACCCTAGTAGCTCAGATTCAGTGGTTACATTGTTACATTGGCATAAGGTATAAGGAATCATATCATAATGGATAGAATAGTTTACTATTCTTGGTAAACTATATAAATACATAAATATCACAATGAAATTGAATGAAAAAAATATATCATAGTATTTTCTTTGAGTACACCATTATTCCTTTTGGAATATCCCTACATATCAATCATATTACATTTCTTAGAATCCTAGGAAAAGTAAACTTAAGAAAGGGGTGAGATTTAATCTTAGTAAATATATGAATACAGTCGAAGATATCATGAATAAATAAGGAATAATTATGTAAAGGTAAATAACAAAAACATATTTCATTTAATCAATAACATGAACATGGATAATAATATGGAAGGAATAAAAGATGATAAAATAATTCTATATAATTAATCACATGACACTGAAACTTATCTATGGATGTTATAACTAATTGAATAATAAAATGGAAATTAATAATTAATCTTGTAATGAGGAAAATAATCATGTCAAACATTATAACCATACCATCAAGGCCTCTTTCAGAAACATTGTATATAAATGGGTAAGGCCTCAGCCAAATACTCAAGTTATTATGTCTAATTAGACCTAACGATGCATCAATGGGATATAGTAGGCCCCACCCATCACTTAATAAGTCCAATGAATTATACATATCAAAAGGGGGGAAACATAATCATCTTAAACATTCTTATTTAAAAACTAGTATACAAAATGTTAATAATTTTCCAAATCGATAAACATAATCATAAACTATCCAAAGTAATATGCCAAATGGTATCAAAATAGTACATCCCTAGTAAAAATGATCATAAAACATCTAGAAAAATAATATTTATTATTTAAATATATGATATTACAAATAGAGAATAAGTATAATGAGGTTTGATGTCATTGATGAATAGAAATAACCTAAAAATTCCTTCAAAAATATTCTTGAGGAGAAAATCCATTTCAGTTTGAAAATCAATTTTAAAAACTAACAAAGAGCAAATATATTAGAGGAAAATTATTTAATTAGAAACATGAAAAAATTTAAATTAATATTCAATGAAATTAATTTTTATGATAGTATAAAATATCATTCATGCCACACACATTCAAACAACGATCCCTTTAAATTTTTTATAAGAAATGTAAAAAAGTTCCTTTTTTGGAAAAAAATAAGAAGATTAATTTTAAGACATTTTTAAAAGTAAAAATGGGTAAATATTTAATTAAAAAATAATTATATAATATGAATAATATTATTGAAAAAAATAAAAATAATGGATTTGGGAGAAAAAATATTTTTGACCAAAGAGAGAAATAAAGTCAGCTTCTCTAGAAAAACATTTTCACAGTCATTTTAAGTACCAAATAGAAAAAAATTGTAATATATCAGAAAAGTTTCATTAATAAAAAATTTATAATAAAATATATTGGTATTAATATCTAAATTTTAAATAATTCCCCAATGAGATACTTGTAATCAATCCCGAATAGTGATGAGATTTTGAAATAATATCTTACCACCTTGGTAACTTTTGAATCATAAATACCATGACATAAATAACATCAAATGAATCTTTAAATATAATAAAGATAATTTTATTAATGATATATCATATCAATTAGAATATATTAATCAACCAAAATCAATAAGTGGTTAATATTCCATACGTCTCATGAATGTAAAAGTGAGATGAGAAACCCTTATCTCAGGTATGATTTCCTTCATATGTGTTTGTACCACCTATATAATAAATTAAAAATTATTATAAATATATTATATTACCATAATAATGTATTTTATAAAATTTATGTTTTACATATAGTCTTTTATGATCCATTTATCAACAATTTGTTGCTAAAATCACTATTTTGGGTGATAATTGCTTCGTTTTTAAAGTATAATTTGTTATAGTAATTTCATTCCTTTTAAATTGATAATTTTTAAATAATATATATAATTTTAAAACTGATAACTATATAAGTAATTATAACATTAAATAAAATTTAGAGATGGAAAATGAGTTACATCATTCATGGGGATGGTAGGTCGTACGTATACATGAATGTTGTTTCTATTTTTCAAACAGATGGAACAAAATGAAGGTAAATAATATTCCACATTTACTGAACCATTATTATATAATTTTTTATATTCAATTAATATATCCTTATTACTATCCATTTCAAAATAAAATGAAAAACATTTCACATCGCTACATGGAGGCGGTAGTCCACATGTACGCACGAGCGACGTTATTATATTACCAAGGATTGGAAGGTAAGAATTTATATGTGATATTATAATTATATAAGTATATTAATGTCATAAATATAATATAAATATATTAAATCCATAATTATATCATTTAATGAGAGGCAATGATAGAAAATGAATTACATTGGTTCGCAAGGCTATAGTCCACTGTACACATGATCGGCAGTTTTATTTCTTATTTGATGAAAGATAAGATGGATATAGGTTATTAAATTAACGTAATAACATCTGATTATATATTATATAAATTTTTCCTCATTTTATCATAGTTTTAAAATATTTAATAGAGTACTAATAATAATTAAAACAAAAACACATAGTTAGGAACTTAACCTCTTTTTTGGAAAACCTCTTTAGGTTTATACCTAAATACTTCCTCTATTATATTTCTAATAAAAAATGCATGTATGATGTGTGGATAGATGTAAGAAATATATTTTGGAATGTATTGGATGAAAAAAGGATTTTTTTTTAGTGTGCAGAGGAGAGGAAAGGGGGTGGCCTTTGATAAGTGGGGGAGAGGACACACTTTGAAATTTTGAAAATTAAAATTTATACGCATGTTTTTCACATGTGGAATGGTTTTATCAAAGTTTTATACACTATAATAAAACAGTATTAGACCAATGTAATGTTTGAGTCTGAATCTATGACTAGTGTTCAAGCAGTCATGATGGGAGTGGTCCACCTCTCATGGAAGATGACGGCAGGATGGGCCAATTTCCTTGAAATATATTCTTCCATGAACTATATTATACACACCTACTATAAAGAAAACTACCTAGCCGGTAGTCTTGAAAAAAAGGGAGTGAATTAATAGGTCTCATATCATTAAAAATCCATTACTATTGATATGATTACAAATTTTCATAGTGACAAATGTAAAATACCATCTTTCATACTCTTGTAATCTTTTTCTGCTTCTTTTCAAGATCCTTGGAGCTCAATTTCACAAAAAAAACCCACATGTTTTAAATATAAAAATGCTCCAAAAAAGTATAATTATAAAACCATGTATGAGATAAGGTCAAAATAAATACATAAAATATGAGTTACAAAATTTGATAGGTCATTTTAACCCTTATCTTTTTAGTTTAACATTGTAAAACATGTTTTAACCTTAACCACGATAATTGCTTTTTTACTATTTTTACTATTCATTATGAAAGAAAATTCAGTTGGACTTATTATATTTTATTAATTTTAATTATTCCAAAAATTAAACCCATTTTTCAAAATTCAATTCAAATAATTGGTAGAATTTAATTTTAAATTAATCCCACATATGTGATGAAAAAGAGGTTTTCCAAATAACGTTTTTCATAAGTACTGAACATTTTAATAGGAAAATTCAGTATGAAATTGATTAAAATAACCTAAATTGTAAATAATATAATATAATAGAACTAATTTTAATTTTATAAAAAATTTAATACAAAACATAACTTTTAAATGATTTAAATAAAATTTTATCTTTCAATAAGAACCAATATTTTTCCCTATTCATCGAAAAATTATTCATTTCCAAAAATTCCCAAAAACGTACTCTATGATAATTTTGAAATGATAATTTCAAAAATAAATTTAAATTTATAAAATAATGTTTCTAAAACTGGAAAAAATTACTTTTAAAATATGTGTGAAAAGCGTTACAAAGCCACCGTTTAGAATAATGTTTTTTTTAGAAAAAAATGATTTCAAATGATTCTTATTTTGTTTATAATAAATAAAAAACCATTTGTTTAATTTTATACATTTTTAAAACATAAAAATTTCATAATTTAGTAATTATTATTTATAACCTCTAATTTAACATCTTGGTTATAATGATGTATAATTTTACAGTTATTTTAGACTAGGGGTTGTTTGTATCATAGTCTATCAAAGAGATTAAATTTTAGTAAATATATTTCATGGGTAGTTGAAGCTCATTGTTTCATGTTACATATTCTATCAGAAAAAATTATTATTTTATAATATCATGTATTTACATGCATGATTCTCAATCCTTATCAATACATTATAATAATGGTTGAACACAGTAATATTTATCATCTTCTTCTATAGCACCACAGCCGTCTTTGGAACCTCTTCAATCAACACATCGATGTATGGTTGGACATTAATATTAGAAATATATGATATTTCACCTTTCCTTATAATTTCTAGTTCAATATTATTCATGTTAATAAATATTGGATCTCTTTCAATCCTCTCCTTGGACAAACTAGGGTCTTTTCAACTCAGAGCATCAGCCACCTTGTTCTCCTTCCCAGAGTTATAGTGTATTGATTTTTCATAATCTTTAATAAAATAAATAAATATTTTGAATCATATTTAAATATTTATTCATAAATTTATAATTAAAGATATTATGATCATTATATATCACACCATTCACCATAAAGATAATACCTACATATTTTTATTTTAAAAAAATACTATTCTCAACTCCAAATCTTGGTTCATGTAATTTTCTAATGAATTTACAATTGTAATGAGGAATAAGCTATCATTGTATAATTATTAATGGAAACAAATCCTAGTAAATTGTTTTATGAATAACTATAGATCACAAACCCTTATCCCCATTAGGAAAGTGTTAGTTAAGGTGTTCTAACTGACCTTCTTTTCTGCTTCTTGAAATTTTCCTCACATTCATTTATCCATAGGAACATATCTTCCTTTTGATTCAACTTGGTAATTGGATTATATAGTCATGATAAATTTATCATAAATCATTTATAATATCCATACAACCCATGAAAACTATGAATATCGATTACCTTGGTTATACAAGGCCATTATTCAATAACTTCCACATTTGAAGGATCAAATAATATACCCTCACATGAGATTATATGACCCAATGGTAAAAATATTTATAAAAATAATTTACCCTTGATAAATTTTGAATACAACTTATCGTTAGTTATTTTATTTAACAAAATATTCAAATGATTTTATGTTCTTCCCTGATCATATAATATATAATAATATCATCTATAAAGGCTACTATAAATAGATTAAGGTAATCTCTAGGGACTATATTCAATAAATCCATGAAGATAGTGAGATAATTGGTAATTACAAATGGAAACACTATAAAAAATAATTATATACCTTATATGGATGGAAATATGCAGTATATTCTCCTTCTTGACCCTTAATTTAAGATATCTAAAATTAAGGTCAATCATGGAAAAGTATTGAGCTCTCTGTAGATGATAAAAAAATTTGTCAATATACGGTAGAGGAAACCACTTCTCTTCAGTGATATTGTTGTGTTCTTGATAATCAATCTAAATAATCATTTCCTTATGATTCATCATAAAAAAAGAATAGTTTTATTCCAATAATTCACTAGAGGGTATTAATATATTATTAATATTCCATTGGAGTTTTCCCTTAAATTCTTGTAACTCAATTGGAGATATTATATATAGATTCTTTGAAATGGGTGCATCACCATTTATGAGTTCTATTGAAAACATAACTTTACGGTTCAAGGGAAGACTAGGAAATTGTTTCTAGGATATATTATCATAATCCAAAACAATGGGAACATCTTCTATATTTAATTTAACCCCAACCATTTGAGATACAAATTCCTTTTGAAGAGGTAGTAAAACGCATAAAATCAACGAAACATCCATTGGAAGTTAATATTCATCCTCATATAGAAATATTATCACTGTTCAATTATAAATATAAAATGTGAATTTACTTCCTCGGAAATTGATATTTGATCTATATAGAGAAAGTAAGTCCATGCCCAAAAACACAAAAAATTCAATTAGTGCGAGAATCACAAGTTTTCTTGGAAGTATATTCCCACAAACTTCTATTAAAAGGGGTTTATAGACATGAGATTTAATCATCATACCATTATAATTTTTACTATTAACTCAACATTTAATAATTGAGGTGGTCATATGATACCCTTATAAAATTATTGATATATAAAAGAGTAGGTACATCTAAAATCTAATAAAACAGTTGAAATTCTGGAGTGGATGGTAAGTGTACCTTTCACAACTTCATTCTTATATCCCATTTCAGTAGTTGTGATCATAAGAGCATTGCATTTGTCAATTTAATTAAGAGGATGTTGATTTCAATTCCCATCATTAACCATTGGATCCATTCATTTATATTAATAATGTTTATAATCCTTTTAATTATAGAATCAGATTGTGTATAGTGTAATTGGTTAATATTTTTCCCCATTCCTTTAATTTATTAGCCTCTTCACATCACTTTGACATTATTTTACTTGATGGACTTCTTTTCCACACAAAAAACATCTACTATACAAGACAGTTAAATTTCATCTATTCTTCATTCCACACTTCTATCATGAATTAATATTATAATTTTTCCTCTGTTGGATTTATTATTATAATTTCATCAATATTACATCTTTCACTTTTTTCCCCACAAACATGAGAACATTGAGATTATCCAATTTCCATTTCCATGTTTAGTGCATATCGAATGATTTATTTATAGCTATTAAAGTATATAATAGAAAATTACTTTGGGAGACTTGGTATCAAGATATTAATTAATAAGTCAACTTTTCTTTTAGGATTGATGATAAAACTGGAATCATACCTTCCAAGTTTGATGAAATTTTCTTTATAAGTACTGATGCATTTTTCATCTTTCTAATTTAGTTCCATGAATTCCATTTCTATTTTCATGTGATGAGTTTAGGGAAAATAATAATTTAAAATACATTCTTAAACTCTTCACATTTAATGGAATTAATTTCCTCCTCCTGTCTCATATTCTAGATAAGATTCCAATATTGATCTACTTTATCTTTCAAGTGATATGCTGATGTGATAACTTTTTCATGTATCAAACTCTTTAGAATGGAAAATATCTTTTTAGTGGTACTATTTCATTTCTTAGAAATAAGTGGATCATAGGAACCACTGATGGAAGGTTGACGTTGTCATATAAAAGACTCAATAATGACTTGTTCCATCCTTTGGGTGTTTAGAAGATCAACATGATTCATGTTACCATTTATAGATTCGGAGAAATTAGTGATAATAGCCATAAGACATCACATCCCATATCCCATTTCATATGGTTTCTGATGAGGATAATCATTTCATTGGTCATCACATTCTACATTAACTTGATTCTTCCTTGGTTCATCCATTGACTATGGTAAAAAACCATTGTGTGAGTAATAACAATCATATTTAGTAGTCATGTAGTCATTAAAAAACATTCATTATATTTCTAAATCATGACACTATATTTTCAATCGAAGATACCATAGATTTAACCTAGGTCATTCATAGTCATCATCTATTCAAATCATTTATAATGGTTCAAAAATAAAATGTGAATTAACCTGATCATATCCCCAAGGAGTGTCTAGTAAAGTGTGTAGTATTAGGCCTACTTGCAATAGAGTTAATACTCAAGACACCCCATTCAGAATTGTTAATCCTAGGTGCATTTGTACTACCACTACATCAACATTCTAATATTCATATAGGGATATGATTTCTAGGAAAACCATATAATATCTACATTATCAAAACTTTAGCATCTTATACTATACATGGACTTGTCCCCAAGGTTTTCAACAAATATATATAACCCTAATCTTTAAAAACTAACTAAACCCTACTTTGATACCAACTGAGGTGACCTAAGAATTTTATATTTTAATATTGCATAATTTAAGATGAATATTAAACACATTTCAAAATAATGAACACCCAAGGACAATAATGTTTTATTGAATTTAAATACTAGATAAATAATAATTTTATTTCATGAAAGATATTAAGAATGTCTCACAAATTTCTTATGGATTAGTACACTTATTAGACATACACTTCCTAAAACATTTCATCATAACCGGAGGAAAGGAAACATAACAATGGGTGATATTGGATACACAATAAGGGTAAATATAGAATATATCAATCCAATATTATAAGTGATCATAATATATGATTAAGTCTATGATAACATAATCATAACTTACAATAATCATACCTAATCAGTCAATAATCATTAATCATGAACCATGGAATATATTTTTTTCAATAAAAATAAATAAAACCTAAGTGTTTAGAATCTTCATTAATAAATCATTATCCATGAGAACATGTCATAAACACAAGACATATGTTTTTGGAATACAAATAAGAATAGAAAATCACTTCCTTGGTTAGGGTTCCCTCCAATGACTATCATTATGGACAAAGTCCCTTAATGGAAATTCTTACCCTATAATTTCTAATATTCTCTTAGGAGTAACTTATATCTTTTTAACTCCATCATCTCTTAGGATTTTATTAACTTCATTATATCTTAAGAGATTCTCAAATTCACCATTAATACCCAATGTATTGGATTTTAATAAACTTTCAGGCTCTCCAGTCACATAATGAAATCAATATATATTTGTTCTATAATATTATAAAATATTAATCATATAATCATGTCGTAATTCATGTAAAATAAATGGGTTTTATAAATAATTCATCATTCCATCATAGTATAACTCATTGAAAAAAATGTTTTTAATGGTTTTTTCGTAACTTAATTAACACATGTGAATGAAATGAGTTTCATAGAATCATTATTAAATCATCATTATCATAATACACCTATATAAGTAATGTTAATTATACCATAAGATCATATTCCTTGGGAAACATATCTATCCTTAAAGGATGTTTACATAGATGAAAAATACATTTAAAAGATAATTTGAGACATTCTTTGAAAACATGAGAAAATATCCTTATATTTTGAAAAAATTTCAACTGAAAAATCTTATAATATTGAGAAAATAATTTATTTGAAAATCGAAAATTAAATTGATAAAGGAAACATAAAAATATGGTAATTATAGAAGGAAAATTTGTTCATGTTGTATTTAATTTAAAATAAAATATTCCTTTTATAACATTGTGAAAATTCAAAAATGAAATGTTGGAATATACATTTATTTAAAAATATTTCATTAAAAAAGTTTTTAACAAAATTTAATTGTAGTGAAAATGAGAATTTTACAATATTTCTTGTATATGTACGAAATTTTATAAAACAATTTTTAAGAGTATGGATATGGAAGAAAATTATCATCGATTAAAGATGAAATAAGGTCATATTTTATTCCCAATCATCTCATTGATCATTTTAAGTACCGAAGGGAGGAAAATTGTGGTAATATATAAAAAATATAGAAATAAATATATTATAAAAAATATGTGTGGTTTAAAAGACAATATTTATATAATCTCCCTCAATGGAAATTTAGTATAGGCAATCCCAAAAAGAAATGAGATTGTAACCCAAACCCCTTACCTCATATATTGTATTTCTTCAAACACATTAATATATATTATATAATAAATATAAATTTATTATAAATATATTCAAAAACAATATTCATACATATCCCACTATTTATCATTCCTTTATAATTTCCAATTGTTCTTTTATTAAGTTTTACTTTTTAAAATCGATATTAGGGTGAAAACCATTCTATTTTCCATGAATGTTTAGGTTTGATGGTTTTTGTACATAAACCTTTTCATGGTTTATACCACAAATTAACTCAAAAATTCCCTCCTATTCGGTGGTAAGATGAAAATTAAAACCCCAATCCCACCTTCAATATGCCAAGGAATGGTGATCAGTGTCAAGAAGGCATCTCACACACATGGGAGGCCTTATCCTAATACGCATGTATACACACACACATCTATAAGATCATAAAATGATAAAAGTAAAATAATAATGATTCCAAGTACATGAATATATCTATATTTCACAATCATAGTATGTAAAAGTACTATAAAATATAAGGTCCAAATAGAATCCCACCAAAAACTACAAAAAAAGTCCAACCTACTAAGAAGGAGGAGATTGTTATCAAATAAAACAATAGTATAAACCTCAATCTATCTATATAACTATGATCTACTTACTCTATATCCTCCCAATACACCATAAAATGGATTATCATCTTCGTAAGACACAACATGATAGGGAAGATCCTATGTAGGTGTGATTAAAGAAATACTAAGTAGGACACCTCAAAATTACCAAAAATAATGAATCAAGAGTATTCATATCATCAATACATAGGTATATGAATCAAGAGATGATAAATAAAAATAATCATACCATATATACTCATAAAAACCCTAATTATCAAGAGGTTTCAACTATACTTCCATCCATATGATTTTCCCAAGGATTCAAGGTAATGCTCATTTGGGAGAATCCACTCTACGAACCACACTATCATTGATGGCACTCATCTGAGAGTCTAGACTTGCCGATAATTACTCATTGTATCTCAATGATCTCAACATTAAAAAAGGGGATCACACTTAGGGCCATTGGAAGACACCAAAAACTCTCCTGGATCATTCTTCTAAAAAAGAGATCGATGTAGTGTTCATGGTGGTCACACCAATACCATGGACCCAGCCAAGAATGATGAAGGAATAACAGAGGATCCCACCCTACTCACATATAGGGTACACTAAAATCTATCTAAGACAAAAATTGTTTAGGGTATCACATTCCAATCATGAGGACATAATGCCACACTATTCCCTCATGGGGATAAACCCTGGAATCATATTCAATTGAACCTACCATGTATGGAGCAAACTAAGGGATCCCAACTTCTTCAGAGGAAGTACATTTCATGTACTATGGGTACACGACATATCATTCGAAACCCATGTCTTCATGTGTCTCTCCATCTTGCATCGAAGTTACTCCACATACATGGCATGTCTTGTAGGGGTACATAGTGTGTAGAGGTAGAGTTGGCACTCAGCATGCTGCTAGCCCATACCTTTTTACTCCCAGTTGTACGCTTTTATTTCTGGTCATGTTTGTGTACCTTCGGTCTTGCCCGTGTGTCTAGACATGTCTAAGTACTGGGCCATATCTTTTTAATCTACCTATTCTCATGTTCATTCCTATGGTCATTCCCATGTATCCTTTGGGATACATGGGAATTGTCCATCACCGAGCAATATGGTGTGTGTTAGGCTCTACATTATGTAAGATCCTATTCTCTACATAGAAACCTTATCACTGTATATGGGGGGCTACTTGGCATGTGTTCTTTAGACTGTAGGACATGTAGTTACAAATTTTTCAGAAATTATAGGCTATTATATATGAATTCTTTCATTACACTATCAACATATCTATCCATTAATCAAGATGAAAATCATGGATCTAGTTTATCGGGCCTACCTTTCCACTGGGGGCCAAATTTTGGCCATCCAAACTGATCAACAATCGGTTCATGTCATGACCCAGCATCACAGCACATCAAACTAGGAAAACAAGAATCTCAAATCTAGTCCTAATCCTCCATAGATCAAATTATATTATCATATCTCCTAGATCACCCCACTAATTGTGAACCTGAACTCGAGGTTCAGTCCATTTCACTGACGAAAAGTTGTACAATAATCGAATACCAAGAATTGGTCAAACTACTAGACAAGGAAATACTGGCAATGAATCATTTGAAGAAATGGGGGATGAAATAATAGCTCACAAAATAGGAACAAACATTTGTTGTGATCGGGTTGGCCTCAATTAGTTTATATTAGAACTATAAAGAAAGAACTAAAAAATAATCAAATGATATCAACCATAACAAACCATCAATCTATCAACCGATATTGTTAGGTTAATTGGTTCATATTTAACATGGGATATCAAAATGGAATAAATCCAAATAAAGAAAACACCCTACCTTGATTTTGGATTGATTGGTAATGAATAAAAATGATGTGTCATCACTAAAAATATCCACAAACTCCATTGGCAAAGTGATCTTCTGTAAATCGATCATGATCCTAGATCTGTTTCCATTCTCCAAGCTCTCCTACAACGGATCCTCTCAATTTTTTGGGTTATGGGGTTAACCCTGTGAGTTGGATATACATGTGTATTCATAGAGGATAAATAGTTTAAGATTTTAATTAAACAATTAAATAAATTTATTTAATTTATTTAACAATTTCTCCCATGGTGGTGCTTAAGAAAAACATCTAACATTGACAAATATTATGTCATGAATAGGGTAAAACACACATTATGGACTCAAATGTGGTCTCATATTTCTCATCTGAGTCATCATTTGAGAGTTATATCACTATTTTAATAAAACTATTCATGTATGATATAATATATTTAAAATTTATGTTATATAAAAAATGAGCCTCTTAGGGCCTTGAAATCTTATTCTTACTCAGCTCCTGGATCTAATATATTATTAGACATATTTCAAAGATTTACAGGGTAAGAACAGTGAAATTATAGTTTCATTATATCTATAATCATAATCATGAAATGATTAAAATATTTATTCAAAATATTGGATTTTATAATTATTCATATAAATATGCGATGAAAAAATAATTACATCACTTTGTGGTGATAATAGTTTATATGTATGAATGAGTGACATTTCCACTTTTCGATGGATGAAATAATAAAGTTAAATAAAAATTAAACATAAAAATAATTATTATATCATATATATCATTTATATTCATTAAATTTGTCCTTATTACCATTCATGTAAATTGGAAATGAAAAAAATAATAATATCACTTTGTGGAGGTGGTAGTCAACACTTACAAAGGAGCGACACTATCGTTGTCCAATGGATAGAAAAGTAAAAAAAATATAGATAATATATTATAATTATAAAAGAATAATTATTTAATAAATTTCATATAAAAATATTAAATCCATCATAATAACCATCCATGAATGATGCTATTGTAAAATGAATCATAACACTTTGTGGAGGTGATAGTTCGCACGTACACATGAGCAACACCTTCCTTTCTTATTTGATTAAAATGTGTTATAAAATGGTTTATCCATAATAATAATAATAATTAATTTTATTGAAGATAATACATACATTATTTTATAATTTATTCAAAATATATAGAGATGGTAGAATAAGAAATAAAATTTAAAGTACTTGGTTAAGAGTTATACATCTTCATTGAGAAACCTCATTTGGATTACACCTTAAGCTTCAAAATGATGTTAATTTGACAAAAAATACCTCTAAGACATTAGGAAGGTATTTTTGAAAGGTATCAGGGTAGGTATTGGCTAATCTAGAACACTCAAGAATTTTGAGGAAGAGGGGATAATTGGAATCCTTTTATAAAGGAGGAAGATGACATGCGTGGAATTTTTCAAATGATTAAAATATATTAATGAATTAATAAAGTCAAGTGGATAAAAAATTAAAATTATTTGATGTTAAGAAAGATAAGTTCTAAATAAAATCCAAAATAAAATTAAATCAAGTTTTTTTTGTAATTTTAAACTTTGTCACTTAGGTTAACCCTCCTGGTGAACCACGTTTAACCTTAACTACGGTAATAAAATTTTCTATTATTAATATTAATTATGACCAAAAGTGAAGTTGACCAAATTAAATTATATTAATTATTCTTATTCCAAGTATTTATTCAATTTTAAATTATTTATTTTCAATAGTTGACAAAAAATCATTTTAAAATAAGCACACAAAATGCAAAGAAAATGTTTATTAGAAAAAAAATCCATTTTTAACTATAAAACTAAATATATTATGATTACATGACTAGTAAAAACTATTAGATGAATGTTAAAACATTTTATTGAATATGTAATCTATATATATCATTAAAATAATTCATAAATATATACTAATCTAATTTATTAAAATAACACCACATTGGCTGCAAAAAAACTATTCTTCCAAAAAGTGTCTCTATTTACCTTCAAATGATTTTATATTCATTTATAATAAATTATATACTAATGAATTAATTTTATTAATATCTAAACAATAATTTTTTATAATTTAGGTATTCTAATTCATACCCCCCAATCCAACAACTAAGCAATAACTATCAAATTAAATAATAATATTTAAATAGTATATTGTGGTTCATTTATACGTAGAATTTCATGTAATAAAAACTATCAAAGTAATTAAATTTATTTAAATATAAATATATTCTAAATTTTATGGGTTTTACACACCTCACCTAAGTCATGTGTGAAGAATATTAAGTCCCTCCTAGAGCATTTTTATGATATTATAGAGAGTGATGGGGGTTGGTATATCAAGCATCAAAAATATTATCTTATATATTTCTTGATAGTTTGATACTTGACTGACATGATACCTCCTCACTACCATAGATAATATCAGTAACACTCACTAGAAATGATTAAATTACTCTAAATTTGTGGTGACTAAAATTTTAGACTTTGTCACAAATTATACTGTAACCAATACTCATATTGAATGGATGATCAAAGGGCATACTACCAGAGAAGGAAGTGAACCCCTTAAGTCAAAGAGTAAGAACTCTATTTGAAGCATTTTATTTCATGGATCATTTTCATAAAAACATCATCAATTTTGTTGGGTGGTAGTTATTTCATATTCAATGTCATATTAGGTTGATGGAATACCATGAATCCCTTACAAGTCAAGTTGTCGAATCTATATTAAATTAGTGTAAGGGAAATTAAATTTAAATCAATCTATTTTAATATAATTATTTCACCATAGAACACATGTTTTGATGGTCCGTAGTATTCTATGATTATAGATCGGTGGCCTATATTCTTCTCCAATGCCAGGATGAATGAACATTTTAAGCTCATCTATAAATTCAATTCTACTTATGACCAATTACATATTTTATCACATAATATGCACTCAAACAGTTGAAAAATGCTTAATATACACTCATTTTAAGTGAAAAAATACACTTCCAAATGATATGTATCTCAAAAAACATCTCTTTTTAGTCTTTTATTCAATCTTTTCTATTCAGGGAAGGTAGAATTTTCATTTGTTTTTCCATATCAGACTAAGCTCAGGGATACAAAATTGAGTTGAACTGTATACTAACCAGAGAAGATCAGGGCATGGAATCAGTAAATTCTATAGGAAAAAACAATAAAATTTATCATTATACTCCTTCATTTCCTTACTTTATTTATAAGTAGTGGTTGTCACAGTTTGTGAGTCATAGTAGTCAGGATAATATTCTTGAGTCACAGAACTTCTCCTGAGGCTGAATTTTTTTTTAAGAACACATAATAATAGAATCAAGATATAAAATCAGATTTATAATTCTTGAAAACTTTATAGATTTGAAAAGGTAAATATACATTATATGTTGTTCAGTTTGATCTCAAGAAAATGAGTGTGAAAATTTTGACCCCCTTTCAAAAGGAGTTCACTGAATCAGCATGATTACTTTTACTAGTGACCGTAATAGTCAAATAGATACTAGAATCATATACCACCCATCAAAAACAAGAATATGTTTCCCAAAAAGTGAGTTAGTGAGAACAAATGAATGGCCCTTTTTTATCCTAAGGATTTTGGTCAAATGGTTCCATAAGTTTCTAAGTAATAATAAATTCATTCAAAGTTGTGTAACTCTCTTCCCATGAACTCGATAAAGGAAAATACCAATTCCACATAGTGGTGGTCAGGGAACTCAATTAAAAAATAATAGAACCTAAATCTGAGTATATATAGTGAATCATGGAAGATATTGTTAGGTACACTAGGTTAGATACCCAAAGAGGAGGTTGAATCAAGGTATGACAGATTAAAACAACTTCCCCTATTTATCTTGTTTCGTTGTTAGACAAAAATTTCTTCCCTCTTCTTCCCATTATAAAGTATTAACAAATATTAAAGCAATCATAGGATAAAATAGTTTTACATGGTTCACCCTTATTGGGCTACGTCCAAGGAGCAAACACCAACAATGCGCCAATGTACCAAATACACTAAAATTGTTCTACTATTTACAAAGTTCGGAGCAGACTCACTTCCCATCCTGGTTTACACCACTCACAATATGAAAGTTTACTTCTCTCTCAACTGAATTATACTCACTTCTTATTCAGAAGATCCACTCACAGTTAAAAGACATGTGGGTCCCTTAATTATCACAAATTAATTCATCTTCCTCTGTGTGTAGATTCTCTGTTGAAGTTTCACTTTCATTCACTGAGGAATACAACTTTACCACAGATGTACCAGGAAATCTTCCAACTTTCTTGCAGCCATAGAATGACTTGTCTGCTTCTCTATGCTTGGCACGCTTCTCTTATGCCTGGAGTGCAAGTATCACCTGACTACATTCATGACACTCCATTCTTGAACTCAAAACATGGGCGACTCACACCCTTTTATGCCCAAATCAATATCGGCATGCAACTATCAATCAGCGCACAACTTCTAAATATATTTATACTTGAGTGACCAAACCACCACTTGCGCGGCCAAACCTACTTTCATGATGGGATCTTGAATTATATATATGGTTTGTGCTTCACCAAAAATGAGTAGAGGTGGACCTCTATTTATAGGCAATTTGGGTACCCTGAGCGCTACATGAAATTCCCCTCCTGACGTGCAAGTCTAGCCTCATAAGCCTCTATTACCCTAGTCACCTTGCATGTCTAATATAAAACAAGGGTACCCCTCTTTCATTTTCCATGTTTTGAGGTTATTATCTTGAAAAACATATGGTTCGAAACTTTCCAAGCCTCTATGAAACTGGTGCGCAAGTCCCTTTTCTAATCACACTTTTCTTCCTTTGTCGATTTTGTGGCCCAAACATCTGGCAAAAAACGAAAAACAACTCCACCTTGTATCTTCTCTTTTTGTTCTACCACTAGATCAGCCATTCCTTTGTCTAGGTTCTTATTTCAATCATGGATTTTCAACAACATCTCTTAAACTAAACAAATCACCATGTAAACCCTCTTTGTCAACAAATTGAACATCGTGGTCTGCTTTGTCAACAAACACATCAAGGAGGCCCACTTTTTCAACAAACACAATCACCTCAGAAATGCTTCAATGATACCTTGATGGATTTTTTTACAACATAAATTGTAGCAAAATTCTATGTAATCATCTCAATGAAAATTCAAATGATTCTAGATTGATCTAGTATTTGTAGGTTAGTGACTCCAAAACAACAATTTAATAGATCAAGATGATTTTTATCATCTATACGATCTCACTAAATGATTTTATCTCTTTAAAACATAGTGAAATTCTTATAATTTGTGACTATATAATGAATAAAGCATTTTTAATATTCTTATACTGGAGGATGACTTATATCGAGTTCTTATAGCATTTATTTGATAGGACTTCTCCTTCAATCCATCCTAGGGGAATCCTAACTGAAAACTAAAAAATATACTCTAATTTATTATTTTTTGTTGATGTTAGATTCATCTCATTCACTCTACTGAATTTGGGGATCTCCCGACCCATACTTTGATTCTTATCGCATGAACTCACTTTGGATCTAATCTGCTAACAATGATGGAAACCCACAAGTGGACCTAAAACTATCTCGGGGTTTTCCATATCTATAAGAAATGGAGGAATGGAATTTTGATTACCCATAGATTGGTTTATTTTTATATATACTACATTATAGATCATATTCATTTCTTCTATATCAATAAAAGGTGTGTGGGTCGATCTCTTATTGAGTTGACCATTCCAAAATCTCCGAACCTGAGGTCCCTAACAACCCAATGGTGAAATTATTACAATCATTGTGACTATCTAGTATGAATATTGAATCTTGTATCCATTAAAATAAAATTAATATTGAATAGGTGTTATGGTATTTAAATGAAATAAAACAAGTCATTTGTGGCTCTGAATGAGTTGATTGAGTGATAAGAAATGAGAGACACCTTCTAGATGCATGTCCAATACGTCTAAAATTTCATGATCTTATGATGTATCAAGTATTTGGGTATGGTGTTCATACCTCCTTTATTTCATCACACTAGTCATATAGTATATGGGTGACGATGAAAGATTACTTTTTTTAACATAAAATATATGATAGACTATAATGGGAAAGAAAAGTTCAAAATCATCTGATAATGTATGGGTGGTTCAACTATTTCCCTATGTGATCAACACAAAAATATTTAAAATAGTGTCAGGGAACTAAAGGAACATCCAATCACATATTGTTGGAAACATTCCTTTTACTGTGTGGAGGTATGGGGATGGATTCCTTGCTTATCCTCTCTGAAAAAATGGTACATGATGACATGATTTATTATCTATTTCATAGTATGGAATGACTACTAGAGTATATTACTGACTATGTAAAACTATTTAATTACCGATTACTCTCAATAGTACTATTTTTAGTATTCACACCCAATGTTTTTGGATCTTGAGTTTTTTACCCAAACATTCAGGATAGTGAGAACTGGCCTTTAGCTACACCCTCTTCCCCACTCTCCCTTCCAATAAATATTTATTAAAATGGGTTGTGATGGCTATAAGTAAAAATTAAATGAGTTTTGATGTTTGATGAGAGTATCAGATGGTTCATGGTGAGGGTAATGTATTATAATGGGAGGGAATGAAGTTGATAATCATCTTGTTCATGATACCCTTATGTTTTGGTTATTATATTGGTTATGAAAGGATGTCGATATGATGACATATTTCTTATGGTGGATGCCTTGATGTGGTTGATCTTGTATTTTTGGGTTGGATAAAATGTTGTGTCCTAGGATTATTTGGGAATGGTTATTATGGGAGTTCTAGGACATATTATGTTGGGTTTCAGAGTGAAAAATCAGTGGGAAAGTGTTGCAGGGTACCCTTTATCGATATACATATTATTATGTTACTATATTGGATGCATTATTTGGTGAGTGTTCCATGATGAGGATGTTATTTTTTATCTAACCAATCTAGGTGGATTATTGTTTTTTTTCACTTTTTCAACAGTATACCTTTTTCACATGTGCATGAGATATCCTAGGTATGATCCTACTAAGTATACATGTTATGTTCACCATATGTATGTACAAATAATTTTCAGGTTTCTAGGATGACTTGAGGAACTAATATGGTCATTAAAAACCTGTAAATTTGAGTTTTTGCTGAGTCATTACCTTAGGATTTCTTTTGGTATTCATTTGTAGGATTTATTTGTATTTTTTTAATTTATACATGCATCATGGGATTCTTTATTTGGATTTCATTTTTTATGAGATGGATTTTATTGGTGGTTTAAATTAAAGCTCTTAATCCTAATTAATTAATTGATGAGTATTCCTTCCATGTGTGATGTTTTTATTCCCACAGTCCTAGTCACCAACCCAAGGCCTACTAAAGGTTTTACTTGGGGTTCATTATCTCTCTTCCTTCATCACTGGCCCAGGAGGGGTACCTTTGGAGGGAGAGAGTCTTAAAAGAAATATAGATATATTAGATTGAAAAATTTCACATGAGTAAGCCCAAATAAATTGATATACAACCCTTCATTTTTTTTAAAATCATAGGCCTCTAGACTAGTGGGTAGTCTGGCCCTAAGTCCCCCTCCCCAGGGAGACATTACATAAGATATAATTAAATTCATGATATCTCTAATACCTAATATACACAAAATATATTTGAAAAATATTCTCAAGATCAAAACTCTAAAAACTAATTGAGGTCAAGGTAGATAAAGAATAAATTTTGTGGAGTCGAACAAAGGATGTAATGCTGGACTCCATCTCCTAGAAGAAATTTATGAAATAAATTTTGTATACACAATATTCATAATATAAAAAAATTATATACATGAATAATGGAAAGAATAAATTCTTAAATAAAAGACCATTTTAAAAATTAGAACAGTATATAAAGGTTTCAAAAATTAAACAACTTCTATAAACATTTTATAATTAAGCTAAAATTTTTGAATATTACATAATCTTATACATAAATAATTTTATATCTAATATCATTATAAACTCTTATATTTTTTATATGGAATTTATATATATGAAATTTTAAAAATTACACATTTAATAGTCATTTTTTTATTTTTTAAACATTTTAAATAATTAAAATATCACTTATATTGTATTATTTAAATAAAATTAGATATAAAAACGTTTTTAATGTAGTCTAAATAATATATTTTAGTAATTACATGGTTAATTTTATCAATATAAATCAATTTATCATTAATAACTTGTATTTTTTAAATATAAAATTAATTATATTTAATAATTATTTATGCAATTTATAAAAAATTTATAAATTATTCTCATAATTTTTAAATAATAAATTAATTCATAAATTACAGGGTTGTCCATAAAATTCACTAAAAGATTTAATTCCTTTTAATTAGGATTTGGAATCATTATATAAACCTTATTAGTTTTATAAATATATTCTTAATACTAACTCTTTCATAATAATTAATTTTAATAATAAATGTTTCAAGAAAATTTTAATAAATTAATCATAAAAATTTTTACATTTAATTAGTTTATAAAACAATATTTTATATTTTTTTAATTACTCTGAAATACGTTTTTTTTTATTTTTTTCATCAGAGAATAGATGACATATAACCCTCGTCGAGGTTGATTCGGTTCAAACCAATGGATGGATGTGAGGTGTTTAGTTCTATCAAAACTAATAAATTTGGGTCACTATTTTTATTCTTTATGGAAACTCCCAATGGATCCTTCATCAATAACTAGGAACTAACATTATTTTCAAAGGAAGGAGATCAATTGGGGTTTCAGACCCAATAATGATTGGGGGCTTGCTTTGGTTGATAGGATCAGAGGTAAGGCACATCACACATTTTTTTTGGGAAATTGTTGCCTAATCTGAGACTCCCAAGTGGATTTAAGAACCATTCAATAATCTCTTCTGAATCTCGATATAGAACTGGTTACCCAAGAAAAATTACTATTGGTTAAATCCCTTTTATTGTAAGACTAAAGTGATCTGATTTGTGAGTAAGTCTGTATGTATTCGGGGTTCTTCATCTACTTCTCCATTAATGTGTAGCTACTTATGTGTTGAACCTGTATAACTAGTTACTATGGAATTTGTTTCCAGACAGGGGGGAAAATAATATTCTAATGAGAGTGTTGATCCATTATTAGGCATCCAATGTATCCTGGTTATTATGGGAATAAAAAACCACATATTTTATTAAACCCATGAAGTTTAACATCATAAAAAATGAAATATATTTTGTGTATGAGGAACTGGGTATTCAATATTGAGTCTTGAGGAGATGACCTCTGTGTCAGGATTATAGAAAGAATCAGTATTTTTGTAGTTCAGTTTCACCCTTAGGAGTGGCCCCAATGTAGATTTTCTCATACGGTGGAGGTTTATATAATGCCACTCATCAAGGCTTACATGTTGATATTTCCCTAGTTGGGGAAGAATCATGATTACAATGATGTGTTCATTGTGAATCCCTAAGCCCACGTGATCTATTCTTGGTGTGAGAAATGAGGGATAGAAAGTAATCAACCAAATTGTATATAGGTGTTGGGATTATGTGTTGGGACTACCCTTAGGATGTTTAGTATGTAGCTTAGACATTAGTGAGACATCCTATATATCCTGGTTATAGTAGGAATCATGGTCATTGTAGTTCAATTTATTTCTTAGTCCAATAAGGCATGAGGTTGGGTGATCATCCCATGGAATGGTTTGGTCTCAATGGTTGAAATTACATATACATGCTAGGACTTACACTAAGGTGGGTTCCCATTTGATCTTGGGATCGAGCCTTAGGAAGGTGTCATATATATCCTAACTATGGTGGGAATTAGAGTCCTCATAGTTTAGTTTATCAGGGCTTACACACTAATTCTTCCCTCATATGTTAAGAATATTATGTCATGCCACTAGTCAGGGCTTACACACTAATGTTTCCCTTTAGTCGAGGCTTACACACTGACACTACCCTTTCCTTTATAATGGATTATTATGAAAATTATATGATTGTTGCACTTCCCTAAGAACATGTGAACTATGCTCGGTGTGAGAAATAAGGGTTGGAAAATGATCGTTCTCATTTCTTATGGATATGGGACTTATGAACTTGTTCATCCCTTCTGTGAAGTTTAATTTAGACCTCGGGCCTTGGAGATGCATTCTATGTATCCTAGTTATGACAGGAATCAATGTCATCATAGTTCAGTTGATCATGGCTTACACGCTAACATTTCTCTAATATGAAGATCATATAATTTCATAATGCTAGTCAAGGCTTACAAACTGATGTTTCCCTTTGTTTGGGGCTTACACACTAAGACTTCTCTTTGGACGGGGCTTACACACTGAGGGTGGAAACAAATTTTGGGCACTAGGATTCCCTATCAACCTGGACTACTTTATTTTCTGACATGCATTGATTGTTCACTCAACATTCCTAAATTTCCATCTCAACACATTGTAGGATGATAACTTAACATGTATAAATAAAATTGTATGGTATAGTTGACTTTTATGGAGGAATTTTTAAAATCTTGACTGCATGTCCGATGGTTTTTGGATGATCAAGGATGACTTATATAGAGGACATCACAATACCTGGCTAGTTGATCCTGGAAGGCATCACATGATCTCAGCTAGTTTTTCTAGAGAGTGTTGCATTATCTAACTGACTTGAACTCATGTCATCTATAGATCTAGCTGACACACTAGGAGGGACTCATGAGAGTAAGTGTGACATGTCTCAGAGGGTGTCACTTGTCCTGACTAATATGTCTGGATGGAATCATGAGACCTAGCTAGCATACTTAGAGGGAATCGTGAGAGCCTGTTGACCTGCCCGTGTGCTATCATAGGGCTCAGCTGACATGAATTAGTGACTCCATATGATTTTGGAGACATGCCTGTAGGACATCATGTGGCTTGGATAGAGATATAGGAGGGTTTTACGAGTCTTTGGAGGCATGCCTAAGGGGAACCATTTGACTTTCTTTCACATGCCTATAGGACCTTGCATGACCCAAATAGTATACTGAAGGTGCATCGTGAGATATAGATGACATGTTCTAGCGCGGTCACGTGTCCTAGGTGGTTCACACAAAGCACATGAAGATCAATTTATATGTTCTTTTATTAAGTATTTCATCCCTTAGTCTTTGATCCAGCCTTTATATTGAGAATGACTTAGATTTTCTCAATGGTATCTTGTTTTAAATATCGCATGATTTAGTAGGTGTGTGGGATAATCACTGCATGTCCTACTACAATTCCTACACATGATCTATGACTGATCACAAAATTTTCTTTATGAATGCCTCCTGATCACTCCATTTGTTCCTCGATATACTACCATATGTAAAATTTCCCAGTTGTGAGATCAACCACTCTGATAAATACTCTATGGTTCTTGGGTAATCCAATACATCTAGATTCTAAAATGCCAACCCCTTAGTTGAGGCTTGGGTGACAATTTATATCCCTCTCCACCCTAGTTGTTAACCACTTTTTGTGGTGAATATCATGGAAATCCAGGCCAGGGCTGGAAGACGGCTTCGGTGCCACACATCTTCACAAGTCCATTTTTTGAATCACCATCGGGTGTCGCCTAATTTTTAGCAACCAAAAGCACATATCATAAAATCCTCATTTCTTGGATTATTTCCAATTAATGGGGATTTTTTGAATCATGTGGGCATGCTGAAGGACTTCTATATTATCATATTAACATGTGAAAGGGCTTTTGCATCATTAGGGAATCTATTGAAAGGTCTTTGCGTGAACTTAGGCAACTTTTCTGTGACTTTTCATGAGATAAGGATGTCATGTTAGAGGGCCTTCATGGGATCATGTCGACTGGTCAAGGGTTTTTTGAATGACCATACTGAGTATATCCTTAGAATGTCATAATAGTTTTACTACCACGAGAGGTATTTTCCTTTACACTCTTTATTTCATTTTTTATTTTACAAATATTTGGGATAACATGAGTTTGTATGAGTATTTTTTAAGATAATTACTCTACCTCTTGGTGTTGTGTCTCATGAACAACAAATGTCCTATGGATATGCATGATCATTTTTTGGAAAACCCCATCAGTTTTTCCTTATTGAGCCAAATGGGGAACCATGAGGTTTCTTGGACATACTTGTGGCCCTTCACATGATAAGGATGACATGCCAGTGGGATTTCACGAGATGATGTGATGACATTTCTAGGGGCTTGTGGTGTCTTGCAGATCTCCTAGAGCACACCGTGTGATATTTTCGGCCGCAAGAGGCTCCTTCCTTATCCTCATTTATTTCTTATTTTTATTTTACAAAGGCTAGTTATCTCTTGATTTTTCTTGAACGTGGTCAATAAAATTCATTCTCCATATCGGTTATGTGTTTTTTGAATTTTAATACCAAAAGAAGATCCTTCTTTTTGGATGTTTTATTCACTTTTACTCAAGGATATTTGAAGGGTTTAACAAGAATCCACTATTTTACTAGCCATGTGACTTGGTGAAGATCATCAGGGTGATGCCACACGATCATAGATTTTTCAGGACACCATCGAAATAAAAGAAGGGATTTTCAAAAGGGTCTTTGTGGGGCCTTCCGCAGGTTATGTGTTTCATGTGACCATCTACATGACCTTCTTGTTGGTCATGCATTATTTTGTCTAATGAGGGTTTATGTGGTCCCCATTTTATTTCCCACCTGATAATTCCTTTTATTTGTGGATTAAATAATAACCATATTTAGATATTTCTTCCTTTGGGAATTTTTTTATGCGCATTTGGAAGGTTTTAATAAATTCCCCCATAGGAGTGATGTATATGGGGATAAGGGATCGATTCTAAGGAAAGTAAATGCCCGCCCGATTCTTTGGCACAATTCCAAATCAAAATCTTGGTTGAAACTTGGTCTTCCATGTGATTTTCTATCCCATGGGATTCTTTATTAATATGGGAGGGGAGAGTGATTCTATCATTAGATACTCAATAGTCAATAGATATTTCCCTATTTTCATCATGCTCCCTTATTGCCAGACCATTCTGCAATACTATATCAGGAGACCTTATCATAAGATTGTTCTATGAGAACAATTTGGAAAGTCCACTTGTTCTTAGGCACCTGCTTGATCCAATTTACGAACTATACTTTCATAACTTTTTAAACTTCTACTATGATGATTTGTGATCATTTGAAGGGTTTCATGAGATCTCTAGGCTTGATCGTGTGATCTTTTGGATATCATGTGGCTCATGTAACCATGTCCAAGTCACGTGATCATGAGTCTTCTAAGGGGTCATGAAAATGTGTGATTCTTTGTGAGATTATAAAACCCAAAATATCTTCATGGGTCAGGCGATTCTTGAGTCCTTTATGTTATTTGTGAATACATTTAATTATTCATGTGATGCACATGAGGTTTTTGGATTATGCCTTTTCTTTGAAAAGATTTTATTTTTTTTTATAACATATGAAACGTACTTCTGTTCATATGGATTTTGGTTCTCATCGATCTTTTGTTACAACTAATTCAGCATACTAAATCATACTGTAATTAAATATAGTATTTTTTTATGATATTCTTGGAGAGACTCTCAAATATGGAGATTCCTCCTTTTTTTACACATTATCAGTGAAGGAATTTATCAAAAGATTCCTTGTTGCTATCCATTTTTCCTTCCATTCCTAATATAAATGTCATCTCACTACTACGATGTATTATGAATCACCAACAATACCTATCCCTTTCATAATATCAAGTATATATGAATTCATTTAATTGAATGTTGAAATTCTAACAGATTCTAATTGATAAATAATCATGAATTCCCAAAAACATTAGATTATTCATTGGTATATCTATTCTAGTTATCTGGAGATCACTTAACTTGCATAAGGATAATTGGGTTGAATACATGTCCCTAAGGGAGAGTTCTCTATCTTTTTTCAAAGCTTAGGCTTTGTGAGAGAAGCTTGATGTTCGCTAAGGCTATATCATGGGCCTTACAAGCTCTTGAAGACTAAATATCTTTTTCGATTTAGTTTAGGGTCTTTTATATCAGACCTTCTATCATTGTATATTAGGTCCTTTCATCTTGGACCATCTATCATTTTAGTATAGGGTATTTTAGCTTAGGCCTTATACTATTTTAGTTTATGGTCTTTTAGCTCAGACCTTCTATATATATAGTTTAGGGTCTTTTAGCTCAGACCTTCTATCTCTGTATTTTATGTTATTTTAGCTTGGACCTTCAATTTCTTTAGTTTAGGATCTTTAACTTGGATCTTATATTGTTGTAGTTTATGGTCTTTTTCCTCGGGCCTTATATCGTTGTATTTTAGTGTCTTTTATCTCATACAAGATCGATGATCAAGGTATATGGTGTATACATGCAATGAATGAACCAAATCAAACTAATATGTTGGGTTTTGTTATAGGGTTGTCGAGAATCAAGAGGATTAGAGCTTCTTTCCAATGAGGAGGATATGCCTTTGATTGGTAGGTCAAAGCCCTTATGCATCGGTATCATTTCCAATCATAGGTTCCTCTAATATTTTCCAAGGTTCGTGGAAGGTTTATTGGGATAATATCGGTTGAGGGTGAAATACTAGGGATACTTGGTCTGTCTGGATAGTTGAAATATAGGTGACAAAAATCCTAACCTAAAAGTTTTAAACTGTGAATATGAAATGGGGAAGACATGTTGGGGATGACCCGTAAAACTCTGAGGTTCTAGGTTCTGCCATGGGGTTTCCATGGCTCACAAGGATTGAAGCTCTTTTCTAGAAAAAAGTATTTTCCTTTAGTTGGTAAGTCGAAGCTCTTATTCCTTGATATAATTTCCAAAAAAAAATATGATCTCTACATCTTTTTTAGAGTGAATGAATGATTTCTGAAGTCTCAATTGTCCAAATAATAAGGATGGGTATGGGAGGAAATCTATCCATGAAGGGTTCTAGAACCCTAGTTTAGTATAGATTTTAATTATGAAGCTCTAGTACTTTGTCATTTGGTTTCAAATAACAAGGTGTGAACCATAAAAGGTTCAGTAAAAGAGTTTCACAGTCCGGCCTTGAGAAAGGGTACAAAAAACAATGATGTAACTTCAATGAAGTTGAATCATCTTGGATAGTTTAGTATATAAATTGTAAATCATGGACCAAAAACCTTGGGTCAGTAGGATGATATAGTACGATCATACCAGGAATGACCCAAAACATGATGAAGTGTTGGGTTCTACTATAGTGATGTCATGGATCATGAGTATTGTAATACCCTTTTTGCAAAGAGACACATTTGGTTAATGATTAGAGGATCATATTCAAGATCCATAGGCATACAATAATAGTCTTGAAAAGGGTCCCTTAAAGCTAAGTATCTTTTACAAGGGCCCTATAATATTGTGGTGATTTAATTTACTCAAATAATTATGTCTAATTTGGGGAAAGTGTAATATCCAATAAGGGTTTGAGAACCCTAAAATTTGTTTCACTACCTATATAATGTATTTTAATGGAGAGGAGATTTAAAAAAATCATTACTCTAACTTTTACCTAAACCCGGGGGTCCAGTGATCATAGATTTTGTTTTACTAAGGCTACAATGTAGACCCTATGAGACTTATGCCTTATTTATTTTCACAATAATTTTTTCCAAAACTCTGGAGGTGAAGAGTTTGGGATGTGAAGACTTGTCATTTCCTCAGGCCTCCCTTTTTGGTTTTTCAACCTGAAAAGTTTTTTGTCTCTTTCTCTAGTAGTTCATGGTCTTCCGATTGGGACTATTATAGTAAAGAGTTTAATGTTGTAAATATTTCACCAAAGTGAAGGGATTTTAAGTTTATGACACATATGGACCTAATATAGGGGTGATACACAAGATCCCAATTAGGATACTCTGGGTTAAGAGTACCCCCAACATCATTCTGAGTGGGATATGAAAATATTTTAAATCATGGATCAAGGTTCTCGGGTCATGAGTAATGATATTGGAAAACCATATCAAGAGTAGTTCAGATCACACCGAGGTGTGGAGTTCCACCATGGTTATTCCAGGGACCACAATGGTCAAAAATACCTTTATGTAGAGTGATACATTTGGTTAATGTTAATAGGAACATATGAAGGATCTATAAAAATACATGCATAGTCGAACAATGGGTCCCTTGAAGCCAAGTATCTTTTCCAAGGGAAATGTAAGGTTTTGGAAACCCAAGGCACTTGATACATGAAGTATTTTTTGTGGATGGAGGTTCTTTAAAGGAGGGTGTAAGCACCCCATACTCTAGTTGATCGGGATAGGGATATTGTGGTACTTTTATAGGGGTGAAAAATGGGTGATGACCATAATAGTTTATTTTCATGTAGTTGGGACGTTCTTCATGCAGTTTAACATCATTTAGCAAAGACATTTTTGTGAAGTTTATCATCATGCAGTAAGGATGTTTTTTGTGTAGTTTAAATTTCATGAAACCATGAATTTTTTTAGTTTAACGTCATGAAAAAAGAATGTGGGAATGGATATAAATTTTTTTTTCATACCATATTGTGTGTACAAGTAATTCGTACATAGATATATCTCATACATAGGTAAAATGAGCTGGTGTGATTCTCCTTCTATGCAGTTGGGGTGAATTTATTTATCAATTGTTTTAGATGGACCCAGGATTGGAGATCCATCTGTCACTATGTATCATGTAATGATAGGAATCAAGCAATATGCAGTTCTTGAATGAGAAACTCTCTACACAAGTCTGACATGTATGAAGAGGTGGACATTGAGTCCATTAATTGTTATAGCTGGGCCCAGGATTAGAGGTCTTAGAATCACTACATGTCTTATGATGACAATAATCAAGACACATAGTTCTTTAGGAACTATGTAGTTTAATATCATACAGAAAGGATATGGTCCCCATGATGTGAAAAAAGGAATTGTGGATAGACCTAATGATGGAATCAGGGCATCACTATGTATTCTACGGTAATAGGAATCAAGACAAACATAATTATTGAGGAATTACTTTCTTTGACAATTTTTGACTATATGCAGAGAGCAGAAATTTTTATATTTGTTGTGATTGGACCAAGGATTCAATTTTCAAGAATCATTATGAATCCTGTGATGTTAAGAATAAAGTCATATGTAGTTCTTGACGGTTTGTGTGGTACAAGGCCAATACCAAAAAAGGGTGGTCCTATTGGGTGAGGTCCATAGGAATGTATAGTTTTATGTCATTCAAGGTACATCAACCATAAAATTTAACATCATGTGGTGAGGACTCATGGAATGCCTTTTATGGTCTTTTATATATGACCTTGATAGTCCTATCACGATCCTTTATGCCTTTTTTGTGTGGGGATGCCCATACTCAAATTACCAAGATCACATGATCTATACTCAGTGTGAGAAAAAAGGAATGGTAAGGGTTCCTCTCACTATGAGGAGGCAATTAAGGATAGGATATGGAAATTTTGTATCATGTGGTGGCTAGACCAAGATATAAGATCAAGGAGTCCCTACATATCTCATTGAAAATGAGAATCAAGTTATACACAGTTCTATAAAACCCATGTAATTTAATTTCATGAAGAAATGTCATTAGATATGTAGTTTAAATTCTTGCAGAAAGAACATGGATCACCTGATGTGATGGAAAAGGAAGGATGTGGTTGTGCCCAATACTAGAGGTTCGGGTGTCACTATGTATTCTATAAAGCTAGGAACCAATTGGGGAAGTGATTCCCATTGTAGATATAACACTCATACAGGGATGGGGTAATTTCATCCTTCCTTCCCACAGATCTGGATCATGTTTAGTGATTCATTAGTAAGATGATGTTTTCTTTGTAGTTTAGTGTCATGCAGTGATGAATTCAATCATGCAGTTTAATGTAATATGGTAAGGATGTCTCCATACATTTTAATTTCATGTGGTCGGGATGTGATATGTTGTGAAATTTAACATCTTCCTACCAGGATGACTCCATACAGTTTATCTTTATGTTTTCATGATGATCTTCCATGCAATTTAACATTATGTGGTGAGGAAGTCGCTATAGATTTTAACATCATGTGGTCAGGACATTCCTTTATAGTTAACATCATGTAACTAGGACAATATGTTCTTTATGAGAGCTATGTGATGTATTTCATGTGAAATATTACATTGGTGGGGGTGTGACATGATCCCCATCAATTGTGGCCAATGAGTAGTCTCTATTATAATAAAACTTATGTATGATGTAAGGACCATCCCATTTGGGTTCTATCTTTGGAAGTTTCTTCCCTGGTATCATTGCAGTTCTGAGGGACAATACTAGATCTCTATGGATTAATTAATAGAGGTGAACCATTTTATAAAAGCATCATGAAATCCGATTCTAATGAAATTAAAGGTTATGTAATGTATGAAACATGTTCTCATCGAGCCACTCCAATTCATCCATCCTCTTTTATGATTCTTCATCATTTGAGAGATCTCCACAAATATCTATTCATAGTGAAGGTAACTGGACTTCTACAGGTAACATTTCCTCAGTCTCATACATGAATGAGTATGGTACTACTTGTGTAGAAGTACGCGTGGTGGTATAGTAGGCCCATAAATCATGGAATATCTTTTACAGCTTTTAATTATCATACTTGTTCACCATGTTATGGATTATATTTGAAATAGTCTTATTGAATGCCTCTATTTATCCATTTTTCTCTGTATGAGATAAAGATGAGTGATTAGACTCGATGTTATACTGATGGTATAGTTTCTTTAACTCTATAGAATAGAAGTTGGTTTCATTGTCCATCAATATTGTGTAAGGGGCCCCAAACCTGGTGATGATATAGTACTTTATGAATTTAATGATATTCTTTGTCCCACCATCCTTGATGGGTATTTCCTCATCCCATTTGGAAAATAAGTCAGTATTAGTAATGATTTACTTAAACTATTTAGTTATCGTTGGGGGATTTGGCCCCATAACATCCATTCCCCAAAATGGAACATAGCCATGAATATTTAGTTTTATATAGAAATTATAGTGTTTTCTTTAGGAATTTTTTATATATATTGTAATCATGAAATTTCATGGTGAACGCCACATAGTCTTGTATCATGGTTTTCAAGTAGTAACTGAGCCTCCTGATTTGGGGGGAGGGCTTGGTCATAGACTGATGAGCACCACAGGAGCCTACAAGGACTCATTCTACAATGGTGTGAATCCCTCTTTATGCTATGAAACTAAGGAGGATTCCATCAAAGACTCTATTTTAAGGGGATTTTCTCTCATTTTGACCATACTACAGGGTAAATTTCAATGCATGATGCTGAATTTGTTCCCTTCTGGCTTGGTCATTTGGGACAGCCCCATCAGCCAAGACAGTAGATTCATTAGCCAATGCATTGGTGTGAGCATTATATGATTGGGGAACACAATGAAACATGTTATAAAAAGGAAAAATTTCCATTATTACCCTGGCATAGAAAGTTAGAGGGTCTATTTCTTCCCTTTTGATGGCATATTCTATATTTTAATAATTTATCACTAGTTCTGAATCCTCTTTGATATTTAAATAGGATATATGAAGCTGTAGGGATAGTTTCAAGCCTAAAATGATGGCTTGGTATTTGGACTCATTATTTTTGTAGCCATCAGATATTGATAAAAAGTAGGTAAAATTTTATTTGTTTTTTTAGACAAATACAATAACTAAGACAATCCGATTTAGCTTCAGGTTTTCCATCCATTTTCTGATAGGACTTAATGAAGTTCCATCAAAATACATCTCCCATGTTTAGGAAGTGTGATGGGCATAGAAGACCTCCTCATATGGGTGATCATTGTTCACCATTGTATTATCTATGTTAGGATGTGCTGCGAGGAAATTAATTAGGGATTTCTATTTCACTGAATTTATTGACACAAACTAGATGTCATATTATTTTAGAATGACTTCCAATCAAGCCAAGTGCCTAGTAAACATAGGACATCAAAGGATGTACCTGATTGGATCAACATGAGAGACCAGATGGAATTCATGGTGCTACAAGTAATGCTTCATATTTTTCACTATGAATATGAGTGTAAGGTAGTTTTTCTCAACATTAGAGTATCGGGTCTCAATACCAAGCATCATTCGACTGAGGTAGTATAGACTATTCTTGATCCTTGTGTCATTTTTAGTTGTGAGGAGAGTGCCTAGTGATAAATCAATGGATTCCACATACAAGATGAGTTGTCTCCCTTCCACTAAAGGCATCAGAACATGTGGGTGTAGTAGGTACTTCTAGAGACTTCTGAAAGCCTTTTGATAGTCATCATCCCATTGATAAGATATTCCACTATTCATTAGCATGCTAAAGGGTAGTGCATTATCGATAAATTTGGATATAAAAAATAGAATGTATGAAAGGTTCCCTTAGATCCCCCTCAGTTCATTAAGATTTTTGGGGGTGACACTGAAAAAATAGAACTAGTCTTATCTAGGACAACCTCGATACTGTGGTGGTGTACCAAAAATCCAAAGAACATACCAGATGTTACCCCAAAATATCATTTCAATAGATTCATCATTAGACTATGTTTTTGAAGCATATAAATGATGTTTTGAAGATCCATGAATTCATCACATTACTATCATGATTTCACAACTAGTTTATCAATGTTACATTCAATTATCCTTCTCATGAATAGATTAAATATATGATTCATGGTGTGTTGATATGTGGAGCTAGTGTTATTTAAGCTGAAGGGAATAAACTGATAGAATAATATCCATTAGGGTTCACTGAAGGATGTGTCTTCTTCATCTTCTAGGGCCATCTTTATTTTATGGTATCTTGAATACCCATCCATGAAGGAAAGGTCTTAAAAGCCCATAGTTGCATCGAATCAAAAGTTCTTTGATCGGAAATGGGAATTCAGCCTTTGGGAATGGTCGATTAAGGTCTCTAAAATTGAATCATATCCTAATATTCTAACTATTTTCTTGATAGGGACTATACTTTAAATCCATATTGAGTATTGCACTTCTCCAACAAAGATGGATTTGATTAATTTTTAAACTTCTACCTCTAAATTGGTGGCATGAGTGGGATGTATCCTCCTAGATGCATGTGTGATTCCTTTATGCTCATCAAGCAAGTTGAGATTCTGCATATACACATATAGATTCATTCCAGGCATTTCTGTATAGTTCTAAGTGAACACATACTAATTTGTATTAAGAAATTTGATTTACATCTCGTTCTCTTTGAGATTCATGGAGACACTAATCAATTTAGGCCACGAGTCTTATTTTTTTCATAGATTTATCTATCTGAGCTCATAAATGGTGGTGAAGATGCCTTTCTCAAATGTGGGAGGAGTGTTCCTAATTTCACCCTCACCATATTCTACTTCTGAGTATGTGGGGAAACATTTAGATGAAGTTATAAATATAGGGGATTTTCTGTCACTATCACAGTGAGAGAGTCCATGAAAAGAAACATTATCATCTCTTACTTAATGAGTCATTATAGAGAGATGTTGGAACATATTGTTTTTTACACAATTGTTGGGGGAAGGAGGATCATGAGCCTCTTAGACTAGGTCTATCACCTCAACTAGATTTATGGGGAGCATATAGTAGTTGTCTAGCATACTCTACGGATTCATAGGGGCGGTTCCCAAGACATTGGGGGATGAACCCTATGTATCATCATCCACCAATGGTTGTTTTCCTTCCCTTTTGTATAAATATTCTTCATTATATTTGGATTTGCAAGCCTGAAATAGAGTGATATCACCATATAGTATGCCCACCTTTCCATTGATGGGGCACTTCAGACATTTATGAAATGCTGAAGGTACCTCTATATGGCTATGGATCCAGGGCATTCTGTGTAGGACATTGTATGTGGTGACTTTATAGATAACTATAATCTCAGCATCATAGGTAATATCCCCAAATTGAACATTGAGTTAGGTCTTCATGAGAGGTTTTGGTCATGCTTATCATACCCTTTAATGGTCAAATTTGTGGGGGATAAGTCCACTTTTCTATATCCTAGATGTCAAAGGGTTCAAACTAGGGCGATGTTGATCCCAGAACCATTATCAATCAAATACCTTTGGATGTTGACATTATTGAGTCTGGCCAAAACATATAGTAGCTTGATGTGACCTTGGATAACCTAGCCCTAGTCATGCATTGTGAACAAAATAGTGATATGGCAATCTACCAACATGGTATCCACTTAGTAAACCTCAACTGCAATAACTTCTGTCTCAAACTCCTATGGTTTCTCGAGGTCATCAACGAGTGCCTCTCGGGGTTATTTTGAAATATGTAGAGCATCTAGGATTCAGAGATTAGCTGGTTAAACCACTAACTATTTCATAATGTCATAATTTTGTTCTATAGGTCGACACATCCTGATGTGGGGTTTCTCCCTAACATGCATCACAGGAGATGAGGTATTTGAGTCGAATGGGTCTAATTCTAGTTCAATGGTTGAGGGAGAATTTTCTTAAAGTGTTATAGGTTGTGTCATCCTTCCCCATTTCTTGGGTTTATTGGATAATCAAACCCCCATTAGGAATTCATGCAAGACAATTGGTTGTGAATGACCACTAAAGTATTCTAGGACACCTCCATGTCACTTTTGATCCTACTGGAGTGCTTTCCCATGATTTTCCACTACATTTGTGTCATTTGTGGGGACAAGACCAAAATATTGGGTCCAACCACACCCATGTTGTCCCTGTATCCTTGGTTCATTTTAATGTGGCCACATGTTCCCTGGTTATATGTGGAGAACTTATATTTTGAGGCATATTTATCATCGGATAAGGGATATTCCAAGTTTATCATGTTGGAAGAACAAAATATGATCTCTTCATCCAATGAGGGTTCAGTTTGATGGGGCGGTGTCCATGCTTAGGATGTTGTAGGGAATAAATATGTATGAGTTAGAGCTTTTTTTAGATTAGAATATGATTCCCCTATTCTGTTTATTCATGATTTTGGTGGTCATTCCCACTCTTGGGAGGAGTATTTAATGTTACATCATTGGGTGGTGGAGCTATTGTGGGTCTTTTATGTTTTTCTCTCAGGGTGGCATGAGCTCGATCAACTGACTTTTGGGTCATCCATTTGTTAAACATCCACCCAGTCCAAGATATAACAATCTTCCAACCACCCAGTTCTTCTGACTAGGAAATGGTTATACAGGCTACCAGCTCCGCTGAGTAATCTATCACCACCTGTTCAAAAATAGACCTTGCCTTAAATAATTTCTTTGAAGATGAAGCAATACTAAATATTATAACCCAACATCCTATGGAAATGGTAGTGGTCATGATGATTGGTGAGGCTGACATCATCGGGCTTCCAAGGTTGTGGAATCCTAAGCAGGTTATTATCCATGGATTCTAAGAAATAATTAGTGAATTCTTGATTTATAAAAGATTATTCTTTATTCATTTGTTCTTAAAATCATAGGAAACCCTAGTTTCTCTATGATTCTATTCGAGAGAAATTCTATGGTTTTAATTGCTCAATAGGAGGTGTTGGGCAGTTCAAGATCTTCCTAGGTTCTTGGATGAGAACCACTATGATCTTTAGAGTGATAGATATAGATTTTTCTTTGCCTAACTGTTTCCCATGTATTGAGGTCATGAGTACATACATGTATTTGGTTTTTTGATAGGCATCCTAAAGATGTTATTCTATTTTTACAAACTCACAGAAGCCACCAAGATACTTCATTAGGATCAGAGGTGTCTCTAAATCATTCAATAGATTTTCATTATAGAGTTCCATAAATTTCTCTAGAAAGAGATAGATGTTGATTGACTATTTTAAACCATTCTATATATCTATGAAGTCATAAACCCTATCATTTTCACGATTCATTCAGTTCCTTAGGTCGATGATAATTATTTTCCTTGGAATGGAGATGAACTGATAAAGGAACTAATGAAGAAGATATTCTTATCCTGCAATGGATCCTGCTGGAAAACTATTGTACCAAACAAGTGTTATCCCTATCAGATTTTTCACAAAACACCTCGTCTTGGTTTCCCCCTATTGATCTCAAGGGCCCAACATTTTCCCATATTGAGATACAAAGTGTGTGAGATGTTGTTTGAGGTTTCATGTACCATAAATGGTTGAGAAGGTAGGATTTCCAAAATTGGGTGGAGACAAAGTGTCATCCACACACCCCGGATATGGATTCCTCTCAGACTGTACCGGTGTTCATTGCCCTTCCATGGATTTCATTCAAGTAGCCAGGGACTCAATGATGTTAAGAATCTATGGGGGTACTACTGTCTGAGAAACCTATCATCTATAGGGAGTGGGTGGGGGTTGATGAGGTGGACCCACCTTCATCTTCCATTGATTATCAATTATTCATAAGAATAAATGATTTCCCTAGTGATAGAGAGGTCATCTCCATAATGGAGGGAATTGGTGACCATTTTCACCGTCCTCATCTATGTAGACCAGCTTCCTGGATCCAGAGCTAGTCTAACTCTCAGATTCCTCTCTTTCTATAGGATCATCTATGGGAGGGAGAACATTATTCCCCACCTTAAGATGATACCCATTGGGAATATTTCCCATGAGTAACTCCTCATTAATTCATCTAATAGTTTTTATCTCACTCTATTATTGTGATAATGTTTCCTCTATGGAAGAAAATTCAACTCTTTTAGGCGGTGATTGGGGTGTAGATGCACCTTTCCCTTTTTATTTGGAAGTTTTCCATTAGAGAGGTGTAAAATCAATATTGTAAGGTGTCATATTTTGGATCCTTTTTTGGTTTTGGATGTGTGCATCCTAGACCAGTATATTCAGATCACCCTCTTGTCGAGGTAGGTTTTCCATGTTTCATCACTATTTATTTTCATATTTTTTTCACAATATTTTTTATATATATAGTGATGATATTCATAGAGGTATATTAGGAAATGTTGGTTGTGACATAACATTTGATGCAACATGATGATTCTATACTACCTTCATCAAGGTCATTATTCAAACCCTTTTACATATTGTTTTATTTAGTCTTGCGAACCCAATGAGGTTTGATCACCTTCGTCATATAGTCCACCTATCCTTGGCTATGAGTAATGACCTAGAGGTAGTTTCCAGTCATGATCATTGAATGGGACCCAAATAGAAGAGGTTTGTCTTGTGGTGGGATGTATTCATGGAGCATCGACCGTGGATTTTTCCCTCTTAACTTGGACAATACTGATTCTTTATATGATGATGATGATGATGATGATGATGATGACGATGATGATGATGATGATGATGATGATTAAAATTCCCCTAGATGTGCAAGATAGGGAATATTTGGGGCCACAATTGGCATTGAAAAATCCTACTGTTGAGTATATGATGATTCAAGTTGGGTATTTAATGAATCATGGGATGGAAATTAAGATATAAATTCCCTCATCCCAGTGACATGGTGTTGATCTAGAATCACTATTTATTTCCCTAGGACCCTCTCAGGGGATGATGAACCTGTATATTTAATTGAAATATAAATTCCACCAACATAGTAGGTTGGGGTTTGTTTGTAGTTGCTACCAATATGTCCTAACTCTTATAGGGAATTGACGATATGAGAGGTGAAGGGAGTGGTAGATATTCTCTTGTTTTGGAGAGCTAAGTCCTCCCCTTGGTGGATTTTATGGAAGTTATTACTATGTTTCATTTGATTCAGTGTAGTTGCGCTCGTATAAGAGGTGGTTGGGACAATAACCCATAATGGGAGTTAGTTTCTACAAGATGTCACTAGGTTGATTGAAACCTTGGCTAACATATATGAAATGCATTCCCATTTCTTTGAGGGGCCTAGTTTAATTACTTTTTGTCTATCCTATCCCTCATTCCTAATGTCTAGGCATTGTTAAAGTGGGGTAATTATATTTTAGTGACCAAATGGATCACATGTTACTTGTTCCTTTGAATGTTTTCAAAGGCTATCACATTGTAGTATTTTTTATCTCAAGGGTCCTGCTATTCTGGGGACATAATGAAGTGTAATTCTCCAAATTTCTCCCATCCTCATATATAAAAATCTAGTGATTCTTGGAAAATAATTTGGTTTAGGTTTTTTTCATTGTGATTTAAAACATTGTGTTTGTGTTTTTCATGCTCTTGTACTACTAGCATCTGAGCCACAGAAAAGGTGGTCAAATATACAAGACAACAAAGTGTATTGATGAGATAAAGGTGATACTCATATATTGTATAGGGTATATTTCTATCATTTGGTTGTTAATTAGTTTCCCACATATTTTGGCATAGATAAGGCAAGAAATCATTCTCTAGATCATCCTAGACATCATAGTCGGAAGTGGTGAGGGGATAGAACATGATGAAGAGGTTATTTCTTGTTAACTCTCTACATATGTCAATGTTGAACTACTATTCATTAGACTTACATGCCACTATCTATTAAAATTATAGAATATTTTTTGAGTGTCGCCTACTTACTATAGTGGAGTGTTTCTGGAAGTTGATGGGGAACTATATGTGGTTAACCCTGTTGTTTCAATAAATTATCTATATAAAGAAGATTGAGTTTTGAAAACCTCTCTATAAGAAGGTTTCAATGAAAGGGGAGGATTTCATTATCCATGGTAGATACACCATATATAGGTTGACCATGATCGATGTTAGGAGTAGAGTCCTTGTGATCCATCTCCACACTATGACACAGATGAATATCGTGGTAAAGAACGTCTTCTACTTTAGTTAAAAAATTTAAAAAATATTGTGTTTTTGAGAATGTGTCTCAAACAACCTCAAGGAAACACACATTGAGGAGACTAGGAATATGGGTCTCAATATGAATCATGGTATGAATATGGTAACCTTCCTTTTGGATGTGTGCAGGGATATGAGCCTACTATGTGGTGGTTTCTAGAACATTCTCATTACCGTCTGTTGTTGTCAGAATATGATACTTCTACAAAGAAGCTACTTGAATATTCCAATGTGATATCCCTTTATTAATAGGAATGTGTGTCTATCCCAAGGCATGTTCAACTATAACATCATAATTCTTGGTCCAAATAGGAACATGAGACTGATCCTGAGACATTGGAATATGTTACTAGTATTTCTTGGAAGGAGTATGAGCCTTCTCGAAGGCATGTTTTTCTCTCACCTAGTGAGCCCCAATTAGAATAGGAATATAATCCTAGTCTGAATATGAATTCCCCCCATAAAATATGTATATGGACATCAATAATGGGATAAGGGATATGAGCCACCTTTTTTATTTACTTGGAATGATGATGGTGTATTAGTTCATCTTCAGAAGTAGGAATATGATCATTTATTCTATGATTTTCTTTAATATACTAGGAAAAATCACAGAAAGGAATATGAGCCTATCTTAAAGTATATTTCATTCTAACATGGTTAGCCTCATACAGAATGGGAAAATAATCCCAATACTAGGCCATTGGAGTATGTTGTTGGACTTCTTCGACGAGAATATGAGCTTGTCTCCAAGGTATGTGCCCCTCTCACGTGGTGATCACCAGCCATGATGGGGATATGAGCCTGATCCTAGTCCATTGGAATATGCCTACATAGTTTTTCAATATTTATATGTCCCTATCCCGATGTATGTACCACTCTCACCCAGTGATCCCTAGTTTGAACGATAATATGATCCAAGTCTGATGCCTTGGCCTTTACTGAAATATTTCAATAATACTCCTATATAGGGGAATGAATTAATTCTTTCTCTATAGCATCCACTTGTTCATGATGATCAGAGTGTTGAGCTATCATGGTTGTAGGGATGGTAATTTTTACCTGTCTTTGCATCTAAACTAGTGCTGAAATATGTCGATGGAGTTTTTTAGCTATTTCTAAGATGTATTGGCACTTTAGAAAAGTGTCTTCATGGATGTCAGCCTGCACATTTTTCAAATCCATTATATACTAAAATATTTATTCGATTAATGAAGGGATATGATCCCACTTATGTCCACATTATTCAATCAAAATATGAAAATGGGAATCATGTATAGGGGTATATATTTGTACCTCCCCTATGCCTGTTGGGGGAATATGTCCACAGAATTTTTCTAGGTGAGAAAAGATATGAGATTTCTTGCTAGTCAGTGACAGAATATGCTGAAAAAAATCATCATCATGAGTGGAGATATGATCCCTCTACTATATATCCATTTTCTTCCTCATCAGATGTTTCTTCCTTTCTGTTCGTGCATGGAAATTATAGGTGGTAGTTTTTTGGGTGGTACACTCAGCAGACGTTTGATGGGTATTGGTGGGATGGTGCTAGTGAGAAAGATTAATAGGAGTCCTCCTAGATGGCCCCTAAACTGGAAGGAAGACATATTTGTGTCCTTGGTCCACCTTCATTAGATATTGACGGTGGTGGTTATCATTCTTTGGGGATAATCTTCTGAAGCGGTTGTCTTTGGTGATGAGGGCCACTATCTTAGATGCAGATTTCCTAAGGTGATGTGGAATCATTAGTTTTCATGCTTGGAGCCCCTCTCGGGTAGCTTCTAGGGATGTGATTGTTTCACGTCAATGGTATTATTAGACCATTTTTGTGATATCCTGATTTTTATAATTATAATAAAATCCCTCTTTTGATAAATTATAAATTATTTATGAGGTCATGTAGCATTCTGGATTGGAATTTCCAATTGTAGGTTTAGGAACCTGTTCTCTTTAGTCTAGATGAGTATCTATAGGGTGTGTGAGGTCATGTAGCATTTTGGCTCAGAGCCGATGGTTTGGGTCGGGATGTTACAAAATGATATCAGAGGATCATGACACATTAACTTGTTTATTCTCTTATGTTGTGTTGTGAAAGGTTAGAAAGAAGATAGGACTGTGGGGAATCAGGTAGGGGAAATATGTCAATGCCTAGCCAGCACTGTGTAGTGGACCTCCATGTTTCCATAATTGGGAAAATATGTTTTGATATTACTATTGATTAATCTCTCCATAGGTGATACACATGATGTTGATATATGATTTATGAGATTTATGCTGTGTTAATGCATCATGACTAGGCATGTAGGTTCACATTCCATATATATACTTGTTTTTGTGCTGCATAATATTTCATTAATTAAATACGATCTATTCGGGATAGTTTTTTCTTTGTGATATATATTTATTGGAATTAATTAGTTGAACAAAGCATTTTTTATGTTATATATATATGATTACTATGATTAGTATATAGGGACATAGGCATGGAATAGTTCTAGGAGGGTTATACCATAGGTTTATGGTAGACTCCTAGGAAAAACCTTATGTGACCTCATAGACTGGTTAGGATCTGTTTAGGTCCTAATGTTCCTTCTATTATGAAGATGTTGCCTCAGATATTTCATATGGGACTGCCATCTATGGTACCCCTGGATGCACTTGTTCTGCCACCAGTTGTATTTGGGGGTATACCCCCAATATGTTCCTATACTAGCATGGGTTATTTAGGCTGAAGAGTCCATTAAATCGGGACACTTTTGGGTATTTCATATCCAAGGTGGAGCCACACAAAGGACCATAACCAATCATGCTTGGGATTTTCAAATCCAACACCATCCATATTTCCATGACACTTGTGTCCCGTAAGATGCAGAAGAATGGTTTGACTATATCGAGATCATTTTTGTGCTAGTCTAGAACATTGAGGAAGGGAGAGTGATTTTTTCAACCTTTATATTCTAAGGATAATATAGGAGATGGTGGACCACCATGAACCAATCTATGACATAATAAGGTCTTACATGGATGTCCTTCAAAGAGTTGTTTCTAGAATAGTACATTCATAACATGATGAATTTGTATGATGCGTAGGATTTCATTGAATTATGACAAGGTTTTATGAACCGCTCTTATTACTCTTCACATTTCATGAATTTGATTCACTTTTCCCTTTTATTATCTAGGAATGGGGCATAAAAAGCTCAGAAGTTTGAGATTGGTCTACGTCCAGATCTCATATGTATTGTTTGGCCCTTTGACCTAATGACATACTTTCAGGTGCTTCACAAGGCCCCGACCATTGAGAAGGGGATAGAGGAGGATATGACTGTAGTCTTACTTTCAACTCATATGGGTAAGAGTCCCTTTAGATAATAGGAATATAAAGGTAGACCTGGAGAATCATAGTGATATACAATTGGGTCAGAATATAACTTCTTCAGAGAGGTGCTACATTGAAATTATAATATCACTTTTAGGAATCCAAGAGTGGGATACCACCTATGTGGCAAGGCTGTTCATCTTCAAAATTTGTGGGCATATTTTTCCAATAGGAGTGTTAGGAGTTCAGGATAGTCTGGGAGTGTAAAAAACTAGATGAGCATACCAACACCCCTAATGATGATAACTTGGGAAAGTTGTGGCTATGATCATTGAGCTAAAGAAATCCATGTCTATGCAATGAATTTAGCACCAAAATATGGTGATAAAAAACTTGCTACTATAAGAGGTATGGACTAGAGAACATCTTTGACCTTCTTCCTTGTTTTAATACTACAGTTTTCCTAATATCTAGGATTCATGTCTGGATTTGACTTACCAAAAGATTTATGTTTCCCTAAAATACCTTCCTCTAATACGTCATTGATTGATGACATGAAACCCTAGTATATGAGAGTGCGATAGTCAGTGTTTATTTTACTGAGAGAATAATGCGGGACTCACTCAGTGAATAGGGGTAATACTGTATCATATGGACCACCATTCTCACTATCAAAATATGCATGATGTGTTCCAATTTTCTCAACATCAAAAGTACATGCCTGATATTTTGCATATTATAGATTTCAAGTATGTTGAGTTGAAACCTTTTGTATCTTATAATGATTTTCTTGTGTAGATTATAGATTAGAGTGATTAATTCCTCTAAGAAATAATGATACTACTAGTTCAGTTTAAGTGGTAGCATGAATAGATATATGAAGAGATGTGAAAAAGTGAGTCTGATGTTCAAGCATAGTGGTATGATTTATTTAACAAGACCACAAGATATGCTTCTCAAGGATGATAAGTTGATAGAGGGGGTGATTTTTAATATCCTAATTTTTAGAATGATAATAAAAATCCATCTTTTTTAAATTATAAATACCTTATGAGGTCATATAGAATTATGGCTCAAACCTAGTGGTTTAGGTTGGGATGTTACAATTATGTTCTCCACCTAACGTTGATGTTATTGGGTAGGTGAGATAATGTAGCGGCCCACAGGGGTTGAAATTGTAGCCGATTTACCTGAATGGTCTCTAGGTGATGAAGACATTATCTCAAATCAGGATTATTTTGATGAGAGTAGTATCTATAGTCATGTAGGAAACAGAGATTAAAGTAACTGATTAGTGCAATATTGTAGGTATGATGTGATCAATCAGATATGTATGGTTAACATAATTGATCTTTTATTCCTAATCTAGCCATTCTACTCATATAGGCTTGTCAACATGAGAATGTACTTATCTCATGGGAACCTCAGTTACAAATGATCAGTTGTAAGATTTTTTCCAGTCTTATAATCATTTTTTTATTTTCCAAAAAAGTTTCATGACGCGTGATAAGCCAACCATATAACTATTTGAGGGTTTTATGTTAGGTTGATTTCTTGCGCATAGTGTGTAAAAAAATTCCCTGATGGATAATTACCCCAATCATTTTGTTATTGAGAGATTCACATTGAGTTCACCATTTTTTTCATATAGTGTGAAAATGAAAAGTATTGATGAATAATTTACCAATTAATTTTGTTATTTAGAGATTCACATCGGGTTCATCATTTGTTTGTGTATAGTGTTCAAACAAAATAGACAAACTGATAATTAACCCAATCATTTATTATTGATAGATTTGTGTTTGTTTCACCATTTTTGTTTCATAAGAGATGACTTGGAACCCCCACCGAGGTGGATTAAGTTTGGCCTGATGGTTGGTTGTGAGGATATTAGTTCTTGCACAACTACTAAGATCGAGTATCCATTTTTATTCTTAATATAAACACACAATGGTTCCCTCATGCATAATTGGGTGCAGACCTACTTTCCAAAGGAAAGTGGTTAATTGCGGTTTCAGGCCCAATGATTCATGGGGGCTTGCATTGTTCGATAAGATAGGAGGTTAGGCTCATTGTGCCCTTTTTGAGGGGGAATTTTTTCCTACTATAGGATTCCTTTATAGATTTAATAAATGTAAAATAATCACTTACTCATCCTAATATGGTCTCGGTTACCCTAACAAACAACTATAGGTTAAATCTATTTTATGGGAAGAAATAGGAAATCTAATTAATGAATTTGTTTGTATGTATCTGGGGTTCTTCAACCATTTTCTTAATAATGGGTAGCTGCTTATATGATGAATATGTATAATGAGATACTTCAGAATTTTTTCCCATGTAGAGAGGTGGTTAATATTCTAAGGAGGAGATTGATCCATTATGAGGCTTCATACATTTCTTGGTTATCATAGGAATCAAAACCCATGTATCTCCTTAAACCAATGCAATTAAGCCTCATATAGAAAGGACATATGTGTGGACTCTAAAGCACTGGGTATTTAAGATAAATTCATGAGGAGATGTCCTACATATCTTGATTTTGGAAAGAATTAGAGTTGTTGTAGTTTAGTTAATACCTTGGGACTAGACCCAAGGTAGATGTCCTCATATGGGAGAGCTTCATATCATTCCACTAATCAGGGCTTACATACTAAGATTTCCCTAGATGGGGGAGATTCATGATTCTAATGATGTGTTCATTGAAACTCCCTAAGACCATGAGATCTATTCTTGGTGTTAGAAACATGTGATAACAAGTGATCATCCTCATTTTATATGGGTGTGGGGATTATGTGTTGGGATTTCCCTTGGGATGTTAAAGATGGATCTCAGGCCTTATGGAGATGTCCTATATATCCTAGTTATGGGAAGAATTAGATTTATCATAGTTAATTTGATTTCTCAGTCTTTCGAGGGATGAGGTAGGGTGATCCTCCAATGGGAATGATTGGGTCCCAATGGTTGAAATTTCATTGAAATAGAAGGAATTAAAATGATATAGAAATCCATTTGATATTGTTATCGGTCCTTAGGAAGCCATCCTACATATCCTAGTTATGGTAGGAATCAGACTCCTCGTAGTTCAGTTGATTAGGGATTACAAACCGATGTTTCCCTTATATGTGAAGAAAATTATGTCATGCTACTAGTCAGGGCTTACAAACTAACCTTTCCCTTTGGTCGGGTCTTACACAGTGATTCTTCCCTTTCCTTTTTAGTGTCTAATGATGAAAATCATATGATTATTACTCTTCCCTAAGACCATGAGAGTTTTTCTCAGTGTGAGAAACAAGGGATGGAAAATGATCATTCTCATTTCTTATGGATGTGGGACTTATTCACTTGGAAATAAATTAGGTGGAGGTTAATCAAGATCTTGGGCCTCAGATAGGTGCACTACATACCCTGGTTATAAAAAGAATTATATTCATCATAGTTCATTTGTTTGGGGATTACACACTAGAATTTCCCTTATATATAGAGCATATTATGTCATGTTGTTGGTCAGGGCTTACACACTATTGTTTCCATTTGGTCAGGGATTACACATGGATTTTTCCCTTTAGTTGGATCTAACACATCAAGGTTAGACAAATTTATTGGTCCCTAGGATTCCATATTAACCTGACCCTATTTCCTGTCTAACATGCATTGATTTCCTATTTTACATGCCTTAATTTCTTACTAGACACATTGGAGGATGTCTAATTGACCTGTACAAAGACAATTGTATGCTATAGATGACTTGTCTGGGGGAATTCACATAGTATGGATGGAATGTATAAAGTTTGTTGCATGATCAAGGCGTAATTTTCCAATGGAAAACACAAGACCAGACTAGTTTATCCATGAATCCATTGCATGATCTTAGCTAAATGGTCTATAGAGTGTCACATGATCCAGCTAACTTACATTGGTATCATCATGAGAGCTGGATAACATGCATTTTGGATGTTGTGAGAGTCATCGTGTCATGTCTTGGAGGGTGTTTCGTGCCTTGGATGACATGACTGGAGGGCATCATGTGACTCAGATAGCGTACCCAAAGGGAATCATAATAGCTAGTTGACATGCCTTGGTGCTATCATGGGACTTAGCTGACATTAATTGGTGCCACCCTATGAGTCCAGCAACACATTTGATGGACATTTTGAGTCTTGTATTGTGATTTTAGAGGGTTTCATGAGGCTTGGGTGGAATTCCTAAGGGTAACCATGTGACCTGCTTTGACATGCCCAGAGGACCTCACATGACCCAAATAGTATACAGAAGGAGCATCATGAGATCTAGGTGACATGTCCTAGTGATATCACATGTACTAGGTGGTTAACCAAAAGTAAATGAGGATCAGTGTATGTGTTCTTTGCTGAAGTCTTCCATCCATTAGTCTTTTTTCGATCCTTTATTTTATGAATTCCATATATTTTTTAAATGATAGATTGTTTTAAATCATGTTTGATTTATTAGGTGTGTGGTATGTTCTTCATGAGTTCTACCATATGTCTTTCATGTGATCAATGAGTGATCACACAAAGTGCTTTATGCATGTTTCATGATCGCTCAGGTTGATCCTAGGTATCCAACCTAATGGAAACATCATGATCGTGAGATTAGCCACCCTGAGAAATCAACTTTGGTGCTTGGGTGCATCAGTGAGTCTGGATTCCAAAAGGTAGAGACATTATTTAATGATGGGGTGGGGGGTTTATAGGCCTCTCCACCCTGGTTGTTCACGGCTTTGTGCGAAGCATATCAAGTGAATTTGGGCTGGAGCTAGTGGAGGCCCTCGGTGTCACATGTCTTCACAAGTCCCTATCATGGATCACCCCTAGGAAATCACCTAATTTTCAGAGAATGTTATCCCGTCGAATTAATACCACTTTTATTGGATTATTTAAAATTAATAGGAACTTTTTGAATCATACAGGCATGCCTAAAGACTTCCATATTGTCATATTGACATTTCCAAGGGTCTTTGTGAGATTAAGTTTCCTTTTGAAAGGCCTTTGCGTGACCTCAAGTGACTTTTTTGGGAATTTACTTGAGACAAGGATGGCATATTAGAGGCCCTTCATGGGATCAATCTGACCTTTCAAGGGCTATTGCAAGACCATGTTGTGGAAAACCTTAGTGTGTTGCAAGATTTTTATAATCGTGAAATACTCCTTTCTTTCCACTATTTTTCCTTTGTTTTATTTCAAAAATTTGGGAGGCCACTTTAGATTTTATTGGTATTTTTTAATACAGTTACTATACCACTTAGTGATGTGTGGTGTGACCAGTAATGGTCCTATGAATATGTGTGATCATTTTAGGGGAAAATCCATTTATTTATCCTTGTGGATCCAAAGGGGGAATCATGAGGGCTCCCTAACACACTTGAGACCCTTAACATGATGAGTATGACATGCTAGTGGGCTTTCGTAATAAGAGTCAGAAACATTTCTGGGGTCTTGTAGTGTTTTGGAGATTTCTAGGAGTGCGCCACATGATATTTACAATCACAAGAGGTTCCCTCCTCCTCCTCATTTATTTCCTTTGTTTATTTTACAAAGGTTGGTTATCTAATGAATCTCACATTTTCATATATTTTATATTGTAAATAATTTTTTATAATCTCACAATAGTGTTATTGTATGGGTAATTGTTACATTTTTAGGTTTTAGTGTTATTTTGAGCCTAAATGCAAAAATGGCCTAATTCTGCAATTTTAATAGATTTTTATCACTGGGGTATTTTTGACATCGCTCTTAAATTATATGTCCAAATTTTGTGATTAAAAATTTCTTAGAATTTGGATTTTATTTCCTTCAAATTTTTCTTTTAGACCAAGAGCTGATTCATCCATCTAAAGGGCTTAAAAAATAAATGATGTTTATGATTTTTCTAGGTGGACAGCGTGGACCTCACCACTATAACAGAACCACAACTCGGCATTCACATATCCAATTGATGTGTTTCTACCTGGTCTAACACTAGGATACATAGGGACGGTTGTAAACAAAATTTAGTTGATTTTGGAAGTCATTAATGCTACCATTGGATGTTATATATTTAAAGGAAGCTTCTTAGAAGCTGCCTCCCGAAACAGAAACCGACAATTAAAAATTACTAACACATTCATCTCATGTCCAAAGGAGCTGAAATTTGGACGGTGAACGGAAAAAATATTTATGAACAATTTTGAGGAAATTGTACATGTGTGAAACTTCCATTTAATGGGTCAAAACACACAATATTTCGGATGATAGAATTCATCGTATAAAAGGAGGCCCTCACCTCCTTCCCAAATCATCCCATTCTCTATCCATTCTTTCAAGGAACCAAGGAGGAGATATCCACTGAGAAAGGCTGGCGGAAATTCTTACCCATTTCCTTTTTATTTATTTCTCTTCTTTATTTTTGTTTTAGTTTTCAATTTTAATTTATATTTTTAATAAAATTCCTGCATTTTTTTATTTCTGTGTCTACCCATCCACCATCTTTTCTTCTTATCATCATACCATTGTGAACTATAATACTCATGATCATGAGTAACTAATATGAGGAATATCCTAAGGTAGTAATCATGTTCTTGAACCCAAGACCATGTTTTTAATATTCTTTGAGTAAATTCTACAGATAATTTGAATCAGGTGTAATCCTCACTATGGTTGTCTAAAGTTTAACTTCTTAATTTGTAATCATTTTCCCTCGATTAAGGAGGTGGATGGAGGGTGTTCTTGGAGATCACATAGTAGAATTTTCATTAATAATCTAGGTAGAATATGTTGTTCACACATATAATGGAGTGTGTTCACTAAGAATATTTGAATTTGGTCAATGAAGGTGCTCTTTTAAATTTCTCTTGGGAGAACTTCCTTTCATCCATAATTCCATACTATTTAGCATTACATGGTAATTTATAATGGAATTTTAGTTTCCTATTATTTTTCATTTAAATTATTTTATTAAGTTTGATTTATTTCATAAGACATAAAACAAAAAAATAATTACTTCTTAGGTGAATTAGATTAATTAGGTTAACTAACTGAGAAAGCTCCTCAAGTGAGACAACCCTGGTCAGCCTCTATGCTGCACTAGGAAAACATAAAAATATTCTTTTTCCACACCCTATGACAGGCGTGCGTAAAAACTTGCACTGTTTCTAGGGATCCAATCATTATTTTACTTAGATTTTTCTATTTTCACATTATAGATATATTTTCATTTAAAAAAATCAAAAATTTCAAAAACAAAATTTAAAAAAAAACTCTTTATTCATGATGTCTTTAAATTCAAATTATTATTCATTGACTGAAAAATCTCAGGTGCCAAAAAATGTTTCTAATGATCTTGATGCTCAGTTTCAAAGGATTAGAGATAATATGAAAAACTTGGAGAGACAAGTAGAATTTATTGCTGAATATGTAAGTGCATCCCAAGAATAATCTGAACCTAAGCTGGAACCTGAACCATAATGTGTGGTGGAAGAGATTTCACCAATCATTTTTTATGCTAAAGAACCTTAGGTGGGTGAGAAATAACTACTAAAGGAATTAATCACATCATCTCACACTCAACCATTGCTCGAGGACGTCCCATAAGTACACATTCCAATTGATGCAGGGATGGAAGATCAACATTTTTTGGAAGAATCCTGGAATAAATTTGTTGAAGATAACTTGAAACATGATCTTTACATCCTTGATGATGAAACATCAAAAACTTTATACCTCTCTCTTTCTATGGAAGATAATGAATAAGATGCACTTGCTGAGATTGAGTTTCCAATGGTCATGCCTGAAGAGATCATTTACTAAGATAACATACTTGAATGGGGAGATCTCTTTATTAATTCCTCATGTTTTCATCTTATTCAAGCTGAATTGTTTTTGGAATTATCTTTCTCTAAAATTTTTGATACAGCACAATTGGAGAAGGCCTTGGATGTTAAAGAAAATACCACTCAAGTGGTGGTTATTGAAGAATAATATTCAGAGAATATGGTGGTGCGAATATCTCCTCAATAAAAAATGTCATACCATATGGAGTAGGATAACATAGAAGTCAATAGAGAGCACCCCTATATTCTATTCCCTCCCACTTCAAACCTAAAATTTCATCTTTATTCTTTCTTGGGGGTTAGAAACTTTTTAATCTTCTTTGGGATTCTCTAATTTCATGTTTTACTCATGGATATTAGGAAAAATCGCATGTAGTGGTTCATCTCAAAGAAACCACACCCACCTTTTGATTGTGGATAATCCATTGAAACTACCTTAATAGGGGCATTAAAAACCTAGCACCTTCTTAGGGGTCTAAACCAAGAATTATCTCTTTTATATTCCCTTTTTATTTATTTTTATTTATTTTTCTTATGTATTTTCATTACCTTCTTGTAGTCTTAAAGTGGTAGCTTCTAGGAGCTTAACTCAAGGCATCAAATTTAAAAATAATATCAGGTTGTATCTTTTCTTACCTTTTCTTTTATACCTTTATATTTATATTTATTTGAGTTAAAATGAGTGGTAGTAAAATTTAAGTGTGGGGGATTGTCAACATGCTTAGTTCTTCTTGTGTACTTTTTTTTGTTTATTATATTTTTAGGATTTTTGAGCTTTAATGAATATTTTTATCACTTTTCACACATCAATTTATTTTTAAAGAGTTGAAATAATTTTTGAAATAATGAATTTTAAATGATTTTTGATGTGAAAACATTTTTCTTGAATTGGATTGTCAAACATTTTTATGAGTTTGACTGATTTTTGAAATCCATGCCCATGAAACACTGACTCAAAATATTTTTCCAATCCTATGAGGTATTTAAACCACTTTTACATATTCTTCCTAATACCCACACCTTCTTGAGGGAAACTAGAATTTTTGTGTGAGAACCAGAATTTGTGAATATTCTCTTTCGAAGCTTCTGATTTCATGGAATGTATTTGAAATTATTGAGGCATCTCTTTGGAAGACACATTTTATCTTGAGACCCACCTTTACATTTATCCTTTATAAGCCCTTAGATTTCATGAATTGCATTATAGGTTTAATCTACATTACAAGATAATTTTTCCTTACCTACCCGCATTTTTAGTATTTTTGCATGGTTATTTCATGTTTGAGTGTGGGGGGAGGGTCTTTCATGTGAGTTCAATGGTATGAGTACCATTTATGGGCGGTGTTATGTGTGTGTCAATATTTTGGGTAGTGGATAATAAGATAATTGGGCATGTGTCTTTATTTCAATGTGCTTTATTTATTTCATCCAATTCTCCTTAAAAAAACAAAAAAAATGGAGATGAGCTTGAATTCCTCATTGTACATTCTTTTATGACTCATGTACCTCTCAAAAATCAAGGGAATGAATTTTAGTTCAATAATTTAATTCAATTTTCATCTCATCCTCCAAGAAAAGGAAAATAAAAACAAAGAAAATAAAGTTGTGCCTTTCTGAAGCTTTGAAAAAAAGGGGAGAAATTAGATGACATCATTAATTATAATCAGTTATTGTCTCATGTAACATGTCATAAAATAGGGGTGGTTTTGTTTATCCACATTTTCATTTGAGATTGAGAGAGGAATTTTCTATTTTTTTCACTTTAATTAATCATGCTTTGTACTTAAAAGTCAAACCTCCTCTTTCTAGCCTGAAGTTTTATTTTAATCATTTTCCCACCAACCCTAAGCCATAGAATCATTTGAACAATTAATTAAATCCCTCATAATTGAATTCATTTTTAATTTTTCACGCTGTGTAGAGATGAGAATCTTCACAAACCTATGGTGATACATGTAATTTCCAAGTATGAGCATAACTCCAGATTTAATTTCTCTTGAATAAAGAGTGATATAAAATTCAATGTGAGATAGGTTGTGACTGGGACATGGATTGATTTATGAGGTTGAAAAAATTTAAATGATTTAAATAAAAATAATATATTATTGTTTTTCATATATTATACATGATGAAATTCTATTTTGGATAAGATCATTTATATTTTCTCATTTTTGATTGTTGTGTGGATTTTGATTTGGATATAAGATGATTTCCCAAGAGTGCAATGTTAAAGTGTGGGGGAGAGATGAAGATCAAATTTTCATATATTTTATACTATAAATCATTGTTTATAATCTCACCATAGTGTAATTTTATTGGTAATTTTCACGTTTTTAGGTTTTAGTTTTATTTTGAGCCTAAATGCAAAAATGTCTTAATTCTGCAATTTTAAGAGATTGTTATCACAACGGTATTTTTTGACATTTATCATAAAATATATGTCTAAATTTTGTGATTCAATTTTTTTGTAATCTTTATTTTAGTTCCTTTAACTTTGTCTTATGTACCAGGAGCTGATTTGGCTATCTATAGGGCATAAAAATTCAATGAAGTTTAAGATTTTTTCAGGCAGACAGCGTAGATCCCACCACAGTAACGAAACCACAACTCAGACTTCACACATCAAATTGAGCATTTCCCACCTGTTATAGCACGAGGACACATATTTTCTGCTTTACACCAACCGTGGTGGATTTTTTAAGTCATTAATGCTACCATTGGATGTTATATATTTGAAGTAAGCTTCTTGGAAGTTGAAACCTGAAACAGAAACCACCAATTAAAAATTCCTAAAGTATTCATCCCATCTCCAAAAGATCTGAAATTTGGAGGGTGAATGTACAACATATTTATGAACAATTTTAAATAATGGTTCCACATGTGAAACTTCCATTTAATGGGTCAAAAACGTGAAATATATTGGAGGACAAAATTCTGCCTATAAAAGGAGGCCCTCGCCTCCTTCCCAAATCATCTCATTCTCCATCCATTCCTTCAAGGCCTCAAGGAGGAGATCTCCAACATGGGAGGCCAGACAAAATTATTCCCCATTTTATTTTTATTTATTTAATTTCATTATTTTTGTTTTATTTTTCAATTGTAATTTATATTTTTAATAAAATTCATGCATTGTTCTTATTTTTTGTGTCCACCGATCCACCATCTTTTCTTCTTCTCATCTTACCATCGTGAACTATAATACTCATGATCATGAGTAACTAATCTGAGGAATATCCCGAGGGAGTAATCAGCTTCTTGAACCCAAAACCATGTTTTTAATATTCTTTGAGTTAATTCAAAGAATAATTTATAGTGGGTGTAATCCTCACTGTGGTTGTCTGATGTTTAATTTCTTAATCTACAACTATTTTCCCTTGATTGAGGAGGTGGATAGAGGGTGTTTTTGGAAATTTCTAAGTATAATTTTCATTTATAACCAAGGTAGACTAACGTGTTCACACATAAAATGGAGTGTGCTCCCTAAGAATATTTGAAGTCGGTCAATGAAGGTGCTCTTTGAAAGTTCTCTCGGGAGAACTTCCTTTCATCCATAATTCCATTCTGTTTAGCATTGCATAGTAATTTATAATTGAATTTCAATTTCCTATTAATTTTCATTTCAATTATTTTATTAAGTTTAATTTATTTCATAAAACATAAAATAATAAAAATAATTAATTCTTAGGTGAATTAGATTAAGTAGGTGAACGAACTGAGAATGCTCCTCAAGTGAGATGACCCTGGTCATCCTCTTTGCTGCATTAGGAAAACATAGAAATATGCTTTTTCTGCACCCTACGATAGGCATGCATCAGTATATCATGATTTTTCTTGAATTTTGTCAAGGATAAACATAATCACCATCAGTGATGCGCCACATGAATTTTACAACCACAGGATAATCCTTCGTTTTGGATATTTTCCTCCCACTTTCTCAAGGATTTTTTTAGGGTTTGTCAAGCATCTATTGGTTGACCAGCAGTGTGACCTAGGGAGGTCTCATTTGGATAATGATACACGATCACTAATTGTATAGGATTCATTTACTAAGGCATAAGGTCTTGTTAAAAGGGGAGTCATGGGGACTTGTGCTGGTTATGTGTTACGTGTGACCATCTTCATGACCATATGGTGCTCATGTGATTATGTTTCTCCCAAGGGTTCATGCGGTATGCATTTCTTTATCCACCGTCTTCTTCCTTTTCTTTGTAGGGATAATAATACCCATATTTTTTTATTTCTTTATTTTTGAATTTTTCGAAGCTCATTTGGTAGGAATAAACAATAATTTACAATCAATTTATAAAAAAATATTATTAAAATCTTAATTAAATATTTTTAAATAATAAATAATTTATTTTAATGAGAAAAAAATATGATAAATTCATGTTTTTTATAGGATTCTAAAATCTATTTTATAAATACTAATAATTTGTAAATAATGTGGAACTCTAATGTTTTTTTCTCATAATAACGACACACACTACATTAACTTCTTAACATAAACCACACATTCCACTCCATTTAAGGTAATTATTGAGTGGTTATCCTAACATTATTTCATCATATAACATAACCTCACAAGGGTTAAAACTATATATGATTTCATAAAATGTGTTCTTTATTTAATAGTGAAATAAACACATTGATTAGACATGGAATGTGGCTTTGATACCACAAATGGATTTTATATATTCATTATCTGAATAAAGGCAATGGAATAAAACCCATAAATGTTTCATATCATTCCTAAGTAGAATAGATATATAATATAAATGAGGAACATTAACATGAAAACATGGATAATTGAAAACCAATCTTCAATATTTGATAAATTATGCTTGACGTCGATCACTAGAGTTGTTGATGAAATTATGTAGCATCCAAGGGAATAACACTTTCCCAAAAAATAGAGTATCTATTCAGGATCCATAAACTCAGAAGGGGTGTTAACTCATTCATATAATGGTAAAAAAATTGTGAGGAAGAGATAATTGGGAGGCTTTATTATAATTGATTATTTCTAACAGGTGGGATATCATCCCTTTATATATCCATCCTTGATGTGCTTCATTTAACAAAACACATCGGTCATATCATCATATCAAAATATATTTATTCTCATTATAATTATTCATTAAATTACTTAAATTAATGTAATCCATTTAATATATTCATAATGGATTCCATTCTAACCATTTATAATGGAATATAATTGATAAAATCACATGAGAAAATACATAAACCAAAAATTAATTCATTCACATGAAAAATGTAATATAGATATAAAAATATCCCAATTTCACTAGAATTCTATAAATATATTATACAAAACTTTACAACTCTTTCTAAATAAATTAAAAACTCCTTTTGGATGTCATTTTACTATACTATATTCAATTTGGAACAAAAACTTTGTCAAAAACATAATCCTTATCTAGAGGTATCACTGTGTGACCCTATGGGCCTAAGTAGAATTTTAAAAAATTTGAAATACATATTTTATATATGTTAGAAAAGAGTATAATCTATTAAATCATCAATGATACTCAATTTACTAAGGTTTTTGGTGTGATCTCCATAAAACATACTCATATTTGTATAAAAACATTTCCATCATAAGATATATCATATAAATTATTTTTATACATATATGATCCCTTTTTTCATGACATAGTGTAACCACCATACATGGAACATGTCAACCAAATATAGGCCAACTCAACTTTTGTGATTCTGTAAAATAGACTAACCAGGTTGATGAATACATCACATGTCATTCATTTAACATATGAGCACATCCCATGTCTCTCATCTAAGTATATAGATATATTTAATATGAATTAATAATATTTTACATATATTTCCTCTATTTAATTAAATAAAATTATATATGTCTTTACTCATCGTACAAGTGGAAAAAATCAATCTTCGATGTACTCTAACTAAAAAAAGATCAATAGTGTACACAACCACCCCCTGATTAGCTAATTCTATTTTTAATTACATAATAATGGTATCAAATTATGAATATTATCATGTTAGTAATATCACCAAGATTAGGTAATAAGGATTAATAATAAATATTCTTCCTAAGTCCATCAATGATTATAAAACATTCTATGAGATATACTTTGGTGAGTTTTCCCATGTAATAGATCTATACTTATTACCTCATGAATATATTCTTCATATATCATATATAACCCTTTGCAATAAGTACATGATTTTACATATTCTAATATTATCATATCATCACAATCATAATACTCAATTTTGGTCACTAATTAGGGATAACTCAATGTTTGTACTTTTAGGGAATAATATCATTTGATCATTTATGTAATGTAAAATGTAGCACACATGAATGAATGATAATTAGAGGTTTCAATTACTATAAATTCATGAAAAATCATATAACCACTACATTAATATCTCAAGTAATGAATATCCATATACTTAAAATGACCCTCATGTTTCTGCTTTGGTAATGGATTCATCAACGGGTCTGCTACATTGTCCTCTGTAGCCACACAAATGATATTTTCATCACCCTTCTCAAATATATATCATAAGAGATGGTATTTTTGAAGGGTTTATTTGGTCCTTTTTTGAGTTTGATGTTCTTTTTCCTGAGTGAAAACTATATTTTTTTCATAATAATGTGTGTTCACTCTTTGAAGGACAGAAACCACCTTCTTGATCCAAACTGATTCCTTTACATCATCTAATATTGCGATATACTCTACCACTATTGTTGAGTCTACTATAGTGGAATGTTTATAACTCTTCCATATGACAACACTAACTTTAATGGAAAACATGAATATTTTGACATTTCATATCATCTTTATCAGATTAAAAATTCACATCTATGTAACCTTTTACACAATGTTTATTTTCTCCCCCAAAGATTAAGAACATATCATTAGTCCTTATGAACTACTTTAGGATGTTCTTCAAACCAATCTAGTGAATCTCAATAGGATTTAATTTGTATCTATTGGTTATAAAGAGAGTATAAGAAACATTTTTCCAAGTACAAAAAATGGTATACATGATAAATCCCACAGTGAATGAAAAGGTAATTCTTTCTATCATTTCTAATTTTTTATAATGACCTTGAATAATAATAAGATTTATTCCTTATAATAAAAGTAAATAATCCTTTAAGTATTTCTCTATTATAAACCTAGTTATACCTTTAGTAATGAATGCGACTTGAAAAATTCTAAGAAACCTTTTAGATTTATTTCAATACATCTTCATACCTAGTATGTAGATTTCTTCACCCATGTCTTTCATTGAGAATAATTTATCCAGAACATCATAAGAGTGAAAATATTTATGATATCATTTCCAATAAGTATTATTTCATCCACATGGATTATCAGAAAAACTACTACACTCCCACTAATTCACTTATATACATAGGAATCATTTTTATTCTTGATGAAACCAAACTCTTTGATTGCACCATCAAATTGGATATTCCAACTCTTAGAGTCATAAATCAGTCTATAAATAGACCATAGAAACTTTTATACCATAATAGTATCATTTGTATGTTTAAAATCGTCATGTTTTTTCATATTCACTTCCTTAAATAAATTCCCATTGAAGAAAACATTTTTTACATCTATATGATATATCTCATAATCAAAATTATCTGTTATGTGTAGAAAATCATGAAAAGACTTTATCATAATAATAGGTTAAAAGGTTTAATCGTAGTCACTACCATGTATTTTTTTATAACCCTTTCCTACAGTGAGTTTCTTATAGGTATAGACTCAACTATCCTTTTCAGTTTTCTTATGGAAAACCTACTTTCACCATATGGGTATCACTCCTTTGGGTAAATCTACTAAGTCCCAGGTTTGGTTACTGTACATGGAATCTTTCTGAAATTTTATGAACTTTAACTATTTCTTAAAAACAAAACTCTTAATGGACTCATGGTAGGCAGTAGTTCCATTACTTATAAACATTACTTCATAATCATTATTCATGAAAAATTCATATCAATCATGTTCTTGATGAATCCTACCAAAACAAAAGAAGAAAAATACTATATTGGATTTAAAAAAAATATATATTACCATCCAAACAATTCATCTCCTATTTTAACCTATAGTTAAGAGGGGGATTCAATAATTTCATTTGAATAAAATTGTGAGGGGATATAGGATTTTTTAAATCCAACATCTAATCATTGTCCTGAAAAAAATTCTTCAGTGAACCACCAATGTCCTTAAGGACATGAGGGTTCTATAATGGAAGTGAAACACCTGAGATCCAAATCTAAAGGTAAATCAATTTTGGATCAAGATACTAGTAGAAATAAATTTACCATATAAATATGATAAAGTTAGTTCAATCTATGTACCATGATTCCTAGAATATTTCTTTGGAAAAATACTTTATTGATCAGAGAAGGATGCATTGGTGTCCATCATCTAAATAAATAATCACTATTAAATATGCTAAACCCTAAAAAGGAATTGATTTAATGTGAATTTGAGGCCAAATTTAGGTGAATAGGGATGAATTTTACTATAAGGGTAAGAGAATGGAACTCAATGTCTGGATAAAATTTTTATGGATATGAATGAATGTTGAATTCCCATCAATTAAAGATTTTGTTCTAGAATAGATCTGGATTGAAGGTGCATAAAGATAATCCTATAAAGGTAGAATTGATCAAGGATGGGAGAGAGATACCTTGAATGGTAGTTATGAGTCTAAAGGTACTAGATAAGGTATCTAGTCACTGAGAATGATCTTGTTATCTGAAGAGCATCTTTTGAGACTAAGACATCAAAAAATGGGAAACAATATGAGAATTTAAAAATGAAATTATTGAATATAATTTTTTCTAATTACAATAAAAGGCTCCAAAATGTGATAAAATAATACCTCCTATATATTATTAATTACTATAATAGAATTAATAAGTTCTCATATAATATTTAGAATGCATAAAACATCAAGGAAATAAACTCTTTTCTATGATAGGATTCCAGTAGTAGTAAGCAAGTACATCAATCTTCCTTAGTGAATATTACTATCAAAGAAATAAAACTCGTGGTCTTTTAGATCTCCATTACTAGTATATTTTATCTATTATATGATTTAATCATGAAGACCCAATACAAATTCTATGACATCTTCTCATTCAGGTTTTAACCATTTTTTGTTAATAACTATGTAATTTGATATTCCAAGCACAAATATTCTCTCAATAACCATATTCTAATGAAGCTAAAGTTCATTAAAATTAGTATTATTCCCTCAAATGCACAAAAAAAATTAACTCATAGATGTATCTGTAGTTCTATATATACAACTCAATACATAAATCTCCATATCTTAAATATAATATGATTTGTTTATTAGATAATATAAAATTTAAAATTTCCTAAAATATGAAATAAAAATATTATAAATATCATGTTAAAAAATATACCTTCAAAAATAAAAAACATAATTTTTATAATAAAATATGAAAAAAATAATATCCATATTTAAAATTTTAAAATTTTCATTCAAATATCATATTAAAAAAAATTAATCTCATGAAAATTTTATATATAAGATCACTGTATAAAACTTTAAATTCAACCCTAAAAGGATTGAAATATTTTTACTAGATAATTAGGAATATATATTCATTTAAATCCTAAAAAAATATAATTAATATTTTGAAATTTCATTAGATAAATGTTGGTCAATGCTACCTCATTTCCATAAAATATCATTTATAAATTTTAAATAAATCATTATAAAATGTGAAGAAAATAAAAAAATTCATTATGTTTTCAATTAAAATAGTCAATATCAAAAGTATAAATATATAAAAAAAATTAAAAAATTAAATATTATAGGTCACTTATTGTATTGAATGATTGATTATGGCTATTTCTTTGGATGTAATTTCATACATAATCACTTAAATTGTTTTATGTGGTTGAATTTTTTCCCTTGATGGTATTTTTAGTTATTCTACATAGTCTAATATTAAATAATTTTGTATCAACCTATATTATTTACATGATATACTTTAAGTTTTTCATGGTAAATTTTGTTATACTACTTAGTTGACTATGAAAAATATATTTCCCAACTCTTGAACATTTTAAATAAAAATTCTTGAAAACATTTAAATTTTTTGAATGATTCCAAATTACTTAAATGACATGAAAATAATTTAAAAACTTATATGGTGTATTTAACATCACTTTTATAAACTAATGAACCAATGAAACATAAATAATAGGAAATGAGAACCTACTATAAAAAATCTTCATTGTATCATCATTTATTACCCATTCAGTATCTTGTTCATAAATTTTTTTCTTTTTATAAATCTTTATCTATATACAGTATCCATATTCACTCTAATAGCTTCCTAGTATTGAACATCTCATAGACACAAATTTATTTATCACTTACAAAATTTCAATCACACCTTTCTTATATACGTGGCCATAAAAATTCAATTCATTATTCCATAGCTTTATTCTTCACTAACACAACACATAACTCATTTATAAATAAATTTCTTTACCTTTCTCTTATATAGAAATTCTATCATTTCTATTTTTGGCTTTCAAAATCTAGTTTTTTATTACACAACCTTTGTAACTAAACCTTTTCATTTACATAGTGGTTCAAAATTCTTATTCAATTATATTTACATTCATTATTTACTTAGACACTATCAATCCTCTATTTAACCTATTAATATACATTTATTATATAATAAATTATCTTAATGGCATTGAATAACATACTTGATCAACCTCTTCATCATCTCTTCATTCTGTATTAGTATAAAAATATCCAGTGTTCTCCAACAGATGATATTGATGTTTTAACTCCATAAATTGCGGAAAATCCACCTATTTAATATTATTAATATATTAAAAATATTAATAATAAATAAAACACTCCAAAATACTAGACTCATTGAAAAAGATATATTATTGGGGTTGTATTTCCTATTATATTAAAATATCTTGATAGAATCCTTGACTATATAGATGCAATGTAAAAAATAGATGATTATATTATTGATTCTATGATTTCATGTATGTTTACATTTTATTCTTCATAAATTTTATTATGTTCACAATGTAATTGATAAAAATTTAATTCAAATTCATGATTATTTTATTTGTTTCCTAGATTATCAAACATATTATATTTATTTTAATCCTTACATTGTTTTAAATTATTACTCATCTTTTATCTGTTATAAAAATATAATATTTCATGAATTATTAAGATGAATAAGGGTGCAAAAGCTACTATTAAATACATTATATAACAATAGAATAAAATTATAATTTAATAAATTTATTTTATAGAAGAAGTAGAACTTCACTATGTATAAACAATGTGATTTTTTTCATGTAGCTTTAAATATTTTATTGCATTTATAAATCCTTTAAATAATTCAACCATTATATTGGGTGATTAAATATGTAGTAATATACTTGTTATATAAGTTTTGTTAAATCTAACCCCTCTTAGTCTTATTTAATAAAATATTTTTTATCAGATCATTCATGATCATTGATTCTTAATTATCTTTTATACCATGATCAAGTGTAAATATGAAATATATTTATATTGTTAAGATATAATCCTTAATACATGTATACCATATAACCAATGGAACATTGTACGTGAGTATAATCAATTTGTCCTAGTATAATATCCAAATGAAAATCCACTTAATAATCATAGATGTTAATATATAGGGTGAAATTTATGAAAATTATAAGAAAACAAAGAGCCATAAATTAATGTAGTGGTGTTATTAAAATTTTACATAAATAAAATTTTAATTCTATAAATATCATCATATGTGATCTAATTGAGGATCCATTTAATATAGTTTCTCCATGTGTTACTATATATGAAATATGGGATACTCATTTTGTTTCCCATTAAGGGATTAAAATTTAAAAATATATGTACTTAAATACCTAAACCATACATTAAAATGAAACAAAGTTCTTCTATTTAATAATTTTACTATTTGACCAATGACATCATCAATAATATGATATCACATGGGAAAACCATAATATAGAAGAAAACAATCTTGAAATTACTAAAGTGGAAAATAGATAGGTGATCCAAAATTACTTTTTCAATATAGAACTATAATAATATTGTGACTATAAATGTAAATTAATTTATTGGAAATCTATGAATTTATATGAATTATATTTTCACTAAAGGCCATATCAAGGTTTTTGATTTGGTTCACATGATTTTCTTGATGTGTTTGAGTATATATATAAATATCATATCATGGGATATTTTTATGATATAGTATATCACATGTAATACATTTGGTTATTTTATATAAGATATCAATACCATTTTCTTATACATAAATAAATTTAAATTGTTTGAATCATTTAATAACTCAATTATTAATTGAATTAACGAAGAAAAATCGTATAACACCTAAAATTTAAGATATGTATTTCTATTAATTTTTGAGGTGAATGAATCCCACAAGGATCCTTAATAAAATAATTATATTTATAAAAATTAATACCATGCTCCGTTATAGGTGAAAAACACATGGATAAAATTCTAACATCTTCTCAATTAATTTAATATTAGAATATACTACAAAATACTATGAGTTATGAAGATAATTTAAATATTTTTTTAAGGATTCCATTACTAGTGGACTACATTTAGTGATAAGAACCCATTGGTTGTTTTTGTCTGGATGTCATCAAACACGTGGTTTGAAGATCTATTCTATACGAGGTTTGTTCTTCATATATTCTTTATTCTTATCCCCAATCCTTATTCTCTTTGAAATTGGGTTTTTTCATATTTTTTCTCCTTTATACATGTTTTATTTCATTAAAACTTATTATTGGTATCAAATTCAATTAAATAAAATAATGGAGAATATTTTAATTTTTGGAAAATTATGTTTTTAATAAGTATATGGAAATAATGGAAAGTAATTTGATGATATCGATACCTATGTTTTATCAATAAAAATTATAGTCAATATTGGGTCGTTGACCATGATATCAAGGAAAAATATTATATTTCACAATCTAAAGTATATTTTTATTTTAATCCAAAAATAGAGAACCATGTCACTGTAACATTCTAAAAATATTCTTTATGTATTAAAGTTCAAAAAATAATTTTTGTATTTTCATTAAGAGTGATACAAATATATCACTATTCAACCATTAAATGTGAAAGAATTATAAATCAATAATTAAGATAGATAGTTGATATTATTATCATGAATATTAAAATGTGATAACACAACTTAGGATATGAATATAGAATTGTATGATAAAATTGTGTCCTCTGGATAATGGTAAAGGCTTGTCCAATATCATAAACAAATATATCGGATATTATTGTATGTGATATATTATAATTGAAGGAAATGTTTTCCCTTAAAATATGAATTTATTATATATTTTCCAATATAAATAATCATGAATATGAAATTTTTTATTATGAATTTTTATTTGACTTAATTTAAATTATTTAAAATATATTCTTACAAAATTATCCATACATCAAAGGAGTTTCATGCAAGGTATTATACAAGGTTTGGTTTAGTTCAACCAAAATTAGGGATTTATTTGTTATAATTCCAAGGTGAGAATTTATTATAATTATTCAGACATATAGGTAGTTAAAATCATATTGGAATTTAAAAATAACTCTTAAGTAATGATATATAAATAGTGATACATAGGGTTTAACTTCCCAGTAGACAATGATTTTGTGATCTATTTTAAAACAAATGTGGGTTTACTACCTATCATACCATAGGAACTCTTAAGGTGGGTTTTGGATTCATATTATTTTAATCATTTAAATTAAAAGTGTTTATTTACCTTATATATTTTATGGATATCAATATGTGTTAAATATTATTATAAAATTTTAGTTGTGGATGTATAAAATAAACTATTTATTATGTAAGAGTAATAAATTTAGGTGAATGAAACATATTGATTTTGTTAAAGGTGTGATATTCACAAGTTAAATCATTTTAAGCATGAATATATATTGGGATTGAATAATAAACTTATGTAAATGTAAATCTATTTAAAACACCATATAATACCAAATTGTAATATTTTTTACAACCCAAAAAACATGTCTTGAATTTGATCATGAAAATGGGTAGGTTATGATAAACATGGGTGTCCATGGATTATTTTGTTAAAGGAGAAGGATATAGGTTACTCTAAAATATTACGTGCTCATATTCAATTATAAAATTTATATTTCACTTAGATGGGTGACCTTAATATGATTAGTGAAGTTATACCTAAGTGAATAAAGATAAACTAAGAATGGGGTGAATCAATGTATCAATTTATTTTAATAATTTTATAGTAAAACTATGAATAAAAATAATTATTTATTATAATGAATGATCTTAAATACTTTTTCAGCATACATGAATGATTATGGATCAATAATATCAATCCAAAAATTATTTAAAGGTTTTATATGGTCCACTACACATTAAAAATATTGGATATTCAGTATAACTACAATCACCCACTGTAACATAGTAAATATAATTCTACTGGATTAATAATCAAGAATTTATTTCCCAATAATTAAATATAATCAATAACTATATCACTTATTAATGAATCATAAATCAAAATTGTTTAACTAAGAAAGAATATTTCAAATAAATGTTAATGAAAACAACTCTAAAAAAAATTCATTAAAAAAATTTGTTCAAAACTAAATATGTAAGGACCTACACATCTTTGGCCTATTAATTTGTATTTTTTGGGTGCTATAAGAGTTTGGAGTGTATTATATGGAGAGATATGTTGTTACAGTTTATATTTTAGGTTAGGGTTAATTTTTGTGCATGGTGGGGTTTGTAGCTTATGGTTTTCTAGGGGTTAGGATTCCAGTTTTCTACTATTTTAGGGTTCCTTGACTATGGTCCTTCGATTTTGTCATGGTTTGGTCTATGGATTATTAGGATAAAGGTATTTCCATGGTCTTGTGTCGTCGTTATCACTATCATGTCATGGTGACTCGAGTGGTTAATTTTTTTCATTCTATCATTTTAGGTGTCATTGTGTCGTAGTTCTTTTTTTTGCGTCATGGTTAGGTTCAAGGACTTTTTATTTTAGAAAATTGGATTTCTTGATTCTATGTGGGTTTTCATGATATATTTTATTCAATTATATCAATTATGTGGTTGACTGATCTAAAAATGGGTATTTAATGTGTAACTAGGAATGGTTTGCATATATTAATTCCACTTAACCACATTTTATGGAATAGAAAAACATAATTTTCATATATAAATATTATATCTTATTATATGAATATTAAATACATAACATAATGATCCATTCCAGAATTGTATAGGTTTTGTGGCTTTTGAAACATTGATATATAAACAACTTGTTCATAATATATCTACATCATCTCCCAAAAAGTTACTGGTAACTAGAATCCTTCTTAGATATATCATACATAAAACTGTTCTTCATAACTTGGGGAAAGAAAACATAATAAAGGGTGAATTAAGATGCTCACTAAGGTTAAATAAGGGACATATTAATTATAACATGATAATAAAGTTATGAGAACATGATATTATAATTTTAAAACCATACAAAACATATCATAAATCATAATCAAGAGTTATGGAATAAAGATTAGCAGTCCATATGACATGAATCATAAATGAATCAAATAACATGATCCATGAGAAAATAAAATTGTAATAAGACATATGTTTGTGTAATAAGAATAGAAAATAATTTATTTAGTTAAGGATCACTACCAATACTAACATAGTGTATTGGTTTCACACCCAATTCCATCATATCATTAGACAATGTTCACTCCCAATACTATAATAGTAAATAGATTCCCTTGTTGACCAAGTTTTACCCCCAATTATGTTCCTTATTATCTGATGATATATCTATCTTTACCAAATTCATTGTAAGGATATATAATTTTAGAACCACCCAACACATAATGAAAATCATACATACGTGTTCTTAAATATATTAAGCATTTTTCATAGAATAACTCGTGAAAAAAATCAGTTTTATAAACATTTAATTATTTCATCATATCATAACCCATGGAAACGAATTGGGTTTCATAAAGGTTTCATCATAAATTAATTAACTTATGGAAAAGAAACATGTTTCATAGAATAATAATTAAATAATGATGATCATAATATATCCAAGGAATGGAATTGGATTCCAAAATTGGATTATATCCCCAGTAAAGTATAAGTAACATCAACTGATGTTATCATAGATAAAAAAATTCCTTTAAAATATCACTGGAATATTTCTTGAGGAAAATACCCTTTTTATTTGAAATACCTTGTTTAAAATATAAACAATATGACAAATATTAAAGAAAAAATATTTTAAATTTACCTTGTAAACATGTAAAATAAGCTTCAAATAATTGATCATTCATAATAGCATGAAATTATTTTTTTGTTGTGTGTGTAAAATAAATCATTTCACATATTTGGAAAAATGTTGAAAGTAAATCATTTTAAAAATTACAACAATATTCCTTTTAAACCTTTTTAAAAAAATTAATTGTTAAAAATTACTTTAAACAATAATATAAGAATATAAAATAAATTATTATATAAAATGTTTTTAGAAAACATGGATATGGAATAGAAATAATTTTTGACCTAGGAGAGAAATAAAGTCGGTTTACCTTAAAAGCATTCTCTCTATCTCTTGAGTTCATAAAGAGATGAGAATTAAAGAAAGATATATAATATCAAGAAATAACTATAGGGAAATAAAATTTCAAGGACTATTGAGATATGGTTCATAAAATTTCTTCATTATAAACATAATCACAAACAATATCAATAAACAATGAGATTATAAAACAAATACCTTACCTCAAGTTCTACTTTCTTTGAATTCACTCTAACCCCCTATATAATAAATTCAAAATTATTATAATTCTATACAATAAAAATTTAAAAACATATAATATCATATATTATGCACTTATAACATTTAAATGACTATTTATTAATAATTTCTTATTTAAATCATCATTTCTAGGTGTCAACTATTTTATTTTTCATGAGAATTTCAGTTTGGTAGTTCTTGTCCATGAGAATTTTCCATGGTTACATAATATCAATAATGTTAATAATGATATAAATATCATATATTTTCATTATATATTTAGTTTAATCTATAAAATATATAGATAAAAAAATGAATTACATCATTCAAGGAGACTGTAGGTCGTATGTATGCATGAAAGTTGTTTTCACTTTTAAAAAGATGAAATGAATGAATGTTAAATAATAATATAAATTTGTAGAATCATTACTATATCATATATATCATATGTCTTCGCTACATATATCATTATATCCATCCATTTAAAGTGGAAGTGGAAAAATAATCGCATCACCTCATGGAGGTGGTAGTCCACACATATACACGAGCGACGTTGTTTCTTTACAACGAATGGGAATGTAATAAGGTAGATATGATATTATAATAAAAAAAGAATAATTATGTCATAAATATCATATATAAACTTGAAAACCATTATAATAACCATTAATGAATGTTAGTGATGGAAAATTAATTATATCACTATGTGGAGGTGGTAGTCCACACATATGCACGAGTGATACTTTCACTTCCCATTTGATGGAAAAGTGGGTGAATAATGGTGGTTAAATAATAGTAATAAATTATTAGTATATTAAGGATAATTAATTTATTATTGTATGATGAGTAACATGTATTTATAATAGTTATAAGAATAAATAATTTGAATATGTTAGGGTAGGATGATTAGCCCTTCTTCAGTAATCATCCTTTAGATCCGTTATTTAGGACCCTTGGAATTCTCTTTTAAGAAAACCAGAAGCTATAATTCAGTAATACGAAATTTTTTGAGAGAGGTTTTTGGGTTTTGTTCAATCTAGATGGTTCAATGTTGTGTAAATAATATAAATGGTGTGTTTCCTTTTATAAGTGGGGGTTAAGACACACTTGGATTTTTATAAAAGATTAAAATATAATAATGTCATATTGAAGAAAATTCTTCCAAATGGATAGATATTAGAAGTTAGGGTAAATTATGCTAAAAATATGGCTATAAAATGTGATTTAAGAAATTTTAATAGGCATACAAATCCTTATCTCTTATTTTAACCCCTACTAAACTCGTTCTAACCATAACAGAGTATTAAATATTAACTATTTTAACTTTTAATTAAGACCAAAAATTAATTTGAAATTATTATATGATATTAATTATTCCAATTAATAATTTGGAATCTATTTTTTGAATTCAATTCATATAATTGGGAGTATTTAATTTAAAATTAAAACCATAAAACAAGACGAAAAGAAGTTTTGCAGAAATTTTTTTTCATAAGTATAAAATTTGTTTATAACAAAATACAACATAAAATAAATTCAAATAACATTAATTTTATTATTAATAATATAAATTAACAAAATTTATTTTAAAATATTTTAAAAATTAATGAAACTTTTTAAATTATTGAAACTAAAAGGTTGTTTTTTATAAAAGTCATTATTTTTCACTATTACTTGAAAAGGTAATCTATTATGAAAAATATGAAAATTTCACCCTAAGATAATTTAGACATGTAGATTTCAAAAATATAATTTTTTTTCAAATTAATTTTCTGAAATTATAAAAAATTAATTATACTACCTTCTCAAAAAAATACAAGAACCCCATTTTTGGGTAAAAATGAATTCTCAAAGCATATAATGATTTTAATAAATATTAATTAATTATTTATAAATATATTTTCTTCATCTAAAAAATTTAAAAATAATTTTAAAATTTTAGTAACTATTATTCAATCTACTAATTTAATGATTAGGTTAGGATGGTATAATATATTATGGTTCATTTAGACCCAGGTTTTCATGTATCGTAAGCTATCGAATAAATTATATTTTTTTGAAGTGAAGTGTATCATAAAATATTTGGTTGTTACATTCAACCACCTTTAAATGAATTTTTTCTACAAAATTTTATAATTTTGAAACAAAAAAATGATGATATATTTGTTTCACCACATCCACAGTTTCCCATATATTTTCTTTAAATTTATAATTCCTCCAGAGAACTTTAACCAGGTGAGTGTTATTTTTCAATAGCACTTTTTTTCTATGATCAAAGATTTATACTAGTTTTTCTTTATATTAAATATCATGATCCAATTGTATAACCTATGAGTTTAGTTAATATGAGAGATTTTATATATACTTTATTAGGAGAGAAACATGGAATACATCATGAAATTGGGATAGGTTTAGTGTATGTGCCAAGTGATAATCTACCATCCTGAATCGATCAAGAATATTAAATGGAATTATATACATTGGGCTTAAATTTCCCTGATTTAAAATTTTAAAAACCTTCTTCTATGGGTAAATTATTAGGAATAACTTCTCACCAACATCAAATTCAATATTTCACTGATAATTATTAGCATAACATTTCTATAGACACCAAGCTACCTTGATGTGATACTAAATAGATCTGACTTTCTCATCTATTTCTTCATCTAGATTAAGTCCCAATAGCTTTCTTTCTTTAACTTCATCCCATTATGTTAGAGTTCTATACAACTTTTCATAGTGAACTTAATAAGGTGAAATCTGAATACTTGAGTAATATTAATTATTCTAAGAAAACTAAACTGGAGGAAGGTGTTGATCCCAACCACCTTTGAAATCTATATAATAAGATCTCATCATATCCTCTATGGTTTTAATGGTTCACTCAAACTAGCCATCTCTCTGATGATGATAATTATTATTTGAACATAACTCTAAATCTTGATCATGATAAAGGCTTCCCCAGAACATCAAGGTAAATCTCATATCCAGATTAGATAAAATAGGATGTGGTACCCCATATAAACATACCACTTACATAATGTATATTCTAAAATGATGATCAAGAGGGAAATATTCTATAATAGAAATTTATTGTGATAACATTGTAAGGTGGTCGACTACAACCCAAATAGAATTATAAACTCTAAATGTTTTTGTAATTCTAATGAAAAAAAATTGATGATGATGTTTTCTCACTTCCATTGTGGTGAGGGTAATGGTTTTAAAATCCCCTAAGACTTATGTATCTCATCCATAACTTGATGACATACCAAGAATCGTAATATATAATCTTCAATATCTCTTTCCATTTTGTTCAACTAGAAATAATCTTATAGATCTCTATACATCTTCATACTTCCTAGATGAATATAGAGTGGTGAACTATGAGATCAATCTAGTAGTTCCATCAATTTTTTTATTTCAATGACACATACATGGTTCCTAAACTTTATCATTCCATCAAAATCATAGTTTAACTTATGAAAATTTCTCATCATATTCTATAGTTCTACATATTCTTTTTGAGGCTCCTTATTCTTCACTTGTATAGATGGTAGAACATTCCTTTGTGAAAGATACTATTTCTCCACATACATTATGATTTACAAATAAATTCTTTGTAAATATATAAATATTGGGTCTTTTGTGATCCACATCATTGATAGGCTAGCATGGTGTTTTTGACTCAAAGTATCTTCCACCTTGTTATCTTTCCTAGGGTGGTAATGTATTGAGAATTCTTAATCTTTAATCAACGACAACCAAATTCATTAGTTTATATACAACTATTTCTAATTGAATATATACTTTAAACTTTTATGATCAGTATATATTTCATACCTTTCTTCAAAAAAATATAATTCCTTCATATTTTTAATGAGAAAATACCACTGATAACTACAAATCACAAAGCAGTTAATTTTACTCATGAAAAATTAATTTTCATGAGGCATAATCTATAAAAATTACATTATAATTGAGGATATATCATATTCCCTTATTTAATACATCTTTATAGATTACATACCCATCTTCACCATAGGGTATGGTAATCCCATGTGTACTGACTAACCTTCTCTGTAGGTCCTTTAAATTTATATCGCATTAATCTATCCACAAGAACTTGGATATATTTCAATTTAAAAAAGTGATTATATTAGTTGGTCTTAATATATTCTCCACAAAGAATCAATAACATTAATCCAAAACTAGAAAAATATAGATCTCATTCATAATGGTTTGTTTGCGGACAATGTTCAGTAACTTCTATATTTTTTGGCTAAATCGATATTCCCTCGCTTGAGATTATATGATCCAAAAAATAAAACATTATGTATAAAAAATTCACACTTTGTAAATTTTTAATACAAATTATCCTTTATTTGTGTCTTCATTACAATTGTCAAGTGATCTTCATACTCTTCCTCACATTTAAAATATATATAAGAATATAATCTATAAATAATACAACAAACTAATCAAGGTAATCTATAAAGAATCTATAAATGAAATCCATGAGAATAATGGGGGAATTATTAAGTCCAAATAGAATAATTATAAATTCAAAGTTTTAATACCTAATATGGAAGGGTATCTTGGGAATTTCTTCACTTTTCACCCTTAACCAATAGTATCCAGACAAAGATAAATCTTGGAAAAATATTGAGATCCTTTTAATTGATTAAAAACCCATTAATACATGGAAAAGGATACTTATTCTTGATTGTGATCCTTTTATGTTCATAATAATTAATTTAGAGTCACATTCATCCATATTTATTATTATAAATAATAATAGGTGCACCCCATGATGATGCAATTGTATGAATTTATCCCTTATCAAGATTCTCCCAGAGTTACTTATTCAATTCTTAAAACTAAATAGGGGGCATTTTATAAGGATTCATTTAAAGTGGTATAGAACTAGGTATGAGTTCCATTGAAAACTCAACATCATGATTTGGATGAAGTCTTGGAAAATATTCTAGAAAAACATCAACAAAATCGTATACGATAATCTTTGTTGTTGGTTTTCTCTCTAACCATATGAGATAATCTCCAATTTTGAATGGGAATAAAGGCCCATATAATATATTTAATTTCCATTGAAAGTTCATATTTATCATCACACTAATAGATGATAATATTTTAGTTTAGAATATCAAACATATACATGGGTTGTGGTCATAGTACCATTAGCGGTATTAAATTCTAATTCAACATCTAACCATTGAGGTGTTATAGTGATACCCATAGTAAAATCTTTAGATATAAAATATTGGGAAGATTCATAATCCAATAAGACATTAGTAGTTCTATCGGTGATGGTAAGTGTACCTTTCACCACTTCATTGTCATACCCCACATTGGGAATTGTGATAACATGAGATTTCACTTTTTCTCTAGGCTTAATAGGTTGTTGACATAAATAATCATTATTAAACTTCATATTTGAGCACTGGTTAGCATGATTACTATAGTAGTCGTATTTTAAACACTTGGGTGTGGGTGGTACATTCTGTGGTTCTTTTTTTCCATCATTAACAAACTTATTCTTCCTATTAATTCTAAATTAGATTTTTTGATGATCTTCTTACCACACATATAAATTTTATTAGTCCCTTTAATAAAATTTCCTCCATGTTTCCATCCACCATTTTAAGATAAAGGAAATATCATATTCTTCTCTCCATGCCTTTTATTATTAGAAATTCCTTTCAATTTCGTCTTTCATTTCTTATCAAAACTATGTTATTGATGTGTAAATACAATCTTCATTTACAAATTGATAGAACACAAAATGATTTATTCATAGAAATTGAATTCCTTTAGGGAAAATTCCCTTCAAGGACCCAGTTTTTAGACACTAAATAATTAATCAACCTTACTTTCAGTTTTGGTAATAGTATCAAAATCATACCTCAAAAGTCTTCTAAAATTTTCCTCTTAGTTTATAATGTATTCATTATAATTCTAAATTTGTTCAAAGAATTACTTCTCCATTTTCATATGAATAATAAAATGAAATTAATTGTTTTAAAATATTTTAATAAACTCATCCAACTACATGAAGTCAATTTATTCCTACTACCTCATGTTAATGAAAAGATTCTGCCATTGATATACTTATCCTTCCAAATGATAAATAGTCGAAATAATTTTTTCATATTCAGAACACTAGAGAATGGAAAATATTTTTCTGTATAACTGATTGATTTCTAAGCAACTAGTGGTTTAGAAGACCCACTAAAAGAATGTGGATTTTCCCACATGAAGGAATCAATTAAACATTATTCCTAAATTTTCTCATTTGGAAGCTCAGTAGGATTCATGGGCTGAGAAAGTTTCATAATCATTGAAATGAGATTTCATATTCCAACTCTCATAACATTAAGTTACTCATGAGTACAATTATTGCATTTTATGTAACATTACTCCCTAAAATTTATCGTTTGGATTCCATCCATTGACTGAAATAAAAAATTATAGTGTGAGAAACAATAGTCATAGTGGGAAACCACATAATTATGAAAAATGATTTGTAGGATATCTAAATCATGACACCACATATTCAATATATGACTCTATAGGTTTAACCTAATTCATCCATGATCATTATCTATTCAAATCCCTTATAAATTGTTATAATTAAATTCTTAATTAACAAATGAATATACCCCAGGAATATTAAACTAGGTGAACAGTATGAGAACACTCATCATGCATTAGAATGATGGTTGAGATATACTTGACCAAATCTTTCTGGGGTTATTACCCCTAAATAAATATATGCCAAAACCACATTCACTTGTAGTATCTAGACATATATTTTTTTCTAGCTTAACCACACTCCATTCATTACCATAACTTTGGACGTTCTCGTATATATAGGATTGAACCTATTGGATATCACTAAAGATTTCTCATCCTAGTTTCCAAAAGTTACTAAACCTTAGTAAGATACTAACTACAGTGACCCAACTTTTCATACATAAATATTTAATATTATTATATGAATATTCAATACATAACATAATGATCCATGCCACAATCATATAGGTTTAGGGTATTTGGAAACTTGGATATACAAACAACTAAATCATAATAGATCGACATCATATCCCACTATGTTCTTCATAAATAGCATCCTTTTTAGACATATCATACATAATAAATTTATTTATAACCCATGTAAATGAAACATAAGATAGGGTGAGCTCAAATGCTCAGTAAGGGTAAATAAGGGAGATATCAATTATCACTTAATCATAATATCATCATAAAGTTATGAGAACATGAACATAACATTTGAACACCATAACCAACATAACATAGATAATAATCAAGAGTCATGGAATAAATCTTTATATTTTATAATATATGACTCATAAAGGAATCAAATAACATGAGCCATAAAAACATAACATTGGCATACTCCATGATTTTTTGGTATACACATAAGCATATAAAATCATTTCCTTTTGCAGGGATCACTATTAAGACTATCATAGTGGATTGGGTTCACTCCCAATTATATTATATCCTTAGTCAATGTTCACTCCCAAGACTATCTAGAAATATTCCCTTGCTGAAATCGGTTCACTCCCCTTTCTAGTCATTATATCTCAAGAGATATCTATTTTACCCAACGCATTGGGGTGATTTATAATCTTGGTCCCACATTTAACATAATTAAAATCATAGATATTTTTTCCATAAGATTATAAAAAATATTCACATCATAACCCAGGAAAAAAATAGATTTCATAAACATTTCATTATTTTATCATAGTATAACCCATGAAAAAGAAATGGGTTCTGTGAAGGTGTCATCATAAGTTAATTAATCCATGGGAAAGAAACATGTTTCTTAAAATAATCCTTAATAATCATCATTATATTCCATCTATAGAATAAAATTGGATCGTATCATTGGATAATATCTCTGTTAAAACATAATTAACATCAAAGTATTTTATTATAAATGAAAAAATTCCATTAAAAATCACTTAATCAATTATTGAGGAAATCCCATTATCATTTGAAATAAATTATTTAGTTTCTAAAAATTTTAAAATTATTATGGAAAATATTTTATTTGAATATAACCTTGGAAACTTTTAAAATAAGCTTCAAAGATTTAATGTTCATGGTGGTTTAGAATTATATTAATGTTGTTTATGTCAAAACAAGAAAAATGCTTTCAACTTTTCTTTAAAAAGTATAAAGTTCCTCTTTTGGAAAATGGTAAAAATATTAATTTGAAACCAATTTTTAAAAAATAAATTATTGGTAAAAATTACAATAAAAAATAATATTATAATATAAAAACCGTTATTGAATTTTTTTAGAAAAAAAGGATATATAAGAAAAAGAATATTTGGTCGTAGAGAGAAATAAATTTAGTTTTCCTTAAAAACATTATTTTAGTCTCTTGAGTTATTAAAGGGACGAAAATGACAAGAAAACCTGAAATATCTATAAATAAATATAGGATAATAAAATTCATGGGATTATTGAGAGGTATGTCATAAAATTTCATCATCATAAACATATTCATAAACAATCCTGATAAATAATAGGATTGTAACATAAATCGCTTACCTCACATTTGACGTGATTTGAAAGTTATATAACCTCCAATATAATAAATTTAATTTTATTATAATTAAATAAAAAATTCATTTTAATACTTATAATATAATATATTATCCACTTATAATGTTTCATTACCCATTTATTAATAATCCCTTATTTAAAAAATTGTTTTTGGTTATTAATTGTTTCGTTTTTCATGATAATTTTGGTTCAGTGGCTCTAGTTATTATACTTTAATCATAGTTACATCATATAAAAAATATAATTAATGATATAAATATAATATATATTCATTATATATATTTCTTTTCTTCTATAAAAGTTAGATATAGAAAAATAAATTCCACTGTTCAAGGAGACTGTAAGTGGTACGTATGCATGCACCTTGTTTTCACTTTTCAATAAATAGAATAAAATAAAGGTAAATAATAACTCATATTTAGGGAATAATTATTATATCATACATATAATATATATTCCTTAAAAATATCCTTATTACCATCCATTTAAATTTGAAATGAAAGACAAATGGCATCTCTTTGTGGAGGTGGTAGTCCACATGTACAGACAAGCGATGTAACCATTTTCCAATGGATGGGAAGGTAAGAAGGTGGATATGATATTATAATAATATAATCATAATTATTTCAAAAATATATTATAAAAACATTAAACCCATCATAATAACCATCTCTGAAATATGGTGTTGGAAAATGAATTGTATCTCTACGTGGAGGTGGTAGTGAACAAGTACGCATAAGCGATAGTTTTACATAAAATTTGATGGAAAAGATGGTGAATAATAGTGGTTACATATTCATAATAATATTTAATATATTTAAGATACTAAATTAATTATTTTATTATTAATTCAATAGATTTTGTTGAGGTAGAAGAAGAAATAATTTGAAAGATTTTGGGTAGGATGATTATCTCTTCTTTAGTATGCCTCCTTTAGATTCTTTTTTAAAGATCCTTGGAATGCCATTTTAAGAAAAACAGAACTTCTAATTCATGTATTGGGAAGTTGAGAAGGTAATTGGGCATGTTTTTCTGAAGATATATTTCTCAAAGTGGTGTAAATAAGAGAAAGGGGGTGCCTTTTTATAAATGGGGGAGATGAAATACTTGGAATTTCTTAAAAGATTAAAATATAATAATATAATACTAAAGAAAAATGATTTGAAATTGAGAGATATTATAATTAAAGATGGTATTAGGTTGATTTATGGTATTCCAATAGGATTTAGAAAAGTATAATTGGAAAAGATACCCTTTCATCTTGTTTTAACCCCCCCCCCCCCCACAACCCGATTTTAACCATAACCATAATAATGAATTTTTACTATTTTTACTATTCATTATTAAAAAAAATAAGTTAAATTTAATATATAATATTAATTATTATGATTATAATTATGGAATCCATTTTAACAAATTGTATTCATATAAGTATCAGAAATTAATTTAAAATTAAACCAGCAAAACCTGGGGAAAAGCGGTTTTCCAAAATAAATAAATGAAAAACATTTTTATACAAAAATAAAATATAAAATTGACTCCAATGAAATTAATTGAAATATTAATAACATAAATAAACATATTTTAGTTTTAAATCATTTCAAAACAAAATGATACTTTTTAAATTCTTAAATGAAGATGTAGTTTTCAATAAAATTTGTAATCTTTATTATTCGTTGAAAAATCGATCTTTAATGAAAATTATTAAAATGTCACTGTATATTAATTTTTAAATGATTATTTGAAAAAATATGTTCATTTTTTCAAATAAATTTTCTAAAATTGTAAAAAATTAATTATAGTGTTTTCTCACAAAAAAATAAATAAATACCATTTTTGAGGATAAAAATGTATTTTTAATTTATAAAATGACTTTCCTAAAAATTGAGAACTTATTTATCAATGTTTTTTTATATAAAACTTTTATAAATACATTTAAAAATGTATTTATTCTTATTCTCTCCAACAATTTAATGGCTAGGATATAATGGTACATTATATTATGGTTCATTTAAACTCAGGTTTGTGTGTATCAAAAGTTATCAAATAAATTTAATTTATTTGAAGAGAAATATAAAATAAAATTCCAAGGTGTTACATGGGGTGACACTAATCAATTATTCCATGATTTAATGAATTTTAAAAATCTATATAAATTTAGAATCCAGTATGAATCCTCCTTAATTTCATTATTTCCCTCAAACCCTTGCTGACCTATAGTCCATACTTTGAGACCTTTATGTTCCCTTTCATTAGATTTGGACCACACCTTCGAGAGACCGACCTTCCAGTGATCTGAGGTGGGTTTTTTCTTTTATTCTTTTTTCCTATATGTTATTAATCTGTGGGTTTTTTTATGTAGTTTGATGTTTGTTTTGGGACCCTTGGGTCCTAATTTTTTTGAGGATTGTTATCTTATAGGTTTTTGGGGTTTCTTTAGAGTTGTCAGAGCCTTGTGATCAACTCCTTCTTCTATTTGTGTCATGTAGATATTGATTAAAGATTCAATGAAGTTGTGTTATTTAATAACTTTGTATTATTTTTTGCATAATTTTGAATTAGCATTATCTTTATTTCATTGGGGAAATGGTATGTATTAGATAAATGAAGTTAATGAATTGAACTAATGAAAAATCAACATAAAGGGGTTATTCATATGTATCTACATATTTCCATGATATGCTTCTAAGGTTGTTGACTGTTATTATTGTTGATAAAAATCATATTTTTACTATGATATATGTTTCTTACTATGAATTAAATGATAGAATCACCTATCAAAAAATGATTATCTGGTAAGGAAGGAAATAAATATATTTTTTGAAATCTATAATTATCATGACACTACATATGTAAGAGTGGTTAAATTAATATGAATTCAATATTAAAAAGTTAATTATGGATATGTACCATTATTAAAATTGATATTTTGTATGCCGATATACCCAGTTTTCTTAATATGATTATGTGTTCATGGTGGTTTGATGTTGTGGTGTTAATTCATGGGATGGTGTTTTATTTTTTTGGATGGTTTCAAGATGGTGTTTTGGACTTTTCATCAAGATTTTTGGTTTCCTTTCCAAGGTTGGAAGTATGAAATATTAATGTTGAGGTGGAACAGTGGTATATTTAGTTATAAGGGAGAGGTATAGTTTTATAATTATGGTGAGGGATTTTGGAATGTGTTGTGAGGTGGCTTATGTGGCAGTTGGTTGGTTGTTATTGGATTATTTTATAGTTTCTAAGTAGTAATGGAATATGAATTATAAACAGGTACACAATACTAGGGGTGAGATAAAAATTGAATTAAATTGTGGTTGTTAAGGAAATGTTTATTACTGAAATAAATGGGTATCAAATGAAAATAATGTGGGTGGTAGTTGAGAATTATTTGTCATTAATTATTGAATTGAATTACATAATGAATGTAATGGCTGGTAAAATGGTAATTATCGAAATAAATAAAATATATGATTAAATGGGATTTCCATATGGTTATTGTGGTTTTTTGTGCTACAAGAGAATTTTTTGTGGTAAAGTAGTTGGAAATGATGGTAGGGTGTGTAGGTGATAAAACAATGGTTGTATATGAATGGTAGTTTTGTTTGGAATAAAACCCATATGGATTATGTTTGGTTGTATTATAATTTTATTTTCTTATGATTTTATATCATACCACCCGAGTCGGATAACCTTACTAATGGATAATTTTTTTGGGTTTCATGTGTTTTCCCAAATATCCATGTTGGCAAGGGAATAGATGGAGGACTACTCCTTTTTTCTCTCTCTCCCTTCTGGATATCATGTTCTCTATGATGACTGGAGGTCAGATTGACATGAAGTGATGTTGATATGAGAGATTTTTTATATAGTGGGGGATGTACATAGTAGGATGCGAACTTGAGGTTGATTTCAATCATGTTCATGATAACCTACTATAATAATAATATGATATATAGTTGGGAAAGGATATGTAGTATGATATTTCAGTGTATGGTAGGAGGCTATGTGGTGTTTTTATAATGATTATTTAGTTATCGTAATAATTAAATATCTGAATATGTGGTTATATGGAAGGGGTGAGAGCAATAGGATGTATCCTTCTTGGGTGTGAGAGTAATAAACTAGTGGGAAATTGTTTGTGGGCTTCATTTTAATAAATGTATTATGTTGATATTATGTTACAACACATGGTTTCATATTGGGAAAAGTTAACCTTAGTGATTCTAAGTATTAATTAACCTGGTAGGATCTTATTGGTTATTTTTTTATTCACTATTGTTTTATTATATTTATTCCAAATTTTCATGATATGACTTGAGGAGGATCATAATGAGAATACAAGTATGATCATATTGATATATATATATATATATGAACTATTTTTCAGGCCTCTAGGAAAATTTAGGGGACTGAGCTGGAAAGTACTATATTAATGCTTGGGGTTTCCATTATAGTTTCTTCCTAGGATATTACTCTTGTATTTCATTTTACATACATATATCTATATGAAATTTTCATAAATTGTGGTTTATTACATGATATTGGATTTTTTTATATTATTTTGTTGATTAATGGTCCTCTATGTATCTTTTCAGGATCTATGAGGGTAATGTGTCCAATTTTCATGTTTTATACCCTCAATGCGAGTCTCTAACCCAGGGCCAATTAGAGGAAATCCTCCAATGTTACACTTATCTTCATTATTGGACAATAATTACTTTCCAGTGGGGGTGTATCATGAAAATATTGTATCATAGATATGGATGATCATTGATATAAATACTGGAGTTAGGAACTGGTGAGGATTTCATGTATTTGGTTTGGAAATAGTGTTAGTCTAACTTAGTGTGTGGGGTATAAAGGGAGAAAAGATAGAAAATATAGGATCTAGGGCCCCTAAGATCTGACATAAGGACCTTAAGATTATATAAAAACCTAGGTAATATAATGTAGAGTTCAAGGTAGAGCCCAAGAAGAAGAAAATGAATCATATTTATTTTTCTTTTATGTTTAAATTTGGGTGATATTAGGAAGAAATTAAATGAATACAATTACATTAATCATAAATAAATTACATATTATTGTTCTTAGGATTTTTTCCCTTATATTAGATACATTTTTTGGTATTCTTTTGAATTTCATATAGGTTGGAAAGTCACTATAAGATGATTTTTTTACCACTGGAGGGTTGACCCAACCAAGAATGATGAGTCCTAGAGGAAAAAATTGTGAGAATTCTAGTTTAAGTGTTTAGTGATGTTTGAGGTAGTTTCTATGATTTAGTGATTTAGTTATAGTTTTAGTAGATCAAGATTTACTTCAATCTTATCTATGATAATGTAGAGTATCATGGTATACTATTTGTTATTCAGATGTGGGGAGTAGACTTCCAGTGGTGGATTTTGAATCTTGGGGGAGAAATGAGGCATGAGTATCATGTGATGATTTTCAAAATTAGTTTCCCATGTCATTCACATAATTGAATAATAGGGAAGTAAATAGAAAAGAGTTACTCTCCATTTATAAAGGGATAATTAAAGTGTAGGATATTGGGATAAGATTAAATGACCTTCTCCTCTTTCCCCCTAATAATTTTCTAGATGAATATTCTAGATCATAACATTTGGAGAATGCACTATTCCTGGTAATTATTTATGCAGTCACCCTATTAACATTTCCAAAGCATATGGAGGTTTATAAAAAGCTTGAGTTTATTGATAGGATACATGAAAACTATTATCATATTGGGAGAGGATTCATCAAAGATCTCTGATGAAAAGGGATTTTGGTTGAGGATCTTATGTGTATAGGTCATCAAGGTTTCAATCTATGGGGAGTCAACCTCAACAGTTTTCATCTCACTTCACTAGAGCTAGCAGCTCTCACACATTCATTGTGATTCCCATGACCATGTTATTTTCTTAGGGAGGTCATTGTCACTATCAATGGTAGTGATCAACCATTCTTAGAGTCCAATGAAGAGTAGATGGTTAGAATCAATTTTATCCTCATCATCATTTGATTCAAAGACCATGTCATCATTAAAGAGAATATACTTATGCTCCCCGTTGGTAGATGGTATAGGTAGAGGAAAACTCAATTATGTTACTAACATTCAAGGATATAGTTTTTTGTGAAGTCATGGGGGTGGTAATCAGTAGTAAGGAAGAAGATCTTTGCATGGTATGTTTCATTCCATGGATATATCAGTGCAACATGATATATAGATTGTTCAAGGTATGGTTTATTGATATTATACTCTAAATTACATTTTATTTGAGTCTAGAGAATCACATTCATTAATATAGTCCACCTTTTTAACTAACCTTGGGAATTAAGGTGGATAATCATCTAATGACCCTGGTACTGATTATGCCATGTAGAGGTCATATGATTTTATTTGATTTGTGTCAGGATTTTGAGCTAAAAATGGGGAAACATTTGTTTTTTAGGGATTTCTTATTTCTATTGATAAAACAAAATGATATTTTCCTTTCATTGATTGGTTGTAATTTACATATGAATTTTATGGTTTATATATAAGGAGGGTTTTATTTCTTTGTGTTGAAATTTATCATGTATTATTCATCAGTGAAAAAGATTGTCATATGACTCATAGGCATTCAGATCCACTTTGTCTCAATTAGTAGAGTTGTTATTAGATTAAATAGAGGTGCAGGTAGTAGATATCCCTAGATTCATTAATAATTCCTTAATTTATTACCTAAATAAGTTTTCATGTTACCTCATTGATGTTATATCAAGTTTGGGATAGAGTTACAGATTGGTACCTCCAAGATTTTGATGGATTATTATTGGGTGATATCTTCTAAGTTTTGGGAATGGAAGATATTGATTAATAATAAAAAAAATAGTTTTTATCTATCCCAATGTAGTAATATTTGGTTTTTTGGTATTATTATTCAAGAAGGTATATTGTGGTATGAGGTTATAATTAGATCACCGACAGTTGAGTCAGGTAATGGTCATGAGATGTTATCCCCTTTTGAGGATAGATGATTTAGTCAATGATTTTAATGGATAAATATGGTTTTCAAAAATAATTTGTTTTTTTTGTATCACCATATGAGGTTGGGGGAGGATTAAGTTCGATAGATAATGTTCGAGTTTTGTTATCGGAACTTTGAATTTATGGTTATGTTATTTGATATCACAAACACCCCATTTGCTTTCATGGGACACATGAACTCTATGTTTCATGATTTCATAGATCAATTCATGTTTGTATTCTCTCATTGACATTATAATATACTCAATTTTATATTGGGTAGCATTTAGCATCTTATGGTTGGTTTTAAATTCATTTAAATCTATCAGATCTATTTGAATTTATTCAATTTTAAGTTTTAGATGATTGAGGGTCATTTTGACAACCTTTAATAGGAATGAGTGAGATTTAATATGGATTTATTAGTGTTATTTGTCTTTTGACTACTATAATTATAAGTTTTTATGTTCTCCTTTACTTTAACTTTAGAGGATGGAGTAATGTTTGATGTATTTCTTGATTCCTCTCATCTTGATTTGGGTTGCATCTTGATGCAACAAGGGGATGTGAGTTGATATGGGTCTATGTAGTTACATCACCACAAGCATAAATACTACACCCATGATCTCTAATTAGTAGTAGTAATGCTTTCTATGAATTTTTTGAGTCATTAATCTATTAGTGAGATATTTGGCTTCTTCACAAATCACAATATTTTATGGTATATTTTCTCTCAATGGTATTTCAATATATATCAGCCAAGGTGGATGATGTTCAGGGAGGACTACAACTTTTAGATCTTTTATACCATGGGGAAGAGTAATGATGTTATTTATATAGTGAGTAGGAAGTAATTAGGATAGTTTTTAGGGTATCGATAGATTCATGGATTGTGATAAGGGATCTTATAGTATTGCATCTTTATGGAGAGGATACTAGTGGTAGATGTTTCTTATACCATATGAGAGTTTGGTCATCCTTATTGTTATGTGTGGAAGAATAAAAATGGGGATACTCTAAGGTAGTGTTAATGTTAGATTATGTGTTTCATAGTGATACTCTCAAAGGATAATCGAAGGATGATCAACATCAGATGTTGCTTCAGGGGGAATTATTTGTTTCAATGGTGATTCATGTTGGGGTTCTTTATAAGTTTCACAGCTCATCCTTGGCAGTATATCCTAGTATATCAAAGTTGTATCATTCCTTGAGTAATCATATATGGTGTCCATAGATGATGGAGTCCCTTGTGTAATTTTTGTACAGTATTGGATCTTTCAATAAGATAAGGTAGAGAATCGTGTTCCTGGAGGTTTTTTATAACCACTGGATGTCCCCATGTTTTAGATGGAGTACACCTTAATGGATTGATTCACTAGTATACCTCAATAATAATGGGGTATCATGCTATTTGGGTAATTTTGTATCACTTTATATGGTCATATAATTTTATTCTAATCAGAGAGTCATGTGCTTGTGATGTTATAGTGAGGCGGTATATAGATGAGGTAATAAATCGTCATAACATACTATGGACCGTTATCTCGGATTAGGATCCTCATTTTCAATCGAGTGTTTGGGGATGTATCCAATGTTGTTTTTCCTCTTAGCTAAACCTTAACATTTTTTACATCCTAAAATATATGGGAAGGTATATTAAAATATCTTTATTTTGTAGGATATATCACACACCTTTATCATGGAATTTTGTATATTGTGGGTGAATAACATTCCCATGGTAGATATTTCTTATAATATATGTTATAAGAATTTTATAAGAATGAATGCATTCAAATAATTATATGTAAGTCCTTCTTGATCGATACAATGTTGTACTGGGGTTTTGGAGTTGGTAGTTCTTGGACAAGGTATGGTGTAGATCTTGAAAAAGAATGTTAAATTAGGAGTGGATAAAGGGAGTTGAGGACCATAAAAAGTTGTATGTTGATCCGAAGAGGAGGCATATGGAGTTATAGATTGGTGATCTTGTATTATTTATGGTTTCCCCTTATCATATAAAATATATATTTAACTATTAAAGAAATATTGATCCCTATTTTATTGATCGTTTTTAGGTGTTAGGGAATTCCAGTGAGGTGTCATATCGGTTAGTGCTTCTCCCATAGTTAGATTGTGTCTATAATGTTTTCTATGTGTTTTAGCTTCAACTATATCTTCATTATGACTCCCATGTCATTTATTGGGATGATTTTTATGTATAAGATGATATGACATTCATGGAGAATTCATTCAGGATTCAAGATCGGTATGAGAAGTTGTTATGTAGGAGAGTTATTCCATTGGTTTATATCCAGTTAAAACAAGGAGGATTGGGGGAGAGTACATGGTAATGTGATTCATGGATGTACTCTTAGTATCCTTAGCTATTTTGAACCTTGTTTTTATATGATGATCGAGATGTTTGATTTTGTGGTAAAATGATTGAGATGGTAATTTATGGATGATTTCCATGATATTTTCTATTCTTGTTTTGTTTTATTATTATTAGGGGAATTGTTCTTTTGTGGGTTATATCTATCAGGGGGCATGTTTGGATGGATTTTTTTATTTTTGGGTTTTTTTATGATTATTATAGATAGAAATAATTCAAGAGGTATCAAATGTAATATCTCATACATCTCTAGCACGTTTCTTTGGGTATTTTGGGTGTTCGAAGAGTTAGGAGGAGATAGTGGGGAGACATTTTTCTTTTTGAGATGTTATTTTAGTTATGGGTTAGTTTTTCAGCATGGTGATATGTATTTCACTATGGAGGTGTATGGGTTAAGATTACTTGGTTCTGGAATTTTATTAGACTATTTTTCATGGTCCTTTTGTTACACTGTGGTATTGGTCTCGGGATAATCCGAACGAAGATAAGGCCATGGTTTTGAAACACAGTTATCACTATTATGGAATATATCATGGAGGGGTTTATTTTTTTCATTATTCTATTTCAAGTGTCATTTCACCATGTTTGGGATCAAAGAATTCCTTGACATTTGGGAAAATTAGATGTTTAAATGTGGAGATGGTCATTGCGTTGTGGCCCTTCCTCGGTTATATTGGGCATGTGGTTGAACAAGCTTTAAATGGGAGATATGTGGGTTAATTTATGGTAGTTTTCATTGATTTTTTTGTTTTAACCTCATTAATGAATAACCATCACCGATAGTTCTATGATTTTATGAATTTCAATAAATTGTTGAAATTTATAATCCAATTTGAATCCTTCTTAATTTAATAATTTCATTTAAACCCTAGACGATCCAAGGTGATTTATTAAAAACCTTTGTGATCCCATCAATTAGATTTATCCCTAGTCACAAAGAGATCTAATTATAATTTATCTTATGTGAGTTTCCTATATTTTATTCTTAGTTCCATCTCTTTTATTCATCCAAGGGAGGTGGTGAAAATGGTTTCATGTTGGTTTTGGTGGACTTGGGAACAGATAATTATGAGGATTATTATGTTATAGGTAGTAGATGTTTCCATTATATGGTTGGGGATTTATGATCAACCACTTTATCCTTTTGTGACATGCATCAATTTGGTGAAGCTTCATTTATGGAAGGGGATTCAACAAAGCTATTTTATTTTGATTATAATATTGAATTTTATTTCACTTAGTTTCATTGGTTCAATGGAATTCATTAGATAAATGAAGATAATGAAATAAACTAATGAAAAATCAATGAGAATGTGTGATTCAAATGTGTTTACATGTTTCCATGATCTTCTTGGGTGGATGCTGATTTATCATTATTGCTGCTAAAAATATAATTGATGCTTTGATATATATTCCTTATTGTGATTTAAATAATGGAATATAATTTCATAAAATTTTAATCATGTAAATATGATATTGAACTATTTTTGAGAAATATTAAATTTCCATAACACTTATTAATTAAGAGAAGTTGAATTAATATTAATGCATTGTTAAGAATTTAATCATGGATGTGTTTAACTGCTATAATTGATATTATTTTATTCTAGTTTACCTTGTTTTATTACTATGATTGTGTTTTCTCAGTGGTTTGGTGTTGTGGTTGTAATTTAGGGGATGATATTTTGTTGTTTTGGTTTTTTTCGCGATGATGGTTTGGATTGTATCATGGCCACCATATATTTCTTTTCATAGTTAGAAAAAGGAAATATTGATGTTGATGTGGAATGATGTTATGGTTTCTTATGTGGGAAAGTCATGGTTTTATAGTGATGGTGGGGTTTTTTATTGTGTTTTTAGGTTGATTGTGTGTTGATTTTTTGGTTTTTTGTGGTGTTACTTTATAGTTACCCAATAGCAATGGTATATGAATGGTAATGATGTACTTAGTAATGGGTGTGGGATGGGAATTGAATTAAATTTTGGTTGTAAATGAAACATTTATTATTGAAATTAATGATTAATGAATGAAAAAATATGGGTGCCTGCTAAGAATGTTTTTTTATTAGATATAGAATTAAATATTACAATGAATGTAATGCATCTAGTAAAATTGAAATTATTGAAATCAATAAAGTATGTGATTAAATGATATTTTATAATTTTTTATAGGAAAATTTTGGGTAGAATGTGGGATTGGTTTGTGGTAAAGTGGTTGGCATTGATAGGAAATTTTGGTGGTGAGAGTATGGTGGTTGTATGGTAATAGAAGTTTCATTTGGCGTAAAACCCATAGGATGGTAATTTAAGGGGGTTTATTATACTTTTATTTTATTATGATTTCATATGAAACCCACCCAAGTCAGGTAACCTTATCTAGTCCCAATTTTTTTGGGTTTTAAGTGTTTTCCCCAACATAACCAATGGGTGGGGAATGTATGGTTAACTACTCCATCACCCCCAATCACCCTTCGTGATGTCTCACTAGTAGTGATTGTTGGAGGTTGGATAGACATGATGTGATGTTGATGTGAGATATGTCATATATGGTGGGGGTCTTCCATGGTTGGATAAGGAAATAAGGTTGATTCCATTCATGTTTATGATACTCTTCCATGATAGAAATGATATATGTGGTTGGAAATAGATATATGTTATGATGTTTTTGTCTGTGGGTGTGGGATGGTATGTGGTGGTTATGTGATGATGATTTGTTGATGGTTGTGATGTCATATGTGGATATACGGTTATATAGAAGGGATGCATACACCAAGATTCTTTTAATTTGGGCATGAGTGTAATAAACTAGTGGGGATGTGGTTTTAGGGTACCTTCTAATAAATGTATTATTTTTTATAATATTATTATACATGGTTAAAATATTCAGTGGGGGAGCCTAGTGAGGTTGGGTGTTAGTTGACATGGTGGGTGCTTATCAGTTCTACTATTTATTAATTGAATCATTATTATGATTATTCCATATTATTATGAGATTTATTGAAAATAATATTAATGATTATACTTGTATTCTTTCATATATACATATATGAAATATTTTTTTGGGTTTCTGGGTCATTTTTTGGTGGTCGATCTTGACAGTACTATCTTGAAACATGTTATTTCCATGTAAGTTTATTCATAGGAGTGTACTCTGTTAATTCATTTTAGAGACTTGTATTTTTATGGAATTTTCAAGCATTGTGGATTATTATTTGGTATTTTTTTTATTATGGTTTGAATTGTAGTTCCTTATAGTATGTTCCAAGGATTTATGAGGGAAATTCCTACCATTAATCTATTTTATACCCTCATTGCTAGTCAAAAACATGGGGCCTATTAAAGGTGGGCCGCTAGGGCCACACTTTTTCTTCAATACATTCCCAATAGGGGTTCCCAGTAGTGGTATTCATGACACAATAACTCTATATATGTTTAAATTTTTATATCTATTCAACTCATATAGAGTATATTCAATCAATATTATTTTACTTGTTGATATTTTTATATTTCTTCTAATACTCCTAATTACTCTGTATATACCTTTATTTATTCTATTATTGACCATTATTTTATCTCGATCTACCCCACTTCCCCCCTCCCCACCCCCAACCCCACCCCCTTGCATCTTATAAGAACATAATCAAATACTACAATTTAATCCCAAAACGGCCATGCCCCTCTCTGTGATTCATTTATTCTATAGGTAATGTGGATATCATTGGAGCTCAATGACATTGGGTGTATTATAAACCTCCATCTTATGGGATTAAACTCAATGCGGATAGGTCTTGTATTCATGGTATCATGTGCAGTAGCGGCATCATCTGAGGCTATCTGGTCACTACCATTCTATTATTCTTGAACTTTAAATAGAGGGGAGTTCAATTCAAGCAGAATCCTTAGAAATTTCATCTTGTATATCTCATTTATATTTATATAAAATTAATATTTTTTAAGTTTAATTATACTCTTCCATGTTTGGAAAAATCTATAGTGGGTTCCTCACCAAGCTAATCAAGTATACCTTACACCATCACAACATGCAGAGAAATTTTCAATCATCATGCAATGGTTTTTCACATATAGAATGAGATGACTGAAGCGAGTGATCTTTTTTATTATAAAAGTGACCAAGAAGAGGATTTTTTATCAATTCAAGCAATGTATCTTTACCACTATATTATATTAACATTTTTTAGGGGATTCCCACAAACTCCAACACATCCATCCCCCTTGACTCACTTTCCTCTTCCTTTATTGGATCATCTTTCTTTTCTTTCATAATAAAATTTTCAAATTATTAGTTGATTATTTATATGTTTTAATAATAAACTCAATTAAAAATAAATTAATACCATGATCAACTTTCCAAACAAATAACTACTAGTTTTGTTAGATAATTTCTTAAAAAATTGTGCTTTGGGAAAAAAAGCAACACACGAGTAGCGACTTTAATGATTCTTCTCCTAGTGTATTGTAATCTTAGGAAATTGAATTTCATATTCATTTATAAATATTTTTTTAATAACAAAAATATAAATAATTTTTTCCAAAAATAAATCTCTAAAAATATTTAAATTAATTAATTCTACCTTACACAACATCAAATTATTCTGAAAAAAAAACTATGAATATTTCAAAACAAACTTACACAACCTTTGATATATTATCTTCAATTTCATACAACATGAAATAATTAATTTATTTTAAAAAAAATTAAACACTTATATATATTTATAATAACTCTTAAAAATACTTTTATAACAATGATAACATACTTATATAGGAAGTTCAACATTAAAATCAAGGATTCAAAGCATTTTGAAAGCTCTTACAAAACCTTTGGAACATTATCTTCTGTAATAAAAAATATTCTTAATTTGAATATTATACATATTAATATCATACAAAACTTCTTACAACCCTATAAATTTTCATATATCAGATAAAACTTCAATAATTAGTGCAATCCTCAAACAAAAAGTATAAAATATTTAAAAAAACTGATTCAATCATACCTATCACACTAAAAATATTAAATTAATTATTTTAAACAACATAAATACATATTTAAATCTCTATAGAATATTTAAGAAAGACCATCTATAGTTCAATCCTCAAATCATTTGTAGAAGTTGAAAGTAAAAAATAACCTATTTTAGAACACCTTAAAATAACCTATGCGTTTTTTGTAAATTATTAATAAATTAAAATCTATAATTAATTAGCCAAGTCATAGAGTTATAATAAAATCCTTCCATTCATTTAGAATCCATATCAATCAAATATCTATAATTTTTTGATCACTTTATATTTTCATGCTAAAATAATATATTACCTCTATATATTTTCAAAGAAACTCACCCATACATGTCATGTATCTCCAAGGATTTATGTGTATTTTATCTAAATAGAAAAAATATTCTAAACTAATAGTGTAAATTAAACCTAAAATTTTAAATATTTAACCTTTAATTTAAGTAAATTGAATCCTAGGTTCAACCTTAATTTTTGAAATGCATCTTTTGATAAAATATTTATAAATACATATAGTTCTTATATTATTATTATATAATATTCTAGCATTAACATTACCTCGTCAAAATTATAATTTATAAAATTGTTTTTAATATCAAAATAATTAGATCTATAAATGAATAATAATTATTAAATATATCGATAGCACTTTTATTATCACAAAAAATCAAATATAGTTTCATAACATCTACTTTGTGATATTTAAATTGTATTTTCATCCATATCATCTGGTTTTTCTTTCATAAAGCAATAATATATTCAAATTCTTATATGAACTATATAAAAACCCATCTTTTTATTGTTCCAAAAAACTCATTTCTCCCCCCAGAAAAATACTCGAACCAAATTTCAATTTTTGATAATCATATTACATCCCTTGAGGACATTAGTAAACCATATAGCTTGAAATTTTATTTTTATTATGAAGTTAATCACTGTAAATTGTAACTTTTACACACCAGAGTATCAAATTAGACACAACAAGATGTAATTATATTTTATCAATTTAAAATATAACACCTAATTACAATAAAAAAATATATATTAGAATATAAAGTGGTTATATATAATAAATTACCAATGTCGACTCTAAATTCATCTTGATAGACTTATTTTCCTTTATCATTCTTATATAGATTTGAACTAACTATAACTGGAGTACAGACAAACCTTGAATATTATATATAAAAATTATTTAAAAAATTATTTCATACTTTTATTGATATAGAAAAATATTTCAATCTTATTTAGTAACCTTAAGACATTGAAAGTATCTCATTTCACCAAGAAATGGTATTTCAGAACATTTATTCTTATAAATAGTAAAATATATACACATTATCTGACAACCATAAAAAACATTATCATAAACATATATGGTAAAAATAATGGTATTTATTTAGTTATCATTTATAATTTCTATTTTATGGATTCTAGGGGGCCATTTAATAATCCAAAGAAGTCTAAGGAAACTGAAATGTAGGCCATAAGTTCCTTGACAGAATCAATAAGAAAGAAAAAAAATCATAAAAAATTAGATCATACCTAAAAACTAGTTATAATGGATTTCATATTATTCTTAGATAGAGTAAGGCTTTGGTAGATCACAGGTGCAGTAAATGATAGTTTTTTACATCCATAAGAAATCCACTAGCCTTTGGATCTTGGTTTACAAACTAAGGATCGTCGTATTCTCAAAGGAGTGTCAACACCTTCATTGTGAATTGATTAATGTCATACTATAGAAAATATAGTTTCATGAACCAATGTATAGATAAAATTATTATCTTCTACATCATCTACACACATACTCAACCCACTCCATGAAGAAATCCATTTCCCTTTTATAAGTAGTGTTATGCCCAATGCTCTTCACACTGTGAAGAGAACTAGCTTGTATATGCTACTACCTGGTGGTGTGGTTAATTGATATCCTTAAATGAACATTACACATTGATTAATAATCCATCTAAAGGATTAAAATTGATGGTTAGATCTATGGGGATTGAACTAGTGTCATGACAACCAAATAAAAATCATGCAAGAGTGAGGTTATACAACCAATGTGGGAATAAAAGTTCCATGCACATGTTATAACATATAAAATATATTAGGTACACATGAATCATAAGGATTTGTACTACATGTATAACCTTCATGTGTTATGTTTTCAATACATTCTTATCATAAAAAATATACAATATCTCATATGGTATAACCACATATTATTTGTATATATATATATTCACTACATTCATCGTATACTTGTATTTTAAGTACATTAATCATATGCATGAATTTCAAGTTCATGTCCCGCAATATCCCACATTCCAAAAAATTTCATAAATTCTTTTCCCCAAACATCACATCTCTTTATGAACCCATCCAAACTCCTTTGGGTATGATTTACAAATATCTCTTTATTTTAGAAGAAACATTCTTCTCCAAAATGTAATTCTTAGTCAAGGGATTAACTGTTTGACCCTAAAATCCTTAAAAGAATTGGTAATAAAAATTAAATCCTAATTTCAAAGATGTATACAAAGAGAAACCTCAAGAAGAGAAGCAGTGCTACTCAAGATAATAAGGTGTATAGTTTTATCTCTATAAAACATACTCATATCTTTATATAGAAATTTCAACCATAAGATGTGTCATATAAATCATATGAATACCAATGTAATACAATTATCCATGAAATCAAATTACCACAAGATATGGAACTATGTCAATCTATTATAGTCTTTCTTATCTTTTTATTCTCTTAAATAAAATGACCCGGTTGATTAAAACATCACATGTCATTCATCTACTAGATGATAACACCACATATTCCCCATAGAAGTAGAAAAAAATGTCATAAGTGACTACTATAAGCATGGTTATAAAATTCCTCAGTCTAATTCAATTAAGTTATAGATGTATTTAATTGTCATTTGAGTCAAAAAAAATCCTATTTTGTTTCTATTCCAACCAATAGCATCATCATCAACATACCCAGCCACCCCTTGATTAGATACATGGAAATGAATTTTATAATAAAGGTATTAAATTATAAAGGCTCCCATGAAATATATCTCACCAACCTTATGTAATAAGGATTTATAATAAGCATACACCCTTAAATATATTAATGACTCTATAGCATTCCATGATATATACGTTTTCAGGTCAACCCAAGTAATATGCCTTTACTTATTACCTCATGAATCAATTATTCATACCTTGTTTACAGCTATTTATAATTATTATGAGATTTTATTCTTGTTAATATTAAAATATAATTACAACCTGTAATACTCTATAAATTCCATTGATTATGGATAACTCAAAGCCATACTTTGAATGGGATTATCATTTTCCTATTCAAGTAAAATCACAACATATGTGAATTAATTATAAATAGGTTTTTCATTTATTATAAACCAGGAAAAAAAATATATTTATTAATGGATATTTAATAAAAACCTTATATAATCATATTTTTCCATATAACATGTGATAAAATACCTATTCATCCTCATGTTTGATAGATCTTCTAGGTTCTGGTTAACTTATTACACCTAAATACAATTCCTACCATGCCTCTATTTGAAAAACTAAAAAACTTATCCTACTAAACCAATTAATTAATAACATCAATGAATTAATTTTCCATAATGGTGAGAATTAAGAATCATATCCCTAATACTCAACTCTCTAAACATATTCAAACTCCTTAACTTCATAAAATCAAATGTTGTGATGTTATATTCTATTATCTACTTAGATGTCTTTATAATATTAACAGCATCATCATTGGAACCCTATTTCATCAAATTTTTACCTTAAAATAGAGTAACTATTTGAATTATTATTTAAAAACACATATTATTCTGCTTTAGTATTAGGTAAAATTCACTTTATCTAGAAAATATTTTAGTAAATAGTTAAAAATGTTTAACTTTCAACTAGAATGATATTTTATTTCTTAACTTCGATCATCTATAAATCAAAACACACTATTATCGGCTTCTTAGATATTATATCCTTCTCAAAATTTCTTACTAAGATTAAACACAAATATATTTATAATAGTGAATAACAATTATTTCCTTTTTTAGGAATATCTAACAAAGAATGAGTGTTTTCATTCCATATACAGTACTCTATGTGTTTAGATAATTATTCTTGAAAATAATATAACAGAAAAAACCACATACATTATTCTATTTTTAGTGAATTTTTATTGAAAAGAATATTATTTTTTAAAATATTCTACCAATAAAAAATAGTAAGAACATATTCCCATATATTTTAAAAAATATATAGATAAACATTTTATCTAAAATAAAACACTTTTATCCTTATCTTCTTCTTATAACATGTCATAGAATCTGATTAATCATAAAACATGAATATTCAACTAATCATATTAGGATGTTCATAACCACACTTTCTTAGCTAACATTTTCTCTTATCATATAAGTGAAAATTAGATAAATATAATCATCCTTACTTAGATTCATTTGATCTTGATTTATTTACTGCATTCACTTGAATGTAAACAACAATATCATTCAAATAATACTTTTTTTAATACTATATATTTACAAAAGATATAAAATATATATTAGGTAATAGAAACCCTTTAAAACCAAATAATCAATTTCTATAACATTGATACATGATATTGATATTCCATGGAGTTTCAAACTCATTCAGGTATTCTGGATAACTCTATCCTATGGAATGATTACTCATCCTTCCTGTAAATGCCTTTATGTTTTAATGATTCTAACATCATACTTGAATAAGCTTTATTGGATATTCCTACTAACTTTTCTTCTTCTATTTTAAAAAATTACACACATGTACTAATCAAAACAATACTATGACCCAAAAATTATACGTCCAATTCATTTATTCTCAATATTTGATCTTACTAGGTAAACATTTCTTAAACTCATTCGTCATGTTAGAACATTTCCATAAATTATAAACTAAATGAGATCTTAAACAAGAATTATCCTCAAGAAAGACCTTATTTTTTCCAGGCCATTAGTATAATCGGTCATAAAAAGTACCTAAGACTAAAATTTATTATCTCATTTGTAACATCATAACCTTGGTTCCACTCAATGTTGCCATGATTCAGTGAGCCATGTAGCCACAAGGGTGCCTCCCTGTACACTATAGGCCACCTACTAGTAGCAAGGGCCTAGAGTGTGTGCTTGGGAGACTATAGTTTCATGTAATAATGGAGCCTAGTGGATATAATATAATATAATAGATGGATGTAAATATAAGAAGCATAATAATATATAACAAAATTGGTATTAGAAGTAACCATAAACATTAATCAATAATAATCAACTCAACATTAGAATAGAATCATATAAAAATGATGACGATTTACTATCATTTCTCTACCAAATGAAAAAATATGTTTATATAGAATAAGGAAATCATTATACTACATTCTATACAAAAGAACAAAATGTCCAAAAACTATCTAAGAATCTCTAGCACTGGCCCATTCATCTACTACCAAGCTCCATCCTAAATAATTAAATTAAAGTTTAAATGGGGGTATTCTTACCCTTTTCCATACCTATGATCATATAATCTTCCCAAGTACCAAATAAATCTATAAAAATCTAATCTGTGAATATAAACATATAATTTTTCACGTGTACACAATTGTAAATCTATACCAAAATAATAACTCATACCTATTTTATCCTTAGCTGGTAATATCTCTGAACCTGTGATAATTTAATAAATTCATTTATGTTTAGTTTTTATAGATTAATAATGTAAATGTATCAACCACACTGTAATAGATAATGATAAAAATAAAATGAGGATCCTAGATAAAACCAAAGAATTCTTGACCTTAGAGGTCATCCATCTCATAGTAATAACTCACGCCGTCTAGAAATAATGGAGTATGGGTGTGATCCAAAGTGAAATTCCCAAGGCATTCCACTGTAAAATATTCTAATCGTGTCGAAGTATCTCATCAAAGGTAACATGTGCTAGGAATTACTAGGCCCAATAGGGTGAATCCAAGGGGCCATGTGTCTGAAGACATCAAGATGGACCCGGGGAGTGTATCAGAGGCATCCTAATATTCAAAAATATAGTGAATAGATCCTATGGTATCATTTTACGAATCCTTTAATCGACAAGGACCAAGTTACAAGGTGGGTATCTAACTTGGAAACTATCTCCTTGAATTGGAATGGCATCCTCTGAGTGCTCAAGGCATTCCCTAAGGAACCCAATGTTGGATCAAGTATGAACAATCCTATAAAGATAAAAAGGTCCATATGAAATATGATCCAGATAAATATTCCATTTATATAATTAATTAATTTAAATTTCATGTAATATTCATGAATTTTAAAAATTCAAGTGGTTCATTCCATTTACATTCAACCCATGTTACAAGATCAATTAAATACAAGCAACCATATTCCATTAATAATAAGAACAGTTACAAATCATATCTATACATATATACTTTCTATTTTTTAATTTATTAGGTTCAATACCTTAACTTTCATCTATGGTGACAGGGTTATATAGGACATTCTACAAATTCAATTCAAATTACAATTTAGCTAGGCCATGTAATATCTTTAAATATACTTATTGATTGATAATTCATTAGTTAAGTTGAAACACATTCCTTAAAGGGTCAAGTGGTAATTTTATACAATATACAAGTTCTAACCATTTTTATTTCATAATTAATTCTAATTAAAAATGGACTTACCATTAATAGGTTCGAGCCAACACACCCAAACAGTGTCTCAAATGTTTATAACAAGTGAAATGGCATATCCAATGAAGAAACCTACATTGGGTGGATGGATTTTTGGTCAAAACATCTAATGGCATGAAGAAAATAAATATAAGGGGATTTAGAATATGAGTTTGTAAACTATAACCATTGAATAAGAATTTAAGGGACAACGCCCAGTGAAACTATCATGCACATAATGATCGAAATTTATAAAGGATGGTACATTTAGGGAAAAGTGTTAGACCACCTACCATATACCCGTAGTACTCTCCTCACCTAGTATCAGACATTATATTACCATGTATTGGAATAAAATCGAAGAAAAGATCAATTCCATGAAAATAGGTGATATGATCCTATACCGAAATAGCATCGTCGGGAGGAATACAAAGGATGAAAGGATATAGATGAATAGATTACTTACTAATATGCATCCAATGTGATGAATGAAGATCAAATCAGATTCTATATCATAGTTTTATCCAAGAACCTATGTTGATGTTCTTAATAGATTAAAAGGGAGATATTTGTAGTTGAAGTCTACTAGAATAAGGAAACAAGAAATTTGTTTAAACATATAACTCGTTAATAGAAAAATTTCAATTTTCCTCAATTCTACTAGGTTTCACAGTTGGCCAAACCGTACACCAACTATGTGTGCCTCATTACCTAAGGAGGGTACCTAAATAGTTTAGTCACATGTTTTTAAAAACTATGTGTCGATGGTTCAATATGACTCTGATAAAAACTATAGAGTTGTGGTATGGGAGTGCAGCCATATGAACATGGTTAGTGCAGGCCATGCACCCTAATTTTTGCTCATAAATTCCATGGAAAATTGGAAGAAACTATGAGGGATGGGTAGTATGGTTTCTACTAACCATGCGGCATAGTGTTTTCTTCCACCAATCAGGTTTTTTATCTTTAAGAAAGTCCTGAACCCCCCCCCCCCTACAACTTTTGTAACCTCGTAAGGTATCCAAAACGGTTCCAAATAAAATAAAATTATAACAAAATTAAAAGTATTTTTATCTCATTAGAAAATTATGTTCTTATAGTCTTCCCCCTTTAAAAGAACTCATCCCCGAGTTACCCTTCCAAGGGCAGAGAAATGTTGTTTGATAAGAACTCTAGCCACTAAGTATGTATATTAGCCTCACTCTCCCATGTACCATCATATACATGATGGTGTTTCCAAAATGCCAATACTAAATAGATCACTTGGCCTTAGAGATCCATAGTTCTCTAGTTAATGATGCATATGTGATACTCCTCAAATAAAGAATTGGCATTCAACTAACCCTATTTGGAATCAAAAAATTTAGGTGGGTTGGAATGATAACAACAAAGCTATAGAATGTGGAAGATTTCATGCATGGAATAGAACATACCAGGTAGTAGAAACTGATTGGCTACCAGAACGACTCTATCCAACATTTAAATTGGATGATAAAGTGAGGTGGTAGGTTCTCTTGCCTCTGTATCAGTCTATTCACAAGCCTGGGTGATACCCAGAGGAAAAATTTATCCCCAAACTCAAACTCTAGAGTTCATCAGTGGTGATAGGCATACTATTTATATCTAGAATGGTTAGTACACATCTGACTTCTGATCAATTGAACCTTCTCTGAAGTCTCTGGAATGTGAGAAGGATCTAACAACACTATCTCTCCTACCAATAATAAGAACAGGGGTGAACGACATTGCCTACCATATAATACCTCATAAGGATCCATCTGAATCATCATCTGAAAGCTATTGTTATAAGTGAACTAAATGAGAGGGATATTATTCTCTCATGATCCTTTGAAATAAAGTATGTCTACTCAGATCATGTCCTCTAAAACTTGTATCATCTTTTCCGATTAGCCATCGGTCTAAAGGTGAAAAGTTGTGCTCAAAAGAACCTTTGTACCCATAACTCTCTATAACCCATACCATAACTTCAATGTTAAATGATAATCCCTATCTAAAATGATAGTACGAGGGTCCCATTTTAGCCATATGATCTCACATACATATATTGTCCCTAGATCATGAAATGATAAAGTATCTCGAATAGGAAGGAAGTGGGATAGTTTTTTAATTCAATCCATGAATACCAAAACTGCATTGCATCCTCAATATGACCTTGGTAAGAGAATGATAAAATCCATAACAAAATATTTCCATTTCCATTTTGAGGCTAGAAACAATTGTAACAAACCCAACAGGTCACTGGTGTTCCACCTTCACCTAGTGATGGGTGGAACACCTAGTGATAAAACCTTCAATATAAAGTTTCATCCCTACCCACTAATACTAGAACTTCATATCATGATACTTCTTGGAGATTCTTGGATGAACATCCCACTGAAAAATGTTGGACTCTTGTATCAGTTCCTCTATCATATACTCTCTATTAGAACAAACCCCTTTGGATCTAAAAACTACTAGATCATCCTCCTATCAAGGAGTGAATAGGTACCTAATAAATACATAATGAAAGTCCACTCATGACTCTCATGAAACTTTAGATGTTGCTTAGAAAATAGGGCCATTAATTACATTCATCACTTCCTTCCTTCATGGATTGCACATGATTTTTCTATCTCAGTGCATCCACTGCTTCATTTTATTTTATAGGCATGTAGGAGAGCTCAATGTCAAAATATTTAAGGTATTATTCCATTATTTTCATTATAATAATTAATTTATGTTGTGTAAGGAATTGGAAATAGTTTCTAGCTCAATATCATGTGTCAAGTAGTTACCCTTGTGAGGTCTCAACTAGAGAGACCCATAAACAATGACTTTATCCTCTCTCATTAACATTGCAACCATATTTATACCAAATACATCATAGAATAGTATATATCTTCTTTTAGTCTCTATAAAAATTATAATCATTGCTAATGTAAGCCTTCCTTTCAACTCCTAGAAGGATTTATTGTATGCTTCAGGCCATAGGAACTTCACACCCTTCTTAGTAAGACTAGTAAGAGATGCATCAAGGCGTGATAATCGCTATACTAAACACATTTAATGTCTTTCCAACCCCAAGAAACTCCATATATCAAAAATGTTCTTGGCATTCTCCTAGGAAAACATAGTACTCACCTTCTCTAGGCCAAATGATACTCTTGATTCTAAGATAATATGACCCAAGAAGAGAACATTGTCGATCCAGAAGTGGAACTTATCAAGATTAGCATAAATATGATTCTATATTAGTGTATTAAAAATGATATCTAGGTTTTTAGAATGGTTATTATGATTTTGAGAATACACCAAGATTTTATCCATGAAAACCATGAAAAATGAATCCAGATAGGGGTGGAAAACCATATTCATCAAATCCATGAAAATGGAAGGTGTGTTCATGGTACCAAACATCATAACCATATACTAATACAATCCATACTAATTTTGAAAAGTCATACATGGTATATTTGAATGTTTGAATCAAACTTGGTGATAACCTGATCTCATGTAGATTTTTGAGAAAACCCTAGATCCTCAAATATGTTCTGAGAGATGATCTATACAATGAATTTGATACCAGTTCTTAACCACAAGCTGGTTCAACTATCTGTAATACATGCATAACCTAAGGGTTTCATCTGCCTTCTTCATGAAAATAATTGGTAAATCCCATGAAGAAGTGTTGTTTTAGATAATACTGTTTGATTATGAATCCTTCAAATGTATTTTGAGATCCTAGATCTCAGTAGGTTCTATCCTGTATGGAGAAATAGACATTGTAGCTATTATTGAAATGAGCTCAATCATAAACTCTATATCTCTCTATCAAAAGGTAAGATAGAAAAATTTTCAGGAAGGATATCCCTAAAATGATCTAAGAAGGATTAAAATCTATTATATGCATTCTATATTTCTCAATGATGAGACTAGAAATATGAGTGGTCACTCCACCTAGACCATGATTCTCTAGTCCAAGTCTACCAGAAAAGGCATACCACTCTCCCTTGTAGAGATATATTTCACCCTTTATTGATGTAAATGATACCTTGAGGCAATAACAATACTCATATCCATGATATGAAACCAACCAATCCATTACATGAATGAAATTAAAACCTTTCATATCAAGTAAAAAATTTGTATCATAAGAATGGATAACATTATATCTAAAGGGTATAGTTATTACATTGGAATATTCCCTCTGACTGCACTCCAAATGGTGTGTCTAGGGTCATCACCCCACATAAGTACTGAATTTCCAGACTGAGACATTCCACAGTTGAAAAATAGATAAAGGAGTGAGAAACAACTGTATTGAATATATTAGAGACAATTTTTTAGGCTACTAGAATAGTACCTCATACCTTAGATGGACCTACACTCTGATCCTTGGGTATTATCTATAAAGCATGAAACTGGCATGTCCCGAAGCCTTGTGTTATAGCTAGACTACCCTGAGTAGGTATGCTTTGTTGGGGCTAATAATTATAAGTCTAGAAATAATTTCCATGAACTCCTACTTGACCTATCCTATTGGGGATACTCCAAATTCCATCCTAGAATGGCATAACAGATCCTACCCACAAATCTGTAGATGGTGCAGATCGTCTTCCACTAGAAGTAGGTAGAATGGTCTGATAGATTCTTTGAAGATAACATATACGGCTGTAAGAATGACACTCAAGAGGATCCCTATCACCCTAAGTCTTAATATTCTCTTACTTTCTACAATGATGGAATATAATGTATCTTCCAATGAGGATACTCTAGATTCCATTATTCTGATGAGAACCCTCAAGGTTATGCTTCCTACTACTGAAATAACTACTACCCTGTCTTGATACAGGTCCTCTATTCCTGGTACCATCATATCCTCTTAGGTTGTGCTCAGTGATAAGAGATTAATTAATTATCTAATAAATTTTTTGTATGAAAAATACATTCACCTATGATTGGATGTAAAACTTGGTCCCATCCACAAAATGTTACACACATGATAACTCACAACCTTCTAAAATCTTTGAAATATAATGAAACTTAGTGAGACACATTGAATAGTCTATAAAATACATAGAACCCAACTCCAAGTGAATGAACTCTATGGCTCAATCATCTCTTAGCATATGTAGGAAAAATTAATCATAGATAGAAGTATGGAAGTCCATCCAAACCTTTCCCTCATTATGACTAGCCTGAGAATCACATCCCACTAACACTTGGAAGAATCACATGACATATAGGTGGAAAACATGACCCCCCACCCCCCTCTCTAGAAGTGTCTCCAGATTCTCTAAGATATATAGAATATCATCTATCCAAGACTAAGAATCTTTAGGACCACCATATCTTTATAATATGGGAGGATTCTACTACTATAACTCACAAGTCAAATCATCCATAGTAGGTACAAGTCATAGAGCACCCTATATAGACTAAATTAGATTGATGAAACTCTCATCATGCTAAGCGTTAGTTCCCATATTGGGTATACTAGGAGGTTCCTCAAGTGGCACTCATGGTGGTAAGGCTGGTTGTTCAAGGCTCACCATCTTAGGAGCATGTTCATCACCACCATCATAATTCATGACACAAGGACGTTGTGGTGGCATATCTCTACAAATTCCAAGCACACATCTAATACCAAGATTTGAAAATAGATATAAGCACTAGAGGAAGAAGATCATGACTATAAGGTCTCACTACCCAAAATAATACCCTAACTACCTTCTAATAAGGTTAGGGTTTTGGTAATTCTTCAAGTTTGATTTTACATAGATTTTGATATATGGGGGGTCAATTGCAATTCAAGGAGGAAAACACACTTTAAATTACACTTGGCCTCTCCATTTACTAAAAACCATTATATTTATTAGTTATAATTTACATTTTAAGTTATAAATGATTTTATACATAGAAATTTTTTTAATTAAATAAGGGTTTCATTCCTAATTTATAAAGGGGCATACACTTTATAAATTGAAATTGACATCCTTTTTATTACAAACAATGTACCTTACATTTGGTCATAGAATGTAATAGGTAGAATATGATGAATTTATTCTAATGGATTATTAAAACCAATTTATAAGGACCCATACACCTTATAAGTTTAATTTGTTAATCATGTAATCAAAGACAATACTAACTCGTGTAACTAGGGTTATATAGAATATATGTGTCGAAATTGGATTGTTAAGATTCCACTATCAACCTATACAAGAAATCACTATTTATATTGGTGCTGACATTTTAAACAACCAAAATAATCCCCTACATAAGATGTTAGCAACAAAGAATATATATAACAACTATGTCTCACTCAGTAATCCAAGAATCACAGGCAACATAAGAAATGAAAGCAGTGAAATGTACCTATATAGCATGGAATATACATGGAATGTGATTTCTAAGTGCCTATAATGATGAATGTAACAATTATCCTTATCATACCAGACTAAAGTAAAATATCCATAAGAATAAAAGTACCACAATTCATGTCCATTATCCAACAGTGAAATTATATCAACTATAATAGGTGAAATACAGAACAATATTGTCCCTTTCCTAGGAAACCTGGTATTTACCTTGAAAATGGGATAACTAATCTAATAAGGGCTTATAACCAAGTTAGAACATGTTTCTAATATCCTATATAATTCCAAAAAAATAAGAAAAAAGAAAAGATAAATTCTCTGATACCACTTTATGTCATCCTTGCCTGGGTGCCACTCGAAGGTTCCCCAAGCTGGTGGGCCACATTTCCGGAAGCACACATCTGTGTATGCCTATAAGGACACGAACTTAAACATTACATAATATTGAATTAAATGAATAATTCACATTGAGGATATTTTTAGGTTTAGAGTTTTAGAGAATTAGGCCATAACTATTACATTACAACTTGAATATTACTAGTAGACACTACTACTTAGTATCAATTTTTTCATAAAATAAAACTCTTAAAAAGACACATGTCCAGTTCCATGTTTTGGATAGCATGACTTTTACTTGATACCATCCTTGAACCTATTCATCTTTAAGTCCTATGGAAAACATTTCAAAAACATGGGATGAGAATAAAAAGATCAGTAAGGGTTATAAAATAAGGAAGGAAAACATTATCCCATTAATAAATATAAATCAATAAAGCCATACTTTTCAATCATAACATACCTTATGAAATCATGAGATTTATGAATAACACACACAAATCATAAATCATAAAGGTTACTTATGGCATCCATATCAAACTTACATTGTAGCTATCACAGCTATGTAGGGGGCTACACTTGGAATACCCATCACAGTATATTCCCTGAATCTCTTAGGAGAAACGTCACGTTTACCTCCTTCGTGTTACCCAATGCATTGGAGAGCTATCTCGGGCTCACCCGCCCTAGGTTTATCATGGAACCACCAGTATACTTAAACAATTCCCAATAACCATAACATAATCATAACATATAACACATTTATAAAGTAAATATAACATTTCCACATTCCAATATATCAAATCAAGATATTGAAATAAACAATGTTTTATCAAATCATTTTCAAAACCTTTTAAAAAGTGATTTTTGAATCAAAGTGTCCCATACCACTTTGAATCTTTTAAATAAATTATCATTTGAAAACATTAATTTTCATATAAATAAATCCTAAAAACCATTTTGAAAACATGGTAATTAATGAGAAATATTTAGAAGAATAAATCTTTAAAATATTTAAAATGATATTTTAGTTAAAGAGTTTTTTAACAAAAAGAGAGACACTTGAATACAAATAATTGAGGAATAACATTTAATAATAACTTTATAATATCATGATGATAAATGTGTTTCATGATATAATATGTCAAAGTACAGTATATACACCATATAAGAGTGAATTGGTGCATAACAACAATGAAGTCTCAATGGAAATGTAAATTGAGATGAAATCCCTTATAAAGATGGTATCCTCAAATTAAGGATAAATCAATCACATAATTATGTGTGAAAAATATAAATACACCAAATATAAGTGGATATTAAGTGTAAAACAATTATAGGTCATTCACACATATTCATTGGATGATATATTCGATAAGTACAAGTTGAACCCAAAGAATTGAAATTGGGTTAAGAAGTTCCTTTGTAAAAATTTGACAGCCTAACGGCGTCAATTTAAAATTCAGAAAATGAGTTGATAAGATAAAAATGGTATCCCATCACTTGGACTAAAATTTTACATCAATTGGGGTATAAAATAAAATATCATAACATAATAATATTTAAATTAAAAGACATAATAAAAAGAAGTCTTTTAAATAGAGGAGGGTGAAAGGTTCACTTATCGATTTGGTAACATACAAAACATAAGCCACATGAAGAAGGATTATACAATGAATATGTAAATACTCATAAAGTAAAGTATATTACACAAAAAGTACAATCATGGGCAGTACATACACCACACAAAAGTAAATAGTGGAAAATATAGCATGAATCTTACGGGAATAAAAAGTGAGATGAAAAACTCTTACTTCATTGTAAATCAAATCGAGTCGTATTACCAAAATTTAATGACCAAAAAATGAATCACATAATACCATGAATATAAAGATAATAATCATAATATATATCAATGTAATTACACATTACACCACATGCAATAAATAAGTGGTGAGCAATGGAAATCTCACGGAATTAAAAGTGAGATAAGAAATCCCTTGCCTCGTGTCTGACTTGACTCGATCATTCTTTAATATCCTGAATAATAAACTAAATTTAATTTCTACTTGCTTGAGACCCGTTTTCAAGTTTATTATTCCATTTATATCACTTATTACCTTGTTATAAACATTATGTAATCATTTAAGTTACTAATGTTCGTTTTTTCGATATTTGGTACTTGAGTAAAAAATGGACTTCTTATAATTACATGTAGTTCATGTGGTCAAAGAATCATTATATACAGAATTATATTCATGATTTAGATATCATATATATCATATATATCCAGTATATACATCTATTTATAATAGTATATAACATTTATAGGTGAGAAATGAAATGCATTGTTCATGGAGAAGGTAAGTCATACGTACGCATGAACGCTACTTTCATTTCTATTTATTATTTTAATGGAATTAAAACATAATGATAAATAGGTATATTATAATTACAGTATAATATCATATATAATATCATTAACTCTATCCTTTATACATCCCACGTAAGGCATTAACGAGTCACGTCACTTTGAGGGGGCGGTAGTCCGCGCTTCCTCAAATGAGATTATCGTATTTACCCACTATGGAAACCATAAAGGCGTGATATAAATGGAAAATACAGAAGCATAAAGAAAACATAAACATAATATTTATCATATATAAATATAGTGCCATCGTAATGGCCACCATGAGAGGCAGTTGGAGATATTTGAACAATCATCATTTTGTGAGGTGTTAGTTTTCCATCCACAGAAACATTATGTTCTTCATCCATTTGATGGAGGTGTGTGTAAGTGTAGTTCAAATCCTTCTCATAACAACATCCTAATATATTGATGATACTAGTTTTGTTATAAAATAAAGTAATAAAGAGATTTTAGGGGTTGGAGAAGTAAAATAAAATAAAACAATTTAAGAGAAACTGTTACATTTAATTTGGGTAACTCCCTTTGGTTTGAACCAATGGACTTCTTGAAGTTCCTTCTACATAAGGTAAGGCATATAAGGGAAGGAGAGGGATTTAGGGAGCTTAATTTGGAAGATTTTTTACGATCCAAATGGCTTGAGAGGTGTGAGGAATTGGATAGAAATGGTATCCTTTTATAAGGAAGAGGAGGGGCTCTTTAAGAAAGTGTGAAAATATTATTTTATTATATAATGATATTCATTTTCAAAAGGTCCAAAAATCATTAAAGATGAATATAGGATGTATCATGATCGAAATAAAATCATCCAATCATAATTGGACATGTTTTGGATAATATTTTAATCATTATAAGCTTATTTATTTAAATCATTTATTAATGAGGTAAATACTGCATCAATATTATGTCATAAATAATTTAATTTATTTGATGTCTAAAAATTAAAAAAAATACCATGATGTAGGAAATCTTTTTATATTTATAATTAATATTTATAGTTGAAAATATGACTTATATAACACCATATAAAATTTAATTACTAAAATATTTTTGTTAATGTCAATTTTGTCTTTACATTATATTAGTTAATCTAAATTGTCATTATCACTCCCAAGTGGCTCAATGGGATCCCAAAATAGACCCAAAGATTCCCATGGTCGTTAATGACTCAACCAATAAGTTTTGGACAAGTGTTAAGGTAATTTTGAATTATTATAATATTCTTTTTTCCTAGAATTACCCTATTTACCTTTAACCGCGGTAAATAAAAGACAAAAGTTACTATTCACCAAAAATTATTTTCATATTAATGAACCACATTTTACTTATTGATAACAACCATGTATGTCGGATTTTTGAAATTCAATTCACATAAGTGGTAAAATTTCATTTAAATGAAATAGTCAGTTTTTTTAACTACCACTAAGTGGTTTCACTATTCATCAAAAATTGATGTTTTTCAGAAAAATACCAAAAATTCAGCCTAAGCTATATTTGATATTCCGAATTCAAAAATTATGTCTATTTTTCCAAATTCAAAACATAGAAGTGGAATTAATTAATATTAAAATTAATTCCCATTATCAAAACAAATAGCGTGTTTTTAAGAAACAATAACTATCAAAAGATTGATACTTGTTTATGTCCAATTTCAAGATAAAATTAATTACAATGACCAAAATTGGATTAAATGGTAAAAATATATTTTAATTTCACTTTAAAAACAATTAAAAATATAATCTAACAATACAAATAAATTAGATTAAAATGCACTTTTGAATTAAAATATAATAATTTTCACTATTCATTAAAAAAATGAACTTTATCGGAAAAATTCCAAAAAATTTACACAAAGTAAATTTTGATGTCCCCATTATAAAGAAGGATTTTATTTGGTCATATATAATGTATTAAAGTGACCAAAACTATATTTAAAAAGGGTTCTCCATTAAAAGGTGATAAATTGGCCTTTTAATGTAAATTATGCTTAAAATTAGATTCATTCACATTTTAAACCTCTAAATTTTATTAGATAAATGAAAATACATTTAACAAACATGTAAAATTATATTATAGTTAGTTTTTTTCATTCCCACCAATACAACTTCTAGGAGTTAAATACTATTTAAAATAATAATTTTTTGTTAGTGTGCAATGTAAGATTTCAAAGAAACTCGCTATTGTGTATCGGGTACGCTATCGAACATAGCAACCCTTTTAAAGTAAAATTAATATTTAATTCAAAAATTAATAAATATGAAAAGGTCATATTCTTTATTTACCTGGGGTGTTACAAAGCCATAGGTTGATAACTATCAATGAGGGCCTATGGTATATTTCTGGGTAGAATATTCCCTCATATCAGAGTGGATCACAAAATATACAATATAATATAATATATGGATAAAAATATTATAATCATAAAATAAAATTACAAAACTAGCAGTAGAAGTTAGAATAAATGTCCATAAATAAAAAACAATTCAATAACTGAATAATATCATATAAAAAATATGATGATGTAATTTTATGTCTCAATAAAATTAAAAAATTAGGTATACATAGAATTAGGTAGCCATTTCAGTACATTCTATACAAAATAAAAAAAGTCCAAAAACTATCCGTGCATCCTGAGCATTGTCCCAGTCATCTTGTACCAAGCTCCAACTTAAATCATGAAATTCAGGTTTCCAAGGAGGGATTATTACCCTTATCCATTCTTGTGATAATATAATCTTCTTGAGTACCAATAGATGCCTAGATATGGTGTGAGACAAATCTTTGTAGGACACCACTGATAGTGACTATAAATATCCAGTTTGTGAACATAAATTATGAAGTGTGTAGGTATACATAAGTGTAAACCAATTCCAAAATAATAACTCGTACATTATTCAACTGTATCTAGTAATGTCTCTAAAGATTTGATCATTTAGGTAATTAATTTATGTTCATTTTATACATACAAATCATGTGAAAGTGTAAAAGTCACTGTAATAGGTCGTGATAAAAATAAAAGGAGTGTCCAAGGTGAAACCAGGGAATCCTTGACCCTAGGGGTCCGTCCACTCATTCTAATAAGTCATGCAGTCTAGAAAAAAAGGGTTTTCAGTGTTGTACAATGGGAAATGACCAATAAATTCCACTATAGAAGATTATAACCATGTCCAAGGATATTGTCCAAGGTAATAATCGACCAAGCATGATTGGTCCCAAAGGGGTGAATCCATGGCGCCACATGTCTAATGGCATCAACTAGATACAAGGATTGTATATGAGGAAACCTAATATCTGGAAAGATAGTGAAGGGATCCTATAGATTCATGTTCAGCATCCTCTAATAGACAAGGACCATGTTTGGGGGATGGTATCTCCCTTAGAAACTAACCCCTCCAATTGGAATGGAGTCTTCTGAGTTCTTAAGTAATTACCTTGGTAATCCAAGGCTGGATCAAGTCCGAACACTCCTATAAATAAAAAAATGTCCATATGAAATTAAAACCTTATACATACTCCATTTATATCATTATTTAATTTAATTCCATGTAATACTCATTCCTTTTAATAATTCAAGTGGTTCATTCCATTTCCAATAAACCCAAGTGACCATGTTAAATAAACAAATGAAACCAAGTTCCATTAATTATAAAAAAGGGCCAAGTTATATCTATATATATATATATATAGTTTTTATTTGTTAATTTATTAATTCAATTATATTACCTTTCATCTATGGTGAGAATGTTATATAGGACATGAAACCAATTCAATTGAAATTATAATTAAGCTTTGTCATGTAATATATTTAAATATACATTCCAATTGATAATTCATTAGTTAATTTGAAACACGTTCCTTAAAGGGTCAAGTGATAATTGTATGCAATATACAAGTGATATCCATTTTCAATTCATAATTCATTCTAATTAAAAAGGGACTTTTCAACAGTATGATCAAGAAAAAATGTCCAAATGGTGTCTCAAATACTTATAATAAGAGAAAAAAGGCATATATAAGGAAGAACCTGACTTGGGTTTGATGGAGTTGAGGTAACAACCTCCAAAAGCATGAAGAACATATATAGAAAGTGATATAGAATATTTCTATCTACTATAAGAAAGGTATAAGAATTTAAGTGGAAATGCCCAAGTAAGACAGCATGCACACAAAGATATAAATTTATAAATGATGAGACTTTTGAGGAAAAGTCATAAACCACATATCATATACCCATAGTACTCTCCTAGTCCCATATTGGCCCTTAGTTTGTCCTGTATTGGATTAAAATGGAAGAATAAATCAATGTTTTTAAAATAGGGAATTTGAGCCTCATTCAAAATAGTGTCATCTAAAGGAATACAAATAGTGAAAGGTGAAAGATGAATTGAGTACTTATTGATACACATCCAATGATACAAATGGAGATCGAATCAGAGTTCATATTAGAGTTTTATCCAAGAACCTAGGTTAAGGTTCTTGAGATCTCAAAAAATATATGTTTTAGGTTTTTATATTCTAGAATGAGGAAATAAGAAGGAGGTTTGAACATATAAATCATTTAGGAAAAAATGGTAGTTTTCCCAATTTTACCAAGTCACATGGTTCTGCCACATGGTTATAAAAACCATGCACTATCCATGTATAGATCACTTCTTAAGTAGGGTACCTACATGGTTTGACCAGACTGTTTGAGAAACTATTCACCAATCGTGTAATATACCTCTAATAAGAACTGTAGAGTTTTGGTACAGGTGTGAGGCCCAGGGTGCATGGTTAGAGAAAGACATGCACCCTAATTTTCCTTATAAAATTCACCACATGATTAGGATAAACCATATGGGTTGTGTTTCATGGTTTCTACTAACTATGTGGACCGGTGGTTTCTTCGACAGGTAGGGGTTCCAATCTCTGAACAAGCCTCAGACACCCCCCCCCCCAAATTCCATAACCTCATTAAGAATCCTTAAAAGGTACAAAGAAAAGAATTAAACCACAATTTGAAGGAATAATACCTAATAAAAAACCATTTTCATAGATCATTTCACATATAATGTCTTTGAAACCCTAATTGATTCATTCTATGCTTCCTAAGAATCTAAACTCACCTATTTGACAACTTCAACACTAGGTTACTCATGAATGTATTACTCTAACATGTATATTTTTTTGTAATAATTAATAAATTTTATTAATATAACCATCTTAAAATTTGTTTACATTAATATTATCTTTCCTAAAGGATTCATCTCAAAACTATTTTTGATTATGATGAATTTATTTGTCCAAAATAAAATATTTTATTAGATGAATATCATGTTTTACATCATTTCATCAAGGAATTTTAATGAAAGTACTTCCACAAAAATGATTACCCCTAAAATTAACATATATTTAGTGATCCAAGATCTATATTTTACTAATACCTGGACTGATTTATCATTTATCCCATAACTTAACTATTTAGGAAGGGAAAAAACTCAATTATAATAGTTATGATTCTTAGATAACCAGTCTAACCAAATAAAAACACCAAAAAAATCTAACATAAAATAATCTTGGGGAACCTGAATTTATCATGACCTAAATGATAAGATAATCTAGAGTTGGTCATTATTTTCTTGTCTTATACAAGATAATACATGGGAACCATGGAGTATAATGACCTACCCTGTTAGATAATCAAGGGCATGAAAAGTTCTACTTTAGAAGGAATCTTACACATAGAATTTGAAGGGTTTTATTTTAAAGTTCCACTAACTTAATATACATAACATGTATATTAACGTCTTAACTATTACATTATATGAAATCTTTATATTATCATAATTTAGTTTTATAATACCCATTCCATCAACCTAACTAATGTTTTCACACCACATTAATGTGAAAATATCCACACAAGCCAGAAGTTTGTTATTCTCACCAAAATATAGAATCCAATTATATTCATACATATCCAAATACATCTCATTCATTAGAAACATGAACTTTTCATATAAAGGAATAATGTTTTATAATATTGACAAACTCCAAATGAGTAAGCTTGAATTGATAGATAGATGACCCCTCACCTTTCCAGAATAAGGCATAAACCACTAGGTTAGTAGGTAGTCAGGCCCCAAGTCCCTCTTCTTGGGGATAATTTACTCAATAAATAATTCAAATTCATGACGTATCTAACATCTAATATGGAAAAACATATTAAAAAACTATTCTCAAGCTCATAACTCAAATATAAACTAACATCAAATGTAGATGAAAAATAAATTTTATGCAGTATCACTTGCATGTAATGCAACTCTCTATCTACTAGAGGAAATTGATCATATAAATAAAATCATACATCATTCATGTTCTATAAAAAAATTTACAAACATGAATAATATAAAGAGAATATTTTCTATTAAATAAACATTTCATAAATTTAAGAATGAGACAAATATTTATGAACTATTCATAAATAAATTCTTACTATAACTTTTTTATAATTAATAAAATGTTATGGATAATCTATAATGTTGGGTATAAACACTTTATATCCAATTTCAATATGAACTATTTCATATTATTCATTATATGTAATTTTATTTTAAATATATGTTATTTTTATGGATTATAAACACTCTATAATTTAAATTCTATTATGTAAGAATTTTATATAATTTTAATATCACATATATAATATTATTTAAACCATATAATCTATCATCAAAAAACTGTTGATGTGGTCTAAGTAATATACTAAATAAGTTCCTTTTTAATTTGAACAATTTCCAATTAATTAATTGTGAACAATTCATAATTTTAAATATAATCTACTTTATATTTTTACATTATTTAGTTTATTTAAGAATTATTTATGAATTTAAATTTATTATTTCGAAATAAATATTTTATTTCATGATCAGAAGATATTTCATATAATTTAGTAAAAGTTAAAATACATTTTCTGGTGATTTACAATCATTTTATAAACCATATGAATTTAAAATGATATTTTTAATATTAACTCTCTAATATTAATGGAATATTTATTAATTTTCTATTTAGAAAATTAACCATAATCATTTTATAGTTAATTAATTTATAAAATGATTTTTCAAACATTCTAAAATACATTTATCCATTATTTATAAACAATTTTAAAATTAATTTAATTTAATTTATATTTTAATTAACATAATAAATAAATAATTTTTTATCATAAGAGAGAAATATGGACAATCCATATTTAAAATATTATTATAAAATAGATTTTATTAAGCTCGCAATTATCATTTATAACTGATATATAAACTATAAACTTAAAATATTTTATTAAAATAAATGAACTCTTTATTTTTATTTTCCAAACAAATTGGTTAGACCTTAGGTTCACCCATTTGAATAGACAGGTATCACTAGGATGAAAACCCAAGCTCAAGAATAGGTTGGCCACAAGTGGTAGGGAGGGCGGTTCGTGGGTTAGTTCATAAAATAGGAGCATGGGGTGGTGCTAGGAACCATAGTGTGGAGTTACATAGGAATTGGAATTACTATATGGGGAAATATGAGACTTAATCAAATGTCTTTTAGAATTTCCTATGTAATGAAGAATCACCCATATAAGGAAAAGTATAATATAGGATTTTCTCAATATAATAACTATTCATCATCTCACATGTGCACTACATGATGCATTCAAATCATTCTCTTGACATGCCACACTCTAATGTGAATTCTACACTCAGGCTACTCACACTACATTTGTATGCAATCTAATTTGTCTGTGCTACATCTACTTGAAATGGTAAAAAATAAACATGTATGTCATGGGTGACATGTATAATAAATCTTTATTTTATGGTAAAATTACTATTATATGAAACACTTGACATCAAAATATCTTACAATGTAATATCAATCCCATCCTAACACCATATTGACACTTAACACAATAGTAAGTAGAGAAAAACTGTTTCTCTATTCCTTCAAGACTTCATAAACCCATAAACATTATCAAATAATTCTTGTTTCACCTCACCCTACCAATCAAATTAAAACTTAACTTGAAACCATAGATTCAATAAGAAAAAAACCATTACATTAGAACATAATGTTAAAATGAACCATTAATTATATAAAAACTATGTTTTTAGTTTTATAGTTAAAAAAATACATCAAATCATCAAGGATTATAGCTTTGATACCACTTATGGATTTCATAGGAACATTTAATTGTCATACGCAGTGTAAGAACATACAAACACCATTTTTATATCTATCGATATAATCAACATGAAAGAAAAATGAAATTACCATAAAAATGTAGCATACTTGGAAACTCATTTATGTGCCTTTCACCTTCTTATTGGATGGAGTATAGTTGATGTAAATGTTTATGAACCATCTCAGGGTACCCCTGACCTAGGTACCTAAGCTGGTTCACAACATGGATTAAAGGGCATTCTCGATCTCCATGGGATATCACAAATTCCCAGGCATCTAGTAGCTGATATATAGTAATGGTTTTCCAAAATGATAAATCAATAAGGGGATCAATACAATAACTTTGCATAACCTAGCCAAAGTTTGGTGAGTTTTTCCCTAAATAGGTTGAAGGAAAAATTGACACATATATTAAAAAATGGAAAACCAATAATTCTCATAACATCATAGCATAAAAAAACAACTAGGAGGATACAAGTATAATCTTCAACCAAAAGAGAACAAAAACAATGGGATGTGAAGATAAGATGGTGATACAAGTTACATGTTCATAGTTTATAAAATATAATAAAATTAATAAAAGAAAATGAAACCCATTTATTTTTGAAATAGAATATCATACTACTACCAAGTTACCACAATATATCTAGATAAGTCTAGAAGGAGTACCCACCCTCTCCAAGTAGTTCTTTTCTTTTTCCTACATTAGATAAAACAAAGTCTATACACCTTCGGGTATATGTATGTTGTGATAAGATATTTAAATAGGATCCCACCAAGTTTTTCATATAATACATATGTTATAGATAATAGGAATTCTAGTTTTAACATAATAAATTATAGTAACCTTGAGACTTTAAATTCAAAAACAACTAACATATAGATGCTACTAAAGAAAATGGGAAATATAAGAAAATACTTAAAATATAAGTTTATAAATAAATGATGGGATGACACCCAATGGTTACTAAGTCTATCTATCCTAGATAATTACATAACTAACTAGTTTTATGCCCTTAGTTTGTGTAATGCTTCTAGTATCATGTCACATGATAATAGAGGTATCACATTTACTTTACTAGAATAGATAGTGGTAAAGGAACGTATCTCGTCTAAGTTCACCTACCTAATACCGCAGGGTTACTGTGAGTTATTTTCAATCCAAATTTTTTTATTAAACATGACTTTTCATGAACCATTTTATAAGAAAATCCAATTTCTAGAAAAAATAAACATTTTTTCTTAAAAATTATCAAATGGGAACTTTCATCAGAAAGTGTCTATTAACTCATTTGAAAATTCAAACATAATAACCCATAATATTTTAGAACCCAATTTAAAATAGTCAATAATCAATAGACAATGTAACAAAATAAATTATATATAACCACTTTTTGTTACACAAGAATCATAGACAATCTAACAAAATTAAGTACACATAACCACCTTCTTTTACACAAGAAAAACCTTCTAACTATGATGGAAATCCATTTAGAGTGCCAAAAAATGATCTTATAAAAGAAATAATATCTCATAAATGAAAAAATGAAGCTATAAAAACCAACTATAATGAAACTTAGGCTTCCATGGATTTGGAGATAAGTGAAAACTACCAAATAGGTGGGAGGAAGAAATAGAAGGATATTTTTTAGCATTTACCTTGATAGTTATTGATGTAAAGAAATTGGAATCAAGATTGGAGGAGAGGTGAGGTGTGGAACGTGCATGAGGGAAGATAGAAATTGAGTGGGGTGAGAATATGAGATCAAGGTATTTAATTTCATGTATGAAAAAAATAAAACATACATAATTTTTTATTTATTGGAAGGATATATGGATTGTATGAATGATATTAAAAACCTTGCACCAAGAATGTGGGCATTAATACATTCACCTTTGAACTTGCATGGTTGTTTTGAACAGTTTGGTAAACAATTAAAAAATAGTGTAGAATTCATCTGTTAAAAACTAAAAAGGTCTTCCACAGTTTCTACATGGTTTTTATAAACCCTGAACCAATTGTGTGGTAACTAATGTTTGTCCAAATTTCACCTATTTTAATGATAAAATACATAGAATCAAATTTCAAAATCAAAATCATTAAAATGAAACATAAAATAATTTAAAATTATCTCATTTTGAGAAAATTATCCTCACCAACTCACTTTATTCCCCCATAAAGTTAACTCGGGAATTGATACAAGATATGAAAGGCCATTTCTCCCTATTATGAGTTTTTATCTCCAAATTTTCATGTAAATAACAATTGTATTTCTACAACACCTAAAACAATTTTTTTATTTCACATGGAGACCATTATCTTTGGAATAAAAAATTTGAATAGTGCAACACCCCAAAAAATTAAAGGGTTAAAAGAATAAATGTCACTAACCATATCAACATGGTGGTCCTTTATGTTCAGAAACCTTCCTAATTAGTTCTCAATAATTATGTAAGGATTTTTAAGTAGTGGTGTTGAGATGGGTGACCTCATGGGAAGTTTATCAGGGTTTGTGTGAGTAAGTAAAAAAGTACACTAAAATTACATTGGTTGTCTAGTGGGGATAGTCCTTAGTCTGATGATTTGTTCAAGCTTATGGGTTGGCCCTAGGGATGGGACAACACGTTTCTATGGGAAAACTAGTGGAACATGGTGGGATAGAACCCAATGAATAAGTTAATATGATAATATTGTGCAGTGATTGGGGCCTATTTGTTACATTTTTATCAGAGTGTTACCCATCTAGAAGTGTAGTGGAACTTCTTGGGTTGAAATGTAGGGTCCACAATAGGGATATTGTGCTCTAAGTGGGGGATAATATAACACCATCTAAATTTAAATGGTTTTTAATAATTAATGTATTACCCATTTCAATAAGGTTCAACTTTAATTTTATAATCATACTTGATTATAACTTCATAGTTAAGAAAGTCTTATCCTAGAGTTGTGTCAAGATGGGTGACCACCTAGAATATTTTTGAGGGTGTGTGTGAGTGAGGAAAAAGCACACTGAAATAACATGTGTTGGAATATGGGGATATTCATTAGGATAATAATTTTTTTGAGCACATGGGTGGGACTCAAGGAGGGGAAAACATGTATATGTAGGGAAATTAGTGGTGTTTGGTCAAACAATACTTGGTAACTATACTAAGGTGGGTGTATGTGCTATCAGTTGGGCCTAGTTATTACAGTTATTATTTGAATAGGGTTTAGAAAACATTATATATTATGATATTGATTGATGATAATTTAACGTTTTATATGTAATCTTTGATCATAATTTCAAGGGTATAGATAAACTTTTATGTTAATTAGGGAAATATTGAATATTTTGGAGATTATGATGAAATAACTTCAGTGAAATTATTAGAAATAATTCTTATTATAGGATGAAATTTTGATGTTTTTGTAAAGTATTGAGTATGTGTTGTTCCTAGAAATTACATCACTATATGGATACAATAAGTGTATATGGGATATAGAAATATATGATAGGGGTAATAACCCCAAAAAGGGTGGATTGAGTATTAAATCGATCATCACCTAGTGCATAACAAAGAGGCATAACTGCACACCTAGTATATCACTTCTAGATGATGCACTTTGTTTAATAAAATTATATTTATAATTCCTTATAAATTATTTAAGAAAGATTTTAACTAATTATTTTAGTGAACCTAAGAGAAAAATGACCATGGATTGAACCTAATAGAAAAATGACCATTTTGAAGGATTTAAAAACAATGTTATAATAAGGGTAGTCATATTCATATTAATGTTTTCAAATTCATATTTTAAATGTTATCATAACCATTTTTTCTTTTTTTATTTAATTAAAATAGTATCATAAAGATGAAGTAAATAATTTATCTATCTAAAAACCACTATATCTTAGAACCAACTAAGAGGGCATACTTAAATTGTTGAGAATCTTAATATATTCCAATTATGATGGAAAATGCGAGTTTTCTAGTATTACATAAGGTAGTGAGGATGATATATTTATATAAATTATATCCTTATACATTTAACATTTTTTATTAGTGAGTGACATTTATTGATGACATTCTAGTATTTCCTAAAATTTATGAGAATTATGTAAAACCAAAAAGGATTGTTATTAAGAATTTTTTCTTTAAAGGTATGGAAATATATATTAAATGGTATTGATTTTACTTGAAGGTTATATTTTTTGGGATAACTATAGTAGAACACATTATTGGGTTATAGATAACTCATAAGATTAATATATTCATGATGTTGAGGTAATAATACATTGCTTATTTTTTAGAAAACTGAGTTAGAAAGTATTACAAATTATTATTGATTTAAATAACATTTAATCTAATTTTTTTCATCTAATTTTTTTAATTATGGTATATATTGAGTAGTTTTTGACCTTATGAACTAGCAGTTAATATCATTTTAGGGTTAAATATAGAGTTAATTATTAACAGAACATATCACATCAATATAGTTTTTTGAGTTAGATATTCAAATATTTTTGGGAAATTTATGTTATAGAAAATATATGATTCGGGAATATAAATACTTGGGCATATGATTTTATGAATGAATAAATTTATTTGATGAAATATAAGTAACTTTATGTGTTCAATGAGAGTCTGGTAGATGTAATATTATACGTTATACCGCAAATGATGAATATTTTAAGAATACCCTCAACTACATTATTCAGTGAGTAATAATTGAAATTTTGAAGATGAAATTAATTTATGGTGGGATAATTTAACGTATTTAGATCTTATTATATGATTACGTTTGAAAAGGTCAATGTCTTTGATAGCTTTCACTACACAAAACATCGAACTTTAATGAAACCATGATATGTTTAGATAAAATATAAATATGTTAGTATGACCCTTAAAACATAGCCATTAAAATAAAATTATTTAATAGGATTAACCACATTATGAAATATAGGTATAAATAAAATAAAGTATACTTCTAATATGAATTAAATTCAATTTGTTAACCTAAAATTATTAATAAGATCATTTATTGTTTAGAAACATATTTTCCTTTAAAAACCATTTTATGCTATATAAATTTCTATTTCAAGAAAAATATTAATAATGATGATAAATTATTTTTTATATTAATAATTGGTTAACACCAATTTAGTTGGTAAATGATATGAAATAACAAAAATAACAGTTAATATTTGAAAATTATATTTTCCAAAAAATAGTATCTTGTTTTATTTTATTATTTTAATAAAAAATACAATTTATAAATTTTATAATTTTAATTTGAAAATATTGAAACCTTTTTTGTACTTATAATAAAAATATTAGATTAAGATGAATTATTTTATTCCTAAAAAGATTGATTTTTAGTCGAAAACACATCTTTTAAAAAAAATTATATTTTTTACAATTTTATAAATATTTAAGTGTATCCTATAAGACTAAAAAACCATTTAAGTAATAAAATATAAATTTAATAAATAAATTTTTCCATTTTAATATATTATTTGAACTTATAAAACTCATTTCCAACATTTTTAGAACTAAATTAAAATCTTAGTTTAATAAAAATTAATTTCAGTATTTTTTTAATCAAGTATTTTAAATATATGATTAGGTTTTGGGTTGATATTAAAGACTCATATATTTTATTTTATTTATAATAAAGAAAATATATCGTTTTAATTGATAATTTTAATTATTGTGTCTTACACATAATATTATGCTTAAAAAGCACACTTTTTTTGTAAAAACTCTTTTAATGCAAAATGTGTGATAATCATAAAATTTTCTTTTAAAAAACATGGAAATTTTAATTTATAAAATTATTTAAAAAATTAAAATCATAAGGTTAAAATTAGGTAAAAGGTTCATTTTTAATTTTTTTCATTAATATAAATTTCTATGATTAAAAATTAATTACCAAGGTAAAAGTAAATTACGGTAAAATTTAAAAAAGATTATAGAAAACTCCATAAAAAACTCAAGTTGTATCCCAAATGAGTTTTTTAGGTGATTTTTGACCCAGAATCACTTTACCCTCAAATTGTTTCCATTTATTATCCATTTACCATGGAATAGTTACACTACAATATTGAAAATATTGAGTGTGGTTCAAAAAGTTCCCTTCTCTTCACTAATAAAAAGGAAACACTTACTTCACTTCAGGACTGACCATACTATAGAATTTCAACCTAAAAAAATTCCAAATATTTATTCCTATTACCCTCTCTAACTTCCAAAATCCTTTGGTCACTATTATTTAGCTTAATGTCTTCATTTCGAGGGAGAATTGCTAGCAAAAAATCAAGTCTAGGATGTGAGTTTCCACTTCTTATTAGTGGTTTCTTCTTAATTTTTACGATCATAAACTTATATAAACTTATTAATGTAATGAAATAATTATAATTAGAATACTTATATTTAATTATATAAATTAAAAAAAATATTCATTTCATTTCATCCACTGATAAAAACAAAAACATTGATCGTGTGTATGTGCGGACTATCGTCTCCACGACGTGATGTGGTTTGTTTTTCATCACCATCTATCAAGGATGTTATAATGAATTGATTTTATGAAAAAATATTTCTTATATTTTATTGATAAAATTATTAAATGATAATTTTTTTATATAATATATTTCCTTCCATTCATTGAGAAATGAGATCGTTAATCAAGCGCATGTACGAACTACCGCCTCCATAAACAATGAATTTCATTTGTCATCACCAATCATCTTGAATGGTTCTAGGAATGAATTTAATATGGATATATGATAATTGTGAAATTTTTTAGCTTCTTAATATTTCATATTATCAATATCTATTGACATTTCATTATACATCAAAACATTATAGCGTGTTACATTTTGCATTGGTTCTACCATCAACATGAATGATGTTATAATGTTTATGTCATAAATTATTATTGGTTGTCATATAATAGTAATATCATGTATAATAATATATTTAACATTTTAATTTTTAAAGAATTTTTTTTTAATATTTAAAATATTTATTAATATATCACCTTTCAATCATTAAACACATAAAAACTAGTTCATTGCGATTTCTATTTTTACATGTTGTATTCATATTTTTCTCTTAATGAAAATGGAGCCTGTTTAATCATTAAAAAAATTATAATCCAATATTTAATCTTCTAGTAATTATGAAGTATAAATATCTTAGTGATATTCAATCTTGTCTTCATGATGTTTATACGAAACAAGCAACCAAAATTTCTAACGTCCGATAATCAAAATAAACTATAATAATTTAATATATTTGTAATATATAGATATAAAATAATTATAAAAATGGTTTTATGATTATATTAATGTTATAATATGAGTTATTGAGATAATTATGTTCATTATATATGTTTTTATATCATAGTTGATTAATCAGGAATACAATGTAAGGGTTTTCTTCTCAAATTCCTCTATTTGATATGATAATTTTTATGTACATAATTTCATTTATGTCGTGCATATACTACCTATTTTGGATATTATATCATGGATAATTTTTTAATTATTTTATTTTATGTTTAATTAGAAGACCAATATTTAAATTAGTTTTTATTGATATGTCAGTCAATCTGTATGGGTTTTCATGGTCTCAACTCTGATTCTTTGAGACATATAACATGTTATTAACCATGTTCCCTTTGTGTGGTGTTTTATTCATTTATCATACCAAAAAAAATTATTCTTTACAGATTTATATTTCCTAGGATTTACTTGGATAAACATGTTCCCTTATTCAAATGGTAGTTGATTTAGTTTTTTCCCTAGTACTAATGATTTTCATGTTAACTTAACTTTCATTCATTAAGTTATGATCATTCTATTGAATTTATTTCATATAAGCTGAGTAAATTATCCCATTTTCTTGTATTATATGGTATTAACTCGTTTTATTATTGGGATATACAATCCTAAAACAAAAAACCATTAAAAAATATTTATTACTTCTTGGGTTATGTTCTTTTGAATCCATCCACCTTCTTCATCTGAATGGGTTATTTTCATTTTAACCCCTTTATTTACATGGGGAAAATTATTGGCATTTTATTTCTTTTTATTCCAATATGGATGATTATTTGAAATTTGACTATGTATTTTTTAAAATTATATCTTCTTACTATGGATGGTTTATGATCATGTTTCCCTATTATTGTCATTGGGTAAATTATTGGTATTTGATATGTTGTTATTCAAATAGGGATGCTTATTAAAAAGTTGAATATGTATTATTTAACCTTACACCGTCATTATTTGGATGGTAAATGATCATTTTATCCCTTTTATTAACATGGGTATTTTTTTTGTTATTTATATGTTGTTATTCCAATACAGATGATTATTGACAAGTTAATTATGTTTTGTTTAACCATCCACCTTCTTACTATAGATAGATTATGATCATTTTATCCCATTTATTGAAATGTGGAAAAGTATTGGAAGTATTTATTTTTTTATACAAATACAATTGATTATTTTAAAACATTATAATAAATTATTTTTTCATTTTTTCATATAATGAATTCATTAGAGATAAAATAAGTTACGGTTGTGGCCTGACATTATATTTCCCCTATATTAATTAGTAGGTATCATGATACAAACATATGTACTTATTTTTTTTTGTATTACTAATATGAAAAAAGATATTTCCTTGGATGTAAGATCATTATTTCTAAGATCAAGATGTCTTATCTTATCGTATAGAATTAGTTGTTTGACATTATGCATTTCATCACTAATTAACCAGTTATTGTTATCTATGGATAAATTATTATCTCATTTTCATTTTATTATAGCATTATGATGATTAATTATTACTAAAATAATATATATTCCATGTTTATGCAATGATTTACTCAGTTTTATGTTTTACCTTACTAAGAATTTGAGTTCATCCCTTCCTATGTTTCTATTTCCTCAGGTTATAATGAAAAATATTTCACATGATATGTCTAATAGGATAGTTGTGTAGAGAATTTTTGGGAGATATTAAAGAATTATTATGGATTAATTATTTTATTATATAGTACTAAAAAGCATTCATCAGTTGATAAATACATGTGTTTTTTTAGTTTATGTTTTGTATTAATTTTCTAAAAATCTATACTTAACAGGTCTTGGGAATGTATGTAATGTAATGTTTTCTTTAAGTTATGTAATTATGGGATAGTTATATTTTGGAATCAATAGTTTATATCGAATCTAGTATATAATGTATGTGATTATGACACCAGATCTTGGAGTGAATTTATGGGGTGTCACAAATAGGATTCTCATTATGATATATATATATATATAATTTTATATCAATTTATTCCTAGTTAATCACATATGATGGGTTAGGCTAATACTTTTTCATTTTTGAAACATTGAACATATTGTGAATTTTTATTAACTAAGTTTTAAAATACAATATTTATAAAACCTTCCCAATACACTCAATTATATCAAAAGAATCAATTACCTATATACAAGATTCTCCTACTTCCCCAATCACTAATGACATAAACAAGATTACACACTTAAAAATGCATGGTCACCTAATTTTTAATTCAAAGGGCGACAATGATGGTCGACATCTAACTTATAGTGACTCTAGGACACCACTAAGTATTGTTGAATCACTTGGATCATGTTGGTCATCTCTTAGACATGTCTAGGTCCCACCATAGAGGTTTTCCCTGCCTTTATATAGTCTAAAGGATAATATAATAATCATACAAATAGATACTTGAATGGATACATCAGGATATAATACTTGTACCTATTCTAATAAGTGAACTCGAATAGTCTTATATGAGTATACCACACACTTCTAAAGTTGATGAAACACACCTGAAGCATATATTCTAAAATTTGGTTATCTTGTTCTATTTTTTCCATAAGTTTTGGGGTGGTAATTGGCATTTAGTTTCACTTGGGTGCCCATTCCTCTTGAATTCCCTTCTAGAATCTAGGCATAACATGAGGGTCCTGATCAAATATTATAAATAATGGAACAACATATAATCCCAAAAACACCTACAAATAAAACATTATAATGTCATATAACTACATCATCTACTTAATTGTTACAAAATGGGTGGACTTAGTTAGTCAGTCGATCATAAATCAGATATAATTATTCCCCCAAGGAGTATTTGGTAGTACAATAATAATTTCCATGGACACCTCATTCCACTTCCAGGTAGAAATAGGCAAGGGTTGGAGAAAGATAAAAGGGTTTTAGTATTTTTACACTACCTATTAAATGGTGTATCACCCAGAAAATGGGTTTATTATATCTCTACTCGTGATCAGATACTAGAATTGTTGCTTCATATCATAGCACATCTTAGTTGCACTAAATTGATATCCCACTGGGACCAATGTAAATCCTCCATAACTACCTTAATCACTGAGAAAGGGACTATAATTCAACCTCTAAATTAAAGAGATCCCCCTGAAGATAGATATCACTCCTCAGTGGTCTCCCCACCATATAAATCGCCTTTAAAGTTGTAAAACTCCTCATCCCTCACCTACTCTTGGGAAATGATATCAAAAAGAAAACGGGTCAACTAGATCCTTCCCAAAAACAAAACATCCTTCTCTTAATTTACCTCAAATTATAACTCATCCATAAGGGTCACAGTATTCTATGCCTCATCGGATCCCCTAACGTTCTTATATGGAAAAAAATTTCTCAAAGCATCAGTAACTCTATTAACTTTACCTACTGTATATTTAAAATTAAATTCAAAATTATGATGGTATTCCACCCAACATCTCTACCTATGGTTCAGGATATAAATCTAACTTTTTTATCATTAAACACTATTTACTTTTCAAAACAATCGTTAATGTCACTAATATTTAATCACATTCATGATTAGAACCAATTCCAGTTCATGAGTAGGGTAGTTCCTTTAGTGTGGTCAATGCTTCTCAGATCAATAATCTGGCACATGATTTCCAACCATTAGGACACAACCCAAACCTATGATGGAATAATTATAATAAACTATAAATCCCTCTATTGATTTAGGAATAATCAAAATAGTGTTCGGGGTAAATTTTTTCATTATATCATCAAATGAGGCTCAACACTTGGTAGTCCAAACAAGATTCACCACCTTTCTGGTGAGTATTGTCAAAAGAGACTCCATATTGGAGAAATCTGTGATAAACCACTAGTAGTAACCTATAAAACCTAGGAATATCTAAATTTCATATATATTCTTGGGATCTTCCTAAAACATAATGGCCTTTACCTTTTCAGGGTCAATCAAAATTCATGATTTGAGGACTACCTGCCCTAAGAATTTCACTTCTCTAATCTAGAAGTTACATTTAGATAGCTTGGAATAGAGTCGATAAACTTGAAGAATCACTAATATGATCATGAATTATTTCCCATTTTCCTACTTATACTTCAAATAAATAATGATATCATACTCAAACACCCCTAAAAACAAATTGAGATACTTATGAGATATTAGGTTCATTAAATCCATGAAGACCACCGGGGTAATAGTCATACCAAATAACATTATTTGGTAATTTGTTATTTGTACATTCTTAAAAAAAATCTTAGGAATATCTTCCTCTTTTACCTAGTATTGAAGGTACCCTAATCAAAGTTCAATCTTGTAAAACCATTGGTCCCCTTTCAACCGATAAATAATTCATCGATATGACTCATTTCATATTTATTTTTTATTTTAACTTGATTAAATTTTGGTAATTGATATATAATAAGAGTGAAATTCTAACCTTCTTAGTGAACAACATCAGGGGCCACCCATGGGGACACGCTTGGGCATATAAACCCCCTGGTCTCTAATCCATCCAGTTGAATATTTATCTCTCTTGATTTAGAAAGAACCATATAGTAAGATGATAGAGATATGGGTTTTGTTCCTTGAACCCATTTGATAGATAAATAAACCTCTCACTTAGGAGTAATCCTCAAAAAATCCCTTGGAAACACTTTAGTGAATTCTTATACACTGAGATGTAACACACTCCTAAGATTTCCTTCATCGATGTCCCCTAGAAAAGAAGATACCTAGAATGTGATCCCACCTGCATCAGAAAGTGGAGATCCCAATCATATGAATCAGTAATCCCATTACCCTTGAAAAAGATGAACTTTCCCATTATGGGACATTAATGACACCCCTTTAATGATAACAACATATTTTATCCTTGAATTGTTTCAACCAGTCCATCCCAAATATAATATTAAAGTGATCAATTTTTTGAATGAGGAAATCTCATGACACCTTTACCTTGGATATAGAGATTATACAAGAGGGACATTAGAGGCCGCACTCTTTCTTTTTCCTTATAGGAGTTGAGCTTTCCATGGTATAAGTCATAGGATCTAATATAAGGTTTATAAAATACATATTTTGAGTAGAAAAAAATAGTGTGAGGTGCAAATATTGAGTGATGAAATTGAAATATATGAAATTATAAAAACAATACTTGTTACTGTAGTTATCCCCACCTAAAACTAGGTGAAGGCCTCATCTACTATATAAATTGTTCTTCTCTCTACTTGTTATTAAATATGAACATAGGTCTGAGTTTTTGATCTTAACTACATTTTCCCAAGAGATGATATATTTTTTACTCCACAACCCTGATAGTGAGATCTTCCTACCCATGGTCTTTCGAACTATATTTGGGATCCTCTATGAGATGAGGACCCTTCTTCACTATTTTCATAAATACTTTCTTTTAAAAGGTTGGTGCTGAAGCCTTATTTATTATTAAAGAAAAGCAAAGACCTCTTTGGGTTAGTGGTAAGCACCCTATAATCCTATATGAAAAATGGGGGTTCAAAACCCATTGGGTGCAGGTACTATAGCAGTACTGTAGCGGACTATAGAAGCAGTGACTGTAAAAATGGTGGCTACTGTAGCGGCGGTAGGTCACTGTAGTGGCGGTGGGGAACTATAGCAGTGGGGGGTACTATGTGGTACTATAACAGGCGGGTATTGAAGTAGTACTTTTCATAAATACTCAGAATTAAAAACATTTAGATATGTCCCACTAACCCATCATGATGTTAATACTTAAATAACTCTAGACATGCCAGCTTAAGATGGCATACCCTTCCACACTGATGACATATAGGGCCCTTTATCTTAGTAAGAGAAAAATTTTCCAGCTGGGTTGGGGATAAAAAAACCCTTTTTTACCACCTCTTCTTGGATCATCATAATTCATCTTATTTTCTAAATTCAAATTTCACTCCTAACTAGTAATAAATAAGCCCCAATTAGTCCAGATATACCATATCGATACATTTTAACCATGAGGGTGCATTCCACCACTTCTATATAATTTTATAGCTTAAGAAGGAAGACCTCGGACTGTATATATTGGTGAAGTCCCATTTCAAACCTTTAATATTTCATCTAGTCATTTTAAACTATCTTGAGGTCAAAGTGAATGAGTTCGTAAAAGTGGTCTACAATATCCATAATCATCTGATTACCTTTTAGAAGGCTTAAGAACTATCTATATTTTACCATAGAATTATTTTTAGGATATTAATAATGGGATAAGTCCAATTTAAAATATTTTTCTTATATAATCTCATCATTATTATATTGAAATATTAAATCCCACCATCTTATTCTAGGTCTCTAAAGTATAAATGTTACACACTTTACCTTTAAATGTTTGGTAATATCCCAAAACTCAAAGATTCACGCATAATTTTCTAACTAATCTCCAGGTTCTTAAGGATTTTTTTATCCTTAGAAGGAAATAATCTTATGTCAAAGGAACTCCTAAGCCTTATCCTGATTTAGGTTCATGCCAACTTCTTTAGATTGAGTGATACCTATTCTTACTCTCTGATTTATGGACAAAACCATTCTCACAACTATGTCTATCAAGTTTTGATCAATGTGAGGGTTTTCTTGGATAATGTTATTTATTTCTCCCCCTAAGGGTAAGCTGGGAGTCTTTATAGATGTGTGGAACTATAAAAAATAAAATAAAATAATCATAATAGATAAAAAAATTATAAATCAAACACTAAACATTTATTTAATAAATCACATATATGGTAAAAAATTATTACATAATAATCCAAAATTTTCCAAAGATATGGCCATTATGCATATTCTGCAGCCCATGAGTTTGGACCTATAGGAAGAGAAAATTAATCTAAAATAAAATCCTCATTCCTAAAATCCCATTATTACTCATGGTAAGGAAATAAGAGTGTTAGTCCAGAACCACTCCACTACAACTATATTTTAGTTCAGAAAATACTAGATCTTGTTTAATTGGACATCCCAAATAACATATAGGAAAAAATATTAGGTCAAATACCATTTTTTCATGAACCCACATGGGATTCCCTTGACCTGGGTACCTGAGGCAGTTTGTGACAAGGATCTAAGGGTGTTACCAATCCCCAAGGTCTATCACAAGTTCCTAGGAATCTAGGAAGTGATATATAGGAATTATTTTTCCAAAGGATAAATCCTAAAGAAACTCAGATAAAGAACCTATAATGACATAACCATAATTTCGTGAGTCATTCCCTTAATAGGTCAGAGGCAATATCAAAACATATTATAAACAACGGAAAATAAATAATAGACATAATAACATAGAATTTCATAAACAAATAGTATGATACAATTATAATCTCCAACCAAAAGGGAACAAAAGGTATGGGATGGGAAGACAGGATATTAATACAAGATACATGATAATATTTTACAAATTCTAGAAGAAGAAAAAGAAAATAAGAATCTATAACCTATCTCCATGTGAAATGTGGTATCAGCCTACATCCATATCACCACCATATACTTAGATAAGCCTAGCATGAGTACCTTGCACCTCCATGTGGCACACTTCCCTTTCCTGTATCAGATAAAATAGGGTATGCATTCACCCAAAGGTGTATATAGGGTGTTTGAAAAGATCCTAGTAGAATCCCACCAAGTGTTATATATCAAACCTATGTTAGAAATAAAAACATGCTAGTTTAAATATAATAAATCAAAGTAACCTTGATCCTTTTAATTTAAAACCATTAATAAGGTAGATTCCACTAAATAAAATTCCCAATGTAATAAAAACCTTTAAGGTTAGTTTTCTAAATAATCTCTTGGGATAACACCCTATAATTAATAAGTTTAGGTAACCTATTGAAATACATTACTAATTGGGGTTCTTCCCTTAGTGGAATGTGTCATGTATCACATCACTGGCCATTAGAGGTATAACATTTACTTCATTATCTAGGATATTAGTGAGGTAATTTATTACATTTAGGTTCACCTACCCATATTCTCTGGGGTTCACATAAGTTATTATTCAATCTAAATTATCCATTAATAATGACTTTACTTCAACTATTTCATAAAAAAATCCAATTTTTAACCCAAGTAGAAATTTATCCTTAAAAATTTTATTAAAGTTGTAATTTTTTCACAAGGGATCCATTAATTAATTTTAAAATACATACATAATACCATCATAAAAATTTATAATCCAATTTAAAAAGATGATCTACAATAGTTAATATGCTAAATAAAATCATATTAAACCACCTGCCTTTAGCTAAGAAAAATATTCCACCTATGATTAAATACACTTAGAGTTCCAAAAGGGATCCTAGAGAAGTAACAAAAACTCATTAATAATAGAACCCAAGACAAAAAAAAATTATATCATGAACCCTAGGTCACCATGGAATCATGGGAAAGTAAAAAATCACCAAAGATTGAAACAAGAGTCAAAAGAAAACAAGAGGAGGAGATTTCTATGTTTACATTGAAGATTCTTGATGGTGAGAAATTGAAATCAAGGTTATAGGATATTGGATGGATGGACCATTCCTTAATAAAGATATAAATTGAGTGGGGTGAGAATAATGGAGTTAAGGATTTAATTTTGGGAAAGAGAGACACATAATTTTCAACATTTTTAATTTCTAAGAACATTAAATGGTATTCCAAACCATGAACCAAACATGAAAACCTAACTACCTTCACCTGGTCACTTTCACAGTTGTTCTACATTTATTTTTAAACCAAGAAACAACCATTCATAATTCTACTTTTAAAATCCACAGTGGTGTAAATTGGATTCTGCACAATTTTCACTAACAGTATGCCAATCATTAAATAACTCTTGTTTGCCCAAATTACACCAATTTCAAATAACAAAACCTAAAATAAAAGAAAATTATCAAAATAAATAAAATAAAACTTAAAATAAATTAAAAAAAGGTTATGTTTTTGAAAAAAAATCATTGGATTAGTAAGTGACATATTCCTACTTCTGTTGGTACTCCACTAGCCTTTGTATCTGGATTCACCACTGAGGATTTGTATATGCTCTAAGGAATGCCCTCACCTCATCTATGAATTAATTAATTACATTCTAAAGAGAATATATTTTTTCAAACCTTTTCATTTAATGGATGATTGTCCGCCACATCATCATCATGCATTCTTAACCCACCCCATGAAAGAAATCATTTCCTTCTTATAAGCAGTGTCTGGCATAATTCTCTTCACATAATGAAGTGAATCATATTATATAGGTTACTACCCATTTAGATGATTTATTTTTTCCCTTAAATGAATTTTTTATATTAATTAACAATTAATATCATTGATTAAAATTGGTTGTTAACTATACTGGGATGAACTTAGTGTTACGTCGTCCAAATGAAAATCGTGTAGGATTGAGGATATAAAGATAGTGTGGGAATGGTAGTTCCATGCACACAATCTAAAACATGTAACAACTAGGCATAGAAGACTAATATTCTTGTATAATACATGTATCATATAAATGTATTATATGTGCACTACATCCCTATCATATAAGAAATATGAAATATCTCATATTATATACCAACATGTTATATATATATATATACATTATATGCATATATATATATATATATAATTCATGAATCGTATACATGTATTCAATATACATGCATCATATTCCTGAATTTTAAGTTTATATCCATCAATATTTTAGTTTACTCTTCCTATTGTTCACTTTATTCCTTTAGATACTTATTAAGCATATAATACCACTCTCTTTGAGTTTTCTTCAATATAAATAGATCCATATTTAGTTTAATAACTTAATTAATCTCATATTATGTTATAAAACCATAAATCTAATCAATATATACCTCTTATTCTAAATATTTATTAAGTAATAAATATTTATCATCTTTTGGATATATTTAAAAATCTCTTTCATTATAAATGGAGGTGAATATTTTGAAATTTTATATTTTAAAAATAGGTTCAATATACTCACCAAATAAACTCCCATAAATTGAGAGAATAAATTCTAAACCATTCTTGATTTATTTCTTAATATTTATCCATTCACATTAAAGATATTTCAAAAATCCTATATTCTTCTATTATACAATTTTTAAGATTTGGAGCAAGTTGTGAAGTATTATTTTTCTCCTTATGATATCAATATTAATTCATGAAAAAAAAATTTCTTCTTATTTAAAATAATTTTAAATTCTCCTTGTATAATTTGAAAAAATAATTAAGTATGATTCATTGATCTCAAATCCATTCTTATTCTAAATAGATAATTTAAACCTTCCAATATTTTCTACAATTTTACTTGAGAAATACATTTTTGGGTTGTCTTCTATTATTATCTTCACTGGATAATTTTGATTCATTCTCATTTTAATATCACCAATACTATCACTAAATTATGTTGGGTACTATTCATCTTTTTAAATCATTTCTATTTTAATATAAAATTTATTTTTAGGTATAGATTTATGTATACTATTTTTAATTTTTTTTAACAATATTCAATTAAAAAATATCAATAATTTTTCCAAAATTCTAGTTAAATTATTTATAAGATATTTTATTTCATGGGTAACCTAAAAAATTTCAATTATTTTTTTTTATTATTCCTTAGATCCCATCTTTTAATCTAAATCAGATAGGGAATTCCAAACAATTAAAAATATATAACATGTGGATTTCTCTTAAATAAAATTTCATATAAAAAATATCAATACCCAGTCTCAAAAAAACCTATTTTTTATATGAACAATAATGGAAATACATTGTCCATATAAGTACCTTGATGTACCATATTTGAGCAGTAAATTATTTTCTATTTCAATAAGACTTTTATTTTATCTCATCACTACGTCATTATATTGAAAGGTATAAAGTGATATAACTTAATTATTGATTAAATTTTTTTTAAATATATGATTTAAAAAGTCCATCAGTGTATTATAATCTATTATTGTTCTGTATTTTTAAGTGGAATTTCTTATTTTTTTCTTCAAATATATTCTATAAATTTTTTACCTATCAAAAAATTGAATATAGCTTCGTATACATCATGGTATTCAATCGTGTAAAAGTATCATTATAAGATATAAATTTTCAATAAATATGAGTAAAATATGTCTTCATATGCCCACATATATCATAATGAATTAGATTTAAGGGAATGGTAGTTTGAATTTCCAAAATTTTATATGATGTATTAACAATTTTCCATTTTTGGGAAACATTTTATATCATTTCACTTTCTCTCTTCAGATTTGGTGCACTTAAAAAACTTCTTAAAGAATAAGTCATGTCATATCTTCATGACTAAAATATTTGTACCATATTTAATTAATATAATTATCTTCATTTATTCTTATATAATATGAATTCTGAAATTCCCATAATTAAAATAAATTCACTTTTATTCACTATCCTTTAAAAAATATTATTACATACTTAAATCTATTCAAAAAAAATGTTGAGAATAATTTATTCTCATTTTAAAACAACTATAACATGGAAAATATATTTTTTTTAATGCATTAACTAAGAATTTGTCAGTAGATTTCATCTAATGAATTTTTATTTTATCTCTTTCAAATAGTTTTTTTAGGAAATAAATATTTAACTAATAATTGATCCACCATCATATTTCATTAATATTATAAGTTGATTTATTTTTAAAATTATAGGATATGTGAATCCACTTCTAAGAATCCAAAAACAATCCTTCTTATATACTTTCAAATTAACCTCAACAACAAAATTTTTATTATTAACTTTGTTCTATCAATAAAAATTAATAAAATTATTTTCTACTAACACTTGGAAAAATAACTTTATTAAATTATTTTAAATTATTTTCCCTATATGATCACATATTCCATTAACATATTTAAGAATTGTGATATTTAATTTTTAACTCAATGTTAGACTGAGCATCATTGTTATGAAATTGATTCTAATGGGTTGATTATTTCCTCCCTTCAAAAAAAGTTTTTATTCACATATACTTATCATTTTTTGATTTCCATAAAACCATAAATCTCTATTCCAGTGTTCAATACCTCCAAAAAACCAACCATACCAATAAATTAGTATTTTTTTCTTTAAGGAATATATTATGTCTATTAATTCTATCAAACTACTTTCGTAAAATTTTAAACACAAATTGGATTTCATTTTGAGATACTTATCTATAATATGTATCTTTCTTCTATACCAAAATATAATAAAAATTCAATATTTTTTCCAATACAATTTTCAAATAAATTATATTTAAATATATTAGTAATATAATTAACAAAGTTAATTTATTTATATTTGAGCTGTTTACAGGAATCTTCATCAAAATAACCAACATATTTCCTTCTCTCTATATAAGATCTTTTCTGCCTCATAAATGTGATAAACATGATTAAGGATAATTAACCTTTTCAATTTTATTTTAGAACTCAGTAATATCTTTCAATGTTTTTGAGATGGAAAATTTAAATTCCATGAGGTGATTTTATATATAAAGTAGTTTATCTAAATAATCTCTATATACTTTTCTATTACAATACAATTCATCTAAAAATGAATTATTATCTATATTATCTTTATCAATATAAATACTTAATTTATAAATACTATTGATAAATTAAATCTTCTATTCATAAAAAATATATTCATTATAAAACTTTTCATGTAATATTTTTTTTATTATCTTGTTTTCAATATCAAATTTAGCGATTTAAAAAATACAGGTCTTTTACTATTACTTAAACATATACTCTATTTGAGTATATTTTCCTTATTTACCATATTTATCATAGATATAATCTTCAAAATTATAATTTAATTTTAAAAAAAAATCTTTCTACCTTGTTAGTTATAAAAATCACTGACTCCTCACTGAAATTCACCATATTTATTCCTTTTCCCTTTTTCAAATTCTTGGAAATCATGGTCATTATCTTCTTAAATTTTTTTATTTTCACTTTAATAAATATTGGGTCTATCTTATACTCTCTATTTATACATATTAATATTATTCATTTCTTTTGAATGATTTTTTTGTTACTTTAATTCTTTTTCAACAAATAGGATCCACACGACAATCCATATTTTTTATTTTCTAATAACTCTTTTAAAGGGTATGTGTGATCCTTAAAAAAGTTCTAACAAGTTAAAATCTTCAAAGATTAAAACCACTGCAGCCACCTACTACAAAATTCAAAACACCACGTCATAAATTAAAATTGCAAAATTTGAAAAATAAAACCACATGATGTTTTCAATTGACCTCGATTCCACGATGCCACCAAAGAAATAACCATTTCAAATGTTATTAAAACACTAAAAATAATCAAGAGGAAAAATACCATGATAATTGCCTTTAAGTGAAGCCACATTGTCCTGAAATTAATTTTTAATATTATTATAATATTTGCTACCTATTAAGTCTATAAGTTACTCTCCAAACCTTTTGATAGTGTAAATTATCTCATTCATACATGTAATTAATTTATCAAAATTTCATTATATGATATATGAGTGTATTCAACATTTCCCCATATTTGAATCTTTTATTCCTTTATAATTTTATCACATTTGTATATATTTTGAATTTTATTTTAAATTCATTTGTATATTTTAATTTTGAAAACCTTTGTAAACTCATTCTCACATAGTGAGGATAATATCAGGTGTCCATAATAAGAATTATAAGCACTGATGGGTGGGGTGAATCAATGATCTAAAAAAATTTATATATTTTAAATAAAATTTTATATATTTACTAGTAACCGTATATTATTTTCTCTTAACTTATTGAGTCATCATATTTGATAAATCAATAAAAAGAATCATATAGAAAACATGTTTTCTATTAAGTTCTCTAATTCTTGAAATTTTCTATTCCTTGGAGATCAGTGGGTGTTATCCCATGTTTTATAGTATTTGTATTTCAGTCGACGAAAGAAAAATAGGCTCAAGTGTAAACCATTGAACTATTTATAAGTGATGTATCCCAAGAATGAGTTTATTCACCCCTTATATTTTAGCTAGATGAATAAGCAGCATATCAATATGAAAATCAACAATAAGAATACATCTAACAAAAAATTATTCCCCCACTATGTATAAGCTATTTTTATCAACTAAATATGTGTTAAATTATTTTATGCTCAAAATCAACTCATTTAATCCTAATATTACTCTCTATAAAGTTTTGGGTGGAATCTTCCACTCTTATCCTATAGAAAATGTATTTTTCAAAACATATTCATAGATGTTTACATGTAGTCTATCACCATAATGTTTTAAAATTATTAAAAGTAAGAACTAAAATATATGGTGAGTAAATACACTATATCTTTAAAATCATGTTGTTTCTTTCCTAGGAAACATTTTCTAAATTCATTCCCCTATTTAGTGTTTTTATTATCTATAGAGTGTTTTTATATTCCTCCCAAAACCATGGTATATAAAAATTGTGTGTTTCATATTATCTATTAAGATCCAATTTCAAACCAAATACAACACCATCTTATCAAGAAAATTTATATATCATAGTGTACTTACCTATTTCATGCAGTGGATACACCAAAAAAATACATTAATCTTTAAACATTATATAGTGTTTTTATTATACTCCAAGACATGTTTTAAACTTCCATGATGTGTGTTAACAACCCATGTCAACCAATATCAATCTATTGACACTAAATATTTATTTCCCTAGGATTTTATTTTCCTTCATAACATGTTTCAATCTTCCATGACATGTTTTAACAACCCATGTCAATAAGTAGCTACATCACCTTAAGTATATAATTTCTAAAATTAAAAAATATCAACCATGAAATGTTTAAATTATTTTCAACATGGTTCTTTCACTAAATTTAATTTTTTAAAATCCTTTAACTTCCAATTAATATTTAATAAAACTCAAACAATTTTGTGATCATGTTGATAATAAATTCAACATGAAAATGTATCAAAACTAAATAATGTAACATCAAGAAATAATTAAATAGTATTATCTTAATTTTAGAGAAACTAAACAATATATTATTGGAAAGAATAATGATTGTGGGTGAACTCCATATCTCTATGTAAATAAACACACTACTATTATATAATGTCTCTTTAATATCACAAGGATTTCTTAAATAATTTACTTAACACATCAATATTTTTATTAAGGTATTCAATATCCATTTCATTTTATATTATATGCATGAATATGACCAATATATATTCTTCTAATGTAATGAAATTGTATATAAATAGATAAAACTAAAATTGAAATTTCAACATTTCTCAATTATTCTTTTCTTTTAAATCGCATCTTTTCCTACTTTCCCTTCATAATTTATTTCTCCCCATTTATTAATTCCCCTTGATATTATTTTATCATAACTCATTTCTCCTCCTTAATGGAAAAGAAATATTTCTCCACTATTTTATATAGATTTTATCTCATACATTCTTTCCAAAGTTATCCACATTGAAAATGGATGAAAATGAATATAAAAGGGAAAATATAAAGAATATGTTATCACAGATAGGTAATATATGGATTCCACAAGAGGTTGGGGATGAATAATAGTCACAAAACCATCTAAAAAATTTGTTCCACCCACTCAAATGGTTATTTATTGGAAGTTATAAGTTCCAACAAAATCATACTAAATAATCCAATAACACAGTTGAAATAATCACATAGTAGTTTACAACAATGCGTGGAGTATTGTATGAAAATCCAATAACTCCTAAAAGTATATTATTACCAAACATTTATAATTGATAGTAATTTGCCACTTTTAAACTAAATTAGTAGATATATCTATATACTAAATCCAAGGTATCAATTATAACTCCCCAAGATGTTAATATATAATTACATTTAAATAATAAAATGTGTGTGATACCTTACTTCACACTCAACACTGAACTTAAAAAAACTAAGAAATATTTAGATAAAATATAAATATTTATGTATGACTATTAAAACATAGCCATTTCATTAGTGGAAATGAATATAAGTAACTGATTTATGAAATATATGTTTCAAAAAAAATTACTTTTAATATAAATGAAATTCAATTTGTTTACCTAAAATTCCTGATAAAACCGTTTATCTTTTAGAAAAGTATTTTTCAAAAAAATGTTTTTTATATGGTATTTATTTAAATTTCAATAAATGTTGGATTAATTATTATAAATTATTTTTTATATTAATAAATTTTTAACAAAAAAATTTGTTGGTAAATTATGTGCAATAATAATAATAATATGTTGATATTTGAAAATGTCATTTTCAAACAAAAAAAAATTTCATTATATTTTAATATTTTAGTAAAAAAAATTATTTATAAATTTGGGAATTTATAATAAATAAAATGAAATTAATTTTTTAATTTACTATATTAAAATTGTCTTAGAATGAATTTTTGACATTTTTCTAAAAAGGGTGGTTTTTAGTTGAAAAATATAGTTTTCACAAAACATTAAATTTTTATGACTTTATAATTATATAATAATGATCTATAAGATTAAAAACCATTTATGTGGTCAAATAGAAATTTTTGGAATAAAATTATGTGTTTTACGATATTTTTTTAACTTATAAAACATATGTTAAACAATTTTAAAAATAATGTAAAATATAACTTTAAGAAGAAATTGTTTTATGCCATTCTTTGAATGGTGTATTTTTAAGGAAATATTCGTTTTAGGAATACCATTAAATCCAAATTCCTTTTATTTTTTATAAAATAAATTTTTTTTTTTCATGTTTATTGATAATTTTAATAACTATAGCTTAGACATATATTGTATGCTTAAAAACAAGCTTTTTTTAAAACTGTTTTTACACATTATGTGCACTAATCTTAAAATTAATTTTTATAAACCATATAAATATTATTTGATAAAATTATTTCAAAATTTTTAAATTGAAGGTTTTAATTAGTTAAATTTATCATCATTAATTTTTTCATTAATATTAATTGGTAAGGATAAAGATTAATTTCTAAGGTAAAAGTAAATTTACTTAAAAGAAAAAACGTTAATATAAAACACCTAAAAATATTAAATTTTTCTTCTAAGTGAGTGATTGGGGTAATTTTAGACCCGCAATAATTTTACTATCCTCATTTTTTCATTTTTTGTACATATACCTAGGAATAGTAACATAAAATTATTGAAAATATTAAGGGTGCTTCCCAATGTTCCCTTATCTTTACCTATAAATAGGTAACATTTCCTTCACCTCAAGAATAACCTTAACATAAAATTTATCCTTTAAAATGTGACTCATTTATCCTAATATAAATCCCTAACACATAAAAATTCTTTTTTTAACTATTATTCAGCAAAAGGACTTCCTTTGAAATGAGACTTTCTAGAAAACGTTCATGTCTTTATAATGAGTATCAACTTATTCTTAGTATTTACTTCTTAATTTTTACTATATTAACCTTATATAACCATATGAATATAATGAAATAATTATAATTAGTATACTAAAATTTCATTATATTAATTAAACAACTATTATTTATTCCATTCCTTCTACTAAGAAAAACCAAAACATTGATTGTGTGCATATGCATACTACCACCTCCATGACGCAATGTGGTTAGTTATTCATCGTCACATATTATGGCTGGTATAAATAATGTATTTTAAGAGTGAATATGTTTTATATGTCACAAATAAATTATTAAATTATCATTTTTATAAATAACATATTTTTATTCATTTGTTGAGAAATGATATCTTCAATCATGTACACTTGCAGACTACCACCACCATGAACAATGAATTTCATTTTTCATCACCACACATCATGAATGGTTATAAGAATTGATTTAATAAGTATATATGATAATTATGACGTGTTTTATCTTTTTAATAATTCATACTATCATTATCTAAATACATTTCTTTACTCATGAAAACATTATAATATGTTGCCATTTGGATTGTTTTTACCACCTACATGAATGATGTTATAATTTTTATTTCATAAATGATTATGGGATTTAATATAATGGTAGTATAATTTAATAAATATTTGTTTATTATATTTTATTTTTATATAATTTTTTTAACATTTATAATATTAATTAATATATTACCATTCTATTTCTAAACATGTTAAAAACTAGTTCATCATGATTTCCATTTTTCTAGTCATATTCATGTCTTTCGCCTAATGAAAATGGGGCCTAAGTAACCTTTAAAAATTATTCTTATATATTTAATGATCTGATAATAATGAAATTGAAACCTTTTAGTGAGAATCAATCCATTATTAATTATTTTTATATGAAATAAGACACCAAAAGTTCCACCACCTCATAATGAAAATAAACTATAATTGGTTAATATATTTATAATATATGGTTATAAAATAATTAAAAAAGGGTATTATGTTTATATTAAGTTTTAGATATAATTTATTAAGATATTTATGTTATTTATACAAGATTTTAGTGCATGTTCAAGTAAGCTGGAATACAAGGTAAGGGTTTTCATCTCAAATTCCTATCTCTGAGACATATTGGATATTATAAACACAAATTAATTTTTATGGAATATATAATAACTATTTGAGATATCATATCATGAATTATCTTTTAATAATGTTATTTTATGTTCAATTTGAATCCCTCTCTTTTAATGGGTTTTGATTCAAAAGTTTTTAAATCTGTAAGGGTTTTCTTGGTCTTAATTCTAATTCTTTGAGACATAACACATTTTTTGCACCATGTTTTCTTTATATGGTATGTTAAATACCACTTGATATATCTATATCATACTCATTATATTTCATGGTATTTACTAGACAAATAATATTCACTTATTCAAGTGTCAATTGATTCAATGGTTTACCCTATAATAGGGTTTTTTGGAAACTCGACTTTTGTTCATTGAGTTATAATCAATATCTTGAACTTATTTCATATAAGTTGGGTGCATTCTGACTTTTGATTATATTATTTAGTATTATCTATTTTTCTTATGATATTCATTCCTACCAAACAATCCCTTTGAAAAATATTTCTCACTTCTTGGGTTATGTTATTTTACAACCATCGACATTCTTTCTCCAGATAAGATATGATCTTATTATATTATTTATTGACATGTAAAAAATAAATATTGTACCATATATTAATATTGAAATAAAAACTATTACTAGAATGTTAACTATGTTTTTTTTACCATATACCTAATTTCTTAATATGGGTTATGATAATGTTATCCCTTTTATTGAGATAGGGAAATGTATTGACATTCTTGATGACTATTGACTATTAACCTACATTGATCAAGTTTTTATATCCCATATTATTCATTATATAGATATCTATATTTTTATTAAACCAAATTATCCTTCGAGAATGATATGAAAGGTCTTGTTTCCTCTTATAGTGAATGCATTTGACATAATATGGTGATAGGTGGGGCCCAGAATTATAGAGCTCCTTAATTAATTGATAAGTCTCATGAGACAAAATGCTTGGGTTTTGGAATATACCTATCCCCATATTAGTATACTATATTTTCAAAAGGCAATGATGATATTTTTTTGATTTTCAATATTATACATTCCATTTGTATGAGATCAATAATTATTTTTATCCATTTTTTCATTTACTTTCATGAATATAGGATGTTATTAGTTTTAGTTGATTGTGGAATTGATCATATTATTTATTCTTATAATATTTTGTTTTTCATGATCAATTTTTTGACTAATTTAGTAATATGTTTCCATTTCTAAGTGTTTGACCTTACCCATTTCTTATGTTTCCATTACTTGAGTTATGAAGAAAACTAGTATATGTGATATGTTTAGAATTATAGCACATGATGCAGAATGTTTTGAAATATTAAAGAATTATTATAGATTATGTGTTTTATTATATAATGGGAAAATATTTCCATTAGTTAAGAAATACATGGGTTTATTAGTTTATGTTTTATCCTAGTTCACTAAATATCTATACTTAAAAGGTATTGGGAATGTATGTAATGAAATATTTTCTTTAATTCTTGTAATTATGGGATAGTTATGTTTGGGGATCAATATTATTATTTAATATAGTACGTAAAGTATGTGTTTATGGAACTGAATCTTAGAGTGTGGGTTAGGAGCACAATAGTTGGTATTAGAGTAGGTTTTAAATATCTTTTTAGATTATGATTTTTTAGTATAATTTAAGGGTTAATTTTTTTAGTTTAATCATAATTTTAATGGTATAGATAACCCTTTTGGTTAGTTGAGGTAATATTGAGTATTTTAAGGATTAGACGAAAAGAGATTTATAGAAAATCCTAGGGATAAGTCTATGTGAGAATACTAAGTATACGATAACATTGTAAAGATTTGGTAAAGGATAAATTATGTGGTTATCCTATTAATTAAATCCCTAAATAGATACTATAAGAAGAGGCATGCTCTAAAATTGATGTGCATAGGGGTAATAACCCAAAAAAGAGGGGATTGTGGGTTAACCTGATCATAACTTGGTGCATGAAAAAGATCCCTAACACTACACATAGATTGAAACTCCCATGGGATATTATCTGGTTAAAAATATTGTATTTATAAACTATTATAAAGTATTTTGAAGTATGAAATTAAAAAATTGCGTTAGATAACCTCTTAAGAAAATGAACATGAGTAACCTAGGATAAAAAAAGTCATAGGTTGAACTAAAAGTATCATATATTAAAAAATAAGGTCTCTTAGGTGAAGATATATTTAGATTAAAATTATCATATTAATATTTTAAATATTATGATAACCATTTTGGTTTTAATATTTTGTTGAAATAGGATCATGAAAATAAATTTGAGAAAGGTGTGTTTCTAGAAACCAGTATATCTTACAACTGAATAGGGATTCATACTTAAATGGTTGATAATTTTAGTATATTACTGTTATCACAGAAAAAGGTGAGTTATACAGTCTTACTGAATGTAGTTAGGTTGATATTTTAATAGAAAATAAATCTTAAAAATTTTAACTATTTTCATTAGTGAGTGATATTTATCGATGATGTTATGAGTTATTCTAAAAGTTATGTAGATTATGTGAAAACCCTCAGTATTTTTTTATTGGTTCCACTTTAAAGATTTTTAAACACATATTAAATGTTATAAAAAACCTTGAAAAGTGATTTTATAAAAATTTTATATTTTGGGGGATAACTATTTAAGAACATATGATTGTGGTAAGGATAACTCTAATGTTTAGAATAAGATTTATATTGAGGTGATAAAGGGTAGACAGATTTGGATAAAAGTGAGTTTTATAGTATTGATTTCCTTATAATTGATGATTTATTTAATTAAAATGTGATCCATGGTATTGCTTGTAATTTTAATCTATTTTTTGGTATTGTAATATATATTGACTAGTGTATGACCTTATGAAATAGTGTTTAATACTATTTAGGGTTTAATGATAGATTTAATTTTTGGGAGGAATATATAACTTCATTATGGTTAATTGAATTGGTTATTCAAATGGTTTTGGGAAAGGTATTTCAAATAAAATATATGATTATGGTATATATATAATTTGGTATATGATTTTATTAATGGATAATGTTATTTTAAAAATGATAGGTGACTTGATGTTGCCAAGTAAAGCATAGTAGATGTCATATTAGTGGATATACACAACATGATGAATATGTTAAGAATACCCTTGCCTACTTTCTAAGTTGAGTAATAATTAAAATTACGATGATGAAAATTATTTAAGGGTGGAGTACGTAACACCCAAATATTTTAATATCTAATTTCCTTTAAATAATTAAATATGTTTGATAGCATGCACCATAAGAAACACTGAACTTAAATGAAACCATGATATATTTAGATAAAATATAAAAATTTAATTATAAAAATTAAAAACTATCCATTGAATTAGTTTGACTTAATTAGAGTAAATAATTTAATATATATCTGTATAAATAAAATAAAGGATACTTTTGATGTAAATTAAATTCAATTATTTTATCTAAAATAACTCAAAAGATCATTTATTTTTTAGAAAAGTTTTTTTAATTTACCTTCTTTGTGATATGAATTTATATTTCAATAAAAGTGTGATTAATTATGATAAATTATGTTTGATATTAATTATAATTAATACATATTTTGTTGGTAAATGATATGATATAATAATAATAACAGTTTATATTTGAATTTTTAATTTTCCAATAAAAACATTTTTTTCATTATATTTTTTGATTTTATGAGAAAATAGAATTTATAAATTTTGGAATATTATATAAATAAAATTAATTGAATATTTTAATTACTCATATAAAAATTGATTTAGTATTATTTTTTTAGCTTTTTTGAAAATGTTGGTTTTATTCAAAAAATGTGATTTTCTAAAAACTTGTAATTTTTATGACTTTATCATTTTATAAGAATGATCTGTAAGATTCAAAAACCTTTTAAGTGATAATTTATGAATCTATGTAATAAATTTATTCATTTTAAAATATTATTTGAACTTTTAAAACCTATGTAAAATATTTTTAAAACTAAACTAAAATGTTACTTTAATAATAAAAAATTGGTCTTTCTTTCAATCAAGTACTTTTAATGTAAGATTTAGTTTCAATATTCCATGAAATCCTCATAAATTTTTTTTCAAATAAAATAATTTGTTTCATGGGGGTAGACACTTTTCTTAATTGTGACTTACACATTAAGCTTATGATTAAAAACAGAATTTTTTCTAAAAACTATATTTACACATTATGTGTTCTAATCTTAAAATTCACTTTTAAAAGCCTTATTAATTTTATTTGATAAAATTATTTAAAAATTTTAAAATCAGATGGTTAAAATTAGGTAAATGGTTCGTTGTTAATTTTTACATTAATATTAATTACTGACGTTAAAAATTAATTACCAAAGTAAAAGTAAATCGGGGTAAAAGTTTAAAAAGTTAAAAGAAAATTCCTTAAAACACTCAATTTGTCTCAAAAAATAGTGGTTAAGGTATTTTTTGAACCAAAATCACTTTTCCATCCTCTTATTTTATTTTTTGATCTATTTAACTTTGAATAGTAACATCACATTATGGAAAATGTTAAAGGTTCTTCTAAAAGTTCCCTTCTCTTCGTTAATAAAAAGGTAACACTTCTTCAACATCAAGACTCACCATACCTAAGAATTTATCCTCTAATATAAACAAAATTTATCCTAATATAAACCTACCCCACATCCAAAATCCTATGGTAACTATTAGTTAGAATAAGGCCTTCATTTTAAAGGATAATTGTATTCAAAATAAGTCCTCAATGTGAGTATCCACTTCTTCTTTTTGTTTATTTCATAATTTTTACTATCATAACATTGTATAACCATATGAATATAATTAAATAATTATCATTAGTATTCTTAAATTTCATTATATTAATTAAAAAATTATTATTATTTCCATTCCAACCACTAATAATAACCAAAACATAGATTGGGAGTACGTGTGAACTACCACCTTCATAGAGCGATGTGGTTTGTTTTTTATCAACACCTATCTAGGATGGTATGAAGAATTTATTTGGTGAGTAAATATATTTTATATTTCAAAAATAAAATTCTTAAAATAGTTTTTTTCATATACCATATTTCTGTTCAATCATTGATAAATGAGTCCATTAATCAGGCGCATGCGTATGCCACCACCTCAACAGAAAATAAATTTTGTTATGCATCACCACATATATTGTATGGTTCTAAGAATGGATTTAATCATGATATATTACAATTATTAAATTTTTCATATTTTTTATATTTTATATTATCATTATCTAAATACATTCTTTTACTCATGAAAGCATTATAAAACATTACAGGTTGGGTTGGTTTACCACCTATGTGAATGATGTTATAATTTTTATTTTATAAATGATTATGGGATATAATATAATGGTAATATCCTATAATAATGATATATTTAAGATTTTTTAATTTTTATATAAATTTATTGTTAATATTTTAAATAATTATTAATATATCACCATACAATTTTTAAACACATTCAAAACTATTTCTTCGTTATTTTAAACCTTATCATTTTGATTTATCCTTATTTAATCTATTTAAGTTTATTTGTGGTAATAAAATTCTAAATTTTAAATTATAACAAATAATTACTTATTTGTTGTGAATTTTCCATAATTGTTTACTTTATAACATTATAGACCATATAAATATAAATTTCTAATTTTTAAATATTTTTGTGATTTTTAAACAATTTTATAATATGTTATTTTTGTAAAATAACAATAGTGTCAATTTTGACACTATTCATTTATTTGAATTTAAATAAAATATATACAGAAGATATGTTCGAACTAAAAGATTTAATATATTAATAAAAGGTCATATGTATCTATTAAATTAGTGTATCACATTAAATAGTTCATATAATATTTATTTTATTATTTTTAAAACCATTTATTTGGTTTATCTCTTAATAAAATAATTACTACATCATTTTTGTATAATTATTAAATATACTTATTTGTTGTATAAAAATTTAAAATAAAATCCTATGATGAAGATAAATATATTACCTTTCACAATTATACTTTTACTCGAATTTATCATCTTAAAATCACAATATTTAAATTGTTATATTTATTAAATTATGAAGGTGACAACTTTGGCATCATTTAAAATAACATAATATAAGTGTCATAATCGCTTTTATAAGGATCCAAATGGTCAAATATTCGACCATTGGATGATTATGGTTTAAATGTACATGGCCAATAAGTTTTGGTTAGGTATTTGTGCATTTTGTGGTCACTATTAGTTTAATAAAAACAATATTCTTGATTTTTTACTAGATAAACAATTTCTGCATCACTATTGTGTCATAATTAATGTTAATTATTTAATCCCTAAAAATTATAAATAAATTTATATGATGTATATAATTTCATTAGCTTTCTGGAGACTATTCATGTTTGAAGTTTCATGAAGTTTATCACTAAATTAAAATTAATACACTTATAAGTTTTAAGAGAGTGACATGTTGTCACTTTATTTGGTTTTAATAATAATTAAGTTATTTTCATGGAAAAATGTCCATTAAATGATTATAATCCGACCCTTAGGTGATATGGGTCGACCTTTAGTCATATAATAGGATTTTGACATTTGTTAGGGTAATTTTAAAATATTATATTTACCCTTAATTACCCGATTTACCTTTAACTATGGTAAATAAAATTTACCGTAGTTACTATTCATAATTCCCAAAAATAAAAAGTAGCTCATTAACATAATTTGGACCCACTGATTCCAAATATGGAATCCATTTTTTAAAATTCAAAACACAGAAGTTGCAGAAATTAAATTAAAATTAATCCCGTTGTCGAATAAAAACGGGTTTTTGTTTAAAACATTGCAAAAGATTGAATTGTTTTAACCTACAAATTCAAGGTAAAATCAATGCTAATGACATACATTATATTAAATGGTAAAAATATATTCTATTTATAATTTAAAACCATTCAATATTATAATTTAACCACATAATATATTACGATGAAAAAAGTTGTTTTTAATTAAAATATAGCGTGTTTTTACTATTCATTAAAATATGAAAGTTACCAGAATAATATGAAAATTTTATCCAAAGTAAATTTTTATTTCTTGATTCCAAATAAGAATTTTATTTTGTCAAATTGAACTTATAAACATGTCAAAAACCAGATTTAAAGTGGGTGCGCCATCCAAAGGAGGCAAAACTGCATTTTTTGAAAAATACTTATTTTACCCGAAAAATTTATTTTGTTCTTATACCATGTTCTAGAAATGTGTAAGATGAATAATAATTTAATAAAATTCAAAATTTAGTTAATACTATTCATAACGGCTAGTTCATGACAATATTATAATAATATAACATTGTTTATTAAAACCCGGTATTGCGTACAACACACGCTATCGAGGAAGGTCGCGATTGCGTGTAATGCAAGCCAAGTCAGGGTTGCGTGTTGTGAAAGAATCCTTCGTTGTTTAGTATAACAGAATCCAATACATTTAATATATATATATATATATATAATCAATGTTGCGTAGAATAACTATTATCAAAATTGTGTCTAACACGGTCCAAGAATAGTGTTGCGTATACTGCAAGCTAATACGGTGTTGCGTATAGCGCAAGGTAATCTTGGTGTAGAATACAACACAAGAAATTAATGAAATTAAAAGAATATTTTTCATAAAATCTCGGGGTGTTACATTCATGCTTATAAGGATAAAACATGTTGAAAATTTGTTGGGAGGTGTTGAATGTAATGTCCCGATTCCAGAAGCTGCCCAGAGGTGCCCCATACCCGGTTGGTCACATGGCCTCAAACACATTTCCCCAAATGCTAGAGGCTTCCAACTAGAAGTGTGGGACTTGGGTGTGATAGTGGGGAAATTATTCCCTCATTGGTAGAGTAACACAATGAAAGTAAAATAGGTATACAATAACGGAAGAAGTAAATGTACAAAACAACAATAAATAGTGGAAGACTATAAATAATAAACTGGAGCCCACATACATATGAATGATGCATGATACATATGTCTAGAAAAGAAGCTAAACAAATCACAATGCTGGAATAAAAAAAAGTACTAAACCAAAGTACAAAAGAAAACAGATAAATAGATCCTCAACATCGCAAGCCTAAGCTTGGTCTCATGCTCTCCAACTCTACATCAATCAAGTACTTGAAGTAGAAGGGTAATTTCACTTATCTATACCTTAAAAAATATAATTTGTTTAGGCCCAAAATCATGGTTCAAATAGGGTGTAATACTAAATCCCAGTTGGAAACCACCATGAGATCTGTGCCTAACAGTCAGTGAATATATGACAGGTAATAAGCAAATAAATGTAGTAACAAGGAAGTACACAAGGTAAAAAATTCCCACAGTTTCAATCATTCAAATAACCACATCTAAAGAAGAAGATAATCAAAAATAGGTAACCCTATGTGATATACTCACATCCTATCCCCTTTGGTCCTACCTAGCAACACAAGCAAGCAGTTAAACACCAACGGTAACCCTATGGGAAGTTCTCACAGCCTATCCCCTCTGGTCCTACCTAGAAACACAAGCAAGAAACTAAACACCAACGGTAACCCTCTAGGATGTTCTCATAGCCTATCCCCTCTGGTCCTACCAAGAAACACAAGCAACCCTCTGGAAAGTACACTCAGTCTAACCCCTCTGGTTCATCTTAACTAAAGACTCTCTGAAGAAGCACACACCGTCAATTCCTCTTATAGTCTCGTATCGGTAACTAAAGGATCTATAGGGAAGTAATTACATAAAATTCCCCCTGTGGCCTACGTCAAGGAACTAAAAACACTCTGAGGAAGCACTTACGTCAATTCCCCCTGTGGTCTCGCATCGTAAAATTAACCATACACTCTGGAGAAGCCCTTACATCCATTCTCCCTATGGTCTACTACACCAAGTTCTCACAGCCCTATGTAAGTTATTCAAGCATAGAAGCACATATCAGCCAAAGTAAACCTCAATAACTACTGGTCTAATCATTTTATAGCATAACAGTATGTCAAAGTAATAGTCATGCCATCCTACAATACTAGGCATGGGGAAAACAAGGCAGCCTAACAAGCTAAGCAATGCCAAAAGGTCATAACTAAAACATACATGGGAAAACACCTCCAAAGCATATAAAACAACCCTATTCACATTAAATTAACCTCTATTCAAGCATATAAGCATAGCAGGAAAATATCAGGGCTAAAATGATAAACACACAATACCCTGTTCATGGGTATTGGGCACTTTTGCACATATATCTCAAATAATATCAACAGAAAGGCACAAACCACCTACCTCGGAGTCGGGAGATCAATATACTTGATTCTCAGGGCTTGAATCACCTTATAATGCTGAAGATCTACAAAAACATCTAAAATTTTCAACAGGGGATAACTTGAGAAAGAAGAGGAATCAGGAAACAAAGATCAAGATGAAGGAAGAGCTTACCGAGGTGATCCCAATGCAATTGACGGTGATCGATTCGGAGAATAGAGGGTGAATTGGGGGATAAGAGAAGATTAGTCACCATACAAATGCTCTCAGACGAACCAGACCTAGAAGAAGGCGTTTCTGGTGATTAGATGTGACCCTGATACGTTTCATGAAAAAATAAAATAAAATACACGTCGTGTACTTTAGAAGTACACGGTGTGTGCTTGCCTTTTTAGTACTCTCCTTTAGGTAGTCTCTAGGTCACCTCACATGACCAGCACATGGCTAACTGTGGTAACCAAGTACACAATGTATACTCATAAAGTGCATGGCCTGTACTTAAGAAATTTCCAAAAATTCCTCTTTTTCTCAAAAACGATCAGAAAAGAAAGACTTACTAGAAAATAAGCTTTAGGTTCTTACAAAAATTCCCCCCTTAAAGAAATATGTCCCTGAATTTCCTAGAAAGGCAATGTAAAAGAGGAAAACCTGAACAACTTCGGCCACTGTGATCGTACATCGGCCTCCCTCTCCTAAGTCTCATCTTGTACTCACACATGCTACCATAGCACCCTACTAGAGGAATAGACCGGCCACATAGAACCTTCATACTTTGATCAAAAATCTGGATAGGATGCTCCTCGAATGATGCATCCACTTACAAATCAACCTCCTCAGGTCAGAAGACAAGATATGGGTCTGAGAAGTAACTTTGAAACTGGGAAATGTGGAAGAAGTCATGCATATCTTGGTACCTTTAAGGTAACTATAACCGATAAGGAACTGTCACAACTCTCTCCAACACCTCAAATGGACGGACGTAACTCGTTGAAAGTTTTCCCTATCTTCTAATCATTATGTGTCCCAAACTTAGTGTGACACGTATGAAAACCTAATCCCCGACCTCGAACCCCGGAGGGCATCTCTGCTGATCAGCATAAGACTTCTGTCAAGACTGTGCAATAGTCATCCTCTTCTGAATCAACTCTATATACTCTGTGGTCTCCTGGACAAGATGAGGTCCTAGTATAAATGCCTCTATTTCCTCCAGCCAACATAAGCGTGATCGGTATGTCCTACCGTACAAAGCCTCATAAGGTTCCATCTGAATAGTTGCTTGAAAATTATTATTGTAGGCAAACTCCATAAGAGGTATATGTCTATCCCAAGAACCTCCAAAATCCAGGATGCATGCTCGGAGCATATCCTCGAGCACCTGAATCGTACACTCAGACTGGCCATCTGTCTGGAGGTGGTAAGTTTTACTCAAAAGCACCTATGTACCCAAAGCCTTATGAATCCCCTGCTAGACCCGAGAAGTAAAACAGGCATCCTTGTCTGAAATAATGGAGTGTGGAACCCCATGTAGATATACAATCTCTCGGATGTACAACCTTCCACAGTCATCGACACTGAAATTCTCCTTGATCGGAAAAAAGTGAGCAACCTTCGTGAGTCTGTCAATGAAAACCCATATTGCATCATTCCCTCAAGGTGACCTTAGTAAACCTGTCACAAAATCCATCGCAATATCATTCCACTTGCACTTGGGAATGGGTAATTGCTGCAAAAAGCCCTGCTGATCTTTGATGCTCCACCTTCACCTACTGACAGGTGGAACACCTCATCACGAAACTAGAAACATCTCTCTTCATACTTACCCACCAATATTGATGGTGTAGATCATGATACATCTTGGTGACACTAGGATGAACTGTAAAAACTAAGTAATGAAAGTCCCAAATCAGCTCCTCGTGTATGTTTGTTGGCACCCATACGCTCCCATGAAAACTCAAGATCTCATCTTCGCCTATGGTTCGTCTAGGAATAGGGTCTTCTCCTGAAACACTTTCTCATAGGATGAGGCCTTCAAAATCTGATAGTTTCCTCATTCACACTCAATCAAGAAGAGTAGAGGTAATATCTACAGAATAAAGAAAAGTATTCCCCTGTCTATCATGAACCACCAAATGTATCTTAGAGAATAGAGCCATAAGCTACCACTCACCGTTGAGCTACTGAACTGCCTATATCTGAGTCCTTATGCTCTGCACATCAGCCACTGCGTTTCCTTTTCCAGGCATGTAGGCAAGCTCAAAGTCAAAATACTGAAGGTACTCAACCAACCTTCACTATCTGAATTTCAATTCACACTGAGTGATGATATAATTCAGACTTTTATGGTCAGTGAAAACCACAAAATGATATCCCATAAGATAATTTCTCCAACAGTGTAAGGCATAGACAACTGCAGCCAACTCAAGGTCGTGCGTCGGGTCCCCTCATTGGCCTCAATTGTCGAGACCCATATGCAACGACTCATTCCCCTTTCATAAGCACTACTCCAAAATCGATACCCAATGGATCATAGTACACAATATATCTCTTTCCTAGATATGGAAATACTAGTATTGGTTCTGAATTCAACCTCCCTTTCAGCTCCTGAAAGGATGACTCCCAAGAATCTAACCACAAGAATTTTTCACCCTTCTTAGTCAAACATGTCAGTGGTGCTAATAAGTGTGAAAATTTCTCTATGAAACATCTATAGTATCCATCCAACCCTAGAAAACTCTGAACCTCAAAGATGTTCTTTGTCTACTCCTAAGAAACTACTGCTCTCACTTTCTTTGGTTCTACTAATACTCCTGTCTCTGAGATAACATAACCCAAGAAGTGAATCCAGTCCATCCAAAATTGGCATTTTGAGAGCTTAGCATATAACTGATGCTCTCTCAGTGTACTCAATACGATCTCAATATGGGTAGCATGGTCGTGTCGAGTGTGAGAGTACACCAAGATATCATCCATGAAAACCACCATGAAAGAATCCAAATATGGATGGAACACTCATTTCATCAGTGCCATGATAACTACATGCGTATTAGTGAGACCAAATGGCATAACCACATACTCTTATAGACTATACCCGTTCTGGAAAGCTGTAAGAGGTATATCAGATGGTTTAATGCACAAATGATGGTAACTGGATCTCAAGTCAATCTTCAAGAACACCCAGGATCCTCGAATCTAATAAAAGAGATCATCAATCCTCAGCAAGGGATATCCATTCTTGACAGTCTACTGATTCAACCTACAATAATCCACACAAATTTGGAGGGTACTTTCTGCCTTATTCGCAAACAGGACAGGAGAACCCCAAGGAGAAGTACTGGTTCAGATGAAACCCTTTGCCTGTAACTCTTCCAACTATTTATTAATCTCCTGCAACTCTGGTGTAGCCATCCTTTAAGGAGGAATGGAAACCATTTTTGCTCCTAGAACAAGCTCAATATAAAATTATACCTCTCACTCCAGAGGAAAACCTGAAAAATATTCTTGAAAGACGTCCCTGAAATGATCCACCACTGGAGGAAATTCCATCTATGAATTCCCCTGGTCATCCAGATATACACTAGCAATCTGGGCTATAACTTTTCTCAACCCATGATGCTCAGATCCCGCTCTGCTCTCCTGGACATCCTATTCACCCTTATGAAGAAATGATCTTCCCTATTTTGATGTTAATATCACCCTACGGTGATAGTAATCGACAAATGCCTGGAAAGGAACTAACCAGTCCATACCGAGAATAACATCATAGTATGTTATCTCTAGGACATAAAGGTCCCATAACAAGTGACACCCACCAACCTCAAGAGGTAAATCCTTGCACTGACGTACACTAGCTGTTATTTTCCCCAAAGGTGTTCCCAACGTTAAGACATCAGTAGAAGTAAAGATACAAAACCCAAGGCTCTCCACAATAGCAACATATATAAAGCTGTGGGAAGCCCTTGTATTGAATAGAGCAGAAGCTAAAATTGAGGCAACTAAGATTGTACCTCGAACTGTAGGGGGTCCGGGATCCTACTTCTGCTGGGTCTGCTCCACCACAAAATTCTGACCTACACCGTGGCCCTATGACCCAGCCTGACCACTCTTAGCTAATCCACCATGTTTTCGTTGAAAGCTTGGTGACTGACTACCACGGTTGTGACCTCCACCTCATCCTGAATGGTCGGAAGAACTCTAGTTCCCATACTAATGAGAAACTGGTGGCACTGCTCCTGTATGAGGAGTCATAGAAGAACCCATGTCACTATCTTCTGGTGAGAATATCTGAGAGAAACACTGCAGAAGACCCATCTTTCTATAAGATTAGAACTCCACTGGGTCTCTTGGGAAATTTGGCCTTGTATGTCTGCTCTTCCTGCACGGGTAGCACACCACCTGGCTACCAGAAGAAGTGTCTCACCTCCTTGGATCACCACATGAAGACTCCCTATGGTGTGTTGGAGTTAGTGGTCTAGAACCAAATACTTTGTACTTTATTCATTAAATAAAAACCTTATCACATCTTGATTGTTCTTCTGTATGACATGTCATGTGATAATGTCCTAAGGACAGCTGTTGGATTAAAGGGTCGTAGCGGATCCCTCCTATGATGAGAACCCGGAAGTGCCATAACACTATTCTTGAATGTATGTTCTATGGCCGGATGATATTATTTGAGGGACACAAATAATATAGGTCATTAGGGCTGAGGACTCATAAAACCTTGAGGCACCTTCTCATGGTGTGTGCCCTTGGTAATATCCAGGAGGATATTATGAGAACGAGACCTGCCAGTAGGAAATCCACATTTCATAGTGTCATTGGATGTTCCTATCTGCGGACGTGTGTATTGGTCCTTAGACTTTAAGATTATTATTAACGGGTATTACAACTCACTCACTTAGATATATTGACGAAAAATGTGATGACACACTGTTTGCAATGAGGTAGGATACGTTGGGTGCGTCACGAGTAATACCACATTAATAGATAATGCGAGAAAGGATTTGTCCCTTCCGTTCCATAACGGAAGTAGATATCGCAGGCCCTTTGATGGAATTGATATAGCCTAAATAAATCCATGGCCATGGTAAGGTATGGGAAAGTTCAATTCTGGGAAGTCAAAGAAAGAATAATCAAGCACATGGGTTGATAGCACTAGCATGCAACCCGCTTGATTGGAGATATCGAGACAAAGGGATTATATTACACGGTAAGCGTTCGTAGGAAGTGACACATCATTACGGCGTTAACTTCTTTCTCTATGGGTGCCTTGCCATGTTGCTAGACGCTAACCTTAGACTTTAGGCAGGCTCAGCCTAATGCAACCAAGAAAGAGGCCTAGAGGGTCACACACTAAGTGTGTCTATGTATCTCAGTTAAATATTAATTTAACAAGTTAAATAAATATTATTCATGACTGTGGTTTAATACTTATTTAAGGATGTCTGATCGCATTTAATTTGACAATAGTTATTCGAGAGAATATATTGTGGATGAAATAATATATTTATTAGCGAGTAATGAAGTTACATTTATTTACGAAATAAATAGTCATTACTCAAGGTCTAATAAATGTGGTGGAGAAAAATGGAAAATAAAAGTACACGCCGTGTATATTAAATATACACGCCGTGTAGTTTTATGGAAAACAAGTACATGCCGTGTATTAATTATTACACGCCGTGTAGTTTTTCCTGTTGGGATTTTGAGGATTTAATATTGTTTTATTAAATGATATTTATTATAATCAGTGTGGGCTCATGTCAAGGAATTAATAATTCGACATGGGGGTTTTCAATAAGATTTAATGAAATAAATAAAACGCGTAACGCATTTATTTATTTTCATAACTCTATTAACCTCAAACTCGATTATAAATATCCTCACAACCCCAACATTTTAAAGAGCCATTGTTGTGCAAAACGGATTTGGAAATACTCTCAAGCCAAGAGAAAATTCCCTTTCCACCAAGAACGCCCTCAAGTTACGAGAGCAAGATCCTCCACCGGATCAAGGCGGTTGAAGGCGGACATCGCAAGCGAAGGTTCTTCTGCACTAGCACCCAGAGATCCCTTCGGCGATGTCCGGAGATACGTGACACACGTGTGGATCACTGCTAGAGGAATCCTACACTTGGATTTTATGACGCAACGACGGATCACCGAATCGTGATCGGACACATCAACGAAGAAAGGATTCTAATGAGGTAATTCTTATGCATTAATTAAATTAATTATAATCAACATATGATGATCCTCCTCAAGGGTTTCGGGACTCTTCTTTTCTTTTCGTTCTTCATTCTATTCCGAAGATTCGGCATTTTATATTGTGACGGATCTTAGATTGAACGTTGTTTAACGTTAAAATTAAAGTTGGGTTAACCCACCAATGTGCTTCTGTTGCACCCGGAACCTACAACTGGTATCATAGGGGTCATATCGTTGATTATAATTATTTAGTTTTTCATTGGTAATTTACGCATTTAATAATTTAGTTATTCCAATTCAAGTTTAATCGTTCTAGAAATATGAATATTGAGATCTATTCCTCCTCCCTCGTTTCTCGTTCACCTCACAGAAACGATTTTTTGTTTTAATTTTGATTAAAATAAAATAGAGGAACTCATCCGGAGGAGCCAAACGTTTCTGGCCGTATAACACCATAATACACGGCGTGTATTCAGAAGTACACGTCGTGTAGTCTTGGTTCAATGCATTGATTGATCCACCAAATCAGGTCGTGTATTGTATTCTTTCTAAGAATTTAAGACACCGCGTGTTGACCAGAAATAGGTGGCACACGGTTTCCGGAATACACGCCGTGTGGTCCAATGAACACGGCGTGTAGTCCCTTCGGGTCAGAGTTGGGTCGTGTACTCCGTACACGGCTTGCCCGGCTGGAAACCGTGTAACGCGGAAACTACACGGCGTGTGTCCCATTGTACATGCCGTGTACTCTGAAAATTTCCGAAGTACATTAACACGCCCTATCCTCGGGCGTGTACTTTGGATGGACGGTGAAGAAAAGTACACGCCATGTAGTTGGAACTACACGCCGTGTACTCACCCAAATTACGCAGATTTATTAAAATTTATTATTATATTATACAAACCCTTGAGACGTGTACCATGGTTCAGGCGTAAAGTTGAGGCACAACATGTGATAGGTATTTTATATATATGTGTTTAATTTAACATCTGCGTAATAAATGGGAATTCACCGGGTTGCCTCCAAGGTACAAGTTACGTACAAGGATAATTTTAAATAAATTTATTTGTTTAAAATTATGATGGATGAGAATCTCAAGGAAATTCTGAAAAGGGATTTAAGATAAAAGGATTGATTAATTAAAGAAAATTAATTGATTCGAGTGTGATTTATCTTAAACAAGAACGATTAAAGAATTGAATGCTAGTTTTATTTATGCGTAAATATCGTTGCATGTATGGATGATCATGAGCTAGACCGAGACCTTTGTATGTGAATGGTTTCTTTTAATTTATTTATTTAAATTAAATTTGTTGTCCTGCGAGCCATCGCCTCATTAATATGTAAGGCCTACGTGCCCAAGGATTCTTTTATGTAAAAACCCCTTTTACCCCTCACCTGCGTGTGAGATAAATGCATATGTAAGGGATGGAGCTCCCAAGCTAGTGGAGGCGGCTCAAGTCAGGAGCCAAGGTTAAACCAATCCAAGGAGATACAAAGGTGGACAGGTGGAAAGCTGTAAACACGAACCCGAAAGGTTCAAGTTGTTTCTCCACTAGGTCTTGGGTTATTTTATCAACCGCTAGATAAACTAACCAATAGAAAATCTCATGATCATACCATTTATTTTATTTCTGTCAGTTGCATGGTTTATTTATTGTGGTGTGTTATCATGATCACACAATTAATGAATTAAACGAGCATGCAAGATGGAACTAAAATAAAACCGGCTTACATGTAAATATTATCTTAGACATGGTTAATCACTTAAGTATATCCCACTTAATATTAACAAGCATGTTATCAAAGATAATAAAACGGAAATTTATGTATAAGGATAAAATCCCTCAAAATAAATATTAAGTCGGCATAGCCTTCCATAATCTTAGTTAGAAACGAACCATAGTTCAAAGTGCTTGACCAACCCTAGTTGGGGTGCTTTCAATTATCGGGGAATTCTAATTCAAGGTTTTGGGTTGAATTGACTTGGTTCGCATCAAGGGTTGACTGCCACAGTAGGACTTGGTGTGACCAAGAGGCAAAGGTTGAGGAAATCCAAAAAGGATTTCAGGATTGGGAAGTCCACTCAGTGGATCAAGGAGCTATGAGTTAATGCAGTTGGCATTTAGAATACCTACCTAAAACCTTTCAAGTTGCTTGACCAACCCTAGTTGGGGTAATGTGAAGGGCAATATGGATCCTTTCCACTATAATATTCACGCAACAGAATATTCTGAAGTCAATGGTGAGGGCTATTGGATTTTGATAAAATAGTGGGAGACTAATAAGTATTAATTTATTTATTTGTCTCAATTTTTGTAATAAAGTACTAAACCTTTTCTCATATTAATTTGTAGAAACATCAATAAAATGACTTCAAATATATCATGGCGCACCATACTCGAAAAAGAAAACCATCTCACCGGCACCAATTTCCAAGAGTGGCAGAGGCGTTTACGCGTCGTCCTTCGCCACGAAAGGAAATTATATGTGCTGGAAGACCCTGTCCCAGTTGCGTCTGGGAAAGAGGCTAGTGATGAGGAATTATCTCTCTACATGAAACACATGGATGATACCACAGATTTCCAGTGTGTCATGATATCGTCCATGTCTAATGAGCTCTTGAAGCAACATGAAAACATGGACGCGTATAGCATGATGTCTCACCTTAAAGATCTCTACCAAGAGAAGGTGAGACAGGAGAGGTATGAGATCTCCAATGCCTTGTTTACCATGAAGCTTGGAGAGTCTGTGCCAGCTAGGCCTCATGTAGTCAAGCTTATTGGCTACATTGAATGCCTGGACATCTTAGGGATTAAATTCCTGGATTATTTGCGTACAGATCTCATCCTATCATTACTGCACAAGACCTTCTCTAGCTTCATTGTCAACTATAACATGAGCGGCAATGAGAAGAGTCTATCGGAGCTTCTGACCATGATTCACCAGGTAGATAAGGACATGGGGCGTGACAACCCCGCGGTCCTTATGGTGAACAAGAAAAGGAAGGACAAGTCAAAGGGGCCAAAGACTTATAAATGGTATGAATCCCCTGAGCACCGTCCCTCCAAGAAGGGGAAGATCCAGAGGCAGGGCAAGGAACGGGAGGCAGTGTGTTTTTCATGTGGAAAGCAGGGCCACTGGAATAGGAACTGCACCCAGAAGCATGGGGACGCTAAAGGTGCATTTGTTATTGAGTGCAATCATTCTATTTCTACACATTGGGTATTAGATACAGCTTGTGGGGCTCACATCTGTATTCAAATGCAGGAACCAAGTAGATTTAGAAAGATCGCCAGAGGAGAGGTGGATCTTCGAGCTGCCAATGGCGTAAGGCTGGCTGCGTTGTCTATTGGCAACTACCACCTCTCATTGCTGACTGGGATGATTTTGGTTTTACATAACTTTTATTATGTTCCTAGTGTTACCAAGAACATAATTTTTGTATCTTGTTTGGATATGGATGGATTTGTTTTCAAATTTGGAAATAAGGGTTGTCTCTTTTATAAGAACAATGTATGTTATGGTATGGAACATTTAAATAATGTTTTGTATGTATTGAATTACGAAAACCAAATGTTGGCAATCGATAACGAAACAAACTCACATGACTCATACATCACCTAGTTATGGCATCACCGCCTTGGTCATGTGAACGAGAAGCGTTTGACAAATCTATGTCAAGATGGCTATTTAGACTCTACTGAGCTAAAACCACTTGATAGATGTCACGCTTGTTTACAAGGAAAAATTACCAAGCCGCCTTTTGGTGGACAAGGTGAAAGGGCCACAGAGCTTCTAGGATTGGTACACACGGATGTGTGTGGACCATTTCCAGTAGAAGCAATAGGTGGATATTCTTACTTCATTACTTTTACTGATGATTTGAGTAGATATGGCTATGTCTACTTAATGAAGTATAAGTAAGATTCCTTAGAGAAATTTAAGGAATTCAAGAATGAAGTAGAGAATCAGCTTGGTAAGAAGATAAAGAAGCTTCGATCGGATCGAGGTAGAGAATATCTCAACCAAGAGTTCATCGATCTTCTATGGGAGTCTAGGATTCTATCTCAGCTCACTCCTCCTTATACACCACAGTGGAATGGTGTTAGTGAAAGGAGGAACCACACCTTGTTGGACATGGTGAGGTCGATGATGAGTCATGCGGATCTTCCATTATCCTTTTCGGGATATGCATTACAAACTGCAGCATACACATTAAACCGCATACCAACTAAGGCGGAAAATGGAATTCCATACGAGTTATGGAATGGAAGGAAACCCACTTTGTCGCACACACGTGTATGGGGATGCGAGGCGTTTGTTAAGGCCTTATCAGGCAACAAACTAGCACCCCAGGGCACGAAGTGTATCTTTATAGGATATCCCAAGGAAATAAAAGGATATTACCTATATAACCCTCAAGACAAGAAAGTGACTGTCTCCAGACAAGCCGTATTTCTTGAGAGGGAGAACATCCTCAAGAAGGATAGTGGGAGAAAGATTGACTTCGACGAAGTTGATGCTCAAGATACATTGGAGTTGGTACAGGAACAAGTTTCACAGGTCCTCGTGGAAGAGGTTTCAAAAACACAAGTACTGCGTAGGAGCTCAATAGAGGTAAGGGAACCAGAGAGATTTGGTTTCTTAGTCACCGAGGATGGTGAATCATTATTGTTGGACAATGATGAACCTCTCCTACAAGGAAGCAGTAGAAAGCTCAGAAGCTGCAAGATGGCTAGAAGCTATGAATTCTGAGATGGATTCCATGTATCAGATCCAAGTTTGGGTTCTATTCGATGAGCCAGTTGATGTAAAGCCTGTTGGATGCAAATGGGTATTCAAAAGAAATCTGGACATGGAAGGTCAAGTTAGCACCTATAAAGCAAGGCTAGTGGCTAAAGGATTCAGATAGAGTCAAGGAATTGACTATGATGAAACATTCTCACCAGTTTCCATGTTTAAATCCATAAGAATCATACTTACCATAGCATCTTATCATGACTACAAGATTTGAAAGATGGATGTCAAAACAGCATTCCTTAACGGGAACCTTCAGGAAGATGTCTATATGACACAACCAGAAAGGTTTGTAACACCAGGTGAAGCCAAATGGGTTTGCAAGTTAAAAAAATCCATTTATGGATTGAAGAAATCATCCAGGTCATGGAACATTCGATTTGATGAAGCCATAAAGGAATTTGGTTTCATTAAGAACGAATGTGATCCATGTGTTTATAAGCGGTTTAATGGGAATGCGGTCATCATCCTAGTGGTATATGTTGATGACATATTGCTTATTGGAAACGACTTACAAGCCTTACATTAAGTTAAGGACTGGTTGAACAAGTTTTTCTCCATAAAGGACTTAGGAGAAGAAGCCTACATTCTAAGGATCAAGATCATTCGTGACCGATCCAAGAGGCTGCTTGGTTTGTCAGGGTACATACATTGACCAGATACTAAAGATATTTAGTATGGAAAACTCCAAGAGGGGATTGTTTCTAGTGTCACATGGCTTACATATTTCTAAGAAAATGTGTCCCCAGACACAACAAGAGAAAGATAGGATGAGTAAGATCTCATACGCTTCAGCTATAGGATCCATCATGTATGACATGTTATGTACCAGTCTTGATGTTTCCTATGCACTGATCATGGTAGGAAAATATCAAGCAGATCCATGAGAACATCATTGGACTACTGTTAAGACTATCCTTAAGTATCTGAGAAGAACTAAGGATATATTCCTGGTGTATGGAGGAGACGAGGAACTTGTCATGATAGGGTATGTTGATGCTGGTTTTCAAACAGATCAGAATGATCTGAAGTCGCAATCTGGATATGTTTTCTGTCTCAATGGAAGAGTTGTGAGCTGGAAGAGTTCAAAGCAGCCAGTTGTCGCCGATTCTACAGTGGAGTCCGAGTATATAGCAGCTTCTGATGCAGACAAAGAAGTCGTCTGGATTCGGAACTTTGTCCATGATCTTGATGTGGTGCCTAGCAGTAAAGATCCCATTACATTTTATTGAGATAATACTGCAGTGGTGGATCTTGCAAAAGAACCAAGGTCACATCAACGGACAAAGTACATACTCCGAAAGTATCACCTCTTGATGGATTTATATCAAAGAGGAGAAGTTGTAGTGAGTAGAGTGTCCATGGAAGAGAACATGGCGGACCCCATGACTAAAGGCCTATCTCAGCAGAAGCATGAATATCATGTGAGAGCTAGCGGGTTAAAGGTTGTTAGTAGTTGGCTCTAGTCCAAGTGGGATTTTGTTGGAGTTGGTGGTCTAGAACCAACTACTTTGTACTTTATTCATTAAATAAAAACCTTATCACATCTTGATTGTTCTTCTACATGACATGTCATGTGATAATTTCCTAAGGACAGCTGTTGCATTAAAGGGTCATAGCGGATCCCTGCTATGATGAGAACCCGGAAGTTCCATAACACTGTTCTTGAATGTATGTTCTATGGCCGGATGATATTATTTGAGGGACACAAATAATACAGGTCATTAGGGGTGAGGACTCATAAAACTTTGAGGCACCTTATCATGGTGTGCGCCCTTGGTAATATCCAGGAGGATATTATGAGAATGAGACCCACTAGTAGGAAATCCACATTTCATAGTGTCATTGGATGTTCCTATCTGTGGACGTGTGTATTGGTCCTTAGACTTTAAGATTATTATTAATGGGTATTACAACTCGCACACTTAGATGTATTGATGAAAACTGTGACGACACATTGTTCGCAGTGAGGTAGGATACGTTGGGTGCGTCACGAGTAATACCGCATTAATAGATAATGCGAGAAAGGATTTTTCCCTTCCATTCCATAACGGAAGTAGATATCTCAGGCCCTTTGATGGAATTGATATAGCCTAAATAAATCCATGGCCATGGTAAGGTATGGGCAAGTTAAATTCCGGGAAGTCAAAGAAAGAATAATCAATTACATGGGTTGATGGCACTAGCATGCAACCCGCTTGATTGGAGATATCGAGACAAAGGGATTATATTACACGGTAAGCGTTCGTAGGAAGTGACACGTCATTAAGGCGTTAACTTCTTTCTCTATGGGTTCCTTGGCGTGTTGCTAGATGCTAACCTTGGACTTTAGGCAGGCTCAGCCTAATGCCACCGAGAAAGAGGCCTAGAGGGTCACACACTATGTGTTTCCATGTATCTCAGTTAAATATTAATTTAACAAGTTAAATAAATATTATTCCCGACTGTGGTTTAATAATTATCTAAGTATGTCTGATTGCATTTATTTTGACACTTGCAATTCGAGAGAATATATTCTGGACGAAATAATATATTTATTAGCGATTAATGCAGTTAAATTTATTGAAGAAATAAATATTCATTACTCAAGGTCTAATAAATGTGGTGGAGAAAAATGGAAAATAAAAGTACACGCCGTGTATATTAAATACACACACCGTGTAGTTTTATGGAAAACAAGTATACGCCGTGTATTAATTATTACACGTCGTGTAGTTTTTCCAGTTGGGATTTTGAGGATTTAATATTGTTTTATTAAATGATATTTATTATAATCAGCGTGGGCACATGTCAAGGAATTAATAATTCTACATGGGGGTTTTCAATAAGAGTTAATGAAATAAATAAAATGCATAACGCATTTATTTATTTTCATAACTCTATTAACCTCAAAACCGATTATAAATATCCTCGCAACCCCAACATTTTAAAGAGCCATTGTTGTGCACAACGGATTTGGAAATACTCTCAAGCCAAGAGAGAATTCCCTTTCCACCAAGAACGCCCTCAAGTTATGAGAGCAAGATCCTCCACCGGATTAAGGCAGTCGAAGGCGGACATCGCAAGCGAAGGTTCTTCCGCGCTAGCACACGGATATCCCTTCGGCGACGTCCGGAGATACATGACACACGTGTGGATCACCACTAGAGGAATCCTACACTTGGATTCTACGACGCAATGAAGGATCACTGAATCATGACCGTACACATCAACGAAGAAAGAATTCCAACGAGGTAATTCTTATGAATTAATTAAATTAATTGTAATCAACATATGATGATCCTCCTCAAGGGTTCTGGGACTCTTCTTTTCTTTTCATTCTTCATTCTATTCCGAAGATTCGGTGTTTTATATCGTGATGGATCTAGGATTGAACGTTGTTTAACGTTAAAATTAAAGTTGGGCTAACCCACCAACACGCTTCCGCTGCGCCCGGAACCTACACGATGCTCCTACTATCAGTAGAAGGGATACTGACTCCAGATGTTGAGCCGCCCAGGCTCACAACTACAAAATCCCTCAGATTTCACTTTGTGATCAGCACCTAGTTGATAATAGAAGTGATGGAAGTCAACCTGAATATGTTCACCTAAGATCAGATGTCATGCCTCAGACCATCCTCAAACTTTTTTTCCAGGAATAACTCATCGCCTCCTGGAATAATCATGAAGCACTAAAGCTTAGTGAAACGAGAAGAATACTCCATGAGAAAAAGTGTTCCTTGCTATAAAATCATGAACTATTGGTCTGAATCGGACCTCAAAGTCTCCGAATAGAAGAATTCATAGAAGGAACGCAGGAACTCATCCCAATCCATGACCTACTGGCATCCCTTCTGTGAGATCACATCCTACCATCTCTTAGAAGAATCTCGAATCATGTGTGTAGCAAGCTTGATCCTCCTCTCTGGAGGCGTCTACAGATTCTCGAAGATAGATAGCATGGCTTCTAACCATGACTATGCAGCCTGAGGCCCTCCTTCCCCTGTGAAAGTGGGAGGATGTTGCTGGTGGTAAACCTGTGTCAGCTCTGCCATAGAAGGGGCAGGATTCGGTACTCCTCAAAAGGTTTGCATGATCCTCATGAATCCCTCTTGGAACTGTGCTTCAGCACCTCTGTCTAGAATGATGGTCAGTTCCAAAAATGGCACTACAGGAGGATCTACTGGAATTCCTTGATTAGCCATGTCTGGTGTCTGGTCATTTCTCTATAATTGGAGTACAACCAAAGGACATCTCGGTGGCATGAATCTGCAAGGTCAAGTGCACACCTTAGATCAAGATTATCAAGGACTGAATACTATACGAGTAAGTAGGGAATAGGAGAAAGAAATCATTCAAGTTATTTCAAAAATGGATACACGACATGTATAATGCCTACATAGCATGTTCCCTTAAGCCTTTCACATGGGTGTGTACCACTACCAAAACTGGTTGTGTAACACCCCATACACGGTGTGTTGTCCTTACACATGGCGTGTACTTGAATCCTCTTCTCCTGCCCAAGTTCCCTTACATGGATAGGCCACATGATTCTCATTGAACAATACTACATGGCATTTTAGTGCCAAACACGACATGTACTAGACGAACCTCACCGACTCGTGTTGTTAGTGACACGGCCGGATACACGGCTCACACTACACGGCGTGTTCTAGATGGACACGGTGTGTACTGCTTAGGTTTCGACTGCCCGTGTTGTTAGTCACACAGGTGAACACACGGTTGACTATACACGGCGTGTTAGTTCCAGACACAGCGTGTACAATAAGATTTAACCAACCCGTGTTGCTCGTTACACGATTGGATACTCGGGTTACACTACACAGCGTGTTCTAGACGGACACGGTGTGTATTAAAAAGTACCTAACTGACCCATGTTGTTAGTGACACGGTCAGATTCTAGGGATTAAACTACATAGAGTGTTTCAGACGGACACAACATGTATTATAAAAGACTCAACTGACCTGTGTTGTTAGTGACACGGTCGGTAACAGGGTTCTACAACATGGCGTGTACATCTGGTACATTGAGTGCCCTACCAAAGATTTCAAACCATGTGTCTCTGCCCACACAGTCTGATACTTAGTTAGAGACTACATGGTGTGTACATAAAGTACACGGCATGTACTTAAGAAAAAAAGTTTCTTCTCAAACATAAGAACACATGGCTTGTATTAAACATTACACGGCATGTATTCTAGGTTTTTCCAGAAAATTACCCCCAAAAACTACTCTGTAACCCATAAAAACACTAAAACAAAAATTAATGTGCCAAATTCTGATCCATGAGGGCCCATACTCATCGCGAATCAAAGTTCAGCATCTTATACATGTTATAAAAAAGGATAAGAGGGTAAAGATCCACTAAATTCCGGTCCATGAGGGCCCATAACACCTCTAGAACCAAAGTTTGGTGTTCATTAAAATAGAACCTTACACAACCAATACCCTATCAAACAGTAGGTATTATATCAAGGCATCTATCACAACAACATGCATGTCTAGAACAACATCTATCACAACAACATGCTATCGCTAGTGAATCCTAAATGGCATGGCAAAAATTCATGACATGTGATTTCTAGAAAGTGCCTATATGATGCATGATATGGAATACCTTCATCTCATTGGGTTTCAATAGAAATAGAACCTCAATAACATAAAAAATAACAGCACAAAACATGTGAATCACCCAAGGTGAAATCAAATCAACTGTAATAATTGCAAAACCAAAAAAAATCAATAAACGGGGTAGATTGGATTTTCCCTATACACGGGTTAGCTACTCTCAGGAACAACTTATTACCAAGTACCCATTCCTTCGTATCCCTACCTATAGGCTCCAAATAGTAAGTTAAGAGAAAAGAATTACTCTGATACCACTTTCTAGCATCCTGGTTCCAGAAGCCGCCCAGAGGTGCCCCATACCCAGTTGGTCACATGGCCTCAAACACATTTCCATGAAGGCCAGAGGTTGCCGACTAGCAGTGAGGGCCTTGGGTGTGATGGTGTGGAAACTATGCCCTCATAGGAAGAGTAACACAACGGAAGTAAAACAGGTATACAGTAGAGGAATAAGTAAATATACCAAACAACAGTAAATAGTGGAAGACTGGAAATAATAAACTGGAGCCCACATACATATGAATGATGCATGATACATATGTCTAGGAAAGTATCCAAACAAATCACAATGTTGGAATACAAAACAGTACTAAACCAAAGTACAAAAGAAAATATATAAACAGCTTCTTAGCATCACAAGCCTAAGCTTGGTCCCATGCTCTCCATCTCCACAGCAATCAAGTACTTGAAGTAGAAGGGCTCTTGCCCTTATCTATACCTACAAAAATATAATCAGTTTGGGCCCAAAAGCATGGCCAAATAGGGTGTAAGACTAAATCCCAGTAGGCAACAACCACGAGATCTATGCCTAACATTCAGTGAATATATGATATGTAATAAGAAAATAAATTCAGTAATAAGAAAGTACACAAGGTAAAAAATTCCCACAGTTTTGAGCATTCAAATAACCACATCTCAAGAACAAGATAATCACAAAAAGGTAACCTTCAAGGAAGTACTCACATCTTATCCTCTCTTGTCATAACTAGTAACACAAAAAAGCAGTTAAACACCAACGGTAACCCTCTGGGAAGTTCTAACAGCCTATCCCCTCTGGTCCTACCTAGAAACACAAGAAAGCAGCTAAACACCAATGGTAACCCTCTGGGAAATTCTCACAGACTATCCCCTCTGGTCCTACCTAGAAACATAATCAAACCTATAGGCCATACACTCATTCTAACCCCTCTAGTTCAGCTTAATCATAGACTCTCTGAGGAAGAACTCATCTTCAATTTCTCTTATAGTCTCGTATCAGTAACTAAAGGCTCTCTGCGGAAGCACTTACATCACATTCCACCCATGGCCTACGTCAAGGAACTACAAACTCTCTGAGGAATCACTTACATAAATTCCCCATGTGGTGTCACATCATAGAAGTAAACAGACACTCTAGAGAAGCCCTTACATCCATTCTCCCTATGGTCAACTACAAAAGGTTCTCATGGCCCTGTGTAAGTCAAGCAAGCATAGCTGTGTGTATCAGCCTAATTAAACCTTAATAACTACTTGGAAAAATAGTCTACAGTATCACAGTATGTCAAAGAAACAGTCACACCATCCTACAATACTAGGCATGGGAAAAACAGGGCATCCTAATAGGCTAAGTAATACCAAAAGTTCATAACTCAAACATGCATGGTAAAATATCTCCAAAGCATAGAAAACAACCCTATTCACATTCAATTAACCTCCATTAAAGCATACAAGCATAGTAGGAAAATATCAGGGATAAAATGGTAAACACGCAATACCCCGTTCATGGGTATTAGGCACTTTTGAACATATATCTCAAAGACTTTCAACGAAAATTCACAAACCACCTACCTCAATGTCGATAGATAAATATACATGAGTATCAGGGATTGAATCACCTTAGAACACTGATGATCTATAAAATTGTCTAAAACATTCAACAGGGGATAACTTGAGAAAGTGGAGGAATCAGTAAATGAATCTGTAGAAAAAGGAAGAGCTTACCGAGGCGATCCCAATGTAATCGACGGTGATCGATTCGGAGAACGGAAGGCGACTCGGGGGCTCAGAGAATATTCTTCAGCGTATAGATTCTCTCGGATGAACCAGACCTAAAAGAAGGTGTTTTTGTTGATTATACGTGACCCTATTACATTTAATGAAAAAAAAGAAAATACACAGTGTGTACTTTAGAAGTACACAGCGTGTACTTTCCTTTTTCGTACTCTACTTTGGGTGGTCTCTAGGTCACCACACATGACCGTGTGTGTGGCCGTTACACACCCAGCACATGGATACCCATGGATACTGAGTACACAGCATGTACTCATAAAGTACATGGCGTGTACTTATGAAATTTCCAAAAATTCCACTTTTTCTAAAAAACAACCAGAAAAGAAAGACATACCAGAAAAGAAGCTCTATGTTCTTACATTGAAGACTTATTATGAATTAAGTAGTTTTTTATATAATGATAAAAAAAACCATTAGTTAAGAAATATATGGGTGTTGTTAGTTTATGTTTTGTCTAAAATCTTTAAAGATATAAACCTAAAAGGTCTTGGGAAGGAATTTAATACAATATTTTCTTTATTTCATGTAATTATGGTATAATTATGTCTAAGAATTTATAGTTTGTATTGAAGCCAGTATGTAAATTATGTGTTTATGGAATCGGATCTGGGAGTGCGGGTGTGAGGAATTGCATTAATAAGTCTCATATCAATAAATTCCAAAAACTATAACCCTTCAATGGTATCAAGTTCTAGACAATTAACTTCCTTTATTAACACATCATAATCTACTATATCTATCCCTAAGAACCTATTTTATCTCTTTTATTAGTAACAAGTCCACAGTAGGATTTCATCGACATATGTTGGTATTAATAGAATCCTCCCCCAAAGTCTCATCAATCTTAATGATTAGAATAAGACATATTCATTTCCCTAGATCTATAGTGATCATTTAGGATCAAAAGTAAAAATATTAAAATAGTAAAATAAGAGATTTATAAAGAAACCATATAAAATTATATCTCTTAGAAAAAATTCTATAAATTTAAAAAAAATGGAAGCACTTTGGGAAATGAAATAAATCTTGCTTTAAAATGATTACAAAAACTTTGAGAACATAATCAGGTGTATCACCTTATTTTTTTCACATATCTACTATTCAATAAAATGATAATATGAATTTATAGATTAAATTATAATAAAATAAGATGGTAATATTCCATGTTCTTCAAGTCTAGTTTCAACTACATCATAAGTATTTTAACTCCTTCCATCAGATGCAATTTAGTGCCATCATAATACTCCATAAATATGCTAGTGTTATGAATATTTGATGTACTGGATTTAGTTCCCTGGAACGTAATGTATGATAATAGAAAACTAAAAAACACAAAACACTAAACCCAAACATCCAGTTAACTCAAAACCTCAATGAGGTGTATTGAGATTATCAAAACTAAGGATACAGAATAATTCATTAAATAAATGAATCAACAGAATATATTCATAGGTATTTTGGGAGATAATGTTCTTCTAATAACACTCATAAAAAATATAATTAATCCTTTGATGGGGTCTTCATCAAGATATCAAAAACTTTCTCACTTGTAGATAAATATTCCATGTTCAACTTAACACGATCCATATTCTACTTAATGAAATAGAATTTTATACCGATATGTTTACATCACAAATATTACACCAAATTCATTGAAAAAATTGAATTAAATTTTTTTCATATCCAATCACCAATAGAAATTTAATTTTCAGTCAATATTCTAAATTCTTTTTGAGCTATGAAAATTCCATCATCATCCATAGAAATTTCATTCCCTACTAATATTGAAGTTAATAAATCCTTTATGTTATGCATTCCAAATCTTTTTAGTAACTCAAAATAATATTTTTATTGTGATAAGAATATTTAATAGGATGTATATGTCACCTGAAATTCAATGAAAATTGTGATTTCACCAATCATCGACTTCTAAAAGTGTTATTTCATTTGGGATTAAAATTCCTCATAATATTTGATCACATTTCAATAAAAAATATTTCATCAACATGTAAAATCATAATGAGTGAGTTATTATTATTTTATTTGACAAATAAAATATTATAAAATATTTCCCTTTTAAATATTGTGTTATTCATGACATTGTCAAGATTTTAAAACCATGAATGTAGAGTTTTTTTAGCCCATATAGTTCTTTTTTAGATTGCATACATGGATTCTATCACCGTCAAGAATAAAAAATATAGTTATTTAATGGGAACTTCCACATCAAGATGCCTATTTAAGAATAATAAATCCACGTCCATTTGGAATGATTGTAATGTGATACCGTAATTTTATTATTTGAATTATATTTTAATATTATATTATTTTGAATTATTTTTTTGGTTGATTCATGATCTGGTTCATGTTTCAGATATAATTCATTATAACCATGCATTGTGATTTTCATTGTAGTGATAAATAAACAATATGGTGCATAGTTCGAAGACTGTGCATGGCTACCCTACATTATTAAAAATTGACTAAAATGTTGATTTCACTCTGAATTGATTTCTAGATCAATATAAGGATATTATTCATTATTTTTAATGGTATTATGATTTATAAGTTATAATTTCAATATTTTGGTAATTATTTATTTAAAATAGAAGTATAATGTCATATATGATAACTATTATTATTACTACATGTATTTTTATATCAATTTATAATTAAAATGATATTAAATATGTTGATATAATTTAGTGTTTACAAAGTGAATATATGTATATCATCATCATCTATTAGAATGGTTATTATTGTTGTTATTTCTCTTTATGTTAATATTATTATTATTATCTATTTTCAAGGCCATTATTATTATTATTATTATTATTATTATTATTCTCTATTAGTATGGTTGTTTTTAGATCTTGTGGTTGATGTTTGGTATGGTTACTTCGGTGGAAGAAAATGTTGACATATGGTTGATGCTTACCTTATATGACTTTAGTGCGTCACATGGCGCACATGAATAGATGATGTGTAATTCATGGTAAGGATGGGAGAACATTAATGGATGTTTGAAAATTATGGATACATTGGTCATTTGACATCTGACATAAAAACATAGGGTTCCATCACATAGGAAGATGACAATGGGATCACCCATGCAAAGCACATATACATTTGAAAATGGAGATTGTATAATTAATTAGGAATCTTAGGGATTCACAATATCAAGGGAATAACAAGATAACTTATAAAATATAATATGATTTTGTTGAGATGTGGATATACTCCTATGGGGGAGTAGGTTCCAGACATGATTGGCTTATTTGTTGTGTCTATTTTCATTTGGTAACCCCTTTGCCTCATTTTCACTATTGTAATTGTTGTAGTCATCATCATCATCATCATTGCATAGATGAACTGTAACCTAATAACTATGGTTTCCCATCTATAACCCTAATGTGGGGGATAAAACCTCATTGGATTTGATATTCTCACATTTTAGGAGTATTCATGTAAATATTATTATAATCACATCGTTGATGGAAATGATGTGATGATAGTATTTTTAGAAACATGGGATAAAGCAGGAATGTGATTGGGGATATACAATTTATAATTTTAACCAAAAAGGAAATTTAAAAGGTGGATTTTATAATGGAATAAATATGTTACGCATGGTTATGATGGGAATTGTAGACATTGACGTGGAATTCATGCTTGAACACATGAATAATTTCCTCATGATCAGTGAGGAAAAGATGGTCGGATCACTGACATAGAAAAAAAATAGATGCAAAGAAGAAAGGTTTGGAATAATAAAAAAGTTGGATTGATCAAAAAATACAATGGTATTAGGTCTTATGGTTCATCATAAGATTGGTAAATTTTCCATTCAAATATATTTGGGTAATCTGAATGTGGGACATACTCTTAGAGAGAGGAGTGAAACTGTCACGACCAGCCCTCACCAAAAGGAGTGAAGGGACAGCAGATTTCCAAGCCCTTTCTTATTTATGTTGAAGGAGAGATAATGACCCCTGAGTCCCACCTCTAGTAGGCTCCAGAGTGGCGACTAGCACCAAGGGTATAACATTTTCACAATATGTGAGGCATTACCCTTTTTTTTGTTAGCCAAGATTGGGAGAAACAATGAGTCAACACCAACCACCACCAAGTATAGAAAACTCAAGGTAAAAAAACCAAACTACATGCATGTTTAATAATAAAACTGAAAAAGGTACAAGGAATACAAAGTAAAATACCCAATAGGAAAGGAAAAAAGGCTAAGAAGAAACCAATAGCGACCAACAACAACTCCAACGTCCAGGCTAGTAAGGTCCCGCACAGCCTCCGAAGCCTTCCTAGAAACCAGAAAGTAAACGTAGGGTGAGAATATAAAGTATAATCAGTATGAAAAACCTATAGATCTCATGCACAAGTGGGGAGACATACTAAAGTCCCATGAGAAGAATAAGAAACATCATCTATCAAGGAGTCTATCCATCCCACCTCACTGGCCATGCTCACCAAACAACACAAGCAGTAAGATAATAGTAAATAACGAAGCATTTGGGTACCCCTCACCACCATTTCCCCCACTAGCTAGCTAATCATCCCTAAAGGAAAATGTCCTAACGCTACCATGCTCTTCGTGCCTGAACACACCTGGGCCTCACAACCATCCATATCCCTGCCCGCACACACCTGGGCCTCTCAACCATCCACCCCTACCCGAAAACACCTGGGCCTCATCCCGAAGACACTTGGGAAAACAAACCATAACTAAAACCCCTGCCCAAAAACACCTGGGCTAACAACACACCAAACTAAACCTACCCGAATAATCTTGGGTGTACGGTCGCCTCCAGCCATCACAGCCGAGGGAAGAGGGAGAAGGAATGAGAGTAACTAGGGAGAAACACCCTTCCCTATGAAATGGGGTGTCTGACACTAAGTGACCAACGCGGATAGGGTGAGACTAAACACAAAACATACAGTTACACAAATATATATACCAACACATAGCCCAACCTATGGATCCTCAAATAGATACAAGCAGGTGCACAAGCACTGCTGCTTCAGAAAACAGGCACATAATAAATAGTTCCCAGTTTCCCTGTTCAAGTTATCATTTCATAACAGTTCAGTATGAGTTAATCCCTTCACTATTGGACAACTAAGAAGCACATTCACAGATAAAACAACCATAAGGCAGAAGGGAAAACCATCGGGTAATTTAAGCATTCACGCCTGATTCTCTTGTGAAGTCACAACAACTAGAGATTAAGTGAGATCCCTCGAAGTACTGGAAACAAAACAAACCCCGAGACATAGCCCCATGTCCCCAAAATTTAGGAGCCAACGGTTTCTCAAAAACAGAGGATTCCACCCCAATTCGTGATATAAGCAGAGTAACCACGCAGCCTCAGATTCAAAACTAGTGAAAGTATAACAACAGGGGATCTCATCCCCCCCCCCCCATATCACCCCAGGAATCTAAGACCCCATCCAAGAAAACCATAGAGTCGCCCGCAATCATCCTGTGAAGGAAAAACAACCAAACCACTACCACCAACACAAGGCAGGCCCATGCATGTATTTTCAGGTTTAAAGGATTTAACACACTCCATAGTTTCAATTCCACTGGGCTTTAACCAGGGTTATCACAGCAAAGGGTTAATCCTGGTGCTTTCAATTTATTTAACAGAGTATACATAATTAACCAATTCCATGTTACGGTTATTTAAACATTCAGTAGCACCGAGGTTCATTAGTGCTCAGAGAAGACCACCAACGGCCATGATTTTCAGTGATAATAGGATCGTACAATTCACAACACATATCAACATAAAAGAGTACAGCAGAACATCGATCACACCCCCTTCTTTTTCTTTAAAGGTCCGTTCATTATCTTCATTAAGTTCGGTTTCATCAATTTCCACAGAGAAAAAAAGCATGCTCAGCCCGCATGATACATAGAAAGAAGTGACGAAGGATAAAAATCCCTACTTGGTTGATCAAAGATTGTCGTTAATTCCTCACATGGAAACTAGAAAACAGAAGTAGCAGGAGCTCCATAGAACGCGATCAAGGAAAACTTCTCAGGGGTACAACTCATCCGGAGGAAGGGAATTCCGAACACAGGGTGATAGAGAAAAAGAAACGTAGGGAGAAGAGAAGTCTTTTGGTTAATATGCTGAGATACAGCATCCCCGAGATGGTTAAGATATGGAGAAAAAATTGAAATCGCAGAAGAAGTGGAATCATGGGTTGACCACGCGGCTGGGCCACCCCTCACATCCAATTAAAAGGTCCCCACCCTTCGGGGCGGTTAAAACCGACTCACAGGATACGGTAGAGGCGTTTCTGAAAACGCAGTTAAAATCATGAACAAAACGCATGGTTTTGCATTTAATTAAATATCGTTAATGGTCTTTAAAATAGGCTTGGGTCAAACCAATTCGCGCAAAAGGAGGCGCTACTGGAAAAACCCGTGGAGGTCACCAGTAGGCTAGGTCTACCGGTAGACCAAGCCACTGATTAGACGAGGCTACTAGTAGGCTGGGGCTACCAGTAGGTCCAGCTACTGATAGGTCAAGGCCACCGGTAGGCCGCAGCCACCGGTAGGCTAAGCTACCGGTAGGCCGAGGCCACGGTAGGCTGCGGCTATAGGTAGGCCGAGCTACCAGTAGGCCGAGCCACCGGTAGGCCGAGCCACTGGTAGGCCGAGCCACCGGTAGGCCGAGATACCTATAGGTTGAGCTACCGGTAGGCCGAAATACCGGTAGGTTGAGCTACCAGTAGGCCAATGCCAAAGGTAGGCCGCGACCACCGGTACACACGAACCAAGGGTATGGTTCTACCACGAAGAACTTTCACTTTATGATCCTCGATCTTGATCGGTCATTCTATGAAGGTCGCATCATCTTCCACATCTAATTCTCCCCAATCGATGATGTGGGGGTCGTCATGTAGATATCAACGAAGCTGGGAGATGTAAAAGACGTTTTGAACTTTCTCCAACTGAGGTGGAAACACCAGCTGATATTCCACCTCACCAACTTGTCCCAACACCTCGAAAGGTTCGATGAACCTAGGGGAGAGCTTACTCCCCTTCCCAAACCTTCCTTGCCCATGTCGAGGTGAAACCTTCAAGAACACATGATTCCCCACCTAGAACTCCAAGGGCCTCCTCCTACGATCGACATAAGACTTCTGCCGGTCCTAGGCAGCCTTCATCCTCTCACGCACGAGCTGAACCTTCTCAGTGGTTCCCTACACCACTTCTGGCCCAAGAACAGCTGCTTCCCCAATCTCTTTCCAGTAAACAGGTGAACGACACGGCCTTCCATACAAGGCCTCAAACAGTGTCATGACAATAGTGGAGTGGAATATATTGTTATAAGAAAACTACACCAGAGGCAAGTGTCATACCCATGATCCCCCAAAATCCAGAACACATGCCCGCAGCATGTCTTCCAACGTCTGGATCGTTTGTTCTATTTTCCAATCTGTCTGAGGGTGGAAAGTAGTGCTAAGGAGTAGATGGGTGCCAAAGGAATGCTGTAATCCCCTCCAGACTCATGAGGTAAAATGTGTGTCTCAATCGGAGACAATAGATCTCAGAATCCTGTGCAACCACACCACCTCATCGATGTACCTCTGGGCTAAGGTGTGCACTGAGCTCAACTCCCTAATCTCCAAGAAGTGTGCTGATTTTGTCAACCGATCCACCACTACCCAGATGGCATCATAACCTCCATCTGATACCATTCTGTCACGACCCGCCTTCACCAAAAATAGGGAAGGGACATCAGATCTCCAAGACCTTCCTTCTTTAAGTTGAAGGAGAGATAATGACCCCCCGAGTCCCACCTCTAGTACGCCCCGTAGTGGCGACTAGCACCAAGGGTATAACATTTTCACAATGTGGGAGGCATTACCCTTTTTTTGTTAGCCAAGATTGGGAGAAACAATGAGTCAACACCAACCACCACCAAGTATAGAAAACTCAAGGTAAAAAGATGCCAAACTACATGCATGTTTAATAATAAAACTGAACAAGGTACAAGGACTCCAAAGTACAATACCCAATAGGAAAGGAAAAAGGCTATGCAGAAACCAACAGCGACCAACAGCAACTCCAACGTCCAGGCTAGTAAGGTCCCGCATAGCCTCTGAATCCCTCCTGGAAACCTGAAAGTAAACGTAGGGTGAGCATACAAAGTATACTCATTAGGAAAAACCTATAGCTCTCTTGCACAAGTGGGGAGATGTACTAAAGTCCCGTGAGAAGCAGAAGAAACATCATCTATCAAGGAGTCGACCCATCCCACCTCACCGACCATGCTCACCAAATAACACAAGCAGTAAGATAATAGTAAAGAACAAAGCATTTGGGTACCTCACACCACCATTTCCCCCACTAGCTAACTACTCATCCCAAACGGCAAACATCCTGACGCTACCATGCTCTTCCTTCCTGCACACACCTGGGCATCACAACCATCCACATCCCTTCCCGCACACACCTGGGCCTCACAACCATCCACCCCTGCCCGAAAACACCTGGGCCTTATCCCAAAGTCACCTGGGAAAACAAACCATAACTAAAACCCTTGCCCAAAAACAACTGGGCTGACAACACACCAAACGAAACCTACCCAAAGAATCTTGGGTGTAAGGTCACCTCCAGCCATCATAGCTGAAGGAAGAGGGAGCAGGAAAGAGATTAACTGTGGGAAACACCCTTCCCCATGAAATGGGGTGTCCGACACTAAGTGCCCAACATGGTTGGGGTAAAACTAAATACAAAACATATAGTTACACATATATATATACCAACACACAGCCCAACCTATGGATCCTCAAACAGATACAAGCAGGTGCACAAGCACTGCTGCCTTAGAAAACAGGCACACAACAAATAGTTCCCAGTTTCCCTGTTCAAGTTATCATTTCATAATAGTTCAGTATGAGTTAATCCCTTCACTACTGGTAAACTAACAGGCACATTCACAAATAAAACAACCATAAGGCGGAATGGAAAACCATTGGGTAATTTAAGCATTCACACTCGGTTCTCTTGTGAAGTCACAACAATTAGGGATTAAGTGAGATCCCTCAAAGTACTGGAAACAAAACAAACCCCAAGATGCAGCCCCATATCCCCAAAATTTATGAGCCAATGGTTTCTCAATAACAGAAGATTCCACCCCAATTCGTGATATAAGCAGAGTAACCACACAGCCTCAGATTCACAACCAGCCAAATTATAACAACATGGGATCCCATCCCCCCCCCCCATATCACCCCAGCAATCTAAGCCCTCATCCAAGAAAAACATAGAGTCACTCGTAATCATCCCATGAAGGAAAAACAACCAAACCACTACCACGAACACAAGGCAGGTCCATGCTGGTATTTTCAAGTTTAAAGGATTTAACACACTCCATAGTTTCAATTCAACTGGGCTTTAACTGGGGTTATCACAGAAAAGGGTTAATCGTGGTGTTTCAATTTATTTAACAGAGTATACATAATTAACCAATTCCATGTTATGGTTATTTAGACATTCAGTAGCATCGAGTTTCATTAGTGCGTAGAGAAGACCACCAACGGCCATGATTTTCAGTGAGAATAGGCCCGTACAATTCACAACACATGTCAACATAAAAGAGTACTGCAGAACATTGATCACACCCACTTATTTTTCTTTAATGGTCTGTTCATTATCTTCATTAAGCTCATTTTCATCAATTTCCACAAAGACAAAAGCATGCCCAACCCGCATGATACACAGAAAGGAGAGACGAAGGAGAAAAATACCTACTTGGTTGATCAAAGATCATCATTATGTCCTCGCATGGAAACTGGAAAACAGGAGTACTAGGAGCTCTATGGAACGTGATCAAGGAAAACTTCATGGGGGTACAACTCATCTGGAGGAAGGGTATTCCGAATGCAGCCGGTAGGACGAGCCACCGATAGGCCGAGCTACCGGTAGGCTGAGGCTACCGGTAGGCCGAGGCTACCGGTAGGCTGAGCTACTGGTAGGCTGAGGATACCGGTGGGTCGAGGCAACCATTAGGAGTCTTAAGCTTCACTGAGAAGCTGGGATGGCCTTCTAGACCACCTAGAACACCTCAGACATCATATTTTCACTAAGTAATGGACCCCAAAACCCCGAGCCATTACAGAAACCCTATTTATTTTTTTATGGGGTGTGAGAATGTTATTGTATTTATTTAAATTTCTATAACCTACTTATAATAATAATTCTAATTAGTATTATTATTATTATTATTATTATTAAACCCTTTGTTGGTGTGGGTGGTTTGGGTGGGGTGGTTTTTAGGTGTATGTATCAGGATCAAACTCAGACATGGGCCCATTTTATTCCATTATGAAAGTTATAATAACTGATATTATTATTGTTATTATTATTATTATTGTTGTTGTTGTTGTTATTATTTGAAAAAGAATAGAAATCACCATGCATATCCCCCTGATTCTTGATTTGGCCAATACAAGGAGGGAGAGTTCTCATTTTCTCTATTCTTCATCCTCTATATAGAAGAAGATCCATCTAGGTAAATCTAGTACAATTTTATTCTCAATATTCTTCTTCATCTTCTTTTTATACCCCTTTATATTCTTCTCTTCTCTATTTCTTATATAGATAATTTTTTCACTTATGGGTTTCCAAATTAGTGGGTTTTGTAACATCAATAATTTATGGAGTTTAATTAATATATGTGTTTGTGTGTGTGTGTGATTTTGTGTTTATTTATTAATTTTATTTCCAAGGAAAATGGAATTCATATTTATAATTATTTTATTATTTAGTGGATGAATAGTTTTTGACATGTGAATAAATTTGAAATATTTACATTTGTAAAATCAAAGAATTATTTTAAACACGGGTAATTGGTGTCATTAATATTACATGTGTAATTAATTGGGTGATAATAACTTGATATAGTTTCATTTTTTTTTGAATGGTAGTTTAATTAGATTATTTTGAATGGGGTTATTGGAAGGTTTTAAATATAGGAAGGGTTTCCCTGAAATTACGGTGGATTATTTTTTAAACCAAAGGATTTGATTAATATATTAAATCCAAGGATATTTTGTAGTAATATGGGATTTGAAAGATTTATAAAGGTTGAAATTATTGGTGGAATGATGAAGAGAGAGGGTGAGAGAGAAATTATGATGTGAAAATTAAAGGTATTTGACTATATTAATATAGAAGGTTGAAAATGGGTTATTTTAATAAGAGAAGTATTTCTTATAAATAGAGAGGAGTCACAAATTTTTCTTTCCCTTTCATTTATCCTTAATTCTACATTCTTGGTACTTGATTCTGGTAATGATTGGTTCATATAGTGATAGATTTGATGGATTATTGATGGATTTTCAAGGTATGCTCAAAAGAAATATAATATTATAAATAAAATATTTAAATTGATAGGAAAAATACACATAGGCCCCAAAACCTTTATTCTCATATTTTTTACTCTAAAAGGAAAGAGTCTGGATTTACAACATTTTGAACAAGGTCATGAAGAATGTTATGAGGATATTCTTCTTGTTGGATATCCTATGAAAATTTTTATTCATTACTTTATAAGAAGTAGGTTACAAGATACTATGTTAAATGAAATAAGGGTCATTCTACTCGCTATAGGATATGTACTCTAAAACCAAAAGTGACATGAGGTATATACCAATCTATCAAGGGGCCATACTGAATGTTCACAATTCATTCTAATCTCTCGTGATTTTTATGTTTAGTTATTTGGGTTTAATAAATATGATCCATGGGGAATTAGAATTATAGATCTTGTTGATTTTCCTCATAATGGTCAGCGACTTAAAAACATGTGTAAAATTTAAAGGAAAACACCTAACATAGGTGGATCTGATTCCTTCCTTGGTTGGTTATAATTTTATAGATTGTGATTTATGGGGGTTTTAAATAATTTATTTAAGGTAATATTTTAACAAATAATTTATTTGAAATTAATTTAACAAAATTATGGCTTATCTAGATGAAGATACAGAGATAATGGGGATTTTTTTAATGAAATGAAAATATATTTTTCTTTCAAAAATCATTTGATTTTAATAATGAAAATGTATTTTTTTCATGAAATATGATTTAAATTTAAGATATATTTATTATGGTAATTATTGTTATGGGAAATTAATTTCAAATAAAATTATTAGTTTTTGGAACTTGTCTAAAGGTATTAGTATATGTAACTCCTTGGTAGTAAATAACTATTTTGTGTGGTTTTAAATATCCATGTACAAGTTATAATAACTTATAAAGATTAATATAAGTGGGATAAGATACATTTCAAGTTCACTATAATCATAGATAGTTTGGTTTAAGAATGGTTTCAATAGTGATTACTTAAATTTTTTCTTATAATTCTTTAAATTATGGAACTATTCATTACATGATAAACGTATGAGGGTAGAGTATTTTTAGAAATATGGATTCTATATAAATAATTATTGTATTTTAGTATAATATATTGATGGGATTTATGAATTTTTAATTGTGAATTATTATTTTTCAAATGAAATTGTTTAGAGGGTTTCTAAATAGACCATGCATGAGAATTTATGGTAATTATTTGAGTAAATCCTACTAAGTAAATTTTTAGTTTCCCATACCCATAAATTTTATTTTTCATGTGGGAATTTTTTTCTATAATGGATGAAAATGTTTCAGTCATTTAGAAATGGTTATTTTTATTGGGTTGTTGATTATTTTCCACTACATTATTATACCTAATTTTTTAAACATTGTTTTAAAATATTAGTTTTGTATAAAATAATTTTTCATTTTCATATTCATATATTTATTTATCTTTATCAAGGGAAATATATTCCCAAATGATTATGTGAATTCCCTATGCACTAGATTCTAGCCTTCAGAGATTATGTGATTTACAAAAGCCTCATGGTTATCCATCTTGGATTTTGAAATTTTGAAATTTGGATTGATTCATTAAAAAAATGGTTCTATATCATGGTTTAAATTAGATTATTTGTATGTTTTTAAGTTATGTATATTAGAGTGGTCATAAATCATAAGTTACTAAAAAATGAAATGCTAACGCCTTTCTTAAGAAACATGAGTTTCTAGATAGTCCAAATATAAAAAAGATCAAGTGATCTCTCATAAGTTGTTGTATCCAGTGGGTGTTTGCAACCACGATGGGTCGAGACATACATTCTACACATTCATAAATATAAACATAGATAAATATGAAATTATTGTGCCTTTAATTTTTAAAAATGATTTCATTATTGAAAATAGGTTTTTTAAATGGTTTTAAAGGTTTTTTAATAAATTTCTACTTTTGGAAAATAATTTGATTAAAAATATATGTGATTTATTTGTGTGAACATGAAATCAAGTAATAATAGTGTTGGATCCTAGAGATATTTTTTGATTTAATTTTTTTTCAATATATATATATATATATATATATATATATATATTCATTTAATATTTTTTTAAATGTCTTATAGTGGACTTTGAAGAATCTAAAATTCTAGAAGTTGGTTGGAAATATGGCTTGACATAATAGGCCAAAACATAACCTATGTTGAAGTTATAATATGCAAAAAAGTATATATTTTTATATATATAGAGTTCTTAGGAGATCCACAACACTATATCAGGCTAAATCATAGTAGTGTTTTGAATATTAAAGAGAAAAATGGGGCCAACCATATGGCACTACAAGATCAAGGTTCCATTGTGAGGCTACCCCAAGCTCAACTGCAGTGAAAAACATGGTAGTAGTGTATTATTCTAGAAAACATAGGTCAGATCCAGGAAATAATAGGACCAAAACATGGGGCAACATTGTGGATAAGTGTTTATAGTGTGGGTCTACATCATAGGAATTTTTTGATGATTATATAGTGAGTTGATTTTGATAAAGGATAGGAAACCTGAATGCATTTCTAACGTGGGAATGGGACAAAGTATGTTACACAAAAATTCATGTGAACAATCCATATATATCAGAGTTTAACTTTTTCTAAGGAATATATGGGGACCATGTCACAACATTCTCTATGCGATGTAAAGTGTGTACTTCTAGAAATAAAGGATTTGAGATATTTAGAGTCTATAAAAATCTACACTATATATATGTAGGATACATTGTATAAATAGAAATAAGATTTTTTAGTCACATTAAATATTATATGTTATAAAAACCACAAAAAAATAGTTATTTAGAATCCATATTAAATTTTATAAGGAATAAAATGGGACCACAATACAGGAGAAGATTGCGTCACGGAGGGTCTATTTTTAGTTGAGTGATAGTTGGAGTATTTATCAAGTATAAGTGAACTTGTACTGTGAGGTATAACCTTATGTCTCAACATTAATATTAGTTGAAAAATAGTTAATAAAAAATTATTGTATCATACCTCAATATGATATGATGTTCTCTAATATATGGCTCCAAAATAATTTGAATATCATTAATGATGTGTAAATTCTTCATAGTTTTTGTAGTTCATTAAACATCTAAAACTATTAAATTTTTATTGAATGAAGGTGATATAATTTAGAAAGATACATTGGATAGATTTATGTATAATAAGTTGGGTTGTTGTTATAGTTTTAATTTTAAAGATGAAATTCAAACTATTCTAGATAAAATAAGAACTTGTTGTGAAATAGAAATGGTGACACACATAGAATAGATAATAAAGAGTCTTTAAAGATTAGGTATTAGAGGATCATTTTTTCTGATATTATTGAATATCAAATATTTATTAGTGAAGTGTGATCAAACTAAAGTTAATTGAATTATAGGCCTAAAATATAAATTTTTATGCATATCTCTAAAGATATTTTATATAATATAAGAGAATCATGGAAGAACACCCTTTCTATATGGTGTTATTTAAATTTTCCTATAAACTTATAAAATATACCATCATGTTGACTATATCATTATCCATCATGAAATAGATGTGTGGAAGATAGGAAGTGGTTGAGTACCTTAAATGACCAGTGATCTCTTCTGAAGGTTCTAATCACATACAAGTGATGTTTTGATTAATTAGAATATCAGAACATCATTGATATATTCTCATTTGAGTAGCCTTTTATATTTTTCCAAGTAAAATTAGTGTGTTCATTATATTTTAATTTTTTCATCTATTTGATATTAAAATTTTAATTCAAGTTGTATTTTCCAATGTAAAAAAAATCCAATTTTATTTAAATAATGAGAGGAGTTTCATCACCCAATGAACCCCACCCCCCTCTTAGGGTGAATTATGGGACTAGGTTACAATAATTTTTATTAGATCCATTGGTTGTTTCTTGAATCTATAGATATATTACTCATGTCATGGAAAACATTAGTTATTCAAAGGGAGTTCCCTTATTCTATTGATTTAATTATCAAATATAGATTAATATGATGGGATCTCATATATATTATGTTAGGTTTGATGTATATTCTAATATACTACATGGGATATAAATATTGATCCTAAAATAATTTCAATTATGGAATTTGAAAAAATATTGTTTAATGATTATGTTAAGGATCATCATGTTTAATTAATAGATATTATAATTATATATATATAAAACTGTTGAACTAATAAATGACCAATTTTATTTGGGATAAACTTGCTAATATATTTTAATTTGACATATAATTGAAGGATACAATGTTATAAGTCTTACAAAATAGTTTTGATGATTTGAAGATGACTTTAAATAAAAACATATATCGTTTATTCAACCATGTTACTAAATTTTTTGGTTATATATGAGGTGTTCATTAGGAAATAAAAGATTTTAACATAGTGAAGAAGATTATCATAAGATTACCTGTAATGTATAATTTGAATGCATCAGTTATTTAGGAAATGAATCACAGTTATTTATCCCTTTATGAAATTTATAGAAAAATGGTACCATTTAAAATGAGGGTGAAGTCGTAAATCTCTTTATAATATTAATCTAAAGATATATCATTAAATGCGGTCAAGAAGCATAAATTTTAGGAAGTTTAAATTTAATATGATATAAGTGATGATTTTACAACACTTATTTCATGGATTTTTAAAATATGAAAAGTCATATTTTAGGGAAAGATACCTATATCATATTTCCATTAGGAAAAGGTTGGACACATCCTTGTTTAGTGTCCAAAGAAGTTTCATAAATAGGGTATTTAGTATGAGTTTTAACCAAAATAGAAGAAGTTTTCATCTAGACATAACATTGATTATGAATATTTAAGTGGTAAAAGGTTTCAAAGGAAGGTGATTATTATTAGGGAAGAAGAGGATGCTGAAGAAGATCCATTGGAAGTCATTGAATAAGTGTCTATTTTAGATAAATAGGATGTTATTATAGCTTTGTTGGATAAATCTAAAATTAAATATAATGATGATAAACATTCAAAAGTAGTTATAGAATTTCAAGTGGAGTTGGAAGGCGATCATAAAGATATTTATTTAAAAATAAATAATAATAATAAAATTAGGGTATTGTTGAAGGAATCGTAAAGTTATGTTGATGAACTTGAAGATGAATTTGATCATCTTATAAAAACATTATGGAATATTTTGAAATTAATCATGTAAAATATATATAAGTAATGAGTTATAGATTAATATCTTTTATGATCTCAATTTATCTGTTGAAGATAATGTCAATAAGATTTAAACCCTTGAATAAGAAATTTTTTTTTTGATAAATAAGGTTGAACATGAAATCAAAAAAGGTGGTTCAAATAAAAGGATTCAATTTGGGAAGTTTTCATATGAAGATTATAAATGAATGGATAAATGAGGTATAATAACATTTGAAAAAATGTTTACTTATCAAAGTTATAATAATATAGGAACAACATGAATGGGATTTTATAGAGAAAAAATAAACAAAAATGTTTTCAGCATGAAGAGCATAGGGTATTAGTTGAAGGGAAAAATTTCTCAACAAATGAAAATTTATCAATAATTAATAAATTATTCAAAAGGTGATGATATATGGAGAGGATATAGAAACAAAAATTTTCTATTAATGAAATGTAAGTTCAATGGGTTTTTAAACCATACTATGTCATATTATGGTGAGGGTGAGAGATATACAAGGGGAGAAGATATTGGAATAAAAAAAAGGTGAGTTGGAACAAACTATTCATATTAGGGAAGACACTCTTTTATATTTATTGCTTTAATAATTCAAATATTTGACATAGATTAGTTTATTAAAGGTAGATAATGTGAATATCTTCTTGTGTAAAATAAAGAAAAATAAAATTAAGTAACTCTAATTTATTTCCCATTAAGAATAGGTTTTATCCTTTAAAATAAATATAATTTTAATTGTTGGCTTGTGATGAAAATTACATAAAGAGACTAGAAAAAATCTGTACTCATTTTGGAATTTATTAAATGGAATGAAGATATAAATAAAATCAAAATTTTTAAAAATTACTTTTAAGGAAATAAAGAATAGTAGCACCTAGATTTTGGATAAAAGGTTTTGGTATCATATGAAAGGTAATATGAAATTATTCTAGAATTTTAAAGGAATATTTTTTGTAACTTTTTCCTTCACAAATTATAGAGCATTGAAGATAAAACGAAGTGAAATCACTCAATTGGATAGAGATGAGTTAAGAAACAATTATTTACTTTATGTCGGTGGTTTACGGCATAATTTATTAAGTTTTAGAAAACTTAATTACTTGGGTTCTAAGGTAAAAAAAATTGAAGCATTTCTTCATTAAATAAAAATCTAGAAATTATTTAATGAAAGGTCGGGTAATAAATGGAAATTTATATCTAGTTGATAGCAAGGAAAATACATGTATTTTAATAGTTGAAGAATAAAAAACACTCTGACATCAATGTTTTGGACACATTAATCAAAAAATCAGATAGAATGTATCAGGATTCATTTTTGTAATGGGAATTCCAAATTTTGAGAAAGATCTAGAAAATATTTTTGAATATTTCATGTGAAGAAAAATGGTTCGAAATCTATATCCTCAAAATAAGATGTGAGCATTGAGTTTTCAGAATTTGACTCACATTAATGGTTGTGGTTGTATTGGTCATACATGAACATATGGTGAGTGGTGTTTCATCCTATTAATGAATGATTATAGTAGGATGGGGTGTGGTATGTTTTTATTTTCAAAAACCTAACTATTGTACTGAATTAAGATATTTCAAAGAAGATTACAAAATGAAATCGAAATAATGATGAAAATTTTGAAATTTGATAATAGAATAGATTACATATATTATGTGGGTGAAAATTATATATAAAAACATAGTATTAAGAATGAATTATCTTTAGTGATAACACCTTATTAAAATGGGGTTATTAAATGAAAAAAATTATTGGTCACTAATATAGAAAAAACATAGTTAATAGATATTGTAATCTAAAATAAATTCTAGAAAGAATTAGTTCATGTGGATGGAAATACTAAAAATAGAGTATTAATAATTTAAATAGTAGATAACACACCTTATAGAATGTGTCATGTAAGGAAACCTTCTTTCAACCCTATCAAAGTATTTAGATTGAACTGTTTCATCTGAAATAAATAAGGTAATCACATAAAATATGGTGATATAGTATATGAAGGCATAATACTAGGATACTCAAAAAAGAGTAATTCCTATAAATGTTTCCATAAGAGGCTCAATTTTCTTTTAGAGAAGTTAATAAATGTGGTTGATAATGAAGACAAAAAAAATCTATAAATTTTATTTTTTTAATAAGTGTTAGAACAAAGAGAAGAAAAATATACATATTTAGGATAAATTAATGATTTTGAGACTAATGAAGATTCAAATATTGAATCTATATAAGAACAAAGTGAATAGGTGAGCTAACCTATGACTCATCAAAAATGTAAAATGGATCAAGTTTATATAAGTAATATCATTGGAGAAAAATATGATCTATTATATAAATATGGTAGAGCTCACTACTATATTATTTGAAATTGAACCCACTTCATTTGAAGAAGAAACAAATGAGGAATCATGAGTGAAATCCATAAATGAATAATTAGATCAAATTGAAAAAAACTTGGAAGCTTGTGGATAGTCTTGAAAATCATATTGTAATTGGTACAAATAGGGTCTATAATAATAATCTAGATAAAAGTGGAAAGGTAATATGAAATAAAGAAATATTATTTTGAAAGGAATATGATAAATTTGATGGTATTGATTTAAAAGATAAATTTTCTTTGGTGGTATGGATGAAGCCAATTAGACTGTACTTAGAGATGTATGTCCAAATAAAATACAAACTATTTTTGATGAATTTAAATACTGAATTTATTAATATATTTTTTAAATAAGTGTTTATATCAAAAACCTGTTTGATTTTGTTTCTTGTAAATGATTATTCTAAGGTGTATAGGTTGATAAAAACTATGTATGGCCTAAATAAATTACCACATTCTTGTTATAAAAGGTTGTATGCATTCCAAAGGTAAATGGAATTCAAAATAAAATAGTTTGATCATAACCACTATGTGAAGTTTTCTAAAATAGAGAATTTTATGGTGTTGGTGTATGTCAATGATATTATATTTAGTGTAAATGGGAAGAATTTTGTTGATAAATTTGAAAAATTAATGAGTTATGAATTTGAAATGTTAATGATCATAGAGTTAATATATTTTATAGGGATGAATTTTCATCTAGATTAAAGGAACACATTAATTTCATAGTTGAAGTATGAAAATGGAGTCTTGAATAAATTCAAAATCGAGGAGTGTAATCATGTTTTAACTCTGATAGTGGTTAGAAAAAAATTGAGTGAACATGTGGATAATAAAGGGATAAATTTAACTTTATATAGAATATTCATTGTTATTTTACTCTAAATTACTATGACCATTCCATATATTTTCTTTGAATCTTTCTTGGCATAAAGGATTTAAATTTTTCCTAATAAGTAAAATATTATAGAGGTGGGATGAATAATGAGGCATGTTCAAGGAACATTCCATTATGGTTTGTTTTATAAATTAGGAAAGAAAATGGATTTATTGGCATATTTGGATGTTTATTATTATAATGATATTATGGATTTAAAATACACAAGTGGGGTAGCTTTTTTCATTGAGAATAATTGTTTTGTTTGGCTAAGAAAGAAACAATGATGTGTTCCTTTAAGAAGAGTGATGGTGGAATCTACTTCAATCACAAAAGCTTATATAAAGCTTATATAAATGAATAAATATTTGTAATAAATTGATTAATAAGTGAAATAGAAAATTATTTTTCAATAAAAAAATAGTGCTATTGAGTTGTCTAAAAATATGGTTTAGTACTCCCGCACAAAGAAAATTGAGATCCAGATCCATTTCATAAAAGAGAATGTGGAAATAATAAAGTGAGGATAGAATTAATTTGAACTCAAGATCAAGTTCTTGATATCTTCACAAATCAATTAATGAATATTTTATTCAAAAGGAATATGATAAATATTTAAGTTCACCCAATTTCCTTAAACTAAGAGGTTCATAATTTCCTCTCTCCTCGTCATATGTAATGTTATATATAAATTTTATCTATTCTTGAAGGATAATATGTGGTGTTGGGTGTTATAGAAATAAAGATATACTATCCTTGGAAATTTTTTGAAGATAAAGTATTTCCTAAAATATCATAGACTGCATTATTGTACTTTATACTGTCTTTTAATTCCTACACCAAACCCTTTATCATGTAGGTTTAAAGAAATTATTAACGGGACTTTTCTTAGTTTCTAGAGTAGTTAAATGTTGAAAAAAACCTTTTCATTTTATTTTCAGAGTAGGAGTATACAAAAAATTTAATTATGAGTTTGTGAGATTATATAATTGAGAATTTTCAAAAACAAAATACAAAAGTAGAGAATGTTATAATCCAAGTGTATTTTTTAGTTGATTTTTTTTCAATATATATGTGTGGTAATTTAAGAGTTGTTTGAAAGTATTATAAAGTATTTTGAAGAATTTATAATTCTGGATATTGGATAAAACTACTAAGTTAATATCCTATGTTGTAACCTAAGATTATTTTTTAACATTTTGAAAAGGAATATATCTTACTATATCTAGAGTTTTTAGGATCTTTACACTATAATACCAGGAAACACCATAGTAGAGTTTTGAAGTTTAGAGGAAAAAATATTTCCAGCCCTGTAGCATAGTTAGAGTAAAGAACTACTATGAGGATACACTAAGCTCAACCAAAACACTAAGAAAGGAGACAAAGGAGTATAGTAGACAGCTTAGGTTAGTGAAAAGTGAGAATAGGAACATGACATGGGGAAGCACCATAGAAAAGTAGTTGTAGTGTAATTTGGCACTATGGTAGGTTTCTAATGGTTGTATACTATTCCAAGGTTGATAAATGAGAGGAATCCTAAATTTATTTCTGATATAGTACTGAGAATATGTAGTTTATGATATAATCCATGTTTTCATGTCTTAGAATTCTGATTTTTCATTCTTAAAGGGAATATATGTGGATCAGGCAATGAAATTATCCCTATAATGTTTAGGTTATGCCTATAGTATCAAAGGATTTGATATATTTGCAGTATATATAAATCCACACCATAATGGAAGAGGTTATTTCATTGAGATGTCCTAAATATTTTTTTAGTCACATTGTTCATTTTTTATTCTCTACATCATAGACAATAGTTACGCCAAAACTAGATTAAATTCTAAAAGGAGGAAATGTATTCCCTGATGTAAGGTGATATTATGTTATGGAGGGTTCTTTTTTGGTATAGTGAATATTTTTGTATTTCACAAGTATATATAACCATGAATTTTTAAGTATAGACATACTCAGTAGCCTTTATTAGAGTAGAAAATGTTAAGTCAGAAAAATCAGCACACCATACAGGGGTATGTTTCACAGTAATATATGGATCCTATAGAATTCAAATAGAACTAATAATGTGGAAATTCCTTATAATTTTGGTGGTTATTTAAAAATATAAAACTACCAAATTTTAATTAAGTGAAGGATATTTAATTAAGAAATATTTAAAGGTCTTATTTATATAGAAGAAGTTATAAGGTTATAATAGATTGAATTTCGAATTTTAAATTCAAATTATTTTGGTTAAAATAAGAACCATTAATAGCAGATAATGTAATCACAAATGGAATAAATTATAGATTGTCTTTAAATATCAGGTATTAAAGGATAATTCTTTCTTATATGATTGAATATCAAATATTTATTGGTGACGTGTGATAGGAATGAATTTCATTGAAGAACAGTCTTGAAAGAAGAATATCTTATACATATCTATAAATATGTAGTATATAAGATAAGAGAATCATATAACAGCACCATTGTTGTTTGGTGTTATTTATATTTATTTAAAATATTTTAATATTTACTTATGTTTTGACTCTCAATTTATCCCTCATTAAAGTAGTGTGTGTAAGAGAGGAAGAGATCTTAGGATTTGGATGAGCATTGAGCTCTTCCTAAAGTTATGATCACATATTAGTGAAGTAGTAGTGAATCAGCATTTCAATACATCATTGATATTTTCTCCTTGAAGTATCATTTTATAGGTGAATCAATTAAAATTAGTGTGTTCATTATCTTTTCATTTTTTAATTTTTTTGATTCAAAATTAGATTCAAGTTATTTTTTCCAATATAAAGAAAAGAACCAATTTGATCTAAAGAACTGAATAAGTTTCATAACCCTAATTCACCCCCTCCCCCTTTTAGGGTGCATTTTGGTACCATGGTTCCAAATATGGGAAGGTGAATAGATCCACCTAGATATAGGTAGATTTTTTTATAGTGTTGTAAAACTCATATTGTATGTCTTGGGTTTTGTAGCATTATAAAAATTCATCCATGTAGAGATCTTATTCATGAAAATAAGTATGGAACCAATCTAAAAATATACATGTACAAGGTATATGGAATGTTTAAAGTGTTTATGAACTATTAAATTTGTTTGTTTAATCTATTCAATAACTCAAAAATGGAACACATAAAGGGTGGTCAAAAGAAGATAGTCAAGATTCAGAGTTTTAGAAGTAGAATAATCTTATCCTCAGAAAAGATTTTAGAGTGTAAGAAATTAATGTGTAGTTGGATTGGATAGACTAAATATATTTTCCCTTCATACTTTGAAAATGAAAAAGATGGATTTCTCTACTTAAATTTGGATATAGATGTTCATAAATGGTGGGAGATAGTTATAGAAATAAATTTTCATGGGGATCTGACATAGGTAAGGTCATAGAAAATTTTTAGTATGCAATTTTAATTGGAGTTCTTAAAGTTAATGATTGATTAGAAGTTTTTTGAGCTAGATCTAATGAGCATGATGATCTTTTAATGTGTATCTCACTTCATGTAACTACTTCACTTCACACCATAATTTATTACAAATAAAAATCTTAAGGCTATTATATTTTATAGGCACCTTCAACATGATATTAAGTTAAATATTTTTTAATTGGATTTACCCACATACAAAAAAGTTTTGAATAGATTAAAGATAAAATAAGAAAATATTATGACTGTTAAAGTAATGTAGGCTTTTCTTTCTTTACTTCATTGATGAAAGAATTTATCCAATGGATATAAGAGAAAAAAAATTTAGGAAGTATTAAGAAGAAATTTTTGATCTCAAAATAATCTAATGGGATTATAAATTTTTTGTGTTATCAATGTAGTGGTATGATGAATTTTAACATGGATTGTTCTAAAAATCCTAAGAAGTTTCATCGGTGTGGGAAGTTAGGAAATGTGATGAAGTTTTATATGGAATTCAATATTAGAGATTCAAATTTAATGTGGGGATTGAAGATAATGGTTGGGAGACCAAGGAATGAAATATCTAGATTATGGGTGATAGAAGGTGGTAACCCTTTATGAGGACAAAAAAATCAATGGTAGTTTATTATGGAAGAACATATTATAGAAGAACCTAAAAAAGATATATTATAGTATATGGTGATCTTCTTACTACTTTTACTATGATCTATATTATGGTTTATGTAGGTTCATATCATTGATTCATATCTTCATGATTTGAATACCAGTTTAATTTTCATGTATAATTAAACCATTATTAAATGAAGACTGAGGTGCCTCTAGGAGTGAGGATACGGAAATCATTTAAATTTCATTCTCATTCCATTATTATTAGAGATTTGGAAATATCATAGGATATTTTGTTTATAAAAATGTGAATTAATGATCTCCTAATTTTAATGGATTATATTGTGATGTTCATGGAATATATTGACAATTATAGTCAAAGAGTCTCTTTTACCTTACCTGATCAGAGTATTCACTCTTTTAAAAAGTATTGGGATATTCATGTGAGTTGAGAGAGACCATTTATTAGGAACCAAATTGATTTAAATTTATAAATAGTTGGTATTATTCTTGAATAAATATATACAAAGTATAAAACTCATTTTTCAGGGGTAGTGGAAAATTTCTTAGATATGCTCCCTAAATATTTTTCCAAACAACAACTAGAGATAGGTGTGGAGTTCTTAATTAACTAGTTACCAAGTAAATTATAATATACTTATCTTAATATCACATGGAACCTATATAGAAACTAGAACATAATAGTTGATTGGATTATTTATAGGGAAATAGATTTATTCAACCACTTATATCACCTTAGACTATGTTGATTATTTTTTATAAGAAGGTTGACTATAGCAAAAATTTATAAATTAAATGTTGAAATTGTAACAAGGTAATTGTCAAAAAATAAATTCATTACCTAACATTACTGATATTTTTTGTCAACTAAAAAGAAATAATGGTTTTAGAACATTGAATTAAGATTAGGGTGTCACCAGTTTTTAAGGACATGCCAAAGGAAAATTTTAAGAGAAATCATAGAAAATGTTAATTTTTTATAACTCTATTAGAGTTTACTAATACTCATAGTATTTTTAATTCCAAAATGAATAATATTTTTCAAAACTAAATTGACTCATTTATAGTCATGGTTGTAGATGGTTTATTGATTCACTTGAGTTTATTGGAAAATCAAGGAAAACATTTTAGGATTATCTGACAGATGTTGTAAAAATAAAAAATATAAAAAAACAAATCAAACTACTGATTTTTTATTCAAGAGTTGTTATATTTGGGATATGTTATAATTGATAAAGGTTTTAATTTTTATTAGAAGATTGTGAAAGTAGTTTTTTCAAGCTAGAACCCCAAGAATTTTTTTTGACATGATGTTTTCTTGGGATGAAAAGATATTATAGTCAATTCAATCATGATTTCTTAAAACTAAAATCACTAATGGTGACATTAAATAAGATGGATATGATATTAAAATGGATTAAGAAATATTTTTATTAAATAAAGATAACTTTATCTTTTTATCTAGTGTTAATATTACCTGAAACTAGAAAGGGTATTCAGTCTATTGTAATGTATTGAAAGATAGTTTGTGATGGGTTCTCATGTAAGTAGAAAATTTTATAATATATAGATAAAGTAAATTATGAATTAATGAGAAATACCATTTCATTAATGACTTTTAGTAGGAACCAATTATTCATACTATGCAAACATAGATACATTACCCAATAGGTGGGTGGTTTGTGGTGTATTTTTATCATAAGAGAAAAATTATATTTTCTTTTAGTGAGATCTAAACATGAGTTAAAGAATATAGGTTTAGTATATTTATACTTTACACATTTAGTTAGCTTATACTATATGAAAATGTAATGTTATAGCAGATTCCTTGAGTAGAAAGACTCTAGTGATGATGGAACTAGAATATCAGTGGAGACTTATCAAATTAATGATGAATATTGTTGAGTCAAAATTTTACTATAAACACTTTATAACCTTAGTTTTTAAAATTAAAACATGAATCCTTAAATTATTTATTTTACTATTTTACACTTCTTAAGTCCTTAAAATGTTTTTATAGAAAATCAATTTAACCAAAATAAGAAAGTCCATACCATCATATGGACCTTTATACAGGTTTTCTAAGTGAATAAAATCAGATGGAACCTTCTTAATTGGATGAAAATATAATTTTTTCATTAGAAGAAAACAATTATATCAAATATAGATTCATATATTCCAACAAAAAAAGTTCTACTAATTCTACCAGATAAAAATTTATCAGACAGACGCAAACATCTCTCTAGAGAAATATCTATAAAAATATAATGGATGAAGAAATATTATTCTACCAGAAAAAATACTAAAACATAATAATTTTTCTACCAAGGTAATCATCAAAAAAATTATAATGAACCATTAAAATAAATAATGAGTTTATCCAAATTCATTTTAATTGAATATGAAGAATAAAGAATATGGATGTTGGGTAAATACCTATAAATAGAATCATAATTCAAGGATAAGTAATATTTTTCAACTCAATCAACCAAAAGTTACTTTTAAGATTTTGTAACATATTGATAAGAGTGAATGGTTCATTGTAATCTTCAGTAAATTTTTACTTAATCCCTATGATTGTGAGGGTTCTTATAATTGCCTTAAGTTTTTTTTCAATTTGTAATAGCTATGTCTGATCAGGTGAGATTGAGGGATTTCAATGGTTATAAATATAGATATTATAATATTTATGATCGAGGGTTATTGGGGATAGGGAAATAGTGGTTCATCTAATCCTAGTATCAACGTTTTCCTTATTTAAGGATGATAGACCTCTACGGTTTGGGGAAAACCATGGATACCTAAATTCTGGGTTATTGAATTCCATTACAATAAAGGTATGAGTGTGGATATTCCTATTATACAATTTTTATATGTTTTCTTATGAACTTTATATTTTTTTAAATTCTTTTTACAATTTCATTATTTTCATTATATATGTTTAAGGAATGTTACATGTATATTATTATAAACCTTTCCTAAACCCTTATTTTATAAAGTATCAGTACAAAATTTTATCTGATTAGTTTCTTATAAATTAGATAAATTTTTGGCAGAAATAGCTTTATAAAGAGGATATGTAAATTTTATGTTTTATTTTATAAACTACAATTCACCCCCACACCCTCTTGTATTCATCTGTATACTCTTTTGACCCTATATTTTTTATCAAACTAGGTTCTGCTACTTTATTTGAAACATTATAGCTTTTTTAAACTACTACATTGTAAATCAATGATATTTTATATTTGTTATAAATTGATAAGCTAATGTGTTTCATAGAAAAGATTATCTTGTTTTATAAGAATGTGGGTTTGTCTATTGGGACACTTGAAAATATTAATCCTAGCAGAACACCAATTTTTATGGAACTAACTATGAATATAAGAGATATAGAATGATGAATGTTGTGATCAATACTAGAGTTGATAGCTTTCTGAAGGTGACTAGAAACTATGTAATTCTAGACAATTAAATTTTTAATTTTACTAAAGATAATGATTTGGAACATGAACTTAACTAAAAATTCAAAAATACATTTATATGTTTTATGATGAGGAATATCTATAGTAAAATTTTATCTTGTGAAGAATCTAATAGTATATGGAAAAATATGTAGGTTACTCACTTTACGTCATCAAAATTTATTGAAACAATAAAAGTCATGATAAAAGCTGATTATCAAGATTTTGATCTTTTAAATGTAGGATCTATTGTTAAGATTCATTTGATATTTATAACCATTTTGAATAGTTTATAATCTTTGTGAGATAATGGTTTGAGTGAGGAAATTTTTTTAAAAAAAATTATTGACATTATTATAAGACAATGTGAATAAAAAAGAATAGTTATTGATGATACTAATAATCTTATAAAGCTTAGCCTGTATGATTTTATTGTAACTCTCTTAAAGTACGATGGTAGATTGAAAAGAGATACCAAAAAATATAAGAATAAAAATGGTGTATATTTTTCCTCTATATCTACAGCTATTAAGAAAATAAAATCATCAAATAAATTTATAAAAACATCTAAAAATAATAAATAATAAGTTGAGATTAAAAAATAGTTCATAGAATCAAAGTGAAAATGAGTATAAAAATCTTGTAAAAAGGATATATTATTTTACAATTTACCTGAACTCAAGAATAACTGGCTGGTATATTTTTAAAACCCCTAAATGAAAATATATTTAAATATATTAAATAGAATCTAGGAAGTTTCAATATTAAATGATTATTCAATCAACTTATTATTTACCAATCTTCTTATAATAATGAACTATATAGAAATAAGGAGATCATATTTTTAATGTTTTAATAGTTATCTTTAAAAAATTCATAAAAAGTTTAATTAAACAAAAATTTCATTAAAAAGGTTTCCTAAAAACGTTCCTTTCAATGTTTTATAAAATATTTTTATAAAAATATTTTTTACAATTTTTTGAAAAAACTTTTATTATAGATTTTTGAGAAAAACTTTTATTATAAGTTTTTTTGTCAAACTTTTTTTATAAGTTTCTTTGATATAATTTTTGAAATGATTCTCAAACAAACTTTTTTTACAATATTTTTATACAATATTGTTTTGAAATTTTTTCGAAAAAATGTTTTTTTATTTTCTCCAAAAAATTTTAATTTTTCTAAAAACATCAAAACCTATTTTTTTCAAAAAACCTATAATTTCATATTACAACTATCATAGTAAAGTTTATAAATCCTTATCTAAAAATAAATTTAAAAATATTTTAATACTCTTACCTTTTTATATATTTTTTATTTTTTTATACTCTTATTAAACATTTTACAAAATTATAAGTTTCATAAGATTCAATTTTTTTACGATAAAACTTATACCAAAAGTAATAAAATTTCAAGAGTTTTCATTTTTTTATACTTCAAGAAATTATGTCAGCATTTTATCTAAAAAATGTTTTTAATATAAATTATTAGATATGAGTAATATAGAATATATATCTCTTTAAGCCTATATATATGAGTAAAGGGAAACCACTCAATTTCCCTATATTATTTTGTGAAGAGCATGTGGATTTCAAATTCTCCTCCATCTAAGATTTTTCGGTTCACCTATTTTATTCAGTTCATATGATAAGTCAAAATGGTTTCATTAAGTTACTTCTTTAGTAGAGTGGTTTTAAAGGAAATAATGATAGAAAAATTATGGTATTAAAATTTTGACTCTGTTTTCTAATTTTTTATTTTATTTCAATTGTGGGAGTCTTTATGTGTTTAAAAAAATTATTTTGATCTCCACTACCAAGATATTTTAAGATAATTTTACTCTTTCGTGAAGTTCGTTGAATTATAAAATATAAAATTTGTCATACTTAACCTATTTGAAAATTTATACAAATTAAACATCTATCAGGTGGATGAATTAGTTATAATTCCATTTTAAGATGATAAAAACATAGTAAATAAGGGGTTTCGTGAGAAACTAGAATTTTTTGAAAAGTATAAAGAATAAAATTCACTTTTTTGTTATTATAAAGGTTTTAGAAAATTTCATAAGCATTCTATAGATATGAGAATAATAGCTATTTGGATAACAAATTATCTCATTATAAGGAAATGGGATAGGGTTTCTCTTAAGGTAAAACAAATATATGTCTTGGATTACTTTTTATCATGATAAAATTAGACCTTTTAAATTTTATATTCATTCTACACTACTGGAAAACCGAGTTTTCCCAACACTTATATTCCAATGGTTTACTAAACCGTTGGGAATATCCATCTATACCAACAGTTTCTGATAACCATTGGTATAGATGGTTTTTTGGAAGCTTTTACCAACGGTTCATCACAACCGTTGGTATAGGGGTGTTTTTACCAACGGTTCAATGAGAACAGTTGGGAAAAGTGGGATTTCGGTGACCTTTTACCAACGGTTCTCATTAAACCGTTGGTATAGGTTTGCGATGGAGTTATATACCAATGGTTTTTAAAAACCGTTGGGAAAACTTTCCCCCAAATTGGCAGTAGCCGATCCTCTCCCTCATTCGTGATCCAGAGCCCTAAATGAAAGCGCTTGGGCGATTTTGGAGGCGATTTTGGAGGTGATTTGGGTTCTCTTCCTCCATCCCATCCAAGGCTGAGGTATTTTCTTAGTTTTTAGTTTCGATTTTGATGTGGGATGAGACCAATTTCTATTCTCATATTCCAGCTGAATTTCTATTCCAGCACAATTTATGTTTCTGTTCTTTATTTACATTCCATGCATATTCCATCCCATATAGATTGCATTAGACAATTATATAATTTTTTGATGTTCCTTTCATGTTTCATTACCAAGAAATTTTTATTATATGTTATAAAATTCAATCACATGTTTAGTTTTAACATTAATTGTTACTTTATTATCTTGTTTTAATAATTTATATTAATATTATTTTCATATATTCCATCGTTGAGTGTTTTTACTTGTGCAATAGAATTCCAAGCTCATTTTACTTCATAGTGATTATTTAGATTTCAAAGTGTTTTATTTTTCATGTTAAATTTATTAAAAAGTTTTGGGGACTAATTAAAGTTATTAGATTCCAATTTCCATGCTTCTATGCTTGTTAAGAATTAAATGAAATATGATGGTTGTAATTAAATGAAAGTCAATGTTCAATTTTTATCATGTATAGGTGATTAATAAATTGGAATGTGATGAACCATATAATTGAACCATTGTTGATGCACATTATATACCAAAAGGTTATTGAATAAAAGTTATTCTTGTGAATTTTGTTACATCATAGATAAAAATGGTTGTGGTTATATGAGAGATACCTCTGATGGTTCTTTGATCATTGTTTTATGGAGAATGAATGGTTTAGGTCCGGTATTAATAGTAGCTTCCAGTGAGACCATTTTAGTATAAGGGGAAATGAGATTATGATCTACAAGGGGGTGATTGAGTTGGTAGAGACCAAACATTGTTTGTTCCTTGTGTTCAAGAACCATAAAGAGGGTGTTCCAATTAGGTGGTCATCAGTAAAGACGTAGGTAAGATTTCCAAGTCCTATTTCATGAAGTTGAATATGTGGTGCTATAGTGGTTTTGGATTGTTTGAGGTACTCTTAGTGTATTATAAACCCTCATTTGTTCCATACTCATTTAAATTGATTTAATATCATTTTTTCACACACACCATTATATCCTCTCAAACTATATTTAGAGTGTATTTTCATTCGTATGGTGTTAAATATTTTATTAAATGTCCATACTAGCTTCTTTTATGTGTTCTAGGGGTTTAGACTAATGACAGGGCTGCATGATTATTGTGGGGGTATTCTTTTCATATAAATATACCTATACACCCCGACCCCCTTGGACAACCTGACCACCACCATGGACAGCCCGCCCACCTAGACACCCCGACCCCCCTAGACAGCCCTCCACCCCCTGGACACCTCCGACCCCCCAGACGGCCCCACCACCCCCTAGACACCCCGCACCCCCTGGACACGCCACACCCCCCTTGGACAGTCCCGCCACTCCCATGATCCTCATCCTACTCCTCATCCTAATCTACTTGAAGAAGTTAAAGTATAAAACTCATATACTCCCAACAAGACCCTTAAGGATTATGTATTCCTTGATCCACTTCCAATATCTTACTGGTCAATCCTTGAATATAGGCATTAGAAATTTTGTATCTTATTTTCTTATATACACTGTATTTTGTTGTATTTCTTAATATGATTCTCATATAGAGCAATGTGTCAGTTATGCTTTTATATAGAGTAAACAATTTTCATTTACGTAAATATTTTTTTGATTAAACTTTAATATTATTGAATTGCTTTGAAATGACTTATTGCAATTTTTTTACAGAATTGATAGAAGTTGGATGTATGAAACTAATTGGATTTCAACCGATTTTCAAAATAATTTGAAAATATTTCTAGATTTTTCATTTGACAAGGCTTCAGATAGTGGTCGCATACACTTCCCACGTTTTAATTATGTTGGAAGACCTTGGTTGGGCCATGAAGCAGTTAGCTATCATATAACCAAATATAGTTTCCAAACAAACTATTATGTGTGGTATCACAATGGAGAGAAAATGGAATCTCAAAATGTTGATGATCTAAATGATAGGACTGAATTGGAGAGTTTGATATATGATCGGTTTCCATTTATTCGATATCATGAGAAGGAAAGGATGTCTAGCCAACAAGATTTCGATACAAGAACACATGATGCGTCCAATGAAAATGATGATGTTGATAGGGTGAAAAAATTGAATGATGTTACGACGACTCAAGTATATCGGCAATGTGATAAAATGAAAAAGTTGGAATTTTTAATCCGATTGTTTCATGGGAAAACTATGTATGGGATTTCAAATACTGCAATTGATTACATTCTTACCTTCTTGAAGGACTTACTTCCAGATGATGCAGATATTCCCTCAAACCACTATATGACATGGATGTTGGTTGATGAACTTGGATTCTCAAAAAAAAATCATGCTTTCCCGAATGATTGCAGCTTATTTTGGGAGGAAACTACTGAAATAAATGATTGTATAAAATGTAGAACCTCCCAATGGAAGGCAAAGGATGATGGAACACCATCTCGTGTTCCACAAAAAGTAATGTGGCACTTTCCATTGATCCCCAGATTACAGAACCTTTTCATTTCTGATGAAATATCCGTAAAAATGCGATGGCATGACACTGAGAGAGAAAAGAATAATGAAGAGTTGGTTCACCCTGTAGATGGATTTTCATGGCAGATATTTGATGCTCGATATCCTGAATTTGCAGCCGACGTGCGTAATGTGATACTGGGTCTTTCATGTGACTGTTTTAATCCATTTGGGCAGATGCTTACTTCGCACAGCACATGGCCGGTTTTCATACACATTTATAACCTTCCCCCTTGGTTGTGTATGAAAAAGCCTTAAACTTTCTTGAGTATACTGATATCTAGCCCTTCTGATCCCGGCAATTATATTGATGTATACATGCAACCTTTAATAAAAGAGTTGAAACTTCTTTGGGATGTGGGTGTGCCCACATACAATGTATGTTCGAAAGACATATTTCAGATGTGTGCTGCACTTATGTGGACTATCAATGATTTTCCTACTTATGCAATGATGTCTGTATGGAGCACAAAAGGAAAATTTTCATGTCCTATTTGTATGAAGAATACTCGATCGAGAAGACTGAAATATCGTCGTAGTTTTAGTTTTATGGGACATCGACGATTCTTGCCAATGAACCATCCATATAGAAACAATCATTGAAGATTTGACAATACCATGGAGAATGATGATCCACCTCAGCGTATGTCTGGAACTGATGTGCTTAATGAATTGAAAGATTTCAGTTATTCATTTGGAAAGATTGTAATGAAATCTAGAAAGAGGGAAAATGTTTCCAATGATACCTGTTACAATTGGAAGAAGAAGAGTATATTCTTTGTGTTGTCATATTGGTCAACCAACTTGTTACGTCATTGCTTAGACGTAATGCACATTGAAAAGAATATATGTGAAATGTTGCTTTCGATTCTTCTAAATGTCAAGGGGAAGACAAAAGATGATTTACGATCTCAGCGTGACTTGGTAGATTAGGGGATCATACTAAAATTGCATCCTGTCTGTATTAGTGAAAATAAAGGGCAAGTTCCATGTGCTTCTTATGTGATGACTCCTGCTGAAAAAAATCAATTTATGGAAGTGCTAGAGACTATTAAAGTTCCTGATGGCTATTCAAGCAATATATCAAAACGGGTCAACAGAAAATAGTTAAAGTTGAAATCTTTGAAGACTCATGATTATCACGTCCTTTTGCATGAGTTGATTCCAATAGAAATTCGTCATCTCTTGTCCAATAATGTTAGAGTCTCAGTTATTCGGTTGTGCTATTTGTTTAGAGATCTTTGTGCTAAGAGGTTGTCCAAATCCCTCGTGCAAAAACTGTTGGAAGAGACACCATTAATTTTGTGTGAGTTAGAGAAAATATTCCCTCCATCATTTTTTACATGCATGCTGCATCTGACTGTCCATCTTCCGATCGAAATACTTCTTGGAGGACCCGTTGCTTTCTGTTGGATGTATCCAACTTAAAGAAACATGTGCACATTGAAATCATAGGTTTGGAACAGGAATTATCCCTAAGGTTCTATTGTGAACGGTTACTTGGCTCAAGAATGTATGGATTTCTGCTCAATGTATTTGTCTGATCATACTGAGAATAAACAGACCAATGAGAAATGAAGAAGAACAGTATGGGCAAATTGAACCCAGTTTTCCATCACTTCCTCAGACAGGAGGAATTCCGGGATCATATACATTGACAACATTATGCCTTGAAGAGCGAGAGATGGCACATCGCACAGTGTTGTTCAATTGTGATTTGTTCGATGAGTATATCAAGTAAGTTAATTGTACATGTATCTCTTATCTTATCTCTTGTAATTTTAAATATTTGTTAAACTATTATTATTTTTATCTACAGGGAACATAAATAATTGATATATAGAAAGCGTCATTCTTTATCTTTGAGAAAGAAGGAGACTTTGCATAGCAAATGGTTTTCTGCTTGGTTGAAATTGAAGGTAAAAATATTTCTATAATAACTAAATAAAAATAATATTTAATTAATTTTACTATTTGTTTATATTTCAGGTATCGAGTTTTCCTACAGACTCTGTTTTTGAGGAAATAAGAGCTTTGGATTTTGGTCCTAATACCATGGTTCGTGCTTGTAAATCACTTGTGATCAATGGATACAAATTTATTATCACTGAACGAGCAAGAAACATGAGAACACAACATAATGGTGTTATGCTAACTGCCACAATAGACTGTTATGCCAGTTCATCAGACACTAGACCTCGTTCTGAAAATGTTTCTTATTATGGTGTCGTGGAGAAAATAATAATTTTGGATTATTACTCACATGGTCGAGTCACGATAATGAAATGTAAATGGTTTGATTCAATGACGAGGCAAGGAACCTTTATTGATGATTTTGGATTTCGAGTTATTAACATGACTCACACTCTTGCCACCGATGAACCCTATGTATTGGCATCAATGGTGAAACAAGTTTTTTATGTCAAAGATCATCGTCATCCTAAATTCGGTGTAATTATTGAAGTAAATCCCAGACATGTTTTTGATGATGGTGATGATGAAGTTGACACTATCCCTACTGAAATTGGAAGCAATCCGTTTATTACTTATGATGACCCCAACAGTTCAATTGTCAGAGTTGATTGTGAACCCGAAGTTGTGGTGGGAAATATATAGAATCATACAGTCGTGTTCTCACCTACATGTTTCTCCTACATCATTCAGAGTGTGTATCCTAGTACTTAACTTCATAACACCATAAATATTCTGTTTCATTATGTTCTTTTTATCATAATAGTTTTTCTATATTTTGTTTTTCAGGTTACACATTAGTTATCTCTTTCTAATTACTTCCATATTTGTTTTCATTGCAGGAAATGACACCCATTGAAGAGAGGCGGCAGAAAAAGATGGCATATAATAATCGTCGCATGGTACAGATGGGTGTTCCTCCACTCATCCGTGTTGTGAGTATTTTATTTCAAATATAAATATTCAAATAACTTATAATATCATGTGTTTACTTTTCTGTCAAACTTTTTTTCAGGATCCACCCCCTAGACGACAGATATCTAACGAGGAGCCTGATATTGCTCCCAGTAGAGAGGTTGGTGGTAGGAGGGGGGTGGTGTCAGAGATGGATGATCATCTAGTGGTCCCGGTACTGAGGCCGGTGTTATGAGGGCTCGTGGGGCGAGAGTTAGACGACCCACTACCACAGACATATCTTCTACGCCCTATTTTGATCATGGCGTGTCTTCAGGGACATATGAGATATTTAGACCTCCGATGTTTACACTACCAGCTGGACAGATGTCTATGCCATCATCTTTTGCTTCTGGTTCATTATTTCCGGGCTATTATATTCCACCTTCTTCGACTCCTGCTGCAACACAGTATGTGGCTGAGGAGCATACACTGAGGAACACTCCACCCGTACAGGATATTCCTTCAGCTTCTGCACCCATTGATCCGACTACCACAGGTATATTTATATAACTCTATAAAATTTTTATACCAAAATTTTTTTTTATTATAACTTGTATTGATATTATTTTTCTTTAATAACAGATTCATCTACAGATAGGAGGCGGGGGAGGGGGCGTACTCGCTTGCGTGCGGTATAGAACCACCAGACACAGTTGATGGTTTAATACAATGTTGATTGACAAATTATTGAGAAATCTGGGCAGCAATGTCGGGGTTTTTTGGTGACGCTAGCCAAATACTCCGATATCATTCCAGACAGCCCTCTCTCTTGGAGACATCTGCCACCCGAAGTCAAGGATAATGCGTGGGCACAAATATGGGTAAAAACTCTATTGGATTTAATGTAGTATATTTTTGTATTTAAATGAACTAATAAATTTGGTTTCAGCTTCAGTTTAACTTCCCTGATGGTGAAGGTGCACGACCAGCACGTTTAAAAGAGCTAGGAGAGCTTTGGAGAGCTTATAAGCATGAGTTGTATGTTGGCTGGTGTGATAGAGTGGGAACGGAGTTAGATACATTACCTATCGTGGATGACTGCCCAATAGAGCAATATCACCAAATGATTACCTATTGGGCGACTACCAAATTTAAGGTATTAATCTCATTTGAGTTATTTAAATGAGAGTTTTCATATTTTGCATTAATATAATCTTATTAATTATTAATCATTATTTAGGAATCTTCTGAAAAAAACAAAAAAACATTGATTCAAAGCAATACCTCCACACTTTGGGGTGCACAACTATGGCAGATCATGAGAGGCAGCAGGTACGATATAGTTGTTTATAATTTTTCTTTAGGACTTTCCATTTTTAGTGGATCCTACTTAAATTATGTGATTTATTGAATAATGAATATATGATTATACTTTCACTTTATATTGTTTCAATGTCATTACAGAAGCACAAAATGAATATTGAAGGACATATCCCTCGAGCAAAATTGTTTTGCTCGAGTAGAAGAAAAAAAGATGGAACTGCGGTAAATGAACCGACCCAAGAAAAGATTATAAGTTTTAATTTGTTTATTTCAAAGTTTAATATCTAATTTGAAATTTAATAATCGATTAATATTTTTTATAGGCTGATTTAGAGGCTCTTGATGCCCAGGAGCCTGACAATTTTGGGCCACACTATCATTTATATCAGGTTTTGGGAGATGAGCACTCTGGTCGAGTACACTGCCGACCTGGTAAGAATATAGTCCCGACAAGGTATTGGTCGTCTCCAGGTATCCATTCTAGTACCACCAAGTTGGAATAGGACAAGGAGCATGCAAGATAGTCTGATAAAAGGGTCACAGAGTTGGAAGTACAAGTTTAAACAAGAGACATAGAATTTATGAAACTGATGAAAGCATTATCTTCATCACTTCCACCAGAGGCTAGTGTGGCTTGTCAGACATTTATGTCGTCGATGGGTGCATCATCCAATGCACCAGGCGGAAGCTCTAGTGACGATCGAGATGATGACGTTCCTGGTGATGACGAGGATTCTGAAGAGGAAGAGGGAGAGGATGAGGATGTGGACGAGGGCGAGGATGGGGCCAAGGGCGAGGATGGGGCCGAGGGTGAGGATGATGCCGAGGACAAGGATGAGGCCGACTATGAGCATGGGGATGATGACGAGGATGACGACGAGGACAGAGATGGCGGCGAGGATGAGGCTGATGATGATAGTGGTGATGGTGATGGTGATCAGAGGCAGATTGATCCATTACATTTTTGAATTCTATATAACTCTTTATTTTTGAACATGGTTTTCCACTTTGGGGTTTTCCTCTACTTCATAGGGACGTTGCATTCAGATTCTATTTTTTGCACTTGATTCTTATTGTATGATTAGTCTACTACCAAGACCTTTAGTATTCCTTGGTACTGTGATACCCATTTTTCTATTTTTTTTTTACTTAGCTTTCTTAGTTAGCCATGTATTTCATGTTTATGCATGTGGAAAATGATATGGAAAATGTGATTTGAAGTAGTGGTCGGCACCACTCAAAGTGCCTAACTTTTACTTGAAATGGACAGGATTTTAAGTGAAAACAACAACTGGCATACGGAAAACAGACCAAATGCATTAAGATTCTATTTAAACTATAGGACAACGATCCATGGGTCATATTTGATGTGTACGAGTCAACCCCGCCTCAATCCGAGGGTCGGTGTGGCCGGTACCACTCAAAGTGTATTTCTTTTTTTTTAAATGGATGCGCTTTTAAGTAAAAAAACCACATACGGAAAATGGACCAAACGCATTCGGATACTATTGATACTTTTGGACATGTATGAATGGGTCATATGTGACGTGTACAAGTCAACCCCGCCTCAATCCGAGGCGCGGTGTGGCCGGCACCACTCAAAGTGTCTAACTTTTATTTTAAATGGACAGGATTTTAAGTGAAAACAACAACTGGCATACGGAAAACAGACCAAACGCATTCGGATTCTGTTTAAACTATAGGAAAACAATCCATAGGTCATATGTGACGTGTACGAGTCAACCCCACCTCAATCTGAGGGCCGGTGTGGCCGGTACCACTCAAAGTGTCTTTCTTTTGTTTAAAATGGATGTGCTTTTAAGTAAAAAAAACCACATACAGAAAATGGAAGAAATGCATTCGGATACTATTGATACTTTAGGACATGTATCCATGGGTCATATGTGACGTGTACAAGTCAACCCCGCCTCAATCCGAGGCGCGGTGTGGCCATCACCACTCAAAGTGTCTAACTTTTATTTGAAATGGACAGGATTTTAAGTGAAAACAACAATTGGCATACGGAAAATAGACCAAATGCATTTTGATTCTATTTAAACTATAGGACAACAATCCATGGGTCATATGTGACGTGTACGAGTCAAACCCGCCTCAATCTGAGGGCCGGTGTGGCCGGTACCACTCAAAGTGTCTTTCTTTTGTTTAAAATGGATGCGCTTTTAAGTAAAAAAAACCACATACGGAAAATGGACCAAACGCATTCGGATACTGTTGATACTTTAGGACATGTATCCATGGGTCATATGTGACGTGTACGAGTCAACCCTGCCTCAATTCGAGGCACGGTGTGGTCGGCACCACTCAAAGTTTCTAACTTTTATTTGAAATGGACAGGATTTTAAGTGAAAACAACAACTGGCATACGGAAAATAGACCAAACGCATTTGGATTCTGTTTAAACTATAGGAAAACGATCCATGGGTCATATGTGACGTGTACGAGTCAACCTCGCCTCAATCCGAGGGCCGGTGTGGCCGGTACCACTCAAAGTGTCTTTCTTTTGTTTAAAATGGATGCGCTTTTAAGTAAAAAAACCACATACGGAAAACAGACCAAATGCATTCAGATACTATTGATACTTTAGGACATGTATCCATGGGTCATTTGTGGTGTGTAGAAGTCAACCCCGCCTCAATCTGAGGCACGGTGTGGCCGGCACCACTCAAAGTGTCTAACTTTTATTTGAAATGGACAGGATTTTAAGTGAAAACAACAACTGGCATACGGAAAATAGACCAAAGGCATTCGGATACTGTTTAAACTATAGGAAAACGATCCATGGGTCATATGTGACATGTACGAGTCAACCCCGCCTCAATCCGAGGGACGGTGTGGCCGGTACCACTCAAAGTGTCTTTCTTCTGTTTAAAATGGATGCGCTTTTAAGTAAAAACACCACATACGGAAAATGGACCAAACGCATTCATATATTGTTGATACTTTAGGACATGTATCCATGGGTCATTTGTGGTGTGTAGGAGTCAACGCTGCCTCAATATGAGGCGCAGTGTGGCCAGCACCACTCAAAGTGTCTAACTTTTATTTGAAATGGACAGGATTTTAAGTGAAAACAACAACTGGCATACGGAAAACCGACCAAAGGCATTCGGATACTGTTGATACTTAAGGAAATGTATCCATGGGTCATATGTGATGTGTACGAGTCAACCCTGCCTCAATCCGAGGGCCGGTGTGGCTGGGACCACTCAAAGTGTCTTTCTTTTGTTTAAAATGGATGCGCTTTTAAGTAAAAAAAACCACATATGGAAAACTGACCAAACGCACTCGGATACTATTGATACTTTAGTACATGTATCCATGGGTCATTTTTGACGTGTACGAGTCAACCCCGCCTCAATCTGAGGCGCGGTATGGCCGGAACCACTCAAAGTGTCTAACTTTTCTTTGAAATGGACAACAGTTTAAGTTAAACAACAACTGACATATGGAAAACCGACCAAACACATTCGGATTCTATTGAAACTATAGTACAACAGTCCATGGGTCATATGTGATGTGTACTAGTCAACCCCGCCTCAATCTGAGGGCCGGTGTGGCCGGTACCACTCAAAGTGTCTTTCTTTTGTTTAAAATGGATGCGCTTTTAAGTAAAAAAACCACATATGGAAAACTGACCAAACGCACTTGGATACTATTGATACTTTAGGACATCTATCCATGGGTCATTTTTGACGTGTACGAGTCAACCCTGCCACAATATGAGGCACGGCGTGGCCGGCACCACTAAAAGTGTCTAACTTTTCTTTGAAATGGACAACAATTTAAGTTAAAATAACAACTGATATACGGAAAACTGACCAAACGCATTCGTATTATGTTGAAACTATAGGAAAACGATCCATGGGTAATATGTGACGTGTACGAGTCAACCTCGCCTCAATCCGAGGTGCAGTGTGGCCGGTACCACTCAAAGTGTCGAACTTTTCTTTGAAATGGACAACAGTTTAAGTTAAAACAACAACTGACATACAGAAAACCAACCAAACGCATTCAGATTCTGTTGAAGCTATAGAAAAACTATCCATGGGTCATATGTGATGTATACGAGTCAACCCCGCCTCAATCTGAGGGCCGGTGTGGCCGGTACCACTCAAAGTGTCTTTCTTTTGTTTAAAATGGATGTGATTTTAAGTAAAAAACGACATACAGAAAATCGACCAAACACTTTATGATTCTATTGAAACTTTAGGAAAATGATTTATGGGTCATTTTTGACGTGTACGAGTCAACCCCACCTCAATATGAGGCGCGGTGTGGCCGACACCACTCAAAGTGTCTAACTTTTATTTGAAATGGACAAGATTTTAAGTGAAAACAACAACTGGCATACGGAAAACCAACCAAACGCATTCGGATTCTGTTGAAACTTTAGGAAAACGATCCATGGGTCATATGTGACGTGTAAGAGTCAACCCCGCCTCAATCTGATGGCCGGTGTGGCTGAGACTACTCAAAGTTTGTCACTTTTCTTTGAAATGGACAACGGTTTAAGTTAAAACAACTGGCATATGGAAAATGTACCAAAGGTATTCAGATACTATTAATACTTTAGGACATGTATCCATGGGTCATATGTGACATGTACGAGTCAACCCCGCCTCAATCTGAGGTCCGGTGTGGCCAGGACCACTCAAAGTGTCTTCTTTTGTTTAAAATGGATGCGCTTTTAAGTAAAAAAAACCACATACGGAAAACTGACCAAACACAGTCGGATACTATTGATACTTTAGGAAATGTATCCATTGGTCATTTTTGATGTGTACAAGTCAACCCCGCCTCAATCCAAGGTGCGGTGTGGCCGACACCACTCAAAGTGTCTAACTTTTATTTGAAATGAACATGATTTTAAGTGAAAACAACAACTGGCATACGGAAAACCGACCCAACGCATTCGGATTCTGTTGAAACTTTAGGACAACGATCCATGGATCATATGTGACGTGTACGAGTCAACCTTGCCTCAATCCAAGGGCCGGTGTGGCTGGGACCCCTAAAACTATCTTTCTTTTGTTTAAAATGGATGCGCTTTTAAGTAAAAAAAACGACATACAGAAAACCGACCAAACGCTTTCGGATTCTATTTAAACATTAGGACAATGATCCATGGGTCATTTGTGACATGTACGAGTTAACCCCGCCTCAATCCGAGGCGTGGTGTGGCCGGAACCACTCAAAGTGTGTCACTTTTCTTTGAAATGGACAACAATTTAAGTTAAAACAACAACTAACATACGGAAAATAGGCCAAAGGCATTCGGATACTATTGATACTTTAGGACATGTATCCATGGGTCATTTGTGACATGTATGAGTCAACTCTGCCTCAATCCGAGGCGCGGTGTGGACAAAACCACACAAAGTCTCTCTTTTATTTCAAAAGGAAATCATTTTAAGTGAATACAACTGAAATTTACACTCATCAACAATAGTCGCAAACTCTTTTTCATGAGTTGGGTAGTTTCACTCATGGGGTCATAAGTGACGAGACTCCTAAGAAAATATATTTTCACCATATATTATAAACAATACAAGTTCAATGAAAAATTCATCACAAATCATTACATACCCAAACCTAGTATCACAAAAAAATGGGATTTGAGTCAATTTGACAATTTGAATGTCTTATTCAACTATAATAGATATTTATCAAACTATTCTGCCTATTAGAATTTGATGGGTGAGGTGAATTACCACCAGATTATTGTTGTCATATGTGTTTTTTTGGGCTATTTTAGGTGTTTTTTATACTGTTTGAAGTCTGTATGTGGATTTTGTGATATTTTTTATGTAGGTGTATAGTGGAGGGTATACTGGAGGGCTGTTGTGCACTGTTTTTTTATGCAGGTGTATGGTAGGGCTTCTAGAGGGCTTCTGGGTGCTGTTGTGCAGCAGCTCTGGGAAAAGCTTTACCAACAGTTCTGAACCGTTGGTAAAGAGTTTCCCAGAATTCTCAAACACCTATACCAACGGTTTAAATGAAACCGTTGGTATAGGGATTTCCTCACGGCTAACTGGCCAACGGTTTGTAAAATCGTTGGTATACCTTATACCAACTGTTTTCCAGCCTATACCAACGGTTATAAACTGTTGGTATAGCCTACTTTTCAAGTAGTGCTAATTGAGGCTATCAAAAATTGGACTATGAAGTTATATATTCTCTAATATATTAATTTCATTAAAATTTTTCTGGTTAACTTTATAAATATGAACAAAATAAAGAATCAAGAAACTATGTTGAGGCATAATAATTCCTATATTGGTGAAGAAACCACCAAAAAAAGATGAAGCTTGTGTATGCACCTTCTATGAAGAATTTTTTTTTGATAAGTTATAAAAATCTATGTCTAAAATAGAAATAAAAAAGTTAAAAAAAAGTTTTATAAAAAAGGAATATAGGAGAAATGTTAATCATAAGGTATTCAAGGAAATATTCAAATACATGATAAACAAAAATAAGATGCTGAATTTGAGAAATAATTAAAAAAACCTAAAAATTTAAGAGAGTGTAGCTAGATATTCTATTTCAATATCAACACCATCTCAGAAATATGTTAGTATCAGTGAATCAAAAATTCCATAATATTCAGAGGAAGATATTCATCAATCTCATAAATAAGCATGAGACCCATGAGTCTAATAAATAACTGGATTTCATGGATCTTTCTGAAGATTTTTATGGAAAATTAAAAGAAGAATCCAAAACATATAAACATCCTTATTTATACATTCATGAAGTTTATTTAGATTCAACTCATTCTACTCCTAGTATAAGTCCTCAAAGAATAGAAATGAGACTGATTTATTTCAAGAATGTTTTAAAGAAGCTTCAAGATTCCCTACATTACTCTTCAAACATTCAAATAAGATTTAAGTATATATTAGGAAAGGTTGATCTTTTAGAAAAATCAAATTCATTAAAATAGATTACTAAAATTGTTATTCAGAATGAGGTGGACTTTAAATATTTCAAAGTAAAATAAAAATCATAGTGAAGAAAATTGAATCAATTTTTTATATGGATCAATCATATGAATGGAGATATAAATTTTTATTATGAATAGATTAATGAAATTAAAATAGCAACAAAGGTCATACCAAAACTAATAATAAATGAAAATAAAAAAAATTGAAAACTGAAGAGAAATATACAATCATAAATCCATATTAATGACTCAATATGATTATATTTTAGATCAAGGTAAAAAAATTCATGATCTGAAAGAAGAATCCACTAATTTGAAAGAATAAAAAAAGATAGAATTTCCTTAAGAGGGTGTTGAAAAATTAAATTCAGTTACAGATAAGTCAAATAAATTACAAGAATATATAAAGATGTTAAATATCATAGTCAATAAATTTTTTAAGAAATATTGATAATATCTAATGAAATATTGAATTTTTTTTATAATATAGTAGTCTTAACTTTTTTTGTGTATATGTTTGAATAAATATTATTCCAAATAATTTTGGATAAATATTTTCCATAATTTATATTTATAAATTTATTTTATAAATATTTTTAATGGATGTTTGCTTTTATATAAATTGATTAATAGTTTTTCCTTAACATTTTAGGTAAACTTATTATGTCACCAAAAATATTTTAGAAGATCACAAAGGGAGAGAAAAGTGAGAAAATATAAACATTCATAGAAATCTATTAGAATATTTTTTTTAAAGGGAGATAAATGAATAAAGGAAAAGATGTGGAGAAATCGTTGAAAAAGGAAAAAAATTATAGTTATATAATTCAAGGAAAGTAATTATTTTTAATGTTATTTAAACATTTGTTTTTCTCTTTGGAATTTTTGTTTTGTGCTTTCCAAAAAGGGGGAGATTGTTGATTTGAAAGTTTACTTTCAAAATTTTCTAAACATAGATTCTAAAATCACTACACACTTCCTTAAATTATTTATTTTACTAACTTTATACTTTCCAAGTGTTTGTAATGCTTTTATAGAAAATTAATTTTAGTGGAAGAAGAAAGTTTATACCATCAAATTAAACATTATACAAGTTTTCAGAATAAAAAAAATTGAATGAAACTTATTAATCAGATGAACATGTAATTTTGTACATTATATAAACACAATTATATTGTACATATATTTATAAATACTAACTGAAAAATTTATATTGATTCCACATGAAAAACATTCATAAGACGGAGGCAGACATTCCTTCTGGATGAAAATCTATAAAATCTACCAAATGAACATTTCTATTCAACCAGTTGAAGAAATATCTTTCTATGAAATAGGATATCAAATAATTGTAATGTTTCTACTAATTTTATCATCATTGTATGTTATGTTTAACCTTTTAAATAAATAATGAGTTTATCTAATGTCATTAAAATCGACTCTATAGAATGTGAAATATGATTATTGGGTAAATTCTTATAAATAAAAAAACATTAAAGGATAAGGAATATTTTGGAACTCAAGTGAACTAAAAATAATTTTATGAATTTTTAATGTCATGTTACAATTGAAATATTCATTATAATATTTAGTGTGTTTTTACTTAAGGTTTATGATTGTGAGGTTTCTTGTTATTTACTTAAGTTTATTTTTTGTCTGTAATAATTGTGTCTGATATGGTATGATTGAGGGATTCCAAGGTTTAGGAAGATATATATTTTAATCTTTTTGGACAAGTGTTCTTAGTACTAGGGAAAAATAAGTTCTTTCGATCTAAGTATTGAGTGGCTCTTTATCTAAGGAAGAAAGACCTTTAAAATTTGGAGAAAATTGTGGATACCTATAGTTAAGGTTATTAACTTACTTTACACTGATGGTAAAAGTGTGCATATTCCTCTTAAAATTTTATTATATGTTTTATTAAGAACTTTTTAACCTTTTTTATAACTTTTTTTTATATGTTAATTATTTATTTTTGTGCATGTTTAAAAAAATATTCATATAGTTTGTTATAAACTTGTTCAAATCTTTGATTTTACAAAGTATTAATAAAAAAGTTTTTATAATTACTTCCTTATAAATTGGAGAAAGGTTTTCAAAAACACATTAAGAAACAGGATAAGTAAATTGTATTTTTTATTTTACAAATTACAATTCACCCCCCCCCCCACCCTCTTATTGTCATATATATACTCATTAGATCCTATAGATGTGTATCTTGAGTCACATGAGGTAAGATATTAAATGGTTTTATATTGGATTGAAATTACTTTTATGATTTTAAATAAAGTAAGTGGGGTGAAAACAACTATTATAAAAATTAAGAGAATTTTTTATTCCCTAAATGGTTGGGTGATCATTGACAGGTGGTCTCTATAAATGGTTATAATAATTTATTTCAAGTATATAACTCTAGTTCCCTAAAGTTCAAGGGAATTTGTTATAAAAATATTATATAAATCTATCTTGGTGATCCTTTTGTGATAAAGAATATATATCCAAAAATTAATTGATAGTTCTGGTAGGCTATAAGGATGAATTATATAGTATTATTTGTGTCTCAATGTTTTATTTCTCAACAATTGGAAGATAAACATTAGTGAACAACTATAATTTTTTAATCATTGCTCTTGTAGACTTTGAAATGGGATAATATTATGATGGATTTTGTAGTTTATTTTCTAAGTTCACTATGAAAGCATGAATTTGACTAGGTGATTAATGGATGAATTATAATAACAACACACTTCTTACTTATTCCAGAGAAGTTATCAATGGAATACTTAGGTAAGCTATATTTGAATGAAATAGTGTCTTTGTATGGAGTCTCATTATACATTATATCAAATATGGAACTATGATTCACTTCAAAGTTTTAAAAAGGATTGAAATGAATGATGGATACATGTTTAAAGATGATTAAATCATATCAACCACAAATGGACATGCAATCAGGGTGGACCATATGGAATTTATAGAACATGATTTGAAATTATGTGATAGATTTTAAAATATCATGGGATGATTATATTCCTTTATTGTAATTTACATAAAAATAGCTATCATGTATTGATTAAAATATCTCATTTTGAAGAAATATATGGAATTCCATGTTGATAACCTATGTGTTTTGTTAATATGAGAGAGTATTATATCTAAGAAAATGTTTGACGAAATAGAGGATAAGTTATATTCATATATTCTATAATAGATTATTAATCAATTAAACTTAGTAAAAGACTTACGCATACTGCTAATAAAAATCATTGGAGTCTAAAATTTGTGATTGAGTCTTTTTTCAAGTTTTTCCATGTTTGGTACATTCATAAACCTAGAAAATAAGAAATTTTTCACCTGAGTATATGGGACCATTTTAAATCATTAATAAAATTGGGTATGTCACTTATTAGTTATAGTTAAAAATAAAGTATACAATAGTGCATGATATATTTAATGATTCAAAGTCGAAAAGGTGTTAAATAGAATTATCTCACATTATGTTGGGGGAATCCATTGATATTGAACCAGATATGACCATTATTGAAAGGATAATAAATACTTTTGATATACAATAGAAGGTCTTGAGGGGGAATTTTTTTCCTTTGTGTAGTACCCATATTAGTCGATGTACCACAATGAGGGGATGAATCAGTGATGATTTTTTTTGAAAATATTTTATTGTAAGAATTAAACCCATATTATAAGTTAGAATCATTATCCTATGTTAATATCACATCCTCACCCACATTTAAATATAAATAAAATAAATAGCACATAAGAAATTTTTACCAAGATTGGACACAATGTGATAGATTAATCCTTGTTGGGTTTGGTTCAGGTTTTGAGACCTCGATTATCACTAATATAATAGTGATTATAATAGATGGATAGTGTAAATTCTTGAATAATGATGTTCTATCTAAATACTAGTACAAAATAAGGGTAGGTGATATCCTTTAACTTGCACAAGAACAGTAGATGAGATACATTGTTTATCCTAGTACCACCAGCCTTTGAATATTTCATCATCGTTCTTAGATGAATTATATCTTCATAGAGCTTCAAAATTAATTTACATTAAATATTAGAAATACTTTAGAATGATTTTTCATCTTCTTTATAAAAATAAATAACATCAAATACATGTTGGTCTCTTCTCAAACTCTCTAGGTTGATTTATTCATACATGAGATAATGCATGCATTAAATAATATAATTCCTTATTAGAAGAAAGTTCCTAAATTAATGGTAGTGTAATCATCTTTCCTTGAACTCTTTAGAATAATAAAAAATGGAATACATTTCATTCTTTTAAGTCTTTCTCTCTCTCTCCTTGATACAATAAGTCTTCAACACAATAAATAATAATCCCCTTTTCTCAATTATCTAACTTATTCATTCTCAATTTTATTCTTATATATTTTTTAATATTCATGAATAATAATTCCATAATTAATTTATGTAAACCTTCCATGAATTCTAGTTGAAAAAAATATCCCTAAATAAGAAAAAATTTGACTTTGATGAATAATTTCAAATATGATTTTGAAATCCCATGGAATCATCTACATGTCCTCTCATTTAATCTATGTTAAATTCTTTTTCAAAATTCCTTAATTCTTGGATTGAATCACTACACTTGAATGATCTAGTGATGATTTTTAAATGAATTCACAAAAAAGAATCATCTGATTTGATTATCTGAAATGTAATGATCCTTTTCATAATATAGATCATCCTTATGGAGTTATGTGAATCATATTTATATGGACTCAAAGATGATGTCTATTTAGCTCATAGATGATCTCTACATTGGATAAATGATCCTTAAACAACATTGAAATCATTTTTACATGAACTTAAAAATTATTTCTATACAATAATTTCTACTTACATTGATTTATAATTATTCATACATATATTAAAATGATACTTACGTAGAGCTTAATGATCCTTAAATAGGTCATTATAATGCTTATACAGGGTTGATTTATACTTACCCATAGTAATTAGAAATTTTTTTAATCCCATATTTCACTAAAATAAAAACATAAATTATTCCATTATTTTATCTCTATACACCTAAAAACACTTCACACATTCTTTACAGACTCAAAAAATTCATTTAAAATAAATAAAAATTATTTAACAATTACGAGGGAACTTCTATTTCCCCTTTATATTTGTTGTCAAACCTTTAAACTCTTTCAAAAAACATTCATTAAACTTGACTTCTCAACCAAGAGGCACTAAATCATAACCATTGTTATGAGAAAAACATTTTGACACCACAACATAGGTAAGAGTAGTGTTTTTGAGATAAATCCATCTCTCAATGATAAGAAAATTTCTATTTTAATAACTTATAACCCCAAGAAGTATCTCATCTCCTCAAGAATGGAAAAATTAAATTATTTATTTATTTATTCATAAAATTATTTCTAATTAATTTCTTGATAACCTATAAAGATGTTATTATCAATATAAAAAAATAAGTGTACTTGATTCTATTCCATTGTTATACAAGTTTTTATCCACCATTCCCTAGGTAAATTTCATCTATTTTAAACCAATTTAAAGACTTTAATACCATTACCTTAAGGTGTAAATAAATCCATATAATTTCTTCTTTAATTTTCCCACCCTACATCCATCATTATCAAGTAAAAATCCCTCAGGCTACTCAATATACACCTCTTCTTCAAAATGTCCATTCTGAAAGGCATATTTAACATCCAACTAATAGATTTTTTACTAACTATATACTTCAACAAAAAGGAAAAACTTGATGTCCTAAAACCATATAGCTATAGAAAACTTCTCTTTATAATATACCCCTTTAAATTTATATTACCCTTTGCACACTTTTCTATCTTTTTTCCTAACAACCTTACCTTGATCATTAAGCTTATTCATTGTAAGAACCCGATTTTTCACTCAGTTATGGATCCTTTAATTTTCAGTATAAATATTTAATTTGGACCTAATGTGAATTCCTAATGAGGTAATAAAGGTTATGAGGGTGTTTGGGGCTTGTTTGGAGGCCAAAAACCATCTTACTGTAGAAAACAGACTCGAAGTACGGTTTAGAGTAAACTGTGTGGGATTTCCACACAGTTTTCATACAGTGGAACCTCACATGGTTGGAACATGTTCATACATCCTAAACATGTGAATTTCCTTTTTTTCCCAGGTAATCATGCATGGATGGTGTACAGTTTGATCAAAACATGCAGAGGAAGACTTTTTGGGCAGAACTGTCTTGCATTGTTTGACAAATTCTGCGGACAAACTGTACGCAGGATAAAAACCTATGTAAAATGTTCAAAACGCCATTAATGATCTATTAAACCTCCCACTTCCTCATAATCTGATAACTAGCTGTATTTTCTTCCATTTTCACCCATTTGGAGATTTTTGAAGGCCATAGCTAGGGATAAAGAGACCTCCTTTTTCTGGAATCCAATCGAGCATTTGTTCATCACGTTGGATCTGCATCAATAAGTAATTGAGTCCTCTTTATCCATTCTTCTTATATTTCAATCTCGACCTATATATCTACATGTGAGAATTTTTTCACCTTTTCTTAGATCTACTCTGATCCAAGACAAATCAAGGGCTGATACCGGAGGATAAGTCTTGTACAACCCTAAGGTGGGTAGTCTATAACTCATCCCTAAAGTTAGTTTTTTTTGGAATGTTCGTATGGGGCCCACTGCTTTAATTAGAAACCATTTCTTAAATTTACATGCCATGATTATACTTGTTAGAATCATATGATTATGCTTTTTCCAATTATGTGATTATTTGTTAGTGGTTACACCCACAACTCAATCTTCCCCACATAGAAGGTTATTCCATAATTGGGTTTTTAGAATTTTGGTGCGTTTGAGCCACCGTTCAGGTGTGCCTTTTCATGACCTTAATAAATTTGATCCCTCCTATCATAAATGGATTGTTGTTATTGAGAAATGAATAATTTAATGTGCCATGTATTCTCACCACCAGACCCATCTAAGGTAAGTGTTTTTGAATGGTTATTAAAAGTGAAATGTGAAATGTGAAATGGAAAGTATACTAAGTATAATACTTGGACTTAATAAAAATAGAATGAATAAAGGTTGCGTGTCTGTAACACCCCTTTCCATGTTGATGGAAGGTAGCAGAGTGAACCTTAATAATTGAATAATACTTAATTGTTAATTAAGACTTGATTGAATGGTTGAAATGATACTTGGACTATCCATACTAATGGAAGACAAGTATTGGTCCAATAAATAAATAGTTTCAACTCTACTTGACCTATCCAAACTAATGGATGGAAAGAATTTAACCAAATGATTTTACATAATTACAAGGATACTGAGAGGAGGATACATTGGGTCTCAGGAACCCAATTTTGATTCAAGGATACTGTTTTCTTAGGTTGGTACCCACCTAGACTCTAGTTCTTGTATATTCCTTGGATGCCCAGTATACTACTGTTGGGTCCCTTTAATTATTATAGGATACCTTGGATACACTCCTTGGATCTAGAATTAACTAGTAGGTGCCATGGTGAAAGCCCATAGGGCCCTGTCTTTGCTGAGCCCCATTTTACCTTGGTGGATCACCTTGTAATCTATAGGATCCTTGTTGTGGAATGCCTTGGATTACGTTCCATGGATAACACTCTTACCCCTTTATCTAGACTCAAATACTATTGAGTTAGTAGACCATGAGATTTATGTTTCCTTGGTTATTACCCTGGAACTCCCTCACTCAATATAGTTTTCAGTTTTTCATGTCATGTCTTGGGACTTTCACTACTTATACTACCACGAGTTGATGTCAGTGATGGATATGCCTCACGTGACCTATTAATATTAAATGGTAATTACTTAATTAATGAATTGGTTATATGTTCAAACACCAACTGAGGGCTGAATCAGGTAGTTGGTTATTTAGTTATATTGTACTATTTTATTTACTTATATATTCATGCCTTCGCACTACTATATTCAATTACACGGGCGATATTTTATAGACACCGTTGGTGGTGGCCAACTGAGATTTATCTCACACCCTCTTTGAGCACCAATTGGTACTCGGAGTAGATTACATGGTTGCAGATATTGAAAAAGGGAATCATTCAGCTTCCAACACTTGATTGTGTGCTAATAGGATGGATCTTGATAGTAGATGACCGAGTTAGATCTCAGGATGCTTGGAGTAGTCTTGTTTTCCTTTACTTGTGAAACATGTTATGCATGCTTTATTGTATCCATGCTTTCCAGTTTTCTAGGGACATGACATTAAATTATTATTATCTTAGTTAATAGAGTTATTATTATTCTTGTTTATCTATTGAATCAGTTAGCTTCTGTTATTTGTTTACAATATTTATATTGATTCTGCTATTTACTATTCATTTACATTCCTTTCACTATGATACACTCTATTAATGAGGGAATAGTCTTCCCACAGACACACCCTAGGCCCTCACTACTAGTCGGAAGCCTCTAGAATTCAGGAATATGTGCTTGAGGCCATGTGGCCCACCAGGATTGGGGCACTCATTAAGTGGAATCCAGGTCCAGGTTGTCACAAAGTGGTATCATAGGTCGTTTATTTTCTTGATTTACTATTTAGAGACAATAGATTGGAGAATAGGAATGCTTGGGAATTGGTCATAAGTAGTGCTTGGGCATCATGAACCCATGTTCGAGGAAAAATCCAAGTTACCCAAAATGCAATTTTTGTTCTTTTTTTCCTATTACAGTTGATATTATTTCACCATTGGGTGATGCACATGTTGTGTGGTCTTGTTGATTATTACTCTTATGAGAATTTATTTCATCCTTAGCACGATGATATGAGAGCAATGAGCATTGTTATATGCATCATTATAGGCACCTAGAATTCACATGTCATGCATTCTTCCATGTCATATAGGTGTATTTCACTACTTTTCATTTCTTGATATGGTTGTAATTGTTGTGTGATGCTATGATAGTTGATTGTACTTGTATTAATTTAGATTTAATTTAGTGATTTCATGTCTCAATTCCTGAGGTGTATGGGCCCTCATGGGTTGGGATTAGTAATTTACCGAGTCAATACATTATACTATAAATAAATGGGTTCTGTTTCTGGTGATAGGTGTATGGGTGTTGATTCATCGGAAATGGCTATCCATTATAAAGTGAATCCAAAAATCTAAAATAAATTGGTTGCACATACTTATTATGGCTTTTCATATTTATTAATGGTAAAGTATTGAACATGTAAATTAACTACAAAATGACATAAAACTTATACATGAGCACTTACCAATACTTGGTCGTCTAAGCAGGTAGTTTGGGTAGTACGCCTTGGATAGTCAGTTTCATTATGATCAGTTTCTTCTAGTGTTGTTATATTTTTCTTTTATGCTTGTTCTGAGGCGTGTTCATGGAAGTTTTAGATCAATGACAACATAATGTCCTTGTGTCCATTTCCAGGAAGGAGGTGACGACCATGCTCTAGACAGGGTGGGCCCTAAGCCGCCAGTCTTACTTCCAGGAGTGCCACTTGAGGCACTGCCTGCCATACATAATCCAGGCACTAATTCCAAATTCCATGATACTTTCTTATGTATGATGCAGTCCATGATTGGTGCTCCATGGGTTTTACCTACGATGGATGATCTAAATCGCGAGTTCCAACAGCAGCATCCTCCTACTTTTTCTGGGGATCAAAGTTCTCAAGCTTCTAAGTCTTGGCTAGAGGCCATGATTTCTATCTTTGAGCATTTAGAAATTCCTCCATAGTGGAGATTCATGATTGTTACATACATGCTCTGGGATTTTTCCATGCATTGGTGGGATGTTGTTACCCAGGCCGGTCATCATCAAGGCATCTTATAGGGTTGACTTCTAGACTACCTTCTATGATCAGTTCTTTCCTCAGTCACTGAGAGCTGAAAGAGCCATAGAGTTCATGCATCTTGAGCAAGGTTCTATGTTATTTATGGAATATTCATCATGTTTCACTGATTTACAGTGCTTTTCACTTCTTCTAGTCAGTGATGATATTTTATGTGCTAGATGTTTTAAGGATGGGATCATGTACGCCATCCGAACTCAGGTGAACATATTTTTCATTCCTACCTTCTCTAAAATAGTTGATCAGGACCTTATCACTGAGTGTAACCTAAGGGACAGCACAAGTACTGATTTTAAAGGATCAGTGCCATGTTAGGCTAGTATTTCTTCTGGTGGTAGGAAACATTCCATTGATTTTTTTTTTCAAGGTAGTGGCAGCTAGAGTATCTATTTTGATAGCTCTGTAGTGTGTCATCGGTGTGAAAAACTAGAGAATAAGAAGCTCTAGTGTGATAGAGACACTATGAAATGTCAAGATTGTGGCTATATGGGTCATCTTAAGCACTTTTGCAGGACCTTTCCACCATCTAAGAGTGGAAAGGGATTAGCTTCTGCTCTACCTTCAAGAGTGAGTTCTTTTGTGTCGCACCAGGTGGGGAGTTGGAGTAGCACCAATAGGTCTGGATGAGGAGGAGTTCATGGTCATGATAGTCTGATCCCTGGTCACCAGAAGTGCTAGCAGAGCAGTCAAGATCATGGTAGTCCATCTATTTCACATGTTCAGGGATCAGGTCAGTTGCATGCTTTACAGTCGATACCTGAGGATCAGGCTGTAGGACCATCTACGGTACAAGGTACTATTCTCGTAGCCTCTTCTATTATCTATACTTTTTCAAATATAGGTGATTCAAATTCTTTTATTTCTGTATCTATCTTGGAAAGTCTCGGACTAGAGATATAGTATCATTATGGTGTAATGACCCTCAATAAACCATTAGGGGTATGGGCAGAGGACATATTCCAGTGCAGGGACTACCCCCTTGAGGTAGGCAGTTAACCTTTCTTGTGGAATATCTTTTTTATTGATATGATGTGCTTTGATGTCATTCTTGGGATGGACTGGTTGGTCCACTATCACTCCATTTTAGACTGTTATTGCTGAAGGGTTTCTTTTACATCACTAGGAGGCAGAAGTAATATTTTCAAAGGTGAGTGGGATATCCATATAGGGAGAGAAATACCAAAGCATCATGGATTGGTGAATTGACTGATCATTTTGAAAATCTTTTCATGGAGGATCAAGTTTTTCTTCGAGATTATTTCCCTCTAGTAGTTGATCATTTTAGGGATGTCTTTCCTGATGACTTTTATAGTTTACCTCCTAAGAGAGATGTAGATTTTATAATAGAGCTTGTTCTTGGAGTAGCACCAGTATCCATTCATCCATACAGGATGTAACCTACTATGATTTAGGAACTCAAGCGATAGATAAATGACTTAGAGGCCAAAGTCCTTATTCGCTAAGGTAAATTATCTTGGGTTCACATGTGATTTTCGCTAAGAAGGAGAATGGAACTCTCTGTTTATGCATGGATTACATAAGGTTGAACCAGTATACAGTCAAGAATCAGTATCCACTACCATGAATAGAATATCTCATTAACCATCTCCGAGGAGCAAAGGTGTTCTCTAAGATCAACCTAAGATCGAGTTATCATCAGGTGTGAGTCAGACCATCAGACATACCTTGTATAACTTTCCATAGCAGGTATAGTCTATATGAGTCTCTTGTTATGCCATTCAGTCTTATAAATGCACCTTCCAGTTTAATGTCTTTGATGAAAAGGTTTTTCTATTCCAATTTGGACTCTTTTGTCATAGTCTTTTTGGATTACATCTTGGTGTATTCACGCACTCGTAACAACCATGCCAAACATCTTAAGATCGCTCTGAGTACACTGAGAGAGCATCATATTTATTCCAAGATTGCTAAATATGACTTATTAATTGATAAGATCCACTTATTGGGTCATATTATTTCATAATCAGGAGTATCTATTGACCCTAAAAAGGTTAGTGCTATAGTTTCCTAAGAGCAGCCTAAAAATGTGTTCGATATAGAAGTTTCTTAGGACTAGTTGGATATTACATGCATTTTATAAAAGAATTTTCTCATCTTTATACACCTCTTACTGGTCTTACAATGAAGGTTGTCAAGTTCACATAGTCAGAAGCATGTGAGAAATCCTTTCAGGAGATGAAAGGGAGTCTTGTCTCGGCAATGATTCTAATTCTTCCAAAACCAGGTAAGTGTTATATAGTCATCTATGATGTATTAGACATTGTACTAGGAGTAGTGTTGATGTAGAAAGACAATTTAATTTTTTACGGATCTTATCACTTGAGGCCTCGTGATAGAAATTACCCGACGCACGACGTCGAGCTAGAAGCAGTTGTCCATACCTTACATTGATGGAGACATTATCTGTTGGGTGAATGTTTTGTGGTGTATACATATCACAATAGCCTCAAGTATATCTTTTCTTAGAGTGACTTGAACCTCTAAAAATGAATATGGATTGAATATCTACAATCCTTTGATTTTGAGCTCGCCTATATGCCTGGAAAGGGAAATGTGGTCACTGATGCACTCTGTCAGAAAACTCAAATGCAGTCTGTACAAGAAGCCAATGATTAATGGAAGTTAATGGCCCTCTTTTCTGAACTTTATATAGAGTTTCATGATAGTCTTGAGTAGTCTTACCTCTCAACCTTAATAGTAACCTCTTCCCTCCTTGATAAGGTAAAGAGTGGTCAATTTTCAGATCCAGAAGTTTTGGTTCTCTGTGAGAGTGTATCAGGAGATAACCCACCTCTGGATTGGTCTGTAGACAGATATGATGTCCTACATCTATGTAGATGTGTCTGGGTTCCTGAAGATTTGAGAGAGGAGTTTATGAGAGAGTCCCACAATTCTTATTGGGATGTTCCTCCGGGAATCTCGAAGATGTATCAAGATATGTGACACCAGTATTGGTGGCCTGGGATGAAATTTTAGATTGCATGCTTCATCACTAGGCATTCCACCTATTACCAGGTGAAGGCAGATCACCAAAGACCTACAGGCTTGTTACAGCCACTTCTAGTCCCTGAATGGAATTGAGAAGATGTTTCTATAGATTTCATTTTCAGCTTACCTAAGTTGTTGAGGGGTAGAAATGCTATCTAGGTGATCATTGACCAACTAACGAAAACATACCACTTCAATCCTATTTGGGAGACTTTATTAGTTGACTAATTGGGAAGATTGTATGTCTGTGAGATCATATGACTACATGGAGTTCCATGTACTATCATTTTAGATAGGGATGATCATTTCACTTCATGGTTCTGGAAGGGTTTATAGAAAGCTATGGGAACTCAGGTGCTATTAAAAATAGCTTTTCACCCTCAGAATAATGGACAATTGGAACAGACAATACAGGTTTTGGAGGATATCCTCTGAGCATCCGTCCTTGATTCTGGTGGTTCTTTAGAGAAGCACATCCCTCTCGTTGAGTTCTCTTATAATAATTGTTTTCAGGTGATGATTCAGATGGCTCTTTTTGAGGCCTTATATGGTAGGCCATGTTGTTCACCATTGTGATGGCTAGAGGCAGGTGAAGCAACCCTACTAGGTCCTCATCTTGTTCAGGAGACTTCAGAATAGGTCTAGAGAATCAGGAAGTGTATGACTACTACTTAGTCTAGACATAAATCTTATGTCGATCATCGTTGAAGACCTCTTGAGTTCGAGGTTGCAGATCATGTTTTCCTTTGAGTATCACATAGTCTGTCACGACCCGTCCTTGGGGTCCATGCCGTGACTACCCCAAGCCCGCCTTCCATAGGCCAGGGGCTGGCGACTAGCACCAAGGTGTAAATACCGATAAAAGGGAAGTCATTGCCTTTATAAAAGTAACAAACACTACAGATTATAAGCGGAAGCAACACTAAGTACAAAAGAAAGTGCTGAAAGGTAAATGGGCCAGAATACAAACCCAACTGAAAAGTACAGCTACAACTGAAAGTAAAGTACAACTCAAAGAACAACAGCTGAAAGGTGACAAGCTGCTCCTGGATCGTCCTTCAGTTTCCTACCTGAAGGGTAGGTACAGATCTCCTTCTCAGCACTCTACATTCATCTGTCTCCTCCGGGTACCGACTCGTCATGAAATCATCCTCCAGGTATTGTCCAGCTCTACAATCCTCAACCTCGATCAGTGATGTCCATCATCTGCAACCAACACAACGTAGTGCGGGCGAAGCCCGTGCAGGGGTGAGTATACGATACTCAGTAGGGACACCGAGACCCCCAAACGTCTCCCTGAATCCACAAAGGATAAACCACAATGAAAAGATACAATCACGAAGTATCATCCAACACTACTTAGGGATATACCCATACATATACCTAAGTCATCAAATCCAGTTCATCTCCAACTCACGAGCTCAAGTACAATCTATTCCACTCAGGAAAGTAAAACATAATCCACATAGGAAAGTAAAACCCAATCCACACAGGAAAACATAATCTAATACTCATAGGATATCAAGTCAATCACATCGAAGATGATGATTTAAATTCAAGACTCAGCTCAAACCAGGATTTTATTCATGAGGTCGAAACCATAGCTGCTGGGGAACTCCACCTCTATCAAGTAAAGTGGGCCTGCCGCTACAACCAAGTGCTTCCCACTAACCTTGGATTACTGTATTACTCCACCTGTTGAGTAATGTGGTCATGCTGCTACAACCAAGCACTCCCCACTGGGCTATCGAAACACTCTGAGTCGATCGATCAGCAGTCGTCAAGTCTCAGCCAGCTCTAGGGTTTCCGCACACAGCATGCTCGTTCCGGGAGGGTCTGCTCCATGAGCCAAGAGGTTGATACATCAACTTTCATGTATAATATATTTGATGTATTGCATTCCTTCACGTCAATAGCAACACAAAGCGATAGATGGCACGTCAATCGGACGTCCGGTCTGAGAGTTATTGGCTTTTTTTGTCCCAGGGGGCCCGATTGGCTTTTAAGCTAAAACCAACCCGACCGTACTCCAGCTGCATCCAGACCTCGATCGGAGTAATCCAAAAGAACCTTCTCACTAAGAGGAATTCAAAAAAATTGATGGCACTTCAATCGGACGTCCGGAGCTCAAGCTATAAGAATTTCCGCTCTGAGGGCCCGGTTAGTTTCGTGTTCGAACCAACCTGGCCATACCCAAAGTTCTCTGAAACCTTGAGTTTAATATATCAAAATGATCTTCTCGATCCAAGGATCACATCGCAACTGACGGTGCATCGATTGGAGGTTCGTAGCCCATTTTACGGGCATTTGAACGAACCTATCCGTTTTTTAGGGGTTTTTGGGCCTGGACCGACTCAGCCCGAGACCCCCTGGGTCAGCCCGAACCGGGTCGACCCGACCCGGGTCCGGGTCCGGCCCACTAGGGTGCAGCCCGGCCTGGCTAGCATGGCCCGGCCCAACTGGTACGGCCCGGCCCGGCGCGGGGGTCCGGCCCGGCCCAGCGCGGGCGCGGCCCGCATGGCCAGACAGCTCGGCTGTTTCGGCCGATTGGGAAACGGGGGGGCGGCGCTGCCCCCCCCCCCCTTGATTGAAGCGGTGCGGCTTTAATGTCGAGCCCTCCCCCAAAACTGGAACGGCCCTCCGGCGGCACGCCGCCGCCGCTCTACGCGGACCACCGGACGCGCACCGGTGGTCCGTTTTGGCCTCCGTCTGCATTTAGGTTCATTACAGGACCCAAACTTCACCGTGGAGTCTTCAAATTTCTTCTGCGGCCCGTTCTGTCATCGCCCGTCGATCCGCATATCAATAAACAATCTGCGGAGGGTTTTCGGGCCGTGTTTGTTCAGCCCGCACCCTCCGCGTTAGGTGTTTTCAAATGGCAGAGATTAAAACACATGCTTTTAGTATCAAAGAGTGTATAATTTATTCAATTATAAATTATACTAACTTCATACCATTAAACGCTTTAGCATGTGAGATTAAATCACTCGAAGAGTATTAAACAAAATTCCCTTATGCGTTTCCCCGCAATCAAATATTCCCAACCCGCAGACATATTCTTTCGCGAATCAACTTAATATTGTGTTGATCCGCACTCTTTGATTTAGAAGGAAATAAACATGAGTTTATTAATATTTACAAATTAATCCCCTACCCCAACAACAGTGGCAAAATTCGGCGTCGCGGTTGATGGCGTCACGGGGAAAAGATTCGTTGGAGACACTGAAGTATCCGAAGGTGTGGTGTCCTCCCTCTTGTCTCGGAGAAAAGAAAAAGAATCACGTCGACCGTTCTTCATCGAGGGAGGCAATCATTCTTCGTCGATGAAGGAATCTCCCCTCGAATTCTCCCAAAATATTTTCCAAAACCAATATTTCATTAAGTCTCCTTCCTTTAAAATAACTCCAAGCAATTCAAAAAGTCAAAAGGTATGACAAGGATAATTAATAAGGTTATTAAATCCCCTTAGTTGTCTCATTAAGTTTGGGGGGTGGAGAGGCTCCTCTTTAGGAAGGGAAGTTTCCAAGAAATTAACAAGGGATGATTTAAGATGTTAAGGGGAGTTATGGGGAGGTGAGGAGTTAAGGGTTCGTGTGGGTCCCACTACACTAACCCTCCCATTGGAGGTAAGGTGGGTGTGAGCCCCACATATAACTCCCCCTTTGTAGGATTAAAAACCATAATCCTTAAATAAAATTTGTACACAAAAATTTTTATCTATTTTATTCTAAATCCCCATTTATTAAACCTCAACCCGCACATAATGCAACTACGGAAAAGGTCCCCCTAAGTAATTATCGGCGTTGTGAGTTCATCGGTGCCCTTGGATTTCAATTCTGAGCACCGGTTAAAAAGATAGAAAAAACCCTCTCGTTCGTTCACTGAACATACCCGAGCTAAACTTCGGAAATTGATTCTGGGCACACCGGGCCTCGGAATCAGGTGCCATCAGAAGCCACAGACTCGTAAAATTCCAAAGAAATTAAGGAAAAAAATTCCTTGAAATTTCAGGGTCTTTAAATTACTCCCACCTCAGGGATTTACGTCCCCGTAAATCTATAACACAAACTAGGGAAACAAAAGTGGTACTGAGCAGGCATCTGAGCCTTCTGCTCCCATGTGCTCTCCTGGAGGTTCCCGTGCTACCAGTGAAAGCACACCTGAGGAATAGAATGTCCACATAGGACCCGCTCCTGTCGATCCACGTTCTCCACTAGAACCTCTATGAATGTCACCTTTTCATCGACATCCAACCCCCCGTGGTCGATGATGTGTGAAGGATCATGCACGTATCTCCTCAGCTGAGGTACTTGGATGATATCATGCACCCGTTGCAACTGAGGTGGAAAGGTCAAGCAGTAAACCACCTCTCCTACCCTATTGAGGACCTAGGAGGGTCCGATGAAGCACGAAGATAACTTGTCGCCCCAGCCAAAACTCCTTAATCCACTTCGAGGTGAGACCCGTAGGAAAACGTGGTCGCCATCCTCGAACTCTAGTGGTCTCCGCCTCCTGTCAGCATAAGACTTTTTTCGGCTCTGAGCTGTCCTCATCCGCTCTTGGATGACCTGGACCTTCTCTGGTCCTACAAGAGCTACTAATATTTCTTCTTTGACGATAAGATAAACTTGGTCTCATCCCCAGGATGAACCACGTTCTTTTCCTAATACAATCAATCCCGACATGGATGATACTAATCCATACCAAGGATGACGTCATAAGGCCTCGACACTACTACCAAGAGATCCAACTGTTACTCTCGCCTCCAAGGGTTGAGTCACACTGTTGGCATCAGTGTGTGGTAACTGGGTCTCCTCCAGTAGGTATCTCAAAATTGAGGGTCAAGTCAACAGTTTTTAAATAAGAACCTCTTAGTAACAACATAAAGAGAGGACAGGGAAGTAAGCGCCACAAAGAAAGGTGTATTTTATTACTGTAGCTCAAAGTACAAAGACACACAACAATGACAGCAAGGAAACTAGAAGAACCAAGATCAAGGTCCCATGCCTGGAACTAGTCCCTCTCTTGTCCGCTAGCTTCTGGAGCTCCATAGTCAAATTCCTCAGCTGCCTGAAGGTAAGCTCTCCCATGTACACATGTTCCCTACGGTCGGGGTGGACCTCCTGGTGGTGGTGGTGGCAACACCTTGAAGCGTCGTCCACCTCCAACTGCACGGCCAGCTCACCTGCCTCAGTCTCCTGCTCCTTGTGATCTGCCCCGATCGAACCTCTGCCTCTACCTGGGAGGTCCTTCATTTATCTAATGGTCATATGCATGGTAGGTTGGATAGTCACGAGCCATGTGACCAACCCCACCGCAAGACTAGCACTGTCCGCTCCTGGTAAGTCGTTCTCCACCCCGGGTGCCTCGGACACACGATCATGTGGTATGCGGTCGATCACCTATAGGTCTGGTCCTCTTGGACCTCTGTGTCATCTGTCTACTGCCCGCTGCAGAAGACTCGACCACATACCAGCTAGTGGTGGGTCTTGCTGCTGGAGAATTCTCAGCAAGGAAACTCTCCACTAAGAGGGCTCACTCCAACACCCCTGTCTGTGTCGGAATGCTGTGAGAAACAACTAAAGCTCTAATCTCTCACCTGAGCCCCTGATCGAAGGTTTAGGCCCTGAAGAACAGGTCCCGTACCATATCTGTGGAGTAATGCGAGAGATCGGTGAACCTCGCTGAATACTGCACCACCGTCATGCTACCCTGCTGAAGATGAAGTATCTCCTGTATGTGCACCGCTCGAAGGGTGGCTGGTACAAACTCTACACAGAACAGGCTCTCGAAGTCTGCCCACAGAAGGGATGCCTCGTCATTCACCTAGAGCATTAGGCTCCACCATCTTCCTACTGCTGCCTGAAGGAAGCTAGCAGCAAGGATCACCATGAAGTCTGTTGGCGTCCCTACCAATCTAAAAACTCGAACAACAGCCTCCAGCCAATCCTCGGCTGCCTGACGGTCCGTCTCCCCACGGAACCTGGTCAGTCTCTGACGCTAAAACTTGTACAGTGCACTAAGGTGACGTGTATAGCATCCCGCATTTTTATCACATAAACTTTCATTACATTTTACAAAACTGAGGATCTTTAAGGTTTAGTGTCTTGGAAACCACGAACTTTAAACATGAAAACATAAAACATTCTTCTAAAACACTTGAAAGGCTTCTCCTCATGTTCATCCTAGGTTCATTACTGCATCACATAACCTGGGTACATACATCAAAAGAAAGGGTGAGAAAAAAGCCCAGTAAGGGAAACAAGAGAAACATTTTACATGTGAACTTGAGATACTTCAATAAGGTCATGAAAAGAACTTTACGGCATGAGAATGAAATCATGAGGCACATCATAATAAAAATAACATTTTCATAACTTGAAGATGTGGCTGCAACATTTAATATTGACAATCATTTCGTTTCACCAAGGTCCATCCCCAAGGTGTCATTAAAAATTACCAAGGTTATTCACCAAGGTATCAGTCTAAAAGGTCATCTCTAGAGATTAAGTCTTTACCCAATGCATTGGGCGGACGCACCCTTGAAATGTCTTTATTATCATGTGATCCACATATATCATCATCAATCATTTCATAAACAACACATATAGCATAAAATAAATGGGTTTCATTTCATAATCATAACGTTTTAAAAAATGCTTTAAAGACATGATCTTTATGTCACTTTAAACCCACGGAAAAGGGAAAGCGGGTTTCATGTATATAAATCCCAGAATTTAAAATAGAACATTTTGATATATATATATATATGAATACCCCTTTAGAAATAAGAGCTTTGAGTATTCACTTAATAACATAAAATAATTTTGAGATAAAGAGGGAGGCATTTTGAGATGAAAACTATGCAGCATAACGTCTACGATACATGGTTTTAAAAAACATTGAAAAGAGAGGGGACATGGGTCCCTCACTCAAAAATGATACATAAAACAGTAGGGGAATAGAATATATAGTATTTAAGAACATGGTAATGAAATTTTAATGATATACCATATGAAACTAAGAACTTGAAAGGAAGACAAAAATAAGATTTCTCTTATGAGAATTCGGCAGTCTAACGGCGTCACTTAAAACTTCCAAAAATGGATTGACGAGATCAAATAGGGTCTCTCATAATATGAACATAAATAATCAGTATGATAGATATAGAGATAATACCCCAACATAATAAAAACGAACTTGAAATACTTGACATGAAAGTAGATCTTGAAAACGAGAAAGCTGAAAGAACCCCTTAGAAATTCGGCAGCCTAACGACGCCACTTAAACTTCAATAAAAATGAATTGATGAGATCAAATAGGGTCTATCATCATATGAACATAAAATATCAGTATGATATATTTAGAGATCATGACCCAACATAATAAAAAGAAACTTGAAAGACTTTACATGAAAGTAGATCTTGAAAACGAGAAGGGTGAAAGAACCCCTTAGAAATTCAGCAGCCTAACGGCGCCACTTAAAACATCATAAAACGAAATAATGAGAGTAAGAGGGGATCTCTAATTATATGAAAATAAAAATTGAAGTAAGAGGAGTATAAAGGAACATACTTTAACATAAGACCATGGAGCATAAAAGAAATTACATAAAAGATATTTCTTGAAAAGAAAGAGAGAGGTCAGATCCCTTACCTTAAAACGTAACTCTTAAAACTCAAAGGTTGGGACCTTGAGGGCTTGGGGCACCTTGGGAGGACTCCTTGGGAGTTAATGAGACTGGAACTTCGTTGGGGGAGAGTGGGGAGTCTAATGGATGAGAGGATGGCTTGGTATTTATAGGGAAAGTGAGGGGACAAGGCATTAATGGCCAAGGGACACCTCATTAGTGGTTTTGGCAAAACCATGGGCTTGCCCATGGTATTTGCCCATGGTATTGGCCACTTGGGACACCTCATACCTTATCTTACTATTCATAAGTCGACCATATTGATTACATACTTAATACATCATTTAATGATGTCATTAAACACCTGTAACTTAAAAACTGTATTTTCACTATTCATCGAAAATTCAACTTTCTCAGAATAATCCCAAAATTTCACCTTAACCAAATATCAATGCTCTGATTTCAAAAATTAACTCCATTTTATAAAAGTGATTTTCTAAATATTTTTAATTTATTTTTTTAAATAAATACACTATTCACTGAAAATTCATTTTTTCAGAAAAAACCCCAAAAATTACCATAACATAATATTGGTGCTCTGAGTTCAAAAATGAAATCCATTTTATAAAAATAATTCTTTTAAATATTTTTAATTTAATTTTTAATTAAAAAACACTATTCACTCGAAAAAACTAATACTTGAATAATAATTTATGAAACGGTCATTTAACCATTTTATTGAATCACATTACTTAATCAAGGTGCCTAGATTATATTAATACTTTCTTTAAGTGAGATTACTAATCCATTTGAACACATTACTAATCCTAATCATAAAATCACTATTCATAATTTACTATTCATCAAAAATCAAGTTGATCTTATTAGACTCTAAATTTCGTACTGAACATAATTTTAGAAGAGCATTTTTTGAAAATCATTACACATTTTTAATTATTTAAGGTTTACATAAAAATTTTTAAAATATAATTTTTCTAAAATTCATCAAAAATATGCATACTATATTTGTCCGGTCATTTAAAAATTCATAAACTTCATCATAAGAAGAAATCCCATTTTTTTATTTAAAACAAAGGATTACACAAGGCAATTACGGTATCCTTACATAGCCCCTTATCACACCAGCATAGGACCTAAGTGTAAGGTGTGCTAAGGTGAGAGAATATGAGGGAGGCTCGGCTAACATCGCACGAGTATTAATTTCTATCAGTTTGAACTTCTCAAAAAGGAGATTTTGTTCTAGCTTCACACGATGAAGTTCGGCTTGGGTTTGGTCCAGAGCAAAGCCCAGTGGTGCTACCTCCTTCCCATGTTCTGTTAGATGGGCTTCGATCGGTCCAAGACTACTAGGTGAGGCCATTGAATCTTCTTTCTATAATAATTAACCAAGATTACTTGTATTTAGAGACAATAATCAAAACGTTTAGTTTCCAGCGGTCATATTGAACAATGGTCATATAACCGTCTAAACCCAATGGTCTCATTTTAATTATAATCATGTTATCAAATGAAAAAAAAATTGAGTATAAAAATAAAATAAAATAACACATCAAATTAGGAAACAAGATTTATTCAAAATTTCAGGTCGTTACATTCTTCCCCCCTTAAGAAATTGCGTCCTCGCAATTTTTAAAATTGGGTTTTGAAATTTCATTGAAATTCACACATCGGAAAAGGAGTCAGTAAAATTATTACTTTAAAAGAAAGAAAGGGAAGTACAAAGGTCACCCGAGTTAACCCACACTAGGATTCCATGTAGGAAAACATGGAAATGGAAGAAAAAACAAAGGGTCAAGTTCTGGAGGAGAGTGATAGAGAACATGATTAGGAGAAAGTTAACAATAAGAAAATCCCAAACTTATGATGTGTGTAAACGGTCTTTGATTACCTAGTAGGAAACGTAAACCAACAACGTTTTTGTTTTACGTTCCTTTTCATAATTTTGAGGAATTCATTTACAACAGAAAACAAAAACATAAGAAAATATACCTATCTTTATGTATAGTTTCATCCTTTAATAAGTTTATACCCAAAACTAATCTTTTCTCCAAACTATGATCATTAAAAACTACTTGGTCTCATCAAAACATAAGAATCATCTTCTAGAGAATCACATAATCCACAAAAGATTAACTATCTATTTCTTCTATCTTTAAACATTATCCCAAAAACAGAAAGGGTAAGGTAAAACAACTCTTCAAAAAGAAAGAATCCCATAGGAATGGAAACTACTTTTAAATATTCAAAGTTACATGGTACTACCCATAGTTCATTATTGACCATTCCATAAATAACGGTCATTAAGGTTCCTCAAAATAAACCAAACTAATATTGAAACCCAAATACAAGAAGGATTTGATAACATAGTCTTCCAAAATAAACTTCATTGTTCATCTCCAAACAACATCAACCAATCCTAACATCTTATAATAAAAGTAGCTAACCTAAACATATTTTACCCAAGATAGGTTGATCATTTCCATAAGTAACCTAAATTACTATAAGTCTGCCTTAAATTCATCGATTCTTCAAAATATAATTCAACCTTACTCCTCAATGAAAATACAGTAGTAATCTATTTACCTCGATCATATAGGGTCCCCAAAATAGTGAATGTCTTCCAAAATAATAATCATATTTTAATCCCCTAATCATCCTTGTCATATTAATACAACAATCGTCGCATTTCCAATCACATTGGTTGTTGGGACATGTTCTTCCATTTCCCGCCATTAACTAAGAAAAGAAACTATAATTAGGGGATTAAATACTTAGCCAATAATCATGAAAAGGAACTGAAAGCATATAAGGATAACTTGTAGAAGAAAAGTATACCCTAACTTGTGATCCCCTAGGTTCCCATCTAGGTTATACATGATCATATATTCTTATGTGAATCTTTATTTTATTTTATCTTTGTCACTTTAACAATGGTCCATACTAAGCTTATGAATTTACCAAAGCATATCCCCCGGGAGTGTCATAACCAAGAGTGCAGTAAGGCCCGTTTTTGTGTACCAGTTCCCATTTGAGTCTAGATCAAAGCAGTGTTTTCGGGTTTTACCCCTATGTACATCTGTGCCAGAGCCACCTCTACCTGCTCGTATCCAGACAGGGATGTATTTGCTTGGCAACCCCTTACTCAATACTCACCAAAATACTAGGAATATTTCCTATATTTTAACTTTTCTATAGGCTTCTTCCTAAAGTTTTCATATCCTAATTTCCAAAAATAACTAAACCGTCCTTTTATACCAACTATAGCATCCCGCCTTTTTATCACATAAACTTTCATTGCATTTTACAAAACTGAGGATCTTTAAGGTTTAGTGTCTTGGAAACCAGGAACTTTAAACATGAAAACATAAAACATTCTTCTAAAAAACATGAAAGGCTTCTCCTCATGTTCATCCTAGGTTCATTACTACATCACATAACCTGGGGACATACATCAAAATAAAGGGTGAGCAAAAATCCCAGTAAGGAAAACAAGAGAAACATTTTACATGTGAACTTGAGATACTTCAATAAGGTCATGAAAAGAACTTTAAGGCATGAGAATGAAATCATGAGGCACATCATAATAAAAATAACATTTTCATAACTTGAAGATGTGGATGAAACATTTAATATTGAAAATAATTTCGTTTCACTAAGGTCCATCCCCAAGGTGTCATTAAAAATTACCAAGGTTATTCACCAGGGTATCAGTCTAAAAGGTCATCTCTAGAGATTAAGTCTTTACCCAATGCATTGGAGCGCTATCTGGGCGCACCCTTGACATATCTTTATTATCATGTGAGCCAAATATATCATCATCAATCATTTCATAAACAACCCATATAGCATAAAAGAAATGGGTTTCATTTCATAATCATAACGTTTTAAAAACTGTTTTAAAGACATGATCTTTATGTCACTTTAAACCCACGGAAAAGGGAAAGCGGGTTTCTTGTATGTAAATCCAAGAATTTAAAATATAAAATTTTGATATATATATATATGAATACCCCTGTACAAATAAGATCTTTGAGTATTCACTTAATAACATAAAATAATTTTTAGATAAAGAGGGAGGCATTTTGATATGAAAACTATGCAGCATAACGTCTACGATACATGGTTTTAGAAAACATTGAAAAGAGAGGGGACATGGGTCCCTCACTCAAAAATGATACATAAAACAGTAGGGGAATAGAATATATAGTATTTAAGAACATGTTAATGAAATTTTAATGATATACCATATGAAACTAAGAACTTGAAAGGAAGACAAAAATAAGATTTCTCTTATGAGAATTCGGCAGCCTAACGGCGTCACTTAAAACTTCCAAAAATGGATTGATGAGATCAAATAGGGTCTCTCATCATATGAACATAAATGATCAGTATGATAGATATAGATATCATACCCCAACATAATAAAAAGGAACTTGAAATACTTGACATGAAAGTAGATCTTGAAAATGAGAAGGGTGAAAGAACCCCTTAGAAATTCAGCAGCCTAACGGCGCCACTTAAACTTCAACAAAAATGAATTGATGAGATCAAATAGGGTTTCTCATCATATGAACATAAAAGATCAGTATGATAGATTTAGAGATCATGCCCCAACATAATAAAAAGAAACTTGAAAGACTTTACATGAAAGTAGATCTTGAAAACGAGAAGGGTGAAAGAACCCCTTAGAAATTCAGCAGCCTAACGGCGCCACTTAAAACATCATAAAACGAAATAATGAGAGTAAAAGGGGATCTATCATTATATGAACATGAAAAGGGAAGTAAGAGGAGTATAAAGGAACGTACTTTAACATAATAACATGAAGCATAAAAGAAATTACATAAAAGAGATTTCTTGAAAAGAAAGAGAGAGGTCGGATCCCTTACCTTAAAACGTAACTCTTAAAACTCAAAGGTTGGGACCTTGAGGGCTTGGGGGCACCTTGGGAGGACTCCTTGGGAGGTAATGAGACCAGAACTTCATTGGGGGAGAGTGGGGAGTCGAATGGATGAGAGGATGGCTTGGTATTTATAGGGAAAGTGAGGGGACAAGGCATTAATGGCCAAGGGACACCTCATTAGTGGTTTTGGAAAAACCATGGGCTTGCCCATGGTATTTTCCCATGGTATTGGCCACTTGGGACACCTCATACCTTATCTTACTATTAATAATTCGACCATATTGATTACATACTTAATACATCATTTAATGATGTCATTAAACACCTGTAACTTAAAAACTGTATTTTCACTATTCATCGAAAATTCAACTTTCTCAGAATAATCCCAAAATTTCACCTTAACCAAATATCAATGCTCTGATTTCAAAAATGAACTCCATTTTATAAAAATAATTTTCTAAATATTTTTAATTTATTTTTTAAAATAAATACACTATTCACCGAAAATTCATTTTTTCAGAAAAAAACCCCAAAAATTACCATAACATAATATCGGTGCTCTGAGTTCAAAAATGAAATCCATTTTATAAAAGTAATTTTTTTAAATATTTTTAATTTAATTTTTAATTAAAAAACACTATTCACTCGAAAAAACTAATACTTGAATAATAATTTATGAAACGGTCATTTAACCATTTTATTGAATCACATTACTTAATCAAGGTGCCTAGATTATATTAATACTTTCTTTAAGTGAGATTACTAATCCATTTGGACACATTACTAATCCTAATCATAAAATCACTATTCATAATTTACTATTCATCAAAAATCAAGTTGACCTTATTAGACTCTAAATTTCGTACTAAACATAATTGTAGAAGACCATTTTTTGAAAATCATTACACATTTTTAATTATTTAAGGTTTACATAAAAAATTTTAGAATATCCTTTTTCTAAAATTCATCAAAAATATGCATACTATATTTATCCGGTCATTTAAAAATTCATAAACTTCATCATAAGAAAAAATCCCAATTTTTTATTTAAAACAAAGGATTACACAAGGCAATTACGGTCTCCTTACATAGCCCCTTATCACACCAGCATAGGACCTAAGTGTAAGGTGTGCTAAGGTGAGAGAATCTGAGGGAGGCTTGGATAACATCACACGAGTAGTAATTTCTATTAGTTTGAACTTCTCACAAAGGCGATTTTGTTCTAGCTTCACACGATGAATTTCGGCTTGGGTTTGGTCCAGAGCAAAGCCCAGTGGTGCTACCTCCTTCCCAAGTTCTGTTAGATGGGCTTCGATCGGTCCAATACTACTAGGTGAGGCCATCAAATCTTCTTTCTATAATAATTAACCAAGATTACTTGTATTTAGAGACAATAATCAGAACGTTTAGTTTCGAGCGGTCATATTGACCAATGGTCATATAACCGTCTAAACCCAATGGTCTCATTTTAATTATAATCATGTTATCAAATGAAAAAAAATTTGTTGAGTATAAAAATAAAATAAATTAACACATCAAATTAGGAAACAAGATTTATTCAAAATTTCAGGTCGTTACAACGTGCACTCTCGGCGGCTGGGGCTGGTGGCATCGGTGGATCGGCGGGTAGAGGTACCACCGGTGCCTCCGCTGTAATGGGGCCCTACACCGAGGCCTTATTGCTCGATGGGCTGTCCTCTCGCACAAAGCTCTGAACCCTAGCTGGCTGCCATCGTGGGGTCATCTGGAAAAGAGATAGGTGCGCCATGGTCAAAACAGTACCTGGTGAGCTGACACAAGAAATCATAAAGAAAAATTTGAAACACACATGAAATCAATGTTTTCATGTATTGAGTCGGAAATCAGAAGTCAGGGTCCTAGTGTATGGATACGTTGGCCGTCGCACCAACACTGGACTCCCTGGACTGATAACCACACTCAAAACCCTTAACACTATTGCTTCACATAGAAGAAAGATCAGAGTCCTGAGTTCTATGGTAGAACCGAACACCTCTGATACCAATTTGTCACGACCCGTCCTTGGGGCCCGTGCCGTGACTACCCCAAGCCCGCCTTCCATAGGCCAGGGGCTGGCGACTATAACCGAGGCATAAATCCTGATAAAAGGGAAGGCATTGCCTTTATAAAAGTAACAAACACTACAAAGTATAAGCAGAATCAATACTAAGTACAAAAGAAAGTGCTGAAAAGTAAATGGTCCAGAATACAAACCCAGCTGAAAAGTGCAGCTAAAACTGAAAGTAAAGTACAACTCAAAGAACAACAGCTGAAAGGTGACAAGCCACTCCTGGATCGTCCCCTGGTTTCCAACCTGAAGGGTAGGTACAGATCTCCTTCTCAGCACTCCACATCTTTCCGTCTCCTCCAGGTATCGACTCGTCGTGAAATCCTCCTCTAGGTACCGTCCAGCTCTACAAGCCTCAACCTCGATCAGTGATGTCCGTCGTATGCAACCAACACAACGTAGTGCGAACGAAGCCCGTGCAGAGGTGAGTATATGATACTCAGTAGGAACCTCGAGACCCCCGAAGGTCTCCCTGAATCCACAAAGGATAAACCACAAAGAAAAGATACAATCACGAAGTATCATCCAACACTACTTAGGTATATTCCCATACATATACCTATGTCATAAAATCCAGTTCAACTCCAACTCACGATCTCAAGTACAATCCAGTCCACTCAGGAAAGTAAAACATAATCCACACAGGAAAGTACAACCCAATCCACACCGGAAAGCATAATCCAATCCACACAGGATATCAAGTCAATCACATTGAAGATAATGATTGAAAGTCAAGACTCAGCTCAAACCAGGATTTTATTCATGAGGTTGAAACCATAGCTGCTGGGGAACTCCACCTCTATCGAGTACAGTGGGCATGCCGCTACAACCAAGCGCTTCCCACTAACATTGGACTGCTGTAGTACTCCACCTGTCGAGTACTGTGGGCCTGCTTCTACAACCAAGCGCTCCCCACTGGGCTATCGAAACACTCCGAGTCGATCGATCAGTAGTCGTCAAGTCTCAGCCAGCTCTAGGGTTTCCGCACACAGCACACTCATTCCGGGAGGGTCCGCTCCACGAGCCAAGAGGTCCATACATCAACTATCATGTAGACCATATTTCATGTATCACAAAGTTCCATCATGTCAATAGTAACACAACAAGAAAGACGGCGCGTCAATCGGATGCCCAGTCTGAGAGTTATTGGCTTTTTTTGTCCTAGGGGCCCGGTTGGTTTTTAAGCTAAAACCAACCTGACCATACTCCAGCTGCATCCAAACCTCAATCGGAGTAATCCAAAAGAACATTATCACTAATATTATTTCAACAAAATTGATGGCACGTCAATTGGACATCTGGAGCTCAAGTTATAAGCGTTTCTGCTCCGAGGGCCCGGTTGGTTTCGTGTTCGAACCAACCTGGCCATACCCAAAGTTCTCCAAAACATTGAGTGTAATATATCGAAACGACCATCTCGATCCAAGGATCGCATCTCAACTGATGGTGCATTGATCGGAGGTTCGTAGCCCAAGTTACGGGCATTTGAACGAACCTAGCCGTTTTTTAGGGGTTTTTGGGCCCGGCCCGAGACCCCCTGGGTCGGCCCGAACCGGGTCGACCTGACCCGGGTCCGGGTCAGGCCCACTAGGGCGCGGCCCGGCCTGGACCAACCGGTGTGCCCCGGCCCGGCACGGGGGTCCGGCCCAGCGCGGGCGGCCCGGCCCGGCGCAGGCGGCCAGGCCCGACGCGGCCGGTTCGTGCGGTGCGGCCAGTTGGCCTAGCGCGGGCGCGGCCCGCGTGGCCAGACAGCTCGGCCGTTTTGACTGAGCGGGAAACGGGGGGGAGGCGCTACCCCCCCCCCCACCCCCCACCCCCCTTGATTTAAGCGGCATGGCTTTAATGTCGCGTCCTCCCCCAAAACACGGAACAGCTTTGCCGTTCCGGTCCGCCGCGGCTCAGCCACGGCGGTCTTCTCCGGCGGCACGCCGCCACCGCTCTTCGCAGACCACCGGACACGCACCGGTGGTCCGTTTCGGCCGCTTTCTGCGTCTAGAGTCATTACGGGACCAAACTTCACCGCAGAGTCTTCAAATTGCCTCTGCGGCCCATTGTGTCATCGCCCGTCAATCCGCACATCAATAAACAATCTGCGAAGGGTTGTCGGGCCATGTTTGTTCGGCCTGCACCCTTCACATTAGGTGTTTTCAAATGGTAGACATTAAAACACATGCTTTTAGTATCGACGAGGGTATAATTTATTAAAGTATAAATTATACTAACTTCGTACCATTAAATGCTTTAGCATGTGAGATTAAATCACTCGAAGAGTATTAAACAAAATTCCCTTACGTTTTTTCCCACAATCAAATATTCCCAACCCGCAGACATATTCTTTCGCAAATCAACTTAATATTGTGTTGATCTACGCTCTTTGATTTAGAAGGAAATAAACATGAGTTTATTAATATTCACAAATTAACCCCCTACCTCAATAACGGTGGCAAAAGTCGGCGGCGCGGTTGACGGCATCATGGGGAAAAGATTCATTGGCGACGCTGAAGTATCCGAAGGTGTGGTGTCCTCCCTCTTGTCTCAGAGAAAAGAAAAAGAATCACATCGACCGTTCTTTGTCGAGGGAGGCAATCGTTCTTCGTCGATGAAGGAAGCTCCCCTCAAATTCTCCCAAAATATTTTCCAAAACCAATATTTCATTAAGTCTCCTTCCTTTAAAAGATCTCCAAGAAATTCAAAAAGTCAAAAGGTGTGACAAGGATAATTAATAAGGTTATTAAATCCCCTTAGTTGTCTCATTAAGTTTGGGGGTGGAGAGGCTTCTCTTTAGGAAGGGAAGTTTCCAAGAAATTAACAAGGGAGGATTTAAGACGTTAAGGGGAGTTATGGGGAGGCGAGGAGTTAAGGGTTCGTGTGGGTCCTACTACACTAAACCTCCCATTAGAAGTTAGATGGGTGTGGGCCCCACCTATAATTCCCCCTTTGTAGGATTAAAAACTACAATCCTTAAATAAAATTTGTACACGACAAATTTTATTTATTTTATTCTAAATCCCCATTTATTAAACTTCAACCCACACATAACGCAACTACGGCAAAGGTCCCCCTAAGAAATTATTGGCGTTGCAAGTTCATCGGTGACCTCAGATTTCAATTCCGAGCACCGGTTCAAAAGATAGAAAAACTTGTTCGTTCGTTCACTGAACGTACCCAAGCTAAACTTCGTAAATTGATTCCGGGCACATCGGGCCTCGGAATCAGGTGCCGTCAGAAGCCACAGACTTGTAAAATTCCAAATAAAATAAGAAAAAAAATTCCTTGAAATTTTCGGGTCTTTACACAGGCTTGGGTATAGATGGTTATGAAAGAAGGGAAAACTATTACCTCATTATATCAGGCTGTTTGAAATTCTAGAGAGAGTCAGGTCAGTAGTCTATTGGTTGCTACTAATTCAGAGGTATTGTGCCATGCACGATGTCCTTCATTTCTCACAGCTTCTCCAATATCATGTTGAACCATCTCATACCTTTTATCCTGAGGAAGTTGAGTTGGAGGACGATGCTACCTTTGAGGAGTATCCAGTGTGCATCATTGACCAAAGCATGAAGGCTCTTTGAGGGAAGTCTATCCCTCTCATATGAGTGCTATGGAAACATGATCAAGTGCAGGACAATACTTGGTAGAGGGAAGCCATTCTATGTTCCCAATTGCCATAGCTTTTCTCATATAGTGTTTCCTTATCTTTGGAATGAGAACTCAGGGGGTGAGTTCTTTTAAGGGGGGAAGACTATTGATGTGGCAGTGTTTTAACACTCTTTTCCACATCCTTTTTATATTTTTATTGATTTTTTTATACCAAAAATGATTTTTTTTTAGTAAATATATGATAATTGTTGGGATTTTGTACTTTTCTGTATAAAATAATCATTTTTTGTTTAAATCATGTGTTTTTAGTATTCATTATTGTCTATTAAAATAATTCTTATATTAAATTAGTCTTGAGAATTTGACTTTTATTTATTCTTTTATTTTTACAAATTTTTCATTCCAGTTAGTTTATTAATTTATTAATTTAATTAATTAATTCTTTATTCTTTAAATTGTAAATAAATAACTCATTTTAGTTTTTAGTATTTTAATAATTTAATTAGTTTTAACTATTTAAGTTCATTAAATTAATATTTTTTATTCTTTAATTTACTTTATTAATTCTTTAATTAATTGGTTAATTATTTTAAGCATGTAATTTTAAATATTTTAATAAGTTCTAGAATTAATTTGTTTATAATACAAATATATTTATTCTTTTAAATAAAGCATAATTAATTTTATTATTTAACTTTGTTTTGTTTGTTTAATTTTTTCTTTTCTATTTAAATTAATTGATTAACTGATTAATTTTTTGTAGTTTTATTAAATTATTAATTAAATTAATCTATTATTTTTATTTTGTAGGTACTCACGGTGGCACATCCCACCATTTTAAACCCTCACTGTCATAGTATCGTTCATGGTGAGACCCTGATCATTCCTTACGGTCTCACTGTTTCCCCCATCCACCATTCCCTTTCCACCGGTTCTCACTTCACACACCATTTCATCACTTAGTTGTGGCACCATTTCAGATTTATTGTCTCACATTTTTCTTCATGGTGCCACCGTATCATTCACTAACTCCACCTTTTTTTTAAGGTGCCACCGTAATCTTCCCCATTCTTCCACCGCTCCCTCTCCACCATTCTTTGTCATTTCTTGCACCACCTCCTACACACCGTCACCACCACACCCTCCTTCACACAGCAGCAACAGTAACCAGCAGCGTGACCTTCAGTAGCACAACACGAACAATACACAACAAATCAAAATTAAACCAACAGCAGACTAATTTTTCATACATTAGCGATTCAACATCTAATTTCAAACCTTTTTATTCAAATTTGCAACTCAAACCATTTCCCATGCCATCCCATGAAGCCATCGGCATCACCCCCACTCCTTCCCTACCCCGCGCTGAGACCACCCCGGTCGACCCTCACCTCACCTTCTGGCCGGACCCGCACCCCTACGCTGCTCGGACCTCATCGCGCGCCGCCCCTTGGTTCCCCTACTGAGCTGAGCTCACCCCAATCCCACAGCCCACATTGCCCGAAGACGTCGCGCCCTGTCTTGATCCTTGTCGCACCTCATCCCGATTCAAACCACCTCAAACCTGAAGTCGTTGAACTTCTCTTCCACCCCTCTCCTGCGCCGCACGAAGTACCCACTTCCCCCTTTTTCTTTTTTCCTCTCCGCACAAACCGGCCCCCTCTTCTCTCTTTTTCATTTTTTTCCTTTTATTATTATTATTATTTTATATTTATATTATATTATAACATATAATAACATTTATATATAAAATATATAATAATATTGATATTAACATATATAATGAATATAATTAGTATAACATTAATAATATATAATTTGGTATTTTTTTTATAATTCATCATATACAATATAATAATAACAATAGGTATAGTAATAAAAGTATATAAGCTTATATATATAATATTAATTTCTTATATATCATATATGTTATTAATAGTTATTATTTTAATAATAATATTAGATATTAGTATTTTTATTTTATTGTTATAAATATATAGTATATAAATATAGTTTCATTTCTTTCGTATCTGACTCACATGTATTTTATGAAGAGGGAGGGTAGCTTGCCGCACGCGCACCATTTCATTCGGTTAGAAGCAACTGCTCTGGTGACAAGTGTGGAGGAAGCAGCACAATGAAAGTTCCACGTGGAGGCCAGGGAACACCTCGGGCAAGATTCCAGAGACTTCTAATGGTCATTAGCATTCGTGATGGTCACGAAATCATTCATACACAGTGGGAGGAATTGAACCAGTAGGGGAGGCATTGATCCAGACGGAGGGAGGAGAGTAAGAGGAACATAAAGCTTCTTCCATCATGAGCATATTGGAGTACTGAGAGTAGTGGATCAGAACATTTCATACCTTGATTACCAGGGCAGGACATCGAGCAGATTCCAGCATTGCATCCACCATCAAGCAGCAGGGATTAGTACTTTCATGAACTCAAGCAGGGAGACGAACATCCTTATTTATCTTATGCTCTGTTTTTCTACATCTCATTTCAATATGAACTTCTTTGACACTAATTCTATTTTTTCATTGAAACCAATCATTATTTCATTTTAAATTCCCTTAGGGGGGTGCATAAGCTGGTTGATTACATTTTCTTATTCTAATTCATGCACTGCATCATTTTCTAGATTGTCACTCTCACAGTTTGCAGAACTGATTTATTTTCAAAACAATAAGGTTGATTGAAAACCAATATCGATGGAATCTTAATGAAAATTGTTTGAATTTGAGGCACTTCTTGAAAAATGAGTCTTGTTCAAATGATAGAGACATGCTGAACTCAACTGACAAGTTGATCCCAGTGACATCTGACCTTCATAACCATTGGATAGAATGACAGTTACAGTTGAAGAATTGTTATGGTTATTTCATTGCAAACTGACAAGACAAAAAATCTGGCCAATTACTTTAAGTCAGATCCATATTTCTAAAACTTCAGTTCATGAATGAGGATAAGCAATATTTAATTGGCCATTGGACTTCCTCCCCCTACTCATCCATTGGCTATTCTAACCACAATTCCCCTTATTTCTCTGTCTACTCCCCTTTCACTCACCAGTTCACCTTCACTTCTTCACACACTAATTATCACTCACTCCACTTCAACAACACCACCAACTGTGTTTGCTTGTTCTTGTGTATGTTTTTGTTTAGTTTTTTTATCACCAAACACAACATGAGGCCTCCCTGTGGTTCGACCCTGTCTTGACACTATTCTAAGTAGTAAGTAGGTATAAATTTTAGTTTGTCGCGCATGCCAAATGATGTGCGAGCATGAAAATTTTGGCGCTGTTTCCAGGGAGGCTAGGTGCCACTTTAAAAAAAAAATTCACATAAAAAAAATAAAAAAAATCAACAAAAAACACTAAAAAACTCTGGAAAAGGAAAATTGAAATTCAAAAAAAATAGTGTGAACTATCTGCATGAAAACTAGTTCTAAGTCTGAATACTTAGTACTTGGTAACCCTGAAATTGATAAACACCTCAAGGAAGTGACAAATAAAAGGTCAAAATGAAAGATAACAGAAATGAAAACTTGAACAACCCACTTCCTGAGAATTTGAACCAACCTGGAATGATGAACCCACCTGAGAATGAGATAGTTGAGAGGCACAGTTTGAGAGAGTTCTTTCTACCTTCAGTGTCTAGTAACCCTTCATGCATTAGACTCTCTCCTAGGTCCAGGAATTATGATATCAAGAAATCTATGATTAGTCAGCTGCCTACCTTAAATGGAATGCCTAGTGAAGACTCTCTTGAATTCATTAGAGCCTTCTATTGTAGTGTCCAACAAATACAACTTAGGGGTCTTACTGAGGAAGAGCTTAAACTAAGAGTGTTTCCCATCTTCATTAAGGGAAATGCTAGGTCTTGGTTCAAATAGTTAGAAGAAGAAATATTTGCAACCTGGGATCAAGTTTACAATGCTTTCACAATGAAGTTATATCCTAGGAGGTTGACATCTGAAATTAGGCACAAAATAATTGGATTCCTTCAGGATGAAGGAGAACTATTTTATGAAGTCTGGGATAGGTTTATAGGTTTTCTTAGGCAGTGTCCAAACCATTAATGTACACCTCAATTCTTCATGGACACCTTCTACAATAGTCTCACCCATTACCACCAAACCTTGGTGGTTCATTCTTCTAGAGGAGACTTCAGTGATAGGACTGTTGAGGAGCTCAATCAAATCTTTAATACCTTAGCTCAAAACTCCCAGCACAAATGCTCTAGGAGGAGAACCATTGTGAGAAAGGATATCACCCCTACTCCTAAAGCTAAAGCCCAAGCTTCTGGGTTCTTTAATGAGAACTCACATCAAACCCTTAAGGAGCAGTGCCAATATTGTGGCATGTATGACCATTCTCAAACCTATTGTCCAAACTTTGATATGCCTGTCCAGCCTCATGAGAGTGTCAGCTTTGTAGGCTAAGGACCTCGGATGCAGCCTAGGGATGATCCTTTTTCCAACACCTATAATTAGGGGTATAGGAACCATCTGAATCTGTCATGGAGGGAACAGGGAGTCCTCTAACCTACTGCCCCTTCTGAATTCTAGCAGCCTCCTAGGCAGTAATTCCAACCCCAACCACAACCTAAGGCTGAGTCATCCAACTCAAAATATGAGGTGAGAGACATGTTCCATTAGTTTATAGGGAGGTTTGATGAAAAAAACACCAAAAATTATTTTTATAAAGCTCAAATGGATGCGAGAATGAAGAACTTGGAAATTCAAATGGGTCAGTTGGCTAGGGATGCTTGTAATAAAGAAAAGGGTAGGCTGCCCGACACCATTGAAGCCAATACTAGGCATAATTTCATGGCTGTGACCACTATAAGTGGTCTCAAAACTCACCAAGAGTAAAATAAAGAACCCCAAAATGATGAAAATGAGAAACTAGATGAAGCTGGAAACTCAAATTTGAAAGACCCTGAATCTAGAAAACTGGACAGCACCATTGAAATCCCTCCAGTTCATGCAGTTCCAACTCAAAAACCCAAAGAAAATTACTTGAAAAACAAAGACAATAAAGGGAAGAAAATTGTTGAAGAGGAATCTATAAAGATGCCCCCAATTGTGAGTAATTTTTCCCCTGTAATCCCCTTCCCACAAAGAATTAAGAAGCAAATTCATGATTCTGAACTGTTGACATTTTTGGAAGTGGTTAAAAATATGAACATTGATATCCCATTCTTGGAATCCTTGATTCAAAGACCTTCATATTTGAAATCACTCAAGAAAATTTGTTCAAACAAAAATACATTGGAATAATTTTCCACCTATAGCTTAACAGAGGAGTGTAGTGCAGTCTTACAGAATAGGATACCTGTAACACCCTGAGATTTTATGAGAAATATTCTTTTTAATTTCATTGATGTCTTGTGTTGTACGCTAAACCAAAATTATCTTGCACTATACGCAACACTGTATTAACTTGTATTATACGCAAATACTATTCTTGGCTTGTGTTTCAAGAGCGACCTTCCTCAATAGCATGTGTTGTACGCAATACCAAATTTCACTAAACAAAGAAATATTGTTATAATATTATTATGAACTAGCATTTATGAATAGTATTAACTGCATTTTGAATTTTATAACATTATCATTCATCTTACACAATTTCTAGAACATGGTATGCGAACAAAATAAATTTTTTAGGTAAAATAAGTATTTTTCAAAAAATGCAGTTTTGCCGCCTTTTGATGGCGCACACACTTTAAATCAAGTTTTTGACACGTTTATGAGTTAAATTTGACAAAATAAACTTATTCGTTTCAATAAGTGTATAAAAATATTCTTTGGATAATTTTTTAATATTTTTCTGTTAACTTTCATATATTAATGAATAGTAAAAATATTCTAAATTTTAATTAAAAACAACTTTTTTCATCAAGATAATTTATATGGTTAAATTATAATATTGAATGGTTTTAAAATATAAATAGAATTTATTTTTACCATTTAATATAATTAAAGTCATTATCATTAATTTTACATTCAATTCATAGGTAAAAACATTTCAATCTTTTGCAAAGTTTTAACTTTTAAAACTCGTTTTCTCAACAGTAGGATTAATTTTAAATTAAATACTGCAACTTCTGTGTTTTGAATTTGGAAAATTGGATTCCATATTTCGAATCAACAGGTCCAAATTATGTTAATAGGCTACTTTTTTTTTAGACAGTATGAATAGTAACTATGGTAAATTTTATTTACTACAGTTAAAGGTAAATCAGGTAATTAAGGGTAAACATAAGATTATAAAATTACCCTAACAGCTGCCAAAATTCTATTGGATGAATAAAAGTCTACCCATATCACCTAAGGGTCAGAATATATTCATTTCATGAACTTTTGATAATGAAATGGATGTAATTATTATTAAAACCAAAGAAAGTGACAACATGTCACTCTCTTATATTTTATAAGTGTAATATTTTTAATTTAGTGATAAACTTTATAAAACTTCGAACATAAATAGTCACCAGAAATATAATAAAATTAACTACATCATATGAATTTATTTAGAATTTTTAGGGACTAAATAATTATCATTAATGGTGACACAATAGTGATGTATAAATTATTTTATTGATTAAAATATCAAATAAATGGTTTTAAAAATATTAAAATAAATATTATATGAACTATTTAATGTGGTAAAATAATTTCCAAGATGGATATTACATGTTTGGGATCTATTAAATATTTTGGTTCAAATATATCTTCTGTGTGGATTTTATTTAAATTCAAATAATTGAATAGTGTCAAAATTGACACTATTGATATTTTATAAAAATAACATATTATTAAATTGTTTAAAAATCACAAAAAAAATTATAAATTATAAATTAAAATTTATATGGTCTCCAATGTCATAAATTATTCAATTATAGACAATTCACAACACATAAGTAATTATTTATAACAATTTAAAATTTAGAATATTATTACCATAAATAAAATTAAATAGATTAAATAAGGATAAATCAAGTTTATAAGGATTAAAATAAATTTCCAACATATATAAATTTTATTGGATAATTATATTACAACCCTATATATTCTCATCTTCTAATTTGAGTCATTTTGTAAGTTTTTAAGAGGGGTTGGGTTTATTATAAATTAATATTTTAGAGGTTTCCAAAAGTGCCTCTCTCCCCTCTTATAAAAGGGAAACTCCTCCCTCTCCTCTTTATAACATTTTGATCCTGCAAGCTTGGCCAAAACCTATCCATTCCTCCTCTACACTCCCCTAGAAACATACTATAGGTCCTGGTATTCTTCAAATACCAACATTAGTGCCTTAAGAGGAGGTTTGGAAGAGGCGCGTCAAAGAAGAGGTAATATCCTTTACCGATTATTTCAAATTTATTTCTTCTTCTAATTCCTCTTATTTATTTGTTTCATTATAAAGTAATAACATCAGTATCACTAATATTATGATATTTTATTATACATATGAAACAACCCCATTTCACCTTCTATCCATCCTACGGAAAATGAAATCAACACACGTGCGTACGTACGGAATACCGTATCCACGTCGTGGTGTAATCTGTTTTTCCACCACCACCTTACTTGGATGGGTATAATGGTGGAAATAATAACTATATATTATTATTATTACATGATTCTAATTATGAGATATTATATCATCCACTCCAATTCCATTCAATAATTATGGGAACGATATCATCGCTCGTGTATACGTACGAATTACCGTATCCACGATGCGATGAGATTCATTCTCCATGTTAACCATTCAAGAATGATTATAAAGTATATATAATAATTAATCATGAAATATATGACATAATAATGATACTATATTTATATATATATATATATATATATTTCATTTACTTCCATTCAATTTTTTAAGGAAATGAAAACAGCGTTCATGTGTATGTACGGCCTACCATCTCCATGAATGGTGTATTTAATTCCATTTATCAGTCTATTATATATATTATTAATATATATTATATATAAATCATGTTTTAAATTATGTATGTAAGTAATCATATGAATAATTACAAGTCAAAACACGTACGATGAATGAAACAATTTTACCCAAAACACTACTTTAACATGGAATTGACAAATGAAAGGGTAATATAAAGTCATAAGTGAATCATATATGATATCATAAATGTTATTATGGTTCTGTTATAGGTTAATAATATGTTTAAACCCACTATAAAGGATTCTTGGACACATACAAATGAAATTGGACTTAAGGTAATGGATAAATATTCCAATCTCGTTCTTATCTGAGATTGTTTATTCGTATGTATTTACTGGGGTTATCTTTATCATCCATGTCCATGTTTTATAAAAAATGTTTTCATAATGTTTTTACTATTCTTCCATGTATGTTTAAAGTTGTGATTACCCCTTTTTGACTTTTACTATGTAGTATATAAGGAATCTTTCTTTTTTTAACCATACGAGGTACTTTTTGACTTTTCCAGCAAAAGTACAAGAAGAATGTTTTTTTAACTTATAAGGAATGAATGGATTTTTACGGTTTCATAATGATTTATTTACATGAAGCTTGATCTACAAGATTTCATGATTATTTTCAACAAAAATCCTTTTCTTTTAAAATTGCATGGTATTTTCTGAAAAGAAAATGATTTTGAAGAAGAAAGGATATTTTCCTCAAGAATTCATTTCAAGTGATTTATCAAAACTATTTTCCATCTAAGATGATATTATTTAGTATATTTATGTTTCAAATATATGTCTCTATTATTTACATGGTTTGATTTTTTCTTATGATGAAATGATATCCATTTGTTTTATATGGATTGTGTTATGATGGTATGATGTTTATTAAACCCATATTATTCTTTGGGTTATGATGAATGATTTATGTTTATTTTGTGGCACACAAAAGAATGATTTAATTATGAGATGGGTGGGACTTATATCTCCATCCAATTCATTGGGTAAAGATGTATATCTCATGATATAGATATGGCTGGAATGGCAAGTGAATTTGGTTCAGTAATACAGGGCCGGAACGACAAGTAAACCTGGTTCAATAATGGAATTTTTCCACTATGATGGTCTTGGAAGTAATGCCTTGGCTACTATGTAAATCATAACATGTGATTAATGGATTCCATAATTACATGTTTTATTCCCATGCTGTTTTATCATGATTAATGTTCCTTTATGATCTATGCATTACCTACTGCCAAGATTTATTTCACAACTCAAGATCTTGATGTTTAAACATTATGTTCATGTTTTTAAGTTCAAATGTATATGGTTTGTTTTATTTTCTCAATTATTACCCTTACTGATCATTTTAACTCACCCTTTTTATGTATTCTTTTCCCCATGATATAAATAAAGGTTTTAGGTAAGAAAACAAAAGGGAAAGATCTTTATGGGAGATGTTGAAGATCTTTCACCATGATTAGAAGATTGTGTTCAAAGTTTCCAAAGACACTAAACTATTATGGTCCTTGGGTGTCTGTTTTTGTTATGTATTAAGTATTCTGCAAAATTATTGTAATTTCCATGTACTTAAAGCTTGGGTCTCTATAGTCGGTATCAGAGGAAAGGTTTATTTAACCTTTGGAAACTAGGATGTGAAAACTTTAGTGAGATCCCTAGAGATATTTCTAAGGTATGTCTTGGGATGTTCCTAAGTTTAAGTATAATTATATGTTACAATTCTAGAATTATGATAATTATCATGAATAACCTAGGATTAAACCTAAGATGTTAGAGATTTAAAGTACTCCCCCTTGATTATGTTGGTTTCCTAGTATGATTTTTGCCTCTCACACTATTTTTTTGGGTTTTAAATAATGGCTGGAACCTGAAGGAATTGTGTTAATGATAAATGCACTAGGAACTGAAATGATTGTCCTTCTGAACAATAAAATGTTATGGGAAATGGAGTGAAAAATCTTATTGCTATACTTACACAATCTACGAATCATTCTGGACTTCCAAATGAGCAGAGAAAGGAATAATATTCTATTGAGTCCTTCATGAGGCAACATCCACCTTCATTCAGTGGGTCTTCTAATCCACTTGTTGTTGAACAATGTATCGGTACCATTGAAAAGATATTTTCTATAATTATCTATTTAGAACATGAAAAAGTCATTTTGGTTGTTTACCATTTAGAAGGTGAAGTAGACCAGTGGTGGACTCTAATTAAGAATACAATGCCCCAATATGAAATTGAATCCATGGAATGGGATGAGTTCAAGAACTTGTTTTCCAAAAATTACTTCCCTCGTATTCTTCAAACAAAGATGTAAAAGGAGTTAATTGAGCTTAAGAAATAGGATTATGAATCTGTTGGTATATATGAGGTGAATTTTTCAAGTCTTGCAAGGTATGCATCTATCATTACCATCCAACCTGAAAGTAAAGTTGATTGATTCTTCAGTGGCTTAAAACCAAGTATTTGAAGGGAATTATCTATAAGAGACTTCAGTAGCTATGAAGAAATTGTGTGTTGTGCTATCAAGGTATAACTGGAAGTTGGTGTTACATATGCATTTCTTGGTTTTGATAAGAAACGAAAGATGGAGTTCAAGAAAAAATCTCAAAACTATGGTGAAAAGAAGACGAATGTTTCGTTATGCTCAAAGTGTGGAAAGAAGCATGGTGGATATTGTCTTAAAGGGACTAGAAAAAAAATTTAAGTGTGGAAAAGAAGGTCATCGAGCAGATGAGTGCCGAAGTAATAGGAAAAATGTAGCTAATGATGTGAATAGAGAAAAGACTGCAGAGAATGCACCACCAACACTTCAATGCTACAAGTGAAAGGAAATGGGGCATTATGCTAACCAATGCCCTAATCCAAGGGTTAATAATGATCGACATCAACAATAACTTAAGGAAAAGAAGAAAGGGAAGTCACATGCGATCACTATTGGTGATTTCGAATATGACAACAAAGTGGTGGAATTATTAAGTGTATATGTAACGGGATTCCAAAATAGTGTTGTGGAATCTCATTTATAGTATTATGGAATATTGGAATATCTATGTATTGTTTTTCAATAGTTTTATGGTACCAGTAACCATGAAAAGTGATTGAAATATTTTTGGAAAGTGGATGATATGCGCATAATGAAGGGGTAAGGAGAAAATGATATGTTTGATAGTATTAATGAGCTCATATAAGGACAAAGTGACATCATGGTTTGAGTATATAGAAATTTTGGGATTTTCGTATGTGGAAAGAGTTAACTTTTGACAGCATTCATGTTTTCACTATGGTTCTATGGTAATTAATGATTAAGGTATTCACATGTTTTGAATGTGACCAACAAGATATATCTTATGAATATGGGGGGTAAATGATGGTAATCACATGCTTTGTATATGATCTCTCTAGTAATCTTTTTCTTTATACTATGATATTGGAAAAAAGTATTTTGGACAATCCTAATGATTGGAATGGATTAAGTTAGACATAAGATATTATTGTTTAAGTCTAGAACTTTTTTACATTATTTATGAAATGTTATAATATTATAGTTTTAGAAAAAGGAAAACTCGTAGGATGGGTGACAACTCATCGCGTCGGACAAGGATGCAGGAATCAAACCCACAACCGAAGTGCGAAAGGACTTTATCGCCTACCACTGGCCTACAGGAAGTCCCTGGTTTGTAGAAATTAGTTTTATTTTATTAAGTGGTATGATAGATGATGTATAAGTCCATTTTTGGAACCATTTACGATTAGTATCACCATATATGGACATTTGTATATTTTAAAACATTTGTTAACCTTTTGTTTGAGACAGATGGAATGACCCATCATTCTATCACATGATCTGCTAACACTTCACGAATAACAAATTCAACTTCATTTCTTTAAGATATGAAGTGGAAATTATTCAAGGCACGAACAATGGTGAGATTGTACCAAAATCAAGTAAGTATTTCTTCTAATTCAAAATTTTCAAATTTATGGAAAGGATCTTGCAAACCAAAAATGTTTTCCTAGTACCCTCATATCCAATGAATTAGATGGTACCTTAAATAATCACAAATTTATGGCTTTGTGATTGTTGGATTTTTCATATCCATGTTCTCTACCACTCTCCTTCAGAACTTGATGGTTATATTTCTCTTCCATATCAATATTTTCACCTATATTCTCCTATGTGGAAACCCATTGATGAGTTAATTTGGGTAACTGTTACGTTTCATACTTTAATTTTTAAAATTAAGTTTTGGTATTCCTTTTTATAATGTAGGTTTCTATGAAAGAAAAATTCAAGTAGTAAACCATTTATAACCATGATGAATTTCGAGGGTGAAATTCATTTTAAGGGGGGTAGAATGTATCACCCCGAGATTTTATGAGAAATATTATTTTTAATTTCATTGACGTCTTGTGTTGTAAGCTACACCAAAATTAGCTTTCACTACACGCAACACCGTATTAGCTTCTATTATATGTAAATACTATCTTGGCTTGTGTTGCAAGAGCGACATTCCTCAATAGCGTGTGTTGTACGCAATACCAAATTTCACTAAACAACCAAATATTATTATAATATTATTATGAACTAGACGAAAAGAATATTATTAATCACATTTTGAATTTTATAAAATTATCATTCATCTTACACATATTCTAGAACATTGTATGAGAACAAAATAAATTTTTCGGGTAAAATAAGTATTTTTCAAAAAATGCAGTTTTGCCACCTTTTGATGGAGCGCCCACTTTAAATCAAGTTTTTGACAAGTTTATGAGTTTAATTTTACAAAATAAACCTATTAATTGTAATAAGTATATAAAAATTTACTTTGGATAATTTTTTAATATTTTTCTATTAACTTTCATATATTGATGAATAATAAAAATACGCTAAAATTTAATTAAAAAAACTATTTTCATCAAGATAATTTATATGATTAAATTATAATATTGAATGGTTTTGAATTATAAATAGAATATATTTTTACTATTTAATATAATTCAATTCATTATCATTAATTTTACATTAAATTCATAGGTAAAAATTTTTCAATCTTTTGTAATGTTTTAACTTTTAAAACCCTCTAAACAGCGGTTTTAATTTTAAATTAAATACTGAAACTTCTGTAATTTAAATTTGGAAAAATGGATTCAATATATGGAATCATTAGGTTCAAATTATATTAATAGGCTACTTTTTTTTAGACATTATGAATAGTAACTATGGTAAAGTATATTTATTACAGTTAAATGTAAATCGGGTAATTAATGGTAAAAATAAGATTATAAAATTACCCTAACACCTGCCAAAATTATATTGGATGAATAAAAGTAGACCAATATCAACTAAGGGTCGGAATATATTCATTTTATGGAATTTTGACCATGAAAAGGATGTAATTATTATTAAAACCAATGAAAGTGTCAACATGTCACTCTCTTATATTTTATAAGTGTGATAATTTTAATTTAGTGATAAACTTTATAAAACTTATAAAATAAATAGTCAAAATAAAGATAATAAAATTATCTACATCATATGAATTTATTTATAATTTTTAGGGATTAAAAAATTATCATTAATTGTGACACAATAGTGATGTATAAATTATTTTATTGATTGAAATATCAAATAAATGGTTTTACAAATATTAAAATAAATATTATATGAACTATTTAATGTGATCCATGAATTTTCAAGATTAATATTACATGTTAGGGATCAATTAAATATTTTTTTTCGAATATATCTTATGTTTGTATTTTATTTAAATTCAAATAATTGAATAGTATCAAAATTGACACTGTTGATATTTTATAAAAATAATATATTATTAAATTGTTTAAAAATCACAAAAATATTTAAAAATTATAAATTGAAATTTATATGGTCTAAAATTTCATAAATTAACCAATTATGGACAATTTACAACATATAAGTAATTATATATAACAATTTAAAATTTAGAATATTTTTACCATAAATAAAATTAAATAGATTAAATAAGGATAAATCAAGTTGATAAGGTTTAAAATATATTTACAACATGATAAATGTTATTTTATGATGCTATTACAACCTTATCTAATCTCATATTCTAATTTGAGTCATTTTGGAAGTTTTTAAGTGGGGATTGGTTTTATTATAAATTAATATTCTAGAGGTTTCCAAAAGTGCCCCTCTCCTCTCTTATAAAAGGGCACCTCCTCCCTCTCCTATCCATAACATTTTGAGCCTTCAATCTCGGTCAAACCCTATCCATTTCTCTTATCCACTTCCCTATAAACATACTAGAGGTACCATTCTTCTTCAAAGACCAACTTTAGTTCCCTAAGAGGAGGTTTAGAAGAGGCGCGTCAATGAAGAGGTAATATCCTTTACCAATTCTTTCAAATTTATTTCTTCTTCTACTTACTCTTATTTATTTGTTTCATAATAAAGTAATAACATCAGTATCACTCATATACTGATATGTTATTATAAATATGAAACAACTCCATTTCACCTTTTATCCATCCTACGGAAAATGAAATCAACATGCCTGTGTACGTACGGAATACTGTCTCCACGCCGTGGTGTAATCTGTTTTTCCACCACCACCTTACTTGGATGGGTATAATGGTGGAAATAATAACTATATATGATTATTATAACATGATTCTAATTATGAGATATTATATCATCCACTCCAATTCCATTCAATAATTATGGGAATGATATCATCGTTCGTGCGTACGTACGGATTACCATCTCCACGATGCGATGAGATTCATTCTCCATGTTAACCATTCAAGAATGATTATAAAGTATATATAATATGTAATAATGAAATATATGACATAATAATTCTACTATATTTATGTATATATATAGTTCATTTACTTCCATTCAATTTATTAAGAAAACAAAAACAACGTTCATGCGTACGTACGTCCTACCGTCTCCATGAGCAGTGTATTTCATTCCATTTATCGATCTATTATATATATTCTGAATATATATTATATATAAATCATGTTTTAAATTCTGGAATTAAGTAATCATATGAATAATTACAAGTCAAAACACGTACGATGAATGAATCAATTTTACCCAAAACACTGCTTTAACATGGAATTGACAAATGAAAGGGTAATATAAAGTCATAAGTGAATCATATATGATATCATAAATATTATTATGGTTCAGTTATAAGTTAATAATATGTTTCAACCCACTATACATGAGTCTTGGACACATATGTAAGAAATTGGATATAAGGTAAGGGATAATTATTCCAATCTCGTTCTTATCTGAGATTGTTTATTCATACGTATTTACTGGGGTTATATTTGTCATCCATGTCCATGTTTTATAAAAAATGTTTTCATAAAGTTTTTACTATTCTTCCATGTATGTTTAAATTTGTGTTTACCCCTTTTTTACTTTTACTATGTAGTATGGAAGGAATATTTCTTTTGTTAACTATACATGGTACTTTTTGACTTTTCTGGCAAAAGTACGAGAATAATGTTTTTCTAACTTATACGGAATGAATGGATTTTTACGGTTTCATAATGCTTTATTTCCATGAAGCTTCCTCTATATGACTTCATGATTATTTTCAACAAAAATTCTTTTCTTTTAAAATTGCATGGCATTTTGTGAAAAGAAAATTATTTTGAAGAAGAAAGGATATTTTCCTCAGGAATTTATTTCAAGTGCTTTATCAAAACTATTTTCCATCTAAGATGGCATTATTTAGTATGTTTATGTTTCAAATATAATGTCTCTATTATTTACATGGTTTTATTTTTTCTTATGATGAAATTATATCCATTTTTTTATATGGATTATGTTATGATGGTATGATGTTTATGAAACCCATATTATTCTTTGGGTTATGATGAATGATTTATGTTTATTTTGTGGAATACAAAAGAATGACTTCATTATGAGATGGGTGGGACCTATATCTTCATCCAATGCATTTGGTAAAGATTTATATCTCATGAGATAGACATGGTTGGAATAGAAAGTGAATTTGGTTAAGTAATATAGGGCTGGAACAGAAAGTAAACCTGGTTCAGTAATGGAATTTGTCCACTATGATGGTATTGGCAGCAATGCCTTGGATACTATAAAAATCATAACATGTGATTAATGGATTCCACAATTACATGTTTTATTCCCATGATATTTTGTCATGATTAATGTTCCTTTATGATCTATTCCTTACGTACTGCCAAGATTTATTTCACAAATCAAGATTTTGATGTTTAAACATTATGTTCATGTTTTTAAGTTCAAATGTATATGGTTTGATTTATTTTCTCTATTATTGCCCTTACTGATCATTTGAACTCACCCTTTTTATGTCTTCTTTTCCTCAGGATATAAACAAAGGTTTTAGGTAAGAAAACAAAAAGGAAATATCTTTATGGGATATGTTGAAGATATTTCACCATGATTAGAAGATTGTGTTCCATGTTTCCAAAGACATTAAACTATTACGGTCCTTGGGTGTCTGTTTTTGTTATGTATTAAGTATTCTAAAAAAGTAATTCAATGTCCACGTACGTCAATCTTGGGTCTCTACAATACCTTCTAAGATTCTGGACCTAGGAATCTTTGTCATCCCTTGCTCTTTTGGGGATATAGGTGGGAAGTTCAATTGTTTGTGTGATCTGGGTGCTAGTATTAATCTGATTCCCCTGTCACTTTTTCAGCACGAGAGATTAGGAGTTCCCCAACCCACCACTGTTGTGTTACAGCTTTCTGATAGGTCCATTACTCATCCAGTAGGTTGGGTCGATGATCTGTTAGTGGGAGTAGAAAAACTCTTTTTGTCTACTGACATTCTTATCCTTGATATGGAGTATGACCAGAAGGTTCCTATCATTCTCGGTAGGCCCTTCCTAGACAAAGGGGGAGTTATGATAGATGTGTCTAAGGGGAAATTGATTTTCAATATTGGTGAACATAAATAAGAATTCAATGTGTTTAAAAAATCCAAGAACCCACCCACCCAATTATCCCAAAAGATGAGTTGTTAGTTGCTGAGAGTAGTTTTGATAAGGAGGAAGAGTATTTTCTGAGAATGATAGCCCAAATCAATAGTGAACCTGAAATCCCTATTGTCGTTTGCATGGGGATAAGATCCAGTAAGGAGAGATAACTGGTTGATGATTATGAGGGATAATTATTGAAGAACCTAGATGATTTTTTTGTAGAGCACATTCTTACCCTAAGAGAGGAGTCTAAGTTTGAGGAGATTTCTTTTGGAAGCTCTAACGCTGAGGAAAAAGCCTTCTCTACTGCCTTCTTCCAGAGGCATCATGAAAACCTTGGGCAACCTAGGCCCAAGTGTCTTCCCTCAAGCTAGTCACCACCCACCCTTGAACACAAACCCCTCCCTATCCACCTCAAATGTTCCTTATTAGGAGATAGTTTCACCCTTCTTGTGATCATTTCATCCAACCTAGAAGTGAGTCAAGAGAAAAATCTGCTTAGTGTTTTGAAGAAATACAAGTCAGCCATAGGCTTGTCGATTACTGATATCAAGGGGATAAGTCCAGCTTTCTGCTACATAAAATTTCCATGGAACCTGAGTGTAATCCTAGAGTAGAATTACAAAGAAGACTCAACCCAAACATGAATGAAGTTGTGAGAGAAGAAGTGATTAGGTTTCTTGATGCTGGAATAATTTTTCCCATTTCTAATAGCCCATAGGCCAGTCCTGTCTAGGTGGTACCCAAAAAGAGCGGAGTGATTGTGGTCATTAATGAAAAGAATGATCAAATCCAGACAAGAGTAGTGAATAAATGGGGAGTCTGTATAAACTATAGAAAATTGAATGTTGCCACAAGAAAGGATCACTTTCCCATGCCATTTTTGGATCAAATGTTAGAGATATTGGTAGAAAATAAATTCTTCTACATTCTTGATGCTTATTCTGGTTACAATAATATTTCCATTTCATATTAGGACCAAGATAAAACCACCTTCACATGTCCATTTGGGACATTTGCCTACCGACGGATGCCCTTTGGCTTGTGTGGTGCTCCTTCCACTTTTTAGAGGTGCATGATGGCAATTTTTTCAGATATGATTGAAAGGATAATTGAAATGTTCATGGATGATTTTTCTATTGTGGAAAATAACTTTGAGAACTATATGAAAAACCTGGAATTAGTGTTAGAAAGGTGCCAAGAGACCAACTTAGTCTTAAACTGGGAAAAGTGCCAATTCATGGCCACTGAAGGCATAGTTTTGGGACACAAAGTTTCTAAGAAGGGGCTAGAGGTTGATAATGCTAAAATTGAGGTCATACAAAAGTTTCCCCCACATAAAAATGTTAAAGGAATGAAAACAATTTTGGGTCATGTGAGGTTCTATAGGAGGTTCATTAAGGACTTTTCTAAGATTACTAGACCCATGTGTTCCCTACTGGTTAAGGACTCACCCTTTGTCTTCGATGATACATGTCTAGGGAAATTTAATCTTCTCAAAGAGAAGTTGACTACTTCACTTTTAATCACTTCTCCTAACTGGAAGCTTCCTTTTGAGGTTATGTGTGATGTTAGTGACTTTGTAGTAAGAGCTGTGTTAGGACAAAGTAAGGATAAAAAACTTCATGTTATTTACTATGCAAGCAAGATGTTGGATGATGCCCAGAAGAATTATTCTACCACTGAAAAGGAGTTGGCTGCTGTGATGTTTTCTTTGGAAAGTTCAGGTTAGTACATGATAGGATCAGGGATCATGATTTTCATATATCATTCAACCCTTAAGTAATTTCGAGCTAAAAAGGACTCAAATACCATACTCATGAGGTAGACCTTTTAGTTACAAGAGTTTTATTTAGTGATTAAGGATAATAAAGGGGCTGAGAATGTAGTTGCAGATCACTTATCCCGATTACCCAATTCCCCATGTAAGGAACCAAAAGAGATCAACACTTCTTTCCCTAATGAACAATTGTTTGCTGCCTCTGTGCAGCAGTCTACTTGGTTTGCATACTATTCCAACTTTTTGGCAGTTGGAGTCATGCCCAATGATATCTCACACAACCAGAGGAAGAGGTCTATATCTAAACTGAAATATTTTTTTTGGGATAACCCGCTTCTCTTTAGGAGATATGCTGATTGGATTTTGAGAAGATGTGTGGTTGAGGATGATATTTTTCCCATACTTGAGATCTATCATTCATCACCTTGGGGTGCCCACCATGGATGAGAAATGACTACTCAAAAGGTTCTATAGGCTGGTTTCTACTGGCCAACATTGTTTAAAGATTCTAGGAGTCTGGTTATTAGCTGTGAGAAATGCCAAATGTTGGGAAATGTTGGAAGAAGGCAATAAATACCCCAAAAAGGTATTCTGGAGGTTGAAATATTGGATGTGTGGGGCTTGGACTTCATGGGACCATTTTCATCCTCCTATGGGAATGAGTACATTTTGGTTGATGTGGATTACGTGTCAAAGTGGGTTGAGGCAGTAGCTCTGCCAGACAATTCAGCTGCTAGTGTTGTGAAATTCATCAAGAAAAACATCTTTTCCAGATTTGGTGTGCCTCGCGCATTCATCACTGATAATGGAAATCACTTCAAGAATTATAAGTTCAAAGGTTTGAAGGAGAAGTATGGGTGATCATATAGGATAGTAACCACTTACCACCCACAATCCAGTGGGAAAACAGAAGTTTCTAACAAAGAGCATAAACAGATTTTAGAGAAAACAGTGTCTAGCTCTATGAAGGACTGGTCAAGGAAGTTGGATGAGGCCCTTTGGGCCTACAAAACTGCTTATAAGACTCCTATAAGGATGTCACCATATAAGATACTCTTTGGGAAAACATGTCATCTACCTATTGAGTTACAACAGAGATCGTACTAGGTAGTGAAGGCACTTAACATTGATTTTATGTCTGATGGTGAGAGGAGACTGTTAGAGCTGAGTGAGAGAGAGGAGATTTTAAGAGAGTCCTATGAGAATGCTGAAAATTACAAAAAAAAAGAAAAAAGGATTTTCATTACTCAATAATTCAAAATAGGAATTTCAAGGTCGGTGAGAGAGTTCTACTTTTCAATTCTAGATTAAAGCTGTTTCTAGGAAAGTTGAAGTCCAAATGGTCAGGACCCTTTATCATTGTTCCAATCTTGGTTAATGGAGTTGTTGAGCTGGTTGGAGAAGAAAATAGACATTTCTTATTCAATTTTCAAAGTATTAATCACTTATTTGAAGGGAAACCAAAGGTCTTTGCTGCCATATCTCTGTTGAAAGAATGAGTTGTTTCAAGTATAACTGAGGACTATAAACTCAGTGCTGCATGGGAACTAACCCATGGTTTCTTAGTTGTTTTCCTTTTATTTTTGTTCGTTAATAAAGTAATCCATACTTCTTGTTCTCCAGTTCAATTTCTTAACTTCTTGATGGTGCTTCATGATGATTTGTTATTTTAGAGAGAGAGTTGTTACTACCAGAAACATGGCCAAGAAAACCCAAAGGATCAATCCACTGCATCATATGGATAACATTTCTCTCTACTCACTCCATTGAGTTACTTATCTTGAACATAGAACTCTGATATCTTATTTTACTTATTTGAACTTGCAGGTTAAGGAAGTGGAGTAACAACCTAGTGCTGCTGACGAGGATCTGTATATAGAATTTATTGTTAAAGCTCCAATAATTCAGGGAAGTGTTGTTCTACCCTTTTTCACTTTTCATTACCTGCTTAATCTTCACTATGAATTATGTGTGGGGGACTTCCCCCTAATCTATGAAAAATGAACATGTTCTCTTTCATGGGTGTTTAGCTACTAGTATCTAGTGATTTGAAAAAATTATTTTGTGTTGATTTGTGAAACATGCTTGCACCCATTGCTTTCAATTTCATTATGCTACTACTGCACATCACTATTAATAATTATACTATTTGAAGTAAATTGATGAAATATTTTATCTACTCTCTACAAAATTCAAAGCATAAAATTATTAGAAAATACAATTGTTGTTGAATACGGTTGGTGGGGTTGAGTTCTTCTATTTTTGTTTGTTTGTGTTTTTATTTTCATTCACTTTTTGTGTGGCAAAGAGAATTTTTGAACCTCATTGCTACACCTCCATATAACTTTTTAGCTAAAATGAAAATCTATTTTAAACATAAATTTTCTACCACATTGAGAGTCAACATTAGGGACAATTTTGGGTTTTAAGTGTGGGGGAGAGGGGTCATTCTAGTTTCATGTTTAATTCCCCCTTCTTGAACATGAGGTTGTTTAAAAAAATGCTCAAGTTTTTTCAAAATTCTCAAAATTCCTTCAATGAAATTTCAAATTATTTATCTACATGATGGTCATTGGAAGTTCACTAGTATTTCAATTGTGTTCTGTTTAGTGGATAACTGCTCACTGGATGATGAGAGTGACATTTAGTCAGAAACTATTAAGCATGAGTGATTTCTGAGTGTAATTGTTCATTGCATTTATGAACCTTTCTGTTCAGAAACTAAGGATATGAGTGTGACAGGATAGGTTTTTTGGGATGAGGATCATGACTTGGAGTAACTAGAAGATCTCACTGAACCTAGGTTACTCACATTTTTATTAAATAATATTCAATTACTTTAGGAAGTAAACTTGAATGGTTATTAATTAAGTCCTTTGTAACTAGAGTAAAATGGGAAAATGGGATCCCACGATGATTATCTGAGACAAGGTGCATTGGGTGCATTTCTGTGAATAAATAAATCCAATTTAATTCTTAATAAGTTCTATGCACAGTGCTTTGCACATGGAATATGGCTGGGAAAGATTAAAATAAAGTTCCCTTGTCAAAAATGAACTCATTAAGGTGAGGGGAAGTTTGAACCCAGATGAAGAAGGGAGAAATTGAATTGGTTAATATTCATTTGAGTTGAGTCAAAAAAGTGATGAAATTAATGGACTTTAATTTTTAGAGCTAGGGGGAAGGTGAGAAGGAAGGTTCTCTTGGTTAAGTTTTAAATTCCACTTCATCTAACCTGACAACATTCCTTGAATTAGAACTTGAATTGGAAGGTGAAGTAGGACAGTTAATGAATACACATAAAAAGCATGACATACTTGATAGTGTATGAATTTGTGAGGATTTTGACTTCCGGTGAGTTTTTGAAGCTAGGAAGGACACTATTTTTGAACACCTTTGAAAAACTTGACTCATTGTTTGTTCCTGCTCCTCTGAGTCTTAAAGTTTAATCAAGCACTTGTTGAGATGAAACTCACAAATCATCTTTTTGTTTTAAAGTTAAAGGCATGTATTTGTTTGAGGACAAACAAAGTTTTAAGTGTGGGGGAGTTTGATGTGGCAGTGTTTTAACACTCTTTGTGACATCCTTTTTATATTTTTATTGACTTTTTTATACAAAAATGATTTTTTTTAGTAAATATTTAATCTTTGTTGTGATTTTGTACTTTTTTGTGTAAAATAATCATTTTTGGTTTAAATCATGTGTTTTTAGTATTCATTATTGTCTTCTTAAATAATTCTTTTATTAAATTATTCCTGCGAATTTGACTTTTATTTATTTATTCTTTTATTTTTAAAATTTTTTCATTCTAGATAGTTTATTAATTTATTAATTTAATTAATTAATTATTTATTCTTTAAATTTTAAATAAATAACTCATTTTAATTTTTAGTCTTTTAATAATTTAATTAGTTTTAAAAAAAAATTATTCAATTAATATTTCTTATTCATTAATTTACATTATTAATTCTTTAATTAATTGTTTAATTATTTTAAGCAAGTAATTGTAACTATTTTAATAAGTTCTAGAATTAATTTGTTTATAATACAAATATACTTATTCTTTTAAATAAAGCATAATTAATTTTATTATTTAACATTGTTTTATTTGTTTAATTTTTTATTTTCCTTTTAATTTAATTGTTTAACTGATTAATTTATTTTTTTTGGTTTTATTAAATTATTAATTTATTTAATATGTTCTTTTTATTTTGAAGGTACTCACGGTGGCACATCCCACCATTTTCAACCCTCACTTCCACTATATCGTTCACAGTGAGACCGTGAGCATTCCTTATAGTCACACTGTTTCCCCCATCCCATATTTCCTTTCCACAGGTTCTCACTTCACGCACTGTTTCAGCACTTAGATATGGCACCATTTTAGATTTATTATCTCACATTTTTCTTCATAGAGACACCGTATCATTCACTGCCTCCACCCTTTTCTTTACGGTTCCACCGTAATTTTCCCCATTCTTCCATCGCTCCCTCTCCACCGTTCTCCGTCATTTCTTGCACTGCCTCCCACACACTGTTACCACCACACCCTCCTTCGCATAGCAGCAACACTAACCAGCAGCGCGATGTTCAGTATCACAACACAAAAAATACACAGTAGATAAAAATTAAACCTACAGCAGACTAATTTTTCATACATCAGTGATTCATCATCTAATTTCAAACCTTTTATTCAAATCATCAACTTAAATCCTTTCATGTGCCATCCTGTGAAGCTGCCGGCATCGCCCCCACTCCTTCCCTACCCCGCTCTGAGACCACCCCGATCGACCCTCACCTCACCTTCCAGTGAGACCCACACCCCTACACTACTCGAACCTCACCGCGCACCACCTTTCGGTTCCCCTGCTGAGCCGAGCTCGCCCAGATCCCACAGCCCGCATCACTCGAAGCCGTCACGCCCAGTCTTGATCCTTGTCGCACCTTATCCTGAGTCGAACCACCTCAAACCTGAAGTCACTGCTCTTCTCTTCCACCCCTCCCCAGTGTCGTATAAAGAACCCGCTTCCCCCTTCTTCTTTTTTCCTCTCCACACGAACCGCCCCCCTCTTCTCTCTTTTTCATTTTTTCCCTTTTATTATTATTATTATTTTATCTTTATATTATATTATAACATATAATAACATTTATATATATAATATATAAGAATATTGATATTAACATATATAATAAATATAATTAGTATAACATTAATAATATATAATTATTTATTATTTTTTATACTTCATCATATACAATATAATAATAATAATAGGTATACTAATAAAATTATATAATCTTATATATATAATATTAATTTCTTATATATCATATATTTTATTAATAGTTATTATTTTAATAATAATATTAGATATTGGTATTTTCATTTTAGTGTTATAAATATATAATATATAAAGATAGTTTCATTTCTTTCATATCTAACTGACGTTCATTTTTTACTGAGGGAGGGTAGCTTGCCGTGCGTGCACCATTTCATTCGATTAGGAGAAACTGCTTCGGTGACAAGTGTGGAGGAAGCATCACAATGAATGTTCAATGTGGAGGCCAGGTAACACTTTGGGCGAGATTCCAGAGACTTCTACTGGTCATTAGCATTCGTGACGGGCACAAAATCATTCATACATGGCAGGAGGCATTGAACCAGTAGGGGAGGCATCGATCTAGATGGAGGGAGGAGAGTAAGAGGAACATACAACATCTTCCATTGCGAGTGGATTGGAGTACCAAGATCAGTGGATCAAATCATTTCATACCTCGATTCCCAGGGTAGGACATCGAGCAGATTCCAGTATTACATCCACCATCAAGCAGCAAGGATTAGTACTTTCAGGAGCTCGATCTGGGAGACAAACATCCTTATTTGTCTTATGATCTTTTTTTTCATCTCATTTCAATGTGAATTTATTTGAATCTAATTCTATTTTTTCATTGAAACCAATTGTTATGTCCAGAAAAATTCCCTTAGGGGGTGGATAAGCTAGTTGATTAGATTTTCTTATTCTAATTCATGAAATGCATAATTTTTTGGATTATCTCTCTCACAGTTTGTGGAATGGATTTATTTTCAAAACAACAAGGTCTAGTGAAAACCAGTCTTGATTGAATCTTAATGAAGACTGCTTGAATCTGAGGGACTTTTTGAAAAATGAGTCATGCTCAAATGAGAGAGACATGCTGAACTCAACTGACAAGTTGAGCCCAGTGACATCTGACCTTCATCACCATTAGATAGAATGACTATTACAATTGAAGAACTGTAATGGTTATTTAATTGCAAACTGACTAGACGACAAATCTAGATAGTTACATTAAGTCGGATCCATATTTCTAAAACTTTAGTGCATGAATGAGGCTAATAAATATCAAATCGTCCAGTGGAATTCCTCCCCCTACTCATCTATTGGTTGTTCTCACCATAATTTCCCTTGCTTCTCTGTCTACTCTCGTTACACTCACTATTTCACCTTCACTTCTTCACACACTAATTCATACTCACTCCACTTCACCACCACCACCAACTGTGTTTGCTTGTTTTTATGTGTCTTTTTGTTTAGTTTTTTTATCAATAAACACAACATGAGGCCTCTATGTGGTTCGACCTTGTCTTTCCATTTTTCTAAGTAGTAAGTAGGTATAAAGTTTAGTGTGTCGCCCGTACCCAACGACGCGCGAACGGGAAACTATAAGAACCCGATTTTTCACTTAGATATGGATCCTTTAATTTTGAGTATAAATATTTACATTGGACCTAATATGGATGAATAATGAGTTAGTAAAGGTTCCCAGGGTGTTTGGGGCTTGTTCAGATCCCATAACCCATCTTTTTGGAGAAAACAGTCTGGGATCACGGTTTATAGTAAACTGTGCGGGATTTCCACAAGGTTTTCCAAACTATGTGGATGATGTTTTTTGGAAAGTGGCACCTCACATGGTTGGCACACGGTCGTGCATCCTAACTGTGCAAATACCCCTTTTTCTAGGTAACTATGCATCGATGGTGTATGGTTTGATCAAACCATGTGGAGGAAGAATTTTGGGTAGAACCGTCTCACAGGGTTTGCAAACGGTTTGACAAACTGTGTAGAGAAACCATGCATAGGCTAAAAACCTATGTAAAATGTTCAAAATGCCCTTAATTATCTATTAATACTCCCCCTTCCTCCTAATCTAATATCAGGTAGGATTTTCCTCTATTTTCACCCATTTTGAGATTTTTGATGGCCAAAACTAGGGATCAAGAGACCTCCTTTGTCCGACATCTGATCGAGATTCTTTTTATCTCATTGGATGTGCACTGGTAAGTACCAAGTCCTCTTTATTCATTCTTCTTCTCTTTCACTCTCAACCTAGATATCACCATGTGAGGATTTTTCACCTTTTCTTAGTTATACTCTAATCCAAGGCAAATCAAGGGCCAATACCAGAGGAAAAGGCTCGTACAACCCTAAGGTGGGTGATCTATAACTCATCCTTAAAGTTCTTTTTTTATTTTTGGAATGTTCGTGTGGGCCCCGCCATTTTCATTGGAAACCATTTCATAAATTTACAATCCATGATTGTACATATTAGAATCGTAAAATTATTCTCTCTCCAATTATGTGATTTGTTGTTAGTGGTTACAAACACAACTTAATCAGCCCTGTGTCAAAGGTTATGCCATGACTGAGTTTTTAGTGTTTCGGTACATTTGAGCCACTGTTCAGGTGTGTCTTTGCTTGAACTTTCTAATGGTGATCCCTCTTATCATAAATGTCTTGTGTTTACTGAGAATTTCATAATGAAATGCTCCATGTATGTTCACCACTTGACCCGTCTAAGGTAAGTGATTCCGAATGGTTATTAAAAGTGAAATATGAAATGTGAAATGGAAAGTATACTAAGTATAAGAGTTGGCCTTAATAAAAAGTGATTTAATAAAAGTTACATGTCTTTAGTACCCCTTTCCATATTGATGGAAGGTAGTGGAGTGAACCTTAATAATTTAATAAGCCTTAATTGTTAACTAAGACTTGATTAAATGGTTTCAATGCTATGTGTCCTACCCACACTAATCGAAGACAAGTCTTGGACCAATAAATAAATAGTTTCAACTCTACTTGACTTTTCCACAATAATGGATGGAAAGACTTGAACTAAATGAATTTACTTGATAACAATATCAAATAGGAATGTACTGACTCGATATCCCCTTAGATTCTGAGAGGAGGATACATTGGGTCTCGGGAACCCAATTCTAATTCAAGGATACGGTTTTCTTAGATTGATACCCACCTAGACTCTAGTTCTTGTATATTTCTTGGATTCCCATTATACTACTGTTCGGTCCCTTTCATTATTACAGGATACCTTTGATACACTACTTGGATCAAGAATTGACTAGTAGGTGCCATGGTGAAAGCCCATAGGTCCCTGTCATTGTTGATCCCCATTTTACCTTGGTAGATCACTTTGGAATCTATAGGCTCCTTATTGTGGAATGCCTTGGATTACGCTCCTTGGATAACACTCTTACCCCTTTATCTAGACTCAGATACTACTGAGTTAGTAGTCTGTGAGATTTATGTTTCCTTAGTTATTACCCTGGAACTCCCTCACTGAATATCGTTTTCAATTTTCCATGTCATGCCTTGGGACCTTCACTACTTATAATATCACGAGGTGATGTCAGTGTTGGTTATGCCTCACGTGACCAATTAACATTAAATGGTAATTTCTTAATTAATGAACTAGTTACATGTTCAGACACCAGCCATGGGATGAAGCAGGTACTTGGTTATTTAGTTATATTGTACTGTTTTCTTTACTTATATATTCATGTCTGCGCACTGCTATATTCCATTACATGGGTCAAATGTTATAGACCCCGTTAGTGGTGGCCCACTGAGATTTATCTCACACACTTTCCAGGTGTTGATTGGTACCTGGATTAGATTGCATGGTTTCGTGTATTGAAAAAGGGTAGTATTCATCTTACAACACTTGATTGCATGTTGATAGGATGGAGCTTGATTTCAAATGATTGAGTTGGATCTCGGGATGCTTGGAGTAGTCTTGTTTTCCTTTAATTATGGAACATGTTGTGCATGTTTTCTTTTATCCATGATTTTCATTTTTCTAGTGACATGGAATTAAATCATTATTGTCTTAGTTGATACAATTATTATTATTCTTGTTTATCTATTGCATCAGTTAGCTTTCGTTGTTTGTTTATAATATTTATATTACTTTTGTTGTTTACTATTCATTTACATTTCTTTTTTTGTGCTACACTCTACTAATGAGGTCATATTATTCCCATAGACACGCCCTAGGCCCTCACTGCTAGTCAGAAGCCTCTAGAATTCAGAAATATGCACTTGAGGCCATGTGGCTCACCGGGCTTGGGGCACCCATTAAGTGGCATCTGGGTCTGGGTTATCACATTCATGAATACCCACTTTGTTCCAATGACATTTTTATTATTTGGTCTTTTAAAAATACCTCAAGTATAATTCCTTTTTATCTTATTTATATTATCATCCATATACTCGGTGTACTTTTTATATTTAACAGATTAAAACACCAAATATATATCAACTTGAGAGATTAAATCTATTTGGATTTCATACTACAACCTTATTCTGGTCTATACTGGTTCTGAATGATTTCTAGTAAAAAAAATTACCTCAATATACTTCTTTAGAATTCATGCTTCTATTTATTATTTCAGAAGCCCCTACTCATCACCGGTCTAATCTAACTCAACTTGAACAACCTATGGTTCATATTATTCGAGTACAAAACCTTCATCCTCAAAATTTTGTATTTTTTTCATCTTCGTCATCAAAAACTCCTGAATTTAGAGGATTAATTGAAGGATTTTTTTCAAAAAAAATCACATCATAACATTTAGAAACATTTATTTAATTTCTTATTCCAAAATATACATCCTTTCCCACATGATAGATTTCTGAAAAAAACATCTCCTCATCTTTTTCATTAAACTTTTCCATCATTGATTTTTTATAATTTTTATAAGGTAGGAACTCCCAAACTCTTTTAAGTAGTCCATAATGGTCTTACTTTTGTACTATTTTTCATATAAATTCATGTTGTAATAGTTTCTCAACAAAAATTAAATCTAGATATGGACAGTTGTAAAAAAACTTATCTTAATAATGTTTTGAGAGACTATATTCTGCTAGCATTTTTAATCCCATATCAACTAAGATCCTATCATTTATCTCAGGAATTACATTTTATTTGGGTGTATATGGAATATTATATTGTTTATTTATACTGTGTTTTTCAATACAACATTCAAATTCTCTACTTTTGAACTCTCCCATTTTCAAACCTGAATTTCTTGATATATATTCCCAACTCTTTCTCAATTGTTCTTATAAATGTTTCAAACATATTCATTTCCTTGGAATTGTGTTTAATAAACATTACATGGTATATTATAGTTAAATAATCAGTAAATTTAATGAAAACAAGATCACCTTGAGTTGATTTATTTCTCGTGGATGCTTATAAATATAAGTGTATCAACTCAAGAGGCCTGGCGGTCTGAATTTCAAATATTTTATATATCCCTTGAGTGATTTTCCCTGTCTGTAAAATCTTGAAAACTTATTCCCATTCTATTTTGAGATGAGTAAAATCCCTCACCATATCTCCCTTGAAATATTTCTTAAGATTCTCTAACAAAGATGAAATGACCTTTTATGATACTATTTATTTTCATTTTTTAAATAAGTAACAATAATTTTTTTAATCTATAATATTAAAAATATTTCCACTATTTCTCTCACCTAAATTGAAAATCATCCCATATTTTATTATTTTAACGTAAAAAAATATTTCAATATAAAATTACCTCATTATCATCATTACAAAGTTGACTCACACTGAACAGATTATGCTTGAGTCCATCAATAAATATGACATATTTTAATTTCAATTTTTGGTTCTCAATTACAACTATATTGGTATGTTAAATATTTAAATAAATTTCATTAAAAAAATTATATCTCCACCATAAATTGATTATATATACTTTAAGTTATTTTTATCTTTGGTCATGTGTGATGAGTGTAAACTATCTAATATCGATGTCTTTCCACATTAAATGATTTGAGAGATACTTCAATAATGAGTGACCTCTCAGCTTTGTTTTTATATTATATCTTCCTTTACTTAGTCATCTGTTATTATTTACCTAGAATCATGGTCAAACATTATTCTACATGATTATCATACTAATAATATCTTCCATAGATCTATTCAATCCTTTTAAACCTATTTTTTATTGGAAACACATATGAGTTCTCATTTTCTATTTGTCTCTTCATATATCTATTACTTTTAAAATTTAAGTAAATCCCCCTAAATTTTGACCATATTTATTTCCAAGGAGGATACATGTTATTATAGAAAACATCATATTTATGTCTGTAATCTCCATAAACCAGTACTTCAACCTCAAACTAGATCTTCTATAAAACTAATGATTCTATATTTCAAAATATACTTGTTGCCTTTTTGAAATATCAGTCTTATTATATATATATTTTGAAGAACCTTTCTTATTATGGTAACTCTCCACTTCTTTAATAGTATTTTAATTATTATAGTGGTTTTTATCAACCCATATTTTCCCATATTGACATTTAGGATCTGCGTTATTAGTTGAAATAGGTTTGATATTTTTAGATATAGTAAATAAAGATTTTACCTGAGATGATTCACAAGAGTTATCAATACACTAAGATGGTTTAACCTTTACTTCTACAGCCTTATCAAAATCATTATTAAAATTTTCAATGGTATTTTTAGATTTTAGATACAATTATTTAGTTTAATTAATCTTTTTTCTCAATTGGCTTCCTTCTTATCAAGTTCTTTTATGATTTTCTCTTGATCAACAACTTTCACTTTTAGAATCTTGATCTCCTAAATTTAATCATTTTTCTAATACAAAACTAATATCTATATTTATTTATCTTTATCACATGCTTCTTAAGATACTAAACTTTTTCTTAAGTTGATAATTTAATTAGCACTTACTTCAAGTGATGTTTTCAACATGTTCTTCATATAAATAACAACTTCTTATTTTCCTTTACCACTTGAGTTGCCTTCATTTTCCTCAACACATGCCATGAAGTAAGCATCCTTTCTTACAAACTTCATTTTAGAAGCACTTATTGAGGTAGAATAGACTACTTATTAGTTACTTAGTGTACTCCTTTTATTTATTCACTACATTCTCTTTTTTCCTTCATATAACTTCTTATTATCTTTGGAAGATCTACATTTTAGATTCCATTTAGGTTTCCCTTCATCATCCCCCTCATCAAATTCCAAACCCTTATTTATTATTTGATAATATATAGAAAAATATATTATTCCACAATACTTAAATAATTTAGTAGGAGATTTAATTTATACTTTCCTTTTCCTATATTAAAATTATTTAATATAAAATCTAAGATATTTTTATGTCTTTAAACACTTACATCATCATCCTATGATTCACTATAGGTTTTAACATCCTCTTCTAGGATATTTAATTTATTCATGGATTTAAAAGTGATCTTCTCCTTCACCTTTTTCCTAAAAACCAGTTCTATTCTCTTCTCATAATTTAGGAGGTTTTATAATAAATCATTAATAGATACATCATGAATTTATTTCGAAGATGATATCTTTGGGTCAAATTTATCTAGAAATTTTGTCATTAATTTTTTTACCACATTTGAATTATCTAGATTACCCCTGATGCCTATGATATGACTATATTATTCACCCTTGTGAAATAGTCATCAATATTCTCATATTTATCCATTCTAATATCTTTAAATTTATCTTTCCAAATATAAAATTTCTCTTCATTTATCTTGATATTTACTTCATAAATGTTATCAATATTATCTCACATTTCTATATCTTTCTTCATTCGCATCACCTTGTTGTAAAATTTTTGGAAAAAGATGATATTATAGAATTTCATGCATTCTCATCTATCTCAAGATTACTCTTGTCTACAAATTTCACAACTCTATCTCTTGTAAAGTGGGGAAACCCCACAGAGACAGTTTCAATCACTTATAAACCTTTTGATAGAAAAGAGGGTAGCATTCGGTTCTTCCATAAATGAAAGTTGTTTCCATCGGAAAAGGGAACACCCCTACAGTTCATATAACTCCAACCTTCCATTGGTGGGTTTATAAGTAGGATCTCAGGAGGGGATTATAGATTTTATACCAATTTTAGTACCCATATCTGTGTAAAAATAATGCTTACACAACCTTATAAAATTATGTTCACATAGTCATAGATTCTTATGTGGTGTTATAATGATTCATTCATAAATCAAATTGATACTTATATAGAACCTGATGATCCTTATGTAATTTATGATTATGCTTACTTATGTAATATTGATACTTACACAGTGTACTTAAACAATTTCTATAATTAAACATTTCACTCAATTAAATACATAACATATTTCATCAACTATAGGATATCTCCAAACATCTCAAAACCGATTCACACATTCTTCATATCCTCAAACATATGGTTGATAATAAATACAACTTTTTCAATAATTATAAGGTCACTTAACTTTTGTTTGAGTGTTGTGGAATTGTAAAAATATATAAGAGGAAACATGGGATATAGAACCCCACATGTGACAATAATGGCTGAATCATTTTGATCAAAATATATCCAGTGACTTTTTAGAGGTATAATTTATTATGGTGGGGATTAATATGACATCCATTATTCATGGAATTTAATTAATGGATGTAGAGATATATTTTGATTTTATTTATTGAAGTTTTCACCCTTGAAAAAATAATTTTTACTTTTAAATTATTTGAATATATAATACAGGAATATTTATATACATGTGTTTAATAGATAAGGATTTTCATGTGAAGAATAAAATTAATTATTTTAATGGTATAGATCTGGTTTCATTCATGTGTCACATAAAATTTATTATGAGGTTATTTCATGACACAGTATTCATGGGTTTTAATTTTATTTTAATTAGTGGATTGTGAATAAGGTTATTAAATAGGTATTAAATATATAAAAGGTTAACAAGAATTAATGGTGTATGAATTTATTAAGTTAAAGGATTTGATTAATATATTGTCTATATAGATATTTTTTGGTAATAAAGAATTTAATGGAAGGGTTGAAACTATGAGAGTAGTTACTGAGAGAGAGTGTGGGAGAGAAATTATGAAGGGAAATTTTAATGGATGTGACTAAATTTATAGAGGAGGTTACACATGGTGAATTTAAATATGAAAATTTTGGCTTATACATAGAGTGGTAGTCACATATTATATTTCTCTTTAGTTTAACTATATTTCATCATTTCAAATGATGGATTCTGGCATGATATAATTAGAGGATGATGGATTGGACATGTTATCAATGTATTTCTAGTGTATGTTCTTAAGTGAAGTCGTGTTGTAAACAGCATGGTTAAATTGTTCTAAAATCTATCATTAGGTCCTAAAATCCCCATTTTCACATCTATCTATCTCCCTCTAAAAGTTGAGAATGAAAATTTTAAAATATTTGGAATGGGGATATTTCTAATAAAATGGAGATTGTTCCACTCTCTGTGTATTATCCTAAAACACTTTTTATTTTTTACCTTAGAGGTAGTGAGTTACAAAGGGCCGTATCAAATGTCACATGGGTCATACCACAAACCGGAGGTCATTTACTTTGAACCCAAGAATAACATGATGGTCATTCCAATTTTACATAGGGTCATGTAAAAAGTTCATGAGTTATTCCAACCTTTCCTAAATCTTATGTTTAGTTCATTCACTAGTAGAATAATTAAAAAATGCATTAGGTATTTTAACATTAGTTACTTAATAACCAACATTAAAAAAATTCATTTATTATATAACTAATTTTAAAATCCTTTTCACATATTCCTTTAACAACAATTTTAAATTTATTAGTTCTAAAAGTTAGAATATAATGTCAGTTTGAATGTAAAATTACATTAAGTATTTTTTTTAAAAATAAGGCACATGGGTCTAGAATTCCTCCTCATTTTAGTGACTCCCATTTTATGAAACCCTAAATGTCGCAAGTTTCTAGTTCCATGTGTATTATGATATTCTTCATATGATTTACATATTCCACTTCCTTATCTCATCTTCAGCTACCTTCATCCATCCATTGTCTTCCATTCTACCTTACTTGGTCATGGTTCCACCACCTACATTATTATTTTTTGTGAGTTTTACTTCTTATTTCCTTCGTTACAAAATCTATTGTGGATTTATTTTCAAGGAATTATTGAATTTTTTGTATTTATGTGATGTTTTTAGTAGTTTTTATATTTTTTATTATAATTAATCATTATATTATTTGAATTTATATGTTTATCGATTTAATAAATCATTGTATTCATTATTGTGTTAGGTGAAGTTATTTTGATTTTTAGTGAAAAAACTATTATTTATATATTTTTTAAAATGTTTATATGCTTAGATATATATGATTAAAATTTTATATGTTTATTTATATTCTTATATGTTTAAGAATATATTCAAATATTTCTATGTTAGTATATGTTTATATATTAAATTATGTTTATAAATGATTATTTGTGTATATATATTAATATACTTATATGTTTATATGATATAAATAATGTACATATATATATATTGTATTAAATATTTATATTTATATTTATATTTATATCTTTAATTTTTTTTATGTTTTTAAAATTTATATGTAAAAATTTTAAATTTATATTTTTATATGTTTCAAATATTTATGTTTATATGTTTATATGTTTTAATTTTATAAATGTATATATATTGTAAATTTATATATTTAAAATTAAAATTTAAACGTTTATATATTTATATGTTTATATGTTTTAATTTTATATGATAATATATATTTGAAATTTAAATATTTTAAATTTAAATTTATATGTTTATAAATATATACACGTGCGTGTATTTTAAATTTTTACATTTTAAATTTATATGTTCATATGTTTATATATATAGTTATATGTTTATATATGTATGTATGTATATATATATATATTAGTATATACTTATTTTTTTATTGTAGATTTAGGTGGTTAATGTATAATAATTGAATAAATACATGGTGAACAAGTGATAAATATGAGATAGGTGGTAATCACTGTTGCGACCAACCAAATTTAAAAAAAAATGTAAACCTATAGCTATTGTAGCAGTCATAGTAGGGTCAGTCCCAAAAAAAGAATGTGTATAGATACTAGTAATATCCACTTAGAAAAATGTTTAATCGGATGAATTTTTAATTTGATTAAAACTAAAATTATAAAATAAAGAAACTAAATAAAATATATGAAACGAAACTAATGGAGAATGAGGATATGAAAGATCTAGAGCTAAGATTTCAGTTTGAGTACATGTGATATTAATTACCTTATTGCAATATGTAATTGATTATTTATAAAATTATCATTGATTATAAATTAAATTAGAATATCTATAAGTCCCATTCATTTTCATTAAACAACAATTTAATATTTTATCGCAAATTGTTCAATTTTTTTTCTCAGGTGTTATGAATAATTTATGAAGCATTTCAATGTCAAAATCACTTGGGGAAATACCAAGACCTGCTTCCCAATAATTCAAGAAATATATCTATATTGAATTCACTCAAATAAGATTAATTTTTAAGTATCACTTATGAATGTTTAATGAGAAATCACACAAAACATCAATTCATAAATTTATATATTTGTTTATCCTATATTCCATTGCATGCAACATATGATTTTATCACATAAATGATTGAACGCAATTAAATAAATTATATGATTTCTATATCACTTAGGATTACTTATTATGTATCACATGAATGAAAATCAAATAATGTGTGAAAATATCATAAAAATAGTTTAAACACATAAATAATCTAAACAAATAGTGATTCAATTGAATAAAATTTAAAAGGAAATTAAATATTGAACTACCACATTGTTGAACTACTACAGAACCAACCTATCTCAGCATTAGAAATAGGATTTGTTATCACAAAAAAGAATTGATAATCAGAGAACCCTTAAAATCACTCATCCTTTAATAGTGATTTTTGTTTAGCACGGATAAAGGGGACCTTTATCAATGAACTTCTTTACACTGATAAAGGCCATATAGCTACTGCAAAACAAGAATACCTACAACATCCATATAAAAAACCATATTAGAAAAATATAATCAAATTGGAATTCAAAATAGTATAGAAAACAATATTGAAATGCCAATATAACATTTCAATGTCATTTCAATTAAAAATTTACCTATATAATATTTGCATTAATGTGATATTTACAATTAAAAAAATTACAACCATAATATAAAAATCATAACTTTTATAGAAGGCTTTCTCCAATGATCAACCTTTGAACAAAAACATGTCCCTGAAATAAAACTAATGTTTTTTTGGTAACCGTAAATAAAAAATAATAATTTTAATGTTATATAATCAAAATATGATAAATTATATTATTAATGATTATATTTTAAATTTTATATTATTTATTTATTATTCATTACAGTATTAATTAATAATTATATTATTAATTATTAATTACATTGTTAATTAATAAAATATATAAATTATATTGTTAATTACATTAATATTAGTTAATAATTATATCATTAAACTAAAATGACAATTTTATATTGAAAATGCGCACTGGGAGTCATATCGACCACATTGTGTATCACATTGATGTGTGGTAAATTCTTACACATCCCAAATGGATTATGGGTCATTTTCCAAAAAACTTCAATCAACCTGAGCTTGTTTTATGAGTTTTGAAAATGTGAAACATGTTTTAAACAAAAATGACACTTTTATATTGAAAACACGCACTTGGAGTTATATCGGACACATCGTGTGTTGAATTGATGTGTGGTTGATTCCTAAATAGCACAAATGAATTATAAATCATTTTTATAAAGTTTCAAGATGATCTAAGATTATTTGCTTTGTTTTGGATATGTGGGATGTTTTTTACACTAACTTAACACTTTTATATTGAAAACATGCACTTGGAGTCATATTGTCAACATCGTGTTTTGGATTTATGGGAAGTAATTTCCTACACACTAAAAATTAATTATGTTTTGTTTTTCTAAATTTTGTAGAAAAATAAATCTAATTTTCCCAATTTTTTCTATGTGATGTGTGTTTTAAACTAAATGACACTTTTATATTGAAAAAAACACTTGGAGTCATACTGGATACATCATGTGTCAGATTAATCTGTTGTCAATTCCTACAATTTAAAAATTAATTGGGGATCATTTTCCTAATGTTTGAGAATAATCTGAACTCTTGTTTTTGTCTATGTGATGTGCATTTTAAACTAAAATATTGAAAACAAGCATTTTGAGTCATACCAACCACATCATATGATGAATATATATGCGGTAAATTCCTACATGTGTAAAATTAATTAAGAATCATTTTACTACAGTTTGAAAACAAAATGTGATTGTTTTCTCAGTTTTGGCTATGTGACACACCTTTTAAACAAAAAAGACACTTAGATATTGAAAACATGAACTTTTAGTTATACCATCAACATTATGTTCCAGATTGATATTTGGTTAATTCTTATACATCAAAAATGAATTATGGATTGGTTTCCTAAATTTTTAAAATAATACATTCTCATTTTCTTTATTTTGACTATGTAAAACACGTTTTAAAAAAATGACACTTTTATATTAGAAACATGCACTTGGATTCATACTGGTCACATCATGTGTTGGAATGATGTGCGGTAAATTCCTAAATGCCAAAAATATATTATGGATAGATGTAATAAATTTTAAAAACAATACGATATTGTTTACTCATTTTTGGCTATGTGATGTGCATTTTGCAATAAAATAATAATTTATATTGAAAATAATGTCTTGGAGTCATACTGACCACATCATGAAATATATTGAAATATAGTTAACTCTTACATGCCTCAAATTAATTATGGATCATTATCCAAGATTTTCAAGATAATTTGAGTTTGTTTATTCAGTGTTGGCTATGTAACACATGTTTTACACTAAAATGGAACTTTTATATTGAAAACATGCACATAAAGTCATACTATTCATATCGTGTGTCAGGTTAATGTTCAGTTAGTTCCCACATGTATCAAATGAATTATAGACCATTTTCTTAAAATTTGAAAACAATCTAAGCTTGTTTTCTCAGTTTTGTCTATGTGACATGTGTTTTAAACTAAAATGACACTTTTATATAGAAAACACACACTTTGGGTCATACTGGTCACATTGGGTGTTAGATTAACATTTGGTTAATTCATAGACATCAAAAATGTATTATGGATCATTTTCCTAAACTTTGAAAAAAAATTGATCTTGTTTGCTTAGTTTTGACAACATGACACACGTTTCAAACTAAAAGGACACTTTTATATTGAAACACACATTTTTAGTTATACCAGCCACATCATATATCGAATTAATGTGAAATCAATTCCTAGAAATCCCCAATGGATCATAGATAAATTTCATATTTTTAAAAAAAATATGAGCTCGTTTAAACAGTTTTAAAAATGTGACACATCTTTTAAAATAAAATGAAATATTTATATTGAAAACGTGCACTTGGAGTCATATCAGCCACATTGTGAATCGAATTGATGAGAAATTAATTCCTAAACACCCAAAATGAATTATAGATCATTTTATTAATGTTTCAAGACATTATTAGGTTGTTTAATTGGTTTTGGATATTTGATACATGTTTTATGGTGAAATGGATCTTTTATATTAAAAACACACACTTTGAGTCATATCAGCCTCATCGTGTGTTAGATTGATGTGAGATCGATTAATACATACTAAAAAAGAATTATAGATAATTTCTCTAAATCTTGAAAACAATCCAAACTCATTTTATATTTTTTTCTATGTAATGTGTTTTTTACACTAAATGGAACTTTTATATTGAAAATAAGCACTTGGTGCCATATCGGCAACATTGTAAATCTGATTAATGTGCAGTCAATTTCTATATGTCTCAAAAATAATTATGAATCATTTATATAAATTTTGAAATCAATCTAACATCGTTTTATCAGTTTTTTCTATGTGATGTTCATTTTAAACTAAAATGAAATTTTTATACTGAAAACATGAACTTTGAGTCATATCAGCCACATTGTGTGTCTGATTGATGTAAAATCAATTCCTAAAATTTTAAAATTAATTATATATAGTTTTCTAAAATTTTGAAAATAAATTGATCTTGTTTTACTATTTTTGAATACGCGACATGTGTTATTAACTAATATGATCTTTTATATTAAGAACATGCACTTTGAGTCATATCGACCACATCATGTGTTGGATTGATGTGCAGTAAATTCATATGCATTAAAAATAGATTATGGATCATTTTGTTATATTTTTAGAACAATATAAGCTCATTTTTTCGGGTTTTGAAAATGTGATCCATGTTTTAAACTAAAATGACACTTTTATATGGAAAACACAAACATTGAGTCATACCGTCCACATTATGTGATGTGTTGATATACATTTAATTCTTACATGTCAAAAATGAATTATGTATTAGTCTTATAGTTTCAATAAATTTTAATCTATTTTACACATTTTTTTCTTTGTGATGGGTGTTTTAAACTAAAATGATAATTTTATATTGAGAACATGAACTTTGAGTCATACTATACACAACATGTGTCAGATTGATGTGTGGTCAATTTCTATATGTCAAAAATAAATTATGGATTTTTTTATAAAGTTTGAAAACAATATGAGATTATTTTCTTGGGTTTGGATATATTATGTGTGTTTTAAACTAAAATTAGACTTTTTTTTGAAAACATGTGCTTTGATTCATACTGACCACATCGTGTGTCAGATTGATGTGGGTTGCATTCTTACTTGTCACAAAATAAATTATGGATCATTTTTATAAAGTTTAAAATAATTCAGATCTTTTTTATTGATTTTTTCTATATGATATGTGTTTTAAACTAAAATGACACTTTCTTATTGAAAACATACAATTTGAGTCATACCGACCACATCATGTGTCAGATTGATGTGCAGTTGATTTCTACGCATCCCAAATTAATTACAGATCGGTTTCCTAAAGTTTAAAAACAATATGAGCTTATTTTATAATTTTTGTCTATGTGATGGATGTTTTAAACTAAAATGGCACTTTTATATTGAAAACAAGCACTTTGAGTCATATCATCTACATAATTTTTTTGATTGATGTGTGGTCGATTCTTGTACATCAAAAATAGATTATGGATTATTTTCCAAAATTTTGAAAATAATAAAAGATAGTTTTCTTAATTTTGACAATGTGATGCATGTTTTAAGTAAAATGACACTTTTAATGTGAAAACATGCACTTTGTGTCATATAGGTTGCATCATCCATCAGATTGATGTGCGATAGATTTGTACTTGTTAAAAATTAATTATAGATCATTTTAATCAATTATAAAGATAATAAAACCTCTTTTAATTGGTTGTTCCAATATAACTTGTGTTTTAAAGTAAAATGACACTTTTATATTGAAAACATAAAGTTGCAGTCATATTGAACACATCATATATTGGATATATATTTGATCGGTTTCTACACATCCAAAATGAATTATGTATTTTTTTTCCTAAGATTTAAAAAAAATATATGCTCATTTTTTAGGTTTTGACAATATGATGCATGTTTTAAACTGAATTACCAAGTAAATATCAATTAACATATCAAAATTTTCAAATTCAAACACTATTTTAAGTTAATTCATAGTCAATTCCTCATTTATACATTGAGAATTGGATCCGAATATGGTTGAGGCATCTCTATTAGTATTTACAGTATCTTTCATTGTCATGTATTTGGTTTAATAAAACATGAAAGTAAATGAATTTATATTTATTTTTCATCATAGAAGTGGAAGTTATTTTAATAGGTCCCAGAATATTTTTACAAACTCAAATAAAGATATAAATACATAAAATAAAAATAAAAAGGCTATGAGTATGGAAGTACCTTCCCTATAAATTGGTAATATGACTTTAGTTTTCTAGGTATAAGGATCTTTGACCCATTACCCTCTCTCTGTTATCTCAACTATATCCTTGAAGTCCAACATCTTGTGATCATGAGTAGCTTCAAACATGTTACTATCTCTTCTAGAATCCATAGAGTGTAAATCTTCATGATACTTCTACTTGATAAATAGATCAAATAATTTTTTCTTTGTATGTTCGTCACCAAAGCATTTTGCAGTTTATACTAACTCATCCTAACCCATAAAGGAAGGAAATTTGTGAATGGTTAAATTTTATTTTATAAAAAAATTACATAAAGCATTATGATACTAAATATTCACATCCCAAAAAAAATTATAAGGTCTTAGTATGTACTATATCATAAACATAATAGGCAATCACCGCAACTTGATATCGAAAAACATTCTGATGCCATGTACTCTTCCCACTAATCTCTAAAAAATTACTTATTATTTTGAGTAAATTGACTATTGGAAGTCTTGGTAGTACTAATAAAATATATAAAAAAAAATTAATAAATATTTTAAATGAAGTTGTAATTGCCTTTAGAAATTACCTTTTTAGATATGCGAGTTTATTGATGGTATATAATATCCTTAATAAATTTGAAAACATAATATCAAAAAATTTTGTTGTTATTTTATTTCAAACACAAGAGATACATTGACCAAAATAATTAAATTGTTTTGAAATATGTTTTTATTGTTAAACATTACTATATATACATTGATTTTTTTCTATGTGAATAAATCCATAGATTTTTTTGTTTAGTAACTGCCCACATACCGTGATTTAGATAATATTTATAAATCACCCTTTCATAATGAAATTCTTTTTAAAACAAAAACTAAAACGTTTATTTTGAATTTTATCTATAAAATGTTTATTGATGTGAATTAAAAATTCTCAATAAACATCATGTGTGGTTGATTGGTTGGAAATTCATGCTTTGTATCCAAAAACTAAACATTTAGGGTATCCAAATTGACTGTGATTAGAATCTAGTGCTTATTAAAAAACAAATAAAAATAATTGATGAAAAAATAAAAATAAATTTTATATAATTAGATTTTATAGTTTTAACCTTGCATTTTAGGCATTAATATGAGTTTTTCATCTATTATTTTCTTTTTGAATTTCATGATTATGTTTTTTTTTCTTTTCAATTTATTTTAATTAAAAATAATTTTTTTCCATATAAATGATACAGGGAATAATGAGCCCAAATATTTCATTTTAGGGTCTTCCCTTTATATAGTAGTAATATATATATTCCTATAGAAAAATGTTTAGTTAATAACTGTTGTGAACAAAGTATATCATTTTTTGCAAAAATTGATTATGAAAATGGACCTCATGAATCTATTAACAAATAAGACTCCCAATCATTCAAACTTGATAATCTAATTTATACTCTCAAGACCAAATGCATCTATAATGGACTCTCCAAATATTTCATCTTAATATTCTATGTAGGAAATATTCTTATCTTTGAATGTTGTATCTTCATGAACTTGTAATGTTAATATATGTGGCAATGGAAATCGTGGGTGAAGGTAATATCATAAGGTCCTTTTGATTTCTTATTTGATCCACTAGACTATCCTGATTTGACCTTCTATTTCCCCTTTTTTGTCTCTAATAACATACCTCATTTTAGACATTTTATCATCAATTCTTAAAGGTTTTTTATTTGAAAAAAACTATTAAACACATGCCTCATGTATATTTACAAGATTAAACATCCACATCATGACCTGACCAACCGAGCCCTTCCTGGTTGTCAGTAAGTCAAGTGAGACACCCCAATACTACCTCCAATAGGCTAGGGGTGGTGACAAGCACCAAGTAGGAAATGATGAAATGGGAGGCCTTAGTCTAAGTACCTGTACACACATATACAACTAGCTCTATGAAATAATGTAGAGGTATAATAAAAGACTAAACATCTAAAATATAAACTATGAATGCAATAATCTCTAGGAAAGAGTTCAATTAAAGCATTATAGTACAAAATTTTAAAGGGAAAAAAAGAAAATATATCCAAAAATACAGTCCCAACGTGACAGAAATAGAAAAAATGGATATTTAAGAGAGCACATGTCACAATTTTCAAGGCCAACCACTGAATGGTTAGTACCTCTAGGTATAGTTATGCGCCTTTGAAACTTTGTCCACCAATATCACCACCAATCCTCTTATCATCTTCATAATACACAACAAGTGCAGGAAAATACCATAAAAGGGTGAGTATATAAATACCCATTAGAATGCCCCAAAAATCAAGAAGGGGGTAATAGAATGATACAAAAGTCAAATCTACCCAAGCAATAGGGAAACAAAACTCAACATCTGATATGCTCGTAAAGAAACCCAAGCAAAAGAGAAAGGGGATCTCTATATCTACAGTACATCTAAGAATGATGAGTCATTCTACATTTCCAAATTACACTATGATTCCCAACACCATGTTCAACCCCATAAGATTCAGTGTGGAGTGGTTTGCTTATCACTATTTTGCTCCATATCCAAGGGAGCACTAACTCCCGTGGACGACCTTATCACAATGTAGATTGAAGATGGGGGATTACCACATCAAGGATAGAGTATCCATTCCATTTTATATTATCAGGGAGTACCGAATCTACCTATAAAAAGATTATGAGAGACCAGCACACTGGTGTGATAGGGGAATACTGACCATAGCATATCTATGATGATCACACTCGATAATTATCATTGATCAAGAATCGCTAAAAGATTTTCCACACTTGTAACACCTTGTTCCATATCTCTGATGAAAAAAATTTCATTATCACATTCTATATAGAAAAATGATCAATATAAGATACTTTTGGGCCCATATACAAGTCCAAAATAATAAGATATATAAGGTGGAAGTCGCATAGAAAAGAACAGAGTTTTTATATATTTTAAATGGAATGTCTTAGCTACCCCAAGTATGATCATGTCTTCCAGACCTTGCCTATTTAATTTGGCCCATGCTCATGTACTTTGGCCTTTCTTGTGTAAACTGACCATGCTTTTGTACACTGGTTATGTCTGGGTATCCTGGACATGTCCAAGTACATGGTTGTGCATGTATACTTTGGTCATGCATTTGTGTTTGGTCGTGTATGTGCCCATGTACTCCTGACATACACATTGAGCCACCAACACTGAGTCACATGGTGTGTATGGGTAAATCATGGTGTTTGATATTTATCTCTAATTGAAACCTTGGCCGCTGTAGTAAGGGGACTACATGGTGTGTGTTCTTTGTAGTACACATAGTGTATGTCATGGTTTTTTAGACACTCATGTTCATTAAACAAATATAACCTTAACTGATTACACCATTATTTCCACCTAAAAATATATAGAGGAACCCATATATAGGTTTGATCATGCCATATCCATTTCCAATGGTCAAATTCCAACCACCCAAACCTTTTGAAAACCATTATCATTGCATTGTGTTGTCGCGTCACCACACCCATAGATAGGAACCTAGGATCCAGCCTCTGATCCATGTCTCCAACACCCTCATCCAGAATCATGCCATTATACATCTATAAAACACTAATTCATATATCATGCATGTATATTCCATGAATTTGGTGGTTCTATAATGCGAAAATCAAACTTGGAAATGTTGAATTGTGACCCTGTGGGTGAACAGAGAAGAATGCAAAGAATGGTGGGGGAAAATAATAAAAGAGAAGTGAGATACCAATTTCAGATTGTGAAATTCCATACAAATATTACATAATATGGCTCGTGGGTAAAACCAAGGGTGTGGATGATATAAAATTAAGGGTTCAAGATATCAATTATTAATCAGCCTCATGAAAAGAGTGAAATTTAATGAACAATAAAGAAGATTATAAATCCATGATTAATGAATAATTTTTTTCTAAACCATGAACTGACATTCCCTACCTCAAGAATAGATTTATTTTAGGTTAAGAATGCATCCACTAGAAATGATGGTGAGGATCATACTGCATTAATTTTATACCTTATGATTCACCTTGATCATTTTCATCAATCCACATTCCTAGTTTAAAAACACGAATAAATAATTCTTCCTCGTCCTCTCTAATATCCTAGGGTTATGTTGATAACCCTAGAGATTACCCAATATAATGTATTTATAGAGAGTATAACTAGGTTTTATGTTATTAAATAAATTAAATAAATTATTCATTTAATTTATCTAACTTAACTACTAACAGTCATCCTCAACCAAAAACCTGAAGGAGACCTTGACTTAATAAAGATTTTTAATAAAATGAATAAAAGATTAAATTTTTTTACAAAGAATAAATGGATAAATTTTTACATAAAACTTATCAAGTTATAAAAAAATCCCCTTATTGGTTTTGAACTGAGGACTTATGCATTGCCATGGAGTTACTCTACCACTTAACATAGTGTTGAATTAAAGTATAGATCCAATGATATATATAGATATATTCAATTGATTAAACTAAAAAAAACTAGAGTCATTACATTTTACCCTACTTCAAGGCTTTTAAACCCATAAAGCATAATCTATACAAAAAGGTGATGGTATTGAGTCTATATGTGACTCTCATGATCCAAGTAACTCTCTTGAATGATCTTATACTACCAAATTAATAAAAAAAGATAAATTCTCCATCCATGTAAGATCCTCCCCTGCTGATCCTTAATCACCACTGGATACTCTAAAAAGGTGTCTTCATTCTTGATGTTCATCTGACCCCAGTCAATAACATGCATAGTTCCATACATGTATCTCCTAAACTATGAAAAATAGAAGATACCATGAACTCTATCCAACTATGGGGGAAATTAAAAGTGATCAAAAAACTTTTCCACCCTCAGAATGATATTTAATAGTCTGATGAACCTCAAGAATAACTTTCCTCCCCAAATAAATATCCAAAATCCTCATCATGGGGAGACTCTCAAGAAAACATGTTCTCCCTGATCGAGCTCCAAATATCTATGATGTTGATCTATATAAGATTAATATTGGCCCTAGGATGTACTCATATGTTTGTGGATCACCTAAAACTTATATTTCATTTCTTTCACCATCTCAGGCACAACAAGATATGTCTTACCAATATTCTTTTTCGCATAAGGGTGATGTGTAGGGTCTCCTATATAGTGCCTCAAAAGGTGTCATGTCAATTTTATAATGATAGTTGTTATTATAAGTGAACTCTAGTGATTACAAGTGATCCTCGTCTCTCTAGTAAAAGTTTAACACATAAGATCTCAACATATCCTCCAACACCTGGATAGTCCTATCAGTCTTCCCATTTGTTTGGGGGTAAAATTTTGTTCTCATCCATAAGTGGGTCCCAAAATCCTCTTGCATACCCCTCTAAAACTATGACATGTGTTGGAATATTCATGTATTAAACATGTTTTAATGATCAAAAATCCTATTCAGTCTATAAACCTTGTTAACTCAATGTAATCTATCTCACATCAAATGCACAGTTGTTTAGTAAAAGCTATCCAAAGCTCTTAAGTGCTATACACTTAGTTTGGTTACTATATACTGTCTGTTTATCTACTTTATAATGACTTATATGATAAATGTTAGAGTTTAATCCATTCCACAAATATCACTACTTAAGTCTGAATACAGATATTTGCCTAAGTCTGAGACATCGTGAACAAGTAGACACAGTGACATCGAGACACCGTGAACAAGCAGACACTGTGACATCGAGGCACCGTGAACAAGCAGACACTGTGACATCGAGACACCATGAACAAGTAGACACCGTGACATAAAGATACCATGAACAAGAAGATATTGTGACATCAAGACACCATGAACAAGTAGACACTATGACCGCAAGGCACTGTGACAAATCCAGACACTGTGTGAAGTAGACACCGTTTCCATGACATACTGTGACACTATTTATTAATCTATCTGTCATCTTTAAGTTTAATATATAACAGTCATATTTGATGATTTTAAATTCACTGATTTAATTAATATTTCATTGTAGACATGTCATCTGACAGTATGAGGTACGAGGTGCAGAATACATGCAACCTGTCGGCTCAAGCACATGCACTCCAAGATAAAAGAGTAGTGTGGCCCAGAAAAAAATATATAATAAAAAGTGAAACAAGCGGGTGTGCATGATAACGACAACGAAGAATACACTTAGAGAATTTTTGGTGAAATAATTGTCTCATGCAACTCAATAATGCTTAAGAACAGACAAAGCATACTTGAATCCTATAATCAAAAATATCTTCGCACTTTCAAACATCACGAAGAACACAAGCCAGATCTATTTGACTCACGACACTCTGTTTTCCATATGAGGACTTGATTTCTGCATCTGCTTCATCTCAGAAGTCCAGAGCTACAAATAATAACATTCAGAGCATTTCTAAGCCTATCTTAATACTTCTGCTCTATTGTGTATCATTTTACTAGCTTTCAAGCAGTGTGTGTATCTGTATAACAACACACACTGTATCCTACATTAAACTGAAGGATACAATATATTCTTACTCAAACATATTTTTACACTTTTGTATACCCATGAATAAGTGTGGAAGAGGTCCCTGTGTTTCCTAGTTGTTTGTACCCACGAATCACTGTGGAAGAGGTCCCTGTGTAACCTAGATAGTCTTGTGTACTATTTTCAACCCCAATCTAGGGTGTGGATCAAGTTTATTTATATAAACTACTTGGTGGAAAGTGATCACTAAGTGGAGTGGATTAGGTCTCGGCTTGAGACTGAACCACTTGTTTCATATCTGTTGTGCTGCTTAATTTAGTCTTCTCTATTTTACTTCTTTATTGTATAATTCAGAAATCACTAAATTCACTTTAATAGTTAATCTTGGAAGGAAGTTATAATTGTCTTGTCTTAGTAGAATAGCTTCAAAATTAATATTAAGAACTGGTCTTAATATTACTAAGAACTAATCAATATTCTAAGAATTTATTTAAACATTCAAACTCTTATAACAGTATAACCTTGATTAACTAGGATATATTTAACCTTATGGGGAAACCTTTTAAGAATACTTTTTAACCAGAAATTTTTATAGATACTCAATTCACCCCCCCCCCTGAGTAATCTACTCCAACCAACATTTGGTATCAAATGTTGTTTATTAAGACTCTGTTTAACCTACTTCAATTGTGATTGTGGTTTTACTTTAAATATCTATACATTTATGTTAATTATAAATTTCTAGATCTTTCAAAGTATATTTGTATTATGGATAATAGATTATAAGGTGCTGCAACCAAAAGACCGCCATTTTTAATGGAACCAACTATGCTCAATGGAAAATTAAAATGAAAATGCATTTAAAAAGTATGGGTTTTGAAATTTGGTCTTCCATTATAGATGAATATAAGATTCTTGATACTGATAGAATCAAATGGGATGAATCTATCAAATCTACCTAAACTAAAAATTGCAAAGCTATGAATGCTCTATACTGCTCTTTAGGAGATGAGGAATTCAATAAAATTTCTACTTGTAAAACTGCCCATGAAATTTGGGATACCCTGTCTGTCACACATGAAGGAACATCTAGTATAAAATAAATGAGACTTAATACTTATACTATTAAATATGATAACTTAAAATGAAACCCGATGAGCCTATCTCTAACATGTATCATAGGTTTAATGAGATTTTCAACACAATGATTTCTCTTGGAAGAGAAGTCACTGCCAATGAACAGATCATGAGAAATCTCAGATGTCTACCTGAAAGATGGATAGGAACCTCTGTCTCTATTAGAGAATAATGTGACATCATTAAGCTACCTATAAAAGATCTCATTGGGAAACTGATGATGTATGAAGAAGAGCTGAAAGTCAAAAAAAAAAGAGGAGGATGAACTAAAAAGGAAATATGTTGCATTCAAAACCACCACCTCTAAAAACAAAGACAAAGTAAAATTGGAAGCTTCTGTAGAAAGTTCCAGTAGTGAATAGTCATCACCTGACAATGATGAGGAGATGGCTCAATTATCCATAAGATTTAAGAAATTTTACAAGAAGAAGAACTTTTTCCAAAATCCTAACTTCAAGGGAAAATATGACCAAAAAGGAAGTTGGAAAAAAGATTAGAAAAGAAGTGACAATAATGATGAGATTGTAGGATATGAATGTAAGCACAAAGGACATATCAAGGATGACTGTCTAAATCTCAAGTACAAAAACAGATATGAGGACAAGGACAAAAATTATAAAAAGGCAATGAAAGCAACCTATAGTGCTTCTAAGGACAGTTCAAGCGACTCAAAAACCTTACATGATGAACAAGCTAACAAATCCAATATTTGTTTTATGACAAACACATCTTAGGTAACATTGTACTCTCCTATACATAATTCATACTATTTTGGAGATGAGAGTGACTCTAAAAATATGACTAATGAAGAAATTTTTGAATATTGTAACATGCTTGAAGAAACATGAAATGAACTAAAATAAAAATATAAATCATTGAAGAAACATTATACTCTTACTGTGACTGTTAAATATAAACTCACAACTAAAAAAGAGAAAAATGTTCAACTTCTCAAAGAGAACAACGAATTAAAAATGTATAATGAGCAATTGAAGAATGACCTAGAAAAGTTTACCAATGGGAAAAATACCCTTACTCAAATTCTAGGTAAACAAATTGACCCTAAATACCACACTATCATTGGTTATCAACCTATCAAAAGAAACCTTGGTAGAATAAATTTTGTTTCAAAATTTAGGACATATAGTTTTACTCCCATTTCTGGACACAAATCAACTAGTTCAATTTGTGATACACTTTCTACTGTGTCAAGTTTTTCTAGACCAAATAGAGTTAATTTTTCAAATACTTTACATAATTCTTATAGGAAACCTATGAGGCAGATATGGGTTCCTAAATCACTTATTACTAATATTAATGTACCCAAACAAGTATGGGTACCAAAAATCTATTTTTGCTTAATCATTTTATAGGAAAGTTCTTTAAAGTGTTCCTGTAAAAGCTTATGGTACTTGGACAGTGGATGTTCAAGACACATGATAGGAGACTACTCATTATTCAAGAACATAATAAAAATATATGGTGGACATGTCACATTTGGTGACAATGCCAAAGGAAAGATTATTGGCATCGGCCAAATTGGTAACTCTAACTCAGTTTTAATTTCTAAAGTACTATTTGATGATGGATTAAAATATAATATGCTTAGTATCTCATAATTATGTGATGATGGATTGCATGTTAGATTTGAAAATTATTCATGCAATGTCTTTAATCCTAAAAAAGAATTAGTGTTTTTTGCATTAAGAAATTAAAATGTTTACTCTGTTAAATTAGATTCCTTAGCTTCTCAAAATGATTCATGATTAAGTGTATTTCATAAAGATTCTTGGCTCTGGCATAAGAGACTAGGACACTATAATATTCACTCCCTTAAAAAGCTAACTAGAAATAGATTAGTTAAAGACTTACCCAAAATTGAGTTCCCAAATGAAAAAGTGTGTAATCCCTATCAAAAAGTAAAACAACACAAAATTTCCTTTAAACCAAAGAAAGAAGTGTCAACTTCTCAACCTCTCGAACTGGTTCACATGGATTTATTTAGACCATCTAGAGTTTCTAGTTTAAATGGGAATCACTGTGTTTATGTTCTTGTAGATGACTTTTCTAGATATACTTGGACCTTCTTCTTGGCTCACAAAAGTGAATCATGTTCTTATTTTACTAAATATGCCATGTCTGTGGAAAATCTTAGTGGACTTAGAATAAAATCCTTAAGAAGTGATCATAGTCGTGAGTTTGAAAATCAAGAGTTGGAATCCTTTTGCTCACAAAATTATTATAGTCCCAATTTCTATGCCCATAGAACACATCAAAAAAATGGATTTGTAGAAAGAAGAAATAGAACCCTGCAAGAGATTTCTAGAACAATGATTAGTGAATATGACCTGCCTATTTATTTTTGGGCTCAATTTGTCAATATAGCATGCTACATAATCAATAGAGTGTCAATCAGACCTATTCTTAAAAGGACTCCTTATGAGTTATGGAACAATCGAAAACCCAAGGTTAACTACTTAAAATTTTTTGGTTGCAAAGTCTATATCCTTAATACTAAGGACAATCATAAAAAATTTGCATCAAAGAGTGATGAATGTAACTTTTTGGGATATTCTATGTCTAGTAAATCCTATAGAGTGTTTAATAAAAAAACTAAATGTGTAGAAGAATCTGTCCATGTAAAATTTGTTGAAACAGATCCACATGAGCCTAAAAACATTCTAGAGAATCTGGAGAAAGATGTATCAAATATGAACATTAATCCAAAATCCTCGAACCGTTCTTTGAAAGAATCTGTAAAAACTTCCAGTTCTGAAAATTACTTAGACTCAGGTCACAATGAACCTGAACATGTTGATGAACCTAAAATCACTAGTCCCTCCTTTTCTAGATCTGTTAGAACTCTTAAGAAGCATCCTTTAGATGTTGTTGTAGGAGACCTAGACAAAGGAACTCAAACTAGATATTTTCTTAGAAATTAGGTTGAACATCAAGTCTTCTTGTCACAACTTGAACCTAAAAACATTAATGATGCTATCAATGATGAATTTTGGGTGATGGATATGCAATAAGAACTTAATCAGTTTGAAAGGAACAAAGTTTTGAAACTTGTTGAGATACCTAAGGACACATTCACCATAGGAACTAAATGGGTGTTTAGAAATAAGGTAGATGAAGTTGGTAACATAGTTAGAAACAAGGATATATTAGTTGCACAAGGCTATAGTCAAGAAGAAGGAATTGACTATGATCAGACCTTTTCACAAGTAGCTAGACTTGAAGCCATCAGAATCTGGCTTGCTTATGCTGCACATCTGGATTTCAAACTATATCAAATGGATGTTAAGAGTGCATTCTTAAATGGTTATATAACTAAGGATGTCTTTTTTGAACAACCCCTGGTTTTAAAAACCCCCATTTTTCAAATCATATTTTTAAATTATCAAAATCTTTATATTGTCTAAAACAATCTCCACGAGCCTAGTATGATAGGTTGAGTACTTTTCCTATTTCCAAAGGTTTTACAAAAGGAATAGCTGATCCTACCCTTTTTATAAAATGAATTTCTATTGATTTTTTAGTTATTCAAATCTATGTAGATGACATTATCATTGGATCTTCAAGAAATTATTTATGTGTTGATTTTTCTAAAATGATGCAAAATGAATTTGAAATTAGTTTAATGGGTGAACTAAAATTCTTTCTCGGATTTCAAATCATTCAAAATAATGATGGTATTATTTTAACTCAAAGTAAATATACTAGAGATATTCTAAAATGTTTTGGATTAGATAGCACTAAAGGTAGTGACACTCCCATGAGTACCACTTGAATGTTGGATCTTGATGAGGATGGAAAATATGTTGATCAAACCACTTATTGAGAAATGATTGGAAGTTTACTCTACTTAATTGCTAGTCAACCTAACATTATGTTTAGTGTGTGTATGTGTGCTCATTTTCAAGCAAATCCTAAGGAATCTCATTTAAACGTTGTAAATAAAATTTTCAAATACCTCAATCATACACCCAATCTAGGAATTTTCTATCCTAGAGAAAAATCATTTGAAATAGTTAGTTATTATGATGCTGACTTTAGTGGTTGTAAGTTAGATAGAAAAAGCACCTCTAGAACATGTCACTTTTTAGGCAAGTCACTAGTATCATGGTGTAGTAAGAAACAAAATTTTGTTGCATTATCTACTAGAGAAGTTGAATACATAGCTATTGGTAGTTGTTGTGCACAAATATTATGGATGAAACACACATTACTAGATTATGGATATCAATTCAGACATGTACCTATAAATTGTGACAACACAGGTGCTATTAACATCTTGAAAAATCTGGTTTCACATTCTAGGACAAAGCATATTGATGTAAGACATCACTTTTTGAGAGATCATTATCAAAAAGGTGATATCACTTTGGAATTCATTGGTACTAAATATCAGCTTGCTGATATATTCACCAAACCACTAAATTATGAATGAATAGACTAAATCATACATGAACTAGGCATGATAAACCTTAAGTAATTGTCTTACTGTTTTATATCTTATTGTTTCATGTTTACGGTCTCACAGTTAGTATTTCGTGATTACTGTATGACAGTCACTATCTCACCGTCAGGTTCAATCATTGCCTCACCGTAAGGTTCAGTCACTGTATCACCATAAGGTTCAATCACTGTCTTGCTGTAAGGTTCACTCATTGTCTCACCGTAAGGTTCAATCACTGTCTCACCATAAAGTTCAATCATTGTCTCGCCGTAAAGTTCAGTCACTGTCTCACCATAAAATTCATTCACTGTCTCATCGTAAAGACCTAATATGGTATCACTGTAAATATTATTTATGGGTTTTATTTAAAAATTAAAAACCTTATCGTGTTAATTATTCATTTCACCTTTTTACTTTCCCACGTATTTATTTTTTGTGACGTTTAGTATTCCTAAATGATAAAATAAAGGAAGTGTCACTTGTGCTTCACTTAGTCTTTCTTCTATTCACTCAATTTATAACCCTTATTCAACACTTAAACCCTTCTCTCTCTCAAACCTTCGGTGAATTCCTAGGATGAAATTCCCTTCATTGTCGACTCCAGAGAAACGTAGCTCAAAAAAGATGAAGATCACACCTAAGCTGGCACCCGAAGGTCCTCTAAATCCAAATCTGGTGAACCGAGTAGTAGTACCTGAGAATGAGATATGCCCTAAGTGGCTTCTATCGAGTAAGTATCTATTTTTGAATGTTTTAAAAGAGAAACTATGGTTAGAAAGGTTTTCTAAGGAAGATAGACTTATCTACCCTAAGTTAGTGGCTCAATTTTATCAGTATGTTCAGTTCTCCTTTGATTTTAAAGATGGTTATGCTATGAGAATCTAGATAAATGGCCAGAAAATTACATTCACTTAGAGGTTATGGGATTCATGCCTTAGGATACCTCATGAAGGCATCTGTGAGAATTATTAGAGGGGACCTCCACCTTCTAGTGAATTATTTGTTTTAGAAGATGCTTTGAAAAGCTTAACTGGAAATGGAACCAAGAGGAGAGACATTGCTGCTGAACTGGATGGAGAATATGGACTTCTATTTAAGTTTATACAGAACTTGATTAGCCCCAAAAAATGTTATTTCCCTGTACTAAAATATCAGGATTTGTTTCTGATTCATCTTATAAAAAATGGTCACAATATCAACCTTTGTAAGTATGTTATACACCATATGTGTGAGCTTATAAAAACCACATCCAAGTCAACCTCCCTATTTTATTCTTGGGTTATCTCATCTATGCTTCATGTCAAAGATATGATTGGACCTAATGAAGAAGCTATCAAGGATTGTGAGTTCTGTCTTTCAAAAGTCATTATCAAGAGGATGAAAATCAATTGGAATCCTTGGAAAAAGGAATGGGTGGATGACAATGATAGGATTTATGAAAAGTTCAATCCAATGGAACATCCCTCAAGATCAAAAGATATTTCTGATCTTGGTTTGGAATAGATGAAGTTGTTGAGTATTCTGAAGAAGAAGAAGAAGAAGAGGTTTTTGTGCCTCCCAGGGAAACTATTTCTGATAAGGAAGATAGTAATCATGTTCCTCATGTAGTAAGTGAAAAAGAAGTCCCTGCTTCTAAAGATGTTATTAATCTGAAAGATCAACCTGAAGTTGAAACAGAATTTATTGCCATAGAAACCAAAAATAATGTTATTTAAGATATTATAGAAGAAGAATTACCTATTATGAAAGAATATTACCTTGATGAACTCCCTGTGTAACAATCTATTTCTAAAGTCATTCCTTCGGTTGAGGAAAGGTTGGAGCTGGATTTTCAGTTGGCTAGATAGAAAATTGGTGATGTACTAAGAGATGAATTCATAGAAATAGATCAAGACCCTAATCCTCTTAGCCCTAAGAAGGATGCAACTATTGAGGGGGAGAAACCTCCAAATATAGAATCTATTGAAGTACCAAACCCGATTTATCCAAGCCCTATAGACACTCGGTATAAGTTCCCTAGTTTTTATGATGTGAATGACTCTTATGAAGTCTCAGTGAAAGTCCTTGGCCTTTTTACTATGTTCCAATTGAAATCTATCTCTAATATTTACCCTGAAAAATAACCTGATCCCGCCTCAGTCCCTATCTCGAAACCTTCACCAGAACAACCATCCTTTGTGAGTAAAGATGATCTGAAAGAATTTGGAGCTACCCTTTTGGCTGGAGTTGAAAAACTCCTGAATACCCAACCAGCTCTTGTAAAAAATCTATGTGAGAGATAAGCCTCATGGTTATTGGAAAAAGATATTAGGAATATTCAACCCAAAATGCTTCATGAGATTCAGGAAGTTAGAGTTGAAAACAAACTGCTTAGTGATGAAGTGAAGACTCTAAGAGGTATGATCGAAGACATGCAGAAATTGATGAATTCGAGATCAGAGCTTGCTTCTCATACTGTGGACCCTATTGCTCCTTAAAACCCACAGAATATTGCCTCTCAAATTCAACCTCATTTATATTACTTAGCTAAAAAGGTCACAAAAAGATACAAACAGATTGTAAAAGAGATGCGAGAGCTTATTGTTAGTCTTAACAAGATCACTGATGAGTACACAGGGTGCCTTCAAAAAGTTATAAATCAACTAAAATTTCTTACCTCAGTTTTCACTACTTATAAGGCATCTGGAAAATCATCTCAACCTTCCTTAGATAGTGACCTGCTCAGAACAGTGGTCAAAAAATAACTTCAGACTATGCTTAGTGGTTTCAATAAATATTATCTATCTGAAGTTATCAAGAACAGTGACAGAGTTCTTGATCTGGTCCAAATACATTCAAAAATTTCTAATGATTCTCAATAATAAATTTCCAAGAAAGTGGATTTCTACTTCAACTGAATCTTCTCAAATACTTACATGACCAATCATTTCAAATATATTGTATAAAATCTGAGGATTCCTCCTATTACTCAAGCTTTCAAGACTCAAGTCCAAAATCTCACAGATTTCACTCATCTATTGGATATGTTTATGGAAAACAAGGAGGACTTTGAGAAAGCTATGTAGTATGGTGGAGAGATCATTGCTAATTTTATCAATATTTTGAGTCCCTATCTTCATGTATAGAGTATAGCCATTGTTGCTCCTACGGTTTCACCTCTGACACCTGGTGTGCCTACTTTCACCTCTTCCCTAGCCTCCACTTCTATGTATGTCAGTCAGGAACTGAGTCAGATCAGGCCTGTGATCCTTGATCAACAAATCCCTTGGTCTTCTACTAAACCTACTCTGGATCCCTCTATCTTTGAAGGTATTCCTTTAACTTCTCTATCAACTAGCTCACTCCCTTCTTCTACCTCAACCTCTACTCCTATGACTTCTTCTTATGCTGCTACAGCTAAGGGAAAAGAGAAGACCAGCTAGTGAAGAGGGACAGTGATTACTCTCTTTTTATAGGAATCTTGTTACATTTGTTTTACTTTTTGTAATGCCCCTATTTTTATCTAATACATTATGAACTTTTATTGTCTCTTTTGTCTTTATTTTTCTTACTAATTTTTTATAATCCCAAAAGGGGGAGAAATCTCTATAGGAGAACAGTCACTCTATATATGTTATATGCACATTCAAACTATTTTTTAGAACAAATATACACTATAAATAGACATGATTTGTGATCATCAAAAAGGGGGAGATTATTCGAATCCTCATGTATTAATCATGTTTTAAGGATCACAAATCTTATTCAGTCTATAATCCATGTTAACTCTATGTAATCTATCTCACATAAAATGCATAGTTGTTTAGTAAAAGCTATCCAAATATCTTAAGTTTTATACACTCAGTTTTGTTACTATATACTGTCTGTTGATCTACATTATAATGACTTCTCTGAAAAATTATTGAGTTTAATCCATTCCATAAATATCACTTCTTAAATCTGAATACAGATATTTGCCTAAGTCTAAGACACCATGAACAAGAAGACATAGTGACATCGAGACACTGTGAACAAGAAGACACCGTGAACAAGCAGACACCATGACATCAAGACACCATGAACAAGCAGACACTGTGACATTGAGACACCGTGAACAAGAAGACACCATGACCATAAGACATCATGACCAATCCAGACACCATGTGAAGGAGACACTATTTCCATGACATACTATGACATTGTTTCTTAATCTGTTTGTTGTCTTTAAATTTAATCTCTAACGGTCATATTTGAAGATTTTAAATGCACTGACTTAATTAATGTTTCTTTGTAGACATTTCATCTGATAGTATGAGGTACGAGGTGCAAAATACATGCAACCTATCAGCTGAAACACATGAACTCCAAGATAAAAGATTAGTGTGGCCTAGAAACAAATATATACTGAAAAGAGAAACAAGCGGGTGTGCAAGAGCACGACAACTAAGAACACACTTAGAGAATTTTTGAAGAAATAATTGTCTCATTCAACTCAACACTACTGAAGAACACATGAAGCATACTTGAATCCCAGAATCGAGAATATCTTCACACTGTCAAACATCATGAAGAACACAAGCCGGATATGTTTAACTTGCGACACTATGTTTTACATACGAGGACTTGATTTCTGCATCTTCTTCATCTCAGAATTCCAGAGCTACAAAGACTAACATTCAGAGCATTTCTAAACCTATCTCAATATTTCTACTCTGTTGTGTATCATTTTACTAGCTTTCGAGCAATGTGTGTATCTGTATAATAACACACTATGTCTCCTACATTAAACTGAATGATACAAGATATTCTTACTCAAAGATATTTTTTACACTTGGTTATACCCATGGATAAGTGTGGAAGAGGTCCCTATGTGGCCTGGTTTTTTTTACCCATTATAAACTGTGGAAGAGGTCCCTGTGTGACCTAGACATCCCTATGTACTGTTGTTAATCCCGATACAGGTTGTGGATCAAGTTTATTTATATAAACTACTTGGTGGAATGTGATCACCAAGTGGATTGGATTAGTTCTCAACTAGAGACTAAACCACTTGTTTCATATCTGTTGTGATGCTTAATTTAGTCTTCTCTGTTTTACTACTTTACTATATAATTCAGAATTAACTAAATTTTCTTTGATAGTTAATCTTGGAAAGAAGTTATAATTGTATTCTCTTAGTAGAATAGCTCCAAAAGTAATATTATTAACTGATCGTAAGATTACTGAGAACTAATAAATCTTCTAAGAAGTTATTTAAATCGTCAAACTCTTATAACAGTATAACCTTGTCTAACTGAGTTGTATTTAACCTTTTTGGGAAACCTTTTAAGAATAATTTTTAACCAGAAATTTTTATAAATAATCAATTCACCCCCTCCCCTCTTGAGTAATCTAATCTGACCAACAACATGAATTGATCATCACATTCAGATATGATCATCATGGGTACCCCATGAAGCTGAATGATCTCCCATAGATAGAGCTTCACCAAAATCTCAACTAAAATTTTCTCCCTAATGGAAAGAAACTGTAAAATATTAGTAAGTCAGTCAATAATAACCTAGTTAGTTTCATGGAATCTCACTATTTTTGGAATCCCTATAACAAAATCCATTGATATTCTAACCCAAAACCATTCTAAGATCTCAAGTGGTTGGGTAAAACCTACTAAAACTTGATGGTTAATTTTTACCTATTGACATATAAGACACCAAGAGATAAACACAACAACAATATACCTCATTCCATCCCACAAAAACTATTGATGAAGGTCACTATATATATTCACCAAACCCGAATGTATATTCAAGTGGGATGTATGAAACTCCCTCAACACCTCCTCATGAAATATGATTATAACCCATGTCGATCCTTTAAAAGGATGATGTTATCCCCTCATTAAAAAATCCATAAGGTGTATCTGCTAAGGATATCTAGAAATGTAGAACATCACAATCAATGTCTCCCAACTGAGCCTCTCTCACATGATAGAGAAGTAGAGGATTCACCACTATTGACTGAATAAAAATTATACCCCTCTCCACCACTAAGGTCAGCTGCAACAAATCCAACTGTTCAGACACATCTTCCACCAAGCAAGAATATTATTTTCTACTAATGGAATCTACTATAATATTTACCTTTCAGAAATTATATACTATCTTAAAGTTATAGTCTTACAAGAACTCCAACCACTACCTATATCTTAGGTTGTGATCTCTCTAAGTGAAGATGTACCTGAAACACTAGTGGTCTGAGTAAATAATGATATTTTTACCTAGAAGATAGTGTTGTAGTTGGTGTCCTAGAACCAAATACTTTTTACTTTATTCATTAATAAATACTTTATCACATCTTGATTTATATTCTGTGTTACAATTCATGTGATAATTTCCAAAGGATAGTTGTTTCACTAAAGGTTCATAGAAGATCCCTACTATGATGAGAACCCAGAAGTGTCATAACACTATTCTTGAATATATGTTCTATGGAAGGATGATGTTATTTGAGGGAAAAAAATAATACAGGCCGTTAGAGGTGAGGACTCATAAAACCTTGAGGCACCTTCTCATGGTGTTCTCCCTTGGTAATATCGAGGAGGATATTATGAGAACGAGACCCATCGGTAGGAAATCCACATTTCATAGTGTTATTGAATGTTTATATATGCTTATGTGTGCATTGGTACTTAGACCTTAAGATTATTATTAATTGGTATTAAAACTCTCACACATAGATGTATTGATGAAAACTATGATGACACACTGTTCACAGTGCGGTAGAATATGTTGGGTTCATCAGGAGTAATACTACGTTAATAGATCATGCAATAAAGGATTTTCCCTTCTATTCTATAACAGAAGTTGATATATCAGTCCCTTTGATGGAATAAATACAGCCTAAAGAAATCAATGGCTATGGTGAGGAATTGGAAAGTTCAATTCCATAAATTCAAATAAAGAATAATCGAGCACATGGGTTGATAGCACTATCATTCAACCCACTTGATTGGAGATATCATGACAAAGAGATTACATTACATAGTAAGTGTTCATAGGAGGTGACATGTCATTGCGGCATTAACTTCTTTCTGTATGGGTGCCTTGGAATGTTTCTAGATGTTAACCTTAGACTTTAGGTAGGATCCACCTAATTCCACTGAGAAATAGGCCAAGAGGGTCACACACTAAGTGTGTCCAAGTATCTCAATTAAATAGTAATTTAACAAGTTGAAAAAAGATTATTCTTGACTATGGTTTAATAATTATTCAAGGATGCCTGATCACATTTATTTACACACTAGTTATTTGAGAGAATATAGTGTGGGAAAATAATATATTTATTAGAGAGTAATGCAGTGATATTTATTTAATAAATAAATATTCATTATTCAAGGTCAAATAAATGTGGTGGAGGAAATAAAGAGAATGGAAAAACAAAAGTACATGTCGTGTATATTAATATACATGCCGTGTATTTTTTCTAGGGATTTGTGAGAAATAATATTATTTATTTAATTAAATAATATAAGGTGTAATTCGTTGGGCGCATGTCAAGTGATAATAATAGTCAACTGCTATTATTAGACATTAAGTCTTACTAAGTATTAAATTAAATGAATAAATGATTTTGGGTAATTAATTCATTTTATTATTCTGATTAATTAAAATCCTAATTATATTATTATAATTAACCTATCCATTCTTTTTGGTTGTGCACAACAGATCAAGAGAATGCTCTCATGCCAAGAGAGAATTATTTTCCTCCATGAACGCTCTCAAGTTACGGGAGAGATCCTCCTCCACTGGACAAGGAGAGCGCTTTATAAGTGTCTCTCAAGGGGATCAAAGGTGGACATCACAAGTGAATGAAATTCTACGATATCACCTAGAGATACCTTTGGTGACGTCTAGAGATACATGTAACAGGTGTGGATCACCACTAGAGGAATCCTACACTTGGCTTCTATGATGCAACAATAGATCACATTGGATCAGGACCGGAAACATCAATGGAGAGAGAATTATATCAAGGAAATTCTTGTTAATTAATGAAATTAATTATAACCAAAATATGATGATCCTCTATATGGTTTTGGGACTCTCCTATTTTCTTTTGTTCTTTGTTTTATTCCAAAGATCTGGCGTTTTATCATCATGATGGATCTCGGATTGATCGTCGTTAATGGGAAAATTAAAGTAGGGTACACCCATCCACATGCTTCTACTATGCTCGGAACCTACAAGCGGTATCATATGGGTCATGTAATTGATTATAATTATTAAGTTTTTCATTTATTATTTTCACATTTAATAATTTAGTTGTTTCAATTCAAGTTAATCGTTATGAAAATCTAAATATTGAGATCTGTTCCTCCTCTTTTGTTTCTCGTTCACCTTACAGAAACAATATTTTATTTTAATTTTGATTAAAATAATACAAAGGATCTTATTTGTAGGGGCCAAATCTTCCTGGACGTACAACACCAAAACATACAGTGTGTATTTGGTAGTACACACCATGTAGTCAAGCTTCCATGAACTGAGACTGTTCTGCCAAAAAAAATCATGTGTTGAAGTCTATCTAAGTCCTAAATGACTCCATGTGTTGACCAGTAATAAGTGGAATGTGTTTTTTTGGATTACACGCCATGTAGTCCACTGGACACGGTGTGTAGTCCCTTTAAGTTAGGGTTGAACCATGTACCCTATACATGGCTTGCCCAGCTGGAAACTGTGTAATGTGGATACTACACGGCGTGTGGTCCATTGAACAGACCGTGTACTCCAAAGATTTATGAAATACATATACATGACATGTCCTCAGGTGTGTAGTTCGAATGGATGGTGAATTATAGTACACACCATGTAGTCAGAACTACATGTCATGTACTCATCCAAATTATGCAGATTTATTAAAATTTATTATTATATTATATAAACCCTTGAGACGTGTACCATAGAGTGGGTGTAAAGGTGAGGCACAACACATGATAGGTGTTTTATATATATGTTTTTAATTTAACATCTGTGTAATGTTCATTTCTACTCATTGGGTAGTTATGAATGGGAATTCACTGGGTTTCCCCCATGGTACAAGTTACATACAAAGATAATTTTAAATGAATTTATTTTTTAAAAATTATTATTGATGAGAATCTCAAGAAAATTAAGAAAAGGGTTTAAGATAAAAGAATTGATTAATTAAAGATAATTAATTGATTCTATCTTGATTTATCTTTAACAAGAATGATTAAAGAATTTAATGATAGTTTTATTTTTGTATAAATATCATTGCATGTATAGATTATCATGAGCTAGACCAATACCTTTGTATGTGAATGGTTTCTTTTAATTAAATTAAATTTGTTGGTCTGTGAGCCTTCTCCTCATTAATATATAGGGAATGCATTCCCAAGGTTTATTTTATGTAAAAACCCTTTTACCCCTCACCTGTGAGTGCGATAAAAGCATATGTAATGGATGGAACTCCCAAACTAGTGAAGGCATCTCAAGTTAGGAGCCATGGTGAAACCAATCCAATGAGATACAGAGGTGGAGAGGTGGAAAGATGTAAACATGAACCCAAAAGTTTCAAGGTGTTTCTCCCCTAGGTCATGGGTTAGTTTATCAACCGCTAGATAAACTAAACCAATAGAAAAAGCTCATGATAATACCATTTATTTTATTTCTGTCAGTTTCATGGTTTTTTATTGTGTGTATGTTTTCACGATCACACAATTAATAAATTAAACAAGCATGCAAGATGAAACTAAAATAATACTAGCTTATGCGTAAATATTATCTTTGACATGGTTAATCACTTAAGTATATCCCACTTAATATTAACAATCATTTGAGAAAGATAATAAAAATGACAATTTACGTATAAGGATAAAATCCCTCAAAGAAATATTAAGTTAGTATAGCCTTCCATAATCTTGGTTAGAATCGAACTATAGTTCAAAGTGTTTGACCAAACCTAATTGGGGTGATTTCAATTATTAGGGAATTTTAATTCAAGGCTTTGTGTTTACTTGACTTGGTTCCCATCAAGGGTTGACTGTCATAGTAAGACTTGGTGTGATCAAGAGGTAAAGGTTGAGGAAATCCAAAATAAAAGGATTTCAGGATTGGGGAGTCCACTCAGTGGATCAAGGAGCTCTGAGTTAATATAGTTGTAATTTAGAATTCCTACCTAAAACCTTTCATGTTTCTTAACCAACCATAGTTGGGGTAATGCGAAGGACAATATAGATCATTTCCACTAGAATATTTAGGCAACCGAATATTCTAAATCAATGGTGAGGGCTATTGGATTTCGATAATATAGTGGGAGACTAATAAGTATTAATTTAATTATTTGTCATAGTTTTATCATGATAAAATACTAAATATTTTCTCATCTTAAATTATAGGAATTACAAGAAAAATTACTTCAAACATATCATTGTGAACCATACTCAATAAGCAAAACCTTCTCACCAGCACAAATTTCTAGGAGTGGCAAAGAAGTTTGCATGTCATCCTTTACCATGAGAAGAAATTGTATGTGCTGGAGGATCATATTCTAATTGCACCTAGAATTGATGAGGAACTATCTCACTATATAAAACATATAGATGATTCCATAGATATCCAATGTTTCATGCTATCGGCCATGTCTAATGAGCTCTTTAAGTAACATGAAAACAGGGACACGTATAGCATGATGTCTCACCTTAAGGATCTCTATCAAGAGAAGGAGATACGAGAGAGATATTAGATCTCTAACACATGGTTCAAAAATAATATTAGAGAGTCTGATCCATCTAGGCCTCATGTAGTCAAGATTATTGTCTACATTGAATACCTGGACATCTTAGGGATTAAATTCCCAAATGATTTCTATAAAAATCTCATCTTATCATCGCTGCCCAAGACCTTCTCAAGATTTATTATCAACTACAACATGAGTAATAATGATAAGAGTCTATTGGAACTTCTGACATTAATTCTCCAAGTAGATGAGGAAATGGGGTGTGACAAACCCATAGTCCTTATGGTGAATAAGAAAAGGAAGGACAAGGAAAAGGATCCAAGGACTTATAAGTGGTCTAAAGCCTCCAAGAACCATCCCTCCAAAAATGGGATGATCCAAAGGCAAGGAAAGTAATGGGATGTGGTATGTTTTGCATGTGACAATCCAATCCACTGGTAGAGGAACTGCACTCAGAATCATGGGGAAGCTAAAGGTGTGTTTTTTATCAAGTGTAATATTTCGATTTCTACCCATTGGGTATTAGATATAGCTTCTAGGGATCACATATATATTCAAATGTAGGAACCAGGTAGATTTAGAAAGATTTCCAGAGGAGAGGTGGATCGTCAAGCTGCCAATGGTACAAGGCTAGCTTCATTGGCCATTGGTGATTACCATCTCTCATTGCCAACTAGGATGCTTTTGGTTTTACATAATTGTTATTATGTGTATAGTGTTACCAAGAACATAATTTATGTATCATTTTTATATATGGATGGATTTATTTTCAAGTTTGGAAATAAGGGTTTTTCTTTTATAAGAATAACATATGTTATGGTATGGATCATTTAAATAATGGTTTGTATGTATTAAATTATGAAAAGCAAGTATTGGAAATCGATAACGAAACAAACTCACATGACTCATACAACACCGAGTTGTAGAATCACCATCTTGGTCATGTAAATAAGAAGTGCTTGACAAAGCTCTGCCAATATGGTCATTTAGACTCTACTGAGCTAAAACCACTTGATAGATTTCATGCTTGTTTACAAGGTAAAATGACCAAGATACCTTTCAATGGATAGGGTGAAAGGGCCACAAAGCTTCTAGGATTGGTGTACACAGATCTGTGTGGACCATTTATAATAAAAGCTAGAGGTGGATATTCTTACTTAATTACTTTTACTGATGATTTGAAAAGATATGACTATATCTACATGATGAGATATAAGTCATAGTCCTTGGATAAATTCATGGAATTCAGTAAGGAAGTAGAGAATCAGCTTGGTAAGAAAATAAAAAATCTTTGATCAGATTGAGGTGGAGAATATTTGAACCAAGAGATTATCGACCTTCTACAGGAGTCTAGGATTCTATCTCAACTCTCTTATCAATATCCACCACATTGGAATGGTGTTAGTGAAATGAGTAAATGCACCTTGTTTGACATAGTGAGGTTGGTGATGAGTCATGCAGATCTTCCATTATCCTTCTTGGGATATGCATTACAAAATACAGCATACATAGTAAACTGAGTACCAACTAAGGTAAAAAATGGAATTCCCTATGATATATGGAATGGAAAGAAACCCATTTTTTCACATACACATGTATGGGGATGAGAGGAATTTGTTAAGGCCTTCTTAGGAAACAAACTAGCACCTCAAGGCATGAATTGTATCTTTATAGGATATCCCAAGGAAATGAAAGGATATTACCTATATAACCCTTTAGACAAGAATGTCACTATCGCCAGAAAATCTGCATTTCTTGAGAGGGAGCACATCTTTAAAAAGGATAGTGGGAGAAATATTGACTTCAATGATGTTTAGGCTCAAGATACACAGGATTTGGTACAGGAACAAGTTCTACAGGTCCCTGTAGAAGAGGTTCTAGATTCACAAGTACTGTGTTGAAGCTCAAGAGAGGTAAGGGAACCATAGATATTTGGTTTTATAGTCACCGAGGATGGTGAATAATTATTGTTGGAAAATGATGAACCTATCTCTAATAAGGGAGAATTAGAGATCTCAGAAGTTGCAAGATGGATAGAAGCTATGAATTCTGAGATGGATTCCATGTATCAGAACCAAGTCTGGGTTCTGTTCAATGATCCAGTTGATGTAAATCATTTTGGATGCAAATGGGTATTCAAGAGAAAGTTGGACATGGAAGGTCAAGTAAGAACCTATAAAGAAAGGCTAGTGGCTAAAGGATTCAGACATAAATAAGGAATTGACTATGATGAAACCTTCTCGCCAGCTTCTATGTTTAAATCCATAAGAATCATACTTGCCATAGTAGCTTACCAGGAATATGAGATTTGTAAAATGGATGTTAAAATAGTATTCCTTAATGGGAGACTACAGGAAGATGTCTATATGACACAACTAGAAGGTTTTTTGACACTAGGTGAACCCAAATGAGTTTTCAAGTTTCAAAAATCCATTTATGGATTAAAGAAAGAATACAGGGCATAGAACATTTGATTTTATGAAGCCATAAAGGAATTTGGTTTCATTAAGAATGAATGTGATCCATGTGTTTATAAGTGGTTTAATGGGAATGTGGTCATTATCCTAATAGTATATGTTAATGACATATTACTTATTTTAAATGATATACCAATCTTACAGTCAGTTAAGACTAGTTGAACAAGTGTTTCTCCATGAAAGACATAGGAGAAGCAGCCAACATCCTAAGGATCAAGATCATTCGTGATATATCCAAGAGGCTTCTTGGACTATGTTAGGGTACATACATTGACCATATACTAATGAGATTTATTATGGAATAATTCAAGAGGGGATTAGTTATGGTGTCACATGGCCTATATCTTTCTAAGAAAATGTGTCCTTAGACACAATAGGAGAAAGATAGAATGAGTAAGATCCCATATGCTTTGGCTATAGAAACCATCATGTATTCCATGTTATGTACCAGGCTTGATGTTGCCTATACAATGATCATGGTATCCAGATGTCAAGAAGATCTAGGAGAATGACATTGGATTGCTCTTAAGGTTATTCTTAAGTATTTGAGAAGATGTAACAATTTGTTCCTAGTGTATGGAGAATATGAGGAGCTTTTCATCAGAGGGTATGCTGATTCTGGTTTTCAGACAGATCAAAACTATATGAAATCTCAATCTGGATATGTTTTCTGTCACAATAGAAGAGTTGTGAGCTGGAAAAGTTTAAAGCAGCCAGTTTTCGCCGATTCTACAGCAGAGTCCGAATATATAGTGGCTTATGATGCATCCAAGGAAGCCGTATGGATTCAGAACATTATCTAGTAGCATGATTTGGTTCCTAGAAGTAAAGATTCTATCACATTGTATTGTGATAACACTTCAGAAGTGTCTCTTTCAAAAGAACCAAGGTCACATCAATGGACAAATCGCATTCTCTGGAAGTATCACCACTTGAGGGGTTTATATCAAAGGGGTGAAGTTGCAGTGAGCAGAGTATCCATTGAAGATAGCATGGTATACCCCATGACTAAAGGCCTATATTATAAAAAGCATGAATATCCTATGAGAGATAACAGGTTAAAGGTTGTTAGTATTGGTTCCAGTCCAAGTGGGAGACTGTTGGAGTTGGTGGCCTAGAACCAACTACATTGTACTTTATTCATTAATAAATACCTTATCACATCTTGATTACTCTTCTGCATGATAATTCATGTGATAATGTCCTAGGGATAGCTATTGCATGAAAGGGTCATAGCGGATCTTTACTATGATGAGAACCATGAAGTTCCATAACACTATTCTTGAATATATGTTCTATGTCTGGATGATGTTATTTAAGGGACACAAATAATACAGGCCATTAGGGGTGAGGACTCATAAAACTTTGAGGCACCTTCTCATGGTGTGTTCCTTTGGTAATATCCAGGAGGATATTATGAGAATGAGACCTATAGGAAATCCACATTTCACAGTTACATTGGATTTTCTTATCAGTGGATGTGTGTATAGGTCCTTAGACTTTAAGATTATTATTAATATTTATTACAACTCAATAACTTAGATGTTTTGATGAAAACTATGATGACATGTTGTTCACAGTGAGGTAGGATATGTTGGGTGCATCATGAGTAATACTATATTAATAGATAATGCGAGAAAGGATTTGTCCCTTCTGTTTCATAATGGAATTTTATATCTCATAACCTTTGATGGAATTGAGATAGATTAAATAAATCCAAGTCCATGGTGAGGAATGGGAAAGTTTAATTTCAAAAAGTAAAAGAAATAATAATCAAGAACATGGGTTGATGGCACTATCATGCAACCCGATTGATTAGAGATATCATGACAAAGGGATTACATTACATGGTAAGTGTTCATAGGAGTTGACACATCATTGTGGAATTAACTTCTTTCTTTATGGGTGCCTTGGCATGTTGCTATATGCTAACCTTGGAATTTAGGCAGGCTCCGCCTAATACCACTGATAAAGAGGCCTAGAGGGTCACACACTAAGTGTCCAAATATCTCAATTAAATATTAATTTAACAAGTTGAATAATGATTATTCCCAATTGGGGTTTAATAATTATTCAAGGATACCTAATCTCATTTATTTCAACACTAGTTATTTGAGAGAATATATTGTGGGTGAAATAATATATTTATTAGAGAGTAATGCAGTGATATTTATTTAAGAAATAAATAGTCATTATTCAAGGTCTAACAAATGTGGTTGAGGAAATAAAGAGAATGTAAAAAACAAAAGTACACATCATGTATATTAATATACACACCATGTAGTTTTTCTAGGGATTTATGAGAAATAATATTATTTATTTAATTAAATAATATTAGGTGTAATTCTCTGGTTGTATGTTATGTGATAATAATAGTCAACTGTTATTATTAGACATGGGGTCTTACTAAAAATTAAATGAAATGAATAAATGATTTCGAATAATTAATTAATTTTATTATTCTAAGTAATTAAAATCCCAATTATATTATTCTCATTAACCTAGCCATTCTTTGTGTTTGTGAACAACAGATGAAGATAAATATCTCAAGCTAAGAGATAATTCTTTTCCTCTGAGAATTCTCTCAAGTTACGAGAGAGATCATCCTCTACCGGATCAATGAGAGCGATTTGGAATCATCTCTCAAGGAAATTGAAGGTGGACATTGCACGCAAATTCACTTCCACGCTAGCACTTGGAGATCCCTTTGGTGAAATCTAGAGATATGTGGAGTATGTGTGGATCACTTCTAGAGGAAGCCAACACTTGGATTCTACGATGCAATGGCAAATCTCATTGGATCCTGACCGGAAACATCAATAAAGAGATAATTCCATCAAGGTAATTCTTGTCAATTAATTAAATTAATTATAACCAACATGTGATGATCCTCTCTATGGTTCTGGGACTCTCCTCTTTTCTTTCATTCTTAATTCTATTCTGAAGATCCAGCATTTTATCATCACAATAGATCTCATATGGATCATTGTTAATAGAAAAATTAAAGTTGGGTACATCCATCCATGCACTTCCACTACTCCTGGAACCTACAGATAATGCCTCTATATCTTTAGAGTGAAGACTACCATTTCTAACTCTAAGTCATGATTTATGAAATTATACCCATCAAGTCTCAACTACCTCAACCCATAAAATATCAAGGCCAGCCTCTGTATCAGTGAACTATCGAGCCCATCTCTAGAGGTATTGTAAAATACCACATACTCAATGCTCTCCTCCAATAGTATCAAGATAAGAGAATTGGTCAACCTGAGCCTCAAATCTTTTAAGGCTCCCAGAAACTTATAATTATAAGTGAATGTATTCCCTTTATACATCATGGTAATCAAATAGGTTTTTATCCTGTAAAATATTATCAAGAACCTCTAGTAGTACCCCTCTAAACCAAGAAAACTTTGTAACTACAGAATTCTCTTGGGTGGATCCTGACCAAACACTACAAAAATATTTTCTAGGTCCACTTATAAACCATGCTCAAAGATGAAATTCCCCAATAAGTGAATCTCGCTGATCCAAAATTGGATCTTCAAGAGCTTACCATAAATATGGACCTCCCAAAGTAAGTCTAGAAGCGTCCTCAAATGATCTACATATTCCTCCTCTAACATAGATTAAGTGAGTATTTCATTGATGAATATGACTATGAATTGGTCCAATTATGGATAGAAGATCTTCTTCAAAAGAGTCATAAACATTTTGAGGGTGTTCATCACACCTAAAATCATTACCAAGAACTCATAGTGTCTATATGAAAATTGAAATACCATCTTCAGAATATCATCCTCATGAACCCTCAACCGGCTATAGCTAGACCTATTATTTATCTTTCAGAACCAACTCATACATTTAAACTAGTTAAAGAGGTCATTAATCCTCATAAAAGGGTATTTTTCTTGATCTTCATCTAATTTAGGAGATGATTATAAGTGAAAATCCACAAACTCCCATCCTCTTATTTCATGAAAAAACCTAGATCTTTCCATCGAGACAAATTGGGTATGATAAAATATTTCTCCCTAAGGTCTTCCAACTACACCCTTAGCTCTCAAAGATCAATGGGGGCTAGATGATATACTAAAGAATATATTAGTGAGGTCCTACGGTGAAATTCGATGCATAGTTAAATCTTTTATCTCAAAGGTAGTCTTGGAAAATCTTCTATGAAAACATCCATATAATCCTCCACTTCCAATAGGGGTCAGATGCTTGAAGATCCCATTGCACCAAGGAATAAACTCTCTAATTGATGGGTAATGGGTTGTAGCTTCCAACTCATGAGCGTCACTTGATTATCCATAAGATCTCTCTTTCCCACAAAGGAGAATATTATCACATATTAACTAAGGAATATAAATCTCCTATAATGATAGTCTATCTTGGAATGCCTTATAGATAACTATTATATACCCAAGATAACATCATAATATTTCATCGTAATGACCAAGAGGTACCATGATAAACTTTGACCCCAGGCACCAACTTTCTTTGTTGGAAATCTATGATATAGAATAATCACTCCTAGTAGGAACCCCTATCCATATATGATGGGATAAATACTCAACAGGAATCTCTATATCTCACATATGGGATATAGAGATAATAGAATGAATCACACCTATGTCTAAAATTACTATAGAATGAGTAGAAAATACATTGATCATACCTTGAATCATCTCATGGCCATCCTAGACATATCCCTCCATAGCCTAAAACTGCTTTCACCATTGAATTCTATCCCTCTGAGCCTTTCATGGTCCACTTGGTGGTGGCCGTGGTAGTGGTAGCTCGTAGTGTCACCCTCCACCAGTATATCCTTTCTATAGATCTCAACCTACTCCTCTATCAGTACTGCCTCCCTAGGGTCCACCCTAACCACTCTTGGGAGATCACTGATACTAGAACTATCTATTTTGTGGATTTCCATCCACTTTATACTTACCCTCCTTTTCACATTGAGTCATTAAATCATGATCCTCGTGACCTCACTCGTCATAATCATAGTGTCACCACTCCCCTAACTGACTGGATCAATTGCGTGAACCTTACACTACAAACCCACAAGTCTGAGTCCAAGAAAGAGAATTCCTACTTCAATATGACCCTAATGTACATCACCATGTAATTTTATGGATTAATAATTCCCATGATGACCACTTCTGGCTCCATCCACTCAGCATCCCTCAATTAGGAATCTCTCTATAACTAGATCCCACTCTAGAAATCCTGCATGAGTGGGAATGAAAAAGGAGAACATTCTATCATGGATGTATCTGTGAAGGCCCTACCCAAACATATGTTCTTAGAATAAACCAACTCACACCATATAGAGGGAGTAACACATAATATTGGTAAACCTCTTAGTTTACATAGCTACTAATATATCACCCTACTACAGCTCGAGAAGCCCTTAAATTTTTACAACATGTAAGGTTGAAGTATAATACTCATCGCATAATAACTGCTATAATTATAACCATGAAAGAATTGTCTCTTCACGAGTCTACATTATTATAATCCACCAGTTCCCCAATTCTCCATGGAGAATACTAGTCGCAAGTGAAACAATCTAATCAGTCAGGGTTTGAACAAGCTCCAAAACATAGACAACTAACTCGATCCTATCGTCCACTTCTTGAGGATATGTCTCACTATGAAACCTCATTGGTATCTATCTATGGAACTTTTTTAACATGCTAATCTGATATTCAATTTCTTCATGAAATACTAGAGTTATCACTAGTCCCAAATTCAGTCGAACATCTAGTTGGAAGATTGAGGAAAACACCTCATTAGTAGGTCCTTGAACTGAGGTCTTATCACTCAACTGATCATCATCGTTATCCTATATCTACATCCTAGATGGTTGTCATCATGGAGGAATCCTAAAATTTACTAAGACATAACATGATTAGATGAGCATATAAAGGGATATAACTCAATAAGGATATAAAATTCAAAATACCCATTCCTATATAATGCATGTACCATTTTTTCCCTATAACCGATTTCTTGGTATGTTGAGTCGACAAGAAAGTAGTCAAAGTCATGGTGAATGGAAAAATTTTTCATTATACCAACACTGGGTTCCCTAGCATGAAATAAACACTCAAGATACTTTGAAACTATTTCCCTATGTTCCCAAACCAATATTCATAACAAGGTCAAACTCCAAACGCCAATCTTGGGGAAAGACCACCTTTGATACCACTTTTTTATGACCTGATATATTGAGGCCCACCAAAACATCGATAAGATATCTGAGACACCCCAATCCCAGCTCCAATTGTTTAGGGGTAGTGATAAGTACCAAGTTTGTAATGATGAAATGGGAGGCCTTATCCTAAGTACATGTACGCACACACACAACTATCTCTATGTAGCTGTGAAAAGATATAATAAAATATTGAACCTATGGAGTGTAAACCATGCATGAAACAACCTATATAAAAGAATAAAAGTAAAATAGTGTAATAAAAAATTATTAAGGGGAAAATAAATACCAAAACAAAAATGCAGTCCCAACATGAAAACAACTAGGAAAATGGAGACTGAAGTGATCCTGGATCACAATCTCCAAGACGGACCATCGAACATGGTTATCTCTGATAGGTATATCTATGATCCTCTGAAACCTATTCCAAAAATATCACCACTAATATTCCCATTTTATTTATAAGAAACAACATGTATGAGAAAATACCAATCAAGGGTAAGTATATACATACCCGGTAGGATGCCCCAAAAACCAAGAAGAGAGTAATAAAAATATACAATAGTCAACTCAACCTAAGAAAGAGGGAAATGAAACCCAACATTTGATATGCTCATAAAGAACCCTAAGTAAGAGATAAAGGGTATATCCATATATATAGTCTTTTTAAGAAATATGAGTCATCCTATAGCTCTAAAGGACTATCTCGGATGCCAAGAACCATGTGCAACCTCACAATAATCAATGAAGAGGGTCCCACTCCTCGCTATTGTACTCCATAGTAGAGGAAGAATTAACTTCTATAGAGGACCTCATCGCTACCAAAACATGAATATGGTAGAGTTACACTTCGTAGTTAGTGGAACCATGCCCTGTTATAGTATGGGGAGTACTAAATCTACCTATGAAAAGAGTATGGGAGACTCGTTCACCAGTTTGATAGAGGAATAAAGACCCTGAAATCTCTCTAATGATCACACCTAGTCACTACCATCAGTCAAGTGTCACATTCTTATCACCTAATTCCATATCTATTATTCCAAAATTATGTCCACCATCATGTTCTACACCAAAAACTACTCATGATAGGTTACTCATGGGCCTAAATCTGATTCCAAAAGAAGGGGATACACATAGTGGAAGTCACATAGAAATTTACACCATGTGTATAGAGTATACATGCATGTGAACCTCAACTCAGTTGGTGAGGACTTGGAAAGTCCATCCAAGAGACCCAAGATTGAATCTGGGTGGAGACATATTTTTGGGTTATGGTAGCATGTACTATAGAAGGAACTATATTAGTTACTATATCAGGTATTGTTCGGTATTATAACAGCTGAAACTATTCATCTATTTTGGCCTTCAGGACACCGGCTTGGTCCTAGGGTCCTTCAAGGCCTTAGGGCCACCCATGGCCTTCTGTCCAGTAAGGATTTTGGGCCACTCAAGGACTTCAGGGCACCACAAGGCCATTAGTTCACCTGAAAATGTAGATAAAATCAAATAGATTACAAGGAATAAGGCTCCAGGTGAGGATTCAGAGTAGGAGAATTTTACCAAATATGGGCTAACCAGACATGGAATATTGAGTGGTTATGGTCTTTCCATCAGTACCGGGCTTGTCCAGCTCTGCACAGGATAACTATCCAAATAGCCATGTGAAGGTGAAGAGTTGACATCATGACATTTTATGGGGAGGCACAGCTCTAATTTGTCATGTTTGGATGATTTCCTCGAAGACATATAGGTCATGTAATTGTCACTTAATCCTTCGGGCCTTGTAAGGGTTCCCCTCAACCCATGAAATAGGGGTTATCAAAAATAAATAAAAAATGAAGGCCTTTTGACCATTCAAGAAGGTGTATAGAGTATACATGTTGTGTCTTACCTACCTAGAGTTTTCATGTGTCTTCTAACCTATTATTATGTACTTCAACCCATACCCATGTACTCTAGTTATTCCCATGTACATTGGTTGTGTCTGTGTTCACTAGCCATGTTCAGGTACCCTATCCATATCTGAGTATATGGTCGTGCTCATGTACTCTAGCCATGACCATTTTCCTAGCTGTGTATATGCCCATGTAATCTTAGGGTACACGCCAAGCTTCCAAAACTGTTCCATATGGTGTGTATGGGATATACATAGTATATGATATTTAACTCCAACTAAAACCAAAGACACCACAGTAAGGGGACTACACTTTATGTGTTATCTATAGTACACATCGTGTATGTCAGGTTTTTCCAGACACTTATATCCATTCAATGAATATTTCCTACACTACCATTTCTAGTGTTTCCACCTCAAAATATTTCAAGGAACCTAGATCTAGGGTTTACCACACCCTATCCATCACTATTGTCTGAATCCTTGCCACTCGAACCATGTGCAGGCCATTATCATTTCATTTCACCACCACAAGACCTCGCTTGAGGATGGAAAACCACGATCTAGAATTTGATCCATGTCACCAACACACATATCCCACATCACACCATGATCTATATAAAAAAATTTAATTTTTACATCATTCATATATCCTCCATGAATCTGGGGGTTTGATCGTACCCAAAACCAACCTAGAAATGTTGAACCGTGACCCCAAGGGCCAATAGAAAGGAACATAAAAATGGTGGCGGAGCATAAGAAAAAACTGAAATATCATCATTTGATACTGTGGTTACGTTTAATGATTACATAATATAGATCAAGGGTGAAATCAAGGGTGAAGATGAAATGAACCAAAGGTTTCAAGAAATCAATTTAAAACTAGGCTCATGAAAAAAATGATAATCATTGAACAATAAAGTAGATTAGAAATTTATGATTAAAAAATAAAACTACGGTATAAAAGCATGTAATAACATGACCTACCTCAAGAATAGATCGATTTTTAGTGAATAATACATCCTATATTGATGAAGGTTATGATCTCTATATATTTTTACCTCATGATTCTCATCAATCATTATTATCAATCCATGTTCCTAGTTTGAAAACACCAACAAAGAACACCTCCTGATCCTCTCTAATATCCTAGGGTTATATAGATAACCATGGAGATTTTATATTATATCATATTTATAGATATAATAACTAGGTTTTAGGTTAATAAATAAATTAAATTATTTAATATTTTAATTTATTTAACGCACTCACCAATAGTCATCCTTAACCAGAATCCCAACACCGACCACCTTTATTTCATGCCTAGGGTAAACCCCTCATTCTGAAAACAAATATGGCCTTGTATTTCCTATATGATATCCCAAACAATGGGAAAATAATTTATTCCAAAAATATGCATGCATGTGATTTAATATATATTAGTATTTTTAATATATATATTCCCAAGCCCTACAACAACCATAAATTACACTGAAACTTAGGATAAATCTAGAGATATATATAGAAATATTTAGAGGACTAAACCAATAAAATGGAGTTTTTATAGGCCATGATATGAAAATTACAATAGAATTATTGATCATGGTAATATCCAGATCATCAATCAGAATAGACAACTCGGTTCTTTGTTTGAGAGCTACTTCAATCCCCAATCTCACATAATCTTTATGGGGGTTTTATTGTTTAACATGTATCATAGAATATTATACATTATTCCCCTCTCAACAAGGATACATGTGGGTGTTGATGGATATAAATCACATAAGACTTCACCCTGCATAATTTTAGTAATATAAAGTTATTGAAAGTTATTTGATTCACATTTAAGAGAATGAGTTATGAAAAAATTGATTACCTCTTATAAGGATAGAAGTTGGGGGGAATGGAAATTCTCAAATATAGAAGGGTCATGTGTCTCGTCGTGTACTAATTTTTGTTCCACTATTGGTTCTCTTTGATTCTCTTATATATATTAATCTTCCAAACTAGACTGAATGATAATATATTTTAAAGCATCAATTTTTTTCCATGACTTTCATCATCTCATATGTATCTCCTGAGTCTTTTTCTTCCTGAAATATATGAGGTGACACTCCAAAACATTCATTTATAATGGTTCCATACTGTTCTATCCTCTTCAAAGCTACTGAAAGTATTTTTTCTTAAAGTACAGTTGATGTTGATTCTTATGTCTAAAATATATAACAAAAATATAAACATAAGTAGATATTTTTATATAATACTATTATAATTAATAACATATTTCTATTATATAATACTTACAAATGATTCCCATACTTTTTGTGTGTTTTCATCTACTAGTTTTCCATCTTTATTTACATGGGACTCCTTCCATACCACATGACATAGGATGGAATTGGATTTTGATTTTTATTCATCAATTTTTATATAAACAAAGGAACCTGTGTTGTTTTATATCACCTAAAACATTTAATGGATATTTAAAATATATACTATTTTATTTTCAAGTGAAGAGTACCTAATCCTTGATTTATAGTAGGGGTACATTGGTTTTTATTCTTGTTTCTTATTTTCATAACTCCTTTGCGATTTCATAAATTAATAATTTGGAATCAAAGTTGATAAAATAAATAATGTAAAAAAAATATTATTAACTATAATTACCCTGAAATGATTCCATATCACAATGACTAAGAAAATATTTCCATATTTCCTAGTTTATAATATGTACATACATAACTGGTGGGTTGGGGTTTACTTTCCCCTCAATGTCCCTGAGATGATACTTTGTGATAAGTGTCTAGAATCCTCTATGATCTTTTCTAATGGCCATTAAGAAAACTTTGTTTTGGAAATAATATAAAATAAATGAACTCTATATGGGAAAATTAAAAGTACATAAGCATATCATTATATAATTTTTTGATAAAATAGAGAATATATATCATAACATTATCTTACTATATTCCCAAATGGTTACCTTCAATTCTAGTATAATATTGTTCCATGAATCTATATCAATTAACACATGAATTCTCATTGTGACACTAATGTAACTAATGGAAATTAACTTTTTGGGGTTAGTAGGTTGACCATGTTGATTCCAGTCAGCCTAAAATTTTATAATTTGGATTCTTGGATTGATAATTTTAGTTAACACAGTGATTCTACATCATTCTTTTTTTTACCATCATGTTGTAGATCCCTAATTAATTCTGTAGTTTCAACATCAATATTGTGTTATTCCTCAGAATTAGTAACATTAGTATGTGGAGAAGTCAATATTTTCATGAGTAATAAAACATTTAATTTAGATTGTGAAAATTTAGTAGAGAACACATAATATTAAAAAAACATTATATATTAAAAAAATAACCAAATCATTGAGTTCTATTTTTTTTCTTTAATGGATTAATGGATTTGGATCCTCTATAGAGTATAGAAATCCCATATTTACAGTCCCCTATAATATACAAGACATTGTCTACATTAGGTATGTCTTTAAATTATTATAATCTCATAATGAAAGGGTCGTCCTCAATTTAATTTTCATGTGACCCTGCTATTGTTTTAGTTGCCTTCAGAATAATTGACCAATTCTTGTTTTCTACATATGGGACATAAAATAATTGAACTGCTAGTTATTTCATTATGAATGGTTATTATTTATACCCTTCCACATTAAAATTTACCTTCATGAAGCCCAATTCACCAACTTTCATTGCACTCCTACTATCAAACCATTTGAAATGGAAAATTGGTTGTTGAAATGTTGTATAATCCAACTCATATATCTATTTGATCATGAGAAAATGTGAAATATTCTCATAAATGGGATTTCTATCCTTGAAATTGGATACATGCATCGCTTCTTCCACAAGTATACCTCCGCTGGTTTTCATTGTACTATAGTCATATTGTTTCTTTATATAGAAGGTATATCCCTTAATTACAAAACTAGTGTAATATATAAAATTTAAATTTGGTCCCTTGGATAGGAACTGAATTTTTTTGACAATTTAATTTGGATTTATAGATAAATATTTATAAATATGATCTCAGACCCATCCTATAAATTTTTTATTATGCTTATTTTATATCCATACTTCATCCCTTTTTGGATTTAAATTTCTTAGAAGTAGTTTTTGGGATTAAATGTAAATATAACCCACTACAATCTAATTTAAAATGTAAAGGTGAGATTAATATCACTCTATAATTGAAATTGTAACAACATCTCTTCTAGAAATCCCTTTTCCCAAAATCCCTCTATTGTGATGATATTTTGGGAGACCAATGCTATCGAAATTCTGATAGGTAATTGGTACACAATTCAATACTTTCTTCAAAAATATATCACACTACAGTATAACATTCTTTCCAACCTTGATTATTGATGTACCATTTTAAAATATTAATATATCATTCAATAGGGTAAATCCATTTATAATGTATAGGACCACATAATTGAATATCTTTAACTAAGTGAACCATCAGGTGGACCATTATATAACAACCATGCTCTTTATTTCATTTTTAAACATGATTTATTACATAAATTTTCACTTAATATAACTCAGAAGATTAATAGGTCTAGTGTTTTGGGAAATTAGGTAAATTACATAACAACTTAAAACATGAAAAGAGACATCTTTATTTAAAACATCTTTTACATGACCAAAACATTCCTTTGTACTTAACACTATATGGGATAACCTGTGGACATACATAAGAAAGGGATGAGCTATTTATCCCAATGAGGGAATAAAAAAGGAATAACATGAGGAATATAGTACATTTTAGACAATATTCATATCAATGGAGCATAAAAAGAACATGAATAATAAGGAATGATATAGCATGATAATCATAACATAGAAAATGTGGCCACAACTTAAAACACTATATCACAAATAGATCAAGGATAAATCTGAAAAGACCCCATTGTGGACAAAATATCATAAAGGAATCATGCAAATCCACTATACCAACATGAAGTATCATGATACTAACCATTACCCAAGGCATTGGATCACTATCAGGGCGTACCCTTCATAATCATTTCATACTCATGCTTAAGTGTGCCACATAGATCATATATATGGATTCATTCAACAACATAATTCACTCCAAGATCAATGAATGTAGAATATAAATATTTAATTCTAAAATCAATAAGTATATGGGCATTAAGGTGAATATCCTTGATAAAAAAATGGGTATGTTATTCACTACACAATTATTTTGGCATGAAAAATCAGGATTCAATTTCGGCAGCATAACAGTGTGATATAGAGATTCATAAAATGGGTTGATGAGAGAGAAAAGGGTATATCATCATATATAAATGAAATTTGAAATAATAGATACATGTAAAGACATTACCCAACATAATTAATTGAAAATAGAAGGTGTAACATAATAAAGAAACTTGAAGAAAGAGGAGAAAGGAAAGAACTCTTAAAAAAATGGCATGGTAACAGGTGTGCATAAAGGTTCGTAGGAGGGCTAAATGAGAGTTACATGGGATAAAATCATTTATAAATAAAATTTATAGTATCTAGGATATGTAATAACATATTCCAACATAATAAAATTCAAATTAAAATACATAACATTAAAAGGGGTGCTTGATAAAAGAGGAGAGTGGAAGATAAGGTTCCCTTATGAAATTTCAGCATAGTAACAACATGGGTAAAGGTAAAAATGAGAGGGGGTAAATTATATTTAATTAAAATAAAATCATTAATATATTAAAAGTATGTTTATAAATAAAATATATTATAAACAATTTTAATTAATAAAAACAAATTCCAAATAAGGTGCTTGAATTTGAAAGGAGAGGAAGGTGAGGATCCCTTACATAGATGTTTGACTCCAAAGGCTTAGGATAGGCTTCTTATGAGATTGGGGGTTCCTTGGGAGGACTCTATGGAGTATAGGTCAAATTTTGGGCAGGATATAAGTAGTTTTAGTGAAGATTAATGGGATATTGGGTGGGTTTATATAAGAAAGGAGGGAGATTTCTTTATTATTTTGGTTTTGGACACTACATAAGAAAATATTTAAAACCACAAACCATCCAATGGTTTTTCCCATGGTTTATGGAAAATGGTATTGGATTAAATTATTTTATAAGTTCAAGGGCCAAAGATAATAAAATATTTCTTTTTCTAATGTGAAGGTGAGTCACACTTTCAAAGAAATGATTTTAAAATCTTAAAATATTTTATAAGTCTTAGAGGATTCACCAAGGATTTATAATGTAAATAAAATAAACTTAAAATCAAATTATTTTAAAGTAAAAATTTTATTTGGAATATTATTCCTTTTATAGTATTTATTAAATCACTATTGTGCTATTATGATGTCATAAAACACATTATATATTTATACAGTATTTAATTTTTATCCAAAAAATGTGATTGTCTCAAAAAATTATGAAAAAATAACCATTGGATAATTTTTACATCCTGATTCCAAAAATGATATCCATTTTCTCCAAATAATTTAATAAATATTTGAATTTTTACTTTTAAAATAAAAATTGACATTTATTGAAAATGGTGGGTTTTTATCTATAACAGTTTTTAAACCCTAATAAAAATTACATTTGACTTCTTAAAAATTATATGATCATTTATATTTAAAAAAATAATTTAATAATAATATATTTTTAAAATATTATTTATTTCAAAAATCCATTAATTAATCAAAATATATTTCTTAGTTGAATTTGAATATTGACCAAATATATTATTTTTTATTTAAAAATCATTTACAATGTAACAGTAATAGGAATAAAATATATCCATTATTATATAAAAAAATAATGTACATATTTTTAATGCTAGGGTCTTGATATATATCCCTTTATTATAGTAGTATACTCCCTAAGAGTAATGTGTGCGATGGTGGGGATTTCATGGGGTCATTCGGTGAACATGGTTTGGGTTGTGATCTCGATAAGCTTGAACTTTTCCCATAAACAGTTTCACTCATGCTTAAGTTATTGGATATCAACTTGTTCTTGGTCTAGGAAAAATCAAAAAAATGTTATCTCTCTTAGAAACTCTGATAAATGGGATTCATAGGGTATGATCCTACTAGTTGGACTAATTTTTCCATTCTTCCCAAATTTCATCACTCTCTTCCATGGAGATATGCAGAGGAATACCTTATTTCCAGCATCAAACTCTAGGTCTCATTGATGATTGTCAACATAGCTCTTTTTTAAACTCTAAGAATCTTTTATGTTCTACTAGATTTTCTTAACCTTATCCACCATTTCTTCATCCATTTCAGGAACTATAAGTTTTTTTTCTCCATATTCATCCCAACAAACTGGTATTCTACACCTCCTCCCATAAAGGGCTTCATAGGGATCCATTTGGATGCTTGAGTGGAAACTGTTTTTGTAAGAGAACTCCACCAAAGGAAGATGTTGGTCCCACCCACCTTTGAAGTCCATTGATAAATCTCTCAACATTTTATCAAGTGTTTGTATATTCCTCTCATATTGGTCATCAGTTTGAGGGTGATAAGACGTATTGAAGTTCACTAAATAACATTTTTAAACATGATTTATTACATAAAATTGCACTTAATAAAACTCATAATATCAAGAGGTATAGTGTATTGGGTAAATTTGTTACATTACATAATAACATAAAACATGAAAATCCACATATTTATTGAAAACTTCTTTGACATAACCAAAACATTTTTTCATACTTAACACTGCATGGGATAACATGAGGATATACATAAGACAAGGGTAAGCTATAAATCCCAACAAGGGAATAAACAAGGAATAAAATAAGGAATACAATACATGTTGGATAGTAGGAATATCAATAGATAATAAAAAGAACATGAATAATAAGGCATGATATATCTTGATAATCATAACATGGAAAATGTGGAAACAACAGAAAACACAGCATCATAAATAGATTGAGGCTAAATTCGCCAAGACCCCATGGTAGAAAATTCCCATAAAGGAATCAGGTAAAACCCTTATCCTAACATAATGTATCATGATACTAACCATTATCCAATGAAATGGATTTAGGATTGAAATAATGATGTAGATGCTCAATATAAAAGAGGGGGGTGAATTGTATACTTTAAAAATTCCTTTGGAACCTTTAAAGTTAGTTACGAATAACTATGTTTCCCTTAAACAAAGGAAAGAGCTAAGTTCAACAAAGTTAAACTAAGTAAATTCACAACACCTCTAACACCAAATGAAAACTTGGAATAAGGAATGAAGTTATAAACTTCAAGTCCTTTGTACTTGCTTAAAACTGGAAAGAGATTCTGAAAGTAGGTTCCGGAAATATGAATCTGAAAATTGAAACTTAACTAAAGATTATAATATGAGATTCTACATTAAAGCATATAGAATCTAAATGAATCAAAATACAAGTAAGGAAGTGTAAGAAATTTATACTTTCCTTACAATACAATATGAAGTGGAAACAAACAAGTAGTAAAACTACAAGTAACAAGATATAAGTATTTTAACCCAAAGATAAGGGTATCCAACAACCTTGGATAAAGGTACCTTGATTTATACTTTCAAGCAAGTCTGTCTTACCCACACCAGGATAAGACCTCGATAGGAATATTGGAATCTCTGTCTTGTTATCCCCGCAAGCCCTCAACTTCAAGGTAGTTGGCAACCTCTGTCTTCCTTAGCAAGGAAGCCCTCGAACTTCAAGGTAGTCGGCACCTCTGTCTTCCTATCCCCGGAAGTCCTCAAATGTAATCACCAACATTCGTATTCGCACGAAGCTTTGAGAGTTAATAAGAGCCTCTCTCTCTAGAAATCACTTCAACAGCATGTAAGAACAATGTCGAAGAAGTCCTCATTTAGCTCTTTCAAATGAGCTCCTATTTATAGGCAAGGTCGGCCTCCTTTCCAACAGTCATATTTTCCTTAAAAGTCGGAGGGACCTGTACACGTGTAACTTAACCAATGGTTAGTTTATAACAGAATAGACGATATCGTTTTATAACAAAACAAGTGAAACAGAAAGTACGACATCGTTTAAAGTCTACCTCAAAATTTCGGAGTGAAGGTTCGGAGTGTAAACAAAAAAAAAATCGGAGTCTAAATAAATTTGGAGTGTATAAAACAAATATGATCAGATTCTGTTTAATAGGTGAATTTAGAATGAGAATTCGGAATGAGAATTCGTAATGAGAATTCGTCATCAGAATTCGTAATGAGAATTCATCATCAGAATTCATAATGAGAATTCGTCATCAGAATTCGTAATGAGAATTTGTCATCAGAATTCATAATGAAAATTCGTCATCAGAATTCGTAATGATAATTCGTCAACAGAATTCGTAATGAGAATTCGTATCCAGAATTCGGAGTAGAACTTTATTACAGTTCTCATCCAGAATTCGGAACCTAAAACAGAATGCTTCATATCAAAGTTTCAAACGATTCAGAGAATATAGAAATGAATCTGAATCTTATACTTAAGATATATATGGATGAAAATATGATAAGGATAATTTTTCTTACAAAAGCGATCTTCCTTTTAAAAACGACTTTCCTTATAAAAGCAATTTTCCTTATAAAAGTGATTTTCCTTAAAGATAAGGTGTTTGTGATTTTCAAAACAAGAAGGAATGGAAAATTCATAAGGAAAACCTTATTGACTCAACAATGGAGTGCTATCATAGTGCACCTATCATAATCATTTCATTCTCATGCTTAAGTGTGCCACATATATCATATAACATGGATTCATTCAATATAGTAATTTATTCCATGATCAATGAATGTATAATACATATATGTATGTCTCCAAAAAAATGTATATTTTCATAAAGTTTAATACCCTTTATAGGAAAATGGTTATGGTATTCACTACACAATTATTTTGGCATGGAAAATTGCAGTGTATTTTTAGCGCCATAATGACGTGATATAGAAATTCATAAAATGGTTTGATGAGAGATAAAAGGGTCTCTCAAAATTTAGAAATGAAATTGATAGTGATAGGAACATGGGAAGACATTCTTCAACATAATTAATTGGAAATATATGGAATAACATAATAAATAAACTTGAAGAAATATGATAAAGGAAAGAACCCTTACAAAATTTTGGCATGGTAACGGGTGTGCATAAAGGTTAGTAGGAGGGATAAATGAGAGTGAAATGGGATATAATAATTTATAAAAAAAATTACAGTATAGGGGATATGTAATAACATATCCCAACATAATAAAATAAAAATAAAAATATATAACATTAAAAGGATTGCTTGATAAAAGAGGAGAGTGGAAGATAAGGTTACCTTAAGAAATTTCAACATAGTAACGACTTAGGTAATGGTCAAAATGAGAGATGGAAAATGATATATCTGTAAAGAACCATAAAATTCAAGGGAAATTTTTTCTTAATTTTCTTTGGGATTTTACAAGAACTTAGTTTCTGACGGCACCTGATTCCGAGGCCCGGTGTGCCCGGAATCAATTTCTGAAGTTTAGCTCGGGTACATTCAGTGAACGAGCGAGCGGGTTTTTCTAACATTTGAAGCGGTGCTCGGAATCGAAATCTGAGGGCACCAATGAAACCGAAATGCCGGTAATTTCTTAGGAACACCTTTTCTGGAGTTGCGTTTTCTCGAGTGTGGTTATTAAAATAATGGGTTAAGTAATGAATAAAATAAAATTTGTGCAACCAATTTTATTTTTATTTATAAGTAGTTAAAACCTAAGCTTGGTGGTTGGAGTGGGACCCACAATATCCTACTCCACTAGGTAGGATATTAGTGGGGTGGGGCCCACACGATACCCACCTATTCAACTTCCTCAACCCCCCATTTTGTAACACACCTGCACCCCCTATTAAATGTCGAGTCAATACTCCCATTAATTGGACGGTTAAAACTCTTCAATTAATTCAATTAATTGAATGATTTATTTTTGAATTTCAAATTGAGATGTTGGATTGTGTGTTAATTAAATAAGAAAAGTCTTATTTCATTAAGGGTTGGTTCGTTGTGTGAGAGGGATTGGAGAGGAATTGCTCAAGCCTTGGAATCCTCTTCTTCCTCCTTGAAGAACGCGAAGAACGCACTGTCGCCGACGAAGAACGCCGGCCTCCGACGAAGGACGACGAAGAACACCGAATCCTCAGAGATCAATGACGTGATGCCGTGTACCGCGACGCTGACGATTCTCTTCTCCGTGACGCCGACGATGCTTACGGAACCTTGTTCCGCGACGCCGTCTTCCATGACGATTATTTCCCGCGACGAACCTTCGTTCGACGACACCTTGAGGTAGGGGTTAATTTTGTTCGTGGAATGATCATTTTCGTTCTTCGTATTTTATTTGGGGTTGCTTGTTATCAACTTAACGGGAGGAGGTCGGACCGCACAAACACGGCCGACCCTCCTCCCCCCTTGGTTGTTGTGTTTGTTGCGGCTCGAAAGAAGGCGCTGCGGTGCAATTACACCGCGCAGAAACATGGAGGGATGCGGCGAAGAAGCGCGGCACCGTCGCGCGGCGCTGGAGAACCACGAAGATGCCGCGGCCAGAACCGCTGGCCGCCGGCACCTCGGAGGGCGGGACCGCAGCGGCAGCACCAGCTGGCCGGACTGGGCCGGCCGTTTCAGGGGGAGATCGAGGGTCGTAACCCCCGGCTGGCAAAAAAGAGTGCCCCCCACATGGGGGGTCGCAGTTTCAATCAGGGGGCAGCGCCCCCCCCCCCCCCCCCTTCAGCTCATCTCAGCCAGCACCGAGCTGGCCACCCGCGAGCCACGCCCGCGCCAGGCCAACCGGCCGCCCCGGGCCGGACCGGTCGCACCGGGTCGGGCCACCCAAGCCGGTCCGTGCCGCGCCGCGCCCTAATAGGTCGGACCTGGACCCGGGTCGGGTCGACCCGGTTCAGGCCGACCCAGGGGGTCTCGGGCCGGGTCGGTCCGGGCCCAAAACCCCCTAAAACCAGACAGGTCCGTTCTTTTGCTCATATCTTGGGCTACGGACCTCCGATTGACACACCATTAGTTACGATGTGATCTTTGGATCGAGACGGTCGTTTCGTTATATTACACTCAAGGTTTCGGAGAACCTTGGGTACGGCCGGGTTGGTTCGAGCACGAAACCAACCGGGCCCTCGGAGCGGAAACGCTTATAACATGAGCTTCAGACGTCCGATTGACGTGCTGTCGACTTTGTTGGATTTCTCTTAGTGATACGGACCTTTTGGATTACTCCGATCGAGGTTTGGACGCAGTTGGAGTGCGTTCGGGTTGGTTTTGACTTAAAAACCAACCGGGCCCCTGGAACGAAAAAGCCAATAACTCTCAGACCGGGCGTCCGATTGACGCGCTGTCTGTCACGTTGAGTTCCTATTGACGATACGAAACTTTGGGATACATCAACTCCGTACTTCATGTCAGTTGATGTATCGGCCCCTTGACTCGTGGAGCGGACCCTCCCCAAACGAGCTTGCTCTGTGCGGGAACCCTAGAGCTGGATGTGACTGCGACGACGATGAAGACTATACAGAAATCCTCTGTGGGTTCGACAGCGACGACTACAGCACCCAGCGATCCTGTGTGGATCAGTGCTTACCGATCATGTGTGGGTCAGATCCTGTGTGGATCAGTGCTTACCGATCATGTGTGGATCAGCGCATACCGATCATGTGTGGGTCAGATCCTATGTGGGTCATTGCGGGGGTTAGTACCTACCGATCCTGTGTGGGTCCGACAGCTTAGATGAATCAGTGGCTACATCTTATCATCTCTTTTGTCTTATGAAAAAGTATACTTGGGTGAGCTGAGTCTTGACTTTCAATCATTATCTTTGATAATATTGACTTGATATTCTGTGTGGATTACGTTATGCTTTCCTGTGTGGATTGGGTTGCGAATTCCTATGTGGAATGGGTTATGCTTTCCTGTGTGGACTGGGTTGTACTTGGGATCAGATGTTGGAGCTGAACTGGAATTGATGACTTAGGTATATGTATGGGCATATACCTAAGTAGTGTCGGTTGTTACTTCGTGATTGTATCTTTCCTTTGTGGATTATCCTTTGTGGATTCTGGGAGACCTTTGGGGGTCTTGGGGTCCCTACTGAGTAGCGTATACTCACCCCTGCACGGGCTATGCCCACACTACGTTGTGTTGGATGCAGACGACGGACAATGCTGATCGTGGTGGAGGCTTGTGGAGAAAGTCAGTACTTGGAGGTGGACCACTGGGTGGGACGTACACAGAGCGGACGGTTGGACCCGTGGAGATGAGGAGACTATCTGTACCCACCCTTCAGGTGGGACTTCATATGGATGGCTCGACATTGCTACTTTACTTTCAGTTATTGTACTTCTTTTCCAGTTGTACTTTACTTTCAGTTTGGGTTTTTATTCTGGCCCACTTACTTTTCCGCACTACTATTGTACCCAGTTTTACTTAGTGTTTACTTCTGTTTGCTTACTCTGTGGTGTTTGTTTACTTTATAAAGGCAATTCCTTCCCCTTTTAGTCGTGATTTACACCTTGGTGCTAGTCGCCAGCCCCTGGCCTATGGGAGGCGGGCTTGGGGTAGTCACGGCACAATCCCCGAGGACGGTTCATGAAAAATTGGTATCAGAAGAGTTCAGTTCTACAATAGAACTCAGGACTCTGATCTTTCTTCTGTGTGAAGCAATAGTGTTAAGGGTATTGAGTGTGGTTATCAGTCCAGGGAGTCTAGTGTTGGTGCGGCGGCCGATGTATCCGTACACTAGGACCCTGACTTCTGATTTCCGACTCAGTGTACGAAAACATTGATTGCATGTGTGTTTCAAGTTTTCTTTGTGATTACTTTGTGTCAGCTCACCAGGTATACTATTTTGATCGTCGCGCACCTGTTTCTTTTCAGGATGGCCCCACGATGGTATCCAGCTAGGGTTCCGAGTTTTGTATGTGACGACAGCCCACCGAGCGACGAGGCCTCAGTGTAGGACCCTATTACAGCGGAGGCACCGGCGGTACCTCTACCCGCCGAGCCACCGATGCCACCAGCCCCAGCCGCTGAGAGTGCACGTCGCCTTGGTGCACTGCACGAGTTCCAGTATCAGAGACCGCCCAGGTTCCGTGGGTAGACGGACCCTCAGGCAGTCGAGGATTAGCTGGAGGTAGTTTTACGAGTTTTCCAATTGGTAGGGACACCAGCAGACCCTATGGTGATCCTTGTAGTGAGTCTCCTGCACGCGGTAGTAGGCAGATGGTGGAGCTTGATGCTCCAGGTGCACGACGAGGCATCTCTCCTCTGGACGGACTTTGAGAGCCTCTTCCGCTCGAAGTTCGTCCCAGCCACCCTCCGTGTGGTGTGCATCCAGGAGCTACTACAGCTGCGGTAGGGCAGCATGACGGTCGCCCAGTACTCAGTGAGATTTACCGATCTCTCGCGCTATTCGACGGATATGGTACGGGACCCATTCTTCCAGGCCCAGACCTTCGAGCAGGGACTGAGGCATGAGATCAGGGCATCACTGATCTCCCTCAGCTTTCCGACACAGGCAGGAGTACTGGAGCAATCCCTTCTCATTGAGAGCTTTCTTGCTGAGCCTACACCAGCAGCGAGACCTACCGCAGGGCGGCACGTAGCAGAGTCTTCTGCAGTTGGCAGTCGACGGATGTCCCAGGGGTCCAAGAGGACCAGACCATTAGGCGGACGACCTCAGGACACTGGCTTAGAGGTGCGGGGCACACAACACAGAGCCAGTCTTACGAGGGGCAGACAGTGCTACGCGTGCGGCGGGCAGGGCCACATGGCTCGTGACTGCCCGACCCGCCATGCAGAGGAGAAGCAGATGGTTGAGGGACCACCCAGGCAGAGGCAGAGGGTCGACTGTGGTCGTCCGCAGGGAGCAGGCAGATGAGTCAGAGGAGCTGGCCGAGCAGCAGGTGGTGGGTGACGCTTTGAGGCTTTACCACCACCACCACTAGGAGGTCCACCCCGACAACAGGGAGTTGGCGGTCCGAGGCAGGCACAGCTTCAGGCAGCGGAGGCCTACGACCACGGCGCGCCCGAGATGATTCGAGGTACTATCTGTGTCTACTCCACCCTTGCTGCAGTTCTTATAGACACATGAGCGATTCATTCTTTCATTGTTGCTACCCTTGTTCGGAGCTCGAAGATTCCAATGGAGCCGTTGGCTCGATCCTTACGGCTAGAGACTCCTACAGGAGCAGACTCGACGATTTCGCACTGGTGCCGGCAGTGTGAGCTTACTCTAGGAGGCGAGAGCTTCGGCTGGGATCTTCTTGTAGCAGCGTCGAGGCCTTACAACGTCATTTTGGGCATGGATTGGTTATCTACAGTCCATGCTCAGATCGACTGTATTAGGCGCAAGGTGCGATGTATTCACACCGACGGGAGCAGGTTCACCTTCACCGGCGAGAAGGGAGCCTTTGCAGTGCAGGATGGACTCACGCAGATGAGAGGACAGCCCACCACTCATCAGTTGGCTAACCTCATCCTAGGATCAGTTGACGTGCGGATTTCGAGTTTTCCTATAGTGGTGGATAAGTATGTGGACGTCTTTCCTGATAACATTCTAGGACTACCTCCTCACAGAGAGGTAGACTTTTATATTGAACTGTACCCCTGGACAGCCCCGATATCCACACCAGCATATCGGATGGCTCTCACTGAGCTTCGAGAGCTACGGGTACAGCTGGAGGACTTGCAAGGCAAGGGATTCATCCGACCCAATGTTTCACCCTGGGCTTCTCCGATTTTGTTCACCAAGAAGGCGGACGGGAGCTTACGACTGTGTGTCGATTACCATCACCTGAACTAGGTGACTATGAGGAACAAGTATCCGCTACCGAGGATTGACGACCTCTTCGATCAGCTCAAGGGAGAATGGTGGTTCTTGAAGATAGACCTCAGGTCAGGCTATCATCAGCTCAGAGTTCGGGATGAGGATGTGCAGAAGACGGCCTTCAGATGTCGGTATGGCCACTATGAGTTCTTGGTTATGCCTTTCGGTGTAACCAATGCTCCAGCAGTGTTCATGGGCCTCATGAACAGGATCTTTCAGTCTTACCTCGATCGATTTGTCGTGGTCTTCATCAATGACATATTGATATACTCGACAACTGAGGAGGAGCATGCCTACCACTTGCGGGTTGTACTGGACACACTCTGAGAGCACCAGCTTTATGGTAAGCTCTCGAAGTGTCAGTTCTGTTACGTGAGATCCACTTCTTGGGACACGTCATCTCTGGGAGGCGGGCTTGGGGTAGTCACGGCACGAGCCCTAAGGACGGGTTGTGGAGATATCATTAAAATAACATAATTTTGAAAATAAAATAATTTTTATAAATAAAATATATTATGAACAATTGAAATTAAGAAAAACAATCAAATAAGGTGCTTGAATTTGAAAGAATGAGAGGAAGGTGAGGATCCCTTACTTGGATGTGTGACTCCAAAGGTTTAGGAGAGGCTTATTGGGAGCTTGGGGTAACCTTGGTAGGACTCTAGGAAGTAGAGGTTAGAGTTTGGATGAGCTTCATGGAGTTTGAGAAAAGATAAATGGGATCTTCTGTGGGTTTATATCAGAAATGAGGGGGATTTCTTTATTATTTTGGTTTTGGACACAACATAATAAAAAATTAAAAACCACAAACCATACCATGGTTTTTTCCCATGGTTTTGGGAAAAGGGGAGTGTATTAAATTATTTTAAAAGGCTAAAGTCTGATGATAATAAAATATTGACCTTGCTTATGTGGAGGTGAGTCGCACTTTCAAAGAAATGATTTTAAAATCTTAAAATATTTTATAAGTATTTGAGGATTCACTAAGGATTTATAAAATAAATCAAATAAAATTAAAATAATATTAATTTAAATGAAAAAATATATTTTTCTGAGTATAGTATTTATTATATCACTATTGATCTATTATGATGTCATAAAACACACCGTATATTTATATGGTATTTAATTTTTACCAAAAAACATTGACTCTCTCAGAAAATTATGAAAATTTAATCATTGGATAATTTCTACATCTTGATTACAAAAATGATATCCATTTTATCCAAATAATTTTCTATATATGATAATTTTTACTTTTAAAATAAAAACTGATATTTATTGAAAATGACGGTTTTTTGTCAATAATAGTTTTCAAACCCTAATAAAAATTACATTTGAATTAATAAAAATTATATGATCGTTTATATTTAAAAAAATAATTTAATAATTATATTTTATTAAAATATTATTTATTTCAAAAATCCATTAATTCATCAAAATATATTTCTTAATTGAATTTGAATATTGACCAAAAACACTATTTATGTTTTAAAAATCATTTACAAAGTAACAATAATAAGAAAAAATATATATTCATTATTCTATACAAAAATAATATACATATTCCTAATGTTAGGGTCTTGATACATATCCCTTTATTACACCAGTATATTCTTTGAGAGTTAGGTGCGCAATGGTGGGGCTTTCAAGGGTCCGTTCGGTGAACATGGTTTGTATCGTGATCTCGATGAGATTGAACTTCTCCTATAAATATTTTATCTCATGCTTAAGTTATTGGATCTCATATTGGTATTGGTCTAGGGAAAATACCATAAATGTTATCTTCCTTGGAATCTATGATAAATGGGCTTCATATGGTACGATCCTACTAGTTGAGGTCATCACTTCCTTTTTCTGTGCCAAAATGATTTATTAAAACCCTATATTTATACTAGTCATGTGATCACTATTGAATGACTATATTATAAATGGTAAAGATACTTAATGGTAATTTAAATCCAATTGGATATAATAAAATAAAATAAATGAATATGTTTTCTATATCTATAAGTTATTTAATTAAATCAAAAATTGGAATTTTATTCATAACAGTTCGGGTCATTACACATTATAATAAAAAAATTGGGGGAAGAACATATCTAATTCACATAATATGACTGTAATTTCCTTATTAGTGATAGAAAACTTCACCAGTTTTATAACTTTATAGCATATGTCTTTAAACAGGAATCATATTTGATTTTATGTATGTCATATATTTTTAGGAAGAATGAAATGTAAAGCCAAGGGCATTAAATATTGCACCAAAACATGAAAACTGTGTGATTTTATACCCTATAACTTCAAATTATTCATTGACATGAAATTATTGATATTTGATTAATATATATATGGAACTTTGACACCATTAAAGAAGTTGTAAAATTGTAATTTTTCTTGTTTGGATAGAGTGTAAGCTGTTGGAGGAATAAAAGTTCATATTTTACCCTTCAGTAGTGCCAACACTTCCCTTATCCTCATATTAATTATGTCCAACCTAGAATTAATGTCATATTTTTTTCTCTAATACATTTATTAATCTATCAATAAAAATATCAAATATATTTTTTCATATGAACGTGAAATCAAGAAAATTTATAACGTACAAACTATTATAGTATAAAAATTCAAAGAAAATTGATATATTTTTTCATCTTGATTTTATAAGGTTTATCGAAAAAGGTTTACCAAAATCAATGCCAATATCTTTTACTTTCTAAAGTAGCTGATCACCCATTAGTATAGATAGTATTGTAACTTGTTCTATATTTCCATTGAACGATGTTTTCCAGGGTTGGTATTTATATCATCGGGATAAAAATTAGTGATGTACTAAAAACACTTCCTTCAATGAATGTTTCAACCTAAATATGTGTGTACCTTATTCAAAAATGGGACACCCCAACATTCCTTTAATGTTATAGATGGAAAAATGCCCATATCAAGGAAATTCATTTTTCATCCCATGTAATATGGCTCTCAATGTGAACTCTTTAATTATATGAGAATCATACAATGTGACACCTATATCCCACATAAATTGCATATCTTCAATAAATGGAGATAAATATACATCAATATCATTACTGGGTTGTTTTGATCTAGATATAAGTAGAGGCAACATAATGTATTTATGCTTCATGCATAACCATAGTGGAAAGTTATAATTTACTCACATAATTAGCCATGTACAATGAGTACTAATTTGTACACCAAAAGGATTTATTCCATCTGTAGATAAAACAAGACTGAGGTTTCTTAGCTCATTTCCAAATTTAGGATACTCATAATCAATTTTATTTCATTGAGTATATTCCACTAGGTGACGAAGTTTCTCATCTTCAATTATTGTATCTATATTTGATGTCAAATGTTTGGTAGTTTCTAAAAATTCATATAGACATCTAAACCTTGGAATGATAGGAAAGTATCTTATAACTTGTGAATGAATTGATACATATTTCTCATATCAATCTATTCCAAACTTGGTGAATTTTCTCAATGAATTATAATTCTTTTGAATTTATTAGCGAATCATTTTTCTCTTGAAACAATATAAAATAATTTGGAAAAACATGTATTTTTTCAAGAACATGCTCATTGAACGTTGGATTCACTTGGCATCATATGTTCGATGAGGAAGCTCATTTTATTTTGGTAGAATTTAATTTAGGAGACCAAGTAGTTCTGTAAAACTAGTGTCACTTCATCCACTACCAACTTTAAAAGTATATAACATCAGTATAGCTAAAAATGTTTTATATTTTGTACAATTGATATAAAATGGTCCCTTTTCACAGTTATTTAACTTCTCAAACAACATTGAACAATCATGAAGGTCATATTTAATTATCATTGTCATTTATTCCATATGATCATGATGTGAATTTGATTTGATGCTATTTTTTCACATAATTTAGTTTATTTGATTTTTTTATAATTACCAAAGTTATGTTTTTATTGAGTAATTAAAAATTGATTTAATTTTGGTGTCAAATTAATAATGCTTTTAATTTTATGTATAATTAATGTTTTTATCTATTAGTTATAAATTTTGTTCAAATATTGAGTTTATTATTTAATTTTGAAGATTATTCTAAAATATTAATTTTAGTGTTTTTTTAATTTTATATTTTATTGATTCAATTTATCTTTTATTATTTTTTATTAATTAAATAATTGAATTTTAGTATTTAATTTATTTTTATTAAATAATTTAATAATTCGTAACATTAAATTTTAATTTAGTTATTTTATAATTTTTTAATTTCATTATTTTACTAATTTATTAATCAGTTAATTAATTTAAGTGATGTTATTTAAATTTTTAATCATGTATTATTTTAACAAAATTATCTGTTTTAATTTATTTTAATTTTTAGTTATGTTTATAATTATTTAAAAAATTAGTATTCACCCCCGTGTGGTTGCATGGGACATAATAGAAGAATATTTTCCAACAGGATCAATGCTGAGATACGAAGTTAACATATTGGATCTTTATTGTAAACAGAATTGAATTTTATTTGATTAAATATGTAAGGAATAAGTTATATATGAAAAACAACATATGTAATGATAATGTGAAAAGGGGAAAAATAATTCATTAATGAGAGCCTATATTTTTTTCAATGTGGATTTTTTAAAATAATGTGATTAATATTTAAATGCTTTCTATTACTAAATTTATTCATACATGGATTACTTCATACACAATTATCATTATTTTTCATGTTAGGAATGTGGATAATTTTTATACTGAATCACAACATTAATAAACACAAAATATTATAATGAATTAATTATTTTAAGATTAATTTGTTCCTTGATTGATAATTAATTCAATTTCTTAATTAGTAGGTAAATTGAATTAATTGAAACAATTAATGCATTGTACAATTTTTATCTAATTGTTGTGTAAGAAAATATGAATTTGTCTATGTTAATGTATTATCCAATAAACCCATATATATTTAATTACTGGTAGTAGCCACCCTAGTCTGAGGAACTCCCAAAAACCCAACAAAAATGACATATACATGTTTACCAACCCCATTAGATGTGATGAAGTGATATTGAAAATCACCCCAACTCACACCGGACAGCTTTGTAGGGATGTCACTTTCCTCGGTACCACCTCAGAAATAATCTATAGAGGATAAAACATCCAATCATGGTTAGCAAAAAGATTGATATCAATTCCCACCTAATTCAAACATCCATAAAAACCTGCTCAATCATTCTATATTTCTCATCCAGTAAAAGAAAACTAACTAAGATATGAATTTATAAAAGTATGCAAGACATTTTGTAATGAAATATTTACATATTTAAGAATGTAACCAATTCAATAAAAAAAAGAAAACATTATAATTATATGTACAAATATGTATTTAAAAATCATTAAACTTTGGATGATGTAAATCCAAAGTAAATGAAACTGCAATGAAAAGATCTAGAGAATGAAGGCTGAATAAAGCATATGATTTTCTGTTGTATTAAATCATGAGTTGATATAACAATAAATATGATATGAAAATGTGTTGGTTGGCATATGACAATATAAGATAATAATTCCACAGTTTGAACTTATGATATAGAAACAAATTCATAGAACTATAAACACAAATTCTATGTGACAATTAATTTTATGATTCAATTTTTGAATTTTCTTACTAATGAAAAACATGGAACCAAATGATAATGTTTTAGAAATCAGTAGTATGGAAGTTGATATAAGTATAAATCCATGCGATACATTTTTTTGTTCTTTCAACATAACAACATCATAGTAATTAAAGATTGTTTTCAAAGATAATTCATAGGAATGTATTTGTTTTAATATATGATAGGTGTCATGATTTGATCATTGTGATTACCTAAAGAGGAATAAATGAATTGATAGAACATAGTGATGATAAATTAGGCTGTTGGTTTATTATTTTCACAAATATAAAGCATGATTATGTTCATGCATAGAGTATCCATGGTGATCATAAATAACATGTTTCATAGAAAATTTACACTTCAATTACATAAGATCTTTGTTGAGAATAGACATGGTATGATATTACCTTATTCAAGTAAACTCACCTACATGTTTAGTGTAGTAGTAGGTTGAGTTATTTGGGATAGGGGTCATGTTTTTTAGAATGAAGCAATGTGAAACTGGACTATTTTAAATTAATGTAAAATATTCATTGGAATGATTTTGATCTGAATATACATTAACAACTAATTTATAGGGGAACTTAAATCATCCTAGCGAAGATTTACAGAAGACTCGATGAATAAAAATACTGAGTTTTATGGGATCATTGATGAAATGTACAAATCTGTACAAAAATAGCTCTGTTCAATCTGAATACTGAGCTACATTTTCTATATTCTAATGAAATTACCATTAAAAAATCATAGCACATTAAAATAAAAACAGATTCCCATGTTTTTCAGAGAACACTGAAAAATAAATAATGTTTTGAATCACCGATATGAAATATATAAACATCTCACAATATGAAAGAGAAAGTAAGGGTTTATTAATCAAAATTTATTACCTATATGGAAAATTTAACCTATCTTTTCATATTTCATCTTCTTGTAAATACAGGAAGATGCTATTTGTAATTGAATCTCATCGTTTTGTGAGCTACAACAATCTAAATTTGTTCCATCACTTCCCTTTTTGGTGTTAGCCACGTGTTCAAATTCATTTAGAAAATTCCTCTACACATATATTATGTATTAGCATTAGGGCATGGCTATACAAAATGTTTGTGTAGTCTATGTTTCAGTGTACAATTAAAGGCAGTATAAATACCAATGTAATAGATTTTTTAATAACTTCTAATTTTTATAAAGATTGTAATTTTTTACCAAACTTACAACAGTGGAGGGAGACATGTCAATAATGTCATCCTGTTGACTGCTGATGCTTGGAAATATAATGTGATCTACAGCCTACATAACAATATTGAATGAAATTACTCATTGATTATTGAATTTTATAATTCAGTAAAAAAATTGTATGAAGGAAACTTTAATAAATCTATCATATGATCTTTGTATTTAACGCATACTTTTTAATCATTAAATTTATGAAAGTGTTAGTTGAAATGAAAAAAAAATCTGATAGTGTAAATAAAATTCAAAACTATACCACATTATCTTATACATCTCAACCATGAACATGGATCTTTTTTATATAATCTATAACAAAAAAGTACCTTGAATGCATTTTGTTCACATGTTTGATGTCAGTTGCAAATGTTGTAATATGAAATGTCAATAGTAATGAGCAGTGTTTTATGTTTGAATACATTCATCTTGACTGGAAAACCAAACTCATCAATTTCCTACAATAAATATATATTGGTTATGAAGCAATGTACAATGAGTAAAATTATTATTAACATAATTAAAAAATAACTTACATGAATAAGATTGTTTCTTAGATCAGATGTAGATTTTGGTACAAATCGAATCACTAGTTTCTCAAAGAGGATAACAGAAATACATACAATACTATCACTCACCAGCAGCTACAATCGGTATCAACAATAATATATAATATACATGGCATAACTTATGTAGTATAGAAAGTATTTTTGTGGTTTGTGCTTTAGATTTAACTCCTGTAATAAAATACAATGCTATTAAATTTTTTTTTAATTTGATAGTAATATCAATGTGAGGTTTTTTCTAAATTTTTCATATAAAACAAGAATCTTAGTCTAAATTAGAACAAAATATACAAAAACTTATAAGAACATGTTTTTGTTATCATAATTAGGTACTATGAAGTATTACCTTGGTATAATTAATAGTGGAAGTACACCACAATTGTCAAATTTATCCTTTTCATAGAAGAATTCTACCCTTTTTTGCAAGAAATACATGAATCATAATACCTGTAGGAATGAATTTGTATATTTTTAATAGTGACTAGCATGGTATATTTTGTTATCTATAATTAATTTTCAATGAAATTTGAGTAAAATATTACACAAATTACAGGGGATGTGTATATAAAAAATCATATACTTTTGTTGTAATAATCATTCGTTACCTTAGTACAGGTAGTAATATGTATAATGTTTCTCTTGTTTGGGAAATAACATTGTTTTTTCTAGATGAGCTGCCTACTACATAAATTTATACATTTCTTTGTTGGTAGTCTTCTATCGGAGTTTTCCACAAACTGTAATGTATTTTTAGTGATTCTTGTAAAAAATATATGACTAACTGTACAAAATTATAACAGTATTTTTATGTAATGGTGTAATTATAAGTAAATCACTAAATACTAGAATTGTAATAAGATTCGGTAACTGAACACATTAACATTGAAGTAAAATTTAAACTAAAATAAGATATTTTTTAAATAGTAGATAGTTGGAAAACCTTTTTTCAATTGAGCATACTATAAGAAAATCTGGATTCAGTAGAATCTTGGTGGCATTGACACTTATGCTAATAATAATTAGTTCTGTATCAAAAAAATAATTTCAGTGAAAAATGTAATACATAGCATTAATTAGAATAGTAATTGGGTATTTTTTAGAAAGTGTTATTTATGAAAACTTACTGGAGAGACGTTTTTTAACGGACAAGATGAAGAACTAAAATTTTAGTTGATGTTTCATCTAGCAATAGTGTATTGAGATGATCTACATATTCATCCCACAATATACAACTAAGGGTTTATCCACTGTAAAAAATAAATATAAACAATAATGTATTAATAAATTATATAAGTAAATTTGTGCAGTTATTTTTATTTTATAAAGTAAATTGCCTGCCATCCCTCAGAGTAATTTTTATTCTTTTATTTCAATCTTCCCAAAGTTGTGGAGCCTGATATTGATGAATCTTTCCAACAACACCTATGTCACCTAGGAAAACATAAATTCATGAAACAGTAACAATAAAATAGCAGGTATTTCTCAAATTTATTTATAAGAATAGGATGTAGAAATATGTATTCATTGCATGTCTTGTTCTTAATGCTTTTTGTTAGTGTCAACTTAACTTTTTGGGTTATTAAAGAATAGAACAATAATTTATTGTAATTTATTTATTATCATTGGTACTAGTATATAAGATGTTTAAATAGCATCATTGCATAAACATGAAATAATGAATATGTGCTAATATTGATATAGATTACTATTGTTATCTTGTAACAGTACCCCTAAAATACCAGTTGTTATTCAAATTCTTCCATATACAAAGGATTCATAATTCAATTTTAAATACATGTACTCTACTAAATGATTTTTTGAACTTTCTACCTAGAAATTTTTATAAAAATAGAATATAAAAATAGATTTATAGTAATGTGTTATTGAATAATTAGATCACAACCAATGTTGAATAAATAATATCACTATATAGAGCTGAGAAAGTAAATATATAAGTACACTGACATATTTCAAAATTGTTAGCACATGTTATCAATGATAATGAAACCCTATAAGGTAATATTTTGATACATTCCCCTCTTTGATATCTTTGAAAAGAGTAAAATGGAACATAAAAAAGTGGCAATGGTGCATCAGAAAGTATGATATACATGCTATAGTTAAATAATATTATGCACTTGTGACGGCTTGCTAAATATTTTCCTTTATTTTCACTGATTTTAAAATTTTGTATTATATAAAGAAACCTTCATGAAGCAATGATTTTTAATTTTAAATGAGTTATTTTCCACTAATTGTTGCTTGAATTGTTGTTTCTAACATGTAGCATCATTGATCATTTCGTTAATAATAAAAACATCTAGAATGTAATAACTATTTACACTCATGAGATTAATGTTTCAAAGATTTTTATATTTTCAACAGTCAAAAACACAATTCAACAACTTATTACTTTTATACAGGATGTAACTGTATTCACGAATATTTAAAAAATATAAATGAAAGTAAACTTACAGTTTCATCTGTAAGAATTAATTCAATGAAAGTTATGTCATCTCCAAATGTTGAAACTTTTTTCTTCCACAACTGTATAAGACACACTTGAATCTTTATCATCTCACTGTAGTTAATAGATATCTCTTTTAAATTAGTAAAATTTCATGTCATTTCAATATTGATGTACAAGAATCCAAAGAACAATGTAATTATGCAAAGAGGTAAGTTGAATCATAGTAAACAAGACATAAGCTAATGAAACTACCAATGAAATGTCAAAGAACATATTCAGCAATAATAAAACATTATTTATACCTATTTCATGTTTTGGAAAGTTTATTTGTAAAAAATATTGGTTATACAACTTTTAGGAATGTTAGCACTATCATTTGTCAAAAAAATTAATCCCTTTTTGTGCGTAACTCTAGGCATTGCTATATAAAGTTGGCCATGATAGAAAACAAGAAGGAAAAGTATAATCCCAATAGATGATAGAGATTTCCCCTGACTTTATTTATTATTCATTACATATGATACAGTTAAAGGATATTGTCTTCTCTAAATCTTGAATGGACACTTTGATCCTGAGTGTGTCATATTAATCCTTAGTGTGAAAGCCTTTTGTCCCGAATGACTACCTGTTAGAATTTCTACCCCAATACAATGATTTTACAAAAATGTGAAAACCAATCGGGTTCCGTTGCAATGTTCAAAGGACTAATCAATAATTATTAGCAACATAACTGGAACACCCACTTTTAAGATTAATTTATGATTTGTCATACTAGAGATATTAGTCCCATTCAAAATTTCCGATGTATATATATTTTTTAGGGTATCAATATCAAAAATTTCTTTACAAACTGAATATGAACTCAAATAAACCTTTTCTTCTCTAGAAATCAAATATATCATGTAGTCATTTACTTCTTGAACATCTTTCCATGTAGGTGCTAACATAGCATATCCTCTAAAGTACTTGGGGCTTTGTAATTTGATGTTAATGATGGGTATGTCTCTAGAACAATTCCATCCAATGGATTGTAAAAACTATTTATTAAATATTCATCTGGAATTTCAATATCAACCTTACAATCATTTTCCCACAAAATATCCCATCCCCTATGTGAAAAATCAAATTTTCAAACTCTTTTATTTCAAAAGAATCAGTACATGTATCTGAAGACTATAGTCTCATGTCCTTTGTCAATGTCAGAAAACAACAATAATTACAAAGATACAATGATTTAATAATTGAAAACACAATTCCAACTCTGTTACCATCTTGTACTAAAGGAAAGATTTGTCGAAAACCACCACCAAGGACAATCGTTTTACCTCCGAAAGAAAATTCATCATTATTTTGAGCATGTGGTGACAAAATATCCCTCAACGTATGATCAAGAGCCTCAAATAAATATTTGTGAACCATGGGTTCCTTATCCCAGATAATTAATTTTGATTTTTTTATTCTTTCATCCAACTCACTTCCTTGTTGAATATTGCATGTTGAGTCTTTAGTAACAGTAATTGGGATACAAAATTGAGAATGTACCATTCTCCCACCTGGTAATAATAGGGATTCTATACAACTTAGAGAAACTGAAAGTACTATATGGCCATCAGAACATAGTTTTGATGTTAAGAAAATCCATAAGAAATTTTTCCCAGTGCCTCCATACCCATGGAAAAAATCATTCATTCCCTGTGCAAGATGATTTAAGAATCTTTTTGAAAATATTATTCTACTCAACAGTCATTCTTTTACATAAAACATCAAATGATTCCTGAATAAGATCCTTATCATAATTTTTTTCAACTGTAATCAACTTGTTCCCAATAATTGTAGTTGTTAACTCTGTAATAGGCATTTGAGGGTAATTTCTCAGTGATCTTTCACTACTGTGAAGGATGTTTTCAATTTACAGCAGTGTATACTGTTGTGGTTGACTATTAGTGAGGTGTAAATCTGTTACAATTAAAGGTAATTATTTGAGGTTAAGGCATCATATTGAAATTAAAAATATTTCAAAGTTTAGGTAACAGTTTTATTTAGAATAACCATTATGTAAACCAATTAACAATTGTCATCTTACAAAAAACTGGAAATATAAATGTGATTAAATTTCAATCAACTGAGCAAATTGAATTATAATATTTTTATTTTATTTGAACAACATTTGACTTTAATTATATGTTTATATTATAATTTTATGCACCTCCATATTCATTAACAATAGATGGTAGTAGTTATCCAATTAAATTAAACGACAGGAGGTTACATTGTCATTTTTTTACTTGTCATCTAATAAGTTGTTTTGAGTGTAAGATCATTTGGATGATGAAGAGATGCATAAAGATAAGATTATTGAAACATCAATGTGAGGTTTATTTAGAGAGAATTATAATAATTGGATACCTTCAATTTGTAACATCATTTTCTAAGCATATAAAAAATATTTTGAAAGCAACTTCCGAATTTTACTCTATAATCCATGAGGTTGAGAAACAGTGTTTGAGAACAACAAGTGAGAAAATAATATATGCAGGGAATTCCCAATTTCCCAATGAGAAGCCTCTATAAAAGCATCCACAAATTCTGAATCATCAATAACTAAACCCATGCAGTAACAGGCATTTCTAAATGTTTTCAAAGTCATATGATTTACAGTAAAGATTTCAGCATATGAAGTTGTCCTGAAACTTTAATGAGCAGTATTTGAGTATAATATAGTTCACCAAAAGAGGGAGGCACATAATAAAATCTCCCAATATAGCTACCTCATTTTCTAGGATACCACTTATGATCACGCAATTGGAACACAAATTTCATTGGGAACTCTACATAGAAAAGATGTTGCACTTCAGGATAAGTTGCATTAGCTTCAAACCAAGAATTGAACATAGTCTGTGATATTGTTGTTTTTTACAGAATGTATTTAATGTCACATCCATCATTGTAAGTTATAATATTCTTATTGAGCAAGTGGAATTATAATCTTTCAACAGGAGGGGACCTTTAATGGATGTCATAGCTGAATATTTTCCAGGCAACATCACATGGTGAAATATATCAACAGTCGTAACAAATTTTAATCTCATCAACCTGATTCTGACCATTAGAAATACTTTCAGATCCATGTATAGCTATTGTGACATGATCAAGCCCTTTGTTTCTGTACTTGAACAAATACTTGATGGGTCGTGATTGATTACAAACATCAATGTTGAGATGAGTCGGATATTTAAGCACCATGGATGGATTATAAGGCACAATAAAATGATTATCCAGCTCAACACCATTCTTTACTAATTTTCTATTATCATCTCTTCTTTTTTAAATAAGATACCCATCCTCATCCATAGAGGATTTGGCAACAAATTTTTTAGGAAAGTTTTTTGAACAACATCCACTTCTCATGAATGGAGAGAATGGATTTGCAACCCCACAAGGGCCATAAATCATGTAATTTTTAAAAGCATCATAGAATCAAGGATGAACCATTATATCTGGTATTTCATCTAAAATAATTCGATCGATATTAGTAGCACTTGAAATCTTATGAGATGAGTGAAGGAATACCAGTATATGTACATGAAGAAGACTGTGCTTTTGAAATTCAGTTGTATGGACTACTGCATAAGTGTTTTAAAAAAAAGATACATTATTATAAAAATAATAATAATAATACTTTAAACCCAACTGTAAATAATAACTAAATTTTTGAGAAGCATACCATCTATGTGCTTTCTGATGAAAAAAAAATCCCTCATTTAGATATTTCATTAGATGATCCACCTTCATTTTGAATATTCTTGAGACTATTTGTGGGCAGTCTTCTGAACGAAGATCCTGATTTCGCAGAAACCACTAAATCTATGGCCATAATGGGTTGCACGTGAATGTTATGAACAAATTTGTATATCCAATCCAATTACAAATAGCCATTGTATCTTGATAATTCTGAATCATATATCGTAGACCATCTGTAAATGATGATAGTAGAATGACGTGTCTTCCACAAAGTGAGATGTCACGTTCACCTCAGAAGTAAGCTTCATAGAACCCGTTATGTAACTCAACCCTCAACTATTTTTGATTAAACCAAATAAAGGACAAACTTTGGGATTCAATCATTGTATAAGCACCCACTAAAAATTGTTGCAACAAAAGTATGGAATATAAGAGTGAAGACAACTGATTATGTCGAAATTGAAAATGGTATGCAAAGTAATCTCTCATTTGTACTATCTGAAATTTCTCAGATTCTGTGTTGGTGAAACTATGGTACATATCATTAGCATACCAATCCTCACCAGTTGTATATATCATAGGGTACTTCAATGGAAGATATAGAGGATGTAGTTCATTTATACGTTGCAGTTCACATGTCTGTCTTTGTAATATAATATCTCTGGTATTGTTAACATTATCAACTTCACCCACTATAAGCATTTCAATTTCTGAAGTCACGGGTTGGTTGTAAGTATTTGGATCAAAATTTATCTTTCTCAGTAGACGCAGTTTCAAATACAGAGTGCTAGTTATTGTCAACAAATCTCTTGTAGTTCTGAAATGTCTAACTAATTGATTACATTAATCAAACATACATTTATGATTTCCAACTATAACTGGGTTTACATAAATGGTATGTTGAATTCTATCAGAGCCGCAAAGAATAAAAAACATTAGTGAAAAAATACAATCCTGAACTACGTTAAAGTTCGAGCGCAAAATTTAATGACAAGTTTACAATGTACCTCGCGGATTGAATTCTGTTATCTAATTCATTGTCGTGTAAAAAATATATAGTTGTGCATATTTTGGTGGTCTTCTTTCAGGTGGCAATAAGATACCAATTCGATGATAATTTTGACCATTCAGACTAGATATATGGAGAACCTTCACTATTTATGGAGTTATCAATTCTTCCACCAAATGATGTAAATGAAAACATCCTGTTGTAAATGTGAATATTATCACGGAACCGTCTTGCATATTTAGAACGATCATAGAATATATGGTTCATCAAGTAATCTGGTGGATTTCGTAATCTTTGTAAATTTATTTTACCAAATGCATAGCACAAAGAGAACTTTGATGATTGTTGGGTGCTACAATGTTACTCTTTCATCGAATCAAAACATTGAAGAACAATGAATACAAAAGTGTTCAGGATCACCTAAGTCCAAGTAATTTGTATGTGGTAAATATTAAATTAGATGTCCAATGGATATATAAATTAATATAAGTCGAAAAAACACATCGGAGAAGTATTACTAATATTGTATGAACATATATATCAAATATTTTGAAGCATAAATATGAAAATAATAATATGACATTTTGTGTAGTTCATAGTTGTGAATCATGACATTAAATCAATTCAATATCATTTTTTGATGTTACTAGACTTAAGAGAAGTTATTAAGGCTACCTTGAACATTGTGAAGTATTAATGAGAGACATAGTTTAATTTCATTATAAAAAACAATAGCATGATAAAAAAAGAAAATGTTGAAGTTAATGGCATACCAATATCGTCGACTGTTGATTGTGTGCAAGTATAGAATGTTGCAATATTTTCATTTTGTATATTTTTGCTGAATGGAATAACTGTTGACATATTTAAGTATGAATTGTTTGAAATATTTTCCTTTCCTTAAATGAAAATAAACATTTAGGTTAGTCATTGATAACCTCAGAGAACAATATAATCATTAATCTTACAATGAATTCAACATTTACAAACACATGTAGTTATAGAAATGGTATGCTGCGTGATACCATAACGCCTGACCTGATTTTTTTTATCAATATGAATTCTTGGACTCCGATTCCTAAAATCAAAAAATGACATTAATTAATTTGTAGTACAATGACTCATAATAAATATATTTTATTATTCATAATTTAGCTAAATATAGAAGGTACCAATTTTTCTTCATGAAGTGATGACATCGAAACAGAACCATCACTCAGAGATGGTACCGTTATCATAGATAATGGGCTAACATTATCAGATACATGTCTAGCTCTTTTATCGCTTTGAGTACCTGCATTGGTATTAAGTTGTTTGTTCATGAAGTGTAAAGCATTTACTGCAATAGAGAAAAACATCTTATCATCTGCACGGTGTAGCAAAATATTCACATCAGTAGGTGAATTAGAAATTAACTTATAAATTGTAAACTTTACTTCAAAAAAGGGAGTTAAACGTACTGTTTCGAGTCAAGTCTTTTAATGGAATCCGGTTTGTGAGTTGTATCTCATTTTTTTCTGAACAGAAATGTTCGGTTTCAACGGGAATAGTCATTGGGCATTTTGAGTTTGAGTAACCACATCCTTTGGAGATACCAATGTGATTGTCTGTGATATCTGACATCTATTTTATGCTTTTTGTAGCAGAATCGTAAAAAATTATGTCCTAAAAAATTATAGATATAATAGCTAAGTCATTTTATCTTTATATGCTGATGTCTACAAAACTGAAATTACAATGACCTCATTTTGTGGGTTGATTTATTCATTGATAATTTTAACATCCATGCGGTACTGAATGTATGGTTGACAAACAATCACTAAAATGGACAAACAATAAATAAAGAAATTGAATCCCAGTGGAAACCTAACAGAAATCAATATATTTGAATTGAAATATGCATATATGAAACTGAGAAATTAAAATGGACAAACAACCACTAAAAGTAATTGAATCACTCGAGTTTAAACATAGCAGAAGTCAATACATTTGAAATGAAATATACATCTATGAAACACAGATATTAAAAATCGAAATGCACCAAACGATCGAATGTTTTTGTGAAATCACATTTTATTACCAGAAAGACTACAAATTTGATGCAAACCTTTTCAAACAGAAAAAATACAGGACTGTAGGCGTTGGAGTGGAAGAGTGGAATAGAGGAGAGCAGCTTGGTAGGGTTTAGGAGATGTAGAAACTATGATGGCAGAGGGCTTTCGCAATAGTGGAGAAAGATGACGTATATGGGAGACAAAGAGCATGAAACTAAGTCTTCACGAGTTGCAATGATCGAGCGGCGTCGTTGGAGAGGACGATTAGAAGGGAGAATCGTAGCTCGGTAGGGTTTCGTAAATCGAGAAATTATGATGGAAGAGGGATTTTGCGGGAGCGGAATAAGGAGTGTGCGCGTGGTTGGAAGCGGGAACCGGGAAGCAGGAAGCGGGAAGAGTGGAAGCAGAGCACTGGTAGGGTTTATGTAGCAGAGGTAGATGAGAATTGAAGCGGAGGAAGTGAATTAAGAGGGATCTGGGAATATAATCAAAGGGAGCTAGGAAGCGAGGAGCAGGAAGAGTGGAAGCAGGGTGATGGTAGGGTTTCTGAAGCCGAGGGAGATGAGAATCGAAGTGGAAGAAGTGGAAGAAGTGGAAGAAGTGGAAGAAGTGGAAGAAGTGAATGAAGCGGGAGGGAGCAGGGAAGATAATCGGAGGGAGATGGGAAGCGATGAGCGGGAAGAGTGGAAGCAGAGCGCTGGTAGGGTTTCTGATGTCGAGGGATATGAGAATCAAAACTGAGGAAGTGAATGAACCGGGAGCTGGGAAGCGAGAAGCTTCCACGTGGAAGTTGATCCACAGGGTTTAGTATGAATAATAGATGGAATTTGTTTGAGGGAGAAGGACTTGGAGCTCGGTCGTCGTTGCAGAAAACACACAAGAGAAGAAGATTTCACCCGAAAACTTTTTATCACCCGAAGGCATTTTATACACATCACCCGAAGGATATTTAACAACACCCAAAGACCTTTTACAACGCACCCGAAGAATTTTTCACTCGACACACGACACTCATGAACGTACCATTTTTGTTCGTACCACAGATCATCACAACCGGGACACGCCGCTTGATCTCCGCAACCAAGAGGACTTTCGATACATGGCATCGTCATCATCGTCGTCTTTAATCATCGCTGCCGACACACCATCTTTGTCATGATCACCATCTTCGCTTCGTATCGGTTCCCGCAAACGCGACAACCCCTTCGCCGCTCTCTCTTGGTGGATACATCTTTGTCAGCCTACATTCCAAAACATGCTACCGCATCCTTTTATATAGACACCCAGCCCATATCTCCAATTAATGCGGTCAACATTCATAATTCCATCATTATTCCATCAATTAATATTGGGAATAACTCTTCATTAATGTTGGGAAAAAACCCTCCATTAATGTTGAGAAAATCCCTCCATTAATATTTTCTCTCTCCTCATTATTTAAATTTTAAATCAAAAATCCCAACAGAATGTTGTAAGCCGAACGAAGCATCGTGAGGAAGCGAGGCTACCATTGTTAGAGATGATTGGTGTCGACACTCAAATCTAGATATGAGAATGACATTTGAATCAAACCAAAGCCATGAGTGATTTCACGAAGAACCCTGCCGATGATCCCGAACCAGTCAAAACAGTCGACCAAAGTGGATGATACCGAATTTTTTGGTTGTTCTTCACTGATTTATGCGTGAACCAAGTTCCCCACCTTCATCGATGAAGCCTCTATGATGAATCCAGATCTAAGATCAATGAAAATGAATAATAAGAGGAGATCCGATCTCCAAGAAGAAGTTTAGAACCTGAGAACATATAAGAATCTGTCACGAGGAAGAACGATGTTCGATCGATCCTGAGTCTGTAGATTCAGTGCCTTTTGATTGTTGATGTCGAATCCATGGAGAATACCCAAGACCGCACCGATGATTTTTTCCTTATGAACATTGAGAATCTAATCACGGCCTAAGCTTGATGAGGATAGTTTCTTGGTTGGATTTCCCAATTTAAAGCTTGAATGTAATTCTGTAAAGATCAGTATTGGTCGAGCCCCGTTTAAGAATAACAGTGGCCACTAGTTCAGGTCGTTGATGTCGCTCGAGCTAAAGCCGCACTGAAGTCATTGATGAAAGATGATTCACTGACCTCACTGAGAAAAGAGATCATTTCAATCTTGACGAAGAACGTTGCACTGTTGTTTTCACTGGTTTATGCTTGCAAGTTTGAAGATGTCGATAGGGGAAATCGACATATATAAGCTTTATGGTTACGAGGTGGAAGAGGTATGTGTGCATAGTGTTAGATGAAATTCCTAGTGATCCCGTTAAATGAGAAGATGCTCTTGGAGGTTGATGCGAGGTATCACATAGATAATAGTTGATGAAACATCTCATTTGAGTTTTTATTGAATATTTTTCTCATGTTCGTGCAATGGGAATTAGAGAGATGTTGGGTTTATTGAGAGTGGTAGTAGGAATGAATGGATGTGGACTAGTAGGGTGTGTAAATAAATATTGAGATGAAGAGTTTTTATCTGAGCACATGTATGCAATAATTAATTTCAAGAGGAAATTTTTTGTTACTTATGAGGAAATTTGAATTTGAATGTCAATCAGTTGCTGCCACCTAGAACAAATTATTGCGAGGAAATTCCAGAAAATTAGGAAATTGAAATTTCTAGATATATTAAATAATTTAATGGAGGAATATACTAGATATAGAAAAGGATATAAAATTACTACATTTTTTTAAAGAAAAGCGACAATAGTGGGAAGAAGAAGATATTCTGCAAAATACTACTACTTCGGATGGTGATGAAGATCGAAGGCCTTCTACGTTTTTCAATCATGTCCAGATAGATTCTTCATGGATGAATCTTATATATTTGTATGGTGATTTCTTTCAGGGCTTTTATTTCAATAACATCCACTTTAATCTCTCTCCAGAATTATGTACATTGAAATTTGATTGAATCTTGATGAATGTATTTTCTTTCACTTTATGTTCTTATTTTCTCTTTTATTTTGTGATTGAAACATTGTTGAGCGGAGTGTGTTGTTCATAGAGTGTGGATTGTTAACTCAGTTTGATTAGAATTCTAAAGACTGACTCACATTGTTTTAACTTCTCAATTCTCAATCAAGAATTTTGAGAACAGTGGGAGTACAATAGCGTCTTAGTACTCGGTGATCATTGAGCGCTTCGACTGACTCCTAATGAAATAAGGTCAAAAACTGAGATTTTGGTTCACAACAATGACTTTTCGAGCCGAATGAGATGTACACATTAATATTTTAATTAGTGCATTGATAGGGTTTCAATTTTAATAATTTCAACTAATGAAGAAAGATTGAACTAGGGGATCTACTAGGTTTGGTCATTTCTCTCTATTTTGTCAACTTTTTGTGGCATGTTTCCCACTTTTTCCACTCACATTTACCTTCTCTACTTCTTGCTAGTGTTTCAAGTTGTTTTCAGTTTTTTTTTCTGTTTAAAATTACTTGTGTGTTTATAAATTAGAATAATTTATTTTATAGCAATAGTTATCCTCTCAAACAAAATTAAAAATTTAAAAGTATAAAATAATAAAAATCATGGAAAAACTCATAAAGGGAAGTCTCATTCAGAGACAACCTTGGTTGATGTTATTCTACAATACTTAAGATAAAAAATAAAGTCAGGAGGTAAAAAACACAAAAAAACCCTCTCCTAAATTGGCATCATTGTCAAGGAGGCTTCAAAGGGGTTTTATAAAAAAATAATAACCTACTTTAAAAAATAAAATAAAAATTTTAAAACTAGTCTTAAAAGAAAAAAAATCTATTGTATCTCAAAAATTTAACTAGAAATTTCAAAAATAAAAAATCCTGATAATATTAGAACTAGAAAAATTGAAAAAAAAACAAGTTTTAGAATTCGAAAATCTAAAAAAATGAAACAATACAAAAAGAAATACCAAAATCAAGTCGCATAAAAAATGGAAAAAATTGAAAAAAAAATTAAACATGGATAGAAAGAGAACGTTGAAGGAACCAACTGCTCCTAGTTTTGAGAACATATAGAACTAACTAGGCTACCAAAATATAACACTGGGATTTAATCTTAGATGAGGATTGATTTACAATTTTCTAAAGTTTCATGTTTTTTCAAGTGAGGATCCACACAAAAATCTTCAAGAATTTCACATGGTGTGTATCACCATAAAAACTCAAGTATTGAGTATGGATAAAATAAAGATGGGGGCCTTCCCCTTTTATCTTTATGGGGTGGTTAATGAGTGGTTCTACTACTCCCAATCCACTACAACTGTAATTGGGAGCCAAATTAAGAAAATATTCCATGAAATATTTTCCCCACCTCAAGGACCGTCTCTTTAAGAAAAGATATGTGGGGGATTACATAGTTACAAGGGGATACTTTACAAGAATACTGATAGAGGTTTAAAAAAATCTAGTTGCCCTCATCATAAAATTTCTGACCAAATCATAATCTAATATTTTTATGAGTACCTAGTTTCGATAGATATGAGTATGATTGATGATGCAGTTAGAGGATCTTTAGTAGATAAGACTTCTGTAGATTCTAGGAATCTCATTTTGAACATGGACCAAAAATTCACAGCAATTTAGTACTAGGGTATTTATTCATTTCAAACCGACTATGGAAGTGTCTTCTTCAAATTCTGATAATAGACATATAGAGAGTCATGTGAGTGATATTGCAAGCATGATGAGACAGATATTTACTAACTCTGCCCCTTCACAATCTCAACTAGAAACAGTCTATCCCATTCAGATGCATTGTTGAATTTTTTCTGCTATGGATCAATTTAATGATCAATGTCTGCAACTTCAAGAAGGACCTGAAGCATATAATGATATATTTTCCAGAAAACCATTACATAATAACCCGAACAACCAATTTCTTAACCAAAATTTTCAACTGAAGCCCTTTCAAAGATATTAAAATTTCAACCATGTCTAAAACAACCAAATGAACAATAGGTTTAGGCCTAATGATCAGCTAAATAGGAATTTCCATCCCCAAAATTTTGATCAACAACCTAGGTATATTCAAAATCAATATAGAAACCAAGATGGTTGGAATTTTTCAAATTATCAGAATCGAGAAAATAAAAAACAACAGAATAATCAAATAAATGATTCACATATTGATGAAATAGTTAAAAAACAAGATATTTATCAACAAAAATAGGTGTTTATACAAAACATGATTACTCAAATTGGTGATATGGAAACCGAAATCAATAAATAAGTGGTAATTTTTCATCATAATACAAGGTGAACCCAAGAGGAAGAGAGAATGTTAGTGAAATAATATTGAGAAGTGAAACCAATATTCAAAACCCCCAAGATGAACATAATAAACAAGAACTTGAAAATGATAGATCAAATTCTGAAACCAATGAAAAGACACATAAATAAGTGATAAAACCACATACTAAACCTATTTTACCACATACTGATCATGTTAAAGAACTCATTGTCCACACAGTAGTTAAACAATAAAAATCAAATAAAAATGAAATAGATCCATCTTAAAAGATCCTATAGGGATTTTAAAAATATAATGGGCTCTTAGAAAGGGAAAAAAAGTTGAATATGGAATCAAAACATACCATGAGAAGCTACCTTATACTTTGGGAGGCCCTGCTATTAAGAGGAGGTTGATGGGAGGTGAGAAAGTTAATCTGTGAATAAATATTTCTTCTAAGATCCAACATTCTCTCCCTATTAAATGAAAATATTCAGCTACGTTTTATATCACATGTGTCATTGGTAATCATTAGTTTAAAGATGCAATGTTTTATTTAGGAGCCTCCATAAATTTTATGCCTTATTTTTTATTTTTATCTATGTAGATTAGAGGTCTCAAACAGTCTGTTATTGTCATCCAGTTTGCTAATAGGGGTCTAGCCAAGCTAGTTGGAGTCATTGAAGACGTGTTGGTAAAGGTAAAATATCTTATTTTCTATGCTGATTTTTCTTTGTTAGACATGGAGGATGGTAGATTTAATTCACATGAACCTTTTATTCTAATAAAACCAATCATGAAAACTTTTAAAGAAATTATCAATGTTCCTAAAGGGACTATGTCTTTAGAGTTTGGAGGTAATATGGTTGATTTTTTAATCTTTGAATCAATGAAGCACGCTATTGAAGACCATTCATCACACCAATTTAACATTATTGAATGGGTCTCCATAGAATTGTTTCCAGATTTTAATTAAGATAACCAACCTATAGATTCTTTAGGAAAATAACTCTTGACTAAAAATGGGCATGTAGGAATTGTATGTTATGAAATTTTTTGTAGTGATGAATCTAAACCTATTTTTAGAAAAATTAGATTCTATTATGTAATTTATAAACATGAGAAAGATTGTTTTTTGTTGTAAATGATAGTGTAACGGATGAGAATTTTTCTAAATCTCTTGAAACATGAAATGCAGTTAGAATTTCTATATTTATGTGTGAAATTAAACAAGAAATTACTGAGATTGATTTAGATTCTATTGAAAATGGTGGAACTATGGATAATTGTTTTTTCTTTGAGAATTTTTCTTGTAAATACATTGTTTGGAACACAAATTCCACTAAAAATTTCATGAAAGAGTCACCACATGTATGTGAACTTGAATAAGAAATTTCTTTTGATGATAATTTTTTTCCGTTTGTAAATGACTATACTACTAGTCCAAGAGTTTGTAATTAAACTATTCTTGGGAATGATTTAGAGGCTAATATTAAACTCAAATAACCCATGTAACCAATTTTCTCTAAAGGGGACAACCCACCTACACTTAATCATAATCCTTTTCCTAAAACTTTGAATTATTCCTAATTGGAAGAAAAACAACAATTCCATTTTATAGTTGCAAGTGAGTTGTCCAGAGAGCTATAAAATCAACATTTTAAGGCCCTTAGGGATAATAGGAAGTCCATAGGCTGGTATTTAGATGATTTATTATGGATAAGTCCTCTGGTGTATAAGTATAGGATTCTTTTAGAGGAAAATTCCAAACCTGGCAGACAATTATAGAGAATATTGAATCCCACCCTTCTAGAAGTGGTTAAGAAATAGGTGACATACTTATTGGATATGGGAATAATTTACCCCATTTTTGATAGTCGATGTGAAAGTCTAGTTTATATTGTTACTAAAAAGGGAGGGTTCACAATTGTTAAGAAATAATTTGGAGAGTTAGTGCTTGATTGGTTTCCAAATAAGTGGATGGTATGCATTGATTATAGTAGGATGAACTTAGTGACTAGTAAGGACCACTTTCTGTTTCCTTTTCTTGATCAAATCATTGAACGGTTATCTGGTCAATCCCATTATTGCTTCCTGAATGGTTTTTATGGATACTTGAAAGTTCACATATCCCTATAGGACCAGGATAATATAACTTTTACATTCCCTTACAACACCTTTTCTTATTAGTGAATGTCATTTGGATTATGTAATGATCTTATCACCTTAAAAAGATATATGCATATAATTATTTATAATTTTTATGAGGAATTCATGGAGTTGTTTATGGATGATTTTATAGTGTATGGTAAATCTTTTGAGATATGTTTAAGAATTTTATGATCTATTCTTAGAGTTTACACTGAGAATAACCTTGTTCAAAACTTTGAGAAATACCATTTTATGTTTGAGAGTGGAATTTTGCTAGGTCATGAAGTGTATAGAAATAAAATTTGGGTGGACAAATAAAAGGTTGGAATCATCTCTTTACTTGATTTTCTAAAGACTGTGAAGGATATTATATCTTTTCTTAACCATGGTAGGTTTTATTGGAGGTTCAAAAAAGACTTTAGTTGAACTTCTTTTCCCTGTACAATACTTCTATAGAAAGAAATTTCTTTTTCCATTGATGATAAATGTAATGAATCCTATAATGGACTCAATCCGAAACTTGTGTATCCACCAATAGTTCAACCACCTAACTGGGAATTTCGTTTTTTATCTGATAGATCATGCTTTAGAATTATATTTTGGGGTTGTTCTTGGGAAAATAGTGCTGAGGAAATCACATGTCATTGCATATGCTTATAGGACTCTAGATGATTCCTAGTCCAATTACTCCACAATATAAAAGGTATTATTAGCTGTTGTTTTTCCAATTGATAATTTTAGAATCTATATTTTGGGATCTAAGTTAGTGAATTTCACTGATCATTCTACTATTCAATATCTCATGAAAAACAAGGAAACAAAACCAAAGCTAATTTGATTGGTAGGAAAGGGATTGAGAACACTATGGATAATCATTTGATTAGGATATCTATTCATTTTTTCAAAATCAACCTTTTTTGAACCTATTAGAGAGTTTTCCACTCAGGAGAAATTTTATTTTTTGATGTTGACAAGAGACCATAGTTTTCAAACATTGTGAATTACTTAGCTACTAAAATTGTTCCACACTATTTTTCTAATAAATAGATTGTTGAACTATTTAGTGAGTCAATCAAATATTTTAGGGATGATTCTTACTTTTGAAGTATAGGAAGTGATCAAATTTTTAGGCGATTTATCTTGAATTATGAAATTTATTATATGCTGAAATTTTTCTATAGTCTAAGCTGTAGTGGCCACTTTGGACCACAAAGAACTACTAAGAAAGTGATAGATTTAGGTATATTTTGTCCTATGACCTTAATGGTTCTTATGATTTTTTAGAACTTTTAAATCATTATAATTCCAGGGAAACATTTCTCAAATACATGATATTCCATAACAACCTTTTTCATTTTGTGATGTCTTTTACGTTTGGAGAAAGAATTTTATGAGACCTTTTCCAAATTTCTTTGGATGTTCCTATATCTTTCTTATTGTAGACTATGTTTCAAAGTTTATTGAAGTTGTTACAACTAGAACATATGATGCAAGAGTGGTATCTCAATTTTTTAAGAGTAATTTATTTTTTTGATTTGAGATGCCCAATATTATTCTCATAGACCAAGGAACTAATTATTGTAACAAAAATTTTAAAGATTTACTGAAAATATATGAGGTTAGTCATAATTTTTCTAGACCCTATCACCTCAAATTAATGTAATGGATGAAGTTTCAAATAGAAAGATCAAACATATTCTAGAGAAAATTATTAACCTGAATAGGAAAAATTGGATCTTAAGGCTTAAGAATGGTCTTTGGGCGTATAGGACCACATATAAGAATCCAATAGGGTTTTCACCTTATTGGATATTTTTTGGAAGATCTTATAATTTTATTGTGGAATTAGAGCATAATTTTTTTTGGGTTGTAAAATCATGCCATTTGAATTTGTTTGAAGATGGAAAATAGGGGAAGAGTTTTTTGTAAGAGTTTGAAGAAAAAAGGAACAATGCTTATGAAAATGATAGGATTTTAAAGAGAAAAAAAGGTCATGCATAAAAAGTTGAACTTGAACAAATAATTTCATATTGGTGATAAATTTATTCTATAAAACTCTAAACCGAAACTTTTCCTAGGTAAATTTCATTCCAAATGGGTTGGTTATTTTATTGTAACTCATTTTTTCCCTTTTGTTATTGTGCAGATTAGAGATCCAAATAATGACATTCTATTAACTATTAGTGGACATCAACTCACATTATTTTAGTAAGGTAATAAGGAACCTCTGGGGGAGTCCCTTTTGTTAGAGGTTGAGTACTATTTAATAATTAGTTTATATCCTCCCTTACTTTTTGTTTCATTTTTGGAATAAATGTGGGAGAAGGTACTAACCTATTGTATTTTTAGTATTTTATTTTTATACCATAGTGTTAGTTTTCATGGAATAAAGTTAGATTGATGGGAATATCTATTCATTTTTTTCATCATAGAGAATAAACTTGGCATTTCTCTCCACTTTTTCTTCACATTGGAGAATATTTTTTTACAATATAAATTGATCAAAAGAAGATACAAGATGGATAAACATCAATACCCATCTTATTTTATTAAACTCTGTTTTTTTACTTGAGATGATTTTTTTTGGACTTAAATGTTTTTTCCCATTTTTAGGAGCTTTCAAGCTAACTGTATAGACTTTTTAAAAGTGAAAAAGGGAGTAATTTTAGAAATTTAAGGAGGGAAGAGATTCTATTTTAGTGTAGTTTTTCATTAATTTTTTTAATATTTTTATTCTTTGTAAAATCTTCCCACTTCTCCATCTTTGAACTTAATTGGTTAAATGAAAAGTTTAAATATATGAGTATTAACATGCTGAAATTAGTGCTAAAACCTGCTATTTATTTTCACTAAATTGGTTTTTTTGTGTATTCATGAAAAATATTTTTTCTTTGCTGGAATTTTTTCTAAACACTTCCTTGAATATTTACTAGTTTACACATTTTACTTTGGAGATGAATTTTTGAAGTTATAACCAATAGGAAACACTTATATGCATGCTGTGAGTTGTTAATTATTTGTGTTGTGTGGAAAAACACTTTGATCTTTCTTGTGATTCTTTTTTATTATCGTAATCTACTAAATTTCTAAATATTTTTTAGACATAAAAATTAAATAAATATATTAATTTACCTTGGATCCAAAATTGGAGAAAATTTTGAGTTTTAGAGAGGGTGAAAGGGTCTTTCAATGTGTTAAACTATATAAAAATGTGAACCTATTAGAAACCCCAATTTTTTTTTTGAAATTTCATTGTTTTTCAAGTTTAAATAAATAATTTTTAGTGGTTTTAAATTTTTTTGAATTTTAAATGTTGTGTAGAAACTTTTATGTTTTTAATTATCTAATACCCATTGTATTTATTTGTGTAATTAATTTTTCATTACCCTCTAGGAAATCAGTTGACTTTGATAAAATATTTTTTTGAATGTTTTATAATTATCATTATCCTTTATTTTTTTAATTGGATTCAAACTCATAAAATATTAATTCAAATGAATTAAGAAAAGAAAATCATAATCTAGGTTGAACACTTTATTTTATTATTTAATATAATGGATTAATTATTTATTCTTCCCTATAAATTATTAATTTTTATCATACAGACAGAGCATCTATATTATTTTGATTTCTAATTATATGAGTCTATTCTCTTAGAGGTAAAGAGAAGTGTAGACTTTTAGTTGAATGAAAATTCAAGTTAGTTTAATATGATTTCAAATTTTTAAGGTTAATCATCTTTGTAAAAAAGGAATCAGTATTTTAACTAAAAAATATTTAATTTCTTGAGTGTAATTTTTTTTATTTCATGATGAAAATCTATAGGGGAAAATAATTTTGAAAATTTATTTTTTTTATAGTTATCTGGTATTTCAAATTTAAGATTCATTTAATTCTACTAAATTTGGATCATTATTCTCTTGAGGAATAAAAAATATTATTGTGTGTGTGGGGGTGGGGGGGGGGGGCTTATGTGGATTTTATTTGAAACTATTTTCCCACATAATTCCTTTAATTTAATTGTGTTTTAATTTCAAAAGTTATGTTTTTATTGAGTAATTTAAAATTGATTTAAATTTGGTATTAAATTAATAAATATTTTAATTTTATGTTTAATTATTGTTTTCTTGATGTTTTGATTATTAACATTGTCCAAACGTTGAGTTTATTATTTAATTTTCTAGATTATTTTAAAATATCAATTTTAGTGTTTTTTAAATTTTATTTTATGTTAATTCAATTTATCTTTTCTTGTTTTTAATTAATTAATTAATTAATAGAAGTTCAGTATTTAATTTATTTTCTTTAAATAATTTAATAATTGGTAACATTGAATTTTAATTCAATTATTTTATAATTTTGTAATTTTATTATTATTTTAATTATTTATCCAATTAATTAATTTAAGCGATGTGATTTTAATTTTTAATCTTGTATTTTTTTAATAAAATTATTTATTTGAATTAATTTTAGTTTTTATTTATGTTTATAATTATTTAAAAAATGCAATTTTTTTACTTTATTTTTTTGTAATATTTATTTAGTGATTTTATAATGTATTTGGATGCAATAATATCTTTTATTGGAATTTGAAGCAACTAAAAAGCCTTTTTTTTAAGATATTTCCACATAACCAATATCCAAAATAGCTTCATATAGCCAATTATAAGGTGCATCCACATATCTGTTTTTCTAGAAGTGCAACCACAAAGAGTAACTTTGAAGGTCTCATGTTGGTGAATTGAAAGTTACTTATATACCCAATTTCAAGTACCATAATGTATTTTCATCCAAAAATATCTTTTCTAGAAATTTGAATTAGCTACAAAGACTTTTTTTCAAGATGTTTCCATATAGCCAATATCCAAAATGGCTTCATGTAGCCAATGCTGAGGTGCATCCATACATTCGTATTTCAAGAAGTGCAACCACATAGCCAAATTTTGACGGTCTTAGGTTGGTAAATTGAAAGCTAATAAATTACCATACCCACATAACATATTGGTAGGCTCACACATACCCTAATTTATTTTTTACCCTACATGTAGCTGATTCTGATGGAGAACCCCACCGATGATGCTAAACCAGTCGAACCTATCGACCAAAGTGGATGATGCAAAATTTTGTGGTTGTTCTTCACTGAGTTACACCCGAACTGGATTACCTATCATCATAAAAAAAATCCTCTGTGATGAATTCAGATCTAAGATCATTAAAATAATGAACTAGAGGAGATCTAATCATGAATAAGAAGTTTAGAACCCGAGCACTCATAGGAAGCTGTCGTGAGGAAGAAAGAAGCTCAATTGAGCCTAAGTTTGGAAATTCTCTATCTTTAGATTATTGATGCCAAATACATAGAGAATACCCCATATTGATGTTGATTTTCTTACTTATGAACATTGAGAATCTATATTGTACCTAATATTGAAAAAGATGGTTTCTTTTTTGGCATTCCCGATTTGAAGCTCGAGGGAGATTCTACAAATACAAGTCGAGGTCGAGCCCCGTAGAAGAAGGAAAGTGGCCACTAGTTTGGATTTTTGAAGATGCTCGAGTTGAAGTCATTTATAAGTCACTAATGAAAGATGATTCATTGACCACACTGATAAAGGATACCGTTTTGATCATGATGAAGAATGTTGAACTGTTTTTTTTTTCACTCAGAAAGTGGATATTGACATCTCTAATGTAGAGGAATACATGCATAGTGTTTTAGGGAATTTCTAGTGAGATAGATAAATTAAGAGTTTTTCCTAGAGGGTTATTTGGTCTATCATGTGGATCTAAATTGATGAAACACCTCATTTGAGTTTTTCTAGAAGATTTTCTTCATGTTCATGTTTTGTAAATTTAAGTTAGAGATGTTGGGTGTATTGAGAGTCACATTAGGAAAGAATGGATGCAGACTTGTAGGGTGTGTAAATTTATGATGAAGTGGAGAGTCATTAGCTGAGAACATAAATGAATTAATTAGTTTCAATAGGGAAATTATTGTTACATTCATATCAGGAAATTAGGATTTGAAAGTAAATCAGTTGTTTCCACCTGGACAAAATGATACTGAGAAAAATCAAAAAATGGTAGAAGATTTAAATTTCTAGATATATCAGTGTGAAATAAGAACATTTAAATTAGGAATATTACGGGGATATAGAAAGATATAATATTTAAGATATTTTTAGAATCAGAGAGGTGGGAGAAGAAAATAGAAGAAATTATGTAGAGTTGCTGCAACTTTAGATGCGGATAAAGATCAAAGGTCTTCTATGCTTCGTGATCATGTACAACTAGATTCCTCATTGAAAAATCTTGTATATTCAAATAGTTATTTATTTTTGATATTTTATTTTTTGAACATATACTATAATCTATCTTCAGAATTATGTGTGTTGAAATTTGATCAAATCTTGATGAATACAGTTTTTATCACTTCTTATTCTTCTTTTCTCTTCCATTCAATGATTGAAAAATTATTGATTAGAGTGTTTTGTTAATATATTTTAGACTGTTAACTCAATTTGGTTATGATTTCGAATATTGACTCTCATTGATTTAAACTTTTCAATTTTCTATAGAGAATTGTGAGCATAAGGGGAGCACAATTGTGTCTAGGATCTCAGCGATCATTGAGTGCCTTGACTGGATCCCGATGAATGAAGGTCAAAAACTGAGATTATAGTTGACAAAGTTTACTTCTCAAGATGAATTATATGCACACTTTGAGATTTTAATTCATGCATTTAGAGTGTATAAATTTTAAAAATTTCAAGTGATGAAGAATGATTGAACCCGGATATCTAGTAGATTTATCCATTTCTACCTATTTTTTTTAACTTTCTACTCCTCATTTCCCACTTTTTCATCACAATGTTACTTTCTATACTTCTTTATACCATTTCAATTTTTATTAGTTTTTTTATATTTACAATTACTTGGGAATTTTGAAATTAGAATAATTTATTTTACAATAATATTTATCCCCTAAAAAAAATTAAAAAATTAAAAGTATAAAATTAAAAAATGTTACAGAAAACCCTTAAAGGGTAATCTCATTGGGTGAAAAACTTGGTTGTTACTATACTATAGTACTTAGGATAAAAACATGAAGTTAGGAGATAAAAGCAACACAAAAAACCTTGCTCTTCATATCTCAATCATCATTTACTCTAATATTCATATCAAATGATCCATAAATGGAAGTATAGTCTCAATCAATATGTAAATTCTTTTTTTCCCATGTTTATTCCAAAATTCATCACTCTGATATATTACTTGACAAATCAAATTTTCTTCCAAGTCTTATAGATAAATTCATCTAGAATAATAATATTATAAATAAGGAAAAATTATTTGAGGGGTTTGTATGAATACTCTATTGCAAACCTGATGAACTCCTTAACTCTATCATCATAATCCTTTAGCATATGATTATCATCCATCCATTTTTAATTCATATTCATCCTATAATGTTCAATAATATTCATTTTTTACAAAAAATAAACAAATACACATAAGGTATGCATAAAATGTATATATACGTTGATATGTAAACAATATATCAGAATTTGAGTGTATGCATGCTCTATTTTGGGAATGTTTACATATCTTGAACATGATTAAGGTTAATACTCTAAGTCTAGTTATTACATTCCTAAAAAGATAAATTTTTCCCATTTCGACCCTTTGTCACTCTTTCATTTTTTTCATTCTTCAAAACCCATTGTTTCCACAGTCATTTTCTAATAAAAACACTATTTTTAATTACATCATAAATATATTTTCAGTAAATATAATTATATTAATTTTTAAATAGTTAATATTTTATGTGAAAAATAACTCAATTAGAAACCTCCTTGAGATACAACTTATGACAATTATATTACATTCTTTTGTAAAAAATATTTTGAGTATCCAAGCCCTTTGGAAATAATATTAATAATATAAAGAAATCTTGTCAAGAAATAACATGTTAATAATATGTATATAGACATATGTGTGTGTATCTCCTAGGTAACATGTTAACAATATATTCTTTTCAAACACTAATACCAAGTGAAGAAATCCAAATTAATGGATAGTGTAATATAAATATGAGAAAAAAATAGATTTAGAGTCAGCCATTTGATTTCCATGCACACTCATATTATTAGAATGCAACTGGACTATATTGATCCTTATTAAATCTACATAAACTTCCAATCGGAATAAACAAGTCCAATACCAAAATACACAACTGTCCCAAACCCCTTTGGACAACCGTTTCAATTTACACGTTGTTATAAAAAAACTAAAAATTAAATATTCACAAATGGAATTATAACAAATTAGTAAACAATAAGACATCCAAATATTTTTTAAGAATGGGGTATTTTAAAAAATGATTTAAATTAGAAAATTATACCATATACACTTCTTATAAAATTAATTAACATGATTTTTAAAAACAATATTCATTCTATATAATGGTTCACTCTATATAAATTGGAAAAATTCAAATTTAGAACTATTTTTAATAATGTTTGATGGGATAATAAATAAATATTTAAACTAGAATACATTTAATTAATATGATAAATTTAATAGTTGGAAATATTTTCAAACATGATTAATATTGTATATATTCTTATAGGATTATGAAAATATTTTTTCTAAATATATCATTAGTTAAAGTACATAGTAACATATTAAAGAAACTAAAATGAAGCAACTCTTTGGCTTAATACCTCTCCAATCAGTTTTTTTTAGATTTTGAAATAAGCTTCATTTTAAATTTTAATTAGAACCAATGCTTTTTTGTATGGCTCAACCCAAAAATGGGTTTCTTTGGATAGATCTATAGAGATACACAAACCAAATAAAAAAAATCAAACAAAAAAACTAGGATGACCCAAAATCAAAGAAATTTGGTGTGAGGGTGGGGAGCATAAGGCGTTACGGATCAACAGGTATTGAGCCTGTTCAAGTTCCACAAGTCACATGACACACCCAAACCTTTTGGAAAATTTATAAACACACAAAAATTGACTATTAAAACCCTTTGGAAATTGAAAATAGTGGTCGTATGGTACAAGGGAAAGACACTAAGGTACCCATAGGCCAAGGGGGTCATATGGTATATGGGGAAAGAAGAACAAAAAATGGTGAAAAAAATGAAATATTTACAATAAATGAGTAGAAAGAATCACATAACATTGATTTTGAAAGGGTCAATTAGTCCGAGAACATTGAGGGGGAGTGGCAGAAAAGCTTTAGTTTCATGAGAGCCTAAACAACATTAACATCTTGGGTTCTCTATTAGGGTTCTATTTCAATGATTGTAAGTGTTTTATCAGTGCTTTGTGGAAAGTGATGATAAAAAATATATAAAATAAATTAAAAAATATTGAATGAATATATATTAAAAATAAATAAATTATAAAAAAAGTAAAAAATAATTAAATTATTAATGAATAAATAATATTAAATGTATGAATGTTATAAGTTAGTGTAATTTAATAAATAAAAATGAATATACTTAAAAAATATTAATAAAAATTGAATATGTTTTATTAATTATATAAAATATTAAAAATAAAATAAAAATAAAGATGAATTCATATTAAATATGTACATTACAAACATATTAAAAAAATTAAATGTTATTGAATAAATATGTATAAAAATATCAAGAATGATTAAATTATATAAATATTACACAAATAGGTATTAAAAATGAATAAATTAAAAATAAAAGTAAGAAATAATTAACATTATTAGTGAATGAATAATACTAAAAATATTAAGTGAATGAAAGTTAAAAAAGAGTGAAATGTAATAAATAAAAAATCAATAGATTGCAAAAAAATTTAAAAATGAATAAGTGTTATTAATTATATAGATTATTTATAAAAATTAATAATGAATATATATTAAAATGAAAATGAATACATATTAATTATATAAATTAAAACCATATTAAAAACATTAAATGTTATTGAATAAACGTGTATAAATAAAGATTAAAAATGTATAAAATTACAATCATATTAAAAAAATGAAAATGAATAAATTAAAAAAATATTAAAAAATAATTAAGATTTTTAATGAATAAATAATATTAAAAATGAATATATTTGAAAAACAATTAAAAATTAATAATAGTCTACATTGAATACAAAAATAAATACTGAATAAAATTTAGCGATTAAAAACATAATATATATTTAATATATTAAGAAAATAAATAAAATTCTAAAATGAATACTACAAATTTAACAAATTATAGAAATATTATGTGTGGGTTTGTGTTTCTATATAAAATTGCATTAATTATGTATATGTGTGTGTGAAATTAATGTAACACAAGTTTGATGTATGTTAAATTGAAAAAACAAATGGCATTTTATTTAACCATCACTCGATACTATTTAGTCTATATTTTTAATTAATATTATTTTTTAATTATAAACCATTTTCACTAAATACATGAATTATTTAATTTAAATACTACATGTATTTATATATATAAATGAATATATTTCAATATTAAAAATATTTAATATATTAATGTATATATATGCATAAAAATATTAAAAATGAATAAATTAAAAAAATATTAAACAAATAAATATTAATAATGATTAAATTTAAAAAAACTAAAAAATAATCAACATTATTAGTGAATAAATAATACTAAATAATATTAAATGAATGAATGTTATAAAAATTATGAATTTTTTTAAATTAAAAAATAAATAGATTGTAAAAATATTTAAAAAATGAATAAGTGTTATTAATTATATAGATTACTTAAAAAAATTAAAATGAATATATGTCAAAATGAAAATGAATATATATTAATTATATAAATTAAAACCATCTTAAAAGATTTAATTTTTAATGAATAAACATGTATAAGTAAATATTAAATATGGATAAAATTACAATTTTTTTTGAAAATAAATAAGTTTCAAAAATATTAAAAATAATTAATGTAGAGCCCCTAGATGGATCCATTGAGAAGAGGTGAATATGTGGTTACATTTATGAATTCTCCCTCTCTAATTTAACCTATGTGTCCGGTTAAATCCTCGATCTCTTGTTCTTTGAAGTCTCACTTCTACTGTATGAAAAAAAAATAAAAGAAAAAAAAGAAAAGAAGGATTTTTACAAGGTTCAGTATTAATGTGAGAACCTACTCCCTGTCGTGATGAACCTTTGGTTGTTTCATGGATTTTTGTATCACTATAACTTTATAGTTATTACAAACATCTAAAATTGGTTCATAATATTTGAGAAGGAAATAAAAAACTTTCCTAAATTAGTGGTGTTATTTATACTAGTACCACTAGTTCTTCAATGGTGTTATTTATACTGGTCTCATTAGTTCTTTAAATGTTTTTCAATAAAATTATTAACAGGATCTCTCTATTTCACTTGATGTCTTTGCATCAATTAAATAACCATATTCCTCAAATATGGGTCTTCTACTGCTACTGTATCAATAATATTATACACAAGTCAACCCAATACTCTTCAATAAGTGTAATATGAAACTTCCACTTTAACTCAGTACTTTCTCATAATGATCAACTGAAGTGTCTTTCAACATAATGTATATTTTCTTCTTCCTTCACTTCTCAAAAACAAAGTTTTATCAACACTAAAAAACCTTTATCATCTCTAAAAAAGCACTGATAATCTAGGCGCTATTAAATGGGGGGTCCCTTTTATCAGCACTAAAAATTCACTGATAAAAGGGGTGTTTTATGAGTGCTAATAAAGACACCTTTTATCAGCATTTTTTAGCACCGATAAAAATCCAAGAAAATTAATTTTTTTAAATATATATATATATATATAAATCGGAGGGTAGACCCACCACCCTTTCAGCAGCGCTTGATCCCCACTTTCAACATCTCTAAGACCCCCCCAACCCATCCCTTTACCCATAACCCACCCCTTTAATAGTGCTAGGATTCCCCCCTGATTTAACAGTGCTAGAGCCTATTTCACCTACCTGCAAGTGCCCTTTCCATTGCTAGGTTTCAATACTTGGACCTCCCCCTTCACGCGTCTGCGTCTCTTCCACTCACCTAAATTATTTTATTTTTCATTTTATGATATATTTATATATTTATATATATTTCTTTACATTTATTATCCATGTATATATATATATATATATATTTAAATACATATTTAAAATATGTTTTGTGTGTGTGTGTTTATAAAGATACACACACACTCACATATATATATTTATATGTGTGTGCATCTATAAATATAATTATACATATTTATATTTATTTACTTATATTATATATTAATATTTATATACATATATTAGAATATGTAGATAAACATATATATGTTTTTCAACACACACACAAATATATTTATATATATATATAAATTATATATACATTAATTTTATATGTATATGTATATAAATATTCATACATTTGTATTAAAAAAAATAGATATTATTTTATATTTAGATAATATTTACATATTTAGAAATATATTTTATTTGTAAATATGTTTAATTATTTATTTATAAAATTATAATTTTTATGGGTGAATATATAAAAAATATGTATATATTTTTATATATTGGATTATAAATAATAATACATTGTGAAAAATGATAAAATTTCAAAACCATAATAATAATATGAATGTAAGATCAGAAAATAAATTCAATCCCCACTAAAAACAGGTAAAAATACTTCCTTAAAAGAGGTTGAAATTCTATCAAATGTTAAAAAATTGGGATACCCTGACTAAAAACTCAGTTTTGGAGGCCTTTTAGGACCTTTGGCATTGAAAAATGCGGAAAAGGGTTATCATGTATCACCAATATATAAAGATCACTACAAGCTTCAATTTAATATGTTTTAGAGCCCAAAGGGACATCCAGATCAAAAGTTATGCCCATTTGAAGTTCAAGTTACGTTTTCAACTTATTCTCAATCTATTATTAATTATTTGTTTTTTTATTATTAAAATTGAGATTAAATGACTATTACTCAATAATAATTAGCAAATTATTAATTTAAAAAATATTTTTTATTATTTTATAAGCCATTTTCATTAATTATCTTATATATTAAGTGTAAATGTCTATTTATTATTATATAAAACATATTTAAAAAATATATATTATATTTATTTCAATATAAATATATTTATATATTAATATATTATTTTTAATGAAATATATAAATATTTTAAATATACTGATTATCAGCGTTAGTAAAAAAGCACTGATAAATGGGTATTTTTAACAACACTTATTTAGCACTGTTAAAAGTATCCTTTATCAGCGCATTTTTTAGTGCTGATAAATTTACCTCTTTATCATAATTTTTTTTGCGATGTTAAAAGGTAGAGTTGTGAAAATCAGTTATTATGATAGTGCTCAATTATTAAATGATCAGACAACTACTTATTCTATCAATGAATTTCTCAGACTCAATTGATGTGTGCAAGTGGTGAACACAATTTCTTCATAAATATTTTATGTAAGAAAGTAATTGCACAAATTCAACTCAACTTTATCCACAATAATATCAATGTGGAGCCGACTGGAAATACCAATAATCTTCGATCCAAGTGATAAAATACATATATCAACTTGATCACAAATTCTTCTGCTTCAGTGCATAGGAAATCATATTGATTTACAACACTGTATCTTTAATGTTTCTCTTATTTTTATATACATTTTATGTGAATATTCTCCACTTCATTTAGATCTCTCCTAAATTTTCATTTTTTGAATGCATTATGAAATCTTCCTTTTTCCATATGAGATCCATAAATCATTCTAAGACGTGATTTAGATAATAGCTTCATCGAAGATTTTGGTATTTTAAACTCCATGATTTTTCTCACCATGCAAGTAACTTTATCATATTAAATATCTAGAATAATCAATCTATTTTTATGCAGATATAAAATTTCCTTTGTTTCTCAATTAAATACTCAAAGGAATCTGGTTTCCTTTGATTACACTGGGCACTGAGAATCAAGCCATCATCATGGAATCTTCTTTTTCTTACATGGCCTCACGTGCATGTGAGTTTATTATCTTATGCATGAAAATACACTCTAGAAGTGTACTTCTCTGTGGTTCAAGATGAAACAGAATGAATTCCAAATGGATGAATCGTGGTATAATTGTTTGTGCCAAACCATTTCTTTTTTCCTTCACAATGGCATAACAAAAACCTCTGTGGCACAACGTCCTCAAGATTTCTAGAATAGAAAAAACCCAGAATATTTTCTATGGTGTAAGCTCAAAAACAATGACGTAGCCCACTGTATATCAAATTTCTTGATATCCTTTCCTCTATAAATTTTGAACCCTCCACAACATAGAGTGAAGCTATGGCTTGGGCATCTTAAGCTCTATAGAATTACAATGAGTTAAAAAAACCATTTCGGCGTAGCTGGTAAAGAGTTCTAAAGCCCTAATGTTAAGAAGTGTTGTGGTGGAGTTTTTAAGTGATTTTTCAGAATTTTTTAAAAAATACAAAATAGGTTAAAAATATTTTAAAAAATATCCTCAAATGTGGCATCGGCGATGCAGTCTTCCATCCCTCGTTCCGCCTTTATCCCGGATTGATGACATAGCAAAGGCGGTGGGGGGTTCCGCCGTTAGCCTCATGGAAAGATGAAATGCGGCATCGGTGATTCCGTATTTCCCTCAGATCCTTATAAAAGGTAAGCTACTTCCCCTTCTCCCCACTTTATTCCCCCCCGCTCTCTCCTAAATCTTCTGCTTCTCTCTCTTAAAAAAATCCTTTTCCGTATGGTTGATTCGGTGGTCCAAAAGAAGGAAGTTTTTTGTGAAACATTATTTAGAGGTATTTTTTTTATTTAATTTAATGTTTTTTATTTATTTAATTGAATTCTTTTTAGTTATAAATATTTCATTTTTTAAGTAGTTTAGTTAGTTCTAAATATTTTTTTATTAGGTTGTTTAATTTGTTATATATATTATGGAATAATAATTTTTATTGGTAATGATTATGTATAGATTAAGTATAGAATAAATTAAGATTAAGTATTGTGAAATTTTGGTAGCATAAAGATTATATGGTTATCTAAGAAATAAAATCCATGTCTGTATTCAAACAAGTGGATGTGGCTCTGGAACAGATGTACCTAGGGTCAAAACCTGAAAACACTGATTTGAGAAAGACTCTAATGGGAAATGGTGCACGAAAACAGGCCTTGCTACACTCCGGGTTTGGCACTCCCAAGAGATATGCTTAAGATGATTCATATTTTCTTTATAAACAACTAAAATACCTAAGAAAAGAAAAATAAAATAAGTATATTTATCAATGATAAAATGATAATTATGATGATATATAATGAAATGGACAATGATAAAGACATTAAAGGATGAAAGTTATTATTAGTAATTGATTTCTTTTTAGTCAGTTTTAAAGATGTTATTTGTTAAGTAGTTTAATTAGTTATATATAGTTTATAAATAATACTTATTATTAGTAATGAATAATTATAGATTAAATAATGATAACTTATGATTAAAAATTAATACATATGATTAGTTAATTATAATTAGCTAATGAATATCTTATGATTAATGATTAAAGAATAAATAATTAAATAATAACATAATAATGATTAACTAGTGATTAAATAATGATTGATTATTTAAAAATTATACTAAGAAAAATTAATACAATTGTTTTAGATATAGAAATATATACTAAAATTTTAGTATTATAAAGATCATATAGTTTAGAAATAATAGTTTTTATTAATAATGATTAATTATAGATTAATTACTGAACAACTTAGGATTAAAATATCAATACATGTAATGATTAGATAATAATAATTATCATTTATAAAATTAAAATTATGATTATATAAAATGAAATTAAGAAGAACAAACACATTAAATTACATGTGAATGTTTTAAAACATACAAGAAATACCTTGAAATGTTTAATTAAATATGGTTTGGATTAGATGAGTGTGACTTCGGAAGCGAGGTAAAATCTAATTTATTTTCATTTGGTAGCTTAATGACATTATCTATAGATATTTAATTAATAATAAGTTAAGTAAATACTTGTATAAGATGTTATTAAGCTATCAAATAAAATTCAGTTGGGTTTTACCTCACTTTCAAAGTTAGGTTCATATCATCCAAACCATGTTTTGTTGAAAAATGTTGTTATTTCTTATATGTTGTAAAAAATTCATGTGTCATTTTATGTATTTGTTCTTCTCTATTATAGATTTATTGAAGAATGATTTACTAATGATTAACTAAGTAATGATGAACCAATTATTACAGAATGATTAACTTAGTAAAAACTGTACTAAGAAACATTAGAATAATAGTTTAGGATATAAGAAAATGTTTTAAATTTTTAGTATCATAAAGATTATATAGTTTATAAATAATAGTTATTATTATAAATGATTAATTATAGAATAATTAATAAATAACATATGATTAAAAATAAATCCATATAATGATTATCTAATGATACTTATGATCATATAAAGTGAAATGAGAAAGAACAAACACATTAAATAACACATGAATGTTTTATGACATACAATAATTTTTTGGACATTTTTCAATAGAATGTGGTTTAGATGAGATGAGTCTCATTTCATACATGGGGTAAAATTCAGTTTATTTTTAATTATAATCTTAATAACATCTTTGAAAGATATATAATTAACTTTGGGATTTTAAAAATCTTTCAACCTCTTAATGAAATATAAAATATCATCTATGATATGTTATTAGAAGGTCAAAATATTTTCAAAATTTTAAAGTTAAGTAAATACATTTAGAAGATGTTATTAAGCTATCAATAAAAAATAAGTTAGAATTTACTACATCTGAAGTGATACTTATCTCATTCAAACCACATTTTATTGAAAAAAGTGAATGAATTTATTGTATGTTATAAAAAAATCATGTGTTGTTTAATGTGTTTGTTATTTTTAATTTCACTTTATATGATCAGAACTTTCATTTTGTCAATGACAAAAAAACTAATTTTACATTTCCTCTTCTTTTTACCTCGGTTTCCAAAACATCATGTGACTTATATTCTAATAAACTTTTATATAATGAAACATTTCTAGCATATTTTAGGGTATTAAAAGGCATCCTAAAATTACATTATAATAAATATTATATTATATGGTCAACCATCGTTGTTAATATTTGTTACACTATCATAATTTTGATGAATGAAACATTTTTGACGTAGAGAGTCAAGTTTTTCGGTGTGTACTACTATGAGGAGGTTATTCCAACTGAGCAAGGAGCTTCTTATAGTACAAAAAAAATAATAATGGTTAGTACAGTTGATTGTATAACCCTAAGTGACCTTCAAGAGCGAATTTTTGGTTCCTTAAATCTGGGACCTGATCAAGAGATCAGGTCTATGAGAGATAGACATTTGAAATTCCCAGCAACACTATGACGTCTAGCTTGTCTATTGGTTGCTAATGCGCAGTGGGTCCAAGAAATTAATTTATTTTCTCAATGATAAATGGTACCATAATGGAGTTATATTTTGAGGTTTCTACTATACAACAACAACGTCCAGTTGTACGAAGATGTATACTTACAAGAGTGGTTGAAGACAGTTCACCCCATGAAATTGAGCCTATTACAAATGATGTAGAAGAGGAAAACCTAGATAATATCTTAGCTATACAAGTAAATCCGAATTCTAATGAGGAGTTTTGTAATGACGGAACAAATGGTGATAACAATGATGATTATGAGGGACCAGTGGAAGTTGGGAGGAGGTTTCGAGAAATGTATTAGTTGTACAGAAGCCTCGACCTACAATAAATCACCCACTACTCTTTTCATATTGGACATAAGCAATGAAACGATTGCTTAAATTCAACAATAATGTTCTCACACCAGCAACTGAGTTCCCTGGAGTTGTACCAGATAGGTTTAGTGACTTGGAAAAAACATTATATGTTGGAAGGATTTTTTCAAGTAAAGATGCATTAAAAAGAATGCTAAAGAGATTTCATATTGAGAGGCACTGCAAATATATAGTTCACGAATAATCTCATAGTAAATATCTCATAGGATAAGAGAAGTAAGGGGATGGGTGTAGATTTTTCTTGAGGGTGATTCCAGAAATTACATTTAGAGGTTGGAGAATCTCAAGGAATGAGGCAGCTCATACTTGCATTCATCCAAGACCGACACAAGATCATACCTCATTGGATGCATAATTTATGTCATCCATTATTCTTGAGATGATTAGGACATTCCAAGATGTTCTGATAGCACTTGTTCAAGAGAGGACACAACAGAAATTTAATTATATGATTTCCTATAATAAGGCATGGATGAAAAAACAAAAGACAATTGTGAAGGTTTATGGCGATTGGGATGACTCATATCGGGTGTTGCCATAACTACTATCCATACTGAGGAATCATAGACAAGTTTTTTTCAATCCTGATACAAACAAACATGTGTATCATGATGACTGACTTGATCCATCTCATGTTTAATTTCATCAGTTTTTCTGGGCATTCCTCCTCTGTATCTTCACATTTCGTTTCAGAAAACAATTCATTTAGACTGATGGAACATTTCTATATGGAATATACAAGGGCCTATTATTGATTTTGGGAACCCAAGATAGAAACTATTCACCTCTTTTACTTGCCTTTTCTATTGTAGAGAAAGAAAACTATGAATCATAGAGTTGGTTTTTGGCATGTATCAGCAACCATTTCACCAACATTCGGGGTGTTTATTTGATATCTGATCACCATCGGGCAATTAATGAGGAAATCAATGCGGATCCTGATACATGGAGATAACCAAATTCACATCATCAGTTCTGCATTAGACACATTGCTTGCAACTTTCATAAAAAATTCCACAACGAACCGATGAAGAAGGCAATCACGAGGCTTGGTACGCATTGTATTTGTTTTTTTACTATTTCAACATAAAGATAAAATCAAATTATGTGAAATATCATCTATTATATATATTATATGAGTCGTTTCAACAATATTTTGAAGAATTTTTCGAACAAATATTCTAGGCTAATCAAGAAGTTTATGATTATATGATGCAGATTCTAAAAGAAAAATGGACATTGACATCTGATGAGGGGAAGAGGTACAGACACATGACCACAAACATTGTGGAGTGCATTAATGGTGTCATCAAAGGGCTTCAAAATCTACCTATAATTGATCTAGTTTAGGAGACATTATATCATTGCGTGAAGTACTTTGTTGATAGAAAAAAATAGCATCAGACAGAATACAACATGGGCTAAGTTACGGAAGACACTTTCAATGAGATATTTAAAAGAACATTGAAAAAGCTTCTCATTATAATGTCTGCCTTTTTCAACAAGAAGACTCTGGATTTGAGTTTCAAGAGAATTAAAACCCCATCAAAAATCACATCGATGAAAAAATAGTGGTATTACTAGAAATAAGGAAATGCCAATGTGAAAACATTCAGGCCTTATGGTTTCCATGCACACATGACATCGCATCATGTGACTCTATGAACATATAATGGAAAGCATATGTTGATCCAGTGTACTTGATGGAAAACATTTATAACTATTATGATGCACCATGGATACATATTGGGGAGTTTCATTATTTCCCAATGCCCGAAGGCTAGCTGATAGTGATACCTGATATTAATAAATTACATCCCCATGAGAGACTGATGGCCAACATGATGCGGAATGAGATGGACTAGCCTCAAGAACAAGGGTGGAGTTTGAGATGCATCATATGTCATCAAGAAGGTCATAACCAAAAATGGTACCCTAACATTATTGGGTCGAGTTCACACTCTCAGCCACAAGGATGTATTGTCTTCATTATGAGATTCTCATATTGTCACTTATATGTTTTTATATCTTATTTTTTCCTTAGTTTTCTAAACCCAAAACCCAAAAGTAGAACACTAAACCCAAAAACATCTTCGATATACTGTAATTTCAAAATTCTAAACCCTAAACCTTAAAACCTAAACCCTAACCCTGAATTCATAAACCTAAACCCTAAAACCTTACAAAAAATCCAAAAACCTAGACCCAAAACTCAATATCTAAAACCCTAATATCTAAATCCTAAAACCTAAAAGATGAACTGTAAACCCCAAAACATATTCCCTTTACCTCAGTTTTTTAAAACAGTATGTGTCTGGTATTTTAATAAACTTTTATACAACGAAATAATAGCATCATATATTACTGTAAAAGAAGATGTTATAAAATTTTAGTATAATAAAGATTATATGATCAACCATCTTTATCAATATTAGTTATACTATTAAAATCATGATCAGAAAACATTTTCAATGCATAGAGTCAGGTTTTACCTATGTGTAGTACTATAGGGAGGTTATACAAACTGATAAAGGAGATTGTTATAGTATACAACCAACAATAGAGGTTAGTATAAGTGATTCTGTAACACTATTTGAACTTCAAGAAAGAATTTGTGGGAAATAAACCATGACATAGGAGGAAGAGTGACAATTACGGCGGTGACAGAATGATTTTACATCATTACCGTCATTGTTGTCACCATTCATACTGCATCGTGGTTCATTTCCCACAAATTCTTTCTTAAAGTTCAGTTATTGTTACCAAATCACCTTTACATCTGAAAAAATAAGCATGAAACATACCATCATGTGGAAAATCATACATAAATTAAAAATCACACCATTTTCTAATAAAAATCTACATAAAAAATACAAATTGTTCATGTATATAAATATATAAAACCATATCTTAGAAAATTCCATTTTCTAGGTAAAAAAATATCTTAACAACATGTTAGTAATATGATTTAAAAAAAATGAAGACATGCCCCTTTCTTTTGGTAAAAATAAATTCAAAAAACAATGTGAATAAACATGGAATATCTTGCATTCTATAAGTCATAACATTCTGCTAACCATAATGTTAAATTTACATTTTACACTTATGAATAATTTCATTTTTTAATATGTAGATGGATGATACCATACTAATCACTCATTAGTGTACCCATATTTCCCATTTCATTCTAGAGGGTGGTGCAGATCGATTGATCAGAGTGCATTGAGTGCACCATTTTCATCATAGGGAGCATCCACATACCATTAGACCATACTTGCTCTGTGATGGATTTTATGACATTACTGTATCATATTTCACATTTTTAGACCATCAACTACTTTCTACCCTCCTTGGGAGGTGGAGATGAGAGACACACACATTCCACCTACCTGAGAGAGATACGACCATCACCCTACAAGATGCGGTAGTGATTCTTGGTCTTCCTATCCAGGGGAGAGCCATTATTGGACCCACTAATTCATATTGGCCAGACCTTGCTCAGAACTTGTTAGGCGTTGAAATTTTGTCCGACCGTAGGGCTACATATAGAGCATCGATATCTATGTCTTAGTTGGAGGTGCAGATTCCACATTTACCAGATGATGCTAATGAATAGACTATCATGCGTTATGCCTATTCATATATATTACGACTCATTATAGGGACCATGTGTATTGATCACTTAGGGATGAATGTGAACATGATGTATCTACCCCTACTAGAGGACTTTGATTGGGCCAAGACGTACCGCTAGGGATCAACCTTCTTGGAATACTTGTATAAAGCATTATATAGGCTATCCCATAGGGACTACACAGGTCTCGGGGGATGCATCATCCTTATTATGATATTGTCATAGGAGTGCATCCCCGCGTTCCGCCCTGACCTTGATGGTCCATCGATCAAGATGGAGGTGCTGCATGATGCTCCGTGTGGACGCTTGTATGATCACTCATTTCTATTGGTTTATGATGCTACTAGGAGTTATTGAATTTAATTTCTCATTATTTTTCACAATTGATGTTGTATTTTAAAGGTGGTGTCAGCGACACAATCTCGACATAGTTTCGAGACACCATTTGGGCATATATCGGCTTCAGTTGGACTGTCTATTACCTGACCATGTATGTATATATAATCTATCACTATCTAAAAAATTTAATAATAACATCAAATTTGGTTTTTAGTTATGAGATTTTTTAAAAGAGGTTACATGTCATTTCATATTTCATGGCTTCCATACTGGAGTATTATGGACTAGTTGCCAATATACTTCACTTTTGTGCTTGAGGATGTTATGGTTGTAGTGCCCCTCATTAAATTCTATATTATTGAGTGGAATCAGCCTAATAGAGTAATACACCAGTTTTGATATGCTCAGATGATTCCATTGCTTCCAAGACAGACAGATTAGCTTCATGGGATGAAGCTGACAGAGAGGAAGGATGATGACTGGGGCTGAGTACATGCCAGATTTCTTGAATTCTAGAACAGATGTGCATAATTTTATATTCAGGATGTACCTATGGAATAATTATTTCTTTCGGAGCAGGTTGAGTATGATCCATGGTATAGGATGAAGTCTATACTATATCTTACCCAACACGACAAAGAGATGCAGAGGATGGTAAGTCAATAAATTTCCATTAGTTTATTGAACTATTTTCTAATTCATTTTGAATATAGTTATAGGGAAGTCACTCAGATCATCTTGTTTGCATGAGTGATGAAGAGGAGGAGGGGGTCTTTATCCAGGAAACTATCCAAGATAAAGCATGGGAGATGAGGGCATCTTTCTGTGCGCCTTCCGAGAGAATCTTCGAGCATCTAACCCAGGGAGAGAAGGTTCCTGCCCTGGAGGAACATCCTGTAGTAGCTACTGGTGCTTAGGAGCCATGACCACAGCAAAGTAGACAACATCGTGCTGCACGTGAGGCCTTACCTGTTCCATAGGAAGAGGTTGGCCTTCTAGTAGTTCAGCCTCATCCGATTTAGGATATGCCTCAGTTGGCATGAGATCTGTCTTTATTGACATGATATATGTAGTTCTCTCCATCTTGGGGTCCAGATCCATCATTTCCTTGGGGTCCATATCTATCAAAACCATGGGGTCTAGATCCATCACAATCTTTGGGTCCAGATCCATCGTAGTCTTTGGGTATAGCTCCATCATAGGCTTGGTTCCCCACTACAATGATGACAGGTCCTTCTACCACCATAGTGGGAGAAGGAGCAGAAGGGCAGTACAAGATGTAGTTGATAGCTCCTCCCACTGATACACAGATGGAGGATATGAAAATCAATATTCTAGTGCTTAAGGATCATCCCTCTCTAGTTCATCAGACTCCAAAACGAACATGACACAAACGTCCTATTCACAGACCACCATGTTGGATGGAATCTCCTCGCCATAGACATAAAAATTTATTGTACATGTTCATTTATATGTTTTATGTATATTGAAGTGAAAATACTATCATTACTATCATCCCTTCTTATATTTTTATCTAGTATTTCAATTTTTCATTTATATTTTAGGCATAATTTATATTTTACAGCTTTTAAAGTCAACTACTTGAAACATAGGAATAATTATTAAATTTTAAGTAGATAACTTTAAAAGCATATAAAATATATAGTATAAAAACAATTGAAATAAAATTTAAAATATATCCTAAAAATTTAATTTTTTTTTGAAAATAAATATTTTCATAAATAAAATAAATAAATGAAAATGAAAGGAATGTAAGAAAATTAACTAAGAAGTAAGAGTGAAAAGAAGGAATTTGGAGGAGGATCCTAAGCCACCTACTTGACTTTGAAATCCTATAAAATTTAAACTGTAAGACCCATATTAATAAAAATAAAAAATTAGACTACTTGTTATATATTTAATCAATGTTTAAAATTACATTCATATTGGTCTTATAGTTTATATTTTATAGGCTAGAAAAGTCACGTACTTGAAAAATTTTTAAGTTTCAAGTAGGTGGATTAGAAATTTTATAAATTATTTTTCATCAATTTTTTTTAAAAAAATTATTTTTATTTTTTGAAAACTTATTATAAGTTTTATCAATGTTTAAAATTTCAATCATATTAGTCTTATAGTTTATATTTTATAAGCTAGAAATGTCGCGTACTTGAAACATTTTTAAGTTTCAAGTAAGTGGATTAGAAAGATTATAAATTATTTTTCATTAATTATTTTTAATAAATTCTTTTTATTTTTAACTACTTGTTATATTTTTAATCAATGCTTAAAATTTCATTCATATTGATATTATAGTTTATATTTTATAGGCTAGAAAAGTCACGTACTTGAATAAGAGATAAATTATCTTGAAAAATTGTGTTATATATATATATATAAACATAAAAAATAATAAAAAAACAATAAAATTTTAAATATATAAAAAATAATAATTAAATTAAGAAAAAAATATTGGTTTATGGAAATAGAGGGATCACAGATGCCACCTTTAAGGCGTATTTTTAAAAATATTTTTATCCTATGATGTTTTTTTTCAGTAAACCTATAAAAAACTCATTGTCACGAGGTTGAAGATAACCAATATTTGATTGGATGGTCAAGATGTATTAGATCATGTCGTAACATTTTAATACAAGAGCAGTACTCATGCGCTTCATCATCCCACATCGTTTCTCACCTCGTTCACATGCTCCTATTCAATACAATATGTGATGCATTATCACATAACTGACACTGAAGTATCGACCCCCACAATACACACTCACCATGCTTCACTCAAGTATTTTTTTTAAATAGGTTTTTGAAAAAATATTTTAAAAAAATTTTATAGGTTAAAAATATTTTAAAAAATAGGCTCTAAAGGCGGCAGTGGTGCTGCAGCCTTTCAGGTTAAGTTGAAAGGTGACCACCCTGTTTCCTCCTTTCTTCTATAACCAAAAAATACTATTTTTTGTATTTTAAAATTTTGTATTTTTTTTTTATTTTTTTGTTTATATGTTTATATAACGTAATTTTTTAGTAGAATTTATCTACTATTTAATATCCAACAGTACTGCCATTATAACAATATAGATTCTAAAAAAACCTCTCACACAAGGCTCCCTTTTATAAGAGGGCTTACCCTGGAAATCATTCTGCATTTATGATGTGAGATTTTGGTTCTTGCTTTCCTATGCAGAACATTCTGTATTTCTGATGTGGGATTCTGTTTCAAGTACATGGATTTGAAAGACTATAAAATATAAAATATAAGACCAATATAAATGAAACATAAAACATTAATTAAAAATATAATAAATAGTTGAAAATAAAAATTATATCATAAAAAATGTTGATAGAAAATAATTTATAAGGTTTCAGAGACACCTATATAAAACATAAAAATGTTTCAAGTACGTGACTTTGAAAGCTTATAAAATATAAACTATAAGACCAACATAAATTAAACTTAAAAAATGGATTAAACATATAAAAAATAGTTGAAAATAAAAAGGATTCCATAAAAATTGTTGATGGAAAATAATTTATAAGTTCTCAAAGTCACCTACTTGAAACATAAAAATGTTTGAAGTACGTGAGTTTGAAAGCCTATAAAATATAAACTATAATACCAACATAAATGAAACTTAAAACATGGATTAAAAATATAAAAAATAGTAGAAAATAAAAAGAATTTTGTAAAAAATGTTGATGAAAAATAATTTAAAAGCTTTCAAAGACACCTAATTGAAACTTAAAAATGTTTCAAGTATGTGACATTGAAAGCCAATAAAATATAAACTATAAGACAAATATAAATGAATCTTAAAAAATGGATTAAAAATATAATAAATATTTTAAAATAAATATAATTTCATAAAAATTGTTGATGAAAAATAATTAATAAGATTTCAAAACCACCTACTTGAAACTTAAAAATGTTTCAAGTATGTGGCTTTGAAAGAATATAAAATATAAATTATAAGACAAATATAAATGAAACATAAAACATGGATTAAACATATAATAAATAGTTAATAATTAATTTGTTAACTAGTAATATAATAATTAATTATATAATTACTAATTATATAATAATTAATTAGTTAATTAGTAATATAAATATTAATTATTAATTATTAATTATTAATTATTAATTATTAATTTTATAATTAATTAGTTAATTAGTAATATCATTATTAACTATACAGTAATTAGCCATTAATATAATTATTAATTATATAATAATTAATTAGTTAATCAGTGATATAGCTATTAATTATTAATTATTAATTATTAATTATATAATTAATTTTTTAATTAGTAATATCAATTTTAATTATATAATAGTGAATTAGTAGTATAATTATTAATTATATAATAATTAATTATTTAATTAGTAATATAATAATTAACTATATAATAAATAATTAGTTACTTAGTAATATAATTATTTATTATATAATAATTAATTAGTTAATTAGTAATATAATTATTAATTATAAAATAGTTGATTAATTAATTAGTAATATAATTATTAATTATCATTATTCATTAGTAATTATTAATAATTTATTATATAATAGTTAATTAGTAAATTAGTAATATAATTATTAATTACATAATAATTAATTATTTAATTAGTAATATAATTTTTAATCATAATTATTAATTATTAAATATATAATAAGTAATTAATTAATTATTAATATAATTAATAATTAGAATTATTAATTAATTATTATATAATAATTAAATATTTAATTAGTAAAATAATTATTCTTTATAATTAATAATTGTATTACTAATTAACAAATTAATTATTACATAATTAATTGTTAATAATTAGTTATTAACTAACTAATTATTATATAATTAATAATTATATAACTAATAATTAATAATTATATAATTAATTATTATATTAATAATTAAATAATTAATAATTAATAATTATAAATAATAATTATATTACTAATTAATTAATTAATTATTATATGATAATTTTTAATAATTACTAATTAATAATTATAATTAAAAAAATACAATTCATAATTATATTACTGATTAACTAATTAACTATTATATAATTAATAATTATATTACTAATTAACTAATTAATTATTATATACTTTTTTAATAAATACTAATTAATAATTGTAATGAATAATTGTAATTTATAATTATATTACTAATTAACTAATTATAAAAAGGGCCTCAGGTCTATCTTTCTCAAAAAATTAACTAATTAACTATTATAAAATTAATAATTATATTACGAATTAACTAATTAAAAATTATATAATTAATGATTAATAATTACTATTTAACTAATTACTAATTATATAATTAATAATTATATTACTAATTAACTAATTAATTATTACTAATTAAGTAATTAATTATTATAAGCTTTCAAAGTCAAGTATTTGAAACATTATTAATTTTCAATTAGGTGTCTTTGAAACCTTATAAATTATTTTCCATTAACAATTTTTATGAAATTATTTTTATTTTCAATTATTTTTTATATGTTTAATCAATGATTTTAGTTTCATTTATTTTGGTCTTGTAGTTTATATTTTATAGTCTTTCAACCTACTTGAAATATAATCCCATATTAGAAATGTAGAATGTTCTGCATAGTAAAGGGAGAACCAGAATCCCACATCCGAAATGCAGAATGATTTCTAGGGTAAGACCTCTTATAAAAGGGAGCCCTGGGTGAAAGGTTCTATCAGAATCTATACTACTGTAATGGTAGTACTAATGGATATTAAATAGCAGATAAATTCTGCTGAAATTTTTTGTTATATATATATAAACAAAACAAAACAAAATAAAAATAAAAATTTTTAAAATAAAAAATAGTATTTTTTTGGTTTTAGAAGAAAGTTGGCAATGTGTTTCCACCTTTAGAGGGTATTCTTAAAAAATATTTTAAACCTATGTGTTTTTTAAAAAATATTTAAAAAAAACATATTAAAAAAAACTCAACTTCACTAAGTTGTCATGCTTTCCCCCACTGACGCCCTTGAGCACACACACACATGCCCGAGTGCCTTAATGCCTTAACTAACCCAATTGGGATTAAGATGGGTTTTTTACCCAATTTATTGGCAAATATTTTAGTGAGCATGACACATGCCAAACCAAATCATATTCAAATCTTTAATATAATATAATACTAAATACTCAAATTTATTCATGTAAAATATATATGAATTTATATTTTTTTCATGGCCATCAATTATCTTCCACAACTTTATCTTAATGAAAATAAATATTTGCATGGTCATCCACTTATTGTATGAAATGTGATCTCTTAAGAACATGTATTTTTTATTAAATAATAGTCCAACAATCATCTTAATTATCGAAATATTCTTTCGGCAAAGATAAATTATCATTGCATGGCCTTAAATCAATTATTCATAAAAATATCCATTTACATGATCCTATAATCAGAAAAAATTTCATAATCTTCCATGGATATTTGATAATCATGAAACAACTTCTTGGGATTTCATTATCTTCACCAGGATTCATCACATCATCATTGTGCATATACTTATTCTCATGGTCATTATAAAATCTACTCATGCAATAACACAATATTGCATGGAATTTATTGAACTTCCTCAAACATCATCCAATAACAAACACCAATGGATGGATCACCTTCATTCTTCCACAATTATTTAAATGTTTTAGCAGTGTGCAATCTACAAACATCTCTTGCACATGTCTTGGGAAAATGGACTAGTTTAGCAATCATCGAATTTACATGGAGAATTGTTTTACTAAATGATGCCCAATGAATCCATAACAATTTTACATGCATCCCCACTAATCATGGATAATTATCTTACCAATTAACATCCAATGGACCCATATAAGTTTTTCAAGAATCACCACTTAATATCAAAATAATATCGTTGGTCTTCCATATATGGAACTTAATCTTCAAAAAACATGCTTGGGAACCTCAATGCACATCCATACTGTTCTTATTCTTCATAACATACTAAAAAATCATTAACAACAAATGCAACACAAACACAACGTAATATCTTCAATATCCCCCTTTTTATTTTTTGGTCAATTCCCATATATAAATGTTGGGTCAATATGTTTCATGGCTTCTCAACCCCTTTATTATCAAACTTTCATTTCACTTTCTCTACCCCTTATTGAGAAGAAATAAAAAGTACATGGGAAAATAGGTTTCTATTCATACTTAGAAGAGTGCCATTAACAATTCCACTCTATGTCTACTAATCCATGATCATTATAGAAAACAATAAGGTTTGGTCTAGACAACAAAGTTATCCCTTATAAAATAGAATGATACTAAATTAAATGATAACACACAACCATATTTAAAGACTATCCACTAAATTCCACGATGTAAAAAATGATAGATACCAATCAAAAAACAAAAAATATCTACTTGAAACTCTTTCACTCACTTCAAAAAAATATATTAAAATCATTCATGTACAAATAACAGGATTTTAAAATAGCCTTGGAACTTCTTCATCCTTTCATTTTTCATTTCATTGATAAAAATCATCTTCTACCCCTTTGATTTGGAATATGATTTTGTTTTCTCAAGTATGAGAGATAAAGAATATATACCTCTTTAATGAAATCTTCAAGCAATAACCTTCTAGAATGTTTATATTTCCACGAGTTAAATAATTTTGGTAGCTTCAAACTCTCATTTTTCTCCCCCTCAAGGGAAACACCCCTCAATATCTTTATAATGGTGAATATATTTAGGAATGAATGTCAAGATGTTCTAATATAGAGAATAAGTAATAATTGATCTTCAAATTGTGGCTATAAAGTATTTACAACTACCCCATTATCATCAAGTATGGTTTTATTTAATGGATTCTATTTAAAATACCAACTTCTAAGATCAATCCAGGATGGGATCATCATCCTTTTTTTTCATCATTGACAAAAACTTTTGTAAAGATTCTCATGTTTTCCCCCTAATAACTTTATTCACCTTCAATTCCCTGTATTATAATCATAAATACAATATTAATTGATTATAGAAATAAAGTGGGTTTTTTTGTTCCTCAATGTGAGCAACAATATTGAGATTGTTTTCTCAACCATGTTTCTCTACTCTATTCATTCTTTATGCATGAACATCTGATCTTTAGTTTTTATTTTTCTTGAGGTATAATTTATCTCATTATTTATTCAATTTTTTTTATGTGTGGACCTTCTCTTCACAATATATTTTAATGCATTTGTATCTCTTGGTACAACTTCTGTCCCTCTAAATAACTCTCTTTGTGCTAGAATTATTATTAAACAATATTCAACAGTGTGTTATTCCATGTTGCACCACCCATACATATCTTTAATACAATAATATTTTTCAATTGTTGAAATCCTCTCGTGATTTTTTTCTTCATCATGTGGAATCTTCATTTTTTTTTACAATATTTTTCTTATTCTTCTTCTAACTTTACTACTTTATCCAAATTTTTTTGGCCAAATTACAAATATGCCTTTGGGGTTATTGGAATCCTTTTTGGAGTCTATGCATGGATTAAAATGATTAAATTTATTCAAAAATTTCATATGATATGCAGCACTATTCCTGATAATCATCATGGACCTATTTAAAATATAATTTTTATTCATCTTTTTATCCAAGGATGAGTTCTTCTGAAACTTTTTGGGAGTAATCTATTTTGAAATATTTTTTGTATTTCCACCCAAGGTTGGTTATTGTTTCTTCTATTTTATTTTCTTCCCATTATATTTTGATACATATTGAGATGTACATGCATCACTTTTGTGACCACCACCACTTCCAACATCATATAAATATTTGAGATCATAAAATATGTTTTATGTAAATAGATTCTTATGATTCTGTGATTATTTCATATTTACCAATTTGCAACCCCTAGAAATAACCATCTTTTTTTATTTAGTATTTTAGGGATTGTATCAAAAATCTAGTGCAAAAATTCCCAAATATGTTGTAGTGCCCATATTGATCCACAAAACATGGTCTTATTTTATCTTTTGTTTGTTCTCCATAATTTCTAGCATAATCAGTATATTACTTTTGGGACTTATTTACCACCTATCATGATCTTACTGGGGAACTAGCTTCCACATTTATTCTTCCCACCATAGACATGGTGGAAGTGTATGCTTCATTTCTCCTCATCCATATTTTATTTAATTTTAATTTAAACTTTCAAATTCCGTAAAAATAGATTTAAAATATTGAGATGTGGATAGTACCTCTTTTTTCATAGTTACTTGATATAGATCATTATATGATTCAATAATCTTCTTACCATATGAGGGAGGTATTTTGTCAATATAAACCTCCAAAGAACACTATGTGAAAGCAACAACATAATTCATTGATTTAAAACTCCCAAAATATTTCTTTTCAAGATTGACTAGTTTTATTTCTATTATCAGACATCTCATACTGATAGTATTCTTTTAATATTTAGTAAATTCCATTCTATCTTCATAGTATTTTCTCATATTCTCAATAGCCACATCTTGCATAACATCCTCCTATTGAATCAATGAGTCGATATACTTGATTCTCTTGGATTTAATATATGATTGTATACTTTTGACATTATTTTTGTTTTTTGGATTTTATTACAGTTCATGGATCTTCTTATCAAATTTATTAGTGTTCTTATACTTATCATAGATTTTTGACCCAATATTCTTCAAGTTTGGAGTATCTTCCTTTAATCTCCTCATACTATACTTTAGTGACTCCAGATTGTGTGGAGATATTTTCACAAGTGTTGAACTTGTTCTTCAAGGTATTTTTCATTTTTTCCCACTCATACTCAAGAAAAGTGATTTTATTTTTCATTTTTTAAAAAATACCACAAATGATTGAAATAAGATCTTTGGGAAAATTGTGCATCATATCCCTAAATTCTTTAATTGAAAAATCAATTATCATGTTATCACTTTCACCAGATCTTAGATCTTCTTGATGACATAAATTAGCACATAAAACATTATTAGCTAAATCCCTTGATCCCACTAAGGTAATAATATTATCCATGTCCTTGGTTGTTGAAACAACCATTTTTCTCCTTGAAAAAATTTATATCTCACTTCATCATTACTTGGAGGACTGAAACATCTTCTTTATCTCTTATCAAAAGGGGTATATTCTTCATTATATTCTTCTGTTTCTTTTTCCCATTCATTAGCGTCATGAAAGAAACTAAGTTTTGATTTTTTAATAGAAAGAACTTATTTAGAACTTTACTTTATTATATGTTCAATAAATATATTCAAATGTTCAAAATAAAAACTTAAAATGTAGAGAATATAACAGATGGAACCTACTTATGATATAACTTGAAGAGCCCCATGCATGATCCACTAAGGGGGTGAATCAATGGTTAATTTTATGAATTCTCCCTTTTTAATTCAACCACTATGTCCAGCTAAAGCCTTGATATCTTGTTCTTTGAATTACAACATCTTTTTCATGAAAAAAAATGAAATCATAGAAAATTACACAAGAATTTTTACAAAGGTTCAGTCTCAATTGAGAACCTACTCTTTTTCATGACCAACCTTTAGTTATTTCATGGATATTATTATCACTATAACTTTGTAGTGATTAAAACTTTCTAGAATTGGTTAAAAATATTTGAACGGGAAATAAATAATCTTCTATAATAAGTGGTGCAATTTATATTGGTACCACCAAATTTTAAATGGAATTGTTTATATTGGAACCACCCATTCCTTAAATATTTTTCAATAAAATTAAAAACAAGATCCATTTAGTAAACTGTATGAATTTTCATTAATTAAATAAACTTGTTCCTCGACTGTGTGTATTTGAATGCTACAGTATGAACAATATTATATGCACATAATCCTAGTTCTCTTCAATAAGTGGATGATGGAACTTATACTTTAACTAAATGTGTTCTCAAAATGATCAATGGAATATCCATTCAACACACTAAAAGTTGTATTCTTACTCAATTATAAAATTCATAGGAAAATACTTCTTTTATCAATGAAGTTCTAGACCTCAATTGATGTGTTCAAGTGATGCACACAATTTCTTCATAAATATTTTATGCAAGAAACCACTTGCACAAATTAAACTCAACTTTAGTTACAATGAGGTGAATAAGAAATTGACTAGAAATATCAATGATCATAAATCCAAATGATAAATACATATATCAACTAGATTAAAACTTATTATTATTATTCAATGCGCAAGAATTAATTTTGATTGGAATCACTGAATCTTAAATGCTTATCTCTTAAATATATCAACAAATATATAGTAGATTCTATATTAGATCTATAATTGAAATAATAATTTATTCACACTTATCAGAGTGTCTAAAAACAAAATATATTCTTCTTATTATCCTATTTTTATATACATTGTATGTGCATATTTTTACCTTCATTCTGATTCCTAATAAATCATCATTTTTAAAGCATTATGCAATCTTCCATTTCCCACATGAGATCCACAAATCATCCACATTCATGATTAAAATAATAGATTCACTAAATATTTTGGTATTTTAAACTCCACATGGCTTCTCATTATATATGATACTTCCTCATCTTAAATATATATCATAATATGAATCCTTTTAGATAGATATTAACCTATATTTGTTTCTAAATTAAATACCCAAAGGAATCAGTTTTTCTTTGATAACACTGGGACCTGAGAATCAATATATTAATGTGTCTTCTTTCTTTTTCTTACTCAACCTCATGTTCATATGATTTTATTATCTTATGCATGGAAATATACTCTCCATACTATGGTGTACTTCTCTATGGAATAAGATAAAACTTCACCAGAATGACTTCCAAATGACTACATCGTGGCATACTCATTTGTGTCGTAACCATTTATCTTTTCCTTTACTACGGTGTAACAAAAATATCCATGGTACAAAACTCACAAGATTTACAAAACCTCAAAAAAATAGAATATTTTTTTTGTGGTGTAAGATCAAAACCAATGGTGTATCCCACTATAAATCAAATTCCTTGAAATCCTTGCCTATATATATTTAAAACCCTCCAAAAATAGAGTGAATTTTTTGTGTATTCATATCATGCTTGGGATTTATGAGAGTTGAAAACCCATTGAGGCATAGCTAGTATGGAGTTATAAGGCTCCAACATTGATAATGGTTGTCCCAAGGTTAAAGATGAATGATACTTCAATATGATGACTTAGATGTATCAGACCAGACGGGTAGTGTTATATGCATAAAATTTAAACTCATGAATAGTACCCATGTGCTTCATCATCCCATATTGGTCCTCACCACATTATCACACTCTTATTTAATTTTTTTTACTATATTATATTCGGGTCAGCTGTGAGGGATTGACACCAGCAACATGCACACACCATGCCACATGAGCCGCATCAACCAGATGGCCCACCAGCACCTTAGACCATGTGCTCATACACCATACCACCTTCAGACCTTATGCTTCCCACCTATACCTCTATCTCTATGTGGGCCTGTGAGATGGCTCCCCTATATGGTTGAGGTCCTCCTCCCATAACGTGGGGCTGAGTTGGCTTCTAGCTCAATTAGTTGGCCATTTTTTTTATAATCACATAGACTATCTAAGTGACATGCCACATTCCAAAACAATGCTTCTTAAAATATTCAAAATAATATAATACTAAATACTAAAATTCCTTCATGTAAAATATATATGTAATTATATTTTTTAATAGACATCAATTATAATTCATAAATTTCTCTTTATGAAAATAAATCTTTGTGTGGTCTTAAACTTGTTGTATGAAATGTTCTCTCATAAGAACATGTATTTAACATTAAATAAAAATTCAAAAATTCAAAAATCATCACAATTATCAAAATATTATTCATGAAAAGATAAATCATCTTTACATGGTATTCAATAAATTAATAATATAAATAGATATTTGCTTGGTCTTCTAATCAGAACAATTTTATAATATTCCTATAATATTTGATAAGCATGAAACAACTTCTTGGGATCTTATTATATTCCCTAGGATTCTTCACATCATCATCATGAATATAATTATTTGCATGGTCATCATAAATCATAATCATAAAATAATGAAATATTACAAGGAATTCATTGAACTTCCTCAAAGTTCATCCAATCACAAACACCAATGGATAAATCATCTTCATTATTAAACAATTATTCAAATATTGTATCAATGTGCAATCTCCAAACATTTTTTACACATGTATTATGAAAAGGACTAGTTCAGCAATCATCAGAGTTACATGGAGAATTGCCTTACCAAATAACACTCAATGAACTCATAACAATTCTCCAAGCATCATCACCAATCATGGAGAATTGTCTTACCAAATGACATCCAATGGATCTATAATTATTCTTCAAGCATCACCACTTCATCTCTATATATGATATTTGGTCTTCTGTAGTTGGAACTTAATCTTCAACAAACATTCTTTGGAACCCCAATGAACTTCTAGGATTTTCTTCTTCTTCTCGATATATTGAAAAACTCATTGAATATAAATACAACACAAACACAAAGTAAGATCTTTTATTAAGAATATTAATGAATAAATAATACTAAAAAATAATAAAATTGAAAAAATAATAATAAATAGTATATATGAAATAAAAATATAAACAATAAATAAAATTTATTGATTAAAAACAGAATAAATGTTAAATATATCATGTAAATAAATAAAATAATAAAATGAATATTAAAAATTGAATGAATTACAGAAATATTGGGTGTGTGTGTGAATTTATATATGAAATTGATTTAATAATGTAGACCTGTGTGTCAAACTAAAGAAACACAAGTTTGATATATGCTAAATTGAGGAAACAAATTACATTTTATTAAACATCCATTACAAAATACTAATTAGTCAATATATCTCATTAATTATAATTTTTAATGATAAACCATTTTTTCATAAATATATGACTTATTTAATATAAATACATATTTTTTATTATATAAATCATTTTAAGGAAATATTATTTATATTAATATATATATATATATATATATATATATATATTTTCCTATCTTAAAAAAATTAAATATGTTAATGAATAATTGTGTATAAAAACATTAAAAATGAATAAAAATTTCAAAGATACTAAATGAATAAATATGTTAAATGGATAAATTAAAAAAATTTAAAAACACTTAACATTTTTTAAATAGGTAGGAGAAACACACCCCTTTTTTAAGGAAAGAAATCCTTATTTCTCAGAATTGGTTGAGAGGTAGACATTTTATATGACCCGAAGGCTCAGTGGCTCGAATACCCATTACAATTTTTTGATGGCCCAAAGGCCCAGTGGCCCAGAAGCCTATAAATGGCACTTTAAGGCCCATAGTGAGGATTTTGCATCATGTCATGTCACTAATCAAATGGAACACCCATTCCAGTAATTATTATAACATGATCCTAGTCTGAAAATTGCATCCCCCCTTACCCTGACCTGTTGCATCATAAACAATTAAAATTATTAATGAATAAATAATATTAAATGATTGAATGCTAAAAATGAGTGAAATTTAATTAAAAGATGAATATATTGAAAAAATATTAAAAAATAAATTATAATTATTAATTATATAAAATTTAAAATAATAAAAATGAATATATCCTTAAATTAAAATGAATACATATATTAATTATGTAAATCACAACTATATTAAAACCATATTAAACATTCAACATTAATATAAATAAATATTAAAAATGAATAAAATTAGAAAAAATATTAATCAAATAAAAATTAAAAATGAATAAATTAAAAATATATATATTAATTAAAATGTAATAACTAGTATATATTAAATATAAATATAAAAGACAATAAAATTTAAAAATAAAAATATGATATATTAAAAATTAAAGGTTAATAAATACAAATATGAAATGATATTATTAACAATTTATTATTTGTGTATATACTTGTCTACATAAAATTGAATTATGTGTATATATATACTTGTGAAATTATTTTCTGACATATTAAGTGTAACATATTTAGTTAATTTTTTTAATTAATAATAAATTTTTTATTATTTTATATATATTGGAAATAGAAAAAATAAATGACTTTGATAAAAAATGTTATTATATTCTAATTAATATTAATTAGTCAATATTTTTAATTAATATTATTTTTTAATTAAATTATAAACAATTTTCACTATAAATATGACATATAATTATGATTTAAAATATATTAGTATCATTTAAATAATATTTAATAAAATTATATATATATATATACATAAATGTATATTTCTATATGAAATATGATTTTTAAAAATATATGATTTTTGGTTTATATGACATTTTTATTTAAATATCTTATATATCCAGTGTAAATATATATTTAGTCATATATAAATCATATTTAATAAAATATATTATATTTTTATCAATGTAAGTATATTTATATATTAATATATGATTAATAATGATATATTTATCATAAATATACCTTTTGTCAGTGCAATTTAGCACTAAAAGGCCACCCTTTATCAGTGCTAAAAAAACTAATAAAGGAATTCGCTTATTATCACTAAAAAATAACTTATAAAGGGTACATTTAGCAGTTCTTTCTAGCTAGCGCTGATAAAGGGTAATGCAATTTATCACGGGTTTTGTAGTATTGTTGAGTAAAAACCCAATATCACAATGGTTTCTGATGGGAGTGGTGAATGAATCTAAACATAGATAGGCTACTCCTCTAATCACCAATTGGTTATATGATGGAACTTTAGTAGGGATTATTATTGGATCTGGATGGATTGGGCTAGTAAGGAATCCTCCCCAACAAGTGGTATCAGAGTCATGGTGTAGCCTAGATGTGATGTGGTACTATAAAAAAATTAGGCCTTAGCTGTAGTTTTTCTCACTAATAACAGTTGTTTAAACTGCCGTTATATTGTTTAGTGGTAGCTATTAAAACCACCATATATTTTTTGGTCAGAAATAATTTAGTAATAGTTCTAATTTTTTATTAGTGATTATTAAATGTGTCATTTTTATCATATTTAGCAGTAATTTTATATTTAATTAGTTGTGGTATTTTTTTTTGAAAAAAACATTGGTAAATTCACATAACTTCCAATGAAATATATAGTAGTTGTTTCTTTTTCTAGAGTGAAAAATAAATGAAAAGGGATAAATGATGCTAAAATAGTTTGTGATGCTTATTTTTAGTGAAATTATAAGAAACCATTGCAAAATTTATTAACTATTTTTAAAAAAAAACTATTTAATAAAAAAAATATACATTCACAATGTTAAACTATACAATAAAATAAACCATAAATACAAAAATAAACTCATAATATATCCATATCCATAGTCATACATCCACATCTGTAGTCACACATATAGAATAATCAATAAAAAATATGCCTAGTAATCATATATATACATATAAAATATGTCCAACATCCACCATCAACCCATGAACACTATTTCCATCCCACTACCTCAATTGTATCTAGATACCTTAATATCTAGAGTCATCATATGAAAAACTGACCACATCATGTCATAAACTGGAATAAAAAAAGATAAAAATCAAAACTAAACATAATAAATATGAATTATAATAGAATGACTGATAATATTTAACCATACCATAAAATCTATGAGCCATCACAATGGAATTTTGAAGAGTGTTGTGGATTAGAATGCTCAACCCCATCTCTACTACTATTATATTTAAAATATAATACAAACAATAACATTTAAGAAAAGAAATACAAAAAATTATATTTCACAGAATATATTCATAATTTATCACCTAACATTTTTTATTTTTTAATCAATATTTTTTATTTTAACAAAAAATAAATAATATATTATGTATAACACTTTTAAAACATAAATTTACATATTTAAGATAAGATTCAACACTATGAGCTCAAAAGGGATAAGTATATAACAATATAATAATTTTTAAGCTGATACACGGTGTGCTTGAAATGGATCAATAATTTTTTTAAAGAATTTGATATGGAAGAATTTCCTATATTTCAAAGATAGTTAAAGGGTTATTTTCTCATGATTTCATGTGAATATAAGTTTTCTTTCTATGGTTTTGACCACTACACACGTGTTTTAGTATTTTAAAACACTAAAAACATGTTTACTAGAATCATAAGAAAACTATAACCCATATTGATGTGGTTTTGGTCCTTACATTTCAAAAAATAGTCCGTAGTCATTTTTCTATGATTTCAAGGCCATACAACAATATTTAATTGGTTTTGACCCTTTAATGTAAGTTTTTAAAGATTTTGATTTTGTTTAAAACTACTTATTGAGTCATTCTAAGCACACCACACATCATATGGAAGTTTTTTCTACTCATACACATCAAAAATAATTAAAAAATTATTTTACAATGATTTTACATCAGTATGATACCACCTTATACAATTTTGACCATTAAAAAATGTTTTTGTGATTTTAAACACAAAAAACATGTTTACTAAAATCCTGGGAAAAATGTAACTTGAATTAATGTGGAATAGGTTCTTATGATTTAAAAATAATTATTCAGTCATTTTCCTAGTATTTTATCGCCATATGATGTTGGTTTCTTGGTTTTGACCCTAGGATGCATGTTTTTAAATACTTTGATAAGTTGTGAAATTGTTTGTTGAGTAATTCTAAGCGCACCACACATTAGATGGACTTGTTGTATTCTTTTACACATAAAAAATAATTTAAGCATAGTTTTCCTATGATTTAATATCAATATGAGTTCCTCTGCTACGGTTTTTACCATTACATGCATGTTTTAGTGTTTTAAAACACTTAAAACACATTTGTGGGCATCTAGGGAAAACCATAACTCAAATTAATGTGGCGTTTGTTTATATATTTCAAAAATGAATATAAAATAATTTTTATATGATTTAAAGGCCATATGATTCCATTTTATTCATTTTGACCCCCTGATGCATGCTTTTATAGACTTTGATATCTTTTAAAAATTCTTATTGAGTCATTTCGGCACACCACACATAATATGGAAATTTTGCATACTCATATGCATAATAAATAACTAAAACATATTTATACCATGATTTAATGTTAATATGAGGTCATTTTATATTTTTTTTAACCATTACACACACATTTTAGTGTTTTAGAACAACAAAAACATGTTTACGGGAATCCTACAAAAACTGTAACACATATTGAGATTGTGTTAGTTCCAACATTTAAAAAATAAATCTATAGTTGTTATCTATTAATTCATAGATATATAATGCCAATTTATTGATTTTTACCACATGATGCATGTTTTTAAAGACATTGATATATTTTAAAACTACTTATTGAGTCATTCTAAGCACACCACACATCAGATAGAATTTTTTTCAACTCATACACATAAAAAATAATCCAACCACATTTTTTTTCATTATTACACATCAATTTGAGGATATATTTTATGTTTTTTACTATTAAACACATGTTTTAGTGTTTTAAAACACTAAAAATGTGTTTACATGCATTTTAGACAAACTGTAAATCAGATTCATGCGGTATTGGTTCCTACATTTCATAAATAAATGTATAGTCATTGAATTTTCACCACGATTGGACACATGAAGTGAGAGGTATGAATCAAAGTTCATGTTTTCAATATAGAAGTGTCATTTTACTATAAAATGCATGTCACATCGATAAAACCAAGAAAAAAATATCAATTTTTTTAGAATTTAGTAAAATGTTCCATAATAAAATTTTGATTTATAGTAATTGACTATAAATCAATTCGACACCCGATGTGGTCAGAATGAATCAAAATGCATGTTTCCAATATGAAAGTTTCATTTCAGTTTGAAACGTTTTCACAATATCAAAACTGATCAAATGAGATTAGATTGTTCTAAAACTTTAGGAAAAAATCCATAATTAATTTTTTATGCATAGGAATTGGCCACACATTAATCAGATTCATGACGTGGGAAGTATGAATCAAAGTGTGTATTTTCAATATAAAAGCTCTATTTTATTTTTAAAAATAATATCACATAGATAAAATTGATAAAATGAGATTGTGTTGTTTTCAAACATTATCATAGTGATCTATAATTCAATTTTTATATACAAGAATCAACCACACATCAATATAACACATGATGTGGTCGGTGTGACTTGAAGTGTATGCTTTCAATATAACAATGTCATTTTAATTTAAAATGTCCATCATATAATCAAAAATTAGAAAAAAAGATCATATTGTTTTTAAACATTATGGAAATGAAACATAATTAATTTTTGATGTGCATAAATTAACCACATATCAACCAAACACACAAATTGGGTGGTATGGCTCAAAGTGCTTGTTTTCAATATAAAAGTATCATTTAAATTTAAAACACCCATTACATAGAAAAAATTGATAAAATGAGCTTAGATTATTATCAAACTTTATGAAAATAATTCATAATTCATTTTTGACATGTTGTATTGACCGCACATCAATATGAAACATGATGTGGTCAATATGACTGAAGTGTGTGTTTTTAATATTAAAGTGTCAAATTAGATTAAAATGTATATCACAGTATAAAAATTGAGAAAACGAGATTGGTTTGTTTTCAAAATTTATCAAAATAATAAATAAAACATTTTTTATGTGAAGGAATTGATCTCACATCAATCGGATACATGAAGTGGATGGTATGACTCTAAGTGCATGTTTTCAATATAAAAGTATCATTTTACATTAAAACACTTTCCACATTGAAAAAACCAAGAAAATGATCTCGTATTGGTTTTAAAATTTAGGAAAGTGATCCATAATTCACTTTTTACATGTAGTAATTGATTGAACATCAATATGACACATGATGTGGTCGATATGACTCGAAGTGAATATTTTTAATATAAAAGTGTAATTTTAGTTTAAAAAACCTATCACATTATCAAAATTGAGAAAATGAAATAATTTTGTTTTAAAATATTAGTAAAATGACCCATAATTCATTTTTGATGTATAATAATCGACTAGACATCAATCAGACTCATGAAGTTAGAGGTATGACTCAAAGTGTGTTTTTTCAATATAAAAGTGTCATTTTAATTTAAAACACCTTTCACCTAGCCAAAAAAAAAAAGAAAATAAAATCATGTTGTTTTAAAAAATTAGTAAAATGATCTATAATTAATTTTTTATGTATATAAATTTACCATTAATCAATCTGACACACAATGTGGTCAGTGTGACTTGAGGTGTGTGTTTTCAATATAAAAGTGTCATTTTAGTTCAAAACACTTGTTGAATGGTAAAAAATAAGAGACCATGATCATATTATTTTCAAAAATTATAAAAAATATCCATAATTCATTTGTGATGTGTATGAATGACTTCACATAAATCAGACACACAAAGTGTAAAGTATGGCTCGAAGTTCATCTTTCAAATATAAAAGTGCTATTTTACTTAAAAACATTTTTCACATAGTCAAAATTGAGAAAACATTATCATATTGTTTTCAAACTGTATAAAACCATACATAATTCATTTTTTATGTGTAGTAATTCACTTCACATAAATACAAAACCGAATATGGTTGGTATGACTCAAAGTGTGTATTTCCAATTTAAAAGTGTCATTTTAGTTCAAAACACTTATCACATTGTCAAAACTGAGAAAATGATATCAGATTGGTTACAAAATTTAAGAAAATTATCCATAATTCATGTTTATTTTTAGGAATCAACCTCACATCAATCAGATACATGATGTGGGTGGAATGACTTAAAGTACATGTTTTCAATATAAAACTGTCATTTTAGTTTAAAACATTTGTCACATAGCCAAAAAATAAAACAAGATCACATTGTTTTCAAGAATTATTATAATGATCCATAATTCATTTTTGATATATATGAATTGAATTCTCATCAATATAAAACATGATGTGGGTGGTATGACTCGAAGTGTGTGTTTTAAATATAAGTGTCATTTTACTTTAAAACACCTACCATATAGAGAAACCAAGAAAATGAGCACATATTATTTTAAAAATTTATTAAAATTATATATAACTACTTTTTTCATGTAGTAATTTATCACACATCAATATGACACATGATGTGGGTAGTATCACTTCAAGTGTGTGTCTTCAATATAAAAGTGTGATTTTAGTTTAAAAAATTTGTCACAATGTAAAAACCAAGTAAACAAGATCATATTGTTTTCAAAATTTAGAAAAATGATCCGTAATTAATTTTTGAATTGTAGGAATTAAATATATGTCAATCAGACAAACAAAGTTGGTGGCATGACTAGAAATTCTCTCAATTTTACTCTTTCCATTTGATATTTATTTTTATATCATTTCATATTACATGATATCTTAATCAGATTATGTTTTTGTTGAGTCCCAAACATCCAAACATCACATAATTCAATAAAAACTCATTATTTTATATTTAAAAGTTTCTAAATATTTTATTTTATTTATTGAATCCTTCTAGTTATAAATATTATTAACTTCAATACCCTACCAATATTAATAAGGGACGATAATTGAGACGAGAACTAAAATAAATGAGCTACATGAGTTTTGTAGGAATATATGTGTTATTTAAAAATTTGTGAATGATCTATGAAGTTTAAAATGTACCTCAGTAGGATGATATATAAGATTGGAAATTCTCTCGAGGATCATTCCCATCATCCTCTGAAATGAAAAAAACTAAATCATTTTTCATTGACAACCACCACTAATATTGTGTTTTCCTATAAGAGATATGCTCTTGCACCTCTTCTTTTAACCATGAAAATTCTCTATGTTCTTCCCTATAAAAAACACTACTCAAACTCCCACTAGGTGTCATAGTAAATGATGAAGATGCCCTACCAAATATAACTAATGGTGTAGGCCCAGAACCCATCCCTTATAAACACATAAGATTCTCATTCCCTAAAAAGATTGTAACTACATCATTCTGAAAAACTAACTATTATTTCAAAGGGTTCACATCCTAGGATTCTTAAATTTTAACCCATTAAAATAAAAATATAAACAATAATTTTTAAAATTATCTGAACATCATAATATTATCTAATTCATAAAATTTTCATTACTATTTAATGAATTTTCATTACTCTAAAAAAGATAATAATGAAATTATAACAATAAAAAATCCTTAAACCCAATTAATTAGGGATTGACACATGGATAAAATAGTCCTAATAGAGCTAATTAGCCTCGTTTAATTAGTTTTAAGTATTTTTTATAGTTATAATTTTTTTATTATTATGTTTTTATAGCAATTAAATAACATTAAATAGTAATGAAAAGTAGTTACTACAACATCCTTAGTAGCTTCATTCATAAAATTATCATCAGATTTCGAATAAAATTTAATCCAAATCTTTATCTATCCAATAGTGTGACCCAATTCCTTATCCTTTATAAAAAAATTCAAACAATTTAGAAAAAAATATCTACTTTTAATGAAATAATATAAATAATAATGGATAAAATCGAACTAAGACTATTCTTTTTCTTGAAAAACTCTAAGACCCCACGATATGAAGAATGAACTATTCCTCAAGATACATAATATTTTTTAGATTATTCCTATAAAAAATAGGAACATTAAAAAAAATTATAATTTTATTCTTTTTATATTATTAGTATACTATAAAATATGCAATAACCTCATGAGATGCATCTCTATTAATATCGATAAACATCTTCCATTGATAAAAACACATTAAGGAACTTTATCATGAATTTTTCATGATCTCAGATATATATCATTGAACTCATCACATAATATCCATTTAAAATCTCTCCATTTCTTACCCAAAATTTTCAGATTCCATGGGTGTCAAACAGATTTAGGGTCATCAAAATGAAAACAAAAATATAAATAAAAAACATACCACTTTATAATTATATTAATTTATTTACTCATGTGTTTTAAATTAGTTATCAGTGAATATTTAATTAAAAATACCTTTAATTGGTAATAAAAAAAATCATTTTTTCTAATCTATGGGAATATAACTCAAATCTTTATAATTAACATGAAATCTCATTGTCTCATAAGAAATCTTCCCCTGTCTATTTATTTCATTAGCATCACCAATAGGCACCCTGAAATCATAAAATAGAATAATAATCATAAAGTCTTTTAGGTCCCATACATCTACTATGTTCATATTTATATCTCTTATATTATAATCTTTATATATTTGAAAAATTTATTAAAAAATAATTAAATATTTAGTTTTTTGTAAAATGACATGCCTACCAGTAATGGTAACTCAAAAATATACCCTAGATGGAGGGGATGCCAACTACTCCATTTCAAAAGGTGTATCAGATGGTGGGATACCAACAATATCCGGGGAAACTACTGGCTCTCAAGAAGTCTCTGGTATAGTATAATCACTTGGATCCCATGAAGTTGATGATAGTGTTTGTGTGCTATGAGATATTAATAGATTGTAATATTGATTTTTTTGTTCTTTAAATTCCTATAATTTATGTTTTTAGAATATATTCTATGTATAAAAATAAATAAGTAAAATTTTTTTACAAAAAAAGAAAAATATAACAATGTATATTTGTACGAAACACATATAAATGAGAGATTATAATATAGTTTCATTACTAATTTATATACTCAGTAGTATTCATATTCATTGTATTCATTATTATATGACTCTATTGTAAAAAATAATTTATTTTCAACCTCTCTTAAAAGTTCTATTGTTTCAATATTGTTAGAAAAAAAATGTTGAATGTTTTGTGATTGATGAGGTTCACTGTCAAAAAGTACCAATTGACCTTTATCGCCCATATCATTAAAGTATCAATGTTTTAAGTGTAAAAAACACTCAAAAATTCATGTATATTATTATCCACATAATAAAAAATATTCACATGTGAAGCCAAGATAAATGGATCATGCTCTGCATGCTCATCGATATGGATCAATTGAGAGAATTTGATAGAAGTAAAATGTAATATATCTTTTATTATACCCTTATCAATGTTGAACCACATTAATTTGAATAAAGAAACTAAAAATTGACCATGAAAGTTTAATTTTATTATATCAATCATATTTCTATAATAAATCACCTTTGAAACTGTAAATACACCGTTATTTTGAGTTTTAAATCTTTATTCATGATAAATTGTACAAAAATTTAATCCATGAATATTATAGGCATCAAATATATTTTCATACCTTAGAGGGCCTCAAGCCAAAAATGTCAATTCATTTTATATTTCATCTCGATTCTCAACATTCATTATCTATATAAGAAGATATAAGGTATTAATTTTAATATAAAAAAATGACTACACATCAATGATATGAATATGAGTATATACTTACATAATGGGAGAACCATTCAATAATCTTCTTATTAATGTATTTTTCTAATTCCATCTCATTTTGAGCTTGATACCTTTGTTATATCTTTGTTTAAAATCTAAATTCTTTAATAAATAGATATTAAACAAGACTATTGAGTAACATATATATATGTGCTTGTATTAAATCCAATTCACTTAGTGTAAAATTTTAGCCCTTTACAACAAGTCGTCCAATAGTTGGATATTCTGATAACTAGTTTTAGGATGATAATTAGTATAGATATCATTAACACATACAACATGATTTAATATAGTCTCAAACCCATCCAAATACCTAGAAGAGAAGTTCAACTACTCTTCGGTTATATAACCTTCCGCAATAGAGCCTTCTGGTTGAGATTTATTCTTCACATATGATTTTAAAAGACCTAACTACATGATGAAAAATATAAGAAACATATTAAAAAATTATACAATGATTTAAAAAAATTTAATTCATCAATGAAAATAAAAATAATATTATTTTACCACTCTATTGGATATATCTATTGATTGTGTACTATTACACCAAGCTTAGTTTCTTTAACCAAATGAACAGTCAAATGAATCGTGACTGTGGAAAATAAAGGGGGAAATAATACCACTAAATGAAAAAGTATCAAAACAATTAATTCTTTAATTTTATCAATCTCAATTAGATTTAGAGTTTTTCAAAAAAGATCTATAAAGATGGTTTACAACTCAACTAGAACTATAATTAGTTTTTTAGGTAAAGTATTTTGTAATTCCAATGGAAATAACAACTCCATCAGAATATGTGAGTAATGACTATTCAATCCATGCGACTTTTTATGTTTTAATTTAATGCACATTGAAATGTTACTTGAATATCCATCTAGAAATTTTATATTCTTTAATGTTTAAAGGAATATGTCTTTATCATTATTTCTCATAGTTAAAATATCTGAAGGATACTTTCCATCCTCATTTTCTCACAAACCATGCTTTATATTCATTGATTCCAAATCCTTATGATCATTAAAGAAATCCTTCAATTTACCCTTCTCATTAATAAATGTAAAAATTACATTGTCACATAATTTCTTATCAATATGAATTATGTCAATATTATAATGTATCAAATTAATATACCAATTTGGAAGTTTAAAAAATATACTCATTTTCTTACACTATTGTGTTCTAGCTGATTTGAATATTATACCTCGTACAATTTTCCCCCTTATTTAAACTAATTACATTTTCAAAATTCTATGGTGACATTTATTAATTATCCCAATATTTTTAAATCATATAATAACTTTAGTGACTTTCTCAACTCAATATCTTATATTAATTATGTCTTGTTAAAACTAGATTTATAAAAATCATCAAGAAATTAATGATGACACATAAAAAACCATTTTCTTCTATAAGGTAATCGTTGAGGTTCAAAATAAAAATTATATAATGAACAAGACAAACTAGTATGATTGTTTCAACCAAATAAGTTTCCCAGTTCAATAAAGTCGCTAATTTTCCATATTAATGAAACATGCATTTTGAACAGTTTTCTCATTGAATCATCATATGATTACATGGTATCATTACACAATTCTTGTAATTATTTGATTAGAGGTTAATGGTATACATCAATGTCATTTCCAATATTTTTTTATTTCCAATAATAATCATTTAAATAATGAAGAAGTATTCTTTATACATATCTATGGAGGTATATTATATGGGATGAAAATTGTAGGTCATATGTTATAATTATTACATAAAGTACCAAAAAGGTTAAAACCATCAGAAGAAAATACAAAATGTACATTCTTCAGATATGAATATATAATTAATAAAACACCTTCCACAATTTAGAATATTTTGTATGTATCATCAAAACATCATTTGTACTATCCTAAGAAAGAAACTTTATGTCATATATAGTCTTAGATTACATGAATAATGATTTCAAGTATAGTTTTAGAGGAAAGTGATATAATACTTTTGTGGGAGTTTTCTTCTTTTAATTCTTACTAGTGTTTAATTTATTTTTACTATCATTATTACTTATTGAACTCCATATAATTTTATGAAATATTTTGCATTCTTCTTTATCATACTCTTCTACCCAATAAGGCATGAAATCATTAGGGAGTTCATGTATCTTTGTATAATCATGTCCAAGTTTGTTGATGAATTTATTCATCTCATGTAATGATCTAGGGATCTTATATTCACTAAATTCAACATGAAACAACTCTAAAAACAAGGATGAATATTTATCAGTAATTCAACAAAGACACTTGATACAATAAAAAATATATATCAAAGACATCTTTTAATACTTGTTGTACCCTTCATGCAGTTCTTCTTTTTCTATCTCCATGAAATTTATAAAACCTGTTTTTTGAAACTAAAGTTATGAACAAGATTAACCTACTTTGAAAAAACTGAATGTTCTATTGATCTATTGAAATCTTGGACATCGTATCTTGAAAATTCAAAGGTTCCATTTATCATGTTTTTAATTGAATTCTCCCCCAGTGGATTAATTTGTGTTTCTTTGACATGATAATAATTGTTTTTACTTTTCATAAATTAGATTCACCACTCCTAATCTAAAATACATATCAAGTACGAAATTATTTTAATATCAAGTGATCATATATTTCATTTCTATTTAAACATTGATTGAATTTGCAATCATGACACAAAAATTTTATTCCACTATCCACTGATCAGTTGTTAATTTCACAATATAAATATTATTCTAAACCCTTGGCATCCCGAGGTGTGTTTCAAGGTAAATGAATCTAACATTTTTACATTGATTTTATATTTCCACTAATATCCCTATATATTCAAATATAAAGATATAAATTCTTAATAAATTAATTATAATTAATTTTTAACATCACCCAACTTTTACATTAACAAGGGTAGGGTCTTGATTTGATAGAACACATACATGAAAAAATAAACATAAATTAATAAAAATTACCCCTTTCAATAATAGGGTCAGATGTCATGGAATAAGGTCACTAAGGTGAAGAGAGGGAAATGGGAAGCATAAAGGTCAGGGAGAGAAGGTTTACAAAGTCAAAATCATGGATATACATCGTTAGGGGAAATTAGGTCAAGGTGGTAGGAGGATGGGGTTATCATGAGAAGGGGGTTAGGGATGGTGTCACCATCGTGGGTCACAATCATTGGGAAAATGTGAAGAGGGGCCACCGTCAGGGGTTATAGCCATGAGAGAAGGGTCTTTAGAGGAGGGTGGAATTATAGATACCCAAGTGTTTTAAATATACTATTACATTATTTTTAATATAAAGATCCTTTAATTAAAACCCAAAGATCATAAATTCCAAGCGTCTTTTGAAGACTAGGTTCATAATACATCAAAATGAGTCTAGAATAAAAATTATTTATTTTATTCTCCATAGTGAGATTATAAATCTTTTTGAGATTATAAAACATAATGGGATAACCTAGAGAATACATAGATGAAACAGGTGAGCTTAAAATATCATAAAGGGAATAAATATGATAAGGAAACATAATTTGGGATTCAAAGGTATAACAACAAGGCATTTGAGAGATGAAAAAGGCTTGAATTACCCCCATAAATGTAATGCTGAATAATCTAGATATATATGTGAGAGACATATATACATAATTTATAAATAATCTATAACATCAAAGTTTTTCATCCTTGATGAAAATATCTTTAAATATTATATGGAATATTTCTTGAGTAAAATATCATTTTCACTTTAAAATAACTGCGTCAAAATCCTAAAATTTCCAAAATATTATAGAAAAAATTATTGAAAAATAACCATATAAACTTATAAATATTTTATTAGTTATGATTGTGGGAAATTCTGTACATTCTGTATAATTTTAAAGAAAATATTCCTTTCACACTTCTTTAAAAAAGAGTAAAAAGTACCTTGTTTGGAAAATGAAAAAAATATCCCATTTAAAACATTTGGTAAAAAGTAAAAAATGGGTAAAAAATTCTTTACTTAATAATTAGATAATATTAAAAAACACTTTAAAATTTTTTAAATAAAATATTTACATGGAAGAGAAGTATTCTAAATCCAAAAGAATATACAATATTGGTATTACTTAAAAAATACTTTCTTGATGGTTCTTTGTTCAACATGGGAGGAAATGGGAATAAAACATGTAAAAAAATTCATGAATAAAGGTGAATGAATTATATTTGGTTCAATAATAAATTTTATAATATTTCTCCCAAAGTAACTTTGAACATAAAAAATATAGAAAAGAAATGATATTGTAACCTAAGCCTTTACTACTTCAGTAGCTTTCAAATCAAATCCCCTTGGATGAAGTAAAATCAATTGTAGCTTAAAATACCATGAATTATGAAGTATTTATGATATAATATGTAAATGGGGTATCATATACACCCTATAAAATAAATTAAGTTCAAAATAATAAAATCTACCTCAATGAAGGAAAATTGAGATGAAATTCTCTACAAAGACCGTATCATTGACGTGAGAATTAATCAATGAAGTGATTGTGTGTAAAAAATGTAAATATAAAAAAAAATTAAATAAAAAATACAATAATTAGGAGTAATCTCACACATAATCATATCATAACATTGACTGTAATGTAAAATTATAACTCAAATGAATGTAAATTGAGTTAAGAAACCACTTACAATGAGTTTGAATCGTCACATACATTATTTATCTTACTGAATAATAAAATTATTTTGATTATTTATTTTATTAATATTTTTTTAGTTTATTATTCCTTTAATTTTATTTATTACCATCATATATATATGTATATATATATTTACTTAATCAATTAAGTTCATGTCGAACGTTTTGATGGTATTCAGTTCATGTGTTTAAAATGAATTCAATAGGTTGCCTATGGTGAAAGAAGCCATTTTTACATCATATACAGAATAATAATAATTATATATTTATCATTTTTATACATCAATTATATTTTAAAACCAATTATGAAATATGTTTTTGAAAAATTGACTACCTTACAATCATGGAGACGGTAGGTCATACGTACGCATAAGTAACTTTACAATTTTTCAATGATCATTATAAAAAGAAGTTAAGTGTTATTTTATCTTTCCATAATTATAATTATATCATAAATATAATATTATTTATTTAAATGAACATAAATATATAATCCATGGGATGAAATAATAAAAAATGAATTTCATCGCTTTGTGTGTCGATAATCCTCTATACACAAGAAGGACTTAATCATTTTTCAAATGATGGTAAGGTAAGAAGGTATATTATATATTAATTTTCTATATTTATTAATATTTTATTCATATAATATATTAATATTAAATCCATCATCATGAAACTCCATAAGAGGTTATGATGGATAATGAACTACATTGGTTCGTGAGGTGGTAGTCCGCCGTACACACGAACAATATTTTCATTTCCCATTTGAAGGCAGAGAAGATGGATATAGGTTATAACATTAAAATAAAAACATCTAAGTATAAGAGATATAATTATGTTCTTATATCATCATGACTTTGTACGATTTTAAGTATGTGGAAGTAGAAATAATATAAATATTCTCAGTTAAGAACGATACATATTCTTTGGACCACCTCATTAGGATTATACCTAAAGCCTATCAAGATTGGATTTATGATCAAATAAAATAATATAGTAAATTTGGAGGGAATTAAGGAATTTATTTTGGTATTTATTTTCCAAACATGGGATTTTTATGTTTCTAAATAAGATTATAGGTGGTGCCATTTTATAAGTGAGAGGGAGTGACATTTTTTTAAATACCCAAAACAATTCAATAATGGGAAGTCACTCTCAATCCAAGTTCCTCAAAAATGGATAAATACTGATTTGGATGATTTATATAGTCTATAATTACCTTCAAAATTAAATAATAACCATGTTTTAAACAAGTTATTCTATTTACGTATAAGTATACTCACTTTTACTATTTTACATTCTATTATAGTAACTAGTTTTTTTACTATTTTAACCTTCCATTAAAACAAAAAATATATAAATCATCCAAATCATTATTTATCCATTTTTGAGGAACTTAGATTGAGAGTGAATTCCCATTATTGAATTGTTTTGGGTATTTACAAAAATGTAACTTTTAAAAATTTTAATAACACAACAGTAATAATTCAATTTAAAATTAAACCTGCAAAGTGTGCTGAAAAATGGGTTTTCAAGAAATATATTTTTCAAGAAATAATTGATCTTTTTTTAACTCTATGACTAACAATAATAATTATATTAATTTAAATTAATATAAATTTATATATAATATATTAATTTCATTTTAATATTTACTTATTAGTGGTTATCTTATTTAATTAAAATGGAAAAACTTTATGCACATAAAAATAGTTTGTAGATAACTACGTTTTTAAGCATAAGAATAAACTTATACTGAAATCATGAAAATTAATGATTCAAATGAAATTAATTATATTATTTTAAATTAAATTTTTCATATGTAACATTAAAAATAATTCCAAAATATAATATAACTTTTAAATTACTTGATTTATTGAAAAGAAATGTATGTATTTGAAAAATCAATAATTTTCACTATATAATAAAAAATCAAACATTTTAGAAAACATAATTTTTTTACCCTATGTTAATATTGATATTATTATTTAAAAAAATGATTTTAATGTTATAAAATAACATTTATAAATTTTTTATAAATTAATTATAATATTTTCTCATAAAAAACAATAAAAATCATTTTTTAAGGAAACATATTTTTTATAGAATAAAATTTCTTTATTAAAATTTGTATTCTTATTTATTAATAATTTATTAGTAAATTTTTATTGGGTAGAAAATTTATATATATTTCATAAATCAATTAATGTTATTCATACTTATCAATTTAATGGCTGGGTTATAATGGTAATATTTAAATAATAATATTTCATGGTTCATTTAATCTCGGTGTTGCATGTTGTATATGAAATCAGACATAGTGTTATTCTAAAATATTAGGGTGTTACATTCCCCACATTCAACAAATTTTGTCCTCACAATTTTAACATGAACTTAGTAATCAATGTTTTTACATTTAAAAATACCATTTTTGAAAACCCCACATCATAAAAGGGATAATAAAAAATCCTCTTAAAAAGAGGGAAATATAAATATGAAAGTAATATAGAAGAAAAAAACTATGTTTCCAAATTGGAGAAAATTAATTGGAAGTGAAAATATGGACATGTAAGAGATAACTAATGCCTAATGAATAATAGAGAGTGATAGAAAACATTGATCACAAGAGAGTGAATGATCATAAGAAAGTTAATGACCACAAAACTATAGACCTAAGAGATGTGGAAAGACCATTGGTTCATCAGAAATGAAGGTACTAGGATAATTTTTTTGGGTTCATGATCCCTTTTATAAATTTAAGGATTTCATTTACCATCCAGACTAAATGGATCTCTGTGATGATATTTATTTCTCTCTATTTAACTCTTCATTTTTATTCAACAATTCATTAATCTATGCCATTATTTTCCACACATAAAAAATTTTTATATTCCATTGATAAATTATACTGGGTGTATCTTCCCTCATTTTTTACATGAATGAAATTCAGTCTTCTTTCCTTTATGGTATCCTCCAAATGAGAAGCTCCATCATTCATATCTTTGGTGAGTCTGAGATTGGGTTAAGGTATATGTTTTTGTCCATTTATTATGTTAATTGATTATAAATAATCACAATGTCATTCACTTTAGTCATCATCCCATTTTTTCTTAGGATAACCACATATTCCACCACATTCAGTATTAACATCATTCCTCTTGGTTTCATCCATTGAGTGGAACCAAAAAAAATATTGTGAGAAAAAATAATCATAATCATGAAATATCCTTTATAATATATCTAAATCAAGACACCATGTTTTAAATATATGACACATTAGGTTTAACCTAGTTTAACCATGACTATAATTTATTCAAATCCTTCATGATATTTTATAAATAGTTTCTGAATTTTTAAGACATATCCCTAAGGAGTGTCAAACCATGAATGCAGCAAAACCTGTTTTCGTGCACTATATGACTATCGAGTCAAAGACCAATGTTACCTTTTTATAGTTATTACCCTAGGTAAAACTATGCTAGATCCACATCAACTTTTAGTATCCAGACATGGATGAAAATTCTTGGAAACCACCCACTCTAAACTTCACAAAAATTTCAGGATATTTTTTTATACATAGTCTTATTATTATACTTTTCCATAGGGTTATTACTAAATTATTCTAGTCCTAATCCCCAAAAATAAATAGGCCTTGATTTGATACCAACTATAATGTCCTAATACATTTAAAAACATTATTTCATGAATATTAATATAAACATCCACTAACTACAAACTAAAGATAACAAAGGTCTAATGTCTTTAGAAGACTAGGTTCATAATACATCAAAGTGAGACTAAAATAAAAATTATTTATTTTATTCTACATAATAAAATATAAACTAATTTCAATGTCCTAAAACTGTGTGGGATAACCTGGGGAATACATAGAAAAAAGGGCTAAGCTAAAAATCTTAGAAAGGGAATAAAAATGTTAAGGAAACCTGATGTTTGACTCAAATATATAACATGATATAATAAAATAAAACGATAAAGAGTAATCACATAGGATTATAACATAAATAAATTGGTATCATAATATCTTGGAATAATAGTAAATGTGGAAAAAACATATAAAATGACATAAACATGAGTCAAATCTAACTTTCTAGACAACAATACATGGTCGAAAAATCCCCATAATGAATTAGGGTTACTCTCTAATCCCATCTATGATGTCTCATGAGACTAAAAATTTACCTAATGAATTGGAGAATTATCTTAGACCATTCATCATAACATGTTCATTATAATGTGTGTCACAAAATTAAAATCAATCATAAGGTATAAAAATACGAATTACCCATAGAAAGAAAAGGGGTTGCATAATATTGTCTCATATCATAAACAAGGGAAATTTCCTAATGAATGAATCTGAGAGATAAACAAAATTCCTCAATTAACCCATCAAATTAATGGAGAATAAGATATGTGTATATTCTAGAGATATATATACATAATTTAGAAGTAATCCTTAATATCAATGGTTATCCTCATTGATGAAAACAACTTTATAGATTACATAGAATATTTCTTGAGGAAAATTTCCTTTTCACTTTGAAATCACTTATTCAAAATCTATAAATTTAAAAAATATTATTGAAAAAAATTTAAAAATAAATATGGAAAATTATAAAGTAATATTCAAATATTTTATTGTTCGTGATGGTGTAAAATTTCATACATTTTGTATAAGTTAAAAGAAAACATTTCTTTCACACTTCTTTAAAAAAGTCAAAAAGTACTGTTTTTGGAAAATGATAGAAATATTCCTTTTAAAACCATTTGGTAAAAGGTAAAACATAGAAAATATGTATTTAATAAGTCATTTTAGAATAGTAAAAACATTATTTAAATTATTTTAAATAAAATATAGACATGAAAGAGAAAGATTCCAGATCTAAAAGATGATACAAGATTGGTATTACTTACAAAATACTTTATTGATGTTTCATTATCCAAAAAGGTAAGAATTAGAAACAAAATATGTAAAAAAAATTAAGGAATAGAGGGGAATAAAATATATGTGGTTTAAGAAAATAATTTTGTCTAATTTCCACTAAAGGATCCTTGAACACAAATAATCTCTAAAAGAAATGAGATTGTAACCTAAAGCCTCTACCACTTCAATAACTTTTGAATCAAATCCCATTGGATGAAGTATAATAAACAATTATATTCATACATAGATATTAAATATAAATAAATGAATATTTATTTAATAACATAAAAAACCATGCTAGAATCGTATGGGATTAGTGTCTTTGGAAACTTGGAAACATAAATAACTAGTTCATAAAACATCTATATCATCTCTCACTTATAACTTCAAAACTAGAACCCTTTTTGGCATATCATACTTAATATCTTCTATCATATCCTGGGTAAAAGAAACATAATAAAAATGTTAGATTAGATACACAATAAGGGTAAACAAAAAGATATCAACAACCACATAGTAATAACATGAGCATAAGGGTGTGAGAACATAAACTTAACATTTGAATATCTATACCTCGTATATCATAGATTCATAATCTTGAGTCATAGAATAAAATTGTAAGTTTATAATAAATGAATCATATTAATCAAATAAAATAATCCATGAGAGTGTAATATTGATATGAAACATGAAATTGTGGAATATATATAAAATTTTAATATTGTGAACATGTATTATTCGAAACAGGTTCATGCATTAAGTTAAATACATGAAACCAGGACCTGTATAATCTTATAGACAGGACACCAAAGTCCACGAATAAGCTTGTAGACATGAAATCTAGGTCTATTCATAAACTTATGGACATGAAATCTAGGTACACACATAAACTTATGGACATGGAAGCCATGTCCATGCATAAACTTATGGACACAAAAACTAGGTCCACGCATAAAATTGTGAACATGAAATCCTGTTCACAAATAACATATTTATCCCATGATTTATCCATATTTACCCAATTAATTAGAAGGATATATAGGTCCCACCCATCACACAATTAAAACCATACATATGTGTTCCAAAATAACATAAATAATTCATCATATCAGAATCCTTGAAAATAAATGGGTTTCATAAACATTTTATCAAAACACAACATGGAGAAAAGAAGAAGGTTAAATAATTATCATGAAATATTAAACATAAACCGAACATAAAAATAATAATAATATAATACTTGAATAATATCCATATTAAAGCATAAGTGACATCAAATAATTTTATATAAGTTGGAAAATAATTTTGAAATATCACTTGAAATAATTCATGAAAAATAACTTTTCTATTTTCAAATCATTTTTAAAGATCCACACAATTATAAAGGAAAATATCTTCTTTGAAAAGAACCATATAATATTTTAAAGGAAACATAAAATAATTATGATGTCACAATGGAGATAAAATATTCTCACGCTATATAAGTCCAAAAAACATTCCTTTCATATTTTTTTCTACAGAAAAGCCACCAAGAACCTCATTTAGAAAATGAGAAAAAGAATCATTTCAAACCTTTTTATAAATATTCAAAAATGAGTAAAAATTAATATATAAAAATCATAATAGAATATTAAATAAATTATGGGAAACAATTTTAGAAAAAATATATATAGAAGAAATATATAGTTTTAAGGGAAATTTTAAAAAGATATTTTTTAAAAGAAAATCTCTTATGAATATCATGTCATTGAAGTGATATTTATTCAGATGAATAGAATATGTGTATCAACTATAAATCCACATAAAACATGTGGAAATAAAATGTAATATTTTTCAAAATTCATCTCACATATAATCTTAACATGACATAATCAATGAAGTATAATTGTAACCGAATGAGTATAAATTTATGAAAAAAATTCTTTACCACTTTGTAATCAATCAAATAGTATGACCTATAAAAGTAATACTTACCAAATGAAACATTTAATACCATGAAAATAATGATATTAATTATATTATATATCAAATATCATTATATATACACCATGAAAAAAAAGTGGTGAATAAGGAATATATCTCACATAAGTAAAAGTGATATATGAAACCCTTACCTTAAGCTTCCGTTTAGTTTTATATACATTAACCACCTGTATAAAGGTTTAAATAATGTTATTAATTCATTATATAAATATAATTGTATATATAATACCTTATATGATACTTTTATAACATATTAACACATGTTCATTAATAAGATTTTATTATTTATAATGTTTCAGGTGCATTTATTTAATGGTTTCATTGTCTATTTATTTGTGTATGATTATATATTTTCTTGTAAAATTAAAATAAAACTCCAGAAGTGAAATGAAATGGTATTCATGTAATTACATAATTTTAAATGTTCCCATGTATCATTTTTCTTTCTCACATGACAATGATTCATTTGATAAAATGTTAATGATAAATGTTTAGTTTATTTTGGCGGGTTTTCAAACCATCACAAACTATTTTTGTTTTATTTTATATTATGTCTATATATTAGTTAAAAAAATGAAATAGGTTATAATATACCTTTTAAAATAAAATTTAACAAGAATAATAATTTATGACTATTCTTGAAGGTAGTAATGGAAAACAAAAAATCATTATCCATGGAGATGATTAACTGCCATAATTTGGACAATGGTTTCTTCTTCTTTTTTGAATAAGAGGAGATAAGAAAAAGAGTGGGTATAAGATATTAAATTATTAATATAAAATTATAGTATATATATTATACTTAATTTTTTATTCTTTTATGGATTAAGTAGGTAAAGAGAAGGTATAAAAAGAAATAAATTGAGAGAGATTGTTTGAGAAAATTACCTCTTGAATATCACCTCTTTGAAGGACCCCTTAAGGAACATGGAATTGATATGTGTGTGAGAATAGTAGAACTTGTATGTGTGGAGAGTGGGGAGGATAGGTTTTGGTAGATATTTGAAACTATTCCATTATTATGAGGATAAAAGGTGTGGTGAGAGGTGATATTTATACTTGAGGAAGGGTAGTTTTAAGTGATTAAATAATAATTATTTTATATTTAAATCCAACCACATTTGGGTGGAATTAATTCAAATGAATTTGGTTTATAATTAATGTTTTAAAGTCTGGTTAAGGTAATGAAAAACATCAAATACCCATTTAATGTTATAGATTTTATGGATTTTATTCTTTTACCTTTTACCTTTAATCATTATATTATTTTACCTATATAGAAAGAAATATTTTTTTAGCACGATAACGTTTTATGCCAAAAAATGAAAAAGACATTATAAAATAATTTTTACCTCATGATTAAAAATATGGAATCAATTTTTAAAATTTCAAAACACAGAACATGAAAAATTATATTTAAAATTAAACCGTCAACTTGCAATAAAAAAGAGTTTTTTTTGGAAAAATGTGTTTTTAAGCCAAAAAATGTACTTATACCAAAATAAAGTATAAATATTGATTAATGAAATTAATTAGATTATATAAAACTAAAAATTACTTAATTTACTTTGAGATCAATTTAAAATCATAAAATTACTTTCAAATATAATGAAAATGCGGGTTTTCTAAAAATCGGTATACTACGGGGAAAATGGTCATTTGCGACGGGTTATTTGTGACGGGTCAAAGAATCATCGCAAATAACCATTCATAAGGGGTTATTTGAGATGGGTAAATTGGCCCATCAAAAATAATAGATATTTACAATGGAGGAGTAAGGACCCTTCACAAATGGTTTTGCGTGAAATGGGAAGCAAACCGCGGGAAGGGCATTTGCGACGGGTTCCTATTCCCATCACAAATGCTCAGTGATGGTTTTTAATATTTGCGATGGGGTACTTGTCCCATCATAAATATTATTTCAGTAATTACCAATTTGTTATGGGAACCATCCCAAATAAATTTTTATCGAGTGACCATTTGCGATGGGTCTCGTCGCAAATTAAGGAATTTTTTACAGTAATCTCATTGCAAATAATCTCGTAGAAAATAAGCTAACCTATATAAACCTTTATCCTGTATTCCTCTCATTTTACTTCTTTCTCAACTTCTTTCACTTTCTTCTGAAAAATTTTCTTCTCAAATTTTCCATAGTATAAACTTTTAAATCGAAGCATAATCCATGACTTTTATACTTCGAAAGCTTCAATTTCAAATTATTTATCTATTTTTTTATTGCTTAGTTAATTTATTTTATTTTGAATTATTTATATTTTTTGTTTATTTTTTTCAATTAAATTAAATTAGAATTATATATTTTTTTCTCAGTATTTATTTTTATGAATAATTGTGTGTAAGTGTTAATTAGAAATAATTAGTAATAATAGAGAGGTTCTAAGGCCCACAGTAAAAGCTTGTGGGATGGGGATTTTAAAATTTTTGTCAGTGGGATGACGAAACTTTTCTTTTCTAATGATATAAGCCTAAGATAGGTTTGAGGGTCTCACGTAAATTATAAGGAGCATAAAATAAAAATTAAAACATACTCATTTTAAATCTGAAGCCGCGGTCGAATGCAACTAGTTGATGATTATCGTCACTTGAAGGATCCAAAGTAGGAATCCTGTATATTTTACACACATGATTCAAAAACCCACGGTAGCATTTATCGTCAAATTTAGGGTGCTAGTGCAGAGATCTGACAATGCTTTTGATGTCTCGACGATCACCGTATCAAGATGCCTTTGATGCTGAAGAGAGATCTTAATCCGAGCTTCTTGGATCGAGAGATTCTCTCTCTAGAGAGTGGGAGGAGAGAAAGGCTCTCAACTTTCATTCTAGGAAAGTGAATGAATAGTGATTATCCACACATGGGAGAGATCCTCCTTCTTAATTTATAGTGGAGTTGATAAATACCCAGTAGTGTTCCATGACCCCCGTTTATTTCAAAATCAACTAAATAAATAATTTTGATGAAATAAACTACATTAATACTATTTATTATTTTATCACATACTTTTAATATATATATATATATATAATATTACGTGATAAATACCGAGCCATTTAGCTCGACTCGATGTCTTGGTTAATATTTAACGAACCTTGAATATTAAAATAATATTAGTTCGATTAATATTTTCTCGTATTTACTAAACTTGTAAATAAATTAAATAAATTCAATCCTAAATATCCATAACTTGAATATTAGTGAATTTATTTAATTATTTTGGTGATCGAAAACTTGGACAACACTCGGACACTGTGGCGGGGCCCACTATGTCCATATATCTATTCAACAAAATAGGACAGATTCTTGAATACATTATTATGTGTGTCCCTCTAGACCCTTATCTCAATAGAAGTGAATAAAATCCACAAACCATGAGCAGAGTTTAGCAACACATCATGGCCCCTAAATAGATATGGATTGTCATAGCAATGACAACCAATCTACGAACGCTGACTGTGTACTATAATCTCTTTGTCATTAAATATCTCATAAAATAGGACGCACACTTCTATCATCATCTTTTTCTTTATTTATTATTCATTGATCTGTCCAGATGGATTTAACTTTGTACTGCTTTGACCAAAGACTTATGAAGGAAACTCTATCATGATCAAACAGGCCATAGATATAAAACTTCCTAAACATGGAAGAGAAAAATCATTTCTTGACCATTAAACCAATGTCATACCACCAACGACGCACCAAACACAAGCTTCCTCGCTAAGATTTAAATATCATGCTTGTTTCCTTGAATCAAAGTATATAATCTAATGGTATAAATTGGTAATGATCTCAAGTCATGAGACCAATACACATGTTCATAGATATGAATGACCAATGACACCAAAAACATGTGGTGTTCCTATTGGCGAGTCTGTCCTCATGATATCACTATTAGAGATCACCAACTGTGAACTTCAAGTGAAGAAGTCTCAATTCTTATGAGCCCCCAACAACTAATAGTTTAACATCTACTGTTTCTAGTCAGTAAGATGTATCTAGACCATAGAACATATATTTAATATTAATGTCATAGTATCTCATGGTTCTCATTATAGCCTAGGATCTACTATAACCTTTCGATATGATAATTAATCTTTGGACATTACCATTATAACTGTGGATGTAGAAAATTATATACTATAATGTTAAGATAACATCATGTATAACTATCTGTATACATGATATATTAATCAAAAGTACTGCATAGTTAGGTATAGGGAACCCACTATTTCAACACTCCCACTTGCACTAGAGACAACTATCTAACAAAACTTTTTAGATACTCACATGATAAATATCATGCTTCTCCCGAGTAATGTATTTAACTACTAGGCCTACCATGTTTTCTCAGTGCGGAATATCTACTGTATGCAAACTCATATCCTTGAGTAAAACTTCTCAAGATATGGTATCCCCCATTATATAACCTATTCCCATTATCATAACTTGAAAACTTGGATAGTAAGAATATCATAATTTAAATTATGATAATACTTTTCTCACTAAGTGTGAATCCAAGAACTGGATTAGATCGATTCATTTAAATACTTCTTAGCTACCTTATAAGCTGCAGTGTACTCGGTATTTTTAGGCATGACTACCAATAGATTTTATGAGCTTGAATTGCTAATCACTTTTGACTAACTGCGATACTATATCAATTGATCTAATGATTTCTAGTTTTAATCCCACAAAAACTAGTACACCTTCTTCTTCTCACACTAGGTATATATCATTTGTACTCTTCGAAGTACAAGATAATAGATCTGATTTCATCACTTGTAGTACTCCTGGAAACAATTAAAATCTGCCTATAATAAAGTATATCCTAGAAATATCAATTCTTGTACATATTATGGAATATGTGATTTATATATCACTAAACCATATAGAACTCAATTCAAAACATTAATCTCTTACCATTCTTCGAACATGTCAACCTGGAGAGATTAATCCATGTTTCATTGGAAACAATTCTGAACATGAATTGTTCCAAATTGTATTTTTCAATAAAATTTCACTATATGTGCGATTGACTAGGACCAAGAAACCTATGGATCTACCTCATTAGATCATGTTCCCTAGAACATAGGTTGCTACTTTAAGTCAATCACCAGAGAATAACTTTTAATATGGTCTTATCTAACAGTAAGAACATTAAATATTTTCCATATTCTGCCAAACATATTTCTCTTGGAAAACATTGGCACTCCCACTAACCTTTGGTAGACACAAGACAAATATTCATTTGAAATGAATGCTATAAGTTCTTGTTTCTTACTTTAATACTAAACTGAATTTTAGTAACTTGCAAACTTCATTGGAATTCAATGGTGTCATCATCCCTTTCTAGTTGTGTCATATAGATACCTTCCATGAATGATGATAATGACATCAAATGACCAATTTAATGATCATAGAGGTTAGCTATGAAAAGTAAAATTCTAATGGATTTAGGCATAACGACTTGGTATAACCAACTGATCCTTATTGGTACCAGGCTTGTACCATCCATGTATCATCTCATTTGAATACCCACAACAATATTCAATTTATAATCCCCTTTCAATTTGATACATGGAATCCATTATTGAATTTTTATTGATCTTGTCAATATTAGCTAATTTCCATATACTTCTTACTTATAGGAATTATTATTCTTAATTAATAATGTATCACCATCCATGGTTAATATAAAACCATAACCATGGTTTTATCCTTCCTATGCAGTATGTGTCACTGGAATACTCCTATGCCACATGTACTTGTAATACTTGTTCCTATGCCAACCATTTGTGCATCTTAATCATTGACTAAATCCAAGTAAATATTTCTCCCACTATCTCTAATAGTGATGTGAACCCTTATATAGAAATGTAGTCTAATAGTTGACTACATCTTTTCTATCTTAGGGATTTTTGTAATATCATAAGAAACCATTAGGATAATTACCTTAGATGCACAATGTGATTAACTTGATACATGTTTGTTTAATCCTTAACAAACACTTTGCATCTTTAACACGTCATATGACATAATGGTTTTTTCATACTATGACTTGTATGATATCTATTTATCATTTTAGTCGATATATAGTTTATGGGATTTTTCCGTGTTTTGAAAAGAACATCTTGAAATATAATGGAAGTTTCTACATGTTGTAACATTAATAAAACTTATATCATAACATTGATGTATAAAATGTGAGTTTTGGAATTTCTCCATGCTACATTTTGTTGATCAATGAAAATATGTAAGAATTTATCATCGATCCTCCTTATTAACATCAATATAGTGATTTAGATAAGGTAACACACGTTTAGGAGTTACTCCATGGTACATCATCATGATCGATGATTTCACAATCAATATATTATTCGGCATGCCGATATGAAGAAAGTCATATCTTATAACTATGAATATAATTAACTATTACATTCCTTAATAACTTAATGTAATATTAGGAAGTATTTTTACCTCTATATTTCCTTTGGATAGTTCACATTCACTTGTTGAACTATCCCCGGAAGCTTTGTGGAATACCTTTATTTCTAAAGTTTTCTTTATCTAAACTAAATATGTCTATAATACCAATGGTGTTTAGCTGTGAAAATCCTAAATACCATTATAGGTATATAATTTATGTCTAATTTTAGTTTTACTTGAAAAAGAATCATATTTCTATAACTGGGTACGTCTTACATTTATCTATTCATCACTTATGGCCTATGATTCAAGTACCAGTGAACTATTTGTTGAATATGTTACCACAAAAAACATTAATTCCAAAACTTGGAATAATGTATCATTATGCCCAAAATGGAATGTGAGATAAATGTTTTGGTTATACTCAATAACTTTTTCAATTTGAATCAATCACTTGGGAATTAGAAGTTATGTGTTTCCCACCGCTGACTTAGAAATCACCCTTTCTTAGCTACTTAGAGAAAACACTTTACTTCTTATAATGTTCCTATAATTACTTATTTACTATATTTAAATACAAATATGTTATTGGAATATTGTATTCAATACCCAAGAAGTATGTTAGAAAAATTAATTTATATTGATGAATATATCTGAACGAGAATCAGGGTACTTGCTTTTAATATTTCAGTATGTGATGCAAATAACCTCCTGTTAAATAACCAACCACTTTTATTTGAAGGACATGATGAAGGTGCTTTTGACGTAACTTTCTATAATACTTTTCACTTTATCATTCAATATATTCTCCATAAGAACAAAAGATGGTGCTATCTTTAATATTCTTATTACTTGGAAAATGTTACCTTTAAGGTAATGAAGTTGTTACTCTATATCATTAATTTGTATCCTTAAATGAAACTAGAGTAATTGGGTGTAAAAATTTATATGAATGGGATGACATGAATGATTATGAATGTCTTTCACTTTATAAAAACTGAGTGCAATCATCACATTCAAATCTTGCTTCACTTTCTCCTTGGAAACTTCTTTGAGACGAGACTACATGTAACATCATCCATGTCATGATGTAGCGACCACAACTAACATTTGACGTTGATGATAACATTACGATAGAACCATCATATTCTTGATAAATGAGTCTCCTGTAAGCAATTTTACACCCTCGCTTCTTGAGGTGGGTTAACAGGTTGGGACACAAGCACCTTGAATTTCTGTTATAGTAGTAATGTGCGCAAGTGCCTATAATACACTTGGAATTTCATGCTTGTTTGGACATTAACTTTTTCAAATAATTATCACAATTTTATTATGGTATTAATTTTCATTAAACACAAATAAACATTAGAAGATCGTACTTTTATGTGATTATAAGTTTAGACATAATTGATTATTTAATCATTTAAATGCCTCCTACAAATTTTTCGAATTCTAGGAACCCTATGTACTAGAATCAGAATACTCTTGAGTATTCTAGTGGAAATGATTCTCAACCAAGACCTAATATTCAATAATATATGGCTATGACACTACTTGGAGGGTTCAAGGTAGGATTTTGGCTGGCAAACTCCATTAACTCGCGGTTCCTTGATCTATTGAGTGAAGTCTCAGCTTCAAAAATCATGTATTTATTTACTCAACGATTGGATATAAAATTACAACAAGCTAGTTATGGCTATTTAATTGTTTCAATTTTAGATAAGTCAACCAACAACCCTAATAAGAACTCCTTGGTAGTAAGAGGCACCCTCAGCTATGGCATGACCGACACCCCAAACACCCAGCTTTGTTCAAACTTGAATGAAAGAATACCGTAATGACTTAATATTACTTTGAGGGTTTGGTGTTTTATATCGACGAATGTAATCCATTTTTATTAAACTTGTTCATCTATGTTGTTACGTTCATAACTGAACTTTAATATAAAAACATACGCTGCTTCTTTATGCATTTTATTATTTATTATATTATGTATTTTCCTGATGTTCTAAAATGTATAAAATAATAAATAAATTCATAAAGGTAAACCACCACTCGACTGGTTTTGAGCATATAAAAAACCTAAGGGAAACGTACCTGAGTCAAATATTGACTCATAATGAAGCTTTCCCCCATCCTATAAATTTTTTTCGCATCTGGAGTATCTCCTTGTCTTGGTGAGGTCCTACGTCACGTCTTAGAGTAATGCCTCATCTTGGTGAGATCCGCGCGTCGTCTTACTCCATCTTGATCAATGTACACCGCCTCATCTTGGTGGGCTCGACGTCACATCTCGCATCGTCTACGTCATTTTATGTCTTCGTCCGAAGTACAAAATTACTCGCACACAGGTGAGGGGAACTCAGATATAAATGTACATCAAGTAAAAATTTGGTGTGGATTCCCTTATACATTTTAACGGAAAAATTATGACGATACACATACCATCAAATAATTAATTACAAACATCATATGAAGTTAAATAATTAAATAAATAAATTCAACATACATGTGTCGGTGCTCAAGACCAGAATATGGGCAAAAATACGTGATAAAATTAAAATGAATTAATTATGTACGAGGGTTATCTAAACTAAATTAATTTAATTAAATAATTCAAATAATTTAATTATTTATCTGTCCTCTAATTAATTTAATTTTTATGCCAAAATTAGATTAATTAATTATTTTAATTTCATTGAAAAATTAAATTAATTTATATTACGGGTATTAAGATAATTAACTAAAATTAATTCTAATTAATTTAATTTAAATAAAAAAAATTAAATTAATTTATTTTGATTAATTTAAATGGTAGGTCCCCAAAACATCACTACAGTACCTGTGGGGGTCGGTTCAAACCCCCGTAGGACCCTACTAGGCCTTGCAGGGCCAAATTGGGTCAGACCGATCCGTCCAAAACTCATTCCAGGTTGGGCTGATTGACCCAGACCGCTTCGTGGCCAAATTTTTCCCTACGGAAAGATAATTTACAGGCAAAAAGAATGCACCTCTTGAGTGTAGACGGAGGCGGCTGATGGCACTGGCAGGAGAAGGCTGCCACGGTTTGACAACGACTATAATGATCAGTCGGTCGAGATCTTCCTGGCACGGTGGATGGTACGACACCGTAAAGGAACTCGGTGGCGACTAGTGCCATGCGGCGACGGAAAAGGGAAGTGTCCGGGGGGAGGGTGCTTGGGGCGGAGCTGCAACTGTCAGTTGGGGTAGAAGGTGGTGAGGTTTTAGACAACACCAGAGTAGTGGCGACCGGAAAGCCTTAGGGAGGCCGGAGTTGAGCGCGCCAAGTGGAGTGTGGTTAGAGATGGTCTGACAGCGGTGGTGGTGGAGGTCGGAGCCACGGATGGCTGGCATACTAGGTATGAGCTGCAGCGGAACACTACGAGGTGAGGAGCCTGGGCACTAGCGGGGTGCGCCATTCCTGCCGATGGGTGCAGCCAGGAGGTAGGCGACTCGGGGATGAGTCACTGGGAGGATTCCTGGCAGGAGTAGAAGCGGAGGGCGACATACAAGAGGCGGAGCCCTGCTGTTGTGGCACAATAAAGGAGGACTGGGCTTGGTGGGAGGTGGCAGACTGGTTCACCAGGAAGGGCACTAGGCGGCAGTTGACTCTCTGCGTGCTAAGGAGCAGGCTGGGAGGAGTGCGGGGTGGCAGTGTGAAACAAGATCAGGCGGTGCCTGCTGGGTTGTAACGTGCTACAGAGGAGCGGAATTCCCATTTGTGGCCTGGAGAGAAAGCCAGGTACAGGGGTCTGTGCAGACCCCTTTTTCGATTTTTTTTCTTTTTATTGCTTTTGGCGCCACCCCATTTTTTCTAAACCATATATTTGGTTTTTTAAACTTTAAAACTTCTTTTAAAGTCTATTCCACCTCTCATTTTTTAGTCAAGTCCACCTTTTCCCCATTAACTTTTTTTCCACACACAAAAATTTCTAAAGGCTAAATAGCCTTTTAATATAATAATAATTAAATTTTTATAATAAAATAAAAAATTATTATTATTTTATTATTATAATAATAAAATAAATATTATTATAATAATAAAATTATTATGAAAATAAAAAAAAGTGAAATTATAATTTGCACAATTTTAATTATTTCCGATGAACCGATCTAAACTTGATCGATCCTTCAGAATGAAATAACTTTAATACCCATGATAAAACCACAAAAGTGATCTAATCCAAAAAATTAAAATGGTCATAACTTGGCCATTCGAGATCGGATTGATGTGTGGTTTGAACCGCTGGGACCATTTTTGAACTCTCTACTTAATTGTAATGCAAATTTAATTTTTTAGGCTCAGAAAATTTATGTGATTTCTCTGATACCACTGAGAGGTTCTGGGGCCCACAACAGAAGACGGTGGGCTGGGGATTTTAAAATTTTCCTCAGCGAGATGACGGAACTGGTTGTCACCGACAATCCAAGCACTAAATAGGTCCAAGGATCATGCATAAATTATAAGGAGAACAAAATAAAAATGAAAATGTACCGATTTCAAATATGATGTTGCAGTCGATTGCAACTAGTCGATGGTGATTGTCTCTTGAAGAATCCAAAGCAGAAACCCTCTAGATCGTCCACACGCACTTAAAAAACCCACAGGAGCATCGATCTTCGAATTCTAAGTGCTAGCACAGAGATCCGATGGCGCTTTCGACGTCCCGACGATCACCGCATCGAGATGCCTTCAATGCTGAAGAGAGATCTTGATCCGAGCTTCTTGGATCGATAGCTTCTCTCTCTAGAGAGTGGGAGGGGAGATAGACTCTCAACTTTAATTCCATGAATGTGAATGAATAGTGATTAACCACATATGGGAGAGAACCTCCTCTTTAATTTATAGTAGAGTTGATAAATACCCGGTAGGGTTCCCATACCCCCATTTATTTCAACATCCACTAAATAAATAATTTTGACGAACTAAATTGCATCAATATTATTTATTATTTTATCACATACTTGTAATATATATAAAATAGATTACGTGATAAAAACCAAGCCAATTTATTCGACTTGCTGCCCCGCTTAATATTAAATGAACATTGAATATTAAAATAATACTCATTCGATTAATATTATCTCGTATATACTAAACTTGTAAATACATCAAATAAATTCAATTCCAAATATCCAAAACTTGAATAATAATGAATTTATTTAATTTTTTTGGTTATCGAAAACTTGTACAACACTCGGACCCTGTAGTAGGGACCACTATGTCCATATACCTATTCAACTGAATATGGAAGATTCTTGAATACGCTATTGTGTGTGACCCTCTAGGACCTTATCTCAACAATAGTGAATAAAATCTATAGACCAAGAGAGGAGTTTAGCAACCCATCATAGCCTCAAAAGAGATAAGGATTTTCCTAGTAATGAAAACAAACATACAAACACTAACTGTGTACTATAATCTATTTATCATTAAGTATCTCATAAAGCAGGACACACACTTATGTCATCGTCCTTTTCTTGCTTTATTATTTGTTGATCTGTCTGGATGTATTTACCTTTGTATTGCTTTGGCCAAAGACTTATGAAGACAACACCATCATGATCAACCATGCCTGAGATATACAACTTCCTAAACTTGGAAGCGACAAATCCTTTCTTGACCATTCGACCAATGTCATACCACCAACGACGCACCCAACACAATCTACCTCGTCACAATTTCAATACCATGGTTTTTTCCTTGCATCAAAGTATGTAATCAAATGGTATACATTGATAATGATCTCATGTCAGAAGACCAAACCACATGTCTGTTGATAGGAATGACCAATGAAACCCAAAACATGTGGTGTTCCTATTGATGAGTCTGTCCTCATGATCTCACTAATAGAGATCACCAAGTGCAAACTTCATGAGAAGAAGTCTAAATGCTTATGAGCCCCTATCACCGGATAGTCAAACATCTACCGTGTCCAGTCGGTAAGATGTATCTAGACCATATAACATATATTTAAGATTAACGTCATAGTATATCAAGGTTCTCATTATAGCCATGGATCTGCTATAACCTTTCGAAACGACAATTAATCTTTTAACATTACCATTATAATAGTGGACGCAGAAAAGTCTACACTATAATGGTAAGATAACATCTTGTATAAGTTTATGTATATGGGATACGGTAATCAGAAGCAATGCATAGTTGGGTCTAGGGCACCCATTATTTCAACAATAATTAGTAATAAATTGTAATAAATTGTAATTAATTATAATAATTAGTAATAATTAGTAGTAAATTTCAATAATTATAAATAATTAGGAATAATTAGTAACGATAAGGATTAATTATTAATAATTAGGAATAATTAGTAATAATTAGGAATATTTAGTCATAATTAGGATTAATTAGTAATAATTAGGAATAATTTGTAATAATTAGTATTAATTAGTAATAATTAGGATTAATTAGTAATAATTAGGACTAATTAGTAACAATTAGGATTAATTAGTAATAATTAGGATTATTTACTAATAATTAGAATTAATTAGTAATAATTAGAATTAATTAGTATTAATTATGATTAATTAGTATTAATTAGGAATAATTAGGATTAATTAGGATTAATTAGTAATAATTATGATTAAATGGTAATATTTAGGATTAATTAGTAATAATTCGGACTGATTAGTAATAATTATGATTAATTAGTAAAAATTAGGAATAACTAGTAATAATTAGGATTAATTAGCAATAACTAGGATTAATTAGTAATAATTAGGATAAATTAGTAATAATTAGGATTAATTAGTAATAATTAGGATTAATTAGAATTAATTAGTAATAATTAGGATTAATTAGGATTAATTAGTAATAATTAGGATTAATTAGTAACAATTAGGTATAGTTAGAATTAATTAGTAATAATTTAGATTAATTTGTAATAATTAGGATTAATTAGTAATAATTAGGATTAAATAATAATAATTAGGATTAATTAGTAATAAATAGGAGTGATTAGTAATAAATAGTAATAATTTGTAATAAATAGAAACAAATAGTAATAATTAGTAATAATTAGTAATAATTAGTAAAAAATAGTAAAAAATAGTAATAATTAGTAATAAATAGTAATAATTTGGAATAAATAGTAATAATTTGGAAGAAATAGTCATAATTAGAAATAAATAGTGATAATTAGGAATAAACAGTGATAATTAGTAATAATTAGGAATAATAATTAATAATTAGGATTAATTAGTAATCATTAGGAATAATTAATAATAATTAGGATTAATTAGTAATAATTAGGAATAATTAGTAATAATTAGGAATAATTAGTAATAATTAGGATTAATTAGTAATAATTAGGAATAATTATTAATAATTTGGATTAATTAGTAATAATTGGGATTAATTAGTAATAAATTGGTATTAATTAGTAAGAAATTGGTATTAATTAGTAATAATTAAGATTGATTAGAAATAATAAGGATTAATTAGTAATTATTTGGATTAATTAGTAATAATTGGTAATATTTAGGAATAATTAAGATTAATTTGTAATTATTACGATTAATTAGTAATAATTAAGAATAATTAGGAATAATTAGGAATAATTAAGAATAATTAGGATTAATTAGTAATAATTAGGATTAATTAGTAATAAATAGAAGTAATTAGTAATAAATTGTAATAAATAGTAATAAATAGTAATAAATAGTAATAAATAGTAACAATTAACAATAATTAGGAATAAATAGTAAAAATTAGTAATAATTAATAATAATTAGGAATAAATATTATTTATTAGGAATAATTACAAAAATTAACAATAATTAGGAAAAATTAGTAATAATTAGGAAAAATTAGTAATAAATATGAATAATTATAGATAATTAGGAATAATTAGTAATAATAAGGAATAATTAGTAACAATTATGATTAATTAGTAATAATTAGGATTAATTGGTAATAATTAGGATTAAATCATAATAATTAGGATTAATAAGTAATAATTAAGAATAATTAGTAATAAATAAGAATAATTAGTAATACATTGGAATAATTAGTAATAATTAGTAATAATTAGGATGAATTAGTAATAATTAGGAATAAATAGTAATAATCAAGATGAATTAGTAATAATATGGATTAATTAGTAATAATAAAGGTTAATTAGTAATAATTAGGATTAATTAGTAATAAATTGGTATTAATTAGTAATAAATTGGTATTAATTAGTAATAATTTGGATTAATTATTAATAATTAGGATTGATTAGTAATAATTAGGATTAATAAGTAATAATTAGTAATAATTAGGAATAATTTGGATAAATTAGTAATAATTATGATTAATTAGTAATAATTAGGATTAATTAGTAATAATTAGGATTAATTAGTAATAAATAGTATTAATTAGTAATAAATAGTTATAATTAATAATAATTAGTAATAAATAATAATACATAGTAATAAATAGTAATAAATAGCAATAAATAGTAATTAAGAGTAATAAATAGTAATAAATAGTAATAAATAGTAATAAATAGTAATAAATAGTAATAAATAGTAATAAATAGTAATAAATAGTAATAAATAGTAATAAATAGTATAATTAGGAATAAATTGTAATAATTTGGAATAGATAGTAATAATTAGGAATAATTAGTAATAATTAGGAATAATTAGTAATAATTAGGAATAATTAGGAATAATTAGGGATAATTAGTAATAAATAGGAATAATTAGAAATAATTTGGGATAATTAGCAATAATTAGGATTAATTACCAATAATTAGGATTAATTAGTAATAATTTGGGATAAATTAGTAATAATTTGGGATTAATTAGTAATAAATAGGTATTAATTAGTAATAAATTGGTATTAATTAGTAATAATTAGGATTAATTTCTAATAATTTGTAACAAATCGTAATAAATTGGTAATAATTAGTAATAATTGGCAATAATTAGTAATAATTGGTAATAATTAGTAATAAATAGTAATAATTAGTAATAATTTGAAATAATTACGAATAATTATGATTAATTTGGATTAATTTGGATTAATTTGGATTAATTAGGATTAATTTTGATTAATTATGAATATTTAGTAATAATTAGGAATAATTAGGAATAACTAGGTTTAATTAGTTATAATTAGAATTAATTAGTAATAATTAGGATTAGTTAGTAATAATTAGGATTAATTAGTAATAATTAGGATTAATTAGTAATAAATTGAAATAAATTCAAGTACATTGTGATAAATTGGCTCAATTTCTAGCATATTGGTGGCATTCCTTTTGATCAAAGACTTAACTCTCTAAAAATTTCTCCCTCTGAAATCAGTATGAAAAATTGGCTCCAATTTATGTTGGAGTATATTTTTCATATTTATTTCAGCTGGAGAAAGTTGCAAGGAGGTGAGCCATCTGAAAAAGGAGGCTCTTTTACCTGACGACTCACCTCCTTGAAACTTCTACAACTAAAATGACTTTGAAAATGATGCTCTGACATACATATATAAATTTTCATATGCACGAGCATAGAGAGTATCCCAACAAGGACTACCTATTCTCTATCCTCATGCATACGAAAATGGATATTCGTACGTCGTAACAGACTTTTCATAGTGATTTTATTCATAGAAATTTGCAAGGGGATGAGTCATCGGGAAAGAGAGATACCACTAATCTGCTAGAAATTATGTCGCCGATAATTAAAAATAATTAGTACAAAATACCTGTAAGTAATAATTGTCTTCTCTTTTTTGGATAATATTTATCTTATATCTAATTATACAAAATAATAAATTATTTAATATTTTTTTAGAAAAATATGGAATAAAGAAGTTGAAAACAGTTGTTATTAGATGAACATACTTAGATAAATTAGCACAAGAATCCAAATGGTTTTAGTTTAATTATTCTATATATTGAGGGTGTTCAAGCTTTCTTATCATTTGCATCATCAAAACCAACATTTGTTTCAGAAGGGAAAGTTATGTGTCCCTGTAAAAAATGCGCTCTGAGGACGTATGACACATTTGACAACATTGGAGGTCATTTATTATGTTTTGGTTTGAACTAGGTTATGATTTTAGTATTAATATGGTGAACATAGTTCCATAGAATATACTAATAATTTGGTTACTGATCTAGCACAGTTTCAAAATTTAGTACATGATGTGAAAGGTCTATCTTTTCAACAAAATGAAACTCAGGATGATATTGATTTCACTCTTGAGTTAGAACCTTCTTATTTATATGATTTGTTGAGGTCCACTAAGGATTCCTTATATCTTGGTTGTAAGATAAGAAAGTTTGAAGTAGTTTATAAATTTATGGATTTTAAATCAGATAATGGAATGCCAAATTGTTTTTTGATCAGATATTCTCTTTGTTAAAACACTACTACCTGAAGAAAATATGTTGCCTATAAATTTTTGTTAGATTAAGAGGCCGGTTTGTAATCTGGGTCTTTATTATCAGAAGATTCATGCCTGTTCAAATGACCGTATCATATATTATATTTGAAATGATTCATTGGATAGTTTTCTTACATTTGGACAATCAAGGTATAAAGAAGTTCAACCAGGGAAGTATGGATTAATTCCGGTAAAACAATTGAGATATTTCCTATTCACACCTAGATTGAAACATTTATTTATGTCTTAGAACATAGTAGCATTGATTTCATGGAACACAACTAATATTTCAATTGGTAAAAGTTTAAATCATTAATATTATGGTGATTCATGGAAACATTTTGACCAAGTGAGTCCGTATTTTTTTAGAAGCCCGAAACATGATATTGGGTATTTCTACTGACAGGTTCTCTGTTTATTTGGTCCTTATGGTAGTCAGTATTCATGTTGGATTGTCTTTTTAACTTTGTAAAATTTACCTCTATGGATGTTGATGAAGGATCCATATATCATTTTGACCTTATTAATTCCAGGTCATCTGAAAAAGAATATTAATGTTTATTTGAAACTATTGATTGATGAGTTAAATTCACTGTGGAGTAATAGTGTCAGTACATATGATGTTACTGCAAAAAGAACTTCCTACTGAAAACTAAATTGATGTGGAAAATTAGTGACTGCCTTGAATATGACATGTTACCTAGATTGAGTACACAATAACCAAAATCATGTCCATACTGTATGAGAGACAACAAAGAGTTTATGCTCGTTAATGGAAAAAAACCTTCTTTTTCTGACTATCATCATAGAATCCTTCCAACCGATCAACCTTTTTGAAGAAACAAATATCATTTAAGAAAAAGAACAATTGAAAAAGATGGGCCTCTAATAATGATCTCAGGAACAGAGTTAGAATCAATTTCCTCTTCATTACCTCCCATCACATTTGGACCAACAATAAACCAACATAAACTTTATGGGTTTGAAAAAAGAGTACAATTGGTTAAAACTAAGCATTTTTTTGGGATTTTCCATATTGGTCTGATTTATTAGTCCTTCACATGTTGGATGTGATGCATATTGAGAAGAAATATTTTAATAATTTATTTAATATAGTTTTGGATACAACTAGTGAGACTAAAGATAATGTAAATGCATGACTAGATCTTGTCCAAACTTGAAAGCGACCAGACATTGAATTGTTTAAAAATTTTAGATCATAGTAGGTAGTGATGCCAAAAACAGCTTATAAACTTTCCAAAGTGAGTAAATTATTTTTTTGTTAGTGGATTTCATATTTGAGATTTCTAGATGGTTATAAGTCCAATTTGGGAAGATGTGTCAGAAATGGTTATATTATCAGATTAAAAAGTCATGAATGTTTTGTTTTAATGGAAATAATTATGCCAATTGAATTAAGAGGTTTTTTGAATACTATTATTTGGAATGTGTGAAGGGACATGTTATATTTTTTTAAGACATTTGTGCATTGACGACAGACTACGATGTAGTAAGAAAACTGGAAGAAGATTTCATTTTAATTTTATATAAACTGGAAAAAATATTACCATTGTATTTGTTTAACTCAATGGAACATTTAATATTACATTTGTCGCATGAAACAAAATGTGGAGGTTCAGTACAGTTATGATGGATGTAATCATTCGAGAGATGTATGCAGAAATTAAAGAAAAAAGTACAGAACAAAGTATGAGTTGAATGATCAATTGCATAAGCTTATTTTCAAGAGGAAATTACTTTTTTATGCACTCATTACATTAAATCTGAATAACCCTAAAAATATAACTGTATGGGATTTAGAGAGAGAAATTTTTAAAATGACATGAGAAATCAATTATCAGTTAATAAACATCCCGAACTTGGTTTCAGTGGAGTTCCTAAATGATGAATTTCATATGATGAACATCACAGAGCTTATACATACATTCTTCTCAACTATGAACAAATGACACCATTTGTATAGTGAGTGATCCTATCACTTATTCTATAATTTTTATAGTAGTATATTAATATTATTTTATTTGTAGGTTATACGATAATCATATCAAGAAACAGTTTCCACAAATTATAGTATCTTCTCTTGAAGAACATCATAAAAAATTTCCTTCTGGTTTAAAAAAATAGTAACAATATTTTTTTATTTCACATAAAAAATCAATTTAATACTTGTTATAGTGATAATTTTTTTTACAAATTTTTAGGTATATCAACATGGTGATAAAATTGATAATTGATTATGTGTATTCTGTAACCCACCATCCAAAATGGTTAAATCTTATAATGCATATGTGGTGAATGGTTTTTGATTTCATACACGCGAATATGGGGAATAAAAAACATTGAATAACAGTGTTTTCTTGAGAGGATCTCATCATAGAGAAACTGAAGTGGTCTTTTATGGCATGTTGGAAGAAATCATTGAGCTATGTTATCTAGGATAACATTACATAACGATGTTTAAATGTCAGTGGGTGAATACTAAGAGAGGATTGTGTGTTCATATAATCCATGGAATCGTTGATATTAAATATAAAAGTCTTCTTATAGAAAATAAACCATTTTTATTGGCTCATCAAGAACATAAAATTTATTATGAAAATTACTATGCTACTTCAAGAGAGTTAGTTCATTGGTATAGAATAAAAAAATTAAATCTCGAGAGAATTAGTTTACTAAAAGTGAACGTGGTTCTATTGAAGTGCAAGGAATTGAAATTTTTCAAGAGACTACTCCAAATACATATTTTTCATGAAGAGACACGAATATCATTGATGACACCCCATAGTTAAGGGATGATGGTGGTGATGATGTTAATGATGTTACAACTAAATTTAAAATGACATGATAAGATAAAAATGAAACTAATAGTGAAATTGATGATGCTGAGGAGGAAGATGAATACATTGACATCGATAACTATAAATATGAGGATGAAGATGGACATTTACATAGTTAAATACTATTTATAATGATAATATATATATATATATATAATAGTTATTTTCAACTATTTTCTAACAAAAATCATTTTGTTTTTCGGAAGTATGAGGATCTGTATCTTCTGTTGAAGGAGGCTGATCAACCTTTGGATAAGAAGGATGTTGGATCATCTAACCTTCAGACTGCTAGCAGTTCAAGGGGCACTCAGAATGGGTGTGGTCTTGCAATACTGATGATTCCCAACCCTATCCCCGAGTGACTTCCATGTCTTGGGTTAAATCCACACACAAAGAGGTATGTTTACCTATATATTTTAGTTATTTTTCATTAATTTAATTATTTTCTAATTGTTTGATTAATTTTTAGTTTTTTCATAGCTTTAAAAATATAGCTATTGGATAGGGGGTGATATATTGTGCAATTATTTTTCTGAAGCATTGGTTTCATAGGATCATATTCCCGTTGATGTTCAGCAACGCATGTTCGAGCATTGGTTGGTACATAAATAAATAATATTTATTTTGAAATTAATTTAATTACTGACATCATATTATAAATTATTTGTAGGGGTTATGATATACCATTGATTAGAGAATACGTGAGGCTATATGGAAGGCATGGCAGGGAGCTATGGATCTGCATTGCACTCGGTTTTTGTAAAATTTAAAAAGGAAAGAAATAGAGAAAGTAAGAGTGATAGAGTTTGATGAGACATGTCATATCCACTGGCCTGATTATATTTCATCTCTGTTTTGGGATGGATTATGTACACACTGGTTGAGTAGACATTTTTAGATTTGATCATCAGTAGGTCAGCAAAATCAGGAGAGACATGAGGTAACACATCAAGTTGGTAGTCATATATTCCAAATGCATAGAGAGTATATGGTAAGTACATTTTTTTAAATATTGTATATAACATTAAATGTAAATGATTTATTTTATATTCATATAGGTAGTCACACAACCTGATATTATGGAGTATGATGTTTAGAGGAGGCTGTACAATGATCCAACCACTAGATATATTAGAGGTGCTGGCCAATGTCCGATTGTGGTCAGTATAATTTCAATGTGAGTTTTAAATTTAACTCTAAATAATATTTTAACTATTATAATTTTAAATTGCAATTGATGGAGTCATATGAGGCCGCGATGTCTCAGACACGTGGTGAGAGCCAGGCTGAGACCGATGGTCAGACCAATGTCCACCAATTTGATGTGGCAACATGATGCAAATAACCCAGTATGCCTTCAAGAAAGGACGAGTCATTGGTATCGACTCTCAATTGACCCTAAGAGTTTTTATTGCACTGCTGCGATGTCGGTGTATGGCTCGAGAGGAGATTGCGGAGAGTCATCATCATCAGTTGTACTGTATCTGAAGCATATGCGAACTCAAAGTGTGCTTCTAGAGACTCTATGTAGGGAGCAAGAGGAGATGCGTTAGTGACAACAAAAACAACAGGAAGAGTTCCTATGACAGTAGTAGTAGGGGATACAAGATGAGATGCGTCGATGGCAGCATCAGCAGGAGCAGGAGCAGATAAAATATATGCGACGTCTGACTCGTAGTTTAGGGATGAAGTTCCCTCCACTATCTCCTCTATCTCCTCCAGACGACCCTCCCCAATTACTGTTGTATTTTTATTTTATAATAAAATATTTGAATGTAATTTTTTTGTAATATTAACAATTCAATATTTTAAATAGTGTGTTTTTATATTGTTGTGAATATTAATGTTTTTATTATTATTTTATTTTTTTATTATATTTATTATTTTATTAATTAATATAGTTTTTTATTTTTGTGAATAATAAGGTTTTTATTATATTACTAATATTAATTTATTATTTCTTTAATATTAATATTAATAATATTATAATATTATTTAATTATTTTATAATTAATTTTATTTTAATAATATGTATATTATTATTTCATTAATATTAATATTATATTATTATTATTAATATTATTTTATAAATAATTTAATTATACTAATATTAATATTATAATTTTATTTATATTAATATTATATTATTATTAATATTTTTTTATTATTTTTTTCGATTATTTGTGACATGCCCGTCGCAAATACTAATTGCGAAGGTCCGTTGCAAAAAGATTTTTTTAAAAATTAGGAATAGAATTTGCAAAGGGTAGCTGACCCGTCTCAATAGGTTTTTTAAAAAACTCGCCGAACCTATTTGCGACGGTATTCTGCCCATCGTAAATAATGGATTTTTGTGATGAAACGTCACAAAAGGTAATATTTTCGATGCCCTTTTCTGCAACGGTCTATTTGTGATGGATTCTTGTCACAAAAGAACATTTGCGACAAGAACCTGTTATAAATGTACCATCACAAATATCCCCTTTTCAAGTAGTATTTTATACTATTCACTAAAAAATTAAATTTTTAAAAAATTATCAAAAATTTAACTTAAGATAATTTTGAAATTATGAATCCAAAAATGATTTCCATTTCATCAAATAAATTTTATAAAAGTTTCAAAAATTAATTATATTTATTTTTCTCATAGAAACAATAAAAAACATTCTTGAAGAAAACATATATTTGAAGAGTAAAATGACTTTACTAAAAATTAAATTCATATTCACAAAGAATTAATTAATACATCAACAATGAGTTGGGAAATTATATATTTCATAATGTGGTTAATACTTTTTATTCCCCTTAATTTAATAGGTGCTTTATAATGGTTGTATTAAAATAATAATATTTTAGAGTTTGTTTAAGATCAATTCTATATGAAATGTAAGTAATTAAAGAGATTAAATTTATTTAAAAATATACATAACATAAAATCTTGGGGTGTTACATTCCACCCCCTTTAAAATAATTTTTTAATTCGAAATTTGTTACTCGGATACAAATAAATGATGATACCACTTCCTCATCACATCCTCAGGTTCCCACATAGCTTCCTCAAATTGTTGGTTTCACCACAAAACATTAACTAGGTGAGTTTTCTTGTTTCATTGAAAATTTTCTCTATGATCTAGAATCTCTACTAGTTTATCTTAATAAGAAAGATATTTCTACATTAGTATGACTTCTGAGTTTATTACATGTGAAGGATCAGATATATACTTCATCATGAATCAATAAGCTACAATACCGATACGATCAATAATTTTACAAAATTGGGTCTTATAAATTTAAAATTTCACTTTGAAAATCAATATTCGATATTTAAAAATTCTTTTCTGAGAATCCCACATCATAAAAGGGTCAATCAGGATTCCTCTTAAAAAGAGGGATAGTAAAAGGCGAAGGTCACCACAAAACTTGGATTCAAATTAGGATAATCAATGGAAAGTTAAAATATGGACATGGAAGAGAATTATAACTCTAAATTTATGATGGATAATGATAGATAGCATGGTCAATATACGATTAATGATAAAAAATCAATAGACCAGAAATTTCATAAAAATGACGATAAAAGAAAAACATTTTTATTTTAAATCCTTTGAGAATATATACTTACTTTATTTCATCTCATAAGTACAATATAATTCTTTGTTTGTGCATTGATCAATTTCCAATTTATTTCTTACTCCATGAAATGATGTTGAAATTGTAATGACTGAATAAATAATGGATCATAAGATCTATAAGAATGAAAATTCATTCCTTCTATCACTAGTTATCATCATAACAAAATAGTGACCACAGGTAATTAAATACCCATTAATATTTATATGTTTAATAAATATATTAATCTCTAAGACCTCATACAATTTTTAATGTAAGAAATTTCATAAATGGTTACCTTTATGAACGTTCCAAAATATTAAAATTCAAAAAGTTAAAATAAAGGCCACTGAATTTTCAAAATCAACTTATCATTAGTCCCTTAAAAACATGATGCACATCTTAATTTTCAAATACCAAACATGAAAATATAATTATCATTTATTCTCTTGAAATATGGTAATAACTTGAATTATTTAAAAAAAATAGTAAAAACATGCATGCTTTCAAAAATCAACTCTTTCCTCATTCCATAAATCTGAAAATTCTATAAACTCAATCCATAAACCACCTTGTCATCATATTAATATTCATTTACAAGGTCTTAAATACTATCCCATTTATTTTATCACTATTAAACATATCTTTATGTCATTATTATCCTAACATAATGCACATATTAAGGGTTATATTTCCCTTAATTACGTGTTCTTAAAAAAATATCATCTTACCACCTTAATCACTTTTCATGGTTACCAGTACCATTCAAAATATACTTTCAAATACTTAATAAAAAACTATAGTAGAACAATCTATAGATGTTTCATTATTCCATAATACCATAAAATTATTTTTATAACATTATTCTTGAATTCCAATATATAAACACTCAATCATTCCACTTCCTTCTAAAACCATTAATCAGGCTTCATCGTTTTATTCCTTAACACTCCTTCCATATCATATACCATTCGTAGTCTCTTCATCATCAATAATATAATCAGTACTCATAAAACCTTGTTGATTATCTACATGAGCTTCCCCCTAAGGCATTGATTTGTATAAATCCCATACATTCCATATTTAAAAAAAATTAACAATCTACGATGCATTAGAAACACCATTATTCTTGACCATTTTGTAAATCAACCATTCACTTTTTGTTTTCATTTACTTGATTTGTGTCCTTTTCCATATTCAAATAATCATAAATTTCCATTGAAACATTCTCCTTGATGCCTCTTCACACATGCTTTACATGAGGAAAATTGAACTTTCTTTCCACTACGGTCACAATGAAACTCCATTCTTCTCTTATTAGACGGGTCATGTAACTCCACAAAGATTAAATTATTTATAATATTATGAAATTTTGGATTAGGAATAATAATTTTTTTTCTTTTTCTGACTCCCGTTTCATTAGGTTCCTCATGAGGAAGATCATTCTATTGTCTGTCACACTCCCCATTAACCTGAATCCTCCTAGTTCTAGCCATCGACTAAAACTAAAAAGAATAGTGTGAGAAACACTAATAATAGTGGGAAAACTAAAAAATCTGGGGAAATTAACTATAAAATTTCAATCTATGACACCTTAGGTTTAACTTATATTATTCATGATAATTACCAATACTCTAGGATTATATCCTAGACTTATCTTTAGGGCTCTTACTAAGGATTTATCATCCTAATTTCCAAAGGGTAACTAATCCTTGATCTAATACCAACTATAATGAACCATTATTTTCATATATAGATATTACATATAAATATATGAGTATTCATTACATAACATAAAAAAACCATACCATAACCATATGGGTTTAACACCTTTGGAATTTAGGAAACATAAACAACTCTTTCATAAAACTAATACATCATCTCTTAATTATTCTTTCATAACTAGAATCATTTTTGACATATCATACTTAATACCTTCCTTCATATCCTAGGGAAAATAAATATAAGAATATGGTGAGATAAGATAAGCAGTAATGTTAAAAAAATTATATCAATAATCACATAAGCATAACATGAGCTTATGTGTGTGAGAATGTGAACTAAACATTTGAAAATCTATACCCTATATACCATAGATTCATAATCCTGAGTCATGGAATAAATATTGGTAGTTAATAAGACATGAATCATAAAATAATCAAATCACATAATCCATGGTATCATAAAATTTTTATGAAACATGAAATTATAGCATACACATAAACTTATAACATTTTGAACTTATACAAATAAAAACAAGCTCATTCATTAAGTTAAGGACTGAAATCAAGACCTTGAATAAACTAATGGACATGAAAGCTTGGTCAATGTATAAAATTATGGGAATAAATGTCAGGTCCATGCATAAACTTATGGACATGAAATATAGTTCTACGTATAAACTTATGGACATGGAAGTCAAGTCCACGCATAAACTTATGGACATCAAAACCAGGTCCACGTATATAATTGTGAATATGAATCTAGGTTCACACATAATATATTTTACCCATGAGTTATCCACATTTACCCAATGAATTAGAGAGAGATATAGGTCCCACCAATATCATAATTAAATCCATAAATATGTGTGACATAAGAACATAAATCATTAATCATATCATAACACATGAAAATAAATGGGTTTCATAAACATTTCATAATAACATAACCTATGGAAAAGAAAAAGGTTTCACAAATACCATATTATTAGAAATATAAACCAACCATAAAAATAATAAGGATAATATCCTTGAATAATATCCCTATTAAGGCATAATTAACATCAAATAATATTATCTAATATGGAAAGTAATTTTGAAATATCACTTTAAATAGTTCTTGAAAAATAACATTTCCATTTTCAAATAATTTACTTTTAAGTAGCCGCACAATTATGAAGAAAAAAATTTTCTTTGAGAATAAAATTTCAATCTTGTAAATAAAACATCAAAGTGTTATGAAATTATGACAGTGGGAAAATCCACTCATTCCATATATGTTAAAAAAACATTCATTTTTTATTTTTGTCGAAAAATTCACAAAGAAACTCATTTAGAAAATAAAAAAATCATTTCAAACCATTTTGTAAAAAGAAAAAAGTTAGTAAAAATGAATTTATAAAAATCAGAAGATAATATTAAAAAAACCGGAAATAATTTTAGAAAACATGGACATTGAAGAAAAAGTGAGTTTTAAGGGAAAATTTAAAAAGATAATTTTTTTTGAAATAACGTCCAAATATCATTTCATTGAAGTGATATTTAATAAAATGTATTGATTATATGTATTATATGTAAATCCACATAAAAAATTAAAATAAAACATAATATTATTAAAATTCATCTCACACATGATCTTAACATGGCATAATTAATGAAGTATAAGTTTAACCCAATGAGTGGAAACTGAGTAAAAAAACCCCTTAGCACTTTGTAATCAATCGAATATTATGCCCCATAAAAGTAATAATTATAAAATTAAACATTGAATACAATTAATATATTTATATTAATGATATGATAAGTCAAATCGCAGAATATATACACCACATAAAAAATAAGTGGTGAATAGGGAATATATATCACATAAGTAAAAGTGAGATGAGAAGCCCTTTCCTCATGCTTCCCTTTAGTTTTATGTACTCTAACCTCATGTATAAAGGTTTAAATAATGTTATTAATTCATAAAAAACTATACTAATATTTATAATACATTATATGATAATTTTATAACATATTATTATCTGTTCATTAATTATATTTCATTATTTTCATTATTCCAGGTGTGATTGTTTCATAGTTAGTTCATTTTGGAATGATTATGGTTTTTATTATAAAATGGAAATAAAAATAGAGAAGTGAAATAAAATGGTATTCATGAACTTACATAAGTTTAAATGGTCCCATATATCATTTTTATTTTTTACATGAGGATGATTCATTTGATAAAATTTTAATGATAAATGTTTAGTTTATTTTGGTAGTTTTTCCAACCATCAAGAACTAGTTTCATTTTATTTAATATTATGTATATATATTAGTTTTAGATCATGAAATAGGTTATAACATACTTTTTAAAATCTAATTTAACTATAATAATAATTTTATGACCATCCATTAAGTCGTCAATGGGAAACACAAAATCAATATCGATGAAGACAATTAACCTTCATAATTTAGACAATGGTTTCATTTATTTAAATAAGAGGATATAATAAAAGGGGTGGATAGAATATATTCCATTAGAAATATAAAATTACAGTATATACATGATATTATAATTATTATTCTTTAATTTATTAATTAGGTGAAGATAAGGTAGAAAAATAAAATAAATTAAGAGAGGTTGTTTGAGAAAGTTACCCCGTGAATATCACCTCTTTGAAGGAACCCTTAAGGTACATGGAATTGGTCTTTGGGTGAGAACAAAAGAGCTTGGAAATAGGAAGAGTGGTTATAAGAGGTTTTGGTAGATATTAGAAAAGATTCAAGTCTTTTTAGGAGAAACGAGGTGTTGAGGGGTGGTATTTATACTTGAGGAGGGGTGGTTTTAAGTGATTAAATAATGGTTATTTTATATTTAATGCAAACAAAATTTTGGTGGAATTAATTACAAGAAATTTGGTTGATAATTAATTTTGAAAATAATTTTTATAGTTTAGAAACACATCAAACACAAATTTAATATTGTAGTTTTTAGGTATTTTAAGCTTTTACATTTTAACTTTATCATGCTACATTATTTTACCTATATCGTGGTAAATCATTTTTTTACCATGATTTCATTTTGATTCCTCAAAATAAAAATAAAATTATAACCTAATTTGGATCTCATAATTAAAAATATGAAATCTATTTTTAAAAATTCAAAACACATAATTTTCAAATTTTAATTTAAAAATAAAACATCAAAATGCAATGAAAAACAATTTTTTTGGAATTTTTTTTAACCCCAAAAATGTTTGTATACAAAAATAATGTATAGAGATCATTTAAATGTAATTAATTAGATAATATGTAACTAAAAATTACTTATTTTAATTTTTTTTATCAATTTAAAATCATAAAATGGATTTCAAATATAAATAAATTTAGGGTTTTATAAAATTGGATTTTTACTATTCACTACAAAATTAATCTTTTCGGAAAAATATTATAAACTAATCCTATGATAATTTTGATATAATGAATCCAACAATTACTTTCTTTTCATAAAATAAAATTTCTAAAGGTTTAGAAAATTAATTATATTTATCTTTCTCTTAAAAAGCAATAAAAATTACTTTCTTGAAGAAAACATATATTTGAATAATAAAATGGGTTCACAAAGAATTATGTTCATGTCCACAAATAATTAATTAATATACTAAAAATGAGTTGTAAAATTATATATTTTATAATTTGGTTAATAATATTCATTCTTACTAATTTAATAGCTAGTTTAGAATTTTAACACCCCAAGGTTTTAAAAATAAATTGAAATTCATGAAACACTGAGTCTCTACGTAATTACACTTTGTTTATGGAGATATTTATAAACTATCCATTAAACATATTTTTTCCACTTCTATGATTTGAATTTTGAAAAACGGACATCTACGGTTGTAATCAGTAAGTTATTTGGAGTGTGATAGAACTAACTTGTTTTTTGGTGAATAGTAACATACCATTATGAATAATAATATGAATAGTAATATTAACCTTATGTATAATAAATATTATTTTTTAAGGTTATAGGATAATGATACATTGATTAATTTTTCAAGGTGTTAGAAAATCAGTTATAGTTTTAAATTATTATTTTTAGAATAAATTCTGATTTTATTTAAAAATTAATTTTCTCATATTTGGAAAATTATTTTGATAAAATGGAGTTTATTTACTAATTATACACATTGAAAAATGGTTAAGGTGAATTTTTTGGATTTTTGGGAAATACATGAATTTTTGGTAAATAGTGAAATTCGATAATTTATGAAATATGATAAATAAATAAATTTATGCATCATTCTTGTATCATGGATGATGTAAATAGCCATTGGTTTGAAATTAAATGAACTTATTATATTTTTGGTTCACATGAATCAATACTATTCATAGTCTTGAGGAAAAATAGTAAACTAATGATAAAAATAATGGAAAACCCCTCCTCTCCCCCACTATAAATACCACCTTCACCCCGTCTTCCTCTCACACTTCTAAAGCTTTGATAATTGTCTAAATTTTTCCCAATTTCCTTCCCAAGGATCTTTAACACGTATAATACCTTCTGGTCTCACCAAAATTCCAAATCCAAATGCCTTAATGAGGACCTCAAGGAGGAGAGATCAAGTGGTAAAAATCATCTTTCATTTTCTTGTGTTTTCTTTTCAATTATTTTCCATTATTATACTCTCCTCAACTCACCTTATCCAAAAGGAATGAATGATCCAATATTATATATATTATGGATTATAATCATGTTTATTGGAAACTTAATCATCATTCTTCCCCTCCCCTTCCTCTTATTCTAAAAATAAAAATATCATCCAATGATGTGTCGATTTACCGACATCGTGAACGATGTGTCTTAAATTTCCATTACTTCCTTAAAATATGGTTGTAAAACCATTTTAATGGTTGTAAAAGATTTTAAAGTGTATTATACTACCTATATTATGTTATGTAATTAAATTATATGCATAATATTAAATGTATACGATGAAACAAGTTCATGATTATCGAAGAACTACCAAAATGATCTAAACAAATATCACTAATTATTTATCTAATTTTTACACATCATACTATATAAAAAAAATTATTTATGGAATCATTTAAAATTATAGAAACATATTAACACCATTTCATTCCACTTATATAGTTTCGCTTCCATCCTACAAGAAAATTATTTACAAACCGACCATAGAAATCATGTAATGCACACAACTGAAACAAAGGAAAAAATTAAATATTATTAATAAATGGGTTGAATGATGTTATAAAATGATCATATAAGGTGTTATAAACATGATTATGCTTTTTTAAAATAATAATAACACCCTTTAAACTTTTATACAGGAGGTTTAAATAAGTTTTAAGTAAGACGAACATGAGGTAAGTGAATTCTTAACCCAATTTCCATTATTTGGGTTAACCTTCTATTTCATTGATTATGTGTTACAATAATTATTTGTCAATCATCATAGACATTGAAAATTACCTTTTGTTTCACAATCCATTCCTTATTATAAGAAATAATATTACCAAAAAATATTTGTATCCTTTATTGAACAAGGGATACAAGAACATATTGTCAAGTCCTAATCATCTCAATGATAATAGATGAACCATTTTATTTATAATAATATAATTAATATCATTTGAATAATCAATTTTCATGATTTTTGTATAAGTTTGTTTTTATGCTTAAAAACATGGTTTTATACAAACTTTTTTAAGTGCATAAATTTTATCCATTTTAATTAATTAAAATAAACCCTAGAAAGGAGATATTTAATTTAAATCCATAGATTATACATCTATTTATATGAATTAAAATTGAGATGATTAGGACTTGACAAGATGTTCTTGTATCCCTTGTTCAATAAAGGATACAAATATTTTTTGGTAATATTATTTCCTATAATAAGGAATGGATTGTGAAACAAAAGGTAATTGTCAAGGTCTATGGTGATTGGGTTGACTCATATCTAGTGTTATCAAAATTTCTATATATACTGAGAAACAATGACCATGTTTCCTTCCATATTGATATGAATGAACAAGTGTCTCAAGATAACCAACTTTTCCATCTCATGTAAAATTTCATTGGTTGTTATGGGAATTAATTCAATGTATTTCCACATTGCATTTATGAAAACAGTTCTTACAAATAAATGGGACATTTCTATAAAGAAAATACATGGTCATATTATTGATTATGGAAACCCAAGATAGAATCCATTCACCTCTATCTCTTAAATTTTTCATTGTGGAGAAGGAAAATTAAGAATCATGGAGTTAGTATTTAGCATGCATCAGTAACTACTTCACACAAATTTAGGGTGTCTTGTTGATATATGATTTTCATCAGTTATTGAATGAGGCAATAAATGTAGATCCTATTACACGTAGACTGCTAAATCTACATCGTTTGTACCACATCAGAGAAATTTCTAGAAACATGTTAAAAATATTCTATGATGAACCTATATAGAATGAAATCAAGAGGGTTTATATATAATATATTTCTTATTTTTTTTACTATTTAAACATCATGATAAAATCAATTTATATGAAATATGATCACTTTAATGTAGTATATGATTTGGATCAATGAAAGTTTGAACAACTATTAGAATAAATCCATAGGGATAATCATGGAGTGTATTATTATATGATTCAGATTCTAAAAGAAAAATTTACCTTAGAATATGGTGGGGAAAGAGGTATATAGACATCACCATAAACATTGTGGAGTGCATCAATGTCATCTTCAAAGGGATTCACAATTAACCTATAACTATCCTAGTTCATGATACGTTTTATTATTGGGTCAAGTACTTCGTTGAAAGAAAAAAACCATATTGTGGATGATATTAAGTAGGGGAGAAGGTATGGATAACACTTTCAACAAGAGATTGAAAATAACATTGAAGAAGATTTTACTTATTGAGTTCACCTTCTCCATTGAGAAGAATATCAATTTGAAGTGAACGAGTATCTGAACCCCATCGAAGGTTGATGTTTTTGATTCCTAGAGGAATTAATGAAAGTGAGGAATTGTTAATGTGGAAACATCCAGGCATTTTAGTTTCCATGTGCACACACCATTACAACATGCGCCTCTATGAACATATCATGGGAAGTATATGTTCATCCAGTGTATGGGATATACATCATTTTTAACTTCTATGATACACCATGGATTCCTATTTGGGAGTTTTGACAGTTCCCAATTCCCAAAGTCCATCTGATATTGATACATAACATTAATAGGTTGCGACATTGAGGGAGACTGAAGCCCATCAGCATGTGGAATGAGGTGGATTGGACTTAAGAATGAGGGAAACATTTGAGATGCATCATATTTTATTAGTAAGGACATAACGAGAAATGATTCCTTAACATTATTGGATCTATTTCATACTATCAAACATAATTATGTATTACCTCTAATGTGTACTTTTTCATTTTATCAATTACATGGTGTTAAGATACACACTTTCAATTTTTTGAAATCTGTGAAATTTCTAAATAATTTCACTATCAAATAGTAAATAATTTATAATTATAAAACCATTTACATAAATCACATAAAAGATAAAAATTCATAAATGTTACATAATTTCAGTAAATAAAATTTTCTTCTACATAATTCCCTTCCCTTTTATATATTTTTCACATGATAAAACCATTTTGTAAATCATCCTTTGGTTTTAATAATAAGAATTTCATATTCACATTACAAGGAATATGAAAAGTACATGTGAGATTACATAAAACCATAATCAAACTATCTATGGATACACCATAAATAAATCATGTGAGAAAATAACCATGCAAATCGATAAACTAGTTTGAAAACAATTTCAAAACTAAACCACTTGAAAAAAACACAACTTCAAGTAAACCATTAAAACCCCTTGGGTTTTATTTTATAAAAGAAACATGGTTTTAGAAAATAATTAAAAAACAAGGATCACGTAAAAAAATTAGGTTAGAATGAAAAACATGCTAAAAACATGCCAAAATATAACCAAATGGCATAATAAAAGAGAGAATAACATCATAATCATGTAAACATATAAATGGAAAATGAACAAATGGATATAATACCTATCATCACATAAAATGGAAGTAATAAAATTCATAAATCATATAAACCAATCTATCATGAGTAATGTGGACTTGGGGTCTTTAACCATTATACCTATCATGAGTGACTAAATAAGTATGCTAGCTAGCTAAGAAAAGGAAGCTCACACGGTCTTTATATGTGCCCAACTCCAATAGCTCACATGGTATCTTGGAAACCAATATGGAAGATCATAGTGTATTCCTACTCAAAGGATCTCTTGGTCCTTCAAAAAATAATAGAGGCTCACATGGTCCTCCCTCTTAGGCTCACACAGTCACTCATACAAACCTCTGGCTCAAACCTTGGTTGATCCATGTGCTACTCCATTCCAACACATTAGAAGAAAGTGCCCATATCAATCAATCCATAACACAATATATTTCATAAATAAAATATTCCAAATCTAAAAAAACACCCTTTACTAATTAAAAATATATATAAAAAACATTAGAAATCTTATTTGTGAAACATGAAGACATACCCTTTTATTTTTGTAATAAAAGTTTCATAAAACAATGTGAATATGCATGTTATATCTTACATTTTATCAATAATACAATTATGCTGACCATAACTTTATATTTATATTTTACACTTATTTAAATATATTTCAATTTTATCCATAAATATGGAGGATACTACTCTACTTACTGAGTAGTATAGGCATGTTTCATGCAATGTGCTAGCAGGATATGAGTTTTGATGGATTAGGGTTAATAGAGCCCACCATTATCATCACATTCAACCTCTAGCCAGGATTATACCATATCTACATAATGTTGGATTCTATGTCATTGTTGTATCAAATTATACATTTTTTGATCATCACCTCATTACATCCCTCACTGAGATATGTAGACTTGATAGTCACAGATTCCACTTTCCTAAGGGAGAGATGATCATCACACTTAAGGATGTTGCAGTTTTGATCTGTCTTCCTATCCAGGGGGATGCAATTATAGGAACCACCCATGGATACTACCTTGGGATTGTACAACAATTTCAAGGCGTTAACATTTTGGGTGATTAAGATGATAAAAATGGTGGTTTGATATCTATGTGATGTCATGTGATGCACTTTACACAGTTACCCATTGACGTTGATGAGATGAATATCGTGTGTCACACCTAGGCATATATCTTACACCCCATTAGAGGGACACTATGCCCTGATCACTTTGGTATGCATTCCCACATGATATATCTAGGGATACTGGAGGATTTTGATATGGTCATGATATATATCTAGGGATCTATGTGCTTGGAATATACTTACAGAGAATTCTACATGACATGCTGATCATATCACACTCATCTCAGGGGAAATTCCATCCTTATTCAGATGTGATCATGAGAGAACATCCCTCCCCTCTCCCCTATCGTTATTGGTCAGGATATTTATATATATGTAATGATTTATGCTCCACATTGATACATGTATGATCAATTGTGTTTATTATTTTTTGATGCTACTATGAGTTATTAAATTAAATTTATTATTATTTATCACTTTATATGTTTTACATTACATGTGGAGTCAAGAACACCACTTTTTCAGGATGTCAGCGCACAACTTGGGTTCATATCATCTCATGTTGGGAAGTATAATACCCACCGATTTAAGTATATAAAATCTTTCCTTGACTAATTAGTTTCATAATATTATATTTTTTTGCTTTTAGGAACAATATATTTTTTAAAATATGTCACATGTCATTTCAGATTGCATGGATACCATACTAGGATCTATTTGACCAGTTTCTTGCATACTTCACCGATGGGCCTCACAATTCCAAGGTTTGAGTGCCTCCCATCCAATTTTATATTATTTATTATCACCATCCTAATAGATTCATGTGCCAAATTTTATTTTTTCTATGTATTCCCTTTCCACAAAGACAATCAACAATGCTTCATTTCATGAAGTTAACAGGGAGGCAAGAGGTCGACTGGAACCAATGACATGTAGAGTATCTAGGCCTCTGGGAAAAACAATAATCATTTCATATTTAGGGTATACATACGATGTGATTTCCTATATAAGTTCACCTCAATTATGAACCATGATACAGACTGAGGTCTATATTGTATCTTACTCCACACGACATAGGACTCCAGGATCTAGTAAGTTAATAAATTTCAATTACTACATTTTTTGTATTTTTTTAATTAATTTTCAATATTTTTATATAATACTCAAATACAACATATTATTATCATTTATTATTCATAGGAGGGGGGTTATCTAGGCATCATACCATCCTACAGTGCAGGGGATGATTCTAGCGTATTGTATTCTATACGACAGTATCTTTGATCGTAGACCTTAGGTATATGTTGTTATTAACTATAGAGAGGAGGTTACAACTTATGAACATACTCCAACAACTATTTATGTTTAGGATTTACATCGATGATAATGTAGATCACGTCGTGCTGCATGTGAGGCCTCACCCATTACACAGGCAGAAGTCGTACCTCAAGTACTCCATTCTAAGGAAATTAGGGATGTTCACCAGCAAGCATGGGATCCATTTATATTTCATAGATATCCACAAATTTCCTAGGTATATCTAATCTGAGCTTATATCAGGGGTCATTTCCCATGCCTCCACCTTTCATGATTATGCCTTTATAGGCCTTTTGGTTCCCCCAACAGATGATGGAAGGTCCTTCCACTTACATAGTGGGGGAAGGATTATGTGCACATGATGACATCTATATGTCACCCCTTCTAATGATTCATAAGTATAGAATCATACATATGATGTTCTAGCACTTTAGGATGATCCCTCTCCAGCTCATCATACTCCACCCCAACACACAACTTAGATATCTCGATATGAGCATCTCATTCGCACCACAGATTGTGTGATGCTGCCTCATCATAGATTAGTGATTTTAATCATTTATTTATATGTTTTCTATTGACTTAAGTTATTTGAAACAAAAAATGTATTTTATACTCTATATGATTGTATTCCTATTAAATTTATTAAATTGTTTTTACTATCAACCATTTTGTAAATATTTAGCCATTGTTTCAATTTTCATTTATATTTTACTTATAGTTTATATTTTATAAGGTTTCAAAGTCGATTACTTGAATTATAGAAAATATTATTAAATTTTAACTAGATAACATTACAATATTATATAATATAAACTACCAAAACAATCTAATTAAAACTTAAAATATAACCTAAACATATAAAAATTTGTTGAAAATAAAAATAATTTAATAAATATAATATAAAAATCTAATTTACATTACACAAAAAGTATTGATTAAAGAATAATATTTACACATTAAAAAATAAATGAACATAAATTATAATATAATTAAAATCTAATTGAAATTTAGAATATTGAGTAAATATATAAAAATAATTGAAAATGAATGGAATGTAAAAAGATTATAAATAAAAATGTTATTTTTTAAAACAATAATATATTGTGTCACTAAAATTACTTTTCATTACTTTTTTTATGCAATTATTTTCATTTTCAATTATTTTTTATATGTTCAATAAGTGTGTCAAATTTCAAGTAGATTGCATTTATAATTTATTATTTATATACTTTCAATGTTGCTTACTTTAAACATTATTATGTTTCATGTAGGTGACTTTGAAATCATATAAATTATAAAATTTATATAAAATATAAATGAAATTTTAAAAACTAACTCAACATATAAAACATATATGAAAATAATAAATTCACTAATATAATAAATAAAAACTAATTTCTATGTCATGATTTTTTTTCTAAAAAACTTAACATTTTCATTTTCAAATATTAATGGACATAATTATTATTAAGCATTATATTATTAATTACATTACTTTGAAGTATTATTAATTATGATATTATAATTAAATGTTAGTAATTGTGTTCTTAATATATATATATTAATTATAGCATTAAATATTTACAATAATTAAAATAATAAATCATAATAATGTTATAAATAATATAGATAATAATGTAACTAATAAAGCATGTAATAATAAATTTTTAAAGTAAATCTTAATTATATTAGTAATTTAAATTTTTTAATTTCTAATAATAATGGTATTATTAAAAAATTATTTATATATATATATATGTATCTAAATAAAATAAAATAAAAAACAATATATATATATATATATATTAAATATATAAACACACACACACACACAGATATATATATATATATGTATATATATTTAATTCTTATTTTTTAATTTGGGAAAAGGCGACATCAACCTTTCCACCTTTGGAATAAAACCCAAAGGTGGCATGGTCGATTCCACCTTTTTTAATTAGTTTTAAAAATATTTTTAACTAAGAATTATTTTTTTAAATATTCTTTTTCAAAAAATGTATATAAAAAACAAACTTTGGAGTGGTGCTCAAGGTGGAGGATGGAAAGATTTGTGCGGTAGTGTGGCTATGGAATAGGGTGGGGGAGGCATGATTCTTTACAAAAGTGAGGGCCCAGAGAAGCTTATAAATCCTCATCTAGTTTTTTTTTCTATTATATTTTTGAAAGAAAAATTAAAATAATCCTATATTAGAAATATTTTTAAAACTAATATAGATTTTCTTTAAATCTATTAATGAAGCTAGAGTTTTTGGGAAGAGCTGAAAGGAATTAAAGAATTTAACATCTTTGGCATTGTTTAAGGGATAAAGGCATTAGGAAACCTACTTACTTTGGGTTGCATTTTTTTGTTTAATTTTTTGTTATAATTGTTAAGTCAAAAGTCTTCTTTTGGCTTTTACATCATGTTTTGGAAATCACAAATATATTCTGTCATATTTTGAAAATCTCAAATGTATTATATCATATATGTTTGTAAATAACAAATTGTCTTTTATCATATTTATCGTATCGTACGATGTTAATCGTACCGACCAAAACATATCGTACTGACTCTGTCAAACGTATCGTACTGACTTTGTCAAACATATCGTACTGACTCTGTCAAACGTATCGTACTGACTCTGTCGATCGTATCGTACTGACTCTGCTATTCAGATGATCATTATTTGTTTTGGTACTTTGTCAAAAAACTCTCTCTGCATATAATCGTACTCATGTTTTACATTTCTATATATCTCTTGTCCTAACAAAACGATGTCGTTGAGTTAGTTATGTACTAATCAAAACGATGTCGTGCTTTCTGTTTCAATATGACCGTTGGAGGTAATATGACCGTTGGAACCCGAGGCCTATAAATAGGAGGTCATTTGAAGCTGAGAAGAGAACTGATGAACGAAGAGACTCTGTGAACTACGAAGTTTTTAGAGAGAGACACTGTGACTTCTCTCATCAGCCTTGTGCGTCCGATCATCGTATCGAGGGCTTTCAAGTAATTGAAAGACAGAGGTGCCGATTACCTGCAAAATCGAGGGCTGTCGGGGATAGGCAGACAGACGAGCCGATCATCGTATCGAGGGCTGCTGGGGATAGGCAGACAGACGAGCCGATCATCGTATCGAGGGCTGCCGGGGATAGGCAGACAGACGTGCCGATAATCGTATCGAGGGCTCACCAAGGTGTTGGTGAGACAGACCTTTTATCCTAGGTGAAAGGATAACCCTTCTCTTTGGGTTAAAATAATTGTATTACTTTTACATTTCCGCTGTTGTATTAGAAAGGGATTTGTATTGTTTCCTTTCTTCCTTATTCAATTGTAATTGTTTCAATTACAATCATTCCTTTACATATTGTATTGTTTGGTTCTATACGCTTTAAGGTAGAATCACTCATATCTGTATTACTCTGTTTATTGTGTTCATCTTGAATACAATTGTTTTACTTTACATTAGTATTACAATACATCATACCTTTTACATTCAATACAATTGTGGGTGTTTGTATTTGTATTAGTTTAAGATCATTTAAACTAATCTATTTGTTTCTAAAACTCAAAGTTTTTAAACCTACAATTCACCCCCCCTCTTGTATTGTTCCATCTAATAGACTTGTATATCTACTATTCGATCCAACAATTGGTATCAAAGGAGGTTTTCCACTGATTTGTTTTACTAGCTTTATTTCTTATTACTATCTTGAATACTTACTACACTAACGTGTGGAGTGGAAAAGTTGTTTTTGTTATATTAGATGGCAGGAATGAATATCGGATCTATAGATAATCTGAATCCTTCTAGACCACCAATCTTTGATGGGAATGATTATGAGTATTGGAGAGATCGTATGAAGACTTTCGTCATCAATACTGGTGTAGACAATTTTATTATGCTTACTGGGGGTTACAAAATTCCTGACAAAGAAGTTAGTACTTTTACCAACCAAGAAAAGCAAGAATATCAACTGAATTACAAGGTATGCAATACTTTATTATGCTCTATGACCAGGAATATATATAGTCAGATATCTTCATGTGAAGCAGCTAACTGTATTTGGAAGAAATTAGAAGTCACTCATTTTGGTACATCCAAAGTTATAGAAACAAGGAGAGCAATGCTTCGAGCAGAGTATCATGGATTTGTTTTTCCTTATGGAGAGCCAGTATGTAAAGTGCAACAAAGGTTTATGACAATTGTCAACAGCTTACAATCTATGGGAGAAAAAGGTCTTGATGATGAAGCTCTTGTTGATAAGATTATAGATATTATGCCAAATGAATGGGAGTCAAAAAGAACAGCTATTGATGAAAATAGAAAAGTTTCCCAGATCACTCTTGATGAACTCTTTGGAACTCTTCTACAGCACGAGACAAGAATGAAGAGAGATGCTGATTTCAATAAGAAGAAGAATGGGAATGGTAGTGTAGCTTTTGCATCTAAAGCCAAAACACCTGAAAGGGTTACAAGGTCTAAATCCAAGAAAGTTGTATCTGATTCAAGTGAATGTAATCTTTCGGATAATGAGTTAGCTAATCTTGCTCGGAGGATGAACAAGATTGTGGGAAAGAAAGATTTTCAATATAGATTCAAAAAGAAAGACAGGAAAGATAGGAAAGATTCAGAGGTAACTTGTTATGAATGCAAGAAAGCAGGACATATAAGGCCTGATTGTCCTTTACTAAAGAGGAAAGATAGAAAAGAGAAACACTCTGAAAGAAACAAGAAAAGGTTTTATAAGACAAAGAAGGTCTTGAAAGCAAATGATACATGGAGTGCAAGTGGTAGTGATTCCTCAGATGATTCTTCTGAATATGAGACGTCAGGACAAAGGAATATTGGACTTCTAGCTAGACTACCAATTGAAGATCATTGTCTCATGGCTAAGGTACATAATGCTGAAGCTGTTACAAATGTCTCTTTAAATGCAAATTATGTTGATAATAGATATTATGAATCTTCAAATGATGAACCCTCATCATCAGAAGATGATACTTTACCTTCTTTTGAAGAAGTTTCTAGATTTGCTAAGTTACTTGAAAATGAAAATTCTAAACTCAAAAAGAGATTTGAAAAAGCAAATTCTAGAATTTCTATTCTGACTAAAGAGGTATCAGATCTTTCTAAAGATCTTGATGAGAAAACTGCTGATTTTGAAAATATTTTAAAAACTCTTGAGAAAGTTAAATCTGAAAAGGATAAACTTTCTAAGGATCTTGAAATTGCTATTTCAAAGAAAGTTATATTAGAGTCTAACTCTAGTTCAAATTCAAATGTTTTAGAAAACAAGAATTTGGTTTTAAAACTAAAGTCAGAGATTTTATCCTTGAAAAAGTGTTTGTCAAACTTTACTCATGGAAAAGAAAACTTTGATAGGATGTATTCTCAAATTAGACCGTTGAGAAATCATTCTGGTCTTGGTTATACTTATTCCAAACCTGTTTTTAGTAATAACTATTTTGTTCCTCAAAAAACCATTTTCTGTTCCAAGTGTCAATGTGGTGGACATTGGAGAAGAGATTGTTCTCTTAACAAAACTCAATCCTTAGGATTTCATAAAGCTCATTTTGCAAAACAAATGTGGATTCCTAAAATTCTTTTATCTAACCCTTCTGGATCCAAACAAGTTTGGATTCCGAAAATCTAATTGTTTCTTTTTCAGGAAAATCAGAAGTGTACCAATAAAAACATTTGGTACATGGATAGTGGTTGTTCTCGACATATGACTGGAAACAAAGATTTCTTTGAAAAGGTTATCAAAACAAAAGGTGGAAAGGTTACCTTCGGAGATAATGCTCAAGGAAAGATTGTTGGTATAGGTAATATCGCTTTTCTTGGAAAAGTTCTTATTTCAAATGTTTTATTTGTAAAAGGTCTTAGGCACAATCTCATCAGCATAAGTCAATTATGTGATGAAGGTTACCTTGTGAATTTTAGAAATGATAAGTGTCTAGTTCACAATTCCAAGGACGAATTCATTCTATCTGCCCATAGGCAAGAGAATGTTTACACTATTAACTTAGAAGACCTTAGGAACCAAAACTTACCTTGCTTAAGTGTAATAGAAGACCAATCGTGGCTATGGCATAGGAGATTAGGACACTGTAATTTGAGAAACCTAAGAAAACTCTCAAAGAAAGGACTTGTAAAAGGGCTACCGGATCTTAGATATGATTCTTCAAAAGTCTGTGATCCTTGTCAATATGGCAAGCAACATAAAACTAGCTTTAAACCAATTAATGAAGTTTCAACTTCTAATGCATTACAGCTTGTGCATATGGATTTGTTTGGTCCTTCACAATCTGGAAGCATTGGAGGCAAATACTATGTATTTGTTTTAGTTGATGACTTTACTAGATTTACATGGGTCTATTTTCTCACAAAGAAACCTGAAGCCTTTTTATATTTCAAAACTTTTAGAGCCCAAGTTAAAAATGAGAAAAACCTACCATTGATAACTATTCATAGTGATCATGGTGGTGAATTTCAAAATTCAGATTTTGAAACTTTTTGTAGTAAGAAAGGTATTACTCACAATTTCTCAGCACCAAGAACTCCTCAGCAAAATGGGGTTGTTGAAAGAAGAAATCGTATTCTTCAGGAAATGACTCGAACCATGTTGAGTGAATACTCAATTGCTAAGCACTTTTGGGCTGAAGCTGTTAGTACTGCCTGTTATACTATAAATCGTGTTTTAACTAGACCATTTCTTAATAAAACTCCTTATGAGTTATGGACTGGCCGAAAACCTAAAGTTTCTTACTTCAAAGTTTTTGGATGCAAAGTGTTCATTCTGAACACAAAAGATAATCTACACAAGTTTGCACCAAAATCTGATGAAGGAATATTTTTAGGCTATTCCACAACCTCTAAGGCTTATAGAGTTTTCAATAAAAACACTTGTACTGTTGAAGAAACAGTACATGTAAAATTTGATGAAACTAACCCTTTTGTTTTCAACCAACCCAATCCTACATCCTCGGATGTGTTTTCCAAAAATGTTTATCAACCTATATTAGAAGAACATTCTGATAAGGAAAATGTTCAAGAAAGTGTTCCTGAAACATTTACCACAGAAGATTTTCTACCATATGTTGAACAGGTTTTACAAAACCCAAATCAATTGTTTCTTAGGAATCATCCCAGTGATAACATCATTGGTGATATAAATCAACCTGTAAGGACCAGAAATTCCTTAAGAAATGAAATAGAACATCTTGCTTTTCTTTCCCAATTTGAACCTAAAAGTCCAAGTGAGGCCTTAGGTGATGATGATTGGATCAAAGCAATGCAGGATGAACTAAATGAATTTGAAAGGAATCAAGTCTGGACTTTAGTTGAAAGACCTAAAGAAACAACTGTAATTGGTGTAAAATGGGTTTTCAGAAACAAGTGTGATGAAAATGGAATAATTGTAAGGAATAAAGCAAGACTTGTTGCTAAAGGCTATAATCAACAAGAGGGAATAGACTATGAGGAAACATATGCTCCTGTAGCTAGACTTGAATCTATTCGTATTCTATTAGCCTTCGCAGCATATTTCAATTTCAAACTATTTCAAATGGACGTCAAATGTGCTTTTTTAAATGGTTTTGTTCAAGAAGAAGTTTTTGTCGAACAACCTCCTGGTTTTCAAGACTCAAAACATCCTGATCATGTTTTTAAACTTACCAAGGCTCTATATGGTCTTAAACAAGCTCCTAGAGCATGGTATGATAGACTTACAGGATTTCTTTTACAAAACGATTATAGAAAAGGTACAGCTGATCCAACTCTTTTTATCAAAATGGAAAACAAAAATGTTTTGGTTGTCCAAATCTATGTTGATGACATCATATTTGGATCAACTCAGAAATCTTTAACCGATTCTTTTGCAAATTTAATGAAATCTGAGTTTGAGATGAGTATGATGGGTGAGTTAACATTCTTTTTAGGTTTTCAAATTTCTCAAAAACCAGAAGGAACTTATATATCTCAACATAAGTATATTAAAGACTTACTCAAAAAGTATGGATTTGACAAAACTAAAAGTATTAGCACCCCAATTGGTACCTCAAATACTCTTGATCTTGATGAAACTGGGAAACCAGTAGATCAAACTATTTTTAGAGGTATGATAGGGAGTTTGCTATACTTGACAGCTAGTCGACCCGACTTGATGTTTTCTGTATGCTTATGTGCAAGATATCAATCTAATCCAAAAGAGTCTCACTTAAAAGCCGTAAAGAGAATCTTTCGGTATTTAAAAGACACTATGGATTTAGGACTTTTTTACTCTTCTGGAAATGAATTTGTTTTAAAAAGTTTTTCAGATGCTGACTTTGGTGGTTGTAGAATGGATAGAAAAAGTACATCTGGAACATGTCATTTCTTAGGAGATTCTTTGGTTTCTTGGTCCTGCAAGAAACAACACTCGGTAGCACTCTCCACTGCTGAAGCTGAATATGTAGCAGCTGGAAGTTGCTGTGCTCAAGTATTGTGGATGCAGCACACACTCACTGACTATGGTTTGAGTTTCTCCAAAACTCAAATTCTTTGTGATAATACAAGTGCCATAGCTCTTAGTAAGAACCCAGCACATCACTCTCGTGCAAAACACATAGATGTTAGGCATCACTTTCTTAGGGATCACACACAAAAAGGAGATATTATTTTACAATTCATCGGAACGCAAGAACAACTTGCTGACATTTTTACAAAACCTTTACCTTCCGATAGATTTGAATTTATAAAACAGAAGCTAGGAATGATTACATTAAAATAATCATTCATATCTACTTCCTGTTTTAAATCTCTCCTTATAGTAAGAAACTCCTCGTAGAAAGGGGGAGGACATTTCTTTATGTCTTTATGTTTCTGATCTTTAGATATTTACTCTATTTATATATGTTTCTTTCTGTTTATCGTATTGACCATTTCAATATTTCAGTTTTTCAGTTTATCGTATTGACCTTTTCAATTTTTCTGTTTATCGTATTGAAATTCTTTTCCATCGTATCATTCAATAAATTTTTAATCGACCGATGATGGTATTGAAATTCTTTTCCATCGTATCATTCAATAAATTTTGAATCGACCGATGATGGTATTGAAATTCTTTTCCATCGTATCATTCAATAAATTTTGAATCGACCGATGATGGTATTGAAATTCTTTTCCATCGTACCATTCAATTTTTTTTTGAATCGACCGATGATAGTATTCAAATTCTTTTCCATCATACCATTCAAATTTTTTTTGAATCGACCGATGATAGTATTCAAATTCTTTTCCATCGTACCATTCAAATTTTTTTTGAATCGACCGATGATAGTATTCAAATTCTTTTCCATCGTACCATTCATTTTTTTTAATCGACCGATGATAGTATTGAGATTGTTTTCCATCGTAATGTCACCAAAACCAGCAATCACCTTACGATCTTCGACAGGTATTATTTTTCATTTTTTTATTTTATTTTTATTTCTAACCGTTGATCTGCTTTTCTTTAATCCTGACCGTAGAAGATCAACAGTCATTTTTTTTTTGCCTATAAATACCCCTCTTCCCTCCCCAAACCCACATCGTTTGTCCAGGAATTGAGGCGAAGCTCTGCTCAACCGGCTATAATCAATCGTACGATCTTCTCAATCGGCATCATCTTTATGTCTCAATCTTCTGCCAACACTCCCGCTGATATGTCTTCAAAGACCTTTACAGAGAAAGACTTTCACAGAGAAAGGTTAGTATCCCGAGAATTCTTTGATGCGTACAATTCTACAATCAAGAGGATTATTTTGTTTCAAGGATGGGAACATCTCTGTGTGGAAAAGCCTGATACTCAAGATCCAGTTCTGTTTGATGAAGTGTGTCAATTCTACAAAACCGTTTCTTTTGACAAGGATATGAATATTAACTTCGCTGTGTACGATAGAAAGTTATCTATGTCTGTGAAACAAGCGGCGCATTTTCTAAATGTTTCTATAGAAGGTGATGCTTTCTGTCCATCTCATAAACTTCCAGAGGAAGTTGGTACTTTCAATAGAGAAAATGCTGAAAAGTCTTTGTTTGTTGTTAATGAGGGAAAGAGGAAAGTTTATCATCTTTCACCGGACAATAGGTTTGTCACTCTATGGATGAAAGGTTTCCTTGTTCCAAGGAAAGGGGATAGAGAGACCCTTAAAGTTTCTGATGTCTTTATGCTTGACTACCTTGTGAATATGAGGAAGGTAAATCTTATGGGATATATTTTTGAAACAATCAAGAATGTCAAGAAAGGAGGGATTAAATCCCAGATAATAATGTATCCAGCCATCCTCACAAAATTCATTCTTGAGAGTATGAAGTTCTGTAATATTCCTTTGAAAGGAGAACCTATGGATTTGTGGCCGTCTTTGATTAATAAGAGTACGATGAAAAAGCTGAATGTTTGTTTTGATTCAAATTCAAAATTTTTTGTCAGAGATGTAGAAGCTGAAGTGCCTGAAAATCAATCGGCACCTATGCCAGCCAAGGACAATCAATCGGCCGGTGTTACTCGAAAGTCTGATCCGCAGACTAGTTCAAAGCCGAAGAAGAAGCCGAGGTACAGTAAAGAAGTTGTTGCAAAGTGGAGGAAGGACAAGGAACAGAGAAAAGAGGGTGATCCGAAGTTTGGACTTGACCCTGCTGAGGCCTTTGCAGAAAGGATAAGGGTAGAAGAAACCCTTCAAGCTGAAAAGAAAAAGAAGACTCTGTTGAAAAGAAAGGCTCAGGACTTTGATATCTCTAAAGTCTTGAAAGCTGTTGAAGATGCCAGTGCTCAATTAACTGTGGAAGTACATCAAGAGCCCATCGTACAGAGTGTACCTGAGAAAGAAAAAGGGAAACAAGTGATGGAAGAAGTGGAAGAAGGAGATTTTCTTTTAGAATATCTTCAAAGTTCAAAGAAAAGTAGAGAGGAATCGCTTCAAAAGCTGAGCGAAGATGTTCAACAAGTTTCTCATGCCGATCAGGAAAGATCACCGGACAGGGTGTCATCTAAAGAAAAGGAAGATGCTCAATCTTCTCAGTCTGATAAAGTTGTTGTCATCAGTGATAAAGTAGAAGAAAGAAAGCAGAAAGTAAAAGCGAAAGGGAAACATCCTGTTGTTGAATCAAGCAGATCATATCAACTAGCATCGTACGATGATGATACTGATTCAGAGCATACAATCTCTCTTAAGAAGAGTGATTACATTGTTCATGTTTTGAGAAGAATGGAGAAAACTATTCCTTATTTCCCGAGGCTGGAAGGAAAGATTGATTTTATTACTGAAAATCAGAGAAAGAAGTTTGGATCTGTGAAAGAATTGAGGAAGAAAGTTTTATCTGTAGAAGCCGATTTAAAAGTTCTTTCAGAAAGCTCTGTTGTTCATAGGAAGGCATGTAATAAGATGACTAAGTGGTCGTACAAAACAGAGAGCTCAATCAATGACCATGAAGTTGCTATTGAAGATATAAGAAGGTTATCAAATGATCTTGCAATTGCTTTCAACAAGCTTGATAAAGAAACAGTTGAAAGGCTGAATCTTTTATCTTCTCAAAGAGCCGATGTTCCTTCAGTGAAGGATTTGCAAGAAAGGATGAATACTTTCCAAACAGAATTTTCGAAGGTTTCATCTTTCAAAGATGAAATGGTTTTACTGAAGAAACAAAATTCTGAGTTGTCCAAGGATAACAAGACTTTGCAAAGCAGAATTGATACCCTTGAAGAGGTAATCAGAGTCCAAGAGGAAACCATCAGAAATCAGGATCAGATTTTTGCGGATCAACAGGAGCTTCTCAAAACTCAGGGTGAATCAATTTCTGAAGACAAGAAGGAGATCAAGAAGATGAAAGCCGTGCTTCATGAGCTGATAAAGAAGGAGAAGGAAAGAGAGAAATGATTGTTGTATTTGTTTCTTTTGAAACTTGTTTGTTTTGTAATAACTCTTATAATTCTCTCTTTTATCCATTGTCTTGTTTTACTTCACTAACTCTTTCAGACAATTCGAAATTACTCCTTTCTTTTTGTAAATCACAAAGGGGGAGAATATTTACAAAGCAAAGATTGTTTTACAAAGGGGGAGAATGCAATACAATGCTCTTAAGGAGAATCTATGAATACAATCCTTAGGAAAGTCAATACCTAAGGGGGAGTTAGTTGTATTCTATTTCTTATTCAGAAGAGTTTTCAATAACTCAGGGGGAGATAAGTATTTCTTGTTTCATTTACTTTGTGTGTTTGTGCTTTCCAAAAAGGGGGAGATTGTTAAGTCAAAAGTCTTCTTTTGGCTTTTACATCATGTTTTGGAAATCACAAATATATTCTGTCATATTTTGAAAATCTCAAATGTATTATATCATATATGTTTGTAAATAACAAATTGTCTTTTATCATATTTATCGTATCGTACGATGTTAATCGTACCGACCAAAACATATCGTACTGACTCTGTCAAACGTATCGTACTGACTTTGTCAAACATATCGTACTGACTCTGTCAAACGTATCGTACTGACTCTGTCGATCGTATCGTACTGACTCTGCTATTCAGATGATCATTATTTGTTTTGGTACTTTGTCAAAAAACTCTCTCTGCATATAATCGTACTCATGTTTTACATTTCTATATATCTCTTGTCCTAACAAAACGATGTCGTTGAGTTAGTTATGTACTAATAAAAACGATGTCGTGCTTTCTGTTTCAATATGACCGTTGGAGGCAATATGACCGTTGGAACCCGAGGCCTATAAATAGGAGGTCATTTGAAGCTGAGAAGAGAACTGATGAACGAAGAGACTCTGTGAACTACGAAGTTTTTAGAGAGAGACACTGTGACTTCTCTCATCAGCCTTGTGCGTCCGATCATCGTATCGAGGGCTTTCAAGTAATTGAAAGACAGAGGTGCCGATTACCTGCAAAATCGAGGGCTGTCAGGGATAGGCAGACAGACGAGCCGATCATCGTATCGAGGGCTGCTGGGGATAGGCAGACAGACGAGCCGATCATCGTATCGAGGGCTGCCGGGGATAGGCAGACAGACGTACCGATAATCGTATCGAGGGCTCACCAAGGTGTTGGTGAGACAGACCTTTTATCCTAGGTGAAAGGATAACCCTTCTCTTTGGGTTAAAAGAATTGTATTACTTTTACATTTCCGCTGTTGTATTAGAAAGGGATTTGTATTGTTTCCTTTCTTCCTTATTCAATTGTAATTGTTTCAATTACAATCATTCCTTTACATATTGTATTGTTTGGTTCTATACGCTTTAAGGTAGAATCACTCATATCTGTATTACTCTGTTTATTGTGTTCATCTTGAATACAATTGTTTTACTTTACATTAGTATTACAATACATCATACCTTTTACATTCAATACAATTGTGGGTGTTTGTATTTGTATTAGTTTAAGATCATTTAAACTAATCTATTTGTTTCTAAAACTCAAAGTTTTTAAACCTACAATTCACCCCCCCTCTTGTATTGTTCCATCTAATAGACTTGTATATCTACTATTCGATCCAACAATAATTTATGCTCATACACATAAATGGTGTTCTTATGGATTAATTTGTTCATTTAAAAGAAATCATTTGAACTAATTTGAATTTAAATGACCCCCTTCCCCCACCCCATCCATTAACTCTCCAATTTTTTTGTTTCACTCCCCCATACCCATCTATTACCTCACTAATTTTTATGTTTCCCTCCCCCATCACCATCCGTCACCTCACTAATTTTTATGTTTCCCACCCCCATCTTTATCCATCATTTAATATCCTGTTAAACTTTTCATGTGCTCCCTTGTTCATGATTTGTTTATTGTTCTTAGTTGGGTGCATTTGTGGGATTATTGGGGATGTAGAGCCTTTACTGGGGAAAATGACCTAAATTTCGTGGATGTATGTTTTTTTAATTAATGGATTCTAAGTATAAATGTGTTATTGGATTTATAGGGTTCTCCCCATGTTTATAGAATGTCCCAGATACTTTGAAGTTTTTCTGTTGAAATCTTGGTTTTCTGCTATCTACAGGGATTTTACATGTCATGTATTTGAAATACACATTTTTTATTTTCCTCCAAGAAGATTTCATTAAAATTTATTGGTAGTGAGGGGTTTAAATGCCATGTATTTGGAATTCACTTCATGTAATGGATAAAGTAGGGATTTTATAAAAAGGTGATGAATTTTTCATTGTTTTTGGCCTTTATGAAATTCACAATGTGTAATGGTATTATACGACATGTAATTATCACGAGTTACAGTTTTTAGGGTTCCATTTGAGTGATTTTCATTTAATTCATCCATGTAGCCTACCTTTCTTGACCCAAGTATCTCTCCATGTGATTTTGGAGATCTTTGATCCTTCCAAATCATTTGTTTGGCTATTGATCATTATTGCATTTGCAGTGTGCCTCTCTAGGTAAGCGTTCCTTCTGAATCATCATTCCTTTAGTCATATCTAATTCATTAGATGCATTTTTTTTGGTTTCTGATTGATTTTTATTTTCTATCAATCCTTTATAGTCACTTATCTTGCCTTATCTTTTTAAGGTCGATCCGTGGTTTTTCAATTTCCGTTATCAAATGTAGACAGGGTTCCACCATTCCGTAGGTTGGTGTTTCTTTAAAATGGGTTAATTAAATTAATTTATTATTATTATTGATATTTACGTTTTTTTTCATTTAATTTAAGTGATTTGGAAATAAAAATATTTTTAAAGGGTTTTTCTTTAAAAACTGATTTTTTGCACTAGGTGCTTATTTAAATTCTTGTGTGGTGGTTTTTATTTAGAAATGGGTTTTCAAACACCAAAGAAGATTGTATTGGATTTGAAAATGTTTTATAAAATCATGATAATGGATTTGAAATTTATTTTAAAAAACAAGGCACATTTTGAACCTTGGGTGCATCAGGAAATAGAAATGGGTAACCTTAGTGAGTATGGAACCATAGGGAGGTAACCTTTTGAACATATATAGATAGTTCCAAGACTCGATACTGGTTGGTACAAACATATACATGTTTTATATCATTTATTTATAGTACATATTTTCCCATATGTTATAGTTCAAATGATCATGTGATTTTTCATTTAATGGTTTTTTTATCACATGGTAATTTTTATCATGGATTGTTACTCATAGATTTTTATGTGAGTTTGCATCACATAGATTTTCATGATTGGTTATTTCATGGACATGTGTTTACTTTCTTACCTCTTGTTTAATAGATCAGAATTCCTATTTTATAAGTTCTACCTATCATATTTATGGATTTATAAATATAAAATAATTTTACGAAAACCATAGGGAAAATGATTTATAAATGGATTTGGTATTATGTAAATTCTTTGTAAAACTATTTTTTTAAAGCTAGAACTGTTTCATTCTTGATATTAGACGTTATATATATTATTTGGTGATATCCTACTGGGATCCATCCACATCCTTTTTTTTCTTTGGGTGGTTTTAGACCTTGTTTTATAGGACTCATGGAAAGGGAATGACATATTATACCATGTCAGGTTCTCTTGTTCATTTTTCACCTTTATAGAGAGATGGTTTGGAGGTGGAAGTTGGTTATATAGAGACATGTTGGTCATTTCTATTCATAATTTTCAAGATCATATTACTTTTCTTGGGTTTTATGGATTTTTTTATCTTCTTTGTTTCTAATTTTTACTTTGATTTTATGTCTTGTTTTGTTTATATTCAATACTTATTTATGTTATCTTTGTTATACATCACTATAATGAGTTGGCTCAGGTAACTTGACTAGTTGATTCAGGTTGGTTTATTACAATTTGGTATCATAGGGAATACTTATCCTGAAGTGTATTAATGCTTCCTAAGTTTAGTGTTGTGTCTTCAGTAGATAGGAGTTAGGACTTTTAGAATTTAGGTAGTAAGTATGGGAGGGTGCCTGGCCATCTCACATTCATGTTTGAACTCGACTTACCATGGGCGGTCATAAAATCATAACCAGGTTCTAGACATGGTTTTTGATGTCATTTAAATGAATTATATAGGGATTTTTATTTAAATAGGCCTGTTCCTTCTTAAACTATTGTCTTTTTATTAGTATAATTTATAATTTCTTTAAATTATTACTATTTTAATGCTTTAATATTGATACCTAAAGCTGTTCCTATGATTTTGGAATTCTATCATGGCTGATAGGGTTTTTTCCTAATTATTTGATAATTAATCTAAGAAGAAATCTTCAAAATATGAGTGGGTAAGCTATGTGACAGGATCCACAGGTGAATCCTCTAGTAAACCCTTATTTATTTGAAGGTGTAATCTATACAATTCATACTTTGGGTTAAGTGGGTGTTAGAAACCTAGAATATGTGGTGGATCATGGATATTAATTCACTAATAAACATCCAACCATATCCCATGGTGACAAAGGATCATTTGAATCTGAAAAGTGGATTGAGAGGATCTTAAACTTCTTGAAGTCTCCTGAAGACTCTATGGGGTTTTTTCCATATATATACTTGAGGGACTATAAGGGAGATGGTGAGACTATATTATGAAAGATAAGTTGAATGAGTATATTACATGGGATTACTTAATGAAGATATTTAATCATAATTTTTATCCCAATATGTTACATTCGGTGAAGACTCAAGAGTTTTTAACATTGTAGTAGGGGGAGCGTACCATTCTGGAGTACGATGCCCATTTTTCCGAGCTCGTGCATCTAGAATCAGAGCTTATCGCCAATGATTACCTAAAGGATCTGAGGATTGAGTTGGGATTGAGGTTAGATATTTAGTTGATGTTGATTATCATATTCCTTCTGAAATTTGTAGAGGTGGTTGATAATGTATATTTGGATGAGGCAGATATAGTTGTAAATACTGGTTTGGGTGGAGATTCGATTGGTGTTGTTGTTAGCCATAGAGTATCTTATGAACAGAAAAGGAAGTGCAAGGAAGATTATATTTCTTAAAGACTTGTTTCTAGGGCTTCATTGGGACAACATTATGCTTTCTACTACCAGTGTAAAAGGCATGGTCATTCCAGGCCTAATTATATAGGGGCTCCTTTGACTTGTCATCTCTCTAGGCAATCTAGTCACTTAAAGCATTTTTGTGAAAGGATATCCTTGGGCAGTAAGGCTGGATCCACTATCACCAAGGGTTTGAAGCAATGTGTCGAGGATTTAAATGGTGGTGGTTCTTATCCTATGTCCAAGGGCACTATCAGATGGCTAATACAATACAACTTTATGTGTCATAGTATGTGCGAGAGCAATATAAAGGAGGGATAACTATTATTAGAGGTATGGTGTTTATTTCTTATTCTATGTTACTAGAATTGAATGATGTATGTGTTACTAATTATTTTATATCATCAAATTTAGTTGATGTTTTGTTATTAAATTCAGATCTTATGTAGTTCTTATTATATATTTCCACACCTTTGGGAAATATGTTCAAAAAATGATTTAAATGTACCATGTGTCGGGTGAGGTTAGCCAATATTAAGGTGGTGAGGGAAATCTTAGTGCTCGATCTTGACATCATTGACTTGAATATAAGCATAGATTTAATGATTAGTGTTAATTCATAGATTGACTATTATCTTCACTAGGTTCAATTTTTTTCTTCTGATGGGGTCACTCACATTTTTCAGGGTGATTGGTACTCTAAATCAAGAAGGGAGGGGAATATTATCCCTTATGATTAGGTAATATCATGCCAGATTTCATAGATTTTTCTCAATACATTTTTCCCTTTATTGGGAATTTATCTACCTGTGGTTGAATGCACATACCATGAGGTATTTCTGGTTGATTTTTAGGGTTTACCACCATAGATAGAGGTCGAGTTTACTATTGAACTGATATCTGGTATGATTACCATTTCTATGAAAACTTATTTAATGGATAATGAAAAGTTAGGGGAACTTATGGTTTAGCTTGAGGGTCTAGAGTATAAGGGATTTATTCATCCTAGAGTTTCACTTTAGGCTTCATCTATCCTATTTTATAAGAAGATAGATAGGAGCCTTATACTTTTTATTGAATATCAGAAGTTGAATTGAGTGATAGTCAAAAAAATAAACCTTGCATAGGATTGATGACCTAATTGATTAGATCAAAGGGATCTATTTTTTTTAATGATTAACCTATGGTCATGGTACCACCAGTTGAAATTATGAGAAGATGATATACCCAAGACAGTGTTTAGGAATTGATATGGGTATTTTTAGTTTCTAGTTATTCCATTCGTACTAACTAACACTTCTACGGTGTTTATGGAATTGATGAACTGGATATTTTAAAGGTTCTTGGAATATTTTATTGTGGTGTTCATGGATGATATATTTTTTTACTCCAAGTCATAGGAGGATCACATGGAGCTTTTAGATATCATTCTTAAAACCTTGATGGAACATTTTCTGTATGGAAATATTTCCAAATGTGAGTTTTTTATTCAAGAGGTAAAATTTATGGGGTATGTTATATCTAATAGGGTTATCTTAGTGTATCCTAAGGAGGTACATGCAGTTATTTCCTAGGAGCGACCATGAAATGAGTTTGAGATCTATAGGTTTTTGGGTTTGGTTAGTTATTACATGCAGTTTTTTCAAGACTTTTCTAATATTACATATCCTATGATATATTTAACCCATAATGGTGTAATGTTTTACTATAATGACATGTTTTAGAGATATTTCGAGGAACTAAAGGTGATATTAAATTCACCTGTAGTTTTAACTCTTTCTAAACTAGGTTCAGGTTATGATGTTTCTATGATTCTTATGAAATAGGTTTGGGATGTGTCTTAATATGAGGGATAAAGGTGGTAGTCTATGTCTCTTTGTTGTTTCTCCCTCACGATACGAACTATAATACCCATGAACTTGATTATGTAGTTGATATGAATGCACTAAAAACATGGAATCGCTATCTCTTTGGGGAGATATTTACAATGTATTCCAATCATATGATCCTAAAATATATTGTTACTCATAGGGATATGAACATTCGACATATACATTGGTTAGAGCATCTTCATAAATTTTATTTTGATATTTTATACACCCATGGAAATGGAAATGTGGTTTTCAATGAATTTAGCATAAAATTACTAATGTAATCTATGAAGGAATTAGTGTAAGAGTGGTCTTTGATGAGTTTTATAGTCAATATGATGTTGAGAATGAAAGAATAGGGTGGTATGGTATTCCTAGTTTTAATGAGGTATGAATCATAAATTGATTAGTTGGTTCATATTAAGAAAACAACTAGCCATGAGTGCCAGAGTTTTTGTAAAATCATTCATGGTGGGTAGGCCATGGGTGAGTGGTCTTGGAATCCTAATAGAGATTTTTTCTTTTCTAACAGGTTGGTTGTTCCTTTATCCCTAATGAAGGAGTTTATGCACAATGGAAGCTATTCTTTATAGTTTGTACACCCAAGAACTACAAAGATGTATCATGATTTGAGATGTCAGTATTGGTGGATGAGTATGAGGTGGTCGATTGATGATTTTGTATTTTATTGTCTTACTTTCTAGAGAATCAAGCAGAACCCGGATACCTGTGATTTTTTATTGTATCCCTTACCCATTAAAATATAAGAATTGGATGATATTTACATGGATTTTATCATTTTTTTACCATTGAATACTAGTTGGAAGGATGTGATTTGAGTGATTATTGATCAACTCAAGAAATCAATGCATTTCCTACCTATTATAGAGACAATGATAAGATGGAATTATATATACATATTGGATAGATTTATTGTAACAACGTTGCTCTTTATTACACACTTAAACATGATTTATTACATAAAATTTCACTTAATACAACCCTGAATATCAATAAGTCTAGTGTATTTGGGGATTAGGAACATTAAATAACTACTTAGAACATAAAACACAACATCTTTATTAAAAAATTCATTTACATGACCACAACATTCCTTTGTACTTAGGATTGTATGGGATAACCTGAGGACATGCATAAGAAAAGGGTGAGATATAAATACCAGTAATGGAGTAAACAAAGAATAACATGAATAACACAACACATGTTAGTAAATAGTTATACTAATGGATCATAAGGGAAACATTAACATAAAGGCATGATATAACATGATTATCATAACATGGAAATGTGGCAACAACATTTAACATGATACTATCAGGAGCCAAGGATCATTTCACATGGAGAATGATTAAACACTCATTGAACTTTAATTAGAATTATTAAACCCTTATTTTACTTGACGTATCATGATACTAATCTTTACCCAATTCATTGGAGCGCTATCAGGGTGACCATTCTTAATCATTTCATTTCATGCATAAGTGTGCCACATGGATCATAAAACATGGAATCATTCAACATCATCATTTATTCAAATATTAAGTAATGTGGAATAAATACTTGAAACTATATAATCAATAAGTAAATATGCATAAAGGTGAATACCCTTGATAGTGAAATGAGCATGGTATTTACTACAAAATGACTTTGGCTTGGAAAATCGCGGGGAAAATTCAGCAGCATAACGATGTGACATAAGAATTTTTAAAAATGGTTGATGAGAGAGAAATGATTATCTCATCATATTTACATGAAATGGAAATTTAGGGGGTTATAAATATACATGTACCAACATATTTATTGGAATTACTATGTATAATATAAAATAATTACTTGAATGTAAACGAGGAGAGAAAAATCCCTTACGGAATTTTGGCATGGTACAGGTGTACATGGGAGGAATTAATAAGAGATAAAGGGGTATATTATCATTCAAAAACAAGGATGTAATTATATGGGAGGTGTGGAATTATACGCCAACATTTTTAATTGAAAATAAAAGGGTATAACAACATAAAGAAATTTGGACAAAAATGAGACATGAAGAAATCCCTTACTAGGAAGTGTGATCCCAAAGGCTTGGGATTGGCTTGAGAGAGGCTTATTGGGATCTTGGGGAACCTTGGGAGTACTCTAGAGAGATGAGTTCAGAGGTTGGTCAAGATACAATTGGTTTCAGTGAAGAGGAATTGGAGGTTGAGTTGGTTTATATAGAAAAGGAGATGGGATTCTTTATTATTTAGGTTTTAGACACTACACATTAAACTAATCAAAACCTAAAAACACCCTATGGTTTATGCCCATGTTTTTATCCAAAATGAAAGGTCAAACATTATTTTATAAGGCCAATTTCTTAAATTCTTAAAATATTAGGCTTCCATATGTGGAGGTGAGTCACACTCTTAAGGAAATCATTTTAAAATTTTAAAATGTTTTATAAGTATTGGAGGGTCCACTAAATCTATGTAAAATAAATAAAAAAAAAACCTAAAAACACATTATTTTAAATCTAAAACATATATTGTCCGAACAAACCATTTATAGTATTTTATTACATCACTATTGGGTCATTATGATATCATAAAACACATTATATATTTAAACAGTATTTAATTTTTAACCAAAAATTCAATTGTCTTAGAAAATTATGAAAAATTCATAGTTGGATAATTTCAATGTCCTGATTCCAAAAAAGATATTCATTTTATCTAATTAATTTTCTAAATATGTGAATTTTTTTACTTTTAAAATAAAAAAGGATATTTTTTGAAAATTCATGGGTTTTGACAAAAACATCTTTTAAAACTTAATAAAAATAAAAATTTTATTCATAAAAATTATATGATCATTTATATTTAATAAAAATTAATTTAGTAATAATATTTTTTAAAAAATATTATTTAATTAAAAAATCCATTAATTCATCAAAATATATTCCTTAATTTAATATTAACTAAAAAAACTATTGGTGCTTTATAAACTATTTAAAAAGTAACAATAATAAATTTAATGTATATTCTCTATACAAAAATAATGAAAATAATTATAGTGCTAGGGTCTTGTTAGATAACCCCTTAAAACACCCACATAAGACCTAAGGACAAGGTGTGCAATGGGGACAAACTCTTGGGGAGGCTCAGATAACATCACTCGTGTGATAATCTCTATTAAATTATACTTCTCCCATAAGAGGTTCCATTCAAGATTAACATGTTGAAGTTCATATTGGGCTTGGTGAAAAGTGAATCCTAGCGACACCACCTCCTTTCCAAGCTCCGATAAATGGGATTCATATGGAGCAATTCTACTGGATGAGGCCATCGCTTCCTTTTTCTGAGTAAATTGGATTTTTAAATCCCTATATTTATGATAATCATGTGATCACTTTTCAACAACTATATTAGAAAAGGTAACAATTCTTAATGGTATTTTGAAATCCAAAAACATAAAACCAAGTAATTTCATATTTTATTTAACCATTTTACATAATAATAGATTTAATTAGATTAAGAGGAAGTTTAATTATTAAGAGTCTGGGCCATCACAATCTTTCTCCATTAAGAAATTTCTCCCTCAAAATTTTATTTTTCCATATTAAAAAGATGAGGGTAACTCTCCTTTATCACTTCCTTCAATTCCCACATTGCTTCTTCAAACTTGTGGTTGCGCCACAACACCTTGATGAGCGTCACTGTCTTATTTCGTAGAACTTTTTCCCTATGATCTAAGATCTTCACCAGATTCTCTTCATAGAAGAGGTCATTCTCTAATGGTACCACATATGGATTGAGTAAATGTGATGGTTCAGGTATTTACTTGCTCAAGAGTGATATATGGAATACATCATGTACTTGAGATAGGTTTGGTAGGAGTTATAGTCGATAGGCCACTGCTCCAATGCGGTCAAGGATCTCAAAAGGGACGATGTACTTTGGATTAAGCTTTACCTTCTTCCCAAATCTCATAACTCTCTTACATGGTGATATGTGTAGGAATACCAAGTCTCCAACATCAAAGTCTTGGTCTCGTCAATAATTATCAGTATAACGCTTTTTTCAACTATGAGAAACTTTAATGTACTATTGGATGATCTTAACCTTCTCCACCATTTCTTTGACCATTTATGGACCTAGGAGTTTTTTCTCACCAACATCATCCCAACATGCCGATGTTCTGCACCTCTTCTCATAAAAGGATTTATAAGGATTCATTTGGATGCTTGAGTGGAAACTGTTATTGTAAGATCACTCAACCAGAGGAAGATGTTGATCCCATCTTCCTTTTAAGTCCATTGAGAATTATCTCAACATGTCCTCAAGTGTTTGGATATTCCACTCAGATTGGCCATTAGTTTGAGGATGATAATACATATTGAAGTTCAGATTAGTATTCAGACCATGTTGAAGAATCTTTTAGAACATATAGGTGAATCTTGGATCTTGATCAGATACAATAGATAGTGGTACTCCATGAAACCTTACTACTTCTATGATATATATCTATGCCAGTTGATTCAATGAGAAATCCTCTCGAATTGCAATAAATTGTGCAGTATTTTTAAGATGATCCACAACATCCTAGATAGCATTGTTTCCTTTGTATTTCTTCAGAAGTCTTGTGAAAAACTATATGGGAATGTTCTCCCATTTAGATGCTAGTATGGGTAATGGTTTCAACATCCCCTTAGACCTATGCCACTTAGCCTCCACTTTCTGACATACCAGTCACTTCGATGTATACTCAGCGATATCCTTCTTCATGTTATCCCACCAATAATGAACTCAGAGATCTCGATGAATTATTTTGTTTCTTGGGTGAATGGAGAAATTCAAACTATATTCATCATCCAAAAGTTCTTTATTTAACTATATATTTGATGGAACACATAGTCTTGTACCAAATCTCAAAATTCCTTCTTCATTAACATTGAACTCCATGGATTTCCCTTTTTCGATAGTTTCCACTTACTTTTGAATTCCCACATCATCATTTTGAACATCCTTTAACCTTTCCAAAAGAGATGGCTAAGAAATCAATTGTGAAAGGATTTATGATGTTCCCTTCTTTATGATTACCTTGTCCATCTTTATCAAATCTAAAAATATTGGATTCTTTTCAATTCTCATCAATGATAAAATCATTGGGTCCTTTCTACATAGAGAATCTGCCACCTTGTTCACTTTCCCAGGTTGGTAATGGATTGAGCAATCATAGTATTTGATTAGATCTTACCATCTTTATTGGTGTATGTTCAACTATTTCTATGTGAATATATACTTGAGCCTTTTTTGATCTATATATTTTTCACACTTCTTCCCAAATAGGTAATATCACCAAATTCTTAAAGATAAGAGCACTGTAGAGAACTCTCGATCATGTGTTCTATATTTTTTCTCATAAACATTCAATTTCCTTGAAGTATAAGAAATGAATTTGTCATTTTGCATCAAAATGTAGTGAAAGACCTTCTTCAAAGCATCACTGAATACCACAAATATTTCTCCACTTGTGGGTAATGTGAGCACAAGCACAGTGATAAGCCTCCTTTTCAACTCCATGAAGGTATCTTTTCATTTATCACCCCAAGTAAACTTTACTCCTTTCTAAGTTAGCTTGGTAAGAGGGTTTGAAAATCATGAAAAATTTCTCACAAATCGGCAATAATATCCAGCTAACCCTAGGAATCTATGGATATCTGTTACCGATGTTGGCCTTAGACATCCCTCAATTTTAGTTATCTTGGAGGGATACACTAATATCCCATTTCTTGTGATGATATGACCTAATAATGAGACCTCCTTCAACCATAATTCACACTTGCTATACTTTTCATAGATCTTATCCTTTTTGAAAGGTCTATATTACAATGCTTAGATACTCCCCATGCTCCTCATTGATTTTGGATTATATTAGAATATTTCATATAAAGACTACCACAAATTTTGGAGGTAATATCTAAATACTCCATTCATCTAGTCCATGAAGATTTCTAGAGAATTAGTGAGTCATAATGGAATTACTATGAATTCATAGTGCCCGTATCTTGTACGAAAAGTAGTATTGGGGATATCCTCTTTCTTCACCCTTACATGGTAATATCCCGAAAACAAATCCAACTTGGAGAAGTATTGTTCTCCATGTATCTGATCGAACAGGTCATCAATTTGTGGCAGAGGATACTTGTTCTTTATTGTGATTTTATTGATCTCACGATAAATGATGCAAAGATGCATTTAACCATCCTTCTTCTTGAAGAAGAGGACTAGTGCACCACATGGTGAAACACTTAGGGTATAAACCCTTTATCTAGATTCTCCTATAGTTGTTTCTTCATATCCTCAATCTCTAAAATAGCCAATCCATACATATTCATGGTTATTGGAAACACCCAAGATACGCGTTCTCATAGGGTAGTAATATACAAGCTTGAGATAATCGTGCTAAAGAAGATTCATCATCCTCCTTACACTTGTAGAGAATTGGGGGTCGATTCTCCAAATGTAGAGTAACTTCCCTCTCACAGAAATTTATATTGTCTCTACATTATGAAATCCAATCCATACCAATAATTTTATCTAATTCCACCAAAGTAAGTATGAAGAGGTTCACTGGGAAATTGAATCCACAAATTATGACAGGGGAGGATTCATATTCACGGGATGCAATGATTTACCCATTGGCTGTTTTCACCGGCATCTTTACTTACATGATTTGTGGTGGTGTTGGATTTGTTCTACGAAAATTTCAGTATATAAAAGAATGCATATAACTAGAATAAAAAAGTATGTTCACTATTCTTTAACGAATAACTAGCGTACCTATCACCACTTCATTTTTGGGGTTCACTTCGGCGGTAGTGATGGAAAAAGGTCACCCTTACTACCTTGGATGTTGTTGGTTGCCTCAAAAAACACTTTTCTTAGGGAAATAGTTTGCAAAGAGCCCTGGTTCTTTGTAGTTAAAGAAATGAAGAACACGTTGAGGGTCGAATAGAGCTTTACTCTCCTCTTTCACAGTCGAAGGTTTTTCTTGTTGGCAGTTAATGGGAAGGTTCCATTCACTTCCACACCTAAAGCATTTCCTCGTCCCCTTTAGGCAATTTCAGGGGTGGTTCTTTCCACAACTTTGGAAAGGTGGGTGTTATATTTTCTTATCATCGTTGGATTTATCCATCGGATCACCAGAATTAATTTCTAACGTATGCTTATTATCCGCATGATACCCCTGAGATTCACCAATCTCCATTTCGAATTTGAGGGCACATCAGATAATTTCCTCATAGCTCTCGAAGTCACATATCACTAGGGATTTCTATAGGCTATGTTTTATCCCACCAAATAAGCATTCAACCTTGAATTTGGGGGTAACGACAAAGACAGAGGCATATCATGCAAGCATTTTTATGTTTTCCTCATAATATCTGATGGATTTGTCATCTTTTTTCTTGACGGAAATGAAGTCCCTTTCCATCTTATGTTGGAGGGTGAGAGGAAAATATTTATTGATTTTTTTCAGAAATCCTTCCATTCCAATTCATCAATATCCTCCTTAGGATTCATATTTTTGATCAATGTCTACCACTGATCAGCTTCACCCTTCATACGATAATCAGCCGGAAGAACTATCAATTTTTTGGAACATTGAAGGATGGATAAGATCTTTTCAATGGAGTTGATCCATTTTTCATAAATTAAGGGATCATAGGATCCATTTAATATAGGATGCATTTGTACCTGGAATCTCTCAATTACGACTTGTTATTTATTAGGGTGGGGGGGGGGGGGGGTTGAATGTTCCTCTTAACCCATGTTTCTATTCAAAACATTAGTTAACTGAGATAGTGTCATGAAAAAGTTCGAGATTCCTGCTCCCATCGGATTGGGCGTCTCATTAAAAGAGTCATCACATTGATCATCGGTTGTTAGCCCGAGTCCTCCTATTTCTATCTATTGGTTGGAATAAAAGGAATGTTAAGGGTAAGAGATAAAGGGTAATCCAAAGGAAAAAAAGAATGACTTATAAATTACTTTTATTTCCTTAACTTATAAATTTATAGGCTTCAATCTATGTTATCCATGATATACTTCCCAACGTATATTCTGTGGGGAATTTTTTTATTCCCTTAATAATGGTTCATACTAAAAATATGATTATACCAAAGCATATCCCCTAGGAGTGTCCTAACCATGAGTTCAGCAAGGCCCTTTGTCATGCACCAGTTCCCGTTCGAGTCTAGATCAAAGTGGTGTTTTTATGTTTTACCCCTAGATACATCTGTGCCAGAGCTGTCACTACCTAATCATATCCAGACAAAGATATATTTTATTGATAAACCACTTAATAAATAATCACCAAAATTTAGATATGTTTTTATTATACTTAGTCTTATCACTAAGGCTTTCACTAGGGTTTTCTAATCCTAATCCAATAAATAACTAAACCTATCCTCTGATACGAACTGTAACAACCCTGGTCTTTATTACACACTTAAAACATGATTTATTACATTAAATTGCACTTAATACAACCAAGAAGATAGAGAGGTCTTGTGTATTTGGGGATTAGGAACATTACATAATAAATTATAACAAAAAACACAATATCTTTATTAAAAACATATTTTACATGACCACAACATTCCTTCATACGTAGCATTGCATGGGATAACTTGAGGACATTCATAAGAAAAGGGTGAGATATAAAGCCTAGTAAGGGAGTATAAAAGGAATAATATGAAGAGTAAAATACATGTTATAAAATAGTCATATCAATGAATCATTAGGGAAACATTAACATAAAGGCATGGTATAGCATGATTATCATAACATGGAAACGTGGAAACAACATTTAACATGATATTAGCATGATACAAGGCTCATTGCACATGGAGCATGAGTAAACCCTCATTGAACTTGATTTATCATGACTAAAACCTCATTTCACTAGTCATATCATGATAATAATCTTTACCCAATGCATTAGAGCACTATCAGGGCATACCCTTCTTAATAATTTCATTTCATTCATAAGTGTGCCACATGAATCATACAACATGGAATCATTCAACATAATCATTTATTCCATGATAAAGGAATGTGAAATACATACTTTAAACTATATAATAGACATGTAAATCAGCGTAAAGGTGAATACCCTTGATAGAGAAATGGGAATGGTATTCACTACACAATGACTTTGTCTTGGAAAATCGCGGTGCAAATTCGGCAGCATAACAACGTGACATAAGAATTCATAAAAATTGTTGATGAGAGAGAAAGGGGTATCCCATAATATGTACATGAAATGGACTGTAAAGGAGTCATATAGATACAAGTTCCAACATATGTAATGTAATTTAGATATATAATATAAAATAATTTCTTGAATGTAAACGAGGAGAGAGAAACCCCGTACGGAATTTCAGCATGGTAATAGGTATACATAGGAGGAATTAATGAGAGAGAAATGGGTATCAAATAATTTAAAAATAAAGAGGGAAGTATAGGGGAGGTTAGAAATCATACCCCAACATTTTTAATTGAAAATAAAAGTGAATAATAATATAAAAAAATTTGGACAAAAATGAGAAAGGAAGAAATCCATTACTTGGAAGTGTGATCCCAAAGGATTGGGAGAAGATAAAGAGAGGATTATTGGGAGAATGGGGAACCTTGGGAGGATTCTAGATAGAGGAGGTAAGGGGTTTGTTGAGCTCCAAATGGTTTTAGTGCTGTGGAATGGGAGGTTTAGTGGGTTTATATTGTAAAAGAGAGGGGATTATTTATTATTTAGGTTTTGGACACTACACATTAAACTAATCAAAACCAAATGACACCCCCATGGATTTTGCCCAAGGTTTTTGAAACAATGGAGTGGAAAATATTATTTTATTAGTCCAATTTCCAAACTTCTTAAAATATTAGGCTGGATTATGTGGAGGTGAGTCACACTCTCAAGGAAATCATTTTAAAATGTTAAAATGTTTTATATGTCTTGGAGGGTCCATTAAATCATTGTAAAATAAATAAAAAAACCTAAAAAAATTATTTTAAAGGTAAGAAAAATATTGGACTAAAATCTTATTTATATTATTTTATTACACCACTATTAGGTCATTATGATTTCATAAAACACATTATATTTTTAAACGGTATTTAATTTTTACCCAAAAATTCAATTGTCTTAGAAAATTATGAAAAATTTACAATTGGATAATTTCGACATCCAGATTCCAAAATTGTTATTAATTTTATCTAAATAATTCTCTAAATATTTTAATTTTTACTTTTAAAATAAAAACCGATATTTATAAAAAATTCATGGGTTTTGACAAAAACAACTTTCAAACCTTAATAAAAATTACAATTGTATTCATAAAAATTATATGATAATTTATATATAATAAAAATTAATTTAGTAATAATATTTTATTAAAATATTATTGAATTAAAAAATCCATTAAATCATCAAAATAGATTTCTTAGTTGAATATTTACTAAAAATACTATATGTGCTTTAAAAACTATTTATGAAGTAAGAATAATAAAATAAATTTATAATCTCTATAAAAAAATAATGCACATAATCATAGTGCTTGGGTATTGTTACATAACCCCTTAAAACACCTGCATAGGACCTAAGGGTAAGGTGTGCGATGATGAAAAACTCTTGGGGAGGCTCATATAATATCACTTGGGTGGTAATCTCTATTAACTTCCACTTCTCCCATAGGTGATTCCATTCAAGCTTAACGTGTTGAAGCTCGGATTGGGATTGGTCAAGAGTGAAGCCTAATGGCACCACCTCCATTTTGAGCTATGACAAATGGGCTTCGTATGGAGAAATTCAACTAGACGAGGCCATCACTTCCTTTTTCTGAGTAATTTAGATTTATTAAAGCCTTATATTTATACTAATCATGTGATCATTGTTTAACGAATATATTATCAATGGTAAAAATTATTAATAGTATTTTGAAATCCAAAAATATAAAACCAAGGAAGTGCATATTTTATATACGCATTTCAAAAAATAAGACATTTAATTATATCAATAAGAATTTTCATTAATAAAAGTTTGGGTCATTACATTTATTTAAGGTTTATTCATGATTTATTATATAATTCACAAGGTTCTAGTTTTTTTCATAGGAATTAGAAATTTTTAACTCAAAGGAAAACATTCTGAAAATGGAAAAAATTGGATTTACATACCATATACATCATACACGATGTGTAGACCTTATGCACAACAAGCCTATAGAAACAAATACTAGCCCATGAAGTATTTATATGATATAAATCATTACATGACATATAAATTAATTACACGATGTTCATATTTAAAATATTAGAATCCCACTAAAAGTGAATCACATACATGATGCGAAGAGATTGCACGATGTGTAAAGTTTGAAGGCTCACCTAGTCAAAGATGTTGATCAATTCTTTAGAGGAAATTATGGATATCATATACATGATGTGCATCCAACTTACACGAGGTGTATATTTCAGGATAGAATTCACTTAAGATAGTACATGAAATTAATAACTCACATGTTAGGTAAGTTTTAGCCTATTTATATTTTAGGTTCTCCTTCACACACAAAGCCTTCGATAGAATTTCATTTTCTCTCATTATTTTATCCTATTTTTCATCTGTTTTACTTCCAAACTAGTTTCAATTCATTCATTTTACCATTTTATTAAATCATTTTTTGATTTTATTTAATCTATGTTTGTCCTTAATCCATATTTAATATGTTTCTGTTTTTTATGTTTGTTTCAAAATTGCTCTCTGTTCTTCATCAGTTACTACACTATTCTTCATTGTTTCTTCGTTCACATTATTTTTTATATTTTATTTAATTTTTTTTTATTTTTTTTATTTTTTTTCTTATTTTTTTAATAATAGGATACTTTTTTCTCAACAGTTTCATGATTATGTATAACATGCATAGTATTTATTTTCTTTACATCAACATCGCCATGCAAGGCTAATATTCATAGGGTCAGGGGTTGAGAGTAGGGGTGGTTTGAAATTAATAAATATCTAAGATCAAAATTTGGTAACCCTTTATATATTAACCAGTTTTCTAATAATTATTAATATCATTCTTTTTCATTATCTTTGACCATTAGAGGTGCAAATTGAACAACTGTGATCTAGTCGGGAAAGATCAGGGTAGGACCAGTAGCCTGTAATTATTTGTACCTAGAATCCAAGATTCCATCTCTTAGGTTGTAAATTAAAATAGAAAAATGAGTATTTTCTAGTTTATGTTGATCCAATTAGATGGACCAAGGTCAATTGTTGTATTTTACACTGCTTACAGCCTACGCCATAAGTCTATCCCAAGTTTTATTTAGGATTTCCCCATTTACCACACCCTAAAATTGACCCAAAACCATCCTTTAATCTATTTTAAGATCTAATATACATATTTCATGTATAAAAAAACCAAGAAGAGTGATCATGAGGACTCACCTAAAATAAATTTTGTTTACTAGGTTGCTTGTCTAAAAAAGTTGTCTCTATGGGTTCAATCTCAGGATTCCACTTTCTACGACTCACTAGTTGAGTTTAGTTTGGAAAATAATAATTTAATTTAATTATCACCCAAAAATATTCAATGAATCACGTGGGTATATAAATTTTTGGCATCACTGATGAGGATTGTTGTGCTTATGCATAGTGACCTATGGAACGAATCTTGGATTACCTAACTTTCCCCCATTCTTTTTTCTCCTTTATATTTTCCTTTTTTATTTTATCCTTTGAGAGAACATGAATCCTCTCTCTCTCTATCTATCTCTTTTATCTAGTAAATACATCATGGCACTTTAACTCATTCAAGGATCCTTAAAACACAGTAACTAATTTTTTTTGATCATGAGATCGACAGATCAATTGCTGCATGCCAATGTTCCACAATGGATGAGCACAATGATCTTACGCTTCCTCACCAACATGACCCTCAATATATATCAAATGAAAATTAGGTAGAGTGACCAATGCTATTAGATTTAAACATAATATATTATTACTTTTCATCCATCAGTGGTGCTATGACCAACATTGAACGTCCTCCCATTCAAGCACAAAATATTGAAATTAAGTCATCACTCATTCAGATGATCCATAACATGGGGAAGTTCAGTGGAATAAAAAGTGAAGACCCCCATGAACATATTTCAAAATTTTATGAGGTTTTAAATAAAATTATAATCTAAATAATGTCATCTAATTCAATAAGACTCTGTGTATTCCCAATCTCATTGCGTGATAGAGCCAATGATTGGCTAAAAAGTCAATCTCCTAAGTCGATCATGACTTGGGATGATCTAGCCAAAAGGTTCATGGACAAGCACTTCTCTATACTATAGACTTTAAAACTCTGTAATAAAATTGAAAACATCACATAGGTAGACATATAATTAATGTGGGATGAATTGGAGCGATTTAAGGAGCTCACTCAAAAATTACCACAACACAGACTAGGTGTGTCGATACAAATTTAGACTTCTTAATAGGGACCCCAACCTACCACCTATATTGTTTTAGAAGTTTCCGCTCAAGTTGGGATCATTATAAAGACACTAGAAGATGGTATAGAACTATTGGATGAATTAACCTACAATTACATAATCTAGAAAAGTAATATCGGACCGCCTCGATGCGGAATCCACCAAATGGAGAAGACTACCCGCCTGGTGGCCCTAGTATAAGATCTTACCAAAAACCATGAAACTTTTCAAATACCTATTGTTCCACATTCAACCCTCCTTATCCTTTAATATAGATACATTTTGGAAATTTTTTTTGAGTCCCACACTCCAATCAGGACTGTAGGGGATAAATATAAAGGCCTCAAATCCAAGATTGTAATTACATTAATTATAATCCAAAAATTCAACATTACTAGCAATAGTTCTTCAATAAGAGGTTGAAACAACAATATAATCAAGAATATTTTCCTCATATGAGTATTTGAGCACCTATAAAGAATTAGGGACCTCCTGGGTATCCACATGAAGTCCCAGATCCTTGACCATAATAGTAAATCTAGCAACCTTTTCCTAGAGATAAATAGTTTCAACCAACACAATAACAATAGTTTCCACAAGATCTGCTTAAGAAACCACAATAATATCCACCCATTTAATAAAATCTCAAAAATACTATTTACAAACTTTTTGAAAAAATTGGATCAAAGGTTGAAGACTTAGGATGTTGAAATAAAATACCAATAGGGTGCCCTATGAAACCAAGAGCACCAAGTGGTAAAAATCTCAATGACCCTTTCAGATCAAATACCAGGTACTTTGATTGGTAATACTAGATATCATAAAAAAGAGGAAGATAAGTTTATGGTTATTAGGAGAAAAAAATGCTTGATTTATAGAATATATTATTAAGTGAATAAAATAATCTAGAAGAACCTAAAAAACATAAGACAATCAACAACAAGAATAATGATGATCTCACAAATAAATATTTCAGGAGAAAAACCAAGAGTCATAACTTGCTACAAAATTTCTAGTTCTATAAAAACATAAAAATGGATATGTATATATGGAACCAAATACATTCAATCCCCCTCTACCCTTTCCAAAAAAGACGAGACAAGACAAAAGAAAGGGGCAATAAAAAATATAAATGTTTAAACAATTAAACCTCAACATTCCCCTAGAAGAATCAATTACTGAAATGATTTCATATGATAAATTTTTGAAAGTATTGATCTCAAGTAATAGGAAAATGGAATACCTAGGATCCATCTCTTTATATAAATAATTCTCCATAATTGTTTAGTAAAAGCTACCTCCAAATTTGTGAGACCCTAGAAGTTTCTCTATTCCTTTTACTATCAGGGCAATTAATTTCAGAATGGGATTGTGAAATCTTGGAATGAGAAAAAAATCTTATGCCTATGTGTGTTTTCCAAAAACCATGGATTGGAGAGTTAAAACCAAAAAGAGTAACAATACAACTAGCTGACCGATTAATCAAGTACTGTCTAAGAATTCTTGAGGATATATTAGTCAAAGTTGAAAAATTCATCTTCCTGGTGTATTTACTAATATTGGATATGGAGGAAGAGGGTGATGATCCTATCATCATAGGGAGACCATTTCTCTCCACTAGGAAGGATTTCATTGATGTAAATAGAGGGCTACAAATATTAAAATTTTTTAATGAGCAAGTAATTTTCAACATAGGAAAGGCTTCCAATAAAGGTGATGCATCATTTGACAATCAATCCATATTTCTTACTAATGTTAAAAATAATTTTATGACCATTGAGGACAAAAAATAGACCGAGTTTATAGAAGAAAATGAATGTGTGGATTGTAATGGTGTAAATTTCACTAAACATTAGATAAGGGACACTATAACACTATTTATACCCTTGGTCATCAAACCACCAAAATTGGAACTATATCCTCTATATATCACACTCAAGTACTCACTCCTAGAGACTACAACTACACTACTAGTGATTATCATCTCAGAGATAACCCAAATACAATAATAGAAGTTGATAGAGGTTCTAAAAGGGAAGAAGAACTCAATATCCTAGGGAGTTGATAACATTAAAAGAATCATCCACACAATCTACAGTCACAAGGTATTTTGGAAATAAGGTAATAAAAACAAAAACCAATCCCATAGGCGAATCACCCCACCAATGAAATAGGTGGTTGTGAAATAAGTGTTGAAACTTATAGATTATTTAATAATATTTTCAATTTCTGATAGTGAATGGGTGAGTCTGCTACAAGTTGTTCCAAATAAGGTTAGCCTAAACATTATAAAAAATTACTTAAATGAGATGATCTCTACTTGAACCATCACTGGATGGAGAGTATGTTTTGATTATAGGCACCTAAATAGGTTAAATCTAAAATATCATTTCCCTCTATCCTTTATGGATTCAATGATTGAAAGACTAGAATGAAACTAATTTTATAGTTTTCAATATGGATATTCATGATTAAATAACATTGAAGTTGGTCCAGAAGACTACATAAAAAATTACATTTACTTATCCCTTCAGAACCTTCACCAACATGCGCATTTCACTTGGAATGTGTAATGTACCAATAAATTTTCAATGATGCATGGAAAATATATTCTATGATATGGTGGAGGAGTTCCTAGAGATCTTTATGTATGATTTCTTGGTTTATAAAGGATCCTTCAACATGTTCCTGGATAATTTTTATTTAGTCTTACAACACAATAAACATAGATTTCTAGTTTTAAACAGAGAAAAATTCCACTTCATGGTCTGGCGAGGCATAGTCCTTGGATATAAAATCTCAAAGAAATGCATGTAAGTGGACCCAATGAAAATAAAATTAATAAAAGACTTACCTAATCCTATAATAGTAAAAAACATAAGGAGATTTCTGGGTCACATAGGATTTTACCACCATTTTATAAAATAATTATCAAAATTATTCCCCCTCTTTATACACTTATTTTCAAAGGATTATCTCTTTGAGTTAACTAGAGAGAGTGAAAAATAATTTCGTACCCTAAAGACTAGTTTAGTGGCCACTCCTTTTAACATTTCACCAAATTAGGATAAGGACTTTGAGCTAATGTGTGACACTGATGAATTCATTGTTGTAACTATCTTAAGACATTGTTTCAAATATATATTTTATACTATTTACTATATCAGATATACATTTAATGATGCTCAAGTGAATTATACGACTATTGAAAAGGAGCTTCGGGAAGTCTTCTATGATTTTGAAAGGATTTTATCTTACCTCGTACTGTCCAAAGTAGTTGTCTATACAGATCATGAAACACTAAATATCTACTAAGTAAAAAGGATTCCAACCCATGGCTAATATAGTGGATCCTACTACTGTAGGAGTTTGACATAATAATAAAGAATTCAAAAGGGACAAAAATCTTGTTTTTTGACCACCTATCCATATTTCGACTACCCAAAATTAAGGATAATGATAATCTAGATATTAAGTATGAGTTTAATGATGAAATTATTTATTATATAAATTCACAAGAACAAATATTATTTTCTAATATTGTAAAAATATCTTTCCATATGATCACTTTACCCCTGCTTCTCCTACCAACAAAAAAAAATAGATTTTTGGTGGCAGCCTCACACAATTAATGGGATGTGAAATCACTATTTATGAATTGTTAGGATATCTTTATGTGATTATGAATCCCATAGTATGAAATAAAAAGTGTACTTAGGATGTTTCATATATCTCCACCTGGAGGAAATCACTGGCCCAAACACACTGTAACTAAAATCATGCAGAGCAGTCTATTATGAACCACACTCTACAGTGACATGAGGAGCTTAATTTGAATGTATGATAAGTTTCAATGAATGGAAAACATGGTAAAAATAAACAAAATGAACCAAAATTCCATTTTGTAAGTCAAAATCATTAAAATACAGGGAATAAATTTTATGGGACCATTCCCAAATTCGTATGGGAAATTTTACATCCTGGTTGACATGGATTGAATTTCAAAGTATGTGGAAGCCAAGACTTCCATCCACGACACAACTATAATAGTCATTAAATTATTAAGGAAAAACTTTTTATCAAGGTTTGGATTTTCCTGATTACTCATTAGTGATCATGGAACTCACTTTGCAAATAATGTTGTGAAATATTTTCTAAAAAAGTATAGAATCCATTTTAACACTTTAACTCCCTGCCACCCACATAAAAGTGGGAAAGTTGAATTTTCTAATAGGGGAATACAAAAAGTTCTTGAAAATTTAGTGGCTATAAATTGAAATAATAGGATCCTCAAATTGGATGGAGAACTTTGAGAGTATCACACAATGTATAGAACACCCATAGACACTACTCAATTTGATATTCTTTATGGAAATCCATGTCACTTACTCATCTAATTAGTGTGTCACTCTTATTAGGGAATTATGAAATTAAATATGGATGATAAAAATTTCAGAGAAGTTAGAATGCTACAACTCGATGATCTCGAAGAGATCAGAAGGGAAACCTATGAAAAATCTCACATTTATAAACAAAAAACAAATAAATGGCATGACCAATGAATTTCACAATGAATATTCACACCAAGAGATAAAGTTATACTTTATAATTCCTAATTGAAACATTTCCCTGGGAATCTAAAATCCCAATGGTCAGGTCCATTTACAATTATCAAAGTGTTTAACTATGTGGAAATTAAAATTCAATAAGATTATGGACCTCCCTTAAAGTTCAATGTATAGAGGCTGAAAAATTATTAAGAACCATTTCATTAAGGGTGTTATTTTTATTTATAGTTCAACTAATTTTTTTGTCAATATGAATATATAATTATGAATTTGTTTGTGCTTTATGGGAGGAAAACCATATTTTTTTTATTTCTTTTCAATCATGTTTTTAAGACCTTGGATTTTATTTTATTTTCTAGAATTTTTTTTTCGATCGGTCCGAACATCACTGTACTCTATTACTGCATTTATCTCATTTTATTTCTCTTGGTTTTAACTCTATGCACTAGCTCATTTTTCAACTTCTAAATTGATTAACCCTATAAAATAATGTTTTATCTAGTGTTGAAATTTATATCTCTAGCAATTTATTCAGGTGGACCAATTCCACTCACTATCCACCAAGTTTCCCCATGGCATGAAATTCACTATAGGGAGATATTCATTCCCCAATTTTAATTTAAAATTTTATTTAATCATTTTATATGATTTATGTTATATCAATCCCATGATTCTTTCTAGAATAGTGTTGAAAATATCTCATTTTAAGTGTGGGTGAGTCTTTCTTGATCTTTATTATTGATACACTCAGATTATTGCATTTTTTTCACTTATCTAGGAGACAATTTTCACTAAAATCATGCTTTGAACTTGAAATATCATTATAAACATTTTAATACAATACAATTTTAGGTTGTAAATTATTTAAATCCTTGTTTTACTACTATTAATATTATTATCATGATTATTGAGTTGATTAATTAAATTATAACTACCGAATATTTCAATTTATTTTATTCACATGTTACTGGATCTTATACCCTGAGTGATTGATAGTTAATTTTGAATACTTATATTCCCAATAGGATTCAAGACTTAAATTTTCATATTCCTTTCTGATCATATTTATTGAGAGATACTAGGTATATTTATACCTATCATAACTTACATTGAGATATTATTGAGGCTATTATTGAAAAAATAAATATTTAATATGATTAAGGAAATATTTATTGAACTAGTTTTTCCTAAGACCCACTGGTATATCTTTTCTTATTTATCCCATAGTATCCATGAATAAACTTTTTAGGATGTATCCATTTAGTGTCATTATCCATTCTTATCTTGCTCTTGGTATAATGCATGATTTTCCGTGTAGGGTAATTTTCAATACCGATGGACATAAGATGTTATTATTAAGGAGATATATTGTGGAATTTTCACTAGATTATGATGATGTGGTTCATGATTACTTATAAAATTTTATATGCTTACCTAGTTTCACTAAAAAAATAGAAAGAAAATGAAAAAAATATTGGATAGATCCATTTAGACCCTATTATCCCTTCCTACATGGGATCTTGGTATGATGCATGGTTGTCCTTTGAATAAGTGTAGGGAAGTTTTCACTAATTATGTACACAATATGTAATTATTGATGAGATATATTGGGAAATTTTCACCAAATTATGATGATGTGGTTCATGATTACTTATAGCATTTTATATGTTTACCCTGTTTCTTTGAAAATAAAACAAATTGAAAGAAAATGAAAAAGAAATTAGTTAGTGTATTAAGAATGTAAAAACATGTCATAATTATGGATTCACCTTGAGTTATAGAGAAAAACACATATTATCCTGGAGAAGTTAGTTTATTAAACTTTCCACATTTATCATGCATTATAATTTAAATCTAACCCTCCTTTGGAGCTTAATTTTTTACTTTTTACCCACCTGCCCTTAGCCTCAGAAACATTTGAACCTTATTGTTGAATCCCTCATGATTGATTTTGTATTTTTATTTACAAAGTGGATATGTTATAACCAATAAAAGATTATGGTTAGGAACATGTATTCAAGGTATGATAATAACTCCAATTTCATTTTTATTGAGTGATGAGAGAAAATTTATTGTGAGGTAAATCGCCAAAGGGGTATATCATTTATAGAATAGTTATGAAAATGTAATTAAAAGAATAAAGTATCAGGAAAAAGAACTGAAATAAGATTCATGACTAATTTTATTTATAGTATTTATTCTCATGGAATGAAATTTTTTACTTACACATAGTTTTATTTGTCTGGTTGTGATGCATATTTATTAAAAAAATTATTTCATTTAGAATCCCTATTGAAAAAATTATTGCTTGAGGATAATAAATTTTTCATGTGTGGTGGAATTTAATAATATGAAATTATATATACATATTGGATACATTTATTTATGATTTATTAATAATTTATTCAATAATACACTAGGTTTTTGTTTATTTTCATAGGAATTGAAAATTTTTAACTCAAAAGAAGAAATTATGAAAAATGAAAAAAATAGTCTTTACACATCGTGCAAAAAATGTACGATGTGTATACCTAATTCACAACATAGTTGCAGAGCAATGAAATAGTCATTAATGTCTTTACATGATGTGAATCCAGTACATGACATGTACATTCATTAAATGACATTCAGATTTCAAAGATTAGAATACCATTAAAAGTTAATAAAATACACAAAGTACTGAGATTGCATGATGTGAAAAGTTTGAAGGCTATCCCAGTCAAAGATACAAGATGATTCCTCAAACTGAATTGTGGATATCATGTACATGATGTGAATTCAAATTACATGACATGCAGATATCAGGATAGAAGTAAATTAAGCTAGTACATGATGTGAATTACTTACATTTCATGTAACTTTCACCCTATTTGTATTTTAGGTGATCGTTCGTACACATATTTGAAAAACATTCATTTTCTCTCATTATTTTATACTCATTTTCATTTGTTTTCATTCCAAAATAGTTTTAATTAATTACTTTTCATGTTTTATTAATTCATTTTAAATGTTTTCTTAATTTATGTCTGTCTGTCATCCATTGTGAATCTATTTCCATTTTTGATGCTCGTTTCAACATCACTCGCCATTCCTCATCAACACCTATAATATTATTCAGTATCTATTCATGCATAGTAAGTTTTTCATTGGATATACATTGATTTTAATTGTTTGGCCTTTTTTTAATTTTAATAATATTGGATTTATTATTTCTCAAATGTTTAAATATTATGTCTAGCAAGATTAGTATTTCTTTTCGTTTGATTAACAACTCCATGCGTGGATAATCCTCTTAGGTCTAGAAGTCGAGAGTAGTGGTGGTTTGAACCTAATGAATATATAAAATCAAAACTGGTTAACCTTGTGTATAGTGACCAAGTTTTTAATAATTTTCAATATCATTATTTGTCATTATCCATGACCATCTAAGGTGCAAATTGAATTACCATGACCTGGTTTGAGAAGATCAAGGTGGGGCCAATACCCTATAATTATTTCTGCCTAGAAGCCAATATTCGTGTGCTTAGTTTTTCAATTAATCAGGAATAAAGAGTATTTTTAATCTTAGGTTGATCTAATTAGCTAGACCAAGGTCAATTGGTGTTATTTTCATTGATTTACAGGCTATGTCATAGGTATATCCCAATTTTGATTTAGGATTATCCCTTTTCTACATCATAGAAGTTACAATGTGATAAAATGATTCCTCTGGTCCAGGTATTATGGTAGTGCTAATGGGATAGCCATGAGACGTAGGAGATGGAATTGTTAATGATGAAGTATTGGCCTTCAATTTTGGTGAATCCATGATTTTGAGGAATTCCTAGGGATAAAAAGATTGTTTTTAGGGATATTGTAACATCTAGTTATGATTTTTAGGTACTCCCTTGTTCATGATTTGTTTATCATCCTTGTTTCGGTGTGTTTTCAGGATTATCAGGGATGGAAAGACTTTGCTTGGGGAAATGACCTAAAGTTCAAAGATGTATGTTTGTTTTAATTAATGGATTTTTGGTATAAATGTATTAATGTATTTGGGGGGGGGGGGTTCTCCCCATATTCTGAGAAATTCTTGGGTGCTTTGTTGTTTTTCTATTGAAATATGGATTTTTTGTAGTTTTCTAGGAGTTCAAACATCATGTATTTGAAATAAACGTTGTGTACTTGATACTAGGTTGATATTGTGAAAATTTACTAGGTTTTAAGGGTTTATATTCCTTATATCTACAATTCACATCATGTAATGTATAGAGTCATGTTTTTATAAAACGGTGAAATTTTTTCAGCGTTTTGAGCGTTCATGGAATTCATGCCATGTAATGGGATTGCACAACATGAAATTCTCATGAATTGTGGTTTTTAGGGAGTCATATTAGTGATTTTCATTTTATTTGTCCATTTAGATTCCCTCTCTCAATCTAGATCCCTTTCTAAGAAATTATAGAGATCCTCGTTCCTTCTGAATCATTCATTTGACGATTGATTATCATTGTGTTTACGGTGCACCACCCCAGGTAAGCATTCCTTCAGAATACTCATTCATTTGGTCAAGACTATTGTGTTGTCTGACCTTTTTTATTCAGATTCATGATCAATTTATTTTTTATCAATGTTTTATACTATCTTATCATGCCTTGTTTTTTGAAGTCTGATCCATGCCTTTTCAGTTTTCATTGTCAAATATAGAGAGGGTTCTACTATTATTGAGGTAGGTGTTCTATACAATGGGTTAATTTGATGAATTTATTATCATTATTTATATTTACTCTGGGTTTTTCATTGAATTTAAGTGATCTATTAAAGTTAAGTGTCTTTAAAGGGGTTCTCTTTAAAAACTAATTTTTTTCACACCAAGTGTCTGTTTAAATGCTTGTGTGGTGGTTTTGATTTGGAAATGAGTTTTCAAACACTGAAGTGTATTGGATTGTATTTTAAAATGATTTATAAAATTGTGATCCTAGTTTTTAAATGGATGTTGATAAACTTGGCACATTAGAAACAATGGGTGTGTTGGGAAATAGACATGGGTAGCCTTAGTGAGTGTGACACCACTAGGAGGTATCCTTTGAAATATCAATGAACTATGGAAAGAATCGATATTTCTTGGCACCAACATATGGTTGTTTAGGCTCTTTTATGTCTAGTACATATTTTACCATAGTTCAAATCCCAAATGATGGTGTGATTTTTAATTTAATATTTTTATCACATGATAATGTTTATCATAGATTGTTGCTCACATGTTTTTATATGAGGTTCTATAACATGGATTCACATGTTCGGTTATTTTCCAATGAGCATGTACCCAAGTGTTAGAGGCTCCTACTTGTTATCTGAGATAACCATGATCAAATCCTGGTGGGGATGAATTTTTGGGTACAATATAAATACTTTAGTAGGTACTCAACAGTTTTGTAGGAGTCAGAACTATTCTTATGATTTGGGCCTTCGAGCCATCTGTTTTTTCCTAAAGATCTCATGGCCTTCGGGCCCCGATAGACCTTCGAGCCACCAGGACTCAAAGGACCAAGAAGAATCCCAATAATATTGCACAAAAACACACCCCAGATGAGGATTCAAAGTAAGTATAATCCACTAAAAAGAGCTAATTGGATTTAAAGGACAAGAGGGTATGAAAATTACCATCAATACAAGGCACTAGGCAGATCTACATGGGGAAATTCTATCCAATAATCCATGCGATGCAGGGGGTAGACACCTTCAATGATGTAGATTTTGGGGAGGTGTAGATATTGTGTTGTAAAATCTTGAGCCTTCAGGTCATGTATTACACACTGTGCCTTGGGTATTTGGGTCATGTAATGGGCCTTGTGACTCTAGGTCTATGGGCCATGTAAGAGTTCCCCCTCAACCCATAAATGGGTAACTATCTAAAGAATAAATAAAAAACTCAAAGGACTTTAGGTAGGGTTGACCATCATGATTGGTTATTTCATGGATATGTGTTTACTTGCTTACCACTAGGGGTATGGATTTGAATTCCTATTTTATCACTTCTACATGTCATATTTATAGCTTTGTAAATATGAAATACATTTATTAAAACCAAACTGAAGATGATTTGTAAATGGATTTGGTTTTATAAAACTATTTGTAAAAACATTTTATTTTAAAATATAGAACTATTGCATTCTTAATATTAGGCCTTGTATAGATTATTAGGTGGTATCCTACTGGGCTTTGTGCTCACATCCTAATTTTTTCCTTTGGATGGTTTTAGACCTTATTTTTCATGACTTAGGGAAAGGGAGGGGCATATTGTACATGTTAGGTTCTCTTGTTCATGTGTTGCCTTCATAACATGATGGTTTGGAGGTGGAAGTTGGTCACATGGAGACTTGTTGGTCTTGTCCATTTATACTTTTTTGGTTTTTCCTGTTTTTCTTGGTTTGTATAGATCTAGTTTTATCTCCTTTGTTTCTACTTTTTTACTCTAATTATATGTATTGTTTTCTATATATTCAAGGTTTGTTTCCATTATCTTTGTTTTACCACACCGTGATGGGCTAGCTGAGTTGGTTTGTCTAGCTGACTTGGATTTTTTCGTTACACACCACTTCACTATTTTATGTTTCCCATGAAATTCAAATTAATTAAATATAATATAATAATATAAAAAATAATGTTTGATCAATAATCATATTAAATCATATTAAATTTTAATTAAATTTAGTTTAAAATATTAATAATTTATATACTAATAAAATTTTAATATAATTATTAATAAATTTTATTTAATTACTAATAAGTAATAATTACTATTTATTATTAATATTATTAAAAAAATATAAATTATAATTAATAATAATCACTGAATTTTAATTAATTAATAATAATAAATACCTATCACTAATTAAGTAATAATAATTAGTAATAATTGGAAATTATTTAATTTTTTATTAAAAAATAATAATTATTTAATTAATAAAGGACAATTAGAAACAATTAGTTAGCATTATTGTTTTTAATATAACCTAATATTACATATCAGTAATTAACTAGTAATTATTATTAGTAATATTACTTATTAGTAATAAATTATTAATTAATTTTTTATTTAGTATTTAATAAAATTAATTCATAATTCAATAAAAATTATTAATTATTTTTTACCAATTAATTACTTATTATTAATAATTATGATTAAATTTTTTTAAAAAAATATTTAAAATTATTATTTGTAATTAATTTTATTCATTCATTCTTCATAATTAGTATTTATTTATAAATTAATTATATTATTTACTAATTAAAAATATTAATTGAAAAAAATGTAAATTACTAATAAATATAAATTACTAATATACTATTAAATAGTAACTGATTACTAATAAATAATATCAATGACATTAATTACTAATTAATATTAAATAATAATAATAAATAATTAATTGTTTCTAACTATCCATTTTTAGTTATTATTTAGTAATTTTTAACAATTAATTATTTAACTAAACAATAATTATTAATTAATAAATTGTAAATATTTAATTACTAATGAATTCTAAATAATATATTATTAATGTATTATAAATAATTATTAATGAATTGAAAATAATATATAATTAATTCATAACAAAATTGTAATTATTAATTATTAATGAGTTGTAAATAATTAATTATTAATGGGGGATGGGGTGGGAAAAATAAAAATTAGTGAGGTTGTAGATGGGATTGGGGAGGCATCTTACTTCCAAATAGTTCAAATAATATCATTTAAATGAAAAAAAGTCCATACACACACCATCCAAATTCTAAAAAAACATAAAATGGGTTGCATGAATATAAACACTAAAAAAAGGAAATTAAATTAAAAAAATGAAACCCAAAAGAGGCAAAGGACCTGAACCTCTTTGGGATTGGTCTAAAAACCACAAAGTTGTTAATATATTTAACACATTAATTTTAAAAACATATTTAATATAGTATTAGTTTTATATTTTTTTAAAAATATATATAAAAGAATTCATCCTCACATGCCTCATGCTCCGATGTATGACAAATGAAAGCGTGATGATGCTATAGGAAAGTGATGTAGTAAAGAGGTCATGAGGTCGAAAATGTTGACCGATGTTGGTGTAGGAGCATGTTCCAGAATCCGGGGAACTGGCACGGCGAGGCTGGCAGTGACATGGGGAAAGGCATGTTGCAGAAGGTGGTTCAAGGTCGGCGATATCTTCACTATCTAGTTGGTGGTAATATGGTGGTGCACTCAGTATGGTTAGCGAAAATGTCCCCCCATCAGAGAAAATGTCATGTGTGTGAGCTTTATAAGCCATGTTGTGCCCATTCTTCTTCAAAGCATTATGCCTCCCACACTGTGGTCAGTAGCAGTGTTTCCCCACAGTTACACCCAACCTTAGACCTGACCTTGTACCTGAGAACCACCAAAATCGTATAAAAAAATATATTTTAAATGAAATATAAATAAAATAAAAACCCTTAGGCATCCTAACAATGATACTCTAATCCTACATGCACTACCAAGTGGTGATAAAAATTAACTTTATTAATGATTTTTGTAAGCATTGATAAAATTATCCCCTATATGAGTTTTTTTGTGTTTTTAGTTTTTTTAAAATATGCGTAGGTTAAAAATATTTTTTTTGTGTCAGAAAGGTGGAATACCCCCTATCTCCTTTCAGCAAAATAATAATAATTTAATTTTACATGTTTTTATATTTATAAATATACAAGTTTATATATTATGATATATATATATATTGTGTTTGTTTTATGTTGTTTAGAATTATGTCATTAATATCTGAAAGTAAAAATGCAATGTTTTTAAGAAATATCTTTTGTGACATGTAAATAAGATTTTACTTATTATATTTATGATTTTTTTTTATTTTCAACTTTGTTTTATTTTCAAGTATATTTTCAGATGTATCGTTACTTTATAATATAATTAATAAAATCATTTTTTCCTATGTATCTTGTTAAAAATAACTTCTATAGGTTTTTATTCTTTCTTTTTTAGTTAAATACTACTTTTTTGTCACTATTACATAAATATAATATTATTATTCATTATAAACATATAAATTATAAATATATACATTATAAATATTTATTTTTTTATTTTTTTGTTATATACTTAGCAATATTGTTTTATTTCAATCATTCAATTAATTTTTTTTAATAAAACTCATAAGAAAGACACGTGCGACTTGAATGAAGGACATGTGAACTATCAATTATTTATATATCCACAATTTCTATGGGACTGGAAGTTCTCTTATCTTGAAATATTTTTTATTCTGTTCATGAATATTATTATGTTATATTACTCCCTTTTTGGATTCTTTAATTCAGTCTATTCTATAGAATTAGAATATTCAAGTAAAATGTGGAGCTCAAGTAGAAAGTATTCATTTTAGTGAGGTTCAATATCTGGGTTAGATTGAATCTATAATGTTACAACTTCATCAATATTTTATTGAAAATTAATTTTCATTTTGTTTTAAACCATTACAGTGGTATTTATAATATTTTTTATACATTCATTTCATTTTCAAATATTTATTATATATTTATGAAATTATTTTTATTCTCAACAATGTTTTACATACTTAGGTTATGTTTGAAATTTTATGTAGATTATTTTTATAGTGTATATTTTATACGATTTTAAGGATGCATACATGAAATTTAATAAAGTTTCTTATGTTTCAAGTAGTATAATTTGAATGATTATAAAATAGAAACTATGATAAAAAATATAAAGGAAAATTTAAAAAATGGATAAACATGTAAAAATGGTTGATAATATAAATAATTTATTCATTTCAATAGAAATAAAACTTATACAAGAATGAGTACAATCAATTTATTTGGTGAGGTTATATCCCACATAGTGGTGTGCGAATTGTATGACTGTATCGAGATCACTGATCTCTATGGTAGGGTGGGTTTTGATGACCATGAGATGGCTAATCCTTAGGCACTAGAACATCCACTGTCACATACATTTCTTGTGTATTAGTGGGGGGAGGTATCAAATGGATTTCATCCTACGCATCTGATCCTTCTCCCACTAGGGCAGTAGAAGGACCCACTATCATCGCAGGGGGGGGGGACATATAAGATGAAAAGGATATAGAAGCCAAGTTGGAGAAAATTATGGATATCCTATCATAAATGATGGATCCCATGCCGCTTGATTCATATCCACAAATAGCTGATCCTGGTCTACTAGAGGGATAAACTCTACTTGTGGAATAGGTGAGGCCTCATGTAGAGCATGACATGGTCTATGCCGTCATCATGGATATTTAGTATCAGCAACTACTGGAGAAGGATCTAGATAAGGAACCTCTACTCTCTGGATAGAAACCTCCACTACCTAGGGTGGATAATGAAAGATGCTATAGTGAATTGCATGATAAGCTGGCATCATCCCCAGTGCTGCAGTATGGATCTATTCCAGGATAGTGACCACCTCCTCTTATGGATCACTCATGCTGATAAGATTATATACTCAAGTATACTATAAATAGATTTAAAATTAAGTAGAAAATAGTTCAATAAACAAAATAATATAAATTTATTAACATAACATATCCTAAATCCTTCTTCGGTGTCAAGTAAGATACAATATAGACTTCATTATATATTATGGATCATACTGAACCTTCTTTGAAATTATGTAATTACATCATAGGTACACCCTAGATATGAAGAGCCGCTCATATTCCCCAGAGGTTGAGATACTCAACATGTCGTTGGTGCCATTACTCAACCTGCCTCCCCATTAACATCAATTCATGAAGCTTCTGTGTCTGTCACAGTAGAAATGGAATGGGTTGAACACAACCAAACTAGCACATGACTCTATCAGGTTGGTTTTACTCAATAATATGAACGTAAATGAGAGGTACTACAACCCTATCATCATAAAGCCTAGTAGTGAAGTATACAGGAAAATTGTCAAATATATCCCAGTATGAAATCCATGAAATCTAAAATGACATGCGAGTTTTGTCAAAAAAGTCACTTAAAACAAAAAATGATGATATTATTAAATTTTTTAGTAAATTAAAGATTTTATATACTTACTTAGTTTGGTATAAGACTGTCCATCTTGAGATGGTATGCACCCAAATAGCCTGTCAGAACACTGAAGAATTTGTGATTCTGATTCCAACTATAAAATACAAGACCAAAAGTGATAAATAATAAGACATTAAATTCAATAATTCCTACTAGAATTATAAACCAATAGATATGAGTGATCCTACCAGTGTCCACAAAGAGCATCATACAACACACCTATAGGCAGCAGATGACCAATAATATCAGGGAAGAGTGAGGGGATGCACTCTTATGCCCACATCGAAATAAGAATGACGCATCCCTCAAGATCCATGTGGTCTTAGTGTCATGTAGTGCATAATGATTTGTATGTATAAGCCACTCATGTAGATCCCCAACTCTATGTACAGGTCAGATAAAAGTCCTCCAGTAGCCCCAGATACATCATGTTCACATGATTACCTGAGTGATCAACGCATAGTGTCCCTCCAATGATTTGTAATATATAGGCATGGGAATGATGCATGAAAATATTCTCATCAGTGTCATCCGGTAAATGTACAAAGTTCATCTCAAGCTTTCCCAAAGATATCGACCTTCAATCTGTAGTAGCATCATCGACCAAAATGCTGACACCTAGAAATATCTGAACAAGATCAGGCCAGTATTCATGAGTGGGTCCAATAATAGATTCCCCCTAGATAGGAAGACTCAGAAGGAAGACCACATCCTCAAGGGTTATGGTCATATTTCCCTTAGGCTGGTGGAATGTGTGTGTCTCATGTATCTACCTCTCCAGGAGGGCATAAAGAAATTGATGATAAACAAATGTGAAATCAGATACCAAAATGTTGTAGAATCCATCATGGTGTGGGTATGATATAATGGTGGATGGAGGAAGAACTTGATGATGATGGTGTACTCGACTCACCCCGATCCATCAAGCCAGATAACCCTATATCACTACTTGGGAAACATATGTATCCTGCTCAGTGGGTAATCTAGTATACTCTATATGTATGTAAAAAAGATGAAATAAGTCTTAAGGGTAAAATGTAAATACAACGTTATGGTAAACAAAATGTTATGACTTATATAATGTTATACAAGACATGATTATTCCCATTGTTTTATGATGTTTTTTTAACCAAAAGATAAGGACATGTTTATCTCTATAAAAATTTTGTTTTCTTTATCTAAAATTTTATTAGAAAATAGTGTTCTTTATAATTTATGTATAATTTACCACATGATGGTCTATTTCATGATTATTTTCTCATATTCGTGATTTATGTTTTAGCCATGGAAATATTTATTATGCATTAATATCCCCTAAAATTTAATTTTCATACTCCTTTTAATGTGAAAATGAAATAATTATTGTCATTTGATATAGAAAGTATTTAGAGATTCTAGAAAATTATAAAAAATAAAGGATCAAATTTTAACACCATATAATTAACAATATGAGAAGGTCACATTGGGTAAAATACATAATTGTGGATAAGAGTGTGAAATAGATCCAATAATGTTAGAGAATTGTTTCTAGTTATGACCATCATGATGACATAAGGTGCTTCTCAAACCATTCCCTTAATCATGAGGCTGTTCCATCTCATTCTTCATCCTTATGGACTTTAGTATCCCTCTTTTATGAAAAATGTTGATATCAGGTATCAATATCGACTGGTCTTCGGGCATTGGTAAATATCAAAACTCCCCAACAGGTGTCCATGGTTAAACATAAAAGTTAGCAATGGTGTTTAGCTAGTACATTATATCAACATATTATTCCCATGATATTTTCACAATGGCACATGCTGTAATAAAATGAGATCATGGAAACCGTAATGCCTAGAAGTTTCCACATTGAAGTTTCCTTGCTTCTAGTAATACCACAATTCTTTCACTAATTCTATTTGTGATGGGGTTTGAATGATCTTGAACCTAAAATTGAGATTCTTATTAGTAGAAAATGTAGACATGATAACTAGAATCTTCTTCAATGTTCTTTTTAATATCTCATTGAAAGTGCATTCCGTACCGTAGCCCCTGTTGAATTGCGCATGAGGCTAGTTTTTTTCTACCAACAAAGTACTTCACACAAAGATATAATGTATCTTGAACTAGAGAAGTTATAGGTAATTGGAAAATCCTCTTGAAGACACCATTGATACACTCCATAATGCTTGTGGTCATGTGTTCGTACCTCTTCTCCCCATCCTATGTCAATGTCCATTTTTCTTTTGGAATCAACATCATATAATCGTACACTTATTGATTAGATTTTTGTTTTTATTCTAAACATTCTTCAAAAATATATTGATTCAGATCATATGCTACACAGAAGTGACCATATTTTACATAAATTTATTTTATCTTTATGTTGAAATAGTAAAAAATAACAAAGACAATGCGTACCAAGCCTCTTGATTGCTTTATTCATAGGTTTGTTATGGAATGTTTTTCTCACATTGCTAGGAATTTTTTTGATGCAGTACCAATGATGTGCATTTAGAGGGTCTGCATGTATCAGGATCCACATTGATTCCTCATTGATTGTATGATTCTAATCATATTTTAAAAAGACACCCCAAATGCTGGTGAAATGGTTGCTGATACATTCCAACAACCAACTACAATATTCATAGTTTTCCTTCTCTAAAATGGATAAGGCATGTTTAAGAGGTGAATGGTTTCTATCTTGGGTTTATTTAATCAACAATACACCTTTTATTTTCCATATAGAAACATTCTATCAATATTTATAAACTGTTTTCCAAAACAAAATGTAGAAATACTAGGGATAAATGCCCAGAACAACTTATGAAAGTGAACATGAGATTGATCAATTAGGTTATCTTGAGACATATTTTTGTTCATATTAATATGGAATAAAACATAGTCATTGTGTCTATGTATGGATAGAAATTATTGAAACACCCAATATGAGTCATCCCAATCACCATAGACCTTCACAATTGCCTTTTTTTTCTCCATGCATGCCTTATTATAGGAAATATTATAATCAAAATTATGTTGTATCCTCTCTTACACAAGGGATACAATAACATCTTGGTAGGTCCTAATCATCATGATGATAGTGGATGACACAAATTAAGCATCCAATGATGTATGATCCTGTGTCAGGTTTGGAAGAACACAAGTATGAGATGCCTCAATCTTCGAGATTCTCTAACCACCAAATGGAATGTCTAAAATCTCCATCAAGAAGAATCTACAATCATACACATACTTGTATCACCATATGATGTATTTTTTATGGCATGATTCTTGAACTAAATATCTATTATTCATTTAAATGTAAAATATTTTTAGTACATTTTCAATGAATCTTTTCTTGGAAAATACCTTCCAACATATAATGTTTTGTCAAGATCAGTATACCTATCACTATAACTATAGGAAAATCAGTTTCAAGTGTGAGAACATTGCAGTCAAATTTAGGAACACATGACATTGCTTCCGACCAAGATGCGAAGATTGGTGAATGATTTATTGTGGGTCAAGGCTCCCATACAACTACTGCATTTATAGAAACTTCCTCCCCAAATTCTTCTGATCCCTCCTCATCACCACTATTTTATATTTCTATTCCATCATTACTAAAATACTCATTGGAATTTGGATTTACATGTATATCCAGGATATCACCTAGGCTTTCCTCTTCCACATCAAATGGAATAGCCTCAATTTCTTGGGGGTACCTTCTTCAACCACTCTTGTAAGTATACATATTTGTACAATTGGACGTTTTTGTTGTATAGTGGAATAATAAACATATAAATCTCATGGTTCCATCTTACCATTGGGAAAGTAAATTTATTTCTTGGACCCACTATGCATCAGCAACTAATGGACAAGCTTGATGTTATACTGTAGCTGAGAATTGCAAAGGTCTATAGCTCATAGACTTGATCTCTTGATCAAGTCCCAGATTTAAGGAACCATAAATTCTTTCTTGAAGTTCAATTTGGGTTACACAATTAGATATACTAACCACTTTTGTTGTTTGTGTACTATAAGAATATCCTTGATTAGTTTGAATAACCTCTCCATTGTATTAGACACATGAAAAATTGACTCTCTACATAAAAATGTTTTTTGATCAAGATTATAATAGTGTAACTAATATTGATAATGATGGTTAAACATATAATATTTATTATACTAAAATTTTAGAATTAATGTTTAAAACCTAAAATATGATACTATTGTTTCATTACATAAAATTTTATTAGAAAATAAGTCATATAATGTTTTGGAAACCAAGGTGAAAAAGAAGAGAAAACACTGAATCAGTTTTTTTATCATTGATAAAATTACAATTATGATAATATAAAGTGGAATAGAGAAGAAAAATTACATTAAATAACACATGAATTATTTACAACATATAATAAATACCTTTCCATTTTTCAATAGAATTGAGTTTGGATGAGATGATTCTAACATTAGAGGTGATGCAACATCCATATTATTTTCAAGTGGTTGATTAATAACATCTTCCAAAGGGATGCACATAAATTTTTAATTTTCAAAAGATTTCTTCCATTTAATGACATTTCTTAGATGTTATCATATATTTCATTATAAGGATAAGAGATTTTGAAAATTCAAAAGTTAAGTACATCCATTTGGAAGATATCATTATGCAACCACTTTAAAATAAGATGGATTTTACATCACTTCTAAAGTTAGAATCACCACATCCAAATTGTGATCTATTGAAAAATGTTAAGGTATTTATTGTATGTTATAAAGAATTCAAGTCTTATTTAATGTGTTTTTTCTTCTACATTTTAGTTTATATGATCATAATTTTCATTTTATTAATGATAAATAAACTGATTTGGGGTTTTCTCTTATTTTTACCTTGGTTTCCAAAATATTCCATGAATATAATTGACAATGAGGGTTGACCATATAATCAGTATGATACTAAAATTTTAGAACTTCTTATTATATCAAAAAATATGATACTAATGTTTCATAATATAGTTTTTAATCGTCCTAAATGTATTTTAGTAGTTTATAAAGAAAATATGAATAATCTAAAGCATATATCCTAGGAGTGTCGAATGAGGTGTGCATCAAGGCCTGTTTTCGGGTACTAGGTTACCCTGAGTCTGGCCCAGGACACGTTGTCAGAGTTCTTACTCCAAGGTACATCTATTCTAGAGCTACATCCACTTGTAGTATCCATATGAGGTTTTTATTTCTTAGATAAACACATAATCTTTATGATACCAAAATTTTAGATCATTTTATTATATTCTAAAATATGACACTAATCATTACTTAACCATTAGTTAATAATTACTTAACCATTATTTAATAATTAGTTAATCATTAGTTAAAAATTGTTTAATGATTAATTAACCATTAATTAATCATTCCTTAATCATTATTTAATCATTAATTTGTCATTCTTTAATCATCCCTTAATCATTCTTTAATCATTGCTTAATTATTCTGTAATCATTACTTATTTATTAGTTAATCACTACTTATTTATTCATTCTTTAATCAATCTTTAATCGTTACATAACCATAATTTAATCATAATTTAATAAATACTTAATCATTAATAATAATTATTTAAAAATTCTAGAATAATTAGTTAAATATTACTTAATCCTTAATTAATTATGAATTAATAATAAGTTATTCATATGATATTCATTAGTTAATTATTATTAGCTAATCATTATAGTCAATCTGTACAGATTCATTACTAATAATGACTATTATTTCTCAACTATATATAACTAATTAAACTACTTAAAAATTAACATATTTATAAATAACTATAAAGAATTCAATTAAATAAATAAAATAACATTAAATTAAATAAGAAAAAATACCTCTAAATAATGTTTCAAAAAAAAAAAACTAGAACTTTGTTTAGGTTATCAGATCCACCGCACATGAAGAAGATTTCTTCTAAAGAGTGAGAAAGTGGAATGTAGAGAGAAGAGTGAATTTTGAAGTGAGGAGGAGGGTGAGGTTTTATAGAGAGTTAAATCAAAGGAAGTTGGGGGTTGCACGTATTTTGATTTCCCTCTATGCGAAAGGTGCGTACCCCCAACAAACTTTCTCTTTCTCTTTAAGAGAAAGTTGTGAAACCCTAGCTACCTTTTTCATGTCATTGATCTAGGGTAAAGGTGGGTGGGTTGGTGGTGGGGGGGGGATCATCTGCCTTTCAATACATGGGAAGTTGTACGAACCCCTAATTCCTTTCCGACAATTTTTTTACAAAGGTATATTTAATTTTTTTTTAAAAACACTTAAAAAAATATACCTTTATCCACATTTTTTAAAAACTCATAAAAGAAACACCTTTATCAACATTTTTTATTTAGTGTTGATAAAGGTTTCACTGAGTAATTTAATTTATATATAAATATTTATGTTTTTTAAAATAAGATTTATATTACAATAATCAAGATGGTTCAAGTACTGAGAGAACTCTGCCCTAAAATTTAGTAATGAATATGTTTATTTAAATATATATTTATATTGATATTAAATAATTTAAAGTATATGTAAATGTATTACTACTATATGTATGTAAGTATATGTAACAACCTGAGATTTTATGAGAATTATTATTTTTAATTTCATTGATGTCTTCTATTGTATGCGACACCAAAATTATCTTGTTCTATACACAACACCGTATTAGCTTGCAGTATACACAACACTAATCTTGGATCATGTTACACACAATTTCAAGTTCATTTGATAGAAGTTATTTTATGAAAAATTGAGTGTATATATATATATATATTCAATGTACAAATGAAATATGGTTGGATTTTATTATATGAAACAACAAATGAATCTTGCACTACACACAACCCTAACTTGGCTTTCTTTACATGAAACTACGACCTTCCACGATAGCGTGTGTTATACGCAATACCAAGTTTCACTAAACAAGAGATTATTATAATATTATTATGAACTTGCCGTTATGAAAAGTAATACCCACTTTTTGAAATTTTTGAAATTTTATTTTTCAAAATGGACTTCATTTTTGGATTTGGAATATCGAAATTATCCTAGGGTGAATTTTTGGTATTTTTCTGAAAACTTTCAATTATTGATGAATAGTGAAAACACTGGGTTACTATTTAAAAACCGACTTTTTATTTAAATAATTATTTATTTTAATTAAATTTATTTTAGGTAAAAATTGATACATAATACCTATATAAGTTAGATTTAATTTATTGGAGTCATTTTATAATAATTTTAGATATATAAAAAATTTATTGAACTTTTCACCGTCTTTTACCCACCTCCTAGGAGAACTTGAAAATTTACATAAAACTTAATTTTACCGCTTCTGTGAGTGGGATTTCGAAAATCCGAGAGACACGGTTAATATCAAGGAGTAAAATTTGGTTCAATAAGATAAAAATAATTTTTGGTGAATAGTAACTTTTTACTTTTATTTACCACGGTTAAAAGTAAATAGGGTAATTAAGGGTAAAAATGGTATTATTATTACCCTAACACATGTCCTAATTCTATTTGATAAGTTTAATTCGACCATAAATAACCTTAGGAATATAATATTATCATTTAGGTCCATTTGGATTAGATTAAGACATTTATTATTATTTTATTTAAAAAAGAGTTAAAATAGTTAAAATCAAAGTTTAATAACTAAAATAATTTTAATATATAGTTATAAATAAGATAAATTTGACTATAAATATTAATTATAAAGATAAAAATATTTCCTACATAATGGTATTTTATTTATAATTTTTAGACATTAAATAATTTAATTTATTTATGACACAATGATGATGCAGTAATTACCTTATTAATGAAATATTAACATAATTGATGTTATAAATACCCAAATAAATGTAATTTTAGACTTTTTGTGAATTGAAATAATTTTATAGGTTAATATGACATGTTAGTATTGATTTAATTAACTTTTTGCAAACTAAACATGCTGTTATGATTTTCAAAAAAATCAAATACCAAATAGTGTCAAAATTGACATAAAATAGTTTTTAAAAAAATATTATATTATTAATTGTTATTTTATTACCAAAAATCTAAGGTTCAGAAAAATTACTTATATAAGGATATATATATTAATAATGAACCACTTGGGGTTCGTTTGGCTTGTTATAGTAAGTTTATTAACCATATAGTGTAAGAAAACAAAAAGACACGATAAAAGTTAAATTATTTAAGTTAGAGTTAAATCTAAATGAGAAGGTTAAAATAGAAACCTAAACTTGTCTAAAATATATTTTTTGAGAATATTTAGACCCATACCCACCTTATATTATAAATAAATCAATTTGGAGCTATTAAATACCGAATATGACTTTATAATAAAATAATATTTTAAGTTTTTCCAAAGGTGCCCCTCTCCTCCCTTATAAAAAGGGCACCCCTTCCCACTTCTCTTCACACCCATTTGATCCTTTAAGCTTGACCAACCCCTAAAAACTACTCTTCTCAAACTATCTAGTTATATCATAGAGGTTATGGTCTTCTCAGAAGACCAACTCTAGTGCCCTAAGAAGAAGTTTAAAGGAGGTGCGTCGAAGAAGAGGTAATCTCTTCTTCCGATTCTCTCAAGTTTATTTCTTATTATACTTCTTCCTCTTTAGTTGTCTCATTATAAATTAGTAACATAAGTATTACTTATATACTGATATGTTATTATAAATATTAAACAACCCTATTTCACCTTCTATCCATCCTATGGAAAACGAAATCATCGCGCATGCGTACGTACGGAATACCGTCTCCACGCCGTGGTGTAATCTGTTTTCGACCACCACCTTACTTGGATGGGTATAATGGTTTAAATAAATAAATAAATATGATTATTTTAAATTTATAGTGATTCTGAAATATTATACATACACTTCAATACAATTCCACGATCATGAGAATGATATCATCGCTCGTGCGTACGTACGGACTACCGTCTCCACGACGCGATGAGATTCATTCTCCATGTTAACCATTCATGAATGATTATAAAGTATATATAATGAATAATAATGAAATATATGACATAATAATGATACTATATTTATGTATATATATGTATGTCATATACTTAATTCCATTCAATTCAATAAGGAAATGAAAACAACATTCATGCGTACGTACGACTTACCGTCTTCATGAACGGTGTATTTCATTACATTTATCAATCTATCATATATATACATATATACTGGATATATATTATATATAAATCATGTTTTAAATTCTGGAATTAAGAAAATCAGGATATAAGTAATAATATCAAGAACAACAAGTTGAAACACGTACAATAAATGAAACGATTTTACCCAAATCACTGCTTTTACATCAAATTTACAAAAGAATGGGTAATATAAAGTCATAAGTAAACTATATATGATATCATAACAATGAATATGATTCTGTAATAAGTCAATGAAATTATTTAAATCATTATACATGAGGTTCGGATACATATGAAGCATATCAGACATAAGGTAAGGGATAACTATTCCAATCTCGCTCTTATCCGAGATTGTTTATTCGTAAGTATTTACTGGGGTTTTTGTTATCATCTATGTCTTTGTTTTCTAAAAATGTTTTCATGTATGTTTAATGGACTTTTTACCCATTTTTTAATTTTACCACATGTTATGAAAGTAATCTTACTTTTGTTTACCACACAAATAACTTTTTGACTTTTCCGACAAAAGTACAAGGAGAATGTTATTTTTAACTTATACGGCGTGAACGGATTTTTACGGTTTCATAACGCCTCATTTTCATGAAACTTTATCTACATGATTGCATGATTATTTTCAAAAAAATCTTTTTTTTAAATTGAATGGCATTTTGTGAAAAGAAAATTATTTTGAAGAAGAAAGGATATTTTCCTCAAGAATTCATTTAAAGTGTTTTATCAATACTATTTTCCATCTAAGATGAAATTATTAAGTATGTTTATGTTTCAAGTATAATGTATCTATTATTTACATGGTTTGATTTTTCTTATGATGAAATGATATCCATTTCTTTTATATGGATTATATTATGATGGGATGATGTTTATGAAACCCATTTTGTTCGTTGGGTTATTATGAATGATGTATGTTTATTTTGTGGAACACGAAAGAATGATTTAATTATGAGATGGGTGGGACCTATATCTCCCTCCAATGCATTGGGTAAAGATTTACTATTTAAAAACCGACTCTTTATTTAAATTTTTGATGAAACCCATTTTGTTCGTTGGGTTATTATGAAAGATGTATGTTTATTTTGTGGCACACGAAAGAATGATTTCATTATGATATGGGTGAGACCTATATCTCCCTCCAATTCATTGGGTAAAGATTTACTATTTAAAAACCGACTCTTTATTTAAATTTTTGATGAAATCCATTTTGTTTGTTGGGTTATTATGAATGATGTATGTTTATTTTGTGGCACATAAAAGAATGATTTCATTATGATATGGGTGGGACCTATATCTCCCTCAAATGCATTGGGTAAAGATTTACTATTTAAAAACCGACTCTTTAAAAACTGACTCTTTATTTAAATTTTTTATGAAACCCGTTTTGTTCGTTGGGTTATTATGAATAATGTATGTTTATTTTGTGGCACATGAAAGAATGATTTCATTATGATATGGGTGAGACCTATATCTCCCTCCAATGCATTGGGGAAATATTTATTATTTAAAAACCGACTCTTTAAAAACCGACTCTTTATTTCAATTTTTGATGAATAGGGAAAACACTAGGTTACTATTTAAAAACCGACTCTTTATTTAAATAATTATTTATTTTAATTAAATTTATTTTAGGTCAAAATTGATACATAATACCTATATAAGTTAAATGTAATTTATTTGAGTCATTTTATAATAATTTCAGATATATAAAAAATTTATTGAACTTTTCACCGTCTTTTACCCACCTCCTAGGAGAATTTGAAAATTTACATAAAGATTAATTTTACCGCTTATGTGAGTGAAATTTCAAAAATATGAGAGACATAGTTAATATCAAGGAGTAAAATGTGGTTCAATAAGATAAAAATAATTTTTGGTAAATAGTAACTTTTTACTTTTATTTACCACGGTTAAAAGTAAATAGGATAATTAAGGGTAAAAATGGTATTATTATTACCCTAACACATGTCCTAATTCTATAGGATAAGTTTAATTCGACCATAAACAACCTTAGGAATATAATATTATCATTTAGGTCCACTTGTATTAGATTAGGACATTAATTATTATTTTATTTAAAAAAGAGTTAAAATAGTTAAAATCAAAGTTTAATAACTAAAAAATTTTTAATATAGGGTTATAAATAAGATAAATTCTACTATAAATGTTCATTATAAAGATAAAAATATTTAATACATAATGTTATTTTATTTATAATTTTTATACATTAAATAATTTAATTTATTTATGACACAATGATGATACAATAATTACCTTATTAATGAAATATTAACATAATTGATGTTATAAATACACAAATAAATGTAATTTTAGACTTTTTATGAATTAAAATAATTTTATAGGTTAATATGACATGTTAGTATTGATTTAATTAATTTTTTTTGAACTAAACATGCTGTTATGATTTTCAGAAAAATCAAATACCAAATAGTGTCAAAATTGACATAAAATAGTTTTTAAAACAAATATTATATTATTAATGGTTATTTTATTCCTAAAAATCTAAGGTTCGGCCAAATGACTTAGATAAGGATATATATATTAATAATGAACCACTTGGGGTTCGTTGGGCGTGTTATAGTAAGTTTATTAACCATATAGTGTAAGAAAACAAAAAGACAAGATAAAAGTTAAATTATTTAACTTAGAGTTAAATCTAAATGATAAGGTTAAAAAAGTAACCTAAAATTGTCTAAAATCTATTGGTTGAGATTATTTAGACCCATACCCACCTTAACTTCGAAATAAATCAATTTTGAGCTATTAAAAACCGAATATAACTTTATAATAAAATAATATTTTAAGTTTTTCCAAAGGTGCCTCTCTCCTCCCTTATAAAAAGGGAACCCGTTCCCACTTCCCTTCACACCCATTTGAGCCTTGAAGCTCAGAAAAACCCTAAAAATTACTCTTATAAACCTATCTAGTTATATCATAGAGGTTCTGGTCTTCTCAAAAGACCAACTCTAGTGCCCTAAGAAGAAGTTTAAAGGAGGTGCGTCGAAGAAGAGGTAATCTCTTCTTCCGATTCTCTCAAGTTTGTTTCTTCTTCTACTTCTTATTATTTAGTTTTCTCATTATAAAGTAACAACATAGGTATTAATTATATATTGATATGTTATTATAAATATTAAATAACCCTATTTCACCTTTTATCCATCCTACGGAAAACGAAATCACCGCGCGTGCGTATGTACGGAATACCGTCTCCACGCCGTGGTGTAGTATGTTTTCGACCACCACCTTACTTTGATAGGTATAATGGTGTAAATAAATAACTATATATGATTATTTTAAAGTTATATTGATTCTGAAATATTATACATACACTTAAATACAATTCCACGGTCATGAGAATGATATCATCGCTCGTGCGTACGTACGGACTACCATCTCCACGACGCGATGAGATTCTTTCTCCATGTTAACCATTCATGAATGATTATAAAGTATATATAATGAATAATAATGAAATATATTACATAATAATGATACTGGATTTATGTATATATATATGTATGTCATCTACTTAATTCCATTCAATTCAATAAGGAAACGAAAACAACGTTCATGCGTACATACGACCTACCGTATCCATGAACGGTGTATTTCAATCCATTTATCGATCTATCATATATATATATATATATGATGAATATATATTATATATCAATCATGATTTACATTCTGGAATTAATTAAATCAGGATATAAGTAATAATATCAATAACAACAAGTCTAAACATGTACAATAAATGAAACGATTTTACCAAAATCACTGCTTTTACATCGAATTTACAAAAGAATGGGTAATATAAAGTCATAAGTAAACTATATATGATATCATAACAATTAATATGATTCTTTAATAAGTCAATGACATTATTTATATCATTATATAGGAGGTTCGGATACATACGAAGAATATCAGACTTAAGGTAATGGATAACTATTCCAATCTCGCTCTTATCAGAGATTGTTTATTCATAAGTATTTACTGGGGTTTTTGTTATCATCCATGTATTTGTTTTCTAAAAATGTTTTCATGTATGTTTAATGGCCTTTTTACCCATTTTTTAATTTTAACACATGTTATGAAAGGAATCTTACTTTTGTTTACCACACAAGGAACTTTTTGACTTTTCCAAAAAAAGTATGAGGAGAATGTTATTTTTAACTTATACGGCGTGAACGGATTTTTACGGTTTTATAACGCCTCATTTTCATGAAACTTTCTCTATATGATTTCATGATTATTTTCAACAAAATCCTTTTTTTAAATTGAATGTAATTTTGTGAAGGGAAAATTATTTTGAAGAAGAAAGGATATTTTCCTCAATAATTCATTTCAAGTGTTTTATCAATACTATTTTCCATCTAAGATGACATTATTAAGTATGTTTATGTTTCAAGTATAATGTATCTATTATTTACATGGTTTGATTTTTCTTATGATGAAATGATATCTATTTCTCTTATATGGATTATATTATGATGGGATGATGTTTATGAAACCCATTTTGTTCGTTGGGTTATTATGAATGATGCATGTTTATTTTGTGGCACACGAAGGAATGATTTTATTATGAGATGGGTAGTACCTATATATCCCTCCAATTAATTGGGTAAAGATTTATATCTCATGAGATAGATATGGCTAGAACAGTAAGTTAATCCGGTTCAGTGTTACTGGAATGAAACGAGGAGTGAACTCGATTCAGAAAGGGACTTTGTCCACTAAGATAGTCATGGCAGTAATGCCTTGGCTACTATGGAAATCAGAACATGTGATTAATGGTTGTCACAATTACATGCTTTATTCCCATGCTATTTTATCATGATTGATGATCCATTATGATATATTCCTTATGTACTTCCATGATTTATGTCTTTGCTCAAGATTTAGATGTTTAGATTTTATGTTCAAGTTTTTGCATTCAAATGTTTATGGATTGTTTTGTGTTATCTATGTTTACCCTTACTAAGAATTTGAGATCACCATTTTTATGTTTTCTTTTCCCCAGGATATAAAGAAAGGTTTTAGGTAAGAAAACCAAAAGGGGAAGATCTTTATGGGAGATGTTGAAGATCTTTCACCATGATTAGAAGATTAAGTTCCAAGTTTCCAAAGACACTAAACTAATACGATCTTTGGGCGTCTGTTTTTTTTCATGTATTAAGTATTCCGCAAAAGTAATGTAATGTTAATGTACGTCAAGCTTTGGGTCTCTATAGTTTATGTGTGTATATTTGTGTATGTATATGTGTGTGTAGGTTTATATGTGTACATATGTATGTTTTTCATGTGTACATGTATATGCATGTGTGTGTTTATATGTGTGTATGTATGTGTGTGTCGAGGTATATGTGTACATATGTATGTTATAAAGTGCACATGTATGTGTGTGCCCAATTCTATTCATTGATTTAATATTATTTATTCATTTTTTAATATCTATCAATTTTTATCATTTATTCATTTTTAATGTTTATAAATTGTTAATATATATTTATTTTAATATATTCATCATGATTATATGTGTGTTTTTGTTTAATTTAAATTGATTTAATTTAATCCAATTTAATTTAATTATTGATATTTTTGTATAGTTAATAAAATTCATTTTTAAAAATTTTATTTTTTACCAAAAAGGTTCAGGATACGAGCATACTCGGTCCAAAAAATTTATTAAAAAAGTTAATTAGGACAACAAAAAAGGAATGTGACAAAAGCACCACCAAACACACAAAGACAAGATAACACTGCCAACAAGACTACCAAAGAAAAATCTCAACAACAGACAATCCAAAAGTGCAAAAACATAAGAGGCCTGAAGTTCAAAGTGGCCCAAAGACAACAAAACATTAACAACCCAAAAAAACTCCAGCCAAAAGATCCAACCATTTGAGAAAGAGGTCACCCATACCAAGGTTCACATGTTCGCCACCTCTAGTACGTAGCCCACCGCTATCATGAAGAGAAGTCACTGCCATCCTGGATGTCAACCCCATGTGAACGAAAAACTTGCACCAAGTCTCCCTGCGACACGAGGCATCACCGACCCACATCCACACCGTCTCCATCTATCCAGGCTGTAACTGCTTCCCAAGGAACAAATCCAGGCATCAATCATGTGTTCTAGGATGAGACAATATCAAGCACCAACACGGGCAGGCTCGCTCGATGCCTGCATTTCCATCTCCCACCAGCAACATCCTAGAAGTCGCGAAGCCGTGATTTCCATCATCATCACTGTCGTCATTCCCGGACGACCACCACCCCAAACAAAACACACACACAGCCAATGTCCCGGATCCACCAGGATCCCACAAAAATCATCCCACCGTCATTGTGGAGATTCCATCACCAACTCTCCCACCCGCTAGAAGTGAGAAATACTGTCCTTCAGGTCTGCCATCTGCTATCGGGCCATCGCCAACATCACTAGGGTTTCAGAAGTTTCGCCACTTTCCTCCATCGGTATCCCAAGATCCCTGTGAAATTCCGCCAAGGTAATCATCCATGACATTAGTCACATTCAACAAGACTATGTTTGGTGATATTTTAGTAAAATAAAAGAAATGATTTGATAGTCTATAAAAGAAAATAAAAGAAGAGAAAAGATTGTGATTTCTCTCCTTGTGTTTAAATCAATAACTCAGTAAAGAAAGAGAAATGATTTGGATTTCTCTCCATCATGTTTGGTGAAATTTTCTAAAAGAAAATAAATGAAACTTTTTTGATGCAAATGAAAGAAATAACCTTTGTTAAAAAATAACACATGCACATAGAATTAAAAGGCATACTTGCCCAAGATAAAGAACAATCGCATATTTGATCTCCACAAACACCACATTTGCCACCATGCCCACCCAACATAAACAATTTATGTTAAATGATACTAAAAATATTTTAATAAAATGTATTTTTATTACATTTTTTATAACAAATCAAAAAAATAATAATTTTGATTTTAATCAATCATTGTATTTCATATCACCAAAATTAGGTAAACATTAAACTACAAACATATGTTAATACATATTTTAAAATTTAAAAAAATTAATTAAAGACAATCAAAATTATTTATATAATTTATTAATTTAAAACAATTAATTTAAGGTAATCAAAATTATAAATTCAAAATTATCAATTAAAAATAATTATTAATTCAAAATTATAAATTCAAAATAATTACTAAAACAGAATAGTTATTAATTCAAAGTTATTAATTCAATATATTTATTAATTCAAAATTATTATAAATTATTTATATAAACTATTAATTCAAGATAATTATAATTATTTATAATAAAAAATATTTATAAATCATTTATGATTATTTATATGTACATAATTTGTTATTTATGATTATTTATATATATACAACTAAAAGTAATTTTGGGAATTTGAAAAAAAATTTAAAAGGCAGCGAGTTTCTGCTGGAATCGTCCCGATTTTGGGACGATTGCAGAACTGAAGAAATTGTTGATAGGGGAGAAATCCATTTCTCCCCCTTTCCACCCCTTGTGTTTCTCTCTGTCATTTTGACTTTGCTAAGCGTTATAAATCCATTTCAATCCTCCCATATCTTTCCTTTTCCTCCCAACAGAGCGCTGCCAAATGAGACCTAAGACTGTGTCAAAAGACACTTCCTCCAACAGGGTCCTAAGATCCCATCTATGAAGGCAGCAATAACATCACCATGTGAATTCGATCAAACCATCATCACTCCAACTAATTAATTCAAGCCAGCACCCAATTTGAGAACCCTCAAAGTTGATCTCCTCCTCCTGAGGTTGGGAACACCCTTTTGTAAAACAAAATCATCTTTGATAAGATACCTAAGAAGTTTCCAATGATCTTCAGATGTTTCCTCCCTCTGTTTTGAAGCAACATCAAGCATCTCAATACTCTTGTGTGGGAAACAAAGATCAAAGAGATCTTTGTGCCCGACCACATCAAATTCATCCACCGATTTCAAGCGATCTGCAAGATTGTCCTAGATTGAAGGATAAAGAAACTCTCTTCTAGATAGAGAAGCTCCCATTCTTCACTCATTTTGTTATTTATATAATTAATAACATATATTTATTCATTTTTCTTCCTCTTTATGTGTTTGTAATTCACCTAAAAGTTTTGAATTCACTTTTTAATATATTTGATATTTATTTAATCGTATTTGATATTTATTTAATCGTATTTAATATTTTTTTAATATTAATTCATTTATTTTTATATATTCATTAATAATGTTAAAAATATATTTATAAAAATATATCTGTGTATATATATATATTAATAAATGTATATCTTCTATATTTATAATATTATATTTTTATAATTATAAATAAATATATATAATTTTTTTAAGAAGTACTTATATTATTATAAATAAATAATTATATTTTTATAAAATTATAAATATAAATATAAATATATTATATTTTTAATTATATATATTTATATATTAACATATATATACATATATTTATAATTATATACAAATATTTAAAAATATATATATTTATAATTATAATTATAAATATATATCTATAATTATATTTATAAATGCATATTTAAAATTATTTTAATATATTTATAATTATATAAATAATTATTTATTTATAATTGTAAAAATATATTTATAAGTATATATAATTATATATTAAAAAATATATATATAATTACATAAATATATTAATAATTATATATAAATAATTATAAATATATATATATTTATAATTACAATTATAAATATATTTCTATAATTATATTTATAAATATATATTTAAAATTATTTTAATACATTTATAATTATATAAATAGTAATTTATTTATAATTATATATAATTATATTTATTTATAATTATATTTATAAATACATATTTACAATTCCCTTAATATATTTATAATTATATAAAAATTTATTTATAATTATATACATTTGATTTTTTTATTATATTAATTATATTATTGTGTATTTATCAGCAAGTTCCTAGGAGGTCTTTATGAGGGCTAAAAAATCACTCATAAAACCTATCTTTATCATCACTAGAAAAAATCCTATAAAGAGAGAATTTATCAATGTTTATTATTTTAGTGTTGATAAAAACCCTATTTTTCAACGTTTTTTAGAACCTTTGATAAAACCCTTCATTGTATTATAAATCTAACCATAACCGAACTGTTTCTCTCACACCGTTCAAGATCATGTGGAACTGAAACCTCACCCTCACTCTCTCTTGTCGCCGCTCGCTTTACCTCGCTCTCCCTTGCCACCACACGCCCTCACAATAGTTCTCCCTCACCCCCACTCCATCTCTTTTGCTGCTGCATGCTCTCCATCATCACTGTTCTTGTCATGACCTGTCCTCGGGGCCCGTGCCGTGACTACCCCAAGCCCGTCTTCCATAGGCCAGGGGCTGGCAACTAGCACCAAAGGTGTAAATCCCGATAAAAAGGGAAGGCATTGCCTTTATAAAATTAAACAAACACCACAGAGTATAAGCAGAAGCAACACTAAGTACAAAAGAAAGTGCTGAAAAGTAAATGGGCTAGAATACAAACCCAACTGAAAAGTAAAGCTACAACTGAACAAAAGTACAAGAGCTGGAAGGTGTTGAGCTGCTCCTAGATCGTCCCCCAGTTTCTACCAGAAGGGTAGGTACAAATGGCCCCCTCAGCTCTCCACGTCCGTCTGTCACCTCCGGGTACCGTCTCGTCATGAAGTCCACCTCCGGGTACTGACTCGTCGTGAGGTCCACCTCCAGGTACTGACTCGTCGTGAGGTCCACCTCTAGGCAATGACTCATCGTGAGGTCTACCTTCAGGTACCGTCCAGTCCTCGTACTCTCGGTCTCTGACAGTGCTGTTTGTCGTCTGTATCCAACACAACGAGGTGCGGGCATAGCCCGTGCAGGGGTGAGTATAATGATACTCAATAGGGACCCTGAGACCCTCAAGGTCTCACTAAATCCAACAAGGATAACCACAAAGAAGGATCTCAACAGATAACCCTTAATTAGGTATAATCCCATACTTATACCTAAGTTATCAAGTAACCCATCTCAATCATGAGGGAACACAAAGGTTATGAAATCAACGGATAACCACTACTTAGGTATATGCCCATACATATACCTAAGTTATCGAGTAACCCATCTCAATCATGAGGGAACACAAAGGTTATGAAATAAACGGATAACCACTACTTAGGTATATGCCCATACATATACCTAAGTTATCGAGTAACCCATCTCAATCATGAGGTAAACACAAAGGTCGTTGACTCAGCTCAAACCAGGTTTTTTATTTAGGATGTCGAAACCACGACTGCTAGAGAACTCCTCCTCTGTCGAGCACAATAGTCCTGTCACGACTCCGAGGCTTTACTCACTAACCATAGACTGCTGAGGCACTCCTTCTGTCGAGTACCACAGGTCTGCCACCCAAACACAGTAGTGCAGCCTGCCAAGGGTCTGCCACCCAAACAAAGTAGCGGTTCCCCTAATAGCCTACAGAGGTACTCCTCCTACCGAGTACTGCGGGTCTGATGACAACTACCAGGCGCTCCGTCCACCGTGGGTCTACCACCAAATACTGGGCACTCCGTCCACTGGGCTAGTCGACTCACTCCAAGTCGAATCGGTCAAGAAGTCGTCAGGTCTACAGCTACTAGGTCTCCGCACTCCGTACGCTCGTCTCCGGGAGGGTCTACACCACGAGCTACTGGTTGATACTCCAAGTATCACAAAGTTCCACGAAGAAGTATCCAAAAGTATTCCACGTCATAGGGATCTCAACACAACAGACGGTGTGTAAATCGGACGACCGGTTTGTGTGTTATTAGCCTTTTCGTCCCGGGGGCCCGGTTGGTTTTGTGTACGAACCAAACTGACTGTTTCTCAAATGTACCCCAAACTCTCATGGGGTATAATCAAAGCGACCGTTTCTCAACGTGATTACCAACGCCGCTGATGGTTCGTCAAACGGACGTCCGGTCTGAAAGTTATCGGCTTTTCCGTTCCAGGGGCCTGGTTGGATTTCAGATACAATCCAACCCAGCCTTACTCCAACTGCGTCCAAACCTCAGGTGAAGTATTCCAAAAGTTCCGTCTCACCAAGAGTAATCCAACAAAGTCGATGACACATCAATCGGACGTCCGGACCTCAAGTTATAAGCATTTCCGCTCTGAGGGCCCGGTTGGTTTCGGGTTCGAACCAACCCAGCCATACCCAAACTTCACCGAAACCTTGAGTGTAATATACTGAAACGACCATCTCGATCCTATGAATCCTACGCAATTGACGGTGTGTCTATCGGAGGTCCACAACTCAAGTTATGGGCGTTTAACTGAAGATTTTCTGAAAATAGGGGGTTTGGGCCCGGTCCGACCCGACCCAATACCCCCTGGGTCGGCCCGAACCAAGTCGACCCGACCCGGGTCCGGGTTCGGCCCACTTGGGCGCGGCCCGACTCAGCTGGCGCGACCCAGTCTGACGCAGGTGGCCCTGCCCGGTGCGGGTCGCCCGACCCGGCGCGGTTGGCCCGACCCGACGCAGGCGGCCCTGCCGCGGCTCGGCTCTCGGCCGAGCGGGGTGCAGAGGGGGAACCGCCCCATGTTTGCAGAAACGGCCGGCCATAATGGCCAACCTTGGTTTTGACAACGGAACCCCCGCGGGTCCCGCCTTCAGGTGGCGTCGGCGGCCGGCCGACCAACCGCCCCTTTTGAAGACCGCCGCAACCTTAGGCTGTGACTCCTATCCGACCGACGCGAAGCGACAACGCGACGCCCCTCCGTCACGGCCCGCTCCTGGATGCGGCCTCACCGGCGCGGCGCGATGGTGCCGCGCTCCACCACCGCGGCCCGCTTCGGCCACATTCCTCTTCGTTCCCGCACGGTGCAATGGCACCGCACCGCCTTCATCACAAATATCAACGACGATCAACAAAAAGGGGAGGAGGATCGGCCGTGTTTGTGCGGTCCAATATCCTCCCATTATGACCATATCGGGCGGCCAAATTAATCAACGAAGAATGTTAATTTAAACTTGAACGAAGAATTAACCCCTACCTCGATAAATGATGATGTTTGCCGGCGACGCGGAAGATAGCGTCGCAGGGTGTGGTTTCAAAGACGACATTGGTGTGCATCCAAGGAGGTGACGGCGTCTCACACTAGCTGCAGAGAAGAAGGAACGACATGTCGTCTCTCCTTGTGGTGACAGAGTTCTTCGTCGAAGGGTGTTGTTCTTCGCGGAAGGACGAAGTTCTTCCAAAGCTAGAGCTCTCTCCTCCCTTTTTTCAACACAACCAAACTAACTCCAAAAATAAAATAATCTCCTCTTATTTTATTATAACATGCCATGGGTTCAAATTACAAAATTCAAATACTTAATTCAATTAATTGAATAAGTGTTGGAATGATTTAATGAGGGGAAGTGGGGAGAGGAGAAGTCACCCACTTAATTACAAGGGAGGTTTAATGGGGGAGTTTAAGGGGTTATGGGGAATGTGAAGAGGTGGGGCTCGTGTGGGCCCTACCTCACAAATATCATAACATGGGTAGTTAGGGTCTTATGGGTCCCACCCCAACTACCCCATGTAGGATATAACCATCCTAAGTTAAGAATAAAATTTTTACCATAAATTTTATTCACCTTTTATTTAATCCCCTATTTTTAAAAAACTCCTCACAATCAAACGCAACTTCGGGAAAGATCCTCTTAAGAAATTACCGGTTCTGCAGTTCCATCGGTGCCCTCATATTTCAATTCCATGTACTGGTTCAAAAGATAGAAAAACCCGCTCGTTCATTCATTGAACGTACCTGAGCTAAACTTTTGGAAAATTATTATCAGTCACCCTCAACCTGCACCGGTCGAGGTTAGGTCTTGACTAAGTAAAACACGCCCCAATTAACCCATAGATACTCTCGGATTTTCAATCTGAGCTACCTTTTAGAAGTTATTAATTTTACAATAAAATAATTGGCACTTAATTATTTTATTTGCGGCCAAAAAATAACTTTTTCTGGTGGTCCATGCCGAAAAAAGTTAGTATCTTATTAAATAAAGCACGCCCTCACAAGTTCAACGGTGGTATTAGATTTTTAATTCGAGCTACCTTTTGTGAGTTATAACCATTTAAAAAATAAAATAATTTATTTAATTATTTTATTTACGGTTATGTCATTTTTGGAATTTCTCATAGGAGGCCCGTGCCGACTAAAATTAAGTCGCGCCTAGGGTAAACCTGCCATCCTGAGCGCAACAGTTCCCTTAAATTTATGATCCGAATAACCGTTTAAGATTTATTCCTCTTTTTCAGTAAAACTACTTACGCACATTAATTTAAGCTTAACAAAACTTTGGGAAATTATTTCGGGCACACCGGACCTCAGAATCAAGTGCTGTTAGAAACTACGGACTCGTAAAATTCCTAAGAATTTAAGAAAAAAATTTTCCTTGAAATTTACGGGTCTTTACATTACCCCCACCTCAGGGCTTTACGTCCCCATAAAGCTACAACATAAACCAGGGTAACAAATGAGGATACTGAGCATGCATCTGATCCTTTCGCTCTCATGTGCTCTACTAGAGGTTCTCGTGCTGCCAATGAATGCGCACCAGAGGAATTGACTGTCCATGTAGGACCCGCTCCTGTCTATCCTCGATCTCCACCAGGACCTCCGAGAAAGTCACCCCGTCATTGATTTCCAGCTCCCCGTAGTCGATGATATGCGTCGGGTCGTGCACGTATCTCCTCAACTATGATACATGGAAGACTTCGTGCACCCAGTGCAACTGAGGTGGAAGGGCCAGGCGGTAAGCCACCTTTCCTACACCGCTGAGGACCTGGAAAGGTCCGATGAATCACAGAGATAACCTGCCACCCCGACCAAATATCCTTAGACCTCGTCGAGGTGAGACCTGTAAGAATACATGTTCGCCATCCTCGAACTCAAGTGGTCTCTGTCTCCTATCAACATAGGACTTCTGTCTACTCTATGTAGTCTCAACTTCCATGAACCATCTCTGTCTCAGCTCCAGAAATCTCTGCTGGCATCTAACTGACCACACGAAGGGTTTCCCTTTCTTTTTCATTGCTGGAAGTGGTGCTGCAACTCTGGAGAATTCTGGCACAAAGGTAAGTCTGGCCGAATCCTAAGTGATCGACTGCACCCTCTTATGTATGAGTCCATCTTGTGCTGCCTGGGTTTTCCTTTTTGCCGACCAAAGAAAACCCTATCCCAACGCTATAGATAAACCACAACCTTTTTGCCTAATACCTTCAATCCATGTATGAACCGTGGTTTCCTAGTCCATACCCAAACTAACATCGTAAGGCCTCAACGCTGCCACCAAGAGGTTCCAACCGAAACTATCACCTCAAGGGTCAGATCACACCATCGACATAAGCGTGATTATCGAGTCTCCCCCCAAAGGTATCTCTAGACATGATGATCAAGTCAACGACTTAACATGAAACTCTAGGTCTGGGAAAAGATTCATGGAAGAAAGGAATGATTGGTATCTATGTCTATTGATAAGGAAGCTCATAGTAGACACAGACCGTACCTCGAATCATTCCTAGAGCCCCTGGGTCACACTCCTTGACCGCATGCAGCTACTCTCCTAGATCTGCTTCCATGTCTGCTACCCTACAGATTCATCTATCCTTTTCACTTCCTCTTCTTGAAACATTTTACACGCCCAAGTCTCCGAGACTAGCGCCATTTTCCTGCTTTCCCACTGCTAACCTTAACTAGCTGCATCCACTCGGCCAAAGAATTATCAACCACAAGGGTTCTCTATAGCACCCTAGTATAAGTAGGAATGCATAGAGAAAGAAGTGATGGTTCGGATGTCCTTTAGACACACCTCACTCAGAAGTACGAGCCCTGAAGCACTGATCGCATCTTATTTATCGAGTACCAGGAATGGTTTGGTACGCCCTGATGAATTCTCAGCTACCGACATGTCATTATTCCATAACTGTATAAGCTCTAGAAAAACTCTCAGCCACCTCCTCAAGCTAGTCCTCAGTCGCCTGAGATTCAGGATCGCCTCGAAACCTGAGGGGTATCTGATGCTAAAACATGTGTAAGGCAGTAAGCCAATATGTTTCCTCTACCGGTTCCGCCGGTAGTGTCTGTGGACCAAATGGTTGTGATATAGCTGGCACACTACACGAAGATACTATCCCAGGCATCGGTCCACGTACCGAAGCCTCATCACCATACGGACCAACCTCATGGTCACTCACTGAAAAAAACTAGTAGCCAAGTCCACCATCCACTCTACCGGTGTCTCAGCTAGGCGGAAAACTCTAGCAATCGCCTCCAGCTAGGCCTCTACTGTCTAGGAATCTGCCTCGCCTCGTAACCTCAGAGGCCTCTACTATTGGAACTCGTGCAACGTGATCTGTCGGCGTGCACCGTCTGCTAGTATGGATAGTGGAATCCACTTCCCAACAGGTGGTGGTGCTGCTGGTACACCAACCGAGGGTTCCAATATAGTAAAAAGGGCCCTTCACCGGATCCTCGTCACTCGGTGGCCGTCATCGTGTACTATCTCGAAACTCCAAATGACTGTCTTCATGGAGGCATCCTGATCAGATGCGACACAGTCAAATGATTTATACCTGGTGATCTGACCTGGTTTGAGATGACTTAAAAACTTTTGGAAACACAAATGCAATCAGTGTTTTCGTGCACTAAGTCGAAAATCAGTAGTCAGGGTCCTGGTGTATGGATATGTCGGCCGCCGCACCAACACTGGATTCCCTGAACTGAAGACCACACTCGGTACCCTTAACACTATTACATCACATAAAAGAATTATCAGAGTTCTAAGTTCTGCGATAGAACCGACTCCTCTGATACCAATTTGTCATGACCCGTCCTCGGGGCCTGTGCCCTAACTACCCCAGGCCCGCCTTCCTAGGCCAGGGGATGGAGACTAGCACCAAAGGCGTAAATCCCGATAAAAAGGGAAGGAATTTCCTTTATAAAAGTAAAAAAACACCACAGAGTATAAGTGGAAGCAACACTAAGTACAAAAGAAAGTGCTGAAAAGTAAATGGGCCAGAATACAAACCCAACTGAAAAGTAAAGCTACAACTGAACAAAATTACAATAGCTGGAAGGTGTTGAGCTTCTCCCAGATCGTCCTCCGGGTTCCTACCTGAAGGGTAGGTATAGATGGCCTCCTTAGATCTCCACGTCCGTCTGTCACCTCCAGGTACTGTCTCGTCGTGAAGTCCACCTCCGGGTATTGACTTGTCGTGAGGTCCAACTCCAGCTACTGACTCATCGTGAGGTCCACCTCCAGGTAGTGACTGGTCATGAGGTCTACCTCCTGGTACTGTCTAGTCCTCGTACTCTTGGTCTCTGACAGCGGTGTCTATCGTCTGCATCCAACACAATGAGGTGCGGGCATAGCCCGTGCAGGGGTGAGTTTAACGATACTCAATAGGGACCTTGAGACCCTCAAGGTCTCACTAAATCCAACAAGGATAACCACAAAGAATGATCTCAACAGATAACCCTTACTTAGGTATAAGCCCATACTTATACCTAAGTTATCAAGTAACCCATCTCAATCATGAGGGAACACAAATGATATGAAATCAATGGATAACCACTGCTTAGGTATATGCCCATACATATACCTAAGTTATCGAGTAACCCATCTCAATCATGAGGGAACACAAAGGTTATGAAATCAATGGATAACCACTACTTAGGTATATGCCCATACATATACCTAATTTATCGAGTAACCCATCTCAATAATGAGGTAAACACAATGGTCGTTGACTCAGCTCAAACTAGGATTTTTATTTATGATGTCGAAACGACGACTACTAGGGAACTCCTCCTCTGTCGAGCGCAGTAGTCTTGTCACGACTTCGAGGCGCTACTCACTAACCACAGACTGCTGAGGTACTCCTCCTGTTGAGTACCGCGAGTCTGCCACCCAAACACAGTAGTGCAGCCCGCCAAGGGTCTGCCACCCAAACACAATAGCGGTTCCCCTAATAGCCTATAGAGGTACTCCTCCTTTTGAGTACCGCATATATGCTGCCAACTACCAGGCGCTCCGTCCGCCATGGGTCTGCCGCCAAATACCGGGCGCTCGGTCCACTAGGCTAGTCGACTCACTCTAAGTCGAATCGGTCAAGCAGTCGTCAGGTCTACAACTACTAGGTCTCCGCACCCCGTACGCTCGTCTCCGGGAGGGCCCACTCCACGAGCTACTGGTCAATACTCCAAGTATCACAAAGTCCCATGAAGAAGTATCCAAAAGTCTGCCACGTCATAGGGATCTCAACACAACAGACGACGTGTAAATCGGACGCGCGATCTGTGTGGTATTAGCCTTTTCCTCTCGGGGGCCCGGTTGGTTTCGTGTACAAACCAACCCGACCGTTTCTGAACTGTACCCCGAAATCTCATGGGGTATACTCAAAGGGACCATTTCTCAACGTGATTACCAACGCCGCTGACGGTTCGTCAAACGAACGTTCCGTCTGAAAGTTATCGGCTTTTCCTTTCCAGGGGACCGGTTGGATTTCGGATACAATACAACCCGACCTTACTCCAACTGCATCCAAACCTTAGGTGAATTATTCCAAAAGTTCTGTCTCACCAAGATTAATCCAAAAAATTCAACGACACGTCAATCGGACGTCCGGAGCTCAAGTTATAAGCGTTTCCGCTCTGAGGGCCCGGTTGGTTTCAGGTTCGAACCAACCCATCCATACCCAAAGTTCTCCGAAATCTTGAGTGTAATATATCGAAACGACCTTCGCGATCCGATGAATCCTACGCAACTGACGGTGCGTCGATCGGAGGTCCAAAACTCAAGTTATGGGCGTTTAACTGAAGATTGTCTGAAAATAGGAGGTTTGGGCCCGGTCCGACCCAGCCCAAAACCCCCTGGGTCGGCCCGAACCGGGTCGAACCAACCCGGGTCTGGGTCCGACCCACTTGGATGCGGCCTGGATCAGCTGGCGCGGCCCGACCCGGTGCTGACGACCCGGTTTGACGCGGGTGGCCCGGCTCGGCGCGGGTGGCCCGACCCAGTGCGGGGGCCTCGACCAGGTGCGGTTGGCTTGACCGGGCGCCGGCGGCCCAGCCACGGCTCAGATCTCGGCCAAGAGGTGTGCGAAGGGGGCGCCACCCCTGTTTGCGAAAACGGCTGGCCGTGGTTTTGACCATGAGACCCCTGCGGGTCTCACATTCAGCTGGCGCTGGCGGCCGGCCGGCTGACCGCACCTTTTGAAGACCGCTGCGGCTCCTGTCCAACCGGAATGGCGTGACGGCACCGCACCCCTCCGTCGCAGCCCGCCTCGGCCGCGGCCCCCCTTGGTGCTCCAGCGTGGCGCGACGCCCCTCCGTCGCGGCTCGCTCTTGGCCGCGGCCTCCTTCGGCCTCACCGGTGCGGCGCAAGGGTGCCATGCTCCACCACCGCAGCCCGCTCCAGCCGCAGTCCTCTTCGTTCCCACACGGTGCAACGACACCACACCGCCTTCGTCACAAATATCAACGACGATCAACAAAAAGGGGAGGAGGATCAACCGTGTTTGTGCGGTCCAATCTCCTTCCGTTATGACGATATCAAGCGGCCAAATTAATCAACGAAGAACATTAATTTAAACTTGAATGAAGAAATAACCCCTACATCGATAAACGATGATGTTTTCCAGTGACGCGGAAGATGGCGTCGCAGGGTGAGGTTTCGAAGACGACGTTGGTGTGCGTCCAAGGAGGGGACAACGTCTCATACTAGCTGCGGAGAAGAAGGAACGACACGTCGTCTCTCCTTGTGGTGACGACATTCTTCATCGAAGGGTGTCGTTCTTCACGGAAGGACAAAGTTCTTCCAAAGCTAGATCTCTCTCCTCCCTTTTCTCAACACAACCAAACTAACCCCAAAAATAAAATAAGCTCCTCTTATTTTATTATAACATGCCATGGGTTCAAATTACAAAATTCAAATACTTAATTCAATTAATTGAATAAGTGTTGGCATGATTTAATGAGGGGAAGTGGGGAGAGGCGAAGTCACCCACTTAATTACAAGGGAGGTTTAATGGGGAGTTTAAGGGGTTATGGGGAATGTGAAGGGGTGGGGCTCATGTGGGCCCCACCTCACAAATATCCTAACATGGGTAGTTAGGGTCTTTTGGGCCCCAACCCAACTACCCCATGTAGGATATAACCATCCTAAGTTAAGAATAAAATTTGTACCATACATTTTATTCACTTTTTATTTAATCCCCTATTTTTAAACAACTCCTCCCGAGCAAACACACATTCAGGAAAGATCCTCTTAATCAATTACTGGCACTGCAGTTCCATCGGTGCCCTCAGATTTCAATTCCGAGTACCGGTTCAAAAGATAGAAAAACCCGCTCGTTTGTTCACTGAACGTACCCGAGATAAACTTTGGAAAATTATTATCAATCACCCTTGACCCGCACTGGTTGAGGTTAGGCTCTGCCTAAGTAAAACAAGCCCCAACGAAACCATCGATACTCTCGGATTTTCAATCCGAGTTATCGTTTAGAAGTTATGAATTTTACAATAAAATAATTGTCACTTAATTATTTTATTTGCGGCCAAAAACTAAATTTTTCTAGTGGTCAGTGCCAGAAAAAGTTAGTATCTTATTAAATAAAGCATTCCCTCACGAGTTCAGCGGTGGTCTCAGATTTTTAATCCAAGATACCGTTTGTGAGTTATAACCATTTGAAAAATAAAAAAATTTATTTAATTATTATATTTACAGTTATTTCATTTTTGGAATTTCTCACAGGAGGCCCACGCTGACTAAACTTAAGTCGTTCCTAGGATAAACCCGCCATCCTGAGCGCAACAGTGCCCTCATATTTCTGATCCAAATAACCGTTTAAGAGTTATTCCACTTTTTTAGTAAAACTGCTTACGCGCGTTAATTTAAGCTTAACAAAACATCGGAAAATTATTCCGGGCACACCGGGCCTCAAAATCAGGTGTTGTCAGAAACTACAGACTCGTAAAATTCCAAAGAATTTAAGAAAAAAAATTCCTTGAAATTTATGGGTCTTTACAGTTCTCCCTCACCAACACACGCTCCCCCTCTCTCCCCCACTGTCATGCACCCTCACCACTTCTGTCCCTCACCATCACATTCTCTCCCTTGATACAACATGCCGTCATCACTGTGCGTCTCCCTCACCACCGCTCTCCCATTTTTCACACACACTCTCCCTTGCTCTCTCTCAAAAAAATTGACACTTTCACATCCCACGATATGTGACTACTTATTTGTTATTCAAGCTTTCAACATTTTTTGTTTTTTTTGGGTGTTTTTAATTTTCCCAAAGGATTTGAATGATGCATCACCTCCCTCACATACCTAATATAACACCACCATCACACACTACTTGGCTATCACTTAGTTCACATTGACATTTGGAAGGAGTGTGAATTTTTGAGTGACTAATAATTTTTATACATGCCATTTCACCACAAAAAAGTGTTGGTCACCCAAATTTTTCCACTCCTTCTATCATGAGGTAATTTTGGAGTGAGGGATTAGATAAAACTTCAAATGTGAGGGCGAAGAAGCCCTGTTCTAGTTATCCTTTCTCCTCTCATGAATTAAAACCAAATAATTCTTCCCATCTTCTACCATTAACAGATAAAATATCCTCAATCCTTTGAATATTTTCATTGTCATGAATATCTGCTGATCCCAAAAGAAACTAATCATCTCATATTTTCCTTCATTTTCATTAGCATTATCTATTCCACTATATAGCTCAACATCATTAACTTTTTAAATCAATGACCTCAACTTTGATTTACTTAATGTTTCAACTTCAATATCATAATCACCACTTTCCTCATCATCTAATTTAGATAATAAATATTTGTTTTTTAGTTTTTAGAAATTCTTATACATTATTTTTGAGGGAAAATTTAGGTTCATAAACTTTAAAGTTTTATTATTATGTGAACTTCTAGTTAAATCATATTCATTTTCAATTTTGTTTTCTATAAAAATTGGAAAATTGGTAGTGAAAAGTAAAATATAGTCACATTTTAATCACTTCAATGGAACGTTATATTAAAAATTTGATTTTACTTTAAAAAAATCCATAATATATGTGTTAAAAAGTTGATAATGAATTATATATATATTTATAATTTTTGTATTTATGTTCTTTGAGGCATCATCCCATCAATGTGAATTATTTAAATTTGAATCATTTCTAAAACACCAATTAGATTACTCTTGGGTTTTTACAATAGCTTGAGAACCCCAACCTATGAATTCTAGTTCATTAGATTTAAATTCAAGAGTTTATTCAATTTTTAGGTTCTCAAGACCATGTGATAGGGTGCTATCAACTTTTTCATCATCTAAAAAAAGATCAACATTGGCTCTAAGGAATCCTGTCACTGAAACACCACCTGGCCCACCACATACCAAGTGAAGAAATGAATAAACAACAACTCCTCTCTCATGTTTCACTCTAACCTAACAATGTTATAGAAACCTTCCTTGATCTATGTGTTTTTCAATATATGTATATTTTGTTAGATCTTTTATGTAAATTTATAGATATCACACATTACTTTTTGTAAGTGATTGCTAACACTACAATAAAATCTCAATAAATATCATTCAAATCATATTATATTATAACAATGAATTCATATAGCTTAAATGATCCTTTAAGAATTTACCTTTACTAGTTCCAAAATCAGACTTTCTCTGTATTTAATTATTTTGATAAATATTAGTATTATTGAATTAAATATGATGAATATGTATAAAAAATGAATGGATGGAAATCGTATTAAAAAAGAGTATGAGGATGGGGTGAAAGAGTTAATCATATTTTCAAATGATCATGCATATGAACCTTCTCAAATCCTTTGTCCATGTTTATGATATTGTTATTGAAGAATAATTATTCTAGAAGAGTTGGAAGAACACATGATCTATCACAAAATAGATAGAAGTTATAAATGTTGGACTAAACATGGGAAAAAAAACTAAATGTAGCTGGTGAATAGGATAAAACTATGCTTTATGGATCATATAATATGATTACAAGTCTGAAAAATGATGATGACTATATTAAGAATATTGTTGCAAGTGTGAATGATGTTGAAGACCATATTGAGGAAATGATAATGAAAGTTGAAGATGAACTTTGTGATCAAATCAAATTGTTTGAGAATTTAAAGAGTTATGAAAAGATTTTATTGTATATTTTTTGTATTAAATATACAAAATTTTCATCCATACTGAAGCTATATAATTTAAAAGTTGGAAATAGATGGTGTGAAACCAGTTTTACTAAACTTATTCCTCTCTTGAATGATATGAACCTAGAATACAATGATCTTCCTTTCAAAGCATATGATTCTAAATGATGCAATGTTCAATGGGTATGATCTCTGAAAGAATACATGTCTGTCTAAATAACTGCATACTATTTTGTAAGAACCAAAAATGAATTAAAAATTTCACAATGTGTGGTCCTTATCATTATAAGAAAAAGGAATCAAGACTTAATAAAATTTTTATGGTACTTTCCAGTTATTCCATGGTTTAGGCACTAATATAGAAGTGAGGAGACTGCAAGACAATTGATGTGGTATGCAGATACAAGAAATAAAGATTGTAGACTTAGTCATCCAGCAAACTCTCCTCATTGGAATAAAATCGATTAGGAGTATCCGAAATTTTGAAGAAAGTGTAGAAATATTTGACTTGCTCTATCTATAGATGGAGTGAATCCTTTTGGTTTTCAAAGAAACACTCATAGTACATAGCCTTTTTTATTGGTAGATTATAACATTCCACCACGATTAGGCATGAAATGAAAATATATTATGTTATCTATGATTATATGTCACGAACCATCCCTCTAGAGATAACACAATGAGGGGAGAGAGATAACGACCCTTGAGTCCCGCCTCCATTAGTCCCCGGGTTAGAAACTAGCACCGAGGGAATGAAAATATCATGTATGGGAGGAATTACCCTCTATAATATAAATAATGCTAGGAGATAAGATAAATCATCCACAAAATACTCAATGAAATAATATAAAATAAACCCAAACCATCCCATAATTAATGTATAAATGAAAAAAATACAATAAAATTCTCCAAATTAAGTACCCAAAAGTAAATATAAAGTTGTGACACAACAACTGTCAAGGATATGAGCTAGAAATGTCCAACATGGTCCATGTAATTCTCCTATAAAACTGAAAATAGTTCTATATATGTAGGGTGAGTATACTAGTATACTTAGTAGGATAACCGAATTCTCTTGTGCACATGTGAAAGAAGCATACTAATTCACTAGTGAGAAAAAAGTAGAACCAAATAGAACCTATAAAGATATACTAAGCATCCCACCCTCAACATTACATGCTCACAAAATAAAAATAGTCATGTAATATAATATAACATGAATCACAAAGGTAAGGGTACCACACACCAATTTCCTACTAGTATGCTGCCCTCACACCCAACGTTGTACGTCCTAACACTCCCATCTCATTCATATATCATACTTCCCCACAAGCACCGTCACAACAAACCTTTCCCAAAGACACCTGGGCATGCCTCCCCACAAGAATGACCACATCACTTCTCTCCTGAAAATGCATGGGCCACAACACAAACACCACCATAAGTAGATTAGTAGGGTATTTTGAATATGTAGGAAATCAACCTCATGACCTCCTCCTACCATGCACGGACCCCACTAGAAGTTTCCTGACAAGAACGATCATATCACAACTTTCCCAAAATAATTGGGTTATCACAACCACCATCTAAATCACTAACAGACCTCCGACCATCATAGCTTGTGCAATACCTAACTCACCTAGACGAGAGAGTGGGAAAGATCGTGTACCCAACCATCTATACTCCTCACTGTATATCCAAAAAAACACCCCCGTGTGTCTATGTGAGTGTCAGCACGTAGTGATCGACATGGGTGGGGTGTGTATAGAAATCAAAAGAATATAAAAGTATATATATATATATATATATATATATATATAATTTCAAAAAATCAAGCCCAACCTATTTTTTCACAAACAAACTAACCAACTCACAACACCTTCAAATTTTCTTCCACATCTAAATGCATAACACTACACAATAGACATGAGCCACATTCATGTTTCTAACCAATTTCATTTAATTATCTCATTATATTCATTATTTATCATCAACCACATTTAAACTCATAACCCACCATTTAATTATTCATTAACCATTTTCATCCCATTAAGAAAACCAACCCAGGTCCTTCCAATCATTATTAATCATTTATTCCATCAATACATGGGAATATATCACAAAACAACAACCACCTCTCCACACAAAAAAAAAAACCAAAAAACCACCTCCCCGCCCTGAAAGCATGACCCACAGACCATCTCACCGTCCCAAAAGAACAAACAACAGACCATCAACCCCGCATTCCCCAAACACACATCATCATCCCAATAGCACAAAAACATTACAAAACACCAAGATCATTTTACAGATTTATAAAGGGTCTTTTAGAAAATTTTAATTTATTTTAGGGGTGTTATCACACAAGACATAATACTGGGGAAATAATTTGATTAGAAAAATATAATTGGTTAATGAATTTATATTTTAGGGTGATATCAGAAGAATAAAAACCAAAGAAGAAATCCCAACACATATATTGAGTGCAAACAAAGCCCCCAATGGTCACAATTTTTAGTGGGTCCACATGCCCATAAAATTCACAATATAAAAATAATATAAAAGCTGTAAATTTATGCGAATCAAACCCCTTTTATAATTAAAATTTAAATTAACCAATTATTTATCTCGATTAATCCATAACAACCATAACCTATAGATAAAAAAATTAAAACCCCTCCCACATGATACACAATAAATAAATATGTGGGAATCCTAATCTCAAAGAGGCTTTCTAACTCATTGCACACCTCATGGTGAAGGGGAAGTGACCGAAACCAAAAACCCTCCTCAAGAAACCACGGATAAACATACACCGCACCCAAAGACCATAAAAATGAATCCAAAACACACTACCCAAACCGAACTGCACAACCATAGAAAATATCTGAATAAGAATGGGAGAAAACCCATCAAGGAACAAGGAAGGTCTTACCATGGATTGACAATGAAAACCCATTGGGGACATTGGATCAAAGAGGGAGGAAGAGGGCTTGAAGAAATCCTTAGGGTGCCAAGGGTTAACCCAAAATGAAAGGATGAAGAATCCATAACCAAATGAATGAATATTCAACTGGAAGAGAGATTTTAAAACTGCACTGCATTAGGGATTTACATGACATGTAATACCCCTTCTCATCATGTAATCATTGGGGTTCATTTTTTTTCCAAAAAATGCATTATATTTTCATTATTTGACCCTAAAAATTTAAAAATTGTGAACCAGCCTCGGAAAATCCATGAAATCTACTTAAACATCATGTAATACACATACATGACATGTATTTCTTCCAGAATGTCTACTGTAGCTCTAGCCTCCATTGAAAACTCCCAGAACCTCCCCCAAACACCTCCAATTCTCAAAACCAGGAAAGTAACAGATCATGAGAGCACAAACCATTACACTAGATACCTCTTGAATGATTGTATCCCTCGAGAATAAAAAACCAATCCCAGAAGGAAAGGGGCATGGAAAACTACCCCATGAGATACATCTCAAGGATCTCGTCATACCTCAAATGCTACCACCATCCAAACCTGCCAAGCCAAATGACCACAAAACCCACTGCACAACCACATCGCCACAAAACCACAAACACAAACCATATCATCTCACACAACCACACCACCACATAACCATTGAAACACCATATCAACCTCCACTTAGCCCAAACCAAGAACCACCATAACCACAAAATTGTATCATCTCAAACACAAGAATTAGAGAATTCCATCCTCTATGTCAAGATAATCTTTTCTCTTGGTGGCACTAATTCAACAACATAATTTTAATCGCATCGTAGTTAATGTGTCTCGATTAGGAATCTGGTCTCCCCATTTTCATATGTTAGGACTTTATCTCACACATTAATAACTAGGGAAAATAGACCATCTCATAAAATAACAGGGTTTCAAACATCACATCACAAATAAAAATAGAGAAAAGTAAATATCAAAAAAACTCTAGGTACTGGGAACACATATGCACCTCTCTCTATTAAGTACTCTACTCCAGGACACCATGCCTCCATAACACACAAACCAAGGAAATGGTATATCCTTGAAGTTCCTTCTATAGAATATCTGAGAACTCTACTGGTCTCTCGACGAATGTCAAATTATCATCGATATCCAAATCTACCAAATCAATGACATGATAATGATTGTGAAGATATCGACAAAGATGAGAGACGTGGAAGACATCATGGATCCTCTAAAAATGTAGTGGTAACACCAACCGATATGACACCTTGACATCTCACCCCAACACCTCAAAGGTCCCAACAAACTCGGGAGAAAAATCACTCCCTCTACCAAAACTCCAATGCCCACATCGAGGGTAAAGCTTCCAGAAAACATAGTCCCAAACCTCAAATTCAACAGTACTCATTCTATGATCGACATTATACTTTTTCCTGTGATACACTACTTTCATCCTCTCATGAACAAGATGATATTTTCTCTATCATGATTTGCACCACATCAGGACCAAGAAAAACTGTCTCCCCAACATCCATTCATCACAAAAGTGAATGAAATAATCTGCTATAAAAATTCTCAAAAGGAGCCATGTCAATGGATGAGTGATAGTTATTATTATTATTGAACTCTACCAAAGGTAGGTGTTGTACCCATGATCCACCAAATTTCAAGATTAAAAATTGTAACATATCCTATAATGTCTTAGTAGTCCTTTCTATCTTCCCATCTTTCTGAAGGTGCAAAGTTGTGTTGAGATGTAACTGAGTGCCAAAAGCATGCTATAATACCCTCCAGAATCATGAGGTAAAATGTATGTACCAATCCATAAAAATGGACCATATAACTCTATGGAACTGCACCACCTCATCCATATACCTCTTATAAAAAACATCCACTACAATCCACTCCTTGATTGCTAAGAAGTGGAAAAATTTCATCAACTAATCCATGAACACCCAGATAAAATCACAACCTCCCTGATCTCTGGGTAACCCTACGATGAAATCCATTAAGATTTAATCCCATTTATATTTGGGAATATCCAAGGGCTACAAAAAACCACCAAAAACATGATAATCAGAAATTATCTACTGGAAAACCAATCACTTTTCCACAAAATCCACCACAGTTTGTTTCATACTAGGCCACCAAAACTGCATATTCAAGGCATGGTACATATTGAAAACATCTAGGTGTACCTCCAAAGGTGAGTTATGAAAATCATGGAGGACTTCATCATGCATCATTACTAGAAAAACAACCTCCAACTAAACAACATCTGATTCCAACCATCAAATGACTATCCATATAGAGAATCACCATGGTCAAAAAGATCATGAAACACCTTTTCCTCTAAGTCTCCCCACTGAGTCTCCTCCACCTAATATATTAGAGAATACTGTAGCATCATCTAAAACAAATAGCCTCTTCCATCAACCATTTTTTTCATCTAATTTAAAGGATACAAACTCCTCTATTTCTCTCTAAACATCCCAAAAAACCTGAAAAAACCATTCAAGACTTCTTACTCAAAGAATTAGCCAAAAATTCCATTTTCTCTAGGTGTATAAGATCTAAAAATAATAATCATAAATAAAATCCATAAAACTCCACTACCACAAGTTCAAATCATGCTTGAAAAAACATACCTCAAACTCTTGTGATCTGTGAAAACCACAAAGTGCTCCCCAATGAGGTAATGCAGCTAAAAATTTAGTTCAAACACAACCGCTTCTAGCTCTATATCATGGGTGGCATAGTTAATATCATGAGGAAATAAATTCCTAGACCAATAAGTGATCAAAACCTACTACTGCGTCAGCACACATCATAATCTCAGACAGTAAGCATCACAAAACACCTCAAACATCAAGCCCTCCATAGGTAACTAAAGCACTGGAGCACTAACCAACTTCTCATTCAAGTAACCAAACACCAATTAGAATGGATCAATCCACACAAAATCTTGATCCTTTCTAGTAAATAATATTAAAGGGGCTATTAATTAAGAGAAATTGGGTACAACCCTCTAATGATAGCTTGTGAGACTAAGGAAACTGCGATCCTCTGCCACATTCTTGGGTGCTTCCCAAGAAACAACAGATTCAACATTAGATGTGTCTACTACCACACCATGATGAGACACCACATGCCTAAGGAAATTCATCTCTCATATACAGAACATACACCTGGAAAAATTTCCATAGATCTGGTGGCGTTGAAGAACCTTCAAGAACCCACATGTTGGACATCCACATACCAAAACCTGAATCTCCTCTAAAAGAAGTAGATAATAGAACCTATAGAATAAAACCATTCGACATAAAGGATGACATAGTATGTCTATATTTATAGAAATAAAATATCCACATGAGACTGATGCATCCCCATCATCAGCCTACACCCCCATCACACATTAAACAAGTAGGTCTGGCCTTCTACTAGCATAGTCAACACTAGGGGAATGAGAATAATCTCTAAGTATATGACTAGATCATGGAATAGATAAGGTAAATTAAAGGAGTGTGAATCTTATGAATCAAAAAAGGCACAAACAATGACACTAAACAAACTGATCGCACCTCAGATGATATATGTCCCCTCTAGAATTGCTACCTCCACTACATGAAACCGACCACACCCAACTCCTATACCTTTATGATGAAAACCACCTATATGGACATGTTTGGTTCATGATCCTTGAAAATGAGAAACATCATGATGTCAAACTCTACCTGCTCTATCTCCCCCTTGGCAAGGCCATAACCTTCTATCCCTACTACTGAAATGACCTCACTAGAAACTGCTACTGAGGCAAGTACTGAACCTATCCACCTCCATAAAATTGATCTCGTGGATACACTAGGCACTGGTTTTAGTTATTTCCAAAAACCACACGCCGAAACCATACTAGAACAAAACTCCCAAGAATATAACGGAAACCACTATTCCCAAAAATATGGAATGGAAGTTCATAAGGTTGAATCCCTACTGGTCGAAACATAGAAGGTCTGGTTCCTGAGACCTGCCACTGAAAAATAAATCCTCAAGGAACCCTTCTTGTTCTCATCTCATAGAATTCATTATGATGTGTGTACCATTCCTAGGTCTCTATTGTGCAATCATGATTATCTCACTTGGCCATTCAATAAGCTTTGAGTTTGTGCATTGGATCACGAGGGGTCTTAAAATCCCATGTCCTAATATGTCTCCCTAACCAATGTCATGCACCAAGTTCATCTATAAATATTTCCAAACCAACCAATTTAATCTTCACAATGACTTAATCCAAAAATCATCTTACCTCTAATCCATCACCTCTGATACCACTCTATCATGACCCCCTCTTTCCAGAGATAACACAATAAAGGGAGAGAGATAATGACCCCGAGTCTCACCTCTAGTATGTCCTAGGTTAGTGACTAACATCGAGGGTATAAAATTCTCATGTATGAGAGGAATTACCCTATATAATATAAATAGGATTGGGAGATAAGATGAATCATATACAAAAAACTACAATACATAATATAAAAGAAACCCAAACCATCCCACAATGCTTGTATAAATGAAACAGATACAATAAAAGTATCCAATGTAAATACCCAAAGGTAAATGTAAAAAAATGACATAGAAACTGTCAAGTATCTGAGTTAGAAATTTCCAACACAGTCCACTTAATCCTCTTAGAAACCTGAAAATAGTTTTATATATATAGGGTGAGAATAAAAGTATAATCAGTAGGAAAATAAAACTCTCTCATGCATATGTGAACGAAGTGTACTAATGCTTGAATGGCCTGAAGGCCTTCATTATTTTTTTATTTTTAATAATCCCCTTTTAAAGGTTGAAAGGGAACCCTTACATGCCCCGAAGGCTTAGTGACACATTACATGAACCGAATGAATTAGAGGAATTAATCCCCAAAAGACTATATGGAAATGCCCCTCCCTAACATATATCTTGACGTTATCTCTCAAACTTCGCAATTCTGGTTGGCTAGTTGTCCTATGTAGAGATGCATATGCCTGATACTGATGGAAATGACATACCATCTCATTTTTAAAATTACAGTTAGTACTACTCTGCTGAATGTGTCTACTCTAAATCATCACTTGAAGCCAAAATTCTTTTGAAATATGTCTGGTTGCATCTTCATTTCATGTGGTCTGACGGCCTTGAGGTGGACCAAAACCCTTGAGGTGGCTCGAAGGCCTTGAGGTGGCCTGAAAACCTTACCAGCCTGAAGGAAATTGGTAGCCTGAAGTCCATGAAGGAATCAAGGACCAAACCAGTGAAACAGATGAATAGTTTCAGTTTCTATAGTACCAAACAGTACCAACTATAGTAACTTCTATAGTACTCGATACAGTAATTCTACAATAACCCATAAATATGACTCTGCCCAGATTTGATCTTGGGTCTCTTGGATGAACTTGAAGATTCCTCACCAACTGGGCTGAGGATCATGTGCGAAGCATACTAATGCACCTATGAGAAAATTGTAGAACCAAACAAGACCAATAAAGGAATACTTACCATCCCTCCCTCACCAAGGAATTCTCACCAAATAGTGAAAGTCAATTAATATAATATAACATGAATCACATCGATATGAGTGCCCTGCATTGGTTTCCTATTGGTATGATTCTCTCTAACCCAACATCGTATGTCATGAAGCTGCCATATCTTCCATATATCACACCACCCACAAGAATGGTCACAAGACACCTCACTCAAAGACACTTGGGCTCACAACTCTACAAGCATGACCATATCAGATCTCACCTAAAAACACCTGGGCCAGAACACAACCACTACCATAATTAGAGTAGTAGGGTATCATGAACATGTTGGAAATCAACATCATGACCTCATCCTACATTGCACGACCCCACCATAAGCCTCCCCACAAGAAAATTCATATAAAATATTTCCTAAAAACACATGGACTATCATAACCACCATCTAATGCACCAACAGACCTTCAGTCATCACAACCTGTGCAATACCTACCATACTTGGAAGAGATAATGGGAAAGATCGGGTACCAATCCATTCATACTCCTCACTATATGTCAGGAAAACACCCCCGTATGACTATGCAGTTATCATCATGTAGTGATTGATGTGGATGGGGTGCGTATAGAAATAAAAAAATATACAAGAATTTATATAGTATCAAACACTCAATCCCAACCTATGGGTTCACAAAAAAATATAACCAAATCAGAACACCATCATTTTTATACCACCTCTAAATGAATAACACAACACAACATACATGATACACATTCACATTTCCAACCAATCTTATTTAATAATCTCATTATTTTCATTATTTATGATAAACCAAATTTAACCACACAACCCACCATTTAATTATTCATTAACCATTTTCATCCCATTAACCAAAATAACCAATTTCATTCCAATAATTAATAATAATTTATTCCGTCACTACTCAGTCATCTAGTATAAATAAACCACCACCTCGCTGCCCCAAAAGCACAAACAACAAACCACCTCACTGCCCCAAAATCACAACCCACATACCATCTCACTACCCCAAAAGTATGGCCCAAAAACTATCATCACCATTATCCCCAACCACACATCGCCATCCCAAAATCACAACCAAACATTAATTATCCATTTATAAGTGGTTAATCAATTTCCATTCTAGGGTGATATTAAATCAATCACAACCAATGAATAAATCATAAAACATATTTACAATGAAAACAAATCCCCCAACAATCACAATTTTTAGTGGGTCCACAAGCCCATACAATCCACAATATCAAAAATAATATGAAAGCTATAAAATCAAGAATATCAAATCCAATTTTCTCATTTCAATTTAAATAACCAATTATTTATCTTTGATTAATCTAGAACAACTATAACCCCTAGATAAACAAAAGAAAACCCCTCCCGTATGATGCACAATAAATAGAAACTAGGGAATCCCTACCTCAAAGAAGCTTTCTAACTCATTGTACACCGTAGGGTGAAGGAGAATCTCCCACAACCAAAACCACAACTCAAGAAACAACAGATCAACCTAAAATGCACCCAAAGAACATAAAAATTCATCCTAGTTGCGCAGTTATTGAGTACGTGAAAATTTAAAATTTATAAACCCTACAAACTACTAGTACTATGGAAAGAAGGGTGTCGAACCACAGAGAAGGACTAGCGTTGTGCTAGACAAAATTAAAACTAAAACAACAAAAAGATAAAATAGAATACTAACAAAAACTGTACACAAATAGTGAAACAAAAACTGATAGTGGGTGTGAAAATGAAGGTGATATAGTGAAATATATGGCTTGAACAGAGAACAAACAATAATGGTGATTTTAGGGTCCTCAGCATGCTTTGAACTGATTAAAAAGATAGTCTCTGCTTCTGCTTGGGTAAATTTAATTACTCAGTGTATAGAAAAGTGTTTCCAATCCACTAAGTTGTCACTTTAGTGGATCAACACAACTCAATTAACTTTTTTGAGTCTCGATCTTTCGATCTTTACCCTTCGATAAATCTGCATAAATTAGAGAAGATATACATTAACCTTTTCCAATTCTTGGTACTTCGGTCAATGATCCACTATGAAATGATCCACTACCACACCCGTCAATCATTAGGTAATGTAAAATGATATTCAAAATAAACAGAATAGAAAACCGAGTAATGAAATCGCACTGAGAAATCAAACTAGCAAAACATGATGGATAAATGGATGATTAGTTCTCTATAGCCTGATTCCCCTAATCTATTTAACTACACATTAAAATAATAAAATAGATAGTAACAGATAATGAATTAAGAAACATCTCCCATGAGATTTCTCCTCTCTCCAGCAACTTCTTCGATGTTGATCTCATGCTCAATTTCTATCTACCTCTATTTCAGTGATGAGATGGATCAAAGTTTAATCATGACACCTTGATGGATCGAGGGATCTCTGGATAAAAGAATGGATTCTCACCCCTAAAATCTCAAGTTCTAGAATCCTCCCCCCACGCTCTAACCCTCTCTATGTCGATGAATTCCCTACATGCAGTTGTAACTGAAAAAGATCCCCCCTACCTGCATGATCTCCCTGTACAAAAATAATGGAAAATACAAAAAAATGCATGTGTGAGACAAAATAAAAAAATTACATCAAAGTATATATATAAAATATATAAAAATATATACTCATACTTATAATTATTATTAGTAGTATTATTAGAGATACAAATATATATATATATATAAATATATAAATATATAAAAGTATATTTATATTGATATTATATACATGTATAACAAATAATTAAATAAATATTTAAAATAAAATAAACAAAATAAATAAATTTTCAATGAAATTTATTTTACTAAATTGGTTACGTTAATTATTAGATATAATATATTATTATTATAATAAATGTTATATTAGTTAAATTATAATATATGTGAACATAGTTATATAGTATATATGTGTTATTATATATTATAATATGATAAAAGTAAAAAAATAAAAAAGAAATAAATGAATTAAAAGAAGAAATGGGGGGGGGGGGGGGGTCAGCACGCTGAGTCCCCGCTGAGGAAGGCGCAATGGCACATGGGTTCGATGTAGCGAGAGAGGAGAAGTGGCTCAGCTCGGTGAAGAAGCTAGTAACGACTTGGCGGGCTCCGGCTGTGGACTTCAGGCGACACGGGGAGAGGCGCAACAGTGGGATGAGGAGCGGCGAACTTGGAAGAGCATGGGATATGGGAAACTGTTTGGTGATTTTCTATAGTCCGATAAGAATTAGGGTTCTTAGATATAGTTGGTATTTGGATGAATTTGGGTTCTATTAGATTAATTTTTCCTCAATATTTGAATCTGGAGAAACTGCGCTAGATTGATTCTACTTGTTTGTGTTTGAGCTGTTAAATTTTCTATGGTTGTTTCTGTGTTCTGCTATAGTGCGATGGAGGATAACACGAGGGTAGAGAGGTTTTTCTGTGTTTATGGTGCTGTAACGAAGGACAGACGTTGGTGTTAGATGTTGAGGGAATGAGGAGAGGGAGTGGTGCCAAGAAAACATAGGCACCGTGAATGCTACTCATGGTGAGACCGTAAGGATGCTCACGATGCATGAAAGAACCGATGACACTATAATTATGCTAGACAGTAAGGCAATATGGTGTGTGGGGGAATGGGGAAGTGGTGAAACTGTGAAGATATGTTGCGCCACCAGTTCTGAAATGGTGCCAGGGTGAGATGGGTATAGAACAGTGCAACATGACACTGTTTTAGAAACAGTGAGACAGGTTGGAAGTAAGACGGTGGCACTGTGAAGGTGTGAAATGGTGGCTGGGGGAATGGAGAAGCAGTTACACTGTGATCGCGAAGAAACCGTGGCACGCAACAACACCTGCAAGTCAAACAAACCAAACAAATCAAAATAAAATAAATTAACACTATAATAAAATGAAGAAATAGATTCACAAAATAATTAATTAAATTAAATATAATGAAATTAAAAACTATATAAATAAAACAAAGTTAAATAATAAAGTTAATTAGGATTTATTTAAAAGAATAAATATATTTTTATTATAAAAAAATTAATTCTAAACAAATTAAACCAATTGCTGTTACTTTCTTGAATTAATTAACCAATTAATTAAGAATTAATATAAAGTAGAATAAAGAATAAGAAATATTAATTGAATAAAATTAAATTGTTAATAGTAATTAAAATATTAATAGAATTAAAAATCAACATGTGTTATTTATTTACAATTTAAGAATAAATAATTTATTAAATAAAGTAATAAATTAAAAATTATTGAAACTAATAACAAAAAGAATTAATTAAATGAAATTAAAATAACAACTAAATTTTATTATTGAAAAACAATAAAAAATAAAAACATAAACACACTTTTAATACATAAAAACATTTTTTATAATGTAATTTACAAAATACAATAATTGATAAATATTAAAAAAAATACGATAGTTTGATATTAAAAGGTCAAAAAAAATATAAAATAGGATGTCACAAAGAGCATGAAAACACTGCCACATCACATCCCAAACACACTTCCCAAACCAGACCACACTACTGTATAAAAGATTTGAAGAAGAATGGGAGAATACTATCCAATAAGAAGGAAAGGCTTACCACAGATTCCAAACCAACAACCACCAAGACCAACAAATCAAAGGGGGAGAGAGAGATTGAAGAACTCCTTATGGTCCTTAAGGTTCACCCAAAACGATAGGAAGAAGAATCCATGACCGATTGAATGAAAATTCTTCTGGAAAATAACTTTTAAAACTGTACTGTATCAGGCATTTACATGACATGTAATCCCCTTTCACATCATGTAATCCATGGGGTTCAGTTTTTTTGAAAAACACAGTGCCTTTTCTATATTTAACACAAAAAATATACACGTCATGAATTAGCCCTAGACAAGCCATGAAACAAACTTTCACATCATGTAATACACTTACACGACATGTATTTCTTATAGTAGTTTTTCTGTAACTCCATACTCCACCGAAAACTCCTTGAACCTCCCTCGAACACCACCAATACTCCAAACCAGCAAAGTAACGGACTGAGAGAGTACAGCCTGTTACATTATATCAAGAAAAAAACAACTAGGTAATAATATTTATGTTTATTTGGAACCATTGATCAAATATTTTAATTTTTTTTGGATTCATTAGTTATGTTGTGTGATGCTTACATAACTGAAGCTTTTACATTGAGATCCATGATTTACAAGATGATAAATAATTTTCCTTCTTATTGAACATTCTCAGGATATAATATTAAAGGAACTCAAGGGTGTCCCATTTGTGAACAAGGTAAAAAATAAATTATCTTGAAAAAATAATCAAATACTTTTTTTCTAGGATATAAATGATTTATACCCTGGTGACACAAGTAATAATCTTGGAAGGAATAATTCTATGGGAGTTTAGGAGAATATACAATATGATCTCCACTAGGAAGTGATCGATTAATTGAGAAATTAAAATATATGAAAAATAATTTTGGTATGATTATTTAAAAAAACATTACAAAACCGATTGGAAAAAATGATTACATTTTATTGAATTACCATACTAGAATTGTTTGTTTGTCATAAATTTTCTTGATGTAATGCATGAGGAAAAAAAATTTATGTGATAGTGTAATTAGAATGTTAATAAATTCACCTGAAAAAACTAAGGAAGTAATTAAGTCTTTGTTGGAAATTATTGATATGGGGATACAGGAAGAGTCAGTGCTAGTGAAGCGTGGAAAATAGACTTTTCTTCCTCCATTTTCTTATACTCTTTCCAGGCAAGAGAGATATTAGTTTTTCAACATCTAAATGATTTAAATGTTATAAAAGGGTATTCATCAAATATAAAGGACATAGTTTCAATTAAATATTTAATTTTAATGGATTTGAAATCACATGAATTTCATGTTTGGATGAAAGATTTAACTCTTGTATATTTAGGTTAAATTTTTCCCAATAATGTACATCATATAATAACCAAGATATGTTTCTTTTTTAAATCTATATGCAACAAAGTCATGGACCCGACAAAATTTCCAACTTTGGAAAAGGAAATTGCTATCATATTATGTGAATTAGAGATTTTCTTCCCACCAATATTCTTTGATATGATGGGTCACTTGATGGTTAACTTGGTAAGATATATTTGACTATGTAGTCCTATACATTATAGATGGATATACCCCTTAAATAGTATTTGAAGATTTTGAAAGTATATGTCAAAAATCAAAGTCGATTAGAAGGTTGAATTTTAGAGTGATATGTTGTTGAGGAAGATGTTAAATTCTATACTGACTATCTATCCGATGTGGAAATCATTGGTTTACCAAAATCCGATCACATTGTGAGGTTTGTGGGTGAAGTAATTTTCAAAATAGATATTAGCACAATTATTATTTCAATGTTAAATCAGGATCATCTTTACATTTTTCATATCAATTTATAGGTTACACTATAAGTTGAAACCCATAGAGTAATTATTAGGCATTTTAATCCATAAAGGGTTCAAATTTGGATATCAAATACAAATAATCTATAGTTTGCAGAATTTTTTCAAGACCATATTTTTAATGATTCTATTAAAAATAAGAATCAAATTTTAGAAAGACTTTTATGTCTAGATAGAGGACCAAGGGAGAAAGTATTATCTTATAATGGATACATAATTAATGGCTATACATTATATAAAAACGAACATGATGAACATAGTACCATAAAAAATTGTAGAGTTACAATCGTGGATAAAGTGATATTTGTATCTGGTACCATAGATATGAATTAAATTTTTGTTAATATGACATAATTTGGTATCATTAAAAAAATATGTGATTTTGATTATATAACCTTCTATGTGCATATTTTCAAATGGAAGTGGGTTAATAATAATATTCTAGTTAAAATGGATGAAATGGGATTCATAAAAGTTGATTTTAGTATAGAAGGGTATAAAAATGAACAATTTATAATGGAATCACATACAATGTAACTATTTTATGTTCCATATCCTACTAACCAAAAGTGGTCAATTGTTTTGTAATTGATCAAAAATACCAAAGGGTTAGATGTCAACTCAACTAAGGATAACCCTTTCATCGGGTCGTCATAATCATTTCACAGTTGTACAAATGTAAATTAGGAATTTTATGTTATAGGAGATTACAATGAGTGGATTTAGAAACACGATAGAGGGGTCAAATCCCTTTAACCATTAAAATAAAGAGTTCAATAATTGGTTATATATTTTTTTGTAATATACATTGTGTTACATCATATTATTATCTTCTCACTGCTGTATTTACATGATATAAATTAAATTTTCAACCACTTCTATAGATAATTACTTTTTCATATACCGATTATCCAAATCCCTAGGAATAATAAGTTTCTCAACATTATGATGCTCCCAGTGTAGAGGAACAACAATCTTCTACACATGTTGATGATACCAATCTAGAGGAGCAACATATTGAAAACATTGAAGTTGATGAAATATTAGATGGAGAAAAACAAGTGTCATATAAAAAATAGAAGCATCGTAGTGTAACTTGTTTAGAAAAAATTAGTAAGGAAAGAAATAAAGGCATCAAACACTACTTTGGGTGGAATAAACATGACCAATCTATTAACCACAACAAGTCCATGTTCAATAGTTACATTGGTATAACTACTTTAATGTACATTACATTTGATTTAGATTCATGGTATAATGTTTTTCTTGTTCTTAAGACACTAATTTTAGAAGATATTAGGTTAACATTTTGATATACTTTATTTATTTTACAAAAAATCAAAATAATGAAAAGTTGATTTAATTTTCACTATCCCTTTCAGAGTGAATTTATAGTAGCAGACTCCTGAATGAAAATTGTATTAATTATCATTAGAAAGGATTATAGAGGATTTAAAAAATTACTATGAAGTATTATATCAAATATGATAAATGTAAAATAAACATGCACCAACCAAAAATACACACACACCTGATAAACCAACAATCATGGGATGTGTTTATTAGTCATAAAGATGAGAAATATTTTTTAGGTACATAGAGAGTAGTAATAAATTGATTGAAAATATGTGTATTAATTACTTTTATTAGGAATTTTTAATTTACCGAACAACAACTTAGTGATTAAAACAAGAAAAGTGTAGTAAAATCAACATACTTCTATCACAATGAAATGATGGGGTATGATTTAATTGAAAAAATGGTACGTATTTTAAATTTTTAGTAATAATTTTATGTGAAATGAAATAAAAACATATTTATATTCTTCTTTATATGAATATTGAAAAATCAAAATCAAAATCAACTTCTATCCCATGTCATGTTCTATGGAAGGAGGTACATGTAAATAAAGATGAGATTCTAATAGTTGAAAACACAAAAAAGTGCGGGAAGAATGTGTAAGAATGAAATAATAATTTTTTTTCTTTAAATAATCATTATATAACAATGATTAATTCTTTTCTTATATTTTGTATCTGACTTATACATATGAATCATCATCAACTATACCCAATAACAACTACTATTGGTGGCCTTAAAGTATCCAGAAGAGAATGACCGCATTAAAGGTATGGGTTTTGGTGTGTCTCCCTGAACATATTCTAAGAAAATGAATAAATAGGGGGATAAATATAAGAAAATAGAATAGTTTTAGGCACTATCAGCTAATGTAGAAGAAAAAAATTAATTGACAATCAAAGTTGTTAAAAAATGTTATAAGAATGAATCAAAGAGAATAAACAACACAACAAAAACCACTACATGAAGATTCCCCACCAGATTCGAGGTGAACCAATCCACTCAAAGGGCTATCTTAGAAGAGGTAATCAATATTTTTATTATTATTTCATTGAAATTTGAATTAGGAAAACATTATTACATTTCGTTCATTGATATTTTAAAAAGTGAAAATGATTGTAATTTATATCTATCAATACCCACCCATCTCTTTATTCTGAGGGGTACCATGTGAAATATCCAAGTAGATAATCTTCAAAAAAACTTCCAATATGTCATGTTAGAGTGGGGATTGACATAACTCATGATCCAATTGCCAATATACTTGATACACTTGATTATGAAAATATTTATATGGTTGATCAAACTATTAGAACTTTTCTATAATGGATTTTAGATCTTGTAAAAGTACATGTCGACAAGGAGGTATTAATTTTCAATTTATTTTTTTATGAAAAACCTTTAATAATTATTGAAAAAATTAATGAACTAACCAATGTTATGATAAATAGATAAAGGGAAGGGGTAAAATGGAAGGTAAAATAAAAAAAATCTAAAGGATCAACCAACCAATTGAAAATATCTTTAAAATATACCATTACCACACCCATTCAACTTTCAAATTTTCTAAAATTAAAGGTTCATGAAAACAAAAATTTAGAATGTGGTGATATGACCACAATTGATTTTGAATAATATATTTATGGATAGATTATAATAGACTATATTGGTATTTTGAATGTAAATGAAATCCTGAAGCATGAATGGCTAAGAGTCTCAGTTGTAAATATATACATGAGGTTTGTTTTCATGATTTTTTTTTCTAATAGAAGATATACTATGTTAATTTTGACTAAATACTATTCAAAGTTTTTTTCAGGAATATATATCAATACCATTTAAAAGGAAAACCTTATGAATAAAATCTGGACTCATTAGTCCTCACATCAATTCTATACAAATATTCGCATTGTAACCATAGAATTATGAAGTAATAGTGAAAAAACAATCCATGATGTTTGAAAAAAAACTTATAGATGATTGAATCTTCTTAATACCCATGATTCAGGGGTAAAATTATACAATTTAAACATATAATTTTTTTATTCATTTTATTATTTATTATTTAATAGGTACAATTGGTTACTCATTATAGTCAATTTGGATATTCCAAAGATTTATTTTTTGGATTCAATGCATGGTTACCCAAAAAACCAACCACACATGATGATGTTTATTAATTTTTAATACACATCGTGATTTTTTTTAAAAAAATTCAATTAATATATTCTATATTATGTTTTAATTAAAATTATATTATTATATGGAGGTGTTTAAATATCATTAAAATCATGGAATGAGGAAATATCATGAGCAAAAAAATTCAATCTACTATTACAAATTGATAAGTATTAGGATATATATAATAACATTACACTATCAAAACATATTTCAAAACAAATAACTTATTTTGATCAATGTTTCTACAGATCCCAAAATAAAATAATTATAAATATTGTGGTTATTATATTTGGAAATTTATGAAAGATATCGTATTCCATTTACAATCTACCAACTTGAATAGGTAAATCTGATAATAATTACTATTTTATTTAAATATATATTAATAATTTTTTATTTATATTTTTATAGTACTACCAAGACTATTGAAAACAATCTTATTCACTAAAAGAAATAGATTTATTTAAAAATTAATGTACATAATACATAATGTCAGATTGTATATAGAAATCCTAAAGGGGTGACATGGATATCATTCACTAAACAATGATGGTTCACTCATGATGATAAATTTTTCTTTTTTATTATTTAATGCATTCAATATTTTGCATTATTAGACAATAATATTATTAGATAACCTTGAATAATGAATGTATTTCATAATAAAAAGACATTGTATGATGTATACAAATAAACCAAACCACAATCTGATATAAGGTAAGTCCAATATGACTTGAAGTGTATGTTTTTATTTTATAATTTACATTTTAGTTCATAGCACACATCACATACTCAAAAATAAGAAATCTCATTCAAATTGATTTGATAATTTTGGATAATGATCTTTAAGTCATTTTTGATGTGTATGAATCAACTAATCATCAATCCAATGTACAATGTGACTGGTATGACTCAAAGTACATGTTTTCAATTTAAAATTGAAAATTTTGTTTGAAACACATGTCACATACTCATAATAGAGAAAAAATATTCATATTGTTTTGATGATTTAGGATAATGATCCATAAATAATATTTTAGTAGTAGGAATTAGTCACACTTCAATATGATACATGATGTGCCTGATATTACTCAAAGTGTCTGTTATAAGTTTAAAATTGAAATTTTAGTTTATAACCTATTTCACAAATTGAAAACTGAGAAAACACATTCAGATTGTATTGATATTTTAGGAAAATTATTCATAAGTCATTTTTGAAAAGTATGAATTTGTCTCACATCAAACTAACACATGACGTTATTGGTATGACTCAAAGTTCATGTTTTCAGTTTAAATTGAGATTTTAATAAAAAAGACACATCACACACTCAAAAGAAAAAAACATTTTTATTGTTTTTATACTATAGTAAAATGACCCTTAAGTCATTTTTGACATGTAGGAATTAATCGTAGGTCAAGATTATGCCCCATTTGACTGATATGACTCAAAGTGTGAATTTTTTATTTAAAATTGAAATTTAATCTCAGAACACACATCACATACTCAAAATCAATAAAAAAATTCTGATTATTTTGATAGATTAGGAAAATTATCCATAATAAATTTATGATGTGTAGGAATTATCGACATATCAATCTTATAAACTATGTTCTGGTTACGGATCAAACCAAGTGTTTTGAGTTTAAAAATGACATTTTAGTTCAAAAAATGCGTCACTCACAGAAAACCGAGAAAAAACTTGGATCAAATTAATACTTTATGAAAATTATTGATATTTTTATGATGTGTAGGAATCAATCTCACATAAAAACAACAAATAATGTGGACTATATGACTCAAAGTGTTTGTTATCAGTTTAAATTTATATCTTAGTAAAAAGAAACATTGCATACTAAAAACCAATAAAAAACATTTTTATTATTTTGATACATTAAGATAATGATCCTTAGGTCATTTTTGCTATGTAATAATCGATTGTAGGACCCCGGGACACCCTGAGAGGGGAGGGGTGAATCAGGGTGACAACTTTTTCTTTTAAAGTGAAGGATCTTGTTCCCACGTTGGTAAGAAATTGTTAAACCTGAATGATGAAAAGGATTAGAAATCAAACATTCACATGCAGAAATATGACACAACACTTTTTACTTGGTTCACCACTAAGGGCTACATCTAAGGAGCATAAGCCGATAGGTTTTCGGTCATACAAAAATCCATTATGCTTCACTAGATGTAGATTACAAAGGTTCGGGCACAATCACTCTGTCCTAGGCTCACTACCTTTACAAAAGTTCAGGGATGGCTCACTGCGTCCCTCGGGTCACTCCCATTGACTCCCCCTGGCTCACTGCCTTTGGTGAAGTCCCACTCAGTTTATAGACGTGAAGGTCTCTTCAATAGATTTGCATTTAAGTCTTTGTCTCTACTTAGCACGAGACTCTACTTGCATCCAAGTCCGAAATTGGTGCACAAGAATGCACAGAACCACTGAAGCAGATAACCAAAACATGCAGACAAGCTTCACTGACAATTGCGCGCAACACCAACCCTTTGCGCACAAAACGTTCCTATTGCGCGAAAAATATCCTTTTTCCCATGGAAATATATTTTGCGCCACAACACCCATTTTTGCGCAAATGAATCTTTACGTGCAGCCCCAATATTTACGCGCAACTCTTCCTTTTTTGTGCATCCTGGAATTTTCCACGCAATTCAGAATATTTCGCGCAAGCCCTTTATGCAATCCTTTTTCACGCATCATACCTCAAATCTTCTCTAAGTCTTCAACTGTACTGAAAGAAGGGGTTCACCTCATATTTATAGGCGTTTGAGACCCCAGTGCACAAAATCCTCTGTGGCGCGTAAAACCACTCATCTGGCTCGTAATATTTCACTCTTGTATTGTTTTTCGCACACATCACCAGATTTTTCGCACAACCCATGCCTTTTCCACTTTTCGATGTTCTGATTCTGAAACATTTCTTGCACGAAAAACTTCGCTCCACTATTTCGTGCACCACGCTGTTTTGCGCGCAAACCCGCTGTTTTTCGCGCCCCACTCAAATATTTCGCACAAAGCATTTATTTTTCATGCACCACTTCCTCTTTTCACCTACATGCTTTTACCAACAATCCATGTCTTCATTTTCCGATTTTGAGGCCCAAAAATTTGGAAAACACTGGGAAACAATGCCACCTTCAATACTGTTGTCTGCTGGAACTGTATGATCACTTTGATGGCACACATTCTGAACATCCACTAAGGATTGACAACAAACACAAACCATACTCCAATTCATGCATAAAAGACCATGGTTCCAACAATCTCCCCCTTTGGGTTTGTTGGTAATCAGAAAAAAAATTCAATAGATCCCCATCCATGTGCAAACCAAAAACGCAAGAATCAACTCAGCCAACACTCTAAGTCTACGTGAGCAATGCTCGGTGTAGAAAACAAGAGAGGAAGCTTGAATTGGGTTCCAGTGTTTTGGAATTCTCAATAACACCCAAGAAGCATGACATGACCGATGAATTCCTTCTCATCCATCTCATCCTATCACTGACACTGAATTCGTTACATGCCCAAGAAGCATGACGTGACCGATGAATTCCTTCTCATCCATTTCATCCTATCAATGATACTGAATTTGTTACATGACTGAACATGCCTGAATTTATTCTTTTCTCCCCCATTTACAATAAACCGAAAGACCGGTAATTTATTCAATGTTCTGCTCAAACCATAGTCCCCCTAGATAGTATCTCCCCCATAAACCTACATCACATCCATAAACAGATATAAACAGTTATCATAATCGGGGAGAGGGGAATTTCAGAACCTCCTTATGCAGTAGGAGGTGGTTGAACACCGAGGTCCAACCGATGCTTTTCAAACACAGCTGCTGACAGTGGATTCGTCAAGATATCAGCTACTTGCTCATCAGTTCCCACGTGATCCATTCTAATAACCACTAGCTCAACTTTTTCTTTGATAAAGTGATACCTTATTTCAATATGTTTTGTACAAGAATGCTGAACATGATTCTTTAGAAGATCAATTGCACTATTGTTATCACAGTAAATCACCATTGGTTGCTTTACCTCATCACCAATATCTATTAATTGTTGCTTCATCTATAGCAGTTGAGTGCATGCCTTTGTGGAGGATATATACTCAGCTTAAGTAGTAATAAGAGAAGTACTTTCTTGTTTCTTGCTCAACCACCCAACACAGTTATTCCCAATAAAAAATGCTCCACCACTGGTGGAATTTCTGTCCACAACATTGCCAACCCAGTCAGCATCAGAAAATGCTGATAATTCACTGTCCCTTCCTGCAGCAAAGTATAATCCACAATTGTAAGTACCTTGAATATACCTCATGATTCTTTTTACTGCTTCCATATGTTCCTCCTTTGGATTACTCTGAAAGCGGGCTGCAAGACATGTGGAAAAAACAATATCTGGCCATGTCACTATCAGGTATAGTAGGCTCCCAATGATCCTACTGTACATGGTGGGATCTACAGATGTCCCATATTCATGCTTTCCAAGTTTGGTTCCAATTGCAATCAGAGTTGACATTATTTGGGAGTCTTGCATATTAAACTTCTTCAGCAGCTCTCTTGCATACTTTTCCTGAGAGATAAAAGTGTAGTCTTTCCTTTGAGTCACCTGCAGTCCCAATAAATACGTGAGCTCCCCAATCATTGAAATTTCAAATTATGATTTCATATGATTGGAAAATTCATCCACTGATTACTGCCTGTTGCCACCAAATATAATTTCATCGACATAAACTAGAACCATGAACTGATCTTTCGGAGAATTCTTCACATAGAGATTGTGATCTACTCCTCCTCTTTTGAATTCCAGTTTCTTGAGGTAAGAATCCAGTCTGGAGTACCACACCCATGGTGCCTGTTTCAAGCCATAAAGTGATTTCTTTAGCTTGAAAACATTTGATTCATCAGCACCAAGAAGAAAACCCATTGGTTGTTCAATGTAGACTTTTTCTTCGAGTACACCATTTAAGAATGCTATCTTGACATCCATTTGATATACTTTATATCCTCTTTGGAGAGTCAAGGCAAGGAACAGCCTGATTGAATCTAGTCTAGCCACTGGAGCAAAGGTTTCTTCAACATCAACTCCTTCAATCTGAGAATACCCTTTACATACCAGTCGAGACTTGTTTCTGATAACACTTTCATGCTCATCAAACTTGTTCTTGAATATCCATTTTGTTCCAATCACATTGTGACCTTTGGGTCTCTGGAAAAGATCCCATGTCTAATTCTTGTCAATCTGATCTAACTCTTCATTGATGGATTTCACCCAGGATTAATCCTTTGCAGCTTCTTCAAATGAGGATGGCTCCACCACTGACAGAAATGCAGATGGTGTGTTATTCCTCATCCTCCTTGTTTGTGTGGGTGCATTCCTGTCTCCAATTATGTTAGAAGGATCAATCTCTGCTCTTCGATTTCTCCTGTGAGGTTCGGTCGCATTCTCACCATCCAAGATTTCCTCTTCAGATTCTTCGTCTGAGTCAACATCATGATGTGACCCCTGAGTGTTTTGTACACCTTCCTCTATTTATGTATTTGTATTTATTCCATATTCACATTCATTCTCATCTTCAATATCATCAGCATAGGTACTATTTGAAGCATTTAGGGTTTTTCCTTCAATGATCTTAACATCATTAGTTTCCACAATCCTCCCCAAGTGTTTATTGAAACACTTGTAAGCTTTGCTGTTCATTGGATATCCAAGAAATATTCCTTCATCAACATTGTCACCAAACTTTCCTTGGTTTCCTTCTTTATTCCGGATGAAACATTTGCTTCTGAAAACACGAAAGTATTTCAACGAAGGCTTCCTTCCATGCCACAATTTGTATGGTGTCTTCTTTTCTCCCATATAGATCCCTGTTCGATTCTAAATGTGCACTGCAGCTTCAACAACCTCCTTACAGTAATGGCGAGAGATATCACTTTCAATCAACATAGTCCTGGCCATATTGTTGACCTGTCAATTCCGATGCTCAACAACTCCATTTTGTTGTGGAGTTCTCATAGCAGCTACCTCATGCTATATTCCATGTTTTTATAGGTAATTTTCAAATTCAATGGACGTGTATTCCCCTCCATTTTCAGATCGCATGACTTTTATTGTCCATCCAGTATCATTCTTGGCAATCTGGTGATAAGTTTTCATGAAATCAAGTACTTGTCGCTTCCTGTGAATCACCATTACACAAGACATTATTCTATAATCATCAATGAAAAGGATGAAGTACCTTTCTCCATGGGTTCCAGCAAAATTTATTAGGACACATACGTCTGTATGAATGAGATCAAGAAGATGCGATTTCCTTTTCTTCTTTGGCCGATATGAACTACAGACCAGCTTCCCATGAATACAAGCATCACAAGACTTTTCCCGTTCACATTTTAGAATGGGAATATCCATGACTATCTTCAGCTTAGATTCTTTTCCATGTCTTGTTGGTTAATGTGCCCCAGACTTCGATGCCACAAATTGTTTTCTTCTTCAACATACAAATAACAGGAGTTCACTTTGCTGTCAACTTGATATAAGTTTCCATCTGTTCTACAGTCTTTCATAATAGAATTCCCTATTTTTCCTTTTATAGTGAAGCCTTTTTGGTTGAAGGTTACTATGATCCCTGAGTCACAGAGTTGACTTAAACTGAGGAGATTGTGGCGTAGACCGTTCGCATACAGAACTTCAGTCTTCTTCAGCTCCCCATTGGCGAGAGAAGTATTTCCACTACCTTTAATCTTCAAAGCACCATCATTACCAAACCGTACTATTCCATCAACCTTATTTTCAATGTTTTTCAAGAGGTCAACATTTCCTTTCATATGTGAAGAGCATCCACTATCAAGAATCTAGGTTCTGCTGCTCGTTGTGGCTTTGAAGGCAACTTCCGCAAGATTGGATTTCTCGATCTTCCTTTTTTCTTTCCAAGAGATATTGGATTGAGTGTAAGACATTGATGGCCTTTTAATGATTTCTTCCACATAGTCAGATTTGTCATACCCATAATCTTTTTGTAAAGGAGAAAACCTATTTGTGAGTTCAACAACATCAGGAGGATTAATATTGACCCATTTCTGAGAGTTGTATGAATCTCTTTTATCGAACCTCTGCCTGCAATACATATCTTTATGTCCAAAGTTAGAAAAATGAAAACAGTATCCCTAGAAACTATTTATTCTATAAGATGAAGGATATGAAGTCAGTCTCCTTTGTTGACGTCCCAAATTTTCCCCATTCATGTAGCTCCTTGCCTCTTCGCAATATGACATGGTATGCCCCAGATAGCCACAAAAGTGACACTTCATGAGAGGAAATGTCTTCTCACATGAATTTCTCCTCATACCATCATCCTTGGGAGAATAGTTGAATTTCCTGTCATTTCTGAATGTTTGAGGATAATTGATAGTTCCCCTTTTAGTTTGGATTGGGGGTTTCTTTTTAAGCACTTCATGAAATGTTTCAACATGTCCAACCTTCATTTTGTCTTTATTTTGGCTGTCTTTATTTCCAGCAGTTGTTGTATCAGCTTCATAGCCAATTCCACTCTTTCCCATGAAAGCGGGTCTTTGATCACTCAAAATTTTTCCAACCCCATCTAAACCACACTTGGATCTTGCCAGTAATTCTGCATCTGAGAATCTTCTAAACTGTATTTTCTTCCTTGATTCTTTTGAAATTGATTCAGTCTCAAGTTTACTCCTTAGAGTAACAAATTCCTCCTCAATACCCTCAGTAGTGTTTTAATTTTCTTCTAATCTGGATGTGAGGTCATTGATGACCTTTCCCTGCTCTTCAATTCTCAGCTTTAGATCTACTACAGAATCATTGCTTTCAAAGATTTTAGACTGTACTTTCAAAAATTATTCCAGTCGTTCAATTTCAGCTTCAAGTTCATCAACATATTCTGATGATTATTCCACCATTTCCTTCCACTTATTACATATCTTACATTTATTCTCAAGATTGGAGAAAGAATCCTTAATTTGAATCTTTGGATCACTAATAGTAGTAATCTTATTATCTCTGCCTTTATTTATTGAGGATTCAGATATTTCAGTGGTATCCATCATGGAAGCATGGTTTCCGGTTTTAAATTCTGGTTCTTCTTCCTCACAAAATTCAATATCATCATCTTCTTCTTCACAGACAAAACTCTTCCTCTGTATTTTCTTTCCAGATTTGAAGTCACCCTTTTTGAAAAACCTTTTTCGAGGCTTCTCGATGTCTTCAGCTTCACTCTCATCCTCATCAAACTTTCTTTGGAACTGAGAGGCAATGTGCCCAACTCTTCCACAATGAAAACATGAAATAGGTAGCTTACATCTAAATTTAACTTTTCCCTTCTTCAGCTTCTTGGCGATGAGAGAAAGAATTTATTTTTCCTCATCATCTTCACCACCACTACCTTCTGAAATTTTCAGTTTGTCCATGGCTTTGAATTCCATTTCCTTGCTCACACGAGTCGTGGAATCTTTGGCTTTGACTCTCATCTCATATGCCACTAAACTACTTAACAGATCATCCAGAGATAATTTAGAAAGATCTCTTTCTTCAAGGGCTGACACCTTTGCATTGTACATGGGAGGAAGTCTTCTCAATATTTTCTTTACGATATCAATGTATTTGATTTCTTTTCCAAGACCTCAAATTGATCCCACTACTTCAGTAATTCGATTGAAGAATGAATCTGCATTCTCATTAGGATGCATCTTTAGATCGTCAAACCTGTTGTGTAAAACCTGAAGTTTTGCCTCCTTTACTTTGCTGTCTCCTTAATAAATGTTTCATGTTTATCCCACATAGACTTTGCTGAGGTGAAACTCACCACCTTTAGATAAATCTGATCTGAAAGAGCTGTAGTGATAGCATTATGAGCTTTAGCATCTGCATCAAGAACTTTCCTGTCTGTATCAGTCATAGAAAGCCCTGTTGGATCAGTAACCTGTATTCCTTGGATAGTAGCAAAGAGGACTTCCATTCCAAGGGATCTTAAATGAGATTTCATTATGTTCTTCCAAATATGAAAATTACTTCCATCGAAGAGAGGTATTCCCCTAGCATTGACTGTGTTCTCCCTGACAACAAAGGACAGATCTAACACTAGTAACCTCCCTCTGATACAACTTGTAGGACCCCGAGACACCCTGAGAGGGGAGGGGTGAATCGGGGTGACAAATTTTTCTTTTAAAATTAAGGATCATGTTCCCACATTGGTTAGAACTTGTTAAACCTGTATGATGAAAAGGATCAGAAAGCAAACATTCACATGCAGAAAGATGACACAACACTTTTTACTTGGTTCACCACTAAGGGCTACGTACAAGAAGCATACGGCGATAGGTTTTCAGTCATACCAATATCTATTATGCTTCACTAGTTGTATATTACAAAGGTTCGGGAACAGTCACTCTGTCCTAGGCTCACTGCCTTTACAAAAGTTCAGGGATGGCTCACTGCATCCCTCAGGTCACTCCCATTGACTCCCCCTGGCTCACTGCCTTTGGTGAAGTCCCAATCAGTTTATAGACATGAAGGTATATTCAATAGATTTACATTTAAGTCTTTGTCTCTACTTAGCACGATACTATGCTTGCATCCAAGTCCAAAATTGGTGCACAAGAACGCACAGAACCACTAAAGCGGATCACCAGAACGTTCAGACAAGCTTCACTGACAATTGCGCGCAACACCAACCCTTTGTGCGCAAAACCTTACTATTGCGTGCAAAATTTCCTTTTTCCCACGAAAAGATATTTGACGCCACAACACCCGTTTTCTCATAACTGAATCTTTACGCACAACCCCAATATTTACGCACAACTCTTCCTTTTTCGTGCATCCCAGAATTTTCCGCGCAATTCAGAATATTTCACGCAATCCCTTTATGCGATCCTTTTTCACGCATCATACCTCAAATATTCTCTAAGTCTTCAACCGTACTGAAAGAAGGGGGTCACCTCATATTTATAGGCATCTGATACCCCAGCGCGCAAAATCCTTTGTGGTGCGTAAAACCACTCATCTGGCGCGTAATATTTCGCGCCTGTATCGTTTTTCGCACACATCACCAGATTTTTCGCGCAGCCCATGCCTTTGCCACTTTTTGACATTCTGATTCCGAAACATTGATTGTGTGAAAAACTTGCTCCACTATTTCGTGCACCACGCTGTTTTGTGCGCAAACCCGCTGTTTTTCGCGCCCCACTCAAATATTTCGTGCAAAGCCTTTATTTTTTCGCGCACCACTTCCTCTTTTCACCTGCATGCTTTTACCAACAATCCATGTCTTCATTTTCCTATTTTGAGGCCCAAAAATTTTGAAAACACTGGGAAATGGCGCCACCTTCAATACTGTTGTCTGCTGGAACTATATGATCACTTTGCTGACACACATTCTGAAAATCCACTGAGGATTGACAACAAACAAAAAGCATACTCCAATTCATGCATAGAAGACTATGGTTCCAACTTCAATTGCACATCAATATGACATGTGGTGTGACCGATATGAATCCAACTGTGTTTTTATTTAATATAGAAATTTTAGTTCAAAATAGAAGTCACATACTTAAAATCAATCAAACACATTCAAATTGGTTTTATACTTTAGTAAAATGATCCACAAATCAATTGTGATATGGATTAATTATTCACACCTCAATCTGATAAACGATGTTCCAGATATGTCTCAAACGGTGTGTTATCAGTTTAAAATTAACATTTTATTTCAAAACACGTGTCACTCATTAAAAAATGAAAAACAAAATTCTATTGTCGTGATAATTTAGGAAAATGTTTCATAATTAATTTTTGATGTGTATGAATTATTCTCATGTCAAACTGATATAGGATGTGACTGATATGACTCAAAGTGTGTTTTTTTAGTCTAAATTGACATTTTAATAAAAAATATACATGACAAACAAAAAAATTGAGAAAAAATATTTAGATTGTTTTGATACATTAATAAAATGGTTATTAAATAATTTTTATGTGTAGGAATTAACCACAAGTCTATCCAATTCATGTTGTGACCAATATGACTCAAAGATTTTTTTATTTAAATTTGAAATTTTAGTTCAGAACACAATTCACCTACTAAAAACCAATAAAATGCATTCATATTGTTTTTATAATTTTGGATAATGATATGTAAATCATTTGTGACATGTTGTAATTGTCCTAACCTCAATATGATACATAGTGTGCTTGGTATGACTGAAACTATGTATTATTGTTTTAAAATAGTCATTTTAGTTCAAAATGTGTGTTACTCACTAAAAATCAATAAAATGTGATTGTGTTATCTTAATAATTAAAAAAAATATTTATAAGTTATTTTTTGATTTTTAGGAATTATCTTCACATCAAACTGACATAGGATATGATCGGTGTGACTCAATGTTCATGTTTTCAGTTTAAATTGACATTTTAGTAAAAAGGCACATGACATACTAAAAACCTAGAAAATGAATTCATATTGTTTTTATAATTTGTAAAAATGATCCTTAAGTCATTTGTGACATGTAGGAATCAACCTATCATCAATATAATAAATGGTGCGACCGTAATGCCTCAATTTTTTTTATATTTAAAATTGACATTTTAGTTCAAAACACACATCACATACTCAAAAATGTGAAAATGAATTTGGATTGTTTTGATACATCAGTAAAATGATCCATAAATAATTTTTGATGTGTAGGAATATTCCACACCTCAATTCAATAGACAATGTTCCTGTTATGACTCAAAGTTTCTGTTATCAATTGAAAATTGACATTATAGTTTAAAACCTACATCACTCACTGAAAACTTAACAAACCTGATAATATTATATTCCTACTTTAGGAAAAAAAATCAGAAGTCATTTGTGACATGTAGGAATCATTCTAACACCAAACCAACATGTGATGTGATATTTATAACTCAAATTATATGTTTTTATTATAATTTACATTTTATTAAAAAAGACACATGACATACTCAAAATCAAGAAAACACATTCATATTATTTTTATCCTTTAATAAAATGACCCTTAAGTAACTTTTTATATGTTGGAATGAACTTCACATTAATAAAATTCATCATGTGACTAGTATGACTCTAAGTGAGTATTTTTATTTAAAATTGAAATTTTAGTTCAAAATACATGTCACATAATCAAATCCAAGCAATAACATTTAGATTATTTTGATACATTATGAAAATGATAAAAAGTCATCTGTGATGTGTTAGAATTATCCGCATATCAATCCGATACACAGAGTTCCAGATATCACTCACAATATGTGTTTGGAGTTTAAAAATGACATTTTAGTTCAAAACGTGTGTCACTCACTAAGAACCATGAAAACAAAATCAGATTGTCTTGATACCTTCGGATAATGATTCATAAGTCACTTGTGATTTTTATTAATCATTATCATGTCAAATTGACACATGATGTGGCCAGTATGGATCAAAGTGTGTGTTTATAGTTTAAATAGACATTTTAATAAAAAAACATGCGGCGTACTCATAACTGAGTAAACACATTAGGACTATTTAGTACTTTATTAAAATTATACTTAAGTCATTTGTGATATGTAAGAATCAACCGCAGATCAATTTAACACTCAATATAACAACTATGACTCAATGAATTTTTTATATAAAATTGGCATTATAATTCAAAACACATATCACATACTCAAAACCAAGAAAATATATTTGGATTTTTTTGATAATTTTGTATAATTTTTATGTGTATAAATTATCCTCACCTCAATCTGATATACGATGTGCCTCGTATGACTCAAACTATGTGTTTTGAGTTTAAAAATGACTTTTTAGTTAAAAAACACATGACATATTCAAAAATGAGAAAACATATTCAGAAATTTTTAAAACATTAGGAAAACAATCTGTAATTTATTTTTTATGTATTGGAATTAGCTTCACCTCAAACTAATACATGGTGTGACCAGTATGACTCAAATTTTTTGGTTTTAGTTAAAAAATAACATTTTATTAATGTATTGTTTCATATTTATGTTTTATTTATTCCTTTATGGTATTACTAATACAATATTTGTTTTCTTATATAGGTGGATTCTTTTTCTTAAATTTGGGTGTTTTGTTTGCAAACTATACAATGATTGGGATTTTTTTAGAGGGGGTCAGATGCCAAAGATAATGAAACCATATATTATTTTAAATTTTTGTGTTTAATTATACTTATTAATGTAATTGTACAAAAAAATGTTTTATATGACTATAATATAGTGTTTTTTCTTGTATTTTGATGTAATTATTATTTATATTAAATTATAAAATTTCCATATATGTATTTGCTGTTACATTATGTTGTAATTTTAACTGTATATTGTAGCAGTATGGCATTTATCAGTCCTAGAAAACCACTAACAAAGGGAACCCCCTTTTAATGGGGATTAGGACAAAAACACTTTTTTAGCACTGTTATAGTCTTTCAATGCCACTGTATTTAGCCTAATCTACAGTAGTGAAAATTAATAATCAGGTAGTATCCATGGAACCATAACCCTACCTGAACCTGATTAAAAAGGCACATAAACTATTGGAGTTGGTTCTCAAGAACTAACTAATTTGTACTTTAGATTACCTATTTACATGTATATTCAAGTTTTGAATATTAATTAATGACTTTTTATGTCAAAAACAAACTTCAGATCACCCTTGATATGGGCACTCAAGTTAGCTAGAGTCATACCCGAGGGGAATTCTCGATCCCCCAATCTGGAAACTAGATCCAAAAGCATTTAATATAGATCATTAAAAACTATTTCTCCCAAAGAATAAATAATATGCCAAGGAATTCCACCTTGAAGTCTGATATGATCACTCCATGCATTAGAGTGCCACGACATAGAAATTATTAGTTAGAAAATAAATCCATTTCCAAATGAAACATAAATAAAACAAAAAAAGGGAATAATAACAACCAAGACCAAAAAATAAAACAAAACCATCCAATGAACATGAACAAGAATCCAATACAAAATGACTAAAAATAAAACAAGTGAAACTATAAATCCAGAAATGTAGATATATCAAAGATACCAAAATAAAATAAAGAACCAAAGCCTCAATCACTATATCCATGTTTGGAGTGAAACACATTAAGTATCCACCACATCAGGCTTGAATTGGAACTCAATGATCCTCTACTACAACTAAATAGAACCTAATGACCTAATAATGATGATATGTGTGGGATATATATCCCAGTAGGAAACCACCAATTGATATCTTTCAAAAACCATTCCTCTTTCCATCTTGAATTAAATAATTTTAAGTAAAAAACCATTATGAAACCTTTTAATATAATAGGCATATAATATGATGATTTTTTTTAAGTAAAGGAAAGAATATTACTAATGATTATTCAAAAACAATATTACAAAGTGATAGAACATACAAAACATGAAAAATCTGACATCATGAGAACCTGGGATCTATGAGGAAAATAAAGGACAAGGTTATATGAACTACTAAATAAGACTTGAATCAGATAAAAAACCTACCAGAGCACCGACTATTTCCCTACCTTTCCTACCCGAGAGGAAAAACCCATAAGAAGAATAAAATTTATCATAGAGCTACTAATTAGTGCATGATTGTAAACAAGTGTGGAATATGTACCTTGACATCCCACATAAATATCCATTGTTACTCATGAATCAAAAATGAAGGTGAGTCAAACAATCATTTCTTAGAAATATATATATGAATATATATAGAACAAAAAATCAATCCCTCACCTCTGATTCCATCACAAGAAATGATCCAAATTCCATCAAGTTCACATATAAAAATGTATAAGTACCTTCATTGGGCACTATCATACATATATCTTGGTAACCAATTATTTTTTAAAACACTTGGTGAATTTTTCAAGAGGTTTTAATTTTCAAAATAAAATGTTTCAAAAGATTCAATTGGGACTCATAATTATTCCATCCAAAATCGATACTCCAAACATGATTATAAAACCAAAATACCATTCCAAATTTTACTATCAATTTCAAAGGGATAATTAGAAATTTATACAAAAACATGGTAAACAATTATTTCCAAAATAAGATTTATACTTTGAAAAAAAGGTGGAACTTCCTATACATTTGATGAAACTAAAGAATAACTTTTTTTATAAAATCCTACTAATTATATTTAACATTTTTTTTAAAAACATAAAAAATTTATTTAAAACAAAAATAAATCATATTTATAAATTTAAAGAGCTATGAATGGGACCACCCACCTCTTTATTCTTCATAGACTATAATGTTAATCCACCAAAACAAAGTCCAATGATCCTAAAGAAACCAATAATAACCTAAAAAACCCCTAAAACAAACAAACAATGAAAATAAAATCAGGTTATAGTGAAACCCTTGGTCAACAAGATGTTAATAGGTATGAATAAGAGAAGAAAATAGATAATAAGGGAGGTGGAAGAGGTTAGAAGGAGTTACATTTAATAATCACACCAAAAACATGAATAATCCACTTGAAATTTCCAAGTGGATAGTGGGAAATGAAGGGAGAAGATCTTGGTGTGTGCGAGGTCTAGTGAGAGGAGGGGTATCCTTTGGGGTAAAAATTGAGCAAGGGTAAAAGTGTAAATTTGAATTTTTAATGAGCTAGACACTACACATAGGTTGGTTGCATGGTCGGTGAAACCATGAAAAAATTGTGTGTGATCACTGGATGGCATGGATAATGGCACATATAAAGGATGCATAGTTAGACTTACCATGCACCAACCATGCGACTGGATTTGTTAAAAGATAAAATATTGTTTCATGATTAGTAATAAATGTGTTCCTTAAGCATGCGATATACACTACACCCCTAAAAACATTAAAATTAAATAAAATTCAGTTTGAAAGATATAAAAATAAGGGAGACTAAAAATAAAATGAAATGATAGAGTAAAATGAGGTTAGAGTGTGATAATTTTTCCCACCACAATGTTTTCTACCCCCCTAAAGAACAAGAAGGATCTATTGATCAAGGTAAAGAGAAAATGTTCAACATACCTTATAGAGACATAATTCAAGATACAAAAAAGAATAGAACTAAATAGACCATCCTTTAAGAATTTGATTAAAAAATAACTAAGATAAAATGTGAGTATACCAAACATACCCAATATTTAACACATAAACTATCACTAAAAACTAAAAAACAACACATCTAAGGGTTTAAAACTCCCAAATAAATGAATCACTAAAGAAAAAGGCTAGCTCACTCATGGGAGATATCTAAAAGAAGGAAAACCCCAACCTGAGCTTAAAAAACATTAAAGGGACCTTTTATGGAATTCTTAAAGTCTCTAAGAAAATATATCATTTAATTTGTAATCTAAATCTAGTCAAGCCACTATATACAAGGTCAAGTCGATTGGAAAAAATGAACTAACCCAATAGTCAAAAACCATGTATCAAAAAAGGTAAAAAACAATAGGTTTTATGAGATATACCTTTATGGGATTCTCTCCATAATATTAAGAGTTCCTTATAAAACCCCAACTTCCAAAACTCAAAGAAACACATGAAAACCTAAACAAAATCATATACTACATGAAAAAGACATGATACCAAATCATCATAAATTTTTTTATTTATCCATAATATGATTCCACCCAAAAAATATTCCTTAATTATATAAGAATCCCCATTAAAGATACCACATAATAATAATGGATCTACAAGAAAATGGGATGGAAAAAAGCGGAACTTGAAATGGTTTCCACATAAATGTTATTCCAGAGCTTGAACTACGAGATCTTTTGAATGAGTAGATCTGGATCAACCTCTTTTTTGAACACCTCTCTGCAGATTATTTTCAATTTTCCTATATGTATGTAGCCACAAAAGGTATTAAGAGTCTATAGACATGAGTAATTATTATATTTTTCCTTCTTGAAATAATTATACACCCATAAAATTATTTTAAAATAATCAAATTTGGAGAAACTAGATGGTCCCTTGATTCCAAAACAAGGACTTCAAAATGTGGCTTGCCTAACCTTCCCTTTACTATAACTTAATCCACCACTCCCATGGATATATGAAACATTTATTTCTTCTATAATCCCTTATAAGTTGTCTTCAATCCTCATGGCCCACTTTACTATGTATTCATAGCTGTTAGGGAAAAGATAAGATACAATCAAGAGAAGATCCAGTTGAATGAAACTTTTAAAATATCACGTATTCAAGGATTCATACAAGGACACTTCAGGAATATATGAATCCATATTACTTAAATGAATGATATTTTCTAGTACTAATCTATCACCTTAATAGAGAAAATTAAATTCCATCATATTCAGATTTTTCAAAGCCTGGGGGAAGTACTAATAAAATAATAGCACCTTGAAGACTTCCCATGAGTGTTACTTATATGGTTTTGTCTAAATAGTAGACTTATATAATTCTAACTTAGGACCTCTAGCACAAATGTATAAAAAATAATCTTAAGAGGCTTAAGGAGTTTGAGATGATTGAATACCTTCCTAATAACCCACAACCATTCATCCTCTTCCTAAGAATTTGGTTTCCCAAGGAAATGGGGAGGATTTTAACTTCGAAACTCTCTAAAAAAATATTTCTATTGGGATAGAAGAGGAAGACCATTACTCTCTATAGTTGGGGTAGATGGATAAAATCACCCAGATAGAGTTTTATCAATCATAGGGTTTACTTGTGCTGAAAATCCAATAACTTCCTTTTGTGAATCCATTTGTATTTTATGGGGGAATACTCTAGATCCAAATAACAAAAAGTATAATAAATACACACTATTAATTTATAAATACACAAACCTGAATACAAATTAATAATTTACTTTCAAAATATCATTTTAACTACTATAAAATACAATAATACAAAAAAACAATTAAGAGGGTATATGACAATATGTCAAAAGACAGATTAAACCAATACTATTATATCGAAACATAAAGATAGTTGAAAATTATTAAGATTCCCTAAAAAATAACTTAGTTCATTTTGTATAAAATAATTTTCTAATTAATTAAATTAAACATCATTATAAACCCCCTTTTTGTTAGACTTTACATGACCTTACTTTAAAAACTTTCAATTAACACCTCCTTTAAAAACATTGGGAATAATTTTTTATAAAATATCTTAGAAACGATCTTAAAATATCATAAAATATTCAAAACAATTTTTTCCTTATCAAATATAAATATTTATAAACCCCCATTTCACTTTATATTATTAAACATTTAACAAAATCTTCAAATAATTTTTTAAATCCAATTCCATTTTAAAAAAATTAAATATTTTATTGTTTGAAATAAAATTTAAATAAACTAAAACATAATTTACAATAAAAAATAAACATCTAAAGTAATCCCAAAATAATATCAAGAATAAAATAAATAAATTTAAACCATAAATAATTTTAAAAAATATATCTTGAAGAAATAAAAACTTTGCATGATTTGGAAACAATGTTTGAGAGACCATGCACCAACCATGCGAAGCTCATTGGAAGTATCCTATACAAGACTATATGGTCTACCTATGATTTTACATACCATGCATAGTAATTTTAAACCCTATGATTTATTCTAAATTTCACATCAAAATCAATATTTTTCATAAAAACCCCACAATTACTCAATTATAAAATATGAATATTCAAATAAAGAATGAAAAACTCAAAAAAAAACCAAGATCCAAGCTCAAATTCAAGGTAAAAATATACTAAACAACCTTAGTAACTCAATATTCTTCCCCAATATGTGGTGATCTAGCACAAACATGTGACCAACAACTCAAATATAGATGATCCTAGATCCTATTTTCTAAACATCCCAAATTTCAAGGGAGAGTCTGGAACATGGGACCCTTAAGAACCTAGGATTGGATTCCATTTTGTAACGAACCATCTCCAACACACCCCCCAACTCAGGAAATTGATCTAGCTTAAGACATAACCGAGGGGTGATCTTGATCCCCCTGAGATATCAATACGTTTCAATGGTATATAATAGAGTTAATTAGGAATAATTTTACCTAAAAAATAGATAATAATCTAAGGAATTCCACTCTAAAGTCTGACATAACCATTCTATTTATTGGAGAGACACACCATATAAATAAGAAATTTAAAATTTAATGCATAACCAAATGAAACATAATGAAATATATAATTATAAAATGATGATAATGGAGGCCAATAAATAATAAAACCAACCAATAAACAACAATAGGAATCAAATAGGGAAAAATTAAAAATAAAACAAGGTATAGAGTGTGATAATAAATTCAAAAAACAGTGATACATAATAGATACCAAAATAAAATAAATAACTAAATCCTCAAGCACTATCTTCATGAGTCGAGTGAAACATGTTCACTAGCCAACACCCTGTACTCGAACTAGAACCCAAAGACCATCCTATATAACTCACCAGATCATGATATACCTATAATTATGATAGGCGTGAGCTATAAAGCTCAGTGGGAAACCACCCTCTTATCCATGCATTCCTTTTAAAAGTAAAAATATATCATTCTAGTTTGAAAGTAAAAGTAAAATTATATTTTATAGTTATTTTTTAAAATAAGGGATAAGAAAATATAATTAAAAAAATATTCCCCTTTTTATCTTGAATTATATATTTTTAAGAAAAAACCATTATAAAACTTTTTAAATAAAATAGGCATCTTATAAATATAAAAAAATTTAAGGAAAGGAATCCATATTACTAAGGATCATTTTAATATAATATTACTAGGTTATGTAAAATATAACACACACAAAAGTATCAATCATTGGAACCTATGAGCTATGGGGAAAATCTTGGAAAATGATTTATAAACTACTAAATAAACTATCTCTCAGTAGACATAAACTTCTCTAACACTAAATATTTCCCTACATGGTCTAAGTGAGTCCCAAATTCCATTAGTATAATAGATATATCTTTATACCACTGTTAAAATAATGATTATAAGTTAGTTTAATATGTGTACCTAGGATTCCCACCTTGAAACCCATAATTACCCATGAATTAATAATGAAGGTGATTCAGATAATAATTTCATAATAATATATATATATATATAAAGAAAAAAATTCACTCCCACACCTCTAATGATCATAAATTAAATAAACTCATTTTCCATAAAGAGCACATATAAAAATACATAAAACCCTTAATTAGGCACTACACACACATAACAAAGTAACCATTTATTATCTAAAACACTTGGGTCATTTTTCAAGAGTTTTTAATTATTTTAAGAAATCATTTTAAAAGTTTAAATCAAGACTCTTGAACATTCCAATCAAAATCAAATCTCCAAACACATTTTCAAAACAAAAAAAAACCTTTCATAGTTTTACTATTAATTTCAAAGATTCAAACGAGTATTTATACTAGCACTTAGTAATCATGTATTTCTTAAATAAGATTTATAATTTGAAAAAAGGCGAAACTTTATTCATATATGATGGAACTCAAAATGAAAAACAATTTTTTACAAAAAACTACTAGTTATTATAATAAAATTTCTAAAACGCATAAAACTTGAATTAAAAAAAACAAGAAATCATAGTTCTTAATTTAAAGAGTTATGCCTAGGACCACAAACCTTTAATCTCACTGCTTCATAAAATAAGGTGTTAATCCACTAAAAAAAGGTCAAATGAGCCTTAGGAGACTATGAATAACCAAAATTAACTATAAAAAATCAAATCCATCAACTAAAAATCAATTTTTAGGGAGACCCTAGCTCATCGAGACTTCACCGAGTAAGTAGAATAGAGGAAAACAATTAATAAGGAAGGAGGAAGAGGTTATAAGAGATTTTATTTAATAATCACACTAATAAAATTACCAATACACTTGAAATTTACAATTGGGAGTGTAGAAATTATGGTAGGATCTCTGGGTGTGCATGAGGTCAAGTGGTAGAAGGAGTGGTACAATTTGGGGTAAAAATTGAGAAGAGGTAAAAGAGTAAATTCAAATTTTTATTTATTTAGACATTGTGAATGGTTTGGATACACAGTTATCCAAATCGTGTACCAATACTATGAGCTCACTGGAATATTCAGAACATGGTGAATGAGCATGCTACATAGTTATACTAACCATACTCCAACTATGTTATTGGTTCTACTATAATCTTTAGGCCTATCATATTGTTTCCTCAAAGCTAGTACTAATCATGTGCCTTAACTATATGACATGCACTACACCCCACAAAAACGAAAAAATTAAATAAAACTCAGCCTAAAATGGGAGAGAAATCGGGGGGCTCAAAAATAAATAAAATAATACAATAAAATGAGGTCTAAGTGTGGAATATCACAAAAAGAGTGATCTTATGCACAACGATTAATGTGATAATTTCCATAGAAAAATTATTTCCTTAAAAGGACATAACATATCCCCAATATGATGAGATTCTTATAGTGCCCTGAAATTATTTTTAAATACTCATAATTTGGTTGGATGAAATTTTCTAAAGGGGTACAAATGATACAGGCTATCAGGGGTATGAAGATCATAAGACATTGAGGATTCTTCTAATGAAGTTATACCTTAGTAATCTTCAAGAGAAGAGGTTATGAGAACAAGCACACCTATATGAATTTTTCATGTTAATGTTTCATTGGATATTACTATCTATAGATTTTTATAATACACTTTTGTCAAGATATTATTATTAATCCATAACATAAGTTTCATACTTTGATTTATCGACAAAAATTGTGACTCTTTATGATCATGACTAGGTAGGGTATGTTGGGTGTGTCATGTGTTTTATGAAATTAATAAATAAATTGATATATGATTTTCCCCTTATTATTTGATAGAATATAATATCTTTTACCTTGTATGGAAATAAAACTATCTAATCAAGTACATGGCCTTGGAATATATATCTACATGTTCATTTTTAAAAAATCAATGAAATAAATATCAATCATATAGGTTGATGACATGGGTATGCAACCTACTTGATGAGATATCAAGAAAAATAATTATATTACACAATGAGTGATTATAGGTGTTTATGGTCATTTGGACATTTAAATTATTTATAAATAGATTTATTGGAATGTTTCATGATTCTAACATTAGACTTTAGGATATTTCAGCATAATTCTACTGAGAAAGAAGCCTAGAGGTTCACATAGTAACTATATTCAGATCCACAATTAAATTATATTTTAATTTAACAAGTTATAATAAATATTTTTCCCATCTTTTAGTTTATTAATTATTCAAGGTTGTTTGATTTTCAAGATTTAATAATGAGTTATTTGAAAGAATAGAAAAATGAGTTGAATAATAATAAATATTTATTTATTATTTTTAATAAATATAATATTTATTTATTTAACAATGTTTATTATTGAGATATATATTTATTAAATAAATAGTCATTATTAAATGTTTGAAAAATACTAAGGAGGATTGATGGACTAAGTTTAAGGGTCCAGATGGAAATGATATATTAAATATCATTTAAATACATATTAATTTATTACTTTTAAGAAAAAATATTTATATTTTCTATAGTTATTGCATGAGTCATGTAAATAATAATATTATTTATATTATCATTAGATGTTATTTTTGCTAAGGAAAAAGGGATTGGTTTAGGGACCATGTGCAATTACCAACCCTAATGTAACTCTATAAATACCTAATTATATCATTTCTAATATGTGGATTTTTGTGAACAACATCTCACCCCTAGAGAGAAAATTCTCTAGAACAATCTCAAGGTATGAGAGCATTAATCCTCCTTCACTATCTAAATAATTCAAGAGACCCAAATTTTTTTTTATATCTCAGTGTGTATTCTTGTAGTGACTAAAAATGGAAAACACAAGAAATTAGGTTCAATCATGATGGAACCTAACAATTTTATGACAACATTATAAGGTTCTAGAGCATGTATAGATCCCCACTAAAGGGATTATACCATCAAATACGTCATCTAAATGATGGTACGAAAAAAGTGGTCAAATGAGTCATCAATAAAGAAATAATTATATAAAATTCTCATTATATATATCTCAATAAATTAATTATAAATTATATGTGAAAGATCATATCTAATGGATTCTGGGGATTATTTTATCTAGTTTTGAGGATAAATTTGAAGAAGTTGATGAAAAGGAATTATTGGGCATAGAATGAATGCTTTTATTATGCCCTAGAACCTTTAAGTCATATCATAGAGGTCACATATTAATTTATAATTTTTTATAAATAATATATTGATTTACAATTTTTTGTTAGTTTTTCATTTATATATTATACATTCTTTAATATGAAAATTTCAAATTCTTGTTTGTTCAGTTTAAAATGATCTTAAATAGGTTATGAATAGAAGAATGATAAGAGATACCATTAGAAGGTGCTGGATATTCTGGCTAGAATAAATGGTTACACAAAGTGTAATTGAAAAATATACATCTTGTACTGAAGATTAGTGTACCAGGATGAGATTTGGGATACATGGATCACTGAGCAATAAGCAGTACATGATGTGTAATTATACACCAGGTGTAATTATACACCTTGTGTTGACCAACTATATTACACTTTGTTTTAGGGGCCATGTGGAATGTAGCTTGTGTACACATCACAAGAACCTACATGGTTCTCCCAACGATTGTCATAGAATTCGTTCAGTCAAAGTATGTGGATTGTATTTATTATATGTCACATAGAGACTTGAAATTGAGCCACATGGGCTAGTTGTGATGGAACGATGTGTAACATACTGTTCATTCAATGTACCAAATAAATGTTTGAGAATATTGCTTTCAATGTTCCCTATAATACAGTGTGAATGTACAAAAAATTAGAATACATAGCGTGTATCATGGTGTACATGTCATGTGATTCATACCCATTCACATGGTTTACACACCATACAAGGATATAATTATATTAATTTATCATAGAATATTATTAATTATTTATGCCATCAAACCAAACTACGTGACATGTTATAGTGTGTAAATTGCATGAAAAGGTATTGTAGAAAATCAAATTCCTAATTAATTACTATGTTAAAAATGTAACTATGTGTCATGTATGGTTTTTAAGAACATTGTATACTTAACATAGAAATTAAAAATGGTGCATGTCATGTATATTAAGGGAATTTCATGTGTTATTAAACAGTAATTAATCATTTATACAATCTATAACATGCTATGTAATACATGTCACATAATGTATGATAAATTATATGTATATGCATAATGAATTATAAAGACCATAAAAGAAAACACATAGTTAAAATGGGTACATTTTCTGTTGCCTCCATGTAAATGTCATGCAATTAATTAATTTTAAATAAAATTAATTTATTTAATTTGTTTAAAATTAATGTGGATGAGTATCAACAATACTATTGAGACGTATATTAAGATAAAATAAATAAATAAATTAAATATTATTAATTGAATTAATTCGAGATATTTTATCTTAATTAAAGAAAAAATTGAAACGAATGCCACCTAGTTTTTAAAATGTTTATTCACTGCATGGTTTATTTTTATTCAAGTATTATTTCATGTTTTTTGTAATATTTTTTATTAAATTAAAATTATGGCTTACGTGTTATTCCCTCTATTTGTTATGTATGGGACTACATGTCCTTTGGTTCCCCTCACCTATCTGTGAGTAATATCACATGTCAAGAAAGGATATCCCAAGTGAGTAGAGGTGATAAAAGGTTGATTCATGTTGAATCAATCAAATACGCTACATAAGAGTACAATTGGAATACTGTAACTTGTAATAGTGTCAGTTCTATGATTTATTCTCCTAGGGTTAAAAATTAGTTTATTGTCCACTCAATAATCTAATCATTAAAAAAATCTCAAGATCACACCAAATTAATTTATTTCATCTATATCAAGTGTATTTTTAATTATTTATCTTTTTTGACGCTTATATGTGATCACCTAAATAAATGAATTAACAAGCATAAAAGATGACATAAAATAAATTGGATTATATAGAAATAATTTTATCAGACATTGTTAATCACTTATTTAAAATCAACATATTATTATGAATCATGTTAATAGATGAAATATAGGAATATTGATTTATAAAGATAAAAAAATTCATCGATTAAAATACTAAATTTGTATAGCCTTCCTTTATTTGATTTTAGATAAAACTGTAGTTCAAAGTGATTTTATATCCCAAATCAGGGTGTTTTCAATTATTGAAGAGTCTTAATTAATGTTTAGGTTGACTTAACCTAGTTCACATCAATGGTTTTCTGAAAAAGGTGAACTTAGAGTAACTAATAGAAAAGTGTTGGGGAAATTCAATTCCAATATTTCATGATTTTCGAGTCCACTCAATGGATTAAGGATATATGAGTTAATGCTGTAAAAAATACCTGCTACATAAATACATTTGAGTAAATTTTCATACGCAAGTCCGGGTTATAATAATGGAAATATAGATCCTTTATACTAGAATATCCATGAAATGGGAAATTATGAATCCAATGGTGAGGGATATTGGGATTTGAAAACATTGTAGGATATTAATCAATAAAAAAGTATTACATCACATATGGTAATCAATATAAAGTAAAAATAATCGGATCTTAATTTATTATATAAAATGGAAATCAATAAAACCACTACATTATAATTTTTGTTAATATTGGAAAAGTATAATCTATTTATGGACATGAATTTTTAGGATGGCACAGATGATTGTGTATTGTACAATGCCATGATGAGAAATTATACATCTTGGTATCTTAAGTTCCTATGTTTCCTATCTATAAGGCTATTAAGGATGAGTTATTTATCAACCTAAAAAACCTGGATAAATCACAAGGAATCTAGTTTTTTATGTTATCTTCAATGAATAGTGAGATTTATAATCTTCACATAGAAATGGATGCAGATACTATGTTGCCTCCTCCTTTTTATCTATATCAAAATAAGGCTAGGTAAGAGATATATGAGATCTCCAAGTCACTATTCATGTGCATGCATAGAGAAATAGTGCTAGCTGGGCCTCATGTAGTCAAAATTATTATCTATATTGAGTTATTGGACATTTTGGGATTTAAGCTTCCAGAGGAGTTCAATATTAATATAGTGGTGTCATCACTACCATTGGTCTTATCTAGTTTCATTGTGAATTATAATATGAATAATGTTGAGAAGTATATATCATATTTTCTCACAATAATTCACTAAAATAATAAGGACATGAAGTGTTAAAAACATATGGTTATTATGGTGAATAAGAATATAATTGTGATGAACGAACCCCAATACCCTGATATGCTGGTACCCGAGTTGGAATTGTTATGGCCATAAAGTAATTCTTGATCCCCATAGGATGGAAAATAGTTCCAGGGAATCAATAAATTGTCAGAGGGAATGATTTCACCCCAAGAACAAACTAAAAATATATATAAAAACAAAATAAAAAAATGATAGTCATAATTCCAAACTGTCTATAAGGAGAAAAGAGTACCACAAGAAGATAGATATGTATCCCAAAGTAATACACCATCCAAAATATGACAAAATATCCATCAAAATGTGAACTCAAAATATCCATGCAATGAGTGGATCATAGCTCCATTGATTGTCACCATCAACCAAGGTCATATGAATCAAAAAAATTATCCACCTATGAGTGGTGGTTTCTATTTTCCTAGACCTTACATAACATAATATATAAAAACCTAAAGGAAAATGTAGGGTTTGAGAAAAAACAACAAAGTAGGATTTCAAAAAATGTACCATAAACTATTTTATAATAAATAAAGCATCAGTGATTCAATTTAAATATAGAAAATGAGTGTTTTTTTCAACTTTTTAGTCAAATAAGATTTTATGTTTGTTATTTGAAAATTAAATAAAAAATAGGCTTAAATGAACATTTTACCAAAATAAAAGGACATGATTAAAACAATTCTATAATCATTGAAATGTAATAATCAAACCAAAAAAATGCACTATTATCACATGGCTTGAGGTTAATTAGTTCCTAGATATAATATCCCCGCACTACCCAATAAATAAATCATGTCTCAATGTGTGAACACATCCCTAATGATCAAGACATTAGGATTTAATCAAGCAACACCCTGAAACACCCAAATGTTTTTACAAAATATCTTCTTCAAATAATTTTTATTCTTCAATAGCTTGATTTTCACGCAATTTTGAGTTTAAAAAAACCAAGAGATGATATTATTATCAAATTACCATTATATCATAGCCATTAGGTTAGTGGTAATAAATATAACTAACTTATAAAATATATTTTGAATTCATTTACTGTCAATTATTTATGAAAAATATAATTCAATTAGATATTTGAATTTTGAGTGAATTTATTTTTCAATGAAATTATTGATATATATATATATATATATGTTATATACTTAATAAAATATTTTTTATATTCATCCAATGGATATTTTTATCATAGGGTATGAATAAACCCTATTTGATGTTTAAAACATTTTTTTAAAAAAGGGAAATTTTACACCTTTGAATGGAAACCCCCTTTTAAATTAAGATTTTGAAACATTAATAATTTTAATATGAAAAAAACATTCTATTTAGAATTGGGATATAAAAATTTACATTGGATGTATTTCTGATATTTTTCTGATAACATTCAAGTTTTTATGAATAGTAAAAATACACTAAATTTTATGTGAAAACAGCTTTTTCATTGAAATAATTTATATGGTTAAATTAAAATATTTAATGGTTTTAAAGTATAAATATAACATATGTTTATCATTAAATATAATTTATGTCATTAAAATAAATTTTACATTGAATCCAGATATAAAAATAATTCAATCTTTTGCAATGTTTTAGCTTTTAAAACTCGTTCTCTCTTTCCGACAATGGGATTAATTTTAATTTAATTACTCCAACTTCTGTGTTTTAAATTTTTATAAATGTATTCCATATTGAGAATCAGTGGGTCAAAATTATGTTAATAGGTTACTTTTATTTTTTGGACATTAGAAATAGTAATTTTAGTAATTTTTTTATTATGCGGTTAAGGGTAAATAGGGTAATCAAAGGTAAAAGTGATATTATTAAATTACCTTAACATCTATAAAAATCCTATTGGATGACTAAATTATACCATTATTATATATGTTTTGAAATGTAATCACTTAATGGCCACTTTCCCATGAATATGACATTAATTTTATTAAAATAAATGAATGTGAAAAAATGACACACTCTCTTTTTATTTGAGTATATTAATTGTAATATTAGGTTAAGAAAAAGATAAAATTGACTATAGGTTGTCTCTGGAAATATAAATAAATTACCTGCATAATATAAATTTATTTATAATTTTTATAAATTAAATAATTACCATTAAGGATGACACAATAGTGACACATAAATTATTTTATTAATAAAAATAACAAATAAATGATTTTAAAAATATTAAAATAAATATAATTTGAATTAATTAAGGTTATAAATGAATTTTATAGGTTATTATGATAGGTTTTGAGTATATTAAATGTTTTTTTTGAAGTTACCTTCTATGAAGATTTTATTTAAAATCAAAGAAATAAATAGTGTCAAAATTGACACTATTGATATATTATAAAAATAACATTTTTTTAAATTATTTAAAAATCAAAAAAATATTTTAAAATTACAAAGTGATAAATATAAGTCTTAAATTTCATAAAATATCCATTTATGGTCAATTAAAATCATATTAGTAAATATTTATTACCATTAAATATTTGGAATGTTATTACCACAACTAAAATTAAATAGATTAAATAAGGATAAATCAATATTATAAGTTTTGAAATAAAATAAAATCATGTATAAAGTTTATTGTTTTAACAGTTTTGGTTTTTCCAAAGGCGCCCCTCCCCTCTCTTATAAAAGGGAAACTATACTTCTCTTTTAATCACACCTCTAAACCCTTTTTTCTCGGCCAAAAACTACATGTTTTCTCTCAAAACGTCCCTAACTTCATCCTAGAGGCTACACTTTGGGCATAAATCCATCTTATGGAGTCGTTTTTTGAAAATCAAAAGGAGATACTTGAAAAAGAGGTAATTGTTTTATCACCTCTTTCAAAATTCTTTTCTTCTTCTACTTTCTTTTCTTATGTTGTTTCCATATTAAAGTAATAAATCCAGTATCTTCTAAATGATGATATTTTATTATAATTACGGTATAACCTTATAACTCATTTTATCCATCCTATGAATAATAATATAACCATGTGTGCATACGTACAGATTACCGTATCCATGATATGGTGTAAATTTTTATTCAACAATAATTTATTTGGATGGGTATAATTATGAGTATAATTTATTTAAATAATAAAAAAAACATGATAATTATTATGTATAATTAATATACCATCCAATTCCATACCATTTTACCATTATATGAATGATATCGTCTCTCGTGCGTACGTACGAATTACCGTCTCCACGATGCGATGTGATTCATTCTACGTGATCTTCATTAAACCACAAATATATACCTAAATTGAATGAATAAATATGATATATATTATACTAATATAATTATGTAAATTATATAACTATAAAATAATAAGTGTAACATGAACATATCTGGCAGAACTTGCATAAGAACATAAAACAATTAATATCCGAATAACTAGTTACAATGAAATGTTACTAACAAAAATATGATAATATAATCACATATGATATCATAAAATGATTATGATTCTTGGATAACTCAATAAAATTATTTAAATCATTATATAAGATGTTTGGAAACATACGAAGGATATCAGATCTAAGGTAAGGGATAATTTCTCAATCTCATTATTATTAGAGATTATTTATATGAGTATATTTGTAATCCAAATCCATGTTTCCTAAATATTTAATATTATTTTTATTCTTATAAAATTGTTTAAATTCAATTTTACCCATTGGTAAATTTTTATTAAATGGTATGAAAGGAATCTTTTGGAGTTTTTTGATATGAGGCACTTTTTTATTTTTCCAGAAAAAGTACGAGGAGAATGTTTTTTTAATTAATACGATATGAACATATTTTTAAATTTTCATAACACCTTGTTTACATGAAGATTAATTTACAAAATTTCAAGTTTATTTTAAACTAAATTATTTTCTTTTAATATTTCATGTCATTTTTAGAAAATAAAACATTTTTTAAGAAGAAAGGTTATTTTTTCCTCAAGAATTAATTTTAAGTGTTTTATTAATTTTTTTTCCATCTATGATGACGCTCTTTAAATAGGGTTATGTTTCTATATCTATTATTTATATTATTTGATTGTGTTAATGATGAAATGATATTTTATATGGATTATGTTATGATGGAATGATGTTTAAGAAGCCCATTTTATTTCATGGGTTATGTTATGATGAATGATTTATGTTTTTATGGTATATGTAATAATGATTTCATTATGAGATGAGAATGACCTATATCCACCCCAATTCATTGTATAAAGATTTATATCTCATGATATAGAAATGAGTGGAATGTAAAGTAAATCTAGTTCAGTAATATAGGGCTGAAATGACAAGTAAACCCAGTTCAGTAATGGACTTTGTCCAATATGATGGTCTTGGTAATGAAACTTGACTAATAGGAAAGTATTTTCTATGGTTTTTTGTATTCCAAAAAATATAATTTATTTTGTTTTTAATTTTGGGAGCATTTCTATTAATTCTTATGAAAATTTATCCCACAACATGATATCATGATCTTTCATATTCAGGACAATACTTCCAAATGTTATGTTCTTATGTCTTATGACTGTGATATGATTGATATTTCCCTTATTTACCCTTACTGATCATTTGAGATTACCATTTTATATGTTTATTTTCCATAAGTCATTACTAAGGGTATTAAGTAAGATTTGTAAAAAAGAAGTCTAGTTGTGAAGAAATAAGCAGGAGACAATTTAGACGTTTTATGAACCAGTCATTTTTATTTCCCAGTTTCTAAAGACACTATAACTATACAGTCCTATCATGGCTTTATTATATGATATAATGAATATACTTCAATTTTGAAGCAATATCAATGTGTGTAAATTATGGGTCGTTATAGTTTGTATTAGAGGAATGATATTGTTAACCTTTGAAAACTAGGATAAGAAAGCCTTAGTAACAACCATAAGGGTATGTGTAAGTATAGGTTACAATCCTAGTGTTTTAGAAATGACCATGATTAACTTAGGATAAAAACTAGTGTCTAAAATTTAAATTTTATTCTAGATTATGTGTTTTTACGATTATGAGTAGTGTTTCTCACACTATGCTTCGTGGTTTTAGTCAACGGATAGAACTCGAAGGAATTGCGTTAATGCCGAATGTGACAGGAATTGCAATGATTGTACCCCTGCACAACCAAATGTTATGGGAGCTATAATGGAAAATATTGTATCCATTCTCACACAAATTTCTCAAGCTATTAATCATGCAGGACTTCCAAATGAGTAAAATTGGGAGTAATATTCTGTTGAGTCCTTCATGAGGAAGCATCTACCTTAATTCAGCGGGTCTTATGATCCATTAGTGGATGGAAAATGGACTAATACCATTGAAAATATATTTTTAGTTTTAAAATTTTCTGAACATGGTAATGTCATCTTAACAGTCTATCATTTGGAAGGTGATGCTGATCAATGGTGTAATCTTATCAATAATATGAGGCAAAGAGATGAAAAAGTGTCCATGGAATGGGACAAGTTCAAAAAATTATTTTTAAATAAGTACCTTACTCATTTTATTTTAACAAAGATGGAGAAAAAGTTTCTTGAACATAAGAAAAAGGATGATGAATCCATTGGTACCTATTAATCAAATTTTAAAAGACATGCAAGGTATGCTTCTGGAATTATTATCTAACATGATAGTAAAATTGATCGATTTTTTAGTGGATTAAAACCAAGTCTCCAAAGGGAATTATCCATAAGGGACTTTAATAGCTATGCGGAAATCATTTGATGTTATCTCAATGTTGAGAAGAAGATTGATGTAACCCATCAGTCATATAGGTTTGATAAGAAGATAAAAATTAAATTAAATGAAAAATCTAAATACCAAACTAAAAAGTAGACAAGTTTTCCCTTATTCTAAAAGTGTGGAATGAAACATTGAGGAAATTGTCTTAAATAGACTAGTAAATGTTTTAAGTTTGTAAAATAAGGTCATTGAGAATTTTAATTCTAAAGTGATGGGAAAATGATGTCTAATGATGTGATCAGAGAAAAGGCTACACATGATGTACCTCCTACACTTAAATGCTACAAGTGTAAGGAAATGGGGCATTATTCCAATAAATACACTAATAAAAGGGTTATTCATGATGATCGATGTTAATAAACTCTTCAGGATAATGATAAAGGAACGTCACATGCAATCACTATCGGTAATTTGTAGTACTATATTGAAGTGTTTAAAGGCAAACTTAACATCCACTCTAAAGTAGTAACTATTTTATTTGATTCTGGATCCACACACTCTTTAATTTCTGAATAATTTTCTAAGGGTATTTCCATATTACCTCAATAATTAGATGTTAAGTTATCTATGAAAACATCTAATGGAACAATGTTCACATAAAAAGTTTATAATTATTCTCTGGTTAAATTTTGTGGGAAAGTTATTCCTAAAAATCATGTGATCCTTCATATAGTGTAATTTGATGCGATTCTCGACATGGATTGGATTTCTCTATATAGATATCCTATCAATTTTCTATGAGGGGAAGTCATAGTTTATATTCCATATCAATCTATGATCATCTATTAATGAAATGATGAATATAACCTTCCAGTTGAAATTTCTTCCTTATTATGGGTCTTGATTCCTATAAATGAAGATTATTTATCTCAAATGGTTGGGGAGAAACCCACGATTAATAATAAAACCATTTTATGGGTGTTTTATAATGTATTTCTGTAGTAATTTTCTTGTCTTCTACCAAATTGTGATGTTAAGTTTTCAATAGAACTCATACCGGGTTCTATGCCTATTTAAAAGATATCTTATAGAATGGCCCCAGTCAAGTTTTAGGATTGAAGAAGAAAATCTAAGAGAATCTTGATAAGGGATTCATACTCCCTAGAGCATCACCTAGATGATCACTTGTTCTATTTGTTAAGAAGAATGATAGATCAATGAGACTCTTCATTGATTATCGAGAAGTTAACAAGATCACTATAAAAAATCCAATTCTCCACATTGATTACTTATTCAACCAACTATACGAAGATCAATACTTCCCTAAGATTTATCTTCATTTAGGATATCATCAATTAAAGGTCAAAAATGTGGATATACCAAATACAACATTCCGTAAAAGGTATGGACACTATGAATTTATAGTTACGACTTTTGTACTTACTAATTCCCCCGCTATATTCATTGATTTAATGAATATAGTCTTTAGAGACTATCTTGATCAGTTCGTGGTAGTATTTAAAAATGATAATATTTTCTATTCGAAGAGTAAGAGAGAACACGAATATTGCTTAAGAAATGTACTGAAGACCCTGAGAAAGGATAAGTTTTATGGAAAATGTATAAAGTGTGAATTTTGGCATCAAAAAGTTTAATTTTTGTTTCACATATTCTCAAGAGAAGGGATATATATGGATTCATCAAAAATAGAAGTTGTTGAATGTTGGATGAGACCAAAAACGGTACCTGAGATTTGAAGTTTTCTTGGTTTGGGTGAATTTTATCGACGTTTTGTGAAAGATTTTTCATGATTATATATTAAACTAAAAATTTGACTTGGAAAGGAGTTATATTCCTATAGACAGAGGATTTTGAAGAGAATTTCAAAGAGCTAAAAAGAAGGTTATCCAGTGCACCTGTGCTCACACTATGTTGTAGTGGAGAAAGGTTTGTGATCTACAGTGATGCATCCAAGAAGGGGCTAGGATGTGTTATCATGAAAAATGATATGGTGATATCTTTTTCCTCACAAAAGTTTAAAATACATGATATAATTTACTCAACTCATGATTGGAGTTAGATACGGTAATCTTTTCTTTAAAGATATGGAGGAATTATTTTTTTGGTGAACAATGTGATATTTATACTAATCAGATGATATTATAGTATATTTTCACAAAAAAGGAGATAAATATGTGACAAAGAAGATGGTTCGAGTTGATTAAAGATTATGACTACTCAATACATTATCACCATGGGAAAGAAAACAAGGTAGAAGATGATTTGATTCGACAAGACCATGCTTTCCTATCCATGATGAGGGTCCCAAAAGATCTAATATTTATGGATTTTCAAAGGATGAATCTTGGAATTATAAAGGAAGGGGAGATATAATATATTTCTCAAATGAATATTAAACCATCTATATAAGTGAAGATTAAGGTGGTGCAGAAGAAAGATGTAGAGTTACAAAAGTAATTGTGAAATGTTCTTAAATTCATCATTGATTGTAATGAAATAATATGGTTTAGGAACCAGGTTTGTATTCCTCCTATACCAGAATTAAATAAGGAGCTATTGGATGAGGCTCATAGTTCTTAATTATCTATTCAACCTAGAATCACAAAGATGTACAGGGACCTGAAAGAGTATTTCTGGTGGGATGAAATGAAAAGAGATGTCGTCAAATATCTCTCTCAATGTTTTCTTTGTGAGCAAGTTAAGGTTTAGAGACAAAAGTATAAGGGGATGTTATAACCATTACCCACACCAGAGTGGAAATGGGAAAACATCACTATGGACTTTTTCATCACACATCCCAAAACATCCAAAGGAAATAATGCTATTTGGGTTATAGTTGATCTCCTTACGAATTCAGCACACTTCATTGCTATTAGAGAGGAATTATCTATTGATCATCTTCCAATATATATGTAAAGGAATTGGTAATATTGCATGTAGTACCACTTTACATTATATATGATCGGGATTCAAAGTTTACCTTGATGTTTTGGAAAAGTCTTCAGCATTCTCTAGATACAGAGTTACGTTTTAGCACTGCTTATCATCCTCAGACGGATGGTCAGTCTGAGAGGATAATTCTAACTCTAGAAGACATGTTGAGAACTTTCTCTATGGATTTAAAAGGTGGTTGGGATCAACACCTACCTTTGGTGGAATTTTCTTACAATAATATATTTCACTCTAATATTTAGATGGCTCCTTATTAATCCCTTTATGTAAACAAGTGCAGAACTCCAACTTTCTAGGACGAAGTTGTGGAAAGAAAGCTATTAGGACACGATCTTGTTGATGAAATGGTAGAAAATTTCAGATCTATTCAACAACAAATAAGACCATATCAGAGCTGACAAAAAACCTATACTAAAAACTGAATAAAATCCATAGAGTTTGAAGTGGGTGATAATGCATTTCTATGAATTTCTCCATAGAAGAGAGTAATGGTATTTGGAAAGAAGGGCAAGCTAAACCCTAGGTATATCAATCCTTTTGAAATTATGTATTGTGTTGGGAAGGTAGCTTACCAATTGGTGCTTCCATAGAATCTCTCTCAATCTCATGATGTGTTCCATGTATCACTCCTGATATATTACATACCAAATATTTAACATGTACTAAACTTAGAAGTCATACTACAAAATAAATATATTTCTTATGAAGAACAACTTATAGAGATTCTGGATCGTAGTGAAAAAGTTCTATGAAACAAGACCACTCACTTGGTTAATGTTCTATGATGGAACTACCAATTTGAAGAAGCTACATGAGAACTTGAGGATATGATGAGGGATAGGAATCCTTATCTATTTTTTTGTAAGTGATAAATTTTGAGGGAAAAATTCAGTTTAAGGGGGTTAGAATGTAACACCCGTATGTTTTTATGAAATATATTTTTTAAATAATTTCTATTCTTTAGTAGATTTCTTTGCACGTAATCGTGAGTTTAAACAAACCGTGAGATGCCCTTAGTATAAAATTACCATTATATCCTAGCCATCAGTTTAGCAGGAAGAAGTATAACTAACTTATTGTCACGAACCAACCTGGGTCGACCCTGAACTGATCACCCGAGCCGGTCTGCGACATGGCCCGAGAGGTGTTCTCAATCCTCTTGGGCTGGCAACAAGCGCCTGAGCATCAATATAGGACAATTTCGAATGATTTTTCCTAGTGAAAATAAATAAAGTAGTGGGAAAAGTAGAATAACACAAAGTAAATAAACAACATAAAAAAGAAAGAATGATCAATAACAACTAACTAACCCGACCACGACCAAAAAAATTCTCATGACTCCGAGAGTCACTCACCAAACCTCAACCAACTCTCTCCCATGACGAGAAAGCTCAAGTCAAACCTGTAACAGAAACTAAAAACAGGAAAACACTATATGCGTGATTATTAAAACTCAGAAGGTAGGCCCAACTAATTCTATTACCAATGCACATACCATTAAATAAAAAAATTATCAATTCTAGGTTTGAACTATATTATATAAAATATGGGTTTCCACACATACACCTCCGTTTCTAAAACAAGTAATGATCCATTTCCCTATTTAATTTAAAAACAAGTTTAATTCTTGAATGAAGAAGGTGAATTTCATTCGAAAATGTTTTTGAGAAAAAATTACCAATCCAAATTTTATTCATTAGTAAAAAGGAAAACCACACATAACAAACAACACACACTAAGGGAAATTGAAAAATTGGCACACTAGGGCCAACAACCAAACTAAACCTCTGAACTGTCTGCCACATACAAATAAGCACTAAAGGAAACATGGGTCCAACCTAGGAGCTCATGAACAATCCAGAATGTACTATACATGGGACTCATTCTGAAGGCATGCCTACTCTTTATGACGTCATAACTCCCAAAATGCTCGGTATCTCCCTACCTGGCCTAATCGAGGGGACCAATCCCCTAGTAGAGTATTATCCGTACTAAGGGCCACTATCCAGTGCATGATATAAACTAATGCAGCAATCATTCTCAGAAGATTCACTCACTATGCCAAGTTCCCATGTAAACACATATAATAAAAAGGAAAGAGGTAAGTCAAAAAAAGTCAATCAAGTAGCACAAACATCACACACAAATCATGCAGTCAACATACACCAAATATCACCCCTGAGTCACCCCAAAGAGAGTTTTCCAAAATAATTTATTTTATTAAAGTTCCAAATGGGACTTCACCAATTATAAAGAAAATCCTCATTTCTCGAGAGAACCAAAATACATGTTCATGCTTCAAAAGAAATAATTTATCAATAAACCAGAACTACATTTGAAATTTTTTGAATTATGTTTAAAGTCCAAACATGCATTCTTTCACTACTGGGTGTCTATTCATCAAAAAAATATTTCAAGTGTAGTGTATAAAATAAATGGCTCTTTTACACTAAATAATCATTTAAAAATTAATTATATCATATTATTTCCCATTTATTAAAATTTAAAAAATATAATGAAATTAATAAATTATGAATTTAAAGGCTAGTGTAGTGGGGGACCTACATCAAAAGGGAGTGATCCAAGATGAACAATGACACCCGATGCCTTTGACGAAGACTTCCCCGTAAATGTGCACACACACACCCCTATATATATACCCTTTATTACAATACACATATTCCACGCACCATGAGGGAATATGTGCAAGGAGGATTTATATATATAGGTATACATACCTATGTATATGTGTACAAACCTTTGAGAAAATACCGAACAATTTAATTAACCTATAGGAAACCCACATATAAAATAAGTTCATTTCCAAAACCAAATTCCTTTAATTTAAAGAATTTAAAACTCAAACTAAAAGTGCACAAAAGGCCTACATGCCAATACTAACTGACTCCTTCCATTTTACTCACACCAAAACCCATTTTAAATACTTTTACCAACACTTAAACAATTTATAAAATCAACTTTTAGAAGAATAAGGAAAAAAAGAACTTTATCAACCAAATGCGTATTTTAAATTCCATTTAATCAATCTAGCACACCATTTAAATCAGAAACGTGCTTACACAGGCCAAAGGGGCATATACCATTCAACAACAAATGTGAAAAACATGTTTAAAGACTTAAACCACCACTTTACACTTCACAAATATGTTTGTTAAAACCAAACCATGCCCCAATGATCACTAATCATTAAAGATAGCCAATTGGGAAAATTTGACTAAAACATGGTGTGTGCGACATAGAAAAACACAACAAACATCAATGCTAAACTTTTAAAATCAGTAGATCCTCAAAATAATTTCAAAAACATGTTTCAAATTGTTAACATTATTTAATAAACCAATTAAAAATTTATAAAAAACAATTTTAAGGAATAACCCACACCTTTTCACACACAAAACTCGTTCAAAAACCCATTTTATTGTCAAAAGTAAACCCACAATGTATCAAGGTAGAACACACACCATTTTCACAATTAAAATCACAAATTTCACACTTTAATAATAATATTAAACAATATATAATTGATTTCCATCAAAACGCACCTTATTTCATAAGATAAAATTTATTTTAATGATATAAGATGTCTAATTTACAAAAAAGAAAGGTGAAAACAACAAGAAATCAACAAAATATAAATTTAAGGAATATGTTACATGGGTTACTACCTCAATTAAAAACAAAATTCCGGAAATTGGTGCAAATCACCATTTTCACCTCAATCGCACCCAAGGGTGATTAAATTGCACCAAAAAGAACCATACCGGGCCATCTATTTTATGATCAAATATAAAAGTAAAATAAACCCTAACAACTACGGTTTAGGTAAAACAAAACCCTACCAAAGGTGGAAGGGATACTTCCAGAGAGAACGAAGGGCTGTCGTCAGAAGGAGGACGCTGGTAAGGAGTGGCGCCGGTAAGGGGGACACTCTAGTGAGGAGTAGCTCACCGGAAGCCAGAGGTTAGTGTGGCGTGCCAGACATCGGAAGCAGCGGGGGGGGGGGGGGGGGTGTCGTGGGTCGTTTTGCTGCGCACAGGGAAGGACCGATAGAGAGGTTGCATCCAGGGGGGGTGGTGCAACGGTGGGAGGGTGGCCGATGAAGGGAAGTGCATCGGCAATGTGAAGAGGGGAGGGGTAGTCGTGGGCTATAACTCACATGAGGGGAGGGGCAGTTGTGGACTGTGCGAGTGCTATGGGAACCACAAAAAAACCAAAAAAATGAAAACCTAGAAAAAAAAAAATAAATAAATAAATAATAATAATATCTATAATAATTTATCATTTCACTTTTAATAAAAATTATACAATTATTAACAACAATAAAATCTTTACCCATTTTAATTTTTTTGAAGGCATGAAGACTATGAAAATTCCTGGGTGGAGCCAGGCGGGGTTTTCAAAATTCACTCCACCCATGTGTCTAGCGATGTCAACTCAGAAACGTGCATTTTTTTGGCATAATTCAAAAGTTTTTCGTTTGGGACTCAACCTGGACCCCAAAATTTCTTTAAAAGTCAAAGAAAATTAAAAAATAAAAGATAAGTCAGGGTGTGATAATTCTCCCCACCATAACACTTTCCTCCCTTGGAAATCCACAACAATATCTAGACACAAAGATAAAAATTATCAAGTGTCATCCACATTCAAAAGTTTAAGCTCCTACAATGGATCGATCTAAAAATACACCGAAAAAAAAACAATGACACAAAACTCATTCTCAAAACACAAACACTTTAAACACTTCCAAAATGATACCCAAAATTAAACTATGATACTAACACAGGGAGGCTCGTAAGGACTCCCCTCAATTGGAATCAAGCCAAAAGGAGTTTAGAGAGACCAGTGATAGGTCTTCCCACCATAAGGCCTGATGGGATTAATCGGACTCAAAGACTTCCCATATAGACCAGAGACCCCACCACAGGGGGAGGGGCGGGAAGGGGAGGGCCCAACTGATAGTGTAACAAAACTACCGCCATCTCTATACCAATAAATTCACTCCCTTAAAAGAACATGAACCATGATGCACTAAAGACAGATATTAAATCAAGAACTTTTTACACCGTTGGGGTTCTCTTAATACACACCGGCTTCACTACGGGACCTAAGGCTAGAGCTATGATGATTGAAGCATCTCTTACCTCACAGTCAGGCCAAAAAAACCCCCAAACAACATACACGAACCATAATTTTACCAAACACACTTCTATTCAAAATAATGGTTTCAAGGATGTTTAACAATAACCATTCTTATAACTAAAGGAAAAGAAACACCACAAAATTCTATAGGTGATGATTACTACATACAAGAAACACTACAAAGAGAAACCCTAAAACCGATCCCCAAACATCTCCCTACCCCTGCTAATGGGATGAGGTGACCTTCAATGAGGTAGGTATAGCTTCAGCGCGCTTCATGGAAACACCACGGAAGAATCACTGTAAGTGACCTCAACGTGCACAGGTGTGGCAGGGTCTCAGAGCACTTGGACACGTCAGTCTCTTGTGGCCCTAACTACCACACTGGTGACAGATCATGACATTACACTATGAAGAAGATGACTGCAGGTCTGAAGGCCTCTTGATTCCTCTATTAGAGCCACCAGCCCCATGTCGCTTCCCATTCTTCATATCACCATACTCTGCACCGCTTCCCAAGGCCGGGTGAGGATCCTCCTCCTTAGGTCCTCCTCCTAACTTAGTTTTAACAATAAAGGCTTTCCCCACAACATCTGAGAAGGTGGTTAGGTTGAGCTCTTCCACTTTCGATCGCAGTTCAGGTCAGAGTCCAGACTCAAATTGTCGAGCATTCCTAGGATCATTTGTAACAAACCACTTATCATACAGAATTAGGTATGTGAAACATCGATAGAATTACAGTACTGATTCAACGCCCTACAGAAGAAAACACAACTCCATCCTCTTCCTCAACTTCTTCAACTAAGAGAAGTGTTGTTGGATGAACGATGAATTGAAAAACTCCCATGTTAGATCTTTATGAGGTTTATTCTGAGGAATAGACTTCCACTATTTCCAGGTTGGACCTTCAAGAATAAAGGTAGCCAAATTCACCTTAAATGAATCAGGAAACCCAATGAAACTGAAATTTCTCTCAATATTCCGCAACCACTCTTCTGCCTCAAGTGGATCTTCTTGACCATAAAATAGGGTGCGGTAAACTTCCAAAATTCTAGAACATAGTCTATAGGTTGATCAACTGTAAGATTTTATAAGGATGCACCACCCGAAGCTGCACCTTGGGAATCCATCGAACCTTCATGGGGGTGAACACTAAGGAACCAGAAAACAAGGAGCGGGATCAAAACATGGTCATTGTCATTTCAATTTTAACTTTTCACAATTTCCAAAATAAAACCTTGAAAAACAATTCTTAAAAGTAATGAAGACCCAAACGAACCACAAGGAGAAACTAGTGCCAACGGGTGACTCAGACATATGGTTGGCAGACATATACCAGTCACACCACTGTCACAAGGAGCACTCTAGGGTAATGTCCCCAGCTCCACATGGATTTCCAAACCATGCGAGCTCACAGAGGTCACTTTCCCAGCTCCCCTTTCATTTCCCAATACCAAACAAACCATAATAATCAAGGACATCGAAAAACCCAAACATCCTATGGTAACACGAGGTTCGAAACAAGCATTGGTTCATGACGTCCTTCCCCTTCATACACCTCACATCCCAAAAATTATAATCCTTTTACCATGACAACCCCAAATAAAAATGGGCACTCTGAAAAAAAAAGGTCTTCTCAAGAGCCAACCCGCTCTGATACCATTTTTTCACAAACCAACCCGAGTCAACCCTGAACCGATCACCCGAGCCGGTCTGCGATATGGCCCGAGAGGCTTTCCCGATCCTCTCGGGCTAGAGACAAGCACCGCGGCATCAATTGAGAACAATTGGGAATGATTTTTCCAAGTGAAAATAAATAAAGCAGCATAAAAAGTAGAATATCACAATGTAAATAAACAACACAAAAAGAAATAACGATCAACAACAACCAACTAACCTAACCACGACCAAAAACAACTCGCAACTCCGAGAGTCTCTCACCAAACCACAACCAACACTCGCCCATGACGAGCAAGCTCGAGACAAACCTGCAACAGAAAATAAAAATAGGAAAACACTACAGGCATGAGTATTAAAACTCAGTAGGTAGGCCCGGCTAATTCTATTCCCAATGCTCATACCATTAAATAAATTTTTTATCAATTCTAGGTTTGAACTAAATTATATAAAATATGGGTTTCCACACACACACCTTAATTCCTAAAACAAGTAATGGTTCATTGCCCTATTTAATTTAAAAACTAGTTTAATGCTTGAAAGGATAAAGTGCATTTCATTCTAAAACGTTTTTTTGAACAAATTAGAAATCCAAATTTTAGTCGTTTGTAAAAAGGAAAACCACACATAACATACAACACAGACTAGGGTCAATGAAAAAAGTGGCACACAGGGGCTAGCAACCGAACTAGACCTCTCAATCATCCACCACAAACAAATAAACACTAAATAAACATGGGTCAAACCTAAGAGCTCATGAACAATCCAGAACGTACTATAAATGTGACTAATCTTGAAGGCATTCCTACTATCGATGAATTCATAATGCCCAAATGCTCGGTATCGCCCTACCTGGCCTAACTGAGGGGCCCAATACCCCAGAAAAGTATAATCAGTACTAAGGGCCACTATCTAGTGCATGATCTAAACTTGTGCAACAATCGTTCTCAGAAGATTAACTCACTACACAAAGTTCCCATGTCAACATGTATAATAAAAAGGAAAGGGGTGAGTCAACAAATTCAATAAAATAGCACAAACATCACACACAAATCATGCAGTCAACATACACCAAATATCACCCCTGAGTCACCCTAAAGAGATTTTTCCAAAATAATTTATTTTATTAAAGTGACAAACGTGCCTTCACCAATTTTAAAAAAAATCATCATTTCTCTAGAGAACCAATATACTTTTTCACACTTCAAAATAATTAATTTATCAATAAACTAGAATTGCATTTGAAATTACATGAATTATGATTAAAGGAAAAACATGTATTCTTTCACTACTGGGTGTCTATTCATTAAGAAAATATTTCAAGTGTCGTGTATAAAATAAACGCCTCTTTTACACTAAATAATCATTTAAAAATTAATTATCTTGTATTATTTTATATTTATTAAAATTAATAAAATATCAAGCAATTAATAAATTCTGAATTTAAAGGTGAGTGCAGTGGGGGACTAACCTCGAAAGACAGCGAACCAAGATGAACAATTGGCACCTGGCGCCTTTGACAAAGACCGCCCCACAAATGTGCGCACACACCCCTATATATATATATAAAACCTTTAATTAAATACACATTTTATCCATGCCATGGGTGAATATGTGTAAGGAGGATTTATATATATAGGAATACATACCTATGTATGTGTGTACAACCCTTCCAAAAAACACCAAGCAATTTAATTAACTTATAGAAAACCCACACATAAAATAAGTTCATTTCCAAAACCTTATTCCTTTTATTTAAACAATTTACAACTCAAACTAAAAGTTCACAAAAAGGATTACATGCCAATACTAACTGACTCCATCCATTTTACTCACACCAAAACCCATTTTAAATACTTTTACCAACACTTACACAATTTATAAAATCAACTTTGAGAATAACAAGAAAAAACACACACTTTTTCAACCAAATGAATATTTTAAAGTCCATTTAATCAATCTCACACACCATTTAAATCAGAAACGCGCTTACACGGGCCAAATGGGCATATACCATTAGACAAATAATGTGAAAAACATGTTTAAATACTTAAACCACCAATTTACACTTCACAAATATGTTTGTTAAAACCAAACCATTCCCTAATGATCACTAATAGTTAAAGAGAGCCAATCGGGAAAATTTGACTAAAATATGGTGCACGCGACATAGTAAAACACAACACCGATCAAGGTTCAATTTTTAAAATCAAGATATCCTAAAAATAATTTCAAAAACATGTTTTGCATTGTTAACATTATTTAATAAACCATTTAAAAATTTATAAAAAACAATATTAAGGAATAACCCACACCTTTGCACACACAAAACTCATTCCAAAACCCCTTTTATTGTCAAACATACACCCACAACGTATCAAGGCAGAACCCACACCATTTTCACAATTAAAATAAAAAATTTCACAATTTAATAAAACTATTAAACAGTATATCATTGACTTCCATCAAAACACACCTTGTTTTATAAGATAAAATTTATTCTAACGATATCAAATGTCTAATTAACAAACAAGAAATGTGAAAACAACAAGAAACCAAAGAAATATAAATTTAAGGAATATGTACCGTGGGTTACTAACTCAATTGACGATAAAATTCTGGAAATTGGTACAAAACGCCATTTTCCCCTCAATTGCACCCAAGGGAGATTAAATTGTACTTAAAACAAACATACCAGACCATCAATTTTATGATCAATTCTAAAAATATAATAAACCCTAATAATTAAGGTTTAGGTAAAAAAACCTTACTAAAGGAGGAAGGGAGACTTCCGGAGAGGAGGGGGGACTGTCGTCAGAAGGAGGACGCCGGTAAAGATTGGCACTAGTGAGGGGGAGACACTGGTGAGGAGCATCTCATTGGAAGTTGTGGGCCAGGGTGGCACGCCGGACAACGGAAGTAGTGGGGGGTGTCACAGGTCGGCTTGCTACGCATAGGGATGGACCGTCAGAGAGGTTGTGTCTGGGGGGGTGCAACGATGGGAGGGTAGCCGACCAAGAGTAGCGCATCGACAAGGCGAGTAGGGGAGGGGTAGTTGCGGGTAATAGCTCACATGAGGGGAGGCGCAACTACGGGATACACGAGTGCTACAGGAAGCACATAGGAATCGAAAAAAAAGAAATGAGAACCTAGAGAAAAATAAATAAATAAATAAATAATAATAATAACTATAATAATTTATCATTTCAATTTTAATAAAAATTATAAAATTATTAACAATAATAAATTCTTTACCCATTTTAATTTTTTTGAAGGCAGGCGGACCGTGAAAATGCATGGGCAGATCCATGTGGAGTTTTCAAAATGCGCTCTGCCCATGCACCCAGTGACGTCATCTCAGAAATGTGTGTTTTTTTGACATAAATCAAAAGTTTTTCGTCCAGGACTCAACCCGGACCCCAAAATTTTTTTAAATGGCAAATAAAATTATAAGATAAAAGATAGGTCGGGGTGTGACACTTATGAAAATTCAATGTAAATTCATTGACCATCAATTATTTATGAAAAATATAAATCAATTAGATATTTGTATTTTTGAGTGAATTAATTTTTCTAATGAAATTAATGAGAGATATATATATTTTTTATACTTAATAAATTTTTTTTTATATTCAACCAAGTGATATTTTAATCACAGGGTTTGAATAAAACCTATTTGATGTATAAAAACCTTTTTTTAAATGGTAAATTTACACCTTTTAATAGAGTACCCATTTCAAATTAATATTTTTATACATTAATAATTTTTATATGAAAATATAAATATTTTATTTTTAATTGGGATATAAAAATTTACATTGGATGAATTTTTGATATTTTTCTGATAACTTTCATGTTTTGATAAAGAGTAAAAATAAACTAAATTTTATATGAAAACAAATTTTTTCGTTTAAATAATTTATAAGGTTAAATTATAATATTAAATGTCTTTAAAGTATTAATATAAAATATTTTTATAATTAAATATAATTTATTTCATTATCATTAATTTTACATAGAATCGAGAGATAAAAAAATTTCAATCTTTTGCAATGTTTTAGCTTTTAAAACCTGTTCTTTCTTCCCTATAACAAGATTAATTTTAATTTAATTAATGAAACATATTTGTTTTAAATTTTTAAAATGTATTCCATATTTATAATCAGTGTCTCCAAATTATTTTAAAAGGTTACTTATATTTATTGGACTTTATGAATAGTAAATTTGGTAATTTTTTTTATTACCGCTATTAAGAATAATTCAGGTAATTAAAGGTAAAAGTGATATTATAAAATTACCTTTACACATGTAAAAATCCTATTGGATGACTAAATTAGACTTTTATAATATATGGTTCTAATTTTAATCACTTAATGGCCATTTTCTTATGAATATGACACTAATTTTATTAAAATTAATGATTGTGACAAAATGGAACACTCTTTTCTTATATGAGTATATTAATTCAAATATAGGGATAAGTATGAGATAACATCGACTATAGGTAGTATCTAGAAATCTAAAAGAATTAAATATATAACATATATTTATTTACAATTTTTAGAAATTAAATAATTACCATTAAGGATGACTCAATAATGATGAAAAAATTATTCTATTAATAGAAATATCAAATAAATGATTTTAAAAATATTAAAAAATAATAATTTTACTTAATTAAGGTTATCCATTAATTTTATAGGTTATTATACAATATTTGGAGTATTTTAAATGTTTTGGTTTGAATTTACCTTCTCTTTGGATTTTATTTAAAATCAAAGCAATGAATTGTGTCAAAAGTGACAATATTGATATTTAATAAAAATAACATTTTATTAAATTATTTAAAAATCATAAAAATATTTTAAAATTAAAAAGTGTTAATTATATGGCCAAAAATTTCATAAAATATCCATTATCATAAATTAACACCATATAAGTAAATATTTATAACCATTAAATACTTAGAATGTTATTACGATAATTAAAATTAAATAGATTAAATAAGGATATATCAAAATTATAATGTTTAAAATAAAAGAAAAACATATATAAAGTTTATTTGTTGAGAGTATTTTTAACCATACTAATCTTATCTTCTAGATAATCCACTTTTGATCCATTTAAATTTAAAAATTAATTTATATTATTTTAATAGTTTTGGTTTTTCCAAAGGATTCCCTCCCCTCTCTTATAAAAGGGAACCTGTCATTATCTTTTAATAACACCACTAAATCCATTTTTCTCAGCCAAAAACTAACCATTTAATCTCCAAAATTCCATCACTTTATCCTAGAGGCCACAATTTGGGTAGAAATCCATACTAAGGAGGCCTTTTGTGTAAATCAAAAGGAGATACTAAAAAAAGAGGTAATTGTTTTATCACCTCTTTCAAAATTATCTTCTTATTCTACTTCATCTTATTATGTTTTTTCCTTACTAAAGAAATAAATCCAGTATATTCTATATTATTAGAGGATATAATAATTATGTTACAACCTTATACCTCCTTTTATCCATCATATGAATAACAATATCAGCATGCGTGCATATGTACGACTTATAGTCTCCACATCATGGTGGAATTTGTTATTAAACAATACTTTATTTGGATGGGTATAATCATGAGTATAATGGATTTAAATAATGAATATAACATGATAATTATTCTTTATAATTAACATACAATCCAATTCCATACCATTTAACTATTAAGTGAATGAAATCGTCACTCGTACGTACGTTCAACCTACCGTCTCAACGATGCGATGTAATTCATTCTACATGATCTTCATTAAAAAATGATTATATACATGAACATAATGAATAAATATGATATATATTATACTAATATAATTCTATAAATGATATAAGTATAACCTAAGAAGTGAAACCTGAACTTATCTGACAAAACTTGCATAAGAACATAAAGCTGTTAATATACAAATAACCAGTGACAATGAAATGTTACTAACAAACGAATGATAATATAATCATATATGATATCATAAAATTTATTATGATTATAGAATAATTCGGTAACATTATTTAAATAATTATATAAGAGGTTTAGATACATATGAAGTATATTGAACCTAAGGTAAGAGAAAATTTCACAATCTCATTATTATTTGAGATTATTTATACAGATATATTTATTATCCACATCCATGTTTCCTAAATATGTAATATTATTTTTATTCTTATAATTTTTTTAAATTCAATTTTATCCATTGGTAAATATTTATTAAATATTATGAAAGGAATCTTTTTTCATTTTTCGATACGAGGTACTTTTGGACTTTTTTCAGAAAAAGTACGAGGATAATGTTTTTTAACTTACACGACATGAACTGATTTTTAAATCTTCATAATTGAATATTCAAATGAATATTCGTTTATAGTATTTGAATTTTATTTTAAACTAAATTCTTTTCTTTAAATATTTTCAGGTTTTTTGATAAATGAAAATGTTTTTGAAGAAGAAAGGATATTTTACTCAAGTATTATGTTTAAGTGTTTTATCAAAATTATTTCCCATATAAGATAATGATCTTCAAATAGGGTTATATTTATATCTATATTATTACTATGATTTGATTATTTTAGTGATTTAATTATATTTTATATGGATTATGTTATGATATAATGAAATTTAAGAATCCTATTTTGTTTCTTGGGTTATGCTATGTTGAATGATTTATGTTTTTGTGGAACATGTAATAATGATTTCATTATGAGATGTGTGAGACCTATATCTCCTTAAAATTAATTGGGTAAATATTTATATCTCATGATATATACATTACTAGAACCAAAAGTAAATCTGGTTCGGTAATACATGACTGGAATGGAATTTAAACCCGGTTCAGTAGTGAACTTTGTTTACTATGATGGTCTTGGCAATGAGCCTTGAATAATATGAAATGATTTTATATGACTATGTGTATTCCAAAAAACATAATTTCTTATGTTTTTAATTTTAGGATTATTTACATTAATTCTTATGAACTTTTATCCCATGAAATGATATCACAATATTTCATATGCAGGATAATAATTCTAAATGCTATGTTCTTATGTCTTGTGATTGTGACATGATTGATTTTCCACTTGTTTACCCTTAATGAGCATTGGAGATCAACATTTCATATGTTTCCTTTCCCCAGTTCATGAAATAGTGTATTAAGTAAGATATGTCAAAAAGATTCTTGTTATGAAGAAATAAGTGGGAGACAATGTAGATGTTTTATGAACCAATTATTTATAATTCCCAATTTCTAAAGACACTGTACCTATATATTCCGGGAATGAATTTATTATATGTTTTAATGAATATACATTAATTTTAAATTAATATCAATGTATGTAAAGTATGGGTCATTATACCCCCCATCAGGGAAGTCATGATGAATTGAGTTCATTTAGAGTTTTCATTATTAGTCCATTACCAGGGAGTCAGATTCCAATTATGTTTGTCCTAGTCACCCACCAAATACTAAACATCACATTTACTTTCAATTAATCTTTCTTGGGGAAAACATTTGTTTCAATTTAATTCATCATTCATAGTACAAATTCCCAATTTCAAGTCTCATCATGGAATTTAAATTTTTTAAAAAATAATTGGTTTTTACAAAAAATATTCCTTTTAAAATCACTTTCTTTTAAATCCATTTTTCTAAAAAATTAACATCAAATAATTTCATCAAGTCACTACTCATTTTAATCCATCCTTTCCCCAATACACCCAGTAATTTCAAATACTTTGAAAGAGGGTTTTATTTCAAAATTCCATGCATTTCTAAATGAATAAAATCAAGGTTAAAAAATAATTTGAAAATACATTTCAAATAAAGTAATAAATCAAGGTTTAATGTTTAGGGAAATTTATTATGGAACTATCTACCTTTATTAACACAATCAATAAATCACCTAAAATAGAAATTGTTAACAGATAGTTGAATGGAAATAAGATCAAAGAAGAATATCAATAATTAAAATTCATCAAATCAAGGTTTATCTCCACCAAAAAAATGAGGATTCACTTCACTTAAAGAAGGGGAGAGAAGAATAGATGAGGATTATGAATCATAGATTTTTAACTTATTAAGGAGGGATCAATTGAAACCATTAGTACTTAGATCTGAGAAGAAAAGGATTAGAGGATCCAAAATGCTCTCTAGAGACCCTCCAAAAGAAAAAATGACCAGATTACATTCGATTAATTGGTGTTTAGGTTTTATAATGGATGGTTCAAGTGTTTAATTTTAATTTTTTGGGGATTAAAATATCATCACATGGTTTCCTTGGTTTGGAGGGAAGGATAAATATAACGGTGCACTTAATCATATTCCATTACTGGGCTTTTAGAGAGTGACACAAGGTTAGGATGAATGATTAGATAATCCATGCGCCTATCTTGGAATTACTCTTGGGATACTGGAAAAGTGGTGTATAATATGACCATAAAGTTTAGAGATTGTGTGATAACCATGCTCTCCCCATTGTGCCATGATTCACGATTTTAGGGGGAGTTCACATGGTTTGAACTAAACAAGCATCGGTTTTATAACATTAGAAGAATGAACATGGTTTCATGTGTTAACTCACTTGGAATTCTCTAAATAGGTTCCAACTGTGCACATCTTAAAAAAAATCCAAAAATTTAAAAATTTCCAAAAAACCCTAAAATAATAGCCTAAAAAATTGAGATCAATAAGATAAAATGTTAACCAGACACTTTATAAGTCAATCTCAGTCTCATCCTCTTAAAATCCAAAATTTATATGATCAAAGAGAGCCATAAAGTTCCACTTTTATAATTATTATTTCATGGACTAGGTCTAAAGTGTCATACTCAAGGAATCAACAATGAAATTACCCTTACCAGGGGTATATAAAATTTCATAATCAAAGGATTATAGGTACTCCACCCATTTTCTTTCATGGAGATTCAAATATTTTTATGAGAATATATAACTCAATATTTTTTAATCAAAATAAACAGTAATAGAATGCATCATGGTTGTGATTTTGAGAACATGTGAAATATATTTCTTCTCATGTGGCCTAGGATATCTATAATCATTGGCCACCAAATGATCACCCTATATAATAACGATTCCCAAAAATGAACTCGATGTGCCAAAAAAGACCACAAAGCCCTACCTAGCCTCTAGAATATTCAAAAATGGGGAAGAATTTATAAGGTGATTCAACTCATCAAAATAATTATAAATTTTTTTCATCCCATAAGAACATAACCACTTTACGAGTGAGAGTGGTCATCAAAGAATCCAACATTGAGAAATATTTAAAGAATTGATGGTAACACCTCGCTAATCCCCAGAAGATTCAAATATTGAAAACAATATAGGGTTATTACCATATCATAATAGACTTAAAATTATGAATATTAACTGAAATACCATGTTATGAGACCATGTTTCCTAATAAATTCACCTCTTTAATCCAAATATTACATTTAGATAACGTGACATAAAGTTAGTAATTTCTTAGAATTTTCAATATTGTTGTCAAATGAGTCATATTGTCTTCCTTAGTTTAAGAGTAAACAAAAATGTATTTCACAAACAACACCATGAAAAAATTTGAAATACTCATGCAATAACATGTTACTTAGTTCCATAAAAATTACAGGATAATTGGTTAGAACCAATGGAGTAACAAGGTAATCAAAATGGTCATACATACCATAGAAGGTGGTATTTATAATATCAAAATTTTGGATTCTATAATAGTGATAAAATATCATAATATTTATATTTTAGAACCACTTAAACCCTATCAATTGGTTAAAAAATCATCAATATGAGGTAACTGATACTTGTTCTTTACCCTGAATCAATTTAATTTTTTGATAATCAATGTAAAGGCCAAGGGTTCAATCAGCTTTCTTTGAAACATGAATAGGATTCTCCCAAGGCAACACAATTGGGTAAATAAATAATTTATCCAAAAAATCATCCATCCAAGTCATTAAATACTTTAATTTTTTTTGGTTACAAATGATAAGATGGTATAGAGATAGGATAAGTACCTAGTATTAAGTCAATAAAAAACTATACCTACCTCACCAGTGGTAATCCAAAAAGTTTAGATGAAAAAACATTGATAAAGTCAATGAATAATAGAGTAATATCACCAACAAAAGATTATTTCTAAAAATAAAAATAAAAAACATATATCTCACTACCCAACTTCGTAAGAGGAGGTCTGAATTTACTCGATCTCAAGTCCCATTCTCCCTAGATAACACGATACATCCCATCAGGGAAAGTAAAGGAGACCCACTAAATATAAGAGTCAATATGGTTTTTATGTGTAATAATCCAATCCATATTGAGAATGAAATCCAAATGTTTCATATTAAGAACCATAAAATCCTAGATGATCTCGATCTCTGACAAAGGGAAGGTATAAGAAGGGTATTGGATACCATGATATCTCTTCATTCCACTGGATGTAGAATTATCCATCACATAAGGCATAAGATTTGTAGAATGGTTTTGAACATTCAAAGGATGATATGACATAAAATAATTAGATACATTGGTATTAAATAAACCAGTCACTATATATGAATCCATATTAATGGTACCTCTTAGTATCACTGAACCCACACCAGCTTCCTCTGTAGAATAATCCACAACATGAAGAAGATTAATTATAGATGCCTATAGATGGAACCCTGTATTTCATGAATCCTTTTACTACACCATAATAACTTTAGTATATGATGGTCAAAAGACACATTTTGAGGCAGAAAAGACATGATAGAACTTTTGCAGTTGGCCTGAGAAACTGCTCAGACCATAAATATTAGGTTCCTAAGTAAAAAATCACTTATAATTCCCAACCATGACACAATTAAAGGATGTTAATGGGCCTCTTACAGTCACTATATAAGGTATGGATTGTTTTTCTATCAGGATATACTATGATACTCATCCTAATTCCTCTTTTCATTGGAGGAACTAACAAGACTCAAACTAGAAGTAAGAGGAACTCCCATCAACCATGACTTACCATCAATTCCAGGATATGACATCTCTATCCAGATCATCCATATAAGAGGTGAGAATCAAAATAGAAACCTAATATTGAATAATAGATTAAATAACCATATCAAATATTTAAGCCTTCATATTATCATTCATCACCACCTCGGGAGAAAACTAAGGAAGTTATACAAAGAGATTTTCATACCAAGTCATGGTTTTATCACCTTGATGGAGGATGATAAATTCCATAGACTTCACTAAAACTATCAAATATGGATAGAAATAATCTATGAAAATATATCTGAAGTCTTTCCACTCCAATACTTAATGTTTCTTTGCCACAACCATCTAATTTGACCACCCACACTAGTCCCTTAAATATTAAAGTTAACACATTTTACCTTTATCTAATATTGGATTTGAAATAACTTAAAAGGAATCTCAATATGTTTCAAAAAATAAAATTCCTCTTGAGGATCATTTAATCCCTATAAATCTAGTAATTTATACCAAATAAACTAATGAGCCTGATCTCTAGTGTCATCCCTTTGAGGTTCCACTACTTGATCTTGAACGAGAATGAGTGAAGCTACCTTTCCTAGAGATAAAACCATAAAAACCACAATATCAATGAATTTTTAATCAACTACAGGGTTTTATTGTCATGGTTCATTGGAAACTCCCTCCCAAGGTCTATTTAAACATCTTCTTGGGGGCATGATATACCACAACATCAATAGGAAACATGAAAACATCAAAAAATGTACTCATATCATCAACTCAATCAATATATACCTAAATATCAATTCCATTAGATATAATTCAATTTTATGGGATTTAAAAATACTAGGACAATGTTTTGAAAAATGATAAAATCAAATCATTTTTTTCCTCAATCTCTCTTTTAACAAATTCCCATGGTGACTCTAGGATTACTATGATTAGATCTAGGGATAAAATAATTAGTAAACTACCCATTATGTCCTAAAAATTTTATCAAGGGTATTGTAGTACATCATAGGCTACATACCAATATCATGGAAAGGCAATAAAACTCCTTTTATACCATTTTTTCATGAACAAACATGACTAACCTGGTATAGAGATACCCAAGACAACACTAAAATGACCTAAAGGGCATTCCTAATCCCCATTGGCCGATGATTTTCACTAGGGAATCAATAAACAATCCCAAGGAACAATTTCAACCTCTAAGAATAAACAACCAATATATATAGTATAATAAGATAAAAAAGAACAATCAATATCCCAAACAATCCTCAAAGATAAAAGTGTTAGAAAAGTAGACATATAAATATCCCAAAGTAATACATCGTCAAAAAAATGACAAAAAATCCATCAAAATAAAAACATAGAATCTAAGTACAAGGAGTGGATCATAGCTTCACCAGTCACTATCGTTACCCAAGGTCCCATGAATCAAACACACCCACCATAACTGAGTGACTCTTTATAATTTCTTGGATCTAAAAATACATAATCTATAAATGTTTAAAATAAAATCTAGGGTTTGAGAAAAAATATCCCAGAAGGATTTCACCAAATTTTCCATAAGCAGTTTTATAACAAATAAACCATTTACAATTCAATTTAAATAAAGGTAAAATGTAGATTTTTTTTTTCATATTTTCAAAAAATATATATTTAAATTCAGGTAAATAGAATGTATATAAAAAACAATCTTAAATGAACATTTTAATAAAATATAATGATATTAATAAAACAATTTTATAATAAGTAGAATGTAATAATAAATAAAAACAAAAAACCATGGTCATATTTGCTAAGATTTGTTAGCTCCTAGATCTAGGATACTCACACTACTCATTCAATCAAGAATAAATCAATGTGTTTACACATCCCTAAGGATTAAACCATCAGAATAGAATCAATCGACAGTCCATTAGAAAAATTATGCTGAGTTTGGTTTAGTTATATTTTTAATTTTCACTCCATATTTAAGTATTCATATTCCTAGCCTGATTATCATAGTCACCAACTAACTAATCATTATAAAATTTTCTATCAATCAATCAATCATGTGAAAAAATTATTTTCAAGTAAATTCTTCATTCATAGTTAAAATTCATAATTTCAAGTTTCAATATTCTATTTTAAATTAAAAACCAAATCATAGGTTTTCATCAAATTCATAACATTCAAATTAATGTTTCATTTAATGGATTTTTTTTATAAAAATTAACATTAAATAATTTCATCATGTTATTTATCATTTAAATCCATCCTTTCTCAAACACACCCAATATTTTCAAAGAATTTGAAAGTGGGTTATATTTCACAATTTCATGCATTTATAAAACAATAATGTAAATTGGAAATACATTTCAAATAAATCAAGTAATAAAGGTTTCATGTTTAGGGTAAATCCTTGTTGATCCTCCTTCCATTATTCACATCATTAATCAATCACTAAAAATAGAAACCACCAATGGAGAGTTATAAGTGAGGAATATTAAACAATAATACCAAGAATTACTATCCATTAATACATGTTTTAGATCTAAAAATGAAATTAGGATTCAATTATCTCAAATAAAGGGACATATAAAGATAAGAGGATTCAAAATTAATAAGATTTCACTTTATAGAGAGGGATCAATAACATCCACCGATTCTTCAATATGGGAAGAAAAGGTTTGGAGGAGAAAAAAATCCTCTCTAGAGAGACTCTAAATAATAAAGGGTTAGATTAGTTTTGATTCAAAGGTTTTTATAATGTATAACATAGAGTTTGGGTCTTTAATTACAATTTTTTGGGGATTAAAAATCTAGTTACATGGTTTCCTTATTTATGTTGCATGGATAGAGATAAGTGTCTACCTATCCATGTTCCCTTAAAATGTTTTTGGATAATGTCACATAGATAGGCCAAATGGTTATAAAAACCATTTATCAATCGAGAAATCCCTCCTGGGCTACTAGATAAGGGGTGTATGGTTTGACCACACAATTGTGCGGTTTTGCACCAACTATTCTTTCCCCACTGTGCCAAGATGCATAGTTTTAGGGGGAGGCTACACAGTTCAAACTAACTTTATACTCCTGTAGAATGTCATAACAAGGAACACAATTTCATGGTCCATCCCACATGATTTTCCTTAACATTTTTCGAACCATATACAGAACCAAATACTTACAATTTTTTAAAATACTTCCCAAAAATAACCCAAAACAAGATCCAAACAAAGGTCAATCAAAACAAGGGGTTAAAAGTACCTAAAATATATTATTGAGATGTTATAATAATGAATAGAGAAACATGACCCAATAATCATTTCAAGTATAAGGATATTGAGAAATTTATTTCTAAAAATAAGAACATCCAATGAAAATAAAGGAACAAGATTCATAATATTTCACAAGTGATAAGAGTTGATACTAGAAAAATAACTTCACTAGTACCATGAAGTAAGGGGATGTTTCAAGTTCATTTTTAATCAAGTGAATCCTTCCATTTCTAGAATTTTTTTATTATATATGACATATGGTTCTCACATTTTTATCCCAATATAGAAAAGATATATTTTGGAAGGTTTCATGAGATGACGTGGATTTACAAGATACTAATGGATTAAGGTTGGTTTCTCTAGAAATTAGAGACTAAAACCTTACATTTATAACATGGATGATCTTGGATTAAAAAAAATCATTATGTTTACGGTGTTAACAAAATATCATATCTATTTCTTGTTTATATTTATATGTTTTTGTATTACATTTTTGAAATAGATGTCGCTGAACTTATAAATATAGCATATGTTGTGGTACATAATACCATAACAATGGTCTTTATATATTAAATTTTAAAGCCCAAGTATTAGATATCGATTACAAATAAAGTTTTTCATGACTCATACAACACCTATTTTTGGAATATTTTCCTTCATTATGAAAATGAGAATCATTTAACAAAGCTCTATGAAGTTAGTAATTTTGATTCTTTCAAACTAAAATCACTTGATAAGTGTCACTATTGTTTAGAAGACAAGATGATCAAACTGCCTTTTACCGGAAAAGGTGAATGGGAAATAATGATTCTAGGATTTGTATATACTGATGAATGTAGACCTTTTTTATTAGATTATAGAGGTTTATACTCTTATTTAATTATGTTTACTGTAAAATATAGTACATATGGATATGTATACAAAATGAGGTATACTTATAAATGGTTTATACAATTCAAGGATTAGAAGAATGAAGTAGAAAATAATGTTTCTAATGAGATAAATAAACTTCGATTGAATTGAGGTGAAAAATATTTTAACCCATAATTCATTGAATATTTATAAGAGTTTGGGATCCTATATTAATTCAATACTACTTATACTCCACAATAGAATTATGTTAGTGAAATGAGGAAATATAACATGCTTGACACGTGGAGGTCGATGATGAGTCATTTATCTCTTCTATTATCCTTTTCAAGATATGGGTTAAAAAATTTAGTGTACACACTCAACCATATTCCAACTAAAAAATGGGATTCCATTTCATTTCTAGAGTGGAAATAACACATAATCATATATGGAGTTATAAGACACTTGTTAGGGACACTTTTAGTAACAAACTAACACTATGGGGGCATGAAGTGTATCTTTATGATATAACTTAAGGAAATAAATGGATATTATGTATATGACCCATAAAAGAATAAGTTAAGAGTGAAAAAAATAATCCATATTCATTGATAGGGTGAATATATTCAAATAAGATAGTGGGAGAATGATATACTATGATGAAGTTGATAATCAAGATACAATGGAGTTGGCAGAGAATTAAGTTCCAGAAGCCCTGGTGGAGTAAGCGGTTCTTGAGACAGAAGTACTGCATTGGAGCACCAAAGGAGTTATAGAACTATAGAGATGTGTTTTCCTAGTCATAGTGGATATAGAATCATTATTTATTAACAATAATGGATCTCTACCATATAAATAATTATTAATAAGCTCATAATTTTATAGATGGAAAGAAACTATGAATTTTGAGATGGATTCCATATACAAAAATTATGTATAGTTTTTGGTCAATCATCCATAAGATGTAAATCCTATTGGGTGAAAATTTGTATTCAATAAAAATCAAGACATGTATGGTCAATTTAGCACCTATAATGTATTATTAGTGGATAAAGGGTTTAAAAAATGTCATGGAATAGTCTATGATGAATCATTTTCTCTAGTTTTCATGCTTAAATCCATCATAATTCTACTTTACAAAGTAGATTACAATGAATATTACATTTATAAGATGGATATAAAAAAGAATTTATTTAACGAAAATCTCATTGAAGATTCTTATATGACACAACCAAATGGGGTTTTTGATTCTAGGAGATTCTAATAAGGCATGAAAGTTACAAAGATCTACTTATAGATTGATGTAAGCATCCATGACATGGAATTTTTTTTCAATGGACATGAAATAATTTAGATTCATAAAAAATAAATGTGATTTATATGACCACAAATTGTTTAGTGTTATTGTTATCATATTCTTGGAAATATATTTTTATGGAATATTACTAATTAGAAATGAGATACTAGAATTATAGTCAATTGAAGTATGTTTCAAAAAGTGCTTCCCCATGAAGAAATTAAGTGAATTGGATTACATTATAGGGATAAATATCATTCATGATAGATCCAAGAGGCTTTTATTTTACTAATATAGGGTATATAAATTGAACAAATAATGAAGAGATTCAGTATAAAAAAAATCTAAAATGTGATTGGTTCTAATATCCCATGGCATACATCTATTCAAGAATATGTGTCTTCAGACAAAAATGGAGAGTGAAAAGATAAGTATGGAATATTAAAACTCCATGATAGGTACCATAATGTATGTCATTCTATTTACCGGGCTTGAAGTTTCCTAAGACTTGAGAATGTTAGGTTGATGTAAATAAGATCTAGGTGAAAACAATGAGTGTTGTGATGGTTATCATTAGCTATTTGGGTTATACTATGTATATGTTCTTGTTGTATAGAGGAGATGATGATCTAGTTATCATGGGATAAATATGTGAGTTTCTATAAAAATCATAGCGATCTAAATTTTTATTTAGGATATTTATTCACTCTTAATGGTGGAGTTGTGAGTAGAAAGAGCTCAAAACAATTGATGGTATCTAATTCTATAGTGTATTCCCAGTATATCACAACTTCTTTTATAGTTAAATAAGGGTATTAGATCTAAAAATTTATCAAGGATCTAGATGTGGTACCTACCAGTAGAGAACCTATCAAATCATACATTGATAATAATTCAACAGTGGTTTCTTCCATGTATCCAAGGTCATTTTAATAGAATAAGAATATACATTGAAAAAATCACCTCTTCGGGGATTTTTATTAGAGAGGTGAATTAACAATGAGAAAAGTATGCATAGTAGAAAATATGGTTGACCCCCTAACTAAATATTTATCTCAACATAAGTGTGAACATCACATGAGATGTTATGTATTGAAGGTTGATAGAAGCTCACTCTAGTGAATGTGGGAGTCTATTGGAGTTGGTACCCTAAAACCAAATAATTTATACTTTCTATTTCCTATTTACATATAAATTCGAGTTTGGAGTATTAAATAATATCTTATCACATAAAAAGTGTTTTTATTCATAATTTTTAATCTCATAATATCCTTATAATATTTATTTCCCTAAAAGTTCATAATAGTTCCCTTCTATGATGAGATCCTTAAAGTGCTATGGAATTAGTATTAAATGCATGTTCTATGGTTAGATGATATATTCTAAAGGGAAACAGTTGATATAGACTATCAAGGTTAGGTTCTCATAATACCTTGAGACTTATTATCCTAAATTAAACCTTTGGTAAACTCTAATAGAGGAGGTTATTATAACATACCTACACATTGGAATTATACATGTTTATGTGTCATTGAAAATTCCTATCTATGGACATGTGTAATAGTCATTTAACTTGAGATTAATGTAAATCAATATTTTGAGACATGTACTTTGATATATTAATGAAAACTATGATTCCATATTAACACATATATGTAGGGTATGTTTTGTTTTCATGAGTGGTATAAGATTATTTTATAAGTTTGTATAGTATTTTTCCCTTCTAGCATAATGGAAGATGATATATTATCCTTTTTATAGAAATAGAATATTATAATAAATTCTATGGATATGGAATTAATATCAAAATTTTTATTAGAAAAATCAAAGAAATATGTATTGATCACATAGGTTAATGATGCAGGCATGCAACCTTCTTGATGAGATATTATGAAAGTGGGATTATATTTAATAGTGAGTGTTCGTAGAAGATTATTATCATTATGATATTTTAATTCTTTCATTATAGATCACATGGAATATTTTAGTAAATTTAAATATTTTACTTTAGGAACGTTCATCCTAATTCCACTTATAAATAATCCTATAGGGTCACACACTGAGTGTATCTATATTTTTTTGTTAAATTCAATTTGAGTTTAACAAGTTAGAATAAATAATATTAATTATTTATGGTTTAATAATTATTCAGGGTTTGTTGATTTCCAAGATTCAATCTTAAGTTATTTTAAAGAGTAAGAACGTGAGTTGAATATTAATAAATATTTAATCATAAGTTTTTTTAATATAATATACATTTATTTATCAATGAATAATGCCGTGATATTTATTTATTAAATAATTAGTCATTATTAAAGGTTCAATAAATATCGATATGGATTTATGGACCTAGTTTAAGGGAATGGGAGGAAATGAGATATTAATTATCATTTAAATAATTAAATATATATTTATTTAGTAAATTATATTTTTATCATTCACAGATATTGTGTGTGTTATGTAAATAATAATATAATATATATTATTATTAAACATATGATTCACTAAGGAATAAAATATTGGCTAATGTCTTATGTGAAATTACCAACCCTACCCTAGATCTATAAATAATTTTTCATATCATTTCTAATATGTGACCTGAATGGCCCTAAGTCATTCTTTTTTTATTTTATTATGGATAATCCCCCTTTTAAGGGTTGAAGGGGAACCCATACATGACCCATAGGCCCAAGGACCAAGTCCCGACTGATTGGTAATACAAGACCCAAAGTCCCAGAGGCCTTATTTTATCATTTCTAATATGTGTACTATTCTAAAAAACCTCTCAAACCTATAGAATTATCTCATCCCCAGAGAGAACATTCTTAAGAATGATCTGAGTAGACATGAGCATCGATCCTCATCCTCCCTCTTAAGACTTTGAGATAACTAGAAGAATCCTTCCATATTAGACAGTATTCAAGATATGATCAGAAATGGATAGCAAAATAGATAAGGTTTGACTGCACTAGAACCCAATAATTCAAAAATGACATCCCTAGGTTTTAGAGAACATGTGGATGACTGCTAGAGGGATTTCACCCTTGGATCCTTCATCGCAACAACATTATGATAACACCAGTCAAATGCATCATCAATGAATAAAGAATTACAAGGAAAGGTAATTCTATTTCTATATATAAATTAATTATTAAATATATGTGAATGATATAATCTCATGGATTTTCAAGATGATTTATTTAGTTTCATAGTAAAATCTGAAGAAGTTGATGAAAAATCATTGTTGTGAAAGGGGTCGACCACTTCCACTAGGTCCTAGAACCTTCAAGAACCCTATTTAATTGAATTAGGTATGATTGGGTACTTGATAAATGTGTACCCATTAACATCTATAAATATAACTAATTATTTACAATTCAAATTATATGTTTCTAAATATATACATATACAGATATACTAGGAATAATATATAAAATAAAAAATGAATAAATAAAATTATTTAAAATTATAATGAAATAAATAATTATATAATAATAATAGTAAATGTCAATATAAATAATAAATAATCATCATTATTATAAAAAATATAATACTAATATTAATAATAATGTAAAATTATAAATAAAATATTTTACTAATATATAAAAATAATATATACTAGTTATAATAATAAAAATAATAACCAATATTAATATATAATTAAATAAAACTATAAAAATAAATAAATACTACATAATTTTAAAATAATGAAAAGAACTTAAAATGGTTAATGAACTAATTAAAATTAATATATGAAAATATAAAAAATTTAGCGATTTCCATGTGCATTGAAAGGGGCTAACAATTTCTTTCAATTTATTAAACGAGTTATTAAAAATGGTGAATTGTTTTACTGTCCATATGTAAGGTGTTTGAATATGAAAAAATTAGGTTTGAGAGAAATTAAATTCCATTAAATTTATTATGGTTTTAATTATATATATATAAATTGAATTTTACATTGTGAAAAAATATAGAATTAAAAATTAATGTCGATGAATATTTTCAATACGCGATAAAGGTCTATCTTGATCAATTAAGTTATGATGTAAAAGTTTAATACACTGAAAAAATAGTGAGTTCTAAATGGTTTTATATAGTTACTAAAAGACCATTATTCCTAGGTTTTAGTAAATTTATATTAGTAGTAGTAATACTAAGATTAGTTATTTTTATAGTGATTGGAGTGAAAAAAAATTCACTAAATTGCTTGAAGTTTTGAAAGAGATACTTCCAGAAGGAAATGGCCTTCCCAATTCAAATTATGAAGCTAAAAAAGTACAATGTATAATATGACTGAGGTATAAGAAAATACATGATTTTTCAAATGTCTATAATTTATAGGAGGGAATATAATGGTTTTTCAAAATTTCCAAATTATGGGATATAAAACTATAAAAATGATTGAAGATCCAATAATGATTCATCCCCAAGTACATATATTATACCTTCTGCTAAGGAAATCTAGTATCTTCTAATAATTACCCATTTGGATCACTTATTATAAACTTCCCCTGATGAAAATTGATTGATATAACATGAAGATTATTGAATATCCATTGGAAACCTATGTTATCTTACTGATTCTCCATAATGTGATTGGTATGATATTTTTTTTCTTCTAATTTTAAAAATAATGTTCAAAATATCATAATGGGACTATTCATGGATAAAATAAATCTATATCAGAGCCTCAATTTCTAATATAGTTTATGGTATGTTATGTTGGATGTTTTTAAATTTTACACATATATATGTATGAAACAAAAATATGTTATGACAAGCTTGATAATTTCTGGACCAAAATAGTTGAGAAATGGCATTGATGTTTACTTATCATAATTGGTTGATGATTTGAAATTTTTATATGAGGAAGGTGTTAAATTATTTGATTTATAGAAAAATAGTATCACCTTCTTCATGTTATGATAATGTTTACTATAAATGACTTTCTTGTATATAGAAATAACTATTGATACAATGTTAAGGGATATAAGTCATGTACAGTGTGTGAAGAAGGGAATTTATATTGTCAACTACAGCATCAGATACAGATAGTGTACATGGTTTATTAATGTTTTTTTGTGAATGGATCGCGCTTATAAACGACTAAAAAAAGAAATTAATAGTTTGCAGAAGTATGATATTTTTAATTTGTAAAATTAATTTGTACCATCATTTGGTAAATACTTAATTAATTATTTGGATATTCTTATATAATAGGATTTTATGAGATCTCACTAGGAGATCCAGTCATATAAAATATACCATCATTCTTTTTTTGTATAGGGTAAAAATTTCCATAAGAAAAAAGATTGCTGAATATTTTGAGGAATTAAAAGAAAAATAATGTAATGGTTCCAAGGAGGTTTAGTTTGTCCTTACCTCCCCCCCCACTCAACATGAAAAATGAAAAAGGGTGAGAATGATAAAAAATGTGAATTACCCTATTGATTTATATTTTTCATGTTAAAAAACTATAATTAGAAAAACTTACCCTTAATATTATTATAAATACCAACTTATAACCTTTTAGGAGGTCTTGGAAATGTTAGTGAGGTAAACCTAGAAGAATATTTATTCCGTTCTTCTATAATTGGGATGGTGTTCTTCATTTTCTTTGTATTACTCATGGTAAAACTGAAAAAATACATGGATCAAGTTAGAAACATTGAAGTTATGACTATTGTTCATTGAGGTTGAATTTTTTTTCTTATTTTATTTTCATTGAATCTATATGTTTTAAAAATATTAATTTCCTTAAATAGATTTTCAATGGTGAAACATGAAAAATGATATTTGATGATGAAAATTCAAATATTTGAAATAAATATATTTTAAATTAATTATTTTTATTTTGAATTATTCATCTTACCATGTAAAAGGGTGAAATTAATAATTTATTAATTATTTCATGTTTTTTCATTCATGATTATTTGATAAATACTTATATTATAAGACTGAAATGAATTTATTTTTAACCTTATAATTTTATTTTAGTTAATCTTTCCCATAAATATTTTTCTAACTTGTTTTATTTCATGTTTTATGAATATCTGTTTTTCATTAATAAAATTGAAGAAAGTTTGTGATAATTTTTTAAAAAGTTTTTTTTATTAAAAAATAATATTTTTGTGAAGGAATGTTTTTGTTCTTTAGAAATAGACCTAGGGCACTATAAGGAGTTTTTGTAAGAAAACATGAAGCTACTTGATCCAAACAAAAAATGAGAGAAATTTTTTTCTTTAAGAATTTTTTTTCTGGATATAACATTTTAGACTTAGTTTTTTAGACTGGGAATCATTGTATGTAGAAGTAGTCATAAATATAATGTTTTTGATCAAATGTATTATCATTCTCATATCCATCTGCATGATGTTAAATATTCTTTGGACTTGGTGTTGTTTAAAAAGTCAACAGTTCTTGAGAATGAAATTAAAAATGTTGCTGAAGAGGCTGAATTTATATAGTGATGTTAGGAGTTATAGATTTTTCATACTTTCTAACCTAAATCCTAAGATGTTTTTCTAGTCATGATGTTCTCAAAAATCATGAAAACTATTATGATAAAATCATTTAAATAAATGAATGGACCATAAAGATTTTATTGGTTCCAGAAACCTGGACACATAAGATCTGATCTAGAAGTACTGGACATAGATTTTTTCATAAGTATGAATGAGTTATTAATGATAAGGTCTAATTATTTTCAAATTTACAGATTGGAGTTTACATTATTATGATAATTTCATTATAATGAGATTTCCATCATTATGATAAATCCATCATAATAGAAATTCCATTATTAAGAGGATTCCATTATACTAACATTGAGAAGGAATTTCAGCCCATCATAATGAGTTGATGATGTTCATCATAATGACCTAAGGAACAAAATTAGATCGTAATGAGTATAAGAAGAGAGTCAGATCATAATGAGAAGATAAAGAAAGTCAGATCTTAATGAGCTTAGGTATATAGTTAAATTATAATGATTAAGGGATGAAATTCGGATCGTGATGAGTAGAGGAATAAAGTCAGATCATAATTAGGAGAGAAAGAATACTAGATCATAGTGAGATGAAGATATTTATCATAATTAAGCTGATGAAGTTACATTATACTAACAAAAAGTTTGTAGGTTTGAGAATTTTTGAAGCCATCAATGTTGAATTATAAATTTGAGTTTTTTTTAGAGTTTTAAAATTTGAGTACGTGGGAAAAGTTTTTTAGTTTCCCCCCAATTCTATTATGAGTTTCTTATAAATAGAGGTATAGTTGATTCATAATTTTAATCCTTTTTTGCATGAAAAAAATCTGGAATGCTTTATATTTCTTATCAATGTTTAATTTTCGTATTTAGACCACATTGGCGGGTCATACATCTAAATGTTTTATTTACCAGGCTGAGAAGATCAAGCTGAGAATATCATATTGAGAAGTTGAGAATTGTTTGAGAAGTGAATTTTGAGAAAATGTGTCAACATAATGAGTCCATCATAACGAAACCATAAGACTGAGGATCATACCCAAGGTCATCATACTGAGGTTCTAGATATAGTTTTTTGGAGAAAAAGTTTTTTTATGATCTTTTTCTTTTGGGGATAAATTATTTGTAATAAAACTTTTTAAATTGATGAGAGACAATATAATAATTCCTATCATGAGATAGAAGGTGTATAATGGGATTTGGAAAAAATTATATTCACATAATAATTATAGTAAATTTTTATAGTCCCATGGGATTAGATATGGAAAGAATGTATGTTATCACACTTAGGATGAATCTTTTAAATATTTTTTTTCTTTAATTTCATCTCTTCTTTTTCATTATTGATTATTTACCAATAGATAATAAGTGTATGGACTTTAACTGGTTGTACGGGTTGTGTTATAAAAGTCTTCAAACTCATAAAAAGGAGAACAACTGATTCAACTCCCCATTCTTAGTTGTTATTCAATCCTCTAGAAATTCAATTGGTATCATTGGCAAGGTTCCCTTATTGATTTTTTATCTTATATAACCTTAATTTTTTCAATAGTAGAAGAATTCCTACATTTTATGGATAAAATTATTATGGGTAGAAAAAATGATGATTTCTTATCTTCTATATCTTGACCAAGAACATGTTTATACTGCTATAATTGGGTTTTCACCTATTGAGAAGGATGCCTCAATGAATTTTACTAATAAGATAAATATCAAAGTTGATGGAAAAGATAGGAATTATATGCTTATATCCTTATCAGAAAATGGTTATATAAAGGTGATGGGTCTAAAAACATAAAAGAGTATATGGGATAAGATTGAAAGTATTTTTAAAGGGAATACTAAAGTGAAGGAAGAAAATATAAAAATATGGCATAGTAAGTAAGAAGGCATAAGAATGTTATATAAAGAAGCTATTGAAGAATAATTCAATACAGTAAATGAAATATTTTTCAATATTAGAGGATTTGGTGATGCTATGGAAGATTCTACAATTCTGAAGAAACTTATGATAAACCTTTTGGATAAGTTTGATTCTAAAATTTATTCTTTAAAAGATAATAGTGATTTATCTCATAATATTCCATAATTTATATACATAGATATTACTTCAAAATTGAATAATATTCATTAAAAAAATAAAAAAACCATACTAAGAAAATATAGGTTCAGTGCCTTTAAAATCTTGGAATCATAAACAGCTAGTTCATAAGGTATCTGTATTGTCTCCCTTTTATTCCTTTATAACTAGACCCCGTTTTAACATATCTTACTAATAACCTTATTCACAACCTAGGGAAAAGATACATTATAAAGGGTGAGATAGATTCTCAGTAAGGGTAAAAGGGGAGAAATAAATCATATAATAATAATAAGACATAAGAACATAACATTTGAAACTATTATCATGCATATGAATTATTTTGATATCATGTCATGGGATAAATCATAAAATATTATAAAGAATCAATGAACATAGTCCCAAAAGTCATAAAATAATACAAGGAATTTTTGTCATACAAATAAGCATATAAAATCATTTCATAATAGTTAAGGATCATTTTCAAGACCATCATAGTAGACAATGTCCATTACTAAACCGAGTTCACTTTTCATTCCAGCCTTGTATTACTGAGCCAAGTTTACTTCCCATTCCAGTGATATATTATTGAACCAATATCATTTCCCTTTCCAAACATATCTATCTCATGGGATATTAAAATTTAACGAATTCATTGGAGGGAGATATAGGTTCCAACTATCTCATAATGAAATCATTCTTACATGTTCCATAAAATATAAATCAATCATTATAGCATAACCAAAGGAATAAAATGGGTTTCTTAAACCTCATTCCATAATAACATAATCCACGTAAAACAAATGTATTTCATAAATATCATTACATAATAAACACAATCAAACCATAGGAATAATAGGGATGGTATACATGAAACATAACTCTATTAAATACTTCCATCTTAGATGGAAAATAATTTTGATAGAACTCCTGAAATTAATTCTTGAGAAAAATATCCTTTATTCTAAAAAAATGTTTTATTTTCTCTAAATTCCATGTAATTTTAAAATAATATAATTTATTTGAGAATATCCTTGAAATATTTTAAATGAATATTCATGGAGATAATTCATTATGAAAACATAAAAATCTATTAATGTTGTATAAATTAAAAGAAAACATTCTTCTCATACTTTTATCGTATAAGTCAAAAGTAACTCATATTAAAAATGAAAAATGATTCCTCTTATACCATTTAATAAAAATAATCCAATAGAAAAATTGAATTTAAAAAAACGTAGAAGAATAGAAAGAATATTTTGGAATATATATTTAGGAAATATGGACATAAATGATAAATATAATCCAATAAATAATTACGCCTAAAAAATATCAAATAATAATGATATTGTGAAAATATCTGTTGGGAAAAAATACCTCAAGGTAACATTGGAACATTTTTGGGTTGGTTGTGTTTGTTGAAAAAGCAGGTTTCCAGGGTGAATTGTCAAGTTCCAGCGATGTTGTTGACAATCCATGTTGGAAAAGAACCATGAAAAAGGAATGGATGATTTGGAGGCAATACAAAAAGAACAGATACAAGGTGGTGCTATTTTCCAATGTTTTCCAAATTTTTGGGGTTTAAAATTTAGAGTTTGGTGAGCATTGCGAAATATGGATTTCCTGGAAGATCTCATCAAAATATTGAAAATGCATGAGTTTCACTAAGATAGGCTTCATGGATAGGATTTTTTGAAGACATAAAAAATGTTGATGGTGATGCTTCGCAAATATGATGACCATCACAAATGGAATCATTAAAGAGAATTGCAGCGACGAAGGGCTTCATGAGTGGTGGTTTGCCGTGAAGGTGCAAAGTAAATTACAAAATGCTTCGTGATTACGACGAGATCTGCGTTCCGAAAATTGTCGTGGTGATTCTCGATTTTGACTGAATTTCATTAGAAATTACGAAGCTTCTCAATTTGAGATGGAGTGACTTTGACTTCTCACGAAAGTTTCGAGGGTCGGTGGAATTTCCTATAAATAGACATCGACCCCCTCGAGTGAAGTATAGAGAGTTTTCAGAGAAAATATTTTGCTCTCGGTTCACGAAGGAAGTTCGTGAAGGCAATGTGCTTCATGAAAGGAAGGAGATTCGCAACGTCTATTCTTGCTCCGCGAAAGTTGCATGCTATGCGTTGGCTCATTAAGCTTCACGAGGGAAGTATCTTTGTGACAACTTGAGCTTCGCAACGGCCTGAGCCCTGTGAAGGCTTGAACTTTGTGAAAAGGCTGGAGTTTTGCGAAGGCTTGTTTGAGCTTCGTGAAATTGGGAGCTTTGCGAAGTATGGTGCTTTGCGAAGGTACTTCCTAAAGGTTATTGCTCAGTGTTCAGGGGAAAAGGTGTATTCATCAGTGGATGAAATTTGGACATCAATAGAGAATCTACATATAATGGAGGATGCATTCATTAGTGGTAATGAAGAGACTTACAGGTCTATAAACTGTGAGTGGATCTTCTGATGAAGCAGTGAGCTCACTTTAGTGGAGAGAGAAGTGAGTTCTCAAATTTTGAGTGGTTTTAAACCAGGAGGGACAATGAGTCCACTTTGAACTTGTAAACAGCAGTGCACTTATAGTGGAATTGGTAGATCGGCACACTACCGATGTATGCTCCTTGGACATATCCCAGTGAGGGTGAACTAAGTAAAAATTTCTGTGTTCTGTGCATGCTTTAAGGTTTATTTATACTCTGCAACGAGAAGGAGGGAGAAGAGGGTTTTGTCTAACAGAAAAACAAGATCAAAATGGGCAGTTGTTTTAATTTATCATACCCTGATTCACCCCCCTCTTAGGGTATCTAGCCTTGTGGACCTAACATTATCACTTACCTTAGGTTTGATATCCTTTATATGTATTTGATCCTCCTGTATAATTATATAAATAATTTCATTGACTTATTGTAGAATCATAGTCATTTTTTTGATATCATATATTATAATATTATCATTTGTTTGTTAAAAACATTTCATTATTACTCATTATTTGTGTAATAACTGATTCATTTTCTTATGCATGTTTTGTTGAATAAGTTATGTTTCAACTTATTAGGTAATATTTATATCATTAAAAATTATATTAACATAATATATATTATATTTATAAATTATATACATTTATTTGTTAATTATCTAATGTATATCATTTGGAATGAATCTCATCGCATCCTGGAGACGGTAGGCCATATGTATGCACGCGCAATGATATCATTCCTATAATTGTGAAATGGTATGGTATATATATTGTTACAAAATAAATATCATGTTATAATAATCACATATAGTTATTACTTTCATTATTATACCAATCCAAGTAAGGTAGCAGTGAAAAACAGATTACACCACGATGTGGAGGCGGTAAGAAGTACGTACAAACGTGTGGTGATTTCATTTTCTATAAGATGGATAGAAGGTGTAATATGGTTTTTATATAATCATAATAATATCTAAGTATATAAGGGATAATTTAGTTATTACGTTATAATATAAACAACTCATGAAGAGGAAGTATAAGAAGAAATAAGTTTGAAAGAATCGGTAGAGGAGATTACCTATTCTATGACGAGCTCCCTCTAGATATCCTCTTAAATCACTAAAGTTAATATTTGGAGAATACCGTAACCTCTAGAATGTGACTTGGAATTTTATTAGGTAAATGGATAGGGGATGGATTGGATTTAGGGCTTAATGAGTTGTGAAGAAATGATGGAGGAGGTTCCCTTTTATAATTGAGATGAGATGCACTTTTGGAATTTCCAAAAATATTGATTTATAATAAAATAAAACCAAATCCAAAAGCCTAAAAAATGTAATATTTTGAAATATTACATGAGATAAGGTTGTAATATCATCTAAAAATAAATTTTATATAATTTTTTCTATAAATTTAAACCTTTTCATTTTAAATAAAAAATAATTATTCTATTAAATTTTAACTAAGTTAACAAATATTTCAATACTAAAATGTTGAAATATTTACTTATTTGATATATATTAGACTATAAATGAATAATTTAGAACATTTTAGACCATATACTAATTATTATATATTTTTAAAAATGATTTATAATTTTTAAATAATTTAATAATACATTATTTTGATAAACAATCAATAATGTCAATTTCGACACAATTCAATTTATTGATTATTAAAAATATAAAGATAAAAAGTTAAATTAGAAAAAAAATATTTTATTATATTTATAATAGTTAAAGTGAATATATAAATTTTTTTTGCATATATTAACTATGACATTTTTTTATTTTAATATTTTTAATAACATTTATTTGTTATCTCCATAAAATAATTACTACATCAGTTTTGTGTAATTATTCAATATACTTATTTGTTGAATAAAAATTAAAAATAAAATTATAGGAAGAAGATAAATTCTATATATTTAATAAGAATACTTATAGCCCAATATATCTTTTAGAAAATCTTATTTTAAAAATGTTATATCTATTAAAACCTGAATGTGAAAACTTTAACATCACTTTAAATAAAATATTATAACTATCATAATATTTTCCATATAGCTCCAAATGGTCAATAACTAGACCATTTGATGATTATGGTCGATATATACTCAAAAAATAGATTTGTTCAAGTTTTTTTGTCTTTTATGGGTTATTATTATTTTAATAAGAATATTTTATTTATTTTTCATTAATTAAAGATTTTCTACATCATCAATATATAATTAATTTAGGTAATTATTTATTTCATAAAAATTAAAAATAAATCAACATGATAAAGAAAAATATATTATATTTAAAATTATTATTTATAGTATAATTTATCTTATGTATAACTGTATATTAAAAATGATATAATTATTAAAATCTGAGTAAGACATATTTAACTTTTCTTTAAATATTATAAATTTATTATACAAATCTCATCTATGTGGCTTCAAGAGGATACCATTTCTACCCATGGATGAAAATAACTAATCCAATGATATCAGAACAAGTTTTAGGGTAATTTTATAATATTACTTTTACCCTTAATTACCTGATTTACCCTTTTACCGCATTAATAAAAATTACCAACGTTACTATTCATAATGCCAAAAAATAAAAGAAATATATTTATATAATTTGTACCTACTCATTCCAAATATATAATCCATTTATAAAAATTTAAAAAAACAAAAGTTTAATTAATTAATTTAAAATTAGTCTCGTTATCGAAATGAGAAAATGAGTTTTATAAAATTAAAACATTGCAAAAGATTGAAATGCTTTTAAATCTAAATTCATTGAAAAATTAATTTCAATAAACTAAATTAAATTAACTGATAAAAATATAATATATTTATACTTTAGAACCATTAAATAATATAATTTAACTATATAATTTATTTCAATTATTTTTTTTTCAATTAATACTTAGTATATTGTTTACTATTCATCAAAATTTGAAAGTTATCCGAAAAATATAAAAAATTCAACCAATGTAAATTTTTATATAGTTATTAAAAATAATAATTTTATGTTGTCATATAAAAATTATTAATGTTTCAAAATTTTAATTTAAAATGGGTTTACCATTAAAAGATGATAAAATTACCCTTTTAAAATATATAGGGTTTTATACATAAAATTAGGTTTATTCATATCCTATGACTAAAATATCTATTGTATGAATTTCAAAAATATATATTTCATTAATTTAATTTACTAAATTTAATTCACTTAATTTATTATTAAAAAATAAAAATATATTTTTTACATTTAATTGGTTTATATTTTTCAAAAAAATTGGTATCCAATAAATTCACCATACCATTTCATAAGTTAGTTATATTTGTTTGTGATAACTTAGAGGATATGTTATAAGGGAAATTTTATACTAATTGCGTCTTGTGGTTATTTTAAACTCACAATTTCATGCAATGAAATCAATTGAAGAATTAAAATTATTTTAAAAAAATATTTCATAAAAACATCCGGGTGTTACATTTTACCCCCCTTAAAACAAATTTCACCCATGGGATTCATAACATGGATACAAAAAGATGAAGATTATTCTTACTCATCACATCATTAAGTTATAACATATCTACAGTAAATTGGTGGTTCTAGCATAAAACTTTAACCAAACGAGTGGTCTTGTTTCATAGAACTTTTTCATTATGATCCAAGATCTCTATCGATTGTTATTTATAAGAAAGATATTTCTCCAGAGGAATGTATTTTAATTTTTGTACATTTGAGGGAACTGGTTTGTACATTCTTTGGAGAGATACATTGAATGCATCATGAACTTGATAGAGATTCAGTGGAAGTGAAAATCTATAAGCTACCTTCCCAACCTGATCAAGAATTTCAAAAGGACATATATACCAATGGATAAGCTTTCCCTTATTTATAAATCTCATAACTCTCTTCCATGAAGATATTCATAGAAAATTATTATCTCCCACTTTAAAATCTAGGTCTTTTCTTCAGTTGTCAACATAAATTTTTTGTCAACTATGAGATTCTCTTTTAGGTTTTTGAATATGTCTGACATTTCATCCATTTCATAAAAAAGATCCGGTCTTAATAGCTTTATTTCTAAAACTTCTTACCAGAAAGTTGTATTTATACACTTCCTTCCATAGAGGGATTCATAAATATCTATATGAATAATGGAGTGAAAGCTATTGTTGGAAAAAAAATCTACCAAAGGTAGGTGTTGATCCCAACCACCTTTGAAATCTATAGAGAAAGATCTCAACATGCCTTATAGATTTTTAATTTTCACCTCTAATAGATCATATGTATGAGGATGATAAGAAGTTCGAAAACATAACTCTGTATCCAAATCCTACTAAATAACTTTCCAACACATTGAGTTAAACCTCAGATCCTACTCAAATATAATATAAATTGGTACTCCATTAAATCTTACCACTTCCTTTACATATATCCAAGAAATATGATCAATATAGGAATCATATCTAATATTAAGGAAGTGTGCTAACTTCATAAGGAGATCACCCACAACCCATATAGCATTATGGAATTTATATGTTTTGGGAAATCCAATAAAAAAATATGTAGTGATTTTTTCCCATTTTTATTCTAGTATGGGTAATGGTTATAACATACCCTTTGAATTCTGTTTCTTAGACTTAACTGGTTGAAAAACCCAACACCAAAAATCATGTTCAACAATATATCGTTTCATGCCATCCCACTAGAAATACTCTTTCAGGTCCCTATACGTCTTTGTGCTTCGGGGATGAATAGAGAATGAAGAACTACCAACCTCATCCAATAACTCCTTTAATTCTAGTATGGTAGAAATAAAAACATCATTCTTGAACTTTATTATACCATCATAATAAAGGTTTAATTCATGAAAATATCTCATCTTATTTTGTAGCACTACATCATCTTTCTATGCCTCCTTAATCTTCACTTGTATATATGGTTGAACATTCATTTGAGAAAGATAAGATTTATCCCCTTCCTTTAAAATTTCAAGATATATCATTCAAAAATCCGTAAATATTGAATATTTTGTGATCGTCATCATGGATATGCTATCATGATCATTTCGACTCAAAGAATCTTCCACCTTATTCGCTTTCCCAGGGTGGTAATTTATTGAGAATTCATAGTCTATAATCAACTCAAACAATATTTTTTGGTGCATATTCAACTGATTTTTTTAAAATATACATTAAGCATTTATGATCAATATAAATATCATATCTTTTACCATAAAGGTAATTCCACCATATATTTAATGCAAGTATTACCATAGCTGACTCCAAATCATTAGTTGATTATTTTTTCTCATGAATTTTCAATTTTGTGAGGCATAAGCTACCACCATATCATTTTTTATGATAACACATCCCAGACCCTTCTTGGATGCATCATTTTAGATCAAAAATCTTTTTCCACAATAAGGTAGTCCGAGCACAAGTGCACTAGTTAGCCTTATTTTTAGGTCATTGAAATTATTTAAGCATTACTCCATCCACACGAACTTAACTCTTTTCCAAGTCAACATGTACATTGGATTAGATAGTCAGGGAAAATCTTTCACAAAATATCAATAATATCTATCCAAACAAAGAAAAATTCACATCTTAGTTACTGTTGATGGTCTAGGACAACATTCAATAACTTCTATTTTTTTGGATCCATAGACATACCTTCTCTCGAGATTATGTGACCAAAAAATGAAACTTACTAAATCCAAAATTCACACTTGGTAATTTTTTCATAAAGATTCTCTTTTCTCAAGTTATTCAGTGCGATTTTCATGTGGTCTTCATGTTCTTATTTATTCTTTGAATATACAAGAATATCATCTATAAATACTAGCACTAAATGATCAATATAGTCCTTAAATACTCTATTAAATATATCCATGATGATATAGGGAGAATTATTAAGACCAAAATGCATCACTATAAATTCATAGTGTCTATACCTTGTATGGAATGCCATATTTAGTATATCCTCCTTCTTGACCCTTAATTGATGATATCCTGAATGGATATCAATTTTTTAAAAGTATTGATCTTTGTGTAGTTGGTCGAATAAACCATCAATGTGGGGAAGAGGATATTTGATCTTGATAGTGATCTTGTTATGTTTTCAATAATAAATACAAAGTATCATTTACCATCTTTATTCTTAACAAACAGAACATGTGCACCCCAAGGTGACACACTAGGGCATATGAATCCCTTGTGAAAATTATCTTGGAATTTCTTCTTCAATTTCTACAAATAAATTGGGGCCATTCTCTAATATGTGTTTGATCTAGGCCTTACACTCGGTATCAGTAATATTGAAAATTAAACTTCATGATTTGGCAGAATACCTAAAAATTATTCCATAAAAACATCAAAAAAATCTTTTACAATAGGTTTATTCATAATGGCGAGTTTCTCCCCAACCATTTGATATTGATAAACATAATTTATAGGAACCAGGACCCATAATATGGATGAAATTTTCTTTGGAGGGTCATATTCATCCTTATATGGATAAACGATTATAGATTTATATGGAATATGGAATATAAAATTTGAGTTCCCTTCCTTAGAAATTGATATTATATCCAGATAGAGAAATCCAATCCATGCCAATAATCACATAAAATTACACTAATGGAAGTATCATAATATTTGTAGGATGAACTTTCCCACAAACTTCAACTGAAGAAGAATTATAAATTTTAATGCGACTATTGTTCCCTTAGGAATTGTCACAGTAGACTCAACATAGAAATTTTGAGGTAATACAGTGACACCCTTATAAAATTATTTTGAAATAAAATTTTGGGTGGATACATAATAAAATAAAACATTATCTACTTTAGAGTGGATAGTAAGAGTACCTTTAACCTCTTCATTATTTTACTCCACATCATTGATAGTGATCACATATGAATTTTCATTGCCTTTGGCCTTAATAGTTTTCTAATGTTGGTCATCATCGATAACCTAGGGATAAGGGCATTGGTTGGAATAATTCCCCATTTCCTTGAAATTGTAGCATTGAAGTGTGAGATTTTCATTGTGTGTATCCTTTTCTCTATTCACATCATTGGACATATTATTTCCTATCACTTTGAAATTCAATTTCTCGATGACATTCTTTCCCACACTTAAAAAAATTTTCTAGTCCCTATAAGAAAATATCCTCCATGTTTCTATCCACACTTTGAGCATAAGGGAAAAATCATCTTTTTTTTCAGTGTGGTATTTATATATTACCTTGAATTTCATTTTTCTCTTCTTATCAAACCCATAAGACAGATGGGTTACTCCAATATCCATCCCAACCTTGAGAGCACATTGAAAAATTTCCTCGTATCCATTGAAGTACCTTATGAATAATTCCATTCAGAGACTTGTTTTTAAGACACTAAATAATCAATCAATTTTACTCTCAAGTGGGATAATAATTCTAGAATCGTACCTTGTAAGTATAGTAAAATTATCTTCGCAGGTACCAACATATTCATTATCCTTTTTATTAATCTCAAGGATCTCCTTTACCATATTATTTTAAATAATACAATGAAAATATTTATTAATAAATAAGTTCTTGAACTAGTCTCATTCTATAGAGTCAATTTCACTTCATTACCTTGTATTCTAGATAAGATTCCACCATTGATCTGCTTCAGCTTCCAAACAATATACCACCAAGATTACATTATCATGATTTTAACATTGGAGATCTAAAAATAAATTTTTAGTGGTAATAATCTATTGTTCATCCATTAGTAGATCATAAGAACCACAAAAATTAGGTGGATGCAATATCATAAAGGACTCAAGAGAATGTTGTTTTCTCTTTTTCTAATTTTGAAGTCATTCATGATTCATAACTTGAGAAAGTTGTGTGAGCATAGAGAAAATATTTTTCATTCCATCTCTTATAACATTAGGTTTCTCAGGTGGATAGTCATTTCATTTCTCCTCGCATTCAATATTAATGTGGTACCTTCGGGTTCCAGTCATTGACTAAAACCAAGAATCCTAGATTGAGAAACACTAGTAATAAGGGAAAAACCACATAATAAAGAATAAAATTTCAAATTAGGACACTTTAGGACTTATAATAGGTTATTAATGATCATTTATAAAGAACTATGATTTTAACCTATACTTTGAATTATCCTTAGGGTTCTTATTAAGGTTTTCTCAACCTATTTTCCATAGGTTAACTATACCTTTACTCTAATACCAACTATAATAGCATATTCTTTACATACATAGATATTACAAAAAAAGTGAATAATACTCACTAAAAAACACAACAAAAACAATAAAATAATGTATAGGTTTAGTGTATTTAGAAACTGGGAAATATAAAAAACCAGTTTATAAGACATATACATTGTCTCATGCAGACTCCTTTATAACTAGATGTCTTTTTGACAATCTTGCTAATACCATTATTTAAAACTTAGGGAAAAGAAACATAATAAAGGGTGATATCATATGCCTAGTAAGGGTAATAAAGGGAAATATAAATCATATAATTATCCAAATACATAAGAACATAACTTTATAAAATCTTATCCAACATATGAAAGATTATAATATCAAGTCATGGGATAAATCCTAAAAGTTCATAAAAAATCAATGAACATATTCCCAAACTTTATAACATAATACATGGAATTTTTGAAATACACATAAGAGTAGATAATAATTTCATATTGGTAAAAGATAATTTCTAATACCATCATAGCAAACAAATTCCATTACTGAACCAAGTTCACTCCTCATTCTAGCCCTGTATTACTGAACCTGTTTTACTTCCCATTCCAATCCTAGTTTACTAAACTGAGATCATTTCCCATTCCATCCCTATCTATCTCATGAGATATAAATATTTACCCAATTAATTGGAGAGAGATATAGGTCCCACCTATCTCATAATGTAATCATTCTTACATGTTCCATAAAAACATAAATCATTCATCATTGCATAACTGAAGGAATAAAAAGGGTTTCTTAAACATCATTCCATCATAACATAATACATGTAAAAGAAATATATTTCACAAACATAATTCCATTATAAACAAAATAAAACCATAGGAATAACATGTATTGTATATTTGAAACATATCCCTATTAAATAATTCCATCTAAGATGAAAAATAATTCTTATATAACACTTGAAATTAAATCTTGAGGAAAATATACTTTATTCTTCAAAAAAGTTTTCTTTTCTCTAAATTCCACACAATTTTAAAAGAAAAAAAATTTATTTTAAACTAACCTTGAAATATTTTACATTAAAATAAAATTAAATAAGGCATTATTAAAGTGTAAAAATCAGTTCATGCCTTATAAGTTAAAAGAAAACATTCTTCTCATAATTTTGTCTGATAAGTCAATAAGTACATCATATTGAAGAAAACAAAAATTTCATTTCATACCATTTAATAAAATTCAAAAATGGGTAAAATTTACTAAATATATCATAGAATATTAGAGAGAATATTTTGGAATACATATTTAGGAGACTCGGACATGGATGATAAATATACCCTAGTAAATACTTATGTATAAACAATCTTGTATAATAACGAGTTTGTGAAATTATCCCTTAAGATAGGACCGATATGCTTTGTATGTATCTAAAACTCCTATATAATGATTTAAATAATTTTATTTAATTTTTCTAGAATCATAGTCATTTTTATGATATCATATAGGATCATATTATCATTTGTTTGTGAATAACTTTTCATTATTACTCGTTATTTGGGTATTAACGCACATGAGCCTCAACCCAGTTAGTGAGGTCTCTCTAAGTGCATCCATGAGACCCAGTTTCGAAACTAGACGAAGGCATAATTATGGGTTATTGTAGCATGTATTGTAGCATGTATGGTAGCAGGTACTGTAGTAGGTACTTTTCGGGACTGTAGCAGCCGGAAATATTCACCTTGGGCCACCAGTTTGGGCTTGGAGTGCTTAATGACTTAGGTCCACCCAGGCCTTTGGGTTAGTAAGGATTTTGGGCCACCTTTAAGGCCTTCAGGCTACCTCAGGTCATTCAGGCCACACAATCAATGCGGTTTCCCCAATCAGAATCTATAGAAAGAAGAATCCACAGAGGAGGATTCAGAGTAGGCACAATCACTAGAGTAGAACCAACATATTTGGATGAATGAGAGGATATAAAAACTCCATCGGTACCAACTTGTTCTTGTACAAGAATCTTAGATGGATGTCCATGTGAATGTGGAGAGCTACCATCACGATGGAGATGCTGGGGATGGGATGTTCCTTGTTGTTATATTCTGGTTGAATTTTCTAATAACTTAGGGTCATGTAATGTCTCTTAAACCTATGTTCTATGTAATATCTAAGCCTATGATCCTTTTAAGGGTTACCCCTCATCCCCTGAAAAGGGGGTTATCAAAAATCAATAAAAAATGAAGGCCTTTGGTCCATTCGGGTAAAAACTGCTTCATTTTCTTATGCATGTTTTGTTGAATAAGTTATTGTTATCCTTATTAGTTCATAGTTATAACATTAAAAAATTATATTAATATAATATGTATCATATTTATTCATTCTATATATTTATATAATCACTCCTTAATGTAGATCATATAGAATGAATCTCATTGCACCGTGGAGACAATATGACGTACGTACGCATAAGCGATGATATCATTCCCATAATTGTGAAATGGTATCAAAGTGGATGATATATATTTTGTTACACAATATATTTCATGTTATAATAAAATATGTAGTTATTATTTCCATTATTATACCCATCCATGTAAGGTGGTGGTGAAAAACAGTTTGCACCACGACATGGAGATGGTAAGTTGTACGTATGAACATGTGGTGATTTCATTTTTCATAGGATGGATAGAAGGTGGAATATGGTTGTTTGATAATAATAATAAAATATAATTATATAATTTATAATGTAGTTATTACTTTATAATATAAACAACTCATGAAGAAGAAGTATAATGGAAAAGAAGTTTGAAAAAATCAGTAGAGGAGATTACCTCTTCTTCGACGAGCTCCCTCTAGATCTTCCCTTAAAGCACTAAAGTTGGTCTTTGGAGAAGACCGGATCCACTATAACGTGACTAGGAAAGTTGAGAAGGGATATGTGTAGAGGAGACCATGCATGAAGGCACGATATATTTTTATTAAATGAGGTAATAGGTTCCCTTTTATAATTGAGGTGAGGGGAAATTTTGGAATATCCAAAAATATTAATTTATAATAAAATCTAAACATATCCAAAAGCCTCCAAAATTTTATATTTTTGAAAATGAGAATATATGAGGTTGTAATATCATCAAAAAATCAATTTTATACAAATTATTTCTATTAATTTAATCCTTATCATTTTAATTAACAGTTAGTTATTCTATTTAATTTTAACTAAGGTAACAAACATTTCAATATTAAAAAGGTAAAATATTTACTTATGTGACATAAATTCGACCATAAATGAATAATTTAGAAGATTTTAGACCATATATTAATAATTATATATTTTTAAAAATGTTCTGATTTTTAAATAATTTAATAAAAACTTATTTTGATAAACAATCAATAGTGTTAATTTTGACACTATTTAATTTATTGATTATTAAAAATATAAAGATAAAAAGTTAAATATGAAAAAAAATATTTTATTATATTACTAATAGGTATAGGTAATCTAGAAAATTCTATGGATATACTAATTATCCCAAATTATTTTAATTTTTAATATTTTTAATAATATTTATTTTTCATCTCTAGAAAATAATTTCTACATATTTTTTGTTTAATTATATAATATACTTATTTATTGAATAAAAATTAAAAATAAAATACTATGAAGAAGATAAATATTTTAGATTTTAAAAAAATATTTATACTTGAATATATCTTTTAAAAAATCCTAGATTAAAAATGTTTTATCTATTAAAACATGAATGTGACAACTTTACCATCACTTAAATAAAATATTACAAGTGTCATAATCATTTTCATAGGGATCCAAATTGTAAATAACTAGATCTCTGGATTATTAGGGTCTAGATATACTCATACAATACGATTTGATGAAGTGTTTTTTTATTTTAAGAGTAATTAGTATTTTAATAAAAACTATTTTATTTATTTTTCAACAATTAAATAATTTCCGCATCATCAATGTATAATCCTTTAAGGTAATTATTTATTGACTAAAAATTACAAATAAATCACAATGATAAATAAAAATATTTTATATTTAAAATTAGTATTTATATTCGAATTTATCTTCTGTAAAACATTATATTAAAAATAATATATTTATTAACATTTTATTAAGACATATTTAACTTTTTATTAAATAGAATAAATTAAATGTCTCAATCTCATCAAAGTGTCTAGAAAAGGATACCATTTAGAACCAAGGATAAAACAAACTCATCCAATGATATTATGAAAAGTGTTAGTATAATTTTATAATATTATTTTTACCCTTAATTACCCGATTTAACGTTTTACCACATTAATATAAATTACCGAAGTTACTATTGATAATGCCAAAAAATAAAAGAAATATATTCACATAACATGAAGACATTGATTCCAAATATGGAATATATTTTTAAAAATTTAAAACAAATATGTTTTAATAATTAATTTAAAATTAGTATCATTGTCGAAATGAGAAAACGGGTTTTGACAAGTTAAAACATTATAAAATATTGAAATGTTTTTATATCTAAATTCATTAAAAAATTAATTCCAATCACCTAATATATATTAACTAATATAAATATAATATATTTATAATTTAAAACCATTAAATAATATAAATTAACAATATGAATTATTTAGACGATTTTTTTTTTCAATTAAAATATAGTACATTTTTTACTTTTCATCAAAACATGAAAGTTATCAAAAAAATATAAAAAATTCATCCAAAGTGAATTTTTATATCTCCCTTGTATATAATAATATTATGTTTTCATATAAAAATTATTAATGGGTCAAAATTTTAATTTAAAAATGATTCTCCATTAAAAAGAGGTAGAATTACCCTTTTAAAAAATATAGGTTTTTATACATAAAATAGGGTTTATTATTATCCTATGACTAAAATATATATTGTATAAATATCAAAAAATTATATTTAATTAATTTCATTTACTAATTGTAATTTAATTAATTTATTAATACAAAAATACAAATATTTCCTTTACATTTATTTGGTTTATATTTTTTCATAAATAATTGGTAGACAATTAATTCACCAAATATTATAATAAGTTATATTTATTCCCTATAACATAACGACTAGGTTATAATTGTAATTTTATAATAACAGGGTCTTTCAATTTGTTTCAACTCATGATTTCATGCAATACAATCTATTTGAGAATTTAAATTTTTTAAAGAAAATATTTTATAAAAACATCAGGGTGTTACATATATCTTGATGAATTGGATAACTTTATTGTTTCTTATGAATTGGTAAAATCTCAAATTTTCCAAAAGATGATGAAAGATGAAATTGATTTTAAATTTAAGAGAAACATAAAAAATCAATATGTTGAAGATAATTATTCTTGTGACTTCAATGATAAATTGGATGATGAGTGGAGCAAAAAAAATGATGTCTATTATATATAAGAAATATCGAAGAGGAAGAAGATAGTTTGGAGGTAAAATTCTTCTTAAATTTTTTGAGTGTGGTGGAATAAAACAATTTTCTATGAATTTACCCAAAAATAAATTTAGATAATATTCAGATGATTCTAAAGAAAAACCTTGATGGAGGAAGTGGAACAAAAGTTTTATAGAAGAAAATTCATTCAAAAAATATAAGAAGAAGTTAACTAGAAAAAAAGAGTATACTCAGTGAGAAAGATGAATCAGACTCAAATAATAGAAATTCTTTAGAAGACGAAAGTTTAGAAAAGTTTAGAACATTCATTAATTTTGTTATAATTTTAAGACTCCTCAAATAGTGATAAATAAGGAGGATAAAAATATAATAGAGAGTATCAGATCAGAATAAAACTTATTGCATGTATTGGAAAAAACAAAACTCTCAAGAAATATATCAGAGTAATGATGAAATATTGTGAATAATTTTCTTGAAGGAAGAAAATATTTCATAAAAAAGGAGGAAGAATACATTCAGAAGATATTAAGTTACAAAATTAGAATTTCTGAATAGGGTAATATTATGGAAGATCTCAATAAGAAGATGGAAGTAATGGAAGCACTATTTAATATGTTTCCATTAAAACTTATTGTGTTCTAAAGTACCCCGATGAAGATGAATGTAAAATTAAAAAAATATTAAAATTAAAATATGAGACTTATAATTTTTTTGAGAAAGCTCAAATCAAAAATTTGTTGAGATCATAACCCAAAAAAATAATTTATCATCATATTTTTCAAAAAGTTTCTGTTCTAAAAAAAGTTCTTGGAATGATTGGATGAAAAAAGGATTTGAGAAACCTATCACATCTAAAAAAATTTAAAAGACCCTCAGTGGGAAATTTTGTCCATGAACAAATTATGTTGAATCATGAATAAGTTATTGAACGCAACTAATTTTTTACAAATAATGATATTACTTCAATAGAAAATCATGATTTGATGGCTATTTCTGGTGGGGTGAAATCTATGTGAACATGTCTTATAATTGTTGGTATAACTTTTCACTTCTTGGAAGAAGGTTTTAACAAAAGGAAATATAATTGTGTAAGAAGTATGGGTAACTTTTCTAACCCATAGGATGTTAGAAAATAAAAATCCCAAGATATTATGAACTTTCCAAAAAAAAAAAATTTAATTTCTAGAAGAAGTTTGTGGAAGATGTTATCATACTAGTCATGATTCAAAAAGATGTTTGAAAATCCTTCTAGAATAAGTTTCTTATGGGAGAAAAGAAAAGGAAGTTGGAAAGAAAAAAGTTGGGTAAAGATATTTTGTTGTTAAAACTTCCTTGAAATAAAGTAAAAAATAACAAACCATGGATACTTGATAGTGTCTATTCTTCACACATGATAGATGATTTAAATATGTTAATTTTTTTTTAAAATTATGATGGATCTATTTTTACCTTTGGTAATGATATTTCCTTAAAAATTAGAGGAATTAAAATGACTATGATTGAAGCACAAAAGTTGAAATCTAAGGAAGTTTTATATTTTGATGGGATAAAACATAACTAAATTTCTACAAGTAAACTTTGAGATGATGGAAAATAAGTGATATTTATAAAATATTTCTATTTTATAAAAATTGTGAAATATGGAAACATTATTACAAAAGGATAAATAAACAGTGTGAATCTATTTCATATAGAATAATTTAACTATTCTTGTTACTTATGGGATGAATATGAGAATAAGTTGTGCCACTAAAGACATGGTCACCTTGGGAAAAAAACATGAACAAACTTTATAAAGTTGATGTTTTACATTACATGACATAATTGAAATAAATATATGAAGATGTTTTAGTTACTTTTCAGATAGGGAAGACAACTAACAAAAGTCATATGAAATTTAAGATTCAGTCTACCAGACCCCTTGAACTTATTTATTCTGACTTATATGTGTTGATGAGAGATAAATAAAGAAAATGAAATATATTCTTTATCCCTTTTATTTATGATTTTACTCAGACAAAAACATAATTTTTATTGAACACAAGTAAGTTCCTGCGAAAATGATTAGTTTTTTTAAAAAAGAAGTAGATAATGAAATGGGGGTTTATATAAAGTTTTTGAGGCCAAATAATGGTAACTAATTCACAAATAAAACTTCCGAAACTTATCTAAGAAATTATGGTATCAAAAATTAGTATAGTTCTCCCAATACTCTAAAAAATGGAGTAGAAAAAATAAATAATAGAAGTTTTGTTGAAATTGGAAGAATTATGTTATTAGAATACAAAATTTTAAAGTTATATAAGATAGAATATAATATTAATATTTTACTTGTTCAAAATAGGTGCTTGTTGATACCAGAAACCAATATGAATCCCTATGAAATGTGGTTTTAAAAAAATTATTGAAGTAATTTAATATTTTTTGGAAGTCCATGTTTACTTAAAATTAAAAATTCAGATATGGGAAATTCTAATGATAATTCTAAGAAAGGAACTTTTATGGTTTATTTACCCAATGTAAGAAGTTAAAAATGTAGGATCAAAAATTTTAAAAAGTTGGTGGGATGATATGATGTGAAATTAAATGAAATAAAAAATTCTTTAACAAAAATTGTTGATAATGCTGAGGATGATAAACTGGATAATTCTAAAAATAGTGAAAGTAAGTAGAAATATTCATACCAATATTTAGACGAATCATGTGATGAGGAAATTGATGCTGAGAGAGAAACTTCTAATTTTTCTACCTTTCAAAAGCATATTGAGATTGAAAAAGTTATTGGGAATTATAAGGATCCAGTTGAGACCAAAAGAAAGTTGATATTAGAAAATAAAACTTCACTTACCATAAAAGTTGATCCATAATTAGTTTCATAAGCTATTAAATATAAATAATGGGTGGATTCTATGAATGAAAAGTTGAATCAGATTAAGAATAATGAAACATGTCAATTTGTTCTATTTCTAAAAGGTAAAAATATTATTGGAAAAAAGTGGGTTTATTGAAAAAAGTTGAATAAACATGGAGAAATTTCAATAAACAAAGAAAAATTTGTTTTTAAAGGCTATTCATAGGTAGAAGGTGTGGATTATGATGAAACCGTTTCCCCATTTCAAGGTTTGAAACTATTATAATGTTTCTAGAAGTGGGTTCTCGTCATAATTAAAATGTTCTTCAAATGGATGTAAAGTCGTCATTTCTCAATGAACAAATTGAAGAACAAGTTTAAAATGAACAACCTTATATATTTCTACATGATGAGTATGAAAAAAATTTTCTAGATAGAAGAATGATTTGTATGGGATCAAATAATCCCCACTTTTAGGGTATTATATGTTTTACAATTGTCATAAAATATTGATATTTTCCAAAGGAAAAGTTGATAGCAACTTATATGTGAAATATTTTGACTCAAAAACTCTAATTATAACTGTTTATGTGTATGATATAATTTTTTTATAGGGATAGAGAAGATTATAGTAAAAAAAATTTGGAAAAAAATGAAAAGGAACTTTAAATAATCAATGTTATGAGAATTAAAATTCATCCTTGGATTTCAATTTAAACAAAAAGAAAAATACATTTTCCTATCTAACGAAAAGTACAACAGGGAATTATTAAAAAAGTATGGAATGTAAGAATAAAAAGAAGTTTATTTTTCTATCTCAATGTGGATGATGATAAGTAAAGGTTAGTCTGGTAAAAGTGTGAATCAAAAATAGTTTCAGAAGCTGATAAGAAGTCTACTTTATCTTACCGTCTCAAGTCCTGATATTGTTTATGCTTTGAATTTGTGTGTTAGGTGTAAAATTAATTTAAAATAATCATATATATTAGAAACAAAGATAATATTGAGATATTTCAAAGTAATAATGTCACATGGGTTTTATACAAAATAAATTTTTAAATGAAGTTTATATGTTATATCAATGTCGATTGGGATAGAGATTATAATGGTAAAAAATAAAACTCATGAGGAAAATTTTTCTTGGGTGAATTTTGTGTGAGTTATAATAGTAAGAAATAATGTTTAGTAACACCGAGAAAGAAATAAAAATATGTTTTGGCTAGTCATAATTTCTCACAGATGTTGTGGATGAAAGATCAGATGGAATATTTGAAAGAAAAGGTTTCTAAACCATTGTTAATACCTCAAGATAACTTGAGTGAAATTGATCTTTCAAAAAATATTTTTGAACATTCTTGATCAAAACACATTGAAAAAAAGTTTAACTTTATAAAATATAATGTTTTTATTGGAGATGTTTTCCTAGAGTATATCTCAAGGAAGTATCAAATTGATGATATCTTCACAAAATCAATTCCAAAAGAAAGGATTATTGAATTGAGGCTGCAACTTCATGTTTATACTTCTCTAATGACTTCATAAATATCATAAAGAAGTCCCCCACCATGATCTGGATTATGTTGAAAAAGGGGTAGAGAAATTAACAACTTTTCTACTTTGTAAGATGTTTTTACTTAAATTTCATTAGTGAATATGAATCTATGGTTATCATAAAATAAGGGGGAGAAAATGAAAAGTGAGAGGAAAAGATAAAAGTCATGGACAGTTTATCTTTACATGTCCAATAGATTTTCTTTCCATCAAGGGATGGAATTCCTTAAAAACATAACTGTTTTTAGTAGTGTGGTGTCAAGACACTCACTTTTGAGAAATGCTATTTTTTGATAAAAGTAAAAAAACTTGAGTTGTTTAAAAAAGATAAGTTAGTAAAAAAAATATGAGAGTTGAAAAAGTTATTAATGATTGATGTCAAGAAATACAAAGGGGTAGATTGAAGAACCTTTTTGATGTTTTTGTTTTTAACCATGTTTTTTTATATTTGTTGAAAACTATCCTTTTTATAAAATATAGTTTTTGTTCTTCATAATCATACCCAATCAATCATAATGATTTTTCATAACAAAGTTAGAAGTTTCTAGATCCAAAAACAAAGGGAGATGAAATATTTATCTTTAATATTTTCTTTTCTGGACACATGTTTCCAAAATTATGTTTTCAAACTGAGAAACACTAGATGTAGAAGAAGTCAAAAATATAAAGTTTTTGATTAAAAGAATTACCAGACTCAGATCCATCGGTATAAATTTAATAATTCACTAGACTCGGTGTTGGTTATAAAGTCATAAGAATATGAAAATGAAAGTTAGAATATTGCTGAAGAGGTTGAATGAAGATAGTAATGTCAAGATTCAGATAGTCTTTATAATTTCTAACCAAAATTAGATAATTATTTTCTGGTCATGAACTTCTAAAAAATGACGAAAAATATCATGATAAAAACTTTTGAAAAAATTGAGGGATCATATAGATTGTTTTGGTTCCTAAATACTGGAAATAGAAGATCAGATCCAAAATTACCAAAAAATGATGTTTTCATAAATATGAATGAGTTATTTGTAATAGGGTTTGATGATTTTCAAAGTTTATTAGTGGAGTTCCCATCGTAATGATAATTACATCGTAATGGGAATTCCATCATTATGAGAAATCCATTGTAATTGGAATTCCATCATTAAGAGGATTCCATTTTACCAACTCTGAGAAGGAAAGTCATTTCATCATAATGAGTTGAAGAAGTTCATAATAATGATCTGAGGAAGAGAGTCAGATCATAATGATCAGAGGAAGAGAGTAAGATTGTAAGGAGTAGAGTATGAGAGACAGATCATAATGAATAGAGGAAGATAGTCATATCGTAATGAGAAGAGGAAGAAATTAAAATCATAATGGGCAACAAAAGAAAGTTAGTTCATAATAAGATGATTAAGAAAGTCAGATTGTAGTGAGTTGAGGATGTTTATCTCAATCAAGTTGAGGAAGTTACATCAGTCTAAAGAAAAGTTAGTATGTTTGATATATTTTGAAGTAGTAAAAGATGAATTTTAAATGTGATTGTATTTCGAAATTTTGAAATTTGAGTAAGCGGGAAACGTTTTTGAGTTTTCTAAATTTTCTATTCCAATTCAACTATAAATAGATGAAGAGTTCATTCATACTTTTCACCATTTTAGACGTGCAGAAAATGAGGAGAACTATATATTTCTTATCAATTTTTGATATCCAGACTGAGACCTCATTAGATGGTCAGAAATATGAATGTTTTGTTTAATAGATTGAGAAGACCAGACTGAGAAGACGAGACTGAGAATATTAGACTTAGAAGTTGAGTTTAGTTTGAGAAGTTCTGTTTGAGAAAAGGGGTCATCATAATGATTCTATCATAATGAGAAAATCAAACTAAGGATCAGACCCAATTTTATCAGACTGAGGTTTCAGATATATTTTTGTGGAGTAAGATTTTTTTATATTTTCTTTTTTGTGCCAATTTTTTTATGAAAACTTTGAAAACTAATAGGATTCAATATAATCATTCCTTTGAGAATATATATGGTGTATAGTGAGAGTTTTAACAAGTTTTATTTACTTAATCATTATAGTTAATTTCCATAAACCCACAAGAGTGGCTACAAAAATGATACAGGTTCTCACACTAAGGCCAAACCTTGTAAATCTTGTCTTCTTTACTTGCTTTCCTAATTTTCCATGCATGATTATTTACTAAAATATGATAAGGATATGAACATTAATAGGCTTTAGGGGTTAAGTTATAATTTTTCTAAAACTCATAAAAATTTGAAAAACTAATTTATCCCCACCTTCTCACTTGCTATTAGATCCATGGAAACTTCATAAATATCCCTTGAATTATTAAAATTTTACAATATCAAATTCCCATAAATATAATTTCTTCATTAATCAAGGATATCAAACTTCTTTATGTATTTGAAATTCTTCTTTTATTATGAATGTAAAACCATTTTGGGTGGTTGGGACTTCCATTAACCACTATTAATTGATTTATTTTTCCACATTTTTCAGGCCACATTCCAACCATGAATCCATAAGGCATCAATAAATGATGTCTTGGGGTTTTGGGATTGAGTTGGGAATCCAGGGCATAAGTGTAGAATCCCGTCAAAGACTTGGATGCATATTTGATGAAGAATAGAGGTGAAAAGAAATAGTGATAAAGGATAATGATGTGGTTCTAATGATATGTGATGGAGGCCTCAAGAGATTTGGGTTCAAGTGACCCTGGGGGTGAAACCAAAGGTGATGATGGAAATTGTGGCCACATAGAAAAACATGAAGGGTTAGGCATTCAGGATCTACAAATCCTAACTACATAATGTGTAGTCCTCCAAGTCATATGTTGTTTATATCACTTGGTGTGGTAGTTGGGTTTTGTGTTCTTATAAATATTTCATGGGGTGTGACCATTGGTTCTACACCATATATCTTCATTATGGACACATCGAAATGTAACCGAGCACACAACGGGTTAATATGTTGTCCCTACACGCTATGTAGGCCTTTAGACACACCATGTAATCTAGATATCTGACATGAGAATCTCTGTCATAACATTTTCATGTCATTTAGAGGTATACATGTCATGTGGGATAATTAAATGTCATTTACCTGAGTAACATGCTATGATCTATTTCAGTAGTACACAATTGAGTTCATATAAGGTTCCACACAATGTGTATCATGCTTTACATGAGAATTATATTTATTCCACATAGATTGGATGGTGAAAACACACACCCATCCACTATTCAAAGACCACATGTTGTGTACCTGGTAGTAAATACTATGTACTTGATAGTTTAAGGTGTTTTAGATTATTTCTCCAATGAGTTTCAGAATCAAGAACATGAATAGTGAATTCTGAGTTCTTTTTCACATATAACATGTTGGTGCATTTCACTTTTTTCATAATTATTTCCTCTATAATTAGGCTGGCACCTGAGTGGTAAACCATGCAATCCTACATCCAAAAGGACTGTGTTCAAATACATTTAGGGGAGAGTTGGGGGAGGGGGGTATTGTAGCGGTTATTATTGCAGTACTGTATCAATAATATAACACCAGTACTATTAACCTAATTTTGGATATTGGGATAAATAGAATTTAGGCTACATGGAACTTAGTCAATCAATTGGACTTTTTTCCATAGGGCCTATGGGATAAAAATATTCAAGCCTTTGGGATATAGGGACTTCCTGGCTAGGAAGCCGTGAGACTCTGGTCCATGAAGTATAGTAGGCCCTAGATTACTGGAGAAACCACATGAAGATGGATCATAGCATAAGTAGTTACTAGGTGGAGAAAACCAGACCCATGACTAAAGGAGTGTCACAACATACATGACATTGGACTATTCATTAGTACATGGGAACTATAATCTTATAGCAATACTAAGGTGAAGGAGTTGATGTATAAGGTTGTTCAAGTTTATTTAGGGTTCAGTAATTTGTAATGCGTTTATGTACCTAGGCCTCTAGTCCATGTAGCTCAGGATTTGTTCCTCTAGGACTCTTGGTCATGTAAAGGTTTCCTCTTATCCCATTTAAAAATGGGATTGTCTAGAAATAAAAAAAGAAATATAATACATTTTTCCTATTACATTTAGTAAGGATTATCTCTAGAGAATTTTTGGTAGTTTATATTTTTTTATAGATAATGATGTAGTGTGAAAATACATACAGAGAAAATTCTAGGTCTTCACTACCGTTATTTCCATAATTTAACACCATAGAATGATAAAGGGTTAAATGACTAAATTATATGACTCATGTCAACAAGGAGAAACTTTCTCTTCAGGATCCTACCTGATTAGAACTCTATAGTTAAGTGTGCTTAGTATTCAGTAGTGATTAGGATGGGTGACCTCCTGAGATGTTTTCCAGGGTTTCTGTGAGTAAGGATAAAGTACACTAGAAAGAACATGTGTTGGATAGTGGGGAAAATCATTAGTATGATAACCCTTTCAATCATGTGGGTGGTCCCTAGAGAGGGGAAAACATGTCTGCAGGTCAACTGGTGTTACCTAGAGGGATAAGACCTAATGATCATGTTAAGATGGGGTGTATATGCTATCAACATGGTCTAATTGTTACATTCAGTATCATAATAGGAACCTAGAATTAAGTGTGGTAGCACAGCCTGGGTTAAGATATTGGGTCCATAATGAGGCCGTTGTTCTCAAAAGGGGGTGTGAACTCAACATCTTATAATTATAAAGGGTTAAATATCTAAATTATATGACTCGTTCCCCTTACTATTGGCTGGGGTGTTTGGGGGCTGGGGTGTGGGGATCCAGTCATGAGGTCAATCCCCCTAACAGTTTCTTATTGTAGCATGTGTAATATTATATAAAAACCCACCTTTATATGACTCATGTCAACAATGTGAACTTTTCTTTTCAAGATCCTACCAAATTAGAAATCCATAGTTAAGCGTTATTGGATTTCAGTGGTGATCAAGTTGGGTGACCTCATAGGAAGTTTCCCAAGGTGTGTGTGAGTGAGAGAATTTTTTTTTTGAAAGAACATGTGTTGTACTATGGGGATAATCATTAGTCTGATGACCTATTCATGCATGTGGGTGGGCCCTAAGGTGGGGACCATGTGTCTTCGGGGCAACTGGTGATACTTGGTGTTCCAAGACCCAACAACCATGTTAATATGGGGTGTCCGTGCTGTCAGTGGGGCCCAATGTGGCATGTCTAGATGGGCATTCCCAATGCCAATGTTGTGGAAACTAGTGCCTAAGAATCAAGAAACATGTTTTGGGGTGGATTTATCCCCTGCAGATCAACTAGAAAACAAAAAATAATTGCATATAACCAAAAAAAACCATAAAATATCATAATCATCATCCATAATGTAATAAGATACAATATGATACTACAAAATTAGTTAAACATTTTAAAACTTAAAAAAAATACCAAAAAAAAGGGTGAGGGAAACCAATTAGACCAACTAGAAATTATGCAACATGGGGGCTATCACCCTCATGACACCTCCACCAATACCTTCCAAAATAAGAAACACTAGGAACCAGATCCACCATCACCACCACAGAAAACCTTTCCATTACTTAGGTTACACATAACAAATTCTACCTTAAACTAAGGGTTTATGTAGGGTGTGATCCAAATTTGTAGTAGAATACCACCAAAATACATTCCATGAAATGACATTAGATGAAAAATTGACATGCTAGTTTTTTTATTAAAAAGAGAAAGAATTTTTTTTAAATAAAACATGATTTAAAATTAAAAGAAAATAAATCCAAAAATATACATAATGGTAAGAATATCATGAGTACCATAATAAATTATTAAGTCACTAGGGGTGGTGGGGTCCTAGGATCCTTATAATCTTATTTATCAAACCATCTCTCCGACCTAGAAACCTAGGATTCCCTTGTGATAAATTTAATTTCTGATGTCACATGAACCACCTCTTACACAATAACACTTCCAATAATTGAATCACACATAAAAAAAGACATTTTCAATAGAAAATTCATTATTAATCCCTTAATCACACCAAAAAATTTGGAAAACATGTTTTTCACCACCCACAAAATTTATAAATCCTATTTGAAATAAAATAAAGCATACTAAACTCACTAAACAATTTCAAATCATCTAACCATCTAATGTTTTCTTGATATATTGATGAATCTAGGTGGAAATCACTAACCTCACCATGTAGTGGCCCTATAGAAGACATAGAACACCATTTAAATCAAGATTTAATCCTAAGAAATTGGATTTGAACCCAAATTTGATCAAAAAACATTTCTGGAGAAAGAGAACCCAAGAAAGAAGAACAGGAGACAAAGAATAAGTAAGAAAATATGAGATGAGAGGCCCACATGTTGATTTCTTTAAGATTAAATACTAAAAATATGACCTTTAACAAAGTTGTAAAATATATTTATCAATACTCTAGAATCACTAATAATGTAAGAGATGTTAAAAGGTTATCTTTACTAGCGCTCATAAAAAGCACTGATAAGGGCCCCATTGATAAATGGAATAATTTATTTATTCACCCTCTATTAGTGCTTCCCACCACCCTTATCAACACTCCCCAAACCATTTATTATATATTTAGATAATCCCTCCCTCTTGCATACAACCCTTCCTCCAGTGAGTTTCGAACCTGAGACCCCTAACTTATACACCGACGCCTTTTCCACTCCCCTATTTTGTTTTGTTTTAAATTTTATTATATATTTATATATATTTAATTACATTTTTATACACACACACACACACACAAAAACACATACATATATGTTTATACATGTATTTATATATATAAATAAGTTTTAAATATGGAAAATTATATTTTATATGTAAATATGTTTAATTATTTATTTATAAAATTAATTTTTTTATTTGTGAATATATAGAAAAATATATATATTGTTATATATTTTATTATAAATAATATTACATTATGAATAAAGATAAAAATTTAAATCCATAATATCCATATATATGTAATCCCTGGGATTAAATTCAATCCCCATTGAAAAAGGGAAAACCCACTTAAACTAGGCTGTATATATATCAAATATTAAAAAATATTGGTATCCAAACTAAGAACTAAGTTGTAGAGGAATTTTGGAACATTTTTTACTCTAAAAAATATTGACCAAGGGTTTATTGGTCAAAATGGTGCAGATATCATCGCATGCTTTGATTTGATATGTGGTAGAGCCCAAACGGATACCCAGATCAAATGTTATGGTCATTTGATGTTCGAGTTATGCTTTCAACTTATTTTAGATATTTTATTATTATTTTTTATTTTTTATCTTCAAATTGTTATTAAATGACTATTAATTAATTATAATTATAAAAATAATGATTAAAAATATTTTTAAAAATATTTTAGATGTTATTTTTACTAAATTTGTTATATATTATGTGTAAATTACTATTATTCCTTATCTGAAAAATATTAAAAATATATCTATATATAATTTTTATATCAATATAAATATATTTATAGATTAATATATTATTTTTAATGACATTTGTTTTCAAAAAATACCCTTTATTAGTGATTTTTTTGAAGCACTAAGAAAGGAAATTTTTATCAGTGATTTTTTTTCTAGCACTGATAGGGGGGTTATCATCTTTTTTACCAGTGCTGATAGAGGGACCCATTTTACATAACTTTTTTAGTACTATTAAAGACCCACTTTAATAGTTCTAAAAAATATCTATTAAATAACCTTGTTAACATCACTTTTTCCAATGCTAATAAAGAGGTTTTTTAACACCGCTTTTAGCTTGCACTGTTGACACCCTTGCATTTGATAATCCCAATTTTGTAGTAGGGAATTCAGACAAAACCACCCAAAGATTATATCATAAGGGAGAAAAGTGGAAAGTGGAGGCATGCCTTGGACTTTCAATTTTTAAAAGTGCATGTTTGGGTGATTTGGGGTTAAAATTGGGGAGGGGTAGTTTAGGAAATTCAAAAATTTTAATGTTATGGTAGAGCACATGGTTTGGCCAATTTTTTTTCAAATAATGTGTTAAATGTGAGACACCTCTATCTAAGATGAAATTTTGATTCATGGTTTTCCTAGAGAGGGTTCATGCTCATGTTCCTAGCTATGTGCCTCAAATAGAACCACCATCCTTGGTGCACAATTATCCCTCAAGAGCCGTATGACCATGAAATTTTTCATGCGACCTAGACAGTTCCACTGTCTATGGTGCACATTTTCCATTAGGTTGCAACATGGTTTCTTCTAACTGTGCGCGAATTTCGTGAATTTATCTATTCAAACCAAAACTCCATTTTTCTCAACAAGGATCAATAGATCATATAAAAAATATAATACCAAAAAATAGAAAATACCTCAACATTAAACCTTGTATGTGACAATTCTCTCTATGGTGAAAACTTTCCTCCCTCAAAAAGTAAAACCAAAGTCTGATATGAGAATAAATGTGGAAACTAATCCTCCACCCAATACTTCTTCTCTCATGTCTCATTCTCATAATTTATATGATTACAAAATAACTAGATTAATAGTATGGAATTCCATTGAAGAACATTCTATTAGGATTCCACAATCCGTACTCATCACCCAAACATGAAAAACTCAGATTACAACTTCAATTATACACAATTCAGCATGTGATATGAGTTTGGATTATATTTTTCCAATTGTGATACTTGGAAGACTGCATGTATCAAAATTAACTGGGTTGGAAAATAGAATTGGTATTCTTCCCGACAAATTCTATAAATAATATCAATAGGTCTGACATTCCTTGGTGTTATCTTCCCTTTATTACCAATATGATGAAGACCCCAGTGAGAGGACACTTTTAGAAACCCCTGATCACCCATGGATAATTCCATGTCTTCATACTACTGGTCAAAATAATACATTTAATAGCTCTTCACTATCAAAAAATGATACTTGATCTACCAAAATTTATCATATATCTCTTGCACAAGGCTTAGTACCAATAAGAAAGTCTCGCCCACTTCCATCCAACATAGAGGCGAGTAACACAACCAACCATATATCACCTCAAAGGGATATATTATTATTCATTATAGGTAAATATTATTATATAAAAATTAAACCAATCCAAAATGGTTATACCACATGCCCCCAAAATCCAACAAACATTCATGAAGCATTTATTCCATGAAATAATTTTCCTGCTCCATATAACCATCCATTTGAGGATGGTATGCCATACTAAGTTTGACTTGTGACCTCATTTCCTTTTGAAGGCTTTCCCAAAACAAATAGGTAAATTAAGGTTCCTTTTCTAAAATAATAGATGCTGTCACACCATGATTTATCACTCTATCTTAAACATAAAACCGTCCCAACTCATCCAACTTGGTTGAATCCTTGATTAGAATGAAATGGGATGATTTGTTATTATGTTCAATCACTACCCAATTTTAATTCCTCCCTCAGGGTGTACGATAAGCCCAATGATAAAATCTATAGTGACCTAATCCCACTTCATAGTAGTAATGGAATGTGGATTAAAAAAACATAGGGCCTTTGATGATCAACTTTAATGTGCTCACATGTATAACACCAGGGTACAATATTAGTTTTATTCCTCCTCACACCTAGCCACAAAAACCAATGTATCATGTTGTAAATAATCATGGTGGTTTTGAGGCAAATGGACCAATGAGACTGGTGGCTATCCTATATCACCACCTTCTTTAATAATTATGGCACCAAAAGGTGGCCCTTTAAGTATATAATTCCCTTAGAAGATAGAGGCCGCTCATTGGGAACCTCCACACCATTTCTGAGATACCTAGAATACTGACATAGCTCATCATTAGGTTGTTCCTTCCAAATTTGTTATAGATGGCTGGGAGTCAAAAAAATCCTAGATAAGAATTTACCTCCACCATGCTCCCTAGTATTGAGATGCATTTGGAAAAAAATATCCATTAAAGTAAAATCATCACTAGAATCCTATAAATATTACATTTACATCTTCCTACTTAGGGAATCAGCCACCACATTCACTTTTCTTGGGGGTATATATGATATCAAAATCGAACCCCTATAGATAATCTACCGATCATCACTGCCACAGATTTAGGTTCTTCTAGGATAAAATATAGGAAAAAATATTGTAATCTGGGTAAACAAAAAATTTATCCCCAAAGAGATAGTGGCACCGCATTTTTAAGGCATGAATCACTTCCATAAATTCTATGTCATTAGATTGATAGTTTCTTTCATGCAGTTGGATTTGGTGAGAGCCATATGCCACCACATGATCATCCAATATAAACATTCACCCAAGAACTGTACATGAATATTAAAAATAGAACACGTATCCATTTTTGTACTTAGGAAAGATCAAGAAATGTGTAGTGGTAGGATGCTTCTTTATCTCCACAAATGAAATCTAACATTCTAGGCTTCAAACAAACCTCACCCCCTTCTGGGTGTGTGTATGCATTGGAAAAGTAATCCAAGATAAATATAAAACAAAAAAACTATAATATCCACCTAGGCCTAAAAAATATTGATCTCGAAGTCATTCCTCAATTTCTCCCATGACATCCCTTCTCCGATATTTTTAGGGTCCACTGAAACCCCATGTTCTAGGATCACATGAACCATAAATTTAACTTCATGAATCCATAAAATGCACTTGTAGAGAATATCATAAAGACAATTAATTTGAAGGGTTCCCAACAAAATCCTCAAGTTCTTCCCATGATTCTCCTCTATCCTCTAGTAAACTTGGATGTCATCCAAAAAATCCACAATAAAAGATTCTTGGTACCTATAGAACACCCAATTCGTAAGCGCTACAGAAACCATCAGAGAATTTTTCAATATGAATGGAAATAATTAATAATTAAAGTGTCCATACTTACTTTAGAAGACTATATTAGGAATATATTCCTCTATGACCCTGACTTGCTGATACCCAAAGTGCATGTCAATTTTGGAGAACCACTTTTCCCCCTTGATCTAATCAAAGAGGTCATCAATGTAGGGAAATGGGTATTTTTTCTTGATTGTAATTGTATCCAAATTTTGGTATTCAATGCACAACCAGACTGATCTATTTTCCTTTTTAAAAAATATGACTAGGTAGGCCCAAGGTGAGTCACTTGGGTAAATGAATCCTTTGGATTCCAAATCATAAAACTATATATTTAATTCCCCCAATTTTGTGGGGGCCATAGGATGAAAGGGAAGAGATATCAGCTATGTTCGTAATTCCTAATAAATGGTGAAACCCATATCCTAATTTGGAGGAAATGTTGAGAAATCATCTAAAAAAACCTCTAGGAATTCATCGACTGTAAGAGGTAATCCATACTCAGATATTATTCCATTATCCACCAAAAAAATGGTATGATATCTAGAAGGAAACAATACCAAACTGTGTATGTGGAGGTATATATTGCCTTTTTAGAGGGTTCCATTCACCTTACAAAACTCACGTTCTCCCATCAGGTTCCACAAAGCTCACTCACTGATGATAATAATAAATGCACACCTTGAAATGCACAATACAATCCATGCTGAGGATAACACCAAATGTGTCCATTTCTGGAACCAGGAAATCCCATTCTAAATCAGCCCATGACAGAGTGACAACACATGAAAAACATATGAAACCACAATAACTCTTTTTTCCAAAAGTCACCAGAAACTACATGGCATAAGGTATAATCCTGATTATAAATTTCAACAATTCCACAATATAAAAAAGAAATAAAAGAATCACTTGTATTAAAAAAATATATAGTTATGGAGGATTTAATAAAAATAGTATCTATAACTATTTATGGTCCTGCATATGATTCAAATTATTCTTGATGCATAACATGATGGTTCATTATCTCTACCAAAGCCTATGGTAAACTAATGACTAGAAGATCTGCCTTGCACAGACTCTTCCCATAATAGAATCCATATTTTCCACCACACCCAACAAATTGATAACCCACTGCCCTTGATGCACTAGACTAGTATGGTAATTCCATATTAGATGAGGAACCTACATGAATATGTTTCATCAACCCACACTTATAGAACCTCTTAAAGTGTCCCAAAATCCCACACTGATGGTAGGGACTAGGTGTATCTATACACACTTCCCTCACATACCATTGAATTTTACACTGGAAGTATGTGACTGACCCACCTCCGGTGGTCACCAAAGAAAGAGGTTGGGAAGGATGTCCTATACTACTACTTACTCTATTCTACTATCCATCATGATTGATTTTCCTTTCAAATGCACCACTGTGACCCTATACCATGTCAAAAAATGTCCCATAAAAACTAGACTTACCAGCACAATCAATATTCACCATTAGGACTCAATGAACTATCTTGACAAATATCTTTAGCTTGAACAAGATGACATGGGACTAAATTTCAACACTTAACCCTATATCAAAATGGCAAGCCTTCAACCATTGATTAGAAACTACATTGGGTGTAGAACATACCAACTTGGAAATGAGGTTGGAGTATTCCAACATGGTTTGATCTCCCTAATGGTGATAAAAAAACTCCTGGTTCTTGGAAAGTTCCTGGGTATCAGGGTAATTTTTTCATTAAAGAAAATATTTAAGTCCTTCAAGCTCATCTTCTCATGTTTCCCATACCAAACCAATGATTCTAAAGATCTGTGACAGGGTCCCTCTAATATGAATGAAGCATATATCACTTTAACCGCCTCAGGGGTATCAAGGAACCAAAAAATACTCTCAATAATTTTAATCCAATCATTTTCTTCTTGGGGATCTGTTATACCCCATAATGAAAGAGGTTTGTTCTTGAATAATTCCTAATATTTATCCTTTTATATACATAGTTCAGTTTCCTTAGAATGACTAGGACCAGATCTCACTCCTTGATCCAATGATTGAACATACCAAACCACTTTTATACTAATCTCTCATCAAATGGTGAGGGAGAACTCTCTTCGGACTCTTCATATGGTTTATCATGAAGAATCAAGGGAGACATGATGCTACAAAAATCAACAAACAAAAGGTAACCATCAATACAACATCTAGAAAATTTGATAAAAAAATTTCAAAAATTCCTACAAATTAGGATGAAACCATAACAAACACAATGAAAAAACAAACCACTCCACCCTCTCTCAATGTCCATGCTCAATATGCAACTTGTACATCACACATGTTGACAAAGATAAAGAAAACCACAAATATCCCATGGTAATCCAAGTCTTGTCATGAGGTGTGTTGGCCATACACCCAACTTGCAACCATAACCTCATGGCCCAAAATTTCTATATTTTTTCTTTATAGGCTCTCCCAAATAACATGACCCAAGGAAATGGAAAAAATCAGATCTAAAACTATTTTTTCATGAACCAAGATAGGATTCCATCCAAACTAACAATAGACTCAGACTACAGCATGGTGGAAAGTGAATTCTTGGTCCCCACAAGCTAGAAACTAGTTCTTGGGCATCAAGAAACAAGTTTTGGGAATTATTTGACCCATACAGATCAACCACACAATAATAAATAATAGCATATAACAAAACCAAAACTAGAACATATCATAATCAACATCATAAAGCAAGAAGTTATAAGATGATACTACAACATGATTTAAACATTTTAAAACTTTCAACGAAAAATCAAATTACCAAAATAAAAGGGGAGGGAAACCAACTAGACCAACATTACACTATGAAACATCAGGGATACCACCCTCATGCCACCTCCATAAATACCTGTCAAAATAGGAACCACTAACAACCTAATCTCTCATTACCACTATAGTAAACCTTTAATTTACCTAAATCAAACATAACAAGGTATACACACACCTGAGAGTGTATGTAGTTTGTTATATAAATTCCTAGTATGATACCACCAAAATATATTATATGTAATGAAATTATATAAAAAATTAACATTATAGTTTTTCGAAAAAATAGAAAGATAAAATTTTAAATAAAACATGATTTCAAATTAAGATAAAGTAAAGTAAAAAGTAAGATGAATGGTAATAATAACATGAGAAAAATGGGAAATACCAAAGTCCATAGGGTTATAATGGTCTTATATCCTTATACTCTTAGTGATCAAACCATCTCCTATATTCAATGGTCCTACTCAAGCCACCAACCCACATCACATGCAGGTTTAGTTAGTGTTGTTATGAAATCCTATCAGGGAGACCATGCCTCAAAACTACCAAATCCACTAGAATACTAGAAATAGTCTACAAACCTAGATACCTCAGATTACCTTATGCTCAATTTCATTCCTGATGTCACATAAAACACCTATTACACAATCAAACATCCAAAAATTTAATCAAAAGACAAAAACAAACATTTTCAGTAGTTAAGTAATTATTATGTCCTTACCCACACCAAAACCCTTGGAAAATATGTTTCAAAACCCCAAAATAATTTATAAAACCATTTAAGAATAAAATTAAGATTACAAAACTCATTATGAAATGTAAAAGCATGGGACCACCAACATATTTCTAGATATCTTCACATAACTAGGTGGAAATCACAAACCGTGCAAAGGAGAGACCCTAAAGAAGAACAAGAACACCATTTACATATATATTTAATCCCAAGAATGGGGAATTTAAATAAAAATTTGTCAAAACCCATTCTAGAGAAAGAGAACCAAAGAAAGAAAGAATTAGAGAGCAATAAATAAAATAAAATAAGAGATAAGAGGATTACTTGATAATATCCTCAAGAATATGCACCCAAACAACCCAAATATTGAATTCTAAGGGAGAAAAGAGGAATGGAGAGGTTTTCCCAGGGTTAGGGAGTTGGAATGGGTGATTTGGCGATATTTTGGGGTAAAAAATGGGGGAGGGATAGTTTAGGAAATTCAAAATTTTTAATGTTCTGGAAGACCGCACCATTTTCCAAACCATGTACCAATCTTGTGAGACCTCTATCCAAGAAGAAATATAGCTGTATGATTTTCTTATATAGGGAATATGCATGTTTGCCTAGCTGTATGCATTCAAAAGAGACATTTTCCTAGGTGCATGGTTAGTCGTAGAGGTTCGTAGGACCATGTTTTAGGACGTGTGACATAGACAGTGCCACTATCCACGACACACAGTTTCTAATAGTAAAAATCACTATTTATACTAAACATTATCCAGCCATGGGAATCATACTATTAGACCTGAAAACTTCCATTTTTCTCAGAAATTCATGTTAAAGTCATATAATAAATATAAGACAAAAAAATAAACAAAAAAATAAATCAAAATGAAACCACATATGTGACACATAATGCGTGTATCCCCAATATGATAGATAATGTCAGTACTACCCATAAGAGTGGGTGTATGTTCTCTATCAACTGAGTCTATACTCTATTGATCGACTCAATTACCCCTGATGTATATAAACCATAGATAGACATATGCATTTATTTTATAATTTTATATGAATAATAATTCTATTTCACAAATAGTCACACAAATAGAAGAATTTAAGGATTAATGACTTTTAGGACTAGATACATAAGCAAGACATGTGAATATTTATACAAAATCAAACCACAATAGACAATATTTTAGAATTATAATAAGTTATATTAATTATTATTACTTGGGGAAGGGGAACATAATAAATTGGTAAGATAAAAATCTCACTAAGTTGAAAATTATCATCAGTCATATGAGTGAACGTGATCATGAGAGAAATATCATATTAAAAGAGCATGAAACAACAAGAGTAATCCATAATTCATGATAAAAGAAAATGTAATCTGAAATTAACAAACATATACCATATAAAAAGTGTGTGGAATCATGAGAGATTAAACATGAGTCAGTGAGGATAATCATATTCATTGGATTATGATATAAGAGAGTGGCATAAACAGAGGCATATAAATCATATATTAGGGATACCCACCATGAAATTCATCACATATTAGGCATGTGATACTCAGATATGTACCTTATTGGGAATTGAATAATCCTTCTGTTTACCATTGTGCTTGGTATAAATCCTCTTGTACACCCTTTGGCTTGGAATAAATCCTCATGTGAATTTTTTATCTTATAAAAAAATCCTATAATGCGCCATTATTCTAGGGATGAGTCCTCCATGTATACTTTAGCTTGGGATAAATCATATTGTGTACCCTTTATAGATTAGGAGATATAAACATTACCAACTCATTGTAGTTCTATATAGGACCCCACCCATCTATTGTAACACCTCAAGATTTTATAGTACGTTATTTCTTCAAAGTAATTCAATAACTTGCACTACACGCAACACCGAGTTCAAGCGCACCACAAGACTACCAAACTAGCCGTTCAAAAGTGGTTATGAATAGTATTAATTGAATTTTGAACATTATATACTCCTTATAATTTTATAATCCATAATATGAGTTTCCTAGACATAATGTAAGAACAAATACATTTTTTCAGATAAAAGAAGTATTTTAAAAAAAATGCAATTTTACCGCCTTTTAATGGTGAAGCCTTTATAAATCCAATATTTGAAACTCTTATATATTAAATTTGACAAAATAAACTTCTTATTTATAATTGGGACATAATAATTTAGTTTCAATAATGTTTTGGTGTTTTTCCGATAACTTTCATATTTTGGTGAATAATGAAAAATAGTGAAAACAACTTTTTTAATAAAAATAATTTATATAGTTAAATTGCACATTTTAATGGTTTGGAAGTATAAATAGATTATAATTTTACCATTTAATCCAATTATTGTCATTGTAAGTAATTTCACTTTGAAATTGGACATAAACAAGTGTCAAACTTTTGATAGTTATTATTTCATAAAAATACGCCTTTTGGTTTTAACAGCGGGAATTAATTTTAAATAAATAAATGAATCTTTTATGTTTTAAATTTGGTAAAATAGACTTCATTTTTGGATTTGTAATATCTCAATTATCTTATGTTGAAATTTTGGTACTTTTCTGACAACTTTCATATTTTGATGAATAGTGAAAATTACAAAATTTTAATTTAAAACAACTTTTTTAATTTAAATAATTAATAGTGATAAATTATGCATTTGAGAGATTTTAAATTTTAATACCATTATAATTTTAAAATTTAATCCAATTTTGGTAATTGGACATAATTTCATATTTAAACTGGACAAAAGAAAGTATCAATCATTTGATAGTTATTATTTGTTAAAAACACGTTTTTTGTTTCGACAAAGGGAATTAATTTTAAATTATTTTCTGTCACTTATATGTTTTGAATTTAGAAAAATGGATTCCATATTTAGAATCAGGAGGTCCAAATTATGTAAATATATAACTTTTATTTTTATACATTTTCAATAATTACTTTGGTAAATATTTTATTATCCATGGTTAAAGGGTAAATCCGGTAAATAAGGGAAAAGAATAATATTATAATAATACTAAATTACACTAAAACGCGTCCTAAACTTATTGGTTTATACATGTCCGACTATGATCAACTTTGGGTCGATTTTGTGACCCCATGGATCCACTTGTAAGTGATAATGACACTTTATATTAATAAAGTTAAAGTAAATACAAAAATGACATAAGCATATATCTTTTAGAAAAACAATTTTTACATAGGGTTATATATGATATATTTTTGACTATAAATATTCATTGGAAATATAAAAATATTTCCTACATAATATTATTTTATTTATTATTTTTATACATTGAATAATTAAATTTATATATGAAACAATAATGATACAATATTTTCCTTATTAATGAAAGAATCAAATAATTAGTATTATTAATGTTACAATAAATATAATTTGAACGTTTTGATTCCATACACGAATTATATTGGTTAATATGACATGTTAGGATTGCTTAAATTAATTGTTTTTTAATTAATAAAGTTTTTATGACTTTAAAAAAAATTAATTATTAATTTTTTTTAAAATTAACATAAATGAGTTTTAAAAAAAATATTATATTATTAATTGATTTCTTATTCCTAAAAATCTATGGTTCGACCAAATGACTTATATAATGATAGGTTTATCATTAGTGGACCACTTGGGGGTCTCTTCAAAGTATATAGTATGTTTATTAACCATATAATATAAAAATACGAAGTGACATGGTAAACATCAAACTATTTAACTAAGAGTTAAATATAAATGATAAGGTTAATATACTGACCCAAACCTGTCTAAAATATATTGGATGAAAGGATTTCGACCCATAACCACCTTATAATTTTAATAATCCACTTTGGATGCATTATAAACCGAATATTAATTTATTATAAATTAATACTTTAAGTTTTTCCCGAAGAGCCCCTCCCCCCTTATAAAAGGACACAACTTCTAACCAATTATTCATACCTTAAATACCTTTTGGTTCGGCCAAAACCTTCCCAATTATCCTCTATACTATCCTCCCTTCAACCAAGAGGCACTATTTTGATCCTAAAGCAAACCTACAGAGCTCTTTTGATCAAATCAAAAGGAAGAACCCGAAGAAGAGGAGGTTAAACGTACCGTCGACTGAAGGAAAGTGCAAGGTAAGGGGTTTTCATCTCACTCCTTATTCCCGTGAGATTCATGCCATATTTCCACTATTACCTTTTTTTGGTGTATGTACTACCCATAATTTTATTATTTGTGTAATACACTTTAATTTATGTGTATTTTACATATTTATTGTATGATACCTCTTTCATGGGGTGTATGTTTCGTAAGTTACCAAATTGGCAAGGGTTAATTTCACAATCTCTTTATTATCCAAGGTTGTTTTTATGTAAGTATATAATGGGACATATTTATTATCCATGACCATGTTTTATGAAATTGTTTTCAAAGGTATTATTTTAAGGCACTATTTTACAAAAACATCATTTCAAATGTCTTAAATATTTATTCTTCTAAATCTTTCTCATTAATGTACTTGTCTTAAAAATAGTTTTTAAGGATTTATTTATATGTACATGAATTTTTTTAAAATGTTAATTCCTTTCAAAAGTTTCAAATTGGTATGGGACACTTTGATTCAAAAATTTCTTTAAATGTCTTCCTTTCTAAATTGTGTGACTTTTAAATGTTTTCATGAAAAAGGGATATTTCTCTCAAAGAGTTTTATAAATAATTTTCTTCTATGTCAACATCCTTTGATGGATTTTAAACTTATTTGAAGATGATTTATTATGATACAATTCTTCCATATTGTATTTAAGGTTTTGTGATATGTTTGACTGTGGATGTGTTATTTTTATACCATTCATGGTTGAGGGATAAAGTATTGACATTTCGTGTGCTAGTTTTAATACAAATGTTTATGTTATGTTTGAACCTTTTCATATGAGGAATGAATTGGACTTAATAAGTGACGGGTGAAGCATGATTTAGCTCCTCGTTGCATCGGTAGGTCTCATGAGACAAACTAGTGTCTTGGCACAAGGACTTGACAAAATCTTATATGTAGTCTTGGAACAAGGCATTGACTATGTGGTTATGATAGTTTGACATTATGAATTCCATCATTATGAAAGTGGTTAGTAATATTTCATGTGATTATTCGACTAGTAGAATATCCATGTGAATAAGTAAATGGAATTACTTCATTGTATTTTTTCCAAATTATACTGAAGTTAAAGTTCAAAAGGATTTTGTTTTAGTTATACATTGCCTTAGATGTTTATGCTTATTTATGAAAGTTTCTACTGTATTGTTATCCTTACTAAGCATCTGAGCTCACCCCTTTCTATTTTTTTTTTCTAGGATTCCAAGAAGTGTATTGTGATTGATATGCAGGGTTAATCCAAGGGAATAATAGCGTTAATAAAGGATTATTTATGTTGTTTTTATGTTATAAAGTGTAATGTAACATTAATATATGTAATCTATTTTCTAAGATTACTAAATCGATTGGTCCTTTGGGACTTGATTCTTTGTAATCATGACAATGTATTAAAATAACGCACCAAATCTGGGTAACTGAGTTCAGAGCGTTACATCTACCATCCATACATATAGCTCCACTTGTGAAAAATAATTAAACACATCATAAAGAACCTATGAAAAAATGGGTTTCACAACATTTCATGATGGTATCACCAAAATTTACCTCAATAATGTAAATAATTGATACAAAAATTAAATCACCCAAAAATATTATTTCACAAGAAAACTTTTAGGGTGATAGATAAAAAATAATATCTATAGAAATAATGACTTTAGAGATAAATATGAAAATGGTAATGGAATCATACAAGGGTTTTGTAGAAATCACATTTGAATTTTGTGTAATTGATAGTCATGTGTAATGGCCCGGGGTTTTGGGGTCCATTAAATGGTGAAAATATTATGTTTGGGGTGTTCTGGGAAGTATGGAAAGCCATCCCAGCTTCTCGATGAAGCCTAAGACTCCTAACAGTGGCCTCGGCCTACCGGTAGCTCGGCCTACCTACCGGTAGCTCGGCCTACCGGTAGCCGCGGCCTACCGCTGGCCTTGGCCTACCGGTGGCTCAGCCTACCGGTAGCTTGGCCTACCGGTAGCTCAGCCTACCGGTGGACCGTCCTACCGGTCGCTCGACCTACCAGTAGCCCCAGCCTACCAGTAGCCTTGGCCAACTGGTAGCTTGGTCTACCGGTAGACCTAGCCTACCGGTGACCTCCACGAGTTTTTCCAATATCACCTCCTTTTTGTGAGAATTGGTTTTAAACAGTGTTTTGACCCCTTTTATCCTTTTTTAAAGCCCATTAATGGTTGTTTTAATTTAATGTTTGGTGAGGCACCCTCCTTAAATGGAAAACCATGCGTTTTGGTCATGCTTTTAACCACGTTTTCAGAAACGCCTCTACCACATCTTGTGAGTCGGTTTTAACCACCAGGAATGGCGGGGACCTTTTAATTGGACGTGTGGGGTGGCCCAGCCATGTGGTCAACCCACGATTCTGCTTCTTCCATGGTTTCGAGTTTTTCTCTATATCTTAACCGTCCCGGGGATGCTGTATCTCATCCTTTATAACCTAAAGAATTCTCTTCTCCCTACGTTTATTTTTCTCTATCACCCTGCATTCGGAATACCCTTCCTCTAGATGAGTTGTACCCCAATGAAGTTTTCCTTGATCGCGTTCCGTGGAGCTCCTACTACTCCTATTTTCCAGTTTCCACGTGAGGACTTAACGACGATATTTGATCAATCAAGTAGGGATTTTTCCCCTTCGTCTCTCTTTTCTGTGTATCATGCAGGGTGGGAAAGCTTTTGTCTATGTGTAAATTGATTAAAACAAACTTAATGAAGATAATGAATGGACCTTTAAAGAAAAAAAGGGGGGTGTGATCGATGTTCTGTTGTACTCTTTTATGTTGATATGTGTTGTGAATTGTACGATCCTATGCTCACTACAAATCATGGCCGTTGGTGGTCTTTCTATACGCACTAATGAACCTCAGTGCTCCTGAATGTTTAAATAACCGTAACATGGAATTGGTTAATTATGTATACTCAGTTAAATAAATTGAAAGCAACAGGATTAACCATTTTCTGTGATAACCCCGGTTAAAGCACAATGGAATTGAAACCATGGAGTGTGTTAAGTCTTTTAAATCTGAAAATAACTACATGGGCCTGCCTTATGTTGGTGGTAGTGGTTTGGTTGGTTTTCTTTCAAAGGAAGATTGTGGGTGAATTTATGGTTTTCTTGGATGGGGGCTTAGATTGCTGGGGTGATATGGGTGGGGATGGGATCCCCTGTTGTTATACTTTCGCTGGTTGTGAATCTGAGGCTGTGTGGTTACTCTGCTTATATCACAAATTGGGGTGGAATCCTCTATTATTGAGAAACCGTTGGCTCCTAGATTTTGGGGACATGGGGCTGTGTCTTAGGGTTTGTTTTGTTTCCAGTACTTTGATGGATCTCACTTAATCCCTAGTTGTTGTGACTTCACAAGAGAACCGAGTGTCAATGCTTAAATTACCCGATGGTTTTCCTTTCTACCTAATGGTTGTTTCATCTGTGAATGTGCCTGTTAGTTTCCCAATAGTGAAGGGATTAACTCATACTGAACTTTTATGAAATGATAATGTGAATAGGGAAACTGGAAACTATTTTTTGTGTGCCTGTTTTCTGAGGCAGTGCTTGTGCACCTGCTTGTATCTGTCTGAGGAGACATAGGATGGGCTACATGTTGGTATATATATGTGTAACTGTATGTTTTATGTTTAGTCACACCCCACCCGTGTTGGGCACATAGTTTCGGACACCCCATTTCATGGGGAAGGGTGTTTCCCCCTAGTTACTCTCCTTCATGCTCCCTCTTCCCTCGGCTGTGATGGCTGGAGGTGACCTTACACCCAAGATTCTTTGGGTAGGTTTTATTTGGTGTGTTGTTAGCCTAGAACTCTTTGGGCATGTGGTTTTCCCAAGAATCTTCGGGATGAGGCCCAGGTGTTTTTGGGCAGGGGTTCTGGTTATGGTTTGTTTTCCCAGGTGTCTTCGGGATGAGGCCCGGGTGTTTTTGGGAAGGGGTGGATAGTTGTGAGGCCCAGGTGTGTGTGGGTAGGGATGTGTGGTTGTGAGGCCTAGGTGTGTGCGAGAAGGGATGTGTAGTTGTGAGGCCCAGGTGTGTGCGGGAAGGGATGTGGATGGTTGTGAGGACCAGGTGTGTACGGGCAAGGATGTGTGGTTGTGAGGCCCAGGTGTGTACGGGTAGGGATGTGGATGATTTTGAGGCTCAGGTGTGTGCGGGTAGGAAGAGTGTGGTAGAATCAAGACGTTTTTCGTTAGGGATGAGCAGCTAGATAGTGGGGGAAATGGTGGTGCGGGGTACCCAAATGTTTTGTTCTTTACTAATACCTTACTGATTGTGTTTTTTTGGTGAGCGTGGCCGGTGAGGTGGGATGTATAGATTCCTTGATAGATGTTGGTTTTTTTCCTACTTCTCACGGGACTTTAGTATGTCTCCCCACTTTTGAATGAGAGCTATAGGTTTTTCCTACTGAGTATACTTTGTATGCTCACCGAACGTTTACTTTTAGGTTTTCAGGAGGACTTTGGAGGCCGTGCGGGACCTTACTAATCTGGACGTTGGAGTTGCTGTTGGCCGCTGTTGTTTTCTGCTTCACCTTTTATTTTCCTGTTGGTTTGTACTTTGGAGTTCTTGTACTTTGTTCAGTTTTCTTTTTTTATTTAAACATTCATGTAGTTTGGTTTTTACCATGAGTTTTATATACTTGGTGGTGTTTGGTGTTGAATCATTATTTCTCTTAATATTGGTTAACTAAAAAGAGTAATTCCACCCATATTGAAAAAATGGTATACCCTTGGTGCTAGTCACCACTCCAGGGCCTACTAGAGGCAGGACTCGGGGGTCATTATCTCTCCTTCATCTTAAAGAAGGAAGGGCTTGGCAATCTGCTGTCTCTTCCCTCTCTTCGGTGAAGGCAGGTCATGACAAAATGGTATCAGAGGTAGAGGTTGAGTTATAGGATGGAGTCTGGAGTTAGGCACAATGAAGATTTCATGGGATGGTAGGGAAACAATGTTAGGTGATCTTAGTTCTTGAAATAGGCTAGGGAGGACTGGTTAGAACTCGGGATTTTAGGGACCCCCGTGATTCGATGCAAGGACTCTGAGCCTATCAAACATCCAAGTGAGACTACATTTATTACAGGGTAGAGACCCTAGGGAAGGTACATGAATCATAATTATTGTGTTTTTATTTGATTTGGGCCACCTTGGGGAGAAAAATCTAATAATAATAATAATAATTCCCTTGCTACTCGGGCTTTGGTATTCTTTGTTTACCATGCAGTTGTGGCACGCAGACGTTATCCACGAGCGACCTGGGTAGTTGAGGCCCAGCGGATCGAGGTAGTTGACCAGCAGAGGGTTGACCGAGATGAGGAGGATGACTTGTGGTAGAGGGCTCTATGCTCCATCAAACGACAAACCCTCGAGAAGTACGAGGGTAGCATTTTTGACTCAGTAATGGAGGGATGGATCGAGGAGCTAGCCATCAACTTCTCTTTAATCCGTGCTCCGAGGGAGTATTGGGTTCCGTTGGCCGTCAGTCAGCTGAGAGGAGCATCGCTTCAGTGGTGGATGATTTTCGAGGGAGAGAAGACAGAGGCAGAGGTTTCATGGGCCAGTTTCGAGAAGGAATTTTGTGAGGAGTTCCTCTCCTCTAAGGTGAAGGCTGAGAAGAGACATGAGTTTCTCTCCCTTCAGTAGGGAATCATGTCAGTGAGGGAGCTGGAAATCAAGTTCAAATATCTCTTGCGCTTTTCCCCGGATCTCTTTCTAGATGAGGAGTCTCGGGAAATACAGTTAGAGGAGGCACTCCGTCCTTCTCTTCAGTACGCTGTCACTCCCTTCACTCTTCCGACGTACCTAGCAGTACATAAGAAGGTTAAGATAGTAGAGAGGATGCAATGAAAGGAAGGCACACTATAAGAAGGTAACCAACTGAGTTCATCAAAGGGGAAGGTTGTCAGCAGTAAGTCTCTAGTGATAGGGCCTTCCAGGTTTCGACAAGCAGGGTTTAGGCCTCATCAGTTCCAGTCCTGAGCTTCTGGACCTCTCCCCTTTTCCAAAGGGCCAGGACCGAAGTGCTTATCTTGCAGAGTTTTTGGGCACGTCCAGAGTAGGTGTCCGACTCGAGCTCCACATGGTGGGGGTGGGAAGTTTCAGCACCCACCTCAACATCATCCATTGCTGGCAAGGCCTTTCTAGCAGCAACAGTAGGCCCCTGACCCTCTGAGGGACGACCTTGCGGGAGGAGACTGACACCAGGGTGATCCTTAGGGACCTCGAATAGGGAGTGGTCAGGGAGATGGTTGAAAACAGCGAGGAAGAGGAGCTAGGCATGGAAAATTGCACTCCACAGAGTTAGTAGCTCTGACGGGACCAGAGGTCGTTCGAGGTACGATCAGTTTGTTCAGCACTCTTGTTTCTGCCTTGTTTGATTCGGGAGCTTCGCACTCCTTAGTTATGCCTGAATTAGCCCATGCTCTGGGTATGGATGATGAGATACTTTTTGTGCCCCTAGTGTTGAGAAAACCAGTTGGGGGTCAGACAAGTCTATCTTACTTTTTCTGGGGTTGTAGACTGATGTTGGGACCACATTAGTCCAGTGGAGACCTTCTTTCATTACAGATGCAACAATATGATGTCATTCTAGGCATCGACTAGTTATTATCCATGCATTCCATCATCGACTATTATTGGAGAAGTATTGAATTCTCCAACGAGGATGGACGACGTGTGGCTTTTGTTGGGGAGCAGAGTTATCAGGAGGGGAGTCGACATGTGGAGCCACTCCTTTCTATGCTAGACGGAATGTCAGTGGAGTCGGAGGATGCATGAATAATGGATGTCCCATAGGTAGTAAGATAATTCCCTGATGTCTTTCCCGATGAGGTTTTGACTCTACCCCCTCAACGTGACGTTAAGTTTGGGATAGACTTACAGCCTGGTGCCCGCCCGATCTCGATGGCTCCTTATCAGATGACACCTTCTGAGTTGTGGGAGTTACGGATTAAGATTGATGATCTGATGGAGAATGGGTTTGTTAGACCCAACGTGTCACCGTGGGGTGATCCAGTTTTATTCATAAAGAAGGCAGATGGTAGTCTTTGACTGTGAATAGACTACCAGAGGTTGAATTAGGTGATGATAAAAAAATTTTACCCCCTCCCGAGGATAGATGATCTTTTCGACCAGCTGAGGGGAGCAGGTTGGTTCTCTAAGATCGATCTGCGGTCTGGATACCCCCATTTGAGAGTGAAGGAAAGTGATATCTCGAAGATGGATTTCAGGTGCAGATATGGACACTTTGAGTTCATGGTCATGTCGATTGGCGTTACAAATGCACCAGCTACATTCATGAACCTCATGAAATCCGTCTTCTGAGAGTTTCTAGACCAGTTAATTGTGGTGTCCATCGACGACATCCTTATCTACTCAAGATCAGAGGAAGAGCATGTTGAGCATCTTAGGGCAGTTTTGGGAGTCCTTCGACACCACCATATTTATTGGAAACTGTCTAAGTGCAAGTTTTTAATGCGAGATGTGCATTTACTTGGACACTTAGTGTCTAAGAAGGGAATAGAAGTAGACCTATCGAAGGTCGAGGCAGTCGTTTCCTGGGAAACACCCAAGAATGTGGCAGAAGTTCGTAGTTTCCTGGGTTTGGAAGGCTATTTCCAGAGGTTTGTGCCCGACTTCTCTCAAGTTGAAGCTCCATTGATAGCTTTGACTAGGAAGGACCAGGCCTTCGTGTGGAGAAACCAGTGCCAGATATCTTTTGGATACCTAAAGGAGAATTTGGTCAGTGTTCCAGTACTCAGATTACCAAAGGAAGGAGTGTTGTTTGAAGTGTTCTGTGATGCTTCTAGCCTTGGGTTGGGATGTGTACTGATGCAGCAATGAGGAGTGATCTCTTATGGGTCTAGGCAGTTACATCCTCATGAACATAACTATTCCACCCATGATTTGAAGCTTGCGTCCGTGGTGTTCGCATTGAATTTGTGGTGGCATTATCTCATCGAAGAGTGCTTTGTGGTCTTATCAGATCACAAGAGCTTGCATTATATCGTTTACCAGCGAGATCTGAACTTATAGCAGTGGATATGGGTTGAGTTCCTCTAAGATTACGACTTCAAGATCTCTTTTACTGAGGGTAAGGGCAATGTTGTGTCTGATTCCCTAAGTAGGAAATCAAAGAAGGAAGTAGTTCGAGAATTTGTAGATGCTTGGAAAGCGATGGAAGAGTTAGTGGCCTTGCATTTGGATGCTAGGGTGGTAGGTGGAAAAGGTTTTTTTGTTTTAGATGAATGTAGTTTACTCTTTAGTGGTGCAGGTGGAAGAGTCTCAATGGAGGGACTTGAAGGTAGAAGTGATGCGAGATTGTGTTTACCAAGGAAATGCTCCTGAGGGATGGTCGGAGGATTGTCAGCATCAGGTGCTTTTCCATGGAAGGTTTTTTGTTCCGGAGATGATGCGTAAAGCTGTTCTCCATGAGTTCCATGGATAGACTTTAGCGTTACATCCTGGGGTCTCAAAGATGTACCAAGGCCTGAGGGGACAGTTTTGGTGGCCTGAGGTAAAGCGAGTGGTGGCAGAGTTTGTGGCTAAGTGCCTGGTGTGTCAATAAGTGAAGGTTGAACACCGTTTTCCTGGAGGGTTGTTACAGCCGTTAGATGTTCCCGAGTGGAAGTGGGATGGCATCTCGATGGACTTCATCACAGGGCTACCCAGGGCTCAGGGAGGCTATGATTCCATCTGGGTAGTGGTGGATTGGTTGACGAAATCATCACACTTCTTGGAGATTAAAGAGTTGAGCCCGGTGAGAACCTTATCCCAGAGGTATGTCGATGAGGTGGTGGGGTTGCACGGGATACCGAGATATATTGTCTCTAATCGAGACACACGGTTTACCTTATGATTCTGGAGGGGATTATAGCATGCCTTTGGAACCCAGCTACGCCTTAGCACTACTTTCCACCCTCAGACAGATGGGAAAACAGAACGAATGATCCAGACATTGGAAGACATGCTGTGGGCATGTGTTCTGGATTTTGGGGGACCATGGGTACAACACTTGACTCTAGTGGAGTTTTCATATAACAATATCTTCCACTCCACTATTTGCATGACACCGTTTGAGTACTTGTATGGAAGGTCGTTTTGTTCACCCGTTTGCTGGACAAAGATTGGGGAAGTAGCTATTCTTGGGCCAGAAGTGGTTCAAGGCACCACTGAGAAGGTTCATCTCGTGTGTGAGAGGATGAAGTCAGCCTAGGATAGAGATAAGCCTTATGCCGATCATAGGAGGAGGCCCTTGGAGTTCGAAGTTTGAAATCACGTGTTCTTGAAGGTTTCCCCTCGACATGGGAAACGAAGGTTTGGGAAGGGGAGTAAGATCTCCCCTTGGTTAATCAGACCTTTCGAGGTATTGGGACGAGTTGGTGAGGTGGCGTATCAGCTGGCATTACCACCTCAGTTGGAGAAAGTTCACAACGTCTTTCATGTCTCCCAGCTTCATCGATATCTACAAGACGACTCCCACGTCAACGATTGGGGAAAATTAGATGTGGAAGATGACGCGACATTCATAGAACGACCGATCAAGATCGAGGATCATAAAGAGAAAGTGCTTCATGGATGAACCATCCCCTTGGTTCATGTGTTGTGGAGGCATGGTGGCCTGGAAGAGAGCACTTGGGAGCGGGAGGCCCAGTTACGCGTTTAGTACCCAGAGCTGTTTTGACTTCCTTGTTGTTGTTGTTGTTCTGAGTTTTGTTGAGATGTTTCACCTTGTGCTTTAATATATGAAATGATTGTTCTTATTGTTTAAACAACGAATGTGTGATGATTGGAAAACCTGACTACTAATCAAGGTGCATTAATGTGGATGCGATTCAACCCGTGCAAGCGAGTTAGTGCTGCCCAAAGAGGATAATATCCTGACATGTAGGAAGGGACTCCCTGACTCAGGTGTTGGACAGTGTGATCCCTGTGCTTGTTGTGAATGTTTGTGGTTTATAACTCTTGGGGGAGTATTACTGGATATAGGGGGTTCTATCCTAGATTTCGAACAACTCAAGGGTTTGACCCTGGGAAGTATCTTTAGAGGGAGGTTGTTTGGACCCCACTTTTCTCCTTTTTGGTTTGTTCTTATATTCTCGGGGACGAGAATAGTTTGAGAATTATCTGATGTAATGGCTCGGGGTTTTGGGGTCCATTACATGGTGAAAATATAATGTTTGGGGTGTTCTGGGTAGTTTGGAAAGCCATCCCAGCATCTCGGTGAAGCCAAAGACTCCTAACGGTGGCCTTGGCCTACCAGTGGCATCAGCCTACTTGTAGCTCAGCCTACAGGTGGCCTCGGCCTACCGGTGGCCTCAGCCTACTGGTCGCCTCAGCCTACCGGTCTCCTCGGCCTACCGGTAGCTCGGCCTACCGGTAGCTCAGCCTATCGGTGGATCGACCTACCGGTAGCTCGGCCTACCGGTGGCCTCGGCCTACCGGTCGCTCAGCCTACCGGTAGCTCAGCCAACTGTTGGCTCGGCTTACCGGTAGCAGCCTACCAGTAGCCGCGACCTACCATTGGACTCTGCCTACCGGTAGCTCGTCCTACTGGTAGCTCGACCTACCAGTGGCTCAGCCTACCGGTAGCTCGGCCTACCGATAGCCCCAGCCTATAGGTAGCCTTATCCAACTGGTAGCTTGGTCTACCGGTAGACCTAGCCTACCAGTGACCTCCACGGGTTTTTCCAGTAGAGCCTCCTTTTTGCGCGAATTAGTTTTAAACCATGTTTTGACCCCTTTTAGCCTATTTTAAATCCCATTAATGGTTTTTTTAATTTAATGTTTGATGAGGTACCATACTTAAATGAAAAGCCATGCGTTTTGGTTATGATTTTAACCATGTATTCAGAAACGCCTCTACTGCATCCTGTGAGTTGGTTTTAACCGCTCTAAAGGGTGGGGACTTTTTAATTGGATGTGTATGGTGGCCCAACCACATGGTCAACCCACGATTCCACTTCTTCCATGGTTTCAAGTTTCTCTCCATATCTTAACCGTCCCGGGGATGCTGTATACCAGCCTTTATAACCTAAAGGCTTATCTTATCCCTACGTTTCTTTTTCTCTATCACCCTGCGTTTAGAATACCCTTCCTCCGGAAGAGTTGTACTCCCACAAAGTTTTCCTTGATCACGTTATGTGGAGCTCCTACTACTCCTATTTTCCAGGTTCCACGCGAGGACTTAACAATGATCTTTAATCAATCAAGTAGGGATTTTTCTCCTTCATCTCTCCTTTCTGTGTATCATGCGGGGCGGGCATGCTTTTGTCTCTGTGGAAATTGATGAAACTGAACTTAATGAAGATAATGAATGGATCTTTAATGAAAAAGGGGGGGGGGGTGTGATCGATGTTCTGCTGTACTCTTTTTTGTTGATATGTGTTGTGAATTGTACGTGCCTATGCTCACTGAAAATCATTTCTGTTGGTGGTCTTTCTCTACGCACTAATGAACCTTGGTGATCCTGAATGTTTAAATAACCGCACCATGGAATTGGTTAATTAAGTATAATCAGTTAAATATATTGAAATCCCCAGGATTAACCCTTTTCTGTGATAACCCCGATTAGAGAACAGTGAAATTGAAACCATGGAGTGTGTTAAATCTTTTAAATGTGAAATTACCTGTATGGGCCTGCCTTGTGTTGGTGGTAGTGGTTTGGTTGTTTTTCCTTCACGGGCGGATTGCGGGTGACTTTATGGTTTTCTTGTATGGGGGCTTAGATTACTAGGGTGATATGGGTGGGATGGGATCCCCTGTTGTTATAATTTCGCTAGTTGTGAATCCAAGGCTGTGTGGTTACTCTGCTTATATCACGAATTGGGGTGGAATCCTCTATTGTTGAGAAACCGTTGGCTCCTAGATTTTGGGGACATGGGGATGTGTCTCGGGGTTTGTTTTGTTTCTAGTACTTCGAGGGATCTCACTTAATCTTTAGTTTTTGTGAATTTACAAGAGAACCGAGTGTGAATACTTAAATTACCCATTGGTTTTCCTTTATACCTTATGGTTGTTTCATCTATGAATATGCCTGTTATTTTCCCAGTAGTAAAGGGATTAAATCATACTGAACTTTTATGAAATGATAACTTGAACAGGGAAACTGTGAACTGTTTTTTGTGTGCCTGTTTTTTGAGCCAGCAGTGCTTGTGCACCTTCTTGTATCTATTTTAGGAGCCATAGGTTGGGCTGTGTGTTGGTATATATATGTGTAACTGTATGTTTTGTGTTTAGTCGCACCCCACCCGCATTGGGCACTTAGTGTCGGACACCCCATTTCATGGGGAAGGGTGTTTCCCCCCAAGTTACTCTCCTTCTTGCTCCCTCTTCCCTCGGCTCTGATGGATGGAGGCGACCTTACACCCAAGATTCTTCAGGTAGGTTTCGTTTGGTGTGTTGTTAGCCCAGGACTCTTCGGGTAGGTGGTTTTCCCAAGAATCGTCTGGATGAGGCCCAGGTGTTTTTGGACAGGGGTTCTGGTTATGGTTTGTTTTCCCATGTGTATTCGGGATGAGGCCCAGGTTCTTTCAGGAAGGGGTGGATGGTTGTGAGTCCCAGGTTTGTGCGGGCAGGGATGTGTGGTTGTGAGGCCCAGGAGTGTGTGGGCAGGGATGTGGATGGCTGTGAGGCCCTGGTGTGTGTGGGAAGGGATGTGTAGTTATGAGGTCCAGGTGTGTGAGGGCAGGGATGTGGATGGTTGTGAGGCCCAGGTGTGTTCAGGAAGGAAAAGCGTGGTAGCGTCAGGACGTTTTCCGTTAGGGATGAGCAGTTAGCTAGTGGGGGAAATGGTAGTGCGGGGTACCCAAATGTTTTTTTATTTACTATTACTTTATTTCTTGTGTTTTTTTGGTGATCATGGCCGATGAGGTGGGATGAATATATTCCTTGATAGATGTTTTTTTCTACTTCTCACGGGACTTTTGTACGTCTCCCCACTTGTGCACGAGAGCTAGGGGTTTTTCCTAATTAGTATACTTTTTATGCTCACCCTACGTTTAATTTTAGGTTTTCAGTAGGACTTCGGAGGCCATGCGGGACCTTACTAGTCTGGACGTTGGAGTTTCTGTTGGTCGCTGTTGTTTTCTACTTCACCTTTTCTTTTCTTGTTGGTCCGTACTTTGGAGTTCTTGTACTTTGTTCAGTTTTCTTTTTTTATTTAAACATGCATGTAGTTTGGTTTTTACCTTGAGTTTTACATACTTGGTGGTGTTTGGTGTTGACTCATTCTTTATCCCAATCTTGGTTAAAAAAAATGGTAATGCCTCCCATATTGTGAAAATGTTATACCCTTGGTGCTAGTCGCCACTCCGGGGCCTACTAGAGGCGGGACTCAGGGGTCATTACCTCTCCTTCAACTTAAAGAAAGAAGGGTTTGGAAATCTGCTGTCCCTTCCCTCTCTTCAGTGAAGTCCAGTCGTGATGATGTTATTAATATTTTAATTACTTATTATATTCCCTCTTTACTGATTTTATATGAAATGTGCATAATTTATGTGAAATATTAATGTTTTAATATTAAGTATAATTTTTGATCATTTTTTGAAGTAGTCCAATTGAGTCAGTTTAATATTTTAATAATAACTATCACTATACTGATCCAAATTATGTTTTTATTGTTTTTTAGGATTCTCCTTTCAATATAAAACATTTCATTAGAAGGTACCATGAGCCAATTCTTCCATTTGAAGGGTCATATGGTCCTCACAAACAAGAGAAAAGAATCTGTGAACAAACTGGACCATCATTGAAGATTGATTTACTGGGATCAATCTAGAAGTCCAAAAACATTAACTCTCCACCATAATTCGGCTGACACTACATGTCATCTTGGATAAAAATTTCAAGTCCCAAATCCAAGTACAGGGGCCCAAATGAAGCTCTAAAGTCCAGCCCACCATTCTGGACGAGAAATAAAATCAATATAGTATTCACGACATATCTCATGATGTGAGCATCAAATCGAGCTGATATGTTTCAGTGTGAAACAGGGGATATATGTGTCCAACTTTTTTGAAGAAGTAATTCGGATTTGAAGGCATCTTCCTGTTCCAAAATCCATTCACATTTTGGCCATCGAAAACGTATGGATAGAAATGGACAGTTTACCATTGTTTAATAAAACCACCATACCGTTGGATCTAATTATCCAAATGCCTCAAAAATTTTACAGTAGTCGTAAAACTGTATTATCTAGAACTTTGAAGAAGGAGATACATGGAGATTCGGCTTGATGAATAGCCAAATTGGTGATGCAAGTGGAGAGACATATTGGGAATGCAAACAGTCCACTCCTTGGGCTATAAATACTCTCCCCTTCTCTCCTTGAGAGGGGTTGGCATTTCAGAAGAGAGGAGAACATATTGGCATGATCAAGGAATTTCCAAAGGCTTGGGATTATCTTCCATACTCAAGTTTTCAATTGAGAGACCTTTCCTCCTCTCTTTGGTTTCACTTACTTTCGTGTTCTTCACTTTTTGTAATTTTGTAAGTCCTTTCGTTTGTAATTCTGTTTTAATGCAAGTTTCTTCTTAAATATCTCTTATTCTCATCCACCTTCTATAGTTTAATATTTATATTATTAAAATAGTTTAAATTCAGTTGAATCCCCTTCCCTTCTTTTTCTTCCTCATTCAATCGAAAATCCATTTTTAATTATCATCACTGTTCGTGTGTGTGTGTTCAACGCAAAAATCTTTTCTAATCCCTTTCTTTTTCTTATATTCTAAATTTATCATCATAAGTATTATAACCAGAATATTAAAAACCCAAATGTCTAAGTAAATATATCATTGGGGTGAGTTATAATTTAGGTATGTTAAGTGATTGAGAGTATTTTCTCGATGTGTATTCGTTAATTTAACATTGTGTATGTTGAACTTAATATGTCATGGATTAATGACATATTTTGTTTAGAATGTGGTTTCCATGGATTATTGGAACCAAAAATAAAATAACATAAACATGTACTTATTGATATTAGAACCCTAAGTTATGTTAAGGCTTGTATTAAAGCCTTAACACTTGAGAATTAAATCAACGTCAACTTGTGACATTGGTGTTAATTTAAATGCAATATAAAGCAAAGTTCAAGGATATCACAAGATTAACTAACCTAATGATGAACTCACCCCAATATTTATCAATTTGTTAAATAAATCATAATCAATTATTCATTTCAATTAAGATCTGCAAACAAACCCCCAATCAGAATACAATCAACTACAAACAAAAGACTATTTCAAAGTATCATCACTGAGGATTCGACCCGAGTGCTGCTATACACATTGGCAGAGCACCGGAACCTTGACCGGTCGATAGGCGACAATCGGCCATGAATTTCACGTGACATCATGAGTCTTCTTAAAAATTCATTTTAAGAAAAATAACTTTTTAAAAATTGAAAATTATGAATTTTCAAAAATAAATATTCAGAAATAAATCTCAATAATTAATCAATGGAAAATACGTAATGGTTTCAAAAAGTTCAAGTTAATGTTTTTGAAATATTTTACTTTTAAAAACAATATTCAATAATTGAGTCTTGAAAACACATAAAGGTTTCAAAAAAGATAATTTAATGATTTGGAGAAAAATAAAATTTTAAAAATATCGTTCAATAATAGTTCATTTAAATGATATTTATTTTATTAAAATAAGTGTGGAGTGTAATATATAACATTTTATTTTGAAATTATGGAAACAATTTTAAATATTATGAAAGATATTACATAATATAAAGAAATAATTTTTTACTCTTAGAACGCTCTTTTGGACAGTTGAATATACCGTGGTTGTTTATTTGTCATATTGTTTATATGTTGTCTGATTTTTCTTTCCAAAATCTCAATAATTTTATAAAAATAATATTTGAACATTAAAACATTTATAATTACTAGCAATGTAATCCCCTTATGAAAATAAAATTGGAAATTGATCGTTCTATAGAGGTGGTAGTCTACACGCACACATGGATGATGATTTAGTTTTCCATAGAATAGGGGAAACTAATAATATGATTTATAATATTAGAACAAAAAATATGTCATAAATATAATACTTATAAATTAAATTCCATATTAGGACCATCCTTTTATGTTGGTTAAGTTAAAAAAACATGTAGTGTCATAGAGGTGGTATTTCGTACAACGCACGAATAACAGTTTCATTTTTCTTAATAAAAAAGGAAAAGGTGGTTAATGATTGTACCATAATTATAATAATATAATAATATAAAAAATATACCAATTTTATAATTTTAATAAGATGTAATGTAATTTTATGAATAATAAATTCAAATAAATAAATATTAATGAGAAAGGACCTGTTAAAAATTTATACATCATTTCTTAGATTATCTCCATTACAAAGAGGGTTGAGCATTTGAATGATAGAATTTTAAGTGGGTTGTGGTGTGAGGGTAGGTGGGGATACGAGTTCCCCTTTTATATGTGAAAAGTGATGAATTTTTTGCAAATACTCAAAATATTTTAATAATGTAAAGTGTCTCTCAAGGAAATTAGATCAAAAATTAAGAAATAATGGTTATGGGAAGAGTTAACGTCGAAAAATACATAAAACACACATTACCACACATTTTTAAAAATATTTTTGGTATTTATATAATTGTTAAACCCTTTTTAACAATTTTGATTCTTTAATGAAGAAAATAGTTTTTAACAATGTAATTTATCATTAATGGTTGAAAATAAAATTAAAAATCATTACATAATTTTGACTAAATGATTAAAAATTTGATATATATTTTATTAAATTAATTTTATATTAGTGATAAAATTAATTTTAAAATATTGAATGTATAATGTATTAATTTTTTTGAATAATATAACTCAACTAATAAAATGTTAAATATTATTTTGTAAATTAAAAATAAAATTTTTAAAATTATAAATTCATTTATAACTTATATTTTTTTTAGGAAAACTTTTCAAGAATTTTAGATTCATACATTTAAACTAAAAATGTAATAAAAGTTATGTTATTTGAAAAAATGCTATTTTTCACTATTCACCTAAAAATTAATATTTCTAGAAAAATAAAATAAATTAATATTAAAATAATATTGATATATGGAACTAAAAAATGAAGTTATATATTTAAAAAATTACTTGTAAAATTTATAAATTTATAAATTTATATTTTAAATGAAAATATAAAAAAAATACATGTATTGAAATTTGAATTTTTAACCATTTAGTGTTCATAGTACTATCTCATACCAATTTATAAATCAATTATGTTAATATGTTAGTAAATAAATTGAATTTTTTTATCATAAAAATAGTCATCTAAAAGTGATTAATTTTAATTTATTAATACATTAAACTATTATTTGAGAATGGATAACACATTTATATATTAAATCATATTAATTATGTATTCTCTAAATGTAAGAATTTTTAATTTGTTAATATCTTTTTTACTCTAGGTTTTGTTATTATTAAATTCTATTGATATTAAATATGTTGTGTCTCATTTTAATTTGGTTTTTTAGGTGGAGAAAACTTTTTGTCAATGTATTTGTAGAAATAAATATATTCCAAAATCTCAGGGTGCTACATTATCCCCCTCTTAAATAAATTGTGTCCTAATAATTTTAATTATCACATAATAATGAAATGAAATTTGGGTATCTATAAGATATAAGTGACTCATGATATAATTTTGAGAGTTTTATTGACAAAATCAAGAAATATATCATTTTACCTTAAGATTGGTCAATCGTAAAATTGGTTTTTTTCTCCAATGATTTTAGCTAAACCCCTATAATTATTAGGTATCATAACTAGTATAATAGGATTATTGTTTTAGATAGATCATATTCGTCCTTAAACTGATATATGATCATAATTTGGTTTGAAATATGAAATAAAATTTCAATACTTTATTAATTACTATATATTTTAAGTGAATATGGCCAACACATTTCCACAATAACATTATATTCATCCAAAGTATTGATAATAATATTTTCATGAATCATATTTTATAAATATAAACATGGGATAAAATAATAAAAAAATATTATATAAAATAATTGGGGTATTGATTTTATTCTATTAGAAAATTCCTAGGCCTTTTAAGGTGGATAGAAGATTATTTCCCTTGGATATCCACAAATCTATAGTAGAGGGTGAGTATAAATTTTACCCTTATTTTTCATTAACTAATTTTAGAAGTAGGGATAACATAGTCCTTCCATTTTTTCCTTGGTTTACAAGGTTATTGATGTTTAATAACTTTGTTTGTACTTGTATTTGGGAATCATTTTACATAATGAAAAACCCCATAAATTTGAGGAATTATAGATTATTCACCTACATATAATTAATCAACTTCTTCACCCAATCTAGATAATCACGAGAATGGTGTCTAATATTTCCACACTTTAAATACTTCTTATTCTTTATGAGATATTTACTCTGTTATATTATCTCACATTTTTGACATAGTAAGTTAATTCTTCCTTCCTTCGTCATCTTCAACACTTGGCCATATTTGAAACATAATTTTCTCTTATTTGGTGTGTATATATGTTTGTAAAGACTCAAGTTATTAATCATAACTTTATATAGTTGGGTGACTATAACCACTAGATTTAAACCCCAATATTTTATCTCATTTGTAAAATTATTTCATTTTCCATCATTTCCATTATTAACATGGTTCTCCCTTGCTCTAGAAATTTCTAAAACCCAAATGATTTAATCAAAAATAATTTATAATTAACAATATAATATAATTATGGTAATATAATTAAAAAAATCAACCTCAAAATATCATACTCTTAAAAATTAATACATTAGTTTTCAGTTCAATCGAACCCACTCTTGGTTTAATATAGTTTTCTTTATATCGGGTTCTCTAATATTCCTTAACTTAATTGATTAACATAAAAAATCATGTATAATATATTGTAAAGGGAATAATTTTAACGAATTAATATTACATTAGAGGGTCTAGCTCAGTGTGTAGTCTTAGGATCACTCATCATGCACCAAAGTGATGATTTATTCAATTCCCACACATACTTTTTTTGGGTTGATTATGCCTAGGTGAATTTGTGCCACAACTACATCAACTTTATATTATATATACAAGGATTTAATTTCTATAAGAATAACATAATATACATTTTTCAAAAAATTTAGAATGTTATCATATACATAAACTAATCCCTTATACTTATACCTTGGGTTTTCACTAATGTTATCTTATCCTATTCCCCAAAATAACTAATCTAATCCCAAAAAATAACTAAAACCTGTTCTGATACTGACTACAGTGACCTAATATAAACAAACACATTTATTTCTATATTTTACATGAATAATCATTCCATATAAAAAATAGTTTCAAAACTCAAGAACTAAATATTTATGGTCTTTGAGGAATAAATACATAAGAAAAACTTGTGAAAATTTCTCCAAAATTGAACCACATTAGTCACCCTTTTTTGCTAATCATAATTTATACTCATCTTAATAACTGAGGTAAAGGAAACATAAGAAATGCGTGATATTAAATGCTCTATAATAGAAAAAATATCAACATGTCATCAAGGGTTAGATCATGAGAATATAAGGAAACACGAGAATGGGATAAATATATTTATTAAAATAGTATGAAACAATAATACTTGTACATAAGTCATGATATAATGACATGTAATCACAAATTAATAAACATATTCCATTGAAAAAGTGTTTGGAATCACGAGAAATTAAACATGAGTCAAGGATCATAATTGTAGGCATAATATTATAACATAATATAGTGTAATAAAAATAATAATAGAAATAATATTTATATACCACCAACTAATACATTAATCACATAGTTGGCTTGGGATAATCACCCATGTCCCCTATTTGGGCTTGGGATAATTCTCTCGTGTACCCATGGGATTGGGATAAATCCTCACATGTACCGTTTGGATCTTATGAGATACAAACATCACCAATGAATTTAAGGGATATATAGGACCCCACCCATCGATAATCAACATATATATATTTCCAATTCAAAAAAAGTATTGAAAACATTATAAATAACACATGGAAATGAAAATGGGTTTTACAACATTTCTACATGTCATCACCAAAATTGACCTCATGAATGTAAACAATTGATACCCAAAATTTAATAACCCCAAAAGAGTATTTCACATGAAAATTTAGTGGGTGATAAATAAAAAATATCTCCTAATGAAATAAGTGATTTATGGATAAAGAAGAAATTGGTAGAAAAATCATAAAATTGTTTGTAGAAAATTATTTCTAACTTAGGGGTAAGTGATGGAGTTATGGGTCACTTTAAAAAGTAAATTTTAGAAATATTAATTATTATAAATTGAAAAAATGAATATAAAAAATATATATTTTGAAAGTAATATCAATAATTAATCATTTTAAAATAAATAAAGGTATAAAAAATGTGAAGTGAAAATATTTTTAAAACTTTTAATTTTAAAAATAATTTTCAATATATAAACCTTAAAAAATAAATAAAGGTTTCAAAAAGAAAAATTAAAATATTTTGGAAAACAATTAATTTTGAATAATATACTTCAATAACTTATCCTTGAAATGACATAAAGGTTATCAAAATAAATTAGGAGTTTAATAAAAAACATTTGATTTTTAAAGGATGGATACCGTTTTTAATATTTTGAAATACCTTTATTAAAAACCCACATCTTAAAAAGAGGTTTTATAACTTAATTTTGAAAATTGTTATTAGAATATAAGATGGTAACATGACATAACACATAGTTTGGGTTTCCAAATATTAATTTGAACATTGTAATTAAGGGAAAATATAAACAAGGATATGAAATCATTGTTAAAGAGGATGATAATTAATTTTAACAATGATAAACTTTTTTAAGAGGAATTTTATAAAGTTAATTTTTTTTTCATTTAAACCACACATTAATCCATAGAGGAAGGTAAATTATAATTAAAAATAATCTTATGGTGTAAGAAACCATTATCGGTAGAAATATGTTCATGAAGAAGAATTTTAACTCAATAAAGGGAGGTGAATTAATATGGAAACTTATGACTTTGGTATCCTTTGAATCGAATTCCATTTAAATAAAGAAAATAATTTGGCTCTTTAAAACCCATTAATTACATTAATATGGTAAAATAAATTCATTATGAAGTAATAAAATCATATCAAATATGTCATAGTGCACAATAAGAAATATGTCTCAAGAAATTAAATTTGAGACACGAAACCCTTACCTTGAATATTGACATTGTTGATCACACTCTAACCTTATGTATAAAAAACATAACAATATTAATCAAATATTTTTTAGAATTAATAATATATATGAACTTTTATAAAATTTATTTATAATTATTTACTACATTTATATTAGTTTGTTATTATCTATTTTCAAAATCAGGTGTGAGTAATATTGATCATTTTAAACTAGTTTCTTAATAGTGATGTTATTATTTATTATTATGACAAATTTCAGCACTCCCTGATCATAAAAATTACTGAAATTTATGTTTAATAATTATTTATAGTGTAATAATTTTATTCTATGATAGTTTTGGTTATTATCCTTAAAGATGAATTTGGCGATGATAATGTTTCGACGATTATTAGTGATTGAAGAATGTTTTCTAAAATAGTGAGATTAATTTTTATATTACAATTTCAGAACAAAAAAACAAATTATTTGATTATTTATATAATATATTACTAGAAACTAAATTATCATAGTCATCTATGATATAAATTTATAGAATTTTTTAATTAGTTGGTAAAACCACCCCTAATAAGAATATACCATAATTAATGGATGATTATGAAGTGATTTAACTATAATTTCATTATACCCAAAGAATAATGATATTATTTAGAATTTATTATTGTGATATATCATAATTTAAAATAAATATAAGAATAATACAACCTATTTTATGGTATTACATAATATGAAGAAATCAATTTTTGTACTTAGAACATTGTTTTGGATGGTTGAATTTACCATAGTTGTTTATTGTTCAAATTGTATATAGGTATATAATTTGTATTTAAAAAAATTATTAATTTTATAAAAATAATATTTATACATTAAACTCATTCTCAATACCATCCATGTAAGTTAGAGATAAAAATAAATATTGAAATCTATCATTCCATTGAGGCAGTAGTCCATATGTAAGCATGGATGATGATTTTACTTTCCATAGAACATGGAAAATGAGTAATATAGTTTATTATATAAGAAACTAAAATATTTCATAAATATAGTAATTATATATTAAATTACCCATTAGGAATATCCTTTTAAGGAGATGAAGTAAAATGAAACATGTTGTGTTGTAAGGGTGTTATTCTGTACAACGTACAAATGATGGTTTTGTTTTTCTTAATAGAAAAGAGAAAGTTGGTTAATAATAGTACCATTATTATAATAACATAAAATTATAATAATTATAGTATTTTAATCATTTTAATATATTTTAATTGAATTTTATGAAGAAAAAATTTACACAAAGAAATAGAAATGATAAAAGACCAATTAGAAATTTGTACATCATTTTTTGGATTATAACTTTTGGAAAGGGGAATACGCCTTTGAGGGATGATATTTTGTGAAGACTAGAACCACTTGAAGTAGGATAGAAATTTAAAGAATATGTTTTAGAATATTATTGGTTGTACTAATGGGGTTTTGGTGTGGGGGTATGTGAGGAAAGGAGTGCCTGTTTTACAAGTGAAATGGGATGATATTTTTATAAATACCCAAAAAACATTTTTAATGAGAAGTCAATATCAATAAAATTATCTACAAAATAGGGAAATAATGATGATATTAATTGATAAGGTCAATTGAAGCCTCAAACACTCATTCCCACAAACGTTTTGAATATGTTTATAGTCTTTCCCCCTTGGTTAAATCCTTTTTACCCCTTTTGTTTTTTGACTAAGGTATCTTGTTTTTACCAAAGTAATTTATCATTTATGATAAAAATTAAATTGGTAATTATTAAATAATTAATACCTAATTATTCAAAATTTTAAATATATTTTATTATATTAATTTTATAAAAGTGATAAAATTAATTGTATAATACGAAATATATAATGTATTGAAAATGAATTTTTTAAAAATATTACTTCAGTTCTAAAATTTTAAATATGTGTTTGTGAATAAAAAAACATTTTAAAAAATATAAATTCACTAATAAAAATTATATTTGTACTTATAAATGGTTTTATAAAATTATAATTCAAAATTATATATTAATGATGTCATAAAAGTCATGTTATTTGTAAAAACTATATTTTACACTATTCACCTAAACATTAATCTTTCAAGAAAAATGTGAAAAATTAATTTTAAACTAATATTGATAAATATAATTAAAAAATAAAGTTAATTTTATTAAAATAAAGTAATTAAATTTATAAATTTTTCTTTTAAAATGAAAGTATAAAGAAAACCACTTTTACGAAAAAAATGGATGTTTTAAACAATAAGTGTTCTTAGAAGTATCTCATAACAATTTCTGACTTAATGATTTTAATAAGTTAGTTAATATATCAAAATATTATATATTATCAAAATTATTTTTTTAAAGTGATTGATTTTAATTTATTAATACATTAAATAATTATTTGAGAATGGACAATACTTTTATATATTTAACTATATTAATTATATATCCTCTAAATGTAATCATTTTTAATTGGTTAATATATTTTTATTTAATATAGGTTTTATTTTTATAAATTTTTCTTAATAATAAATATGATGTGATTTTTTTTAGTTCGCGTTACATGTGGTGAATGCTAATAAAAAAATTATTTATTTAATGAAATATATTTCAAAATATCGGGCTGTAACACAATGATCTAAATATAAACTATTAGGGCTGGTACCCCCTCAATAGACACTCTCACCTTAGTGAGGTGTGAGTCCTCTATTACAAAACCATAGTGTTAATTTGGTTAATGTTAAGGTGTTTCAGGTCAGATTATGTTATGGAAATTAAATGTTCCCTACGATGTTTTCTTCATATCGAACAAATCTATGTTTGATACCCACCTTTACTTCAATTTAATTTATTTTAAAATAATATATAAGATTATAATACTTTTTTATGACCTTTTGTTTTATTAATCATTTATTTATTTTGAGGTTTCCTTCTTGATATATTTATACAGACCCCTGAACAACCCTCATGCCCCACATGTGTTATGTCTATGTAGATGATTCACAATTTATTTGTGACTTTGAGGGCATGGTTTTGGTTGTGGTGGTGCCTAAAAAAGCTTTTATGAGATCATTTTTGATGGATATCAAGTCATTTGGTCTATCATAGAGTGAATATATTTTATTCTTTTTTGAGATTGGTCTTTAACATTGGATATTGGGCCTTGTTTTTTCAATTTTTTATTACATATATCATTATTTTTTTTGGAATATTCAATGTGTCTCGTGCATGATATTATTTTGTTATATTTTTATCCAGTATATATTTTTGTAGTCTTATATCTAATACATGTGGTTGTATGTAGGTTATATAGGTTAAGGCCTCCCATATGTGTATTATGTGTTTTTGATGCTAACCTCAATCCCTTATTCTATTGATGGAAAGATCAAGGTGTCACACTCAGATTACTTTCAACCAAGATGGGGTCTCGATGGGTCAGTTCAAGATAGAATGGTATTAGAGAATATTTAGTCTTAGGGATGGAGTTTGGAGTTATTGATCTTATGAGTACTGGTTTGTAAAATTTAAGGAAACTATGGTAATGAGTCTTGAGAATGGTTAACAGACTTGGGAACTGGGTGATTTTGGTGGGTGAACGAAAAATCCTTTATCTATGTCTATAATAAATTATCATAATTTTATAATTATAATCCATATTCTATAAGGTTTTATGGGATAATACAAGTATTATGTAGTGTGTGAGTTTCATTTTCACCTGCATCATCTTTGTCTCAAATCGATCATAAATAATTTAATAACCACGAGTTTATATTTTTAAATATTTTATTCCACCTTATAGATAACCAACTTAACTTCATAGGTAAGGATATTTTGGGCCTCTACTAGTGATCCATCATCTTTTCACCAAACCATTAATCATTAAATATTCAATAAAGGACTACACGTGGAGGTGTTTTTCCCACCAGTGGATTATAGTTTTGATCCCCCACTATTCAGGTAGGGCACATACCAACCCTTATAATAGATAATAGTCTTAATAGAATAGGATGATACCAATCACATGTTTAATGTTCTTTATTAGTTCTAGATGAAGAGGCCTCCCAGGTTCTGAGGTGAGGTAGATCCCTAGGTTTCAGAAGACTAGCTAATGTATGTTTCTAGTGATTTATGTATATTTAAGACATTTGCCTAAAAAATGATCATTATTTCTATGATCCTTATTTTCCGTATAACTAGATATTGGTAATAATTGGTTAAAACATTTCATGATGGTGATAATATACTGTATCCAGAGTTTGAGTTTATTTTTAATGAGGATTACTATCTAGTGACACCAAGGATAGTATAATTTCAATAGATATTGGACCTCTAGAATGATAGAATGTCAATATCTTAGTATGTTGTAATGGTTATGAACTTTATTCATGTGATATGATTCATGAAGGTTATCTTCTGGCTTAAATTTTTGATCAAGGTCTTCTATGGGATGTTCAATATAGGACCATGGACTTGTGAATTCTATCGTATTTTGGGGTTCTCAAGTATGCCTTGGCGACTGAGAGATTCTCGGAAGAGTCTCAATATGGTGGAGGGGTAGGTTTTGAATTCCCTAATGTGGAGATATATATTTCTACTAATAAAAAACTACTATATATTTCTCACCCTCACAAACATATGCATACACATATGAAAAATCAAGAAAAAGTGATGGAGGGATATATCATTTATTCCACCCATCTGGGAAATCAGTCTTGTTTTTATTATAGTTTTAGGGTTCATATGGAATGTGTTTTTTACACTGAATAAAAAAATACCGGATAACCATATCAACATATGGATGGAACACCTACATAGAAACAATGTAGGGATGAGGGACCACCCATATGAGGATAGGGTATCCATCCTAAATATGGTAATGATAGTGGAACTGGTGGTACAAGAGTAGTGAGGGGTTCATGTAAATTTGATTCACTTTTTATATCACCACCATAAGGAAGACTATGTTAGGCTCAAAGTGTGTAAGGATAAAGAAAAGGTTTGATAAATGTTATGAATAGATATGATAATTCACTAACCGGTATGGTTCAAGGAATGATTTTTGTCTTTTATACCATGGAACTAATACTCAATGATATTGGTGTAAGAAATTAATTTCTTGATAAATCATTTTTTATTGATCCATATATTCTAGTAAAACCATTATCTTGACCCCTTTAGTGAAATAATACTACTTGGGGCTACTATCCTTTCACCCACATATTCTTACTATTTTAGAGTACTCTCAATAGGGATAAATTTCCTTGGGTTCTCATCATAGAATATATGAGACCATAAAATACTATCCTCAACATGTATTTGGTTTTTGTAGTGAATGAATATATAGATATCTATCATTATAGGTTCATATAGTATTGATAATAAGGGTCAATAATCACATTCACTAGCGAGTGATATACATAGGTGTGATAAGTATTCCATACCCATAGAAGATTACAAATGATTACCCATCATTTGGTGAGATTATTTTTATTCACCATGGATGTTATGGATGATTAGTTTACTATATTAGTGGTTGAGTATATGATTTTTTTCATTATTAATGTTCTTAGATTTGGCTATTATCTCAAGTTTTATTTCAAAATCAACTTGAACCCCGGGAGCACACTAATATCCTCAATGGGTTTTTAGATGGATTTGACATAGCTTAGGAGTTAAAGGTGTAGTTAGAGGACCTTTTAGAGAATTGATTTATTACACCCACTGTGTCCCCTTGGTCAGATCATATTCTATTTATAAATAAAATATATTGGATATTGGGGATTTTTATTGACTTTAGCCTCCCAATTCAATTTAAAATCAGTAAAAAATACCCCCTTCTATGAATCAACAATCTATTGGATTTAATTAAAGTATAAAGACAATTATAAAAGATTGAAATCCGGACTGGGTATCACTAACATCATGTTAATATGGAAGAAATCCCTATGGAAAATTTTATGTGCCACTATGTCCACTAAATTTTTTAGTTATTTCATTTGGTGTGAATAATTCCCCAATGGTGTTCATAGGGTTCATGCATCATATTTTCTTTCCAAACTAAAAAATATTCATGATTGTCTTCATGGAATAAGTTATTATTTATTTATAATCAATGGAGAATAATGATGGTCATTTGAGTATTATCCTAGACTTACTTCCTGAGAATATACTATATTAAAATATTTTAAAATTAATGTTTAATATTTAGGAAGTTAATCCACTTAGGATTTTAATTTTAGATGGCGGTGTTGTAGTTGATCCAATAAAGTTTGAGACTATGTTGTATTGGTATTAAACCATAATGGTGTTTGAGGTTCATAGTTTCCTTTTTTCTAGGGGGATACTACTAAATATTAATTATATAATACTTCCATGTTACTGCCCCTGTGATTTAAATTTCCCAAAAGGAAAATTTTTTTGTTTGGTCTAACAATTTTCAGGAAAATTTTAAGGAGCTAGAAGGGAGTTTAATCATAGATCTAGTTTCACAGTATCTAAAAGAGTGTTTTGAATATGAAATTTAGTACAATTCTTCTAGTTCTAGGATAGGTTGTGTGTTGATTAGTAAGTGAGTTTTTATTTCTTATGGGTCCATGAAACTAAGTCTACATTAGCATAATTATGTGATTCATGACTTTGTACTAGCAATAATTGTGGTTTTCTTGAATATGTGGATAAATTAACTTCTAACAAAATTATTTATTTTCTTTTTATATCACAAGATTCTCAGTTAAATTTTATACTAGAGAGATCCAAATATAAGGTAGAGGTGTTGGTAAGAGTTCCTGTAATTCTTATATTGAGTTATTCTATACTCCTAGGAAGGAAAATGTCATAGTTAATTCACTTAGTAGGAAATATCCTCATTTACTAACAATTGTGGTGTCTGATTAGTTTTCTTCATTATGGTTAGGTTATGTGGAATAAGAATATTTTTTAACATTTAGTAGATGGTGGTGGAACATATACTTATTTTATAGCTGAAGGGGGATCAAATTAGAGATATTGATTGTGAGGTATCACATGACCAGATTGACATAGGGAATATACCTAAATAATTATCTAAGTTGGGGAGCATTCCACCCTACTCTTGGAGTGGATAGTAGTTCTAATTGAGATGTGTGAGGAGGTTTTTAGGGAATTACACACATCTACTTTATTATTATATATTATAATGATAATGATTTACCAAGACCAAAAGTGATAATTTTGGCAGTTAGGCATGAAGTGGTGTATTACTGAGTTTATTTTGTGGTTCCTCACCTATTAGTAGGTAAAGACTAAGTACCCTGTTCCTACTTGTTTGAGCAAGACTCGTGAGGTTCTATAGTGTATGTGAGATATTATATCAATGTATTTTTTCATTGGAATTTATCATTTAGTGAAGGGTCTTGATGCTATCTGGGTAATCATCAATTGGATGACTAAGCCAACTAAATATTTCCCATTCACGAGGAGATATTTTCAAGATATTAGGATCTATATACATAGAAGATATTGTTTGGTTACATGGGGTACCTTTAATTACTATTTTTTACCGTGATTATCGTTTCACATACCAATTTTGGAGGAGTCTATTAGAGGCTTTTTAGACTTATCTTTGTTATAGTTAAATATTCCACCCCCAGAAAGATATAAAAACTGATAGGAATATTCAAGTTATTGAGGATATATTTATGGATTAGATGATTGAATTTGGAAGGATTAGATTTGATCACCTAACCTTATTCCTCTTAACATATAACAATTTCTACCAATCTATTATAGTCGTGATTGATTTTGGAGGTCTATATGGGAGACCCTTCAGGTCACCCTTTTATTGGATAGAGATTGTCGAGTCATATATTATGGGGAATGAGCTAATGAAATTCATTATTGGTTATCCTGGAGCGTATGATGGCATACTAGGGCCATCAAAACTCTAATTATGGATAAATACCAAGACCATTGTAGTTTTAGGATGGTGATCAGTCATTGCTCAATATCTATCCACACCATAACTTGTGATGATTTATTATAAGAAACATTTTATCAATGATATTCATTAGACTATTTTGGGGTTTTGAATTTAAGAGTTTAGGTTTATTATCACTATGTATTACCCCCACAAATGGATCGGGTGCACAAAATTTTCCACATGTAAAAACTTACATGTTATATGCATAATCCATTGTAGATTATCAACTAGGGTGAGATGGATGTTATGGAATACATCAAGGATGGATAATATATAATACTTCAAGGGCATGTGATTACATTAATGTGCATCCTGTGGAATCACAATAATAATTTTAATAAATCATGGGAGTGTTAGAGTCAAATATCAGCTCAATATCCCCACCTCTTTTCATAAGTGACAATTTTCAGGATAAAAATACTTGAAGGTGGGGATGGTGAAAAAAATATATTTTTTGTAATAAATGTCTTTGAATATTTTTTATTAATATTTATAATGGTTTTAATAAAGTTAGTCAGTTTATTTTTTCATCACAGGTCATTGAAAAATATATAAAATATATTTATATTATTTTAGTTTATATGCATGTGAACATTTAATATATCTTTAACGGAGTCAGAAAATGAAATTTTTTACGGCAATATTCTCTCTAGAACATGGCCTTTTCCCTAGGAGAGATGTAACACTATTTTTGGGATTCAAGGATCAGACTATGATTTGTTATGTTTTTATTTTACATACATCGTATTATACATACATAACCTATTTTTTTTTTGTAAAAACAAATTTATAACATTTTAGTGGAGGTGGTCATTGTTAACAATGGAATCCTTGACGAATATTAATTGGTTTCTTCTATAACTGGTTTTGTGATCTCATTTTTCTTCACATTTCTTAGAGTGGTGATGACAATGCACATAGATCAAGGTATGAATATTGAATATATTTTTATTCACTATCTAGGTTGGAAATCATTTATTATTTTGTTCACCTTGTTCTTCATGTATTATAAAAATTATTTAAATTTAATATATTTTTTAATGGAATTACATGATAAAATGTTTTAAGATGATAAAACTTAAAAAATTTGAAACAAAAATATTAGAAATAAATTTTTTCTAATGTGGATTATTTATCTTCCCATATAAAAAATGAAAACTCAGATCTTACCTATTCTTCCATATTTGCATGTTCTGGATTTTTTGATGAGTACATCTATTATAGAATTGGTATAAATTTAGTATTATCATTAGAATTTCATTTTGGATAATCCTTAATATAATTTTTATGCCAATAGATTTTATTATGTCTTTGATAAATATCCCTTATTCATTAATAAAATAATCCCTTTATTATTTAACATTCACCACATTGAATTTCCAAAAATATAATTTATTCATTGATTAAAGTGATTGGTAGCCCTTCTATATTATACATTGTTTTTTAGTTAAGAAAGTGCACTCATTTTGGGTGGCAGTGTAATTCCTCGACCCCAGTTACCCAGATTCGGTGCAGTATTTTAATACATTGGCATGATTACAAGGAATCAAGTCCTGAAGGACCGATTGGTTTATCAGTCTTGGAAAATAGATTACATACATGAATGTAACATTACACTTCATAACATAAAAAAACAACAAAAATAATTCTTCACAAGCATCATTATTTCCTTGGCTTAACCCTGCATATCAATCACAATACACTTCTTGGAATCCTGGAAAAAATAAAACATAGAAAGGGGTGAGCTCAGATGCTAAATATGAATAAAAATACAGTGGAAACCTTCATAAATAATAATAAACATTTAAGGAAATGTATAACTAAAACAAAAGCCTTTTAAACTTGAAGTTTAGCATAATATGGAAAAAATAAAATGAAGTAATGCCATTTATTTATTCACATGGATATTCTAGTAGTCGAATAATCACATGCAATATCAATAACCACTTTCATAATGATGGAATGCATAATTCCAGACTATCATAACCATGTAGACAAGGCCTCGTGCCAAGAATACAAATAAGATTTTGTCAAGGCCTCGTTCCAAGACACTAGTTTGTCTCATGAGACCTACCGATGCATCGAGGAGCTATAGTGGGCTCCACCCATCACTTACTAAGTCCAATGCATTCCTCATATGAACAGGTTTAAACATAACATAAACATTTGTATTAATACTAGGATACAAAATGTCAATACTTTCTCCATAAACCATGAATGTTATAAAAATAACACATCCACAGTCAAACATATCACAAAACCTTCAGTAAAATATAGAATATTTGTATCATAATAAATCATCTTCAAACAAGTTTAAAATCCATCAAAGGATGTTGACATAGATTAAAATGACTTGTAAAACTCTTTGAGAGAAATATCCATTTTTCTTGAAAACATCTAAAAGTCACACAATTTAGAAAAGAATAAATTTAAAGACATTTTTGAATCAAAGTGTTCCATACCACTTTGAAACTTTTGAAAGGAATTATCATTTTAAAAACATTCATTTCTATATAAATAAATCCTTAAAAACCATTTTGAAGAAATGGACATTAATGAGAAAGATTTAAAACATTTGAAATGAAGTTTTTGTAAAAATGTCCCTTATAAGAATCCCTTTGAAAACTATTTCATGATACATGGACATGGATAATAAAGATGTCCCAGTAGATACTTATATAAAAACAACCTCAGATAATAAAGAGATTGTGAAACAACCCTTACCAATTTGGTATCTTACAAAACATACACCCCATAGAAGAGGAATTATACAATGAATATGTAAATACACATAAATTAAAGTGTATTACATGAATAATACAATTATGGGCAGTACTCACACCACATAAAAGGTAATAGTGGCAATATGGCACAAATCTCATGGGAATAAGGAGCGAGATTAAAACCCCTTACCTCATACTTTTCCTTGGTTTAGGGTAGGTTAAAATACTGTATAATGGTGAAATAATTTTTTTAAATTATACAAGAATAATATACATTAATATGATATCATATATGATCGTTTAACATTTCTTTGTTAATAATATTTTAGTATTATCGTTGTTTCGGGTGTTAACTCATTCGTTTTCCATTATATGATTTGTTACGTAAGCTGTGTTGGTTATGTATTGGTTGTATCTTATTTATATCCAGAATGATATCAAGTCCTTAAAAATAATTTTAATCATAAAATGATAATTATACTTGAATGGATATGATGGGTAATGAATCTCATCGCGTTCGTGGAGACGGTAGTCCGTACGTACGCACGAACGCTACTTCCATTTCATTTTTCATTTTAAAATGAATCAAAACCAAATGATACATAGGTATATTATTATTCAAGTATAATATAATATCTTATATGTGTTAATTAAGTTCATTAACACCATCCTTTATATGTTTCATGTATGGTATGAACGAGTCATATCATTTTGAGGGGGCAGTAGTCCGCACTTCCTCAAATGAAATTATCGTATATATATACAACATGAAACGAATAATTGTATGATCTAAAATGGAATTAAAGAAGATTATATATAAAATAAATATCATTTATATCATATTTAATTATAGTTCCATCATAATTTCCACCATGAGAGGTGGTAGGAGATAATTGAACAATCATCATTTCGTGAGGTATTTGGTTGCCATCCATAGAAACATTATGTTCTTCACCCATTAGATGGAGGTGTGTGTAAGTGTAGTTCGAATAGTTCTCATAAAAATATCCTAGTATATTTAGGATACTGGTTTTGTTAAAAAATAAAATAATAATAATATTTTAGGGGTTGGAGAAGTAAAATAAAAAAAAGAAGCTAAGAGAAATCGATACCTTTAATTTGGGTAAATCCCTTTGGTTTGAACCAAAAAAGGACTCTTGAAGTGCCTTTTGCCTAAGGTAAGGCTTCTAGGAGGAGGATAGGGATGTTTGGATCTTAATTGGGGAGAGGTTGGTCTATAAAAAAGGCTTGAGAGGTGTGAGTAATTGGTTATAAGTGGTGTCCTTTTATAAGGGGGAGGAGGGGCTCTTTAGAAAAAATTTAAAGTATTAATTTATAATAAAATAATATTCAGTTTCTAATTTATAAAAAGTAGATTATTCAAAGTCTAAGGTGGGTATGGGTATAAAACCGCTCAACCAATAAATTTTATACCAGTTTGGTTCACTATCGTAACCTTATCTTTTAGATTTAACTCTTAGTTAAATAGTTTGACATTTACCATGTCTCTTTGTATTTTTATATTATATAGTAAATAAAATTACTATATACTTCCAAGAGACCCCCAAGTGGTCTATTAATGATAAAACTATCATTATAAAAGTCCTTTGGCCGAACCTTAGATTTTTAGGAATAGAATATAAATTAATAATATAATATTTGTTTTAAAAACTCATTTATGTCAATTTTGAAAATATTTAATAATTGATTTTTTTAAAGTCTTAAAAACTTTATTAATTCAAAAAAATTAATTTAAGAAATACTAACATGTCATATTAACCAATAAAATTCGTGTATGGCCTCAAAAGTTTCAAATTATATTTATTATAACATTAATAATACTAATTATTTGATTCTTTCATTAATAAGGAAAATACTGTATCATTATTGTGTCATAAATAAATTTAATTATTAAATATATTAAAATTATAAATAAAATACCATTATATAGGAAATCTTTTTAGATTTCTAATTAATATTTATAGTCAGAAATATAACATATATAACACTATGTAAAAATTGTTTTGCTAAAAGATATATGCTTATGTCATTTTTGTATTTACTTTAACTTAATTAATATAAAGTGTCATTATCACTTACAAGTGGATCCATGGGGTCCCAAAATAGACCCAAAGATGCCCATGGTAGGACATGTATCAACCAATGGTTTCATGACAAGTTTTAGGGTAAATTAATATTATTATAATTTTATTTTTTACCCTTATTTACCAGATTTACCCTTTAACCATGGTAAATAAAATATTTACCGAAGTAATTATTCAAAATATCTAAACATAAGAGTTACCTATTTAAAAAATTTGGACATCCTGATTCCAAATATGGAATCCATTTTTCCAAATTCAAAACATAGAAGTGGCAAAAATTAATTTAAAATTAATTCCCGCTGTCAAAACCGAAAGGCGTGTTTTTAAGAAATAATAACTACCAAAAGTTTGACACTTGTTTAAGTCCAATTTCAAAGTGAAATTACTTAAAATTACCATAATTGGATTAAATAGTAAAAATATAATCTATATATACTTCCAAACCATTAAAATGTATAATTTAACAATATAAATTATTTTGATTTATAAAGTTGTTTTCAGTTAAAATATAGTATTTTTCACTATTCACCCAAATATGAAAGTTATCAAAAAAACACCAAAACATTATTGAAACTAAATTATTATGTCCTAATTATATATAAGAAGTATATTTTTTCAAATTGAATATATAAAAGTTTCAAATATTGGATTTAAAAAGGCTTCTCCATTAAAAAGAGGTAAAATTGCATTTTTTGAAAAATACTTCTTTTATCTGAATGAATTGTATTTGTTCTTAAATTATGTCTAAGAAACTCATTATATAGATTCTAAAATTATAAGGATTATATAAAGTTCAAAATTCGGTTAATACTATTCATAACCACTTTTGAACGGCTAGTTTGGTAAGTTGTGGTGCACATGAACTCGGTGTTGCATGTAATGCAAGTTATTGAATTACTTTGAAATAATAACGTACTATGAAATCTTGGGGTGTTACATTATTCCCTCCCTCAATAAATTGCATTCTCGCAATTTGAAATTGTTCTTTGAAAATAAAAGTTCAAAAATAGAAAATACCTTTGTAGGGAAAACCCACACCGGAAATTGGGTTAATAAAATTTAGTCTTAATAATAGGAAAAGAGGAATGAAAAAGTCAGCACAAAATTATGATCTCGATTAGGAGAACATTGGTGGAAATTAGAGACATATAATTGGAGGAAAAACATAAATATTTATAGGGAGTGATTGAGGTCATCAATCACAAACAATTATAGAATTGTGGGCCTCAAAGCCACCAATCTATGATGATTTAAAATACCATCAGTTCAACAAAACGTAAGGTATTAGGATAACACATTTTTTGTTTTAAGATGCCTTAACTAATATTTAAGAATTTATTTATACATATAATAAGATAAGAATAAAAGTATACTTGTCAAGTAGAGTTCTATCCTTTAACTAATTTCTACCATAAACTCATCTTTCACTCTATATGATAATATAACTTAAAAAAATATATTCTATTTATCCTATTCGTAAAGGGTTAAAAAAAAATGAATTAATAATTCATCTACCAGACCCTTTAAAAAAACTACATTATTCAATCCGCGACATCATGTGGGTTAGTTGTAGGTGATACACCCTTTTCGCCCTTCGGTTGCGGGTTCAAGTCTCACGACCTTGCCGGACGCGACAAGTTGTCACCCGACCTCTAGGTTATCCTTTTTGTAATAATCCAAAGATAATATAAAAAAATGCTTCAACAATAGAAATCATATCAAATGTCAAATATAATCCATTCCAACCTATAGACTTATCCAAATTACTTCTATCCAAACTCATAGTCCAAAATTTATAAGGAAGGTAAATATAATGAAGATCTCTTTTTTCCATGTAATAACATGTGAATACCTTCATCATTTATTCTATTAAAATATGGTAACACCCAGAATTACCATAAAAACTTATTGATTACATTTATGCTCCCTTATTCCTTATATAATACTATATATATTCCTTATATCCAAAAACTTTGAATATTCCAACAATGATGAAATAAACAAACCATTAATCAATGCCAAGGTAGTCAAGAATATCCAATATAATTTATCCAAATCAACCATCTCTTATTCCAAAATTACTACCTCAGTATCAAGACCATATTAAGGATTACTTTTCCTTCAACCATGTATTTTCAAAAAAAAGTTTAACTTGTTGTTGAGTAACTTTTTATAGTACTATGTAATCTCAAATCCTCAATCAAATAATACTACAATACAATACTTATTTATCTCCATAATTCACATAACCAGTAAATCGTTGATACAACACTAAAATGAAATAATTATTTAATCACAACATAAGAACACTAGTCATTCCTCTTCATCTATGGTAGTATCATAACTTGATTATTATCCAATAGCATCATTTGGGGCATACTCTGATGATTTGGACATTGGTTTGCGTAGCGTCCCAACTCATTACAGATGAAGCATTGTTCATTTGAAACTTTTAACTTACCTGTGCAGTCACATACTTGGTGTCCTTATTCTACACACTTATAACAAAATACCATTCCCTTCAGGAAAGTTACAGAGTGTTTCTTTCTACAATTATCACATATGTGAAAATTATTCTTTTCCCTCTGCCTTTTATCCATCTTTCCCTCTTCAATTCTTTTTTTCTCTTACTTCCATTCAAATCTATATGACTTAGAGAATTATTTTCTTAACTTATTAACACATGATATTATTTATTCATATGTTGAGAATACATGAGAGAATATTTCCTTTCTAAATGTTGTATTAATACTATGAAAGATATGACCCTTCTTACTCTTTGGATCATACGTATTGCTGGAGTTCACATTCCTTCTACTGGGCACCATTTCTAAACAATAGCATAAACTAGGTCAGTTTATGAATTGCAATTAATAATTCCAAACATGTAAAATACCTAACATAAATTGAATGGTTTATGGATATAATCCATAATCATAAATATGTTCTCATTGAGGAATTATATACTCATAAACCCTTTAAAACGATTTGTAAAGAAAATGAGAATTATCCTAAGCATATCTCCCAGGAGTGTCATAACCAAGAGTGCAGTAAGGCCCGTTGTCGTGCACCAATTCCCATTCGAGTCTAGCTCAAAGCAGTGTTTTCGGGTTTTACCCCTAGGTACATCTGTGCCAGAGCCGCCGCTACCTGCTCGTTTCCAGACAAGGATATATTTCTCGAAAAACTCACAAAATCTCTACAATACCAAAATTCTAGGAAATTATTCTATACTAATCCTCAATGTTTATCTTAGGTCTATGTTATCTAATCCGAGTTTATCTAAATATATCTTCCAAGGTTATTGTTAAAATTCCTCTGATACCAACTGTAACCCCCTGACGCCAGATACCTAGAGTCGGTGCATTATTTTAATACATTGGCATGATCACAAGGAATCAGATCTCGAAGGACCGATCAGTTTAGTAGTCTTGGAAAATAGATTACATACATGAATGTTGCATTACACTTCATAACCTAAAAAAACAACTTATATAATCTTTCACGAAAGTCATTATTCCCTTCTCTTAACCCTACATATCAATCACAATACACTTCTTAGAATAATGGTAAAAATAAAACATAGAAAGGGGTGAGCTCAGATGCTCAGTAAGGATAAAAATACAGTGGAAACCTTCATAAATAATCATAAACATTTAAGGAAATGTATAACTAAAACAAAATCCATTTAAACTTTAATTTCAGCATAATATGGCAAAAATAAAATGAAGTAATGTCATTTATTTGTTCACATGGATATTCTACTAGTCGAATAATCACATGCAATATCAATAACCACTTTCATAATGATGGAATAAAAAATGCCAGACATCATAACCACATATCCAAGGCCTCGTTCCAAGAATACAAATAAGATTTTTTCAAGGCCTTGTGCCAAGACACTAGTTTGTCTCATGAGACCTACCGATGCATTGAGAAGCTATAGCAGGCTCCACCCGTCACTTACTAAGTCCAATTCATTCCTCATATGAATAGGTTTAAACATAACATAAACATTTGTATTAAAACTAGCATATGAAATGTCAATACTTTCTCCATAAACCATGAATGGTATAAAAATAACACATCCACAATCAAACATATCACAAAACCTTCAATAAAATATGGAAGATTTGTATCATAATAAATCATCTTCAATAAAGTTTAAAATCCATCAACGGATGTTGAAATAGATGAAAATGATTTGTAAAAATCTTTGGGTGAAATATCAATTTTTCTTGAAAACATTTAAAAGTCAGACAATTTAGAAAAAATACATTTAAAGAAATTTTTGAATCAAGGTGTCCCATACCACTTTGAAACTTTTGAAAGGAATTTACATTTTAAAAAAATTCATGTCCATATAAATAAATCCTTAAAAACCATTTTAAAGACATGGAAATTAATGAGAAAGATTTAAAACATTTTAAATGATGTTTTAGTAAAAAGGTAACTTATAATAATATCTTTGAAAACTCTTTCATGATACATGGACATGGATAATAAATATGTCCCAGTAGATACTTACGTAAAAACAACCTCGGATAATAAAGAAATTGTGAAACTAACCCTTACCAATTTGGTATCTTACGAAAAATACACCCCATGAAAGAGGTATCATAAAATTAATATGTAAATACACATAAATTAAATTTTATTACACAAAGAATAAAATTTTGGGCAGTACACACACCACACAAAAAGTAATAGTGGCAATATGGCACGAATCTCCCTGGAATAAAAAGTGAGATGAAAACCCCTTACCTTGTACTTATCCGTGGTTGAGGGTAGGTTAACCTCCTGTATAATGGTGAAATAATTGTTATTAAATTATACAAGAATCATATACATTAATATTATATCATATATGATATTTTAACATTTCCTTGTTAATAATATTTTTGTATTATCGTCTTTTCTGTTGTTAACTGATTCGTTTTCCTTTATATGTTTTGTTACGTAAGCTATGTTTGTTATGGATAGGTTGTATCTTATTAATATAAAGAATGATATAAAGTCCTTAAACATTATTTTTAATCATAAAATGATAATTAGACTTGAATGGATATGATGGAGAATGAATCTCATCGCGTTCGTGGAGACTGTAGTCCGTACGTATGCACAAACGCTACTTCCATTTCATTTTTCATTTTAAAAGGAATCAAATAAAAATGATACATAGGTAACTTATTATTCCAGTATAATATAATATCATATATGTGTTAATTATTTTCATTAACACCATCCTTTATACATTCCATGTATGGTATGAACGAGTCATATCACTTTGAGGGGGTGGTAGTCCGTACTTCCTCAAATGAAATTATCGTATATATATACAACATGAAATGAATAATGGTATGCTATAAAATGGAATTACAGAAGATTATATATAAAATAAATATCACAAATATCATATTTAATTATAGTTCCATCATAATGGCCACCATGAGAGGCGATAGGAGATAGCTGAACAATCATCGTTTCGTGAGATGTTTGGTTTCCATCCACAGAAACATTATGTTCTTCACCCATTAGATGGAGGTGTGTGTAAGTTTAGTTCAAGTACTTCTCATAAAAATATCCTAGTATATTTAGGAAACTGGGTTTGTTAGAAAATAAAAGAATAGGAAGAGTTTATGGGTTGTAGAAGTAAAATAAAAAAAAGAAGCTAAGAGAAATCATTACCTTTAATTTGGGTAACTCCCTTTGGTTTGAACCAAAAAGGACTCTTGAAGTGCCTTATGATATAAAGTGATTCTTCTAGGAGGAGGATAGGAATGTAGGTATTTTAATTGGGAAGATGTTGGATGATCCAAAAGGCTTGAGAGGTGTGAGGAATTGGTTATAAGTGGTGTCCTTTTATAAGGGGGAGGAGGGGATCTTTAAGACAAACTTAAAGTATTAATTTATAATAAATTAATATTCAGTTTCTAATTGATCCAAAGTAGATTATTCAAATTCTAAGGTGGGTATGGGTATAAAACCACTCAACCAATAGATTTTATATAGGTTTGTTTCATTATTGTCATTATAGTAACCTTATCCTTTAGATTTAACTCTTAGTTAAATTGTTTGACATTTACCATGTCTCTTTGTATTTTTATATTATATAGTTAATAAAAATACTATATAATTCCATGATACCCCAAGTGGTCCGTTAATGAAACAAATATCATGATATAAGTACTTCTTCTGAATCATATATTTTTAGGAATAGAATATCAATTAATAATATAATATTTGTTTTAAAAACTCATTTATGTCAATTTTGAAAATATTTAATAATTGATTTTTGTTAAAGTCTTAACAACTTTATTAATTCCAATAAAATTAATTTAATCAATACTAACATGTCATATTAACCTATAAAATTCATGGATGGAATCAAAACTTTCAAATTATATTTATTTTAACATTTATAATACTAATTATTCGATACTTTCATTAATAAGGAAAATACTGTATCATTATTGTGCCATAAATAAATTTAATTATTAAATGTCTAAAAATTATAAATAAAATACCATTATGTAGGAAATATTTTTATATTTCTAATGAATATTTATAGTCAGAAATATAACACATATTACCTTATGTAAAAATTGTTTTTCTAAAAGATATATGCTTATGTCATTTTTGTATTTACTTTAACTTAATTAATATAAAGTGTCATTATCACTTACAAGTTGATCGATGGGGTCCCAAAATCGACCAAAAGATTCCCATGGTGGGACATGTATCAAACAATATGGTTAAGACACATTTTAGGTTAAATTAATATTATTATAATATTATTTGTTTACCCTTATTTACCTGATTTACCCTTTAACCATGATAAATAAAATATTTACCGAAGTAATTATTCAAAATGTATAAAAATAAGAGTTACCTATTTACACAATTTGGAAATCCTAATTCCAAATATGGAATCCAGTTTTCCAAATTCAAAACACAGAAGTGGCAAAAATTAATTTAAAATTAATTCCCGCTGTCAATACCGAAAGGCGTGTTTTTAAGAAATAATAACTACCAAAAGTTTGACAGTTGTTTATGTCCAATATCAAAGTGAAATTACTTAAAATGACCATAATTGGATTAAATGGTAAAAATATACTCTATTTATACTTATAAAACATTAAAATTTATAATTTAACAATATAAATTATTTTGATTTAAAAAGTTGTTTTGTGTAAAGATATATTAATTTTCACTATTCACCCAAATATGAAAGTTATCCGAAAAACACCAAAACATTATTGAAACTAAATTCTTATGTCCCGATTCTAAAGAAGAAGTTTATTTTGTCAAATTGAATATATAAAAGTTTCAAATATTGGATTTAAAAAGGCTTTTCCATTAAAAGGCGGTAAAATTGCATTTTTTTGAAAAATACTTCTTTTATCTGAAAAAATCTATTTGTTCTTACATTATGTCTAAGAAACTAATAATATGGATTATAAAATTATTATAATTATATAAAGTTCAAAATTTAGTTAATACTATTCATAACCTCTTTTAAACAGCTAGTTTGGTAAGTTGTGGTGCACTTGAACACGATGTTGCGTGTAATGCAAGTTATTGAATTACTTTGAAGAAATAACGTACTATGAAATCTTTGTGTGTTACACTAAGGGTGTCCCACCGACCATCATTCATCATTTTTCTCTTTAGTATTACTCCTACTAAGGTAAAATAATGGATCTTCTACTAGAATCTTGGGAATTCAGGTTTGACTTTGGTTGTGATAGTGTAAGAATAGAATCTAAGAATGGAATTAAGAATGTCTTCAATGTGGTTGGAGGTGATGATTAGTAGTGATAAAAAAAATGAAAAATGTGGCTTCAGTGAGCATTTTGTATATTCAAATATCAACTACACAACCTATATTCAGGTTAGTTACATTCCATGCATTTAACATGGTGCAATTCGAGGGTTTATAAATTCCTAATAATATTAATGGAGTGTGAATATAGGTCACACACCATGTATTTTGGGTTCAAAAACCTGAATATAAACCCGATTATAAACCAGGTTAGTTATAGTGATCCTGACCCCAATAGCATGGATCTAGTGTATTACTTTATTACATTAGAATAAGATACAATGAATCACATCTAGGTGGACTGAAATATTTAGTAGTCTTGGTAAACTACATATATACATGATCCCCATATTACATTTGAAATCACAAATTACAACATAATTATTTTTTCCATAATATCATTATTCCATCTAGAATATCCCTGTATATCAATCACAATAAACTTCATGGATTCCTGGAAAAGGAAACAAAATAATGGTGAGCTAAAATGCTCATTATGGTTTAAGTACAATGGAATCTATCATGAATCAATAAGCATAAACAAACTGGAATTGTAAATAACTAAACAAAAATTCCATTTAAAGAATTTGAATATCATGATTAGATTAGAAATAATCAACATTTAATGGAAAAAGATCAAAATAACATGAAATTTAGTCAATAAATTGAGAATTAGAAGCATCAATAGATAATATAATTTTGAAAAAAACATGGATAATAATAATTGAATTCGAAAAGAAGGAAACTGTTAATTATTAGACACCATGATCATAGGAATCATGACACCTACTTTGTCTAGAACATTCACAAGAGTGATTAAATACTAAGGGTAAAAATCTATTTAATTTGGACAACTAATTTGTCTCATGAGACCTACAGATGCATCGAGGGGATATATAATTTTGGGTCCCACTCATAACTTCTGGTCTACATCATTCCTCATATATCGAATAATTGATTTTTTTCACAAATAATATGTCTTATAATCGATTTTCTATATTGAGTAAAGAATACCTATTTCTCAATATTTCCCCAGTTAAAAAAATAACTTTTACAGTAAAAAACCATATTTATAAATGAGATATGGTTTATGAAATAAGAATACCCATGATAAATAATATTGATATTTTGGGGAAATTTAATTTCCAATGATCTAGGAAAGTGAATAATTCAAGGTAAAGTTAATGAATAAAAAAATGAATCATGAATGAGAGTTTCAATATTATCCTTGTTCAAAATAATTAAAAACCATCTAGAGGAAGAGTAAATATGGTATCAATACAACATACCCCTAGTGGAGTATATGAAAAATGAAGTGTTTTCATTTTTGATGAATAGATATACCATCAAAATATCATTAAGAACATTATTGAGGAAAATGACCTTTTCATTTTAAAATAACCTATTAATACTATAAGTTAAAAAATTTGAAAATAATTTTTCTAAAAAATGACCTTTAAAAACATGTAAAATAATATTTAAAACATTGAATGGTCATGACTGAAGAAAATTCAATTCATTCCATACATGATAAAACAATGGTTCCTTTTACATTTTTAATAAACTCCAAATGGGCCTTGTTTTAAAAATGACATAAATATTACATTAATTTTTTTAAAACAAAAAATGTTTAAAAATATTTTTAAAAGGTTAAAAACATTTTCTAAATTGTTTTTTTAGAAAACAATGTTTTGGAAGAAAATAGATTTTTGACCGAAGAGAGAAATGAAGTCGGATTTTCTGAAAGAATATTGAAAATAATTTGAAGTACCAATGAATGAAAAAATTATATCATTAAATGAAAAAATAATGATTAACTAGACGAAAATAAAATTAAATTGTTTCATTATCCACTGATCAAATAATTTACTTCAATAAAAATTCAATTATAAACAATCTCAATCCAAATGAGATTGTGAAATAAACCCTTATAAAGGTCATAATGATAAATTTAGGATTAATCAATGAATCTATTATGTGTATAAAATTTGAATCCATATAAACCAATTAAAAATACAATAATATATAGTCAAAATTCATTACACATATAATCCCAGAATATCAAATACAACTAAGAAGTAATATAACCCAATGAAAAGAAATTAAATAGTCAAATAATTAAAATCAAAACATAAAATACCATGAATTATTCATTAATCACAATATTACAAGTAAAATAGGTAGTATATATACCATATAAAAGAAATTAGGTGTATAACATTACATTATGTCTCAATGAAGTTAAATTTAGACTAAGTCCCTTACCTCACACTTCCTTTTGGTTGAAAGTGATTTAACCTCCTATATAGTGGTTTTATAAATGTTATAAAACTATAATATGACCATATCAATTCTTCTAATATAATATATAATCATTTTATAACATATTATCACTCGTTCACACACAAAATTTCATTATTTTTATTTTTTCATGTTTTGATTTCTTTGTTTTCTCATTCGGGATTTTTCATGAATGTTCTGGTACTTTTGAATATTATATAATTTTATTATATGAAAAATAATAACCATGAAATTATTAACATATTTATACATATAATATACTTTTAATACCAACCATGAAATATGGTTTTGAGAAATGAAGTATGTTATGATCAAAGAGATGGTAGGTCGTATGTTTGCATGAGTAACATTTCCATTTTTGAACGAACATTTTACAAAGGAGGTAAATAAAATTTTCTATTTTCAGAATGGTCATAATATAATATTAATTATTTAGATATAATTATACATATCATTTATATGTGGTGGTGATTAAAAGAGGGAGTCACATCACATCACAAAGGCGGTAGACCACATGTACACAAATGAAGTTATCATCTTTCAGTGAGTGAAAACGTAATAAATAAAATGAAATATTATATTTTAAAGCTGATAAATATGTAATTAATATCATAATTATTTCATTTATATCATATATATTCATTAAAATTATATTTATTATATTCCATTTAAACTATTAGTGAAAAAATAATCACATTGCTTTGTGAGGTAGTAGTCTTCCATACACAAGAGCGATGTTATCGTATCCACTAAAAATAGAAATTAAAAATTTATATATGATTTAATGACTATAGATGTATAATTATGTAATAAATATAATGTATATACTTTTTATTCTTCATAACACACAACCTTGATATGTGGTAATGGAAAAATGAGTGACATCAATTTATGGGGTGGTAGTCTTCCATACATATGAATGACGATTTCATAACCAATTTAATGGATTTTGGTATGGTTATTGGTCATGAACAGAAAATAAATACATATAATTATATTTAATATACTATTTTTATTATATAATCATGTTTTAATCATAATTTAAGGAGGAGGAGGAATAAATAAAATAAAAACACACGATGAAGAATGCTACCTCTTCCTAGGGTAAAATCCTTAGGTTTGTACCAAAAGACTTAAAAGGTTGGATTTATGAGAGATATAAGGATTATTGGATGGTAGGTGAGAATTAGGGATGTTATTTGGGAAGTTATTGTCTAAAAAATGGTTATATAGTGTTAATAATAGAGGAGATTTGGTGAATTTTTATAAGTGAGGTGAGTGGCGGACTAGTAATTTTTGAAAAGAAAAAGGTGCACCCACATTTTTCACATGAAAAAAGAAAAAATAATGAATTATTATAGATAATTATACATGATAATATCTATATATGGAAATAAAATATATTTTAGATAAGTTTTAGGTCCTTTTAACCCTCATCTTTTAAGTTTAACCCTCGGTAAACCCATCTTTACCTTAACTACGATAAATGATTTTTTCTATTTTTACTATTAATTATGGTTAAAAGTTAATATTACCTTATTAAATAATATAAATTATTATAATTCTAAATATGGAATTAATTTTTCCAAATTCAATTCAAATAATTGGAAATTATTAATTTAAAATTAGTCCCATAGACGTAATGAAAAAGAGAATATTTAAAGAGAAAATATTCCAATGTTTAACAAGTTTATTATAAAAAAATTCAAAATTCAAATGAATTAAATTAAAAAAACTTGATTAATAGATATATATTTATATTAATGTTACTTTAAAACCAATTTAAATTATATTTTTACTTTATAAATAATTTAAATGAAAATAATGTTTTTAATTAAAATTCAATATTTTTCACTATTTATAAAAAAATGAATCATTTTAGAAAAATTCCAAGAAATCAACTTAATATTATTTTTATATTATGATTTAAAAAAGTAGTTGATATTATAATATAATTAATATTTTGGGAATATTAATTTTAAATTATGTATACAAAGCCTAAGTAAACTGTCTTTAAGAAAAAAATACAGTTTTTAAGAAAACATTTATTTTTTCATTTAAGTGATTCTTATTTTATTTATACTACATAGATAAAAATAATTTTCTTAATATAGTTAATAATATTAATACCTACCTATTTAAATGTTATGTTAAAATCTATACTATATTACTATTCATTTTGACTTGGGGTTGCATGTTCCTCAAGAAACCAAAGAGAATAAATTTAAAGAAATATATTTTGAGGGTTTCTTAAGATCGGTGTTGCGTGTCATGTATGCTATAAAAAATATGTTATTTTTCTAAAGATTATTATTTTTACATGCTACCCACAATAAATAAATCACACACTTGTAATATACACCTGATCTCAGAAATCAATGGTATGATATTTGAAAATTATTTTTTTAAAAACCAATATAATAAAAAGGTTTAATAGAAAATTATATTAATAAGAGATAAAGGGAAGTAAAAAGGTAATATGAAATTAAACATAACTAGGTTTTTAATAAGGTAAAAGTTGGTTTCAAGTGATGATATGTACATAGAATAATTGTGTAAATATTTATAGGGACTGATAGAGGTCTTTGATCAGAAGAAATTGAATGATCAGTGTATTGTTAAGGACCTCAAACCATAAATCTATAATGATTTAAAAGTACACACGATTCATCATATATGAAGGTAATATGATATAATTTTTGTTTCATGATCAATGTTCCAAATTTTGATATATTCTTTTACTATCCTAGAATATAAGGAAATATACACACTCGATATCGTTCTATTTCATAAGTATAATTTAATCCTTTTGTTGTGATTGGATCAATTTCCAATTCATCACTTAATCCAATAAATGAGTATCAAAAAATGATTTTTTTTATTCCTAAATCACTAAAATTCATACTTAATGGATGATAAGGTCCATAAAAGAGTGACCAGTCTCTCTGTTTTTCTCTAACAAATTTCAAAAAGAAACCTGGTTAACATACGTTATACAATATAATATATTAATCTCTAAAACATGAAAACAATACCACTAGTTCAAAATTAATATATATTCATAAAATTTTTTATGTAAAATAAAGAAATATTAAAAAGAAGAACTTGTGGTCCAGTGGTATATGATAAAACCATATCATCCTTCGATTGTGGGTTCAAGCCCAGTAACCTTCATTAGATGCAATGTGATTTACTTTTTCCAAAACTATATAATTCTTATAAGGTTCCCAAATATTTATAACCCACAATTACTTGAAAAAAATTAAGATAAAACTAAATCTTACACATAATTTTGAACTTATTCTCACAAAATTTAAGGACATACATCCTTAAATAACCATTTCACTAAAACATATATTACACAAATTGGTAGTATTTCATTAAATGTATCCCAAAATATCATTAATATTATAAGACTACTATAAAATTAAACATAAAGAGGGGTGTCTAATACTTTGAGGTTATGATCAACCATAAACTCATAAACCTATATGGTATCCATAACTCTCCTGTTAATAAATATTTATACTCTTCTAAAAGTTAACACAATCCTTAGATGTTTCATTAAACTTATTACCAAAATAAAATTGGTAAAAATACTTCTAAAACATAATTATTTATTCTGAATACATAAATTATTTATCAATTTTATTTAAATATAGGTATTTCCTTGGTCTAGAGGTTATCCTTTAGAAGAGGTTACTGAATTAGATAATTCATAGGTTCCCAACATTTAATGAAAAAACTATAAATGGATCCCTAGAATGTGATTTATTTTCTTCCATCATACTCTTAATTTTTCCTCATTAATTATTTAATTTGTGCCCTTATTTTTAATATATAAAATATTTTCCTATACCATTGAGACACTTTATAGAGTTTCACCTTCCACATTTATGACATGATTGAAATCAAGTATTCTTTCCTCCATGGTCTCCACCACCTGAGATCATAGCGAACTCCATCCTTCTATTCATTATTGAGTTTGAGAGTTGATTAAGGTCTATATTTTTATCATATTTTAGGATAACTAATTTTATGTAATCATAATATCTTTTAGTAATGTCATCATCCCATTTGGTTGGTCATAATTACCTTATTTTCCCTTCAAATTCAATATTAACATGATCCCTTGGGGTTCCAATCATTGACTAAAACTAAAAGGAATAACATGAGAAATGATAATAATAGTGGGAAAACCATATAACAGTTTATAGGATATCTAAATAATGAAACCTTAGGTTTAACCTAGTTTATTCATTGTGAAAATATATTAAAATTATTTAAAATGGATTGTAAAGAGAATATGAATTATTAAAAGCATATCCCCTGGGAGTTTCAAACAAATAGCACAGTAAGGCCTATTTTCTAGTAGAAAGTGATGATCAGGTCAAGACCAGTGCACCCTTTTTAGAGTTATCACCCCTAGATACATCTGTTCTATAACCACGCCCAATTTTAGTATCCATACATTGATTTATTTCTAGGGAAAACCACATAATATATACCTTACCAAAACTTTAAGATGTTATCATATACTTATACTCAATGATTATCATAGTTTTATATTCCCTAATCTATATTTTCTTTAATATAGTTCCCTAGGATTTTACTAAACTTCCTCTAATACCAATTGTGGAGACTCTGACCCTAGTATCCCAAAGCTGTTTTATTGATTTATTATTTTGGAAAAAGATACAAGGAATTGCATCTCAAAGGACTGAATAATTTAGTAGTCTTGGTAAACTATATATATATACAATTCCCACATTATATTTGAAAACAAAAATTACACCATAATTGTTTTCAAGAATAACTTTTTCCCCTCTATAATATCCTTTCACATCAGTCGTAATACACTTCAAGTATTCCTAGGAATGGAAAAAATAAGGGTGAGTTTAAATTCTTAGTAAGGGTTAATTAAAATAGAATATATCATGAATAAATAAGAGTATATGTAATTAAAAGGTAAATAACTGATCACACATTCAATTTAAATAATTTAACTATTATGATTAGATAAATCATAATAAATATAAAAAGGTAAATAATAGGAAACACATGAAATTTATTTAAAAAACTGAGAATAAAATGAATCCATATATATAATCATTTTAAAAATATTATGCATGATAATAAAAAAATTCTCAATGAAAGAAATTCTTAATTATTGGATTCCAAGATCATAGACATCATAGTACCTCTACTATCAACAAAATTCACATTAAAATTTAAATACTATGGGTAAAAACCAATTTAATTTAGACAACTAATTTATCTCATTAGATCTATAAATTCATTGAGGTGAAATATAGTTCTAGTCACAACCATCACTTTAGGCCCAAATCATTCATTATAGATTGAATAATCGATTTAATTATCGAACAATGTGCCTTATGATCATAAATCTATATTGAGTAAAGAATACTAACTTATCAATATTTCCCAAGATAAAAAATAAATTTAAATATAATAAACCATATGTATAAACAAGATATATTTTATGAAATAAGAATACCAGTGATCAATAATTTAGATATTTAGGGAAACTTTAATGTCTAATGATCATAATAAAGTGAATAATTCATCGGAAATGTTAATGTCTAAAAAAATGAGTCGGGGAAGTGAGCATCAATACTATCCTTGCTCAAAATAATCAAAAAACATATAGAATAACAATAAAAAATATATCAATATAACATATCTCTGGTGGTTTATATGAATAATAAAGGGTTTTTGATATTGATTAATAAAGATACCATAAAAATATCTTCAAAAAAATTCTTGATGAAAATACCCTTTTCGTTTTGAAAATAAACTATTAGAACTAAAAGTATAGAAAAAAATTGAAAGTATTTTTATTTGAAAATAAAATTTTAAAACACATTAGATAAGATGTAATCAATTAAATGATCATGAAGGTGAAAAATTATATTCATTCTGTACACTCTAAAACAACGATTCCTTTCACATTTCCAGTCGAAGCGAAACATGCCTTGTTTTGAAAATGACATCAATATTTATTTAAAATATTTATATAAAAATAAAATATGGGTAAAAATGAATTTAATAAATCATTTTAAAAATGTAAAAAAACTAAATCCATTTTAGAAAACGTGATTTTGGAAGAAAATGGATTTCCAACTGAAGAGAGAAATGAAGTAAGATTTTATTAAAAACATTTTATCAATCATTTTTAGTACCAAAGAATGGGAAAATGGAACTATTAAATGTAAAAATAATGATTAAATATATGAGAATAAAATTAAAGTGGTTTATTATCCATTTATAAAATAATTGCCTTCAATAGAAATTCAAGTATAATCAATCCCGATGAAAATGAGATTATGAAATTAAACCTTACAATGGTCATAACATTGAAGTCAGGATTAATACATTAATAGATTATATATATCAAATTTCAATCCATATATAAAAATAGTAAATAAAATATAAAATATTCAAAATTTATTACACATATATTCTTAGAATATCAAAGACAATGAAGGGGTAATATAACCTAATGAAAATAAATTGAGTTGTCAAATTCATTATAACTTGGTAATTATCAATTCAAAACCCTTTGGATGAAATAATTAAAATTTAAAATTAAACTTCCATTAATTATTAATTAATCCTAATAATACATGTAAAATTTTTAGTATATACACAATATAAAATAAATTAAGTGTATGAAATCACAATTTGCCTCAATGAAGAGAAATTGAGGCAAATTCACTTACCCCATGATTTCTTTTATTTGGACACGATTTAACCTATCGAAAGTTGTTTTAAACATGTTATTAACTTATAATAGAACCATATTAATAATTATAATATCATATATGATCATTTAATAACATATTATCACCTGATCATTAATAGTCATTCACTATTTTCATTATTTTTTGTGTTGATTTTTTTCTTTTCTCATTCGCGATTTATCAGGAATGTTCCAGTTATTATTAATATTATATAGTTTAATCATATATACAACAATAATAATGAAGTAATTATTATATTATACATTAATTATACATTTAATACTAATAATGAAATACTGTTTTGAGAAATGAAGTTTGTTATGATCTTGGAGATGGTTGGTCGTACATACGCATGAGTAACATTTCCATTTTTCAACGATCATTATAGAAAGGAGTCAAATAATATTTTATCTTTAAATAATGATCATAATATAATATTATTTCTTTAAAAATACACACACACATATATATATATATCATCCATTTGGTGTGGTAATGAAAAGAGAGAGTCACATCACTTTGTGAAGGCGGTAGTCCACACGCACATGAACGACATTATCATCTTTTAGTAAGTGAAAAGGTAAGAGAAAAATGATATATTATATTTGTATAATAATAAATATGTAATTAATATTATAATGATTTAATTTATATCACATATATTCATTAAATTTAACCTTATTATATTCAATGTTAAGTGTTAGTGAAAAACGAATCACATCACTTTGCAAGGAGGTAGTCTACCGTACACACGAGCGACGTTATCGTTTCCCCAATAGAATGGAATGTAAAAAATTTATATATAATATAATTTATAAATTTGTATAATTATTCCCTAAATATCTTATATTTAATTTATATTCATCATCATACCCAATCGTGAGTGGGGGTAATGGAAAAATGCGTTACATCTGTTCAAGGGGTGGTAGTCTGCAGTACACAAAAATGATGATTTAATAATCCATTTTATGGAAGTGGGGATGATTTTCAGTCATAAAATTCATATAACAACACCTAATAGTATTGAATATACTTATTTTATTATATCACTACGATTTAATAATAATTTTAGGAGGAGGAAGAAGTAATAAAATAAAATCTCTTGATGAAGAACATTACCTCTTCTTCAGGTAACCTCCTTAGGTTTGCACTAAAATACATGAAAGGTTTAATTTATGAAAAAATGAGAATTATATAATACTATTATGGAAGTATTTAAGTGATTTGGTCAGGTATTGGCAAAAAAAATGCTTTTATTGTGATATGAATAAATAAGAGGGGTTGCCTTTTATAAGTGAGGTGAGTGGTACAATTGTAATTTTTTAAAATAAAACAGTTTACTCACATTTTTCACATGAAAAAGGTAATAAGTAGAGAATTATTGAGAATTATAATTTTTTAAGATATAAATATGAAAAAAATTAGATTTAATAGAAAATTGTAGGTCATTTTAACCCATATATATTTAGTTTAACCCCATAATAAACCCATTTTTTACCTTAACCATGATAAATAATTTTTACAGTTTTACTATTCATTATGGTAAAAAAATAAGTTCTAATTATTAGAAAACATAAATTATTATGAATATAAATATGGAATCACTTTTTCTAAATTTAATTCAAAAAATTTAAATAATCTAATTTAAAATTAATCTTACAGACGGAACGAAGAACCAAGTTTTCCCAAAGAAAATATTCAAAAGTTTATTGAATTTTTATATCAAACGTAACCTGAAAATGATACCAATGAAATAAATTAGATTAACCAATATATAATTGAACTAATTTTACTTTAAAATAAATTTAAATTATATTTTTACTTTATAAGTAATTTAAACAAAAAGAATGTTTTGAATTAAAATTCAGTATTTTTCACTATTCATCAAAAAATGAAATATTTTATAAAAATCCCTAAAATAACTATAATATAATTTTGATATTATGATTTAAAAAATTAATTTAATTTTATGAAATAAATTATATATTTATATGTGGTAAAAAATTATTTTTAATTATGTGTGCAAAGTGTGACTAAATCGTCTTTTAGAAAAAAAATATTGTATTTCAGAAAACATTTATTTTTTATTTTAAATATTTCTTATCTTATTTATAATCAGTAGATTAAAATATTTTTTATAATATAGATATTAATTCATACTATCCAAATTAATTTTTTTTTATAATGATATACTATATAACTATTCATTTCAACTCGGGGATGCATGTTCCATAAGAAATCAAAGAGATTAAATTTGAAGAAATATATTTAATGGGTTGTTTAATCTTAGAATGGTGTATCAAATACGCTATCAAAAACAATGTTATTATTTATAAAATATTGGTTTGTTACATTAATAGACTAGTTCGACATGTCATGTGGTCCAACCAACATGTGATACATGAGAAACTGTAGTAATAAAAAAAGTATTTTATTAAAAAAGACATACTATAAATCAAAGATTCACATTTTTTAGACCACTATAAATAAGAATGGAAAATAGAACAAAAATAATGCAGGTAAAATAAAAACACCGTATGGATCATATTCTATAATAAACATCAAGACTATAATAAGAACAATACAAAATAAAATTGATATAAGCCACAAATTATATGTATCTAAAAAACTAAAAAAAAATAAATCTTATTTTGGGGAATAGTTTTAATGAATTTATAAGATATGAGTGTAACTATGGTCAATGTACATTATGACCATTAACATTATGATCATTCTATAATATAGGCATTATAAAGTTAAAATTATTTTATATTACGTGTAATGATAGGGGGAAATTTAAGTAAAGGAGTGAAACCATGGCCTTAATAAACTAGAAAACCCAATGTAATGCTCATTTATCATATATTAAGAACGAGGTAGCATTAATAGGGTTCACCCTCTGAAAATCCTAATACTAATTTTAATAATTTATATTCGAGTTGAATTTAATTTAGGAGATGTTCAAGTTAGTGGAAATCACTATAATATCGACTTTATCCTAACTTACCCATCAAAGTACTAATATTTCATGCCTTACAATTTGGGATTATACTGATGATTTAAGGGTTTATGTATCTAGGTGTTACATTATTGAAAAAATGAATTTGTGTCTATTTTGAAACCAAATATTTTATTAAAATCATCACACTTATTTAAAAGATAATATCTAAATAATTAGTGGATAAATTTGACAAAATGGAATGAATTTTTTGAATCAGGATTCAACAATTATATAAAGGGTAAATTTTCATATTTTTTATCCAAATAATAATACATAGTTAAAAAATTGTAATATACAATGAAATATGACATCATATATGTTTAAGGATTACTCAAATAAACCAAGGTGGTTATATTTAGATAATTTTGTAATGACCCCTTATAGTGAATCATTATTGATGGAAATGGATCACTATAGAGGGAGGGGGAGATAAATTAAGATAATGGAAGAAATAAAACATTAAATACTTTCTTACATGAAATGTTAGTCACCAAAACTATAAATACCACCCTCTATTATCATTTATCCCCTAATAAACTCAAATTCATCTCTTCATATATCTCTCAAAGAGTCTCTCCCATATCTATCTCTTTAATCTCATAGAGTTTGGTTAGATCAAAGGTTTTTCTCTAGGATAATAATATCAAGAGAGGTAAGGGTGTTTTCTCTCTCCCTTTTCAATTCCAGTTTATATTTTCATTATATTATCCATTTATATATCCAATTTCCTATTCCAATATTATTATAATATAATTTTAGGTATTTTCATTATGATATATTTTATATGTGATGTAACGACCGAAACTGTTATGAATAAAATTCCCCTTTTTTGATTTAATTAAATGTATTATTATATAATATGGTTATATAAAACATATGAAATTATTTAATTTTATATTATCTTATTAGATTTAAAATAATTTTATGTATCACTACTGTTGATAATATAGTTGTTGAATAGTGATATCAAGATTAGTATGAATATAGTGTTTCAAAAAATCCAATTGACACAGAAAATAGAATAGATGGCCTCAACCAGTAAGATCATATCCTATGAAGACCATTTATCAAAGATGAAGAGGGATATATCCTTTATAGTTTTTCCCTTAACGAAGCCTAAGCTGGAATCCAATAACATAAGCATTAGCAAAACCGTTTATGAGATAAGTTCAAGCTCATCGATATCACGACCCAAATCATGATCTCTGAACGACCCCATGAATGTCTTTCCATAAAACATATTAATCTTAGAGAGTTTTTTTGGTTTTTTAAAGGGATATGTATCAATAACTTAGAAATATAAGTATTTACCTTTTTTTATAGAATAATGAATATATATTCCTCCAATTATTATTACTTAGTGAATGATTTTTATTTTGATAAAATAAATCACAGATTATATTTTTGGTTAGTATTAATATTAAATTAATGAATTTATGAATTTTGGATTTTTGAAATAAATAATATTTATCATTTATAATGATCATTTAATTTTTATGAGTTCAAATGTAAGTTTTATAGGGGATCAAAAAATGTTATTGTCAAAAAAAACCCGACATTCCTTAACATATGCCTATTTTATTTTAAAAGTGAAAATTCAAAAATTTATAAAATTCTTTAGTTAAAATAAATATTATTTTTTATACATGGAATATCAAAATTTACCAAGAGTGAATTCTTCATTATTTTCTGATCTAGTTAAATTTTTGTGTAAAATTTAAATATCGTATTAATATAATTTGTGTATTGTGAAATTTTAATGACCCAAAGGTGATTTAATAATTACTATAAATGGGATATAAGAATAAATATACATTTTTCATTTAAAATAATGTTATTTTATATTTATTTTATTTATTTTATAAATCCATTATAAATCCTCCAAAAATTATAATATATTTTTGGGTTTTAAAATCCTATCTTTAAGAGTGACTCATGTACACATAAGAAAGGGAATTATTTTAATAATTTCAGAGCTGGGGTTTTAAAATAATGATAACCACTCACTTTTTTTCAGAAATCATGGGAAAAAATGTTGGGATGGATTATGGTTTTGGATATTTTATTATACAGAGTCCAAAACCTAAATAATAAATAAATTCCACTTTTTCCTATATAAACTCTCCCAAGATCATATTTCTATTCACTTAAACTCCTTGGACCATGACCAATATTTTACCTACAATTTATAGAGCCCTACCAAGGTTCCCTAAGAACTCAAGAATCCCCTCCCAAGGTTTTTACGTCACACAATCAAGTAAGGTACCTTACTCTCCTCCTTTTAAATTTTATGCACCATCTTTGAAATTAGTTATTTTAATTTCAGTTGTTTATATTTTAATTTGTTGGACTAACCTGTTTAGATAATCTCAAATATTATTAGATATGTTCTGATAATCCAAAATCATGCTTATATATATAATAATTATATTTCATAACTATGCCTTCATGTTCTAGAGTTAGTATGGATGTCAAAATAATCGTATAATATCATGGAATATATTAATCAATGCTTATTTATATTTAACAATGATGAAGTATGATATGAACAATTACTTTGTAAGAATTTAAGCTCTTATAATACATACTAGCTCCCTGATAGAAGTTCACTGTTAGACAAGTCCACTGATACAATCTACCTAAAGAGTGGAGCTACCAAAAGAATGATGCTTCCGATAGAGGAAGCTACTGATAGAGAGAGCTACCACTACCGATGATAACAAAAACTTATAGTGAAGAAGAGATACCGACAGAAGTTCACTGTTACAAAGAGCTACCGAAAGATGGAACTACTGATACAAGGAGATACCGCTATATATGGAGTTACTGATACATGAGCCACTGCTACAAGAGTTACCATTACAAGTCTACCGACAGAGAGCTACTGATGGAAGATGACTATTAACCAGTCATAGTTACTCAAAACTCTATACTTTTTCAATATTATTAATATAATGCTAACTGTCATATTTTCTTAATTCAATGCAACTACTAATAATTAATGTGGGTTTTGGCATGTTAGGGAACCATACCTCATACCTGTAAAAGGTAATCATTCCCACTGCTGGAGCTCAAGGAATAAAAGTAATATTGAGGTACTGGAGAAGATATATATTGTCACACCAACCTATTTTACATTATTTTATTTTATCAATTTTTCTTTGTATCGGGGAGTCTAGGTGAAACCCGACATAATTTTTTTGAAATCTTATTCAGAAACACACTTTTTGACTTTGATGAAATTCTTCACGCCACTATCGAAGCCACACGACCTCTATTGGGTCATCGCACGACCTTTCCCGGTTCACTGCACGACCTGCCCGATGTTCAAGGCAGATGAAAATTATGCGAAAAATAATAAAATGAGAATACGATGAAAATTGAGACCACGTGGTCTCGGGCGAGGCACGATTTTGAAACTATGCAGCCTCGCCTGGTCCCCCAAGTGACCTGCTAGTGTCGAATTAATTAAATGAAATGAATTAATAGTGAATAAATAAAATTCATTGAGTTGTAAAATAAAAATAGAATAAAATAATAAGAGTGGGACAAAAATTTAATTAATTATTTTACTGATAATAGTAATATTATTATTTGAGGATATTTTTAATTATTATTGCTTATTATTAATATTTATATTAATGATGACAATTAAATTATTTTATTTATTATTATTTCTCTTGTTGTAATTATTTTTATTATTATCATTAATATGACTATTATCTTTACTATTATTTTTGTTGGGTTTTCCTTATCATTATTTTATTTTTTTTATTATTGTTTTTTTATTATTGTTATTTTTAATATTTTAGGTGTTAGGATTTGGATCAGCACTCCCCTCCCCCTTTACATTTTTTTTCTTCTCTTCCGTCAAAACCTTTCGCCTCTTATCTTCTGTTGCGCTGCACCCCCTGGTTCACCCATTTTCGTCGCACCCTACACCCCTCTCCCATGGCTGCCATCTCTCCTCCTCCTCGCTCACGCCGTCGCCCCTCTCGACCTGCCCTCTATGCCGTCACCCCCTCCCGGCTAGCCTGCTCTTCGACCCCAAGCCTAGCCTACCGCTCATCCGCGCTACTCGACTGTCTGCGTGCGCCGCTCCCACGTCCGGCCATCCCGGCGACTCTCCAAGCTGGCGTCGCCCCCTTCCCCTTTCCCTGGTCAGGAGAACCCCAGCACAACCCCCCGGAACCCCCCTGGTCCGACCTGTTACCCAGCGCAACTCCCTGAACCCCCTGGTCTGGCATGTTACCCAGCGCAACCCCCCATACCCCCTGGTCTAGCCACCTCTCATTCCTCCCGGCCGAAGCTCTGCTTCTAGCAGCTTGCACTGCTGCCCCTCTCCCAGCCAGCCCCATTACATCAGTTTCCCACTGTTCACTGCATCTCTTTTCCGATGAGACTCATCTCCAGTGACCCTTCCCCCTTGTCAATAAATCTCAAGTGATTTCTCTTGTTTTTCACACAATCTATTTTGGGTTTGTGTTTGGTTTTCTTGTGGTGTATTTGCCATGCGATGGGGGGTTTTGCATCAAATTTTTGGATTAATTCTTAATGTTTTGGTTCAATTGTTTGGTTTAGGGTCAATTTGGGTTTTTTTGAGTTGCAGTTGGAGTGGGATGATCCTTGCACACAATATTTGTGGAGTCTTCGACACCTGAGGTAGGTGGTTCGCATTTAAACGTTATTTAATAAATTATTTTCTTGATTAATTATTTTATAGCGCTCATTGGTGAATTATTTTGGTTGCGGATTTTGTTTTCTTGAATTATTTCAAGTGATATATTTGTTAGTAGTATGTTAATACGAGTAGGGGCATTAATTGGTTGAAAGTACATATTTAGTCAATTATTAGTGTTTAATAATACGTGCAGTTATCTATTCATTCATGCAAGTGGTGTTAATTGTGTTTTGATATGGCGTTGCATACGTCTGGTCATAAGTTATAGTGTTGTGTTGGTTGAGTAGGGTGTTTCGGTGAAAACATTTGTTGAGTTGTCTACTAGTGTTTTATAAATTATGTGTTTGTTTTGTGAAAATGTGAAAAGTGCACGGTTTATGTTCTGGTATAGCGTTCATATGCGTTTTGTCCAAAAAGAGAGTTTGAGTGGAATTTTGGTGTTTAAAGTCATGTGTCGTATTATGAAATTTCTTAATAAAATTTATAGTGCTTGTTTAATCAGGAAAGTGGTATTTTAACCATGTGTTTGGGTTATTAAATTACGTGAGTTGTGCAGTTTGTGTTCCTGACTTGGCGTTGGGTGTGTTTGGTCATGAAGGATGGATGAGTTGTTTCATTTTTATTAGTCGTGTTATGTTTCTTTTTAAATAATTTGTTGACAAAGAATTTAATATGTTTTAATAAAAAATTATTAGAAATTCAAAGATTGTTTTAATTGAGTTGGGTAAAGTATTTTGGCATGCGTACTTTGTCAAATGGTTTTCTGCATGTGTGGAAGTGTGGTGTTGGGTTTATGTTACAACCTATTTGTTTTATTTGTCTGAGTTTGACATGAAATGTGAAATTTGAACATCTTGAGCACAAAAGGGGAAGCCTGGGTACTAGGTTGTCGGACTAGATCTAGCGCTCAAGTGATTCGGAAGCGGCTCTGGCCTGATTTCACTTAGCTGGTTTGACGAATACAACACTAACTAAACATTGGATGATGATTGGAGACCACTAGGTTATGTATGTGTTGCCCTACTAGTGGATCCTGCACGAGAACATATCATTTTGTGGTTCCTATACTACTATTCACCGAGATGCGATGTTCTAGGGTCCCATTCCTTTTTCTGGTACCTTTAAGGCCTCTCCCACTTTTGGTGCTCCTGGACTACTATACACTCACCGTTGGCATACAGTGAAGCTTTTGGGTGTTTCTTAATTGTTTGGGATTTTCTTAAATGCAAAGGTGTTTTTTTTTAATATTAAAGTTTTTTTCTTTGAAAGTGTTTTCTTTATAAAAACTATTTCTTTAAAATTCTGCAAGCCTTGGCATCATTTCATTTATTTAGCCTGAAAATATATTTTTCATTTAATATTTACACGTGGAACCTTTTTTTGGGTGACATCCTACTTGGATTTTCGCTCACACCATGTATACACCTTTGGGTATATATAGACCTTGTTTCTTGTGGTCTCTAGGTTGTTGACATCGTGCTCAGTGATGGTGGTTCGAATGTTGTTGGTCTTCGCATGTAGGTTGGTGTTAGTAGCTTGGGGATGCGGCTTCCCGTGTCATGGGGAGGTTGGTATCAGAGTTTAGTTTTCTATCCCTGTTGTGCACTTGGGTTTTTAGTTGAATTGTAGAATTTAATGCTGTTTATAGTTTAAAGGCATTTTTGGTTGTCTGTTTCCAGTTTTAGGTTTTTTATCTTGTTAGTTGTTTTTTTTTCTAACTTTTATTTCGGGTAAATCATTCCCATGTAATTTTTTGATACCCAAGAACTTGTGCCAGACCGTGGAGATCGGGAACACCCCTCAGGTCATGTTGTGGACCGGGTCGAATGGCGACCCAGCCTGGTTCGTGACAAAATGGTATCAGAGGGGGTTTGCACTCTTGGGTCGTGTCCTTTTGGGATAGAGTCAGTGTGTACCAAGGTTAAGGGTGTCAAAACTCGACGTTATGGTTACGAGTAAGGTGCATGGCCAGCACACCTCCTGGCAGAACTCGAGTTACCATAGTAAGTTGATGTTCATCTACATCTTCGGTCCGTGTGGTTAATTTTGTATAGGGGAAATGAAAAAGGAGTTGGGTCCGTGGTCCCATTGAGCTTGCAGGGTTTGGAAAGCCATGTGGAGCTGGGGACGCTGTCCTAGAATGCCTTTTGTGGCAGTGGTGTGATTGGCATATGGCCACCAACCATATGTCCGAGTCACCCACTGACACTAGTTTCTTCTTTCATTGTCCCTCGTCTCTTTGCATTATAATTGTGGAAATTTGGTTTTTAGAAAAACAATTTTGGTCTTAGAAAATGTTTTCAAATGAAGCGCTTTAAAAATGAAATGATGTGTAAGGGTTGAAAAGTTTGGGTTGAATGTTTGGTTTTGATTCTTGTTGTTCTCATGTAAAAACACATGTATGAATGTATATGGAAAAAGAAATGGTTAATGGAATGAGAAGTTGAATTTCTAGATGGATATGAGGTGGGTTCCAGTGCGGTACAAGAACATGCATGTGTGAGGCCCATGGGGCACCGTTGGTGTTTTTGTAAACCACTAGCTTTTCTTATTTTTAAAAAGTTTTGTTAAATGAAAATTTGGTGTTTTAAATAACTGGTGATCATGTGGTGTGTCCTTGTGTTTTGGACATTTTGGATGTGGGGCGTTATGAGCCGAGGATCCTTTTTGACTGATTTTTTTCTTGAGTTTGAATTTTTATTTGTGAGTTAGTATGAAATCATGTGGGTAGTGATTCTTTTGAAAAGTGCTTCGGGAATCCCTTGCAGTGGTTCCCCCTGCACTTCTAGTGTTTTCTTATGGTATGTATTGACCATTAGACTAGTTTTATTGGGTCCATGGTTTTATTTCTTGACTAGTGCATGCCCCCCTATAAAGAACTAACATTCGATTGAATTACGGCCACGGGTAATTAGCCGTTGTCCAACCCTCTAGTTGATTAAAGCGATAACTCTCCCCCTTTTGCGACATTGCTAACTCTATCCATTTTCCTTTTTAGTTAAGCAGATCCTCTCACAGCGGGGTGACATATGCGAGGGGAGTCGAAAGGAGTTTTTGTCTCTTTGAGTTATCCGAATCATCAGGTGTGAAGTTTGACACCATCGCGTCTGAAGGTTTCCCTGGAAACAGTGAAAGTAATTCCAGCTGTGAAGGGTGAAGGAGGTTCAGAGCCATTAGTTCCAAACGATGCCTTGATAGGCTTGTAGTGCTTTCATCAGCTTCAAGGGTCATGTTTGGTGATGTCTTCCAGTGTGAGTTCTCTTTGATAGTCAAGGGTGAAGTTTGACCTCATTAATTTGAATGTTCTGTTTTAGAAACAGTGAAGAAGATTCCAGTGGGGAAAGGTGGAAGTAGTCTAGAGTGGTTAGTGTGGGACATTATTCTAAATGACCTTTGGTCCTTTGTTGGTTTCTTTTAAGAAAGGGTCTAAGTTAGGACACTTGTGTGGAAGACCCAGTCACACGGGGATGCTACGGTCGATTACAGGAATCACATGTTGTTTAAGACTCAGTTTTAAGTCCCTCTCCGTATAATGTTCCTCTAAACAACAATGGTCATGTTCAAGTGACGATTTTTGGTGTTGTGTTATCATTCAATGTGACAAAGAGTGATGTGCATGCACCATTTTAGCTCTTTTGTTGATGAATGTTCCATGTATGATCAGTTGGATGTCGTAATGTGTTGTGTTTTCTGGTGTTGTCTCGGTTGCAGTGTGGTTGTGTGTGACACCAAAAGGAGAAGCTTCGTTTATAAGTCTTCAATGACTGACTGTGAGGAAGGATATGCTTCAAACATCAGGACTCTAGCCATATGCCTCGGAGTGAAGCTGGCGTGTGGCCAGGAACCCTAGGAGTGTGTGGGACCCTGACTCTATTTCTGTCATTGGTGTTGAAAGTTAAAGAAACTTAAATTGTTTTCTATGGTTGTTCTATTTCAAATAAACCATCTGGTTGCGTAAGGTTTTCGTGACTATGTGGAGGCGTGTTTGGCTTGTTGCCTTCGAGTCTTGGGGGTCGCGTTCCACTGGATGAAAACGCTTAGTGGCCCTTATGGGATATGTTGGGTAAGTTGGTCTAAAATTTGGAATAGTTCTCATCTAGGGATGTGAAGATGTTTTTTTGTCTTGGGTTGTGGTTTTGACGCCCCAGTAGTTGGGACCCACCCTCCCCGCCCCTTGTGGTGGGGTGTTTGGTCACCATCAAGAAATTTTCAATGTTATGGATGTCATGTTAGTTCTAATGGTGGGGAGACCCACGTTGGGTCTCACACAAAGGTCTCTAGAATAAATCGGTGTTGAATTTTATTTAATGGCGGGGAGTCCGTTTGAACCTCCCCGTGTCGGTTTTCCAGTCTCGTCTTGGGTGTTAATAGGTTCTTAATGGTGGGTATCCCCACAAGATTCCCCACGTTGACATTTTGGTTCTGTTTCTAAAGATGAGTTGGTGATATGTGGTAAGGGTGCTTCTGGGTCGTGGTTTCTCTCGTTTGTTCATTCCAAAGAAACGATGTGGTTTTCATTCAATGGTGCTTGGGATGTTTCAGCTTGTGAAGATGGATTCTGTGGGTATGAGAGTTTCCTTCCTTGATCAGTGAATTGGAGGCATTCTAACTCTTTGGGGTGGGTGACACATATCAGAACATCTTGTTAGGAGTTTCTTCAGTTTTTCATTTTAGTCACCTTCTTTGAGCACGGTGTGTTTGCCTCTTTCCGCTTGTTTTCATAAGGATTATCTTTGAACCTTAAAGAGGTGACTTTTTCTACTTTGGGTCTCAGCCTTAGTTGTGGATTTCTGGGGACATAAAGATTTATGGTGGGGAGAATTGTCACACCTATATCTTTTACATTATTTTATTTTATCAATTTTTCTTGGTATCGAGGAGTATGGGTGAAACCCGACTTAATTTTTTTTGAAATCTTATTCAAAAATGCACTTTTTGACCTTGACGATGTTCATCACACCACTGTCGAAGCCACATGACCTCGCTTGGGTCAACACGCGGCCTTTCTCGGTTCACCGCATTTTTTTCCTGATGTTCAAGGAAGATGAAAATTATGCGATGAATAATAAAATGAGAGTACAATGAAAATTGAGACTACGCGGTCTCTGGCAAGGCATGATTTTGAAACCACACAGCCTCACCTGGTCCACCGAGTGACCTTCTAGTGTTCAATTAATTAAATGAAATGAATTAATAGTGAAGAAATAAAACTAATTGAGTCGTAAAATAAAAATAGAATAATATAATAAGAGTCAGATAAAAATTTAATTAATTGTTTTACTGATAATAAAAATATTATTATTTGAGGATATTATTAATTATTATTGCATATTATTATTATTTATATTAATGATGAAAGTTAAATTGTTTTATTTGTTATTATTTATCTTGTTTTAATTTTTATTATTATTATCATTAATATGTCTATTATCTTTACTAATATTTTTTTTGGGTTTTTCCTTAACATTATTTTCTTTTTATTATTATTGTTTTTTTTATTATTGTTTTTTTAATATTTTAGTTTTTAGGTTTTGGAACATCACTCCCCTCCCCCTTTACGTTTTTTTCTCTTCTCTTCTGTCAAAACCTTTCCCCTCTTCTCTTCTGTTGCACCGCACCCCCTGGTTCACCCATTATCATCGCACCTTGCACCCCTCTCCCATGGATGCCGACTCTCCTACTCCTCGCTCACACCGTCGCCCCTCTCGGCCTGCCCTCCGTTCCATCTCCCCCTACCTTCTAGCCTACTCCTCGACCCCCCATCCTAGCCTGCCACTCATCCGCACTGCTCAACTATCCGTGTGCAGTGCTCCCACGTCCGGCCATCGCGGTGACTCTCCAAGCCAGCGTCGCCCCCCCATCCCCTTTGTCTGGTCTGGTGAACCCCAACGCAACCCCCCAGAACCCCCCTTGGTCTGGCCTGTTACCCAACACAACTCCCAGAACCCCCCTGGTCTGTCCTGTTACCAAGAGGAACCCGCCAGAACCCCCTGGTCCGGCCGCCTCCCATTCCTCCCGGCTGAAGCCCTGCCTCTAGCCGCTTGCACTGCTGCCCCTCTCCCAGCTAGCCCCACTATAGTGGCCTCCCACTATGCACCACAACTCTTTTCCAACGAGACTCATCTCCAGCGACCCTTCCCCCTTGTCGGTAAACCTCAAGCGATTTGTCTTGTTTTTCACACAATCTATTATGGGTTTGCGTTTGGTTTTCTTGTGGTGTGTTTGGCATGCGATGAGGGTTTTGCATCGAATTTTTGGGTTAATTCTTGATGTTTTGGTTCAATTGTTGGATTTAGGTTCAATTTGGGTTTGTTTGAGTTGCGGTTGGTGTGCGATGATCCTTGCACACCATATTTGTGGAGTCTTCGACACCTGAGGTAGGTGGTTCTACGTTTAAACATTATTTAATAAATTATTTGTTGCTTAACTATTTTATAGCACTCTTTGATTAATTTTTTGATTGAAGATTTTGTTTTCTTGAATTATTTCATGTGATAGATTTGTTGGTAGTATTTTAATATGAGTGGGGGTGTTCATTGGTTTAAAGAACATATTTAGTCAATTTCTAGTGTTTAATAATACGTGCAGTTATCTGTTCTTTCATGCAAGTAGTGTTAATTGTGTTTCGATATGGCGTTGCATATGTCTGATCATAATTTATGGTGTTGTGTTGGTTGCGTAGGGTGTTGCGGTGAAAAAATTTGTTGTGTTGTCTCCTAGTATTTTATAAAGTATGTGTTTGTTTTGTGAAAATGTGAAAAGTTCACGGTTTATGTTCTGGTATAGCGTTCATATGCGTTTTTTCCAAAGAGAGGGTTTGAGTGGACTTTTGGTGTTTGAATTCATGTGTCATATTCTAAAATTACTTAATAAAATTTCTAGTGTCTTGTTTAATTGGGAAAGTGGTCTTTTAACCATGCAGTTGGGTTATTAAATGATTTGAGTTTTTCAGTTTGTGTTCTTGATGTGGCGTTGGGTGTTTTTGGTCATGAAGGATGGCTGAGTTGTTTCTTTTGTGTTAGTCATGTTATGTTTATTTTTAAGTAATTTGTTGAAAAATAATTTATTATGTTTTAATAAAGAATTATTAGTAATGCAGAGATTGTTTTAATTGAGTTGGGTAAAGTCCTTTGGCATGCGTACTTTTTCAAATGGTTTTCTGTGTGTGTGGAAGTGTGGAATTGGGTTTATGTTACACCCTATTTGTTTTATTTGTCTGAATTTGTCATAAAATGTGAAATTTGAACATCTTGAGAACAAAAGGGTAATCCTGGGTACTAGGTGGGCGGACTAGATCTAGCGTGCTAGTGATTCAGAAGCGTCTCTGGCCCGGTTTCACATAGCTAGTTTGACGATTACAACACTAACGAAACATTGGATGATGATTGGAGACCACTAGGTTATGGATGTGTTTCCCTACTAGTGGCTCGTGCATGAGAACATATTTTGTTGTGGTTCCTATACTACTATTCACCAAGACTAGATGTTCTAGGGTCCCATTCCTTTTTCTGGTACCTTTAGGGCCTCTCCCACTTTTGGTGCTCCTGGACTACTATACACTCATTATAGGCATACGATGCAGCTTTTGGGTGTTTCTTAATTGTTTGGGTTTATCTTAAATGCAAGGGTGTTTTTGTTTAATTATTAAAGTTGTTTTATTGAATGTGTTTTCTTTATAGATACTATTTCTCTAAAATTGTGCAAGAATTGGCGTCATTTCATTTATTTAGCCTGAAAATATATTTTTAATTTAATGTTTACATGTGAAACCTTTTTTTTGGGTGACGTCCTACTGGGATTTTTGCACACACCCTGCATACACCTTCGGGTGTATGTAGACCTTGTTTCTTGTGGTCTCCTGGTTGTTGACATCGTGCTCAGTGACAGTGGTTCAGATGTTGTTGGTCTTCATGTGTAGGTTGGTGTTAGTAGCTTGGAGATGCAGCTTCTCGTGTCGCAGGGAGGTTGGTATCAGAGTTTAGTTTTCTATCCTTATTGTGCACTTGGGTTTTTAGTTAAATTGTAGACATTAAACCTGTTTATAGTTTAAAGGTGTGTTTGGTTGTCTGTTTCCAGTTTTAGGTTGTTTATCTTTTTAGTTATTTTTTCTAACTTTTATTTCAGGTATATCATTCCCAAGTAATGTTTTGATACCCGAAAACTTGTGCCTTCCTGTGGGGATCGGGAACGCCCCTCGAGTCATGTCGCGGACTGGGTCGGGAACCGGGTCAGATGGAGACCCGGCCTGGTTCATGACATAGATATACATAAGGAAGAACAGAAGATACATATGAGACATATACAAGAAGATACACACGTACATGTAGAGAAGAACACTCAAAGAACTCGAAGAACATTGATAAACATGAAGAACAGAAGTTAAAATAGGAGATTTAAGTGCTACAAAAAATAATCTCACATTCAAGCTGAACACCTGTACTGGAAGTGAAGGAACAGAACCACGACACTCTGTTTTCTAGACAACTTACAGAGAAGGACTCAAAGCTTCATCTAATTAAATCCAATGGAATCCAGAGCAGCATTGGCATCACACAAGATCTTTCTAAACTCATCTCCATATTTTTTCTCTACAGTGATCAATTTTTTATTACATTATGAGAAGTTTTTGATTCTGTCCGTTTAGACACCCACTATCTCCCAATATGAACTAAAAGATACTGAAATAATTACACAAAAATCTTTATACCTTTGTGTATCCCACGTAGAACTATGGTATAGGTCTGAGGACCTGGACAACCTGTGTGCTGTTGTTGTTGCTTTCCCATGTAGAACTGTGGTAGAGGTCTAACGACATGGACAGTCCCTGTGCTGTTGCTGTTTCTTTCCCACATAGAACTATGGTAGTGGTCTGAGGACCTGGACAGTCTGATTACTATTGTAAACCCTGATCCAGGGTGTGGATCAAACTTTTATATAAACTATTTGAGAGGACTAAGACTCAGTTTGAGACTGAACCTCTTGGTTAAAGCTGTTATACATCTTATTTTAGATTAAACTATTTTTATTATTCCTCTTATAGTTACATTGAAATTAAAATCTTTTTTAATGTAACTCTGGTAGTTGAACTAACAAGTGTTTGTAATTATTTTTTTCCAGTAAGTTAGTTTCAAAATTTAGCATAATCTTCAGATTAAGTTAATTGAGAAATAATAAATATTTGAAAAACTAATTGAACACTTACAATCATTATTAATTCACTATAGTTTAACTTGTTTGTTAAATTGGGTTTTTTATAGAAATATTTTAATCATAAATTTTTAATAGGAACTCAATTCACCCCCTCTTGAGTATCCTCTAGGATAACATTTGGCATCAGATAAAGTAGATAAAAGTTTTCAAAACACTCTATTTTTTCAACTGGGATTCTAGTTGTATCATGAAGATCTTAAATTTATATTATTTCAAAAATTTTATCTCTTTAAATACATTTTCTAAAATCTAATTATGGATAATAGATTAGAAGGTGCAACTACCAACATGCCACCCTTCTTTAATGGTGTTAATTATGCTCAATGGAAAATCAAAAAAAAATTCTTTTAGAAAGTATGGGATTTGACATCTAGACTACTATAGAGACTCAGTATAAGATTCCATAAACTGTTAGAATTACATGGGATGAACCTGTGAAAGATACTTACAATAAAATTTTTAAAGCAATGAATTCCTTGTATTGTGCTTTAAGAGATGAATAATTTATTCAAATATCTGTTTGTAAGACTTCTTATGAAATTTGGGATACTTTGGTTGTTTCTCATGAGGGAACAACCAATGTTAAGGAAATGAGATAAAATACATACACTACTAAGTATGATAATTTTAAAATGAAATATGATGAATCTATTTATGATATGTATCTCAGGATTAAGTAGATAGTTTATACAATGAGCACATTGGGAATAGATGTTCCACCAAAAGATAAAATCATGAGGATACTGAGATGCCTACCAGATAGATGGAGAGGAAACTCTATCTCTATATGAGAATCATGTGACATTGTCATGCTACCTATCAAGGAGATGATTGGAAAATTGATGATATATAAAGAAGAGATAAATGTGAATAAAGAAGAAGATGTTGAACCCAAGAAGAAGTCAGTGGAATTCAAGTCCACTGTTCCAAAGAGTAAGGACAAAGATAAGGTTCAAATAGCTGAAGAAAGCTCAACTAGTGAAAATTATGACTCAGAGAATGATGAAGAGATGGCTCAGATATCCAGGAGATTCAAGAAATTCAATAGAAAGAAAAAATTATTTCAAAAATCTGATTATAAGGGTAAATATGATCGATAAAGAAATTGGGAGAAATATTGGAGGAAAAATGACAAAGATTATGGAATAGTTTTCTATGAGTGAAAAAGAAAAAGGCATGTCATAGCTGAATGTCCAAAACTGAAATTTAAGAAAAAGCATGAATATAAAGATAATAGATACAAGAAATCCATGAAATCTACATGGAGTGATTCTAAAGACAACTCAAGTGGATCTAAAGCTTTTGATTATAAAGAAAAGAATCATGAAAACATGTGTTTTATGACTGAAACATATTAGGTAACACTTAATTCCCCTTTCCACAATGATTACTATTCTGGAAATGAATGTGATTCAAATAATGATGATAATATGTCTAAAACTGAATTATTAGAATAATTTAATATGTTAGAATATACTTGTATTGAGCTGAAAGATAGGTACAAATCATTAAAGAAGCTGTATTCCTTGACTGGTATTGTTACTTCTGATCTTAGTATAGAAAAGGAAAATAATTCTCAACTCTTGAAGGAAAATACTGAACTCAAATTGTCCAATGAGCAACTTAGAAAAGACTTAGAGAAGTTCACAAATAGAAATAATACTCTAACTCAAATGTTTGGAAAACAAGTTGCACCAAAGTATACTACTGGTTTAGGATACCAGCCTGGACAGAGACAGTTCGTTAAAAATAAATTTATTTCAAAATCTGGACAGTATGCTACTAGTTCAAGTTCTAGAAATTCTTATGCTTCGTCTAGTTATTCAAATTTTAATAGAACAAAAAAAGCTTATTTATCAAAATATTTTTAATCTTTTAATTATAAGAAACCCATTAGAAAAATATGGGTTCCTAATGTTTTACTTACTAACCTTTCTGGACCCAATAAAATATGGGTACCAAAATTATCTTCTATCTAAATAAATGTTGTAGGAAACTTGATTGAAATGTTCTTGTAGGAAGATAAGGTACTTGGACAGTGGATGTTCAAGTCATATGACAGGAGAATACTCATTCTTTAAGAGCTTAATCAAAGTTGATGGAGGGCATGTCCCATTTGGTGATAACTCAAAAGGAAAGATCATCGGCTTAGGCCAGATTGGTAACACTGGTTCAATTTTAATTTCTAAAGTGTTATTTGTTGATGGACTAAAATACAATCTGTTAAGTATTTCTCAGTTGTGTGATGATGGATTCAATGTAAAATTTGAAAATGATTCATGTAATGTTTTTAATTCTAAAAACGTTTTGGTATTTAATAAATTAAGAAATGAGAATGTATATTCTATAGATTTGAATTCTTTAGATAAACAAAATGTTACATGTTTAAATGATTTTCATAAAGAATCCTGGCTGTGGCACAGAAGATTAGGACAATGCAATGTTCATTCACTTAGGAAACTGACTAGGAAAGGTTTAGTTAGAGACCTTCCCAAACTAGAATTCCCAATAGATAATGTTTATAATCCTTGTCAAAAGGGAAGACAACATTAAGTTTCTTTCAAATCAAAGAAATAAGTTTCAACTTCTCAACCTCTCGAGTTGGTTCATATGAATTTATCTGGACCATCTAGAGTTTCTAGATTAAATGGGAAGCACTATGTCTATGTCCTTGTAGATGACTTTTCTAGATATACTTGGGTATACTTTCTAGCTCACAAAAGTGAATCTTGTTATTATTTCATTAAATACTCCAAGTCTATAGAAAACCTAAGTGGAGTTAAGATTAAGACCCTGAGAAGTGACCATGTTCGCGAGTTTGAAAATCAAGAGTTCATAACTTATTACTCACATAATGGCTATAGTCACAATTTCTCTGCCCCTAGAATACCTCAACAGAATGGTGTAGTAGAAAGTAGAAATAGAACACTTCAAGAAATTTCAAGAACTATTCATAATGAATATGATCTACCTATTTACTTTTGGGCTGAAGCTGTCAATACAACTTGTTATATTATAAATAGAGTCTTGATTCGATAATTTCTTAAAAATACCCCTTATGATATATGGAATAATAGGAAGCCTAAGGTTAATTATTTTAGAGTTTTTGGATGCAATGCCTTCATCCTCAATACTAAATATAATGTTGATAAGTTTTCATCCAAAAGCGATGAAGGAATATTTCTTGGAAATTCAATATCTAGCAAAGCTTATAGAGTATTTAATAAGAGGGAAAAATGTGTGGAAGAATCTGTATTGATCAAATTTGATGAAACTGATCCACATAAACTGAAGACCCCTCTTGAAAATCTTGAAGAAGATATTTCAATTCTAAACCTTAATGAAAAAAATAGTGAACCCGTTGTTAAAACAACTAGTTATGGAAATTTTACAGAACCTGTTTCTATTGAACTCAAACCTATAAATGAACCTGAAATTTCTAGCCCTACCTTTACCAGACCAACTAGGACCCTTAAAAACCATCCTTTATATGTTGTAGTAGGAGATTTAGATAGAGGAGCTCATACTAGGGATTCTATAAGAAATCAAGTTGAACATCAATCCTTTCTTTCACAGTTTGAATATAAAAATATCAATGATACTATCAATGATGAATTTTGGGTAATGGCTATGCAAGAGGAATTAAATCAATTTGAAAGAAACAAAATTTGGGAATTAGTAGACATACCTAAGGACACTTTGACCATAGGAACCAAATGGTTTTTTAGGAATAAAGTTGAGGAGTCTAGAAATATAGTTAGAAACAAAGATAGGTTAGTTCCACAAGGATATAGTCAAGAAGAAGGAATAGACTATGAAAAAACCTTTGCACCAGTAGCTAGGTTAGAAGCTATTAGTATTCTACTTGCTTATGCTGATCATTATAATTTCAAGTTTTATCAAATGAATGTTAAAAGTGCTTTTCTAAATGGTTTTGTAATTGAAGATTTTTTTGTTGAACAAACACCTTGATTTACTAATCCTTATTTTCTAAATCGAGTTTTTAAACTTTGTAAGGATTTTTATGGTTTAAAACAAATGTCACGAGCTTGGTATGATAGACTTAGTAATTTTATTATTTCAAAAGTTTTATTAAAGGGATTTCTGATCCAACTCTTTTTATCAAAATGATTTACAAAGATGTTTTGATAGTACAAATCTATGTTGATGATATTATTTTCTGATCTTCTAAAAATTCTTTATGTATTGATTTTTCAAAAAGTATGTAAGGAAAATTTGAAATGAGTTTAATGGGTGAAATCATATATTTTCTTGGATTTCAAGTCTTTAAAAATGAAAATGGTATTATTTTAAATCAAAGTAAATATACAAAGGATATTTTAAAACGTTTTGGTTTGGATATTAATAAGGAAAGTGATACACCTACTAGTAACAATTGTAAATTTGATGCAGATGAAACTGGGAAACTAGTGGATCAAACCAATTATAGAGGTATGATTGGGAGTTTACTTTATCTTACTGATATTCGACTGGATATTATGATTAGTGTGTGTATGTGTGTAATATTTCAAGCTAATCCAAGTGAGTCACAATTACTTTCTATTAAAAGGATTTTTGAATATCAATAACATACTACTAATTTAGGATTATTTAATACAAAAAGTTAATCATTAGATTTAATAATTTATTCAGATGGTGAATTTTCTGGTTGCAAGTAAGATATAAAGAGAACTTCTGGAGCATTTCATATTCTAGGTAAGTCCTTAGTATCATGGTGTAGTAAAAAGCAGAATCATGTTGCATTGTCTACTATTGAAGCAGAGTACATAGCTGCTGGTTGTTACTATGCACAAATTCTATGGATGAAACACACTCTATTGGACTATAGATATCAATTTAGACATGTATCTATAAACTGTGATAACACAAGTGCAATAAACATTTCTCAGAATCCTCTCTCTTACTCTAGGACTAAGCACATTGATGTAAGGCATCACTTTTTGAGATATCATTATCAAAATGGTGATATTACTCTTGAATTTATAGGCACTGAACATCAATTACCTGAAATATTCACCAAGACATTAAGTTCAAAATGGTTAAATTACATTAGACATGAGTTAGGAATGATACACTTTCTATAAACCTGACTGTTAGTGAAGCCTCACCGTCAGAGAAACCTCACTGTTAGAGAGACCTAACCATCAGAGAGACCTCACCTTTAGAGAGACCGCACTGTTAGAGAGACCTCACCGTTATACCTCACTAGTATATACCTAACCATTATACCTCATTGGTATGGACCTCACCATTAGAACCTCACTGTTAGTGGAGCTCACCGTTAGGAATCCTCACTGTTATATGTTACCTCTAGTTTACACTATTTTGAACTTCGTGTTTTCTGCTGCCAGAATCTGTATTTTTTGCATTATATTTATTATGTTTCAATTATTTATTCCTTGATTCCTAAATGATAAAAAATTAGTCTTAACCTCATTTCAATCCACCTCGAACACTTTACCTTCGAACCTTAGCTCCCAAACATTCATTTCTCTCGAACCCTAAGCCTCGCGAATTGGAAATGGAAAGAGTAAAAAGGCCAGTAGTCAGAGATGAAGGTGATACACTGAGTGCAAAGAGGTATAAAGAAGGATCTGGAGGTAGGGGAAGTGGAAAAAGTTGTGAGAAGAGTGCAGTGAACCCGTACTTACTGAATAAAAATATCGTAATTGTGAAAGAACTCTGTGCATAATGGCTCATTCCTAGAAAATCATTGATTCTAAGGATATTGGATGAACAAGGGTGGATTGAATGTTTTGCGAATAAAAAATGTCTTTATGATCCAAAACTGGTAAAGTAATTCTATGAGTTCGTTCGTTTTGAGAAATCAAAAGGTGAGAACCGAATGGTATCAGTAGTAAATGGTAATATAATTTCTTTTTCTTCTATTGAATGGGCTGAGTACTTTAAAGTTCCACACAAGGTTGAGTTTGGATATTACTCAAAGTCAGTACCTCCTACTAGTGACATTTTTTATTATGAAACTTCTTTGGAAGAGCTCACTAGAGATGACACACCAAGAAAAGTAGTAGCTACACAAATGGATGGAGAAAACCGGTTGCTGGTCAAATTTATCCAGCATGTGTTAAGTCCAAGAAGAGGGTATTTTGAAAAAATTAGATTCCAAGATATATTCTTGTTGAATCTACTAAGGAATAATGTCAAAGTGAATTTGTATAGGATTCTGATTATTAAAATTGAAGATATGACCAGGCCAAAGTAAAAAACAAATGCTCCATTCTCTGCAAAGTATATTTCTTTGATGATCAAGGTAAAATGTGTGGCTGAGTCTCAGGATGAGACAGTGGTTGTGAGAGACAACTTTTGTATTACAAAAACTGTTTGTATGTACATGAACATTGGCTGGAACCCCTGGAAAAGGGAATGGATAAATGATGATGAGAAATTTTATGACAAATTTATCCTTGTTGAGCATCCCAATCGACCAAGAGATAGAAGTGATACAGGTTTAGAACCAGATGAGGAGGAACCTCAATACTGTGATGACGATGATGATGATGAGGATACATCTATAGAAGATGGAGGGGATCCTGATTTGCCTCCAAGCCTAGCTACTGAAAAGGTATCATATGGAAAGGAAAGTCCACCTGTGCCCCTACTTAGAAAGGAAGCAGTTCTGGGAGAGAGCATTGTTGAAGAAACCACTATGGATGAGGAATACCTGTCCATGCCAGATCATAGGGAGACTACTCTAGATTTCATAAGTAGTGATGATAAAGAAGAAAAAGTATCTGAAAATTATAGTATATGTTTAAGTCTCAGTAATCTAATTGAGAGCTCTATTATGACTATTGTGGAGGTTCTTGAAGTGGAAAGACCAGTACCTATTTATAATATACCCCAACCTATTCCATCTAGTTTGTATAAAAATATGGTTTTAGATGACTCCTATGAAGAGGAGATAACTGTAGTTAGTGCTGAAAAAGAGGAAGCTCCACTTGAGGGTGGGAAACCTGTAAGCAAAGGATCAGTTTCTGTTTCCAATGAAGTGGAAGATTGGTCTGTGGATCTAGGATTTGTTGTATTGGGACTAGACTATCCTGATTCAGATGATGAGACACCCATTAGAAGGCATCCTGTGTCCTATGATATATTCTTAGAGGAAGTTTCTGGTTAACCAATAGCTCATCTAGCTCTGCCTGAAGACATTGCGAGAAAAGGAGATCTTGAGGCACTAAAATATGAATTGAAAACCTATTTTGTTGAAGAGCTAAGTAAGATAGAAAGTTCTTTGGAATCTTCTCTAAGAAGTGTTTTGTAATGTTCTATGAAAAAAGTGATGGATGAAGTAAAAGAATTTCAAAATAAAGTTAAAAGTTTATCAGAGGCTATTGACTCTCTAAGGAAATTTGTTGCTTCATTTTATACCTTAATGAGTTCTAAATCTCAAGTTGATACTAACATCAACTACATTTGAAGTGTAGTGAAACAGTTTGTGGATGTGTTTGAAGATTTTAGGAAGACCATAAAAACACATGTCAGTACTCAGATTTTTTTTTGGGAAAAGTCTGATAAGTAATTTGACTACGTCTTTCAACGAAACAATAACATTTACTATATCACCTCTTGGTGTATCCAAAGTATCAGTTGATGTGGAATATCTTAGAGCAATGCTGAAAGAAGAACTTGGTCAAGTTAGTTCCAGATGCTCATCTGATTCTCAAGTGATTACTACCACCAAGGATATCAGAAAATTCGTCTAAGCATATATGAGAGATGCTACTACAGCCCAGAAGGAAATCAAAGAAAAAATTAATTATTATTTTCAGAGAGTTTACACCAAGAATAATCTAACCAATCATTTCATGCTGCTGTTAGAGAATCTGAAACTGCCCCCAGTCACTAATGCCTTCAAATAACAAGGTAGTATGCTCAGGGGGTTGACTATTACTTTGGAAAAATTTATGGAGAAGAAGGATGATTTCATCTCTTCCATTGAGAGAGGGGGATGTATCATTATGGATTTCAGGAATATCTTACTACCATTCCTACATGTGGATAATACACCTATCATCATGCCTCCTGCCTTACCTACCACTGGTTCTACTGCTTCCACACCTCAAATGACTCCTGCTCAGGCAATCGGAAGCCTGAATCCTATGATAATATAAAGGAGTACTCATTACAGACCTGGAAGTGTTTCAGTAGCTGAACCACCTTTGATAATTACTGGAGTACCTAAGACTGCATCTCAATCTACCCAACCTCGGCCCTCTGATCCTAAAGGGAAATCCAAAGTGGACATCCAAGAGGTTTAATCAATGAGTCTAGAGATTTTGATTGGAATATTTGTACCTCTTGTATTTATTTTTTACTATCTCATGTAACTTTATCACGTGAAATGAAAATATCTATTTTCTATCTTCTTTCTTTATGCTCTAAACCATTGTTTTTCTCTTTTTTCTAATCACAAAGGGGGAGAAAAATTATATTATGCGGAGAAATGAAACTAAGGGGGAGAAAAGTATAATATTTGTATTTTGGGAAAATAAATATTATATTTCTTTATACTCTTATGATTTTCCATAGTTTAACTCTGATACATTTGAGAGTTATGATATTAACACACTGATAAATTACATTATATGTCTTTTACTCTAATTCATTAATGTTTATTCTGGATTATAATGCCATAATTTGTGATTATCAAAAAGGGGGATATTGTTGGAATAACCTATTTTGATAATCTCAAATATTAAAAGATATGTTCTCATAATCCAAAATCATGCTTATATATATAATAATTATGTTTCATAACTATGATTTCATGTTCTAGAGTTAGTATGGATGTAAAAATAATCATATAATACCATGGAATATATTAATCAATGCTTATTTACGTTTAACAATGATGAATTATGATATGAACAATTACTTTGTAAGCATTTAAGCTCTTATAATACAAAATAGATCACTGATACAAGTTCACTGTAAGACAATTCCACTGATAAAAGCTGCCAATAGAGTTGAGCTACCAATAGAATGGAGCTACCGATAGAGGAAGATACTGATAGATAGAGCTACTGCTACCGATAATAATAGCTACTGATAGTGAGGAAGAGCTACCGACAGAAGTTCACCATTACAAAGAGCTACCGTCTAATAGAGCTACTGATACAAGGAGATACCGCTACACCTAGAGTTACTTATACTTGAGCCACTGCTAAAATAGTTACCATTACAAGTCTACCGACAGAGAGCTGTTGATGGAAGATGAATATTAACCAGTCACTGTTTCTCAAACTCTATATTTTGTCAATATTATTAATATAATGCTAACAGTCATATTTTCTTAATTCAATGAAACTAATATTAATTAATGTGGGTTGTTGGCATGTCACGGAACCGTACCATGTACCTATAAAAGGTAATCATTCCCATTGTTGGAGCTCAAGTAATAAAATTAATATCGAGCTATTGTAGAAGATATAGATATATGTAAGGAAGAATAGAAGATACATACGAGACATATATAAGAGTATTCACACGTACATGCTGAGACGAACACTCGGAGACCTCAAAGAACACTCATACACATCAAGAACATAAGTTCAAAGAGGAGGTTAAAGTGCTACAAAGAATTCTCTCACATTGAAGTTGAATACCTGTACTGGAAGTGAAGGAACAGAACCACCACACTCTGTTTTCCAGAAAACTTCCAGAGACGGACTCAGAGCATCATCTGCTTCAATCTAAAGAAGTCCAGAGCTGCATTGACATCCCATAAGAGCTTTCTAAACTCATTTCCATATCATTTATCTACTGTGATCAATTTTTTATTACATTATGAGCAGTGTGAGATTCTATCGGTTTGGACACACACTGAATCCTAAGCTGAACTAGAGGATACTAAAATCCTCACTCCAAATTCTTTATACCTTTGTGTATCCCATGTAGAATTGTGGTAGAGTTCTGAGGACCTGGACAACCTATGTGCTGTTGTTGTTTCTTTCCCACGTAGAACTGTGGTAGAGGTCTGAGGACCTGGACAACCAGTGTGCTGTTGTTATTTCTTTCCTACGTAGAACTATGGTAAAGGTCTAAGGACATGGAAAGTCTGAGTACTATTGTAAACCCCGATTCAGGATGTGGATAAAAGTTTTATATAAACTATTTGAGAGTACTAAGTATCAAATTGAGGCTGAACTTCTTGGTTAAAGTTTTTGTGCATCTTATTTCAGTTTAAACTATTTTCAATATTCCGTTGATAATTACTTTGAAATTCAAATCTGTTTTAAAGTAACTCTAATGGTTGAACTAGTAAGTGTTTGTAAATATTGTTATCCATTAAGTTATTTTCAAAATCTAACTTAATATTAAAATTAAGTTAACTGAGAAATAATCAATCTTTGAGAAACTAATTGAACACTTACAATCTTTATAAATTCACTATAGTTTAACTTGTTTGGTAAATTGGGGGGTTTTTAATAGAAATATTTTAATCAATTTTTTTAATAGGAACTCAATTCACCCCCCTCTTGAGTATCCTCTGGGACAAAATAATTCATTTATAATAATTCCCTTACTCTAAAATTTATGTTATTTGAATGAGGGATCATTTATGTGCCCAAACCTTAACCCTTAATTAATCTATTATTATACCCAAATTCTATAAGGGATCCTCACATTTTCTTCATTATTCAAGTTTCCTTATAAAATTTTGTGTTCTATTTCCATTTGATAAATTTGGGAAATGTTTTTAGATGTCCTGATTACAACCCATTTTATTTCCAAAATATTAAAGACCCCTTTATCTCTCATGAACCATTTTTATGAATTTATATGTAACGTCATTATTCTACTGAAATTTCACCAAGATTTTCCATGCCAAAAAAATTATGTAGTGAATACCATATCCATTTTTATATAAAGAGTATTCTCTATTATGCACATATATTTATATGTTGGGTAATTATATGTAATTATTATACAGTTCTTTATCATGAAATAAATTATTACGATGAATGAATTCATGTTTTATGATCTACGTGGAAAACATAATAATGAGAATAAATTGAATGTGATGGGTGAACTCAGATAGCACTCTAATGCATTGGGTAATGTTTAGTATCATGATACATTAATTTGGGATATGGATTGAACCTGATTTTTTATGGTATGCTTTCCACCATGATGAATTGGAGGGTTTATCCCTGATGTATGTTTATGATTCAATGTTTTTAATTGTTTCCACATTTCCCATGTTATAATTTTCATGCTATATTATAATTTATTGTTCATGTTCCAGTTATTCCTAATTGGAATACGTATTTTCTAACTAGTGTTATCTTATTGATGTTATTCTTTGTTTATTCCCATACTAGGATTTATAGATCACCCCTTTCTTATGTATGTCTCTATGATATCCTGTGATGTTTGAAAATTCAATGGAATTTTAGAAGAATTTTAAAGATGTTTTAATAATGTTGTTGTATCCCATGTTCAAAATGATATGTTATATATATAATTCCAAAATACACTAGACTTATCTATATTTTGGGTTATATTAATTTAAATTTTATATAATAAATCAAGGATTAATGTACAATATAGACCAGTGATGTTATAGTTGGTATCATAGCAAGAGTGTAGTTATTTTTAATATTAGGATTAGAAAACTCCAGTGAAAGCCTTATGGAAAAGACTAAGTATATAAAAGAATCCCTAAATTTTGGTAAATATAGATTAAATGTTTTATCAATCAAATACATCCATGTCTAGATACTAAAAGTGGACCTGGTTCTGTATCATATGTACCTATGAGTAACAACTCCAACAAGGCGTTTTGGGCCAGAATTGGGGTAACTTGGTACACGATAATAGGCCTTACTACACACCTAGTTTGACACTCTTGGGGGACTTGATTTGGTAAATTCATAGGATCATTAAAAAAAATATTAATGGAATTAAAAAATTTCCATAAGAATACTTGTTAGGAAATGGATCACTAATAACAGAGATTAAAGCTTTTAGATTCACAAGATAAGGAAATAAATGTCATTTATAAGTTTTCCCTTTAATGTATTTTTTTGTGTTTAATTGTTTAAAAGTACTCATCCATGATTTTTGGTTTATTATATCCAATGTCTGTAAATATGAGGAATCAGGTAAACAATAAATGTGACGGGCGATGTGATGACCGCCCCAATGAGATTCCCAACCCAATGAGAGAAAAATCACAAAATTTATGTAGATACTCATTCAGCTTAACCAAGTTATGAATAGAAAACTACATCAAGAAGAGAACTAAAAATCACCTAATAGATAACATTCCACAATTGAGAGATTCATGAGACAAGGTCCTCCTACATTAAATGGATCATTTGATCCCTTAATTTCCAAACAATGCACCAAATCCATTGAAAAGATCTTATCCATCCTTCACTGTTCTGAGAAAGAGAAGTTTCTATTCGATGTTTATCATATGAATGGAGAAGCTGGCCAATGGTGGTCCATGATCATGAATATAAAGCCTTAGGTAGAGATCTAATCATTGGAGTGGAAGGAATTCCATTAAATGTTTTTTGGTAAATATTTTCCTCGCACTCTCTATATTAAAATGGAAAGGGATTTACATTCCCTCAAGCAACAAGACAACACATATATTAGGTTGTATAAGTAAAACGTCAAAAAACTTTCATGGTATACCTTTGGATATGTCATTTCCCCTGAATGTTAGTTTTACCACTTCTTTGGTGGGATAAAATCTTGTCTATGAAAAAATATGGTGATCTGTGATTTTGATAGCCATGAATAAGTTTTATAATATGAACTCAAAGTAAAAATGGAGATAAAAAAATCTCAAGGGTATCATGGGGATAATAATTGTAAAGTGGAATTTAGTTTCTGTGGTCTTATGGATAAATAAATAAATACCAAGAAATTTCAACATCTTACTTTTTAATTTTGTAGGAAGAAGTACCCAACAAATTTCTTAAAGGGAATGGATAAATGCTTTAGGTGTGGGAAGGAAGAACACCTAGATATAAATCGTTGATAGAAGAAACCCTATAATGCGACGGAGGATAAAAATAATTCAGTTAACCCTCAACAAATTTTTTATTGCTTCAACTACAAGGAACCAATGCAATTAGAAAACTAATTCCCTAATTAAAGGGTTTTCAAAGACAACTAACAACCTACAGGGAAACAAGGTTGAGATTTTTCCATCACTACCACTGAAGTGGAACACGACAATGTAGTGGCGATAGGTACATTAGTTATTCATTCAATAATAGTGAATATAATTTTTTATTCTATTTCTATGCATTGCTTCATATAATTAATGTCTATTAGAACTATTCAAACACCACCATAAAACATGGAAGTAGATCTGTCAGTGAAAATGGTGAATGGGGAAATTACTATATCCCAAGTATATAACTCCTCTAATTTCAATGTTTGTGGGTTTAACTTACCATATAATCTTTTTATAATAACTTTGGTGTAATTTAATGTAATTATAGGAAAGGATTGGCTTTCCTGATATAGATCCAATCTAAATTGTTAAAATAAGGAAATCACTCTATATATTGCGAATTGACCCCCGATTATATACTAGTGAAAAGAGGGGGATGAATCTTTTTTAGCACCATAATCTCAAGAATGGATATTATAACCCTATGAAAATGCGTATATTTATAAAATGATTGAGTCTAATTAAAGAACCATCCTTGAAGACATTCTTATTGTGAGGGAATATGATAATGTTTTTCCCAAGGAATTGTTGGTCTTCCCCCTACCTGAGAGGATGGATTTTCAATCAAGCTTATACTTAGGGAGTTTCCATTATCCAAGACTCGTCATAGAATGGATATCATGGAAGTTGAGGAGTAGATAAAAAAACTTCAAGAGAATCTGGATAAAGGGTTGATACACCCAAGTGCTTCACCATAGGGTGTACCAGTCCTCTTCTACAAGAATAAGGATGTGTTAATGCGCCTTTGCATCGATTATCGTGATCTCAAAAAAACCACGAAAAAGAAAAAGCCTCTTATGACACAAATTTATGACTTGTTCAATTAGAAATGTGGAGATAAATACTTATCTAAGGTTAATCTTTGGTCAGGATATTATCATGTACAGGTGAAGAAGGAAGATATCCCCAAGACCTATTTTCATACAAGGTACAGGCACTATGAGTTCATAGTGATGACATTCAGACTTACTAATTATCTAGAAAAATTCATGGACTTGATGAATATATTATTTAAATATTACCATGAAAAATTTGTTGTAGTCTTTTTAGATGATATTCTAATGTAGTATAAAAGAAAGCAGGAACATGAGGAGTATCTGGGAACTATGATAAAGACACTACAAAAGGAGATACTTTAGGAAAAGTTTGGAAAATGTAAGTTCTAGTTTAAGGAAGTCCCTTTCCTGGGGAATATTGACCCATGTAATGGGATATCTATTGACTATTTAAAGATAAAAGCAGTTTAAGGATACATGAGGACAACATCTGTGATATATATCCATAGATTCCTTAGATTATCTTGATATTATCGTCGATTTGTTAGAAATTTATCCTAATTTTTAAACCCTCTTTCAAAGATAACTCGCAAATGAGTAAAGTTTTTCTAGACAAAATAATTTGTGAAAATATTTAAGGAGATAAAAAGGAAAAATGTCACCACACCAATGATCATACTACCAACAAGTGGGGAACTATTTGTGGTGTACATTGATGATTCAAAGGGGCCTCTGAGCGGCGGGATCCTTCTCTCATGCAGACCTAGGGTTTCTTCAATGGAGTTGCCTCCTCCCCTCCTCTGGCGTGGTGGATCGGTGTCAACGCTCAGGTCAGCGCGGCTCGGCCTTGGATCTGGAGACAACTCCGACGTGGCTTCCGGCTACGCTTCAGGTGTGGCTTGGCGCCGAATCCGGTGTGCTTAGAGGGGGGAGGTTTGTAATTTCTGGTTTTGGATTTCGGTGATTCTACGACATCTCGTAGGGGAACTACACTTGGGTTTTATCCTCACTACTGCCTCCTTCCAATCGAATTTTCACGGTGACCACCCCTGTGCTCGAAAGGATCTGGTGGTTTCCTCAGTTCCGGTGGCTTCGTGGACTTGGTTCCCTTTCAACAGTGCTTTCCCGTCCTGCCCGATTCCTTCTCACTGGATAGGGTTTTCCTTGGCGGCACAGTGACGATCCAAGACCAAGGTTTCAGATCCATCAACCTGAGGTCTCTGCCTTGCTTCCGGTGTGCACATTTGGTGTATTTCTGTGGTTTTCGACTTCGAACAGGATAGCAGCGACGGGATCTGGGAGTTTGGAGCCTATAAGACTGTTTCCTGCTTCATTTTTTATTTGTGGCGTTCTTCTGGATCTTCAGATTCTGCGAGTTTTGCTTGGATTTCCTAATGGACGTTGTCATTTCAGTATTGGCAGCATCTGTTATTCTTCGTTTATGTTCTTATCTGATCTGGATGGAAGGAAGTCGTTTTGTTGATGATGTTTATCTTGTGTTAGTGAATCTGTTAGGTTACTTTTGTGGAGTCGTTGACATTCGAGGTTGGGATGTGGTTTTCGGCGGAGTAGGATGTGGCGTCTGGACAACATGATCTTCCTCATTTTGGATTTTTCATCGGCCTTCTTTGGATGTGTTCTTCCGGGAGTATTTTTTGGAGTCCATCTCACATCGCTGGAGGGTTTGGGGGACCTCCTATTGGAGTTCGCTGGGGTTCGTGGATTTGGACTGGTGTCGATGGTTGCATCGGTGGCATTCGAGGAGACCAGTTCTGAGATTTGTTCATGCTTTTCTGAGGTTTGTTCTTTCTGCTTTTTGGTTCGAGATTCCTTGGTCTTCTCTTGGGTGATTCTGGTTTCTGCTTTGATGGTTTTCTTTTTTAATGATGGAGTGGTTGTTTTTTTATGTTGAAAGATTTGTTTGTTTGACCGTTTTATTTTGATCATTGGTGGTTGAATGTTGTAAGTCGTGATGTCATGTTTGGTTCACCAATTTTCCTCAAAGTGTTTGTTGGTTTCTCACTTTTTCCTCAAAAGTGTTTGGAAAATAAAAATTTTAATTTTCAGTAATTGATGATGCAAAGAATGGATTAGGTTTTGTACTGATTCAAAATGATAATGAAATATCCTAGACTTCAAGGATGTTGAAAATTTATGTGCAAAACTATCCCACGATTGATCTGAAGTTTGAATCTATGATCATTACATTGAAAATATAGAGGTATTATCTCTATGGGGAGAAGTGTAAGATATATACTGATCAAATAACACTTAAATATATATTAACATAGAAATATATTAACATTCTCCAGTGAATATGGTGGGAGATGATCAATTATTACAACTACTCAATCCACTACCATCATGATAAGGAAAATACAGTGGTAGATTATCTAGGTAGAAAAGATCATGAATCATTATCAATTATGAGAAATGATAAGGATCTGGTATTTATATATTTTAAAAGGATGTACATGATAATATTTAAGGAAGGAACATCAACAATTATTTATCAAATGATTGCTCATCCATCCCTCATGGTGAAAATAAAGTATGCTCAAATAAATGATATGGAAATTCAGAAGAAGGTAGAATCCATGAGTATAGGAAAATACCCAGAGGGTAAAATCGATGAAGAAAGAATTGTGATATTTCAGTATAGAAAATGTGTTCCATAAATTCCTATGTTAATGATGGAACTATTGAATGATGCACATAGTTCGAATTTCTCCATTGACCCAATAAACACAAAAATGTATCATTATCTCTATGAACACTATTGGTGGGACAATATGAAGAAAGAGATCACTAAATATACACAAAATTCCTAGTATGATTAAAAGTGACGGATGAAATATAAAATATTAAGGGGATGATGCAACCATTACCCATAAAAATATGGAAATGGGAGAACATCACCATGGACTTCGTCACTAGAATTTCGAAGACATCCATGGGAAATAATGCTACATGGGTTGTTGTGGATCGTCTTATAAATATAGGTCAATTTATCAAAATCTGAGAGGAGTTCTCACTATATCAACTTACACAGATATACATCATATAAATGATAAGGCTACATAGACTACCACTATTGATTTTATCTGATCGAGATCTGAGATTCACATCCAAGTTCTAGAAAAGACTTATAACAACCTTGATCTTTTTTTCATATTTAAACCTTATTTATTACATAAACATTCAATTAATACAATTAAAAATATAGAGAGGTCTAGTGTCATTGGTTATTAGGAACATTACATAATAATGTAAAACATACAATACATATCTTTATTGAAATATTCTTTTAGATGACCAAAACATTCTTTCATACTAAACATTACATGGGATAACCCGAGGACATACATAAGAAATGTGTGAGCTATAAATCCCAGTAATGGAGTTAAAAAAGGTATAAAATGAAGAATAAAATACCTGTTAGGAAATAGGGTTGAAAATTAAGTATAAGAGAAACATAACAAAAAAGGCATGATACAACATTATTATCATAACATTAAAATATGGGAACAACATAAAACACTGCATCAGTAACATAATGGAATCATGTAAAACCTTGTCCCAAAATGGTGGAAAAAATTCCAATAATAGAATTAGGTAAAACCCTATCCCAAAATTATGAACCATGATCCTAAACATTACCCAATGCATTGGAGCGCTATTAGGGCACACCATTTATAAACATTTCAATCTCATGCTTAAGTGTGACACATAGATCATATAACATGGATTCATTCAACGTCATCTTTTATTCCACAATCTAAGAATGTTTAATACATAAATTTAAGTCCCTAATAAAAATTTATATGTTCATAATGGTGTATACCCTTGATAGATTAATGGGTATGGTATTTATTACATGATGATTTTGGCATAGAAAATCACGGTCCAATTTTGGTAGCATAACAATGTCATATGGAAATTTATAAATTGGGTTGATGAGATTGAAATGGGTATATTATCATTTACAAATGGTATGGATAGTAAAGGGAACATGAAAAATTATATTCCAACATGTGAAATGGAATTTAGAGGCACAATATACAAGAAAATGCATGAATGGAAATGAGAAGAGAGAAATCCATTACAAAATTTGGGCATAATGACGGGTGGGTTTGAAGGATTATAGGGGGAATAATTGGAGTGAATGGAAGATCCCATAATGTATACATTAAATGGAAAATATGTAGGTATTTTATAACATATCCCAAATCAATAAAATATAAATTGAAAGGCCTGACATAAAAGAGGTGCTTGAAGAAAAGGATAGAGGGAGATCCCTTACTTGGATGTGTGATCCCAAAGGCTTGGGAGATGATTATTGGGAAATTGGGGAAACCTTTTTAGGACTCCATGGAGTATGGTGAAGAGGTTTTTGAGCTTAAAATATCTTTATTGAAGATAAATGGGTGCTTGGGTGATATTACATAGGACAGGTGGGATAATTCTTTATTATTTTGGTTTTGGACTCTACACACTAAAATATTGAAAACCAAAAACCATGACATGATTTATAGCCATGGTTTTTAGAAAAGGGGAGTGGTATACATTATTTTATAAGTATAAGGTCCTATGTTATTAAAATATTTCCCTTGATTATGAGGATATGAGTCCCTCTTTCAAAGAAATGATTTTGAAGTCTTAAAATATTGTATATGTCTTAGAAGATTCACTAAGGATTTGTAAAATAAATCAAATAAACTTTAAGTTACAATATTTTAAATGAAAAACATATATTTAACTAATGATAACTTTAATAGTATATTTTTATATCACTATTGGGTCATTATGATGTCATAAAACACATTATATTTTTATACAGAATTTAATTTTTACCCAAGAATTCGACTGTCAAAAAATTATGAAAAAATTACCATAGGAGAATTTCAATGTACTGATTCAAAAAATTATATTCATTTTATCTAAATAATTTTCTAAATTTGTGAATTTTTACTTATAAATTAAAAACTGATATTTATCAAAAATAAATGGGTTTTGAAAAAAACATCTTTCAAACCCTAATATAAATTAAAATTGACTTCATAAAAATTATACGATCATTTATATTAAATAAAAATAATTTAATAATAATATTATATTTAAATATTATTTAATTTAAAAATACGTTAATTATTCAAAATGGATTTCTTAATCGAATTTGAATATTAACAAAAAATACTATTTGTGCCATAAAAATAATTTAAGAAGTAACAATAATAGAATGAAGTTATATTCATTATTATATACCAAAATAATTCACATTATCTTAATTTTAGAGTCTTGTTACATATCCCTTTATTATATAAGTATACACCCTAAGAGTAAGGTGTGCGATGGTGGAGATTTCATAGGGCCATTCAGTGAACATAGTTTGGGACATGTTCTAAATGATCTTGAAATTATCCCATAAATGGTTTTGGCCATGCATAAGTTATTGGATCTCATCATTAGCTTGGTCTTGGGAGAATCCTAGAAATTCTATCTCACTTAGAAGCTCTGATAAATGGGCTTCATAGGATATGATCCTTTTCGTTGAGGCCTTCAATTACTTTGTTTGTTCTGAAAATATTTGTTAAAACCTAATATTTATACTAGTCATTTGATCACTGATCAACAGATATATTATCAACGATAAGGATACTTAAATATCATTTAAATATAATTTTATATAAGAGAACAAAATGAGTTCATGTGTTTTCTACGCAGAAGACATTTAATTAAAATAGATGTAATTTTATTTATAAATGGTTTGGTCATTACAACCTTACCCCCTTAAGAAATTTCATCCTTGAAATTTCCATTTACCAAAATAAAACAGATGAGGGTAACTTTTCCTCATCAATTTCTTTGGTTCCCACATCGTTTCTTTAAACTTTTGTTTTCTCCACAACACTTTTATGAGGGGAATTATCTTATTTCATATAAAATTTTCTCTATGATCTAAGATCTTAACTTACATATCTTCATAGGAGAGGTTATTATCCAATGCAACCACCTCTTGATTGAGTATATGTTATGGGTCTAGTATGTATTTCCTTAATAGTGAATAATGGGATACATCATGTACTTGAGATATGTTCAGTGGGAGTTCTAGTTGATATGGCACCACTTTGATGTGATCAAGGATCTCAAAAGGGAGGATGTACCTTGGAATAAGATTTCCATTCTACACAAATCTCATATCTATCTTAAATAGAGATATACAGGGGAATACCATTTCCCCAACATCAAAACCTAGGTCTCATCGACGATTGTCAGCATAGCTCTTTTGTCGACTCTGGGCAGCTTTGATGTCAAGCTGGATGGTCTTAACATTCTACACCATTTCAAAAACCATTTCTAGACCTAGAAGTTTTCTTTCCCTAACACAATTTCAATATGCTGGTGTTATTCACCTCTTCCCATAAAGGTCTTCATTAAAATCCATTTGGATGGTTTAGTGGAAACTTTTGTTGTACGAGAACTCCACCAAAGGAATATTTTAGTCCCACCCTCCTTTCATTTCCATTGAGAAATCTCTCAATATGTCCTCAAGTGTTTTGATAATCCAATCAGATTGGCCATCGGTTTGAGGGTGATAATCCCTATTGAAGTTCATCTCTATGTTTAGATCATTCTAGATAATTTTCCAAAACATAGAGGTGAATCGTGGATCTCGAACAAACATAATTGATAGTGGTACTCCATACAGCCTTACCACTTATCTGATGTATATATTTTGTCCAGTTTGACCAGTGAGAAATCCTCTCAAATTTCAATGAAGTGTGATGTCTTTATAAAATGATCCACAACAAACCATATAACATTGCTTGATCTAGATGTATTCTAAAGTCTAGTGACAAAGTCTAGGGTGATGTATTTCCACTTCCATGTTGGTATGGGTAATGGTTTTATCATCCCCTCATACTTCTTCCTCTCATCCTTCACTTGCGTACATACAAGGCACTTTGGTGTATATTTAATGATCTCCTTCTTTTTTTATCCCGTCAATAGTGCTCCTAGAGATCTCGATACATATTAGTGTTTCATAGGTGAATGGAGAAATTTAAACTATATTTTCCATCCAAATGTTATTTCATTAAATTGAAATTTTAGAGAACTCATGTCTTGACCCAGATTCCACAATTCCTTCTTCATTAATATTGAACTCTAAGGATTTCCCTTTTCTGATAGTTTCCACTTTCTTTTAAATTCCCATATCATATTTTTGAGCATCCTTTAACCTTTTAAAAAGAGATGGTTGAGTAATCCTTTGTGAAATTATTGATGATATTCCCTTATTTATGATTCCCATGTCCATCTTCATCAAATATAATAAGGTTAAATCCCGTCCAATTCTCATCAATGATAGGATTGTTGGATTCTTTCTACTTAGATCATCAAAAACCCTATTATTTTTCCTAGGATGGTAATTGATTGCGTAGTGGGGATCCTATATGAGCCTTAACCATCTTCGTTGGAACATATTCAACTCTTTCCGTGTGAATATATATTTGATTCTTTTGTGATCCCTATATATTTCACACTTATTCACAAAGAGATAACGCCACCAGATTTTAAACACAAAGAGAACAACTTACAACTCTAAATCATTAATGGGATAGTTTTTATCAAGAATATTCAACTTCATTGAGTCATAGGAAATGAATTTTTCATTCTGCACTAACACATAGCCCATGCCCTTCTTCAAAGCATCAATAAAGATTACAAAAATCTCCCAACTTGTGGGTAGTGTGAGTACAAAGGCAGTGATAAGCCTCTTCTTCATCTCCATGGATTATTATTTATATTCATCATTACAAGAAAACATGACTCCCTTCCGAGTTATCTTGGTAAGAGTGTTTGAAAATCATGAAAAATTTCTCACAAATAAGAGATAATATCAAGCTAACACCAAGAAGCTACGAATATCCATCACAGATGTTAGCCTTAGTCATCTCTCAATTTTTTTGGAAGGATCCAAAGATATCCCATTTCTTATGATGATATACCTCAAGAACGACACTTTCTTCAATTATAACTCACACTTTATATACTTTGAATTGACCATACCCTTTCACAAGGTCTCTAGCATAGTGATTAGATGCTCCTCATGCTCCTCATTTTTTTGGATTATATTATAATATCATCTATAAAGACTACCATAAATTTGTCGAGGTAATATCTAAAGACTATATTCATCATTCCCATGAATATTGATGGAACATTAGTGAGTTTGAAATCCTTTACTATGAATTCATAGTGCCCGTACCTTGTACAAAAAGTAGACTTGGGGATATCCTCCTTCTTCACCCGTACATGGTAATATCCTGAACATAGTTCCACCTTAGAGAAGTACTATTCTCCATGTATCTGATTGAATAAGTCATCAATTTGTGAAAATGATACTTTTTCTTTATTGTGATTTTGTTGAGATCACAATAATCAATCAAAAGGCCATTGACCCATCCTTCTTCTTGATTAATTGGACTAGTGCACCCCATGGTGAAGCACATGGGCATATACACCCTTTATCCAAATTCTCATATAGTTATTTCGTTATTTAATCAATCTCAACAAAAACCATTCTATATGTAGTTTTGTACATTGGAAATTCCCCATGTATAATATCAATCATGATTTCAATATCTCTTCTTGGAGGAAGACCATACAATTCTTTGGGAAACACATCAAAAAATTCCCTCACAATAGGCATATCTTTAAGGATGGTTCTTTCCTTAGAGTAAATCATCTAAGAAATATAAATGTGTCCATAGTGAAGTAATATCCATGCTTGAGATGATGGTGGTAAAGAAGATTTATAATCCTCTTTTCACTTGTATTGAATCTGGGGTCGATTCACCATATAGAGAGTGGTTTCCCTATCATGACAATTAATGGTGGCTCTATATATGGATATCCAATCCATGCCATGAATTGAAAAAAATTACACCAATAGAAGTATGATGAGGTTCTCTGGCTGGTTCAATACACAAATTGTGATAGGGGAGGATTTATATGCATAGGATGCTATAAATTCCCCATTTTTTATTTTCACTGACATCTCTACTTCTATTTTTTGTGGTGGTGTTTGGATTGTTCTACTAAACATTTAGGATATAAAAGAATTTGGGGAACCAGAATTGAAAAGCATGATCTCTATTCTTGAATGAATTACCAGTGTACCTATCACCACATTGTTTTCGGGATACACTTCATCAGTAGTGATGGAAAAAGATCATCCTTACTTCCTTGGAGGTTGTTAGTTGCCTCCGAAAACCCTTTTCTTAGAGAATTGGTTCAAAAAGTGCCCTATTTCTTTGAATTTTTTGAAATGAAAAATGCATTGAGGATCGAATGGAGCATTTCTTTACTCTTTCAAATTAGTAGGTTTTTATTACTGGAAATCGCTAGCTATGTTCCATTCCTCCCCGCACCTATATAATTTCCTCGTCCCCTTCAAGGAATTTCCAAGGTGCTCCTTTACTCACTTTTTACAAGTGGGGTGTTATATTTTTTTAGCACCATTAGATTTATACATCAGACCGCTGGAAGTAAATTCCACTTTCCACTTATTATCCTTATGATACCCTTTAGATTCTCTTATCTCCATGTCAACTTTTAGGGAACATCCAACAATCTCCTCATGGATTTCAAAGTCACGGATCGCTAGTGATTTCCATAGGCTAGGTTTTAGCCCACGAAGGAAGTGGTTAAACTTTTATGTTAATGACAAAACTAGAGGAATATTGTACAAGTATGGTGATGTTTTTCTCATGCAACCAAAAAATTTGTCATCTTTTTTCTTGATTCCAAGTAAATATCATTCCATCTTAAGATGGAGGGTGCATTGAAAATATTTAGTGAATTTTTTTCCCAAAAATCCTTCTATCCCATCGCCACGATATCTTGCTCAGGCTTTATATTTTTGAATAATGTACACTATTGATTAGATTCACCCTCCATATAATAAGCAACTAGAAGAAACTTCTCTTTTTCGGAACATTGATGGGTGGATAAGATATTCTCAATGGATTTGATCCATTTTTCAACGATTGAGTGATTAGATGATCCATTGTAAGTAGGAGGCCTTTATCTCTTGAAGTTATGGATTGTGAAATGTTATTTATTAGTGGGGGTTGGACACTCTTATTGATCCATGTTACTATTAAAAAACATGATTAAACTTAGAGATTATCGTGACAATGTATGTAATTCCCACTCCCATCAGATTGGGTATAACAACCCTGATTTTTATTACACACTTAAACATAATTTATTAGATAAAATTTCACTTAATACAACACCGATGATCGAGAGGACTAGTTTATTTGTAAATAAGGAACATTACATAATAACTTAAAACATTAAATACAACATCCTTATTTCAATATTCTTTGACATGACCAACTCATTCCTCCGTACTTAACAATGCATGGGATAACCTGAGGACATACATAATAAAGGGGTGAGTTATAAAGCCAAATAAGGGAGTAAAAAAGGCATAACATGAATAATAAAATACATGTTATGAAATAGGAATATAAATATATCATAATAGAAAGATTAACATAAAGGCATGATATATCATTATTATCATAACATAGAAATGTTTCAACGACATAAAACATGATATTAGCATGATCCAAGGCTCATTGCACATGGATTAGCATGAGTAAAACCTCATTGCACATGAATTAGCATGATTAAAACCTCATTAAAAATGAATTATCATGAGTAAAACCTCATTTCACATGGCATATCATGATACTAAACATTACCCAATGCATAAGAGCGCTATCAAGGCTCACCCTTCATAATCATTTCAATCTAACGCTAAAGTGTGACACATAGATCATATAAAATGGATTCATTAAACATCATCATTTATTGAACAATAAAGTAATGATGAATAAATACATGAAATTATATAATCAATAAGTATATATAAATAAAGTTGAATACCCTTCATGGAGAAATGAGCATGGTATTCACTACACGATGACTTTGGTATGGAAAATCGCAGTGCAATTTCTAGAGCCTAACGCCATGACATAAAAATTGATAAAAATGGTTGATGAGGGATAAGGTGGTATCTCATAATATATACATGAAATTTAAATTAAGGGGGGTTCATATATATAAATTTACCAATATAATTAATTTGGAAACAAAAGGTGTAACATAATAAAAAAACTTGAAGAAAGAGTAGAAATGGAATAACTCTTACAAAATTTTGGCATGGAAACAGGTGTACATGGGAGGGATTAATGAGAGAGAAAGATTCCTCCCATAATAAAAAAATAATAATGGAAGTATGGGAGATGTTAAAAAACATACCCCATCATTTTTAATTGAAAATGAAATGGTGTAACAATATAAGGAAACTTGGATAAAAATGAGAAAGGAAGGTAACCCTTACCGAATATCAGCATACCAACGAGTGTGATTAAAGGATCATTGGTGGGGTGATTAATGATAATTAAAGAAATATATCATAATATATACATAAAATGGAATTTATGGGGATTATATAACATCATAACCCAATATATTAAAATGGAATTTAAGAAGCATAATATAAAATTGGTTCTTGAATTGAAAGAAGAAGAGTGAAATTCCCTACAGAATTTCAGCATAGTTACAACATAGATATGGGTAAAAATGATGGAGTATAAATGACCCCTCATTAAAATAAAATGAAATGTAATGTCGGTAATTAATTACAAAATAATGAAAATATAAAAAATTGAAATTAAAAAGGCTAATTTCAAACAAGGTACTTGAATTGAAAGGAAGAGTGGAATGAGAGGATCCCTTACTTGGATGTGTGATCCACAAGTCTTGGGAGAGCCTTCTTGGGAGATTGGTGGAAGATTGGGAGGTCTCTAGGGAGTATCAGTCAGAGTTTGGTAGAGTTTTAAATGGGTTTAGTGAATAGGAACGAGATATTGGGTGGGTTTATATATTAAAAGTGGGGGAATTCTTTATTGTTTTGGTTTTGGACCCTACACAATAAAATATTCAAAATTAGAAATCATCCCATAGTTTTTCCCATTATTTATGGAAAATTGGAGTGGTATACATCATTTTAAAAGTATAAGTGTGTAAGATATGAAAATATTTCCATTTCTTATGTGGAAGAAATTCACCCTTTTAAGGAAATGATTTTAAAATCATAAAATATTTTATATGTCTTTGAGGATTCAATAATGATATATCAAATAAGTAAAAAAAATATGAAGTCACATTATTTTAATCGAAAACCATATATTGGGCCAATAATACCCATTTTAGTATTTATTACATCATTTTGGGGTCATTATGATGTCATAAAACATGTATTTTATTTATACAACATTTAATTTTTACCAAACAATTTGACTGTTTCAAAAAAAAAATGAAAATGTCACCATTTGATAATTTTTATGTCCTGATTCTAAAAATAATATTCATTTTATCTAAATAATTTTGTAAATATGTTAATTTTTACTTTTAAAATAAAAACTCTCATTTATTGAAAATTGATGGGTTTTTCCCAAAACGGTTTTCAAACCATAAAAAAATCACATTTGAATCCATAAAAATTATATGATCAATTATATATAATAAAATTTATTTAATTAAAATATTTTATTAAAAAAATATTTTTTGAAAAAAACATTAATTTATTGAAATAGATTACTTAATTGAATTTTAATATTAACCAAAAAATTATTACTTTTTATTTAAAAATAATTTCCAACGTAACAATAATAAAATGAATGTATATTAATTATTCTATATAAAAATAATGTACAAAATAATAATTACAGTGTATTGATACATTTCTATTTATTAATCCATCATACGCGCTAAGAGTAAGGTGTTTGATGGGTGGCTTTTATGGGGTCGTTCGGTGAACATGGGTTGGGTCGTGATCTCGAGGAGCTTAAACTTCTCCCATAAACGGTTTCGCTCATGTTTAAGTTGTTGGATCTTCGCTTGGTCTTGGTCTAGGGATAATCCCAGAAATTATATCTCCCATGGAAGCTCAAATAAATGGTCTTCATAGAGAATGATCCTATTGTTCGAGGCCATTACATCCTTTGTCCATGTCAAAATGAATTTTCTAAAAACCTTGTATTTATACTTGTCTTGTGATCACTATTCAATGAGTATATTATCAATGGTAATGATACTTAATGGTAATTTAAACACAATAAAAAAAAGTGAATGTATTTTTTATATCTATAACACATTAAAAGAAAGGGAATTCTATTCATAAAATATTGGGTCGTTACAATTGGTATCTCATTAGAGCAGTCATCACATTGATATTAACATCAGTTGTTAGCTCGATTCCTTCTATTACTTGACATTGGATAGAATAAAAGGAAAATTATGGGTAAATATTTTAAACTATTAAACACATAAAGGTAAATCCAATGAAAAAATGGAAAACTTATAAATTACATTTATCTCTATAATTTATAAATTTATAATCTTCGATCTAAGTTATACATGATCCACTTCCAAACATACATTCTTACAGGGATTTTTTTGTTCCCTTAATAATGGTTAGGACTAAGATTATGAATTTACCAATGCATTACCCCCAATAGTGTAAAAAAAGAGTGAATTAGGGCCCGTTTTCGTGCACCAGTTCCTGTTCGAGTCTAGATCAACGAGGTTTTTTGGGTTTTACCCCTAGATACATTTGTGCCAGAGCCACCTATACTTGTTCGTATCCATACATGGATTTATTTTCTCGATAAACCACTTAATATATACTCACCAAAACCTAGGGATTATTTTCTTATACTTATTATTATCCCTATGGATTTCACTAGAGTTTTCTAATCCTAATCCCAAAAATAACTAAACCTATCCTATTATACCAACTATAACACCCCTGCTCTTTATTTCATATTTAAAAATAATTTATTACATAAATTTTCACATAATACAACTAATAATATCTAGAGGTATAGAGTATTTAGGTACTAGAAATATTATATAACAACATAAAACATGAAATACATATCTTTATTTAATTCTTTTTTTACCTAACCACAACATTCCATCGTACCTAGCATTGCATGGGATAACCTAAGGATATACCTAAGAAAAATGTGATGTATAAAACCCAGTAAGGGAGTAAATAAAGAATAACATTAATAATAAAATACATATTAAGAAATAGGTATATCATTGGAGCATAAGAGAAACATGAACATAAAGGCATGATATAACATGATTATCATAACATGGAAATGTGGAAACAACTTAAAACACTGCATCCTTAACATAAATAAATCAGGTAAAACTTCTATCCCAACATGGTGGAAAAAAGTCCTATAATGGGTTTAGGTAAACTCATATCCCAATATGATGTATCATTATACTAAACATTACCCAATGCATTAGAGATCTATTATGTTGCACCCTTCATAAACATTTTAATCCCATGCTTATGTGTTCCACAAAGATCATATAACATGAATTAATTCAACATAATAATTTATTACACAATATAAGAATGTGTAATAAATACATTTAATCCCCCCATAAATAATTATAGGTTCATAAAGGTGAATAACCTTGATAGAGGAATGGTTATGGTATTCACTACATGATGATTCTGGCATGGAAAATTATGGTGCAATTTTGGTAGTATAATGACGTCATATGGAAATTCATAAAATTAGCTGATGTGAGAGAAAAGAGTATTTAATAATTTATACATGTTATTTATAGTAAGGGTGTCATTAAACATAATATCTCAAAACGTGAAATGTAATTTAGATGGATAATATAAAATAAAATTCTTAAATGGAAATGAGAAAAGATAAATCCCTTAAGGAATTTCAGCATAGTAATGGGTGGGTTTAAAAGATCTTAGGGGGGATTAATGGGAGTAAATGGAACGTATCATCATATATAAATTAAATGGATAGTAAAGAGGTATGGAATAACATATAAAAAATTAATAAAATGGAAATTAAAAGGCATGACATAAAATAGGTTTATGAAGAAAAAGGAGAGAGGGAGATCCTTTACATGGATGTGTGATCCAAAAGGCTTGGGGGAGGCTTCTTGGGAGATTGGGAGAACATATTCAGGACTATAGGGAGTATGTATAATAAGGATATCTAGCTTCAGAGAGCTTCAGTGAGGATAAATGGGTGCTTGGGTTTGTTTATATTGGAAAGGTGGGATAGTTTTTTATTATTTTAGTTTTGGACACTACACACTAAAATATTCAAAACCACAAACCATCCAATGGGGTTTTTCTCATGGTCTATAAAAAGTGGAGTGATATAAATTCTTTAATAAGTATAAGGAAATAATATATTAAAATATTTCACATTATTAAGTCGATGTTAGTCTCACTTTTATGGAAATGATTTTAAAATTTTAAAATATTTTATATGTCTTGGAGGATTCACTAAGGATTTATGAAATAAATCAAATAAACCTCAAATTAAATTATTTTAAATGAAAACATATATTTGTCCAAATATTCCTTTTATATTAATTTTTTACATCACTATTGGTTCATTATGATGCTATAAAACACATTCTATATTTATAAGGTATTTAATTTTTACCCAAAAATTCAACTATCACAGAAAATTATGAAAATTTCACTTTTCGATAATTTAGACATCCTGATTCCAAAAATAATATTCATTTTATCTAAATTATTTTATAAAAATGTTAATTTTTACTTTTATGATAAACACCGATATTTATTGAAAACTGAGGGGTTTGATAAAAACAGTTTTCAAACCTTAATACAAATTACATTCTACTGCATACAATTTTTACGATAATTTATATTTAATAAATTTATTTTAATAATAATATTTTATTGAAATATTATTTTATTCAAAATTCATTAATTCTTCAAAATATATTTCTTAATAGAATTTTAATACTAACCAAAAATACATATTGTGCTTTAAAAATCATTTATAAAGTAAAAATATTAGAATGAAAGTATATTAATTATTCTATACAAAAATAATGCACATAATCATAATAATAGGTTCTTATTACATATCTATTTATTACACCAAAATATTCCCTAAGAGTAAGGTGTGCGGTGGTGGGGCTTCCATGGGGCCGTTTGGTGAACATGGTTTGGGTTATGTTCTCGATGGGATTGAAATTCTCCCAATAGATGTTTCACTCATGATTAAGTTGTTGGATCTCGTATTGGGATTGGTCTATAGAAAATCGATGAAATTATATCTCCCTCAGATGTTTGGATAAATGGGATATATAGGTTACAATCCAAATAGTTTAAGCCATCACTTCCTTTGTATGTGCCAAAAGGAATTTTTAAAACCCTATATTTATACTAGTCATGTGATCAGTGATCAACAACTATACTATCAGTGGAAAGGATATATAAAATTCATTTTAAAACAATTGGATATAATAGAACAAAAAGAGTGCATGTGTTTTCTATTTCCATAATACATTTAATTAAAATAAAGGGAATTTTATTCATAAATGTTCGGGTTGCTATAAGTATTCAACATGCACTAAATACTAAGATTAATAATAGTACAACCTATCATCCTCAAATTGATGGCCAATCAAATAATACTATTTATACACTAGAATACATGTTTCGAGTGTATTATATGAATTTCAATGGAGGATGGGATCAAAAATTCCTTTTTCCAAGTTCTCTTATAACAATAGTTTCCACTCGGGCATCCAAATGTCTCCCTATGAAGATATTTAGAGGTAGAAGTGAAGAGCACCATCTTGTTGGGATGAATTTGAGGAAAAAAATTCTAGGTCCTAAAATGGTCAAAGAAATGATAGAGAAGATTAAGACCATTTAGTAGCACATAAAGCCTACTCAGAGTTCATAGAAGGGTGATGCTAACAATCATTGAAGAGACCTAGGGTTTTATGTTTGAGACATGTTATTACTCTGAATATCTCTATATAATAATTTTATGAAATTTTGGAATAATGGAAATCTTATTCTAAGATCCATCGACCCCTTTGAGACACTTGATCACATCAGAGTGGTGGCTTATTGACTATCACTTCCACCAAACCTATCTCAAGTACGTGATGTATTCCATGTATCCATATTGAGTAAGTATATACAAGACTCCTCACATGTACTCTATCCATAGGTAGTATCATTAGATAATGAACTTTCATACAAGGAGAAACCACTAATAATTTATATTATAGAGAAACGTTCTACAAAATAAGACAATGCACCTTGTTAAAGGGTTGTGAAGAAGCCACAAGTTTTAAGAACTAACATTGGAATCAGAGGAGGCAATAAAGAATAGTTACCCTCATCTATTTTATTATATTAAAATAAAATTTTTAGGGATAAATTTATAAATGGGGTAAGATTGTAACAACCCAAACTGTTATGAATAAAATTAACATTTTGGAATTATTTAAATATCTAATTATATAATATTGCTATAGAAAACACATATAATTATTTCATTTTATATTACTGAATTGTATTTAAAAGGCCACTAAGTACCACTACCATTGATAATATAGTCATTGAATAGTGATATCAATATTAGTATAAATATAGGGTTTTAAAAAATCCAATTGACAGAAATAAAGGAATTGATGGCATCAACTAGTATGATTCTACCATTTGAATCCCATTTATCAGAGATTACAAGGGAGATATAATTTCTGGGATTCTCCCTTAACCAAGCCCATGATGAAATCCAATAACTTATGTATGAGCGAAAATGTTTATGAGAGAAGTTCAAGATCATCGAGATCATAGCCCAAACCATGTTCACTGAACCACCTCATGAAAGTCCCACCATCACACACCTTACTCTTAGTGAGTTTCCTAGTTTTTTAAAGGGATATGTATCAATACCCTAGAAATATGAGAATGTACCTTATTATTATATAATAATGAATATATTTTTATCCTATTATTATTACTTTTTAAATGATTTCATTTTTGATACAATAAGACACAAATTGTATTTTTGGATAATATTTAAATTAAATTAATGAATTTATGAATTAATGGATTTTTGAAATAAATAATATTTTAATGTTTTTAAATAATTTTTATCACATATAATGATCATATAATTTTTAAGAAGTTAAATGTAATTTTAATAATGGATCGAAAACTATTATTGTCAAACCCCCCCATATTTATTAATAAATGTCGATTTTATTTTAAAAGTGAAAGTTCAAATATTTAAAAAATTAATTAGATAAAATGAATATTATTGTTTGGAATAAAAACTTCAAAATTATCCAATGGTTAATTTGTCATAATTTTCTAAGATAGTCAAATTCTTGGGTAAAAATTAAATACAGTATAAATTTACTTTGTGTCTTATGACATAATAATGACCTAAAGGTGATGTAATAGTTACTATAAATGAGACCCATGAACAAATATATTTTTCCTTTGATATTAATTAGATTTTAATTTAATTTTATTTATTTTATATAGCCATTATTAATCATCCAAAACGTATAATATATTTTGAGGCTTTAAAATATTTTCTTCAAGAGTGTGACTCATCTCTGCATAATAATGGAATTTTTTTTAATAAGTAAGGACCTTGGTCTTAAAACAGATGAGAACCACTCCTTTTATTGAGAAAACATGGGAAAAAACCATGGCATGGTTTATGGTTTTTGAAGTTTTATTATGTTGAGTGAAAACCCTAAATAATAATGAAATCTCCCTCTTTTCTTATATAAACCCACATAATATCCCTTTTTTCTTCACTCAAACACTTTTTAGTAGGGACATAATCTTCCCTAAACTTTCACGAGTCCTCCCAAGATATCCCCAAGAACCAAGGAATCCCCTACCAAGCTTTTGAAGTCACACACTCAAGTAAGGGACCTTCCTCTCATCCTTTCAAATTCAAGAACCTTATTTGAAATTAGTTCTTTAAATTTCAATTGGTTATATTGTCATTCATTTATAAAAATTTATTTACTTTTCAATTTATGTTATTTTAATGAGTTATCATTTATCCTCCCTCATTTTACCATTACCTAAGCTATTACTATGCCAAAATTTCATAAGGGATCCTTACCTTCTCTTCTTTATTCAAGTTTCTTTATGAACTTATTAATTGTATTTCCATTTACTAAAGGTGGGAAATATATTTCCATGCCCATATTATTACCATTATATGTACAAAATATTATATAACCATTTCACTCTCATAAACCATTTTTATGAATTTTAAATAATCGCCTTTATGAAGCTGAAATTTTACCGTTATTTCCATGCCAAAAAAATTGTGTAGTGAATACCATATCTATTTTTCTATCAAGGGTATTCACATTTATGAACATATAATTATTTATTAGGAACATACATGTATTTATTCCACATATCATGACCATCGAATCAATTATTATGAGGAATGAATTTATATCATATCATCTATATGGCACACCTAAGCATGAAAATGAAATAAATATGATGGGTGCACCCAGATAGTGCTCCAATTCATTGGGTATTGTTCAGTATCATGATACATCACATCAGGAAAGGGAGTGAACCTAATTCTAGTATGGGAATTTTTCCACAATGATTTCTGGGAAGGTTTATCCTTGACCTACGTTTATGATTCAGTGTTTTATGTTGTTGCAATGTTTCCCATGTTATAATTATCATGCTATATCAAACCTTATTTTTCATGTTACTTTTATTCCTCATTTATATATCTATTATCTAATATTTATTATCTTATTCATGTTTTGACTTTTTTATTCCCTTACTGGGATTTATAGATCAACCATTTTCTATGTATGTCCCCAGTTTTTCCAGTGTAATTTTAAAAATCCAAGTAACTTTAGAGGCATGTTAAATAAGTTTTCAATAATGTTATTGTATCTCATGTTCAAAATGTTATGTTATGTTCCTAATTCCCAAATAAATTTTATTTCTCAATATTTTTGGTTTTATTATGTGTAACTTTATGTAATAAATCATGAATTAGTGTGCAATAAAGACCAGGGTCTATATATGTGAGGCCATGTTTCACTTAATTTATACTCCATTCATAATCCATTATTATACTGAAACATTCTCATAGTAATAAACTCAATTATCCAAATATCTATGAATTCCACGTATTTATGGTATTATATGGATTTATTATTTCAAATAGGTGGTATTTTTATAATGAAGGATGATGTAGATGTATCTAGTAAACCCTCAATTGAGTCTTAAATTAATTATACTAAATTTTTATAAATGTTCACCTTTTCTATGAAGGCATGTTGACCTAGAAGTCTTTAATTAAAGGAAATTTTATATTCATAATGTGTAATAAATATATGTTATTACATAATCTTAATTTTTAAATAGGATTTATCAATAATTTCATTGTTCTACTTCTATCACAAATATATATTTTTCATTACCTAAACTCATTAAAAATATTAATCTTAATATGTAATGGGTAATTTCAATTTCATAAACTTTATATGATAAGGGTATTTAATTGAACATATTGAATCCTTAATTTTTCCTTATATTACTCAAGGAAATTCACCTAAAATTCCATTTTACATCATTAACTAGGAAAATATATTTATATTCCCATATAATCATTGGTTATATATGGGAAAATATTATAAGATGAGGTTCATTGAGTAATTATGTTAATAATCTCTATGTTGAAATTATTTCCATGTATTACATATTACCTTTTATTTTAAGATGGAATATATTATAATTTTATATGGAAGGTGGGACTAGAATTATATAGCCCCTTGGTGGACTGGTATGTCTAATGAGAGTACTAAGATAGGGAAATGGGAGTGATCTTACCCTTTATATTTGATTTATTTTCATAAGGCATCAATAATATGTTAATGATGTATAACATTATGCATTACCATCATTTAAATAATTATTTGATCACTTAATTTTTTCCATTTTAGAATTTATTTTCTTTCTCATCCATGGATTATGTTAGTCCCAAGTATTCATTGATATAGTATCATTTGTCTATCTATTCTCTCTATATTTCTTATGAAACTATTATGATACATTCGATTCCATTTTAAACTATCCCTTATTAAGATTTTTAGATCACCCATTCTTTATGATACCCATTTACCCATATAGTAAAGAAAAATACCATGTTTGATTGGTTTTATGGATAATATTAAGGAATAATTATTTATACTCAAATGATGTAATATGTCATAATGTAATGTAATGATTGTGTATAAATTCCCTTAAGAGATACTAAACCATGATTTTGGTAATATAATCTCATGTAATTTGATTAAAATTTAAAAATAAACCACTATATTTGGATGATCAAGTTTAGAAAGATTTAGTATAAACCTTAGGAATTTGATTTAGAAGAGTCTAGGTAGGGAATTTAGATTTTACCTTTATAAAAATTCTAAATATTATTCTATAATTGGTTTTATAGTTATCTTACACATAGGAAAACATTTAAAAATACGTAATATATATGTTAGGATCTATAGTTTAGTATATTTTAATGTAACTACTTAATTTATGTTATTTATTATGTAATGGTTCATGGTAGAAAGAATTTAAACCATGCAAAAAAATGACAATGTGGGGATTTTCTGAATAATTAGGATAATGGAGTTAATGTTGGTGTGGAAAAACTATTACAATTATATAGAGATTAATTAAGGTTATAAAAAGTAAGCTTTCCTAGATGGTGAAACCATTTCCCCCTTAATAAGGATCAACCTCTTTAGTTAATTTTTTGAGGAAACAACATCCATCATTCTGCGGGTCCACTAATCCAATGGTGGTATAGTATTGGATAAAGTATCTAGAGATGATATTTATGAAATTGGGGTGTACTATGAATTAAAAATTTATCATGGATATGTATAATTTAATGAGAGTTATTTATCAATGGGGGAATCTTCTTCAAAATACTTATAATTTAGAGGAGATAAAAATCATGGAGTGGGATGAATTTAAAGTAGTTTTTATAGAAAAATATTTTCCTTGAGAAAATAATTTTGAGAGGGAAATAACATTATTCAATTTATAAAAAATTAAGAAGTGACTATGGTTAAGTATAAGGTTTATTTCAAAAGGTTAGCAAGTTATTTTTATGGTTATATATGTGTCTTAAGAATCAATATTAATAACTTATTTTATAGTTTAAATCCAATTATTCTAGGATATCCAGTCAGTCACTCTTTTTTAACATATGAAGATATAGTGGTGGCTGATATAAATAAATAAAATAAATTTTAAAAATAATTCATTTATAAATGGATAGATAAGAAGAAGAGTATGGTTTAATCACATGTGTAAAAATTATTTTAATTAGAAATAAGTGAAGAGGGGAGTTCCCTATATTTAATAAATATTAAAATAAACACATCTGGATTTAATTAATGGGATTTAGATTATAATTTAATTATGAAGAGAAAGGTAAAAAATCTCATGAGTGAAATGGCATGATAGAATCAATGAATGTAAAATGTTTCAACTACTAGGATATGGTATGTTACTCTAATCAATTACTACATGGGAGGAATGATATGCATAGTGAAGAAGGTTCACGGAAAGGCTTGTGGTTCACGGAAGGAAAACGATTCACATGATGGGGTGTCATTCACGAAAACGTAGAAGTGTTTTGGGAAACTGAGAAGGGGGTCATTTATGGAAACAAGGAAGTGATTTGTGCTGTCTTGTAGAGAGAATTGTAGTATGCAGACATAGTAGGGAATATGGTTCACAAGAGATGCATGGTATGTGGTAAAGGTGGAGTCATATCAAAGATTTGGTAAATATTAGTTTAAAGGATTATACAGATCTATTTCCCTATATAATTAGCATTAATCCCATCATTAGATTGTGAAACTAAGATAAAAAATCCGGAGAAGAATTTGGTAAATCTTGAGTGGTTCACAACAATAAAACTCCGCAAAAGAGAATTTGATTAGAAATTCAGAAGGAATTTAGTGAATTCTAGAATGTAGTACACATAAAACAGTTCGTGGAGAAGGAGTTGGTCAATAGAGTCAAAGCATTATGTGGAATAAGTGTGCAGAAGTAGTACACATGCATAGTTTGGGAAGTCAGTAATCATTCATGTTTTGTGGAGGTAGTATGTGGAGCACTCATAGTATGCAATGCAGTGTCATACACAGAGGAAAAGGCCAGTTTTTAGAGGAAGACATGGATCACTCATAGTACGCAATGTAGTATAGTATGAAGTGGAATAAGGATGGTTTGCGGAGGATAAGTTCACAAAAAATAAGTAAATGGAACAATAGATTACATATGCAGGGGAAAACATGACTTCAATAGATCACACACACTCACACAAACACACACACACAAATATATATATATATATATATTCAAGGATTTATTATTTAATTCAAACCCATTGAAGAGAACTTCAAGTAAATAAACCGATTTCAAATTGTTCCCAATGCAATGAGAAAGGGGGAGTCAATAAAAGTGATCTGGGGGATCTAGTATTCTATCCCTAAAATCTTGTATAGGTAGTTCACCTAGAACAGAGTGACTATGCTTAACATTTTTAATCCACAACTAGTGAAAATTAGTGGACTTTTGTATGATCGAAAACCAATTGGCATATGCTCCTCAGATATAATAATTAGTGGTGAACAAAGTAAAATTTTTTTGTTTCCGCTTTTCATGTGATTTCTTTCTACTATTTCTCATTAAATATGTTTAACAAGTTTCCACCAATGTGCGAACAAGATCCATCAGTTTAAAAGAAAAATATGATACCCTAATTCAACTCTCCCCTCTTAGGGTATTTTAAGGCCCTTAAAGTGGTATCAGAGCAAAACATTTGTCTGTGTTAATCATCCCTTCATTTCTATAATTGAGAATATAGTAAATTTCATTGGATTACCCCTCTTTGATGGAAGAAACTTTCAGACATAGAAGAATATGATGAGATTTAACATAATATCTCTTTTAATTGAAGTATTGTTTACCACTACACAAAGAATACAAATCACTGGTTGAACTAGGTTGTCTATAACTGATTAAAATTTAAAAATTCTTTATATAAATTTCAAAACACATAATTCTCTCAATTTATCTCTTTCTGATCAGATGTATCTAAAGATGACGAGCTACAAGTCAGAAGAGTTAATATGAGAAAAACTAAAGAATATTTATAAAGGTGACATCAAAGTGAAGGATATGAAACTACAAGTTTTTAATAATAGTTTTGATGATATGAAGATTAATCCTAATGAAAATTAAAATACTTTTTTCAAATGAATTACTGACGTCGTTAGAGAAATACGAGGACTTGGTGAAGAAATAAAAGTAATTTTTATTGTAAAAAAATATGGACAAGACTTCCACCTTTTTATAATGAAAATTTGTCATCCCTTGAGAAAAGGGATCCTTCTAAACATTCTATTGATGATATACTAAGAATCCTAGTGGAATATGAGATGAGAGTCAAACCAGAAGATGTAACAACTTGAGTGTGCAAGGAAATGGCATTCAAATCCATGGAAAAACATGAAATTTTAGGAGATATTTTTTATTAAGATAACGTGGAAAAAGAAATTATTTATCTAATTTCCAATAAATTAATTAATGGAAAAGGTAAATTTGGATTCAAGTTACCTCTTTCTTGTTTTCATTGTTGTAGAGTTGGGAACATTACCTCTCGATGCACAAGAAAGTTCAATGATGAAGAAAGTGAAGTTGTAGACATGCAGAAGCCTCAGAAATGGTTTTTTCAAAAAGGGAGCCTTCAAGTTTGGTAAGAAACTACATAAGAAGGTTTTTGTTTGTGAAGAAGAATAAGATGATAGTGAATTATTTGAGGAAAAAGAACTAGAATTTAAATTTAGAATTGGGGAATCAATGATGGTTGCCATTGAAAAATCATAACCATCAGGAGATAAAGCTAGAGATAATCAATTGACCACTGATGTTGATCTCAAGTTTCAACTTAAGGATGCTTTTGGTAAGCTTGATAATGAATTAAATAGATAAAAAAATGGAAAAAAATTGTGTAATAGTCATCGAAATATGTTGATATACTGGAAGAATAAATTGATCTACCATAGGAAGTAGTAAAGGAACATTCCACAACCTTTGAAAGGTCCGAAGATATTGTTGTACTAAAAATCAGAATGGAAGAATAGGAAAAGGTCATTAATAACAATACCTTTATATTTTAGGATAATTTCAAAAATTATGAGGGATGTGAAGAAGATTTTTTTACTCTTAGAAGTAAATATGAAAGTGAATCAAGTCCAAAAGAAACATAGAAGAAAATTCAGTTTGGAAAATTCTCAGATAATGAACTGCTAGAGAGAGATAAGCATGGTTCTGATGGAGTTGAAAAGGCTCTAAAAGATCAAATACCCTTATTCATGGAAACATTGGAATTGGTTGTGATTCTAAAACATCGAATGCTAGAAGTAAAATAGATTAAAATAATGGGAAAATTAAATTCAAACATATCAAAAAGACTACAGAAGTCTAAATAAAAATAGTCACAAATAAAACAAAAAGGAAGACTAAAAACCATTCTCGAGTTTCCCTATGTGATAGACACTCAAAATAACCTCATAAATAAGTTTACATGAGGAGTAATAGAAGTAAAAAACACATTTCCACCTATTAAATGTCAATTGTGTGGTTATCTAATCCATAACCTATCATATTGTGAAGAGGAAAGTTACTATTTGACCGGGGAAGAGCTAGGAAGTCAATAAAGGATAAAGAATTCATATCCTAATTATTATATAAAAAATAATTTCTATGTATATTGTTTTCATTATTATAACTTTGGTCATAAATCTATTGATTACAGGAAGAGGAATAGAAGGAACATTTCATACAGAACCTAGAGACAAGTCAATACTATCCAATCAGATGGTGTTTCACTTACAAACAGGTTTTCTCCACTAGAAGAACAATATGAGTACGAAGAACCTGCTCACATGGAAGGTATAAAATAAAGTCCATCTTTATCCATCACTCAATCTAATAATTTGTGGAAGGAAAAGAAGGAAATTAAAAAATGCAGCCTTGCTAATGTAGCTCTTAATGAAACCATGAACAATAGTACTTGAATTATTGATAGTGGATGCTCATCCCATATGATGGAAAATTTAGACCTATTAATGAATATTAAGAAAACGGTTTATGGAAAAATGATATTTGTTAATGATGGTTCTTTGAAGATCAAAGGATGTGGAAGTACTGAACTGGCCAATGGTGAGACAAAGAAGACCGAAGTTCTTTATGTGGAAGGGTTGCATCACAATCTCTTGAGTGTGATCGAAATCTATGAATGATGACTTATGGTGACATTCAATCAAAATAGGTGTAATATAAAAGAAGGAAAAGTAAATTCTCTCATGAAGGGATGAAAAAAATGGAAACTCATATCAGGTTGATAATAAAGAGAACATTTGTTACATGATTGTTGAAGAAGAGAACAACTTGTGGAACTAGTGTTTGGGTCACATCATTAAAAAAGATATGGAAAAGATAACTAAACTAAATATTGTCATGGATATCCCAAATATGAAGCATGAACACGAGAAGACTTGTTATTCTTGCATGCGAGGAAAGTTGGTGTATAGTTCATATCGTCCAAAGAACAAAACAGAATAAAAACTTATTGATCTAATTCGTTTAGATGTATGTGGTTTGATAAATTCTTCAGTAACTTATGGAGAAATATACGTCATCCTCTTCATTGATGATTATAGGATAATGGATTGTGTGATGGTTATACACAGGTAACCAAAAGTGCTTGATATCATGAAAACTTATCCCTGAATAGCTGATAATTATACCAGATAGACAATCAATGTTTTGAAGTCTAAAAATGGAGGGGAATACAAATCCATTGAATTTAAAAATTACCCAGAGAAACATGGAATAAAACATGAGGTGGCTGCTGTGAGGAATCCATAAAAAATGGAGTTGTTCAGTGCCAGAATTGATAGGTGAAAAGTATGACTAGAATTGTGCTGATTGAGAGTTGTATCTCTTTCTATTATAAGAAAGAGTATGTTCAAGCTATAGTTTATTTTCAAAACAAACATGGCTTTATATGGGGGAATACAAGACACACTATGATTTATGTTAAAGAAGGAATCAATATTTAATGTATTTTCATGTTTTCATAAGTAAATTATTTATCTGAAACAAATAAGGAAATCAAGGAATGTATGGTGATGCTGCAAATGAATGAATATTCCTTGGGTATTCAATGAATAAAAAAGAATAAAAATATTTTGATAAATGGATTTGAAAAATTGTGGAATGCAGTGATGTGGAGATCATTGATGATAAAATAAGAAATTCCTTTAGAAATTCGACTGCTAATGTGATAGAAGATGAGGAATAATGTAGAGATTGAAAGAATAAAAATATTGAAGTAGAGGAAGGTGTGTAAAAAAATAAAGAATCACATAATGATGTTGACTTAGAAGAAGAATCATAAGAGGAATCCATGGACAAAGATAATTCATCTAAACCTCACAAGAGAAATCGAAGAGTCAAAATTGATCAGTCCAACATCATTGGGGATTGGACAGCTCCCACATAGACAAGGAGAATGTGGAATAATTCACAATCTACATTCCTATCTGTTGTATAACCATCCTCATTTAGAGAATCAACAAATGATGAATCATGGATTAAATCCATGAATGAACAGTGGTATCAGATCGATAATAATCCATTATAGGATCTAGTTAAGAGACCCAAAAACTACAATGTGATTGGTACGAAGTGGATTTTAATAAACAAATTTGATGATCATAAAAATATTATGAGAAATAATGCACAGATTGTGTGTAAATGCTATTCCTAGATTAAAGGTGTTGATGTTGAAGAAAAAATATCTATGGTAGTTAGAATGGAGTCAATCATACTATTTCTTTCTATGGAAATTCAAATAGGATACAAAGTGTATCAAATAGACATCAGGAAAAATTTCTTAAATGGTGTTTTTAAAGGAGAAGTCAACATTGAAAAACCAGTGGGTTTTCTGGTTGGTAATGATGAAATGAAGGTTTGTAGATTAATTAATTCTCTCTGTTATCTAAGATAGGTACCCTGAGCATGATACTCTTAGATAGATTCTTATCTAAGGAATATCACAATTAAAAGAGGAGTTGATCATAATTTATATGTGAAAAATTCTCAAAATGACTAGTTCATGGTTTCGGTGTATATAGATGATATTATATTTGGTGGAAGCAGGAATTGATCAGTGGGTGAATTATAAAATCATATGAAATTATAATTTTAAATGTATTTTATTGGAGAACTCAGATACTTCTTGGGGTTTTAGGTGATTCAGAGGAAAGAATACAAATTCATTTCTCAGGAATACTATGTAAGAGAGTTTCTGAGGAAATTCAATATACATAATTGCAATCCAATGTCGACTCTAATTGTAGTTGGTATAAAATTGGTAATTATTGATAATAGGACATTTGTAGATCCCACAATATACAAGAGAATCATTATAAGCTTATTGTAATTGAATATTACATGACCAGATATTATCTTTGCAATGTGCTTAGCGGCTCACATTCAATGTAATCTGAAAGAAGAAAATATGGAAACAATGAAGAGAATCATGAGGTACATTCAAGGTAGTCACAATTATGTCTTATAATTTTTTGCAGGAAAGGAAAATGAACTTTCATCATTTTCTGAAGTTGACAGGGCTGGAGATGCGGTGGATAGAAAATCTGCAGGTGGTGGAGATTTCTATTTTGAAAAGAAATGTGTGGGATGGTTGAGTAAGAAATAAGAAATAAATTCTCTTAGTACTATTAAAGTTAAATATATCTTCACTAAAAATGATTATACTCAACTACTTTGGATGAAGCAAAAACTAATCAATATTGGTGATGAGGTGACACACCCAATGGTGATTCACCATGATAAAAAGAGTTCAATTAATCTTACTAAGAATACTATTAATTATTCTCATACGAACCACATTGAAATTAGATATCACTTCATCAAGGAAAAAGAGGAACAAGGAATGATTAAAATGAATCATGTTGGAACAGATGATGAAGTGTCTAACATATTGAATAATCCATTTTCATCACATGTGTTTGAGAAGCATCAGTTGAACCATGGTGTTCAGCCACCATCCTGTACATGATAAGGTTTTAGTTGTTCCCCTCTCCCCAGTTGTGCAAACTGTTTTAATCTGTTTGTTAAATTGTTGTAGGTTTATGGGGGAGATACGATCCAGGGGGAATGTTCTTTAATATTTACAAGTCAAAATTTGATTCTTTGGGTTTATTTCTAATGGATGAGAATAGATAAATTTAACGGTACAAATAATGGAGATAGAAAGGAAGATAATTAAATGTTTTTGTTGAATGTTTTTTCTAGTCATAGGTGAAATTCAATGAGTTATAATGGGGGAGAATGAGAATGGAGAAATGAACCATAATGGGGAAACAAATCAGTGTTTGGTATCAAAGGTACCCAATTCAAGATTGCCCTCTTATTTTCTACCCCGATATTTGATCACGTAGACTTTGAGTGTTGTGTGATTTATTTCTAGATATTAGGTTTTGATAGCGTCTGGTGATTCATAGAATTTATCTGCGTATTTCCAAAAAACCCACAAAGGGATATTGTTTGAATCAAAGGTATTATTTTCTAGAAATGGATTATGGTTTGTGACTTTTGTCAATCCACTTTGGGTTGATAAATGGGTTTTCAAGTCGATTGATCTTACAATAAATTTTGAAGGAGGTGTTTAAGGTGGCACAATTTTCTAGTGTTTTCCATTTTTTGGGTCTCCAAATCAAGAGATTGTTTTTTGGAAAAGGAAGGTTTCCAAAAAGGTAGTACGCAGAATGGGATTTCTGAGAATAGTTCATGGGTAATGAAATATGGTATGTGTAATGGAAAACTACCAATCACGTTGCGAGAATGGTTTGTAGAATGGAAACCGGTATGTGGAATGTGTAGGAGGAATGATAGATAGAGCGAAGAAGGTTTGCGGGAAGGCCTGCAATTCATTGAAGGTAAATAATTCATAGGATGACATGTATTACATGAAAACAAGGGAGAGTTTTAAGAAACCGTGAAGGGTGTAATTTATGGAAGAATTTTGATGATTATTGTCAGTGTGTTAGGAGAATGGCAGTACATGGAAATCATTGGGAATATGGTTCACCAGAGATGCATGGTATGTGGTAAAGGCGGTGCCATATCAAAGATCTAGTAAATCTAGTTTTAGTGGATTATGTGGATCTATTCTCCTATATTAGGAGAACTAATCCCATCATTTTAGTGTGAAAATATGAGTAAAAATCTTGGGAGTAATTCAGTAAGGTCTAGAGTTGTTTGTGGGAAGAAAACCCCACAAAAGATGCTTTGATTAGAAATTTAGAAGGAATTAAGTGAATTGTGGAATACAGTTTGCAGAAGATAGTTCATAGAGAAGGATTTGGTCCATGGAGTTGAAGTGTTATGCATAATTAGTGTGTATAAGTAGTACACATATGTGGTTTGGGAAGGAAGTAAGCGGTCACATTTTGTGAAGGCAGTATGTGGAGAACTCGTAGTATGTGGTGCAGTTATGTATGGGGAGAAAGAAGGCTTGTTCATGGAGGTATTACGTGGAACACTCGAAATACAAGGTGCAGTATGGTAAATAGAGGAAGAAGGAAAATTCACAGAGGACATGTTCTCAAATGAACAGTATGCAGAATAGTAGCTTACATCTATAGGTGAAAAACGAGACTTCAAAAGGGCATCTATCTATAGTTGAGGATGTATGATTTAATGAAAATCTATTGAAGTGACCTTGAAGTTTATATGCTATATTCAGATCCTTCCCAACACAGTGATAAAGGTGGAGTCAATATAAGTGATCTAAGGGATTCAATGGGCTATCCCTAATACCATGTAAAGAAAGTGTTCCTGACATAGACTAACTGTGAAAAACTTTTGTACTCCACAACTTGTAACAATTAGTGGACTATGGTATGACAAAAAACTTTTCGAAATATGCTCCTTAGACATAACCATTAGTAGTGTACCATGTAAAATTATTGTGTCTTCACTTTTCATGTGATTGGTTGTTTTATACTTTTTTCATCAGATAAGTTTAATAGGTTCCTACAAACGTGGGAACAAAATCGATTGGTTTAACAGAAAACACTTACACCCTGATTCACCCCTCCCTTCTTAGGGTATTCCGGGTCCTTCAAGAATATATCCCAAAATAGTATTTTATGTAAATTTTGTATTTTATAATTACAATTATTGATGTTAAATATCTTAATGATGTCATTTCAATTACTTTGATTATGCACTCAATGATAGACAGTACATTATTTGATCCTAGATTTATGCACTCTTTTATATCATCCATGTTTGTAATGAATATTAAATTACCCCTTGGTGCATTAAGGAATGATTTATTAGTTAGAAAACTAAGTGAAACATTTATTACAATAAAGATATACCAATCATTTAAAATTAGAATTTTTGGATATTGTATAGTTTCAAATCTAATCATCATATCTATGGTATATTTTGATGTATTATTGGGGATGTATTGGCTCTTTAATTATGAAATAAGAAGTTTTAATAGAGAAAAAGAAGTTATTATTGTTCATGAATGTATGGAATTAGTTGTTTTTAATGGGATTTTTCATTACTTGAATCATGTTAGGAGCTAAACACCGTATTTCATCTTAATAAAATACTTGAAGAAGTAATAGATGAATTTCTATCTATGAAGGGTAAAGTGGTTTTGAGAATAGAATATGTACCCATTTTGTAAGAATATATTGATTTATTTATTATGTAATTACTAATATTTTACCTGGATCAAGAAGTTGGATTATATATTCATTTTATCCATGATGAAAAACCCATATCTTTTCCACCATATAGAGTGGCTCTAGTAGAGTTAGTTGAGTTAAATAATGAACTAAAAGACTTATGTGATAAATGTTTCATTTATCTAAGTGTTTCACTAAAGGGAGCCCCTATTTTATTTTTAAATAATATGGATGGATCAATGAGGTTATGCATTGATTAGTGGGAAATCAATCGAATTAATATAAAGAATAGGTATCCATATCCCCTTATTTTTGAAATATTTTACCAGCCACAAGGGGTCAATACTTCTCAAAGATTTATATTCAATATAGTTATCATCAGTTTAATGTTAAGAGGGAATACATCCCAAAGATAGTGTTTTTTATAAGGTATGTTCATTATGAGTTCATAGTATTTTCTTCTAGATTATCAAATTCACCCTTTATTTTTATAGATATGAGGAATATAGTGTTGGTTCCAGGTGTAGTGGACGCATGTTGTAGTGGACGATATATTAAATCTTTATTTTAATAATAATTTCCCAAAACCATGAGAAAGTATCTTGCACATATAATTTATAATTAATTTATTTAACATATGAAGAAATAAGTACTTGGGCTTAGTAACTTTCTTCATTGATTATTGTTTATCATCTAAAAATACCCTTTAATATTTTATTCATTACGCTATGAGGATCCAAGGATAAAATACCTATAGTATTGATCCACACATATTCTAATGATCTTTGAGAAAAACCACTCAGTAACAAGGTTCTAAAATAGTGAATTGAATGCTTTGTATTGTTTGTTCTTGATCAGTCATAATTCGTTCTTGAAGAAATATCTCTTTCACTTCTCATTCTTAAAAGGGAAATAAAAGGAGAAGTTAAGAGAGAATTCATTATGTGAAAAAATTCTCTAGACTCAATTTTTGGATTCAATATTAAATTGACATAACCATCTCATTATAGATTTACATTTGATGTTAAAATATTTATTTATATCTTTCCAACCGTTAAAATGACATTTAAAACCTTTAATAAAACCCATGAGATATTATAATAATATCAGTATTATTATTTTGTGGCATGTTCCAACATGCCAAAAAACAAATATTGTGTAACAGTCTTGTTAATTAATATTTGTCACCAGACTCGGTCTTAGTCCATTTGAACAACTATAAATTTTTTTGAACAACCGTATAAATATTTTATTCATAAATAAATATTTCATTTTCAATCTAGTGAATAAATATTTATTTAAATATTCAATAAATAAATATTTTATTCCCAATCCATCAAATAAAAATTATATATATATATTCAATTAATTAATGAAATTATTTATTAATAATAAAATAAATATTTATTACCTTTTGAATATTAGAGATAAAAAAAACAATAATAAAATTATTCCTCAATATTGAGAATACAATTTACTCTTATAATTAAATTAAAATAGAATTTAACTGAGATCAATAAAAACACATAGTGTCTAACCCATTAAGATTTTTTTCTTATTGGAATTAGGCGACCTTTCTTAAATGTGAATATTACTATATTGCAATGGGTCAAGAAATCCAAGGGAAAGAACTTAATGTCATAATGAAGACAAAAACATACTAACACCCACTGTATAACATAATCTCATTTCATCAATATCTCATCATCCTAGTTTCACATCTGTGTCACCAACCAATATTCTCAATACATATTTCATTGACTATCTAAAACAACCATGTCATTACATCATATCCATGAAATTTAATGTGATGGTTCCATTCCAATAAAAGGACTGAGATATCAGCTTCTATAAATATGAAAGGGCCTAATCCTTCCTCAAATTATCCATTAATTTCATGTAACTCATGACACACCAAACATATCCAGATTCACCATGAACTACTATCATCATGGTTTACAAAATACATATAAGTACATGATTTTTAACATTCAATAATAATAAAAATAATGTCTGAGGACCATCACACATACTCACATATAAGAATATCTGATGAAACCAAAACACGTGGAATTCCTGCTGGCGATTCTATTATCATAATCTCCCATCTCAGAGATTACTAAGTTAGAAAACCCCAATAATAAGCTTCAAATGATTATGAGTAATTGAACCTGATAGTCTATGTACTATATGTACCATTATAGTACATTATTCAATCACAAAAAAATATTTAAGTATATCATCATAGATAATCAAGGTCGTCATCATCATGGGGAACTAATATAACCTTATCAATGTGACCTATACTTTAGGAAATTATTACATTAGTTTTAATAATAACAATAATAAATATGTGATAAGAATTTTTAGAAATATTCAATACATTGAATATAAATGTAATCATATTAAAAACAGTTTTTCCTAGGACACCAACTCTAACAAACTACCACTTGGACTATAACCAACTTCATATGACCTTTAGTCATATAAAACCTACATGATAGTAATGTTTATGTTGAGTTAAGGTTTTAGTCAAGGGGTTAGATATAAGGTATTCCATGGAAATAACGTTCACTACAACTTTACCTCTCTAAGAAATTTTCCTTAAGTGGTGATACTTCCAAAGTCTGTGTTTTGTCTTCTAATATCACCTTGGCTCTTTTGTAAGAGCCACCACTAAAGTATTATCACAATATAGTTTGATAAGATCTTTACTGCTAGGTATCATGTCAGTATGAGTCCAATAAAATAATAAAGTTTTTATAGAAACATCAAAAGTCAATCCCCAATCCAAGAATACCTATTTTTCAAGCCAATGCATGCCTTCACTAAATCCCAAGAAATAAAGATCCATCCCACCATATAGTATGTGCACAATTTTCCAAAAATATACCAAATATATGGTTTTTAGAAATGGATTCCCTAAGTCAAATCTGATTTTCATTTGAACCATGATGTAGTGAAGCACACTAATCCCAAATCTTCTTGAATTCATAATGATTTTGATCATGGAAAAAATTGGTACAAGATTATTTTAATTTTTTCTGTTTTGTGAAAGGGGTTATGGATGGTTATTTAAAGGGGAAAATTGAATATGAATAGTTAATTACCACCTTATGGGATTATTCTTAACAATTTTTCTTCTACTTTATTAATTTATAATCTATTTATTTTTTATGGAGTAAAACTCTATTCCCATTCAATTTTTCTTTTTATGGTTTGTGATATTCCTTGGTTTTATAATAGTAAACTCTAAAATCCAGGGTAATAGAGAACTAACCCAAGGATAATTCTATGGGGGTTGGGGTATTATGTTGCTCCCAATTTTCTTATAATTTTATTTTTTAATTTTTCAATTCTATCATAATGTGGAAATATAATTTTTCTTAGATTGTGTATGAGTTTCAAAATTTCATTGAGTAATCATCACAACACCATTATAATATCAATGAAAGAATTTTAACCCCCTTATCTCACTCCACATTTCATATGGTTAGAGTATTGTAGATTTATAGATGAACATTTTATGATTGAGATTTAGTGAAAGGTGATGGATGTTCTATGGTCGTGGCCTATGAATCACTTGACACTATAGAGGAGGTTCAACTTGGTGTGAAAAAAAAATTTCTAAATATAAAGTAGGCCTTATAAAATATGTTGAGTTTGGTGATACATGAATTAGTATTGAGTGGATAATAATAAAATCTTTAGTAATTAATTTAGACAAAGACGGGATTGTGTTTACCTAATTTAAGACTGAACCCTTTCCCTAATAACATAGGTATAAGATTTTCCATCTTTATTTATTTACATGAACTCACACATAAAAAACACTACCCCATAAATTTATTTATCTTAAAATAAATAATAATACTGAAAATATTAATTATTTATTGAAAATAGTGGAGAATAGATCCACACACTATTTGGGAGACAACCCTCTCTAGCCAATGTGCTGAATTCATGTGTTTTTTATAATTTTATATGACTACAAGCCTGTGATAGTGATAAAATAACTTAAATACCATAATAGTGAGAAACAATATACAAATAATTCTCCAAAATATGTTCTATATACTCAAAATAATCTTATATATTCTAAAAAAATATCTTATGCATGCCTTTTCATATCTTCCAAATCTGACATAATATATTGAATATCATAGTACCTCTGATAATTTTCTAAATTTCACTTCAATAATATCTTATGTATTCTATTAAAGATTAAAAAATATTACATATCATCAGAAAAATATCACATTTCACCTAGAAAACATTTTGTATTCAATTATATTACATATAACTGTTAGATTTTTTTTCCTTTGCTGCATTTCTATAGGAACTTTAGAAAATATCTTATATATGAATCAAATATCATCTATATGAATAGGAATTTATTATCTATAAATAATAATTTTCTAAATTACATATGAAATATGGTATGTTTCATAGTGTAGCTCTAGTACTTTTCTAAATTATCCAAAAATATTGGAACCCATAATTCTTCTCCATACTTTTCAACTCAACTATGAATATATTTAGCCACTCTAATTCATTTCAAATCAATTAATTTTTTTTAACATCTCAAAAACGTTTTTAATAACTTATAATGATATTTAATTATTTTCAAAACAAATACAACACACCTTCATCAATTCCATGAGTTCTTCAATCTCCCCCTTTGGATTTGTTGTCAACCCCAATAACTCACACTATATTTCCTAAAATGACATATTTTTTGAAAGTGAAATTTCCAGACTCTAAAATTATTGATAAAACAAATTAAATGTATTTACATCCATATATTACAACAATATTATAACTAAGTGAGTTTTATACTCTCCCCCTTAATCAACTCACCCAGTTCTCCCCACATTGTATGAAAAACATATTTGGATTCAAAATAGTAATATATACTATTTTTTTTACCTTTATCACCTTTATAAAATATAATATAAAGGAACATGAGGAAATATAAAAACTATATAATTGAGAGGGAAAATGTGGAAATTCATATTCATCCTTAACACTTCATATATATCGATTAGCGCAGTCTTTCTGAAACATTATTCAATTTTTCCCTCGTAGGAATTTATTCTAGCCTCAAATCTCTATTTCCAACACTATATTTAATAAAATGACATCAAATGTTAATGTGTTTATATCAATATTTTCTAATATATTCTTGGATATATTATTTAGATTTTGATTATCATAAGAAATTCTAAATAGATTATAAATTATCACTTTCAAGTATTCCAAATTCTCTCTCAACTAGTTCATTTGTGTACAATAATGTGTAGAAACCACTTATTTAGCCTCTATAGTTCTAAGATATATGAAATATTTATTCTTTAAATGATAAAAATCACAACTTTCTCCTAAAAAAAGTTCCTCATGATATATACTTCCTTTTATCATAATATCTAGACTATTTGGGGTAATTATACTTAAATAGATTTAGTTATTTACCCATTCTATTGATTAAACCATGATTTAAATTACCTTTAATGTATCTAATAATTATTTTATCATCTTTTATGTGTGATTATTTTATATCACTTTTATACCTTTCACACAAAGTCACTATTTAAATAATTTCATTTCTTGATAAAGTGAGTTAAAAGAAACTATCAATCAGTCTTTTGAATTATTTTTGACTCACACATTTTCATCCATAATACTTAATTACCTTTACAAAAAATCTCATGGGTATAGAGAAATTTTTATAACATTCAATAAAAAATTTATTTGACAATTCCCAATCATAATTTTCATTGGATGGAAAAATTAAATCTTATTTTTTCAAGAATTATAATCCCAGAAAGAGGCCCATTTCACCAGGCATGGAAATTTCAAAATATATTTTCATTTTACATGGAAGTTATTGACAATCACTCTCCTCATCTTCTGAAAAAATCATTTCATCAACATAAACAATGGGAATCAAAGTACTTGTGCACATATCCTTTATATAAAGGTTATTTTCAACTTCCCATTTAGTGATTTTCAACTCTCTCATATAGCTATCCAACATTGAATACTAGGATCTATAGTCTTGTTTTAGACTATTTAAAGCTTTATTTAGGATACAAACCATAATTCCAAAACTATTGTGAAAAAAACCCTCAAGTTAGTATATAGTTATTATTTTCCTCCATTTAATAAAGTACACTTCACATCCATTTGATAAATATTTTATTTCTTGTGATCTGAAAAAACTAAGAACATTATTATGGATTTAACTCTTACAATAATAGAAACTAAATTCTCAAAGTTCACTCCTTTAAGTATAGAGTATATTTTTCAAACTAATCATTATTAGTTTGCTAATACATTATCTTTATCATTGGTCTTGGTTCTGAAGAAACAATCATTTCCATTGAAAATTTTAACTTCTAGTATTGTATCAATATCCTAAGTGGAATTTTTTTCAATATTAAAAAGATACTCATTAATTAGATCTAAGAATTATTTATACTCAATAGATTCTGTAACTGATTGGGGTTTGAATTGAGAAATAAGGGTTGTTTCATTATCAAGACACAATATTCTTCTAGTCTAAACTAATGAATTTTTATTTATAATTATATTTTTTTATTTTCTCATGATTCTTAAGTAGCTAATATTTCAATTTATCATTATATACAAAATCCCTATCATAAAATGTTTGATCGAAATCAATATAAACATTATCTGGTTTAAATACAATATCTTATTCACCCATTTTTTATGAAATATACTCATTTTATTCATGAAAATTTAAAAATATGATTCATTTGACACATAGAAAATTGTATTATTTTTAGTACTATTTACAATATAAAAATCCACAATCTTTTTAATCCTCCGGTTTCATAAACCATAGAATCTTTCATTGAATATGTATCCCCAAAAAATATCTTCCTAATCTTTCTCATTAGAATTTTCAAAATTTGAATATTTGATCTTTATAAATCATGGAATTCCAAAATATTATTGTAATAAATATTATAAGAATTAATATTTTATTTTTCTCATAATAGTCGTATATTTTTAATATGTACAACTGTACTTAATGTTTATCTCCAAAATAATTTTGAACATTTGAATTTAGTAATTGTAGTTTTTCCCATTTAAATAAAAATTATATTCACATGTTCTATAAATTTATTCTAACATGGAGTATAAAAAGAACTATATTTTTGTTTAATCCCATGATTATCAATAAAATATACATAAGAATTTCTTGTGAACACCCTTTCAATATTGGATATCATCTTCTCGATATAAACACCCGGTTCATTCTCAAAATATCTTCTAAATATTTTGAACGTCTCCATAGATTCATTATATTTTTCTGTGAATATCAAATTAATCATGCTGGTGAAGTCATAAATTAATTTAATAACATAAATATCACATTTAGTATATTGATGTGTCATCAGTTTATAGAAATCGTAATTAATTAATTTCATTGTCTGAGTGGATGAAATTTACAATATTTTGTGTTTTCCATAATTTTATCTTCCCCTTTAAACATGTTTCACAAATAAAACATATTTCTATATTTAGCTATGGTAGATCTCTCACCACACTTCCCTTTAAAATTTTACTCAATCCCTTTTGACGAAGGTGGCCATGATTTCTATTCCAAGGTTATTTTCATCATTTTCCCTTATATAACTTGAATTATTTAGATCACTAATTTGAAATAAATTTCCAATAATTCTTTAAACCTTGGTAAGAATTATTCCATATTTCATTATATTTATGAGAAAAAAATTATTATAAAAATAATTTCATTCCCATGAAAAAATATTTATCTTACACTCAATATGTTTTTTTAAAATCTCATCAACAAACAAAGAATATTTAGATTCTTGTTTGTGAGATTAAATCTTAGTTATACCAATTATTGGGATCTTTATGGAACTTTAATTTGGAAAATTAACTACACATTCATCATGATCTTAAATTTTCTTCATGTTTTTTGCATCAAATTTCATGTGAGATGAACAACCACTATCAATTATCCCTAACTTGATTCTTTTTCTTGCTTTAAGTTCCACCTCTAAAAGAAGTTAATTCTTGGCCTTTTCACTTTTTAAAACCTTAATATATCTAGAAACTTTAATAGTTTTTCCTAGAAGTTCTGTCATAAATTCTTTTACATAGTGATCTTGTTGGTCAATCAGTCTATATATTTCATCCAAGTAGTCATGCCTACCCTGAGTAAGAAATATTGATAGATTTTGGTTCACAATTTGATTCATCTCAATATTATTTATCATATTCATTAGATAGATCCCCGCACTTCATAGATCATTTTATTTAAGGAAATGATTTATTATACTATAAAGCCTAGGTATAATTACCATAGGATTTATTACACCAAAAATAGTTTATATAGTTAGATCATCCATGAAACTAATGAATATTTCTATGAAATCCTACTTGTTGTATTGGTACAATCCCAGATTCCGTTTTTTCCTTTCCTTGAGTATCTTTTCATTCTCAATATATCTCCAACATCCCTTGATATAGGACTAGTATTCTTGTGATATTTATTAGTCCAAAATTTTATATATTTTCTTTTAGATATTGGACTATTATCTAGTATATATTTAATATTATTGTGATTCACATGTGTAGATTTTACCTGATATTTTATAAAAATATTCTCATATGATTGTGATAACTCTTACATTACCCCCATTTTTTAGTCATATCTCATTTTTGAGGGGTTTTTAATCTTTAAGAAAACCTAATAGTGTCTTCTTTAATTCATATTACTTTATTGTGGATTTCTATAGAAACAAATTTCATCATTTTTTCTTTTTAAACTATTTTTACTTAATGAAGTTTGATTTAAATAATTCATTCATTATCCTTATTATGGGAATCAACAACAACTATATTTATATTATTCACATATTTTATTTAGGGAATTTCCCCCCCCCCCTTTTTATTAGGTTTTATCATTGATATTTTCTTTAATATGATCTTTAAACATGTTCTTGGTGTAGGATTCTTCACCATCTTCACTTCTACTCGATGTTTCCTAGAACTTTTCAACATGACCAATAAAACTCATAAATTGTTCAAGAAATTATTCCCCAAATTGAATACTTCAAGTTGAGTATCCTTCCTATTTTTTATAATTATCATACTTCATTTTCTTCTTGAAAACTATTCTTTTAGCTCAGTAAATTTCTAAAATTATTTAGAATTATTTCCCATAACATTCATTGATTCCTTTATTAAAATTCATCATCTTCATACTCTCTGATATTATTATTTTACTCGTAAATTTAAAAATTAACAATTTTAAAAAACATAAAACATCTTAGTAGGAATTTACCTATTTTTATCTCACCTTTCCATTGTTTTAGTTATTTATAATAAGATCCGTTACCTTTTTTATTCTCTCTATCACTTCCTCAATCATATTTAGAGTCACTAGAGTACTCATATTACTATTATTTGATTTTAAAAAAATTCATAGATTTATATTTCATTTTATACGTGATGTTCTAATTAAACACAAGGGATTTACTCATCCAATAGATATCAAGTATATTATATAACTCATTAAGAGATGAGTCATCCTTTTCTTACATAGTTAAACCTTTTCATCAAACCTCTTAGGAAACTTTCTTCGGAGTTTATTAAAATGGTTGAGTCTTCTAAAGTGACCCCAAAACCCATGATATTACTAAGAATATAATTCAACCCTACGACATAGCTGTAAATAGTATCATTATCAACTATTTTAATATCTTCAAACATTTATCTCTATGCTTGTATCTTATCTTACTGAAACATGATATTCTATTAAATATTATTTTCAAATTTTCCCCATAATTCTTTAGATGATTTGAGTTCCAAAACTTTGGTATAAACATTGTTAGAATAGAAATATATATAGTATTCATTGGTTTTTACTCAACTTCTAAATTCATTTTATCAATAGTATTTATAGGACTCTTTTTTTTCAATTAGATTAAACTCAATAGTTATAGCATCAATAACCTCTAATTCATCTAAAATAAGATAATAAATCATCATATTATTATATCCATGTTAATCATATCTATAAAACATTGGTATAACTGTATTGTGAACAAAATTGAGACTCTCCATATTATCTTACAAAAGGATTAGATCTCTTAGTAAAAAATAAGATTATATCTGATACAACTTGAAGTGACTAGGAAATTAGTGATGTATCATTGAGATGGGGGGATGAATTAGTGGTAATTTTTTATAATTTATTCATTTAAATCAATATTTGTGACTGGTTAAAGTATAAATACACTATATTTTAATACCACTGGTTACTTTATGTAACTAAAATGAAAAAGAACACAAATAAAATTGGTTTTTTTACATGGTTCAATCCCAATTTTGGTATCCACTTCATATTGTGTATAGGTAGAGTCCAAGGCATAGATTTTATCACTAATTAATTGTAGTGATTAAAAATTGTGAGAAAGTGTCATCCTTTACTCAACACTTACAAGGGGTGCGAAGATATCATTATTAACCCTTGGGAAGGAATCATCCTTAACCAAATGTTATATCCCAGTAGTATTTTTTTGGATAATATTATACTATATCACTCTAATATTCAATATTACCCTTTCTTATCTTATAAAAAAGATCTTCTTTATTCTCATGGATATCTTCACATCAAGATGTAATATATTTATCATTAATAGTAGGTATTTGAATAATAAATAATTAACAAAACCAAAACATGTTAATCATTCTTATTATCAACATTTACAAATAATAAATATATATATAAGAGTTTTCACATATAAATTGTATTTTTTATCCTCAACTACAAGCCTTTTTTTAATAATCACTTGAATCTTTTTACCTTGACATAGATGAAAACTGTCCATAGTATGTTCTCATAAATCTCTCCCAATCAATATCAAATTATTATTATATCCTTCTATATTTTATTAACCAAACCATATGAATAATATTTCAATATTTTGAATCTAGAAAAATGTCATTAAATAATTTATTATCCATTTGAGACTGGTTAAAAGACCTCCTAATAAAAGTTCCATTTTTATCATTAATAATGATTTCAAAAAAATTCTATTTGAAATCCAAGAATTATCATACCCAAAAAATCCTAGTTTTTTATCATTTAAATATCCTCATTGTTTAACCAGAATCATGTAATAATAATTCATTATTGTGATATTTATGAACTGAATATCAGCGCAGTATCATCTTAATTAAATCTCCAGAAATATATCATTGTTTCAATTAGATAAACTTTAAATAAAAATAGAATATGTTATATTCCATAGTAGTAAGGTTAAATATTCTATGCATTCTCTAGAATATCTTCTAAATGATCGTGATAATATTACATATTTTTAATAATATCTTAATAATTACCTTTCAAATCTTCCATATCATAAAAAATATATTACATAAAATAATGCCGCCAATACTTTCAGAAATTTGACTTCTAAATTATCGTACATATTTTTTGAAATATTATAAAACCTTATCTATCATTTATAAAATATTAGGTTTCATTTAGAAAAAATAATGCAAGATTTTATGTATATTAACTATTACCATAAAGTTATTATATCTACCATATTTCTATAGGAACTTGAACAAATATCTTCTGTATTTTATAAATATAATTCATTTTCACTTGAATAAATTATGTATCAAAAATGATATCAAATTTATCATATGAAATATGTTCTGTAATATAGTGTAACTCTATTAATTTTTCAAATTATCTAAAAATATATTAGAATCAAGTATTCTTATTAATGTTTTTAACTCGACTCAAAATATCTTCATCCACTCTAATTCATCTCAAATTAAAAAAATGTTAAACATCTCAATAACATTATCAATAAATTTCAATGATATTATGATAGATACTAGATTTCCAACTAGATGGAATACTCTAGAAAGTGGTAATAGAGTATTAGATAGGGGAATATAGGTGAATAACCAAATATATTTGAGTGGGGGACCATGGGGGTGTTGTGAAATTAGGGAGGAAGGAGCAAGGAAAGGTAGAGTGAAAATTGTTAGGAATCATTTGTGATGATTGGAATCATATTTTTCTTGGAAGGGAGTATCTACCAACGTGTCTTATCCATTTTATTCTACTCTCCATCCTCCTTAAATTGTTTGTAATTAATATTACTTCTTAAGAAATTAATTAATTCACTCTCTATCAAATTATTTATTACTCATGATGATTCATAAACAATACTTCTATGCCTTCCTTCATTCTAGATTACCCCATTTACCAAATCCCTAATGGGACCCCACTAAAAATTCTTTGTTTATTGTCTCATATTCCATCTATATAATACACTTTTACCCCTTTTTATAGTATTACCTTAAGAAATACAGTCGGTTTATATCATATTCACTCTGGTTAAAAAAACAAACCGTTAAAAATTCTATGGGTTCATCATTCATTTTCGAAGATAGTAATATTGTTTTTATGTTATCTATATCCATAACATTGCAATGAACTATAATTGTGTGTCATCTGACTTTATAGCCAAACCAGTATTCTACATGGCCTAAAGGGAATTCCAAATCCATAGGTATTGGTAACCAGTTTCTGAGAATCACAAGAAACGAATTTTAGAATGATTTCACCCTTAAATCAAAGATAATATAAAATGTAACATTTTACAAGAGTTAATCATGGAATTTATTTACATTGGACATCCATGAAAAATAAAAAATATATAAATTCAAAATTAAAGGGACATTGTTCATAACCAATAAAACTTATTCAACCCAAATTTATAATTACAAAACATCAACATAAACAAAATGATACAACAAGGAATAATCATATACAATAAAAACAACTAGAAGATGCTACAACAAGTAGAAATTTTGGCTATATCAATGGTCAAAAACCATGAATATAGGGGTAAAACCCATGTATATAAGATATATCCATGGTTCCAACTAGTTGTGGAATGTATTGGTGAGGATATAACTAAAAGTTATAGCCATGGTTTTCTAGCGATATAGCCAAGGTTGTGCCCAATGGCAACATAGTTATTTCCATGGTTTTAAAAATCGTGACTATATCTCCCATAACTATCCATAATGGAACTTGGTCTATATACATAGTCATCCATCATGTAAATAGGGATATAACCATGGTTTTCAACTGTGGATATAGCCTATGTGAACTATGTCTATAGATCAAAAATAATGTGCACCCAGCCAGATTGGATATCTGTACCTCCACTATGTGCACCTTCCACCTTAAAACTACACCACATATGCCTTTGGGTATATATATATATATATATATATATATTAGAAACCATATATATAACATGGAAAGCATGGATATAACCCTTCCTACCATTTTTTCATAGGTTAATTTTTTCCTTGTTCAAGGGCGAGAGACCTATAAAAATGGTTTGGAGGAACTATGGCTATAGAAAATAAAAAAACTATATATATGTGGTTTAGTAAAACTATTTCTATATCCCTTGAAAAAAACTATATATAAATGGTTTTACACAAAACATGGATATATCCCTTGAAAAAAACTCTATATCCACAGTTTTACTCAAACTATGGCTATAGTTCATGGTAAAAGCACTATAGCCACAATTTTATAGAAGACATGGATATTAGTCTAGGAAAAAGACCCTATAGCCATGGTTTAACAAAAACCATGGATATATCCCCCATATAAACACTTTGTATCCACGGTTTTATAGAAGCATGGCTATATCTGTCGAACAAAAAACTCTATAGCCACGATTTAACGAAACAATGGCTATAGCCTTTGAAAATATCCCCTATAGGCATATCATTATATAAAACCATGGATATACCTTGGAATAAATACCTATAGACATGGTTTTGGAAAATCGTGGCTATAGGTCTATGGATATAGCACAATTTTATAGTAGTATATATATATGGTCTTATTGGCCAATATAATAGTAAAAAAAGAAGAAAAAACTAAAGGCAATCCCAAACCCAACTACCTAAAACTTATAGTTTATCACCACCTCCCAGCTCACCCACCAAATTCCACAAGAACTAAAAATGAGTCCATATGAAAAATATGGAACCCACAACATATAGGCATGAGCTAAATATCCTATTAGGTAGCCATATTTCAAGACTAAGAAATTAATTTTATAAGGTAATTAATGAATTCCAGTTTGAAAATATGACTAGAAAGTAGTATTTTCAAACATAACCTTTTTAGAAACCAAGTCAAGTCCATAATAACTTTTCATAGTGTTCAATTTTTTTCATTAAAAAAGAACACATACTTTAAAATAATTCACTGGCCTAATCCATTTTATAACCAAACAACCATTTTGAAATCCACTTTAAAACCCCAAACAAGAGTATTTAATTAAAATTAGGTTTTCAATATACATGTGAAACTAATTAAAATAAAACAAACCAAACACAAGGATTCAAGCATACATGAATACAACACCACAAGTCCAAAGATAGGTAATGAAGATATATAAGATAAATGTGACACTATAATATAATAAGGTAAAATAATAAAATAAACCACAAGATTGGTGTCCACTATAAAAACCAAAAATCAATCAATGAATGTGTTATAGTCTCTACCCCAAGAAACTAACATGCGGCACATCTTAATTTTTCAATTTTCCAAATACTAACTGCCAATATATACTAATGTCAAACAACATGTTATCTAAATATACCACACAATACTAATTTAAAAGGATTCCCCTCCTATCCTTTGTGTATATAAGGACTAGAGGGACACTATTAGAATGTGAACCAATTAGTGCAACATAAGAATAAACCACTCACTTAGTACCCATGTTCCCATGTCCAATAGAAAAGTGAGAAGAGTGAACATGCAATCCAAGATCAACACACAAGGAAAAATCAATTACTCTATCCCACCTCCATAACCCTCACAGAGAACTTACCATTTACACATCATACATCCAAGAAATAAACAATAATATTTCATAAAATTTAGTAATAAGAATCATTGAGTCATAAAAAACCCAGTCAAGGGGAAACCAACACCATGGAGAAATCAAGAGGGTCTCATGATATTTAAATGATAGCTCTTATAATGTACCAATTGATCTATTATCATAAAACATTAATTATAATTCCAAAACCTTTCCATTTAATAAAACTCCCATTAAAAAACCTTTAAAAATATTTACAAACCATAGTCATTATTTATATTTTAAATCCACATGTTGAAAACACGAGTCTTCCACTTTGAAATATAAAACTAAACAAAGGGGTTTCCATTCCCATCCATTTTTTAAGAGCCACAATATTTCATTCACAAGGGGCATAAAAACACACTAATTTAAATAAACCCTTGAAATTAATCAAATAAGAAATTTTAAATAATTTTGAGTTCAACACATTATTATAAAACAAATCACTTCTTTAAAACCTCATTTTTTCTCTTTGAAAGATAAAATCGGAATGAAATATAGCACACAACCTCAAATTTTTTTAGAAATCCTCATAGGAATTTCATAGATGCTTATCATATAAAAAATTATATTTCAATCATAAAGACATTTAATTCAAAAGGAAAACCGTTAATACCAAGCCCAAACATCATAGAAAAGATTTAGAAACACAATATTGATATCACATATATTAATAATTTATATAATTTTTTTTTGAAAGATTAATAACACTATTAATTTAAAAAAAAACAATTTCATATAAATACCTAATTGGAAGAAGCGACAACCAAGTAGAAACATGTCACCTTCGATGGTGACCACCCAAATTGGTAAGAAGTCTGCCTCTACAAGCTAAGGAGATGAAAACCCAAGGTTAGAAATTTTATAAACAAAAAACATATCTTACATAGTGGATTAGGGTTTTGGGAGAAATATGAACCTATTAAATATTGAGGGAAGAATAATAGATGATAAAGTAGGAGAGATTTACCTCGTAATAACATGAAAACCACTAGTGTAAAAAATGGGTTTTTACCTTAGCTGTTTTTGTATTTTTACGTTGGTTACCTCATGAAATTATTCTAGGTGAAATTGTAAATAAGTTTTTTAAATCGGTTTAAATAAAACCAACATTATCAATGTGACATATTTGGAGGTAGTTTTCCATTTTGGTTTTATGAAAACTAACATGGAAAAAAATCATCACGAAAGTTTTTTGAAAACATTGATGTGGAAAATGCATTTTCATGTATGGTTTAAAATAACCAATATTATATTTTCTCTAAAAAAATTCCAGGAAACCATCTAGAAAACATATATTTGGAGGAGGGTTTTCATGTTGGTTATATAAAAACAGATGTGGAAAACCATTTTTCATTCAATTATTAAAAAACCGACATGATATTAATTTTTTCAAAATAGTTATAAAATAACTGATATAAAAGATGAATTTTTAATATAAAATTATAAAATAACTATTCGAGAAATACAAAAGTAGACCAGAAATAGATAAAACGTAGTATCAGACTAGAAAACAACATCACAAAATCAATTAATTTTAACTTTAAAATTTGAAATTTAAACTTTACAATGGGAATTAAAAATAAACTAAAACCTAATCGGACCTATGAAATAATCTACCCATTATATTTGAATGTTCCTTTAATATTATCTATTATGAGTATGAGATAATTTAAAAAGATAAAAATTAGAAAAATAAAAATTTAAAAATTTATTATGAATATAATGAATAAAAAATTAAAGGAATGGTTTACAAAAATTTTACATTATGGGATTTCTTAATAGTATCAGTTGTAATTATTTCAAACATAATTCTTATAGAATATTATCTCCATTCCTTTACATCTTATTAGAGATGATTATTCTGTTAACAACTAAATTTTTAACTCAAAATATAAATTTATGTAATTATAGCCAAAATGTATTAATTATAAATTAGAATTTACCTTTAATCTTACATATCTGATCTTAATGATCTTGTTTCTTATTGTCTCTCTAAAGTATTCTCATTACATTTTCAAAATAAAATCTATGGAATAAATTAAAATTTCATTATAATATATAAAATTATTCAAATATTTAAATTTAATTGTTCAATAAATTCTTAAAATTATATTGCACATCACTATAGATAGACCATTACTAGTAAACTATATTCTCTCTTAGAAAAAACCACCAATATACAATGGAAAATAATATAAAAAAATAATCCCAGTGGTTATTTAGTTAATTTATATAACACCTTATAGAATATATGTTTTATACCTTTGAAGATAAGGAATCTTCTAACACTAAATTTCATTATTTTGAAATTTCCATATAATAAAGTTTTTATTTAGTGTATCACTCATTGTCCTAGATATAGGTGAAATGAATTGTGGGTCCATAAATACTTATACTAATATCTAATCTTGATTCTAAATTTTTTTATGAAGACAAATAATGCAAAACAAGTATAAGTATTAATTTTTAATGAACTAAAATAACTAAAACCTATATGATGATCGACTTACATATAAAAGAATTAACATCGTATTGATTCCAAACATTTATTCCCAAATCATATCCAATTATAAGATCGATGATATATTTGTTTAAAAATATAACAATCATTTCATGCCCACAAATTATTGGATGTAATTAAATTTTATAAAATTCCAAAAAAAAATTAGAATATATTGATAATCTATTATGTCTGGGATAAATTGTATCTGAAGTAATAAAAGACTATAACTGTTTTCATCAATAAAAACTATCTTAAAATTTAATATATTACTATAAATAATAGATAAATATATAAATTATAAAATGTTAGAATAAATTTTAAAATAATATTGAATAAAGAATATAATATACACATACCACAATGTGAATTTGTTGAGCAAGTGTATATTTTCAAAATAAAACATGATTGATACATTATCCTAACTTAGTGACATCATTTTTAGGAAATGGTGTTATTGTGAATTCATCTATAATATCTTGTACAGTGGCCCTAAGGTTCTCTATATCTAACTATTTACGATGAACAATATCCCCTATATAATATCAAATATCATTTTCAATAACATGATACTTGGGATCCTCAAAATATAAATCAAAATAAATGGGTGGTTGTGAAGGAGGAGGTGTAGGAGTTGGATATGTAGAAGGAGGCGTAGGAGTGGGATCTGTATTTGGAGGTGGAGGAGTGGGATCATTACCATAAAACTATCTTTTCATGTTTTCAAACACTGACTATACCGAACATCTGATTTTATAATGCATCATATCACCAATTTCCTAAACATTAGCTTCCATATATTTTATTTTCATTTAATAAAAATCCTTTATTGAAGAATTTTTTGAACAAACGAAAACTTTTTGTTACCAATACACCTACTTGTTATCCATGTAGATGACCCTAGTGTTTGGTTTTTCCAAATTAAGTAGCTAAAATATCCTTCCTAACCTCATCTATGAAGGTCCCCCATGTGTTGTTCTCCTCAATGGATTATTATATAGAATATTCCAAAAAATCAGAAGTTAATCAAAATATATAAACAATTTATTTAACAAAAATAAAATAAAAAAATAAATAACTTATTACAATCCTCTCAGATATAACCATTGACTATTCCATTAGATATTGTCCCTTTTTTATCTTCTGGTCCATCTTCACGTTTTCATGTCTAGATGGGGAGAAAGAGGGTAAACCTCTATAAAGCCAGAAGACTGAACTCTCAGTTTTTTAAAATTTTCTACAATCATTTTTTTCCAATAACATATACCATACATGAGATAAATTATGGGTGCATGTGTTTTTGGATTGGAACTGCTGATGAAATGAGATCATTTTCTATAAATTAAGAATAAACGGATCAATAATATGATCATTAATGAAAAAAATACAAAATATAAAATTTCACTTTCCAAAAAAAACTTCTTTTCATCTACTTTAAACAAACTACTTCTATGTATTTTTATCTCGAAATTGATATATATTACATGGATTTGGATGTTTTCTATCACCCAAAATGAAAGCTGATGTGAGTGTTGGTTTAAAATCCCTCTATCTTTTAGAAGCCATCCTAAAAATTTTCTCATGACTCCTACTCTATAAAAAAATTTCATATGTCATATGATAAAATGGGTGAAGTTCTATATTATTTAAAACATTTCAAGATATGTAAAATAATTAAAAATGATATTAACAAAATATTATTTGATAATTGAGATAATTTCCCTTTGTTAATACTTATCTAATAATAACTCAGAATATTATATTTACATTTATCCTACAATGAAATAAAAGTATTAAATATTTTTGAATTTGGACCCCTAGGAATATCATTATCATCAATTTAATTTGGCATCCTCTATTCCCAGCTACGAGAAAATGATAATTTTGGTAAATGAGTACTACCATGTTTAGAAACCCTTGTTGTCTTATCTCCCACTATGGAAGTTTGTGGATCCTATATAGAAGTATAAAGAGGCTCCTCAATAGATGTTTGTGTATGGTTCTCCCCATATGTATGTGTATGGTTCTCCCTAGAATATCATAGTGAATAAGATGATTCAACTTCCATTATTCTACAAATAAAACCAAAAAAATTAAGTACATATATAAACAAATCCAACTATTACATATCAAGTTAAATAAACAATATAAAATGATCTGATAAAAATTAAAATAAAATAAACAATGTTTAACTCATATTTGATAAAGTAGTTGAATAAAATGATAATAACATTAATGATAGATTAAATGACATAAAAAATAATATCCCATGTTTTTCATGAGGCACAGATCTCTTTAATTCTAGTTTAACTTCTTTTTTACCTAATTTGAATGTCTATTGAGGTCACAAGAGTTTTAGGGGTGTCCAGATATTTTTCAGAGCCTAGATCCCATATTTTGGAGAAACAAAACTGGGCCACATGGTTACTACTAACAATGTAGGGTGTTTCAAAGGATGAAGAAAGGGTAATGGTTATAGGAAACCATGCATCTAAAGGTTCATACCCTTGAGATACGCATTAAATTTTTAGTAGAGGCCAAAACACTGTCATTTCACGGTTTGTCTTATCATGCACCATGAGCATGCAAGGGAGTTTCTTGGGAAGATAAATCTGCACGATTGACACATGATTTGGCCAAACATATGACCTAATCATACCACTGATTATATGTTAATGAATTTAAAAAATTTACCTTAATAATTTTTATAACCTAAATTTTATTTCCCTTTCTTCTAGTGGACAACCTCCTTAGATTTTGGGAGATCCATTGATGCTCAAATCGTAGATTTTGATCTTGATTCTCCATCCAGACTTAGATTCAAGCACCAATCATCACATTTGATTTTCCTCATTGAATTCTTCATTTATCTTGAATCCTTCGTCATTTTCCTTCATATCAATGAATTTATTTTCATGTAAGATAATATGACCTATTTATAGGTTATTCATTAATTTCCCCTTTTTCTTCCAATCCATTTAGAGTTTGAAGCTGATAATATATGAGGGTTCCACCACAGGTATATGGTAGGTGGTCTATACCATCCCCTTAAAGTTTTTCATTTAGTATACCTTATTTTTATTTTTCCTCACATCATAATTTCTGGAATTACCTAAAAAATTAATTAAATATATTTAATAAATTATTTAGAACATGTTTAGGTTTCCCACTAGTACTTTTTTATGGTTAGAGAATGTTAGCCATATTTGGACCACCCATGAGGTGTGTTATTATTTCTTCCATATACTATACCACCCTCAGTGGGAAAGTGTGAGCTATACACATATTTTGGGAGCCTTTTTAATTGAAATATAATTAAATGGTCGATTATAAGAGGGATTATTCATCCTTTTCCATTTGAATACATGATGTTTAATTAGATAAATGTTTAAATGGAAAATGAAGAAATGATTTAAATGAACTCATAGACTATAAATGATTGTGAAATCGGTTATAAGAATATTAATGAATTGAATGATGTATTGATTATGATAGTGGATTCCATATACATTTATACTCCATGGATCCTAATTCAATTGGATTCCTTTGACATTTATACTCCATGGAACTGTATTTATTGTTGTGTGGATTCATTATACATTTATACTCCATGGATCATGATTCTATAGGATGACAAGGACTTTGCTACTCCATGGATCTGGCATGATTTCACACACTTTAGAAATTTTCCATGGACATTTTCTTGGGATTCACTTCAGTCTTTACCGAGTTTCAATCGAGATGTTCCATGGACTCAGAAGGTATGCATTGGTCAGTTATACCTAGGATCCAATCCTTCCATTCCAACAACTTTATTACTTGGAATATGCTACAGTGGATGTTTATCTGGATTTACAGGTAGCCCTAGTATAGGTATCTAATTATTATTGTTAGACTGGATGGTATTAGAACTTCTTTTTCAAGATTTTCAGTTAGCCCATAATTAAAATTTCTTCTTTAATGTTTTCCTTGTTAATGGGAGCATTATTATTATTCATAAGGATCTATGTTTGGCTAGATAGAATCACATCTACATTTGACCCTTTAATTTTATTACTGCTATACCTATGATATACTATACACTTCTTCATTATTTATCTAAAAAATGAAAATGTTATAGACACCATTGGTGGTGGCCTACTGAGTTCTATCTCACATCATATTTGGTCCTATATTGGGTAATATGATATAATTCATGGATGTAGGTAGATACCGGGGAACGTACCCAATTTATGATGCTTGAATTTATTTTGTAAGAGAAAGGGAGAATAGAAGCCAGCTATTCTCATGATGCTAGACGAAGATTGTTCCTTATAGTCTTTATATTTTTTTGATACAGGTATTCTATTAGATGAATGCTACCATATATTACCTGCTATTTTATATAAAGACATGCCATGTTCAATATATTGTATATGAATCTTCTTTTGATAATGATTAATACTGCTATATTATGGATTTTTTCTTCTATAAGTGATTTATATTACACTTATGATATTGATCTATATGTTATACTATTTTGTTACTCTGATCATGAGGGTATAGTCTCCCCACTATACCACTATAGACCCTAGATTCTAGTCATCATCTTATTTCATATGGGGAGGTGTGCTTGATGCCATGTGACCCACCATTTTAGGCCACCGATCGGTGGCTCCCTAGCTAGGAAGTTAAAATGTGGTATCTGATCATTTTATTTTATAGTTTTCTTACTATTTAGGATTGTTAGATAGGAAAATAGGAAGGAATTGAGATATGGTAATGAGTTTTTCCTAGGAGTAGCTAACCCACGTATAAGAAAAATAGAAATTTTATGGTATGGGTATTTTGGCACAATATTTTTCCTATTACAATTGATTTTACTTCACCAGTGGGTGATTCACTTGATGTTTGATGTTACTTATGATTATGGATTTTACCATGGCCCGGTGAGATGAGGTAATTTCATCTCATACATAATTTTAGGAACTTATTAGGATTAATATTCCATGGGTTATTCCATGTCATATAGGATGCATTGCTTGATTTCATGACCTTTTTTATGAATCTCATGATATAAATGCTATTCAACTAACATTGTGTGAATGAGTTTGAGAAACATAATTAGTACTGAAATTTAATTCCATAACCTAAAAAATATTTTCTTGTATAGGATAAAGTATACACCTTAAGCATTCAATTATTCCACATTGAGTCATATACCACTGATTTCACGGGCTAGAATGTGTTATGGTGGGAACTAAATGGATTCTACAATTCAATTTATATGTTGTATGGGAACTTATAAATTGGAAATTTTAATCCATATAATTCAACCATTTTAATGATAATTTCTTTATAAATGTGAACAAATTACATTCAAATAAAAATGTTGTGATATAAAGGTCATTGATAAATGGAATTTTCATTTACTCTGGATAGTTCATATTCTAGGACCCGTATTGTGAAATAAAGGACTTGACTATGGCATGGATTTTGAGTTTGAAGTAGTAAGTGTCTCTGGTTCTTTTTATGGGTGTTTCTATTACCCAGTCATGGATTTTAGAGAAGGAAGAGGGGTTTGTCTTGTTTATAAGAAGAAATTGACTTGTACTATTCTATTTTCTTGATCTTCTTGTTATAAATACTTTCTTAGGAGTGTTCTTGGAATTTTAGAAACAATACACCATAACAATCTCCATTCTTACTCTAAGAGGGTGGAAAAAACCATTCTCCTGATGTTGTGGGTTGTGAGCCACCATTAGAACCTCTGATAGTTTCAGTTGTAGAACAAAAAATTGTAATAGAAATTGTTTTTTATGGACAACTTCCTGAGGATTTTCTATGCATTATGTAGAAATTTTAGTATTCCCTAAATCCTACCACGACAATGGAAGAGTTTACGCATGTGTTCTAGAAGCATCATCTGTCCACTTTTTCTAGGGATGGAATTCCAATGGATTAAGAGCTACGTATTAAGACCACATTATTGATTTTTGGGAATCTAGAGACACCTTATAATAGGAAAGTGAATCTAGCAATATATATGCTACAGGGAGAAGCTAAGAACTAGTGATATGTTCTAAATCAGGAATATATAATTTGAGATATGGTTTGGAGGGATATAAAGTCTAGTATTTATTATTATTTATTTCTTAAGACCCTGAGAGTTGAAAGGGGCGATGAGTTTATACATCTAGAGAGAGCCACGATGAGTGTTATCGAGTATTCAACTCTCTTCACATAGATTCAATGTTTTCAATGATTTATCTTGTTGATGAGCTGTCGAGGGAGAGATGCTTTGAGAAAGGTCTTGGGAATATCATTCCATAAAAGTTAAATGTATCTAAGATGACTATTATTACTCAGATAGTGAATCAGGTGCGGATTACTGAAAAAAATATGAGGGAAGATATAGGCCCACAGTAATGTATTGCAGCTTCTCAACCCAGTGGTTCAGTGAAAGGTTGTAGGAAGAGAAATTTTGAAACACCATGTGGTTGGAATACCAGTTTGGCTATTAGAGATGGTATTTCTATCTTCTATCATCAGTGTGGGAGACAATGGAATATGAGGAGTCAGTGTGATTGATACCCATTAATATTTATATCTTGGTACATAATAGGCCATGTATAGTGATTCTGTAGGACATTGCTACCAGTCATTAGTGGAAGGGGATCAAATCTTACTTGAGGTTCAATAATGGGATTCATAGCTCTGTGTTAGGTAGGAAACTAGAGTAGTATCAGTCATTCAGGTTGAGGTGGTGGTCATGGATGAGGCAACCATGAACTAGTTTTTTTTGTGATAGCATAATAGTCATTATTTGGGTAGTAAGGTTGTTTCATAAGGTCGTGGTTTAGGCTGGATATATTATATACAACCTACACCTGAGGAGAAAATCACAGAATCATATATAGTGTTAGGTATTATCTTAGTAGCCTCCACTCAAGTATATTCTCTTTTTTGATATAAGTGCTTCTCATAGATTTATATATTTACAAGTTTTGGAGATCCTTCTGCTCATTTATCATTTTTTTTGATGGCATTATGATAGTCAAAAATTCAGTGGGGTAATATAAGAGAGTTTACACTAGTTTAGGAAGTTCTCCCTGATGTAGGTGGGTGTCAGTTCACACAGGATCTATTCATCCTCTATATGATAGAGTTTGACATCATACTTGGGATGGAATGGGTAGTTTCTTATTATGACCATGTTGATTTATATCATTGGAGGGTGACTTTCACATCACCAAAGGGCCAGGTCCTTATTCACAATGGTGAATGGTATTTCTATGTGATCTAAGAAATACCAGATCATTATGGGATGGGTTGTATGATATCCCAAATTTCTAGTTTATATTTGGATGATTAGGGATAGCGTTAGGACAATTTCTCTTCGGTGGTTGATCAATTTTGGGATGTTTTCATTGATGAATTTTCTATTTTACCTCTAGAGTGAGAGGTGGAGTTAACTATAGAGTTAGTTCTAGGATCTTCAATGGTATCCATTACTCATTATAAGATGGCTACTATAGAGTTGCAGGAGCTCAAGATACAACTAATGGACTTATAAAAAATGGTTTTCATACAACCCGGTAATTATATGAGGGGTTATCTGATCCTTTTTACAAAAAAGTGGATATAAGCCTCTAGATATATGTAGATTAAGGGAAATTGAACCATTTTATAGATAATAACCAATATCCCTAACCTCATATAGTTGATATATTTGACTAGATTCTAGGATATTGGTTGTTCTCGAAGATTGATCTGAGATTGGGTTATCATTAGGCATGTGTTCGACCTGTAGACATACCATGTACAACTTTTCATAGTAGGTATGGTCTATATGATTATCTATTTATTTCTTTTGGTCTTACAAATACACCAATTGTTTTCATGGAATTGAAGAATAGATTTTTCCATCTTTATATGGATTCGTTTGTATTGGTATTCATGGATTATATATTGGTTTATTCTAATAATTGACATGACCATTCCAAACATCTTGATATCATTTTGGATGCGTTGAAATATAAATATTTATATGCTAAACTCACAAATTTAAACTTCTCGATGGATAATATTCACTTAATTGATCATATTATCTCAGAGATAAGAGTATCTGTTGAACCAGAGAATGTGAGATCTATAGTTTCCTAGGAGAATCCCAATAACATCATTGATATATATAGATTCTTGGGGATATATGGATATTAAAGGAGTTTCATATTGGGATTATAATTCTTAGAAACATCTCTTACCTGCTTAACTAAGAAGGGTGTGGTGTTTTTATGGTAAGATACCTATCAGAAAATCCTTCAAGAGCTGAAAGGGACACTGAATTCAGAACTAGTCATGATTCTTCCAGAGCTCAGCATAAGATTTACTATATATTAAGATGTATCAGGTATTAGTCTAGTAGTAGTTTTGATGCAGGAGGAGAGAGTTGTGGCATATGAACCTCTTTAGTTGAGGTCACATGAGTGGAACTACTTGACACATGATCTTGAGTTAGCCTCTATTGTACAATCCTTATGAAGTTAAGGGAACAATTTACTAGGAGGGTGTTTTATGGTGTACACAAAAAACAATATCCTCAAGTGAATATTTAAATAGAGAGAGTTGAATCTGAAAACAAATATGGATTGAATTCTTACATTATTTTGACTATGATCTAGCCTATATGCTCAGAAAGGGTAATGTAGTAGCCAATGCACTAAGTAAGAGGAATCAAATATGGGTAGTTCAAGAGGCTAGTAGTGAGTGGAATATTATGGCCTTGTTTTATAGGATAAAATTGTAGTTTTAGGATAATATTAAGAAAAAATTTCTTTCAACCTTGGTGGTGTCCACCACTCTTCTAGATAGAGTAAGTATGCAATGATTTTCTGATGCTGAGGTCCTAGTCCTACGGGAGAGTCTGATGGTGAGGACCTGAAACCTGGTTGGACTATAGGAGAGGGTGAAATGTTTTATATTCATAGTTATTTTTAGTTTCTAGTAGAAATTTTTGAGTAGATGATGTGATATTTTCATACCTCAGTTTTAGTACTACAACCCAAAGTCACCAAGATATCTCAAGACTCGAGACTTGTGACACCATTATTGGTGGTTGTGTATGAAATGAAAGGCATATGATTTTGTCACTAGGTTCTCTACCTATTAGTAGTGAAGGATGACCAGCAATGACCAAAATAGAATTTACAATTGTTACCAATTCTTGAGTGGAAACAGGATGATATTGAGATGGATTTTGTGACCAGTTTTCTGAGGACCCTTGAGGAAGTAATGCAATGTGGGTTGTTGTGGAAATGATCATAAATGTCTCTCTTTTACTGATGAAAAATGATACCTTCATAGTAAATGATCATATAATTATTTATATCTATGATATTGTGTGCCTTCATAGGGTTCCTCATACAATGGTATCATATAGGGAATCCAGGTTTATATCATAGTTTTTTAAAGTTATAAAGGACATTGGGTACATAAGTGCTTCTATGCATGACATACTACCCTCAAATAGATGGCCAATCAGAGCACACTATATAGGTTCTATAGAACATTATTATAGAATATATGTAGGATTTTGGTGGTTATTGGGAGAGGCATATACCTCCAGGTTGAGTTCACCTACAATTATAGTTATCAAGTGACTATACAGATGGAACACTATGGGTATTTGTACAACATGCCATGTCGATCACTATTTTACTGGTTAGAGGTTAGAGAGGTAGTGTTGTTTGGACTTCATGTCATCTAGATGAAATTGATAAAGGTTAATTTGATTATAAAGTGAATGGTTACTAAAAAATTTGGATAGAAATATGATACTGATTTTCATCAAGGACCTCTAGAGTTTGAGGTTGGGGATCATGTCTTTTGTGTATCTCACTGAGGCTATGGAACAGATTGATTAAGAGACAAGTTAAGCTTTCACCATGAAATGTAGGGTCATTCAAGATTAAAGAGTGATTCTGTTCATAATCATATCAGTTGTAGTTACCTTAAAGGTATTGATCCAAGCATTATGTATTCCATGTATCTCAGCTACACTACTATCATTCTAAACTTTCTCATACTTTTTAGATAGATGAGTTTGATCTATAGGTTGGAGCAACCGTCAAGGGGGATCCTATTAATATTGTTGATCAGATCCTGAAATATCTCTAAGGATGGCCAGTTCCTATAGTATGAGTGCTATGGCAGCATGACTATTTTTATGATGAGACTTAGTTGTGGGAGGCTAATATTCATGATAAGTGGTTGGATTTATCCTCAAACGATTCTTTCCCATCCCTGGAAGGAAAATTTGTGGATGAATTTATTTAGGGGGGAATATTGTAAGATCATGGGTTTTTATTAGGTATTGATATCTTTAATTTTATCTCAATTTATAGGTTTTGAACTAATTGGAATGCCTAATGAGGCAATGGGAGGTTCTTGGGTTTTCAAGGCTTTTTTGTAGCATAGAGCTCATCTATTAGTTAAAAATATCTAGGATTAATGGTTTATAAAAACCATACTTCCCAAGATTCATGGTTACTACTAACTGTGCATGGAATTTCAAAGACCAGAGTAGCTTATTTGAACTACAAATTTATTTAGTGGATTACAAAGAAATTTTCTGTATGTGGGTTTTCTAGCTATGCTCCATGAACATACAGGGGTGGTTCTTAGGCAGAGAAAGTTATAAGGTTGGTGCACGATTTTTCTAACAGTGTGACAAAACCATGCGACCCAATATCTTTGGGTGAAATTACCAATTTTCCCTTAAACATTATTATAACATAAATATATTTTCTCTTTACTCCAACGAATATCCTTCTTGGATTTTAGGATCTCCTTTGAAGCTCAAATCCTTTAATTATATCCTGATTCTTTTTCTAGACTCAGATTAAAGCTTTGATCATCTCATTGGATCTGTACTGGTGAGTTCTTCATTCGTCATGCATATTTATTTGAGTTTATTCTTATCGAAAAAGTTATTTTTTTCAAGATAATATGAACTATTTCCATGGTATTCATCCATTTCTCATTTTTATTGTAGTTTGGATCAATTTAGGATATGGTACTGGATGAGTGTTTTGACATAGTTATACGATAGGTGGTCTGAACCATTACCTTAAATTCTGGTGTTTTATATACATTGTTTTCATTATGTAACTTTCTTTACATTATGTAATTTCCCATAAAATTAAATAAATTTTTTGAATAAATTATTTAGATCCTTTTTAGGTTTCCCACTAGTACCATTATATGGGTGGATGTTGTTATCCCCAACCCAAACAACCTGTGAGGTGCACTATTGTTTCTTCCATATATACCACCCTGTTGAGTGAGTGTGATCTTGCCACTTATTTTTGGATCCTTGTTGAATTGAATGAGAATTAAATTATTTATTTGGATGGGGCTTACACATCCATTTCTATGAGATTACAATATGTTTCATTGGTTAAATGATTAAATGGAAAACATGGAAATGAGTTGGTTGAACTCATGGATTGTAAACAATTATGAAATGGGTTATGAGATGATTAATGAATTGAATGATGAATTGATTATCATAGTGGACACCTCCAAAATTTATACTCCTTATATCCTTATTCAATTTTCTTCCTTGGGAATTTATACTCTATTAATCCATATCGATTATGGTAGTTGATGACTTGGACATTTCTGCTCCTTTGATTTATATTCCATTGGATTCCAAGTAATTTGCTACTCCTTAGATCTTTATTTCTTGGACTCACCTTGTACATGATCCGTGGACATGCTCCTTGGGATCCAACCATGTCTTTAATGTGTTTCCCTCTAAATTCTCCAGGGACTCGGTGAAGATTAATTGGTCATTTATACCTCAAATCCGACCCTTTCAGGCATGACAGTGGATTACTCAGTATATGCCACAATGTATGTTTATCATACATTAATAATATCCCAGGTATGGGTATCTAATTATAGTTATTATACTAGATAATATTACACCTTCTTTATCTTGTTTTTAGTTAGATCTTGATTAATATTACTTGTTTATAGTTTCCCTTATTTATGGGATCTTGATTATTGTTTATAGGGATCCTTGTTTGGATGGATAGGATAATATCTAAATTTTATCCTTTAATTTTATTAATGTTATACCTTTCATATAATGCACACTAGTTAATTTTTTATACATAAACTAGACATGTTATAGGCACCATTGGTGGTGTCCTACAGGGTGTTATATCAGACAATGTTTGGTCTGATGTTGGGTATACATATAGACTTTGTGGATGAAGGCAGGTACGAGGGAAAGAAACCACTTTATGATGATTTATCTAATAATTTCATGAGAAAAGGGGAGAATAGGACTGAGATTTTCTCATGATTCTAGTTGGATATAATTCATTTTTTTCATTTTTTTTATTTTTGATACATATACAATATTGGATGCTTGATTCCATGTATTCCCCAACATTTTGTATAGATACATGCCATGTTCATCATATTGTATATGACACTGCTTTTGATACTAATTATTACTATTTCATTCTAGATTATTAACTTCTATCAGTGATTTATATTATGCTTCCTCTATTGATCTATATGTGATACCATTGCATTAATCTTATCATGAGGGTATAGTCTCTATATTGTACCACCATAGAACTTCACTACTAGTCGTTAGCCTATGGCATATGGTAAGGCATGCGTGAGTCCTTGTGACCCATTGATTTAGGGAACTGATCAGTAGCTCCTAGAATGGGATGTTACATAAAGGAAGTAATAAAATTAAAGTATAATTTAAAAATTTTAATAAAAAAGTTAAAATTATACAAAAAACACAATACAAAAAAAACACTATTTTTATGATTTGTTAGAGAATATATAGTGTAATACACTATTATGGGGTAGAGTTACTCCAAAAAATGATGTGTGAATAGTTAAAATGATCCATCAAATTATACTATTTTTTACACCAAAAAGAAAATTCTTTGAATATACTATTTTATAATTATTTAATTTTTAAACATATTAAATTAAAATTATTTTTCCCATAAAATAAAAAAATATAAAAAGTTATGTATGTTTAAATATAAGTTATGTAAGGTTGAACTGAACGAAATAAAACCAATATAAACAATAAATTTAACATATTTTTTATAATATTTGTTTTAATAAAAAATAAAACATTTTTATCAAATATTTTGATGAAACTTAATGAAGTGAACAAGAAATAAATATGTTATACCTATAATATTAGGAAATTACTAAAGGATTATATTCCTAAATTCCTTAATCATGATCAATTTATATGAAAAAAACCATGTCTACAACATGTTCATCAATATTATTTATTAATATTTCCATGAAAGTAGGTCTATCACATCAATCAACAACTTCATAAAGTTATTCATCACCAACTTATTATTTTTTCCATGTAAAATGATAGACTAATGCATATCTGATGGATAAAAAACATATAAAAATATTTTTTCATTCGTTTCCATGAAACAAAGTAATGGTTTTTATTCTAATATTTTCATATTAACTAGATTCATTCAAAATTAATCGTGTCTAACACTTTTATTACTGATAACCTATTTTTAGTTAAGCACTATAACTCAAAATTTAATTTAATAACCTCCCATATTTCTTCAGTGGCATTGTAATATTCACTTGATGTGGAAATTGGATTTTTTTCTTTATCACTCAAAAAATTAATTTCTTCTATGAACAGTAGTACACTACTATTCGGAACCACACTTTTATTATCCTAATCTTTCATATAAAATGTATAGCCATTAATGTCCTTCCCATACCATGTTATCAAATTTATACTTGGTCCGCCCACTAGGCATATCAATGTTTCTGATGCATTTGATCTACCATGGATGGTATCTTTAAACCATGGGAATGTTTTTTTGTTATGATAATTCAAAATCCACATATTTTTATTATTTTATAATGTTGTTTTAATAGGTTAATATGAAATGATATATATGGATAAGAACAATCTATTTTATTCAAGATGTATAAATGTATCTTCTTTAACCTTTATCCTATCAATGATTTTAGTTTCATGTCATAGAACCCATTTACCTCATAATTTAATCATTAATAGTGAGATATAGGCAAATTGATGCACCCCACCAAAGATAAATATCTAGTACAAAACACCGAAACTACCTTAGAAATATACTTCTCAATAATATAAGCTTTAATTGAATATGGATTTATAATTTATTCTTTCAATATATTCATATACATTTCAAAATTATACATCTAACATAGATATATAGGCCCCATAAGAATTATTGTTTACACCAAATGAACCATTAAATGCACCATGATATCAAAAAGATATGGGAAAAATACATTTCAATTTGAAAGAGTATGTAACCAATATATTCCTCCAAAATTTTCAATGAATTCAAATCAATCACCTTGTTAAAAACTAAATTAAAAAAATAACACACCTTCATAATAATTATTATGACATGGATGGGAAATATTCCATGCAATGAAACAAGTTAGAGTTGTTGCATCATAATTTCACAATCATGATATTTTGTACGTGTCAACTTCATATATTTTAGTATAACAAATATTTTTACATTTAAAGAATAACCCTATCAAACCTTTATACCATGAAGATATTGAAAAAAGTTAATTATTTCCCTCTTGGATAATGTATTATAGGCCATATGTAGGTATGTTCATCTTAGGTTAGGAGTGGAAGCTAACTCTAAACGTATTCCCACTTAGAGTATGTCTAATATTGAATTGAACCCATATTTAGTCATTTATTTAATATCTAATTTTTTTTCAATAAATATGTCACATATATTCATCTCCACATGCATGAAACCAATGATATGTTTGATCTCTAGATATATCAAGTATGTAATTTCAAAAAACAATGGCCATTTCTTCTAAATATTTCTAATATTACATGATTTTTGTGTCTTTTAGAATGTGGCATCAATGTTTTTCATCCTATAAAATTACTTATAGATAAAGTTTTTAGAGAAATATAAAATTATTTTGAGCCATTAAATCCCATTTTTAATCTTTTTTAAGAGTGACCCATATAAGAAAACCTTCAATTATCCATGTATACTATTTTTTCCCTGTTACAATTGACAACATGAAGTCTATTATTCACAAATTGCACAAGATTTTTGTCCCTTAACGCTATATCAAAAAAAATTCCATATGATTGGAATTAATTTATAATGAATATAATCATCAAATTCTGTTGAAAATTTTCCTTTTTATAATAAAAAAAACTCTAATACCTACCAACCATAAAAGTTTTAAATCATCAATTAATGGTGATAAGAAAACATCAATAACATTTTCGGGCTGTTTTGATCCATAAATCCTTCAAATAAATATGATATGTTTCTGGTTTATATAAAATTAAGGATATAAATTTTTAGTTACCAATAAAACTAGTCATGAACTATATTTACTACTAAGGATTTGGTATGTATTCATTCCATTTGTTCACAGTCCAAGTATTATATTTATAACTTCATTTACAAATATAGAAAACTACTGATCAAATTTTATCAAATATGGACAATAATATGATTGATGTAATTTTCCATTAGATATCCACTAATCTATATTTCATATGAACCTTTTATCATAATTTCAATTAACATGTAAATGTTTCCAATAAAGAATTTAGGGAAGATACCAAATCATCTTGGTAGGAGTATTTGTAACTACTAAATCTAACAATAATATTTATTTCAAATTATATCATGATGTACAACATTTAAGAAACTAGGATAGGCCATAATATCCCTTCTTATAGATAAAAAAATCATTCAGGAAGTAATGGGTCCTCTTATACCTGAAACCCATCAGGAATAATATATTCTTTGAATTATAATGTGAACCTTGGAGATAATTGTGTTTAAAAAGTACATCTTATAACATCTCTAACAAATATATAAAATTATTATCACTCCATCCATTTTTTTATTTCCAGTTAATCAATATTAACATTTCTAATAAAAATTTAAATTACATACAAACTAGATGAAATGGGTTTTCATCATCTCCATAAAGATTCTCAATTATCAATTATTCCCCAATTATTTATTCTTTAATATCATCGGTCATTTCTTCAATTTGTTAATAATTATAAACATGATAATCATCATCATTAATAAATCTAGAATTATTCCCAGTTTTATTTTTCTAAATCCAAGGGATGTAATGTGGGTTAAAAACTTGAAAAAATAAATTATATTTGATTTATATTTGTTTCAACTTCATTAAATTTAAACATTTCAAGCATGTATAGAAAAAATAGACATTGTTTCAAAAAATTCATTTAGAAAATTCCAAAAAAGAATCAATACCTTCCTAATATTCATCACTTGTTCACATTATAGTAATCTAAATAAGATTCATTATTACCTATAACTAATATCATAATTTTAAAACAAGTTTTTATATTTTAAAATATAGGTTAAAATTTACTTTTATAAATGACAAAAAATATCATAAAAGTTATCCCAAATAAAATAAATAAAACATTTTTGATAAAAAATGTCACTTTGAACATATTTACTTATCATTCATTCATAAAATACAAAAAATCTTAATACAAAAACAATCATTCAACTATTAAGAAATACCCAACATATGTGAATAATGGGAACGAGAAATAAAAATATGGATGATAAGGGGACTGAAATAAAAAATTGGAATTGAAAATATAAATAAAAATACCTTGGATGCTTGGAATATTTAAATAATAAAAACATACGGTAAATGGATATAATATCCAGGATAATTGAGATGGAAACACCAATGGGAAGAAGGCATAATCTGTGATAGATGATGGGTGATGGTGGATGGTAGTGGTTAATGCAAACTAAAAGATATTAAAGTCCATCAGATATATTAATGAAGATATTTTAGTCCACGGATCAAATAATTAATATATTTGTGTCTGAATATCAAAGAATGAATAGATTCAAGGTCATGGATTTGATACGGAAGTGTTATAGTTTTCCATGAGATAATAAACTAAAGGCTTTATAATGAAGTAAGGAATCCAAAATTACTGGTCCAAACATCTAAATAAATTATAAAAGTTTTTCATGTTAATTATTTAATATCCTACATGAAAAAGAAAATTTTTCGCATCTAATATTAAATAAAAAATGTAAAAAATGACCATTTTATTTTTCACATTGGTTATTTAAGTAACTAACATGAAAAATATTCCTTCTTTATTTACCACATTTTTTTTAAAAATGTACTTCGGAAATCATTTCTTCATGTCGTTTCTATATAACCTATGTGAAAAAATTGTTGGGATAAATTAATTTTGTACTAGTTAACAAGAAATAATTAGTCAAAATTTTTGAGAGTTAAGAAGTCCAAATCTCTTCTTGGGTTCTTAGGGGTCGATCAAGTCATATGGGATAAGTGAGGGGTAAACACCATCTTAATTCCAAAGGGTAATTTTAGTAAATGTTACATTTAAGTTAATTTTAATAGGGAATATATTTTGGCCAAACAATTTTCAAAATCATGCACTAACCATGTATGAGTACCCCTACACACACAAAAACTACACAGTTCATGGGAAGCTCCACATGGTTGGCACACAGTTACCACTAACCATGTTGGTGAGTCACACAACACCCTAAAAACAACAACTATTCAAACATTTAATCCTAAAAATTACTAAGACAAAAGGTAACTTACGATATGATAAAATCAATCCAATTAAATGTTTTTGTGACATGTGGGTATCATAGTTCTCCCCACCATTCAAATTTTCATCCCTATAAAGTTTATGGTTAGAAAATAAAAGGTGATTGATAATGAAATATCCAAATGTTACCAAAGTCAAGAGAGATTCTCAACCCGATCCAACATTGAAACCAAATGACCAAGATCCTAAAAAATGTAAAAATGATCATCCATAAAGGATCATATACATCTCTTGGAACATTCAAAATATGAAACTAAATTCATAAGTCATAAGAAGAAAGGAGACCTAACATGGTATCCCCACCATTTACAATTCATATAACATGGTGAAACCAAAGGAAAATACTAAGAGGGGCTTCATTAAAACAATTGAACAACCACAATAGAAACTGACTCTGAAACTAAAAACACTTCCAAACTAAAAGAAAGAAGAACACACCAAAAACAAAGAAACATAAATATCCACAACCTTTTTCCATAACACACACAAATGTCTTTGGGTCACAAGTTGGATCACCCTCACATGATGAATCTATAATATCTCATTATAGACACTAGATAGTTCATAATCTCTACTGGTGAGACACCAAACATAGTAATCCAATCATACACTAAAGGCCTTTCAAAATTTCCAACCAACAATAATCTAAAAAGATCAACACAACCAACTATTATACAAACCACCAATATTGAAATAGATTCATTGAAAATGACGAACATCCAAACCAAGTCTCTAACAAACATCCATAAAAGAAAAATTCATGTTAGCAGACACATTAAATCCATCAATAAGAAACATTAAATAAGAGAACCATCCAGTAGATTTCAAAAAAACCACAATAAAACAATCCCCAAAGCTTAACTAGATTGAAACCATCAAATTAAAGGTCTGAAAACAACCCATAAAAAGTATTAAACATGATCCCACTTCTAAAAACCCAAATTACAATACATTTGAATATGGACTAAACATAAACAATGGAGGGAAAACCTTGTAACTTTTAAAACCATCCAATCACTTTATTGGAATTAATTAAACCTTGGTAGAACACACATCATCAAAATAAGACTTTTCATAGAAGTACCATTTTAAAAGATTCAAACTTATTAGTGAAAACCTATTTTGAAACCAAATCACTATAAAAATTACAATTTTAACCCAACTACCTTTGAGAATAACCCAAATAAAAATTTAAAACATCCAACTTTTCGCATTAATTTTTTTCCAAATACCACAATGAAAAATTCCAAGGCGACTTTATCTGTTTTTAACAATCAATGAATTTTTTTAAAGTAATCATTTCACAAAAATTTCCCATTTCACAAAATATTTAAAACCAAGAATCACTAAATCAACACACACAAACCATTAAAATAGGTTTGTAGGAACCACATCCATATAAAATTGAATCCCTCTTCATTCCATCTCCAAAAAGTGAGAGCTACTTTAGGATAAATATAGATTTGAGAGAAGTAAAAAAATCAATGAGGGGAGAAATATAACTATGAATGGTTTGGTGGAATGGGTTTGGAAACCATGTGTTAACCTTTCTACAAGCTCTATGAAGGTGGAACGCCCAAACTATAAGGGAACTGAACGATTGTCCAAACCATATAAGTAAACCCTAAGTCTCATGTTCTCCTCCATTTTCACCCTGAAATCAAAGGGAAACCCCCCAAAATAACTTACTTACTCAAACATGATAAAAATAATATTAATTAACACCAAACTCAATCATAAATAACCAAATAAAAAATCAAATCACATTTTGAAACCCAACTTCCCATAGTATATTATGTTTTGTAAAGAGAAAGAGATACCTATACTCTACCCCACATTTACCACTCAATCCCAAACAAACTCAATATTCATTATACCCTGAAATCCCTAAATAAAAAATAGGGATACTCAGGAAAGTTATGGACCCACCAAAGAACCTAGGCCTCTAATGCAATTTTATAAGGAATGTTCCTAAGATTCCTTCTAGCCTAAATCCCAACTAGATTTTCCACACATCCCAAAGGGAATTCTAAATCCCCATGGGATGAAAACTAATGCCTAGGTATCCTACAAAATACCTTTGGTAATGATTTATCCGTCAAATATCAGTTAAAATAAAATTGAATATTTTCTAATAGTATGGAGTGTATTTCCCTTTCCTTGGACATCCATGTAGCATCAAGCATATATAAAACCAAAAATAAATAGACATGAACAACTGGTTATAACCTGTAACACCGATTCAACCCATTTTTGTAATTAAAAAATATCAATATAAACCAAATAATACAAACTAGAAAAATCAAATACAATAAAAATAACTAAATGAAAATCTGAATATGGATATCTAGGACAATAAAATAGTAAAAAAGAAGAACAAATTTGATCCATGATTAATGACCAATCTATGAAACCTCTAGTTACTCACCACCTCTAAATTCACACAAAATCAACCACAAGAATCATACCCATGTCCAATTGAAAACCCAATAAATTTCAATATATAGGTGTGACCTAAAAAACTAATAGTATTCCACCTGATGAGACTATGAAATCTATTTCGTAAATTTTAGTTTGAAAGTATAACTAGAATGTAGTCTTTTCAGAAATAACCTCATGGGAAATCTAGTCACTTCCATAATATCATTTCAAAAAATTCCATTTTTTTCTTAAAATCTGAACAGACACATCAAAAATATTTCACTAGACCAATCCATTTTATAACCAACCATAAATTTTGAAATCCACTATAAAAACCCACATAGTAGTCTTTAAATTCGAAACACATTTAACAAACATATTTGAAAAAATTTCAAATAATACGACTCAGTCGCAATAGGTTATGCATACAAAAATTGGGAGAAACTAGTGTAAAGATATATAATTAAGACATTAAAAATAAAGGTTCTAATAAAATATAAGTAGAGAAAATGATACAATCAAGAACAAGATAGAAATACCCTAAAACCCACTAATTGTGAAATGAATGTTCCATAAGATCTGTCCGAGGAGGCTAACCTGAGACAAATCTTAACTTTTCAATTTCCCAAAGAAAAACTGCTGACATATGGTAATTCTATACCATAAGCTATCCAACTAGCCCACACCAGCCTCATGGAAAATGGAACCCCCTCATAGACATATTGACTAACATAATTGGATGGACATTTTCATTGTGCGAACCAAAAATTGCAACATAATAATACACCTATCACTTTGTACCTTGTTTACCATGACCAATATAAAAGTTAGGTGGGTGAACATTCAATCCATGATCAATATAAAATTTAAAAAATAACACACCATCACCTTTATTTCCCTCAGATATAAAAACCCCTTTAAACATCATACATTAATGTAATAAACAGGGGAATTCCAAAAAAATGGATTAACCAGAATCAACAATATATAAACATCCCACATAAAGAGAAAAGACCAAGGGACAATCAAGAGGGTATCATAAGCTTTAGACAATAATTCATATAAATTTAAAACAAAGACTTTATTATAAAACATGGATCGAAATCCCAAGACCTTTACAATTCATAAAATTATACATTCAAAAACCTATAGTAATATTTTAAAACCATACACACATTGTACATTTAAAATCCAACATTTTAAAACATGAGTATTCTTATTTAAAATCTGAAACTGTACCAAGGACCATCAATTTTGCATCAAACATATTTTAAAGATCCATTAAAAATCATTCACAAGAGGCGTAACAACATAATAAATTCAATAAACACTTGAAATTTGTTAATTAACCCCTATTTAAATCATTCTATGGCCAAAAACTCATTACAAAACAAATTTCTCTTTAAAACTTAATTTTCAGTTTTTTAAAACAAAAAATGGATCATAATACAACACTCTCCATAAAAACCATTTAAAAAATCCTCATATGCATATAAAAAATTATTGGAACATAAAAACTTTCAATTTCAAACATGACAACATGGAATTCAAAAGAAAAACCATTTATTCCAAGATAAAAATTAATTGAAAATATTTAAAATCCAAATATAATTTAACATATATTTATAATGTTAATAAAAACTATATAGAAAGATAAATAAAACATTGAATTCCATAATTAAAAAAATTAGTATAGAGGAGAAATGAGAGATTTACCTTGGAATCACTTGGAAACCACCATGAACAAGCCAAGAATCAAATAGAGAAGATGTTTTTATCTCTCATTGTGTTCTTAGGGGTCAAGTACATCATATGGTAGAAGAGAGGGGTGAATCCCCTTTTAGTTTTAAAGGGTAATTTTGGTAAATTTTCATTTATGCGATTCTATTTAGGACACATGGTTAGGTCATATAGCTTTTCAAATAGTGCACCAACAATATTGAAGTTTCCCTATTCAAATGAAAAACTACATAGTTCCTGGGAAACCCCACTTGGTTTGTTAAAACATATGATGATTTTAGAAAAATATAATTCTTTCATGAAAATAACCTCTATATAGGTGCTACAAAATTACCAATAACTATTTGGGTAATCTATATGACACACATAAACCATGAAAACTCCAAATTTACAAGCCGAAAATTATCAGGACCCAAGGTGACTCAATATAAGATAAAATAACTCAAATAAAATTCAACAGTGACATGTGGGTGTAATTTTTTTTAAACAAATTTGAATCTAATGACATTTTATCTGTATGTTTATAAGATTTATGAAAATCAAATTGATTAATCTATAATTTTTTATGTAAATCACTACATAGAAATCATGATGATGTATATACCATGAAGAAATCCAGATCCCTTTGATCCATTGATGAAACACACAGAATTGTGGATGACATGAAATTGGGGAATATTGGGAATAATCAATCTAACTAAATCAGGTAACCCTTTAATATCATGCATATATGGGAACTAATTCCCAGGAGAGAAGACATGGGAATATGGGAAAGGTTAATAGAGATGATTATTTATGATTGATGAAGATAGTGGGGTTGAAATGGAATGGATTTACACATGGAAAGATGAAAATACATAAGGATTAAGTGGAATGACTATATAGATGAGTGATTTCATGTATTATAAAAGATAAGGGAAATTTTAGAGAAGGCTGTCTTGAAGCTTTTTTTGGGAGAAAAACTTGGAAGGAGAATAAACTTTAACCTATTAAGGAGGTCATTAAGCATCACTATAAAGAATCTTCTTTATTAACTATTTTCATTATATTTTTATATTAAGAGTATGATTGGATTGAATTTAATTGGTGATGGTTTGATGTTTAGTTGATGAAAAATACATTTTATTGAATGAATTTAATACTGTTTTTTTATTTTATTTTTAATGATTTTCTAACATGATCACCTAATATATAAACCTTGTGAATGGGTGAAGTAATGAGAGTTTAAATCCATTAATTTTATGAGAGAGAATAAATTGAGTGTTTTAAGTATGATAGTAATCTATGAACTAAAGGAACTTATAAAATATAAAATATTAAAGTTTCATAGCCTTAGTGGAGCTTGTATAGGAAGCCTTAAAGAGATATGTTATTGTACCAAGGAACCCAAGAGTGTATCAACATAGCACTTGAGGTAATGAATGATCATACTAGTATATATCATGAAACTCAAGTACAAATAGAGTTAATAAAAAATTACCCCACACTCCCACTATTCACTATTGATATTTCATCATATTATTTACTACACTTTTTTCCAACATACATCATATAGAGTTCTGGTTATATAAAAATGTACATTTCAATTTCAATACAACACGATAAACCCAAATTTGACATTATTTTATATAGTGGAGATAAGCGAACAAGAATTTTTGAAGTATTCTATATATCCTTGAGGAGATGAATTGGATAAATACAGTTAATGTGTTAAAATGATATTACGCACTTTCAATTATTTTTAGTCTACACTACACATTAAAAACAATAAAAATGATTAATTAAAATGTATTTCATTTTTATTATCCCATGATTTCATTTTATAAATGTATTCATCATTATTTATGATTTTAAAATGTATTTTTAAGATTTGAAATACTATTTAAAGAATTAAGAGTTGTTTAGTGGTTATTTAAATAATAATTGAGTTTAATATACAATATTTTTATTCCCTAAATGTTACATTACTTAATATTGTATTTTTATGGAAAATAGTTATTATATTTGGATGAAATGGTGTTATTTATAAGTGAGGGAATGTGTGGGTTGAAAAGAAGTGATTTTTTAAATACTTATTAATTATTTTTTAAATATAATAGAAATTATAAAATTCTAATTAGTAGTTTATTATGTTATTTATATTATAGTAATTATTTTACATTTATTATAACTAATGGTTATGACTACCCTCTAACTAATGAAATCTTATACTTATTATTCTACTCAGATTAGTAGGTGCAGCAAACCAAACATTAACTAACAAATTTAGTTGTAGGTTTTAATTGTTTCTATCAAAATAATTCTATTTGGTTTATCCAAATATTTGGTCATTATTAGTATCATGATCTTTTTCCCCAAAGGTACCCCCTAGTATGGAAAAAATAGAAGGAAGATAATGATGCCCGAATCCCACCTTCAATAGGCCACAAGTTGATGTCATGCACTGGGAGTATATCATACACACAAATGGGATGAATTAAACTCTACGATTGATAAATTAGAGATAATATAGAATAAAAAAACTATTCATTATATTAAGAAAAGTAAATATATTTCCCAATACCTTCATGTAAATTCATACAACTGAAAAACTATATAAGAAATTACAACTACCAAAAGAAAATCCTCAGTAGTGACCCAGAATCCCAAATAGATCTTGAACAAATTGTTACACTAGTAAATTCTATCCCAATATTCAACCATCTCCTGAGATATTGAAAAATAGTTTATTTATACATAGGGTGATTATAACAGGTATACTCATTAGGATCCTCCCCAGATCCTCTTGTGTAAATTATGAGGAGATCATAATAAATCCCCTTAATAAACAAGTGAAACTAACTCATCACCTAGAGAGGTATGCTAATTAATAAACCTCGTAATGAATATATCAATACATATCACATTAAATTATTAATATTATATCCAAAATAATATCAAAATTAGTTAATTTGCTACCATTTTCCCACTAGTTTTCTGCTCTTCCCCAACATCGCACGATCATAGTTATATCTCTCCAAAAGTATGCATGCCTGAACACAACTATGAAAATAAAACATACCATACACCCAATGCATCACATAATCCCATCATCACATACCTTGAACCCCATGCATCAAATTATCTCATCATCCCAACCCCATATATATATAGTAATCATGCAGTTTCTAGGAGTCACTACAAATCGTATTTCATTTATTATAAATCAAATCATCAATACTTATAAAAACATAACTATAATAATACTTAGTATACTATATATGGATATAACTGTGTGTTAAATAACCACAAGCTAAATAACCACAAGCCATTAAATCCTCCTACAGACATATATGGGGAATGATAACCACTATGCATATCATCACATAATTATACCAAGGGAAGGAATAAGGGATATAGGGGTAGTAATCCATCCATTCATCACCCACCAAGATACAAGGGGAAAAATCCCAAAGTCAAATGGGTTTCATTTACCAACTGAAAAGGGTTGGGTATCATATAAATTCAAATAAAATATGAATATATATATCCTACATAACCACATTATGAAAAACGACATCGCCTTAACCTCAAATGCACCTATCATCTATAGGACACCCAATTATCATAGCTAAGGACTAGATATCCTGGAAACACACAAGAATAAAAAATAATACATTATTTTAATTATTTATTTTAAAATTTCATAGTTGTACTTATTAATTAATTCTCCATTAATTAATGTTATATAATTTCTTTATTACATTAACTATCAACTAAAGTCCATACCCTCTAATCATGATCTAACTGATCCTACGGTTCCCCATGAATTATCATCATTCATCATTCCAACAAGACATCAACCCCCTGGGTTAAAATATTTATAATTAATTTTCATTCAATAATACCTAGTAATATAGTATTTATCCTAAGCTACCATAAATGATATGTATAAATTATACACAACTAGCTCCTTAAAGTAGCAGGGAAAGGAATGTTGAAAAATAAACAACTCAACCATATGGACATTAATGAATATTTAGTAACAAAAAATAATCTCATATTTTAGAACAAAAATAATGATAAATACTATCTTCAACTAATTCCATCACTCATATTTCAATCCTCGACACCATGATGAATATCACCATGTATCTCGTCATCCTTGGTGCCAATTGCTAAAAAAACCATGCCTCCCTACCCATGTCACATTAACCATCTTCCATCCCAGGATCACATCATCTTTCATCACAAGTACCACTTATAGAATGAACTCACAAGTCATCAAGAAATCAAGAAAATAGTCAACATGGTATCTAGGCCCTAAAACCAATACATCCATCCTTCATAAGAAAACATGATTACTAAACCCAACAACTTTATCTTTATAAAACAAACTATTCCTTACTATCTTGAATTTACTGATTCATTAATTATAGGTTATGACTATAAAAAACATAAGGAATCATCTATCAACAACTACAAGATATTTAAACATGTCTTCAAGCAACACTTATAATTTCATCAATCTATAAATAAGAATAAATTCAACTAACATGCCTACTAATACATTTAAAAACCAAGAATTTCCAGCTTTATTAATATTTAGCCAACAATAAGTAATAGATTTACATTATTTATATAATTTCTAACATAAAAACATACAAAACCATATAATAAACAACATTATAAACATAAGATAAACAAAACATAACACACTTTCTAGCATAACATGTGAAAAAAAAATGTTAACATGATATAAACACATGATATCGTTATAACCATAAACAAAATCTTTTCATTATTTCATATTTTATATTTATTAAGATTAATTCCAAAATTACTAAAAGTGATAAATCATGATAATTTATCATTTCATATAAAATAATAAGAGAAGTAATGAATCACCATCCTCGTTTTATAATTTCAAAATTCCCCAGAAAAGAATAGATGATCGAGGTTTATCCACCGCCAAAAGAAACACCCCAAAGCCAAAGGATGGTTTTTAGGAACGTAATAACCAAAATAAACTAACAAAAATACTTTTAAGTTATCCCCAAAACCTTAATAATAAATAATAAACACCCAAAAAAATAATAAGAAAGGGTGAAAGAAAAGAGGTGAAAAGGGGGTACCTTGAACAAAATGAATTCGATTATCCATAAACCATATTTTACAATCTCAATGAATAGATCACTTATTTCCAAGTGATGTAGAAAAAAACTTACCTAGTGAAAAATTATATTAATGAATCCTCAATGCAAAAAATATGACAACCAAAAATTAGGTTTTCTAGAGCATTTGTATATCGAAGGAATGATTCAAGAGAGGTGTGAAGATCAATTAATAGGGTAAAAGAATGAATTAAAATTGCATTTAAAACCACCATAACATTACACATGTTTCCCCACTTTTAACTAGTAAATATATGAGGATGTTGGTTTTAATTTAGGCTATTTCAAAGAAATCATGACCAACATCATTGCTTCACCCATGGATTAGACATGACATGGTATTATTCAGGGCATCAAACCTAACCGGCTTGCGCTAGGGTGTGTTTTACATAACTAGGTGTTTTTACCTAATCAAGACTTCCAAAATAGCTTTTTAATCTATTTTACACATCCCTATTTATGATAGAATAACATTAGGTCCATCGTGGATTGAACCAGACCATTGTGTAACCCATTTTGGACCCAAGAGTTTTGAAAGACCTCTAAACTCCTCTAACTTCTCCAAAATCCTGCTCAACATAACCAAGACTCATGAAAAAAAAGGAAATGTTGGGTAGGTCTAGACCATTAATTTATATAACTCTTAAAAAATTATCGTCCTAGATAATTAAATCCAAATCCAAAGTGAATTAAAAGAAAAGGGGTTATATAAAGAGTCACCCCGTGAAATACCTCTCAAGAATATATCCATCATATGATCTCAACCAACACACTTATAGGAATAATGTAAAAATATATGAAACAATAAAAACAAAATCCTAAACACTCTCCTAGTATAGATACCTCATAAATTATAGCATGTCCATAAAAAGGAATCAAACAATAGAAAACCATGTCATAATATAGATAAATTTCAAAAAACAAAAAAATATTGATAAAAAAGAAAACCTATGAATCAAACAAATTGGGATAATATGCATGTATTTGTGACTCACATTCTCAGGTACTCTCCTCCAAGACACTGTGCGACCAAAGGACATGAACCCATGAAATATCACCTTTGCACAACACCTACTCTTTATAGTCCTGGAAATCTACGAGCTGCTCCTTGAAGGTCACATCATCACCATGGTATCTCACCATGATATGGTAATAATCATGAATATAGTAGTGAAACCATGGTACATAGAATAAATCTTGTATTTTACTCATCTGTGAGGGAAACTTTATTAAATACATTATGACTCCAACCTGAGAGAAAATGGAAAAAAGCACAATAAACTAGGGAGAAAACTTACCCCCACTACCAAAATTTCACTTCCCATGATGAGGAATCACCTTCAAGAACACATAAACTTCAAGTATGAGCTCTATAGTTCTCTTCATATTGTTAACATAGGACTTATGATGAACTTGTACTGCCTTCTTGCTCCCAAAAGTCACCAAAACCATCTATGTTGTTCTTTGAACTAGTTTTATCCAAAGAATTTCTAACTCTCCAACCCCATTACAAGGAATAAGTGTGAAATATTTCCTCAAGAGTACAGATGGTCCAATCTATCTAACCATTCATTTTCATATAAAAATAAAAACTAAGAAACAACTAAGCTTCAAAATCATGTTGGATACCTCTCCACACCCAGTAGGTGAAATGAGGATCATAATCAAAGATAATCATCCTTGGGACTCCATAAAGCATCACCAGATCATTGAGGTGCTACCTAGATGAAAAAGCTATTGAACTAGACTCTTTGATCATTAATAATTGAGCCAAATTTTTCAAATGACCTGCTATCACTCATATAGCATCATAGACTCACTAATCTTGAGGTTAATTTGTGATGAAGGCCATCGTAATTTCCTCCCACATTAACTAAGGATAATCTAACATCTAGATAAAACCATCAAGTGTATGGTGTTTAGACTTCTCCATCATTAAGACTAAACATATGGAAACCAACTCTTCAAATAAATGATTTAACCAAGGCCACCAAAATTAAACTCTCATAGGACGGTACATTTTTTTAGAAAAAAAATACTAAGGGTGATATGTGGAACTGAAAAAGAAACCCCATAAACATCATTGAAGGATGAAAAACATCCCCTAGAACAACACTCGATGTTGATCATCCTCGGAATGGACATCAAGGGTATTTCCAAAAATAAACCAAACTCACTAGACCTCCACGTTGGAATATCCCAGTTGGGAATCCTCCACCCGATACACCAAATATGATCTTTCTATCACCTAAAAAAGGAATCATCTTCCACTAATCACTCCCATATCATGATATATAGGAAATATCTCTTCCATCACTCTTCATGAATCACTGGATTCACACACAACATCACTATGAAACTTCCTTCTTAGTGCATCAGCTATAAAATTATGCTTTCCTAGGGTATAATAAATCTAAAAGTCATAATTTTGCAAGAATCTCATCCACCATTGATATCGCATGTTCTGGCCATGCTGAGAGAATACATACCTCAGAATATTATGATCAGTGAAAACTACAAAGTGTTTTCCAATGAGGTAGTGCCACCACAATTTTTGGGAAATAAGACTACCGCCAACTCAATACCATTGGTGGAATAGTTATATTAATGGGTACATAACTATGAAGACCCATAATAATACCTTATCTATGACGCATCACAGAAATTCCCAAACCAAGGCCTGAGGTATCTCTAAAAACCTCAAACCAAACTCCCTCTTTTTGAAAACGAAGGACTATATCACTAACCAACTTCTCTTTAAGGTACTTGAAATATACTTTATAATAATCAGTCCACAATAACACCCACTCCTTTTTGTTCAAGGATATTTAAGGATTCATAATTTGAGAGAATTAGGTTAAAAACTTCCTTTAATAGTTTGTAAGATCAAAAAAAATCTGCAATTGTACAACATTCTTGTATGTTTTCCAAGAAACAATTATTTCATTCATCGAAGGATCCACTGCTACTCCACGCTAGGACAAAAAATTCTCCAAGAAAAAAAATCAACTAGACCAAAAATTACATCCTAACAATGTCTTAAATAAATTTTTATGATAAATAGCACCTAAAACTATAGGTTGATGGTCTTTGTGCTCTTAGTTTTATGCTGAGTAAACTAGGATATCATTGATGATAATAACCACAAATAGATCAAATAAATCTTAGAAAAACACATTCATCAAGTCCATGATCATTGTTGGAGCATTCATCAAATTGAATGACATCACAATTTACTCATAATTCCACTAACAATATCAAAAATCAGTCTTTATTATATCCTCATCCCTTACCCGCATCTAATGATATCCTAATTGTAGATCGATCTTCATGAACCAAACAACTCCTTTTAGCTGATTGAATAAATCATAAATTCATGAAAGAGGGTAGTGGTTCTACATTTTTACCTAATTCAAGAAATGGTAATTGATACGCTAATGTAGACTTCCATTAACCTTATTTATGAACTTAATTGGTGCACCATATGGTGAAATGACCATCTAAACAAAACCTAACTACCAATGATCATCAATCTTTATCTGAAACTTCCACAACTCATAATGAATCATCCTATGTAGATAAATCTAGTTCAGATAATTTCTCAACTACATATCTATCCCAAAATAGATATCTCTTTGAGGGAGTAACACCAAAAACTCCTCATAAAATACATCAGGGTAATATTCCACAACTCTAGGAAAAATATTCGAATGAACCTCCAATAAACTCAATATCAACTCTTCCATAAAGGAATATAAGTATGGAACATGCCTCCAATATATCTGAGGTTTAAACTCTATATCAAATAAAAAATAATATCCATCAGTATCATAACACACAATATTCTTTCGGATGTAATACATGGTATCCTGTAATGAATACAAACAGTCCATAATTATAATGTTATTATATGGTTGTATCTGAAAACATAAGAAGTCTCCCCAAGAGTGGTACTGCCCAGCACTAGCTCATAGACTATACGAACGTCACACTGAAAAGTTTGACCTCCAAATACTATAGTTAACTCTTCAGACACTATAATTCTTTCCACATCAAGTACCATATCACAAATTACAATATATGATATAAAGGACTGCATATCTCATGAATAAAAAATCATACACCCAAGTAGAAAATAAGAAAAATGGTACCCTGAATGATGTCTGACTCACATGGAACTGGAAACTCCAAATAATTCAATTAGCCATGGACTGATTCATGACCATTATTACCCTAATTAATATCACCTACATGGTCTAACATTTCTATCTAAGGACTAGTATAATCATAATGTTTTTTCTCTACCTACTCCATCTCCCCTCTAGTGATCCAAATATGGAGTACCCTGTTATTGCTGTCTTGGATAAAACTATCACAAAAACGGAACATGAAGAGGAACACTTACCACACTATACATACACAGAAATTTTAAGAACACTCTCTTCTTATGAACACATCCTCTTCAAAAAAATCCCTTGGAAGAGACTAAGATCTACCACACTTAGAGAAACGAGATGATGAGGGATGAGACTTACACCTAACTATTTGAAATACTTATATCCAAGAAAATGGTAACCCTAGACCATAAATATTCTTTCTAAATAATATAAATTAATCCCCTCTCATAAATATTAATTCCTAATAATAATCCTCCATATCACATCTTCCCTCTTTAGTACCTCGAGACACATCGACAACATAAATGGGGTGACCTAAAAATGGATCTCTAGACACAAATCCTCCTTGAAATTCTATTACATATCCTAGTAATATAATAAAAAGTATGAATCATATCAAAGAAGGGTCCTTAAATAGATCTTGAACTCCCTCACATTGGTTCTCCCCTGTCAAAGGGTCAGAAGCTCCTAGCGACTGGTCTCCTTTACAAACAAGGAAATAAATTTAGCTCAAAACTGGTCTCAAAACATATCCCATTAGATAACCAACTCCTTTTGATCATCATGTAATAAGAACTAACACTACCTATATTCCCTATGAAACATCACCAGCATCAGTGAAAATTATTTCTTCTATGGAGAATGAATTTAACTAAAGTCTATCTCATCCTCCACCGACTAGTCTTCTATTAATGATTCCAAAATGGAACCCTCGTACTTATGAAAACATTTTTTTCAAAAACTCATGTAGTTTCCACATCCAAGTATCATTATTATTGAAATAATCTCTATATGATCCAATGGAATATCATTCTAGGAATATTCTTCAAAATCCTGACCAGGATGTCGACTAGGAGCCATACCTATAAAAGAATAAATGGCTAGGGATTCCTAAACCATTAATATAGAATAATTAATATTAATTAATTAATTAAGGATCAAAATAATCCATAGGTCTGTCCATTTCAAACACCTATATATACAATAATTATGAATGATATTTTCTTAGTAATTTACTCCACAACCAATATCATTTTTCTATGTAGGCTTAGCAATCTTAAAGGTCCTCTAATCGGATCACAGGGGACCCTAAATACCCATGTTCAATATATTCTCCCCTTTTTATGTCGTGTAATAAGTTCATATGATAATATTTTCAAACCATCCTATGTAGTCCTAACCTATGTCTAACTCTAAAATACATCATATAACTCAACATGAACCTTTAATAAACTATGTCACAACCCCCCCCCCCCACCCCCATAGGGAAACCCTCATTGGATGGCAATTAGTGAAGAGAGACAATGATGCCTAAATCTCATCTCAAATAGGTCATGGGTTGGTAAAAAGAACCGAGGGTATATCATATACAAAAATGGATGACAGTACCCTATTAGATTGAGAAATTATAGATAAGATAGAAACACCCAAAAATTTCTACTCATAAAATATTTATATAGAGATCCCAATACATGAATGAAATTTCATACAATAAAATAACTCCAAAAGAAATGATAAGTACCAAATAAAATCATAAACAGTGACCTTGAATCCAAAATGGTTCTTGAAAAAATCCATGAGTGATTAATTTATATCTCATTCTCCAACAAGATCCTTTTAATAACCTTAGCTTTTATGAAATATTTTTTTGAATTAATTTAATCTTTTCTATTTTCTAGATTTCATACAACACTAATAATATCTTGTGTCATATGAAGGCACTAAGTTTGTTTTGCATTACGAACAAAACCAATTAAATATTTTTCTACATGGAACACTTAGATGAGATTATAATACAAACAAAACTATTTTTTTCTTGTGTTACACACAATGTTGAGATCATTCGATAACATTCATTACACATAGGACATGGTTTTACCAAACTACATTGTAATATTAATATTATTATTAAAATATTATTATAGTCATCACCTAGGTGTTGGAATGAAGATTATGGATAAGATTAATTAAATTATGAAAATATGTCTTATAAATTCATATAATAAAAATTATTTTATGACCAATTAACTAAAAATGAAAATAATCCCCTTTAGAAAATATATGAAATCTTTTGCTGGAAAACTATATTTATGAAATAAAACAAATATTAACTCAAAAAATTAATTAAAACACGTTTGATATATTATTTTAATTATGTATATATATATATATATTATGTTCAATCAAATATTTAACTTTTATGTTATGTGTTTTCTAGAAGAGAGAAATAAATAAATCCAATTTTACTCATAAAGATATTCATTCTTTCTAAAAGGTAACTTTACATCCTTTTAATTGAGCACCAATTTTAAATCTAATTTTTGAAAATTTAATAAATTTTATTTGAAAAAAATAAACTTCATTTAATAAATGATAATATGAAAATCTACTTCAGGTGAATTTTTCATATTTTTATGAGAATTTTCATTTTTTGACAAACAGTGAAAAACACTAAATATTAATTGAAAACTAATTTTTCATCTAATATAATTATATAGTTAATTATATTTTAAATTAGGTTTAAAAAGTATTTAGATAAATTATATATATATTAATAAAATTTATGTCATTTTAATCAATTTCAAATTTGAAAATGGATATAAAAACAGTTCACAATTTTGAATATTTTCACTTGAAAAGCTTGATCTTTCATCCCTTCTCGGAGATTATTTTTAAATGAATTTATGCCAATTTTTTGTTTTTAATTTGTAAAAATAGATTCTATATTTTTTTAATAATAATTTATAATTTATAATAGGGTAAACATAATTTTTGACCAAAAATATTAGTAAAAATAATTAATATTAATAACAGTGATTAAGGTAAAAATGAGTTTACTTAGTGGTTAAAATTTTACTTAAGTGGACAAATAACCTAGGAAAATTCCCAAAAAAAATTTTAAAGCCATATTTAGACCATATAATCCATTATATAAAAAATTTACAATTATTGGACATGCATGATGTGAGGGAGACCTCTCAATAGTGATTACCTTTTTATATTTACAAGAATGTCACTCCACCTCCACTATAAAAAGGTCACTCACCCTCTCACTTATTCAAACATATCAGACCATTGGTATCATCCATAAACTACCCAATTATGTTTTTTACTTCCCTCATCTAATCTTACAAGCCTAAATTTATATATAAATAAAATCAAGTTAGTCCTTTGGTGAAAACCAAAAGGGATTACCCAAAGAAGAGGTAACATCCTTTAATAAGAACTTTTTTATTTCTTTCTCCACCCATCTATTCATATTATTCCATTATTATATAATAAAATAAGTATCATAAATATTATAAGGTTATGACTTACACCTTCACACTCTTCAATAAAATGGGATACACAATCATCATGTGTGTGTATGCCATACTACTGCCTCGCGAATCAAGGTCGTTCATTCTTCCATTACCACCTTTAAATGTTGATAATAATGATTAAATTACAATTTTTATATGATATATATATATATGATATATATATATATGATATATATATGTGATATATATATATGATATATATATATGATTTATATGATTTCTTTATTATTGTTTAATTTTTATAAAACACATTCTTTCATTATTTTCATCTTGTGGGAATATGATAACTTTATTTGTGGACGTGTGGAATACTGCCTCCTCAACGCAACTTGATTCGTTCACACTTTACATGGAAAGTAATAATGAAGGGATTAGAACATTTAAATGATACATGTGGAATAATTATTTTACTAGAATGATAATATATATATATATACATATCTTTCATTTACTTTCTTTCTTTAAATACCCCATGAAAATGGAAACAACGTTCATGCGTACGTACACCCTACCGTTTCCAGGAATAATGTATTTCATTTCATCTTTATATATTTTATATATTATTATAAATTAATATATAATGAATATATATAATATATATATATATATATATTATATTCTTTTAATAATTAAATCATAATCTATGTAAGCTGATCAAGAATAACATGTAAAAAAATATACAAAAAACATAGCGATTATTACCCGAAACACAACTTTATCATGAAAATGGTAAGAAATTGTTAATATAAAGTCATAATAAAAAAAATAAATGGTATGATATATAATAATATGGTTATTTTTTAGATTTATTATAAAATTATAGTTATTATACATGAGGTTTGAACATGTATGAATAATGTCAATACTTAAAGTAAGAGGTTTTGTCTCAATTTACATTCCATTGAGACATATTTGTTATTTTGCACCTAATTAATTTTATAGGGTGTTCATAATTACCTATGACATGTTACATAATTAATTTAATATAATTAATGATATTAAAATTTTCAATTTATTTTATTCTTTCAAGGGTCTCATGATTCAATAGTTACTCAAGTAGTAAGGGGATTTCTAGTATCACATTTATTTTCACAAGACATATATCATATTCATCACTATTTACTTTTGTGAGGTGTATATACAAAATTTTAATGTATTCTATGGTCATTATATTTTAATTTATTTCTATTTAAATATCTATTTTATGGTATCTCTTTCATGGTGTTTATGATTCAAAAGTTGTTGAATCGGTAAGATGATTTTGTCTCAATTTTCATTCTTTAGGAAAAATGTTATGTTATGAACCTATATTATTCTACAAGGTGTATGTACTTCCTTTTGACAAGTTTTTTTGGAATATAATTATTTTAATGATATTTTAAGATTCATTTAATGTTATTCTCTCACGGGTATTAGGATTCAATGTTACCAATGTGGTAAGATTCTATTGCTACAATATCATCATTTATCAGTATTGTTTACAATTATGCTTTCATTGATGAAATATTATTATCCACAACTCCTGAAATCTCATAAATTTATTCTATTATTTATATTAATGATATATTCACGTAATGGTACCATTTTTACACTCTCTGGTACTTGATATAATTTATATTTTTTTTATGAAAGACCAATTTTATTTCATTCTATGGTAAAAAATTGTCTTATTCTAAAACCATGTTTTCAAAAAATGTTTTAAAAAATGTTTTAAAAAATGTTTTTAAATGATCATTTTAGATAATTTCAAGGAAAATGATTTGAATTTTTTTAATAATGTGTTTAATTTGTTTTTCCAAACTTTAATTATATGTTTTCAAGGTTGTTTTCAAAATGTTTTATGTTTTAAAAATACATTTTCATAGCAGAAAAGATATTTTCATCAAGAAATGTTTTTAAAAGATGTTTCAAAATTATTTTATATCTAATTTTAAATCCTTTGATATAGGTTATTATTTATTAGAGATATTATCCAAGGAAACCATTATTATTATTTATTTGCATGGGTTATTATGATGAAAAGTTGTTTTTGTAACTTGTTTCTTGTCTATGGGTTATACAATGATCAAAATCGAATGAAACTCATTTACTTTAAGGGGTTATTATATAATTATTAATACCATATATTTTACACAAGTTATTATATGATAAAATTTTTATGTTACCCATTTCATTTCATGGGTTATGATATGATGTTTATGAATCACATTTGTTTTTATGGGTCATGATATGAATAATGATTTATCTTGTGGAATGTTTATGTATAACTACATTATATGATGGTTGGGAAATATATCTCCCTATAATGAATTGGGTGAAGATTTATATCTCATGATATATACTTGGATGGATGATATGTGAACTCAGTTCAGTGATAGAGGGATAGAATAAGGAGTGAACTCAGTTCGGTAATACAGGGATGTAATGAGGAGTGAACTCAGTTTAGTAATACAAGGATGGAACGAGGAGTGAAATTGATTCATTAATACGTGAATAAAATGAGAAGTAAAACTCATTCAGTAATACAAGGTCGTAAATAAGATTGAACTCAGTTCATTAATACAGGGATGTAAAGAGGAGTGAACTTGGTTCAATAATACGGGACTGGAACAAGGAGTGAACTAGTTTTAGTAGTATAGGGTTGAAATGGGAAGAGAACATGTTTTAATATAATAATTTTTCCAGTAAGATGTTCTAGAGAGTGAACATTGACTACTAAGATGGTTTGGGAAGTGAACTCATTACACTAAGATGTCCTTGGAAGTAATCCTTGACTACCAAGGAAATAATTTTATATGTTTATGTGTCTTCGAAAATTATATTTCCTATTTCTATGTTGTGATTTCTTGGATTATGATATTGATTATATTATTATTAATGTCTTATGACCTTAAAAGTTTTATTCCATGACTCATGTATATGAACTTTGATAGGTAGGGTATGATATTCAAATGTTATTCTCTTGTTATCATACCCTTATGCCGATGTTCGTGTTATTCATATATATCTTAGTTTTTAACCCTTACTGAGTATCTGAGATCACCTTTTCTTATGTTTTATTTTACCAGGTTAAAAAAATAGTTTTTAAGTACAAATAATAGAGGGGAAGATCTTTATGAGAGATTTTGAATATCTTTCTCCAACTTAGAAGAATGTGTTCCAAGTTTCCAAAGACAATAAACTAATAAGGTCCTTGGGAATGTACTTTTGTAATGTGCAAAATATTCACCTTAAATGATGTATTCTCTATGTATGTTAATCCAAGGTCACAATAGTTGGTATTAAAGGAATGGTTTAGTAAATATTTGGAAACTAGGATGGGGAATCCTTAGTGATATCCCTAGGGATTTTTCTAAGGATATGTCTAGGGATGTCTCTAAGGATAAGTCTAAGGATGAGTAGAAGTATCGGGAAAATGTCATGTTATTTTGGAAAAGGATAGAAAAAGTAGTTTCCATGAAATATATCACTATTTGGATATTATATGTGGATGTGGATCTGTAACATATGTAAATAGGTGTAATGTCACGACCCGGCTTCACCAAGGTGAGGGAAGGGACAACAAATTGCCAGACCCTTCCTTCCTCAAGTTGAAGAAGAGATAATGACCCTCAAGACCCGCCATTAATAGGTCCTAGAGTGGAGACTAGCACCAAGGGTATAAGATCACGTGAAAAATGAAAGGAAATAACCTTTTTATTTAGTAGGTTCAAGAGATAAGATGGTAAGTCCCAAACAACACCAACACTCTAAGTAAATGTAAAGCCCAAACAACCCATTCCCATATTCATGTCTCAATAATAAGTGATACACTATAAGAAAAATCCAAAGGTAAATATGAAAGAAAATAAAACAACAACAACAACTGTCCAAACATCAGAACTAGTATGGTCCCGGACAATCCTAGATGTCCTAATAGAAACCCAAAAGCAGTTTTATATATGTAGGGTGAGTATATAATAATACTCAGTAGGGAAAACCAAAAGATCTCATGAACAAGTGAGGATACATTTTAATGTCCCATGAGAAAAGGATAACCAAAGAACCTAGCAGGGAAACTATCCACCCAGACCTCACCGAGGAACACTCCCCAAATAATGCATGTCCAGTAAAGTAATAGTAATATCACATCGATATTTGGGTACCCCACACCACATTCCCACTGGTTATTAACATCATCCTACATGTCAGACCTTCCTCGCCATTCTCACTGTAGTCCCACTACTATACCCTACATGTACACACCTGGGATACCACAACCACACATCCCACCTGAAAACACCTAGGCCACAAAAACCAATCATAACCACACACGCACACACCTGGGCTAGAACAAATACCTCCACACCCGAAGACACCTGGGCCTCATCCTAAAAATACTTGGGAAACAACCTGCCCACACACACCTGGGCTAACCACCACAACGTTCCTTGCCCAAAAAATATTTGGCAATAGTGGACCTCCGGCCATGACAACCTACTCAAAGAGTCTTGGGCTACTCGGTAAAGGGATCAGAATAGGAGCTCATAACCATCCACTCATAGGAGTGTTGGTAAAACACCCTCCCCCATTGAAATGTGGGTGTTTGGCACAATGTGATCAACATGGGTGGGGTTTGAATAAGAAATATAAGAACTAAATTATACATATAGGTAAAAAAGCACGCATCCCAACCTAGGGGCTCCAAAATTATCCTATTCACAAACACCCTCATTACTATTCATTTATAAAAAAGCACACCACTCACAGCCAAGGGAAAACTCATTACCAAAAAAAAAATTCTCATTAGACCCATAATTTTTATCATGTTCAACTAGTTTAATTTAAATAATTCTTCATCACCAATAAACTAACAGGCATAGTCACAAGACAAGGAGGGAAAAACAACCAAACATCAGATTAAGAATTCACACCCGGTTCTCCTGTAAAGTCACAAAAACAAATGGGATTCGGAAGATCCCTCAAAGTAATAGAACCAAACCAAGCCCCACCATACGACCCCACAATTCCTTAGATCCACAAACCCAAAACTATACCACAACAAGGAACCCATCCCTATCCATGTCACCCCACAAGGATCAAGCATAATAACCACACATATTTCTAAAACAGAGTAAGTGAATTTCTAGATTCAATCACACCATTCATTGAGTCTCTTCTTTTCGTTTGGTTAATCGGGGTGTTCACATAAGAATTCTTGTTCACTGAGCATTCATTTAATCAATTGATTTTTTGTGATTAACAAATTTCCATGTTACCTCCATTCAAAAATCACAGAAGACATGGGACCATTAGTTTTCCAGGAAAGACCACCAATGAACGTGATTTTTAGTGGACACAAGCCCATACAATTCAAAAAATATATAAAAGGGTAAAATAGTACAGCAACATCATCAAACACAACCCTTCATTCTTTAAAAGTCCATTTATTATATTCATTATGGTTTAGTTTCATCCATCCCCATAGAAACATTAGCATACCTGCCCCACATGATACACAGTAAAGAGAGACAATGGAATAATCCTACATGGATGATCAATGATAAAAGTTTATCTCTATACACCAAGAACATGGGATCCATGACTTGAAAAAAAAGGAACTATGGGGACTCCAAGAGTGATCAGAAAAGCTCTAGAACATGCACACAACTTGCCTCAGTAAGGGGGGCTCCAAACAAACTATGGAGATGAAGGAAATATACCAGCCTCAAAGAAGTAGAATTCCCGTGCGATGAAAAAAGGGTGAGATCCTAGAGTTACGAGATATCAAAATCTTGAATAGATTTAAAGGAAGATAGTAGTTTCACCATGCGGTTGGGTGGTTACACAAGGTGGAATTAATTTCCATTTAATAATTATCATCAAAGAGGTGGCCGTAATAGCTGTGCGTTAATCATTTTCCATTAACCGAAGGAAAACATACAACAAGGGTGGAACTGGAATGTATCGATAAAGGTGTGACACTGAGGAAAAGCCCCACATTTTGGTAATTCAAGGGTCACTCGGTTCTTGGGGGCTTTTGGATATCATTTTTGGGCTTTTAAAAGGTATCAAAAAGGTTATTAGAAATACTTTTACGTCAAAAGATATGTTGTATGAGTGGAAATGGAAAATAAAAAAAGGGTGGGACACTATTTGGTGAGACACCGTAAGCGGTACCATGGTCATAGTGCCACCCTCATGGTGGAACCCTTACGGTGCCACTGTAAGCAGTGCCACCACTTTAGTTTGCGACCGTTATGGTTCTACCATCATGGTGCCACTTTTAGCGGGGCCACCGCTTCAGTGTGCGACCGTGATGGTAAAACTGTTATGGTGCCACCATTTTGGTGTGAGACCATGACCGGTTCCACCGTTTTGGTGGAACTGTGTTTTTGGAAAAATATTTAATGAGTTATTGCCCTGGCCTTTACATCAGATACCACTCAAAGTATTCTCACCCTTGAGAATTAAAACTAGACCCAGAGAGAAGAGTGGGGTCCAAAAAACCACCTCAAAAGATACCTCTCAGGAGTAAACCCCGTCACCATCTAGAAACACCTCTCAATCAAGTAACCAAACAACCATATAAAGGTGTCACTATCCAGACATATGGATTAGGAAGTGCTTTCCCCCATGTCAAGATACTATCCGCTTTGGGTGGCACTAACTCGCCCACACGAGTTTAATTGCATCCACTCAAATGCGTCTTGATTAGGGATCAGGTATTTTCGTCCCAACAGTTAGGACTCTTCACACACATTAATGGAATAAGTAAAACAACACATTTAACAGTCAACAAGGTTAATCACTACCTCAAAAACAAGTATGAAATTAAATAAGAAAAAACTCAAAACAACTCTTGGAATTGGGTGCGCATTTGGGCCTCCCTTTCCCAGGTACTCTCCTCGAGGCCATTATGCCTCCATAACACATGTACCAAGGGAATGGTCCATCCAAGAAGCACCTTTTCCCCACAAAATTCAATCCAAACTAGTCTCTCTATGAACGTCACATCATCCTCGATATCCAGGTTTCCCCAGTCAAGGATGTTCAAATCATCGTGTAGATACCGAGGGAGATGATTCTCATGGAAGACGTCATGTACTCTCAGTAGCGGCGGTGGTAACGCTAGGTGATAAGATACTTCACCAACCTGCCGCAACACTTCTAACGGTCTGATGAACCTGGGAGAAAGCTTACTACCCCTGCCAAACCTCTGTTGCCCATGCCGAGGGGAGACCATCAAGAACATTTGGTCCCTGACCTCAAGCACCATGGTTCTTCTCCTATTATCAACATATGACCTTTTCCGGTCTTGAGCCGCCCTCATCCTCTATCATATAAGCTAATCCTTCTTTGTCGTGCTCTGCACCACTTCTGGGCGAAGAACACCTGCTTCCATGACATATGTCTAGCACACAGGTGAGAGACCCGACATCCCATACAATTCTTCTAATAGATCCATGCCAATGGTAGAGTGATAACTATTATTCTAGGAAAACTCTACCAGAGTCAAGTGTCGCACCCATAATCCCCCAAAGTCCAAAACACATGAATTTATCATATCCTCCAACATCTGGATAATCTGCTCTATTTACCCAACTGTGTAGGTGTAAAAGATAGTGCTGAGGCATAGATGGATGCCAAAATCATGTCTCAATCCTTTCCAAACCTATGAGGTAAACCAGGTATCCTAATTGAAGAATATGGACCTCAGAACTCCATGGAACTGCACCACCATCTCCAAGTATCATTGTGTTAGGGAATCCACCGTACAAGACTCCTTGATTTCTAAAAAGTGAGCTGATTTCATTAGTCATTCCACCACTAACCATATAGCATCACAACCCCCTTGAACTCTGTGTATTACCATGATAAAACCCATTTAGATGTCATCCCAATTCCACTCAAGGACATATACAGGGTGTAACAAACCCCCTGAGATGTGGTTTTCAGCCTTCACCTGTTGACATATAAGGCACTTCACCACAAACTCTGCCACTTCCCGCTTCACCCCAGGCCACCAAAACTAACCACTCAAGCCCCTGTACATTTTGGAAACTCTTGGGTGCACCGCCAGTGGTGAGTTGTGGAACTCACCAAGGACTCTCTCGTGCATCTCCTCTGAGACAAACATCTTCCCTCAGAAAAGAATCTGATTCTGACCATCCTCTGACCACCCTTCCAGAGAATTTACTTGGTTAACCCAATCGTGCATAACTTCACACTCAGAGTCTCCCCACTGAGTCTCCTCCACCTACTATAATAGAGAGGAATACAATTTCAAATGAAATAGAAAACCTCTACCACCATCCACCCTTTCATCCAGGTGTTGGGCTGCCAACTCCTCCATTGCCTTCCAAGCTTCTGCCGACTCTCAAACTGCATCCCACTGTGACTTCCTTCTCAAGATATCAGCCACTATGTTCCCCTTTCCTATGGTGTAGAAAATTTTAAACTCGTAGTCCCGAAAAAACTCCATCCACCTCTGCAGCTGCATGTTTAGGTCCCGTTGGGAGAAGATAAACCTCAAGCGCTTGTGATCTGTGAAGACCACAAAGCACTCCCTGATGAGGTTGTGCCACCAAAACTTTTGGGTGAACACAAAAACTACGAGCTCCAAGTCATGGGTGGAATAGTTATTCTCATGGGGATGTAAATACCTAGACCCATAATAGATCACCCATTGCTGCTGCATCAGTACACAACCAAATCCCTGGCCAGAAGCATCACAGAACACCTCAAATGTCACTCCTTCTTCTTGATAACTTAGTAATAGGTAATTACCCAGCTTCCCCTTCAGATAAATGAAGGCTTCCTGGCCCATCTCACTCCATATAAAAGCTTGGTATTTCTTGGTCAAGGATGTCAAAGGTGCTACAACTCCGGAGAAGTTGGGTACGGACCTCCAATAGTAACCTTCTAGACCCAAGAAACTATAAAATTATGCCACATTCTTGGGTGCTTCCCAAGAAAAAATCACTTCGACCTTCAACAGGTCCACTGCTATCCCCTACTCAGACACCACATGTCCAAGGAAGTGTACTTCTCATGTCCAGAACTTGCACATAGACAATTTCCCGTAGATATGGTGCTGTCGGAGGACCTCTAAACCCATTCTCAGATGATCAGTATGATCCTACTCTCATATTGAGTAGAATAGGATGTTTTCAATAAACATGAATATGAACCGGTCCAGATATTCCCAGAAGATAGAGTTCATGAGCCCCATCAATATGGATGTCATGTTCGTAATGCTGAACGACATGACTAAGAACTGAAAGTGCCCATATCTGTACTTGAAGGAAGTCTTCACGATGTCACCCTCCTTAACCCTCAACTAGTGATATCCTGACCGCATATCTATCATAGAGAACCATCCTGTCCCCTTAAATTAGTCAAAGAGGTCGTCTATCCTTGGGAGAGGGTAATGGTTCTTGAATGTTACCTGATTCAGACTCTGGTAGTCTAGGAACAACCTAAGGCCACCGTCTACCTTCTTCGCAAACAAGACTGAAGCACCCCATGATGAAGTTCTTGGTCGAACAAAACCCTTCTTCATCAGATAATCAACCTATATCCGTAACTCGCACAACTCAGAAGGTTCCATCTGATAGAGATCCATCAAAATTGGACGGCCACCAAGTTGCAAGGATATCCCAATCTCAACATTATGTCGAGGGGGTAGAGTCACCACCTCCTTAGGGAAGATGTCCTTGAACTCAGGGAAAATACATGAGACATCCACCATCTCGGTATCCGCTGACTCTACTGGAAACTTGGATAACAAAGAAATAAGGGGATTTACACACCGACTGCCCTCCTGACAACCCCGCTAATTGACGAAGTTCACACGTTGTCCGCCCACATCTGAAAAAAAATCCTTCTTTGGAAGGAGTCGATAATATCACATACAGAGAACATCCAGTAAATGCCTAGAATAACATCATACGACTTCATATTCAACAAAATAAGGTACCCACTAGACTGATGTGGTCCCAACATCAGTTTGCATTCTCAGAAAACATGAGAAAAGCTGGTCTGACCTCCGAATGGCATACTCAAAACCAGGGGTATGGGAAGTATCTCTGCATCTAGACCCAATGCATGGGCTGGAGTGGGTAAAAAAAGATTTTGAAGCTCCTAAATCAAACAAGAAAAATACAAGAGTTCTGAACAGACAAATTGTACCTCGAACAACTTCCATTCCTACTGGAACTGCTACATCTGCAGCGTGTAATTTCTTACACCCAGCTCCTCTTCCCCTCAAATATCAGCAGCCTCCCCGACCATGCCCTATTTTAGGTCCCTAAGGATCACCCCGAGGTATCCCTCCTTCTGCAATGTCTTCTCTTCAATGAGTTAGAGCTCACTGTCCCTGCTACTGCTGCTGAAAGGGCCTGGCTGGAAACTGCTACTACTGAGGTGGGCACTCAACCGGCCCACCCCCACTATATTGTACTCAGTCCATGCATTGATTCCGAAGGTTACCACGACTGCCACATATGAAGCATCTCGGTCCTGTGATCGAATGGAAAGGGCGAGGACCGGGAGACCGAAACTGGGACTGTTGGGTCCTGCTCCCCACTGGACAAAACCTAACTGGCCCTGATGCTGAAGGCATGCAACTGAATTCCTTTCCCTTTGACAATATAAACTTGCTCCCCTCTTATGGAACACCTCATAGTGCGTGTATCCTTTATACTACTTCATCCTTATTATGGACCTCCAAGTTCTTCTTTAGAGTGAAGGGGGTAACAACATAGTAAATCGAAGGTCAGAGTGCCTCTTATAAACATCTCGCCTGAGACTCCTCATCTAGGAAGAGGTCCGTAGAAAAGTAAAGGAGATCCTTAAACTTGACCCCCAACTCTCTCACTGACATACCACCCTTCTAAAGGGAGGGTAGCTCCTTCCACTTCTCATCCTTCATCATGGAAGGGAGGAATTCCACCCGGAACACCCTCTCAAAGTTAGTCTATGAGACCTCAGCCTCCTTCTTCTCCCCAATGGAGAGCATCCACCACTAACTCACTTCTACCCACATCTAGCTTACAACCAGAGGAACTCTATACTCTGTTGGATCCTGAATGAAGCTGAAATCTATCACTAGCTCATTGAGCCACCTCTTTGTCTCTATATTTAAAAGGATGCCCTCATACTTTCCAAGGGTCCACCACTGTAAGGTACGAAGCATCCTCTACCACTGATCGTCCTCATCCTCTTGATCATCCCTTTACCGATCAGCCAAATCAACCTCTGGGGCCTCAATCACCCGCAATACTTGTGGTCATCTTCTAGGTTCTATAACTACAAGGTAAACAAGAAAATCTCTAAGCTCGTGTAGCGTAGAAAATTGCTTTAAATTTTGTTTCTTATAATTTTTATTCATTTTAAATCCCCAAATACCCAAGACACACATGAAACAAGTCATTATGATGCATGTACCTTCCCTAGGGTCTCTACCCAACAATGAGTGTATCCTCACTGGTCATTCGGTAGTCCCAAAGTCCTTGCATCAGATCATAGGGGGTCCTAAAATCCCGTGTCCTAGCCAGTATTCCCTGGCCTATGTCACGCACCAAGATTGCCTAAAACTGTTTCCCTACCATCCTATGCCATCCTCACTATTCCTAACCCCTACCTCCGTCCTATATCTCAACCTTCCCCTAATACTATTCATTCACGACCCACCGTCACCAAGGTGAGGGAAGTGACAGTAAATTGCCAGACCCTTCCTTCTTCATGTTAAATGAGAGATAATTACCCCGGAGACCCACCTTCAATAGGTCCCGGAGTGGTGACTAGAACAAAGGGTATAGGATCACACGAAAAATGGAAGGAATTTCGCTTTTTATTTAGTAGGATTGGTAGATGAGATAGTAAGTCCCAAACAACACCAAAACACGAAGTAAAAGTAAAGCCCAAAGAATCCATCCCCATATGCATGTCTCAAAAATAAGTGCTACAATACAAGAAAAATCTAAAGGTAAATACCAAAGAAAATATTGCAGCAATAAAAACTATCCCAACATCCGAACTAGTATGACACCACAAAGTCCTTGAAGTCCTCCTGGAAACCTGAAAGTAGTTTTATATACGTAGGGTGAGTATATAGGTATACTCAGTAGGGAAAACCAAAATCTCTTGTGCACAAGTGGGGAGGCATTCTAATGTCCCATGATAAAAGGAGAACTGAAGAACCAATCAAGGAAACTATCCACCCAAACATCAAAAAAGAACAATCCCCAAATAACCCAAGTCAAGTAAAGTAATAGTAATAGTACATAGATATTTGGGTACCCTGTACCACTTTTCCACTGGTTATTGAAGTCATCCTATGCGTCAGACCTTCCCCACTATTCTCACTATAGTCCAACTGCAATACCATACCCACACAAACCTGGGATATCACAACCACACATCCCACCCAAAAACACCAGGGCCACAACAACCAATATTAACTACGCCCGCACACACCTAGGCTAGAACAACTACCGCTACACCCGAAGACACCTGGGTCTCATCCCGAAAACACTTGGGAAACATCCTTCCTGCACTCACGTGGGCTAACCACCACAACATTCGCTTCCGGAAGAATCATGGACTATAATGGACCTTAGGCCATCACAACCTACCCAAAAAGTCACTAAATACTCAAGAAAGGGAGAAGAAAAAGAGCTAATTACCAGCCACTCATAGTAGTGTTGGGAAAAACACCCCCATTGAAATTGGGGTGTTCAACACAAAGTTCTCTACTTGGGTGAGGTGAGAATAAGAACCCTAAGAAATAAATTATACATATAGGTAAAAAATCACTCATCTGAACCTAGGGGTTCCAAAAAAATCCTAGACACACTCCCTTATTATAATTCATTCATAAAAAACCACACCACTCACAGCCAAGGCACAAATTATTTCTAGAAAACAAATTCCAATTGGACCCACCCTAGTTTTCATATTCAAGTAATTCCATTTAAATAATTTTTCACCACCGGGTAACTAACATGCATATTCATAAGCCAAGGAGGGAAAAACAACCAAGCAACATATTAAGCATTCACACCCGGTTCTCTTGTAATGTCACAAAAACAAAAGGGATCCGTGGGATCCCTCAAAGTACTAGAACCAATCCAAGACCCCCCATATCTCCCCACATGGACTTAGATCCACAAACCAACAACTGCACCACAACAGGGGATCCCATCCCCATACATGTCACCCCACAAGGATCAAGTAGAACAACCACCCATATTTCCAAAATGGAGTAAGGCAATTTACAGATTCTATCACACCATTCATTGAGTTACTTATTTTCATTTGGTTAACTGGGGTGTTAAAATGAGGATTCTTGTTCACTAGACATTCATTTAATCAAAAAAATTTATGTGATTAAGCAATTTCCATGTTATTCAAACATCACAGAAGACAGGGGTCCATTTGTGCTCAAGGAAAGACCACCAACGACCATGCTTTTCAGAGGACACCAGCCCATAAAATTCACAACATATAAGAAAGGGTAAAAGATTACAACATCATCATAAAAAACACCCCTTAATTTTTTAAAATTCCATTTATTATCTTCATTAATTTTTGGTTTCATCCATCCCAATAAGAACATTAGCATACCTTCCCCGCATGATACACAATAAATATAGATGATGGAAAAACCCTACTTGGATGATCAACAATCGAAGTTTCTCTCCAGGCGCCAAGAACTGTGGACACACGACATGAAAAGGAGGAACTCCGAGGACTCCAAGAGTGAGAAAAAATTCTACAGAACATGCGAACAACTTTACTTGGAAAGGGGGATCCAAATGCACCAAGGAGAAGAAGGAAGGAGACCAGCCCCAAATAAAAATAATTCCCATGCGATAAAAAAAGCGTGATATACTGTAGTTACGGGATATCAAAATCTTGAATAGATTTAAAGGTGGATCATGGTTTCACCACACAGTTGGGTGGTGACAAACAATGGAATTAATTTCCATTTAATAATTCTCATTGGAGAAGTGTCCATAATAGCTGTGTGTTAAATAGTTTCCTTTAATCCAAGGAAAACACGCAACAAAGGCAGAACTGGAATGTATGAGTAAAGGTGTGACACTAAGGAAAATCCACATGTTTTGGTAAGTCACGGGTAACCCAAATATTTGGGGGATTTTGGATATCATTTATGGTATTTTAAGATTCTATAAAAAGGGTATTAGAAATACTTTTATGTTAAAAGATACGTTGTGAGAGTAGAATTGGAAAAGCAACAAGGGTGGGAAACCGTTTTGTGAGACACCATAAGCGGTGCCATCGTCACGGTGCCACCCTCAGGGTGACACCATCACGGTTCCACCCTCATGGTGCCACCCTCATGATTCTACCATCACTATGCCACCATATGTGGTGCCACCGCTTCGGTGTGAGACTGTGATAGTGTGAACGTTACGGTGCTACCATCACGATGCCACCCTCACGGTGCAACCATCACGGTGCCGCCATTTTGTTCTGAGACCAGGACCTGTGCCACCATTTTGGTGGAACTGAGTTTTTGGAAAATTCGTTAATGATTCATTTCTTGGGACATTATAGGTAACAACCCAAAAAACACCATATTGAGCTAGAATCAATTAAGAACTAGTGCAAGGTAATAAGCCTTACTGTACACCTTGTTTGACATTCACATGGGATATTATTTGGGAGTTCACAAACTATTTATGAACCAACATAATGTATTTAAATAGAATATTACTATCAATAACCTCAGATAAAACAAAGATATCATAGAGTAGAGAATTAGGTTTCATGATTTAGACATCTTATAAGTGATTTTCAGGATTATGTGGTTTTACTCTATGATATGTTCTACTCACACTATAATTTATAGTTTTATTAAACCGAGGGAACTATAAAGAACTAAGTTAACATTAAATGGTTTAGATATGGAATGTATTAGAATTAGAAAAATTGATCTCCTTAGTGGAAATCTCATGAAAATAATTGGGAAGGTGGTATGATTATTTGTTATTCTATTGATGGTAAAGAGATCATGTGTGACATGTCAAAGGTACATGATTTTCTAATAATATTGTTTATAATAATGAGTAAATATATAATACATGATTAATATTTTTCATATTTTAGGAAAACCATATTAATGAATAGGATAATGAACCTTAGTTAATTGATTAAGGATGAGGTGGAATGATCAATGTATTAATGTATTTTAATTCAAGGATTATGTTATATAAATTTGGAAGTATATGTTTTCCATTAAGGATTTGAAAAAAATTTACTTAATAATATTGATTTCCTTGAAAATATATTTAATGTAAAGAAGATATTGTTAATAATGGAAGGTAACCATTAATGAGTTCCTAATTTTGAGAAAACAATGTTTATCTTGGATAAAGAGATGATTGATATGGATAAAGTATATTGGAAAGTTTTAATTACCATGGAACATATTATTGATTTGTTGAAAAATTGGAATATATTATCATGGATTATGTTTACAACCTATTTTTTGGATTTAAGGAATATATCCAATAATCTTTAGAATAATAAATAATTCATGTTTTTAATAAGGTTTTATGGTAATTCAGGTTGTTACCATGTTTCAAGAGAATACATCATAAATTTATTCACATGTTTGGAATGTGACAACCACGAGCTACATTATGATATATGGGGGATCAATGTTAAGATGATTTAGTTATATTATTTCTAAGGTTTTGTATTTTAATCTTTTTAAGGGTTACATGTTTGGGCATTTATATAATGGTTTAATTTAAACATTAGAAGATGTTTTAGTGATTAAAGTATTATCTCACTGTATGAGGATTTATCCATATTGGATAAACTGTGTTAAACATTTTTCTATTATTATAACTAAAGAAACATGGAATAACGTATCATTATACATATGGATCTTATGGGCTATTATTTATTTAGGCATAACAAATACAACTTCATTTTTTGTAGTAATAGATGATGTGGAAATTGGTCAAGATCTAACCAAAGGGTGAGATTGTACTGAAATAAAGTATGTATATCCTATCATGAGATATTTGAACATTAGGAAAGGTTATTTAAATAAAATATTTTCCCATTATAATCGTTTTTGATGAAATTGTTGACATTTTTCAAGAAAATTTGGGTTATGGCTTTGAGATCATTAACTTTCTCCTAACCATGTTCTATATCACACTCCATTAGAATATAATAGTATGATTTCTTGTCCATGTCCATGTTTTAACTTTCCACTTATATTTTACTATGCAGAAAACAAGTTATGATTCACTTTGAAAAACTGTTATGTTTCCAAATTTCCTTTTTTAAATGAAGTTTAAGTAAAATTTTTTACAATGTGGGTTTTTATGAAAGAAACTTTCAAGTATTAAAGATTTGATATACCATAAAAATTTTGAGGGTGGACTTTATTTTAAGTTGGGTAGAATTTAACACCCTTATATTTTGTAAAATATATATTTTTGAATTAATTAAATCATTTTGATATTCTGTATTTCACACAACATTGAATATATCCTGTGTTGTATGAAATAACTAAGAATAGTTTGTGTTGCATGTAACACCAAGTTAATCTTATTATACACTCAAAAATTAGTTTATCATTCCATACATTTAAAAATATGTTTGTATTTTGTTATAAAAAATACTTTTAATGACTTGCGTTACACACAAGACCTCGTTTTAGCAAACTACAATGTACTATTAATAATAATATTAAAATATTTTTTAGTTTTCACCTTGTTTTTGGAATGAAGATTATGAATAAAATTAATTAAATTCCTAAAATAAGGTTTAAACATGTGTATAAGTAAAATTATATGGAGAAAAATTAACATGAAATAAAAAAACACTTTCAAAAAAATTGGAAATATTTTCTTGGTAAACTATATTTATGAAATTAACCATGTTTTACCTCAATAAATTATTTAATTTTCTTTAGATTAATTAATTTAATGAAATAAATATAAATATAAATAAATATATATATATATATATATTCATATAACTATTTAATATTAATTTTATGTGTTTTCTAGATAATATATATGAATAAATCCAATTTTACTCATAATGATATATATTTATTCCAAAAGTTAACTTTACCACCTATTAATGGAAAACCTAATTTAAATATATATTTTTGACATGTTTATAATTTTTATTTGAAAAAATTAACTTCATTTATTAAATTTTAATATAAAAATTTAATTTTGGTGAATTTTTTATATTTTTCTGAGAAGTTTTATTTTTTGATGAATAGTGAAAAACACTAAATTTTAATTGAAAACTTCGTTTTCATCTAATTTATTTATATATTTAAATTGTATTATAAATTAGGATTAATGAATGTTTAAATAAATTATACTTCTATTAATACATTTTTTCTATTTTATTCAATTTCACATTGAAACTGGATATAAAAACAATTCAATTGTGTGAACATTTTCATATTAAAACCTCGTTGTTTAGTCCCGTTTATGGGGTTATTTTAAAATTAATCTCTTCCACTTGTGTGTTTAAAATATGAAAAAATTGATTTATTATTTTTATTCAGAATAATTTATAATTTATAATAATGTTAGCTTAATTTCTGACTAAAAATATTAATGAATGTAATTAAAATTAATTACATCGATTGTGGTAAAAACAAGTTTACTTAGTTGTTAAAAAGAACTTAAGGGGAAAAATAACATACAGACATGCCCAAAATCCATTTTATGACCATATATATAAATTATCTTCAATTTTCACTAAAATTGACAATTATTGTATGTGCATAATGTAAGGGAGACCTCTTAGGAGTTTTTACCTTTTTATATTTACAAGAATGTCACTCCTCCTCCATTATAAAAAGGGAACTCACCCCACTTACTTCTTCACAACTCTATAAACCATTGGATAATACAATACAAGCACAAATAAGATCCCATACTTCCTATTCTCATCTTATATTCAACACTTTGGTAATAAAGAAAACCATGTTAGTCCTTTGGTGCAAACCAAAAGGGATTACCCAAATAAGAGGTAACATCCTTCAACAAGAACTTTTGTTTTATTTATTTATCCATCCACTAAATTATTATTATTACATGATTATATAATAAAATAAGTATGCTTAAGAAACTTAGTTGTTTTTATTCTAACTGTATGTCCTATACATTCACATATTTCCATCAAAATCATCATTTGTGTTTACGTTGGTCTACTGCTTCACAAATCAATATCATTTATTCTTCCATTTCCACCTTTAATGGTTTGGAATAATTATGGACATAATTTTTTTATAAAATATATATGATATTTATGATTTCTTTTATACTTATTTAATTATTATATAACACATACCTTCATTATTTATATTTTTGTGAGAATACCATAACTTCGTTTGTGGACGTGTGGGCTACCGCGTCCTCAAAGCGATGCGATTCATTCACAATTTACATGTAATGTATTAAGGATGAGTTTTGTAAATTAATATAATATATATGAGATAAAAATTCTAATATAATGATAATACATATACTCATATATTTCATTTACTTTTTTTCTTTCAATACACCGTGAAAATGGAAATAACGTCCATGCGTATGTACAACCTACCATCACCACGAACCGTATATTTAATTTCCTATTTCTATCTCTAAAATATTATTATAAATACATATATAATGAATATATATATATATATATTATATTTAATCATTTTTTACATTATATAAATAATTAAATCATAATCTAATTAAAGTGATCAAGAATAACTACTCAAAACATGTTTGAAAAACAATGCTGTTATTACCCAAAACGTAACTTTAGTTTAATTTTTTTAATAAATAGGTAATATAATTTCATAATAAAATAATATATGGTATTATATATAATAATATGTTTATTTGGTATATTTTTAATAATCATATATTTATTATATAGGTTTATTGAACGTGTACAGTGAACCTCTATATATAAGGTAAGGGGTTTTGTCTGAATTTAAATTCCATTGAGCCTTATTTTTTATTATAAAACTAATTACTTTTATATGATTTATATAATTCACTATGAAATGTTATAAATTAATTTAATTTATTTCATGGTATTCAAAGTTTTTATTTATTATATTATTTCACAGGTCTGACGATTCATAATTTACCCATATTGTAAGTGGATTTCTAGTCTCACATTTATTTCTGTGAGACTTATGTTATATTTACCAATATTTTATTTTGTGTAGTGTATATAATAACCATGAATGTATTATATGTTAATTATTCTTCAATTTATGGTTATTTACATATCCATTTTATGATATATATTTGATGGGTTTTGTGGTTCAAAAGTGACCAAATCAGTAAGCTGATTTTGGCCAAATTTTCCTTGTTAGAGACACATGTTATGTTATGAACCTATATTCTTTTACAAGGTGTATATAATAATCATTGAATTTTTTATCTTAAATATATTTATTTTTATGATATTTTACAATTAATTTAATTTTATTCTCTCATAGGTATTATGACACAAAGTTACCGAAGTGGTAAGAGTATATTGCTACATTCTCATAGTTTCTCGGGACTGTTTATGACTATAACCCTCTTAATGAAATTTTATGAAACATATCTCAATAACACTCATTAACTTTCTTCTAATATGAAATTTCATGATATATTAATGTAATTATACCATTTTCTAACTCATTTTAACATTAGATAATTAATAAAATCGTTTTATGAAATAAAGGCCTTATTTATCTCCTTTGTTAGAAATTTTTTATATTCCAAAACCATGTTTTCTAATAATATTTTCAATTTTTTAAATGATAATTAAATATAATTTTCAAGGAAAATTATTTTTAAAATATTTTACATTTTATTAGGTGTTTAAAATGTTTTTCAAATATTTATTTATTAGTTTTCATGTTTTTTTCCAAAGAAAATGGGTTTCAAATTGTTTTATGTTTTAAAAAGTGTTTTTTAAAGAGGAAACAGTATTTTCCTAAAGATTTTTTTAAAAATATCATTTAAAATTATTTTACATTTAATATTTCATCCTTGGATATGGGTTATTCTTTACTATGGATATGATCTAAGGACACCATTCTTATTTTTTATTTGAATGGTTTATGTTAATGATAAAAAGTTTTTTATGAAACCCATTTCTCTTCCATAGGTTATATCATGATAAAAATAGTATGAAACCCATTTTATTTCATGGGTTATTCTATTATTATTAAACTTATCTCTTTTCCATAGGTTAGGATATGATGAAATATTTATGTTACCCATTTTTTTCATGGGTTATGATATGATATTTATGAAACCCATATCTTTTTATGGGTCATGATATGATGCATATTTTATCTTGTGGAACACATATGTATGATTTTATTATGTGATATGTGGGACCTATATCTCCCTTGAATGCATTGGGTATATATTTATATCTCATAATATAGACATGGCAGTAATAAGAAGTGAACATGGTTCAATAATACTAGGATGCAATGAGGAGTGAAGAATGTTTAGTAATAAAATGATAGAATGAGGAGTGAACACAGTTTAGTAATACAGGGCTGGAACAAGGAGTAAAATCACTTCATTAATATAAGTATGGAATCAAAAGTTAACAAGGTTCAGTAATTCCAGGATTGAATAAAGTGTAAGATCAGTTCAGTAATATAGTTCTGGAAGAAAGAGTGAACTTGGATCTGTAATTTGGGACTGGAATGAGGAGTAAAAAAATTCAGTAATACAAGGTTGGAATGAGGAGTGAACCCTGTTCAGTAAAAACTTTGTCTAATAAGATAGTATTGGGAGTTAACCTTGACTACTAATATGGTTTGAGGAGTGAACCCATTCCTCTAAGATTACCTTTTTATTAATCCTTTACTACTAAGGACATTATTTTATATGATTATGTGTTTCAAAAAATTCTATTTCCTTTTCCTATATTGTGATTTCCTAGATTATAATCTTGATTACATTATTATTCATATCATATGAACTACCAATATTTATTCAATGACTCATGCATATGTTCTATGATAAGAAAAGTTTGATCGTCAAATGTTATTTTCATGTTCTCATACCCTTATTCTCGTGTTCATGTTATGCGTATGTTTCTCCATTGTTTACCCTTACCGGGAAACAAAGCTAAAAAATTCTTATGATTCCTTTCCCCATGTCATGAAGAAAGGTTTTAAGTTGGATTACTAAAGGGGAAGATCATTATTGAAGATATTGAATACGTTTAACCAAATTAGAATAATGTGTTCCATGTTTCCGATGACACTAAACTATTATAGTCCTTAGGCGTGTACTTTGGTAATGTTATGATTATTCATATAAAATGATGTGATAAACATGTATGCTGAGTATTCATCTTTATAATATAGTGGTATTAAAAAATGATTTATAAATATTTATTTTGAGCAGAATAGGTATACTCAGTAGGATCGTCCTGGAGCCTCTCATAAAAAAGATAAAGAAATAATACTAAATCCTAGTGAACAACAAGTGAAGCTAACTCATCACTTAAATAGGTATGTTATGTTGCATTACTCCACATGGTTCACTCACCAAATATCGTACACAAGTAACAATAAAATATCCAATATAATATCAAAATAAGTTATGCCACTACCACTTCCCCAATAGTTTTCTTCTCTTCACCAACATCACAATGTTCTGATCCATCTCTCAAAAAATAACCCTTACCAAAGACACCTAGGCAAATAAAATATATTATGCACCCCTTGAATCGCATCATCCTATAATCATATAACATGAACCTCATGGATCACATAATTTCAATATCTCGCCCACATTTCTATATAGTAATCGAGTAGTTTTTTAGATGCACCATTGTTTGTATGTCCTGTATTAAACATCAAACCATCATAGCCCATACACAATAAACATATAAAAATATTTCATATACTATATCTGAAGACACTTGTGTCTGAAATGACCATAATCCATTAAATACCTCCATAGATATATTTATGTAAATATAACCACAGTGCATACTAGAACATAATACTACCCTGAGAAGAAAGTGGGGATAAATGGGGTAGTCAAACAATCATCCCTCGTTAACCTAAATATTAGGGAAAATACCTTACCAAAGTCCACTGTGCATCATTCTCCCTACCTAAAAGGGTAAGGTAGAATATAAAAATCACATAACATAGGAATATACATATAAAACACAACTATACTATGAGAAACTACATATAATTAATCTCAACTAAAGATATCCTCTCTCGGACACTCAACTCCCACTCTTAAGGACTAGATTTCCTATAAGAAAAAAGCATAAAAACAAGACATTCAAATAATTATTTCTTTTAAAAATTTCAATACTACATTAATTAATTTTTTCCCATTAATTAATGTTATAAAATTTCCACTTTACATTAAATATCATCTAATGTTTATTCCCTCCAGGAATAATCCAACTTATCACATGGTTCCTCAATAATTATCATCATTCAGTATTACAACAAGACATAAATCCCATAGGTTAAAAAACTTATAATTCATTTTTATTTAATAATTCACGGTACTCTAAGACTCATCTTAATCTACCAGAAAAGAGATTCATAATCCATGCAAAACTGGAAGCTTCAAGTATTGAGAAAAGGAATGAATAAAAAATTGAACTCTACAGTATTTCCTTTAAATCAGATTCATTAATAAGTAAACATCTCATTTTTTAGAAAAATAATGGGAAATACTATATTCAACACATTCCATAAGTCTTGGTTCTATCCCTGATACCACTATGTATATCACCATGCATCCCGCCATCGCAAGCGCCAATTTCTGCCACATACCTGGTCTTCTATGACCTTATCTCCTCAACCACAAATCATATAAAGCTCACATTAATTTTCATTAAAAAGAACACATTCATATAAAACATACAATGTATACATCAAAAAAAGTCAATAGGGAATCTGTACCCTAAAATCAAGACATCTATCCCTCATTAGAAAACTTGATTGATTGACCCAAAAAATTTATCTTTATCAAATAATTAGTACATTACTATCTTGAATTAATCAATTCAATTATTACTGCTTACAACCATAAGAAACTATGGAACCATCTGTAAAAGACTACAATATATTTAAACACACCTTCACGAATCACTTACAATTTCATGAAACTACATGTAAAAAAAATTCAATTAACACACCTCTTATTGATTTTAAGTATCATGCATTTATAAATTCATTAATATTTCAACAACAAGAATTTTTGAATTTACATTAATGATACAATTTTCTATATAAAAAACTCACTAAACCATAGCATAAATAACTTATTAATAAATGAATATACAAAATATAACACACTATCCATAAAAAAAGAGGCAAATCGTTGACACTGTATAAAAACTAGTGATCTCTACAACCATAATCCATATATTTTCATTATTTATATTTTAATATTTATCAAGGTTAATTTCACCATTTCCCAAAGAGATAAAACATGATAACTTTACGATTTAACAATAATTAATAAGAGAATCAAAAAACATCCTACCTCAATTTATAAGTTCAATGTTCCCAATATAATAATAGATGATCAAGGATAAACCACAACCAAAATAAACACCACCAAGTTGAAGGAAGGTTCATCGAAAACTAAAAACCCCAATCCACAAACAACCATGATTGGAAAATATCCCAAAACAAAAAGAATTTCCATAATGAACACCTGATAAGAGAAAGATTATAGGCTAAAAGAAAAGTGGATAAAAAGAAGTGCCTTTTACAAAAACCATTCAATTTTCTATGAACCAAGGGTTAGAATCTCAAGGAGTCAATTATTGGGTTCCATGAAATATATAACCAACACTTGGAAGAAAATTCAAGGTTGGTTTCAATGTAGTGGTCCAATATCAACCAAGTACTATCTCACAAAATTGTAATTTCTATGTCTTAATGCAGGGAATAGAAGTAGTGTCTAAGGAGGATTCCATTTCTAACCCTTTGGTTGAATCAATAAAAGAACGAGTCTACAATAAAACTATGTTATACCCATGTTTTTTCCAAACTATGTCTATAGGTCACCCCTATGGCCATGTAAAAAAAATTCATGTGAAGGATCTATACTCTTGGTTCTAAAAAAATCATGGTTATAGGTCTCACCTATACCCACTGCTTATATAAACCATAAAAATAAGTTTTTTGTGGGGAGGGGGGAATCATGGGAAGGGAATGAGAAAATGTAAACCCACATTTTGATCAAAATATGGGAATAGATAATGTTTCTGGGCTCCTATACAAACAGTTTGGGTAAACTGTTGATATAGGTCACCTATACCAATAATTTCCGAAGATTGTGGGTATAGGTTGACCAATTATTTTTCTATAATAATAAAAATAATAATAAATAATTTAATATAAATAATTATTTACACATATACATATATTTATTTATTTATTTAAATATGAGAACAAAAAATGTGTTGTATGATAGTGGAAATTTCATTGGATTATAAGCTGAAGGTACTGAAATCTATTCCTAGTGATGGATTTTTTTGAATAAAGAACCTATACTCATGGTCACACTATGGGTGAATTTGGGACCATTATTTTTTCATAATAATAATAATAATAATAATAAATAATTTAATATATATATATATATATATATATTTGAATATAACAACACAAATTGGGTTGTATGATGATGGTAAAGTCATTAGAGTATAGGTATACCCTGATGGATTAAGCACCCACAGTTCTATAAGCTATGTGTATAGCATATAAAAATATTATATGGGTTATACTCATCACTTATAACCATGATTATTGGTAAAGATTTCAATAGTTTGAGGAAACCCACAATTTAGACAAGGTAGGGGTTATGTTGATTCACAAATACCAGGTCTGTCATATGTTCTAAATCTAAATGCTTATACCCCTCCTAATACACCCTCAAGGGTATGAAACAAGAATATGAAACTATTGAACCAATAACAAAGGTATGGGTTACAACTTTGTAATGTTTTCGTGTTTATAGTGTACTTCTTTTCTAGTTATTACATGATTTAGTAAGTGGGTGCCCTTGGCAGTGGTGGGTTGGTGGTGGGTTTTTCTCGTAGAATTTTTCAATAGGGTTACTTGTGTGTAATATTTTTTTGTGTTATGTGTCTTTGAGTTTCTCTGTGTTTTTGTGATTGTGGTATTTATTTAGTCAGGTCTTTGGTCAGAATCATGTGACGGTTCTGATTCAACCAAAGGTGGTTTTTTTCAAAAATAAAAAATGGATTCGAGAAAGTTTTTTATTATTTTAAAACAATCATTTATTTTTAAAGCCTCCGTTTAAAAATAGATAAATATAGGTCTTGATAATTAAATTGGATGTAATTTTCAAACTGGTGTTTTAATTTTAATTTAGTATGAAATTTTAGGATTTATGACATACTCAAGAAATCATTGTTTTCATTTGAGTAAATTTAGAATATATCCAGAAAATTATAAATGAATCATTTTTTATGTTCTTTTAAAAATTTATTCAGGTATGGGAATTATTTTTAAATGTTATGTTTAAGGGTAATGTGATTTTTTTTCACTCATTTTCATTAATTTATTTTGGACCAGTGATTAAGGGAATTTAGGTGAGATTTCAGCATGGTTTAATTTTTTTTAAAAAATTATAAGTGGTAATTTTATTTACATATATGCTTGAATTTGTATTCTTCATGTTTAATGTTATGAAAAAACTAATTTTCCTAGGTTTAAAGTATTTTAAAAAAGCCTTAATTAATTTTTTGATGGAATCGTGTTATGTATTGAAAGTCTAAATTAGAGTATAGATTGGGTTGAGTTTTTTTTATGATTTACAAGATTGAATAAAGAAATTTTAATGAATACAGTATCATTTTTTTTATGTTTAAAACTTATTTTCTCGATATATTTGGATTATTTTCATGACGATGAATTGGAATAAATTTAAATTGGGTTTGAATAATTATGAATTTATTTCTCCCTAGAAGGGATGTGGATTTAATTATATTTCATTGGGTTTAATTGTTTCATGGGAATAAATGGGTAGTTTTATTTAAAAAAGAAATTTTATTACCTTTTGACTTGATTGATGATAATGTTCTTGTTTGGATTGTGCATGGATATTTAAAAAACAATTCTATCATGGTAAAGATTTAACAGTTGATGTTTTACAAGGGTATTTTGGGTTTTTAGTGGATTGGATATTTTAAAATAGTTTTGAATTTAAAATTTTGTTGTTGTATGTAATGTTTTTTCTTTGATTGTAATTTTTTTTATATTTGAAGCTATTTTTGTTATTAATTAGAATATTGATTTGTGACCATATATGATTATGTTCAAGTAGTTTAGTTTAAAATAATTTTGTTTTGAACACTTTGGTTTACTACCTAAGAGGCATCACTATTTCTAAAATTAAATCATGTATATATATATTTATAATAACACTTTTTAATCATTAAATATAAAAGCACAATGAGTAGTGTTTAGTGGTCAGTATGAGGTCAAATACAAGCTCAAAACATTTAAAATTCCGTTCAAAAGTTAGGCCTTATTATGTGAATGTTTGAAACATAATCAACATTGTTAATAATGAAAGTGCATTGAAAGTTATAAATTCAGGGTCGTGAAGTAAAAATTCAATATTATTGAAGAATAATATTTTTATTGTAATAATAAAATCTAAACAAATCAATGGTATGATGTTTTTTCTCTAATTTCTAAGCTCAACTTTTTCCATGATAAATAAAATTTTCTATTTATTAATTTGGTATCTCAAAAAATATTTAAATATAGGTTACCCAAACATATTCCATCCTCAATATATAATTCATTCCCCATTCCCAAAATGTTTTTATTAATAAAAATTCGTTTTTATGATTTAAGTGATAACCCTTATTAAAAAATACACCTAAATTGACAAACCATCTAAAAATATCTTTCAATACACCATGAAAATCCATGATGAAATTACATTCCAAAAGACTTATCCCCATTATTTTGGGATCAAGTCTTTTACAACATCATTAGGTCTAAAAAAATTATACAAATTATCTAGATCCTCTAAAGTTAACACAGAGTCAATAAATTGTGTTTCATGGATTTGATCTTCAGAATCATTGCCCAACTGATCAGAAATTTCAATCATGTTTTTCGAGAAATGTGTGCGTGGAAGAAGTCCCTGATAACATAACATGTTAGGGGAGTATCTGATTATTTATTAACTTGGTAAATAGGTTCAGAATTTATGGGATGATCTAGCGCTATCTTGGAACCTTGGATGAATCCAATTATCACTCCATTATGTGCCTAATGGATTGTGCAGTCACACAGAGAGTGGGGGTGAATCAGTTGTGAATTATTTTACTAAATTCTTTTCTTTTCTTTAACTACCTTAGAACCATTGTCACATGTTAGGATGAGAGGATCATGTATGCAATATAGAATGTAAATAAAACCCAATATATAATGTTATTACAAGGATTTGTACTAATACCATCATTCTTGTTGCAGTTGTTTATATCCCATGGTTCCATATTCTTTACTATATGAATATAGTTACAACCAGGGAAAGTCTCATTCCTTCAACACCGAGTTTCATAGTGTTCCTCTCTAGAGTCCCCCTAGAGTTCACAAATTGCTACCTATACAACTGACTTAGGAGTCTCATATGAGGATCATTATACTATATCACACATTATTACCAGCATCCGACCAACTATCTCCAATGTCCCACTGGAGTCTTTTTCTACTTCAGAGTCCCACTGAATACTTCCACTACCTTGTGTCACATAAAATATGATCTACTGATAGGATGATATCTTAATATTCATCCCTGAAATTGTTGGATAACACATGATCATGTACTATTAAAGAACCATTGAACTGGTTCTAGTCTTTCATAATAAATATTACCACCTATTGATAATCAACTACCTTAGTACAATACTGCTTGGGAAAATATTAGTTCTTATACCGAAGACATGACATCACTAATTACTGAAGACTAAAATACGTAATCATTATGAAATAATGCTCCAACATCTTTATCAAAGAAATTCACACTAATTATGAAATTCATATTAAATGCGTCTCACATTAAACTTCATTGATATATGTAAAACAATGAATGTTCTTATTCATTGTGTAATAACTGAAATGCACAAGAATCTCACTATTCAAAGTGTTATTTCATGTTCATTAAATTGTTTTATAAGGAATACACATAATTAAACTATTTAACTTGGTTATCACTTCACACTAACTTAAATATATTTATATAGTTTTATGCAAACATTATATGTCATATACACACTATCTACTATTTGTTACCCAATGCATGTGTATTTATGGAATAACGTAAGTACAACTAACTATCTTCATCGCATAACACTATAAATGACCTTATAAAACATCCATCAAACAAACACAAGTGAATGAGATACTTACTTTTGTGAAAAATTGTCTATCATAGTTCTTTTTCTTCTTCTTCATGAGGCAAAATGTAGGCGACACTGTCTCATCGTAATCTTAAGTCATGTAAAATAGGGAGACTCATAATGTTCTATCCCAATAAGCTTTACAGAAACAAGTTTATTCACAAATAAAAACTAGTATGATATGAACATGCATTATTTCTATGGTATTATCATATTCTTCTCACAAATAGTGAATGTGATGAACTCTTATTTGTAAACCAGATGTTTACAGATTCTCTATTTATCCGAAACCAAGAGACTATCATTATTGGAAACACATATCCTCACATATGAACTCTGCCTTTTATAAGAAAGGATAAATGTGCCTTTAACTACCTTAAATCCATGTGATCTTACATACCTCATGCTTCGCGATAATGAGAATCACCATCATCGTAAAACCATATTTTCTATACACAACATATTCATGGTTTGATCTTTGTTTTAAAATAATAGAGAAAATTCATGTAAATTATATCATATTATAATTGTCAGGATTATAAAATGATGAATAAAAGCCTCATATTGATCTCTCGGATGTCACTGTATGGAGATCATGGGGAGAAGCAATCCTCTGATAAGGCTTGATAAATAATAGGAAGTGCTACACTAATCGGGTAGCTTTCATTGATCTCATCAGATGACCTCACATATTTCCATGTTTTTAAATAGGAACTACATTGAATAGGTTCTAGGAATCAAAAAGTAAAAATACTTAGTTTATGGACTCCCTTTTATAACAATCTACTCTTTTTTCTGACCAGAATTGGTTATTGGTTCACTATGATCACTCATTGGCACCACTCTATGTCAGTGTTTACCTCCGCCACTATACCGCTTCACACGGTGGCTCACTGATCCCATGCACCTCTGTATGAGTTCTCTTTACACCCCCCTAACCAACATGTGGGCCCAACTAAGTTTGATCTCACCCAAATCAGTAGTGGATGTGGGTCCCTCAAGCCAGTTGGCATGGTTGGCCACTTTTTGGTATTCTATAGTAGAAAAACATAGTCATATTAGATATGAGGTGAAAATACAACATAAAATATCATCTATATTTTAACTCCTAAAATAATTAATTAAAATGTTATAAAAAATGTGCAACCTTCTAATGAAATTGGGTACTTTTTTTGAATGTTAAGAACAAATCTTCAATTTCCAAATTTAAAACTCATTTACTTTCTATCTTCTTAACTAATTGAAAAAAATAAACTTCAACAAACCACTTGGGTTTTTCAATCCCCCCCTTTGGATTTGTTTTCAACATCAAACAATTATCTATGTGTAAAAAAAGTGTGATCAAATTTCACATCAATCCAACATATCATACTGATACTGAAACATTTCATAAGGTGTTATTCAAAATATTTTCAAATAATTTTATGTATACATCTCAAAAAAATATTAGAGACATTCAAGTGAAAGAAATATTTTCCCCTTTCAAATTACATTTCCCTTTTTCATGTAATAATAAATATATGCCTTTTATAATTGTTTTTTTCAGAATAAAAATAAGAGTGTAACCAACATACCTCAATGATGACAAGATTCAATCTCTAGATAACTAACTACAGTAAACCAATTCATACCCTACCAAAACTTATAATTTTCAAAATATATCAATTGAGATACAAATATGTGGTGGTTGATCTTCTATTATCCCCCTAAAGAGATTCACTCAATAATTCTTTGTTATGATTGAATTTCTTGAAGAATAAACTCTATGAATCCTTTGGGATTATTTCAGATATAGAAAAAAATACAACATGGGGCCAATTGTCTTCTATTATGAACAACATTATAGTTGTAAGATGTTCAAATTTTTTATTAAATTCAGGTATCTCCTAGAATTCATGCTTCATCTTTAATTATGTTCACAAATAACATATATGATATATATATTGGAATAAGGTGGGTCCTCAGTGTTCCTCAATTAGAGAAATAGGGCAAATATTTGCTTCTAAACCAAACAATATTCTTAGATGAAAAAGGATTCTTCACATTTTCTAACAAAGCAGTTTCATTTTTCTCTAAATGTTTCAACATTCTTGGATCTTCCTACTATTATGGACATATGATTAAACATTCTTTAGGAACAAGCTCATTATTCACATTTTGTTTATACTTCTTTTTCCCAACACTATAATTCACATATACTTTCCCTTTCTTCTTAAAAAATGATTCTTGTTTAGGTAACCATGCCAAATGATTTTTATCTGAATTTGCAGACATATTACACATTTAAAACACAACTTTAACATTAATTGAGTTACCCTTTTGAGGAAAATTTTCTGATTCTTCATCAGTGACGTATTTCACCATATGAATCATGTTGTTTCTCTTTAGAATTGATTCTTTCTCTGATTTCATATTTCCTTTTTAGTGTTGATTTTATTTCTAATTCACAATGGTCCATGATGTGGCATCTCCAACCATAATAGAAGAATATTTTCTTTGGTGTGACAGTCTTCACATCATTCTCTATAAACTTAATGGGAGTCATTTTTTAACTAACTTCTTCTTTTTTTCGCATCCCATGGATGACCTTTCATCTTCATTTCTTACCTTCTTCACTTATTCTTGTGATATTATATCCATATCAATATATTATTTTTTCATGATGGGTATATATGATCACTCATCATAACAGTGACAAATTCTATTGAAATTATCTTAGATTTTATTTAAGTATTCATATCTATTCATGATAGACTGGTTCTTTTTCTTCGATTACTTCTTCTGTTATATAGGATTCCATTTCTCTTAATCATTTCTCCCCCTAAATGTAGGAATTATTTAATTTTTACACAATGAAATATTTTGAAAAAAAATTAGTTTTCTAATGTCAAAACATCGAACAACACCAACAGTATCCAACAAATCATGATTTATTCTTCTCTGACAAAGTACGACTATCTTTGAAATTTTTCTCATTTTGAGTATCACATTTCTTCTTCTGAAATTTATTTTGGGAACATGAATTTAAATTGTTCCTTACATCCATATTTCATGATATTTCCAATTCATGAGAATCTTTCTTTACATTTTTTATCCAAATTTTAAAGTTGAATTTTCACTAGTCTTAAAAACAACATCTATACAAATAGATTTATCAAGAAATGGGTAACCATAATCAATGAGCATGTAGTATATTTATCCCTAGGTAATCTCAACCTATTATTTCCACTAGATTTAGTATTTTTAGAAATATAACTCTTATTAGATATTAGCTTGTAAATACAACTTTTCTCAGTATCTTGGGAAGTCATAGCATGTGTACGTTCCATTTTTTTCATTTTCTCTTCTAGGACAAGCCTTTTTAATTTGAGAGAAATATTATCATCATCAACTAATTTCATTATTTTTTCCCATTAAATCTTCATCATCTGAATCTCATCTTTATGCACCTTCTTTGTATTTAGTAATAAGCAATTACGTTTCTTGATTCTTTCTTCTTTAACATCTATCCAAGAATAATTAATATTCATAGATGTATTTTACTGCTTTTAAATTGCATAGATAAATTCTATAAATACCATTTAAAAAATACATTTCTCACATGTATTACTTTGAAATTATTCAATATATTCAACATATATTTCTTTGAAAATAGATATAAATACCTCATTTTCTTTCACAAGATTTGTAAGAGTGTTGAATATGTAAACATTTTAGTCAATGCCTCTTTCACAACATTAGCATATTATTCTAGCTGTAATTTTTCATCTCAAATTTCCTTGAAAACTCTTATCATGCATGTTACCACTTCTTTGAGAACTTTCTTCAAATTCTCTCTAATTTCATAATTGTTCATATCTTCATCACAGATTGAACATGATTCATTAGAATTATAATTAGCTGATTTCAATAAAAAATTACCACAATGAGTATCTTCAGATAGTAGTTGATCTTCATTTATATTTGAATTCATCTTCAGTTTCTATGTCACTCCTATCTTATCATTTTTCAATTTCTTGACATGAAATTCAAAATTTCTAAAATCAGGAGTAGAGGTAGGATTTTCCATTTGAATATCTTCTGATTTTTTTTGAAACTCTAATATAAAATGCATATACTTATAATATAAACAACTGGAAAAGTAATGTATAAACAACCATAGGTGGAATTTTCGCTGATACCAATTTAAGTTTTCAATGTATCGTGAAGTCACACTGAGAGGGGGGGTGAATCAGGTGTGACTTATTTTATTGAATTATTTTCTGTTATTTAACTCCTCTCAAACCTCTTTCACGTATGTGGATGAGTATATCCTATAAAAAATTGATACCACCACAAGTGTGGGACAAAACCAAAATACAATTGTCCTTTCTGCAATCGGTTATACCCCTAGTTAAATATTCTTCACTACATGTAGATGGTTACAACCAAGGAAAGTCTTATTACCTTCAACACTGATTCCTACAGTGTTTCACTATAGAGCATCAGTATTGTTCACAAGTTACCACCAACACAAGTGACTCCTGAGTCTCAAAAGAAGATATTTATATTGCATCCCATAGTGTTTCTAGTATCCCACTAACCTACTCTATAAACCCACTGGAGACTTCTTTTAATTCCATGCCCCCTGAAGGCTTCCTCTATCTTGAGTAACACATGATATGATCCAATGATAGGAGTATCTATTAATCTTCCCCTGCAAGATCGATGGATCATACTGGATCATTTACTATTCAAGAACATTTACATTGATGTTAGCCTTGCTCAATAAATATGATCACCAATAGATAACCAACTACATCAGTACAACACTACTTGGACAATTATTCTTTCTTCTATTGATAACCCAGTCTCACTGATTACTGAAAACTCAGATACGAATTTCTTTTGAAATAATTATTCATCTTCAATCTCAAAACACCACACAATAAATATGAAATTTTTATTTCATGTTATTCACTTCAATATCCATGCATGTATGTAAAACAATTCATGTACTTCTTACTTTGTGAAATAATGAAAATGCACAAGCTTCTCACTATTACAAGAGTTATTTCATGTGCATGAATTTTTTTTATAATTCCTACACATACATAAATTAATGAACTTTCATCTCACTGCACACTACCTCTAATATTCTTAAACTATTTGACACAAACAATATACCTCATACCCACATTGTACACTATTTGTTATTCATGTGTGTTTATGAATGGAAGTATGGATGTAAAATTACCTTTTCTCATTGCATTTCACTATACATATCCTTCTAAAATTATCTTCACAAAAACCCAAATGAAAGAGAGGCTTCCATGAATGAAACAATTTCTTTCATGGTTCTTCTACTTCTTATTGATGCAACGTTTAGGTTAAAATGTCTCACAATAATCTCGATCCGCACAGATCAGGGGGGAAAGTAACACAATATCCCAACTATATTTCCAGAAAAAATACTCTCCATAAAGAAAAACTAGTATTCTATGCACAAGTAGCATTACTATAGGATTCTCTTCTTCTTCACACAAACAAAGAATTCACGAAACTCTTCTTCACGAACTAGATATTCATGGTGGCTTTATTTATCTTGAAACAAGATCCTATCATGTTCAGAAGCACCTATACTCAACTATGAACTCATATTGTTTTTATTGAAAATGATCAACATACATTGAACCACCATAAATATTTGTGAACCAACTTACTTAAAGTTTTGATGACAACGAGAATCACCATCATCATAAAAACATATTTTAAACACATTGTATATTCTCGGTTTGTTATTTATTTTAACGTGAAAATGAATTTTTATGTGAATTTGTTCATATTATAATTTTAAGGATGATCAAATGATGATCAGAAGCCTTGAATCGACCTCTCTGACAATGCTGCATGAAGAACCCAACACACAGTAGTCCTCCGACGAGTCTTGAAAAAGAAGAAGACATGTTTCACTGAATGGATGACTTGAAATGATATGATCAGATGACCTCTATTAATTCTAGTTTTCTTAAAGTAGAGATCTAGTGACTAGTTTACTAGATTCACTCATTGAAAAATACTCAGGTTCTTCCTTCAATTTTAAAACAATATTCTCCATTTGACGACCATAATTGGTTACTGGTCCGCTACGATCACTCGTTGGCACACCCCCATGCCAACATCTACCTCTACCATTGTGCCACCTCACCCAAAGGACCTCTACTCCCATGCACCTATGTGTCAGCATGCTTTACACCCCCTCTGCCTTCATTCTCACTCAGATGAGGTTACATCTTCCCACCTCATTCATGGTTGTGGGTCCCACAAGTTTGGTGGTGCAGTTGTACCCTTATTTGGTATACTTCATTAAATAAGGTTATCCATATTCCTTGTGAAGTGAAAAAACAACATAAAATATCCTATATATATTAACTCCTATAATAATGAATTAAAATGGTGTAAACAATGTGAAACCTTCTATAATGCATGATACACATGTTTTGAACAATAAGAACAACTCTGCAGTCGTCACATTTAAAACTTATTGAATTTTCATCTTCTTAACTAATTAGAAAAAATAAACTTCAAAAAACCATTTGGGTTATTTTCCCTAGACCCATCAAGTCTGTTCGAGGCCTCACCCACTATCTTTGAATGATTAACACGATCTTAGTATTAAATTGATATTCAGGTTCTATAACCTCACCTATTTTACTCATTGACCTCGTCCTCATGGGTTTGGATAAGTTATAATAGTGTTTGTAATTTCTATCCTTCTTCCCCAAAGTCAATGACTGTCCCCTTGATTGGATTAAGGCATTTTACCTTTTTCATGCTTGTGCAGAAGTACTTTTCATCAATGAGATATTCCTCGTTTTCCTATAATGACTAAGAGGTTTCTCTTGCCTCCACCCCTTACTCCCCTACTTGTTTCTTTTTCCTCCTATACCCCACTAATCTTCATCCCACATTTTCTTTGTCACCCCCTGCAACATCATGAACTATTCTTGAGCTCAATACTCAAGTGAATTTTATGTTATGAATTCTAGTTGTTGGCCTGACCTCCTGAAGCTGGCTTGTCTAGCATGTTTTTTTGGACCGAGGCCTAGAGACCTAGATTGACTAATTCATCAGGCGCATCTGTTATAGGTGTATCAGTAGATCTCCCCTAATTCACTGCATCTACATATGATGAGTTTTAAATGTGGTAATACATCACAAGAACCATTGGGGACTGAGATTTGTACCTCACCTGAATAGTTTGATCTCAATTTCGAATAAGGGGAATGTGAAAAACTGACCCAATCGACATATACATTCCATCGCGATTCAATCATGGATTAACCATCTTCAAAAGAGTAGGTTGAGAAGCCAATATCCTGAAAACAATCAATGTATCAATATCCCCACACCATGATGCTTCATCCTTAGTGGTTTATTATGGTACTAATGCAGAAATATTACATGTATGTGTTTTTTTATTTAATTATATGGGTGTAGGGTTCTTATGTTAAGGGAAATGGGCACCCTAAAACGATATGGCATTTTGGGAAGAAACACCAAAATTCTAGACCAATTGGCGATTTTAATTGAATAACCCCAAAGTTCTTCATCATTTTGTTCTTTGGGGTCCTATTGTCTAATTCCACACCCTACCCACCCCACTATATTCATATATTAATATTAAATATAATTATAAATATTAACCTATTTATATAATTATATATTTTTATTTATAAGGATAGGTTTAAAATTATATTTATCATTTATAATTATATTTATATAAATAACCACTTATTTATAAACATTATATATATATACCAATATTTATAAATTTACAATTATATTAAGTTAAAATTGTATATAAATATTTTTATAAATAAATTTATATTTATAAATATTTATAAAAATAAATTTTATATTTATAAATATTTATTTATAAATTATTATATGTTTGAAAATATTTTAAATTTATTTATAAAAAAATTTATATTTATATTTATAACAATATAAATATAGATATAGTATTTTGTAACTATAAATATATTTATATATATATAAATAATTATATTTATTTATATATATCTATCTATAATTATAAATAAATATTTATATAAATAAATTTATATTTAACAATATATATATAAATAAATTTATATTTATAAATACATATATAAATCATTTTTATATATACATATTTATTTATTATTTATTATTTGTTTAAAAATATTTTAAATTTATTGATAAATAAGTATATATTCATATTTAGAAGAATATAAATATAGGATTATCATTATAAAATTATAAATACATTTATATAAATACACGATTATACATAAATAAATATATCTATATTTATAAAGATGGATTTATAATTATATTAATTAATTACATATATATTTATATAAATAAACTCATATTTGTAAATATATATTTATAATTATATTTATCTATAATTTTAAATAAATCTATATGTGAATAAATCTATATCTATAAATAATTATTATAATTAATTATATACTTAAACATATTTTAAATTTATTTATAAATTATTATATATTTTTATTTATAAAATTTTATAGATTCACATTTATAACAATATATATATTTATAATTATTTATATAATTACAATTTTATTTATCTATAATTATTAATAAATATTTATATAAATTAATTTTAATATATAAATATTTATTTATAATTTTTTATATGTTTAAATAAATTTTAAAATTATTTATAAATATAATTATAATGAAATATATATATATATTTATAATTATATAATTGTAAAAATATATTTATATATTCATTGAAATTGTATTTAAATTTATATAAACATTAAAATATATTTATAATTTTATAATTCTTAAAATATATTTATATATACATTTAATTTTTTTATAATTATATAATTATAAATTTATTATATTTATATATACAATATATATATATATATTCATTTAAAATTATGAAATTATATATAAATATATTTGTAAATATATAATTATAATATATATATATATAATTTATATTATTTTTTAAATTTATATATAAATATATTTTAATAATTATAAAATTACAAATATATTTTTATTTATTTGTAATTATCTTAAAAAATATATTTATAATTATAGAATTATAAATCTATATTTAAATAGTTGAAAATATATCTTTAAATGTATATATAAAAGTTTTAGATTTATAATAATATAATTATAAATATATTTTAAATGTATATATACAAATATATATTTATAATTATGTATATATATATAATTATTTATATATATTATGTGTTTATGGGTATAATTTCCTCAAACACACACATACACACACCACACACCGGCTAGAAAGGCAGGCTATAGCCCTCTTAAGGGATAACCCACCCATCATACCTTATTTATTAAGTAAACGGCTCGAAGGCCCCATATGCATGAATCCCATTACATATCTCAAAGGCCCACTAACTTGCCCGAGGGCCCAGTGCAATGTCATGCCTGTATCTTACAGTCTGCATCACCAGGTTTGTGTCATGTTTGCGTCACTACCTGTCTGCATCACGCGTCATGCATGTGTCACCGCATACCTGTAGAAATTTTCTCTGCCCAGATTTGAACTCGGGTCAGATGTAGGATTATGGAGAGCCTTTACCACTTGAGTAAGCCCCCAATGACTATATATATATATATATATAAATTAATATGTATATATTTATAATTATATATATTTATAATTCTGAATATATATTTATATATAATTTATAATATATTTTAAAAATATATATACATATATTAGATTTATAGTTATATACTAATAAATATATTTTAAATTTATATATAAATATATCTTAATAATTATATAATTATAAATATATTTTAAATGTATACATAAATATATTTTAATAATTATATAAATATAAATATAAATATAAATATAAATATTTATTTATAATTATATAATTTTAAATTTAAATTTAAATTGTTATAAATATAAATCTATCTTTATGCTCAAAAGGTTCAGGAGAAAAGTGGGCCCAATCCTAAAATATTTATTAAAAAAATTAAAAATGACCAAGAGACAATTATAGATGTGGTCAAACAAAGAGGCAAGGCATAATCCAAAAAACAATAAATCAGGAATATGATCATTTCCATAATCCTGATTAGAGTCATCATCGTCATAATTAGTTTCTCATTTTGACTCTGAGCTCCTTTGAGTGAAGATCACAGAATACTTCTCCTTGATATTTTCCTACTCTGGGGGAGCAGGATCTTCAATAAAATTGAAGACGACCCAATAAACACATTTCGACCACACCCTCATATAGTATCCCAATCATCTCTTCCACGGAATCTACCATGACATTTTGGTTTCCTACTTTGAATCTATGATTTTTGATGCAAAGTTCCCTCAGGTTCTACCATCTCAACATCCAAATTATCCATCATCAATGAGACAATTCCACCCTCGATAACAAATTTGTCCCAATCTGTGTTTATGCCCGCCTCAATCATAGCTTCATCAGTCACTTTCAACCCACTTGGGTCAATCTGTAAAGGAGTAATGTTCCCATGAATTCCAGTTCCAGCTGAATCTGTATTGGTCAAGGTACGAACGTCCGACTCTATATTGGAAGATCAAGATAGATTATATTTCTTATATGAAACCAGATAAAAATCATCCTTGTTAATAGTAACATTCGTGCCTCCTTGCTTGGAAACTGAACTTCCAATAACAGAATCTAATGAAGAGTCTATTCCATCATCAACTTCTTGATTTCCATCCCTCTTTGGAGGTTGTCTTGCATCAGCAATAACCTCTTCAATAACATGATCATTTTTCCTAGAAGGATTAGTGTAGTGTTTTTGCAATGGTTTTTGGGTCACTACCTATGTGTCAATCATGTCTCCCTTTAGATCAGTATCACTAGATACCTCTTTCCTCACACCTAAGGTCGAATGAGGTTTCTTACCATCATCTTGTGAGGGTGAACATGCATGATTGATTTGAATATTTCGAACATTCCTACAATTGGAGACCTCATTCCCCACAATCTTGCAGAAGTTAGAGAATAAATATTTATAAATATAAATATAAATATATAAATATTAATTTAGAATAATATATAAACATAATTATAAATATATAAATAATTATAATTATAAATATATATAATAATAAATATATGTTTTTAAATATGAATTTATTTATATAAATATAATTATAAATAATATATAAAAATATAAATATATATTTATAAATACATATTGATAATTATATAAATATTTTTATATTTATAATTATATAATTATTATAATATATTATAATTACATTTAATATTAATATGTTAATATCGTGGGGGTTCGGGGATTGGGAAGATAAGTCCCCCAAATCATCAAATGATGAGTCACTTTGAGGCTATTCAATCAAAATTGCCAATTGATCTAGTGTTTTGGGGTTTCTCCCCAAAACTCCAGATCATTTGGTGGTAGGCTTTCCTTTTTTCATAAATATAATAACCCCAAAACCATATAATTAAAAAATAAAATAAAATAACCCCTACATATAAAATTTCCTAATAATTCATCCAAGTTCATGGTATTCAACAATCCCTGTTGTAATTTTTCAAAATGGGGTCCAAATCAAGAACTGTTGGAGAAATAATATGTATAAGATTTTCGACAAATATCCTTCTTTTACCTATATTTTCCCTCTATTTTGATCCAGATGAAATCAAGAATAAATTTTGAGATATATTCTTCAACACATGGACGTTATTGACATGGTACTTCAATATGGCTATATTTTTATTAGCACAAAAACAATAACCATGAAATTTTCCCATTATTTTGATGATAATAGGGTTCTGGAAGGGTAAGGGGAGACATGGGAGTCTGATATGAATCACCGAAGAAGGGTTATACTGCATCACATGTAGATTGAATGAAAAATGAAGGGGATGAATCCAAATTATTCTACTAATCAGAATATAATGGATCAATCAGACACAAAGTCCTCTTTATCCAAGAAGAGGAAAAGAACTAACCATAGAATATGCAACACTGAAGTATCTAAATGGGTTGAGTATTAGTGTCATCTACTTCTTTGATGCTGATGCATGTCTAAAACACGGATTACATGGCCACAACATGCAAAAAAAGATTCGTAAATTTTTATAAGAGGTCAAATTTATTCGGCACATTTGGGATACATATGGGATATATTCACATTATAGAAACTCGTAAAAATTAAAACCAATTCTCTAAAAACCCTATAGTCTCCATCATCTCTCCCTTATGGGAGCCACTCCTCCCTCTATTAGGAGAGGTGCCCCTCTCTGATCCTGGTAGCCACACAATGACTATGATATATGATTCTTCTTCGAGTTTGATTGATTTGTTAATGAACACACCTCCTCTCCTCCTCTGCCATCAGCATCCCCAAGATATTCAGTCTTCAACAACTGATCAACGTAAGCTTTATTTTCATATTTCTCTGTTAGGATTGCAGACCCTCAAATATTCAATTATTCATATGTACATTCTATTTTTATTTAATTTCATTCTTGATTCTTTTTTTCTTTATTTAAAAAATTATCAGACCAATTAATATAAATTTGGAAAAATAGTTTCCTGGTTGGTTTTGATTCAATTTTTTCAAGAATGGCTTGTTGTGTTAGTTTTTTTACTTTTTATCACATGTCTTTGTTTAATGTTTATTTTTTCTTTTTTTCTTTTATATTTTTATTTATTTTGAGAATATCTATGTGTTTATTTAATATGGTTAATCATATTCATATTTTTATTTCTTTTCTCTTGTGGGTTTTTTCAAGAATGGATGGATCTGTAATGGGTTTATTCACATATTTATGTCTTCTATTTTGACTTGTGATTTGGGAATGTGAAATTCATGTGATATAAGTTAATTTGTTTCACAATAACATCATAATAATTATACATGCTGATACTATTTTATTTCAACCGCAGTAAATCATGATATTATTTTTTATATATTAGGATATGGTTTAGGATAGATATATATGGGCATCAGAATTGATATATAGAATTGAGATAGCATGGGAATGATTGAGAATTGTGAACTGAGTTTTTTTAAATATAAAATGATATTATTTTATTTCTTTTGTTTGTTCAGAATTTGTAAATATTTTGATGAATAGTTTCAATGAATCACAATATTATATTTTTATAATATTAATAAAATTATTATGACATTGGTAATTTGGTATATTCCTAAATATTTTTTTTATGTTTATTTTTTCATAATGGATTATTCAAGTAATGATCATGCAAGTATTAATACTGATACAATTCAAGATGAGTATAATGATCCAAAAACACCTTTGTATAGATTACTTGTAATATTATATGGGTGTAATATAGAAAAAAGTAATCTTCATTGGAGATACAATGTTTTTAAACAATAAAGAAATAATTCCTATATTAGAGTGGGGGTCATTAATTAAATATTCCTAAAAAAGGGATTGTGGATTGAAAAAAATGAATCAAGAATTCAGTATTGGAGATGGAAAATTTAGAAAAATAAGAATGGAAGAGAGAGAGAGATAAAATGCATCGAGTATTTTACCCTTTCCACCTTGTATTTGAAAATTTTATTTAAAGAAGATAAATATTTGGGGTTTCAGTTCTATTGAGAAGTAATTCAACATGTGTGAGAGAGATCATTTGGATTATTTTTTTTCTAGGATGATTTTTTCAACGGGTTTATCATTTATCCTTTCAAGGAATCCATATTTACAAGAATTTTTTTTATAATTCTAATCATAATATTGCGGGTTATGTGACACACGGGTTTAATTAGTTGAGGAATAATAATTTTCAAAAAGAAAAATATAATATTGACATTTTTTTTCAATAACTCGATCAAGTTGGTAAGATAAAGGTGTATGTATTGTTAGTGCTGGATGGAGTGACTCACAATGGATACCTCTTATTAATTTTATTTCGGTGTATAATGGTGATGATATGATTTTAAAAAGAAGATGATTTTTTGGGAGAGATCAAAGATAATTTTTTTATTACAAATTTTTTGAAAGAGGCAATGAATGATGTTGGATATGAAAATTTCATCAATGTAATTATAGAAAATTACTAGAATTGAAAGGCAGTAGTATAAATCATTAATAATCAATCATTTGGAAACCATGTGTGGTACACACTCTTAATCTTGATTTAAAGAATATTTGTTCATTAAAAAACGTAGAGAGTAATCAAATTTCTTATGTTTGATGTAGTTTGGTTAAAGATATTTCTATGTATATTGTGTTCATCAAGAATGTTATTATAAACCATTTGATTGGGTTGGTTATGTTTAATTAATTTGTTAATTTTATGTTACTTTTCATTTACCAAACTCATTTTTCTTCTATTATTGTGATGCTTAAGAGGTTTAAGCTCATAAAAGTGGTCTTTGAGAGATGGACATTATTGATAAATGGATTATTTACAGGGAAGATGATATGAAAAATTCTAGGTTTTTAAATCATAATGTCTTAGAATATGAGTGGTGGGACAATGTTGACTATATTATTTCCTCCATGGCTCCAATCTATAACATGCTTTTACTTTGTGACACTGACAAGCCTTACCAACACTTGGTTTATGATATGCGGTATACTCTGACTGAAAATGTGAATATATATATATATTCATGAAAGGAAATGAATAGATGGAGAATCAGTCTTTTAATAAGTAGTGTATCAAATTATTGTGCGTAATTTTACCAAGAGCAACACTCCTCTTCATTTCTTGACACATGACTTTAATACAAGGTAATATTTATGACTTAATGTTTATTTAACATATATAATTTATTTTAATAAATGCATTTAAGAGCATTTTTTTGTTTAAAAAATGTATTAATGTGATGAATAGCTTAATAATGATCCCAACAAAGTGCCTAAACATAAAGACGATGACATTAACCCAGGAAGGATGAAATTATTAAAGAGATATTTTCCAAACTTGGAGGAGCACACTAAGGTCAACATAGAGTAAGAAACATTCATAGACCAGAGTGAAGGTTTTAAATACTATAATCCCATAAAAAATAGGTGGAATATGGATCCTAAATCATTTTTTCTTTTTATGGTTCATGTACACCATTACATCAAAACATAACCTCAAAGTTAGTTGCAAAACCTTCTTCTTCATCACGCACCAAAAGGAATTATTGCACTTGAAATTTTTTATCTCATTTAGATGAAAAAATATATCACCAAAAAATGCAGAAGACTTGGTTTCCATCAATAGTAATATTTTACTTCTACCAAGAAAGACCCCACAATATGCACTAGGATATAAAACGATGTGGGATCTAGGGGGTGATGCATTTGATTCATTATAAGATATTGGAATTCTTGAAGTTGAAAATAATTCACTTAATGAGCCAGAAATGGAGACTATTATTTTTATGGATGATGTTATTGGTGATGATTATACAATATCTATTGATAATTAATGTATGAAGTGATATATTAAAACCATTATTTTAATTTTAAACACAAATGTCATTATTTTTATACCATTATTCATCAATTGTTTTTACACTTGTTTGTTTAGATTACAATATTTAGTTTCTATTTTGTGATATTTCTATTCACAATTTTTTATTTAATTATAGATATTATCAGAATTTATTTATCAAAAATATATTTTAATTGACATGTCATAACGTGTCTAAATTTCATTTTTTTATAATTATGTGTAAACGTGTCTTATAATGTCATATTGTGTGTCGTGTTTCGGTGTCCTTACAACATAGACCATTGATCCATGAGGACAACTAGTACCTTATATTTCCACCCTCATGAACTGTTGACATGATGACTAAAAAATAGAATAAAGGCCTACAACAGATAAATATCACCATAAGAGCTGATGTCAACAAAGAAGAAGGACAAGAGAATTCCCAAATAGAGATAGAAATGGAAGGATATCCTTGAAAAATACCAAGAACATTAAGGAAAACCTAGATGCTTAAAAAATTCAGGATTAGATTGAGCTTCTAGTGAGGAAAAAAATTTTGACTCAAATTTTCAAGCCTTAATGGTGTAAGTGAAGGGGAAGAAGATGAAAAAATAATTGTGTATAAGTTAAGATGGAGGCTTAAAAATAACCATTTAAAATAAAAGAACCAAACCACTCAACCACACTTCATTACAAATTATTGGCATAAATTTTTTCCCCTTCTTGTTTTCAAATAAATCCAAGAACTGATTTATATTTGGCATAGAAAATAACTTACATAATGATATAAAACCAACGGTCATAATTCTATTACAAAAAATAGATAATGTCCATTCATATTGAGTTATATTCCTCATATTCATTCAATATCTCTAAATTATTTCATGATCCTTGGTTAACCCATATTTATATCTCTCATATCAACCATTATCTTTCCCATTTAAATGATGGTAAAATACGATTAAAATTGTCCTTAATATTAAATTGGGATGCAATAAATATCTTCTCAATGATATATGAAATCCAAATCAAAATTCTGCATCTTATTAAGAAAATTTCATCTTTCAAGAAAACCACATTTTGGCTCATGAAAACATTAAATGGTTTATGTATCTCCTTATAGTGAGCTTTAAATATATAGTATTCATGCAATAATATTCCCTTATTTATTATGTTTTTGAATTCCATATATTCATATCTCCCAAAATGTGACATCGAAGTGTGAATTATGATGTTTTTTCATTTTAGTTTCCTTTATCTCGTCTAAATATAAGTACGACATAACCCTTAATCATTTATCATGTATACTTTATCTGCTGACAATTATTTCACAAACCATGACATGATTTAGTAATCCATGACATGAATAGATAAGAATTATGCAGTTAAAACTTGTTGTTTTCTTCCTTCTAGTTCTTTGTGATTGTTCACAAAAAACAATCCATTATTCCATACAATATTCCATTGTTCATTCATGAGTTCTTTGTTTCTCAATCACAAGTATAAAACACGGTGTTGTTTACTCCTCCACTATGTCATGGTATTCCATTCTGTATAAAAATAAATAAATCCAAATTGTTAACAGTACCAGAATTATAACTTAAACTATAAAAATAAAAAATTAATTTTTTACATAATAATGAAGTTATGAAACTAATAATACTAATAACACTCTAAATTCCTATAAATTTCCCTTAAAAAATATAAATTATCCTTAATTAGACAAAACTAATCAACTAAATGTATGACATTTTGTACTCAATAAATCTCTTAAATTTAAATTCTTTCTTATCTTCAAGGATAGATATATACACAATCATAAATAAAATCCATTATATATATTATATAAACACCATAATCATTAAGAATCAAATACTTATCAATGTTGTTTAACTTTCAGATATAATAAGAAAACATCTTTTTAACTCCAAACATTATAAGATAACTAATAAATAATTTATTTTTTTCTTAAAAATTTGGACATAAGTTTTTCTAAGATGGGATATCCAATTATTTATTTTAAAAATGATATTTTTTTATTTTAATTCCATGTCATACTTAGTCACCTAACCCTCACTATTTTAGTATTTTTATAATTTATTAAAGACCTATTTCAAATGAAATACTTGCATTGATCAAATTTTACATCGACCAATCCCCCTTTATTTTATCACCTCCCAAAACAAGTTGTAACAATTTGATGATGATCATAGGTTAATGGTAACATAACCGATCCCACAACCACTATATCTAGTGCCCAATGTCTTGAACCAACATTACCTCAAGCATTTTTTCTTATATGATAGAGGTTTCTGACTAGAAGTGAGGGTATAGTGGATCATGTGGGGAGACTATACCCACTTCTTCATAGTCAACCAAAAAATATTATGTATAAAATAAAGAATGAAATAAACAACATGAAAAAAATTCCACATCCATTTTCCAAAATTGGGTGAAACCCAAAACCAAATAGTAAACATCCAAGTGAAAGAAAACCCAGAATAAAACTAAAATGAATAATCCCCAAAATGGGTCTTGACTCTATGTCGATATCCATCATCCATTCCCATCCCAATCCCATGTAAACCATCTATCATCGGTCCCTTGTCATTTCCCGGACCTGCAACTATGAAGTCTGCTCTAGTACCTAGTGACGCCCTGAGTAGGGTGTGAGTACAACTCAGTAGGTCACCAACAATGGTGTATACAAAATATCCAATCTAACATAGTATATGTAGAAGTGTTGGTAAATAAAAAAATTGTAAAGTAAACTGGTTACTACTTTTATAATTCATTAGACCAATTACATTTATTTTCCATTTTTCTATATTTTACCCCTTTTATTAGACCTACTTCATCAAATGTAGGTTTATGATCCATATTCCAAACTAGTATTTAGAACACCATGTCCGACCATCCCAACTTGAGTAAAGACCATAATGATGATACCCCTTGGGTTCAAGAGCATTAGTCTATTCCCCAGATAACTATTGTGCATAGGGGTACCCAAGTTTCATTCAGGACCACCAATTGGAGTGGAGCATCGGTCCAACATCCCAAAAAACATGTATCACCAAAAATAATATCATCATCATCTCATGGATCATCATGACTAACCAATTCATTATAGATAACAACTAGGGGAAACTATTTCCTTTCAACCACATTTACTTAGTTCATTACCCTCAAAATGTTCACAATTTCCATCCCAAGACCATTTAATCATTTAACACATTGCAATAATCTATTACAATTTACCAAGACAATAATCCATGAGGCCAATCCCCATTAACCATTTATTACAAGTACTCATTTTACCATCCCTAATTACATACTCTTCATGTTAATCCAAACGTATCATTTTTCCATGATAACAGTTTAATCATATTTACCATTATTTTAATTCTATAAACCATCCATTTTACAATTTAAATTTAGATCATTAAAATTTAAGGGAGTGTTCCACCCCATGGGTGTTCATAGGCCTAGTAAATTCATCCTCCTCAGATCCTATGAGAATCATGAGGGTACCTTTTTATCATTAAATTTACCTAGACACTAATTCCTACCAAGGCAAGTAAAATGACAACAAGGGTAAACTACCACACAACCATATGCACACACAAACAGGACACCAATACTATGTTATAAAACGTTTTGACCATATACCATGCTTTTGAAGACACCCACATGATAAAACTTATCCTTTGATCCTGAAACAAACCACCATTAAATCCTTAACCTGGAAACTGATGGAAAAAGGGACTTTTAAGGCTTCAAAAGGTGAAGAATGGATCTATGGGACACAATACAGAAAATATAGCAAATATGAGTGTTAGACTCACCGATATCATTTATACTCAACCAATGGTGCTCAAAAATACTTATAAACAATTGATATTGATCCATGGGATATTTAGAAGGGAGGTTTCATCACCCTTAGTAGCTCTAGGAGAAAATAGTGAAGAAATTCAGGTAAGAGTTATTAAGGCCCAAAGGGGAAAAATGGCCAATTTAACCCACATTAATGAGACATATGGTTTGACCACACAACTGGACAAACTATGTTCCAACAATGCACCACCCTCTGTCTAAGAGGTTTCTTGACCACAAAGCTTACCTGGGAGCCCAAACGGTTTTAAAAACCATACAGAGACCATGTGGGGTGGATCTGTCCAAGAACACATGGTTTGGCCTCCCCCCTTCCATGATTTATTCAAACCATGAACCCCTCATCCAGAAATGCATATTTAGCGTTAACGGTTTCTCCGAAGCATGCTCCAACAATGCAACATGATTTGGATGACCAATTTCCCCCTTATATACCCCAAACCCAAAAAAAAAATCCCTAAGACTCATTATAAATCAATGATAACTTTCTAAACATAACCATCATCACTTCTATCTCTTAAATAATTCCATTTCATATTGAATAACCGAATCCCATATTCATGAATGTTGCAAACCCCACAGGCATCCTCTTTCATGGTCTAGTAAACCTAAACGCATCTCATGAGGATCATGAGGGATTCATTATATTATTTGACCTACCAATTTTTCAAATATACCATTATAAACCAAATATAAAGTACAACATAACAAGTTCAAAACCACATACTCAAAAATTTTACCAAAATACTACGTAATGTAACTTATAGACCACATACCTCGATTTCAAGGATAACCAATCACTAAAGATTGGATATTTATTCGAAAACAAACCACCTATAAATCTCCAACCTAAAAAATTCTTGAAAAATATGTTTTCAAAGATTTAGAAGAAGAAGAATGATTCCAAAATCATTAATCACGAAAAATATGGAAAGATGAGTTTTAGACTCATTGTAAGATTTCATCCACACCCAATAAAATTTCAAATGGATTAAAAATGATGGATATAAATCCTTAGGAAATTTTGGAGGAATTTTTTTTCACCCTTAGATGTATTAGGAATATAGGGGGAAGAAATTTGGGTGAGAAATCTTATAGATATTGGGAAAAAATGGTAATTTTAACCATATTTAATGAGGTTAATGCTTTGGCTACACTGTTGGACTAACCATGATCCACCCTCTATCCATGTTGGGCCAGGTCTCATGTTTATTGGGGAGCCCTATTACTTTGAAAAACTATGTGGTAATCATGTGGGATAACTCTACAGAAGCACATATGGTTCCACCTCCCCTAGAATGGTTTTAAAAACCATTCCCACCCCCATTAAGAAATCACATTTAAGGTGCACAATTAATACTAATCATGCACCAACAGTGAAAAATGCACTGGATGACCCCAATTTCCACTATTTCATGTCCTAAACCCTCAAGAAACCCTTAATACACCACATAATCATAGGTAACATTTCATTAACAATCTACAATGGGTTTAAACTAAAAAAAATAATACAAAAAGTACCATAATTGATGTCTGGGATATTACAACCTCCCCACATTATAACAAATCATCCTCGATCTATACTCCATGCATCAATGAGTCTCCGAGGTAAAAAATATCAGGCCATTGAGCTCAAAAATCCACTTCTGTTTCCCATGTTTCCTCCTAAACATTACCATGCTTCTATAACACTCGAACCAAAGTCATAGTCTTTCCCCTCAAGACTTTCTCATAGTGATCCACAACACATACCTAAGTATACATAAAGGGCACATCAAAATCAAGCTCAACATAATCAATATCTATCATATTAAAAGGGTTAGGATGATACTACAGAATCCCTAACACATGAAAAATATTGTACATCACACTATACCACTATAGAAGATTCAATCCGTATGCCACTAGTCCAATCCTCTCCACAATATCAAACAACCCAAATTACCCATGTTACAACTTACCCAATTTCCAAATCCAATGGTTACCCAACCTTGGAAACACTCAAAGAAACATATGATCACCAACCAAAAACTATAGAAGATGATGATGTTAATCAGCATAAAATTTATAACTACTCTGAGCTGTAGCCATCCATTTCCAATTCAACTGAATCTGCATCGATGTCTCCCACATGATACTCGACCCTAGAAACTATTATTCCCCATCCCCCCTTAAACATAATAGAGATCAACATGACCCACCATAGAGAGCCTCATATTTTTCCATCAGAATAGTCACCTAGTAACTATTGTTATAAACAAAATAAAAATGCGCCGAGTGCTTCTCCCATGATCCACCGTAGTCTAAGACAATTTCCTTCAATATATCATATAGAACATGAAAAGTATGCTATGAATTTCCATCTTCATACTGGTGGAAATCCATACTAAAAAACATAGGGGTAAAAAGTGCCTTTTATAATGATTGATATAATCACAATGTAAAATGAGGATCATGATAAAAAGCTCTAGTATGTGAAACCCCATTTAACCAAACTATCTCCCAAACATATAACCCACCCAACTATTTAATGGTGAAGGTATATCATATCGGTAAGAAATGTTCCACCTTGTTCAACTGATCCAAAACTACCCATATCACATCATTTTCTCAAGTCATCCTCAGGATAACTGTCACAAAATATATCTTGAAATCACCCCACTTCTATTTCAGAATGTGAAATGGTTGTAATAAACCACTTGTTCACTAATGCTCAGCCTTCACCTACAGAAAGGTGTAATATAACATCACAAAAAATGCATCCTCTTTCATTATTCCTATCCAAAAAATACTATTGACAATGATCAATATACATTTTGGTCAAATCAGGGTGAACTTCCAACATTGAGGCATGGAAAACACACATAAAACACTTCCCATATACAAGTTGGTATGACAAAATGTCTACAAAAAAAAATGATCTCATCATAATTAATAGTTCAATCAAAAGGTGACTCCCCACCTTCAAGTCTTCCCTCAAGGCCAAACACTTCAGATCCTCATACATCCTCTCCTTGATCCGACTCAAAAATAATGGACTCAACATCCAAGGATGCAATGGTTATCTACCCTAGTCCATCATGAACCTCTAGATGCATCTCTGCAAACAATTCCATGATCCTCCCCTCGAAACTACATTCTTAAACTACCAAATTTTTATTCATCTGATTCAATGAATATGTAACACTATTTCCCTTTACATATTTGTATAAAATCTCAAAATCGAAGGATTTCATGTAATCAACAAATCTTCACTGCCAAAGACTCAAATCAGAATGTGAGAATATGCACATAAAAATTTTATAATCGTTATACATAGTAAACCATTCCTCGATCAAGTAAATTTTCCAACACATTAAAAAAAAACCATAATGAGAAACTTAATATTATGTATAGGGTAATTTCATTCATGATTCCTCAGCTACTATGACACATAATCTACAACCCAATTATCTTACAACAACACTACCCTATGAAAAATACCAGGTGCATCGAAAAAAAAGGTATAATCATTACTCGACTCAGGTAGGATCAAAATTGATGCTGTAGTTTACTGCTTCTTTAACTCTTGGAAATCATCCCGACGTGCCTCATACCATTCAAACATGATTCACTTCTTTTTCATGAATTAAAATGATGCAAAAAATGGGGAAATTATTTAACTAACCTTCCAATATAGCTCACTAAGAATAGAAAGATTCAGATATCAAAAATATTCTCGGGTCTTCCCAAGACACATTGGATTGTAATTTCTATGGGTCCACCGAGACAACTCACTCAGAGATGATACAACCAATAAATTCACTTTTTTAATCCATAAATTATATTTATATTGATTTTTTTATATCCAATTATCTATTAGTGTACTCAATATGATGTTAAGATGTTTGGAATTATCTTCATGAGTCCTACAGTACACAAATATATCATCCAAAAAAATTACTACATACTAATATAGGCATGGGTAGATGATTTGGTCCATCATGGACATAAAAAATTAAGGTGAATTTGTCAACCTGAATGAAATCATAAAAAAATCATATAGTCCATATATGCACTTGAAAATAGTTCAGGGTGTATCAATAGGTCTCACACTTAGATTATTATACCTTAACCTAAAATAAATTTTGGAGAACATAGAAGCACCTCTCATCCAGTCAAAAAGATAATCAATTCACGATAGATGGTATCAATTATTAAATATAATCTGATTCAACTTTCCACAATCGAAACACAACCGTAACATCCTATCATCCTTCTTAGGAAAAAAAATTGATGACCCCTCAGGTGACATACTTAGAAGAATAAAACATTTATTATCTTATTCTTTCAATTGTTTTTTAGGTTCCTGATGTTTTGTTGGTTACATTCTATATTGGGTAATAGAAATAGGTTCTACTCTAGGAAGTAACTCAATCTTGAAGTCAACATCTCTCTTGGGCAGCAGTACTGATAATTCCTCAGGAAACACATCCTAAAACAAATACACCATAGGAGGAAAGAAATGTTTATCTACTCCCCCATCATCAATCACAATACATGCCACTTGTTATGTGAGCTCACCCAACTACTAACAAACTATCATAGCATATCTGGCTCAGATATCCCATGCTCCAGAGTGAACATAGGTATTTCCATCATGGGATGTGAATATTAACCTATGGCTATAATAGTTTATATGATCCTGATATAGTACCAGCCAATCCATCTCAAATATTATATCAAAACCTAAAATATCGAGCACAAACAAGTCCAACAAGAAATAAAACCCACCAACCTCAAGAGCACACTCCTTGCATTGAAAGATATTTTCTACTAATACCCCTAATAGTGTATCTATCAACATAATCCCACACACATGTTCAACCTATAAACCCAAAAAAATTACAAACCAAGAAGATATTAATGTTTCTGAGACACATATATCAAACAAAACACCCGGAAGAGTGGAAGCTATAAGAATCATACCACAAACTATTTATTGACCAGCCTCAACACCTTTAGGTGCATGATGAACTGCATGAATAACACATGTCCCACTTCCCTTACTATAATATGAGTACCTAGTACATCACTTCATAGATGATAAGGATTCCCATTCCCTGATGTTCCATGTCAGCCAACCCTTCCAATACGTCCCATAGAACTCCAACTTCCTCCCTTGTATGGGGTATCCAATATTTTTTCTGCACTCTATGTCAACATACATCCTCCATAAACAACCATATATCGAGGGTTCTTATAAAAACACTACACATTCCCCAATCATGCTACATTCTTGGCACTCAACCAGTGGTTGGGTGAATTGGGCACACATGTGTCCCAGCCTACCACACTAATAGAATAGAACCCAGTCAGCACCCTGATAGATCAAATCTCTCCCCTGGATACCCTAACTATCACCGCCCTTCTGTAGACTCGACAATCAAATGGTGGTTAGGGGAAATGGAAACCCATGTTTCCTAGACTTCCACGCTGATATAAGAACACTCAATCATCACCCTGAGAGATAAAACCTCTCCTATGACTACTCTAACTACCACCTCCCTAATGAAGACCCAAAAAATGGGTTTTCCTACTATCAATAGCTAAACCAATGGATCACTCAAATGGAACAAAACAACCTCCACCAAAGGTTTCCTTAATGTCCGTTTCTAAAAAAATTTGTAGATCCATCACCTAAATGAACATCTTTAAATGGATGATATCAACACAAGACTTCATCTCATGTTTTAAGTTCATTCTAAACACTTCTTGTAATAGCTGCCTCATACCCTGCCAATACTAGATCAAAGCATTGCAAGTCAGTGAAGCCACCAACATAATACATCACCATAATAGACCCATGGGTCAACCTTATAAAATCTACAACCTTCCCCTTCTACAAGGTCTCTAGATAGAAATGTTCCAAACACTTTCCAGGAAATATTTCCCTAACATATCATCAGCCTGCTCAGTTTGAACAAGAATACCCCACTATCACTTTTTTGGTCCTCATAACATGTAAAATACCAACTTGACTCTCTTCTAGAATAATTATCCAAGTTATATAGATTTTTTGGAGGAAATATATCTATAACTCAACTAACATAGGTCCAACCTCTCTAGAAAACATCGGAGGGTTCTACAACTGAAACTCTCTAGTCAAGTCAAACATACTCAGCACAAACTGCCCTAGTTCCCATTCCATTATCTATAGAAAATAAGAAAATTTATCACAGAACTGCTCCTCCTCTATGTTACCCTAGATCAATAGGTTGTCCTACACCACTTCTGGAGGATCATTTTTGACAATATCCTCATGTATCCCAATCAGAACACATAATCATGGTGGAAACTATCAATATGTACAAATACACATCAAAAAACACATGAAATAAAGCTAACAAAGTTTTCACAAAAGAGGCTCATCTACTGTCCATAAAAATTCCATTTCATATACAGTATCCCAACAGATATAGTCACATCTCTATCATTACGCTGAACCATCCCAACCAAGGGCCATAGTCAATAAGGGTTAAACTAACTTACTTAGCCATAAATATTTCATTAGACACAATTTTCAACCGTTTTACCTTCCCAAAATAAAATTTTCACATTGAGGTATCTTTTTCATATTTCGCACTTGTCACAACAAGATTTCAAACCATTTGGACTCTTAATTAAAAACTATTATTTAACCATTCTTTTAAATTATTTCCATTTATCCATTTTCATCATCTTTATTAGAAATAATTTCATTAAAATTTTATAGGAAATGAAATTCATTCTATCCATCACATCACACATGTCTTTCCCATGTATGCCTTACATGATTCATGTCACATATATCCCTAGGTTACTAAGATGATTCATGTATGCACAACCTCATACCATTTCATATTTGAGTGAATTATCATAAAATAGTCACATTACAAAAGAAGTGTATCACTTTGGTGAAATATCATCCAATCGTAACAAAAAACTTATGAAAATACAACCCTATGTACTTGGGTTCTCCTCATACTTGGGTTTTATACTCCCATGAATGGGATCATTTTCAAGGACCAACATATCCTATTCTCCAGTCTACAATTAACAATAGTAATAGAACATAAAATAACTAATTTGATACCACTTTGTAAAATCTTTGACCTGGTAGACACTATATCTGGTGCCCTGATTCAGGTATCCACTTGACCTTAGGAAAACTTCATGTATGTCAGAGGATTTTGACTTGTAGTGAGGGTCAAATAGAACATGTGGGGAGACTATAACCGTTTTACCAAAGTAATCCACAATAGATAAAATATGAAATAAAGGAAACAAGTAACAATAAACATCCATCACAATTCTATTTCCCAAAACTATGTACATTCCCACAACCATATAGTAAATATGCCATACCATTACACAAAGCACCAAATGTAATGAAAATAGAAGATAAAGAAATGATGAAGAATCCACAAATAGGGTCCTGACTTAATGTCCGGATCCCTAATCCATGAACATACCAAGACCAAATCAACCATCTAGAATAGGTCCCCTACCATTTCCATGACCTGTAGTCATGATGTTTACTCATGCACCCAATGGAAGCCCAAGAAGTATGTGAGTACAACTTATTAGGCCACCACCAATGATGTCGATAAAATATCCAATCTAAACAGATAGTGAATAAAATGGGTGATACTGGTTAAAAAGGTTCACTTTAGTCACTTTAATAAATTGTTACATGGAATAACCATTTTTATCAAATTCACTTCGGCCTATGTGAGTCATATAAACTATGCATAAGGGGAGATTAAAGTTCCCTATATCCCTAGGGAAACATTCCATTAAAAAATACGAACACTTACTATGGAGAGCTAGTCTAGGTATTAAAATTCCACATAACAGTTACCTTAGAGTCTCAGTATAGGTATTCATATTCCACATAACACTTAACTTGGAGCCTCAATCCAGGTATTCATATTCCACACATTTTTTGGGTCATAGATCCTCAGTCAGATTCCCTAAACCATGCATTATAGGGGTGGGTCTTAGAGAATTATTCTAACCTAAACCATGGGTGTAGAGCCTCATTCCAATACCCACATACCACCAATCTATGAGCACATTCTTCTTTATCTATTAAAGACATTTACCGTTTTCAACCATAACTTATTTAACAAATTTACCATATATAAAACAATGATCATTCAACACATGTACTATCTTCATGAATTAATCCATTAACTCATTTTTTCATTCATATTTTTAACTCATTTAAACCATTTACATTATACCAAATACCCACCTAATCTATATGTTAAGATAAACACAATTACCACCAACTTTATTTGATAATCCAGGTTAATACGATAAACACAATTATTATTTGGTTTCTATTTTTAAACATGTGTTAACATGGTAAAAATAACTTTCATAGGTTCTATATCATAAAACATTCCATATCATATTCAATAACGTAACACCATGTTCATGAACATAGAACACCCCATGGGTGGCCTCTTTCCTGGTCCGGTCAACCTCAAAGGATCCCATAAGGATCTTAAGGGGTTTAATTCGTCATTTAATAAACCAATTTATCAATGATACATTGAAAAAAATAGAAATCACAAAAAACATGTTCAAAACCACATAAACATAAATTTTAGCACAAGAACGTGAAATATAACTTTTAGACCACCTTCATCGATTTCAAAGATGATCACCCACTAAAAATGGGCTTTTGATTTGGAAACAAACCACCTTTAAATTCCCATATTGAAAACCGCTTAAAAAGATGGATTTTGATATTCATAATAAGAACAATGAATCCAAAATCCCTAATCCAAAAAATAGGAAATAGAAGTATTAGACTCACTTGGAGCATTGATCCACACCCAATGGTTCTCTAAACATCTTACAAAAAGGAGATTGATCCTTGGGAAGTCTAAGGGTAATGATTCTTCATCCTTGGATACTATAGGAAGATAGGGGAAGAATTTAGGGAGAATAATCTTAAATCCATTATTCTCTTGATCAACCCTCTTATCTCCTTATCCTCCAATATCTGTAGTACTTTTCCTTTCTAACTATCAAATCCCATATCATCTTTTAGTATATGATAACCACAAATCATCATTTTTTTATCATTGAAAGGTGAAAGAAGAACACCATACAAAACCCACAAAGGCAGGTTCAAAACAAAATAAGAATCAGGGTGGCCTAAAATGAAAACGACCAAGATCATCACTGATAATGATATTAACACCTTCCACCTTGAGACTAGAAAAATCATGAAATAATAAATTCTCCGAACCTGGAAATTCCACCGAAGAAAGAAAATCCGCAGCTTTATTACCCTCTCGCCGAGTATGGGACACCTTGATATGATCATCAATCATACGCCATCATTTGCGAATAGTATACAAGATGGACCAAGGAACATTACCTCCTTCACAAAGTGAATTATAAATGATTGTGGAATCAGTTTCCACCACATAAATATTGATCCCCCTCTGAATACATAAACTCAGCCCAGTGAAAAGGGCCAATGCCTCTGTCTGAAGAGAATTCCCATTACGAAGCTTGATGGAGAAGGCCATAAAGACCGAACCACTGGAGTCCTAGACAATCCCTCCTCCATTGATTGCTCCAGAAATACAAGAGCCATCATAATTAATTTTCAATCCACTTTGAGGAGGAGACCGGTGGATCCAGGAACCCTGAAAATTCCAATTGACCAAAGGAGGGGTAACAGATATAGGTAGGAGACTATGCAAAGAAGGTGCTTCTCTCCTGCACCCTATCACTCTGACCAGGTCCAGAAGGAGATTTCTACTTCTGCAAATAATACTACTACTATTTAAAGCTATTTCCTTAAACATATGACTATTTATTGCCTGCCACAAACACCAGCATCCAACAAGATTTATGGTGAGGCGAGCATCTTTTTCCATACCATTAGAACCCGATCCATAGAACCACCATTCCAGGAAAGGTTGATCCGCCATATTATTAGAGTAAATTCCAGTGAAACCACCAAATAAACTCCATACAGCATGAGCCCATTTGCTATAAAAAATAGATGTTCCAAGCTTTCTTCATTATGGCTTCTACAATAGACACATCTGGAGACAAGAAAAATCCCACAACGTCCCACATTTTCATCTGTTGGAAAAGATCTCATACGAATCCTCCAGAGAAGAAAGTTATACTTTACCAGAATTTTATTTTCCAAAAGAAATCCAAAGTTATCATTGTCCGTAACCAGAACAGAAGATATCCTTCTATAATCTTTAGAAGTAAAAGATCCGAATGAGGAAGGAGAAAAGATCTTCTTATCCTCATCAGGGGAAAGTTCCATGCGATTAAAAAAAATGAGCTGGTCATTTTTTAAAACAGAATTAAAGAAACCAGGATGCTTACATGCTTCTTTAAAAGAAATCAGAGGAACCGTACATCCTGGGTATTCAAGGATCTCCCCACACCAATTTCTTCTCCAAAAATCATTATCCCCTCTCCCAACAATCCATTGGCACTGAGGTTTTATAAAGCTGATAATTGAAGCAATTTCAATCTAGAAAGGAGAAAGCAGAGTAACCCTGTTACTATCCAGATAACACATCATAGACTTCCCCCAAAGCGTGCGACCCTCCAAGACTTCCCAGGCTAACTTGGACTGCATGCATTTGATACCCCCTCATGTCTATTCACCCCAACACCTCCCTCAATAATAGGCCGATCCAACCTCCCCCATGCAACCTAGTTCCTTTTCCTTTCCATCTTTGGATCCCATAAAAAATTAGCAAGAATCCTCTCAATACTACATATCACACCCTTGGGGACTTTAATAGCCGAAAGAGAATGGATTGGAGAGGTAAAAAGAACACTTTTAATCAATGATATTCTCCCACCAATGGAAAGAAAATAATTATTCCAGTTCAGAATACGAGCCAAGATTTTACTAGAAAGATGATTAAACTCATCAATATGCAACCTCCCAGAAGAAAGAGGGGCTATCATATATTCCATAGGGAAAAAACCTCTTTGAATATTTAGATGAGAGACCACCATAGATATCCTTCAACTAGTGCATCTGCTGGAAGTGTAAAAACAGCTTTTATTTTTGTTAACCTATTTCCCACTCCAGTGGAAATAATCATCTAAAACTTTATTCAGACCCCGCAATGAAAAACTTGAGCCATTTATGAATATCAAAGTGTCATCATCAAACATCAAATAAGAAAACAAAGAAACCCCCAATCTCATTCGATAAGCCATAATGCTTCCACTAATCAAGATTAAATGTAAATGCCTACTAAGAACATTCTGAGTAATGATATAAATGCATGGAGATATTAGATCCCCCTGACGAAGACCACAAGTTGCTTTAAAAAAACAATAAGACTTTCCCATATAAGAAACTGTCATCCAAGGAGAAGATATACAATGGAAGATAAGATCAACATCTCTATGGGAAAAACCCACACCTTCCAGAACATTGTTAATAAAACTCCACTCCATCTGGTCATAGGCTTTACTCATATCCAACTTTATATCCATATTAGACCCCCTGGTTTTAATATTGATATCCCTGATCAAATCCTGGGCCAAAGCAATAGCTCCTTGTATAGTGCGTCCTTTCACAAACCCATGATGGTCTAAGGAAATACACCTGGGAAAATAGACAGATAAACGAGCATTTATTATACCATCCAAAATTTTATAGGTTACATTACACATGCTTATAAGTCTGAATTGCAGAATAGAAGAAGAATCCTTTGATTTGGGAATGAGCACAGCGTTTGTGGCACTAGCAACACGTGGCAATTGGCCTCCCAAAAATAAATATCTGATAACCTTGAAGATACCCCCTTAATAATATCCCATGAAGACCTATAAAAGGTAGAAGGAAAGGAATCCAGATTAGCAACACTATCCAGATTAATATTCACCATGGCCTCAAATATTTCCCTCTCCTGTGGCATGGAACCAAAAAAAAACATTATCCTGTTCAAAAACAAAACTCTGGATAACATCGAAAAAAACTGTATGACCCCATGGATAACCATTTTTCATCAAAGGATTAACACCTGCCAGCATCTCCCTAATATGGGAACTAGCCAGACAACCAATAGTCCTCCTATCATCAGTAATAGATCCATCTTCCAACATAACATTTTATTTCCCAAAACTTTTATTTTTCTTAATACAAGCATGGAAAAAGGCATTATTTTTGGCTCCCTATCTTAGCCATTTAACTCTAGCCTTCTCTCTATCCATCCTCTCTTTTTTGGGCATCATCTCTGCTAGATGGTCTTTCTTGTTTTCCAGTTCACCAAAAACACGAGGATCCCAGTTCCCTTCCAGTCTCTGTTCTAGTCGATCAATGATATCCATAGTATACCAAATATCACTATCTGGAGGATGAATTTAATTCGACCATATGATAAGACAATTTTTGAGCCGTCTCAACTTATGGTGCACTATAGACCAGGAATTACCCTCACATGTCTCCTCCCAGGACTTCTGAACAAGTTCATGAAAACCTGAACATTTCTCCCAGTAAGGAAAAAACCGAAACTTCTCATGATGGATAGTACCTGAAGATAGTGTAATAAAAAGGGGGGAATGGTCTAAAATACCTCTCATGAGATGAGTCACTTTCTCATTAGCATAGAAGAAAATGGCCTAGATATTACTAAGGCATCTGTCCAGACGACTCCAAACTCTATGGTCTCCTTGCTGATTGTTACACCAGGTAAATTTATCACCAGAAAAACCAAGGTCAAGGAGACTTTTTCCCATCATGAACTGGTTAAACTCAAGGCTAGCCTATCTATTAAAAGGACCTCTCCATTTTTTCCCCAGGGGATGCAATAATGTTTAAATCCCCCCAATAAACCAAGGGGTATCTCCAGGGTCAAAGGAACTGAGGCTATTCCAAAGAAGTTGCCTTTGAAGATGATCACATCTACCATAAACAAAAGACATGAAAAAACAATGAGAATCATAAAAAACACTAACAGTAATGAATTGGTCACCTTGCTGAACCAACTCCACCCTAAATTCCTTATGCCAGAATATCCAAATATGTTTATTACCCGGGTCAGCATGAAGACACCCCTGCATCTTAATCCTTCTAGAAAAATCATAAATCCTGGAGGGATGTTGTTTGTGCTCCAAAATACCCACCAAACCAATCTTGTGTTTAGCAATCTCATAAGTAAGGAAATCATTCTTTATCCAGGCTCTAAGACCCTGAGTGTTTCATATAAGCATAGGGATCATATAAATAGTAGGGCTTTGGGATTGGCTCTAGAGCTAACTGCCTTTTCACCTAGAGACAGAGATTTTGCCATAAAACCTTTATAAAAATGCCTAGAGCCCCACATGCCCTTATAACAAACCAAATCTTCCTCTACATCCAGCATGGTTTCAATCCCCCCAAACACTCCTACTAAGTAGGGACAAATCATCTTCTTCCCCCTGGAATATGGAGAAAAGGTAGAAGAGATCAAGGAAACTGAACTATCAGAGAATGCAATAACATTCTCACCACTAAAAAAATGCTCCACTGTAGAATCCTCAAGGTGTTCAGAAAAATACAACAACAAAGGCTCCTGAGGTAAGCCCTGAGAGCCTGAAACAACTCGATTGTCATACAACAGGATATGAATCAAATTACCAAAGACAATAATAAGGAAATTAACCACTTTGAATGGGGGAATAGTCCTTGAAACAAAAGGCACCATATCCCTACACATATTAGGAACATCCTTCTGAATACTTTGAGAAGTATCTAAAGACTCTCCACCCTCCTCCAAAGATCCATCAGAGATAATCCCAGCAGGTGGAGAATGAATCACATTAGTCCTTCCTCCTTGACTAAAAATAGGGTGAGACCGCTGCTTACCTTTCTTGCAAATTGCATGAGAATGCCCCTGCAGTAAAAAATTAGAACAAAAATTTGGATACACCGGGTACCAAATGTCTTGATTCCAACAGAAAGAATCCTGCACTTGAAGAGAAATTCTATCTTGAATCGGGAGGGAGAGGTCAAGTTCAACACCAATGCAAGCCACTGAAAATTCATCACAAGAACATGTCCTGGAATCCGAATAGATAAAACCACCCAAGGAGTCTCCAATAACCTTCATGAAGGACCCCGGGACACCCTGAGAGGGGAGGGGTGAATCAGGGTGCCCACTTTTTCTTTTAATGTGATGGATCTTGTTCCCACGTTTTTAGGAACTTGTTGAACCTGTAAGATTAATATGATCAGATAGAAAACAGTCACATGCACAGAGAACACACACCACTTTTTACTTGGTTCACCACTATGGGCTACGTCCAAGGAGCATATGCCGACAAGTTTTCGGTCGTACCTAATTCCACTAATCTTCACTAGTTGTGGAATACAAGGGTTCGGGCACAGTTACTCTATCCCAGGCTCACTGCCTTTACAAAGGTTCAGGGATAGCTCATGGCTTCCCTCGAGTAACGCCCGTTGACTCCCCCTGGCTCACTGCCCTTAGGTGAAGTCCCACTCAGTTTATAGATGTGGAGGTCTCTTCAATAGATTTGCATTGAAGTCTTTGCCTCTGCTCAGCATGAGACTCTGCTTGCATCGAAGTATTGAATAGATGCACTAGAACACACAGAACCACCGAACCAGATAACCAGAATGTGTAGAAAAACTTCACTGACAATTGCCCGCAACACCAACCCTTTGCGCGCAAAACCTTCCTATTGCGCGCAAACATTAATTTTCGTGTGGAAAAATATTTCATGCAAAAAAACTCCTTTTTCGCGCAACTGAATCTTATATGTGCGAACCCACTTTTCACACGCAACTCTTCATTTTTCGCGCATCCCGAAATTTTCCGCGCAATACCGAATATTTCGTGAAAACCCCTTTATGTGATCCTTTTCGAGCATCAGACCTCAGATTTTCTCAAAGTCTTCAACCATACAGAATGAAGGGGGTTACCTCATATTTATAGGTGTCTGATACCCCCACGCATAAAATCCCCTTCGGCGTGAAAAGCTCTCATCCGACACGTAATATTTCACGCAGGTATCGTTTTCTGTGCACCTCTCAAGATATTTCGTGTAACCCCTGCCTTTGAAATTTTTCGACGTTTTGACTTCGAAACACTATTTGAGTGAAAAACTTTGCTCCGCTATTTCGTGCACCACGCTGTTTTTCACGCCCTACTCAAGTATTTCGCGCACATCTCTTATTTTCTGTGCACCACTTCCTCTTTGTTTGCGCATCCTTTTGCAGACAACCCATGTGTTCATTTTCCGATTTTGAGGCCCAAAAATTTGGAAAACACTGGGAAATAGTGCCACCTTCAATACTGTTGTCTTCTTGAACTGTATGATCACTTTGCTGGCACACATTCAGAACTTCCACTGAGAATTGACAACAAACACAAACCAAACTCCAATTCCTGCATAGAATAGCCATGGTTCCAACACTTCAAGAACCACTCATTCTGGAAAGGTATCTGGATTCCAGGTAGACAAATCCAAACCGCTACTACCGAGCATTATTTCCCACTATGTGCATCTAGAGACCACTTGGAAAGATCGAACCACCATCGACCAAACACTCTAGAGGAAAAGCACCATACTTGTAGAAAATCCTCCCGGGAGCCCAGAATTAAGCATACAGATTTTTTGTGAATAGCAGAGATCTTGACCGGAGATCGAAGACCACAAGAAGCCACCGATCTTTGAAAGGAAGACTCAGAAGGCTTCACCGCACCAAATTTATCTACCAGAGTCCATTGCAAACAATCCACTACCTCCTCAAAAGAAGACCTCATAACATTAATGCAAAAACGATATCCTTCACGTTCCACATGCGGGTTGAAAGTATAAATTTCAGGAAAACAAGGTAGAGATGCAGGACCACCACAAAGAACATCCTTGAAGGATCCCTGGCCAAGACCCCACGAATTTGGAGAAATGGACCCCCGAGAACCAGGAAAAACTGAGGTTCCTGGATCAAAAACCGCCGGAGAAGAAGCCCGCGTCGGAGGCCTATTCATAAGGGCTTTCTCTGTCATATTGGAAGCAATATGATCACACAGTAATCAATTAGTATATGATAACAACATTTCAAATTTTTATTCAAATTTCCATATTCCAAACCTCTTATTCTTCATCAAATTTTTAATCACATAATTAATATTAAACATAAATTTATCAATAAAAAATATTCAAGAAATATCCATACTTTTAATATCAACAATGGCCTTTTCCATTTCTAAAAATTACCTTCTAATTATAAGGGGATTTAGTATTCATCCATATTAATAAAAAGAATTTTTTTTAAAAAAATTAACCACTAAATAATAAATATCCAATCAAAACATGCAGATATCTTACTGCTATATTTTTCAATTGAAGAGTAACCTTGGGGGCTTGATATCCTCTAATACTATGATATTAAATGTAGAGTGTGATATATTATTCATACAAACTCCTAAATCACACAATGTTTTTTCCAAATTCATAAGTTTAACATCCCACACATGCATGCCCATGTCATTGAGGAAAAACATCACAGTCTCAAGTACACTTCTATAATAATAGTGGCTGGAGAATAGTGATGAGGGTCATAAGTATTTCTTCGGAAAGTGTATTACCTTAAATATTTAATTACAACTAAACACCCAAAATTAAAAATCCACTAACCAAAGTAGTAGAAATAAGTAATAACATCAATAATAAATCCTAAAACCAAATCCTATTATAACCATATAAATATTACATACAAAAAATTTAATAAAAACATATCATGAATCCAATCATGAATAATAAAACTAAAATAACCAGAAATGTAATATATAGAAAAACTATCAACATGACTTTTAAGAATAATAAATCAACTCATTGATATTTTGTAACACCATCTCCTATTTACTGAGTCCCTTTTCCTTTACTTGTATAACAACACATTTAATTTACATGCACATAGGTTGTGTATGTATAGGGTGTGATAAATATATATCAATAGAAAATACCATAACCCTAAGAATTCATTAGAGTTTAATATTCTCATATTGAAATGATGATAAGATATTAAATATTTTAATTATATCATTTACATAGTATATTAAAATTATTAGTTTATAATTAAGTAACCTATGAAATTATATAACCACTTAAACCAATGTAGATAGGATTTTTAAAAATAAACTAAAAAATATAGTATCTAAACACATGGATTGAATGAGTAGTATTCCAACCACCTGGAATATAATGTATAATATACTTAATAAAAGTCCTATACAACCCCATGGATCATTTGAAATACTCTATATAACTTTGTATTTTATTATGTATGATATTATATTATTTTGGGTTATTTTATGTTCTAGTAATTTTTGGATAAGAATTTAAAATTTAGGGATTTTTTTTAGCTATCGCATGAATTTCACACGGTTAGGAGTAACTATGTGAAAACCATGAGTTTGGGTATTTTTTCAAGAAAATATCATTTGGAGAAGTTAGTGTTCAATTAGTTAATCAGTATAGTGTCCAAGGGGTTAACCATGTGTGATTCCCCATTATTAAAACTATCATGAATTTAAATTTTTCCATTATTTTTTAAGAATTTTGAGTCTTCTTTCCCTTTAAATTTTTATCATCACACCCCTGGTTGATCCCTCCTACCTCACGTGGCCTCCCCTCTTATAGAATCAATTTATTTTTGAAATGTATTCCAGATTCATGGTCAAATATCCAATGTATGGTCTCCTCTTACCTATTTCCTCCCTTTCTACTTGGATTCTCCTCTCCTAATCACTGAAACATGTTCAACCAAACACTAGGGGTATATGTTTGACTAAATTTCTTGGATTAACTTGTTTTTAGGGCATGTGATTTCCTCTATAGACCCCATTCATGCTGTATTTGGGTTTGGGATAGATTATCATTGATTATAGGATGGTTTTCAAAGTCCATTACATTGAATTATAGAACTATTGATTATATGGTGTTTAAAAAATATGTTATAATTTAAAAATAATAGTTTTAAATATGTTGATGGTATTTAGATGAAATAAATTGGTTTTTACTTGGTTTATATTGAATTCAGAGGATTTTCTGATTTTAAAGATGGGTTTAAATATTATTTTTCTTAACATCACTTGTAAACTATTCGAAATATTGTATTAATTATCTATAAAATAATGTTTAAAATTTCTAAACAATCATTTATATTTTAAATTGTTTTATCCGAGGTTTTACATGGCACTTCTAGTGATACTGCAAATTAAATGCAGTTTAAAAAATTATCAAGAACATCATTTGATAAATTTTGATGTTTAGAAATGGTTTGAACCCATTTGGGTCATTAAATAAATATAAGGGCGGTGTTATAAACCTTTAACGATTATTTTGTTTTTTGAAACAAGGGTTTTGGGATAATTTCTTAATATCCAAATATGTTTTGGATAAAAATGGTGTGTGTTTAAAGGGATTTTAAGATGTTTTATAGTGGAAGGTTTTGAGGGATGTTGGAAATAAGATTTCAACTGATTTCACAAAGTGGGTTAAATGGACCAGTATTCAGATAATTATATTTTAAAAGACTATTTGGAACATTAAGTGGTTTTCTAAAGTATAAGGGACCCTAAAAACCTTTTTGTTATTATTCCCATTGTGACTTGTAACCCCTTGGGGGTTGGTTGGAATTGTTTGTGTATACTGTATTGATTTCACATGGATGTGATCAGAGATGCTTATATTGAGAGTTCAATAGGTAAGTCATAAGTTAATTTAAAAAAAAAATACTTATTGTATGTGATTATTAATTTTTCATCTCCCTTTGATTTATCATATGATTGATATATAGATATTATGAGACCTATATGAGGGAAATCCCTAGTTTACAGTGGCAAGGTGTCTAGGGAATGTTGGTTGGATAGACCTTATTTGTTCGACCGAGAGGTGTACCGGGTCATATCAGCTAGAAACATCCTTTTTCATATATTATAAAAGGATATCCCAAGATATTTATTTTTAGATAATCTAATGGTATTATTGGGTATGTGGACTAGTTTAGTAGTGTTAGCTGAGGTTCCTTTTCACTAGTGTAGGTATTTATTACAAGAACCATAGAATGTTTACCATGTCTCTAGATCCTATTTTTGGATGAAATATGGTATTTCTCTTATTCATTGATTTCATCACCTACCAATTTATTGACTATTAGAACAACTTTCCTTTTATCCATTTTTGAATGTGTATAACGCATGTGTGCCTATTATGGAAAGTTTGATTTTTATGGCTTTGTCTTGATTTTCACATTGATTTATGAAATGGTTTTAAAAGTGTGGATATTTAAAAATTGAAATGTTTTTTTGTTGAAAAAATGATTTTAATTAAATTCTCGGAAATGAGGAAGAAACAATACATTTTTTGAATTAAGTTTAAACACCATTTGTCCTGGTATGCAAGAAAATCCTTTATTTATGGGTTATATTGAAACAATGGTTTTAGGATATATTGAACTCATTTTTACAAAGTTGTTTACCATGGTTTAGAATGTTTTATTCTACCCTTATTTTTTTATTTTATAATAAGAGTTATGTTTTTTTGTACAAATGATTTAAGGAATGAAGTTTGGTTTTATTTAATGTGTATGTAAAATATCTATTTCTTTATTTATATTCAATCTTACTAAAAATTGATTTATAATTTAAATTTGGGAATCTATAAAGGAGGGAAATGGACAACAGAGATAGTTTATTCTCAAAATTTTCACATATTTCGGTTTAAAGATTTTGGTTAAGATCTTAGATGATCAAAGAGTGTAAATTTATTTGGGGATTGGAGGTTAGTGAATATTCAGTTATATTTATTACATCGTCCACCAATTCCTATTACCTAATTTGGTAGGACATCCAGCCAATCATTCTATTTATTTTCATAGAAGTTTTGGCCAAATGTATCTTTTAAATGAGTTCTTTACTGATTTTAGTTTTATTTATTAGTGGATTGAATTATATATGTGAAGTTAATAGTGGGATTCAGAGCTGAAACATGTGGAGGGAGTTAGGGGTGAGTTGAGGGATTTATTTCATATATATTTATATCTATTATCTATATTTTTGTATTTATTTCATTTGGTGTGGATTCCCACATCATGAATAGGTTATAGAATAATTTCTAGATAAATTATGTTGTATAGTGACTCAAATTTATGGGTGAAATTATTTCCTTTTGTGTTCCATTGATTGAAAAAAACTAGTATTCATCCCATGGGAACCAAGAATACACTTTAGTCTAGTGGTGGACTGGACTAGGTGTTGGTTTAGATGGAATCCCAAGCCGGTTCATTATAAATGGTATTAGAGCCTTGATTCATGTGTAGGGGCCTATTTCCTTATAATTATTTTTTATAATTTGGCCATGTCGTGGAAGAATCGAGTTAGAATATATCATTGGAACATGGAATGAAAGTGAAGGGATAATATTTATAGTACTTGATTGACCCAAAACACGAGTTTCCATGGGGAGTTGAATTTTAATTTTGAATTCAGGATTTTAGTTTAATTATTGAGTTGATGGTTTTTCCCACCATTAACATTAGATGAGTTTCCTTGGGGGTTTTATTTAGTGATTTCGGATATAGTTGGAATAGGAAATCTAGGAAAATGGTTTGATTAAAGGGACTAATAAACCATGTATCAACAAAGTTCTTGATATTGACCATTCTCTAGGGACCATTTCACAATTAGCATGTGGTCATAAACCATGTGTCCATGTTAAGAAGGGTTCCACAATCTATTTGTATTCTATATTTATCACAATTTTATCTTGGGTTTCTTATATGGTTTGGGAAATTGGATGAGGATCAAGGAAGGTATTTTGATATGTTTTCATTGTTGGATTGGATTTTGATCAAGTCACATGTTATGATTTTTTATGTAATTTCATGTGTGATGGAAAATCAGATTTCTATGTCTGAAAAGATGGATTTCATGAGAAAACATTGTTTGTATTTAAAATAAGGAATAATGGATTATTGTTAATGTGATATAGGGTTTTATAAAAATTTATTTTAAGTGGTTTATTTCATTAGGAAATTTGGAATGAATTTGTTTCATCATGAAATTTAAGAAGTGTTTTGGTTTTAAAGTAGTTGGAAAGGTTTTAAAATGGGAATGGATTTTATAATAAATGTTTTATGTTTAATTATTTTGGAAATTAAGGACCCATAATGTTTTTGAATATAAATGTGGGTATGGTATTATTGAAAACTAAGTGAAAATACAAAATGTGGGAACTGGTTTTTATAGAAACTATTAGTTTAAATATTTTGACCTTTGAATGAGTAGTGGAATGGGTTATATAAGTTTTCAATAAATAATGATAACATGAAAAAAGACGTATTCTAATTTTAAGTGAATCAAATTTTTTTCCAAAAATATATTTTTTGGGATAGCTTGGTTTTGAACCTTTTGGGGGTTGTTTGAAATTTCTTCAAAATAAGAATGTATTTCAATTAAATAAGGTGTTTTTGAAATTGATTTTTAAACTCTTTGGTGTGTATTTTGAAATTTGTTTTGGGAATGTCTTTAATTGACAAAGTTGGGTTTGTTCTTGGGTTTGAAATTATAAAAAGGTTTCTATTTGTATTTTAGTTAAAGAAGGACTGAGTTTAAAGGGTTCATTGGTTTTCAAAATGTGGTTTTCAGACTCCTAATAAGGATACCATTGTGTTAAAGGAGTTGTGGTTGTTTTAAAAAAATTACATGATTTGGTTTGTCTCTTGTTTTATCATTTATTTTATTAACTTGATTTAGGAGGCATGACTAGATTAATACATGTCTCATATTGAGTAATCTCATGCCTCTTATAAATGTCTACTAAAAAATTTGAGTTCTTTCCTTTGAGAGTCTATCATATTTTCAATTTTAACACTACATAGGCCTTAAATAGATTAGAAAGTGTTGTTATCATTCCTTAGTGGGTTTTATTATGATTATTAATGGGTGTGTTGGTTTGGAAATTTTTCCTTGAAAATCGTGTTGGTCAAGTGTTATAGACACATGATCCTTGATTGAATAGTTGGATTTTTGGGAATCAGTTTCTTTGGAGGAGCTTGAGGTTTGATAGAGTGGCCATCATTTTGTGCATCCTTCGGATTTTCAGTTATGTACATTTCGGATGATGAACTATTTTGGGGATGTTCATGCCTCATTACGTGTTGATGTTTGTGTTTCTTTTATATGTTCCAGACCTTGGGTTCGTTCTTGGTTATTGTATTGGACATGGGGGAAAACCCAGGGAATGTGCATGGGTGAATGGGGGTATGATATGGTTCCTATTAGACTATGGGTTCTACAGAGACGAGTTTTACATTGGGGTTATTGGGAGATGGTATTATGTGTGTTTGGACCAAATTTCCCTCATATGAAGTGTTTGACCCAAGGTTTAGAACCTAGTTGTATCTTAGTGAGCCATGTTTCTAGTTATTGTGCTTTATTGTTTTGAGATTTCATGGATTTGATGATTCAACATTATCCTCTTTGGACATGTTTTCCATTTTAGTGCTCTATTTATGGATTGTACCTTGTTTTGGTAAGATGTGGTGAGATATTTGTTGTGATTCCTTTAGGATATTTTGGGAATGTTATCGTTTGGTGAGGTCCTATGAGTTTTTGGAAAAGGGGTTTTTATTTGTTATACCATTTTTTATCATTTTTAAATGGTGTGAAGACCTATAAAAATATCTCTTTCCATAGAGACATTTATTGGATGTAGAGAAATATTCATTTGAGGATATTTTATGTTGTTTGATGAATCATATGATTGTTAAGGGACTTCACATTGAAGGTTCAATTTAGATTTCATTTAATATTTTCCCTTGATGTGACTCATGAATTTATGGGGGTAAAATGTGGCATGATGGAGAGAATTGTGACACTCTCCATGTCACGGTGGAGTTTATTTTGTATTAAATTATTTTTATTTTGGTTTATTTTAAGTTAGAGTAGATTTTGGCTCGGAATTTAAAATTTCTGGAATTTTTTTGGATGTCGCACAAGTTGAACATGGTTAGGAGTATCTATGAGACAACCATGCATTTGGGCTTATTATTGGGACAATGTTTTTGGTCAATGGTAGCTATTATTTATTCAAACCGTGAAGTGTCTCAGGGATAAACCATGTGTTGTTTCAAATTTTCTAATTTTTTAGAAATTGAAAATTTTTCCTTATTTTTATTCAAGTAATTTGATACATATATCTGCATTCCTTTTTCACATCACACCCTAGTCTAATACCCCACCCCTCACATGATCTCCCCTCATTCATTCACCCTTCCCATTAGAAATTTCACATGATTTCTTTATGATTATTATTCAAATATCTAAGGTAAGGTCTATGCTTACCTCTTTCCTAACATTCCCATGGGTTTATCCTCTCCCAATCATTGTTATTTAATTGAAAAAACCCCAGGGGTATCAATTTGTCAAAAAATTTAAGGTTTCATTACATTTAATGCATGTGATGTTTTCATCAGACTCCTTTTATGCTGTATTTCAGTTTTGGATTAATTGTTATTGATTCTAGGTAGGTTTTACAGTTCCCTATATTTTAATTCCTGAATTATTGATTTTTTAGTGTTAAAAAAGTATGTTTTAATTTCATAATCATAATATTAATTTTTTATAGGATTTATATTAAACAAATTATTTTTTGTATTGGATTTTTAGAAATTAAAGGATTTTCCTATTTTAAAGATTGGATTAATTTTGTTTTATTAAATGTTCATACAAACTATTTTAAATATTTCCTAAATGATCTTTAAAATAGTAATTAATATCTATAATGAATATTTAGACTTTTAAATTGATTTATGAAAGGTTGTACTTGGAACATCAAGTGATACTTGAAATTACATGTAGTGCAGAATGGTTTTAAGAACTTATTTGAATAAATAATGAGGTTTAAAAATGGTTTTATCTAGTATGGGTTGTGAAATAAATAAAAGTGTGGTGTTTAAAACATTATAGGTTTCATTTTTATGAAACATGGTTTTTCTAGGAAGATTTTAATTTTCCAATTTTTTTCCGATAAAGAGTGTATTTATTTAAATGGATTTGATGGTTTTTTTGAAATTGTTGATTTTGAAGGTTGTTTGAAGTTATTTTTCAAGTGGTTTTGAAAAATAGGTGAAATTTCTCTAAATTCAAATAATTGTGTTTTAATGGACTGATTGGTTTTTAGGTGTGTTTACAATGTGTGTGATACCCTAAAACAACCCTTGTTTTTTTATGCCCACTATGTGTTGTAACCCCTTCAGCGTTATTTGGAATTTTTTATTTACGTTTTGATTATTTACATGGATTTAATCAGGGATGCTTCTTTTCCGGGTGTATGAGATGAGGTGTGAGTAATTTTTAAATTATGCATACTTGTTTTTTTGTGATTATTGATTGCTCACCTCCATTTTAATTTCCATGGGAGTATTAGTTAGTTAGTAAATGACCTGTATTATAGAAATCCATTATTTTCAAGAGTAGTATATCGAGGGAATGTTTCCTATTTACTCCTCATCAGTTAGACTAAGAGGGGTAACTGTTTATATAAGTTACAACACTATTTATTCCCATGGTAGAGAAGGATATCCCAAAACATTTATTTTTAGATAGTCTGAAAGTACCACTAGAGACATGGATAGGTTCAATAGTTCCAACCTATATTCCTTATCACAAGTTCAAGTATTTATTACAAAATCCTTAGGAAATTTTCTATGATGCTAGACCTATTTGAGGATAGCACATGGGATTTAATTTTTTCTTTGATTTCATCCCCATAATATTGAATATTTATTAGAAACATATTCCTTTTATCCATTTTAGAATGATTATGATGTGTGGATGCCCATTTTAACTTGATCCATTTTTTGGGTTTTATTTTTAAATTTATTTGTCAAATTATTTGAAAATAATGGTTCTTTAAAATGAAAAATGGTTTTGTTTAAAAACATATTTTAATAAAAATCTGGGAAAATAGGGAGAAATAATATATTTCAAGAATGCATTTTTAAATTTCATATTTTTGTTGGTTTACAAAAAGTTTTATAGAAATGGTTTTATTTTTAGTTTGGATTAAAACTATGGTTTAGGTTTTATGAGACTCATTATTTTCTTATAATATTTAACCAGTCTTGAAAAAGTTTCTAGTTCCACTCTTATTTATTTTTTTAGAAGAAGGGGAGAATATTTGTAAAAATAATTTATAGAATGATGTTTAGTTTTATTTAAAATGTATGTGAAAACAATATTTTTATATTTACATTCAAACTATCTTGATATAAATCTTTAATTTAAATTTTACAATGTAAAAATGTGGGTGGTTTCCTAAAAATCTTATTTATATAGACACATATCATGTATTTTAATATTAGTATTTTGGTTCAGCACTTAGACACTCTTGAAGTGTTGATAGATTTAAGGATTTTATGTTAGTTCTTATTTAGATTTTTTTCATCAGCTAGCTGTGCCTATTACCTAATTTGGTAGGATTTCGAGCCAATCATTTCAATTACTTTTATAGAATTTTTGGCTAGTTATGACCTTTATATGAGTTCTATACAATGTTTACCTATGGTTATTGTAACATACTAGAATTTTTAAAGGTTAAAAGAATAAATGATATGATTCATATCAACAAGGTTCAACTATCTTTTTAGTATTCTATTTGATTAGAACTCCACAGTTATAGATTTTTTTCTTGAATAAGTGATCAGGATGGAAGACCTTATAAGAATATTTTTAGGGTGTGTGTTAGTGATGATGAATCACAATTGAAATAATATGTGTTGTCCACTAGAGATATTCATTATTTTGATGACCCATTCAGGCACATGGGTGTGCCCTGGGCAAGGGACCACATGTCTGTGGGGCAACTGGTGGTACATGGTGTGACAATACCCAATATGCATATTAATTCAGGGTGTCTGTGGTGTCAGCGGGGCCATATTTTTATATTGGTATCAGAGTAAGAACCCTGCTGTAAGTGTGGAAGAACATCCTAGATTGAGATATTGGCTTCACAATGAGGAAATTGTTCTCTAGGGGGGAGGGGGATGTAACACTGCATAATATAAAATAGTTAAAAGGATAAATGTTATGATTCATGTCAACAAGGTTAAACTTTCTTTTTAGGAGCCTATTTGATTATAAATCCATAGTAAAATCATGCTTGGCATAGAGTAGTGTTCAGGATGCGTGACCTTCTAGAATGTTTCCTTAGGTGTGTTCAAGTGAAGAAAAATCACACTGTAAAAAAATGTGTTTCAATGTGGAGACAATCATATTTCTGATGGCCCGTTCAGGCATGTGGGTGGGCCCTATTTACAGGACCATGTCTCTATGGGGAAAATGGTGATACCTAGAAGGTTAGGACCCGTTGACCATGTTAAGTCTAGGGCTCCGTGATATCAGTAGGCAATATTTTTTACCATTATTACATGATTGAATTATATACATGGAGGTCACATCCGGACTTAGAGATACTATATGTGAAGGGAGTTAGGGGTGAGACAAGAGCTTTATTTAGTATTTATTTTCATATTTTCTTTTTCATTTTCTATTTATATGATTTAGCATTGACATCTGATTCATAAACAAGTTATAATAAATTTGTAGGAGTAATTATATTATAAATTAAATCATATTTAAGGAAAAAATCATTCCCAAGTGTGTTCCTTGGATGAATATGCATTAGCTTCCAGCTTGTGGGGATTTTGAATTCCCTTTAGGCCTCTGGAAGACTGGGTCATGTGTTGATTCATATGGAAACCTGGGTTAGTTCATTACATATCACATATCTTTATCTAATATCATAGTTTAACACAATGATTCTTATATTTTCTTCATTAAATATATTTAAAAATAATCATGTTATAATATCAAACCAAAATTTTTAAATATCATCACATTAATACTATAAAAATCACAATTTTATTCCAAAAAAATAATTCATCTATTCTGTAAACACTTATAAAACTACTAAACTCATATTCAATGTTTTTTTTTGATAAAAAATCCCAAACAAATGTTTTTCCCACAAAATCTCTATTTTAAACCGTTATGTATAGATGTTCAGTATCATGAACCACACCCTCTAGTACTCTTCTAAGGTCGACGGTGAAGATAAAAGTTACCCCTAAGCCCACCTCAAATACGAAAATGGTTAGAAAATAACACCAAGGGTATATAACACACACATATGTAGTGAATTTTCCTAAAATTCATATAAAAATATAAATAAACATCAATAAAATCCATTATAATAAATAAATAAACCAAATAATAATACATGATATTATTGGGAAATAAGTCCTTTAGAACCATCAATCTTCTAACTGCTTCACTAGAATATGTCATGTAATGGAAACAAGTCTTCTGGAACTTTCATGATTGAAATTTATCTCCCTAGAGATTTAATGCAATATAACTTATGAAGGAAAAAACATTCGCACTAAATAAATATATTTATTTGAGCACACACACACTCAATAAAACTCAAACCCGAAAAACATTCAAACAATGTAAAGAAAAAAATAAGAGGACACACAAAAATTTACATGGTTTATACTTTCTTCCAACAATAAAGGGAGAAATATTACTGTCATTTTTCAAAACTAATATAAATACTTTTTTTTAAAGACTCAATCGATAATAACCATAGGTAATTGTCTCACATTTAACATAGTACATACAATTATTTTTCAGCAAATATTACCTTTCATGCGATCGCACCTCCATATTTATAAAAGTGCCTAACTGGTTGAAATTGTTACACCACTAATTGAAATTTATGGAGCACCCACCATTGGATTATAGAAATCTATAATTTCTTAAGGAATTTTTTTCCACAATCATTTCTTCTAGTGAACCATCCTCAGACTAAGCTAACCAATTATAATCCACATTTCAGTGAATAAACATATCACTTGCACATCCATCAAAAGATATCATATCTTGACCAACATTCAAACCACTAAAATTCCTACTATCATAAAAATGATCCAAACAAATTATAACCCTGAATATTCACTTTTTGGAAATCTTTTTAGAATATTAATAGTCTTTAAATTCCTAATAATATCCCACTTTAATACTAATCTATGGGATACTAAGGAAACTCTTAAAAATTTCAAAAAATTCTAATAAATCCCTATTTATTCAACAATATATAGGGTTCTTTATATTCTCTTAATCATCATAATCATTATAAGGTACAATGTTTCATTATATTTTCACATGCTATAACATTTTTTAACATTTTATAAAAATTATGGTCACATACCATCTTCCACAACTTTAATACCCTTTCCTCCGATAAATTCTTGATGAGGTGATATTTCAGGTCATTGTGTTTTTTCCTTGCATGACACATTGTATAACATGCCAAGTGAATTGAAATATGAATATCATAGAATAAAAATCCATATTTTAGAAACTATATTCGTTTATAAATAACATTGAATATACCATTTACTTTTCATTTTTCATTGAAACAATGTAGTCTATATCTGTTAATAACAAGGTTAAAAATGGTTTTATTCATGACATATAATTGACTATCAACCCTTAGTAGGTGAAAAAAACCCATGGTGCTTTTATGGGTGTATGAATATATAGATAAATTATTTTCAATGTAACCTTACAATGGAACATCTTCCCCAAATCACAAGGTTGTATCCTTTGATCCTTTAAATTATTGAATTATAAAAGTTATAACCTCCCAATGTTACCTTTATAAATTTGACATGAAACAACACATAACTAAAATTAAAAAAGAAATTTCTAGCCAAGTTCAAATCATATCATACACCATTATTTTTTACCACTGATTAAAATGGAAGATTCACCATGTACTGAACTTATTTTTTTTTTCTATTGTCTTATTATTTGAGAATTTTATGTTTTTGGTAAAAGGAGTAGATATAAGATTATATTTGATCATCCCAAACTTGTCGATGACCTTCCATAAACAATCCCTTGGAGATAGAACAATGTTCTAGTTTTCTTATATTTTATAATCCTCATTCCATATATTTTCTTAGAAGTATCACATTCCTTCATATCATATCTTACAGAAAAATAATACTTAAACTTTTGAATCCTTTAAATATTTATCCCCAAAAGAAACATGTCATCCACATAAAGGAGGTGAATGATGAATCTTCCGTCATCACATCTCTTTTGGTAGTAAAAATGACCCATTTTTTACTAAATAAAACCTTCATCATCTATAAAATCTTTGAATTTATGATTACATTTCCTTAGTTATTAATTCAATAGATAAAGACTTAAATTAAGTTTACACACAAGGTCTTTGTTTAGATGATTATCTAAACCCACTTGTTACTTCATTTATATTTCTTCCTCCAAATAAATATGAATAAAGGTTTTCTTTACAACCATCAACTCAAATGGAACATCCATTTTTTATCTATTGAATGTTTCGCCTATGGTAAAATAGCAAGCTATCATTTTTCGGTGAACTTCAATGAACCCAATCAATCCTTCATCACTAAATCCCAATTTTTAACATTCATTGAGATTCATTGAAATTTTGTGCATTTGATTTTAACACCATCCATTAGAAGATGGAAATTAATGTCAACCCCAAATATTTGGGTTGACCATCTAACTGTAGAATATATGCACACATAAACTATGACTCTTCCCATTTTGGGACTACAATTTATTGTACTCAATCCCTCGAAGAAGAATCTTTTGATGCCCCAAATCTTTGATACATCCCTTAAGCTTCAAAAATCATTGAAAATTCTAACAGATGTTTTGTTTCTATTATCATTGAACTTTTTAGGAATTCATAAAAATACCTATATCTTTCTTCATTTTGATATCCCTATGCATATAAACATTGACATGGTCAGTTGATTCCTCAATATGAACTTCTTATCATCTATGTTTGGGTCCATACAATAAATCTTATCATTAAAGAGAATATCATTAATTATAATACTCTTAAATTAATCATCATTCCCAATTCAAAATCAAAACTTTTCATCTCTATACCCTACAAGGAAACATGTCTTTGACATTGACTCTAGTTTTTCCTTATCCTTTGATCTAATAAAGATATAGGTGTGGTTTTTCAAATTTTTTTTGGTGGCTAACTTATATTTCTTTACCAGACTATATCTCTTTCATAATTTCTTTTCCTAATATATCAAATGAACAATTATTCACTTGGTACACCATAATGTTTATTTCTTCCACCCAAATTTCCATGGGTATTATAGGGTGAAATTTCATTCTTTTTCAATTATAATTTAGGGTTAGATTCATATTCCTAGCCACAATATTATGTTGTGGTGTGACAAAATTGTTTTCTCTAACCTAATTATATTCTTCTGAAAAAAGTTTTAAAGTTTTATTATACTGTATTCACCATAGTAATTTAATCTAAGGCATTTCAACTTTTAACTATTTTTTAATTCTACTATAGTCATCAACTAGAAAACTATTCAAAGACTTTAGAATATTTTTTATAAACGTAAGAACATAATTTCTCCATGCCAACATTGATGAAAGTAAAAAATTAAAGATATCCTCCACAATATTGAACTATGGTTGACCCCCACATATCTCAGTGAACAATATTTAACTTCTTTTATTTATAATTATAACCATTTATGTTGAATGATACTATCTTATAAATCATAATAAAAAATCTATCAAAAAATTTGATGTCAGTGTGACTAAGATTTAGTATGTTCTTTATATTAGAATGTTTATGTTATTCTTGATAATATGTCCGTGTTGGAAATTACAAAACTCAGAATATATATAATTTATTACTCAATAAATTTCAACTCCATCTGCAAATTCAATAAAATAAAGAGTCCCATCCTTGACTCCCCATTCTACCACCATGGAACCCCTAGTTACCTTCTAAAACACATTAGAAAATCCAATACCATATCCCGCCCCATTAAGTTGCATTTTGGAAATAATTTATTTCATATCTATAGGATGATTCTAACTTCTTGGAGTATTAAGAATCATTTATTATTCATCTAGATGTTCACATCACCTTTATCCATGACTTATAGATCTTATCATCCTATAAGTTCACTTCATTGGATAATCTAGATACATAGTTCATTATGAATATCTACTTATCCATAGAGTGAAATGATTCTCTAGGCCCAAACGCCCATGAACCCATTAGAATATTAACACCATGTAACAAATTGTTACCTCCCTCATCTGAATTCATAGAAATTGATCCTCTAGAAGAAAAATTTACAAAATTTGTATGTCGATATCTATAATCCTTATTGAGATGCCCCTTCCTGTAATGTTGACATTTGAGAATATAACCAAATGAAATATCATAGATACATTCTCTTGATCAATATTTTGGTCATGAATGAATTATCTATTGAGTTTAACATCCCCTTCCATTATAAATTAGCATATATATAAATGGTTTATGAACTTACATCCTCCCAAGTTCTTCATTCAGGATCATGTTATGAACATACTCAAATGAAAATTACAATATGAATTTATCACTACTATCACCATCATGTACCAGAAATCCAACAATGATGATTGTATTAGAATTTCCTAAACATCATTCCTAAAAATTACATTTACTTCGGTTGGCTTTGAATCATGTTAATGTCACCAACATGATTTGGTGTTGGGTTTCCATTTGATATCCTTATGTGTAATAATATTTACATACATCAGATTTTATTAAGCTTCTTTGGCTTCTCCTACTTGTATTCCAAGAAATTCATCATTTCGAATTTATTTCAACTATACATTTTAATCCAATATATCCTCATAAATCCGAGTGATTTTTGTCTAATATTTCCACTAAAATCACTGTATTACATTCTGTTTGAATCCATAGAATAGAACTTTAGAGTATTTATAAAAGATATGATCCTACATATTCATTCTATAAAAGCTAAAATTAGATTCTTCAAACATTTCTACCTAGACATTACCATATTATAATGCTATCATTTTGAAAATCATATATCCAACTGAAATGAAAATGCATTTGAGGTAAGTAGATGAGAGTTAATTGATATTCTATTGAGTTTGTTGTATTGAAGCTAATAAAAAAAAGATATGATACCACTAGTTGGGAAAAAATCCTTCCAAAACCACTAACCATCTGGTCATTTAATTGGAAGATGAAACACAATTGAAATAGGTTTTCTTAAATATCCATGATTGGAAGTTATTTCCACTGAAATTTAATGCTCCAAATCATAGGATAGAAAAAAATATCACTAAATCACCAAATTGATTCAACCTCACACACAATCCAGAAAACTCACACCTCACAAAAATGTAAGCAAAATAAACAATAAATAATAGGATATAGAAAGATTTACATGGTTCAAAATTTTTCTTACATCCATGGGAGAAACAACAATTCCATTTTTCATTAGTAAAAAATATAAGGTTCTACAAAACTTATTCGATGAATAACACTAAAACTACTATAGTTTTTTACTTCTTACATACAAGTACATTTTGACTAAATATTACTAGTTATGTGATCCCAACTCAATATTTTTAGAATTGTCCAGTTGGTTAAATAGGTTTCACCACTAGCCAAAATTTAATGATCAACCACTATTGGAGTTTTAAAACCTTTTATTTACTATTGAATCTTTGACATAAACTATTTATTCCAATGAAACATCACCTTAACATGAAAACCACTTCTTATAAACATTCCTATGAATGAAGAACTTTCCTGCATTACCATCATAAGAGACCATCTTCCAGCTAACTTACCGACCATTGAACTTCCTATTATCATTGAACTATTCCAATAGATTCATAATTCAAGAGATTATATTTGTATTCCACTTATTGGAATCAAAATATTCTTCTAATTCCAAATAGATATGTCATACAATTAAAAACCCAAAGGTAATATACTATGACACATAATATAACTACGATGAACACGAACAACACAAACAATACCCATAAGCTTGTAATGCCCAACTCAATCACCAACCCTCTCCTATGAACCTCTAACAGATATATATATATATATATATATGGTTGATCATACATGTATAATCAATAGGACCTTCCCCAGAACCAATCATGAAAATTTTGAAGAATTATAACGAATCCCAACTGAATAAACAAACAAATCAACTCATTAGATAAAATATGTCAACTATATTCTCGTCTGCACCAGGAATATCTCACTAAAAACACAAAAAAGTTGTTAAAATAATATCAAAAGAATATATAGAAGGACGGTACCCCACTACCACTTTCTCGCTGAACTAGTTGTCCTAAAACCCAATCACATACACCATGGTTATCCGATCATCTCCATAATTCATTTTTCACACCCTTGAAAATAAATCACAGCCTCATACATATATTCATATCTACATCTATATAACATCCCTATAATCACATATTAATATTTAGATCCACCAAAACCCTTGTAAATTTATATTATATCTTAATCTATTACAACTTGTACATAATTATTCATATAATAACCATAATCCATTACAACTTGGATACATGTATACATTATAAACATAAGATTACATGACCTGAATATACATGAATTTCATAATCGAGATATATTATATACCATATGACCACGTATTATTTAATATTAATCCACCACAACCCCAATATTCGCATATACATTCAACATTTGGAAGAGAGAGTAGGGTAGGGGGAGTAACAAGCCATCTATTTGATCACCATCCTAGATATTGGCAATACACATGGAACCCAAGTCAAAATATAGGCATTGGTATCCTTAATCAACTCGATTGGTAGAGAATAAGAAAAAATATATAATAAATATATATATAACTCACAACAATTATAGGGTAAACTAACTAATTATAGACTCAATCTATATCTAATGCCTCGTATGACAAGAAAAATTCCATTACTATGGACAAAAAGAATATATTCTAGGTACAAAAAAGGGTCAATACTCACTTATAATTAATTATCAATTAGTCACCAATAATTTAATAATATTCCAAAATCAGTTATGGTTATATTTATATTAACCATATCAATCAAAGGAGATTTAAATTATAATTCCAATTTTCATATGCACCTCAATTTTCACGAACAAACTCCCAACCTGGATCACCCATGAAACTAGGAACACAAACTAGCTTGAAACAAGGCCTGAAGGGAATCCCCAATTCCCATGGGAAATCAAATAGTGCATAATAATAAATAAACACCTTATAGAATGATGTTTTTATACATAATACAATACATTTAAAATGTTCATGTAACTCATTTAAATAACCATGAATAAATGAAAAAAGGAACACAAAAACAATATGTCCGTATTTCAATAAGAGAAAAAATATTATCCAATGGAAAACAAAGAAAATGTAAACAAAAATCATAACTCTATGTAACATGAGGTTTTTCATCCCACCACACCATTTCTAACATCCCACACCCTTTACCCACATACCCACCATCACGTTTTAGTGCCTTTACTTTACCCATACCTAAAATAAATAATATCTATATATACCCAATCATATATAAAGGGTGTGATGATAAAAATCCTAGTAGGATCCTACTAATCTTTATATAAATAAATATTAATAAATAAAGATTAATAAATAAACCAAAATTTATCATTTTAAGGAAGTCAATATAGGAAAATATGATTTTCAAAATTGTATATAAGGAATGGATAAATAACCTTTTAAATATCATTTGGAGAAACATGTATTAAGTTAGAATCCCTAAAACCATTAATGAATAAATAATATGAAGTATATATGAATTTATAAAATTTTAAAGATAAAATACATTTAATGTTTTGAAGTGATAAATAGTTAAACATCTCATGAAGCTAACACTATGAGGTAAATCCCTTGGGTAATTTTGATCTTGGTCAAATAGGATCCTCACACCTCATTGATCGATGAAAGATCAAGTGAACACAAAAATACCCTAAGGAGAAAGACCTCTAGTCATAGGAAAGGATAATACATGGTATGATACTTCCCCATCACATCTAAAAAATATTTATTTAATATTTAAGTGTAAATCAATTTCTAGTTAGCTGAAAACCATCATAATGTGATTTTAAAACCCTTCCCTCCTAAATTCCCAGGTTTCCATTTTCATTCAACATAAAATATTCAAAAATTTCATTTGGTTCATTTCAAAAAACACAATCATTTCATCAATCATAAAACAAAACCCCCTAAACATTTTCACATTCTGTTATATTTCAATTTAAATCCATTTTTTAGAAAATATTCTTCAAATATTTTTATCATTCAAAATCAATATTATGAAACCACATAAAGATTTAAAAACAATTAAAGAAAACCCTTAAAACATTCATTCATATCACAATTTTATAGATAAAATAAAACATTCCAAACCACCTACCATAATAGTCGCCTTCCCAAAGAAAACATGCTCAATCAATGAAAACCCCAATATTCTCTTCCTCTCCTTTGATCACTATACCATAGTTTCCATTTTATCATCCCAAAACCATATATATGGTCATGGAGGTATAGATTTACCATTACTTTCAAATATATAATAGGAGATATAGAAGAGTGATGTAGAGCAGGAGAAGAAAGAAACACATATCTTTAATTTCTAAAAGCCACCACCATTTAAATCAACAGAACTGCTATCAAGAGGAAAAAATAAAAACAATTATCCATATTGATCCATATTATTGAGAAAATATGTCATAAAATATATAATATATAATTGAGTGGTAATTTTAATAAAAAAATAATCTATTTTTGGATTATTTAAATGCATTAGAAAAGTTCGGACACACAGTTAGACAAACCATGTGCGATCCGTGAGAGGCCTAATGTCTCCCAAGAGATCCACCCATTTTGGTCCATGATTATAGGAAACCTATGAAATATTGAAAAATGACACTATCTCAATATTCAAATTTCATTAGATAAGGATCCACATTTATCCCAAATTTTTTTGCAACCCATGCGCACATCCAAGAATCCTCAACTTTACTCACAATTTCTTAAGAAAGACACACAGTTTTCTGCTAACCATGCTCTAACCATAAACCTCCCAAAACACACCTTTAAAATTTATTAAATACCCAAAATATCTGGAGATAATCTAAATAAATAAATTAGTAAAAAATAAAGTCATATGTATTTAAAAGTGACACCAATGTTTAATAATTCTCCCCATTGTATCACTTTATTCACATAGAATGAAAAATCAATAATGTAGAATATCAAAATTTTGAGGCCACTAATCCTTAATCCTTAATTACGTTTCCGTAGTCTTTGGATATTTATTCTAAAATTTTTAAATCACTCAGACCAAAATAATATACCCCCCTCATAAAATCACTTCCTAAGAGTCAACTATACAAATAGACAACTCAATAATCGATAAAGCCGGTTCCAACTTGAGCTCCTCCTAACTTAGAATGTGAGAGGGGTTTTGATAATACTTATAGAGATTCTAAACATGGGATAAATTATGAATCAAATTCAACTAATATGGTAATTATAGATGATATTCTACAACCCCAATCCTCTCAATGTTCTCAAAAGCTTCCATGTATCTTGGAGCCAAGATTCAATGCTTTCGCAACCATCGATGTCCCAACCAAGATGAAACTTTCATGAAGTCATAGTAACCATCCCTGAACTAAAAAAGGTTGGTGTTTATGTTTAATATTGGATTTCTATAGACATTGAGTGGTTACCATCCATCACTTTATTGTTCAAATCTTTTACGACATCTCTTGAATTATTCTCACCCATATTAAGGAAGTTTCTCCCATATCTTACCATAAAAGTGTTTATTTGACAGGTTTAACTTATATAGATTCAAAGGATATCATTTTTATTTATTATTGGTAACTATTATTATTAATAAACTAAGATAATCCTAAATATATATACAAAGATCTGCTACAGTATAGGATTCCATCACAACACATTCCATCTAGAATCTGAAAAGATTTCTTTGTCTAGGAATGATAAGTTATGATCAACCTAAAATGAGATCCCATTGTACCATGGTGAACCTTCACTAAAAAGAAGTTAAAATGAGGATATTTTTTTAATATTATTGCCAATGGAGCTTAGTAAACCTCACAATATCTTACATATACAACTTTCTCAGCTCTTTAACTCTAGAGGTGTCCTAAATACGAAGGAAGTGAGATAAATTGTTCATCTGACCAGTCACAACCCATATAAAATTCCCCCATTGGGAATTCTATGATAGTAAAATTGTAAAACAAATGGAAACCCCATAGAATTTACATATTATAATAGGTACATTTTGATGTAACTAGATTTTCGTTGATGATTTTCCTTAATCTACAGATTGGTATAGCAATTAGAAAAGAATTAAGTTATATCTCATCTCAATCCTTTCAACCAAAACTAATGCTTCATGTAATAAAAAATCTTTGCAGTACCTAGATAAATATCCCTATTAAAAAAATGATATGACTCCAAAATATTTTTTATTTTCACAAATGATGGAAATACCCAACGATTCATGAAACAAAGAACACTTTCTTAGGAGAGAGACAACTCGAGGATGGTCTCCCCACAATATAAATAATCCTAGTTTCTCCAAAATTCAGTCTCATTGTTTATCATAAGAAACTAACTCAAGTAGATATTTTTTTAAATTAGTTTCCATAAAAAAGAAACCATATTCTTCCTACATTGCATTTAAGTGAATTTTAGTGAAGTGAACCTTGATATTTTACTCATTCTTGGATTCTTTAATGGCTTGAGATGGAAAATTTTTACTGAGATCATCTGAAATAATATTTCACATTCTTGGTTTATAAGTGATGTTAAAATTAAAGGACTAATGATAATCCATCAATAACCCATGCTTGAGATTTAAGACTTTTAGATAATGTATGTAACTTAAACACTTGTTATTAGAGTCATAAGAGAACCTTTCTCCAACAGTGTAGCATCAACAACACTTGACGACATGTAAAACTAATGAAAGTTCTAAATCATAATTAAGGAAGTTGTTCTCATGTTATCAAAGATAAAAATATCCATACACCACCACATGATCTCCATGCATTTGAAAACAGCCCAAACCTACTCCTAAAGCATCCAAATATACTAAAAACCTTGAACAATACATAGAAAAATTAAGATAGGCATTGAGGTTAGAATTTGTTTCAACTCATCGAAAGGCGTCTATAACATTGAGTCCTAAATAAAATTTACCCCTATTTAGTTATGATAAATAAATGATGATGAAATATTAGATAAATCCCTCATGAACTTCTAGAAATATTTTGATAATACTATGAAAAAATGAATATCAAATACATTTTGTGGCTCCACCATTGACATGGAAGCTCCTACCTTATTAGGGTTGACTGAGATACCAATTTCTGAGACCATGTGTCACAATAAATTAACATCATGGATCTATAAATTTCATTTTAATAATTTATCATAAATTTAGTGTTCTTTAATGATTCCCAAAACATACCGAAGGTGAAACTCATACACTTTCCTAGTTCTTGAGTAGACCAAAATTCCATAAATAATAAAACAATGAATGAATCAAGGTATTTGTGGAATACATGGTTAGTCAAAGACATAAATCTACATGATCATTAGTTTGGAAAAAACACATAAGAATATATTCAAAATCAACATACTTACTCCTAAAAGTTGCCTTCGGGATGTTATATTCATTAACTCTAAGTCGGTGATACCAGCATCAAAGGTTAGTTTTTGAGATCCATTTTCCCCTTCGATAGATCAAAAAATTAATTGATATGGTGAAAAGGATACTTATTCTTTATTTTAAATCAATTAAGATACCAATAAATAACACATAAAAGAATTTCCCCATTGACTTTCTTGGTAGAATGTATGAGGGATACCTAAGATGACACACTTAGATGATTAAAACCCTTAGATTTAAAATGAAGCAATTTTATCTTTAAATAATATAACTCTACATGTTTTATTCAGTATTACTGTATAGATATAGGTTGTGTTTTTTACAATAGATCTATAGATAACTCCATCTCCCTCTCTAGAGTTATACTAGATATTTTTTCTAGAAACACCTTTGAAAATTTCTTGAATACTAGGGAATGTTCCCAATATGAAGGTTCCTTTTTAGTGTCAACTTCAAAATAAAATATTTATTTCCAAATATAAAGTAATCAAGGTCCTACTCAGCTACAAGTCGAATCCCATTCCAATTAAAACACTCCAGAATAACCACCTGGGGTAGAAAAGGATACACAGTAATGGTAATAATTTACCTAATACTTATTGGAAATTAATCGGTATATATTAAGGGTAAAATAAATTTTCTCAATATCGAGGACTCGATAATCCTACTAGCTCTAAATTAGATATAGATAATTTTCAATAAGGGAATCAAAATCCTAAGTTCCTTTTTATTTCCAATAGGGGTTTCTAGTTCTACAACATAAGGCATGATATCCATCCAGAGGTTCAAGGAAATCATAAAATAGGTCAATATAAAAGAGTTATACACACCCATATAAAATATTATAATCACTATATATGTGGTATTAAAAATAGTACCTATCATGGTTATAGTACCTTCCTCCACTTCTACCAAGGATTATTCTACTGCATGTAAATTCATCAACCCTAATATTTTTTATTTCCCAAAAAATATTTATAGTGTAAGACCTACTGCCTTAGAGGCAATCAAATTTAATAAAAACCCTATAGGTGATGACTAACTCATTCTACTATGTGAGGATGAGAGATCCTAAAATAAATTCTAAAAATGGAATTGATGTCCTAATGGAAGAAAATGTTTTAGAGGTATCGTTCTAGTTTGTTCAACATGTCCTATCTTTCCACAATTGCAGTAATTCATATCCCCCATACTAGCTTTGTAATATGTGGGATAAGACTGATATTGGGTTCCACTACCACTTACTTTATGAAACACACTATACTTTCTATTCAATCCATTAGAGGTTCTAGTACTAGAATCGTGTTCGGGAGGAAAAATAAGCATCACAATATTTCTTGACTAGTTAATATCTACCATTATTCCTCTATCCACCATCTTAGAATAGGTGTAAATCTTTAATATCAATACCTGAGAATGGATGTCTATTCATAGTACCATTATAAACGATCACGACTGTAGTTTTTTTTCGATAAAAATTATAGTGATAATCATGATGTTTGGAAAAGAATTTAGAATACTCTATCATCATATGATCACTGTATTAAAAGGTGAGGAACACCATGGATTTTTACTATAACTAATTCTCTAGGAAAAACTATTTAGTGAAGATTTAATTAATTTTTTTCTAATCCAATTTATCATGATTTTTTTTCCAAAACAATAGTATCCCACCATCTCTTACCAAGGTATTAAAGTTTGAAAATGATGCACTTCAACTTAAATGAGTCTGGAGACTCCAAGAAATCTAATATCCACTCCTTCATTTCTAACCAATCCTCTACATACCAAGGCTCATTTTTCTTTTATATGGAAGGTGATATATAGTGGGGAAACTGTTGGGATCAATCTTTTTTTCCCCGAGATTATAATTCTTCTTCTCTAACTAGAACCAGAATAGGGTTAAAACCATAGTCCATGGAATTATCCACCCATGCCACCCTTATAATCATATTTTTTAATTATGGAAATTGAATACATATTAATACAGGGCTCAAAGAACCCTTTTCCATCACTCCATGGTAATAGAAGGTTCGTTACGACAAGATCTAGAAATATAATTTCATGTAACCTAACACTTATGTACTAATGTAACATCCCCATCCTGGTTAGCCCTGAAAATATTTATATGAGTTAATATGTGTACTCAAGTGCCCCTACCCATATTATAAAGGATGAAAATTTTTAGAGAGGGTCTGAGTAATATAGTGTAGAGGATATACCCTTTAGAATAGAGTAATAATCACAAAGAAATTAAGAATAACAAATAAAAACATACAACATCTAAAATAGAGAACAAAGAAAACAAAATAAATGTGAATATAATAAACTATATCATTTCACACTAAATGTTAAACTAATTACATATAATTAAACAATTAAAAAAAATCACCAAAAATAATGACTCCCAAGACTAGTCTTGAATTACATACACTCTCCCAACTATAAGCTCTAATCCCATCTAGAAAACAAATAATAAAGAATTGGGCACCTTTCCCTTTTCCAGACCTGCATCCATAAAATCTACAAAGGTACCAAATAATGGCTTGAACAAGTGTGAGTAAAAATCCATAGGTTTACACCCATAATTTCAAAACATATCATATTTGAAATAATATTACATTAAATAAAATGATAAAAATGGTAATTAAATCATAAATTAATGATAAAAATCAAATAACCCGCTAACCCTCAAGCTCCAAGTTGACATACAGGGTCATCCAATACCTACATTAGCATGATGGAAAATATCTCTATCCACTGCTGGATTCTCCCAACCATGATGAATTGTTGATACATTGTATCATGTATCAATATATATATTTACATCTGATTTCATGTAACCATACATCTCACCCTCAGAGATCATGTGATCATGCAATACTAGAATCAATGTGAATTCCCCTGCTAGATCCACTAATTCATTCCCATATCACATTACCATTCCAAGGGTTAGATATTTATATAAGATTTATTGTACTCTATGTTAATTCCCATGCTAGTTCCTTTTATATGTTCCCATGTTGCATGACAATACCTAGTGATAGATTATCACTAGACCTAGTATGCATTCCGAAGCTTGATCCAACTATGTGTTGAGATGACATTAAACTATATTTGAATTCCCATGACCGAGATGATTTAATAATTAAAAAACTAATGAACAAATATTTATTTCATTCCCAAATACCAAACATTCCAAACATATTCACATATAAAGAAAATACTAATTTACTTCCAAATCACCAATTATCATAGCCATTTCAATTACATGACATTACCCCATTTAATCATATTAACAGTTTCATACCAAATTTCCAATTTTCAATAATTGAAACAATTAAATTTATCATTTCATTTAATCCAAATTACTATTTCACATATCATTTATACCTTTAAACCATCTTTCCATTAATCCAATTACAATTTCATACCATTTGACCACTTACTTGATAACTGATTCGTTGGAAACCAATTAAATAAATTCACATAATAAGCTAATTAATATTGTTAATAATGTATATAAATGGGTTTTAATTAATTATTGGTCTATATGTTCACATAATATATGTTACAACATAGGGTTAATGGTAGACACACCTCTAGGGTGGCAGCATGTCCCGATCTCAATGCCAACAGATCCAACAGGATCCCTGGGAGGTCTAGACATATTGAATAAAACAATTCAAATTAAGAATGGTGGAATGTATTATATAACAATATGATTAAAAATATTTCATATACTAGAGAAAAAAATAGACCAAAAAGAGTTTTTTAGACCACATCCCTCTAGAAATGAGGAATAAACTCTTAAGGATAAAACTTATGGATCAAAAAATTACACCATAATCACTTATGGATAGTGATTAAAGGATTATGTCAAGGTTGGATGAATATCATTCAATGATAAAACAATATGGAATACCCAAATCCATGTAAAACTCAGCATTAAAAGATGTTAAGATCAAATAGAGGATTGAATAACCAAGGAAGAGGATTGGGGATTCCCAAGGGGACTTATAGAACCCCTCACATTTTTAATCTCGTGATAGGGTATATAGAGGGGTTAATTTGTTAAAAATGGGGTTTTGGGGGTAGAAAAAATAATTCTACCTTTTTTTACTCTATCCCAACATGATGTAACTAGTGGGCTGAAGGCACAACTCACTAGTCGGTGGTGTCCGAGAGTGTTTCTTCATGGATAGAGACCCCACTAGCCGGTCAAGGGGTCTCATATAGGAGACCCATTCTAATATGGATCTAATGAATGGATTATGGGTCACATCAGGGATCCGATGAGACCCCTGTAGAATTATTGATATCCAAGGAATCCCAGAAGACTATAATTGGAAAACACTTTCTTGATTATGCCGCTGCAGTATCTCTAGTGTTGCATGCAATATCTGGCCTTCTGCTAGCCCAAATACCCTGAGCCCCCAAACAACCTTGAAAAAAAGATTCATGGTAATAACAAGGCTTATTTACAAAACATAAATTGTCCCAATCAAAACATAAAGAGGAATATATCTAGAAAAAAATGGGATTTCATATCTTCCCCACCATATAACAACACACACCTGAGTTGTGCTGTCAAGCATCACTAAGTGGTATCAGTGGATAACTTATGACATTACTACCACACATCAGACTACCTCTCCCTTGTATCCTGTTGAACATTCCCATTCTACAACTACACTTTCATAATAGGAATGTTCATTCATCAGAGATTGTTCTAACTAAAATCTATAATAAGGATCATATGATTCTTAAATAAAGCAAAAACATGAATATCTACATCATTAATATGTATCATGTAGAAGGTTATGAGTGATATATCTAAAGATGAGTCACATTTAACACATCATGAATGAAACTGTAGAACTATGGAAGATAAAATCAGTACTCCAAAAGATAGATCCTCCCTCCAATATCAAATGGACTGAGAATCCTACGGACTACCATTCCTTGCGTCTAGATACAGTATTTCCCCAACATCGGTGATACTTGAAGAGAAACCTAGTGAAAAAAATATGAACTCCAAGTTACATCTATGATGAAAAATGTATAGTTTCTATCTGATATTCCTAGTTACCAACTACTTTTTTGTCATCTAAATCTACTCAGATATACCATACACAAGACTAGGTTCAATGAGAACTAACTTTTACGCCTCCAACAAGAAGAAAGTAGAACAAAACGACCTCCCATATGAGGAAACAAAAGGATCCATTTGTATCACTTTCTATAATTTTTTTTATAATTGAAATCTATATGTTCCAAGTAAAGTACATAAGAACACCTAAATTACAGAACGCAGTCTCACAACATATCCTATAAAATATGAATTGTTCTATCATATTTTTCATATATATTTGGATTTTAGGTTGTGTTTAGATGAACCTATGATCCCATCACCTTTTAATTTCCAATTTAGAAACATGATGTTAAATGTAGATCTTGATGATAATTAAAAATCTTTAGATTACCGTGCAATTAAAATATCTATTGAATATATATATTACCCAAATCACTAATAGTGAAAGTCTCCTAGATGGTAAATAAAGAAGATACCATCATTAATCGATCCACATTCACCCATACAAATCATTTTTCTTAGTTGACCAAGGTAATATTATTCTAAAGTCTATGGTGATATCATCTCACTTCTATTATGAAATGGGAAAATATTTCAGAAACCTAGCATGCCTTTGATGACTTAACTTCACCCATTAATAATCAAAACACCACACCACAAAATCCTTTATCTATTTCATCATCCAAGCCACTTTTATTTCTTATAGAGACCATGGTATATATTTTTTAATATGGTATGTACAGACCATTTTAAATCATAGAATTAACTCATCAACAAATCACACAAACCCATAAGTACCCAAATACGACCATGGATATGAAGAACCTCATCACCACCAAAAGAAGAACTTGACAGTGAATCATCACCAAATATGATGTCTCAATCGGTAAAATCCTACAAATTGGATAATCATCCTCTCCTGATTTAATCTATAAGAACATAAAAAATAGTAGTTTATTTAAATGTTTCCCTTCCCTAAAACTTATGAACATCTAGATGCATATCCAAAAAAGTTCCATCAACCAACACTCATCATAATATTCTCACACTACCTCTAACTGTATCTTCCTACTCATTGTGTTAGAAACAACATTTCTATTTCTAGAAGTGTTTTTTGACTAGAAGTTAAAATATTATATAAACTCGACCATCCACCTATACAAAAGGATCAAGTGCCAATATTAAAATATCTACCTTAGGCTCTTATGCTCCATCTACACCCAAAAAATATCACTCAAAATACAATGGTTATAATATCTAAGGGCGTATACCACCGAAGTTAACTAAAATTCAAGAGTATGATAATTCAATACTTATAGCCTCTAATACCTTGAGCCATAAGAAAAAAATTGATACCCCTACATCAAAATTACTCTAGGTTTGACTCATATTGTGCCAAAATACATGGAATAATCATTACCCATCCCAAGTAAGTTGATGATCAAGATTGAGGTTAACATGCTCTTCAAATTCATGAAATAATATTCATAATAATTAGTGAAAATAAAATCCCCCACTTTATTGGTTAGCCTAGAAATTGGTGTTTCCATATGGGAGAAGTCCTAGATAAAATAATGGTAATATTCTTCAAGACATAGAAATATCAAAATCTCAAAGATGTTATGGAGCCATCTCCAAGATACCATTGATTCCAAATTCTCTGGGTCCACTAACACTCTATCCTATAAGACGATGAGACCCAATAAGTGCATTTTTTCAATCAATAAATAAGACTTAGATAGCTTGGTGTATATACGTTTATATATATATACCCAGGATTATGTTAATGTGTTGGGTATGATCATATCTAAAATATAATTACAATAGGATTTCATTGAAAAAAACCAAAAAAGATCATCCAGAAATAAATGAAATATATGATTCATCAAGGCCATAAATACTACCAGTGCATTCATCATACCAAATAACATTACCATGAAATTATAAATACCATACCTACTTGTAAAACAAGAATAATACATGTTATATGGTCTCACCCTCAACTGATAGTACTCTAAAATCAAATCAATCTTGGAGAAAATTTGGAAACTCTAAGTTGATCAAAGATAGAATTTATGCGTGGAAGGGGATACTGGTACTTCACTATCATCTAGTTTAGTACTCGATAATATACTCATAAGAAGAGATTCCTATCATCCTTCATGGTGAAAATCATATGAGAAACCCATGATAAAGAAATGAGACTTATGAATCTATAATCTTCTAGATATTCCAACAAAACATTCAACTCTCAATGCTTTGTGGGTTCTATATTGTAATGTGTGACAGAAATAAACTTATCTCATGGAACCAAAATGATAATTAACTCAATCTCCCACTAAAGTAGTAAAATGGATAAATCTTTTAGAAGTATATTGTGAAAATAGTGCACTACTGGAGGAAAATTACTATACTATAACATTCCATTATCCATAATAAGTCTTTCTATTTTCGATATGATATAATCTGATTTTTACTAAATTAGTACTGCATGACTAGCCTCAAGATCCAATTTACCAAAATGGATATAGTTTCCCCTTAAAATGATATAAAATTTACTCTTTGATAATGGTAGATGTGAGCCTGGTACAGAACTTACTAGTATATACCTATAATCAAATCCAACCTAGCCAATTTTGGCACAAACAACTCACAAAAGAAATTTTAGACATCGATTTTTAAAGAATACTCCTTATGGAATCTGATACACTATGTTCAAACCCCTAAAAATGTATTGATTCTCATAACCCCATCTAATATTTCCATAGGAAAACCTAATATATTGGAAAATTGAGTAGATGTGATGGAATTCAAGTCCCTATGTCAAATAAAATGTAGGAAAGAGTAGATGACATGAGAATTGAAACTCTAATAGTGGAAGGCCTTGTATCCAGGATTTTAGGAGTAGGCTGTATAACAATAATCTAACTTAAACCTCTACCCTATTCTCTATCTTTACTCCCTTGTGATTCTACCTACTACTAATATTTTCTCTCCTACATCAAGATACCATATCCCTTTCCACGGCCTAATAAACTGATTGAACTCTAAAACTTATTTATTGAGGGGTTTCTACATCCATCCTAGAATATAGAGAATACCATGATCCCCTTCCACCACTCCATGACTAAGTTCTCCTACAGAACCTCTGTAGATGGACCATTTACCATAAGTATTACACTCTACAATAGTTAAAGCTTATAAGAAGTTCTTGTGGATATAATTTTTACACTAAAAGAAATTCTCTTGGATGTGATACTAAGATGGGTTTCCACTCCACCAGATGCTCTTCCTACCACTTTCTTAGAGAAAATTCTCAAAACAACATTCTTAATGCCTAAAAACTATCTCTTAACCATGCCAATGAGAGGACCTTCCCACCACTTGGGGCCACCTTTTTGTTTTGTTCATTGATGAGATCTTGATTACTAAAATCAAACAAGTAGTTTTTTGTAAAATATGTTTACCTACCACTTGATCACATAATAAATAAAATCCTAAAAGAGATTTTCCTTGGATATATCTTTTATTGAAAAATATGTAGCAAAACACTCTAAGTTGGTAAAATGTCAAATATTTTCCTTCATCAACATGATCCCCTATGTTAGGTGCATGAACCCAAAATCCCTGTCACCCCTTAGTGTCTCTTGATTAAAGTAACTTATGATCCTAACCTCTAATTTCTTCTAGTTTAGCTCCCCTTGTTGAAAGATTTCCCTATGATATCCCCCCAATAATTGTTCGGTTCTCATAGAACATAAAAAACAAGATTTACCCTCTTATCCTTAGGTATCTCAAGGTGTTTGAAGATCATCTTGATGTAATCAATCCAAAAATCATCTTCCTAGGGTCCTCCCTCCCCAATTTACATGGGAGGGTGCTGTAGATGGAACTATTTCATCATATCTGACATTGAAGGAAAAATTAATATAGTCTCTATCTTTTTGGATGGAATGAACTAAATAAAACTACCATGTATCTGATTATATCTCTTCTTCTTCATAGATGTTTGAAGTTATGATCAAGATTTATGAGGTGTGTGCTGATTACCACTCTCCTAATTCTTACTGAAAGACGACGAAAATACATTTTCTATATTAGGGTAAACAACCATCTTAGATAATAGGATACATAACATGATCAAATTAAAAATAATTATATGAGAATAGGTTACCACTGACATAAGGTTACTTCATATCTAGGATTACCAAGTGAATTAACATGTTATAACAATTTCATTTATTTATTTATTTCTGATAAGAAAAAGGATTAAAATTTTCAATTTTTTTAGGTAGATATATCATATGTGGTAAATATATCCCTATCATGAATGAGGAATTTCAACATATTTTCTTATGTTCCTACCATAATGCATGCATACCCACCGCGTATTATAATGACCAATGAATAAAATCTCATGAAACAGTAACATCAAACAACAAGTGCATCACCCTAGGTGAAATAATATTACAAAAATAAATATAGAACATCAATAATAGTAAATCCACCCCTGGGAACTTGGGTTCCCCACCCCACATGGGTTAGATACTCTCATTAATGGGCTTATTTCCAATCCACAACAGGTTTTCCACATGAATATGGGAGTTGGGGATGACGAACCATCTCTCTCTAGAACAGTGGAGTATTAGGGTTCTCGATTCTCTGATTTACTGTTTTTTATATCATGGAGGCTTCATTTCTTGTTCCTAGATGCTTCAATTCGCATCATTTCTCTATCTCTGGGGACAAAGAAAGAAGTGCTTAGAAGGAATAATTTCTTCCGAAGGAAAATCCTAAATCAATTTCATTCCTTGACGTGCTAAAAGGCATGGACCTGTGCTCTGCCACCTCAAGGAAGTCACCCTTCTGCAGGAAACTGGATGATGGGCGACTCGCGGTGGAGGAGGATCCAAGAGCGTTGAAGCAACGTTCAAAAATCTGTAAGTTCTCAGTGCTAGGAAGCATTGCTTATCTGAAGGGAAAAAATCCATGGCCTGCCATGGCACTCAAACTGAGGATCTCACATGTTTGGGGCTTCAACGACTGGAAGCTTGTTCCGATTGGGCGAGGATATTTCCATATTCTCCTAAGATCACAGGAGGAGGTCGACCGAGTCTGGAACATTGGCAACATCCAACTGAAACCGGGGCTTCTTCGTCTCTCAGAATGGGATGTCTCGTTTAATCCTCACACTCACAGAAACACGACGGCTCAGATATGGGTGTGTTTACATGGTTTAAACTTCTTCTTTTGGCACCCTAAAATTCTAAATGATATCGCCTCTTGTATCGGAACTCCTCTAAAAATCAACCACCAGATGATCAATGCTGAGCTTGGTTTGTATGCAAGGGTGATGGTGGAAGTCGACCTCGGGAGTAAGCTTCCGGACTCAATTACTTTTAATGTGACAGAATAAAAATCGGAGGTTTCTCTGTAGTATGAAAGATGCCCACCTTTCCACGATCTCTGTAAGATCGTTGGTCACTCCCTCATGAATTGCCGAGTGATGAAATTCCAGACGAGGTCTCGATATGATCAGCCTAGGGAAGATGGGTGGACTCAAATTATACGAAAGAGAAGGGATCAACCCATTGCCTCTGGAATGCAAGAAAACACCATGAAAAAGGAGGAAAAAATGGGTAAAGAAAGTTCTTCATGTGGGGGAGTCCTCTGGTATTAAGTGGTCTAAACTGGCTAAGGAAGAAGATAACGAGGATGTTGATGGAGTGATTAAAGACGAGATTGAGTCTTCGGTGTGAGATATCCTTGTGCAGCCTTAGGGCTTGATTGATGACATTAGAAATGGCTACTACCCCTTAGGCGATGGCCAGTGTGTTGTTGCCCAGACTTTGACCAGTGGCCAAGACATCGCTATTCTGGCAGTTCCAAATGAGTAACCTCTTGACTCAGATAGGGTTGTGGCTGATATGCAACCTCCAAGGGTGGACTGTCAACACCCTTTTGTGACAGATGATCTCCAGGTCGAGAAGTAGGTGGATGTACCTGGGGTAACAAACATTGACCTCTTCCTAAGGTAAGAGATTGAACTTATGGTCCGAACCATTCTTGTTCAGCTATGGGGTGACTGCCTTCATGAATTTTTGGGTAATGATCTTTAGACAGAAACTCATGAGGTCGTTCATGATGTTGCAGGTATACAGATCAATAGTACGGTTGTCGGTACCCCTACATCTCCCATTTTCTATGCTGACAAGGTTCTTATAAAGACAGTGGGTTCACACCCCAGTACCAAGGTTGTGGATCAATTAAATGGTCCAAAAGACCAATCTGATCAACCTTTATCTAGTTCAAAGGAGCCCAATATGCATTTGAATTTTGACCTTAATTCCAACAAAATAATAAATGACTCTTCAAATCAGGTGCGAGCAGTTATTGTTAATCCCTACATTCACAAGGTGACATGCTCCAATGACCAGGAAGTGGCAGTGGCTCCTATGGCCACTATGACTATCTCTGCAAGCACCCCTGATGCTCTCGCACTTGTTTTGACTCCAAAAGATTGCCTTACGACCCTGATTAGGCCTAATACCCATTTGGATAAAATTCCTAATGCTGATATTAAATCCAATTCTAATTTCTCTATTGTATACTATAAGAATAAGCAGGGTAAACAACCCAGCTCGTCATCCTCTCACAGAACTAGAAGGTCAGTAAAGAATAAGGGCTCGGGTGGAGAAAAAAAGGGGAGATCTAGCTCCAAACGCAGGTTCAAATGAATTGTTTATTTTGGAATTTTCATGGTTTAGCTAACTGTGATACTTTTATTGTCCTTAAGAGATTTATTCTTAATCACAAACCAAAACTATTTTCCATTGCTGAAACAAAAATTAATTTTTCTTCAAAATACTTACACTTGTGCTCTTTTGGTTATAATTTCCTTGGTGCTTGTAAGGATGGTTCTTCTACTGAATCTCTCTGGATCTTTTATCATTCATCTTTGCAATCTATTAATGTTGTTAAATCTTTTGACCAAATGTTTACTCGTTCTTTTTCCTTTGCTGGTATTCATATGGTTTGCACTATGATATATGCTAAAAATAGATATCAAGAACGTAGACCCCTCTGGAATGACCTCATTTCCCTCTCTAGTTCTATACAGGATCCCTCGCTAGTGATCAGTGATTTTAACGCCATTCTTATCCCAAGCGGAAAGATTGGTCTGTCACACTCTCCTATCTCAACTAGATAATTCAAAGCTTCTATTGAGGATTGCAATCTTATTGAAATCAACCTTACTGGTGATAATTATAATTGGTATAGGACGTTCCTCAATAGGATAGCGGCTAGAAAACTTGACTGAGCCTTCACTAATATTTCATCCCTTGATATATGGGAATCTGTTTCTAGTATTACCTTACCCAAGATAAACCCTGATCATCATCCCGTTCTTGTTATCTTTTTTTCTAAGGGTTCAAAATCTCCCCTCCCCTTTAAATTTAACAATGCTTGGGCTGCGGTCCCAAAATTTTCTAACATGATTAAATATTTCTGGGATGACATGTGGCACCAAAATGATCCTTTTTATTTCAATGCTGAATTTAAACTTCTAAAACAACAACTCAAGAGTTGGTGTTTCTCTTAAACAAAACAGCTCGACACAGAAATCTCCTCTTTGGAGAGTGACCTCAATTGTGTTCAGGGTTCCAACACCTACTCTGATTTTTCTCTTGACTCTCAAGCTAAAATTACCATTTATTTGAAACTTAATTCTCTTCTGAAGCTCAAAGATAACATGCGAAAACAAATCTTTAAACCCAAATAGATATCGGATGGTGATAGAAAAACTAAATTCTACAATTCTCTTTAAAGAATCTAGAAAATCTGTAGACCCCTTACCTTTTTTAGGGTGGATGACCCTCTCCTTGACACTGAGTATGGAATTGCTAATCATGTTGTTGGTTACTACCACAATCTCTTTAATGGTGCATCAGTGAGTAAGGATCTTCTTCCTGACAACATTCCTAACATGGTCACTACTGAGGAAAATGATCATCTCTTAAGCATTCCTATGGACCATGAAATCAGAGCCACTATTTTTAGTCTCAACCCTGATAGTGCCCCGGGTCCTGATGGATTCAAAAATAGTTTTTTCCAGCAATATTGGGATCTCATCCATGTGGATGTTTGCAATTTGGTTAAGTCCTTTTTCTCCAACAATGTTCTTCCTCATGGGATAAATTCCCAATTTCTTACTCTTATTCCTAAAGTGGACAATGCTGCTGAGATTCACCTTTTTTTCCCTATTGTTCTCATCAACACTCTATATAAAGTTATCCCTAAACTTCTTGCTAACGGACTCACCTCCATTAAAAACTAAATTGTTTCTTGGAACCAATTTGGTTTTACCAAAGGAAGATCTATTCAAGATTGTATCTACCTTGCCTCGGAATGCACTAATATGCTGAACAATGTCACTAGAGGAGGAAGTGTGGACATTAAGCTAGACATCAGGAAAGCTTTCGACACCATGGAATGGAATTTTATTTTAAAGGTTCTTAAAAGCATTGGGTTTAATAACCCTTTTAATACCATGATCCGTACCTTACTCGACTCTGCTTCCATATCTGTGCTGGTCAATGGGTCTCCTAAAGGCTATTTCAAATGCTCCAAGGGGGTTAGGTAAGGTGACCCTCTCTCTGCCATTCTTTTTTATATTCCTAAGGATTACTTAAGTATACTCCTTACGAGCCTTTTTAATCAAAACAAAATTAATCCCATCCAAGATTATAGAAATTTAAATGTTCATACCGATATTTTATATGCTAATGATATTATTTTATTCTTAACGGGTGATAAATGGAACATTCGAAACCTCAAAAGTACTCTGGCCGATTATGAAGATATTTCGGGACAAGCGATCAGTTAGAATAAATATTTTGTTTTCTTTGGGAAAAACTTTTCCCCCAATAGAAAAAGTCATATCACTGATTATTTAAGAATCAAATAAGGCTCTTTCCCCTCCACCTACCTGGGTTTTCCTATCATTTGGGGGAGACCAAAATCTAGCGATTTTCACAGCATTGTTGATCAAATTATCAACCAATTATCTTCTTGGAAGGGTAAATCTCTTTCTATGGCTGGTAGAGTCTGTCTTGTTAAGTCTAAAATTGTTTCCCAGATGGTTTACTCAATGATGGTTTATAACTGGCCCACCAACCTTCTAAAAAATATCAACATTTACATCAAAAATTCTGTTTGGACTGATAGTATGATTGAAAGATGCTCTAGCTGCAGCTCTTTGGAATTACATTTCTAACATTTTTGGTTGCATATGGTCTCTTCATTCTACTATCAACTCTCAACTCCAACACTGTGTGATTTGGGATTTCTCCAAGCAAATCAGGAATCTCTTTTTGGCTGCGACGGCGGAGCTCCTGCATGTGATCTGGTATGGTAGAAATAATTTTATTCATAATAATTGCTCTTTCAATATCAATGAAGGTAAAATTTGTATACTCATTGCCATCAAGGATGTCGCCTCACTTCAGAAGGATCATTGTGACAACTCTGTTGGTGATTTTGAGATCCTTTGCCGTCTTCAGATTGTGGGTTCTTATAGGCAACCTCGACATACCTTTGAGGTTTTCTAGAAATCCCTGCTTCTAGGATGGATCAAAGTGAATGTCGACGACGCTTCTAGAGGAAACCCAGATCCGGCAGGTTGTGGTTCCATCTTTAGAGACTCTCTTGGCAGATTCCTTGGCTGCTTCTTCAGTGGATGCGGTACGACCTCAGCTTTGGAAGCAGAAATGTTGGGAGTCATTCATGCTATAGATTTTTCCAAGAAAAAGGGATGGAACAAGATTTGGATTGAATGTGATTCAACCACTGTTGTCCAAGATATCTGGAAGGGGGTGGTGCACCATGCATGGACGCTTACCTCTCGATGGATGAAATGTCTTACTTCGCTCATGGATCTCAACTACATTGCCACACACGTGTTCCATGAAGCGAACATGGTTGCTGATAGTCTGGCCAAAAAGGGAGTCAATCAGGTCACTACCTAGTTGGATTATTTTCCCGAAGACTCCCTCCGTCTTTATAAAAAAGATTGTAATAAGATTCAATCGTTCATACTTTTGTAGCTACATTTCCTTTTATTATTAAATTGTGCCTTGGTCTTTGATTGAGGCACCACCTTTAAAAAAAACCAATCCACAACACATCCAAGTCTCCAGTATACCTTCCCCAAAGAGTAAAGTAATAGAAAACATTGGGATATAATACCACTGTATAACTTACTTGGCTTATTTATACATCATGTGAATAACATGGGTCATTACATTACCTCAAGAATGCCTCTGCATATGTTATAGGATTCTAACTAGCAGTGAGGGTTTAAGAAATATATTCAAGAGACTATACCCTATGGAATAGTGTATTAGTCGCAAAGGAAATAAGAATAACCAATGAAAACAAAAAACATATACAATAGAAAATATAAAAAACAAAATAAATCCAAATATAGTAAATTGTTTCTTGTTATACAGAATATCAACCAAATATCATATAATCATCCAATGAAAAGAAAAAAAATGAAAATAAAAACTTCAAAAACTAGTCATGAACTTTATAATTAGTCCTAACTTTTTGATCCAATTCTATATAGAAATTAATCAATGAAGTAAATATCCATTTTACTTATACATACATGTATCAATTAAATTAATATAGGTATAAAATAGTAGCCCAGATAAGGTGTGATTACGACTCCGCATGCCGACATCCACAAAAGCTAAACATATTCAGTCTAATATACTAGTACATAAAAAATAATGATAAATAATTGTAGTAAATTAAAAATAAAATATAAATTACAAACTCTCAAGACCTCGAACTATAGGTTGATACCCAAGCCCGTCCATTATTTATTTAGGAATGACAACAAAAATCTCTATCCATTAGCATATTATCTTGTATAGGACAAATAAATGATACCATTTATAATGTAATTGTATTTATTTCCCTAAGGAATCATGTAACCATATATCTCTATATCAGGCAAAAAAGTGATCATGAAATACTGGACTCTTTGAAAATTCCCATGCTTGAGCTTCTTATGTGTTCCTATGGAGAATTAACATTCAAAGATCTAGATAAACATCTATGATTTATTGGACTATAAGAATTCCCATTCTAGAGTTTCATGTGTTTTCACATTTAATAAGACCACACCAAGGGAAAAGGTATCATTGTAAATGGTGAAATTTCATATACTGGGGACACTTACATGATGACATGACATCACAATTTATTCAAATCCCCATTCTATAGCCTATTTTTCAAGTTATCATACCAATTTTAATTACATGCCATTATCTTATTAAATCTATTTCTATGTTTCATGCCAAGTTTCCAATTATCACAACAATCGTAGAAATTCCAGTTCACAATCATTTTTATCCAAATTGAAATTGCACATATCAGATATAACTTTAAACCAACATTCCATTAAGCTATTTCCAAATTCATTCCATTTAACCTCTTACAAGTATAGTGATTCTTTACAATCCATTTAAAACTTTTCAAATTCCTATCTAATAAACATTGTTAAGATAATCTATAAATAGTTTCCAATTTATCATTGAGCTCTAGGTTTATACGTTCCATGTTCCATCCTATGGTCAAAGATAGGTACACCAATTGGGTTGCTACATGTCTGGGTCTCAATGCCAACAAACCCAACTGGATCTATGAGTAGTATAAGCATGATAAATAATATAATTCCAAGTAAGAAAGGTCTTTTACATGATGATCTGGAATGATCTCGCATGTTTCATATACTAGAGAAACAAAATAGACCCTATAGGGTTGTTTTATACTACCCACCTCAATAAAGAAAGAAGAAACTCCAAGGATCAAACTTTCGGATCAAATATCCCACCATGATCCACCATGTATAGTTATTGATGCATTATTTTACAAATAGAAGAAGAGGATTCTAGGATAAAACAAGTGGTAATTACCAATTCCAAGAAGAAATCACTATTTCTTGTTGTGTGGATCAAACTAGGGGCTGATGAACCAAGGGAAAGTGTTACAGACGCCCTATGATCCTTATAGAACCCTTCATATTCACTAATACCATGTTTGGGTAGAAATAGTGGCCAATTAAGAGTGAAATGGGGTTCTTGGGTAGAAAATAAAATTCAACCCCTCTTTACTTCAGCCTAGCCTGATGCCATCGGCTAGCTGAAGTGAAAAAATGGCTAGTTAATGGAGTCCATTGGTATACCTACATGGTTGGAGATCCCATCGTCTATCTAGTTGGTCTATCATAGGAGACTCATTCCTCTTGGGCCCCATAGGCTAACCGATGAACCTCTTGTTGGATTACTGAGCTCTTGGGAAACCCACTAGTCAATTGATGGACTATACCAGCTAACTAGAATCACTATAATATCTCCAATTCCACTTGCTAACTCTAATCTTCTACTAGATAAAATCCATTAATCCGCTAAACACCTATAAAAATGATTTAATCTAAGAATGATTCTTGATTACAAAACATAATGAGGATAAAAAAAAAATTAAGAGAAACATAATTGGGAGAAGATGTATTTTAGACCCAATAACTCTATCTCCCATTTACCTAGTCAAACTATCAATAAATTATGGAAAACACCATTTTATACCATTTTCATGAACCAAACCATGATGTTGCACAGTCAGGATACATGTCTCACTGATAGGGGGATGGGGTGAATCAGTTATATATTTTTATTTTATATTTCCTTCTTTTTGAAACAACCTTCTCATCCTGTTAAATAGTTCTTTCCCTACTGAACACAATCAAAACAATAATCCATATGAACACATGTTTTACAAGGTTTACTACACCAAAAGAGTATATACATTCTTGTTATGGTACATAAACAATCCAGTGCCACACAATCCAATAGAAAATAATCCTTTTATGTGGAATACAATGATTAGGATATACCCATACACTTTTGTAGCACTTGGAAAACAATCCTCAAGTTAGTGTGCTCTCTCTTAGAAAAAATAACATAATTTAATGTTTCTATGCTTCATGAAAAACTTTCACAAATCTGATGTCTTAAACAAAATTATTCTATTTCATACCCAGAATCTGGTTGGAACTTCCACAACTTCAAAATGATACATAGTCCTATACCACAATCATATCTTGATGCGCATAGAAAGAACTTCCCACTTAAATTGGGTACTCAAATACTCAACTCGCAGAGCTCCTTCGTGAAGCTCCAAAATTCATAGCGCACTCTAATTCATATAGCGCACTATTACAACGATATTACTATATCATAGAGCTCAAGTTTGTCTTTTCAAAGTTCACTTCTTTTTCAAAGCTCAATGGCCCACTACGAAGCTCCTTCCCTTTGTAGAGCTTACTCAATTCACAGAGCTCACTACCTTCGCGAACCTTCTTTGAAATTCGAGATTTCTAGAATTATCATTGATTTTCTATCCTCTTATCAAGGGGATATATGACTATTTATAGGTGTCTCATACCGACTCTAGAACCTTTCATCAACCATATCATCACATATTTACCAAATCATAGAACTCCAAAAATTCAGATGAAATTCTCTCTTATTCACAATGCTCCACGAAAATTTTCCCATATAGCAAAGCTCATCGTAATCACAGAGCGTTCCTTCAATTCCATTGCACCTCCACAATTCTCATTCTTTCTTTTCTCCATCTCAATGCTCTTCACCTTCACTGCTGCAATTCTCACCCCTATTGCTCCGTTCCTTTTCCATTTGCGATGCTCGTCATACTCACAGAGCTCACCATCAGAGTCCTTTAAACATTTGAGATTCAGTATTCATAAAGAATAACTACATGGAAGTCATTCATTTTCCATATTTTGATGATATCTTCAAGGAAATCCACATTTATCAGTTCTCAACAAACACTAAATTTTGGACCCCAAAAATTTGACAAACACTGGAAAACTGCGCCACCTTAGACACCTACTTTGGCATAACCAACCATGCTGGTTGATAAAATCTTTTCACTCCATTTCCTTTATAAATATTTAATTAAAATATCATCGAGCTACTTATGATATTTTTCAAATATATAGAAAAAAATCATCGTTATATTTACCATGGAAATTATTGTGAATTCCCTATCATCCCTCATACACTTATACAAAGTGAAGTGATTACATTTCTTCTCAAAATTCCATGACAACGAAATACAATACCTAAAAATGATACTCTTTATAATAATCCCTAACAAACCCAACCTAGATCACCTATAAAACTAGGCACATGAAATGGATAAAAATAAGACCCTAAGGGAATCTATGATCCCCATAGGCGGGAAACTAGTGTCAAGACAATTATGAAAACATTTGTGAATTATTTTTCTAATAGAAAAAATATATATAAAAAATTAATGTAAAACATAACATAACTAAGAATAATTGATACATGTATACACAATAAAAAAATGTCTAAATTGTAACAAGAGATAAAATATATTCCAATCAAATGAAAAAATGAACATGAAAAACCAAAATCTAAACTCTATGTGACACGAGGGCCTTTATCCCACCACACCACATCCAACATCCCAAAACATCTATCCTAGATACTAGTAATCACTATGAAGTACCTTGAATTTACCTATACAAGAAAAAAAATGTCTTCATATAGCCAATGATATATGTATGGTGTGAGCTCAAAAATTCTAGTAAGGTCCCACCAAGTGTTCCACAAGAAAAATTTCATAAAACCCCATCCTTTGTAATTTTAAGGAGATAAATAAAAAGAAACACGATTTTCATAGTTTTATATAAGACATGAAAAAATAACCATTTTTGAATCATTTAGAGAAACATGTATCAAATAATCATTCCCTAATCCATGAATGAATAAAAATTGAAAGAATATATGAAAGTTCTATATTTTCAAAGATAAAATTACATAAATAGTTTTTAAAGGAAAAATAATTAAACATCACCTCAATATAGCACCATGGGGTAAAGTCCTTGGGTATGTTAGATGATGGAAAAATAGGATCCTCACACCTCAGTGATCAGTGAAATATCAAATGCATGTGTAAAATCCTAAGGGTGAGTAGTCATATGACCTAGGGAAGGATACCACATGGGTTCGTGACTTTCCATAATGTAAAAAATGTTTAGTTAATGTTATTGAGTGTAACTATTGATAGGTATCCAAAAAACATATTAGAATGTTTTCCCTAGACCTCCTATATAAATACATAAGTTCCCTTGTGTTATCATCATTATATATTTTAGTATTTCATTTGGGGAATTTCAACTAATACAAATTGTTCATCTAAAATAAAACCATGACCCAAAAACTATTTTCACTTGCCTTTATATTTCAATTTAAAACCATTTTTAAGGAAGCATTCATTAAATATTTTCATTACTCAAAACCAATATCATAGAACTATAACATTATTTAGAAAATCTTTTTGAAAGGCCATTGAAACATTCCAAATAAGGTAATGTTTATAGAGAAAATACAACTTATGAAACCACCTACTTCAATGGATACATTCCCAAATAAAATACACTCGGACTAAGAAAACCTGAATTTTCTATCCCTACCCATCAATAATTTTATAATAATTTCAATTAGATCATACTCAAAACTATAGATATGGTCCTAAATATCTAGATCTATAAATCCATTTGAGATAATATAAGATCTAAAAGTTTGATAATGAAATGGTGAAGAAATAAATACTTTCAATTTCCTAGATCCTCTCACCGTAGAATTATTGGAATATTTCTCTAGAGAATAAAAAATCACAAAAACTCATCAAAGGATAGCCTTAGGTATGTGACAGTATGGAACAAGAGAAATAATGAAGTATTTTGTGTAAATTAACCTGAATAATATAATTTTTTGATTATTAAACTCATTAATGTGGTTTGGTCACACAAATAGACAAAGCATGCACCAATAGTGTGAGGCTTACTGTATCTTAGGAGACTCGCATGGTTTTGTTGCATAGTAATATGAACCATGAAAAAACTATTGAAAACACAATTTCCAAAGACCTATGTTTTTATAGATAAATACACATTGTTATCCAAACAATGTGCTACCTATGCACCCCCTATTAGAAACCAAAACCTTTAACATGTTGTTTAGAGAAAGCCAGACATTTTTTATTAACCATGTGCCAACTATATAACTTCCCAAACACTACAAAAAACTCAAAAAACTACCCAAAATTACCTGAGAGAATCAATGTACAAACAATGGTAAAAAATAAACCTCAACCTTCCACATTGTGTCTCGAGAAAACAACATGGATCTCATTAACCATGTGTTAACCATACTCCCTCCCAAACACTACCAAAAACTCCAAAAACTACCAAAAACAACCCGAGAGAATCAGTGAACAAAAATTGGTAAAAAAAACAAAGGTTATAAATACCTAAAAGTGACACTAAGACGTCACATTATTCATTATAAAATCTTGGAATTCCATTTCTCAATAAACATGTATGTTTTTATCATCATAAATCGTCATGAACTATCCAAATTCAATTCATTTTCAATTTTTACAATCCATAATGCTAATCATAAAGGCACATCTATTCCTATATAGAAGATGAATAATACTAAATAGGAACAACTATAAAGTAACAAAAATTAAGAAAATAAATAGTGAATAAATTAGAATTTAAAAAAAATATAAGGATCCCAACTTGGTCTATCTATCCAACATTATCCCTAATTCATTTTCGAACCACAAACACTCTCCCATAATCAACAACATCAGCCCCCCATCAGAAAACTATAATAATATAATTGAATAATATCCTTTAAAAAAACCTAATAATCATGTTCCAATTTAATGAAACAAAGGTAATTTATATATATATTAGAAAGTAATAATTCTAGAAGCCATGAATAAAAATTCACAATCAATGTAGCAGCAAGCATTACATGCATGATAATATCACAAATGTCTAATAACATTCATCCCTTACATTTTAATTCCAACAAAAATAATTTTACATTACATTATTGTTTATATAAATTAATTATGAGTATGTTTTATCAAGAAATGAAACAACACTAGGGGATTCAGGTATACAACTTTTTAAAATTTATTCTTGAAATTAACCTATACAACTAGTTAAAGTATCAAAACACTCCTTAAATTCTCATTTTAACCTGTATTCAACTGAATTAAACAACCATAATTTACTCAAGTATTTTTACAGTGCTCAAACCCAATGTTGGTAACAACTCCTTGTCGGGTTTGGTTTGTCTTCGAGACACATATTTGATCAAAAATGGATTTCTATGATTAAAAATGAATTAGTTGGTGTAATACATTTTTCAGAACCTAATAGGTGTGGTAATGAAAAATAAGAATCACTTTGGGAATACATCATCCTTGAACCAAATTATATCTCTCGATAGTGATAGTTATACTCTTATGTATACAAGATTCTCATTATAATCCTAAATATCATTTTATCAAAATATTTGATCTTCTTCCCCAATACCATGTTTTTGACTACCAAATTATACCTAGAAACCCTACATGCACATCAAAAATTTTATCAAGCATCCAAAATGATTGATGTATGCTTGAGAGAGTTGAAGTACACATAATGGTACACCATTATCGATAATAATCCATTATAGGATCAATAAAATAATTCTTTAACATAAATAATGAATGAAAATAATAATCGGTATAAGATCCCAATATATTATTCTCATTTTATTTTTATTTTTTTAATATAAAAAATCTTATGGATATATTTTCTATATTTGAATATTTAAAACTCCATGATTTTCAAAAAAAAAATATTCTCCATAAATCACGATCATTAAAATTTCAAAAATATTGGCATGATTTTCATCATTGACTTTCCATTTCACTTATGATTCTCATAGTAATCATTGATTAATCCAATCTATGAAATTTATAAGAATTTAAACCATGTTGTTATGAATGTTTACATGTAGTGGAATTTTTTGGGAGTGGAAGAACCACTTTGAAGAAAAAATGAAACGTCCATATTTTTTGATCTAATAGAAAGACCTAGAGAGACATTATTCACCAGATAAATATGTTCATCTAAACATTTCATCATGTATAGTAGAACATATTTATAATATTTTATCAGAAAAATGTTTTTTTTGAAATCTTCACCTCCCGAGTTATGTTCACTAGAACATGGATGGGAATAATCAACCAAATCACCACACATAAAAATATACTGTCTCATACTTAAACAAAAGGGGAGAAAGAAATTAATAAACAATATTTAACATTGTTAGGAAAAATTATTATTCTATATGGGAACACTGCAAACTTTTTCATTTAAGTAGTTAAAATATATTAAAATATATCAATAACTCCCTATATTATTTTCAATATCAAATAATTTATTTCATAAACATACACTATTCAAGTAGTCATTAAAGAGATGGGACAACACCTCTTTATATAATTATTCATCTAGTCAAGAAAATTTCAATGAAATCTAATCCTTGAGGTCCTCCTTCTATTGACTTTAGAATGTTATGATAGATTGTTTAATATTCCATTTATACTACTAATATCTAGATATAAATCACTAAATAACACAAATTAGAGGGTAGAAAAATGTTTACACTACCGATGGAAGGGTATCCTTTCTTTTTCTGATGATATCTATCCAATCATCCCTTAGTTTTTTGATACTACATTTTCTGAACAATTTCCTATCATTGTTTTTCCATTAAAAAAATTTCTACTTATATACTATAAAACATAATAGAAGGAAAAAATTAGTTCGATAAGTTTGATAATCTACGTTCTATTATGTATGTATAGAAAACTATGTGTGAATATCTCTATCTAGAAAACTATTATTATGGAATCCTAAAATTAGTTCAACAAAACTGAAAATATTCCATGTGTAAATTACTTTAAGATTTCCAGAAAAATTCTTCTTTAATTCACATGAATTCTTCCTCTATCTGTTGCATGAAGTTTCAATCATTCCATCAAATCATCCAAGTCCCACCAAGGAAATTTTTTTCCTCAATCCTTCTTGAACTATGAAATTTGTAAACATATCCATATAATTTTTCATCTAAGAGATATTATGAATATTCACCACTTTATCCTCTATAATAATTTGTATGAAATGATATTTCAGTTCAATGTGATTCTTAGTCACATTAAACACAGGGTTACAAAAATATGGATGATAGTCTGACTATTGGAGAATAATATTCTTATTCCATATCCCTTTCTAATTTCATTTAGAAATCACATCAACCTAATCATGTCTTTACCTATTTCATTAATAATAAATTATTATTCTTCTCTTTTAGATAATGTATCCATTGGTTTCAACCAATACATCCATCTTACCAATGTTCTACCAAAAATAAATAAAAAACCTATAGTAATTTACATTGAATTCTTGTCTCTACAAAAAGAAAAATCCCTAAATTCTTTTAATTAACAATCATCACTAAAACATAAATCTGAATCCTCTATTCTTTTAAATTATCATAAGATCCATTTCAAAACTTCCCAATGGTTCTTTCCTATATTTTAAATGAAACAACTCACCACTCCAACTAAAAAAGAAATATTTTTGTTGAGTGAAAAAATTCCATACATAAAAATTCTTATATCTAAATCTTATGTTACCTTATTAATGTTATAAAATTATCTACCCATTGATGGTACCTACATTTTTGAATGTTTGAATTTTCTAATATAGGGTTTGATATAGGGTTATAAAAAATCATTTAGAATCTTTAGAATAATTTATTAATGTAATCCCTTTTCAATAAAACTAATTATATAACTTTAAAATCCCTCAAAAATCTCATACCCAATATTTTATTATATTTCAAAATATAATTTATCTTAAACCTTATTGAAAACTTTTTATTATGTCCCTAAATTCATTAAAAATATGGACCATAAATTAATATATTATCCATAAGAAAATTGTAGTATTAGATATTTTCCATGTTCCCATTTTTTTGTAACAACAATGATCAAATTCACATCATCATAAAATTTATTATAACAAAAAAGTATTGAAATTCCTATTCCAAAATCATGGAGTTTGTTTCAATCTATAAAGACTTAATTTTATCTTATAAACCAAAACTTTCTTCTAATGAAATATAAAACCCTTGGGATAAACCATATAATTTTTTCCTCTAATTATGCATGAATAAAAGATGTTTTTACATCTATATTTTCCATTTATAGATCCTCAAACAAAACAATGCTGAGCACTATTTGAATGGTTGTGTGTTTTACCACTCGTAAGAAAATATTAGAAAAATAAATACCTCATTTTTTCTAAAATACTTTCACCAAAAAAGTGTATTATAGCTATTAGTTCAATAACATTTCTCCATTCAAAAGAAAATACCATCTGTTTTCTAGTTACCTCTTTCAATCTGGTAACTTTACCAAATCCCAAGTATTATTGAGATTTCAGGAATTGATTTCCTCTTCCATGGATAAATACCACTATTTTCAGTCTTTGATAGTAGCATATTCTTCTGGACTATATGGTTCCCCTATGTCCCTTATAAGTAATAAGTACACATCTTCTCCAATCTAATGAATAGGTTTCTTAATGTGAGTGGATCTCCTCAATATAACCACAAGTTCATCTTCATGAACCTCTCTATCTAATAGTTTTCCATCTAGTAATGGTATGTCCAGTAATTATCGATATAGTATATTCCTTTTCAAACTTTCATCATAAATCAATGGTCTATCTGATCTACCTCTATCAAGTATTCTAAATAGTGGAGTTCAATCCTCTGATATTTCTTATGAACATTCAAGACTGATTTTTTCAGGTAAGTTCTGTATGATCACTTTAAACTTTTATAGTTAAAATTTCCTCAAAATAATTGTTAGACTGGTTCTAATATTTCCATATAAGGTATTCATTTAAAAAACATATTATATCTTAGTAAATTGTTTCGTTTCATCATATTTCATGTGATAAAAATGTTCTCAGATCCATATCTGATAAGATAACAAACATTGGATTTCTACTCAAACTTATCTATATCATTAAAATTAATATGAACATATGTGATGCTTCGAAATATCTTGATATGGTTGACCTTTGGTCTCTTACTGGACTAATTTTCCTTAGTAATTTCATGTTCCAAAAATTGAATCCACACTTCTATTCACTGGACATGGTGTTCTATTCAAGGATTCTTCCAAAATTCGCTTTGGTACTCTCGAGTGAAGCCCTATGCTCTGAGATTTATCTATTTCTGTTAGATTCATTATCTAAACTATTCCATTTTTTGTTGACTCAGTGGAACATTATTCTCATTTCTAATTATTTTATTCCTATAGAGGTTATGAAAATTCATCATGGTGTATTCACTACCATTGTCTATCTGAAGACATTTCAACCTTCTTTCACAGTCTTTATGAACCAAACATAAATTCAGAAAACAAATAATATTTAATCTTTAAAAAGTCTATCCAGACATTGTTAGTGGAATTATAAATGAAATTCAAAAAATGTAGTTATCCTCTCTACAAGTGAATATGGGATGGGTCCCAAACATAGGAACGAAATAGTTATAACATTTAGTTCTTCTATTTTTCCATCCAATTTGAAGGAAACAATATTTTATAATACGAGATTACAAATACCACATATTCTAAGTTCCATGTTATTCAGTTTATGTATACCTTTCACTATTATAACATTATTATTTTTTCAAATGAGTTGACCAAACCTATAGTGCCACTTTTCTAGACCATCTGATGAAGTTGTTTTGATACTTGCAACTTCATCACTCTATCTGATGAGATAAAAAGAACCATATTTTATTATGTAATCAATAATCATAGGACCTATTATGAAATTACAAACTACAGTCAAAAAATTCATTCTAATACCTATATGATCCTTATTTCCCACTGATATGAGGCTATCTCAAAGACCTAAAATGTGTTAAACAACTTTGATTTTTAAGATACTTTCATTTTTTCGAATGTTAACAGATCCCCTCCTAACTTTATCTAGAGCTTCATCATATACTAGATAAACTATTTCTATGATTACCATAATAGAATCAACCATTCACCATCACTAAATAGTGGGACGGAATTATTCTGATGAGTTAATAATATATGACTCCTCTAGAAAGATCATACTCAGTATCATATTGGACTCTTCATCTATTGTACTAACAATGTTTTTCTATATATATATTGATGCATTTTTTCCATTACTATAATATTTATTAGTATGTCCTTTCTCTCTATAAATCCAACATGAAGGACCTAAAAGTAACAAATTACTTCAAATTCATTACTATGACTTATCCTATAAAGATTTATTCTTCTAAAAAACGATTTGATGAACCTACCATCCTAGTATGATTGTATTCAAAAATCTTAAAAATTATATATAAATGCAATTTTTTCCATAACTCTTTATTATAAATCATATTTTAAATAAATTTAAAAAAACTTATCTAGCTTACCATTGGAGTTTATCACCACTATCACCATAGAGTACCATCTATCTAGTTGTTATGAAAGAAGAGGAAAATCCCAAACATCATCTTCAAATGTTATCTTCATCTATTCAAAAATCCATTAGATCATATTGAAGTGATTCACATGATCGGAAATAGATATTCTATATGATAACCAAATGTTTAACAAGATAGAAAATATAAAAATTATTTTAATACATGATGTATTCATATATATTTTATTTAATTATTTCATAACATTGATAATATTTTTCTTCTCTCTAGTATAGATCAAAACATATTTGTCAAGAGACTTCCTAATTATGGATAAATGTTTCATGTACAACCATCCTTTCTCTATTTATTCCTTGTTCATAAGATGCTTTCCGGATAAAGAAGAATCAATATCTTTTTATATCATAAGATCTTATAATTTAATTCTCCAAAACAAAAATTATATTCCATCAAACATATCGATCCTAAATTTTCATTCCTCTGAATTCATTCTACTGATAATAATAATCCAAATAAAATCTAATAATTTGCATTCTAAGGAGAGAATCTAGATAAATTATATGACTAAAGTATAAATGAACTACACCAACCTATTATACCACTGGTTGGGAGTGTAATAATGACTTTTAATAAAACATGAAACATCTATATATTTGTAAAAACATATAGACTTGGAGAGAAAGTGTTCATTGGATGAATATGTTCATTTGTAAACTTGATCCTACATAATAAAATATGTTCATAAATTTTTATTAGATAGAGTGTTTGTTCTATATCTCCACCTCCTGAGTTATGTACATCAGAACTAGGAAGATAAGAATCAAACTAATCACAAAAAATAAAACACAATAGTCACACATTGACACAAATCAAAAGAAATTAATAGACAAAGAAGAACTAATGTGGTTCAGAAAAAGTCTTACATTCACAAGGGAACACTTAAAAGATTTTTATTTTAGGATATATAATAGATTAAAATATACCACAAACTACTTGTCCTATTTTTAGTCTCATTTAAGTCATATTAAAAATAGAAATTATTCATACTCTTATCTATAATCATCAGAGAGATGGGCCACCATCTCTTTATAGAAGTTTTCATCTGATGGACAAGTTTCCAATGAATTTTGGTCTTTATTGTCCTCCACCCAATAACATGAGTAACTATAGATATACAGTTGAGTCATCCATTAAAACTACAATAATCCAATTATGATGAAATAAAAAACACCACTGAGAAGGTAACTACAAGTTTTCATTATCCATGAGTGGGAATCCTTGCCCTATCTAATGACCTCTATCTGATCATCTCTCAGTTTGATGATACTGCATCCACTAACCTCCTTTCGATTGAATTTTGGTCTTGTAAATAACATTATACCTAAATTATATAAAACATCATAGAAGGAAAACATCTATTCTGTATATCCAATAATGTACATGTGATTATCTCTATATAAAAAACTATATCTGAACAAATCTATCTAGAAAACCCAATTCAAGTAATCTTAGAGATAGTTCTACAAACCCTACAACATTGTCATGTATTGTGATTCTTTTATAACCTTATATTTAGCACACATTATGTTGTAACCTACTCTTCATTGTATTTTTACATTCAAACTCACATAACCTACTTCAACTGACATTTCATCCTTAACTACTTTATAACATGATCTTATATTAACAATATGACTTTATATTATATATCATTTTAACATAACTATATATTCATAAACTCTCCATTTAATATTGGATTAAACCATAGATCTTCAAATCATAGAAAATCATCACTTGATGTTGAACCCAGTAATTTCACATTTTTCAATAACATGAGATCTTTATGTTTGATCCCATCACAAATATGTATATAATATAATCTACTACTTTCGGGATTTTAGTGACAAAACATTATATATTAGCTTGAAGTTACTCTTACAAATTATCATAATGTCATTTATATATATTAGGAAATACTAATAATTTTCCAATACTTATACTCTTCTTAACAAGTACATTAATTTTATGAATCCACTATAATGACCATTATATATCTGTGTTATTTATTTTTACATATCACAATGATCCTTATGAATTTTTCAAATTTATTCATTATGATAACTCATATATATTTAGTGTATCTTCCCATAAATTACCAAATATTTACCATGAATTCAAAACTACTCTTACATATCACCCATTAGACTTTTATGTATCACAGTGATGACTAAAACCACTACGCCAAAAACTGGAAAGGGAAGCGCTACCCTGTTATCAGCGCTCAAAAAAAGCGATGATAAAGGGGGGATTTATAAGCGCTTTTCTCGAGCACTGATAAATGTTGAGTTAAAAAAAAATGTTTTTTCCTGAAAAATAATATTTTTTTATATAAGTATATTGATATTGATATATATAGAATATATATTTTTTAAATATGTTATAGATACATATAAATAGACTATTACATTTAATATATAAGAAATTTAGTGAAGATGGATTCAAAATATTTTAAAAAAATATTATTAATCAATAATTTTCTAATTATTATCGATTAAAAATCATTTAATAACAATTTGAGGACACAAAAAATCAAAAAAATTAATGAAAGATCTAAAATACATTGAAAATGTAACTCAAACTTCAAACGACCATAACTTTCGATCCAGGTGTCTGTTTGAGCTCTACAGCATATCAAATGGAAGCCTGTGATGAGATCTATGCACTAGTGACCTAGGAAATGACTCTATCACATTTTTTGAGCCCAATAAAGGCCCAAAAGGCCTCCAAAACTGAGTTTTTATTCGGGATACCCCGATTTTTTAACATTCAAACAAGTATAACTTTTGATCTGGATGTACGTTAGGCCTGTACCACATATCATATCGATGATTGTTTCATTTTATTTGATTTGAATGGTTATGGAATTGAAACATAATTCTAGATTATATGTTATGGTCATTTTAACATTTTATGGCTTTTCAAATACACATATATATGTATTTATTCGTAAATATATATATGTGTGTGTGTGTGTGGGTGTCTATGTCTGTGTCTATGTGTTATATATATATATATATGTATTTCTTTATTTAATTACTTATAAACACACATAAAAAACATATTTTTTTCATAAATTCATTTAAAACTAATCTTATATGTAAATTCTATGGATTTTCAAATACACACATATTTATGTATTTATTCATAAATATAAATGTGTGTGTGTGTGTGTGTGTCTGTGTGTGTCTATGTGTTGTATATATCTATGTATGCATGTTATATATATCTATCTATCTATGTATTTATTTATTTATAAACACACATATAAAACATATTTTTTCATAAATGTATTTAAAACTAATCTTATATGTATATATTAATTTAAAAATAAATATACATATAAAAAATTATAACTAAAAATATATATATTAATATATTAATATACGAATTAATAGATATATACTAATATATGAATAAATATATTTATATTAATATGAATCTAAATCAATATATGAATAAATATAACTATATATATAGATATATCAATAAATAGAGAACAAAAAGAAATGGAATAGTGGTAAAGGTGCAGCCGTGAAAGGTGGGGATGTCCCGAGTTTGAGTTCGGGTGGATGCGAAGGTGGTGCGCACGTATGAGGATGCGCAGGAAGGGAAGAACGTGGGGGAACTCCTAGCGTTGATAAAGGGGATGTGAAATGCTGATAAAAGCACTCCCCAGTATTATTTTTATTATTTTTATTTTTTTGACCTTTATCAGCGCTAAAAAAAGGGCTGATAAAGGGGTCTTTTATCAGCACTTTTTTTAGCATTGATAAAAGCAGCCTTTATTAGTGCTTTTTTGGAGCGTTGATAAAAGGGACCCCCTATATTAGCGCTGAGCTTTACAATGCTTTTTTATTGTTGTTAAAGCCCTTTTTTAGCACTGATATAGGCCGTTTTTGTAGTAGTGAACTTAGTTAAATTATTTACTTTGATCTTGATTTTATTTTACTTATGGAATGCCTATGCCAATTTTCTGTTAGTATGTTTTAGTTGACCTTTACATATACTTTAGGGATACCTTAATATAAATAATACCTATTTAATCTTCTTTATAATTATAGAACATTGAATGTCTATTGAACTACTTTTACACTATCTCAGAACTCATCCAACCAATCTATCACACATTAAAAAAACATTATAAATATATCAAACACCTTCTTACTAAATTCCAATAATCTCAATATTTATTTGATAAAAAATTAAAATCACCATCAAGAATTATATTAGTTTTTAAATATCCCTCTTTGGATTTGTTTCCAAACATATCAACTCACACCACATATCATCCAATAACAAAATTTCATAGAAATAAATGTCTTGATACCACACTACTAAATAAATATCCTTTTTAGATATTTCCATCCCTCAGTAATATGATAATTGTGGCTATATGATTTTTTCTCTCCCCATTAATCTATAAACACAATTATATACCTTTTAACAAAAATATATCTTTGTATTCAAATAGAAATACATAATAGTATTGTATATTTCTTTCCCTTTTACAATATAATTCAAAGGAATGTGCGTCGTTTAAAAATGTCTCAAGTAAGAGGTACAGGCTAAACATACACTTTCAACATCAAACATTTGAATATGGAATTGGGCATGGATTTGAGAAATATATCTACAAGTTGATCCATTTTAGGAATGGATCCCAACCTTATATCTCCATTAAAAAACATTTCTTTAATAAATTGATATATTATATAAAATTATTTATACCTGGAGTGTTTCAAAAAATTTAGTGATATAAATTTCACTTTAGTTATCAAATAAATTTTTTAATAGGTTTTCAATCTAATCCTTCATGTTTTCTAATTTCTCATTCATATATACCTTGTGAGTACATGAGATTATAACATTAACATACTCTACCCCTATGGTTTTTAAGGTAAATAACATTCACTTCTCATAGTTACAACTCACAGAACATCCTCCCAAAACAAAATTTTCATTTTAAGTTCATCATAATCTCTATCCCAACCAACATCAGTATATATAGACTTGTTTAAGTGATAACTTATTTTACTTATTGGTCCAAACCTCATGGTTTCTTTAATGTATTTAATAACCTTATTAGTATTCATCATGTGTGAGTCCTTTAGATTACTTTGATACCTTAAACAAAATTTCACCACATAGACAATGTCATATCCTGATATAGTGTGATAAATAAAATTACTAATAATCTTTTTTAATTCAATATGATTCACATTTCCCATAAAAAATCCTTTACTAGTTTCACCCCAAACCTATATTATTGTTAAAACTAAATTGGAGCCTCTATAATTTTTTTTCAATAATTCTCTTGAATACATTTCATGGTAAAGAAAAACAAAGTCTTAGTTTTTTCACAAATTATAGTCCAAAAAGTAATCCATCTCTCCCAGCATTGAAATTTCAAAATTAATCATTATTTTTCTAGAAAAGTTCTCAATTTCTAACTATTTTCCACATGAATGTTTAGTTTATCCATAAAAATAGTTAATATAATATTACTTATGATCATTTCTTCCACATAAATGTTTGTTTAAAAATTTTCTATAGTGAACTTCATCTCTTTAATGCTTCTATTAGTTTTTAAATACTAGGTTATAATGGACTATTTTATTCTATATAGAAATTTATTTATCTTACATACCACAATCCCAACTTTTTTTAAATAAAAACATTCAAGTTGTTCAATATAAACTTATAAATAAAGTTTACTATTTAGGAAAGAATAATCTATATCCATTTGATAAATCTTGCAATGATAATGAGATAAAATATCTAAGAACATACTTATAGATTTATTTTGTGAAATAGAACTCAAATAATCTTTAAAATTAACTACTTTAACTAGAGAGTATCCTTTATATACAAGTGTGGAATTTTTTCTTGAGATTTTACATTTATCATTAAGATTGTTTCTAAATACCCACTTTGTGTTAATAATATTATTTCCCATTGGACTTGGAACTAAGTCTCAAGTATCATTCCATTAAATATAATCTATATCTTAATTAATTAGTATATAAATCCTTTGTTATTAATAACCTCTATAACTGAATGTGCCTCAATTTGAGGGATAAAAGTTGTTTTGTTATGAATACTCAACTTCCTTCTCATATAAATTTGTGCATTCAGATTTCAAATTATATTATGTACTAAAAATGATTCTTTAGTATATGAGAATTTAATTTCTCATATTTAATATAAAATTTATCGTCACTGATCTGATATGAAACAATTTTTGTAATATTTAGTTCATTTTCAGCTTGTCCTCCCTAGTTTTCTCAAAAATATCCTTGTTGACCCCAATTGAAATATTAAAATATAATATATTTTTATCATAAAAAGATGATTTATTTTCAATAATATTTACATTTTAATAGTATAGTATCTTATAAATTCTATATTTCAAGAACTTTTATCCTCTTCCATTGGATATGTATCATAGAAAAATATGTTCAACTACTTTCTCATCAAACTTTCCTTGATTTTAATTTTTAAACTTCATCTAACATATACTTACAAAAACTCTAAAGAAGTTCATAGTTAGTTTCTTGTTTCACCACATATTATAAGAGTATATATTTATATTTGTTATTAGTATAAAAATATTCTAAATATACATAGTTACTCTTATTTCTTCTCTTTAAAAGAATTTTTAGCATTTAAATTTAAAATGCATAGTTATTCTCCTTTAAACCAAGATTCTATTTATTCTTTTGGAAAATAATTTATTCTAGGGAGTATAAGTATAAATATATTGATTATTAATCCCATGTTTAGTAATATTAGATTAAAAATAATTTTCATTGGACTCTCTTTCATGATCAATTCTCATATTTTTGAAATGAAACCCCTACTCTCTCTTTACCTCCCTTATAAAAATATTAAGCATCTACACTTTAAATATAATTTCATCATGAACATCACATTATTCACCCTTGTGAAGTCATTAATAAATATAATAATGTGTTAATCACATATAGAGGATTTATGTCTCATTTTACCATATATATTTTATTAAATTAATTAATGTGGCCTATTGGATTTGATTTTTATTCTTTTGTATATTCTTTAAAAAAATTTCCCCTTTTAAAAAGATATATAAATAAAATATATATATCTAATAAGTTGGGTTATATATATAAGTAAATTTTACATTGATATTTTACTCAAATCCAACAAAATTTTAAACTCTTATTTGTAATTTTTTTTCTTTTTTTAAGACAAAATGAATTACATTGATCACTAATTTGGAATAGGGTTCCCTTTTCCTTTCACCGTTGTTGATAATTATTCCATATTATATTATCTTGATAAGAGAATATTTTATTCTATAAATAACTCAACTTAAATTATGATATGGTTGTTGAACACTCAAAAAGTTATTTTTCTTCCCAAATACCAAAAAAGTATCTTTAGATTTTAGTTTTTAATATTAAATCTCAGCTCTACAAATTCCTTTGATCATCAAGGAATATAAATTCCCAAATATAACTAACCCACTAAAATTTTATTCAAAGTTATTAATACATTGGTATCTATAATCATATGTGATGAGCTACCACTATCAATAATCCTTGACTTTCTTCTCTTAATTATATTAAGTGACACCTCCATAAGAAGTGTTTTTTTTTCTAATTTTATCTCTTATTTTAGACTTATTATCTATAGCTCTATATAATATTTTAACTTATATGTTTGAACACACATTCTTCAGTAAAACGGAATTTTTAGTCACATTTGCCACAAATTTTAACCATGAAACCAAACACGTTATGATTAGGTAATCTGATGGATTTTTCTCCATATCTTTTTTTACATTAGAATTAATACTCCTTTTTATTGGACATCAACAACCTCAATTATTACCTTCTATAATTATAGATAATTGAAATGTTATACCATATATTTTTGTATTTATTCATAAGTATTCCACAACACTAAAAAATTGTTTTAAATTAGTTATACATGAAAACATAGACTCTCACTATGGAATTATTCTTTTTTTCTTGTTATATCCGTAGATTCATTTTTTCAAATAGATTAAACTTATCATATTAATCTATCTCCAACTACCAATGACAAAAAAGTGGCATTTTAATTATTTTTCTAGAAACAATATTTCCCTTATTTACATGGAGAAGATTTTTTATTAGTAAAGATAGATAACATTATTATGAATCATATGTATATTTTTTTACATGAATTGTTTTCCCAAAGTTCCTAGTAGTTTCTAATGACTCAAACTTAATTTACATGGCCTTATTATAGTTATGTCTCAATTTTATAATGTTTATTAGCTTTATGAAATATTGACCAAGTATTTTTTACATCATATTCTATTACATAAACCTTCTTCTTAAACTCCATCAATTTTCAATCTTGTTTTGTAAAATTAAATGTGAGAATCCTGATTTACTAAGTATAGTCATTCTCAATATTTTCAAATAAATCATAAATATCCTTCATTTTCTTGTCATCTTTATTTTTTTTATTTTATTTCCTCATTATTTTGGGTGATTCTATCAAAATAATATTTAACATTGGCCTTAAAATGTTTTTAATTTATGTTTATTATCCTTCTTAATTATTAATTCATGTATATTCATTTCTTTCAATATTATCCATGATCTTAAAAAAAATTTTACCAATACTTTCTTTAGATTGACTTCTTTAGGTAAAGTAATCATCCTCATCATTTCTTAACTTTCCTTTTATTTTTCTTCTTTGAAATATTACATTATTCTCAATATATTTCTTAACTTACATTGAACTTCTTCTCTATTTATTCGTTTGAGGCCTTTATTAATGTTCACTATCTTCACATTCTCCAATTTTAATTGTTAAAAAATAATCTGAAAAATATAAAATTCCACCACACTTAAAACACTTTAGTACACCTTTAACATTATACTTTCCCTTTAATTTTTATGTTCTCTAAGATAAGATCCATAATTATTTTATAATATTCATATTTATATATATATCATGTTATGATTAACTAGAGGAATTAACATTATCCTCCTTGATCTTTTGTAAATTATATGTCTGAATTCAATTTCTTCCTCGTATTTATTCTTGAATACATTGGATTTCCACATATCATGGTTGAGTCGTATGTTGAGTAAATTATTAAGAGATATGACTTATTTTTCATCAAAGTTAGACACATTTCCATCAATATTTCAATAAATTTTCTCATTATTTTCTTAATAAAATTTGAGTTTTCAAGAGTGTCCCCAAAACATATGATATGACCAAAAATTTCATTCTCCATTGTGAATTAGTCCTCAATTATTTTATCATCATTGATTATTATATCTTCAAAAAAATTTCTCCACATATTCTTTTTTTTTCTTTAACTTTGAAATTTCCTTCAAAGATATTATCAATATTATCCCATATATCTTTGGATATTTTTAGTCTAATTTATTTTTATATACTTAATTAGATATGAAAATCAAAATTACATTTATAATTTTTCATCTACTAAAATACTCTTTTTAATGGAAAATTTACATAGAGTTTCTCTCCAAAGTGGTATAAAATAGAATATAATATAATCACATAATTCTAGGCCTTGTGGAAGAGGATAGAGATTGATAATAATCTTCTATCTTTGAATATTATTGAAATTGAATATAAGAACACCTTTTTTGTTAACTGAATAATGATTATTTGTATTTAACTTTATACAATATTGGATATTTTATAAGGAAATTGTTTTATTTTAGACCACATGAAATTCATAACTTTGATGGTGCATCACCGAGGGATGGGGATTCATCAGCAATACAAATTCTTGAAATTTATTCATGAAATTAGCTTCCATAACAAGTTTAAATATATATCCTTGGTATCTTTAAATTCTCACCCATAACCCCATACAATTAAATAAAAGAATTAAAAACCACACATGGATTTTAAATGGTTCACCCATATGTGCGACTACTCCTTACTATGTTGAGTTTTTATATTTCAAATATATTGTCACTAATCAATTGTTATATTTAAAAATGCTTCATAATATATCACCTTTTCCTCAACAATTACAAATGGTGGAAAGGTATAATTATAAACCCTTTAGGAAGACATCATCCTTGATATAAATTCTCTCTTAATAATTAGATTCTGGATAATATAATACTAGTTCCCAATTGTCTTAAAATGTTCTCCTTTTTTTCTTCTATTAAAAACATATTTAGTGCACTTCTAGATGTGTTTGTAATAGAATGTTAGATCTTCCTCCTTAATATTATGCCCTTGAATTCTAGAATATATTCAACCACACATCATTCACATTTTACTTTCACTCAAACTCCTATAATGGTTTATGTATGAATGAGATAATTTAAGCACACAGAAATTTACTTTTTTTATAATAAGCTTTTAAAAGACCAACAATTGATTATGATTTCCTAGACATTGATAATGAATAACAATGGATTTAGTTTCTTCTCCCAATATTTTTTTTCTTTTATTATATTCTTATTTTATACACAAAATATCATGAATATATTTTCCAAATTTGAATATGAATAAATCTATTTTATTTATATCGGGGGATTCTTTTCCATAACTCTTAAAGCTTAAATATTCAAAAAAATATGAACCCTTCTTCTCTGAATTGTCATTTCCCTTATAATTGTCATCATCTTTATGACCTATTTTTCTCTATGAAATCCATATAAATTCAATTGACTATATCATGTTTGTTCTCATGTAATGGAATTTTCATGGTTTAAAAATCACCCATTACCCTCTATTCATTACACACTATAGCGTGAGATTCTTCTTAGAATGTGACTATCCAAAATTCAAAAAACCATCTTTAAATGGTATTTTATCATCAACTTATTTGCATATTGATAATCTCTTAACAACAAAAATTCATCATCCATCTTATTTTAGGAAATATTTTTTTTTTCAATAATTAACCCTTTTTTGTTTTTTGAATCATAGATATTAAAATTATCATGGTATTTTATCATTGAATTACATTAAAGAATCACATGATTTTATACTAAATAATTTACAATTTTCTCTAAATTGTGACCTTTATATATCACCCAATAGAATTTATTTATACAATGTTATATGGGACTTTGTATATTTTAATGAAATCCTTACATAGTGTCTTGAATTTACTATTATGAATTGTCATGAAAACCATTACGTATTTAGACAGAATACATACTTTTATGAATCTTATAAATTTCTTACTATTTACTTTAATTTTACACATCCACATTGATGGAAACTAAATATCATTATGTTTACTTTTATGAATCATAACGAGCCTCAAGAATTATGTAAATATTTTCAATTTGAGTACTCTTATATATTTAGCATAACATCCAAATCATTCCCAAGTATTTCCTATGAATTCAAAATCACTATTACGTATCACCAATCTAAATTTTATGTATCATAGTGATGCTATATACTTCACCAATTTCTTCAACTTTATCCAGAGTTACTTTTATTTATGGAATTAATTTTCCAAAATTTTAGTATTATTGTTCTAGATTAACATTATGTATGATTCAGGGTAACCTGTACATATAAATTCTTAGTCAATTTTATTTATAATTCTGTAACATCTAGTTTCTCCAGAACTTCATCAAAACCATCTTAAGAATGCTCTAACCACTAAATTACACTTCTAAAAACATTTTAAACATCTCCAAAACCTTCTTAATCTATTCCACTGATATCTGTATATGGTTTAAAACAAATATAACTCACCATAAATAATTTCATGCATAATTAAATACCTATTATGACCACAGTAAATAATAGAAAATAAAATTCCAATTATGACCTGAAATACAATGCATAATCATGTCAAGAATATATAATAAATAATTATAGTCTCTATTAACATATAATTAATTATCCTTATTTTTTTACCATATTAACACCATCAATATTTCACACTATCTAAAAACTCACATAATCCAAAGGAAAGAAAAATAACATAATTTTATGTGAAACTACAAAATCCCATTTAATTATTTAAAACCTGATTATTATATTCTTTAGGATAATATATACCATTTACCCAGTGAAAAATTAAATCATGATAAACTCATATTTACACATAAATTAAAGTATATGTTTTGTATCCCTTATATATACTATGCTCACAATGCACAGTGTAATAACTGGAAAGTAGTGGAAGGTTCATAAGATCAAGAACCCATGAGGGAAACATAAACCACATCAACCTTTATCAAAACCATGACTCAAGAAAGTAATGCAGAACTAATAACTACTATAGCCTTTCCTAGAATTAAACAGGGAGAGAACCTTGAGTAAAATCGAAAACCTACTCGGAATCACTAAACTATATATTAAAGACTAAAATTGATCGATGGGAACACATAATATTTAGATGTGTGTTTCTGGTCATCTATGGTTGAGAAAAAATGATAACTAATTTAATAAGGGAGGGACTCCCTGAATTTAAAATTCCAAATTCAGGAACCATGTTGCGTACAACTATACATTACCCCTTTTTAAAAACTCAATCAATTATTTAATTTAATACAATTTTAAACTATATCGCATTAATCATCACCACATCCTGATTTTTGAATCCCCTAAAATCACAAATAGGAAACTGTAATTGTGAAAGGATTTTTTTACATTTCAAAATTCCTAATTTTTAATGGATTCATGGTTGATAATTCTGTTAATAGTCATAAAATAAAACTCAATATAAACTAATAAAATGTTGATTTAATAAAAAGTACTTAATTATACATTAAGGGAAACGTTTTGAAAACACAAGGGGAAGGGATCCTATGTATGGGTTAAAACTCCAACATTAAGAGGAAATGAATCTTATATATCAAGACAATTATTTTACACATAAAAATTAATTTTATGTATCAAGGAAATTACTATTATGTATTAAATAATTACCATTACATTTTCAAATATAACTTTTACAAATACAAATTTTAATTTTACGTATAAAGGTTTGCTCTTATGTATCACAATGGAGATACTTATGTATTGAAAATTCAACAAAGTATGAGACTACAATATGATTTTGGGTCATTCGATGATCAATGGTGATACATAAGGGTTATATCTACTAAAAAGGTAGTACGTAAAGATTATTTCATTAAATAGTCAATATATACAGGTCAATCGGTGATTATAACAATATGTCATATTCAATCTATAATTACAAGACTTATATAATGGATTTAAATCTCTCATATTCCCATGAACTTTTAGGTTTATCATTTTAGAGAATTAGGAAAACATATACAAGATAAAAGAGAAAAATTCAAAAAAAATTACACATTTTTTTGAAAAATAGGTTCTCAAAATGACACTCTTGTTTTATTTATGGAATAGATTCTTCATTAAAGATGAGTCTCTATAACCAGATGAATGTATTTGATATAGTCCTTAAACAATCATATATCCTATAAAATATATTTTAGTCATAGGATAATTAAATAATGCATTGTAAGGGATAAAAAAAGAACCAAAAACTATTATTCCATTGAAAAAACATGAAACCCATGAAAAATATGACCTTTTTACACAATATATATTGAGTAGGTATAATTACTTACTCATGAAATTAACTTCATTCCCATAATATTTTCATAAAACTTAACGTAATCAATTATAAAGGGAAAAACACAATCCTAAAGGTTACCTAGGACATCATATTCTTCACACTCTTACGATCACCCTTACATTCAACATTATAATGGGATAACTTTACCAATTTTTTTAAAAAAACATTTTATAGAGTATAAAACATTACTCAATGCATTTGAGGGATATATCAAACCCAAAACTAATGATAAATAATTTCTAGGAACCATAAAAAAAATTAAACACAATGAATCATGATATTTCACCATAAAACACACAAAAACATTCATTTAAACCCATAATAATAGGTACATATAGTTATCACATGAAAATAAGAACCATTTTTTTGATAAATCATTAAATTTAAAAAATCATAAAACAATGGGAATTGAAATCATTTTGAAAAAACATAAAAACCTATAAAGGAATATTAATAACTAATAATAGACATGATGGATATAAAAATTGGTTATATGGTTGATGTTTTAGAATAAAATTCTTTTCACACTTTTTTAAACTATTTCAGAAGTGTCTCATATATATAACGTTATGGAAATTCCTTTTAAATAATTCATAAATAATTCCATAAATAATACAAAATGACCGGAATCAATTATAGATATTATAGATAAGAATATTCAAAATATCAAAATAAATAATTTATATATCTAAGAGAATGTGTTTAGAGAAAGGCTTCATAACATGAAAAGTACATGTTTAGAAGAAAATCCCTTAACATGTATTTATACTCAGTCAAACAGATGATAACCAGATCTGCAATAAAATAAGACTCATTATTAATTTATTCCAGAACATTTTTATTTATCTTTATATATAAAATTTATTAATGATTTCTTATTACCCTTCCTGAAATCCGAGATTCCTTATATTTTTATTAATTTTTTGTATAATCCCCTTTTTAATTAGGTTGAGGGGGAATCCTACACGACTTGTATGTCTAATGCAGAAGGCCCAATAAATTTCCATTGAACACCACAATATCATACACACAATTAAAATACCGCACAAGCTAATTCTATATTAAATGCTTCAAAGAGACCATCCTGAAATGCTACCCAGTAAGAAATCCTCTTGTAGGACTGCATGGGGACTAGTATGGATGAAAAATACATACCCACTCATTCTTCCAATATGATGTTTATTTTTGGGGGTTTCTTCTTAGTCTGACCTCTATTGGGACTACACCATGAATCTAACGCATAATTGTTTTTAAATTTTTTCATTCATATCCTTCTGTCAAAGATGACCCCTAAGAAGTCACTTTATCTAGCCATTGTGGATATTTCAACCTCCACTACCTGATCTGACTGCCATTGCCACCAGAGAACCCTCCCACTAGTGCCTGCACCACTGATGAACCCGGGACAGACGCTAACCATGAGCCTGATTGTGGACCCGCTCTCTTTCATTCCTACACCAAGGAACCCAAAAAATAGCTTCTATTGATATAAATACCCACCAACCCCCCCCCCCATGGATATAGTCCATAACCTTTCTATGATGATGGGCTTGATGATTCACCTCCCTCACGAATGTTTAAAAATATTATTTTTTAAAAATTTTGATTTCATAAAAAGAATTTGTTTTATTATAAAAAATTCATATATTAACCTTACATAATTATATAAATGTATTAAATTCATATTTATTACATAATATTTATAATATATTAGTTTTCTAAATCATTCATGATATAATCGTTTCAACAATTCTCACACTGGTGGTAAAACCAACGTAAAAAAGAGTGGGTTATAACGAATTAATGGGTAAGAACTTGTTATTTTAAAAGGATAATATCACTTTTAAATACCCTTAATGATTTAAAAAATGTTATTAAGGTGATAAAATATACTCAATATGAAGTGAATGATGTATATAGATAGGAATAACTATGGATAAGACAATACATATGTCGAAGAATTGGATTTCTTCTTTGATATCCTCTAGGAAATGAGGGTTTTGGAACTTATAATGGTGATTACAGGTCCCAAACCTTGATATAGGATTTTTAGGGAGGTGATTGGGAAATATATTCAAGAAGAATTCAAGTTAAATGTTTCTGTTGATGTGGTGGAAAGGATGAGTTCTTTAGGTGAGGAGGGTGACACTTTTGTAAATACTTATAACATAAAAATTAAATTTATGTCATTACCAAGGAAATGGGGAAAACACTATCCAAATTTAAAAGATAATATATGTAGGGTTTACAATCCACTCAACTAATCGATTAAATATAGAGTTCTCTGGTCTCAACCTTAATTAAACTCCCTTTTTCGAATTTTAAAATTTACTATGATATACTAAATTTATCATAATTAATTTATTTGTATGAATAAAAATAAAATGTAACAAATTAAATAATTTAAAACATATTATTTAAAATATGAATTTTTTTTACCAGATTGAATGTTAAGTGTCAGAAAAAATAAATTTAAATATAAGTATGCATAGTGCAATAATAACAGTTTTTAAGAATTTTTTTGAGGAAATAAAAATGTGTTTGAACAATTTTCATAATTCATAAAAACCATTGAATGATTACTAATTAATTTTAATATAAATATATATTATTAATCTCAATGATCAAATATTTTAATATATTTAAAAGGTAACTCTTAAAGAAAACATTTATAATATACAATTGAAAAATGTTTTTAAATAATATATTTTTGTTTAACCATGAATAATGAATGTAGTACTCTTTATAAGTAATTAATTATTTTTTGTATGTCAGTAATTTATTTTAGTAATCATTTCATCAATTACATATATTCATTATATTTACATCATTACCCAAAATATGAAATTATTAAAAGTTTTTTATTTAAAATCTATCGTATTTTACTATTCACACAAAAATAATCATTAAAGAAATACCTCCTAATAAACATTATAAATAACGATATCAAAAAGGGATGAAATTTTATAAAATTAAAATTAATTTTAAAAAAATTTTATTTTTAAAAAAACATATAATACATGGAAATTTATTTAATTATAAAAAACTATTTATTTTTCAAATGAATAGACAATATTCTTTCTCTTACCCAGATCATATTAATTATAGTATTATAATATTCATAAATATGAATATGAATTTATAAAATTGATATTAATTTTCATTTAAATCAATTTTTAATAATTAAATAATTATTCTAACAGTTTAAAATAAGAAATTATGTTATTGAAATTTACTTAACCTATAAATAAGACACCCCTTATTAGATGAAGAAATAATAAAAATAATAAATGTATTATGATTATATAATTTATTATACAACATAATTTTATACATGATATAAAAATTTTCAATGTAAATATATATATTCATAGTCATGAATATTAATAAACCACAAAAGTGATATATTATTAAAAATACGTGGGTTATCACATTCTCCCTCATCAAAAAAATTTAATCGTCATAATATTATTTTCATTGATATAAAAGTAAAATGAAAATAATTAATAACCTAAATATATATATATCTAGGTAATCTTTTACATTTTTTATATTCCCTTTATCATTTCGTATAATGTTTATAACTATATAAAATAAATTTTCATGTCCATAGTGGTATTTCACTTTCTAAGTGAGTTGAATGGATTAAGATATTTAAATAAAATAAAATAAACCACAATCCATAATTGTTTTGGATAAATTATAAAGTATTTCATTGATCAAACAGTTTTTCCAGTAGTGATTTGTAAATTTTGAAACCTTTCAAAAATCATTTGAACTAGATTTTGAAATAATAGTGATGATTAAATAATTTGGAAGGGATAAGAAGGCCATGTGAGATATTATTCAATTCATGTTCATAAAAAAATCATTAATATATTGTATTTAACATCATTAATGTAGGAAATGGATTACTACATGTTAAATTAATGTTAAATTGAAATGAAACATGCGAGTAAAGAGAATACCCAAATAAATTTTATAACAAATTAAACAGTAAATCCCTCATAATAAATAATAAAAATCTATATTTAAATTAAATGGTTTAATACATGACTAAACATTAAAAATCTTCCAAAATATGTATGATAAAATTCAAAACCCTTGTAAAATGAAAACACATTCTTCTAAAATCAACTTATCAATTATCCAAAAATTATTCAACTTCAACAATGATTTATAATATTACTTAATTTTTCTTAAAATCAAAGAAGAAAAATGTTTCCCTAAAATAACTTATATCACCATGATTTTAAATGTTTAAAAATACTTTTTTTCCGTAAAAATATACCCAATATTTATCTTTTAAATAATATAAAAAACATTGACATAAAATCATATACTAGAAAAAAATATACCATAATCATTTAGGGTTTTAAAAATATAAAATAACCCTTTATAAAAAAATTAGTTATCTTGTAACCAAATATCTTTTTGGTCCCCAATATTATCTAGACTACTCAAATTATTTTCCAAAAATAAAATAAACCCTTATCCTTATTAATAATAATTACCTAAAATTTAATGATCTTATTAACCCAAGAGGTTACCTCTAGATTTTATATTATATCCCTAAAAATATAATAACATTTTTACCAAATAAAATTTACACCAACTCACTTATTAAACAAAAGGAATATATATTCCTAAACCATGTATTCCATCAAAAAACCAATTAAAATATCTCAAAATATATTTAATCACCTAAATATAGTAACCTAATATGGGTTCCCATGACTTTAAATATATGATCTAAATTAACATTATCAACCCAAAATGTTATCCACAACTCATAAATTATCCCTAACTATTGAAATACATTCCAATAAAGTTATCGAAAACCTACTATAATACAATATATAATTCTCCAATCCCATGAATCTAGATCTACTTTTAAAAACATATTCATTACACATTTTCTTTTATACTGAGAAAGACATACCATACATAATCAATCAATCCATACAATATTTATAGTAAGGATTTCACTCTCTTACATTCCCATGACCTTTTAGGTTTATAATTTTTGGGAATTAGGAAAAACATTACATGAAAAAAGGAAATATATTTTTTTATATAAAAAATGTTCTTAATATGAAACTCCTATTTCATTTATGACACAATTTCTTTATTCAGGATGATTCTCTATAACTAGAAGATTGACCTTACAATAGTTTCTGTATATCTTTAGATCTTATAAAAACAATTAAAAACATGTTATGAGAAAGTAAATCATAAAAAGTGATATAAAAATAAATAAAAACTTTTAGTACATTAAAAAAACATGAAAAATCATTATAAATATTTCCTTTTTTAAATAGTAAACATTAAAGTGAAATAAGAACATGCTCATGAAATAACATTATTTCCTAAAGATATTCATAAAAAATATTATATGAAATAATAAATTGGAATACATGATAGTGATGGTTACTTAGAAAATAATATTTTTTTTATATTTCAATCACCATTATAGTGGAATAACATTTCCACTTAATTCCAACATAATTATTGTTGTGAATAAATCGTTACCCAATGTATTGGAGGGCTATATGGGACCAACCCATAAATATTTTAATGTATAACATCCTAAAATCAAGAAAACACATACTTCAATGAAATTTCAATAAAAAAATAAAAAAATTAATTTAAACCCACAATCCTAATTATGTATATTTATCATTGAGAAATATAAAAAAATATACATTTATTTGATAACTCTTAAAATTGATAAATTCACAGAAGAATTGGAATTTAATATAATTTATAAAGAAATGGAAAAGTGGAAATTAATATTAATAATAAATAATGTACATTATTATTAGAAAAAAATCATATGGTAAATGTTAAAATAAATTATTTTCATATTTTTGTTAAGAGAGTGAAATGTGACTCATGCAGAAAATGATAATTAAAAAGATTCCTTTTAATGTTTTTGTAAAGAAAGCAAAAAAATAGGGAATGACCTTTGGAAATCATATATGTGTATATAATAACATCAAAAGACGATAAATAAATAGTATGTATATGGAAGTAAGATTTTTTAGATAATGACACCAAAATCTCTATGGAATGTGTTTAGAAGAAAAGACATTACATTATTTTCTCACTTAGTTGAACACATTATAACCTCATGTATTATAAGATAATAACCATTAATAATTTATTTCAAATAATTATTTATATTTATATTATCAGATACAATATTTTAATTATTTATTATTTCCCATTTATAATATTTTTTTTGTTAAAACATAATATATGTGTGTTTTTTGTAATGTTTTCCAAGTCTATTTCAATTTGGGAATTTCTGTCCTTGAAAATGGATTATGATTTCACAATAATGATAATTTTAATTAATATTTATACTATATGGTTGATATAGTTCCATATTAATATGGTATTCCATTGAACTTACAATGTTAACTCACACAGAATAGTTAAAAATATCACTTTTAGAAATTTCATTTTCATAAAAAGAATTTATTTAATTAAAAAATACATTTATTATCATTAAATATTTATAAAAACAAATTAAATTCATAATTATTTCATAATATTAGTATTATATAAATTTTCATGATTATTCATGATATAATTATTACAACAATGTTTATGTAGATGGTAATGTTGACCTGGAATGAAAGTGGGTTATAACAAATGAATGAGTATAAACATGTTATTTTATAATGATAGTATCAAAATTAAATAAGAGTAATAATATTAATTTTTTTACTAAAGTGATAAAATATATTCAATAAGGGGTGTTTGAGGACGCTATAGGATAATAACTAACGATTAGACAACACTAATGTTAAAGACTTGGATTTCTTCTTAGAATCCTCCTAGAAATAAGGGTTTTAAGTGTTCTTGTGGTGACCAAACGTCCCCAAATGGGACAAAGGATTTTGATGGTGGTAATTAGGGAATATATTAAATATGAATTCTAATTAATGGTTTGTGTTAAGGTGGGGATTATAGGGGTCCTTTAATATGTGAGGATGGTGGAACTTTTGCAAATATTTATAATTTTAAGGTAAAATAAATGTTATTCTCAATGAAAAGTAAAATAAAATAAAAATTTCAATGATAATATTTCTAGGGTTGATAATACACTCCAAAAATAAATTAAATACAAGTTTTTTGATCTTATACCTTAATTTTACTCTTTTTACCAATTTTAACCTTTACCGCGATAGTTAACTTTTACCTAGGAAACTAACTTATGTGACTAAAAATGAAATATATATTATAATATAATTTGAAAATTATCATCAATAGTATAAAAATAAATATTCATGATTAAATTTCAAGAGGTTTTATGAAAAATTTGAGTATAAGTAATTATAACATAATAAAAACAGATAAAAAAACACATTTTAAAGCATAAAAATGTGTTTCCACATTTTTCATAACAAATAATAACAATCGAATGATTAGTAGTTTTTTTGAATATAAATATAAATGATTAATTTCATGAATCTAATACTTAATAAATTATAAATGTAACACTTAAATAAAACACTTATAATATAAAAAGAAAAATAATTTTTTTAAACAAATATTTTATAAACGTGAATAAGGAATATTGTACTCCTTATAATTACTTAATAAATTTTTTATTTGTTATTAATTTATTTAAATAATAATTTCATTAATTTTATAAATTCATTAGGTTAATAGCAATCTCTGAATTAGGAAATTCATAAATTTTTTTCTTTAAAATTAATAATATTTTACTATTCACACAAAAATAAACCTTTTCAGAAAAAAGAAATAAATTTATCTTAAGATAATTTCAAAATTATGATATTAAAAAAGAGTAAAATGTTATTGAATTAAAGAACAAAAATATAATAATTTTAATTTTAAATAAATAATTGTAATACTTACAAAACAATTTAGTTAGGATAAAAACTATTTTTTTCAAATGAAAAATCGTATTCTTTTATTAACATTGAAAAATTATATATACGATTATCATATTAATAGAAATAATTATGTATTCATATAATTACGATGAATATTCATTTATATCATATTTTTCAATTAAATAATACCTATAATATTTTAAAATAAGAAACTTGGATAATGAAATTTACTTAACCATCAAATGAAATACCCCTTATATGATGAAGTAAACATAATAATCAAAAATTTATTATGAGTATATAATTTATTATATATCATCATTTTATACATTATTTAAACATACTTAATTAAAATATAATTTTTTTAACCATTAATATTAGTAAACAATAATAGTGATGTATTTTTAAAAATACATGAGCCAGCACAATGATATTGTAACGACCCAAGATTTTATAAATGAAATTTCAATTATGAATTTATTTATGTGCACACATGGTAATATAGTATACTATAACACACGTGAACTACGTAATAAAAAATCAAAAACACTTTATTATATTAATTTGAACATTAAATTTATAGAATAAATATAATCATAATAATTAAAAGTGTTAGAATGAGACAAAAAAATATAAAATAAGACAACTACAATATGAAAAATGAGATACAGTCGATTCCATAGAATTAACGCAGTAAAAAAACTATAGATATGAAGCATAATATTGGAAATAAAACTACTATTTAGAAAATTAAAATATTCAACCTTGATAGAAAATAGATGTGAATAAATAATGAATTAAATATAAGGTGTTTATAGATTGTAGTAAACTCATATGACCATTACAAATATGATAGTTATAATAGTAATATGGTCATAAAAATAGAAATCTAACCATTAGGAATAATAACCTAACTATTATAATAGTAACCTTAACTATATAATTGTAAAAAAATATTTATTTATCTTATAAAATGAAAATATACAAAATTTATATCATCATGAAAATAAATAAATTTTTAAAAATGAAAAAAATACATGTTTGGATTTTTGTAATGAATTTTTTATTTAATTTTTTATGATTAATATAATAATTTAAAATTAATTTTATTATCTTAAAATGTATATAAAAATATATTATGTTTCATTAAAATGAAAATATTTTTTTTGAGACCATAAGATAATTTTCAAAGGGTTAGAAAATTATTCATAATATTAAAATTTATATTTTTTAAATAAATAAGGGGTTTATTAAGAAATTAATTTTATGATATATATAATATCATTTTCATAATATAAGTTCAGTTTTTTTGATAGCTGCGGCTTCGGTTGCAACTCTCATCTTTTGTGCAGAGACTTCAACGGCTAGGGTTTTCCGGCATTAGCGATGTCAATTTCAGCTTCATGCATTGGCGGTGAATCGTTGCATATACTCGAGTGGTTGTGTTAGGGTGCTTTGAAAGATGGATTTGGCTTCAAGAGGGCTCAAAATATCGAGAATTGATTTAGTTGCAATGGTGGATTTGGGTATAGGAGCAGGAAGCGACGCTGCTTCACCGTGTTGGAGGCTGCGAAGGTGCGTCAGCGTGATAGTTGAGACGAAGGGTATTGGTGGCACGGGGTGTGATTCCAAGTGCGCGATAACTATGTGATGGTCATGGCCTCAGTGATGGGTGTAGATCAGGTCACTTGTCAGAACTTGTCCATTGTGGAGGATGGTAAATCAGTGTGAGTCGTTCCTACGATGGTCGACTGTGGGTTCGTCGATGGCGGCGGCGGCTGCGTGCCAGCAAGCAGCTTGGGTTTTTGATTAGATTGAGTTGGTTTCTATTGAGTTGATTTCATTCATAATTGGGTATCCCACTGGGCTCTTTGAGCCATTGATTTTTGGCCTTTGTGCCTTTATGCCTATGGGCTTGTTTTGGGCTATTGGGTTCTCCCTTCTCCCAAAAAAGGGGTTGGTATGTTTTCTATTTTTTGAATAAAGGGGTGAGCCCCCCAACTTTTGTCGTATATTAAATTTTTTGATATAAATATTAAAAAATGGTTAGGATGCATTTTTTTTATTTTTCTAAAATAGTTAAATTGTTGTGAATAGTGAAATATAGTAAAATACAACATTTTTCATCTAAAGTTAAATAAAGTAATTAGTGAGCTGTGGATGATGTAAGAAACCATTATATCGAACTCAAATGCACTGGTTACAATATATAGTAACAATAATCAAAACTACTGGTCGTATTGAGAAAAAATAATAAACTATTCAATATTATATTAAAAAAATAATCCTTTCCCCCCCTTATAAATACCACCCATCACCACCCCTTACCCACATATTTTATAAGCCTCTTAACTGTAACATATTATCCCTAAATCAGTCACTATACCTCTTCCCACATATAAGGAATTTTGGACTTAAAAAAATAACTTACAAATGTGTCTTAAGGTGTTTTCCAAGATAGGACGCCCAAATAAGTAATATTTGTAATCAAACTATACTTTAATCTTCTTCTATTCTACATACTCCTCAATTAATCCATCCAATATGAAATAACTAATCAATTATAATAAATATACTATAATTTTATTCTGTTAATTTAATATCAATTATCAAACCTATTTTCATTTCATTATAAAATGAATGCGATTGTTCATTTTATGGTTGGTTCACCGCCTACAAGAACAACATGCCTCATTTTCCTCGACCACATTCATGGATGGTTATAGAAATAATATTACGGGTAAATATGATTATATTAAGTATATTATAACTTATTATATGTTTTATAATTTACTAATAACCATTTAATTAATTAAAATGAACCTAGTTCCTGATTGTCGTTAAAACTACCTAATTGAACTAACCGTATCACGATAACAATTAAAATAAATGAATCACCCCTATGTTAGAACAAATATAATAATTTGGTAAAATTTTAAATATTTAATTTAAATTAATATCATTTAATTTCACTTCTAGTGTTATATCGCCATTTTAGAATAACTTCAATAATTATCCACAAACCAAAGTAACTTTGGAACCACGAAACGAACACCCCTAGGGGGTAGAAAAAAAATAATGTCTTAAAAAAATGATTTTAAATGAATATAAAATTATATTAACAAATAATAAATATATATATGAAAAAATTTCTTAATAACGTATTTAATAAATTTAATTTGATTATTTAGAAATTTAGGTGAGTGTATCGAGAGAGCCAAGGATCCATGGTAATAGAACACTCCAAAATACCCCCTTTTCTTTGAGTTATGACTTTTTATGTCTGCCTCACATTATATATCTCTTTAATGTGATGGAATAATTATAAATTATGTATATATGTATCTTAAATACATACCTATCTTATTATCCCTTTCTTTTTCAGGGCTATACATCCCTTACATTTATTTATGAATACCTTCATTAAAAATAAAACACGATCAAGGGGAAATTTTCTATTCCTTGATCCATTAATTTAAAACTGACTTAATTTATTTTCCCCATTAATTATTTAATATATTATGAACTATTTAATGTCTAACCAATTTTTTAAACTTTGTTTTTAATAGAAATTAATTATTTTTTCTTTCATTAAAATCCTTTTACTGATTCCTTAAAACAACACTTGAATGGTTCATTTCTATACCAAATTATCTACCCTTTCTCAAGAATTTTTCAAATGAAATATATATATTAGATCTTTGTTTTTTTAATTAAATATGAAATCCCAATATATTTAATCTCTAATTCTCTTTATAATATTTATAAAATTTCCTTTGATTATTATTTGATGAAAGACTATATAATCCATTACTTTCTGTGGGTATTTATTATTCATATGACTTATGTTTCATTCCATTACATGAAACACAAATGAATGAATTGTGATGGGTGAACCTAGATAACACTCCAATTCATTGGTTAATGTTTATATCTCTTAATATAATATTAATGTGATTAGGGAGAAAAAATAATTCATCATGAGAGTTTATCCACCATGTTATGATGTCTTAGTGGTGAACCATGAATTTTGTTTATAGTTTAATGTATTAAATTTCTTGAAAATTACTAGAATACTATAATTATTTGATTAAATATTATTTATGGCATGCCTCCATGTTACCAATCATTTACATTGTCTATTATGATATCAGGTTATGCCATTTTAGTCACAAGTTATTCTCTTTATCATTATTATTACTTTACTAGGATTTACAGCTCACCCCTTTTGTTTTTGTATACAATATATTATCCTATATAGTTCTAATATATCAAATGGCTTCATGATATCACTATAGAGATTAAAATTAATTTTTTTATATACCTATAATTCTAAAGACATCAGGCCTCTAGATAATACAAGGGAATATGGATATGGAATATATATACCAAGAGGTAATAACCCCAAAATGGGACTTTGTATATTTACTCAATCAATACCTAGTTCACAAAAAAGAGGCCTTAATCCACATCCATTTTGACACACCCAAGGGATATTCTATAGTAAATTTAAAAACTCCATTCAAACCATTATGAAGGAATTTAATATACTATTAAATTATAAAACCTAACAGGAAAATTACTATAGAATACCTAGATTTAAACCTAGAGAATTATAAGATAAGATATGAATATCATTTATGATTTATTCCTTCTAAGTTTATAAACTCCCTTTTATGTTCTTATCTGTTTTAGTATTCGCAAACCTATGTTTATTGTGATGTTTCTACATTCCTATGAACCCATGGTAATATAATGAAATATTCTTTATATCATTGTTCTAAATGATTATTCATGAGTCATGTATTTTATTATATTATGTTATACTATTTTTCTCTTATGTTATAATCTATTACCATGCTAATTTATTTAATAAGATTTATAGCTCACCCCTTTTCATTATGTTTTCCCATGTTATCCTATATGATTTTCAATCTCAAAGGTATTTAAGAGCTCATTAGGGAGATTAAAATAAATATATTTTAATTTATATTCATGTTGATATATAATAAACAAATTATTCAAAGGAAATAGGCCTTTATATCCCAACTTGTTCTAATTGGATATTTATGTAAAAAATATTATAATAATATGTGTAAGAGTAATGGGTCATTATTGTTGGTATCATACTATTTTTTAGTTGTTATTAGGGATTGTAATAATATTACATTAGTAAATACCCTATAAATAATTATAAGTATCAGAAAAAAACCAGATTTTTTTGGTAAAGTATATAGAGAGTTACATTTCTGTAATGAAATAACATCCTAGATATTAAAAGTGGATGTGAATCTTGTACAAATATAAATGGGGGTAATAATCCTGAAGGCGATTATTGGGATATAACTGAACCTGTACTTGGGGTAAAGAAAAGAGGCCTTGCTACATTCTTGGTCTGACACTCCCAAGGAATATAGTTTGGTAAATTAAAAATCTATCTATAAACCATTATGAAGTACATAAATATATTTGTTGGTTAGAAAACATAATAATAAAAATTCAATGGATAACCAAGATGAAAATCAATAGTATCATATGTTATAATATTCAGGTCATTTATGTGTAATTTTTTCTATGTTCATAGAATACCTTTTATATGCTTATTTGTTTAAGTATTGTCCTCCCAATGTTTGTTTTGGATATAGTAAATTACTAGAACCAAAATCAAATAGAGAAATGTGTGTTTGTTATCCATTCATGAATATAAAATGTCAAATATGATTATAGTTATTGACATTCATTTAGATTATTAATTTTTAGTATAAATATTAAAACACCAAATAAAAATTAGAAGGATGAGTTATTTTTTAGATCAAAAAATCAGTATATTATTACATCCCAAATATATAACTCTACAAAGATCATTTTCTTGTAGATTGAACCTCCTGAAAAATATTTCCATACATAAATTAGCAGATTTTTTAATCTCTTTCGGTAATAGATTATTTTTTCTTATATAAATAAAACATCAACTAATAGGAAAGGGAAATGTCTCTCAATATCCCAACTCATCCTCCAATTATTTATAAGTGTAAGGACAAGGATGATTAAAATTTGGAAAATTATTCATAAGTAGGGATATTATTGTATTATAATCAATACTATCTAATAAAATTGATTGATATAATGAATTGAATTGTTCTTGAATAGATGACCATTTTAAGGGACTATGCAAATTTATTACCTAAACAGTTTCTTGGTCTTCCTCCTAACCAATAGGTTGAGTTCTAAATTGAAGTCACACCTGAAAAATTACACATATCAAAAACTACTTATAGAATAAAAAACATCAAATTATAAGAACTGAAGAATAAGTGAAAATAATATATATACAAGTGTTATATTTTCTCAAGTTTATCACCATGGGGTATTATGAGCCCCTTAATCAAGAATAAAGATGGGTCACTGTTCCTCTACATTGATTATCATCAACTAAAAAAACCATGATAAAGAAAAAAATATAACCTACCATCGATTTATTATTATTTTGAATAGCTACACAAGCCCTGATACTTTCATAAGGTGTACTATTTGTGGGAGTATCACTAGTTAATTTTGAATAAGGAAGATATTCTCATGATTTCTATTCAAGAAATGTATTGACACTATGAATTAATAATGATTCCCTTTGTAATTACTAATACTCCATAAATATTCATAGACATTATTAATAGAGTCTTTAGAGATTACCATTATTTTTTTTCATCTTTACAAATTATATTATGATATACTCAAAATGTAAGGAAAAATGTAAGGATCTTTTTTGTAATATGATAAATACATTGGGAAATGATAAGTTATATGAAAAGTATAATAATGAAATTGTTGTGGGGGAAGTATCATTATTTGAAATTTTATCACTTGAAAAGGGATATATATACAAATCCTTAAAATTAATAGGTGGTTTAGGATTGACATAAACCAAAAACAGTGATATAGATCTATTGTTTATTGGAATAACTGAGTATTATAGATGATTTGTGAGAAACTTCTTGTGATTGTTAAACCCAAAAATAATGATTAATCATAAGTGAGTGAAGTATTTCTGGACGAATGAATACAAAAAGACATTCAATTAATTTAAAAATAGGTCTATTAATTCATAAGCACTCATACTACCCTCAAGTGGAGAAATTTTTATGGTATAAATCGATTCTTAAAAGATGGGCATGGGGTTTATTCTAATGAATAATGATTAAGTGATTGCATATGACTCAATGTAGTTGAAATTCAATGAGAATAAGTATCCCATTAATGATATAGATAAAATAATGGATGATAAAAGGGGTAATGTGGAAATATAGAATAAGGATGAAGCAATAAGAAAAAGAAAATCTTTAGAGTTAAAATTGATGAAAAATGTGTTGTAATATTTTTGTCAAAAATTTATATAAAATAAAATTTTGTAATAAAGATGAAGATATTTTATGATTCATATAGATCAATATTCTCCATCCACCCAATGATAATCTAGATGTTTTGAGATAATTGATAGTAATAATTTTTGGGAAATATGAAGAAACAAATCTCAAAATATACATCCAAGTTCCTAGTATTTCAATAAGTAATATTGGAGAATAAAAAGTACAAGGGAATTATGTAACCCTTACCTATACCTATATGGAAATGAAAAAATATAACCATACTGTTTGTTGTAATCCTTCAAAATAAATTTATAGGAAATAATTCTATATGAGTTATATAGGATCATATTTGAAATAATACTCACTTAATTAATTTTTTGTAGACTTCTTAACCAATTAACTTTTAAGGCTACGACCTAGGGAAGTAGTGAGGATTCATAGAAACCCATAATAAATGGTATATAATTGTGATCTATGTTTTACCCCCTTGTTATTAAAAAGTATCCAACATGATCTTAACATAAAGTTCAAATTTAATATGTGGTATCACACAGGAACTGATGACTAATCGATGTATACTACCAAAAAACGTGAGGACATGTTTAGGGAATTCTTGATGGACTTAAAATAGTTTGGGACCAACATCTTCCCATGGTCAAGTTATATTATAATAATTGTTTCCGATGAAGATTTCAATTTTCTTCATATGAATACCATTATGAGAATAGATGTAAAACAACAACATGCTATGATGAAGTTGGTGAACACAATATAATTGTGCCAAAAATGGTTGAAGAAATTGTAGAAAAAAAGGCCATTCTATAACAGATCAAGAAAACATAGAGTCCAAAAAAGAACTATGTTGAAAAAAATTATATAGACAAGAAGTTTGAGTTTAAAGATAAAATGTTTCTCTATATATCTCAATGAAATAGAGTCATGATATTAAGGAGGAAAGTAAAGATAAGTCCTCAATAAATTAACCCCTTTGAAATTATAGATCAAATCAGAGTTGTGTCCTATAAACTAGAACACCCAGAAAATATGTCTCATGTACAAAATGGGTTTTATGTATCCTTATTGGGGATGAATATACAAGATCCATCTTATGTACTGAATCTATAGGTGATATTATTAGATCATGACCTCTATTATTAGGAGTAATCAGTGAAGATATTGGACTATAGAGACAATGTTCTACAAAATAGTACTAATCACCTAGTGAAAGTACTATGGTGTAACCATAAGTATGAGTAAACATCATGGGAACCAGAGGAAGAAATGAAATATAAGTATCCTCATCTGTTTTCATCTATGTATGTGAAACAAAATTTTGAGGGTGAAATTTATTAAAGTGGGAAGAATGTAAAAACCATGACTTTTAGGAATGAAATTTACATTTTGATTTTATGAGTGTGTAACAATTGGAAATATTTTATAGTATAAAACACATGAAAAACATAATAAAAATGAATAGTAATTTATTATATTAATTTAAACATTGCACTCAGAAAATAAGAATATGCACAAGAAATGAAAGTGTTACAATGAGACCAAAAAAATAATAAATCAGATAACTATATCATAAATTTTTTGATATGATAGATATTCTAGAATGGTCACACTAACAAGAACTATAAAAATGAATAAGAATATTATAAATGAAGCATTCATTTTGAAAATTGAAATATATAACTTTAAGTGAAAATAGAAGTGAATGAAGAATGAATTAAATATAAGGTATTTATAGATCATAGTAAGAACATATGACCATCACAAATTTGACCATTGGAATAGTAATGTAAATTTTAAAATAATAAAAAAACCTATGTAATTTTAAAATAATATTTAATTAACTTATAAAATGAAAATATATAAAATTTACATCATGAAACAAATAAGGAAATATTTTAATAATGATAAAATATGTGTTTGTGTTTTTCTAAAACACTTATATTTTATTTACATTTTCAGAATAGATATAAAAAATTAAAAGAAAATCTATTTTAATAAAATGGGTTTATAAAATAATTATATGTTTCATTGAAATGATAATATAATTTTATAAGAACACAATTAAATTATCAAAGGGTCAAAAAATTGATTATAGTATTAAAAATAGTATTTCCTAAATGAATAAGGTTTTATTTAAAAATTAATTTTTAACTATTTAAAATTTTATTTTAATGAATGAATTTAATTATTTGAATTTAAAAATTTAAAATTTCTTATGCTTATTTTTTTTTGTTATTTTTCTAAATTAGTAGATTTTTAGGTGAATAGTGAAATATGGTAAAATACGATATTTAACATTATAAGTTAAATATATAAATTAGTGAGTCACAGATCATGTAAGAAACCATTATCATGAACATACATGTAATAATTATATAATATAGTCAAGATGATCAATTCTATTTATAGTATTGAGAAAAAATAATAAAATAATAAATATTATAATATAAAAACTTCATTACTCCCTTATAAAATTTACCCATATCCACCCCTTATCCCCAAAAATTATAATATTATTATATTTTTTCATATTCTACCCAAATATATTCCCATACCTATCTTCATGTTCAAGGAGTTTTTCCTTACCAAAATACCATCCCAAGGTGCCCTAAGGGGTATTGCAAGAGAGGACATTTAAATAGTTAATGTTCTTAACTAAACTACCATTTAATTTTTTATTATTCTTCAACCACTTCACTTATTCCATCCAACAAGAAACAAATAATATAGTAGAATAAATATATTATAATGTTATTATGCTAATATAATATCAATTATTAAACCTCTATTCATTTTATTCAAAAATAAAAATGATTTTAAATGTATGGTGGGTTATAGAAATAATATTATGGTTAAATGTTATGATAACCAGTATACTATAACTTATTCAATGTTCAAAAATGTATTAATGATTAGTGAATTAAATATAATTAATCTAGTTCATTATGGTCAGAAAAACCACATATATAAACTAACTCTGCAATAATAACGTTTATTCTAAACGAATCATCCGTAAGTTAGAACTCATACGGATATTTGAGACCATATCAACTTCTATAAGGACATTAATATCATTTTATTTCACTTACTTAATTATAGTCCCATTGTAAAAAGAAATTTAATAATTATCCATAATGTAAAGTGACTTCATAACTATTAAACAATGAACCTTAAGAAAGTAATAATAAAAATGATATATTAACAAAATGAATTTAAATTAAATTAAAATTATATTAATAAAAAAAATATAGATGAAAAAGTTTCTTAATCAAGAATTTAATAATTTTAATTATATTATCTAAGATGTTAGGTTATGGTACCAAGTGAGTCAAGGACCCAAGGTAAGGGAACTCTCCAGACCACCCTCTTTTCTTTAGGTTATTCCATTTTCTATCTACCTCAATTAAACTATTTATTTAATCATATGGAATGGTTACAAATTATTTATATAAATCTGTTTTATATATATACAAATTTTATTCAATATTTATTTTTTTGTTTATACAAGCCTTGTGTTCATTTCTCAATACGTTTTTTAAAATAAAACCAAATTAATGGTAATTTTTATATCCCTTAATACATTAAAGGAAAACACTCATAAAATATTTTACCCATTAAATATTTCATAAAATAATAACCATTTTAGGGTTAATCATTTTTACACCTTGTTTAAAAAAAACTATAAAAACCCAATGGATTAGGTTTAATCCTCAATCATATGCATATAATCTCATTATATAAACACATTACACAATGAATTGGAAAATAATCTAAGAACAACCATAATAATATATACATGAATATGTGTTCCACATATAAGAATCAAACACAATGAATAAGCATGAGAAATAGACATGGAAATAAATGGGTTACATAATAATGCCTCAAATCCCAATCTGATTATATATCATAAAATTCAAAAATCGATGAAGTTATCAAATATTTTAAGTGTTCATATTTGGATAAATAATAAAAGGTCTCAAATATGGAGTTAATTTTTATAAAATATCATTATAAAGGATAGATAAGTAATTATCAAATTAAATTATTTAGAGTGGTTTTATGAAAATGGTAAGGAAACTTTAAAGACAGTAAGAAAATCATATTTTTTATAAAATTAGAAGTGAAATAGGAGTATTATTTATAAAATAATGAGTATTTATATAAAAAATTTGACAATTAAAAAAATTCATGGGGTGGTTCATAACAAGAAATAATTAATAATATGTTCCCTTAAATTAGGATTACTTAAAAGAAAGATCTGGGATGAGAACTTTAAAATATTTTATATCCCTAAAAAATAAACAAATATAAATAAGGTGCATATTAAAGGTATATATATAAGTAATATATAAGGTTATAATAAAAAAATTATATATATAAAGTGATTTAGAGAGAGATAATTCACAACCCAAATAGAATATGGTTGTTTAGAGAGTTCCCTTACACCATGTAAGATTCTCTCTCCAATTCACATAAATCCCCGAATAATAAAATTAGAATTATTAAAATTTTTATTAATAACATTATTCAAGTATATAATATTTATTATTTTGATTTTATATTAGGTTAGAACCATTTTATATAAATACTTTGTCAATTTCCACAATCCCAAGGTCATTCGTTTCATCATTCCAATGTCGCATCACTTTCGGATGATTATAGAAGTTCATTATGAAATGGTTAAATAACTCTATAATTAAAATGGTATGAATTTAATGTGTATAAAGGAGTCAAAAAATTTATTAGTGTCCAAAAATATTCATAAATAGACCTGGTTTATAGGTTATAGGAGTTATTTATATACTCCTAGTTCATTTAGGTGGGTTTTCTAACCCTGATCAACTTATTGGGTTCCTTTATCCTTATGGATATATATTCATTATATAATGTGAATGGAAATATAATATACTTATTTATATAATTTTAAACCAAATAAGTTAATTTAAACCAACAATAAAGGCAGTGGTGGAAAATTAAATTTATTGGTCATGGGTGTGGTGTTCCGACCTTATTATGAACAATGATTCCATTCTGAAAAATTGAGGGGGGGGGGGGTGGAAAATGGATATTCCATTAAAAAAATTTATGTGTATTTATTATAATTATTTCATTATATAAATTTTTATGCAATATATTTTTAGGATGTAGAAGTGGAAAAGTATAGAAAAAGACTAGTTCATAATATTACCTATTGGGATGTCCTCTTATATAAAACACCTTAGAGCTCTTTTGGTTGGTATTTTAGTGATACTAGATGCACTAGGATATGTATAATTGTATTGGGAAGATAGTTGGGTAGAAATTTTGTAAAATCCAAGGCTTATAATGTGTGTGGAGAAGGGGTGGTATTTAAAAAGGGAGGAGAAGTTATTTTTCAATATAATATTCCTTTTTTATTATTTTAGATAAATAATTTCAATAGAGAAGAATATTGTGACAATATAAAGTAATTTTTTCATGTGATTTTGAGATAATGGCTTCTTATATTATCCATGAATCATTTATTCTTCTGTTTAACTTATAATGCTAATTATCATCTTTTAACATATTTTACTACTCACTGGAAATTCAACTATATTAGAAAAATATCAAAAAACCCCTAACAATATTTCAATGTATTGATTTTAAAAATTAAATCCATTTTATGAAAATAATTTTCTAAACACGATAAATTTATTTTTAATTAAAATCCTTAATTATATACAAATAATAATTTTAATATCATGAAAAATTTTCTGACCCTTTGAAAAATTACATATTGTGACATTAAACTATATTATTGTTATGATACAACTTAAATTTTTTTTATAATATAATTTGATGAAAATTAATTTCATTTAAAAATTTATATTTATCATATAAATAAAACACATTTTATAAAAATAAAAACACATATTTTTTCATTTTAAAACATGTATATATTTGTATAAGGTTATAAATATGATATATTATCATTTTATAAGATAAATAAATATTATTTTATAATTAAATAGGTGATGTTACTATTCTAATGGTCAGTTTACTATTTATAATGGTTATATTACTATTCAAATGGTCAGATTACTATTCAAATGGTCATGTTTGTAATGGTCATATGGGTTTACTACCAATCATTAATACCTCATATTTCATCCATTATTCATTATATTTCATTTTATTTGAGTTTATATATTTTTATTTTCCAAATTTATAATAAATTTCCAATATACTACATCATTTCTGTTGGGTTTTTTGTGAGTGTGGTCATTGTTGGAGATCAAGAAGATCCAAATTTTCATATTATAGTTATCTTATTTATTATTTCTCCATTTTAATTTTAGCCATTTTATTGAGTATATTTATACTCTAAATAAAATATTCATGTTAATATAATGAGATTTTATTGGTTCCATCATGTGGTGAATATGATTTATATAATACTACATTACTAAATATTACACATTTATATAATATTTGGGAAATTCTATTTATAATATTATGATTTGTTAAATTATTCCCCTTTTATGAAATTTCACCCCCCAAATTTCATTTCACCAACTAAGATTGAAATAGACAAGGTTACTTCAGTTTCAATTCATCCTATAGTTCCTATATATATTCCTCATAATTATTGTTCTTCCATTATACTTTGACTGGGTGAGTAATCCTGTTGCGAAGAAAATTTTCTCTATTATCAAAGATCTTTACCAATTTCATTCTATAAGAGAGATCATTCTCCAATTGTACCACCCATGGATTTAGTAAATGTGGGAGATCTTGTATGTACTTTTCAATAGCGATATGTGAAACACATTATATACTTGAGATAGGGTTTGTGACAGTTCTATTCGATAGACTACGTCTCTAATGAGATCATGAATCATAAATGGGTTAATATATATGGGACTTAACTTTACCTTATTCCAAAATATTAGGATATTATTACTTATAGGTATGTATAGTGACACATTATCTTAAAACCCAAACTCTAGGGCTCTCTAATAGTTACAAACATATATCTTTTTCATGAATGGGATTTATTGACGTGATGATGAATGTTCATGACCTTTTCTACCATTTATTCAACCATTTTCGGTCCTAAAATATTTTTTCACTAACCTTATCCCAAAATGTACGTATGCTGCACCTCTTCCCATAAAAGACTTAATATTGAACAATTGAGATGAATAAGTTGAACATATTATTATATATGAACTTTACTAGAAGAAGATGTTGATCCTATACTCCTTCAACTTCAATTGAAAATGTTTTCAACATATTAACATGTGTCTGGATTTAATGATTAGATTATCTATCAGTTATAGGGATATGTTACATATTTAAGCTCAACTAGGTGTTTAGAGTATATAGAAGAATTTGATAGAGCATGAAGGTAAGCCTCATATATCAGTAAAATAAAATTTATAGTGGAGTTCCATGAAACCTCACCACTTATATGATGTATATCTGTGCATATTGGTCAAGTAAGAATACCAAAAAAAATTATAATGATGTGATAAATCTTTATAAGATTATCCACTACAACTATAACTGAATTATATCCTTTGAATTTATTTAAAACACCTGTGACAATGTATACAGTAATGTTTTACCATTTCTATATAGGTATGGGTAACTATTTCCCTCATTCCCTTGGATTTTTACTCTCTTCCTTCACTTTCTAAAATACCATGCACAATGATGTATATTCTATGATCTCCCTCTTCTTATTGTACCACCAATAGTGCTATTAGAGATCTTGATAAATTATCATTCTCCTTGAGTGGGTAGAGAATGTCAATCTATATACATCATTCAATAACCCATTCTTAATCTCAGGATTTGATTGTACACATAATAGTAACCCAAGTCTTACAACTCCATCTTCATCAATTTTGAACTTCAGGGATTTATTTTTTCTTATAGATTACACCTTATTATGTATTTCTACATCATCCCTTTGATAAACAATTATATTATATATAACGGATGGTTAAGAAATCATTTGAGATAGATGGGATGTTAGTCCTTTCTATATGAATTCCATGTGCATCCATAAAAACTCTATTAAGATTAGATGCATAGATAATAGTCAATCCATTGCCTCATTCCCTAATGTGAAAGTGTAACACCTAGTTAAAGAATTGTTTGATAACTCTCTAGTTCTCATTAGTCTTGAAGATAATGTTAATCAAACAATCCTTTTATTTTAATCTGGTGGATGGGATTCTGACCTGAACTACCATATGTTGGTGCGAGGTTCATTGGATAAAATTATGAGGGAAGGATCATGGTTCGGTATCCATAACAAGATGTGGAGGTTGAAAGGGGACCTCCTTTTTTTGGGAGTCCATCAAACCCTCATGCTTCCAACATATTGATGGTATTAAATAAGATATTGATTAGGATGAGAGGAACCTTGATTCAGGATGAGGTGATGATATTTTCAACAATTTGGTTGACATGAAGATGCATCTTATTAAAATTATTCTTGAGAAGGAAGAGATAGTTTGAGATAGGTCTAGAGTTTCTTGTCTCAAATAGGGGGACATGAAAATTCCCTTCTTCCAAGAATTCATCAATGAGAGAAAATGTTACATTTCTCCTAACATATTTATTGAGGATGGATCCTTAACCAATGAATAGAATGTGTTTGGAGGTATGAATATGTCCTAATTTGGTTCCTTACTTGTTTAAGTTAACCCTTTCATGTTGGATGGATTTCCTACATGAATTTCAAGAATTTATTATAGCCTCCCACCACGGTGTTACCCATAATATTAATTTTCTTTTTGAGAGAATTTTGGATGAGAGGGAGATTTTAGAGGCTGCTTCTTAACTTAATGCTTTAGGTACCCTAGGTATGAATAGATTCCCTGTATTTTTCTATAAAACACCTGATAAATCATCAGAAACAAGCATTTGGAGAACATCCAGGAAATTTAATGAGGTATGACTTTTCCTAGACTACTATGTTCCACCACCCTGATCCTCATTCTGAAGGTCAAAAATCCCACCTCTCTCTAACTTTACCAACCAATTAGTATGCGAAAAATTACTTATAATGTTATTTCAAGGGTAATAAACAAAAACTCTCCAAGAATCTTCAGAAATATACCTCAAAGGAATAACATGCATTCATCCAGAGTAGATCTACAAAAGATTCAATTTATATTGAACATGAAATGATATATAGTATTAATAATAATATCATAGGGTTTAAAATTTCTATCAATCATGATATGGAAATAGCTTCTGACTAGACGGAGTTGACTTAAATCATAAAAGTCATTAGGAGTACATGATTATCAGAATTGGTTGTTGACCTCCTCTTTAGATGTATTAATTCCCGTGTCACTCTATTACTTACATGGGTAGAGGTTATGATATCATCAAGGTACTCAAGGGATTAATAGAAGGATATACCCTTTATCCTAGTTTATTTACATTGTTTGAACACTCGTTCAGTAGATACATAATCAAAATCATTAGTGAGGGTATCATGAGTTTGTTCTCGTTCAATCCTAAATTCAAAGGGCCGAACCACATTTTATTTGTAGATAATATTATTCTCTATCATAATTGAAATTTCATGTCTGTTTTAGTTCTCAACCATATCCTTGTTTTTATTTAAAATTGACTTTCCAATCATTTAAACAGGTCAAGAGTAGGGTTTACTTTCCAAATCATGTACTGATGCAAGGGGAAATAAGATTTTTGTTAGTCTAGGAGTAGAAACAATATCATTTCCTATGGATTACCCAAGAGCCTCATTCTTCCAAGGTACATTCCACATTCATCATTTTGATGGTCTCGTAGACTAGGATTTCAGTGAACACATCACCTTAGTTAACAACGTACTATCCTTCATTCCCATGCATGTCTTATCATATCTCATTTCTACTAAAGTGGATATACATAGTATTAAACATATTATTACTACCTTCATCTGGGATGCTCTTGCCTAAGGTCAACATCACTGGGACTCGTGGCATACGATGGCCCATGAAGTGGGGAGTGGAAGAATTGGTCAAAAAAGTCTAACTGATTCTATAAAATTTCTTAATGTGATAATTGTATGAGTTTATATAGAAGGAACACCATTGTAAGAAAATATAATTTCCAAAAAGTATGGAGTGGGTCTAGGTGGGTCGGGGAGTAGGATATCCAAGATATGGGACTCAAACCATATCCAATTACCTATCCTCTATAACTAGTTCATAAATATCATTTGGTGTGGGTCAATTAACTATAAGGACACTAACTAGGTGATCAATGTTATGGATTTTATAGGGTGCTAGTGCCAGATATTTCATTTTTTTAAGCCAATAGATACCATTATTTTATTTTCACCACTCTCAACCAACATTAGTAGGAAGTTTATAACAGTATCATAATCAACTCAGACTGTGATAGGATAGTTTTTACTGTCTCTTCTTCTGGGATCTTCTTAATGAAAGACTAAAGATGGGTTATGCCTGGGGAACATGATCAAAATTCCATGGGAGAAACACTATGGTGTAAGGAAATATATTATAAAGACATCTTCCTATTATGGTGTATATGGAAACAGTCCCTTCCAACAGATGACATGGTTCAATAGAGGGGTGTTTCTATTGCCTCTAGGTGAAACATTTGTCATCGACCTAAAGAGGATTCCGTCAATCAAATATTCATATAATGGTAACGGGTGACCTTCGTGTGGATCAACCTAGGCCCATACAATGGAAAGACATGAAATAAGTCTTCCAGCATTAATTTCTTTTTATATTGGTTCCACAAAACACATTATTGTATCCAAAAAAGAAAATCAAGAACATTGTTCTTGGACGTTGAATGATGAATCGTCTGGAATGTGAGAAAAAGGGTTTACCACGAGGGAATTTCAAGTTTGAAGATAGAGGTTTTGGCCAAAATCCACTCTATAGTAGTCGATTTGGTCCCTTTTCTCAGGAATGGGAAGTCCTCTACTTCCCTCCGATGACTCATGGCTTATATGGGATATGACAACACGGTTTATATATCTCCTCTACATGGAAACTGGGTGTGATGACTTCCTCCTAATGATAATTTCAAAATTAATATGAATGTGACATATATTAGAGGTAACATGATGGGGGCAGATTTTTTTTCCAACTGAGCAAGCTTGGTCTTTTTTTCCTTCATCACTTATTTTTTCCATGATTAATCTCCCCTCGAATAATATTCTACCTTGGGGGGATGGGATTGTGCCTCTCTCATTGTGTATTATGGATAGGTTGGAAATTAACTCATCTATCCTATATAGATCCATAAAATTGACTATATCAATACCTTGGGATATCACATATCTTGTTTGAAAATATAGGTGTCTTATCTCTAATTTATTTAATATTACGCACACATGGGGGGATGATTACACAGTCATATACTTCATAGACTCTTAGGAAACCCATGATAAATCATGTAATGTATTTAATACCACAATATCCCTTTCATAAAGTGTACTAATATTCTGAAACCCAATGCTCTCAGACACTATTATTTTAGGCATCTGTGATTTTTCTTCAGCCTTCCCACTCCCACTATTTTCAATAAAAAAATTTAATGTTGCATGGATGGAATAAGATTTTTTTCCATCTCAATTCTAAACATTGATAAGGTTTCATGATATTTTCTACTTAGAGAATATTTAACTTTATTCACATTCACAAGATGGTAATGGACCAAGTAGTCATAGTCCTTGATTTTATTTGATAATATTCACTAGATCATATTAATATCGTTCTATGAGAACATATATTCTATGCTTTTATAATTTCTCTATATTTCAATCATATCCTCATAAAGATAATGACACTAAATCTACAATGTGAATATCACTGCATCCCACTCCAAATCATGTGTAGGATAGCTTATGTCATGAAAATTCAATAAAATTGAGTATAGACTATCAATTTATCATTCTATATAAATATATATCCCAATAACATATTTATAGAATCACTATATATAATAAAATTTTCTCTACTTAAGGGTAGTGTGAGTATTAGTCAAATGATAATCCTCATTTTCAATTTCGTTAATCTTCGGTCACATTCAATGGTCCAAAAAAACTTCACTCCCTTATGATTTATCACGGTTAGTAGGGTTAAATATCCTGAGAAGTTTCCCACAAGTAATCAATAATTCCATTCCAGTATAAGGAAACTATTGATCTTTTTTATAAATGTTGTTCTAGGAAACTCATCTATTTCCTTTCTCTTCAATGGATCCGCATATATCACATTATTGGTGATAAAATTCTCTAATAATGACACTCCCTCCATCCAAAACTCACATTTAACATACTTTTAATATAATTTCTCATTTTTTAATGTTTTTTTATAGTATTTTAATCCTTATCATGCTCCTTTATTTTGTAGTATATAATTATGTCTTCTATAAATACTACCAAAAATTTGCCAAGGTAATATATAAATACTTTATTCATTAATTCCAATAATATTTTTTGAGCATTAGTGAATATGAATGGAATCATTATTAACTCATATGTACATAAATTATTCAAAATGATATCTTGGTAGTATTCCCCCCTTTCATCTTAAATTGGTGATATCTAGACCAAAGATCCGCCTTAAAGAAGTAATAGACCCTACCTAGCTAATTGAACAATTAATAAATATATTACAGGGGATAATTTTCCAATATCATGATTTTTTATGTTTATAATAATCATTTTTGAGGAACATTTACCCATCGTTTTTCTTTATATATAGGGCTTGTACACCCCAAGGTGAAGCACTTATGTGTATAAAACCCTTGTTTAAATTCTATTGTAACATATTCCATTCTTCAAAATAAATAATGACCATTTGATATGAAGTATTGGATGTTGGTAGACTTCTAGGTATAATTTCAATTGACAACACAACCTCTCGATTAATATGAAAATCAAACAACTCTTCCGGAAATACATCGGTATATTCCATAAAAATGGGAGTGTCTTCGAGCATGATTATATAATTTTTATCGATAATTTGATATACATATTCTTAATAATAAGATAATAATATTCATTATTTAGAATAAAATACCAAAGGAGATTAATCTTATTCCTTATAATTGTATATAATCATAAGATGAATCAGGAGATAGAGAGTGGTTTCCCTCTCTTGAAAATTTATGTTGGATTTACATAAGGACGTTCTATTCACAATAGTATAGAATAAGATTCTACTAAAGGAAGTATAAATAAATTTCTCGGTGGTTCAATATAAAAAAATTTATTAAGAAGGAGTTATATAAATGGGATAAGATAATTGCATCGTTTTTTGTTCTCATGAATAACACAACCTATGTGTTAATTGGTTGTATTGGAATAGTTCTACTAAACATTCATCATATGAATGAACGTTTAAAACTTTAATAATAAAGGCCATTTGAAGTTAACTAATGGATAAATAGTACACCTTTGACAAGTTTATATTGGTTTAATCATTTATTATATCCAAAATAAACATAGTTATTATAATACTCATAATAATAACCATATAAAAGGGAAAATTTGACCTTAGAAGGAATAATCGTAAATGAAATATAAATATTAACTAATGAGTCTCTATGTTTCAATATAGGCTATCCATTTTAATTTTCATATTTTTTTTATAAGCTAATAATATATTCAAGTCCTTTACAATTGTTTGTAAGGAATTTAAGAATTTACCAAAGCATATTTCATTGGTGTGTCAAACAAAGTGTTCAACAATGTATCTTTTCCATGAACCAAGTATTAGTTGAGTTAATGGCCAATGATACCTTTAAGGGTTATTACCGCTAGATAAAATTTATTCTAGATCCAAATCGACCTAGAGTATCTATAATGTGATTTTATTGATTTTAAACAACTCGCTCTATACTATTCTAAATTTTCATTATTTATTCCTATACTTAGAATTATCTTATGGGGTTTTACTAATGTATTATTATAATAATCCAAAAAAAACAACTAAACCATTATATGATACCAACTATAATGACCCAATCATCTTACTCAAATTATTACATGATCTATAACATAAATATCAAACAAAAAAACCTAAGGATCTAGAGGCCAAATATATTTTGAATAATGGGTTAATAATGCCTCAACATGAATCTATAATAAAAAATCTTTATTTTAAACCACATAATAAGATATTAAATCCTTTTGAGTTTCTAAAGATTCATAGAATAACCCAGCAAATACTTAAAGAAAAGGGGAAATTTATAAATCCTAGTATTGGTATAATAATGGTAATGGAGCGTAACATAAAACATAAAAAACATAACATCGTATCATAGAATTCATGACTCATAAATAACCATATATAATCCTAGAATAAATATTATGTCATAATATGATCATGGAATCATATGAATATAACAACATAAAAACAAATGACATCATAATCATAAGTTAAAGGTCATTGATAAGACATCCTAACATGGTGGATAGTGTCCCATGATGGATTAGGTTTACTCTATAATCTCATACATATCATCTCAAGAGATATAAAAATAACCCAATCAATCAAATCATTAATTAGGTTCACACATCACAATATGTACATGCACATGTTTATCATATAAGGGAATCAAACATAATTCATAAGTGTGAGAAATACCCATAAATATAAATGGGTTACGTAATATTGCCTCAAATAACAATAAAAGGATATCTCATAAGTATTCAAAATAGAAAAAATTTAAATATTTTTAGTTTGAATATTTGTATAAATAGGAAATAGTCTCAAATACATATTTAATTTGGAGAAAATTTTATGAGAAAATGTGTAGAAGAAATTTTGTAATTTAGCTTCTTTTGCAAGGTTTTAAGAAAATGATAAGGAATCATTAAAGACAACAATAAAATCATATTTTTTCATAAATATATATGTTAATAGTTGGGTTATCCATAAAATAATGAGAATTTAAAAAAACCCTGATTATTAAAAAAATTTATGGGGTGGTTTGTAACATGAAATGATAAATAGGAAGTCCCCATAAATCGGGTTTATATAAAATAAATATTTGGGAGGAGAACTTCACAATGTTGTGTATAATGAGTAAATAAAACATGGATAACATAGTTTTATATGAAAGATACATATATATAGAATAAAAATTTATTTTATCATAAAATTAAGTATAATGTGATGTAGATATAGGTAAGATATAACCTAAATAAAAGAGGGTGGTTTATAGAGTTCCCTTTCCTTGGGCCAAGATTCCCTAAGAACATTCACTTAACATCCCGAATAATCAAAATATATTCTTTTAAAACATGATTAAAAAACTTATTATAATATATATGATATATTATTAAGCTTTTATATTATTTTATAGTCATTTAATTATGATATCATTTCATTTCCTACTATCCTAATATCATTCATGTTGTTGTTCCAAGGTCACATCACATGTAAGTAATTATTGATGTTATTAATGAAATGGTTCCATAAAACTAGAAGTTTGATGAAATTATTTTAATTTTTGTACATGATTTTTAAATAGTTTTAAAATTCAAATAGTATTAAAAACATACATGGTTCATATAGTTTAATTATTTTCATTATACGGTTAATTTACTTAGGCGTGTTTTATGACCACAATAAACTTATATGATTTCCCTTCATATTATGGATATATATCCCTTAAATAATGTGAAATAAAATATAATATACACATGTAAATAATTTTAAACCATAACAAGTGAATTTAAACCTTTCATCAAGGAAGTGATGGGAAATAAATTATGTTGTTCATGGAGTTTGTAGACCGACCATATTGTAAACAAAATTATACATTTTGGAATGAAATGAGAAGATGATGGATAATACACATTCCATTAAGAAAAATAGAATTCTATAATATATACTATTCAAGATTCATTATTTCATGTTTTATGAAATAGATATGGAGGGAGTAGAAGAGGAAAAGTATTGAAAGAGATAGGTTAAGAATATTACCTCTTTGTATGCTCTCTCTTAGAAAAAACCTTAATACATAATGGGTTGATATTTTTATAAACCTAGTTGAACTTGAACATAGATAAAATGATTAGGAAAGGAATTAAGTAAAAATTCGGAAATATCTATGGCTTTGAATGTGTGAGTAGAAGGGGTGGTGTTCATAAAGGGAGGTGGGGGAGTTTTGGAATATAATATTAATATATTTATTATTTTAGATCAAGACAATCAATAATTATGAATAATGTAAATTTACATATTAATTTATTCTTCTGAGTTATAGATAATGTATTTTTACATAATCCATGAATCAGTTATTTATGTATTAATTTATAATGTTAAATTTAAAATTTGGTCATATTTAACTATTCAAAAAAAATCAACTATTTTAGAGAAATATCAAAAATTCACCCTAATGATTTTTAAACCTGTAGATTTAAAATATAAAATCCAATATATAAAAATAATTTTCTAAATATTAGAAAAATATTTAAAAAACATTATTTATATGAAAAATATAAATCTTAATATTATGAACAATTTTCCAACCCATTGAAAAATTAATTATGGTCTCATGAAATTATATTATAATTGTAATAAAATTTGAAATAATTTTATAAAACCATTATCTGAAAATAATGAAACAAATATTTATTATAAAAATTTAAATAAAACATACATGTTTTACTAAAGTATAAACACTTATTTTATCATTTATAAAACATTTATTTATTTGAATCAAGCAATAAATTTTTTATTTTTAATTTTATAAGATAAATAAATGTTATATTACCACCCCATATGTTATTTTACTATTAAAATAGTCAATTTACTATTTTTATTGGTTATATTACTATTCCAGAGGTTATACTACTATTCAAACAACCATATTTGTAACTTTAATATTAGTTTACTACCATCTATAAATATATCATATTTCAGCCATTATTCATTGAATTATATTTTCTCTCATGATTATATAATATTATTTTAAAAATGGGTGTTGAATTTATAATTTTTTTATCTCTATATTGTTTTCCATGAGTGAAATCATTTTGGGAGATCAAGGATATCCAAATTTTTATATTATAATTATCTTATTTTTTTATTTTTTGTCCATTTATAATAATTAAAATTCTTATGGATAAATTTATAATTTAAATTCAATGTTAAAGTGTATATGATAATTTTTTTGGGTTCTATCTTGTGGTTCATGTGATTTATATTATATTAAATTTCAAAATATGATGCTTTTATATAATAAGAAGGGAAATTCCATTGAAAAAATTATGGTTCGTTACAGTCTTCCCACCTTAAAAAATTTCTCCCTAAAAAATTATTTTTACATACTAATATAAAAATAGATTATGATACTTCTGTTTCATTTATTCATCCAATTCCCATGTTTTCACCTCATATTTATGGTTCCACTATAGTAATTTGACTTGGTGACTAGTCTTGTTACATAAAACATTGTCTCTATAGTCTACGATCTTTAACGGTTTCACCTCATCTGAGAGATCATATGATAACTATACCACCTCCATATTCATTACCTATAGCAGATTTATTATATACTTTGTCAATATAGATAAATGGAACCTATCACAGATTAAAGGTAGGATTGGTGATAGTACCAGTTGATATGCCACAAGTACAATGTAATCAATAATCTTAAAGAGGTTGATGTATTTGGGACATAACATTCCCTTTTTAACAGATATAATGAATATGTTCCATGGATATATATGAAGTAACACTTTATATCTAAAATTAAACTCTAGGTTTCTTTAAAGGTTGTGAGTAAATCTATTTTGTTGACTCTAATATTTTATTATGTTATGTTTAATGGTCTTGACCTTTTCTATAATTTCATCAACAAATTTTGGTCCCAAAAGCTTGTGTTCACCAACTTCATCCCAATACACAGGTGTATAACATTTATTCCCAAATAAGGATTCATATGGAGCCATTAGGAATCTTGAGTGGAATATATTAATGTAAGATAACCTGACGAGATGAATATTTTGATCATATCTTTTTTTAAAGACCACCGAGAATTCTCTCAACATGGTCTCAAGTGTTTGGATAGTCCTCTAAGATTGATCATCATTTTGGAGATGATAATACATACTATAGTTCAACTATTTTTTAGAGTATATTGAAAATATATATATAACTTGGAATTAAACCTTAGATCTTTATTTAATTCAATTGATAATGTTTTCCCATGTACCCTCACCATCTCCCTAATGTATACCCTTGAAAGTTGATCTAGTTTGAAGTCCTACCATATTTTAACAAAGTTATATTTTCTTTAATAATTTCTACTACAAAATATCATACATTACATTATATATATATATATATATTTGTACGACCTATGATAAAGTACATGGTTATTTTTTTCCCATTTACATGTAGGCATGGGTAACCGTTGCATCACTACCTTATACATTTTCCAGTTTTCCTTTATTGTTTGACATACCAGTAACTTCTATATGTATTTCGTGATATCCTCATTCAAATTTTCCCACAAACAGTTCTCTATGTGATCTTAATACATCCTAATGATACCTAGGTGTATGGAGGACAATTATTTATGTGAATCATTCAATGGGTCCTTCTTTATATCATGATTTTATGGCATGCATAAACATAATCAAAATATTACAACTCCTTTTTTAAAAATTTTGAATTCTATGAATTTTATTTTTCATACATCTTAAACCTTCATCTGTATTTACACATCATCCCTTTGATAATACATTATCTTCCATAGAATAGATAGAAGAGAAATTATTTAACCTAGGTAGGATATTTTCCCTTCATTTAAGTCTTCCCTACCCATTCAATGAATGTCTAAAATGGTAAAATCCTTCTCAGTCCTCATAATTAATAAGGTTGTAGGATACTTTTTACTTAGATCATATGATACTCAATTCACATTCCCAATATAGAAATGTATTGATTATTCATTGTCCTTTATCATCTCTAACAATCTTCTCAAGCACATATTAAACTTCTTCTATGTGAATATATATTTTAGGAACATTTGATATATATATATTTCACCCTTATTCATATAGAGAAGATTCCACTAAATATCCAATGTAAAGATCACTATATCAAAATATAAATCATGCATCAGATAGTTCTAATAATTAAATTTAAACTACCTTTTTAATTAGGCTATCACTTTATCATATATCATCAGAACACAACCCAATCCATTCTTTGATGCATTACATAATACCACTAAAGGTTCCCCATATGATAATAGTGTGAGTATAGGTGTTATGATAAGATTTTTTTTTCAATTCCATAAATCATTCATTTTATTCATTGGTCCATGAAAAATTTCAATCCACTGCAATTTAACTTTCTCTTTATGGTTGGAAATAACTAAAAATTTCCATGAAATCATCAATAATACACAACTAGTCCAAGGAAATGATGGATCTTCGTCATAGATGTTTGTCCTGTCCACTCCTCAATTACCTTTATCTTCAAAGGATCCAAAAATATTTCTTTACCGGTGATAACATGCCATAATAATAATACTTTATCCAGCTAAAACTCACATTTACTGTATTATGTATATAAATTTTCCTTCCAAAAATTATTTTAAACAATATTAAAATTCTCCTCAAGGTCATCCTTTATTTTGGATTGTATGATAACATCATCTATAAATATTACAATTTTTTTTCAATGTCATCTATAAACACTATTTTCATCAATTCCATAAATATTTCTAGATAATTAGTTATTTATAAGGGAATCACTATTATCCTATAATTCTAATATCTTGTTCAAAATTAAGTCTTGGGAACATCTTCCTTCTTCACTTTTAATAAGTGATTTCATGACTGAAGGTCCACCATAGTGGAGTAAGGATCTCCATGCAGCTGATTGAACGATTCATCAATCCTTGGAATGAGATACATGATATCTCATTTTAACTCATGCGTAGATTTATTCCCATATCCAAGATACTCTAAAGAATGACCACTATTGAGTTGGAATAATTGAAATAGAACATATAAGAGATTCTGGATAAGGGTTTTATACACATAAGTGCTTCACTGGGGGGGGGGGGGGTCTTTAATCCTCTAATTAAAAAAGAAGGACTATTAATGTGCCAATGAATTGATTATCAGGATCTATAAAACAAATAAAGAGAAAAAGTTTTTCTATCTTATATTGATTACTTATTTGATCAACTATATAGGGCCCATAATTACTCTATCATGGACCTCTAGTAGGGATATAAACGATTAATGGTAAAAATGATATTATTCCCAATATTTCCTTTCAAATAAGGTATAGATACTATGAATTATAGTGATTATATTTTGACTCACTAATGCTTTATCAATATTCCTAGACCCTATGAATAGTCTTTAGAGATTTCCATGACCTATTTGTGGTAGAAATTGTAGATGATATTATGATATGATCTAAATATGAGGAGGATAATGGGGAAATTTTTCGTATTATTCTAAAGACATTGAAAAATAAGAAGATATTTGAAAATCATAGTAAATATGAGTTATTGATGGAGTAAGTATCATTCTTTGGGCATGTTATCTATAAAAAGGGATATTTTTGGTTTATTTGAAGACAAAAGAAATTGAAAAGTGATCTATTCCAACATATTTAATTGGTATTTATAGTTTCTTTGGACTAGCTGGGTATTATCAATGATTTTTGGGGGAACTTTTCATTATTTTCAAACTTAATAAACAAGATAACATGAAAGGTAGTTATGATTTTTGGACCAATTAGTGTGAATAGAGCATTATGGAATTGAAAAATAGGTTGACCGTTTCCTCAATACGAACACTATCCTCAAATGACGCAATTTTTATTTTATAAAATGATGGTTTAAAGAAGGCATTAGGTTGGGTATTGATGAAAAATGATAATGTGATAGTCAATACTTCAAGGTTGTTGAGATTACATTAACCTAACTATCCAACTCGTGATCTAAAATAATCTATAGTGATATCCACATTGATGATTTTGAAACATTATATATATGTGGAGAAGTGTGAAATATATATATATATATATATATCATATGAACCACAAATAAATTTCTATAATGAAGGATCTTAATATGCACCCATGAATATGGTTAGAGCAGATCAAGGTCATTGACTACTCATTCCATTACCATCAGTTAATGGTGAATAAAGATACATATTCTATAATTAGAAAGGTTCCTATAACCTTATCAATGTTGTGAATTGATAAGGATCTTGTATTCTTTGATTTATAAATATAATACATGGAAGTTATAAAGGAAAAAAACAACATTCGGCCTAGATAAAATGATTTCTCAACCATGTATTTTAGAGAAGATAAAGGATGATCAAAGGGAAAATTTAGAAATATTTAATATTGTGGAAGGTATAAGAAAAGGTAAATCCATAGATTTCAAAATTGACGAAGAAGGTGTTTTAATATTTGGATCATGACTGTGTGTACCAAAAAAAACCTAAGATAAATATGGAAGTGTTGAATGATACATATATCTTAACATTATCCATCCACCGAGGGATTAAAAATCTATATGAAGATATCCAAGAAAAATACTGGTGTTACGATATGATAAAAGATATCACATAATATATGTTGATATGACTTATATGAAAGCTAGATAATTTTTTTTAAAAATGAAAAATATGAAGGGGATGATAGAACCATTACCCATACCTACTTTGGAATGGAAAAAAATTCTCCATATATTTTGTTACAGGTCTTCTGAATACATGAGAAGGAATTAAATTACAATATAATATAGTGGATCTTCTTATAATGACTGCTCACTTAAATATAATTCATGGGGACTTCTCACTCAATCAAATTTCAAGGGTATACCCTAGTGAAGTGGTGAGACTAAATGATACACCATTATCATTTTTATATGACACATAAATGAGATTCACCTAAAAAATATGAAAATGTTTTTCATATTCATTGAACAATGATTTGACCTTAGTACAACCTATCACCCTCAAACAGATGTTCAATACGAGTAAAAAATAGAAACACTTTATAACATTTTAAGATCTTTATTAATGTATATCAATAGAGGGTGTGATCAATATCTTCCTCTAGTAGAGTTCTCATACAATAAATAATTTTAATAAAGAATACAATATGGATCCATATGAATCCCTTTATGTGAATAGATATAGAACACCTAATTATTGGTTTGATGTTGGTGAATGAATGCTGGTGGGACCTAAAATAGTCTATGAAATGGTATAAAAGGTTGAGAGAATTCTGAAATAAATTTGTTTAGAATAGAGTTGATAAAACATGTATACTATTAATCTTTAGAGAGAATTTGAGAATGTGGTTAAAGACAATGTGATCCTCTGAACATCTCTATGAAAGAGAGTTATGAGAATTCGGATGAAGTGAAATCTATGCCCTAGATTCATTGACCCCTTTGATATTTTTGATCACCTTAGAGTTTTGGACTATCGAATGACACTCTAGATAACCCTATATAATGTAGAAAATATTTTACATATAACCATATTATGTAAGTACATACTAGACCCATCATATGTACTGAATATGGATATGGTATAGTCGGAGAATGAACTCTCTTATGTGGTGAAACCAGTGAAGATCATGGACTATAGATACAAATTTTTATACAATGAGACTACCCACCTAGTAAAATTAGTATAGAGGAACATTAAGTATGATGAGGTGTCATGTGAACTAGAGGAAGTAATGAAACACACATACCTTTATACTTTTTCATCTTAGTAGGTAAAATGAAATTTCAAGTTTGAACTTTCTTGGTGGGAGAATGTGACAACCCCAAATTTTTTAATGGAATTTCACCTATGATTATTAAAACATATCATATTTTTCAACATAGTATTATATAAATCACAAGCATAAAATTATTTAACTAAAAAAATTCTATTATATAGACATGGAAATGACAGTTAGAGAATAAATATATCCAAAATAATTGAAAGTGTTACAATGGGGGAAAATAAAAAAAACAATTTATATAATATGAAAATTTAGATCTGATTGCTCCAAGAGAATGACCACACTCACAAAAAACAATTTTGAAATGAAGAATAATATTGGTAGTGAATTTTTTTTTGAAAATGAAAATATATATGACCTTTAGAGAAAATGGAATTAAATATAGAATTAATTAAATTTGAGGTATTTATATATAGTAGGGAACCCATGAAACTATTGTAAATCTAACTATTAGAAAATCATTGTTACTATATGGAATAGTAAAATTAGAGTTATAATAGTAACCTTGCCTATTTAATTTTCAAATAATATTTTTTATCACATAATATGAAAATATAGTAAATTTATATTGTGACCCAAATAAAAAAATATTTTTAAATTGCTAAAATAAGTGTTTGGATTTTTTAGAACAGATTTGTTTTATTTAATTTTCCATGATAAAAAAAATAAAATTTATTTTAAAAAAATGGTTTTATAAAACAATATTATGTTCCATTATGAGGTTAATATAATTTTAGGAGACTGTAAGTAATTTTTTTTAGTTTTTTAAAAAGTTGAAAATATTATAAAATTCAGTAATTTTCAAATAAATTTTTATTTTATTTAAAAATTAAAAATTAAAAATTAAAAATATTATTTCTATAAAATATATTTCCATTTTTTATTATTTACATAATAAATGGTTGGAGTATTTTTTTATTTTTCATAAATAGTTGAATTTTTTGATGAATAGTGAAATTTGACATAATACAGAATTTAACATTATAAATTAATTCCATGAATTAACATGGAAAGGATAATTTAAGTATCCATTATCTTGAAATAACATTTATTAATTAATCAATATATTCACACAAATAAATACTCTTGATAGTATTGAGTAAAAAAATAACCTAATCAATATTATTTTAAAAAGCACTCATATCCTCCCATTATAAATACCACACATCCCAAACCATTCTCCCCATACATTATATTCTTCATAGAATTCTCATATTCTAACCAATTATCTCTCTATATCTCTCATTATATCAAATTACTTATGGTATTAAGAAAATACTTGACTTAATGTGCCATCCAAGAGAGGACATCAAAATAGGTAACATTCTTAAAAAACTATTCTATAATTTTATATTACTCTAATTCATTCACATATCTTCCATCTAATAGGACATGATGAATCAAGTATAATAAATATAATATAATGTTAATTTCTTAATGTAATATCCATTATACAACCTTTTCTAATTTCATTCTAAAACCAAAACATTATTTACAATAGGGCCGGATCAACAAATCCATTAACAAAACATATTTCATTTTTCACCACCAACTTGAAAGATAAATTCAAGAAAATTATTATTGATAAAATAAAAATGAAATTAAATATATAATATTTTTTCCATATTATGTAATTGATAAATGGATGTCTGGTTAAATAAAACTATGTAAGTTCACCATTGTTGATAAAACTACCTAAATGAATTTATTGTAAAACAATAATATTTATACTCTTTTAAGCATGCATATTTTTAATAAAACTTTAAATTTCAAATGATTTAAAACTCTTTGAATGAAAATAACAACATTTCATTACACTTCAGGTGTTATATAACCATACTATAAAAACTATCATAATTACATAAAAATTTATATGATCTTTGAACCATGAAACAAACAACCTTATGATAGTGATTATAGACACAATATCATTATTAAATTACTATAAACTAACATAAAATATTAATAATAAATAAAATATATTATAATTATTTTCAATTTTATGTTTTTAATTAATAAAATTTGATTATTCTGAAGGTTAAGTGAATGTACGGAATTTATACAGACCCAAAGTAATGGAACTCTCTTAACCACACCATAGTTAGGCTTGTAATTATGGATCAGAGACTCCAAATATCAATAAACCTAGTCTAAAATCCCATGCAATTTGGCCTTGAAATTCCTAAATTGGGATGATATGGGCTCAAGGTTGTGGTTTTTTGTGTCAGGAATGGGCCTACATAGGTGTACCTGCGGGCCGAGTCACCCTATCCCATATATTATCTTGCATGAAGCTCGTCCTATAAAAGAATTCCCGCTCTTAAAAATAGAAGGGAAATTACTAGTACGGAGACCTGAACCCCCTTCTAAAATCTTCTAAGGTTGAACCTGAACCAGTATTTCCATATTATTTAATTGGTTTTAAATTACCAATATGAATATATTTAAATATCTAAATGAATCTATTAATTTAAAAACAAATCTCCGTACTTTTTTACACCCCATTTACTTTCTTACATTTTTTAAATGAAAAAAGTCATATATTTTGTGGAATGTTTTTTAAAAAATATTGTCTGTATATTTTTTTATAAATGTTTTGTTTAAAGTTATTTATATACATGTTTAGGAATTTTTATAAATGTATAGTTGATTTTTTTTTATAAATGGTTGTTTGAAATTTTTCTATATCAAGGTTCTAGGAAATGTTTGATAGGTGTTATGTTGAATGTTTTTTTATAAAATATTTTTTGGACAAATAATATTTAAACTAAATAAATATATTTATCTATAAAGTTTCAATGGATAAATTTTTTAAATATAATATTGTTTTTCAGAATGTTTTTTATAAATGTTTTTTGGAAAAAATATGTGTTTGTAAATGTTATCTAATCAAACACACACAAACACAAACACACACAAACACACAGATATATATATATATATATATTTATATAGATAAATACTTCATATATTTTTTTAGAAAAATATATTTTTATAGTTATTATATATATATAAATATTAAAAGGTTCAATGGACAATTTTTTATAATGTTTCTTAGACATATTTTATATGTTTTGTGGAGTGTTTTTTACATATAAACTTTTGTGTCTACGTGTATATATATAATTTTAAAAAAAGATGAAAAATTATTATATATAAATTCTCACACTATATAAATATTTTATGAATTACTATATATCATAGAATATACCAACATGTCTAAAACTATGAAAAAATAATACAATTAACAATTTAATTATCAAAATATACGTTTTGTGGTTCATAAACCATTAAAAAATGTTACTAAAATTTATTAAAAACACTAAACATATGTTATTTGATAAATAGATAAATATTTTATTTTTTTTCAAAAACAAAATATATCAACAAAATAAATTAAAAAATTCAAAAAACATGCCCACGTAACATAAGTTTTGTGAATTCCATAGAGACAATTTCACCAACAAATGAAAAAACTGATAGTATATTGAACCTCACTCTAAAAAATTATATTTAGGGACTTGTTGTAATTTTCTTACTCATAATTGATTTATCTATATAATTTTATTATATTAATTATATTAGTTTATTTTCTCACAATAATAAATACCCTCTTTTAATTTTATTTATTTTACATTCATTTTTTCCCTTTATGTTTATCAACCAAACATTGAATGTGAAATACTTGAATATAAAACTATAGTTTTGAGTTGGATTTTTCCTATAGTAATTTATTAATGGGTGGAAGTAGTTTATATTTCCCTATTTTATTTTTTTTATCAAAAAATATAAATAGTGTAATTTCATATTTTTTATTTTTTATGCACTTTTATCATAAAAAATAATATAATTTTTTATTAAGAAATGTTTTATATTTTTAGGTATTATATATATATGTTAGCAATTTAAGAATATATATATAATATGTGTGTTTATGTGTGTAAATTATTGAACATAATATATATATATATATATAATACATTATATATATTATTTTGAAAATAATGAAAGCTATCCTGGGAATGCCCATGGTCTAACATGAAGAAACTACCCCGGTTTGATGGTCTAGGATGGCCCAAGATTGGGCTTAGGCTAACTCATGGGGATCTGTGGGATGGATCAACTCAACTCGGATATAGGCATGCATCCCAGGTTTTGGGTGAGAAGGCCCATCCTGGACCGACCCGATCTTGGACGGGTCGGGGAAAATTTACATTCCTACCCTTGGTATATCTGTTTCAAATCCACATCTTCTTTTATTATCCAAAAAAGTATTAAATTTATTAGAAACCAGTATTCCTATACTTTAACAAAATTTCTGTATGTTTTCCTATAATTGGACTTATCCAATGTGTTTTTACCAATGTATTATTTTCAAAATTTTAAAAAATTACTAGACCATGATCTAATAAAAAAAATTAAAATATCCTCTTACACAAAATATATCATTATTTTTAACATTAATATTCATTAAACACAACATAAGCATCTATATACCTAATCTATTTGGGATACTGGGTTCATAACACTTTAACATGAATCTAATGTGCTCCTTGATACCTTTAAACTACTAAAATTTTATAGGGTAACCAAGGGAATACATAAAACAATGGGTGTGCTATAAATCCTAATAAGGGAATGAGTATGATAAAAAATCATATCCTTTGATTCAAATGTAATCACATGATATTATAAGAGGATATTATCCTGAATAATAATATATAATCATGACATAAATAAGATGGATTCATAAGAAAATGACATCATTGAAATGTGGAAAAATCATAATACAAGAAACTAAAGAATAAGTAAAGGCCCACTTCCAAGATATCATATCATTGTAAATAGATTCACATAATGGAATTGGTAGACTCTTTAATCCTATACATATCATCTCATTAGAAATAAAAATTACCCAGTTCATTGGAGCTCTATAAAGGAACACCCATATTTACATGTACATGAAAATGTGTTCCACATAATGGAATTAATGATATGGTATAATCATAATAAATACTCATGGAAAGTAATGGGTTACATAATCTTTCCACAAAAAAACAATTGATATTTTATAAGTATTCCAAATGAGAATAAGAAATTAAATATATTTGAATAAATATTCTTAAGTCACAAATATGGTGTTCATTTAAAAATTCATGAGAAAGGATTGAGAACTGGGTATAGAAATGAACCATTAAAATAGAGTGTTAAGGAATTGGTAAACCGATTTTAAAGAAGGAAAGAATAATTCATTTTATTTAAAAATGGATGTACACCAAAACAATTAACCCTAAAACTGAACTTATTTTCTTAAATCATAAATGTGTAAAAGGCCTTAAAGTAGTGTTACATTAATGGATTTTGGGATATAAAAATTCCCATTAATTTGGTTTTCTTTCAAAGAAGATATTGATAAATCAATGTAAGTCATTTATAACCCCATAAAATAAAGGGATAATAATATTGTTATATATAAAATAGATATATAGGAATAATTAAAAAGAATTAATGTGAGGTAGAGTGAAGAATGAATTACCAAAGAAAATAGGGTGGTTCGAAGTTCCCTTACATCTGGTCTAGATTCTCTATGTACATTCAATTAATATCCTGAATAGTAAAATTAGATTTATTAAATAATTTATTAAGAACTTTTTTAATATATATTTTATTTATTAATATTATATTATTTTTATTTTAAATCAATTTTTGATGATATATGTTTCATTCATACTCCTTAGAGGGTGTTCATTTTATACTTCAAAAGTCAATTTAATTTGTAGATAGTTTTCGATGTTCTTGTAAAATGGGACTACAACTCCAGAAGTGAAATGAAACGATTTTCATTTCCTTATAGATTTTTAAATTTTCATGAATATCCACATGTATTCTAATATATGGATGATCAATTTAGTGTCAACATTATCATTATATGTTTAGTTCATTTAGGTGTTTTTTCTAACCATCATAAACTAGACTCGTTTTACTTCAATCAATGATTATTAATACACTAAAGACAAGAAATATGTGATAATATACCTATTATTATCATATTTAACCATAATATTATTTATGTAAAAATCAATGAATGTGGTGGAGAAAATGGAATTAATATTTCATAAAGGACGTGAACCCACTGTAATACGAATAATCGTTTTCATTTTAGAATAAAATGAAAAGAGGTTTTCTATATAACATAACATAAATAATTACAGTATATTTATTATACTTGAGATATTATGTCATGTAATATGGAAGAAGTGAAGAGGAGGTGTAATATGCTAAGTCTAATAATCTTAGAAAGTGTGGGGAGAAGAGGTGGTAAGGGGAGGTATTTTATAATGGGAGGGTATACATGTTTTTTTAATATAATATTCATTAGTTTTTTATTTTTTTTCAAGACTCCCAATACTATCGATTCTTGTGACTATATATAACAATTATTTTATGTGAGTTTGAGATAACTATTTCTTACATCATCTACGACTTACTAATTCTTGTATTTAGCTTATAATATGAAATACCATATTTTTCCATAATTCACATTTCACTAAAAAGTCAACTATTTTAGAAAAATACCTTAAATTTAATATTACTATTTTTTAAAATTTATAATAAAAAATGAGGTAAATTTTAATAAAATAATTTTCTATATAATATAAAATTAAATTTTAAATGAAACAATTATTTATTTGAAAAATATAAATTTTCATATCCTGATCAATTTCCCGACCCTTTGAGAAACAACATATGGTCTAATAAAATTATATTATAAATTTAAAGAAACTATATATTATTTTAAAAATTAATTTTATAAAAATTATCTTGAATTATTTTTTTTATATTTATCATATAAATATAAAAAAACATACATGTTTTATAAAAATCTAAACACCCATTTAATATTTCATAAAACATTTATTTATTTGTATCATAATATAAATTTATAACATTCTAATTTTATTGTATAATTTAATATTATTTTAAAATTACGTAAGGGATTCTACTTTTATAACTGTGAATATATTATTCTTAATTGTTAGATTAATATTCTAAGTGTGAGACTAATATTCTAATGGTCATATTTATAATTCTCATATGGGTTCCCTACCATATATAAATTCCCCATTATTCATTCATTCCTACTTAACTTATATTTTATCTCATGTTTAAATATATTTTTATTTTTAAAATGAATATTTCACTTATTATATTCTGTATCAAAAGTAAATTATTTTTCATGAGTGCAGTCATTCTACGAGATTGAGCATATCTAAATTTCCATATTACTGTTATATTGTTTTCTTTGCGTTGTCCGATTATAACACTATCAATTATTATGGATAAATTTATTTTCTAAGTGTAATTTTCTAGTAAATATAGTAAAAATTTATTGGTTATATAATGTGGTGTATGTAATTTATATAATATGAAATTTTTAAATATGAATAATTTATTAAATAAAAATGGAAATTCCATTCGAAAAATTATCATGAGTTACATTTGTAATGACATAGAATTTTATAATTGAAATTTCCCTTATAAAGTGGTGTTCATGTCACATGTGGTAATACAATATAATATAAAAACACACCGCACATAATGAATGTCAACAACACTTTATTATATTAATTTAAATATTAAATTTAGAGATTAAAATTATCAATTATAATTGAAATAGTCTCATTGGGACAATGAATTGAAAATGAAATAAATATAATATGAAAATGTGGACCAATTGATCCCATAGAATGATCATTATCTTAGAAAACATTTCAAAAATGTAATAGAGTATAAGAAATTAACTATCCATTTTGAAAATGAAAATATATAACCTTGAAATAAAATATAAGTTAATAAGGAATTAATGAGATATGATATATTTATAGATTGTAGAAAAATCATATTACCATTAAAATTACAACATTTATAATAGTAATATGATCATTAGAATAATAATATTTCCATTAAAAATAGTAACTCGACTGTTAAAAAATTCACCAAACCTATATAATTGTAAAATAATATTTAGTTATCATAAAAAATGAAAATATAACAAATTTTTATCATGATATGGTTAAATAAATGTTTCAATAATGATAAAATAGTGTTTTGATTTTTATAAAACACATGTGTTTTATTTTTATTTTTATAACAAATATAAAACATCAAAAGAAAGACTATTTTCATAAAATGGACTTATAAAAAATATTAACATTCATTTTCATGATGAAATAATTTTACGACTTCATCATTAATTTTTAAAATGGTAAAAAAATTGATCATAATATAAAAATTAGTATTCTTCATATAAAAAATGGTTTTATTTAAAAATTAAGTTTCTCATATTTAGAAAAATATTTTCATAAAATGGATTTTATTCTAGAATCACCATGTTGAAAATTGGTTAGATGATATTTTTTTGAATAGAGTGATTTTTTTAGTGAATAATAAAATAAAAAAAATGTGGTATTTAATATTATAAGTTTGTTATATGAATTATTGAGAAAAAATGACGTAAGAAACTATTATATTTACCCCAAATGCATTAATTAATATATTTATTTTCAATATTAAACAATATTATTAGTCTTGAGTATATATCATAAACTAATCAATACTATATTAAAAATCAATCTTCACCTACCATTATAAATACCACCCCTCACCTTCCCTTCTCTCTACACTTTATAATCATATTATGTTAACAATATTTTCCCCAAATATCCCTATACTTGTCCCCATGTATAATAAGTTATTATCTTACTAAAATACATTTCCAAGGTTTCATAAGGTCTCATACAAGAGAGGACATCCAAAGAGGCAATGTTATTAACAAAAATATACTTTAATATTCTCTTCTTATATCTCATACAAATTATTCCATGCAACATGACATAATGAATATATTATAATAAATATACTATAATGTTTATGTGTTAATGAAATATTAGTTATGAAACCCTTTTTCATTTCATTCTAAAACTAAAATGATTGTTCATATTATGATGGGTTCACCGCCTCCATGAAAAACGTACTTCTTTTTTCTCCAACACCTTCTAGAATGCTTAATGAAATAATATTATGGTAATATATTATGATTATGATAATTATATTACATCTTATTTCATGTTATAGAATACAGGAAAAATATTTTATTAAATAAAATAGAGCTTGTTCACGATGGCTTATAAAACCACATAAATGAACTAACAGTTTATTGAAAAAGATTATACTAAATGAATCATCCCTATGTTAGAGAACATATGGATATTTTGGACTACATAAAATCATAAAATTACATATATAATGACCTAGTCCTTGATAAAATATTATTTCATGATTCTTAGAATACTTTTCCAAAAAACACACAATGAGGATTGATAGGTATTGTGTCTTTAGAATATTATACAAACAAACAAATCATCATAAATGTGAAAACATTATATTTATTGAACACAAAAAATTGTGATCTTAAATAGAATTTATTTTCTATAAATATATAGTATACATTGTAGAATGTTCATAAGGAAAAGGGTAATCAAAAAATCTAAATTAGGGGGTAAAAAGGTAAATAAAGCATAAAATGAGAGTTAAGATGAATAAAAAGATATCATAAAGTGGGTGATCATAATCATGGAAATGTGAAATAATTAAATGGAATAATAAGATCATAAAACATAGTAAACAATATAAAACATGATATTGTAAGCATATATTAATGGTCAATCCCAATACCATTATCATAGAGAGGACAAAGTCCCATATTAGATTAGGTTAACTCCCAAATACCTTAAATAACATTTCATCAGATATAAAAATTTATCCAATACATTGAAGGGATATATAATTTTGGTCCCACCCATAATATAAATGTTATTCATATATATGAGTTCAACATGTAGGAAATAATCCATAAATAAATCATTATCATAATAAAACCCATGAGAAGGAAGTGGCTTTTAGAATTTTGATTCAATGAATAAATAGACAATAAATCATAAGGATTTAAAATTGAATAAAAAAATATTTTGTTTACTTATATGGTCGATAAAGGTATATAGGCCATGAAAATAGTGTTATAAAGTTGAAAATCCATGAGAAATATCTAGGATAAGAACGAATAAAATCAAACCACTTGGGTGAATCCTTATGAAAAAACCTAAAGGATATTTTTAAAGAATGAAATACCATATTATTTTCTATAAAAAAAAAATTTAACTAAGAAGTTTATAAATTTTATAAGATATTTATTTTATAAAATCTTTTCATGTGGATGATTCCCAAAATGAGACAATACATAAAAAAGTTCTCATAAATCAGGTTTACCTTAAAGTGAGGAATTTGATGGTAAAAAAACATGTATAACCCAAAATATCAAAGGAATATTTATATAGTAATATATGTAATGGGAAAATATAAAAAATTATATGTTCTAAATGAGAATAGTATTGCATAAATAGGAGATAAAGAAAGGGAACTTGTAACCAACAATTCATGTAGATGGCATGAAAGATCCATTACTATGTTTCAAAACACCTATGTTAAAATACCACATCATAAAATTAGAAAAATAAAAAACTCATTTGAAAATATTATATGGTAAATATTATTTTTACATAATATATAACAAAATTATGCTTCCAATAAAAAAGGGCAACATGGGGGGAAAGTGCAATTGTGGACATGGAGGGGAAAGTATCGTTTAAATGGATAAGAATTATTCTTAACATAGTTACATTTTCAAAAAGGATTAGATTTAATAAATAAGGAAAATTTGAATCAAAATTGATATACCAAAATAGGAATATGTCATACCATATAAAATGAATGATTAAAACCAAGGAAAAAAACAAAAACTCAAGAAAAGATATTGAGTTATGAAATAACCTTATATTTTAGAGAAGAAAACAATCATATCCCAAAGCAAGAAATATCATGAATGGATAAAAATATTAATGTTTAAACAATAATTTATGATATTAAAAGTCATTTGGGGTAGTAGAAACCCCATAAAAATGAATATTGGTTCATAACATCAAAGCATGCCTCATTGAAGGGAGATTGGGATGAAACCATAATTGATTAAGAAAAGATGTAATAAACCCCCCTTGAAAGAGATAAAGATTGAAGTTCAATTTAAAATAACATGTTTTATGTTAACACATGATATTAAATTTCCAATTAGCCATATTTACACAATTTAAATGAAATCATGTGCATAAAAGAAAATGTGTCTCAAGGAAGGATGTTTTGAGACAAAACCCCTACCTCATCCTTGAAAGTGGTATTCGCTTACACTTAATTTCATGAATAATTAAATTAATATCATTAGATATATATCCAAAAAACTTATTAATCTATAATTATTTTAATAAGGATGATATATTATCTTTCAGTATCTATTTTAATATAACTTTATATTACATATGTTACTCGAGGATGTTCAATTAATTTCATAGAAAACATTATGTATATTGACCTAGGTATAAATAATTGTAAAATAGTTTCATAATATATAGAATATTAACAGTTTTATTTAAAATAAATTTATATATTAAACATATTTTCTAATACAACTATTTTTTTGTGGTGATGAAAAATGAAACTCGTTGCTCGTGAAGGTGTTAGTTTTCATGTACAAATGATTAGTGCTTCCATTTCTGAATGAATGTGGGGGAAGGAAGATAATTTATATTTTTTATTAAATAATAATAATATTATTATATATATAATATTTATTCATCAATTATATCCCTTTTTATTCTGTGTATTATGGTGATGAAAAATTGAAGATGTCACTTTGGTGAGGCTGTGGCCCGCGCAACACACTAACGACACTTTAGTTTTTCTTAGTGGATGTTGAGGAATGAATAATGGTCATTATATTGATATAGTGACATATTATTATAATAATCATACTTATTAAATTATATTTTTATGGATATAAGATATTTTTAAGAGAATTATTAAGTAGAAAAAGGTACAAATAAAGAAATACTTACGTTGGATACATGATCCTTTGTTAGATATTTCCTTGGTCATGAAGGAATTAAGACATATTTTATATAATAGAATATTAAGGATGATAAAATGATTTCTAGGAGAGGTATTTCAGTCATATTTTTATGAAATTTTTTAATGATAAGTGTAATCATGGAGGGGTGGAAGTGATCCCCTTTTATAAGAAAAGAAAATGGGAACTTTTGGGACTTCCCTTTACCCTTCTAATTTATCATTACACTATTCCATGGTCAATCATCATAGATTTCATTTAATAATGGAGTTATGGGTGGTATAATGTCTATATAGACTCATAAAAGTCTTTCTAAACATGTTTTAAACATATTTTAATACTTTTACAATATGTATTTAGTTTTTTACATTTTTATTTTTTACATTGGTTACTAGTATTTTAACTAAATAATTTATATTTTATTTTAAAATATAAGGTAAAAAATATTGTAAGAACTTCCGTTTTCATACATGATATAGATCCTATTATTTTAACTTTAAATGCCTTTTATGGCCTTACGTATGTACCCCTTGTAATCATGGTTTTTTTGGAGGTGTTCGGGGCTTGTTCATAGTTTGGAACTGGGTTTGGGGGGTGTTTTAAGCCAGGCGGATGGTTAGGAGATGTTTTGTGGGGTAGGTTTCATAGTAAGACTTACCATGCGAGTGGAGGTAGTAGATTCCACATAGTTTGAGAAACTGTGTGCTAGCAGCCACATGACCATGCGACAAGTTCAATAAATTTCAGACTTTTGACAGAGACATACTGCATGGTTAGTCAGATCTTGTGGGCTAATCATGCAGCCCCCCTAGAGACTTGCAATAACCATGAAAAATGGTACAGAATTATTCAAAATATGCGCCTAAACTATGAGACCCCATTTTTTATTGAAAAATTACCATTTTCACCAATTTCCTTTTAAACTAAAAAATTGGTTTCTTCTATATATCATTGGAAAGAACCAAACATTAGAGCTCCCCTTGAGGATCCTTGCATAAGACATGAGCCCATTTCGCCATCTGATCTCCATTTAAACCATGGTTCATCTCATTAGATGCATATTGGTAATGCCTACATTCTTTATTAGTTTTTCATGTTTCTTTGAAACAACTATTGTGGTATATGATGTTTGGATCATATGCCCTAATATCTCGTTCTTTTTGCGTTATTCAGATATCTCCTAAACTAGGATGAATTAGGACTTGATACTAGATAATATCTCTACTAATTAGCCAATGTAGGTGGTCAATACATTTATTTGGCTTTTCTGGTTCTTTTTGAGTGTTCGTCCAATATGCCTCCCATCGAACATTCTGGCATGGCCTTGTTTTTGAGCGAGCCACTTGTAGTAGGATAAATCAGACCCAATGAGGAAGCTTGTAGGTTTTGTTTAGGGTTTTGGCCACTCGTTTCTCGATTCATGGTTACCCATGGGGCACACATTATGGGTTTGACACATTTATGATTTTTTAAACCACACAAGGGGTGTGTTCTTGTGCCTTCTTGGTTAGAGGGAGACCATTTATTTTTATAATGGTTTGAATGACACTACATGAGATGTAATACCTATTTTTATTATGTTATACCATCCCCTTATTAATAAACGGACTAAATGGATTTATTTATCACAAGTTGGTATACTTTTTAGTACTTTCTAAATTCAATAAATGTTTGAATGTGAAATGAGTATATGGGATAGGGTATACTCACATGACTTTTCGTAATGGAAAATGAATAATATGGGTGGGTAAAACAATATGATTTTATCAATGGAATAATAAATGGATAATTATAGAGAGTAGACCCATATGAAATGTGAAGGATAAATGGAATTCATGAGTGGGTATACTCATGGATTGTTCCTAGTTATGTGAGTTGGTATATTGACATGGTTTTGAATTGATCAGTTTTATTGAATTGAATGAATGGTTTTATAGATTCCATGAACTACTCTCGATGGATCTAGAAGAAGGAAGTGGAAACCTTGGGTTGACTCTACCCCTTGGGTCTTGATTCAATGGGATACCTTGGGCCTTGCTATAATGGGGATCTAGATTTCATTGAATCACATATGACATACCAGTGTACATGATCTTATGACTCTAACCAATGCCAAGAATGAGTGTCCACTAGGATGACCATGATAATCGTTGTGGATTCCTTGGTCTATTTCATCTTAGATCCAACCATTCATGGTCTACACTTCTTTATATAGTGTGTCTTTGGTTTACATGATATCAATGGATGTATAGCATGGCCATGGGACTGGTAATTTTTATATCTTACTTGATAGGAGATGACCCTTCTTACAGGTATCCTTAAGAGGTTATTTGGTGTTACTTCTTGTAGTAGACATATTCCACAAGAATTCAATTTATGTTAATACTTTATGTTCACTTTCTTTCACTTCATATATTTATGATAAAACTATATAGACCTTTGGAAACTACCTACTGTGATTTTTATCTCACACCTTATTTGGGCCTTCTTGTGGAACCAAACATATTATATTTCTGCAAGTAATGATATGAGAAATAACCCTAGTAATTTTTGTTGATTGTGACTTCAGAGCATGGGATCTTAGGACCAAGCCGAGGCTTGCGATTCTACAATAACGTTTTGGCCATTTATTATTTTTGGGATACTTGTGCTATATTGTATTGCCATGTACTATTCTAGATGTATTCTAGATACATGTATCATATGCAATATTATATATGTGACTTTTTTGGATTATATATGCATTCTTGTCTTGTATCAATTTTTAGTGACTACTTATTTATTTTCTTCTGCTATTGTTTGTGTCGGTATTCCACTATGATACTCTTGTAATGAGGGAATAGTCTCTCCATTGACTCACCTAGGCCCTCGCTACTAGTCATAAGCCTCTAGAATTTTGGGATATGTGCTTGAGGGAATGTAGTCAACCAGTATTGCGGCACTATTGAGTTGAATATGGGTCCGGGACGTCACAAAGTGGTATTAGAGTGAATTTTATTGTTTTTTTAACTATTTGGTGACAATAGATAGAGATAGGAAGTAAATTGAGTTTGGAAAAAATTTGTTCCCCAAATTAGCTTTCTCTTGTATAGGTAAAATCCAAATTACCTTGAATGAACTTATTATCTCCAACATTTTTACTATTGTAGTTTCTTTGATTTCACCATTGGGTGACACACATGATTTATGCAGTTACTATTATTGTAAATGTGGGTTCTTTTTACATTAAAACCCAATGAGATGAGGATGTTAAATTTAATGCATCATATTTTCACTTGATAGAAATCACATTGCATGCATTATGTATTTCCATATAGGAATCATTAATTATTGCATTCTGTTTTGATAGCTTCTGTGATAGTTGTGCCTACTATTGTGAAAGTTTTGGTGTACTGTATAGATCAGTGATATCATCTTTCAATTTAAAAGGTGCATGGGCCCTTATGGATTGGGGAATGATGCACCAAAGAATTTATAATTATAAAATGAACTTTATATATCTTTGTGTTTGAATGGGAACCATGTTTTGGGTTCATGAGGTGTTGTGGGCCCCCATGGATTAAGAATTGGTAAACCCTTGGTGAAATTTCTAGGATAACTGAATGTGGAAATTGAAAGGAAACTTGAAATAGGAATAGATACTAGACCTACACCTGAATTTTGACGGGGAAAGAGGCAGAGTTTATAGTGGTTCATTGCATTTTCATTATACAGTATTGTATTTAAGAGCAGACTATAGTTTGATTTTTATTTTAGGAGGGTTTGACCTGTAGTATGCTTTTGAGTTTCATTATTTGATGTTGACCTTTCCTGAGGCATGCATTTGTGATTAAAGAGGCATTCCACCATGACGACCTCTATTTTTATGCCATGATGGGGGATATGACCATACTATGGAGATGGCGGGACATGGGCTATCGGTTGACCTTCCTTTAGTTCCAATTGCGGCACCAAACAATGTTCCGTACATAGTCTTTGAGCCACAGTTCCATGAGGGGTTATTTTGATATGTGCAGACCTTACAGGGAGCACCACAACCTATTATGTCTATGGATATGCTGACATGGGTGTTCCATCAGCAGAATCCTCTCAGGGTTTCAGGGGATGCTGGTTTACAAGCTATAGAGATGTGTCTAGAGACCATGTTATTAATTTTTGAGCATATAGAGACTCCTCCGGAGTGAAGGGTCAATATTGCGACTTATATGCTACATGGAGCAGTGAATATCTGGTGTCATGTTTTGAACCAAGATGATGGGCTGTTGAATATGGGTTATGCAGATTTCCAAACCCACTTCTATGAATAATTTTACCCGGTGACTCTATGATCAATGTGGGTTAGTGAGTTCATGCTCCTGGAGATAGGAGTGATAATATTTATTGAATACATAGAATAATTTATAGAGTTGTAGCATATTGTGATGATGTATCTTAATGTTGATATTTTGAGGGATATATGCTTTGAGGAAGGTCTCATTCATGCTATTAACTCTTAAGTACATGTTTTTATATTGTATTCTACCACTGATACTATGAATAAGGTGCTAATCAAAGAGACGAAATTGAGACATGTTGGGGGTACAAAACATGGAAGAATTGTTTCTCTCCCTAGTAGATATATGTTTTTAGACAGGGATTACCATTTTGAGGATTCCCGCGACATGAGTTTTAGTCAGGTTGTGGTAGCATGAATCTTGGAGTTTTTTCATCAGTATGGTAGGCAAGCACACATGAATAATCAGTGTGACCATGACTCATTTGAGTGACGAGCTTGCAGTTGGATGGGGCACATGCAATGATTTTGTAGGTCCTAACCTCAATCTCTGAGTGGTAGGGGTCATCTCTAACATTGAGTTCAGGAGTAGGTTCTTCAGTTCCATGTCAGGATGGGAGTTGGAGTGGTGTAGTCCGGTCATCCCAGGGCAGTGGTGGTCTTGGTCATGGTAGACAAACACCATGTTCTTAGAGATAGTAGGGTGGATCAGCTCTGTGTAGCCAAATAGTGTTATAGGGTCGTTGTACATTCCAGAATTATGCTATGCAACAAACCCAATAAGAGCATGATCCCTGGCCATCTACGATGATAGGTGAGATCTTAGTAGCTTCAACTATAGCATCTTCTCTTTTTGAAATAGGTGAATCTCATAGTTTTAAACATATGTGAGGGGCTAAAACCCATGGGCTTTGTTTTGTTTTTGATTGTGTTATTATGCAAGATACACCTTTGAGAATCAGAATAGGTGACATGTACCAGTGTATGGAATGTTCCCTTGAAGTGGGAGGAAGCCACTTCGTCTAGAATCTTTATGTCCTTGAGATGGCAGGGTTTGACTTCAATCTCGATATGGATTAGATAGTAGATTATCGAGAGTACATTGACTTTTATCACCGGAGGGTGACTTTCATATCCCTATAGGGAACAATGTTTACTTACATGGAAGAATAGTATGTTCAGGAAAGACGAGATGGATATGATCATCAGGGGATAGGCAGGATTATAGCCTAGATAGGTATTTTGTTTCTGGATGATCATAGAGTGTACCAGGTAGACTTTCCTCTAGTGGTTTAGTGCTTTAGGGATGTCTTTCCTGACGTATTTTTGGGTTCACTCCTAATAGAGTGGTGTATTTCTACACCGAGCTAGTGTTTGGAGATGAAATAGTATAAATTCATCCATACAATATGGATAAGATGTATTTACATCCCCTTAATAGAAAGCTAGAGGATTTTTAGGTGAATGGGTTTATTAGACCCAGTGCATATCCGTGGGAATCACCGGTTCTTTGAAAAAAAGTCTGATGATATGCTTAGGATATGAATGGACTATCAGAAAACTGAACCAACTAATAGTTAAAAACCAATGTCCCTTTCTATAGATAGATGATCTGTTCGGTCAACTTGGAGGAGATCAAGTGTTTTAGAAGATCAAATTGAGGTTAGGGTATCACCAAGTGAATGTTCTCCCTCTAGACATACCTTGTAAAACCTTTCGTAGTAGGTATTGATTATAAAATTATTTTTTATGCCATTCAATCTCATGAATGTGCCAGTGGTTTTCATTCCACTGATGAACAGGGTATTCCATCATGACATGGATTCTTTTTTGGTGTTTTTTGTGGATGATATCATGGTTATTTATCACAATCGACATGAAAATTATAACCACCTTGTGATCATTTTGAATAAACTAAGGGAGAATCTATTATACGCTAAGATCACAAAGTTACACTTTTGTATGGATCAAATTCACATATTGGGTCACATCATCTCAGAGATAAAAGTATCAATGGACCCAGAAAAGGTTAGAGCTACTGTTTCCTAGGAGTATTTGAAGATTGTTCTGACATTCAATGTTTCTTTGGGATTGTTGGTTACCACATGTGTCTTATGTAGGAATTATCATGTGTAACAGTTCCATTGAAGGGCTTGACTTAGAAGGGTGAGAATTTTGTGTGGTCATATTCTTATGAGACAACCTTTTAGGATTTGAAATGAAAGTTAACATCAACACCAATTCTAATACTTCCAGAGTAGGGAAAGAGATACAAGGTTTACTCTGACACATCAGGCATGGTTCTAGGGGTAGTGATGATGTAGAGAGATAGTGTCATGATGTAATGATCTTGGCACCTAAGGAATAATGAGAGGAATTACCCTACACAAGATCTCAGGGTAGTTGTAGTTGTTCATGCTTTTCACTATTGGAGACACTATTTACTAGGAGAGCATTTTTTGGTGTACGTAGACCAAAAAATCCTCAAGTACACCTTTACACTACATGATCTAAATCTGAGGCAATGTATTTGGATGGAGCACCGATAGTATATTGACTACTATCTTTCCAACAAAATTGGTAGTAGAAATGTGGTGTCCAATGCACTAAGGAAGAGAATTCAAGTTCATGCAGTGCAGTAAAGCATTAGAGAGTGAAAGATTGTGGTGTTATTATCTGAGATGCATCTCAAGGTGCATGAAATGTTGTGAAATTATTTTATATCATCTTTAGTTGTGACCTCTACCATACTGGATAGAGTTAGGATGAGGAAACTGTTAGATTTAGAAGGACTAGTCCTACGAGGGTGTGTGGATGGTGAGGAAACTCCTCCTAGTTTGAAGTTATGAATGAATGAGATCTTGGATATTTATGGATGATATTGGTTTCCTATGGATATAAATGAGGATTTTATGTGTGAGTTTCATGGTTCATCTTGGGAATTTAATCCCAGAGTGACCAAGATGTACTGTGAATTGAGCCATTAGTACATGTTTCTGGGCATGAAGCAAGTGGTAGCCAGTTTTGTTACGAGGTGTTCCACCTATCAGTAGGTGAAGGCAGAACATCAGTGACCAGATGAAATTTTATAGCAGTTACCTATTCCATAATAGAAATTTTAGTATGTCATGATGGATTTCATGAATGGTTTACAAAGGTCACCTTGAGGTAATGATGTTGTGTGGGTTGTTATTGATTTCTCATTTTGTTCCTATTAAAGAGAACTTCAGTATTGATTAAATTGGGAGGTTTTACGTCTGTGAGATTGTATGACTACATGGGGTCCCCCATTCAATACCTTCATATAGGGATTACTACTTTACATCTCATTTCGGGAAGAGTTTTTAGAGGGCGTTGTGTACACATGTGCTTCTGAGCACAAAAGACCACCCTCAGACTAATGTCCAGTCAGAGCATACGATACAGGTGTTAGATTATATATTGAGAGACTGTGTCCAGGATATTGGGGGCTCTTGGGATAGGAATATTTCTTAGTTTGAGTTCTTCTAAAATATAATTTATCAGGCGATGATACAGATGGAACATTACGAGGCATTATATGGTAGGTCATATTACTCTCCCCTATGTTGTTTAAAGGCTAGTGAGGTAGATTTAATGGGATCGCGTCTCATATATAAGTCTTCTGAGTAGGTCTAGTTGATTCAGAAGTGGATGGATACAACACCATCTCATCATAAATCACATGTCAATCACTATGGATAAACTCTAGAGTTCTAGGTATAGGATCGGGTTTTCTTACATGTTTCACCGATGTTGGGACACAGACGAATCAGGAGACAGGGTAAAATTTCACCATGATATGTTGTTCCGTTCAAGATTTTGGAGAGAGTTGGGTTGGTTTTTTATTGGTTGTAGTTACCTCAGAGGTACCAATCGATGCATGATGTCTTCCACATATCTCAACTACACTCCTATTATCCAGAAATATCTCATGTATTTCATCCCAATGAGTTTGAGCTTTAGATTTATGTGTCCTTTGAGGATCATCTAATTTGTATCATTGAGAGGATCACGAAGGTTCACCATGGCTGGTCATTTTCTCTAGTGTGGGTACAATGGTAGCACTACCGTATAAAGAATGAGTCCTGGGAGTGGAGGGACAATATTCATTATCAGTGGATAGAGTTTTTCTCAGAAGAATCTTGACCACCCTCTAGAGATCAATTCGACGATGAATTTTTATAATGGGGCATGATTGTAAGAACCCAGGTTTTTGAAAAAGGTAAAAATCCTTTTCCTTTCAGTTTAAATTCTTTGTTATTAATTTAAGTATGTACCCCTTTTGATCATGAGTATTTTGGAAGTTTATGTGGTTCATTTAGAGTCTTGAGTTGGGTTTTGAGGGTGTATTTGGATTTTCACACAGTTAGGAGAAACCACGAATGGTAGGAAAAATAGATAGACTAATAGTGAGAGGGGTTATATTAGCTTCTGCACGTCTTGAGAAACAGTGCAGTACTGGCTACACATCCGTGTAGAAAGTCTAAAAAATTTCCGAATTTTTATAGAGTGTTAACACATTGTTACTGTATATCTAGTCAGACCTTGCAGGGTAACCATGTGAACGCCACTGGAGACATATAGAAACCATGAGAAAAGGTGCACGATGGGACAAACCAAGTGCCTAAACTATCTGAATGAGTTTTTAATGGAAAATTATCATTTTCCATTGTTTTCTTTTAAAGATAAAAATAGGTTTCTTCTTCTTCTTGTTAGGTAGAGTTGCATGTAGGATCTCCCTCTTTAGGCACCTTTAATAGTATTTGAGGCCATCTTGCTGTCTGATCTATATTTCGACCATGGATCATCTCATCGGATCCACATCGGAATGGCATACATTACTTTTTAGTTGTTCATATTTCTTTGGAACAAAGATTGTGGTATTTGACTTTGGGCTCATATGCTATAATATCCCATTCTTCTTCCATTGTTATGATCTCTCTTAAAATAGGATGAATTGGGACTCGATATTAGATTACCCCTCTACTACCGTGATGAGGTAGGTGGTACATACTTTTCATTGGCTTTTCTTGTTTTTTAGGAGTTCAGATGATATTCCACCCACCAGACATTCTAATGTGGCCCAGTTTTTATCAAGCCACTTGCAGTAGGATTAGTTGAACCTAGTGAGGATTATCTTAGGTTTCGTTTAGGTGTGTTCTGTCACAACTCGTCCCCCTGGTCCCACGTCGTGACATTCCCCTAGCCCGCCTCTCGAAGGCCAGTGATTGGTGACTAGTGTCGAAGGCGTCAACCTACAAGTGGGAGGCATTTTCCTGAGTACCTATATACACGCACACTCTACCACATCCAAAATATGGAAAGGTAAAAATTCATTCTCTTATACAACCACTGAGTAAAAGTAAAACTGTAGGTTAAATGGGCCTGAATAAAAACCCCAAAAAAAGAAGATATGAAAAGAAGAAAGTACAAGGAAAAATCTGAAGGTTGTCCCCTGAAAACCCCACTAGATGGGTAAGTGTAGAGTATCTCCTGAAATGCATTGACGTACACCCCACCTACCTAGTCTCTTGGGGAATCACCCTGTCGTCGGCCACCAAGTCCTCTGTCAAGGGGGCTATCGTCTGCACGAGACACAACACGTGTGGTCGAGGACCGTGAAAGGGTGAGTAACACAGTACACAGTAGGGACCTCAAAACCAACATGGAAAGATCAAAAAAAAATTCGTGATGCAAACCACACAACATGATCATGAAAAATTATTGCTCACACTATGTGTAACCTTGATTAAAGAGAGTATGATGATTAGTCGCATCATCGAACACATTGGGATATGGGAGACGTCCTCCTCAATGAGTACAGTGGGCCTACTGGGTGATACAGAGTCGCTTCCCACTAACCATGGACTTATGTGGTACATATCCCTGATTAGTACCGTGGGTATTTGGGGTCACATAGAGACAATCCCTACCATGGGCATGCTGGGTCACACAGAGCCTATTCCCACCATGGCCTCACTGATGTACTCTCTTGTAGAGTGCCATGGCACTGCTGGGTAACATAGATCCACTCCCCATCATGGGTGTGTAGGGTCACACAGAGACGCTTCCCACTAATCAATCTTAGCCAATCCTCAAAGTGTGTCTTTTTAAAAGTCTTTAGGTCTCATCCAACAACAAGGTTTCCACCAGAAGTGTGCTAGATTCTAAGAGAACTCATCCTCAATCCATTCTCCTCATTCAAAATTCCATGAAAGCAACCATAGAGTATACCAAAAGATCCTCCTTGGCGTGAGGGTTCAAATTCCACAAACATCTCATCAATCAAATTCCCAATTTGTATGCTATTGGAATTTTAGTAAACATGGTTCACTTGCATCAGGGCCCGATCCGACCTGGTCAGACCGACCTGACAAATCCTGCCTGGGGGCCCCTCGTGAGCCTTTTTAGTTCAACTGGACCGATTATCCTAGTTCACATCTAGGTCATCTTGGTCTTTCCTGGCTATTGGTCCAGGCCCATTGGGCTTGCTAGACGCAGCTCGGTTTGACCGAGGGTCCAGCCCGTAGGGTCGCCCGATGAATCAGTTTCATCTGGCCCAGCCTGCAACCGGTGGACCAGTCTATTCCCCTCGTGGGCCGCCTATCTGACTAGTATTATGTCCTCATCTAGGCTAGAAGAAGCGGTACGACATTGATTCCAGTCAGGGCCACATAACGACCCATCTTGCACACGAAGATCCAAACCACTTTTCGGACTAGTCTCCTCTGCCCCGCCCATGAGCAGAGGCTGGTTCTTCATCTTGACCGAATGCCTAAGGGAATCCTCTTTAGTTCCCCACGACTAGGTAAGATGGTCATGATTTGGGTCCCACTAGTGGTTGTTGGACCGTGTACCAGTGAGGGACCACGCCCCGCAGGCACGGACCATATTCTCCCCTGCCTACCGTCGACCATTGTCGATGGATGCTGCTACCTCACCACAGCCCGATACTGCTGCTACTGTCACCCCTGGTGGTACATTGGGGCACATCACCATCCGCCTAGAGCTGTCGGCACTGGCGCACTGGTGGGTACTTCTGCGGACCACCAGATCCACTCTAGTGGTCTGTTTTTCACACCGTTTGCACCTTCGTCCTGCATGGGTTGCTACTATTCTTTATAAGGCCTTGAATCCACTTTGTAATCACATGGAGTTTTGTTCATAAAGAACCCACAAGGTGGAGGGGATAGGGCCTTGTTGGGGTCATCCCACACCCTCCACATTAGAGTTTAAACTTGGTGAGGTTTGGGATTGAAGTTCAATCAAACAGATAATTAATAATCCCAGGAAAAACTCAAAGAAAAATACCTATATGAAGAACAAGCGATCTAAAGATCAACCTGTTTATGGGTTGATCGGAATTCTTTGTTATATAATAAAGAATGGGGGAACTTAAAACAAAAACAAACAACTACTTTGTTGGAGTTCTTCATTGAAGTGATCTGTCCTCAGCGATTCAAGTTCCTTTGGCATTCGACGCTCCCCGGTCCCATTATTCAATGTCAATCAATGTCACTAGAGATTAAACGGAATTCTTCATTCTTAATTGGAGAGAATTATTGTCGTTGGTTTGTTCTAGAAATTCCATAGTTTGTTCCAGATTTCTCCAATGCATTATCTCATTAAAAGAAAACACGTCGCAATGTTTCTGTTATACTTCTTCATCGCGTCGTTATGATGTTTCATTTATGAAACCCCATATCTGTTGCGCTTCATTTAATGTTGTGTTATGTTTCATGTTTACAATACACTAATGAGCTTCATTTAATTACACTCATCTTCACTTTTTCTTCGCATCACAGCACTGATGTGCCACCACAAAATGGTTGAAAAACACAATTAAAATAAATTTCTATGTTATTTTATTTTTTTCTGAAGGGTCCGAAAATTAACTTTTCTGGTCGACCCTTTCCAGTCCATGTTATATCTATTCTATGAGAATCACATCTTTCTACGATCAATTGTGCCCTCAGATTTATAATTTGGGTAACTATTTAGATTTTTCCAAAACTATGCATGCACGCCATATTAATTCACATAAAAAATCTCAAAAACATCTTTCCCCCTTGGCCCATGCTAGTAAGGTTAAATCCTACATAAGAAGAAAATTTCATCACAAACTCAATGGTGGTATGGTATTTTTAGTCAGAGTTTCCATTTGTGAGTTATGAGAATTCTAAAATAAAATAACATTAATTTAAATTATTTAAATTATGGTCATGACCCAAAATCCAACATTCAGTGCCAGCTCAAGACAATCAAATTTAGGCTCTGCCTAAGGGAAGAATATCCTCACAAACTCAATTGTACTCCCATATTTCCAATCCGAGTTACCATTTTTTATATATAAGGGTTTGAAAATAAAATAACGTTATTCAATTATATTATTTACAACCAAAAACTACTTTCCACTATTGACTCGCGATGACCAATGTTAGTCTCTACCTAGGGAAATCATACCCCCATGATCTCAACAGTGTTCTCATATTTTCAATTCAATTCACCTTTCATGATTTAAAAACATTTAAAAATAAAGTAATTTTATTTAATTATTTTATGTATGATTATTCCATTTTCAGGTTTCAACACTAGAGGCCTTCATTGATAAATCATAATTCATGACTTGGGTAAACTAACCATCTTGAATACAATGGTGCCTTCAAGATTTTGATCCGAGAACCATTTTAACAGTTATTTCACTTTTTTTGGAAAACCATTCATGAGCGCTATTTAAAACATAATACTTTTCGATGGATCATTCTAAGAACTTTGGGACTCAGAATAACAAATCGTATCAGTGCTTGGTCTTGAAATAATTCCTTATAATTTAAAAAACAATACATGTAATTTCTAGGACATTACATTACTCCCCCCATTTCGAGCTTCACAATCTCAAAATCCAAAACAAGGCTAAAAAACAAATGGGGGTAATGAGCAAGAATCTAAGCCTCCTTCTATCATGTTCTATCCTTGAGATTCTTGTTCTTCCACCAAATGTGTACTAGGGGAATCACCCATACACAAAGTACATTCTCCCATCGATCCCCTATCTCCACTAGAAACCCTATAAATGTCACCCCATCATTAATGTCTAGCTCGCCCCATTTGATGACCTGCAATGGATCATGCACGTACCTCCTTATTTGTGACACGTGGGAAATATAGTGCACCTGGTTCATATATGGGGGTGATCTATGTGGAACTCCACCTCGCCAAATCTACTCAGAATCTAGAATGGTCTGAAGAACCTCAAAGATAACTTGACGCGCCGACCAAATCTCTACAATCCTCCCTGGGGTGAGACCTGAAGGAACATGTTGTCTCCCTCATCAAACTCCCAGGGCCTCCATATCCTATCTGAAAAAGGTTTATGCCTACCCTATTGTAATGCCCCGACCCCAGCTACCCAGAGTCGGTGCATTACTTCGTAACATTGGCATGATCACAAAAGATCAAGTCTCGAAAGACCGATTAGTTTAGTAGCCTTGGAAACACTAGATACATTCACAAGTCTTACATTACATCATAAAGTGAAAAAATAATAACAAAGTCTTCATAGTCCACACTAATATCCTCTTCTTACTATCCCTGCAGGTCATTCATAAAATACTTCTTCACATCCTGGAAAGTATTAAAACATTGAAAGGGGTGAGCTCAGATGCTCAGTAAGGATAAAAATAATGCGGAATCTTTCATAAATAAACATAAAAATTTAAGCCAATGTATAACTAAAACAAAAGCCTTTTAAACTTGAACATCAACATAATATGGAAAAAGTAAAATGAGATAATTCCATTCACTTCCTCACATGGATATTCTACTGGTCGAATAATCAAATGCAATATCAATAACCACTTTCATAATGATGGAATGCATAATTCCATACTATCATAACCACGTAGTCAAGGCCTCGTGCCAAGACCACAAATAAGATTTTGTCAAGGCCTTGTGCCAAGACACTAGTTTGTCTCATGAGACCTGCTGATATATCAAGGAGCTATAGCGGGCTCCACCCATCACTTATTAAGTCCAATGCATTCCTCATATGAATAGGTTTAAACATATCATAAACCATAACATAATCATATCACATAAAACATTCATAAAGGAAACATAACAGTTACACATTTCAATCACATGATATAAATACAACACATTGATATAATAAAAATGCTTTCAAAACCATTTTCAATACCAAAATAAAAGAAAGTTAAAACTTTGTATTTATTTTTCATTAAAAAAAATGATGGCTTGTAGAGGAAGCCGAAACTCAAATAATGGTCACGGCGGCGGAGAAGTCGTTGTCGCCGCATAAGTACGGAAAAACATTCCCTTTTTGTCGTTTAGTAAAACACTTCATATAAAAAATATTCCTTTTGAATAAACGTAAAATTCAAATGGGTTTATACACCGTATAAAAGAAAGTTTTGTATAAATCCAAATATGCCTCAATGAAAGGGGATTGAGAAGAAGTCCTTAAAAAGATATTTTTTTAAATAAAGTACATCTGTAATGTGTATTCACTATAAGTACACATAAATAATGTAAAAATACAATATAGTACATAATAATATCATTACATAATTTGAAAGTAGGAGATTAACCCAAAGAATAGAAATTGGGTTAATAAGTTCCCTTACCTCGTGTCTGACTTGACTCAACAGTTCTTTAACCTCCTGAATAATAAAATAGAGTTAATACATACCTTATTAAGAAACATTTTAAATTTAATTATCCTTATTATATCACTTATTATAATGATATGAACATTATGTAAAAGTTAATAACGGTTGTTTTTCCGATCTTTGGTACTTGAGTCAACAATAAACTTCTTATAATTACAAGTTGTTTATGTGGTAGAATATCCATTATCTCCAGAATTATATTCATTATTTAGATGTCATATAAATCATATATATCCAGTATATACATTCATTTATAATATTACGTAATATTTAGAGGTAAGAAATGAAATGCACCGTTCATGGAGACGGTAAGCCGTACGTACGCATGAACGCTACTTTCATTTATATTTCATATTTAATGTAATGAAATCATAATTATATATGGGTATAATATAGTTCCAGTATAATATCATATATAATATCATTTAATCCATCCTTTATACATCCCACATATGGCATTAACGATTCACATCACTTTGAGGGGGCGGTAGTCCGCACTTCCTAAAATTAAATTATCGCGTTTTACCCATAATGGAAATCATAGAGTATGCCATAAATGAGAAATACAGAAGAATAAGTAAAACATAAACATATTATATATCATATATAAAAATAGTTACATCTTAATGGCCACCTTTGAAGGTGTTATATGAGTGTTGAACAATCATCGTTTCGTGAGGCAGAAATTCGACATCCACAGAAACCGTATGTTCTTTAACCATTAGATGTAGGTGTGTGTAAGTGTAGCTCGAATCCTTATTATAAAAACATCCTAGTATATTGAGGATACTAGTGTTGTTACAAAAGAAATGAATAAAAAGAGGTTAGGGGGTTTGAGAAGAAAAATAAAACAAAACATCATTAGAGAAGACATTACCTCAAAATCGGGTAACTCTTTTTGATTTGAGCCAAAGGCTTCCTTGGGAAAAGTTCTACCCAAAGTGAGGCTTCTAGGAGTAATAGGGGGAAGTTGGGAGAGTATTTTGGTAGAGGTTGGCCGATCCAAATGGCTTGAAAAGTGTAAATGAGGTGGGAGAGGTGGGGGCCTTTTATAAGTGGAGAGGAGGGGTACTTTTGGAAAGATTGAAATGTTACATTATTACACAATGCTTTTCGGATTCTAAAGGTCCCACACTTATATAATTCGAGTCTAAGGTGATAAGGTTTCGAAATATCCTCATCCAATAGGCTTTGGACAAGTGTAAGCCTTGGATTTGACATTATCATCTCATTTTATTTAAATCGTTAAATAATGAGGTCATCGCTGCATCATCATGATGTCATTAATCATTTAATTTTTATAATGTCTAAAAATTATAAAAAAAATACTATGATGTAGGAAATCGTTTTATCTTTCTAATTAATATTTATAGTCAAAATTTGGACTTGTTTAACCCCACTTAAAAAATGTTTTAGTAAAACAACTCATGTTTGTGTCAATTTAATTTTAACATTAAATAAATATATATTAATGTCATTTTCCAAATAAAGTGGCTCCATGGGGTCCCCAAGTTGACCCATGGGTTTTATTGGTCGGCCATGACTCATCCAATAGTAGTAGGACAAGTGTCAAGCTCATATCATATTATTAAAACATTGTTTTTACCTTAAACTACACTAATTACCTCTAATCGTGATTAAGAACTTAAAAGTTACTATTCACCAAAAATTTATTTTAATCTCATTGAACCACATTTTACTTGTTAATGAAAAAATATATGTCGGATTTTTGAAAATCAAAACACAGAAGTGGTAATATTTCATTTAAACAAAAAATCAGTTATTTAACTACCACTTAGTGGTTTCACTATTCATCAAAAAATGAAGTTTTTCAGAACAAGGCCAAAATTTCACCCTAAGCTATAATTGATATTCCGAATTCAAAAATGATGTCTATTTTACAAAATTCCAAACATATAAGTTGCATTAATTAATTTTATAATTAATTCCCGCTGTCACAACAAATAGCGTGTTTTAAGAAACAATTTATATCAAAAGATTAGAAATTGTTTATGTCCAATTTCAAAGTGAAATTAATTCTAATGAACACCATTGAATAAAATGGTAAAAATATATTCTAATTATACTTTAAAACCACTCAATAATATAACTTATCACTATAAATTATTTTGATTAAAAAAGTTGTTTTAATTATTTTTCACTATTCATAAAAATTCGGAAGTTCTCAGAAAATTACAAAAAATTCAACATAGGCCAATTTCAATATTAGGAATACAAAAATGAAGTCCATTTTGAAATATAAAATTTATATAATTTTAAAAAGTCGTTATTACTATTTATAACGGCTACTATGATTAGTCGCGGTGTTTTAGAACTCGAAGTTGCGTACAATGCAAGCTATTGCATTATTGAATGAGAAGCGTATCATGGAAGCTCGGGGTGTTACATTCTCCCCTCCTTCAATAAATTGCGTCCTCGCAATTTGAAATTTTTTCTTTGAAAATAAGAGGTTGAAAATAGAAAATACCTTTGTGGAAAACCTACATCGGAAATAAGGTTAATAAAATTTAGCCTTAATAAGAGGGAAATGGAAATAAGAAAGTCACCACCAAATTATGATCTCGATAAGGAGAACATTGGTTGCAATTAGAGACGTATAATTGGAGGAAAAAAGTAAATATTTGTAGGGAGTGATTGAGGTCATCAATCACAATCAACTGTCAAATTGAGGGCCTCAAAGCCTTCAATCTATGTTGATTTAAAATATCATCAGTTCAATAAGACATAAGGTATTAGGATAACACATTTTTTGTTTTAATATCCCTTTATTAAAGTTTAAGAATTAATTTATTCATTGAATAACAGATAGGTATATATATATTTATGCCTGACAATTGGAGTTTCAACCTTCAACTCACCTTTCACTCAAAAAGATAATAGAACCCAAAAATATTATACTTTTCATAATCGTATAAGGTTCCAAATGTTAACACATACAATTTAGATTAGTAAAATTATTTTGTAATAACCAGGGACTTCCTGTAGGCTAGTGGTAAATAAAGGCCTGTCGCACTATGGTTGTGGGTTCGATTCCTGCAGCTTTGTCCGACGCGACGGGTTATGCCCCACCATGCAGGTTGTCCTTTTCCTAAAAATATAGTACTATACTATTCCAAAAATAATCTTAATAAATGTTTTAACCTTAAAAAATACTATCCAAAGATCAACTTAATCCATTCCAACCTTTATAGTTATCCAAAATACCTCCGTCCAGACTTTCTCTAAAGGGTCGTTAAATTCCAAAATCAATTGTAACCTCAGATTCCCCAAACAAAGTAATGTTTCTCTTAGTGTCACATACTAAAAATATGATTACCTTCATCATATTAAATCCATAATGAAAACAACATGTACTGCAGTACAATCCTTATATATATCACATTATTCTTATAACCATAATCTAGTTCTTGAGTCCAAAAACACAAATACAATAATTATTCCGCTTCAACTGTAGTCACAACATAAGATTGGCCTTGATCCCTTGGCCTTTTCTGAGGTAAGTTTCCTTGACTCTTAAGACATTCATTTGCATAATGACCCATTTCTCTACAATTGTAGCATTCAACTTTGATAGCCTCTTTCTTTCCCTTGCAATCACGAGTCTGGTGACCCTTTTCTCCACATTTATAACAAACTCCCATTCCTTTTAGGCACGTACCAGGGTGATTCTTCCCACAATTATCACATAATGGAAAATCCTTCTTTCCCTTTTTCCCTTTATCTGTCTCTTGTTCCACCGTTCTCTTCTTCTCTTGCTTTACTTTGTTATCATAAGACTTAGAGAATTCCTTTTCTGTCTTGATAGCACACGAGACAATATCTTCGTATGATGAGATGGATTGTGATACTAAAGCTCGACGGAGAAATGGTTTTAACCCATCAAAGAAACGATCAATCTTACTCCTTGGGTTACGTATATAATCGGCAGCATGCCTCGCTAACCTTGTAAAGTTAGCCTCATACTTTGCGACATTCTCATCCTCCTTCTGCCTCAAACTCAGAAATTGCCTTTCCATATCTGCTCGATGGTCACGAGGAAAGTATTTTTCTAAGAAAAGCTTTTTTAACTCCCTCCATTCCATATTCGATACTTCATCATCTTCCTTTGTGTTTTGAATCAGCGACCACCACTGATCGGAATCTCCAGTGAGGCGGTAAACTGCCATGACAACCTTCTCCCTTTCACTACTCCCCAAGGCATGGAATATTTTCTCTAAGGAATTTATCCATTTCTCAGATACTATAGGATTTGTACTCCCATTGAAGGTTTGTGGTTGTTGCCTCATGAAGCGGTCTAACATTGATCCTCCACGTTGCGGATCAGGGTGCTCCATACGAGTAAGGTTATTATTCATAACCTGAGTATGTTTTCCCAGTATGGTGATTAGCTGATCGGCACCAGTTGCATCACCAGCCCCACTATAATTATCTTGAGCAGGATGGAAATCCCTACATGGAGTGCGTGCATTGATACAGTTTCCATTTCTTTCACTAGGCGCCATTTCTAAACAATGGCATAAACTAGATTAGTTTATGAATCAAAATACATAATTCCATACTTTTAAAACACTTTAAATAAATTGAGCTATTTATGGATATAATCCATAATCATAAAAATGTTTTCTTTGAGGAAGTATATACTCATAAACCCTTCATAATGATTTGTAATGAAAATGAGAGTTATCCTAAGCATATCCCCCGGGAGTGTCGTAACCAAGAGTGAAGCAAGGCCCGTTGTCGTGCACCAGTTCTCGTTCGAGTCTAGCTCAAAGCGTTGTTTTCGGGTTTTACCCCTAGGTACATCTGTGCCAGAGCCGCCTCTACCTGCTCGTATCCATACAGGGATGTATTGCTCGGAAAACTCACAACATCTCTACAATACCAAAATTCTAGGAATTTCTTCTATACTAATCCTCAAAGTCTATCTTCGGGATATGTGCTCTAATCAGAGTTTATCTAAATCTAGCTTCCAAGGTTAGTACTAAACTACCTCTGATACCAACTATAATGCCCCGACCCCAGCTACCCAGAGTCGGTGCATTACTTCGTAACATTGGCATGATCACAAAAGATCAAGTCTCGAAAGACCGATTAGTTTAGTAGCCTTGGAAACACTAGATACATTCACAAGTCTTACATTACATCATAATGTGAAAAACTAATAACAAAGTCTTCATAGTCCACACTAATATCCTCTTCTTACTATCCCTGCAGGTCATTCATAAAATACTTCTTCACATCCTGGAAAGTATTAAAACATTGAAAGGGGTGAGCTCAGATGCTCAGTAAGGATAACAATAATGCGAAATCTTTCATAAATAAACATAAAAATTTAAGGCAATGTATAACTAAAACAAAATCCTTTTAAACTTGAAAATCAACATAATATGGAAAAATTAAAATGAGATAATTCCATTCACTTCCTCACATGGATATTCTACTGGTCGAATAATCACATGCAATATCAATAACCACTTTCATAATGATGGAATGCATAATGCCAGACTATCATAACCACGTAGTCAAGGCCTCGTGCCAAGACCACAAATAAGATTTTTTCAAGGCCTTGTGCCAAGACACTAGTTTGTCTCATGAGACCTGCCGATGCATCGAGGAGCTATATCGGGCTCCACCCGTCACTTATTAAGTCCAATGCATTCCTCATATAAATAGGTTTAAACATATCATAAACCATAACATAATCGTATCACATAAAACATGCATAAAGGAAACATAACAGTTCCACATTTCAATCACATGATATAAAAACAACACATTGATATAATAAAAACTCTTTCAAAACCATTTTCAATACCAAAATAAAAGAAAGTTAAAACTTTGTATTTATTTTTCATTAAAAAAATGATGGCTTGTAGAGGAAGCCGAAACTCAAATAATGGTCACGGCGGCGGAGAAGTCATTGTCGCCGCATAAGTACGGAAAAACATTCCCTTTTTGTCGTTTAGTAAAACGCTTCATATAAAAAATATTCCTTTTGAATAAACGTAAAAGTCAAATGGGTTTATACACCGTATAAAAGAAAGTTTTGTATAAAACCAAATATGCCTCAATGAAAGGGGATTGAGACGAAGTCCTTAAAAAGATCTTTTTTTAAATAAAGTACATATGTAATGTGTATTCACTATAAGTACACATAAATAATGTACAAATACAATATAGGACATAATAATATCATGACATAATTTGAAAGTAGGAGATTAACCCAAAGAATAGAAATTGGGTTAAGAAGTTCCTTTACCTCGTGTCTGACTTGACTCAACCGTTCTTTAACCTCCTGAATAATAAAATAGAGTTAATATATACCTTATTAAGAACCATTTTAAATTTCATTATCCTTATTATATCCCTTATTACAATGATATGAACATTATGTAATTATTTAAGTTAATAACGGTTGTTTTGCCGATCTTTGGTACTTGAGTCAACAATAAACTTCTTATAATTACAAGTTGTTTATGTGGTAGAATATCCATTATCTCCAGAATTATATTCATTATTTAGATGTCATATATATCATATATATCCAGTATATACATTCATTTATAATATTACATAACATTTAGAGGTAAGAAATGAAATGCACCGTTCATGGAGACGGTAAGCCGTACGTACACATGAACGCTACTTTCATTTCTATTTCATATTTAATGTAATGAAATCATAATTATATAAAGGTATAATATAGTTCCAGTATAATATCATATATAATATCATTTACTCCATCCTTTATACATCCCACATATGGCATTAACGATTCACATCACTTTGAGGGGGCAATAGTCCGCACTTCCTAAAATGAAATTATCGTGTTTTACCCATAATGGAAAACATAGAGTATGCCATAAATGAGAAATATAGAAGCATAAGTAAAACATAAACATATTATATATCATATATAAAAATAGTTACATCTTAATGGCCACCTTTGAAGGTGTTATATGAGTGTTGAACAATCATCGTTTCGTGAGGCAGAAATTCGCCATCCACAGAAACCGTATGTTCTTTAACCATTAGATGTAGGTGTGTGTAAGTGTAGCTCGAATCCTTCTTATAAAAAAATCCTATTATATTGAGGATACTGGTTTTGTTACAAAATAAATGAATAAAAATAGGTTAGGGGTTGGAGAAGAAAAATAAAACAAAACAACATTAGAGAAGACATTACCTCAAAATCGGGTAACTCTTTCTGATTTGAGCCAAAGGCTTCCTTGGGAAGAGTTCTGCCCAAATTTAGGCTTCTAGGAGTAATAGGGGGAAGTTGGGAGAGTATTTTGGAAGAGGTTGGCCGAGCCAAATGGCTTGAAAAGTGTAAATGAGGTGGGAGAGGTGGGGGCCTTTTATAAGTGGAGAGGATGGGTACTTTTGGAAAGATTGAAATGTTACATTATTACACAATGCTTTTTGGATTCTAAAGGTCCCAAACTTATATAATTCGAGGATAAGGTGATAAGGTTTCGAAATATCCTCATCCAATAGGTTTTGGACAAGTGTATGCCTTGGATTTTACATTATCATCTCATTTTATTTAAATTGTTAAATAATGAGGTCATTGCTGCATCATCATGATGTCATAAATAATTTAAGTTATATAATTACTAAAAATTATAAAAAAAATACTATGATGTAGGAAATCTTTTTAGATTTCTAATGAATATTTATAGTCAAAATTTGGACTTGTGTAACCCCACTTAAAAAATGTTTTAGTAAAACAACTCATGTTTGTGTCAATTTAATTTTAACATTAAATAAATATATAATAATGTCATTTTCCAAATAAAGTGGCTCCATGGGGTCCCCAAGTTGACCCATGGGTTTTCTTGGTCGGCCATGACTCATCCAATAGTAGTAGGACAAGTTTCAATCTCATATCATATTATTAAAACATTTTTTTTACCTTAAACTACACTAATTACCTCTAATCGCGATTAAGAACTTAAAAGTTACTATTCACCAAAAATTTATTTTAATCTCATTGAACTACATTTTACTTCTTAATGACTACCATGTATGTCGGATTTTTGAAAATCAGAACACAGAAGTGGTAATATTTCATTTAAACGAAAAATCAGTTATTTAACTACCACTTAGTGGTTTCACTATTCATCAAAAATTGAAGTTTTTCAGAACAAGGCCAAAATTTCACCCTAAGCTATAATTGATATTCCGAATTCAAAAATGATGTCTATTTTACAAAATTCCAAACATATAAGTTGCATTAATTAATTTTATAATTAATTCCCGCTGTCACAACAAATAGCGTGTTTTAAGAAACAATTTATATCAAAAGATTATCAATTGTTTATGTCCAATTTCAAAGTGAAATTAATTCTAATGAACACCATTGGATAAAATGGTAAAAATATATTCTAATTATACTTTAAAACCACTCAATAATATAACTTATCACTATAAATTATTTTGATTAAAAAAGTTGTTTTAATTATTTTTCACTATTCATAAAAATTCGGAAGTTCTCAGAAAATTACAAAAAATTCAACATAGGCCAATTTAAATATTAGGAATTCAAAAATGAAGTCCATTTTGAAATATAAAATTTCTATAATTTTAAAAAGTCGTTATTACTATTTATAACGGCTACTATGATTAGTCACGGTGTTTTAGAACTCGAAGTTGCATACAATGCAAGCTATTGCATTATTGAATGAGAAGCGTATCATGGAAGCTCGGGGTGTTACACCTATGTAGTCACCATCCACTACTAGAGGATCTTTACCTTCTCAATGGTAGCCCGTAACAACTATGGACCACTGAGTGTGGACTCCCCTGGGTTTTTCCAGCATACAGGTGATCATCAAGGCCACCCGTACAAGGCATAAAATTCTGTCATGCTAATGGTGGAGGGATAACAGTTGTTGTATGAAAACTCCACTAGTGGTAGGTGTTCCTACCAACTATGACCAAAATCAAGGATGAATGCACAAAGCATGTCCTCCAAGGTCTGTATGGTATGCTCTGTCTGACCATCTGTCTTAGGGTGATATTCCATGACCAGTCACAACTGAGTCCCGAACACCTCATAAAATCCCATATACAGCTGGGATGTAAAGAGAGAATCATGGTCAGATACAATCGTCGAGGGTACCCCATGATGTTTCACTATCTCCAGGATGTATAGGCATCCCAATACCTCTACCACATTTCTCGTTAAAAGATTACTGACTACTTTGAATTCATAGCCCTAGAGGAACTCCAGCCATCATCTTTATCTGAACTTCTGAAAATCCTATGGGTACCTTTCTATCCTCATGAAAGGATACCTCTTTTTAACTGATTGATATGTCCATCGAACCATTGGTAGTGGGAACTTGTTCCCCATGGACACTTGGTTAATTGGTTGGTAATCCAAACATAACCTCAAACACTAGGTCTTACTGAGACGTTTCTCTATACGTCCCCCACCTACGCCCCCTGTTCGAGAAGACTCTAAAAAATACATCCAATATACTAATGAGGATTTCAATGCCATCTTATGGTGTACACTGATATAGAAGTCCATCCCCTACGGGGAGGAATTCCTAAAATCATCTTTTGAAAGGAATTTTTGACCCTCCACCACTAATATTTGGAACAAAAAACTCAAAATATCCACTACCATGAGGGTAAGGCTGGCCGACTCAAGAGTGATCAGAAGAACCCTCCTATGAATTAGTTTATCTCGTGCTGCATGGTTTTACTTTTTAACTGAACAAGGAAAAACCCATTCTGACATTGTGTATATACTGTATTATTTTACCTAAATTAGTCAATATGATCATGAACTGTGGATGAACATTCCATATCCAAACTAACATTGTATGGCCTCGAAACTTCCACCAAGAGGTTCCAACCGAAACTCTAACCTCAAGGGTCAGATCACACCATTGGCATAAGTGTAGACACATATTATAGCAGGATGAAATGGGAATGGAGTAGTTGTATGTGGTCAAAGAGTATAACCCAATGGCTCCCAGAATGATTCGAGGTACAATATGTGTCTACTACTAGCTATCATATTAATTGAAATCGGTTCTAATCATTCCTTCTTGTCAAGAATCTTGTTCAAGACCTAGAGTTTCCAACTTATGTGAGGGTGATAGAGAGAACCCTTTTGGTTAGAAGTCCTTTGATTGGGTAGATATAGCTAGTGGAAGTCGGTAGTGTGAAAGCAGGTAGCCGACGTCAGTCTCAGATGTTTGGATGTGTGAGACATTTTGAGAAGAGGTCTCAAGGTGGGGGATCTATAGATCAAGGCTCATGGGGTTATTCTAGTCATCCTCATAAGAGGTAATTATTTTCAAAAGATGGCAGGGGAAATCTCACTATAGATTTTCTAACATGTTACGTGGACAGTAAAATGGTGGATGGTCCATCGGGGTAGAGGAAGTGATAGAAACAAATGAAACTGTAGGGTAACAACCATGGAAGAGGGTCAGGGAAAGCAGCAGGAGGTGGTATACATTTCTACATGTTACAACCACTACCCCAATGTGGTCCGACACTATATCATGTAGTAGGAGGACATGAGAATGGAGTAGCTGTGTGTGGTCAATGAGTATAACTCAAGGGATCCCATAATGATATTGGGGTGGACAATTCTGAGAGCCCTTGGGTTATACTCCTTGACCACATACAACTATTCCATTACCCTGTCCTCCTGCTACATGGTATAGGGGTGGAACACATTTGGGTGGTGGTTATAACATGTAGAAATATATACCACCTCAAGCTGCTTTCCCTAATCCTCTTCCATGATTTTCACCCTATAGTTTCATTTGTTCCTGTCACTTCCTCTACCCCGGTGGACCATCCACCATTTCACTATCCACATAACAGGTTATAAAATCTATAATGAGATTTCCCCTACCAACTTTTGAAAATCATTACCTCTAACTAGGCTGACTAGAATCACCCGATGAGCCTTGATCTATAGATCCCCCACCTTGAGACCCCTTCTCGGAACGTCTCACACATCCAAGAATATGAGACTAACGTCGGCTACCTTCTTTCACACTACCGACTTCCAGTAGTTGTCTCTGCATAGCCAAAGGACTTCCAACCAAAAGGGTTCTCTCTATCACCCTCGCATAAGTTGGAATGCACAAAGGAATACTGCTGGCATGGATTTCCCTAAACACACCTTGCTCAGGGGTCTGAGCCCTGAATCACTGGTCATATCATATTCATCAAGTACCGTCATGCCATCCTAATAAATTTATAGAAGCTATGGGCATGCAAATCCCTTAGCTAGTCTATAGCCTCTTGTGAGTCAAGCTCCCCTCAGAACGTGAGGGGTCTCTATCACTAAAACTGATGAAGTAAACTCTGCATGCACATCTCATCTGCTGGTACTATGAGTAACATGTGCTAATCCATAAATGGTGGTATAACTGGAACACCTTTTGTTTATTCGATCTCTAGTATGAGCTATTGTACCCAATTTTTCACCCAGATCATCCATATGATCGTGCGGTGGAATCCTGGTTGGCTCTCTACATAGAAGCACCTTGAAACAAAAAAAGATGTACTACGATCAATAGTGTATACTTGATGAAATGACTCTATTTCATAAAGAACATGAGGAAACACTCAATTCCTATATAATGAATGAAATAAAAAATTTTATTTATAGAGAAGAAAAGCATAATTCAAGGTCATGGTGTATGGATACATCGGCTACCGCACCAACACTGGACTCCAGAAATCTGAAAGTCAAACTCAAAGCATTTAACATTGTTTCCCAAAAACTGAATAATAGACTCCCTGTCATTGAGTTAGAACTGACCACCTCTGATAATACTTTTTTAGGACCCATCCCACTCAGACTCATGCTAGGACATCCCCCAATCCCACCTTCCGAAGTCCAGGGGTTCGAAACTTGTGCCGAAGGTGTCAACCTGTATGTGGGAGGCATTTTCATGAGTACCTAGACACACACACCCACCCACAAACACGTCCCAAATAAGGAATGTTAAACATGCATTACACTAAAACTCATTGAGTAAAAGTAAAAATTATGGGTCAAATGGGCTAGAATACAAACCCAACAAAAGAATAACTAAAAATATGAAGTACAAGAAAAACTCTAAATGTTGTCTGCTAAAAACTCCAAATGATGAGTAAGTGTGGAGTAAATGATAGAATTCATTGAAGTACGCCCCGACAACTTGGTCTCACTAGGAAACACTGGGTCTTAGGTCCCCATGTTCTCCATCAAGGTGGTGATAATCTACACTAGACACAACACATGTGGGAAAAGCCTGTGTAGGGGTGAGTAACACAGTACTAAGTAGGGACCTCGAAACAAACAAGGAAAGACCACAAAAGAATCTATGAAGCAAACTGTGAAGCATGATTAGGAAGAAAGAAATCTCACACAAGGAATAGTATATATTAAGGAAAGTATGTCCATCATACGTATCATCAAACACCTTGAGCTACTGGAGAACTCCTCCTCTATGAGTATAGTGGGCCTTCCGGGTAACACATAGTTGCTTCCCACTAACCTTGGACTGTTTTGGTACTCATACCTGATTAGTATCGTGGGTTTTTTAATGTCACATAGAGCTACTCCTCACCGTGGGTATGCTAGGTCACACAAAGTTGCATTCCACCTTGGACATACTGAGGTACTCCTCTTGTCGAGTACCATTGGTCTGTCAGGTCACACATAGCCTATCCCTACCGTGGGTCTACCTGGTCACACATAGCTTCTTCCCACTGGTCCATCGTAGTTGAATCGCATTGGGTCACTTGTCAGTAGTCTTTACGTCTCATCTAACTGTAGGGTTTCTGCACGTACTGCATATGATTTTTGTAGAACCACACCTCAATCCATTAATTTCATTCCAAAATACATTAAATCCTGTATATATTATTTGAAAAGTTAAGCCTTTTTTGAGGGTTCCAATGTCACAAATAGATCATTAATTAGAAGCTTGATTTGTATGTTATTGGCGTTTTATTAAACCAGGGATGGTTGCATCTCGACCCGATCTGACCAGACCAACCTTGCCTGGGGGCCCCACATGTCTTGTTTTTGTTCAACTGTCTCAACTTGACCCAGTTCGATTCTGGGTCATCCTGGTCTGGCCTGGATAGTGGGCCAATCCCACTGGTCTGTGCTGGACCTGCCCCGGTTCTACCAAGGGTCCAGCTTGTCGGGTCGCTCGGTGACCCGGTCTCATCTGGCCCAACCCACATAATGGCAGGCATGTCTGTTCTCTGACTGGGTAGCCTAGAAGCTCAGTATTACGTCACCAGCCTGGCCCCAGACTCGGGACAACATCGATTATGGCCCGACTTGCATGCCCTAGTCAGGCCCACGAGCGTGGGCCGATAATTCCTCTATCCGAGATGCGTAAGGGCATCCAATTTAGTGCATCGAGGACAGAAAGCCGGTTGTGCTTTGGGTTCTGCACACGGTTTCTGGACCACGTTCCAGTGAGGGAGCATGACCCGCAGGCACATGCCGCTTTGTTGACGCAATCGGGTGGCTGCATCCACCACCGCCATCCTCTGACCTTTGCCTATGGCTCCTTCTAACTCACCATGGCCCGATCTGGACATGGATTCCAGCCCCCGGCATGCCGTCGTGCCATGTCTCCATCATGCCGGTGCCCTGACTGGTTCTTCCATTGACCACTAGGTCTGCTCTGGTGGTTCTTTCTTTTCACTCTCTGCACCTCCGACCAGCATGGGTCACCAACATTCCTACTATGTCCTTGAAGCCTCTTTTTCATCAATTGGTGGTTTGGTTAGGAAGAATACACAATGTGGTGGGGGGGGGGGGGGGGGCTCAGGCATTGTTCGGGTCAGGCCACACCTCTTCATTAGAGTTGAAATTGGGGGGAGGTTTGGGATCTAAGTTCTATCAAACAAATAGTTAATAATCCCAACACAAACTCTATGAAAGGTACCCTCTTACAAGAATGAGTGATCCCCAGATAGAATTCTTCATGGGTTGATCCATGTTCTTTATTGTAGAATAATTAAAGGCAAAACATAAAAAAAACATAAAAAAAACATACCACTACCTAGTTAGAGGTTGTCGTTGAAGCGATTTGTTCACAAGGATTCATGTTCCATTGGCGTTTGATGCTCTCCAGTCCTGTTCTTCGGAGGGCATCGAAGTCACTAGTGATTCACTTGCATTAATCATTTTTCTTTTGAGAGAATTCTCACCATAGGTTCATGAGAGAAAATAAACACATCGATAATGATTTCTGCAACACGTTAACCCATTAAAACTAAACATGTCGTAGTATTTTTGGTATGCTACGTCATCACATCATAACATTGTTTCATTTATGAAACAATATATCTTTTACACATCATTTAATATTTCATTACACAACACATTTATGAGCCATTAATGATATTTATTTATTGTGAATCATCATCGCTTTATCGGAGCACCACATCAATGTCGTGCCACTTCCCTATGGTTGGAAAAAAAATATTGTATGTTATTTAATTTATTTCCAAAAATTTTTAAAATTAACTTTTCCAGATGAAATTTTCCGGTCAATGTTAAGTCTATTGTAGGTGAATACCGCCATTATGAGTTCAAAAGTTCCATGAAAATTTGAATCTGGGCAATTGTTTAGAGGTTAGCCAAACCACGCATATGATCCATTTTAATTCGCTTAAAAAATCACATAATATATAATTCTACCTCGACCTGCACCAATCGGGGTTAAGTCGTTCTTAAGGAGAACATTTTATTCTGAACTTAACGGCAGTACCAAATTTTTAATCAGAGTTACCATTTGTGATTTATGAGGATTCGAAAATAAAATAATTTTTATTTAAATTATTTTATTTGTGGTCACATCTCAGAAACAAAATTTCACAGTAAGCCCGTGCCGGCTAAAGTTAAGATCTGGAAAAGGGAAGAATACCCTCACGAACTCAATAGTACTATCATATTTCCAATTTGAGTTATTTTTTAGGAGTTATAAGGATTTTAAAATAAAATAACATTATTCAATTATTTTATTTATATCCAAAAACTACTTTCCACTATTGATCCGTGCTGACCAATGTTAGGCTCTTCCAAAGAGAGCATACCCTTACAAGCTCAACGGTGGTCTCATATTTTCAATCTAAGTCACCAATAATGAGTTATGGGAATTTGAAAAATAAAATAGTTTTATTTAATTATTTTATTTATGGTTATTCCATTTTCAGGTTTTCTCATTGGAGGCCTTCACTGATTAAACCTAATTCACACCTAGGGTAAACCTGACATCCTAAATGCAATAGTGCCCTCAAATTTCTGATTCGGGAACCCATTTAAGAATTATTACACATTTTCCGGAAAACATCTCACTCACGCTATTTAAAACATATCAATTTTTGACGGATCATTCTGGGCACTCCGGGCCTTGAAGTTGCTTGCCATCTTACCATCGTTTCTTGAAATGATTCCATTTAATTTTAAAAATCATTACATGGAATTTCTGGGACATTACATGTTGGGGATCATTTCCCAATTCGAGATCAACCATGGGTTGAACCTTATATAATTTAACTCATTAATGCTTCTTTAAACCACCCAAGTGGTGTATTATCATTCCTTTTATGTTAGTGGGAGATCGTTTGATTCCATAATGATTTGAATGATAGTCTAGGAGATGTAACGACTCCTTGTATCATGTTATTCCATTCCCTTTTTAATAAAAGAAATAAAAATATTTATTTAACACAAGTGGGTATACTGGTTAGTACATGATAAATTGATTACATGGTTGAATATGAAGTGGGGATTTGTGAGAGGGTATACTAACATGACTTTTCAAAGTAGAAAATGAATAATATTAGTAGGTAGACCTATATGATTTTATTAATGGCATGTTAAATGGATAATATGGGATAATAGGAAAATATGAAATGTGAAGGATAAATAAAATTCATGAGTGGGTATGCTCATGGATTGTTTCTACTTATGTGAGTGGGTATATTCAAATGGTTTGAATTTCGTAGTTTTCATCAATTTAATGAACGGTTTGATAGATCCCATGGACTGATATCCATAGATCTAGAACATGATAGTAGATGACTTGGGTTGAATTTGACCTTTGGGTCTTGATTCTGTGGGATGTCACAGGCCTTTCTACCATGTGGATCCATATTTCATTGACTTGAATAAGAAAATCGATATAAATTCTCATAGGAATGAAACTAGTGCCTGTACTGAGTTTCCACTGGGAAGACCATGGGGCTTGTTGTGGATGCCTCGGTCTACTACACCTTGGACTTGGCCCTTCGTTTTCTACACTTCTTTATACAGTGTGGATGGGGGTTACTTGACATCGATGGATGTATAAGGTGGTGATGTGACTGATACTTGTTATACATTCCTTTTTAGGAGCTAACCCTTCTGGCATGTATCCTTGAGAGGTTGTTTTGTGTTAATTCTTATCGTAGACATATGCATGGTAATTCACTTTACGTTAATGAATTACCTGAACTTGATAGAACATTACATGTTTCTGGTAGAACTATATAGACCTTTGGTAGTTACCTACTAGGATGTCTATCTCACACACTGTTTGGTCCTCCTTAGGGACACAAACATATTAAACTGTTGCAGGTAATGATAGGGGCAAGAACCCTGGTACATGTTGTTGATTGTGGATCCAGATTATGTGAACATAGGACCAAGCCGAGGCTTGCAATGCTATGGGCACTTTTTAGACCTTTATTCTTTTTGGGATACTTTTGTAGTGTAATGTATTTCCATGTACTATTATGGATACTTTTTATATACATATATCCTCTGTATCAATATATAAGTGACAATCCTAGATTATCTATATATTCTTATCTTATATCAGTTTTTAATGATAAATTATTTATTGGATGCTGCTATTGTAGGTGTTGGTATTCCAATATGATACTATGGTAATGAGGGAATAGTCTACCCATTAACTCAATTAGGCCCTCCTTGCTAGTCGGTAGCCTCTGGCATTTGGGGAGATGCCCTTGAGGCCATGTAACCAATCGGTGTCAGGGCACTGTTAAGTGGAATCCTGGTCTGGGACATTACACCTATTGACAAATATTGATATTTTCAGCCTAAATTTAATCTCTATTTAATCTAATTCAATTTAAAATTTATTAAATAAAAATAAAAATTTAAATATATATTATATATAACTGTTTTTGCAGCAAAATTAATATTTACCATTATGTGTTATTTAATATTATTTAGTATTGATTACCAACTGAATGAGTGTTAATATAAAAATATATAATTTTAAACCAAATATAAGAGTAATAATTTAAATTATATATTTTTTTGATTAAATGAAAATTACATAATAATAATAATAAAACTCTTTTAAAACCGTTATTTTTCCAATATGGCTGTAATTAACAACAATCTTACCGATATTATTTTTATTCCTTAAATTAAAATTGATTTTTTTTAATACCTATATTTTTAACTCATATAGGTAATAAAAGTTTATATTTTTTATTTTCAAAAGTTATAAATTCTTATTTTTAATATAAGCGTGTAAAAAGAATTATTTAATGTGAAATATTACATGATTTTTAAAAATGTTAAACATGTGTTTTATAAACTCAAAATTTTATTTTTAAATGATTTATATTTTTTTAAGTATTTACATTTTTTATATAAAAAATAATTATTAAAGTTTTATGTCATTATTTTATTATAAAAGTAACATTTTTATCAAAATCAGTATTTTTACTATTCACTAAAAAATAAATTATTTCAGAAAAATCTCAGAAAATATATACAATGAAAATTATATATTATTAATTCCAAAAAATTATATTTATTTCATAAAATTAAAATCAAAAAATATTTATATTTATCCTTTAAATGAAAATATAAATTATTAATAAAATAACTTTTATAGATAAAAGTTTTTTTTTGAATATTATGTATTCTTAATATTACAAAATATTGATTTATAATTTAAGTGATATTAATATATTAGTTCATATATAATAATATTTTAACAATTTTAATTTAATTTATTTATATGAAATATATAATACCTAAGAAAATAGTTCTTTAAAATTAAATATTACTATTACACTAAATACATTTTAACAAAGACCAGTAACTATTAATTTATATTCTAATTTTTTACTACTCTACTAGTAATGAAATTTTTATTTGGATATTATAAATGCAATATATCATATTTTAATTACAATAATAATATTATTCATATCTAACATGTAAATATGTATGTTTATAATTTTTTACTATCATATTTTAGTTTCATTGTGAGTTTCATTATTTTTTATTTTCATACATAAAAATACATGACATTAGTATACCAATTGGATATATGGAAAATAACCATATTTATAATGATATTATGTGCGATTAATATATTTTTAATTATCATATTATCAATAACAATATTTCATTCCCATATATAGTTTTACTAAACTTATTCCTCTCACTTTTCCCATTTCCAGAGTTTTTATTTTAGATATGAAAACATGTTTTCTACTTTCTTGTTATTGTTTCTCATTATTGGTTTTATTCTACTAATGGTTATTCTTAAAGGCTATAGTGGCCTATGGGATTTTATAGTTCTAAATATATTATTATGTTTAATTTATAGAACCCTTTTAATTTTATTATTTTTAATGGATGTAATCATCCATGATGTGAAATAATCCATTTTATGGATATATGGATTCATATACCATCACTATAATGTACCATTATAATTGGATAAAGTGTTTTTATTTTTCATATATCATATATGACCCAAACTCTAATCAAGTATTTTTTATTTTTAAAGAATATATAAATGTTATATATAATTATAGGAAAGAAAATTAATGGATCGTATGACCTGGGGTGTTACATCCCCCCTAAAAAAATTTATCTTTGCAACATAAATTATTACTTATTAAAGATGTTTAATAAGATTATCTACAAGTTTAATCAAGATTTAATATTCTAAAAATATTACAATCACCTGTATAGACTTATAATAAGAAAAATAAATATATTGTCTTTCTTCATAACCATTTGAGTCAAATACCTCTCGGGGTTTGGTGTTAATACCTATTTATTTTTCCTTGATTTCATAGTAATACTTGCAGTTCTAGATTATCATAAATTATTCAAAGGTATTAACAATAATTCTATAATTTTATAATATAGACACCATATACACATATCTCTTTTACCTCATGGTTTTTTAACTTGGCAGTGCAGGTGGGAGGTTTAGGGGAACAATGAAGTTGATAAATAATGCTTCATCTCCTCATGAGGCTCACTGAGATCCATAGTTAGTCCCCTCCCATCCCTTCTAGGAGTAACCACCTCCACAAAAATGGCCTTCCCTCAATATATTATCCTCTACCTAATTTTCTAAGTATAAAATATAACCAATCATATCCTCCCTCACTAGTTTTAGCATATCATAGGTTGACTTATATATGAATCTTATATGGATAAAGGATGGTTAGGGATGTATTCCTCACCTATTCTACTATGTGTGGTGCTTAATATGACCAAATTGGGACTTTAATGTCCGTAACTATTTCATGCACATGTTGCATGGGCTTGTGTACATTGGGGCATTGATCCTAATTCTCAAATAGTTCTAGGCCCTGAGGCCACTAGGCAACCTCTAACTCTCTTTACTAAATAGCTTGTACTTTTTCACTAGTTGTGGTTGTGGTGGTTTGTATTATACATCCACCATTATCTTGTTTTTTTCAGCTTCTTCAGAAAAATTGAGACCTACACATGGTGGTGGTGCATTGATGTATGATGATGAAGACGATCCACATTCATCATCTACTATCATTATTATATTAAGATCCCTTATAGGGGGTTACTGGTTGTTGTCTCTAACCAAACCATTTATCTAATATAGATTATTTTGTGGGTAATATAACCATGATCAATGAATATGGAGTCTATATTGAAATAGTCAGTCCATTACTAGAATCATGTCAAATCCATCTAAAACAGCCGTACTAATATTTATATTTCCTTCAACATAAATATAAAAAAATAACCATGATAAAATTTAATATTTTTTTTGATAAATGATATATCAATAAGGTACACTAATAAAACTATTTTTGAAACTTAATGTGTATAGAAAAATGATCCCATCTTCACAATATTGAAGTGGATGACTTAGTTATCACGATCCACTTCATCAGTAGTCATTAGACATCATCCACATTGTTCTAATTGTTATGGGAGTTATTTATGCATATCATTAGTATAATAATTCCATTTATGACCTAGAATTGGGTAATTTATAAGTTTTACACACTTATGTGATTGAACCTTTAATAATTCTTTTTGATGCATAATTTCTACGAGTATCGTTCTAACCTTGATGTTAATATTCATATGAAATTTGATTCTTTATGACCTCATATTCTATAATTAAATCTTTTTCTAGCCCCCTTGAGGAAATTTACTTGGTTACCCTTCCCAAATTTAAGAAATATAGGTGGTTAAATATATATTATTTAATCACATTAATTTCCTAAATTTCTATGAACTTCCATCCTTCTCTTCTTTTATGCAACCATGATTTCAACAATGGTTACTTTTTTGGTCATGTATGGTGATAGATGGTTTAGAATAATCACTAAATTTACCATTCTATCTGCAATTATAATGCGTTTATCATTATGGAAGTCTTCACATTATCCCTCACACCAAAGGTTAAATCATTTTTTTGGTTTTATCCTTCACTAAATCCAAAAGGGTTTACACGAGTGATGAATATTTTATACTACAGGCGGTTTAACATAATCAATAACATGAAAGGGAATGAACTATAAACCTTTTTATCCTTTAAAATCATTAGATTATTTCATAGTTCCTTTAGTTCAACCTATATCAGTATTAGTTTGACCTAGGTTACATTATGTTGGGTTATCTTATAATTATCAACCTATTCCCTCAATGAAAATAAAAAATAAATCTTTCATAGTTTTTATAAAGAGAACATTATAGACTAAAGCATATCCCCGGGGAGTGTCTATAAGGGATTTCAATTATACCACTTTTTTACACCAAGCCTTGATTGAGTTATTACCCAATACACACTCTTTGGGGTCATTACCCCTTGTATAATTATGCTAGATCTTATATCCACTTTCCGGTATCCATAAAAGGATGTAATTGCAAGGAAAACTAAACAATCCAGACATTACCAAAAAATTAAGATGTTATCATATACATATTCTTATACACTATAATTATCCCAAGGTCTTCCACTAATGTTATATCAACCTAATCCCACAAATTGGCCAAACCTTCTATTGATACCAATTTTAGCAACCCAGACCTTAAAGACAAATAATTTGATGATTTTTACAATTATTTTCCTATTAATACAAATTTTATATATTGTATTTTGAATAGTAAACATACATATACACCAAATTAAATTTAAAAATATCATATTTACTTAAAAATCTATACAGTGCTTCTAACACCCATAGATCTAGTAAAACTAAAAAGGATATCCTGGAGAATGTGCATAATAAAAAGGGTGAGTTATAATTCCTATTAAGGGAGTAAACATGGTGATAATGCATAATATGCAGGTCACAAGGAATAAAAAAATATCATAAATATGATGATGATAAGAATGGAAACATGGAATAAGGAAGTGAAATCATAAGACTATAAAAATACTTCATCACTATAAAACATTATATCATAAACATAAGTTAAAGACCACTCCCATCACCATCATAATGAAGGGGACAAAGTCCCATGGTATATTAGTTTCACTCTCTAATCCTTTACATAAAATCCCATGACATATAATAATTTACCCAATTAATTGGAAGGATTTATAATTTCAATCCCATTCTTTACATAAATGAAAATTATAAATATGAAATCCACATGAGGAAAATAAATCATGAGAAGGATGTGGGTTTCATAATTCTGATTCAAGACCTAACGAAAGGAAAAATTATAATAATTCTAAAGAGAAGAGGGAAATAAATTATTCTAGACTTCCATAATTGCGTAATATACATAGTTCTAGAATATATATTTATAATATATAAATTTAATGATAAACATACAGGTGAAGATAGAATAAAAATGAACCACTTTGGTTATGATTTATGAAACAAATAAATGATGTTTTCAAAGAAGGAATGACATTATTAATTTCCATAAAAACAAAATTGAACCAAGAGTTTTCTCCAAAAAATAATATGTGTTTTATAAAGATATTCATGGTTTAAAAACATTCCACAGGCGTGATTCTCTACATGATAAAAAAAATAAGAAAGTTCCCTCAAACCAGGTTTCCTTAAAACTAAGAATTTTAAAGGGAAATAAACCACGAATAACTAGAATAATTTTAGGTATATTGAACTAGGTATATATGTAAAGTATATATATATAATAATAGAAGAGAAATATGAGAATAATATTGTATAAAAGGGAGAAAAAGTGAACTTATAAACAATAAGCCACAAAAGAGGTATAGAAGACCCATTACTATGTTTTAATGAATGTTTATTCAATTAAAAAATTATATAATAATATAATAAAACATTATTTTGAAAATAAGAGGATTTAAATTTGATTTTAACATGAGAAAACACTTAACAAGGTTTCCAATTAAAATGGTTAACATGGGTGTAAAGGGTAATTATGGACAAAGAGGGGCAATCGTCCATTAAATAGATGTGAATTATTATTAAATTATTGAATCAAACATCATGATTATAAATCATAAATACGGATAATTTCTATAAATATTGATATCCCAAGATATAAATATGGAATAATATATAAAATTAAATATGAAACTAAAGGATAAAAATTATAAATCAAGAAATTAGATAGAGTTATGGAATACCTTTATATTTTTGGGAAGGAATAAATTAAATCCCAAAGTAGGATGATCATTAAATGATGTGAAGTTTAAAATTTAAACAATAATTTACGAAATTACAATTCATGCATATAGTAGATACAATATAAAAATTATTATTGGTTTATAACATGAATGTATGAATTAATGAAGGGTGACTGAGATAGAACCCTTATGGATTAAAAATTATTCTAATAAAAGTGACTTGAAAGATATAGATTTAATATTAATTAAAACTAAAATTAATAAAGATAATAAATAATATTAAATATCCAATTTTAAGTATGGAAAATCTATAAAAGAAATTAGGTTCATAAAATAACTTTTTTCTCAAAGAAGTAATTTTCTTTGCGGACAAAACCTCTCCTCATGTTCGAATGTGCTCTTAACTTGCACTTTAATTACTAAATAATTAAATTAAATTAATTATATATGTACCCAAGAACTTTATTAATCTATATTTAATTTACTATGGTATATCTATTAACTTTGGTTACCTACTTTTAATATAGTTTCCCATTACATATATTACTCAAGGTTGTAAATGTTATGACCGAATTTTAAATGAATGTACAAATCATTAGTTAATAAATTTGAATACCTTAACAAAACCTAAAATTGATTTTTAATCAATTAAATTTGGTAATAGGAGAACCTGGGGCTTGTTTATATATTGGGGCATGGAAATGAAAAAAAAACTGAGCTACACATTTTTTTGGTCAATTGTCCAACCCAGGTTTGACTTAAAAATTAATAATCTTGATTAATGATGAGATTATAAAATAAAACCTTACCACATGAATATCTTTTTAATTGTAAGAAACATGAATGAAATGAAAAAATTAAACATTAAATAATATGAATAAAAATATATTAATGATTTAATATATCAAAGGTTAGTATATGCACCAAATAAAATAAATAAGTGGTGAATGTGGTATATGTCTCACAAAAGTAAAAGTGAGATGAGAAACGGTTTCCCTAAGTACGAATTACTTTGAATATGTATGAAACATCTATAAAATAAATATATATTTATTATAAATTTGTTTCAAAACCATAATCATATATATAATATCATATATTACTTAATTATAATCATTTATCACCACTTTGTTAACAATTCTTTGTTAAAATCATTATTTTAGGTAATAACTGTTTCTCTTTTCATGTATGTTATGGTTCAATGGTTTCAATATTTGTATATTGATTATGGTTTTATCATATAATTAATCTCAATAAAATTATAAATATTATATATATTAATTATATAAAAAATTATATTTATCTATAAAGATAGAGTTAGAAAAATGAATTGCACAGTTCATGAAGATGGTATGCCGTACGTACGCAAGATCATTATTTTAATTTTTATATGGATGAAATGAAAGAAAGGTTGATAATTATTAACCATTAAATAATATTTATTATATCATATAAATCATATATATTAATAAAATTAATCCTCATTACCATCCAATTAAAATTGAAATGAAAAATAAATCACATTGCTTCATGGAGGTTGTAGTCTCCACATACACAAGAAGCATTATAGTTTCCCAACAGTTTATAAGGAAACAAAGCAGAAGTGATATTATATTTGAAAAAAAATTATTAATTTATAAATATAATATATAAAAAATAAAACAATCCTAATCCATATTCATAAAGTATGGTAATGAAAAATGAATTGTATCGCAATGTGGAGATGCGAAGCTGAACATACACACGATAGAAAATTTCACTTCTCATTTGATGTGAAAGAGTGTGTATAATGGTTGTTTTAGAATCAAAATACTGTTTAAATATATATATGTGATTTATTTTACCATTTTATGATAATACCATATAATTAGATGAGGTAAAAGAAAAATAAAAAAGAAAGTAATCAATAATAGTGACTACCTCTTCTTTGGAAGAACACCATTGGATATACTATTAAAGATCAAGGTTATATATTTGGGATTTAAAACAACTATATAATGTGTCTATAAAAATTTTGAATAGAAATTATCTAGGTTTTTTTGAACTATATGTCTCAAAGTAAAGTACAGAAGTGAGGGAGGAGATTCTATTTTATAATTGGGGTATTCTTGATCTAATTGCTTCCAAATGGACATTAATTCAAAGAAAAAGTGGATAAGGTTGATATAAAGTAATAAAATGAAGTTTAATAAATATTTTATATCATTTAAATACTTATATTTAATATTTATCCTCTAGTTATCCATTTTTTTTACATTAACCATAGTAACATATTTTTCACTCAAAAGGGTTATAATTTTACATATAAGGTATATTTTGACCCATAAATGGAAAATGTAGGAAATTTTAGACCATATATTATATAAATTTATAAATTTAAATATTATTATAATTTTAAATATTTTAAGAAAATATTATTTTGATAAAATATCATTAATTTCAATTTTATCAATATTCATTTTATTTGAATTTAAACACATCATGAAAAATAGTGAATTAAAATATAATGATTTAAAACCTCTATAATATGTCTTATAGATATATCAAATTCATGGTACATAGTAAATAAATGAAATCATATCTATTTTAATATTTTTAAAATCATTTATTTTATTTTTCTGATAATTAAATATGTACTGCATTAGCATTTCCCAACAATTTAAGATAATTATATAATTTATGAAAATATTAAATAAATTTTTATGATGAAAATATTTTTATTAAACTCAAAATAAATACTTAGGTTCATTAATATCTTGAATTTTATCTTATGTGTACACATAATATAGATAAAAAATAAAGAAAGTGACATTTTGTAATTTTCTTTTATTTAAATAATATATTATTCAATTTTATGGACATGTTTCCATTAAAAACTCAATATTGAGCCTAATTTATTAATAGTAAAATATACTTTATGTAATAAGAATTATAATGGAAAATTATGGCCATATCATTGAGTTTTATCCTATATTAACCCGATTTATCATTTACCAATTTGATAACCATTTTTGCAGTAACTAGTCATAATGCCTAAAAATAAGAAGGACAACTTTGATGAATTTTTGGATCCTAATTGAAAATATGGAATAAATTTTATAGAATTATATCACTATAAATGGGGGAAATTAATTTTAAAATAAGACTAAAAAACATAATGAAAACCGCTTTTTAAAATAATATAGTTTTTCTTAAAAATTAATTTTTGTACAAAAAACGTTTTTATACAAAATTAAATTATAAAATTGATTATTATTTAAAAAATTGTATTTATAATAATATAATAGAACTAATTTTACTTTAAAAATATTTTAAAATAAAATAGAACTTCTCTAATGGTTGAAACAAAAATACAGTTTTCAATAAAAAACCACATTTTTCACTATTCTTAAGAAAGTAAATATTTTTATAAAAATAAAAATATTCCATATTAATATATTTTTAGTATTTATATTTAAAAATTTATATTAGTTTTATGAAAAAAATTAACATACATTCAAAAATTCAAATATAATATTTTCTCATACAAAGAAATAATTTTTTTTTAAGAAAATGTATTTCTAAAGATAAAAGTAAATTTATATAGAATTGAGTAATTATTTAATAAGAATTAAAAAATGAATTTTTATTATGTAATTAGTTTATATATATATATATTTCAAACTTATGTTAATATTATACATGCCTTCTAATTTAATGACTAAGTTATAATGACCACATTTAAATAATAATATTTTGGAGTTCATTTAGGATTGGTGTTGCATGTCATAACCACTATCTAATGTAGTATGCTTCTACAATATCAGGGGTTCTATAATTAACCTAGGTATATCTGTTTTTGAGCCACACCCATATGTAGCATCTTAATAGATATTTTATAACATGGAATCCACTCCCTCTATACTTCACCAAAATTACTTGATGTTTACCTATAAATAGAATTATCCATAGGGTTTTTACTAAGTATTATTTTCATTTTCCCAAAAAATAACTAGAACATTTTTTGATACAAACTATAGTGATCTAAGACTCTTAAATATATTATTAAATGATTTTTAAGATAAATATCTAATAAATACAACCTAAAGATCCAGAGGCTTAATGTATTTGATGGATGAAGTACACAATGGACCGACAAGAAAATAAAATATAACATCATTATTCTAATCAATTTAATGTTATCCTAAATTTATTTGAGATTCCAAAACTGTATAAGAAAACCAGTGGAATACATAATCAAAATGGGTGAGCTATAAAGCCCATTAAGGGAATGAGCATGATAATGAAGCATAACATATGAGTCCAATGGAATAACATGATGTCATAAAAGGATATTCTTATAAATAATAATATGGTAGCATGAAACAAATAATATTATATCATAAGATCATGTAATCATTAGAATGTGGCAACATCATCATACACGACATCATGAGCATAAGACAAGGCTCGCTATTGAGACATCATAACATGGTGTATATATTCCCATAGTGGATAATATTTACCCCCTAATCCCATATATATCATTTCATAAGATATAAAAACCACCTAATTCATAGGTTGTGCGGTATAGATAAAACTTCATAACATAAATAAAAGAAGGCAGTCTGAAGAGTCCCATTTCATTGGGTCTTTGACTCGCATGGTACGATTGCACAAATTCCTAAATAATAAATTTATTAAATACTTTATAATGAAAACATTTCATATATATCTTATTTATCAATATTACTTTATATTTATTTAAAACCATTTTTAATACATCATATTTATATCTACTCTCCTAATGGTGGTTGTTTCATGGTTCAAATACTTCTTTTTAATGTGGATAATTATTGAATTTCATTTAAAATGGAACAATAAATCCATACTTGAATTAAAATGATACACATATCCATTTAAAATTTTAATTATAACAAAATATTCATATTATTTCTAAAATATAGATGATTCATTTAGTAAAAACATTATCATTATACGGTTAGTTCACTTAGCTGATTTTACTGACCATCATGAAGTATATTAATTATATTTAAATAAATTATTTTAAATACATATTAGAACATGAAATAAGAAATAATATTCCTTTTATCACCATATTTAACCATAATATTATTTTTATAACCATCAATGAATGTTGTGGAGGAAAAAAAGAAATATATTGTTTATGGAGGTGGTGAACCAACCATAATACCAACGATCATTTTCATTTCAAAATGAAAAGAAATGGAGTTTGACAATTCATAATAAATTAAAAATAATAATATTCTAGTATATTTAATATATTGTATTCATTATTAATGATGTATTGAAGAAGTGAGGATGAGGTAGAAGAAAAGAAGATTAAACGATAGTTCATTTAAGAACATCAACTCTTTCGATGTCCTCTCTTAGAAGACACTTTAAGAAACATTAGTATGTAATTTTTATAACACCAAATCTCCATGGAAATGTTGATAGGGATGGTTAGAGATTTGGGTAGAATATGGGAAATATAAAAACCTTAGAATGTATGTGGAGAGAATGCAATATTTATATGGTGAGATGAGTGTTTTAAATATAAAATTGATTAGTTTACTATTTTTTCAGCACTAAAAATAGTGTTTATTATTTTAAATATATAATTTATTTAATTCATGTGAGTTAGAGATAAAGGTTTCATGAATCCACCATTACTCAAAAAAATATATTTAACTTATAATGTTAAATATTGTATTTTGTCTTATTTCACTATTCACAAAAAATTCAACTATTTTAGAAAAAGGCTAATAAAATATATCATAGAATCTTTTTATCTATGTATTATAAAAAGAAAATAAATTTTAGGAATATAATTTTCAAACTATTATTAAATAATTTTTAAAAAATATTAATTTTTTTTTGAAAAATATCGATTTTAATATTATGATAAATTTTATGACCCTTTAAAAAATTACTTATGGTATCATAAAATTATAATATTATTTTAATAAAATTTACTATTATTTTATAAACCCAATTTATGAAAAAAAAATTTCATATAATTTTTTTATATTTATCATAAAATATTAAAAAAATCGAATAACTTATTTTATCATTTTTAAAACAATTATTGGTTTTTTATCATGATATAAATTTTCTATATTTTCATTTTATATGATAATTAAATACTATTTTACAATTACATATGTGAGTATACTATTTTAATAGTTAAATTGTTATTCTTAACAGTCAAATTACTATTCCAATAGTCATATTTTTAATGGACATATGGGTTCCCCATATTCAATAAATACCTAATATATTACTCATTCTTAATTCATTTTTATTTTCCCTCAAGGTTATATATATGTTTTTTTAAAATGAATATTTCATTACTAATATTATATTTCATTTATAAAATATTTTTTTGAGTGTGATTATTCTATGGGATCAAGAAGATCCAAATTTTCTTATTATAGTTATCATTTTTACTTTTTTCCCATTGTAGCACAATAAATTATTATGGCTATTTTTGTTCTCTAAATGTAATGTTCAAGTCAATATAATAAAATGTTATTAGTTTCATAATGTGGTTTATGTGCTTTAAATAATACCAAATATCTAAATATAACACATTTAGAAATCCCATTGAAAACATTCCTGGCCTATGAATTTTCTAAAGAAGACCAAGATTCATACATGTATTATTAAATGATTTTTAACATAAATATCCAATAAATACAACCCAAGGATCTAGAAGCCTTCTGTCTTTAATATACTAGGTATATAAAACATTGACATGAAATTAAAATACAAAATATTTATCTTAATATATATAATGATATTTTAAACACCTTTGAGTTTCTAAAGCTATACAGGATTACATGGGGAATAAAAAATAGATGGGGAGAGCTATAAAGCCTAGTAAGGTAATAATCCTGATAAAGAAGCATAACATATGAGACAAATGACATAACATGATATCCTAATGGATAAGTTTCATGAATTATCACATGGTGTCAGGAAATAAATAATATAAAATAACATAATCATGGAATTATAGTAATATTGAAATCTTATAATACGTTACATCAAAATTATAAGTCAAGGCTCATTGCCCAAACATCATAACATGGCAGACACAGTCCTATAATGGATTAGGTTTACTCCATAATCCCATTTTTATCATCTCAAGAGATATAATCATTAACTAATACATTAGAGTCCTATCTGGTTTTACACATAAAAACATGTACATGTATATGTGTTCCATACAAGGGAATCAAACATAAGTCATAAGCATAATAAATACCCATGGAAGTAATGGGTTACACAGTATTTACTTAAACATAATAGAAGGATATATCATAAATATTCTATATAATATAAGTACTTATGTATATTGTAATTTCACAACCGAATCAAGAGGAATAGGTCTCAAATATAGAGTTTGTTTGAAAAACTCATGTGAAAGGGTAGAGAATTGGTTATAGAAATGAACCACTAAAATAATGTTTTAACGAATCAATAAAGTACTTAATGACAACATTGTAGGTTGGAGTATATTACTCTAGAGGGGAGTGTTAATTGAGTAACTATAAAAATTTCTGTAAAATGTATTTCCCAAAAAGAATGGGTTTTCCCAAAAGTTAGATACACCTCAGTTAATAAAGGTTCTACTGTTATAAGAGTTTGAATTTTTAAATAACTTCTTAGACGATTGATTAATTCTTAGTAATCTTATTATCAGTTATTAATGTTACTTGTGAAGTTTTTATACTAATACATGAAAATTATAACTTCATTCCAAGACTAACTATCAATGTGAATTTAGTGATTTCTGAGTCACATAGAAAATTAGTAAAATAGAGAAGAATAAATTAAGCAGCCCAGTGGATATGAAACAAGTTGTTCAGTCTCAAGCCGAGCCCTAATCTACTATACTTGGAGATCACCTGGAACCAAGTAGTTTATATAAATAAACATGATCCACACCCTGGATTGGTGTTAAAAATAGTAAACAGAACTGTCTAGGTCACACAGGGACCTCTTCCACAATTCTTCGTGAGTACAGGTGACCATGCCACACTGGGACCACTTCCACACTTTTCGGTGGGTATAAACAAGAGTAAAAGAATTTTTGAGTAAGGATATCTTGTATCATTTAGTTTGATGAAGGAGAGAATGTGTGTTTTTATATAGAAACACACACTGCTCGAAAGTTAATAAAAATATACACAACAGAGAAAAAAGATTGAGATAGGTTCATAAGTCCTCCGAGTGTTATTCTTTGTAGCTCTGGACTTATGATATAAAGAAAATATGGAACTCAAGTCCTCTGTGTGTCTCACGGTCACTATGTCTCATGGTCACAGTGTCTTATGGTCATAGGGTCTCACGGTCACGGTGTCTTGTCCATGGTGTCTTGTTCACGGTGTCTTCTTGTTCATGGTGTCTGCATGTTCACGGTGTCTCAAACATGGGAAAATATCTGTATTCAGACATAAGTAGTGATACTTATGGAAAGAATTAAACTTAATCATTTTTCAGATAAATCATTATAAATTGAGTCAATAGATAGTATATAGAATCCAAAATGAGTGTATATCCATTGAGATCTTTGAATAGATTTTACTAGGAAACTATACATTTTATGTGAGATAGATTACATAGAGTTAACATAGTTTATAGACAAAATAGGATTTGGGATCATTAAAACATGATTAATACATGAGGAGTCCAATAATATCCCCCTTTTTTATGATCACAAATCATATAAGCTTAAAGTATATAATCTAACAACAAAGTTCTAAAGTTCATGTAGCATATATTGACTCAATGAGTTCTCAATGGTGTCTATAACATAAAATAGAGTTATCATAGATTTATACCCCTTTTCGAATTATAAAAAAGAATCTATAAAAATGATAATAAAAGTGATAAGAAAAGGCATAATGTATTAGAGAAAGAGAGTGGCATTACAAAGAGTAAATTAAACGAAATAGGATTCCCATAAAAAAAGAGTAAACATTTTCCTTCTTCACTGGATGGTCTTCTATATTTTTTATTAGCAACAACAGAATAGGAAGCCAAAGCAGATGAAGTGGAGGTAGAATAAGGGAGTGAGATAGTCGACAGAGAAGGTAAAGGAAGGCCTTCAAAAATAGAGGGAGCCAGAGTACGTGTAGTAGAAGACCGAGGAAATTATTGGTCAAGGATCACATGCCTAATCTGACTCAGTGCCTGAAAAATACACATATAAGTGGAGGAGAGGACAAAGGTGAAAGTAGACAAAACTGGTCTCAGAGGTTCATCCATAGGTGCAACAATGGTTGTACTCTGGACATGAAGATAAATCATTAGAATTTTGATAAAATACGCAATGATTTCTCTACCATACTGCATGGATTTGTCAAAATCATCCTTATTCTCCATAAATTTTTCCAGAAACCGAGTAAACTCTGTGAGATTTTGGACTTGGGTCTTGAAAGCTTGAGTAATAGGAGGAATCAACAAATTCTCCACAAGATACTTGAAATGATTATTCATGTTAGTATTGGAGATGATTCTGTAGAAGTAGAAATCCACATTCGTGGAAATCTCTAGTAGAGCACATTAGCAATTTTAAAATGGATTTAGGCCAGATCAAGAACACTATCACTGATCTTGATTACTTCATGTAGAGAATATTTATTTAAGTCACTAAGCATAGTCTGAAGTTCTTCTTTGGACACTGTTCTGAGTAGGTCACTGTCTACGGAAGGTTGAGATGATTGCCGGAATGCCTTAGAAGCATTGACGACTGAGGTCATAGATTTGATTTGGTTCACCACTTTTTGAAGACACCCCATATATTCATTAGTGAGCTTGTTTAGATTTACAAAAAGCTCTCTCATTTCCTTCACAATTTGTTTGTTCCATTCAGCAACCTTTTCAGGTAAGGAATCTAAGTGAGGTAGAGTCTGAGACACAACATCTTATAGGATTTGAGGAACTGCAAGTTCTATGGGATGACAAGAAATATCTGATCTTGAATGCATATATTTATTCATTTCTTCAATCATACCTATCAGATTCTTCACTCTCTAAGGAGTGAGTTTTCAACTCAGACTTCTTGAATCTCATGAAGCATTTTAGGTTGAATCTGCCAAATTAATTTCTCCAACAATAAAGATGAATCTTTCTCACTTTGATGTGTCACAAGAGAAGGTTTTGAATTAAGTACTTTTTCAACACCAGACAAAAGGGTAAAACCAAATTATCTTAAGTAATCCTTAATCACCAAGGATGGTTGGTCTGATGAAGGTTCAAAAACAAGGATTGATACGGTTTCAAGTCCCATTGCAGGGGCGATATTAGAGACCGATTTCAACTGGAACAAAGGGGAAAGGTCAATCCCTTTTGTTGAGACTTCCTGAGAGTCACCCACATCATAGAAACTGGGAAAATTATATTGAGTGCTAACAAGACTTGAAACAATTGGGTTTAGTACTTCAGTAGATTCCAGATTCAGGGTTTTCTCCCCCTCAACAGTTGCATCCTTCTCAAGATTGAGTGGCCTAGGATCTTGATCCATTTCCACAAATTCATCTCATATTTCTTCACCCAGTTCTTGTCTATCCAACTAAAATACCAGCTCCTTCCTTTCTTCAGCTAAAGGAATGACTTCAGGAATAGATTGTTCCACTGGGAGTTCCTCAAGGTTAGCCTCTTGCATAATAGGTAGCTCTTCCACTATAGGTTCTTCCATGGAATTATTTTTGGTTGCATTGGAAAAAGTTCTTGTTTCAACCTTGGGTTGATCTTCCAGATTAACAACATCTTTAGAAGCTGGGAAATCTTCTTCAAGAACATCATGAGGAATAGTAGTACTGACTTTTCAACAGAAAAAGTTTCCCTAGGAGGCACAACAACCTCTTCTTCTTCTTCTTCAGAAGAGTACTCAACAACTTCCTTTGGTTTCAGACCTGGATCAGAAATATCTCTTGGTCTTGAGGGATGTTACACAAGATTGAATTTTTCATAAAGTCTATCATGGTCTTCTACCCATGCATTTTTCCAAGGGTTAGAATTTATTTTCATCCTCTTGATAGTGATTTTTGAAAGGCAGTACTCACAATCATTGATAACTTCTCATTAGGTACTACCATACCTTTAGCATGAAGAATGGATGAGATAAGTCAAGAGTAAAATAGGGAGGTTGACTTGGATGTGGATTTGATCAATTCACACATATGGTTTATGATATACTTATAAAGGTTGATCTTAAGCCCATTTTTCATAATATAAATCAGAAACACATCCTGATATTTCAGTACAGCAAAATAAACTTTTCTTGTGATAATCTGGTTCTGTATAAACTTAAACAAAATCCTTGATTCTCCATCTAGTTCAGCATCAATGGATCTTCTGTTGGTTCCACATCCGGTCATGATTTTCAGAGCATCTTCTAAGACAACGAATTCACTAGAGGGTGGAGGTCCTCTCTAATAATCCTCACAGATTCCTTCATGAGGTATCCTAAGGCATAAAGCCCATAACCTCAAAGAGAATGATAATTTCTTCCCATTTATCTACCTTCTCACAATATATCCATTTTCAGACTCAAAGGAGAATGAAACATATTGATAAAATAGATCCACTATCTTAGGACAGGTAGGTCTATCTTCCTTTGATAACCACTCTAGCCAACCTTGTTCTTTTAAAACATTCATAACCAGAGACTTACTTGACATAAGCCCTTTGGGGCTAACCTCTTTCTCAGGTATGACAACTCAGTTTACTATATTTGGGTTTAGAGGACCTTCGTGTGCTAGCTTGGGTACAATTTTCTTATTCTTTGTGCCACATTTCTAAGGAGTCGATGATGAATGGTGTTTCATCCTAGGAACCCACCGATGGTTCTAGAGAGAGAGAAGGGTTTTAGGTTTGAATAGAGGCTACGAATCAGTGAATAGAAGAAATCTCATTTGAAGGACAAATGATACTTCCTTTATTTTATCATTTAGGAATACCAAACATCGTAAAAGTAAAAGTTCATGATTACAAAAAGGTGAAAAGGATAATTACCGCGATAAAGTTATTAATTCAAATATAAAAAATCATAATGAATATTTATGGTGAGATCATATCGGGTCATCATGGTGAGACAAAGAATGAATGTTACAGTGAGACAGTAACTAAGTGTTACGGTGAGACAGTAACTCAGTGTTATGGAGAGACAGTAACTAAGCATTATGGTGAGATAGTGACCATGAACATTATAGTGAGACTGTTAACATGAAATTTATGGTTAGACAGTAACTATCAGACATTAGTAACAAAGCTCTAACTGTGAGACCGTAAACAGGAAAGAGTAAGATATTTACATAATATTTATCATGCCTAATTCATGTACGATGTATTATATTCTTTCATAATTTAATGATTTGTTAATTATATCAGCAATATGATACCCAGTACCAATGAATTCCACAGTGATAACACCTTTTTGATAATGATCTCTCAAAAAGTGATGTCTTACATCAATATGATTTGTCCTAGAATGTGAAATAGGATTTTTTTGAGATGTTAATATCACTTGTGTTGTCACAGTTTATAGGTACATTTCTAAATTGATATCCATAATCTAGTAATTTATGTTTCATCCAAAAAATTTGTGTACAAAAACTTCCAAAAGCTATGTATTCCGCTTCTACAGTAGATAATGTAACATAATTTTGTTACTTAGTACACCATGATACTAGTGACCTGCCTAAAAAGTGACATGTTCCAGAGGTTCTTTTTCTATCTAACTTATAGCCACTGAAGTCAGCATTGAATAACTAACTAATTCAAATGATTGTCCCCATGGATAGAACAGTCCTAGATTGGGTGTATGCTTGAGGTACTTGAAAATTATCTCTACAACATTTAAATTATATTCCTTAGGATTTTCTTGAAAACGAGCACACATACACACAATAAACATAATGTTAGGTTGACAAGTAGTCAAGTAGAGTAAGCATTCAATCATTCCTCTATAAGTGGTTTGATCGACAGATTTTCCATCTTCATCAAGATCCAACTTAAAGGTGGTACTTAAGGGAGTGTTACTACTTTTAGTTCCATCTAATAAAAAACGTTTTAGAGGATCTCTAGTATATTTACTTTGATTTAAAATAATTTCATCATTATTTTTAAAGATTTGAAATCCAAGAAAGAATTTTAGTTCACCCATTAAACACATTTCAAATTTTTTTTCATCATTTTAGAAAAGTCAACAAATAAATAATTTTTTGAAGATTCATAAAATGTCATCTACATAGATTTGAAAAACTAAAACATCATTAGAAATTTGATTTATAAAAAGTGTAGGATCAGATATTAATTTTGTAAAACATTTGGAAATAAGAAAAGTACTCAACATATCATACCAGGATCTTGGATCTTGTTTTAAACCATATAAATCTTTAGATAATTTAATAATATTATTTTAAAAATGAGTGTTTGTAAATCCATGGGTTGTTAAATAAAAAAATCCTCAACTGTATTCCCATTTAAAAATGCACTTTTAACATCCATTTGATATAGTTTGAAGTTCAGATGTGCAGAATAGGAAAGCAGGATTTTGATGGATTCAAGTCTAGCAACTGGTGAAAAATTCTCCTCGTATTCAATTCCTTCTTCTTGACATTTGGCTTGAGAAACCAATCTATCTGTGTTTCTAACAATGTTACCAACCTTATCTACCTTATTTCTAAACACCCATTTATTGCCTATGGGGAATGTGTCCTTAGTTCTTTCAACAGGTTTCCATACATTGTTCCTTTCAGACTGATTAAGTTCTTCTTGCATAGACATCACCAAATATTCATCATTGATAGCATCATTAATTTTTTTAGGTTCATGTTGTGACAAGAAGTCTTGATGTTCATACTGATTTCTAAGAGAAGCTCTATTTTGTATTCCCTTGTTTAGGTCTCCTACAAAAACATCTAAAGGATGGTTTTTAAGAGTTCGAACAGTTATAGAAAAAGAGGGACCAATGATTTTAGGTTCATTAACAGGTCGAGGTTCATTAAGACTTGATTCTAGGGAATTTCAAGAACAAGATGTTTTAATAGATTCATTCCTAGAAGTTTTTGAGGATTATTAATTGATTTTCAGATTTGATACATCATCTTCCATGTTTTCTAGAGAGGTTTTTGGCTCATGTGGATCTGTTTAATCAAATTTGACATAGACGGATTTTTCCACACATTCAGTTCTTTTATTGAACACTCTATAGGCTTTACAAGACATGTATTATCATTAAAATATACATTCATCACTCTTGGACACAAATTTATCAAGATTTTTCTTATTATTATGAATATAGACTTTACAGCCAAAAACATTGAAGTAGTTATCTTTGAGTTTTATATTGTTCCATAACACATAAGGATTCCTCTTATGAATGTGTCTGCTCAACACTCTATTGATTATGTAGCATGTTGTATTGACAGCTAATCCCAAAAATAAATAGTTAGGTCATATTAACTAAGCATAGTTATAGCTATCTCATACAGGGTTCTATTTCTTTTTTCTAAAACTCCATTTTGTTGAGGAGTTCCAGGGGAAGAGAAATTGTGACTATAACCATTTTGTGAGAAAAAGGATTCAAACTCTTGATTTTCAAACACACTACCATGATCAATTCATAATCATTTGATTCTAAGTCCACTAATATTTTCCATAGACTTGAAATATTTAGTAAAATAAGAGCAGGCTTCACTTTTGTGATCCAGAAAGAAGGTCCATGTATATCTAGAAAATTCATCTTCATGAACATAAACATATTGCTTTCCATTTTAGCTCTAAAATCTAGATGGTCCAAATAAATCCATGTGAACTAGTTCAAGAGGTTGATAAGTTGACACTTCTTTCTCTGTTTTGAAGGAAATTTTGTGTTGTTTTCCCTTTTGACAGGGATTAAACACTTTTTCATTTGGAAACTCAAGTTTCGGAAAATGTTTAACTGAGATTTTTCTATTTAAATTTCTATGGGAGTAAATATTATAGTGTCCTAGTCCTCTTTTCCAAATCCAATAATCTTTATGAAATACACTTAAAACTGAAGAATTTTGAGAAGCTAAGGAATCTAAGTTAATAGAGTAAGCATTTTCATTTATTAAAGAAGAAAACATTTATTCATCTTTAGAATTAATGATATTGCATGCATCATTTTCAAATATAACATGAAATCCATAATCACATAACTGTGAGATACTAAGAAAATTATATTTTAATCCATCAACAAATAGTAATTTAGAAATTAAAACTGAGTTAGTGTTACAGATTTGGAAGAGGCCAATTACCATTCCTTTGGCATTTCCAGCAAATGTGACATGTCCTCCATCAATTTTGATTAGGTTCTTGAAGAATGAGTAGTCTCCTATCATGTGACTTGAACATCCACTGTCCAAGTACCATACTCTTTTAAAAGAACTCTTTATGTATATTTCCAATAAAAAGATTAGGAAAAATTTGAATTTTGTACCCACACTTGATTGGGTCCAGTAATATTAGTAATAAGTTCTTGGGGAACCCATATTTTCCTCATAGGTTTCCTATAATATTTTAGTAAAGTATTTCAAAAATAATCTCTATTCAGTCCAAAAAAACATGAAATAGTAGAATATGCATCATGAATTGAATTAGTTGATTTGTTTCCAAAGTAGGGGTAAAAAAATATGTCATAGATCATGAAACATAATTTCTTCTACCATGATTTATTTTTTCAGGTTGATAACCAGTGCCAGTCTTTTATTTAGGGGAAATTAGTTTTCCTTTCATTTGAGTAAGGGTATTATTCCTGTTGGTAGACTTTTCAAGGTCATTCTTAAATTTCTCATTAGAAATTTTTAATTCGTTGTTTTCTTTGAGCAGTTGAGAATTTTTCTCCTTTTCAATTGTGTGTTCAGATTTAACAGTCACTATGAGAGCATGATGTTTCTACAATGATTTATATTTGTCTTTTAGTACATTTCATGTTTCTTCAAGATTATTACAGTATTCAAACATTTCATCATTAGTCATGTTATGAGAGTCACTCTCATCTCCAAAATAGTTTGAATCATGTACAGGGGATTCCAATGTTACCTTTGATGTGTTTTTCATAAAACACATATTGGATTTATTTTCTTATTCATCATGTGATGTTTCTAGGTCGCTTGAACTATCCTCATAATCACTCCAAGATTCTTTCATTTTATTTTTTATACTTCCTCTCCTTGTCTTCATATTTCTATTTGAACTTGAGCTTTAGACAGACATCCTTGATATGTCCTTTTCACTTACATTCATAGCAGACAATTTCATCAGCCATGTCACATCTTTTCCAGTCCTTCCAATTTTCTTTTTGGCCATATTTTCCCTTGAAGCTAGGTATTCTGAAAAAGTTCTTCTTCTTGTAAAATCTTTTTAATCTTGTGGCTAATTGAGCCATATCCACATCCCTGGTAGGTGATGACTGTTCACTTTTGGAACATTCTACAGAAGCTTCCAATTTCCCTTTGTCTTTGTGTTTAGAGGTGGTGGTCTTGAATGCAACAGATTTCCTCTTTGGTTCATCCTACTCCTCTTTGTTGACTTTCAGTTCCTCTTCTTACATCCATAGATTCCCAATTAGTTCTTTTATGGGTAGAATAATGATGTCTCATGATTATCTAATAGAGATAGAGGTTCCCCTCCATCTATCAGGTAGACATAAAAGAATTATCATGATTTGTTCCTTAGCTATGACTTCTCTTCCAAGCGAGATCATTGTGTTGAAAATCTCATTGAACATAAAATACAAGTCCCAGAATGGTTCATCATGTTTCATTTTAAAGTTATCATATTTAATAGTATAATAATTAAGTCTCATTTATTTTACACTAGATGTTTTTTCACGTGATACAGATAGGGTATCCCAAATCTCTTGGGCAGTTTTACATGCAGAAATTCTATTGAATTCCTCATCTCCTAACAAGAACTACAAAGCATTCATAGCTTTGAAATTTCTATTTTATGAATTTTTGGTAGGTTTATCCCAAGTGATTATATCAGTAGAAGGAATCTTATATTCATCTTTAATGGAAGAATAAGTTTCAAAACTCACACTCTCTAAAAGTATTTTCATTTTAATTTTCCATTGAGAATAGTTGGTTCCATTAAATAATGGTGGTATGTTGGTTGAATCACCTTCCAATCTATTATCCATAATAAATTGTTACTTTAAAAGAGCTAAAATTTAGAATGAACAGAAATTTATAGATCTTTAATGTAAAACTACAATAACAGTTAAATAAGATTAATCAGAGTCCTAATAAACAGCCAATGATACCAAATGTTGGTTGGAGTAGATTACTCCAGAGGGGAGGGGTGAATTGAGTAAATATAAAAATTTCTATAAAATATATTTCTAAAAAATAAAGGTTTTTCTCAAAAGTTAGATACAGCCCAGTTAATCAAGTTTATACTGTTATAAGAGTTTTACAGTTTAAATAACTTCTTAAAAGATTGATTAATTCTCAATAATTTTAATATCAGTTATTAAAGTTACTTTTGAAGCTATTATACAAAGACAAGATAGATAAAACTTCTCTCCAAGTCTATATATCGAAGTGAATTTAGTGATTTCTGAGTTATATAGAAAATCTGTAAAATATAGAAGACTAAATTAAGCAGCACACCAGATTTTTAACAAGTGGTTCAGTCTCAAGTCAGGACCTAATCCACTCCACTTGGTGATCACCTTCCACCAAGCATTTTATATAAATAGACTTGATCCACACCCTATATTGGGGTTAAAAAATAGTACACAAGACTTTCCAGGTCACGCATGGACCTCTTCCACAGTTCTTCATGGGTATAGGTGACCATGCCACACAGGAACCTCTTCCATACTTGTCGGTGGGTATACACTAGATTAAATGAATGTTTGAGTATGGATATCTTGTATCCTTTAGTTTGATCCAGGAGGCAAAGTGTGTTTTTATATAGAAAAACACACTGCTCGAAAGTTAATAAAAATATACAAAACAGATCCAAAATATTGAGATATGTGTAGAAGTCCTCTGAGTGTTAGTCTTTGCAGCTCTGGACTTCTTTGATGAAGCAGATGCAGAACTCAAGTCCTCGTTTGGAAAACAAAGTGTCGTAAGTCAGATAGATCCAGCTTGTGTTCTTCGTAATGTTTGACAGTGTGAAAATGTTCTTAGGATTTCAGTATGCTTCGTGTGTTCATCAGTAGAATCAAGTTGCATGAGCCAATTCTCTAAAATATATAATGTCCTCACGTTCATGCCCACCAGATTTTTCTTTGTGTGGTGCTACTTCCTTATTTTTTCTGGGCTGCATTACTCTTTTATCATGGAATGCTTGTGTTAGGTCTGAAAGGTTTTATGTATTTTTCACCTCGTACCATGTAATATCTAATGATATGTCTACAAAGAATCATTAATTTTGTCAGTGCATTAAAATATTCAAATATTTATGTTATAGATTAAACTGAAAAACAACAAAATATATTTGGAAACAGTGTCACAATAGTTCATGGAAACGGTGTCTCCTTTATAGGGTGTCTGGATTGGTCCGAGTGTCACGTAGTCACAGTGTCTCATGATCACGGTGTCTCATGGTCACTGTGTCTCATGGTCATGGTGTCTTATGGTCACGATGTCTCATGGTCACAATGTCTTGTTCATGGTGTCTGTTTGTTAACAGTGTCTTCCTGTTCACGGTGTCTCAGAATTAGTCAAATATCTATATTCAGACTTAAGAATTGATACTTATGAAAAGAATTAAACTTAATCATTTTCCAGAGAAATCATTAAAAAGTGAGTCAAAAGATAGTATATATTATCCAAACTAAGTGTATATCCCTAAACAGATTTTAATATAATTTATTAAGCAATTTTACATTGGATGTGAGATAGATTACATAGATTTAACATGGTTTATAGACTAAATAGGATTTGGGATCATTAAAACATGATTAATAAATAAGGAGTCCAACAAACAGGAATATTGAAGTTTATTTTAAGGTAGAGTTAAAACAAAATGGATAAATAAAACATAAGTATTATTTTATGAAATATTTAATTGGTAAATTAAATTTGGGATATGTTTCATGAATGTATTCAAGGATAGAAATGTTCTCCTTAATCGAGTTTTATTTTAAAAAAGTTAGTGAGAAATGAAATTAAGGCATGTATAATCCGAACAAAGAAATATAGAATAAGATAAGTATATATTTAAGTTGAATATATATAGAATTTATAAGAATTTTAAAACATTAAATATAGATATAATTTAAAGTAGATAGATAAAGTAATAACCCTATGAAAAGAGTGTGGTTCGGAGAGTTTTGTTACCTTGGTTCATGAACATGCTCTATATGATCTCCTAAATTCCAGAATAGTTAAAATTAAAATAATATCAATTGAGAACCTTTTGACATATATTTTATTTATTAATATTATATAATGTTCATTTAAAACCATTGTTTTAAGATTTCATTTTTATTCATTGTCTCTTGAGGGTGTTCATTTCACTATTCCAAAGCTACTTTAGTATGTGGATAATTCTTGATGTTCTTATAAAATGGGAATAAAAAACCATAAGTGAAATAAAATGATATTAATTTGCTTATAGAAGTTTAAATAGACCGAAATATCCATATGTGTTCAAATAATGGGATGATTTATTTAGTATAAACGTTATCATTACACAATTAGTTCATTAGGCCATTTCAACGATTATCATAGATTTGTTTTGTTTTATTTAACTGAATGATTATAAATAAATAAAGTAATATATAATAAGATATAATATTTATATTATAATTATATTTACTCATAATATTATTTCAATTACCATCCATGTCGGTGGTGGTGAAAGACGAATAATGTTGTTCATGTCGGTGGAGAACCCACCATAATATAATCAAGAATTTTCATTTTAAAATGAAATGAAATGATGTTTGATAATTGATTCTATATTAAAAAAATTAAAATGAAGTATTTTTAATAATTTGGAGTCATTATTTAGTTTTTTTGGAATAAGTGAGTAGGAGTTAGAAGAAGATAATATTAGACGATTGTTCGGTTAAGAACATTACCTCTTTAGATTTCCTCTCTTGGAAGACACTCGAAGAAATCTTGGTATAGTATTATGGTAAGTAAAAAAATACTTGGTTGTGGGGAGAGGGATGTGGAGGTATTTGGTATGGATATGGGAAATCTACAAAGCTTAAAAAGTTAGGAAGAAGGGGTGGTGAATGGGGATGTATATAAGTGGGTGAGAGGAATATTTTAGAATATAATATTGATTAGAGTGTTTTTTAGTAAAAATTGTTGATAGTGTTGCTTATTGTCACTATATAATGTTATTATTTCATTTGAGTTCAAGATAATTTTTAGTTAAATCATCAATGAATCACTAATTAATGTATTTAATTTATAATGGTAAATATCATATTATACAATATTTCATTATTAACAAAAATCCAAATATTTTAGAAAAATACCAAAAAAATATCCATAACATTTTTTTGATGTGTTTATTATAAAAATAATTTTTTTTATGAAAATAATTTTTTAATATGTAAAAAATAGTTTTTAAATTAAATCCATATATATTTTAAAAATACCAATTTTAATATTTTGATCAATTTTATAATCCTTTTTAAAATTAAATATGGTATCATAAAATTATATTTCAATTTTAATTAAAATTTATATTATTATATAAACCCATATTATTAAAAGAATCTTTATTTTAGATCATTATATTATGCATGAAAATAAAAAAACAAATGTGTTTTGCAAAAATTCAGACACTAGTTTTATCTTTTTTGTAATATTTATTTATTTTCCTCGTGGTATAAATATGTTATATTTTAATTTCCAAAGAAAACTAAATATTATTATCTAATTAATTATGTGGGGTTACTATTCTAATAGTCATGTTACAATTCTTAACGTCTTGATTACTATTCCAATAGTCAAATTATTCTTACAATGATATGATTTTAATGGTAATATAGGTTTACTATCATCTATTAAGATATAATATTTCATTCATTATTCTTTCACTTATATTTTCTCTGAAGGTTAAATATTTCAATTTTCAAAATGGTTTTTACATTTCAAATATTTTTCTTCATTTATATTGTGTTGTTTGTGGGTGAGATCATTCTAATGGATAGATTAGCCTTAAATTTTCATATTACAATTATCTTATTTTATAATATTTTTCCATTTTAGTACCTTAAATTACCATGTCTATATTTTTTCACTAAATGTAATGTTAGAAATAATATAATAATGTGGTTTTATTTTCATTATGAGATGTATTTATTTATATATTATAATGTGTGACAAACATATAAATTTAGAATGTAAATATAATTCATAAAATTCTCGGTCATTACAGATACTTAAAGGTCATTCCCATAAGAATGATGATATATAAAGGTTATCTCCATAAATAAAGACAATATGTAAGGGTCTTCACAGAATTTCCCAAAAATCAATAAAGAACCCAAAATTTCGTATTTACTTAATTTTCTTAGCTTTAGTGAAATTTCCCTTCCTCCAACCTCTATGAATATTACTAAACATTCCAAAACTAAAACAAAACCTAGAAAATGAAAAAGGTAGGGTTTAATAAAATTTGAGACTTTACATTCAATTTTAATTTAAAATAACTAATTATTCACCTTTGTATTTCTCATTCATAATTATTTATATATAATTTCTTATAATCATAAATCATTATAAATATTGTTAACTTCATTTAAAAATCACCCATTATAATTTTTTAACTCATTTCTATGAGTTGTACCCAAAATAATATATAATTTCAAGAATTAAATACTTATTCTAGTATATAATTACAAGCATAAACATAAAATTCATAGCCAAATTATTATTTATAATTCACTAAGCATTCATAAGAATAATTTTGAATTATAATACAACAAATAACACTTTATAATAAAAATAAATGATCAAAAAATTAAATTTCATTACACAACACTTATTATTAATTATTATCGAAATGATATTATCAGGTCGACAATTTTATTCCTTCAATATCTAAATTATATAGCATTTTAAAAATGATAATTCAAATATAAATCTATGGATCACAATATTTTTTTTGATAATAACATATTAATTTATATATAATAATTTTTATTAATTTTAACTTAATTATCATCACAATATTCTAAAGAGAATAAAATAATATATGTTCCTAATTATTATATACTCACCTAATTAAATGTTAAAAAAATGAAAGAGGTCACCTACCTCTTGATTATAAAAAAACCACACTAATAATAAAGATTTTTATCCTTATCAAAAACAAGTAATTCATACTTCCTTGAAAAATTAAGGATAAAAGAAAAATATAAACGATAAGTATCTAAACCAAAAAATATTTAAATGAAATGGTATGACTTTTTTATTATCTTATTGTCATCAGTCCAATTAGATATAATAACATAAATCCAAAAAAAGAAAAAATTAAATTATACAAAGAAGCTAGTGGGAGAGGGAGAGAGTTTAGAGGGATTAATTTTCATAATCATAGATTAAGGGATAAGTAATAACAATTAAATTCCAAAATCATATAACCACAAAATTACTAAAATGAACCTATTAAAAAACCTCATAAGAACCCATCAGGTACACGATTCCTAGACACCATTCACTTAGTGTTATCGAATTGGCCACATGGTGTCCAGTCTTAGCACTCTATTTAATCTTTATCTTCTACCACATACCCAATACATGACCACCAAATGCCTAGCGTTTCGTTTTATAATATAGTTGAAAATATTACTTAAATCCCATGAAACATGTATTTCCTTCAACCAAATATTTTTAATTATTCCCTGATTAATTCAATACTAATATAAATTTATATACATTTAAAAATAAAAAACACCAGTAGAACCCAATTTGATAAAGACTCTCCAAACATACAGCTTCTAATTCTCAAGAAGCCTCCTTGAGAATCTCTAATGAAAACTCTAAACATTTAATCCTCATTTTATCTTTTTGATCCTAACTCTATAATAGTACTCATCCAAGCTACTAGAATATGTATATGTTTCATAAATTTCCCTCAAAATCTCATTTCACTAAAATTTATAATACATGATGGACTTTTAATAAAAGTGGAATAAAAATCCAATTTCATATCATAAAATTTTATCATGTTAGACAGATCAAGTCTGTATTTTCCTTATTGAGACACATAAAATATATCTTGAATCAAACTATATTTTGTAGGCAATTCCAATTGATAATAAACATACCCAATCTTTTTCAAAATTATAATAGGTCTAAAAAATCATGGATCCAATTTCTCCCCTTTCATAATCATTAGTATCACTAAAAAGATGGAACATGAATAAATTCACGATCTTTATTTAAAAACATGAGATATGTATGAATTCATTCAATATATAACTTTTCCCTACTTTGATAAATATCTTCCCGTTTCCTAATAAAGATAACTGAAAAAATGTTTTTTATAACATGTTAGTCCCAGAGAGAGTTGATTCATCGGCTTACATCCAACATAAAGGTGATTGCAATAACCACCCACATATTATATCAAAAAGATCCTTCTGAATAGGTTATTGTACTTTTTTATTATAAAAAACTCTACCAAAGCTATATGTTCTTTCTATAAACCACTACAATAAAGTATTCATGAATAGTGAATATTATCAATAACAAGTATTGTATTATCATATAAAATATTTGTCTATGGATGAAAAATTGTAATAAAAATTAATTGAGCACCCAAATATTTCTATAATCCCTTCCAAAAATGATATGTAAACATCACATCATTATTAGATACAATACTATTTGATATCCTATAAATTTTAAAAATCTATAAGATATAAATATTTACATGTTCATTAAATATCTGAGTTTCCTTAATTAAAAAAATATAAAAAATTAGTCAATCGATCAATAATAACATAAAAAATATCTGTACCTTTCGTTAATCTTGAGAAACTAGACATTAAATTCATAGTAGCTTAATGCCATTTCATCTTTTTAATAGGTAATTATTGAATCATTTATGTTGTTAATTAATACCCATTTTTTATATACTAATTGGTAAAACATCCAAAAATAAATACAATCATGTTTCATTTCTTTATTGGCCACCACATTTTTTATCAAACACTATGGTGTATATTGGATTGTCTAATATGAATTACTCATTGTAATATATAAGAATCCATTATCACTACTTTCCGTATGGATAAAAAATCAAAAAAAAATCCATGAAAATAAAAAAGGGAGTTAACATGTAGATTCCACTTAGGTATTTTTTCCCCATAATATATTATATCATGAAAAATAGATATCCAAAATCCAAACTCTAACATAGTTTTACTCACTCCATCAATGATGAAGTGAAATTAAATTCTTCCAAGACTACACGAACATAATACTTATAAAAATATAGATGAAATTATGAAAAAATAATAATATTTTTTTTAACAGAGTGATATTTTTGAATATATTTTTCTTTAAATAATTTCATTTTTAGATAGCTTGTGTTACACACAACTCCAAGTTTATACGAAACACGATATAAAATTCGAATATTTAAATATGACCCTTCTAAATTATCAATTAAAAATTGTGGTATGAATATTAATAATAAATTTCTGAAAATTATGTACAAAAATTTAAGATAAATGAATTATATTAGTAAATAATTATTCAATTTTTCATAATGTCTTTACATGCTTTAAAAATATATTCTTCATAAAAATGTATTTATTTATTTCTTGAGTAAATATTGTAATTTATTTCATCTAATATTAAAAATTTTATTGTATAAAATTAATTTCATTTTTGAAGTCATCGTGTTAAAATTAACTTATGGTCAAATTTTCAAATTTTTCAAAAAATATTAATTTTATGTAAATAGTAAAAAATAGTTTATTTCGTAAAAATCTTATTTATTTTCATTGAAAAAGTCGCATAATATTTTTAATATTATCATAAATTAATATAGGTATACTTTACTTGGAACTAATAAAATTAACTACATATTAATCAACAATATACATGATATTTATGTAAAAATACTTCTAGAAATAAGTGGCATTTATTTTGTAAAACTATATTTCATCACAATTTAAGGGTTTGTTATAAAATGAATGACTACCACTTATAGATATTGAATTCAGTAAAATGGATTACATATTTAAAATCATAATCATTAATATTATTTAATAATTTCAACTGAATTTTGTTTCACAATGATTAGAAAAAACCTTAAAAATTTATCGCTATTCTAAAATGGTAAATCGGGTTAACCAAGGTTAAAACAAAGTGATAAGGCCACAATTTTTTTCTCAATATTATTAGATGAATTTATTTCTACCCTTTTCACCTTAGGATTTATTTTTATTTTTTATGGCTAACTTTTCCATGAAAGATAACTATATAAGAATTTAATCAAAGAAAAAGAAAAAACACCACTCTCTCAAAATTAAAAATCATTTCTGTGTTCAAAAAAATAGAAATTAAAGTTGGGAATGAATATAAATGATTATATTTATAATAATTAAAATATTTTTATTATAGAAATTTATTTATAGTTTTTAGTAATTATATAATTGCTTTAAATTATTATATAAGGCAAACATAGTATTTATTTAATTAAATGGAAAATAAAATATATGATTCTAAAAATGTTAAAAGAAAAATAATTTGATGGAATTATAGTGTTATAGTTTTTTAGATAATTATAAAAATTTGTATGTTGAAATAATATATTTCAATTCCATAATTATTGTGTCTTTAAATTTAATTTAAATCAATATTTCGAAAATTCACATTAATGATATTTTTAATAAATAACAATTTATTAAAAGTTTTAAAATTCATAAAAATATTATATTGAGATAAGTGAATGAAATATTCTTGAAACTATCAACCATTTTACATTTATGGGTCATTTTTTCCTTTATGATACCATTAAAAATCCTTTAAGATTGAAATAGTTGTTACTGTGGTTAAGGTTAAAACAAGGTTTTCTCGTTACAAATGATTGTGTTAAAATTAATTTCCCACACACATAAGATTTTTATTTGATAAATTTTATTTCATATTATTAATAATTTTTTCAAAATTATATAATAATACTCATTATATTTTTAATCTTAGATGATAAATTACTTATGTAAAAAAACTGGTTACCATGGTGAAAAACTAAAATGGAAAAAATGAGTAATCTTAGAGGTAAAGGAAATGACATGTTTAAAAAGTGATTCTTTTTTAGTGGTGGAGGTGTGTCTGGACATTATATTACATCAAATACATTATTTGTTTTAAATGTTCAGGATGTTTTCTTGAGAGGGACATCCGATTATTGAATTGTTTTGGGTATTTAAAAAAATACCACTCATTCTCAGTTATAAAAGGGCACCTGTTCTAATCTCCTCTCCACACGTAAATATCATTTTGGTTCAGAGAAAACTTAACCAAATGCCTTATTAAATTTAATTTAAACATCAAAGAAACATTTTTTATTATAAAAACATCTTAGAATGAATTTTGGTCTAACCCTAAAAGGTTCATCGAAATAGAGGTTTAATTCTTAGCCAATAATTTTTATATTATTTCTTCTTCCTCCCCTTAAAATATTATTCAACTATGATAAACTAATAACAATATTATCATCCTTAAAATAATATTTTATTATGTTAATTTAACAACTTTTATTCATTTATTCTTCCATAAAAAGGGAAATGAAACCATAATTCATGTTTTTAGTGGACTACCACCTCACAATATGATGTAACCCGTTGTCTATCACCACCTATCACGAATGGTTTTATTGAAGATTTTACAATATATATATATATATATATCTTAGTAATGAAATATTTATCACTATTTAATGATGTTATATCATATAATTTCCAACCGTCCCATTTATCGAAAAATGATAACATCAGTCATGTGCACATGTCAATTACCACCTCCCTGAAGCAATGTGATTCATTTTTCAAAACCACATCACATGAATTCTATAGATATATATATATATATATATATGTATTTAAATAAATAAAATGATAATCATTTGTGATGATCATTATGTAAATATTAAATAATTATTTCTTTCTTCCATAATGATCATTGAAAAATGGAATAGTTACTCATTCGTATGTATGACCTACCATCTTCATGATTATAATATAGTTCATTTTTCATAACCATCATTAATGATTGATTTTAAAATATGAATTTATCTATAAAAATGATAATTTTGTAATGATTATTATTCTATAAATATAAAAATAATTAAGACTTTGACAATAATCATAATACCGAAGCCATTTTGGACATATGAGTTAAAAATCATCAAAACATCTGATGTGAACATAATTGATTAAGTAATTGAATATAACATGGAAATAAAAGGAATAATAAACTGAATAAATTTTATTAAGAAATTAAATAATTATTATAACTTTATTATTTATGAAGATAAATAATGTACATGATTAATGTTTCAAGAAAATTAAAATTTATGCTCAAATGGATTCTAAAGGTTATTTTTGACCAAATTTGACTTTATTTACATTGTTTTAAAAAGGATATTTTTTAGGTGTTCCATATGGGAATCATTACATTAGAAAAATTATTCTAAATGTTTTAGTAAATCATTTTCTAAATCATTTTCTTCCATTTCCATATTTAGAAAATTATTTTATTAATATATTTATATGATCATAAAAAACTACAATTGAAATTTTATGTATCTTTGGAATTTCATTAAAAGGGGTTCAAAAGAAATATTTTTATGTATTCTGTATAGAATATTTTGAATTTCCTTACAAAATAAATAATTAATGTTTTTTGTTAACATATATAGTGTCATAAAGTTTTCCCATCGCCGCAGACGTTATTTGTTATTTGAATTTATTTATACGATTCCAAATTTTCAAAACTGAAAATAAATATTTCTATTTATTTTACATATTTGATAAAAGGTTTAAATTGGAATGTATATTTTGATATCTAGAAATTATTTACTTATGGGTTCTCTCTGAACCATCATTTTTTTGGGTTATCAAATTTCTCTCTCAAACTTAATTTTTATCTCTATTTAATGTTTTGTAATGAATCTTAATTAAGTATATTTTTCTCTAATATATATATATATATATATCTTATTCATCCTCCAAATAACATATTAATACAATACATTAGTTCAATTACTAATGCCTTCTTTATGAAATATCCTTCGATTATGATATAAGGAAAGATTATAAAACCCTATTTTCACCATGGGTATTTCTAATATTTATTCCTTATGATTGATTTCCCATTTCTAGCACACATAACCACGGACATGTTATGGTGGGTGTCCATGATATCACTCTAATTCATTTATTAAAGACTTTTTCTCATAAAAAATTATGTATGGGAATAGGGAGTAAAACTAATCCCCCATGAGACTCTGTCCACCATGTGATTTTGTCTTGGTAGTTAGCCTTAATGTATTCTTATATAATGATTCATCTTTCTTCATCATTTCCTGTGATTCCATGATATTATTATACAATTTTTTTTATGGTATTCTCCCTCATGATTACTCCCAAGCCTTATCATTTATGATATCATGTTATAAATATAACTAAAAAATTAAATTTTATTATCATGTTTATACCCTTATTGGGATTTTTATATCACCCCTTTCATTTATGTATTCCACATGTTATCCTTTATAGTTTTATGAACCAGGATTTAGGATCTCATTATGGAGAACAAAGTAAACATGTTATGTTTTAGTTTTTATTTTGTGAATTACGAACTGTGTCTTCTGAAAACACCAGGCCTCATGATATTTGTGTGGTGTTTATTGGATTCATACATTATAAATCATGCAAAAATATGTGTAAAAGTCTTGGTTTTCTATTGTTTGTATTAGCGTAAATTTCTATTTATTTTTGGGGATTAGGATTAAAGAACATTAGAAAAAAAAACGATTGGGAAAATTCTAAGTATAAAATAACTTCTTAATGATTTTATAAGGTAGAGATTTTTTTGGCTTTCCAAGTAATAAGTCATTTTATAGATACTATTAGTGGACATGGTTTTGTAATAGATGAATCATGGGGTAATAACCTTAAAAAATGTTGGTAGAATATATAACAACCATCATTAAGATGTGTTGTGAGTCTACCCTTATTTTACACCTAGTTAGGCACTATAGTGGGATATGATAAGGTTAATTCACATTTTCTTTATGAACTATGTAACACCCCAAGCTTCCATTGTATGTTTTCCTTTGAATAATACAATAGCTTGCGTTGTACGCAACTTCGAGATTCTAACACGTCGCACCCAATAAAACTAGCCATTATGAATAGTAATACCCACTTTTTGAAATTTTATATATTTTATCTTTAAAAATAGACTTCACTTTTGGGTTTTTAATATCTAAATTAGCAGAGGGTTAATTTTTGGTATTTTTCTGAAAACATTCAGTTTTTGATGAATAACGAAAAATAATAAATTTTAATTAAAAATAACTTTTTTAATCGAAATAATTTATAGTGATGAATTATAATATTTAGTGGTTTTTAAGTATAATTAGATTATAGTTTTACCATTTAATCCAATGTTGGTCATTGGGCATAATTTCACATTTAAACTGGACATAATAAATTGTCGATCTTTTGACAGTTATTATTTCTTAAAAACACGCTTTTTGTTTTGACAACTGGAATTAATTTTAAATTAATTTATACCACTTATGTGTTTCGAATTTATAAAAATGGATTCCATATTTAGAATCAGGAGTTCCAAATTGTGTAGATAACTAAATTCTATTTTTAGACATTTTGAATAATTACATAGGAAAATATTTTACTTATAGTGGTTAAATGGTAAATCCAATGAATAAGGGTAAATAAATACTATTATAATAATATTAAAATATCCTAACACATGTTATAACCTTATTATATGATAAGTGTCCAACCATGGGCATCCTTGGGTCAATTTTGGGACCCCATAAGGCCACTTGTATGTGATAATGACACTTTATATTAATTATGTTTAAGTAAATAAAAAAATGATATAAGAATATATATTCTAGTAAAACAATTTTGACATATGGTTATATATATTATCTCTTATACTATAGATATTCATTATAAAGATAAAAATATTTCCTACATAATGGTTTTTTATTTATAATTTTTAGACATTGGATAATTAAATTTATTTATGACACAATAATGATGTAGTATTTTCCTTATTTATGAAAGAATGAAATAAATGGTATTACAGATGTTAAAATAAATATAATTTGAATGTTTTGATTCCATCCACGAATTTTTTAGGTTAAGGTGACATTTTAGGATTGATTAAATTAATTTTTTTCGTAGTAATAATTATTTTATTAATTTAGAAAAAACAAAATACCAAATTGTGTCAAAATTGACATAAAAGAGTTTTTGAATCAAATATTATATTATTAATTTATATTCTATTCCTAAATATATAAGGTTCTTCCTAAGGTCTTAAATAAAATTATATATGTCATTAATGAACAACTCGATGTTCTCTTGGATGTTTATAATATGTTTATTAACCATATAATATAAAAAATACAAAGAGACATGGTAAATGTAAAAATATTTAACAAAGAGATAAATCTAAAAGATAAAGTTAATATAGTGACCCAAACCTATATAAAACCTATTGGTTGAGTTTTTTTCGATCCATCCCAACCGTATCCTTTAAATAATTAATTTTTGAGCCACTAGAAACTGGAAATTATTTTATTATAAAATAATATTTATAGCTTTTCCTAAGGTGTCCCTCACCCCTCTTATAAAAGGGAACTCCCCCTTCCCTCAAATTCACACTTTTAAAGCCTTTTGTCTCGGCCAAACCATGACCAAATACCCTATCAACAATCCCCCCTTCATCCTAGAGGCCTTACATTAGTCTGAAATCTAACCTAATGAGCCATTTTGATCATATAAAAATGAAGAACCCAATAAATAGGTAAATATTTCATCACCTCTTTCAAGTTCCTTTATTCTTCCACTTCTTGTTTATTTGTTTGTTTCCATTCTAAAATAATAACTCCTGTTTCTTCTATATACTATAATTTTAGTATAAATATGGTACAATCATATTAATTATTCTATCCATCCTTTTAATTACATGTCACCATGCATGCGTACGTATGGCTTACCTTCTCCTCGTCGTGGTGTAATTGTTATTCAATACATTATTATCTGGATAGGTATGATAATGATGTGTAATTGACGTAAAAAATAAAATTAACATGATAATGATTCTGTATATATAACATACCATCCAATTATATATTATTTTGATATCAGAAGATTGATATTGTTGCTCGTGCGTACGTACGGATTACCGTCTCCATGAATGTGATGAGATTCATTCCCCATCGTATCCATTCAAGGATAATTTTTATTAGATGATTAAAAATAATTTTTAAGACATAATATAATTATTAATATGAAGAAGATACATACTATTAATAACAAACATTACTTACGTAACAAATCATATAAAGGAAAATGAATAAGTTAACACATGAAATGGTGATAACACTAAGATATTATTAAAAAAGAAATGTTAAAAGATTATATATAATATCATATTAATGTATATGATTATTTTATAATTTAATAACAATTATTTAACCATTATACCTGAGGTTAACCAACCCTCGACCAAGGATAAGTACAAGGTAAGGGTTAATTTCACAATCTCTTTATTATCCGAGGTTGTTTTTATGTATGTATCTACTTGGACCTCTTTATCATCTACATCCATATTTGTTAAAAATGTATTCAAATTTTTATTACTATTTACTAGAATATGGTTTAGAGTCATTTTTATCATGTTTGACTTTTTATAAAATTCTTTGAGGGGAATATTTCCGTCATTTTCCAAACAAGTTACTTTTTGACATTTTCGACAAATATAAGGTAAGAATGTTTTTTTAACTTATACCACAGGTGCAGATATTTTCCACTATTATAACATCGTCAAATCATCCCTTATATTCTTATAATAATATTTTCAAAATAAATGTTTTCTTAAATGATTTCAAAAATAAATATATATTTCTCTAAAAATGGTTTTCATTTCATCTATGTCAACATCCTTTGATAGATTTTAGGCATATTTGAAGTTGATTTTTTATGATACAAAACTTCCTTATTGTATTGAACTTTTTGTGATAAGTTTGACTATGGATGTGTAATTTTTACACCATTAATGGTTTATGGATAATGTATTGACCTTTCATATGCTAGTTTTAATACGAATGTTTATGTTATTTTAAAACCATTTCATATGAGGAATGCATTGGACATATTAAGTGACAGGTAGAGCCTGCTACAGCTCCTAGATGCATCAACAGGTCCCATGAGACAAACTAGTGTCTTGGCACAAGGCCTTCAAAAAATCTTATTTGTAGTCTTGGCACAAGGCCTTGATTATGTGGTTATGAAGTCTGGCATTATGCATTCCATAATTTTGAAAGTGGCTATTGATATTGCATGTGATTATTATACTAGTAGAATATCCATGTGAGTAAGTAAATTTCATTATTTTGATTTATATTTTCCATATTATGATGATGTTTATGTTTAAAAAGCTTTAGTTTTAGTATTATACATTTCCTTAAATGTTTATACCTATTTATAAAAGTTTTCGCTATATTGTTATCCTTACTGAGCATCGGAGATCACCCCTTTCTATGTTTTATTTTTCCCAGGATGCGAAAAAGTATATTATGACTGACCTGTAGGGATAGTCTATGGGATCGTAGTGTTGTTTATGGAAACAATGTTTTTGTAGTTTTCGATTTTATTATGAAATTTAATCTTTATGAATTTATCTAGTACTTACAAGGATACTAAATTAACCGGTATTTCGAGACATGTTCTTTTTTGATCATGCCAATGATACATAATAATGCACAGACTCTGGGCTTCTAGAGTCGGGGTAGTACAGTTGGTATTAGATGAAGTTTAGTACAAACCTTGGAATCTAGATTTAGATAAACTCTGATTAGAGTACATTACCCTAAGATAGACCTTGAGGATTAGTATAGAATAACTTCCTAGATTTTTGGTATTGTAGAATTTTTTTGAGTTTTCCATGAAATAAATCCCAGTATGGATAAGAGTAGGTAGAGGCGGCTATGGCACTGAGGTACCTATAGGTAAAACCCAAAAACACCGCTTTGAGCTAGACTCGAACATGAACTGGTGCAGGACAACGGGCCTTGCTGCACTCTTGGTTACAACACTCATGGGGGATATACATAGGATAATTCTCATTTTCTTTACAAAATATTATGACGAGTTTATGAGTGTATAATTCCTCAATGAAAACATTTTTGTGATTATATATTATATCCATTAACTGTTCATATTTTGTTAATTGTTTTACAAGTTTGGAATTATGTATTTCGATTCATAAACTAATCTTGTTTATGCCATTGTTTAAAAAATGGTGCCTAGTGGAAGTAATGGAAACCATACCAAAGAACATAATCTATGTAGGGATTTACCTCTCATTCAAAATAATTATAGTGGATTTGGTGAAGCAACTGGTATTGATAAGATTATCACCATACTGGGACAAATCACTCAAGTTATGAATAATAACCTTACCCGTATGGAGCTCCCTGATCGAAAATGTGGAGGATTAATGTTAGATCGCTTCATAAGGAAACAACCACTAGAATTCAATGGGAGTACAAATCCATTGGTTGCTAATCAATGAATAAGTTCCTTAGAGAAAATATTTCATGCTTTGGGGAGTAGCGAAAGGGAAAAAGTTCTCATGACAGTTTATCGACTCACTAAAGATACTGATAAATGGTGGTCATTGATTCAGAACACAAATGAAGATGAAGATGTATTAAGTATGGAATGGATGGAGTTTAAAGATATTTTATTAGAAAAATACATTCCTTATGACAATTGAGCGGATACAGAAAAGAAATTTCTATGTCTGAGGAAAAAAAAGGATGAGAATGTCCCAAAGTATGAGGCTGACATTGAAAGTTTATGAAGGCATGCATCAAGTTATATATGTAACCCAAGGTGTAAGACTGATCGTTTCTTTTATGGGTTAAAACCATTTCTCTGTCGAGCAATAGTCTCAGAATCCTTCTCTTCGTACGTAGATATTGTCTCATGTGCTATCTGGATAGAAAATGAATTATCTAAGTCTTACGATAATAAATAAAAGCAAGAGAACAAGATAACGATGGAGAAAGAGGCAGATAAAGTGGAAAAGAGAAATAAGGATTTTCCATTATGAGATAATTGTGTGAAGAAACACCCTGGTACTTGCCTAAAAGTAATGTAAGTATATTACAAGTGTGGTGAAAAAGGTCACCAAGATCGTGATTTAAAGGGAAATAATGTTGATGTTAATGTCAAATGATACAATTGTATAGAAATGGATCATTATGAAAACAAATGAACTAAGAACCAAGGAAAATTACCTTAGAAAAGGCCAAGGGAGAAAGACCATGCTTATACTGTCATGATAGTTGAAGTGGAATAATTAATGTATTTGTGTTTTTGAAACTAAGAATTATATTTTGGTTATAAGAATAATGTGATATATATATATATATAAGAATTGTACTGATGCACTTGTTGTTTTCAATAATGTTTTAATATGATAAAGTTAATCATATATTCTGTATGTGACAATAAGAGAAGATTTTCTTTGTTTTGGGAATTTGATGTTGATTTTAGAATTTAGAGAACTTTTAAAGAGAGGTTTGACAGAGGAATTTTTGATAACTATAATGGATGGAATGGATTAAATTGAATTTTGGATATTATTGTTTATGTTTAAAACATTTCATAAGATTATTTTTGGAATATTATAAAACTATAGTTTTAGTAAATGGACAACCTGTAAGTCGGGTGATAACATGTCGCGTCAGACAAAGTTGTAGGAATCGAACCCACAACCAAAGTGAAACAAGGCTTTATTATCTACTACTAGCCAACAAGAAGTCTCTGGTTATTACAGAATAGTTTTCTTCATTTAAATGGTATATTCTAATAATTGAAACCTTATACGATTAGGATGAATAGAATATTTTTGAGTTCTTTTATCTTTTGGAGTGAAAGATGAGTTTTTGGTAAAAATTAGTTGAAGGATGAATCTCTTCTTGTTAGATATATATATATATATATATATATATATTCCTATTATTCTATGAAAAAAATAATTCTTAACCTTTATGGATGGGATATTAAAACAAAAAATGTGTTATCCTAATACCCTATGTTTTGTTGAACTGATGTTATTTTAAATCATCATAGATTGATGGCTTTGAGGCCCTCAATTTTACTCTTGATTGTGATGGATGACATCAATCACTCCCTATAAATATTTAAGTTATTCCTATAATTACCCATCTATAGTTTTTAGCAATGATCTTCTTTTCTAAACCCTAATTCTGTGGTGACTTCATCATTTCCCTTTCCCACTTATTAAAACTAAATTTTATTAACCCTATTTCTGATGTGGGTTTTCCTCAAAGGTATTTTCAATTTTAAACCATTTATTTTCATTGAACAATTTAAAATTGCGAGGTTGAAATATATTGATGTAATGGAGAATGTAACACCACAATCTTCCATGGTACGTTTCCCTTTGAATAATGCAATAGCTTGCGTTATACACAACTTCGAGATTCTAACACATCACGACTAATCAAACTAGCAGTTACAAATAGTAATACCAACTTTTTAAAATTTTAACAATTTTATCATTCAAAATGGACATCATTTTTGGGTTCATAATATTGAAATTATCTTAGGGTGAAGTTTTGGTATTTTTCTGAAAACATTCGGTTTTTGAAGAATAGTGAAAATATTAAATTTTAATTTAAGAAAACCTTTTTAATCAAAATAATTTATAATAATAAATTATACTATTGAGTTGTTTTTAATTATAATTATATTATATTTTTACCATTTAATCCAATTTTGGTTATTTTATGTAATTTCACATTTAAATAGGACATAAAAAGTGTCAATCTTTTGATAGTTTTTATTTCTTAAAAACATGCCTTTTTTTGACAACATTAATTAATTTTAAATTAATTTCTTCCACTTCAGCGTTTAGAATTTAGAAAAATGGATTCCATATTTATAATCAGGAGATCCAAATTGTGTAAATAGCTAAATTTAACTTTTAGTCATTTTGAATAATTACTTTGGTAAATATTTTACTTACCATGGTTGAAGGGTAAATCCAGTGAATTAGGGTAAAAAAATAATATTATAATATTATTAAATTACCCTAACACGTGTTCTAACCCTATTGGCTGATAAAAGACAAACCATGGGATTCCTTGGGTAGATTTTGGGTCCCTATGGAGCAACTTGAAAGTGATAATGAGACTTTATATTAATTAAGTTAAAGTAAATAGAAAAATGACATTATCATATATCTTTTAGTAAAACAATTTTTTACATAGAGTTATACATGTTATCACTTTGACTATAAATAATAATTAAAAATCTAAAATTATTTACTAAGTAATGGTATTATATTTATAATTTCTATACATTGAATAATTATATTTATTTATGATAGATATATGATGGAATATTTTCTTTATTAATGAAATAATAAAATAAATGCTATTATAGATGTTTAAATAAATTTAATTTGAATGTTTGAATTCCATACACGAATTTTATAGGTTAATGTGGAATTTTTTTATTTATTAAATTATTTTTTTGAAGTAATAATTCTATAATGAATTTATCAATAACAAAATACCAAATAGTGTCAAAATTTACATAAAAGTGTTTTTAAAACAAAAATTATATTATTAATTGATATTCCATTCCTAAAAATCTAGAGTTCGGACAAAGGTATTAAATAATATTATATATGTAATTAATTAACCACTTGAGTTTAGCTTGGAAGTTTATAGTATGTTTATTAACAATATAATATAAAAAATACAAAGAGGAATGTTAAATGTCAAACTATTTAACAATGAGTTAAATCTAAAAAATAAATTTAATATAGTAACCCAAAACTGTCAAAAACCTTTTGGTTGAGTGGTTTTCGACACATAACCACCTTATAATTTAAGTAACTCATTTTTTTCCATTAGAAACCGAAAATTGAATTATTATGACATAATATTTCTAGTTTTTTCTAAGGTGCCCCTCACCCCTCTTATAAAATTGAACAACCCCTTCCCTCAAATTCACACCTTCAAAGCCTTTTGGATCAGCCAAACCCTACCCAAATACCATATCAACTGTCCTCCATTCATCCTAGTTTCATTAATTTTGTCAGAAAGCCAACCTAATGAGCCATTTTGATCATATAAAATCGAAGAACCCAAAGAAGAGGTAAATATTTCATCACCTCTTTCAAGTTCCTTTCTTCCTCCACTACCACTTTCTTTGTTGTTTCCATTATTAAATAATAACTCCAGTATCTTTTATATACTATAATGTTATTATAAATATGCTACAATCATATTCATTATTCTATCCATCATATTAATGACATTTCACCATACATGCGTACGTACGACTTACCGTTTCCACGTCGTCGTGTAATTGTTATTCAATAAATTTTTATTTGGATATGTATAATAATGATGTGTAATTGATGTAAATAAAAAATATAACAGGATAATTATTCTTTATATATTATATAACATCCAATTATATATTATTTTGATTTCATGAGAATGATATTGTCGCTCAGGCATATGTACAGATTATCGTCTCCACGAACGTGACGAGATTCATTCCCATCGTATCCATTGAAGACAAATTTTCATTAGATGATTAAAAATAAGGTTTAAAGACATAATATAATTATGAATATGAATAAATCAAATCCTATCCATAACAAACATTACTTACGTAACAAAGCATACAAAGGATAAAAAATCATTTAACAAAAGAAATGACGATAATACTAAGATATTTTTAACAATGCAATGTTAAAAGATCATATATGATATCATATTAATGTATAATATTCTTGAATAATTTTATAACAATTATTTCACCACTATACAGGAGGTTAACCTACCCTTGACCAAAGAAAAGTACAATGTAAGGGTTATTTCACAATCTCTTTATTATCCGAGGTTGTTTTTACGTTTGTATCTACCGAAACCTCTTTATCATTCAAATCCATGTTTCTTAAAAATGTATTCCAAAACATTTTTACTATTTACTAGAATATGGTTTAAAGTAATTTATACCCTGGTTTTACTTTTTATAAATTTTTTTGAAAGGAATCTTTCCACCATTTTCCAAAAAGGTACTTTTTGACCTTTTTGAAAAATTAAATGTAATTTTTTTTAACTTATATAGTAGGTGCGGCTATTTTACGCCATTATAACATCGTCAAAGCTTCCCTTACAAGCGTATAAGAATATTTAAAAAATAAAGATTTTCTTAAATGATTTCAAAATAGAACGATATATTTCTTTAAAAAAGGTTTTGATTCCATCCATGTCAAAACCCTTTGACGGATTTTAAGCTTATTTGAAGTTGATTTATTATGATACAAAACATCTATACTATATTAAAGGTTTTGTGATATGATTGATTGTGGATATGTTATTTTTACACCATTCATGGTTTATGGATAAAGTATTGACATTTTGTATGCCGGTTTTAGTATGAATGTTTATGTTAGGTTTAAACCTTTTCATATGAGGAATGCATTGGACTTAGTAAGTAACAGGTGGAGTCGACTATAGCTCCTCGATGCATTGGTAGGTCTAATGAGACAAACTAGTGTCTTGGAAAAAGGCCTTCATAAAATCTTATTTGTAGTCTTGGAACAATGCCTTGACTATGTGGTTATGAAGTCTGGTATTATGCATTCCATCATTATGAAAGTGGCTATTGATATATGATGTGATTATTCGACTAGTAGAATATCCATTTGAGTAAGTAAATTTCATTATTTTGATTTATATTTTCCATTTTATGATGATGTTTATGTTGAAAATCTTTTTTTTAGTTTTATACATTTCCTTAATTATTATTATTATTTATGAAAGTTTCTGCTATATTGTTATCCTTAATGAGCATCTAATCTCACCCCTTTCTATGTTTAATTTTTCCCAGGATGCAAAGAAGTATATTATGAATGATGTGTATGGATAGTCTATGGGATCTCAGTGGTGCCTATTGAAACAATGTTGTTGTAGTTTTCCATTTTATGATGTAATGTAAACCTTATGAATGTATCTAGCCTTACAAGGCTACTAAACTAATCGGTGTTTCGAGACTTGATATTTTGTGATCATTCCATTGACATATAATAATGCACCGACTCTACGATTCTGGAGTTGGGGCGTTACAAACTACTATGATTAATGAGATAATAAACCATATGAAAACCAATGATATGAAATAGTGATATTGGATGAACCCAAAGTGTCTTGGGTTAATATTTATAAGGATGATAATAAGTTTAAAGTAATAAAACACTTTTTTGGATTTATTTTATGAAAGTCTAATATGATTAAGAGTATTTTGGGTGACATTTATGGTAATATAACCCTTGAGATTTTTATGGGTTTTATTTTAAAAAATTTATATGTGGAATAATAACCGTATATTGTGTGGAGATAAGTTTAATGAAATTTTTGAACCTTTAGGTTTTATCTTATATTTAATGTCAAGGTAATATTAGTCAGGTAAGAGTTTTTGATTTTGTGGAAAAAATAAACAGTATAGAAAACCTTACTAGTTACAATGTGATTTTTTTATTAGTCTTATTTTTTTGGATATTAATATTTTTTTGGAATGTTATAGGAATTATATATTTTTAAAACTATAGTCCTTATGTTGGTATAAAACCCATCACATACAGAAAGGTTGTGGTGTCATCAGCCCAAAACTGAATGCTGAACTGGGTAAAACACCTATTAAAATTGGACAGTATGTTGACTTGGTTAATATGATATTTTTTTAATTAAATGTTTTTATGGATAAATATTAGTTTTATTTTGATAGATAAATTATAATATTGGATATTTTGAAATTTTTATGAATTTTAAGGGATTAATAATATTTCAGGATACATTTTATTATATTGAGGTAAATATAACCATTAGGTTTATCATAACAGATTAATTAAGAAGAATGATGTTAAGTTTAAGATAATGGGTTGGAGATAAAATTTCAGTTCTAAACATTATTTAATGTTGGGTTTATAGGGGTTTTTTGGGATATATAGTTATTTATTTAAGTAATGATCTATGTTAAACAATTTGTTTTATTACTGAATTTTATAGATTTATATATTATTTCCTTATATGAAGGTTTATTCATATTGGGTAATATATTAAATTGTGCTATAGATTTTATTTTATTAAATATATGAGGAATATATTGTTATTATTTTTTTGATTACGTGATCTATCAGAAGTTATGTTTAGTGTTTCAAGCATGATAAAAGGTCATATTGAATACTCATCACTTGGTAAAAAAGATGATATTGTGGTGGAAAATCATTAAAGGATGAAATTATATTTTCATGTAATTATAATTCCTTATGTTCTTAGTCTATATGGTTAATTAATTCCCAAACCATGGGAAAATAATCTTGAAACAAAAAATTTAATCTTATTATCTTCATTCCTAGTGAATTAATTGTATTTTAACCCATCATAGATATATGTCATTATAGTCATTAAATTTGTATGGAACCTTCTATTTATAACTCTATATCAGCCCTTGGATCTTATTATTCTCTTAAACATCTATATTTTAGCTTTCCACCAATGTTTTTTGTATCTTGGAACCCAACTACACGATATTTCAGGTACCCTTAATGATTTACACTTTCTTTTTTAAAATAAGTTTTAGTATCTATATTTATGATGTGGGTTTTAAATAAAGGATATATCTTTGAAGACTAAACAAATAATATATGTGGAGTTATTAATTTAATGGGGTATAATTTAACAACCTTATATTTTAAAATATTTTAATTTCTAAATATTTTTTTTTCTTATATAACTTGTGTTACAGGCATCACCAGGTTTAATGAGACACAAATATACTATTAAAACATTTCAACATGATCGTTATAACCCAATTATTGAAATTGGTGGTATTGATATGAATAAAAAATATTCTAAAATTATTTTTAAATATTATATATAATGAATTTATATTTTAGAATAAGTACTCAATTTGTAGTCAAGTTTGTATATGTTACAAAAATACATTTTTCATAAAAAATGATTATATTTCTTATTATGATACAATAATATAATAAATTTCTTAAAATTTCAGATTTTTTATTTTAAAAAAGAAATTTATTTTTTAAATCATTATGTAAAACTTATCTTAGATTTATTTTTTTTGAATTTTTTCAAGAATATTTATTTTTCATGGAATAGTGAAAAATACCCATTTTTTTGGAAACTATGTTTTATTTTCATTGAAAAAGCCCCATAATATTTATAATTTGATCCAAAATTAATATAATTTTCCTTTAATAAGAAATAATATATTAATTACATGTGAATAAAAATTATCAATGATCTTGGTATAAAAATACTTTTAGACTTAGAAAGACATTTTTTTTCAAAAACCCATTTTTTGTCATGGTTTGCAGGAAACTTATAAAATGAATTTCTACATATTTTAATGATTTTATTTAGTAAAATGGATTCCATATTTTTAATCATCACAATTAATATTATTTAATAATTTTAACATAATTATTTGAATAATCAATAGTAAAATTGTAAAAAGTCCAAACGATGGTAAAATTGTAAATCAGGTTAACAAAGGTTAAAACTAAGTGATAAGGACAACATTTATAATCTTAAATATTAATATATAAAAGAAATTAAAACCTTTTACCTTCATCTCAAAATTTAGTTTTTTATTGGCCTCATTTCTATGAATGTGACTCATATAATAATTTAAACAAATAAATAATTAAAAATATCACTCTATTAAATTTAAAAATATCTTATGTGTTCACAATGGGGATAAAGAAAGTTATGAATTAATATTAATTATTATTTTGGGAATTTTTTTTCATGATATAAATTTATTTATTATTTTTAATTATTATATTTTTACCTTAATTTCTTATCCAACGCCAATAGAGTATTTATTAAATTTGAAGGAATCTAAAATAAATGATTTTGAAAAATTAAAAGTAGTATATTTTGAAATAATTAGTGTAAAATATAATTTTTTAGGTAACTATAACCTATTTAGGGTGTTTGAAAATAATATATTCGAATTCCATCTTTTTTTGGCATCATTAATGTTATATTATATTAATAGTTCCAAAATAATCATTAATGATATTTTTAATAATTATTATTTTATTAAATGATTTAAAATTCATAGAGTTTTTATCTTAATCTAACATAATTAAATATGGTTTAAAATACCAACCACGGTCTACTTATGAATCACTTAAGAATACTTGAAAACACTATTAAACATTTAATGTTTAAATAGTTGTTACCGTAGTTAAGGTTAAAACAGGGTTTTTTGCATTACATGCGCTTATGTTAAAATTAATTTTCCAAGCACAATTGTTTTCAATTTGATAAATATTATTTAATTGTAATAATAATTTGTTTGAAAGTATCTTATAATTCGAATTTTATTTTTATCATAAAATGATAAATTACCTATGTAAAAAACAACATGTTATTGTGGTGAAAACTAAAATAGAAAATGAGAGCAATCTTAGTGGTGAAATGTTTTAAAAAATAATAATTATTTAATAGTGTTGGAGGTGTGAATATACCTTATATTACTTCTAATAAATTATTTATCAAATTTTAGGAACATTTATTGATATATAATTCTAATTATTGAATAGTTTTTCGTATTTACAGTAATATTCCTCTTTTTTATTTATGAAAGGGAACCCCCTATCCTCTCCTCTCCACACTTAAAATCCTTTTTTTTCATAAAATACCAACCCAAATATATTTCTTAATTCCCTTAACATTTTTTATATTCCTTTTATTTATTATAAAACCCTCTTAGGAAGGGTTTTGGTGTAAACCTATAGAGGATTTCTGAAAAAGAGGTATTGTTCTTAAACGAGTGTTTTTGTTTTATATATTCTATCACCTCAATAAAATTTTATTCAACTCTAATGAAATAATAACACCACTATATTTCATATAAATAGATTTTTTTTTAAATTTTAAAACCTATATGCATCACTATTTTCATCAAATGGGAAAAAATCAATGTTCATGAGTACAGTTGACAGTTAATTTACGAACCGCTGTAATTCATTTTCCATCGCCACCACTCATAGCTAGTTTAAATTATATATTTAATATATATATATATATATATGATACTAATGAAATATTTATCATTATTTAAAGGAAATATATCATATAATTTCATACCATCCAAATTCATTTAGAAATAAATAATTTGTTCGTGCATACATGTGGATTACCACATCCAAGAAGCGATGTGAATCGTTTTTCATAACCACGCCACATGAATGGTGTATATAAGTGTATTTAAATATATAAAATTATTTTTAAATTATTTTTATTTATATTTAAATATAATATAATATTTACATTCTTTCCACATTGATCATTAAAAAATGGAAACGTTAGCCATGCCTATGTACAAACTACTGTCACCATGATTGCAACATAACTCATTTATTGTAACCATATTTCATGATTTGTTTTAAAAGTATAATATTTTTTAAAAAATAAAAAATATATTATTATTATTCTTTATAATATCAAATAATTACCTCTTGGACTATATTAACCCTACCGATGTCTTTGTGGACATATGAGCCGAATATCATCAAAACTATTGGCATGAAATTAAATAATTCATAAATTGACTATAAAATGTAAATAAAATTAATAATAAACATTAAAAGGGTTATTAATAAAGTAAATAATTAAATTGAGTTTATTATTTAAAAATATAAATAATTTACGTGATGATTTAGGCTCAAGGTAAGTGATTTTATTTTCAGAAATCCTCATTTAATGTTTCACTTAAAAATGTTTTTATTCCATGTCAATATTATTATAAGTGTTAAAATAATATGAAAATTTATAAATAATTGTATTATAAGTTAATTTATTAACATATTTTGATTTCCTTAAATATAATTATGAATGAAAATTTTTTAGTTTTTATTTAAGGGGACATTTACATTAAAAAAACCATTTTAAATTTCTTAATGATTTATTTTCAAAATAATTATCTTTAGTTCCTATATAATAAAAATTAAATTATTTAATTAATTATATATGAATAAATTAAATATAATGAACATTTTATATAAAATTTTACATTCTATCAGAGGTATTCAAAATGACTCTTTTTATTTATTTTATATAAAATGTTTTTACATTTTTTATAAAAGTCAGAAGGAATGTTTTATATTAATGTATACGAATTCAATACATTTTAATTCCAACTAAACGATTATTTGATATTTTTATTTATTTATAAGATTACATATTTTATTTAAAGAAAAATCATTTTCTTTCTATACTATGTATTTAAAAAAGTTAAATGTAATTAATATTTTGATATCTAGAAATGTTTTTCTTATGGATGTAAGAGATATCTCTAAATAACCCCCTTTATTTAAATCATGAACTTTATTTATCTCTCATTAATGATATATAATGGTTATATATTTTATATATATTTCTCTCACATATATACCATTATTATTCTCCATTTCCTTGATGAGGTAATACATTCCTTTATTTAATTTCTCAATGCCTTCTTTATGAAATATCCTTTGATTATGATATTATGAATGATTATGCAACCCATTTCTTTCTATGGGTAATTATAATTTTTATGAATTATGATTGATTTGATTTTTTGTCACACATAATCATGAATATGTTATGATGGGTGTGCCAATGTATCACTCTAATGCATTAGGTAAAACATGCATCTCATGATATGTTATGTGTGGGATTTGAGAGAAAAACTAATCCATTTTGGGGATCTGTTCACCATTTGATATTACATTTGAAGTGATATTTGACTCATTATTATTTCTTGTTTTTTCTTTCTACCACATCCCATATGTTTCATGATCTAATTATACCATGTTATTTATGTTATCCTCCCTTTTGATTACTCAAGAGCTTTCTCTTTTATGTTATCATGTTATACCTATGACTCAAACATAATACTTTCTTATCATATTTTCACATTTACTATTATTTTTAGATAAACCCTTTATTTTATGTAATCCCTAGGTTATCCAATGTAGTTTTAAGATCTAAAATGGATTTAGGAGTTCATTAGGGAGAGTAAAATAAACATGTTATACTTTAGTTTTCTTTTTATGTATTATGAACCTAGTCTTCCAAATACAATAGGCATCAAAATATTTGGGTTGTTTTTATTTCTTATTTATGTTAAAAAAATTAATAAGATTTTTATAAGGATTGGGTCACTATAGTTTTGACTCATATTTTAATTCTTGAAGTTTGTCCACCTAAGATATCTCGCAAAAATAATAACTAAATGTTGTCCCATTAGTGTATATATTATATCAAAGTAACATGACTGAAGATACTAAACCTATATTCTTTGTCTAATATTTATTACCCATTGGAAAAACATATACTTCAAGATATTATGATAAATGTACAAAAAACCATTCACACTGAAAAATTAATTCAGGCAACTCTTACGTGTTAAAAACACCATGAACAAATCAAGATCATGGGTAGGGTAATTATCTTAATGTAGTATATTTTACTGAGAATGGTACTCCACCACATATACCTATTAAATCAATAAAAAACCTAATCCCACACTAAATGTACCAAATTAATCCTGATAACATTTTCTAATATATGGTCAAATGAAAATAAGTATTGATGTCTACCTATTCTTAATCTCTTGAAATGAGGAAAATTATTTTACCTCACAATCTACTGCATTATTAGTTAGCAACATCATCACCATATCTAAATTATATTAGTATTTAATTAATCTATAGTAATAACTATCTATCCCAAAGAAAATTTTATTTTAAAATCATTCATTGGTAATCATAATTCCATCACTGCTGCTATATTTTTAGGTTCCATAGATATTTTTTATTTAAATTCAATAATACCTAGGAATTTTAACTTGTGGATCCAAAAATAGAACTTTCACATATAGAATATAGTAGTTGATATCTAAATATGTTTACGATAATGGTTTAATTCTTCCCATGTTTATTATTAATTCATGAATATATTAATATATCATTAATAAAAAAGATCACAAATGAATCATAATTAGAACAGAATAATATGTTTATTAATTCTATAAAAATAATTTGTCTGTTTCTTATATGAAAGGAATCACTAAAAATGGAAAATGTAAATATCTGGCTAAAAAACATATCTTTTTAACATATTTAACACACACTCCAAGAAGGTGATTACCTAATCAAATAACTAACTTAGAAAACCATCATGATCCTTTGAATTGTTAAAAAAATATTTTATTTGTAATAAAAGATATCGATTCATAATAGTAAAATAGTTTATCTTATAATAATAATAAAAATTGTATAGTCTCATTCAAAATCATGGTAAAAATTTCTGAAATAACCCCATATAGACACACTTTTCCTAAAGAATAAATTAGTTTCATGATATTAGAACAAAATTTTTATTTTATTTAGACTTTCTATATACATTTGATATAATGGTATAAAGATGCATTTTATACATGGTACAAATTAAATCATAAACTCCACCTCCCATTTCAATGTAACGTCATAAAATATTTTACAATTACTCATGATATCAATTGACGAAATAATGAATAATAACTATCTAATACATTAGTAGATTAAAGAAAAATTCTTAATATCAAAGATTCCATCACCCTCAATTTCCCTAGATCAAATCCTACGATGTTATCATGATAGCCTCACTCCCATGAAAAAACAAATGATTTACCACAATATGGAAAAATTTTACTTGCCTCCAGTAAAAATTCATGTGTACCTAGAAAAATCCAAACTAATCCATTCCTATAATAATATAAAAACGTTTTATCATTAAAATAAATAAGTCTCGATGAAGTTAAAATCTAATAATAATAAAGGTATATATTGTTTATGTTTTAATGGGATCCTCTATGCTTCCCAATAGAGAATTAAAAATAAATACTCTTGTTAAAAATTCAATATAAAATCCTTGATTAATACCCATAAAATATAAATAAATATGTAAATGAGAAGAACCAGTATTAAATACCACACTCACCAAGGTAGAAGTAATTAAAACTATACAAATGACTATTTAATTCCTATTTATAAGATCAATTAGAACCTAATATATAGAAAATAACTAAATAGACCTTTAATCTCGACCCTACCCATAGATGGACTGAGACCCCTTTCCAACATATCCTCATTGAGTTTCTCCATGAGACATCCTATGACCCCGATGAACAAAACTCTCATGTGACATATGAATAACTCTCTACTATGGTGTATTATCCCATACACAAGGTTCGTGAGTGGAAGTAGAATCTCAACCACAACCCATATAAGATCCCTTTTAATAAAATTTCTAAATATGTTCTATTTTACCAAAATAATGACATTTTATTATATAAATAGGATATAAATATCTGGTATAGTGTTTTAGGACACAATAGTAGTAGTCCAGTAATTATTTTACTATAAAATAAGTAAAACAAAATTTCATACCCTAACCATAGGCCACTCACTATCCCAATGAAAATCATCAATATTTCTATTTTTAATGCTCCCAAATCCATTGGCACAAAGATAATCCCTCCTTTCCTCCTCTAGATAATTTTATTTCCTAAGATCCTTATTTTTCATATCGGTGAAAATTGGTAAAACAAAAGGACGATTACAATCTATAAAAACATCAATATCAAACCATACTCAAATTTATTACCTTTATAGGACTTATAACCTTTTTTTATTGAATAAAAGTTAAAAAAGTCAATTAACATAGTTTAATGATCAAGAATGTATATATTACTCTACTCAAATCCATGAACTCTTTCTATTTATCTATACTCAATGTACATGGATAAAAATTACCAAAGAATAGAGTTAATAATTCCACCCACACAAATCCGTTTGTCTTATTTAATTATAATACAATACCTTTCAAACAATTATTTGGTCCCTCAAGCATAAACACCAAATGTTTCACTCTCATCTATTATAATTATTCAAAAAAAAACTCAAAAATAATATCCATAAATTCTTGTAACACTTATAAACCAAGGTTCCCAATATATCCCCTAATGATAAGCGGATGTATTCCCCAATAATCTAGAACCATATTATTCTCCACTACTACTTCATGAGATGGTATTTATTCCATGTTTTGAATCAATTAAAGCTGACTGTATATAATATTATTCTCTAACCAAGTCTCTGTTTCTCCAACCAGAGTTAATGCACATCTAAACCATTATATTCCACTTATTATTTTTTTCTAGTTCTATATAGTTTTCCAAATGATCATTAATATTCTTATTTATTACCATGATTCTATAAAAAATAGAAAAAAATTATCATTTAAAATCACAATTATCAAAAAAAAAATCAATCCATACATCATTCTCTAACCATGAAAACAATATAATATTTAAAATTATAATAATTATATTACATTTTCAAATTTATATCACTGATTTTAGATAAATAATTCAATTTTAATAACATATTCAATAAAATACTAATTAGTTTATTGATAATAGAATAATTTTCCTAAAATATAATTATCAATCAACCCAATTAACACACACACACACATATATCATGAACCTAATTAAGGATATCTTCCCTAATTCCTTATATATATATATATATATATTTCATATTAATTATTATTTACATGCACATAAGGGTACATTTTTTTATACAATATATGATTCCAATAAAATGATAACTGTTATCATTTTATATTTATCCTGTATATTCTATTATTAAATAATATATTACATAATATGAAATGGTAACTTTAGATTCATTCATGTATATATATAAATTCATGTACTTTTAGAGGGTGTTGAATCATGTTTTATAATGCATGAGTTAATATAAACACCACCAAGGAGTTTCATTGGGTCGACATAAATCATATAACCATATGATGACACAATGTGTGTGGATATTTGGACAATTAATCCCTGGAACCCAAATCTCTCTTTTATATTCATCCTTTACTTATAAAGGCACTACCATAATATGGAGAAATGGTGTGTCCCACCTAAATATCGGACGATTCATTGTATCCCATAGATATAGTATAAAGGTGGGAAGATTTTTTTTCCACTTTGTGATCTCAATCATAATCATCTAATGGATATGAAGAATGAAATGGTGGATTTTTAATGCAAGGCATACCATATTTATATGAGTTTTTCAATTTTAGTTTTATCACATGGTTCATATAATCTTTCATGGTGATCCATGAAAATGGGGTTTTAATTACTTCCTAAATTTTTGATAATTATTGTTTGACTCTAACAATAACCTTAACCTCTATAAAATGGTCTATGATTTGTATTCTGAGATCATGAATAAAATGAATAAGAAAATGAAAGAACATATAATTGTTTTATTTTATTGAAATTTAGTTTCATAATGGGTCTACCCTTATGTATCTAGGCTATGTAAAAGTAATACATGCCTCAGTTTTATGTAGAAATGGTCTGTAATGGTGACCATGGGATTAACCTTACATGAAGTTGTCTATTTATGGATCCTATCACCTTACCCTTTCATATATTTATATTTTTAAGTGTCATAAAAATATAACTTTAAGTTAAGTAAGGCATGTATAAAGGCATCTCTATTTTTAAAAGGGTTATGTAAAGGTAACTAACTACATCTTACACTTAAAAAATGATGTTTTAATAAAGGTCATACCCTTAATTAGAAGGTCTACATAAGGATATCCAATTTTCTAACACTAAGAAAATGGTTTGTGTCAAAGTAGTACCCCTATACAACAGTTTCATAAGGTTTTGTAAAGGTAAATGAAACCTACCCTTAGATGAATTGTTCACATAAATGTAATATCATTTTTACCCTTATAAAAAAACGGTGTATATATGTAATCATTAATTTTTTACGCAACAAATTATTCTTAATCTGCATAAAGGTAACAAGTTACATACCTTTATGAATGTGATTTAAATGGCCTATGTGATAGTTGAAAGATTTCCCCTTAATAAGGAATACCCTTATGTATAAGTGTTGTCATGATTGTTTTCAAACTATTAAAAAATGATCTGAACATTTTTAATGATAAACATGGTTTATAACATGTTTTGAAATAATTATAAAAGGACTTTTTGTTATTAAATCAATAATTAATTTATAAATAAAAAATAAAAAATAAATAAATTATAAATTATAAATAGTATAAAACTAAATTAAATAAATATTTATGAAAAATTTATATTAAAAAATATTAAATTCTATTATTTTAAATTCCTTTTAATCCAATTATATTCAATAAATTATGATCTATATATAAAAGATTTTATTTAAAAATCATAATAAAAATAATTTATAAATGGTTATAAATTATGAAATAAGCCAAAAATGTTATATTTAAATTATAATTTGCTTATAATTAATAATTTTGGACTTTTCAAATTAAATGGGTTTCATTCTTTGGATATTATTTTTGACACATTAAAAGTGTTTTGATTATTGATATGAGCATGTTTTAAATGATGATTAAATACGAGATATTAAATTATATAAAATGTATATATAATAGAAATTGAATTATAAATTATTTATTGTTTATAAAATAGCATATATTTAAAATGAAAATTCCATATAATGATAAATAATAAAGTGTTCCTGTTGGAATGAATATAAATTTTTTATATTCACAACTACTGAATTTCAATAATGTAAGTTCAAAATTGTAAAATGTTTATAATTATATTTTACTTTTGAATTATTTGTAAATTTTTATGTAATGTTTAAATATTTGAATTGTTCATTTTTTACATTTTATTCCCTATTTTACTTATATTTATAAATTATTTATGTGATTAATTGTGTATGATTTAGTTTAATTGTTAAATTTCTTCTAAATAAATCCTTTCATTACGTGCTAGGTATGATAATGAATTTAGTTTCTCAAGTACCATAACCTCAGTTTGAAATTGAAGTTATTATCATCAATTTAATACATGAGTATGGTTTTAACATATTAAGTGTTATAGTTATGATGAATTGGATTCTCTGCTAAGAAATGTATCCCATAGTAGAGGGACTTGGGGTCGGTCTACCTACCTATCTGGAGGCTTATGCCTTGTCTAGGTTAGTGGATGTGGTTGGATATTTGATACTATGGGATTAATCACGTTGATATTTTCAGTGTCATATTCTTAAAAACCTTTATATAATGTATTCATATTCCTTTTACATATTACACATTCATATATGTATGTATATAACACAATTGTATATTTTGGGGAGTAACAAAAACTTCTTGGATATGTACGTGGTAAAACACCAATATGGTTTGAAAATATTGATATAGTGGAGGTAAGAGGATTACTGAATAAATTACTAGAATATTTCATATATAGGGGGACTAATATGAGACAAGATGGTGTTATTAAAATCTCTTTCAAATATTAAGTGTGGTATTCCTTCCAAAGTGGCACTTGTCAATACCTAGATCATCTAACTGAGTTGGTCATGTTAAATAAGGGTTCTCCTAGATTATATTTTGTAAGGAAAGAAATTAATAAGTCACACTATGTTTTCTTATTAGGTAGGTCATGCTAAATCTAGGTTCCCTTGTATTACCCCTTGTTGGACTTTCTTGGAAGTTAATTTGGGTTACAATAGTCATGAGACCCTAATAAGATTAGGTAACAAGAGTAATATAGTTGAAATTATATATACGATTGATTTGATAAAGGGGTTTCCTCTCTACTATCAAATATTCATATATGATATGGATGTATGATGTAATACAAAAATAGTTAAACAATCGGAGAAACACAAAATCATTCTACATATGGTTGAACTATTGATCTTGGACTACTGATGTATATAATGAAAATCTAAATGGGTTTATAATTTTAGTGGGATACCATTTCATAACATTCCTTTTTAAATGGTTAATAAAACATGATACTCATATGATAAAATATTCTATTGTAGATAATATACTCATCATCACAAACTAAACCTTGTAACTGATATTTATAAAGAGAAGATTAATGTAAGTATCTCTTTATAATGGTAACTTGAGAAATGTTCTTAAATAAAATTAATTATTTAATAAAAATAATTAAAGAAAAATCCTTTGAGTTATAACAATTCTTTCCCCAATAACCATGAGTTGGAGTTTTTCGACAAGTGAATATAGATCCTTATGAGAGAAAAAAGTGTTTTATTTGAATTTTTAATGGAATTATATAAAAATGACTAATGGGATATTATTATCCACTTATGTACTCAATATAATTGGGTACATCAATAATTTTAGTCTTATATACTCAATATGAGTGGGAATATCAAATAAAATTCAATATGATTGAATATTCTAAAAAAATTAGCGATACTAAAGGTTTACATAAATATTTAATTAGTATAAAGGTCAATTAAATTAATCATGTGGATAATTGATATCAATTATATTATCTAGAAGTGTTTTAAATTTAGACAAGGTCAAAAGATAAAAATAAATGAAGCTTGAAGTTTTATTTAAAGTAATGGATAAAATGATTTGATTAATTGATAACTTAGATATTTCAATATTTGATAAACTTATTATATTAAGTGTATTTTTATGAAATTTATCTCTTGAGAAGAGAATAAAAATATTTTCTTAAATAAATTGGTAATTTGTTTTTAGCACACATAGTTATGATTTGTTTATTCTATAACATGCTTTAAGGGGATACTTAAAATGGATTGTTCTATTAAGGTAATTAATATTATTTTCATTTATGGAAATGTTTCAGAAATTTGAATTAATTCAATATATTTTACTTGATATTATCAATGTGATTATAATAGATTAACTTGGCATATTATGTCAACATTTTCGTACTGCATGGAAAATAAAATTGGGTAAAAGATCAAAATAGAAGAATAAAATTTAGTTAAAATTTAAAAAATGTTTCTCATGATGCAAATAAATATAATTTAATCCTGGGGTTATCATAAAAAGAATATTAGTCTTGTAATTTATATTCATAAGATGAATTAAATTGTTACTATATCAGGTTTTTGAATGTAAATTATTTTATCACAATCTAATGAATCTATGTAAAATGTGTGTATCTTCATCTCATTTATCTTACATGATAAGAGAGGTTGTGAAATAAAAAAGTGTTTTTATGAGAAATAATGAGATGATAAAATGTATACATATGGTTTATGATTCATCGATTTATGTAACACGTTTTGAGAATAATATTTGGATAAAAGTGTTTATTTAGGATAACATCATTTTCTAGATGTTTTTAAAATATGAGAGAAAGTATACACAACACTCATTGGTGGTATATTATAATAAAATCTTTATTTTAAAGATGAAGGGTTCTAAACACATGAAATACCTTGTATAATATGGAAATAATATTTTTTTTGTTAAATATTCCAGCATAAAGAAAATAAATGGTATATCTTAGCAAAGACGGGCTTGAGCATCATAACAAGATATTTTGAAGATTATAGGTTGTCCAAGAGTCTAGTGTGAGTATGTTTGAACATAAACAAGTTCAAAATTAACAAATAAATAAATACACCAATCCATGATTAATATTAATTTTACATAATTTCGGAAGAGTTTTAAAATTTATTAGTAAAAAATAATGTATGTAGTAACATTAGTTTAGGGAAACATTTGATGGAATAAGGTTCCAAGGATAATAATAATGAACCTATAAAGAGTTCTAAGTAGACAAATATTTTACATAAGAACATTTGATGTTGTGAAGTGTAAAGTCCTATATTTTTGAATGAGGTTAAAATACAAATGTTTTAGAATATTTGTTTCAGTTTATCGATGGGTAGGTTTCTAAACCAAGATCCCAAATTTTATTCTGAGTGTTAGAACAACTAAAGTTATCAGTTTTGGATTTTCCTAATTAACCTATAATTTTAGTGGGTGTCCCAATGAGTCTTGTGAGCACCAGATCAGGAAACATTTACAGTAATGGAACTGCACAAGCAGCGCATGGTTTTGAACTAACCCGTGCAATTTAACCAGTTTAATAAATTATTTATTTCAATTAAATATGATTGGATGAGATATTGTGATTAATTAAAATAACTTTTTAATAATAAAAATAATAAAGTTATTATTATTAATATTATTATTTTGGTTGTTTAATTAATTGAACGTTAAATAAAAAATTAAATGATAGTGGAAGAAATTAATGTTGATTTTGGGTTTATCAAAGAACAATTTTACCTAAATAAAGTGTTTCATATTTAATAAATAACCATCTATTATTAAATAGAGGTTATGAGTTGGATTATTTTTTCATTAATATCATATTAATGATATTAAAATTGTATTGGGGGTTTTGGGTTTAAAATAAATTAAAGTTAGAATAACGATAATGTTGATGTTATTATTATTATTTTTATGTTTATTTATTTTATTAAATGTTAGAATAATTTAATGTTACTTTTTTGATTTTCCAAAAAAAATTATTTTATGTAGGATTAATTGGGGAGTTTCAGAATTAATTGACAAATATTTATTTAAAGAATAAATAATGAAGAAACATTTTATTAAATGAGTATAGTGATAATACCAAATGTTATATCCTTATTATTACTATGTTAATCTTTATTAGATATTTGGTGTTTAGTTTTTTAATGGGTTAATAGAAAAGCGAGGCACTGGACATCCAGAGTCGTGACCCCCCCCCTCATCTTCCCCTATGAGGCGCGGGACACATAGTATGAAGGCCTCTTCCACACTGCTCCCTCTTCTAATTCTCCTCCTCCTCTATGAGGCCTTCCTCTTCCATACCTCTTGTAGTGCACAGCCTTAGCTGGACCACCCTTGCTGCAGTGTGACACCTGGGCAGAGCTCCGGCAGTGTGTGACCCCCCATGGCGCAACCTCCCCTTTCTGGGTTCAACATCAATAACAATTATTTCCCAAATTTATTCTTGATTTAGGTATGATTCTTGAAGGTAAGACCTCACCTCATGGTCTCATTCATCGCTTCATCGATTCCCTGATATTTCGGTGTTGTTTTAGTGTTGGAAAAAACCCTAAGGTTCAGTTTTATCTGATTGTTGCATACTTTAAATTTTAGGATATGCGAATGTTGTTTAGAGACCCATAGGTACATGTTCCGACATCTGCCACCAAGGGAGAGGAAGATGGGCTTGATTTTCATTGGATACATTGGTTCTAGTAATCTTTTAAGCCATTTATTTGGTTTTTCATTGGATAAACTATAGTCAATTTACTGTTATGAGTCCCTGGTACAAAGTTAGAGGTGCATTGTTCATTACTACATTAATTCAGGGTACCAGTTTAATCTATTAAATTTTTATTGATCAATGTAAACAAAAAAACACACACACAAACAAATATATACATACATATATATATATATATATGTGTGTGTGTGTGTGTGGAGGTGTGTGTGCGTGCGACTATGGACCAGTTGTGGACTGTTTTCTGCCAAGTACATAAAAGAGTTCCAGAATAAAAATGGTTCCACCCCGATGTAGTGTCCCAAATCATTATCTACTTATTTATAAATTCATATTTTCTTTATGAAATAAATTGATGATGTTCGTCTACATGGTTATGGAAATGCAATGTTTTCTAAAAATTATGATTAAAGACACACTATTTCTTAGTGGTAATGTCATATCATGCCTGCAGAAGTTTTAAATTTTAGTATGTATTTTTTCTAATACTGATATATGTTATGTCGTTGCATGAAAACATTGATGTAATTGATTGGTTTTGTCCATGTTAGATGATTTAGTACATGACTAAGTGTTTTTTAAACCTATTATTGAAGGATATTTTTTGCTACCATGTTAATATGTTTAGTTTGTGCCTGGAAATTTAAATTTCTAAATAGGAAGAAACCATGGGTCTTCCTTGTAGTTGAGACCTAAATTTCGATGGACTTAGACACCCTTAGGTTTTCCTTTTATACAATGTCATTGAATATTAATTACCTAAATGCTGATATATCAATTGGTGAATTGGATGATTGAATGGGGAAAGATGGATAATAGGGTAATTAATTGTAGAATTAATTATCTCATTATGAATTGGAAAAAATTGTGGCTTTTACTGATTATTGAGAATGATAAATATTTTGACATGTTCAGAATATAAATTGTAAAATAGTAATAAAAAATGGATTTATTAATTATTACATTTTAAATGGAAAATAGTTAAATAATTGATGAATGGTTAAATAGATACGATTTAATTAATCAATTGATGAATAAATTTACATGGATGTATTAAATTAATATTTTGAATTGTTTTTTTTACGACTATTGGAAAAAGGAACATTTTGATGTATGCTTGGTTTCAATGCCTTAAGTTGTTTTGGATGGAGTTTTTAAAAAATAATATATGTCGTTTGAGATTGTTTTTAAATATCTACACCTTTTTCAGCTTGTTTTTAGATGATTATGATTTTCATGTAAACAGTTAATGTCCTTGATGAATCACTATTTGAGTGGAAGGGTTCAGACTTGTAAAAGAATTTTGACAATTAAATCATGAATTAATTATTTAGTTATGTTTATAAGAATAATCAATTGTTAATTATTTATTAACTATTGAGATATTGAATGGATAATTAATTCTTAACTTATTTGACAAGTGATTTATGTTGTTAATAAGATGTTGAATTAATTAAGGGATTAGATTAATTAATTTATGAAATAATTAATCGATGTGTTTGGTTGTTAGAAATGGAATTATAAAACAATGATAAATATATATGTATGATTGATAAATGAGTTGTGAGATAGGGACTGATGCTCCAAATACTCATGGGGTGCTAGACATGGCATTCTACACCCATCTTGCATGAAAACATTAATTTATGGGACATGGTCTAATTCTCCAAATATCAATCGGTTTTGAGACTAGGAATGATGCTCCAAATACCCACGAGGGTTCCAGACATGATGTTCTACACCCATTAACAAACATTGGACTGTGGGTCTAATTATTCATACATGAAATGAATTAATTGGTTAATGAAAACTGTTATCACATTATGATTTGTGAATGGAATATGAAAAACGGTTCAGACTTATCAATGAATAGGGTGAATCACTGTCAGTGGAAGGACCAAGGAGTGAATCACTATTTTTAGTGGATGGGATCAAATATAGAATATGAAAGATTAAATTGGATATCTTATGATGTGTTATCAAAGCTAAAGAATAAGCTTGGATTCGGTCTTTACATTGATTACATAGATGGTCTTTATATATATCTTTGGTGGGTGACCAATACGGGGGATGTCAGGCTTAGGACAAATCTTGAGACATTCATTATTTAATGAGTATTGAATAATTGATCAATGAAATTATTGTGAAATGACTATTGTGTATGGATGAAAAATGTATAATACAGGTTTAGACACTAGCTGAGGGCTGAAGCAGGTACATGGGTATGTAGTTACATTGTACTACTCATATTATTTATGCATGATTTCAAATGTTTTAAAATATTTATTAAATATCTGTATTTGGGGTAGACACAGGTGGTCCTGGCCTACTGAGATTTATATCTCACACCCTACTTGGTCCGCCATTACCCCAGGGAACCTCAGTAGATTCAATTTGGTTGCAATATTGTGCTATTTTTATATACTTGGGGGATATGAGTAAAGGTCCAAGCAGAATCTCAAAATGGTCAAGGAAATCACCCTCAGGGCTTTGAGTAATTGTTTATCTCTTTCTGCATTGGAATGTATATCATGCTATTTTTGTTCATTGTTTTCCATTTTGTATAATAAGCATGTCATGAATTCATCTATTGTATAATTGTCATTGGCCATGTCTATTATTAAAAAATAATGTGAGGGCATAGTCTCCCCACTGAATATCTATAGACCATCGTTTCTAGTAGGTATCCTCTAGTCTATGGGGAGACGTGCTTGAGGTCATATCATGACCAATCCGGCCACCGGTTTAATGGTGAGCCTGGTCGGGATGTTACAAATTGGCATCAAAGGGTTTCTTTTCTATTGACATACTATTTCGAGGTTGGTAGACTGGAGACTAGGGATGTGTTTCCATTTGGGTTAATAGCCATTCATGTGAATAATCACCCCATGTACGGGAAATGAACAAGTGGCTAGGGATTGGAATTTATGTTTTCACTATTAGAGGTTACAGTTGATATGATTTCACCTTGAGTGACTTGTGTATTTTCCGCTGCTTATAGATTTTGATAATTTTGAAAAATAATTTTCTTGGCCTGATATGGAAAGTATGTTTCATATATGCATCATCTTAGGCAAATATATATTCACATGGAATGCATATAACATGATAGGTAGTTTCATTCTTAGGATACCATCAAATTTGGATTGTGTTACTTGGGTGAAATTACATGTTTTGATCTTCTTTATCATGACTATGTAGATAGAATGTTTCAGTGAAAGATTTAACATCCTTGGGTGATTAAATTCCATACTGCCTCAGTTATTATCATGTTTTGTTGTTCTTCCATGGCCGTGTTATAACCTGTTGTTGGGTTATTGATTATGATAACATGCTAGTGATGTTTTGATATATGAATGGGCTGCTAAAGTTAAAATGTTAAATGAATGTGACTATGATAAATAGTAGACAAATTCCAGTGATAAGGTGCATGGGAACCTTATTGATTGGTTGATGGCCACCCATGTGTTTGAACCTTATATAACCATGGTATGTCTGAAAATGGTTATAAATGTAAAACTGATGAGTTTTGATTGAAATAAATTATTGTTGGGTTTCTTTTTGAGGAACTCAGATTGATTAAATGGGACCCTCAAAGGTCACCTTCTTGGTAAAAAGAATTTAGATGCTAAATTTCTAGTTTAATTTGGAATAAAAAAGAATGTTAAATGATTAAAATAGATAATTATTTTAGTATGTCAGTTTTTCTTATGGGGAATTGATTGAAAAACCAAGTGAATTATTATAAAAAAGTACTTGTTTGTTTTTTGAAATTCATTCAAATGAGAAAAGGTTTAAATGAATTAATTAAAATGGATAAAATTAAGAAGGAGATTTTGAATCTCATGATTTCAGTTTTGTGCAACCAAGAGAGAAGGTTGAAGTTTATGTTTCATTAGGGGATAACCTATGGTAGGTTGTACCCTTATAATGTTTTGGGAAGTAAGGTATGTTTTTCCCACTGCTTGGGATTAAATTTTGGGAGTCGAGTGTTTTGACATGCTGATAGGTTTAAGTTATAACTTTAATGATCAATGTTGGGTGTGATGATCGTGGTTCGGGGAACTTCCCACGAATGCATTTAGGTGTTCCAAAATAGCACACTAGTGAGAGGTTTATCTTTTATTTCAACATAATGGAAAATCAAAAGGTTCATAGCATGGAATTGATTTCAAAAAATGTGTCGGCAGGTGACACCGAGCTTTCTGAATAGAGTCATCTTGTAGTAGTTCTACTGATCTTTTTAGTGACCTTTGTTTTCTCTTAGTGTGATCTTATAAATACGACGATGATGTACCATATCTTGAGGTCATCATGGATACATTAATATATAATTGGTATTACACCATGCTACAATTTAAATGTTGTTGTGTTTGATGAGTGGTTGTTATCTGGGTCATATGTGAGAGGCATAGTTTTGTGGGGCTACTCCTTTATTCGTGTTGGGGAACAATTTTTTTTAAAAATATTCTTGTGATGGATTGACTTGTAAATTTCACTAAAGGTTGGGTAAGGACTTCAACATACACATTATTGTCATGGAATAGTTTTAGAGGCATGATGGTAGTTAAAGTGTGAATGTGGGTTTTGGGTCTGAAAATTCTTTCAAGGGAAGCATGTGCAACCTATTCTGTTGGTTGATCACAATTTAACTGTTTTCGTTGATGAGGTCCCTATAATGGACTCAGAAAGAAGATTTGTTTCGATGTTTATGCTATAAAGTAATCTTTGTCTCCAATTTTAAATTCTTAACGATTAGGCTTGTGAAGGGTTAAAGGTGAATTTGGCATTGGGAATGAAACACATCATTTCTGACGAGATTAAATGACGTCGTTGGGTCAGTTGTTTTAGTAGTGTTTTTTGATGGTTCTCAGGGATGAGATGTTTTTAAGGTGGGTTGTTTGTATAGTCCCATGTTTTTGAACTCGGTTAAAATACCAAGGTTCTAGATTTTGTTTTTAGTTTATCAACTGGTCAGTTTCTAAACTATGCTCTATAAATTTATTTCGTGTGTTGGGACACCTGGTGGTGTCATTTTTGGATTTCTGTAATTACTAGATAATTTGAATTGGGTGTCCCAATGAGTCTCAGGAGCACCATATCTGAAAAGTCCACATTAATAGATCTTCATAGGCAGTGCACTATTGCGGACTAACCCATGCAGTTTACCATATTCAATAAATTATTTATTTAAATTAAATAGGATTATAGGAGAGATATTAATTAATTAAAATAATTTTTTAATAATAAAAATAATAATGTTATTATTATTGTGGTTATTTAATTAAATGAATGTAAATGAATTAATTAAACGACAGTTTAATAAATTAATGTGGATTTTGGGTTTATCAAAGAACCATTTTAATTAAATAAAGTGTTTACAAATTAATAAAAGACAATTTATTATTAGATGGAGGTTATGATTTGGAGTTTTTATCATTAATATCATATTATTGATATTACAATTAGATTGGGGGTTTTGGTTTTAAATAAATTAAAGTTGGAAAAATAATAATAATGATGTCATTATTATTATTATTTTTTTATATATTTAAATAAATGATAAAATAATATAATGTTGATTTTGATCTTTTCAAAGAAATTTTTTTTCAAGTATGTATAATTGGGGAGTTTTAGAATTAGTTGAAATTTTTTTATTTAAATAATAATTAATGAAGAAACATTTTATTAAGAGATTATAGTGATAATAAAAAATGTAATATCTCTATTATTACAATATTATTCCATATTTGAAATATGGTTTTTATTTTTTTAGGTTAAAAAGAATGGGGAGGCGCTAGACATCAGGAGGCGTGACCCCCTCGTCTTCCCCTGTGAGGTGCATGACACCTGGTGTGCATGCCTCTTCTATGTGGAACCTTTTTAGAGTATCATACTCTTCCACATGTCCTTCCACCCGATCTCCAGTTGCATGCAACCTCAACCAAGCCCCCCTGTAGTAGTGCGACACTAGGGCGAAGCCCCTGCAGTGGGCAACCCCCGTGGTGCAACCCCCCCTTCAAGTTTCACCGTATGCTTATTTTTCTTCGAAACATTTTCTTGGTTTTAGTATGATTATTCAAGGTAAGACCTTCCCTCTTGGTATCCTTCATCGCTTTAGTGATTTACTGATATTTTGGTGTTGTTTTGATGTTTACTGAAACCGTAATGCTCGGTTTTATCAAGTTATTGCATTCTTCTGATTTTAGGATATGTGAATGTAATTTAGGGACCCATAGGTCCATGTTCCGGCATCCTCCACGTAGGGAAAGGAGGATGGGATTGATTTTGTTTAGATATGATGTTTTGAGTATGCTTTTAATCTCGTTGTTTGGGTTTTCACTAGTTAAATTATATTTGTTAATTTTATATGAGTCTCTGGTACCATGTTAGAGGTGCGTTGTTCATTAATAATTTGATTCTAGGTACCAGTATATTATATTGAATTATTGTTGATCAATGTAGACAAAGCACACGTATAAATATAAATATATATAAGAAGGTGTGCATGTGTACGACTGTAGACCAGTTATGGACTGGTTTCCACCGAGTACATTAAAGCGATGCAGAATAAAAATAGTGCGACCTAGAGGTAGGGTCCCAAATCATTATCTCTTTATTTCAAAATTCCTATTTGATTCTCAAAATAAATTGAATATGTGAGTCTCCTTGGTTAGGGAACTTCAATGTTTTCTTAAAAGTATGATTAAATATGAACTGTTGGTTAGCGATAATTTCATATCATGCTTGCAGAAGATTGGGATTTTAGTATGACTTCTTGCTAGTGATGATATGTATTATGTCATTTCACAACACCTTAGATGTTATTGAGTGATGTTGTCCTATTAAGATGATTTAGGACTTGAATAGGTTTTTTTTAAGATTTATTTTAGGGATATTAATTTTCTGCTAAGTTATTATGTTGAGTGTATGCCCAGAGCATTAAATGGTTAAACAAGAAGCACCAATGGGTCTTCCTTGTAATTGAGACATAAATGGCTATGGACTTGGACACCCTTAGGTGTGCCTTTTAACCAATGTCACATAATATTAATTAAAAAAATGATGATATATCAGTTGGTGAATTATATTATTGAATGGGGAATGATGGGTAATAGGGTAATTAATTTTAGAATTAATTATGAAGTCGTGAATTGGAAAAAAATTGTGGCTTTTACGGATTATTGAGAATACTGAATATTTCAACATATTCGGAATATAAATTGGACGCTTGTAATAATTAATGGATGGATTAATAATTACATTTTAAATGTTAAATGGTTAATTAATTTATGACTAGTTAAAGATATATGATTTAATTAATCAATCGTTTAATTAATTAAATTTAATTCATTAAATTAAGATTATAAATTGATTGTTGGCTACAACTAATGGCCAAGGGTACCTTTTGATGAATGTTTCTTTTCGTGCCTTATGCTTTTCTGGATGGAGTTGTTTAAAAATATGATATGTCATGTGAGATGGTTTCTAAATATCTTGGCCTTATTTAACATGTTTTGAGATGGTTATGACATGCATGTAAAATTGTAATGTCCTAGTTGAATCACTGTTTGAGTGGACATGTTCAGACCTTGTTAAAGAATTGGGATAATTAAATATTGAGTTAATTATTTAGTTGGATTTATATGAATAATTAATTTTTAATTAATTATTAACTACTGACAAGTTGAATGGTTAATTAACTGTTGACTTATTTGACTGGTGATTTATATTGCTAATTAGTTTTTGAATTAATTAACAAATTGGATTAATTGATTTATTAATTAATTAATAGATGGTTTTGGGGTGTTAGACATGGTGTTATACAACAATGAAAAATATATATGTATGATTGATAAATGGGCTGTGATACATGAAATGATGCTCCAAATACTCACGGGGTGCTAGACATGGTGTTTTACACCCACTTTCCATGCAAACATTTTTATAGGACACATACTGATGCTCCAAATACCCATGGGTTGTGAGAAAAGGATTAACGTTCCAAATACTCATGAGGGTGCTAGACATTATGTTAAAAACCCATTAATTGACCATGGACTTTGGTTTCAGTTGGGTATACATAAAATGAATTAATTGGTTAATGAAAATTGTTGTGACATTAAGATTTGTGAATTGAATATGAGAAAGGGTTCAGACTTATCAATGAATAGGGTGAATCACTGTTAATAGATGAACCTAGGAGAAAATAACTATTTTTAGTGGATAGTCTCAAATATATTATATGAAATATTAAATTGAATATCTTATGATGCATTATCCACGCCAAAGAACAACTTGGATTTTGTCATTACATTGATTAATTAGAAGGTCTTTAGAGACATATGTGGTGAGTGACTTATACGAGCAATGTCAGGCTTAGGCCAAATCTAGAGACATTCATAATTTAATGAGTTTTGAATAATTGATAAATGTAAATGATTGTGTTATGACTATTTTGTATGAATGAAAAATGTATAATACAGGTTCAGACACTAGGTGAGGGATGATGTATGTAATTGGGTATATAGTTATATTGTACTGCTTACATTATTTATGCATGATTTCACACTATTTAAATTATTTATTAATTGTTTGTATTTGGGTTTGACACTGGTAGTTTGAGTTATTGTTTATCTTTTTATATATTAGAATGTAAATCATGCTTTCTTTGTTCATTGTTTTCCATTTTGTATCATTAGAATGTTATGCTTTCATTTTTTGTATAATTGGTGTCGGCCATGTCTATTATTGAACATTGATATGAGGATATAGTCTCCCCACTGACTATCCATATACCCTTGCTGCTAATTGGAAGCCTACAGATTATGTGGAGACACACTTGAGTTCATGTGGTGACTTGTCTGGCCACCGGTTTAGTGGTGAGCCAGGACGGGCTGTTACATGAAGTTAAGATGTTTTAATATGTTTAAGAAGTAAAATAGTTAGTAATATAATTCCAAAGTCTCATAATCATTAAAATTGGAATACATTATATATGTTTCTCACTAAACAGTCATTGGGTTGGGTTTACTATATGGTCACATAGAAATGTGGCATTGATTACATATGATGTAATCAGTTAACAAAGCTCAGAACGAATAGAAAACATAAGGATGGTCTTGCAGTTTACCATGTATAATATTCTCTACAAATACTTATTTTTTTTTGAATATTCATAAAGTGTTTAATAATAAAAAAATATAACATATTAAAGAAACTTATATTTTATCATTATTTTATGTTGGCTACATAAATTTATATATAAATGTATATATTCCATGAAGTGCATTGATAACCGAACATTCTAAGTCTAAATTTGAGTTTAACCCTAACTGATATCCATCAAGAAGTAATATATGGTTTTGATAAAATTTTGAGGTTAAAATGTATAGGATTATTTTATATAGATATAAAATATTCTCCTAAGGAACAAAAATAATAATATGATTCTTTGATTTTATTGGATAACCTACTAAGTATATGACATGGAGTATCATTAATATGTATTTGGTATACTAGGGGTTCCGGGATCATATTTGAGTCCCCACTACCTAAAGATGGCATGATATCTAGCATGGGAACCATTATACTTTGATGTCATACTAACTTAATTCAATATATTTACATATCTAATGTGGGGTGATTGGGTTTGTTTCTAATCATATTGTTGGTTATATCATAACTAATATAGGATTTTTACTCTCATATTACAAGTATAACATTTTAGCCATCGATTGAGATAGACTAGGGGAGTATATGGACCTAGGTATTATATATATATTCAGATAAGGGAAAGTTGATGTTATTATCCATAAGGATGAAGAAATAGGGTAATTAAACTTGAGGTACCCACCACACACCTATGTTTAATGCACCCAAAATTAATTCATAAATAATTGATTCCATGTTCATTTATTACACATAGTTTATTTAAGTACAAATCACTTATTTAGTAGGTCATCATGGAACCCATTCAGTAAGAGTACATTTTTTCTAACTTCTATATAGTATGTGTATTCCTTTAGTCACTTATAGGATGTGTTTTACATAGCGTATATGAATGGTGGTCGTATAACTCGGAGAGAACACACCGTATTTCCCATGCACAATGTAACAACCCAAGTATTTATAGAATAAAACTTTTTTCATATCTATTACTATTTATGAATAAGCTACTAATTTTATATTAAAGGGGACACTTTTTCAGATAGCATAATTGACACGCGACAACTGGTTTCTCTGAAATCTTACGTTGCACAGAACATTGAGTTATACTGAAAAATTATACAAATTATGATTATTTTAAATTGTAGTTAATGCCTACCCATTGGAATGAAAAGCATGAACAATATTAATTTAACATTGAATATGGTTTAAATTTTTTAAATAATGATTAATTGGTTACCAAATTTTTTATAAATGGAAATAAAAACCAATTGAATATAAAGGATCTGTTTTTATGAAGACCTATTTAAAAGGGAATAATTGATTTTATAAAATCATATCACATTTTATAGATTTTTATTTAATTAAAAATATAGTTTATATATTGAATTTAATGTTTTAAATTAATCTTATATGTTTTCTAGATATGATATAATAACAAATTCAATTTTTCAGATAAAAGAGTTATTTTTCTAAAAACCAGTTTTACCACCTTTTAATGGTGAACCCTTTTTAAATTTAGTTTTTGACAACTTTATATGTTCTATTTTAAAAAATAATATTTTTAGTATGAATCGGGGCATGAAAACTTACTTTGGATGAATTTTTGATATTTTTCTAAAAGCTATCATATTTTTATGAATAGTAAAAATATGCTAAATTTTAATTGAAAACAACTTTTTTCATTGAGATAGTTTGTATGGTTAAAACAAATTATCTAATGGTTTAAAATTAAAAATTGAATATATTTTTATCATTTAATACAATTTTGGTCATCGGATGTAATTTCCATTTTAAATTGGAAGTAAACAGACGTCATTCGTTTGATAGTTATCACATCTTAAAAACATAATTTTTGTTTTTGACAATAGGTATTTATTTTAAATTAGTTACTAAAACTTCTATGCATTTAATTTGGAAAAATATATTCCATATTTAGAATCAGAAAGTTTAATTTGTTTAAATAGGAACCTTTTTTTGGACATTATGAATTGTAACATAAGAAACTATTATATTTACCATGGTAAAGGTTAAATCTGGTAAATAAGGGTACAAAATAATATTATAATAACATTAAACTACCATAAAATATGTCATGATCCTATTGGATTAGATATCAATGACCATGGGAATCCTTAGGTAGATTTTGGGACCCCATGTCTTTACATGGGTGTGATAATGACATGTTATATTAATTAATTTAAAGTAAATAGAAATATGAAATAAACATGTATATTTTACTAAAACAAATTTTGTATTAGGTTATATAATTTTTCTGTTCGACTAAAAATAGTAATTAGAAATATAAATGGATTTACTATATCATGTTATTTTATTTTTAATTTTTATACCTTAAATAAATAAACTTAATTATGACATAATAATGATGTAGTGATTATTTCATTAATGAAAGATTCAAATGAATGATATTAAAAATGATAAAAAATGTAATTTAGTAATTTTTATGTAATACACGAATTTTATGGATGATATTGACATATTATATTTGAGTTAATGACCTTTTTTAAGAAATATGGTTTTTATGAATTTTAAAAAAATGTCAAGTATGAATAGTGTCCAAAGTTGACATAATTTATAACTTAAAATATAAAAAATCTTATTAAACGATATTAAATTACTAAAACTCTATGATTAGTCAAACATGTAATGAAATGTAAAAATATGTCATAAGTTACTTTTATGTGGGTCTTTTGTTATGATATGGTATTTATGTTAACCCACAATGGGTAAATAATATGTTATCATGGTAAGATTAAAATGGGTAAAATAAGGGTTGAACAAAAAAGATAAGCATATAAAACTATTCAAAACATGTATAAAAATTATTTTATGATGGTTATTCGAACCAAAATCATCTTATATTTGAAATAAATTACTTTGGGACAATTTGAAACCCAATTTCAGTTTATAATAAAATAATATTTCTATACTTTCCTAAAGTACCAATCCTCCCTCTTATAAAAGGCCACCACATATACCCATTTAATAACACCTCTCAAGACCCATGTATCATTCAAATTGTATAATAAAATATTCTACCAACATCCCTCTATTCCTTATATAAACATTTACTTTGGAATAAAGAAATTCAAGAAAGCTTTTTGGCTCAAATCAAAAGAAGTTACATGATTTAGAGGTATCATCTTCTCTCCAGATCATTTCCTTTATTTTCCTTCTCCACTACCAATGATATTATTATTATTTGATTAAATAAAAAAACAACTATAAAAAATATACTAATGTGTTATTATGATAATTACTAGAACTACACTTACACACACCTACATCCAATGGATACGAACATACTATTTCTGTGTACGGAGAACAACTACCTCACAAAATGATGATTGTTTTATTTTCCCCTACCACCTATCATAATAGATATTATGATGAAAATGTTTTTATATATGATATATATTATATTTATATTGACTCTATTATTCTGAAAATTTCATTTACAACATACCTTTATTCTTTCCTTAATGTGTAAATACAATAATTTCATTTGAGGAAGTGCAAACTACCCACCCCTTCAGAGTGATATGACTCATTCATGCTATAAATGCAACATATAAAGGATGGAATTAATGAAATTATGTAAGATATATAACATAGATATTATATATTAATTATAATATACCTATGTATCATTTTTTTTTCATTCCTTTAAATATGAGAAAGAAATGAAAGTAGCATCCATGGGTATGTACAACTTAACATATCCATGAACGGTGCATTTCATTTATTATACAAAAATGTTATGGAATTTTTTAAATATATATATACTAGATATATATTATCTATATTATATTTAAATCATTAATAATATTTTAGAGATAATGTAATTTTTTCCATTTGAAAATTTGTAATTATAACAAGTTCATCTTTGACTCAAGTATCGAACATCGACAAAATGACTGAAATGAACTTGAATAATTATTTGACTATTGTTACAAGGTTACAAGTGATATAAAAGGAATATTAATCTTGAAAATTTTTATAAATAAATTATAAAATTAACTTATGTTTATTATTCATGGAGATAAATGACGAACAAGATAAGTGGGACTAAACATAATGGAAGCTTTCACCCACCTATATTAGTCAAAGACTACATTTATGTTATGTATTTTATTTTATATTTTCTTAAGTTGGGATATGTTCTTATATTTACTTATTTATGAAATTTTAATGTCCATGTGATCAGATACCCTTTTATCTCTTATCAACACATTTTCCAAATTTTTAAGTGACACCGTTAGGCTGCTGAATTTTTGTCAGGGAATTTCTAAACTCAATTTCCAAGCATTGGGATTTACACATACCTTGTTGATTAAATTATTCCTAGATGATTTGTGGAATCACTATTTATTTATCTATGTTTTAATTTCAAATTCCCTTTCTATGGATATATTGTTTTTACATGTAATGACCCCATTTATATATTCTAACATCATTTATACAAACTCTTTAAGGGAAATATTAAGTCAATCACATTACATTGGGTTAAATATCCATGTGATTGGTTTTTTTAAGAATAAGTTTGAATGAAATAAAATTTCATTACACTTAATATCCAATTATATTAGGTTTATTTATATTTTTCACACATAATTATGTCATTGATTTATCCTTAATCTAATTATACGATTTCAATAAGGGACTTTGTCTTAATCTCCTTTCATTGAATCACATATTTTTGTTTTTCACCTTTATTAACCTATAAGGAGTATCTACAAACCTTTTTAAATTTTATACCATTAATTAGTATATTATCATCATATTTAATGTGTTATTTATCATTATTACTTAATGATTTTTATTCATGTGTTTTTCAAGGGGAAATGGACTCTTTAACTAGAACATTGTTTAAAATATTTTACAGATTTATTCTTCTAAAACCTTCTATTTCATGTCCATGTTTTAAAAATTAATTTTGTGAATTTATTTATATAGACACGAATGTTATAAAATTATAGAATTTTCAAATTGGTATGAGACACTTTGATTCAAAAGTATATTTATTAAATGTTTTAAATGGTTTTCAAAATGGATTGAGTATTTCAATATCGTGAAATGATTTCTTGTGATTGAAAATTAAATGTTAATGATGTAATGTTGATATTTTCAATATTTATTTCTTATGATTATAAAATGTTACTTGGAAATTTTATGGGTGGTTTTGTGACAAACCAACGATGGGTGGTTACATTATAAACCAAATGATAGGTGGTTATAGGATAAACCAAGGATGTCTTGTTAAGTTATATCCTCTAATGCATAGGGTATGGATGTCAGCCATATGGCTATTCCATTTAGTGATGTGTGTGGAATTAGAACTTATGGTTATTATATTTATGTATTTTTATGTCCCAAGTTACCTTTAAAATAAATATGTTGCTTTCTATGGGATTTATGGTTTTCTTTTGGTTATAAAAGTTTAATCAATGAGATGATATTCAATGAAGTATATTTACAACTTCTTAATGGTGAAATATATTACATTTTGATAATGTATTAATGGATTTCATGTTATCCCAAGAATAACAGTTTAATGACATTATGTATCTCTTAATGATAATTTTATTCTCATCCAATGTTTTGAAATTTTTTTCACAGGACTTTCAAAGGGATAAAGTTAAGGAGGAGATCAAGGAAATATTATTCTCTTAAAACAGGAAACAATGAGTTTTTGTTTTATGAAAAAAAGGAGAGTGATTAGAAGTTTCTAATTGAATTATTCAAGATTTCATGTATATTTTATGACCTAATTATATAAATATATAAACCTGAAAAGATGCTCGATGCGAATTAATGTCATATTATTGACCAATCTAAAGAATAAGTAATGTTTAAGGTTGGGGCCTTATAGTTGGTATCATAGGAATGGTTAAGAAAACTTTAGAGACTAGGATGTTTTATTAAGGTTATTTATATGGTCATGGGTTAATAATTTTATGGTATATTATAAATTCAATGACATAGAAACCCCTTTTTATGCTTATGATATTTCAAGATGGTGAACGGTATTTTTGGAGACATTCTACTTTTAGGAAAATTATAGGTAATTAGTTTTTGTGATGAAAACTATGAGGTATGAAATAAAATTTGAGGTCAATACATGTTATGGTTATTTTTTAATATTTTACCTCATTCTTTTTAATGTTATTAGAAATATTAAGTTTTTGAAAAAGTACCACACATAGACCATGTGACAACCCATCACGTCAGACAATGCTGTGGGAATCGAACCCACATCAAATGTGCGACTAGGATTTATCACCTACCACTAGCTTATATAAAGTCCAAAGATAGTATGACTTCATTGTTTTTAGTTAAATGATTTTATGGATTAATTATATGTTGATTTTTGGAACTTTTGTTTTATAAAATAGATATCATTATAATAGGAAAATGATATTATGATTTAGTGATAAATGATATTTTGGAAGACGTGCTCTCTTTTGGGAACATTATAGGCCTAAGTAAAATAGAATAATATGAGATTTAATTTGAGGAGGAATGGTTGAATTACTATTTTGGAAGAATCTATTTTTTTATTATGGACATGTGGTGATTTGGGTTATTATAGAAAATTTTAACCTATCATAGAGAATATGTGATTAAGTTAATTAATTTTCACAATGATACTTTAAGAGTAGTCGATGATATTTGGAGATAAATGTTAAGATTTCTCATGGAATACTATGTGATGAAATCCTTTGAAATTTTGGGTTTCATTCATAGTTTGGGTTATTTTGAATAATTTTAAGGACAGTTGTATATTGACTGGTCTTTATGGAACTTTTGGTATTGTTTGTTAATTTTTTGAGATTAAGAGAAATGATTATTTTTATAAAGGAATAACCTTTTTTGGGATTATCTGATCTGGAACTAACTAATTTGTTTTTGGTTAATGACTAAATACATGGGAAAGATATAGTTCACATTTTTTTATATGATTCTCTAAAAGTTTATTCTATAACTTCATGTGTTACTAAGTCATCTTGAATACTCATCATTTGGAGAAAATATGAGTTTGTGGTAGGAATTTATTAAAGGATGAAACTATACATGAAAAGTAAGTATTTTCCCTTTTGTTTATAGTAAATCTCATAAAGTAATTACTCAACTTTTTGAAAAGGAACATAAAACAAATACGTTGTCTGTTTACTTTTCTTATTGGGGAATCAATGACTATTTAACCCTTCACAATTTTATAGTTTTATGGTAGTTAAATTTCTCCAGATCATGTATTCTATCACTCTCCATTAAGAACATGATGGTTAGTATCCCTTCCTTATCAATGTTTCTGTACATGTAATCATAGTTTTTTATATATTAGGTTACCTTTTTTACTTCTCTTTAATTCTTTTAATGTGATAGACTTATTAACTCTTTTTCTGATGTGGGATTTTTAATGATGTTACCGAGCCAAATTTTAAAATTGCGAGGATACAATTTATTAAAGGGGGAAAGAATTAATGAACAAGGTATTTATAAAATAATACATTTTTATATATATTCTTATTTTATAAGAATATATTATTTTTAAGTTAAAGGATATGATTTTTTCAATAGCATACTCGACAAACAACAATGGGTTTCTTTGAAATCTTATGTTGCACACAACTTTGAGTTATACTGAAAAATAATACAAATTATTATTATTTTAAATTGTAGTTAACACCAAGCCGTTAGAATAGAAGGAATGTATAGTATCATATGAACTTTGAAATATGGTTTACACATGTATAAATAATGATTCAACAGTTACCAAATTTTTTATAAATGGAAATAATAACTAATTGAATATAAACGATGTGTTTTTATGAAAACCTATTTAAAAGAGAATAATTGGGTTTATAAAGTCATATCACCCATTATGGTTTTTAATTTAATTAAAAATATATGTCATATATTAAATTTAATGTTTTAAATTTATCTTATATGTTTTCTAGATATGATATATGAGAATAAATCAATTTTTTCGGATAAAAGAAGAATTTTTCTAAAAATATCGTTTTATCACCTTTTAATGATGAACCATTATTAAATTCTGTTTTGACACCTTTATATGTTATATATGAAAAAAATAAACTTCTAATTTAGAATAGGGGCATGAAAGATTACATTGGATGAATTTTTGATAGTTTTTCGATAGTTATCATGTTTTGATGAATAGTAAAAATATGAAAAATTTTAATTGAAACAACATTTTTCAATTGAGATAATTTATATGGTTAAATCGTATTATTTAATGATTTTAATGTATAACTAGAAGATATTTTTATAATTTAATCCAATTTTAATCATTGGAAGTAATTTCAGATGGAAATTGGACATAAACACATGTCAATCATTTGATAGTTATTATTTCTTAAAAATTAGATTTTTTGGTTTTGACATCAATAATTAATTTAATATAAATTACTACAAATTTTGTGTTTTGAATTTTGAAAAATAGATTCCATAATTGGAATTATATAGTTCAAATTTTATAAATATGTACTATTTCATTTTTGGACATTATGAATAGTATCTATAATAATTATTTTATTTAACATGGTTAAAGGTAAATCTAGTAAATAAGGGTAAAACAAATATTATAATAACATTAAACTATCCTTACACAAGTCATAATCCTATTTTATTAGATATTTATGACTATGGGAATCCATGGGTCAATTTTGGGACTCCATGAATTCACATGGGAGAAATAATGACATGTTATATTAATTAATTTAAAGTAAAGATAATTATAACATACAGATGTATCTTTTAATAATAAAATTTTTATATGGGGTTAGATAATTGATATTTAGACTATAAATATTCACTATAAAGATAAAAATATTTTATATATCATGTTATTTTATTTATAATTTTTAGATATTCAATAAATAAATTTAATTATGACACAATGATGATGTAGTAATTGCTTCATTAATGTATGCTTAAAATAAATGTTATTACAAATTTTAAAATAAATGAAATTTGGTTATTTTGATGCCAACCATGAATTTTGTGGGATGATATTGACATATTATATTTGACTTAATACATTTGGTTCAAGGGAATCGGGTTGTTATGAATTTATTAAAAAAATCAAGAACAAATTGTTTCCAAAATTGTCATAATTCATAACTTAAAATATAAAATATATTATTAAATGATATTTAATTTATAAAAAAATAATATTTTAAAAAATTGTTAATAAAAGGCCAAATATTTCATAAATGACTTTATTTGTGGGACTTTTGACATGATATGGTAATTAAATTAACCCACAATGAGTAAATAACATGTTATCACGATAAGATTAAAAAGTGTAAAATAATGGTTAAACCGAAATGATAAGGATTAAAAATATTCAAAACTTGTATAACAATTAGGGGATGATGGTGATTCTAAAAACAATCATATTAGCTTTGATATAAATGAATTTGTGACCATTTAAAACTGAAAATCAACTTATAATAAAATAATATTTCCAGACCTTTATAAAGTACCCCACCTGCCTCTTTTAAAAGGCCACAACCTCTATCCATTTAATCACATCTCTCAATCCCCTTATATATTCTAAATTATACTAAAATAATATCCGGAAATCCCTCCAATCCTTATAGAAAAATTACCTTGGGAATAAGACAATTCAAGAAATCTTTTTGGCACAAATAAAAACAAGTTACCTGATTTAGAGGTAACATCTTCACTCAAGTTCCTTTCCTTTAATCTCCTTCTACACTCCCTATGCTCTTCTTATTATTTGATTACATAAAAACAGCAGTGTCATAAATCTACTAGGAATTTTTTATGATAAGGTTTCGAACTATAATTACACACACCTCCATATAATGGATTGAAAAATAATATTTCTGTTTACGACAAACTACTGCCTCACGAAACGATGGTTTTCATTTTTCCCATACCACCTCTCCTGGATCCCATTATGATGGAACTATATATATATATATATATTATTTAATATTAATATTACCTCTATGCTTTTTTATTTATCATTTACAACATACGTTTATGCTTTCCATAATGTTTAAATATGATAATTTTATTTGAGGAAGTGTAGACTACCACCCACTCAAAGTGATATGGCTTGTTCATACCATATATGGAACGTATAAACGATGGAATTAATGAGCTTATGTAACATATATAACATAGATATTATAATGAAATTATAATATACCTAATTATCACTTAGTTTTCATTCCATGAATACTTTTAATGTCACCCCACAACTAATAGTTTTCTTTCATTATGTATCCCTTACAGATCATTTTATACTCATCACATGCTTTGAAATGTTTTTTCACAAGACTTAAAGAAGAATAGAGTCAAGGATGGGATCAAGGAAAACATATTCTTTTAAAATTATAAATGATGTCATGTTTCTTTTTAATGGTTTTTTTTTGAAAAAAGGATAGTGAGTAGATGAGTCTACTTGTAATATTCCAGATGTTATGTATATGTTATGACCTATTTCTATAATGATCTAAACCTGAAAAGATCCTCGATGTGAATTAAATTCAAATTATTGACTTATCACAGAAATAATCAGTGTTTAAGGCTGTGGACTTTTACACACATTATGTACACTAATAATTTATGTGGCATTGTTATATTCCGAGTCCCTATGAATGTGATGCATATATATGCAGAGAATAATACTTGAAATGTAGCTCGAATGTAAACACCATGTAATTTTACCAAATTACACAAAATTTAAAAATATTATATTATACTTCTTAAACCATATCAAAATGTCTTCCATGTGGTTATTAAGTTGATAGTATATATCTTTTGATGGGTTTTATATTTATTAAATGTCTAATTGATTTTCATCATAATTAATGGAAGTGTATATCATGTATATGTCATAGTACAATTATTACTCTATGCACATTAAAAATATTACATCCTATAAATATGAAGTGTTACATGTGGTCATTTATTTGATAGTAAAAATTTTTAGATTATGTTATAAGTCATATATATTAGATTCAATGGGAATAAAAAATAAATGAATATAATGCACTTTGGGTAGTTCAAATTAGTACTCAACATGTTTCCCTCCAAACACATTTTCAAACACAATTAATGTAAAATAAGTTTATTTAATTTTTTTAAATTAATATGGATGATAATATCAATAAAATTTAGATGACATTTAAGAGAGAAGGGTTGATTAAATAAATATTATAATTAATTTATTTTAACATGATTTATATTAAATTTGAATGATTATAATTGAATTATAATTTTTTTAAATGGATAATATGTTGCATGTATATGGGTGATCATAATAATAGACCATATGTTTTAATGTCATTGGTTTATTTTATTTTATTAATAAATTAAATTTTTCTTCTATGTGTTATTTCTCCTCTCATTATGTAAGGCCTTGTGTTCTCATGGTTTCATTTATGTAAAACCCTTAACTAATACTTTGGTTCCCCTCGCCTGTGTGTGAGTAAAAGCCTATAGAATTGATGGAACTCCTAAGCTAGTAGATAAGGTTCAATTTCAGAGCCTCAGAAAAAACAATCCAAGAGAGATACATAGGTAGATAGGTGTAAAGATGAGACATGAACCTTATATGGTACCATATTTTTTTTCCACTCTATCAATAGTTAGTTTATCAAATGCTAGAAAAACTGGCCATTGGAAAAATATCATGATCATATAACTTTATTATTTTATTTCAATTAATGTTCTTGGATATTTAATTATGGATGTTTTTCATGGTCACATGAATTAATGAATTAACAATCATTCAATATAGAATTTAAATAAATAGGTTTATGCATAAACATTATCTAAGAAATGGTTTATCATTCAGTAAATCCACATAATATTAACAATCATGTAATATAGATAATAATTTGCATTTCACACATAAAGATAAAATCCATCAATAATATATATTAATTTTATATACACTTATACTACTTAATTTAAAATTGAACCATAGTTTAAAGTGTTTGACCAACCCAGGGTGGGTTACTTTCAATTAATGGGGAATTCTAACCTCACTTTTTGGGTTTAAATGACTGGGTTCATATAAATGGTTGAATATCAAAGTTGGACATGGTGTAACTAATAGGAAAAGTTTGTGGGAATCCAATTTAAGTATTTTAGGATTGGGGAGTCTACTTAATAGATCTAGGAGCTGTGATTTAATCCATTTCCCATTTGAAATTCCCACCTAAATCCCCTAAAATTTCTTGACCAGCCAAATTCGGGGTGATGGGAAGGGTAATATAGACCCCTTCCACTAGAATATGAAATTAATAATAACTTATGAAGCCAATAGTGTGAGATATAAAATTTTGATAAAACAGTGGGATATCAACAAATATAAAATTTATTTATTTTTATAAATTTGTCAAAAAAGTTCTAAAAATATACATATATTATTTAGAGAAACATTAATAAATATTTATTAATAAATATCACTATGATTTGAACATAATAAGGATAACCTTCTCACCATAAAAAAATTTACCAGATGGAAAAGGCACTAACGTGTTATCCTATACCATGAAACGAAATTGTGGTCACTAGAAAAACTTTATCCTAAAGCACCTATAGAAGAGGATAGTTAGGAAGAGTTGTATCTCTATGAGAAACTTTTATATGATGATGCATATTTTATGTGTTTCATGTCATCATCCATGACCAATGAGATTCTAAAAAATACAAGGAAAAGGATGTGTATACCTTGATATATCACCTAGGGGATCCCTATCAAGGGAATGTGAGAAATGAGAGATATGAGATCTCCAATTCTTTATTTACAAAAAAATATGGAGAGAAAGAGTTAGATATACATCATATAGAAAATATTATTGGCTAAATTGAATTATAATAAATCATAGAGATTAAACTCTTATATTATTCTCACAAAAATCTCACAGTTTCCTACTTACCCAAATCCTTCCCCAATTTTATTATTAATTATAAAAGAAAAAATAATGAGAATAGTATTTTTAACTTCATAATTTTATTCTCAAAGTGTAAAAGGACATGGGGTATGAAAAACCCAAAGACCATTCAGTGAATAAGAAAAGGAAAAAAATTTGAAATGGGTTCAAGACTCATAGAATGTCTAAGGATCCAGAGCACCACCCTTTAAAGAAGAGAAAGATCTAGAGGTTGGGAATGGAAAATAAAGTAGTATGTTTTTCAAGTGTCAAGAAAGGCCACTGGAAGATTAAATGCACCCAAGATTAAGGGTATGTTAAAGCTGTGTTCGTTATTTAGTGTAATATTTCAATATCAATGCATTAGGTATTACCTATATATTATGATGCACAAATATGTTCCAATTTTAGGAACTAAGTAGATTCTTAAATATTTATAGATGAGTGGTGGATTTTTATACTTCCAATGGTGAAAGGCTAGATTATCTATGTATTGGAGAGTAAAAACATTCATTTCAAACATGAATGATATTTATTTAAAGTATTATTATTATGTTCCAACGATTACCATGAACATTAATTTTTATCTAACAAAAATATAGATTTTTTTATTTTTGAATATGAAAATAAAAGTTGTTTATTTTATAAATAAAACATATGTTATTGTATGAAAAATTTATATAATGTTTTTTATATATAAAATTAAAAAAACAATTGGTGATTGACATTGAATCATGTTGACATGACTTATATAACACCTAGTTATGGAACCACCATCTAGGTCATGTAAATGAGAAGTGTTTGGAAAATATCTATAAATATGTATATTAATAATATTTTGATCTAATACCAATTGAAATGTTCCATGAATTTTTACAAGGAAAAATGAACAAAACACCATTTGGTGGACATGGTAAATGTGACATAGAGGTTCTATGATTGGTACACACTAATGTGAGTGGAACATTTTAGGAAGAAGTTAGAGGTGTATATTCTTACTTAAAAACTGTTTTGATGACTTGAGTAGATATGGATAAGTCAACTTGATGAGTTATAAGTTCATGTCCTCTAAGAAATTCAAAGAATTAAATAATGAAGTAGAGAATAAACCTGTAAAGAATATAAAGAATCATTGATTATATTGAGGTGGTTAATATCCTAACCAAGAGTTTTTCATGTTTTTATGGGACTTTGGGATTCGTTCTCAGCTAACCCCACCCTACACACAACATTGAAATGTTATTAGGTAATGTAGGAACCATACCTTGTTAAAAATTGATAGGTCTTCCATTATAATTTTGGAGATATGAATTACAAACAATGGAAGATATATATTAAAATATGTACTAAATAAAGAGAAAAATAGAACCCCATTTGAGTTATAGAGTGGAATTAATGTCTTGTTGTATCATACACATGTATGGGGTTGTCAAGAGTATTTATGGGAATTATAGAAAAAAACTAACACCCTAAGGTAAAAATTTTATCTTTATAGGGTATATTAAAGTAATAAAGTGATATCACCTATACATCCACCCAGATGAGAAAGTGATTGTCTCCAGAAAGGACCTCTTTCTAGAGAGGGATCACATCCTAAAAAAGAATAGTGGGAGAAATATTTACATTGATGAAGTTTATACTCAAGATAGAAGGAGTTGGTAAAGGAAATGATTCCACAGTTCCCCACGGAAGAATTAGTTCCTAAAACACAATTACTGTACATAATCACTTGATATTAAAGAGAACAAGAGAGATATGTTTTTCTAGTCACAAAATATTAAGACTCATTATTTATTGACAATGATGAACCTCTCTCATAAAAAGTGTCAATAGAGATCTAAAAATCTAAAAATTGGAAATAAGATATTAATTTTAAAATGGATTCCATGTATCATAACAAATTTCAGGATTTGGTCAATCCTACAATTAATGTAAAACATTTTGGGTGATGAAGGATATTCGAGAGATAACTTGAAATGGAAGGTAGAGTAAATAACTATAATGTAAGGAAAGTGAATAAAGGGTTTAAAAATCATCGAGGCATTGACTATAACAAAACCTTCTCAAAATTTTCCTTGTTTAATACCCTCTGAATTATACTTGATATATAAACATACCATGACTATGAAATTTGGTATATGGGCATCAGAACTACTTCCCTTAATGGCGACTAAAATAATTATTTCTATATGACATAACCATATGGGTTTGTAACTTCTGGTGGTACAAAAAAAAATTTCAAGTTACATGGATCCATTTATTGAATAAAACATCTAGGTCATGGAAAATTATATTCAATAGAGCTATAAAAGAATTTGGTTTCATTATGAACTAATGTGATCCATTTCTGTAAAATTGGTTTAGTGGGAAATGAGTTCATATAAAATATGGATATTTCGATGACATATTACTTATTGGAAATGACATACCACAATTAAAGTATGTTAAGGAATAGTTTAACAAATGTTTCTCAATGAAGTACTTAGGTGATAAAGCCTACATTTTTAAGAAAGAGATAATTTTTGATTGATTTAAGAGTTTTTTTGGACTCATTCAAGGAATGTATACTGATCATATACTAAATAGGTTATGTATGGAAGAAATCAAGATAGGGATATTTCTAGTGTCACATGGTATACATCATTTAATGAAAATGTCTCATAAAATACAACAAGAGAAATGGAGACTGTTAAGATCCCATATGCATCAGTGATAGGATGAATCATACATGTAATTTTATATACAAAAATTGATATTGCTTATGAATTGAGGATGGATGATGTTATCAAAATGAACTAAGAGAAAAACATTGGTGTTCTATTAAGACATTCCATAAGTATCATAGAATAACTATGGATGTCTTCCTATTGTATGGAGGAGAAAAGGAACTAGTCATTGGAGGGTATAATGATACTAGTTTTCCGATAGATGAAAATAATCTAAAATAATAATAAGGTTATGTTTTATATATCAATGGAAGATTTGTGATATATAATAGCTCTAAGAATATAGTTTTTATTGATTCTACAATGAAGTATAAATATATTGTGTATTTACATGTATCCAAATAGGACATCTGGATTTGAATCTTTTCCCATGATCTTGAGGTGGTACCTAAAAGTAAATACCCGATCACATTTTATTGTGATATTACTGTATTGGTGGATTTTTAAAATAGCGAAGGTCACACCAATAGAAAAATAACATAATTTGAAAGTACCAAATATTGATGGTTTTTTCTCAAATGGGTAAAGCTCAATAATTCGGGTTTCCATGTAACAAATGTGGTAGAAAACTTGAATGAAGGACTATATTAGTAGAATCATGAGTAACATGTTAGAGATAGTTGACATAAGGTTGTTATAAGTAGGCTCTAGTTCCAGTGGGAGTCTGTTGGAGCTAGTTCTCTTATACCAAATTATTTTTACATTATGATAAACTATATATTTTTTAAATATTAATAAACTACATACTACATCATAATTAGCCATATTCAAAACATAGTATATGATAAGTTATAAAGAGTAGTTGTCACACTGAAGGGTTTAAGTAGTTCCCCTCTACGATGAAAACCCATTAGTACCACAGTAGTAGAGTTAAATATGTGTTCCATAGACAGATGAAATCGTATTAGGGAAATAAATGATACCGTATATCATGGGAGAGACTCATAAGAATTTTATCCAACTTTTCATGGTGTATTCCCTTGGTAATATCTAGTTTAAAATATTATTATAATGAGAACCACTAGTAGGAAGTCCAAATTTATATGTTTCATTGGATGTTCTAATATATGGATGTTGTTATTTTTCCTTAGAATTTAATATTAGTTTTGAGTATTATAATTAATTTACTTTTATGTATTGATGAATACAATTATGAAATATGTTCATGGTGAGGTAGGATGTGTTGGGTGCTTCCAGAGTAATATTTCTTTAATGAATATTATGAGAAATGAGCTTTCTCTTCTATTCTTTAAAAAAAATTGATATCTAAATCCATTTTATAGAAAAGATATATCCTAAAAAAATAATGACCATGGTGTTCTATAGGCATGTTTAACTTCTAAAAAGTCAATGAAAGATAAATCAAGCATATAGGTTGAGAACATGGATATGAAAACATCGTGATTAGATATATCAAGATAAACGTATTATATTACACACTAAGGATCTACATGTGTTTTTATGTTATTTTGACATTACATTCATTCAATATGGGTTCCTTAGAGTGTTTCAAGATGCTATCCATGGACTTTGGGTTCTTTTGCCTAATGCCATAGAGAAAGATCCCTAGAGGGTCACAGACTAAATTTATCCATTACCTAAATTAAATTATAATATTATTTATTTTTAACAACTTGAATAAATATTCCCACACATGGTTTAATTGTTATTCATTATTTATTGATTACATGTATTCCATCACCTGTTATTCAAGAGAATATTTTATGGGAAGAATATCTAATAAATATTTAGTTTCTATTTAGTGATTTTAATATTTATTTAATTATTGGAAAAATTGTTGTGATATTTAGTAATTAAATAAATAGTCATTATTCAAGGTCCAATAAATATTTTGGAGGAATGAAAGACTATGTTTAAAGGTCCAGTGAGAAAAAATATTTGTATTGAATATTATTTGAATAAATAATATTTATTTTAGGTCCCACATTTAGCACATATAAAGGAAAAAAATATTATTATTATAGACATGATGTTTTGTAGAGATTAAGAAAAATAATAAGGGCATATATGAAATTATTATTTTCAAACTCTAACCATATATAGACATGATTATATTATATCTCTAGTAAATCCTATTAAATTTTTTTCACAACAACATCTGGACAGAATCCTCTTGAAACCATAGAGAGATCCCTCTATAATAATTATTGCATAAATGTAGAGAAATAATCTTACACCAACACTCTCATGTTTAGGGAGATCAAAGTGAACCCTTCCTTGAATATATTCTTCAGTATATCAAATAAGAATAATGCCATCATCAGGATCTATCCTGCTAGCACTTAAAGATTCCTATAGTGACGTTTAGAGGTTCATGGAGAACATGTGGATCAACGTTGGTGTGATTATACACTTGATTGCTATAATGAATCAATGGCATGATTTAGATATATTTTCAAACCCATCAATGATAAAATTATTCCTCAGAAGGTAATTCTATAATTGCATAAATTAATAATAAAAAAAAAGAAATAATGATCATGTGATTTTGTTCTAGATTTTTCTCTTTAAATATTATTTTATTTAATTCCAATGACTAAATTGTTTATCATTTTGTCAATCAATAATTAATCATCGATTACAAAAAAATATGAGTTAGGAATGCCTGATCTGACACATTCACTACTCCTAGAACATTTAATTATATCCCATGAGTTTATGAGGACACTATAAAAGAGTGTCCTTGGGTTATATATAAACCATACAACCATATGATGGTACAATGTGTGTATATATTTAGACAATTAATCATAGGAACCCAAATCCATCTTTCATCATCCTATTTTACATATAGAGAAAATAGCATACCTTGGAGAAAAGGTGGATCTCATCCAAATTTTGGATGATTTAGCACAACCCATGGATACACTACAGATGTGGGACACTTTTTTCTCCTTCTTTACCACTCTTAAACGCATCTAAAAAATATCAATATTGATGTAGTTTCTATTTGGTGTAAGGTACACTTAATTTATAGTATAATTTTTATTTCATTTTTATCAAAGGTTTCATGTTATCTTGCATGGAGCTCATTTGAAAATGGATATTAATTACATTAATTATTTCTAATAATTTATATTTGACTCTAATTAAAACCTTCACTTATTTTCCAAAATGATTCATGAATAACCAATCACACACCTGGTAACATATTGGTCTAAATAATTCACAAACATACCCAAATCAACATTCTGTAAACCTATTTTTCATTCCTAATCTTCATATACTTGAAAAAGTGACAAGGATATCACACATGAAAAGATGGGAATAATTTATCCTATATTGGAAATATAAAATAAATAATACAATAAATATGTCTATAAATATTCAAATAATCAATAATACCCAAGTTGACATGAAAATGGAAATATTATAAAAGGTATACATTGAAAATAAACAAGTTTAGACATAAGTTAAATGAAGAGTATAATTATATCCAAATTAATCATGATAAACCTCATCTGTCACCACCTCCATAGTGCTAAAAATGAACCTATATTCCACATCCTAAAGAACTGGAACATCATCCTTCCCCATTAAATTAACTAAGGGAAGACAATATATATAATCACAAATGGTTCACATGAGGGTGAAGGAAAAAATATTATTATCATACCTCCAAACCTCTATCCATTACCTTTTATAAGATGATCCAAAAATTCTAGTTTGAAAATAAATATATGAAAATAATATTATTAAATTTTAGTGAATAAATATATAATAGTAAGTATTTATTTCATTCCTTTTAATATATAAAAAAACTAACTTACTTAAAAACCATTTCAAAATAAATTTTGCTCTTTTGTTTTATAAATTTAAAATATTTATCAGAATATCTATAACCAAAGTGAGGTGGATAAAAACACAAAATAAATAATCATTATCTAAAAAATTAATAATATAATAAAATAAAATAGTAATATATACTCATTAAGTTTCAAAATTCACTTATCATCCACAAAAAATAACTAACATATCAAGATAATCATGGGAAAACACTATATTTTCTAATGCGGTGATCTAGTACTTGGATTAGGAGAACCCTCTTCATGTATATGGTGCAATCCTAGGAAACTTACACCTATCTTTATCTCACTATACATGTTGGGTAGAAACCCAAAAGCTAGTGTAATTTTAGAAGACTAGGGATTACCACCTAGAGATTAATACCAAGCTAGTATAAAAGTCTTCCCTCGAGGCCACTATTAGACACCATGGGTTTCCCATAAGGCTTTCTTAATAGTGGTGAGGAAAAATTCAAAAATTCAAAATATTTTATCAATAAAATGGATCAACTAAAATTGAATATAATCTATAAATACCCTAAAAACCCAATTAAAAATAATATCCATCCATCATAATCACATAATACCACATTTATATAATTGCTAACTAGGGTAATAATTAAAGGGGAGTATGAAAATTAAATAAATGTAATTTTATTCCTTACAAAATGGGCCTAATGATAACAAAACCATTAGTGAAATCATAGTATAATTTATTTATAAATAATAAGAAATCACTATATTAAAATATTTATCATTATTTCATAATAATAACATATTATAAATCTCATCAAAGAACTATCATGTGTGAAAAACATGAGATAAAATGTACATAAAATTTATATGAAAAAACCCCTTTACATAACAAGAAATTGAATAAAAAATAACGGAAATTTTCTGAAAACTAATATATTTTCGTAAAATAATTATTTTAAAGTTAATAAATAATTTTAAAACGATCAATCAATCATGGAATTTATATAGAAAATGAAAGGGATAGAATCATCTACTAAAAATTGATGCAACCATAATACTTTCACTTAAAATTGATAAATAGTAGAAAGTGGAATCTATGCCAGAACTAAAACATCAAAATAGACAAGTATTTCACGGGGTTCTTCTAAACATGCAAAAACATCAAATTCTCATTAACCCTAAATAGATGAAAACATGATGCAGAGATGAGAAGGTAAGGAAGAAGTGAAAAGAGAGAAGGGAAAAAACCTTGGACCCTAAATGATGTATTTTCATTATAGATTAGAGAGGTGATGAAGGGAGGATATGTGTCCCATTCCTTCAGGAATCAACCTCTCATGTCATAAAATCATTTATACAGAAGCCTCTTTTAGAAGTTCTAGATAATTTCTTTATTAGAACTAAAAATTAATTGTTTCTTTATGAATCCTTAAAAGTGGGATACTCTTATAAGTTCTAGAAAATAACTGATAAAGGGGGTCCCTTATCAATGCAAAAATAATTAGTGATAAAGGCGGTCCTTTATAAGTTCTAGTTTATCACCGATAAAGGGATCCATTTATCATGGATTATTTTAGGGATGGTAATTTACACCCTTTATCAGTGCTTTTCTAGCACTAAAGAAGGTCGTCCTACTATAATGTGCTGTTAATATTACTGCACAATATAGTAGCAAATACACCTATATTGAAAATTAAAAATTTAATTAAAATATAAATTAAATCACAAATACATAAAAAACTATGTTATTAAAATTTAAAACAAGGTTTTATACAATTACGTTATCAATTAATATCACAAATATTCAAAAACATCAATGGTTTCATTGTCTTTGGCACCCGATCCCCTCTAAAAACCCCCTTCATGGTATTGGATTTCAAAAAAACCACCAAAAAGTGATCAAAAGAGTATACAATTAGAAGGAAAAAATAATTATGTTATTAATAATATATAAAAAAATTAATTAAACATAAATATCAAACAATACAATTTTTTATAAAAGGACATGTATGGAGTCATACCAGTCACACCGTGAATTAGATTGAAATGTGGATGATTCCTACACATTAAAAATGAGTTATAAATCATTTTACGAATATATCAAGATAATATTAATTTGTTTTTATGGTTTTGAAGTATATCAAATTTCGTTTTTACAAAAATGTTATTTTAAATTTAAAGCACAAAATTCGAGGCATATTGGCCACATCATGCGTTTTTTTAAAGTGAGACCGATTCCAATATTTTTTAAATGACATAAGAATTGTTTTCCAAATGTTTCAAGAAAATATTAGTGGGTTTTCCTTATTTTAAATGAGTAACACATGTTTGGAACTAAATTGTCAATTTTAAACTGACAACAGACACATTGAGTCATACCAAGAACAAATTGTATTGGATAAATTTGTGGATGATTCCTACACATCAAATACTACTTATGGATATTTTTCATAAAGTATCCTAATATTATGAATTTTTTTTCTATGTTTTGAGTATGTGACATGTGTTTTGAACTAAAAGGTGAATTTTAAATAATAGGACACACTATGAGACATGCCGATCACACCATTCATTGAATTGAAATGTGATTTATTTATATACTTTTAAAATGACATAACCATAATTTTTATAACATATCAAAATAGTCTTAGAGTATTTTCTTAGTTTTGAGTATGTCTTATGTCATTTTTACTAAAGTATCAAATTAGATAGAAAACACACACTTTGAATCTTATTGGCCATATCGTATGTCGATCTGAAAAGATACTGATTCCTACATGTCAAAAATGACATATTAATTGTTTTCCTAAAGTGTCAAAAACAATCCAAGTGTGTTGTTTTCATTTTAGTCAGTGACACATGTTTTGTACTAAACTGTCAATTTCAAACGGATAACGAACAATTTAAGTCATATCGAGCACACTGGGTATCAGATTGTGGTGATGATAATTAATAAACATAAAAAATGAATGTTGGTTCATTTTCCTAAGGTATCGGAAGAATACAAATGTTTTTACATTATTTTAAGTATATGATGTGTGTTTTGAACTAAATTATCAATTATAAATTAAATGACACATTTTCAATCATACTGGCCACATCATACATTCGATTGACATGTGGTTGATTCGTACATGTAAAAAATGACATAAGGATAATGAATATATTGTATCAAAACAATCTGAATTTGTTTTATAAGCTTCTTTATATTTTTTTGTGTCATTTAAAAAAATGGCAATTCATGTAGTTAATCTTATATGAATTTTTTTTAAATTCCATTAAATTATATTTATTAATTTTTAATATTATATTCATTTTACATTAATTACTCTTTTCTAATATTTATTGTTATTTATATGTTTTTAAATTTAATCATTTTATAATATTTATTTATTTATTTATTTATTTACTATATATGAAATATTTTCAATATGGTTTTAATTTTTTTTAGTAATTTTTTTGATTTTGTTGTTAAATTTAATCATTTATAATATTTTTTAAATTAATATAATTAATTAATTTAGAATAAATTTTAAATAAATTTTAAATTTAATTAGTTAATATTTTTTTGAAATTTCTTTAAATTTATTTAATATTTTTTTTATTATTTCAGTAAATATAACTTTTTTTAATTTTTTGATATTTATTAATTTTTGATATTTTTATAATTTATTATTTTTTTAAAATTTACACATCTTGTAATAGTAGGAGACCTAGACCCAACTTGAACAATTATTTTGATTACCATATCATGTATATTGCCAGATATACAAAATGTATTCTTACCATTATTGTGTAGATATTTCTGCATCCACTATTTAATGGTAATTTACATGGACTAATTGGAGTATCAAAAGGTTATAGTAGATCCCAACATATAATGAGAACCTAGAGATACATTGACACAAATCTTAAGAAAATGACATATAGCCTTGATACATCTTACTGATTGGACACAATAGTTGTGTGACTAATAGGTATTGGTGGATCATAAAATTTTTGAATACTTCTTATGAATCATTCACTTGGTGAGATCATGGGGACATACTAGCTCATTGGAACACAACATGTTTCAGGTGTCATTGGTTGTTTCTCTCTATGAACATTTATATTGGTCTCCTAACTTGAGTTATTTTCCAGTGGGTTCCATTTGATAAAGTACTTTGACTCAAGATAAAACCAAGATAATGAAGTCACGGTGAGGTAGATTGTGTTGGGTGTGTCATTGGTGGTATTTAATTATATGAATGGTCAAGAAAGGATTATTTTGCTTCTAGGTTGAGGATGTAATATATCTCAAGAATTGTTTTTAAGGATGGAAGTCTCTTTATAAGTCTTTTCACAAAAAAGTGGAAAGTTAAATCCATATGGTTAGATCAACAAATAATAATGTGAGAAAAGGGAGATGACACAAGTGTGCGCTAGGCTTTATTAGATATTAAAAAACAAAGAGATTACATTTTATAGTGCATGTCATTTATATTACAATCCATATCTCTTTAGGGACCTTGATGGGTTGCAAGAATCTACTCTTGGATTTTTAGTTTAATTCGCTTCTATCAAGATAAGGGCCAAAAGTGTTACACACAATGGCATATTCATAAATCCACTCTATTATGTTGAATAGCTAGTTTGGATATGGTGGGGACCAACATGGGGTACGAGGCTTGTCCATATTTTCAATCACCACTGAAATAATAAATTCATTATAATTAAAGATATTAATTATTAGTATTAAATTTATTTAATAAATGCATTTAAAAGTTAATTAAATAATAGAAAATATTATTCCACCAAAAGGGATTTTGATGGGATTTGCAGTCACACAAAGCTCTAACAACAATTAATTATGTGAAAGGGAGGTACAACATTTGAGGAAGCTATATATTGTATTTTATCAATGTGGATCAATGAATTTAAGAATTAAATTATTTATCATCTTTCTCTATTAGGAAAAGATTTTTTGAATCTGTCTATGCTTAGGAAGCTTCTTATTGAATGTTGGGGATTTGATGGATGGGGAATGACCTCTCTAGGAAGAGGCTACATTAACATTGTATTTTGATCAGATATTATGAAATATAAATCTTAGGGATATGGATTCAATAATCTTAACCCCGATATCCTTAGAATCAATAATGGGATCCACATTTTGACCCCTTAGATGTCATGAACATGATATCACAAATTTGACTACGTGTTCGTGGTCAGAACTGGTTCCTGTGGAACACTAAAACAATGTGACAAATTCAATTAGATATGGGTGTTATGATTAGAATGAATAAATAAACTAAGAAATAACTGTATGGTCACTTTTCTAGGATACAAGTTGATGTTGATCTCATCTCTGCTTTTGTTTAGTCTTTTATGTGTTCAGTGGATGACAATATATTTGATTTATTGGTAGAATAAAAAAATCTCCTAACTTCAATAAATGATTTAACAACTTAGAACACTCTTATTATAAGTGTCATAGAAGGATGGTTTGTAACTTTTTTTGGATGAAATGCCACTCTATTTATTTTTTTCAACAAAAAACCAAGTTCTAATGAAGAGGTGGGGGAAGATACTAATGTTAAGTCCAACCTTCATCCTATGCTAGACGCTACATTTACTGGTCCAGAGGAAGATCATGTCACTATTGTAGGAAACTGTTATTTTGCTGATGCGGTAAAGTAGGATACTATGGATACCCCTACTGGTGGTTCCAATGATTCATGGGATGAGATGGTGATAAATGAAAAAAAGAAGAAGTCTGATGATGAGGTTTTTTAGTCCAGTGGAAAACTCTAATGATTTCAATTCATTGGAATAGCTTGAAAAAGGCATCCAAACAGATGTGGTATTTTTTTCCAACATCAATATTTGGTTCCTAAAATTAAGGGAAAATATATGTTGTCCCATATCTCTGTTAGGAATATTTTGTTGAATTATTCTGCCTCTACAGTGCAGGTTATCACCTAAAATACTTTTTATGTTCTTGATTCGGTGCAGGAAGTAACTATTTTTAATAAACAACCTCTCTTAGAGAATTTTATTTCAATGTTGTGGAGGGATGATTTATAAGAGTCTTGAAACAAACCTAATACATGGAGGTGAGGGTATCATCTACAAAATCATGGTTGACTATGTGGTCGAGAGGGTTGGGTTGAAGCACGAGGGTGTGGCCGAAGCACGTATTCCAGGAATTAGCTCACTTTGGAGCATGATAAGATCAAGGAGAAGTATATTTCACTATACAATAAAAATAAATCACCGTCAAAGTAGGAGTCTACCAATGATGTTGGAGATCATGGTCATGACTGTGATCATGATTATGGTGACTTTTGTCATTCTTCTTCCCACTATGGATGAGGGCATGTCTCTATGTTTGACCCCATACTTATTTTCTTATGTTTGATTTATTTTTATTTAATTTAATAAATGATCAAGTGATTTGACTTATGGATATGACTCTTTCATATAATAGGTATATGATAAAATAATAAAAAATATTGATTAATTTTTTTCTTCATAATTTTTAATTTAGTGGACATTAAAACAACAGGGATTGGGGAACCCTACAGGGTATTTTGAACATCAACTATTTATAGAAGGATAGAGGCTCTGGCCATGTACTATTCATAGTAAGAAATCCATAGCCTTTTTCTCATATCAATCTTTCTAGAGAGAGACTCTCGATCAAGGTACGAAGATCATGATCTCCCCTAAGAATTGAAGGCACATTTCTGCGATGATCATCAGGGCATTAATACCATCTTCCAATCAATTTGATAGGACACATAATACGACATAAGATGCTACAATGATTTTTAAGTTCCTGTGTATGATCTAGTAGGATCCTGATATATATAATTTAGGAAATGATCCCCAACAATTAGTTGAAATCGAGCACGAATTTAGATCCGAACAGGTATGTTTCCAATTTTAATTTATCTTCAATTTTAATTTACAAGAGATCCTCATACTGTACCAGGTTTCATATCATCGGTGACGAAAAGATAAGTCATCTATACGACGGATTTCTTTTAAAAATTCCCATCCCACAAGCTTATACTAAGTTCTCTGGTACCTTCAATACATAATTATTTATTATTATTACTATTTTTAATGTGTGTTCATCTTCATTTTGAAATATATTCATTTAATTTATTGAATTTTTTTAATTAATAACACCTATACATTTAGTAAATATTTTTGAAATGTAATAATTTTTAATTATTCAATTTCAATCATGTTTGACATTAATGAAATTATGTATTTATACCAATATGTGTCAAATAATGAGTTTTATCCCTTGATTCTGAAATTTATTGAAAATTAAAATAAACACAAAGTACAAGGGATGATGGAATATGGATGCCAATGAAAGACCACTACCATAAAGATAATAGTAGAATGCTTATAAGGAATCAAGAAATTATTAATCTATGGGGTCATCCATGACCCCAAAATATTAGATGATGGCCCCTCATCTGGGTTTTGTGTTGTTTCCATGTCTCGACATCCCCTTGAGGATCAATATTTTCATTCGATGGGATGAGATTGTCAGGGGGATCAGGATCTTATTCTCATGCCAAACATGATCTCTACAATAAAACATTGATATTGGAATTTATCATTTCCTTGATAATCTTAGTTCTTGAGGATTGTATATCAACACTAATAAATACATGATAATTTCCAAATTCCTCATAGAAAACTTCATTGATATTAGATTTGTTTACGATTTCAATTAAACTAAAACAATTTTTAGTCACCCCTTGATTAAGGGTGAAATCAACAAGTTGATCTCCTTTCCTAGGAGGAATTGTAGCATAACCGGTCATGGATAATGGAGAATCACTTTAGATCTTAATCTAATATTGAGAAGCATACAAAAAATCCACTTTGTATGCAAGATCTTGGCTTCGACCAAGATTTAGTTCCCTAGATCTTTTTGGCTTGTCTCATATTTTATGTGGTACTTCTTTAATGGGAGTGACCAACACCTCCCAAACCAAAATACCCACATCTTGCATAATTTATTTCACCAAATGTTCTTATCCAACATATTTACATGAATTTGGATAGGTCTCCAATAGAGTCGACAATCCATCAATTTCCACCTCTTTATACATAAAAATATATATAATTTTTTAAAAAAATTATTTAAATAATTATAAATAAATATTTATTTATTAAAATATTTTAAAAAATAAAAATATATTTAAAAAATAAATATATTTATTAGATTTATAATTGATTATATTTATTTATTAATATATATAATTATATAAATATATTTATAATTATATATAGAAATTTATAAATATATTTATTTATAATTATAATTATAAATATATATCTATAAATATATTTATAAATACATATTTACAGTCTTTTTAATATATTTTTAATTATAAATAAAAATATTTGTTCATAAATATATATTTGTATTTATTTATAATGAAATTGAGAAATACATATTTAAACTTATTTGAATTTATTTATAATTATATAAATTTATATTTATTTATAATTATTTACATTAATTTTTTTAATTATATTAATTATGTTATTAATATTAATTATATATATTATTATCAATGGTTTTTTAGTACTGATAAATAACTATCTTTATTGGCACCAAATATAAAGAACTAATAATGGAAAAATTATTATACTGATAAATATATGTTTTATAAGCTTGTTTCTAACATTTATAAAGAGGGGTTTTATCATCATTTATTATTTTAGAACTAATAAAACCACCATATATCCTTGATTTTAAAAAATTACCAATTAAAACCTTCTTGATATTTTAAATAGAATCCTAATAGCATTCTCCATTCTCAAGCCATTCTTGTCAAAATAGAATTGAATCATTATCATCACCCTGCATTGAAAATATCAAATGAATACAAACATTCAAAACCTAAGGTATGTGACTTGTGACCTCTTCCTCCCCATTAGGCTTCTTTGTGTGTTTTTAATTTTTCTAAAGGCTTGGAACAACACGTTCATGCGATCTTATTTGTCCTTCTTCTACCTCACTGATTTTGTACCCAATATACATCATCTGGAACCATTTTTTTCAACCTCTCCCTCACCCCCATATTCATTCCACTCATTCATCATAAATTCTCACTTTAATTTCATAGATATACTATTTCTACACCATAAAAACATTTCCCACTTATCTTGTAATGTGGTGACTAAAATTTATAAGTATGCAATGTTTTTTCAGTACACAGATGAAAATCTACTCCAAGTTCCAAGTATCCTTCCTTCTCCTGTGGATTACAATAAAACAATTCTATCCATTTTTTTCTATTACCATGAAGAATAAACCCAATAATTTTAATAAATACCTATTATTTTATAATTTTAATAGGAGTTATAAAATGGGATTTCTTTAGTATGTTTGATTTGTTTCAATTGTTTATATCAATAACACTTGATAAAAACATTATTTCAAGATACATTTTAAACTTATACACATATTCAAAGATATAAATATAGATACATTATTACATATCTTCATACAATTATGTGTGATTTTTTTTCAATGGGATGGGTTATATCTATATTTATAAATGAATACACATGTAAGAAAAAAATGTGTTTTAGGAACTCAAATTCTAAATATTGAACTTGGTTTTATGTGTTTTTTATAAAAATGAGATTCTCCAAATATAATTTTTAAAAGTTTAAAGTCCTTTCAATTGAAATTCCTTGATTGGAAAGTTTTACGTTCATGTCAGTTTTTAGAAAAGGTGACTTAATTATTTAATTATTTATTATGATGGTAGTTATGGTTTTTTTATTCCTCATGGGTTTTTAGATTTTTTTACATTGATTTATGAAATGTAATGTTTTAATGTGTCATTTTGTGTTTAAGGAGTTGAATTTATTTCCATGGGTTAATGAAATCCCCCTTGGACAAAATGTGAACCATCTAAAATTTGAATTGAATATAAGAACTCCATCCAATTACTTCTATTTCATTTTGATTTAAATTGAAGAGTTTTTTTTTCTGAATTTGGGTTCTCAAGACCATGTGATTGGGTCCTATCAATGTTTTCATCATCCTACAAACGAAAAAATCTAGCTCATAAGAATCCTATCACTAAAACACCACACGACCCACTATATAACAACCGAAGAAATGAAAAAACATAAACTCATCCCTATTGTTTATTTCAATCACTAATTTATTTTTATATATATTGTATTTCAATTTAATTATATAAGATATTGTTGAATTAATACCACATAAGATATTATTTTTAAAATTTATCACTCTAATTACATTGATATCTTGATTTAATGTGGATATGGATGAAAGGAACGTCAGTTCATTTCAAACCTCTTACCAATTATCATGTATAGTGGTGATTTAAAATGAAAATTAGGATGAGTTTTTGCAGTGCATAGATGGAAATCTTCTATATGTTCTATGTATCTTTCATGTTCCCATGAATTAAAATTAAACAATAATTCACATTTTATTCCATTACCATTTATATGTACCGTAATAATTTTTATATATAGATTAATGTGAAAATATGTGCTATGAATTTTGCAACAAAAAAATATAACCTCATGTTCTATAAAGAATTGCTTCTTGTAAGAATGATATCAAAATTGAGCGCACATAATAGAAAGTTCCATATCCTTATTAAGTAGGATAATTACACTAATTTTTCATTGCTAATGACCTAGTTCTATAAATTTGGACTCATAATATTTTCTTATCATTTTTGAATCCATTATGGATTTCTTTCACTTTCATTTCAGTCTCAGTTCTCATTAGCAATTGTTTATTTTTTTCAATGCATTCTAGCACTATTCCCCACAATATAGTTTGTGAATTTTCTAGATTTGATTCTATTTTTTGGTTACACAAAGGATGATTTTTTTTCATGTTATCCTAGGGAGTTGGGATTATACTCCAATAATTATTGTGATATGTGGATTTCTGATAATCTCACTCGGAAACCTCATCAACTTGTGATAAAGATGATTATTCCATTTGAGACTAATATGAATTTTGGTTTTTTTCCTTTAAGGATTCATCACAGGCATGTGAGTTGTTTAAATTTCAATCATTTTTAAAACCCTAATTATATTGTTCGTAAGTTTTTACATTATGTTAAGAATAATTGCTTGATTATTTTGGTTCATGTTATTTAAATTCAAGAGTTTCTTCAAATGTTGGGTTCTCAATAACATGTGATTAGTCCCTATCAACATTTCCATCATCTAAAAATAGTTAAACATAGGTTCTTAAGCATACTATCATTGAAACACCACCTTAAAACCCATGTAACAAGTGGAAAAATGAATAAACATTAGCTCTTCCAACATGTTGTAATCCCACATAAAAAAGTTACAGAAACCATCACAGATATACGTGTTATTAAATAGATGAATTTTGAATTACATTATTTATAAATTTATATATATCACATAATTATTTACATTAAGGATATCCACCTCTAAAAAAATATCAATACACATCATTTTTGTTCTTATTATCTTAGAACAACAAATTCATATAGCATAAATTATTCTTTAAGAATCACTTTTTATTGGCCCTAAGGGTATACTTTTTTGCGCATTTATATATTTTGTTATGTATAAATATTATAGAATAAAATAGAATGTATATGATTAAAAAATCTATGGATTCCAATAATATGATAAGAGAGTATAAGGATGGAGTGAAATTATTCATCATGTTTTCATAAGATAAAGCATATGACGCATTTCAAATGCTTTCCATGTGTTTACACTATTTTTTCAAAACATATTTTTCCAGAAGATTTGGAAGAACACCTCATCTATCATGAAATATATAAAATAATTAAATTCTTGAATAAATATGGGGAAATATTGAATATATCTATTGAATTTGATATCACTACATTTTATGGAAAATTTGATATGATTACAAGTGTGAACAATAAAGAAGACTGTATTGATGATATGATTACATGTGTGAAAGATGTTGAAGATTAGATCAATGAAATGAAAATGATATTTGAATATGAACTTCATTATTGTCAAAAATTGTTTAGGAGGTTAAATAGTTGTGTAAGGATTCCATCATAAGTGAGTTTAAATAAATATATTGTATTTTTATCCATACCAAAGCACTATAATATAAAAGCTGTAATTAGATGGAGTGAAATCTAATTTACTGATCTACCTGCCCTATTAAATGACATGGTCCTAGAAGATAATGAGATGACTTTCTAAATATATAATGATAAAAAAATTCTATGTTTAATCAGTTTGATATTTGAGAGAATAATTTTCTATCCAAATCATGTTATACTATTTCTCAAGGAGCACAAATCAAACAAAAAATTTCCAAATTGTGGTTTGTCTCAATAAAAGATATATAAATTAGGTCCTATGAATGTTGAATAGTACTATATAATCATTCCAATGTTTAGATGAATATATGGAAATGATTAAAATGTAATAGAAATTTATGTGGCCTGCAGATATGATAATTTAATATAGGAAACTTCATCACATAGTATACTGTCTTTAGAGAAAGAAAATTGATCATGAGTATCCTAAATTTGGAAAAGATCAAAGAATTCATCATATTTCACTATAAGAAGATAGAGTGAATCATTTTAGTTTTTAAAGAAGCACTCACAAAACATGGTTAGTTATGTTTCAAAATTATAACTTTCCACTATAGTTATGCATGAAATAAAAATATGTTATGTTATATCTACTTATATTATAACAAAAAAACATTCATTGATATTGATGTTTATTTGGGTCTATTTACAGATGATTTGAAATTATTGTGGTGTTCAAGTGTTACACTGTACGATTCATTAGTAAATAAAGATTTAAAATTGAGATCCATGTTGTATGTGATGATATATGAATTAAATTTGTTGGGTAAATTTTTAGGATAAAACATTAAAGGAACTCAACGGTGTCCCATTTATGAACAATATACACTATCAATTAGGTTGAAACATTTATCAAATATTGTGTTTATAGGAAATATCATATTTCTATTTCAATGACATAAATAATGATCTTGGATGACATCATTTTATGGGAGTCTAGAAGAAGGTACACCAATTTCTCCACTAATAGGTGATAAATGTTTTGAGAGTGTAACAAATATGGACACTTATTCTAGAAACACATTTTCTTGTAAAACATTAGAAAATCAAGTTGGTAAAAGAGATTTTTTTATAATTACTATACTGAAAATTTTTGTATATAAATTATTTTCTTGTTGTTATGCATGTGAAAAAAATGTATGTAATAACATCCTTAGAACATTACTAAATGCACATGAAAAATGGATGAAATTAAGTCTATTTGGAAATGATTGACATGAGGATACATGAAGAGTTGATTCCAGTGTGGAGTGAAAAATGGAATTGTATTCCTCCACCCGCTTACACTCTTTCCAAGAAAGAGGGAAATCAGTTTTCCAACTTCTTGTATGATGAAAATGTTCTATTTATGTATTCATCAAATATTGAGAATATTACTTCAATGAATAATTTAAATATATAGGGTCTAAAATCACAGGACTGTGATGTTTTGATGTATGTTCTAATGATAATATATTTTCATTTCAACTTTCCCAAAAAATATATGAAATACATTAACCAAGTTATATTTCTTTTTGAAAGCTATATGTAGTGAAGTTATAGACCAGATGAAATTACCAACTATGGAAAATAAAATTTCTATAATATTATGTGAATTAGAGGTATTATTCAATTCAAAATTCATTAATATGATGGTTCACTTGGTAAGATATCTTCAACTATATAGTCTTATAAATTATAGATAGATATACCCCATTGAAGGGTTTACAACCATTTTGAAAGGGTATGTTAAAAATAAGAGTCGTCCATAATTTTGTATTATGGGCTGATTTGTTATTATGGAATCCATTTTTTTCTCAATCGACTACCTATCTAGTATGGAAATAAATAGTCTAACGATATTTTATCACACTTTAGGGAAGGAATTTGCAAAATTTTTATTTTCACAAAAAATATTATAGAGCAGGAGTAGACCCACCTTTACGTTTTTTCATAAAAATTTATAGATTTCAACATATGTTGAAACCTAAAATATAATTATTATGAATTTAAATCAATAAAGGGAAGATATTTAAATATAAAATACACATAATAAATATTTTATAGGAAATTTTTTAGACCATATTATTAAGGAGTGAAATGAAAATCCCTATTGAATCTTTGAATGACATTGATGGATAGCCAGAGGACCAAGTGTGCCTGAATTATCTTATAATTGTTATGTAATTTACGGTTATACATTCTATAAAAATGATCATGATGAATGAAGTGACATGAAATATAGTGGATTTAAATTTGGAGATGATGTGACACATATATAAATTACGAATGATAGAAATCCAATTTATGTGAATTTCATATTTTAGATTCATAAAAAAATATTGGATTTGGATTATACAACATTCCTAGTGCCGATTTTTCAATGTACATGAGTTAATAACATAATTTTAGTTAAAATAAATGAATCGGGATACATGAAAGTGGATTTTAGTAAGGAATTGTATAAATTTGAACCATTTAAAATTGGAATCATAAGAAATATATGTATTTTAAGTTCTAGATCCTACAAAACAAAAGTGGTCCATTATTGTGTTATCAACCAAAACCACTAAAGGGCCAGATTCCAATTCAACAAAGGATTCCTCTTTAATTGGGATGTCCCAATCATTGCATAGAAGTCCCAATATAGATGGGGATTTGAATTTTATTGGATTCCACAATCAAGGGATTTAGATACTCTATAGAGGTTTTAAATCATATTAACCTTTAAAAAAACAGGGTTCAATTATCAGGTAATATTTTTTTTGTAATATACATTGAGTTACCTTATATTATTAGATATTGATTGCTTCATTTATGTAATCTAAATTAAATGTTCAAACTCTTTTTATGATATTGAATTTTTAATATCTTGATTATCATTATCTAGATGAATAAACTGTTTTATAAAATGTTGATTCTACCAATATATAATAAAAACAATATTTTTCAAATGTTATTACTAAATATCTTTAATAACACCATATTGATGATGTTAAATCTTAGGAAATGGTAGATAGTGAACAACCCATGTCCTAGAAAAAAAAGATCACCCTAGCGTGATGGTTTCAGAAAATAATATTAATGGGAGAATCAAAGGAATCAAATTTGAGTTTGGATGGCATGTGGAAAGCCTGTTAAGCCCCACAGGCCGTGTTCAGTCGTTAAATTTAGATCACCGCTCGAATGTGTGTATTGGTTGATGCAGATTCATGAAACAATGTTGTGCCCATGATTAATGCAATAATTTGGGAAGAGATTACATTAATTTTGGAACATGTATTTTGGTAACACATTCATGATTTTGTAATTTAGTTTTAATTGTTTTTTAACTTATTTTTGTGTTTTTAGGTTATTTTTTTTTCATTTTTATAATTTTTTATATTTTGATATTATTTAGTTATTTTTTATACTAATATTAGTACTTTCTAAATTTTATTAGTTTATATAAATTTTATATATTAATCACATGTATTTTTTATCACTATATTATTAATAATATTTGTTTCTTTAATTATAGTTTATTAGTTCATTATGTTAACATTTATATTATAATTTTTATTAATATCCGAAATTAGTATTTTATATTATTATATATCATTTTGAATACTATTAATTCTATTAATAGTAATATTAATTTTATTATTTTATTTGGATAATATTTAATAGTTGTATTACTATTACGTATTTAGATAATTATTTTATTTAATTTCTAATTGTATTATATTAATATACGTAACTATATATATATCTTATATCTTATATTTATTTTTATAAGTAGTCTAATTTATGTACATATTATAATAAAATTCTAATTTTAATAATAATAATATTATTATTATTTCTATTGGTTAACATGTAGAAAATTTGATTTTTTTTTTAAATTTTGAGATATAATTTTGGAGTTTTGTTTTTGTGAAGATATTTAGAAAGAGGATTTGATTCTCATGACCATAATTAGTAGTGAGGTGTGACTCTATGTCTAACTATGAGTGGGAATATCTAGTACAGGGGACCAACTCCATCTCCATTCCCTATATGAACAAGAAAACAGAGCAACATCCCCTCTATGACACCACCCTAACCAGCACCACCTCCAGTATCACCACACTAGCCTCCACCACAATCTACCACTCCCTAAAACTCCCCTGTTCAACTGCATGATCACTCCTCCTTTACTATATTTCAGTAACCCTTGAAGACCATTTATCCTCTTCTCCACTACATACCATGATGTCCCCACCTCCTATTCATCATAAACCACCAGGCGATCTATAGATACTCTCTCACGACCCACAATGACCAATGTTGCTCCTCCTCTCTCAGGGTGAATCGAACCATGAAAACTCCCCGATTTCCTCGTTCATATGATCCAACCTTCTCATACACATAGAAAACTAGGCCTAAAAAGATAACACTCACCTAAAGTATTGTATATGTGTGATACCGTCTTCTATACTGATTTGGTATGTATCATAACCAGTGAGTAAAACCTCTTATTGTAATCGAATAAGTGACCAGTTAGTGTGTGATGACACATGATGAGATTGATCATAGATCTTATCATTTTTTTCATGTTGATGGACATGATTGATTGATTGAATTGACATTGTGGGTATATACTGGCATTAATTATTATTCAACAATTTTGAGTGATGGTTCTCAGTGATATTTTCATCAACGTGAATACTATGAAAAATTATATTTTTTAATGTCATTTTTTAAAGATGGTTGGATATTAATTTTTAGAGTTAAAATTAATGAAATAATAATGTATGCATAAAATTGTTTTCGAACCATATTTGATTACATTATGAAATATTTTTTCATTTTTTGTTTATTTAATTAATTGTATTTTTGTTTAAATAAATTTAATATAGATTCTACAAATAAGTTTTCCTTCCCATTTATATAATACCTAATAATTAATCATGGGAGGATGATCATTGGGGGATTACTTTATTCAGAATTCAATCACACATGCGAAAATTGAAAATCACACGTGATCAAATTCTAAATATGTAAATATCTTAATTGAGAAATTAATATTTTTTATGTATTCCCCTTAAAAGATTCATGAGTGATACTTAATAAGTGATATCATGTTAGAAAACCTACTATATATAGATACATTAACATTATGATAAATTATTCATTGCATTTCCCCAAATTTTACAATGATAAAATTATGAGTAAATTAACCATCAAATCAGAGAAGGAAGTAATTGATGAATTGTATGAAAATGAAAATATCATTTAACATCAAATAATGAGAGCTAATTCTATTATAATTAAATTTGGAATCAGTGATAATTTAAAAAATCAATATTCAGATTTGAAAATTAAATATTTGGAATTACATGCACCTGAACAGACATCACAACTATGATATATTCATACCCTCATGTTTTCTCTGAAAATTAATTTGGTTCATTTAGATATTTTTAGTTAATTTAATTAATATCTTTAATTAGATATTTATTTTTTAGTATTTGTAGTAATTAATCATGTTAAATTCATCCATTTAACCATTTTTTCAAATGGATATTCCTAGTGTATATAGATATTATCTTAGTGGTTCAACCTATTCACCGCTTTTATAATTGTCTGTAGGTTAATAAATTTTAATATTGGATTCACTAAAATGAGAATAATGAGTTTTTGGTCCCATTTCCATGGAGAATAGTAGAATGAAGAATACCTCAGAAAGATTGGTTTAAGTCCATTTTTTAAGAAATTAGTTTACTACTCTGGGAATTTTTCACCACTCATACTTTCAAGACTGATATATATTATGAATGGCGTGGTCAGAACCATAAAACTATAATAAACATCCTCTATATATTCCCACAGTGCACAACCCAAATTATAATGATTCACCTCACATGACGACTCCAGGTAATCCTTTTTAATATAATTATATTTGTTCAAGTCCATAAACAAACCATATCAAAATGGTTCACCATATTCTATTATAAGTCCTTATAAATATTTTAATCATTTTCAAAGTCAATGAATTACAAAATATTTAGAATGGGATAATTCATGTGAAACAAATGATTGAATAGTTGGGAACATGTTATTTTCTTCTACCATTGAGACAAATCAAAAGTTTGAACTTCAAGATGATCATAATGAAAAGTTACATTCCTTTGAAAAATATCTACAAAATCAATTGATGAATTTGAAAATCAATTAAATAATCTTTTCCAACTGGCTTCCACACTACCACTTGATGGTCTAATTCAAAATAGTTGTATTGAAGAAAATATAATAGAGGTTCCATTTGAACAACATACATTTCCCAATTCAGATAATGAGACTAATTTTATTGTTCAACCTTATTATTATACCATTGATTAATCTTATCCATAAATTTTTTTTCCAATCTAATAACATTTCATGAAAATGATAGTTCAGTCGTTCACACTATTAAATATAACTGTCCCTCAGAAAATGTGATATCATGTTCTTAATCTATGAGTATGCAACCCATCCATCCTAAAGTGAAAAATAATACATTGAATTTCTATCAAATTGTAACTTTTTGAGATAAATAAAATTAACTGGGACCGTTATTTTCTGTGATAGAGTTATAATTGAATAAGGAACCCATGTATTTCTATATTCAAGAGAACATTTCTTCAAATTTTATTTATTAAAATGTTTATAAACATTTTTTTAGTCTAGTTTATTCAAATATAGAAAAATAAAAAACATTTAGGAGTAAGAAAATTGGTTATTGATTGTGGTGGATAACCCTCATAATTTTCTAAAAATAATGGATGAGTGGGCTACTTGTAAGACCTTAGTTCATGGTGCCACATGTTCCTATGAAGAAATATTAACATATAAATATAGAATAAAGTTTTAGGAAAATGAAATTCTTGATACCACAGAGTCATATGCGCCAATTAAGCTCTCCCCGCTTTCTCCATGAATCAAAGTTAAAAATTATTCACATTAAATTCATAAATATATTATATATATTCTTAACAATGGTACAATAAATGAAACCTTGGAGAAGGAATTGATTTACAAACCCATGGATTTAATAATTCTAGAAGTTGGTGTTAAAAAGGAATTGGGATACATCAACAACCAAAATACTATATTCAAGGATGTGATGGATATAATATGACTACTGAAAGAGATGGGTAAATAAATATCTTCTCATCTTAAAACTAAAAATTAACTTTTTGTGCACTTTATTATGGTTCCATTTACACAAAATTCAATTATTATGCGAGTATTTCATCAGATGATGTATATTCATTCCTTTGTGATTTGTAATATTGTCATTTCATCCCACCCAAAAATTTTAGTAGGAATTTTCTATTTAAAAGTTTCTATTCTTTTAATATAAGTGTTTTATTTATTTATAAATGAATTACTCCCAATTATTATGAAGAAAATCCATGGAATAAATTTAAATTAGATTCTGATGGAGTGTCATAGACATCTTGTTAAAGATGGAGAAATAATAGTTCTCAATGGGATGGAACCGTTCATTAGTTTTCTTTTATTTCATGACATTTTGTTTCATTTCATTTTTCATTTTATGGAATAAAACAGATTTCATTTATAATAATATATTTTCTCCTTGAAATAAAATTGATCTGAATTCATCATACATATTTTTATTATCCATAATATTTTGATAATGTCGTGAATTATTTGATATGATGTATGTATGTTATTTCTTTGTGTAGATTTTAGAGGCACATCATTTATGGAGGTTCTTCAGATATAGGAACCCTCTCCATGTCAATCTACACTTAGAGAATTATTTTATTTTCTATCATATTTTATGATTCCAAAAGCACCTTGTAAAATAATTATATCCAAAAAAAGTAAAAAATAGGAAAATGAAATAAAAAGATAATATTCTTATCATTTATTTGACCCACCTAAAAGCTATTGTATTTTTTGGTAACATAATCAAGAATATAACACCTTATTCCTTTCTAATATGAGAATATGATTCTTATTTGGAGTGATTTGATCCTTGGTATCATGACATAGATGATTGATGATATTATTACATTATTTGAAAACCGTTTTTTGAAACTTTTATTTTTTTATACACATATTTACACTCACGAGAATCTATACTATGAAACTTCATATTTCTATACCTAGGTTTATTATGGAAAATTTTTACATCATCTCATGATTCTATTTCTTGAGGGAATATTTACCATGTTATGTCTTCAAGAAATTTCCATGTTTTTTCTATCAAAATGAAATGAATATTAGTAGACTCAATGAAATAACTAATGATTTTTTTTGATTTATTTATAACTTTTGACCAATTGAGACACATAAAAATTTTCTCCATCATGTATCTATTATAATCCATGAAAGATTGTTTTAGGATGATTCCATATCCAACACACTACCCTACCAATTGCTTTAATATTGGTATGATGACTTTCAATCTATGTGTGGGGAGATATATTTATAAATGTAGAGGTTTCTTTGAGTAATAATGAGGTATTTTATGGATATGGACCAAAATTATCTTATAAATATGATTTTTATTCTATTTCAAAGTAGCTAGGTTCATTGTATGTATTTTTATTTTTTAATATAAAATATTCTTGGTTAAAATAGAGAGTACATCTGTGGTCATTTTATTGTAAACCACACCTTTTGAGAAACCTATAAAAGTGATGAATCATTACTCCATGGGTTAGAGAGTTTTCTATATAACCTACTTTCATTGATATTATATTGAGTATGAGAAACCTGCATACTTTTTCTAGGTATTTTATCTTTTATATTTTTAATGGGTTTAGGAGCTGAAACTCACATATTTACAAATCCTATATATTTTCATGATTGTGTACAAATAAAAATGATGAATTGTTTTAAAGGGAACTATGAAAATTATTTAGAGAGGCACTTGATTTTCATATGTTTAGGGATAAGAAATGGTTTACGTGTGGTGGAGTGATATTTTGAGCAAGTAATTTGGATTGAAACTCATCATGGATTTATTTCAATATTCCTCCATTATTTTTTAAAATTGTCCAATTTTTTATGAACAATCATATCATATACTCAGAGACATTTTAACCTAATGTGAATTCCTCGAGATTAATGCAATATTTTAATATCTACTAGTGAAGAAGTGAAGTCCATAGAAATCCTATGTTAAGAATTAATGTGTATGGGAATTGAGCATAGATTCATAAATGAATTGATTTTAATGTTGAGATGAATGTAGAGGTAGGTCACATGATGAATGAGTGTATGTACTTATCTTAGAATCAATGTGAGTAGAAGGTTTTTAAAAAAATGGAATTTTAAATGAAGCATGATATTTTGTGTTTAAAATGGAGTAGAAAATGTTGAACATGTGATTATATTTCTTTTGTTTGTCTAGGTAGTAGTTTCATGTTATTTCTGATTGTTTTCTCCCAGTGTACAAAACATTAAGTGTGGGGGATTTTTTTTGCAAAGATGTTTCCATCATTTTTAAAATTTTATAATTTAGTTTTAATTATTTTTCTAGATTTTTGAGTTCTTTTTATAATTTTGAATATTTTTTATATTTTGAATTTTTTGGTTAATTTATATTAAAATTTTAGAAATTTAGTGTTTTTATTAGTTAATATTAATTTTAGATATTAATAACTGTATTATTTTACACTATATAACTAATAATAGTATTTTCATTATTAATAGTATTTTTATTATATTATATTAACATTTATATTAGTATTTTTTATTTACTTCCTATATTAGTATTTTATATTCTAGTATATAATTATGAATATTAGTAGTTCTAATAATTGTAGAATAATTTTCTTAATTTTACTATTATTATTATATTAGATTAATATTTAATAGTTGTATTATTATTATGAATTTAGATATTATTTTTATCCAATTACAAATTTTATTATATTAATATTCCTAATTATATATATACGAATTTATCTTTTAATTATATATATATATATTTTAAATTAGTATAAATAATGTATATAATATATTATAAATTATAATTTTATTATTATAATTATAATTAATTAAAAATTTTAACATGTAGATAATTATATTAGTTTTTAAATTTTTGAAATTTCAATCTTGTTTTTTATTTTTTTGTGAATATGCAGGCATGAGATTTGTTTTTCTTGACCATATTAAACTGTGCGAGGTCGTCACCCATCTTTGTGTAGGTGGGAAACGTAAGAAGGTTAGGGGCATCATGTAAGATCTCATATATCCATTAAGTTATGTTTTTATCCTATTTTAGTTTAACTCCTTCCTTCAGGTATAATAAGTGTTTTCCCAAGTTCATGTGGGAACCCAAGGGTGTTCCGGGGGTTCGGAGCATGAAAAAGGAATGAAAAGGGGTTTCTAGACATTCTATATGGATTGCACATGGTTAGTGAACACTGTGGGGAAATCCCAGAAAACCATGTGAGGGGGCTGTTTTAGGACAGTAGCATCTATATAGTTTCCACATGATTTGGAAAACAGTGTGGGTAAACCGTGTGGCCCAAAAACATTTTAGCAAATTACCAAAATTGAATTATGTGGAATTTGGTACCAACTCAGTATTTTCCTCCTCCTCCCCTCTTGCAACCCATGGAATGAACAAAATCTCCCATGGGATCCCAAGGGTGATTATCCTTTAATCCTTTGTTTTTTGGTGTGCCGCCAGTTGTGGATTGAATACCCGAGTTAGTATAATATCCTCTTTGTTTATTTTATTAGGTTATGGTTCACACATTTTTTCAATCTCCTTCTTAAGCTCTAAAAACCCTTCTTTCTGATGACAAATATGTTAAGGATCCAATGATTGGATGAATTGACATTTAAGGCATCAATTAGGAGTGTTCTTTCCAATAGATTCAATTTAGGTGGTATACTAGTTATATCCCTCAGGTTTTTAGAAGATTTTATCATGTTGGGTCTTTACTCTTTCCCTATTTTGATGATTTCTTGGTTACTTTTCCATGATGTGATATATTGGGTGTCTAAATAATTAATTGAACCCATCTTAATCCCCATGGGATGCAAGGGGGATGACTTGACAAAAATAGAGCCACCCATGGAGTGTGTCAGCCCCCTGATGGGAATAACAGAAATATAAGGTATGAAATTGACACATGGTGATGTAGATACTTATCAAGATGGTTGATTGGTCTATGTAATGGATTATAATGGATGATGAATACTTTTTCTAGAGTGGTTCAAGGCTAAGGGACTTTTTTGTTGACATTTAAATGGGTTAAATGGGAATAATGAGAATATGATAAGGAATCATGTCTGTACTTGAATATTCTTAGTGAGATAGGCATGGGAAATGGGAATAAGGATAAATTTTTAAGTAATATAAATGTTGAATTTTTAATGGATCGAGTAAAATGTAAATTTACAATTTATTAATATTGTTCTGATTTTTTAAATGATATTGGATATAATTTTTTGGATGTGGTTAATTTTGGTGAATGATAAATAAGAATGTGAACATGGTTTGGTAGTGCTTGGTATAGAAATGAGGTTTGAAGCCTCTGGATGGAGTTGAACTGAGGTTCTAGATCCACCCCCAAATGCATGAGTTTGTAATGGGGACAAAATTCTATTCCCCTAATGGTTTTATTCCAACTATACTGAGGCTTCGAGGTGTGGATTATGAGTTTGTTATAATGTGATGCCTTTTGAGATAGGACTTAATTTATATTCCCATATTCTTGAGAACATTGAGCATTCCTAATCCATTTAACACATGAAAGAGGTAGATTAATCCATGAAATTTCTAAGTAGTGAACTTGGATTCAATGAGAACATATTTTAAAGGAACATAGTCTAGAATGGCTTGTTGACCTGTTTACATTTACATTCCATTATTTATCACTTTCTTTCACTATATTCTTTTTCAGGATATTTTGTACACACCCTTGGTGGTGGCTTACCGAGTTATGGTCATAGCCTACTCAGGCCTCCCTTGGGTACCTAAGCAGATTTCATTCTTGGAGGCTAGGACAAGGGTAAGGGCCCTCTGTTAGGGAGTTGAGTTGGACATGGGTCATTTATGGGAGAGGTTTCAGAATTCAAGCCCATACAATTATGGGGATTCTCATCTTTTTATTTTTTTGGGTTCTTTTTCACTTGGCACTATAGCATAGAATGACCTATAAACTGTTGTATTTGGTTGTACCATGTCTGAAAGTTGGTTATATATGCATTTTATTAATTTTTTCTTATTGTTTCTACTATTTAATTTGTGTTCTGATGTGGATTTCTTTGGTAATGATGGTATAGTCTCCCCACGTGGCCTATTACAACCTCACTTCTAGTAGGAAACCTCAAGTATATGGGAGGTTCTCTTGAGGTCATGTGGTGACCTGGCTCGGGGCACCAGATTAGTGGATCCCAAGTCTAAGAGATTACAAGGTTGTATTAGAGGAGTTATATTCACTTTAATACTATTTGAGATTGGTACACATGAGGTTAGGAAATTTTTTGGCCTTATTAATGGGATTGTTCATTGGATTAGCTAACCCATATAAGAGGGAAACCTCAAGTCACCCCTTTAGGGAATTTTGGTTCTTGATTGTGTGTTGTTATATTTGATGATATTTCACCATCGGGTGATGAACTTGTTGTGTGATTTGACAGTTTTCAGTTTTGTGGAATTTCTCTTGTGGAAGGAAGGGTTTGAGGTTGTGAATTCCTGAATATTTCTAGGAACCTATATATGTAAGTGACATGCATCATAGTAGGCACACCCATAGGATGTGTATCTGGGATATAATGGTTAGGATGAAAATATTTGATTAATGGAAATGAAATTGTGCCTAATAAGATTATATTAATGGGTAATATGGGAAGTCAAGATGTCAAGTAATAAATATAAAATGGTTCTTGATAAAGAATTAAAATCAGATTAATCTGTTGTAGGAGTAAATTTGGATATGGAAATTGTTTTGAATGGGTGTAAAATACAAGGATCGTAACCATGTGAAATAGATACCAATGATAGCCATGGACTTAGGAAAGATGGAAAAGGGTAGTGATCTGGTTGTGAGTGGGATTTTTCGGGCAGTGTATTCATAAATTTTCGGTGTTAAGTGATAATCCTACCTATATTTTTTTTCCTTTCGTAAAAGCATTAAGGTTTTGTACTATATCTCATGCTTGGAATTTTAGATAAATGACTCGTCGAAGACATGTTCCAGTTAGAAGACATGAGGATGTTTTCGAGAACGCTCCTCTAGTAGTTGATAAAGAGAATGTGGTGATCCAAGAAAATAGGAAAGAATAGTTCTCTGAGAAATTTTCTCATTTTATGAAAATTATGGACCAAGACCCAGGGCAGGTTGCACTGAGTATGTTGGAGCAGAACATGGAGTTTCGACTGCATCACCCTCTGAACATTACTAGATAGGGTGGGCCAGAGGAAGAAGAGTTTTGGATACAGTTCATCAAAACTATTCATCAACATCTAGAGACTCCTCTCATGATGTGAGCCATGTATATCGCCTATATACTGAGAGGTCAATAAATGCATTTGTGGTATATCATGATTCAGATGGACCAGTCTGAAAGAATGATGTGGAATTATTTTCAGGAGAGGTTTCTTGAGAACTTCTAAACAGAAACCTTGATGTATGACAAGGCTACATATTTTAAGAGGTTGACTCATTGGACAATGTCGGTAATGGACTATAATAGTCGTTTCACCAATTTGAGATGCTTCATTCCGATGTTGATGACATATGAGGTAGATATGGTGAAATTATTTTATGATGGGAATAAAAATGAGATCAGGTCTCAAGTGAATAACTTTCATCTAATTTTTTTCTAAAGTAGAATATCAAGACCTTACCTCAGAGGGGAACCTCAATAGAGCATCTGCTATTGAACTTATGGTGCCATCTGGGTGAGAAAGTGGTGCGACTTCTAATATAAGGAAGTAATTTTTTAGAATCATTCAGCATGGTGGAAGTGCACAAATCAGTTAAAACAGAGGGTTATATTCTCAGCGTGGAATCCATGACTTCTATTATTAGTGTGGAAGGACAGGGCACAAGAGTGAACATTTTCCCGGACCACCGATTGAGTGTCGAGCATGCAACAGGTTAGGCCACATGTAATTGTTCTATAGAAACCCATGACAGTCAGAGAATAATGGAGGTCAGTGAAATATGCTGAGTGTAGGTAGGGGTTTATTTACCCCATATCAGGTAGGTAGTTGGAGTACCATAGGTCATATTGGTAGTTGTGGTGGACATGGAACTTTGGGGAGAGATCATCCTTACCAAAAGAATAGTGCAGTGTAGGGTACACATGATGGAGCCCAGAGTAAAGGGGATGGTCATCTCCATATAGTTCACGATACTCCATAGGGTGGTGAGGTAGGACCATATACTATTGGATGTATGATTCTTGTAACATAGATTCTTTCTAGTGCTCTATTTGATATAAGTGCTACACATTCCTTTATTTCAGCTCAGTTGGTAGTTGTGTTGGGATTAATCATGGAGAATTCATGTGGGGTTATATCTCTTGATACTCCACTAGGGGTAATATTTGAGGAAAACATAGAGTGTAATGGTTGTGCTCTAGAGTTTGGTGGGTATAGTTCTTTTAGGGTTATGTTTTTCCTAGAAATGTCAGGTTTTGAACTAATCTAAGGTATGAATTTGTTAGTGTTATATCAATCCCATATCGACTATTATCGACTTTGGGCAACATTCAAATCTCTTGATGGCAGCACATATGTTTTTCATGATGGGTGGGGCACTAGAGCAGGCCGCACAAGGCCACTACATAGGAAATTGGGAGAATTCATAGCCAAAGTGGATGTCTCATGTTGGATGATGGGGAGAAAGTGTATCGAGTCTTCCCTTTTGGTGTGGAATAGTTTCAGGATGTGTTTCCTGAGATAATTCTCTGGGTTACCACCTGAGAGAGATGTTGAGTTGACAAAATAGTTTTTACTGGGAGCGGAACCAGTTTCCCTTCTTCCCTATCGAATGGTGCCAACAGAGCTCTATGAACTCAATGTTCAGTTAGAGGAATTGGAGCGTAAGGGGTTTATACATCCAAGTACATAACCATGCGTATCCCCTGTGCTATTTTCTAAGAAAGATGAAAAATCCATGAGGCAATTTCTGAATTAAAATAAGCCAAATCAGATGACAATTATTAACTGATACCCTCTTCCTAGAATCGATGACTTGTTTGACCATCTCAAAGGTTCTTAAGTGTTTCTTATGATGAATTTGAGATCAGTATACCATCAGGTGAGGGTGATACATTCTATAATACCTCAAAAATATTATTTAAGTAGGTGCAAGATGTATGAATTTTTGGTGATTCTATTTGGATTGACTAGTGCACCAACTTTGTTCATGGACTTGATTAACCAGATATTCAACCCGTTTCTGGATCAGTTTGTATTTTTCTTTGTTGATGACATCAAGGTGTACTCTAGAACTCCTGAATATCATGCCAAACAAATTGAAATCTTCTTGAGTACACTAATAGGGAATATGATTTATTCCAAGCTATCAAAATGTCAGTTTTAGATTGACGAGGTGCACATTATGGGACACATCATTTATGAGTTAGGTGTGTTGGTGGATGCAGAAAAGTTGATGGATTTGGTTTCATGGGAGAATCCCAAGAATGTCTCTAGTATTTGGAGTTCTCTGGGTTTGTCTAGTTATTACCAAAGGCTTATTAGAGACTTATCTCCTTTGGTAGATCCAATCATAGGCCTAACCAAGAAGGGTATTTTGTTTTATTGGTAAAATGATTGTGAGAAATCTTTCTAGGAGATGTAGAAACAGATGACCACTGCACCGATTTTTATCTTAACTGAACAAGGTAAGAAGTACACCTTGTTCTGTGATACATCTAGTGTTGGAATTGGGGTAGATGATTGGGTTGCAACTTATGGGTCGAGGCAGTTGAGACCAGAAGATAGGAATTACCCTACAAATTACCTTGAGAGAGATGTTGTGGTTTATACCATGAAGTGTTAGAGGAACTAATTATTGGGAGAACCTTACATGGTGTTCACTTACCATAAAAGTATTAGGTAAATATTCAGTCAATGGGATTTGAACCTTTGACAGTGAAAGTTGGATGAGTACCAGCAGTATTTTAATTTTGAGTTGGTCAACACACTAGGGAAAGGGAATAGTGGCGCCAATGCTCTAAGCTGGAAGACTCAGAATCTGGTGGTTCAGAAATCTTGTTCAAAATGGAAGATGATGGCCTTGTTTTCTTAGATGAATTTGAAGTTGAAGTATGGGAACATGCTGATGACCGTTGTGAAAATATTAGTTAGATCTACAATTTTGAGCCAAGTTAAAGAGAGTCAGTTGGAGGATCCAGAGTGTTTGGCAATGAAGGAATGTCTTAAAGTTGGGGAGTCACCTTCTAGTTGGTCTTTCAGTATCGATGGAGTTTCGTAGGTTAATGGTCATGTTGTGGTGTAGTCAGATGTATGGAATGAGTTTATGTATGTGTTTCAATGGTCATTGTGGGAAGTTCACCAGTTCTTGACTAATATATACCATGATATTTGTATGCAGTTTTGGTGGCTGGGAATGAAGAAAGAAGCTGTGAGTTTTGTGGCATGATACCTTACCTGTCAGTAGGTGAAGGATGAACATCAATATCCAAGTGGTTTGTTACATTCATTCCCTATTCCCGAGTGGAAAGGGAATTAATTCAAAAAGGACATTGTAGTGGGTCTTCCGAGTACACCTAGGAATAATCCTGCAATTTGGGTGGTGATAGATCAGCTAAACAATGTGGATCATTTATTGCTGATCTAAGAGACATATAAAGTAAACTATTTGGGAAAATCATATGTTCAAGAAATAGTACGATTTCTTGGTGTTCCAAGGACAATAGTTTTCGATCGTGATCCACATTTCACCTCACACTTCTGGAAAGGACTACAAAAGGTTCTTGGGACCCAGGTATTTTTGAGTACATCTTACCACCCGCAGACAGACGAGCAGTCCAAGCATAATATTCTGGTATTAGAAGACATGTTTATATTATGTTTTCTAGATTTTAGAGGATCATTGGAGAAACAGTTTTTGTTTGTTTATTTTTCTCACAATAACATATTTCATGCTACAGTTCATATGGAATCATTTGGGGAACATTACGAAATAATGTGTAGATATTCATTGGATTGGTTAGAGGTTGGGCAGTTTGAGCAATTAAGACTGAGTCTTGTGCAAGAGACATCATAGAATGTTCATTTTATTAAAAAAGTGTATGGGAATAGCTCGGAGTAGGCAAAAGTAATATATATATTGGTGTCGAAGACCTCTTGAGTTGATGGTGGGTGATAGTGTGTTTCTTCATGTGTCACCATGGTTGGGTCACCATCGAATTAGGAAACACGGCAAGTAGGAACCTAGATATGAGGGGGCATTTGAGATTGTAGAGATGATCATTCCATTAGATTACTTATTGGGTCTTATACAATGTTATAGTGGGATGCATGGTTTTTTTTCATGTTTTACAAATCTGATAGTATCACAGATATCCATCCCATTATATAAATGCCAAGGTAGAAGAGCATGAGGCGGATGCATCCTTTGAGGAGTACCCAGTTTGTATTATCGACCATAGTGAGAAGGTATTTTGGGAAAAGGTGGTGCATTTGGTTTTTTTATTGAAACATGGAAATATTCAAGAAGTATATTTGGAGCGGGAATATGATATGTGGGCCTAGTGTCCTGATCTCTTTTCTTTGGAAACATAATGATGCTCGGGAATAGAGGCTCAGGGATGATCCATTATGAGGTTGGGAGGATATAAGATCCTAGATACCCATTAAGGTATGTTTTTTTCTCAGGTTTTAGTTTATGTCCTTCCTTTTGGTGGAATAAGTGTTTTCCCAAGATCATGTGAAGACCTGGGAATGTTCCGAGGGTTTAGACCATGAAAGAGGAAGAAAAAGGTGGTTTCTGGGCTTTTTTCTTAGTTTTTACATGGTTAGAGAACACCATGTTGAAATCCCATAAAACAAATTAGATAGGGTTGTTTTAGGACAGTAGCATTAACAGGGTTTCCAAAACCTTATGGGTAAACAGTGTAGCCTAGAAAATTTTAAAAAATCAAAAAAATGGCATTACAGGGAATTAAGTACAAACTCAGTATTTTGCTACTCCCCCCCTCTTGCAACCCTAGGAACAAACCAAATCTCCCATTATCTCTCAAGGAAAAGTATCCTTCAATCCTAGGCCATTTGGAGTTCCGTCAGTTGCAGAATGAAGACCCGGGTAAGTCTAATCTCCTCCTTGTTTCTATTTTTGGGTTAGGTTTCATTCCTTTTCTCCATCCCCTTACGAAGCTCTAATTCACATTCTTTCCGATGATATTTAGGTTAAGTATCCAAGGGTTGGTTGAATAGAGATATAAGGCCTTGATTATGAGTGTGTTTTCCAATAGATTCAAGGTAGTTTGTCTACTAGTTATATACCATTCTTTCTGTTTAGATTTGTGTTAGTCAGGACATTATTACTTCCCTCTTTTTGATGATTTCCTGGTGCATTTGGAGTTAAGTGATGTATTATGGATATAAATGATTAACTGGACCCCTCTTGAACCCCATGGGATGCATGGAGGGTGAATTGACCAAAATAGGGCCACCCATGGGGTGAGTCATCCCTTTTGATGGTGATAAAAGAAATATAAGTTGTGAAATTGACAAAAGGTGATATAAAGACTTAATGAGTAGGATAATTGGCCTATGTGATGGATTATAATGGATGATGACTAGTTTTTTCCAATGTGGTTAACGTTTAAGGGACTGATTGGTTGACATTTATATGGGTTAAATTGGAATAATGAGAATATGAATAGTAATCATGTTTAGAATTGAATATTATTAGGGAGATGGGCATGTGAAATGGGAATGGGGAAAAAGTGTTTAGTAAAATAAATGATGAATGTGTTAATGGATTGGAGAAAAATGTTAATTTCCCATTTTTTGATATTATTGTGATGTTGTAAATGATATTGGGTATGCTTGTTGTGATGTGGTTAATTGTGGTAAATGATAGACAAACATGTTTTCCTAGCATAGTATAGTGCGGTATAGACTTGTGGTTCTACGCCCATGGGTTTAGTTGGAACGAGGATATAGTACCACCCCCAAATGCACGTGTTAAGGATGGGGACATAGTTCTATTACCCTAAGGATTTTATTCCTCCCAGATCGAGTCTTCGAGATTATGATTATGAGGTTGTTATAATGTGATTCATAGAGAGATAGTACTTGATGTTTATTCCCATTTGATTGAGAACATTTAACATTTCTAATCTATTGAACACATTAAAATGGTAGATTAAAACAAGAAATGTAAAAGTAGTAAACCTGGATTAAATGGTAGAATAAGTTAATGGAACATATTTTAGAATGGCTTGTTGAATTTTTATCTTTACTTGCCATTATTTATCACTTTCACGAACTATATTCTTTTAATGGATATTTTTCAGACACCTTTGGTGGTGTCTTTCCTATTTATACTCACACACAGCTCGGGCTACCATTGGGTACCAGAGTAGATTTCATGCTTGTAGGTCAAGAAAGGGGAAATATGCTAAAGAGATGAGTTATAAATGGGTCATGTGTGGGTGAGGTTCCAGACATGGATTCCTAACCATTTTTGGATTCTTATGTTTTTCTTTTTTTGGGCTCTTGTTTACTTGGAACTATAGAATGGGATAAAATATATATTGTTGTATGTTGTTGAACCCAATTTGGATGTTGGTTATTTATAAATTGTATTAATTATTTCTTATTATTTCTTATATTTAATTTGTGTTTTATTGTGGCATACCCTAGGGATGAAAGTATAGTATATCCGTGTGATATATTTGACCCTATTTGCAGGTCAGCAACATTTGGAATATGAGGAGGCATGCTTGAGGTCATGTGGTGACCTGGAATGGGGCATGATATTAGTGGCTCCCGGGTCGGGGATGTTACAAATCTGCTCAATCTCCATCCTCTATATGAACTAGTTGGCACCACAATGTCTCCATTGCTACACCAACCTCTTTAGAACAACCAATATCTCACCTTTTTCGTCCCCACCACAATCCACCACTCTCTACAACTCCCTTATTTATCTTCCCAAGAACTCATCCTCTCTACTATTGCACAAACCCAAGACTGTCACTTACCACCCTCTATGTTGAACACCACAACATCCTTTCCACCTATTCATCAATAACCACCATGTGATCCATTGATATCCTCCCATTGTCTATAGTGACCAATGATCCTCCTCCTATATCGGTGTGTAGAAAACAAGGATGAATATCGACCTTACTCCTTCATATGGGCTGAAATCAATCTCTATATAGAATCCTAGACCTGACAACAGAACAACATCCTATAGTATTCTACCAGTACAATTTGATCTTCAAGGACGAGTTGGTATGCAACACAACCTACGAGAAAAAACTCTGGGTGAAATTAGAGAATACAATATATTTCATGTGATGATGTAAAGAGATTTCAAGCATGGATCCAATGATTTTTTCATGTTGGAAAACATGCTCAATGTTTCACATCAGCAATGTAGTGATTGATAGGTGATCATTATTACTCTGTGATTGTTAGTGGTGGCATGCATTGATATTTTAATCTACATGAATATGATGATAAATTATATTATTTATTGTTTATATAATATTATAACAATTCTTAGAATGTATTATTTGTTTTATATTTTCAATGAACACCACAATGATGTATACATTATATTATTTTTTACCCATCTTTGATTGTGTGTTGAATCATTTTTTAATTTACTATTTATTTAATTAATCATATTTTTGTTTTCAATATTTTCTTATAGAGGATTAATACAAGATGTGGTGCATGTTCGTGTGATAAATAATGAGTCATGAGTGGAAGGTCATCAAAGAATTTATTTTTCTAGAAGTCGAGCACATATGTGACAGAACCATAAATCACTTGTGATCAAATTATGAATAAATAAATATATTAATAGAAAAAATATAATTTTTTTGCATCACCATTTATAAAATTGAACGAGTGATAACTAATAAGTGATCTCATGTGAGATAACCTGGCATAAATATATACATAAAATTTGTGAAAAATTGGTTATTTCATTTCAGTAAGTGATTCGATTCCAAAATGACTTGAAAATTATTCATCATCTCAGAGGGTGAAATGATAGATGTATTTTGTGAAAATTATAATATTATCTAACATAAAATAATGATACCTATAAGTATTTTTCTTAAATTTTGAATTGGTGATAATTGAAGAAATAAATATTAAAATATGAAAATTAAATATTTGGCATTGCATTCACTTGAAAGGATATCACAACTCATATACATTCATTTCCACCTCTCTCCTCTATAGATTAATTTTGTTTATTTTGATATTTTTAGTTAATTTAATTAGTTGTTTTGAAATAGTAATTTAATTTTTGTGATTTTTATTTGTTAATCACATTAAACTCATATGTCATAACATTTTTCTAAAAGGATATTCATAGTGCTAACTAACATTCACTATGTGGTTTGACCCTACTCACCGCTTCTATAATAGTTTGTAGGTTAATAAATTTGAAAATTGGAAGAAAAATGACACACATTCTAGTTACATTATGATATAATTTCATTATTTTACCAAATAAATAAAGATATGTTGATTTACTTTTCATTATACATTTTTGAGTACATTTATAGTAAATGTCCCACAAAATAAATTTTCATTAGTGCCTATTAGAAAGGTTAATAGAGGCTTTTAGAAAATTCTTTTAAAGTATCATCTCACATACATTGAAGGGAATATAAAACTACCCCCACCACATATATATACACACCAGATAAACCAAAAAATGTGGAATGTGTTTATTAATTCTCATGAGATTATTCATTTTTATTTACAGTGTGATTGGTAATACATTTCTTGATAATAAATGTATTAATACCATTGACTAATAATTTTTTATTCATGAAACAGTAACTGAGTGATTAAAATATAAAATTTATAGATAAACCAATATACCCCAACCATAAAACATGGATGGGGTACACTTAACTCAAAAAATGCTCTTTATTTTAAATCTGTAGTAATAATTTTATGTGATAAGAAAAAATAACATAATTATGTTCCTCTGTTTACATGGAGATTGATAAATAAAAATTAAAATCCACTTCTATCCTAAACCATGTGTTATGTAAGTATGCAAAAGTAAAAAAATTATGTGATACTAATTGATCAAAACAAACAAAATGTGTGGGAATCATGTGTAAGAATAAGATAATATTTTTTATTTATTTAAAAAATTATAAAATAACAATGATTTCTTATTTCTATATTTTTTATTTAACTTAGAAATATGAATTATCATCAGTTATACCCAATAGAAAACTACTATCAGTGGCCTTGAAGTAGCTAGAATAGTATGTATGTGTCAGAGTTGTAGATTTTGGGGCGTCACACCGAACATATTTTGAGAAAAAAATATAAATAGGGGGATAAAGATAATAAAATAGATGATATGTAGGAACGATTATATTCTCTAAAAATACATAATTGGAAGTTTGTTTTTTTTTAAAAATTATTGAAATGAATCAAATAGAATAAAGAATGAAACAATAACCACTTTCTAAAGAACCACCCCACCACCCCAGTTTTGAGGCGATCCATTCCCCTCAAAGGGATGTATTATTAGAGGTAATAAATATAATCATAATTGTATTTGTGAAATGTGAATAATGAAAATATGGATACCTTCCTTGTAATAATATTTTTTAGGATGAAAATTATTATGATTTATATCAATCAACACTAACCCATCACATTATTCCAAGGGGTTCCATGTACAATATCCGAGGAGATATTATGAGAAGACAACTTCCAATTGGTTATGTGAGTGTGGAGATTCACGTAGATCATGAGATGATATTTGACATACCTATTTCACTTGATGATTTATATATTCAAGCATTCAAGAAATAAATTGTAAATTTCATTTCCTGGCCCTTTGATCTTATAAAAGGACATGTAAACAATAAGGTATTATTTTCCAATGTTTTTTTGAATAACCATTAGAAATTAATCAAAAATTATCTGTACCAATGAATGTTATTTCATATAGATAAAATGAATAAAGTGAAATGGCTTCTAAAATAAAAACAATCAAAAGGATCAACCAATCAATTGAATATATATTCAAATTGAACCTTTACCCCACCTATTAAAGTTTCATATTTACTAACATTAAAGGTTTGTGCAAATACAATGTTAAAAAGTTGTGTTAAAACCTTAATTTATTTTGTAGGAAAGATGTACCAAGAGGCCATTATATACTATCATGGTATTATCAATTTAAATGAAATACTCAACCAAGAATGTCCAAAAGTTTCAAATTGAAATGTATAAATGAGGTGTGTTTTTAGGTTTTTTTTTCAAATCAATGATCTTCTAGGTTAATGATGGATAAATACCATTTATATTTTTTGCAGACATATATTTCAATACTATATGAAATGAAAACCCTGTAATCTGAAATTTTGATGCATTAGTCCTCACATCACATGTACACATCTATTATAAATGTAACCAAAGCAATATGATCAAATAATGTTAAAACTATCAGCAATTTTTGAAATAAAATTTATAAAAGATAGAATATTCTAAATAAAAATGATTCAACTGTAAAACTCTACCATTTAGTCATATGAAATATATTTCATTCATTTTATTACTTATTCCTTATATTAGGTAGTATTGGTTACTAACTACAATCAATTTGGATACTCTAAAGATTTATTTTCGGAATCCAGTGCGTGGATACCCAACAAACCAACCCCACATGATGATTTTTATCAATTTTTAATATAATACATGCAACATTTTACAAATAAAATTCATTTTATACATTTTATATTATGTTTTAATGAAATTTATATTATAATATAGAGATGTTTAAAAACCATAAAAAACATGGATTGAGGAGAGTCCATGGGCATACAAATCCAATCAATTTCTAAAACAGGATAAGTATTAGGGTATATATAATAAAAATTTACTATCAAGATTTATATGAAAATAAATTAATTATTTTCCCTTATTGGAGTACCCAAAACTAACTAATATTAAATATTGTGGTTATTATGTTATAAAATTAATGAAATATACCATATTAAATATATAACCAAGCATACCCGATGATATATTTTTTTGTTTAATTAAAATTTAATTTAAAATATTTTTTAATCCATTGTGTATTTATATTTTTACATTACTTACAAGGCTTTTGAAATTCCTCATATTCAAAAGAGTAAATATATATTTTTACAAATAAATCTATAGAATACATTATGTCAGACTGTATATGGATTTCTGGAATAGGTGATTTCTTAGTATTTATTTAGTTAATTATCTCACCATTTTATCAACTTTTTAGAAAATGTATTTATCATTTTTTATGATACTTATTTTTTAAATTTTCATATATATCATGAATAAATTACTTCCTATATAATTTTTTTATATGAGTATATTGTTGTACATTAATAGAACACAATTATCAGAGGAAAAAATATAGAAAAATTCTTCAATAAGGATAAAGCACTAATGTACTATGATCATTCACTCAATAAGGATGATGCACTAATGATGATGTAATTTTCTTTTTATTCTTAAATTCATTAAAAATTCATGGTTACCAAATAACAATATTGTTAGATGAATCTAAATATTGAAGGCATTACCAAATAAAAATACACAGTGTGCTTAATATGATAGAGCTCGTAAAATGATCGGAGATTCTCGTGCTCATGAGGGATTGGTCTTAGAGGATGAAAATGAGATAATGGTGATAAATGAATGAGTCAATAATATATACAAACAAAATTATTAGTTTAATTCATACTATATATTTAGTTACTGTTGTCATCATTATAGCTACTATATTTATGTTAATTATTATTATTATTTTTAGCTGATACTAATTATTTAAATTTTGGTTAAAAACACATATCAAATATTAAAAACAAATAAAACACATTAATATTATTTTGATACATTAGTAAAATGATCCATAAGTCATTTATGACATGTAGGAATCAACCAAACATCAGTCTGATACATGGTGTGTCTAGTATGAATCAAAGTGCATGTTTTCAATTTAAAATTTATATTTTAGTTCAAAACACACGTGGCATACTCAAAACAAGTAAAGACAATCATATTGTCTTTATACGTTTTATAAATGACTCATAAGTATTTTTTGATGTATAGGAATTAACCACACCCCAATCTGATACATGGTGTGTCTGGTGTAACTCAAATCAAATGTTTTAGTTTATCATTTTCTATTCAGTTCAAAACACATTCAATATAATCAAAACAATGAAACCAAAATAATATTATTTTATTAATTTATAATAATTATATATAACATATTTTTTATGTGTGGGAATCATCCATACCTAAATATAATACATGGTGTGCCCAGTATGACTCAAAATTCTTGTAATCAGTTTCAAATTGACATTTTATTTCAAATAGTGTGTCACTCAGTTAAAAATAAGGAAAAATTCTCAGATTGTCTTGATTAATTATGATAACTATTATTAATTATTTTGTAACATATATGAATTAGTCACATGTCAAACCGATACATAATGTGACCGTTGTGACTCAATGTACATTTTTAGGTTTAAATTGACATTTTAGAAAAAAAAGTCAAGTGACAAACTCAAAACCGAGAAAATTCATTAATAATTTTCTATAGTTTAAGTCAAAGTATGACTTCAAAAAAGATATATTATAAAAATTTTCTTGAATAGTTTTGGAATAAGCCCCACCTTAATTAGACGCACCTTAATATGATACAAAGTGTGCTCAATATAACTTAAATTGTTTGTTTTTAGTTTATAACTTATAATGTGTTTTTAAACAGACATCACATACTAAAAAATGCGAAAAGGGATTCATAATTTTATGATAAATTTTGTCAAATGATCGACAATTCATTTGTGATGTATAGGAATCAACCTCGCCTTAATTTGATACATGGTGTGTCCAGTATTATTCAAAGTGATTGTTTTTAGTTTAATATTTAAATTTCAGATCAATATATGTGTGACATGTTCAAAATAAATAGAATATATATAGAGACTTTTGAAACCTTATAACACTAACCAATAATTCATTTTTATGTATAGGAAACAACCACTCCTCAATCTAATACATAATGTACCCATTATGGCTCAAATAGTATTTTTTTGTTTAAAATTGATAGTTTAGTTCAAATCAATTACCACATGCTCAAAACCGATCAAATGCATTCATTTTATTTCTATACATTAAAAAATGATCTACAATACATTTTCTATGTTTTTGAATCAACCACACCAAAATATGATACAAGATGTTTCATGTATGAATTCAAGGGTATGTTATATGTTTAAATTTTAAATTTTAGTTCAAAATGTATGTCACTCACTAAAATCATTGAAAACACACTCAAATTATCTTAAGACATCAGAAAAATGAATCAAAATACATTTTTTTATGTGTAGTAACTAGTAACTAAAAAAATAGCCACACGATGTGACCGTTATGACTCAAAGTTAATGTTTTCAGTTTAAGTTGTGATGATAGTAAAAAAGACACATTACATACTCAAAACTAGGAAAATAGATTTGGATGGTTTTGATAATTTAGGACAACAATACTTTAGTAATTTATTATGTTTAAGAAATAAACACCCATTAATATGAATCATCGCGTGACCAATAAGACTATATGTGTTTCTTTCAATTTAAAGAGACATTTTAGTTCAAAACATACCTCACATTCTCAAAATTTATAAAAAAACATTCATATTGAATCGATATGTTCTGAAAATGATTCATAATTCATTTTATTCATGTATAATTCAACCATAAATAAATATGATCCAAAGTGCGCTCAATATGACTAAAATTGTCTTTTAATAGTTCAAAATTAATATTTTAGTTCAAAACAAGTATCAATCGACAAAAACTAATAAAACACACTCTAAATGTCTTGATACATTATGAAAATAATTAACAAGTAATTTTTGATTTGTATAAATTAGTTTCATGTCAAATTGATACACATTGTGAATGATATGATTCAGGTGCGTGTATTCAATTCAAATTGATATTGTCGTAAAAAAGACATGTGACTTTTGCCGCTCCTTTTTCGTCACAGAGTCCAAAGAAATGTAAAGGGAAATGACTTAGCACAAATTTATTCATCCTTTGAAGAAAATATCAAAAAACTACAAAGGCATGAACAAGGGATCAAAAGCACATGTGCCACACAAGTTCTATCACTGTCGCGAAAGTACACTTGGGCGACGCCTTATGGTCGCGCAAGTGACTTGCATGAGCTAAGTGGTAACTGCCCAGGGTCTTCTCCTACCTATAAATAGACCCTGTGGGCCCCCCATTTCGAGAGGTTTTTTTCTTCAGAAACTCAGATTTGAGATCCCTACACCCTAGTCTCTTCTCAAAGCTTCCTAAACACTTCTAAGGTAATTTCATACCTAGAACGGAAGATCAAAAGAGGGGGAGGAAGGCCTAAGTGTTGAAACTCATCAACACTTGCGCGCCTGAGTGGCCAGCCCTTAAGGGAAAAGGGACAGACTTGCACGCCGCCTTACTCCTTCAATAGATCTTGTGTGCTCTTCTTCTGGAAGAACATCAAGAGGATTCTATAGTCTTTAATGAAGAGTCAATCAAGAATTACCCTACTGGTTAACCGTCGTACAAGTACATGATGTGTCATGCAGGCGTATACCTGCGCGATCAAAACTTGCGCGCGCACGCATTACCTGTGCGCCTGCCAGGACTTGCGCGCCCCTGCCTTTTTGGGTGCCTTTCTTGTCCATTTCACCCCTCTTAAGACATTACACCTTTTCTACTCAAGATTCAGTCTTCAACACACTCTTTAAAGCCATTTTCTGGCATGTTTTTTATTTTAATTCCTTATCTGAAAAGAATTTTGTGGAATATCTCTCAAAACCTAGTGATTTACACATCTTTATGTCACTAAATATTGAGATTTCATTAATTTAACCTCATCCTTTAAGATGAGAGAATCCTTAACCTGGGTCTCCTTTTCAGGAATAATCCCCAGTCATAAGTCCTCTAATATGGGCATCCTCTTTAGGAGTAAGCCCCAATTCCCTTAATTTTTGGGCATCCTCTTAGGAGTATGCCCCAGATCCCCTAACATGGGCTTCCTTTTCAGGAGTAAGCCCCAGTCTAATGCTTGGGCATCTTCCTTAGGAGTAAGCCCCAATTCTTAAAATTCCCAAATCTGCGCATCCTCCTTATGAGTAAGACCTAGTCTCCTAATTTGGGAATCCTCCCCAGGAGTAAGCCCCAATCCTTAATCCTTGACCTGATCCTCCTTTTCAGGAGTAATCCCCAGTCTTAATTTCTCTTAACCAGTCCTAAATTACCTTTTATCTGGGATTCCTTTTTAGGAGTAAAACCCAATCATAAGTCTTCTCATAGTTTGGGCCTCCTTTTCAGGAGTAAGCCCCAAGTTAGAGTATTCAAAATCTCCATGAAGCATATATACCTTTATGGACCATGTTCCTGGATTTCTTCCCTAAAGTAAATCCTAACCTTAATTTATCTAGGCAGTCATACATACACAAGCCCCAAATTTTTTCTTATGATTGCATCATTCATGGCACAATTGTCTAATTTTTACCAATACGTCTTGTTTATCACACCGAGAATGACTCACGTGAGCTTAGAGTGTAAAATTAATTGTGACATCCTTCTTTGATCCATCAATCATAATCATCATACTCCCTTACTCGAACTATGTGGGCTCGGATTCCTTTTTTAAACAAAGGATACATAGGTAGCCCGTCTATGGGTTCGATCCCAACTCTAAAATAATCCATGTCCTTCTGAATGACAATAAACTTCAAGTGCCCCAATGAGTGGCTTTAAAACCAGCATGGTCATCATAATGACCAAGAGACTTCTGTATAAATGTGTCAAAGGGTACCATTGACCAAGAATCTCTAACAAATACAGATGATTCTCTATCGATGAAGAACCTCGATTACATACAAAAGATTCTCTAAATTTCCTACATCTTTAATCATTTATTGTTAGATCTAAAGGAAATCTCATTTTATACTTCGTAATGTAATAAGGATTCACGAATATAACTTAAATATATAAAGAGAGTCCCGGAGTAGACAATAATTCCCCTCAAAAAGGTGTGATGAGTCCGACCTCCCATCCTCTCGACCAATGCAAATTCCTAAGCCTCATAAGTCCACAAACTAATGAGCACCTACCTTTGGAAAGTAGGTCCAAATGGATGTGGAATCATTGGATGTTTCCGGTTCTACGAACAAACCCGTTAGAAACCGATCGGAACGTTTGAACCTCCCATCAAGGCGGTCATCCCCGTATTCTGAGGGAAACAGGTAGCCCGTCTACGGGTTCGATCCCAACTCTAAAATAATCCATGTCCTTCTGAATGACAATAAACATCAAGTGCCCCACTGAGTGGCTTTAAAACCAGCATGGTCATCATAATGACCCAGAGACTTCTGTATAAATGTGTCAAAGGGTACCATTGACCAAGAATCTCTAACAAATACAGATGATTATCTATCGATGAAGAACCTCGATTACATACAAAAGATTCTCTAAATTTCTTACATATTTAATCATTTATTTTTAGATCTAAAAGAAAGATCATTTTATACTTCGTAATGTAATAAGGATTCACGAACATAACTTAAATCTATAAAGAGAGTCCCGGAGTAGACAATAATTCCCCTCAAAAAGGTGTGATGAGTCCGACCTCCCATCCTCTCGACCAATGCAAATTACTAAGCCTCATCAGTCCACAAACTAATGAGCACCTACCTTTGGAAAGTAGGTCCGAATGGATGTGGAATCATTGGATGTTTCCGGTTCTACGAACAAACCCGTTAGAAAACGATCGGAACGTTTGAACCTCCCATCAAGGCGGTCATCCCCGTATTCCGAGGGAAGCAGGTAGCCCGTCTACGGGTTCGATCCCAACTCTAAAATAATCCATGTCCTTCTGAATGACAATAAACATCAAGTTCCCCACTGAGTGCCTTTAAAACCAGCATGGTCATCATAATGACCAAGAGACTTCTGTATAATTGTGTCGAAGGTTACCATTGACCAAGAATCTCTAACAAATAAAGATGATTCTCTATCTATGAAGAACCTCGAATACATACAAAAGATTCTCTAAATTTCCTATATATATAATCATTGATTGTTATATCTGAAGGAAAGCTCATTTTATACTTGGTAATGTAATAAGGATTCACGAACATAACTTAAATCTATAAAGAGAGTCCCAGAGTAGACAATAATTCCCCTCAAAAAGGTGTGATGAGTCCGACCTCCCATCCTCTCGACCAATGAAAATTCCTAAGCCTCATCAATCTACAAACTAATGAGAACCTACATTTGGAAAGTAGGTCCGAATGGATGTGGAATCATTGGATGTTTCTGGTTCTACAAACAAACCTGTTAGAAACCGATCAAAACGTTTGAACCTCCCATCTAAGCAGTCATCCCCGTATTCCGAGGGAAACAAAAATGGTGAACCCGACGTGAATCCTTAACCATGTTAAAATAATGTTTTACCCATTTGCTATGCCCCTATTTAAAACTCAATGAGAGGGCCAAAAAAACAATCATTGACATATGTGCTCATCCAAAATATGTAGTGGCTGAATTTATCTTGATTACATCTGTTATATCAATCATGTACTCTTTTTACAAGATCTTTTGCATTTATAGAATGGCTGCTCTCAAGTTCACACCTGTGACTACTGCTGTTGCAAATGCCACTGCTGCTACTCCTGCTGGATCGTCGTCCGCTCTTAGGACGATATCACCTACTCAGCGTCTTCAAAGCTGGGTATCAAATGCACTGGTTAAGGAGTACTGTCAACACAGTACCATCCCAACTCTGGAGGCTGCCCGACAATCCCTTCAAGTAAACAACTCACATCGATTGTTCGGACAACGATGACCAGTGATCAAGAAGCAGGCGGTGCGGACTACCGTCTCCAACTGTTTCGGGTCGTTATCCCCAGAATGCAATCACCATTCGCTCCCTTATGCTGGGGAGATGAATGAGAAGGTCCCTCAGGACCTTAATTCAAATAAACAAGAGTCCTTCTTGAGGGCTCCCACCAGCAATCGCCGCCAGACTCGTGCGACAGTGCGCTCTCAACATGATGAGGGTACCAACTCCAGGCATTTGGCTCAGGTTCCCCGAACCCGAGCAGGTAAGACGAACCCCCAGAGGCAGAATCCGGTCAACAGTGAGGAAGTTCTCATCTCTTCCATCTCCGGAGAAGTCCACCAACCTAACTTGGGGGCAAGCAATGAGCATGCACATACACCTGCCCGTTTTAGACCCGCTGTCCAGCAGAATCGTCTGGCAGCATCACGCTAATCCCGCCTGGAAATTCTGGCGGAGTACTATAGGTAGGAACATACACCTGTAAATACATCATCATCTAGTTAGCAGGCTCATATGACTACATATGATTGATCTCATCAACCAAGTTTGGCGAAGTGCAATTAGTAGGCACATACACCTGCTAGTATTAATCAAGGCTACCAACAGTCTCGCTTGGTAGTATTCGGAGAAGTTAGTCGGAAAGCCCCGACAACAAATAAGAGGCAGACTCAACTCTCTTCCCCCACACATGAGTACTGTCAGGATTCACTGACAGGAAAAGGTGGAAATGATTAGGCACATACACCTACTCCAAGCCTGGAATGGACATATATTCCCATTCCGACAACTGAAGTCACCAAACATATTATATCAATGGTGAAAGAGCAGAATCAAATCCCTGCTCATATTCTGGATTCCTGTCAGGATATTATAACAACTTCAGCGGAATCTCAGGGAAAGACACATAAGTCTATCCCTACCAGTGGAGTGAAACATCAACAATTCACTCCGGAACAGACACACACATCTGTTCCAGTCCAAGAGGGTTATGGGGCATACTCCCCCATATCATACGGACGACCAAGTCAGGTACATACACCTGATTTGAGAGGAGATCCTCAGCCTAACCTGACCATCTTTCTTAAACAGGCACATACACCTGCTCAGAGCAGCCACTTTCGTCAACAAGAGGTTTCCAAGGTGAGTAAGAAGGCGTCTAAGAAAAAGTCCCGCCCAGCACAGTTAGGAGATCAAGAGTCAATATGCAACAAGGCCTTGCTCGATGCTGGAGTTCTTCAAGCCCTCAGACAATTATCTATTGGAATTCAAGATTCAACTCCCTCGGTTCCCAATAGTGGGAACATTAATTCTGAAGGTCTTCAACAGACACTTCCTCATGAAGGCTTTCTTCATGAAAAATCGGTCGATCTCAAAGTTTCATCTTCAGATGAGAGCCACAGGAACCCTCTGTGTGGTCAGAAGACCAAGGAGCAAGAGATCTCATCTTTTGTTGTAACCCATTATGGTGGTCCTCCCCATGATGATTAATTTCGCAGCGAAAGTCCTCTTCGCGGTAGTGATGCACATTTCCTGGAAAATGCTCTAGTGGACAATGTAGTGCCGAGAAAGCCCTCTTATCTTGAGGCACTTGCAAATGTGAAACCAGTCATGTCTGAAGCTTCATCACTAGAAGGTAAAATAATTTCTCAATCAGAAGATAACCCAGGTTGTAGGCCATTCTCCGAACCACCCCTAAGTCATGCATCTTCTAGTTTGATCAATGATTTCTCTACCAATCCTGTTGAATCCAAGAAGCAACAAGGAAACACCAAATCTGGTCAAATCAGGTAGAATAATATTCATCAAATGATAAAGAGGAAATGCTGAATATGAGAAAACAACTGGAAAAAGGTAAAGTGCCAGTCATGTTTTGGCCTCTGGCTGACTCTCAGTATAATATTCTAGAAATGTTGACGGAAGATGCAATTCATGATATTCGTCTCAACATATGGAAAAATCTTTGTCACTGGAAAAATAAAGTATTATCTTATGATGAATATGAAAATCATCATAAGATAATAGAAGGGTTACAAAGTCAGATTGATTTGGCGTCTCTATCAGTCTCTCGATATCTGAAGGCTGAAAAGCAGCAGAGAGCCCTTCAACGTTCATGCTTTGGCGCACTAAGAAGATTGCGTCAGTTAATTGCCAATGCCCCATCTGGTATTCGTGTCAGAGGATGGGGTGTTCATGGAGCACTACATTTCACGGTGCTCTCCAGTCAGCAAAGCCCGCCGAAAATGGGCTCATGCAATGTTATTTACCATGGCCGGCCACAGTCAATGGGCTTCGTTTGTAATCAAAAGCTTGCCCAAGAACAGGCTTCAACTAGTTCCTCTCAAAATAAAGAATACAGGGAACATGTTTTTGAATTACTCTTGCATCAAGAAAAAGATAATTTTGGACAGGCCTCTCGTTTAGAGCAAGCACATCACCAAATGACAGATGTGTCGGAAATCATCCAACGGTCTGTTGAATCGGGTGGTAAAAGCGGATACAGATTAATGCATCCAGCTAATTTTCGGAATAAGGTTCGCAAGATCAGGAGGACTTTCAAGAAAGTCTCAGACATAGCATGTCAAGAACCACCCCAGCTCTCCAAACTGGGGACTCTTTTAAACCAACCCTCATAATCAACAAAAAAGATTCGGGGAGTTGAGCAAGAACAGCAGGAAAAACCCCAGTCCACTAGACTGGGGTCGTTTTCAAATCATTAATCCCCTCCTCAGAGAAAGTTGGTCTTTTATGGATTGGGGAAGAAATATCAAGAGGAACGAAGAGCCAAATTATCAGAAGATTGCCTCCAAATTACGGTTCCTCAAGAAGTTCCTGAGCGATTGAATCAACAAAAGGCAATGTCTCATCAAAGACATGGAAGAAGACAATATCACAGAAATGATGATAGAGAGGATGCGATGAGTTATGCATCAATCAATGTCATCAATTCCGTTGTTGCTGATCCAAAAGATGAGGCTCACTCAGGGGACTCAGATGAAGAGGTTCTTGCTCAAGAATATGTACGCACCGACACAAATGAAGAAGGTGTGCGTACATGAAGTCAAAGGATTACTCATAACATAGGTAATCCTTCAAGTAACCCACTTCCCCCTCTCCTAAAAGGTTCCATCAAAGGGAAGGGAAAGAACCAGGTTACATATCCTTCCTCTGGAGAAGGTTAATCGCTCTCACTAGAGTAGAGGTTTGCACAATAGGAGGAAGAAATGAAAGAATTAAGAAGGTTGAATGTAGAACTACTTCAGAGTAGTCTTCTTCTTAAGCATGCTAGAGTCAGTCAGCCAAAGAAATTTGTTGCAACTACTGAGATGGATCAAGAATATCCTCCTCTATTAGTACACCCTCATAGGTCTAATCTGATGGGTTAAGTGCAACAACAGTTGGCAGTGCTACCATCAGTTGTAGCACCAATCGCCACATCTTTCCAAGCTCCAGTCATTTCACCTGACCAAGTCCAAGTTCAACCGGATGTTTCTCAAAAGATAATAACTACTATTGAGTCATTAACATCTTGGTTAGAAACTATGGAAGGGAAGCGTGCACAAGTTCAACTAGAAAATAATGTTTACCCTGAATGGGTAGATTCAATTTCTCCTCCATCTAGTTTTTGGAATCCTGTATTCCCTATTTTCAATGGATCAGGTGATCCTGAACAACATTTGACGCATTACGTGTCTTGTTGCGATCCTAGGATGGGAACTCTGGAGCAGCAAGAAGTAGTGAAACTCAGATGCTTCATGGGAAATTTGCAAGGACCATCTTTTGTTTGGTACACAGGATTGCAATACCAATAAATTACCGGATGGGAGGATCTTCGCCCAAAATTCCTCCTTCAGTTTAGCTCAACTTTTCCAAAGACAACAGTTTTTGATCTTACAAACTGTAAGCAAAGGGAGAATGAAAGGGTCTCTGATTTCATTGCTCGATGGAAGGGATTAACATATTTGTTGAGTTTAGCACTCCCTCAAGAAGAATTGTTTCCAATCTGTGTGAAAAATCTGTGTGACGAATTACACACGCCGTTAATCCCTGTGAAATACACAGGAGGGTTTCGATACCTTACTTCAATCGCTTAGCAGATTGATGATTCCCTTATACAGGATAAGGCTAAATCTCATGTAATTCCATCATCTCCAAGAAAAAGAATGGGTAAAGCAGAAACTAATATAGTTATGATTGAACAAGCACCTGTACCAATTTCTACCTCAAAACCTTCAACTTCTAGAAGGGTTCCACCTTCTAAGCGCCAACAACAAAGGCCTTTTCATCCAGATGATCAAAAAGATCAAAGACGAAAACAATTTTTTGATCTGAAGAGAAAAACATATTCTTTCCGAAATGAACAAGTTCCTGGTTATTTCATTTCGACTCTAGAAAACAATTTGGTTCAATTCCCAATACCCAAGAGGCCAAACAAGAAAGGAGGTGAAGACCATCCTAATTATTTCCCTTTTCATCAAATATTGGGGCATCCCATCCAGGAGTGTTTTGTCTTCAAAGACCTCCTGAAAAAGATGGTCGACTTGGGACAAGTCACATTGAAAGGCTCCTCAGCCCAGGTAGCATGTGTCACTACTACAGTTCTAGAGGAGGAAAATGAATGGAAGGAAGTCAAAAGACAAAATGCACAAAAGTATGATGATTGGATGGTCAGAAAGACAATCAATCGAACTCGTGCTATTTTGCGAACATAATTAAGGAAACCAATTGTGTCTTCTACCATGAATGTTGCAGCAAAACCCTCTTCGTCAGAGGGAAAGTCCTCAAAGAAATGGCATGATTTAAAGAAAGAAAAAGAATCAGAAGAAGATGAGTATGTGTCAAAGCCTATGTTGTCTCTGACATTGGCGGACTTCATGACATCTACTTCAAAGCCACGGGCACCGCCCCACCAAACGGCACTACCTAAACAGGATAATCAGGAAGAGTCTTAATCAGACGAAGAGTTAATCTTCGGTTCTATTAATATGATTCAATTAACAGATCCATATTCCAGTCGCAGTTTCAATTTTGATGAGCATGAATTCCCTATATCAAACAGAGGAATCAGAGGAAGTTCGAGGGGATTAGGATACAGGGGAAGACGTGGATCTTTCAGAAGCCACTATTCGAATTCTACCCCTGCTAGAACTGTGTACGCAGTAGAAACTCATGGTAGATCCCTTCAGTGAGCTCAGCACGAACAAGAAAGTTCTTCTACCAATAGAAAATTCAGTCCTGGCACAGTTATTATGGAAGATCGGTTGAAGGTTCCATCTTCTTCCTCTCAGCAAGTAAATGGATCTAATCGGTCTAATCTTCCCAAACCAGGAATATTGCCAACTCCTATCCCAATACAAGATGCATCAAATTCCAAAGCATATGCTTCCAAGGTACCTGCTAAACCACATATTCCTATTGGGAAACGTAGTCCTCTGGATCAAAAGTATGATATATTGAAACACTTGGCCCAAGTACCATCCAAGTTATCAATTATGGATGCTTTAAATCTTTCAAAAGATCTTCAGGAAGCACTCATCGAGGCTTTGACAAGTCCTCAGGAGTTTGAAACTGAAATTGCTGCAACTGAAGTCTATCACCTAGAGAATAATCCTGCAGAATGCCATGCAATAATATCCTTTACTTATGAAGATGAAGATGATGTTGTGCATGGACATATTAGACCATTGTACTTGTCTGGAAAAGTCAATGGTGTGGATGTTCGAAGAGTTTTCATTTACAATGGTTCAGGAGTCAACCTCATGCCCATTCGTAGACTTCATCGATTGGGCCTCATGAATTCTGATTTATCTCCCTCCACCATGATGCAACAGGGATATGATAAAAATGAACAAGAACCACTGGGTGATGTTACACTCATAACTCAGTTTGGATATCTTGTATCCAATTCAAATTTCATGGTTGTTGATCAAGACTCAGCCTTCAACATTTTTCTTGGAAGACCTTGGTTACATCAACATGCGTCTATCCCTTATTCATACCATCAATGTCTCAAATATTATTTTGATGGTCACCTTGGGACATTGTATGGTGATAAGGCCCCGTTCAAGACATGTGAGTCACAATACATTGTGGCAAAATTCTATCACATGATGCAAAGGGAGAAATCCATAACAAAGGAGATTACCAAAGTTAATGCTCCATATGGTTTGGAAAAAATTCCAGTAAATCCATTTACACATGTGAGTACAGATTATGTGTTACCTATCAGTAAAATTGACAAGATAGACCCAAATCAAAATACTCTTATGGAAAGATCCATAATGTCCATTACGGAATCGAGCCAAACAACATGGGAGAAATTGGTAATCTACCAAGCAGTGACGAAAGAACAAATGATGACGTCTTCATTTCATCTGATGAAATACAAAAAGTCTATACTTATCCAATTAGGCCAGAAGGAGTTATAGCAACATTAGAGGTGAAAAATGATGTCGATTCTCAATCCATCATTTCCACTTTATTACCCAAAGAAGACCCTTCATCACCAATCGGGTTGGAAATGGAAGCTTCTTCTTCAAAATATTCAAATTTTGACATCTCTTCAGATCATGAGAATTCTAATTTATCATCTACTATGAAAGTAGAAAAGGAAAAAATAACACATGAAGAAGAAGAAGAAAAAGATCTTAGAGATGCTCCTCCAGCATTTGAAGAGGGTATCTCTACCACTGTGGATGAACTCAGAGAAATAAATCTGGGTACAAAAGGAGATCCACGCCCCAATTTAATTAGTGCGGCCATGAATCTTGAAGAGAGAGAGTTGTATATTTATTTTCTAAAGAAAAATAAAGATATATTTTCCTGGAACTATACCGAAATGTTCGGGCTTGATCCTGATGTTGCTACTCATCATTTGGGTTTACCAGAAGAACATCGAGGATTTAAGCAATCCGCGAGAAGAACACACCCAACTTATGCATCCAAAATTGAAGCTGAAGTAGATATGATTATCAAAGCTAACTTCATCAGAGAAGTTCAATATCCCAAATGGTCGGCTAATATTGTCCCTATAAAGAAAAAGAACAGACAAATTAGAGTTTGCATCGATTTCAGAGATCTTAATCGGCATTGTCCTAAGGATGATTTCCCAGTTCTGATTACAGAACTTCTAATTAATGCAACAGCTGGCTATGAAGCCCTTTTCTTCATGGATGGATATTCTGGATATAATCAGATCCGAATGGCCCCAGAAGATGAGGAATCTACAGCCTTCAGAGCCTCTCAGGGTGTGTTTTGTTACTGGGTAATTCCCTTTGGCGTAAAGAATGTAGGTACAACATATCAGCGCGCCACACATCGTATCTTCAAACCCTTCTTAGGGAATTTTGTTGAATTCTATGTAGACAATTTGGTAGTTAAATCCAAACAACGTTCTAATCACTTGGCTTATTTGGAAGTCATATTCTGCAAGCTTCGACAACATAATTTGAAGATGAACCCCTTAAAATGTGCTTTTGGGGTATCCTTAGGAAGATTTCTCGGCTTTTTTGTACGTCATCGTGGTATTGAAGTCAATCGTAATAAGAACAAGTCAATCCTTGGAATGTCACCTCCTCAAAATTTGAAAGAATTAAGAGGACTTCAAGGAAACTTAGCCTATATTCGGCGTTTCATCGCCAATTTAGCAGGAAAAAGTTTGCCCTTCACCAAATTGATGAAGAAGGGAGTCACATACCAGTGGACTCAATAATGTCAAGAAGCATTCGATATTCTCATGAAATACCTCCTGAGTCCACCGGTACTCATGCCACCTATTGAAGGAAGACCACTTATCCTCTACGTGAAAGCTATAGAGTGATCATTGGGTGCCTTTCTTGCTCAAAAGAATGATGCTGGGAATGAAAACAGCCTCTACTATCTCAGTCGAACTATGATTGAAGCAGAAACCTGGTATTCAAGTATTGATAAGTGCTTCCTGGCATTAATCTTTGCAGTTCAGAAGTTGAGACACTACCTGCAACATCATGAGGTCCAATTGGTATCTCTCAATAACCCGCTCAAATTTATCTTAAGTCGTCCAATTCTTACATGACGTCTGGCAAGGTGGGAAGTTATTTTACAGCAATTCGATATTCAGTATGTGTCTCAAAAGGCGATAAAGGGCCACGCTATGGCTGATTTCCTAGCTGAACACCCTTCAGTGGAAGACACATCTTCAGATAATGAACTCCCTGATGAGGAAGTCTTCAGAATTCAAGAAAGTCCTCAAGCACGGGAAATGTATTTTGATGGTGCTTCCAGAAGTCCAATAGGGAGGAAAATGGAAAATCCTAAATTCAACAAAGTTGGCTTAGGAATTGTGCTCATTTCTCCAGAAAAGGAAGTGTTACCTTATTCCTTCTTATTGTGGGAAGGTGGTACCAATAATGAAGCAGAATACCAAGCTCTCATCGTAGGTTTGGAATTAGCACTTCATGCACAAGTGAATCACTTAAAGGTGAAAGGTGATACATACCTGGTAATTAAACAAGTAAATGGGGATTATGCCATCAAAAAAGAATAACTAATCCCTTTGTATGATTACATCAGAGAGTTAATGGCAGAAATACCATTTGGAAACGATATTTTCTTATGTCCCAAGATCAAAAAATGCTCAAGCTGATGCACTGGCTAATATAGCCACAACTCTGGAAGATCCAAATCGGGACGAGACAACCATCAGTATTGCCCACCGACATGAAATTTAACCTTATGTTCGAATCAGAATAGAGGAAATTAATGAAATGAGTCCCATTCCTGAACAATATGGTCATACTACAGGATGGATGTCACTTGTCAGGGAATACCTTAAAAATGGAACACTTCCACCTGATAGAGTCGAGAAAGAACAAATCCGGCGACGTGTGGTCAATTTTACTCTTTATGATAGCCCAAATTACCTAGAGAAAATTATCTACAAATGTGGTTTTGATGGAGTTCTCTTCAGATGCATTGATGGTGAAGAGACAGTGGTTGTCATAAAAGAAGTGCATGCAGGAGTCTGTGGTGGCCACCAGTCTGGACATAGATTGTCAGATTAAATTTGAAGGCTTGGATACTTTTGGCCTTCAATGATACGAGATTGCGTCGATTTCACAAAGAAGTGGCATTCATGCCAAGTACATGCCAACTTCATTAATCAGCCTCCAGAGTTGCTTCATACAGCTAAATACTCATGGCCATTTTCCACATGGGGAATGGATGTGGTGGGACCATACCCTTCGGCTACAGCTAAGCATTTTAAGTATATTCTTACTACTACTGACTTCTTTTCCAAATGGGAAGAGGAAATACCTCTCAAGGAAGTCAGTTCTAAATGCATTGTTAGCTTCATCATGTCTAACATCATTACCAGATTTTGTGTCCCTCATACCATATTGACACACAATGGGAACAATTTCTGTTCATCTAAGATGAAGAAGTTGTATCAAGAATACAACATCAAATCCAACCATTCATCTTGGTATCATGCAGCATCCAACGGCCAGATATAAGCCTTTAACAATACACTTTCAAATATACTGCAAAAGATGGTGGATAAAGATAAGAGGTCATGGCCTGATAAACTCTTTCATTCTTCATGGGCTTATTGGACTACCGCCCGCACTACAACTCGGTCAAATCCATATTCCTTGGTATATGGAACAGAAGTCGTCTTGCCCATTGAAGTTCAACTACCCTCGCTCAGAGTTTCCATTTGTGATCAATAATCTATAGATGAACAATATCAAAATCGATTGAATGAATTGGAATGGTTAGATGAGAAAATATTGTGCACTTTTCACCACTTGGAAGTCTATCAGAATCGAATAGCACGAGATTTTAACAAAAAAGTTCGTCTTCGTTCATTCACTCAGGGAGAATTGGTATTAGTTCTCAGAACTCCAGTGATACCAGAAAAGAAACCTCCCAAGCTTGAGCCAAAATGGGAAGGACCTTATTCATTACATAGGGTCTACTCCAAAGGAGCTTATTCATTAATCTAAATGGATGAAGAACTCATCACTACTCCAACCAATGCCAGATTTTTTAAGAAGTATTTTGTATAAACTGCAAAGTCCCTGTATGTCCCTGCAACATGACACTAAACTGTGCGACACCAGTTCATCCTTTCTATATGACGTTAAACTATACAACAACGATCCATACATATGACCTTAAACTATTTGTACTTTCGTCCAACACGACGTTAAACTGTGAAAAAATTCCCTAAATGGTCCAGTATGACCTTAAACTGCAACTAGGTCTCATTTGTCCATACAACATGACACTAAACTGTGTGGCACCAGTTCGTCCTTGCTATATAAAGATAAAATATACAGCAATGGTCCATACATATGACCTTAAACTATTTGTAATTTCATCCCTCACGACGTTAAACTGTGAAAAAGTTCCCTAAATGGTCTAGTATGACCTTAAACTGCAACTAGGTCCTGTATGACCTTAAACTGCATCATCAACGGTCCATGCATATGACCCTGAACTATTTTCAAGTCCCTTACATCCAGCAAGACATTAAACTGTGATGTCCTAACTACATGACGCTAAACATTATAAAAGTCCCTTATGTCCGAAAAGACGTTAAACTACATAATCATCAAGGGTCCAGTACGACCTTAAACTACACCACCGTCCAGCATGACATTAAACTGCACCATCCATGGTCTATGCATATAACCTTAAACTATTCTACTTTCTTCCAACATGACACTAAACTGTATCGTCCCTTTTTCATCCAACCTGATGTTAAACAGTGGAAAAAATCTCCAATGCGTCTAACATGATGTTAAAATGGTTCACTCTTTTGTCCTCACTACATGACATTAAACTGCACAGTCCCCCCCTTTCGTCCAATATGACGTTAAACATTATTTTCCCCATCGTCCTAACTACATGATGCTAAACTGTACAGAAAGTTCGTGATACGTCCTACATGAAATTAAACTGTATTTTGTGCCTGCTACATGACACTAAACCGTGCATCACCAATAGTCCTAACTGCAAGACTTTAAACTACATAGTCCCTTTATATGTCCTACAAGACATTAAACTATGCATCGTTAAGGTTGTTGTTACCTCTTGTTTCTCACACATAGTATGACTCACGTGAGATTAGAGAAAACCTCAACCATAACACTCTCTCTGGGCCGCTAACCATGTGTAAGTCCTAACATAATTTTTCAGGTCATTGTCCCCAAGAACAAATGGATCATTAATTCATTATTTAATTGAATTACACATACTTTTATCCTTGCCTTCTAGGCTGGGTATGTAGGAAACCTCCCAAGGTTCAATCCCAAAACCAATTTCTTCACATCGGTTCATCTCTATCTCATACGATGATAATTCGTGAAACCGCCCTTAGAATCAATATCTTTATATTGGTTCACTTTCGTCCTTGTTATACGACGTTAAACTATACAGCACTTTTGTCCAGTATGATAATAAAATTCAAATTTCTTTGATACCCTCACCTAAGAGGGAACCATTATTTTCATTTATTTTTTCAATCATGTTTCATTTCAAAGACTACGTACATACATGGAAACACCCAAACCTATTATCTTGGGTTAAACCATCATTGCACTAAATTCCCCTTTTACCCTTCACATGTACGAACCAAATTTGTACAAAGGGTAGTTATAGAACTACGTGGGATTGATTCCCATCCTTATGGGATACGTAGGAACGTTCGAGTGTCCCTCGAATCCAGCCCCAAGTATTTGGGCCTAACCCAAAATTCCACTTTCAGTCCCATGGATAAAAAGTCCCCATGAAAACACACACTGTCTATTTCTTACAATGGTCCAAGCTCTATAACCCTAAACTAAGATCTCTAATCCTTTTGTCCCACATGACATTAAACTGTAGTTTAAGAACTACGTATGGCTTGATTATCATCCTTATGGGATACATAGTGAAGTCCAACATTTCAATTCAGGACCCAACCACAACATGATTATGGTTAGCATTGATCTATGTATCTCTGTACACATTGAACAATACCCATATTTATGTGTTATAATCCTAACTTTAAATATTTTCAGATCCTCATAACCCTTTTCATAACTTCTAGTCACAATAATGTCAAACTTCTGAGAGTTATTTTGTCTGACTATGCAGCATGTGCCCATAGGCGACCTTGCATAAACAGTCTACATAACAAACTTGTTATCCAAAAGATACTATTATTTGACTATGCATCCAATGCCCTTAGGTGGCCCTGCATAATTCAACCCCCCTAACGGGTTTGTCGGATAGTGGTAACTTCATTCGTGGGAAGAATGCCTCTTTTGTCCTTATTTTTCTTAAATGATAGTATGTAGGGATCTGCAAAAATAGCCATCCTTAACATATTTTTCCCATATCCTTTTTCATGATCTGAAAATATTCAAGTCTATGGTTTATATTCTCCTTCCCTACATTTGGGTCAGACCTTCGTAGGAGTGATATTCATCCAGTTCTTCGATAATTTTGTTTGGAAATATTTTCTCAATATTCAAGTACCTATTTCCATACAACAAACTCTATACTTTGGAAGATTTGAATCTCCATAAACTTTCACTGGATTTTAGCACTAGGAAAGTAAATTTCTGAGAGTTCTTTTTCCTGACTATACAGCACGTGCCCATAGGTGGCATTGCATAAAAAGTCTAAATAACAGACTTGTTAGCCAAAAGAAACTATTTTATTTAACTATGCAGCCAATTCCCTTAGGTGGCCCTGCATAATTCAAACCCCTAACGGGTTTGTTAAATAATTGTAACTTCATTCATGGAAACTACTTCTTCTAATGCATTTTAGCTCTTTTTTCATATCATTCCTCAGATTCAAATATTCTTAAGTCATATCTTACATATTTTCCCTCATACATGAGTATGGTAATATGTTTTCAGATGAATTTTCAAGGAATTGAGTCAATTCTAATCCATTTCGGTCAAATCTATTTCGACCTTAAACATTATCCTTTGTATGTCTGACGTGCATGACTTTAAACTGCCCATAAAAGATAGGGGACCTCTGAATAAAAGTCAAGTTCCTAGCTCACTAAACAGACATTTTTTTATGATTTAGGTAACATTGAGTTATAAAAAGGTTCAAAGTTTGAAGGGTTATTTACATTAATCCTAGTAAAAATCAAACTATGCTTACTAGGCCCATTGGATTAGGTAAAATCTAAAGCATGTAGCAAAAGAGAATGCAGGTACAAATGAGTGAAGTTGAAAGTGTTTTTCATTGATGCACAAGAGTTAGAAGGACATCCACAGACTGGAGTCTCTTCTCTTTTTCAAGAATTACAAGAAGATTTCAATATAACTCTTCATTTGATTTACGGAACCCCGAGATTCATCAGAAATCACTTGGAATTCATTCATTAAACTGGATACAATAAGATATGTAGTGATACCAGCTCTTCTTGGAACAATTGTAAAAGGATGTTCTTGAGTGCAGTTTGAGAAAATTTTTTGCTGATCAAACAGTGACTCTGTTTCTGTCCAAGAGACTTGGAAGACGGATACATGGATTTGAGAATAGAGCAATGGAAGTAAAGAGCCGTTTTGAGAGAGTAATCTTTTCAGATATTGCTCTAATTTCATGTTTGTCTTCTCTCCACCAACCGGCAGTGGAAAAAATTTTAGCCCAGGGGTTTTCCATTTTGATATTTGCAAGGAAATGACATGGACGAAGAATTTGAAAGTTCACACCATTGTTGTTTCTCTTAATGCACAACATAACCGAAATGAAGGAGTAGCAGTGTAGCTGCATTTCAGGTGTATAGTTCTTTGCATCTGGAACATTGACTCCTTGCAGATGACCATGACCATATAGAGGCAGGTAGATGCTCTGTGGGAAATTAAGATGATATTTCTTCAAGTACTTAGCCAAATATGGGAGAGTGCTATCACAGATATCATAGTAATCATGGCCAATGATGTTCATCATGTCATCAATCCATTTTCTAGCCAGTTCATCAGACATTTTAATTCCCGTAAGATCCATTGAATCTGCACAAAATTTGAATAAATTAAACTCTTAAATGGGTTAATTTTTCATAAAATTTGCGAAAGAATTCAAAACAATTGGATAAGGCATTAAGGCGCGCAAGTCTAAACATGACGCGCAAGTGTTCGTGTGCCGCGCTAGTTTTGGACACGCAAGTATAAACTGCGCAAGTACAAATACCTATACAGTAGCGCGACATCAAGGAAAACACCGGAAAACAGAGCAACCTGCGCGGCTAAGGTGACATGCGCGGAGAGAGCTCGAAGGTATGATGTCCGGAAATCCGGATTCTTGTACGGAAGTGAGGCCCTCTATTTATAGACGCAGTCGGGACCCTACGCGTCATAAACTGTGTGATCACGGGCCGTATCCCTGCGCGATGCGCACTTGCACGCCGCCCTCTGCGCCATCAGGACTTGTGCGCCACCTTTCCTTTGGATGTCTTCGATTTCCTCAGAGTCAAATCCTCATTTCTTTCGAATCCAACTTTGAGGGGGGAATTTTTTTGACGCTCCTTTTTCATCGAAGAGTCCAAATAAATGTAAAGGGAAATGACTTAGCACAAATTGATTCATCCTTTGAAGAAAATATCAAAAATCAAAAAAGGTATGAACAAGGGATCAAAAGAACACGTGCCGCGCAAGTTCTATCACTGTCGCGCAAGTACACTTGCGTGAAGCCTTATGGTCACGCAGGTGACTTGTGCGACCAAAGTGGTAACCACCCAGGGTCATCTCGTGCCTATAAATAGACCCTGTGGGCCCCCCATTTCGGGAGGATTTTTTTTCCAAAAACACAGATTTGAGCTCCCGACGCCCTAGTCTCTTCTCAAAGCTTCCGAAAAACTTCTATGGTAATTTATTACCTAGAACGGAAGATCTAAAGAGAGGGAGGAAGGACTAAGTGTTGAAACTCATCAACACTTGCACGCCTGAGTGGCCAGCCCTTAAGGGAAAAGGGCCACACTTGCGCGCCGCCTTACTCTTTCAATAGATCTTGTGTGCCTCTCTTCAGGAAGAACCTCAAGAGGATTCTAAAGGATTTAATGAAGGGTCTCTCAAGTTTTACCCTCCGGGTTACCTTTTGTGCAAGTATATCATGTGTCGCGTAGGCGTATACCTGCGCGACCAAAACTTGCACGCCCACGCAGTACCTGTACGCCTGCCAGGACATGCACGCCCCTGCCTTTTTGGGTGACTTTCTTGCCCATTTCACCCCTCTTAAGCCATTACTCCTTTCCTATTCATGATTTAGTCTTCAAGACACTCTTCAAAGCCATTTTATGGCATGATTTATTGATTTGACTTCCCTATCTGAAAGTAATTTTGTGGAATATCTCTCAAAACCAAGTGATTTACACATCTTTATGTCACTAAAGATTGAGATTTCATTAATTCAACCTCATCCTTTAAGATGAGAGAATCCTTAACCTGGGTCTCCTTTTCAGGAATAATCCCTAGTCATAAGTCCTCTAATATGGGCATCTTCTTTAGGAGTAAACCCCAAGTCCCTTAATTTTTGGGCATCCTCTTAGGAGTAAGCCCCAGATCCCCTAACCTAGGATTCCATTTCAGGAGTAAGACCCAGTCTCAAGCTTGGACATCTTCCTTAGGAGTAAGACCCAATTCTTAAAATTCCCAAATCTAGGAATCCTCCTTAGGAGTAAGCCCCAATCTCCTAATTTGGGAATCCTCCTCAGGAGTAAGCCCCAAACCTTAATCCTTGACCTGGGCCTCCTTTTCAAGAGTATGCCCCAGTCTTAATTTCGCTTAACCAGCCCTAATTTACCATTGATCTGGGATTCCTTTTTAGTAGTAAAACCCAATCATAAGTCTTCTCCTAATTTGGGCCTCCTTTTTAGGAGTAATCCCCAAGTTAGAGTATTCAAAATCTCCATGAAGCCCATATACCTTTATGGACCCTGTTCCTGGATTTCTTTCCTAAATTAAATCCAAACCTTAATTTATCTGGGCAGTCATACATACATAAGCCCCACATTATTTCTTATGATTGCATCTTTAATGGCAAAATTTTCTAATTTTTACCAATACCTCTTGTTTCTCACATCGAGCATGACTCATGTGAGCTTAGAGTGTAAAAGTAATTGTGACATCCTTCTTTGAGCCATCAATCATAAACATCATACTCCCTTACTCGAACTATGTGGGTTCTAATTCCTTTTTTAAACAAAGGATATGTAGGTAGCCCATCTACGGGTTCGATCCCAACTCTAAAATAATCCATGTCCTTCTGAATGACAATAAACTTCAAGTTCCCCACTGAGTGGCTTTAAAACCAGCATGGTCATCATAATGACCAAGAGACTTCTGTATAAATGTGTCGAAGGGTACCATTGACCAATAATCTCTAACAAATACAGATGATTCTCTATCGATGAAGAACCTCAAATACATACAAAAGATTCTCTAAATTTCCTACGTATTTAATCATTGATTGTTAGATCTGAAGGAAAGATCATTTTATACTTGGTAATGTAATAAGGATTCATGAACATAACTTAAATCTATAAAGAGAGTCCTAGAGTAGACAATAATTCCCCTAAAAAAGGTGTGATGAGTCTGACCTCCCATCCTCTCGACCAATGAAAATTCATAATCCTCATCAATCCACAAACTAATGAGAACCTACCTTTGGAATGTAGGTCCGAATGGATGTGGAATCATTGGATGTTTCCGGTTCTACCAAAAAACCCGTTAGAAACCGATCGGAACGTTTGAACCTTCCATCAAGGCAGTCATCCCCAGATTCCGAGGAAAAAAGGTAGCCCATCTACGGGTTCGATCCCAACTCTAAAATAATCCATGTCCATCTGAATGACAATAAATTTCAAGTGCCCCACTGAGTGGCTTTAAAACATGCATGGTCATCATAATGACCAAGATACTTCTGTATAAATGTGTCGAAGGGTACCATTGACGAAGAATCTATAACAAATACAGATGATTCTCTATCGATGAAGACCCTCAAATACATACAATAGATTCTCTAAATTTTCTACATATTTAATCATTGATTGTTAGATCTGAAGGAAAGCTCATTTTATACTTGGTAATGTAATAAGGATTCATGAACATAAATTAAATCTATAAAGAGAGTCTCGTAGTAGACAATAATTCCCCTAAAAAAGGTGTGATGAGTCCGACCTCCCATCCTCTCGACCAATGCAAATTCATAAGCCTCATCAGTCCACAAACTAATGAGCACCTACCTTTGGAAATTAGTTCTGAATGGATGTGTAATCATTTGATGTTTCCGGTTCTACAAACAAACCCGTTAAAAACTGATCGGAACGTTTGAACCTCCCATCAAGGCGGTCATCCCTGGATTTCGAGGGAAATAGTGAAACCCTCAAAACCAAGAAAACATTTTTGTATTGTTGTGATACTTCAGTAAAATTATCATTAAGTCATTTGAGAAGTGTGGTTATTAACTATAGATCAATCCAACACAATGTGTGGCCTATATGACTCACTGTGAGTTCTTTAATTTAGAATTCAACTTTTTGTTCCAAACACAAGTGATATACTAAAAATTGAAATAACCATTTTTTATACATTAAGAAAATGATCCATAAGTAATTTTTGATTTCTAGGAATTATCTTCATATCAATATGATATACAATGTTCCTAATTTGACTCAATCTCTATGTTTTGAGTTTTGAAATGAAATTTTAGTACAAAACATGCATCACTCAATAAAAACCAAGAAAATTAACTTTTATTGTTTTTATTATTTATTAAAAAGATTTTTATTTAATTTTTTACATGTAAGAATCAATCTCATGTGAAATAGATGCATAAATTGGACATTATGACTCAAAGTGCATGTTTTTTAGTTTAAAGTGAAATTTTTGAAAAAAAGGTGAGGTACTAAAAAAATGAGAAAACACATTAAAATTGTTTTTGAAAATTTAGAAAAATTATCCTTATACAATTTTTCATGTGTAAGGATAAACTGTATGTCAATCTGATGCACTATGTGGCTGGTATGACTCCTTGTGTGTCAATTTTTTTAAAATTGACATTTTACTTCAAAAAAACCCCCCATACTCAAGACTAAGAAAAAGAATTCATATAGTTTTGATAAATTAAGAAAATAATCCATAATTCGTTGATGACTTTTATAAATTAACTTCATATCAATATGATACACGGTGTACCCGGTATGACTCAAACTGCGTGTTTTGAGTATAAAATGAAATTTTAGCTCAAAATGTTTGTCACAATTTGAAAACTAAACAAATGTGATCTAATTGGATTGATAATTTAATAATATGATTCATAATTAATTTTTGATTTGAATGAATTAGTATCACATCCAAGTTACAATTATGTGATTGGTATGAATCAATGTGCGCATTTTCAGTTTAAATTGATCTTTAAAAAACACACTTGTGACAAACTCAATATAAATCAAACACATTTGGATTAATTTTATACTATAAGAAAAATATATTATTGCCATCTTTGATGTGTTGGAATTAAACCCACATCAATCTAATGCACTATGTGACTAGTTTGACTCCAAGCGTGTCTTTCTAAGTAAAATTGAGATTTAGTTAAAAAACATCACATGCTCAAAATAGATCAAACACATTTGGATTATTTTTATACTTTAAGGAAATGATCCCTTAGTCATTTTTGATATGTTAGAATCAGATGCACCTCAATTCGATATATGGTGTGACCGATCTGACTCAAACTGTGTGTTTTGAGTTTAAAAAGTTGATTTTAGTTCAAAACACATATGGTACACTCAAAAATGAAAAAACACATTCAAATTGTTTTCATAATTTATGAAATCAATCTATAAGCCATTTATGATATATATGAATCAGCAATGCCTCTATCTGATACATCATATGACCAGTATGACTCAAATTGTGTGGTTTCATTTTAAAAATGAAATTTTATTAATGTATTATTTCATATTTATGTTTAATTTATTTATTTATGGTATTACTAATATAAAAATAGTTTTATTTTATAGGTTTATTAGTTTTCTCGATTTTGAGTGAATTTTTTGGTAACTGTGACAATGATTAGAATTTTTTGAGAGGGATTCAGGTGCCAAAGACAATAGAAAAATTATTGTTTTTGAATGTTTATGATAAATTGTAACTTCTAATGTAATGGAAATAATATTGTTTGAAATTTATATAATTTAGTGTTTTTATTGTATTTGTGATTTAATTTTTATTTCAATTAAATTATGAATTTTTCATATACCTATATTTACCATTGCATTTTACTGTAATTTTAATATCACACTATAGTACTATGATCTTTATCAGTGCTATTTATAACACTAATAAAATAGGTCGACTTTAAATGACACTTAGAACAACAATGATTTTTTAGTTTTGATAAAGTTCATTTTTCATGCTCATAATAGACTGATCTGTAGTAGTGCATATGTATTGAAAAGTGTCTCACACCCATCACATCATGCTCAAAATCACTCTACACTTCTATTATTCATTTTTTTCATGTCCACAAAAGAGTCCCACCTAAATCATTGGCATCACTAGTTGGCGATGAAAATAATTACAACCAAGAACAATAATAATGATAATAATAAAATATAATAGGTATGTGGGTTTATGAATAATAATAACAATAACAAAAAACAAAAATCAATATTAATAATTATAATAAAATAATAATAATAATAATAACATTAATAGTTTACACTAATATTTCGAGTACATTTCATAAGGAAGATGAACACACATCCATTGTCTCTAATAAGACTAGGCCATCATCCTCCACTAATATCTAAACCGCAACCAATTTGAGATCCCTCCAAGACATATTTTCCAACACCCCAACTAGTACAAACTCCACAAATTTATTGATACAGTATCACATACTACCACACTATAGTCACTACTACATATTCCATGATATTAAGTACTTACATATACCAATAGTTAAAAAATTGATAAATCATAGACCTTTATCAACACTAAAAAAATAACTAAAAAATATCACCATAATTGGTCCTCAAAATGATGAAAAAATTTAAACCTTTATCATTTATTTTTTTTATACTAATGAAGGTAACACTTTATCAGTTCTTTTTTAGAAATGATAAAAGTATACCCTTTATCAGTTTCAAAATAACATTGATAAAGGGTACCCAACATAATATATTTTATTTATACTTATCTATATATTCTTAAAACTTATTTATATAAATATATATATATATATATAATATTTAAATTTAATTATGTATAATTTTTTATTTAATATTATTTATAAATATATATGTATATATTTATAATTACAGACATATTACAAAATATTGTGCTACAAACTTTATAAATTAATATATTAATACCTTAAATATAGTTTTTATTTAAATATATATATTTATAACCATATTATATATTTTATAATGATTGTATAGAAATATATTTATACTTATATATGTATGTTTATATATATTTATTGTAATATATATTATAAGATTTATAAACAAGTATACAACTAAATTAAAATATTCTCATATGTAAAATTCATGTTTAAAAATATATTTCATATTAAAATATTTTTGATAAATCTTATTTTAATAATTTTCGTTAGAAATGGTATCAAAATTACATTAATCAAAAAATATATTTAATATAATATTTAAATACATTGAATAATTAAAATTCAAATATAATATATTAATATTTTATTGAAATTATTATATATATATATAAATGAAAATATATTAATTTAAGTATATTTATATTAATATATGTAGAAAATATAAAAATACATATTAATATAATTATTGTCCTTGTTACATGAATTTTTAAAATGACATGAAAATCATATTGTGCAAAAATAGGAATAATGTGATAAAAATGAGGTGTTAATATACCTATGTATATAATATACAAACATATATATATATATATATATATGAATATGTGTGTCATGTGTATAAATGTATATGTGTGTGTATGTGTATGTACATGTGTATATATATATGTATGTATATGTTTATGTATGAATGTGTATATGTATGCATGTGTATATATGTGTATATATGTCCTAGTTCAAGTGTTTTTATATGTATTTTTATGTGTTTATGTGTATAAATGTGTATCTATCTATGTATATCTATATTGATGAATGTGAAAATATTCATATGTATGTGTGTGTGTGAAGAGGTATGTATATGGATGTGCATGTACGTGTATATATATATGTATGTATGTGTGTGTATTTTTATGTATATGTATGCTTATATATTCGTATGTATGTAAAGTTATGTGTATGTGTATGTGTATGTGTTTGTGTATGTATGTGTATGTATGTGTATGTGTATGTAATGAACTTGTTTGGGTCATTCCACTGACAGACACCCGATTCAGCCTGTCGATTTCTTAAAGGGCATTCCCAATCCCCATGGGATGGAAACTAGTGCTTGTCCATCAAATGAACACACATGGGATATGTTTTTACAACTAATCAAATTAAATTAAAATTCTATAATATAATAAAAATATATCATGACCATTTTGTATATTGGACTCCCATGCTGAAACAAAGTCTGAGGGAAATAAAAAAATATAAATTATAAGGAAAAAATAAATAACAATGAACATTAAAAACATCTGTCACCACTCTATTCTTCCTCTACTACAAGGAAAACATGCCTAAAAAATTCCTATCTTCATCCAAACAAATATCTCTACACCACCAACCATAGAAAGTAGTAAAAGCCTAGTTGGGAAAGTTAAACAGTTCCAAGGAAAATATACAGAACATTTCATGAAACGTTATGTAAGGTCCATACAAAATATGTAATATGAATGTTGGCTGAATATGATTAAGTAATACTAAACTCAATAAATAAATTCTCATTGAGTGGTGTAAAAAAGAACCAGGTACCTGCAACTGAGATAATAATGTAGGTGTGAGAGCACTTAATAGGCTACCACAACCCTCTGAAACTAAGCTGTTTCTTTAATATTACATTCTATGCATGATAGATTTAAATAAAATAGAAAAATAAACATTTTTATATATTTATACAAAATAAGAAACAAAATAATATATGTTCCACTTTTAAAAAATATCCTAACCACCACTTCAGAAATACATATTCCAAAAAAAAGTAGTTTTCAAATTTACCCATGGTTTTCGAAAACAAATTTAAAAATTAACCATTACTATAAAACTTTCAACAATGACCTAAAACTATATTTTTAAAACTCACAAGTGATTTGAGTTTTAAAACAAAAATTTCCCCTTTTTTCTCATAGGATATCACTTTTCAAAATAGTTTGAAAACTATTTAAATCCATCCTTTCCTTTTTCCCTTCTATATAATATTTCCAAATCCCTTTTAAAATAATTTGAATATAAAACACCAAAAAATTAACAAAGAAAACATTTATACTCCACTATATCGAGTCATACAATAAGGGAAAAAATTACAAGAACATATGTTTAATGAAATAATCCAAGAATGAGGGGATACAATCAATGTATAAGGTAAATCCACTAAATGATCTTACAAATGAACCTTGAGTCAATAATCTGACCTGTGGATTCAAAACTAGTGATATAATGACTCATAATGAATATAGGATAAACCATATAACATAGAATGACTACATACAATTGGAGGGTCATGTGATCCTCCTTGGGTTCTCATAGTCCCCACTAGAAAAATCTTGGTCCATAACCACCCATGAGAACAGTCTGTCTTAAAGGGGAAATTTCCCATAATAGGCAATCTTGGACCTAGGGAAACACTTCTAATCAATTTCCCATGTTACGGCCTCAACTAACTTAGTCACTGACCACATTCCCCATGGTACACCATGACATGTCAAAATATAGTAGGCATAATCAATCATTCCTTACTCAAGGATAAAGTATTTAAAACTACTCATAAAGCACCTGATACCCTCAAAAAATAATCCCCATAATAAAAAACAAGAATAAAATATGATGAATAAATGTAAAAATCCCCACATGGGACCACATTCCACTATAGGCCTCAAGAATCTCAAAGGGGCTTAAAAGGGTATCACATCATTTATGAAAATTCATTTTCACAAACTTTGAAACTTTCCATCCCTTGAAAAAAATTACAACATCCTGCAATTTTATGAAATATATTATATCAAATTAATTTATATTATTTAATATATTATATTAAAAAAAATACAGAGTTTATCTTGCATCACACACAACAAAAATTTTATCTTTTATTTCATGCAACATCAAGATCCTTTGATGAGTTCTATTATACACAAGCCCAATCCTTACTATAAAACTTTATAATATTAAAATTATTATGATAGTTATCACCTATCCTTTTGAATGGAAAAAATTAATTATATTAACCAATGTTTGTAAATATATCTTACACATGTTTATAAAATAAATTAATTGGTTAACAATTAATTATAAATAAATACAAACACCGATTTAATATAAGAGATGTGTTTTTATAAAAAACTCTTTTGTATAACCAGAATAGAATTTTATCTTAATAAATTAATTTAATAAATATTATTTAAATATATTAAAAAAATTTATACGTTAAATTTAATTTTTTTAACTTCCATAGAAATGGTTTTATTGGGGGAAGATAAGAATAAATCCAATTTTAAGAATAAAAAAGCTGTTTATTTTTAAAATGCATTTTTAACATATTTTTATTGAGAACCTATTTTAAATATAATTTTTTTCACATTTATAATTTTTATGTGAAAAAATAAACTTATTTCTTGAATTTGTAATATCAAAATTTACTTAGGTGATTTTTTTGTATTTTTTTGAGAACTTTAATATTTTTATTAATAGTGAATGACAAAGAATTTTAATCAAAAACTGTTTTTTCGTCTAATAATTTATAGTTTTATATTATGATTTTAACTATTTTTATTGTATAATTAGATAAAATGTATATTATTTTTAAAAAGTTTAGGTAATTGAAATAAATTTCACATTAAAATTAGATATGAAAACATTTCAAACATTTGAAATTCTCTCTTTAAAAATCCCCTTTCTCATCTCGTCCTCTAGATTAATTTTAAATTAATTTGTGACATGTATATTATTGGAATTTTGAAATTTTAATTAAATATTTCTAATAACAATAATTTATCATGTATAATATGTTCACATTAGTTTCTTACCAAAAATATTAGTAAATGTAATTACGAGGATTAAGGTAAAAATGATTTTTCTTAGTGGTTAAACTTCAATATTAAGTGGCCAAATGGCCTAGAAACATGTAAAAAACACATTTTATGGCCATTATTAAAAAATATAATAAATATTATCTAATTTAGATCATTATTTGTGTCCCATGATATATGGGATACCTATCGATAGTGTTTACCTTTTTATATTTACAATAATGACACTCCCCCTCCACTGTAAAAAGAAACACACCCTCCCCACTTATTCACACATATTAAGCCCTTAGATCAAACAAAAACTTTGAAAATAGCCTCAAAAAATATATCATATCATTCTATAGTCCTAAATTATATCATATATAATACCAAATAAATCCTTTTGTGAAAAGATTGAGTTACATGAAAAAGAGGTAACATTTTTAAAAAGTCACATATGTTTTATTTCTTTCTCCACCGATTCAATTACTCTTATTCAATCCATTTAAAATAACCTCATAAAACTAAATATAATGATATGTTTTTTTATTTTAATGTTCTTACCTACAACTTAACACAATTCCATCAAATGGTGTAAATATTCATTGTTCATGTAAAGGGAACACTACCTCCTTGTGAACCGATGTCATTCATTCTCCCATTACCACCATTCAAGGTTGGGAGTAATGATATAATTAATTTTTTTATTTGATATATATGTTATAAATTATTTTTTACTAATTCTATAATTATTATATAATACATAAATTCATGCATTCCATTTTTTGGGGATATGATAACATTGATTGTGGACGTGTGGACTACGAAATATTCAAAGTTACATGACACATTATCCTTTTTTATGGGATGTATTAAGGATGTGTTTAATAAGAAAATATGAGATAAATGAAATATTCATGATATTAATGAAATAATTTCCTATCTTTAAATAAAACATATCATTTTCATCTTTCCATTTCACATACGAAAAAAGTGATAATGTCGTTTGTGGACATGTGGACTACCGCCTCCTCAAAGTGATGTGATTATTCCTTTCCCATCAGAACATACCTAGAATTATTAATTTAATTATCTATAATTAAATAATATGGTATTTATTACATAATTGTTATTATTCAAAAATAAAATTCACTTACCTTCTTTCCATAATGATAACTGAAAATGGGAACATTACTCATGCATACGTACGACTTACCATCTTATTGATTGTAATGTTGGATAATTTCTCAAAACCTATTTATTATGTTATTTTAATGTATAAATGATGTAAAAATGTGATAATTATTTCATTTTTATTATTTAGTAGGTGTTTTATTAAGGAATTCGTTGACCTAGTCGACAGATCAAAGGTATTTTGGACACATAAGATGAATATGGTCTAAACATCCAACTTAAAAATTATTAATTATATCATTGTAGAGAAATTTTTTATAAGAGAAATAAAATTTATAATGAAATTTTAAAATAATATTTATCAATTTAATATTTAATATAATTTTATTATAAAGTGATATAGTGGATAGACATGATAAATCAGACTCAAGGTAAGGGGTTTTATTCAAATTTATAGTCTATTGAGGCTTATTTGTTATTATGAACACATTTACTTTTATATGTTATATCTACTACATTATGAATTTTTATATAACTATTTTTATTTATTTCATGATATTAAAATTTTAAATTAATTTTATTCTCTCACAGTAATAATTATTCAAAAGTTTCTCATATTGTAATGAATTTTCATCCCATGTTATACGTATGTGAGAAAAATTTCATATTCACCACTCACTTATTTTGAGCGGTGTGTCTAACACCCATTGATATATAATATCATGAATTATTTTATATTCATGGTATATAAAAGTTTCATTATTGGGGTTTCTGATTCAGATGTTACCAATGTTGTAAGGTTTTATTAACTCAATTTCATTTCAATGGGTTAAACTTCTATGTCATTTGTTATGTTATTCCATGTATATGTGTGAAATGACCTCTACTTATTTTATATTTTATTTCTTATTAATTTATTTAATTTATTTTTTTAAAAAAATAATTATTTCAATGAATTATTATCACTCCAATAATACAATCTTTGTATGTATTTTCTCAACTCACTTGTATTTATGTGAGATATATTCCATAATCAAAACTTATTTTCATTTTGTAGTTTATATACGTACCATGAATGTATTTTATGATTCTTATCCTAAAATATATTGGGTTTTATGTGTCACATCCATTAAATTATTTTTAATGAATTATAGTAATTAGTTTCAGTATAGTATTTATCATTGGGTTTCCATTGAGTTTTGATTGAAAAATAAGGAAAATGAGGTTGGAAGTGAATGAATAATGGTTTTCCAAACCATATTCCCTTCTGAGAAAAACATGAGAAAAATGGACATTTTTGGATAGTGGTTACCACATGGTTTGTAATCCATGTTGGATAATTTGGCAACATGTTCCTCTTGGATAGTTAGGGGTGCATAGTTGCCACATGATTTGGGAAACTATGCCTGAAAACTATGAAACCTATACAACTAATTAATAATTGGAAATTTACCATTGTTACACACATGGATTTAATCATAATTACCCTCTCGTTTATCCAACTAAGGATTTTATGTCATGGGAGCCTCCTCTATGATTTCTTAGACTTATTGGGCATCATTAGTTATGTGGTTTTGACCCCCAAACATAATGGAATCATCATGCAAGTGTCTTTTTTATTTAATCTTCCCTATTTATAGGGTTTGTCTCCTATATTTTTGACATTTCCATTTTTAATGTCTGTTTATACCTATAGGGGCCTATATCTGTTGTTGTTTCCAAAGAAATTGATATTTGTTGCTTAATTAGGCCTTAATAGGGTTTTGTGGTGGTGTGAATACAGTTTGGAACCAATTTTAGGAAGTTTCCAAGTGTAGGTATGTGGTTTCATGAATTTACATTTTTTTGATGATTTCTACATGATTTCTCAATTATAAAAAAGTGTTGTATGGTTTATTATTACTGTGAAAAACATGTTTTGGAAGTATTTTGACATGAAAATATGATGAAAGGTTGATTTTCTAAAGAAAAATGGTTATATTTTCTGTGTTATTCATTGAGATGCTTCTTGAAAGTATATTAAAAAAATGTGTGAAAGGTGAAAAATAAATTTTCAAAGGAACATTATGTGAATAATTTTGGAACTTGGTGGGTTTCCAAGGTAAATGGATTTCTGTGGCATGTCAACTTCTCTTTTGTTCACCTAAAGTGTGATTTCTGAACAATCAAAGTGATATAACACACTTTGGAAAATAAATTTCTTTTTTTATGTGGATTTAAAAAGGGTCTTTTCCCATGAAATTGGATGATTTATTTATGTTCAATAATTTTAATATCTCTAAATGGGTATCATGAATTTTTCTTGTGGTGAGAAATGTGTTTTTATATGGTTTTGACATTTATAAAATGTAAACTGGTTTTGGTTATGGAAAATTATTCTTTCCATGTTATGATTATGAACGCAGTGACTTCCTTGTGTGCTTGTGATGCTTGGCATGGGTATGTGAAATTGATGATTTATGTGATATGTGATATGGGAATTTGTGCACAAGGTTAATCTTGGGTATCTAGGTGGGTGAACAGGAACTAGTACGTGAGATGTATCAGACCTGGTGAAGCCCAGAATAATCGAGAATATTTGAGGATTTCAACACTAACTAAACATGTAATATGATCATAGACCACTAGACATTGGGATGTGTTCCCCTATATTACCTCATGCATGGGAAGGAAATTGGTTTTGGATTATGATATGGAAACCATTAAACCATAGGATAGAATACCCTCTAATGAATCATTCATGAGAGCACTATTGGTATTTGAGATTGGTGGATTTTGATTGCTGAGGAAAGAGATTATTAGTGTCCCACTTATTCAAGATACCATTAGAAATTTACCCATCATGTTCTCTTGTGACATGATGCTATGATGTGATGTTGTCTATCGGTACAATGTGGACCTGGTGTGTTGTGGTTTGAAGGAATGGTAAATTTCTATAATCTATCCTTTATAATTGTTTCCTTGAAACGTATCTTGATTTTTTTTTCAAATTTGATATCACAATATGCATGTTCATTTTTCTTAAACTGTTATAGAATGGAATTTATTTTTGTGTGGCATCCTATTTGGATTTTTATCACACCATTTATACTCTTTTGGGTGCATGTAGACTATATTATGTATGGCCCAGGTAAAGGAAATATTTATCATGGTGAAAGTTGATCTAGTTGCTAGTTTTACACTTATTTTAGGTGTCAATGGTGGTGGCTTGAGGGTGATGTCGATGTTGTCTCATAGTGTTTTTTGGGAATGTTTTGTGGTTCCATTTCTAATTTTTTACTTCTGGTTTTGAAAAATGTTATAAACATTGAATTAGAAAATTGATGTACCCAGTTTGGTTATAGTTATCCGTTATTTTGATTATTATTATTGTTTTCTTATGATTATGTAAATGGGTAAAACCATTCCCAACATGTATTATTGATACCTAGAGACTATTTTCCAACATTTGGGGATCAATAATTCCCTTCAATCTATGACATGGATTGGGTTGGGTTTCAGGTTGGATGAAACCTTGGCCTAGTTTATGAAAAAATGGTATCAGAGCGAGGTTATACTCATTTGTGGTCAAGTTATTTTGGGAAGAGAATTTATAGAATAGAGCTAGGATTTTTTGGGAATTTATGTTGTTGTTTCTAGTGGGGTGACTCCCTAGCACACCAAGTGATAGGAGCCAAGTCTCCAAAGGATTTTGGGATTTGATGTTACTTATCCATCAATAGAGTTGTATTGGATGTCGATTTTATATTGACACTAGCTGGAGGTGGAGTGGTTCGGTTGGTCTTGGTATTTTTATGAATTTGGTTTTTTTTATTTATGAATTAATCTGTAGTTTTTCTTTCTATTTAAAATTTTCATAATGGTATTTTGATGGGTTTCCTTGTGTTTTTCTTATTGTAGAAAAATACCTCCTCAAATAATTTAGGTGAAGTCATAGGGAGATGCTTGAGAGATTAATCCATCGCTAATAAATAAGAGTTTAGTGGAGAAAATGTTATTGGATGTCTAAGATTTGATGTAATGAGCCAGATATAGTCTTTATCAAGTTTGAGAATCTAAACCATGTGTTGTAAAGGATAAAATCGGGATTTCTTTATGAACAAGTCTAATTCTTTACAAGGTAGCACATAATATCATAAAAAATATGAGTAGCTTGAAAATATATTGCGGATGTTTTAATTACTTTATAATCTTGAGTTTTTCAAGGTGAAGTGTTCATCATTCATGTTAAAAGGTCCCAGTTGTTAATGGTTGGATTCGGTGGTTATAGATGGAAAGCACAAGAAGATGGGTTGGAAATACATCAATGTTTTTTTTTCAATGAGAAGTATTTCCCTAATGTTTTTCCTTTTTCTAGATACTGGGAGTTCAGGGACATAGACAAGGAATTCAGTTAGTGATGGAGTATGCTAACCACATCAGAGATCTTGTTCATCACACATCAAAGCAAATTTTTAATGAGAAGATAAAGGCTCAGAGGTTTTAGATGGGTTTCCAACTAGAAATTTGATCTCAGTTATATTTTATCGAGATGAGAACTTATTACTTGGTGGTTGATCATGCAATGATAGAAGAATTTTATCATGGAACAATGTATGGTTTATCTAGTGAAATATCAACAATTGGAAGTGGTAGTTCATCTGAGAAAAAGAGGATACAAGATGAGCATGGGAAGATGTCAGGTGGTATTTCTGGGCACCCTTGCCATTTGACATTGTTTTTGGATTCTGATGCTGGGTCTGTTGTGTACCATAGGTGTGGGAAAGTAGGTCACTTAAGATCTGTGTATTCATCTCCTCCATGACATTGTCATTGGTGTGGGGGCTATTGGTAACTTGTATCAGTTTTGTAAGGTAGAACACCCAGAATAGAGTGGTGCAGTATCTGTGGCTTTTAAAGTGATGTCAGCCTAGTGAGAACCTTCCAGGAGTGCAGGTTATTTTTTTAGAAGATGTGGTTGATGTAATGGATCATCTTTTTAACATATTCAGTTTATGGTGGATCTGTAGGATAGTGGTCATTCTCACAGACAGTGTGAGAAGAGAAAACTTTATGTTGTAGAGAAAGCACTAGAGGAATCAAATACAGTCCTAGTGACATTTTGAGTCACCATTCTGATTTCATCATCATACCTTTTATTCTATTTGATAATGGTTCTTCAGTTTCTTTTTTTTCTTCACATCTTTTGGATGTGTTATAGTTTCCAACTGAGCTTATGATGTATGAAATGGAGTTTGTAATGCCACATGGTAAGTGGTGGGGGTTGGGTTTCAGGTGTCCATTTTGTTCAATAAACATGTAATGGGTTGAGATGGAGTGATATTGTCTTTATTAAAAGATAGAACTATTTGAAGTGATCCTTGGAATGGATTGGATGGTGTGTTTCTATGAGAACCTCGATTGTTATAGGCAGTGAGTCAGTTCTGTGACACCTAATGGTAATACCAAAGATATTTATGCTGCGTGACATCCTCGTTCGGTTTCTGCAAGACCTCCACTTCCAAAATAGGGAAAACATTTTTTTCATATATCATTTCTCATGTTAGGGTATGGTGACAATGATCCAGATGGTGGATTACATCCTATGTTTGAAGAGTTCAACATGTGGAGTTTTCTTTTCACTTTGAACTGGGAACACAAATGGTATATCTTACCCTATACCATATGGAACCCCCCAAGTTGAGGGAAATAATGGTACTTCTAGACAATTTAGAATACTAAGGATTCATTTTCCTGAGCATCACCAATTTGGACTCCCTAGTTCTCTTCAAAACAAATTCTCGATGGATCTATCAAATTTTACATTTATTACTAGAAGATGAACTATGTGATGATGAAGAAAAAATTTCCTTCTCCTATATTGAAGAACATTTTGATATTCTTAATGGGGAAATGTGGTTTTCAAAAATTGAATTGTATTATATATATCATCAATTCATAGTTAGAGAGGTTGATATCCTGAAAATAGTCTGTGAATCATGTACAACCATTTTGAATACATGATTACTCATTTGGGGTGGAATAATGATCCTACTGTCATTATGGAACTTATGAATAGTGTTTTCCATCAACATCTCAAATCATTTTTCATGGTATTTGTGGATGACATCATGCTCTATTCCATGATCTAGGAGGAGCATGAGTGGTATTTAAATATTCTTTAGGAAGCCTTTTTATCATCTTGTCTCTACATAGCTTTCTAAATGAACCATCTGGATTAGGGATGTGATGTTTTTGGGTCATATGATCCCAGAACAAGGGGTATAGGTGGTCCCTTATAAGATTATTATGGTGATGTAATTAGAAGATCCAAAAAAAACTTATTCGATATCATAATCTTTTTGGGCCTAGAAGTACATTACAAGTGATATGTTTGAGATTTATCTTAGCTTTATTTGTCCATGATGAAACTCACATGGAAGGGGGTTATGTTTGAATGGATCCCTTAGTGTTAGTAATCCCTTTAAGATCTTAATTTGTGGTTTACCACCACCCCTATTTTGATCATGGATGAATTTGGAAAGGGTTATGTGGTTTATTATGATTCCTCATCTATGCGTCTAGGGTGTGTGCTAATTTAGGTAAATCATGTGGTGGCTTATGGATCTCACCAAATCTGTTCGCATGAAAAGAATTACCCATAACATGACCTAGACTTAACAGTGGAGATACATGCATTGAAGATGTGGAACCATTATCTTTTTGTAGATAATTTTTCGGTTTATTCTGATCAAAAGATATTTGCTTAAATTTTATCCCAGATGGGTTTGAATCTAAGGTAGGCTCATTGGGTTGAGTTTCTTCAATGATTTGATTTTAATATAGCCTACATCCTTATGAAGGTTAATATTTTGGTAGATTCCTTGATAAATAATGTGATAGTTAAATCTTTGAAAGAGTATAGTGATGAGTGGAAATTGTTCATACATTTTGATCACATTCAAAATGAGTAGAGGTTCATTCTTATAAAGTGTCCAGTTGATAAATTCTCTCCAAAAATTTAATTAGTGGGAGAAACCTTGTGATGATTTTTTCCAGTAGTCTATGAAGTTTCCAAATGGTGGGATATGACTTATTAATGTTAATTGTCTTTTGAGGGAGTTATGAGCTTCAAGGGTCACTCAATGTTTCTATTTTCTATGATGAAGTTGGTGAAGCTAGATAGCCACTAGTCTCAGTGGTATGTTCATGCTGGTGTGACCAATATGTTTTATGATGTGTGTTGGTAGTTCTGGTATCCAAAAATGAGGAGGGATATAAATAAATTTGCATCATAGTGTTAAATATGTAAGCACAAGAAAGTAATTCACCAAAGGCCCCTAGTTTTCCAAAACTTCTACCAATTCTTTCCTAGATGCGAGATGAGATCTCCATGGACATTATTGTGGGATTACCTCATACACCCAGTGATGGAATGATATTTTTGTATTGATCAACCATATGAATAAATAAACCGACTTCATACGATTCAATGATTCATCTTAAGTGGATGAATTAGGCTAGTTGTATGTTCGAGTGATAGTGGGGCTTCATGGTGTGACATCAGATATTGTTTTAGATAGGGACCTTTGTTTTGCCTCTAATTTTTGGGAAGGCATTGAAAAGGATATAGGAACACATTTAATTTTATATATGAAATAAATTCCCCAAATGGATGTTCATATAGAGTGCGAGAATTATATTTTGGAAGATATTCTTTGGGAATTTGAGCTGGCTTTTGGAGGTTTTTGGGATAGCCATTTAGGGTTGGTTGATTTAACATATAATTATAGTTATCAGTGATCGATTAGAATGGATCATTTTGATGTGGATTAAAGTTGTTTTTGTCAGTATCCTTTGTGTTTGGCTGTGGTGGGTGAGACCTCATTATTGGCACCGAGTCTTGTGAAAGAGACTTATGATAAAGTCATGTTAATCATAAAGTGCTTGTTGAAAACTCAATGTCACTATATGTTTTATTGTGACAAGAGGCGGAGAGCTTTGAAGTTCTCATTCAGTGACCAAGTATTATTGAAATTGGAACATTTCTTAGGTCATCATCATTTGGGTAAGTAGGTGAATATTAAATCCATGTATGTTGGATCTTTTGATATTACCAAGAAAGTTGATAAGGTGGAATATAAGATGGATTTTCATTCATAGTTGACATTGATTTATGAACTGTTCTATGTCTCTCAGCTAAAAAATTATACTTTGGATCTATCCCATGTGTTGAGATGGGAGGATTTAGTGTCAGAGCCTAATTTTATATCTCTGAGAAGCCAAATCAGATTATGGATTCCCATGAGAGAGTGATTTTTGGGAATTCTATTATGTTATTCGGAGTTCATTGTATACATGGTTCTAATGAGCATGATCCATGGGAGAAGAAGTATTTGGTTCAAAAAGAATACCCAATTTTATTCTCAGACCAGTCAATGCTGTGACTTTCCAGGGGAGGAATGATTTCATTGTTGGGAGAATTTTATTATTCATGATTTCATTACGAGGTAATTCAAATATTTATTTCCATAATAGTACTTGTCATTGGGGTTTCCATTTATTTTTGAGTGAAAAATGGGGAAATTGAGCTGGGTAGTGGGCGGCACCTGGTTAACGCATGCTCTGACAAACCATAAAACCTTCACCATGAAACCATATAATAAATGACCATTTTTTTGGATAATAGAGACCATGTAGGATAACCATGATACATGTTACTCTTGGATAATGAAGGGAACACAGTTTTCGTACAGGTTGGAAAATTATGTGGGAAAACAATGTGACTTTTTTATGTGATTAAAAATATAACAATTAATTTTTTCCCTCCTTGGATTTAGACCTCCTTTTCCTCCCATCTACCCCACATAGTATTTTCATCTATGGGATCCTCCACTCTGATTTCATTAACTTATTGTGTATCATTCCTTGTGTGTTTTTAAACATAGAACATTATGGAATCATCATGTGAGTTTATTTACTCTTGACTCTTCCATATTTCTAGGGTTTCTCTCATCACCTTCTTGGGATTCTATTTTCTAGAAGGTGGTTTAAACTAGATGGGGTTTGATATTGTGTTTTCTGATGAGATCATGAGGTTTGTTTCTCAATCATTCATTTATAAGGTATTTTGGTGGTGTGGATGAGTGTTTTCACTTATTTTTGGAAGTTTCCAAGTGAGAGGTAGGTGGTTCCATTATTTTACATTATTAGATGATTTTGAATTGTATTCCTGCTTCCATGAATGTATTCTATGGTTTATGTTTATGGTGAGAAACATTTTTTTGAATTATTTTTACAAGAAAATATGATGGAAGTTGATTTTCTAATGGAAAATGGTTATATTTTTTGTCCATTATAGAGGTGTTTCTTGAATGTGTTTTATGAAATGTGTTATAGGTAAAAAAATTAATTTTCTAAGGAACATGTGGTGATAATGTGTTAAAAGTGGGTTTTATATAGAAATGGATTTTGTGGCCTGTAAGATTATTTTTTATTCACCTTATGTGTGATTTTTGAACATTGAAAGTAATACGAAGAACATTTCAAAATAAACAGGTTTATGTGTGGATTTTAAAAGGGGCATGGCCGATAGAAATGGTTGATTTGATTATTTTCTCTTCTTTTAATGTTTCAAAATGGGTTTAATGGATTGTTAAATTGGTGAAAATGTTTTTTAAATGGTTTTGGTGTGTGTAAAATGGAAATTTGTTTTGGTTATGGAAAATTGTGGTTCCCATGTCATGATTGTGAAATATTTGATTTCCTTGTGTGCTTACCATGTTTTTCAAGAGCATGAGAAATTGATGATTTATGTGATATTTTAAATATGAATTTCAGAACAAAGGGAATCTTGACTGACTATGTCGGTGAAATAGAACTAGTACTCTTGATGCTTCTGACGTGGCGAGGCCCATATTCATCTAGCAGGTTTAATGATTACAAGACTAACTACACCTAAAATATGATCGAAGACCACTATACCACGGGATGTGTTCCCATCCTGTAGATCATGCATAGTAATGATGTTGGAATTTGTTTTTTATTTTTAGACCATTAGACATGGGGATGGTATCCCCTCTAATGGATTGTATATAAGAATACATTTGGTAGTTGATGTTGGAGGATTTTTATCACCGAGGTATAAAGTTTTCAGTGTCTCACTTATGCTATATATCCTTAGGGATTAACCCATATTACTCTCTTGTGATATGATATTATGATGGGGTCAGGACCATCAGTACATGATTGACATAATGTGTTTTGGTTTCAATGAATGGTTATTTTTTAGTATGTTTGCATTTGAAATATTTCCCTGAAATGTATCTTGAAATATTTTTCAATGTGGATATGAAAATTTGCATGTTGATTTTTCTTTAAATTTTATAGCATGGAGTCCTTTATTTTTTGCAGAAACCTATTGGGATTTGGATCACACCATAAAATAATGTAACACCCCAAGATTTCATAGTACATTAGTTCTACATAGTAATTCAATAACTTACACTACAAGCAACATCGAGTTCAAGCACACAACAACTTACCAAACTAGCCGTTCAAAAGCGATTATGAATAGTATTAACAGAATTTTGAACTTTATATAACCCCTATAATTTTATAATACATATTATGAGTGTTTAGACTTAATTTAATGACAAATTCATTTTTTTCAGATAAAAGAAGTATTTTTCAAAAAATGAAATTTTATCACCTTTTAATGGAGAATCCTTTTTAAATCCAATATTTGAAACTTTTATATATTAAATTTGACCAAATAAACTTCTTCTTTGGTATTGGGACATAATAATTTAGTTTCAATAAATTTTTGGTGTTTTTCTGATAACTTTCATATTTTGGTGAATAGTGAAAAATTATATATTTTAACTGAAAACAACTTTTTTAATCAAAATAATATATAGTGTAAAAATATACATATTAATTTCTTGGATGTATAAATGGATTATATTTTTACCATTTAATCCATTGTTGGTAAATGGAAGTCATTTAATTTTGAAATTGGATATAAACAAATGTCAATCTTTTGGTAGTTATTATTTCATAAAAATATGCTTTTCGGTTTTGATGAGGGGAATTAATTTTAAACTAATAAATTCAATTTATATTTTTTCAATTTGCTAAAATAGACTTCATTTTTTATTTGATAATATGAAAATTATCTTAGGGTAAACTTTTGGTATATCTCTGAAAACTTTTATTTTTTGATGAATAGTGAAAAACCCTCGGTTATAGTTTAAAGCTGAATTTTTTTAAATAATTATTTAAATGACATAAATTTATTTTAGTTCAAAATAGATACATAATACCTATATAAGTTCAATTTAACTCATTGGAGTCAGTTTATAATAATATTAGACATATAGAAATATTATTGAACTTTTCACTGTCTTTTACCCATCTCCTATGAGAATTTGAAAATTCACATAGAACATAATTTTTCCGTTTCTAGGAGTTGAATTTAAAAAATCCAAGATAAATGGTTAATATCAATGAGAAAAATGTGGTTCAATAAGATAAAAATAATTCTTGGTGAATAGACACTTTATACTTTTATTTACCACAGTTAAATGTAAATAGGGTAATTGAGGGTAAAATGTTATTATTATTACCTTAAAACATGTATTAATTCTATTGGATAAGTATAATTAGACCAAATACAGACTTATGAATAAAATATGAACCTATTTGGTCCACATATATTAGATTAAGACATTTATTATTATTTTATTTAAAGAAGAGTTAAAAGAGTTAAAAGCAATGATTTATAACTAAAACATTTTTAATATATGGATAAAAATTAGATAAATTCGACTATAAATATTTATTAGAAATTTAAAAACGATTTCCTACATAATCGTATTTTATTTATATTTTTTAGAAATTCAATAATTTAATCTATTAATGAACCAATGATGATGCCGTAATTACCTAATTAATGAAATATTAAACTTATTGATATTATAAAAAATCAAATAAATGTAATTGGAGACATTTTATGAATTACACTAATTTTATAGGTTTATATAAAATATTAGGGTTGGTTAGATGACTTGTTTTTGAACTAATAATGCTGTTATAAATTTAGAAAAAACAAAATACTAAATAGTGTCAAAATTGACATAAAAGAGTTTTTAAAAGAAATATTATATTATTAACTGATATTATATTCCTAAAAATCTAAGGTTCTGCCAAAATACTTATATAATGATAGGTGTCTTATTAATGAACTAGTTGGGGTTCACTTTGATGTATATAGTATGTTTATTATCCATATAATATATAAATATAAAGAGACATGGTAAATTTCAAACTATTTAACTAAGAGTTAAATATAAAAGATAAGGTTAATATAGTAACCCAAACCTGTCAAAATCCTATTGGTAGTGTGTTTTTCAACCCATCCCCACCTTAGTCATTAAATAATCCATTTTTGAGCCATTAGAAACCTAAATTGATTTGATTATAAAATAATATTTCTAGTTTTCCTAAGGTGCCCCTCACCCCTCTTATAAAAGGGCACTCCCCCTTCTCTATAATTCACACCTTCAAAGCCATTTGGATCGGCCAAACTCTGACCAAATACACTCCCAACTATCCTCCCTTTATCTTAGAGGCCTTTATTTAGTAAAAAAGAAAACCTAATGAGCCCTTTTGATCAAATCAAAAGGGATAACCCGAAGAAGAGGTAAATATCTCACCACCTCTTTCAAGTTCCTTTCTTCTTCCACATCCCTTTTTTTGTTTACAATATAAAATAATAACTCCAGTATCTTCTATATACTATGATGTTATTTTGAATATGGTAGAAACATATTAATTATTCTATCCATCCTTTGAATGACATGTCACCATACTTGCATACGTACGGCGTACAGTCTCCACGTCATGGTGTAATTGTTATTCAATAAATTATTATTTAGATGGGTATAATAAAGATGTGTAATTGATGTAAATAATAAATATAACATGATTATTATTCTGAGTATATTATATAGCATCCAATTATATATTATTTTAATATCAAAAGAATGATATTGTCGCACTTGCATACGTTCAAATTACCGTCTCCACGAACGCGATGAGATTCATTCCTCATCGTATCCATTAAAGACTAAATTTCATTTGATGATTAAAAATAATGTTTAGAGACATGATATAATTTTTTATACGAATAAGATACATCCCATCCACAATAAATATGACCCACAAAACTAATAATATAACCGAAAACGAATCCATTAACACCCGAAACGACGATTATACTATGATATTATTAACAAAGAAATGTTAAAAGAATATATATGATATCATATTAACGTATATGATTATTTTATAATTTAATAAAAATTATTTCACCATTATATAGTATGTTAACCTACCCTCAACCATGGAAAAAGTACAAAGTAATGGTTTTCATATCTCACTTTTATTTCTCTGAGATTTCCATTGTTCGCCACTTATTTATTGGATGTGGTCTATTGTGTTTTGCCATTTGATATATATAATCATGATTCTATTTATATTCATCATATTATTTGATTCATTTCATGGTTATTAACTTTTATTCATAAGACTCGATTGATCACAACAAAGTAACGGTTTTTTCATCTCACTTTTTATTCATGTGAGATTCATGATATAATACCCACTATTTCCTTTTGTGTGGCGTATGTACTGTCCATGAAGGTATTCATTGTGTAATATAATTTAATGTATTGTTATTTACATCTAAATTGTAAGGTAATTCTTTCATGGGGTTTATCTTTCATAAGTTACCAAAACGGTAAGGGAATTTCAAATTTAAATTTCCACTCATTGGGCTTTATGCATACTTCGTTGAATATTTTACTCCATGATTATGTATGGAATTACTATTTATTATTTGTGTAGTAATTTCCACTCACCATTCTATGGATATAATTTTGATACAAATAATCACTTCATTGATAAATTATGAAGTCATCGATATGAACTTGATAAGATTAATTTTAACTCAATCTCCTTTTATTGAGTTAAACATCCAATTCATTGGTGTTGTTTGTACAAGAATATGTGTGAATGTACTCTGATTAATTTACACTAAATATCCCATCATATTGAGTGTATTTATATTTTTTACACATAATTATGTCGTTGGTTTATCCTTATCCTAAGGATATAGTCATTAAAAGAGATTTCATCTCAATTTACATTCCATTGAGATTTCATTGTTGTTATACACCAATTTGCTTTTATATGGTGTATATAATGTGATTTGACATAGTATATCATGAATTGATTTATTATCATGATATTATAATGTTTTTTATTACCTCAATTGTTTGTATTCAAGTTCCCCTCTGTTGGTTAGGAACTCTAACTAGAATATCGTTTAAAATGTTTTAAATATTCATTATTCTAAATCTTTCTCATTAATGTAAATGTTTTAAAAATGGTTTTAAGTATTTATTTATATGGACATTAAGGTTTTAGAATTAATATTCCTTTTAAAATATATTATATGGTATGGGACACTTTGATTCAAAAATCAATTTTTTAACAGCTTCTTGAAAAATAGTGTGACTTTTAAATGTTTTCAAGAAAAAGGGGGATATTTCTCTCAAATTGTTTTGATATTTATGTTCATCTATGCCAATATCCTTATTTATTCTCGATTGTGGTTCATCTTTTACAATAAAATCTTCTATATTCTATTGAATGAGTTATGTTTGACTGTGGAAGTGCAATTTCTATACCATTCATGTCTTGTGGACAAAGTATTGATATTTCTTATGATAGTTTTAATATGAATGTTTATGTTATGTTTCACACATTTCATATGACTAATGTATTAGACTTATTAATGTATCTAGTGTTTCAAAGGCTACTAAACTAATCGCTCTTTTGAGACGTGATCTTTTGTGATAATTCCAATGTTATGTAATAATGAACCTACTCTGGGTAACATGGGTTGGGGCGTTATAGTAGGTATCATAGGAATTTTAGTAAAAACCATGGATGCTAGATTTAGATAAACTCTGATTAGAGCACATAGCCCTAAGATAGACTTTGAAGATTAGTAAAAAAGAACTTCCTAGAATTTTGGTATTATATAGATTTTGTGTGTTTTCCAAGAAATACATCCCTGTCTAGATACGAGCAGGTAGAGGAGGCTCTGGCATAGATGTACCTGTGAGTAAAACCTGAAAACACCGCTTTGAGCTAGACTCGAATAGGAACTGGTGCACGATAATGGGCCTTGCTGCACTCTTGGTTACGACACTCCCAGGGGATATTCTTAGGATAATTTACATTTTCATTACAAACTGGTTTGAATTATTTTAATATAAGATGAGAATAAATGACCTTGGTTAATCCTAAGGTGTTTCAAATTGAAAATATTGTGTCATGATATTCTATAAATGAATTTATGACTACTATTACTCACACAATGATTTCTTGTTTTAGTCAATGGATGGATTCCAAGGAAGTCATAGTAACTTTTAGAATGATGTAGAAGGTGGGAATGGTGGTGGAAATGAGCAACAAAATGGAATTTTGATAGGCGTAAAAGATATCATGTTCATGATAAATTAGTTTTCCAAAAATAAGATCAACAACATATATATTTACCAACTCTGAAACTCAACAATGAAGAGAAAGCTGATGAATGATAAGTGTTCCAGCAATGTAGACCATGGAGAAAAGAATCCTCAATTTCCATCATGCAGGAAATGTGGAAAGAGACACCCAAGAAAGTGTCTCAATGGAACAAAGAAATTATTTATGTGTGGGAAAGAAGGGCATAAAGTGAAGAATTTTAGAGGAAAAATGAAGAGTACTACGGAAGAAAATAAAAATGGTCCCAAAAATCCATTTACAGTCATTTTCCATAAATGTAGGGGACCTAGACATTACCCGAGTGAATTCCCTATTATATATAATATTTTACTAGTCAAAGAATAAGTAGTGTAGAAATAAATTGCCGGAGAAATGTTTAAAAGTATTAGTGATCCTTTTTTATGGGATTACTTTGGAATAATTTTCTCTTGTATTTGTAACGCTGCAGTTTGTCATATGAAAATGATATTTGAGGAAGAATTATCTTTTCTCTTGTGGATATTGTTATAAATAACCATTGGCTTTTATATGATCAATAGGTAGGAGGAAATTACAAGTTATTATATTATTGGGATGAAAATGCATTTATGATATAAAATTTGTGGTTAAATTATGTTATGGTTATTTTGAGGAATTTATCTCAGTTTGGTAAAGATATAAAATATAGTTTTTGAAAAAGGACAACATGCATACCGTGTGACAACCCATCGCGTCGGACAAATCTGTGGGAATCGATCCCACAACCAGAGTGTGATTGGGATTTATCACCTACCACTGGACTATGTGAAGTCCCTGGTTAGTGTGACTAATTATTTTTAGTTAAATGATTTTATTGATCAATAATAGTTGATTTGGGATCTTATGTCTTGTCAAATGAATACCCTTAGTATAGGAAAATGATTTAGGGATTAAGTGATAAATGTTATTTTGGAAGACGTTCACTTTGTTGGGAACACTATATGACCATGGAAAATAGAATACTATTGGATTTCATTTGAGGAGTAATGGTGGATTTTTATCTATGTTTTTATTGTGGATTTATAGTGATTTGGGTAATTTATGGAAATTATTAACTTATAATAGATAATATACGACTAGGTTAATTACGTTTAAGTAAGTTAATTTTAGAGTTGTTGATGTCATTTAAAGATACAATTTAACATGGAAGACTACATAACCAAATTCTTCTATGTTTAGGGTTTCTATATTAGTTTGTATAATATTGAAGGATTTTAAGGACAATTGTTTATTGAATGGTATTTATATAACTTTGGGGAATTGTTTGTTTAATTTCATTAAATAAGATTAGTGTTTCTTTCACTAACGGAATATCCTTTTGGGGGATCATCAGATCTTGTACTAAAAGTTTTGGTTTTGATTAATCTCTAAAGACAAGGTAAATATATAGTTTATCCTTTGTGGATCATGTGATTCTCTAGAAGTTTATTCTTCCTCTTCCGGTGTGACCAAGTCTTCTTGAATACTCATCTTTTAAAAAATTGAGCTACTGGTAGAAATTTATTAACGAATAAAACTCTACTAAAAAATAAGTATATCACATTATGATCTTAGTCAATCTCATAAATAAATTCCTCATCATTATGAAATTTAACTTAAAACAAAAAAAATTTCCGTTCGTTTACTTTTCCTACTGGGGAACTAATGACCGTTTCTCCCATCACAAGTTTGTGGTTTTCTTGTTGTTAACTTTCTCCTGATCATGTTGTTTATCCCTCTCCATAAAAACTTGGCACTGAGTTTATCTTCTATATCCATGTTTTGCTACTTGGAATCCTAGTATGGGTTATCTTGGGTGACCTTTGTAATTCTCTTTCATTCTTTTAAAGTAATAGTTTTATTGAATCTTTTTTTGATGTGGGACTTTCAATTATATTCCCACGACCAATTTTAAAAATTGCGATGAAGAAATTTTTTGATGGAGGGAAGTATGTAACACCCCATGATTTCATAGTACATTAGTTCTTCAAATTAATTCCATAACTTACACTACACACAACATCGAGTCAAGCACACCACGACTACCAAACTAGCCGTTCAAAAGAAGTTATGAATAGCATTATCAGAATTTTGAACTTTATATAACCCTTATAATTTTAGAATCCATATTATGCATTTCTTAGACATAATGTATGGAAAAATTCATTTTTTTCAGATAAAAGAAGTATTTTTCAAAAAATGAAATTTTACCTCCTTTTAATGGAGAACCTTTTTAAATACAATATTTTAAACTTTTATATTTTGAATTTTAAAAAATAAACTTCTTCTTTAGGATAGGGACACAATAATTTAGTTTCAATAAATTTTTGGTGTTTTTTTGATAACATTCATATTTGGGTGAATAGTGAAAAATAATATATTTTAACTAAAAACAACTTTTTAAATCAAAATAATTTATAGTGTTAAACTATACATATGAATGGTTTGGATGTATAATTAAATTGTATTTTTACCTTTTAATCCAATGTTGTTAGTTAGAAGTAATTTCACTTTGAAACTCGACATAAACAAATGTCAATCTTTTGGTTGTTATTATTTCATAAAAATACGCTTTTTGGTTTTGACAACGGGAATTAATTCTAAAATAATTAATGGAATAACTATGTTTTGAATTTGGTAAAATAGACTTCATTTTTTATTTCAGAATATCAAAATTAGCTTTGGGTCAATGTTTGGTATGTTTCTGAAAACTTTTAATTTTTGATGAATAATGAAAAACACTGAGTTACTGTTTAAGCCGAATTTTTTTTAAATAATTATTTATTTTATGTAAATTTATTTTAAGTAAAAATTGATACATAAAACCTATATAAGTTCAATGTAATTCATTGGTGTCAGTTTATAATAATTTTATATATATAAAAAGTTTATTGAACTTTTCACCGTCTTTTACCCACCTCCTAGGAGAATTTCCAAATTCACATTAAACGTAATTTTACCATTTTTGTGAGTTGAATATCAAAACTATGAGTAATTAGGTTAATATAATAGAGTAGAATGTGGTTCAATAAAATAAAAATATTTTTTGGTGAATTGTAACTTTTTACTTTTATTTACCACGTTTAAAAGTAAATAGGGTAATTAAGGGTAAAAATGATATTATTATTACCCTAGCTCATGTCCTAATTTTATCACATAAGTATAATTAGACCAAAAAAATACTTTGGAATAAAATATGAACCTCTTTTGTCTACTTGTATTAGAGTATGACATTTATTATTATTTTATCTAAAGAAGAGTTAAAATATTTAAAATCAAAGTTTAATAACTAAATTTTTTTTAATATAGGGATAAAAATAAGATAAATTCGACTATAAATATTCATTATAAATTTAAAAAATATTTCCTACATAATGGTATTTTATTTATATTTTTTAGACATTAAATAATTTAATTTATTATTGACACATTGATGATGCAGTAATTACCTAATTAATGAATTATTAAACTAATTGATACTATAAATATGCAAATTAATATAATTTTTTTCTTTTTATGAATTAAACTAATTTTATAGGTTAATATGACATATTAGGGTTGGTTAGATGAATTCTTTTCTAAGTAATAATTATTTTATGAATTTAGAAAAAACAAAATACCAAATAGTGTCAAAATTGACATAAAAGTGTTTTTAAAACAAATGTTATATTATTAACTGATATTCTATTCCTAAAAATATAAGGTTTGTCCAAAAGACTTATATAATGATAGGTGCATCATTAATGAACCACTTGGGGTTCTCTTGGAAGTATATAGAATGTTTATTATCCATTTAATATAAATATATTAAGAGACATGGTAAAGGTCAAACTATTTAACTAAGATTTAAATCTAAATGATAAGGTTAATATAGTAACCCAAACATGTCTAAAACCTATTGTTTGAGTGGTTTTCCACCCATCCCCACCTTAGACTTTAAATTATCCATTTTGATCCATTAGAAACGAAAATTTATTTTATTATAAAATAATATTTCTAGTTTTCCTAAGGTGCCCCTCACCCCTCTTATAAAAGGGAACTCCCCATTCTCTATAATTCACACCATAAAATCTATTTGGCTCATCCAAAATCTGCACAAATACGCACTCAAATTTCCTTCCTTCATCATAGATACCTACAATTAGTCAGAAGGCCAACCTAAGGAGCCCTTTTGGTCAAATCAACAAAAAGAACCTGAAAAAGAGGTAAATATCTCACCACCTCTTTCAAGTTCCTTTCTTCTTCCACTTTATTTTTATTTGTTTTTTCCATTCTAAAATAATAACTACAGTATATTTTATATAATGTGATGTTATTGTGAATATGTTACAACCATATTAATTATTATATCCATACTTTGAATGACATGTCACCATACGTGCATACGTACGGCTTACCGTCTCCACGTCATGGTGTAATTGTTATTTAATACATTATTATATGGATGGATATAATAATGATTTTTAATTGATTTAAATAATTAATATAACATGATAATTATTCTTCATTTATGATATACCATCCAATTATATATTATTTTAATATCAAAAGAATGATATTGTCGCTCGTGCGTACGTACGGATTACCGTCTCCATGAACGTGATGAGATTCATTCCCCATCATATCCATTCAAGAATAAATTTCATTTTATGATTAAATATAATGTTTAGAGAGATTGTATAATTTTTTATATGAATAATATACATCCCATCCATAAAAAATATGGCCCACACAACAAAGAATATAAAGGAAAAATAATATGTTAACCCCTAAAACGACGATAATACTAAGATATTATTAACAAATAAATGCTAAAAAATAATATATTACATCATATTAATGTATATTATTCTTTTATAATTTAATAAAAATTATTTCTCCATTATACAGGAGGTTATCCTACCCTCAATGAAGGAAAAAGTACAAAGTAAGGGGTTTCTTATCTCACTTTTAATTCTGTGAGATTTCCATTGTTCGCCATGTATTTATTGGATGCAGTGTATTGTGTAATGACATTTGATATATATTATCATGATTATATTTATATTCATGGTATACTATGATTAATTTTGTTATTATTAACTTTTTTTCAAATGACTCGATTGATCACAATGAATTAAAGGGATTTCATCTCACTTTTTATTCATGTGAGATTCATTCTATATTGGACATTATTTCCTTTTATGTGGCATATGTACTATCCATGATTGTATTCATTGTGTAATATACTTTAATGTATTGGTATTTACATCTTCATTGTATGGTACTTCTTTCATGGATTTATGTTTCATAAGTTACCAAATCATTAAGGGAATTTCAAATTTCAATTTCCACTCATTGGGATTTATGCATACTTCGTTGAATATTTTACTCCATGATTATGTGTGGAATCAATATTTATTATTTGTACATTAATTTACACTCCCCTTTATGTGGATATAATTTTGATACACATAATCACTCCATTAATAAATTCTCAAGTCATCGATATGAATTTGATAAGAGTAATTTTAACTCAATATCTATTTATTGAGATAAACATCCAATTCATTGGTGTTGTTTTTACAAGAATATATGTGAATGTCCTCTGATTGTTTTACACTGAATATACAATTATATTGAGTGTATTTATATTTTTCACACATAATTATGTCGTTGGTTTATCCGTAACCTAAGGATAATGTCTTTATAAGAGATTTCATCTCAATTTGCATTCCATTGAGACTTCATTGTTATCGTACACAAAATCGCCTTTATATGGTGTATATAATGTACTTTGACATAGTATATCATGAATCACTTTATTCTCCTGATATTATATTGTTTTTATTACCTCAATTGTAATTATTCAAGTGTCTCTCTTTTGGTTATGAACTCTAACTAAAATATCATTTTAAATGTTTTAATAATTAATTATTCTAAATCCTTCTCATTAAAGTACATGAATTAAAAATGGTTATAAGTATTTATTTATATGATCATTAAAGTTTTAAAATTAAGATTCCTTTTAAATATTTCAATGTGGTATGGGAAACTTTGATTCAAAAATCTATTTTTAAATAGATTCTTGACAAATAGTGTGACTTTTAAATGTTTTCAAGTAAAATGGGGATATTTCTCCCAAATAATTTTGATGATTATTTTCATCTATGTCAATATACATCATTATTCTCGATAGAGGTTAATCTGTTACAATAAAATCTTCAATATTGTATTGAATAAGTTATGTTTGACTATGGATGTGCTATTTTTATAGCATTCATGGCTTGTGGATAAAGTATTGACATTTCATATGCTAGTTATAATATGAATGTTTATCTTATGTTTCAAACTTTTCATAAAAGGAATGCATTGGACTTAGTAAGTGATGGGTGGATCCTGCTATAACTCCTCGATGCATTAGTAGGTCTCATAAGACAAACTACTATCTTGGCATAAGGACTTGACAAAATCTTATTTTTAGTCTTGGCACGAGGCCTTGACTATGTAGTTATGAAAGTCTGGCATTATACATTCTATTATTATGAAAGTGGTTATTAATATTGAATGTGATTATTCTACTAGTAGAATATCAATGTGAATAATTAAATGGAATTATTTCATTATATTTTTTCCATATAATATTGATGTTCAAGTTTAAAAGTATTTTGTTTTAGTTATACATTGCCTTAAATGATTATGCTTATTTATGAAGGTTTCGACTATATTGTTATACATAAAGAGCATCTGAGCTCACCCCTTTCTATGTTTTATTTTTACTAGGATATGAAGATGTATTTTATGACTGACCAGTAGAGATAGTCTGAGGGGATATGAGCGTAGACTATATAGACTAAGTTGTTGTATTTTTTCACTTTATCATGTAATGTATGACTTATGAATGTGTCTAGGGTTTCTAGGGATACTAAACTAATTGGTCATTCAAGACTTGAACTTTCGTGATCATACAAATGTTATGTAATAATGGACCGAATCTGGGTAACTGGGGTTGGGGCGTTACATATAACTTTTGGTGTATATAGACTTGGTTATGTATAAACTAGTTAAAGAAAATATATATCATGGGGACGGTGGAATCAGTTGCTAGTGTTCCACTTATTTTAGGTGTTGGTCGTGGTGCCTTGAGGGTGATGACCCACTCGTCGCATGGAGGATTTGGGAATGTTTTTTATTCCCTTTCTGATGTTGTATCTTTGTTTTTTACTATGGTTGTAAACATTGAATCTAAAAATTCACTTACCTTTTTTTGTAATAGCTACAGTTATTGGGTAACTTATTATAGTTATGGGTGAAATCATTCCCAAAGTGTATTTCTAATAACCTAACACTAGTTTCCTACTTGTGGGTGGTCAGGAACACCCATTGGTCCTAACCATTGATCTATTTGAGTGTCAAGTAAGATTCCACCTCAGCTTGGTTCGTTATATTATCTATCATTTTGATGATCTTTCATTCATGGGGTTTACAGTTTTAGAGTTTCCAAAGCAGCAAGTGATTCTTTTTCTTCACAATTTTATTTCTACGAGATGTTTCTTATATTATACACCTATCTTATTTTATGAGGTGTATAAAATGATACATTGACATTTTATATCTTGAATATACTTATGATCATGAAATTATAAATTACAATTATTGTTATTCCTTCATGGGAATTATGATTAAAATTTTACAAGGTGGTATGAGACACTATGTAATGTTTAAAGATTATTTTCCTCTTGATATTTCTTAATTTTATTTTACTAGTATTTCCATTCATTAGCATTAAAAACCCTTATTGTGACCTATAATCCATTAGGGATATTTTTTATTGAAACAATCCTTATTATTTAATTAATGGATTAAGTTTTTTTACATATATTTTTATAGAATTATTTTCTTTTACATGGGCTAACCAAGTTTTGATGAGATGATTCGAGAATCCATTTTATTTCCATTGGTTAATCTTGTTTTAAAGATATTGTTTTGAAACACATTTATTTTTTATGGTTTAATAATGTTTCCATGAGATTGTGTTGGAACTCATTACGTTTCAATGTGTTAAACATGCTTCAAAGATATTGTTTTTTAACCCATTTCTTTTTCATGGGTTAATCATATTTCAAGGAGATTTTTTTGGAACACATTTAATTTAATAGGTTAATCACATTGTAAAAATAATAAAATGGTTCTTAATGATTTTTCATGAATTATATTTGTTTTTTTTCTTATACATTATAAATTATGGGTGCACCCAGATAGCATTGACTGATACCATTATAGCTTATATGATGGGTGCTTTTAGATAACACTTTGATGCAATGTTCAATGATTATGTTATCCATAGAATTATATTTGATGTCGGCCATATGGTTATTCCAATTTCTAATAGTTCGTTAAGGGTTTATTGAGATTTTGTTCCAAGTTACCAATATGTTTTATCTATTCTTTCAATGGGTTTATAATTTTTCTCTTGATCGAGATTGATATCACATTGCTCAAGATTATTGATTATAATAACTCTTGAATTTTCTATGATTTCATTTTTGATGATACATGTATTGATTAATAATAATATTTATATGTTATTCTCATGCATTCTGATAATCACACCCTATTTCTCTTTTTATGGTCACCAAGGACATTCATTTGTTAATAATTACATTTTAAATTACTGAGAATTTGAGATCACCCTTCATATGTTTCCTTTCACCTTGGATTTAAAGAATTATGTTGAACATGTTATGTCTATAAATGATTTTATATGGATGATTATAATGTAGTATTGTGAAAACGAAAATATAGGTTTAGTGGGAGAAATTTTCTTCTAACGGCACATGAATTTTTTATGTGTTATTGTATCGTAATTATCTAAAATATAAACCTAAAAGTTCCACTAATATTCAAGTGATCCTTGTTTTCATTTTTATGTTGTAGTTTTTAGATGCATAATTTGGTAACAATTATAAGTATCATATATAGAAATGTAATGTTTTGGATTTCTAAACTGGATTTGGGAGTGTTGGTACATGGTTATTATAGTTGGTGGAAGAGGTTTGGTTTAGATAGCATTGAAGATTATGATATTTTCCTATAATATTACATTAAGATATATTAATACCTTCATAATACTATAATATTAGGGTTAATCATAATTTCATTGTCTTAGGACAACCAACTTGAGGTGTTTATGTAGTAAATATATTAAATCTATCAATGAAGTTTTATTGAGATGTCGTTTTTGTTGAGGTATTTGTAAAAAACAGGATCAACATTAATCATTTTAGGGTGGATTTATTTTTTTTGGATTACAGAAGAAATATAAAAATCATGTATTTTTTACAACCCTTCGGATCTAGAAAGGCTATAGGCCTTGAACCTTTAATCTAAGGGTGATAATGGGACATGCATACCATTGGTGTATGTGATATCCGGGTTAGTATGAAACTTTTTACAGGTTAAGATTAAGTTTATTTATGAATCTTATGAGATTTTATTAAAGTAATAATGGTTGACATATCTTGGAAGAATATAGGTTCAAATCCTTCTAATCAGTGGGTTTAAAACATATTTAGGAAATGATTGACAAATTTTAAGGATAATTATTTATGTATTAATTTAGTTTCAAATTTGGGTTTTAATTTTTATGATTTATATATAATTTTACGGTTTACTAATTATTGGTATTATATTCCAATATTCTTTTAATTTTTATTTTGTATAATTTATTAAGGTAGCTAGAATATCTTGACCATCACTTTCATGGTTATGTGGTCTTTAAATGACAATTTTGGTGCTTTGAGAACTCTAAATTCATTTTGAATACACATCTTTTGGAGAAACATATGATAGTTTTGTGGAAATTGACTAAATAATGAATTTAAACTCATCAGATAAGTATATTTCCTTTTTCTTTTTCTCTTAGTCTAGATAGTAATATAATTTTTAACTATATTAAATGGGTCATGAAAAAAAAAATTTATCCCATTACCTTAAATTATGATAAACCAATGGTCCTTTAGATCATAATAAATTAATGTTTTTGAGTCCCTTATCTTTCCATTGATCATTCAGTTTTTTATGATAAATGATCTCAATCACTCTGTAAAATTATTTACGTTTTTCTTCTATTCCCTCCTATGTTCACCCTCTATAGAATCCATGTTATGCATATCATTCGGTGAAAATTATTTTCCCACATTACATTTTAAAAAGGTTTTCTTAATAACCGTTTTGTATGATTCGATTTTCAATAATGGAATTCTAAAAATGTTAATCCTTTGATAAACTGGTCGAATTTTGGGGGTAAAATTTCTAATAGGGTGAGGATGTAATATCTTGATATATAATAAAATATAATATTTAAAAATAATTTTAATCTATTAGAATATTATTTCAAACAGACCAGATATTTTTAATAGATGACACACAACAAAATGTTTATCTTGGTTTTCATGGAACATCGAGTTCATTTGATGACTTATGTAACACACAATCCTGTGCCTTACTAGAAAACAAAATACTATTAATATTTTCATGATAGATATCACCTAGACATTTTAATGGTGGGAATAAATGAGATTAAATATATTTTTAAAATATAGGTTACAAATGCTTATAAAATTTAGTCATTGGTTTCCAATTAATTAGAAATGAAAATAAAGGCCAATTTAATATAAAGGATTTGTTTTTATGAAAAACTATTTTTATGAACAGAATGGAGTTTAATATTAATAAATTAAATTAACAACTATTATTTAAAGGTATTAATGAAATTTATATGAAATATATTAAATATTTTTTTTCAAATTCAACTAATAGGTTTGATTGGATAAAGATAAGAATAAATTCAATTTTAATCATAAAAGCTGAATATTTTTTAAAAGAAGTTTTACCACATTTTAATGGTGAACCTATTTTAAATATAAATTTTTAAATTTTTTTTAAAAATTTTAATAAATAAAATTATTTTATAAATTTGAATATCAAAAATTAAATTGTGTTAATTTTTGGTATTTTTATGAGTACTTTCATATTTTCATGAATAGTGAATGACACTGAATTTTAATTAAAAATTTAATTTTATCCTAAATTAATTATACTCCTAAATTAAATTTTAATTTTTTTCTAAAGTATAATTACAAAATTTAATATAATTTAAACCATATTAGGTTATTTTAATCAATTTCACATTGAAATTTCATATAAAAATATTTCAATCTTTTGAACTTTTTTCTCTGTATTTTCGCTTTATAATCCCATATGCAGGATTAATATTAAATTAATTTATGACCCTTGTGTGACTTTAATTTGGAAAAATGGATTCCATATTTCGAATAATCCTAATTTATAATGTATAATTAGTTAAAATTATTTACTTAACAAAAATTATTAGTAAAATTAATTACATCGATTAAGGTAAAAATAAGTTTACTTAGTGGTTAAACTCTAATCTTATGCGGCCGAACGACCTAGTCATAGGTACAAAATCCAATGGATGTACCTGATTTTAAAATATCTCTAATTTTATATAAATATTTTCTTTAATGGAGTCACATTATGTAAGTGAGACCTCCAGATATTTTTTTTACTTTATTATATTTATAAGAATTCCACTCCCCTCCACTATAAAAAGGAACTCACACTCGAAACTTATTCCCACCACTAAATCCCTTAGGATCATCAAAAATATTCCAGAATAATGTACTAAAATCAATCATCTCTTACTATAATATTTAATTCATGAATAAATAAAACCAATGAAGTCTGTTGGTGAAAACCAGAAGGAGTTACATGAAAAAAGGTAACATTATTCAACGATCAATTTTTTTATTTATTTTCCCACACAATTAATTATTCTTATTACATGATTATATAATAAAATAATTATCCTAAATGTAATTATATTTTTTATATTAATTCTTATACCCACACATTCTCATATATCCATCAAATGGGATACAGAATCATCTTTCATGTGTACAGTGCACTACTACCGCATGAACTAATGTCGCTCATTATTCTGTTACCACATTTCAAGGTTGGTAATAAGGATATAATTAATGATTTTATATGATATATATGATATTTATTATGTATTAATAATTTTTGAATTATTAAACAACACATACCTTCTATTATTAATTTTTTAGGAACACAATAACATCATTTATGGATGTGTGGACTACCACCTCCTCAATGAATTATGATACATTCACCCATACCATGGAATTTATTAAAGGTTTATTTCATAAAAATATATTATATAAATGAAATATTAATTATATTCATGACACGATTATCTATATGTATATATAATATATCATTTCCATATCTCCATTTCACTCAATGAAAAAGGGATAATGTCGTTCATGGACGTGTGGACTACCGCCTCCTCAAAGCGGTCTGATTCTTACTTTTTCATCACCACATCACATAAATGAAATATATAAGTATATGTAAATTAATTATTTTGTATGTATGATATAGTTTTTATTCTATAAATAAAATCTTTACTTAATATCATTCCGTAATGATCATTGAAAAATGGGAATTATAGTCATGTGTTCATACGACCTATCATCTCTATGATTGTAACATTGGTTCATTTTTCATAATCCCTTTTCTTGTTTGATCATAAAAAAAATTTATGTAAAAAATTGATAATTATTTCATGGTTATTGTTATATATTATTTTAAATAATGACATTATTGACCATTTTTTCCTATCAATGTTAGTTTTGACACATAAGCTGAATATAGACGTAACAACTGACATAAACATTATTGATTATGTAATTTTATATAAATTGTTTATATGTGAAACAAAAGTAATAATAAAATTTTAAAAGGTTAGGAAATGTGAAAATATATAACATAAGATTATTATTAATGATGATAGAGGAAAATATGACAAATCATACTCAAGGTCAGGGGTTTAATCTCAATTTATATTCCATCAAGTCTTATTGTTTATTATTAATCCAGTTACATTAATATGGTGTATCTATTATGAAATGAATTTTTATATCTGGATTTTAATTTGTTTCATGAGATTGAATGTTTCAATTGATTTTATTTTTTTATGGATCACATGATTCAAAAGTTACTCAAGTACTAATGTAATTTCTTTTCACTTTCTATATCTATGAGATAAATTTCAAAATCACAACTTAATTATATTTTTTAGTGTATCTACTACTTCTTTGATATATTATATCATTAAATATTTTATCATCATGGTATGTAAATATTTAATTTTGTTATTATTACTTTTGGGGGATTTTGATTCATATGTTACCATATTTGTAAGAGATTTCTAAACTCAATTTCATTTCACAAGGATAAAATTCTACATCATTGGTTATGTTATGCAAGAATAAGTGTAATATTAACTATGGTTATTTAATAATATATTTAAAATTTAATTCTTTGCATTTATATTTTTCACACATAATTATTTCATTTATCTATTCTCAAATTAATGATAAAATCTTGGTAAGGATTTTTCTGGACTCACTTTTATTTCTATGAGATTTATTCCATATTCACCACTTATTATTGTTGTGTGGTGTTTATAAATCCCATTAATATATTTTTATATTATTATAATTAATTTTATTAGGTTTTATATATCCTTTTTATGATCTCTCTTTCTTGGGGTTTACAGTTTCAATGATACCAAATATGTAAGGGATTTTTGTTATAATTTCCCTTCTTTGATATTTTTGTTATGCTAGAAACCTATATTATTTTATGGTGTGTATATAATAATTTTACATGTTATATAATTAATCTCCTTATTTTCAGGATATTTTATGTTCTATTTAACATTATTTCATCATATGGATAGTGATTCAAATGTTCCAAGGTGGTATGCAACATTTTGTAATGTTTAAAGGTTATTTTCCTTATAAAAGTTTTAATGATATTTTAATGGTATTTCCATTCATCAAAATAAAAAATCTTTTTTTACATATCCTCCATGGGGGATATTTTTTATTGTCACCAGCCTTATTATATAATGGATGGATCAAGATTATTTTAGAGAGATCATTTTGAAAGCCATTTATTTTTTATGAGCTAGACATATTTTGATAACATTATTTTAGAAACCATTTCATTTCCATTGGATAATTATGTTTTAAATATATTGTTTTAAAACCCATTTAGTTTCCTTGTATTAATCATATTTTAAATATATTGTGTTGGAACGCATTTATTTTACATGGGTTTATCATGTTTCAAATATATTATTTAGGAACCCAATTCTTTTTCATGGGTTAATATTGTTTAAAAAAATTGTTTTTAAACCCATTTACTTTTCATTGGTTAATCATGTTCTGAAAAGAACAGTTTTTGTTTCAAGGATTCTTTATAAATCTATTTCTATTTGTTTCGTGGACATAATAAATGATGGGTTCACCCAAATCACACTGGGTGAGCCTGTTATAGCTTATAGGATCATTGTGCCAAGATATTTCTCCAATACAATGTGTAATGATTTCGTTCTCTAAGGAATTATATTGGAAGATAACAATATGATTATTTTAATTTTTAAGGGTATTGTAAGGGTTAAATGATATGATTTTCTATGATAAATGTATGTTTTATATATTCATTCTTTGGGATTAAATTTTATCTCATGACTGAGATAGATATCACATGGCTCATGATTATTGATTATAATAAACCATTATTTATCCGTGTTTTCATGTATGATGAACCGGGTATTGGTTTGGTTTAATATTCAAATTTTATACTCATGAATTTTTATTATTTCATCACACCCATATACTCTTTTTATGTTCCCTGATGAAACACATTTGGTAATGCTTACTTTTTCACTTACAGATCGTATGAGCTCACCCTTCTTATGTTTCCTTAGAAATTGGTTTTAAAAAATGATATAGAACACAATGTCTATAGAAGGGGTTTAAATCGATTATAATGTTGTAGTAATGTGAACAATAATATATGGGTTTAGTGGGAGAAATTCTCTTTTACATTCATGTGATTTGTTAATGTAAGAGTTTTCCGTAATTCTCTAAAACTATAACCTTAAACGTTTCTGTAGTATGTATGTGATCTATGTGTGACTTCTTATTTTCTAAGGATTAGATGAAATATTTGGGTCACAATTATTTTAATCTATGTTGGTAATATAATGTTCTATATCTCATCATAAGATCTAGGAGTGCAGGTTCGAGGCTGTTATAAAAAACATGAATGAAATTTCAATCTATCTCACTATATTGATCATGAAAAGAAAAATGGAACTCAAATTTCCTTTATAAAAAACCCTTAAATGAATTAAAACACACAATGAGTTTAAAAATATAATCCCCAAGGGATTACACACCATTTTGACGCCACCCAACTCATTTGGAAATCACAAAATCATTAAACACCCAAAATAATGGTTACGACATCCATTTGAAAACAACCAAGAATCCTTTTTTAAATCCATAATGTCATGAAAAATTATTTATCACTTTCAATACGCATAATACCGTGGTTTTATAGAAATATTAAATCAATAAAATTTACAAAAAAAAATCAATATGGTTCTCACAACCCCCTTTTAAATTCAAAATCGTTATTTAAAATCCAAATTTTCATTTTCAAAAACACTTTCCATGGATTCACTTCCCATTAAATGTGTTTAAACCACTTTTAATTTATCTAATACCATTATAGGACATACATATAGTCTTAATTTTAAAAGATAAACCATTTACAAACATAAATTAATTAAAGGAATGTGATTATAAATAAACACCTACCATATACCAATTGTAATCAAACTGGAAGCAATTTTTGGTGAGGTGAAACATTTTACGTTCATATGATAATTCTCCCACATATAATAGTGATTCCCTTGGAACCCCATTGAAAATTCTAGGAGAAAAAATAGAAATAAAGGAATAAGTAGAGAAAATTAAGGGTTAGGGAAACATCGCACTAGGAGGAGGTCGTAGAAGTGTGCATGAGAGGCTTCTCCTAGGCGGTGTCATGTGAGGAGCGGTGAGGGAAATTGAGTGTTTTATTTTTAGGTGGGATTACCTAAAATATATTTAAAATTAAAGAAAACACATAACATTATTAACCAAGGTATACCTCATAATTAGGATGTATAGTTTACCTAACCATTCAACAATTATGTGCAAGAAACTTCCTTTCAAAAATCCCACACCACATGGTTTCCACAAGGTACCGCAAGGTTGTAAAATCCATGATAAAACTATATGAAATGGAACAAGCCCATTAATATACCCCCACACACCATTGTCACATTGTTACCCCAAAGAATGTGTATCCAGTTCATAGTCCAGAATAATTAAATATATTATAAATTAAACTTGTGGATTAAGAAAGCATAATGATCCCAAATTAAATTAAAATAATATTAAGAAAAATTGAAAAGTTAAATAATGGATGTGAAAAATACCCCACTATGTCACTATATTTCCCCACAATGTCTTAGGTCTATGTAGAAGTGAAAATAGAACATATTTCCTAAACCGTCCCAAGAAAATGAGAAATACTCAAACAATTGAGCTTACACAAGAAAACATGAAGAAATACCTATCAATGAAAGGTACTAAAGAAATATAGAATTATCATTTTTCTCCCCACCATTTATAATTAATATACAATGGCATAAAATTCAATAACCTTTTTATAAAAATAAGAGAACATAACCGAGAAACCACATTTTTAAAATCTCTAAAGGGAATTATTAGACCTAATTGACCAAGTCCAACCATAAGAAATTTCTAAAAAACTTCAAGGACATAAATAATCATAGAAACATCCAAAAGAAATAAAAATCAGACCATAAAAAACATGGAATTAAAAATAATATCAATAAATAAATACTTGGTTTTTTAATAATCTATAGGGCTCTAACCTATATGTCATAACTGACATATGAGAAAGTGAAATCCAACTCCCTAGAACACCATAACATTGTAATTATGTTGGAAAACATATCCTAGTGGATCCCAGAACCCAACAAAAAATAATTCTAAAACCTAAGTGTCCAATCATAGACACCAGGTTCTTCCCATTTCTAATCTGGAAACAAAAACCAAGACACAATCAACACCACAGAAGGAAAACAACAAGCCTTATCATTTGACAAGGAATCAAAAAATTCTATAAAGAACAACACCCAAAATGAAATCCAAAGAAAACACAAGTAAAGGATTCCTCAAACTTTACTGCACTAAATATAATGAAAATTAATCCAAAAATGGTTTATCATATATCTGACCACAAGAATCTTCAAAGAGAACCATGTAAATATTCTAAACTAGATATCACATACGAGTCTCCAAAATAATAGATCCTTATTAATCCAACTATCAAATCAGAGTGAACTAGTCAAAACTAATAGAACAAAAAATATTTAAAAGAGTCACCTAGGATGAACTATCATAGATAAACCCAAAACAAAACACTGTAAAAAATAAATAACACATGGCACTCCATTCAAATTCAAGGTCGTTTTAACAGAAGGAGAAAAAACATCAAATATAGACACTCTACATTCACACTATATCTTTCTGGGATGGAGTGGTGGTATCACATCAAACAACCTGATACACACACCCTCATGTGATGATGTCCCTAAAATCACACCATGGTATCCCGAAAATAACAACAGACAAAATAAAAAAATATTTATTAAAATAATATAGTCTTTTCCCAATGTACCGTTTTAAATCCCATTCACTATTAAAGTATTGAATTATTTCATTCAAAGCCAAAATAAAACCATTTTACAGATTTAAGCACCATGTCCTCTATAGATTTGGTAAATTTTTAATTGTTTCAAAAATTATTTCCATAACAAATGCCACTTGTTTTAAAACAAAGACATTATTTCAAGTTTTAAAATAAATTATATACACTTTCTTGGTGAAATAGTTTTGAAATAACTTTCAATTTGAAATACAAACTCCAAGGGTAAAATAACATTTGGGAAAACCCTGGTTTAACATAAAATACAGAAAACTATCCTTTAAAACATAATTCAATTGATGAAAAAAATAAACCACATGTAAAACATTTTACAAATGTGAAAATAAAATCTACTATATCAAAAAAAATTATAAGACCAATCTTATTTTACAAATAATTCCTTAATCCCTAAATTAAAACCAAAAACATTTTTCTTGTGAAATATATTTTTCATGCGCATAAAAAGAATTTAATATCAAATTCATGATAGAATAAATGAATGAATAACACAATACTTAAGAAAAACTAAATCTAGAGATGCCAACATCTCAAGGTTGTTCATAACACTTGTCCAATTTCCCCAACACCCTAGGAAATCCATGGGTCCTAAGATCTAAATAAAAAAATCAACCACGATTCAGAATCATACCTCACTTGGACACATGGTTTATGACCACTTTATAATAATTTATTGGTCCCTAAAACATATATAGTATCACATGTTTATTTGTTTTAGGGTTTATCAATTCCTACAAACCAACCTAACACCCTGACTTCCTTGTTCATCACTATCCCAAAACATCCCATATGGCCCAAAGGAAAATAGTAATTTTATTTAGGATCAAAACACCTCTACCCTAGGTATAAAACCCAAATCAAACATAATATCAAGTTCAAAATTCCAATATTTCTTCCCATGAAAACATGACACCAAAGTTATTCAAGATCTATCTATAATCTTACTTTACCTACCTCACTAGTTCCCATGAATAACTCTAACTCAATATTACTATGAAACTCTAAATAAAAGAGGGTATTATAAAGGATTAATCTCATATTTAAAAGAAGAAAAGTATTTTCCAAGTATAATTATAATGAAATTGTTTGTAAAATCCCTCTAACAGACATTTTAATTGATTTTTTACTGGCCTTAAGGGAAGTCCTGATCTACATGGGATGGTAACTAGTGTCTAGGTATCATACGAACAAACATGGGAATAGGTTTTACAAATAATCAGAGAAAATGGAATAGTATTAACATAATAAAAATCTTGTATTACCCATCCATATAACATATTAACATGTTTAAAAAAAAGGGTTAAAATAAACATGATATAAAATAAGGAATGTAGTAAATAACAAAAAGCAACAAAAAACTCCCCCATAACTCTGGTCTCCCTATCCTTCATGAAAAAACAGCCACCAAAATTCCAATCCTAATCCATCATAATGACACCACACATCTAACCATAGAAATTATAAAACTCATATACGACTTTGGAAAATCATTTTAAGGGAAAATTTCATTAAATTCAATGAAATTTAAAGGAATGTACTAACAAAATAGGCATTTGGAACAATGATTTAATGTGATAAAATAAAAAAAATCCTTAATAAATAAATGATCAAATAATAGTTCAAGGAAGAACAAGAAACATGAAAATAAGATAATAAGGTAGGAATGATCTCATAAGCACTTACTGGGACACCAAAACCCACTGAAACTATGAAGTTTCTATCATCTTAAATCGTAAGAATTCATTTTTGAAATGTATCATAGAAATAAAAATTATATATATTGTTATAAAAAAAATAATATACAATACAATAGTAGTTTCACTATAAAACCATTTCATTACAACTTCTTTATATATACACATTCCAACACTAGGTACAATAGCTTAATATACATTTTGAAAACTCAAACATGATTGGTGTTTCAAGGAAAACCATTTATTACATTTCATATAAGATTTAACATTTATAAATCATTTCTAAAAATTGTTTGAAACCAATTTAAATTCAATAAATTATTTTTTCATCTTAAAGAATATTTTATAATAAATTTTAAAATAATCGTAAAGGAAACCCACACAAAGATGAAAAAATCTCTTAGTCTATAACCACTATCCCAATTCATACAAAAGGTAAAAATAAATATCAAGAACATTTGTCCCAATAAATAATCCAATAAGCATGGTATATAATCAATGAATAAGGTAAATCCAATAATTGATCCTAAAAAGAATCCGAGTTTAATTGATTTAATATATGGGACCTTAATGGACACCATCTTGACTCAAAATAACACAAGGCCAAATCATAGAACATAGCATGAATAAAAATAAGAGGAGGGTCATAAAATCATCCATATGCTCTCACAGTCACAACTAGGGTGCTCTCAGTCCATAACCACACATGAGAACAATTATTCTAAATGGGGAACATTCCTATAATGATATCTATTGGTCCTAGTTCAATGATAATAATCATAAGAGAAGGTCAGGGCCTCAATCACCATAGTCACCTTAACCATTTATGAATGTTAAAAATTGAAATTCAAAAAAGAAGAAATGTAAAAGTAAACATTCCTTACTCAAGTATAAATAGTTTAAAACAACTTGTATAACACCTCCAACACTAATAAAAGGATCCCCATTATCATGCACAATAAGAACATATAATTCATCAAAGTAAATTTCCTCAAATGGGATCAGATGTTATTATAGGAAATAATAATCAAAAGGGGGATCAATATATTATCACATATTTTATGAAAACTAATTTTAAAAAAATTCAAAATGAGCCATATTTTAAAAAAAAATTATCTTGGATTACCAAGCCATATCACCAAGTAATTTTTAAAACTCAAATGGGAACTCAATCTACCCTTTATAAAAAAAATATTTAAAAGTATCTAAATCCACCACATGTATCAAAATACAATCCCCATAGGATAAAACCTCCTTTGAAAATCACCCAAATCATTTTCAAATCACAAAACCAATAAACATCTAAAAAAAGGTTATCACGTCCCTATGATAAAAATGTGACACCATTTTTAAATCTATTAACTCATGAAACATTAATAAAAAAATTCCAAAAATTCAATAACAATGTCTGAAATCTGTTTCCAATCAATAACGTGGTTAGAAAATCTATTTATTTATTGGGACTATTTTTTAAAATAAAATGTATTCTTTAAAACACAATAAGAATATTCACAAACACTTAGAACAGAGTCAAATCCCATTCCATGTTATCAATCCAATTTTAAATTAGCTAGCCCCTAATGGATCATAAATATATTCCTAATTTAAATGATAAATCATTTTCCAATATCTAGAAATTAATTCCATGTGATAGAACATGATGATAAATATTATCAAATATTAGACCAATAAAAATATACCCAGAAGCATGTTGTGATTAGAATAAAAAAATCTAATTTAAAGTTGAAGGATACCCCCATGACATAGTGAGTCACTATGAACATTCTAGAAGATACCAAGAAAGAAACTCTTGAATTGGAGGAGGAATAAAAGCTGATAGGGGGGATAAAAGTGTTGTGTGAGTAGGTGGGATTGATTCACATGAGGGGATTCTATTAATGGGTGTCACATGAGGAGTGGTTAGGGAGAGAGAGTATTTTACATCCATGAGTTAATTATCTATAAATGATTAAACCAAAAGAAAAAAACCGAAAATTTAAAAACATTGGTAGACCATACAGTTAGGTCAAACGATTAACCTAACCATGAATGAGGAATTCCCTAGCCAAACCCCCACACCATATAGTTTCTTCTAGGTACAACATAGTTGAAAACATTGTGCTCCAACCATGACAAACAAGATTATCCAATTGACATACCATACACAAATTCGATGAACAATTACTTTTAACCATGCACAAACAGTGCACAATAAAAAAATATTAAAATTATTAAAACATATTCTCGAGACTTAAAAAAATTTAATTAGAAAAATTAAATTAAAATAATATATAATAAACTCCAAAGTGGCAGAGTGGGTGTTACTCTATATGTGTGTTTATGTATAGGTGTATATGTAAGTGAATTTTTATGTGTATTTTTATGTATGTGTGCACGTGTATGTATATATGTATGCTTATAAATTTAATTATATGTATGTTTATGTTTATGCATATTTTTATGTATGTATATCTATGTATATCTATTTATATGTATGAATATTTATGTATGTTTGTTTATGTACGAGAATTCATATGCATGTGTATGTATGTGCATGTATGTTTATGTATGTGTATGTCTATATATATGTATGTGTGTATGTGTATGTTCATGTATATATGTGTATATGTATGTATGAATCTGTGTTTGTGTATGTGTGCGTATGTGTTTGTGTATGTGTATGTGTGTTTATGTCTGGGTATACGCATGTATGTATATGTATATGTATTTTATATTTGTCTATGTATTTTTGTGTGTATAATCGAATTCACACAGATTGGTGTTGGGTTCACCTATATATTACACACACATATAAGTCCTTGAATTCTTTGGACACACACACACACATAGACGTTTATAAGTGAATAAATAATCATACATATATATACATATATGTATACATGTGTAAATTAGTAATTGAAAAAATAAAACATATCATTAAATGAATTAAAATTAGGAAATGAACTTATATCGAGAATTTTCGTAATTTAATAAAAAACTGTATATTTTTATCATACTAAAATTACCAACTTCTATTTATATTTAATTAATAATTAATGTATATTTTAAATTATTTTTTATGAATAATTATAATTAATTTTTACTATAACTATACATTTATACAATGTATGGAGGGTACATATGTCATTTAAGACAATTTCAAGGCAACATGCCTTGATGTAGTTAGGTTTCCCACAATGCATGTGAGTGCGACAATAGCAGGATTCTTCGGCACGTCATACCTAATGGAATTTGAGTATTCAACTTATTTGTCCTATAAGGGCCCTTAATGTAGTGAACCAGGATTATTATACAATGATACTACATCTTTTTATATGAATTTTTATTATATTACACAAACACACACTTGAGGATCATAAATGTATAGTGCCTTTAGAGACTAGACATAAAATCTTATTATTTCTTAAAATATATTCAATAATTCCCATATAGACAGTCTCACATAGTACCATTTTTAGAGATACCCTACATAAAACCTTTCTTCCTAAGCTAGAGAATGGGACCACAAAAAAAATCTGAGCTGAGAATCTCAGTATGGGTAAACAAGAGAGATATCAATATATATTGAGCATTAAGGGTATGAGAACATGGGAGTAACATTTTAAAACCATAACTTGAATATAAAATATTATATTCTTGAGTATTGGTATAAATATTGGTATCTTATAAGACATGTATCATAAAGAAATAAAATAAAATGATCTATGAGAACATGAATTTGATATAAGATAAGGATTTATGGAATATACGTAATGATATAAAATATAATGTTAAGGAAATCTAAAAGTAAATTCATAACGTATTAGGCTTTGGATAAAAAAATTGAAACTAGTTTGATATTGGGATAAACTCTTACACACCCTCTTGTTTTGGGCTTGGGATAACCTCCCATGTAACCTCTTGTTTTGGTCTTGGGATAACCTCCCATGTACCCAATTGTTTCAGGATTGGGATAACCTCCTGTTCATCCTTTGAGATCAAATAAAATTAATTATTATCTAATTTATTGGAGGTAGATATAGGTCCCACCAATAATATAATCCATACATTTTTTCCATAGGATCATATAATATTCATCATATTTGATCCCATGAAAAGAAATGGGTTTTTATAAAACATTTCATCATAGCATTACCCGTGGAAAAGAAACATTCATAATCAATTCATCATTCCAATATAATATAACCCATGTAAAAATAGGGTTTTCATATAAATATTTTAATAATAAACATAAACCATTTAGAGAGTTAATAATAATGGTATACTTGGATCACATACTACATAAAGCATAAGTGTCAGGTAAGGATATGCAAGTAGATGGAAAATTCTTTTGAAAGACCACTCAGAACATTTCTAGAGGAAAATAACTTTTCTTTAAAAATAATTTCTTAAAACTAAAAATATAAACAATAGTTTGGAAATATTTTTTTTAGAAATATCCTTAAAAAAATATTAATTAATCTTTAATAATTATTTAAAACATTTCATGAGAAAAATACTCTTTTTTATTTGAGAAAAACATTTTAAAAAATAAAATATTATTAAAATCTATTCCTTTTGAAATAAACATAAAACTTATAAAAAAATATTCAAATAAAATAATGGCTATGATTATGAGAAATTATGTTTTTTCTATACAAGTTAAAACAAATATTCCTCTAACATTTTCTGTAAAATACAAACATGCATTATTTCCAAAAAAAATGATTATGTTTTTTAAAACATTTGTTAAAAATTAAAACATGGGTAAAAAATTCATTAATAAATAATTTGACGAATGTGATAAATATTTTTCTATTATTTTGAAATCATGTTTTTGGATGAATAATGGTTTTCAAATGAAGGGAAAAATAAAGATGTTTTTTTCATTAAAACATTCTTTATAACTCTTGAGTACAAAAAGAGATAAAAATTTAAGGAAAACATGTTTTATAATGACTCAAAAAAAAGATAAGAATAATCATGATTTTCTTAATAGATATACAATAATATTATATCATTGTAATCATAATCATAAAAATTCAAGATTTATGATGATATTGTAACATAATAATCTTTCCACTATTAGTAACTTTAAATCATAATCACCATGAAATAATAAAATTAAATTAAACTTATAAAATGTTTAAAATAATGATATTCATGATATAAAATGTAAAAGGGGTACTATATAAACCTCATATAAGATGATAGGTGCATAAAATAACTTATGTATCCAAGAAGACAATTTGAGCCAAAAATAGCTCACCACTTTGGTAATTTTTGAAACACAAACCCCAAGAAAGAGAGGTAATAAAATGGATATATAAATTCTGGTAATTTTAATTATAAAAATAGTAAAATAAATTCATTTTTAGTATATAAAACACATAAAATAATCACATTGTTAATATAGCTTGTGCCTCACGGAATATGCACGTGAGATGGAAATACCTTATCTTATGTCTCAAATTATTTCGTATACATTTAAAACAACATTATATTAAATATTATTTTATCATAAATATATTATATAACTATATTTCTATATATCATAACATGTATTTTTTTCCTATGACCTTTTTTACCTTTTTATTATAAATTTGAAGTTAAATTCCGGTTTCGGGCAACAACTCCTTTGTTTTTCATGTATGTTTTGATTTGTTATTTTTGTTACCATTAAATTTATCATGGTACGATAATATATATAATATTAAAGAAGATATATATATATATAATATTATATAAACATATATATATATAAATAAATTTATCTAGAGTTATTCGTAAAATTTATAGATAGAAAATGAAATGCGCCATTCATAGAGATGATATGATGTTTGTATGCATGAATGTTGTTTCAATTTTCTAAATAGATTAAAATAAATAATGGAAAACAATATAATAATATTAAAAATAATTTTTAGGCCATATATATAACATAATTTAATTGAAATCACTATTATTAACTTCCATGTAAAGCGAGAATTAATCACATTGCTTTGTAAGGCGATTGTCCGTTATAGACACGAACAACATTATCATAATACCACAGAATGAAAAGTAAGATGTAACATGTGATATGATCACTATGTAAGAATAATATTATCATGAATATCATATATAGATAAAAATACATCATTAAATCTAACCATGATATTTGGCAATAGAAAAAAGAATCAGATAAATTGACAAGGTGGTAGTCAACCTACATATGAATGATGATTTTGTAAACAATTTGATAGAAGTATTGATGATTTTGGGCTATTACATTAACATGGTATGTTATAATTATATAGGATATACTGGTGTCATAATATCATATTTTTAACACAAAATTAATGGTAAAAAAAGAAGAAAGAAAAAAGGTCTTAGTGAAGACAATAACATTCATTTAGAAGCACCTCCTATGGACCCTAGTGTTGGGTTTTTGGGAAGAAAATTAGATATATAAAATTGATAATAATGTTATTGAGGTAATTTTTCATTTTTTTTAATTTATATGGATTGATATGTGTGAATATTTTTAGGTTGGTTGTGGCCATTAATAAGTGTGGGAAAAGAACCAACTTGGAAACTACTTGGAAATATCCCAAAAGAATCCAAAATGATAAATTAATTGAAATAGATAAATTATCTAAATGACCCTATATTCAAAATTTTTATTGGTAATATCAATATAGGATCAAAAATATTATTTATACATGTTTTTTTGTTATTTTTTAACCCTAATATTTTAATTCTATTCTCTGGTAAACCCATTTTTACTTTAACTTTTGTAATTAACCTTTAATGTTTTCACTTTTAATTATGGTGAAGAATTATGTTGAAATTATTATATAACATAAATTATCGTGATTCTAAATTTTTAATCAAAATTTTCAAAATTCAACTAAATAAGTAGAAAAAAATTATTTAAAATTAATTACGCGCACACGATGAGGAAGCGGGTTTTCAAAGAGAAAATATTCAAAAATGTTCAAATTGTTTACATTAAAACTCTATATGAAATTGAAACCAATTAATAAAATTGGATTAATAGGTGTATAATTGAAATTTTTTTAATTTTTAAACAATATTATTTATTTTTAGGTTTTTAAAATCCATATAAGAGATCACAATTCTTAATAAAACACGTTTGTTAACTATTCATTGACAATTTTACGTTAAAAAAAATAAAAAAATAAACCAATGATAAATATATTTTTATTATTAAAAAAATGATGTTTATTTTAAAAAATTATCTTTCTAAATGTATTAACATTTAATTTTTTTATATGTTCACAAAAGCCTACAAACTCACGTTTTAGAAAGATAATTTTAAGGATAAAATTAGATTTATTCTTATTTTTTATATAATAAGTACACATAAGTCAAATATAAAAAATTTATTGAATATATAAAACAAACATTTCATTAAAATAATACATAAAAATTTATTTGGTTAATTTATTGTTTTAAAACAGATTTGTGTGCATAAAAATATTTTTTCAGTAAAAATTTCCTTTATTATCAAATGGTTTTTATTTTAGTTTTTAATTAATTAATAATCAAATTATTAATTATATATACATTTATAAACCATATACTTTCATTATTTATTATATTCTATTCATACAAACCATTACAATGTCTAGGGGAAGACTATTATATAAATTTTTTTTATAGTTTGTCACATTTTCTTCAAAGTCAATGTTGTGTGTAATAGAACCTAAAATTGATGTTTTGTTAAATGAAAGATAAAATTAGTGTTGCATATAATGAAAGCATATCTTAGTGTTGGGTATAATAAAAAATTTCAAAAAGATTAAATTTATATGAAAAAACATTTTACAAAATCTTAGGGTGTTACATTATTCTCCATTTAAAATGAATTTCTCCCTCAAATTTCACTAATTTGATACCAAAAAGTAAGGATAATTCAACAACATTACGCACTTAGGACCCACATAGCCTCCTAAAGGTTTTTGTTTCACCACAAAATATTGATCATGTGAGTGGTCTTGTTGTGAATAAAATTCTTTATTTGATCCATAATCTCTACCAATTGTTCCTTATAAGAAATATCATTCCCTAGAAGTTGGACCTCTGATTTCGGTTCATGTTATTTATTTGGTATGTAATTATTCAGGAGAGATACATGGATCACCTCATGAAACTAAGATAGGTTTATTGATAGAACAAATCGATTAGATACCATCTTAAAATGATCAATAATTTCAAATGGACTAATATACCAATGTATTATCATTCCATTGTATCATAATTAAAATTTTATCCTTTTGTTTTTCTTTTATAAATTTACATAGGATATCATGCTCCTACAAATGAAAACGATTATTCTTAGTCCTAAATCACTAACATATCATGATATCCATAATAGAATGAAAAATCATTCCTTCAATCTCCTATTATAATAACATGGTTAGAACTGGTTATCTACTATGAAAAAATAGTTATATGGTGAAGTAAAAAATTAATATATAAAAACACATTGATAGTATTACATAAAAAATTTCATAAATGGATAACTTTATGACCCTTTTTAAAGGTTGGAAACAAAAATAATAGAGATAAAGTCACTAAATTTTCCAAATCATTGTATGAATAACCCCCTAAAAAATAAGATGTAGCTCTTAATAGTCACATACCAAACATGTGAATATCTTTATCATGTATTCTCCGGAAACATGGTAATAAAATGAATTTCCATAAAATATTAATGAGTACATTTATACTTCATCATTCAATGAATAAAACTTTAGATTATGGAATATATTTCTCAAATCCATTATTACTATAAACTCCATTAATTATAGAATAAACCGCATTTTCACCATGTCTTTAATCAGTTACAAGGTAATGAGTACTATACAATTTATTTTATCCACATGATTTTTATCTTTATCCAAAACTATCACCATTTTCTCAAAACTCGGAACATATTAATGTTTATACCTCATTAATCACATATTTTCCATAAAATATCACTTTTCCAATAAATCATATTTCCAGGTTACGAGTACTATCCACCATATTCATGAAAATACATTACAAACAACTTATACTGAATGAAACTTATATATGTCATTATGCATATAACATAATCATTGAATTCAAATATATAAACCCTTCATCTATTCCACTATATTCTTAAAACATTAACTAGAATTCATCATACTATTCTTTAATACCTATTTCTTATAATTTGAAATATGAATCATGTATTAACATTCATCTACCTCAATTTAACCATTCTTATCATATTTGAAATAAAAATAGTATTAGAATAACCAATTACTTTAATATGTCATCTTTGGCCTCTTCATCTTCAGAAGTATATCCATTACTTGTACTAATTTATTTATTATTGTCATGATATTTCTCTATAAGAAATTGATTTATATTGTTCCCATTATTTTAAAATTTTTAACATTCAACCATTGATGATGGAATTGAGTAACCATTATTATCATCCATTACATTGACCAAATGTTTTATTTTTTACTTCAAAATTCATTTATTTGGGTCATTTTTTTCCACAATAAAATCTTCATCCCATTCCTCTTAGGCATTCACTTGTGTGATCCTTCCCACATTATTGTCATATAGGGAATTAAATATTTTTTCCTCCATGTTATCCACCACCTAAAATCTCAATGATCTCTATTAGTCTTATATTTTGTGATTATGAAAGTTCGTTAATGTTTATGTTGTTAATCATATATTATGATAACAAATTAGGAATAATCTTAATATTGTTCACTATAGTAATCTTTCCATTTGGTTTCTCATCCACATATTTTATATCCCATTCAATGTTAACCTAATTAATTCTAGTTCCGTCCATTTAATAAAGAAAAAAACAATAGTGTGAGAAACAATAATCAAAGTAGGGAATCACCTAATAATGATATATCACTTACAGGATGTTTAAATCAAGACACCATCTTTTTGATATATGAAAATTTAGGTTTATCATAATTTAGTCATAGTCATCATTAATTAAAATCATTTTCATGTCGGTCAGTATGACCTGAAGGCCTTCCTTTTTTTATTATTTTTGATAATCCATCTTTCAAGGGGTGAGGTGGAACCCTTATAAGGCCCGAAGGCTTAGAGACAGTTACATGACCCGTAGGTCTTAGAGGGAATCACCCAAACAAGACAACTTAGAACTGCTGCTCTGTAGAATATGTCATGATATCAGCACCCCACCTTCGTAGGGCTGGTCGACTGGATTTCCTATGTAAAGCTGCACATGCCCGGTACAGATGGCAAAGATATACCCTCTCATTCTTCCAATTCCGGTTTTCTCTGTTCTAGTGAATGTGCATACCCTGAATCCTCCTCTAAAGCCTTTTCCCTTGTAGTATTACTGGAAAATCTGCATTTCATGTGGACTAAAGGCCTTAAGGTGGACCAAAGGCCTTATGGTGGCCTGAAGGCCTTGAGAATCAACCAGCCTAAAGGCATTGGGTGGCCCGAAATCCTTGTAGAACCCGAGGACAAAACCAGTGGCCGAAAGGCCCTGATGGATGAATAGTTGTGGTTGCTACATTATTGAGTAGTACCTACTACAGTACCTTCTACAATACTGATATAGTAATTCAACAGTACCAGAAATACGCCTCCACCTGTATATGATCTCGAGTGTCTTAGATTCACCTACCGAGTCCTCACCAACTGGGCTGAGGCTCATGTGATAAATCATTTTTATGGTTTGTAAATTTCTTGTGATTTCCCAAATCATATACCTAGGATTGACAAACTAGGTTTACCGAAAATACCATTGTCATGAACCAAGTGATGATTATGTCCCACTCAATTCATTATTTCTGGGGATATTACCTCTATGTACCTCCGTGCCAAATCCACACACAATTTTAGTATCCAACCAGTGATATAATTTCATGGTAACCACTTTCTCTATACATTACTAAAATTAAAAAATATTTTACAATAATTTAACTCATATATAGAACTTTCTATTGTCATATGCATATACTTATCATTTTAAATATCCATAGTGATCTCAGTAATGTTTTCTCATCCTAATTTCAAAATTTTAACCAAACCTTTCCTCTAATACAAACTATAGCGAACCATGATTCTCATATATATATAGTACATATTGTTTTAATAAATATTCATTACCATACACAAATAAATTCATAAAGATTGTAAATATATAATGATTTTTGATACTAGACAATAATTACTCTTATTTATTGAAATATCTTTAACATATCCCCTAAAGATCTTCCCACATAGTACATTTCTTAGACATACCCTCAAAACAATTATTCACAACCCATGAAAATGAAATACAAAAAATGTGAGCACAAATACTCATTTATGTTAAAAGGGGAGATATCGACATATCATGAGAATAATTTTATGATAACATGATAGTTACATTTGAAATCTATACCCTTCATATCAAAGATTATAATCATGAGTCATGTGTACAAGATTGGAAAATCATAAGATATGGATCATAATGAAATCATAGAAAATGATCCAACATAGAATTCAATTGGTATAAGGCATGGAATTGTGGAAATATATATATTCATAGGAAATATTATGTAAAGGATAACAACTAAGATATTCATAAATTGTTAGGATTGTGCTAAATACCTGTGTACTAACTTCATCCTTGAGATAACCTCGTTTAAACCCTCTTGTTATGGGACTAGGATAACCTCACATATACCCTCTTGATTTTGGATTGGGATAACCTCCTACATACCCTCTTGTTTCGAGCTTGGTTAAAATTCCAAGCACCAACTAATCTCATATATGATTAATCATTACCCAAATAATTTCAAAGAGATATAGGTCCCACCCATTACATATTCCATGCATTTCAATTCCATAAATCATAAAACAATCATCATATTATAACCCATGAATAGAAATGGGCATCCTAAAACATTTCATTATAGAAAAAACCATGAAAAAGTAACAATTTTTAAAACATTCATGATATCATCATAACATAACCCATGGAAAAGATATGTGTTTCATAAATATCATATCATCAAAAATAAAAAATATTCTGCTAAATAATAATAAAATTATACTTGTATTATATCCCCTATAAATCATAATTAACATCACAGGATGTCATCTTATAAAGATACTGATTTTGAAAGACCACCTGGATCATTTCTTAAAGAATTATTGTTTTGAAGATCAATTTTCAAAACTAAAAATTTATAAACTATTTTGGAAATTTTTTTCTTTTAAAATAATCCTTAAAACTTATAGAGGAATCATTAAAACACAATCCAAACATATCTTCTGAGAAATATACATTCCACTTAATTTTTTTAAAAACATAAAAAAATTTCAAAGTCATTTTCATTGAAAATAACCTTGAAAATTTGTAAATTATTCTTCAATGTAAATAATAGTCATCATAGTGGAGAATTATGTTTTTATTTTTTATGTTAAAAATATAATTACTTTCAAATTTTTGGTAAAATCCAAACAGAAATTGTTTGGAATACGAATTGATGCTTTATTTTAGAACGTATTTTAAGAATTCAAACATAGGTAAAAATTTCTTTAAAATTTTATTTTAAGAATGTTAAATAAATTTTTTATAACATTTTTATAAAACATGTTTTTGGAAGAAAAATGGATTTTGATCTAAGAGATAAATACAGATGTTTTTATATAAAAACATTCCTTGAAGTTCTAAGTAATTTAAGAGAGGAAAATGAAGATAAAATATGTAGTCTCATGACAAAAAAATAGTGTAAGAAAATTAATGAGTTTCTTGAGATATAGATCATAACATTTATTCATTATAATCATAATCTTACACAATCCTTATAAATGATGAGACTGTAAAATAAAACACTTACCACTCTATAAAATTTGAATTATAATCCAAATGAAAGAATAAAATTGAATTAAACCAATAATATCATGAGAAGAATAATATTAATTATACAATCTTTAAAATGGGATGTATATACACATCATATAATTATATAAGTGCATAATATAACTTAGTTCTCCAAGAAGGTATTTTGATAAAAAAAGTACATTATTGCTTTAGTAACTTTTGAACCAAAAACCCCATGAAATTGAGATCATAAAATGGATATCTAAATAACCATAATTTTATGGTTAAAAATAAAAAATACATTAATGTTAAATATATACTACACATTAAATAAACACATGGTGAATATGGCTTGTGTCCCGTAGAAAATATAAGTGGGATATAAATCCCTTACCTTAAGTCTCAACATCTTTTGTATATGATCAGACCTCAAATATAATAAATAGATGTTTATTAAAAATTTATTTAATAAAATATTTATAATAATAATACCTTGTATTATTTTTATATGACCTTTTTTACCCGTCTATTCACAATTCCATGTTAATGTCATGTTTCAGGCAATAATAGCCTTTTCTTATTTAAGTTTTGATCTTTTATTTTTGGTCATTTTAATTTTATCATGGATCAAAATTCTCAATAATATTAACCATGACATAAATATCACATATATTAATTTTATATATATTTATTTCAATCCATAAAAGTTATAGATCGAAAATAAAATACACCATTTCTAGTGACAGTAGGACGTATGTACGCATGAAAAATGTCGCCATTTTCCCTACAGATTGAAATAAATAAAGGTAAATAATATATTACCATAAAAAAATATTTTTATTTTATATATATCACATAATTTTATAAAAAAATTCATTAATACCTTCCATTAATATAATGAATGAATCACATCGCTTCACGAGGTGATAGTTCAACCGTACACATGAACGAGGCTGTCATATACCCACAAAATGAAATGTAACATGGAATATATGATATAATCATTCAACAAGAATAATGAGATAATTAATATAATATATAATAAAAAAATCATCGAATCCATACATGATAGGTTGTGATAGAAGAGGAATGACACCAGTTCATGAGGCGGTTGCACACCGTATACATGAATTATGATTTTGTAACACATTTGAAGAAAGTGGAGATAGTTTTATGTTCTTAAATTAACAATATAAAATATCCATATATAATATATACTTGTTTTAAAATGTTTCAATTTTATGTAAATAATTTCACTCATAAAAAGAAAAAATAAAAATAATGATCTTAGGGAGGACAATTACCTATGCTTAGAAGCACCACCTTTGGATATCTTATTAAGGAACCTAGTGTTGTTATTTTAGGAGAACCATAATATCTATAACATAAATAAAGATACTGGGGAGTAATTGTTTTATGGTTTTGGATAACTATAAGTCTTTCAGAGGTGTGAATAAGTGAAGGTTGGTTATGGCCTTTTATAAGTGGGGGAAATGAACCCACTTGAAAAAGACTTGGAAATTTTCCAAATTAATCCATAATTATCATGTAATTAACTTGTAAAAAAATTAAAATAAACATAGATTCTAATTTTTTATGTAAAATATATAAATATTTCTATAAAATTTAATGTTTACATGGTTTGGGTTATTTTGAACCCTAATATTTTAAGTTTAATATCTAATAAACCCAATTTACCATGATCATAGTAACTAATTTTTACTCATTTCATTATTAATTATGGTTAAAAATCAATTTGATCTAATTAGATAACAAAAATAATATTATTAAAAATATGGAATCCATTTTTTAAAATTAAACTCATATAATTGGAAAAGGTTATTTTAAAATTAATCTCGTAGACGCAATAAAATTGAAATGTTTTCAACGAGAAATTGCTCAAAAATTTATAATGTTTTTATATCCAAATTCAATATAAAATTGATTCTTATTAACTAATATGAACGAATATATACATAACTGAACATATTTTATATTTTAAACAACATTAAAATAATTTTGTTGTTTTTAAAATATTTAAAAGATATGACAATTCTTAATAAAATCTTGTATTTTTCACTATTAAAAAATAAATTATTTTTTATTAAATTATAAAAAATATACTCTAAGATAATTCTGATATCCAAATTTAAAAAGGGGTTTTTATTTTATCATATTAATTTTCTAAAAGTGATAAAATTTAATTTTATTATAAATGCACAAACTGTGGTGAAATTTCATTATAGAAAGATATATCATGTTTAAACAGACACGATTGTTGAATGTTATATATTTGATTGAATATATAATATTTAAATTTCATCAACATAATTCACCAAAAAAATAGTTTATTTTTTTAACTAAAAAATTGAATAAAAAGTGTTTTCCAAAAAATATTTCCTTTATTTTCATATGGTTCTTATTTTCATTTATAATTAATTGGAAATTAAAGAATTGATTTTATATATATGTATAAACCATATATTTTCACAATTTACTTGATCCTATTCATACCCACCTTTCCAATGGATAAGTGATAATTATCATATTAAATTTTAATATTTTAATATTATTTCATGTTTTGATTAATTTTGGTTTTGCGTGTAACATAAGGTACACTAAATGTTGTGTGTAATGTAGGATAAAACCAGTGTCCCATGTAACAAAAGCTTATCTTGGTGATGTAAGTAATGAAAAATATCTATAAGAATAATTTTTTTTCACAAAGTATCATGGTATTATATTCTAACACCGCTAAAATGAATTCCACGATTCAAAATTTTCACTTTGGTCACAATAACAGAGGGTACATTTTCCTCATTACATCATAAGGTTCCCACATAGCTTCTCAAAGATAGTTGTTTCACCCCAAAACATTGACCATGTAACTATCCATTTTTTAGAACTTTCCATATTAAATCCAGAATCATTGCCAGTTATTCCAAATAAGAAATATCATTCCCTAGAGATATAACCTTTATGTTCAGTACATGTGATGGACAAGGTATATAATTACCCTAAGAGATACGTGGAATAAATCATGAACCTGAGATAGGTTTGATAGAAGCCCCAATTGATAGGATACCATACCAATATGGTCATTAATTTTAATGGGACCGATATACATAGGGATCAACATTCATTTATATTATAAGATGAATTTAATCATTTGGTTGTGTTTCAATCAAATTTCACGTCATCTCTTACTCGTACAAATGAAAATCATTTTTTTTTATTCTTGATGAACTTTCCGATCACATGATTCATAATAGAATGATAAGTCATTCCTTCTATCTGTAGTTATAAATAAAGGTTTTCACTAGTTATCTGATATGCATAAATCATCATATGGTGAATTAATAAATTCATCTCTAAAAACACATCCAAATTCCATTTTAAACCATTTTATAAATGGTTAACCTTAAGACCCTTAAAAACAATAAAGTACAAATCATTATAAAGAAGGTAACCAAAAATGTCTAAAACCAACATAGCAACAATCCCATAAAAAACATGAAGTAGATCTTAATTTTCACTGACAAAATATGTGAATTCCTTCATAATGAACACTCCTAAAAAATTAAGTGGCCTAAATTATCATGAAAACATGATCAAAATATTCATAACTCCTCATTCATTGAATGAAACCATAGATTATTAAATATATTCCAAAAATATAATAAAGATTCAAACTCCATCAAGGATTTCATAAACCACTTTATCAACAATTCATTATTCATTTCCAAGGTAATCAGTACTATCCAATTTACATTATCCATATAAATATTACCCTTACACCCAACTAAACATTTATTTTTTCAAAATTAGGAACATATTAAGGATTATATTTAATTAATCACATGTTTTTCATAAAATATAACTTTTCTATTATATAAAATATCTAGTTTATAAGTAATATTCAATACAATTTTGAAAATACATACTGTTTTTTTTCTATAAAACCCTTATATATTTCATGGTTTATATGACATTATTCTTGAATTACAATATATAAAAACTTCAATCATTACACTTTATTCTCAAACAATTAACTCGCCTTCATGATTTTATTCCTTAATACCAATTTCCCAAAATATGAAAAAGTAATCATGTCTTAATAGCTATCAAACTCAATTTAATCATTCATCACATGTTTAAAATAAAAAAAACTATTAGAATAGTATATACCTTTCATATGATGTTCTTGGTATCTTCATCATCAGTAATATAACCATTGCTCAAACCGCCATGGAAATTCTATTCATGGTATTTCCTCATAGGTTATTGATTCATATAATTATTTTACATTCCAGATTTATAACATCAAATCATTAATGATGATTTATTGTAACTATTATTCAAATCCATTACATTCACCAAACATTTTCTTTATCCTCATGAATTAATTTCTTTGTGTACTTATTTTCAACACCCAAAACTTCTTCTCATTCCTTTGAGAAATTTAACTGGGTTCTTCTTCCCACATTCTTGACATATATAAAACTAAATCTTCTTTCTACCATGATATCCACCATGCAACCTATCAAAAGACACTACCTTTTACTTCTTTTTTGAGTCTGTTAGATGTTGGAGGGGAATGTTTTTAATCATTTATCGTGATAAATAATTAAGCACAATAAAACACCTTTTTCTCTAGTTAACATCCCATTTCGTTTCTCATAAAAACATCAATCACATTAAATGTTTACCTAGTTATTTATGGTTCACACAATTGAATAATCCCACAAATCATAGTTTGAGCAACAATAATTATTATAGAGAACCACATAATCATGAAAAATCACTTATAGGATGTCAAAATTACAATACCATCTTTTAAATATATTACACCTCAGATTTATCATAGGTCAATCGAAGTCACCATATATTTAAATCCTTCCGAAAAAATTGTAAAGAGTTTGTGAATTTCAAAATCATATTCTTTAAGATTGTAAAACGGGGGGTGAATCATGGAATGTTGTTGTGCACTATGTGCCGATCTAGTCCATCTCGATATTCCATTTTTAGAGTTATTACGTTTAGGTACCTTTTTTCGAGATCCATATCCATTTAAATCATCTATAAAAGAATTTAATTTCCTCAAAACCGATTACTCTACCCTTTATCAAAATTATAGGGCATTTTCTTATACTTACATTAATCCTTAGACTTACACTTAGTCATATACCTGGAAACATGCTTAGAAATATCCCTAGGGACCACACTAGATTTTTTCATACTAGTTTATAATGTCTAATTAAATATTTCCACTAATACCAACTGTAGTGACCCTAGTTTATTATACATAAATAATGTATATTTATATATGAATATTCAATACATTACACTAACAGATGCTCAAGGATCATAATGGTATAACTCAATTATATAAAAGAAACATAATATTAATATTTCATGAATGATCTTAAACATCTCCGATAAATATTTTCCCATATAATAATATTATTATAAACACTATAATTAAAACCAATAATCATAACTTGGGAAAAGGAAACATAAAAAAGGTGAGAGAAGCTGATCGGTAAGGTTAAATAGAATAGATCTAAACATATCCTCAGAATAAGGGTTTGAGAACTTGAGAATAACATTTAAAAACCATAACCTATATATCAAGGACAACAATCTTGTGTCATGGAATAAAGATATGTAGTTCATAAGACATAGATCATAATGAAATCAAATAAAATTAGCCATGTGAGAATTAAATTGTCATATGAAATGAAATTGTGTCATAAAAATAAAAATATTTAATCTTATGTTAATAATATCTATAAATATATTAACAACATATTATTATTGAGATAACCACATGTGAACCTACTCTTGGTCAAAGATAACCTTCTATATAACCTCTTGTTTTGTTATTGGGATATCCTCCTCGCATCGTTCCTTTTGAAGTGATCATTTTCAACAATCCAAATTATAATACCCTAACAAGTATAGTACCAGTAAGGGTTCAATCCACAGGGAGAGGGAGTTATTTTTGTATTCTTTACCTAGTTTATAAATGATTTAGTGATGTTTACGGGAATTTATATTCACTTTTTAGTGTTTTGATGAAAATGTGATTTGATTTCAATTTCTTAACAAATTACTTGAAAGATAAATAAAACACATAAATTTTGTTTGGACGAAATTTTGGAGAGAAATGCATCAGGGGATATAGATTTTAAAGGATGTTCTTAAATAAATTTTATTATGAGTTTTTGTTGTTCATGATAATTCACATCTCTGGGTTAAGAATGTAATAAAACCCCCTTGGTCTGATGAGATTTGTTTAAATCAGTAGAATCCAATTCTTTATTCTGGAAATTTATTTCTCTTAATTTTAATAATTGCAGCCATTTTGAGGTGATTAAAACAACCAACAGACATGGATGTGTTTAATTTTAATTACTTAAAGATCTATAAAAATAATGTTCTTAGTCCAATACAATATTTTTAGTGATATTTAGAAAGAGTCAATAAGTAATTATGAGAAAGAAGAATAAATAACACGAATACAATATCATAATTGAGAAATTACAACAAATATTTGCCCACTTCCCAAAAAAATAAGTAATTTATCTACTCATGGAGTAGATAGTAACTAAACAATATAGAATACCTAAATTCATCCGCTTGAGAGATTTGGAGAGAATGTCGTCGGGAAGGTATCACGGGAGCACCTTCTCTCCTCTCTTCCCCCATATTCCTTCTCTCTCTTCTTTTCATCCTGGTTGTCTCCAGAGTTCTACCCCTTGGAATATCTTAGAATGAATTCTATCTGAATGATTCCCAAACATGAAGGGCCTACCACCTATTTATAGGTTTTAGTAGTACATGATGTGTACCAGGATATACATGGAATGTACCCTGGTAAATGAATTTTGGCCATCTTTTCTCTACTGATAGGTGAGCTAACATCCCGTCTTTGACTTGGAACACAGTGCTTCCTGGTAAGTGTTAGTACCTGACTTGAAGTGCTACCATACATGGCGTGTAATTTCACTCATCTTCCACCAACCGATTATAGAAGGGTCACACGATGTGTAAATGGGAAGTACACAATCTGTATGGTTTTCCTACAAACATGGGTGTTTATCCAGTCTTCCCGATCTGTGTTATGGAAATAGTACACGACATGTATATTGAGTACAAGACGTGTAGTTTTAAATTTATGTTCTTTCCCTTTTCCAATTTGTGACTTTGTATGGGAATCAACTGATAATCATCATAATAACTAATAAAAAATAATTTTACACATAAAATGATTGATATTTTGTGAAAAATTAAATTTTTTATGCTCGTTAAAATATAGGAACAATTATGCACAAATTGGGTACAAAATAATCTCCCACACATAGTCATTTTCTTGTCCTCTAGAAAGATCTCAACCTCAAATCAACAGAATCCGTACACTAAAAATGGAAATTTTTTGAAAATTTTTTGAATGAAAATAATATATCCATAGCAGAAGATTTTTAGAAGGAAAAAATAGATTTCAATTCGAAATATATTCTAATCACACCTTATAAATATGTTAATTGAAAATTTGAATTCTCTTTCCTTTACATTGTTTATCTGCTCATAAATAAACATGACAATTGATGAATTACCCCACCTAAAGATACAACAATCATCACTCACAATTATTTATCCAGATTTATATTAAATATTATGTATATGAACTCTATCCATAGGTTTGAAAGTGCTCTCATTCTCCACTTTAGAAATCGAATCACAAAAATCATAAGGGATTTTAAAAAGGTTCAAATGTTTTGGTGGATAAAGGTTTCTAGGTAATGATAAATTAATCCCATAGGCTTGAAAATGAGGCTAAATTCTTAAACAATAATCCATGATATTAAAAATAAATCTTAATGAAAATTCTCCCCCAATCACAGTTTCACAAAGGAATTATCACGATGATATTCCATTACCCACATGGGCCCATAAAACATAAATAATATGTAATAAAGAATCTAGTCCCTCTTCTTCATATTTCATCATTTATCGTCATTTTTGTGAAATAATATAGACCAATAAGAATATAATGAATAGGGGTTTTGGAATCCTTATGCCCAAATGAAAAATAGATAAACTCCACCACACTTAAATGCATGGTTTCTCACCAATATATTCCATGAGTAGACAACAATCCCTCTCTAAATATTACATTAAGAATCATGAAAAATTATAAAAGAAATATGGTAGGAAGGTAATACAGGCTCGTAATATGGCTTCCTATCAAAGAAGTTCATGGTTTCTAAGGGTTTGCGAAGATCAGATATAGGGTAGGTCTCAATATCAAATGGGCTGAAAAAAATCAAATGCCTGAATCATTTTAATGTTATTAAAAAATAATCATGTTTTTGAAGAGAAAAACATGCATGTTTTGGTAGTTATGCATAACCAAATAATCACTAAAGAAAGAGGGTATAAGAAAGAATCTTTAAAAAATTATTAGAATAAATTTTTGGAATAGAAAGAATAACGGGGTTAATTAGGTCATTACATGAGTACAAATTGATAAATCTAATAAATGTAAATGTCCAAGGATTAAAATCTATAATAAAACTATATCAGCATTCATTTTACAATACTATGAAAATTGAAATTACCATGTAACATTTAAAAATTACCTTTTATGACGTTTTAATTATAATTATAATTAATGAAAGATTATCTAAAATTTAAAATATGTCAACAATTATTGATGTCTCCTAAATCAATTTAATGCAATGACTAGTGTAATCATAGGCTCTCCCCCTCACTGAATATAACACATGGTCCCCCAAGTGAAATACCATAGAAGAGGTGGAAAATAGGCATACAATATGATTAAGATAAGGGGATTACGTGGAAGAGGTGAACCTAAAGTAGAATAGAAAATGAAACATTGAAAAATAAAACTCTCATAGTGAGTTGACAAAATGTAGAAGTAGTCGAAATAAAGATTCCCAACTTGCTCCAGTGTACATGTGATGATCGAGGGAAGGGAAAGAATCTAAAGATACACACATCATCACATACCATGTAGTGAAGAATATATATATATATATATATATATTATAGAAAAAAATGTTCCCAAAAACTAGTTATGGGGTCACCTCATAAGAGGCATCATCTACTACCGGAGGATCTGCCAGTGAAGGCTCAACGAAAGTAGTAGAGGCCGGAGGTGCGGTATTAGTGTGCGGATGAGTAGTCATAGTAGTTGGAGCCTCGGGAGTGGGACATAGAGTAAGAGGTTCTATAGTGATGATCAAGCCGGTAGCAGGAGGGGTAGCGGTCGAGCCAGTGGTGGAGAGGAGAACTGAATCCATAGACAGAGCTGTAAGTGGTAACTACAGGGAAAGAGGTGGAGGAGCAAACTCATGAGTAGGTCTTGGTGGTATGGAAAGCTAAAGAGAAGAGGTCTGTTCTAGAGCTCGAGATCTCACTAATAGTGAAAGGACATGGTGGTGAAGAAGAATACCTAAAATCTGCTCGATCCTCCAAAATATCTGTGCCATATCATTTTGGAGGCACTCCAACTTAGCTAGGCAAAGGGTAAAGGGGAGATTGAATGAGGTTACAGAGGGAGGTGGGTAGGGGGAAGGCTCAGAAGAATAGATGACGGTGGAAAAATAAGGAAGGACAAAATAAGGTGGTGGGTTGGGGAGGGAACATCCACAGGTGGATGTTGTAGGTCTTGGTCAGGAACACCAATGAGAGCAGCGGGGTCATCCCTCACCCCTGTAGAAGTAGGGGTATCCTGCACAAGCCTGTAGCTATCACCCCAGTGAACAACCATCTTCATGCACATAAGCATGAGGAATTCGAGATGCTTAGTTGAGCCTAAGGGGTCGTGAGGGAGAGATGGCTCAAAAAATCCCAAATGGAGAGTTAGTAAGGTCGCATAGAAACCGTCGTTCAAGTTTCCCTGATGGCTGTGAATAATGGAATGGAATTAGGTGTCGGTAAGAAATGGGAGTTTAGGATAGTCATGCCAGAAAATATGAGAATTGAGCTCTATGTCCCGGCTAGAAACGACACCCATATCCTCATGGAGAAGAAAAAAATTGTGCTAAAGAATCGGTAAAGGAAATAAAGATGAGGTTCAATGATGACATTGCTCTTCCATGATGTCGGGTATACTTATGGTCATTCCTAGAAATCTCCTGCCATCTGGAAACAATGTCAGAATGCTTGGGGTGGGTAATGGTAGAAATGAGAAGTTTGGAGGAAGGATGGGGGTAGAAGTTGCACCCTTGGCCGAACTCGGCCATAATAAGGGAAAAAGGACGTCCTCCTAGCCAAAAATAAATGGTGCGAGCAGTATCCATGGAAATATGATAGTACATGGGATCGTCGAAATTGAACATAGCAATGAACTCCAAAAAATAAATATTGGTATGTTGGGGTGCTAACCTGTAGTGCCTTAAAGATTTGCGTATGTCCCAGGCACTCTTCAATCTCTTAAAATATAGCCAGATGTTGGGTAACACTCATGTTTAGGTAGCAGCTACTCAACTGAATAGTGGTGAGGGATAATTTCCACAATCGCTCGGCTGCAGTATGACCCTCTGAAAAAATAAGGCATGGATGTAACGGAGGGCGGCTAGTAGCTGGTGAAGGTAGTGGCGGATCGACTACCATCAGAGAAGAGTGTCCCACCACTTTTGTAGGAGGTGGAGGAGTGGATACCAGAGCGGGCTCAGAGGGCTGGCTAGTAGAGGGTGGAGGTGATGGACCGGTCAGGTCCACCACTAGTGTGGATGGTAGCTCTGAGGGGAGGGAGCAGGAAGATAGAGTGGTAGCACCGAAGCTCTCGATCCTGGTGGATGGGGTGGACACTGCCTCTAGAGGAGCAGCAGTAGCTGTAGAAGGTTTCATAAAAATGTTTGGATCAGTAGATGGTGCAGATGGAGGCTGCATCATAAGAGTAGGAACTGTGGAAGAACACATGTACCCTAGATAGACATGTCGTGAAATCATATGTCTGGAAAAAATAAGTACATGACATGTAGCATACTGTATACTCCGTGTATCCCTACAAGGAGTGATTCCCTTGTAAGGATCTAGACACTTCTCAACCATGGATGGGGTAATAGGAAATACACACCATGTAGGAAGGGTTACATGTCATGTGTGTAAAAATAGTGTGAAGGGCTTTTATACCATCCAAAAAGAGTCCTCTAAATAGTCGAAGGACATGGCGTGTCCCGAACCGACACACGGTGTATGGTGACATGGGATGTAACCATGTCCTTGAAGACACACTTGGAGCCATATGGTCTGGGGAGGCACGGTACATGTTGGGTACCAAACATACATGCCATGTATATGGAAAAATTGTGAGAACGTGGTATGTGTGTCCGTGTACAGTATATACATAGCGTGTGTTATTCACGCACACCACGTGTTGTGGGGGAAGACGAATGGTCAACTGCTCTAGAAATCACCCTAAACGCCTATGAAATCAGGATAGAATGTGTGAAAAATGGTATACCTGGCCAGAGGATCACAATGTAGAAGAAATCGGGCCGAACAACACTCAAAATCGGCAGAATGAAATTGGGGAGGCCGAAGGGTGTCTGAGAGAAGAAAACAGGGGGGTCATGCAACGAGGATTGAGGCAGGGTAGCACCAAACCTTTATAACAAGCGTACGTAGTGTGTCTTAAAGCGTACACACCATGTATATGGTTTTTTATAAATTATGTAATAAAATTATTATAGTAAACTATATAATATTTAATATTAATAATAAAAATAAAAATAATTATATATATCTATATTAATTACCAAATATAAATCTATACATGTAATGTATCATGAAATACATGACGTCTGTTATAAAATTAAAAAAAGAGAAGTACATCCTTATATCTTGTTCTTAGGGTGAGGTTCGAACCGACGATCAGCCAGTCCAAATTCAAGCCCTCAACCAATAGAGAAAATGTTTTTGTACTGATCATGTTTAGTTATTTTTTATATTTAAAGGAAATGGAAAATTATACATGGGATAAAGAAAAAGTACAGTGTTTTGTTTTTAATTTTAATTAAAGGGATGAAGCAAAGAGATTACCCGAGTTCAAACCCGGGTCTTTTGAATCCAGGCCCGAGACTCTGCTAATCATTCATGTTCACCCACATGTATTAATTTATTTTTTAAACATTTTCAATTATTAATTAAAACATGGCTCAAACAATTTATATCGAAATGCACGTCGTGTGGTATCATTAAAAAGACAAATATTATAAATTTGATGGTTTTCAGGATTCGAACCTGGGTCTTTTGGAACCAGTTTATGAGCGCGACCAACTAGTCCATCCCCATCATGGATTTTCATGAATTTATAAAAACTTATGTATTATTGTGAAAAATAATACACATGCTATGTAATTAAACATGGGTATAAAAAGGATGAATCCTATTCCAAAGGTGGGTATGGAGGGATTCGAACAAGTGATGACTCTGATATATTCTAAGGACCTTACCATCAGCATCGACATTGTCCCATTTTATTAACTTATTCAATATATATTTACAATATTAGGAACATATAATATAAATATTAGTTCACACCATGTTTATAGGTGATACACGACGTGTAACCTATGGGTTACCTTCTAAGAGGTGCCTTTGTCTTACATTGTTGGATCGACCTTACCTGAGTATTGTGCTACCTAAATTGAATGTTGGAAGAGGATTGGATGTTGTTGATGAATTGGTCATTGGGGAGAAAACAAAATTCCATGCATTCTTCCATGTGGCCAAAGTGATCTTTCATAGTGTTCAAAGAATAATAGTCCTTGTGTTCCATCAGTTATACCTACTTAGCCACTTTGAGGACATTGTATGTTACTTTTTCATCTCCTGCTCTAAAGATCAACTAGCCTTGGTTCACATCATCAACACTTTCCTAGTGGCCAAAAATGGTCTTACCATAATGAGAGGTTCCTCTTTATCTTCTTCTATGTCGAGTATGATGAAGTTAGTGGGAATGATAAGACAACTTACTTTAACAAGAACATCCTCTAATATCCCTTTATCAAATTTGACAGATCGATCCACCAGTTAAAGGGACACCATAGTTGGTTGGAGAGCATTTAGCCCTAGAGTTTTGAAAAATCTTTAGGGGATTGGGTTAAAACTTTCCCCCAAGTCACAAAGGGCTTTCCCAAACTCACAATATCCAATTCTTCATAGGATTGTGAAACATCTTGGATCTTGAAGTTTGGGAAGAATAGAGTGTTGTCCAACTGCCGAACATTCGTTAGTAAGATGAATGGCCCTCAAATCATCCATAATTATCTTAATAGAGAGGATAAATTTCATGAGTTTCACATATGATGGCATTTGAGTTTATTACTCTGTGAAAGGAATATTGATATGATGTTTCAGAAGTACCTCGATGAATTTCCCGAACTGATGATCCATTTTCCTTTGCTTCATCCTCTCTGGAAATTGCATGGTGGTATCAAAAGGCTTGACCACATATTTTCCCTTACCATGTGAGGCCACCTTATCCTTTTATGGGTTCTTTGATGATGGGGGTTCCTTTATTATGGTTTCTTCAGCTGAAGAAGGTGATGGTTGAGCTAGATTTGTAGCCTCAATTTGATTTGAAGTTGGTGTCTATGGTAGATCCTTCCCACATTGTAAAGTGACTGCATGGGCCACTTCTCATGGGATATTCTTAGTGTTACCTGGTAGTGTACTCAGTTTCATTAAAATGAAATGGTTTTCTAGTCTCCCATTTATATTTTCTAGGATTCGAATGGAAGATTCCTAGTTTTGAAACCATGTTTTTGCAGTGGTGGAAATTTTTTTCATCACTTCATCAAGTTTTAATGGTCGGAATTTTTGAGTGTGATGTGAAACTAGTGGAGGTGGTCGATCCCTTGGAGGATGCGAGAGAGGGTTTATATACCCTTGATGGTGGTAAGTCCCCTACTGTTATGGTCTTGGATATGGGTTCTGGTACTATTGTTGACCATTGTCAGGTGTCCACTAGGGAGGAGGAGCTTTTTATTGCTGTTGGTAACACATGTTCATAAGTTCTCACCATGCGGGGTTCTCGTACTAAGGGTACATATTTGGCCTTTAGTTCTATGAGATGTAGATCAACTCTCTTGTTAAAGGGTTGAAATTTGACCTTGGAAATTCACCAATGATGTGGTTATCACCACATTCACTGCATTCATGATGGGTTTCTACTTGAACTTTGGGTGTGTTCTTCCGGACACCATATAAGGCTTGTACATACATCTAGAACAGAAGCCCTTGGTGAAGAAATCTGCATCTAATCTCTTTGATGAGATCCCAGGACTTATATAAGGATTCCAAGTCATTCATTTTGATGTTGTGGATATCATTATGCAGTGTCACCGTCATCGATGGTGGAATGTATTTGGACAAGAATGCCTGGGCTAATGCCTCCCAGGTGAGAATGGACCATTGGGGAAGTGCCTTTATCCAGTCATTCACCTTATCCCATAATGATAAGGTGAATAGGCAAAGACATATGGAATATTCTGACACTTCATGGTAAATTAAGGTGTCATAAATCTCAAGAAAGTTGGAGAGATGAGTGTTTGGGTGTTCACATAGTAAACCACTGAATTACAATGTGTTCTTGATCAGCTGCATAGTGGATGGTTTGATTTCAAAGTGTTAGGAATACACCAGAGGTTTGACAATCCCCATGTCTGTCCCTTGGATATAGGGGAGTCTGTACTCTATATATATTCTCCAAGGGGGCAGTTGTTCTTGAGGGGGAATATACTATTTCTCAGGATCAAAGTATGGACCCAGGCGTGGATATATGTATGACAACTACCCTAGTGGAAGATATTTTTGAGGTTTTTTTGGGACATAACCTAGGACAAAAGGAGTTGGTTTCCACTTTTGGTTCATCAGAATGAATTCCACTATGTTGGCTGGTTGGTTTTGGTCCTCCGTAACTGCGGGTATTTGGTTCCAGTTGTCGTTAGGTAGAATTGGTTACCTAACTCCATAGACAGAATCTGGGTCTATATCTTCAATATTCTCCATGGGGGAGTTCTAGTTGATCTCATCTACAAGTGCACACTGTTGCCTCAAAAGTATTAGTTAGATCTTTGGGATTATTGGAAATACCTCCAATGAATTAGTGCTCTTTGAATGATTGATACAGCCACTCATTCACCTATGAACCTACACAACACATAACACACCAATCTTAAAATAGGAGGACAAAAATTAATAAAAATATAAATTAGAGTAAAAATAGAATTTTTGATTTTTAATTTCATAAAAATTGATACAAACATTATTTGAAGAAGAACAATGTTAATTTTTCCTTCCCTAAAAACAATGGAAAAATTTGGTATCGTTCCTACAAAAATTTTTATTCCTGATAATCCAAATTATATTACCCTAAAAAGTATAGTACTAGTAAGGGATCATTCCTTAGGGAGAGGGAGTTATTTTTGTTTTTTTATCTTGTTTGTAGTTGATTTAGTGAATTTTAATGGTATTTAGAGTCGATTACTTAGTTATTTGATAAAAAAGTTATTGGATTTCAATTTCATAAAAAATGACTTGAAAGATAAATAAAAAAGCATAAATTTGGTTTGGATAATAATTTGGAGAGAAATTTTTTGGGGATGTGGATTTTATATATTCTTATTAAATCATTTTTTTATGTGGTTATTTTGTTCATGGTAATTCTCATCTCTAGGTTAAGAATTCAACAGAACCCCCTTGGTCTAGTGAGTTTTGGTTAAATCAATAGAAACTGATTCCTTAGTTTGGAAATTTATTTCTCTTAATTTTATTAATTACAGACCATTTTGAGATGATTAAAACACCCAATGTTCATCGATGATTTTAATCATAATTAATTAAAATATCCCTAGAAATCGCGTTCTTGGATTGATACAAGATCTCATGTGATATTTATAAAGAGTTAATAAGTAATTATGAGAAATAAGAATAAATAATTGGATTACAATATCATAATTGAAAATTGACAACACATAATTTTCCACATCCCCAACACATAGGGAATTTAAATACTCATGGAGTAGCTAGTAACTAAACAACTAACAATACCTGAATTCATCTTCTTGAAAGCTTCAGAGTGATGGTCGTCAAGAGGTATCATGGAAGAAACTTCTCTCCTCTATTCTCTCCTCTTCTTTATCTCTCTTCTCTTTTTGGGCTTCTCTAGAGTGCTTCCCTCAGAATATAGTGGAATGAATGAATTCTGAATAAATACCGAACATGGAGGTCCTACCACCTATGTATAGGTTCTAGTAGTACACAGTGTGTACCAAGAAGTACATGAAATATACCCCGGTAAATGCATTTTAGCCATATTTTATTAGCTGATAGGTGAGCTAGAACACTTTCTTTGACTTAGAACATGGCACCTCATGGTCCGTAGAAGTACACGACCTATAGCGCTTCTATACATGGCATGTAATATCATTCATGGACCACTAAATGCTTCTAAAAGGGTCACACGACATATATATGAAAATTACATAGTGTGTATGCTTTGGCCGGAAACCTGGGCATGTATCCAGTCTTCCCGATCTGTTTAATGGAAAAAGTACACGAAGTTTATATCGGGTACACGACATGTAGGTTGGAAATTTTTTATGTCCTTTCAAAATTTGTGACTTTGTATGGGAAACACCTGATAATCAGCCTTGTCACAAGTAAAAATAATTTGACCCACAAAATGATTGATATTTGGTGAAAAACATGTTTTTATGCTGGCTAAGATATATAAAAAATTATGCAAAAATTCGGTACATCATCCCTCGTATACCCTATTGTTTTAGGATTGGAATAATATCTACTATAACCTCTAGTCTGGGCCTTGGGATAACCTCCCATGTATCCATTGAGATCATGTAACATTTATCGTTACCAAATTCATTGGAAGGATATATAGGTCCCACACATGACATAATCCATTAATTTTATTTCCATATGATTATATAAAATTCATCTTATCCAAAACCATAAAAATAAATGGGTTTAACAAAACCTTTTATCATAGAATAACCCATTGAACAGAAACATGATTTACAATAATACCATCATTTTTTAATTATATAACTGATGGAAAGGTATTGGTTTCATAAAAATCTTTTCATTATTAACATACATCATTTAGAGATAAAACATTATTGGTATCCTTCCATAATATATCCATTAAAGAATAAATAACATCAAAGGATGCCATCCTAGATGGAAAATGATTTTGAAATACCACTTCGAAAATTTCATGAGGAAATTAATTTTTGTTTGAAAATATATTTTTAAAAATAAATGTTCATAAAATATCATGGAAATCCTTTTATTTGAAAATAAATTTTAAAACATATAAAGAATCAAATAAAAAACATGTAATACATTTATTAAAGAAAATATCCTTTCTGGTTTGAATTCATTTAAGACATACAACATTTTAAAAATATTTTTCTTTAAAATTACCTTGAAAACGTAATAATTAATATTAAAATAAATTTATTTTCATGATGATGAGAAATTCAATATTTTCCATATAAGGGAAAAGAAATATTCCTTTCACATTTTCAATAAAATTCTAATGATAGTTATTTGGGACATGATATGGAAATTTCTTTCAATTTTTTTTCAAAAAGTCAAGAATGGGTAAAAAATAAGTTAATAAATTTTTTAAAATGTTAAAATTATTTTTGAAATTATTTTTAGAAAACATGGTTTTGGAAGGTAAAGTGTTTTTTACCGAAGAGAGAAATAAAGATGATTTTTTCATAAAAACATTCACATGAAATCATGAGTAATTAAAGAGATTGAAATTAAGGGAAAACTATTATTCTTAGGGAATAACCATAATATAATTAAACGTAATAGTTTCATGATATTTAGATCATAATATTTAATAATTATATGTATAATCATAAATAATGCTGATAAATGATGAGATTGTGATATTAAACTATTACCAATTTGGAAAATTTTATTCATAATAACCATGAATGAATAAAATTGAATTAAACATATACAATAATATATATAATGATATTCACGAGATAAACTATAAAAGGGGAAATATATACACCTCATTAAATAATATAAGTTCATAACAAAACATAGGTCTCCATGAAGGGAATTTGAGACAAGCTTCCCTTACCTCTTTGGTAACTTTTGAACCGTAAACCCCATGAAAAAGAGACACTAACATGTATATGTAAATACCCATAACATTATGGATAATAATTATAAAATACATTCATGGGTAGTGTATAAATTATATAAATGAAACATATGGTGAATATGACTTGTGTCTCATAGAAAATAAATGTGAGATGAAAATCTCTTACGTTAAGTCTCGTATTACTTTATACACATTAAAACCTAATGTATGATAAATGTAAGTTTATTATAGATATATTATAGAATAAAAATTACATATCTCATACCATATATGACTTTCTTATGTTATTTTATTACAAGTTTATTAAAATACCCTATTAATTTCATGTTTCAGTTAATAACATGTTTGTTATTCATGAATGTTTTGATTTATTATTTTTTTCCTCTTACATAGATCATCGTTCCATTATATCCAGAATTTTAATCAGGATATATACATCATATATATTTTTTATATATTTATTTAGAGTAGTCCATAAAAGTTAGAGATAGAAAACAATATACATTGTTCATAGTGATAGTACGACGTACGTATGCATGGACATTGTTTCCATTTTCTTAATGAATTGAAATAAGTAATGGTAAATAATACATTACAGTTAAATAATAATTTTATGTCATATATAAAAAATAATTTCATTAATCCATCCTTTTCAACTTCAATGTAAAGTGTGGATGAATCACATCGGTTCACAAGGTGGGAGTCCACCATACACACGAACGATAATATCATATTCCCACAAAATAAAAATTGAGAAGAAACTTGTGATATCATGATTCAAAAAAATAAATAATATAATTAATATCATATATATAAAATAAATACATTATTAAATCAATCCAAGATACGTGGTGATAGAAATAAAATAACATTGGTTCGTGAGACAGTAGTCCACCGTACACAAGATTGATGATATTATAACCCAATTGATGGATGTAAAGATTGTTCTAGATTATTAAATTAAAATAAAATAAAATAAGAACATATATGAGATAATTTTTTAATAATATTTTATTTTTCTTGATAATTTAATGTGGAAATATAATAATGAATAATAAGGAGCTATGTGTGGGGAATTACCATCGCTTAAAAGCACCTCCTTTGGATCTCTTTTTAAGGACACTAGTGTTGGTATTTTGGAAGGACTAGAATATCTATAAAATAGATAATGATGATGGAGATTTATATCAATAATGTTATTTCCAAAATATATAGAATGATATGTTTCAATAAGTAAATGATGGAGCTGGAATTCAATAACCTGTGGAATGGAATCCACATGGAACCTGGAAATGAATTTCACAAAAATATCCAAATTGATAAATCAATTCACATAAAAAATTATTTTAAATGTTCCCATACTACTCGTTTAGAAATATAATATGTAAATATGTAAATAATAATATTTATACATGTTTTGGGTCCTTTCTAACTGTTATATTTTTGGATTAACCACCATAATAGCCATCATTACAATAACTATGGTATTTAATCATTGTTGTTTTCAATATTTATTATGGTCAAAAATTAATTTTAAATTGTTATATGATATATTTTCTGATTATTAGAAATATAAAATCCTTTTTATTAATTCAAATCACCTAACTTTGTGATTTTAATTTAAGAATAATCCCATACAAGTGACAAGAAAGTGGGGTTTCAAAGAGAAAATGTTCAAAAGATTACACATATTTTATATTAAAATTAAATATGAAATTTATGAAAATGAAATAAATTGGGTTAATATAATATAGTTGAACTAATATTACCTTTTAAACTCTATTAAATTTTTTATGTTTTTAGAATCTTTAAAAGAAATGAAAATTCAAAATAAAACCCAGTTTCTCCACTATTCCTCAAATAATTAATCTTTTCAAAAAAATTATTAATAATTCACCTTAGGGAAATACAAATATGATGATTTATGAGATAACTATTATATTAAATATTAATATTTTAATAGTATGTCACATTTTGTTTAAACTCAGTGTTATGGGAAACACTATATAAAATCAATTTTGTGTGTAACGCTAGATAAAAAAATTATTGTATATACCACAATCTTAAATCAGTGTTGTGTGTAACAAAAAATATAAAAAAGATTAAATTTATTTGAAAAAAATAGTTTATAAATTCTTTATGTGTTATTATTAATATGTAATAAAATTATTCTATTGGGGTTATATCATTGGAATCCATATATATGTACTTATCAATATAGTTATAAATATTCAAAAGTTTTTGGAAATCACATTCATTATAAAAAACTCAAACAACCAAAAGTTTTTTGTCTTTGGGAACTAGGTACAAATACCTCTAAGAAAATGGTACAATTGAAATATCTTCTATAATTATTCTCCATACAAGTAATTTCCTTATATGTATACCATGGATTTTAATTCATTGGGAAATGGGTAAATATAAGAAAAATGTGAGCTATAAATCCCCGTAATGGATAAATAATGAAAAAGTTAATAAATGGTCAATATGAGTAAAACATGAGGCCTGATATAAGAATGTAAAACTAACAATAAGTGTCATAACATGATCATATGAACATGGACATAATGTATTGAGTTATAAGGTAAAATAAGAACGAGTCATGTGATATCAATATTTATTAAAGAAACCATTAAAAATTTGATGAAATCGTAAAGACAACATTTTGGTATCATGGAAAATCAAACATTCAAAATGGAATTACCTATCCGTGTAATTCCCATTTCCCATTGGAGTAACCTATAAATAGTAAACTCCATCATATCTAAAGATAAAATTCCATCCAGCTAACTCCATTATCTCTTATTTGTAACATCCATTTAGTTAACTCTGTCTCATTTCCCAATTAATTTGAGTGCTATCAGGGTGAACCTTTAATAACATTCTCGGAAAATACAAATCAATAAATTTTATGAATTTTATGGTATTTAAACTATATGGATAACTGAGTATATAATTTATTCAATGATATCCCTATTCAATAATTTTAATGGGAATCTAAGTGAATACCCTTCAATAATAATAATAATGAATGTGTGTTTAAATGGAATGGTATTGGAATAATAGACTTTTTTACACGATGCTGATGAAAAGGCAAGACAAATTATGTGAGTGATCATTCTCTATAGAGATCATAATTACACAAAACAACATATACATAAGTACATAGACATATATAATTAAGTTAAAATACAAGGGGAATATGGATAATAAAAAAGAAATTGTTCATTGGTTATAAATTTGGTGGTAAATAAACCATTTCAATAGATTAATGAAATTATCTTAGTGAATAACCAACAATTAACATAGGAAAAATTGGTTGTTCATATTGAAAAAATAAGTACTCTAATTGATGGAATTATAATAATAATTTGTAATGTATATAGTCATGGAATAATAATATCAATTGATTTTAAATATCAAACCATATATTCTTATCCTCTATCATGGCTCATAAATTACATGTGAATTCTCCAAATAAAATCCCCTAAGATTGTCAAAATAGGTGTGCAGTAAGGCCCATAGTTGTGCACAAGTTGATGATCGATTCAAAGACCAATATGATCTTTTTAGGTTTATTAAAACTAGTTACCACCATTATATATTCACTTCCATATATAGTATCAAAATAGTTACATAAATAGGAGGAAAACCACACACACTTATCTTTTCCAAATTTATGATGCTTTTATGGATAGGGGAAAATTAAAGCATTGAAAATAGTCATAATGGTTGTATAAATAAAGGTATTTGTGATATATCATTTATAACATATTATTTAAATTATATAAATGATTTATGTAATCATTTTCTATTAAAATAAGAAATAACTAATGAGGATAAAAAATTAATGTGAAATGAGGGGTGAGAAACCCTTATTTTTTGGATAGTAATGACTTAGAAAAATACTATAATGAGAGGGAATAAAAATCATTTCAAAAATATAAAATTGAATATAATACCATGTAATAAAAATAATCGAATTATATATAAAAAATTTAAAATGAAAATATAAAAAAAGTATTGAACATGAAAAGAATAGATTATAATTGTGGAAACCCTTACCTTTGGAGGTTTCTTCTTAACACTTTATAGGGATTCCTTATAAAATTAGAAAAACAATTAGAGACATTTGAGAAGTGAATTGAGAGAAAAATAATTCTAATAGTCTTTGGTGTGGATGTTAAGGAGTGACTGGGGGAATTAATACTTGAGGAGGGGTGGTTTAAAGTTTTAAAATATTGGTTATTTTATTAAATAACCCAACATCTTTTAGTTTTAATTAATTAAAACCAATTTTCATTCTTATAAATTTGTTTTGAGATGTGATTTGTTTTCAATAGAATTAGGAAACTAAAAAAACCACAAAACCATCCCATTAAATGCATAGAATCCAAAAATAATTTTTTTCTTAAAAATTTATTTTTTGGTTCCAAAATGTAATGTATAAATTTCAAAATTAAAATTAATTCTCTAAAATCATTTTTAAAAATATTATATTTTATTTTGGTTAAATAATATTTTTTCAAAAACTTGTTAGTCTCACTCACATAATAAAAATTTCATAAATTCACAATACTTTGTAAAGAGATAATTTTCTCTTTTTCATCTAAAAATCAACATTGTTAGAAAATTTCTAAAAACAAATCACCCTTTGGAGTATGTTTTACTGAATATAATTTTCTTAATTGTGTATATCTCATTACTGATCATAATTATACTAATTAATATTTATACATGATGTGGAATGTTCTTATGAATTGTAAAAATATTTTTATGTGAATCTATTGTAAAACAACCATTATAAAATAATTACTTCTATTAGTAACATAATGTATTTTTTTTGTCATTACAAGTCAATCATTGTAGGGAGGTTTGGTGATTTAACCTCTTGGGTGTCTGGGTGTGTGTGTGTGTTTGGTTTTTTTAATCCCCAGTATATAATTAATATCATAGTGGTAAAAAAATACAATATTATCACTATTTATACGCTTATTGTTATTATTTATACATTTACACATATATCTAATAAATTTATAAATCATAAAATTATATATTTATTGTAAATATATAATTATATATATAATTAATATTTCTATTATTCATAATATTAAAACATTTATTATAAATAATATAATTAAATTTATTATTCCTAATAATATTCATTTATTGCATTTAATAATAATAAAATTATTATTCACAATGTGAATAAATTTATTAATCACAATATCAGTAATATTAATATAGTAATTAAAAATATATATACATATATACATTTTTATTCATAATATTTATATATTTATTAATACATTTTTTAATAAATTTATTAATAATAATAATCAGACATTTATTATTAATTATTTTTAATTTCAATAAATTTATTATTCATAATATAAATAGTTTTATATTATTCATAATATCAATAAATTCACTTAAATATTAATACATCTATTCATAATCTAAAAAATATCAGGTGATGAACTATAAAATCCGATACACATAGAATTAATGAAAATTTAAGGATGAAAGTGGAACAGGAAGAGTTAGTGAAATAAATAGATGCAACCCCTTACATTGGAATGGATAAATGTAGAAATAAATCATTAAGATAAATGGAATTGGATGAAGAAACATCCACCACTACCTTCTTGAAAAGTGAGTTGGTAACCTATTAGTCGCTATATAAACATAGATGTCTATGAACTGAATCTCTATAAAGACCCTTACATTAATCAACCAATTAATATGAGTTTTATATAAAGGATTGAATTTATTACTTTCTAATTATCTTTTATGTTTAGAGTTTCAGATAATTAGGGAAGAGTGTTAGATATCAAATCATTATAATGAAAGGTAGATAACTCTACTCAAGCATTATTTCCCCACAAAATAGGATTCCTAAATCATTGTCTTGTTTAATTCAAAACGTGTTTTATTCATTTATATAAAATATTCATAGTAAAAGGATATAATTTTATATAGTTAATACTCGTATTTATGACCTGTGAAAAATGTAACACCACAATATTTCATAGTACATTAATTCTTTAAAGTAATTCAATTACTTGTACTACACACAACATCGATTTCAAGCGCACTATGACATATCAAACTAGCTGTTCAAAAGAGGTTATGAATAGTATTAACTGAATTTTGAACTTTATATAATCCTTATAATTTTAGAATCTATAATATGAGTTTTTTATACATAATGTAAGAATAAATTAATTATTCAGAAAAAAGAAGTATTTTTCGATAAAAAGAACTTTTACCGCCTTTTAATGGTGAAACCTTTTAAATCCAATATTTGAAACATTTATATATTAAATTGGACAAAATAAACATCTTCTTTAGAATGAAGACTTAAAAATTTAGTTTCAAAATTTTTTTGGTGTTTTTTCTGATAACTTTTATATTTGGGTGAATAGTGAAAATACAATATTTTAACTGAAATAAACTTTTTTAATCAAAATAATGTATATTGTTAAGTTATACATTTTAATAATTTGGAAGTATAAATAGATTATATTTTTACCATTTAATTCAATTCATGTCATTATAAGTAATTTTACTTTGAAATTGGATATAAACAAGTGTCAATATTTTGATAGTTATTATTTCTTAAAAATACGCCTCTTGGTTTTGACAATGGAAATTAATTTTAAATTAATAAATAAAACTTATATGTATTGAATTTGGTAAAATAGACATCATTTTTTGATTCCAAATATCGAAATTATCCTAGGATGAATTTTTGGTATTTTTATGAATGTGTTCAATTTTTGATGAATAGTGAAAAACACTAAGTTATAGTTTAAAACCGAATTTTCAATTAATTAATTATTTATTTTATTTAAATTTATTTTAGGTAAAAATAGATACATAGTACCAATATATGTTCAATTTAATTCATTGGAGTCAGTTTACAATAATTTTAGATATATAAAAATTTTATTGAACTTTTCACCTTCTTTTACCCATCTCCTAGGAGAATTTGCAAATTCACATAAAACATAATTTTACCATTTTTGTGAGTCTAATTTCTAAAACAAGTGAAAAATGGTTAATATAAAGGAGTAAAATGTGGTTCAATAAGATAAAAATAATTTTTGGGGAATAGTAACTATTTACTTTTATTTACCACGGTTAAAAGTATATAGGGTAATTAAGGGTAAAAATGATATTATTATTACCCTAACACATGTCATAATTCTATTGGATAAGTATTATTCGACCAAAAAATACCAAAGGAATAAAATATGAACCTCTTTTGTCCACTTGGATTAGATTAGGACATTTATTATTATTTAATTCAGAGAAGAGTTAAAAGAGTTAAAATCAATGTTTAATTACTAAAACATCATTAATATAGAGTTATAAATAAGATAAATTCTATTATAAATATTCATTAGAAAGCTAAAAATATTTTCTACATAATAGTATTATATTTATTATTTATCGTCATTAAATAATTTAATTTTTTTACGACACAAAGGTGATGCAGTAATTACCTAATTAATGAAATATTAAAATAATTGATATTATAAAATATCCAAATAAATTTAATTTTAAACTTTTTAAGAATTAAACTAATTTTCTAGATTAATATGACATATTAGGGTTTGTTATATGAAATATTTATGAGTTAATAATGCTTTAATGAATTTATAAAAAAAATACTAAATAGTGTCAAAATTGACATAAAATAGTTTTTGAAACAAATATTATATTATTAATTAATATTATATTCCTAAAAATCTAAGGATGGGAAAAAAGACTTATATAATGATAGGTGTATCATTAATTAACCACTTGGGGTTCTCTTGGAAGTATATTGTATTTTTATTAACCATATAATATAAAAATATAAATATAATGGTAAATGTCAAACTACTTAACAAAGAGTTAAATCTAAAAGATAAAGTTAATATAGTGACCCAAACCTGTCTAAAACCTATTGGTTGAGTGGTTTTTGACCCATACCTACCTTATAATTTAAATAATCGATTTTGGAGCCATTATAAACCGAAATGTATTTTATTAGAAAATAATATTTCTAGCTTTTCCTAAGGTTCCCCTCACCCCTCTTAAAAAAGGGCACTCCCCCTTCTCTCTAATTCACACCATAAAATCCTTTTGGCTCGGCCAGCTCCTTCCCAAATATTCTCTAAACTTACCTCACTTAATCCTAGGGAACTTCCTTTAGTCAGAAATCCAACTTAAGGAGCCCTTTTAATTAAATCAAAATTAAAAACCTGAAGAAGTGGTAATAATTTCACCACCATCTTTCAAGTTCTTTTCTTCTAACACTTCTTCTTTATTTGCTATTTACATTCTAAAATAATAAATCCAACATCTTCTATATACTGTGATTTTATTAAAAATATGGTACATTCATATTCATTATTCAATCCATCCTTTGAATGACATGTCACCATACGTGCGTACGTACTGATTACCGTCTCCACGTCGTGGTGTAATTGTTATTCAATACATTATTATTTGGATGGGTATAATAATGATGTGTAATTCATGTAAATAATAAATATAACATGAAACTGATTCTGTATATATGATATACCATCCAATTATATGTTATTTTAATATAAATATAATGATACTATCGCTCGTGCATACGTACAGATTACCGTCTCCACATAGCGATGAGTTTCCATCCCCATCGTATCCATTCAAGAATAATTTTCATTTTATGATTAAAAATAATTTTTAAAGACATGATATAATTATGGAAATGATTAAGATAAATGCCATCCATAAAATATATGACTCACAGAATAATGAATATAAAGGAAAACGAATCCATTAACACACGAAACGATGATAATAATAAGATATTATTAACAAAACAATGTTGAAAGATCATATATGACATAATATTAATGTATATGATTTGTGTATAATTTAATAACAATTATTTCACCATTATACAGGAGGTTAACCTACCCTTGACCAAGTAAAATTACAAGGTAAGGGTTTATTTCACAATCTCTTCATTATCCGAGGTTGTTTATACGTAATTATATACTAAGACCTCTTTATCATCCACATCCATGTTTCTTAAAAATATATTTCATAACATTATTTCTATTTTATAGACTATGGGTTAAAGTCATGAATCTTGATAATATTTTTATAAAGAAATCATTCTGACATTTTCAAAATAAGGTCCTTTTTATTCTTTTTCGACAGAATTAAGGTAAGAATGTCTTTTTAACTTATACGAAGGGTACGACTATTTTCCACAATTATAAAATTGTTTAATCTAACATTAAAAGCTCATAAGAATATTTTCAAAGTAAATGTTTTATTTTATAATTATGTGACTTTTAAAGGATTAAAAAAAAGAGATATTTCTCTCAAATAGTTTTGATTTCATCTATGTCAACATCCTTTGATGGATTTAAAGCCTATTTGAAGTTGATTTATTATGATACAAAACATCCATATTGTATTGAAGGTTTTGTGATATTTTTTTTACTATGGATAGTGGATAGACACACAATGTCATCCCATTTCAACTCGATTCTTGAATCACATGCGGTGGAGGATATCTCAAAAATCTATATCCAATAGGTGGAAAAGAGATATGGTGTTCTAGTTTCATTCATATAAAATAGATATCCAAGTGTTACATATCATTTCTGGGAATCCTTACAACAAACCCATGGTTCACATTTGACGATGATCAAGGTGTTTGTTCCTCATACGGATGGACAATCACAGAGGAAGAAACAAACCTTGGAGAATATGATAAGGGATTGTGTGATGGATTTTGATTATTCATGGGAGCACTTATCATTGGTGGATCTATCCATTAATAAAATGTATGCTATTTTTAATATGAATGTTTATGTTATGTTTAAACCTGTTCATATGACGAATGAATTTGACTTAGTAAGTGACAGGTGGAGCCTGCTATAGCTCCTCAATGCAACGACAGGTCTCATGAGACAAACTAGTGTCTTGGCACAAGGCCTTGACATAATATTATTTGTATTATTGGCATAAGGCCTTGACAATGTGGTTATGATATTCTGGCATTATGCATTCCATCATTATGAATGTGGTTATTGATATTCTGTGTGATTATTTTATTAGTAGAATATCCATGTGAATAAGTAAATGGCATTATTTCATTTCATTTTATCCATATTATGATGAAGTTCAAGTTAAAAGGATTTTTTTTTAATTATCCATTACCTTAAATGTTTATTCTTATTTATGAAAGTTTCCACTATATTGTTATCCTCACTGAGCATCTGAGCTCACCCATTTCTATGTTTTATTTTTCCCATGATGTGAAGAAGAATTTTATGACTGACCTGCAGGGATAGTCTGAGGGGATATGAGTGTGTAATTTGGAGACTATGTTGTTGTAGTTTTTAATTTATGATGTAATGTAAGACTTATGAATGTATCTAGTGTTTCCAAGGATACTAAACTAATTGGTATTTCGAGACTTGATCTTTTGTGATCATGCTAATGTTATGTAATAATGCACCGACTTTGGGTAACTAGGGTCGGGGCGTTACAGTTGGTATCAGAGGATGTTTAGTACAAACCTTATAAGTTAGATTTAGATAAACTATGATTAGATCACATAGTCTTAAGATGGACTTTGAGGATAAGTATAGAACAAATTCCTAAAATTTTTGTATTGTAGATATTTTGTGAGTTTTCTGATCAATACATCCCTATTTGGATACGAGAATGTAGAGGCGACTCTGGCACAACTGTACCTAGGGGTAAAACCCAAAAACACCACTTTGAGCTAGACTCGAATGGGAACTAGTGCACGACAAAGGGTCTCGATGCACTCTTGGTTACGTCACTCCTGAGGGATATGCTTAGGATAATTCTCTTTTTCATTACCAACCATTATGACGGGTTTCTGAATATATACTTTTTCAGAGAAAACATTTTTATGATTATGGATTATATCCATAAACTGTTCAATTTATGTTATGTGTTTTACAAGTTTGAATTTATGTATTGTGATTCATATACTAATCTAGTGTATGCCATTGTATAGAAATGTCTCTTAGTAGAAGTAATGTGAACTCCAGCAATACGTATGATCCAAAGAGTAAGAAGGATCATATCTTCATGGTATTAAGCCAACATTTAGAAGGGAAATAATCTCCCATGTATTCTAAACATATGAAGAAATAGTATCATGTGTTAATAAGATAAGTAATGAATTCTCTGAGTATTATGGACTTGAAAGGAATAAAGAGAAGAAAATGATGGAAGAGAGAAAGATGGAAAAAGGGAAGAGGGAAAAGAAGAACTTTCCCATATGTGATAACTGTGGGAAGAAACACCCTAGAACTTTCATTAAGGGAATGAGAGTTTGTTATAAGTGTGGATAAAAATGACACCAAGTATGTGACTACAAGGATAATAAAAATGTTTCAAATATACAACGATTCACCTGCAACGAGTTGGGACACTACGCGAACCAATGACCAAATCAACAGAGTATGCCCCAAAATGATGCTATTGGATAATAATCAAGTTATGATACTACCACAGATGATGAGGAATGATTAGAGTTCTTATGTTGTTATTAAAGAATTATGTTATTTGAGTGTTGTATCAATGATGTACTGGTTATGATAATTATTAAGTATATAAGGATTGTATTGCAGTACTATTTCATTAAGGACATGAGATTGTGTGGAACCAAGAAATGTGACTCAATTGTAGGTTAAATTTTTGGAAAATATATGGTTGAGAGAAAGATAATCCATAATATGGTTCTGATACTGATGTAGAGATCTTGGAACAATACATGTTTAATTTGGATATATTATATTGGATATTCTTGACTACCTTGAAACTGATTAATGATTTTTATATTCCATCATTGTTGGAGTTTACAACATTTTTGGGCGGAAGAAGTATATCCTATATTCTATAAGGAATAAGGGAGAATGAATGTAATCAGTATGGTTTTATGGTAATTCAGGGTGTTACCATGTTTTAAAATAATACATGATGAAGGTGTTCACATGTTATTACATGGAAAAAAAGAATATTCATTGTGTTCAACTTCCTTATAAATTTTGTATTGTGAGTTTGGATAGAATTATTTTGGATAAGTCTCATGGTTGGAATGGATTATGTTTTGATGGTTATTTTAGGATTTTTATAAAAGGAAAACACGCAGACCGTGTGACAACCTGTCGCATCGGACAAAGTTGCTTGAATCGAACCAACAACCATAATGTGATTGGGATTTATCGCCTACCACTGGACTATGTGAAGTCCCTGGATTGTATAATGTAGTTTCTTTTTTTAAAGGGTCTGATATGTAAATTAAAAATTCATTATTTTTGGCACCCTATATTATTAGGATAAATAGAATAATTTTTTTAAATCTTTTGAAGTGAAAGAAGAGTTTGTGGTAGGAATTAGTTGATGGATGAAACTTTACATGTAAAGTATATATATATATAAATATAAATATAATTTTTTCCCCACTTATTCTATGGGAAAATTAATTCTTAAACATTCAGGAAGGGATCTTAAAACTAAAATTGTGTTATCCTAATACCTTATGTTTTGTTAAACTGATAGTATTTCAAATCATTATAGATTGATGGATTTGAGACCCTCAATTTTACATTGGTTTGTGATGGATGACCTCAATCACACCCTATAAATATTTACATTTTTCCTCTAATTATGTGTCTCTAATTTCCACCAATGTTCTCCTAATCGAGATCAAATTTTGGTGGTGACTTTTTAATTCCCCTTTTCCTCTCCTTAAGACTAAATTATATTAACCCAGTTTCTGATGTGGGTTTTCTCAAAAAGGTATTTTCTATTTTCAACCATTTATTTTAGAAGAAGAATTTCAAATTGTGAGGATGCAATTTATTGAAGGAGGGAAGAATGTAACACCCCATGATTTCATAGTACATTATTTCATCAAATTAATTGAATAACTTTCACTACACGCAACACCGAGTTCAAGCGCACCACGACTTATCAAACTAGCCATTGAAAAGCGGTTATGAATAGTATTAATATAATTTTGAACTTTATAATGTCTTTATAATTTTGGAATCCATATTATGTGTTTTTTTATACATAATGTAAGAACAAATTAATTTTTCAAATAAAAGAATTATTATTAAAAATGGACTTTTACCGCCTTTTAATGGAGAACCCTTTTAAATCCAATATTTGAAACTTTGATATATTCAATTTGACAATATAAACTTATTATTTATAATTAGGACTTAATAATTTAGTTTCAATATTTTTTTTGTATTTTTCTGATAACATTCATATTTGGGTGAATAATGAAAATAATATATATTAACGGAATATAACTTTTTAAATAAAAATAATTTATAGTGTTAAATTATAAATTTTAATGGTTTGGAATTATAAATAGATATATTTTTACCATTTAATACAATTCTTGTCATTTTAAGTAATTTAACTTTGAAATTGAATATAAACATGTGTCAATATTTTGATAGTTATTATTTCTTAAAAATACGCCTTTTGGTTTTGACAAACGCAATTAATTTTAAAATAATAAATGAAACTTCTATGTTTTGAAATTGGTAAAATTGAAATCATTTTTGGATTCGGAATATCAAAATTATCCTTGGGTGATTTTTTGGTATTTTTCTGAAAATGATCAATTTTTAATGAATAGTGAAAAACACTGAGTTATAATTTAAAACTGAATTTTTATATAAGTGAATATTTATTTTATTTAAATTTATTTTAGGTCAATATAGATACATAATATCTATATATGTTCAATTTAATTCATTGGAGTCAGTTTATAATAATTATATATATATAAATATATTATTGAACTTTTGACCGTCTTTTACCTATCTCCTAGGAAAATTTGAAAATTTACATAAAACGTAATTTTACCGCTTCTTTGAGTGGAATTTCGAAAATCCAAAAGACACGGTTAATATCAAAGAGTAAAATCTCGTTCAATAAGATAAAAATAATTTTTTATGAATAGTAACTTTTTACTTTTATTTACCACTGTTAAAAGTAAATAGGGTAATTAAGGGTAAAAATGATATTATTATTATCTTAACACATGTTCTAATTCTTTTGGATAAATATAATTCGACCAAAAAAAACCTTAGGAATAAAATATGATCCTTTTTGGTCTACTTAGATTAGATTAGGACATTTATTATTATTTAATTCAAAGAAGATTTAAAAGAGTTAAAATCAAAGTTTAATAAATAAAACATTTTTAATATAGGTTTATACATAAGATAAATTCGATTATAAATATTCATTAGAAATATAAAATGATTTCCTAGATAATGGTATTTTATTTATAATTTTTAGTCATTATATAATTAAATTTATTTATTACACAAAGGTGATGCAGTAATTACCTAATTAATGAAATATTAAAATAATTGATATTATAAATATCCAAATAAATTTAATTTGAAACTTTTAATGAATTACACTAATTTTATCGGTTATTATGGAATATTAGGGTTGGTTATATGAAATTTTTTCGAAGTAATAATTCTTTAATGAATTTAGAAAAAAGAAAATAACAAATAGTGTGAAAATTGACATAAAAGAGTTTTTAAAACAAATATTATATTATTAATTGATATTCTATTTCTGAAAATCTATGTTTCGGAAAAAGGACCTATATAATGATAGGTGTATCATTAATGAACCACTTGGGGTTTTCTTGGAAGTATATAGTAAGATTATTAACAATAGAATATAAGAATACGAAGAGACGTGGTAAATGTCAAACTATTTAACTAAGAGTTAAATCTAAAAGATAAAGTTAATATAGTGACCCAAACCTATCTAAAACCTATTGGACAAGTGTTTTTCGACCCATAACCATATTATACTTTAAATAATACATGTTGGATCCATTAGAACCATAAATTGATTTTATTATAAAATAATATGTCTAGCTTTTTCTGAGGTCCCCCATACCTCTCTTATAAAAGGGAACTCCCCCTTCTCTCTAATTCACACAATTAAAGCATTTTTTCTCGGCCAACCCCTACACAAATATCCTTTAAACTTCTCTCAATTCATCATAGAGCCCTTACTTTAGTCATAAAGCCATCTTAAGGGGCCCTTTTGACCAAATCAAAAGGAAAAATCCGAAGAATAGGTAATAATTTCACCGCCCTCTTTCAAGTTCTTTTCATCTTCCACTTAATATTTTTTTGTTATTTCCAATAAAAAATAATAAATCCAGTATATTATTTATATGGTGATATTTTTATAAATATGGTACAACCATATTAATTATTCTATCCATCCTTTTAATGACATTTCACCATACGTGCGTATGTATAGATTACCGTCTCCACATCGTGGTGAAATTGTTATTCAATACATTATTTTTTGGATGAGTATAATAATGATGTGTAATTCATGTAAATAATAATTTTATCATGATAATGACTCTTTATATATGATATAAAATCCAATTATATATTATTTTAATATCAATATAATGATATTGTCGCCCGTGCGTATGTACGGATTACCGTCTCCATATAACGATGAGATTCATTCCCCATCGTATCCATTCAAGACTAATTTTCATTTGATGATTAAAAATAATGTTTAAAGACTTTATATAATTCTAGATATGAATAACATACATCCCATCTATAACAAATATGACTCCCATAACAATGAATATAAAGGAAAACGAATCTGTTAACACCCGAAACGACGATAATACTATGATATTATTAAAAATACAATGTCAAAAGATCATATATGATATCATATTAATTTATATGATTCTTGTATAAATTAATAACAATTATTTCACCATTATACAGGAGGTTAACCTACCCTCGACCAAGGAAAGGTACAAGGTAAGGATTTATTACACAATCTCTTCATTATCTGAGGTTGTTTCTATATAATTATCTGCTAGGACCTCTTTATCATCCACATCCATGTTTCTTGAAAATGTGTTTCAAAACATTATTACTATTTTATAGACTATGGGTTAAAGTCATTTATACCCTTGTTTGAATTTTTATAAGATTTTTATTAAGGAATCTTTCTGTCATTTTCCAAACAAGGTCCTTTTTAACCTTTTTGACAGAATTAAGGTAAGAATGTCTTTTTAACTTATATAGTGGGTGCAGTTATTTTACACCATTATAAAATCATCAAAGATTACTTTAAAAGATTATAAGAAAATTTTAAATGTAAATGTTTTCGTTTATAATTATGTGACCTTTAAATTATTTCAAAAAAACATATATTTTCAATTAAATAGTTTTGATTTCATCTATGTCAACATCCTTTGATAGATTTTAAGCCTATTTGAAGTTGATATATTATGATAAAAAACATCCATATTGTATTGAAGGTTTTGTGATATTTTTTATTTTGGATGTGTTATTTATATACCATTCATGGTTTATGGAAAAGTATTGACATTTTGTATGCTAGTTTAAATACGAATGTTTATGTTATGTTTAAACTTGTTCATATGAGGAATGCATTAGACTTAGTATGTGATGGGTGGAGCCCTCTATAGCTCCTCGATACATCTGTAGGTCTAATGAGACAAGCTACTGTTTTGGAAGAAGACCTTGACAAAATCTTATTTGTAGTCTTGGCACAAGGCCTTGACTATGTGGTTATGATAGTCTGAAATTATGCATTCCATCATTATGAATGTGGTTATTGATATTGCATGTGGTTATTTAACTAGTAGAATATCCATGTGAATAAGTAAATGGAATTATTTCATTTCCATTTTTCTATATTATGATAAATTTATTGTTGAAAATTATTTTGTTTTAGTTATACATTGCCTTAAATGTTTGTGCTTATTTATGAAAGTTCCTACTATATTGTTATCCTTGCTGTGCATCTGAGCTCACCCCTTTCTATATTTTATTTTTCCCAGGATGTGAAGAAGTATTTTATGACTAACCTGCAGGGATATACTGAGAGGATATAAGTGTGGACTATGAAGACTATTTTGATGTAGTTTTCACTTTATGATGTAATATAAGACTTATGAATGTATTTAGTGTTTCCAAGGATACTAAACTAATCTGTCTTTCAAGACTTGATCTTTTGTGATCATGCCAATGTTATGTAATAATGCACTGAATCTTGGTAACTAGGGTCGGGGTGTTACAAAAAAAATTGGAAAATTTCAGATGAGAAAAAAATATTAGTAAGGGATTTAAAATTAATGAAATCTCATTAGTCCATTTGATAATTCAAGAAAACCGATAAGAATGTTTTATATTTTTTGTAATAAATTTTTGATTAAATAAATAGTTTCTTACATGAAAAATAACCTTTTTTACCCAATGTTTTATAAAATATCTCATAAGGAATAATAAAGTATAGATAATAAATATGATTGTTTCATGTGAAACATGAACACTTATGAACCCATTTTCTTTAAGAAAATAATTTTCACCCTTGAAATGGGAATAAAATTTTATTTAAACATAAGATCATTAACATTTCTTATGTAATCAAATAAATACATAAAAAACTCACTTACAAGTATAGAAAAGTCATGTTGGAACCATGGTACATTATCCTTACAGTTATTGTTACAATGGAATAACCACCATGGTTAATCTATTGTCAGAATGGAGTAACTTAATCACCATTAACTCTACCACTTTACCCAATGCATTGGTGAGCTTCATCAGGTTCACTCATTATCAGAGCATTATCAGACTCACCTGTTATCATTTATAATTTTCAAAAAGCATATTATGAGAAATAAAAGCATGCATTTAAATATTAAAATATCATAAAATAAATTTTTAAAAAACATATAAAGAAGTACATCTATCCTTTATATCAAATAAAGATAAAATTACCTTTTTATTTTGAAAAATCATAAAAAAGAAAAATTACTTAAAGAATGAGAAATAAATTATTCATTGAAAAAACAAGAATAATATAATATAATGTCTTTTAAATAATAATATTTATGAAAAAAGAAAAATCCTCTCGTATAATATAAGTTAAAAAACATTCTTTTATAATTCGGTTAAAAGATTAAAAAGTGACACATATGGTAAATAAAAAAATAGATAATTTTAAAACGTTTTTAAATAAATTAAAATGAATTTGAAATTTTCCTTTAAAAATATTTGAATTATAATAATTAATATTCTTGAAAAATTTAAAATATCTTCTAAATAAATTAAAATGATTTTAATGAAATACATTAAAAAATGTTTTATTTAAAAACTCCTTACATTAAATCTCGTCTAGTTTTGTATGTTCTATACCTCCTAAATAATAAAATTATAATAGATTTATAATTTATTAATGATATTTTTTTATTTTAATTTAATTACCAATATTAAGTTTATTACAATGTTTTATTTAGCAACTAAATCAGTTAAATTCATGTTTGGAGTATTGAGGATGTTCAGTCTATAAATCAAAAATAACATTGATAGGCTGAATATGGTCAAAAGGATAATGGTACCATCATATTTAGAATATTAAAAATGAAATTATAATTTTTATATACTATTTTTTGAACCATCCATGGATGGTGGACATGAAAAATGAATCACATCACTTAATAGTGGTTGTAGTCTACACCTATACCTGAGCGACAATGTTATTCTCTAACAGATGGTTGGGTGAGAAGGTAAGTAATATATTATATATATAGAATCAAAATTATTTCATAAATGTTATATATATTAATTTTATCCATCATTTTATCAATACATATTAGTCGGTGATGAAAAAAATACATCACTTTTTGGAGATTGTTTCCCACACTTACTCATGAATGATGTTTTAATTTACCATGTGATGGAAAGGTAGATGAAAATGTGTTATTTAAAAAGCATAATAAAGTATTATTATATGTAATATGTCATTTTTAGTATATTTTCTTAGTGATATATGATTTTCAGTTGTGTAATAAAGAATAAATATGAAAACACTTAGTTAAGTATTATAATTATTACTTGAGAAACCTATTTGAGTCACAACATAATCCTTATAAGTTGGTATTTTGTAGATAGAAAAGTCTTTATTTTACGGGGATGAACATTGGGAATGGTTTTTAATAAATAATTTTTGATCTAAATTTGTAAATATGTGTGATTAAGAAAGGATATGAGTTCCTCTTTTACAATGGAATTTGGTGGAAATCTTGTAAATACATGAAATATTATGATAAAATGTGTGTTTAAATCATGTAAAATAGTTACAATGTGGAATATATTAAAATACAATGAGAACAATGTGAAATTAAATTCATAAAAAATTAGACAAGTTTTAGTGTTATTTTAATCCTTATATTTTGGGATAATCCCCACATTAACCATGTTTAAAATCAACAAGTGTATCAAAATATCAATATTTGAGTTTCATGAAAGTAATTTCAAAAATTCCATGTGGAACATAAATAGAAAATTCATGATAGAATAAAAAATTTCCCATTAATTTTATTTAACATATGATATTTTGGAGTTTATAATTGTTTTCAAAATTTTTTTTATCATAAATAACATTTAATGTTTATTTTGGAAGTATTTAAAAAATTTGACATTAAATGAATCCAGAAAAAATGGAATTATAATATAAAATATTTCAAAATTACAAATACATCATAATTGTACAAAATAATTAATGGAACATAAAAATATATACGAAACATATTACTTTTGGTGTTTTTCAAATAATTTACCTTTTTTTCTCCAACATGCACAAGCACTACATTGGTATTATGTAAGCATTCAGGGTAATTATACCATTGCAAAAAATATAAATAAAATAATATAATAGACAAAATTTATTCATTTTCAATTTTACCACAAATATTTAATAACAAATCAATATTATCTTTATCTTTATTATCGTAACATAATAAGTAAGAGAGAGTAGAATTTGGTAATTACTCTAGACATAAAATAACGTGATGGTTTTAATCAAGGAAAATTTTCCCCAAAAATAACAAATTTTCCAATATAGTTTTATAATTTTTAAAATTATGGAGTCCAATAATATTTAATTAAATATTTAATTACCTTATCAAAATGTTTAAATCTTAATTAGATCGCTTTGCAGTGTACCATAGTGACAAATTTTAAACATTTTTCACTATTCAATGTGATAAAATATTAAATTAATATCTCAAATAAATTTGAAAATATGTATTAAATATATTAAATATATTTTTATGGATTCAATTTACATATTTTGTTGAAATTACTTTAATTAAAAGTTTTCAAAACACAATAAAAACTTTTTTTATAAAAATACTCATTTTAAGAAGAAAAATTATTTTAGTTCAAAATGATTTATAATACTCATTCCCATATATGTAGTTAAATTATTTTTTATAAAATGAATTTTCTTTGGTTTTAAAATAATTCTAAACCTAATCTTTACTTTGAAATTACCTTTACTAAATGATAAGGAAAGTTGGAAAATGTGAAATTTATTATTTTTACTAATCACCCAAAAATAAACCGTTTCAGAAAATTCTATAGAATCATAATAATATTTTTTGAAATGGTAATTTTAAAAATTATTTTCAATATAAAATTGCAATTTATAATATTTTTAGAAATTAATAATAACATCCCTGCATAAAATTCAATAAGAAATTTTTTGATGAAAATAATTTTTTTAAGTATAAAATGACTTTATACTCATTGTATATATTTTTTAAAACATTATAGAAATGCAAAAAACTTTTATAAAATATATGATCTACACATTTAATTAAAATCATTCATCAGTTATTATTAATATAATTTACCTTTATAACAATTCATTATGGACATAAAATTAAATTTTTGATAAATATATCCTTTAAAATTGTATGATTGTTTTTTAAAATTGAATTCTTATTTATCAAAATTTATCATTATATCTGTATTAAAGGAAAATTCAATCCATTTATTTCATTATTTGTATAATATAGTCTATATTGTCCAAAACAATGGCTATGTTATAATAGTAATTTTTAAATAATAATATTTTAATAGCATATCACAGTTCTTTTAAGCTATGTATTGTATGTATTACGAACAATCAGACATAATATTATTTTATAACTAAAATATTGTGGTGTTACAATCTCCCATGATTAAATAAATTATATCTTTGAGATTTTAATTTTATTCTCCCAAAATTAATTTATCATAACATTGTTATAAAATCAGATATAAATTTTATCACAGACATTAATAACAATTTCAACACCAAAAACCCTATTTTTTAATAAAAAATGTAACTCTATAAACCTCATACGTTAATATGAGTTTATAATAGTGCACCATAATATTTTAGTGTTACATTCCATAAAATACTCAATATATTTGAGAAATTTTTTTATTATCAATATAGAGATATTATAAAAATTTATTTAGTTTATTTTTTTCTGCTTTTTAAGTGGAATTTCATCCTTTGTTTTCCTTTGATCAGTTTCCATTTTTATCTAATCCTCTATTCTAATTGATGATTATTCCAAATATATTTTTCATTCCTAAAGCCCTAAAATTAACTTTCAATTGATGAAAATATCTATAAAATGAGGAATTGTTATTCCTCTTATTTCTATGTTTTAAACAAAACAAAAAATGTATAGGAAAATTTAATATAATATATTTTATGAAGAAATACTACTCTAATATCTGAAGGCTCAACAAAACCCAAAGTTAAAATTAAATTATTTCTTTATTAAATGACAATAACACTTCTCAAAATGTGCCCGATCAAAAATTTATCACAAAGATAATAATGATTTGATCACAAATTATTCCAATTAAAATTGCATTTATCTCAAAATAGAATCACTATCTCTTAAATTAACATATTAAAAATTTATATTCCCTAATAATACAATCTCTTAAATATAATAATATTTCCCATAAATTACATAAATCACAAATAAACCATATTAAAATCATATATTCATCCAAAAGATAATTTATCCCTTATTTCGAAAATAAAATTAAATCTTATTCAATAATATTTCCATGTATTTTTATCATATAATATTCATAATATAGAGAAATTATTCAAAAATAACTTTAGTCACTTAGTCATCAAATGAGTTTTCATTCTCATGGGTTTCTATAAAACAAATCATATGTTCTTAGAATGAAATAACACTTTTATCCTAATTAAACATAATTGAATCAACATCAAAGATAATATTAAACATAATGATTATCAATAGTTTCAGTTCATTTCTACAAAATAAAAAGTTAATCATCCTCAAATAAACTTTTCACTATAACATAAGTTAAACATAAGGGTTACATATACATGAAATATTTATAAAAGTTCAATAAATGTCTTCTAAATTACTCCCATAACATAAAACCTCAAAAGGGTTATCTATTATATTAAACACATGATCAATATTAGACTTAATAACACATAATGGTATCTAAACTCTAAAATTATCCTTACATGATAACTTTCTATCCAATAAAATTATCTAAACCCCTTTTGTGATAAAAACTTCAACGAATCATATATTAATCAATCTATAATTGTGATATTAATATAAATAATTTATTTTTCTTATATTACCATGAAATTTTTGTTTTGGAGTTTAATATAATTATGAAAAACACTCATATACCAATCCCTTACAAAACAAGGTGTACACTTACTCTTAGTTTTCATTTTTTTTCCAAAAATCGTATTCATAAATATTAACTCATGTTTTATTCAAATCATGTTTTATTATTTCATGTTAATATACTATAACATAAATATGTACATTAATATAATTACTAATCATCACTAATCCTTGTGAAAACCATTTTAATACATGGGATGAGAAAATAAATTCCCAGTAAGTGATGTAAAAAATGAAGGAAAATTGTTGTAACTATTAAAAAATTATGAAAACTCATAAAAGTGTTACCCATTTTATAATACACTTTGAACTCAAATAATTTTTAAATTCCCATGAAATAAAATTCTTTTCCCAATGTTTCTTAAAATACCTAATGAGAAATCAAAAAGTATAAATCACAATCACGATGGTTTCATGTAAAATATGATCACCCATTAAATAATTGTTTTTCAAAAACATAATTTTCACCCTTAAATACAGCATATACTTTACTTTAAACATAAGATCATTATTTTTCCTTATGAAAAAAATACTTCCTTGAAAACGAATTTTCAAGTAGAGTAGAGTCATATAAGTATCTTTGGAATTCATCTATAGATTTAATGTCATAATGAAATAATCATCATGGTTAATTCCAATATAACCCTTAAGAGTAACTTAATTCATGTTAACCCCATTATTTTACCTAATAAATTAGATATCTATATTATTATATCACATTATCAATGTTATATCAGGCTCACTCATTATCATGTAAAATTTCAATTAAAAATATCATTATCAAGTGGCATAAAATATTTCATTTCCATTACAAAATATCATAAAATATTGTTTTTAACACATATGTAGAAGAAATTTTGTGATCATGTAAAAGAAATTATAATAATACTTGTTTTACGTTGAAAACTATTAAAAATCCAAATTTCAAAAAAGAGTGGTAAGTAAAACATTTTTTCAAACCCATGAAATTTTTTATAATAATCTTTTTATAAAATTGTTTTCATGCATGTGGGAAATTCCCCTCATGTTGTATATGATAAAAAAATTCTTCTTCACTATAGTAAAATGATTCAAAAGTGACTTGTATGGTAAACATTAAGAAATTCATTAATAAAATTTTGTAAAGGAAATTAACAATTATTTTTCCATTTTATTTATAAAAACTAATTTTAAGAATGAAATTTTTTGAGACATTTAAATGATTCAAGAAGTAAAATAAAAATATTTGAAAGGAATAATTTAAAATAATCTATTAAAGAAAAATATATTACCTTAAGAACATTATAACTTCATATGATATATAAATCTTGAATAATAATATTATATTAGTTTTATTTTTTCATAAGATAATTTTTCATTTTTATTCCATTATCGGAATTCCTTTTATTTCAATGTATTATTTAGTTACTAAATTAGATATGTTCATCTCTTGCATTTTGAGGACATGTTGTTCATAAGTCTAAAATGACTTTAGTTGGTTCACTTTGGTTAAAATGGTTCATGGATCAATAATCACCCTAATATTAGCAATTAATAAATTATTATATGTATTCATTAAATTTTTCTAAAACTATACATGAATGGTGGGCATGAAAAATGAATCACATCGCTCTATAGATATTGTAGTCCATACGTACACATGAGTGATGTTGTCATTTTTAATAGATGTAATGGTAATAAGGTATGTAATATATTATATTTATAGAATAATAATTATTTTATAAATTATATATATATATATATATATTCATTTTATCCATATTTTTAATAATTCATAAGATTCATTGATGAAAAACAATATACATCACTTAAGGGAGGTTGTAGTCCCACATAGATATAAATAATGTTTCTATTTTATAATAGGATGGGATGGTGGATGAAAATTGGTTGTTTCATAAACATAATAATATTTCATTATATTTAAAATATTTATGTTATTATATCTCTATGTTTCTATAATATTTATAAGAGGTGGAAAAAGAAATCTACCTGAAAACACTTTGTTAAGAGTTATACCTGTCCTTTGGGAAACCTCATTTAGATTACACTTTAATCCTTATAGGTCGTTCATTTAGTGAGACCAGTACCTCAGGTTATGAGGGTGATGTTATTATGTAACCTTTGTAGTGATTCATTGAGATAAATTACTCAATAAATTTGAGAAATGGATAAGAGTAATTTCCCTTTTATAATTTAGGAATTAAATAATCTTTGAAATACACAAAGTATTAATATATACTATGTTTTAAAATCATATAAAATCTATAAAAATTTTCATATATTCTAAAATAAAAATGATAATATAAATATAAATTAAACCATAAGATTTATTTATTTTCAAGTATCATTTTAAACTATTTTTATTCAATAATCCACTCACTATCCTTGTTCAACTGTAACCATTTTAATTTTATTCAATATTTAATGGTCATTAATTTATTTTTAATAATTAAATGTGAAACCTAAATTAGAAAACCATGATAGGCTATAAAATTTATAATGTATTTTATTTATTATATGATTTTGATGATTTTAAAATTATTTTAAAACAATTCATAAATATCAATGTCCATTTAAAGTATTTTATCAGAAAATTTACAAAATTTGACATTGTAGAAATAAATAAAATAATATAATTGGAATATAAAATATTTAAACATCAATTATACATTATAATTACCCAATACAGTTTTGTAACCACAAAATTTATATAAAACATATTAATTTTCGTGATCTTAAATTAATATACATGCTTTTTCTATTACAAAAATAACATATTGTTTCAGTGTTGAGTAGGAACTCAATGTAAATATAAAATAATTAAAAATTAAAAATAAATTATGATAACAAATAATAATTATTCATATTAAATTTTATTATCTAGATAAATTCATATTTCATTTTTATCTATGTTGATAATTTGAAATCATAATAAATGATAGACTGACTTTTTTTTTAAATACAGTTAACATATCATAATATAAAATTTGTAATAAAAAGACTATGGAACTAAAATTACATATTTTTAAATATAGGAAAATAATTATTTAAATGAAATAATCTAATAATAATAAATATTACATTTCTTGACTTTATCACAGGGTTTTAGCTTTAATTGACCCATTTTACCCATTTCCATGATGACCTGATTTTACCACGATTACAGTTCCTTGTGATGAAAATGAAATGAATATAATTACTAAATTCGAAGATACCGGTTCCCAATATGAAATCAATTTTTCAAAATTCAATATCTAGATTCTTAAAAATTACATTTATTATATGTTCATAAAATGCTTTGAAAACCAATTTTTATTGAAAAAGGTGTTTTAAGCATAAAAAAGATTTTATACCAAAATCCAATATAATGTTAATTTAGAAATAATTAGTCAGGAAAATTTAAATGAAAATTTTGTGAATTTAAATCAAATAAAAAACATCATGTAACAATTGAATTACTTTTATTAAAAGATAAAAAATGAAATTTTTTAAAATTTGGCATTTTAACAATTCTAATAAACATCATCCATTTTAGAAAAATAACATATAAATATCTTAAGATCATGTTAGAAAAATTATTTCAAAAATTATATCTATTTTTTAAATTAAATATATAAAATTTTATGAAATTAATCATAATACCCCCACAAAAATGAAATAAAACCATTTTTGAATTTTAAAATGAATATATAATTATTCAATATATAGTAACCATCATTAAATGAGTATTATTTTTTATTAAATATATGATTTATAAATTTAATTAATATAAGTTATCTTATATTTATTAATTTAATTTAATTTTTTAAAATATCTTCATAGACAAAAAACCATTTCTAAAAAAATATATCATTTAACCTTATATTAAATATTTTTTAGTTGAGTTATTATTTCTCGAGAATTAAGAAGTAAATTTATATTAAAAATCATTTCCATATATATATATTTGTGTGTGTGTGTGTATGTATGTCTTTTCATGATATTTCCCAAGTTCATACCCACAAAACCACTGGATAGTTTATAAAAATAATATTTTAATAATAATATTTTAATAGCCCATTACAATTCACATTAATCTTAGTATTGTTTATTGTATAGAAAATAAAACATAGTAATATTTGTGAACTAAACTCTTTGTGTGTTATAATATCATCTCTGTAGAAAAATAAATCCACCCATTATAAATAAATGATTCCAAGATACAGAAGGAGAATTGTTCTAGATGATTCATACATCCTAGATGAAGTCAATCTCAATCCAAAACTTGTTCAAACCATATTTATTTATATAAAACTGTATGGTTCATGACCCATAATTCAATTTAAATGGAAATAAAATGTACAATGAATTGATAAAACCAAACCTTCCTTAATCATCTACTAGTTATGAAAATTCCACCACATTCAAAAGGTCTATGAACTTTAAAAGTAGCACTATAATCATTTACCTTCATCCAGGAACACATGAGAGGTATCCCAATATTGTATCTTAGAGGTTTGTGTTTCTTAGGGACACCCCAAACACCTATAAATTTTTTAATTAAAGGATACAATATTGTGTTATTCATAAATACCACCTATAATGTGGATTCTATTTATATATATCTCATGATACTAGTAATAGTAAATTTATGAGGATGTTTCTTCCCCTCAAAATTCAAATAATTTATTTCTTGAAAAATAAAATCAAACCTAGAGAAAATATTACAGAAAAATATGTTATTCACTTGGTTAATCATTGTTGTATTGATACCACTTCCCTTGAAGTCATTTGTATCATTGTTGGTATGTATCTTGAGATGAAACAGTTTCTCAATGATGTTCAATATTTTCATAGATAAATAAAACCTAAAAAACAAGTTATGATAGTTCTTATAACTTTTACAACAGAGATATCATATGGATGTGCCATTAATAATTGATAGTTGTAATATATCATTATTGAAAATCTTAAAAATACATACATTATATAACAAAATATTTCTGGAGGGAGGGTTAAATTGTTTCCTAAAAAATTCCAATATTTTAAGAGGGTCTGCCATATTCCCAAATTAGAACCTATAATACATAGTAGGGTTTGTGTTTAATGATGAGAAGGACACCAAAATTCCCTGTACTATCCTGTGAATTAAAATGAATAAATATTTCATTTGAGAGTATCAACGATGAAAGGTTCTACCTACCCATAGTCATTGATAACTTCATAGATAGAAATAATATATAGGGTATGGGGAATATAACACCACATCAAGATTTTATATTTTCATTATTTTCTTATACAGAAATTAATTTTTGATATCCAATCAGGGCACTAATGCATTTGCATCATAATTTAATCATACTCATCCTTAAATTCTAACCAAACCAAGAAATTAAATTAGAATGTTCTACTCCTATGTAACCTTTCAATGAGTATTTATCTAATGAAATCGGTTTAAGAACTCCTTGAGTTTAATAATTCCTATACATAACTAGCCATAATAAGATTATTAAAGAGTATAAGGTTATTAATAATGACACCCCCAATGTCAAGAGGTTTGACACATTTTATCCATGCCACAGTGACTGCCTTCTTGTCATGTATACCTCTTTACCAAATAATATTCCTAATTTCCATATCAATACTTTTGACCAAATCCTGTAGCCATTTATAGAGGTCAAAGGAGTAAAATAATATGTAACTAATGTCTGTGTTGACAAGGAATATTATCATAGAATAAGGTAATATAATTCCTCTCTAGAAAGTACGTTGCGTAGATATCTTGCTAAAAATAACTTCAAGATGGTATAAATTTACCCAATAATAAAACAGTGTAACATATAAATAAGTAAAAAAAATTACCCTACTTGAACTTTAAGAAGTTCAAAATACATCTCTTCTTTATTCAAGATATTCCATTACCAAAGATAATAACAGATATTTTCCAAGAGATATCTTACCCTAAGTCCATATCTTAGTGAATAACAATATCTTTAATAGTTTTAAGGTATCCATTCTAAACATTATAAAACATTATGCTTTTATATTTATATAATATGTGAGTAGGAAACATTAAGTTCATTAAAATCTTATTCGAATAGAGATTAACTTATTTAGAAGCCTTGAGGATACAATTATTAAGGTAATCATTAATCAATAAAATAGGGAAGATAGAGGATCTAATTGTCATACCCCTTAGACCAATTAAATAACCTTTGGTTATAACATTAAAAGAGACTAAAAGTTTGAAGATCTCAAGAAGTTAATTTACCAAGATAATAAATCTTATAGAGAAGCATAAACTTTTCAACACATGAAAAAAGATGTTCAAGTTCATACTATAAAAGGAATTAGTTATGTCTAGTTCTAAGGAAATGTATCCATTCATAGAATTTTTGTTATGGTTATTAACCCCTTCCAATTCTGTATACCTACAATCTTATATTTTCCCTCTATGGATAAAACCAAATTAGATAAGGGACATAACCTCATTAGAAATAGTACAATGTCCCAATGTAAGGATTCTACCCACAATTTCATGGGGTCTATTAATAACCATAATCGACCTAGAGTTTATTAAATCCATTGCATGATACAACCACTAATGGAAAATAGCATATACTAATGGTTTGGAATGGATGATATTGGTCCCCAAACCATTAGTATAGCCTATACCAATGGTTTCTGAAGCCTTTGGGTGATTTTTTTGTGGGGATAGACCTGTCTAAATGGTTTGGGTAAAACCATTGGGATAGGTCTACACCCACATTTTTCTGAATCATGAGATGAGTCTATCTTAATAGTTTTCCCCAAATTGTTGGGATAGGTAAATATAAGAAAAAGTTATAGCGGATGATTTAACCCATAACCTGCATGTTATATATCAATGAAATTACCACTATCCTACAGTTACCTTTGTGAATATATTTATATATATAATTTATATAATTATTAATTTGATGATATTAGAAAAAATAATTAATAAAAAATAAGGGTACCTATGCCAATGGTTTCTAAAAATTGTTGTGATAGGACACTTCAACACCATATTTATGGATGGGTTTCAAAAACATTTGGGAAAATTGTTGTTATAGTGGATTATCCCAAATGTTTTAGAAACCCATTTGGAAAGGGGACCAATACCAAAAATTTTTACAAACCTTTGGTATAGGTGCATTGGTATAAGTAGTATGTATACTAGTGTACTTAGGTATCATGAAAATAATTTCTGAGTTGAGTATAGGTGGTCTAAATTATACTCTTAATAATTCATTAACTACTTGTGTGATATTAGGGTAAAAGATGTCCCATTATTTCATAAATAATTTGGGTATAAATCCATTTATATATGGAATAAATACCGGATTCATTAAAAATAGAGTGTATTTAATTTCATCATTAGGGGAATAGAATTAGAAAGTCATTATACATGTCACTCTATAAGAAATTGATTACATTCTGCAAATTCAAAGTTGAGTTATATTAATTGTAATCATTAATAAGTTGTGGGAAACATCCCACTAATGACTCACTATTTCCCATCCCATTATTGTAAATGAAATCATTGAATGTTATGGAAGTTATAGTTTTTCCCCTTTTCCTATAAATAAAGTTAAAATCTAACAGTTCTGGACTCCCTCTTTAATCCATTTGACATTGAATTTATCCTTTAAGGTAAAACTATTTATGTAACTTGGATATCTCGATAATGATAATTTTGAACTTTTCTAGAAAATAAAGATCTTGCCTTTCATTTTTTTATCATTCATTAAAATTACTATTATAATGATTGATATCATAGTATAGGTTACTAAGCCATCATTTTTTCTATTCTCTTAGTTCTACATTATTCCTCTTTATCTTCTTGGATAAATTTTAGATAGCTTCTATATAATACACCTTAAATATTTATTTAACAAAAACATTCATATATTCTTCTAGAGAAATGTGGAAATTGTTAAATTAAAATATTGATGAGAACTTGTTACTTGTATCAACCAATTAAAGAAGTATTTGTGTATGATTAGACTAAAATATAGGAAGGTCATCAAAAAATAATGAATGGGGTAGGCTCTCCACCCACTAGAGAGAGAAAATCCCCTTAATGCTTGGTTTATTGCCTCTAATTAACAATAATCTAAGACTAAGTTAATTTTTACCCAATTATAATAATTTAGAAAATAAACCATTGGTATATTAGTATATAAAAATCTATGGATGTCACTGTATTAAATTTTCTTCCAATGTTTCCATCAACAATAAAAACATAGTTAAAGTCTCATATAAGTGATCATTTGGTATTGATCTGAGATGATTTTTGATATATCTCATCCTATAGTTCTCTACATTTAAGTTAAAGGTATAGGAAAAGATAAAAGACACCATAGTGTAAAATGTTCCATAAAATAGCTTTTGATATACAAAATAAATCCCTACTTCATTGATAAAGGAATTTAATCCTTTCATATTCAACACCCTATGGGTTTAAACCGTCATAGTTTTGACGTTATCATCCATACAAACATATCAATTTTTAACACCAATCAAAATTAGTATATCTTTAGATATTTAAGATTGGTTCTTTAATTCTAAAATATCATTAGTTTGTGTTATGAAATTAAATTAATAAGGGTATGATAATTCTCTTAATTATTAATACCATAACAGTTTCCTAAAAATGATCATTTAAAGGATGAATTACCCTTTTTGGGGAATGTTTCTCTTATAAACATGGTGAGGTGGATTTATTACCAGTAAAATTACATTTTTGGGGTTGTAACTAAAAAAGCATCAAATTTTCATATATGTTTATTAGCTTTCTCAATCTCATCATTCCATATTGTACTACTGAGTGGACAAAACTAATTTATCGATTTCTTTAGTTTTATTGGGGTTACCCTCGTGGTTTTACATTTAGTATCATTATCAGATGAAAGAAAAGTAAATGGTTTACCAATACTTTCATAATTCATGATATCCACCCCTTAATTATTTTTTAATTAGTTACACTATTACCAACATCTTCATAGGCTTCCAAATTGTTCCCACCTTGACTGGTGATAGTTAATTAATGTTTTATGAAGGTGGGAAACATCAAATAATCCCCAACATCTTTAGAATAAACTAACATCTCATTAGTTTTATATCTAGAAGTATGTGAGATACTACTTATTGAGATGAGTTCCACTCATTCACACGTGTTAACTACCAGTGTATTATCCACCATGTAAAAAAGATTATTCTATTTTGGGGTTATTTAAGAGGCCTCCTTGAAGAGAACTATTTGGTTGGGTCCTACTCTATAGGATTTGAAGGATCATATTTTATAACCTCATATTTGGATGTAGAGGGGGTTTTTACCTTATATATACCCTTAGATGGTTTCCCCTACATATAGATTATTTATATACCCTAAGATCAAAATAGTTACAAAGCTTATCTCTTTTTTATTAATTTGAAATTTTTAATTTAATTTGGAATTCATTTATAATTTTTTTTGACATTCATACTAAACGTAAAAATTTCCATCCTACATGATTTTGAGGACCACATACTCCACAAGTGTTTCTTCCAGATCCACCTCAACCAACACCCTATCATAATATCTGAATATTTTATTGTTAGTTTCTATATAAATTCTAATCAGTATTCCAATACATAGCAAAATATATCATATAATAATGGGATCATAATAAGTCTAATTTAGATTAAGAATATAAATACAAACATGTGTATGTGTATTATTAACATTAAAGGGATTGATGTTCTTATATCATTCTAGAATAATGTGTAAGGTTGGATTCACAGATATAGATAAAAAACTTCATGCCATACTTTTGATTTCATGTATTGAAAATATGATATAACAGTATCCCCTAACCATATCTTCCATGTTACAATAACTAAAACCCCAGATCATAGAAATCATCATAACATTTTCAAATTCTAACCTTATAAAAAATTAAAATACATATATCTGCACTATTGTTAGAAAAGTTATGGGTTAAATTTTATGATTCTTAAACATAGCACTAATATAAAAAATTTTATCAGTTCTTTTTAGTACCAATAAATCCATAAATTTTTCATTTCAAAAAAATAACTGATATAAGATTTCATTATCAATGGGTACATAATTTATCACTAATAAATGTTACATTTATCACTTCTTTTTTTGGTAAGAATTGATAAAACATTTTCTTTCTAAAAAAAGAACTCTATCGTATTGTAAATATAACCCTTTCTAATCAATATTTGAAATAATTTAATCCTTATTTCCACTTGTATTTGTCCTTTTAGATGTATCAACCCTGAAAACCGAAGGTATAATTTTTGTAAATTTTTTTATAAGATAATGGAACCAAAATTGCAAGAGTTTTTGTGATATAATTTTTTCTTCCAATAATCAGTACTATCCTTCCACTGTATCTCATGATCCATGGCTTAATACAATGCAATATTCTATATTTTATCCACTAAAAATTAAAAAACACTATAATATGGAATTATCAAAACATCCATTATTTTTTTGTATCTAAAATTTGAAAACATAATCTCTAGAATAAAATGATACTTTTTTGATTCATAATATTTATTTATGGATTATTGGTAAATTAATAAATAAATTTATGAAATTATTTTATAAATAAATATATTTATACTTTTATAATGATTGGTTAAATAATTTTGTAAATTCCTTAATTAATTATTACAAATTAGTTTATGAATACATTAATATATTTTTTGTAGTGTAGATTCTTATGGAATAGTATTTAAAAATTGTTCATTGTTTCTAAAAAATAAGGATTTGACATTCATATAATATTATTTAATAAAATTATTGATTCAAGTATTAGAAATCATATTAAAATCATTGATATTTTTTAAAAAATATTTATTTTTTTTTAATAATTATGATGGACAAGGGATTAATTACACATAATTAATTGATTATTTTAATCAGAGTAGTGAATATTTATATTTTGATGATAGAAAATCCATGAACTAATTTTGTTTTTTTTTGAAAACCCATTTTTTAATATTTCACTCTCCCCTATTGTGAAAGATATAATATATTAGAAGTTATCATTCTAGGTTTTCTAATCCACCAACCATGGAATAAAATAATTCTTTATATTATAAAGCTCTATTAAAATGTTTTGGCTCCATTTGAACTTATATGAGTAGTACTTCTCAAGGTACTTATTTTTTAAACTCATTGGAGTCTATTTTAAATAATTATTTTAGGATTAAAGTTGTTACTAAGTCTTGAATATTTTGATACATATTTTTTTATTTCATTCTCATATTCCCATAAACATAATTATAAGAGAATTCTTGTATCATTTTTGGGTTGAAATCAACACTGATTATGTCAATGATTCACGACCATAAATTTATTATATGTTCCATATATAGATAATATTTTTCTTTTTGAGTTTAGAGATCATTCAGATTACCTTATTTAGATCCAGCCTTATAATATTATTTTGAACCAAATGACTATGCATTTGATTCCATAATTTTTTTTATTTATGTCTAATATGTATTAATTATTAAAATCCATTATGTTAAATATTTATCTTTATTTTAAATCCTCCCCATTACAAAAATTATATCATTAATTTTTTTAATGAAACATATTTGATTTATTAATATGTATTCATTTCCATTATTAAAAAATTGAGATATGGTTGAAAATGATGTATCAATTTATCAACTATGAGAAACTATTTTGAAAATAAATTTTATTTTCTTGAAATTATTTTGAGGTCTAATGCCACATCATTTTCAATTTTTTTGGGCCCCACTATCATACATTTAAACTAATTTCAACCTGTAATTATTAAATAGGTATAAACTCTATATAATTTTTAATGTTTAATAAATCACTAACTATTATATATTCCTTTATATACTTTATATATGCTTGTATTATAATTTATTTCTATATTTTTGAACCAAATATGTGGAATTTTAATGGAAAATGGACAGATTCCAATCGTATGATAACGGTGTGTGAGGATATGTTTAAAGAAGTCATAAAGATTGATATAGAGTGTGAAAATGACCCTAATGAAATATTTTTTTATGATTATTTTGTTGTTATTTATGTTTAATATTTTCATATGAGTTGGAAGAACATTTGGTCCATCATGGAATACATAAAACATATAAGTTCTTGGATAAAACTGGGGAAGACAATAATATTTCTTCTAACTATGATAACATTGTGGTTTATGGATCAAATTATATGAGTAAAACTATTAATAAATTATGGGTATTTTATTGAAAAAATTAAAATAAATGATGAAGGCGACCATCATGAATGTCTTAACCTACTTTAGGAGTTGAAGAGCTATGTAATGATTCCATTTTATGTTAGTTATACTAAATAAATAGTATTTTCACCTATATTGAAGCTATATAATTAATAAATATGGTAATGGATAAAGAAACACCATTTTTATAGATGGACTTTCTCTATTGAATTCTATATTACTATTATATAATGAGCTTATGTGTTTAACATATGAATTTATATTAAGGTTATGTTTCATGGGTACGATCTATGAAAGAATACATGTTTGGTTAAATGATTTTATATTTTTTTACATTGACTTTGATTCACATAAAAAATGACATAGGTGTGGTCCATCTCATATAGTAATGATATGTAATGTCTTTTATATATTTTACTATACTTTATTATAATTCCAACATTTAGATAGGTATATAAATGTAAATGAGATTGCAAGAAAATTGGTTTGGTATTCAAATATAAGAATTCATGAAGGTAAAGAATATCACCAAGTAGCCTCTCATCAGTGGAATAAAACTGATTGTGAGTATCCTAAATTTGGAAATGGGTTGAGAAACCATTAACTTATGTTATTTATAAAATGAATTTATCCATTTAGCGTAAAAATAATAAATCATAGTGCATGGATGATTATGATGGTAAATTATATGGTTATCTATGAAGCATAAGTACATTATATTAACCCAACTTATATTAATAAAAATAATGGTTGTGATATTGATATCTATTTAGATCAATTAAATAAATATATTAAATTGATGTGGGTTATGGGTGTATAATTGTTTGATGATGATAAAAGAGAAGAGTTCATATTGAGAACCATGTTGTTCAGGATCATACATGACATTCATAATTATGAAAATGTATCGTGATATAGAATTAATGAAAATTTAGCGAGTCTCATTTGTGAAAAATGCATATACCTAGTATAGTTGAAAAATTATTTCAAGATAGTGTTTTCTAGGATATCATAAATTTTTACCTTAATGCCATAAATATTAATCTATGATGACTTTATTCAAGGGAAATTTAGAAGAAGGTAAAATACCTTCTCCATTAATAGGTGATAAACTATTTGAGAAGGTAGATGATATTGTCACATTTTTTGGAAATATTTTCTTGAAAAACCATATGAATATAGTTTGAAAAAAGAAATCAAATTTTTGAAATACCATATTTTAATTGTCTGAACATAAAATATTTTCATAATGTCATGTTTGTAAAAAAATATGTTATAGTTTCATTTGAACATTATAAATCCACCCATTAAATAAAATACAACAATAATTATAGGATGGACATGATTTATATGGGGATATGGGAAGAATAGGTTCTAGTGAAGAGTGAAAGATGAACTTTTCTTCCCCAAGTGTCTTACACTCTTTCTATACAAGAGATATTTGAGTTTTAAAAATTCTTTAATGGTGTAAAGGCTCTCGAGGGGTATTCATTAAATATAAATAATATTGTTTATATGACCTAATTTAATTTAAAGAGCTCAAAATAACATAGTTTTAATGTTTTGATGTAATTCTTAATGCCTATAGATTTATGTTTCATTTTCCCTAAAATTTTAAAAAAAATAGTTGGGATTAGCCTTGTTTTCAAATATAAATTCAATAAATTTTTAGAAATAAAAAAGTTTCTGGCTATTTAAAAGGAAAATAATATCATATTAAGTGAATTATAGATGTTATTTCCACCATAATTCATTAAGATAATAATTCCCTTATTTAGATAGTATCAACTATGTGATCCTATACATTATAGATTGATGCACCCCATTGAATGACATATGAATATTTTCAATGTGTAAGTTAGAAACTAATATTGCCAAGATAGTTTTATTATAGAGTGATATGTTTTTGAGGAATTTATTAAATTATATTTAAACTAACTATAATATGTTGAATACATTGATCTCCTAAGATCTCATAAAAAATGGATCCATGTGGGAAAAGGAATTTGGGGGAGAGATATTGCCGCAATTACAATTATTGAGTGGTAACATGATCATCTTTACATTTTACAAAACAATATATCTTATATACTATATATTGAACCCCACAATGTGATTCTTAGTTATTTTAATCTAAAAAGGGTTGAAATTTTGATGTCAAAAACACATAATCAACATTTTATAGAATCATTTCATGACCATACTGTTAAAAAATTATCTGAAAATATGAACATAATTTTTTAATGGATTTAAAGGATATCTAGAGGACCAAGTGAACATATATTATATTATAATAGGTATGTAATTAATGGGTATATATTATCTAAAAAGTATCATGATTATTGTTGTACAATGAAAAATAATGGAGTTACTCTGATGGAGGAAGAGATTCAAATATGTGGTACCGGATAAAAAAAATCTAGTTTACTTGAATTTCATACTTTGGAATCATTGAGAAATATTATATTTGGATTATAAACCATTAAATGTTCGGATATTTTAGTGTAAATGATATGATATCAAGGGTACTGTTAAAATCGATTACTTTAGATTTGAGAAAGTGCACTTTAGTAAGGAAGGGTACAAGGATGAACAATTCATACTAGAATCATAGGTTATACCAGATATTTATACCCTAGGTACCACAAAACCAAATTGAAGTTTTTTTCTATTTTCATCTAAAATAACAGTAAGGACAACTGAAAATTCCATTTGGTACGACCCTATCATTGTGACATGTTAATCAATTCATAGTGTTATTAATGTATATGATGCATTTTATATAAGAGGGGACTACATGTATGGTATTTTAGTTATTAATAGAGTTAAATAATAATTTCATCCATTAAATAAAAAATATTTCAACAAATAGTTCATATGAATCTTTATATTTTATTACATAAAATGAACTTCATTATAATATTATGTGTTCACTACTGTATATACATAATCTAAATTAAATGTTTTTCTACTCATACAAATAATGGATTCTTTACATTCTAAAGCTACCAATGTCTATGAAAAATATATTTATGATGGTGAGATGAAGTAAATGTTAGAATATTAATAATAGATTATTGAAATTACAGTTTAGAAGTATCTAGAATGTGATATAAATAATTATTTGGGAGATAATTAATGGTATTTATTTTGAGTTTGGATGGGATACATGTGGTCAACATGTTTTCCCCAAAAGTCTATTTTTCTTATTTAGATAGGGTTTAGTACTCAAATGAACATGGATACAGATATTGAAACTTTTCCCCTTGTTCTGGATTTATTTAAGGAAACAATTTTAGAAAAAATTATGGTTTATTTATAATATACTTTCTCTATTTTACTGATAAATTAAATGTTGAAATATAGGCTGACTCTATGATATCTCTTATTGACTACATTTTTATTATAATATTTTTTGATTAAATTCATATTGATGGTAACTAAAAAGTATCATAGATCATTCCAAACACTTCTCAAAAACATCAACATAGGGATACTATAGGGAAAGTAAATCCATTCCCACCATCTATATATACATGCATCATAAGACAATAAACCTAAGATGCATTAGTTGGTCATCTATGGGGGAAATAATTTAAGCTACATTGTAGATTTTATTTTATTATTTGGAATTAAATTTATTAATCACTTTTATTTTGAATTAATAATTTATGAAAAAATAAATGAGTGTCGAAAATAAAAAACAACCATCGAAAAAAACATACCACTATCATAATGAAATGTTGTTTGTGATTTACCTGAATTTTTTTGTCATATTTCAAATATATAGGAAATATTTAATGTGATAGGAAACAATAACATAATTAATCTCCATTATTTCTATGTAGATTATTTAGTTAGAATACCAATCCTATTTTATCCCATATCATTTTATATGGATGAAGGATTATATAAAATGAAGGGGATAATAGTAGAAGATTTCACATTTTGACCTGACTCAGTCTATAATAGTAGAAAAACTTGTTTTCAAAAAGTCCACAAGTACTGCTCCTTATACACTATAGGTCATTAACTAGAAGTGAGGGCCAAGGGTGTGTCAATGGGTAGATAATGATGTTATTTCAGAGTTAGTGAAACAGTTAAAATAACAAAAAATCACCCATAATAGAAGATAATTAGTGTATGGAAATAGTAAATATAAACAAGGATGTAATAAAATGGAATAATGTTAAGGACTGAATGGTCATTCCAAATATAAAACAATGATCATCCACTAGTATAATCACATATACAAATGTAAATTATTGGAACATAAATAAATTAAAAGGCTCTACTACTCACTATGATATGAGAAACATACCTGACCTCTAAGACACTGTTGAGATTCTAGCCTTATCATAAGAATAAACATGAGAAACAATTCTCGACCATGTAACAATGGGCATCATTACTATCCTTATTGCATACACAATCAACATGAAATAGGGCATAAGGAATTCACACTCACTGAGGTGCACATATAGGGGTGATAAGAAAGTCTCAGTTGATCACCCCCAATAGTGATCCTCTAATTAACTTTTATGAGTGAAGGCTCATGAAATATGGTTACCCTAGATGAGAAACAACTAAATAAAAATGAATAATTTAAAACCAAAATAGACCCATGGATCTATGAACCTAATGAACTTTATATCCTATGAATACGAAATTTACCTAGATTCCATACCACTCAATCTGTGTATAATCCTATCAATCCTTGGGTTTGTAATATGGTTCAACAATACATGCCTTTTTCCATTCCAAAAATGTCAAAGTAATTATTTTATATGAATAAAACTAATACCCAAGGTATAAATCCATGAAATCAATTTAAAATAAAAATCAACCCTGAAATAATTCAATTTATTCTATTAGCCCATCCAAGGCATTCTATATTAGACCCAAGTATCTCTCAAGTCGTAATATAATTCCATTTGACTTATGAGCCCATCCAAGGAGTTCCTTATCTAAATCCAAAAATTTCATAGGTCATAATATTGATTAATTTTTCTTGTGAGAGCATACAAGGAATTCCATATATGAATCAAGGTGTGACCCTTGACCTGAAATAATAACTAACCCACAGAGCATGTATAAGGAATTTTATGTTGGAATCCAAGTATCACCCATGGAATAATAAAGACATTGCAATAATAGTGAATCCACCTCTACTCAGAGGAGTATATAAGGAATCAATCAGTGAGATCATCATCAATCCTTAAGAAAATATCAAATATGGGTTCCCAAAATTCTTTATAATCCTCCACTATAATCCCTAATAAATAATGAATCCCAACTGATAAAGATGAATTCCTGTAATAGTGTCTATTGGCTTTTATGGATACAAAGATGGATCTTAGGAGTTACCTATTTCCATCCCAACAAGATAACAATCAAACATATAGGATCAAAACATCTGGTAATCAAAATCATATATTATATCACGTCAGGCACATCGTCCACATACCAGGAAGCATCTGTAGTAATCATTGTTATTAAATGTAACTATGTGAAAGTATAATAAAAGCGTGTGGGTGGTCAAACACCTAATACCATGACTACTATCATATACCCTTGGTCTATCATGTTTTTTCATGTTCATATGTGACAGTCACTACCATATATACCTGACAACCCTAATGCACAATTTTTGATTTGGGAAGTCACTAGGGAACCCTTTTGGGGTCTCCTATGTCAATAAATACGAGTCACCCAACATAGGATCCTCGAGGTCCACACATAAATATATACATCCATCTCAGGATCCTATAAGTCATTATATAAGTAAGTGAATATCTTTTGGGATAATTTGGAGGATTAAGAAATAAACAGGATATAATAGGGGATCCTCTATAAAAAATGAAAGTAATGGCATCCCATAAGGGATCCTCTAGGTAAGATCATATGTAGAGTCACCCTTTGTCACACACTAGTCTGTTAGGAAACACATCCAATATTCTTGTCTCTAACATATCATGGCCTTGAAAGAAAAAAGGGGAACAAATCTTATGGGATAATTATATGACCTAAAAAATATACTAATCATCAAAACAACGAGATATCTTATATCCCATATTTGATCAAGGGATAACTCTATGTTGTCCCAAAAACCCAACCAATCCATCTCCTTAATTCATAAACCAGTCTTACTAAACCCTAATATCACAATATAAACCTAATGAAGAGCCTGTAACAACCATTTGATGTCTACTAACCATTTTATAGGACCCTCAAGTGGGAATCATCATATTCTTCAGTCTCAAGAAACAATGTAATCCATTTACATGAGGAAGCACTTATCCATTGGCTTACTCTTCGAAAAGCACAACTTAGGTGTCATAAAATCACTATAAGAGTTTATCTATCCTTATCTAAGTGAAAAAATACATAAAATCAACAACACTTATGTCCAATCAATAATATGAGGTTAAAAGGATTCTCTAAACCTTAAAAGGGTTGCAAGAGAGCAATACATGTTTTTTATAATTGAGTACAAAGTGTGTACTCTAAAGATCCATTTGGGTGTGTACAATAGCCATAATTGAAATATAATACCCAATTACCTAGGGTGGGATTCATGTACTTGATGTTTTCCCAACATGGGGTACTTTCCAATGAAAAACATATAGTCTCAACATGTGTTTATGATTGGCAGTGTACTTCCATATAGTGTGTGTCCCACATAGGGTATGGCCACATACCCTACATGGACAAGTTCCCATACATGGGATTTTTAAAAATTAACACAACAACATGTTGATTGACATTACATGATGTGTACTCTAAATTACATTGTGTGTTACATTAAAAAACCACCTTCCCTGAATAATAAGAGTACATGGTGAGTGTTCATAGAACCACACATTATGTGATCAAACTTTATTGAATCGGAACCTTGAAAAATATGCAAGAAACTCCCCTATTCCAATGGTTAAGAATTGATAAACCCCAATGGAGTCATTTTAGTTATAATAGGGACTTGATACTAAAATGTGTAAAATTTATGGTGATGAACGATATAAAATTAAAAATGGTCGACCTTTGGGAAGAATGCACCAATGCTTTTCTTGTTTTCATGATTTGTAGATACCACACAATGATCTGTCTGCTACCGAGCTCTACAACATAATATCCCTTTTTCTCCCTCACATATTTTTCTCTTAGACATAGTGAAGGAGATACCATAGGAGATTCATACAAGAATCTGTGTACAATAAGAAATAAAAGTGGAAAAAGAAAATAATGAAAAAGGGGGTTAGGGCCTGACCCTAGTGCCAAACACAAGGTTATTCCTTACCTAGGAAAACCACTTAGTTATAAACTCAATTTTAATGATGGAACTTATATCCAAAACATTTTTCGAAAGATATTGTCCAAAAAACGCACATGAATAAATTAAAATTTAATTTATTAAATATTATATATAAATTATTCCATGATAGTTTTAAAGGCTCATAATTCCACCAAACTTTTCTGCTAGGGTAAACATTTTATTCCATGAGTAATAGCGTAGAAAGAAAAAAATTTCAAAGATCATCTTGCACTATAAAAAAGGAAATTTTAAAAGTCATGACCGTCCAAAAGAAAAAATTCAAATTTTTTCTGAATTTTATTATTTAAAAATACATGGGTATTTACATATTTAACAGCACAAAATTATCTGAATCATGTGTTATAATTATTTAATATATATTCTTCTTTAAAATATTGTTGCATAACAAGAATTATTATTTTAATTTTTTTATTCGGCTTAGTCATAATAATAGAAATCTATTTTACCCAAAGAAAAATTAATTTTACATGATTTGAAGAAGATAGAATAGTATAGTAAAGTAAAAGGTGTAGGTTTTGGAGTTTCACCTCAATAATATTTTGAGAAATAAAATAAATTGGGGGATTCAAATGAGATAATAAAAATAATTGGGAATGGATATGTGATCTGGATAAAATAGGTAGTCAGAAAACATATGCGATAGAAAAATTTCTTTGAAATGATCAATTTTAATTATTAACACATTAAAAAATAGTAGACGAAGAATGACAACCAGATATTTGATGGTGTCTATTCTCCTTAAAGTGTGAACATATGTAGGGTAATTTATTATTACATAATATTTTTTTATAAAATTTGAATCAAATAACTACCGACACCTTTCAATTACTAAAGTTATATATCTTAAATGTTTTTGTGATTTATATCTATCAGTGCCCACTCATCACCATATAAAGATTGGTATATTTACAACTTCTAAATAGATATTCTACAAAATAAAAAGTTCTAAAATATCATGTGAGACTTGGGATTCATGTATTTGAGGATCCAAACAACTAGTTACTGATTCCTCTTGATAATATAGATGTTCACATTATTGAAATTAAAATTGGAACATTCATAACATGTATGTTTAATATGATAAAGAAACATGATAATAATGATGAATTCAGTTCCAAATATATTTTATATGAAAAAAATTATAATTAGTAACATTGTATGAACTATGGTATATTTATATATAATGATACATAAAATTGGAATTTATTGGATGATTCAACATAATCTAAATGATCAATAATTATATAAGCATGACCTTCTGTGACTACATTTACCCCCACAAATTTCACTTCTAAATTTATTAACATTACAAGTCCATATATATACAATGTTTCAAGATAAATATTTTACATATATTAAATCTTAAGAAAAACATTTAATGATATTCCATTAACAAAAATACTATTTTTTAGAATTATAATGAAATTATCAATCATTAATGATTGAGAGTCTCAGTTTTGAATGTTTACCTTAGGTAAATTTACATAAATTATTTTTATAATAATTGTTCTACTATTATTATTACAATTTAATATTATTATTATTTTCCATCTGTGTATATATCACACGAATGTAAGGGGAATAAACTAAGAAGACAAATTTGGATTCAATAGTTCGAATATATCTTTTATATAAAAACTTCAACCAACAAAGTTGTTTTTTATAAATCAAACTAAATATCAATAATGTTTGAAAAAATAGATGATATACTCTTCTTAATTCATATAATGAAGTGGTAAAACTCTATCATATAATAACATAATATATATTTTTATTTTTTCCATTACTAATTTCATTTAATTTTTTAGGAATCCTTGGACGCACATTTTTTAATATTTGGATACTCTAAATAAATATTATTGGATACAATGCATGGATATCCAAAAAATCAACTAGACATGTTGTCCCATACAAATTTATAAACACTAGATCTATCTTTTTATAGATAAGATTTAAATTATACATTTTATATCATGTTTTAGAATAAATGATTTATGATAATATTGTGTCTATTTATAGTCAAAACTATGAAATGGGGATAAAAAATACACACAATAAGCCAATTTAATTCTATAACTAGGTAATTATTACCTTATATATAATCATATTTTACTATTTGATCATATATTAAAATGAAATTATATATTTTTGTCAATGTTTTTTTATTGTTTAAAAAAATTTATATAATATTATTTTTTATCAATAATTTTTAGTACTATCCAGACAATCAAAATTCCACATATTTGAAAATTAATATTATTTGTTTTTGAATTAGTGGGAAACTTACACGGTGTTTGAATGTTTGTAGACATCATGATTATTTGATTTTTTTATAACATTTATAATATTTTTATTTTATATAGTTAATGATGAGTTATATTATATATTGATTATTTAGTTAATTTTCATATTATTTTAGGTACTATATCATATTTAAGTGTCCATATAATTAAGAGGTGAGACAAGATCTGTCATATCCCACTACTATAAGGAGCCTTATATAGTTTTTTGGGATGGATGAAGTAGGTTGTGGTTGCTGGTAGAAGGTTGATATTACTAAATATGGGGGATACTTATAGGGTAGTGGACTTGGATATTTTTAACTATTATCAACACTAAATTTATATTTGATTCCTTTCTGAGTATAATTTCCATTATGATCCTTTGTATTTTATTTATATATGAACCTATGGTTCTATTAGTATTTTCTTCTTAGGTGATAGTTGAATATTCTCAATAATGGTTTTCTGTATTCTAGGATAATTGTTGGGGTTGTTTTTGAGAAATCAAGTGATACTTTTATCCGACCATTATTCATATCAAACCCTTTCCTAGAGCCTTATTTCCTTTTTTACTCAAAAAATAATATGATATAAATTTTGTTTTAGATAAGTAACATTACTATAGAGAGAACTAAAATTCTAAATAAGAGATAAAAATATGTCAATAATACACAAATGAGTTGTCAATAAATCGTAAATATGTGAGAGACATTATCATGGGGGAATTTGAATTAATAATGGAATAACATCATGAAATCACAATAAGTGATCATGTATCCTGATAACATAATCATAGATCGTCACATAAATTCTGTAAATGAGTAATCCTAATACCATGAAATATATTATGATATAAGGATGTGAGATCATAAGGAAATAATCCTGAACCATGGTGATAGAAAAAAATAATAAGACACATTTAAAAGAACCTAAAATCATAATATATGTCAAGGATCTCTCCCCTAACCATCATAACCTTGTGGATAAATATAAATATATTATGTCCAAAAAAATAATAGACAATTAATACCACATAAAATCTATACATAACATTATCAAAAAAACTAAAAACAATATGTACACAAATTACATAGTGATCTAACGAGATATAAATCTTTTCCAAGTGCAGTGGAGGGATATATAATTCAAGGCCCTGCCATCACATAATGATATATCCAATCATATTTATGCCATATGAATATGAAAATAATCATAAATATATAAAAAACATAACATTATTGACTCATGGATATAAAATATATATCTAAATAATTAAAATTTCTATTGAAGTAATTACCCTTACCTTATAACAAATAAATTTAGGGTATTCACCATATATATAATAAATTGGAATATGGGTAAATAGATTTCCCTATTCAACTGAATTTTGTGAATATTTATGTAAAAATTCTTCAATAATAAGAACTAATTATAGGGTACTCATGATGAAATGGTATTGGTATAAATGTTATCATTGTTTATATAGGAGGATAAGTCAAGAAAAAGGTTATATTGGATCAATCAAAAAAATAAATAAAAACATATGGAAAAACATGTAATTAGATTTCTTAAACATTGGGTAATGTTTTTATAAAAATATTATATAGGAAACTTTCAATATAATTTTTAATTATGTGAACAATATATTTTAAAAAATTATATTAAAAATAAAAATTTCTAATAATAGAACCTTGAAATGAAATATAGCTAATTCTTCAAACATTGAGATGAATATATGAATTTTTATAAATGTTTAAAATTAATCATATTAGAATTTTCAAAGAATATAGACAATAGTTAAAATATAATTAGATTAATATAAATAATGTTCAATGATTCATTTAGGTTTTTTAGGAATTTACCACACATAAATCTATCACACAGTGTGGCTATTAGGATTGAAATTGAATATTTTATTTTAAAAGTTTTATTTTACTTTACAATATATGTTATAGAATCTAAAATGAGAAAACATACTAAGATTATATTAATAAATTATAAAAAAATAGAAGTAATTCATTTTGGGGGAATAAGAATTAAATAAAAATCAATCCCCCATTTCATGTGGTAGGTATGATTTAAGGATTATGTTTTCTTTTAAATGTGAAATTTTAGTTCAAAACACACATCAAAAAATCAAAACATAGAAAACACTATTGTATTTGTTCAATGATTTAGTCTTAATTTCTATAATTCATTAATTTTATGTATAAATTTATATCAAATAAATTGAACACATGGTGTGCCTAGTGTTAATGAAAGAGTATGTTTTCAATTAAAAGAGAATTTTTTTTTTAAAATGTTCATAAAATACTGAAAACTAATAAAAAACACTCTAAAAATCATGATTAATTAGGAAAATTATATTTGATTCATTCTCAAAGAAGAAGAATTATCCCCATATCAATATGATATATGGTGTGTATGTTATATCTGAAAGTGTATATTTTAATTAAAAAGCGTCCTTTTAGTTTAAAACACATGTCATTTATTCTTCCCCATGAAAAAAGTCATGAATTTCCTTTATTCATTAAAAAAATATTAATAATTAATTTTTGACCTATAAGGATTTACCATATTTTATTAAGCCACTCAGAGTGGCTGGTGTGACTAAAAGTGTATGTTTTTATATAAAATTAATATTTTAATTCAAAACATGTTTCACATACAGAAAACCTAGAAATCATGCTCAGATTATGATGATAATTTATGAAAAATAACATTATTTCATTTGTGAAAAATATTAATTTACCACATATCAATATAATTCATGGATTGATCATAATGACTAGAAGTGTATGTTTTCATTTAAAAGAGAACTTTCAGTTCAAAAAAAGCATCACATGTTGAGAACGTGTTGATTAATATTTCTTTATTTTTTTATTTGAATTATAAAAAACACACACATTTATAATACTAATAATACATCATTTATGTACTTTCCAGGAAGATAATATTAGTTATAATAATTTAATTCTAGATCGATACCCAGGTTGTTAATATATGGTATGTTATTTGATTAATATTTCTGGATGTGTTTCAATGTAATTTGGAATCATTATTTATAAACTACATTTGTAATTACAACACAAGGTTCCAGAACACTACATTTTTATTTAAATTTATGGATTAAGAACCCTAATATTTTGGAAAAGTATGGATCAACAAACTTACATTTGGAAGAAACCCTATGATTTAGAAAAAAACATATGGGTCATCAACCTTAATTTTGAAATCAATTATACATTATAAACTATAATTTTTAATTTCTTCAATACATGAAGCTACCATATATTTGACATGGGAAACAATGAAGTTTTAAATTCATTATGTGATCCAACATTTCACCAATTGTCTCAATAAAAGTAAATATATATTTAAATATGTTTTAGGATGAATTTAAATGCTCATACTCAACATATTAAATAACTTCTATTAATAAGGGATGTTTTAACTCTCTTTGAATTATATTCTAATAAAATATTCATTATTTAATATGTGGTATTTTATAAGCCTTTTTACCAGGATATGTTCGACTATAAGGATAAATACTATGATTTTCATATTCTAAACATACATATTTTCACATAAAAATAACGAGTTATGTGCTTGTAAATAAAAGTGTGTCGTTTCATTCAAAGATACACATTAGAGACATACATGTCATGATATAATTGATCAAACTAGTACAATTTCATTCACTACTTCTTTACCATATTATTAAATCTTCTTCTATAAGTTTGGAAAATTATTCTTCATAGTTTCAATTTTGAGTCATACATGTTATCTATTTGGTGTTTTCAAAATCAATGTTTTAAGAAAGAATTCACAAAATTGAAGATTATATATCTAAAATTGTGCTTTATAAAAAATAGAATATATCTATCAGTTTCAACAGAAACAATGAATAATAATCTATTTTACCAATCAAATCAATCTCTACTAATTTTTTGGAGTGTTGACAACTTGGAAATAGTAGTGGGGTTGAATTTTCATCATAATGAACTATGATATAGATTTATAGGTCCTTTTAAAGGAACTATAAGTCCTTATAGAATCCATATTGTAAATGTCTCAATGTAACACTTGGATGTTTTTATGAAATATTTTCTTTAAATAATTTTAATTAATCAATATCTTTCATTGCATGCAATATTTAGTTTAAATGATCTAAAAGTCACCCACAATGTAAAATGAAATTTTTAACCTAGAAATCAGGTTAGTGGGAACAAATATAACTAACTTATGAAAATTCTTGGTGAATCCATTAGGTACCTATTATTTATGAAAATTACAAATCAATTATATATTTTTATTTTTATAATAAATTTTTTTGATAATTACTATTAGTAAATTAATTTAATAAAATATATATGTTAGATACTTAAAAAAATTATTTTTGATATTCATCCAATATTTATTTTTGTCAAAAGGTATTAATAATCCATGATTGATGTATAAAAAAATATAATATTAAAGGAATATTTTACCATCATTTAATGGAAAAAAATATTTAAATTATGAATTTGACACATTAATAATTTTTATATGGCCAAAAATTTTTTTGGAAGAGGGATATAAAAAGTTTTTTTGGATGTGTTTTTGATATTTTTCTGATATTTTTCATGATTTGATTAATAGTATATATACACGAAATTTTAAATAAAAACAACGTTTTTCATTGAAATAATTTTTATAGTTAAACTATACTATTAAATGATTTTAATGTATAAATAGAATAAATTTTTATTAGTTAATATAATATAATTCATTATCATTAAATTATCATTGAATTCAGATGTAAAAATACTTCAGTCATTTGCAATGTTCAAACTTTTAAAACCAGTTTTCTCTTTCTGGCATTGGGATTAATATTATATTCATTATTACAACTTGTGGGTTTTAAATTTTGAAATATTGATTTCATATTTGGAATCAAGAGGTCTAAATTATGTAAATAGCTTTATTTTATTTTTGGGCATTATGAATAGTAACATGGGTAAACGTAATTAATATGGTAAAATTGAATAAATTAGGTAATTAAGGGTAAAAATAATATTATAAAATTTCCCAAACACTTTTCCTAATATAATTGGATAAGTTTTTTTCAACCTAAATCTTCCTTGGGTCTAAATATTTTCTATTGGAATCCACATGGATGATATTAGGAATATTAAGTTATTTTATTTAAATAAAATTAAAATATGTATCAGATTAATTTCAATAACTAAATCATTTTTTAAAATAAGGTTATACATAATATAGATTCGATTATAAATACTAATTTTAAATTTTAAATTATTTTATTTATCATGGTTATTTACTTTCAACTTTTAGGAAATAAATAATTACCTTCAAGACATATACTTTGATATTGTAAAATTACTTAATTGATGAGAAATCAAAAATTAAATTTTTATTAAATTGCTAATAAACATAAAATAACCCAAACACTTGAAAAAATGTTATTTCTATGTATATCTTGACCATATCATCCAAGTGTCTAGTTATTAACCATTTGGATCCTTATTGAAGAGCTTTTGTCACTTTTATTATTTTATTTAAAGTAATGTTAATGTTGTCACATTCATAATTTAATTTGCATAATATTTTTTATGTCATATTTTCAAAAATATAAAATTGACATCAATTATTCGCCTAAAATATAATAGTTTTATATTCATCATATTATTTTATTTTTAATTTTTATTCGAAATATAATTATATTAAATAATTACACAAAATTGACATATTAATTATTTTATTGATGGTGATATCAAATAAATGTTATTAATAATATTTAAATAAATATAATTTGGGAAAATTACTATGTCCAGGGAATTTCCTATATTATCCTGAACTATCAGAATAAAAATCAAATATTTTTTATACGTTAACTTTTTATCTTAATATTTTTAAAAATTAGTGAATTTAATAGCATCAAAATTGACACTATTGATTATTTATCAAAATAATATAATATTAAATTATTTAAAAATAATAAAAAAATTTAAAAAATATAGAATAATTATTATATGTTCCAAAATTTTATAATTTAGGTATTTAGGGTGTAATTGATATCAAATATGTAAATATTGAACCATTTTAATATTAAAATATTTGTTACCCTAGTTAAAAATTTAATAGAACAACTAATAGTTAATTAAATTGACACGATTCAAATTGATATAAAACATGTTTAAAATTTATTAGATTATGATATTATAACCCTATGTCAAATAATGTTCTTAATTGGGAAATTTTTTAGGTTTTTCGATGGGTTTGGATTTTATTATCATTAATATTTTTGGAGATCCCAAAAGTTCCCCTCACCAAAATTATAAAAGGGAACCTCCTCCATCACCTCTTTACCTCGCATTAATCATTCAATATATTCCATCCCCTAACCATTTACATTATAAAATTTCCTTGTTACAATTTATAAATTACGGTCTTCCTTGAAGAAAAACTATAGTTCTTCATGTGTAGAATTAGAGGGAGCACGTCGAAGAAGAGGTAATATCCTCTATCGATTCTTTCAAACTTCATTCTTATTATATTTTCTCTTCATGATTTGTGTCATTATAAAGTAATAACTCTGATGTACATTATATAATGAAATTTTATTATTAAATTGAAACAACCATATTGCACCTTCTATCCATCCTATAAAAAATGAAATCATCACGCATGCGTACGTACACCTTACCGTCTCTGCGCCATGGTGTAATTTTTTATTCACCAAAAACATACATGGATAGGTATAATTATGTAAATAATAAATATATACGATTAATTTAAAATTATATTAAATATGAAATATTATACACCATCCAATTCAATACCATTCAACAGTTAGGGGAATGATATCATCACTCATGCGCATAAACATCCTACTATCTTCACGATGCGTTGTGGTTCATTCTACACGATATTAATTAAATAATGATTATATAAATTTAAATAAATAATAAATTTAGTATATATTAGGTTAATATAATTTTTAATGACATAACTATGACCTAATATAGAGGACCAGAACTTATTCGACAAAACATGCATAAGAACCTGAAGTATTTAACATCTGAATAACAAGTAACAATAAAATGTTACTGACAAATAGATGATAATATTATCATATATGATATCATAAAAATCTATATGATTCTTGAATAAGTCAATAACATTATTGAAATTATAATGTAGGAGTTTCAGATAAATATAATGGATATCGAACCTATGGTAAGGGATAATGTTGCAATCTCATTATTATCTGAGATTGTTTATACATAAGTATTTACATGGGTATATTAATAATACACATGCATATTTACTATATATTAATTAAAAAATATTCTTTATATCCATCTAAAACTTTTGAAAGTAATTTTTACCTCATGGTAATCTTTTCTTAAATGGTATGAAAGAAATCATTTTTCATTTTTGGTAGAAAGTACTTTTGTATTTTTTGACAAATGTATCAGAAGAATGATCGCTTTTAACTTATACGACATGAAAATATTTTTTCATTTTCATAGAACCATATTTAAATGAATCTTACATAACAATATTTCATTTTTTTTAATTATGTTAATTTATTTTAAAATTGGATGGAATTTTGAGAATAGTAAATGCTTTTGAATAAGAAAGGATATTTTCCTAAAAAATTAATTTCCACTATTTTGTCGAAATTATTTTCCATATAAGATGAAATTATTTAATAATTATATGTTTCAAGTATTCTATCTCTATTATTCGTATGGTTTTATTGTGTTTATGATATTTATCAAATCCATTTGTTTTATATGGATTATATTATGAATGATGTTTAAAAAACCCAGTTTATTACATGGGTTATGCTATGATGAATGATTTCTTTTTTTGTGGCACACATAGCATTGATTTCATTGTGAGATGTGTGGGGCCTATATCTCCCTATAATTAATCAGTTAAATATTTATATATGACTATATAGACATTTCTAGAATGGGAAATGATCTCGTTTCAGTAATTCAGGGATGAAATGAGGAGTGATCTCTATTTAATAATGTATATTTTCTTCTATAATGTTCCTAGAAATGAAACTTGACTAATATGAAATTATTTTTATGGTTATTTGTAAGCTAATAAATTTCATGTATTATGTTAATACATTTGGGATTATTTTCATTTATTTTTATGAATGTTTATGATTCATCTAATGGAATGGAATCATAATCTTTTTATGATGGAATGATTTTCAAATGATATTCTCTGATGTCTTATGATTATGATATGATTGATATCTCCCTTGTTCACCCTTACTGAGAATCAAATCTGACCATTTCTTATGTTTCTTTTCTATAGGTCATGAATAAGGGTATTATGTATGATATGTCAAAATGAGTATAGTGATGAATGAATAAGCAAGAGGCAATATAGATGTCTTATAAACCAGATGTTTATGTTTCCATGATTATAAAGACACTATACCTATATGGTCCAATCTTGGTTTTGTTATAATTTTTCATGAATATTCTTCAATTTTGATGTAATATCTATTTATGTAAATTATGTGTCATTATTTTTGGTTTTAATGGAATGATATAATTTTCCCTTGGAAACTAGGTTGAAAAAAACCTTAGGAAGAACCCTAAGGATATGTCAATATATATGCTAAAATCCTAGTGTTTTAGAAATGGCCATGATTAACCAATGATAATACATATATTGTTTTAAATTTAACTTTTACTCTTGACTTTGTGGTTTTCCCATTATGATTAGTGTTTCTCACACTATACATATTGGTTTTATTCAATTGATGGAACCTAAAGGAACTGCTTTAATGCTGAATGGGATGAGCAATGTAATGATTTTTCTCCTGAGAAACACAATGTTATTTGAGCTAGAATGAAACTTCCTGTAGCTATTCTCACATAACATTATCAATATGTAGATAATAAAATACTTCCAAATGAGAAAATAAGGTAACAACAATCTTTTTAGTCCTTCATGAGATAGCTCCACTATCATTCTATGGGTCTTCTGATCCATTTCTGTATGAAAAATGGATCTGTACCACTAATTTTTTTTTAGTTCTCCAATGTTCAGAACATGATAAATTCATCTTATCAGTCAATCATTTGGAAGGTAAATCTGATCAATGGTGAAACCTTATTAGTAATACAAGGCAAAGAGATGAAATTGAATCAATGGAATGGGATGAGTTCATGACCTATTTTTTAAAAAAGTAAATTACATGAATTCTTTGAACAAATATTGAGATGGAGTTACATGAGGTTAATCAAAAGGGCAATGAATCCTTTGGTACCTATTAAGCATCATTTTATTGACTTTCAAGGCATGCTTCTAGAATTATTATCCAAACTGATAGTAGTATTGATCGATTATTTAGTGGAATAAAACCATGTCTCCAAAGGGTATTCTCTATAAGAGACATAAATAGCTAAGTGGAAATATTTTGATGTTCTCTCAAGGGTGATATGGATATTTGACTTACCCATTAATCTTATGGGTTTGATATGTATAGAAAAATGGAATTCAAGGGAAAATATAGATACCAAACATAAAAGGATATGATTTTTCCCTTATTCTCAATGTGTGGGAAGAAACATGGAGTAAAATATCATAAAGTTACTAGAAAATGATTTATGTGTGGAAGAGGAGGCAATCAAGCAGTTGAATGCCAATTTTAAGGAAACAATATGTCTAAATATCCAAAAAAATAAAATGCTATACTGAATGAACTTCATAAACTTCAATGTTATAAGTTCAAGGAATGGGAGAATTATTCCAATCAATTCCCTAATCCAAGGGTTTATTATAATTATCAATTTTAGAACACTCTTAAGGCCAAAGACAAGGTAAATTCACTTGCATTTACTATTAGTGATGTGGCGTATGATAATAAAGTGGTGAAATGTACACTTACCATCCACTCTAAAGTAGAAATTTTTTTATTTGATTATGGATCCACCAACTCTTTTATTTCTAAAAACATTCATAAGGGTATCATCATATTACCTAAAAAATTAGATGTTGAGTTATATGTGACAACTCTTAATGGAAAAACGAACACATTGAAAGATTATAATTCATCTCCAGTCAATGATTGTGGGATATTGCTTCCTGAAAATCTTGTAATCCTTCCTATAGTGTAATTTGATGTTATTATCATGGATTAGATTTATCTATATGGAGCTCATAACAATTTCCAAGGAATTGAAGTGACATTTCATATTCTGGATTAATATATGATCACTTATTGATGCAAGTATGAATATAACCTTCTAGTAGAAATTTATTCCATATTATGGGTCTTGATTCCTATAAATGAAGGTCATTTATTTCATATGGTTGGGGAGAAACTCAACATTCATATTACCACTATTGTATCGAAGATTTAAAATGTCTTCTTAGAAGAATTTCCCAGTCTTCCACTGAATTGTGATATTGATTTTTATATATAACTAATACTGAGTGTTATTCCTATTTGAAGGACACCTTATATAATTTTCCCAATTGAGTTGCGGTAATTAAAGAAGAAACTCCAATAGAATCATAAAAATGGATCTGTACTCCCTAGTGCATCACATTAGAGATTATTTATTCAGTTTGTTAAGAAGAATGATAGACCAATAAGACTATGAATTGATTATCAAGAACATAACAAGATCACTATTAGGAACAAATATACTCTTCCCCACATTGATGGACTATATTACTAACTACATAGAGCTCAATACTTTTCCAAACATTACATTTTTCATGATATCATCCACTAAGGTACAACAAGGAGGATATAAAAAATATGTCATTCCGTACAAGGTATGTATACTATGAATTTATATTGATTCCTTTTAGTGTTACTAATTCCCCTAATATCATCATGGATATAATTAATATAGTCTTTAGAGAAAAACTTCATAATTTTTTGGTATTATTTATAGATTATATTGTTGTGTATTATAAGACAAATGATGAACATGAAGATCACATGATAATTTTACTGAAGACCTTGATAAATGATAAGATTTATAAAAAATATTACTACATGGGAATTTTGGATTCATAATGATTTATTTTTGGGTCATATAATCTCAAAATATTGGATGTTAGTTGGTCTAAAAAATAGATTTTATTGAATGGTGTGAGATACCAACAATGGTAAATGAGATCTGAAGTTTTCTTGGTTTGGCTGAATATTATCGACTTTTTGTGAAATATTTTTTCAAAATAATCTAATCCACTCACCAAATGGACTCGAACAGGAGTTATGTTCTTATGGATTAATTAATGTTAATATAATATCAATGTGAGAAAATGAAGGTTATCTAGTGCACCAGTGTTCACACTGCCTTATCGTAGAAAAAGTTTTATGTTTTATAGTGATGCATCCAAGAAGGGGGTAGGATGTGTTATCATGCAAAATGATTTCGTGATAAAATCTACCTCACAACAATTGAAATTACAGTAGAATAATTACCCAACTCATGATTTCCATTTAGGTGAGATAATCCTTGCATTAATGATATGGTGGAATTATCATTATGGTGAAAAGTGGGATATTTATACTGATCATAAAAGTTTAATGTATGTTTTCAAATAAAGCGAATGGAATGTGCACCAAAGAATATGGTTGGAATTGATTAAAGAATACAACTTCTCAATACATTACCACCCTAGGAAAGCAATAAATGTGGAAAATAATTTTAGTCGAAAGGACCATTCTATCCAATCCTCGGTGAGGATTAAAAAATATCCAAAAATTATGGATTTAGAAATTATGGATCATGAAATTTTAAAGTAAAGGGTGAAATATTATCTTTGTCAAAATAATATTCAACCATTTTTACAAGTGATTATTAAGGGGGCGAAGATGAAATATGTATAGATACAAAACATGGTTAGAAAGGTTCTTGAATTAAAACTTGATTATGATTGAATAAAATGGTTTAGGAACTATATTTCTATTCCTCCTATAACAGATTAAATGATGGAGTTATTGGATTAGGGTCATAGTTCCTCATTCAATATTCATAATGGATTCACTAAGTTGTACATGGAATTATTAGAATATTTTTGGAGGGATGAAATCAATGGAGATGTTGTTGAATATGTCTCTCGGTGCTTGCTTTGTCAGCAAGATAAGGATGAAATATAGAAGTCTAATGGGATGTTACAACTATTACCCATACAAAAATGGAAATGGGAAAAAATTAATATTGGATTTTTCATCAGACAACCTAAAACATCTAAATGTCATAATGTTATATGGGTTATAGTTGATCACCTTACAATGTCTATACACATAATTGATATTATAGTGGATTTTTCTATTGATCAGGTTACCAGGATATATGTAAAATAAGTGGTAAGATTTCATAGAGTACCACATTCCAGTATACCTGATCAGGGTTGGAGGTTTACCTCTAGGATCATGAAAAGTTTGCAGAAGGATATGGATAGGTAGCTATGTTTTAATAATGTTTATAATCCTCTGAAAAATGGCCAGTCTGAGAAGTCAATAGAAACTCTAGAATACTTATTGAGAGGTTTCTCTCTGTATGTCAAAGGTGGTTGGGATCAACAACTAACATTGGTGGAATTTTCATACAACAATGGGTTTCACTCAAGTATTCAGATGGATCCTTATGAAGCCCTATATATAGAGAAGTGCATAAATCCAATTTGATGGGATGAAGTTGGTGAAATAAAGATATTAGTACCTATTCTTGTTGATAAAATGGTAGAAAAGGTCAGACTTATTCAACAATACATAAGAGAAGCACAAATATGACAAATTTTTTTACTTAAAATTGATGAAAAGATATAGAGTTTTAAGTGTGTGATAATGTGTTTCTACAATTAAATCTCATGAATAGAGTTATGTAATTTGGAAAGAAGGGAAAGTTGATCCTTAGAAATATCTATCTTTTTGAAACTGTCAATCAAGTTGGGAAGGTAGCTTAAGAATTGAAGCTTCCACTGAATCGTTCTCATGTTCATGATGGGTTCGATGTATCTCTCCTGATAAAGTACACACTTGATCCATGTCATGTACTAAACTATGACGTTTTACCACTAAAGAATGATATTTCATATGAAAAAATATCGATAGAGACTATGGATCGTAGAGAAAGAATTATACAAAACTAGGCAATTATCTTGGTTAAAGTTTTATGAAGGAACCAACTATTTGAGGACACTACATTTGAACAATATGATATGATGAGGGAGAGGTATACTATTCTATTTTTATAAAATTGATTAATTTTTTGGGTGAAATTCATTTTAAGGGGGCTAGAATGTAACTCATGAATGATTTTATGAAATATTTTCTTTAAATAATTTTCAATCTTCAATATTTTTCATTTCACACAATCATGAGTATAAACATACCATAATACCACTTAGTATAAAATGAAAATTATAACCTAGTTGTTAGGTTAGTGGTAATAAGTATAAAAAACTTATGAAAATGTATGGTGAATCCATTAGCTACGAATTATTTAAGAAAACTTCAAATAAAATATATATTTTTATTTTTGTATTAATAAATTCTATGAATTTCTATAACTAAATTAAATTAACAAAATATATAAGTTATATACTTAATAATTTTTTTTAAAATTCATCCAATGGATAAGATTTTCAAAGTGTATGAATTAACCCTCTAGGATGTAAAAAAACATATATTTTTAAAAGGGAATTATTACCACCATTCAATGGAGAACCCTTTTAAAATTAATATTTTGAAACATTAATAATATTTATATGACAAAAAAAAATTTTGGAGGAGAGAAATAAAATTTTTTGTCAGATGTTTTTTTATTTTTCTGATAACATTCATGTTTTGATAAATAGTAATAATACACTAATTTTTAACTGAAAAAACTTTTTCTATTAAAATAATTAGTATTGTTAAATTATATAAAAGAATTTTTTTGAAGAATAAATAGAATATTTTTTTATTTAACAAAATTCAGGTCATTATAATTAGTTTTACATGGAGTTCCAATGTAAAAACATTTCAATCTTTTGTAGTGTTTTAACTTTTAAACACCATTTTCTCATTCCAATAATGGGGTTCATTTTAAATTAATTATTACAGCTTTTGTGTTATAAATTTGGAAAAATAAATTCAATATTTGGAACCCTTAGGTCCAAATTTTGTATATAACTTTATTTTATTTTTGGGAATTATGAATACTTACTTTGGTAAGTATTATTAATACGATAAAAGGGGTAAACCATGTAATTAAGGTAAAAAGTAATACAATAAAATTACCATAAAACATTTCCTAATATCATTGGATGATTTTTTTCAACCTAAATCATCCTTGGGTCGAAATGGTATCCATTTTAATCCTCTCGGATGAGATTCAGAAATTTAATTTCATTTATTTAAAGGAAAGTTAAATATATCTCACTCAATTTTTAATAACTAAATCCTTTTTAATATATGGTTAAACATAATATAAAATTGATTATAAATACTCATTTGAAATATAATTTTTTTCTTTATCATGGAAATTTATTTGTAATTTTTATCGAATAAATAATTACTTTAAAGACATGAATATTGAGGATGTAAAAATTAGTTATTTTATGAGAAATCGATAGAAACACTTTTATTAAAATTCTAATAACCAAAAAAATATGCAACCACTTACAAAAACCAAATTGTTCTAGTATATATCAACATATATCATCAAAGGGTCAAGTTAGTGACCATTTAAAGACTTATAGAAGATATTGTGACACTTATATTATTTTATTTAAAGAGATGATAAAGTTTTCACATTCATAATTTAAAAAGTAAAACAATTTTAATGTTTTATTTTACAAAGGTAAAATTCAACTATAAGTATAATTCTAAAATATACTAGATATATCTTCTTCATATTATTTTATTTTAAATTTTTATTTTAAAAATAATTCTTTTAAATAATTACATAAAATTGATGTAGTAATTATTTTATTAATGAAGATATCAAATAAATGATATAAAAAAACAAAAAAACATATAATTTGAACTAATTAATATGTAAAATGAATTTTATGTATTAAATTTAACTATTAAGAATATAATAAAATATATGGTTCAAATATAACTTATTATATTAATGTCTATGAACTCAAAGAATTGAATAATGTCAAAATTGACACTATTGATTATTTATAAAAGTAATGTTTTGTTCAATTTTTTAAAAATCAAAAATGATTTGAATTTTTTTAATAGTTATAATATGGTCTAAAACATTATAATTTATTTATTTATGATCTAATTTAATGAATCTAAGTAAATATTGGTCCCTTTTATTAATGAAATATTAATTACCCTACTTTAAAATTACATGGAACATCTAATACATAATTAAAATTACAAGGGTTATATTGACATAAAAACATATCTACAATTTATACGTTGATGAAATTTCTGCCATATATAATCTAAAACTCAAAATAGGGACATTTTTTAGGTTTTTATATGGGGTTTTATGTTAATATAAATTAATATGTTTGGAGACCCCAAAAGTGCCCCTCACCTTACCTATAAATGGGCACCTCCTCTATCACCTCTCGACTTCACATTGAGTCTTCAAGATTAGCCATCCTCTTCCCTTTACCCTTATAAACATCCCTAGTATCATTATATAGCTTCTGGTACTATTCAAATCTCACTTCTAGTGCTTTAATGGGAGATTTAGAGGGAGCATGTTGAAGAAAAGGTAATCTCATCTACTGATTCTTTCTATCTTATTTATTCTTCTACTTCTTCCCCATGAATTTTTTACATTGTAATGTAATTATTTAAGTATCAATTATATACTGGTATATTAATATTATTATCAAACAACCAAATTCCGCCTTTTATCGATCATATAAAAATGAAATCACCCCGTGTGCATACGTTCGACTTACCGTCTCTACAATGTGGACTAATCTATTTTTCACCACCACATTACTTGGATTGGAATAATTATAGAAAAAATAACTATATATGATTATTATGAAATTATATTAATTCTGAAATAATATACACCATCCAATTCAATACCATTCATTAATTATGGAAATGGTATGTTCACTCATGCATACACACGACCTATCGTCTCCAGGATGCGACACGATTCATTATACATGATCATCATTACAAATAATTATATAAATGTAAAAAATGGATAAATGTGTTATATATAATGTTAATAACAAATTTTTTGTGATATAATTATGACATATGTTGTGGAACCAATACTTATTTGAAAAATCATGCGTAAGAATGTAAAGTAGTTATTATCTGAAAAATGAGAATCAATGAAATGTTACTAAAAACTGATGATAATATGATTATATATGATATCATAAAAATTACTATGATTATATAATAAGTAAATCACATTATTTAAATTAATATATTGTTGTAGAGGATACATACAACGGATATCAGACCCATTTTAAGAGATAATTTTGTATTCTCATTATTATCCATGATTTTTTATACATAAGTACTTACTCTGGTATATTTATCATCCACATCCATTTCTCTAAAATATGTATTACATAATATTAGTTATATCCATATATAATTGTTTAATGTAAATTTTACCCATTGGTGAATTTTTCATAAATGGTTAGAAAGGGATATTTTTTTCATTTTTGGTAGGAGGTGTTGTTAGACTTTCCAACGAAAGTAAGAGAAAAATGTTCTCTTTTAACTTATACGACGTGAATGGTTTTTTACATTTTCTTAATTCCTTATTTATATGAATATTTCATTAAAATATTTGTAGTTTTTTTTCATTTAAATTATTTTCTCTAAAAAAATTGTATTTTTGGAAAGGAAATTGTTTTTCAAGAAGAAAGGATATTTTCCTCGAGAATTAATTTCACCTGTCATATAAAAATAATTTTACATATAAGTTGACATTAATTAATATTGATATGTTTAAATTATAATATCACTACTATTCATGTGGTTTTATTATGTTTATAATATTTATGAAATCCATTTTTTACATGGATTATGTTATGAATGATATTTAAGAAACTAACTTTATTCCTCAGGTTATGCTATGATGAATGCTTTATGTTTTTGTGAAAACATAAGAATGATTTATTATTAGACGGTTGTGACCATTATCTCCCTAAAATGAATTGGGTAAAGATTAATATCTCTTGAGATAAACATGGATGGAATGTGAAATAATCTCACTTCAATAATACATTGTTGGAAGGAGGATGGAACTCGATTCAGCAATTTAATATGTCCTCTATGATGGTCATGAAAATGCACCTTGTCTAATATGAAATGATTTACTATGATTATGTGTATAAAAAATAATTTCATGTCATATATTGGGGATTTTGGGATTATGTATCTTTATTCTTATGAAATTTATGATTTATCTCATGACATGATATCACAATCTTTCATATGTAGGATAATATTTTAAAATGTCACGTTCTTATGTCTTATGATAATGATATGACTGATATCTCCCTTGTTCACTCTTACTGAGCATACAAGATCACCATTTCTTATGTTTCTTTTATCCATGTCATTAATAAGGGTAATATGTATAATATGTCAAAAATTGTATAGTTATTAAGGGATAAGGAAGAGACAATGTAGATGCCTTTTAAACTAGTTTTTCATGTTTCCCAGTTTCTAAAGACACTATACCTATATAGTCCTGTCACAGTTTTTTGTTATATTTTATAATGAATATTTTTCAATTTTATGTAATATATGTGTGTGTAAAGTATGTTGTAAGATCCCAGTTTTTGGAACGGTATGTTTTCATTATATTTTGTTTGAATCCCTTGTTTCTGGTTTCAAGGGTTGTCTTCTAAAAGTATGGGAGGCCGTGGGGGTGTTCCGGGGGCTCGGGGCATGAAAGAAAGGAAATCTAGGCAAAAAAAGTCTGAGAGCATGGCTTGCACATGGCCTAGGTAAACCGTGCGGCCTGCCCATGAAAACTGTGCGACCCCTCCCCCTCCGGACAATATCATGCGCACAGTTTACGCATGGTTTTTCAAACCATTCATCCAAACCACGTGGCCTCTTAATGTTGGAAAAAATTACAAGTTTTCCACTCTGGGCTTTTAAACCCCAACTCGGGATTTTCCTCCATTCATCCCCTCTCAACCCCAGTGACGAACATTGCCAACCCATGCTTCCCAAGAGTGGCTCTCCTTCGATTCTTGGCCGTTTAGAGCATCGTTGGTTGCACATAGAAGCTCCGGGTAAGGCTAATCCCGTCCATGCTTCTCTTTTTGGTTTAGGGTTTTTATCTCCTCTCCCTCTTATTCTGAAGCTCTAAAACAAAATATTTTGGGTGAGTTTTAGGTTGAACCACAAAAGGTTCGTTGGATCGATGTCTAAGGACTCGATTGAGAGTGCATTCAACCGTGGTTTCGAGGAAGGTGGTCTATAAGCTATATACCATGGTTATTTGGGTATTTACGCATGTTTAGTTGTGTTCTTGGTTCCCCTTGGTTATGTTTTGAATAACCTTGGTATGTTTGGTAATAATGATGTTTAAAATGGATAATGGGAACCCTCACGATACTCGTGGGATGTGTTGGGATGTACTTGACCTAATTTAGGGCCCTCCACGGGATGTGCTGGATTTTCCCAGGTTTAGGGATTGTTATTAAACAAGTGATCTTGTTGTAGTGAGTTGTAGAGCCCTTGATAAACATGTTGGAATGAATGGTTGAGTAATGGAAATGATTAATGGGTTAAATGGGTTAATGTGAAAATTTATTAAAGACCATAATGGATAGGTACTGGGTCTAGTGCTAAATGCTTAGTGAGTTAGGCATAACACATGAGAATTGGGTGAATAGTTAAATGATGTGAAATGGTAATGTGTTAATGGGTTAAGGCATGATCTGGATTCCCATGTGGGGTGTTGGGAATAATGTTTGCCAAAGGGAAATGGTTTGGATGGTTGATGGTAACTTATATATATAATCATGTGCATATGTCTTCGTAGAGTGGGGTATGACTTGAGGATCAACGCCCATGGGTCGAGCTAAGACTGAGGTTCTCAACTCCACCCTAAATGCACGGGTTTGGAAAGGGGACTAAGGGTCTATTATCCAAAAGGTTTCATACACCCGGACTGAGGCTTCGAGCTGAGTATATGGTTTCTATGAAGGGGTTAGTCCTAGTGAGACAGGATAACGATGTGTTCACCCTCTTGAAGGTGATTGTTGTCCTTAGACCCATGTAACATAGTGTGTGTGATTAACCCATGGTAATGTGATGAGATGGTAAGTGATGGTAATTGGTGTGAAATGAATGGTAATGAGAGTGGAAATGGATTTGGATCTAAAATGGTAAATGGAACCTTAAATTAATTACTTGGCAATTATCATTAATTTTACTTTTGCATGAACTACCTATTTATACTGGATATTTCATAGACACTGTTGGTGGTGGACTACTGAGTTATACCCACACCATTCTTGGGCCACCATTGGGTACCTGAGAAGACTTCATGTTGCAGGTTAGGAGAAGGGTAAGGGTCCTTGATAGATAGTTGAGTGGACATGGGTAGCATATGGTGGAGGATCCGGACTTGGAGTCAGGACCATTTTGTGGATTGTGGTCATTGTCCTTATTTTGGGTTTTTGTTCACTCTTGAACTTGTAGTATGACATGATATATTTATTGTTAGAAATGGTTGATATACATGTTCCTTGTTTATTGGTTATTGTTCCCGCTATTTTGTTTATTTCTATTGTGGCTTACTCTGATAAAAACGGGGTATAGTCTCCCCACTTGACCCCATAGACCCCGCTGCTAGTCGGCAACCTTTGGCGTACAGGGAGGCGTGCTTAAGGTCATGTTACCACCCGGATGGGAGCATCAGTTTAGTGGCTTCCAGGTCAGGGATGTTACATTGTGGTATCATAGGCAGGTCTTTCTTCTCCTTCTCTGAGGTCTTGTTATTTGGGATAGGTTTCCAAGGGTTAAGATGTGTCAGGGCTTGGAAATGAGCTTGTGCTTGGGAGTAGCTAACCCATGTATGAGGGAAAACCCAAGTCACCCTGGGTGGGAAATTTTGTTCTTAGTAGTGTGTGTTATAGTTGATGATATTTTATGGTTGGGTGATGCACTTGTGGTTTGATGTGATTGTTTTATGATATTCATCTTGTGGCCTTAACGACACTGGGATTTGCATTCATGCGTCATTGTAGGCACCTAGGGAGATAGGTGACATACATTGTGTTGGGCACACACACAGGGTGGGTGTGTGAGGCAGGAAAGTAGAATGCATCATGCATTCCATGAAACCAAGAAATAATGGGACGAATGAAATAAAACAAATGGGTAAATGATGTTTAATGAAATATAAGGGTTTGAAATGAAGTGGGAAATTTTCTTGTAAAATGTTGTGTGAGTTTGGTGCTAGTTCCTGATTGTTTACCCCATGTGGAACATGGCCTGCCATAGGGATGGTCAGGGTGACGAGTTGAGGTGTTAATGTTGTTGTGTTAGTATATGAAATGGGTTTTTTTGGCTAGTAAAGAGCCTTTTTTATAATGTTGTGAATGTTTTATGGTATGCGTGCTAAATCTCATGTTTGGAAATGTAGAGAGATGCCACCACAATGTCAGTTACTAGTTAGGAAATGAGAGGATGTTGCTGAGAACACTCCTCCAGTAGAGGGGAAGGAAAATGTGGTGATCCATGAAGGTAGACAAGTACAGTTCTGGATGAACTTGACTTGCCTTATGCAGATGACGGATCGGGACCCAGGGCTGGTTACATCGAGTATGTTTCAGCTGACCAGGGAGTTCCAGCTGCAACACCCTCCGACCTTAACCTAAGAGGGTGGGCGAGAGGTAGTTGAGTTCTGGTTAGAGTTTGTCCAGACGATACTAGATCATCTAGAGACCCCTGCCAAAAATTGATTGATGTTGGCCACTTATATGTTGCAGGGCTAGGCTAGGCGTTGGTGGGACATTCAAGCTCAAATCGAGTAGACTGGGGGGATGTCGTGGAAGGTTTTTCAGGAAATGTTTCTCGAGCATTTTTATCCATAGACATTGAGGTAGGAGCGAGATGCAGAGTTTATGAGCCTGACTCAGGGATCGCTATCGGTGATGGACTATGCTAGTTGCTTCACTGATTTGAGACACTTTGTCCCAGTGTTAGCAGGGGATGAGATAGTGGTAGCAATGTGTTTCCATGATGGACTGAGACAATAGATTAGGTCTCAAGTAAACATATTCCACTTGAAGAGTTTCACAGAGCTAGTAGATTATGCATTGATCTCGAAAGGAAACCTGATGTGTGCTTCGGGTATTGGGCTTGTGGTTCCAGTGGGGAAAACGAGTGGTAAAACTACAGAGGGTAAGAAGTGACACCATGAGAGCTCACAGCATGGAGGAAGTGAAAAAAGTGGATGGAAGAGAGGTTCATACTCTTAGAGTGGAAATCAAGTGTTCTTCTATCAGTGCGGTAGGTCGGGGTATATGCCTGGTCAGTGTCCTCGACCTCCAGTTGAGTATCGTTCGTGCAGCAGGATTAGACATGTGCAGAAGTTCTATAGGAAACCTCAGCAGCTGGGCGAGTATGATGCTGGAAGGCAGGTAACAGATACGGCCATTTGATCTCCATGGGCCGTACTTATAGGGGCGGTGGAAGTTGGACTCCAAGGAAGGATCACTCACGCCAGCAGGGCAGTGCGGTGTAGGGTACTCAGGTTGGAGCCCAGGGTAGAGGGGAGGGTTAGCTTCAAACAGTTCAGTTTTCTCCTGGTGATGGAGAGGCCGAACCTTCAACTTTTTGATGTACGATCCTTGTAGATTCTGTGTATGTTAGTGCACTGTTTGACACATGTTCCACAAACCCTTCCATTTTTTCTCAACTTGTGAAAATGATGGGTTTACTTGTGGAGAGGGTGTGTGGAGTTATGTCAATTGACACTTTGTTGGGGGTGCGGGTTGAGGATATCAAGCAGTGCAAGGGATGTGCCTTGGAATTTGGTGGGTATTGTTTTCTATGGGACCTTTTCATTCTCAAGATGTCGATATTTGACCTAATCTTGGGAATGTATTGGTTGGTGTTGTAATGGGTTCACATAGATTTTTATCATCGTAGAGTAATGTTCAGGTTGCTTGAGGGTGACGCTTATATCTACCGTGGTGAATGGGATGTTCGAGCAGGGCGTGCGGGGCCATTTTGTCAATAGATGAGTGGACTCACGGATCAAGTGGCATGTCTCATGCATGAAGATGATGTGGGTGGGGAACAATATAATTTTACTCCCGTGTTGGATCGGTTACAAGATGTGTTTCCTTAGGATTTCCCAGGGTTACCACCCGAGAGGGTTGTCGATTTCATGATCAAGTTGTTGCCGAGAGCGGATCCATTTTTTATTCCTCTATACCGAATGGATTTGGTAGAACTCCATGAACTAAAGGTTCAGCTTAAGGAGTTAGAGCGTAAGGGGTTTATCCTTCTTAGTATGTCTCCTTGGGTATCACCCGTGCTATTTTGAAAGAAGGCCAATGGGTCGTTGAGGCTATGTGTTGACTACCGAAAGTTGAACCAGATGACTGTGAAGAATCAGAACCCTTTTCAAGAATTGATGACCTGTTCGATCAGTTGAGGGGTGCATCTATGTTTTTGAATATTGATCTATGGACAGGTTATCACCGGATGATGGTGAGGTCTTCTGACGTACCACAGATAGCTTTCTGGAGTCGGTACGGGTTGTTTGAGTTTGTGGTAATGCCTTTCAGATTGACCAATTCACAAGCGGTGTTTATGGCTTTGATGAACTGAATATTTTATCCCTATATATATCAGTTTGTGGTTGTGTTTGTTGATGATATCTTATTGTACTCGAAAACTCACGACGATCATGCCCAACATCTTGACATCATCTTGGGTACGCAAAGAGAGAATCAACTATACGCCAAGCTATAAAATTGTCAATTATGGATAGGTGAGGTGCATTTTATGGGTCACATCATCTCAGAGGCAGGTGTCTTGGTGGATCCATAGAAAGTGAAGGCATTTGTATCTAGGGAGAAACCCAAGAGAGTTTATGATGTTCAGAGTTTTCTGGGTTTAGCCGGGTATTACCAAAGGTTCATTTAGGATTTCTCTCGCTTGGCAGTTCCACACTATGGCTTACCCAAGAAAGGAATCAGGTTTGAATGGTCTGAGTCCTGTGATAATGCCTTAAAAATGTTGAATAAAAGGTTTATGACCGCACCTATCTTGATCTTACCTTAGCTGGGTAAGAAGTACATCGTGTTTTTTGATGCATTCGAAGTCGGACTTGGGGATGTGTTGATGCAGGACGAGCGGGTTGTGGATTATGGGTCAAGGCAGTTTAGACCCCATGAGCCGAACAATACCACTCACGATCTCGATATGGCTGAAGTAGTGTAATCCTTGAAGTGTCGGAGGCACTATCTATGGGGAGAACGATTTACTGTATTTACAGACCATAAGAGCCTAAATTACATCTTCTCACAGAGGGATCTGAATCTTCAGCAACAAATATGGGTTGAATATATCAGTCTTTTGACTTTGATTTGGTGTACACACTAGGAAAGGGAAATAGTGTTGCTAATGCTCTGAGCAGGAAGGTTCCAAAACATGCGGTTTAGGAGTCCATCACCAAGTGAAAGGTGATGGCTTTGTTTGTAGAGATGCACCCGGAGGTGCAGGAGGAGAGTGTTTAGGCCACTCTTGCTTCATTAACGATGGAGTTGATGCTTTTGAGTCGATTTAAGGAGGTTCAACATGATGATCCTAAGTGTTTGATCATGAATGAAAAATATTAAAGGTGTGGAGTTACCTTCTGGGTGGGCCGTCGGCGTGGACGGTGTTGTTTGTGTTCGTGATCATGTGGTTGTGACAGAGTGTGTGTGGGAAGAGTTGATGCGTGAGTTCCATGCAACAAAGTGGGTAGTGCATCCTGGTTCGACCAAGATGTACCGTGATCTCTGAAGGTAGTTTTGTGGCCTCAAATCAAGAAGGAAGTTGTGGGCTTTGTGGCATGGTGCTTTACCTTTCAGTAGGTGAAGGCCGATCATCAATGCCTAGGTGGTTTGTTGAATCCATCTCCCATTCTAGAATGGAAGTGGGATGATATAAAAAGGGATTTTTTTCATGGGTATTTCGAGGACTCTGCAGAAGAATGATGCAATATGGGTGGTTGTGGATCAGTTAATGAAAGTGGTTCATTTCTTACGGATTCAGGAGACCTTTATAGTCGACCAGTTGGGTGAGCTGTATGTTCGGGAAATAGTGCGGTTGCATGGTGTCCCACGAACCATAGTTTTGGACCGAGATCTGCATTTCACATCGTGTTTCTGGAAAGGGTTGTAGAAGTCACTTGGTACACAGGTGTTTTTGAGAATGGATTTCCACCCACAGAAGGACATGCATTTGGAGTGTACAGTCCAAATGTTGGAAGATATGTTAATAGCTTGTGTCTTGGACATTGGTGGTTCCTGGGAGAGGCACCTATCGTTAGTTGAGTTTTCCTACAACAAAACTTTTCAGGCTACGATACAGATGGCATCGTTTGAGGCACTCTATGGGAGGCCATGTAGATCTCTGTTGTGTTAGCTAGAGGCCGATGAATCTGAGTTGTTGGGGCCATGTCTTGTGTTGGAGACATTAGAGAGTGTTAAGTTGATCAGGAAAAGAATGGATATGACTCAGATTAGGTAGAAGTCGTATGTATATCGGAGGCATTTACCTCTTGAGTTGGGGGGGAGATAAAGTGTTCCTTCGGGTGTCGCCAAGGTTGGGTCACCATCGGATTCAAAAGCGGGGTAAGTTGGTTCCCAGGTATGTGGGACATTTTGAGATTGTGGAGAGGATCAAACTAGTGGCTTACCAATTGTCTCTTACACATTAGTGTAGCTGATATGACTTGAGTGACATGTTTTTAGTTTAAAAGTGATATTTTAGTTCAAAACACATGTAACACACTTGAAATAGATAAAATATGCTTATATTGTATTAATACAGTAGTAAAAAGTTACCTAATTCATTTTTACATGTATAAAGTAACCACATTCTAATCTAAAACTTTGTGGATGGAATGCCTAAAATATTTTTTTCTATTTAAAAGTTCATAGTTCCAAACTCACATCACGTACTCTAAACTGAGAACATTTGATGAAATTATCAAAATAATTTATTAAAATTATCTATGATTCATTTTAATGTATATAAATTATAATTTATTCAATCTAACATTTGGTGTTTCCAATTTTAGCTAATGTACATGTTTTGATTTAAAATTAAAATTTTAATTCAAAATATGCATCATATACCCAAAATTTATTAATCATGATCTGATTTTCTTGGTCCATTAGAAAAATATTGACAGTTAATTTTGTCATGTACAAGAGTTTTCAGTTTTTAATTTATCAATAGTGGGGCTGGGTGATTTCATGGACTATCATTGTGTGTCATTGGAGGTAAAGTTTCGGTATGAGTGGTTGTCACATGCCTTTTTGGAATTTCATTATTTTGGGGGATCTCAGTCTCCCGATAACATTCTTAATGATTTCTAGGAGTTCTTTATGCATTTAGATTTTCTCTGGGATTGATTTTGTGAAATCATGGTCCTGGGAGGTAAGGATGCATGGTGGGAGGAGGTTTTCAATCTTCTTTTCTTCAAATACCCATGTGGGGAAGGTCTAAAGAGTGGAAGCCATTTGGGAAATATTTCCTAGTCTTCATCATTTGTTTCACAATTCATCTATAATTCAAAGTGTTGTAAATTATTTTTGTGGTTTTATTTTGGATGATAAGGATACATGGATCCTGCAATCTTCATAGAGTTCTTGAATCTATGTTGATGTGTATGTTTCATTACCACTCCCATAAAATTTGTTATTTGACACGAAAATTGTTTTATTTGGGGGAAATGGGTCTTCTTCTAGGATCCTTTGGGGATCTATGATGTCTGTCAGATTCAGGGGAACTATGTCGATGATTACAGGTGAAGGTATTCGTATCGGAATGGGACGCATCAATTCATTTTCAAGTTGGAAGGTGAGGTACCTATCATAGTTCATGATACATGATTGAGAGAGTTATTGTTGAACAGTTTCTTATGGTATGTACCTTCTTCAATCATTCTTCCCCATGTAATTTACCTTATATCAAGGGTATACCACATATTTATTCATTTATCCCCTTATGCATGGTAGGGCCTTTAGTCCCTTGCATCTTGTGGATGGTCTCTTCCAGGGACCATGAGGTAGTTTCTTTTTTCTTGGGTGTTAAGGAGTCGAAGGGTGATCATATTTTGATTCATCTTCTTAAGAAAGAACTTATTTGTAACATATAGTGATAGAGGCAGGATCTTCACTTCCTTTTTTTTTGTTGTATAATTTTTTCAAGGATGGTGAGTCACATATTAGTGTTAATGGGAAGGGGAGTGATATGGATTTTTAATTGTATAATTTCTATACTCACATTCAATATGAAAATATTGAAGATGAGGATGGTGTTTGGATGGTCCTCCATCTTCAGTGCGAAATAAGGGCAGTCAATCTGTGAGTTTTCCATCATCTATTGATAGAGGTAAGGTTTCTCATGCCAGGGAAAAGTTGACTATCAACAATCCAATATCACTTCCTGTCTCATTCCGAATACATGACTGATTTTCCACCATTATATATATATATATCATTAATTCCATAATTTTATGAAACTATATGGGTATGGGGGAGGAGATAAATATTATATCATTTCATCTGATTCATGAAAGAGTCTGAAATCCATCATGGTAATCTTGGAACCTAAACATAATGACATTTTTATTTCTGTTTTTCCCTTAAAGATTGGTTTATCTGAATGTATTCAAGGTATTCCAAATAAAAATAACATATATTTATTTTGGAATTATTTAATGACTATGTATAGTTTAAAAATTTATTATCAGTATATCATAACTCAAGTGTCCGTCGTGTGATCGAGCTTCAACTTCCTCTTGGTTTACACTGAATGTCAATATAATGAGAGGAATGAATTGTGGAACCGATTTTCATATTTTCAGCCGAAGAACACAAAATGGTTTATTAGAGGGTATTTTAATATTGTGTTTACGGATTCTAAGAAGAAGGGATCTGCGTCATATCCCCTAGAGGTATACAAGTGTTCATGGAATTCATGACATCTAATAGTCTAATGGATATGGGTTTTCTAGGGACCCATTTACCTTGTGTAAAAATAATAATGGTGGTAGAATAATTTGGATCTATTTAAGACACTACATATCCAATTTCCATGGTATCAATTCATTACATAAATCTAATGTCTCCCATATTCAACATTTTCTTTTACAACAAGATTCTCTCTTAGTTTAGCTTATGTTTTGGACTGTTAGTTATATATATTTCTTTTTCTCAGTGAACATGGTTCCCTAGGAGGGATTCATGTAGGATGTGAGGGACACATGGGTTTTACAAGTTAGTGAAACATAATGGGAGGGTTTTGGTGATCTCATGAAAACTATGAAGTCCCATATGATATAGTGTACCATCAATATAAGAAAAATTGAATTTCCATTAAAGAATTTAAAGAAGAATATTGAAGAGTTATAGGTAAATCTTCAGGTTAACTGGGATAAAAAAATTATTGTTCTGTTATCTATGAAATAAAATATAATGGACTAAATAGAGGTTTCTATCAAAATAGTGGAGAGGGAAGGGTCTAGATCTCACTATCTCAGAGGTCCTGGTCTTCTTCAAAGACCAATTTTAGTGCCCTAAAAGGATGTCTCAAAGAAGCACTTCAAAGAAGAGGTAATGTCTGTTACCGATTCTTTCATATTTATTTCTTCTTCCACTTATTCTTCTTTAGTTGTTTCATTATGAAGTAATAACATCAGTATCACTCATATACTGATATGTTATTATAAGTATGAAACAACCCTATTTCACCATCTATCCATCCTACGTAAAAAGAAATCATCGCGCGTGCGTACGTACGGAATACCGTCTCCACGCCGTGGTGTAATCTATTTCCCACCACCACCTTACTTGGATGGGTATAATGGTGTAAATAATGACTATATATGACAATTGAAAATTGATACTGATTCTGAAATAGTATACATACACTCCAATACAATTCCACGATCATAGGAACGATATCATCACTCGTGCGTACGTACGGAATACCGTCTCCATGATGTGATGCGACTCGTTCTACATGATCTTCATTTCATAATGATTATATAAATGAATTTAATGAATTAAGATGATATATATTACACTAATACCTTTCTGGAAATGAGGTATCTATAACCTAAATAGAAGAATAAGAATTTATTCGACAAAACACGCATAAGAACAAAAAGTTATAAACACCCGAATAACAAGTATTAATGAAATATTACTAATAATAAGCTAAGAATATGACCATATATGATATCATAACAATAAGTATGATTCTGGAATAAGTCAATAACATTACTTAAATCATTATACAGGAGGTTCGGACACGTACAAAGCACAACAGACCTAAGGTAAGGGAAATATCACAATCTCATTTTTATCCGAGATTGTTTATACTTTAGTATTTACTAGGGTGTATTTTATCATCCAAATCCATGTTTCATCAATATGTAATATTATTTCCATCCACTTACAATTGTTTAAATCCAATTTTACCCTTCGGTGAGTTTTTAGTAAAGGATATGAAAGGAATCTTTTGTCGTTTTTCGTACGAGGTACTTTTTATCTTTTCCGAAAAAAGTACGAGATGAATGTTTTTTTAACTTATACGGCATGAATGGATTTTAAAAAAATATTTCCAAGAATATTCCTTTACAAGTTTTTAAGTATATTTGTAATCAACTTCTTTTAGTTTAAAATTGTATGACATGTTATGAATAGAAAAATGTTTTTGAAGTAAAAAGGATATTTTCCACAAGAATGGAGTTCAAGAGTTTTATCAAAATCATTTTCCATGTAAGATAATAAAGGGTTCTGTCTCTATCCCTATTATTACATTGATTTGATTATGTTGTGATGGAAATATTTTTATGAATTCCTTTATCTTATATGAATTGTTTTATGATGTCCTGATGTTTAAGATTCCCATTTTTATTACATGGGTTATGCTATGATGTATGGTTTATGATTTTGTGGCACACATAAGAATGGTTTCATTATGAGATGGGTGGGACCTATATCTCCCTCCAATGCATTGGGTAAAGATTTTATATCTCATGAGATAGACATGGCTGGAACGGTAGGTTATACCGGTTCAGTAAAACAGGAATGAAACAAGGAGTGAACTCGGTTCAGAAAGGGACTTTGGCCACTAAGATAGTCTTGACAATGAGTTTTGACTAATAAGAAATGATTATCTATGATTATGTGTGTATGCCACAATGTTTCATATTTTAAGTTATGATTATTGGGATTTCATTTCACTACTATGATTTATCCCATGTTATGAAATTATGCTCCCTTTTGCAGGTTAAGATTTCAAAAATGCTATGTTCTTATGAATATGATGTGATTGATATTTCTTTTGTTTATCCTTACTGAGCATTTGAGCTCACCCTTTGTATGTTTTATTTCCCCACGTCAGGAAGATGGTTATTAAGTAGAATATGCCAAAAAGGGACTCTAGATATGATGAAATAAATGGGAGGCAAAGTAGATGCTTTATGAACCAGTTGTTTATGTTTCCCAGTTTCTAAAGACACTATACCTATACGGTCCTTTCTTGGTTTTGTTATATATTTTAATAATTGTGCTTCAATTCTGAAGTAATAAAAATGTATGTAAAGTATGGGTCATTATAAGGCCACACCCCTGGAGTCTCAAATGACTTAGCCCTTCGGGCGGTACAGATCCGGCTCCACGTGGAGCCGGTCCGTGTCACGCGGGACCCCCGCGGCGGGTCCTGCTGTTCCCGGCTGGCTGAGCGCCCCCCCCCCTGCATCCCGCATGGTACAGTTGTACTGCGCATCTTCTTTGGGCCGGATCTGCCAGCCACCCATCCTCCGTTATCGCGGCCAAGGCCTTGACCCCTTGCTCATTCGTGTGGCGCACGTTTCGCCATGCTTTCCCCCGCAACCTGGTGGCCCGAGCCACCGGTTCTCCTCACGGTTGGCCTTGCGTTGGCCACCACTGCACGGTCGTAGCCTGTAGGCCGTGTTCCACTTCTCCGGTGGACCAGTTGCACCGCTGCCATCCATGTGGCCAGCCATAGTGCCGAATTCCCTTCCCTTCATTCTACCAGTGACGTTCTCCAGTTCTGACCACCGAAAAACCTTCCGCGGGGCACCAGACGAGTTCCTGTGGCCTGATTCTCATCCCCGAAGTAGCCATGAACTACTCGGAAGGTCACCTTTGATTTGAAACCATTGTTGACAAAATTATCTCTACCCGTAATCGTGCCGCAATTAGCATCAATATCCAAAAATCAAGATGTAGGGGTTCGGGTCATGTTCGTTTGGCCTGCACTCTTCGCATTAGAGTGATAGCATGCAGCTTCAAATTTTAATTCTCGAAGGGAAATGAAGAATGTGAAAAAAAATAAAAAAGCTCCAACCCCTACCTCAAATTTTTTGACATCGGGATAGAAGATGAAGAATTCAAGGATTACTTCATCGGCGTTATTCATGGACAACGATTCCTCCCTTGTTCTGGAAGGAGATCGAAGAAGAATATGTTTGTCATTGGCGGAAGGAGAGTTCTTCCTCCAAGTATTTCCTCCAACATCCAAAGCACCAATTCTAGCAACTCCTAAAATAGAGGAACAACGCTTGAATTTGAGTATTCTCCCCTAATAACTTAATTTAATGAAGGAGGGGGGTTGGAAATAATTAATGTGGGGGTTTAGTATGGGTGGAACCCGATTTAATTCAAAAAGGATTGAATAAAATAAAATTTAAATTTAAACAAATTTTTATTTTATTCCACGTTTTCTTTATCCTCCATGAATGGTTGGAAGACCAACGTCCGTTCATGACCAAACGCAGTTGAGGTGAAGGTCCCCCTAAGTAACCAGTGGTTCTGCGAGTTCAATGGTGGCCTTGGATTTCAATTCCAAGCATCGATTCTAAAGTTACCAAAACCCGCTCTTATGTTCACTAAACATACTCAGAAACATCAGAAAGACATTCCGGGCACTCCGGGCCTCGGAATCACGTGCTGTCAGAAAATGGAGACTTGAAATAATTCTACAAAATAAAAAAATTACATGGATTTTCGGGTCTTTACATTCTATTCACCTCAAATCATTGTGTCCTCGAAAGTAAAAAACTCTAAAACTAGGAAAACTAGTGGGGGTACTAAGAATGAATCGAATCCCCCCAATCACATGTGCTCTCATGGAGGTTAATATGCTTCTTTCACACATGAAACAAAGTTATCGATTTCCCACGAAGGACTCTCTCCATTAAATCCTCGATCTCCACTAGAACCTCCAAAAAAGTCATCACATCGTCGATGTCAATCTCACCCCAGTCTATGATGTTATTAGGATCATTAATGTATGTCCTCAACTGGGATACATGAAAACCATCGTGAACTTGGTGCAACTGAGGGGGGAAGTTCCAGGCAGTACGAAACCTCACATACTCTGTTGAGGACCTGGAAATGTCCTATGAACCTCAGAGATAACATGCCACCCTGGCCAAATCCCCACAAACCCCATCAAGGTGAGGCCCGTAGGAAGACGTCGTCACTATCCTAGAAATCCATAGGTCTTCGTATCCTATCATAAAAAGACTTCTGCCTGCTCTGTGCAGTCTTCATCTGCTCTTGGTTGATCTGTACATTCTCCGTGGTATCTCGTACCACCTCTGGTCGCATGAGTGCTGACTCCCCTGGGTCTGTCCAGCATAGTGGTGATATGTAATGTCGACCATAAATGGCCTCAAAAGGTTCCATCTCGATGGTGGAGGGATGGCTGTTGTTATATGAAAGCTCCACCAAAGGCAAGTTGTCCTCCCAGTTGTGACTGAAGTCGAGGACTCATGCATAGATCTTTTCCTCGAGAATCTAAATGGTTCTTTCAGTCTGGCCATCCATCTAAGGATGGAAGGCAGTTCTCAAATGAATTTGTGTCCAAAAGCCTCCAAAAACCCCTTACATAGTCAATAAGTGAAACGTACATCATGATCAGAGTCAATTGTCCAAGGTACCCCTGTAGGTGCACAATCTCTTGCACATAGAGGCATCCCGAGCTCTCTACGGAACCTCAATCTCTCATCGGTAAGAAGTGGGATAACTTGGTGAGTTGGTCGATGATCATCCAAATCCAGTCATGTCCCCTGGATATAGGTGGAAGTCCTATAACGATGTCCATGGATATCCCATCCCACTTCCACTCTGGGACCTCTAAAGGCTGAACCAAGTCTGTTGGTACATGGTGCTCCGCCTTCACTTGTTGAAAAGTGAGACATCAGGAGACAAACTCCACTATTGCCTTTATCATACCTGCCTACCAGTGCTATCGTCGAAGGTCATGGTACATCTTCACCACACCAAGATGTACCGCTAGAGGTGATGTGTGGAACTCCCTGAACAATACCTCCCGAAACGATGCTGGTACCATGGTACGTCCTCTGAAGGGGATGTAGTTCTCCCCACCTACAGAAAATCCATTACATGCATGCCCTGTGGATATCTGGGCATGTCATGCCACGTAGTCAGCATCCCCGTGCTACACCTACATGGATCATTGAAGGAGTGGGGGTGTGACTATAAGAGACTACATAAAAGCTGTTCCATCTCGGTCCACATAAGAAACCAGCGAAGCAGCCGGCTGGTCAGTCACCTCTCCTAGTATCTGAATACCTGATATCTTTCTGAGAGCATCTTCTACAACATTCTCCTTCCTAGGAGTATAGAATATCTCAAAATCATTGTCCTGGAGGAACACAAGCCAACACCATCTTCTCAGTTTCAGGTCCTCTTGCGAGAAGATATACGTGAGATTCTAGTGGTCAGGGTAGACTACAAAACACTCACCCATTAGATAGTTTTTCCACATCTTCATGACAAAGACCGCTACTGCCGACTCTAGGTAATGGGTATCGTAGTTCTACTCATTCTGTCTCAGCTTATGAGAACCATCCGATATCACTGCTCACTCTGGCATCAGGACTCATCCGAGCCCGGTCCCTGATGCATCGCAGTAGACCACGTACCCAATTCCCTCTTCTGGTAGCCTCAAGATGGGCGCACAAGTCAGCCTCTACCTCATCTCCAGAAAAATCTGATGGCACCTCTCTAACCATACAAAGGGTTTCCCCTTCATTATCAATGCCGATAAGGGTGCTACAACTCTGGAGAAGTCCGACACAAATCTCCAACAACAACTATCCAGACCCAGGAAACTCCATACCTCTATCACACTCTTGGGTGGCTCCCAAGATAGCACTGCTTCAATCTTCGCTGGATCCACAGCAATTCCAGCCTCTAAGATGACGTGTCCGAGAAAGTGATCCTCTCAGATCCAGAACTGGCTTGTCGAGAGCATACCATAAAGCTGGTGCTCTCCGAGTGTGTCCAGTACTATCTAAAAATGATAGGCATGATCCTCCTCGGTAGTCGAGTATATCAGATTGTCATCGATGAAGACTACCATAATGTGATCATGGTATGGCTAGAATATCTAATTCAAGAGTCCCATGAATATAGCCGATGAGTTGGTTATGCTGAATGGCATAACCAAGAACTCATAGTGACCATACCGACATATGAAAGTCGTCTTCTGCACATCCTCATCCCTTACTCTGAGCTAGTGGTAGCCCAATCGGAGGTCTATCTTTTAGAACCAACGTGATCCCTTCAGCTGATCGAAGAGGTCATCAATCCTCAAATGTGGATACTTGTTCTTCACGATCACTTGGTTCAGGCACCGGTAATCCACACAAAGCCTCAAACTCTCGTCTTCCTTCTTGGAAAACAAGATCGGGGCTACCCATGGTGAAACACTGGGTCTGAAGAACCCCTTTCCTTGAAAGTCCTCCAGCTGTACTCACAGCTAACGAAGCTCCGCTGGATCCATCTGATATGCTGGCATAGATATCGCTGTCCTTCCAGGATAAAAGCTGATTTAAAATACTACCTCTCCATGATGAGGTAGTCCTGGCACCTCATCAGGAAAAACATCCACATACTGATCCACCACAACAAGATAGATCGGATTCAACACATCAACTGCTCTGAGGATAAGGCTAGCGAACTAATGATTAATCGGATACCCCCTCCTATTGGTAAGTCCATCCTATGCCGTAGAGGATCCCTTCTTTCCGTTGAAGGTAAACCTAGTCCCATACTTGAGGACACACCACATTATCCTCCTAATAAAATCAATCTAAGAGTGGACTATAGATAACTAGTCCATTCCCACGATGACGTCATAAGGCCTCGACACCGCTACTAGGAGATCACAGCCGAAGCTCTCGCCTCCTAGAGTAAGCTCACACTACCAGCACCAGTGTGTAATCATCGAATCCGCTCCCGTAAGGATCAAGCCAATGGCTCCGTCAGAAAACTCTGAGCTCCAAACGAGGGCAGTGGAAATGAAAGAGTGACTGACACCTATGACTATAAGTGCTGCAACTATGGTGGAGTAGACACAGAACATACCTCGTACCAACTCCGGAGTTCCAAGATCATAATCCTCAGCTACCTGGAGTTGAGCTATCCCATGTCCACCTACTCGATATGGTCAGGTTGGACCTCCTAGTGGTGGTGGCGGTAACACCTCGAAACGTCTCCCATAAACAACTGCTCGACCAACTCCTCTGCAACGTTTGCATTCCCCAAGGAGGACCACCTCAGTAAAATCTTTGTCTCTGCCTGGGCAGTTTTTTGACTATCTACAGATCATCTACATAGCGAGTCAGGTAGTCATGAGCCATGTGACCCTACCCATCACATGCATAACACTACCTGCTCCTTATATGACTAGCTTGATCTCGTGTGCCCTGCACCACCGAAACCGTATCCTAAGGTCATCCAGTGGATGTCCTAGTCCGCTTGGATATCTATGACATCTGTATGCTACCAGCTGCATAAGTCTCTACTATGTGATGCCTGGTTGTGGGTCTCGCTGACGGTGACTACTAAGCATGGAAACTCTCCACTATGAGGGATCGCTAAAACACCTCCTCTTGCAGCAGGATGATGAGGGAGATCATCAAAGCCCTGATCTATTTCATGAGACCCTACTCGATGGTATGGTCCCTGAATAATGGGTCCCACACAATATCTATGGTGAAGCTCAAGAGTTTAGTGAACCTCTCTAAGTACTATGCCACCGTCATGGTGCCCTACATAAGATGAAGTAGCTCCTATATCCACAATACATGTAGGATGGCTGGGAAAAACTCCACCCTAAATAGGCTCTCAAAGTTTTCCCATAGAAGTGCCACCTCTTCATGCACCTGGAGCATCAGGGTCCACCATCCGCCTACTACTACCTGAAGGAGACTCATGGAAAGATTCACCATAAGGTCGGATAGTGTCCCTATCAGAATGAAGACTCTCACTATAGCCTCCATCCAATCCTAACCTGCCTCCGGGTCTGTTTTCCCTTTTTACCTGGGAGGCAACTGGCACTAGAACTCGTGAAACGTGCTCAATAAACATTCACTCTCTACTACGGGGTATGGTGGCACCGGTGGCCCAACGAGTAGTGGTATCACTTGTGCCTCTGCTATGAAAGGGCCCTACACCGAGGCCTCATCGCTCGGTGGGATGCCATCTCGTACAAATCCTGGAACCCTGGCCGGCTCTCTACGTGGTGCCATCCTAAAAAAAAAACAGATGTGCCATGGTCAATAAGTTATACATGGTGATCTAACTAAAAGAGACACAAAGAAAACATTGAAAATGAAACACACATGCAATTAGTGTTTTCATACACTGAATTAGAAATCAGATGTCAGAGTCTTAGTGTATGGATACGTGAGCACCCGCACCAACACCAGTTTCCCTAAACCGATAACCACACCAAAAACACTTAACACTATTGACGTTAAAATATCCGAGCCCAATATTATACGGTAGAACCTACTTCTCTGATACCAATTTGTCACGACCTGTCCTCAGGCCCATGCCTGGACTACCAGAAGGCCACCTTTTTTAGGCCAGGGGTTGGTGACTAGCACCAAAAGGAATATCCCTGAAAAAAGGGAAGGCATTTACGTTAAACCTGAAACTCACATAGACTATACACAACCAGAGATAACCAAAATGTAATAATATAGTAATTGAGTGTTGAAAGTAAATGGTACAGAATATAAACACAACTGAAGTACATGTTCAGGAAAAAGAAAAAACATCACCTAGATCCTCCACCAAGAAATCCTACATGAAGGGTAGGTACAGATCTTGATCAAGTCTTCCCTGAGGTATGTCTCTTCTCTTTCCATCTCTAAGCAACCTTCTGTCCATCTCCCTTAGCCTTGATCACTATTGTCTGTCGTTTTCACAGGACACAACACGGTGCGGGTGAAGCCCGTGAAGGGGTGAGTATAACGATACTCAGTAGGGACTCCGAGACCCTCCATGGTCTTCCAGAATCCACTAAGGATAAACAGCAGAAGTAAGGATACAAAAACAAAGTATCATCCAACCCTACTTATGTATATTCATATACATATACCTAAGTAACCAAATACAAATGGTCTCCAACTGTTGAGCCCAAGCACAACCCGTTCCACGAAAGAAGAAAGATAACTCGTTGATAACAACATGGAGTCAAGACGTAGCTCACACGGGTATAAAACATATGGAGAGAGGTAGATATTATTAGATGTAACCATTGAATAATCAACTCTATCGAACCCATGTAGGATCCTGGTATAGCAATGAGAACTCTATCGAACCCAACTGGATAATCGATCTGAGAGTTATTGGCATTTCTATTCTATGGGACCATTTGGATTTATGTTCGATCCAACCACATCCAAACCTCATGTGGGTTACACCAAAAAACCATCTCACTCTAAAGATTTTGTCTCCATAGACGGTTCATCAATCGGACACTCGTAGCTCATGTTACGAGAAAAAGAGTAGAAATTGGTCAAAGCGGGTCTAGGTCTGGTCCGCCGCAGTCGGACCGACACGGCCTGACCCGGGTTCGAACAGGGGTCCGACCTGGTCCGTGGGTCCCACTCGGCCATCACGGGCGGCCCAGCCCACGCTGGGTCCGGCCTAGGCTGGGTCCAGCCCGCGCCGGGCTTGACCTGCGTGAGGCCCATGACTGGTGGCCCGACCCGTGCTGGGTCCAACTCGAGATGGTTATGGCCCGCGCTAAGTCCGGCCTGCGTTGGCTCGGCCCGCATGAGGCCTGTGGCTAGCAGTCCCCATTTAGTCTTCCCTAGTCACATATAGATGGGAGGTCGCGCCCCCTGGAGTCCCAAATGGCTTAGCCGTTCATGTGGTACAGATCTAGCGCTATGTGGCGTCGGTCTATGTCACGCGGGACCCACGCTTTGGGTCCCGTTATTCCAGGATGGCCGGGCGGGCAACCTCCTCCCACACGGCGTGGTTGCACCCCGCCGTTTCCGGCGTTCGGCTCTACCAGCCACCCATCCTTCGTCGTTGCGGCCAAGGCCGCGACCCCTTGTTCTTTCGCGCGGCGTGCATTGCGCCGCACCTTCCCCAGCAACCCGGCTGCCCAAGCCACCGGTTCACCTCATGGTCGGCCTTGCACCGGCCGACGCTGCTCCACTGCGGCCTGTCGGTCGTGACCCACTCATTCGGCGGCGTGGTTGCGGCGTCTCCATCCACGCGGCCGACCGGAGTGCCGACCACCCTTCCTTTCTTTATACCTATGACGTTCGCCAGTTCAAGAAACTGGTGAACCTTTTGCAGGTCACCAGATGAGTTCTAGTGTCCCTATTCTCATTTTGGAAGTAGCCACACACTCCTCAGGATGTCACCTTCGATCCGCGACCATCGTTCAAGAAGTTCACTAAACCCGGACTCATGCCGCGATTTGTGAGAAAATCCACAAAGCAAGGCGGAGGGGGTCAGGTCATGTTCTTTCGGCCCGCACCCTCTATATTAGAGTTATACCAAGCGGCTTGGAATCATAATTCATGATGGGAAACAAAGAACGAGAAACAATAACAATTCTCGAACCCCTAACTTGGATTCGTTGACGTCCAAAAAGAATATGAGGAAGTCGAGGACGGCGTCATCAGCATTCATCAAGGACGACGCTTCCTCCCTTATTCTGGAAGGAGATTAAAGAAAAAGAAGTTCATTGTTTGTGGAAGGAGAGTTCTTCCTCCATGTATTTCCTCTAACATCCAAATCACCAATTCCAGTAACTCCCAAAAGAGGGGAACAATGATTGAATTTGAGGAGGGACCCATAATCACTTTATTTAATGAATGAGGGGGGTTGGAAAGAATTAAAATTTGGGTTTAGTTCGGGTGGACACCACTTTAATTCAAAAAGGTTTGAATAAAATAAAATTTAAGTTTAAGTTTTTTATTTTGTTCCACTTTTTCTGTATCCACCACGAAAGTTTGGAAAACCAACTTTCATCGACGACCAAACACAGCTGAGGTGAAGGTCCCCCCTAAGTAATCACTGGTGCAATGAGTTCAATGGTGCCCTCAGATTTAAATTCCGAGCATTGGTTTCAATGTTAGAAAAACCCTATCTTATGTTCACTGAACGTACTCAGAAATTTTGGAAAAACATTCCGGGCACTCGGTGCCTCGGAATCACTTGCCGTCAGAATCTTTAGACTCATAATAATTCCATATAATTAAAATAATTACATGGATTTTTGGTATTTAAAATTTTCATTATAGAAAAACCATATTGTTTTTATTCTGGGTATTATGGTATTTAAAAAGGTTAATAAAATAAATTTTTATTTTGAAATTTTTTTTCTCTATATCTTTTTTGAAATGTTTTTAAAATATTTTATGATGAAAAGTGAAAGCATAACATATTTTATTCATGATATGGTACATGAAAATTATATGTGGAATAAATGAGCCTAATATATCTTATGAAAATGGTTAGTCTCCATTATAGATAATTATAAATGGGTGATCTTGATGTAGCTTATACAAAGGGTTGAGCCCCATTAAGGCTACTTAAAAACAGTTGAGACCAATATAGCTTACATAATGGTTGAACCCCATTATATTTCTCTAGTAAATTGAGTAATTATTATGTTCTATAGAGAATTATATTGGAATTATGTTGTATTTTTATTCAAATTTCAATGGTTTTTAACGTTTTATATGAATATGATGCTCTATGTTACCAAAAAATGGTTTTAAATATATTTTTTTGGGATATAAAGGATATATTTGAGAATAACATGTGTGTATTTTTCAGGATAAAATGGTTTATTTCATACAAACTAATAAAATTATAGGTAAAGGAATATATAAGAATGAGCTTTCTTGTTTTTGACTTGACTAATGGTTTTTTTCTTTTTATGGCCCTTACTGATATTTTTTCTCACCCCCCGTTTTTAAAATATTTTTCACTAGATTTTTAAGAAGAATGTGGAAAAGGATGTGGTCAAGATAAAAAAATTTAAAATATTTCATAAAAAGAAAAAAAATATATTTTAGAATGGTATCCAATGGTAGATAAAAAGGATATTGATTATTACTATCCACATATAATGTATGGGTTTACTATATAATAGTTTTTTTAATTATTTAAACCAATAAAACTAAGAGATATTTGGGAAATGAAAATGATTTATTTTTCTAAAATAACTATATTATTTTTTGTTTAAAGTTATGTCCATACAGTTATGTACTATTAATGATGGGTCCTTAAATTTAATTTTTCTTTAAATGAGAGTCTTTAGAACATAAATTTTAAAATTACAAAACTATTCTACAGGAAAAAATATTTATATTATCATCAAACACTGGGTAGTCATATTCATAAAAAAACTCTTGATAATTTAATATTTATATTACCCAATCCATCTACAAAATCATCTTCCAAATCCTTATGAAAAACAATTTCATGTATAACCACCACCTTATAAATCACATCTACATTTTCAATTGTAATATTATTCTTTTGAGTTCTATTTTCTCTAAAATAAGATTATTTCATAGTATCTTTAGGGTTCTTTTGAATATCTTAAAACTAATTTTTTGGTAGATTATTCATTGAGATTAGTATCTTTCTAAATGTTGTTAACCACTACTGAACCAATATATACAATGATTCCTTGAACCTCAATATCAAATTATATTTCAAATCCATCTACGTAAACAAATATAACCATAATCAAATTATAGGTTGAAAATGTGTCTAAATATTGCAGATTTAGTATTCAGAGTAATGTTATCACTATTTTGGAAATTATTAGTCCCTATAAACATTAAAATTTCCCTCAAAATTTATATTCTCATCAGTAATATTAGTATATATGGTCTCATATAACCTTGTATCCCTAAACTTAGTATTACATGCATTATTAACTTCAACTTCAAATTAAGTTTTTCCTACATAAATATGTTCATCCCAGGTAGCCTCGCCCTTAGTTATGGAAGGGACTTATTTTACTTCATCAAATTCATCTCTAACATCTCTCCTAATAACCACTAACCCATTTTAAGATTCATTCATGGTAAAACAAAATTTTCATAATAATCTAGAAGAAATTTTGTTGTTATTATGACACATGGATGTTATTTCCAACATTATATGGAATTATGTTTTTCAAAATATTATGGCTAATATTATTCTATACAGATTATATTTTATTCTTCTATTACCTTGAATGTAGTGATCCATTACTCCCAATATATACCATGGTGTATTTAACTTGTTTTTATTTAGAAAAATTTACATAAAATACCAATATTTAAAGATTACATTCTCAAAATCCTTAGTCATATGAGTATTTTTAGTATATATAACCATTTATAACACCTTATTACAATTTAAAATACTTGAAAATATTAATTACATGTATTTTTTATAAATAAATAGAACATGATATTGGAAGTCGTGATAACACCATCATCCCATATTTTTTTGCATGATTTTTCCATCATAAGGGAATTAAAATATAATAACTATATCCACCCATGTAAGTAATTTTTTTTAATAATTCATTTTAGTATTTGAGAAATCCACTATAATCCTCAAAATATATTCAAAATTTGTATAAAATTATTAACAAAAAATAATAAAAATAATTTATTTTTCTGGAATGAAATTTAGACTCCCATTTTTGTAATTTGAAGGTTGTCTTGAAAACAAGATTCATCATACTTAAAAAGACTAAATATATAGATTATACATGATGATAATTACAATATGAAACAAAATTTTCACATTCTTAAAATAAAAATGGGATAGAAAAGTCTCTATTAAAATTATTGTTCCTTTTTATTATAAATGGATTAAGATTATATGGCTAGAATTTTTATTGAATAAGTGTATTATTGGGTTTAATTTATAAATTGGTTTAACCTCAAACAAAGGCACAAATAATTGAAAATAAAAGTACAAATGGTTGAAGAATAGATGCTACCTATTATAAAAATAGATACACAATTTTTTTGATATAATTTAGTAAGTGAATAAGAAGAAGAAAATTAGTCATACATGAGAAAAGACTTATATTAAATATGTAGTAGATTGAGTAAATTAATATTACATAAAAAATAATCCATATGCATCCACTTATATAAGATTAAATAATTACAAAAAAGGATACATAAGAATAAAAAATAATGTGTTGCATTATTTAAACAAAAAATATCACTAAAAGGAGGAATAATAAAAAATAAATAAAAATATTATATATTATTAAATAGTTTACCAAAATAAAAATAAACTGATTAAATAAATATAACAAACATAATAGATAAATAAAATATTAATTAAACTCAAACAAACCCATATCACTGTTAATAAAATAAAATATACTTTTGGATGGGGATTCTTAAATATATATACTAATTGATGTTAAATTAAATAAACATATGATAAATATAACTTTTATTGAGTACAGTATCATAAAAAATCATTCATTATATTAATGTTCATTGTTAATAGATTATAGATTATTTAAAAATTATTCATAGCCATAGTGTTATAACAATTGATATGATGTTTTTAAAAATTAAATATAATGTATTACAAAATATGTTTCATCCAAAACACATGAGAACAAATATTAACATCTAATACATATTCATATTCAGCTATAGATAAGAAATCAATGGATTATTTCTTACTAGACCAATAAACTATAGATTTTTATATAAAATTACACATACCTATGGTAATTTTTATATCTAGTCTACAATAACTGTATTTAGTATCATAACATTAAATAAAATAAAATATAGAGGTTTTTGGAAATAATAATCATAAATTAGGAATCCTTTATGATACATTGAAATTATTTTACTTGATTTATGATAGGAATTATTATAATTGACATGAAATATATAAAAAACACAAAATACAAGATATGTAGTGTATTTGAAAAATTATTTAATATTAAATAAATTATTCATATATGTAATTATTTTATAGAGGTTTACCAACTTTACCAATGACATGTTTTATATTTGAAATCTTCCTATTTTCATATTCTGTACTGTTTTCTCTACAAAATGATTTAGTAAATATTTTATACATTTTCATTGATTTAAGAAATTTCACAAGGCTCTCTAAAAGATTTTGAACCACAAGAAAAATGTTTAATTCATCTATAATTGTATTTCAAAACTCTATTTACATGGGTTTAGATAATTTATTACATAATTACATGATTTTTTAACCAAAAACAAAATCACCAACTTATATTTGATCCCAAAAAATATTTTTAGTTAACCATTTCTAAAATGAAGTAAACCATTCCATGTGAGACTAAAATGATAAATTAACACTTAATAAAATAAATAGAATTTAAAAAGAAACCTAAATTCCAAAAAAATATGATGTAAGTGGAAAAATAATTTTAGATAAAAAAATTAAAACTGTTTGGTGTAACATACATTCATTATAGACTATATATTCATTAATTATATGAGCATGATAAAGATTATAAAGAGGTATAAAAAGGAATTTTTCTGCCATGGTGTATTTATAGATCAATATGATCAAATGATTCTTGGGTGGAACTCTCTTTCGACCATGGTATGTTAATACCTATTTTGTGTAAAATGATGAAGAAGAAAGATAGCTTAATGGTGAGGGAGAATCAAAATGAACATTGTGGGGATCATAAAGTCCCTTATTGATGGTGTATGAATCCTCTTATATCCATCATGACATTTCTATGTATTAACACATGTTCCATATTTTTAATGTATGATTTAATGACTTGTATATTCATTCATTAAGAACATTAGTGAATCAATATTCCCATGTGTTTTATTGTTAAATAAATGATATAATCATATAGAAGAATGGATAAGGGATTACAATTTTCTCATTCGATAGTCATAAGTAGTAGCACATTTTAAATTATAAAATGCTTTATGATATCCCATTTAGTTAGGAATAAAATATTAATTAGTCCACATAGAGTGTATATTATCATATGCTTATATTTTATAATAAAATATTAGATTTAGAGTTCATCATCTTCAATATACCACATGAAATAAATCCTCATATACTTATTTCTATATCACCTTATACTATATCATACACAATAACTTCTGAAATAATATTCAAAAAACCTTTCAGAATTAGTCAATTTTTTTCAAAATCTATAATTAATTTCACTATATATCAAATCATATTTAATAACTTGTGAAAACCCACCGAAACCCGATTTTGGATTCACTATACATTAGTTATAGAGAATATATTTGAGTACAAAACAATCTATATGTAGTAAACCGTAAAATTTGAGCCACAAGACATTGAAACATTTGAAAAAAAACTGATTTCATGAATTCATACATTTAAGAAAGGAGAATATTCTTGAAAATAATCAATGATACTCAATCTATAAGTGGATATCTCATAATATTCATCCAAGACATTTATATTTACATGTTTATCCACCAAATACATTATATAAAAGCATGTGTTTTCTTTGTGATCCATTTTTTCAAGACATTGAGTTTATATAAGAAACAATGTATATCAATATGACAAAGACTCATTATTCATTCCCGATTCCGTAAGTATATACTAACAACATCAATGAATAAATCACATGGTATTTATATTTTTCATATGATCAAATCACATTCCCCTTACCAAAATAGATAATAACATCATATGTACTTTCTTGGTTTTTCCATACACTTCTGTTTCCTATCTCAATTGAGGGACCAGATGCTATAATTATTATACGAGAGAAAAAAATCTATATGTTTTAAGATCCAACCAATGAAATGATCATCAACATACCCAAACACACCTTAATTAGTTACACATCCAATCTTTTTTAAGAAAAGTATCAATGGATAAAGGTTCTTATACTTGGTATCTGTCCCCCCTCACATGTTGGTAACTCAAAAAATAAACCATTCACACCCATTTTACTAAATCTATATTGTATGACACTACATCTGCTATAATTTTTGGGACATCCAATGAAAAAAGATTTTCTTATTCCTTAAGAGTAGATTTTATATCCTAATACCATAATCTTACTTAATATAACATTAACATTTCATCAAAACTTATAATAGTCCATGATAAACATCACTTAGGGAAAACATGATGTTATACATCAAGATGTAAATTATCATTTCACTTCATGAAATATATATATATATTTTCCAACATGAAATATCATAAAACTAATATTACATTTTAAACAAATTGATACATTTTATATTATTAAAATAATTTTAAATTAATTAACTAAAAAATTCTTATGTTCCTATCTAACCATTTCACATATGATAGACTACCAGATTAGTATTTTTATATTTTACCTTTTTTGAAATCATTAAATCTCTAATTTACACACATTTGAGTGACCATTTGACAAAATAATCCCACAAAACTCATTATTATGAAATATATATGAAGATAACTGTTTTTAAAAATGGTGAAACTTAAGAATAAAATTCCAAATGATCAACTCTTTGAAAAATGTTTTCAAATTCCTCAACTCCACAACATTCAATTTAATGATGTTTATAACATATATTTTATACATATAATTATTTATAGGTTCATTAACATTGTCATTCTTTTAACCAATTCAATTAAATTTTCCTTTAAATCACTTTATACTATTATAAATATTTAAATTAATATTTTACTGGAATATCCAAAAAATATTTAGGTTAAAAAGTGACATTGACTTTTTATTTTGAAAATAATAATTGTTATTTGATGAAATTTCACTTCATAAAGTCCAAACATACAACCACTAACCTCTTAAAATTTATTTTTTTATAATATCAATATAAGATACAAAAAATCATTTATGTTAGAAAATATTTATTATTATTTTTTAGTGGGAATGCTTCAAAACTAAATTGTAATTTCTATATCATACATGATATTTTTATGCATTTGGCATATATAATTTTATAAAAACTATTATTTAAAATATGATACTAATGGGTAGTGGAATCTAAATTATATATGTAACATCCCAGGTAAATAAAGAATAAATAATTTTCATATTTATTAATATTTATGAATTAAATATTACTTATAATTAAAATGGGTTTCTACGTTCGATAGTGTACTCAATACGCAACGATGAGTTTCTTTGAAAACTTACATTGCACAGTAGTAATAAAATAATATTATTTTAAATGTTAGTTAACACATAGCCATTGTACTGGCGGTAATGGATAAAAATAACTAAAATATGAATAAATATGTTTTTAAATGTTTTTACTTTTATCCAATAAAATATAAAGGCTTAAAATACGGAAAGAATACAATTTTAGGCATTTATACCCTAATTTTCACTAAGGGTTCACTTATCACATTTTGATGGCGAATCGGCATTAAATATAGTTTTGATCAATATTATAAATTCTATTGGACCAAATATAACTCTTCTTTATAATCGGGACATCAAAATTTACTTTGTGTAAAATTTTGGTATCTTTCCGATAAAGTTCATTTTTTTAATGAATAGTGTAAAATGTTGTATTTTAATTCAAAAACACTTTTTAATCTAATTTATTTATATGATTAGATTATCATTTGAATTGGTTTTAAAGTTAAATTATAAAATATTTTTACAATTAAATCCAATAGTGGTCGTTGGAATTAATTTCACTTTGAAATCGGACTTAAAATAGTATCAAACTTTTGATACTTATTGTTTCATAAAAACACGCTATTTGCTCTGACAGTAGGAATTAATTATTAAATTAATTAATGTGAATTATATGTTTTTAATTTTTCAAAATTGGCTTCATTTTTGAATTCAGAATATCAAATATAGCTTAGGGTGAAGTTTTGGTATTTTTCTGAAAAACTTCAATTTTTGATGAATAGTGAAACCACAAAGTGGTAGTTAAAGACACTGATTTTCGGTTTATATGAAACTTTGCCACTTCTGGGATTTGATTTTCAAAAATCCGACATACATGGTTGTCATTAAGAAGTAAAATGTGGTTCAATAAGATTAAAATAATTTTTTGGTGAATAGTAACTTTTAAGTTCTTAATTGCGATTAGTGGTAATTAGTGTAGTTTAGAGTAAAAATAATGTTTTAATAATATGAGATGAGCTTTACACATGTCCTAACCTCATTGGATGTGTCATGGCCGACCAAGACAATCCATGGGTCAACTTAGGGACCCCATGGAGCCACATTGGTTGGGAAATGACATAAATAACTTTTTATTTAATGTTAAAGTAAAAATGACACAAACATGAGTTATTTTACTAAAACAATTTTTACATGTTTTTATAAAAGCCAGATTTTTGACTATAAATATTCATTAGAAAGCTAAAATGATTTCCAACATCATAGTGTTTTCCATTTAAATTGTAGACATTAAATAAGTTAAATTATTTATGACATCATGATGATGCAGCGATGACCTCATTATTTAACGATTAAAATAAAAATGAAATATAATGTAATATCTAAGACCTACACATGTCCAAAACCTATTGGATGAGTGGATTTAGAACCCTCATCACCTTATCCTCGAAATAAATCAATGTGGGACCTTTAAAATCCGAAAATATTTTGAAAATAAAGTAATATTTGGTAACCTTACAAGAGTGCCCCTACTCTCCTCTTATAAAGGCCCCCACCTCTACCTCCTTACCCATACTCCCAAAGCCTTTGGCTCGGAAAACCCCAGCCCATTTTGGCTCTCCACATCCCTCTATTACTCCTTGAAGCCTCACTTTGGGCATAAGTCTTCACAAGGAAGCCTTTGAGCTCAAACCAAATGGAGTTACCCGATTTTAAGGTAATGTCTTCTTTTGAGTCCTTTAGTTTTATTTTTCTTCTCCAACCCCGTAAACTCTTTTTATTATTTTCTTTTGTAACAACACCAGTATCATCAATATACTATTATGTTGTTATAATAATGATTCTAGCTACACTTACACACACCTACATCAAATGGTTAACGAACATACTGTTTCCGTGGATGGCGATTTTCTGCCTCCTGAAATGATGATTGTTCAACATTCTTTTAACACCTTCAAAGGTGGACATTAAGATGAAAATATATTTATATATGATATATAATATGTTTATGTTTTCCTTATGCTCTTTATTTTTCATTTTGGGTATACCTTTATGGTTTCCATTATGGGTAAACACGATATCTTCATTTAAGGAAGTGCGGACTACCGCCCCCTCAAAGTGATGTGATTCGTTAATGCCATATGTGGGACGTATAAAGGATGAATTTAATGTTATTATATATGATTTTATAATGGAATTATAATATACCTATATATAATTATTATTTCTTTCCATTAAAGTATGAGATAGAAATGAAAGTAACGTTCATGCGTACGTACGGCTTACCGTCTCCATGAACGGTGCAGTTCATTTCTTATCACCAAATGTAATGTACTATTAAAATTACATGTATATAATGGATATATATAATGAATGATATATATAAATGATTAATATAATTCTGGAATTAAAATATACATACCTCTCATTTAGTTTTAATTCCATTAATATGACAAAGAAATGAAAGTAGCGTTCATGCATACGTACGGCTTACCGTCTCCATGAACGGTGCATTTCATTTCTTACCTATAAATGATTATGTAATATTATAAATACAAGTATATGCTTGATATATATGATATATATGATATCCAAATCAAAAATTTCATTCTGGATATAAAGAACCTTTGACCACACGAACAACATGTAATTGTAACAGGTCCACTTTCGTCTTAAGAACCAAATATCGACAAAACAAACATTATTAACTTAAATGGTTACATAATGTTTATAACATGGAAATAAGTGATATAAAAGGAATAATGAACTCTAAAAAGGTTCTTAATCAAGTAGAAATCAACTCAAGTTTATTATTCAGGACGTTAAAGAACGATCGAGTCAAGTCGGACCCGAGGTAAGGGACTTCGTCTCAATCTCCTTTCATTGAGGCATATTTCGTTTTATACACAACTTTCTTTTATACGGTGTATAACCCCCTTTGACTTATACTTTTATACCAAAGGAATCTTTTTCTACAAATCATTTTACAAAATGATAAAAATGAATGTTTCTTTTAACGTACAAGGTGACAACGACGTTTTCCGCCGCCGCGAGTATTATTTGGTCTTTGGCTTCGTCAACAAGCCATAATGTTTTTAAAATAAAATAAATACCATATACTCTTTTATGTATTTTGGTGTTGAAAATGGTTTTGATAAAGGATTCTATTATGATATATTTTGATTGAAATGTGGAAATGTTACCATTCCTTTATATTGGTTTTATGTTTTATGATTTTATATTGGTACTTGGACATTTGATGGGTGGTTACGTGATAAACCATAAGAAGGGTGGTGCCGTGAAAACCAGGACGGGTGGTTACGTTATAACCTCCAATGCATTGGGTATGGAAGTCGGCCGTATGGCTATTCCATTAAGTATGTATGGAAATTGGCCGTATAGCTATTCCATTAAGTGATATGTGTGGAAGTCGACTCTATGGTTATTCCACTTAAGTATGTTTATGTCCCAAGTTACCTTTATATATGTTATGTGTTCTTTATATGGGTTTTATGGTAATACTTTGGTTACAAAAAGGTATGTAATGATACTATATTCAGTGAAGAGTTTTTAGTACTTCATGAAGGTGAAGGCATTACTTTGATAGAGTATACATGGTTTACTTGATGTTTGAAAAGGTAACAATTTTCATTCTTTGTGTTCCTTTCCTGAGGTTTTTATGCTCACACCAAGTTTTGTTGAAATGTTTTTCACAGGACTTAGTGTGGAATACGGTCAAGTATGGGATCAAGGGAATTCCATGGTATATAAAACATGGAACTAGACATGTTTCCTTTTAAGAGTTTTTTTATTATGGAAACTTAGTAGAAGTGTCTACTTTGTAATATTTTGAGATGTAATAGTTATGTTCTAATTCTCTAAAACTATAAACCTGAGAAGATCCTCAATGTAATTATTCATTTAATTCAATATTAAGTAAGGTTTAAGGCTGGGGCCTTATAGTTGGTATCAGAGGTCGGTTTAGACAACTTTAGGAGTTAGAAAATTGTTAAATAATATGTTAATTTATGATATGATTTAAATGATATAGCATTTACAGATTACCATGTTGCTTCGCCTAAGATATTTCTGTTTTCAGAATGGTTTTCCGTAGAGGAAACAGAGCAGCTATGTTGGGACGACATCAGGAGGAAGACAACCTTCCAAATCAGCAACTTGAGATGGTCGAAATCGGAACTGAAAAGTTTGTTGCAGTGATGGCACAGTTGACTCAGGCTATAAATGGTGGTGGTATCCATGCATGAGATCATCCAGGTCAACCGCAGAGGAACATGTCAGTGGTGGAACATTTCATGAGGCAACATCCCCATCATTCAGAGGATCATCTGACCCTGTGCAATCTGAAGGGTGGATTAAAGCACTGGAGATGATTTTTGATGTCATGGGGTGTTCATAACATCAAAAGGTTAGTCTTTCTATTTACCGTTTTGAAGGTGAAGCTGATCAGTGGTGGTCAATGGTGAAAAATATCAGGGATAGTGATGAGATTGAGGATCTTCACTGGGACGAATTCAAATGTATGTTTCTTGAGAAATATTTTCCTAAGGTGGTTCATCTTAGGATGGAAAAACAGTTCCTAGAATTGAGGAAGGAGGATGATTCAGTGGCTGCTTATGAAGCAAAGTTCATTTGATTGGCAAGGTATGATCCAAACTTCATATGAGATCTTGATAGTAAAATAAATTGTTTTTACTCAGGGTTAAAGCCAAAATATCGAAGGGCTTTAGCTTCTCGTGAGTTCAAAAGTTATGAAAAACTTTTTCGATGTGCGGAGAAGGTGGAAATGGAGTTTTCCAATGATCAGATGTTCTATGACAAACAACAGAATAAGAGGTCTAGTTGGCAGGCAAAGGGGAATAATTCATAAAAGAAGCAAGGAGGTAAGAAAACCAAATATCCATCCTGTGATAAGTGTGGTAAAATGCATCCTGGAGAATGTTTATCCAAGCCTAGTAAGTGATTTTGGTGTGGTAAGTCTGGTCATATTGCTCGTAACTGTAAGGAAGATGATAAAGTAGGCAATGAAAAGCCAACGGTAAGATGTTTTAAGTGTAATGAAATGGGTCACTATGAAAACGTGTGTCCAACGAAGAACTCAACTGGGGGAATGCAGCCAGACTACAAGAAAAAAGGGGTGGTGAAATCCTTTGCAACAACTTCAGCAGATGTTGGGCCATCGAATGAAGTGGTATCAGGTACACTGTTTGTTTGTTCAGATTATGCCAATGGGTTGTTTGATTCAGGGTCTACACAATCTTTCATTTCTAAGAATATTTCTAGTAAATTGGAAATTCCATCTCAAGATATGAACCCTGAACTTATGGTAAAAACACATGGAGGGAACGTTGAGGCAAAAAGGAATTATAAGAACCTTCCTATCCTTGTGTGTGGAAAGAATCTACCAACAAACCTTATTGTTTTTCCTCTAGTAGAGTTTGATGTTATTTTGGGCATGGATTGGCTTTCTGTTTATCATGCTAAGATTGACTGCAGAGCTAAAATGGTTTCTTTTCAGAAAGATTTTCAGTTTGTGTACAAGAATGAACCCTTGATTTTGATAACATATCAGGAAGTTGAGAAACTAGTAAAAAATTGAAATGAATGTTACCTTGCACATATTGTTAAAAATAAATGAACTTTTCAGATTAATGATGTGCCAGTGGTAAATGAGTATCTTGATGTTTTTCCTGATGAGTTTCCTGGTATTATTCATGATCGGGAAGTTGAATTTACTGTTGACTTAGTTCCTGATTCTAAGACAATTTCAAAACCCCCTTATCGAATGGCTCATGTTGAACTTTTAGAGTTAAAGAAACAATTGCAGGAGTTATTAGATAAAGGTTTAATTCGACCTAGCACATCACCATGGGGTGCTCCTGTCTTGTTTGTTAAAAAGAAAGATGGATCAATGAGACTTTTCATTGATTGTAGAGCCTTGAATAATATTACTGTTAAGAACAAGTATCCTTTGCCTTATATCGATGATTTGTTTGATCAGCTCTAGGGAGCTCAGTATTTTTCGAAGATTGACTTGAGGTCGGGGTACCTTCAGTTGAAAGTAAAAGAAGCAGACGTTCTGAAGACTGCGTTCTGTACTAGATATGGCCATTATGAATTTGTATTTATGCCTTTTGGGTTAACCAATTCACCTGCTATATTCATGGACCTTATGAATAGAATTTTCCTTGAGTTCTTGGATATTTTTGTGGTTGTTTTCATCGATGATATTTTGGTGTTTTGTAAAAGTAAAGAGGAGCATGAAAGTCATTTAAGGGTTATCTTGCAAACCTTAAAAGAAAAGAAACTATATGGAAAATTCAGCAAGTGTGAGTTTTGGTTAAAACAAATTTCTTTCTTGGGTCACATTATTTCAAAAGATGGCATAACTGTTGATCCTACTAAAAAAAAGTTGTTGAAGAATGGACAAGACCCACAAATGTAATCGAGATACGTAGTTTTCTTGGTTTGGAAGGTTACTACCGATGGTTTGTTGAAATGTTTTCATGGTTATCTATTCTAATGACTAAGCTAACTCGTAAGGGTGTTAAGTTCATCTGGACAAAAGAATGTGGTGATTGTTTTCAGGAGTTGAAAAGAAGATTGGTGAATGCTCCTGTTTTGGCACTTCCTTCCAGAAATGGTGGGTTTGTTATATACAGGGATGCTTCGTTGAAGGGAATTGGTTGTGTCCTTATGCAGAATGATCAAGTAATTTCTTATGCTTCACGTCAGTTGAAAACTCATGAGGTAAATTACCCTACACATGATTTGGATTTAGCTGTTGTTGTCTTTGCTTTAAAATTTTGGAGGCATCATTTGTATGGAGTAAAGTGTGAAATATATACTGATCACAAAAGTTTAAAGTATACATTCACTCAGAAAGAATTGAACATGAGAAAGAGGAGATGGCTGGAATTAATCAAGGATTATGATTTTACAATTCACTACTATCCGGGAAAAGAAAATAAAGTGGTCGATGCTTTGAGTCGAAAAAGTAATGCTTTATTAACCATGCTACGTTTGGAACGAGATCCTTTGGTTTTTGATTTGATGAACTTTGGCATAGAAGTTGTTGGTGTAGGATGTCCTTCTGTTTTGTTTCAGGTATTAGTGAAATCTTCTCTATCAGACAGAATCAAGAAAGTACAGAAGCAAGACAGCGAGTTACAGAAAAAGGTAGAGCTAGTTCAGAAAGGTAAGTTGCCTGAATTCAACATTGATAATGATTGTGTTTTGAGGTTTGGGAAGAGATTATGTGTGCATTGTGATTCACAGTTGAAGAATGAGTTGTTATGTGAGGCTCATAGTTCCCCGTTTTCAGTTCATCCTGGCAGTACTAAGATTTACAGAGATCTGCGGGAGTATTACTAGTGGGATGGAATTAAAAGAGATATTGCTTATTTTACTGTGAAGTGTTTGACTTGTCAGCAGGTTAAAGCAGAGCGGCAGTTACCTAAAGGGATGCTTCAGCCTTTACCAGTTCCATAGTGGAAATGGGAAAACATATCCATGGACTTTGTTGTGGGATTACCGAGGAAATCTCGAGGTAATAATGCAATCTGGGTTACTGTTGATCGCTTGACTAAATCTTCTCATTTCCTTGCTATACGAGATACTTTTTCCTAGATCAACTTTCCCATTTGTATCTTAAAGAGATAGTCAGGTTACATGGAGTTCCTCTATCCATTGTATCTAACCGTGATCCCAGGTTTACTTCTATCTTTTGGAAAGGCTTTCAGAAGTCGCTGGGTACTAAATTAAATCTTAGTACAGCTTTTCATCCTCAATCAGATGGGAAGTCAGAATGAATAATTCAGACCTTGGAGGATATGTTACGAGCTTGTTCGATGGATTATCAGGGAAGTTGGGACCATCATATTTCTTTGGTTGAGTTTTCTTATAATAATAGTTTTCATTCTAGTATGCATATGGCACCATTTGAGGCATTATATGGGAAGCGGTGTCGAACTCCAGCATTTCGGGATAAAGTGAGTGAAAGGAAGATGATGGGACTAGAATTGGTAGAAGAGATGGCAGAAAAAGTTCAGTTGATTCATAAGCACATGAGAACAGCTCAGAGCAGGCAGAAGAGTTATGCGGATAACCAGAGGAAGGATCTATCTTTCGAGGTAGGTGATCATGTTTTTCTCAAGGTTTCTCCTTTGAAAAGTGTGATGATATTTGGTAAGAAAGGAAATCTGAGTCCAAGGTTCATTGGACCATAAAAAATTCTGGAGAAAGTTGGATCAGTTGCATACCGAGTGACTTTACCTACGAGTTTATCTCAGGTACACAATTTTTTTCAGGTTTCGATGTTGAGGAAGTATATGCCAGATCCATCTCATGTTTTGAGTCCAGAGGTAGTTCAGCTGGAGGAGAACCTATCTTCTGAAGAACAACCAGTCCAGATTTTTGACCACAGGGAGCAGGTGTTATGGAATAAGGTGATTCATCAGGTAAAGGTTTTTTTGGAAAAACCATGTGATTGAAGAGGCAATGTGGGAATCTGATAATGCTATGAGGGATAAATACCCCCACTTATTTTGATAATTGAATAAAATTGTGAGGACGCAATTCCCAAAAGGGGGGAAGGATGTAACATCCCAGGTAAATAAAGAATAAATAATTTTCATATTTATTAATATTTATGAATTAAATATTACTTTTAATTAAAAGGGGTTTCTACATTCGATAGCATACTCGATACACAACGATGAGTTTCTTTGAAAACTTAAGTTGCACACTAGTAATAAAATAATATTATTTTAAATGTTAGTTAACACGTAGCCGTTGTACTGGAAGGAATGGATAGAAATAACTAAAATATTATTATATATGTTTTTAAATGTTTTTACATTTATCCAATAAAAGATAAAGGCTTAAAATACGGAAAGAATTCAATTTTAGGCATTTATACCCTATTTTTCACTAAGGGTTCACTTATCACCTTTTGACGGCGATCCGTCATTAAATTTAGTTTTGATCAATCTTATAAATTCTATTGGACCAAATATAACTCTTCTTTAGAATCGGGACATCAAAATTTACTTTGTGTAAATTTTTGGTATCTTTCCGATAAAGTTCTTTTTTTAATGAATAGTGTAAAATGTTGTATTTTAATTCAAAACCACTTTTTAATCTAATTTATTTATATGATTAGATTATCATTTGAATTGGTTTTAAAGTTAAATTAGAAAATATTTTTACCATTAAATCCAATAGTGGTCGTTGGAATTAATTTCACATTGAAATCGGACTTAAACTAGTGTCAATCTTTTGATACTTATTGTTTCATAAAAACATGCTATTTGCCCTGACAGCGGGAATTAATTATTAAATTAATTAATGTGACTTATATGTTTTTAATTTTATAAAATAGACTTCATTTTTGAATTCAGATATCAAATATAGCTTAGGGTGAAGTTTTGGTATTTTTCTGAAAAACATCAATTTTTGATGAATAGTGAAACCACTAAGTGGTAGTTAAAGAGACTGATTTTCCGTTTAAATGAAAATTTGCCACTTCTGTGATTTGATTTTCAAAAATCCGACGTACATGGTTTTCATTAAGAAGTAAAATGTGGTTCAATGAGATTAAAATAATTTTTTGGTGAATAGTAACTTTTAAGTTCTTAATCGCGATTAGTGGTAATTAGTGTAGTTTAGGGTAAAAATAATGTTTTAATAATATGATATGAGCTTGAAACATGTCCTAACCTCATTGGATGTGTTATGGCCGACCAAGACAAGCCATGGGTCAACTTGGGGACCCCATGGTGCCACTTTGGTTGGGAAATGACATAAATAACTTTTTATTTAATGTTAAAGTAAAAATGACACAAACATGAGTTATTTTACTAAAACAATTTTTACATGGTGTTATGAAAGTCAGAGTTTTGACTATAAATATTCATTAGAAAGCTAAAAATATTTCCTACATCATAGTATTTTCTTTATAATTTTTAGACATTAAATAAATTAAATTATTTATGACATCATGATGATGCAACGATGACCTCATTATATAATGATTAAAATAAAATAGAAAGATAATGTAATATATAAGACATTAACATGTCCAAAACCTATTAGATGAGTGGATTTAGAACCCTTATCACCTTAACCTCGAAATAAATCAATGTGGGACCTTTAAAATCCGAAAATATTTTGAAAATAAAGTAACATTTTGTAACCTTACAAGAGTGCCCCTACTCTCCTCTTATAAAAGGCCCCCACCTCTACCTCCTTACCCACACTCCCAAAGCCTTTGGCTCGGCGAAACCCTGCCCATTTTTGCACTCCACATCCCTATATTACTCCTTGAAGCCTCACATTGGGCATAAGTCTTCCCAAGGAAGCCTTTGAGCTCAAACCAAAGGGAGTTACCCGATTTTAAGGTAATGTCTTCTTTTGAGTCCTTTAGTTTTATTTTGCTTCTCCAACCCCCTAAAATATTTTTATTCTTTTCTTTTGTAACAACACAAGTATCCTAAATATACTATTATGTTGTTATAATAAGGATTCGAGATACACTTACACACACATACATCTAATGGTTAACGAACATACTATTTCCGTGGATGGCGAATTTCTGCCTCCCGAAACGATGATTGTTCAACATTCTTTTAACACCTTCAAAGGTGTCCATTAAGATGAAACTATATTTATATATGATATATAATATTTTTATGTTTTCCTTAAGCTTCTGTATTTTTCTTTTTGGGCATACCTTTATGGTTTCCATTTTGGTTAAACACGATATCTTTATTTAAGGAAGTGCGGACTACCGCCCCCTCAAAGTGATGTGATTCGTTAATGCCATATGTGGGACGTATAAATGATGAATTTAAAGTTATTATATATTATGTTATACTGGAATTGTAATATACCTCTATATCATTAATATTTCTTTCCATTAAAGTATGAGATAGAAATGAAAGTAGCGTTCATGCGTACGTATGGCTTACCGTCTCCATGAACGGTGCATTTCATTTCTTATCCCCAAATGTAATGTACTATTAAAAGTACATGTATATAATGGATATATATAATGAATGATTTATCTAAATGATGAATATAATTCTGGAATTAAAATATACATACCTCTCATTTAGTTTTAATTCCATTAATATGACAAAGAAATGAAAGTAGCGTTCATGCATACGTACGGCTTACCGTCTCCATGAACAGTACATTTCATTTCTTACCTCTAAATGATTATGTAATATTATAAATACGTGTATATGCTGGATATATATGATATATATGATATCCAAATCAGGAATGTCATTCTGGATATAAAGAACCTTTGACCAGATGAACAACATGTAATTGTAAGAGGTCCACTTTCGACTTAAGATCCAAATATCGACAAAACAAACATTATTAACATAAATGGTTACATAATGTTTATAACATGGAAATATGTGATATAAAAGGAATAATGAACTCTAAAAATGTTTTTAATCAAGTAGATATTAACTCAAGTTTATTATTCAGGACGTTAAAGACCGATCGAGTCAAGTCGGACCTGAGGTAAGCGACTTTGTCTCAATCTCCTTTCATTGAGGCATATTTCGTTTTATACACAACATTCTTTTATACGGTGTATAAACCCCTTTTAATTTTACTTTTATACAAATGGAATCTTTTTCTACGAAGCGTTTTACAAAACTACAAAAGGAATGTTTCTTTTGACGTACGCGGTGACAACAACGTTTTCCGCCGCCGCGAGTATTATTTGGTCTTTGGCTTCCTCAACAAGCCGCAATGTTTTTAATATAAAATAAATACCATATACGCTTTTATGTATTTTGGTATTGAAAATGGTTTTGATAAAGGATTCTATTATTATATATTGTGATTTAAATGTGGAAATGTTATCATTCCTTTATATTGGTTTTATGCTTTATGATTTTATATTGGTACTTGGACATTTGATGGGTGGTTACGTGATAAACCATATGACGGGTGGTGCCGTGAATACCAGGACATGTGGTTATGTTAAAACCTCCAATGTATTGGGTATGGAAGTCGTCCGTATGGCTATTCCATTAAGTATGTATAGAAATTGGCCGTATGGCTATTCCATTAAGTGATATGTGTGGAAGTCGACCGTATGGTTATTCCACTTAAGTATGTTTATGTCCCAAGTTACCTTTATATATGTTATGTGTTCTTTATATGGGTTTTATGGAAATCCTTTGGTTACAAAAAGGTAAGTAATGATACTTTATTCAGTGAAGAGTTTTTACTACTTCATGAAGGTGAAGGCATTACTTTTATAGAGTATACATGGTTTACTTGATGTTTGAAAAAGTAACAGTTTTCATTCTTTGTCTATCCCTTACTGAGATTTTTATGCTCACCCCAAGTTTTTTTGAAATGTTTTTCACGGGGATTAATGTGGAATAAGGTCAAGGATGGGATCAAGGGAATGTCATGCTATATAAAACATGGAACTAGACAAGTTTCTTTTTAAGAGTTTTTTTTATTATGGAAACTTAGTAGAAGTGTCTACTTTGTAATCTTTTGAGATGTAATAGTTATGTTCTAATTCACTAAAACTCTAAACCTGAGAAGATCCTCAATGTGAATTATTCATTTAATTCAATATTAAGTAAGGTTTAAGGCTAGGTCCTTATAATATATATTAATAATTAATTGGATTTGATCTTTTATAATAGATAAAAATGCTTTCATACATTCCATTATTTTTAAATATGTGTAGAATTTTATGAATCAAAAAGCATGTGTATTAAATCCAACATCTCATATTATTCATAAAATCACATTGACATCAATACAAATCTATTACCATTGAATTTAAATGAGAAACTCTAAACATTCTTTACACAGATCCACCTGATCTATATATATTCCTTTGAATTCAATTTCATGATTTCTAAACACTTTACTTCATAATTTTAATATCAAATATATCATCAATAAATTATTAATGTAATTTTTAACTACAGTATACATATGAAATTAATAAAATATACATTTGTTATCATATAAGCTACATATAATAGTTTAGAACCAACAATCACAGATTCAGTGAGAAATTCATAAACATTACATTTTCATCTATGATGTCGAAGAAAGATTACTAATTTTTCTAGTCAATACATACAACATTAAAAAGAAATAGTGGATCACTTACATACCCATGGAACTTTTAGGATTCGAGATTCAGAGAATAATTACCAACTCATATATACATGGATCTTTAAATAGATGGTTCATAATGGTGATCATCATCTCCTTTTATACCCATATTCTCTTAGTTCACATTAGGTCATCCAAATTTTCCTTTGGAAATACCTTATAGAAAAAATTCATTCCATGACATTATTTATAACCTGGGGAAAAGGAAACATAAGAATGGGGATCTCAAATTAATATTAAGGGGAAACATAAGCATTAACAACTAAATGTCATTAACGAGAATAATAAGTACATAAGGGTATAATGGGATAATAAGAGAGAATAGGGGATTCATAAAAAAATCAGTACCATAAATTCCTGAACCATTAAATATAAAAACATGGAAAAATAACGTTTCATCATATTCAATAATCATGTTCCATGTGATGTCAATAATGATGATAAGAAACATTATAAACCCATAAAAAGCTTAACTAAAATGTACAGTTATCTTGGAATATTTTTTTCTTAACTCAGGTTAACCCCAAGTCAAAACTAACAAGATCCTAGTAAATTACATATGATAAACACTCAAGTAACTCCCTTCATCGTGACTCTCCAGAAAAGGTACATTACACAACACATTGGATCACTATCTTGGTGCACCCATCACTTAAGTTATAATGGGATCACCTATTCCTATATGGGATGCCCCATCATATATGATGTTACAGGCTCACCCAACACTATCTAGGCCACCCCATCATATATACTGTAATGGTATCACCTTTTTATATATAGTTCTCCCCATCATATAAACAATTTCTAAGAACCATAATATGAAAAAAGATGAAAGAGATAACATTTCATCATAGGACTCCCAAAAAATCATTATTCCTATCAAATCATAATTAAACCATGAAAAATAAACATGTTTATTAACAACCACTTTGAAACATGATTAAACCATGTAATAGTAACGAGATCCACTAAAATCTATTTTAATCATGATAAACCCATGGGAAAGAAATGGGTTCGAAAAAAATAACTTTGGAATAATAATAATCCATCCAGAAAAGGAATTTGTTTTATTTCTTTAAAAAATATCCCTAATGGAGCATTAGTAAAAACTAGGGATGTGGACATTAACGAATGTTAATACAATTAAAATAACATTTAAATTTACTTGGGAAAATACCCTTTTCCTTTTGTAAATATTAAAGAAAACTAAAAAAACTAAAAAATATTTTGAAATTAATTTTATTAGAAAAAAACCTTGGGAAAATATAATGGAATAATTTTAAAAATAAATTTAAATAGTTTTTAGGAAAATTTCCAATCATATTTGCAAAACTACTTTTAAAACATTTTTAGAAAACGTTATTTTGGTGAAAATGTGTTTTATACCAAAAGAAATATTTTTAATAAAAAACATTCCATTGAACTATTGCTTACATAATGAGAAGAAAATTAAGGTAAAAAATTTATTCTAATGTAATAATTTGTGGAAAATCAACTTCATCAGTTTATTGAGAGATATATTTTAATATTATTATCATTGAAAGCATAATCATAAACTGTCTCATTAAACGATGAGATTATAACAAAAGACCCTTTCTAATTTTATAACTTCTAATCCTAATCCACATGAAAGAAAAAAGTTAAATATAACATATAATATCCTAAAAATAAGTAGTCTCATGATATAGCATGTCAATTTAGTATTATACACACATCAGAAATTAGATAGGTGAATTACATAACATACGTCTCAAAGAAGGAAAATTGAGAAAAACATCCATTGACACTTTGATAACTATGAAACCATAAAACCCATGAAAAATAGTTAAAAAATTGACCTTTAATTCCCCATAAATTTATTGTTATGAATAATAAAATACATTAATTTTCATTATATATACCACATAATAAAAATTAGTGGTGAATATGGCATATATCTCATAAAAATAAAAGTGTGACGATAAAACCCTTACCCAGAACATACTTTTTGGTGAAAATCCTTTAAACAATAGTATAGTGGTTTTAAAAAATTTATTAACTTTTATAAGTTCCATTTTAATATTTAAATTTTCATATATGATCATTTTATTACATCTTATCACCCACTGGTTAATAAGCTGTCATTGTTTTCATTATATTGGGGGTTAGATGCCTTGTTTTATTATATGTGTTTCATCATGAAAGATCCATTTATTATTAATATTATATTGTTTAATCATATATAGAATAATAATAATGTAATATTTATTATCTTTTTACATAAATTTTACCTTTAAAAGGAATCATGTATGATGGTTATGAAAAATGAACAAATGTTACAGAAATGGAGATGGTAGATTGTATGAACACATGAGTAACCATTTTTCAATGAACCTTATTGAATGAAGGAAAGAAATATTATCTTAAATAATGATAATTATATAATTAATTAGCTAAAATTTTATTATATATAATTATATATATCATTCTTGTGATGTGGTATTGAAAAAAAACAAATCACATTTATTCCAGGAGGCGGTAGTCTCAAAGTCAATAGATGACTTAATCACTTTTCCGGTGAGTGAAAAGGTAAGAAATAAAATGATATATTATATTACTAGAATGATAAATGTTTCATTAATATCATAATTATGTAATTTATACCCCATATATTTATTATCATTACCCTTATTACCTTCAATGTAACATTTTTGTGAAAAATGAATCACATTTTTTTGTGAGGCGGTGGTCATCCATACACATGAGTGACATTACAATATCCCATACAGAATGGAAGGTAATGACATTAGATTTGATATAATGAAACAATATGTATAATTATGTCTTAAATATCATTTATATACTTTATATCCATCATTATACCCAATCGTGAGAGGTGATAATGTAAAAATGAACGACAGTGGTTCATGAGGTTTTAGTCTTCTATAGACAATAATTATAATATTGTAACCAATTTCATAGTAGTATGTTTTTTAGGAATTTAACATAAAATAAAAAAATATAAGTATATTTAAGATATTGGGGTCAGTATATAATCATCATATAAGAATAATTGATTGAGGTGTAGAACGAAAAAAAACCAAAATTCTTATTGATGAATGTCACCTCTTCTTCGGGTAACTCATATAAGTTTTCACCAAAATCCTTCCATGGTTTTATTTATACCTAAAGTAATGATTCTATTATGATAGGAGGAAATATTATTATTTATTTATTATGGTAATGGCAGCAATAGAATTTTTTTAATGTATGTAGAGAGGATGGAAGTCTGTGAACTTTTATAGGTGAGGGAGTGTGTCACTTCTAATTTTTTTTCTAAAAGAGTGAATTAAATCCACAATTTTTTCTATAATCTAGTATCCAATAATGTCCCATTGTGACTAATTTAATAGATAAATTAAAAATATGCCCATAATATTTGTGTTTAAAAAGTTCTAGCTCATTATCAAGCACGGATAGGGCTTTTTCTGTAGTTATTGTGGATGTGTGTTTCAATTATAATGAGTTTTGTTTCAATGAAAACTTTTTCCACACAAATTTAAGGTTACATTCTTCTTAGCCACCCTGATTGTAATGGGTCTTCCCTTAACCTAGATTAAAAGGGATTCCCATGTTTATTTTTCTTTTTTTAATAATGGGGTAGGTCCCCAACCAGTTTCGTGTAAAAAATATATATATCATGGATCATTTATGTTATGTGTTTAATGTTGAACGAACCATTAAACAAAAAAATATATGGTTTTCAGGTAACACTATCTAAAATATCTGTTATATGTAATGAAAGATAAACTCGGTGTTGTGTGTCCTTAAGATATCAAATGAAACTTTCTTCTTTTAAAAACATGGTGTGTTACATCCTCCTCTTTAATAAATTTGATCCTCAAACTATGAACATTATATCAGTAATCAAATATAGTAAATTTTAAAATAATTTTTTAAAACCCAGATCGTAAACTGAGTCAATAAAAAAACCTCTTAATAATAGAGAAATGGAATTTAAAATATCATATAGAATAAAACATAACTAGGTTTCCAAATTGTAGAACATAGGTTTGAATGGGGGAAAAGCATAAATAATTATAGAGAGTGATTAAGGTAAATGATCATTGGAAAGTGAATTATCAGTTCAATGTTAATATCCTCCAAACCATAAATACATGATGATGAAAAAGACAATCAGAAGATCATAATTGATGTTACTAAAAAAATAATATTATTTTAAGAATATTTTCTTATATTTATTGTATTATTTCACCATTGAGACTGAAAAATATTGAAATATAATTAGTTTTCAGGTATAATTTAATCATGTATCCAATTTCCACTAGAATCTCATCCCTTTCTCAAAAATATTAAAATTAAGTATGAATATTTGAAAATTGAATCAATATAATATATTTTTAGAAGAGTTCATAAACCCCAAAAGCATGACAGCATATTTCCACTATTTTGATACACTATACCAAAATTAAATTGTAATCATGTGGTAAGATAATTCATAAAATTAGTAAGCCATAATATGAAATATTAAATTCCAATAGTTCTTATTAATAAAAAAATGAAAACTACATAATTCTATAATCCTATATCAGAAACAACATTAATAGAATCAAAATTAATGAATATTTTAACCTCAAAGTATATATCATACTTTTATATTAAAGAACAAAATATGGTGATCTTATTTTGAAGTAACAATAATCATTTAGTCACCAAATCAATTTTCAATATTGTTGTTATCTATAGGAAAAACAAGTGTTCTCAATATCCAAATAAGATAAACCCTTAATGTTATCAGTATGTGAAATCCCATTTATATAAATGTTAAATGAAAAATTCTTATGAAAACATATATTTAAAAATAATTAAACCAATTAAAACGTCTCCTAAAATGACATTAATCACATTAAGATTTCATTTTTAATAACCTCAAAGGGGTGTCTATGAAATAGAACATATGATCATCCTTCAGCATATAGACTTACAAAGGGATCCATAACACTTTATATAACCTAACATGAAAACACACATATCTACACATTTATCTAAACCATTCTATGATACAAACTGTAACATAAATGAACTGACACTCCATAATTTAGTGAAATGTTCATAATCATTACATACTCAACTATGATACTAAATAACATGAATCAATTTCTCTAATAAAATAATACAACCTAAAAAGGTTATATTGATAACATACATACCCATGGACCATTTAGGATTCATGTTTTATAACATTAGAAAAAACCCATATAAAATTTGATTGATAAATAAATGGTACAAAAATTTGAACACCGTCAACCATTATACACGCCATTTCTTATTTTGTTTTAATGTTATCAGCATCATCCTTATGAAATAACTTATAAAATGCATTAGTTAAACCTCATTATTTAGAACTCGGGGAATCAAAAAGAAAATAATGGGGATCTCAAATTCTAATTAATGTTAAACATAATAATTTACTATTTAATTTCATTCATGAGAAAAAGAAGTTTATAATGATATAATTTCAAAATCATAGAGCATGAGAAAATCCTAAAATGAGTAATAACCAGGACTATCTAGATATTAAAATATGAAAACATTGAAAATAAATACTCATAAAATTATATAATAATGAGCCATCTGATAACAATAAATATCGTAATAAACGTTACAAACCCATAGAAAGGATGAAAAAATTGGTATCTTAGATCATTTTTACTCATTCCTCATTTTAAAACCATATAATAAAAAACTACAACCCGGTTAAATCGATAGTATAATCCTTCATGTTACTCCCTCCTTATTTTCTCTCAATATAATGTATATTATCTAATTAATTGGAGAAATATCTGGTTGTAAACATCATTTAAGCTATAAAAGGATCACACGAAACTATCTGGGTTTCCTAATCGTATAATATTTAAGGGGTTCACCAAGTAATATCAGGTCCACCCAATTGTTTATGTTGTAATGAGATCACCGGGATCAATCTTGGCCTCCCCATCATATAAACAATTTCCAAGAACCATAAATTGAGAATAGTACAAAGAGAATTCATTTCATCATAAAACTCATAAAAGTAATTATTCCTTTGATAAGTACGTTAACCCATGTAATATGAACTTGTTTCCTAACAATATACTTGATGCATGATTAACGTAAGGAAAATAAATTGGATTCATAATAATCTATTTAATAAATTAATAACCCATGGAAAATACATAGGTTACATAACTCTCTCTTTTAAATATGTTTAACCCATGGAAAAGAAATAGGATCCGTAATAATATCATTGTGGAATTATTAATCTATATAGAGGAAGAATAAAGATGGAATGATTATAAAATATCCCTAATAGAGTATAAGTAAGAAAAATTATTGTTTATTTTGATGTATTTAAATATCATTAAAATATAAATAAAAACATACTTAAGGAAAATGCCCTTTTCCATTTGAAATACATTTTTAAAATAAAAATTCAATGAAATATTAGGAAACAAGTTTTCTTTGAACAAAAAATAATTTGAACATATAAATGTTGATTATAAAACATAATTAGAAATGATTATTGAGGAAATATCATTTCATCATGGAAAAACACTTTTTAATACATTCTTTAAAATACATTTGGAAAACATTGTTTAAAAAGAAAAATATTTTGCGACCAAAATTTTTAATGAAAAAATTATTTTCCACTATTGATTAAAGAAAGATACGATAATGAAGGGAAAAAATTTATTCTTTAAAAATAACCACAGGATAATGAATATAATTTTTTCATGGGTGATATATTAGAATATTTTATCATTGGAAGCATAATCACAAACAATTCTAAAAAATTAAGAGATTGAATTGAAGGACTCTTACCGCTTTCGTAACCAAGAATCATAGTATGAATGAAATAATAACAATAAATGAATCATATATATCATTAAAATATGTATATTCAGGATTTTACACGTCAAATGAGTATAATATAAACATTATAAATAATATAGGTGTATAATATAAAATTAGTCTCGAAGAATGAAAGTTGACTTAAAAATACCTAACCACATTCTAACATTGAACATGTAGATCCATGAATGAGATTTCATAAAATGGAAATGTAAATATCCATGAATATAAATATAATAATAATAAGATATATTCATGGTAATTATATACTCCACAAATAAATAAGTGGTGAGTATGCAATATATCTCACAAAAATAAAAGTGAGATGAGAAAACCATTACCCTGAGTTTCTATTTAGGTAAACATGATTTAACCTACAGTATAGTACTATTAAAAATATTATAATCTTATAAATGAAAAATAATAATATTTATAATTTCATATATTATTCTTTTATAACATCTTATCTCCCTTTGGTTAATAATCATTAATTATTTTCTTTGTTTTGGGTGTCAATATTCATGTTTCCGTATGCATGTATCAGAATGAAATATAATTTTTTTATTAATATTATATATTTTAATAATCTATATAATAATAATCATGAAACCATTATAATATTTTTGCATCTACATTACTTTTTCAAACCAATCATGAATTATAGTTATGAAAAATGAACTGACTGTATTATCATGAAGATGGTATGATGTATGTATGCATGAGTAATGTTTCCCTTTTTCCATGATCATTATATAATGAAGATATGTAATATTTTATACTAAAATAAAGATAATTATATCATAAATATTATAATTAATTAATTTTATATACTCATATATATCATTATTTTTATGTTGTGATGAAAAAAAGAATCACATCCAATTGAGGAGGCGGTAGTCCTCACATCCATTAATGATGTTACCACTTTTTCTGAGAGTTAAAAGGAAATAAATTAAATAATATATTATATTTACATAATTATAAATATGAAATTAATATCATAATTATTTCTTTTGCAACACCTATTTTCCGTATAATTCACTTTTTTCCTTCAATGTAATGCGTTAGTGAAAAAATGAATCATATTGCTTCACAAGGTGGTAGTTCATGGTAAACCTGAGTGACATTATTATACCCCATTCAGAATCGAAATTAAAATTATATATATATAAGATACAATTAGTAAATAGGTATAATAGTTTTTATAAATATCATTTATATACTTTAGATACATAATCCTACACAATCATTGGATGAGGAAAGGGAAAATTAATGACCTTGGTTCGCGAGATGGTAGTCCACTATACACACGATTCCTACTTTTTTATCCAGTTTTATGGAAGTTTGTGGGAATTTAGGATAAAAAATTAACTTATAAAATATCATAACATGGAATATACTAATATTATTAAATCACATTGTTGTGATAATAATTTAATGGAGTGGAAAATAAATAAAACAGAAACACTCATTAATTAACATTACATATTTTTGGGTAACTCCTTTGGAATTTCACAAAAAAATCATGTTCAGATTAATGCCCAAATAAAGGATTATTAAATGAGATTATGATTTTTAAGAGTTATTTGGGAATGTATGTTTTTAATAAACAAGTTTAATGTGTGAAAATAGGATGAGATGGGATGGCCTTTTATAAGTGATCTGAGTGGGACACTTTCAATTGTTTTGAAAAAGTGAATTTCAACCACATTTGATCCATTACAAAAGACCTCAGTAATGGTTATTTATCTATCTTAAAAGGTATAAAGTCAAAATATGTCCATAAAATGTGGTATTTATGTGATTATATGACATTTGTTCTATTATGTTTAATGTTAAATCTCCCTGTAAGCTCATTTTTACCTTCATTATTATGATTAATTTTAAACGTTTTCACTAATACATATAGTAATTTTTTTTGTTAAACTCCTTATAAATCCAAAAAAATTAATAATATAAAATATTTAATACATTTTTTCAAATTAAATTTATATAATTGTTGGAATTTAATTTAAAATCAATCTCATAGACGCAACACAATAATGGGTTTTTAAGAAGAGCATTTGTTTTAGAAAATGATGAATCTATTTTAACTCTTTGACTAATAATAATCATTGTATGAAAATAAATTAATATTTAATTACATATATTCTATAAATTTCAGTTAAAACATACCAATTAGGTATTATTTTATTTAATTATAATTGATAAACATCTTTCATTTAAATAAAATTTTATAGAAAAACCTGTTTTAAAACAAAAAATAAAACCTATACTAAAAACAAATTTAAATATAATTAAATGTATGTAACTGTATAAAATATAACTAATTAATAATATCTCTACATTAGAACAAAATCAAAACATATTGGGACTTTTATATCACCTAATATATTGAAAATAAAATACTTTTATAAAAATTGGAATTTTTCACTCTTCACTAAAAAATCAATATTTTTTATAAAATTCCCAACATTTCATCGAAATTAAATTTTGATATACTGATTCTGAAATTAGATTTAATTTTTTCAAATATGTTTTCATATATTTTTAAAAATATATTATAATAATTTATTCTTGAAAAGAAATAAAAATTATTTTTGAGGAATAAAATAAATTTACTAAAATTTGATTGATTATTTATGAAATATTTATCAATAATATATATAAATATATATTTAATAATGTTGTTAATTATATTCATAAATTGAAATTTAATTTCTAGGTTATAATGGTAATATATATCTTTGGTCATATAAGTTCCATTTTGAATGTTAAACTCATTTTCAAACATAAAAATATTAGGGTTGTGTGTGACATAAGATAAACTAAGTATTTCATGTAACTTAAGATAAACTCCATGTTGTGTGTTTTTATGTGATAAAATATAATTCTATTATTTCCAAAACATGTATTATTTCTCATAAAAATTAAAAAATCTATTATTGTAACATCAGTAACTGATAAATACATTCCATCGAGTTCATAAACCCATTCAGGTAGCCTAGAAAATTCTATAATATGGAGTTATAACACCCCTTTCCTAGTTTTTTCTTCCTATTTCAATGACCTAGACCAAATACTTTAAGACATTTTATTGGAATTTTTAACTAACATTTCTTATTTTTGTTTACAATTTTACCCATATGTACTATCAATATAGTACTAGAGCTATTACAACCCATTACCTATTCAACTATACATAACACTTGGAGGAGAGAGAGTAAACATTTCATGAAATAAATTAAATTATCAGAATATATATGATTATTCTATATATATATATATAATAAGAAACCCCCTTAATGAAAACATGAGTGAATAATTCTATGATTCTTCTTAATATATAGAATAATTTTTCTGAACAAATTCAATAGTTGGTATATATGGAATTAATTTCACTTAACACATAAATATTTAATTCTTTAAATAAAAAATACTATGTTTCTCACAACTATAATAATTTCCATACATTAATATACTTCTTTAAAATGATTTTTATAATGGTTAACTCTATTGATAATGATGTCATTAATCTATAGGCCGATATTTTATAATATGAATATCAGGTTTTATATACATTTAATCAATAATTTTATTGAATACTTTTCCACTAAAATGATGCACTATTTTAAAATCTATTATATCCATTAGTGGTCGAGGATACATATTTCCAATAAATTTGGGATATTTTTTCATTTCTACCACCACTTATCTATTTAGTTATAACAAAATCCCAATCATATCATATAAGAATCTTGGATAGTTTAACAAACACATCTTTTCCCAATTCATCATACGGATAAAATCAAGTCATTTAATATAGTAAAATAATTATACTATGGAATCCTTGAATATTTTTAAACAACCTAAACATAAATAATGGTAAGATAATTCTCTTAGGATAAACTAATGCATTTTTTCATAATACAAGATAATATAAGGGCGAAATTTTAAACATGACCCAAATAGTTAGATGATCATGGTCATACTAAGTGATCACATTGGAAGGAATATAAAAAATAATATTTTATGGGGACATAATATCACTAAATTATATCATTATACTACCTTTACATGTATGAATTATTTTAATGGTTTAGTTTTAATCCATATTCCCTCCACAAAATCAATTTTTTCAAACCATATTTCTTAAAAAGATTCTTATCCAAAGTAGATAAGGAAATTGTAATTATAAATACTATTATAAGGGTTTGAATAATGGGATATTACAATAATCTATTTCATAAATATATATCATTTTAGAAGCGAGATCATCCAACTATGTCAAATTCGAACCAATTACTTTGTTGGTGGGACTATCAGCCACAGATTTTTCCTCCTAGTTGGAATGGGTGATTATGAAGTTTAGTTCATAAATAATACCCATAAATTAGATCAATAATGTTTTGGACATCCAAGATTGATTCAATACACTATTTTTTATATCTTGAACAATGGTATTGGATTTAATTTGAAGCCATAGATAATTCCAACATTAAAATTTTGCAAAGGAGACTGCATAAATGAATCCAATAATTTTAGCTTCAAGTGATGAAACCATTACACATGATCTATAAAAGCTACTAAGAATTATCACACAATAATCATGGTAAATAAAAATCATCCTTGGGTTCCATGATTTCATCTCATTGCTTAATCAGAATTCATTTTTATCCAATTATGCAAGGGAGGATTCCATAAGAATTTCAATTTTCAAATAGGAAAATTTAAATTATCTTCAACTCATATCTTATGTTAAAAATCCAAAATAAAAAAAATTATATTCATAAATATTAGAATTCATCCAAATAATAATTTATAATAAACCATTTAATTTAATGTATTAGAACTTGATGAAAATAAAATTCCGTATAAGATAATGTTTAGAGTAGTAGATAACCCACCCCCTTTTCTTCAAAATGTATAAGGTCCAAGTAATGTGAGAATTCTAATTTAATGTACCTTTTCTTAAGGATACATTAATCAATTGATACATTAATGGTAGCATAATTTTTATTTATATTATGTATAAATCACAATTAACTACTAAAATCAATCTCATAACTGAATACAAGACAAATTCTATGTGGAAGAAAACAAAATCAATTATCCACTAGTTCAGAAAATGTTTTTTACATCACCATTTTTTACGTCGGTTATATACAACCGACGTAAAAATGTGGGGAGTAGATTTTTAACGTCGGTTATTTTAATAACCGACGTTAGAAATCACGCCTGTTCGGTTTTTACGTCAGTTATCTTATAACCGACGTAAAAAACCAATGCGCGTGTGTTTTTTTACATCGGTTATCTTATAACTGACGTAAAAAACGAGATATCTACACGTTTTTTACGTCGGTTATAAAATAACCGACGTAAAAACCCAAGCACGGGGGTTTTTTTACATCGTTTATAAAATAACCGACGTAAAAAACCTGTAGATATCTCGTTTTTTACGTCGGGTATAAAATAACCGACGTAAAACACCGAAGCGCGGGAGATTTTTTACGTTGGTTTTAAAATAACCGACGTTATAAATTTAAAAAATATTTTATAACGTCGGTTATATAATAACCGACGTTATAAAACTTTTAATGAAATTAAATCCCGTGGACTGTCATTTACGATTTTTCGACTGACAGTCCGCCGGCTCGTCTCTCTTGCGTGGTAAACCCTAATCGGCTTGTCGATCGACCTGTGTTAAACTCATTTTGGCTTCATTGTTTATCTTCTTCACTCCTCTCGGATCTATCATCTCAACTCGCAACATTCAAGTAAGCCTTCTATGAATTTATTTCATTCGTTTTTGTTTCGATTCTTGATGTAATTTGTTTGCATCAGATATGCTTTTCTATTTAATCATGTTGAGAATCTCGTGGAATTTTTTGTTGTTGCAAATGGTTATTTGTATTTTGTTGATATAACAGACTATGTTGCATTTATGTAAATCCATGCTGATTGCTGGTGACATTATTTAATATTTCTCACTGTTATGGTTACTTTATGTGCTATAACATGCTTATGGTTTTGGATATAAATGTTGCTTAATCTGGAAATTATTTCTTATGTTTTTTGGTTTTGTTTTGGTTGAATTAGTTTTTTTACAGATTTTTGTTTTCTGATTTATGAGAATTAATATAAGCAGTTTGCGTTTGAATAACTGTTTAGTCTTGTAATTGCCAGGCTGTTCACTATTGTTGTTGATATTTGTTAATTCTTGGTGTTTAGAATTTATGAACATGTTTCCTGTAATTGGAATTCAGTTTTTGTCCATGGTTGTTTTGTTTTCGTTTTTGGATTTTGAAAACCAAAAAGAAACCGAGTTTTTAGTCGAGTTTTATTTTGATTGATAACCGTTATAGTTGAAGGCCAAGTACAAAATCAAATCCCCATAAGATATGTTACATGGGATTAAAAAGCAGAAATAAAGGATTAAACCGAATCAGTGGGACAATTGTTATTCTGATCAGACCAGTGTTGGACACGCTAGGCGGCCCTCTCAGCCTACCAATGCAATTAACGATCATCAAAAACAAGAATGAGTGAATTGCTAATAAAATAATAACATGCTGGTAGACCTCTTTTTCTAGTCACACCGAAGGGTGATGAAGACCAATATCAAGGTCTGCACGCCATTTAAAATAGGTTGTTTATCTAATATATTAATACATCAAAACCGCAATCAATATTAAACTATGTAGGCGTCATGGATTTCATTGATTCAATGAAATTTAAAACTTTTATATCTAACTATATTTTGTTTTAAAAATAATATTCAAGCATATTTTTTTAAATACCTATAGATTTGTTTTATATTTTAAATTGTTTTACATTCAAATTATTATTTTTTTCATATAAACATATATTTGTCTTATCATAAAAATATATAATTTTTGTTGATATTTGTTATAGGTAATAATGAGTCTAAGTTAGATTATGGCACATCGAATGAAAAATGAATTTGAGGAATGTGTTGATGCCTTTTTGGAATTTTCAAAATGAAATGTTCCAAGTAGTGACATTTTTTTCTATCCATGCCTGAAATGTTTGAATATGAAGAAGTTGAAAAGTAGAGAGATAAAAGATCATCTGATTTGTCATGGTTTTAATCCGAATTACAGCCCTTGGATTTGGCATGGTGAAACTGGACGGAATGTCACTGATGATGATGATTCGCAAGATGGTAACTCCGATGGAATTGAAGAAATGATTCTCGATATTGTAGCAGAACAAATTGAGATAGAACCGACAGTTGCACGTCTATATGGTGATGATGATAAACCATTATATCTTGGTTGTACAGATTTTACGGTTTTGTCGGCAGTGTTAAGATTGATTAACCTGAAGGCGATGCATGGATGGAGTGATAGAAGTTTACAGAGCTGCTAAAATTGATGAAAGACATTCTTCCAAAAGATAATGATCTTCCAGATTCACATTACAAAGAGAAGAAAATATTATGCCCAATGGGATTGGGATACAAGAAAATACATGCCTCTCCGAATGACTGCATTATATATAGGAAGGAATATGAATTTCTGTAAGAGTGTCCTAAATGTTGGACATCACGGTATAAGGTGAAAGAAAAATCACAGGCTGATGTAGAGATTAAAAAGCTCCTTTTAAAGGTATTTTGGTATCTTCCTATAAATAATCATTTCAAAAGTTTATTTGCTAATTCACATGACGCAAAAAGGTTAAGATGGCATGCTGAAGAGCGGGTATGTGATGGAAAAATACGTCATCCAGCTGATTGTCCACAATGGAAGAAAATTGATGCGCAGTATTCTACATTTGCAAATGAAATTAGAAATCTCAGACTAGGGTTGTGAAAAGATGGAATGAATCCATACCGAACACTCAATAGAACACAGTTCATGGACTATTTTATTGGTAATTTACAACCTCTCTCCTGATGTTTTTATGAAGCGAAAATATGTCATGTTGAGTACAATGATCTCTGGTCCAAAGAAACCCGGTAATGATATTGATGTTTACTTGTCACCATTGATTGATGATTTGAAACTGTTATGAGCAGATGGTATTAGGGTGTATGATTCTTATAAAATGGAATATTTTCAACTGCATGCAGTGCTTCTGTTCACTATAAATGACTTCCCAGCGTATGGAAATTTGTCTGGATACATTGTTAAAGGGCATAAATCATGTCCAATTTGCGAACAACAGACGTCATATTGTCAATTTCATCATGGGATGAAAACAGTGTACATGGATCATCAAAAGTTTTTGCCTATGTAACACCCTTATAGAAGACTAAAAAAGGCATTCAATGGCTCACAAGAATTTGATACTGCTCCAAAACCTTTATCCCCTGATCTATATTTTGAGAGGGTGAAAAACCTTGACGTGACATTGGGAAAGACACAGAAATCTGGTAATGATAGACATATTTGGAAGAAAAGGTCAATTTTTTTGAGCTACCATATTGGAGGTATCATGAAGATAAACATAATATTGATGTCATGCATGTGGAGAAGAATATCTATGATTCTTTGATTGGAACATTGTTAGATATTAAAGGAAAGACTAAATATGGCTTGAATGCAAGATTAGACTTACTATCATTGGGAATACGTTTGGAGTTAGCTCCCACTCCTAAAGGAAGATGAACATTTCTTCCCCCGGCTTTTCATACATTATCGAAGAGGGAGAAAATTATCTTCTGTCAGTGTCTTCATGATACCAAAGTGCCTTAAGCTTATTCTTCTAATGTACAAAATTTTGTCTCATTGAAGGACTTGAAGTTGATAGGTATGAAATCACATGATTGTCACGTCATGATGCAACAAATTATACCAGTTGCATTGCGTGGAATATTGCCCATTCGTGTCAGAAAGACTATAATGAAGTTGTGTTATTTTTTCAATTCAATTTGTAACAAGGCGATTGATTTGAATGCTTTGAACATTTTGGAAAAGGATGAAATTTTTATACTTTGTCAATTGGAAATGTATTTTCCTCCAACTTTTTTTGATATAATGGTGCATTTAATGATTCATCTAGTTCGAGAAATAAAGCTTTGTGGACCTGTATATCTTCATTGGATGTATCCTTTTGAAAGGTATATGAAAATATTAATGGGGTATGTTAAAAATCTATATCGACCTGAAGCCTCCATTATTGAAAAGTATATTTCTAAGGAGGTAGCAGAGTTTTATACGAGCTACTTGGCTACAACGCAGCACATAGGTTTGCCTCCATCTCGCCATGAACGAGTTAATAATGAGGGAAAGGGGAGTCGCTGCTTGAAATTTAAATCATTGTTAGCTGAATAGATGAATAAGTTAGAATCATACATCTTGAATAACATAGCTGATGCTAAACCGTATATCACATTGCATATTAATGAGTTGAGACAATGTCATCCGAATAAGAAATAAATATGGATTTTGAATGAGCACAACAAAACTATTTTGTCATGGATTAAAAAGACTTTTCTTGGTAGATCAGATGTATCAGAGACATTAAAATGGATAGTGGGTGGTCTATGTTTAAATGTGGTAACATGGTCCGGTTATGACATTAATGGTTATACATTTCATACAAAAGCTCAGGACAACAGAAGTGCAGTTCAGAATAGTGGTGTGTTGGTGTTTGCATAAGCAATGCATTTTTCGAGTGCTAAGGACAAAAACCCAATTTCTTCGTCAAGTGCATATTATGGAGTGATTGAAGACATATGGGAGGTTGATTACTTTAAAATTAAAGTTCCCGTTTTTTACTGTAAATGGTTTAACGGTAACAATAGTGTCAGACACGATGAATTTGGAATGACACTTGTTAATCTGAATAGATTGGAAGACAAAGCTGATTCTTTTATAATGGATACACATGAAAAACAAATTCTCTATGTAGTAGATCAATCAGATATGCAGTGGGATGTTGTTTTACAAGGTAAAAAACAATATGTCAGTGACGATGAACATGATGAATATGCTGATTTATGTGAGATCCCTACTTCCATGAAAATATTAACAGAACATAATGATGATCATGTTGAAGACATATTTTTCACCATAAGGAACGATCACGACGAAGGAATTTGGAAAAACAATCCATTTGTATATTCCTAAAATTGCAGGTAACATATGTTTATTTCTTGTTTACATTTATTTTTTACATAAATGTTAGATATTGTAAGTTTTTTATTTATTAAAACATGTTTTAAAATAAAATAAGTATATTTTTTTGTTTGTTTTAAGTTTGGTTAGTTTACTTTATCATGTTTATAACCATTACATGAATTTTAAAATGATTATTTTTGTTCACTGAAAATTACTTTACCATGTTTACAATGATTACCAGGTTTACCATTTTTACTATTTTTACCATCTTGACCCTCTTGACCATATTTGTCATCTTTACCATTGTTTAACATGCTTACGAAATTACCAATGTTTACTATTATGTAACTTAGTACACTTTTCTATTTTCTGATTATAGTAGTATTAAAATATTTGGATTTGTATATTTGTGAACTGACGTTTGTTTTTTTGAATTGAAGGATAATGACAGATCATTCAGATGATCAACCACATGATTTCGGAGAGGAGAATATTGCTGGTCATACCTCTGGGGAGGAACATTCACATGCTCCTATTACGACAAAGAGTTCAAAGGTTGGTAAACGTGGGTGCACACGTTTACCAAAATTATCACTTGCCTGTATGCAGGATTAGAGGATAGTCGTTGAGTTTGATGATGATGATATTCCTAGAGGTCTGAATGCCAAATATTTTAAGATTTTTGTTGCATCTCATGCTAAGACCAAAGTAAGCATTCTGTATGATGATTGGAGAGGTGTGGATAAAGCGATTATCTCTAATTTGTGGGAGACGATTTTGGTAAGATCTTTTGTCATTGTTTGACCATTCTTCTAATGTTTCTAGTATATATAATATGTTTAACCACTTCTTTATCAGATGACATTTTATATTCCTGAAACTGGAGGAGTCAGGAAGAAATGCTTATCATTGGCTGCTAGGAGATGGAGGGATTTCAAATAAACCCTCTCATCTTATTTCATTTATGGTCATAGGAGTCATGACAATCCATGTCGTATATATCCTTTTATAGATGAAGACACATGGAGAAAATTTTTTGAAAGTAGAAAAAAAGAGTCATTTCTGGTAAGGGCAATGTAAACTTTTATAAACTTTCTTATATAAATGATTTTATTAATGTTTTGTTAATGATTTCTTATTCTTAAATTACAGAAAACAATGAAAGCTCATCAAGAGATCCAATCTAAAAATGTATACCCTCATAGTTTATCTCGGGGAGGGTATGCATTATTGGAATAACAAATGATGGCAGAAAAATTTCAACAACTAAGAGCTGAGTCTTCAAGCTCTGGAGAGGTGGCCCCTCCATCCTCTCCATCTAGAAATGAAATATGGAAGAGAGCTCGGAAGGGAAAAAAGGGCAATATCTTTCGGAAGAATCAAGAATCGTAGCTGAGAGGATTGTAAGATATCTATTTAATTTATTTAAGTTAACTTTTTTCTTCATATAAGATTCAATCATTACAGAAATGTTCAATTAATTAATACAGGACTCTCTTGAGGAGAAGTGTTCAGAGGGGACATTTAGAGCTACTAGGAGGGAAGATATTTTATTTGCAGAATTGGGATGGCCCGAACATCCTGGTCATGTAAGAGGATATCCGGCATGTGTATCGGTAAGAAAAGTGTTTCCACGTTCTTCAACTTCTAACATTGAGGGTGTTTATAAAAAAACAGAATCCTTGGAGGCTGAAGTTAAAAATATTAATGTGATGATGGAGGACAATATTAGAGAGTCGGTGGAGTCTATGTTTGCAGAAATGCAAAGACAATTTCAGACTGCAGCTCCCACTCCTCCACCTCCCCCTGCAGACCCCATTATTTATCCTCCACCTCCGCCAGTAGCTCCTACTCCCCCACCTCAGCCTGGGGACCCCATTTTTCATCCTACACCTCCGCCGCAGCTTCCTACATATTGCGAGTTGTATGTTGACGATTCTCAACATCATATAGTAGCATACGGGTTGGTATATTTTATAGGAGATACAGTTCATCATCAACAATTAGAGGTAGAGAATCAGAGGGTCACTGTATAGGATATTATAGATAGATCAGCAAGGGTACCTGTAGAGACCCGAAGCCTAACGTACATGAACATTACATTACTTTTGCGAAATACTTAATACATAACAAAAATACACACACAAGGATCGTAATAGTTTAGTGTCTTTGGAAACTCGGAACGTAATCTTCTAATCCTGGTGAAAGATCTTCAAAATATCCCACAAAGATCTTCCTTTTTTTACCTAAAACCTTTCTTTATATCCTGGGGAAAAGAAAACATAAAAGGGTGAGCTCAAATGCTCAGTAAGGGTAAATAAAAGAAATATCAATCACATCATATACATAAGAACATAGCTTTTGGAAATCTTAACCTGCAAAAGAGCTCATAATATCATAACGTGGGATAAATCATAGAAGTGAAAATGAAATCATAACTTAAAACATTACTCATTGTGGCATACACACATAATCATAGAGAATCATTTCTTGTTAGTCAAGACTCATTGCCAAGACTATCTTAGTGGACAAAGTCCCTTTCTGAATCGAGTAATCCTCGTTTCAGTCCTGTTTCACTGAACCGGTATAACCTACCATTCCAGCCATGTCTATCTCATGAGATATAAAATCTTTACCCAATGCATTGGAGGGAGATATAGGTCCCACCCATCTCATAATGATACCATTCTTATGTGTGCCACAAAATCATAAATCATACATCATTTCATAACCCATGTAACAAAAATGGGATTCTTAAACAACATGACATCATAAAACCATTCATATAAGATAAAGGAATTCATAAACATAATTTCATCACAACATAGTCAAATCAATGTAAAAATATGGATAGAAACAGAACCCTTTATTATCTTAGATGGAAAATAATTTTGATAAAACACTTGAATTGAATTCTTGAGGAAAATATCCTTTCTTCTTCAAAATCAATTTCTTTTCACAAAACATCATGCAATTTTAAAAGAAAGAGATTTTATTGAAAATAGTCATGAAAACATTTATAGGAAGCTTCATGAAAATAAGGCTTTATAAAACAGTATAAATCTGTTCGTTCCGTCTAAGTTAAAAAAACATTCTTCGTACTTTTGTCGGAAAAGTCAAAAAGTACCTCGTACGAAAAACGAAAAAAGATTCCTTTCATATCCTTTACTAAAAACTCATAGAAGGGTAAAATTGGATTTAAACAATTGTAGGTGGATGGAAATAATATTACATATTGAGGGAACATGGATGTGGATGATAAAATACACCCCAGTAAATACTTACGAATAAACAATCTCGGATAAAAATGAGATTGTGATATTTCCCTTACCTTAGGTCCGACTTGCTTTGTAAGTGTCCGAACCTCCTGTATAATGATTTAAATCATGTTATTGACTTATTACAGAATCATATTCATTGTTATAATATCATATATGGTTCACTTATGACATTATATTACCCGTTCTTTTGTAAATTCCATGTTAAAGAGGCGTTTTGGGTAAAATCGTTTCATTTATCGTAGGTGTTTTGACTTGTTGTTCTTGACATCATTATTACATATATCATGATTTACTTACTTCCAGAATATAAAATATGATTTATATATCATATATATTCAGTATATATATATATATAACAGGTAGATAAATAAAATGAAAAACACCGTTGATGGAGACGGTAGTCCGTACGTACGCATGAACGCTGTTTTCCTTTCCTTATTGTCTTGAAATGGAAGGAAGTAGATGACATACATATGTATATATATACATAAATCCAGTAGCTTTATAATGTCATATATTTCATTATTATTTCTTATATATACATTATAATCATTCTTAAATGGTTAACATGGAGAATGAATCTCATCGCGTCGTGGAGACGGTATTCCGTACGTACGCACGAGCGATGATATCATTTCTATAAATATTGAATTGAATTGGACTGTATTATAAAATTTATCAGAATCAATATGATGTTGTAATAACTATGTATAGTTATTATTTACAGCATTATACCCATCCATGTAATGTGGTGGTGGAAAATAGATTACACCACGGCGTGGAGACGGTATTCCGTACGTACGCACGCGCGGTGATTTCTTTTTCCGTAGGATGGATAGATGGTGAAATAGGGTTGTTTCATACTTATAATAACATATCAGTATATGAGTGATACTGATGTTATTACTTCATAATGAAACAACCTAAGAAGAAGAAGTGGAAGAAGAAATAAAGATGGAAGAATTGGTAACGGTAATTACCTCTTCTTTGAAGTGCCTCTTTGAGACCTCCTCTTAGGGCACTAAAATTGGTCTTTGAGGAAGACCAGAACCTCTAGGATGTTGCTATGGAAGTGGAGAGGATACATTGGCAGGGGTTGGACGAGCTTGAGTGCTCAAATTGGTGTGAGGAGGAGGGGGAGGAGGTGTCCTTTTATAGGGGAGGAGAGGGGCACCTTAGGAATATCTCAAAATATTATTTTATATTAAAGTCAAAATCGGTTTATAATGGCTCCAAAGGGTCTTATTTCAAAGATAAGGTGGGGATGGGTCGAAATCCTATCAACTAATAGGATTTAGACAAGTTTAGGGTATTATTTTAACCTTATCTATTAGATTTAACTCTAAGTTAATTAATTTAACTTTTACAGTGTCTTTTTGTTTTCTTTCACTATATGGTTAATAAACTTACTATAAAATGCCAAACGAACCCCAAATTGTTTATTATTAATATATATATCCTTATCTAAGTAATTTGGCCGAACCTTAGATTTTTAGGAATAAAATAACAATTAGTAATATAATATTTGATTTAAAAACTATTTTGTGTCAATTTTGACACTATTTGATATATGATTTTTGTAAAAGTCATAACAGAATTAAATGTTCGAACCAAGTTGATTAAATCAACATTAATATATCATAGTAACCTAGAAAATTAGTGTAATTCATAAAAAATCTCAAATTACATTTATTTTGGTGTTTATAACATCAATTATGTCAATATTTCATTAATAAGATAATTACTGCATCATCGTTGTGTCATAAATAAATTAAATTATTTGATGTCTAAAAATTACAAATAAAATACCAACATGTAGGAAATCGTTTTATCTTTCTAATGAATATTTACAATCGAATTAATCTTATGTATAACCCCATATTAAAAATGATTTACTTATTAAACATTGATTTTAACTATTTTAACCTTTCTTTAAATAAATTAATAATAAATGTCCTAATCTAATCCAAGTGGGCCTAAATGGTCATATTTTATTCCTAAGTTTGTTTTTGGTCGAATTACACTTGTCCAATAGAATTAGGACATGTGTTAGGGTAATATTAATATCATATTTACCCTTAGTTACCCTATTTACTATTAACCGCGGTAAAAAAGTAAAAAGTTACTATTCACCAAAAAATTATTTTCATCTCATTGAACCACATTTTAGTCCTTGATATTAACCGTGTCTCTCGGATTTTCGAAATTCCATTCACAGAAGCGGCAAAATTAAGTTTTATAAAAAATTCAGTTTTTTTAACTACCACTTAGTTGTTTCACTATTCATCAAAAATTGATGTTTTTCAGAACAATGCCAAAATTTCATCCTAAGATATATTTCATATTCCGAATTCAAAAATGAAATCTATTTTACCAAATTCATAACATAGAAGTTGCATTAATTAATTTTATAATTAAATCCCGCTGTTAAAATAAATAGCGTGTTTTTAGGAAACAATATATATCAAAAGATTGACACTTGATTATGTCTGGTTTAAATGTGAAATTACAACCAATGACCAACATTGTATTAAATTGTAAAAATATATTCTAAATATACTTTAAAACCACTCAAATTAATAATTTATCACTATTAATTATTTCGATTAAAAAAGTTGTTTTTAATTATAATTTAGTAATTTTCACTATTCATTAGAATATGAAAGTTATCCGAAAAGTACCAAAATTTCAACTTAGGCTAAATTCGATACTCCGAATCCAAGAATGAAGTTCATTTTGAAAAATAAGATTTGCTGGATTTCAAAAAGTGGTTATTACTATTCATAACGGCTAGTTTTAATAATATTTTTATAGCATATCGTTGTTTAGTGAAACTCGGTATTGCGTACTACACACGCTATCGAGGAAGGTCGCGATTGCATGTAATGCATGTTAAGTCAAGGATGTGTGTTGTGCAAGCTCCTTTTGGTGTAGCGTACAACACAAGACATTAATAAAATTAAAAAGAATATTTTTTTATAAAATCTTGGGCTGTTACATTCTACCCCCCTTAAAATGAATTTCGCCCTCGAAATTCATCGGGGTTATAAATGGTTTACTATTTGAAAGTTTCTTTAATAGAAACCCACATCGTAAAAGGGAATACCAAAACTTGGCTTTAAAAACTAAAGTATCAAATGTAACGATTACCCAAATAAACTAATCACTGGGTTTCCACATAGGTGAATATATGGATATGGAAGAGAAATCTAACCATCATGTTCTGATGGAGAGTGGTAGAGAACATGGCTATGGAAAATCCAGTAATCACAAATCCATAAATTTGTGACGATCTAAGGTACCATCTGATTCATCAGGTATAAGATCACTAGGACAACATTTTTGGTTTTCAAGATCATTTCCCTAAAGTTGAAAATTTGAATTAGAATAAATACTTACTTTATTTTGATACAATATCACTGTTGTTCGTGCCTTGAACAATTTCCACTTCATCTCTTAAATAAATGAAGTTGAATTTGTTATTCGTGAAGTGTTAGCAGATCATGTGATAGAATGACGGGTCATTCCATCTGTCTCAAACAAAAGGTAAGCAAAAGTTATTAAATATACATAAGTCATTCAATAGTGAGATTAATCATATATAGTTCCTAAAATGGACTTATACATTATATATCATACTGCTTAATATAATAAAACTAGTTTCTACTAAATAGGGACTTCCTGTAGGCCAGTGGTAGGCGATAAAGGCCAGTCGCACTTTGGTTGTGGGTTCGATTCCTACAGCCTTGTCCGAAGCGATGGGCTGTCGCCCGTCCTGCAGGTTGTCCCTTTTTCTAAAACTACGTTATTATAACATCCCATCAATAATATCGAAAATCTTCTATCCTTAAACAATACTAACTTATGTCCAACATAATCCAATCTAATCTTTAGGCTTATAATACTGCAGTCCACTCTCATAATATAGTGACAACGATTTCCAGAGATTTAATACTGTCGTTGATCCCCACATATCATAAGTTATGTCTTGTTGGTCACAATCCAAACATTCAAAGTCCTTAATCATGTATTCTCTTGAATACCTTAGTGAAAACATGAGTGCAGTTAAAAGTTAACACTTTCCACATACCAAAATCCTCAAAATTCTATATACTCAAACCATGATATCACTTAGTCCTTATATCAATCATGAGCTCATGAATACTATCAAACATTTAATTTTCTCCTTATCCCTTCATTATGCGCATATCATCTACATTCCAAAATTATCTGGATAACCTTTCATGGATACTGGTAACATTAATCATACACTTTCAAAACACAAGGAAAGACAACAGTGTAACAATCCATAGATTTCTCTTTATTCCAAAATTACACATGATAAACATGTAATCATTCCACTACATTCTCAAACCATTGACCGAGCTTCAAAAATTCTTTCATCTCACATATCATTTGTAGTCTCTTCATCATCATCCACATAAATACTACCCATATGACCATACTGATTCTCTTCATGAGTCTTTCCCTTAGGGCATTTGTTTGCATAATGCCCATACATTCCACATTTAAAAAACTTAACCATTTTTGATGTCGTAGCAATACCATTATCCTCATCCATGGTGTTAACTGACCCTTTTCCTTTGCACTTACTTGCTTTGTGTCCTTCTTTTCCACACCCAAAGCATCTTCCAGTTCCCTTGAAACATTCTCCTTGATGCCTCTTCCCACATGATGTACATAGGGGAAATTGAACTTTCTTTCCTCTATGATCATCATGGAACTCCATCTTTCTCTTATTAGTCGAGTCAGGAAACATACCAAATTTTACTTTATTGATCATGTTGTGAGATTGCTGATTCGGCATAATAATGATGTTTGGACATCCAAATCCCATTTCATTTGGTTGCTCATGAAGAATATCATTCCATTGTCCATCATATCCTCCATTATTGTAAATCATCTTGTTTCCAGCCATTTTCTAAAACCCAAACAGAATACTGTTAGATGAAAAAATCGTAATAAAGGGGGAGTAACTTAAATATCTATCATCTTTGGTTTAATCTAATATCGTTACCATAGTTCTAGAACTATATCCTATATGTATACTTATCCTTAGGGGAATCCCTAGACATACCTTAGAAATATCTCTAGGGATCTCACTAATGTTTTCGCATCCTAGTTTCCAAAGGTTGACTAAACCTTTCCTCTGATACCAACTGTAGAGACCCGAAGCCTAACGTACATGAACATTACATTACTTTTGCGGAATACTTAATACATAACAAAAATACACACACAAGGATCGTAATAGTTTAGTGTATTTGGAAACTCGGAACGTAATCTTCTAATCCTGGTGAAAGATCTTCAAAATATCCCACAAAGATCTTCCTTTTTTTACCTAAAACCTTTCTATATATCCTGGGGAAAAGAAAACATAAAAGGGTGAGCTCAAATGCTCAGTAAGGGTAAACAAAAGAAATATCAATCACATCATATACATAAGAACATAGCTTTTGGAAATCTTAACCTGCAAAAGAGCTCATAATATCATAACGTGGGATAAATCATAGAAGTGAAAATGAAATCATAACTTAAAACATTACTCATTGTGGCATACACACATAATCACAGAGAATCATTTCTTGTTAGTCAAGACTCATTGCCAAGACTATCTTAGTGGACAAAGTCCCTTTCTGAATCGAGTAATCCTCGTTTCAGTCCTGTTTCACTGAACCGGTATAACCTACCATTCCAGCCATGTCTATCTCATGAGATATAAAATCTTTACCCAATGCATTGGAGGGAGATATAGGTCCCACCCATCTCATAATGATACCATTCTTATGTGTGCCACAAAATCATAAATCATACATCATTTCATAACCCATGTAACAAAAATGGGATTCTTAAACAACATGACATCATAAAACCATTCATATAAGATAAAGGAATTCATAAACATAATTTCATCACAACATAGTCAAATCAATGTAAAAATATGGATAGAAACAGAACCCTTTATTATCTTAGATGGAAAATAATTTTGATAAAACACTTGAATTGAATTCTTGAGGAAAATATCCTTTCTTCTTCAAAATCAATTTCTTTTCACAAAACATCATGCAATTTTAAGAGAAGGAGATTTTATTGAAAATAGTCATGAAAACATTTATAGGAAGCTTCATGAAAATAAGGCTTTATAAAACATTATAAATCTGTTCGTTCCGTATAAGTTAAAAAAAACATTCTTCGTACTTTTGTCGGAAAAGTCAAAAAGTACCTCGTACGAAAAACGAAAAAAGATTCCTTTCATATCCTTTACTAAAAACTCATATAAGGGTAAAATTGGATTTAAACAATTGTAGGTGGATGGAAATAATATTACATATTGAGGGAACATGGATGTGGATGATAAAATACACCCCAGTAAATACTTACAAATAAACAATCTCGGATAAAAATGAGATTGTGATATTTCCCTTACCTTAGGTCCGACTTGCTTTGTAAGTGTCCGAACCTCCTGTATAATGATTTAAATCATGTTATTGACTTATTACAGAATCATATTCATTGTTATGATATCATATATGGTTCACTTATGACATTATATTACCCGTTCTTTTGTAAATTCCATGTTAAAAAAGCGTTTTGGGTAAAATCGTTTCATTTATCGTAGGTGTTTTGACTTGTTGTTCTTGACATCATTATTACTTATATCATGATTTACTTACTTCCAGAATATAAAATATGATTTATATATCATATATATTCAGTATATATATATATATAATAGGTAGATAAATAAAATGAAAAACACCGTTCATGGAGACGGTAGTCCGTACGTACGCATGAACGCTGTTTTCCTTTCCTTATTGTCTTGAAATGGAAGTAAGTAGATGACATACATATGTATATATATACATAAATCCAGTAGCTTTATAATTTCATATATTTCATTATTATTTCTTATATATACATTATAATCATTCTTAAATGGTTAACATGGAGAATGAATCTCATCGCGTCGTGGAGACGGTATTCCGTACGTACGCACGAGCGATGATATCATTTCTATAAATATTGAATTGAATTGGACTGTATTATAAAATATATCAGAATCAATATGATGTTGTAATAACTATGTATAGTTATTCTTTACACCATTATACCCATCCATGTAATGTGGTGGTGGAAAATAGATTACACCACGGCGTGGAGACGGTATTCCGTACGTACGCACGCGCGGTGATTTCTTTTTCCGTAGGATGGATAGATGGTGAAATAGGGTTGTTTCATAATTATAATAACATATCAGTATATGAGTGATCCTGATGTTATTACTTCATAATGAAACAACCTAAGAAGAAGAAGTGGAAGAAGAAATAAAGATGAAAGAATTGGTAACGGTAATTACCTCTTCTTTGAAGTGCCTCTTTGAGACCTCCTCTTAGGGCACTAAAATTGGTCTTTGAGGAAGACCAGAACCTCTAGGATGTTGCTAGGGAAGTGGAGAGGATAAATTGGCAGGGGTTGGCCGAGCTTGAGTGCTCAAATTGGTGTGAGGAGGAGGGGGAGGAGGTGTCCTTTTATAGGGGAGGAGAGGGGCACCTTAGGAATATCTCAAAATATTATTTTATATTAAAGTCAAAATCGGTTTATAATGGCTCGAAAGGGTCTTATTTTGAAGATAAGGTGGGGATGGGTCGAAATACTATCAACCAATAGGATTTAGACAAGTTTAGGGTATTATTTTAACCTTATCTATTAGATTTAACTCTAAGTTAATTAATTTAACTTTTACAGTGTCTTTTTGTTTTCTTTCACTATATGGTTAATAAACTTACTATAAAATGCCAAACGAACCCCAAATTGTTTATTATCAATATATATATCCTTATATAAGTCATTTGGCCGAACCTTAGATTTTTAGGAATAAAATAACAATTAGTAATATAATATTTGATTTAAAAACTATTTTGTGTCAATTTTGACACTATTTGATATATGATTTTTGTAAAAGTCATAACAGAATTAAATGTTCGAACCAAGTTGATTAAATCAACATTAATATATCATAGTAACCTAGAAAATTAGTGGAATTCATAAAAAATCTCAAATTACATTTATTTTGGTGTTTATAACATCAATTATGTCAATATTTCATTAATAAGATAATTACTGCATCATCGTTGTGTCATAAATAAATTAAATTATTTGATGTCTAAAAATTACAAATAAAATACCATCATGTAGGAAATCTTTTTATCTTTCTAATGAATATTTACAATCGAATTAATCTTATGTATAACCCCATATTAAAAATGATTTACTTATTAAACATTGATTTTAACTATTTTAACCTTTCTTTAAATAAATTAATAATAAATGTCCTAATCTAATCCAAGTGGGCCTAAATGGTCATATTTTATTCCTAAGTTTGTTTTTGGTCGAATTACACTTGTCCAATAGAATTAGGACATGTGTTAGGGTAATATTAATATCATATTTACCCTTAGTTACCCTATTTACTATTAACCGCGGTAAAAAAGTAAAAAGTTACTATTCACCAAAAAATTATTTTCATCTCATTGAACCACATTTTAGTCCTTGATATTAACCGTGTCTCTCGGATTTTCGAAATTCCATTCACAGAAGCGGCAAAATTATGTTTTATGAAAAATTCAGTTTTTTTAACTACCACTTAGTAGTTTCACTATTCATCAAAAATTGATGTTTTTCAGAACAATGCCAAAATTTCATCCTAAGCTATATTTCATATTCCGAATTCAAAAATGAAATCTATTTTACCAAATTCATAACATAGAAGTTGCATTAATTAATTTTATAATTAAATCCCGCTGTTAAAATAAATAGCGTGTTTTTAGGAAACAATATATATCAAAAGATTGACACTTGATTATGTCTGGTTTAAATGTGAAATTACAACCAATTACCAACATTGTATTAAATTGTAAAAATATATTCTAAATATACTTTAAAACCACTCAAATTAATAATTTATCACTATTAATTATTTCGATTAAAAAAGTTGTTTTTAATTATAATTTAGTAATTTTCACTATTCATCAGAATATGAAAGTTATCCGAAAAGTACCAAAATTTCAACTTAGGCTAAATTCGATACTCCGAATCCAAGAATGAAGTTCATTTTGAAAAATAAGATTTACTGGATTTCAAAAAGTGGTTATTACTATTCATAACGGCTAGTTTTAATAATATTTTTATAGCATATCGTTGTTTAGTGAAACTCGGTATTGCGTACTACACACGCTATCGAGGAAGGTCGCGATTGCGTGTAATGCAAGTTAAGTCAAGGATGTGTGTTGTGCAAGATCCTTTTGGTGTAGCGTACAACACAAGACATTAATAAAATTAAAAAGAATATTTTTTTATAAAATCTTGGGCTGTTACAGTATCAATACCTAAAGATGAGGTGGCGACAGTTGGACAGAGTATCGGCCATTTTTTAGTTTGGCCATCCAGACTTCTTCGACTCATTACCATAGAGGTATGAATGTTATATCTTTTATTTTATTTGTTTATTGAAGTTGTTTTATCATTTGAAAACTACTATATTTTTCAATTTTTTTTCACAGGAATACTTCAAAGGTAAAGAAATACTGTATAGACAACAACAAAGACAACATGCTATGACATCAGATACAGATTCCAGTGGTCTTGACAGATTGTCAAGATATTCACATTTGTTGTTGGGTTTTTAAGAGTTTCCAATGGAATCTCTTGTTTGTGGATGTGAAATAAGTGTGGGGATTACAAAAAGTGCTATCATGGAGCTTGTTACTGGAGATAAGTTGGGCATCAACGTGGTGCAAATTTTTTCCATGTAAGTCTTAACACCTTTTCCCTGAGTTATATTTATTAAAAATGTATACTTATGTATGTTTTGTATTAGGTTTCCTTATAAAATTTGTGAGAGGAATGAGCTGAGAGAAGTATATGGATTCATGGACCTGCAATTGATTTCCCTGGAAGCATGTGCATTTACTGAGGATCAAAGAATGGTTTATATTGCTGAAAGATTTGAAAAGAATATAATCAGACAATGTTGGATGATGCCTTTTTCTGAGAGGTATGAAACACATTTCTCTCAAAGAGTTAATTATCTTTTAACATAAAAAACCACTAACATTAAATTTCCTTTTATCAGTGATCATTGGATGTTAGGGATTTTTTTCCCAAGGGATAAAGCACTTTATTGGATATGCTCTGTTCATGGTGATGTGCGGGAAAGTTTTAAGAATATATTGGAAAAGTAAGTTTAAATTTCTCAATAGTTTTATATATTATAATGAATTTTAAATTTACCCCATTCGTATTATTTTCTAACAGTACAAGGGTCTACTTTCTAAAAAACACAAAGAAAAGAAATGAAAAGATCAAATATGTAAATGTGAAGGTAAATATCCATTTATAATTTGTACTTTTTGATTTATTACATAAAAATAATATATTGAATTTACACTCATTCAAAATAGAATTTTCATGAACAACAAGGCCTCGTCGAATGTGGATATTATATATTAAGATTTATGTGTGAAATAATAACAAATGGGACAGTTGTGAATTTTGACCTGGTATGATTTCCTCTTAAACATTTCCATAATATTTCAATTTGATTTATTCGTTATACACTTTAACTATCTTATTTTTCATTTGTAGCTTATTGATGACCCTCAACCCTATACTGCTGAAGACATCAAACACGTACAAGTAGAGTGGTCAAATTATTTTACTGGTTTGATTGAATTTTAGTTGTTTGTAATGTAAAATGTAATTTTGGACATTGTCGTTTTAATTGTGTATTTGGTAGTTGTTTAGGTTGGATTTAGTTTTTTTTTTAATTTGACAGTGTAAGTTTTGAATGTTATATAAGTGAATGTTTAATTTTTCTCTACTTCTTGTTTTGGTCTACTTTTGATGGTTTTTCTGGTATGGATTTGGGTATGTGGGGGAGGGGTTCCAAGGGTGTGGGTGTGTGTTCAGTGGGGTTGGGGGGTGTCCATTGGTCTGGGAGGGCTGTCTGGTGGGGTGGGTGGACAGTCCTGGGGGTTGTAGGGATGTCCAGGGGTGTGGGAAGCCGGTCCAGGGGTGTGGGAGTGATGTCCAGGGGTGGGGGGGGGGGGGGGGTTGTCCAGGGGTGTTTGGGGCTTTCCAGGGGTGTGGTGGGGGCTATCAAGTGGGGAGAGGGGTGAGGGGGTGCTGTTCAGGCGGGTGGGGGGTTTTCCAGGGGTGTTTGGGGGTGTCCAGGGGTCGGGGGGCAGTCCAGGAGTGTGGTGGGGGCTCCAATGGGGTGGGGGAGGGTTGTCCAAGGGGTATACATGAGGGTGGGAGCTCCAATGGGGTGGGGGAGGGCTGTCTAGGGGGTATACATGAGGGTGAGGGCACCAACGGGGTAGGGGAGGGATGTCCATGGGGTATAAATGAGGGTGGGGGCTGTCTAGGGGTAAGTTTTATATGTTATCTATGTACACACTTAATTTTGATGTACTTCTGTTTTTTGGTACGATTTCTTGATTTGTTTTCTGGTTGATTCTGGTGGAGATAATATGACTGCATTCTATTTAAAAAATTTGGGTTTATCACGTCTATTATTAAATAACCGATGTGATAAAATGCCTGGAAAATAGTTTATCACGTCGGTTATTTAATAACCGATGTGATAAAATGCCTGGAAAATAGTTTATCACGTCGGTTATTTAATAACCGACGTGATAAAAGGCCTTTGGAATGGTTTATCACATTGGTTATTTAATAACCGACGTGATAAATGGCCTGGCAAATGGTTTATCACGTCGGTTATTGAATAACCGACGTGATAAACTGCCTGTAGAATTGTTTTTCACGTCGGTTATTTAATAACCGACGTGATAAACGGCCTGGACAATGGTTTATCACGTCGGTTATTGAATAACCGACATGTTAAACTCCCTCCCGCTGGTTTATCAGGGCGGTTATATAATAACCGACGTGATAAACCCCCCTCCCCCACTTTTTCATGTCGGTTTTATATGAACCGACGTGATAAACCACGCTCACCGCGATTTATCACGTCGGTTCTTATAGAACCGATGTGATAAACCCCCCTCACCCTGGTTTATCACATCGGTTCTATATAAACCAATGTGATAAACCCCCCTCGCCCCTGTTTATCACATCAGTTGTTTAATAACCGACGTGATAAACCATTTTCCAGGCCTTTTATCACGTCGGTTGTTAAATAACCGACGTGATAAACCCTTCCCGTTTTCTTTATCATGTTGGCTCTAAAATAACCGATTTGATAAACATCGCGATTTTATGTTTTTGACGTCGGTTTTTAAATAACCGACATCAAAAACCTTATTTATAATGTCGCACGTATTAACGTCGGCTAGAAACCGACGTAAAAAATGAAAAATAACCGACCTAAAAAACGTTTTCTGCACTACTGATCGTAACTAGCATGTAACTCCTTATATACATATATGGAAATTTATTAAAGGATTTTAAAAAATTAAACTAAATCATACATTCATTCATATCAAAATAATTACATTTAGCAAAAAATCATGGAATAAAAGAAAGAAATTGAGGAATTCATGAATTTATATATGAGATGAACATAAACGAAAAAAAACTAAATAAGATAATTATAAAAAATTTATAATTTATCTATAAATTATAAAAATTCCATTAAATTTATTTATAAATAAATATAATATAGAATCTCTTATATTATCTATTATATCACTTTTACTTTTAAATATAATATTTAAAATGAAATAAAAACATATTTTATACTTAATTTATTTTGAAAACAATTTATATTATTTTAATAACACAAATTAAATATTATTTAAAACATAATAATATCAATTATAAAAATATCATTAGATATGGTTTCATTAACTTCTTAAATAAGGCCCTTTTATTTTGATCAATTCAAATTATATATTATAAATAATTCAAAATATTTAATATAAACCTTTTCATATTTCCCATTGTTTTTAAATTTATAAAAACTTAAGAAATTAAACTAATAATTTCTACTAAAAACATTTATATCAAAAATATAAGTCATGTAATAAAATATGAAAACGGTATTTTAATATTAATAATTAATATCCTTGAATATTTATTTATTAAATATTTCAAAGACACTTCTTAACTCACAGTTGACCTTTTAAAATTAAGTAGTTTATAAATAAATTATATATAATATAAATATTACAAAATAATTTTTTTTATAATGTATAAAAATTTATTAAATTATATAATTCAATTCATAATTGAAATTTTCTAAGAATATATTTTATCGTTTTTTGATCCTATATCATATTTACTAATATATGTCATGGATGATAATATCACTATTCATCATAATGTATGTTTGATAACTAGCAAATTGCTCGTTTAAAAATATCTGTCATAATTAATGATAGACATTATGATATAAAGAATATATCATTTTTATTTATTTTAAAACTATATTTTGAATATAAATGAACATGGTGAATATCTGATACCACTGATGGTGTTTTAAGGATCAATTAACACATAATCGACATTATACAAACAAGAAGAAACCCAAATTCCATTTATTTAATATCTATGAAACCCAATCCATTTTTATAGGAAAATAATGAAAATGTTCATGTGTTTTAGGCACCAATGATCCGTCTCATCTTATATAATCATATAAGATTGATTGAGATCATAAAGATGCAGCCAATGGAATCCATCCCCTGTGGTATATCAAATAATGGACGTAATCATTTGACACATGGGATGGATTATCCTTCACCCATGGTATGTTACCTCTTCCTGTGTGAAAAGTTTTGAATAAGAAATAGAGTTTCAGGGTGAGAGATTATTGATTACTATATTTATTGGGACTATAACACCCCATCTCAATGGTGTATTCCCCTTTATATAATTGTCACAGTGTTCCAATGATTTTACTCATATGTTTATAATATATGAGTTGATCCCTCAACTATTCATTCATTTATAACATAAGTACATAAATAATTTCATGTAATTTATCATATGAATTATTTAAATAAATAATAGACTAATGTACAGGAATACCCATTTGATAACACATATCAAATAAATGTTTTATACAATAACATATTATATTTTATAACAAGGTTTGTGATATCCCCTTTATCTAGACATACAATATTCCTTAGTTATTGAACGTTGTATCCTATGACATGCTCATATCATATAATATGATATAAGATGTATGTAATATCTCATTCAATTCCTTTCATATAGGAAAAAAATATTTATTCAATTAAAAGAACCAATCCACTTATACTATGTTCCAGGTTTTAATTTAGAAAAATATAATTCTTTGGATTGATTAAAAATAAAATTTTTATATTTTTTTTCAGAAATAGGAGGTTATTAAATATAAAATTCTTCTATAAGATAACCCCTTGGAAAATAAGATTAAACATCCATTTGGAAAAGTTATAAATTTATATGATATGGATTGGAAAGTGGATCCTAGTGGATTCTAACCGAGAAGTAGGTGAACTATTTTACTTATAATATATTCATTCTTTTTAATTATAACCTTTGTTCAATAATAATGATTTATTCCATAAAATTTCTTTGATCATTACTCTTATTTATAAAAAAACATTTGTTCCCTATATTTGGATAGTCGGAATGTATTTAAACCAATTTCCAAAATTTATTTCTCTCAAACTAGTATAAATTTTCCTACATAGCTACAACCCAACATTCATCACTCATGGATTTCACCACTATTTTATGTTCAATTTTTCTAATAAATAAATAAAATATATATTTACATTTCCATTACATGATCCATTGTTCATCAAATCATCATTGGCTTCAAATTTTCTCTTTTTATATAGAATTATTATTTCTATATAATGTGGGACCTTATAACTATGATTATCTAGGATAATCTTCTATGTTTTCCTCTCCCATTACAAAATTTATCTATTATAAAATTGATTAATAATATTATTTGTGTAATTATATTATTATATATTAGATGTAAATACATGAGTCACCCTGTACCCCTAGGAATTTGTGTCAAAATTTCTATTTCAAAGGATTAGGTTTATTAAATAAGGATTGAGGATGAGGAAGAGTATTGGTGATATCAAGTGATTAAGTTTGGGTCTTGGATTTATTGGTATTATTCTTAATATCACCTAGGATACCATCACTAGGTCTCTCAACATTTCCAAATTAGGGAATGGTCTAGTAGATGGATCTAGTCACCCCATATATCCTAGAACTAGAAATTGATTTTATATGAATGGTCTAAAACACTTAATCCCAATTATTATAATAAATCATTGGCTTATGGTTATTTACCTTTGAGGTTAGGGGATATAATATATAGCTGGATCTTGTCCCTTATGGTTGATTGTTGGTTCCTCAGGGCCCATAAAAACAAATTTTGAATATCTTTATCCATGTTTATGCCCTCAAGATACATTGGTGGGTGTAAAACCTCCGATAAATAGTGAAAATAGGCTTTTTCAAGCTATTTGTATTGCTTTTAACATTAGTTAAAATGGAAAATTATTGTAAGGTTTGTTATAAATATGTTTTTTAAATTGATTTAAAAAATGGAAATTATAAAAAAAAATTGGTGGTTTTTTTATGTCTGTAGTTTAAACGATGTGAATTTTTTTCTATGTCAGTTTTTCTAAAACACTGATGTGGTAAATGTTGTTTTTCAATCTCATTGTCAGTTATTTTATAACTGATGTGAAAATATATTTTTTAAATTAAAATTAATATATTTCTTCCCCACATAACATTAAAACAACAAATAAAATATAATAATAGTAGATAATTATTATTTGAAATATAGAAATCACAGAAATAAATAAATTTTGAATTTTTTTATTTATAAAATATATTAAACATAAAATAATATATAATCAATCTTATAGAATGATAATCTAATTAAAATTTTATGTTCCAAAACTCTTATATAGTATATGTTTATGCATCATAAGAAATATACAAATTAAAATGAAATAATTCAACTTATATTAAGAATAAAATGAAGGAAAAATTAAAGGAAAGGATTGTTAATAAATATAAACTTCTTTAATTTCAAAACTGCCTTGGTTGAAATTATTTCATACATAAATCTTAAAAAATTGTATGCACATTCCTTTACTCCCTCTTTTATATGAAAATATTATCTAAATGTTTTTTCAATTCACAATAACATTTATAATTACTTTATCAATAATTTAGTAATTTTAAATGAATAGTAAACATTCCTGTTACATATTTGATCTAAAAAATATTATTTCTTGTTTTTTCTTAAAGAAACAACATTCCCTATTTGAAATCAATATTAATAAAATAAATTAAATATCATTATAATATAAAATGGTATAGAAATATTAAAACCTACGGGTTCAATGTAGTCTTAAAATTTTCTTGTATTTCACCATGGGTGGAGATTATCAAGTAATGTGTCTTATACCTTTAAATAAACACCCAAAATCTGAGGGAAACTTATATATAAGAAATTTTAAGGTGAGTGGTTATTCTATTAATAGATATATTTCACTATATGAGATATAATTTTTATACTCATGAAGATAAGAAAACATCCCGCACTGAATAATTGCATTCTTTTGAAGTCTTTTTTGAAATATAAACTATTCATTCACCTTAATTCATTGTGTTTTCTATATGTTAAATAAATTTTGGGTTCATAAATAAATATAGTTCTATCATTTCATGCTACGTAAAAATTGTATAAATGTACCTAATCAAAAACAAACAAAATTATAAATTTTTAATAAATTAAAATAATAGATTGATTTATGTCAATTGATTTACATTAACAAAATGAATCATGTTGATACAGAACTCATATCAAGTTACATGATTAATGATATTTTTTTAAAAGCACCACAACCATTTCATGCTCCAAATTCCATCTTACATATAAATCTCATAAAACTCCCAAAACAAATTTGAAAATTTTGACAATCAATTTATACTTTTTAAAGTAGTTTTAGAAGGAATTGAACTTGGTATTACTTTTTGAATATAAAATATTTTTTACCATTAATGAATTTCTATAAAAATAGCCAAATATATGAAAATTAAAAGGTTAAAAAATTGATATAAAAATGAAATAATGTATATAATATAAATATATATCTACGATAATTTCTCGAAATATTCAATATGACCAAACTAGAAAATGGCTGATACATTTTCCAACATTACTGACCATATCTATAGGAAATGGTATTCCTTATAATATCTCTTCAATATCTTGTACTATAACCCTTTTATTTTCTATCTCTATCAATTTATGATGAATGGTATCATCAATATAATATATCACCCAACATGAAACAATATGATGAAGAGGATCATCAATATTGGACTCATAATAAATGGTAATATGTAGAGGAGGGTTTTAAGGACCAATATAACTAATATGAGTTTGGTCTATAGGTGATGGTGGAGTAGGATAAGTAGGAGGAGTGGAAATATCAAAGGGAGGTGGAGGAGTGGGATTTACAGCCTGAAGCCCTATTGGATGTCTATAATCATCGATTATAATGATTCTCTAATCTTGTACCCAATCATCTGATGAATATCCTAAATTGCAGCTTCCAAAGATTCTATTTTTTCATAAATATCTTCAATTGAAGAATCATTAGATCGTGGAATTTTTTTACGAATACACCTTTAGGTATCCTTGTACACCACGTAGGTGGTAGTGATTTCCAAATATTGTTGCTAAAATATCATTCCTACCCTCAACAATAAATAACCCATGCGTTCTATTTTAATTAAGATAGTCTTTTATAGAATATTTTAAAACATACATAGTGAATCACAATATATAAATAATTTATTTAATTTAAATAAATAAATAAATTTATCATCTTACAATTATCATTTCTATAACCCTCGACTATCCAGTAATATATTTTCATTTTCTCCTCATATGATCCCTCTTTTATTTTTTATGTCTAGGGGAGACGGCCATCCTCTCTGAAGATTTTTGAATCTGATCTCAGTTTTTAAAAATTTTCAACTAACATTTTTTTCATTAAATAAGGTATACCCTCCCCAAGATAATGTATGAGGTCATACATTGTCTGATTAGATCCCTTGATGTTATCTCCACATTTTCTACAATTTAATAATATTTAAATCATTAATATGATCATTTTTATAAAAAACATCTAAAAAGGCACATTTGAATTACAAAAAACGCTTCCCATTGTCTTAATTCAACAAATTTACTTCATTTATCTTCATCTTTGAATATAAATATAACACTTGGATTTAAATATTTTGTATTTTCAAAGATGAAATCTTATGTGAGGGTTGGATTAAAATCATTCCATCAACTGGAATCCAATGATAAATTTTTCCTATTGACTCTGCTAGAATTAGGTATATCATAAGTCATCTGTGAAGTAAGGGGAAAACATATGTCACTAAAAAAATTTCATGACAAGTAAAATTATAAAAAACAAGATTAAAAAAACTATTCCATAATTGAGATATTTTATTTCTATCAATACGTCTCCACTCATTAATCAAAGTACTATTTTTTCCTATAGATCATTGTAAAATAAATTTCTTGAATTGTGTTGATTTTTTACCTCTTTGAATATAATTATCATCAAATTCTATATCTATCCTCTGGTACATGCTATGATAAACTTATAGTTTTGGTAAATTTTTCACACCTGACTTCACACATCGGTAATGATTTTAATTTTTTTACCTTTATCTAATAAATTTATTTCATTTAGTTATATAGTCGAGATGCATGCCCGGGACACTGAGAGTTTTTTTACGTTTTTTTGATAAATGAACGTTTGGCTTACAAACGGTCGACACACATTCATGTCTCTGTCAAAGCTGCGTCACTTCGCTAAAGCGATATGCACCCTGCCCATGCTTTTTTTTAATTTAATTATTTTGGGTGTTTTTTTTGAGTTTTGGTTTGAATCTGTTCTATTTTAAAAGTTATTTTGGATCTTATACAAGAGTGTGCCTGTACGCGCGATCATGTGTAGCGCCCAATCATAATTAGAGAATGTTTTATTATTAAATACTTTATTATTTGGGCGCAAGAACTTGAGCACGACTGTAAATGTTTCCCGACATCAATAATAACAATCATATTATTATTATTTTTTTGTCTTATTATTTATATTTCATTATTTGTATTCTTATTACATAAGATAATATTTTAATTACGTTATTAAAAATTAAATATTTCTCATGATTGTAAGATTGTTAGAATGTCATTATTATTATTTTTATTATTATTACTATTATTAAATTTTTATTTGTTTTGTTATTTTTATTTAGGTTTTATTTTATTTTGTTTTAATTTCTTTTAATTTTTATTTTTTTTTCTTTCCCTCCTCCCTCACCCTCTCCTTCCGTCGCGTAAGGCCCCCACCCCCTGGTTTTTTTTTGTTGCACAATATCTCCTCCAAAGCCTAGTGCACCTCCATCTCTTCCCTCCTCACACCGTTCGGTTTCCTGGTGAACCACCATGCACCGTGTGCTCGTCCTCCTCCTCCCTCCCGGGTCGGTTCCCTCTTCCCATCCCGATCATCTGTGCAGCACCCGTGCGCCACCCCAACCATGCCCCAACGTCTCCCTCCCATTCTCCCTTCATCTCGGTCGGACCACCTGGAAAACCCTCTCGATGAGCTGCACAGCACCGCACGCTACCCTATCCTTGCGCCGCACCTCCCCTTTCCCCATTTCGGGTAGCCTCACACCCCCACCCCGAACCAACGCGCCCTACATGCCTCCAATGTGGAAGCCCCTCCGGTTGTTCCCCTAGCACCCCAACGAGCCTCCTTCTATCCAGCAGACCACATGCACCACCCTTCTACCCCTTGCTTCGAAGCCTAGTTTGCATCACCCTTGGCCGCACCCCCTTCTTTTTTCCGATGAGGCTCCAGCCAGTGAGAAAGATTATTGAACCCTACATCTGGCTCGGAAAGCTCCTCAGACCCTTTCCATAGGTGCGATATACCTTAATTTTTAATTCTTTTAATTTGATTAAGTTGTGGTTAGAAGTTTTGGTCTGGATGTTTTGGGTGATTATGGTTTTATTGTTTTTGGTATAATTGTTGATGTAATTGTGTGGTGTTTGGTTTTTGGGGACTCTTTGGTCTTCTTGTAGTGCAAGAGTCATGCGGTGGGAGTTTCATGTCATCTTTTGAGGGTTTTCATAAACTGAGGTAGGTGGTTCCACTTATAATTATCGTTTGATGAATTTATTTGTGTATTTAATTAATTTATAATGTTATTTAATTAGTTTGAATGGTTCGAAATTTTTTTATTTTATTCTCTTGAGATCTCACTTGCATTGATTTATTAGTAATATGTTTATGCGATATTAGTGGGATTATCAATGAGAACCCATGTCGAGCTGGTTATTAGTGTTTTATAAATTGTGTACATGGCTTATTAGATCATTCAATGGATGTAGATTATATTTTTTATATGGTGTTAGTGTGCGTATGATTCTAAAAATGAGGTTTGAGTGTGTTTTTGAAGTAAACCTATGTGGTGGTTTATTGCTCTACTTTTATAAATTATACAAGTTTAATTAAATGATATTAGCAGTGGAAATCATGTTCTGATATGATTTGGCTATGAGTTTGGTTATGAAAGAGGGTTGGGTTGTTTTTGTGTGTGAAGTCATGTTCTATTCTTCAAAATTTGTTTATTAAAATATTTAATGTTTTATTAAATGGTTATTAAGGAAGAAAAATGGTTTTTAATTGAGTTGTGTAAATATTATTGGCATGTGTATAATGAAAAATATAAATATAAAAATTATTATTATTATTATTGTTATTATTATTATTATTATCTTTAGAGATTTTGTGGGTGAAATTGGTGAAATTGGTGTTTTAGTGTAGCGTCTGTCTTAAATGAGCATTCATGTGAATTTTTTTATATTTAAATTCATATGAAACATGTTGAAAATGTTTTATAAATTCTATAAGGGTTTGTTTGACTATGAAAGTGTTTTTTTGAACATGTAGTAATTTTAATTGGTTGTGGAAGTAGTGAAAATTTAGTTTTAAAATATTCTTAGTGTTTGTATTCCTTCAAAAAAAATTTTGAGCGAGAGTAGTGGTTTTTCCAGGTGTAGTGTATTGTTTATTTGGGTGCATAAATTTGACTTCTGACATGAAGTTGGAACTGTTTTGAACAAAAAGCGGGAATCTTGGTTAGTTAGGAGGGTGGACTAGACCAATGGACTACTGTTCTAGAGGTTACTTGACCTGGTTTCACTGACCGGACTGACAATTGCAACACGAACTAAACATATGATTTTCTAAGGGTTGTGGCCTTCTAAGCCACGTTTTCTGAGCGTCATGTCCTTCTATGCCACATTTTTTGAGGGTCGTGGCCTTCTAATCCACATTTCTCCGAGACACGAAGATCTAGGGGCTCAAGCTAGCTAACACCCACAGGGCCTCTCCCATATTAGTGATCATTGGTTACATTATGATCACCAGTGTGATGAATTGGATATTTTAAAAAGTGAGTGTGTGTGTTTTAATTTAAGTTGTTCCATTTGAAACAGTTTTCTTTAATCCCATTTTCTTTTAAACAGTTCAAGCATTCATTTATTTTCTTTAGTTAATATTGCAAATCTATTTTTCATTTAATAATTATGCATGAATCCTTTTCTCGATGGAGTCCTAATGGGCTTTTAGCTCACACCCTACATACACCTTTGGGTGTTTGTGGACTCTGTTTCATTTGTATTCAAGTCCGAGGAATTGGGGTTAGCAAAGATGGTTTGAGTTGTTTTGGTTTCCCAGTGCATATTGGTGGCGGCGACTTGGGGATGTGACTCTTCATTTTGTATGGAGGTTTGTGTTGGAGTTTTGGTTTTTCCTTGATGTCGTATCTTTTGGGTTTTTAGTTCATGTTGTTAACCTTAAATTTGAACATGGTGTAAGGGTCTGTTTGGTTGTCTTTTATTTAGTTTCAATTTATTCAGCTTGCTGTTCGTTTTATATTTATTTACTTGGGTAAATCGTTCCCATGTTTTTTTGATACCTCGGAACCTGTGCCAGCCTGTGGGGATCGAAAATTCCCTTCAGGCCATGTTACGGACCAGGTCGAGCACGGGGTCAGATAGTTACATGTCCTAGTTTGTGACAAAATGTTATCAAAGGAGGTTTGTTCTTGTTACTTCGGGTGTTAGGTAAATCAGAGATAGGACTGTCTGTACTCGAGTGCTATGTGTGGGGAGAACGTCGCAAAATCTTACTCGTTTTGATCCTCGAGTAACTAGGGGTAGTTTGAGATTTATGTTTTGGCTTTGCTCTATGGGGATAGGGGATAACAATGGGAGTAAACTGGTACTGTTTGCAGACTCACATGGAGTAGCGACATATGTGATGCCCGAGAGAATGTGTCGACACTCTTAGTGGTTAGTTCTTTCCTAGGTCATGGTTTTCTAAACCATGTAGCTGGGTTATACATGACCACTAGTCCTCCGACCAGGATATTTAATGTTTTTGACGTATGGCTTCGGTCTTGGGTTGGCGCAAAAGTGTTTTCTTTATTGAAATCGGACCTTGGGGTTGCTTTTATTTTATTTTGGTTTGTGGTTGGCATGATTTTTGGGGGGAGTTTCTATTGGACCTAGTTTATGGAATTTGGCATTTGATTCATTGAAATTGAATTGCTGAAAAATGTCTTGGGTCATTTTAAATTGAAGTTGGTATCTTTATAAATGAAAGTCATTTTTAATATATATTTTCAATTTTTGAAATGGTTTGGAAAAATACATTTTCGGAATATTTGGAATGTTTATCTTTGAAAGTGGAAGAGACTTATTTCATCTAGTTGTATTCCTATGGGTGCTCACATGTGCATGTGGATTTGATTAATGGGTAGTTGGTGGATCATGTGGATGGGTGCATGAGTGGCACAAAAATTCATATCAGCGAGGCGTCCATGAATATCAGTGGTGAGTGATTGATTTTTAAAGATGCTTCTTGTTTTCTAAAAAGTGGGATTTTTTAAAAAAATGGGGTTTTGTGATTAAATTGTTTAGGAATTGAAAAATGGTTTTGAGTCTATAGTTAAATCGATGGGTTCAAAATAGTTGTTGGGTCTTATCGTATTGTGCTTGGTTTTTCATGTTACTATTTTCTTTTAAAAAAGAATTGATGTTTTAAATTGGAATTGTTTAATTTGTTCCTAGAATGTGGATGTTTGTTTTTTGATGTGTTTGGATTTGTGGAATACTATTTTTTTCTTTATTTGGAATATGCCCCTAGAATTATCCCATGAGTTTCCAGCAGGTCTCAGTTCATGGCTCAATCCAGATTCCCAGTGGAGTGGCAAAGTTGGGTTCTGCTCAATTCTGTCGACTATTTTTGGATTTTGATGTCGATTGGATATCATTTAATGATTTGTGAATGTTAGGAGTGTCTCTGGTTATGGAGGAACTCCAAATGTTGTGCAGATGTAAGATTATCTTGAGTACGTCTGGTGGAGTGGGAATAAACTAGTGAATGTTGATCATTCCATTTTCATTGCGAATGAGGATGTCATGAGCGAACCTCAAGACTAGCCTCATTCCATGGTTGTACCTATGGTTGTGATGGTGAGGGAAAGTGGAGGATTTCACAGGTGCTCGACCAATCAACAGGAGGAGATAGAGGTGTGTTGAGCATTCTGATGAGCTAGCTTCATGTTCCCAGATGTTGTGTGGAATAATTAGTTTAATGCTCATAATAGTTGTTGGTCTTGATTATATTGTGGTAAGTGAAGGTTCCTCGTCCAATGAGGAGAGTGAAACAATGTAATTTGTTCATGGAGTGCCCCTTCCATTAGTTCGTGTCACGTGTTTGATAGATTGATCAATTTTCTATCTCTAGTGTGGTCAGTCAGTCACTCTATGTTGTTCGCCGCAATTCTCAGTTAGTGAGTTGATGAAGTGGTCACATGGGGTACAAGAAGAAGTATGCTGGTTTCTTTTCCAGTGGAGGAAGTTACAGGCAGAGGTGGTCAACTTATGAATGCAAAGTGGTAGATTCTTCAGACATCAAAGCCCCTGCCATATGTCTCGGGGAGAATATTGCACGCAGTCAAAACTCATTGGGTGTGGGATGGGCTTGATCCGACATAAGTCTACAGTGACAAGATGGAGACAGCTTAAATATCCTTATTGCAGTATCACCTATGAAGGGTTCATTTTTGTTCTGATGGGTATGAAGGCCATGTATCCTTATTACTGTCTTAGTTTTTCGGAGTTCCTCTTGGGCCTTAAAGAGGTTCAGAAAAAATCTGTTTTCTTGTAAAGCCAACAGGCATGATCTGTGAAGCTTCTAGTGGTCGGTTAAGGATCAAAATCATACTCGTTTCAGAGATGCTCGTGTCTTATGGGATTGATGCACGCCTGTACAGTTACTACGAGGTTATTGGTTTCTTCTATAAAAATCATCTCATGTGATGGAATATTGGCCAGTGTAGAAATCATCCACGCAGGTTGGATTGTGGTGGCGGGTTTGTGATGTTGTGTTCAGTCAGTATTGCTCAAAGTAAATTTGAAATGCCCGCACGGGTTCCATGGTGTTTGTAAATTTTTAAATGGTGGGGAGACCCAATGTGGGTCTCGCCTGTGTCCCCTCTTATGTTTGTTGGTTAAACATTGGGATATTGGAAGGTCAAGCTAGTGTTATATGTTTGACTGAGCTTGTGAGTCATTTGGTTTAGAGAACCAATGCTGGAAAAGAATCCTAATATGGTGTAGAGACCACCATCAGGAGATTTTGTGGAAAACTTTTTTTTGAAAGTGTGCTTGGCTAGGAAACCACTTACTTCTACTCTACTCGACCTTGACCATGGTAACTGGTTAGATTGGGTAATGGGTCATTTGTTAAGCGTTCATGGGGATCTCGAGCGACCCAAGTGATCCCTATGCAAGGAGTCTGGGTGTTCAATGTTATAGTTGTTTTTGGAGGTGAATTCATTGTTGTTGGTTTTTTTCTTGGTGATTCAGGTTATGAGTGTCTTTGGAGTGCCAGGTTATCAGTGTTTTGGATACTGGGTCTTCAGGATATTGAGGTTTTGTTTTGAGTCTCTTCATGGCATCACTTATAACCCTTGGTTGACCTTGTCTTTTGGGACTTTCTGGTGGTAGAAAGTGTCATGTTGGAGAGAATTGTCACACCCCGACATCACAAATAGTTAATGATTTTAATTTTTTTACCTTTATGTAATAATTTTATTTGATTTTTTTGTTTTTTTGGGGTTCATGCTTGAAATGATGAGAGTTTTTTTACTTATTGTTGATAAATGAATGTTTTTCTTAGCAGCGGTTGACACATGTGCTTGGCTCGGTCGAAGCCGCGTCACTTTGATAAAGCGATATGCACCCCGACCCTGCATTATTTTAATTTAATTATTTTGGGTCTTTCTTTTGAGTTGCAGTTTGAATCTATTCTATTTTAAGAGGAATTTGGGATTTTATACGGGTGTGTGCCAGTATGCATGACCGTTTGTAGTGCCCAATCATAATTATAGAATGTTTTATTATTAAATATGTTATTATTTGGGTGTGTGACCTTGCGCATGACAATGCACATTGCCCGAACTCAATAATAACAATGATATTATTATTTTGTATGGTCTTATTATTTTAATTTTATTATTCATATTCTCCTTAATTAAGTGAATATTTTAGTTAGGTTGTTAGAAATTAAATATTTCCCATAATTGTATGATTTTTATAAAGTTATTATTATTATTATTATTATTAATAAATTTTAATTGGTTTAGTTTTTTATATAGGTTTTATTTTAATTTGGTTTACTTTTTTTTCTTCTTTATCTCCTCCCTCACCATCTTCTTCTATCGTGAAAGGCCCCCCACCCCCAGGTTTTTTTTCTATTACACATTAGCTCCTCTAGACCCTAGTGTGCCTCTATCTCTTACCTTCTCACGCCGTTCAGTTTCCCAGTGAACCAACATGCGCCGCACACTCCTCCTCCTCCCCCTCTCTAGTTGGTTACCACTTCCCATCCTGATGAGTTGTGCAGAGCCCATGCGCCGCCCTGGATTTGCGTTTCCTTCACCCTCCAATTCGCCCTTCATCTTGGCTGGACCTCCTTGAAGACCTTCCCGATGAGATGCATAGTGCCGCGCACCTCCCTGGCTTTGCGCCACACCTCACCTTTCCCCATTTTGGGTTGCCTCGTACCACCCAAACCAGCACGTTATGCATCCCTTCGACATGGCAGCCCCTATGGCAGTTCTTCTAACACCATGATGAGCCTCGTTATGTCCAGCAGACTGCATGCACCACCCCGCTACCCCCTCGCTTCGAAGCCTAGTGCGCATCACCCTTGGACGAACCCCCTTCTTCTTCCGATGAGGCTCCAGTCAGTGTGACGCCTTCTGGAACCCTACATTTGGCTCAGAAAGCTCCTCACACCCTTTCCATAGGTGCGATATGCCTCAATTGTTTATTATTTCAATTTAATTATTTTGTGGTTTGTGGTTTTGGTTTGGAAGTTTTGTGGGCATAGAGTTTTAATGTTTTTGGTATAATTTTTAATGAAATTGTTTAGTGTTTTGTTTTTTGGGTCTCTAGGTCTTCTTGTAGTGCAGGCGTCATGCGTTGGGAGCTTTGTGTTGTCTTGTGAGGTTTTGTATACCCCAAAGAAGGTGGTTCTGTTTATAATTATTTTTTGATGAGCTTATTTGCATGTTTAATTAATTTATCATTTTATTTAATTAGTTTTCAAGGTGAGAGATTGTTTTATTTTATTCTATTGAGATCTCATATGCATTGATTTATTAGTAATATGTTTATTTGATAAAAGTGGGATTTTCTGTGAGAACCCTTGTTGAGCTGGTTATTAGTGTTTTATAAATTGTTCACTTGTTTTGTTAGATCATTCAATGGATGTATGTTATATTTTTTTATGGCGTTATTGTGCGTTTGATTCTATAAAGGGGGTTTGAGTGTTGTTTTTAAGTAAGTCCATGTGGTGCTTTATTGCTCTGCTTTTATAAATTGTAAAATGTTTAATTAAATGATATTAGTGGTGAAAATAATGTTTTGATAAGATTATTTTGTGTGTTTGGTTATGAAAGAGGGTTGGGTTGTTTTGGTTTGAAAATTCAGGCTCTTCTCATCAATTTTTTTTATAAAAATCATAAATGTTTTATTAAATAGTTATTAAGGATGAAAAATTGTTTTTAATTAAGTTGTGTAAATATTATTGGCATGCATATGATGATAATAATAATAATAATTATTATTATTATTATGATTAATAATAATAATAATAATAATAATAATAATATTATTATTATCTTTAAAGAATTTGTTGGTGAAAAGGGTGAAATTGGTGTTTTGGTGTAGCGTCTGTCTTAAATGAGCATTCCGGTGGATTTTTTTATGTTTAAAGTCATGCGACGCATGTTGAAATTGTTTTCTAAATTTATTAATGGTCTATTTGACTATGAAAGTAGTTTTCTGACCACGTAGTAATTTTTATTGGCTGTGCAAGTAGTGAAAATTTAGTTTTGAAATATTCTTAGTGTGCATATGCTTTCAAAATGTTTTTTTCTGACCGAGAATAGTGATTTTGGAATGTGTAGTGTCTTATTTATTTCGGTGCATAAAAAGAACGTGTGACATGAACATCAAACTAGTTTGAGCACAATGTGGGTAGATCGAGTAGTTAGGAGGGTGGACTAGACTAGTGGGCTAGTGTTCCGGAGATTACTGGACACGGTTTCACTAACAGGACTTACGATTGCAATACTAATGAAACATATGCTTTTATGAGGGTCGTGGCCTTATAAGCCAAATTTTCTGAGGTTCATGACCTTCTAAGACACTTTTTCTGAGGGTAATGTCCTTCTACACCATGTTTTCTGAGGTTTCTGTCCTTCTAAGCCACGTTTCACCGAGACATGAAGATCTAGGGGCACAAAGTAGAAAACACCCATGAGGCCTCTCCCATATTAGTGCTCATTGGTTACTTTATGCTCATCAGTGTGACAAATTGTTTATTTTAAAATGTGTGTGTGTGTTTTAATTTATGTTGTTCCATTTCAACTAGTTTTCTTTAATCCTATTTTCTTTTAAATTGTTCAAGAATTCATTTCATTACTTTAGTTAATATTTCAAATGTAATTGTCATTTAATAATTATGCGTGGAACCTTTTCTCGGTGGCATCCTACTGGGCTTTTAGCTCACACCCTACACACTCCTGTGGGTGTATGTAGACTCTATTTATTTTGTATTCCAGTTCGAGGAATCGGGCTTAGCGACGATTTTTCGAGATGATTTGGTTTCCCCATGTAGGTTGGGGGCGACGGCTTGGGGACGCGACTCCTCATGTCGCACGAAGGTTTGTGTTGGATTTTTGGTTTTTCCGTAATGTTGTATCTTTTGTGTTTTTAGTTCAAGTTGTTAACCTTAAATCTGAACATGGTGTGAGGGTATGTTTGGTTTTCTGTTTTTTTAGTTTCAATTTATTCAGCTTGATATTCGTTTCATATTTATTTATTTGGGTAAATCATTCCAATGTTGTTTTTGATACCCAGGAACTTGTGCCAGCCCGTGGGGATCGAAAACGCCCTTCGGTCCATGTCGCGGACTTGGTCGGACACCAGTTCCGATGGCGACCTGTCCTGGTTCGTGACAAAATTTGTGCTATCATTTTTACCATCCCTTAAAATCTTTTTCCAGCGATGTTTGAAGAAGAATTTTTTAACAGAAGGATGGGGAGGCTTGTCAACAATACCATATATACGTTCCACCCTAGAGGTATTTATACAATCCTATGTAGAATTATGTGGTTGATTTGATGTTTCTTCTGTCAGTATCCTTTAAATCAATGTATCAAACAATTATTTCACATATATTCTAATCCAGCATTTTATAAAAATTGTAATAAAAATTAAAAATTAAAAAATAAAAATAAAATAAACTATATAAATTTATAATCAAAATTGATATACTAAACTAAAAATCTAATAATATAATTGAGATATTGAATGTCATAAATGAAAGAAAACAAATCCAAAAATGTTCTGTGAAGAGTCAAAACCCTCTAATATATGACACCAATTTTTTACATTAAAAATAATATATTTTGAAATTTTGAAAAATAATCCAATGAAAAATAAACAAAACTAAAAACATTATTAATTAAATTTGTTTCATAAGTTAACTTAAAATTCTAACAACATTATGGGTTTATGAAAATACCCAAAAGAATGAATAAATAAAAAACTGGTGTGTGAATAGTAAAATCCTCCAACCTAATAAATAATTTATTATATCAGTTTTTTTGAAAAAAATATACTATTTTATAAAACAGTAATTTTTATTTAACATTTTATAATTAAAATATTTTTTTCTATAAAAATGAAATAACAGATCAGTAGAGTAAGGGTAAACATGGTAAACTAAAAAAATAAATTAATTTTATGAAAAACTGTAACTTGTTGGTTATAATATGTGTTTAAATATATAAGATAAATCTATATCTGATTGGAATGAGTTGTTGCATCATGGCATGAAAATCATGAGATTTAATAATTACCAACATTAAATCCTTTAGTGAGACATGATTTTTTACATTTGATGATTAACCCTATGATAGTTTGATATCATGAAGACACTGAAAAAAAGATAATTTTCTCCCACTTTTCTAATGTATGAAAAGAATTATGAAAATATGTTCTCCTTACATCAGGAGGGGTATCTATCACCAAACATATTCCCAATGAGAGTAAGTATAATCTTGAAATCGACGCATATTTAGTATTTACTTTAATTTATAATAATGTTACAATAAATTTATAATAGATATTATTCCCTAAATATATAAAATATTTTTTATGTTTAAGCTCATTTTATCTACAATATGGTCGCTCAAAAAAATATAATGTTTCATCTAAATATTTCAATAAATATAAGTTTTTTGTGTCTTTCTAAATGTCAGATAAATATATTTCACCCTCTCAAAAAACTAAATGTTGGAATTTTTATTGGATTAATTTAAAATTAATATGATTTATTTAATTAATTTTTAAATATTTGATAATAGCGAGGCATTGAAAAAACCATTAATGATTCATTCATTCATTTTTTCTCCATGTTGCAGTTGATAATGTGATGTCTCTTATTCACAAATTGGACTTGATATATTCCAATAAACACTATATGTAGAATAATTTCAATATATTGGGAATCCATTTATAATTAACATAACAGTTTCATGTAGTTAAAGATATTCCATTTTATAAGAATAATTCACATTAATACCTTCCTCCTATAAAATATTCAAATCATCAATTAATGGTGATAAGAAAACATCAATATCATTTTTGAGCAACTCTGGTCTATATATCATTAAACTAAATATAAAATTATTTCACTTCATATAAATTCAATAGATATTTTGTAAATTATCAATAAAAAAATATATGAACTACGTGTTCCACTAATACTTTGATATGGATTCATTCCATTCATGTGTGGTCCCAGTTTGATATTTAGAACATAATTTTTAACAATTGCTAAATTTTCATCCACCACGGGCCATTAGTTAGATGATGTAAATTTTCATCAAATATATTCTCATCTACATTCGATCATTACCATTTTTAATAATATGTGTTTTCAAATAGATGTTTCAAATGATCATTTATAGGAAGATACAAAAAATACTTGGTATGAGTTTTTATAACCACTAAATCAACCTGTGATTTTTATATCAACTTATATTATGACATCCCACATTTATGTAAATCTGAGAAAAAGTAATATTCCTTACTATATATAACATTGTTATTCAGATATGCATATAGTTTCTTGTACCCCAATCCCATCAACAATAATACTTTTTTTCTATATAATGTGAATCTGAAATATCAAATTCCTTAGAAAGTATGTCCTTAAAAAATTACAATAACTCAATAAAACTATTATCACTCCATCTATTTTTCACCATTGGGTAAATTATTGTCAACATTGTTAATAAAATCAATAATTCTGTAAAACATAGATATAAACGTTTTTAAGAATCACAATAAAAAGTTCTATTTTTAAATCATTCTAAATTGCATTTAATACAATATCAAATATCATTTCATTAATTTTATTAGAACTATAATCTTATAAAGATTAATCATTAATATATGTGAAATTATGCCTTGTTTTCTACAGAAAATATATGTTCTTTAACTCAGAATAACACCAAGAAAATGTAAATTATAATATTTATATTTAAACATTTTAGGAATGGATAGAAAAACACATTATTATATAGAAAATTACATTTTAAAAATTTCAAAAAAGCATCAACACCATCTTTATATTCATCACATATTGGAAGTGAATTAATCCAAATTTTACTCATTTTTGTCGATAAAAATATAAAAAATTGAAAACAGGATATCATAATTTAAAATTTAATTACAAATGTACTTTTATAAATAAAAAAACTTCAACATATTTCAAAAAAAATACAAAAAATTTGGGAAATAAAAATATATTTTTTAACATATAAAAGTACCATTATTTATTATAAAATAAAAAAGTAATCTAATATTACTAATTCAAAATTTAAAAATATATAATAGGTTTGAATAAAAGAATAAACAAATATAAATATCTTATATGTATATAAAATAAAAACAATAATAATAAAAAAATTATATTTGAACTGGGATGATTGATAAGGATAGAATGATGGTATGAATCCACATATAGTGGCCGACGATGGGTAGTGTTCAATGGTGACTGAATGAAAAAGAGACAATAGTAGAATATTAGAATGATAAATAAAAATAAAATTATAATTAACTATGATTCATGAAAAATTGAAACTAAAAAATGGTAAATTGATATCAGATCTGTGTCATATGAGAAGGGGAAACCAACAATAATAAGTAAAAATAATCAAAAAATGAATGAGGGTGGTATATTATAACTCAAATGTTAAACAACATCATATAAAAATTGAACCCTTAAATAAAAAAATTACATTGAAAATGGAAACAAAAAACACTCACTATAGATTGTAATTTTAAATGGGATGAGTGACACTAACAAAATAAGTGTGAGAGGTAGTGAATGATGGGTGACCATGAACGGTGATGGTAGATTGAAACTCAATGATAAATTCCCATGTAATAAAAAATAAAACCACAAATTAAAATATCTAAAAATCATGAAGAAGGGAAACAATAAACACTACTTTATATTGAAATTGAAATTCGGATGAGTGACATGAGGTTCAAGTGTTGTTTGACTAACCCACGACTATAAATAGTGTTGGTGGGTACCAAAAAGAATATATTCAATGCCATGTATCAAATAAAGAATAATTTTTAATACAAAAATTGATGAACTAAGAGATTTGAATGATGAAATAAAAGATTATTAAGGTTAGGGTTCGCCACATGAGAGAAAAAAGAGAGATCTCATCAAAAACAAAAAAAACTAAAATTACTCTTCCCCGTAATAATTAAAAATATAAATCCCTTTCATGTTGGAAATTCAATAAATGATTTAGAAATTTTGATATTTAACATCGATTATTCAATAACCGACACATAAAATGATATTTTTTACATCAGTTATTAGATAACTAATGTGAACTATATTATGGTTTAATTTTTCACATTAGTTATATAATAACTAATGTCAAAAATATCACTTTCTATATTGGTTATTAAATAACCGATATGAAATGTTAAACAACAATATATTTCACATCAGTTATTCAACAACCGATGCAGAAAATAATGAATTTCACATTAGTTATTTAAAAACAGATGTGAAGTTAATTAATATTTATTTTTTTATGTAGGATATAGATAACTGATTTTAAAAACATAATAAATAAAATAAAATTTTTAGTAGTGTTACTTTCAGACTGAAATAAAATCTGGGGAAATGATAAAAAAAATAATGAACAAGTGATCTACGAGAGGATTAATAATGATATTGAGGGAGGAAATATGGATTACTTTTGAGGTAAGATTGTTATATAAGAGAACACCACTAATTTTAAGGTATATAATATATTTGAGATATTAAGTGAATCTATTATGGACATCCATGAAACTGATGGATATAATACTATTATTCCCAAATAGAAGAGATAATAACTCTTAGAAAGAACCTAGAGGATGGTCATTCAGATCAATGTAAATGTTAATATAATATATTATTTTATAAAGTATATATTTATTTATATATTCCATCCTATTATGGAGAAGTTAACATAAATGTTATTGATTTTTTTTCCATTCGAGTGTAAATAATTTTAATAAGGTTGAATTTGATTTGGGGAAATATTCGATCAATAAAGGAAAGAAAATCCTAACATGAAAGGATTTTAAAATCATAACTAAAACAATGAATCCTAGATTTATAGGTAATTTCATTGGTTCCAAAGGGTGATCCAAATATCGAAACAAATGAACATGTTTAGTAAATGAGACAGAAAAATAAAAACTAGAATTTAAAGTAGGATGAGAAAAGTAGGATAAAGACACTTCTAGAGTTCTGGATCAAATGGTAGTTGGTTAAAATTTTGGTAATCAGCATAAAATTCAAAATTAAACTGGACAAAAAATGTATGAAAAAGATAATTTTAAACTCACATCTCACTTGTACATGTTAATATATTCAAATGAATACATGGTGGAAGATATGATTCATATCAATTATTCAATGGAGGATATCAATATAAGGTATGAAAAGGAGATCCAAGTTGATACCAACGAGGAACAGGTGAATTGGATAAATACCCAAAATCATAAATTTTTCCAGGGATTTAATTAAAGGTAGGTAATTTTAGTGGAATTAATCTATTATTGGGATAAATGGTGTCACCCTTTGAAAATCTCATCCAAGAAGAGTTGGAGTTGGGAATGATTAATGATGAATGGAAATTCAAAATGCTGAATGGTTTTAAGAAGCTAATTTTTTCTAATGTTTCATCAATTATATTTTTTTATAATATCATTTTTTGGGTCTCTATTTATTTAGGATTCCATTTAAATATTATAAATGTTCTTTTCTTAAAAATGGAAAAATAGAATTATGGAGAAATATAGATAACATAGATAAATTTTCAACACTTCCTATAGTATTAAATCCATTATCAATACCATAACTGATGGAATCTATGTGATTTACCAATAAAATATTATTATATCAAGAAATAACACTCTTAACTTCTTTACTTTCTATATCTTTTTTACATGATTCAATATAAACATGTTCCATATCATCATCCCTCTTTTCAGGTGATAGGTGTTTAAAGTCCAATTTTTTTAAAATAATAGACAAGTACATAAATGGATAACCTATTATATATAATAGGATAACTTTCATTAAACATAACATGAAGTGATTCTTTCGTAATTATTTACTTTTAATGAAAACTCTATTAAATTTAAAAGTTGTAGAACAACCAAGATATCTTCCTTCATAATCATTTTTATTGAATGTACACAGATTATCCTTAGTATTCAATATATAAACATTTTATCTAAAAACATTAATGTTTCTAAATTTGGGTTTGTTTCCCATTCCATAACTCATAAGTGATTTTTATTAAAAAATGGATTATTAGAACCCTATTTTTGATATAGAATGTTGTTTGAATTACCTCACCATAACAATGAGTTTTCATGTTATACTCACATAACATTTTTCTTATATTTTTATAAAATTATAAATTTTCCTTTCATTAAATTAAAAATATTAATGTGATTTAATCTTATATAATTTTTTAATACAACAATTTAAATAAAATTAAAAAACTAAATACATTAGAAATATATTATACAGAAACATCCTAAATAAAAAAAATAGATTATTTTTCATTCTATGATAGTTTATAAAATTTTATTAAGATAAAAAAATGAATAAATTTTTTCCTTAAAAGGTAAAAATAATTATATCTAAAAAAAATCACTAGAATAAAATTAAAATATGTACCATACAAAAATTATTTTCTAGATGAACTAAAATATACATATAGATAACAATGAAATGTCTTTATATAAAAACCTCATTGATTGATTATGAATAATATTTATGTTTCTTACCCATTTCAAATGATGTACACAACCTATTTTGAAAAAAAATTAGAACATTTTGAAATTAAATTATTCTTAAGAAGATTTCAAAAAAATATTACATTATCGATTCATTTTATGATAAATTTAATATATTTTAATTTTATCATTCAAAAAAATATTTTATATCAACAGAAGGATTCAATATAGAAATTACAAATAATTTTATGTATAGGTTAATAAAATCTATGTTCATTATCATTAAAAATCAAGTATTGTTAGAAAAATAAGAAGAAAAAAATACCATCATATTGTTTAGAGATACATATCATATTGTTCTTTAATCGTTCAACATATTAATATTTTCTTATAAACTCAAATTCAAGATTTCCAACTAATCTAACACCAATTATTTTACTTTTTGAATTATCTTAAAAGGTAATAGGACCACAACAAAGCATTGGTATAGACTAAACATTATACAATTAGTCACTCATCTCTCTTCAATAACCGCTATTCATGTACCAATTTTTATTTTTACATTTATAACTACTTCCATACAAAAATATACAGCAATTATGTTTTTTGTAAGCCATATTATTTTAGGTCTATCTATTTTATCAAATAAATATGCAGAAATAAAAATATATTTTCATTCAGAGAAAACTCTATCTTTAATAATAGAAAAATATCTAAAAATATAATAATTCTTAAAAATAAATAATTTAGGAACTGTTAATCTAAAATCATTATCATAATTTCTAAAATTCCCAAAATGAAAATAATTAACACTAGGCATAGTTTCCAAATTAGAGGAAAGAAAAAATAATTCTTTTAATGTTTTTGATTCTGATCAGTACAACAAATCCCCAACTTATTTTTATCTTATTTTTCTACTACTAATGATATTGTTGAGATTATACTACCTATTAAAAAATGCTACCAGACACCTTGAAGGTTATAGTTTTAGATCATAAATCATATATTTTTCTAAAATTACGGGAAAAAGAATAGTCATGTTTATTAAAATTATATTAAAGCACTAAATGTCATTCAGTCGAGGAATTTTTTTAATCACACAATCAAAGTATTTTCAAATATTTTTTCCCTTAATTTAAAGATTCGTATATATCCTCATGAATGAAAAAATATTCAAGGACCTCATCAAATAATAAATCATTAGTTTTAGTAATAACTGGAGAAAAAGAATTTTCCACTTGAATATAAACCTTAATGAACATATTATATTATTGATTTGATTTATGAGAATTTGAGTTGGATTTAAATATATCATTTTAATCTCTATAAGAACTCCAATTATAATATATTTATTTCTTTAATTTATTTTCAAATAATAAAATTCATTGAGATTTTCTTTTTAAATTTATTCTTCTTTTTTAATTTTGTGAAATCACCCTTAACATGCCCATGTATTTTTATTCAAAACATTCATTTTATTTAGGATTTACATTATTCTGGTTGAATTTAATTACAGAACTCTAAAATTAATTTATTCTCTTATAAAATTTATTGAAACATCTTTATATTTGATTATGTTCATCAATTGAATTAGAACTAGTAAATTCATCGTCATAAAACATGTTAAAAATGAAACTTTTTTTAATCCTTTCATCATATAATGTTATAAACATAAGACAAAAACTATCTTAATTAATTATTATTATTATTGTATAATTTATCTCTTATTATATCTCGACATCATACTCCATGAGAGTAATAATTATTTTCTTTTATTTTAAATATTTAAAAAGAGTATAATATTTAACATAAATATATATTACACTCCATCTATCCGGAAAAACTCTTACGAATTTCATGTCTTGATTAGATTCTAGTAAAAAAAATCCCTTGGTAGAAACATTTTTTATAATTTTAGTTACTCCTCTATTCATTTGAGTAAAAAATTCACCATCTGACATCCTGAGTGTGATGAACATAAATATTTAATTATTTTTCCTTAGTTTTTATTCTTATATATATATTTATAAACAATTGAAATGGTTATCCACATACAATAATATACAACACATTGAAAAAAATGACAAATTTTAAAAAAATATTCCATATAGGATAAAATTGATCCCTCTATAATTACAATAACATCATCTCCATATTGAATAAATCTAAATTAATGTTCTACTATATTAATTTTATAAGTCTTTGATATCCCATTACGGGTTGCTATAGTGGTACCATATAGGGAACCCACTCCATGGAAACATAACAAGCACATGTTTGAAACCTTCCACACTTGAATATACCTAGGGGAGTGCAACGTGCAGGTGGTGGGTTGGGCCTAGGATAGGCATGGTGTGGTTTCAACCTATACCTCCTTACCCAATAAAAAATTTATGAAAATACACCACATTAACAAGGAGATCATCAGGCTTAGGTTTTTCTGCATTATACGACACCCTCATCCTTGCGTCGGTGCCATATTCCAACCACGGTATCTCTCTTTAGTGTTATCCTCCAGATAAAATTTCCTCTCTACATTATGCTCACATTCCATCTCCACACTCAAGATGTGGTCCTGATCTTTATTTGAAGGATTTTCTCATCCACTCCATTGCCTTATGGATTCAATGGCCTTGTTGTATTCTGAATATTACTATAGAACCTCTCTCATCCCTTGTTCTACATTAGATATGGGATCCCATACGTTGTTCGAGTTACACGATGATAGAGTGGTGGATCTTTCGTTATTTCAGCTTCATCGGGTAGTAGAATGTGATGGGAAAGCAGTTGGATAGCCTACATGAATGCTGACACACTCTTTCAATGTCCTAGTATGCACGACAGGGTCAGATGATATCAATGGTACTGGATTGAAAATTGGGTTGATGGATGGTGGGATTCTGTGGTTTCCATATGATGAGCCGATGGGAATAATTAGTGTCCATGTGGTCATTGTTTCTAATCCTCTATTATTCTATGTGTTTTCTAAAGGATATTGGACTTTTGGGAATAGTATTTTGGTGCAGTTGTATATTGTGTTTTGAGATTGGGATCTGGATTAATAACATCTTGTGTAGTATATCTTCTAGTAGGAAATTTTGGGTAGGTGACCTCGAAAGGGGGATGGGTGTTTTGACACCCATTATCATTTATTTTTCCCTATCTTTGGATAGATGGGTTCTCAAGCTTGAATCTACACAATGGTTTTGGTCTAATTTTTTATTGTATCTGGTTAACTTATTGTGATTTTATACAGGATTCATTGGGTGATCATCACAAAAAAGAGTTAGGTGTGATGACATCTATCATTCATTCATTTTTTCACTTTTCAGTGTTTGAGTGTTACTCTACCTTGTTGTGCTTCCAACACTGTACAAATTTTAGAGGTATGTGACAGTTTTCTTTTACTAACTACAAAATTTCAATTTCTATTTGGGGGTGGGGGATATGACATCTTATCATTCTCATATCATTATATTTATGTCATTTTTAATGTTCTGCTACTTTCCCCTTTATGTTGGTTTTTATTTTCATTTTTATATGGTTTTTGAAATGTTTTCCCTCTATCCCCATTTCTAAAAAGTTGTTATCCAATATTTTTTAATAAACTCAGCTTGGCCCTCAACCTGTTAAAAAAATTAATTCTTCAATACTTTCATATAAACATTAAATCCAAAAATTTTAATATATATAATCATTCCCTTGTCTATAATTATTTAGTTTTTTTATTTATATAATTTTCTCTAACCCTAAATAAACCATATCAATAATTAATAATTATAATTAATATAAGATAAAATTTTAAACATTAACTCACAAAAATATAGAAATTAAAAAAGTTGATATCTAACACTAATAGTTTTCTTAGTTATGTTTTTTATAATGAATCCAGATATGGGTGAACTAATTTCTATATTTTTTTCAAATTAAAACATAAATATCCCATTATAACTGATTTCATTTATTTTTTCTTTTAAAATTAATATATAGTGAAACAGAAGTATTTGTAAATTAATGTAAACAATAAGACATTTATATTAGTTTGAGGACTCTTAAACAATTCCCTACTCCACTCCACAAACACCAAATGTTGACTTTGTTATTTTATTAAGATTCTATTGTTGTGGATATTCAAATCTTAGTGTAAGAGGTTAACATTTAGTATTTATAACTTATGAGATATTTTTTAGTCTTTATCTAAATTACAGACTCTATAAGCCCCACAAGAACACATAGTAATTGAAGTGTTCACTCAACAAATATAGAAAAACTTTAGATTTTATTGATGGTAGAAAAAATACTATTGTGTTTGAAAGATAACTGATTGTAGATAAAATTCTCTAGATTAATTTATCTTCATAGTATATTTTTCAAAATAATATCTTACTCCATATGATAATACTAAAAAACAAACAACATTAAAAAACTAATTGTTTCTCCTAATCATTCCTAGGTGTAATTCATATAGAATATTATTTTTATCAATTTCAAAAAAAAATTATAACACATAATTCTAAAATAGTTTACAAATACGAGCAGTAGTTCATTTATATATATCATTCAAACCACACAAATGAATTACTATTTTAATATTATAATAAAATTATAATTCAAATTGATTAATATAAAAGGTTTACTTGATATTATCTTTATAAATAAGAAATTTATAATCTATTAGAATTACTTTGATCCTTCTATAATAACAACTGGAAATAAAATCAGTTAAACTTCACCTAACATCAACTATTTGTTGATAAACTATTTCAAAATTAATAACAATTTTATAATCTAAATTAGTAGAAAAAACACCATTGAAATATCTTCGAATTATAACTACATATGATAAATTGATTTGAATCCTTAAAATAAGATAAATCATGAAAACTTTAATTTTCATAAGCGTAAATTAAATTGTATTAAATATAAATATTGATAAATTTTTCTTCCACCTTGTATAAGAATAACACATATTTAAAAAATAGTAATTTATAAATATTACTAGATTCATAAAAAATTTTACTTTTTATACTAACAGACATGTGTGAATAAAATATATTTTTAAAAAACATATTTATAGATAAATTCAAAATATGTAAAAAAAATTACATAGTATAATTTCTTCACATTAGAATAAACTCTATCTTTTATTTAATATGTGAGAAAAAAAAATACCTATGCTTGTTTCTATGATTTCAAAAACCATTCATTTAAATGTCACTTTTGAATTGTAATGCCTTGTAAGAGTAATTCATTCTCTTATAATCTTTGTACCTTTTCTCATTTCTTATTAATAAAGATATTAAAAAATTAAAACATTGAGAATGTTATTAATTAATTCATAAGTGACACATCTCTCACTAAAATTAGAATCATCAGAAAATAAACATTAGCTTATATTCTCATCAAAACATAGAATATGTTGAAGAACAATAAATTTCCAAAATAATCATATTGTTCTATTGAAAACGTTATGTATCTTCTATGTGGAATCAAAACAATACATATATGTATTTGTGTACACATTAGTGTATGCCTACTATATGTTCTTCACTAAGATCAAAAAAATACCCTACCTTCTTTTCCTTATTCCATTAATATGACACCATACAATTCTCAACAATTAATTTCAATATGTAATCCCATCTCTCAACACCTAACAAAATCATGAAATCCCCCAATCCTATTACTTCTAATTCCAATACTAAAGGTTCTAGGATACAGAGGAAGAATTCAGGGTGACACCCAATAATGGGTTTTCATCATTTTCAATGGATAATATCTAAATAACATGATGAGAGATACCATATAATATTTTATATATGATATTTTATATATCAATTGTAATTAATTTAAAAGAAATTTCATCTCCAACTTTGAAATTTTTCTTTTTTTCTACACTATTTCATCTTTTATTGCACCATTAATGAAATTTAGAATCTATGAAAGGTCCCCACTTTTTATATTCACACATTCTCAATAAATATTTAAACAATGATCTTGGTCTTCTGGGTACTATAATGACTGAATCATGTGCCTCGTGATGTCCATCATTGATCTTATCAAAGAGAATCTCTTATTCTCTCTTGTTATTGAAAGGGAGGGGAAGGATTTTCTCTCTTTGTTCATGAGATAATTATAAATATGATATCTCTATGGGAGTAAGAGAACTATGATTATATAGTCGTTTATGCACAAAAATTCTTATGTTATTTAAAATAACCTAATTAGTATTTTACACTTACGTTGAAACAATTAATAATTAAAATACGACCTTTATCTAATTATTGAATCTATGTAATCCCCATGCCTAATAATTATAATAATATATTATTACATCTCATGACATTCACTAAAAACATGGATATATATCATCTTCATTAGGCCCTTAAATTAGGGAATCAATCCTCCTCTGAATCTATCCAACCCCCGATAATAAAATACCTATTCAAATAATGTTTTTTGGGAATATGTTGAAAAATATTTTATTAATGAAAACCATGATTAAATATTCATTTAATAAATAAATTTTACATTCCCGAACTCATTAGTAAGTCTTCATTTTAATATTCTTGTAAAAAAATAAGTAATTATATTAATAAATTCACTAAACATGTTAATAAATAAATATATTTTTATTACCATGTGACTAATAAATAAAATATATAAATTAAATCACATATTCAAAACATAAATATATGGTGTCCAATTATATATTCTCAATTATACTTAAAAAATTATTATTCCAAAATTTGCAAATAATATTTATTATTAATATTAATTTCTAAATAGAATATAATGAGATTCAAAATACACATAGTGTTAGACCAACTAGGACCGCTTCTTTGTGGAATTAGATAAACTTACCTATATCCCATGATCAATTTCCTAAAACCTTCTAAAGTACCCATAGATAAATAATTCATTTTCATAATTACAAAATCCTTCCTCTTAATTTTTAGTTCATAACATAATATTTTTTCTCAACATATCATCAATAATGTTTCATTATTATGTCATTAACCTATATAATTAATTTTTTTCATTCAATACCTGAAATAAACTCATCAATGAAATTCCATGGCCATATATTAAATATGAATTTTCTATTTCAATCAAATGTGTAAAGGTATTTTCTTCTATTTACTAAAAATTTACTAATAATTTCATGACTTATTCAATTAATTTCATATCACATATGACAAAACCCATATATTCTACCTAAAAATTAAAATATATCTTTATATTTTTTATCCAAATATCCAAATACTTGATTTGGGATATATAGTAACAATAATATTAATTCTAATGTATAGTAAACACACACACACACACACATATATATATATAGGAATATCCGATGAAAACTATAACTTTTGGAATTGTTATTAGTGATTTTATCCTCATAATGCCACTTTTAAAAGATTACCTAGTGTTTACTTCATGGGAAGAAGTATAAATGTCTTAGGATCCTCAATCACTAAATATTAAAATAAAATATGAATCATAATTGAAAATTTTTATCTAGACCATAGGAAATATGTTTAAGAATATTGTCATTGAATTTTATGGTTATTATTATATAATGGAACTGTTATAACCTTTTGATATGAAAAATACTATATTTATATTCTCAAAGTAATGTTACATTGAACAAAAATTATCATGTGATAAGATATTGAATAATATTCATGTAATCAATTGTCTTGGTAATTTAAAGAATAAATTTACGCTGTTTTAGGGAACAAACTAAAATAGACACCCACTTGCACTAGATCTAAATACTAAAAAATAACTTTTCAACTCTCACTGGTTAAAAATAATTCTCCTGCTGTATGATTATAAATTTTAGGAATGATATATTCTCCAATAGATTTTTTATGTGACATTACTCCTTCGATAGAATCCCTCAAGAAGTGATATATCTGAGTATTTAAATTTTTTATTATGTCATATACCCAAAATATTTTCTAATTCCATCACCATAATTTTATCATAATATATATTACATTAATAAATTCATATCCTTTAAAAACTATGAAATTTGGTAAAAATGTTTCTAAACTACATTTTAACCTATATCATACGCCACTACATACAGTCATGACCAGAACCAATGGGGCCTGGACTGCGACTACCCAAATCTTTCCTATATTATGTTAGTGGATGGTGAAAATTACTGAGTAGGAGTATCACACACATGGAAGACCTTGGCCTAATGTACTTACACACACACACACACACACACACACATCTACAAGACCATATAATAAAGAAATGTTAAACAATTGATAACCATGCAAGAATACATATAAAATCCCACCGTCAGAGCATGAAAAAGTTGTACTAGAAATTAAAGAAAAAATAGAGGCCCCTAAAAAAATAGATCTAATTATCTCATAATAAATCCATACATGTACCGTTATTAATTAATTTTTTTTTTAAAATTATATTGGGTTTGGTCACCAATACTGCCTTAGTGATGTCAGAACTGATTCCCACCTTTGGGTGAAAAGCTAATAAATTATCACCTTCTTCTTCCCAAACAACTAATATTTTTTTCTCTTGCCTTGATATATCCCTAAGTAAATTAATGAATGACTTCCAACCCAAAACCTCTATCACTCTTCCCAAGTTCCCGGCGGTGGCTCTAGTCTCCTCCTGCACTAGTTCATCAGATAAGATAATTGTGCTATCTTTTTTGGCCACTTATTTTAAAGATGCCTCAACACTCCCATATGGACACTAGTGGACAGATTTGAGGATGAAAATCATTTTCTACACTTCTTCTAGAATTTCATCCTGTCATGATGTTTATTGTACCTAGATATAGATATTGAGTTAAAGAAGAAACCCTTATTCATAATTTCAGACTCTCATGTGGATTCTGCCAAAGCCTAGTATAAGATACCTGTATCAAGGAAGTGGTGGTGTTTCCACCTATCTTACTGTTCTATGGAGGTTCACTAAGTTAGGTAATTCACATATTAGTGGTGTGGATTTAGCTTTCAGGGCTCCTACTCACCTTTCAAATACCTTCCTTCCTGGAGAAGATAGGTGTCTTACATGGAGAGTTTATGTGTGAAGATGACCAAATTATCTTACTTAAAGACTCATTTCTAACATAGATCTGTGTTTCATTGGACACATACTCCACTTTTCAATTATAAATTTTTATTATAATTGAGGGTTAGGTAGATTTGAGGTATTTGGTTCTTTATCCCTAAACACCGTAGTTTTGTACATCATGTCACATCCTTGGAAAAATAGTGTTAGTGTGATGAAAACAGTTGTTCCATCTCTCATCACCACATTTGTATCTTCACTTTACTATAGGTTAATCTTAATATCTGGAAAAGGATTTAGCTCATCCATCCTATAATTCAACCACACCGATTGGTGACTCTGGTAGCGATTCATCAGTTCTACCATTTAATGTCCCCTCTAATTCTTTAGTCATGACTCATGAGGTGGAAGTTCCTTTAGTTTCACTGTTTGTGGACCTCATCGATACCTACAAATCCTTATCCATATCAAAACACTATTACCCCATACAAAACTACCTTCCCTGAAAATATGGTTTCCAAAAGGAAAATGATTTCTCATTTCAACTATTGAAAAGGAATTATTATCCCTCAGAAACCTAGTTTGTTTGTGACAACCCCCATTATGATGTGAAAAAAATATAGTTTATTATTTAATATATAGGAATATGAGTCTCATCAGTCTTTGATCTGGGGATTCATTCTATCAGATGCCTAACCTAAAGAGGAAAATCCCAAGTCTTCATCAATAATAGCTACTCCTTCTATAGGAGTATATACCATTTCTATTTATAATAAGTTCTATGCTTTTTATAGTTCTTAAACAAAAAAGATTCCCTCACTTGGGGATAGTTCTGAGAGGAATTTTTTTTCAATGACCACTCATATCGTTTGGAACACCCATGACCTAGGAACATATGTGAAAATTGGGTTCCTCTATGATAAGACATCCAATAATATTTACTTCATTGTTGTTTTGGAATTAAAATAATGTATCTCTATAATTGGGTAGTTTTTGTATGGTGATCCATTTTATCACCACATATGGATTTTCTATAAATCCTTCATCATAGTGAAAAAGATGAAATTATATAATTAGCATGTATCGATTAGAATTAGAGTGGGTAATGTTTTTTTATATCTTTTCTTATATTTACGCTTAATGTGAGCCCATTCTAAGAGATCAATTATGGGGGACCTTGAATCCTTCAACCTGATATCCTTAACATGGTTAGTGGAAGGTGACTTCAACAACACTATGGATTATTCATAAAAGTAGGATGGACGATCAATTTATCAAAAGGACTTGATGTATTTATCATCCTTTAGTAATCACGATGGTCCACTAGAATTTGTCTTATCATGTGAAAAATATACCTGGTGTAATAACCATAGTGGTATTCAATGATCATTGTGAAATATTGATCAGTTACTTTCAAAACATCATTTCATATCCTACTTTTCCAATATAGAGGTCTTTATCAGCATTCATGAATAGTATAACTACCCTCCTCTACTCATTAACCTTAAGTTGATTTTTAATTTTGGAGGATACTTTTTGTATTCCAATCAGTGGATGCATCCAAAAAAATTCTTCTCGTGGTGTGAGATTACTCAGAGAAGACAACTCGATTAATATTATATATTGGATTTGATAAAAACCTTCAACAAAAGAAAAATGATAAAACAGGCTAGTTCAACTCCCACCCCTCATTACATTAAAACCTAGACTCTATCAAAACTGAGATCGGATGGGCAGACCTATCTTTGGAAGAGTCATGTAATGAAAATATATTCTCTTCTCTCAGACTCAGAAAGAGTAAGGCCAAGGAGATGTTTCTTGAGTATGTGAGATGTCTTCTTGAAAGGTCTAGAGCCACAATTTTCATGGATGGTGACATAAAAACTACATTATTCCATGTATTCTTGAAAAAAAATATTATGGATGTATTCAAAATATCTGGATTGATTATTTGTCCTTCACAAGTGACCTGGTGGTGATTTGTGGTATGGTGTACAATCACATAAATTCCCAGCTATTTAACTCTTACCCATGCATGTAGAAGGGGTATCGTGGATGGTAGGAATAAATATTCAGTTATATCCCATTGGTGTTTCTTTCCATGTATATGTATTCCTTGAAACAAATCTACATTAGAAGGAGGTGTTGAATTTTTTTTGGTCTATTAACCATGAGAACACACTCGGTCTAAATGGATTTCTAGGGTCATATTATCTGTGCTCCTATAATATCATTAAGAATGACCTGATTGAATCCGTTCAAGACTTCTTTCATGGTGGTTCTCTTATCCTTGTCGTAATTTACACTAATATAGTGTAGATTCCTAAAGTGAAATAACTCTCTTAAATTAGACAATTCTAGCATATTATCATGTGTAATTTTCCTTATGATGTTTTGTAATCATTCACCAATTGGGTACAGTCTCAGTTTATGTACAATTGGGTATTATAGGAGAAACATATCATTTTTAAAAGGAAAGTCCATCCTAGGATAAATGGTTATTTATAAAGTGATGGTCATTGAAATAAATAACGAATGTGGTGGGCCCCATTAATATTACTAAATCAGATATGGATAAGGCCTGATATCTACTTGATTGGAAATTTATTCTATCGGTTATGAGTTGTATGTGAATATCTGAATGGGATGTGGATTTTCTCTTCTAACATTATAGCTCACCCTGATTCAATATCTATTTCATATGAAAGTAATGTGGCTTTACAAAATCTGTTATGGGGTTAATATAAGAAGATGAAATATCTCCAATCAATTTCATTATGGTTCAGGATGATCATAATAGATTCATTGCTGCTAGTATGCAGCATGGGTTAATTAGTCCTTACCACTACCGAGCTCACTCCAGTATAATGTCTCACTATATCTTTACTTATTATATGATCTTCATTATCAATGGTCATATCTCTTCAGCCAAGGTCATTAATAAAATTATGCATCCTTATTGAAAATGTAGTGGGCAATTATCAAGAGGGAAAAATTGGTGTGTTTTCCCCATTCATATATAGATTGACGAAGGAAATTTTTTTATTCCATTTTGGGAATGAAAAAGAAGAACTTCCCCATGGACTATGTTGGAGAACCTATGGTTCCTAGACGAATTTATACTAACTTCATTAATGATTTTACTAATAAAATCACTAATCGTATAACCAATTGAAAAAAAATGTTTTCTTTCAATTAATAGTATAATAACTCTTCGTAAACTATGTGCTATATTTAATTACCATTCATATTTTATCATTTATCAAGGTTCCCAAGAAAATTGTTAAAGTGATTGAGAACATACTATACACATTTCTTATAGACTTCCAAGGGAAGGGTAGATTTCACTCGGCCTCCTTGAATAGACTTTTCATACCTCTGAAAAATAGAAGAATACATGTATATAATGTGGTTGAGGTGAAGTATTATCTTCAAGGAATGTTTAATGGGATTTGATTAAACTGTGGTATCTCTAGAGTATGTTTATCTATATCATATATTGAAATTTGATGAGAATAATGAAAGGCCACCCCTCCCCCTTCAGAATTATCAAATTATACAAACCAGTACTTCAAAATCACTCTTAGTGGATTCTTTTTGGGGTGGATATCATCATTTGAAACAAAAATTGGGTAGTCTAGTTCATGATCTTTCCAAGGTTCCCAACATCATATTTTACTTTCAAACAAGATGTTTTTCAACCTTCATACATTCAATGAAACATGAATCCCTACAAGAATGACATATTTAGTGGTGTTTGGATAGAGGATTTCCATGATGAATTCATTTTCACGTCCACTATGGTAGATACTTTTTAGTGAAGTTAAATAAAAAGGTGATACATCATTATTAAGTTAGTGTTGTGTGGGGAGGTACTATTTGGCGTAAATATATCCCTTATAAATTAAATTTTTAGTTCTAGAGAATCTAAAATCTAGTGCATCCTACTGATGCGATGGTAATAGGTAAGGGGGTTTGATTTGAATCCTAATTTACTTTTTTCTCATTTCATAAGGAGGAAACCATCATGCATATCTTTTGTTAAAATGATTAAGAGATACAATTGTGGGCTGTGTTTGGTGAGTTCACTGGATTTTTAGATATGTAGTATACTTTTTAGGGATTTCTTCAGAATTGGTTTAGTGGTGTTAGAAATAACAATTAGGATGTTAGGGCTCAATAACATCACATGGTGGTTGGTTTCTCAAGTATATGGGAGGATATGAACTCATTATTCCACAATTTTGTCCTCTTGATAGGCTAGGACAAGGTGGGTAGGTAAAATTATCTTTTCATGGATCTTGTGGAGCTTCTAAGTCACTAGGTTGAAGATCCATCTATCAGATTATATATGATTTTGTTTGAATCTTTAAATTGGAAAAATCCCTCGTAGTTTGGGAATTGGTTAAGCTTGAATCCTGACCCATTTTCCCTAAGATTAATATTGATGGTTCTCATAGGCAGGCTTTCATGAACGGGTGGGGGGGGGGGGGGGTTATGTGAACTTATAGGTCATGGTCCATTTTCTTTTAGCACATTTTATTGGACTTGTGTCCCACTCAGTGTGGATGGGATGTCCCTAACTCGTAGCCTTGAATTATTCCATGAAAATCATATCTCTAGGACATCAGTGGAGACAAACTTAATGATCATCTGAGACTCAATTAGAGGCCATTATTCTACCCCTATGAACAATATCTATTAGACCCAAAAATTAAACACCCTCTTAATAAATGGCATTGAGATTCTCTATATGATCCATGAAGGAAATTGTGTGGTGGACTCTCTAGATTCAAAGGAATCTCACGATTTCACTCTCAAGAAGTTTTCTTGTACTGCATCCCTTCCCCCATGTGGTATTGACATTTTCATTGGACATTACCTTGGTCTTTATTTTTATAGTCCCTCATGATGATTATCCTTAATAAATCACTTTTGTATAATATTATATACATACATTTCGTGTAAAATACATGCCCGCCAAGATAAACTAAAAATAAGTACATTCTAAAAAGAATAATAGGAATGTTGTCAAGGAAACTGTTGGAACCCACTGAAGTATGATTGGCTCACTAATCCCCTCTTGTTCCTAGCGCCTCTACGACTGTGTCAAAAGGTCAGTCATCTTCATAATACATGAAACATGTGGAAAATCTAATCTAGGGGTGAGTATAGAAATACCCATTAAGAATCCCCAAAACTATTAATCATATAGTATCATGAATAATAGTCATCTCATCCCAGGTATATTTCAATAACATACATATCAATAATTTCCTGATTTACTCATAATAGGTACATAGTATCAATGTATGATCAAAATCGTAAATCCATCTTAGGATTTCTAATTGGAGGTCCCACATAAAACTCATCTGGGAGAATACACTCCACGAGTCAGATAACCCTGAAGGGATCCATATGAGTTGTCATGACAGTTATGTTTTTAAATAAGAAGTACATGTATCAATTTTGAAGTGATTGAAACATAGATGGGGATCACTCCCTAAATAATATGATCTACCAATAACCCAATATGCATTAACCAGATAATTATGGGATCAACATCCACATTTTTTTGGTCAAGAGGATATTAATAAACCCATATAAATCTAATGATAATTTAAAAAGATATCACTTATGGCCCTGCGTATGGATCCCACAACATTATCTAATACCAAAGTTTTTCGGATGGAATAATAATCCTATGAATTGGATGTGACTCCATAATAAAAACTCAAGGAATAGATCAAGGTAATGTACCCTAAAAAAACTTGTCAAAGTTGAAGAGGATAAAGGATCCCATCCATATTTGAGGAAGTGCACAATGTGTAATGGAAGTACCCATAATATCCCTCTAGCATAGTGTTCTATTAATGTATCATAGATCGTGAACATGTCTAGGTCTAAGTACACAACATGTCTTACCCCATGTACCCATGACTGTCTCTCTAATTGGATGGCCATGTCCATGGGCAGCTAACCATGTCCATATATGACTGACCATGTATAATCTATGATACATGAAGCATTTATAATCCAATTCGTACACAACATGTTATAATTCACACATTGTGTTGTACTTAAATCCACATGGAACACTGGCATTGTATCCAGGGCCCCATAAATGGTGCATGTTTCTTTAATACACAGAGTGTAGTTCATAATTTCAAAGAACCCATAGTTTCTTCATATGGATTCAAAATTCATGGCTTCCACTACTATATATATCCTAAATCCCCTTTATTTACTTAATATTGTGGTCATCATGGATTAGTTGTCCACATAAATAATATTTTCAGTTGTCTCAATTGATCAGTAATCATATCAAAGCTCCATTATCACTACACGTCCAAAATCTACAGACATACATCCCCTATCCAATCCTGATCCATCATCACCATCATTTCATCTCAATCCCATTATAGATCAATACCTGTATCTTCAATATCAATACTTTTTAATAAGAATCATGATAAAAAAGAATTTTTATTTAGCATTTCTCGAACCACTATACAAAATGAACACCAAAGATGAAAAAATGTTAAAATATAGGAGAAAACAAGAAACACAGGACTGGATCAAACCTCACATGTTTTTAGGATGGTCTCACTTTATTGTAGTTAGTAAAATAAACGAAGATAAAAAAATAAAATATCAAAATAAATCCAAAATTCCATGAAAATAAACTCATACCCAAAATACTATTGATACACAAATCTATCCATTAGTAAATTTCTTCACATAAATAAATGGATAATAAAATGGGGATAAATACAATTAAAACAACATCTTCCCTCAAGATGGATTTATCATTGATTAATTGGGATTCCATATCATTTTTATTAAAATGATCCAAAAATTCTGATAGTGCAACAATCCTCGATATCGATCTAATCTGATGTAGTTCACCAAGAACACTCTCCTCCAATGGTCCACTAGTTTTCCGAGGTGAAATAGCCAATCTTGTTATCTCATAAAAAATGTATTCTTATAGGTTAATTTAGGTTTATGTGTCAAAAAATTAAAATAATAATTTATTTTATTTATTTTATTAATTCTTCTATTACTGCACATTATAAAAATTTCTGATACAAAAAATGATTAAGTCTCACCTAGGGTAAAACCCAAACTATTGGATCAACGATGGTCTTAGAATTCCAAACTAATACACTTTTTAAAATTTATTCCAATTTTTCAGGAAAACTACACATGCGTGATATTTAATATATTTAATATAGGTAATATATTTAAAAATTTAATTCCATCCCCACTAGGCTACTGAATCTCATACCATCTCATCACTTGGCTTCAAAAATAATCCAAATAATATTCTAATGTAAAAATAATCAGAGTAATTACACATAGCAATTCTTTGTAGATATCGTTTCCACTAGATTTAAAAACAATTCTTTTATATCCCTACTATGATACATCATATCTAAATTATTTGTAGGAAAATTAGTTATGTATTCTCTTTGACAACTAGAATTCCCAATTAATCATTTATCAAGTACTTATCCTTTCTATATTCTCAAGTACTCTTGGAAAATACTAACTATAAACATAAAAGATCACTTGGTTCATCTAGATATTTTCTGAATATGGTTTTCCTTAAAAAAAGTAAAATACAATTATATATCATGGAATTTGACAAAGATAACAATAACATAACGGAATATAATTCCTTTCATCATAATAATATCCTAATATCCCTTAACACATCATCTAGAATGGATTTCAAAATACATGACACAAAAAACAATTATCACTTTAATTGTTCCGTATTTTTTTTTTCAATACCTTGCCAATTAATTTACAATGACTATATCTTTGGACCCTATATATCCATAACATAAGATCATTATCTTATGACATGGGATGTAACTTTGATTCATTCTTAGAGAAATTTTTTTAATCATAATCTTAAACAACTATAATACATAACATTTATTTTCATATGTTATCAACATATTTTACATGAGACAATTCTAATTCTCCGAATAACCTCTTATATACACATGAATCTCTTTCATTCCTAGTCAAACAAATATTTTTTATTACGTTATTAAATAAATGTTTTATAATCCTAATTATTACTTCAATCCATAAATATATAAAACAACATTAAAAACATAGTTGAGTTCTTTAGGTCTTTCACCCTTTTGGTTGTATCATATAGACATTTTCCATAGGGATTTCATCAACTAAATTAGCATTGATATCAATTTTGAAAAATACTGATCATAAAAGTTTTCTATGAAATGTAGGTTAATAATAGGATTTAAAATAATGACTGATGAAACACTGTTTCATTATAGAATATATCTAGACCCCACTAGAAACCTTCAGTAACTAGTCATGCCTTATTGGTATGATATTTGCAATCAACGATTAGTTTCTTCTAGAATAACCACAAATAATTAATATGAGCAAAAGAAAATACAATAATATATAATTTAATTTAAGTTTTTGGAATTGACTTCTGAACTAAATATTACTTTAAAATCATATATCGTTTTGATTTATTACTTACTATAAGGATTCATTATTCATATCAAATAATATATCACAAAAATTGGTTAATATAAATGTATTTTTTAACATTCCTATGTAGTGTGTGTCAATATAATAATTCCTTCCACTATGGCTTATAATTTTTAGTGTTCTTCTGCCATCTCATGTGAATCAAAATCCATAACCTCATTCAAGTATATATTTATACCAGTATATCAAAAGATATGTTGTTCCATATTATATTAATATACTCTCTCACTTGAATAATACCTTCATATCATATGGATAATTATATCCGAAGTAGTTTTTTGGATAAGTAACTTAGATGCACATTATGATTTCTTGATGTATGTTTTCTTAAAAAATTAGATTTAGAAAATCTTCTGCATTGAAACACATAAAGATGTAATATAATTTATTTATATTATATTATAAGTTATATGATAAACCATAGTTATTATAACTAGAATATGGTTATATATTATTTCACTATTTGTGAAATATGTCTTGAAATGAGTTATGGAAGACATTATATTCATATAAGACTCATAATGGATTTTTCTTTTATTACCATCATTAATTTGATGTGTATAAAGTAATGTGAGTTTAGGAATATATCCACTCAACATTAAAATGATTAATGAATTATTGGTTAATATATTCTCTGACTAGACCACCAAGAAGATCTTATAACTCTTACCAAGTATATTCCCTACTTTACATTACATTCCTAAAATCACATAAAGTAATCTTAATAAGTATAATAATTCACCTCCAGAATCACGGTAAAATTGTTCATGTGAACTATTCTAAACTAACCCGGTAAAATTTGTGTTTTTATAAGCATTAATCTCTAATGATTATTTATCTAAAACATTATAAACAATAATTTCAATATACTTAATAATTTTAGCTCCCTAGAGACTAAACACCCTTCTAGGTATATCCTTGACTATTACTTTTAGTTTCACTTGAAAATCATTTATCTTTACCCAATTGGGTATATCTATGTTTTAAAATTATATTCATTATTAAATGCTAATGTTGGATATCTATTATTCAATTTTTACTAAACTAGTAGTTAATTATGAAATACCATAATAAAATACATTTTGAAACATGAAATATTTTTTTCACTATTTATATAACAGTACATTGAGATTAATATTTTTGGTAAACCTAAATTAATAATAATAGGTTAACTATAATCAATCCTGTTTGAAATTTTAAGACATTTTATTATATTATTCTTTTTATTTCAAAGATACCCTCATTTTTTTACAAGGAAAATTCACCTTATTTGTTGTATGGTATACATACTACTGGGTTTCTATATTTAAATTGAAATATGTGAGTTTCATATTTTATTTTCATACCCATGTTATAAAATAGAAATATTACAAACAATGAAGAATATGTTTTATGTTGATGATTCTAATTTCTTCATCAATTCATGGCAGTTTTTTCCTTTGACCTATCATACCACATTTAAAGTATATGACTTCATGTAAATTCCTCCACTATAATTCATTTGACACATTGATGGAAATTGTGAAAACCAAATTAATTCTATTATTTTTGTAGGATTTTAAACCTTTACCATAACTTTTTTTAGTATAAGTGTGAGGATCTATATTCTAACCAATCCTTATCAAATCCGTAAAGCATAGTCAGAATATTCCCAAGAAGATTCTCTATACTGTTCATTCAATAATTCTTAAAAAATAGATAATTCCGGTGTAAAGGATGACATCATGATTTTAATGGATAATTTCATATCCATATGGAATACCATCCTTTTAAATTAATCAATATAATTGAGCAGCATAAAGGAAATATCACTAGATTGTTTCATATATTTAGGTGTACCCTAGTAGACTGTAGTGATAATCAAAATTTTTATAATCCTCAATTTCTCATTTTCATTTTATGGGAGATGAGTTTTCATGGGGTATACATCCATTCCATTTAATTTCATATTAAGATCTCTAGACATATTTTATAAAAAGGTGTTATGAAGATATAAATCATCTACCATATATCTCATATAAGAATCGTTTTAACCTTTTCTCATTCCCTGAGGTGGTTGATCATGAATAGGGGATTCGATAACACAATACACATTTTCCCTTATTAATTCATTTTATATAAAACTAAACTCTCAAAAAAATTGATGTGGAAAATTAAATTTCCTAGAAATGATTATAGTGCTCCCATAGTTTGGTGTTCTATTTTTTACTTAAATGTAATGTATATATTAGTACATTATATTGATTACCAATTTTGAGGTAATAAATTTCCATTATTAGTGTCTTAAAATTTAATCAAATCCTAATAGACCTCACTTTGTATTTTAAATAACCCATTGGTTGGATATACTAGTATAAATGATCTATATTCACCTTCAAAAAATTCATTAGATGGATTGGGAAAATATTCAATGGTAGAGAGTTGGTGTACATTTTTCAACTACATTAACTCAAAGTTCCTAATTTTGTTTCGTGAAAAACCCAATCCATAAATCCTAAATTAAAATTTTCTTAATTATTTCATTCATGTTAAACTAGTACATGTGATGGTAACTTCCCTCAATGTTAACATGGTTAATACAACCCAAAATCTCATTATTACTCCTTAATAAATGAATTTATCTTGATGGGAATTAGACTAATAATCATTATCTATAGAATAATTATAACACAAATGTTGTAATTATATGTATAACATAATAATTTATTTAAAGGATTTAAATTAACATATAAATAAATATACTTTATTTTATACTTCAAACAATTTCTATTATTATATGGATTTCATATAATTTGTTAAATAGGATGAGTAAAACAATGTATGCATAATAAATTTATTTTATTACATCATATCATTAAAATTAATTTATTTACTTTATGTGATCACATTTAATTATCATGTAATCCAAGTATCATATAAATAATTAAATATCCATACAAAAAATATTAAAATAAATTAGTGATATTAAAATGAGATTTTATCTAAAATATAGTTTATCAAGAAGACATAAATGAACCCAAAATATAAGACAAATAACACCTTAAGATGATCCCATGATTTATAAAACTAAAATATTAATTTGTGTGTCACCTTGGTTGATTTTACTTTGGGTTGGGTCCCCAACCATGTCCCTTCATGGTTGCTCCATCCATGAAAAATTCTTACATCGATGTAAGGGGTACAACATGCTTTGGGGTTACATAAAATAAACATTGGGCATGGAGAATAATACATAATATAGGAGGAAATAATTATACTAAATCATAATATTTAATTCAATAAAAAAATTCATATAAAACACATTTAATAATTAGTAAACTAAATTAAATCTGATACACAGACAAGCTACTCAAGATGATGATCAATAACAACATGCAATGACAACACAATAAATTTTACAGAATTCATTTCAATTTTTTCATTATTAAAAAAGTTAATTCAACTAATAAAATAATCATAATTAATTAATTCATTATCCTAATAATATGTGGAAATAATTCATGAGATTATTATACAATATAATATTAAAAAATAATTTTTCTTAGTTTAAATTTATTAAGTACAAAGTGTTTCTTGAGGGGGAACACAATTTGTACTAACCTGGTATATTTAAATTTTGGTACTACAATTCCATATATATTTGACATGGTTGGGAGGTAATATAGTATGTACCCTTCTATGTCAATTTAACCCCATTTCTAGAATTCAATACTTACACAGTGTGTTCTATTAGCCAACATAATGAGTGACTTACACTGATTACGGTTCTTTTCATTTACATTGTATATGTACAGAATGAATGACAACATGAAATTTCACAGTATAGATGAAATTTTGTTATGTGGGCCAATCCACATAGTTCGTGTGTGTAGCGTATCTAAACCGATTAGCAACACGAACAATACTATCAGGCTGGGTGCCATTGAACATAGGCATTCCCCCCATATGCCAAAGGTTTCCAACTACCAGTGAGGGTGAAATTTAACAAGTTGGGGAGACTATAGCCTATGGGGATAGATAACAATACTGATTAAAGTAATAATTTATAATATTCAGCTTAAATAAATACCAAAAAAACTCCAAACAAAACCACAAGGAAGAATTAGAGCCAATAAATGAAAAATAGCATAAGAAATAAATAAATAAAATATAGAAAAGTAAAAAAACAATCCATAATTCCAAACATAAAACTTATACCAATTAAATTGAAATATCATGTATATGAAAAAAGGTCTTACATACAGTATCCAAAAAGAAAGGTCTCCAAATGGCCGACAACTTTACAATAAATACATATACAAAAAAAATCATGCTAATATAGGTTTGAGAGCTAAAATATATTTTAAAACCATCCAATCATGACCTCAAGGTCATGTTCCAAGCTCCACACAAGTAGTTATGAACCTGCTCCTAAAGATGATCCGTAACTCGAACATCAATTTTTAAAGTCTATAGGTGTCCTGATGGACCTGTATAGGGTCTAAGAACTAGTATTAGTAGGATACTAGCCAATGATGCATGCATAGAATATGTGTTTAATCATGCATGTAATATAATAAGTATAAACAAATGATGTTATAATTAAACAACCAAACTTCTCTTTTGACAAACAGTCACGAAACATTTATCACCTAATTCAACCTATGCTGAAAATCATGAAAGTATATAGGGTCCTTGTCCTATTAGCCAAGGTACCCCTGATGTCATATAGCTTAGGTGAACCCCCATGTACCACCTTAATCAAGTAACTTTTCACATAATTCCTCATAAAATATTTTGTATCTTTATAATAATGACGTACAAAAGGAAATCCCAAAAAATAGTAATCATGTCCCATGGATCCCAACTCGTAATCCCCCATCAACTTAAGGCCCAACATCTGGGGGCACATTGATACCTTACCACAAAATAAATCTAGGCCTAGGGACTCAATCATAGGTAATCTCGCCCCCCCTACCAGTATCCTTACTACTATCAACTAAAGGATCCTCACCTTACAAAATTCTTTCTACATCAAGAACCCCAAACCATTTCTTATGCCACACTATCAGGGGCCTTTACCCACTCGATTGGTCAAAACCACATCATTAATGGATTCAACCTATGTGAACATGACTCAATCTACGATTTTTCCATCATTGGTGAGATACAATAAATTTTATGATAACCCAAGACAAAACATTATTAGATCCCTCTACCCATATGACCATGTTGCTCAAAACAGATGACCTACCAACATAATATCAAGTCCATGAACAACCTGATGTTCTTTCTACCTCAAATGTTTTCCTTGACACCCAATCACGTGGTCAAACCACTCAAACAATTTTGGACAGCCCAATCAGGGATCAACATCACTCAATAATGATAACATAGAAACCTCAACCTCATTCCAAGACCGTCACGACCCCATGGGCCACAATAGTATATCACATGAAATTATATATAATGAATCACAATTAATTATATATAAATTAAATAATTTAAATTGCACATATTAATTAAATGTAAAAAAATGCTATTTAATACCATTGAAATTAATTATCTAAATACACTTTAAAATTCATTATAGAGGGATTGAATGCCTCAAGTCGCATTAATAGAAACAAATCAATTAAAAATCCAAATTTAAGGATTTAAACACCCCCAATAAATTTACCCAAGGAGAAAAAACCTCTAACATGGAATCTGCCATGTGAAAAAAGTTAAGGGATTTCCTAATGAAATCCAATGGGTCATACAATCAATTCAATACCACCCAGTGGGGTCACACTAACTTTCCCAACGGAATAATAAATTTTAAACCCCCAAAATTAATATCAAAATAGAAATCAATATATACACCACCTACCTTAGACCCATAGACATATACATGTATGATATCAATCTCTAATTCAAAGCAGATTGGCATTGATCAGAGTCTCCATCCAATTCTCTAAAAATAGGGTGGAATGTATCTAATTAATTTAGCACTTCCTGAGGTAAAAAAAGGGGAAAAGATGAAATAGTGAGTTTAACCTTATCAATGTGGTATTATATAATCTAACAAATCAAATAATGGATGATTGGGGAGTAGATTGGAGAAAAATCCATTGAGGGAGATGATAAGTGATTTTTCCTCCTACAGTGTGCATGGCCAAGGAGAAAGAGATAAAGAAATAATAAAAAAAAGAATGAAACAAACAAAAAAACCAAATAAATGTCACAATGTTTACCAGAAAATGTTTCTAAACTGTGCTGTAACTGTGCGGGCTATAACGATGAGATACTAACCAAAAGGGAATCCTTACACCCTATACACACAACCTAACATAACTTTTCTCAAACCATGTGGAAAAAAACTTTAACAATTGTAGTGAACCTTGCACTTTCATGAATCAGCCTTTAACATTTTACAAAATCTATGCAGTAGATAAAAAATGTGCCACAAGGTTACCGTAAGGGGATCCCAAGGTTTACCCTAAACCATGCACCCTAACCTGCTATTCCAAAATAAGGAATTTGGACTCTGATGCTACCGAACCAAAAATAATACACCTGAGGCAATCTTAAATCCTTTTGACCAACAAAAAATCATGATATGAAGCTGATGGAACTCTCAGAACAGTGTTCATATTTTCATATTAGAAAATGAAATAGAAAATATTTTAAAAATTGAAATCAAGAGAGGTTTCCAACCCGATTAAAAAAAAGGATGTTACAATATCCCCAGAATAATATATCTAATGAAAAAACTATAAAATTAATCATAGAGATGGTACCAAACATACCCATCCCATTTAAACAAAACTAGACTACCCTAGTCTCTTGGGTATTGGCCAATTGCCTCAAGGGGGCTCCAAAACATTGGAATTACATAACCCAATTTTCTTTAATTCAAATCTCGAATCAATCAAAGTTACAACAACACATTTTCTGGAGCATGTTCCTCTTATGGTCCATTGTCACTCCCACACCACATCAGGTGATCTTGTTCCATTCCAGACACCCAAGAACAACCTACAACACATCTGTGTCCACCTTGAGCCCATTCCACATATAGAACTATGAGGTCCCGCATCTCAATAGATGATCAATTAAATATTGATCCCATGAGCCTCAATCATGTACTGTACATTCATGGTTCTCAGATTCATCGCACCTCATTCAACATTCACTATTAATGAACCGATGCTAAAGCACCTCATAATCTCACATCCAATGATGCTCAATTTAAAAACTCAATGCTACACACCACATATATACATATTACAATCAGATATGATACTAACCTGTTGAACCATGTCTGGTTATTCCATATACATCCCATTCACTGAGTGCATTAAAAAATACAATCCATAATAAACTATACCAAAAGAAAACAAAAATAAAACCATGACCATGTCCATAACATACCTATAACTATTGTCGGCTCAATAGCCCGCTCAACCCTAGGCAGCTCCACAACATGAACCTGACATGAATCATGTCTTCATGAAGCCTGAACTACTTACGGTGTTACTCCAGCTACATTCCACTCACCCTAGTGTTGTGTCCCATTGTCACTAACACGACTTCCTCATGCAGTTGAACATCATCTACCCTCAGTTGGTACTGACCCTGAACCTACCTCAAAGGTCTGAGTTAGCATCTAAATCATATCTTCAGTTAAATGAGAATAACTTTACAAAACCTATCATGTTGATCAACCTATCCACATTACCTACCTTTTTTTGATTCCCCTCATATTGATTTAGGAAATGTTTTGGATGCCTATATAGAAATCAAACCATATAAGACACACTCAGAGGTGATGTAGTTGAGTCATTAGACTGAATGCCCTACTAAAACATGTCTCGGCCTTTCTTTATACCAACTGAATCATCACTACTGAAGCCACCTAAAACCAATTCGTAAAATAATTACAACCTATGTTTTAGGTGTCCCTCTTTTATGAGAAAATTATTCCCCACCTTATAGTATTTTTTCAATATAAAAATGTTTACTTGAAGTTGAATGTCATGCAAAAAACCATCATCAAATCTCCTTACCCTGTAGGTGTCATTTCTCACCATACTGGATGAGAAGTGATACCGTTCAGTAAATGGTGTTGCATATTCCATGATGGACATGCCACCATGTTCAACGATTAGTAATTCCTAAGACCTTTTTGCCCCTAGTGACTCTGGTAATAAATTATCAAAGAATTTGGATTCAAAATCCTTCTAGGAGAAAACCTATTGTCAATGAGCCTAAACATGAAAATCCCACCATTCATTAGAATATCTTTTGATAATGTTTATTGAAATATTGAACCTACACCCTAAATGGATATCTATCTTCTTGATGATCTTATACATGCTCTCAATCTTGTTCTCTTCCACTAGTGGACCACCCTCACCCTAAAAAAGAGACATGTGTTGCGACTGGAACTCCCAAATTAGACAAACCATTAATAGATCTTCTCTTTGAGAACCCCAGTCGATGCTTCAAAGAACCCTCACATAGATCTTTCAGAGATTTTTCTCGATCTAAGACCCAAACAGAGTGAAATAATGCAGTTTTACAACCGGCACTAGAAACTGAGCATATCCCTAATCTTGTACATGTGGATCATTCTATACCTATTCTTTAGGGGTATGAACCTTATCCCAATCTTAAGAAACTATTTGATTACCCACCTAAAGCTCTATCTAAGATGTCCAGGTGGATATCTCTAAATTCCATAAATGGTCAGACATCCCAAATATATGACAAATATATATACAACACATATTGGTAAAGTAGTAAAAGGCAGTGCTTTCTGTAACACCCCAGGTAAATAAAGAATATGAAATATTTATATTTATCCATATTTGTGAATAAAATATTAATATTACTTTAAAGGGGATGCTATGCTCGACGGCGTACCCAATACGCAACAACGAGTTTCTTGGGAATCTTATGTTTCACTCTAATAACAAAATAATATTATTTTAAATGGTAGTTAATGCCTAGCCGTTGTAATAGCGGGAATGAACAAAACTAACTACAAAATTATTATATATGCTTGTCAAATATTTTTACTCTTTACAATAAATGTTAGAGGATTAAAAATGCAAATGAATCTAGTTTTTAATTGTAAACATTCTAATATTTTTTAAAAGGTGGATTAACAGCCTTTTGATGGCGAACCCCTTTTAAATCCACTTTTTGAAAATTTTATAAGCTCTATTTTTCAAAATAAACATATTATTTATGATTGGGACATTGAAATTTACCTTGGGTTAATTTTTAGTATTTTTCTGACAATGTTCATTTTTCAATGAATAGTGAAAAATACTGCATTTTACATCAAAACTTCTTTTTCATATAATTTAATTATATGGTTATCTTATCATTTTATTTTCTTTTAATGTTTAATTCGAATATATTTTTACCATGTAATTAAATGACGGTAATTGGGATTAATTTCACTTTGGAATTAGGAATAAACAAGTGCCAAACTTTTCATAAATATTGTTTCTAAAAAACCCGCTATTTGTTTTGACAACGGGAAGTTTTTTTAAAATTAATTATTATAATTTATGTGTTTCGAATTTGGTAAAATGAATTAAATATTTGGAATCAGAAGGTCCAAATTATGTAATTAAGACTCTTGTTTTTTGACATTATGAATAGTAACTCCGGTAATTATCTTTAATTATCTTGATTAATGAGTAATCGGGTTGTTAAAGATAATTAGATAATATCATAATAATAAAAAATGACCAAAAAATGTGTCCTAAGGCTACGGTTTGTCTCATGGACGACCATGGGATGCCTTGTGCCAAACTTGGGGGCCCCATGGAATCACTTTTGTGAGAAACTGACTTTTTATCTTTTTATTTTAAAATAATGTTTAATGTAACAAAGACTGTATCACCTAAGTAAAATATTTTTAATTTTGTCTACATAAATGATCCTTTGGACTATAAATATTCATTGTAAATCTAAAAAGATTTCCTACATCATAGTACTTTTTTTATAATTTTTACACATTAAATAAATAAAATTATTTATGACATCATGATGATGCAGCGATGACCTCATTATTTAACGGTTTAAATAAAATGGAAAGATAATGTAAAATCCAAGAACTACACATGTCCAAAACCTATTGGATGGGTGTATTTCGAACCCGTATCACCTTATCCTTGAAACACATCAATGTGGGACCAATAAAATCTGAAACTCATTTGAAAATAAAGTTACATTTTATACCTTTCCAAGAGTGCCCCTCCTCTCCTCTTATAAAAGGCCCCCACCTCTACCTCTATAACCACACTTACAAAGCCTTTCGCTTGGCCAAACCCTGCCCATTTCATCTATCCACATCCCTCTTTAACTCCTTGAAGCCTAACTTTGGGCAGAATCCTTTCCAAGGAAGCCTTTGAGTTCAAATCAAAGGAAGTTACTCGATTTAAAGGTAATGTCTTCACTTATGTCCTTTTGTTTTATTTGGCTTCTCCAAACCCCTAAAATCTTTTTATTAACTTATTTTGTAACAAATCCAGTATATTCAATATACTAGTATGTTTTTATAAGAAGTATTAGAGCTACACTTACACACACCTACATCTAATGGTTAAATAACATACTGTTTCCGTTGATGGCGAATTTCTGCCTCCCGAAACAATGATTGTTCAACATTATTTTGACACCTTCAAAGGTGGACATTAAGATGTAAATATATTTATATATGATATATAATATGTTTATGTTTTCCTTAAGATTCTGTATTTTTCATTTATGACATACCTTTTTGGTTTCCATTATGGGTAAACGTGATATCTTCATTTTAGGAAGTGCGGACTGCCGCCCACTCAAAGTGATTTGATTCATTAATGCCATATGTGGGACGTATAAAGGATGGAATTAATAGTATTACATATGTTATCCTACAAGAATTATATTATAATTTTATATCCTTATTATTTCATTCAATTGAATACAAAAAAAATAAATGAAACTAGCGTTCATGCGTACGTATGGCTTACCATCTCCATGAACAGTACATTTCATTTCTTATCTCCAAATGTTATGTACTATTATAAGTATATATATATAATGGATATATATGTAATATATTACATCTAAATGATGGGTATCATTCTGGAATTATAATATATATATATCTCATTTTTTTTATTTCCATTAATATGGAAAAAAATGAATGTAGCGTTCATGCGTACGTACGACCTACCGTCTCCATGAAAGGTGCTTTTAATTTTTTATCTCCAAATGCTATGGAATAGTATAAAATGAGTATATACCGGATATATATGATATTTAAAACAGAAATACTATTCTGGAGATGATGTACCTATAACTACATGGAAAAATCTTTTCCAACAAGTTCAATTTTTACTCATGTACTGAACATCGACAAAAACGTCTGATAGGAACTCACTTTATTAACTAATTATTATAGAATTATAATATGTGATATGAACTGAATAATAATATTTAAAGGAGGTCCTTAAGCAATTATAAATTGACCAAATTTTATTATTCAGGAGATTAAAGAACGATCGAGTCATGTCGGACACGAGGTACGAGATCCTACTCCTCTCTTTCTTTTTAAGTAAACACTTTTATGTCATTCCTTTTAAAGATCATATTTCTTGTTATTGGGATGTTATATTATATTAATCTTACTTTAATTTCTATGTTAATATGATGAGAGACCCTATTCTCTCTCATCAATCCATTTTGGAAGTTTTGAGTGGTGCCATTACGCTGCCGAATTTTTGTAAGAGATCTAACCTCTCTCTTTTTCATTAAGTACACTCCTTTATGTCACTTCTTTTAAGATCCTCTTTGTTATGATGGGGGATGTTCTTTTATATTCATCTTTCTGTAAATTTTGTTTTAATGTGATGAGATACCCTATTTGATCTCATCAATCCATTTTTTGATGTTTTAAGTGGCGTCGTTAGGCTGCCGAGTTTTCGTAAGGGATTTTTCATCTCACTCTTATTCCCGTGAGATTTATGCCAAATTTTCCACAATTTCCTTTGAGTGGTGTATGTACTTTCCATTATTTTACTCATTGTGTATAATACATTCATTAATGAGTATTTACATCAATGTTGTATTGTCCTTCTTTCAAGGGGTGCATGTCTCGAAAGGTACCCATGTCGGTAAGGGAACCTTTCACCTCCTCTTTTTAAAAGACTTCTTTTGTTGGGTCTTTTAATTTAAATATTGTTATGTTGGTATATGTTCTCATATATCCTAATTGATTTAAATTTTATGTCCATGTGATGAGATACCCTTTTTATCTCTCATCAACTCAATTTCTGAATTTTTTAGTGACGCCATAAGGCTGTCATATTTTTGCAAGGGAACTTCTTAACCCAAATTTGATTCTTTGGGATAATCTTGTACTCCTTGAATATGTAATTCTATGAATATGTGTGAATAAAATCGGATTGTTTTACACTTAATATCCACTTATATTGGGTGTATTCGTTTGTCACACATAATTATGTAATTGATTTATCATTAAACCAAGGATACCGTCTTTGTAAGGGACTTCGTCTCAATCTCTATTCATTGATCCATATTTTGTTTTATACAGAACCTTATTTTATACGGTGTATAAACCCCTTTTACTTTTACGTTTATTCAAAAGGAATCTTTTATCTACGATGCGTTTTACTAAATGAAAAAAAGGAATGTTTCTTTTTACGTACGCAATGACAACGACCTTTTCCACCGCCGCGAGTATTATTTGATCTTTGGCTTCCTCAACAAGTTGTAATGTTTTTAAAATAAAATAAATACCATATACTTTTTTTTTGTATTTTGGTATTGAAAATTGTTTTGATAAAGGATTATATTATGTCAATATATTTAAATGATATATTGTGATTGAAATGTGGAAATGTTATCATTCCTTTATGTTGGTTTTATGTGTTATACTTTTATAATGGTACTTGAACATTTTAAGGGTGGTTACGTGATAAACCATATGACGAGTGGTGCCTTGAATACCCGGATGGGTGGTTATGTTATAACATCCAATGCATTGGGTATGGAAGTCGGCCGAATGGCTATTCCATTAAGTATGTGTGGAATTTAGTCGTATGGCTATTCCATTAAGTATGTGTGGCAGTCGACCGTGTGGTTATTACACTTAAGTATGTTTATGTCCCAAGTTACCTTTATATGTTATGTGATCTTTATATGGGTTTTATGGTAATCTTTTGGTTATAGAAGGGTAAGTAATGAACTTTTATTTAGTGAAGAGTTTTTACTACTTTGAAAAGGTGAAAAGTATTACTTTGATAATGTATACATGGTTTACTTGTTGTTTTGAAAAACTAACAGTTTTCATTCTTTGTGTATCCCTTACTGAGCTTTTTATGCTCATCCCAAGTTTTTGAAATGTTTTTCACAGGACTTAACGTGGAATAGGGTCAAGGATGAGATCAAGGGAAAGTCATGATACCTAAAACATGGAACTAGACAAGTTTATTTTTAAGAGTTTTTATTTTATGGAAACTTAGTAGAAGTTTCTACTTTGTAATCTTTTGAGATGTAATAGTTATGTCCTAATTCTCTAAAACTCTAAACCTGAAAATATCCTCCATGTGAATTATTCATTTAATTCAATATTAAGTAAGGTTTAAGGCTTGGGCCTTATAGTTGGTATCAAAGGTCAGTTTAGATAACTTTAGAGGGTAGGGTATCCTCTAAGTATAAGTGACATTACCATAATGGTTAGGATTTCAGAAAGAGTCCTAGTTTTAGACAAAGTGAATGAGTAAGTATATATTAGTGTTTATCTTCCTCATTAGTACATGATGGTTTTTTTGATATACTCACACTGACCTTTCTGTTTTTAGTGAATGGATGGATCTAGCAGGAACCAAAGAGGCAACAGGTTTGAAGGAAACTATGGTGGTTCTCTATTTAAGATACTAGATAAAATGGGGGATTCAATGAGGAAACTCGTGGTTGTTCTAAAGAAACTATCAAGGATTCATAATCGACCACTTTAACCTTGGTATGTTATGTAATGCATCATGTACGAGATGACCAATCGATGTGGATGTTCAGGTAATAATTATAAAGGTAACCATTAGAGTTTATATGATCCTTACTTTTGAGGTAATTATGGGTTATTATATGATATGCTGGGAAATGAAAGGCATGAGATAAACTTGAGGTTAAAATATGTTATGATCATTTTTGAATATTTTATCTCGTTTTGGGGAATGTTTTAAAATTATATAGTTTTGGAAAAAGGACAACACGCAGACCGTGTAACAACCCGTCGCGTCGGACAAAGCTGCGGGAATCGAACCCACAACCAAAGTGCGACTGATATTTATCGCCTACCACTGGACTACGTGAAGTCCCTAGTTGGTTTGACTGATTATTTTTAGTTAGATTTGTTTATGAATTAATAGTAAGTTGATTTTGGGTTATCTATGGAAATTTATTAACCTATCATGGAGGATATGTGATTAGGTTAATTACTTTTCGATACGAAACTTTAGGAGCAACTGGTGTCTTTTGGAGATAAATGTTACGATTTAACATAGAAGACTATGTGACCAAATCCTTCAAATATTTGGGTTTCAATATTAGATTGGTTTACTTTGATGAATTTTATGGAAAAATTGTTTATCGAATGGTCCTCGTTGAACTTTGGGTTTTGTTGGACAAATTTTGGAGATTAAGAGTAGATTTTCTTTTTATAAAGGGTTATCCTTTTCTAGATTATCTGATATTGGACTAACCTTTTTGGTTTTGGTTTTGGTTTAATTTTAAAGACATGGGAAGTATATAGTTCTCTTTTGTGGATTTTTTGATTCTCTAGAAGTTGATTATAGTACTCTTAATGTGAAAAAGTTTTCCTAAATACTCGTCTTTTGGAGAAAATATGAGTTTGTGTAAGGAATATAATAAAAGTTGAAAGTCAACATGATAAGTGATTATGTTTCCTTATTAATAAATTACTCAATAAAAAGTATCTTAAAACTAAAATGTTGTCTATTAACTTTTCTTACTGGGGAATCGAATACCGTTTAACCCATCACAATTTTGTGATTTTCTTGTGGTTAACTTTCTCCTAAACATGTTTTCTATCACTCTCCATCAGAATGTGACCCTTTGTTTTTTTCCTCCATGTTCACATTTTCATACTTGGAATCCTAGTATGAGTTAACTCAGGTGACCTTTGTACTTATCTATCTTTATTTTAAAGTGATTGTTTTACCGACTCTTGTTCCAATGTTTCCAAGCTCAATTTTAAAATTGCAAGGACACAATTCTCAAAAGGGGAGAAGGATGTAACACCCCAGGTAAATTAAGAATATGACATCTTTATATTTATCCATATTTGTGAATAAAATAATAATATTACTTTAAAGTGGATGTTATGCTCGACGGCGTACCCAATACGCAACAATGAGTTTCTTGGGAATCTTACGTTGCACTCTAATAACAAAATAATATTATTTTAAATGGTAGTTAAAGCCTAGCCGTTGTAATGGCGGGAATGAACAGAACTAACTACAAAATGATTATATATGTTTGTCAAATATTTTTAATCTTTACAATAAATTATAGGATTAAAAATGCAAATGAATCCAGTTTTTAAGCATATACATTCTAATATTCTTTAAAAGGTGGATTAACCGCCTTTTGATGGAGAACCCCTTTTAAATCCACTTTTTGACAATTTTATAAGCTATATTTTTCAAAATAAACATATTATTTATGATTGGGACATTGAAATTTACCTTGGGTTAATTTTTGGTATTTTTTTGACAATGTTCATTTTTCAATGAATAGTGAAAAATACTGCATTTTACATCAAAACTGATTTTTTGTATAATTTAATTATATGGTTATCTTATCTTTTTAATTTTTTTAAAGTTTAATTAGAATATATTTTTACCATTTAATTAAATGATGGTTATTGGTATTAATTTCACTTTGGAATTAGGCATAAACAAGTGCAAAACTTTTCATAAATATTGTTTCTAAGAAACCCGCTATTTGTTTTGACAATGGGGTGTTTTTTTAAAATTAATTATTACAATTTATGTTTTTGGAATTTGGTAAAATTAATTACATATTTGGAATCAGATGGTCCAAATTATGTAATTAAGACTCTTTTGTTTTTGGACATTATGAATAGTAACGACGGTAATTATCTTTAATTATCTTGATTAATGAGTAATCAGATTGTTAAAGATAATAAGATAATATCATAATAAAAAATAATGACCACAAAATGTTTCCTAAGGCTACTGGTTGCCTCATGGCAGACCATGGGATTCCTTGTGCCAAACTTGGGGGCCCCATGGAATCACTTTTGTGAGAAAGTGACTTTTTATCTTTTTATTTTTAAAGAATGTCAAATGTAACAAAGAATGTATCACCTAAGTAAAATATTTTTAATTTTGTCTACATAAATGATATTTTGGACTATAAATATTCATTAGAAATATAAAAATATTTCCTACATCATAGTATTTTTTTTATAATTTTTAGACATTAAATAAATAAAATTATTTATGACATCATGATGATGCAGTGATGACCTCATTACTTAATGATTTAAATAAAATGGAAAGATAATGTAAAATATAAGACCTACACATGTCCAAAACCTATTGTATTGGTGTATTTCGAACCCTTATCACCTTATCCTCGAAACACATCAATGTGGGACCAATAAAATCTTAGACTCATATGAAAATAAAGTTACATTTTATACCTTTCCAAGAGTGCCCCTCCTCTCCTCTTATAAAAGGCCCCCACCTCTACCTCTTTAACCACACTTCCAAAGCCTTTGGATCGTCCAAAACCTGACCTTTTCATCTCTCCACATCCCTCTCTAACTCCTTGAAGCCTCACTTTGGGAAGAATCATTTCCAAGGAAGCCATTGAGCTCAAATAAAAGGAAGTTACCCAATTTAAAGGTAATGTCTTCACTTGTGTCCTTTTGTTTTATTTTGATTCTCAAACCCCCTAAACTCATTTTATTCATTTATTTTGTAACAAATACAGTATCTTCAATATAGAAGGATGTTTTTATAAGACTTATTTTAGCTACACTTACAAACACCTACATCTAATGGTTAAAGAACATACTGTTTCCGTGGATGGTGAATTTCTGCCTCCCGAAACGATGATTGTTCATCATTATTTTAACACCTTCAAAGGTGTCCATTAAGATGTCACTATAGTTATATATGATATATAATATGTTTATGTTTTCCTTAAGCTTCTGTATTTTTTATTTATGACATACCTTTATGTTTTCCATTATGGGTAAACGCGATATCTTCATTTTAGGAAGTGCGGACTACCGCCCCCTCAAAGTGATTTGATTCGTTAATTCCATATGTGGGATGTATAAAGAATGTAATTAATGGTATTAAATATGTTATCCTACTAGAATTATATTATACCTTTATATATTTATTATTTCATTCAACTGAATACAAAGAAAATAAATGAATGTAGCGTTCAAGCGTACGTACGGCTTACCATCTCCATGAACGCTACATTTCATTTCTTATCTCCAAATGTTATGTACTATTATAAGTACATATATATAATGGATATATATGTAATATATTACATCTAAATTATGGGTATAATTCTTTAATTAAAATATATATATCTCTCATTTTTTTTTATTTCCATTAATATGGCAAAAAATGAAAGTAGCGTTCACGCGTACGTACGGCCTACCGTCTCCATGAACGGTGATTTTAATTTTTTTATCTTCAAATGCTATGGAATATTATAAAATAAATATATACTGGATATATATGATATTTAAAAAATAAATAATATTCTGAAGATGATTTACCTATAACTACATGGAAAATTCTTTTCCAACAAGTTCAATTTTTACTCATGTACTGAACATCGACAAAAACGTCTGATACGAACTCACTTTATTAACCAATTATTATAGCATTATAATATGTGATATGAACTGACTAATAATATTTAAATGATGTCCTTAAGCAATTATAAATTGACCAAATTTTATTATTCAGGAGATTAAAGAATGATCGAGTCATGTCAGACATGAGGTAAGGGATCCTACTCCTCTCTTTCTTTTTAAGTACACTCTTTTATGTCATTCCTTTTAAAGATCATCTTTCTTGTTATTGGGATGTTCTTTTATATTACTCTTACTGTAATTTTTATGTTCATATTATGATAGACACTATTCTTTCTCATCAATCCATTTTGGATGTTTTGAGTGGCGCCGTTACGCTACCGAATTTTCATAAGAGATCTAACCTCTCTATTTCTCTTTAAGTACTCTCCTTTCTGTCACATATTTTAAGCACCTATTTGTTATGAAGGGGGATGTTATTTTATATTCCTGTTGCTGTACATTTTATTTTAATGTGATGATATACCCTATTTTATCTCATCAATCCATTTTTGGAAGTTTTAAGTGGCGCCGTTAGGCTGCCGAGTATTCTTAAGGGATTTTTCATCTCACTCTTATTCCCGTGAGATTTATGCTACATTTGCCACAAGTTCCTTTGAGTGGTGTATGTACTGCCCATTATTTTACTCATTGTGTATAATACTTTCATTTATAATTATTTACATCAATTTTTTATTGTCCTTCTTTCACAGGGTGCATGTCTCGAAAGGTACCCATGTCGGTAAGGGAACCTTTCACCTCCTCTTTTTAGAAGACTTCTTCTGTTGGGTCTTTTAATTTACATATTGTAATGTTGGGATATGTTCTCATATATCCTTATTGATGTAAATTTTATGTCCAAGTGATGAGATACCCTTTTTATCTCTTATCAACTCATTTTCTGAATTTTGTAGTGACGCCATAAGGCTGTCATATTTTTGCAAGGGAACTTCTTAACCCAAATTTGATTCTTCGGGATAATATTGTACTCCTTGAATATGTAATTCTATGAATATTTGTGAATAACATCTAATTTTTTTACACTTAATATCGACATATATTGGGTGTATTCATTTGACACAAATAATTATGAAATTGATTTATCCTTAAACGAAGGATACCGTCTTTGTAAGGGACTTCATCTCAATCTCCATTCATTGAGCCATATTTTGTTTTATACAAAACCTTCTTTTATATGGTGTATAAACCCCTTTGACTTTTATTTTTATTCAAAAGGAATCTTTTATCTACGATTCATTTTACTAAACGACAAAAAGGAATGTTTCTTTTTACGTACGTGGTGACAACGCCCTTTTCTGCCGTCGCGAGTATTATTTGATCTTTGGCTTCCTCAACAAGCCGTAATGTTTTTAAAATAAAATAAATACCATATACTTTTTTTGTATTTTGATATTGAAAATGATTTTGATAAAGGATTCTATTATGTCAATATATTTAAATGATATATTTTGATTGAAATGTGGAAATGTTATCATTCCTTTATGTTGGTTTTATGTGTTATAATTTTATAATGGTACTTGGACATTTTACTGGTGGTTACGTGATAAACCATATGACGAGTGGTGCCTTGAATACTAGGACGGGTGGTTATGTAATAACCTCCAATGCATTGGGTATGGAATTCGACCGTTTGGCTATTCCATTGAGTATGTGTGGAAGTCGACCGTGTGGTTATTACACTTAAGTATGTTTATGTCCCAAGTTACCTTTATATGTTATGTGATATTTATATGGTTTTTATGGTAATCTTTTGGTTACTGAAGGGTAAGTAATGAAATTTTATTTAGTGAAGAGTTTTTACTACTTCGAAAAGGTGAAAAGTATTAATTTGATAAAGTATACATGGTTTACTTTTTGTTTTGAAAAACTAACAGTTTTCATTCTTTGTGTATCCCTTACTGAGCTTTTTATGCTCATACCAAGTTTTTGAAATGTTTTTCACAGGAATTAACGTGGAATAGGGTCATGGATGGGATCAAGGGAAAGTCATGCTACCTAAAACATGGAACTAGACATGTTTCTTTTTAAGAGTTTTTATTTTATGGAAACTTAGTAGAAGTTTCTACTTTGTAATCTTTTGAGATGTAATAGTTATGTCCTAATTCTCTAAAACTCTAAACCTGAAAATTTCCTCAATGTGAATTATTCATTTAATTCAATATTATGTAAGGTTTAAGGTTGGGGCCTTATACTTTTTCACTACCCAATAAATTCCACCACATAAACCATGAAAATGGAATCTATGCTTGATGGTCCTCCCACCTTCCCACAAAAGAGACATTTATTATATGATCCCTAGTCTATTACCATCCTTAAAACCATCCTTACCTGAAACCAATGACCGAGTCTCCCAATCCTATTGAGAAATATCACCTCAACCATAGTACATTCCTTCTATTATAAAATACATTCCCATTTCAAATCTTACATTCCACTATATATATATACACATGGCATATCACATTTCATATATCAAAGAAATCATATCCCTTAATTTCACATTTTCACATTGAATTTGATATTTATCACATGGTATAATAATTTTACAAGGAATTCATATGTATTGAAATTTGATATATCCTAAAATGTGTCTATAAAAATCCAAACAACCAAGAAATCACAATCACACCATCCCATACTTGGAAAAGGTTCCAAATTCCATTTTACCTCATGAGGTCAAGGGTCACATATCACAACCTGTAACTTCACATTCTTAGTGAGCCACTAATGTGGAAATCAAATATACTATAATCTAGAAAAAATAGATCATCATTTACTACTCCTAGTAACTTGATCATCCCTCTTACATGGGTATTTAGGCACCCAAGCATAAATTTTAAATCTAGTTCAGACCAAAACCTACACTCTAGTATACCATTACCCAAATAGTAATACTAATAATTGTTGTAAAAGAAGACATTTAATATAACTTGTAGTGTCCCCAACCTGATTAGCAACTTGAACTATGATATCTTTCTAGTTGGAATTGGACTTAGGCATGTCTCCCCATATTCCAAAGGATGTTTACTAGAAGAAAAGGTGTAATTTAACATGTTGGGATGACTATACCCTCTAAGGATAGATAAAAATATTGGTTTGATTAATAATGTATTACATGCAATAAAAACAAAGACTCAATAGACTCAAACAAAACTCACTAAGTGGAAGCATAGTTAATAACATACTAATATAAGAATAAATAAATAAATAGAAACAACATAATGTAAATAAACAAGACAACATACCAAACACACCACCTATTTCATCTAAATGGAAAAATTTTGCATAAAGAACATAAAATATCCAAAATAAGGGTCACCGAAGAGCCGACCACAAAATAATACATAAATACACAAATCAACATGTTGATACAAGAATATAAGCAAAAAAATAGAAACACCATCTAGACACATCCTCAATGTCTCGTTCCGAACATCATGAAAGAAACTACAAACCAGCTCTTGAAGTTGATCCCTTTCCTAAATGTAAATTCATATGGACTACATGTGATCCAAAGGACCTATGTTTGGTGTGAGAACTAGTATCAATAGGATACCAACCAATGGTGTGAACATATAATATGTTTTAAAGAAGAATGTAAAACAATAAGTTTAATTGATTAATGAAATAAATACATAATAAAGATTCATTGGTTCCCAACAGCGACCAAGATGTTTTTAGATGCATTAGACTACGCCAAAAATATCAAAATTAAGGAGGGTCCTTGGACCATGACACCTGGTACCCATGATATCATATAGCTTAGGTGAGCCTTTAGGTTCCACCATAATAAAGTAACTCATCACCTCATGCCTCCTGAAACCTCATTTCCCCATATAATAATGACATCCTGATGGCACACCCCAACAATAGTAAATTGGTCCCATAGAACCGAGCTCAAAATCCTTCATCATCCTAAGACCCAACATCTACAAGCACAGTGATAACTATCGTAAAAATAAATCCCATCCCACCACCTCAATCATAGAAAACCATAGCAACCAACAGCTAGTATCACCACTTTCAACCAATGTGTTTTCACCATTCAAGTTTATTTCTAAAGAAATCAGCAAAAATATTTCTTAGACTTCACTAACGAGGGCCTCTACCCACCCTAGTTGTCAAAACCACCTCATAAACAATGTCAATCTTTGTGAACATAACTCAATTCAGTGCTTTTTTTATCATGGGTGAGTGTAAACCACTAATATAATAATCCAATACACCCATCAATGGTATTGTGTTCCCCTATGACCATATTGCTCAGAACCAATGACATTTCTATTCCAATTTCGTATCCATGCCCATCCTAATGTTCTTTCCACCTCAAACTATGTATTTGACAACCAATCATATTATCAAACCGCTCAATCATTATGGGAATATCCCAACTACTGATCAATATGACTCAATATTGATTTCAAATCCACCTCAACCTTATGGAAAGCCTATCATAACACCTTGGGAATTAGGAGTACATCAAAATAAATTTTATAAAAAAATCACTTTCAAATATCAAGAAATTCAATGATATTGAATTTCACATATCCAATTAGATATAACAAGAAAATAAAATTTAATTAAATTGAATTGCATCAGCTAAATAAACATAAGAATTCTGTTTTAGGGCTTGAATTACTCGCATTCTCTTAACCATAAAAATACAATTAAAAAATATACTTTATGAATTTGAACCTGCCGACAAATTTACCTAAGGAGCGATAAACTCTAACATGACCTCTCTAATGTGTCCAATGTAAGGGAATCCAAATGACATCCCATTGGTCAAACAGTCAATTCAATACTAATATTTGGGGATCTCTCTCACTTTTCCCGTGGTATGAAAAAAGGTATACCCCTAAGATGATCGTGAAAAGAGAAATTGAGATATGGACCACCAACCTTATACCCATAGATTTAGGAAAGTCCAATATCGAGCTTCAATTTGAAGTGGATTGGAATGAATTTATGTTTTCATCAAATTCTCAGAAAAAAAGGTGAAATGGGTCTAATAGATTTAGTACACTATGTGGAAAAAAAGGAGGAATGAAGAAAATGTGAGGTTATACATACCTATGTGATCATATTACGTCTAACAGATCATTGAAAGGGTGAATGAGGGGGATATTGGAGAAAAATTCACTTAAGGAGATGATGATGAGGTTTTCAACCTATTGTGAACACGACCGTTGGTAAATAAAGGAAAAGAATTATAAAAAATAAATAAATTAATTAAATACAAAAAACCCCCATATATAGGTTGCACGGTTTACCCAAAAAATTTTCCAAACATTGGGGTAACTGTGGTATCTATAGTGTTGGGAGAATTCAAAAAAGGGAACCCTCGCACAACTTGTAAATGGATCGACATAACCATGCTCAAACCATTTTAAATCCCTTTACAATAATTATTCATATCCTCTCATGGACATGTTCCATCCCTCACACAGTTTACAGAAAATGTGTGAAAATTTAAAATCATGGAGCATGATTACCTTAAAGGGGGCACTTGGTTTACCCTAAACCATGCACCCTGACCTCTAATTCCAAAATAGGCCATTTGGCCCCCCAACACTGTCGATATAAAACCAAAACACCTGAGGCACACTCCAATCCTCCAATATAACCAAAAAACACAATATATAGCCGATGTAACTCATTGAATTGATTTCTGATAGTCATCAAAGAAAATAGAATAACCACTAATTCCAAATTACTAAACAGGATAGTTTTTATACCCAACTCAATAACCTAGGATGTTACGGTGAAACATGTGTGATCACATGAAATTCCACAAATATATACAGCATTTACCGATGGAAATTCATGTGAAATGAATGATACGTATGATCACTATACACATCATTTATTTGTAGAATAACATGGATTATAATTATGAAGAATTTATATCCACATGAAATATTGGGATTTACTTAGCACATACCTGATGTGTAGTGATACCTATTACACAACATGTACATAAAGTTACACATCATGTAGTTAGGTCTGGATTAATGTATCTACACCTTTAATAACACAACCTTCTACTCTTAGTGCATCCCCTGCATGAGTTGACACATGTTACATGGATTGTGTATATAACCATAGACCATGTAATAAATATCTAGACACCTAAAAAATATGAATCATGTATCAGAGTGTATTATAAGTGGGTTATCATTTGTTATAAAATGTGTACAACCATATGCATGTTGTGTAATTAATCTCTACAAATGTAACTTGGTTGGAAGTTAGTAATAGATGTGTAATAATGCCAAGTAATTTGACAATATAACTTTCCATTATCTAGTTATAATCAATGATATGTGTATTTATATGATGTTTACACCATCTAAAGATCATATACCCCCTTTATAGAAGCGTGTTGGTGCATTATTAATATGTTACATATAATGACACTATGTACTCACCAACATATGGTGTCTTGTGATTGATGTGGCTCACACCAACTGTTATTGATCATGGGTACATGGTGAGTAATTTACCATTACATGTCATCAAACCCTATCATGTAGTCATAAAACATGATACCTATAAATGGTATATTTTTCTACATTACAATTCTTCTCAGCCTCGTCTTGGTCATATGATTTTAAAAGAATTCATTATATCTAAATTTGGAATAAATAAGAAAAAAAATAATTGGGAATAACAAAAAATGTGAAATTGATAAAATTAATAATAAATTATTATGAATTATTATATGACCAATTTGAAACCACTTGAAGCTTGCCGCATGTAGTAGAATTCAGAGAGGTATGCAACAAATTTTTTTACTTGGTTTCAAATGATAACATCCAAAGAACATGAAAATGCTTCCCTAGAGCTTCTTTGATAAAATATTTCACATTTAATTTAAAATTCATTTAAAATATGAATTATATTATACTTGAAAATTCATCTTATTTTTTTTGATCAATATGGTTTCTTACCTTATGATATCATCATTGTGATTAAGAATCTATGTGATGGATCTTTCATTTGTATCCAAAAAAAATGCACGATGAATATATAAAAAAACTCTAATAATATTTTGGGTGTTAGCGCCGATGTAACAAGGTGCTTTCATCTTTTGTATTTGATTATAATAAATAATGTCTCTTGATCTGTATTTTTCATGATGGGGAGTAGGATTATTTTCTCTCTTGTTTCATGAGATAATTCACTTTGGAGAATTCATTATGAATAGATACTCTCATTTTTTGAAAATGAAATAATTTTTATTTTATACATCAGGTTAAACAAATAATAATTTAACAATAAAAATTTATCTAATTGTTTATTATTAGAAATCCCCATGTAAAATATTTATAATAATAATAAATTATTATTGTGCCTATTAGACATAATTTAATTTGGTTTAAATAATAATTCTAGGTTATTATGGATATATCAATATGTGTTTATGAGATGATGATATGTTAAGTGGAAATGAATTAAGGGACAATGTTTGGAGGAGATCATGATGTAATTATTCAACTTTGAGGGAGCTCTAGCGCACATTAGGACTTTTCATCATTCTTACATTTTGTACAATTGAATTATATTTTTTGGGGTTACTTCAGGTATTTTCATTGACTCAAAGTTCTATATTTATTTATAATTTTCAATTTGTTGGGTTTTAATTCACATGTTATTCCACTTTTTCATTTAGTTTGGCTCCATTTCTTTCCATGTTTCCTCTAATTTATATATGATGTTTATCTTGGTTGTGACATAAACTATCTTCACTCAACCTATTAATTTATAGTTTATCAGAATTTTATTAGTTGTTGATTTTATTCTAGACCTTTCATGAAGTATCTTTTATGGTTCTCTCAGATATTTATTTCATTCCTTCCATCCCATAGAGGAGATAGAATATCCTTGGTCTTGGTGGTGACTAGATGTTTCAATGAGATCATGAATCACATATAGGGTTCTAGAGGGGTGGTCATGAAGGTTTTATTCATTCGGTATAATATGGGTGGTGGTGATCCTTATTATTTGTTTTATAATGTTTTAGGTAATTTTTTTGATAGTTTTTACTATATTATTATGTTGGTTTGTTCTGTGTGGGTTCTCCAAGATTTTGTTGTCGATTTATGGGTTGTTGTTTCTTCATATTTTCATTATCATTCAATTGAGCCATTCTATAATTTTTGGTATCAATTTTTTTGGATCCTTAATATGGTGTTTTTATTTCTTCTGATTTGATGGTGTGTTATTTTGATGAAGGATTTGTTCTATGAAGTAGTTATTTTCATTTTCAGGTAAGATCAACAGTTATATCTTTTGGTGGTCCATTTGAGATATTCTCTATGTTATTGATATAGTTGGAAACAAATTTCATTTGAGGAGAGCATTGTTTTATCACCAAAATAAATTGTAGGACTTAAAAAGGATGTTGGATTGTGGTTCTACCTACCATCTCACCCTAGATATTTTCTAATTTTTTTGAATCTTTGTTTTGGTCGGTTCTAATAGTTGGTTTTGTATTGTTTCATGGGATTGGATATTTTATCCTAGATTCTTATATTTTATATTGTGTTCATTTATATAATTTTAATAAAATGAATTAAGTGGTGATGATGCTTAGAGATTGTTATGGATACATCCTCATGATATATATATGGCGATTTATGTGACCATCATGAATTTAAAGGTATTTATCGATGGTGAGAGTATTTTCTATAAAATTTCATTGATGTTGGAAGCCCTCAGGATTGAATAAAAATTGGTTGAAGTGAATTTTAGTAAAAATAGTTTCTTTCATAAAAATAACTCTATAATTATGCATGCTATAGTAGGGTAAACAACATATGCGTTAGGGGAATCTAGAAATTGGAATACATATGTAATAGTAACATAACATGTGAAACTTAAAGGAAACACAAAAAAATTAATGGATATTAAAGGGTATCATTGAATTTTAGTGGGTTGCACAATGTTGAGACAATAAAGTTCACTACACATGTTATGGTATAACTGAAAAATAATATTGGTGTAAATTTAGTATGTTCTCTATGTTGGGGTAAAAAATTCTCAAAGGCTATATAATTTTAAGACACCAGTTATGTAGAGTTAACTATTAATATATATGAGTTTTATATGGGTAACCATAGCTATATAAATGTATGTAGTAGACTCACTCAAGGGTGGTACTAATTTTTTGGTTTTTCATAAAGGTATCTGTACTATCTATGAGCAACATAAATGTCATTTGGACCAATGTAAGAGTAAAAATAATATAAATAAAAGGTTGTGTAACTATATGTTGAGCTCAAATAGTTTATTTTTAATTAAGAGAAGATTAAATAATATGATACTTTTAGTGTTGATATTTGGGGAGTCAATATCAAAATTAATGAGAACAATAATGATTCAATATATTTATTTCTCTGTACCAAGTGATTATGTAATTGGAATAAAAGATTCCATATATTTAAAAAATGGATACATCGCCTCAAGTAGTAATGAAATCATAGAATATATAGAGATTTAAAAATAGTTTTCTCATGAATAACACATTGTGGAAATACAATTTTTTAATTTTTGCTTAACCTGTAAATAATGTGAAATCGTTCAATTATCTGAGTTGTCACAATATAGCACATGATGGTTGAGATTTTGAAGTCACTGAGGTGGAAGTCAAAATGTGAAGTGAGCATGGTGATAGGGCATTTCGAAGTGTATTTTTATTGAATTTTAACTACACTATTCCATGGATATCCAGATAATGTTGTTTCTCTATAAGTCACCCCAATATTATTTTGTTCCATATTAAACAAATACCTTTTCGTGGTTTAATATTTGAGATCCACATAATAAGTAATATCATTGTACATTATTATTCTTAGAGATTTGGATGCTATGAGATTACTAGGGTTGATTAAGATTGGATAATTTCCGATATCAAATGGAGTTAATCATCTCTGTCTACATGATATATTATTGATAATAATGACTATTCTAAATGAATGGATATATAACAGGATTATAGAAACATAAAATCATGGATAAAATATTCACAATGATTTAAGAATACATAAATATATATATATTCGAAAAAAAGAAGAAAATGAGTCATTCAACACAAATATTTAGGATGCTTTTGTTTATAAAAGAGGGTCACATAATAGAAGGGTGAGATAATTTATGGGTTTTATTTTTCTAAATAATAATTTATAGTTAAATAAAATTTCTATGAGTCATGATACTACATTGTATAAAATAAATTAAAGGATTCAAGCTTGGGTGGTCTTATAAGAAGGATATCACAACAACCCAATTATTCATATAGGATAGAGAAGAACAAGATTGCATAATATCTAGAGGTAATTTCAATACCTCTATGAAGATCATCATTTTCAACTACTGATGTTCTTGATGGTTCTATACATGGGTGAACCAGATCATGTATGTTCATGAAGTAATATGAAATCCTGTGTTATAGAAGAAACTTGTAGTGTTAAAGTGATCTTTGTATATTTGGATCAACATTGAAGAGATGATTTTATGAATGGTGATTATAACCAATTATGAGGATAAGTAACATAGTGGATTCCATTTTAGTAGGATTTGTATTTTTTTTTAAAAACCATGGATGAAGAGTTTTTGCTTGGGGGATATAACCAGACATAATTGGTGGATTTACTACTAAGTTGTATAACCACATTTTATAATATACAGGTGATTGGGTGTATAACCAATCAATCTATGGTGTGACTTTGCAAACATTTAATTCATATAAATATTGTAGTGGAGTATCCCTAGGAGGGGGTGTCAAACCAACTATGAAATATAGTAGGATTTTAGGTCAAATGATGTAAATATTATGCCATTAATTATATCTATATTTACTAAATATGTGGTGTGTTTGTGATAATAAAGGATATAGGATTAAAGAACTAACTAGACATATTAATTAAAGTAATAATGAGGAACTTTTATAAAAGATAAAATGGATAACTAATTAAAACCATCCCATTCTCTATGATTTGTTATGATATGTTATCATTAATTGATATTAATTCCAATGTCCCTTATAAAGATATCATATTTTTTTAGTTTTGGAAAACTAAATATATAAATAAAAAATAAAAATTTAAGAGTGAATTTGATAGATCTAGTAGTGATTATGGATAATAAAAGATAAGACTATAATATATACTAAAATAAAATACATTTTATGAAAATATTCAACTCATGAATGAAAAGGGGATTCTGGAGATAGAGATCAATAAGGTGGCGCCAAATATAGATGAGTTTTATATAAATTAAAGAGTTATTATTGATAAAAATAATAAAAATATATTGAAGGAGATTTTTCCTGAGAAGATGGAATGTGATGTTAAGAATAATATGGTTCAGAAGGAGGATGAGTTGAAGAAGATAATAACAATATTTATATAAAAAAATGAATTAAATAAAATCTTAGAATACATAACCAAATAATTTGAGGTGAAAGGAGTATCTTATCAAGAATAATAAGGAAATAGTCATGTAAAATATAATATTATGAAATTTAGAAATATAATTTTTGTTTCTAACAGTTCATATGTTAGAAATATGTTTTAGTATTCTTGGACTAATAAGAAAAAATAGATACACTCTCCCCTATCAATGGAAGACATTAAATTAATGAAACCCACTACCCCTAGGAATTATAAGCATTTTATTATATCAAGATAAAAATATAAAAGTTCTATAAAATTACTAGAGAAAATGGAAGATTTAATTTCATATGTTTCTATTCATGTGATAGAAGTTATTGATTTAAATATTACGCTTGCTATCAGAATATATATTTACCAGAGAATATGATGTAAATAAGGGGGATATTTCGTCGGAAAGTTGGTACATTCATTAAGAGAATAAACTCCTTGACCATTTTTACCCCAAATATGTAAAAAAAATAAACTTGGTTGTTTATATGAAATAACTGGTATATGTGTATAAAAAGGTCACAAATATTATGAGTGAATGAAAAAATTACCAGGAAAGGATATCAATTCTATAGAAGGGAATAAACTTTGTAAATCCAAGTAAGATGAGTTATGAAATATTAATTGATTCAAGAATACATCTGAGAAGCCCAAATAATCTAGGACCCCAAAGATTGAGTGACTGTATATTTAGACTAACCAACTAGCTGGGGATAAACAAATATATATGGAACAAGTGAGTGTAAAGGAAAAAAAAAAGAAAACATGTTGTTTTATTAAAAGAGAAAAAATATCAATAGAATATTTATATAAGTGGTGTCCTAAAACAAAAAATAATTCATATGAAATATATGTATAGACTAACAAGAACACATAGAATATTCTAATAAATTTACCATATTAAGAAGATTTTTATCATAAGGACGATGCAGTCCCAAGATAAAAAAATTTCCTTATTTTATAAGGAAAATAATACTACTGAAAAAATGATGTTAGCTAATGGTGAGTATATGAGTTCAAATACTATGAAGATTGTTTATAATATAAAAAGATACTTACAATCTAGGATAAGAAGAAAGATATTAGAGAAAAAGGGAGAGAGGAAACTCACAACTTGAGGGTATATTCGAAGGAACAAATAGGTCCTTCATTAATCCCTTATTATTAATTTTGAGTTAAAAAGTATGTAATTAATCAATTTTTTAGGGATTTCACTACTAGAAAACATGTAATATATTCCTTCATATATCACCCTAATTAACATGATAAACTAGAATTGAGTTCATCCCAAGAGAGGGTAAATATATTTGATGAGGATATTATACGGTGAATCTAGAATTGATGGATAGATATAAAAAACTAGATATTGAGATTTTTCAATCACACATACAACCATTTATTTTTATTATATTGATTGTGTTAATAATTTGGGGGTGTTGGTTTATGAAAATGTGAAGAAAATGGGGAGTTTATTGCATGAACATTAAATATTATGATGGTTTTTTTAGATTTATACAAGATACATATCTCTCTTGAAAAATATTTTTGATGAAATTATTTATTTTTAGAGTCTATAAATGATATCACATTTTTTGTAAATTATAGACAAAATTTATGACTTTGTTTATACACTCTTTTTTTTCTACACTAGGTTATCTGATGTAGACATTAATTTTTCTAGAAAACGGTCTTTTCTATGAAAATATATGATATCATTCTTCTATATATTTTATTCAGAAAAAGAAAATGTGATCGGTAAGGGGGAGATGAAATTCTATTATTAGAAGTATGAAATAATTAATAATCCATGCTCTTACATTTATGATATCCATTAGGGGATATGATTGTTCCCTTTTTATTAATTATTAATTATGGGAGAATATAATGCCTTACATAATGAAATAATAATGTAGAGGTATTGAAAATGAATCCAAATTGGGATATTATTGTGGCCATTGTATTTAATTATATTTTTGTGTCAATGAGGAATCTTGGTGTTAAAGGATATATTAATGTGTTGTTGGGATGATGAAATACTATGTGAAAATGAAAGAAGTGATTATTCTTGGAGGACTATTATGAATTAATCCCAAATATTTATATGTGATTATTGATGCACTAATATTCAAGATAATGTAATATAATACTAGTGAGAGTTTTGTTAGTAACATTTTATGGATGTTTGAAGGCCTTGTGATTGATTAAAAAAGTCCTAAACATTATTTTGAAATGAAATAATATCCTACCTAAAGGTCACTCCAGAAATATTCTTACCCCATAAGTGTAAATAATTTTTATTGAAGTTGCACATAAAAATTGTACTGCCAATTTAATGTTATCATGGTATTATATGTGTAATGGTAACTCCAGAATTTGAATGTTTATTTAATAGTAACACTAAATTTGAGTGAGTTATATAATGGTGAGACCATGAAGTCCCATACCTTTGAAATGGTACCACTATAAAAGTTAAATGTTGTTGTTTTTAGTATTTGTGTTATGGTAATATTATAATGGACGTTACTTAATTGTCAAACATATGTTGTGTAGTGGAAACTCTTAAAAACCTAGAGTTGTGTATGTATACCAACAACTGCCTAAAGGTAATTCAGGGAATCACATATAGGTAACACATAATTTAAATAAATGTGTAAAGGTATCTCTAGTTTCAATTATCTACATAAAGGTCATATGGACCTATGTAAGGGTGAAAATAAACTAAAAAAGGCTTTTTAATGGTATATTGTGTTTCCATAATTCATTATTGATAAGGAAAACAATTAATTAGATAATTATTTTAGTTCTAATCTTAATGGATTAAATATCATATTCTATGATAATTGTTATGATTAAATTTGGTGAGCTTGGATTTCCAACTAATTAATTATCTAGAATATGTGATGTTTCATAGTGAAGAAATGGAGATCTCACTAGAAGGAGCTATGAAATCAATGATGTCTTGGAGTAGTCCAATAAATTTTCTAGGAAAGGCAACATCATGAGGTAGGTGTTATAAAATTTTGGTTTACCTATTATAAATAGGTAAGAATTATATAAACATGGTTGTTTTTTAAGAATAATAAGTTTCGATATTTTAGTCATTGAGTTAGAATAAAAAAAAGTTTTGATTGGGTGATAGAGAGTTTTTTCTTGAGTGTCACTAGACTACACAATGGGGATCATGTTCAAGCTGTTTTAGTATGTTTTTCAACTAATGATTCAATGTTCTGTAAGAAACATAGCACATGTTAGATTAAATTTTTAACGACCCAAATCCGGAGCCCCTCCACTGGTGCCCCATACCTAGTTCTCCACATGACCTCAAGAGCGTTTCCCGAAATTCCAGAGGCTGCCGACTAGCAGCGAGGGCCTTGGTGAGTCAGTTGGGAAACTATGCCCTCATTCAGTAAAGTATACAGTGGAAGAACAACCAGAGACAATAGTAGAAACAATAAACAGCATCCAACAACTGAACTGAACAAAGGAAGCCATGTATAAAACAATAATTATGCAACATGGAACATATGTCTATGGAAAGAAGTAAACAAACCAACATTTTGAAGTACAAATAAAAACAAAGTATAAAATAAAACAAGGAAACTCCTCAGCATCGAAGGCCATGGCTCCGTCCCATGCTCTCCAACTCTCGTGCAATCAAGAACCTAAAGTAGAAGGGCTCTTTCCCTTATCTATACCTACAGAAACATAATATGCTTGGGCCCAAAAGCATGGCCCAAACAGGGTGTGAGATACAATCACAGTAGGAAATCACCCAATGATTTGTGCCTAGTAGTCAATGAATACATGGTTGTAATAAAACAAGAAGAAATAAATAGGAAAGCACAAGCAGCTACAATCCACAATTCACACAAACAAGGTACACAAGTAAACAACCATCAACAATAAGGAAAAAGGTATCCCTCCAGGTATCTCTCACAGCCAAAACCCTATGGTTCAACCTCTAAGTACTAGAAACCCTATAGGAGGCAAACACAGTCTCACCCGTCGGTTTCAGCAATGAAAATTAATAGAATCTATGAGGAAGAACTCACCATAAATTCCCCCTATAGTCTCGTATCGTACTAAAGGCTCTCTGAGGAAGCACTCAACGTCTCATTCCGCATGTGGCCCGCATCGAGGAACTACCGACTCTCTGAGGAAGCACTCATCATCAATTCCCCCTGTGGTCTCACATCATATTAAAAGACACTCTTGAGAAGCCCTTACGTTAATTCTCCCTTCAGTCTACTACACTAGGTTCTCACAGTCCTGTGTGGAAATAAACATTCTCAGCACACATACATCATCCAAGTAAACCTCAAGAACTACTTGGCTATCAATCTATGGCTCAAAAACAATAATAAAGCAACAGTTCCACTATCCTTCAGCTAGGCATGGAAACTGGCAACGATAAACAGTACAAAAAGCATGGCAAGAAACCTGAGCACAAAATAAATTACTCTACTCACAAGCGTAAACCTCTACTATAACAATCAAGAAAAGCCAGAAAACAGCAGGGAAAAAACAGGAATCCCACAATTCCCCGCCCAACGGAATTTGTGTAATTTGCACAAAATACTCATCAACATTCATCATAAAGGCACAAACAACCTACCTCGATCCTAGAATATTGATATACGTGAACCACGATGATTGATTCCCCTTAGAACGTTGTAGATCTGAGAAAACAAAAAAAATGCTCAACCTACGATAACTCGAAAAAGAAGAGGAATCAGAAGACAATGCTCAAGAAGAAGGAAGATTCTAAAGCTTCGATTCCAATGCAATCGACCGTGATTGAATCGGAGAAAGTACGAGGATACAGGAGCTCTTCAAAGATCTGGCCATACGGGTCGCTCTCGGAATAACGGGACCTAGAAGGAAGTGTTTCTATGCATCAGGCACGACCCTGATCCTTTTAGTGAAAAAAAAGAAAAGTACATGGTGTGTACTGGGTCTTTTCCGTAATCCGCCAAAATTGGATTCTACGTCACCCCTACACACAGTGTGTGTGGCCCGGGCATGACCAATACACGATATCGAGCCGGAGAAGATTACACAAGGTGTACTTAGAATGTATACAGTGTGTACTTAGAAAATTTCCAGAAAGTTAATTTTTCTTAAAAATTCCAGAAAAATGAAAAACATACCTAAAACGAGGATCCTGGTTCTTAAAAACTTCCCCCCTTAATGAAATTCATCATCGAATTTACTAGAGAGGCATAGAAGAAGAAACCCCGAACAGATCCGGCAACTGCGATTGTACATCGGCCCCCCTTTCCCAAGTCTCGTCCTGTACTCACCCAGGCTCCCATAGCACCCGTACTAGAGGAACAGACCGCCCACGGAGTACATTCATACTACGATCAACAATAGGGATATGATGCTCCTCAAATGATGCATCCGCTTCAAGTTCAACCTCCTCATGTTGAAAGACATGAGACGAGTCTAAAAAGTATCATCGGAGGTAAGAGACGTGGAAGACATCATGCATGGCCCGATACCTCTGAGGTAGCTTCAACCGATAGGCGACCGACCCCACTCTCTCCAAGACCTCAAACGGCCAGATGTACTGTGGTGAAAGACTACCCTATCTCTGAATCCTCTTGTGTCCCAACCTCGGTGCGACACGCAGGAAAACCCGATCCCCAACCTTGAACTCCAGAGGTCATCTCCGCTGATCAGCATAAGACTTCTGTCGAGACTGTGCTCTAGCCATCTTCTTCTGAATCACCTCTATCTACTCTGAGGTCTCCTGAACGAGATGAGGTCCCAACAAAGATGCCTCTCCTACCTCCATCCAGTATAAGGGAGTTCGGCATGGCCTACCGTACAATGCCTCGTATGGTGACATTTGAATAGTTTCCTGGAAACTGTTGTTGTAGTCGAACTACACCAGAGGAATATTCTTCTCCAAAGAATCGCCAATGTCTATAATGCAGGCTCAGATCATATCCTCAAGCACCTGGATCATGCGCTCAGACTGGCCATCAGTCTGGGGATGGTATGTTGTACTCAAAAGTACCTGTGTACCCAAGGCCTTCTAAAGTCCCTTATAGAATCGAGAGGTAAAGCACGCATCCCTGTCTAAAATAATGGAGTGTGGAACTCCTTGTAGGAGAACGATCTCTCAGATGTAAAGTCATCATAGATCATCGACACTTAAGGTCTCCTTGATCGACAAAAAGTGATCAACCTTCGTGAGCCTGTTTACGACAACCCAAACAACATTGTTTCCCCGAGGAATCATCGACAATCCATTCATTAAGTCCATCATTAAATCGTTCCATTTCCACTCAGGAATGAGTAACTGGTGTAAAAGGCCTGCTGGTCACTGGTACTCGGATTTCACCTGCTGACAAGTTGAACATATCATGACAGAACCAACAACATCTTTCTTCATACCTGGCCACCAGTACTGGTGATGAAGATCCCGATAAATCTTGGTGATGCCAGGATGAACTTCCCAAACAAAGGAATGAAAATCCAACATTAGATCCTCGTGTATGTCTGCTGGCACCCATACACCTCCTTGGAAATGGAAGATCTCATCCTCGCTCACTGTCCATCCATGAAGAGGGTCCTCTCCTGACACACTCCCCTATAGAACTAAGCCTTCTGTGTCTGATAGCTGCCTCATCCGTACTCGATCAAGTAGTGTAGAGGTAATAGCTCTAGAAGAAATGAAAGTCTGTCCCTGTCTGTCATGCACTTCCAAAGTCATCTCAGAGAATAGAGCCATGAGCTTCCACTCACTACTGTCCTCCTGAACTGCCTGAATCTGAGTTCTCTTTCTCAATGCATCTGCCACTATTTTTCCCTTCCCCGACGTATAGGCAAGCTCGAAATCAAAGGACTGAAGATACGCGAACCACCTGCGCTATCTCAGATTCCGATCACGATGAGTGAAGATATATTTGAGACTCTTGTGGTCAGTGAAAATCAAAATGTTCTCTCCCAGAAGGTATTGTCTCCAATAGCGTAAGGCGTGGAAAATAGCTGCAAACTCCAGATAGTTTGTAGTGTAGTTCCCCTCATGTGGCCTCAAATGCTAAGATCCGTACGCAATGACTCCATCTCCCTGCATAAGCACAGCTCCCAGCCCGATACCTGAAGAACCACAGTAAATAGTGTACCCTTTTTTTGGCTCTGGCAAGACTAGTATCGGTGCTGATGTCAACCTCCCTTTCAGCTCCTAAAAGACTGACTCATAAAAATCTGACCATAAGAACATCGACCCCTTCTTGGTCAGACCTGTCAATGGTGCTGCTAGACCAGAAAAGTCCTGAATGAAGCATCTGTAGTATCCAGCCAACCCTAGGAAGCTCTGTACCTCAAAGAAATTCTTCGTCTGCTCCTAAGAAACTATAGCTCTCACTTTTTCTAGGTCCACGGATACTCCTTCCTTTGAGATGAACTGACCCAAGAAGTCAATCTGATTCATCCAAAGTGTCACTTCGAGAGTTTAGCATAAAGTCGATGCTCTCTCAGTGTACTCAAAACGATCTCAAGATGGGTAGCAAGGTCGTTTAGAGTGTGAGAGTACACCAAGATATCATCCACGAAGACCATGAAGGAAGAGTCCAAGTAAGGATGGAACAATCGGTTCATCAGTGCCATGAAAATTGCCGGTGCGTTTCTGATACCGAATGACATAACTGTATACTCGTAAAGACCATACTTGCTTCTGAAGGCTGTCAGAGGTATATCTTATAGTCTAATGCACAACTGATGATTATCTGACCTCAAATAGATCTTCGAGAACACCCGGTCTTGTCGAAGCTGATCAAAGAGGTCATCAATCCTCGACAAGGGATATCGGTTCTTGGCCATCAACTGGTTCAGCTTCCAATAATCCACACAAAGCTGAGGGGTACCGTCTGTATTCTTCACAAATAGGATAGGTGAACCCCAAGGAGAAGTACTGGGTTGGATGAAACACTTTTCCTAGAACTCCTCCAACTACTTCTTGAGCTCTTACAACTCAGGTGTAGACATCCTATAAGGAGGAATAGACATCGGTTCTGCTCCTGGCATGATCTCAATAGAAAAGTATACCTCACGCTCCGGAGGCAAACCCAAAAAGTCCTCTAGAAAGACGTCCCTGAAACATTCCACCACTGGAGGAAAGTCTAGATGCAATGTCCCCTGATCATCTAGATAAAGACTAGCAATCTGGGATGTCACCCTTCCTAGTCCATGATGCTCGAGTCCTTCTCGACTTGCGCGAACATCCCATTCGCCTCTATGAAGAAACGATTCACCCTATGGTGAGATAAAACTCACCCTGTGGAGATAACAGTCGATGAATGCCTGGAAGGGAACCAACCATTCCACCCCAAGGATGACATCATAGCCTATAATCATTATGACATAGAGATCCCATAAGAAAAGATAACCTGCAACCACGAGAGGGAAATCTCTACACTGGAGTACACTAGATGTCCTCATCCCCAAAGGTTTTTCTAGTGTGAATGAGTTGACAGAAGAAAAAATGAAGATCCCAAGGCTCTCCACGACAGAAATAGAGATAAAGCTATGTGTAACACCAATATCGAAAAGGGATGAAGATAAAACCGAGGCTACTAAAATCGTACCTCGAACTATAGAAGGGTCGGGATCCTGCACCTGATAAAACTACTCCACGGTGAAAGACTGACCTGCACCGCGGCCCTACGCCCATGTCTGACCACTCTGAGTTGAATCTCCCTGCTGGTGTTGAGGGAATGGTGGGTGACCGCCATGGCCTCGACCTACACCTCAGCGCAAACTGCCGGAAGAACTCCAGTTCTCTGACTGGTGAGAAACTGGTGGTGCTACTCCTGAACAAGGAGTCATGGAAGAACCCTGGTCACCAGCTACTGGTGAGAAAACCTGACAGAAACGATGAAGGTGACCAATATTGCCACAAGATCGGCACTCCATGGGGTCCCTCTGGCACTGCGGCCTTGTGTTCCCAGACCGACCACACCGGTAGCATGTCACCCGGCTGCCTAACGATGCACCACGCTTCCTCGGGTCGCCGCGCGTAGACTCCCTACAGTGCTTCTTGCTGTCATCTGGAGGCAAACTAGCTCTGGAAGATGAACCGCCATGGCTTGCAGCTTCAGATTCTCTCAGATTGCGCTCTGCAATCAGTACCTGGATGATGATGGAAGTGATGAATTTTAGCTGGAAGATGTTCACCTGCGATTGGATCTCCCTCCTGAGACCATCCTCAAACTTCCTTGCTATGAACACCCCACTTCCATCCCGGAGGGGTGTGAAATGCTGCATATCAGTGAAGCGAGAGAAATACTCCATGACAGAATGAGTACCCTGATCTACGCTCATGAACTCCCGGGCTCGGTCATCCCTCATGGTCTCCGAGTAGAAGTAGTCATAGAACACATGCTGAAACTCCTCCCAGGCCATATCCTATTTTTGACCTGCCTGTGAGATCACGTCCCACCACCTCTTGGTGGAGTCTCGTAGCATGTAGGTAGCGAGCTTGACCCGCCTCTCTGGAGGTATCTCCAGATGTTCAAAGATAGTCAGCATGGCTTCCAGCCATGACTCTGTAGCCTAAGGTCCTCCTTCTCCTAAGAACATGCGAGGATGCTGCTGCTGAAAAATTCACGTCAGGTCTATCATAGTCATGGAAGGAGGCGATGCTCCCTAGAAGGCCTACATCATCCTCATGAAACCTTCACTGAACTGCGCATCAGTTCCTGGAACTAGTATAATAGCCGGTGCCAAGGCTGGCCCGACTGGAGGATCGACAAGAAGTCCCTGATCAGCCTTTTCTAGCGTCTGATCACTACCCGACGACAGATGTACGACCGAAGGAAGTCTCGGAGGCATAGCTCTAAAAGATCAAAAGTACACCTTAGATCCGAAAAACAAGGGAATGGAACACAAGGGTACAAAACGGTAACATGGAAAGGAAAACACATAAGTTTACAAAACTCGACTACACGCCATGTATAAAAACTACACGACGTCTCTTCTTAAGCCACTGACATGGGCGTGTACTCCTGCCCTACGAGTCGTGTACACCTCAAACTACATGGCATGTTGACCCCACACATGGTGTGTACTTTAAAACTGTTACCCTACCAGAGTCCCTTTACACGGCTAACGCACAGATCAGAGGATCGAAACCTCCCTCTGATGCCACTTTGTAACGACCAGAATCTGGAGCCCCTCCACTGGTGCCCCGTACCCGGTTTTCCACATGACCTCAAGCGCGTTTCTCCAAACGCTAGAGGCTACCGACTAGCAGCGAGGGCCTTGGGGAGTCGATGGTGAAACTATTCCCTCATTCGGTAAAGTATACTGCGGAAGAACAACCAGACACAATAGTGGAAACAATAAACAACATCCAACAACTAAACTGAACAAAAAAAGAAATGTATAAAACAATAATGATGCAACATGGTACATATTTCTATGGAAAGAAGTAAACAAACCAATGTTCTGAAGTAAAACTTAAAGAAAAGTATAAAATAAAACAAGGTATCTCCTCAGTATTGCAACCCACGACTCGGTCTCTTGCCCTCCAACTCTAGTGCAATAAATAACCTGAAGTAGAAGGGCGCTTTCCCTTATGTATACCTGCAGCAACATAGTCTTGTTGGCCCCAAAAGAATTGCCCAAATAGGGTGTGAGATACAATCCAAGTAGGCAATCACCCAAATATTTGTGCCTAAAAGTCAATGAATACATGTCAGTAATAAAACCAGAAGCAATAAATAGGAATGCACAAGCAGCTACAATCCACAGTTCTAATAAACAAGGTACACAAGTAAAGAGCTAAAAAAAATATGGAAAGAGGTAACCCTATGGGTAGCTCTCACACCCTAACCCCTATGGTTCAACCTATAAGTACTAGAAACCCTCTAAAAGGAACACACAGTCTCACCCCTCGGGTTGAGCTATGAAAATTAATAGACTCTCTGAGGAAGCACTCACCGTCAATTCCTCTTATAGTCTCGTATCATACTAAATTATCTCTAAGGAAGCACTCAACATCTCATTCCCCTTGTGGCCCACTTCAAGGAACTACATAATCTCTGAGGAAGCACTCACCGTCAATTCCCTCTGTGGTCTCGCATCGTATTAAAAGACACTCTGGATAAGTCCTTACGTCAATTCTCCCTTTGGTCTACTACACTAGGTTCTCATAGTCCTGTGTGGAAATAAACATGCTCATCGAGCGTACATCATCCAAGTATACTTCAAGAACTACATGGATATCAATCTAAGGCTCAACAGTAATAATAAAGAAACATTTCAACTATCCTACAACTAGGCATGGAAAATGGCAACGCTAAACAGTACAACAAGCATGGAAAGTAACCTGAGCACAAAATAAATTACTCTACTCACAAGAATAAACCTCTACTACAAAAATCAAGAAAATCAGGCAAACAACAGGGGAAAAATAGGAAACACACAATTCCCCGCCAAAGGGAATTTGTGTAATTTTCACAAAATACTCATCACCATTAATCAGAAAGGCACAAACCACTTACCTTGATCCTAGGAGATCAATATACGTGAACCACGATGATTGATTCCCCATAAAACATCGTCGATCTGAGAAAACGCACAAAATACTAAACCTAAGATAACTCGAAAACGAAGACGAATTAGAAGATGAAGCTCAAGAAGATGGAAGATCATACCGTTGTGATTCCAATGCAATCGATCGTGCTCGAATCGGAGAACGGACGAGAAGAAGGGAGATTGTCGATGATCTGGCTATACATGTCTCTCTCGGACGAATGAGACCTAGATGGAGGTGTTTCTGTTCGTCTGGCATGACCCCAGTCCGTTTAGTGAAAAAAAAGAAAAGTACACGGCGTGTATTTTTAATGTACACGACGTGTACTGGGTCTTTTCCGTACTCCGCCAAAATCAGCCTCCACATCACCCCTACACACCGTGTGTGTGGCCTGGGTATGGCCAGCACACGACTTCAAGCTCGAGAAGAGTACACAATGTGTACTCAGAAAGTACACGGTGTGTACTTCAAAAATTTTCTGAAAGTTCATTTTTCTTAAAAATTCCAGAAAAATAAGAAACATACCTGAAACGAAGATCCGGGTTCTTAAAAAATTATTTTATCTCCATTCCATTGGTTATTCCATGGTTCTTCATGATTTATGAAATCATGGAAATTTCTAGATTTTTGGAAGTGACGAGGATTAAATAATTCAAATATCACATAGAGCTAATCATCCAAGTATTAATGAGATACTATTGAAAAAAATTTAAAGGAGTTAAAATGAATGTCTATGTAGGATAACTCAATATTTTGAAAATTATGGAGAAACTATTCACAATGTATAATGAATATATAATTTATTCAAGAGAAAAATAAAATTAGTTGTTCTATACTATTAATTTTGAAGATATTATTTTAAGGATAACCAGACATGATAAGGGTGAGATCCATTGATAGTGTTATTCTACTAAAGAAGAACATTTAATTGAAGAATTTTTTTTAGAGTCTTGATAATATAATGTTTCAAAGAAAGATAAAGAGATGAATTTATGAGGTCCTAGAAGTAGGAGATCATAAAAACCAGTTTATTCATATATGTTGAAAAGGAATTATATTAATCAATATCTAGAGGTATTTTTAAAACTAGATGTGAATAATCCTAATTGTTGACTATAAAATTTGCTGATGGTGTTGTATAGTGGAGAAAATATTATCAATACTCGTAGGGGAAGATTTGATTAAGTGTTGTAGAAAAAACCTTTAATTTTAATGACATATTTCGAACATTGGATCAATGATGGAGAGATTATTTGGTGAAAGAGGTTTATAAATAGTCATGATGAGAATTATTATAGTAGACTATTGGTTTTGAGGAGTTTTAGTAAAGTCGTATAACCATAAATGGTAGAATACTTGGTGGTTGGGGGGTATTACCAGACATAATTGAATGATAAACTATTGGGGTGTATTTTTTATTATTATTGAATACTGGATATTCAGTTGGGATATCCAATCATTTTCATGTGTGACATAAATCCATTTTAATTGATTACTATTTTATCATGGATAATTCAAAGGTTACAGTGTCTAACAACCTATAGAAAGGTGAAATAATTTATATTAAACCTTATAGATCTTGTGTATAGAAATCTCTCTATATTTATTATAGTCTAGGTGGTGTTGATAAATTAAAGGGGATAAGATTTAGGATTTATCCTTCCACAATGTTTGAATTTAAAAAGGAGTAACATTCATAAAAAGATTAAGGTAACATGGATTCACCCCCTCTCCCTCTCAATAATCCATCCATATACGAGAACATGTATAGTTATCAACTCAATGATCCCCTCTGAAGATCAATTTTCTTCTAAGATGAGAAAAAATAAATATTTTTTGGATAAATCTATTGTTAAAAGAGGAACTTCTATCTATTATAGTAATCATGGATAATAAAGTACATAAATGGAATGGATACTAACATAGAACATGGAATCAACTTATTAATGTTGAGATATTAGGTGTTCTGGTAAATAGATTTTTTTTTTGATAAATTGAAAACATACTCATAATTTGTAATTCTTTTTCTATTAGAATATTGTTTAAATTTCGTATAGTAATTGAAGGTTAAATTTAGTTGAATAATCTTATTTTTAATATCCATATCTTTATTAGATTCATTATAAATTGGATATTCAAATTATATTACTTTTATTAAAGGATTAACTAGACGTTATTACATGTTTTAGTATCTGTTTATAGTAATTATATTTAGTGACAAACATAATAGAGATTTTTTTGTTACATGCTCATTTGATTTAATGTTCTAATCACCTGTATTATTTTTTATGTAAATCTTATTATGGTTATTAATTGATTTATTTTTTTCATGGTTTATTTTTAATAATATTTTATTGAATATAATTTTTATTTCATTATTCATCATTTATTATTATTATTATTAATTTTTATTTTTTAAACCATGTGAATTATTTTTTTACATATTTTTTTATCCTTACGTTTGCTCTATAATTTTTATTACATCCACATTATACATTCACATTCCCCTTTAAAATGATAAAAATATTGGTTTAACTTTAAGTAATATAAGTTAATGGTATATCACCCTTACATAAATATTTCCCAAAACCTTATGTAGATTTTTTGCTTTTTCCTTACCATTAAATAATATTGGAAGTAACATTACGAAGAAAATTTAATTTTGGTTTTTCTCGAAAAAAACGCATGGTTTTTTCTCATTACCATTACATGATTTCTATATTTCCATTATTCAGGGTTTATAAATTATATAATAGCGTTAAGTTAGTAGTTTTATTTTTTATTTTAGTGTTAGGTCCACTAGGTTAGATACCCTGAGAGGGGGGTGAATCAGGGTATGATAGATTAAATAAACTGCCCCTACTGATCTTGTCTTTTTATTAAGCAAGACTCTCTTCTCTCTCTTTCCTGCAGCATAGTATAAACAAAAACTAAATCATGCATAGGACACATTATTTTTTACTTGGTTCACCCTCACTGGGCTACGTCCATGGGGAATACACCAGCAATGTGCCGATGTACCAATTCCACTAAAAGCAAAATAATGTTTATAATGTTTGGGATATATCACTTCTAATCCTATGCTCACTGCCTTTAAAATTTTTAGGGTCAGCTCACTACTTTCCCAAGGATCACTCCCTGTTTCTCTCTCTCTGGCTCACTATCGGTGGAGAGGATCACCTTCTTCCTCTTCCTTTTCTCACTGCTCTAGAAAGGATCCACTCACTTCTTATTGACCGTTTGGTCTCTTCATTATGACAAATGAATACATCCTCTATTGTATGTAGATAATCTATTGAAATCCAACTTTCACCAGTACATGAATCTCAATTTTCACCGAAAGTATCATAAAATATTTCTGCTTTTACACAGACTTAAAATGAATTTCATGCCTCAACCAAACATGGTGCCCTTCTCCATGCCGACACGTAAGTTTATACCGATGCACAAGTTTACCTCAACCACTTGCGTGACACTCCCTTCTTCAACTCCAAACTTGCGCGACTCACACCCTTTTACACCCAAACCAATTTTTGCAACCATCAACCATCACGCTTATTCAAAAATAGGTGCGCAAGTGTAACAAAACTAAAGGCGCAACACCCCCTTCTTCAACTCCAATCTTGGGGGGACTCAAAACATTTCTCACCCAATCCACTTTGGGTGCGCAATTATTAACTAGCGTGAAACTTTTGAATATCTTTATACTTGCGTGACCACACCACCACATGCACGACCACTACACTTCCGCAACAAGAGCTCTGAATTTCTCCAAGTGTTGAACTCTCACTGAATGAGGAGGGTCCAACCTCTATTTATAGGCATTTCGACACCCTGAGCACTGGGCGTGCAAGTTTCCTCTCGGCACGCAAGTCCATCAGCCCTAGTCTCTACCGTGAAAGTCACCTACGTGACCAAACCCAAACAATTGAGCGCCCCTTTTTTCCTTTTCCATATTTTGATGTCCGGATCTTGGAAAACATATTGCGTGAAAGTTTCCAAGAATCCAAGACACCAGCGTGCATGTAACTTTTTGAAAAACACTCTTCTCCATTTTTCAATTTTGAGGTGCAATAATATTTCAAACACTGGAAACGGCGCCACCTTGTATCTACTCTTTTTGAACCGCCTCCAGATCTACCATTCCTTTGTCGACACTATTGAATCAACCATGGATCTTTACACACATCCCTTGAACTCTACATGCCACAATGAAATCCCCTTTGTCAACAAATTGGTACGTCATGGTTTTCTTTTTCATCAAAAACAACACAGAAGCCCACTTTGTCGACAAACACAATCACCTCAAAAAATGCTTCAATGATACCTTGAGGGATTTTTTCACAACATTTACCCTCACATAAAACTATTTTTACTCTTATATAAAATGTATTAGTTAGTCTTTACTCATACAAGGCTATGACAATACCCTCTTACAATGGATGAATGTTAAGTTTACCTTTATGGAACATCTTTTATACCATTACGCGAGGAGTTTAAATATTAATTTACCATTATGTAACTTAGGTATAGATTTACGAATCATATTAAAATATGTGTTAATGTTACATAGTACTTATAATTTCATTTTCATCCTTACACAATCTTAGCTTTATGCATGATTTAAAAAATATGAACTGAACATACGCAACACCTTCTTACCATTAAACAATGTGTTATGATACCCTTACAAAAAAATGTTTTCTCATATTTTCCTGACTATATCTCATTATGTTGACGGTTAAACCTATGTGAGTTTCTCTTTTGGAAACAATTCAATTTCAAGGTTACCCATTCATGAGATATTTTGGTAACTTCATACAACATATGCAAAAATATATTTACCCTAATACTTGGTATAAAATTTTAATAATTCATTAACATAAAAGGAGACTTCCAAAGAAGAATTTATTCTATGTGAATGGTATAATTTTAACTATACTATATAAATTTAGTCCTACTGTTACCAGGTTTGTGGTGCCAAAATTAATTGAATAATTTGAGCATGATCATCAAAATAATGTTAATAGAAATTTGTTGCCATTATTTTTCTAACCATTGTTTTTATATTATGTAGATGTATGAAACATCCATATAGAGATTTTTCATCGAATTTATCATAATAAATATCCATTCAAAAATCCATCTATAAACAAGTTTCATGGAAAGTCAGTGAAAAGAACAATAAATAAGAATAAAAATAGTGGGATACAACAATATACAATTCCACTCTACCAATTTACCATGGCATGGTTAGTTGCCTAATGTTTCTTTGAACTGCATCCATTATTTAAGGTATGAAGGCCACTTCTCTACACCAAATTTCTTAATCAACATATTTTCATAGTTTATTTAGTCATATTATTTTGTATAAGTTTATGTATTTCATAATTAAAACATGGTTATACCTCAATTTAAAATATATTTGTTGGTTATATATACTTGATGAAAATTCATTCACATTAATATGTTCTATCTGATTGAATATACCAGGTGCTATCTGAACCAATTAAAAGTTTAGTGATTGGTTAGGGATACTCTATATAAAATTTTGGGTTCTTTCTATTAATAAAAAAGGGATGAAAGGTCTAGTTTATTATATAATAATAAATTTTTATTATCAAACAGAAAAATAATTTTTTTATATATGTTAATATGTTTAATATTTATATCGCTATGTTAGAGAGGATTTAAGAGTTGAAATAAGTACTCTATGAATTGGGCTAGTATAAAATTATTGGTGTTCTTAATTTTTATTTTTTACTCCACCAATTAACTATTTGGATATCACACTCACATTCATCTATTATTATGTTTTCATAAGTAATTATCTGATAATTTCATTTTCAAGAATAAAAAATTTAAAATATCTATTAATCCCCCATTTATATTATATTTTCATCAATAACATTGTCTATGAAATTGTATTATGGTAGGTTTCCAAAATGAACAGTTTAAGAATTCTTTTTTATCCCAATATAGAAATAATACGAGGAATAAAATAAAATATTATAACACACCATTTACTTTGGATATATTAATATAGATTTTAATTTTTATTATGAAAAAAACTTTACTCTACCTAACAGAAAATATAAGGATCATTTTTTAATGGAAATTCATGAAACTTAAGTGATAAAATCCTTTAGGTCCCCTCTCATCAATGGAAGTGATTATGAGAACAAGAAAGATCGTACAGAAGAATTGGTTATGAATATTTCTATAAAAAATGGAATATTATTATTAAAACGTATAAAATAATATAATTAGATTTGGATACCAAGACTATAAATGATGCTTCCATGTATTTTCTAAATTATAAAATCACACAGTTAATTTACTGTTATTTAATTAGAATAGTTTATAGTGATACTTCAACATGAGAAACAACTTATAAAAATTAGAGGTATTTAAAATTCACTATGTAAAATATTGAAATTATAAAATAAGAACATCTTATTTAATATCTTATTATACATTAAACAATGAGTTTTCATGATATATTGTGTTACTCGAAAGACAAAGTTTTACTGAACAACAATATGCTATAAAAATGATTATTTAATATGAAACTAATTTCCAAGAAATTGGAATGAAGGGTATGAATAAAATTAATGAACATAATGAAAACAAAATTTACACATGTTTATTAGTTATCCCTTTATTATTAATAAAATAAGAATTATTAATAATAAAAAGAAATATTTTCTAGAATATGATATTCTTCCAAAAAATGGTCTATTCACACATTGTGAACATAATTTAAAATTAATTTTTTGCACTTTTAGAAACATTATTTGAAAAAATAAACATCATTTGTGAATTAATCATATCAATGTTATATTATACTAAATTTTTTTGTTTTTTATGAGAAGTTTCTTTTTTTGATGAATAATGAAAAATTCTGAATTATATTGAAAACTACCTATGCGTTTAAATAATTCTTAACAGTAAATAATATTTTAACCGGTTTTAAAGGAAAATTAGTTCTATATTATATAAAATAATACTAATTAGATCATTGGAATAAATTTCATATTTAAATTATATATAAAAACATTGTAAACTGATCCTTTTCACTTTAAAAACACAGATTCTTCTCAAGTTTGCAAGACTAATTTTATATTTATGTTTTATAATTTTGTGAATTTAATTTAGAAAAATGAATTCCATATTTGGAATCTGAATAATTTATGTTTTATTATATATTCATCCTAATTTTATACCACAATGACCAGTGAAATTATGGAAAATTCTTGACCATGGTTAAAGTAAAATCTGATTTATAGTGGGGTTGATACTAAGATTATGAGGTTAAAAAATAAACTATAAAATTGTAAAACACCCATTGACTGGAAAGGTTTTGAAATCAAATATTATTTTTTTTCTAATTTATTTTTTAGGCATGTTACATGATAAAAACATGAGTATGATTTAATATCCTAAAAAATTACAAGTATACCACTCAACTCACATATAAAAGGCCACCCCCTATCCTCTAGTCTTCACAACATAAAAAATATATGGTTTAGAAAATTCATACCAAAATCACAAAATATCTTTCCAACCCTCATCCTATAATCCCTATTTTGTGTATAAATCCAACCTAGGAAGGATTTTGGTGAAAACCTATGGAGGATACCAGAAGAAAAAGTAACGTTCTTCATTGAGTTTTTTTATTTTATTTCTACATCAATATAATTAAATTATTTAAAAAGAATTATGATATAATAAATTTAGCATATTCCAAATAATATGATTTTTTTATATTAAGCTAATTAACTAAAAACATCCCCACTTCCAAAAAATGGGATACATAATAGTAATTCATGTGTATAGCGGACTACCACCTCACGAACATATGTTTTACATTTTTTTTTCCATTCCCACCATTTATGGTTGGGTATGATGATGGATCTAAAGTAAATATATGATATTTATAACATAATTCTACATATATATTATTGTTAGATATATACATATCTACATTCAATTCTATAGGACATATGATGACATCACCCGTGGGTATGAGGGACTATTTCCTCACGATGTGATGTGATTCTTCTTTCACCAATTATTTACATAGAATGTGATAAGGATAATTTCAATGGTTATATGTCATATACAATATATATTTATAATATTGATGAAATATTTCTCATTATGAATGTTAATGTATATATATATATATATATCATTGTCTTTATTACCTTCACACTGAATGAAATATGATAATGTCATTCAAGTATGTGTGGACGATATCCTTTAATAAACGATGTAACTCTTTTTTAATCACCACACTGGATGGTTGGTCAATATAAGTATATTATATGAAATAATCTGGTATTTAGTATATTTTGATCATTATAAAAATATATAATATTATATACATTCTTTCAATAATGATCGTTGAAAAATGGAAACATTACTCAAGCATATATACAACTTATATTCTCCATGATCATCACATCACTCATTTTTCAAAACAGTAGTTAATGATTGGTTTTAAAGTTAAAATTAATGTAAAAAAATTATAATTATTTCAGGATTAATATTTTTGATATGATGAAACAATATAATATACACTAGAACTTAAACTTTCTTAAAAAATCATGAATGAGGAAACACAATAATTTATATCTCAAAATAGTGAAAATTATGAAATATTATCATCAAATTCTGTTAAGAAGTTATAAAAAGTTGATATATGATATTATAAATATTTATATGGCTATATAAAAAGTTAATTTTATTATTACAACTAGTATACATGATCTTAAATCATGTTCAATCAATAAAAAGCATGAGGCATGGGACTTCATAACAATTTCCCTTCATTAGGGCATATTGTTATATTGTCCACATATGTTCATCTATATAGTGTATATAATTCCCCTTAGTCCTATAATATCATGATTCCTTAATAATTAATTTTAATTTTAATTTTAATTTTAATTTTTTCATTATTGGTGGTTTAACATGAAAATTACCAAGTAGTAAATAATTTCATAACTAAATTTCATTTCATTCTATTATATTACATCATTGCTATATTTGATATTCTATGACAATTTTTGTTTTGATTTTTGACTATAATATGTTATATATCTAAATATTTTTGGTGTATTTTGATGTTAAACACATAATAAATTCATTATTTAATTCTCACTTCAATGTTATGATCTTTATAATGGTTTATTTAACAATCCCATTTTGATTGGGATTATTTATACATGAATTTACATTGAAGGAAATTATTTGATCATATGAAAATAAGATCCATTAAATTTATTCCGATATGGTTGTTTATGAATTTTTAAAGTAATAGTATCATTTTTTCAGTCATTGGTATTTAAAATAATATAGAAAAATATTTTCATTAAATATAACTTTTTCTATATCTTCAGTCAGAAGTCCATTTTGTTCTAAAATAATGTTTTATAAAAATGTTTTCAATTTTTTTACCATTTAAAAAAATGTTATTAAATTTTTTTACGCATTTTTACATTTAAATTTTTTTAATGGAATCTTCAAGTAATTTTCAAAACAAGGCCTACTTGGATTCTACTATAAAATATAATTGAATATTTTTTCTAACGCAATTGACATGTGTGTAATTTTATATCATCATGAATACTCCTTGTTTTTAAATAATCATTTATTATTTTCAAATATTATTTTAAAAAATGTATTTTCAAAATGAGTTGTGATATTTTGGTTTTAAAAAATGATTTTTAAGAAGAAATGTATACTTTCAAAAAGAAATCTTTTAAAGACATTTTATAGTATTTCTATTTATCATCAACAAAAACCCTTTTATTCTTACTCCAATAAGTATATTTTAAATTATTATTATCCTTATTATTTGTATCAATGGTTCATTATCATTTTTAGCAGGGAAATTATTGACATTCTCCATCTTGATTCATTTTTTAGTCATTGTCTTTATCGTGAAATATTAACATTACAATGATCATTGGAAAATAAATTTAACCTAAATATACATATTATTTATCATAGATATTTTTATTTTTTAAAAATATAAAATTGCTACCTATACTATTATACAATTAAATTCATTTTTTATTTGAGGAAATACTGATAAATATATACTCATTAACCAATATGGATATTTTATGATAAGGTACATTGCTTAAAAATTAAATAGAATATTTGATATATGAGGAATTTTTTGGAAAAGCTAGAAATGTAAGGGTCCTGATTAATGAAAGTCCCTATATTCATTAATAGTCTCATGTGGATAATCATTTTTTCTATCATGAAATTAGTTGGAAAATCAAATAGGTTTAGACCACATTGTTTTAAACAATATTATGAAATGTTTTTGACAGTATAGGTATCATAATGCCTAATATCCAAGGGTTTAATAATTAAACATTACCTTAATTAAGAATTAAGCTATTATTAACCATGTTATTTTCATAATGATATTATATGTTAATTCATTTCATCATCAGTTAATTGATTAAATTACATGTGTTTTCAGTTATTTACCTTTCCAAATTGATTATTCATCATAAAATTATTTATGTGGAATGGGTTTTCATTTACTTACCTTACCATATTTATTATTCCATATAGAGTAATTTAATGGGATGTGTATTCAGTTATTTTCCTTGACACATTGATTATTCCTTGTGAAGTTATCTAAAAGACATGTGTGTTCTGTTATTTACCATTACATATAAATTTTTTTTCCTGATAGCTTCTGTTGTACTTGACCCCTGCTGAGAATTTAAAATCACCAATATTTTATTCCATTATCAGGAATCCATGGAGTGCACTATGTGTGATATAAAAGGATATGATAGATGGAATAATGTTATTTTTTAGAAAAAAATATGTTGTATTTTTTAAAATGTAATGTAAAACTCAAGTATAAATATAGTTTACCAAGACTGTTAAAATATTTTATCCTTTTGTATATGACCCTTTATATCTTATTCCAATTAAATAAATAAAATATTGTCTTTGGGTTATTTGAGTCAAGGTAGCTACTATTAGTATAAGATGAAGTTTAGTAGAAACCATGGGAATTAGATTTAGGAAATCCAAGAATATTGATTATAACCATATGATCAAATACGTGGATAAATATAGAAGAAAATACTAAAGTATTAGTTGGGTAAAAATTATATGATTTTTCATATAAATAAATCCCTATATTGATACTATAAGTGGGCAGGGTTCTAGTACATAGGTACATAGGGTTAAAAACTATGAAAATGGAATATTGGGATAGACCTGATCATCACCTTGTGTAGTAAAATGGGTATTAATACAAACCTAGTTTAACACACCTTGGGGATATGATAAGGAGAATTCATATTTTACTATGAAACCAATGAAAAATATTTTAATAGAGTATTACTAAAATTATCCTAGGATAATCCAATGGTTTATTATACTATCAGTAATGGGTCATGATTTAAACATCATATAAATGAGTATATAGTTTCACAATATGTTTATTTTTTCTCACAATAGGATCTTTGGATTTAGTTAGTGGACAGAACACGAGGAAATTGTTTTAACATTAAACATGAAGGACAATGTAATGACCCTGAGAACCCATATGGGAAGATTATAGGATTTAATATTTTCATGATTTTTTCTAATCCATTTTGCTAAAATATGATAACAACCTATACATTTACCGAATCTTAGAATTAATAATGTATAGAAGGAGAGATTATTTTAGGACCTTTAGTGGTGGAGACCATGGTGGAAAGAGGGATCGATTTCTATTATTTGATAAATGTTGAAAGAGACACCTAGTAAAGTGTCTCAAAGTAATGTGAAAACGTTTTTCTTATTGAATATAAGGGTCTATAATAAATAATTTACTATAAAAAATGAACAGTATTATGTAAATAAATAAATATTATCATATGGATCCATTAATACTTTCTTGTCTTAAATATATATTTATTTGACATTATCTAAATCAATTCCCACTTTAGAAGGTTAAACATCAGACCAAGGAAATACCTATGTTGGAATAAAATTGATTATGTATTTATCTATTGGTATTTATGAATTAAAATGTGGAAGTATTATTACTAATGGTATTATTTTTTAAATAATCATTAATCTCATAAGGATTGTATTAATTTTTAGAAGAATATATGTATTCATTAAAATAAGAGTTATGGATACCATCATGGGTTAATGAGTTTATGATGGATCATATATTTAGAGTCATAAAAACATCTTATTAGGTTTTATGTGATTGGATTTTTCAATTATTAAAGATATTTTGGGTAAATTTATTGTTGGAATATATTATAATAAAATATTAATTTGAGGAAACATTATTTTACAGTTTATATAAATATGTTTGAAGCTTCTTATAGCCTTTAGGTTTAACATTATCATTAAGTAAATTATAGTCATTGAAAAATAAGGTTATTAAACATTGTAAAAAAATTAGTTGTATTAAAAAACACAGAAATTTTTTTTATTTAATGATTAACTCAATGATTCCCATCATATTTTTTTGAGAATGGTATAGTAATTATATAAATATATTTTATAAAAAAGGAAAAACATCATGTTTGGATACAACACATCATGTGTTGAAAGGACACAAAGATTAATCCCATGACTAAAGAACGATAAGGGTTTAACACGTACCACTTGACAATGTGATATCCATTTTAATATGGAAATATTTTTATAAGATGATTTTAAAAATAAATATTAATGATGATATAGTGGGGTTACTTTTTAGGTATAGAGTGTAATTTATTATGTTGGATAAATCATGCTATCCATATACGTTTTGGATAAAATTTAATGATTGATGTAAAGAGTAATCACTATTTTTTGAATTATATGATCTCTTAAATGTCAACAATAGTGGATTATGAAAAATATAATTTTTTAACATTCAATTCTTGAAGTAGTAGCTGAATTTGAAATTGGTCATTGAACAACAAAAGGATGAAATTTTCATTATGAAATAGAAATATTTCAATATATATATTTTGTATCTTTATATATAGTAAAAAATTCCTTAAACAATATTAAAGGAATAAAAAAAATTATTATACAAAATTCATATCCTAATAATTTCATGGTCTTTTAAAAAATCATAGATTACAGGTTTTGAGGCCTTGAAAATTACATTGATCATTCAATTTCTTGTTATAAATAAACTCAAGAACACTCCATAACTATTTCCACGTTTCATCCAAGTCCATATCATCATTTTCCAATAATTTTACCCTAAATAGAAACATATTTATGTTTTTTTACATATAAACTTTTTAACCGTAATTCTGTTTTATTAAAAGGATGTTTTATTTACTCTTTTTAGAATTTGAGTTTTTAATAAAGGTATTTCCAAATTTAAAACCCTTGATTATCAAGATCAAGTTTACATTTAGAGTTCACAATTTATTTAAGTTGGAGATAATTTTAAAAACAAAAAAGATGAAATAATTATGTTTTATTCAATATCATATGATATATTCAAACATTGGTTTCATTGATAGATTACATTACATGCAACATAGAGTTTTACATAACTATAATATAATAATAATATTATTATTTAATTTGATTGTTATCACCTAGTTATTGGACTGGTGAGTATAAATATGATTAATTAATTTATGAAAATATATATTTTACATACCTTTAATAGTTATAAGTTAATTAGTAAAAAAATTATAATCATTTAAATGAAGAATAAATATTTTATGAAAAGTGACATTTTTCTAAAATATGTACTAATCGCGCATTAAATACATATTTTAAAATTTATTTTTATCACTGTTAGAAAATTAATGTTAAAATTTTAACTTCATTTTTGAACTAACAATATCAAAATTATCTTAGGATGATTTTTTTTCTTTTTGGGGAAATTTCAATTTTTTAATGAATGGGGAAAAATACAAAATTTCAATTGAAAAATTACTTTTCATTTCAGTAATTTACATTGTTAAATTATAATTTTGATTATTTTTAAATTAAAATAGAAAAAATTGTAAATAAATTAATCTAATTGTATTTATTTTTTTCCTTTCCATATTAAATTTCAATTCAAATATTTTATAATCTTTTGAACATGTTAACTTTAAAAACCCTCTTTCTCATCACGTCAGACGGACTAATTTTATATTAAAATTTTCCACTTTTGTGAATTGAATATTTATAAATTAATTACATAATTTTAATAAAAATAATTTATATTTTATAATAATGTACAAATAATTTTTTCCAAAATTATTACTGAAAGCATTAAAAAAATATTTACCATTATTTGGTTAAATACTAAATTATTTGTGTTTAATCTAAAAATATAGTGATAAAATGTCCAAAAATAGGTAAATAACCCATTTTATGTCAATATATTGACCTTTTCTCCTCTATTTTTGATCATGCTCCATTTTTTAATTTTTTTCCATGTTAAAAATATGGGTATGATTGAATCTTTTCAATAATTAAAATTGTGTCCCTAAACTCACTTATAATAGGCTACCCCTAGTCCCATATTCTTCAAACCATAAAACTTATATGGTTCGTCCAATCCAATCAAAAATCACTTATAAACTCACTTCCCATCATCCAAGAATCAATATTTTTGGGAGAAATCTTTCCTAGGATGGCTTTCGGTGTAAACCTAATTAGGATGAAAAAAGAAGATGTAACGTTCTTCACCGAGAATATTCATTTTATTTATTCTTCCATGGAGTTCAATTAATATTAAAAATTGAGAATATAGAAAACTATTTATATTAAATATGTTGTAATTTTATTAAAATAATATTATGAACATAAAAATCACCAATTTCTACAAATGGTTTAGAAGTCATCATCTGTGTGAATAGAGGACAACCACCTCGTGAAAAGAGCAGACTCATTTATCCATTTCCAACTATCACAGTTGGGTATGATGATGGATATATAGTATATATAAGATATTTATCAAATTAAAATACATTTGGATTCATTATATCATATATATATATATATATTTATATATATATTTACTTTCTATTATATATGATATATAATAATGTCACTTGTGTCTACGGTGGACGACCGCCTAATGAAGCGTTGTGATTCGTCTTTCCTAAATTTTCTTTATTTAGCATCAATTATATATTTTTCAAAGAACACTGGTTTACATAAACATTCTTTATTGACATATTATGATAGTTTTATAATTTTTATTATTTTTTAGAATTGTATGTATTTCATAGTTGAATCATAGATATACGTACATTTCAAAGGTATTTCATGGTTATGAAAACCTAATAAAGAGGAATTCATTTAATTTTGGCCAATCATATAGATTTTATCGAGTTATTTATGCACCCATAAGAGACTGAGTGATTCTTTTGGTTGGATCTTTAAAAAAAATTGGGTTCTTCATATTTATAAAAAAGGTAAGAATGGTATGGTTTTTTCTATAATAGAATAGGTTGATTATTCACCTAAAAAAGTATTTACTAACCTTTCCAAGGTTTTTACCAATCCACATGAATATTTAACAGGGATTGAATAATATAAATATGTTCTCTTTTAACCAAACAACTATAAAAATCTTAGTGTTCTTATTTTTTATACCACAACATAACCTTTTGAATATCACACTCACATTCATTTATAATTGCATCTTCATAAATAACGATCTTAAATTTTTTTAATAATTTTTAAATTGTTTAAAATGGATATATACCCCTGCCCCTCCAGTGTTTATTACTATCAATAACTCTAGACAATGCATAAATTGAGATAAATACAAAACTGAAGAAAGATAAGAGGAATATAGAAAAAGGGATCAAGAAGATGAATACTATGAATGTTGAGTTTTTTATATTGTAAATCATTGTTATTTATAGAATTAATAAGAACATATTGAAGGTGGATGAGTTTGAGAAGATAGAATGTGATCTTTTAAAATAGTTGGTTCAGAAGGAGGAAGAGCGGACTGAGATATAAACCATAAATATTTTAGAAAAAATGAGTCAAATAAAAGAATAAGATATTTAACGAATGAAAATAAGGTGAAAGGATAATCTCTTGATGTTGGATAAAGAAACATGTACATTAGTTAGGTAAAATATAGTGTTAATAATTCATAAAGTATACTTTATTCCAATCAGTGTATATGATAATAATAAGTGTGAGATGTTTTGAAACAAGAAGGATGGTGAGAGACAGACAACCACATCAAAGGAATAAAAAAATTTAGGAAAACCATTACTCCATAATGAAAATAAGCTTCAAATAATAGAAATATAGCAACTAAATTTTTTTGGATATATTCACAGGCAAAATAAAAGATCATATTTCAATGGTTCTAACTCATTTTTTATAAGGTATAGAGATAAATCATACACATACTATTATAATATATGTTTACCAGTGAAGAGGAAAAAACCAAAGGGGATATTTGGTGAGAAAGCGGGGATATATTTCAAGAAAAATAAATTTTTAACTAGATCTACACATAATTTCTCTAAAAAATTGATTGGGATGTTTTAAAATATTATATTGTATATGTGGATTGAACGGTCTCAAATATTGGGATTGTATGAATAAATTTTAAAAAAACAATAAATTTTTCAATAATGTTAAGAGAGTTCAAAATGATAAGGAGGATGAGTCATAAAATATTATGTCTTTTAAGAGGACATGTGAGAATCTGAAAATGTGGGAAACCAAAGAAGTAGTGCCTTCCAATTTTTCCTATCCAATAGGAAAATGATAAACAAATGGAATGTTATAAGTGAGGCTCAATGAAAAAAATAAATAGAGTATTCTGAGGTAATGAGACCAAAACTGATGATAATATGTTAAAATATGGTGACCTATAAATTCAAGAGAATTTTGGTTAGTGGTGTAGACTTACTGGGAAATGCATAAATAATTATATAATAACTCTACTAGCTCATGAATATAATATGAACAAGATGATGTAGAAAAAAGGTAAAGAAGTTTCCTTGAAATTTTAGGAGAGTAATACCACCACACAAATAAGAATATATCATAGATAGGATATATGTTCGCAATATAACAAGGTTATAGAGATGATAAAATGAACATCCGAATCAGATATTAGAAAATAGAAAAAGGAGACAAGGGTGAGTTGTAAATCACAGCATGAGTATTTCATTTGAGGAACAATGATGTCCCTTATAATTTTCATACTTTTTATTACATTAAGGAAACATGAATGGAATTCAAAGATTTTATTAGGGCTATCGTTGTTGTAAAACAATTATTTTTTTATCTAAAGAGTATTATAACTACCAAAATGAAATAGAATTTAGTGTATCATTTTTAGGGGATCTTAAATGTGAATAATTATTCATATAATGAATCTATAATTTTTATACAACTATAGAAAACTTGAGATTATGGTTTCAAAATCACACCTATAACCATAAGGATTTATTATATTTAATATTATAAATGGATAGTTTTATGACAAGTACATCAATTTCATTGAGGGAATTGTTAGGATGTGTGTTTGTTATATATTACACTTCATGATTCAATTTCAAATATCCCTTTAGAAAGAGTTTATGGGAGTTGGAATTACATTCCAATTATTTTATGGATGTCATCGATCTTCTTTGTTACACACACATGTTTCTCATATAGGGTTATCTCAATATGACATAAAGATGTTTAGATAAAGTCCCTTAGCTAATAAAACATGTGATATCATTCCTCTTTATGTTTATTCAATATAAAATAGTGATCAATAATGGGTAGAGTATATTTAAGTCTATGAATTATGAATTGAGTATGAATCTCATACCCTAAATTTATGATATTAATTAGGGAATAAGTTATTTTCCTCTTTATTCATTGCCAATAAGGGGGACATCAAAAGGACTTACATATTAACAACTTTAATATGGAGGTATTGAATGAAATTATAAAGGGGGAGAAATTTTTCCCATATGATTGAATTGTATTTATTGTTAATAAGGAAGTTGGATATTAGAAGAGATTTCATTATGTGTTCTTAAAATGGTTATATTAAGTGAAAAAAAATTCACTATAAATGGAGTTTTTGTGTGGATACATTTTAATAATTTTTATACGATGATTTATGTGATTATATTCAATCTAAAGGCATGTGATAATGGATAAATTAATATCTAAAGTTTTTTGTTGAAGTCATGGGGATAATGATTTATTAAGAAAGAATTGATGTGTTTATAAGTTGATATAGTTTATTTATGAAAGGTAACTAAAAATTATGCATGTTTCGCAAGGGAAAAATAGGTATGTGAGGGTAATCTGAAAATTAGAATACTAATGTATAGTTAATATGATATGTAGTGTGCATAGGTTGCTCCAATATCCTGAAGTATATATGTGGGTAATGTTTAATTTTAATGAGATATATAAATGTGAGATCACCAAGTGAACAACATGTGTAAGGGTACCATGGTAAACAATGATCTCAATAAAGTTACTCTGGTTTTTGTGTCAGGGTAAAAAAATCATAAAGGCTATGTAGAGTCCAAAACCATACTACATAGAGGTAACTATAAAATTCTATGTACGATTTATGGGTACTATTAGCTATGTCAATTTCAAAATTGGTCTCATATAAAGGAAACACTGAATTCTAGGAATTGGTTAAAGATATACCCTGTTGTTATATGCTATGTAAAATTCATGTAGACCATTATAATAATAACAATTTTTTAAAAAAGAGGGTTGTTAATGTTATGTTGAGTTTGTATGATTTATTTTAAATGAAGAATGAAATTATATTAAAATTTGAGTAATAATATCCATATAGTAATTATAAAAATAAATTTTAATGATACCGATTCAAGATCACTACTGCAAAATGGGGAATGGGAATCCCTGCGCTTTATCAATGCAATGTAGAAAGCGATGACAAAGGGGTGGGCCTTTATTAACACAAGCTAAAAGCACTGAAAAATGTTTTTATTATTAATTTATATAAAATTATTATATCTATATTCATAAAATAATGTTTATTTGTTTACATTAAATAAAAAATGATAGTTTATATTTAAAAAATATTTTTAATATTTTAAATATATATATACATATTGTTTTAATTGAAAAAAGTATTTCCAAAATTATAATTATATATATATATATATATATAATTAAAGAAATATAATATTATAATAAATTACATTAAATAATACGTATATTTATTAGATTTATTATATTTATAAGATATTTATTGTATTTATTAGATTAATTCATTGTATTTATTATATTTATTATATTTAATATATTTAATATATTAATAAATTTATAATACATTTTAATATATATATTTATAATTAATATTATTGAATATATATGTGTTTTCTAATTAATTTAGTCCACGAATATATACATATATATTATGTGTCATATGCATTAATGTTCATTTGTATGTTACATTATGTGGTATATTGATTAATTCATAATATTACCAATATGAACTATATATGTTCTAAAAATGTACTTATTAAAATACATTCAATATATTTAAATAATAAATATATTTTATTACAATTTTAATGATATATATAAATAATTTTCAAATACATTTTTAATTATAATTTTAATAATATAATTAAATTAACAATTATATACCAATATTTATAAATATATTCTATTTAAAGTTATAATTATTAATAAATAAATATAGATTTATCTTTTATATAATTTTAAATAAATATATAAGAATATAAATAAATAAATAAAATTGTACCTTTATCAGATCATTTTAGTGTTGATAAAGTCATGTATTTATCATCCATAAAAAAGAGTAATAAAATAAGTATAAATTAGTTCTATAACTTTAGTGCTGATAAATTAGTGTTTTATCATCGCTAAAAAATAACTGATAAAGGTATGTTTTATCAGTGCTTTTATTTTAGTGCTGATAAAATATACCTTTATCAAAAAATTTAACTAGCACTGGTAAAGGTTCAAGTGGTTTTTATAAAAGAACCCTAATCGGCCCCTCCTCCTTGGAACCCGTTGAAGAATTCACGGAATTTGAACCCTGTGTTATCACCACATCCTCTGCCGTGACACCTCCTCCCCCTCCTCCTCTGCCACCGCTGCCTTTTTATATTCCTCTATCGTAGATGTCCTCCTCACCCTCTGACATCGTTTCCATTTCCTCCTCCTTCTCCTCGTCCTCCATGATACCTTCTCTACCGTGACCCTGCTTCCCCTCCACCTCTTATTCGACTACCTCCTCCTCCTCCTCCTCCGACCACTGACTCATCCTCATCCTTCATGGCCACCAACACTAACACCAACACCACCACCTCCTCCTCCACCTCTTTCTCCTCATCTTCCTAGAACGGTCCCCTTGTCAATGTGAACGACTCTATCATGCCCTCCACATCCGATGACCATCCTAGAAGCCTCCTCTATAGCGCAGAAATTCCCCTCGGTGAGTCTCTTATATAATTAATTTTTACTCTTCTACAATAGAAAGACAGTTGGTGTGTAGAGTTAGGTCTAATGGAACCTATAGTGGTATTGGTTCATCTTATTAATTACTAATATCCTAGGTTGAAACTGTATGAATGTAATTATGATCATTTATCCTTTAAGGGTCATGGGTGGAGGTTTTTGTGATCGAAATATTATGGTAATCACATAGAAAGGGTCTTTATATCGATTGTTAATTGGGGTAGAGTTATAGTGACATGAAATATATTGGTAAATACCATGCCATCACTAGATATTTTTCTATCATGAGTTGTGATACATTGTGGTAGTACTGTATAGTGTGATTGGGGGGATGCCTTGGTCGATACTAGTGATGGAATAACCAGTGGGTAGGTTTTTGTGTGAGATATATCAAGGATTATTTTTAACATTATATCATGTTGAGAACATGGTTTGTATTGATTATCCCATAGAAAATATTTATCATGGATATACGAAATTGTGGCATCTCCTATAGAACCCTTATTGGAAAAGAACAAAGAAAGGGGTTGATTATGATGTTAGTGGGAATGATAATGTGGATTCCTTTTGACCATAATGGTAATGAAATCCACACATGGGGTGGTATAGGTTGGTAACTAAAAATTAATAAAGAGATTTCTTGTTGATATATAGTTACCAATAGGTATTGGGATCATCAGGATATATTTTTTTAACTCTAGGATATGCTAATGATGGATACGTTTAGTGAGGCTTCTTAGGACGGGCCATGTATGATCTTCTAATGTAATAACATCTTCCTCAATGTTAGGTATCCATCATTAGATAACTATGATCTAGGATGAGGCATATCTTGCAATATTGTTCATTATATCTTAAACATTATTATATATCTATGATGGGGATGAGGCCTAGAGACCATGGGATTGCGATGTAGAGATACTCCACCAAGGTGATCATTCATTCAAATTTTTTTAAAGTTTCTGTTTGGCTATACATCATAGGGTATATGTGGTTTTCCACAAGACATAAATTATTTTAGTGGTTTGGATTTTGTTGAATGTTATCTATATTATACCCTCCCTCTGATCTTCTCTATGTACGTTCATTTATCCAAGGTATCTATCTTACATTTTTAGTCATTCTAAGACATGAAGTTCTTTCATTTAAAACATTATGACGGTCAGCATATAGTATATATTATTATCCATGTGGAATAAATTTTATTGGTGATTTAGATTGTGTTTGAGGTTATATTGGTTATTCCTCTTTAGGTATTCCTTTTTGTATGTGAATTTATCCATGGGACCCACCATATGTTAATGGTTTGGATCATGTGGGAGGCTGTCTATGTTATTCCCTCCATACTATTTTTTGGGGCGGTGGATGTTATTCCAGGAGGAATATAGTCACATCACAATTCATGATCAAGATTTAATGGCTATGCCTAAGGGATAAGTGTTGTGGAGTATACCTTATGGTAATTCAAAAATGCGACATCATAGGGTGCAATACACAATAGCAGCTTAGGCCACACCATATAGTACCCTATTCTTGAAATAAAAATATATTGTTAGTCTTTTTAATGAGGTTCCCCTATTCTCTATTACCCATTCGACTCCATCACCCAAACCCATCTTCCCCATAATTTTCGACCCTCATAAATATCTATTTAGGATCCCTAATTTTCGTTTCATAGTTGATAGCACCCCCTCCCTGGACTAACCACACCCCCTCCCCTAGACCCCTACAGCCCCCCATCTAGATAGCCCCCCACCCCACCACACGTGGGCATCACCCCCCCCCCCCAGACAGCCCACACCCCCCTTTTCCACACCTCTAAATCCTACCCAACCCCCTGATAGACCACCCCCTTCACCATTGACCCTTTTATGTTTTACAGGATTTGTACCCTTTTCCCATTCATAACCCCTCCATACTACGCCTCCCTCCCCCTATTATCCTCTCGGGTGGTTCTCCCTCACCCAATGTATGTTTCATCCTTTATTACTTGAATTAAAGAGCCTTGTATAATTATTACCTCTATCATTACTTATATATATTAGTGTTTGACCCCCCAACCAATCCTATATTTAAATGGAAATGGGTGAATTAAAATTATAAATTAAATGATATGGGCTAGGATGAAATCATGACCCACAACTGACCTAACTATCCCGTAACCTAAGAGGTGATCAATATCCCTACGGGATATCGACGATCCCCTTGGAAAAAGATAAAATTAATGTGGAATATTTTACCCTTAAATTAGAGTAAATTAAAAATGATATTTCTCTTGGAAAGAAGACATGTCCCATTTAAAAGAATAACTTCTTGGAAAATAGTAGAGACATAAAAAATAAATAAATAGGAAGTAGATATCATAGATGGAAAATAAAATGACACTATTGAAAAATAAAATTGTTTAACCAGATATGACGCATTCCTATATCTCATTGGACCTATTTTTAATAAATACAACATATGAGTTCTCATTTTATGTTTTCTTTTCAGTTGGAAATCTCCTCTGCTGCACGCCTCTCCTCTACGGCAAACACACCTCTTCCACGCGCTAAACAACACCTTTGTGGTGATTTTATCCTCTTACTCATTGGTTTCCTCTTGTTCTCATGATATAATTTCTTGATATTGACGGTTATGTTGTGAAATGTATGGTCTAAATGCCTCGCTGAAAATTGTGTCCATTCGTGGTCCTTTGTTCATTAAATGAATTGCATGTTGGTTGGTTCCTATTGAATATTTAAATATAAAAATTTGTAATTTAAATATACATAACTAATGATTTAATGCCCCATGATGATAAAACATCTATGAAATTCTCGAAATTGACAAACAGAATCGAATAAGGGATGCTTGTTAAAATTTGAAATTGTGATTGTTTGGTTTGTATGGTTTTTCCATTGTGAGTACAATTGTGTTTTTGTATTGTGTTGTAGTTGTTGGAATGATTAGTATGGAATTTTTTCCATGTTTTAGTTCTTCCAGCATTGAATATCAATCCAAACATTACCCATTTTAATGGCCCCACCACATTGTTACTAGTGCAATTCCACTGAATCATAGAAAATGACTTCACTAATGGACTCTATGAGACACTTTATGGACACCCTGATAAAATAACCATAATAACACATATAATAAATCCTTCCCATAACATGAAATCTATTGAAAATCATACCATATATTATTTTAGAACCATATTTTTTAACTAGAGACATTGTGTTTCTAGATAAACACTAAAAAATAGGTTTAAGACTATGTATTTAGATCACATGTGGGATACTGAAACACTCTAGAAAAAGTGCTTCTCAGAGCCAATTCCATTGATCAAGAGGTTGGGAAGATGGGTGTGATATAATTTTGTTCTGATTAATGCGGGGAGAGGTAAGGGTATTGTTTACAAGAGCTAAATCCATTGATTATTATTGGATGATGAGCCTAGTTGAGTATCTTTTGTGAGATTATTTTGTTAAATAGTAATATAATTGTATCAAATAGGATGATTCTGAATAAATAATGGATGAATGACAATCAGTTGACAGAAGAGTATGAAGATGGCATGAAAGAGTTTATCAAGTGTGCAAAATATCATGCATATGACCCTCCTCAAATTCTTTTTTTGTGTTCATATTATTGTTATTCAAGAAAAATTAGTCCAGAGGATTTGGAAGAAGACCTGATATATCACGGAATAGATCAATGTTATACATTTGGAATAAACATGGGGGGAAATGAATGTAATTAGTGGTTGGTATAACACTACATTTTAGGGATCATTTGATTTGATTAAAAGCATGAACTATGAGGACAACCGTGTGGAGGATGTGATTACAGATGTGAATGATGTTGAACATCGTATTGAGAAAATAACAAGAACAGTTAAAGATAAACATTGTTATTACCCATAATTGTTAGATATGTTAATGTGTTGTAGAAATATTCCATTTCATGATGGTGGAACTAAATATACAACATTTTCATCCATAATAAAGCTTAATAATATGAAAGAAGGCAATGGGTGGAGTGACGCCAGTTTTACGGAACTACATGCTCTCCTGAATGACATGCTCTGAGAAGACAATGAGCTGCCGATCCAAACATACGATGCCAAAAAAATGATGTGCTCCATGGGTATGATCTCTAAAAGAATACACGCCTAACCGAATGACTGTATATTGTTTATTAATGAAACCAAATCACTTAATGAATTCCCATTGTATGGGGCGTCTCAATATGAGAAAGATGATTCCAGTCCTACGAAATTTGTATTGTACTTTCCAAACATTACATGGTTTATGTGCCTATTTAGATGTTTGGAGGCTGCAAGACAATTGACTTGGCATGCAGATACAATATTTAAATATGGGAAACTATGTCACCCAGAACACTCTCTTTAGTGGAAGAAAATTGATCATGAGTATCCTGAATTTGGAAACGATCCAAGAAACCTTCATCTAGAATTATCTACTGATGGGTTGAATCCTTTTGGGTTTCAAAGAAGCATTCATATTACATGGCCATTTATGTAGGTAAATAAAAACAGACCACCATGGTTATTCCTGAAACAAAAATACATCATGTTTTCTATGATTTTATCAGGACCAAAACAACCGGAAATGATATTAATTTTTATTTGGATCCATTGATAGAGAGTTTGAATTTATTTTGGTATTCAAGTGTTACGTTATATGATTAATACAAAAATGATGATTTCACTTCTAGAGTAATGTTGTACGGGACCTTTAATGACTTTCTTGCTTATGGAAATTGGTTAGGATATAGCCTAATGGAACTCAAGGGTGTCCCGTTTGCAAACAAGGTGCATAGAAAATTAGGTTCAAACATTCATAAAAAACTATGTTTCATGAACATCAATGATTTCTTCCCCAATGGCATAAGTACCGATATTGTATGACATCATTTGATGGAAGTTCAAAATAACGTACAACACTATCTCCACTAACATGTGATCAATTGATTGTGAATGTAAAAGATGATTACACTACTTTTGGTATACCTTTCTTCAAAAAACCTTATGAAAACTGGTTGGAAATGGTGATAAGTTTTTTTGGAAGTACCATACTTGAATTTTCAATATGTCAGAAATTTTTTAGATGGTATACATTTTGAAAAAAATATTCATGATAATGTCATTGGAATGTTGCGAAATTCACCCAAAAAAACAAAGGATAGAATTAAATCTTGATTGGACATGGTTGAGATTGGAATACAAGAAGAGTTGGCACCAGTGAAGGGTGAAAAAGGAACATTTCTTCATCCTCCTAGATACACTCTTTCTAGGTAGGATAGATATCAGTTTTTAACTTCTTTAATGACTTAAAGGTCCCATAGGGGTATTCATCAAATATCAAGAACATCGTTTCAATGAGATATTTAATGTTAAAGGGTCTGAAATTACACGACTGTCATGTTTTATTAAAAGATCAAATTCCTATAGTTTTACGTTGCATTTTTTCCATGAATGTTCTCCATACACTAATGAATCTTTATTTCTTCCTTAAAGCTATATGTAGCAAACTTATAGACCCAGTGAAATTACCAACTAGGGAAAGAGAAATTGTCGTCATATTATGTGAATTAAAACTATTCTTCTAGCAGATATTCATTGATATGATGGTTCATTTGGTGAGAGAGATTCGACTATGTGGTCATGTAAACTATAAATTGATGTACCCTATTGATTGGTATATGAATATATTTAATGATATTTCAAATATCAAATTCGGACTGAGGGTTGTATTATGGAGCAATATATTGTTAAGGAATCCATTGAATTCAATAACGAATACCAGTTCAGGGTGGAAAAAATTGAGCTACCGAAATCTCATCACACTGGGTGGCTTGAGGGTGAAGTAATTTCTAGAAGAGAGGTTGTCAAAATCAATATTACAAATTAGGAGTAGCCATACCATTATATTTTGTATAAATGTTTTGACGTTGACCCATATGTTAAAACCCACAAAGAAATTATTAAGAATTTTAATCCATATAGGGATAAAAAATGGATATCAGGTACAAAAAATAGACGTTTTATAGGATGGTTCAAGACCATATTATTAAGAAGTTATATGAAAATACAGACTCAATTTCAGATCAACATTGATCTCTATTTGGAGGAGAAAGTGTATATGTATTATCTTTCAATGATTATGTAGTTAATGATTATAAACTCCATACTAATGAACATGATAAAGACAGTAAAACAAAGAATAGTGGTGTTACACTTGTGGCTGAAGCAATGCATGTTTCCACTGATAAGGAAAAAAATCCAATTTATGTGAATATGTCATACTTTGGCATCATCAAACAAATATGGGAGTTAGATTATACAAAATTCTATGTGATGATTTTTCAAGGAATGTGGACTTATAACAGGAGTGTTGTTAAAATATGTGAATTGTGAATCATGAAATTTGATTTTAGTAAGGAAGGGGAGAAAGACGAACCCTTTATAATGGAATCATAGGTAGTACAAGTATTTTATGTTCCAGATCCCACAAATCAAAACTGGTCAATTGTTCTTTTATCGACCAAAACAACTGAAGGGTCAGATGAAAGTTCAATGGAGGATAACCCATTCATTAGGAGTTCACAATAATTTCGTAGTGATCTAAATGTTGATGGAGTTTTTTTATGTCAGACAAGACCACAGTGAAGGGATTTACTTAGTCTATAGAGGGGTCAAATCCCTTTAGCCATTAAAAAATAGAGTTCAATAATTAGGTTATTTGTTTATTGTAATATACACCATGTTACATTAGGTTATTATCGGTTTGCAGCTACTTTTATGTAATATAAATTAAAGCTTAAACCACATCTGTATATAATGATTTTTTCACCTACTGAGGCGCCTAATCCCAAGGCACAATAGGTCTCCAACCTACAATTGATAGCCTGAGTGCAGAGCAACAACAGGTTTCTCAACATGTTTTTGTTGTTCCCAGTGCTGAGGTATAACAATTTTCTCAACCTGTTTTTGTTGGACCTAGTTCCAAATCTAGGGCTCCATAGGAACATAATGATGATTCTTCTGAGGAAATGGTAGGAAAAGAAACCCTGATGGAATCAATATCTAAAGACACCCCCATGTTACTCAGTTTATATGCAGATTAATGAATCAAAATCGAAATCCACTTCAATCCCACACCATGTGCTATGGAAGGAGGCTAATGAAAATAAAGAAAGGATAGTAATAAATGAAAATTCACAAAAAATGTGGGAAAAATGTGTAAGTATGACATAATATAAAATTTATTTTCTTTAAGTCGCTATTACATAACAATGAATACTTATTTTCCAATATTTTCTATTTGACGTAATCATAGGAATCAACAACACATGCACTAGATGCAGATATACTTTCAATGGCTATGAAGCAGCCATAAATGTATGGCTGCATCATAGGTGTAGGTTTTGTAATGACACCCCAAACATATTTTCAGATTGAAAATCAAGAAGAGGATGAAAACAAGGTAATGAAAAATAGAAGAGAAATAACATCAATGTTTCATAAATAATTCCCATACCAGAGAGAGATAAAATAAAGTTTAATGGGGGGAGAGAAGAAACAAATCAATAAAACTTGTGTGTGAAGATCCATCCCCACCCACACCAACTTTGAGGTGAGCCATTCACCTCAAAATCCCGACTTAGCTGAGGTAATAAATTTTCTAATAATTGTTTCTGTGAAATGTTAATCACATAGATAATGATAACTTTCCCACAAAAATATTATATAGGGTGAAAATTATGGTGATTTATATCTATCAACTCCCACTTATCACCTTGTAGCGAGGGGTATGGTGTTAAATATGCCAAACGATATGCTACACGATAGAATAATTCAAATAGATAATGTCAAAGTTTCGATTAACGGAGCTAATGAGCCGAGTGATGAGCTACCGATTCCAAATGATTATAACGACATTCATATGGTCAAACGTGTTGTTGGAACATTCATCGCATCACTATCAATTCTTGTAAAAAACATTTCGACATGGAAGTATCCATTTCTTATTTATTTTTCATGCGAAACATGTATCATTTAATGAAAAATGGTCTGAACCATTGAATGTTATTATAGAACAAAAAAGATAAGGGGGTGAAACGAAAGATCGGCTAAAAAAATTCTCAAGGATCAACCAATTGATTGAAACGATCTACTAATAGCACCTTCAACCTGCACGTTCTATATCCGAATTTGATATCATTGTAGGCTCATGTGGATACAAAGTTTATAGATAGCAATTCTCATGCAGTTGATTTTGAAAAAAAAATTATGTATGGAGAGGAAAAATTAGATTTCATTAATGCAAAAAAGAAAATGAAATCATAAAGTACGAATGGCTAGGAACCTTAGTTTTAAATGTATACATGGGGTATGTTTTCATGATTTTATTTTAAAAAAGATAATATACTGTGATAATTATGACTAAATACATTTCTTATTTTTCTTAGGTGTATATATGAAGTAAAATTGAAGTGATTTCCCCATGAACTAACATTTGGACTCATTAGTCCTCACATCACCTCTTCAATAGAGGAAAAAAATTTTCATAAAGAGGTTAAAATAATTTCATCCCTACTCAAATAATTTGAAAAAAAAATTACAGATGACATACACCAATGATGTAGGGGTAAAACTAAAAAATTTAGTCATATACACAATATTTTCATTTCATTCATTACTTATTCATTTTTGTGTTTTTATTCAGCATTGGTTGTTGTTTGCAGTCAATTTGGATACTCCAAAGATTTATCTGTTGGATTCAATGCATGGATATGAAACAAACCAACCACGCATGACGGCGTTTATCAATTTGTAATACACTAGATCCAAAATTTTAAAACGAAACTTCTAGTTATATAATTTATATTATATTTTTATGTGGATTCTGTAATGAAACGGTAGTGCATCAATATTGTCTACTTCATGGAATAATTCTAGGGCCTAAGGATAAGAACTCCCACACAATCTACAAAAAGACAAGTATCCTAGTACGTATAATAATATTTCACTATCCAAACACATATCAAAACTAATTATTTATTTTTCTTATTGTTTCTACATTGTCCAAAACAAACAAATGGAAAGGACTTTCGTTATTATGTTGGTAAATTTTTAAAAGAGATCATATTTCATCAACAAACTAGTATCCCTGAAGTGGTATTTTCGAAAAATATAAGGAGTTCATTTAAATTATTTATTAATAATTTCTGTATTTATATTTTTTCCGTACTACCATTACTATCTCATAAACTGTTATTCACATGATGATACAGATGTGTTTAGAAACTAATAGGTAGTATACCTGATGGAATATTATACAAAAATAGGATGAAGGTAAATTCCAACTACTTATGATATCCTTATATAATCATTGATATTTCCATTTTTTAGACTTATTGAGCATATATAATCAACCATTATAATGTTTTATATCAATAGGTTATGAAGAATGGTTTTAGAAATGATATTCCTTTATATTAAAGATGAACATAATGAAAGACTCTTCCGAACACGTTCCGTATATTTCCATGTTTCCAAAAGCACTAATAAAAAACTATTTTGGCATGGATCATTTATATTCAGTACTATGGTCATTTATGTAGTTGTTTCTATTGATTTATAGTGTTTTATGAATATTTTTTGGCCACCAATCCCAAATTTAATAAAAAAATATGTGTTCCTAACTACTGTTGGTTAACTACAACTTAGCATAGCATCTAATATGAACATCTGATCATGCAACCCCATGATACTCTCATCAGACACCATATCTATGATATCATCATTAATGTTGAAATTTTCTGTATCTTCCTACACCCATTTATTTTGTAAATGTGTGTGGGAAGAGAATTAAAGGTGAACACTAAATGATGATATCATAGAGATGGTGTCGGATGAGAGCATCAGGGGGATTTCGGATCATAAGTTCAGATTAGATGATATGATAAGTGGTGGTTAACCAATAATAGTAAAGTGCATAAAGAATAATTTGTTTTGTTATTATATTATATCTGGACTGAAAAAACCCATTGGAAATATGTAAAGAAAATGTTACAATATAATATCTCCATTTTAATGAAAAATTATATAATGAAGCATTGATTTGATTTTCATTATTCTTTGTAGGGTTCATTTATTTTAGAAGATTTTTATCAATGTGGCATGCCTTTGTAGGATTAGAAACGATGCTGTGTCTACTCAATCAAAGATGTGATCTTGATGTTTTCACAATAAAATAATTTTCCATAGATATTTCATCTCAAAAAATATATTAATAAACCCGCATCATATATAAATATGCATGCCCATCAAAATATGGGTGCCTACGCAACATATATAGAACATGCATCACATCAATGCCCTGATTCCCACACACCTAAAATACAAATCCCTGTAGAAGAAAAAAGGCCTTTGTTATAATGAAGTGAATACCTAACTGATTCCCTTGAGATTCTATATTTATTTTAGTATTCTAAGATACACTTGCTATTACATGAAATTTCCTATAGATAGGAGTGTAATAGGAAATATATTTAACTAATGACTCAATATTTCATAGATTTACCAAAACTGTTAGGTTTTTCTATACTTAAAATAAGCCCCTTCATGTGATTGTGTCACATAAGCTCCTTTGTATAAATGATTCATGTGAAATGATCATGCGATCTCATCACATGATCAAATCACATAAAAAATCACACAATCAATTAAAGTAATTCTCTTAAACCATGATTCATGGATTCTTGTCTTATTTAAATGATCACATAAAGCATCAAGGGTCAAATAATCGTATAAATTTCTCAGTTTCATTTGATCACGTGATCCTATTATAGTCATGTGATTATATGACTTTGAACAAGTCATTCACTTAATATGATATTTCTAATTATTCATTTCCCCCATTCTTACTTAAGTCCATTTTAACCCCAAATCCTCCATTTTCATAATTAATCTAAATTTTATATTTCTTATGATACAAATTAATTCAAGAAAAAATGATGAGTAGGATATTGTTAATTGGACTATAATGGAAGATTTTCTGGAAGTTGAATAGTGAAAAGTCTTTCATTCAACTCATGATAATCTTAGAAGATTGATGGGAACCAATATTGTGGATTATCAATTTTCTAATTAGTTTACATGATATGGGTTCGTTATTTTAAATGATACTATGATCATTCCAGATCACGAAGGGATCATTCCTCCCCCATAGATCCTTAAGACTAATAATATGTTCAGAGAGAAAATATCATATATGGGTAATTTAATCTCCATGGAATACATCTATCATGATGAATATTGAAGCCTGTGTGGGTTGATTTTAAAGGGATATAACATGATTTGGAGATTAAAACCCATATTTATAGAACAAAAACATAGAATTCTATTTTAAATTAAATATTTAGGAGGTTTTTTGGTTGGGTTATTCGATCACGTTGATGCTTTGGGATGAACTGGGGTTATCCCTTCTTGGTTCAGTGTACTGCCACAGAGTTTGTGGTTGAGCTGAATAGGATAAGATTTTATTAATTTATTTAGGTTTACCAAACCATTACTTATTTCAACAAAATTGTGACAGTAGACATATTCAGTTCATAGATTCAATACATTAACACATTTCATTTTATGTATGGTGAGTTCGACATCAGTATACTGGATATTAAAAAAAATATGGTGCGCTGATTTAGGGAGAAAAATATGATGGGTAAATTCATTTCTCACATACTCATGATGACATGGAATAGAATCCTCCCATTATGAAGGATCTCATCAATCTAGCCAAAAAATCCCTTTGGAAGGACCAATATGCAGGGGTTGACATCCCCTTCAAGAAGGGGGTTGGCTTTCATCAAGAAGACTCAGTAAGAGTGTCTGAATTAGAATCCCAAGGCATGGCCATCATGAGAATCCTATGGGGAATATAGTTATCACATTAAAATAGTTTTAGAGGGTAAATTCAATGGCTAGGGATGGTCAGTCACCTCCCCGGACCATCGCCTTCTTCATCTAGTAATTTTCTTAGCAATGTACCTTAGCGGGTACTTATTCACAATGTAGAAATAGGTGGAGTTATGATCTCCACATTAATGATGGTAGAGTTGATTGAAGGTACTAATATTATCATCTTGTTTGTTCCCATATTGGATAAGTTATATTTCCAACTTCACCATATCTATAGGGATATTCCCCATTCAGAATATTCACCCCCTTCCAACTGTGGTGGGGAATGATGGGGGCCCACATGGGAGGATATGAGTTACATAATTCTCATAACATTCAATGTTTCCAGTTCAGGAAATTTATATAAAGTATTAGTGGGGTTCTGGCTAATCACACTAAAGATCTGTGATATCAAGAGAAATTTGAATCGGTATGATAAGTTTTTTATACCATACAGAGCACTAACCTGTGAAATTATGAATAATGTAAAGGGTGATCATGCAACCTAGCCTTATCGTTTATCCATATGTGAGGGTGTTTTATCCACTTGGATTAACTGAATGATATTATATGAGAGGTTTGCATCATACCACTTTGGAAGATTGTTATGTGAATTAAAGTGAAATTACCCACTCCTCTCCACATCAATTTTGAAATTTATCACATTGTGGCTCAAAAATTGTGGATAATGTTCACCTGATAGAAAATTTAGGTTCTGGTGACCTTCCCTCTTGATAGTGTGGGTTTTATCCTATCCAAGTCTTATGTAGATACCTTGGTATGACCTTACCTAAATGTTCAGTTGTCTCCATTGGTGATAAATCATATAGATCATCTAATAGTGGATGAGGAGGAGGACATATGGGCTCTCACATCATCAAAAAGTTAGATTCCAGAAAAAAAATCTTCTAGAAGACCCAAAACTCTCTATATGTATTAGAAGAAAATGGGGCACTTAGATCCAACACCATCAATAATGTGGGTTCAAATGGATTTGGTAACAATGTATGGGGTTCCCTTGAAAGAAGTTCTAGTCAGTAGGGGATATGTTCTAATTATGGTAGATTTTCCCATTTCATTTCAATACTAGGTCAACTAGAATAGGAATACATTGACCATAGAGTTATGGAGATTGTTGTTTCAAGTGTAAACAGAACTTGAGGTATTTTGGAGTGTGATCCCTCCCAAAGGAATCTTATATGAACAACAACCTATTGAGGTCAAATAACATATCCAAGAATATAGAGTGGTGATTCATTCGGTCAAATGATAGGTCTATTACACACCCCTAGATTATATAATGATAATTTCTATCATAATAGAAACTAGTGAAGAAAAGGGAGACTGTATGGCTCTAGTGAAGAGGTAAGAGAAGCTTTATCAACACAGTCATATGTTATTTTATATTGTTAGGACTCTGGTGAACGTTCTTTTAATTGGATATTTCAAAAGGCTGGTAAAAATTGGCCACCACCCACCTCTCTATTTTACATTCCTAGGGTTATGGGGGGAAAATTTTGTTCAGAATGTGAGTGAGAGGCTGATGATCAGGGCTCTACAATTCAAATAGAGCTCATGGATGTGGTTATTTCAGATCTAAAGGAAACAAAATTTGTACATTCATCAGTACCACCTTTGGCTCACCAAGTTATCTTTTGAAGTTACATAATCTAAGATGACTAAGAAAAAAAATTGGGTATGTCCATACATGAATAAACCTCTAAAAATCATTAATTTCTGTACATTGTGGACATTTTTCCATTTCATTACTCAGGTAGAATATCATGGACTATATAGTTGTGTAGGTTCTCATTAAGACCTCTCTAAAACTGAGAAATACATTCCTTACATACCTTCAACAGGACCTTAGATATTGTATGGGGTTCTTAGGGATACATAAGTGTTCAGGGTCGAAGCAGGGTTAGACTCGATGTTTGATGCAGACACGCTAACACTCATTTCCCTTGACCTGTCATGGGAGATTTCACTCCTAGAGCCTCATGATATATTTAACTATTATATTTATAACCTATCTATGATGGTCGTAACACTAGTAAAGTGTTAAAATTTATTCTAAAATTGAATACTCTTATGAAATTTAATACACCATCATGTATGTGTCATATTTTATAACCTCTATTTACACTTGTATCACATCAAGATGAAGTACAATTAGTATTGATAGAATAGAATTTATATGTGACTCGAGGTCATTTTATATTAGAATATTTCATTATCACCAATCGATTAAACATTGAGGTGATGGAAGTGGCTAATAATGTAATTTATAGTGGTATGTTATCAATTATGATTACGAATGTTGATTTTCAGATGACATTATTTTTATATTGGCTAATAATATTTATATGCTTTAACAGAGTGACTCCACCTTAGAGTTTTGATGTCTGAGACCATTCTACTTTTTATCTATCCCCACAATAATAACTAAGGCACATGAATAACCTTTTCAGAACATAAAGGGATGTGAGTATGAGCCCCTCACATAGAGACATGGTCTCGAAGTATATTCAAATTTCTAAACTAGTCTCGAGTTTAGTTTCAGAATAATAAATATTTAATCAATTGATCTAGTGAAAAGTGTGGGGGATATTTTGAACATAATCATGGAGGGAACCTTCAATGAGCTAAAATACTTGTTTGGACACATCTGGTACATGTTCACAACCCTAGTTTATAGTGAGTTATTTATCAATAACTCCATGCTAGTGTGAAGGAGGTGGTCACTATGAGAGAGAAAAAGAGGTCCATTGAGCTAAGAGTATCGATGGTGGATGTATAAAATTAGGACATTCAACATCCCAATGAGGACTTGAATGAAGCATTTATGTGTACAGTAGAAGTATAATCTCATAAAAATTTAGTCATTGATGGGAGTTTTGAGATATAAAACTTCTTAACATGAATTGTATCACATATAATTAATTATCAATATTGTAGAGAAAATAGTGATAAAGTAGCATAATCCTATCAATGTGGAAGAAAAGTGCATATTTGATGTTGTTGGTCGGGAAGAAGAATGAAAATACTGTATAGACGTGGAAACTAAATCATTTGATCATTTGTGCTTGTCAATACCTACTCTAGAGAATTTGATAAAAGAGCTCGAGGGGGTATTCTGAGCGCTTACTATTTTGAGTATTCTAACATTATCCTACACCCCAGATTTGGGGAGTTGTGGGATATACTCTAGATTGTGCATATTCTTCCCCTGTTATGGTCAATAATTGAATCCTTTTGGATTCCACATTATTGTTGAAATTTGATCGTCATATTTTATCGTCAATTTAATATTAAAAAACAATATTTATAAGTCAATAAATCATATTGATCCTCTTCTAAAATATTAAATCAATCCAATGAAATATGTACATGTAAAGGCTGTAATAGGTAACACATATCATGATGTTCAAACAGACATATCACTGTATATTTACAAATATCTCCAATAGAAAAGATTGTAATAGGTAACACATATCACCACCCTTACACTCCCTTACCACATGATGTCACAAAACATCTGGCCTCATGACTACGTACCAACCCATATCATGGTCATGTGTCAAGTATCATCTAGTCTTATGGCCCATACCAACCCAAATGTGTCTTTTTTATTAAAAATTTAAATTTTATAAATGTATTATTTCATATTAATGTTTAATTTATCTCATTATTATATTACTAAAATAATATTTGTTTTCACATATAGGAGGAATTTTTTCTTGAGTTCAGATTCTTTGTTCGGCAACTAATACCATGGACGACAATTTCTGAGAGGGGATCACAGATGCAAAAAAGATGAAAAAATAATATTTTTACTGTTTTTTGGTTAAAAATAAATGTAACAATAATAAAAAATTGTTTTAAATGTATATAGTAGTGTGTTTTTTGGTATTCATGATTTCATTAAAATATATATAGAATTGTTTGCGAAACATTTGGGTGCGTTGTTTTGTTCTTCTATTCTTTGTTTTTGTGTCGGTGTTGTATTGTGTAATTGTGTTTGTGTGTAGATATTCTTTTTTGTTGTGCGGGTTGGTGCTGTTTGTGTGTAGTTGTGGAGGTGTGCAGTTGATGTACAGGTGTTGTTCAGGTGCCGGGTGTTCTGTTAAATAAACATCACATCAATGGAAACTAGGCCTTTATCATCACTGATAAATTAAGACTTTATCAGTGCTCAAAATAGAGATGATAAATGTTTCCTTTATTAGTGCTCAAAATAGCGTTGATAATGGGGACATTTATGAGTGATCAAAATAGTGCTGATAAATTAGGCATTTATTAGCGCTCAAAATAGCACTGATAAAGGTGGCCCTTTATCCTCTCTAAAAAAGTTCTAATAAAGGGGGTCCTTTATCAATGCTTTTTTTATCATGGATAAATGGAACCCTTTATCAGCTCTTTTTAGCATTGTTAAAGGGGACTCCACACCTTATCTTTGACGCTATTAATAGTGATTCTCTAGTGTTGTTAAAGGTGGTTTCTAGAAATTTTAGAAAACCCATTTGTAGTAGTGTCTATTGAGTTTGGAGTCTTAGCTGAAGAAGTAATTGGAATCTAACATCTTAATGCCAATGATATAGAGACCATTACAGAAGGATCTTTTAAATCATAGAAGAACAAGAGTTTCCATAATATGTTTCTTATGAATAACACACCATGGTGTTATTCATTTTATATATCCAGTTTACCAATAGGAAATGGGAGAAACCAACATGGGAAGAGTGATAATCATAGAGAACTTTTTGGTGGATTGTTTTAATTCTCTAAAATGGAATACGAAATGTACTAGGTGATTACTAATAAAGCGTTTTGATGGGAATTTTTCATTATGTTTCACTACACTTTGTCAAGGAGTTATAGATGAGGCTAGATCATTGGTATTTTTTTCTTAGAGATGCATTGTGTCACATAAAACAAATCACATATCATGTTAAAGGATTTGAGCTCCAAGTCATACACTATTCTGTTGTGATGTATGATTCATAAAAATGTGTAATTTATGATATTAGTGGAGATAATGAGGATGTAAAAAATAAATTATCATATAGAGTTAATCATCAATGTCTTTACGATATATTATTGAAAATAATGTATATTTATTTGATTTTAAATTACTCGATATTTATGAAAATTCAACCTACTATAAGACATAAATAAAATATTCACAAGGTATCATGAATATATATATATATATATTGTTGATTCAATAAGGTTTTCCTTATGAATTTTCCATTTCTTCTTGTTTTGAAAATCAAAAACACCTTATCTTTAAGGAAAATCGCTTTTATAAGGAAAATCGCTTTTATAAGGAAAATCATTTTTATAAGGAAAATTTCTTTTATAAGGAAAATCGTTTTTAGAAGTAAAATCTCTTTTATAAGGAAAATAGCTTTTATAAGAAAGATTTATTTTATAAGAAAAATTATCCTTATCATATTTTCATCCATATATTTCTTAATTATAAGATTCGGATTCATTTTTATACTCTCAAAATCATTTGAAACTTTGATATGAAGCATTCTGTATTAGGTTCCGAATTCTGGATGAGAACTGTAATAAAGTTCTACTCCGAATTCTAGATACGAATTCTCATTACGAATTCTAATGATGAATTCTCATTATGAATTCTGATGACAAATTCTCATTACGAATCTTGATGTAGAATTATCATTACGAATTCTGATGACGAATTCTCATTACGAATTCTGGATACAAATTCTCATTACGAATTCTGATAACGAATTCTCATTACGAATTCTAATGATGAATTCTCATTATGAATTCTGATGACAAATTCTCATTACGAATTCTATTGATGAATTTTCATTCCAAATTCTCATTCCGAATTCACCTATTAAACAGAATCTGATCATCTTTTTTTATACACTTCGAATTTATTTAGACTCTAAAAAATTCTTTTTGTTTACACTCCGAACCTTCACTCCGAACTTTTGAGTTAGACTTTAAACGATGTCGTACTTTCTGTTTCACATGTTTTGTTATAAAACGATGTCATCTATTCTGTTATAAACTAACTGTTGGTTAAGTTACACGAGTACAGGTCCCTCCAACTTTTAATTAAAATATGACCGTTGGAAAGGAGGCCGACCTTGCCTATAAATAGGAGCTCATTTAAAAGAGCTCAAGATTGACAGAGAACTTCTTCCACATTGTTCTTACATGCTTTTGAAGTGATTTCTAGAGAGAGAGGCCCTTATTAACTCTCAATACTTCGTGCGACTCCGAATGTTTGTGATTACATTCGAGGACTTCCAGGGATAGGAAGACAGAGGTGCCGACTACCTTGAAGTTCGAGGGCTTCTTTACTGAGGAAGATAGAGGTTTCCAACTACCTTGAAGTTGAAGGCTTGCAAAGATAGCAAGACAGAGACTCTGATCTACGTATCGAGGGCTTACCCTGGTGTGGGTAAGACAGACTTGCTTGAAAGTATAAATCAAGAGACCTTTATCCAAGGTTGTTGGATACCCTTCTCTTTGGTTTAAAAGACTTATATCTTGTTACTTGTAGTTTTACTACTTGTTTATTTCCGCTGCATTTTGTATTGTAAGGAAAGTATAACTTTCTTATACTTCACTACTTTTACTTGTATTAATTTAGATTCTATACGCTTTAAGGTATAATCTCATATTGTAATCTTTAGTTATGTTTCAATTTCTGGAACCATATTTCCGAAACCTACTTTCAGAATCTCCTTCCAGTTTTAAGCAAGTACAAAGGACTTGATGTTTATAACTTCATTCCTTATTCCAAGTTTTAATTTGGTGTTAGAGGTGTTGTGAATTTACTTAGTTTAACTTTGTTAAACATATCTCTTTCCTTTGTTTAAGGGAAGCATAGTTATTCGTAACTAACATTAATGGTTCCAAAGGAATTTTTAAAGTATAAAATTCACCCCCCTCTTGTATATTGAGAATATACATCATTATTTAGATCCTACAATTGGTATCAGAGGAGGTATCTGAAATACTTGTACTCACGTATAGGTTTTTCTTGCTCACTTTTCCATTCTGAACTTTATCATTATGAACTTTATCATACCGAACATTGTCATTCCGAACTTTGTTATTACAAACTATTTCTACTAACAAGTTTGTGTGCCAAAGGTTGTTCTAGTATGGCAGGAGTCAATGTTGGTTCCATTGATAATCTAAATCCTACAAGACCACCAATCTTTGATGGTAATGACTAGGAATATTGGAGAGATCGAATGAAGACTTTTGTTATCAATACTAGAGTGGAAAAATTCGTTATTCTTACTGGAGATTATAAAATTCATGATAAGGAAGTTAAAACATTCACTAACTAGGAAAAGCCAGAGTATCATCTCAATTATAAGGTATGCAATACCTTACTTTTTTCAATGACTAGAAATATATATAGCCAAATTTCTTCTTGTGAAGCAGCTAATTTTATCTAGAAGAAGTTAGAAGTTACACACTTTGGAACTTCTAAAGTAATTGAGACTAGGAGAGCTATGATTAGAGCTGAATTCCATGGATTCAATTTTCCTTATGGTGAACCAATATGTAATGTTCAATAGAGGTTTATGACTATTGTCAACAGTTTACAGTCTATGGGAGAGAAAGGGTTAGATGATGAAGCACTTGTGGATAAGATAATTGATATTATTCCCAATGAGTGGGAATCCAAGATAACTGCTATAGATGAGAACAGGAAGGTCACTCAAATTTTTCTTGATGAGTTATTTGGAACTCTTCTACAACATGAAACCAGAATGAACAAAGATGCTGAAAATATCAAAATGAAGAATGGAAATGGTACAGTCGCTTTTACAACAACATCAAATCAGATGAAAGCTAAGACTCTTGAGAGGGTAACCAGATCCAAGTCTAATAAAGTCATTTTCCAATCAGAATCTAGTGAGAGTGAAGTCTTTGTAAATGAGTTAGAAAATCATGCTCGAAGGATAAACAAGATAATCTCTCAAAGAAATTTCCAATCCAAGTATAAGAAAAAGGATAGGAATGATAGGAAATATGGTGAAGTCACATGTTATGAATGCAAGAGAGATGGACATATTAGACCATATTGCCCTTTTCTAAAAAAGAAAGAAAGGAAATAAAGGAATTCAGACAGGAACATAAATAAGTATTATAATGCCAAAGCTAAGAAAGTTCTCAAAGAAAATGACACCTGGAGTACCAGTGGTGGTGACTCCTTCGATGAATCTTCTGATTATGAATCTTCAGGACAGAAGAATCTTGGTCTTATAGCCAGATTACCTATTGATAATCATTGTTTTATGGATAAGTTATGAAATGTTGAATGATGGACCAATGTATCTTTAAATTCTAATGATAGTAAATATTATAATTCCTCAGATGAATAATCCTCTTCTGATGAAGAAAATACTTCACCTACCTATGAAGAAGTTTCTTGGTTTGCTGAACTTCATGAGATTGAGAATTCCAAACTCAATAAAAAACTTGATAAGGAAAACTCTTGGAATTCTATTCTTACAAAAGAGATATTAGATATTTCTAATGATCTTGATAGAAAAAATTCATATTTTGAATGTATTTCAAAAAATCTTGAGGAAGTAAGTTCTGAGAAGAACAAACTTTTTAAAGAGTTAGGAAAATTAATTTCTAAGAAAAGTGTTTTCGAGCCTAGCTCTAGTTCTAAATCTGATTATTTTGAAGTTAAAAACATGGTTATAAAACTCAAGTACGAAATTTTTTACTTAAAGAAGTGTTTATCAAACTTTACCCATGGTAAGGAAAATTTTGATTAAATGTATTCTCAAATACGACCTTTAAGAAATAAATCCGGATTTGGTTATACCCATGCAAAACCAATTTTTAGTAACAATTATTTTGTTCCTCAAAGTGCTCCATTTTGTACTAAGTGTCAATGTGGTGGTCACTGGGATAAGAATTTTTCCTTAAACAAAACCCAATCTTTATGATTTCACAAAGCTTACTTTTCATAGAAGATGTGGGTACCTAAAATTTTGTTATCTGGAAATCTCGGATCCAAACAAGTTTGGATTCCGAAATTATAATTATTTTCTTGATTTTTGGAAAATAAAGAGAGTACCAGCAGTAACACATGGTACATGGATAGTGGATGTTCCCGGCACATGACTGGTAACAAAAGCTATTTTGAAAAGATTATCAAAATGAAAGGAGGAAAGGAAACTTTCAGAGACAATGCTAAGGGAGAGATTGTTGGTATTGGTAATATTTTTCTTCTAGGAAAAACCTTGATTTCAAATGTTCTTTTTGTTAAGGGTCTTAAGCACAACCTCATTAGCATAAGTCAGTTATGTGATGAAGGGTACCTTGTAAATTTTAGGAATGATAAGTGCTTAGTTCACAATTTCACGGAAGAATTTATTCTCTCAGCCAATAGGCAAGAGAATGTTTACACCTTAAATTTAGAAGACCTTAGGAGCCAAGATTTACCTTTCCTATGTGCAATGGAAGATCATTCCTAGTTATGGAATAGAAGACTAGGTCACTGTAAACTTAGAAACTTATGTAAACACTCTAAGAATAAACTAGTTAAGGATCTACCAGAGCATAGATTTGATTCTTCTAAAGTTTGTGATCCTTGTCAATATGGCAAGCAACATAAATATATTTTTAAATCAATCGGTGAAGTCTCAACAACTGATGCATTACAGTTAGTGCACAAGGATCTTTTTGGTCCAACACAAAATGGAAGTATTGGAGGCAAATACTATGTGACTGTTCAAGTTGATGACTACACTAGGTTTACATGGGTTTATTTTCTAGCAAGGAAGTCTGATGATTTTTCTTATTTCAAAAGTTTTAGAGCTCAAGTTAAAAATGTGAAAAACCTTCCATTGAAAAATATTCATAGTGATCATGGAGGAGAATTTCAAATTCTGATTTTGACACTTTTTGTAGTAGAAAAGGTATTACTCACAATTTTTCATCACCTAGAACTCCTCAACAAAATGGTGTAGTTGAGAGAAGAAATAGAATTCTTCAAGAGATAACTAGAACCATGTTGAGTGAATATTATATAGCTAAATATTTCTGGGATGAATTTGTAAGTACTGCTTGTTATACTATAAATCAAGTTTTGATTAGACCTTTTCTTAATAAAACACCTTATGAGTTATGGAATGGTAGAAAACCAAGACTATACTACTTCAAGGTTTTTGGGTGCAAAGTATTCATTTTGAATACTAAAGATAACCAACATAAATTTTCACAAAAATCTAATGAAGGAATTTTATTAGGTTATTCCACAAATTCTGAAGCTTATAGAGTTTTTAATAAAAATACTTGTACTATTGAAGAAATAGTACATATAAAATTTGATGAGTCTGATCCTTTTGTTTTTAAACCATCCCAACATACATCCTCATATGTGTTTTCAAAAACTGATTATCAACCTTTTATAGAAGATCCTTCTGATAAGGAAAATGTTCAAGAAGATACTTCCGAAACATTTACCCCAGAAGACATCATACCCTATGTTGATGAACAGGCTTTTCAAAACCCAAATCAGGTGTTTCTTAAGAAACATCCTAGTGATAGTATCATTGGTGATGTAAATCAACCAGTAAGGACTAGAAGTTCCTTAATAAATGAAGTAGATCATCTAGCATTTCTTTCCCAATTAGAACCAACAAGCACTGATGAAGCTTTAGGTGATGATGATTGGATCAAAGCCATGCAAGATGAACTAAATGAATTCGAAAGGAATAAAGTCTGGACTTTGGTTGAAAGGCCTAAGGAAACTTCTGTTATTGGAGTGAAATGGGTTTTCAGAAATAAATGTGATGAAAATGAAGTCATAGTAAGAAATAAAGCTAGACTTGTTGCTAAAGTTTATAATCAGCAAGAGGGAATAGACTATGAAGAAACCTATGCTCTAGTACCTAGACTTGAATCTATCCATATTCTACTTTCTTTTTCAGCTTTCTTTAATTTCAAACATTTTCAAATGATGTGAAATGTGCATTTTTTAACGGTTATGTTCAAGAGGATGTTTTTGTTGAACAACCTCCTGACTTTGAAGATACAAAACAACCTGATCATGTTTTTAGACTTACCAAAGCTCTGTATGGTCTTAAACAAGACCCACGAGCATAGTATGATAGACTGACAAGATTTTTGCTTCAAAATAACTATGTTAAGGGAAATGAAGATCCAACCATCTTTATAAATAAAGATAATAAAAATGTCTTGATTGTTCAAATTTATGTTGATGACATCATATTTGGTTCAACTCAAGAATCTTTAACCGACTCTTTTTCAAGTCTAATGAAATATGAGTATGAAATGAGTATGATGGGTGAGTTAACTTTTTTCCTTGGGTTTCAAATTTCTCAAAAACCAGAAGGAACCTACATATCTCAACATTAGTAGATTAAAGATCTTCTCAAAAATTATGGTTATGACAACACTAAGAGTATAATTACTCCCATTGGTACCTCAAACTCTTTAGATCTTGATGAATCTGGGAAACCCGTAGATCAAACATCTTTTAAAGGTATGATAGGAAGTTTACTTTATTTAACAGCTAGTCGACCAGACTTAATGTTCTCATTATGCTTATGTGCAGGATACAATCCAATCCTAAGGAATCTCACTTAAAGGCAGTAAAAAGAATTTTTCACTACCTTAAGGGAACAATGGATCAAGGATTATTTTATACTTCTAGAAATGATTTTGTTCTAAAAAGATTATCTGATGCTGACTTTGGTGGATGTAGAATGGATAGAAAAAGTACATCCGGAACTTGTCACTTCTTAATAGATTCATTAGTTTCTTGGTCTTGCAAGAGGGAACATTCTGTATCACATTCCACTACTGAAGCTGAATATGTAGTAGCTGGAAGTTGTTGTACTCAAGTGTTGTGGATGCAACACACACTCACAGACTGTGGCTTAAGTTTTACTAAAACTCAATTTTTTTGTGATAACACAAGTTTCATTGCCTTAAGTAGGAACCATGAACATCACTCTCATGCAAAGCACATAGATATTAGGCATCACTTTCTTAGGGATCACACACTAAATGGAGATATCATTCTTCAGTTTATCGGAATGCAAGATCAACTTGCTGATATTTTCACAAAATCATTGCCTTCGGATATATTTGAATATATTAAACAAATGTTAGGAATGATAACCATTAGGTAATCATTATTTATTAACTTCTTATTGAACAAATCTCCTAACAGTAATAAACTCTTTTTCATAGGGGGAGTACATTTGTTTGTTAAAGTAACTAAGTTTTTCAAAAAAAAAAAATTCAAATTTTTTGGAACTAAAATTCCGGAATGGGAATTTCCGGAACTGAAATTTTTCCAGAATGGATATTTTCATATAGAAAAATTCTGGAATGGAAATTTTTGTATTGAAAACTTCCAGAATGGAAAATTTCGTACTGGTATTTCCATAACGAGATTTTCGTACCGAGACTTTCATAATGATTTTTTCATTTTCAAACATTTTTAATGAAATTTTCATGCTTAAAATCTTGTAATGATTTTCCGTTTTCTTTGTTGAGTTTTTCGTAGTGATTTTTGTGAACTATGTTTTTCATAGTTAATTTTTCTTTAAATATTACCCATTACGAATAATCCTCCAAAGACAATCCGAAAGGTATTATTTCCTTACTCAAGTATTCGTAATCATACTTTACTTGCTGGTATTTTCTTATATTTTGTTTTCGGATGATAGTTTTCTTAAATCCTTGTTTTAATAAAAACCTCAAAAGATTAGATTCATGTTTTCTTGAGAATTGGATTTCAACCATCACATATGATCTTAGCTTGTGAAAACCGTTCGATCAACTGAGGAAGATGAACCTTCTTTTCATTGCCTATATAAAGGGGACCCCAAATGGTTGTCCCACATCAGTTTTCAAGCTCCAGCGTCCCAAAACTCTGCCTCTCTGTTATAAGGCCCTTCTGAACTTCAGAAATCTCCGTTCCAAACTTCTCAAAAGTCTTCAGATCTGAATGTCTGTGGAAGTAGTTTCTCAAGACATGTCTTCTTCTAAACCAATTTCCAAGTGGTTAATATATAGAGAAATGTTGGTTCATCCCTATTTCTTCAACAAGTATGATTCTCTTATATCCAAGTATATAAAGCTCAACGAATGGGAAGATATTGCTGTGTCCAAGCCCGGAAATCAAGATGAAGTTTATTCAGATTTTCTTATAGAGTTCTATGAGACAGTTTCCTTCATTAAGGAAGATGGTAGGGATATGTTGTCATTTATGTCTTATGGCAAGACTTATAAGCTTTTGTATGCCAAGGAAACCAGCTTGGTAGGGCCGAACAATGAAGGAGAAGCCGAGTTCATCTCTCATGTTTTTCCAGATTCAAAGGGAAGCTTCGACAGGGAAAACTATTTGGAGACTCTCGGACTATCAGATGACAAGGCTCCGAATATTTCTACTCTGTCTATGAATTTTCGGATTCTAGAATTATGGGTAAAAGTTCTTATCGTACCGAGAAAGGGTGACAAAGATAGTCTGAAGAAAATCGAGATCTATATTCTAGATTTTTTGATAAATCTAAGGAAGTTTAATCTGAAGAAACACATTCTTATTACAATTGAGATTGTTAAGAAAGGTAATTTGAGAGCTCAGATCATAATGTATCCAAAAATCCTCTAAAAGTGTATAGTTTGGGGCCTTGAGTCTTTCAAGGAGTCTTGCAAGTCTAATCCAAGAGTTTGCAAGATTATGTTGGTGAGTGATGGTACTCTCAAAAGGATGGATGTAGCCTTCGACAAGAAGACTGGTCAGTTTATTGATTTACCTGTTCAAAAAGAAATGGTTCCAAAATTTTCTGAACCTGAATCCTCTAAGAAAGTGAGGAAGATAATGTTGAAAGAAGTTGAAGTCGAAGCAGAGAATCCTAAATCTAAGGAAGTTCATTCCTCACCTCCAAAACCGAAGAAGAAGAAAGCTTACCCTGATGAGGTAGTTGTTAAGTGTATGGATATCAAAGAGAAGAGAGTGCAAGGGGATCCTCGGTTTTTCTTGGATCCTGCAGAGGCTAAGCCTTGAAGGAAAGAATAGAAGAAGAAATAGAAAAACAAGTGAAAGAAAAGAATCTTAAGAAGAAGATGTCTGAAGCTGAGGTAGTTTAGACTATATTAAAGTTTACTAAGATGGCCTACATAAACATTCTTGTTCTGAGATATTTTTCTTTCAAATCTCTACCCGAGACTCCAGGAAGAAACTTTGTTGCTCCGGAAGAGGAAGTTGCTAAGAATGTTGAGGAAGTTGAGCAGATTGAGAAAGTAGAAGAGCTAAAAGCAGTTTCTAAAGGTAGTGGTGAGACCGGAGATGTTTTAAAACAAGTAGATGATTATAAGGGGACACCTTCAGAATATTTGTCGCTCCAAACTTCAGAAGCTGAATCATCAATGTTAGTCACTCAAGGGAAGGATGAAGAGAAAGGAGAAGAAGAAGTAGCTTATCATGTAGAGGAAGAACAACTTCTACATGATGTTGCTCAAATGGAGAACATAGAAGATGGTGCTCAAAAAGTTGCTGATGATGAAGATAATGTTGTTCAAGTTTCTGATAGTGAACAGAAAACTCCGGAACATCAATCCATTCTGAAAAAGGACAAGGGAAAGCAACTTGTTGTTGATACCCTGAGCTCATTGGTTATAAATAGAAGGGAAGTTGGTGATTCTTCTAAGAAGAAGGGTGAGCCTTTTGAAGAAGAAAATTATCCATGAAAAGTCTCGGATTCGGAGTCATCTTCATTGGCTCATGATTTTGTTGTTCATTCATTAAAGAAGTTGGTGGGTACTATTCAAACATTCTCAAGTATTGATTCAAGATTCCAGATGCTTCAACATTCTTTGAATCATAAAACAGACTTCGTATCCATGGTTATGGAAAAATGTGTTGAGATTGAGGCTCAGTTCAAAACTTTCTTTGTCGGTTATGAATCCCACAAAAGATCTTGCAAGAAGATGACTAGTTGGTCGAGGAAGACTGTTGAAGAGATGAGGCTCTTTTATGAATTCCAAGATAATGTTAAGGATTCTTTTGAGATAGAAGAACAGAAGATAAATGAACTTAATTCATCATTTGAAGAAAAGTTGACAAATGAAAAGAATTTCCGGATTCAAGAAGTCAGAGATCTGAATGGGAAGATGAATTCTGTTTCTCAAAACTGGAAGTATGAAAGGGATCATCTGATTGAGTTTGAATAGAAGTTGTTAAAACAAGAAAAAATCTTGAAGGCTCAGGAAGAAAATATTTAGGCTCGGGAAGAAAATCTTCAAGCCCAGGAAGAAATGGTTGAAGCTCAAAATGCAAGAATTGTTGTGTTAGAGAAGCATGCTGAGTAAGACCATAAAACTTGAAGAAGATAAAGACTATTCTTAAAGGTCTCATGGAGAAGTATAATGATCCAAAATAGACTAATCCGATCTTTTGTTATATCTTATCTTCCTTGTTTTTGAACTTTCGAACTTAATAAAAATTGTTCTTGCTCGTTCCTTTTGTTGTTGTTACTAATTTTTCAGGGACTTTGTTATATTTTCCATTCCCTTGAATTATTTTTGAAAATAACAAAGGGGGAGAAGGAAAAGAATCCTAATAACGGTGGAAAAGGAAAAAGAATATGATCAAAGGGTGAGAAAGAAAAATAACTCTAATAGAGTTTATCTAAGGGGGAGTTTTTCATTAAAGAAGACATTCTTATTCTTAATGAAATATCATTCCAGAAATCTAGAATACAATCCTTAGAGTTTCAAAGCCTAATGGGGAGTTATTCATATTCATCAATAACCATAAGCAAAGGGAGATAATCCTTAATGTTTTCGTTCTTCTTAGACTTTCTTTTTCATAAGGATGTTTTTGCTTTCCAAAAAGGGGTAGATTGTTGATTCAATAAGGTTTTCCTTATGAATTTTACATTCCTTCTTGTTTTGAAAATCACAAACACCTTATCTTTAAGAAAAATCACTTTTATAAGGAAAATCGCTTTTATAAGGAAAATTTCTTTTATAAGAAAAATTGTTTTTATAGGGAAAATTGCTTTTATAAGGGAAATCGCTTTTATAAGGAAAATTGCTTTTATAAGGAAAATTTCTTTTATAAGGGAAATTGATTTTATAAGGAATATTTCTTTTATAAGTAAAATCTCTTTTATAAGGAAAATCGCTTTTATAAAGAAAATAACTTTTACAAGAAAGACTGATTTTATATGAAAAATTATCCTTATCATATTTTCATCCATATATTTCTTAAGTATAAGATTCGGATTCATTTGTATACTCTCGGAATCGTTTGAAACTTTGATATGAAGCATTCTGTTTTAGGTTCCGAATTCCGGATGAGAACTGTAATAAAGTTCTACTCCGAATTCTGGATACTAATTCTGATTATGAATTCTGATGACGAATTCTCATTACAAATTCTGATGATGAATTCTCATTACAAATTCTGATGAAGAATTCTCATTACGAATTCTGATGACGAATTCTCATTACGAATTCTGGATACAAATTCTCATTACGAATTCGGATAACGAATTCTAATTACGAATTCTGATGACGAATTGTCATTACGAATTCTGATAACGAATTCTCATTACGAATTCTGTTGACGAAATTCTCATTCCGAATTCTCATTCTGAATTCACTTATTAAACAGAATCTGATCATCTTTGTTTTATACACTCCAAATTTATTTAGACTCCAAAAAATTATTATTTTTACACTCCGAACCATCACTCCAAACTTTTGAGTTAGACTTTAAACGATGTCGTACTTTCTGTTTCACTTGTTTTGTTATAAAACGATGTCATCTATTCTATTATAAACTAATAGTTGGTTAAGTTACACGTGTACAGGTCCCTCCGACTTTTATGTAAAATATGACCGTTAGAAAGGAGGCCGACCTTGCCTATAAATAGGAGATCATTTGAAAGAGCTCAAGATTGACCGAGAACTTCTTCGACATTGTTCTTACATGCTGTTGAAGTGATTTCTAGAGAGAGAGGCTCTTATTAACTCTCAAAGCTCCATGCGACTCTGAATGTTGGTGATTACATTCGAGGAATTTCGGGGATATGAAGACAGAGGTGTCGACTACCTTGAAGTTCGAGGGATTCCTTGCTGAGGAAGACAGAGGTTGCCAACTACCTTGAAGTTGAGGGCTTGCGAGGATAGCAAGATAGAGACTGTGATCTTTGTATCGAGGGCTTACCCTGGTTTGGGTAAGACATGCTTTTTTGAAAGTATAAATTAAGAGACCTTTATCCAAGGTTGTTGGATACCCTTCTCTTTGGGTTAAAAGACTTATATCTTGTTAATTGTAGTTTTACTACTTGTCTATTTCCGCTGCATTTTGTATTGTAAGGAAAGTATAACTTTCATATACTTCCCTACTTGTACTCTGATTCATTTAGGTTCTATATGCTTTAAGGTAGAATAACAAATTGTAATCTTTAGTTAAGTTTCAATTTCCGAAACCTACTTTTGGAATCTATTTACAGTTTTAAGCAAGTACAAAGGACTTGAAGTTTATAACTTCATTCCCTATTCCATGTTTTCATTTGGTGTTTGAGGTGTTGTGAATTTACTTATTTTAACTTTGTTAAACTTAGCTCTTTAATTTGTTTAAGGGAAACATAGTTATTCGTAACTAACTTTAAAGGTTCCAAAGGAATTTTTAAAGTATAGAATTCACCCCCCCCCCTCTTGTATATTGAGCATCTACATCATTATTTAGATCCTACATATATATCTGTGTGTGTGTGTGTCTGTGTGTTTATATATATACTGAAGAACATTAAAAGGGGTGATTAGAAACAATTATTTTTTGGGATCTATTTTGTGTAAAGAGATCCACATAAGAGGAGAGTGAGATCATTCAATGATGATATTATAATGACCAATAAAAAATAATCAATGAATAATTATGAGTGTTATAATACTACATTGTATCAATGAAAGAGAATTAGTCGAATCCAAGTGCTCATAGAAGAAGTAGATTACAAGAAACTCAGTATTTATATAGAATGATAAGGAACCTATTTTCTCAATATCCAAAGAGAGTTTCAAGAAAATATGTGTGCATCATTATTTTTACATGATAATGTTTTTGAAGGGGATTTATATGGTTAATGAAAACTGTGTACACTCATGTATGATGATTAGATTATGTGTTTTAGAAGAAAACTAGAGTGATAATGATTAATTTCTACCTTTGTATCAATTTGTAAGAGAATATTATATGACTGGGTGAATAAAATCTCATAAGTATAAGGAACCTAATAGACTCTGTGGTTGGTGGATTTGAAATTGAGGATTATATTGAACTATAATAGAATAGTTTGTAGATGGCGGGTATAACCAAACACAACTGGATTATCAACTACTGGGGTACATAACTAGTTGTTATTAAAGTCTAGTGATTGGGAGGTATATTAAATCACTATCTTATGTAACCTTTAAGACATAAATATTGATAATAAAATTGTAGTGGACAATATATTTCTTGGGGTTTCTTACCAACTATGGAAAATAGAAGGATTTTATGTTGAACCATGCCAATCATTTTTATTGATTTCTATCTATATATACTACATGTGAGGTGAAGTTGAGATATTAAAGGTGATATGATATATACATTAAGTAGCAATAATTTTTTTTTAAAAATGGTGTAACTTTAATAAAAAAGAAAAAGGGGTTGTTAAAACACCCCTCCCACTCCCAGTGATCCATCAAGTTCTAGGAACGTTAATTATATCCCATAACATGCACTAAATTAATAGATAAGTATATTATCTTTATTCATCCCTTAACTCATCCAATTAATCCCCCACATAATTTATCAAACCATGAATACTAAAATATTTACACAACTAAATATTAATTTTTTCTATAAATAAAAAATATTATATTCCCTAAACCTGTGAATAGATTTTTAAATAATAAATAAACATTATATTCACTAAAATAGTGAATGCATTTTTATTTTGACATATATGTAACTAAATAATAATTTATATGAATCTATTCACAAAACTAGTGAAACAATATTTATAAATTTATTAAATTATTAATAATAAATAAGAGATAAAATTAAAATCACTTATTCTTGAATCAAATATTCATTGAATGAATTTATGAAATCGATGATATTGGTATTATTTGGGTCATAACTCCTTCATGAATATTTCATTTTGTAATCTTTTGATATACCATTCATTATGAAGAAAAAGATTATTCCTTCCCAAATCCCCTTTTCTACGATGCCCCTGCATATGATTTCCCAGCTTTTTTTACCAAATAAACTTGTTGAACAAATTATATTTCCCTGTTGAATAGAATCAAAAGATATTTTCTCAAATATTTGAAGTGTATTTCTATGATTCCACGATATGAAAATATTTTCATAATGATTTATAAGTATACTAGGTAATTTTAGTGTGATCCTGAATATCATAAATATTTTACATTTTTATCATGATATTTATCATGCGACCATGATAAGATATTGGCCCCAAAAATTTATATTTTCATTCCATTCATTCTAAATTTGATTTAATTTGGGGAATAGATAAATATAGAATCATGTGCTGAAACATCTATATATATATATATACTAAAGATTTCCAAAAGCTGTTGTACATTTGCTGCTACAGAATTATCTTTTATTTATTTTATTGTTTTAACCATTCTGATTGAGTTTATATCATGTTATATGAATGGATATATAAGGAATATGTTTATAAGTCAATTGGAGGGTTTTAGTGGCCAAAACCACCGGGTTCTACTTATGATCATACCAAGGGTCCACTAGAACGTGCTAGGAAACAGGTGCTTATGTTCTCCACACCAGCAACCTAGTAACTTCCCATTTCATGTTAATATGTAGTTACATATACTCACTTGAATTTGAGATAAATGGTTTTATTTTTGTCTTGATACAAATGAAATGTTAAGGGGGTATTCTTCCTGTCTATCACTGGAAGACTATTAGTGTGTGACTACATACCCCACTAGATTTTATTATCATAGATCCATGATACTTTTATGTTAACATCTATTACAATAATATATTGTTTCCCTTAATTTTTTTCTATAGACAGAAACATCCAAGGTGCATTGACGATTCTCTATACTGGCGATCTCCCACAAGCTGATATGTTTGATATATCTATTAATTAAAATTTCAAGTTTGAATTTCCCACTTCCACTTTTCTCCATTTTGAGCAATTTTAATTTCAAAACATTAGAAATTATCTACTATTAATTTACTGACATTATGTTTCCCATTTGCCCCGAACTGATTGTAGTTCTGCTTCTACAAATTGCATAATTTTGATTATGTTACTTATTGTGTTTTGATGACAACATGAGTTGTAGATGTAATATTGGGGTGATATTTAATGTTTTGGAAATATTATAAGATTATTGATAAAAGTCATAACTACATTGTATTTTGGCTAGATCATTTTGGTACTCAAATGTTATCCCAAAGCTGTTGTACTTTTTCTGCTATAGAATTATCTCTGTTTTTTTTGTTTTTAAAGTTTCAATTGTGTTTATTTTGGTGTTGCATCCTTTGGGTTGGTATCAAGCCTTTGAATGCATGGTGTTATAATGATGTTCAATGTGATATCAGACCCTTCACCTCTATTTACTTCAGCCTCACCTAGCATACTTATCCAACTATATTATGTCTTTATTTTTAGTTACATGACAATCATTAAAACATTAAAATATTATAATAATCATAATTTAGTTACTCCATTTGAATAATTTTTTCATTTATGTAATTTATTTCACAATCATAAATATATAATATATATTTATTTTCCTTATTCATTCAACTAAATAATTACTATTGTTTTAATGATTTCTCTATAATTACTCTACCTTTTATTCAACAATTATGTTCCACTCATTTGTGTTTTAAATATATTTAATATAAATATGAATTATTAATTTTGAAAATTGGTATTCTATTAATGAGAATAATAATTGTTCTATAACACCACGTGAATTCACATGCAGGGTACTAGTATATTATTAATACTAAACTACAAATAGAATTTAATGGGATTGTGAATACACACAATGTGTCAACATTTAGGCCTAGATCTCAGGGGACTTTGGTGAACATACATAAATTACAAGGTCACCATCTACAAATACATCAAGTAACCCATTGAAAAGAAATTTAGTGTCACAATGAGAACAACCTTCCTAAAAATAGTTTGTTTAAAATATTAACCCTTTTTCTCAATATCTCATTATACATTTTATATACTTCTTTCATCAACTTATATTCTTGATTTGTCTTTCTTTAAATAACTCAATTGACTCATAAATGATCTAACATGGCAATAATTTTAATTTTATGGTTCTATTTCCATCAAAGGGCCAGATATATATTCTTTAGTTAACATTGAATGGAAAAAATCATTTCCCGACTTTTATAATTAATGTCATTTTAAATTTAAAACACCCAACCTATGCAACCTATTTGTGATAATATATTGTTTTAGTTTTCATCCATACATCAATGTGTGTGATTCTTGATTTACAGTAATATTAATCCCAATTCTAAATATCATTATAGAATATTGTAGATAAAAATATTTAAAAACATATATTATATATATAAATGTTATTACTGGTTCTATATTTATATCCGGTCATTATGGTTACTACAAAATATGAAATTCCTGATACTGTTTCATAATGTCCAATGAGACAATGGAACATTATAGTCAAACATAATGTGTTCCTTATTTGATAAATATTATCTAGACCTTATGATATATCTTTATGAATATTGACAGTGAATTTGAATATTTTCATTATAGAGGGGAACTGCTATAACATTTCAATGTGAAAAATACTCTAAGGGAATTTACACATTAATAATACATATAATAATAATCATAATTTGGTATGATATTGATTAATATTTATGAAATTTAAGATTTTGGTAAATAAGAAAATAAAATCTATTGGCTAAAGGACACCAACTCCATCAAACACAACCCCTCAACATCCTATCCACCTCTAACTCTATATCCCTACTCATATACCTCAATGAATTTTCTCTAAACTAACTCCTTTACTATAACACTTCACAAATTCCTTCACCTATATCCCTATAAACCCAACCCCCCCCCCCCCACCAACATCATTTTCACACCATGATTCTACTATATCCCATTCTAGTTTACTGATGAAATAAAGTGTGACCTTTGAATAACATGTCTAGTAGACCTTGAGTTAGAGACCATCAACACAGATATGGATGATATAATGGTTAATAATTATCCACTAAAAATTATTAGAATATAAAATCAATGAAAAGTAGAGACTATGAGAAATAATGAATCCTCAATCGACTGATATCATAAATAATGTGAAATAATAAATTAAATTCCTCATATTTAAAATTAATGAATTCTATAATTATAGAAAAATATAATATAACCCTTGATATGTATATAAATCCCATAATATATATATATATATATCCAATGGTACACAAAATAATCTATGAATATCGAACACCTTATACTATAGAGGCTCATATTTTTCATGTCCTCAATATTTTGTTTTGAGGTGGTATAGTTGTTGGGAGTTGTATTTTAGTATAATATTGGACGAAAAGATTAATTTGAACAAAAAATTTAAATGGATCATAAATTATTTTATAATAGAAATAATTTATCCATGATTTTTTATTAGATGGAAGATTTTTAAGGTTCTAGAGATGTAGAAGGAGGGGTTTCCACTATTCATTAGGGAATTTTCCATACACCATAGTTTATATTATTATGGTGTGAGGAATTTTAATATGCCACAATAGATTAGGATTTAAAGATCCACTTTCAGTTATGACAATTAATGGATATCCCTTATACAATGGTATTAGAAAATTATTTTTGGGTCATTTTTGTATCAAAAAATTGTTGTTTTTATTTCACCATGACATTGGTTGGTATATTGTTATATTAAGTGATTAGGCTGATATAGAATTAAAGGTAATTAAGGGTTTAATTTATTATTGTTAGAGGCCTATATAATTATGGTATAACCATGATTATTATTCAATAAATTTCCTAGATATCATCATAATTGAATGTTTTTTTATTTTGGGAAATTGTGAGAGATAAAAAACTAATTTCCATTATTCATTGATTTATAACTATCTAACCTCTATTATGACACAACTCAATAAACTTCACAATTAATTTTAGTATTTTTTATTTATTTATAAATAATGTGGATTCCCAAATTATATTTGGATTTAGTCTCCAACTACATGAATTTTGGAGACCCTATGAATTTTTTAGATACAACATAATGATATTTTGAATATTTTTTATTTAATCAACTCAAAAGTTAGTATTCATATAAATAAAGTCAATTTATCTTTTATTTTTATTCATTAAAGATTCATTATATTTTATTTGGATGTACATGGTTTTGTTTTATGTGTTGAGGTTGGTGTGGATTATTTTTTATTTTTTGGATTATAGGAAGGTGGAAGAATCCTTATGAGATTAAAAATTTTAATCATTGGTTTCCATATATTCTTAATGACATTTAATTTTGAGAATCATTAAAGGTAGGTTATTTGAATTCTCAATTTATCATTCTATTAGTGTTGTTTATAATTGATTTAGTTTTCTTTGGGTAAGGTATTTTAATTTTCCATAATAAATATAAATAAATAAAATTAAATAATAGGGTTTTTAGAGATATTTATGTTTTATGATTTCCATTGATATTGTTTCTTACCTTATAAATCAATTTTTTTAAAAACTATTGTATTATTATTGTATGATATTGTTAATTTTTGTACCTTATTTTAATTTTTTTGATAAATTGAAAGATGATTACATGATTAGGAAGTCATTGGCATATTTTTTAATAGTAATGTGAAGATAAAGTATTGAATAAATCAGTATTATTTGTTCCCTATTGTGGTGGAGTCATGTTGAAAAAATTTTATGGTAATGGAGGATGTTATTGTATGGTTTGTTTATAAATAAGTGAGAATGGTAATGATACTGTTTTTGAAATTGTAATATATTGAGGATGTATAGTTGGTATTTTTTAGTTTCCCAATATGTTGATCATGTTTAAATATATGAAAAAACTGATTAATATAGAAAAATGGGTTGTGCTGAGCTATATACTATTAAATATATTTATTTTAATATGTGGTGATTACATGATAATTAAATTAAAATTGTTATCCCACATGTATGTAAAAGTAGTTTACATAAAACCATAATATATGGAATTATTTTTATTAATGTAATTATTTTGGTTATTAATGGATAATGTAGAAGTGATGTTGAAATTCTAGAAGGGTAAAATAGATGTGTTAAAAGAACTATTATTTTATTGAATGGTAAATGTTAGGAATACTGTTTGTTGTATCTAACTTTGATGGTAAAATGATTAGATATTGTTTTAGAGTTGATTTTATTGGAATTTAACCCGAGGTTGGGTTTGTGTATTACCATATATCATCTTATGTTTCATAATTTCATACACACCACAAATAAATTCCGGTAATGTTATTAACACCCGTACAATTTTTGGGTACTAGGTGAACCCCCCACATCCAAGATATGGGTGTTATAGATGGAAAACCACGAACTCTCTCTCACTCCCACACTCTCTTTACAACATTAGGTGGTATATGGAAGTGGTTTTGTGGTTTGGATATATGCAATGGTTTTTTTTATACTACTATATTATGTGGTATTTGTTAGTGATATGAGGTATGTGGATGTTTTATGCAGTATGTGGCGGTGGTTTGTGGCATGTCATTGTGATATCATGATATAAAAGGGATGTGAGCACCTGGATTTATGTAGTTTTTATTTTAGGGTGAATTATGAAATGGGGAAGTATGTGTGGGGTACCTATCTGAATATATTTTCATGTTTTACTATATAATACTTGTATACATATTTGGTGAGTTCTATTTGGTATGATGTGTTAGTAGTTGTCCTATGTATGGGAGACAAATCAGTTTCTATATTTATTTACAAAATATTTTGTATATTTCTTGAACATTAACATGATAGTTTTTTTTACGAAACCTAGTGAGTATACATGTGTGTTCACTCCTACTATTTTATACTATTTTATATATTTTCAATTGGGGGTATATGATTGACATAAACACTACCAAATCATTGTGATTTTGTTTTTCAGCATTGGATTTGCATTTTTAAAATCTATTCATTTTATTATCTTTATAGATAACGTTTGTTTATATTCATATAATTTTACATTACTATTTACATAATTTTAGAAATTATTTTATTACATGTATCTAGTATTTATTATTATTTTATTATATTATTCCTAGGATTAAACATTGTTATTATACAAATGATTTATATTTTATACCCTCACTGTTAATCACCAAAACATGGACTATTAGAGGTGGACTTTGAGGATCACACATGAATTCACTATAGAACCAAGAGGAGTTAAATTGAAGATGGATCCTAAACGACCGGTATCCAATATCTGACTGAGAGTGAGGATAGAGTTAATTTTTAGGCACTAGTGAGGATTGTATTAGTTTGGAAGGGAAACTAGTCACTTTAATTGATCTTCTGATGTAGGCCTAGAGGATTGGCTATGGAAAATAATGGTCTCTTTAACCTAATTCCAATACATTTATAGTGTTATATGATGGTTTTTTGTGTAGCCGAATCTTGCATTGGTAGGTGATATATATTTTTTAACAATCATTACTCGAAACCAAGACCAATGATCTTTCACATCAAATTTATAATTAATTTTTTTAATATTTGAATAAATGAATACCCAGGATTAGAAACATTATTCATTGGTTAATGATGATCATTATAAATGGAACTTTTGTATTACCTTCATTGAACTATTAGGATCCGGATATAGAGTCCCTCTTGCTCTAATCCACAGGTTCTATTATGATCATTGAGAAACACCATTCGATCTATGGGTGCTAGCTCTATGAGGTGAATTTTTTGTTCCTTTAGTTCATGATCTCTTGTTATTTGGAATTGAAGAAATATCTCTTTCACTTATAATTTTTGAGAGTGATAGATAAAGGGTATTTGTGAAAGAATTTTTTGTTAGGAACAATTCTACACTCTCAATTTTTGTATGCACTACACAATAGGCATAGCCATATATTATAGATTTAGGATTTATGTTAAAACATTATTTACTTTCATACCAGCTATTAAATAAAATTTATTACAATTAATAAACCCCATGATTTAATTAATTATTATACTATTATTTTGTTGGCATGATTTCCTACATGAACATTACAAATATTATCTAATGGTTTTTTAAATAATATTTACCACTGTACTTGGTCCTGGTCTGTTTGAACTACTCTATCATTTATTGAGCAACTGAACAAATATTTTATTCATAAATAAATATTTTATAAACAATCAATTTTATAAATATTTATTGAAATATTTAGTAAATAAAATAAATATTTTTATCACATATCTATGAATAAATATTTATTTAACTTATAAAATAAAAATAATATGAATAAAATTTTTCCTCATACTTGAGAATAATATGTATTCCATCAATTAATCTAAAATATAATATCATGGAAATAAATAGAAACATGTATTATGTGACACACTAGAAAATAGGGAATGAAACCTAAGATAATGAACATAATTATGAAATTTTGACAACCACATATGAATACAGACTGTGTAATATAATCCCTTTTTCACAATATCTCATCAAGAGGGTTCAATAACGGTGTCACCAACCTATATGCTCAATATGTCATTCTTTGACTTTCTAAAATAATCAAGTCATTAAACCATGGTCAAGGAATTTAGTTTGACGGTTCTATTACAATCAATGAGAAGATATATCAACTTCCATAACTATAGAAGGGACAAATCCTTCCATGAATTATTAATTAATGACCTGTCACTTGGGACACACCAAATATATCCAACATCATCATGAACTACTATCATCAAGGATTATAAAATACATGCAACTACACAGTTTGTAACATGATGCATCGACCAAGTCCATTATAGAGGATAATTTATTTTACCACACCTTAATAGATATTAAGACTGATATTTCATTTCCAATGAGTAATATTCCATGATCATATACTATTTAGAAAATTACTGCACTCCCACTTATCCGTTTATAGAAACATGGTTCACATTCTTTCTTTATCAATGAAAATTATATTTCTGCCTCCTCAACACGAATCATCCATGGAATGGATGGTTTCTTTAATCCATAATTGTTTATTGGAAACTTTCATACCTTATTATAATCCTTTGGAGTCCAAAATCCTTCAGGCTGTGTCATATAGACATCTTCCTAAACGTTTCCCTTAAGGAATTCTATTTTGACATCCACTTTAGAAATACCATAATCATGGAAAACCCTAATGGAAAGTAGAATTATGATGGATTTTACAATTATAAATGGTGAAATGTATTCATCTAAGTCAATTCCTTTATTTTTTAACCATTTTGAAACTATTCACGCCTTATAGGTACTAACATTTTGTTACATGTTCAGTTTCTTCTTGAATACCCATTTACAACCAATGGGTATTACATCTAATGTAAGGTCTACCAAAATATAAACTATTTTTTGGTACATCGAATCCATTTTATAGTTTGTGACTTCGTGCCACTTGGAAACCATTGTACCACATACCGCTTCCTTATAGGATATAAGATCATTATTTTCAACAAATAATGTGTCACTATCCTTAATGATAAGAAAACCCAACTTTTATATTTGTATTAAATATCTAGTACTCATGTACTGTAATTATGTCTCTAGAAAAATTTATTCTTCAAGGGGGATTTGTGGATTTTTTTCATCTTCAAACTCTTTGTGTCTCTTGAACCTATACATCATCAATGTCTATCTCGGTCCATTATCTATTTTAGGTATAACACCATCCTAAATAAATGTAAGATATTTATCAACCAATTTTTTTTTCTGAACGATTTTATAGGTAATATCCATTTTTTTATATATCCTATAATGATTAAATTTTTTCCTCGGGGTGTATGTTTTTTACCTGAAGATGCTTTAAAAAATGCTCTCAACCCCACACATGTAAGTAAGATAACACTGATTTCATTCCACTCTATAATTGGTGTAGTATACCATCTTTTTCTTTAGTTGGAACTATGTTTAGTATGTGTTTTACTATTTAAAACATGTGTCCCCAAAAGGATAAAAGAACAATAACACGACTAACCATTGATCTCACCATATCCAAAAAAAATTAGTTCCTCCTTTTATTTACACCATTACACAATGGTTTATAAGGAAGTCTGAGTTGATATAAAATCCTATACACTGATAGATAATCAATGAAGTCTTAATTATGATATTCTCAACCATGATCTAAGTAAAGTTTCTTAATCTATATACTAAGATGTTTCTTAACTTCATTCATGTATTCCATGAATTTGTTAATAGAATATGACTTATACCTCATTAAGTAGACATATCCATATCCACTAAAATCATCATTAAATGTAAAAAAGTCTGAGTACCCACCACTTTCTTCAATAGGAAATGGTCTACAAACATCAGTAAGAAATAATTAAATAATATCATTAGCCATTTTACCTTTCTCAGTAAATGTGGATTTGGGAATTTCTCCTTGTAAACACGTCTAACAAACACCATGTTGACTTAGTTCAAAAGGATCTAAATATTTATCATGATGTACTTTATTAAACCACATTTCATTTGCATGAAATAGAAGATGAATCCAATGACAGGTGTGGTATGATTCATGTGAAGTAACATTGTTATCAATTTCCATTATTTGGTTTGAGTAATCACACAGATAAAGGCCACTATATAAATTTTCCTTACCATTAAAAATTTTATCGTTACAATGGAAGGAACATCTATTCAAAAATTTGAAAAACAATCCATCTGTATCAAGTATTTATATATAAATAATATTCTTGTTCACCAAAAGAATGATATAACTACCAATTTAAACCAAAATAATTCTCATTGGAAATGTGAGGTGGTATTCCCTAATAAATACAACATAATGTTTTCTCCATTAGCGTCTTAGAGATCTATCACTTCTTGTTCAATATTTATAAATCTACCCGGTACATATATAATGAATAATTATGTGAGAACCACAAGATGTATTTAATTTCCAATTTATAGAAATTGATAAATTGAACTTGATAACAAACATACCTGATGCTTACCATTTCTACATTGGATGGGTGTAGGTTTTATTCCAGTGGCCCTTCATTCCACCTGAAATATTGAAAACATCATATTCCATTGCTTTCCCCATGATATTTCTCTTCATACAAGTGTGTGAAGTAGCTTTTTTCTTAAAGATATTCTTTTTCCCTATCTATTTGTTTACCATAAGGACATAATGTTTTTCATGCTTCATATCATTATCTACCTAGTATAGATGAGTATGATGATATAGAAGAGGCTTTTCAATATTGTTCATATTAAAATTCACAAAACAAACTAGACAATACACGAAGTAGTGATAATATAATGAGTTTGGTGTCGAGTTCTTTGTGCATTTTAAACCCTAGAACCACTAAGTGCTAAAATTATCTAATAAGCTTGACTATGTGAGGCCTAATTTAGGAAACCTCTCAAAACATTATCTAAAATAGAACCTTGGAAATCTCACACTATTCCTGTATTCCTCGAACCTAGAAAAGACCATGAATTTTATCAAACATTCTATATGCATCCATGTTTACGTGAGACTTCATTAGTTCACTATACATAGATGGAAGAAACAAACATTGAATGTTGACTACATTACTCAAATTGATTCCATATTCTATGATATCTATATCACTCACATCTTTAGAAGGCAGATCAAGAATTAGGGATTCTATCACATAAGATTTCAATTTTTTGTGTAGCATAAACTGAAGGCATCTGAACCACTCTTGGATGTTACTTCTAGTTAGGAGGTTATCCATATTCAATATCGATCGTAGGTATAGTTTCTATTATGCAAATTTCATTTTATTCAACAATTAAAAATATTGGATTATGTCTAATTTGATCCATTACAAAATAAATGAGAAATAATAAATTACATCTTTTTATTTATTTACTTATTAAATCTACCACTATTATATCATGCCTCGATATCCTTCACCATTAAACTAATATTTTAGAGTTTCTATAACATTTTGGTGGAAAGGATACCCATTAATTTTCTAAATGATCTAGATCTTGTCCATGAATACCATAATAAAGTAATTAGAAAGGTGTTCTTTCAAACTGTTTTCATGATTCTCCTTGATCTGTTGTGTGGATTCCCCTATCATGATGTTCAGGATAAGATTTCCTCAAAACATACCTCCAATTTATTTAATAGGCTTTTTACATTAAAATAAATACAGTTCTGGTGAGGTCAACCCATAAATATCATGAGAACTCCCTGATAAAAGTAATTTTACAGGCATTGGCAATGTACTACACATAGTCTAACTGTTTCATTCCCGAAAATGTAATGGAAGTCTTGGTCTAATATAATATTAAATGTGGGATTTTAATATATTATGCTCAAATTTTTACCTTCTTTTATCCTTTTCACATTTTTATAATATTAATTTGATGTTACATAATTACGTAACCATGTTTGATAAAAGAAATTATAAATAAATCATTTATTTAATTTACATCAGTAAACATTTATTCATTTTTATATGAAACCTTACATCCATAAAATAAAATATTTCATAGACATAAATAATTAAATAATTAAATGTCATGTTGCTGAGATTTATATAATTATTAATTTAATGAGTGGGAATTAAATCAATCTTTGAACTATGGGAAATAACTCATATTTCTGTTCTTATAGTGAGTTACTGTATTCCACCTATCCACCTCAGTGTCACCAGGGTTGACATCATTATTTTTCCATATTGAACCACCTCCATGATCCTTGGGATGATCCATTAATTACTATTATATAATATATAGAAGTATGTGATTGAACCAAAGGATTTATTAAAGGGGGTTACATAAATATCATTAGACACGTAGGTACTACATAACAATGGAGGGAGGGACGACTCAAATTCCATTATTTAATTTAAAACAAATAACTTCAAACTCATGGAATAAATTAAATTAAAACATCCAACACATACATATTTCTTGGTCAAGATCATGAATGGTGATACATGCAATAAATATGCTAACCTAAATGACTATCATTCATTTATTTGTTCATTCAATTATTATTTATTATAAATGTTCTTATATTAATTAATTAATTCTATTTCATCTTAATGATAATACAATCATATTTGGATATACCCATCATTAATGGCATCCATGAAAAATAAATTAAAGAACCAATAATGACATATTAATTACAATAAATTACTTGAGAATTTAAAATTCATTTAAAATATTATTAAATTTTTAAATATACAATGATGTTCCAAAAAATAAAATAAGGTTTTAATGTTGCAATTTTAAATTATAATTTAATTTTAATTCTATCAATTAATGGGAGACTACATGTTGTGTACATTAATCTATGTTCCATTTACCCCAGTTGTTGTATATCCAAGTCACATGCCTTGGGATTCGGTGTGTTAGCTCAACCGAACTACATGGTGTGTAGATGCTAGCCAAACAACCAGTATGGTCTTACTATGTGCCAAGTTGCCCCAATAAACAAAGGGTGTTCAATCAAAGAACCATGTGAAATTAATTTATCGTCACATTTAGATATAATGTTCATGGGTGTACAATGTATTCCCTGGCTGCACGCTTTTTATCCTTGTTTTACTAGCCAATGATTTTGGAAGTTCCTGATGACATCTATTGTCATCCTTAATCTATTCATAAACCGTTATGAAAATGAAACACTAAACTTACCTTATTAGTATGTCGATAACATGTTAATTAAATATATTTTTTTGAATGAATAAAATGAAGTGAAAATCCAACCACAATTGAGCATAGATATATAATCAAATAAATAATTATAAATTTAAATTTTCCCACTCTGAAACAAGTTGATGGTTCCAGGAAAAAGCATCAAGTGGATGGTGAAATTTTATAAGTTCATTTGATAATCATTTCACAAAACCATGAGTGAGAATATTTCATGTGAAATTTATAATTAATATAATTAATGTTCTAAAAAAATACCCTAGTTTAATTCCCCCAACCCATGTTGTAATAGTGTAATTAACATCTTTGTTATTTTTGTCACATGTTATTATTTTATTCAAAAAATATATTTAATTCAAATTAATTCATGAAAAATGTGAACACATGAGAAAATTTTTTATTTATAAAATACTAATGCATTATATAATTACAAATCTAATGACCACAACTAATTCTGAGAACTCATTGCAAGCCCGAATAATGCCACTAGAAGACCTCCCATCAATACAATAAGACCAATTATGAAGCCTTTATCTCTTAGATCTACAATAATAAAAAATAAAACAAGAAGATGAATAATAACAATTCTTAGTACAAGAGAAATGTAAAAAATCAATCAGAATAATTTTTTGTACCTTTGATTACTCGTAATCAAGGATATTTATTTATTCTCCTATGACCATTGTAAAAATTAGTTGTATGAATTTTTTTAGTGATCGTTGATGTTTTTAACCATTGGGGTTTTTATTTAATTTTACCATTGGATGTTTTAAATTTAAAAATGAATTTAAAATAATATTTTAAAATAATAAAACTAATGAAATTTGAAGATAATGATTAATTAATCTCCTAAATATTGATATTATACACGTATAATTTAATAAATAATATATTCATAAATAAATAACATAACTAATTATTAAAAAAATTGTAAAACAAATATATATAGATAAAAATATATATTTTTCTTATGTTTAACAATGTTTTATTAAACTAATTGTGAATTCCCCACCACCCTAACCAAGATCTGCATGTAAGGCCAAGCCATCAATGTCCAGTGGTCACGATATATGTGCACTTGAGTTGAAGTAGGTTAACCCAGAAATAAGGCCTATGGGAACCGAACAATATATAGGAAGGTCCATGACCTAGGAAGAGAGGTCATGTATAAGCCTCTACAAGTGTGTGTGTGTTGGGTAATCAGAATAAAACCTTTCATGCACAGCCTTATAAGGAACTAATCAATTTTGATGAGGGATGAATTTTTAAATGCGGTATTTAATCTCAACCACACGTTTCAGTTTCACTCAATCTCATTCATCTACCTCTTTTTCCAATTGGAATTCCATTTATTTCTGCTAGATTGAAACCTATACCTGTGGTCATTTTGAATTAGATCTGGTAAATCCCTTGTACCCTAACTTTCTTCCTCATTGAGCTCGCGCGACACCAGTTAGCGTCATACGGTAAGCTGGTCACTGACTGTTTCCTCCACCACTATTAATTTTCCTCAACACAACAAACCAGTAGTCTTCAACCTAGAATTTAGATTACCTTATCCACCATTGTGGTCTCCTTCAGTTTCCCATCATGATTTCCTCTTCTTCCAAAAATGACACATACGATTTTTCATTAAACCAAAACCTTACCCAAGTCTCAGATTCCACTACAAACCTTGATAATAATCTTTCTATATGATAGTCTTTAATATAAAATTAATTAACACATTTTTATTCTAATTTGTGCAATATTATACCCGTCTTCTCATTATTTTTTAAAAGAACTTCAATTATTTAATGGTCATTTCATTCATTAAAATTGGGTAAATTGGTCCTGAACCAAAGAGATTTTTTCAAAAGGGACGTATTATTTTAGAAAAAATATATTGTTTAAATTCCAATACACACACTTCAAAAACACCAAACCCTCATATTCTAATGTCCTCCATTTTCATTCTTCTCAAATCCTAGAAGATCTAATCCCTGGATTAATCCAATTCATGTAAGGGTTTATTTTATTTTATCAAATTAACTTTTTTTAAAAAATATTTATATATATGTGTATATATATTACATTTATATGTGTATATATATTTGTATATAAATTTATATAGGATTATCTATTTCCATAAAATATAATAAATGGGTTTTTAAAATGTTTATTTCTAAAGCCTATGGTTCGTAAGGGTTTTAATTTTATCATTGATCAATTTTTGTTTTTTTTAAAAACATATACATATATATATGCATATATATATATATATATGTATGTATTGATATCTATTTATATAAATTTCTATTTTTCTCTAGTATTTTTAAGATAACGTTTTTTTAAATTCTATCTCTATGCCTATATATTGTAAGACGATCATTTATCAAAAGGATTTATTATGTTTTTAAAACATCACTTTATATATACGGTTCATTGATTTATATTTTTTTATATTTCTATAAATATCAATTTATTTAAAAATGGGGTTAATCAATTATTTACAAATCTATATATGAGTTTTATAATTTAGTCTTAATCAATCAATTAATGGTTTGCGATTATGTGTAACCAGATATTTAAAATGACAATAGTAATCATTTGTTTTACCAGTCATAAAAAATCTATTATTTCATGTGTGATATTATATTTTCACCCCTTTTATGTCATGCATATTTAGGTATGGACATTATCTAAATTTTAGATCAAATCTCATGTATTTTTAGATCATATATACATTTATTTCATTATCCAATTTATTTACTATTTTAAATAATATCAGTTATTTAGAACATGACATTCTTATAATGATGGTTTTATAGTCTCTCATGATTTTGTTTATGAAATATTATAATAAGATTATTTTATTTTGAATAAAATAATGTTATGTAGGTATATTTGAAAGTTTTTGGGTTATGATTGAGAAAGGAAGGTCCATTGATTTTTTTTTCAAAAATTGGAACTAGTATAATGAGTGTTATGTTATGGAGAGTGATTCCATAAATATTAAGGAAACTTTAATCCATATTAGTAATGACTAGAAGACATATGGTTTTATTATTGTATACCAAGTATCAAAAATAATTTTTTTTTTTATTAAATTCATTTGACAATACCCAAAGATCATTTCAAATATAACTCTTTTATGATATCAATTTTTTCTTAATTATATTTATTTCATTGCATTAAAAATATAATTTTACATATATATATAATTATATATTTATATTCGAATAAAACATTTTAAAATTTATTATTGACTTATTTCAAAACCCCTTAATAGGAATATTAAATGTTCACCCTGTATTTTCTAAATCCTATGAATAGGATTAGTATAATTACATTATGATGCAAATTCAATGATGAGTTAGTACACCAATGACTTTTATGTTTAGCTAATTTTATTATGTACAGTTTTGATAAAATTTAATAGTTTTATTTAATTCTTCAAATCCTATATAGATAAATTTTTCTTGATTTTAAATGAAATTATAAAATATAACTTAAATGTAATGTATGGATGATTTTAAACCCTTTTCAAAACCTTATAGTATCTTATAAATGAAATTATCAAATGTGAAATACTTCTCATATAATCCACTTCATTGAGGATTAGGTTTTTATATTATGTAATTGTGTATGAAAAACGTCATTTCTATGCACAACAAAGAAAATATTTTTATGGTCATTTCAATTTTTTCACTCTATCTGAACAATATTAATCCTTATTAGAGATTTTGGAAGCTACAATGTTGGGTGACCTTCGTGCATCTTATATGTGTCATGTTTGGTGTTTCAGTTGTATTGCGAGACTCAAAGACATTTAGTCATTATAAGAAGTGTTAGTTTTGTTGTTTTAAAGAAATAAAGTCCACTCATACATGCCCATGTTTTATACCCATCATGACTTTGTCTAAAAAACCTACCACTATTTACTAGAGTTTGACCATATATGATTGATTTGTGTTTTGGAGAAATAAGTTAAGGAATCTATAATAGTTTTAGGATTAGTTTAACTAGAAGAAACCCACCTTTTAGTGAGAATCACTAAAACTAGATATTCTGGTGAAGGTATGGATTAACTACTATAAATAATTTTTTATAATAATTTATAATATTCATGGTTTTATGTAGGAACTTCACGTTTTTCATCCAACGAGATATGCATGTTGGAAGGTGTGTCCGAACAAATTGTGAGGGAAAAATTATGTTAGGGGGAATGTAGTGCCCCAAACCCATTTTTTAATATGGTAATAAACATCTTGGTTATTTTCGTCACTTATTATTATTTTATGAAAATAAATGTCATTAATTCAAACTAAATCATGAAAATTTTGATCACATGAGAATCTTTTTTTATTGATAAAACAATAATGAATTTTAGCATTATAAAGAAAAAACCTAAACTAATTTAGAAAACTCATTGAAATCCCATGTAATTCAACTCAATGATATCCCATCAACACAATAAGACCAATTTTGTAGCATTCATCTTTTGGATCTACCAAAATAAAAAATAAAAAAAGAAGAATAATAAAAATCCTATGAAATAATGATATTTAAAAAAATAATATGAAGAATTTTTTGTGCCTTTTAATACCCGTAAACATGGGTATTTATATTTTCTCTTATGACCATTGAAAAAATATTCCATATGAATTTTTTAGAGACTATTGATTTTGTTAACCATTGGGGTTTTATTTTAATATTACCATTATTAGTTTTAAAAATTAAAATGAATTTAAAATAATAATTTCATATAATAAAATTAATTACATGTGATAATAATGTATAATTAATATCATATGGATTGATATTATAACCTAAAAAATTAATCAAAATTATTTTCCCAAATAAAAATGATAACTAATATTAAAAAATATTTTAAAACCTACATATATAGATATAGTTATATATTTTTAATATGTTTAACACATTTTTATTAAAAAAAATTCTTCATTTCCCACCTTAAATGAGATCATCATGTAATACTTATATGTCAAGGTCTAGCGGGAAGAACACAAGCCCACTCATGTAGCAGTAGGTCAAGCCCATGTATAGGACCCGCATAAATATAACCGTGTATAGTTTGGGATGTGGCCTAGGAATAGAGGCCACATATAAGCATCCCCAAGTTCATTTGTGTGTTGTGTCATCAAAATAATTACTTATAATCACAACATTATAAGAAGGTCCTTGAAAACAATAGGTTTTGATGTGGGATGTGTTTTTAAATGCGAGATCTAATCACGACTGCACGTTCCTTCCATGCTCGATCTTGGCAATCCACCTCATTTCATTGCTCAGCCTCCTTTTTATTCTTGTGGGATTGAAACCCATCCATCCATTCGTTTTTCCTTCAATTTGGGAACTACTTTGAACCCAAACATTCTTCTTCATTGAGATTCTATTTCACTAGTCTGCATCATATAGTAGGCAGACTTTTGACCATTTCCTCCACCACTATTATTTTTTCACTACCCTATATACCGGTAGGATTCGACATAGAATTTTATTTAACTTATCTCTTATTGTGGTCTATTTAAGCCACCCATCTAGATTTATTTTTCTTCATAAAATGGAATAGATGGTTATACACTAATCTAAAACCTTATGTAATTCTCAGATTCCTCTACAATACTAGATTATAATATATATATATATATATATATATATACATCTTCGATTTTACATTAATTAACACCACTATTTTTTACTTCAATTGGGTCAATTTTAAACCCCTCTTCCCTTTTTTTTAAAAAAAACATGGATTATTAAATTTTCATTTGATTCATGAAAATAGGAAAATGGGTCCAAACCCATAAAAAGTTTTTTCAAAATAGTTATATTATTTTAGAAAATAGATTTTATTTAAACTCCCATCTGAACCCTTTTAAAACACCTACCCTCATCTTCCCTAGTCCTCTATTTTTATTCTTCTCAAATCACATAAGCTTTAATCCCTTGATTCAACCAATTCATGTAAGGGTTTATTTTATTTAATCAATTTATCTTTGTATTACTAAGATTTACATATATATACATGTATATATATTACATATATATATATATATATATATTTGTGTGTGTGTATGTGTGGGTGTGGGTGTGTGTCTATTAAATATATATCTGTATATGTATGTATATATATACATATATGATTATCTATTTTTAGAAAATATTAGGTTAGGGTTTGGATTTAAATGTTTATTTCTAAAGCATATGGTTTCCATGGGTTTTAATTTTATCATTGATCAATTTATGTTTTTTACAAAGATATACATATACATATAAATATATATATATTGATATATATATATATAACACTTAGTTTTTTTAAAATAATCAAGATAATGGTTTTTTTTTAAATTCAATCACAAAGCCTATATATTGTAATAGGATCATTTAGCGAAGGGATTGATTGTGGTTTCAAAACATAATTCTATGTATATGGTATAATGATTTTTATTTTTTATATACTTAAATTTATATCTATTTATTTATAAAAAGTGGATAATATTTTATATCCAAATTTATATACATTGTGTAGAATTTATTTTTACTATATCAATTAATGGTTTATATTTATGTGTAACCTATTTTTTAAATGATTATAGTGATCATTTTATGTTCCAATCCAGAAAATTTGATTATATAAGGAGGGAAATTGTATCTTAGACCCCTTGTATGTAATGAATAATTAGGTATGGACATTACCTGAATTATGGATGATATATCATGTATTTTTAGATCAAGTATGAATTTATTTCATTATCCACTTTATTTATCATTTATAAATAATTTAAACTATTTTATCATGGGGTTCTCCTAAAAATGGTTTTATAAACCCTTAATTTATTAGGACATGTTATAAGAAATTTTATTTTATTTTAAATGAAATAAAATTTTGTATATATATTTGAAATGTTTTGGTTAAGGATAGTGAAATGAAAGTCCAATTAAAGTGTTTTCAAAAATAAGAATGAGTATAATGATTGATATGTAATAGAGAGTGAACACATAATTCTTAAAGGACGATTTTTTTTTCATGTGATTTATGACTAGAAACCTTATGATTTTATTATGCTCTCCCATGTATCAGAAATACCACAAAAAAATAATATTTTCGATCGATAATTCGCAATGGTATTTTCAAATATAATATTTTATAAAATCAATGTTTTTTAAATTATATAGATTTTAATATTTTAGATATCTACTTTTATATGTGTGTGTATATTCCAAGAATTTTTTTAAAAGTTCTTATTAACGCATTTTAAAACCCATTTATAGGCTTATTAAATTCTCACCCTACATTTTTAATACATTTTTTATATGATTAATAGAATTACATTGTGATGTGAACTCTAGGAGGAGGTAGTGTATTAATGACTTTTCTGTTTAGTTATTTTATTTTGTAATGTTTTGATGAAATGTAATTTTAGTATCTAATTCTAAAAAACCATGACCAGTAAAAGGTACTAGATTGTTTAATGTGTTGTGTAATTATTGAATTTCTTTTATAAAAAAATTAAACATCTTGTTTTTTCACAGAATCAGGAAGCAGCGGATTAGGCCGTTTTACTGGGATTAGGAGATTTCATCATTAGTGAATTTTGATCACTCAATTGGAACATTTCAGATTATCCCCCTTATCACTATGAGGATCCAAGGATAGAATAACTTTAGTGGTGGTCCACAAATTCTCATATGATATCTGAGATACACCAATCGATCTGTGGTTTCATGCGTGGATATTTAAATGTCTTGTGTTATTTGTTCTTGATCACTTATTCTTTTTATTTGTGTAAACAACTCTTCCACTTATAGTTATTGAGAGTGATAGAGAAGGATGAGTTGGGAGAGAAATCATTGTGTGAAAAAAATTATATCTTTTCAATTTTTGGTTACACTACACAATAAACAGAGTAATATATTAATAGTATTAAAATTTGAGTGAAAATATTATTTAATTTCATACCGGCCATTAAATAACATTTATTACCTTTAATAAAGCTCATTTAACATAATAAAAATTATATTATTATTATATTATTGTGATTGCCTAAATGAAAAGTAAAAAAATTTATATAATGACATTTGAAATTAATATTTTTCATCAAACTTGGTCATGGTCCATTTGAACTCATATATCATTTATTTAACAAATGAATATATATTTTATTCGTAAATAAATTTTTTACTGACAATCTAGAACATAAATATTTATTAAAATATAAAATAAATATAAGCAATATTTTATTCACAGTCCCTTGAATAAATATTTATTTAATTTATAAAATCAAAATAACATGAATAAATTTATTCCTCAAAATTGGGAATAATATTAATTTTATTAATTAAACTAAAATATAATTTAATTGAGATCAATAGAAACACATAGTGTGTGACCCTTTCGGTTTATTTCTCATTGCCATTATGCAGACCAGCCAAATGTATAAGATTACTGTAAAGCAATGGGTTAAAGTAACAATGAGAAAGAACATATTTTCACAATGTTGACAAAAACATAAGAATGATCACTATGTAATATAATCCCTTTTTCATAATATCTCATCATGTAGGTTGTATAATTTTTTTACTGATCTATATACTTGATATTTCATTCAATGACTATCTAAAATGAACATGCCATAACAACTTTTCCATTATATTTTATACTATGGATCTATTCCAAGAAAAGTGACTTGATATCCGCTTTGATAAATATGGATGAAAATAAATCCTTCCTCGACTTATTCATTAATGGCATGTCACTCGTGACGCACCCAACATATCCAAATTTTCAATGATATTTTGATCATAATGGTTTAAAAAATACATTTATATAAATTAGTTTTAATGTGAATTAATAATAATATTAATGTTTAAGGGCCATAACACATGCTCGTAGATAAGAATATCTGATGACACAAAAACATAATAAATTCCTACCTATAGGTCTATTCTCATAATCTCTCATCTTGGATATTACCATGTTTGAACCTTATGAGAAGAAAACTCATATTCTTATGAGTACTCACACTTGACATTCTATGTACTATGTATCCCATATTATTTTGTTATCAAACAATATAATGTTATTTGATAATATCTTTATAGCACAAAAAAGGTCCCATTTTAGCAGGGAACATCAATGAACTTATCAATACGACATATATTCTAGGACATTAATACATTAGAGTCCTGAAGAAGTGAAAAATATATATAATAAAAAGTTTTATAAATATTCAATACATTGAGGACTCATGTAGTCAAAATAAATATAGTTCTTCTGAGGATACCAACTCCTTCATTCTATACATGAATTATGAATAGTGTATTTATTATTTATTATCGTTTCTAGTGTGGTAAATTCATCATGTTTTATTATCCCAATATTTATGTTGGGGAATTTATGTAGGAAAATTGATATGATTAATTTAAAAATACCAAAAAATGTATTTCATATTCTTAAATATTTTTTCCATTTGTACACATAGCTAGTAGATATTGAAATCGTGTGGTTTTGATTTGTGTGGTATAGTATGATTCCTAGAGTAATCATAGGTTGGTCGATCATAGGGAAGGATATTCATAGAGGAATGGTTTTTATTATCTACATTGGTAAATAATATCAATGGACAAGGGGAGTTTCTTCATTTATGAGATGGAGAGGTGTCAATATGAGATTAAGATCACCAACATGTTGATTTATATGTGTAAGGATAATTAAATCCATATGGAAATTTTCTTATGTTACATTTTTAAATCGACGATGATGTATTGTTTATCATATTGATTGTGACTTTTTTATGAGGTAACATGGTAGATTTTTCAACAGTGTTTCCACACAAGGTTCTTATACATGTCACTGAAGGTGACACCGTGGAAGAAGATTCCCACTCTTAAATATGGGATCTATATTTTAGAGGGTTATGATTATTGTATATGAAAACTCTTTATTATTTTCTCGATCTTCAGGATGATATTGAGGTAAGGGTGTATAATTGTTTTGGAGTATTTTTATTTGGAGATTTAGTTTCTATTTATCCATTTCATTAATCCATAATATATCATGGTGAAATTTATGGATGATGTGAATTAGAATATGTCATCATATAAGGTTTAGATTCAAAAGGTAAGTTATCATATCTTCATGAGTAGTGGAGCAATAGAGAGGAGATATCATTGGTCAATGAAATCAAGGTTTGATATCATGTGAGTATATACTTAGCCTTTATTATCAAATTTACCTAGAGTTCAATGTTTATGGGTATATATTAGAAACTATAGTGTGGTTGTATATTTTTATATAGGGTTCTTACATTAATAATATCATTTTTGATATTCCATAGTGGTCCAGGTCAGTTTGGTGGTCTATTTTAATAGAAACATATACACGAACTTCATCTTATTACTTATCAAAAATACATCAATCCTTAATATGTGGGACTATAAATGGGAGATGGTATTTAAATAGGTTATCCATAATATAATCATCATCCCTTAGGACCAGTCATTTTTCATAAATCGGTTGCAGACATCATTAGGGATAAAATTCTAGATTATTAAAGCATGTAAAGTTACATTCCATCGATTTTATAGCACTTAGAGGACCCTATACCATTTGAGTACCATTTGTTTCTATTATACATAATATTATACATTGTTTGATTCAAGATATTTTCACTCCTTTATTGCAAGTACCATAGTTCAATCATTGTACATAGGATTGACGTACTTCTAGATGCCTTATAATTAACTATGATCATTGAATGATAGTTGATTTTAATATAGATGAGTTGGGGAGGTGAGATAATGATTACGAATCATTATTTAATTGGTGGATTAATTTTATTTGACATACACCCATATTATTTCATCAATTAAATGTATTGGTTATATTATTTGTAGGATAACATTGATTACTAATAAAGGAGAGTAATTTTATTTGATAGGGAAGGAAAATGTGACACAATTTTTTGAGGGAAGGAATGATTAATAGGTCAATAATATTTGGATCTTATATTATCCTATTCTGTTCGTTTGATGTTGAATTCAAATAAAGTAAATGTAAATTAGTTTTCAGGATTTATGGTACATTTTAAAGATGTATTTTCATAATAAGTAGTTCCACTACCCCCTGATGTGAGATTGCATTTGGGGTAGAGTTTGGGCTTAAATTACAACTATTAATATGTCTTATTATATGATAACATCTTTGGAGATATATGATTTGCTGATATAGGATGATGATTTTTTTTATAAGGCTCTTATGTAGACCAATGTATTCCATTGGGGAACTACCATATTACTCACATAGAAAGAAGCAGATAGCTTGTGGTTATTTATATACTATCATCAATTGAAATAGGATATGATGAATAACCATTATCACCACTTTAGAATTGATGTCCTATTTGATTAGAAGAAAATCCTAGTGACCCGAACCGAAAATCCTAGAGCCACTGTCTAATACCATTACAATTGAACGATTACAAGGAATCAAATTCAAAATGACTGACATGTTTATTAGTCTTGGTAAATCAAATACATTCCTGCACCTTGTATTATAAATTAATACAAAAATTAAAATAGAAATTTATTTTAAGGATAAATTTAATCTAACATAGAATGTCCTTTCATATCTTTCTTATCACTCCACTTGGATACCAAAAGAAATGAAAAAGCATAAGGTTAAGTTCAAAAGTGTAGTAATGGTTAAGTAAAGTGTAAAATTAATGAATCATTAAGGATAAATTAACATAGTGATGTAAATAATTTTGAACACAATCCAATCTAATAACGGGACAAAGAATAATCAATATGGTAAGGTAATTGACTAAAGCACATTCCATTTATTCAATTAGTTGGGAATGAAATTAATACATAGATAATATCAAAATTAAAATATCATAGATAAATAATAGTGATAATAATTAGTGAATCATTAATCTGTCAAATACTTAATTATTGTATGTCACAAATGAGTAATATGAAAACCTATATCTTCAAGACCTTTCACATGATGAGTTAAGACTACATGTAGAGACCCATTTAATTTGAAAAACATATTTGTTTCATGAGAACTTATCAATGCATTGATGGGATATATAAATTCTATGACCCGACCTTCTCTTTGAGTCCAACCCTTCCTCATATTTCGATTAATTGATTTAATTTATAAACAATATGCCCTTTCAAAAATTCATATTGAGTAAAGAATTCATATTTATCAATATTTACCTAGATAATCAAATAACTATCAAATAAAATTTCATATGTATAAATGGTATATTGTTTTGGAAATGAGAATACCTATGATAAATGTTATGGATAATTAGTGGAAATTAAATGTCCACGGATTATAAAAGAGTGAATTTTTCAAAGGGGCTAAAAATGGATCTAGGAAGTGAATGTACATACTAAACTTGGATAATGAAATCATAATCTATCAAGAGGGAGATTATTGATGGTATCAATACAACATATTCAATTGGTGTAGGGATAATGGGTTGTTGACCTTGATGAATAGAAATATTATAAAAATATATTTTAATAAAATTATTGAGGAAAATGTCATTTTTACTTTGAAAAACATTCTTGAGGAAAATATAATTTTACTTTTCATAACATTTTAAAAATATCTTGTATGAAAATCAATTTTAGAAACAAATTAATTTAAAATTAACCATTTAAGCATTCAAAGTAAGATTCTAAGAAAAAATATCTGGTAAATCCGTACATGTCATACGAGGAAAAAATAACATTCATTTTTCATGATAATTAGGGTAGGAATGTGACATGTCTAGAAATAGAAAAGAATAATCCTTAGAAAACATTTGTAAGAGGAAAAAGGGGTAAAAATTTCTTAATAGTTTTTTTTGAAAAGGATAAATAACAATTAGAAACATTTTTATAGAACATTGTTTTGAGTGAAAATAGATTTCTGACTGAAGAGATAAATGAAGTCATGTTTTCGTAAAAGCATTATATAAATCATTTTTTGTTTCCAATACTAAAAATTGGAAATATTGTTGAAAAAGACCATGAATAAACTTATTATAAGAAAATTAAAGGTTTTATTGAACAATTATTAGACAAATTTCATTAATGTAATTTCATTAATAAGCAATCTCTATTAGAATGAGATTGTGAAATAAAACCTTAAAATGAGGATAAAGACGAAGTGATAATTAATCAATTAATTGATTATGTAATTGAAATATAGATCCATATATAAAAAGTGAATATAAATTAATAAACATAAATATTTATGAGACACCTAATCATAGAATATTAATGATGATGCGGAAGTAACATAATCCAATGAAAAGGAATTAAGTTATGAATTTTTTTAACACTTGGTAACTATATGTTAAAATCACATTGCATGAAATAATTAAAAATGAAACTCAAAATACCATGAGGAATTAATTATTAATGATTTTAAATAGGATAATTTCAGTATATAATCTATATAAAATAAACTTGGTCCATAACATTACAATATTAATCAATGAAATAAAATTCAGATGAAATCCCACACCTTATGTTTACATTTTTTGAACATCCATTAACCTCATGTATGATGGCTATAATAAAATTAATAACATATTCTAAAACCTTATTAATATTTATTATGTCATAAATGATCTTATTATAATATTTTATTAGCCATTTGTTAGTAATATATCATTATTTTTACTATTTCGTGTGTTAAATTCCTAGATTCTCGAGTATGTTTTGACTGGTTATTTTTTGTTACTATTACCTAAGATCATGACTTAATAATCTATAGATTATATATATTTAAATAAATATCATATATATTCATTTTATTTTTAATACCCCAGGTTTATATAATATCATTTTTTTATTTTGGAATTACATAGTTAAATTCATTATAAATTTATATTGAAATAAGTGGTATTTTGAGAAATCAAAAAACCTATAAAAATAAAATAGTACATCACCTATATAAGTATAAATAAAATTTATGTATCTTATATGTGAAAATATATTATAATTATATCGTGGAATAAGTAAATAAATGTTTTGAAAATTAAAAATTTATTGTTGATCTTTTTTGACACATAAATTTTTATTTACAATTTTAAAATTAATATCACTATTTACTATAAAATCTATCCTCATTTAAAATATTAATAAATTAATATTTTTATTTATTTTGTTATTAGTTAATTTTATGATACTTTATTTAATTTTTCAATATGTCATTAAATCAATTATAATTTTAAAATTTGTATTTTTCGAATAAATGAAAATTTTAATTAAAAATTAAAATTCTCATATCTATTTTTTTCATAATATGTAGTTAAATTTTTTATTCAACACATTTAATAATTTTTAGGGTTAAATTTGGGAATTTTTACTAAAATAGTATATTTTTGGTGAATAGTGAAATAAGATAATTTATGGTATATAATAAATTCTGGAATTAATAAGAAATAAATGATATATCAATTATGTAAGAAGAAAATATAGAAACATCCTTCATTATTTAAATATATTTATATTAATCTTCATACTTTACATATTCTTGAGACCAAATAATAATCTAAGGAATAAAATAATCAAAAACACCCCTCTCCTCGACTATAAATATCACCCCTCAGCACCTCTTCTCATCACACATAATGTCTTCTATCTTGTTTAAATTCTACCCAATACCCTTAAAAATAGTATTCTCCATGTCCAAGACCATATGGTCTCCCCATAAGGTCAAAACCAATTTCCTTATGGACTTACCCAAGGAGAAAAATTCAAGGGGTAAAATACTCTTTTATTTTATTTTATTGTATTTTCAATTTCTTTTCTTTTATTATTCTGTCATAACAAACCCTCATCCATGTGATGTGATAATTCAAATTTCATAAATAAAGAATATTTTTTTATATAATATCCATCATCAAACCTCTCATCTCCTATTCTTATTATTAAAAATGAAAACATTATTTGTGATGTGTCGATTCACTGCGTTCATGGATGATGAGTTTTAATTTTCCATTACCCTTATAAAATATGGTCATAAAACATTAATATTGATAAATAATATTTTATTATGCATATTATAAGTTATATAATGTTCTATAACTAACATATACACATGATATTTAAAAACGATATAAGTTTTCGAGGGTTATAAAAACAACCAAAATAAATTAAATCATTTTCATTAATGTTTTATATGATTAATAGTTATCATATCATAAAAAATGATATATTGTACCCTTTAAAATTATTAATAAAAATTAATACTATTATTCGTACTTGTGGAGTTTTATTCTATTGAATAATAAATTCTATAATTATCAAACCATGGAAACCATGAAAAAATGGACATTAAAAAATAAAGAAAAATATTATTCATAAATTGGTGGTAATTATTCTATAATAACATCTAGAAATATATATATTAATATAGTTCTTTAAAAAAATATTAACACTCTACAAAAAATAATATATGAGGATTGAGCACATTTTAAAAAAGTCAAACTAGAGGTAAGGGACTATTCGAAAAAAATATATTAATTTCAATTTCTAAAAAATTTAAAATATAGTTTCTAAACGTGTATACCTTGAGATTACTTTAAAATTTTCATTATGTATGAATTTTTTTATGTTTTCACTAAAAAAATACATTTTTATTATTTAAGAAAATGTTTTAATTTGTATGCTCATAGTATTCCTTTAATATGTTATTTTCTCAAGGAATTATTTTTATGAAGAAAGTACTCACATTTTTTAATTATGTTCTTGTTCTTTGGAAATTTTTATGATAATTTATGTGAAATATATCTCCCTCTAATTAATTGGGCGTGTTTATGGTGTAATTTTACCGTATTGGGTATTCTAAGTGTAACTATGATGGTTACACCAAAAACTAGTCATCAGTGTTGCATCATAAGGTAGATGTGAGGGTTACATTGTATGGTAGTCAAGAGGGTTAAAATATTATGTAAGTAATATCCTAGGTTACCATTATGGTATTATTTATGTTTCATATGTTTTATGTAAATATATTATCTTAAAAAAAGTATATTATACTTTATGGGTGAGATGAATGCCTTTGTGAAAATGAATTCAAATTTTTATAAGTATTCAAGAACTAACAATTTATTTCCTTCTTTTATGTACCATAGTAAGATTTTTATGGTCATCCCATATTTCAAAATGTTTTTCACAGGTTTTAAGGATTTTTAAGATAAAATAATAATAACAAGTATACTGTTTTTAATATTCGTCATTTAAAGACTTCATGTTTTATTAAATACTTTTATATTATGGACGAAATAAATACTATTTTAGTAGTAAAAACAGTGTACGGTTATGTGTTGATATGTATGAATTATTTCATGACACTCAAAGACTCTAAACTAAAATGATATTCCTGAATTTAAGAAAGTCAATTCTATTTTAAATTACTATGTTATAAAATGTTTACGGCTAAGAACTTTTTAGTTGGTATCAGAACATAGTTTAGATTATAATAAAGGTTTGGATGATGTTAATCGAATACCATAAATGTTTTTTAAATTATGGTTATGTTGAAATTATATATCATTTAAATATTACCATTTTTCCTTGTGTAATATATGGCTCTTTATAATGGTTTTCTACACAACAAACAGGGATGTTGAACTAGGAAGGCACCAAGAGGATTATATATTTTCAAATATGAGAACTAGAATAGTGGCAATTGGAATCAACAAGTTTCTTATAGTAATGGATCATTACACATAGGCTATAAATGTCAGTGTTTTCCTTGAAAGAGAACATCCATAACATCTAAAAAACATAATGATAGTCGAACATTTTATAAGGCCACATCCTATTTATTTAAGTGGATCTTAAGACCTAGTGGAAATTTATGGGTGGATTAAATCCATTGAAAATATATTTTATGTAATTGGGTCTTCATATAAATAAAAAGATAGTCTTTCTATCTTCCTTTTTGAAGGGGAATCAGACCAGTGGTGGTTTGAGGTCCAGAATATCAGAGATAGTGAGGATATTGATTCCTTGGAATGTGATGAATTTAAGAATATTTTATTTGAAAATAATTTTTATAACATGGCTCGACGTAGGATGGAAATGAAATTACCTTAATTAAAACAAAATGAGGAATATTTTGTGGCCATGTATGAAGAAATATTCACTACAATAGCATGGTATGATCCAAATATTGTTTGAGATCTTGATAGTAAAATAAATCATTTTTACTTAGGCATGAATCCAAGATATTGATGTTCATTAGACTCCAAATAATTTAAAAGTTATGCGAATCTTGTTTTTTATGCTGAGAGTGTATAATTAAAGTTTTTTTATGATCATATTTTAGTTTAAAACAACAAGAAGAAAAGGATCAAATGGAAAGAAATAAATAAGAATCAATCAGAAACTCTAACGGTAAGAAAGATCAGTTTCTAGTATGTGGGAAGTGCGATAAAAAGAACCATGGGGAATGCCTTGAAAATTTTGGGTACATTTTATAATATGGTAATTTGGGAGATATGGACCAATATTTCAATGTAAATGACATTGGTGATGGTATGTTTAATTTGGATTAAAAAATTGTAAATAATTTTAAATGTGGTGAGATGGGGGATAATGAAAATACCATACCAATGAAAGATATGAATGATGGTAAGCATCCAGATTATAAGGATAAACATGTAAAAAAATCCAATTCAACTACTTCAGAATATGTTGTCCATCCAATGAAGTGGTGTCAGTTATATTGTTTATTTACGTAGATTTTACATATGTTTTGTTTGATATAGAGCCTACAGATTCTATTATTTCTAAATGATTTTATGGTAAATTTTAAATTTTACCTCAATAAATGATACATGATAATATGGTCAAAACACGGTGGGAAATATTAATGAAAAATTAAATTATAATAATCTTTTTTATAGTCTGTGGAAAGACATTACCTAAAAACCATGTTTTCAACCTTAGTAGAGTTTGAGGTTATTTTGGGTATGGATGTGTTTTATATTTTACATGATAAGATTTATTTTAGAGCTAATGAAGTTGGTTTTTCAAAAACAGGTTCATCTTGAGTAAAATAATAATCCCATACCAAATATAACATAGCATGAATATACAATACTATCAAAACATAGAAATGGAAGTTATCACAATCATATTGTTGAAAACAAAAGAATTATTTAGATTAATTATGCGCCAGTCAAAAATTAATACCTTATTGTTTTCCCTAATGAGTTTCATAGTGTAATTTCTAATTAAGAAGTAGATTTTACTATTGACATAGATCATGATGTTAATCCAATTTCAATACCCCCTTATCGAATAGATCGAGTGTAACTTCCAAAATTGAAAACATTTTGGTAGGAGTATCTAGATATAAGTTTCATTCATCCTTGCACTTAACCTAGGGGGATCAGGTTTGTTCATTAAAATGAAAGGTGGATCCATTATCCTTTTCATTAAATATAGAGCATTAAATAATATCAGTAAAAAAAATAAATATCCATTACATCATATCAATGATTTCTTTTATCTTCTCCTGGGAAATCATTATTTTCTAATATTAACTTGATATCGTGGTTCCATTATCTAAGGGAAAAAGAGGTTGAAGTTCTTAAAATAGTGATCATAACTAGATATGGGAATTATGAGTTTTTTCGTCCCTATGTCTAAAAAATTCCCTAACTGTATTTATGGATATTATGAATAGAATCTTCCCTGAAAATTAGGAAATGTTTTTTGATGTTTTTATTGATGGTAATTTTTTTCAAAATTTATGAGGATCATGAAAAAAATATATGGATAGTTTTGAAAACATTTAAATAAAATATATTATATAGAAAAATTATCAAATGTGATTTTTGGTTGCAACAAATTTACTTTTATGGGATCATTTTAAATAAGAATGTAATAGTAGCAGATCCTTATAAAAAAAGGGGACAATAAATTTCTAGGACTTATAAATGATACAAAGATTCATAGTTTTCATGGATTTACATGTTATTAAAAAAATTTCACACTTTTTTAGTTGGATAACTAAGTTAACATGAAAAGGGGTTACTTTTATTTGGAACAAAGAATGTAAATTTTTTTCTGAACATAAGAGGAGATTGGTGAATTCCCCACTTTTGTCCATGCATTCCAGAAATGGGGATTTTTTATCTATAGATCATCCTCATTGAGCTGAAATGGTTGTGTTCTAATGCAGAATGATTGGTCAATTTCTTATGCTTCAGGAAAATTGATACATCATTAGTTAAATTAACCCACAGATGATCTTGAATTACCAATTGTGGTTTTTTATTTAACAATTTGGATAAATAAATTATATAGATTCAAAAGTGAAATATATATTGACTATAATAGTTTCAAATATATATTTACTCAGAATGAATTAAACATGAGGCAGATAAGATGGCTTTAATTGATAAAGTATTATGATTTCATGATCGACATTCATCATTGAATAGAAAACAATGTATCATATTCCTTGAGTCAAAAACATCATGCTACATTAACCATGTTACATTTGGAACATAACCCAGTGGTCAACGATTTGATGATATTTTTCTTAGAAATTATTGGTATAGGAAATTAATCTTTTTTGTTTTAGATTTCAGTGCAATCATCTCCCTCAGAGATAATTAATAAAGTATAAAAAGAAGATTGTGTGTTACAAAAAAGGTATAATTTGTCACAAAAGATAAATTTAATGAATTTAATGTTGAAAATGTAATGTTTTGATATTTAGAAGGAGATTATATGTGGAATTTGATTATAAGGTGATGAAATAATTATTATGTGAAACTCATAATTATCCATTTTTAGTTAATCCTATAAGCACAATTATGTACAAAGACCATTGGATGTATTTCTAAGGGGTTGGAATGAAAAGATATATTTGTATTTTGTCATGAAATTTTTGACATGTCAATAGGATAATGAATATCAACATATTCCAAAGGGGATGCTTCAACCAATTCTAGTTCTAGAGTGGAATTTGGAAAATATATCCATGGATTTTACGGTGGGACTGCAAAATACTTCTCATAGTAACAATGGATTTTGTTTTATTATTGATAGACTGACTAAATCTATACAATTCATTCAAATTCAAGATATTATGTCTTTAGACCATCTTTCTTGATTGTACCACAAAGTGATTGTTACATTATCGAGGGTTCCTCTCTCCATTGAATCTAATTGTGATCCCAGGATCCCTTCAATATTTTTCAAAGTCCATACGAAACCATTGGGAAAATGAATAAAATTTTAGCAAAACAATTAATACTCAATATGATGGATAGTTAGAGGGAACTATTCAGCATTGTTGGATATGATTCTATATTATTCAATATACTACTAGAGAATTTGGGATCAAAATCATCCATTATTTGTTTTTTCTTATAATACCACTTTTCATTCCCGTATAAAAAATTGACTTTTGGGCATTATATAAAAAATTTATATTGAGATATATCATTTTTTGTTGAAGTCAGGGAAATGAAGTAAATGGGACCCAAATTAGTAGATGAAGTGGATGTGAAAATAAAGATGATCCAACCAAAAAATGAGTACATCTCTAAGAAGGTAGAAAAATTAAAAGATAACATGGGTAAAGACTTTTATTTAGAGTCAGGGGATCATTTTTTCCTTAAAATATCTCCTCAGAAAAGGTTTAGGTGTTTTTGTAAGAAAGGAAAGATAAATCCATAGTTTATTAGAACTTAATAAATCATGGAGAATGTTAGACCAGTTACCAACTGAGTATCATTTCCTCCAGTTTTATCTTAGGTACAAAATATATTTCTTGAATCGATATTAAGAATGTATGTGCCAGATTCAACATAGGTTTTTTGCCCAAATGTTGTCCAGCTAGAAGAGAACCCTTCTTCTTAGGAAAATTCTATTCAGATTCATAAATGTGGAGAGAAATTATTTTTAAATAAATTAATTATCTAGGTTAAGGTTTTTTGGGAAAACCTCATGGATCAAGAAGAAACTTTATAATAATAAAATTATATGAGGGAATAGTGTACTCACTATTTTAATTATTGAATAAAAATTTCTATGACGTAATTTCCCGAAGGGGGTGAATCTAACAACTGAAGTACATATAGTTTTTTTTAATTTTGGAGTTAAATAGTTAAATTAATTATATATTGATAAGGAAATAATAACTACATAAAAAAATTAAGGAATATATATAAATAGAATATTGACATCAAATTTTAAAGTATAAATAAAATTTTTGGGTCATATAAGTGAAAATATATTGTATTGGTATCATGGAATAAGTGAGTAAATGTTTTGAAAATGATAAATTATGTTCTGACATTTTTGTGAAAATATTTTTTTAAAATTTTATAATTAATATTATGATTTTGGAGAAAATTTATAGTCATAAAATATATTCGTAAATTATAATTTTATTTTCATAAGAATATAAGATAATTTTGTGAGTCATTAATTGTAACATCTAGGTAAATAAAGAATAATACATTTTAATATTTAATAATATTTGTGAATTAAATATTTAAATTTCATTAATGGGGTTTCTATGTTGGATGGCGTACCCGATATGCAACAACAGATTTCTTTGAAGACTTACGTTGCACACGAATAGTATAATAATATTATTTTAAATAGTAGTTAACATGTTGTCATTTTATTGGTAGGAATGAATATAAATAACTTAAATATGTTTATATATGTTTTTTAAATGTTTTTACATTTATCAAATAAATGTTAGAGGCTTAAAATTCGAATGAATCCAATTTTAAGCATAAATACTCTAATACTCACTAAAAGGTCAATTTATCGCCTTTTGATGGTGAAGACTCTTTAAATATAGTTTTGATAACTTTTATAAATTCTACTGGACCAAATAAAATTCATCTTTATAATTGGGACACTGGTATTTACTTTGGATAATTTTTTGGCATTTTTCTGACAATGTTCATTTTTAATGAATAGTGAAAAAATACTACATTTTACTTCAAAACTGTTTTTTCATGTAATTTAATTATATTTTAGATTATATTTTTAATTGGTCTAAAATTTTAATTATAATATATTTTTACCATTTAATCCAATGTTGGTCATTAGAATTAAATTCACTTTGAAATTGGACATAAACAATTATCAATCTTTTGAAAGATATTATTTCTTAAAAACACGCTATTTGTTTTGACAACGAGAATTATTTCTAAATTAATTAATTAAATTTAAGTGTTTTTAATTTTGTAAAATGTATTCCATATTTTTAATCATAAGGTCCAAATTATGTAATTAAGACTTTTTTGTTTTTAGACATTATGAATAGTAATGACGGTAATTATCTTTAATTTTCATGATTAATTAGTAATCGGGTAGTTAAGGGTAATAAAATAATATAATAATAATATAAAATGACCCCAAAAAGTATCCACATCCTCTTGTATTTTTAATTTCCAATAATGGGATGCCTTGTTACAACCTTGGGACCCCATGGAACCACTTTAGTGTGATAGTGACTTTTTATAAAATTATTTTCAAAGAAAGGAAAATATAACCAAATTATGTAATACCTAAGTTATTCAATTTTAATTATCTTTATATGAATTATCTCATTGAAAAATAAATAGTCATTAGAAAGCTAAAAATATCCTACATCATGGTAATTATTTTTATTATTTTTAGATATCAAATAAATAAAATTATTTATGACATAATGATGATGAAGTGTTGACGTCATTATTGAATAATTTAAATAAATAAAAAGATAAAGTTTAAAAAAATATCCAACACTTGTAAAATTCTTATTAGATTATTTTATTTTGAACATGGGAGACCTTATATTTTACTTTAATTATTTTTGGACCTTTAGAAACCAAAAATCATTATATAATAAAATAATATTTTAAAGCTTTCTAAAATAGCTGCTCCTCTCCCTTATAAAAAGACCCCACTTCCTACCCATTTGAAAAACTTCTCAAGCCCATTGGCTCGTCCAAACTCTACACCAATAAGCTCCGAATCGCCCTGTATTCATCATCGAAGCCTTACCATAGGCAGAAATCACTTCCAGAAACCCTTTTGGTTCAAACCCGGGGGAGTTACCCAATTTAAAAGAAATGTCTTCTCTTATGTTATTTTGTTTTATTTTTCTTATCCAACCACCTAAACACTTTTTATTCCTTTATTTTGTAAAAACAAAAGTATCCTAAATATACTAGGATGTTGTTATGATAATTATTAAAACAACACTTACACACACCTCCATCTAATGGGTGAAGAACATAATGTTTATGTTGATGGAAAACAAATGCATCACGAAACGATAATTTTTCAAATATCTGCTACCGCCTCTCATGGTGGCCATTATGATGGAAATATATTTTTATATGATATATATTATGTTTATTTTTTCTTTATGAATCTTTATTTTCCATTTATAGAATTCCTTTACGGTTTCCATAGTGGGTAAATACGATAATCTCATTTGAGGAAGTGCGGACTACCGCCCCCTCAAAGTGATTTGGCTCGTTAATGCCTTATTGGGATCTATAAAGGATAGAGTTAGTGATATTATATATGATATTATATATGATATTATACTATAATTATGATATACCTATTTATGATTATGTTTTATTTCCATTAAAATAATAAATAGAAATGAAAGTAGCATTCATGTGTATGTACGACTTACCGTCTCCTTTAACGGTGCATTTCATTTCTTACCTCCAAATGTTATGTACTATTATAAATACATATATATACTGGATATATATGATATATTTGATATCTAAATAATGAATATCATTCTGTATATAATGGACTATTGACCACATGTACAACTTGTAAATATAAGGTGTTCATTTTTTACTCAAGTACCAAATATCGAAAAAATGGAAGTTATTAACATAAATGAATAAATTATATTTATAACATGGTAATAAGTGATATAAAGGGAATAATAAACATGAAAATGTTTCTTAAGCAAGTAGAAATTTACTTTAATTTATTATTTAGGAGATTAAATAATGATCAAGTCAAGTCGGACACGAGGTAAGGGACTTCGTCTCAAACTCCTTTCATTGAGGTATATTATTTTTAATACAAGACTTCCTTTTATATGCTGTTTAAAAACCCTTGAATTTTCAAAGGTAATATTTTTCAACGAAGAGTTTTTCTAAATGACAAAAATTATGTTTCTTTCTAAAGCACGCAGTGACAACGACCTTTCCACCGCTGCAAGTATTATTTGATCTTTGGCTTCCTCAACAAGACATAATGATTTTTAAAAGAAAATAAAGACCATATAATCTTTTATGTATTTTGGTATTGAAAATAGTTTTGATAATGGATTTGTTATGTCAATATATTTAAGTGATATATTGTGATTGAAATTTGGAAATGTTTTTTTCCTTTATATTTGTTTTATGTCTTATGATTTTATAATGGTATTTGTACATTTGATGGGTGGTTACGTGGTAAACCAAATGACGGGTGGTGCCATGAATACCAGGATGAGTGGTTACATTATAACCTCCAATGCATTGGGAATGGAAGTCATCCATATGTCTATTCCATTTAGTGATATGTGTGGAAGTCGAACGTATAGTTATTCCATTTAAGTATGTTTATGTCCCAAGTTGCCTTTATATGATATGTGTTCTTTATATGGGTTTTATGGTAATATTAAGGTTACAAATGGGTAAGTAGTGATCTTTTAATCAGTGAAGAGTATTTACTACTTCATAAAGGTGAAAAGTATTCCTTATGTTAAAGTATTCATGGTTTACTTGTTGTTTTGAAAAACTAACAGTTCTCCTTCTTTGTGTATCCCTTACTGAGGTTTGTATGCTCATCCCAAGTTTTTGAAATGTTTTACACAGGAGTTAACGATGAATAAGGTCATGGATGGGATCAAAGAAAGACATGCTATCTAAAACATGGATCTATACATGTTTTTTTTGTGTTTTTATTTAAAAAAATGGAAACTTAGTAGAATTGTCTACTTTGTAATCATTTGAGATGTAATAGTTTTGTCCTAATTCTCTAAAACTATAAACCTGAAAAGATCCACAATGTGAATTATTCATTTAATTCATGATTATTTAATATTTTAAGGTTGGGTCCTTATAATATGTATAAAAGGATGGTTTAGACAACCTTAGGAGTTATGGTATTGTTAAATAAATGTCCATAAAGAAATTTATGTTAATATTGAAATCATATAGAATTTACAGATTACCATGTTGATTCATCTAATATATTTTTGTGTTAAGAATTCTTTTTCATAAAGGAAATCGAGCAGATTTTATGCGAAGGCATACAAAAGAGAATGAACTTCCAAATAAACAACCAGAGATGGTCGGAATCAGAATTGAGTAGTTTACTACAGTGATGGCTTCGTTGAATCATGTGATAAATGGTGGTTGTGGTTATTAATGATATTTTGGTTCACTTTTAAAGTAAATAGGATCATAAAAGTCATTTATGGGTTGTCATTCAATCCATAAAAGAAAAGAAACTATTTGGGAAATTCTGTAAGTGTGATTTTGGATTACAATAAATTTCCTTCCTTGGTCACATTGTTTCAACAAAATGAATAACTATTGATCCTACTAAAACAATAGTTGTTGAAGAATTCCGAAGACCCACAAATATAACTGAGATTCATAGTTTTCTTGGTTTGGTATGTTAATACCAGAGGATTGTTGAAAATGTTTCAAGGTTATATAGTCCAATGACTAAGTTAACTAGAAAAGGTGTTATGTTCATCTGGACAAAAGACTGTGATGATGGTTTTCAAGAATTTAAAGGGAGATTGGTGAATGCTCTAGTTTTGGAACTACCTTCCTGAAATGGTGAATTTGTTATCTATAGTGATGCTTCATTGAAGGGACTTGGTTGTGTCCTTATGAAGAATGATCAGGTAGTTGCTTATGCTTCACGACAGTTAAAAACTCATGAGTTAAATTACCCTACACATGATTTGGAATTAGCTGCTGTTGTTTTTTCTTTAAAAATTTGGTGGCATCATTTGTATGGAGTAAAGTGTGAAATATATACCGATCAAAAAAGATTAAATTATATATTCAATAAGAAATAATTTAACATGAGACAGATGATATGGATGGAATTAATCAAGGATTATTATTGTACAATTCATTACCATCCAGGAAAAGTAAATAAAGTGGCTGATGCTTTGAGTCGAAAAATTAGTGCCTCATTAACCATGATATGTTTGGAATGAGATCCATTGGTTTTTGATTTGATGAAATTTGGAATAGAGGTTTTTGGTGAGGGAAGTTATTCTGTTTTGTCTCAAGTGTCAGTGAGATCATCTCTATCAGACAGAATTAAGAAAGCGTAGAAGAAATATAGTGGGTTTCAGAAAAAGGTTGAGATGGTTTAGAAGGGTAAGTTGTATGAATTTATCATTGATAATGATTGAGTTTTATGGTTTGGGAAGAGATTATGTGTGCCTGGTGATTCACAGGTGAATAATGAGTTGTTTTGCGAGGCTCATAGTTCCCCATTTTCAGTTCATCTTGGAAGTACTAAGATGTACAAAAATCTTCCGGAGTATTACTGGTGGGATAGAATGAAAAGAGATATTGCTAATTTCACTAAGAAATGTTTGACTTGTCAGCAGGTTAAAGCAGAGTGGAATTTAACCAAAGGGTTGCTTTGTTCATTACCAATTCTAGAGTGGAAATGGGAAAATATATCCATGGACATCGTTGTGGGATTACTAAAGACATCTTGAAGTAATAATGCAATATGGGTTATCGTTGACTGATTGACTAAATATTCTCATTTCCTTCCTATTCGAGATACATTTTCTCTAGATACACTTTCTTGGTTTTATGTTAGAAAGATAGTTATGTTACATGGATTTTACCTCTCTATTATATCTGATCGTGATCCCATGTTTACTTTTAACTTTTGTAAAGGCTTTCAGAATTCGTTGGGTACTGAATTAAATTTTAGTACAACATTTTGTTCACAATCAGATAGGCAGTCAGAACGAACAATTTAGACCTTGGAAGATATTTTATGTTCTTGCACGATGGATTACCAGGTAAGTTGGGACCAACATCTTTCTTTGGTTGAATTTTCTTATAATAATAATTTTAATTCTAGTATACAGATGGCTCCGTTTGAAGCATTATATGGAAAGCGGTGTCGAACTACAGCTTTTTGGGATGAAGTAGGTGAAATGAAGTTGATGGGACCAGAATTGCTAGAAGAGATGACCAAAAAGGTCCGCTGATATAGAAACACATGAGAACAACATAGAGCATGTGGAAAGTTAAGTGGATAACCAGAGGATGATATTTCTTTTGAGGTAGGTGATCATGTTTTTCTCAAAGATTCTCCAAGGAAAAGTGTGATGCGTTTTGGCATGAAAGGAAAGGTGAGTCCGAGGTTCAATGGACCATATGAATTCCTAGTGAAATTTGGATTAGTTCCATATATAGTGGCATTACCTCCATGTTTGTTCCAGGTAGACAATGTTTTTCATGTTCCAATGTTGAGAAAGTATATGCCAGATCCATCTCATCTTTTGAACCCAGACATAGTTCAATTGGAAGAGAATCACTATTATGAGGAACAACCAGTCCAGATTCTTGACCTTATAGAGCATGTGTTGTGGAATAAGGTAATTCATCAGGTGACAGTTTTGTGGAAAAACCATATGGTTGAAGAGGCAACGTGGGAATCTGAAAATGCTATGTGTGATAAATACCCCCAATTATTTCTTAAGTGAATAAAATTGCGAGGACACAATTTCCAAAAAGGGGGAAGGATGTAACATCTCAGGTAAATAAAGAATAAGACATTTTAATATTTATTAATATTTGTGAATTAAATATTAATGTTTCCTTAATGGGGTTTCTATGTTCGATGGCATAACTGATACACAGCAACAGATTTTTTGAAATCTTATGTTGCACACTAATAATATAATAACATTATTTTAAATAGTATTTAACATGTAGTCATTGTATTGGGGAGAATGATTAGAAATAACTAAAATATGATTATATATGTTTTTTAAATGTTTTTACATTTATACAATAAATTTTAGAGGCTTAAAATGCGAATGAATCCAATTTTAAGGTTAAATACTCTAATATTCACTAAAACGTCGATTAATCACCTTTTGATGGAGAACCATATTTAAATATAGTTTTGGTCACTTTTATACATTTTATTGGACCAAATGAAATTCTTATTTATAATTGGGGCATTGAAATTTATTTGGATATCTTTTTGTCATTTTTCTAACAATGTTCATTTTTAATGAATAGTAAAACATTCTGCATTTTACTTCAAAACTGTTTTTTCATCTAATTTTATTATATGGATATATTATCTTTTTTATTAGTTTTAAAGTGTAATTAGAATATAATTTTACAATTTAATCCAATGGTGGTCAATATAATTAATTTCACTTTGAAATTGTACATAAACAATTATCAATATTTTGATAGATATTGTTTCTTAAAAACACACTATTTGTTTTGACAATAGGAATTATTTTTAAATTAATTACTGAAATTTCTGGGTTTGTAATTTGGTAAAATAGATTCCATATTATGAATCAGAAGGTCCAAATTATGTAATTAAGAGATTTTTTTGGACATTATGAATAGTAACGACGATAAATATCTTTAATTTTTGTGATTAATTAGTAATATGGTATTTAAGGGCAATAAAATAATATAATAATAATATAAAATGACACCAAAAACTGTCCACACCCTCTTGTATTTGTCATGGCCAACCATGGGATTCCTTGTTCCAACCTTGGGACCCCTTGAAATCACTTTTGTGTGATAGTGACCTTTTATCAAATTATTTTTAAAGGAAAATAAAATTAAAGTGTGTAAAAGCTAAGTAACACAATTTTAATTTTGTTTATATAAATGATATACTTGATTATAAATATTCATTAGAAATATTAAAATATTTCCTACATCATGGTAATTTTTTTATAATTTTTAGACATCAAATAAATACAATTACTTATGACACAATGATGATGCAGTGTTTACGTCATTATTGAATAATTTAAATAAATAAAAAGGTAAAGTTTAAAACAATATCCAAAACATGTCCAATTCTTATTGGTTGATTTTATTTCGAACATGGTACACTGTATATTTTACTTTAATGATTTTTTAACCTTTAGAAACCTAAAATCATTATATAATAAAATAATATTTTCAAGCTTTCCAAAAGCGCCCCTCCTCTCCCTTATAAAAAGACCCCACTTCCTACCCATTTGACAAACCTCTCAAGCACCTTGGCTCATCCAAATTCTACTCAAATAATCTCCCAATATCCCTCTATTCATCATAAAAGCCTTACTTTAGGCATAAAGTTCTTCAAGAACCCCATTGGGTTCAAACTAAGGGGAGTAACCCGATTTAAAGGTAAAGTCTTCTCTTATATTCTTTGGTTTTATTTTGCTTCTCCAACCTCCTATAAATTTTTTATTCCTTTATTTTTTAATAACAATAGTATTCTCAATATAATAGGATGTTATTTATGAGAATTATTCTAACTACGCTTCCACAAACCTCCATCTAATGGGTGAAGAACATAATGTTTCTGTGGATGGAAAACTAACGCCTCACGGAACGATGATTGTTCAAATATCACCTACCGCCTATCTTGGTTGCCATTATGATGGAACTTTATTTATATATTATATATATTATGTTTATGTTTTCTTTTTGCTTCTATATTTTACATTTATATAATGCCTTTATGGTTTCTACAGTGGGTAAATACGATAATCTCATTTGAGGAAGTGCGGACTACCGCCCCCTCAAAGTGATGTGACTCATTAATTCCTTATGTGGGATGTATAAAAGATAGATTTATTGATATTATATATGATATTATACTGTAATTATAAAATCACTATGTGTCATTATGTTTTAATTCCATTAAAATAAGAAATAGAAATGAACGTATCATTCATGCGTACGTACGGCTTATCGTCCCCATTAATGGTTCATTTCATTTCTTACCTCAAAATGTTATGTACTATTATAAATACATGTATATAATGGATATATATATGATATATATTATATCTAAATAATGAATTTCATTCTGGATATGATGTACTATTGAACACATGGACATCTTGTAAATATAAGGTGTACATTTTTTACTCAAGTTCCAAATATCGATAAAATGGATGTTATTAACTTAAATGATTACATAATATTTATAAAATGGTAATAAGTGGTATAAAAGGAATAATAAACTTGAAATAGGTTATTAATCGAGTAGAAATTGAATTGAATTTATTATTCAAGAGATTATAGAACGATCGAGTCAAGTCGGACATGAGGTAAGGGACTTTGTCTCAATCATCATTAATGGAGGCATATTTTGTTTTAATACACGACTTCCTTTTATACACTGTATAAACACCATTGAATTTTAAAATAGAATCTTTTTCTACGAAGCATTTTACTAAATGGAAAAAAAGTATGTTTCTTTTTAATGTTTGTGGTGACAATGATATTTCTTCCACCAAATGTATTATTTGATCTACAGCTTCCTCAACAAGCCGTAATAGTTTTTAAAAGAAAATAAATACCATATACTCTATTATTTATTTTGGTATTGAAAATGGTTTTGATAATGGATTTGTTATGTCAATATTTTTAACAGATATATTGTGATTGAAATTTGAAAATGTTTTCTTTCCTTTATATTTGTTTTATGTCTTATGATTTTATAATGGTACTTGGACATTGGACGGGTGGTTACGTGATAAACTAAATGATGGGTGGTTCTGGGAATACTAGGATAGGTGGTTACGTTATAACCTCCAATGCATTGGGTATGGAAGTCGGCCGTATGACTATTCCATTTAGTGATATGTGTGGAGTCAACTGTATGGTTATTCTATTTAAGTATTTTTATTTCCCAATTTTCCTTTATATGTTATGTGTTCTTTAAATGGGTTTTATAGTAATATTTTGGTAACAAATGGGTATGTAGTGATTTTTTATTTAGTAAAGAGTATTTACTACTTCATAAAGGTGAAAATTATTACTTATGTGAAAGTATTCATGGTTTACTTATTGTTTTGAAAAACTAACAGTTTTACTTCTTTGTGTATCAATCATTTGCTTTTTATGCTCATCTGGAGTTTTTGAAATGTTTTCCACATGACTTAAAGAATAATAGGGTCAAAGATAGGATCAAAGAAAGACATGTTGTCTAAAACATGGAACTAGACATGTTTCTTTTTAAGTGTTTTTATTTAAACAAAATATAAATTGAGTAGAAGTGTCTACTTTGTATTCTTTTGAGATGTAATAGTTATGTTCTAATTCTCTAAAACTCTAAACCTGAAAATATCCACAATGTGAATTATTCTTTTGAGATGTAATAGTTATGTTTTTATTTAAACAAAATGAATTTCATTTTTTGATTCTATACAACAAAAAATGGTTAGGAATAATTTTTTGGATTTTTCTAAAATAGTTTAATTTTTGATTAATTTTGAAATATGTTAATTAACGATTTTTAACAAAATAATGAATTATTGAGTCATAGACAATGTTATAATGATGTAAGAAGAAAATCTAAATAAATCCGTAATTATTTATATATAATTAGTGATAAAGTTTAAACTATTCATTTCCATGATCCAAAATACCTAACTAAGGATTAAAATAAAAAATAACACCCCTTCCCTTCATTATTAATACCACCCTCACCACCTCTTATCCTCAGACCTCAAATCATATTTGATTGATTAATTCCTACCAAATTATGTTACCATACATATTCCCCATGTCCAATACTCTATGGTCTCTCCAAAATTCTATAACCATGCGTGCTAAGGTGGTTCTCAAAGAGATGATTTCAAGAGGTAAAATACACTTTAATTTTCTTTTATTTGATTTTCTATTTATTTTATTTTCTTATTATATCCCATCCTCCCCTCATTCAAGTGACGGGGTAATTAAAATATCATTCATATATTATAATATTTTTGTGATAATGTAATATCCATCATCAAATCTCTCCTCTTCTATTCTTGTTCTAGAAAATGAAAACATCATTCGTAGCATGTCAATTCACCACCTTTATGGACAATCAGTTTTCATTATACTTTACATCGTTAAATACTATTCATAAAACCAATATTATAGATAACTCATATTTTATTATACATATTGTACGTTATATATAGTTCTGGAAAACATATATAAGTTCTATTTGATTTTTTTTCTATGTTTTATAGAAATATCTTATTATCACAAAGTAAGTAAATGATATTTTATGGATAAGAAGTATTACTTTGTAAAAATGATTCCATATTTTTATATGTATTCATGAAAATACATTTTCGTTCCTTGTTTCCATGTCCCTTATTGATATTTTTTAGATCATCCCATGTTTTCAAATGTTTTTCATATGGTATAATGATGTGTAAGAGAAAAGAAAAATACCTGGATAAATGTTGTGAATGAATTTCATGAAAATATTTCATGTTTTATTAAAAAAAATTAACATGGAATAAAATTATATTTTTTAATTTTACCAACATTGTATTCTTATAGGATGATATATAAAAAATGTTTCTTAATTCTCTGTAAATATAAAATGAAAAAAACATTGAAAATGTATGAAGTTTAATTCTATTTGAATATTCTATTTTATGAAATGTATAATGTCAGGTCCTTATAATATCTTTCTATGTTAATCCATAAAATTTTGAGAAAAGATATTAAATTGACCGTTCAAGGGTATGGTTGTTCGTGCATATGCATGAACACTACTTTCGTTTCATTGACGTATTTAATATAATGAAAATTAAATGATATATATGTATATTATAATTCCATTATCATATTTATGTCATATATGAGACATATGTTTATTAAAATTATTATTAACACATTCCATGTAATGTGTGAATGAATCACATATATTTGAGGAGGTGGTAGTCTACACATCCACAAATGATGTTATCATATTCCAAAACAAAAGAGAAATAATTAAGGTGTGAGTTATATAAAAATTTCATAACCATAAATACATTATAAATACTATATATATATCACTTATAAACTATAAATATATCATTATTTCCATCTTTTTAAGGTGGTAAATGGATGAACAAATGGCATTTGTTCGCGAGGAGGTAGTCCATTATACATATAGGTTTTGAAGGAATATCCAATTTGATAGATGTGTGTGAATATATAGGTTTAAATCCTAGAATTATGACATCTAATTATATTTATGGGAAATATTTTGTTATATAATAATTATATAAAAATTAAAATGGTGGAGACATAAATTAGACAAAAGTGATTGTTGAAGAACTCCACCTCTTATTCGGGTAACTCCTTTTAGTTTATACTAAAACACATTCTTGGTTTTATTTCAGAACAAAGTGGGGAATATAGGATGAGGGAAGATAATTTCGAAACATATTTTTTCTATGGTTTTATGATCAAAAATATTGAGTGGTTTGAATAAGTGGGAGGGTGAGTGAGTTTTTATAGTGTAGGAGGGGTAGAATTCTTGTAAATTTTTTAAAGAGGGATTTACAACCACATTTTTTCCATGTAAACTAGATCCAATGATCGAAATAATTATTTATATGGGAGGATATGGATTATTTATGTGCATTAAAGGGAATTTATACAGTTTTCTAGGTTATTTTAGTTCTAATGATTAATGTTTAGTCCTTTTTTAAGCTATTTTTCTCTTAATGGCTGTAATTAATTTCAATCACTTATACTAATATTTTTTTGTCAAAATCTATGATGAACTAATTATAAATTATTATTTATTAATTAACCATATATATAATTTATTTTAAAAAATTCAAATTACATAAGTGGAATAAATTAATTAAAATTCAATCTAGTAGACGAGATGAAAAAATAAGTTTTTAACGTAAAAATCCTCGGATGTTTAAAATGTTTTTATATCAAATATCAAAGTGATATTGATTAAAATTACATAACTATTATTAATATATGTGAAATTTATCTAAATAAACATTAAAAAAATCAAAAAATATAATTTACACTTATAAATAAATTATAAGAAAAAATATTTTTCAATTAAAATTCAATATTTTTAACTATTCACCATAAAATGAAACAACACAGAAAAATAAAAAATATTCATCTGATGAAAATTTTTACATTACAAATTAAACAAATATGTTTATTTTGACACATTGAATTTATAATAGTGTCAAAATTCAGTTTTAAAACAGGTACACCCTTAAAACGAATGGAAATTTTATTTTCAGAAATATTTAATTTTTAAGCGTGAAACTTGATTTATTCTTATCTTAAAACATTAAATTATATTGGATGAATATAAATGGTATTTTATTGAAATTATAGTATATATATATATATCATCTATATCATTCAATAATAGTAATTAATTTTAATTATAATTATAAAACACAATGGGCGCAAAATTATAGTTTTTATAAAAACATCCCCTTTATATTCAATAGGTTCTTATATTAATTAAATTTTTACCATTTAATTCAACCATATATATTCATATGTTAGTTAATAATATTCATAATTGATAATTTAATGTATTTCTTCTATATGTTTTTATTAAATAATAATCTTTTAATAATATATTGTTTTTTGTAATACTCAGTCTTACATGTAACACAAGCTATAAAAGAATGTATTTTTTGTGTGTAGTGGAAGAAAACAAATTATTTATTGCATTGAAAGCTATATAATATATTAAATTTATTTAAAATATTAAATATACCATAAATATTTTGAGTGGTTATATTCCCATCTACGTTTGGTGTTGTTTCATACATGATATCAAATAAAAGTTACTATTTTTGAATTTTCAAGGTTTTACATTCTCTGAATCTTAAAGAAAAATTATAATCGAAATTTAAAATAAATCTCAAAGGTTAAATTTTTTATATTTAAAAATTTTATTGTAAAAATCTCACATTGTGAGAAAATTTTATAAAATATTATCTTATTAATAATGAATGATAAGTACAGATGTAACATAAAATAACATATAAATATGTCTTTATATAAGAGAAGATTAGTTGAAAGTGAAAACATGTACTTATAGGAAAAGTGTAAAAATTTATAGGGAGTGGTTGAAGTCCTTGACCACAAACAAGTGAATTATCATTGGAATGTTGATTTTCTCAAATCCAAAAATATATAATTAATTAAAAGACCATAGATTAAATAAAAATGAAGCAATTAAGATAACATATTTGTTTTATGATTCTTTTCCTAAGGTTGCTAAAAATATTATTGAAAAAAATATAAGGAAATTTACATAATTGATACGTTTAAATTTTATTTGAAAAATTACATATTTTTTTATGATAGGATCAAATTCTAATTTATCCCTTTCTCTATGAAATGGATTTTCAAAAATTATTTTCTTATTTCAGAAGCACTAAAATTTACATTTAATGTATCGTATTTTCAATAAAACATGTATTTATATCTAACTCTAAATATTTCCCAAAACCAATATGGTAAAAACTTTAATATCTAAACCTCAATAGTGATACAACTAGTTCTTCATTAATATTTATTTATAAAATATTTTATCTAAAAGAAATGACATATTAACAAGGGAATAATGTAGGCCATTCGTAGGAAATAAACCCTTATCTTCCTTCATTCATGGGTTCATTTACCACTAAATTATTGGTTTTCCATTTTATAAAACTATTTTTACATAATATCCAAAATAAATATTCTATAGATACTATAAATTTACTCATTAAATGAACTTTTTTATATGGTTTTCAAAAAAACCTATTTTTTACAAGGTGTAAAAAAATTTATTTTACTATAACTATGATTTCATTACAGTTTATATGAACCCTAAATGTTATCAGTACCATTATACATACATCTAAAAAATGTTAGGAAATTATTCCACAAATTTATTCTTCAACTAAAAATTGTCCCTCAATAAATTTCTCCAAAATTACCAAAATATTGGTAGAATCCCAAAACATAAATCGTAAAATGTTTTTAAGTCATAAAACTTATTTTAATATTAAATAATAATAATTATTATATCCTTCTTTATTAATTTTAATCATATATTTAACTCCTTCATAATGGTTTTTTATAAAAATGTGAATTATCCTAATCATATCCCCAGTAGTGTCAAACCTGGTGCACACAAAGGCCCTTTTTTGGGTACCAAGTTACACTCAAGTCAGGACTGAAATACCTTTTTAGAGTTTTTACCCCAATGTATATCTATGCCTGAACCACATCAACTTATAATATCCTGAAATGGGTGTATTTATAAGAAGACTAACATAGTATCTACCATAAAAATAATTCTATGATGTTCTTCTATACTTATCCTCAAAATATATCTTATGGTTCTGTTCTCTTATATTTTTACTCCTAAATCTAGTTCAAAAGGATTCTTCTAAACTTCCTCTTAAACCAACTATAGCGACACAGCCCTAGTAATCCCGAAGATGGTGTCTACTATCATTATATTGGAATTATTATAATGAATCATATCTCGAAGGGCTGAAGAGTTTATTAGTATTGTTAAACCATATACATACATGAGTATTGTACTACAATTTAATATATCAATTACAGCATAAATATTTTCAAGGGTAACTTTATTTAATCTTATCATATCCATGAATATATTTCTTAGTACTCCTCTTGAGTTCGTATGGATTGAAAACAAAATAAAGGTTTTCTCAAATTTAAAGTTAGAGATTTGTAAAATGGAATCAATAATTAATTAGTGAGGTTAAATTAATATGGACTGCTAAATAATTGAGAACACATTTCAAAAATATAAGTCGATATGGAATAATCATTATGGAAAGGTAAATAACTCAAAAAAAAAGAGTAATTTAATCAATAATTTTAGAATTAAATGAATCCAAATATAATTTCAAAGAGAAAATATCATTTATAAATAATTATAATGACTGAATTCTCAATGTGGGAAATGAAAAATTATTGGACGTCATGTCTGAGGCACATGAAAAATTATACTATCAATACCTATCAAAATATAGTTTAATACTGATGGTAAAACTTGTTTATTTTTAAAAATAGAATTATATCATAAGAAAATATCATTGATTTGAGGGGATGTATAATGTATAGGTCCACCCATCACTATCATTCTATGTGTTCCACATATACAGATTAAAGTATTTAATTTATAATAAATGTGCCTTATAAAATATCTGTATTAGGTAAAGAATAATTATTTATCAATATTTCTCCATATAATCAAATAAGAATCAATGTAAATTCTTTATGTAACAATAATATATGATTTAGTAAATGAACATATAAATGGTAAATGTTATGGATAATTAGAGTAAATTTAACGTTTAATGATCATAGGAAAGTGAATATTTCAGGTGGACTACAAAAATGAATCAAGGAATTGAATTTCAATATTATTATTGGTCAAAGAAATAATAAACCATTCATATTAATAATAAATATGGTATAAATACAAAATATCCAAATGATTTTAGGATAAGGGGTTGTTGTCCATTATGAATGGAAATATGATAAAATATCACATAAAAAAATACTTGATGAAAATATATATTTTATTTAAAAAAACATTTTGAAATATATTTTCATTGAAAGCAATTTTTTTAAAAAATATTCTTTAAAAACATTATTTTAAACATGAAAAGGTACCTTAGAATAAATTATGTTGGGTAAATCCATACATTCCATTACAAGGTAAAAGGAATATTACTTTTGCACTGTAAAAATGTTATAAAGGTTCATTAATCAAAAAGAGACAAGAATATTCATTTGAAAAATAAATTAAGTGAAAAAAGTGGTAAAACAATATTTAATAAATAAATTTAAAAATGTTAAAAACATATTTGATAACATTTTTAAAAAACCTAGTTTTGAGTGAAAACATTTTTTCCACTGAAGGAATTAATGAGGTTAGGTTTTCAAAAAAATATTTTCTAAAAATTTATATATTAAAAAGACTGAAAAAATAGAAACATTACATGAAAATTTTCATGAATAAAAATAGGATATTAAAATTAATGTTTTCATCTAAAAATGATCATATTAAAAACATTAATGTAATTTCAAGAATAAGAAATATTGATTAGAACGATATTTTAAAAAAAACCCTTAAAATGTTCCTAATGTTGATGTGAGATTTAGTCAATGAATTGATGATGTGTATCAACAATAAATACACATATAAGAAGTTTAAATACACAATTAGATTGTAAAATTAATTATATAAATATTCATATAATATTAAAAAATATATAAAAGTAATATAACATAATGAAAATGAATTGAATTATGAAATTTATTTACCATAGGGTAACATTAAGATAAAAAATACATAGATGAATTTATAAAATTAAAACTCAAAATAACTTGAAAAATTAATTACTAAAAATATTAAATGTCAATGTGGTAGTATATAGACCATGAAAATGAACTAGGTGTATACCATTAAAATATTCCTCAAAAAAAAGAAATTGATAAAAAATATCTTACCTTTATTCTCATTTTCTGTGAACATCCTTTAACCTCATGTATAATGGTTTTAGGATTTCTAATAAGTTAATAAAGAACCAAATTAAAATTTATGATATAATTTATGATATTATTATAATATCTTATTACTCAATTGTTATGAATCTTTCATTATTCTCTCTCTTTTTTTTGTTAATTTCCTAGTTTCTGAAGAATTTTTTGACATGTTATTTGTTGTTCTTATTAATTAAATGATGATTTAATCACCTATAGAATGTATAAAATGAAAATATAGGTTCAATAAAATCCAATCTTATAATTTATTAAATTCAATGTCAATAGGAAAATCATGCAGTACAAGGGGCTTAATATATTTAGTAGTATGTCGCTCTCTATATATTTGAATCTGTTATAGGTGTAGATCATTGGGGATCTCTATATGACCATATAGTGATCATTCCCATTATCACTCTATTTTACAATGCATCAATCACATTATTTTCATCACTATATACATGTAAATAGAACTTATATATGGATGAAAATATCATATAGTTTATATTTATTTCATATAATATATAAAATTTGGATATATGAACTAAATTTCACCATTCATGGAGATGGTAGGTCATAGATCTGAATGAATGCTACTTAAATATAAAGGAATTATTTAAAATAATGAAAAGTAAATGATATATATGTATATTATAATTCCATTATGAAATTTATGTCTTATATTTTAGATATTGTTTTAAAAAACCATTCTTAATATATTCAATGTAATTTTTGAATGAATGACATTGCTTTGAGGAGGTGGTAGTCCACACATCCAAAAATTATGTTATCATACTGATAAAAAATAGAAACAATAATGGTATGTGTTATATATTATATTAAGTGAAACAACTCCAGATTTCATAGTACTTTAGTTCTTCAATGTAATTCAATAATTTACACTACACACAACATCGAGTTCGAGCGCACCACGACTTACCAAACTAGGCATTCAAAAGTGGTTATGAATATTATTTATAGAATTTTGAACATTATATAACCCTTATAATGTTAGAATCCATATTATGAGTTTCTTAGACATAATTTAAGGACAAATTCATTTTTTCAAATAAAAGAAGTATTTCTCAATAAAATGCAATTTTACCGCCTTTTAATGGAGAACTATTTTTAAATCCAATATTTGAAACATTTATATATTCAATTTGACAAAATAAACTTCTTTGAGATTGGGACATAAGAATTTAGTTTCAATAATTTTTTTGTGTTTTTCTGATAACTTTCATATTTGGGTGAATAGTGAAAAATAATATATTTTAACTGAAATTTTTTTTTAATCAAAATAGTATATAGTTTTCAACAATAAATATGAATGGTTTGGATGTATAATTAGATTATATTTTTACCAATTAATCCAATTTTGGTCATTGGAAGTAATCTCACTTTGAAATTGGATATAAACAAATGTCAATCTTTTGGTAGTTATTATTTCACAAAAATATGCTTTTGGTTTTGATAAAGAAAATTAATTTTAAACATTAAATGCAATTTATATGATTTGAATTCGGTAAAATAGACTTAATTTTTTGATTTCAGAATATCAATATTATCTTAGGGTGAATTTTTTGTATGTTTCAGAAAACATTTAATTTTTGATGAATAGTGAAAAACACTGAGTTATAGTTTAAAACCGTATTTTTTTTAAATAATTATTATTTTTTACATAAATTTATTTTAGGTCAAAATAGATACATAATTCCTTTATAATTTAAATTTAAATAATTAAAGTTATTTTACAGTAATTTTGGATATATAAAAATTTTATTTAAACTTTAACCGTATTTTACCCACCTCCTAGGAGAATTTGCAAATTCACATAAAACATAATTTTACCGCTTCTGTGAGTTGAATTTTGAAAATCAGAGAGACAAGGTTAATATCAAGGAGTAAAATGTGGATTAATAAGATAAAAATAATTTTTTTTGAATAGTAACTTTTTACTTTTATTTACCATAGTTATAAGTAAATAGGGTAATTAAGGGTAAAAATGATATTATTATTACACTGAAACATGTCCTAATTATATTATGTAAGTTTAATTAGACAAAAATCAGCCTTAGAAATAAAATATGAACTTATTTGATCCACTTGGATTAGATTAGGACATTTGTTATTATTTTATTTAAAGAAGAGTTAAAAGAGTTAAAATAAAAGTTTAATAACTAAATTTTTTAAATATAGGGATAAACATAAGATAAATTCGACTATAAATATTCACTATATATTTAAAAATGTTTTCATACATAATTGTATTTTATTTCTATTTTTTAGACATTAGATAATTTAATTTATTAATGACACAATGATGATGCAGTAATTACCTAATTAATGAAATATTATACAAGTTTATACTATAAATATCCAAATAAATGTAATTTGAGGATTTTTATAAATTAAAATAATTTTATAGGTTAATATGACATATTAGGGTTTTTTAGATGAATTTTATCGAAGTAATAATGTTGTTATGAATTCAGAAAAAACAAAATACCAAATAGTGTCAAAATTGACATAAAAGAGTTTTTAAAACATATATTATAATATTAAATGATATTCTATTCCAAAAAATATATGGTTCGTCCAAAAGACTTATATAATGATAGGTGTGTCATTAATGAACCACTTGGGTTTCTCTTCAATGTATATAGTATGTTTATAATCTATATAATATAAAAATATTATGGGACATGATAATCGTCAAACTATTTAACTAAGAGCTAAATCTAAATGATAAGGTTAATATAGTTACCCAAACCTATCTAAAACCTACTGGTTGAGTTTTTTTCGACCCATACCCACCATAGATGTTAAATAATTCATTTTCAGCCATTAGAAACCGAAATGGATTTTATTATAAAATAATATTTCTAGTTTTTTCTAAGGTGCACCTCACCCCTCTTATAAAATGGAACTCCTCCTTATATCTAATTAACACCTTCAATGCCATTTGGATCAGCAAAACTCTTCCAAAATACCCTCTCAACTATCCTCCCTTTATCCCAGAGGCCTTCCTTTATTCATAAAGCCATTCGAAAAATCCATTTTGATCAAATCAAAAGAAAGAACCTGAAGAAGAGGTAAATATCTCACCACCTCTTTCATGTTCCATTCTTCATCCACGTCCATTTTATTTTTTGTTTTCATTCTAAAATAATAACTCCAGAAACTTCTATATACTATGATGTTATTATGAATATTGTAAAACCATATTCATTATTCTATCCATCCTTTGAATGAAATGTCACCATACGTGTGTACATACGACTTATCGTCTCCACGTCGTGGTGTAATTGTTATTCAATACATTATTATTTAGATGGGTATAATAATTATGTGTAATTTATTTAAATAATAAATATAACATGATAATGATTCTGAATATATTATATACCATCCAATTATATTTTATTTTAATATCAAAATAATGATATTGTCTCTCATGCGTATGTACGGATTACCGTCTCCACGAACGCGATGGGATTCAATATCCATCGTATCCATAAAAGACTAAATTTCATTTGATGATTAAAAATAATGTTTATATTCATGATATCATTCCGTATATGAATAATATAAATATCATCCATAACAAATATGACTCATATAACAAAGAATATAATTGAAAACGAATCCATTAACACATAAAACGACGATAATACAAAGATATTATTAACAAAGAAATGTTAAAATATCATATATGATATCATATTAATGTATATAATTATTTTATAATTTAATAAAAATTATTTCACCATTATACAGGAGGTTAACCTACCCTCGGCCAAGGAAAAAGTACAAATTAATGGGTTTCTTATCTCACTTTTAATTCTGTGAGATTTCCATTGTTCGCCACTAATTTATTGGATGTGGTGTATTGTGTACTGCCATTTGATATATATTATCACGATTCTCATTATATTCATGGTATTATGAGAATAATTTTGTGGTTATTAACTTTTGGTCATATGACTCGACTGATCACAACAAAGTAAGGGTTTTTCATCTCACTTTTTATTCAAGTGAGATTCATGCTATATTGGCCACTATTTCCTTTTGTGTGGCATATGTACTATCCATTATTTTATTAATTTTGTAATATACTTTAATTTAGGGGTTTTTACATCTTCATTGTATGATACTGATTTCATGGGGTGTATGTGTCATAAGTTACCAAATGAGTAAGGGAATTTCTACTTTCAATTTCCACTCATTGGGCTTTACACATAATTCGTAGATTATTTTTCTCCATTATTATTTGTGGAATCACAATTTATTATTCTTGTAGTAATTTCCACTCCCATTTCTATGGATATAATTTTGATACACATAATCACTCCATTTATAAATTCTCAAGTCATCGATATGAACTTGATAAGAGTAATTTTAACTCAATCTCCATTTATTGAGTTAAACATCCATTTCATTGGTGTTGTTTTTACAAGAATATGTGTGAATGTACATTGATTTATTTACACTAAATATACAATCATATTGAGTTTTTTTATATTTTTCACACATAAATATGTCTCTGGTTTATCCTTAACCTAAGGATATAGTCTTTATAAGATATTTCAGCTTAATTTACATTCCATTGAGACTTCATTGTTGTCATATAACAATTCACTTTTATATGGTGTATATAATGTACTTTGACATAGTATATCATGAATCCCTTTATTCTCAAGATTTTATAATGTTTTCATTACCTCTATTTTTTATTCAAGTGTATCTCTTTTGGTTAGGAACTCTAACTAAAATATCATTTTAAATGTTTTAAAGATGAATTATTCTAAATCTTTATCGATAATTTTCATGTTTTAAAAATGGTTTTAATGATTTATTTATATAGATGTAAATGTTTTAAAATTAAAATTTCTTTTAAAATATTCAAAGTGGAATGGGAAACTTTGATTAAAAATCTATTTTTAAATGGGTTTTTGACAAATAGTGTGACTTTTAAAAGTTTTCAAGAAAAACGGGGATATTTATCTCAAATAATTTTGATGATTATTTTCATCTATGTTAATATCCTTCATTATTCTCGATTGAAGTTAATATATTACAATACAGTCTTCCATATTGTATTGAATACGTTATGTTCGACTGTGGATGTGCCATTTTTATACCATTCATGGCTTGTGGATAAAGTATTGAAATTTTGTATGCTATTTTTAATATGAATGTTTATGATATGTTTAAAAATTTTAATGTGGGGAATGTATTGGACTTATTAAGTGAAGGGTGGATCCCGCTATAGCTCCTCGATGCATCAGTAGGTCTCATGAGACAAACTAGTGTCTTGGAACAAGGCCTTGACAAAATCTTATTTGCAGTCTTGGCATGATGCCTTGAATATGTGGCTATGAAAGTCTGGAATTATGCATTCCATCATTATGAAAGTGGTTTTTAATATTGCATGTGATTATTCAACTAGTAGAATATCCATGTGAATATGTAAATGGCATTATTTCATTTTATTTTTTCCATATTATACTGAATTTCATCTTTAAAAGGCTTTTGTTTTAGTTATACATTGCCTTAAATGTTTATGCTTATTTATGAATGTTTCCTCTATATTGTTATCCTTTCTGATCATCTGAGCTCAGCCCTTTCTTTGTTTTATTTTTCCCAGGATGTGAAGAAGTATTTTATGACTGAGCCGTAGGGATAGTTTTAGGGGATACGAGTGTGGACTATGGATACTATGTTGTTGTAGTTTTTCACATTATCATGTAATGTAAGACTTTTGAATGTATCTAATGTTTCCAAGGCTATTAAACTAATAGGTCTTTCAAGAAATGATTTTTTGATAATGCCAATATTATGTAATAATGTACCAACTCTGGGTAACTTGGGTTGGGGCATTACAGTTGGTATCAGAGGAAGTTTAGTACAATCCTTGGAAACTATATTTAGATAAACTCTGATTAGAGCACATAGCCCTAAGATATAAATTGTGAATTTCTATAGAATAACTTCCTAGAATTTTGGTATTGTAGAGATTTTGTGAGTTTTCCAAGAAATACATCCATGTCCGGAAAGGAGCAGGTAGAGGCGTCTCTCACATAGATGTACATAGGTGTAAAACCCGAAAACACCACTTTGAGTTAGACTCGAACGGGAACTGGTGCACAAAAATATAACTTGCTACACTCTTGGTTACGACACTCCCAGGGGATATTCTTAGGATAATATACATTTTTTTACAAACTGATTTGAAGTATTTTAAGATACGATGAAAATAAATGACCATGGTTAATCCTATGGGTTTTAAAATTGAAAATATGGTGTCATGATATTATATAAATGATTTTATGAAAAATATTACTCCCACAATGATTTGTGGTTTAATTCAATGGCTAGATTCCAAGGAAGTCATAGTAACTTTGGTAATGATGTACAAGGTGGGAACAGTGGTGGAAATGAGCAAAAAAATTGAATTTTGAGAGGCGTAAAATATATCGTCTTCATGAAAAATCATTTTTCCAAAAATATGATCAAAAACATATATATTAACCAAATCCCGAACTCAACAATAAAAAGAAAGGTGATGAATGATAAGTGCTCTAGCAGAGGAGTCCATGGAGAAAAGAATCCTAAATTTCCATCATGTAGGAAATGTGGATGGAGACACCCATGAAAGTGTCTCAATGAAACAACGAAATGCTTTATGTGTGGGAAAGAAAGACATAATGTGAAGATTTATTGAGGAAAATGAAGATTTCTGTGGAATAAAATAAAAAAGTTCCCAAGAATCCATTTATATTCATCGGCCATCAACGTAGAGGACCTGGCCATTACCCGAGTGAATTCTATTTTCTATAGGATAGTTTTGTGGTAAAAAAAGAAGCTATGTGGAAATAAATGGTTGATGAAATTATTAAAAGTATTAGTGATCCTTGACGATGGGATTACATTGAAATAATTTTCTATTTTATTTGTAACCATTAAGTTTGTCATGTGAAAATGATATTGGAGGAAGACATGTGTATTCTATTGTGGATATAGTTATAAATAACCATTTGGTTTTATATGATCATTGGGTTTGAGGAAATTAGATGTTATTATATTTTGGGATGAAAATGAAAGGTATGAGATAACATTTGTGGTTAAATTATGTTATGGCTATTTTGAGGAATTTATCCCTTGTTGGTAATGTTATAAAATAAAGTTTTTGATAAAGGACAACATGTAGACCGTGTGACAACCTGTCGCGTCAGACAAAACTGTGGAAATTGAACCAACAACCAGAGTGTGGTTGGGATTTTTTTCCTACCACTGGACTATGTGAAGTCCCTGGTTAGTGTGACTAATTATTTTTAGTTAAATGATTTTATTGATCAATAATAAGTTGTTTTGGGATCTTATTTCATATCAAATGAATACCCTTAGTATAGGAAAATTATTTTGTGATTAAGTGATAAATATTATTTTGGAAGAAATTCGCTTTGTTGGGAACACTATATACCCATGAAAAATATAATACTATGGGATTTCATTTGAGGAGTAACGGTGTATTTTTATCTTTGTTTTTATTGTGGATTCATAGTGATATGGGTTATTTATGGAAATAATTGACCTATAATAGATAATATGTGAATAGTTTAATGACTTTTAATTATGTGACATTAAGATTTTTTATAACATCCCGCATTTTATAACATGAATTTTCATTACATTACACAAAACTGAGGACCTTTAAGGTTTAGTGTCTTGGAAACCAGGAACATAATACATGAAAACAACATAAAACCTTATTCTTAAACACTTGAAAGGATTCTACATAAGTTCATCATAGGTTCATTACTGCATCTCATAACCTGGGGACATACATCCAATGAAAGGGTGAGCAGAAGGCCTAGTAAGGGAAACAAGAGAAACATTTTACATGTGAACTTGAGATACTTCAATAAGGTCATGAAAATAACTTTATGGCATGCGAAAGAAATCATGAGGCATATCATAATAAAAATAACATTTTTAATAACTTGAATATGTGTCTTAAACATTTAACATAGACAATCATTTCTGTTTCACCAAGGTCCATCCCCATGGTGTCATTAAAATTACCAAGGTTGTTCACCAAGGCGTCGTTAAAAATGGTCATCTCTTGAGATTTAGTCTTTACCCAATGCATTGGAGCACTATCAAGGCGCACCCTTAATTTTTCATCATCATCATGTGAGCCACATATATCATCATAAACATATCATAAATTACCCATATTGCATAAAAAAAATGGGTTTCATTTCATAATCATAACCTTTTAAAAACTGCTTTTAAGACATGATCTTTATGTCACTTTAAACCCACAGAAAAGGAAAGTGGGTCTCATATATGTAAATCACATAATTTAAAATATAACATCTTGATATATAGGTGAATAAACTTTTATATGAAAGAGCATTGAGTATTCACATAATAAAATAAAATAATTTTTTGAAAAAGAGAGAGATATTTTGAGACGAAAATTCTGCAGCATAACGGCTATGTTGCAGGGTTTTAGAAAACATTGAAAAGAGATGGGACATGGTTCACCCACTCATAAATGATCAGAAAACAGTATAGGTACAGAATATAATCGATATAAAAACATGGTAATGAAATTTGAAATACATACTATATGAAATGACAAACATGGAAGGAAGACAAAAATCAGATTTCTCTTATGAAAATTTGTCAGCCTGACGTTGTCACTTTAAGATTCAAAAAAATGAATTGACAAGATCAAATATGGTCTCTCATCATATCAACATAAAATATAAGTATGATATATATAGAGATCATACCCCAATATAATAAAAAGAACTTGAAATACATGACATGACAGTAGAACTAGAAAATTATAAGGGTGAAAGAATCCCTAAAAAATTCACCAGCCTAATAGCGCCACTTAAACATTCTTAAAACGAATTGATGAGAGAAAGAGAGGGTCTCTCACCATATGAAAATTAAAAGGACAGTGGGATGAATATAAAATAACATCCCCATCATAAGAAAATGGAGCATAAATGAAATGACATAAATAGAGAGTACTCGGAAAGAAAGAGAGAGGTAGGATCCCTTACCTTAAAACGTAACTCTTAAAACTCAATGGTTTGGACCTTGAGGGCTTGGGGGAATCTTGGGAGGACATCTTGGGAGGTAATGATACCATAGCTTTGTTGGGGATGAGTTGTGATTGATAAATAAAGGAGTAATGGGTGGGTATTTATAGGGAAGGTGAGGTGATACTTTAATAATTTCAAGGGACACCTCACAAGTGGTTATCTCAAAACCATGGACTCTCCAATAGTATCTCCCATAGATTTAGGCCTAATGGGCCCCCCAACACAATAATTCATCACCTTTGATCGGAAAACCCTTAGAATATCTCATGACATCGTCATGACTCAGTTATGATGTCATTAAACATACCAAAACCCTAAAACTGCACTTTTACTATTCACTGAAAATTCATCTTTCTAAGAAAAATCCCAAAATTTCACCTTAAATAAATATCAATGCTCTGATTACAATTATGAACTCCATTTTATAAAAATATTTTTATAAATATTTTTAATTTAATTTTTAAATAAATACACTATTCTTTGAAAATTCATTTTTTTCAGAAAAATCCTAAAAAATTACCATAACATAATATCGATGATCTGAGTTCAAAATTAAAGTATATTTTATAAAAATAATTTTCTAAATATTTTTAATTTAATTTCTAATTAACAAACACTATTCATCAAAAAAACTAATACTTGACTAATATTTTATGAAACCGTTATTTACCCATTTTATTGAATCACATTACTTAATCAAGGTGTCTAAATTTTATTAAAACTTCCTTTAAATGAGATTACTAATCCATTTGGTCACATTACTAATCCTAAGCGTAAAATCTCTATTCATAATTTACTATTCATCAAAAATTATGTTGATCTTATTAGACTCCAAATTCCTTAATGAACACTTTTGCATAAGGCCATTTTTTGTAAATCATTACACATCATTAATTATTTAAGGTTAACATAAATATTATAAAATATTCGTTTTTTTCAAAATTCATCAATAAAATACGTCCTAAAATTATCCGGACATTTGAAATTTCACAAACTTCACTAAAGGAAGAAATATCTATTTATTCATCGCAAAGGATTACACAAAGAAGCTATGGTCTCTTCACATGGCCCCTTATAACACCGACATATGACCTAAGTGTAAGGTGTGCTATGGTGAGAGAATCTGAGAGAGGCTCAGATAACATTGCACTAGTAGTAATCTCCACTAACATGAACTTATCCCATAGGCATTTCCGTTCAAGCTTGAAACTCTGGAGTTCGGCTTGGGCTTGGTCCAAAGCGAAGCCCAACGATGCCACCTCCTTCGCAAACTCTGATAAGTGGGCTTCATAAGGTTCGAGTCTACCGGATGAAGCCATCGAATCCTCTTTCTGCATTAACCATTAACATCTCTATTAAATCATTAAGAGTAAGTTAGTATACTTTTAAAAAAGTTTGGGTCGTTACATTATTCTCCCCTTAATAATGTTTTTCCCCGAAATTTTATACTTGAGGACTAGTCAAAAAGGTAAGGGTACTTTTTCTTCATTGTTTCCTCAGGCTCCCAAGTCGCTTCTTCATACTTATGATTCCTCCACAACACTTTCACAAGGTGGGTAGTCTTGTTTCGTAGAACCTTGTCTCTACGGTATAATATCTCCACTGGCTTCTCCTCATAAGAGAGGTCATGTTCCAGTTGTCCCACCTCTGGGTTCAGTACATGCGAAGGGTCGGGTATGTAATTCCTCGAGAGAGAGATACATGGAAGACATCATTAAATTGAGCTAGGTTTGGTGGAAGTGATAGACGATATACCACTGCTCCTATGAGATCAAGGATTTCATAGGTGCCAATGTACCTAGGACTGAGCTTCCCTTTCTTCCCAAACTTCATGACTCTCTTCCATGGAGAAATTCGAAGGAAGACTTTGTTGACAAGACCAAACTCCAAGTCCCTTTCGACGGTTGTCAGCATAGCTCTTCTGCCGACTCTGAGCAGCCTTTATGTGTTGTTGGATGGCATGATCCTGTTCTGTCATCTCTTGCACAAGATCAGTCCCAAGAAGCTTTCTCTCACTAGTTTCATCCCAACAAGTAGGAGTTATACATCGCTTTCCATACAGAGCTTCATAGGGTGCCATCTGAATACTCGAATGGAAGTTGTTATTATAGGGGAACTCAACTCATGGGAGGTGGTGATCCCATCCACCTTTAAATTCCATTGAGCATAATCTCAGCATGTCTTCGAGTATCTGAATAGTCCTCTCAGATTGGCCATCAGTTTGAGGATGATATTCCATACTAAAATTCAATACAGTATTCAGAGCATGTTGAAGACTTCTCCAGAATTTTGATTTGAATCTTGGATCATGATCGGACACGATGGATAGTGGTACCCCATGAAGCCTTACCACTTCCTTTATGTATATCATGGCAAGTTGATACAGAGATAAATCTTCCCGAATAGAGATAAAATTGGTGGTCTTGGTGAGACAGTCCACAATAACCCATATCGCATTGTTTCCATTGGATGTTTTTGGGAGACCAGTTACAAAGTCCATAGTGATTTTATCCCAGTTCCATACTGGTATGGGTAGTGGTTTTAATACCCCCTTAGGAAGTTGTTATTCTTCCTTTACTTATTGGAACACCAGGAACCTTGTAGTGTAATCAGCAATATCCCTCTTCATGTTATCCCGCCAATAATGATCACGAAGGTCTCTATACATTTTAGTGCTTCCCGGATGTATAGAGAAAGTAGAGGTATGAGCTTCATCCATCAGTTCTTTCTTTATCTTCGGAATATATGGAACACAAATTTTTGTACGAAATTTCTATACACATTCTTGATCAATATTGAAATCAGGGAACTTCCTAACCTTTACAGCCTCAAAATTCTCTTATAGCAAAGGATCTTCTTTTTGATCCTTCTTGATCTTCTCTAGTAATGAAGGTTGAGAAAACATTTGGGATAGGGTTGATGATGTCCCTTCCCTCACAATTCTAATGTCATGTTTTTCTAGATCTTTAATCAATGGATCTCCTAGGATCCTCATTATTTCCATAACAACAGGATCTTTCCTACTTAACGCATCCGTGACATTGTTTGTTCTTCTAGGGTGATAATGAATTGAACAATCATAGTCATTAATAAGCTCCAACCATCTCCTTTGTCTCATGTTCAATTCTTTCTGAGTGAAAATATACATTAAACTTTGGTGGTCAGTGTATATATCACATTTCTCTCCATAAAGATTGTGCCTCCATATCTTTAGAGAAAAAACAACTTTCGCTAGCTCTAGATCATGCATAGGATAATTCTGATCATGAATCTTCATCTGTCGAGATGCATAATCAATTACCTTGTCATTTTTCATGGGGACGGACCGAAGCCCTTTCAGATATGCATCGCTAAAAATAACGAATCCTTCTCCAATAGAGGGTAGTGTCAACATAGGTGCAGTAACCAATCACTTCTTCATCTCTTGGAAACATTCCTCGCATTCCTTTGTCCACATGAACTTAACCCATTTTCAATTCAACTTGGTTAGTAGATTAGAAATCCGTTAATTTTTTTTCAAAAACCTCCTATAATATCCCTCTAAACCAAGGAAACAACGAATCTCAGTTACTGTTGTGGATTGAGGCCACTCCTCCACAACCATTGTCTTTGCAGGGTCAACTGATATTCCTTCATTGGTTTTGATGTGTCCCAAGAAAGCCACTTGTTGTAACCAAAACTCACACTTGCTGAACTTTCCAAAGAGCCTCTCCTTCTGCAGAGTTTTCAAAATAACCCTCATATGATCTTCATGCTCCTCACGACTTTTTGAATATATCAAAATAACATCAATAAAAACAACCACAAAGATATCAATGTAGTCCTTAAAAACTCTATTCATCAAATCCATGAAAATAGCAGGAGAATTAGTCAATCCGAAGGGCATAAGAGTAAAATCATAATGCCTATATCTTGATCAGAAGGAAGCCTTTGGAATATCTTCCTTCTTCACCCTCAGTTGATGATAACTAGATCGAAGGTCAATCTTGGAGAAGAATTGAAGGCCACGAAGTTGGTCAAATAAACATCAATTCTTGGAAGAGGGTATCTATTCTTCACTTTGATCTCGTTCAGTTCTCTATAATCAATGCATAGCCACGTTGATCCATCCTTATTCTTCACAAAGAGAACTGGTGCTCCCCAAAGAGACACACTCAGTCAGATAAAACCCTTCTCCAACAAGTCTTGGAGTTGTTTCTTTAACTCTTCTAACTCCACATTTTCCATTCTATATGGGGTATTTGATATCAGTTGAGATCCAGGTATGAGTTCAATAGAAAACTCTACCTCTCTTTGTAACACCCCGAGCTTCCATGATACGCTTCTGATTCAATAATGCAATAGCTTGCATTGTACGCAACTTCGAGTTCTAAAACACCGCGACTAATCAAAGTAGCCGTTATGAATAGTAATAACCACTTTTTAAAATTATTGAAATTTTATATTTCAAAATGGGCTTCATTTTTGGATTCGGAATATCGAAATTATCCTATTTTGAAATTTTGGTATTTTTCTGAGAACTTCTAATTTTTTATGAATAGTGAAAAATACTTAAAACAACTTTTTTAATCAAAATAATTTATAGTGATAAGTTATACTATTTAGTGGTTTTAAGGTATAATTAGAATATATTTTTACCATTTTATCCAATGGTGGTCATTATAATTAATTTAACATTGAAATTGGACATAAACAATTGCCAATCTTTTGATATAAATTGTTTCTTAAAAACACGCTATTTGTCGTAACAGCGGGAATTAATTATAAAATTAATTAATGCAACTTATATGTTTGGAATTTTTAAAATATACATCATTTTTGAATTAGGAATATCAATTATAGCTTAGGGTGAAATTTTGGCATTGTTCTAAAAAACTTCAATTTTTGATGAATAGTGAAACCACTAAGTGGTAGTTAAATAACTGATTTTTCGTTTAAATGAAATATTACCACTTCTGTGATTTGATTTTCAAAAATCCAACATACATGGTTTTCATTAAGAAGTAAAATGTGGTTCAATGAGATTAAAATAATTTTTTGGTGAATAGTAACTTTTAAGTTCTTAATCGCGATTAAAGGTAATTAGTGTAGTTTAAGGTACAAATAATGTTTTAATAATATGAGATGAGCATGACACTTGTCCTACTCCTATTGGATGAGTCATGGCCGACCAAGACAACCCATGGGTCAACTTGGGGACCCCATGGAGCCACTTTGGTTGGAAAATGACATTAATATATATTTATTTAATGTTAAAATTAAATTGACACAAACATGAGTTGTTTTACTAAAACAGTTTTTAAGCGGGGTTACACAAGTCCAAATTTTGATTATAAATATTCATTAGAAAGATAACAATATTTCCTACATCATAGTATTTTTTTTATAATTTTTAGACATTAAATAAATTAAATTATTTATGACATCATGATGATGAAGCGATGACCTCATTATTTAACGATTTAAATAAAATGAGAAGATAATGCAAAATCCAAGGCTTACACTTGTCCAAAGCCTATTGGATGAGGCGATTTCGAAACCTTATCACCTTAGACTCGAATTATATAAGTGTGGGACCTTTAGAATCCGAAAAGCATTGTGTAATAATGTAACATTTCAATCTTTCCAAAAGAGCCCCTCCTCTCCACTTATAAAAGGCCCCCACCTCTCCCACCTTATTCACACCTTCAAGCCATTTCGCTCGGCCAACCTCTGCCCAAATACTCTCCAAACTTCCCCCTATTACTCCTAGAATCCTCACTTTGGTCAGAACTCTTCTCAAGGAAGCCTTTGGCTCAAATCAAAAAGAGTTACCCGGTTTTGAGGTAATGTCTTCTCTAATGTTGTTTTGTTTTATTTTTGTTCTCCAACCCCCTAAAATCTTTTTATTCATTTATTTTGTAACAACACCAGTATCCTCAATATACTAGGATGTTGTTATAATAAGTATTTGAGCTACACTTACACACACCTACATCTAATGGTTAAAGAACATACGGTTTCTGTGGATGGAGAATTTCTACCTCACGAAACGATGATTGTTCAACACTCATATAACACCTTTAAAGGTGGCCATTAAGATGTCACTATTTTTATATATGATATATAATATGTTTATGTTTTACTTATTCTTCTGTATTTCTCATTTATGGCATACTTTATGATTTCCATTATGGGTAAAACGCGATAATTTCATTTTAGGAAGTGCGGACTACCGCCCCCTCAAAGTGATTTGAATCGTTAATGCCATATGTGGGATGTATAAAGGATGGAGTAAATGGTATTATACACTATATTATACTGGAATTATATTATACATTTATATCATTATGATTTCGTTCAATTAAATATGAAATTGAAATGAAAGTAGCGTTCATGCATATGTACAGCTTACCGTCTCCATGAACGGTGCATTTCATTTATTACCTCTAAATGTTACGTAATATTATAAATGAATTTATATACTGGGTATATAAGATATATATGACATCTAAATCATGAATATAATTCTGGATATAATGGATATTCTACCACATGAACAACTTGTAATTATAAGAAGTTTATTGTTGACTCAAGTACCAAAGATCGACAAAACGACCGTTATTAACTTAAATAATTATATAATGTTCATAACATTGTATTAAGTGATATAAAAAGGATAATGAAATTGAAAATGGTTCTTAATAAGGTAGATATTAACTCTAGTTTATTATTCAGGAGGTTAAAGAACGGTTGAGTCAAGTCGGACACAATGTAAGGGAACTTCTTAACCCAACTTCCATTCTTTGGGTTAATCTCCTACTTTCAAATTATGTCATGATATTATTATGCCATATCTTGTATTTGTACTTTCTTTATGTGTACTTATATTGAATACACATAATAGATCTATTTTATTATAAAAATGATCTTTTTAAAGACTTTGTCTCAATCTCCTTTCATTGAGGCATATTTGGTTTTATACACAACTTTCTTTTATACGGTGTATAAACCCCTTTGACTTTTACATTTATTCAAAAGGAATCTTTTTTATACGAAGCGTTTTTACTAAACGACAAAAAGGGAATGTTTTCCTTTCCGTACTTATGCGGCGACAACGACTTCTCCGCCGCCGTGACCATTATTTGAGTTTCGGCTTCCACTACAAGCCATCACTTTTTTTTAATGAAAAATAAATACAAAGTTTTAACTTGCTTTTATTTTAGTATTGTAAATGGTTTTGAAAGCATTTTTATTATATCAATGTGTTGTTTTTAAATCTTGTGATTGAAATGTGGAAATGTTATGTTTCCTTTACGCATGTTTTATGTGATACGATTTTGTTATGGTTTATGATATGTTTAAACCTATTCATATGAGGAATGCATTGGACTTAATAAGTGACGGGTGGAGCCCGCTATAGCTCCTCGATGCATCAGCAGGTCTCATGAGACAAACTAGTGTCTTGGCACGAGGCCTTGATAAAATCTTATTTGTGTTCTTAGCACGAGGCCTTGGCTACGTGGTTATGATAGTCTGGCATTATGCATTCCATCATTATGAAAGTGGTTATTGATATTGCATGTGATTATTCGACCAGTAGAATAATCATGTGAAGAAGTAAATGGCATTGTCTCATTTTACTTTTGCCATATTATGTTGAATTTCATGTTTAAAAGGCTTTTGTTTTAGTTATACATTGCCTTTAATGTTAATGTTTATTTATGAAAGCTTCCGCATTATTGTTATCCTTACTGAGCATCTGAGCTCACCCCTTTCAATGTTTTAATATTTTCCAGGATGTGAAGAAGTATTTTATGAATGACCTGCAGGGATAGTTAGAAGAGGATATGAGTGTGGACTATGAAGACTTTGTTATTAGTTTTTCACTTTATGATGTAATGTAACACTTGTGAATGTATCTAGTGTTTCCAAGGCTACTAAACTAATCGGTCTTTCGAGACTTGATCTTTTGTGATCATGCCAATGTTACGAAGTAATGCACCGACTCTGGGTAGCTGGGGTCGGGGCGTTACAGTTGGTATCAGAGGCAGTTTAGTACTAACCATGGAAGCTAGATTTAGATAAACTCTGATTAGAGCACATAGCCCGAAGATAGACTTTGAGGATTAGTATAGAAGAACTTCCTAGAATTTTGGTATTGTAGAGATGTTGTGAGTTTTCCGAGCAATACATCCCTGTCGGGATACGAGCAGGTAGAGGCGGCTCTAGCACAGATGTACCTAGGGGTAAAACCCGAAAACACCGCTTTGAGCTAGACTCGAACGGGAACTGGTGTACGACAACGGGCCTTACTGCACTCTTGGTTACGACACTCCCGGGGGATATGCTTAGGATAATTCTCATTTTCATTACAAACCACTATGAAGGGTTATGAGTATATACTTTATCAAAGAAAAAATTTCTTTTTATGATTATGGATTATATCCATAAATAGTTCAATTTATGTAAAGTGTTTTACAAATATGGAATTATGTATTTTAATTCATAAACTAATCTAGTTTATGTCATTGTTTAGAAATGGCGCCTAGTGGAAGGAATGGAAACCGTATCAATGCACACACTCCGTGTAGGGATTGCCCTCCTGCTCAAGATAATTATTGTGGATCTGGAGATAAAATTGGTGCTGATAAACTTATTACCATACTGGGACAACTCACTCAGGTTATGAATAATAACTTTACTCGTATGGAGCACCTTGATCCGCAAAGTGGAGGATCAATGTTAGACCGCTTCATGAGGAAACAACCACCAAAATTTAATGGGGGTACAAATCCATTAGTGGTTTAGCAATGGATAAACTCCTTAGAGAAAATATTCCATGCCTTGGGGAGTAGCGAAAGGGAGAAGGTTGTCATGGCAGTTTACCGCCTCACTGGAGATGCCGATCAGTGGTGGTCGCTGATTCAAAACACAAAGGAAGATGATGACGTATCGAATATGGAATAGAGGGAGTTAAAAGAGCTTTTCTTAGAAAAATACTTTCCTCGTGACCATCGAGCAGATATGGAAATGCAATTTCTTAGTTTGAGGCAGAAGGAGGATGAGAATGTCGCAAAGTATGAGGCTAACTTTACAAGGTTAGCGAGGCATGCTGCCGATTATATACATAACCCAAGGAGTAAGATTGATCATTTCTTTGATGGGTTAAAACCATTTCTCCGTCGAGCTTTAGTATCACAATCCTTCTCATCATACGAAGATATTGTCTCGTGTGCTATCAAGACAGAAAAGGAATTCTCTAAGTCTTATGACAACAAATTAAAGAAAGAGAAGAAGGGAACGGGGGAACAAGAGACAGATAAAGGAAAAAAGGGAAAGAAGGATTTTCCATTATGTGATAATTGTGGTAAGAATCACCCTAGTACGTGCCTAAAAGGAATGGGAGTTTGTTATAAATGTGGAGAAAAGGGTCACCAGGCTCGTGATTGCAAGGGAAAGAAAGAGGCTATCAAAGTTTAATGCTACAATTGTAGGGAAATGGGGCATTATGCAAATGAATGTCCTAAGCGTCAAGGAAACTTACCTCAGAAAAGGCCAAGGGATCAAGTCCAATCTTATGCTGTGACTACAGTTGAAGCGGAATAATTAATGTATTGGTGCTTTTGGACTCAAGAATTATATTCTGGTTAAAAGAATAATGTGAGATATATATAAAGATTGTACTGTAGTACTTTTTGATTAAAGTAATATGATTAAGGTAATCATATTTTTAGTATGTGACAATAAGAGAATCTTTTCTTTGTTTGGGGAATCTGATGTTACAATTGATTTTGGAATTTAGAGACCTTTTAGAGAAAGTCTGGACAGAGTTATTTTGGATAACTATAAAGTTTGGAGTGGATTAAGTTGATCTTAGGATAAGTAATGTTTAAGGTTAAAAATTTTATGAAGATTATTTTTGGAATATTATGATACTATAGTTTTAGGAAAAAGACAACCTGCAGGGTGGGGCATAACCCGTCGCGTTGGACAAAGCTGCAGGAATCGAACCCACAACCATAGTGCGACAAGCCTTTATTTCCTACCACTAGCCTACATGAAGTCCCTGGTTATTACAAAATAATTTTACTAATCTAAATTGTATGTTTTTACATTTGTAACCTTATACAATTAGGATAAGTATAATATTTTTGAGTTGTATTACCTTTTAGAGTGAAAGTTGGGTTTGTGGTAAAAATTTATTAACGAATGAAAGTATACATAACAAGTATGTATATTCCCTTACGTTCTTAGTAAATCTCCTAAATAAATTCCTCAACATTATAATAGGTAACTTAAAACAAAAATGTTGTCGGTTAACTTTTCCAACTGGGGATTCAATGACCGTTTAACCAATCACAAGTTTGTGATTTTCTTGTAGTTAAACTTTCTCCTAATCCTGTTTTCTATAAATCTCCATCAGACCTTGATGGTTTGTTTCTCCTCCATATCCATATTTTCATAGAATCCTAGAATGGGCTATATCGGGTGACCTTTGTACTTATCTTGCTTTCTTTTAATGTTATATATTTATTAAACTTATTTCCGATGTGGGTTTTCCTCAAAGGTATTTTCTCTTTTCAACCTTTTATCTTCAAAGAAAAAAAATCAAATTGTGAGGATGCAATTTATTGAAGGAGGGGAGAATGTAACACCCCGAGCTTTCATGATACGCTTCTCATTCAATAGTGCAATAGCTTGCATTGTACGCAACTTCGAGTTCTAAAACACCGCGACTAATCAAAGTAGCCGTTATGAATAGTAATAACCACTTTTTAAAATTATTGAAATTTTATATTTCAAAATGGACTTCATTTTTGGATTCGGAATATCGAAATTAGCCTATGTTGAAATTTTGGTATTTTTCTGAGAACTTCTAATTTTTTATGAATAGTGAAAAATACTTAAAACAACTTTTTTAATCAAAATAATTTATAGTGATAATTTATACTATTTATTGGTTTTAAGGTCTAATTAGAATATATTTTTACCATTTTATCCAATGATGGTCATTAGAATTAATTTAACATTGAAATTGGACATAAACAATTGCCAATCTTTTGATATAAATTGTTTCTTAAAAACACGCTATTTGTCGTAACAGCGGGAATTAATTATAAAATTAATTAATGAAACATATATGTTTGGAATTTTGTAAAATAGACATCATTTTTGAATTCAGAATATCAATTATAGCTTAGGGTGAAATTTTGGCATTGTTCTGAAAAACATCAATTTTTGATGAATAGTGAAACCACTAAGTGGTAGTTAAATAACTGATTTTTCGTTTAACTGAAATATTACCACTTCTGTGATTTGATTTTCAAAAATCCGACATACATGGTTGTCATTAAGAAGTAAAATGTGGTTCAATGAGATTAAAATAATTTTTTGGTGAATAGTAACTTTTAAGTTCTTAATCGCGATTAGAGGTAATTAGTGTAGTTTAAGGTACAAATAATGTTTTAATAATATTAGATGAGCATGACACTTGTCCTACTCCTATTGGATGAGTCATGGCCGACCAAGACAACCCATGGGTCAACTTGGGGACCCCATGGAGCCACTTTGGTTGGAAAATGACATTAATATATATTTATTTAATGTTAAAATTAAATTGACACAAACATGAGTTGTTTTACTAAAACAGTTTTTAAGTGGGGTTACACAAGTCCAAATTTTGATTATAAATATTAATTAGAAATCTAAAAATATTTCCTACATCATAGTATTTTTTTTATAATTTTTAGACATTAAATAACTTAAATTATTTATAACATCATGATGATGCAGCGATGACCTCATTATTTAACGATTTAAATAAAATGAGAAGATAATGCAAAATCCAAGGCTTACACTTGTCCAAAGCCTATTGGATGAGAATATTTCGAAACATTATCACCTTAGCCTCGAATTATATAAGGGTGGGACCTTTAGAATCCTAAAATCATTGTGTAATAATGTTACATTTCAATCTTTCCAAAAGAGCCCCTCCTCTCCACTTATAAAAGGCCCCCACCTCTCCCACCTTATTCACACCTTCAAACCATTTGGCTCGGCCAACCTCTGCCCAAATACTCTCCCAACTTCCCCCTCTTACTCCTATAAGCCTCACTTTGGGCATAACTTTTCTCAAGGAAGCCTTTGGCTCAAATTAAAAAGAGTTACCCGGTTTTGGGTAAATGTCTTCTCTAATGTTGTTTTGTTTTATTTTTCTTCTCCAACCCCCTAAACTCTTTTTATTCATTTCTTATGTAACAACACCAGTATCCTCAATATACTAGGATGTTGTTATAATAAGGATTTGAGATACACTTACACACACCTACATCTAATGGTTAAAGAACATACGGTTTCTATGGATGGCGAATTTCTGCCTCACGAAACGATGATTGTTCAACACTCATATAAAACCTTCAAAGGTGGCCATTACGATGTCACTATTTTTATATATGATATATAATATGTTTATGTCTTACTTATGATTCTGTATTTTTCATTTATGGCATACTTTATGATTTCCATTATGGGTAAAACGCGATAATTTCATTTTAGGAAGTGCGGACTACCGGCCCCTCAAAGTGATTTGAATCGTTAATGCCATATGTGGGATGTATAAAGGATGGAGTAAATGGTATTATACACTATATTATACTGGAATTATATTATACATTTATATCATTATGATTTCGTTCCATTAAATATGAAATTGAAATGAAAGTAGCGTTCATGCGTACGTACGGCTTACCGTCTCCATGAACGGTGCATTTCATTTCTTACCTCTAAATGTTACGTAATATTATAAATGAATGTATATACTGGATATATAAGATATATATGACATCTAAATCCTGAATATAATTCTGGATATAATGGATATTCTACCACATTAACAACTTGTAATTATAAGAAGTTTATTGTTGACTCAAGTACCAAAGATCGACAAAACGACCGTTATTAACTTAAATAATTACATAATGTTCATAACATTTTATTAAGTGATATAAAAAGGATAATGAAATTGAAAATGGTTCTTAATAAGGTAGATATTAACTCTAGTTTATTATTCAGGAGGTTAAAGAACGGTTGAGTCAAGTCGGACACAAGGTAAGGGAACTTCTTAACCCAACTTCCATTCTTTGGGTTAATCTCCTACTTTAAAATTATGTCATGATATTATTATGTCATATCTTGTATTTGTACTTTCTTTATGTGTAATTATATTTAATACACATAATAGATCTATTTTATTAAAAAAATGATCTTTTTAAAGACTTTGTCTCAATCTCCTTTCATTGAGGCATATTTGGTTTTATACACAACTTTCATTTATACGGTGTATAAACCCCTTTGACTTTTACATTTATTCAAAAGGAATCTTTTTTATATGAAGCGTTTTTACTAAATGACAAAAAGGGAATGTTTTCCTTTCCGTACTTATGCGGTGACAACGACTTCTCCGCCGCCGTGACCATTATTTGAGTTTCGGCTTCCTCTACAAGCCATCACTTTTTTTTAATGAAAAATAAATACAAAGTTTTAACTTGCTTTTATTTTAGTATTGTAAATGGTTTTGAAAGCATTTTTATTATATCAATGTGTTGTATTTACATCTTGTGATTGAAATGTGGAAATGTTATGTTTCCTTTACGCATGTTTTATGTGATACGATTATGTTATGGTTTATGATATGTTTAAACCTATTCATATGAGGAATGCATTGGACTTAATAAGTGACGGGTGGAGCCCACTATAGCTCCTCGATGCATCGGCAGGTCTCCTGAGACAAACTAGTGTCTTGGCACGAGGCCATGACAAAATCTTATTTGTGGTCTTGGCACGAGGCCTTGGCTACGTGGTTATGATAGTCTGACATTATGCATTCCATCATTATGAAAGTGGTTATTGATATTGCATGTGATTATTCGACCAATAGAATATCCATGTGATGAAGTAAATGGCATTGTCTCATTTTACTTTTGCCATATTATGTTGAAGTTCATGTTTAAAAGGCTTTTGTTTTAGTTATACATTGCCTTAAATGTTAATGTTTATTTATGAAAGCTTCCACATTATTGTTATCCTTACTGAGCATCTGAGCTCACCCCTTTCAATGTTTTAATATTTTCCAAGATGTGAAGAAGTATTTTATGAATGACCTGCAGGGATAGTCAGAAGAGGATATGAGTGTGGACTATGAAAACTTTGTTATTAGTTTTTCACATTATTTTGTAATGTAACATTTATGAATGTATCTAGTGATTCCAAGGCTACTAAACTAATCGGTCTTTCGAGACTTGATCTTTTGTGATCATGCCAATGTTACGAAGTAATGCACCGACTCTGGGTAGCTGGGGTCGGGGCGTTACACTCTTTCTGGGGGAGGTCCAGGTAACTCCTTAGGAAATACATCCATGTATTCCTGAACAATCAGAACATCTTCTATCTGTATACTCCCTTTTCATTCATCATAATCACCGATTAACTCCATAAAGAATTCTATAGGAGGTGCTTCTAAATAGGGATAAATTTGGGATATCTCTCTATGGAAGATAATTTTAGGTCGTTCATTCAAGACTACTGAGATTTCCATACTTCTGCATTTGATCTTAGCATTATACTTTGAGAGCAAGTCCATCCCTTGTATAATGTCGAATTCTAACATGGGAATGACTACTAGATTTGTGATAAGATTGTGCTCACTAAAGTAAACACTAGTGTCTCTAAACACTGTTGATTCATGGATAATCCCACTTAGAGTCCTGATTGACAACTCTACCTCAAACAGTTTGGGGATTGGTTCTATATTCTTTTCAAACATGGAGGAAATAAAGGAATGCGTAGAACCAAAATTAAACAAAGTAGTTACTAGTTTTGAGAGGACAACAAGAGTACCTGCTACCAGATCATTCAGAGCTTCAAATTCAGTTGTTGTGATAGAAAAAGCACGACCCTGATCCCCTAGCCTTTGCTGAGGTTAATGGTGATTCCCCTCCATTGCCCTTAGATTTGGACAATGATTAGAAAAGTGACCAAGCTATCCACACTTGGAGCATTGGACTTTGGGTAGGGACAGAATCATCTCTCCTCTATCGTTAGTGTTTGGGAGTTGAGGCTTCACTTCACTACGAAATTTCCAAGAAATATGTTCTCCTCTTCCACACTTGTAGCACTTTCCACTTCCGATCAAGCAGTGCCCTAGATGATTCTTCCCACATTTATTGCATGTGGTAAGTTGTATTTTCTTTCCAACTCTTCCCTGATCAAAAGTATTCCCTATACTGGGCTCCAACAATCTCTTCTTGTCATTTTATTTATGAGACCATTGTGTCTCACCAAACTCTAACTCGACTTTCATTGCACTCCGCACAATCTCCTCATAGCAATCGTAGTCCAAGTTGGCTAGATTTTTTCACAGATGAGGTCTCAGTCTATCGAAAATTCTGTCAACCTTTCCACTTGGATCCATGACAAAGCTAGAGGTATATCGTGAAAGTTGGGTGAATTTCATCTCATATCTTCTGAGAGATTAGTTCTCCTTCTTCTTCAGCTCGAAAAACTCTTTCTCCATTATCATTCTCAAGGAACGAGGGAAATTCTTATTAAAGAATATTCCACGGAACTCTTCCCACTCCATAGCTTCCATCTCTCCTCTAGGCTTCATGTTTTGGACTAGTGACTACCACTAATCAGCTTCTCCCTCTAGGTGGTAAATACCAAGGGTGACTTTTTCTTGTTCTGAACAAAGGAGTAAAGAAAAGATCTTTTCAATGGAGCTAATCCATTGTTCCGCAACTAATGGGTTAGTAGATCCACTGAATATTGGTGGTCGTTGACACATGAAGGACTCAACGGAGTGTTGTTACCTTCATGGTGAGATCGACCTCTCAGCTTGATTCAAGTTATTACTCATAACTTGAGTCAGTTGGTTCATCATTAACATGAATGTTTCCATTCCGTCTTCCATCGGAGGGCCGTCAGCACATGGTCCATTGAGGTCACCATTTGCACGGTTCCTCCTATTTCCCGCCATTTTCTAAAATAATAAAACCTTACTGAGAAACATATTTCATTTATGAATCTTTTAAGTAAGACTTCATGCTTAGACAATCACATTTCTCTATAATTCCTTTATAATGATTCATAAAAATCTTGTGATTAACCAAACATATCCCCCGATAGTGTCGTAACCAAGAGTGCAGCAAGGCCTGTTATTGTGAACCAGTTCCCATTTGAGTCTAGATCAAAGTGGTGTTTTCGGGGTTTTCCCCAATGTACATATGTGCTAGAGCCGCCTCTACCTGCTCGTATCTAGACAGGGATGTATTTTTTGGATAAACCACTTACTCAATACTTACCAAAATACCAGGAATTTTTCCTACATTTAAACTTTTATATAGGGTTATTCCAAAAGTTTTTATATCGTAATTTCCAAAAATAACTAAACCATCCTTTGATACCAACTATAACATCCCGCATTTTATAACATAAACTTTCATTACATTACACAAAACTGAGGATCTTTAAGGTTTAGTGTCTTGGAAACTAGGAACATAATACATAGAAACAACATAAAACACTCTTCTTAAACACTTTAAAGGATTATCCTAATGTTAATCCTAGGTTCATTACTACATCTCAAAACCTGGGGACATACATCAAACGAAAGGGTGAGAAGAAGGCCCAGTAAGGGAAACAAGAGAAGCATTTTACATGTGAACTTGAGATACATCAATAAGGTAATGAAAAGAACATTAAGGCATGAGAAAGAAATCATGATGCATATCATAATAAAAATAACGTTTTTCATAAATTGAATATGTGAATACATCATTTAACATAGACAATCATTTCTGTTTCACCAAGGTCCATCCCCAAGGTGTCATTAAAATTACCAAGGTTATTCTCCAAGGATTCGTTAAAAAAGGTCATCTCTAATGATTAAATATTTACCCAATGCATTAGAGTGCTATCAGGGATCACCCTTAATTTGTCTTTATCATCATGTGAGCCACATATACCATCATCAAAATTTCATAAATAACCCATATAGCATAAAATAAATGGGTTTAATTTCATAATCATAACCTTTTAAAAACATCTTTTAAGACATGATCTTTATGTCACTTTAAACCCACAGAAAAGGAAAGCGGTTCTTATATATATAAATATCAGAATTTAAAATAGAAAATCTTGATATATAGGGGAACATGCCTTTAGAAGAATGAGCATTTAGTATTCACTTAATAAAATAAAATAATTTTTTGAAAAAGAGAGACATTTTGAGATGAAAATTCTGCATCTTAATGGCTATGGTACAGGGATTTAGAAAACATTGAAAAGAGAGGGGACATGGGTTAGAAACTCATTAATGATCCAAAAAAAGTATATGGACAGAATATAATTAATATAAGAACATGGTAATGATATTTTAAAGACATACCATATGAAATGAAAAACATGGAAGGAAGACAAAAATAAGATTTCTCTTAAGAAAATTCGGCAGCCTAACGGCATCACTTAAAGCTTCCAAAAAAATGAATTGATGAGATCAAATAGGGTATCTCACCATATGAAAAAAAAAGACCAGTATGATAGATATAGAGATCATACCCCAATATAATAAAAATGAACATGAATAACTTGACATGAATGTAGATTTTGAAAATTAGAAGGGTGAAAGAATCCCTTTAAAAATTTGGCAGCCTAACATCGCCACTTAAACATTATTAAAACGAATTGATGAGAGAAAGAGAGGGTATCTCATCATATGAACATGAAAAGGATAGTAGGATTAATATAAAATAACATCCCAAAAATATGAACATGGAGAATAAAAGAAATGACATAAAGAGAGAGTACTCGGAAAGAAAGAGAGAGGTAAGATCCCTTACCTTAAAACGTAATTCTTAATACTCAGAGGTTTGGACTTTGAGGGCTTGGGGGCACCTTGGGAGGCTTTTTGGGAGGTAATGAGACCAGAGATTCGTTGGGGAAGAGTTGGGAGTGAAAAATAAAGGAGTAAAGGGTGGGTATTTATAGGGAAGGTGAGGTGATACTTTAATAATTTCAAGGGACACCTCATATGTGGTTTTCTCAAAACCATGGGCTCTCCCATGGTATTTCCCATTGAGTTAGGACACATGGGGCCCCCGATACAATAATTCATCACCTTTGGTCAGCCAACCCTTAAAATATCTCATGACATCATCATGTCACAGTTATGATGTCATTAAACATACTGAAACCCTAAAACTGCATTTTTACTATTCACTGAAAATTCATCTTTCTCAGAAAAATCCCAAAATTTCACCTTAACCAAATATTGATGCTCTGATTAAAAATATGAACTCCATTTTATCAAAAAAATTCTAAATATTTTTAATTTAAATTTTAAATAAATACACTATTGACTGAAAATTCATTTTTCTCAGAAAAAATCCCGAAAAATCTCCATAACATAATATCGATGCTATGAGTTCAAAATTAAAGTCCATTTTATAAAAAAAATTCTAAATATTTTTAATTCAATTTTTAATTAAAAACACTATTCACATAAAAAACTAATACTTGACTAATAATTTATGAAACCATTATTTACCCATTTTATTGAATCACATTACTTAATCAATGTGCCTAAATAAAATTAAAACTTTCTTTAAGTGAGATTACTAATCCATTTGGTCACATTAATAATCCTAAGCGTAAAATCACTATTCATAATTTACTATTCATCAAAAATTAAGTTGATCTTTTTAGACTCCAAATTCCTTATTGAACACTTTTGCAGAAGACCATTTTCTGAAAATCATTACCCATAATTAATTATTTACGATTTACATAAAAATTTTAAAATATCCGTTTTTTTCAAAATTCATTAATAAAATACATCCTAAAATTATCCGGACATTTGAAATTTCACAAACATCACTAAAGAAAGAAATCTCAATTTATTCATCCCAAAGGATTACACAAAGAAGCTACGGTCTCATCACATAGCCCCTTATAACACCAGCATATGACCTAAGTGTAAGGTGTGCTATGGTGGGAGAATCTGAGGGAGGCTCAGATAACATTTCCCTAGTAGTAATGTCCACTAATTAGAACTTCTCCCGTAGGTGTTTCCATTCAATTTTGACACACTGGAGTTCAGCTTGGGCTTGGTCCAAAGTGAAGCCCAACGATGCCACCTCCTTCCCAAGCTCTGATAAGTGGGCTTCATAAGGTTCGAGTCTACCGGATGAAGCCATCGACTCAACTTTCTATATTAACCATTAACATCTCTATTAAATCGTTAAGACTATGTTAATATAATATTCAAAATGTTTGGGTCATTACAATTGTTGATGTTATTTGGAGATACAATTTAATTTGGAAGACTATGTAACCAAATTCATTTAATTTTTGGGTTTCAATATTAGTTTCGATTCTATTGAAGGATTTTAAAGAAATTTGTTTATTGAATGGCATTTATTTAACTTTGGGGTATTCTTGGTTTAACTTTAGAAATTAAGATTAGTGATTCTTTCTCTAAAGGATTATCCTTTTAGGGGATCATCAGATCATGTACTTACCGTTTTGGTTTTGATTAATCTCGAAAGACAAGGTAAATATATAGTTTATCCATTATGGATCATGTGATTCTCTAGAAGTTTATTCTATCTCTTCTAGTGTTACCAAGTCTTCTTGAATACTCATCATTTAGAAAATGAGTTAGTGGTAAAAATTTATTAATGAATGAAACTCTAATTAAAAATTAAGTATATCTCATTATGTTCTTAGTCAATATCATAAATAAATTCCTCATTATTATTAAATGTAATATAAAACAAAAAAAATGTTGTTCGGTTACTTTTTTTACTGGGAAAATAATGACCGTTTGTCCCATCACAAGTTTGTGGTTTCATTTTTGTTAAATTTATCTTGATCATGTATTATATCACTCTCCATCAGAACTTAACACTTAGTTTATCTTCCATATCCATGTTTTCCTACATGGAATCCTAGTATGGGTTATCTTGGGCAAGCTTTATACTACTCTTTCATTCTTTTAATGTGATTATTTTATTGACTCTTTTTCCGATGTGGGATTTTTTATTATATTCCCAAGCCCAGTTTTAAAAATTTTGAGGAAGCAATTTATTGAAGGAGGAAGAATGTAACACCCCAAAATTTCATAGCATGTTAGTTCTTCAAAGTAATGCAATAACTTACACTACACACAACATCGAGTTCAAGTGCACCATGACTTACCAAACTAGCCATTCAAAAGAGGCTATGAATAGTATTAACATAATTTTAAACATCATAGAACCCTTATACTTTTAGAATCTATATTATGAGTTTCGTAGATATAATTTATGGACAGATTCATTTTTTCAGATAAAATAAGTATTTTTCAAAAAATGAAATTTTACAACATTTTAATGGATAACCCTTTTTAAATACAATATTTGAAACTTTTATATATTAAATTTGACAAAATAAACTTCTTCATTGAGATCAGGACATAAGAATTTAGTTTAAATAAATTTTTGGTGTTTTTCTTGATAACTTTCATATTTAGGTGAATAGTGAAAAATAATATATTTTAACTGAAAACTAATTTTTTAATCAAAATGATTTATAATTCTTAACAATACATATTAATGGTTTGGATGTATAATTAGATTATATTTTTACCATTTAATAAAATGTTGGTCATTGGATGTAATTTCACTTTGAAATTAGACAAAAACAAATGTCAATCTTTTGGTAGTTATTATTTCATAAAAATACTGCTTGTGGTTTTGACAACAGAAATTAATTTTAAACTAATAAATTCAGTTTATATGTTTTTAAATTCATAAAATAGACTTTATTTTTGATTTCAGAAAATAAAAATTAGCTTAGGATGCATTTTAGGTCTGTTTTTGAAAACTTTGAAATTTTGATGAATAGTGAAAAACAATGAGTTATGGTTTAAAACAAATTTTTTTAAAATAAATATTTATTTTACCTAAATTTATTTTAGGTCAAAATAGATACATTATACCCATATAGGTTAAATTTAATTCATTGGAGTTAGTTTATAATAATTTTGGACATATAAAAATTTTATTGAAATTTTCACCGTCTTTTACCCACCTCCTAGGAGTATTTACAAATTCACATAAAACATAATTTTACTACTTCGGTGAGTTGAATTTTGAAAATCTGAGAGACACAGTTAATATCAAGGAGTAAAATGTGGTTCAATAAGACAAAAATAATTTTTGGTGAATAGTAACTGTTTTACTTTTATTTACCATGATTAAAAGTAAACAGGGTAATTAAGGGTAAAAATGATATCATTATTACCCTAACACATGTCCTAATTCTATTGGATAAGTAAAATTCGACCAAAAACAGCCTTAGGAATTAAATATGAACCTATTTGGTCCCCGCGGATTAGATTAAGTCATTAATTGTTATTTTATTTAAAGAAGAGTAAAAGTAGTTTAAATCAAAGTTAAATAACTAAATTTTATTAATATTGGGCTAAACATAAGATAAATTCAACTATAAATATTCATTATAAATATAAAAAACATTTCATTCATAATGGTATTTTATTTATATTTTTTATACATTTTATAATTTAATTTATTAATGACACAATGATGATGTAGTAATTACATAATTAATGAAATATTAAACTAATTGATACTATAAATATCCAAATAAATGTAATTTTAGACTTTTTCGGAATTACACTAATTTTATAGGTTAATATGACATATTAGGGTTGGTAGATGAATTTTGTTTGAAGTAATAATGTAGTTATGAATTTAGAAAATACAAAATACCAAAGAGTGTCAAAATTGACATAAAAGAGTTTTTAATACAAATATTATATTATTAATTGATATTATATTTCTAAAAATATAATGTTCAGCCAAAAGACATATATGATGATAGGTGTATCATTAATTAACAATTTTGGGTTCTCTTAGAAGTATATAGTATGTTTATTAGCAATATAATATAAAAATATAAAGAGCCATGGTAAATGTCAAACTATTTAACTAAGAGTTAAATCTAAAAGGTAAGGTAAATATAGTAACCCAAACCTGTCTAAAACCTATTGGTTGAGTGGTTTCGACCCATCCCAACCATAGTCTTTAAATAATCCATTTTGGAGCCATTAGAAACCGAAATTTATTTTATTACAAAATAATATTTTTAGTTTTTACTAAGGTGCCACTCACCCCTCTTATAAAAGGGTACTCACCCTTCTCTCTAATTCACACCTTCAAATTAATTTGGATCAGCCAAAATCTACCCAAATACCCTATCAACTGTCCTCCTTTCATTATAGAGGCCTTTCTTTAGTTATAAATTATACTTTTGGAGCCTTTTTGATCAAATCAAAAGAAAGAACCCGAAGAAGAGGTAAATATCTCACCACCTCTTTCAAGTTCCTTTCTTATTCCACTTACATTTTATTTTTTATCCATTCTAAAATAATAACTCCAGTATCTTCTATATACTGTGATGTTTTTATGAATATGGTACAACCATATTCATTTTTCTATCCATCATTTGAATGACATGTCACCATACGTGCGTATGTTCGACACACCATCTCCACTTTGTGGTTTAATTTTTATTCAATAAATTATTATTTGTATGGGTATAATTATGATTTTAATTGATTTAAATAATAAATATAACATGATAATGATTCTTCATATACGATATACCATCCAATTATATATTATTTTAATATCAAAATAATGATATTGTCACTCGTGCGTACATACAGATTTCTGTCTCCACGAGCGCGATGAGATTCATTCACCATCTTACCCATTCAAGACTAAATTTCAATTGATGATTACAAATAATGTTTATAGGCATGATATAATCATGGATAAAAATATGATACATCCAATACAAAACAAATATAACCCACATAACAAAGAATATAAAGGAAAATGAATCCGTTATCACCCGAATTAACAATAATACAATGATATTTTTAAAAATAATTGTTAAAAGATCATATATGATATCATATTAATTTATATGATTCTTATATAATTTAATAACAATTATATATCCATTATATAGGAGGTTAATCTATCCTCAACCAAGGAAAAAGTATAGAGTAAGGGGTTTATAATCTCACTTATAATTCTGTGAGATTTCCATTGTTCGCCACTTATTTATTGGATGTGGTGTATTTTTTACTGCTATTGATATATATTATCATCATTCTCTTTATATTTACTTTATTTTTTGAGTTATTTTGTGGTTATAACCTTTTTTCACTTGACTCGATTGATCACAATGAATTTAGGGTTTTTCATCTCAATTTTTATTCATGTGAGATTCATTCTATATTGGGCACTATTTCCTTTTGTTTGGTGTATGTACTGTCCATGATTGTATTTCTTGTGTAATATAATTTAATTTATAGGTATTTACGTCTTCAGTTTATGATACTTCTTTCATTGGGTGTATGTTTCATAATTTACCAAATCAGTAAAGAAATTTCAAATTTCAATTTCCACTCATTGGGATTACGCATACTTCTTTGATTATTTTACTCAATGATTATGTCTGGAATCACTATTTATTATTTGTGTAGTAATTTTCACTCTCATTTATGTGAATATACTTTTGATTCACATAATCACTACATTGAAAAATTCATAAGTCATCGATATGAACTTGATAAGAGTAATTTTAACTAAATATCCATTTATTGATTAAAACATCCAATTCATTGGTGTTGTTTTTTCAAGAATATGTTTGAATGTATTCTGATTTATTTACACTAAATATCCAATCATATTGAGTGTATTTATATTTCTCACACATAATTATGTCATTGGTTTATCCTAAACCTAAGGATACCATATTTCTAATAGATTGCATCTCAATTTACATTTCATTGAGACATCATTGTTTTCATACAAAAATTTTCTTTTATATGGTGTATATAATGTACTTTGACATAGTAAATCCTGAATCCCTTTATTCTGAAGATTTTATAATTTTTTGATTACCACAATTGTTTGTATTCAAGTTTTTCTCTTTCGGTTAGGAACTCTAACTAAAATATCATTTTAAATATTTTAATGATTATTTATTCTAAATCTTTCTCAATAATTTCCATGTTTTAAAAATGGTTTTAAGGATTTATTTATATGGAAATTAATGTTATAAAATTAAAAATCCTTTTAAAAGTTTCAAATTGGTATGGGATACTTTCATTCAAAAATCTATTATTAAATGACTTCTTCAGAAATAGTGTGACTTTTAAATGTTTTCAAGAAACTAGTGGTATTTCTCTCAAATAGTTTTGATGATTATTTTCATCTATGTCAATATACTTCATTATTTTTGATTGAGGTTAATCTTTTACAATACAATATTCTATATTGTAGTGAATGAGTTATGTTTGACCATGGATATGCTAATTGTATACCATCCAGGGCTTGTGGATAAAGTATTTACACATCGTATGCTTGTTTTAATAGGAATGTTTATGTTATGTTTCAAAATTTATATATGAGGAATGCATTGGACTTAGTTTGTGAAATGTGGAGCCCAATATAGATCCTCGATGCATCGGTAGCTCTCATGAGACAAACTAGTGTCTTCGCACAAGGCCTTGACAAAATATTATACGTAGTCTTGGCACAAGGCCTTGACTATGTGGTTATAAAATTCTGTCATTATGCAGTCCATAATTATGAAAGTAGTTATTGAAATTTCATGTGATTATTCCACTAGTAGAATATCCATTTGAATAAGTAAATGGAATTATTAAATTTTATTTTTTTCCATATAATTATTAAGTTCATGTTTAAAAGTCTTTTGTTTTAGTTATAAATTTCCTTAAAATTTTATGCTTATTTATGAATGTTTCCACTGTATTTTAATCCTTACTGAGCTTTTGAGCTCACCCATTTTTATAATTTATTTTCCCAGGATGTGAAGAAGTATTTTATGACTGACCCGTAGGGACAGTTTGAGGGGATATGATTGTGGACTATGTAAACTATGTTGTTTTAGTTTTTCACTTTATCATGTAATGTAATACTTATGAATGTATCTAGTGTTTCCAAGTCTATGAAACTAATAGGTCTTTTGAGACTTGATCTTTTGTGATCATGATAATTTTATGTAATAATGCACAAACTCTAGGTAACTAGGGCCAGGGAGTTGCATTAAGTACACATAAAGACATTATAAATACTATATATATCATATATAAACTATACATCGATCATTATTTTCAACCTTTAAAGATGGAAAGTGGATGAACAACTAACATTAGTTTGTGAAGCAGCAGTCTGTCCAACACACTAGCGATGATGTTGTATGCCATTTAAATGAAATGTGTGTAATTATAGGAATAAATCATAGAATTAAAATATTTCATTATATTTATGATAATGAGGATAATATATAATAATAATATAAAAATAATTTCATAGGTGGAGAAGTAAAAGAAACACATGTGATCATTGAGGAATGTAACCTCTTATTTGGCTAACTCCTTTTTGTTTATACCAAAATACTTGCATGGATTTATTTATGAACATTTTTAGGATTCTAGGATGAGTTTATCGAATTTTGGAACAGATTTTGGAATTTCTGGATGATATAAAGGGATTGAGGGGTGTAAATATGTTAGATGGGTGAGTTTCTTTCTATAATGGAAGAGGAGTGGAATTCATCTCAATTTTGTAAAGATGGAATTAAACTCATGATTGTTTCATGTCAGGTGCCTCAAATAAAGGACTGAATTCAATAAAATGGAGGATAAGGTCAATATATTACTTTAATATTTATTTTTTATAATTTTATTGGTCATTTTGGACATTAAGTTTAGGTTTTAGTCCCTAGTTAGTCTAATTTTTCACTTAATTGATTTAATAAATTTTAATCCCTTTCAAAACTGTTTTTTATAAAAAAATATTTTGACCTTATTAAATATTATAAATTTTTATGATCCATAATATGGAATAAATTATTCCAAATTATAATCATATAAGTGGCATAAATTATTTGAATTATAATCTTGTAGTTGGGAAGATGAAGTGTGTTTTTAATGTAAAAATTTTCAAAATCTTGAACTGTTTTTCCGTCCAATTTCAATGTGAAATTAATTCCAATTAACTAAATTGGATTGTTATATGTAAAATTAATCTAAATAAACCTTAAAATAGATCGTCAATATAATTTAACCTTATAAATAAACTAGATGAAAAAAGCAAATTTCAATTAAAATACAATATTTTTCACTATTCATCAAAAAATGTAACATCATAAAAAAATACAGAAAATTCACTGTATGATAATTTTAAAATTCTAAATTTTATAAAATAATCTTATTTAAACATATAAAATTCATAAATTTGTCAAAATTCTATTCTAAAATAGGTGCACCATTAAAATGCAGAAAAATTTATTAAAAATGCAATTTTAAGAATAAAATTAGATTTATTCTTACTTTATGCATTTTTAATATATTTTATGAATATAAAAAATATTTTATGTAATATGTAATGCATATATTTCATTCATATAATTCACTAATAGTAATTAATTTAATTTATTAGGTAGAATATCATTTGGCGGATAATAATTGTTTTTATAAAAACACCCTCTTATATTTAACTGGTTATTATATTCATTAACTACTATCCAATGAATTCAATAATATATATTAATATGTCAGTTAACCCTAAAAATAAATTTTAATTTAATTGCAAGGTTATATCTTATTATATTAAATATTAATTTTTAATAATATCCTGTTCTTCGATAAAACTCGGTCTTGCCGGTAAGAAAAATTGTCGAAGATGGTATTTTTTGTGTGAGATGTGATAAAACTCAGAATTGTGTGCATTAAAATATCTAGAATATACTAAATTTATTTAAAATATTAAATATATCAAAAATTATAGAGAGGTTGTATTCTTTTCTAGGTTTTGTGTTGTGTTTCATATACTCTATTGAATATTAGTTATTTTTTAAATGTTTGGGGTGTTATAGAAAGTTTCTATATGATTGTAAAATATTTAACAATATTATAGCTAACCTCGTATGAGGTTTAATTAGGAATAAGTTCCAATTTTCATATTTGGGTCTTATTATAACCTCTTTGGGTTCATTTCGATTGATTTATAAGTTATGAAAGTCCCTGTACACTTCATGGTATTGATGAAATCCATGTTTTATGAGTTTTTTGATCATTTTGTGGTGATATTTGAATTTTTATAATCTAGTGTATTGGAAGAAATATGTGGATCATTTTGTGTATTTTAGTTATTCCTGATAATTATTTTAGTGGCAATAAATTATATCTATTTCTATCCATGTGTATATTCTAGGAACATAAAGTTAATTTCCTTGGGATTGTTGTGTCTTACTAGGGTGTGGGATTTGTTTTTTTGACTGAAATTTATCAATTGTTTATTTGTTATCAACCAATACTTTTATAGAGGTATATATTTCATCATCTATAAATATGGTCTTGAGGGATATATGGTGGATAGATATCATAGAATATATTTTATAATAATCTCTTAATTCTATTTGTAATGAAGGAGGATATGATATCTGAGTTTCACAACTAACCTCTAACAGTATATCCCAGTGTTTTTAAGGTCTAAAATAAAAAGAATATTTATTCTAGTTTGAATACATGAATATTCTAGTATCAGATTATTTTTCATGATGACTGTATTTTCTGTGGGTGAAATCTAAACATCGAGATTATTCTCAACCATTACCAATATTAGATATTACTATATTCAATTTTGGGGACTCTTCAAGGGATTTTATGATCGGTTTTCTTCAATATTTGGTTGCATATGATTTAATATGGGTAGTTTTATATTGGATAAATAATTTCTCTAATTTATTTGGGATTAAGGAATTGAATTCATTGGATACTTTTTTGAGTTCCTATATGGATGGAGTGTTCATGCTTTATTGGGTTCCATGGAAAAAAATCTCTCATTGAGTTCCTCATTTTACCTTGATATTTTTGTAGTATTTTAAAAATTAATTTAGTGTCTATTTAATCAATAACATGACCATAAATCATCAAATATATTGGAAGAAGGTTTCAGGGATAAAAATGTATGAAAACGTATTTTCTATATGTGTTCATGACTATGGAGGTTCATTGGGGGATCATTCAACATAGGTATATATTTCTCATAATAATAGTTATCAGTCTTTTATTTTTATGGATGTGTTTAATGAATTACATACATGGAGTTTTATCACTATTTTCGAATACCAATTTATATGATTTAAGGATTCATTAACTAGATTTTTAAGAAATTCAACAGGGAAAGTGTCGAAGATTCCTGAGAAAATGAAGGTAGTCAAGGATCTTTACAAGTCTTCTCCAGATCAGAGGAGGATAGCTTCAGTGTGACACCTGAAAATTTTGGATTACAATTTTCTATAATGTAGTATTATGTCTAATGGATTATTTCAAATAAAAAATATAACTAAAATGAATTTCAACTAATTAGAAGAATATTATTTTTAAAATTATAATAAAAATAAAACCTCTGAGAAATTTTGTTACTCGACTAAAATTATATACAATTATAAGGAAAATAATTAACATCATTTAAAATTAAAAAATAAATTTCCTTCTCAAATTTTTTTTTTAATGTTTTATATATTTCATCGTAAAAATATAAATTGGTCACATTTAAAATATTATTATATTTGAAATAATTTAATAAATTTATTTTATTTAAAATTTTAAATTAAATTATTTTAAGAACCTATATTGAGAAAAATTTTGTTTTTCCATTGAAATATTTTTTATTTATATTATATATTTTCAATTAAAATATAAATTTAAAATTTTGAATATTAATTTAATGAAATTATTTTAATTTATATCTGTAAATTGTCATAAATGTCTTAAAATAAAGTATTGTTATTTTTTTTGGAAAGGTTGAATTTTGGATGAATAATGAAAATATATATTATACATATACAATCAATTTTATGAAATTTTTATAATTCAATAATGATTTGAATGTTTTTGAAAACATTTTTCCTTAGAAATACATATTTATAAATTTATAAAAATTATTTTAAATTAAAATAATTATTTTATAAAACCAATGATTAATATTTTAGAAACATAATTAATATTTTACTCTCATCAAAACTATTTAAGATTTGTTTCTTTTTACAATGTATCTACACTGTGTATTATTGTTTTCTAGTTTTTTAAAATCCAAATAAATATTATTTAGTTGATAATAAAAAATTAATTTATATAAATAAAGAATAATGATAATTTTTTTAATCATAATTTTAAGTATAAAAATACATTATTTTATCAAATGGTTTTTACGGGTTATGTTTTCTAAAAATATAATTAATTTGTAACAAAAATTTAAATTAAATATGAAAAATGGATTCCATATTTGGATTAATTAGGTTTAAATTATGAAAAAGGTATCATTTCATTTTTAGGTATTAAAAGTAAACTACTTAGTTGAAAATTAGTTAGTGTAGTAAAAGAGAAAATGGTAAAAATGAAAATTCAATGAGTAAAATACATAAAAACATGTCAAAATGATGTGTGAAAATGTTTTAATAGACTGTTTATTTTCCTTAACCTTTCATCCACTCCTTTATTGGATCCACATTACCTTTTAATAGTGACTTTACCTTTAATATTATTATAATAGTTCTATAAGCTTTAATTAAAAAAGTATCCATCACCACCCCATTTCCAATCACACCCCATGCCTCTTATATTCAACAAAAATAAAGAAAAATAATTCTCCCAAACTTCTATATATTCTTTATAGGTCTTATTATTCAAGAAATACAACTTCTCAAAGACTTAATCCATGTTGCGAAGGATATTTTCCAATGTGTAAGATAAAAATTCGTTTTCACATTTTTTTTATTTCTATTATCTTATTTCTCCTTCCACAACATTAAAATATATATAATACTTTATGTAATAATAAAATATTTATTTTTATTATACTAAAAATTTATTCTAATTAACAAATATAGATTATCTTCTATAATAACCTCCCTTTAGAAAAATTTATAACGTCATCCATACAGATATTCATACCACCACCTCCATGAAAGGTACATATTTTATTTTCCATATTGTATTTTAATATTTATAATATTCAATTAAAATATGATTAATCATATTAAAGAGTTAAAAATCGTGTAATTTCTTCAATGATAATGAATTTTTTCCCAAAAAAAATCACTTTCTTAGCCATACTCACCCATGGATTATGGATTATTGTTGTTTGGTCGGTTTCACCACATAATTGAGAAATTATATAAATTAATATCATGGATGAATATAAAAAAATTGTGTTATTATACAGTAATGAGAAAATAATTTTTGCGTTTTGGTTTTGGAAATGTTATATTAATATTTAAAATTATTATAATTGTACCACACCTTTGTTTATAAAAAATCATCGAAATAATATCTTCACTAATATCATGTAGTAACATTATTGAATAGGAGCTTAGAGAATGTTCAACTAAGTATGATTAAATGTAATAATGTTTCTTAACTCAGTATCTTTTAATTGATTATAATTATTACTTCTTATCTTCATTATTATATACCAAGTAAATTATTACCTATGATTTTATGATGATTTATTTCCTCCTTATCTTTTGGGGATTTATATTTTACTCTTATCCACTCCCTTAAAAATGATTCTAACATCAAAAATATGATGTTACAAGAATATTTATTGACTCAACTTCTGTACTTGTGTCATAATGATTAATTCTATTACTATAGGTTAACAATATAGTTTTATTTTACTCTATTCTGATTTGATAATCCCATTTTCCTTCATATTTTTGGAATTACATTTAATTATTTTGGTTCTCATAAAATTTGATAATGGTCGGAATAATTCCAATTCTATGAAAATGAGATCCTTCTCTTCCATGTCCATGTTATGTGTTATACTCATCATTCTCATTTATTATTTTTAAATATAAGTATTTTTTTTGTTTTAAAATTTATTCTTACCTCTTTTCAAATGAAATATTTATCACTCTTTTAATGATATGTAATTTAGTAAAGGTATTTTCAAAATGTTGAAAACATTTAAGTATCCCAATTGTACATTTTTATCCTACACCAAATTTTATTTGAAAACCCATTATTCCTTTTTAAATTTTATATTATCGATTATTATTTTTAATATGAAAAGTTTATCACTGTTTCACTTTCGTTTTTTTAAAATTACTTTTGAATCTAACATACAATTTAATCATTTACAGATAGGGAAAAAGTCTTTCTAAATTTTTAAATATTTTTTTACTTTATGAGAATTATTATTTTGAGGATTCCATTCCATGTTATAAAATTCTTTTAAATTTTTTTTAGTTAATAATTATTTTGAAATCAAAATGAAATATTTTTATATATTTCAAAAGAAAATGATTTATTTTAAAAATAAATTTTTCATTTCGAAATAGATTTTAATGGGTAGTGTTTTTGAATAATCCATAGATGTTTTTTTCTTCTTAATTAAATGTGCTAAAATAGTATTTATTTTGTAATTGTTTTTCCTAAAAAATTTACATGGATAATTTTTTAATGTTCTGTGGAAATAAAAAAATCATTTTTGAATAGTTTTTTATTTATTTCAAAAGGGATAATTCTTCAAAATTTTAAAGTGTTTTATTCAATAATATTAGAAGGATATTTTTCATCTATGTCATTATATTTTGATTATAATTATGTTAAACTAAGCATACATTCTTATGATACCATCTACTATCTTTCTCTATAAGGATTATGATGAATATTTTTAAGAGAAGTATCCATATATTTAATTAATGTTTAATGAAATGATTAATGTTTTATGATATTGTGGAATAATTATGTATGATTTCTATTATGAGATGGTTTTAATCCGCTAAACTTATCCAATACATTGTTATATGTTTTTATAACTCTGGAGATAATGAATCATGTACATATATATTTGTTAAAAACATTAAGGTTTATCCTTATTGGATTATGATCAAAACTAAAGGTTAATACTTCTTAGAATTGATTAAAACATAATGGGTGAGCATTATTGTATTACTATCACAACATAAAGGGTGATCTTTCTTGGATTACATTCAATATAAAAAGAGTGATCCTTCTAGGATTGAAATCACAACATAACTGTCTAGAATTATTGGATTATGATTAGAACATAAACAGTGTTCCTTCTTGGATTATTCTCACTATATAAAGGGTGTGGATTATTGGGGATGAAAATGACTTAATGTGTGGTATTTTATAGATATGGTCACAATAGGATGATTCCTTATGATTATGTTTTTACCATAATTCCTTATTATGATATCTTTCAATGACATCGAATATTTCAATAACATATGTCTATGATTATGTTCTGGGGATCATGTTTATTATATCTCAAATTTATTCCGTGATACATTTTTTCATTTGATATTACATGTTTTTTATCATGATTTATGGATAAGCCTTATTTTTCTTTATTTTTTTAAATACGTGTTTACTCCCTTGCACTTTTTTTATCATGTGCTAAATTTCTATCCCTTTTTTACAAGTCATTTAATTTTTTTCCTTACTAAGATTTTGATCTCAATAATTTCTTATGTTTCCATACTAACATTTTGAATATTGGAATAACCTAGTATATGTTTATAAAGGGATCTCGTTTGGTGTGATTTTAGAGAAATGTTCAAAAATATTTTAAAATAAGTTATTTATGTTGCTAGTCCTAAAAGACTCTAAAACATTACATATTTTTATTTTTAGTGATATTATTATGAGGTTTAATGTTAATGTGAAATATGTGAAGGGTTAGATTGATTCACTTCACTTTTTTCATCAAATTTGGTGTTTAAATAAATTTCTTGTAGCACCAGACCTTGGGGATGTGTATATAGGGTTTCTATGTTAGTATCATTGATAGGTTTTGTTATTTTTTTAAGATTATTATAGTTTTTGTTGGGATTAGTATGAGATAATTTTGGTGAAAATCATATATATGAGTCTATGTGTATGGTAACATCTTAATGGTTTGGTAAATTAGATATTTCTGGGTATTCTAAAAATTTCATCATTATTTGGATACCGAAAAGTGAATTTGGTTGGGGTAAATATGATCCTAGTTGTAGTCACTCTAAAAAGGATAGCTGAGAATCAACACGATATTTACTCACTGCATAATGAGTGGGACACATATGGATAAATTATCTTCTAGGATATACATTGGTTTATCACATTATCTTTATGATCCGTTATGAAGGATTTATTATATTAAGAAATTATGTCAATTAGTATGAGAGGAAACAACCTACAAAAACTAGATTAAACTCATTTTGATTTATATTAAAACAAAATCCAATATAATAGTTTCATGGAGTATGTCATATAGTGGTTTTGTTTTCCAGGATTCCTTTTATGATAATTCTATTATGATATTAATTGTTCATAAAACAGATTAATACCTTTTTGTTTTAGTAATGGATTAATCATGGAGAAAACAAGTTAATAATGTGTTTGATTGATAGTATAGATATTTTACTAATGGTAAACATAACAGTATAAGTTATGGTTTGATAAATATTAATGTTATGAAGAATTATCTATCGTAAATTATTATTAATAATAATTTAAACACAGTTCATTTTGAAAAAACACAGAATAATATATGGATGTAGTCTTATCAAGGTTTATGTGATTAAGATGATAAAGGAAAGAAAAATTTATTTCCTTCATTTTAAAAATGATTGAAGAGACACTAAGGAGGATGTCTCAAAATTTTGGATAATGATTTATCTATAGAAAGAGAGGGAATAAAGAAATAAACCATTGAAGAAAAAAAATGAAGAGTTTAATTAAAATAACAGGGAATAATATTCTTCATAAAGATCAGCTTAAAATTTATTGATTTTGATGTGAGGAATTTTTTCTGTATGAAAACATTTGTACTAATATAAGGGGTTAAGAATATAATTTAAAGCCGCATCCCTATGGCCTAAGATAATTAAGAAAATACGATGACATAACTAGTATTAAAGCAGATAATGATAATTATGTTGTTCTAGGTACACATATTCTTCACACTAGAATTACAGAGGTCTAATTTCACATAGTTTTCCCCAAAATATTATATATTTAATTATAAATAAAAACACATTGGGGTATAATTTTTATATAAAATTGTAATATAAAATAATATATCAATGGATACAAGAGGGAGGGAATTTTAGATTAAAAATTAATCCAAAAAAATACAAAACCTTTTTATTTTGATTTATAAGACATAGAAATTTTATTATCTTTATATTTTGTTAATTAGAAACACATATCATTTGAAATAAAATATTTTAGTAAAGTGAATAAAAGTAAAACATTATTAAAAAATAAAAAATGGAAGTAATAAAATTTTAGAGACATGTAAAATTAAAAATTATAATGTAAGTAAGAAAACACTTATAGAAGGATTATAAGAATGAAAGAAAATTTAATCTCAATCATTGAGGAATTATATAACATAAATTTTGGGTACTAATAGATTAAACCAAACTATAAATGCATCTTTATTTATTAAAATAATATCCACAATCAAACTAAATAAAAATCTCTTCCTTCTGATACCCAAATTCTCTCAATCAACCACATCAGAATCTGTTCTTTTACTATCCCTAAAAACCCTATTTATAAACCTATATGGTACATAATTAATGTAATAAAATATTATTTAAGGAATTTAATGTCCTCATTCAGATTCCATAAAGATAAAACTCTTTGAAAATATATAAGGAATAAGTTCTAAGATGTTATAGGAGAGTAAGATTCAGATAAGTTGAGTCATAAAAGAATCTACTAGGTGCTCCTTGAATTCACCTATAATTATATGAATAGATCCAATATTCTATTTTGTGATTCTTAGATATGGTTACAATTTCCCAAAATTATCTCTATCTATATAGATCATCATGTTCAATACATATTAATCCGATGTCGTTTTAATATCATAATCACAATGCTGTAAAAACCTCCCAACTGGTAGCAATAACTTCATTCATTTGATTAAAAAATTTATTCATATATTAAATTAAATTATGATCATTTGAGGAACTAAATACAGTTCATTCAGTTAATTAAACAAAGATATTCTTATGTACTACGTAATGTTTTTTCAATGGAGTAAATTGAGATCATTCAATGAGCTAAATCATTTTTTTCTAATCGATTAAACATTGACTATCTGAAGGATACAATAATGATCATCCAAAACTATAAATGTTGATTGTACAATAGGATAATTCATGTTCTTCCATCTAAAAATAAATTTTATATTCATTTTATTAAAAAAAATTAGCGTCTTGTAGAATTGAATGATTTTGACAAATACATTATAAAATCTTATGATATAGAACATTAAAAATAACATGGTATTTAAGAGAGCATGTTTTGATTTTCAAAACTACAGATATAAAGAATAAAAATCATAAATTTTTACTCAAAAACAATTTATTTGAATATACTTCATGGTTTATGATACTATGATTTCTTAAGTAATTATAATTCAAATAGATTAATTTGATTTGATTATTGGAAATGGATCCGTTATATCCACTGATAATCCAAATTATGTACCATAATAAAAAAAATTCTATTTCTTATATCACAAAAACTTGTGATCATTTAATAAATTAAGGTTAACTAGGATATCTCTGGGAAAACTAATTCTATTATAGGAGTTATGATACCTAACCTCGAGGCATGTTTATTTGAAATGTTTGGAGAAAAAACTCAAAATTAGGGTTTAACTATTTTGAGGTAAAGATATATGTTTCATAAGTTCCTAAGTAGACATATAATGATTTTATATCTTGGGATGTGAATATATTTTATATCTCGTTAATTTTTTTTGAATGTGAAAATTAATATTACCAGGATGTAATTTATTTGGGTGGGGAATATAACACCATAAAATTTTGGAATATAATTTTGGAATAAATTAATATGATGTTTGATAGATTATTTCATACAAAACACCAAACTAAAATAATAAGTGATATATTATATAAATATTATTTATAAAATTATATGAGTAATAACACTATAGTAAATAAAACTATTACACGACTAAAATTACTTAAATTTGGAGGATAAATAAATAATATGATTTAATATTAAAAAGTATTATTCTTTATGAAATAATTATTTTATTAAATTTTTGTATATTTTATCATAAAAAATCATTTTTAATATTCTTAAATATTATTATATATGAACAAATATTTTAACACACTTTTAACTATTAATTTATTTGAATCAAGATTAAGAATAATTAATATTGAAAATTTTATTTCCCTATAGAAATAGATTTCTTTTATAGTTTTTATTTTAATTTAAATTATAAATTTATAAATTTGATAATTTTAATTTAATTAAGTAAAATTAACTTTTTACTTCATCCTATAAAAATTAAATTTTGATATTTTTTTGATATTTTTCTGAAAAGGATGAAATATTTTTTTGATATTTTTCTGAAAAGGATGAATTTTTTGTAAAATAGTAAAAATTATCAATTTTGAAAACACGGTCATTTTTGCGAAATTATCATAATAAATATTTATGTGAATTTTTCTTAAAAAATATAAATAAAAATCATAAATTTATAAGTTAAAATAAAAATTTTAATATTTAAATTTTTAATTTATAAAAACCAAGTTTTACTTTTTACAAATAATAAAAATAATTTCCGACGATAAAATTTATTTTTAATATTAATTTTTTAAAAGTATCCATGAGGTGTAAATAGTTTTATGTTATTTAAGAAATCTAATAAAGATTATTTGGTTAATAATATACCAATTAATTACATATAAATCTAAAATTTAGATAATATTATATCAATCATAATTATTAATCATAAAAAATTATTTTTTTATAAATTGTTTTTACATGTTACGTTCACCATTAATAAAATAAATTCTTAAAAAACATAAAAATATTTTTTTTATGTTATTTATTTCGTATTTGGAATAATTAGTATCCAATTATTTGATATTTCCCATTTTATTTTTAAGTATTAAAAAAAATTTGTATATAAAAATTATTTATCATAGTAAAAACCAGAATTGGTATGAGTGAAACATATACGAGTAAAAGACATTAAATAATTTTAGAAACATGTTTGAAAATATGTTTTTGAGGATTGATTGATCTTACCTCTCCCCCCACTCCATTATTTGATCAACATGACCTTTTAATTGATATATTATCTATTATATCATTATAAAATATATAACTCTTATTAATTATAAAAGGATCCATTTCCACCCTGCTTCTAGTCCCAACCTAAGCCCCTTAAATTTGACAAAAAACATACCCATATAATATATAATTACTCCTATAAATTCCATATAATTAATATTAGTCTCAAAATAAAACTTTTAAAATCCTTAATTCATTTTTCAAAGTTATTTTTAAAAAGAGTTTTTAAAAATTAAAAATAAATCATGTTATGTTTCTATTGTATTCTTTCTACTTCCACTTAAAATCAGTTTTATAAATAATATTGTAATTAAAAATATATTTTTAGTATACATTAATTTTTTTATAATTATGGAAGACTCATTATAAAATGTCTCCCATTCTCCTTAGGAAGAAATCAGAACATAATTGGTGTGTATGTATGGTCTACCACATCCAAGAATGTGATGTATTCTATTTTCCATTGGGTATTATTGTTTATAAAAATACATTCAAATATTATTTATCACAATAAAAACATAAAAAATTTATCATTATTATTCTATACTAAATATATATTATGCAAAAATAATCACTTTCATATCCATACTCACCCATTGATTATATGTTATTCTTGTTTTGGTTGGTTTAACCACCTATTTGAGCAATGATATAAATTTATATCATGGATAAATATGAAATAAAAAATAAATGTGTCATTTAAATTAATGAGAAAATTATTATTAGGTTTATCATAATGTTGGATTAATATTTAAATTATTATTATCAAACCACCACTTTATTAATTAAAAATTACTGAAATAAGGTCAACATTAATTTAATCATCATGAATAATAACTAAAATAATTTCCAATTGAAATCAAAGAAACATAAATAATTATAAAAATATATATTCCAGTGCATTGGATTATCTTGTAATGATAATTTTTTATTTATAAATATGAATCGAAACCAACATTGAAAAACAAGTATTAAATAAGATATCGAAGTGAATAAGCTCTGATGATGACGCATGATATAGGCCGGTGGTGATGAAGACCTGATGCAAGAAAGATTCTTCCCTAGTATTTTGGGAAATATAATAGTCATATAATCCATATGTTGAGCTTCATGAACCCTGTGACATTGTTCCCCTGACAAATATAATGGGATAGCTTGGGTGTAGGCATATCATTTGGAGAGGATTGATGTTTTATACTTGTTAACCCGTTTGGTGTGTATGTGTGTGTCTTTTTCATATATCCCCCCCAAATATCATAAATATCTATGTACAATAAATTATTATAAATTAAGTTTATAAAAAATTATAGGTAAGAATCAATTTTTAAATTGGGTGATTAATATAGTATTTTTTATACATTCTTTTAGAGCATGTTTGACAAAGTAGTATTAAAGGTAAGGGTATATCTTAACTCAATATCCTTTTATTGAGTTAGAACGATTTTTCATGGACTTAATTATTATATCATTAGTACATTCTAACCTATTATATTGTTATGATGTATTTCCTCTTTATTTTTTAGATTTAAATTTTTCACATATAAAATCCCTTTAAAATGATTCTTTAAAAAATTTGATATTATACGGGGCTTTCTTAACTCGACACATTTTTCAGAAGATATAATTATTAATTTTCAGATACAAATTTATGAAATGTTTTTATTCAATTATATGATTATATTATCATAAAATCACCCATTCTATTCTAGGTAATTACATTGCTATATTTTTTCTTCATAAAAGTTGATAAAGTTAAGAATACTTCCCATTATCTTTAAATAAGCACTCTATCTTCTATATAAATGTTTAAAATTCCATAAAATTTCTAAATATAATATTTTAAAATCTCAATATGTTTTATTTATAGTGCTATTAAATTTTATCTTTACATTTTTTCAAATGAAAATTTTATCACAATTTTTAATATATGGGATAAAATTTTCCTTTTTAAAAATGTTGTAGAGCTTTTTCCATTGTTGAATAAAAATTTTTCATCCCATAAACATTTCATTTTAAAAACATTTATATCTTTTCAAGGTTATATTATTATAGTTATTTCTAAAATTAAATGTTTTTAATGTTTTCTACATCACCTTTTTTCGAAATTCTTTTGGATGTGAACCCAACATTGAATATTTTTACTATAGAGAAAAACTATTTGTAAAAATCATTTTACAATTCCATTAACCACTATTAGAATTATTAAATATCAATATTCGTTTTAATATTTTAAAATGGATTTCAAAATTATTTTTTATTCTTAATGATTTTGAAAATAAGAATAAATCATTAATTATTTCTTAGAAGAAAATTTTTTATTTTAAAAATAAATTCTTAATTTTAAATAGTAATTTAAATGATTGTTTTTTTAATAATAAAGATATCGTGTTTTTATTTCTTCTTAACATTTTCTATAAAATAATCTATATTATTTTATAATTTATTTCTAAAAAACAATTTCATGAAGGATAATTTTTAAATGTTATATCAAGATCAAAATATTATCTTTCAAGGAAAACATTTTTATGGAGTTTTCAAGTATTCCAAAAGGGAAAATTATTCTTGTTTTTCAAAGTGATTTATAAAATTATTTTAAAAGGTTGTTTTTTAACCATGTTAATATCCTTTGTGATTCCTTATGTTACAATTCTGATATATTCTTGTGATATCTTCAAACATAATTCTCTAGATGACTTATGATTATGTTGTTTTAATGAAGTTTCTATAAAACAAGTTACCTTCTCAAGGGATAATTAAGATATGATGAAACAAGTAATTTTTTATGATATATTGGAATATGTATCTATGGTTTTCATTATGAAATGTTCTGGGTATGTTAAATCACTATAATTCACTTGTTATAATTTTATATCTTAAGAGACAACAACACACAAACATAATTTGATTTTTTTCATAATATAATTTGTGATTCTTCATGGATTGGGATAAATACATAAATTGTAAGCTTCTTGTATTACACTCAAAACCTAATTGGTTATCCTTCTTGGATTATGTTCAAAACATTGAGGGTGAGACATTTTGGATTGTGCTCATAACAAAAATGGTGAGTGGTATTGGATTATTGTCACAACATTTAGGGTGATCCCTCAGCGATTACACTAAATACATAAAGGGTGATACTTATTTTATCACACTCAAAAAATAATGACTGTGACTTTAGGGATTACACTCAGAACATGAAGGGAGATATTTATTTGATGTGATCACAGATTAAAGGGTGGGCCTTATTAGATATTGGAAAAATACGATTATTCCTTGTGATTATGTTTTTTTAAAAGATGATTCCATAGACCCAAAAGACCAAAGTACAATTATTATAAAAATAAATTGTACAGGATTCTAAAATATGAGATCTTATTATAATATTTATCAAGTAAAGAAATAATATAAATAGGGAGGTCTTTGAAATAGGTGATGTCTTCATTTACTCACATGTTGTCCAGACAATCTGCAACTATGTTTTCTTCTTGATAAACATTTGTGATTATATAGTTGATATTGATAAGAGAAGTGGTGCATTCCAACTAATGGGTAGTAACCAGCCAAGGAAGATGTTTTATGCCATTCCAAATTTCTTGCACAATGGTCTTCGAGTAATGTTCAATGAAATCCAATATTTATATGTCATATACATGTGATTGTACTCCATGAATCTTGTTTATAATATTATACTCTTCTTACATGGTACATGCTTATTAATTTGAAATTACATTTCCTTCTATTATGAATTATAAGAAACTATTATTTTTTGATGATATTTTTAGAATTATACTTATTTAATATTCATGTTTTTTCATATATACTTATAACATTACACTAGATGACATGTTGATGAGTTTCTCCATTACTGAGTGTTTGAGATGAACCCTTTATTATTATTACATTCCCTAGGTTATGAAGATGTTTATTACCTACGATATGTTTGTAATGGTGTCTAGTATGGTGGAACTATAGAGAAAATTTTAAAACTATTGTAAAATAGGTTTCTTATGTACCTAGTCTTTAAAGACACCAAATATTTACAATTCATTGGTTTTTTTGTGAGATTGTTATGATATATAATGTTAATGTGAAAAATATACAGTAGTAGCTCATGTAACCTCCCTTTTATAAAATTTGTTGTTTAAATAATATATTTTAGTCCAATACATAGGGGTGTAGGTTTAGGATCCTCATATAGATTTCAATATTGATGAAAATTTATTTTTAAAATTTATCCTTACTAGGGTAATATAATTATGGAAAAGCCAATAAGCTTTCTCCTTAGCATGTCTGACCCTTCGAGGTGTTTGAGTGAATTGGTGAGGAGCATATTGATTATCTCTTATAATTCATATGGTTGTAATTAAATATGTTTTATTTTATCATTTATTTGGAGATATCATCACTATTAATCCAATGTCAGTAATTAGTTAGATTTAGATATTGTGGAAGAGGTAAATTCTTACGGTATCCTAGAGAGGTCTTAGGTTAATAGAAAAATGTATTGTGTGGGAATGTTATTAGTTTAGTGTGATTCATATTGAGGAATGATTATTTTATGAATTTTAATGGTAGTTAGTGTCTAAGATGTGGTATCCATGTCTAATGTTATTTTAAATCATTATTATTATTGGTGATCATGTTTGAGTAGTTGATGTGGCCATTTTGAAATAATAAAAACATGGTTTAAGGTTATTTGATGTATAATTGTTTTAGTGATTTTATTTTGATATGTTGTGTTGATATTATGAGATAGTTAGGACTCAATGTTAGAGGTATCTCATAGGATAATTTGGTTTTATAGTTTTCATGATTTTTTGATATGTTTTTTATTATTAAGGATGTAAATATTTTATATGGATCCAAATGTATATGATCATATTTTTATGATATGATATTTTTTTGGAGGCACTAATGGTGTTGGAAATAAACATAGAGGTTACTGGAGGGATATAAGTTCAATTTGAAATGAAATTTTATATGGAATATAAATAAAAAACTAATTATTATATTTGAAAAATGACTTGTTACTAGTTGCTATAATTGGTTTAATTAATAGATCTATAAAATGATCCGTAACCTCTAGTCATTTAATAATTTTCCCTACACCATGGTGTATGCTATTATGGAGTGATGGATTTTATTACACAATAATATATCATGGATGAATGTATTGGTGTTTATTTTTGAAATTATGGGAATGAGGTTATGATGTTTCATTATGTCATGGTTTACATATTGGTTGTGTGTTTCACTATGGTGGTTGTCATTGAACCATGATTTTGTTATGTAGATTATATTCTTTTAGAAATAGTTGAAAAGATCATTCAATGGAAGTGGGGTTTTTTATTTCAAATATAGAGGTATTAGTAATTATAGTGTAACAAGGGTAATTATTCTATAATGGTCCTTGATGCAATGTAAATTTAATGGTTGTTGGCTGTGAGATATGGGTGGATATAAGGGAGTATTCACTATAATTTTAGAGTTTTTGGAAAGCCAGATCCCATTAAAACATTATCAAATGCATTTTAATTGATTTTATGAATTTTTTTTATTTAAAAATATTACTAGATTCATGAATTCTACTCTATTTATTCCCCTTCGCAAAAACTATTGGAAACCATACAGATTTCATAAGCATCTCATATAATATTTTGACCATTTTTGATTTCTTCTTATCATATTAATAGATTCAAGTCGATCATAGAAATTACTCAAGGATTATTCTTCCTTCCACACCCCTTCAGTATTTTAGGGGTTCCATAAGTCAATTTTTAAGGGTTTTAAGTGATCTAGTATTGATTTACATGTGAAGAATTATATTTTTTTAGAATAATCTATGATATATTTTGGTCATTTGGTCAATGATTTCCATCTATAATTAGTGTCATGTAGTTTCAGTATTTATTTAAGGTATATGATTTATATTATCTACTTATTATTTTTTTGTGATATGGTTTACTAATGTTTTACTATTATTTGCGTAAGGGGTTGTAATTGAACATAATAATGAAAAATAATTAAAATTAATTAAGATGGAAGTCGGTTATATATGGGTTATACTATTTATCTTGATATTATTATTTATGTTATTTATCAATCGGGGTGAACTGAATGGTTTTATAATTGAAATATATGGTTACTTTTTAGAAACATATTTTAAACTAGTCGGATAAATTGAAATATGGTAATATGATGTGGAAGTATAAACCTATAATTTTATTATAGTACATTGATAATGAAGTAATGAATACATGGTATTTTTATATTTTTAGTTTGGTAGGGTTATGTTGTAAATTTTTTATGGTAGAGCATGTGGTTTTATTTTGGTTTTTTGATGTTGAAGTGTTGGTGATTATGTGGTTGTATAGTGATGTTAATGTGGTTGGTGGGATATAGATTCTAGGTATATTGAGCATGTTGAGATAATGATTATGTTGAATTATAAGAAATTAGAATGAGTTATGTTGTTCTATGAAGAAATAAATAGATTTAATTAATGTGGTGTAAGTTATGTGGTTATTGAACTATAAATGTTTATTAATGTGAACATAATAGTTTATTACATGGAACTATAATAGCATGAATTAATGTTTTTAATGATATTAAGGTTCTTAGTAACAGGTAATGATTAAGGGATATTTAAATGTGAAAAGGGAGAAAAAATGTGTTCAATATGTGATTGTGTTTTACAGTTATTTTGTGGTTAGAGGTGAAACCATTTTCTTTCATATGAATTTGGAGGTCTGCTAGTGGTATGTGTTTTTAGATGTGGTTGGTTAAAAAGTGAACCTAGGTTGTTCTTGTGGGATATTTTATGTCATCATATATTTTCTTATTTCTTACACACTTCCATATAAGTAAAAAAGCATATTAATGCCCAAATATGGTTTTAGGTATTTAGTGAACAATTAACATCTAGGATTCAAGGTATAGAAATAGATATCATCTCCCCATCTCCCATTATCCCTTCAAGATACAGTGTGGTATATAGTAGTAGTTTTGTGGTGTTGGATATGATTTTGTGGGTAAATAGTATATGGTTGTGTTTGATAGTATGTAGATTGGGTATGTTTTATTTAGATATTCTATACAATATTTGGAAGTTTAATGTGGTATATGGGGGGTGATAGATAGTTATAAAAGGGATGATATTGATAAGACATATATTAATGGTATGTGAAGGTGAGTATATAATTGGGTAAATTATGGTGGGTTACCACTCGATATATTTTAATGATTCACTATGTTATACTTGTACATTTATTTCGTCAATGATACGTTGTGAGATGGGTATGTAGTTAACCAGGGTTTGGGACAGAAGTCAGTTTCATTGTTTAATAACCGTGAATTTATTATTCTTCATCCAAATTTACAAGAGTTTCTAGGGATAAACCAATATTGTATACTTTCATAGTCACTCCAAATTCCACATATTTATTCATATTTTCAAATAGAGTATGTGATCAATATATATAATACTGTATTTTAACTATTATCAGTCGATATCAAAGTTTATATGTTAGGGCATGTATTAAATATTATCTTTGGGGATGTTTTTTAATTATGACATTCTATGCATGTTTATATTATTATTGAGACTTGAGGTAATTTACTACATATATATAGTGTTGATTAGTGGGTTTTAATATGGTTTCTCAGATTATATTGGGTACTTCCACCCATGTTTTATGTTTTTTACCCTCAAAAAAAGGAAATTATAGTTATAAAAAGGTTTTAAACCATTGCTACGGTCTTATGAACAATTGTAATTTCCTCTACCAATGGATCCATAACTATTTGGAGTAACACCATTATGAAATAGATATACCTATGCTTCATAGAAACCATTGGGATTTGGCTAATATCAATGGTTCATGAGGACAAATGATATATATTGTTATAAAAATAGCTCAAAACACCATTGGTATAGTCCCCTCCACTTAGAAACACATTACACCTATATTTCTCCCTTTCTTCACAACCTATAAATATTATAAAACATCAAAAAATGAAAAATATATTCTACCATTATCAATATGAACTTAAAAAGAAACATATATTATATATTTTACATTTAACTACTTGATTACATAAAAAATGAAAATATATATAAATATATATAATTAATTTCTATCATTAATCCCTATCTACATGGTTGAAATTTTCATTAATATCAAGTAAAAATGGAGTGGTTCAATATCACCCTCCAAAAAAATCGTCATCAAGACCACCAATATTTGAATGGTCATCACTATTGTCACCATCATCACAAATCTCCTCATTATCACCACTACCGTCAATATATTCATCACCATCATCACCTGTCAAATCATCACCCTTAGTACCTCTAGTTCCACCACCACTAGATTGTCAATATTTCTCACCACTATCAGAATTGTGCCTAGAGAACATTTGTATCCTAGATAATTATCCATAAAAAATAATTATAAATGATTCATATAATGAAATTTTATGTATTGTAATATATATATATATATATATATATATTATAATTACTACACTTTCTATGGGAACTAAAAGGATTTGTTCCCACATATCATATTCATCAATTAGTATAGATCAATCCATTCATATGAAATTCTTCAAAATCATTTATATTTTTAATATGAATAAAATGTAACATTAAAGATTTAAACTACTAATTGGAAACCCAAATAAGTCATAAAATGTGATTAAAAATAAATAAAGAATAGTAAATAGAAAAAAAAATAATTAAAAAGAGGTGACATACCATATCCAAATAATACTAATAGAAAAGTAATAGATGTAATAAAATATGGAATAACATAACCATGGTATAAAAATTAGAATTTTAAATATTTCATTAATTTATCATTTAGTCCATTTTGGTTCATTTAGGCTAGGAAATTTGGTATATTTTTTGGTTATTTCATTTTTTGGATAGATTAAGTTAGATTATTCACATTATCTATGATATTATAATTATATATATATTTTTTTTAAATTTTCATAATAGATTTATAATATTTTGGGTTTTGTTAGGTCTATTCAAAAGAAATTATGGTAATTCAAGTTAATTTAGTTCATATCAATTTGGTTTGTTTTAATTATTTACCTTCAATCAAGCGAAGTTAACTTCTAGTTTATTCATTTATATTTTATTATTTTAATTTAATTTACTCTATATTAGTTCAGTTAATTATAATTAAATATCTAATAGTTTTAGTTAATTTAGGTCAATTATTTTTTGTTTCATTCAATATTTTTTGGACTGTTCCAATATATTCTATTAATAGTTTTTTTTGGATTATGTTTTTTTGAATGATTGGGGTTGGTTTACCTTAAATTGATATAGTGAGATTTTATTTGGGTCATTTTGGATCCTTTAATTACAGATTGACTTATATTGGTTATATCTATTGTGAATTGGTTTAGATTGATTTCATTTTTCTAAATTCATGTTATTTAAAATATGATTGTTATGGTTTAACATCATTTGGTTTTAGTTAGCTTTGTTCAGTTTTTTATCAAGTTATATTAATTCATTTTAGTTGATTCAATTATATTCTATTATATTTATGTTAGGTATGTTTAGTTTCATTCCTCTAGATTTTATTATATTTTATTTTATTTGATTTCATTTATCATGGTATGATTTTTTAAATCATTTTTATCAAGATGAAACAGATTAGTTCTCTTTAATTATCATGTTTTGTTTCAGTTAGACCCCATTCATATTTGTTTATATTTTCATTAGTTATGTTATTTTTGAAATTATTTAAATTAATTAGTTTTAATTAACTTTTATTCTGTTCACGTGAGTTTAGTAATTTTATATTTGATTTTATTTAGTTTTATTTAGTTTTATTTACTTTATTTCTGTTCAGATTGGTTTCATTAGAGTTGTGTTTTGTACATTTAAGCTAGTTTACTATAGTTTGATTCTATTCAATTTATTTTGGTTTGATTTATTTCAATTTGGTTATAATAAATTACAATTTTTCTTATGTTTTACATTCTATTTAGTTAAATTTTTTGTAGTTCAATTAATTCTTCAATTGGGTTTTTAAAAAAAAAAATAATTGGTTTCTAGGGTAGTATAATATAATTTTTTATGTTCAATTTAATTTCTTTTTATAATTTAATATAGTTTTGTAAACCTAATTTGTTTCAGTTGTGTTTAATTCAATAGGTTTGGGTTGTTATATATTATTTAAATTTTTTAGTTAAATTTTGGTATGTTTTTTAATTAGTTAATATTGGTTTGTTTTGATTTAGTTATGCTAGTTTATGGATGTTATATTAGATTATGTTCAATTTAATTTTATTTGGGTTAAATGTATTTGTTTCATTCAATTAATTATATTTAGTTTTGTTTAATATATTTTATATAGTTTTAGTTAGTTTGAGTGTGTGTTATGTTTGGTCAAATCAATTTTATTATATTATTTTAGGTTGGTTCAATCAATTTTTGTATAATTATGTTTTTTATATTCAATTTAGGTCTATTATATTGAGTTTAAAACATTTGATTTAATTTCATTTGGATTTATTTAGTTCGGTTCTATTTGGTTGGTCTGAGTGAGGGGCGTGTATTTCATCTTGGATTGTTATTGTTAATTTCTATTTATTCAACTAAATTTAGGTTAGTTCATTGGAATATTACCTTAAAGGAATAAAACAGAATTATGACTCCCCATAACAAACCAAAATTCATTATTTTTATTTCTTTTTCCACAAAAATGATGCTTTAAATTCCTCTTTAGACACTAATTATTAATTTTTATGATTACCTATTAATCCCTTGGAGGTATTTTATATTGTTTCATATAATCTAAAAATTGTGAATTTGATCATACACACTTATGATCAATAATACCTTGGCTATCTAGTCTTCATTTACCATTAAATTTCATTACTTTTTATTGAATTCCTTAAATTTTTTCCAATGTGTGTTTATATTCCCCATAAATTGGTTTTCATTATTTTTTTAAAATTGGAATTCAGTGGATGATTTAAAAAAATTCTAACTCATTAGATTTGGGATATTTTACTCAAAATTAGATTACCTAGATTGGGAAGGTCAATTTGAACTACCTATGATGGATCAATTAATTTTAGGAGTAACTGATAAAATATATAACAAATTTAACAAGTAACAAATGATATGTACTAGTGGAATTTTAATTAAATCAGAAGTATATGATTATGAAATATGTAATAAAATATTAAAGAGAAACCTTATATTCCTTATCCATATATGTTTTCAATGTTTTAAAACAGAATATAATTAAATACATTTAATAAATAGATAATATACATGGAAGATAATCTGTTACACATTAAACACATTCAACATAACAATTATTTAATTTAAACATAATATGGTTACCTTCTAATATATAACATGGGACCCAAGTGTGGGTTATAATTGAGATGTTTGACTGAGTTATTAAAAAAATAAAAACTCAAATATGATATTTAAAAAAAAATCTTATAAAATTTATATGTGGTGCAAGATCTAACCCAGTATTAGATTATATAATCCCTTAATATATACTATTCAAAAATAATAATATTACATTGGATTTAATTATTGGTAGTGAATAACTACATTTCAAAAATACATCAACTATAAACACCTTTATTAGAAAATAATATAAAAAATATAATCTAAATAGACCCCATTTTAATTAATTGGGAAGAATCATTACCTAAAAGAATATTAATTCTAGTTTTGGTTACATCAAATCAAAATTTTAGGATGATTTACCTATATTAATATCTCATAAATGGTTTTATTCTCTATGATCTACTAAAAATACCTGCATTAATTTTACATTATTTCATGAGAACACTCTATAGAGTGAAAGTTAATTATTACTTGTATTGACGAATGGTTTTCCTCGATGTTTCCTTAGATTAGCCTCTCTACTTGAGATAAAATATTATAGAGTGGCTTTTTGAGTTTTTTATACATATTATCAATTTTTATCTATCATTGAGAATTAAAATTTTGTTTCAGTGATTTTTTCGTGGGTGGTTTATATGAATTTTTATATTTTTTCCTCATCAATTGAAAATTTGGATTGTATCTCCTCACTATTATATTGTATCATCTCATTAACACGACCCTTTTTAATAAGAATTAACTGTTTTTCTCAATATTCCCACAAACATTAGGCTTGAAATTCCCTTTTAAACCATACATTATAATAATCTTGATGTCCACATTCGTCATTGGATGAAATCTTGGTTTATCTCTTAAATATGGTAGACCAAGAACAAAACATATTTAATATTATCATTAATCTATTTCAATTGATATTGAAATTTTATTTTAAATCCATGAATACAAAAATTTTATGGTTTTCACAATACCATAATCCTTGATTACATGATCTTGGGTATACTCAATTTCTTATAGGTATAATTCACAGGATTTCCATGTGACTTTCATCTATTTTGAAGGGTGGTAATGATGGTAAAATTTCATAATCCAAAAAATGGCTTGTACCGTGACTAAGAATTAAACCTATAATACACTAACATTTATTAAATTAGGTAATTCTAATAAACCCTTGGTTTTCATATTGTGTGAATTCAATGATTTTATCATGAAATTATTGGTTTTCCCAGTTGAAAAGTATCACCTTATAATTTATTCTTCAAATTCCTCCATGTGTTAAAGGATGGCACTTATTATATGAACGATTACCTTACCTAAAACATTATGAAATAATTGAAACATCTTAAAATGAATTCATCCTATATAAATATCTTTAATGGATATTATTGGTTTTTTATTAGGAGCTCCTTGATGATTGTGAAAGCATCTTCTTTTTGGGAATCATTGAATATTAGATGAATAGTGAGAAGATATTTTATTACATGTGTTGATATAATTTTTCATGAATGATTCCCCCTCACTTATGTTATATTAAAATATTTTAAATTTTAAAAAAAATGAATAAAAATTTTCAGAGGAATATAATATATAATGTTACCCAACCAAAATAAAAACATTATCTAAATATTTTATGTTCATAATCATTCCATTTAACAAATAATCATACAAACAAGGGAAGAAAATGATTAGTGTCATTATGTAACAGCTACATATGAAATTTTAATTTATAATACTTGTGAAAATTTATAAATAATTGGACCACACTATACCCATTGTAGACATCTCATATGATATACTCATCCTCATAACCTTGGGAAATATAAACACAAGAAGGGGTGAGATCAAATTATAAGTAAGGGTAAATGAAATCTTTAATAATTTAATATTATTAGTGTGTATATTTTTAGAATATTGTTATAATCACGATATATAAAGAAATTATTCCCAAGAAAAGAATAGATTCTAAACTAGGGAATATGTCTGGACATAATATAATACATCAATCAAAAGAGTGTGGAAACATGAGTAAGTAAACATGATCCCTGAGAGAAAAATATATTAATGAGAATAAGCATTAAATTATGACATCATTAAAATATGGAACAAACATTAGTAAATTGAAAAATTACACTCGTGTGACACACCATTAGTTTCCATGTATAAGAGTATCTAAAATATACCCGCAAATACTTTTGTCATTTGATATAAAAGTTAAACCAATTCATTGGTCGAATATATAGAAACTTCCCATAATCACCCATTCTTATGAGTGAAACATGAAAATAATTCACTTATCACATAAAAAATTACTTGGGGAAAGAAAGGGGGTTTCATAAACTATTAAAAAACATTAAATTTTTATAAGATAAATAACCCGCAAAAAGAAAATTGGTTTCATAATACATTCAAATGAAAATATTTTACTTTTTATATCATGAAGAAGCCATGAAAATAAAATGGGTTTCATAACCTTTTAAAATAGAATAATGTAAAGAAACCATCAATAATAGCATTACTATAAATATTTTAAAAATAAATGGGTGCCTAAATATATTCAGTTTAATTCTATGTAAATACCCTTCAAATTAGATAATAAATAATATGATATTTACATCATATATATTTTTGGTATATGACTAATAAAATTTTTTCCACAATAAATAAATGAATGGAATATTTGTGAAACCCTTTCCATCAATGGAATGAAAAATAGGGTATTCATAGTGGAATGGAATTTGATGAATAATTATGGTTATATACTAAAGATGATTAATTAAGGCAATAGTAGTAGTGATTATTTCTCTATAAGGGAACTATATAAAAGAAACTATCAAAATAAATAATTTATATAATATCTTTTGGAAAATTATCTGGATCAAGTATAAGATAGGAAAGAAAATAATTACCTAAACAAGAAAACCTTTTTAAGAAAAAAAGAGTTATTTTTAAAATTTTCACACAAAGCAACCAATATAGGGAATGTAAAAAATCAATCCTTTTGAATAAGTTCATGTAGATTAAAATGATATTAATAAATTATTTATTAATATATAATTATCTTCATAAAATTATCATATGAATACTGATATGGAAAAAAGGGAGGTTCCTGGCTGAGAGGAAGATATGTGGTCCGTTTTTTATAAAATAAATAATTCCTGTAAAACACGAGTAAAGAGAAAATAAAATTTTTAGGGGTAATTGAAATTCCATTAAAATCTAAATATTATTATTTTTGGTTTAAAAAATAATAAAAATTCTACTGATGGATTTTCTTTACAAAAGTCTTTATTTTTAAATTTGACTGTGAATAAAACCCTTATGATTTGAATATCATTTTAATCAAAATCCCATTTCACCTTTAGTATATTTAAATAAAAATCCATTTAAATAAGAACATGCTATGAATCTTTTAAATCCAATTAATATTGTAAAATACATTCATTAAGAAACAATCATACACTATTAAATATATCATGATGCATGATAATAATTATGTATCAAGATGTTAATTTGATACAAAAAATCCATCAATTTTTTTATTTTTTAATTAAAAACCCCCATGAAAGAGATTAAATTCTTTATATACAATATTAAAAAGAAAAATTGGGTTTAATAAATTATTTTACCTACAAGGATAAAAAATTCAAACAAGAAACTCATACCTTAATTCCCGACTTCCACTAAAGTGATTAAATATTATATATAAAAAAATATTTTAATTATCTATTCTAAAATGTTAATTATATCTATTACATGTTATAAAAATTATTTATAATTTTTCTATACATGTTTATTAGTTTTCTAATATCTATTTTCAATATTATTTGTTAGTAATTTTTTATATTTTGAAGTAGTTTCTCAATAACAACTTTGTTCTTCATTATTTTTCAAAAGTCGTCATTATTATATAATAAAAGATATGTTTTATAGTAATATATAATATTATAATTTCATTATAGGGGGGTTTTGGTTTTGATCTGTTAATATGAAATCAGCAATGAGCATGTTTCGATGATTTTTAATGAATAGATATTGGTATCTTAATTAATGAGTTTTATACTAACATTAACACTATATAACTATGATAAAATTGTTATTTACATAATTATATTATTTATTATAAGTAATAAAAATATAATATTCATCCATTATATTATACTATATCATATGTCATGTATGTAGTCAGACTGACCAAAATAATAACTAACTATAATTAACGAATGACTATAATTTTGGAACAAGTTTATTTTTGTATACTATAATTATTATAGAATAATAATGATATTATTTAAGAAACTTCTAATTTATTGAATAATATTTTTTTTGATTTTAATAAATATTAATGAAACTATATGAAATAGTATATATGTTAATTTCTGAATAAGTAAGTCATCACCATGCATGATAAATATTTTAATTTATTATGTAATGAATGGGAAGTAAGGTAGATTATAATTTTTCTTTTCATAATCGTAATGAGAGTTTAATTTTTTTAATTAAAAATGGGGAAAATGATTAATATTTATTACTATATAATAAATTAATTAAATATAAAACCAATAATGATGTAATTATATTATAATGGGAACTTAATACAGCACTTCAAAATCCCATGAGTTTGGTAAAATTGATTTATTTTGAAACAATCACACCCAATTAAGTATATTATGTTACATGATGAGAATGATGTCTCAATATGTTAAATATGATAATTTTTTTGATTGAAAACCCCATGAGAGAATTATATATATTATATACACCATTCTTAACAAAACATAGTGCCTAATATTAATTATGTCTCAAGGGAATAAAAGTTGAGACAAGAAACCCAAACCTTAATTACAAACATCCAATTATGTAATTGAATATTATGTATAAAAAATATAGCTTAATAATATATTTTAAAACATTATTAATATCTATAACCTTTAATATACCTTATTTATATTTATTCTATACATGTGTATTAGTTTTTTATTAGGTTTTTTAAAATACCAGTTCTGAGTAATCTTTACCCTTTGGAACTTGTTTCATATTGACAACATAGTTCATCATTATTATCCTCATATTCATCATTACTAGATAATACAAGATACTATAATTTATGTTTTATAATTATTTATAATATTATAATTTCATTATATGGGGTTTATGGTTTCGATCCTTAAATATGAAATCAATAATGAGCATGTTTCAGTTATTTTTAATCAATAGACATTGGTATCGTAATTAATGAGTTTAATATTGAAATTACTACAAAATAACTAAATAAACTACTATCTATTTATTTATATCATATATTATCAGTAACATATTTCTAATATTCCTCCTTAACAATAATTTATAACATTGTTAATGTAGGTGGTTAGAGCAACACAGATATGACCACACCATAATTAATGGATCACTAATATAATGGAACTGGTTTATTTTGGAATAACATCATAATCATAGATATTATTTAGACAATTTTACTTTTTTGAATCATATTTTGGGTGATTTTAATAAATAATAATGAAAATATATGAAAAATGAGATATTCTAGTTATTGTAGAATGTAGTCCTTACAACGCACAATGAATATTTTTATTTATTAAATAATGAAAGCGAAAGAAGGTGGATTTGAAAATTTCTATTAATAATAATAATTATAATATATAATTAAAATTTATTCATCAATTTCACATTTATAATCTATGAATAGAGGCATTTTTTTTAAAAATTGATCGTGTCATGAAGGCAGTAGTTTCTGCTTCACATGAATGACGATTTCATTTTTTTAATAATAAATGGAAAAATCGGTTAATAGTTATTCTCATAGAATAATAACATTTTGTATAAAATAAGTACTTATTATATTATAAAATAATTAGAATATTATATTTGGGAATTTAACAGTTAAAATAAAATCAGTTGGAAAAAAGTACTCACGTTGAGAGCTAGGCTTTCCCTAAGGAGACTCATTTATAATGGAGTTATTAATCGAATATCTTGCGAACAAAGGATCAAAGAAAAAGAATAGTGTTACTAATTCATTATAATTGGTGTTTTAAATCTAGAAACCAAATTTTGGAAGTGGTCATGAAGGGGTGATGATATGACCCATTTATAAGTAGTGAAAATAGGATTTTCATAAATATTCCTATATAATATATAGGGACGACATGATAAACATGTCAGGTGGATCCAAATATGGAAAATAACTTATTGGGGATGATATGTGTTCAATAATTCTCCATTCATTCGTTTTTATAAATCTTTTAAACATTTTTATAATTAATTTACTCCTATAATTTTTAATTTTACCATTTACAGTTTTACCGTGGTGGCTAATTTTTATATAAGTAATTTAATTTTAATGACAAAAAATAAAAAATCTCTTATTAAATTATTTGAACCACTGATTTCCATAATTAAATACATTTAATTAGATAAAATTTCCATTCTTGATAATAATTAATTTTAACATCAGTCCATCTAGTGCATAAAAATTAATTTTTATAGAAAAAATGTATTTTAAGCATAAATTTTTTGTGTAGGATAAAATTATAAATGTATTGGATTTTATAAACCTAAATATTTTTATTATAAAAAAGAAAATTTACATTACTTTATAAATAATCCAAAAGAATATTTTTTTCAAAGGGATATTTATGTTATAGAAAATAATAACAATAATTTTTATTGGAAAATATCAATAAAGTCCATAAAATGGTAATCATAGGATTCCTCAATTCAAAATAGTATTTTTAAGAATGTATAATTTTACTTATTAAATACATATCTTTCCAATGTATATTTTTAAACACTTTTAGGTTTTTCTTTTATATTCAAGGTTAAGAATTTGATAAAGAAAATTTATTCATTATTCACCTAAAAAAATAGTTTAGAAGAATTTCAAAAATTCACCATAGACTAATATTAATATTTCGAATTCAAAAATTATGTTAATCATTTAAATTTAAAATTATAAAAATTGTTACTCATTATATTTTAAATTAAGATTCCAAATATTATTAAAATGTGATTTTATTGAATAATTTCCTTTTAAAATGTTTTGTTGTATTTTATATTATTTTAATGAATTGGTCTGGGTTTCCATCCTACATGGTACCAAACATGATCTGCCACATGGCTTGAGGGGAATCCCCAATACACACAGGCTGGTGAAAAGTGCATCGGCATCACATGTACTACTTCGGTAATGATTTTTCCCAAATCATAGATACAACATTTGATAAATAATCAAGAAAACCAAAATAAGTAAATAGCCTGCTAACATGTGATAACCAACCACCAGGATCTAACCCATTTTCATAAACATCTACAACATGCATAAAAAAATAAATACATGTAGGTAGCAAAATTACCAAACTAAACTAATTGCCAAGAAAACTACTACAACCCAACCAACTCAAACTGAGCCCAAAACCAACTCCATGAAACCTTCAGTTTCTTACCATCACGCAAGACACCCCATGTTGGCCACCATGAATAAGAAATATCCAACTGAGTACCAAGAACCTAATATGATATAGGCATGAGATAAAAATTAAAATAGGTCTCCACAACCCATTGAAACAATGCAATTCATTTCTTACATGAATTTAGTAAATCAATTTTAAACATAAATCTAGAAATTAATATATATATATATATATATATATATAGATTTGATATATTAATATTAAAAAAAATTCTATAAATAAATTTAAAAACATTTTATTTAGTTTTCTAAAACCGAACACACGCGTTTTAAAAAAATATCCTCCTAAATACTTCATTTCTAAGATACATACCCACATGTTTCATTTTCAAAAAAAAAATCATGTTTTTTTAAATGATTATAGATTATTTAAACATTCCAACTTATGAAACCATATTTAAAATAACCCATTTCAAAAACCCAATTTAATGCATTCACACAACTATATTTAAAAAGTTAATTCATTTTCTAAATGTTTTTAAAAACCCATTTTAATGGGAAACAACCCAAATCACCTGGGTTTTCCATAATAAGATGGAACCACCTATATATATCTCAGGGAATATAAAAATGAAACCTAATTAAAAAATTTCCATATCAATAAATAATGGGAAATGGTACTTTCAAGAACTATATCATACTCTACTCAATCACAAGATTACCAAGAAAATAAATGTTTCATTATCCATTCCAAAGTCACTAAAGTGAAAATACTATAATTGTATATGGGTATGATCCCCTGAAAAAGAAACTAACTGAATCTATGTTCATGGTGTCGTCCAATTATCCCACAAAATAATATTTGGCACAACCAACCCGACTATTCCCTGTTGTACACCATGGGTCCACGAGCAATGTGTGAAAAGACCTGAGAAAATTAATTAGATCTTTTATATAGTACTAGGAATCCAATGTCCAATAAAGTAAGTGAGGCGTAGTGAAACATGTCAAGCATACCTATATGTCTTAACCATTACCATAAACACCATTATCCCCAATACCCAATGATGAAAATACTCGTACACATAACATGAACATCAGGAATAGTAAAAAAATATCCCATATATGCAGAGTAACAAAAATCACTTAGTGATTTTAAACCAAAAAAATGGGGAACTAGCGAGGGTAAATCAAGGGTTCCATCTATATGCACTATTTAAAACCAATATTCCAAATGGGCCACAACACCATTGCATAGATCATAATTCCTCACCCATTCACATTTGATAAATCATATTCCAAACACCATTTTATAAATATTGGAAATCACCTAAAAATTAAACATTTAAATTTGACCCTTAAATAAGGTCTATCTTTTTTAATATTGAAAAATAAGGCTAAATCCCATATTTTCATCAATGTTTTCAAAAAAAATCACTTAAATATTTGTAATTGGTCTAATAAAACCACCACATTCCTTTAAAACATTTCAATTTTACCCTTCAATAAGGGTATACTTATATTAAAATCAAAACAAGTGAAATGGGAAAATGATTTTATATAAAACCATTGAAAATAATCTTGTTTGGAATTCCACAAAGGGTTAAACCACACACACATTTCAAATATCCATTTTGAATTCATTAAAATACCCCACAATAAATAATTTTGAGTTATAATCCTCAATTAAAAACAAAATTTCTATTAAGAATTTGTTTTCTCCAATTAAAAAATGAAACTAGTTTAAAAGCCATTTCACCTCATGATAACTAATTCAAACAACCATACGAGATTTCACAGGAAGATTATAATAATAAAACCTTCTTTTAAAAAAAATACATGTAATTAACATATTAAAATAAATATTACATGAAATAAACTCTATTAAATAGTTCTAAATCATCAAAAGTCTACAATATATAATTAATATTTTGTAAAAAGTTCATTTAGAAAGTGAAAATATTCTTTGAATTCCAAAATGAACCAATTCCATAGTAACACATACCTCAAAGAAGTGCAAACCAAGAGGAAACACCCTAAAATGTGTCACTATCAATGCAAACAAAACTATGGGACTATAAATGGTGTCTAAAACACTTAGATACCAAAATCAACATCAATTAGACTAAAAAACCCTAAAATCGATCCACAAGGTAACTAGGGTTCATGGGGTATGCCATCCCAAAGGAAAATTGGAAGAGAAGGAAAAAAATAGGGAATGAGTGGAGAAACTCACGTCATACTTCTTGGAAAAAAATTTCAAGGTAAATAATCCAAGCTGAGGACGAAAATGGAGCTCCTCCCAAGCTCCTAAGTGGTAAACTAAAGTAGAGAGGTATAAGAAGAGTGAAAAACCCTTAAATAATTAAAGGGGGTAAAATGAGGAAACCATAATTTTTTAATGACCTAGGTAACACAAATAGTTTGGCCACATGGTAAAGATTACTATTTTCTAGCTAGGAGAGCACCACCACAACATATAAATTTAATGTTTAATTATTAATTATAATAGGGCTCATGATTAAAAAAACAAGTGCCTCACTCTAGGTCACCCATGCCACACACGACCTCCTGGGGTTCCCTCCCCAGTTTGAAAACCTGTGTTTTTAAAATGAAAAGTATTCAATCAAATACTATAGATCTAACCTCACATATTCCACACAATTTCCCAAACCATTAAAAATTCATGAAACTCATTTCAAGCAAACCATAAAACCCAAATGGTTTCCCCCATGTGCTTTATGATTTGGCCTTAAACATGTGAAAATTGAGATGATAAACTGTCACATACAAGACATATTTTAAAGGTATTTTTCATTTAATTTACATCCTTTCTTTGTTTTGGGGGTTTCCCTAGGTTTTAGGGAGGAATAGATGAGTATTCATGAATTGGGCCAAACCGTGAGCCCAATTCTAGATTAAAAAAAATTTGTATCTTTTATGACTTTTTCATTTTTCAATATTTTTCATCCATTCAAATTCCTAATTTACCTTCCCTAACCTATTAACACCACCAAGGTAATTTGGAGCTTTTAGAAATCAATAACCAAGGGTTATTTGGGTTTTTGTCTAAGGGGTTGGGCCTGCCCGAAAGCCCAATTCCTGTTTTAAAAATAAAATTTGATTTTGTTATAACTTATTCCATATTTGTGATTTTTCGGTGATTCTAAGTCTCACTCAAGACCAAGGAAGCCAGTCGCGCGTCTGAACTCTCTCCCACCCATTTGGAGCTCTGTAGAAGCGCGATTATGTGCCGATATTCATAGGGTTCCTCAAATCGCCCAGATTTGAAGAGGTAAAGTATTTATTTCATAAATCTCTCAATTCTCAATATTTGTCCTCCATTCCAGTTCCTAAATGAGATAATACATCTTCTTCGAACGTACCCTAAATTTGGCCTCTTTTAAATTTCAGATACTGGAGTTTTGGAGTGATTACTTCAAGATACTTCAAGTAAATGAGCCATTTTCTTTCCTCTTTCAAATTACTTTGGGTTTAACTCATTGTTCTTAGGGTTTCTTCGGTTATAATTGAGTTTACTAATGTCCAGAAACTAGGATTTCAAACCTAGGGTTTAACTTTGGAATTTCTTGTCCAATTTTTGTGGTTTTAGGTTTGATCTAGTTCTCTCTTGGTGCGGCGGGGGTGCGATTTGATTTTGCACGGAGATTCAAGGGGTTTTGTTAATTTGGTAGGTGATTCCATTGTGTGTGCAATTTTTGTGAATTAGATTTCTGTTTTCATGGTACTCTAATGTTTATTTCACTTGAATTTTTCTGTAAAAATTTGTTTTAGTTGCATTTATAATGCAAATGAATTTTAAGTTCCAATTTTTGGTGAAATTGAGGGTTTTCCATTCAAATCTTTTATTGGTTCATTTTGGGATGCCCCATAACTGAATTTTTGGTTTCATTAAAGGGTTATGAACTGAAATTTGGTTTTAATATCTTACAAGTGTTATCATAGTGTGAAAGGTGGATATCTTAAAGAGCTTTGGGTGAAAAACAATTTGATGTTTTGAGAGGTTGTTTTATTGGAAATAAAATTATTTTATTGTGTGTTTTAAATGGTATAAAATGTGTGTAGCTACTGTACAATTTTTTTGTTACCAGTAGTGATATTTTATATGAAAATGGATGTGTGTTGTTTTCTGAAATGTTTTGAGCACAAAAGGGGAAGCCCGGGTACTTAGGTGGGGCGGATTTGTACCAGTACGACTAGTGGATCAGATGGGTTTTGTCCCTGTTCCACTTAGCATCTGGATAACTACAACTCTAACTAAACTATTTGGATGATTATTGGGGACCACTAAGTTATGGGTATGTTCCCTACTAGTGGCTCGTGCACGAGAACGGATTTTTCTATGGTTACTCTACACCGAGGTACGAGGTACATAGGGCCCGAGACAACCTAGTGCTTAGGGGTGTTCCTGATTTTGATGCTCATAGAATTTGTGGTATTTACCCTTGTTGTGGGTTGTTTTTGGCAGTACATTACAGTAGCTCACATGTCTATTTAATGTGCTAACATTCTTAAATTCTCGGATGGAAAACTGTTTTCATTTGAAAGTTGCATTTCTTTGAATTTTAACACTGTTCCACCTTGTGTATTAAAATTGTTTGTTTTGTTCACATTGTATTGCATACTCTTTGGAATCAACTGGTGGTATCCTATTGGGCTTAGGCTCACACCCTACTTCCACCCCTTGGGTGTAAGTAGACCTGCTTATGCTTGACTCAGGTAAAGGGAAGGCTAAGGGTGATGGCGGTTCGGGATGTTAGTACCCATCATTGGGGCGGAGTTGTGGGGATGGCTTGCGTGTGATGATCCCCTTGTCTTGTGGAGTCCATGGGGATGTCTTTATGTTGTCATTATTTGTTTTTAGACCACTTGTAGTGTCTTTAAACTTATGTATTCAGATCTGGTTTTGTTAAGAATTGTTTAGCATGAAAATTTCAGATTTTAATAATTGATTGTTTTTTTATGATTTATGCTGTCATACTCGGGTAAATCGTTCCCAAACCAGATTTGTTTGATACCCGGGCACTTGTGCCAGCCCGTGGGGGTAGGGAACGCCCTTCGGGCCTTGCCACGAGCCAGGTTTGGTGTCGTTAATGGTGGCGACCAGATCCGGTTCGTGACATAAACTATGTTCAATTAAAAATTAATGGAAAATGCTCCTTTCAAAAGAAGGCCGCATGGTTCCCCACGATATGTGAACCTTAAATATACACATAAGGAATCAACCAAAAATTCTCGTGTTCTAAGATAGAACTACATGGAAATAAAAACAGAACCTCTACTTCTCAAAATAACACAAAACAGATGGCACTGTGATATAGGGGTTCTCACATTATTACATACCAACTTGTAAATGAATGAGTTTTTCAATACTATTTAATATATTTTAATATCATATATTTTCAAAATAATTATTTTAAATTTCTCCATTAAATTAATTAATACATTAAATTATTATCTACAATATAAAAATTCTATTTATATTAAAACATAAAATTTATTTATCCCCTAAATGTAATAATTTTTTTATTTATTATAATTTTTTATTCAATAGTGGTTAAATTATTCATATACTTTCAAAACAATTTCAATATGATATGTTTCAAATTATTTTATTTTGGGTTTTCATATAAAACAAGCTAGTAATATGAAATTTATTTAAGGAAAATAAAAACTAAAATCTTAGTTCATTACATTCTTCCCCCAAAATAAATTACTTCCTTAATATTTTAATTATAACTAACTAACATAATATTAAATGGTGTCTATAAGATTCAAATGACTCCACATTTAATTTCCAATATGGTTTCATCCACAATATCCTCATTATAAGTTGTGAACATATCATTTTTTCATAATAGAAGCATAAATATTATTGAATTATTCTTTAATAATTTACAAATAATACCTTGATTCAATATGAATAGAGTTTCATAGATATTTTATGTACAACCTTATATTAACTTGTGTTCATGGGTTATTATTTAACATTGATTTTCCTGTCATGTAAATATCGTGGATCATATGACAATAGAGTCAATACATGCCTAAAATGAAATCATCTTTGGATAAAGGAAGGGTAATATGAGTTTATAGGAAACACATTCCAATAAAACATCTATTTGGTAGAAGTTATATAATTAATATATAATAATCATAACACATGGAATGTTTATTAATAATTCAAAAAATATTCATCAAATATTTGATATTATTTTCTTGGAATTCAATATAGGTACGTAGGGGTTGGTTGAACAAGATATGAAGACACCAATTATAGTTCTTGAGTGGGAGATTGGTGTTCTTCACAGCATAACATTTTTTGAACACAATTTCATAACTATAGTTTCACAGGGTATCAATTTTCATTGATTTTTTTGGTGTATATAATTCTTACTAATAAATGGATTAAGTCATTGACTTGGATAACATCCAATATCCTCACATTCATGACATTTATCTATTTGTGGTACCTTTGATTTAATATGGTTTCCATTCATATTTTCCCCTAAAATATTCACTTTTCCATTTAAATTGGTATTAATTACCTCTAATATAGATAAGGAATCTCCCAATTACATTCATATATTAACATTGATGACTCTTACCTCATTTTTATCATCAAGGAAATTGACCATTCATTCTACCATCATCTTTGTTACCTAAACAAACACAAGACTCCATCCTCGACTTCATTGGGGAATTTTTATACTCAAGCATGTTCACATTTTTAATCATAATTCTTGATAAATGGTTTAGAATAATCATAGGGTTTCTCACTCTATATTTTATCATGTTGGGTTACTCATTAGGATAATATCTTCATTTTCAATGAAATCCATTATTTACCTGGTTTCTTCGACATTTATACATTACTAAAATTGATATAATCATTGTTAATGAATATTTAACACCATAGTAAAAGTATATTAAAATAATTAAATGAAAAACTAAACTTTATAATTTCATAATCATTGAAATTATGACATTATATTTAATTCATCCTAAATCACACATAGATCAATCTATATTTCTTTATGTTGTGTTATCTCATAATTAATAACATAATACCATTAAATAGATAGGATAAAAATCCTTTATAATGGATACAAAATATAATTTTCTTAATAAATGAAAATCCATTGGATGAATAGACCCTTGTGTAATGTTTTAGATGCACTAATCATGTACCAGAGTGATGATTGATTTGATACTCTACCAACCATTTTCCTGGTGATTACCACTTGGGGAAACTATTCCATATCTACATCCACATACTAGTATCTAGGAAAAGATTAAATATTTTTGGAAAACACATATTCACTAAATTACCAAATCATTATGATAGTATCCTATACTTAAACTCACCCTTAGGGGTTTTACTAAATTTATCTAATCTTAATCCACACAAATAAAGAAAACTTCATTTGATACCAACCATGTAATGAACCATACATTTATTAATGAAAATCACTCTTGATCTAATTAAATGTCTTATTTTGTAAAATGGTATATAACATATTGACATATTTGGTTTAATGATTTTTCATTTCAAAAACATGATAAGAATTATTACCATAGATAATATAGTCATTGAGAAATGATCACATGATTAGTATAAATATTTGGCTGTAACAAATCAGAATTTAATAAGACAAAGGAATTGATGGCCTCACCCATTAGAATTTATCAATATGAAGCCCAATTTTCTGATCCTGGAATGGTTGTTGTGTCATTGTGACTCAATCTTGACCAATCCCAATCTATGCTTCAACACGTAATGCTTGAAAAAAACTGCCTATAGGAGAATTGGAAGTTGATAGATATTACCACCCGAGTGATGTTATCTAAGCCACACCAAGAGTCTATCTCCATCGCATGCCATATCCTTCGGTTTTATGAGGGTTTTACAAGGGGTTATGTAATGAGACTATATCACTATGATTATGTGCATTATTTTTATATGTAATAAAGAATATGCATTCGTTTTATTATTGTTACTTTGTAAATGGGTTTTTTAAAAAATAGCATTCTTATTTAAAATTCAATTAAAAAATCTATTCCAATGAATTAATGGATATTTTAATTAAACAATATTTTAATAAAAAAAAAATTAATAAATTTATTTTTATTAAATATAAATGATTGTATAATTTTTAAGAATACAATTTTAATTTTTATTAAGGCTTGAAAACATTTTTTGTCAAACCCATGGATATTTTATAAATGTCTGTTTTTATTTTAAAAGTAAATATTGAAATGTTTAGATAATAATTTAGTTAAAATGAATATTATTTTTTAATCATGAGGTCAAAATTATACAATGGTTTACTTTTTATAATTTTCTGATAGAGCTGAATTTTTGGGTAAAAACCAAATACTGTTTTAATATATAATGTGTTTTATGACATCATAATGACCCAATAGTAATATAATAAAATACTATAAATGGGTTTTTCAGCCAACATATGTTTTCCATTAAAATAATGTTATTTTATATTTGTTTGGTTAATTTTATGGTGCCTTAGTGGAACCTCCAAGACTTATAAAACATTTTAATTTTTAAATTGATTTCCTTGAGAGTATGACTCACTTACACATAATAAAGCCAAATATTTTAATATTTTAGGCCTTTTTCCTTGTAAATAATTTATTCCACTACTATTTGGAAAAAACCATTGGCAGAAACTATGTTCTGGTTTGTGGTTTTGATTAGTTTAATATGTGGTTCCCAAAACCTAAATAACAAAAAAATCCCTCTCTTGTCCTATATAAACCCACCCAAGCTCCCACATTCTCTTCACTAAACTCCTTTTGAGATCTACCAACCCATGTATTCCTCTCTCTATAATCCTCCCATGGTACCTCGATCTCCCAAGAAGTTTCTCTGAAGCATGTCCCAAGCTTTTGGTGTCGCACTTACATGTACGGGATATCTTCCTTTCTAATTTTTTTCCAAATTGTTTGTGTTGTTATTAAATTTTATTTTAAACTAAAAATGATGGGTTATGATTTTTCACCTCCTCAATACTGCCCTCCTTATTTTTGAATGATTACAGACCCCTTTCACTCTCATTAATGCCTCCAATGAACACTTGTTACAATGCAGAAAGTTCGTAAGGAATTTCTCTCTCTTCTTTTACATTCAAGCAATTATTTTGTATTAGGAATCTAAATTTCATTACATATGGTGGGAAATGTATCTATATGAACCCTTTACAATTAATTTAATTTAAAAATTATTAGAAACCTCTTTATCTCTCATCAACCTTTTTTACAAATTCTCATGTCACGTTGTAATGCTGTCGAAATTGCACCACAATTTTGCAAGCCAAAGTCATTGTGTAGTAAATACCATAGACATTTCTCTATAAAGGCTTTTTACCATTATTCTCTTTTAATTATTGATTATTGTGTTTCATATATGAATTAAATATTCATTTATTGTGGAATAAATGATGACGTTTAATGAATCCATGTTATATGATCCATGTGGCACACTTATGCAAGAAATGAAATGATTATGAACGGTGTGCCCTAGTAGCGCTCTAATGCATTTGGTAATGATTAGAATCCTGATACATCAAGTGAAATGATGGTTTAATCATTCTAATTCAAGGGAAATGATTGTTCACACATGATCTTAGTGTAATGATCCTTGGATCATGCTAATATCATGTTAAATGTTGTTGCTACCTTTCCATGTAATGATAATCATGATATAACATTACTTTATGTTAATGTTTCTATTAGGATACATTGATAATCCTTTTTCCTAACATGTACTATATTATTCCTGTTATTCCTTGTTTACTCCTTTAATGGGATTTATATCTCACCCTTTTTATATTAATTTTCTTAGGTTATCCCATGTAATAATAAATATAAAGGAATGTGTGTGGTCATTTAAAATAATTTTTCAATAATGATGTGTATTTCATGGTTTAAGTTGGTATGTAATGTTACTAATACCCAAAGACACTAGACCTCTCAATAATTTATTTTTTATGATGATAAGAGTTTATTTAATAAATTAGGAATAAGTTCGAAATAAAGAAAAGGGTTGTCATAGTTGGTAGCAGAATATAGGTTTAGTTATTTTGGTATTAGAATTAGAAAACCCTAGTGAAATCCTTAGGGATAAGACTGTGTATAAAAAACCTGATTTTTTTGTAAGTATGGAGTAAGAGTATTATCAGAAAAATACATCCCTATCTGCATTCAAGAAGGTAGAGGAGGCTCTAGTACATATGTGTCTAGGGGTAAAACCTAAAAACAATGCATTGAGTTAGACTCAAATAGAAACTTTTTTATGACAACATTCCTTACTGCACACTCAGTTATGACACTCCTTGGGGATATGCATTGGTAAATTAATAATATTAGTATGAACCACTTCTAAGGGAATAATAAAATTCCCCAAAGAACATATATTGGGAAGTTGATCATGGATATCATAGACTGAAGCCTGTAAATTCATATGTTAATGAAATAAAAGTAGTTTATAAGTCTTCCATTTTTTTATTTGGATTACCCTTTATGTGTTAACCTTAACATTCCATTTATTCCAGCCAATATCAAGTAATAGGATGACTCATGCTAACAACCGATGTGAAGATCAATGGGATGACTATTCTAATGATATTCCCAAACTGATGGGAGTGAGAATCACAAACATTTTCAAGATATTCTCTTAGTTAACTGATGTTTTGAATGGAAAAGTGGGTTAAGAGGAACATTCACCCCACCAAGGAAGAACAAGTCACAATGAAGATCTTATTGAGAAAAAGGCCTCCAACTTTTAAAAGATCATTTGATCCCTCAATCACAGAACAATGGATCCACTTCATTGATAAGATCTTCTCTATCATTAAATGATATTAACAAGAGATGGTACTCATGTATTATTATTTTATAGAGGGTGAATCTTATGAATGGTGGAAATTGATCAAAAATATGAATCCTATGGAGGTGATCAGAGGGTTGGAATAGAAGGATTACTGGAAAACAATTTCAACAAATATTTTCCCTAGTCTATATAAATTATGCTGGAAAGATACTTTATCACCCTAAAGAAAAAAGAAGATGAGTCAATTGGATCATATAAGGAAAAAATCACAAGGATAGCACGATATTCTACTTTCTTTGTCGTTACCCCCAAATCCAAGGTTGACAGCTTCTTTGGTGGGATAAAACATAGGCTACCGAAATCCCTAGTGATCTGTGACTTTGAGATCTATGAAGAAATTTTCTGATGTTCCCTCAAAGTCAAAATGGTTATTAGAGAATCATAGGGGTTTCATGGGGAAAATAAGAATATTTTGGACTTCAATTCGAGTGGTTAGATGGATAAATCCAATAGTGCATTGAAAATATAGCACCCCACTTGATAAAGGTGCATAAAGAAGAATGCTGGATATTTCTTGAAGGGGACAAGGAAATGATTTCGGTGTGGAAGAGAAGAGAACCAGTCCATTAACTGACAAAAAAACCCATGGCTATGATAGAATATAGGAATTCTCCCTTTTTCCCTCAACACGTTATTTATTGCTTCATCTACAAAGAATCAGGGCACATTGCAAACCAATGCCCTAAGGGAAGGGTTTTTAGAGGCAACCAACAACCACCAAGGTGGAAATGGCTATCTTTTTCCATCACTACCACTGAAGTGAATCCCAAAAACAAAGTGGTGATCTATATTCTAGTTATTCATTCAATAATAGAGAACATACTTTTTTATTATGGTTTTACGAATTCTTTTCTATCCATAATTTTTAGTAGAACTATTTTTAACACCACCAAAAATCAAGGAAGTGAAGATGTCGATGAGAACGCAAAATGAGGAAATCTTTCAATCCAATGAATATAACTCCTCCCTATCATAATTTGTGGATTGAAATTCCCATCCAACCTATTCATACTCCCTTTAGAGGAATTTGATGCAATTCTTGGCATGAACTGGCTTTCCTTATACAAAGCCAACAAAAGTATCCATGAGTGGGAAATCACTCTCCATATATTGAATCAACCCCCGATTTTGTACAAGTGTAAGGAGGTGGATGAATATTATTTAGCACCATCATCTCAAGAATGTATATTACTACCCTATGAGAATTTGTATCTTCCTCAGATGATTGAGTCTAAAGAAGAAACCATTATTGAAGACAAGCCTATTATGAGGGAATTTGATGTTGTGTTTCCTATGGAATTTCCTTGTCTTTCTCCTCTTAGAGATGTTGATTTCTCAATTGATGTTATACCTATAACATTTACAATATCCAATACACTGTATAGAATAGTATTTATGGTGCTTGAGGAGATGAAGAAACAACTATAGTAGGATTTGGATAATGGGTTTATATGCCAATGTGCTTCGCCATGGGGTGCACCACTCCTCTTTGTCAAGAAAAAGGATGGGTCAATGCACCTTTTCATTGATTATCAAGAGATCAACAAAATCATGATAATGGGCAAGTAGCCACTTCCCTAAATTGATTTCTCCTTCGATCAGCTACATAGAGAACTATAATTCTCCAAAGGAGGATTTTCATTTGGGATATTACCAAGTGATGGTGAAGAAGTAGGATGCCCCTAAGACTGCTTTTCTTACAAGATACGGTCACTATGAATTCATAGTAATGCCTTTCGGACTCAATAATTCTATAAAAATCATCATGGACATGATTAATAGAACCATTATATTTTACAATGACAAATTTTTGGTTGTATTTATAGATGATATTTTAATATACTCCAATACTAAGGAGGATAATGAGGAGCATCTATGAACTATACTAGAGACATTGTTAAAGGAAATGATCTACGAAAAGTATAGAAAGTGTGAGTTTTTGAAGAAGGAGTTATCATTCATGGGTCATATCATTATAAGTAATGGGATATCTATGGATCCCTTTAAGATAGATACAATTGAGGGATGTCCAAGGCCACCATTAGTAAAGAATATGCATAGCTTCTTAGGGTTGGCTGATTTTATCACTAATTTGTGAGAAATTTTTCAAGACTGTCAACCTTTTACCAAGATAAATTAGAAGGGAGTAAGGTTTTCTAGGAGTGATGAATGCGAAGAGAGACTTAAGGAGTTGAAAAAGAGGATTATCACTACACCCATTCTCACACTACCCACAAGTGGAAAACTTTCTGTGGTATTTATTGATGCTTCAAAGAAGGGCCTGGTATGTGTGTTGATGAAAAATGACAATGTCATTACCTATACTTCCATGAAATTGAAATTTCATGAGAAAAGCAGTCAAACACATGATTTGGTATTTTCTGCAGTAATCTTCACTTTAAATATTTGTGGACATTAACTCTTTGGGGAGAAGTGTAAAATATACACAGATCACAAAATCCTCAAGTATATATTTACCCATAAAGAGTTAAATATTCACCAAGAAAAATGGTTAGACCTGATCAAATACTATGAATACTCAATTCATTACCACCTTGGGAAAGAGAACAACATGGAAGATGCTCTAAGTAGAAAGGACTGATCACATTTATCATAGATGAAACTTAAAAAGGATCCAATATTCATAGATTTGATGAATAAGGACATGAGAATCCAAAACAAGGGAACATCATCAATTCTTTCACTAAAAATTGCTCAACCTTCCATTTTTAAAAGGATAAAGGAGGCTCAAAAGGATTATGTAGAAATTTATAAGAAAGTGGAAACTATCAGAAATGGGAAATCCTCATAGTTCAATGGTAATAATGAAGGAATTGTGAGATTTTGGAAAAGACTATGTGTTCCATAAAGTATTGATTTAATGTTATAACATTTGGATGATGCACAAAGATTGAATTTCAGTATTAACCTAGCAAACACAATGATGTATTAAGAACTCCAAGAGTATTATTGGTGGGATAAAATGAAGAAGGATATCATTGAGTATACATCAAAGTGTCAGGTTTGTTAGAAAGTGATGGATGGGAGGAATAATTTTAAGGGGATGATGTAACCATTACCTATACCAGCGTGGAAATTAGAGAATACCACCATTATCTTTGTCACCGGACTTCAGAATACATCCAAAGGAAAAAATTCTATTTGGGTTGTTATGGATCATATTACAAAGACGACACACCTAATTTCAATTCACATGTATTTCTCATTGGTTTAAATGGCATGAATATATATCAGAGAAGTGGTAAGGCTTAATGGAGTACCATTATCTATTGTATCTGATCGAGATCCGAGATTCAAATATATTTTGTGGAAGAGTAATCAACTTGGTCTATATACTCGCCTGAACATCAGTACACCTTTTCATCCTCAAACTGATGCCCAATCTGAGTAAACAGTCCAAACACTTGAGGATATGTTAAGAGAAAGCTCAATGAACTTAAAAGGAGGATGGAATTAACATATTCCTATTGTTGAGTACTATTACAATAACAGTTTCCAATCAATCATACAAATAGATTCTTTTGAAGCCCTTTATGGGAAGAGGTGAAGAACACCAAAATGTTGGGATGATGTTGGGGAGAAAAAACTCCTAGGTCTATAAATAGTCAATTAAATGGTAGATAAGGTAAAGACTATCCAGCTGAACAATAAAGTATCTTAGAGTTGACAAAAGAGCTATGATGATAATCATTAACAAGACCTATAGTTTGATGTCAGAGACATGGTGTTCCTACGCATTTCACTATGGAAGATAGTTATGAGATTTGGGAAGAAGGGAAAGATTATTCCAAGGTACATCAGCCCTTTTGAGATCCTTGCTCGCATTGGAGGAGTGGCATATCGACTATCACTTCAATAGAACCTATCTCATGTACATGATGTAATCCATGTATCACACTTGAGGAAGTACATACCTGACCCATCACATTTATGCAATCCAGAGGAGGTACCATTGTAGAATGACCTCTACTATGAAGAGAAATCCACGAAGATCTTAGATCATAGGGAAAAAATTCTACAAAATAAAATAATTCCCCTTGTCAAGGTGTTGTGGTGAAACAAAAAGTTTGAAGAAGCATTGTGGGAAGAAGAGGAAGTGATAAAGAAGAGTTACCCTGATTTATTTATGTGTGGGAAAAGGAAATTTTGAGGGAAAATTTCTTAAGGTGGGAAGATTGTAACAACCAATGACTTTATTAATGAAAATTCTTCTTGATCTAAAAAAATGTTTTATTATGTAAAATTGTTATATAAAATATGCATTTCCTTGGTTTTATGATTTTTTATTTAAAAATTCCATTAAGAATTTTTACTATTTCTAATATATCCATTGAGTAGTGATCTCATAATTTTTATAAATATAGACCTTTAACAAATCCAATTTACTAAGACAAAGTGCTAGCCTCATCATGTATAATTATTCCATATGAATCCCATTTTTCAGAACTCAGAAAGGACGGGGCATCGTTGGGCTTCACTCTTGAACATGCCCATGCCAAGCTTTAATAAATTATGCTGGAATAAAACTTCCTGTGGGAGTAGTAGAAATTGATAGAGATACCCACCCGAGCGATGTTATCCGAGCCACCGCACGATTATGTCACCATCACAAACCTTACACTTCGGTCACATGTGTGTGTTATAAGTGGTTATGTAACAAGACCATACCATGATGATTATGTGCATTATTTTTTTATATAATATATATGATAGATTCATTTTATTATTTTTACTTCATAAATGGTTTTTAAAGCACAAATATTATTTTTTGTTAATATTAAATTATAAAACCTATTTTGATGAATTAATGGATTTTTTAATTAAATTAAATTTTAATAAAGTATTATTACTAAATTAGTTTTTATTAAATATTCATGATTTTATAATTTTTATCAATACAATTGTAATTTTTATCATGGTTCGAAAACTATTTATGTCAAACCCATGAATTTTCGATAAATATAAGCTTTTATTTTAAAATAAAAAATTCACACATTTACAAAATTATTTAGATTAAATGAATGTTATTTTTGTAATCATGATGTCAAAATTAACTAATAGTGAATTTTTCATAAATTTTTTCGACAATTGAATTTTGGGGTAAAAATTAAATACTATTTTAATATATAATGTGTTTTATGACTTCATAATGACCCAATTGTGATGTGATAAAATACAATAAATGGATTATTTATCCAATATATGTTTTACCTTTAAAAAAATGTGTTTTTAGATTTTATTTGGTTAATTTTATGGGGCCTTAGTGGACCCTCCAAGACTTATAAAATATTTTAACTTTTTAAATTCATTTCCTTGGGAGTATGACTCACCTCCACATAAGCATGCATAATATTTTAATTATTTCGACCATTGGACTTGTAGAATAATTTTTCTTCACTCCCTTTTGGAAAAAACCATAATATGAATTGTGGTTTTTATTAGTTTACTCTGTGGTTCAGAAAACCAAAAATAATAAAGAATTCTCTCTCTTTTCCAACATAAAATCATCCACGCTTCTACTTCCTCCTAACTAAAAGCCTTTCATGCTCTACCAAAACTTTCCCTCATTTCTCTATAATCCCTCAAAGGCACCCCAATCTCCATGAATCCTCTCCCATGAATATCTCAAGACTTTGGGATCACACTTCCAAGTAAGGGATTTCTTCCTTTCTCATTTTTCTCCAAATTTTTCTGTGTTGTTATGCCCTTTTATTTTCAATTACAAACATTGGGGTATGATAACTCACCTACCCTATAATTCCCTCCTTATTTTAAAATTAGGATAGACCCCTTTGTCTCTCATTTATTCCTCCCATGAACACTTGTTACCATGTCAAAATTCCATAAGTATTTTATCTCTCCTCATTTACAATAATAAAATTCATTTGTATTATGAATCTAAATTTCATTACGTATGTTGGGAAATGTATCTATATGAACCTAATATTGTCCAATTCATGTACATATTATGATATATCACTTTCTATCTCATCAACCATTTTTATGAATACTCATGTCACATCGTTATGCAGCCGAAATTGCACAGCAATTTTCCAAGCCAATGTTATTGTGTAGTGAATAGCATGCCCATTTCTCTATCAAGGGTATTCACCTTTATTCACATTTACTTTTTAATTATAAAGTTTCATGTATAAATTATACATTCATTTATCATGGAATAAATGATGATTTTTAATGAATCCATGTTATAGGATCCATGTGGTACTCTTATGCAAGAAATTAAATGATTAAGAATGTACACCCTAACTGAGCTTCAATGCATTGGGTAAAGATTAGTATAATGATATGTCAAGTTCTATGAGGGTTTACTCATTCTCCATGTTCAATGAGCCTTTGATCATTCTAATATCATTTTAATTTTTATTTCTACATTTCCATGTTATGATAATCATTCTATATCAGGCCTCTATGTTCATGTTTCTATTATAATCTATTGATATGTCTATTTCCCATCATGTACTATATTCTTTAGGTTATTCCTTCTTTACTCCCTTACCAGGATTTATATCTCACCCTTTTATTATGAATGTTCTCAGTTTATCCCTTGAAATTCTAAGTATTAAGGAATGTGTGTGGTCATATAAAAGAAGTTTTCAATAAATATGTTTATTTCATGTTTATGTTGTTATGTAATGTTCCTAAGCCACAAATTCACTAGACCTATTGATCTTTGATGTTATATAATGTGAAGATTTTTTGTAATAAAATATGATTATGTGTTAAATAAAGATCAGGGTTGTGATAATCCATAGTGACTAAATCTAAATAACAATATTTATTTCTTTAGTTTAAAAAAATAATCCTTCCATCTCATAAATACTCTCAAAAACTGGATACCTGACAGTTTAGTGTCTTTGATGTCTATTAATATAAGAAATTTTATTTTACAATAATTTTAACTTGGACACAACAGTGTACTAATGTACTTATCATAAGTCATACTCATCTTCATAACGTTAGTAAATGTAAAAATATGATAGGGCTGAGATTTTATGATCTTTAAGTGTAAACATAATCGATAACAATAGAAACTCATTAATGACAATATGATGAATGTATGGGTATGGTAAAGATACATAAGAACATTATCCCCAATAAATCATAGATCATAAATAATTGGATAATGATTTTCAGAAAAAAATACATAAATAAAAATTGTTTGGAATCATGAGTCAATAATAATAATCCATGAGAATATATCAAAAGAATGAGAACAAGCCAATTTGGAAATATTCCATATTTGGAACAAATATTCATATAGGGAAACATTACATTCATGACCGACATTTTGGTCGGCGTGGAATCTCAAGAGGGGGTGAATTGAGTTCCTAATTAAAATTTCTATTAAAAAACATTTGATAAAAATCCCCCAATTTTAAACAGCCCAGTTAATTAAGGAAGTAGATATATAAATGTTCAACTGGTCAATAGGTTTCTCTAGTTTTTATTAGTCCTTAGATAAATCTTTGTAAAACACTTGTCCAACTTTTGAAACATGTTTACTGATCTAAACACATATACACACTAACCAAAACTAACTATCAGAGTTAATGTAAAATGGTTTTCTGTTTTTGAAATTATAAGAAGTGGAAAATAGAAAGAAAGAGTATTACAAAAATAATTTATGTAGCAGAATAACACAAGAGGTTCATTTTCAAGCCAAGACTTAATCCTCTCCACTTGGTGATCACCTTCCACCAAGAAGTTTATATAACAATAAACATGATACACATCATGTTCTGGATTAACCATAGTTTTTACAAACTTTCCAGGTTTGACAACCTCTACCAGAGTTTCTCATGGGAAAAATAAATAACCAAGACACACACGGCCTCTCCCACAGCTATACATGGGAAAAAAAGTGTAAATAATTTTTGGTGTGAGGAATTTTAGTATCCTCCAGTTTAAGAAAAGGATACAATTTGTTTGTGTGTGTGTGTCAAACAAAGACACACTTCATAGAAATGTATGATAAAAAACACAATAGAGATAATGTTATAAAGATTGAGTTTAGAAGGATCTATGTGTTTGTAGTTCACTCTTGACTCAAATTTAAGTTTCAGTTCTTCGTTGGATGTTTTCTCCAAAACAGAGTGTCACAACTCTAGGTTCTATCTTCCAGTTACTGAAGTGTTCTTCTTGTTGGTATGAAAGTGATTCAATGAAGCATAGAAGGGAGTCTTGAATTTGTTCTCCCAAAATTATCTTCACGAAGATCTTCAGTTCACAATGTAAGTGCTTGTGTGTTCTTCTTGTTCTCAATATCTAGCATGTAATGTTCATTACCCCTTCCCTTTTCTTGTCTAGCTCGGTCTTATATTTTATAATTGAGGTCTAACAATAGGAATGACAGAACCTCATGTGGTCCTCCTCATTCCTCATCCTATCTTCAGATATGGTGTCTCGATATGTCTACGACCAGAATTAATTTATCTTAGAAGCATTAATTTACCTAATATTAACAATAGAATAATCTCAAAAAATATTAAAAAAGTATAGAGTAGAAGTGTATAGGTATTAGTAGGATGGTATTTGTAGCCTTCTCAATGGTATGCTTCAATGGTAGGCTTCATTGGTTGGCTTCATCGGTAGGATTCATATTATTGACATTGTAGCAGTAACCTTCAGTAGTATCTCTACAACAGTATCCTTTGAGAGGTAGAATCGTATTGATAACTCAGCGGTAAGATTTATCAGTGGTAACCTCTAGCGGTGATCTCTAGGGGTAACCTCAAGTATTAACCTCCATCGTGACCTCCAGCGGTAACCTCCAGCAATAACCTTGGGTGGTAACCTTCCAGTGGTAACCTTCCAGCGGTAACCTCTAGCGATAACCTATAGTGGTTACCACGAGCGGTAACCTCGAGAAGTAACCTTCTAGCGGTAACCTATAAAGATAACCTCTAGTGGTGATCTTTTACTTATAGAAATTTTCACTATGAATATTAAACAAGGGAAAAGTGATATTGAAAATACATAATTGTTATATGATGAAACTTGATGAAACATTATTATAATATAAATGAAACATGATTTGGGATTATCAAAAAAGGTGAGCCCAACAATCTCCCCCTTTTTGATAATCACAAATTATTTTAGTGAAATTTACATTTAATTACTGTTGAATCATAGTTTTCTAATCTCTTCAGTGGTGTCAAATCAGGGTTAAGAACATTTTCTAATCCACTCAGTTGTGTTAATATATATATATTATGTATCAGAATATACAATGATAAAAATTTCATATATTCAAGGGCACAATTCTTAAAAATTATCTCCCTTTTTTATTAACAAAATGCAAAAAAATAGACTTAAGTATATTTTTGTATTAATAAGTGAAGAATACAATAAAAAATATTAAAATGATCCCTATCAAATATGAAATCCAACATTCAATCCACATCAGTTATTTTTACATGAGCTTTGTCTTTGTGAGGTGAGAAGATATGTTATGAAGATGGAGGTACATGACGAGGTATAGTAGTGAGAAAGGTAGGGGAGGTGCTATCGAAGAATCAGTAAACCAATAATGATTAGATATATGAAGAATCATAGGAGTAAATCTTCTAATTGCCTATGCCAGTGTCATGAAAAGGGAAACACTAGTAGATCTTGATATAGCGGAGGAAGAAAGAAAAACATTGGGGGATAATAATGGGAGTACAGTCCCCTTAATGAAATGGAAAAAGGAGAATCCTTAAATCCATAATGATGCTCCCTCCTCTTACCATAGGTGAGATAAAATTATCCTTATTCCCCATAAACTTTTCCAAAGAATGATTCAAATATCTAATCATGCTAAAGTGATCCTTAAAAGAATGTGTGGCAGGTGGGATCCTCCAGTTCTCCAATAGTAGCTTGAAGGGATCGTCCATCTGATGTTAAGTGTAAACCTATTTATAATAGAAGTCATCTTACTCTTGGATAGACTTATGATATTGGGAAGCCTCCCTCATGTAATATCATAAAATAATATGAATATCTCAAGTAGTGTAAATGAGATGATCCACAGACTGAGTATCTGAGGATCATGTACCATAGTGTTTCTCATTTTCTTCTCTAACAACTGACCTGAAGGCTTATAGATCAATATGAGGAGAGGCTGATGAGGAAGTAGATGTAGACAGAGGTGTCATGGTAAAAGCTAGTATCTCTTTAAAAGGCTTGGTTAAACCACTGATCAACCACTTCCCATCATCATCCTGGCTACTCACACGTGTCTCCATCGACCTCTTAATTCCCTCAAACACAGTGAACATATACTGAACAACACTCTTAACATACTTATGGTCTTTTTACACTTGGGATATTAAAGAAATATTTGAGTCTAAAATCCCAATTGACTGTTTCACAGACTCCATAGATTCTTTCAAGGTTCAGACTAGATTATGTCATTCCTTCACTACATGTAGAAAGTTTGAGTGAAACATATAGTTTATTCGTTCAAAAGTAGATTCCACAGGCTCTTGATTTAGATCCACAATTATATAAATACCAATAGATATATCATCAATTTGTCTCTTAAAATGTTATTTTAATAATGCTAAGTCATCCTATTTCTCATTATTCTGAGGTAGAAAAACCAACGATTTTACTATAGTGGTATTTGAAACAAAATGAACTTAAGGTTTTCTAGTATGCTTGTTATCTCTAGAGTCATCATAGTCTAAGCCCAGAACCATAAATCCAGGGTCCTCTGACTAATTTTCTATCTCAGGACAAGCAGAAACTTAACCTGTGGAAACAGGTTCCTCCATCTCACTTAGAGCATCTTCCTGGATAACAGAATTACCCTCTTCCATTCTTCCTTGATCAACTGAACTAGTAAGAGTGTCTACTACTACTTATTCTATAGAATCTTCAATGAATACCACAGAAATTCCAGCTCCAACTGATTCAACATCATCTTCCACTTCACTCTCATCCATTATTATTTTTCCTATCAGTGGAGGAATTAATATGCATTATTCTTCCCTTACATCAACAACTGACTCAAACTACACATTATTAGATTCAAACTCATCGTCCTTCTATAAGGTCTCTCCAATAGTAATGTATCTTATGAAATTCTTTTCGATATCTTCTTCAGTGGTTTCCTAATCATCATTATCCCATAGGACAGTCTCCCTTCTAGGTAATCTCTTTGGTGGACTAATCTCTTCAAATGAGACAGTACCATCATGTGAGCTTGAAGGATGTCCAGGATCACTCTTGTCATCTACAGAAGAATCCACTCTTTATTACTCACCAACAACCTTCTCTTCTACACCTGAAAACAATATCTAGACTTCATCAAGTTTTAAACGAGGATCTATTTTTTCATTTGGCCTAGAAGGATTTGGAATAGGGACGAATTCCTCATATATCTTAGCCTCATCATTCACCCATTCCCTCTTCCATAGGATCTAGTTTATATTTATAAACTTGTAAATTATTTTGGTAATGATGAATTTATCCCTTAAAAGTATGGGGTCAACCTTATTTCCAGAAAATTCATTCACTTTCAACATATGGGATATCAATTGGGCATAAAATTAGGTATTTTACTTAGAACTAGGCCTAGTTATATCCTTTAAATGAATCGTCAACAACCTACAAATATTTATCCTTTTTCCATGATTTAATAGATACGAAAAAACATTTCTTGATATTCAAAGGTAGAAAAGTCTCCACTCCTAGGACTCAAGTCATGTTGGAAAAATTTAAACAGTAATCTATTTTCCACATCCATCTCAGTAGCAATTACCTTCCATGGGATTCCATTCTCTGTCAGTTCGGATAGTGATTCTTCATAGCAGAAAAATTCATTGGTGATAGGCATCACTCCAGAGCATTAGTAAAAAATGACTTCATCTGGGACTCTTAATCATTCATCCCATTAAACAGAAGAAAAGATCACACTTACTCCATTTAATTTTTATGACATCTAGCTCTCCTCCTGAGACTGTTTGAACTTCAGAAACTCATAAAATTCGTTGAATAGCTTTAGATAATATGGTCCATTATTGATTGAAAATTATTCTTCCCAGTCTTGAGATTCGAGTGCCTTCAGCACTAGATATCTACTTGACAGAAGCCATTCTGAACTCAATTCCTTTCCAAGATTTCCCTCTTCAAAAAATGTGTATCGACTAGATTTTCCACAACCTTTCTTCCACCACTAGACTCAGGTTGATGTATCTTAGGATTCGGTACATCTCTTTAATCACCAACCATTGGTCTCTTCAATCTTTCCATTATGATATGATGTGGTTTGAGGATTTTAGTAGATGTTTAGGTTTGATCATTAGGGAGAACGAGGTTAGGTAGTGGATTGAAGAGGTTCAAAATGTGGATTACACTTTGTTTATATAATTTAGGTATCAAAAAACAAATTGAGTAAACAAAATAAATAAAATTTAAAATTTTCAGATTTCAGCATAAAAACACGAAGTCTTGGACCTATCAATATGGTCGACTAATGGTATAGTGTCAATACTGAGGTCTATTGGTGAGGTACAACAGTGAGGTCCAACGGTGAGGTGTCCTAATAGTGATGTTTAATGATGAGGTGTTCTAACGGTGAGGTCCGACGATGAGGTGTCTTAACAGTGACATACAATAGTGAGTTGTCCTATAGGTGAAGTCCAATTGTGAGGTGTCCTAATGGTGAGGTCCAATGGTGAGGTGTCTTAATAGTGAGGTCCAATTGTTATGTGTCCTACCACTAAATTCCATCTTTGAGGTGTCCTATGCTAAGAATTAATCAAACCTAACTCAGTTTTGATGTAATTTAACCTCTCAGAAATCAAAGGATTTGTGAATATATCATCCAATTAATGTTCATTGCTAATGAATTCGAGATTGATATCACCTTTTTGATAATGATATCTCAAAAATTTATGTCCCACATCAATTTTCTTTGTCTTAGCAAGAGATAATGGATTTTTAGAGATTTTAATAGCTCTTGTGTTATAAAAATTTATAGGGACATGTTCCAATTGATATCTATAGTCTAGTAAAGTGTGTTTCATCCAAAAAAATTGAGCATAACAATTACCAGTAACTATATATTCAGCTACGACAGTGGATAATGAATCACGATTTTTTTCTTACTATACCCTGATACTAGTGACTTGCCCAAAATGTGACATGTTCCAGAGGTGCTTTTTCTATATAACCTGCAACCAGTATAGTCAATATGTGACTAACATATCAAATGAAATGATTGTACTATAAGATAAAATAGTTCTATATTGGTAGTATACATGATATATTTAAAAATCCTTTTCGTAGTATCTAAGTGAGATTATTTGGGATTGGATTGAAAACAAGAACACATATATTCACTAAACATAATATCAGGTTAGCTAGTAGTAAGGTTGATAAAACTCCCAATCTTACCACTATAATTGGTTTGATCCACTGGTTTACTAGTTTCATCAGCATCAAACATACAAGTTGTACACGTAGGTGTATCAATACCTTAATTACTATCCAAACCAAAACATTTCAATAGATCCTTAGTATATTTACTTTGATTCAATAAAATACCATTTTTATTTTGAAAAATTTGAATTCCAAGAAAAATCTGAATTTATCCCATTAAAATCATTTCAAATTCATCTTGAATCATCTTTGAAAAATCATCACGCAAATAATTTTAGGAGGATCCAAAAATAGTGTCATCTACATAAATCTGTACTATTAAAAAATCATTGGAAATCATTTTTATAAAAAGAGTTGGATCAGAAAATCCTTTATTAAAACCTTTTGAAATAATAAATGAACTAAGACTATCATACCAAGATCTAGGATCCTTTTTAGACCATATATGTAACACCCCAAGCTTCCACGATACGTTTCTCTTTGAATAATGCAATATCTTGCATTGTAGGCAACTTCGAGATTCTAACAAACTGTAACCAATCAAAATAGTCATTATGAATAGTAATAACCACTTTTTGAAATTTTGTCTTTCAAAATGGAATATATTTTTGGATTTGGAATATTGAAATTATCCGAGGGTGAAATTTTGGTATTTTTTTTGAAAACTTTTAATTTTTTATGAAAAGTGAAAATTACTAAATTTTAATTAAAAACAGCATTTTTAATCGAAATAATTAGTTGTGATAGATTAAGAATTTGAGTTTTTTTAAAGAATATATAGAGTATATTTTTACCATTTAATAAAATGTTGGTCATTGTATATAATTTCACATTTAAAGAGGACATAAGCAAATGTCAATGTTTTGATAGTTATTATTTCTTAAAAACGAATTTTTTTGTTTTGACACTGGGAATTAATTTTAAATTAATTTCTTCCACTTATGTGTTTTGAATTTGGAATAATGGATTCCATATTTGGAATCAGTATGTCCAAATTGTGTCAATAGGTAACTATTATTTTTAGAAATTTTGAATAATCACTTTGGTAAATATTTTATTTACCATTGTTAAATGGTAAATCCAGTAACTCTGAATAACAAAATAATACTATAATAATATTAAATAACCATAAAACGTTTCCAAACCCTATTTTTTGATACATTTCCGACCATGGGAATCCTTGGGTCGATTTAGGGACCTCATGGAGCCACATGTAAGTGATAATTACACTATATTAATTATGTTAAGGTAAATACAAAAATGACACAAGCATATATCTTTTAGAAGAAAAATTTTTAAATCATGTTATATATGTTATATTTTAGACTATAAATATTAATTTGAAAGATAAAAATATTTCTTACATAATGGTATTTTATTTATAACTTTTTGACATTTATTAATTAAATTTATTTATGACACAATTATGATGCAGTATTTTCCTTATTAATGAATGAATCAAATATTTAGTATTATAAATTTTAAAATAAATATAATTTGAATGTTTTGATTCAATCCACGAATTTTATTGATTAATATGATATTTTAGGATTGATTAAATGGATTTGGTTCTAATTAATAAAGTTGTTAAGACTTTATCAAAAATAAATTATTAAATAGTGTCAAAATTGACATAAAAGAGTTTTTAAAACAAATATTAAATTATTTATTGATATTCTATTCCTTCAAATCTAATGATCAGAAAAAGGACTTATATAATGACATTTTTATCATTAATGGACCACATGGGTGTCTCTTGGAAGTATATAGTCAGTTTATTAACCATATAATATAAAAATACAAAGTGACATGGTAAATGTCAAACTATTTAACTAAGAGTTAAATATAAATGATAAGGTTAATATAGTGAACCAAACCTGTCTAAAATCTATTGGAAAAAATTATATCCACCCATCCCAACCACATAATTTGAATTATCCACTTTTTGAGACATTATAAACAGAATATGAATTTGTTATAAATTAATACTTTAAGTTTTTCCAAAAGAGCCCCTCCTCCCCCTTGTAAAAGGACACCACTTCTATCCAATTATTCATACCATCAAAGCCGTTTGGTTCAGCCAACCTCATCCCAAAAACCGCATAAACTATTATACCTTAATCCTATAGCCCTTACTTCAGTAATAAATCCAACCTATGGATCCATTTTGATCAAATCAAAAGGAATAACCCGAAGAAGAGGTAATGTTTTCACCACCCTCTTTCAAGTTCCTTTCTTCTTCAACGTCTTCTTTATTTGTTACTTCCATTATAAATTAATAACTCTAGTATATTATATATAATTTAATGTTATTATAAATATGGTACAACAATATTCAGTATTCTATCCACCCGTTGAATGACATATCACCATAAGTGCGTACGTACGGCTTACCGTCTCCACGTCGTGGTGTAATTGTTATTCAATACATTATTATTTGGATGGGTATAATAATGATGTATATTTGATGTAAATAATATATATAACATGATAATTATTCTTTATATATGATATAAAATCTAATTATATATTATTTTAATATCAAAAGAATGATATTTTCGCTCATGTGTACGTACGGATTACCGTCTCCACGACGCGATGAGATTCATTTCCAAGTTCACCATTTATCGACGATTATAAATATATATATTACTAATAAGTATGTAATATATGAAATAATAATTATAATAGAGATATATATTTATATATAAAAGTATTTATGTACTTACATATATCTTATTCACTTACTTCCGTTCAATACTATATGAAAACGGAAATAGTGTTTATGCGTACGTACGGACTACCGTCTCCATAAATGATGTCTTCCATTTCATATATACGTCTATTATAAATTTTTTTATTCTAAATATATATGATATATAAATAATGTTTTATATTCTTGAAGTATTTAAATCATTATCTAAGTGATACAATCAAGAGTAACAAGTTAAAACACATACGATAAATAAATCGATTATTACCCAAAATATTAATATAACATTGAAATTATTAATAAATGGATAGTATAAAGTCATAAATGAATAATTTATGATATCAAAAATATTATTATGGTTCTGGTATAATTTAATAACAAACTATATACTTCATAGAAGTGGCTAAACATACCCTCTACTAAAGTAAAGTTCAAGGTAAGGGGTTTTCATCTCACTCCTTATTCCCGTGAGATTCAAGACATATTGCCACAATTACATTTTGTGTGGTGTATTAACTGCCCATAATAGCATTATTTGTGTAATACACCTTAAATTATGTTTATTTACATATTCATTGTATGATACCTCTTTCATGGGGTGTATGTTTTGTTAGGTACCAAATTGGTAAGGGTTTATTTCACAATCTCTTCTTTATCTGAGGTTGTTTATACATAATTATCTACTGGGACCTCTTTATCATCCACATCCATGTTTCTTAAAAATTAATTCCAACAAAAAATTTACTATTTACAAGACTATGGGTTAATGTCATTTATAACTTTTTTTGATTATTATTAATTGTTTTTAAAAGAATCTTTCCGTCGTTTTAAAAACAAGGTCCTTTTTTAACCTTTTCAACAAAATTAAGGTAAGAGTGTCTTTTTTTAACTTATATGGTGGGTATAGCTATTTTCTGCAATTATAAAATCATTGAAGCTTCTCTTACAAGCTTATAAAAATACTTTCAAAGAAAATTTTTTCTTTTATAATTATGTGACTATTAAATTATTTCAAAAAAAGATATATTTCTCTAAAATAGTTTTGATTTCATCTATGTCAACATCCTTTGATGGATTTTAAGATTATTTAAAGTTTATTTATTATGATACAAAACCTCAATGTAGTATTGAAGGTTTTGTGATATTTTTGACTATGGATGTGTAATTGTTTTTACCATTCATGGTTGATGGAGAAAGTATTGAAATTTCGTATGGTAGTTTTAATACGAATGTTTATGTTAGGTTTAAACCTGTTCATATAAGGAATGAATTGGACTTAATATATGACGGGTGGATCCCGCTATAGCTCCTTGATGCATCGGTAGGTCTCATGAGACAAACTAGTGTCTTTTCACATGTCCTTGACAAAATATTATTTGTAATCTTGGCACAAGGCCTTAACTATGTTGTTATGATAGTCTGGCATTATGCATTCCATCTTTATGAATGTGGTTATTGTTATTGCATGTGATTATTCAACTAGTAGAATATCCATGTGAATAAGTAAATGGAATTATTTCATTTTATTTCTGCCATATTATGCTGAAGTTCAAGTTTAAAAAGGATTTTTTAGTTATAAATTGTCTTAAATGTTTAGGCTAATTTATGAAAGTTTTCGCTATATTGTTATCCTTACTAGGCTTCTTAGATCACCCATTTCTGTGTTTTATTTTTCCCAGGATGTGAAAAAGTATTTTATGAATGACCTGCAGGGGTAGAATAAGGGGATATGAGAGTGGGGACAATATTTTGTTGTAGTTTTCACTTTATGATGTAATGTAAACATTATGAATGTATCTAGTGATTTCAAGGATACTAAACTAATAGGTCATTCGAGACTTGATCTATTGTTATCAAGACAATGTTATGTAATAATGCACGGACTCTAGGTAACTAGGGACGGGGCGTTACATTTGGTATCAATGGATGTTTAGTACAAACCTGGGTAGCAAGATTTAGATGAACTCTGATTAGAGAACATAGACTTAAGATGGACTTTGAGAATTACTATAGAATAATTTCCTATAATTTTTGTATTGTAGAGATTTTGTGAGTTTTTTGAGAAATACATCCCTATCAGGATATGAACAGGTAGAGGTGGTTCTGGCATAGATGTACCTAGGGGTAAAACTCAAAAACACCGCTTTGATCTAGACTCGAATGGGAAATGGTGGACGACAACGGGCTTTTCTGCACTCTTGGTGATTACACTCCCATGTGATATGTTTAGGATAATTATCATTTTCATTACAGACCATTATGAAGGGTTTATGAGTATATAATTCCTCAAAGAAGACATTTTTATGATTATAGATTATATCGATAAACTTTTTAATTTATGTTAAGTGTTTTACAAGTTTGGGATTATGTATTTCTATCCATAAACTAATATAGTGTATGCCATTGTTTTGAAATGACACATGGTAGAAGGAATGAGAACTCCAGTAATACGCATGATCCAAAGAGTACGAAGGATTATATCATTCATGGTCCTAAGACAGAATTTAGAATGAAAATAGTCTCCCACGTATTATCATCATATGAAGAAATATTATAATGTGTTGATAATATATGTAAAGAATTCTCAGAGTCCTATGGCTTTGAAGGGAAGCTAGAGAAGGATAAGATGGTAGAGAGAAGGACAGATAAATGTAAGAAAGTAAAGATGGATTTTCCCACATGTGCTAATTGTTGAAATAATCACCTTGGAAAATGCTTGAAGGGAATGGGAGTATGTTATATGTGTGGAGAAATTGGACACAAAGTACTTGACTTCAAGGGTAATAAAAAGGTTTCAAATGTACAATGATTCATCTGAAAGGAGTTTGGACACTATGTGAACCAATGTCCTAGTCATCAGACTATGCCACAAATGATGCTATTGGATAATAATCATGTTATGATACTACCATAGATGAATAAGAATGACTAGTGTTCTTATGTTGTTATTTTGGAATTATTTTATTGAAGTGTTTTATCAATGATGTACTGGAAATAAATAAGGATTGTACTACAGTACTATTTCATTAAGGATTTGAGATTTTATGGTACTAAGAAAATTGAATCTATAGCAAGTTAAACTTTTTGTAAATTATATGGTTTATAGAAAGATAAACCTTAATATGGTCCTAATATTGAGGTACTTATTTTGGTATACAATATGGTTGATTTTGGTAAATTATATTGGATATTCTTGACTTCCATGAAACTGATTAAAGATTTGTATATTCTATCATTGTTGGAGTTTACAACATTTTTGGATGGATGAAGGACATCAAGTATTCTATAAGGAATGAGGGAGCATGAATGTAATCAATATGGTTTTATGGTAACTCAGGATGGTACATTGTTTTAAAAGAATACATGAAGAAGGTATTCACATCATATTACAGAGTAAAAATGATCTACATTATGTTTACCTTTCATATAAGTTTTGGACTGAGGGTTTACCGGAGTATTTTGGATATGTAAAATGGATGGAATGTATTATATTTTACATTGGATACTGTTGTTAAAGTTATTTTTGGATATTTATAAAAAGGACAACACACAGACCGTGTGCCAACCCGTCGCGTTGGACAAAGCTGCTGGAATCGAACCCACAAACATAGTGCAATTGGGATTTATGCCCTACCACTAGACTATGTAAAGTCCCTGGAGTGTATAATATAGTTTTATTTTTTAAAACGTTCTAATAGATGAATTATAAATTTATTTTTGGAACCAGATAAGGTTAGGATAAATAGAAATTTTTGAGTTATATTTCCTTTTAGATTGAAAGATGAGTTTATAGTAAACATTTATTGAAGAATGAATGTCTACATGACAAGTATGTATATTTCCTTATGTTCTTAGTAAATCTCATAAATAAATTTCTCAACTTTATTAAAGGTAACATAAAACAAAAATGTGGTCAGTTAACTTTTCCTACTGGGGAATCAATGACTGTTTAACCAATCACAAGTTTGTGATTTTTTTGTAGTTAACATTATACAAATACTATTTTCTACAACTCTCCATTAGACCTTGATGGTTTGTTCTCCTCCATATCCTTGTTTTCATAGAATCTTAGTATAGGATATCTTGGGTGACCTTTGAACTTCTCTTTCATTCTTTTAAAGTTATATTTTTGTTAACCCTATTTCCGATATAGGTTTTCCACAAAGGAATTTTCTATTTTCAACCTTTTATTTTCCAAGAACATTTTCAAATTGAGAGGATGTAATTTATTGAAGTAGTGGAAAATGTAACACCCCAAGCTTCCACAGTATGTTTCCCTTTGAATATTATAATAGCTTGCATTGTACGCAACTTCGATATTCTAACACACTATGACCAATCAATATAGAAATTATGAATAGAAATAACCACTTTTTTAAATTTAATCTTTCAAAAATGACTTCATTTTTTGATTCGTAATATCGAAATTAGCCTTGGGTGAAATTTTGGTATTTTTCTAAAAACATTCAATTTTGGATGAATAGTGAAAATTACTAAATTTTAATTAGTAACATCTTTTTTAATCAAAATTATTAATAGTGATAAATTATGAATTTGAGTTGTTTTAAATTATATTTAGAATATATTTTTACCATTTAATACATTTTTTCATTGGACATAATTTCACATTTAAACCAGACATAAACATATGTCAATCTTGTGATAATTATTACTTCTTAATAACACGCTTTTTGTTTTGACAGTGGAAATAAATTTTAAATTAATTTCATCCCCTTACGTGTTTTTAATTTGGAAAAATGGATTCAATATTTGGAATCATGATGTCAAAATTGTGTAAATAGGTAAATATTATTTTTAGACATTTTGTATAATTACTTCGGTAAATATTTTATTTAACATGGTTAAAGGGTAAATCCGGTAACTATGGGTAACAAAATAATATCATAATAATATTAAATTACCATAAAACGCTTCCTAACCATATTTTTTAATAAATTTCCGACCATTGGCATCTTTGGGTCTATTTTGGGACCCCATAGAGCCACTTGTAAGTGATAATGACACTTTATATAAATGTAGTTAAAGTAAATAAAAAAATGACATAAGCATATATCTTTTAGAAAAAAAATTCACATAGGGTAATATATGTTATATTTTAGAATATTAATATTCATTGGAAATATAAAATTCTTTCCAAAAATTGTGGTATTTTATTTATTATATTTAGACATTGAATAATTTTATTTATTTATGACACAATAATAATGCAGTATTTTCCTTATTAATGAAGGAATCAAATAATTAGTATTATAAATGTTAAAATAAAGATAATTTGAATTTTTTGATGACATCCAAGAATTTTATTAATTAATATGACATGTTATTATTTCTTAAATAATTTTTTTTCGAATTAATAAAGTTGTTAAGACTAACAAAAATTAATTATTATATAGTGTCAAAATTGACATAAAAGAGTTTTTAAAACAAATATTATATTATTAATTTATATTATATTCCTAAAAATCTATGGTTCGGCCAAAGGACTTATATAATGATAGGTTTATCATTAATGGACCACTTGGGGATAACTCGGAATTATATAGTAAGTTTATTAACCATATAATATAAAAATACAAAGTGACATGGTAAATGTAAAACTATTTAACTAAGAGATAAATATAAATGATAATGTTAATATAGTGACTCAAACCTATCCAAAATCTATTGGATGAATGTATTTAGGCCCATACCTACCTTATACTTTGAATAATACTTTTTGGAGCCATTAGAAACCGAATATTAATTTATTGTGAATTAATACTTTTATTATGTCCTAAAGATCCCCTCCTCCCCCTTATAAAATGACACCACTTCTAACCAATTATTCATACCTTTAGAGCATGTTGGATAGGACAAACTCTTACCAAATACCCTCTCAACTATCCTCCCTTAATCCTAGATTCCTTACATTAGTCATAAATTCAACCTTAGGATCCCTATTGATCAAATCAAAAGGATGAACCCGAAGAAGAGGTAATGTTTTCACCACCCACTTTCAAGTTCCTTTCTTCTTCAACATCTTCTTTCATTGTTAATTCCATTATAAAATAATAACTCCAGTATATTCTATATAATATGATGTTATTAAAAATATGGTACAACCATATTCAGTATTCTACCCATACTTTTAATTACTGTCACTATACGTGCGTACGTAAGGCTTACCGTCTCCACGTCGTGGTGTAATTGTTATTCAATACATTATTATTTGGATGGATATAATAATGATGTGTATTTGATGTAAATAGTAAATATAACATGATAATGATTCTGTATATATGATATACCATCCAATTATTTATTATTTTAATATCAAAAGAATTATATTTTTTCTCGTGAGTACGTATTGATTACCGTCTCCACGACACGATGAGATTCATTTCCATGTTCACCAGTCATAGACGATTATAAAAATATATATATTACTAATAAGTATGTAATATATGACATTAAAATGATACTAGAGATATATATTTATATATATAAGTATTTATGTTCTTTCATATATCGTATTCATTTACTTCCGTTCAATACTATATGAAAACTGAAACAACCTTTATGCGTACGAACGGATTACCGTCTCCATAAACGGTGTTTTCCATTTCATATATACGTCTATTAAACATTTTTATATTCTAAATCTATATAATATATAAATCAAGTTTTTTTTCTGGAAGTATTTAAATCATTATCTATGTGATACAATCAAGAGTAACAAGTTAAAACACGTACGATAAAGAAAGTGATTATTACCCGAAATATTAATATAACATGGAAATCCACTGTATTTACTAAACCTGGGTACAACTAGGCTTATGTGTCACTCAACCAAACAAACATGTCACCCATTTTCCCTATCAATTTACCATTACACCATCCACCTTCAAGTGGAAATCCTCTCCTATCCTATCCTCTACCAAGATACCCGGCGCGTTTTCCCCGAAATAGGTTTCCTCCTATGAGATGGTTGCTCCTACGGGTCCCCCATTAGGGTTTTGTTCTCCATGCTTCTTCCTCCCGTGGCTCCCCGATTATAGTTTCCTTCACCCAGCTTCTTCGTCCTGCAGCGCGCCTACGACGATGGCCTTACCAACACCCATCTTCCGGCCTGCAGTTTCCCTCTTCTGGCGACTACCACGGAGAGACTGGGTCTACTGCCCTTACAACCAACGCTTCACCATCGTCTTCCTCCATCCTTATTATCATTCTAAATCTATTTATTCTGATACTAATGTCATATTTTCAGTCTTTTTCTCAGCCATTTTTACGTCAACTACGGCTACCTGATTCCGAGTTTTACGACTCTTCGGTAGATAAGGGATTCCCTATTTCTTCTACTGCGTCGCCGTATACCACAACCAACTGTGACACCTTCAAATACCAAAACCGAAAAACCTTTTCCATTGCGTCTGCTACTGGAGGACCAATGACTATTTGGAAGAATGGGCTTTACAGAAATACTCTTCTAAGATAACAGTATTCTTACTATCAACAAAAATATGCAACCTACATCATTCAACTGACTATGAATTTTACATTACCCAGTAAACGCATGAGAATTTTTTCCTGACAACGATTCGTCTTCTTATTTTCATATCTTCTGCTTCTGATATTTACATTGTGATTATACCATACACATAATCAAGCCTTCCAACTTCTTTACGTAATATATTTTTATTGAAGTTCAAAAACATTAGTCACTTTACTATTTCAATTTAGCACAGTCTTATGTATATAAGACAACATATTTTAGCATACAAGCCTCTAATTCCTATCAATTTGGGTTTAATTACCAATAACAATAACGTGAACCTTCCACTAAATCATACATGCATGTTTTATTTGTAACTTTTTAACAGCTACGTAAAGCTACACACATATATCGTTAGCAAATTCTGTGTCTGCATTCACAGTTTACAATCAAATTTATTTAATGCTCACTTTGCATATAAATATTCAAGTTGCATCCCCATCTTCCTCTCCTCCCTATCTTCAATGTGATTCATTGATGAGCACAAGGGTTTCAACAAAATGCTCTTTGTAAACCTGGAAATGCAATATTGGTGTCAGATACAAGATCGGGTGGACCTTCAAATGACGACGGCTCGTCTTCATCGATTAGGTATGCTGTTTCATGAATTAGATCTGGTTAAATGAAACTTTTTTTTGGATCCACTTTTGAGGTTTCTAATTCAATTTAGGCATCGACAACACATTATGGTGGTGCTTCGAATGTCGGTGACTTGTCTTCAAATTGTATGATCACATACAGTTTCAAATTTTTTGTGAAGTCTATTCTTTTTTGTCAAACTGTATGCACCATGTTGTAAATTTTTTCTTAGATAATTGATTTGTTTTTCATTTTGGCATACTTTTGGCTTTGTAACTCTCTGTTCATGGAAATTTTTTGAGCTTAAATATGAATAGATATTTCATTCTGTTTGGTGTCATGAGTGAATGAAATTCATTGTATTTCGATTTATGTTATGGACTTCCAAAGATCTATGCTTTCCTGCAGGTATGTTTCAATAACAATATACTTGTTTTACGACATTCACATACATGTTTTCGATATTTCTGAGGTGGATGCAGACTTCATTTAATTTTCCAATGCCTGTTCAACTTTCAGCGACTCAAAGCATCTCCGTAGTTCTTTATCAGGTTTCTATGAAGTTACCTTTATCTGCATATCTAGTATTTTAATGCAATGTTAACAGTAATTCATATAAATTTTTCATTAAAGCAATTATTTCATTTCTAATTCGATATTCATAATTTGATGAGGTTCCGTTAATGTAACATCCTAGGTAAATAAAGAATAAAACATTTTCATATTTATTAATAGTTGTGAATTAAATATTTATTTTACTTTAAAGGGGTTGCTATATTCGATAGCGTAACCTATACACAACAAAGTGATTCTTTGAAAACTTACATTGCACAACTACTAATAAAATAATATTATTTTAAATGGTAGTTAACACGTAGCCGTTTTATTGGCGTAAATGAATAGAAATAACTAAAATATGATTATATATGTATGTTAAATGTTTTTACATTTATCCAAAAAAATATTAAGGCTTAAAATATGAAAAGAATTAAATTTTAGGCATATATACTCTAATTTTCACTAAAGGTCCACTTATCGCCTTTTGATGGAGAATCGTCATTAAATATAGTTTTGGTCACTCTTATACATTCTATTGGACCAAATAAAATTCTTCTTTATAATTGGGACATCAAAATTTACTTTGTGTAAATTTTTGGTATTTTTCCGATAAACTTCATTTTTTAATGAATAGTGAAAAATGTTGTATTTTAATTCAAAACCACTTTTTAATATAATTTTTTCATATGATTAGATTATATTTTGAATTGGTTTTAAAGAAAAATTAAAATATAACTTTACCATTTAATCTAATTGTGGTCATTGAAATTAATTTCACTTTGAAATTAGACTTAAACTAGTGTCAATCTTTTGATATATATTGTTTCATAAAAACATGCTATTTGTCCTGACAGTGAGAATTAATTATTAAATTAATGAATGTAACTAATATTTTTTTAATTTTTTAAAATAGGCATCATTTTTTAATTCGGAATATCAAATATAGCTTAGGGTTATGTTTTGGTATTTTTCTGAAAAACTTCAATTTTTGATGAATAGTGAAACCACTAAATGGTACTTAAAAAACTGATTTTTTCATTTAAATGAAATTTTACCACCTCTATGTTTTGAATTTCAAAAATCCAACATAAATGGTTGTCATTAGGAATTAAAATGTGGTACAATGGGAATAAAATAATTTTTTGGTGAATAGTTACTTTTAAGTTTTTAATCGCGATTAGAGGTAATTAGTGTAGTTTGTGCTAAAAACAATGTTTTACTAATATGAAAGGACCTAGAAACATGTACTACCCTCATTGGATGTGTCATGGCCGACCAAGATAATCCATGGGTCAACTTGGAGACCCCATGGAGACACTTTGGTAGGAAAATGACATTAAAAACTTTTTATTTAATGTTAAAATAAAAATGTCACAAACATGAGATATTTTACTAAAACGATTTTTAAATGGGGTAATTCAAGTCATAATTTTGAATATAAATATTAATTAGAAATATAAAAAGATTTAATACATCATGATATTTTTTTTATAATTTTAAGACATTATGTAAATTAAATTACTTATGACACCATGATGATGCAGAGATTACCTCATTAATTAATGATTTAAATAAAATGAAAAGATAATGTAAAACCTAAGACCTACACTTGTCAAAAACCTATTGGATGGGTGTATTTCTAACCTTTATCACCTTATCCTATAAATTTATAATTTTTTGACCCTTTTTATCCGAAAATAATTTTATAATAAAGTATCTTTTCTTAACTTTCCAAGAGTTCCCCTCCTCTCCTCTTATAAAAGGCCCCCACCTCTACCTCCATACCCACACCTCTCAAGCCTTTGGTTTGGACAAGCTCTGCTCATTTAATCTCTCCAAATCCCTCTCATAATCCTTGAATCCTTACCTTGGGCAGAAATCTATTCAAGGAACCCTTTTGGTTCAAACCAAGAAGAGTTACCTGATTTAAAGGTAGTGTTTTCTCTTTTGTTCTTATGTTTTATTTTGCTTATCCAACCCCATAAACTCTTTTTATTCATTTATTTTGTAAAAACACCAGTATCTTCAATATACTAGGATGTTTTTATGATACTTATTAGTGCTACACCCACACACACATTCGTCTAATGGTTAAAGATCATACTGTTTCTGTGGTTGGTGAATTTATGCCTCATGAAACAATGATTGTTCAATATTCATTTAACTCTTTTAATGGTGTCCATTAAGATGTAACTATATTTATATATGATATATTTTATTTTTATGTTTTCATTATGATTTTATATTTTTCATTTGTGGCATACCTTTATGGTTTCCATTATGGGTAAACACGATAATTTCATTTTACGAAGTGCGGACTACCGCCCCCTCAAAGTGATTTGATTCGTTAATTCCATATGTGGGACGTATAACGGATTGTGTTAATGATATTATATATGATATTATACTGGAATTATAATATAACTTTATATCATTATGATTTAACTCTATTAAATATGAAATAGAAATGAAATTAGCGTTCATGCGTACGTACGGCTTACCGTCTAAATGAACGGTGCATTTCATTTATTAACTCTAAATGTTATATACTATTATAAATACATGTATATGATGTATATATATGAAATATATGATATCCAAATCATGAATATCATACTGTATATAATGAACCTTTGACCACATGAAAAACATGTAATTGTAAGAAGTCCACTTTTGACTTAAGAACCAAATACCGACAAAACAAACATTATTAACATAAATGATTACATAATGTTTATAACATGGAAATAAGTGATATAAAAGGAATAGTAAGATTGAAAAAGGTTCATAAGAAAGTATAAATTAAAACTAGTTTATTATTCAGGAGATTAAAGAGAAATCGAGTCACGTCGGACACGAGGTAAGGGACTTCGTCTCAATCCCCTTTCATTAAGGAATATTTTGTTCTAATACAAGGCTTTCTTTTATATGGTGTATAAAACCCTTTGTCTTTTAATTTAATTCAAAAGGAATCTTTTTCTATGAATATTTTTACAAAATGACAAAAAGGAATGTTTCTTTTAACGTACGCTGTGAAAACGACCTTTTTCCGCCGCTGCGAGTATTACTTGGTCTTTGGCTTCCTCAACAAGCCATAATGGTTTTTAAAATGAAATAAATACCATATACTCTTTTATGTATTTTGGTATTGAAAATGGTTATTATAATGGATTTTTTATGTCAATATATTTAATTGATATATTGTGATCAAACTGTGGAAATGTTTTCTTTCCATTATATTTGTTTTATGTTATATGATTTTATAATAGTACTTGGACATTTGACGGGTGGTTACGTGATAAACCATTTGACGGGTGGTTCCATGAATACCGGGATGGGTGGTTACTTTATAACCTCTAATGAATTGGGTGTGGAAGTCGTCCGTATGGCTATTCCATTAAGTGATATGCGTGGAAGTCGACCGGATGGTTATTCCACTTAAGTATGTTTATATCCCAAGTGACCTTTATATGTTATGTGTTCTTTATATGGGTTTTTTGGTAATCTTTTTGTTATAAAAGGGTAAGTAATGATATTTTATTCAATGAAGAGTATTTTCTTCTTCATAAAGTTGAAAAGTATAACTTTGATAAAGCATTCTTGGTTTACTGGTTGTTTTGAAAAACTAACAGCTTTCCTTCTTTATGTATCCCTTATTGAGATTTTTATGCTAACCCCATGTTTTTTTTAAATGTTTTTCACAGGACATAATGTGGAGTAGGGTCAAGGATGGGATCAAGAAAAAGTCATGCTTTCTTAAACATGAAACTAGACATGACTCTTTTTTTTAAGAGTTCATGTTTTGTAAAAAAAAGGGAAACATTATAGAAGTGTCTACTGTGTAATCTTTTTAGATGTAGTAGTTATGATCTAATTCTCTAAAATTCTAAACATGAAAAGATCCTCAATGTGAATTATTCATTTAATTCAATAATAAGTAATGTTTAAGGTCGGGCCATATACTTGGTATTAGAGGTCGATTTAGTTAACTTTATGAGTTAGAAAATTGTTAAATTATAAATTAATTTATGGTATGATTGAAATGATATAACATTTAAAGATTTCTTTGTTGCTTCACCAAATATATTCCTATGTTAAGAATGATTTTTCATAGAGGAACAAGGAAGATTTGCTGGGAAGGTGTATAGAGGGACATGACCTTACAAGGAAGTCTCATGAGATGGTCAAAATCAGAATTGAACAGTTTGTTGCAGTGATGGCTCAGTTGATTCAGGTGATAGATGATGGTTGTGTTTTTTGATGATATTTTGTTTTTTTCTAAATGTAAAGAGGAGCATGAAAGTCATTTAAGGGTTATCTTGAAAACCTTAAAATAAAGGAAACTGTATGGAAAATTCAGCATGTGTGAGTTTTGGTTACAACAAATTTCATTCCTTGGTCACATTGTTTCAAAAAATGGCATAACTGTTGATCCTGCTAAAACAAAAGTTTTTGAAGAATGGCCAAGACCCACAAATGTGACTGAGATCCAAAGTGTCCTTGGTTTTGCAGGTTACTACCGAAGGTTTGTTGAAAAATTTTCACGGTTATCTAGTCCAATGACTAAGCTTACTCGGAAGGGTGTTAAGTTTATCTGGAAAAAAGAATGGGACCATTGTTTTCAGGAGTTGAAAAGAAGATTGGTGAATGCTCCAGTTTTGGTACTTCCTTCTAGGAATGGTGAGTTTGTTATCTACAATGATGCTTCATTGAAAGGACTTGGTTTTTTCCTTATGCAGAATGATCAGGTAATTTCTGATGCTTCACGTCAGTTGAAAACTCATGTGGTAAATTACCCAACACATGACTTGGAATTAGCTTTTGTTGTTATTGATTTAAAAATTTGGAGGCATCATTTGTATGGTTTAAAGTGTGAAATTTATACTGATCACAAATGTTTAATGTATATATTCACTCAGAAAGAATTGAATATGAGACAATGGAGATGGTTAGAATTAATCAAGGATTATGATTGTACAATTCATTACCATCCAGGAAATGAAAATAAATTGGCTAATGCTTTGAGTCGAAAATGTAATGCTTTATTAACCATGCTGTGTTTGGAACGAGATCCTTTGGTTTTTGATTTGATGAACTTTGTCATAGAAGTTTTTTGTGAAGGAATTTCTTTTGTTTTGTTTCAGGTATCAGTGAGATCATCTCTATCAAACAGAATTAAGCAAGTGCAGAAGAAAGATAGTGGGTTGAAAAAAAGGTATAACTGGTTCAGAAGGGTATGTTTCCTGAAATTAATATTGATAATGATAGTGTTTTGAGGTTTGGGAAGAGATTACGTGTGCCTGGTGATTCACAGTTGAAGAATGAGTTGTTATGTGGGGCTCATAGTTCCCTGTTTTCAGTTCATCCTGACAGTACTAAGATGTACAGAGATCAGCGGGAGTATTACTGGTGGGATGTAATGAAATGAGATATTGCTAGTTTTACTGTAAAGTGTTTGACTTGTCAGCAGGTTAAAGTAGAGCAGCAGTTACCGAAAGGGATGCTTTAGCCTTTACCGGTGCCAGAGTGGAAATGATAAAATATATCTATGGACTTTGTTGTGGGATTACCGACAACATCTCGAGGTAATAATGCAATCTAGGTTATTGTTGATCTCTTGACTAAATCTGCTCATTTCCTTCCTATTCAAGATACTTTCTCTCTAGATCAACTTTCTCGATTGTATCTTAAAGAGATAGTGAGGTTTCATGGAGTTCCGCTATCCATTGTATCTAATCGTGATCCCAGGTTTACTTCTAACTTTTGGAAGGGCTTTCAGAAGTCGTTGGGTACTGAATTAAATTTCAGTATAACTTTTCATCCTCAATCAGATGGGCAGTCAGAATGAACAATTCAGACTTTGGAGGATATGCTACGTTCTTGTTCCATGGATTATTAGGGATGTTGGGACCAACATCTATCATTGGTTGAATTTTCATATAACAACAGTTTTTATTCCAGTATACAGATGGCTCTGTTTGAGGCATTATATGGTAAACGGTGTCGAACATCAGTTTTTTGTGATGAAGTGGGTGAAAGGAAGTTGATGGGACCCGAATTGGTAGAATAGATGGCAGAAAAGGTTCAGTTGATTCAGAAATACATGAGAACAGCTTAGAGCAGACAGAAAAGTTATGCAGACAATAGGAGGAAGGATATCTCTTTCGAGGTAGGTGATCATGTTTTTCTCAAAGTCTTACCATGGAAAAGTGTGATGAGATTTGGTAAGAAAGGAAATCTGAGTCCAAGGTTCATTGGACCATATGAAATTTTGGAGAAAGTTGGATCAGTTGCTTACCTAGTGGATTTACCTCTGAATTTATATCGGGTACACAATGTTTTTCATGTTTCGATGTTGAGAAAGTATATGCCAGATCCATCTCATTTTTTGAGCCCAGAGGTAGTTTTGTTCGACGATAATCTCTCTTATGAAGAACAACCAGTCCATATTCTTGACCATAGAGAGAAAGTGTTGCGGAATAAGGTAATTCACTAGGTAACATTTTTATGGAAAAAACATATTGTTGAAGTGGCAACATGGGAATCTGAAAATGATATGAGGGAAAAATACCCCCACTTATTTTGATAAGTGAATAAAATACTGAGGACACAATTTCCAAAAGGGGGGAAGGATGTAACAACCCAGGTAAATAAAGAATAAAATATTTTCATATTTATTAATATTTTCGAATTAAATATTAATTTTACTTTAAATGGGTTTCTATGTTCGATAGCGTACCCGATACGCAACAAGGAGATTCTTTGAAATCTTACGTTGCACAACTAGTAATAAAATAATATTATTTTAAATGGTAGTTAACACGTAGCCATTGTATTGGTGGTAATGAATTGAAATAACTAAAATATGATTATATAGATTTTTTAAATGTTTTTACATTTATCCAATAAAATATTAAGGTTTAAAATATGAAAAGAATTCAATCTTAGGCATATATACTCTATTTTTCACTAAAGGTCCACTTATCGCCTTTTGATAGAGAACCTTCATTAAATATAGTTTTGGTTACTATTATACATTATATTGGACCGAATAAAATTCTTCTTTAGAATTGGGACATCAAAATTTACTTTGTGTAAATTTTTGGTATTTTTCCGATAAAGTTAATTTTTTTAATGAATAGTGAAAAATGTTGTATTTTAAATCAAAACCTCTTTTTAATATAATTTATTTATATGATTAGATTATCTTTTGATTTTTTTTTAAAGTTAAATTAGAATATATTATTACTATTTAATCCAATTGTGGTCATTGGAATTAATTTCACTTTGAAATTGGACTTAAACTAGTGTCAATCTTTTGATATATATTATTTCATAAAAACACGTTATTTGTCCTCATAGCGGGAAATAATTATTAAATTAATTAATATGACTTATATGTGTTGAATTTTTTAAAATAGACATCATTTTTAAATTTGGAATATCAAATATAGCTTAGGGTGATGTTTTGGTATTTTTCAGAAAAACATCAATTTTTGATGAATAGTGAAACCACTAAGTGGTACATAAAATAATAATTTTTTCATTTAAATGAAATTTTACCACCTCCGTGTTTTTAATTTCAAAAATCCGACATACATGGTTGTCATTAAGAAGTAAAATTTGGTACAACGGGATTAAAATAATTGTTTGGTGAATAGTAACTTTTCTGTTTTTAATCGCTATTGGAGGTAATTAGTGTAGTTTAAGGTAAAAATAATGTTTTAATAATATAAAAGGACATATACACATGTCCTACTCTTATTTTATGTTTCATGGATGACAATGAAAATCCATGGGTAAACTTGGTGTCCCCATGAAGCCACTTTGGTAGGAAAATGACATTAAACACTTTTTATTTAATGTTAAAATAAAAATGTCACAAACATGAGATGTTTTATAAAAACAATTTTTAAATGGGGTTATAAAAGTCATAATTTTGACTATAAATATTTATTAGAAAGCTAAAATGATTTCTTACAGCATTCTATTTTTTTAAAATTTTTATACATTAAATAAATTAAATTATTTCTGACACAATGATGATGTAGTGATTTCCTCATTATATAACGATTTAAATAAAATGAAACGATAATGTATAATATAAGAATAAAACATGTAAAAAACATGTTGGATGGGTTATTTTAGAACTTTTATCACCTTATCCTCAATATTTATAACTTTGGGACCCTTTTTATCCGAAAATCTTTTTATAATAAAGTATCTTTTCTTAACTTTCCAAGAGTGCCCCTCCTCTCCTCTTATAAAAGTACCCCACCTCTACCTCCTTACCCAGACCTCTCAAGCCTTTGGTTCGGCCAATCTCTTCTCGGTTTATCTCTCCAAATCCCTCTCCACATCCTTGAAGCCTTACCTTGGGCAGAAAGCTCTTCAAGGAACCATTTTGGTTCAAACCAAGAAGAGTTACCTGATTTAAAGGTAGTGTTTTCTCTTGTGTTCTTATGTTTTATTTTTCTTCTCCAACCCCCTAAACACTTTTTATTCCATTTTTTTGTTACAAAACCATTATATTAAATATACTAGGATGTTTTTATGAGAATTATTAGAGATACACCCACACACACCTTCGTTTAATGGTTAAAGAACATACTGTTTCTGTGGTTGGTGAATTTCTGCCTCACAAAACGATTATTGTTCATTCTTCTTTTAACACCTTTAATAGTGGCCATTAAGATGTAACTATATTTATATATGATATATTTTATGTTTATGTTTTCCTTATGCTTCTGTATTTTTCATTTGTGTCATACCTTTATGGTTTCCATTATGTGTAAACATGATAATTTCATTTTAGGAAGTGCGGACTACCGCCCCCTCAAAGTGATTTGATTCGTTAATGCCATATGTGAGATGTATAAAGGAGGGAGTTAATGATATTATATATGATATTATACTGGCATTATAATATAACTTTATATAATTATTATTTCACTCCATTAAATATGAAATAGAAATGAAAGTAGTGTCCATGCGTACGTACGGCTTACCGTGTCCATGAACGGTGCATTTCATTTCTTACATCTAAATGTTATATAATATTATAAATACATGTATATGCTGGATATATATGATATATATGATATACAAATGATTAATATAATTTAGGATATAATGAACCTTTGACCACATGAACAACATGTAATTGTAAGAAGTCCACTTTCGACTTAAGAACCAAATATCGACAAAACAAACATTATTAACTTAAATGATTACATAATGTTTATAACATGGAAATAAGTGACATAAAAGGAATAGTAATCTTTAAAAAGGTTCTTTATAAAGTATAAATTAACACTAGTTTATTATTCAGGAGATTAAAGATAAATCGAATCACGTCGGACACGAGGTAAGGGACTTCGTCTTAATATCCTTTCATTGAGGCATATTTTGTTATAATACAAGGCTTTCTTTTATACGGTGTATAAACCCCTTTCACTTTTAATTTAATTAAAAAGTAAAATTTTTCTATGAATCGTTTTAAAAAATGAAAAAAAGGAATGTTTCTTTTAACGTACAAGGTGACAATGACATTTTTCCGCCGCCGCGAGTATTATTTTGTCTTTGGCTTCCTCAATAAGCTGTAATGTTTTTTAAAATGAAATAAATACCATATGCTCTATTATGTATTTTGGTATTGAAAATGGTTTTTATAATGGATTTTTTATGTCAATATATTTAAGTTATATATTGTGATCAAAGTGTGGAAATGTTTTCTTTCCATTATATTTGTTTTATGTCTTATGATTTTATAATGGTACTTGGACATTTGATGGGTGGTTACGTGATAAACCATATGACGGGTGGTGCTGTGAATACCAGGACAGGTGGTTACGTTATAACCTCCATTGCATTGGGTATGGAAGTCGGTCATATGGATATTCCATTAAGTGATATGTGTGGAAGTCGACCATATGGTTTTTCCACTTAAGAATTTTTATGTCCCAAGTTACCTTCATATGTTATGTGTTCTTTATATGGGTTTTATGGTAATATTTTGGTTACAAAAGGTTATGTAATGATCTTTTATTCAATGAAGAGTATTTTCTTCTTCATAAAGGTAAAAATTATTACTTTGATAAAGTATTCTTGGTTTACTGGTTGTTTTGATAAACTAATAGATTTCCTTCTTTATGTATCCCTTACTTAGATTTTTATGCTCGGACCAAGTTTTTTTGAAATTTTTTTCATAGGACTTAATGCGGAGTAGGGTCAAGGATGAGATCAAGGAAAAGTCATGCTTTCTTAAACATGGAACTAGACATGACTCTTTTTTTAAGAGTTCATGTTTTTAAAAAAAAGGGAAACTTTGTAGAAGTGTCTACTGTGTAATCTTTTGAGATGTAATAGTTATAATCTAATTCTCTAAAACTCTAAACATGAAAAGATCCTCAATTTGAATTATTCATTTAATTAAATATTATGTAATGTTTAAGGTCGGGGCCTTATATTTAATCCCAAATAGTATTAATTTTTCAAACCATGTTTTTCACAGGGATTAACTTACAACTATTTTGGTCAGAGATCCATGTTGAGAAATTCATTTTATCATTGTCATCAAGTTTTTATAAGCATGACCATTTTGTATATTTGTTTCCTACTTCTCCTAATGTCTTACTGTATTTATTCTACTCTAAGGTTTTGTCACTTTTGCTGCTTACTCGAGCATGTGTTACATATTAAATATTTGATGGTGTCCACCGAATGTACTGGTATGTCCTCATAAATGTTGGTGTTAGAATTTCAATTTATCTCATGTATTTACTACTATACTATTTACATTTCCTCTTTTCCATAAAACATACAAATTTCTCTTTTAATTTGTTGTTGGAATTTATTACTTGACATAAATGGTTGTCAAAATAATTTTTGAATCCAAGGTATATAGGGTACAAGAAATGGTGAGTGATCAAAAATACTCAATTCCATTTGTTCTATTTGATAAGAATGTTATTATAATTATAAAAATAGCTGAACAAATGAAATATGCTTTAAAATAGGTACTGATATATAATGGTTTACATTATGTAAATATATTCCCATTAGAAATAAAGGAAATTTTTTATTCATTATTTATACAGGATAACAATGACTTTGGATTTACTCTAAAGTATAATAAATTCATGTTGAAAATAGTTCTTTGATTTATTGAAATAGATTATTACAACATTCTGAACTATCATTTTTTATATAGACATAACATGGATAAATCACTATGTCCTAAATACCAAAATTCATTTTAAAAATTATGACTACACATTCAAACATAACAACATACGATAATTTTAAATTTCTTGAATCATAGATATAAATGACATTTTAATATTTTTTATCCATATTTTTTAGGATAATAAGAGCAATGGATGTTTTTGAAGTGATAATATAGATGTTGTTTCTCTAAAATCAACCTTTCATCTTTCATCTACCCAGGTACAAAAGTGTGCTCTTAATGGACTGATATGAACTCCATTAGTTTCATGTTCAGACCCAAGAACTTCATTTTTTAATCCCTGAGAATAATGGATAAATGTAAGTGGAATCATTGTCTACTAAAAAATGGAGTTCTTTGGGTCATTTTCTTGAAAGATGAATCCCCTGATATCATTGTTAGTGATTCGGGAATTTATATTTTTTATTGAAATGTGTTGCCAATTGGGATATTTCCCAATGCTTTTTCATTTATATGGCTAAGGATTTAAACCTGTAATAGATTGTACTGTGATAAATTTTCCTCAAACAATTGATAAACTATATGTTTTTATACAAACAATTAAAGTGGCATGAATTATGTAGCATGGATTGATCATTCATTCTTCTTCTGTTTTTCTAACCATTTGATTGTAGATAATTGTAAACATCATGACTATCGTGTTGTGTAATGGAAGCAAAATCCATGATTTTATTTTATTTTATGTCACTATAGATTAACACCTTTTTGGGATTCTATTATGATAAATTTTCCTCAAACAATGGTTACACCCTATGTTTATGATCCAAACAAGGAAACTGGAAAGAATTATGCAGCTAGAATTAACTATTAATTCTTATTCAATTTTCTAACCATCTTACTATAGATAAATGTAAACATAATCACTACAGTGTGTTACAATGGCAGCATATTTCAATATGAAAAATTTCAATTAAATTTTTCTTGACATGTAATTTTTCACTTTGATTCCAGTTGGAACAAATAAATAAATTATTATTTCATCTCAAACTATCCACTATGAAGTCCTTAGGGATGTTTATCCATACCCAGTATTCTTAGGGTTAGATTCCTTCATAACTTCCTTATCAGTAGCACTAGCTATACCAAAATGATGGATTACATGATCTGTATACAAGGTCTCATTGGAGTTCCCTTTATCCTGTAAAAAATCCACCTGGACAGCCTATACATTTTTTGAGTAAGGATTCTTAGAAGATGTCATTGAGAGTGAATGAGTGGTCTGGCCCTAGTCAAGTCCAGTCACCACCTCAACCTTCATAGGAGTGTCCTTCTCAGCCTAAAATTTATTATTTTTAATCATATAGAATTATTTTCCAACATCATTTCACTAATTTTTTTAATTATTTGTAAGTAATTCTGTGAAAACAGAGCACATGCATCCAAATATAACCTTATTTTTACAAACTCAACCCAATGTTATAAAATCCAATCAATGAAAAAATATAGGTAAAATGGTCATTTAAATATGGTGTTTTTTGTTGAATATTACCTATATGGGTGTTTTTTTAACCAGTTTCCAACATATAGACAGATTTCCAAACACTATTTCACTGACATTTTTTATTCCGTATAGGTACTTCTGTGAAAAAATGGTGCAGGCAAACAGAACCTTATGAAAAAAAAACAGACCCCAATGTTATAAAATCCAATGAATTCCAAATACAGGTAAACTAGATGATAAAACATTGTCTTTTTTTTGTTGCGGATTAGTTGTATGGGTGTGTTTGTTATTATTTCCTAGCTTATAAGTAAGCTTTCATTTAAAGGTTAAAGTTGTTTTTTTATCTGATTTGTCGTTTATTTAGAATATATGTGACACTATGAAGGAAGATGAAAAAGTGTAGGAAGCAATTTTAATAATAAGTTGCATGAAACAGTACATAAAAATCATCTTCCAACACTGAAGTTTGATGGGGTGCTGTTTTATGAGAAAATAGTTAAATCCACAGAGAAATTTGATTCCAAATACTATGTTGGAATGTGATTCCATGGAGTCGTTTACAAGTATTACTTGTGGAGAAGTCATGTTGATGAAGTAAAGAAACTTAACTATGAAAAATTGTGATTGTGATCAACGTTATTTGAGCATGCTATATACTAATGTGATAAAATGTGCACTTTTTTCACTAATTTAATGCTTTGTATTACATTTTTATTTATTCTTTTGATGGTTTGGGTGAGAGAAAAAACTAAATATCTGAGTCTTGATATATTCATTACAGTGGATTTTAAAAGTGCATTACAATGGATTTATCTTATTAATAGGTAACAAGTTGAATATTGCTGGTGTAATGGAGTCTTTACTGTAGTAATTTTTTGTGTTAGTGTTGTAGTTTAGTCCTGTTTTTGTTTAGTCCATAGAATGTTGATTCTTAATAAGTAGTTCGAAAGTTTTTTTCTTTTAAATAGAGGTAGATTACTTTATTTTCATTTTTTAGATGATTATCATTACTTTATGAAATCTTATTTCTATCTTTTGATGTCTTCTGTACAGAACTAAATGTCTGCTAAGTGGTCAGTAACCTCTTTAATAATTGAATGTTATACCGATAACCCCCCTACCCATGTGTATCCTACTCATGATCCCCACCTCCTCCTATGCATTGGGCTTTAACTGTTCCTCTACCTCCACCTTTTCCTCCTTTTACACCTCTTCATCTTCCTTTTCCTCCACCGCTCCTCCAACATAGTTCTAAGGCTACTATTCATCACTTTATTTATGACTTGCATTCATTTTATTTTTTTTCCTTTTTTACTTACAATTTCATCCGCCTCTTAAATCATAAATTGGCCATTATGTATGAAAATGATAGATTAAAAATATGAACATCCTAAACAATACCTTTTAAAGACACCACATCAAATTCATAATGATATATCATGTTTTTCAGAATCTTTTTACATCATGTTATTTCCTTTTCATTCATTTTCACATATATTTTTGAATACATGTTCTTATTTTTTATTTATTTTCATTATTATCTATCACTAAAGTAATAACTTTATCATATTTTATTTTATTTTCATTATTAAATACTCGAACTATTAAAACACTTTTGAAAATTAGATTTTAATTATAGAGCTGTGCGTATGCACGGGCGAGGTACTAGTAATTATTAAATGGATAGTATAATGTCATAAATGAATAATGTATGATATCATAAATATTAATATGTTCTTAGTATAATTTAATAACATACTATAGTATTCATAAATGGGGTTAAACCTACCCTCAACTAAAGTAATGTTCAAGGTAAGGGGTTTTCATCTCACTCTTTATTCCCATGAGATCCATGCCATATTGCCACTATTACATTTTCTGTGGTGTATATACTGCACAAACTTGTATTATTTGTGTAATAAACATTAATTTATGTGTATTTACATATTCATTGTATGATACCTCTTTCATGGGGTGTATGTTTCATAAGATACCAAATGGGTAAGGGTTTATTTCACAATCTCTTCATTATCTGAGGTTGTTTATACATAATCATCTTCTAAGACCACTTTATCATCCACACCCATGTATTTTAAAAATTAATTCCAAAATTTTTTTACTATTTACTAGACTATGGGTTAAAGTAAATTATACCTTTTTTAAACTTTTTATAATTTTGTTTTAATGGAATCTTTCCGTCGTTTTCCAAACAAGGTCGTTTTTTACCTTTTCAACAAAATTAATGTAAGAATGTATTTTTTTAACTTATACGGAAGGTGAATCTATTTTATACCATTATAAAATCATTAAATCTTACCTTAAATGCTTATAAGAATATTTTCAAAGAACATTTTTTCGTTTATAATTATGTGACTTTTAAATAATTTCAAAAAAAGATATATTTATCTCAAATAGTATTGATTTCATCTATGTCAACATCCTTTGATGGATTTTAATCTTATTTGATGTTGATTCGTTATGATACAAACATCCATATATTATTTAATTTTTTGGGATATGTTTGACTATGGATGTGTTATTTTTATACCATTCATGTTTTATGGAGAAAGTATTGACATTTCTTTTGGTATTTTTAATGTGAATGTTTACGTTATGTTTAAACATGTTCATATGAGGAATGTGTTAGACTTAATAAGTGATGGGTGGAGCATGCTATAGCTCCTCGATGCATTGGACGGTCTCATGAGACAATCTAGTGTCTTGGCACAAGGCCTTGACAAAATATTATTTGTAGTCTTGGCACAAGGCCTTGACTATATGGTTAAGATAGTCTGGCATTATGCATTACATCATTATGAAAGATGTTATTATTATTGCATGTGATTATTGGACTAGTAGAATATCCATGTAAATAAGTAAATGGAAATATTTCATAGTTTTTCTACCATATTATGCTGAAATTAATGTTTAAAAGGGATTTGGTTTTAGTTATACATTTCCTTAAATGTTTATGATTATTTATGAAAGTTTCTGCTATATTGTTATCCTTACTGGGCATCTAAGCTCCCCCGTTTCTATGTTTTATTTTTCCCAGGATGTGAAGAAGTATTTTATCAATGACCTTCAGGGATAGTATAAGGAGTTATGAGTGTAGAGACAATATGTTGTTGTAGTTTTCACTTAATTATGTAATGTAAACTTTATGAATGTTTCTAGTGATTCCAAGGCTACTAAACTAATCGGTCTTTTGAGACATGATCTTTTGTGATCATGCCAATGTCATGTAATAATTCACCGACTCTATGTAACTATGTTCGGGGTGTTAAAATATAATTCTTTATAGAGTTTCAAAACATGATTTGAAAAATGGGGATTTTTAAATCTAGGGTGTTGTTCAACAAACACATCCTCATATTTATATCCATTTAGAAATGAAATTTTAACATCCATTAGATAAATTATGAAATCCAGATACACTATATAAGAAAGTAGTATCCTAATGGAATCTAGTATAACTATAGATGGAAAGGATTCCTCATAGTTTATTCCTTCTTCTTGATTGTATCCTTGTGAAACTAATGTATCATTGTTTCTCACTATATTTCCAGACTAATCAACTTTGTTTCTAAACACCCATTTAGTTCTTATGGTATAAGTGTCTATAGGTCATTCCACTAATTCAGAAATGTTGTTTCTTTCAAACTAATTTAATTCTTCTTTCATAGATATCACCCAAAATTCTTCATTGATGGAATCATTAATATTTTTGATTTTAAGATGTAAATGAAAAGATTGATGTTCAACTCGTTTTCTTAGAGAAGCTCTAGTTTTTGTGCCCCTATTTAGATCACCTATTTCAAAATATAAAGTATGATTCATGAGAGTTATAATCCCTATAGAAAGGGTTGGAATAGACTCAACTTGGATTTATACAAGTTCAGATTCAATAGGCTAAGATTATAAAAAAATTTCAAAACTATTTGTTTTCACTGGGGGTTTACTATCTTTATCATTAAGGTCTTGAATTGACATATATTCCTCAAGATATTCAAGAGAGGTTTTAGGTTCATGTGTATCAGTATCATCAAATTTGAAATTAACTAATTCTTACACACATTTGGTTCGCTTATTGAATACTCTATAGGCTTTACAAGGGATAGAGTACCCTAAGAAATTTTCAAAATTTCTTTTGGATGGTAATTGTCAAGATAATCCCTAGTGTTATGGATAAAGACTTTGAAAAAAAAACACTAAAGTAAATAACCTTAGGTTTTCTATTTTTAAATATCACATAAGGGGTATTCTTAACAAAATTTATAATTAAAACTCTATTGATGATGTAACAAGATATATTAATAGCTTCATCACAAAAATTGATAAACACATTATACTCATTAAGCATAGTTTGGGAAATCTCTTGAAGATTCTTATTACTTCTTTCTACAACTCCATTTTTTTTGAGGTGTTCTAGGAGAATATAAATAGTGATTATAACCATTATTTGAGAAAAAAGTATGAAAATCCTAATTTTCAAACTCACTAAAATGATCAATTCTCAATGTCTTAATTCTAAGTCCACTATGATTTTCTAGAGGCATGGAATATTTAATGAAGTAAGAACACAATTTAATTTTGTGAGCTAGAAAGAATACTGAAGTTTATCTAAAAAATCATATACAAGAATATTGACATAGTGATTCCCATTTAAACTTGAAACTCTTGATGGTCTAAAAAAATCCATGTGAACAAACTCAAGCAGTTGAGAATTTGAAACATCTTTAATTGGTTTGAAAGTAAATTTTTGTTGTTTTCCCATTTGACAAGTATTACAAACATTGTTATATGGTAATTCCAATTTAGGTAAGTCAATAACTAAACCTTTCTTAGTGGGTTTTATAGGTGATTGTACATATCTGTTTCCTAATCTTCTGTTCCATAACCATGATTACTTATGAAAAGCATTAAAACAGGAAACAATTTTCATAGCTGAAGTGTTTAATTCCATAGCATATATATTTTCATTTCAAATAGAAGTGAATACTAAATAATTTTTATAATTAAAATAGTGAATTTATCATTTTCAATCATAACATTAAAACCATAATCACACAAATAAGAGATACTATGTAGATTAAACTTTCAACCATCAACAAAAAGTATCTTTTAAATCAATATATATTAAGATTACCAATTTGGTCTAACCCAATGATCTTTCCCTTATAATTATCAGCAAATGTAACATGTCCACCATCAAAACTGATTAGGCTCTTGAAGAATGAATAGTATCATATCATATGTCATGAACATCTACTATCTATGTACCATAAGGTTTTACAGTATCTATTTAGACAATTTTCCTATAAAACAGATTAGGAAAGTGGTACCTTGGGTACCCAGATTTTATTGAGTCCATAAAGGATAAAAAGTAATGATTTTAGAACCCATATTTGTCTTATAGGTTTCTTATAATCAACATAAATGTTTCGAGACATAAACACTTTGTTAGATCCTTCAGAAAAATGTTTTTCAATAGATGGTCCAGAACCTGAACTAGCAGTAAACTGTCCAGATTTTGGAACAAATTTGTTCTTAATAATTATTTATTGTCCTTGTTGATATCATATACTAGTTGGGTATTTTGAATCAATTTTTTACCCTAGGAACTGAGTCAAGGTATCTCTACTAGCAATAAAATTCTCATTATTGCTTTTAAATTTCTCATTTGATAATTTTAGATCAGTACTTTCTTTTAAAAAATACGCAAATTTATCCTTTTCAATATCCAAAATCAGACTTATAATTGGAATTTAAGGAATGCTGTCTTTGAAAAAATTTATATTTATCCTTGAGTTCATTAAAGGTATCCTCAAGAATTCTATAGTATTCAAACAATTCATCCTGAGTCACATTTTTACCATTATTTGATTCACATTCATTCCCCGAATAGTCATTATTATGTATAGGAGAATTAGGTGTTACCTCGTATGTTTCATTCACAAAACATATGTTTTCATGATTTTTATTTTTAGTATCAAAACTGTGAGATCCAAGGGATCTATCTTATGATGCAATCCAAATAGCCTTCATAGGCTTTTTATATCCCCTTCCCTTATCATCATATTTCTTCTTAAATTTCAGCTTGGGGAAATCTGCCATCACATGACCTTTTTGTTTACACTAATATCAGATTATCTCATTTGTGTTGACATTCCATTTTCTATAATTTTCCATTATCCATTACTATCATACCTTCATATAATGTTTTAATTTCTAAATAACTTCTTATTTTGGTAGAACATTTTGAATCATCTAGCATGATGGTCCATCTCATCATCACTGTCAGAATCTGAATCATCGCTGGTGGAACTATCTACAAGAACATGATATTTTTCATTGTCTTTTCTCTTTGAGGTGGCAGTGTTGAATGCTACATATTTTTTACTTGGATAATCACCTGATTGTTGATTAAACTTAAGCTCTTCTTCATACATCATATGTTTTCCAATAAGTTACTTTACTAGTATCTTTCTTGTGTCATAGAGTTCTTGGATTGAAACAGATGTTCCCCTCCATCTGTTAGGTAGGCATCGAAGCAATCTCCTAAACTGATCCTTGTTGTCTACTAGTTTCTTAATAAGACTCATGGTATTTACTATTTTATTGAACCTAAGATACATCTCAGAGATAGTCTCAATAGACATCATTTTAAAATTATCATATTTAATGCTATAAGTATCTAATATCATTTCTTTAACATTGGTTGCTCCGTCATGGGAAATAGCCAATGTATCCCAAATTTCATATATAGTTGTACTGGAAGATATTCTATTGAATTTTTCATCACCTAGAGAATAGGAAAATTCATTCATTTCTTTATAGTTATTATTATATATATCTTTAGTTAACTGAGACCATGTATCCCTAGTAGTAGAAGGTAATTCACGTTGTTTCTCAATTGTGTCCCAAATTTTAGGACCCATGCTCTCCATATAAATTTTCATTTTTAATTTCTAGTGAGCATAGTTATTACCATTAAATAAATGTGGCATGTTAGTAGTCTCACCCTAAACTCGATTATCCATTGCTAATTAGAATTAAAAAACTGCACATTTAGATATGAAAAACAATTTAAGATATATAATATACAACTAAAATCACAGTTGAAAATAAAACATGAAAGACTGTTCTGATGGTAGAAACAAACAAACCATATTATACCAAATGTTGTTTGGGGTGGATACTCAAGACGGGGTGAATTGTGTTCCTACTTAAAATTTCTAATAAAATCATTATGATAAAAATTACCCAATTTGAAACAAGCCAGTTAATTAAGGGTGTAGATATTTAAATGATAAATTGGTCAAAAAATTTCTAAATGGTTGATTATTCCTCAGTTGAATTAGTGTAAAACACTTATACACCTTTTGAAATAGGTTTAGTAATTTAAACACATAAACACACTAACCATAACAAACTACCAGATTTAGTGTATAACAGTTTTATGATTATGAAATTATAAGAAGTGGACAATATAAAAACAAAATATTACAAAATAAATTATACAATATAATAAAACAAGAGGTTCAGTCTTAATTCGAGACTTAATCATCTCTACTTGGTGATCACCTTTCACTAGGAAATTTATATTAACAATAAATATGATAAACAACCAATATCGAGCTTTAAAATATTTTTCAAAAAATATCCAGTTTTCAAAACCTCTACCAGAGTTCTTTATGGGAAAAAACTAGTCCACACACGGCCTCTTCCAAAATTATACATGAGAAAAATGTTTAATTAATTTCTGGTGTGATGATTTTCAATATACTCCATTTTAAGCACATGATACTGTGTGTGTGTGTAATAGAAAAAAACACACTTCTCAGAAATGTACGATAAATAACACAATAGATATAATGATTTAAATATATAGTTTAAAAGGCTCTATGTGGTTTCATTTCACCTCTTTACTCTTAGTGTGAAGAAATTGACTTTTAAGTCATTCTCTGGAATTTTCCTCCAAAACAGAGTGTCGCAACTCCAGGGGCTAGCTTCCAGGTAATGATGTGTTTTTTTACTTGGTTTGAAAGAGATTATATGAAGCATAGAGGTATGTATTGTATTTTTTCTCCCAAAATTATCCTTTTGAATCTCTTTAGTTAGCAGTGTAATTGTTGGTGTGTTCTGATTGTTCTTCAGATCTATCATGTAATGTTCCTTGCTCCTTCCTTTTTCATGTATAGATCGTTCTTCAATTTTATATTTGAGGTCCAACAATATGAATTGTAAAACCTCATGTGGTCCTACTCATACATCTTATTATCTCCTGATACTGTCTCTTAATATGTCAACAATCAGCATTAATTAATCTCAGAAGCATTAATTTTTCCAAATATGACAATTACAATAATCTCAAGAAAACTGACAATGTATAAAGTAGAAGGGTATATGTATTGGTAGACTGGTCGTTGTAGCCTTCTCGGCGGTAGGCTTCATCGGTAGGCTTCATCTGTAGGATTCATAATTGTGACCTTGTAGTAGTAACCTTTAGCAGTAAATCAACAATAGTAGCATTTGAGTGGTATAATTGTATTGATAACTTAGCGGTAAGGATTCTCAATGGAAACCACTGGTGGGGATCTCTAGCGGTAAACTCTAGCAGTAATCTCTTGTGGTAACCTCCAATGGTATCCTTTAGAGGAAAACTCTAGTAGTAACCACTAGCAGTAATCTCTAGCATGAACCTTCCAGTGGTAACCTTCCAATGGTAACCTCTTGTGGTAACCTCAAATGGTATCCTCTAGCAGTAACCTCCAGCAGTAACCTTCCAGTGGTAACCTTCCAGCGGTAACCCCTTGTGGTAACCTCTAACAGTAATCTTTTACTTAGAGAAAATTTCCACTGCAAACATTAAACAAGAGAATAGTGAGATAGAAAATACATAATTGTTATATGATGAAAACTAATGAAACATAATTTTCATATAAATGAAACATTATTTGGTATTATCAAAATAGGTGAGTCCAACAGACCACATCAATTCCCACACATATGAGTAATTAAAATGTACTCTTGAATATTTATATCATTAGATATAAACTTTTAAACAATACATTCGAGGGAGATATATGACCGTACACCTCATCATCCAAACATATAAATTCAACTTTATAATCATCCACTTATCAAATCATAAATATACCACAGAAATAAATTGGGTTTCCAAAAACATTCAAATGAAAATACTTCACTTTTTATAGAATAAATAACAAAATAATGGAATTTTTTTTCATAAAATATTCAAATGGAAATCATTGATTTTTTATAGTTTGAATAAAATGAGGAAAATGAGTTCCATAATCTTTTCATGAGGAATCACGTAGAAAAATTGTCAATAATCCTAAGAATATAAACCCATGGAAAGTAAAGGGTTATCCAAAGATATTCAGTAACTTTCTAGGTAAACATTATTCAATGAAAATAAAAAATCATATGGCATTTAATCTATATAGATAAAAGGTATAACGTTAATAAAAAAATTTAATTAATTATTGGTGTCAAGGTGAACACACATAAGTCAACTGAATCAATAATATAGTATTAATAGAGGAAATGTATTGAATTAAAAATTACAATTATACATCAAATTTAGATAACCCAGGAAAAGGCAGTGATATGTCATTCCTCTAAAAGCTTTGTATTTAACATAATCCACTTAGAGAAATAATGTTCATATTATCATTTAAATAATTTTCTTGACCATCTATAACATATATCAAAGGAAGTAAAATTAGTTGAAAAACACTTATTTAGGCCTAAATGGCCAAAAGGCTTCTTTTTTATTGATCTTTTGATAACGCCCTTTTCAAGGGATGAGGGGGACCCATACATGTCCCATAGGCCTAGGTGATTACATTTCTCGTAGGCTTGAGAGACATGACATTAAGAGAAGTTATTAGGGAATTCAACTAGACTATATCTACAAGGAACGTCCCATTCCCAGCCTCAGCATCGTGTTGATAGCTCTCCTTCTTTGCATGGTCGTCTGGCTAAGCATCCTGTGTAATCATAGGCTGGTCCCGATGGCATAGCCATATCCTCTCATTCATTACCAATTCATTTGGTTCTTCTCTGGTGAGTGCGCATACTCTAAATCCTCCTCTAGGGTTCATCCTTTTTTGTAGAGTCTGTCTAGCATAATTGCATGTGGCAAGAATGCCTTGAGGTGGCTCGAAAGCCTTAAATGTGGCCCGAAAGCCCTACTGACTTAACGACATGGGTGGCCCAAAGGCCTTAATGACTCCTAACTCAAACCGGTGGCCTAATGTGAATAGTTCATGGCTACTACAGTACCGAACAGTAACTTCTACAGTAACTACTACTGTATCCACACAGTGCCTACTGTAGGGATTATTATAGTACCGGTACAGTACCCTAGAAACATTCCTCTTCCTGGTTTCAAACATGGGTCTCTTGGATACACTTAAGGATACCTCACCAACTTATTTGTGGCTCATGTGAAAAAGAACACTTTTTTAGGAGCTTTAGAAAAAAATACATCATTAATTATAAATATGCATTTTATTTTGAGATAATTCTTACAGAAATATTTTATAATGATAAGATAAAAAAATTTCTTTCATAAATCATAAAAAATTAGAGATAAATTTTCATATAAAACACCAATGGTGAAAGAAAAATATTATTATATGAAAATGTAAAAAAAAATGTTTTTTAATCTTTGACAAAAATTACCCATACAAAAAAATTAAAATTTTTAGTTAAAAAAAGAATAATTAGAATAAAAATAAATTAAAAACTATTTATGTACAGATAATAATGTTTTCAAAATCATCCTATCAATATAAATATAAAAAAATAACGGTTCATGGATGAGAAGAAGAGAAGAGTAATCTTTTATATTCAAGAAATAGTTCATGTAAATTTTGAGTCAATAGGAAATGAAATTGGGGGGGGGGGGTGGATAGAAATCCCAATGAGTATCCATACAATATTATTAGAGGATTTTGATATAATATAAATTTCATCGATGAAATATCTTTCAAAAATAGTCTTCATTAGAGCATAATATTGGCAATGAAACACATGTCATTTGAGTAATATTTTAATTAAAACCATTCTCTTCATTTGTGTTTTTAAATCAAACGTTATTTATAAGATAACATGATATATATTAAAAACCCATAAATATAAAAAATAAATTAATTATGAAATAATTACACGGCTTTTTAGATGACATGCTTCAAAATAAGAATGATACTTCAAGAAGTAAAATTTAAGACAAAGAACACCTTACAATAATTGTAATTTTTGAGTGAAAACCTCATGAGTGAACGAACATGGAATAACATATTACACATAATGTAATATAATGTAGTTATGATAAAAAAATATTAGATATAAGTATTTATACCATTCAATGTAAAATTTTTTGTATAATAATAATTAGGTCTCAAAGGATTAAAAACTGAGATTACAAACCCTTACCTTAATTCTGGAATTCAGCTAAAGAAATTGAATATAATGTATAAGAAAAATAACTATACGAATAATATATTATTGATCATTATTCATATATATAAACCATTATAATATTTATTTAATAATATTATTTGTATGTATATTAGTTATTTGTTATATATTTTCAATATTGGGGGTGAGTAATCTCGATCGTTATGTACAAGTTTCGTAATAATTTTATTAAATTTAAATTTTATCCAATGATTAATCATTATATTATAATATAATATAATAGAATTGATATTTTAAAAATACTTATAATGTTATAATTTCATTCTATGGAATTTAATGTTACAATGTATAATGTTGAAATCAACGATGAGCATGTTTTAGTAAATTATAATGAACAAATTTTGGAATCTTAATTAATGAGTAAAATATTATAATTAACACCCTAGAACCAAAATTAAATCATTATTTATTTATTTATATCATATATTATCAGGAATTTATCTCTTATATTAATCTTTGATATTATTTTCTATGATTGTTATGGTAGGTGGTTAGGCGAACCAAAACATGAGCATTCCATAATTAATGGACGATTATGATTATGAATGTGGTTTACGTTTGAAATATATCATTATTAGGAAATAAAATGATATTATTTATATAATTAAAATTTTTAAATTATTTTTGAATAAATTATATCAAATAAGAAAAAATTGTATAAAAAACGAGATATGTTACTTTATCAAGGTGATAGTCCACAAACCACATAGTTAATATTTTCATTTCTAAAATAATTAGTGTGAAATAATGTGGATTATAATTTTTCTCTAAATAATAATTATTATATTATATATTTAACATTTATTATTTAATTTCACCTTATAATCAATGAAGAGAAGCAGTGATGAAAAAATGGATTTTTCTGATTTATGGAGGAGGAAGTTTACCCAGTGCACAAAAAAAAATTCATTTATATTAATAGAAAAGTGTGGAAATTAGATTGTATTTATGAATTTATAATAATGAAATTTACTATAAAAAATACTTATGTCATTATATTTTAATTTTAATATAATTTTTTGGAATGTAAGAATGTAAATGAAAGGATTTAAAGAAAATTATATTTGGTTGGGTGGTTAGGTTGTCCCTTGGAAGACTCCATAGAAATGGATGTATTAAGAAAATAATTTATGAATATAGAATAAATTTTAAGTAACGGGTTTAGAAATAAATAATAAAACAAATATTGTAATGTAGAAACCAAATTTTTGTAGTGGAATTCATTGGATTTTATTCCCTCAGACCAACTTGTTTAGTACTTGATTACATGATTTTGTTATCAAAGAATATTTTAATCACATCCTAATTTTTCTTTTGAATTATATTTTTATTTGATTATGTTCTTAGAATATATTTCACATGGATAATTAATATAATTTTCTTGATATGATGAGAAGTAAGAGGTTCAAAAAAATTATACATGGACTTTTTTTATTGTCAGATGATATTTTCTGAAATGACCCATACAATATAAACTATTAGGGATAGGGGGATCCAAAGACATTGAGAAACTTTTTTGTGGTGTTCTCCTTGGGTAATATTTAAGTTATAAGGTTGTGAGAATATTCCAATAAATGAGAAATCATCATTTCAATGTGTCATTGAATGTTCCTATCTATATACTTGTGTATTGGTCCTTAGACATTAAGTTTATCATTGATGGATATCATAACTCATGTACTTTAATTTATCGATGAAATCCATGATGACATATGATTGCAGTGAAGTTGGATTAGATGACTGCATCATGAGTTATATAACATGAATATAATGGGAGAAAGGATTTATCCCTTTTTCCTCTTAATGAATGATAATGTAACATACCGTTTTATCGGATTGGAACAACCAAAATAAATTTATGGCCATAGAGATCAATGGTTGGGGTTGTTTCTAGAAAATCAAAGAAGGATACATTGAGAATAAAGGTTAATAGCATTGGAATGCAACCTATTTAGCTTGAGATATTATGATAGAAGGACTATATTACATAGAGAAAATTTATAGAAGGTTGTACATTGTTGTGATATGACATACTTTTTCAATGACTTCCTAGAAATATTTATAGAATTTAACCATAGAATTTAGGTACATATGTATAATTCCACTATGAAATAGGCCAAGAGTTTTAAACACTAATTTTATTCACAATCCTAGTAAAATTGAAATATTTAAGTCAATAAGTTAAAATAAATAATATTTATTCAATTTGGTTTATCACCATAATTTAATCACAAGTTGTTTAAAAGAATTATTGATTTAAAAATTAATGTAAATATTTTTCTTCGTTTTTGGATAATATAAAAAATTATATTTATTGATGATTAGTTTAGTTATAATTATTAATTAAATAAATATTTATTATTCAATGACCAGTAAATAAGGAAGAGGGAAAGTTGAATGAGTTTAATTGGTTGATTGGAAATGGGATAAATGGTATTTATTTATATTATTAAATATTTTAACTTTTAATTTGTTTAATAAAAATATTTATATTATTGTTATTGTACATTGGGAAAACTAAGAAGTGTGGAATTTGGAAAGGGCTTGTGTGCAATTTTCTAACCCTAAACCTACCAAAATAAATAAATAATTATATCTCTTTTCTAAAAAAATGTTATTTTATATAATGGATAGAGTGAGACTATTTCATTAACTAAAAATATATAAATATATCTTTTTATCTCATTCCCCCCCCCCTCTATCAATCGATTGATTTCTCACAGAGTTTTTCCACTATTGAGATGAATTATGTTATGGTCAACCAGGATCATTGCAAGTGATAAGAATTGATCATACTATAGCCTGAAAATTATAAGGTGTAATTTATAAATTTATATGAGTTTTTGGATAACCACTAAAGGGATTATATACTTTAATCCTTTAGTGAAATGATGGTGTGATGAGATTTATTTCATTGATTCATCAATGAAGATAGAATTATCATTTGAGGTAATTTTGTATCATCCTATAAATAATTTATAAATTGCTTATGAAGATCCTTTTCTCTTAGTTCACACATTTTAATATAGTCATTTAATCCAATATTTTCATTAGACATTATATTTTGATCATGTAAAGTAATAATTACACGTGACACCATAAAAATCTAAAGTAGAAACATTGTATTCGATAACATGTATGACATAAAACACCAAGTGCCTAATGAAATATATAATCCAGAAGATTTATAATATATTTACAATTTTAAATAAATTAAATATATTTTATAGATTTAAATGAATGTAATAATATTTTTTAATGTGACATATGCTATAATGATTTTCTTTAATGGCTTGCATTTCACACAAGATCGAGATTCACCGAAAAATAATATATTACTATGTTATTATTATATAAAATAAAGTTTTTTTGTTGGTATTTATGAATAATAATAACTAAAATTTGACAATTAAAGTTTACAAAAAATAAAATGAATTATTTGGTTACAGATTAATTATAAATTAATATAATAATTATCTGAATATAATGTGAGTATTTTAATAGACAACTATTTTTAGGCTAAAAAAGACTGTTTTCTCTAATAGATTAAAATAATTACAATTAGTGAGTGATATTAATTTATTATATACATTATATTTTCAATAATAAATTATTATATTCATAAAATATATTTTATATCCTTATGATAAGATAAAACCCAATTTTACACATAAAACCTATATTTTTATTAAGGCACTTTTACCGCTATTAATGGAGAACCCATTTTAAATCCAATTATTTACTTTTTATAAATTTTAGAGTATAAAAAAGAATTAGGATTATTTTTGTTACTTTCTCGTAATGTTTTTTTAAATGAATAGTGAAAAAACTAATTTTAATTCATAAATACTTTTTCATCTGATTAATTTATAAAGATAAATTAAATTTTGATTATTTTTAAAAAATTTACATAAATTATATTTGTATCAATGAATATAATTTAGGTCAATGGAATTAGTTTAATTATTAAATTTACAATAAAAACACATAAATATTTTGGAAGTTTTTACCTTAAAACCCCGCATTGTCATCCATTCTATGGGATTAAATTTAAATTAATTTCTGCGACTTCTGTGATTGGAATTTAGAATACTAGAATCCATAATTTGAATCATAAAAATTAAGAATTTATATTACTTTAAAATTATTATTTTAAAAAATATATTAGTGAACGTAACAAAAGTTATTTACAATTATTAAGGTGAAATTAAGCTTAATAAGAGATTAACCCTCAATATTAACGGCCCAAATGACCAATAAAATTGTCTAAGATACATTATATGGAAATATATAGACCCTATACTACCTTGGATATACTTTTTTTATTGGATCCATGTAATGTTGAAAACATATTGAGGGAATTCCCTTTCCACAAATTTACAAGAGTGTCAGTCCTCCTCCTCTATAAAAAGGAATCCTCACTTCTACTGCCTAACACCACTAAAGCAACTTCGGTTTGAATAATATATTACAAAATTCCTCCTCAAAATACCTCCCGAAATCCTAGAATCATATAATTGGGATGAAATCAATCCAAGGAATCTCTTTGGTGAAAAACCAAAAGGAGTTACCCAAATAAGAGTTAACGAACATCCTCTAGATATTTAGTTTTATTTAAATCCACCAATCCCTAAAAACTTCTTATTTCAATATTGTGTAGAAAAACATGTATCCTCAATATACTAGGATGTTTTAATTTTATTTTTTCAACCTATAATTACATATAATTCTACCTCATATGTAACGAACATACTATTTATGTGTACGGTGAACTACCACCTCAACAAATTATGGTTGTTCATTTTTCCATTAGTGCCACTCATGGTTGCCATTATGATGAGAAATATATTTATATATGTTATATAGGATATTTACGGTGTCTTTAATCTTCTTTAATAACTTTAAAACCCATATAATTATACATCACATTTTTGGTAATAACGATAACATCGTTTGTGGATGTGTAGACTATCACCTACTCAAACCAATGTGATTCGTTCACATAATACATGGAATGTATAAAGGATTATTTTATTTCAAAAATATGTGACATAAAAAACCACTATATTATATTAATTAAATAATAACCTATATATATATATATCATTTTCTTTATTACCCTTTCACAAAAATTGTGACAACATTGTTTGTGGACATGTCGATTACCATCTGTTTGACATGATGTCATTATTTTTACATAAAAATATTTATATATAAATTTAAATATGATTAAATGAAATGGAATTTATGATATAATAATAATTCTGGAAATATATAGTATTACTTACTATCTTTCGATAATGATCATTGAAAAATTGGAACATTACTCATGCATACGTATGACCTACCATCTACATGATTGTAACATTGATTTATTTTTCTTAACAATATTTAATGAATTTTTTAGAAATTGTAATTTATTTCTAAATATGAAAATTATTTCATTTTTTTATTATGGATTGTTATATAATGAACCATTTGACCATAGGTGACCTTCCGAAGTTGTATTTGATACGTAAACCGAATTTGGTCACAACAATAGGCATAAATTTAATTATTTAAGTAGTCATACATAGTATGGTAATAAGTAAAATAAAAATTATGATAAAAATGAAAAACGTTCTCAAGAATGAATTTAATTAACATATGTTTTTTATTCATGAATTTAATGACCCATGATACATTTCAGATGCACGGTAAGGTATTTTAGTCTATCAATTTACATTTGCGAGATAAATTTCATATTCAACTTTTACTTCTTTTGTGTGGTGTAAATCATGTCCATTTTTATATATAATATCTTGAATTCATTTGTATTTATGGTATTTAGAACTGTAATTTAATATTATTCCTTCAGGTGGTTAATGATTTAAAATGATTCAAATTGGTATGGGATACTTAGTAATGTTTAAAAACAAATTTCCTTATTAATAACTTTAGTGATCCATTAATGGTATTTCAATTCTAAGAAATTATATGAACATTGTTAAATAAAACATTAATTTTTCTATCCTTTGGTTCCTTATGGCCATTTTCATGTATTACATCCATTTTTACACTCTTTGGTACTCAATTGTTTTTTATTTTTTTTCCATATTACCATACTTTATTTCTCTCTATATTCATAGGACTATTTTTCTACTAAATTTGTTTTATGAAAATGTTTTTAAAATGATTTAGTAAAGTCAATTTTACCAATTTTTTTTAAAATATTTTCAATGGAATTTTCTTGTCTCTTTTGGAAGAAGGAATTTTCCTAACCTTTTTAGTATGTAAAAGGAATATCCTTTTTACCTCATATGGAATGTACATATTTATTCACTCTCGTTTCTTTTCTTTTTTAAAGAAAATGTTTTAAAAAAATTTTCAATTAAATGTGTTTTCAAAGCGTATTTCCAACTCAAGAATATTTTTAAAATATTTTTTTAGTGTATTATTATTCATACACAAAATCAACCATTATTTTTTTACTTCACATGGGATATGTTACAATGATTCCAACCTATTTATTCCTCTGGACGGTTTTTGATTTATTTGGATAATGATATTATTCAGTTTCACTTCATTGATTAATATATAAGTCCCTTTGAAATATTAAATACCCTATTATCATTGATCATTGAATTTCCCCTAAATTATCTATTTAATTCATCGTGGATAGTAATATTTCCTAAATTAAATATTATTCTACATAAGGTGTCTACTTTGACGGTTATCTAATTATTGAGGAAATTTTCATGATTTCGTATTCATTATACAATAATGATATTGGACAAGGGATGTTATTTATTTCGGTTATTTTATATGAGGAATATTTTGGACTGGTAATGATGGGTGGAGTCAAAACATTATATAGCTCCGGGATGATTTTCATATTCTCATCATAAAAATAAGTTGCACAAATTAAATGGATTCCTAAAAATATTTTTCAAACAACTAATGAATGGTATTAAAGGTATTGATTTTCATGTGCCTCACACATGATGTCCATTGAAAAATAATTGACCAAATTTTGTTTCAATTATTATTCATCCACAAGATTTTACATCGAGATGTCTATATATATAGTTAATTTCCATTTCATTGATTAAATGGAATATGTTTCGGTTTCTTATCATTCAATATTTATTTTCTCTTTATCTAGTTATTTGAATGGAATTTTGGATTAGTTATTTACCTTGGCATATTATCTACTCACTTTCTTCTCAGTTATTTATTACATGGTATGTGCTCTCAGCTATTTACTATTCCATATTTATTATTCTCATTGATTCATTATTTATTCCACTATAATTTACCCTTATTGATAATTTTAATACACCCATATTAAGTTTAATTTCACCAGAAATATAATAAGAATACTATGAAATATATACAGGGATATACTATATGGAATAAAGTTCACCTCAATTTCATTTAGAAAAAAACAATGATGTAATTAGTGTATTAATTTTTGATACTATAATCATCTATTTATATTGTTTTCCATGACTAATAAACTCTCTATCCTTATAAATTTGATTCCCCCTAATCATTATAAGGTAATTGATTGTTTAGATCGACTCTAACCTTCCTAGGGTTTGTCACTATAGTTGGTATTAGAGAAAGTTTAGTAGAAATCATGGGAACTAGATTTATGAAAAAATAGATTAGAGAACATAACCCTAAGGTATAATTTGAGGAAATGTAAATAAGAAAACTTTTATAATTTTTATAAAGTATATATTTTGTGGGTCTTCCTATAAATAAATATCTGTCTGGATAATACAATGGGATATGGTTCTAGTACATATGTACCTAAGTGTAACAAAACTCCCAAGGTGTGTTGGGCCTAACTCAGTGTAACCTGGTACATGACAAGGGGCCTTACTACGCACTAGGCTTGACACTCTCAGGGGATATACACAGGATAATTCAAATTTTCATTAAAACCCATTATAAATTATTTTTATAAGGAATAACCTATGTTAAACCTATATTATTTAAGATTAAAGATATGGTGTCATGATTTTTAAATCCTATAAAAAATATTATGGATAAAACCTAGTCCAAGGAAAGACCCATGTGGGCATAAATGGATGAAGTATTTATGTATTGGGGTTATATTAAAACCCATTTTTAAAATGATATTTAGTTATTAACATTATTTCAAGGATATATGACATATTTATTCTGTAAATTATATTAATATATTTTTAGAAAAGGATAAATTGCATGCTAGGTGACAACCAATACAATCAAACAAGGTTGCATGACATAAACCCCTGATAGTATTATAATAAGGGTTTGACGCCAACCACTGACCAAGGTAGTGTCAGGGTTAATATTTCATTGTTTTGAGATCAAAAATTTGATGAATATATTATAATAATAAAACAGTAGTGTTACATTTTCAGTTTAGATATTAATGTATTAACCATATTATTTTCATAAAATAGTTAGAGTCAAATATATTGTATTGTTACTCAGTTATGGATTTTACGATCTTTTAAAAGTGTAGTTTATTTTTGTATGATTCAATTTTAATTTTTGAATATACATTTCTTGAATTAAGGGATGAATTAGACTAGGTTTGAATCACAACCAAAAGATGTTATTATTCGTATGAAATTAAAATTTATCATGTAAATAAATTTCCTTGTATTATTATGCATAAAAATAAATACCCTACATTAAGAAAATGACATTGAAATAAAATATTGTCCAAATACCTTAATTTTTGTCAAAAAGATGGCCTTATAAATCGGTGCAGATTTTTGGATTTGAGGCCCTCAAATTTTCATGGATTATTCACTTGTTTGTTATTGATGACCTCAATCAATCTCTACAAATATTACCCTTTTCCTACAAGCTTTTATCTCTCCATTCCAATAATTTTATTCAACATAGATACCTAGTTACATGTTAGTCCATGTGACCATTGTACTTCTAATTATCTCTTTTCTAGAGATTGTTTTATAAACCCTTATATTGATGTGGGGTTTTTATCATAAGAGATATCAAAAAAAAATATCACTAATATTGAGTTTAAATTATGGGGATTAAATTTTATTAATGAAGGGAGAATATAACACCCTGAATATATAAAGTATGAACACTGTATTTGATAGCATGTATGATAGGTAACAATAATTACATAAGGGAATATAATATCCTGAGAAATTTTAAAAAAAATAAATTTTCAAATAAATTAAATATATATTATAGATTTTAATACACATAATATTATGTTAGTGTTCTAAAAATATATATATGAGCTTCTTCATTGGATTGTGTGACACACAATACTGAGATTCACTGAAAAATAAAATATTATTAAGATATTATTATATATAACATAGACATTAAATTAGTAGTTATGAATTATAATAACTAACATATGAAAATTATGCTTTACTAAAATATAAAATGAATTAATTGGATAAAAATTAATTAGAAATTACTATAAGAAGCAATTGTATATAAAGTGAATTTTTTATAGAATTTTTTTTCTCTAAAAGTTGTTTTACACAAATAGATTAAATTAACTATGGTTGATTAGTGATATTAATGTAATATGTTCATTATATATTCAATAAAATATTTTTTATTTGTCCCATATATTTGATAGGTATATGATAATAATAAACCCAATTCTACACGTAAACACCTATATTTTTATTAACGCACTGTTACCGCTTTTAATGGTGAACCAATTTGAAATCCAATTTTGATATTCTTATAAATTTAATATGTCAAAATTAAATTCATATTATGTTTACAATCATTATAAAATGTTTAGGGCCATTTTTAAATCTTCTCTTGAGGTTTCATTTTTTTAATGAATTGTGAAAAATACAAAATTTTAATTCAATACTTTTTTCATCTGATCTTTTATGAAGAAAAATTATATTTTAAATTCGTTTAAATGTTTAATTAGATTATATTATTATATATTAGTCCAATTTATTTCATTTAAATCAATTTATCTTTGAAATTGACATTAAATACATAGCCAACATTGGGATTTCTTTACAATAAAAACTCAGACTATCGTCTATTCTATATGACTAAATTTATATTAATTTCTACCATTTTTGTGATTGGAATTTGGAAAAAAGATTAAATATTTATAATAAGAATATTTTATAGTTTCTAATAAGCTAAATGTAATTTTTTAATGAAAAATTAGTGAAAAAAATTAAAATGAATTACCATTATTAAGTTAAAATTAAACATAATAATGGACTAAACCTCTATCTTAATGGCCCAAATGACATTTACACTTGTCCTGGAGAAATTGGGTGGAAATATTTATACCCTATACTACCTTTTATTTAATTTGGTTATTTATTGTATCCACATTAAATTGTAAAAATTTGGTTGGAATTCCCTTTCCCATAATTTAAAAGAGCGCCACTCCTCCTCCACTATAAAAAGGCCTCCACTCTTCCACTTTCTCACACCTCTCAAGAAACATTGGATCGACCCATATCTACCCAAATAGAATATGAAAATCCATACCACCATTCCAGAATCTTTCCATTGTGAATAAATCAATCAAATGAATCTCTTTGGTGAAAATCAAAAGGAGTTACCCAAATATGATATAAAAACCTTCCCCATGTTTTTTAATTTTATTTCAATTATCTAATCCCTTGAATATTGTTATTTCATGATTTCCTAGAAACATTATCCTAAATATACTATTATTTTTATTCTACTTTCTATACATACAATCACCCAAAATTCCATCTAATGGGTGACAAACATACTGTTTACATGTATGGAAAATTGTCGCTCAATGAAATGATGGTTGTTCGTTTTTATTTTATTGCCTCTCATGGTGTACATTATGATAGGAATTGTGTTTATATATGTTATATATGATATTCATTATGTATTTAGTCAACATAAATTCTTTTAAAACACATATCTTTATACATTCAATTTTTTGTAAAAACAATAACATCGTTTTTGGAAGTGTGCACTACTGCCCCCTCAAAGTGATGTGATTCATTCACAGGATACATGGAATGAATAAAGGATTGTTTTAATTGAAAATTTGATTCATAAAAAACTTCTATATTATATTCATTACATAATTATCTTTCATTAAATATATATATATATATATATATCAGTTTTTGAATTACCCTTTCACACACAAAGTGATAACTCCATTCATGGATGTGTAGATTACCACCTCCTCGACACGATGTGATTCATTTTAAAAAAAAATTATTATATATATAAATATATATTATTAAATAACATGGTATTTAGGATATACAGATCATTTTATAAGTAAGTATTATTACTTACCTTTTTTCATAATGATCTTCGGAAAATGGGAGCATTACTCGTGTGTACATACACCCTAACCTCTCCATGATTGTAATATAGATTCATTTTTTGAAAAAATATTTAATTATTATTTTTAGAATTATAATTGATGTATTAATATGAAAAATATTTCATAATTATTATTATGAATATGTTATATAATGATACCTTTGACCATAGTTGACCTACCAATGTTTTCTTGAAAAATAAACCAAATTCGGTCTAAAAAATGATATAAACATAGTTTTTTAAGTAGCTATATATGTCATGCTAATAAGTGAAATAAAAATTATGATAAAAAATAAAAAGTTTATCACTAATGTAACTAATTAATATATGTTTTTTATTTTGGAATATAGAGACACTTGGGATATATCGAATGTAAAGGAATGGATTTTCATCTCACTTTTTACATATAGGAGACAAATATCATATTAATCCAATGCTGAGACATTTTTATTAATGGAAAAAGGTAGACGAAACTCAAAACAACTCAAGGAGGTATAAATTAGTACAAACATGAGGAATCAACATGAACCCAGCTAATGCACTCGAGGGTGGGGGGAGCCAATATAACTAAAAATAATACAGGGATTGGTAGGTGTTGTCCATGATGCTAGGAAGTCTGGGACTTTTATTCTATCCATCCATGTATTATTAAGAATAATATTATTGGGAAGAATATTTAGATAGTTACAAATTATATATGTAACATCCCATGGAGAACATCTCACATGTTGAATTGATTAGAGATGAACCAGAGAGTTAGTTTCCACCTAATGGATAACGAGATGAATTTTATATTCACAACTTACTTCTTTTGTGTGGTGTATGTACTATACATTTTTATATGTAATATCATTATTTTATTTATATTCATTGTATTTTAAAAGTTCATTTAATATTATTACTTTATGAGGTTTATGATTTAAAATGTTTCAATATGGTCTGGGACTCTTTAGAATGATTAAAGTTTATTAACCTCAATAATAACATTTTTGATATCTCAATGGTATTTCCATTCAAGGAAATAAATGAAAATTGTTTAATAAGACCATTCATTTTTTCTCTTTTATTAATGACTATTTTGATGTATTAGTTCCATTTTTCCATTATTTGGTACTTAAAATTTTTTTGAATGTGGTTTTTAGAAAACCCCACATTATTTTTCTCTTTAGTCAGAGGACCAATTTTCTTCTAAACACCCTATTTTATTAAAAAAAAAAATTTAAAATGATTTGGTAAAGACATTTTTTCTACTTTATTCATTTACTAATGTTTTCAAAGGAATCTTTTTATCGCTTTGCAAACAAGCCATTTTTCTATCCATTTTAGCATGAAAAAGGAATGCCCTTTTTATTTCGTATAGAAGGTATAGATTTACCCCTCATCATTTATTTGATGATTCCTTTTATTTTATAAAATAACACTTTTTTAAATTAAATATTTTCAAATGTTATTTTTAAATAAATGGACTACAAAAAAATGATATTTTCCTGAACAATGGTTTTAAAAAATCATTTTATAGTATTTACATTCATTAACAAAAAACACTTTTTTACCTCACATTGGATATATTGTATTGATACTATCCTATTCATTACTCTAGATGTTTTTTGATTTATTTTTCCATATATTGTAGTCACATTCACTTACTTGAGTCATTTTTTAGTCCCATTGAAATTTCAAATCTTCTATGATCAATCAAAATTGAATTTCTCCTAAATAATACATTTCATTTATCATGGATATTGTTATTTCCAAAAACATAAACCATATTTCATATAGTTTCTACATTGATACTTATTTGGTTATTTGGGAATTTATTTATAATTACATATTTTTTATTCAATAGAAAAATTTGATAAGGAATATTATTTATTTTGGTTATTCGGTATGAGAAATGTTTTGTACTAGTAATGACGGGTGGAACCTGAATGTTATATAGAACCTCTATGCATAGATAGGTTTTCATGAGAAAAATATGTTGTAAAAATTAAAGTGGTTTCTATCCATAGTTTTAAACCATCTTGTGGATGGTTTTGAAGGTATAGGATTCCATGTCCCTCATACATAACTTCCATTAAGAAAGAATTTCCCTCATGTAGTTTTAGTTTTTATTCATCCATGAGATATTTCATCAAAATATCTATGGATATATTTAATTTTTAGATAATTGATAAAATATCACGTGTTTCAGTTTATTGCCTTGCAGTATTTATTTTTTCACATCTTTTTATTTGAATAGAATGTGTTTTTAGTTATTTAGCATTACATATTATTTACTCACTTTATTCTCAATTATTTATTATCTGTAATATATTATAAATTTTTTACCTTTCCATATTGATAATTCTTATTTATTCATTATTAAATCCAATATATTTTAACCTTACTCAAAATTAGAGATAACCCTTATTATGTTTTTTCCCCAGGAATCCAAGAAGCATACTATGAATGATAGGAAATGATATTCTAGTTGGAATAAGGTTATCCTCATCAATATTTAGAAAAACAAATTATGTTGAAATTAGTGTATTCACTTTTAATAGAAGAATGATGTATAAATCTAGTTTACCTATACTAAAAAAACACTCAGTCCTTCGATATTTTATTTCATGTAATCATGTTAATGTAATTGATAGCGGACCCCTTATCTGGTATTTCTATGGTTAGGTTGCTATATTACATGTGATTTACAAATATAAACCATGTTGGTAATTCTAGAAATGGATGTTTTCACTATGACAAAAACCTATAAGTTGTATAAGGATATCACATGTTTAATATATAATTATTTATTATTTTTTGATTGTTTGGATGTTTTTATAATTTCGTGGAAAAAACTATTTTTTAAGTATATAACATCATCACCTCATCTCTTCCTTCATTTTTGATGAAATGACCAGTAATTTGGTAATTATTAATAATGATTAAGCATTTGATTCAAACAATCTAATGGTTCCAAAGGTTTTTCCTATACAAAACAAGAGTACATGAAATATACTTATAGTATACATTCTATGTAATTTTTTTATGTTTGTATCATCTCAAAAAGTAAAATATATTTGATCCAATCAAATGAATAATCTAAAACTGTTAGATCATAATGTTGATCTAGTTATAATGGAACACAAAAAGTAGAACTAAACACAAAGAATTTACCTTACATTATTTGTAGTCTATTTCTTATCGCATCTGATAAAACATGGTTTTCCAGCGATCTATGTTTCAGATATAGGACACAATGATTTACATGTCATGAAACTCCAAGTTTACACATCATGTATTCCCAGAATGCACCATGTATCTATAACACATCAATGACAGGAAATATAGACATACATAATTTTTGGGTTTAAAATATGGGCAGAATGAAATTATATTCTGTGTACTTTGTTACACAACATGTAGTCTGCTACAAATAGTGTTTTCAAATTTTCATATGATGAATAATAAAATTTATAATTAAACTTATTTATTAGGTGTTATGTTTTTCATTCATTCAAAATTACATGCCTTGTCATAATATTAACAATTATATATTAAATTAATTTACATGTTATAATTTAGAATAACACAAAATATTTCCTTCATGTACACTTGTGTGTGACCTTGATTTTAAATAAAATTAATTTTTTCTAAAATTATAGTTGAATGGGGGTTGTGTATGGTTGGATTGAATTAAGATAAAATGAATTGATTGGATTAATTCATGGTGATTTATATTAATAAAACAATGCGCCCAGTTAATTGACAATAATATTGAAAATGTGTAATTATTTCATGATGTGTGGATGATCATGATACTATACCAACACATATTTGTGATTGATTTACATTATTTATTAGGGTTAAATTATTATTGATAACTTGAATTTCATCCCATCATCATTATTATGTAAGGGAATGTGTGTCTATGGATTATTTTATGCAAACCTTCTTTATACAATCAATTGGATCCACCCACCTACGTGGGAGAAAAATCTTATGTTAGGATGAAGCTACCAAGTGAGTGAAGGTGGTTTAGTAAAGGATCCAAGTTGAAACCAATTGAGGTAATGCATAAGATACAAGTAGGAATATTATAACATGGACCATGTTATGGTTCAAGGTGTTTTTCTATACGGTCAAGGATTACATTCTCATCCTCTAGATGAAATATCAATTGGATAATATGAATATCATGCCACTTATATATTATTTATATCATTTTGATGATTAATTTTTTATGTTTTTTAATGTTGCTTGATCACCTAACAAATATATTTAAAAATATTAAATATGGAAAAAAATTTAATTGGATTAGGAATAAATTTTTTTCCAAAATAGTTAATCAATTAAATAAAATACATTTAATAATAAGAAGTCATTTAAAAGGCAAATATAGTAATTAAGAATAAGGATAAGAATATTCTAATTAAAATATTATGTTATATTAACCTTTCCCTAGTTGAGTTATAATTGACCTCCTAATTCAAAGTGATTGACCTAACCATGTTGGGGTGATTTTAATTATCATGGAAAATTTAACTAAAAATTTTATGTTGATTTTACATAGTTTAAATCAAGGATAGAATAACAAATAATGACATGGTGTAAATTATTGAAAAAGATCAAGGAAATCATAAAATATTATTTCATGATTGGGAAGTCCACTAACCAAATCATTGAACTATGAGTTATTGTGGGTGAAAGTTATGCTTACCAAAAACCCTTCATATTTTTCTTACCCAAGTATGGGTTATGGGAAGGGAATATAGATCCTTGGTAATATAATATCTATGTGAAAAAAATATTCCAAAAGTCATGGTGAGGTCTATTGGGTTTGGAAAAATAATTTGAGATTAATAAAAAATTAATTATTTATAAATCAATTAGTCTATTTTGTAATGAAAAAATTAATAATTATCTTCCCTTAAGTAATAGAAATGGTAAATCAAATGATATATAAACTATTTTGACAATCATTAATAGATAAGTACAACATTCTCATAGGTTTGAATTTGCATGAATTGTATTCGTACTTACGCATTAAATTATTCCATGAATAGAAATTGTATACACCAGAAACCCCATTTCTTGAGTTAATTTCCAATGAGGTTAATGAGGAAGAATATTCTATCTATTTTATGAATGTTGGTGATTCTATGGATTTCCAATGTTACATGTTATAATATATATATAATGATATGTTATGGTACCACACAGATGTGTAGGTATATATAATGGATTCTCACCTTATGTATATCTATAATGAGATGTAAATAATAGAGAGATATGAGATCCCCAATATAGTATTCACATGAATTATTAGAGAGTCAATACTAGTTGGGAAACAAATATTCATGATTATTAGATACATTTAGAACATGTAAATATTTGGGCTTAACATCTCCAAGGATTTGTGTAAAGATATCATTTTCCCCGACTAACAAAAAACATCTCTAGTTTTATTACGAATTATAATTTGAAAAATAGAATGAATAAACTAATGGATCTTATTAATCTTATACACCACATCAGTAAAGGCATATATCATGCCAAAAACATTTTCCCATATTGTGAATTAGATGAAAAAGAACAAGGAATAGGGGTCGAACATGCCTTCCAAGCCTTAGGCTTTGATGCACCATCCCTCTATGAAGAAGAAGATCTATAGGAAAGGAAAGGAACATGACATGATATTTTTTAAATGTTACAATAGAGGCCACAATAAGAGAAGTTTTACCTAGATATAGAAGAAAGGGGATGTTTAGGTGAATTTATTATTGAGTGTAGTCTTTATCTATCTTCAATTTGGGTATTAGATATTATTTATAGTGAAAACATTTGTATCCAAATATAGGAACTGTGTTGATTCTATAAGATTTATATGGTTGATGTGGATCTATGGGTTTCCAATACAGATAAGATTGCTATTCTACCCATTGGATACTACAGTATCACATTAACAATGTGATTAATTTTTGTTTTAATGAACTATTATTAGGTTCCTAGTTATACCAAGAACATTATTTCTATTTCATGTAAAAATATGGATGGAATTATTTTCATCTTTGGAAATAATGGTTTCTAGTTTTATAAAGATAACAAATATTATAGTTTGAAACTATTGAATAATGTTCTTCAAGTATTAAATTACTAAAACCAAATATTCTTAATCAAAAATGAATGTAATGCGTGCATCTCATATGACACCCATTTGTGGAATCGTCATCTTGGTCATGTAAATGAGAATCATTAAACAAAGATATTTTTTATAGTTATTTAGATTCTTTTAGGATAAATCCACTTGAAATATTTCATGCCAATTTATAGTGAATGATGAAAAAATGATCATTTGGTGGTCCTAGAGAATGGGCCGTGGATCTTCATGAATTGGTACACATCAGTATACGAGGACCTTTTTAAGTATAATTTAGTGGTGGATTCTCATAATTTATAACTTTAACATATGAATTTATCATGTATGGTGATATCTAATAGATGTGGTATATGTATGAATCTTTTTAGAAGTTCAAAGTGTTTAGGAATATTTTTGAGAAACATCATGGTTAGAAGATAAGAAATTTTCAATCAAATTAAGCGCTAAATATCATAACTAAATATTTATTGACCTTCTATGAGTATGGAATTTTATATCAACTCAATATACCCTATACAGAAAATTTGAATGGTGTTAGTTAATGGAGGGAGCATACGTTGTTATAAATGCCAATGTATTGATTCTGATTTTTCCATACATTACTTTTGAATATTATATGGATACTTTTTAGAGCTATGGGAAGAGAAAACACGATATTGTGATGCATGGACTTCCAGGAATTAATTTTTAAAATATATTAGATATATTAAATATCAAAAGTTCATCATTTTCACAAAATTTAGAGTAACTCTTAGAATGTGGATTGGATCTTAAATATGATGACACCATTGAATGCAAAACATGGGTATTACCCTAAGCATGAAATTAACATAGAGTGTGTCAGACGCTCAGGTTGGAAACGGTTGAGGGATAACATTTAGAAAAATTAATTTATTAAAAAAATTTATTTAATTAAATTATTTATAACCAATATTTTCATATAAATATATGGATATGAGAAAATACCGGGGTTAGACCCATAACACTAGAGTCTTTAGAGGGGTGTTGGATGATTGTTGTTATGAATAGGACATAAGATTTTGAGATTTGAGGATCTCTCCATTGACAACGAAGTAGGATCATTCATAATCATTTATCCATCAATCTTGATGTAGGGCAGTTGTTTTATTTGGATTTATCGCATTTTTTTCATTTTGGAAAAAACATGAATCAAATTACTAATGGATTAATTCATGTTTTGATAGTAGTACGACTATGGGAATACTTGTGGATGTTTTGGGATAATTTTTTATTTTATTTTTGATATTTTCAAGTTTGTAATAGTAATGGATCAAAGTCACCGGAAACATGGTCTTGTTTTATCCATCTCTTTCATGTTTCCTGGTCTTCTCCCACCGTTCTTTGTGTGCTCATCGCCGGATTTTTTTTGCTGGTGGTTTCAAAAAATACAATATAATCAATCATAGAGAAAAAATTTCTTGGTTAAATAAATTGACATTTCTATTCAGTTTTATTATTAATTTTTAATAAATAGGAAATGATGGTTATGGAGGATCATGTTTGGATTGGTGGAATTATTATGTTGGTTTTTGGCATGGGATGATGGTGTGGGTTTGAGGAGGATTTTTCAATGAATTAGAATTTGCAATTTATCCAACCAGTGATAGTAGTGGATTTTTTAACATAGATTTATTATTTTCATATTGAATCATGGTAGTGATAGATTAGATTGATAATTATAGGATAACCTACATGATTTAACAAAATCTGTGTTACATGACATTCCATCTAGGATCCCACACTATGTGGGACCCCCTCCCCCTTGTGGTTCAACATTTTCCAAAAAAAATATAAATATCATGTGACATATTGCAGGTATCACATGGTGTGTGACCCTTAACTGGTGGCTTAGAATATACATCAAAGGTTACATGAAATTGGACAAGATTACATGGGCTCAGACACACAGTGTACTCAGACATAGGCATGGACAAGCCAGGTGTACACGAGTAGAGACCTCTATTTGGACACGTGTAGCTGTACATGGGATTAGACATTCTATGTATTATGACATTGACAAGGACACAGGAATGGTCCATGATACATTGGTAGAACCTAGTGCTGATGGGGGCATATCATTTACTCCCAATACACAATGTGTACTCCGTAAAATATGACATGGATCCCCTGTACTCATCATCATAGACAATTTTCATTATGGTGCATTCAGTTGTTCCTTTCCCTGGGAGGGGGGGGGGGGGTTGAAGTCACATCTAGTGCGTAAGATGGTGACCCCCTATTAGGAAATTCAATCTTGAATAGAGTTTTTAAGTAACATAGTGAGGCCTAATCTGAGAACCTATATCACTATATTTTCCCTAGTTAGTGTTATTGGTATGATCATGGAAATGATTGTGTGGGCGTCGATCCATTATTTAGTGGGTAAATCCATATTGGGTTGTTGGTTTAATCCTTTGTTTTGGGAGTAGTCCCATTTTATGTCATGATATATTCATAATTCTGACACATACTTATTATGGAAAAAAACGATGATTGTGACATCTCAGAATGATGTCATCATGGCTATTGGACTAATTTACTATGTTCTTCTAGATAAGTTCTATATGGAACCTTCGAGAAGGAATCCTAGGATGGAATTAAGATTTGGACATCTTAGTTTGGACTATGTGACTATGATGTGTATATTTGGATATTCGTATTATATGTTCATATGATATATACTTGTGATTATATTGTTTTTTAATGCGGTTTCCTTGAAATCAGTCCCCCTCTATACTTTACTTGTTAAAGATGTTTTTAGATAATTTAAGGTGGGATTGTATTTGACCAGTTTCATTCTATTAATTGGTCACATTCTCTAATGGTTGGATTTTAGTTGTATCAATGCTTTGTTATTAGTTGTTTTAAATTTTAGCATTTTATAGGACCGTAGAAGACTAGGTGTGTACAATTACATCAGGATAAGGCCTCCCAAGTGTTTGATATTCCTACTAGGTGATGGTCTCTAGACCATGGACTTCTAGAGGTGGGATTGGGGTAATTATGGAATGGATCCTATTGGGACATGTCATGATAGAGTGTTATCAGAGAAGTTAGTTCTACTTTGGGACTAGAGTATTTTAGATTGGATTGTGTGAATAGTCTGTAGCGTTTTATGTTCTAATATCATTTTAGAAACTCCATTTTTGGGGCGGAGGTTGATATATCCATAAACTGGGACTCTGAAAAAATTTCATATTCAATTAGTAAATGCAGACACTCGTTTTAGGGAAAAATTGGTATATACATCATATAAGAATGGGTTGTTTATTTAGTCCTTATTGATTCAACACTCCAGAAATATTCATTGATGGTGGTGCATATAGTTTATATTCTGATTCCCCAATGATGTTTTTGGGAATTGATTCAGCTACAAGATCATGAAGTTTATCCCCTCAGTGATGAGTCTTCGGTACAAGGACCTGCAGATAAGTTTTTACCTCCATGTGGTGAACCATTCATATCCCAACCATTCATGTAGGTGATGTAACCTGATGTACCAATAGATGACGTACATATGCTGAGTTTGATTCATGATTTTTAGTTACACTAACCCCTCCATTTCTAAGGTGATCTTTACAAACTTGCATCTTAGGATTGTTTTGAGGCAGTGATGTGAATCTTCCATCTTGTATAGAAACTATTAGATCAGATTGTGACCCCGGCAGTAAGCCTTTTCCATGGATCTGTATAATGTTGGTTTGTCTTAGTCACCCAGGCATATGATAAGGAGAGTCTTTCACGGACATAGCTTGAGTTTCTTTATAAGGAATCATTTTATCTATCTATGTTGAGGTGTGTGTGCATCCATGATATTCTACAGCTTTAGAAGGGTAGTACTATTGCGGGTGAGTATTCATCGATGTTCACCAACCTCTCTCAGTTTTCAATGTATAAGGTGTATGATCATTTATTTTGGTCTCAAAAACTTGAGTGAGGAATTTGTAGATATATTTGATTCATTTTGATATCATTATTCATTCCAACAAATTGTAGGATGCTAGAGTGTACATTGTTGCTATACAGTTTCATGGATGAGCATGTGCAGCTAGTTGGTTTCGACATTGGGAATATAGAATCAAAATATATGATAGTAGGTATGTGATTGTAGCGACTTGGGTTTTTGGCCCTGTCAGACTTTGGAATATTTCTACGAATAATTCCAGAGCTAGGCGCGAAGACGGCGTGCGATTCCGAGGCCCGGTGTGCCCGGAATTAATTTTATAAAAATATTAAGTATTTTTATACTATGCACATGGCGGGGGTGTGATATCTCCTAAACGGTAGCTCAAAAAGGGAATCTGAGGGCACGGTTGCGTCTGAAACATGCCGTTTACCCTAGGTAGGGTGTAAACTTTGCGGGCGCGGGCCTGCGGTGAGAAACACCACCAGGGGTGTTTCCGTAAATAAGTAGCAACTTAGTGGGCGAGCGTCGGCTCGAATAACTTCTGAACGGAGTCTCGGATGGAAAATCTGAGACCGCCGTTGCGTTCAGAATGGCGCGTTTACCCTAGGGGTGACCTTACTTTTGTTCGAATCGGGCGTCGGGTCCGAGGCGGGTTTGGCGCCGGCGGGCCGCTGATATAAATACCAGCGCCCCCCCCCCCCCCCCCCCCTTTAATCGTTCTTCGTCGTTCTTAGTCATTTTTCGCCTCCACTCCGCCGAATCGAGCAAACGGAGCGCCCACGAGCTCAGAATTCGACGGCGGACGTTCCAGGAGCGCGCAGCGGAAGCTCGGGAGCGCGGATCTGAGACAGAACGTCGGCGTTTCGCCCGCGAGGTAGGCGGTTTGAGTTTTACAATCCCGGATCCCGTTTTTGTGTTTTTTTCTTCAAATTTTCATATGATTTGTATAGTTTGGGTCCCGAGCTTTCCAAATCTTTTTTCGGATCTGAATTTGGAGCACCGGGGTGCTCCCGGTGGCTCCCGGAAGTTTTCCGGCGACGAGGGGCGGCGGCCATGGCGGAATCCGGCGACGGTGCGGCGGCGGCGCGGCGGTTTCCGGCGGCGGCGGCGGCGGCGCGTTGGAATCCGGCGGCGGCGCGGTGGATTCCGGCGAGGCTGGCGGTGGTCCGACCAGGATTTTCCGGGGGTTCATTAAACCCCCGTAACTCGCAAACCGTAACTCCGATTTGTGAGCTGTTTGCAGCGACACGCTCCTTGCGTCGAGACGGACCTTTTGAACTAACTTTGTGAATTTTAAGGGTTTGGGATCGTGGCCCGGGAGTTAGAAACGTCGTATAAAATAATATCATTTTATTATTTTACGACTTCGGGCCGTTGTAACTTCTACCCGGAGCGTCCGTTTGACGTGCCGTCAGTGGCGTTGAGACCCTGATGGTATGACAGACTTTTTGAGATGGTTTCCGGGTGTTGGGTCTGTGAATGAGGTGCGGGCCCCACGAGGCCGGGTTGTGGCGTTTGCGGAGAAACGCATCTTTTGCACCAGGAGTCCGATGTTGGCGGACGAATAGTCGATACTGTGTGTTTTTTCGAGAGGATCGCAATGGTGCATTCCATTCGATGAGTTTCGGAATCCAGGCGTCGGCCCCACTCGAGTTGGCCTTCGGTGAATAGTACCTTTTTCACCGGGTGTCTGTTTTGGACGAGCGAGTAGTCGATTCCGCTTGTTTTTCCGAGGTGATCGTCGTGGTGTGATCCTCTCGATGGGTTTCGGGATCGTTGTGTGGGCCCTGCACGAGCTAGCTACAGTGAATAGTGACTTTTTCACCGGTGCTCCGTTTCGGGCGAGTAAACAGCCTATCCTGCGTGTTTTTCCGCGTGGAACGCGATGGTGGCCTCGGTTTTGGCTTCGGAGGTGCGCAGTGTGGCTTTGAGGCGAGTCGCTCGGGTTAACGACGTTTGGACCAGCAGTGGTTGAGGGTTCTCCTTTGGTTCGTTCCTACGAGGGTTCGTGTGGTATCACAACCTTTGTATGGGTTTGTGATCCTCTCGATGGGATGTTTAAACCGTTAGAGTTGTGGTATCCCTCCGGTGGGCCCGGAGTGGATCCTCTAGCATCTTTACCCTATATCGGGTTCTTGGTATTGTTGTGACCGCTTATTCATGGGCAGCGATCCCCTATCTAGCAGGTTAACCCCGTAGGGTTTGTGGCATCATCGGGAATATGATCCCCTACGCGGTGGGTCGTGCATAGTAGGGTTGTGGCATTGTCGGGTTTACGATCCCCTACTCAGCATGATGTTTATAGTAGGGTTGTGGCATCGTTGGTTATACGATCCCCTACTCTGCGCTTGGTGTCGGTAGGGTTGCGGTATCGTTGGTTATGCGATTCCCTACTCAGCGCGTGGTTTCGGTAGGGTTGTGGCATCGTCGGTTCGATCCCCTACATCGCGAGTTATCCCAAATAGGGTTCCGGTATCATCGTGACCATCTTTATATGGAAGATGATCCTCTATCTGAGTGTGAAGCTTCTGTCGAGTGCAGATCGGGTTGTGGTATCCCCCAGTGGATCCTGGGTGTGATCCCCCATCTGTGAGAACTACGTATGCCAGATCGGGTCGTGGTATCCCCCAGCGGACCCTGGGAGTGATCCCCTATCTGTGAGCTACGTATACCGGAGTGGGTCTTGGTATCCCCTAGCGGACCCTAGCGGCGATCCCCTATCCGAGGAGTTTGGCGGTTATGTTGTTTCAGCGATGTTTCCTCAGTGATGCTATCCGATGAGCGTGGTCTCTCGGGTGAGCGTCTGTGGTGTTTGCGAGTATCCTGATGGAGTGTATCTCTCGGATGAGTGTCATCTGGTATGACAGTGTTCGTGGTGTACTCTCCTGGTTGTGGACAGTTGCTGGTGATGAGGTCAGTACCTCTTGTGGCTTTGTGGCGTGATCTTTGTATATCTGGATTGTTCAAGGTGTATGTACGGGCATACACCTGAGCTAAGCTGAGCTGACTAGTTGTGTTTGGCCGAGGATGGTCACGAGATGGAGTTTCTCTCTCGTCTGGGTTCCCTCTGGCTGGGTTGAGCGGACTGTTGCCTTTCAGTTGCTCCCTTGGGTTTTGGGTTTTTGGGGTTCCTACAGAGTATGTTTATACTCACCCCTGCACGGGCTTTGCCCGCACATGTTTGTGTCTTGTGCAGACCACAGGCCTTTTGACGGAGTCCCAGGAGGACCCGGAGCAGGCGGAGCTTAGTGAGCGAGTTGACCGGGGTGTTTACAGGAGCTGTGCCGAGGGAGCTTTCCGGCGGGTGTTTGTGGCAGCATTTCCCTTCTTCAGAGCAGGTTGGACGCGCTTTGTAGTTTTCTTTTGGTGGGCCATGTTTTTCCCTTGTACCTTTGTTGTTGCACTCTGGTTTGGGATAGATTGTATGCATGCATTTACTTTTCAGTTTCTATATCTCTGCACTGTTGCATGGAGGTGTTTGTGGGTGCGTGTGTACAGGTACCTTAGGTTAATGCCTCCCATGTGTGTGATAGCCTACTCGGTGCTGGTCGCCAGCCCCTGGCCTATTAGAGGCGGGCTTGGGGAGTCGCGGCTCGAGCCCCGTTGGGTCGGGTCGTGACAGAGTGGTATCAGAGGAGGTTCCACCTTTGGGATCTCTGAGCGTAGCTGGTCTAGCTGTGAGCTTGTTTTGGGTTGCATAGCGGTAGTGTTAGGATGTTTCGAGTTCGACTTTCAGGCCAGGGACTCCAGTGTTGGTGCGGCGGCCGTCGTATCCATACACCAGGACTCTGATAACCTGCCTTTTGACTCGGGACATTCGTACACTGGTCGCGGGGACATAATGGTACATGCATCATATAGGACTGGGTTTTGGGTTTTCCTTGTCCTTCTTGAATCAGCTCTCTAGATATACTCTTTGACTGTGGTGTGTCTTGAATGTATTTTAGGATGCCTCCACGACGACAGCCAGCGAGGGCTCCGCAGCAGGATTGTGCTGATGACCCGCCCTGTGTAGTGGCTGTGGAGCAGGGCGCAGGTTCTGAGGTTGCACCTCCAGGTGGTCTTCCAGTTGAGCCACCACCTGTTGAGCAGCTGGTTGTGCCGGCGGTGCAGGACGAGGTTGCACGTAGGCTGAGTGCGCTACACGAGTTCCAGAGGTAGCGACCTCTGAGGTTCTGGGGTGATCCAGACCCCGAGGCAGCTGATGACTGGCTTGAGGCAGTCACCCGAGTTTTCCGCCTAGTGAGGACACCTCCAGATCAGATGGTGGTCCTAGCGGCGAGCCTTCTGCATGGTTCTGCCGGGCGATGGTGAAGTTTGGTGACGCAGTCCCATGACGAGGAGACGCTCATGTGGGCAGAGTTTGAGCAGCTCTTCAGGGGGGAGTTCTATCCGGTGACGCTGAGGTCAGTGTGGATCCAAGAGATTCTACAGCTTCGACAGGAGAGTCTGACTGTGTCGGAGTACTCAGCGAGGTTTACAGACCTGTCGCGCTACTCCCTGGATATGGTTCCAGACCCGTTCTTTAGGGCTCGGACCTTCGAGCAGGGATTACGCCGGGATATCCGAGCAGGTGTGGTTTCCCTGTGTCTGCCCACCTATGCTGGAGTGCTGGAGCGAGCGCTGGTGGTGGAGAGATTTCTGGCCGAGCAGATCTCACCTGTTAGTGCTGGGCACTCGAGAGTGGAGACTTCGTCGGTCGGATCAGCATCTGGTAGCCGACGTCAGACTCAGGGGTCTGGACGTGGCCGACGTTTCAGGAGGTGACCCCAGGATGGGGGGTCTGAGCCTCAGAGCTCACAGGGCTCGCAGGCCAGTTTTGGTCAGCCCCAGGAGAGGCGGTGTTACGCTTGCAATGGTCGGGGACATCTTGTGATGGTCGGGGACATCTTGCTAGAGATTATCCGACCCGACGTGCTGCTGAGAGGGAGCCGGTCGATGAACCGCCTTGGCAGAGGCAGCGTCTTGAGCAAGGAGGTCCGCAGGGCGTCGGACGTGGCGTCGGGCTGGTGCAGCGGGAGGCGGTGGTAGACAGTACCAGTTGCCACCACCCCCACCCCTAGGTGGTCCACGCCTAGCTCAGGGAGCTGGTGGTCGAGGGCGAGGACAACTGCATGCCCTGGAGGCTATTGACCCAGAGGCACCACAGATGGATAGAGGTACGCCTTGTGTCTTTTCTACTTACTGCAGTAGTTTGTCAGGCACTGTTTAGTGGTACTCTTTCCTTTTGTTTCTTTCTCGAGTTTTGTTCAGGGCGTTGGTAAGACCCTGAGTGGTTGTTGCTGGTGAGCTCGCTGGTGTGTGAGACCCAGTTGAGAGTTCAGTCGCTTTCCATGTGCTTGGGGCTTTTTGGGGTCGAAAAGTTCTAAGGGGGGGAGGATTTAGCGACTCGGGTTTTTGGCCCTGTCAGACTTTGGAATATTTCTACGAATAATTCCAGAGCTAGGCGTGAAGACGGCGTGCGATTCCGAGGCCCGGTGTGCCCGGAATTAATTTTATAAAAATATTAAGTATTTTTATACTATGCACGTGGCGGGGGTTTGATATCTCCTAAACGGTAGCTCAAAAAGGGAATCTGAGGGCACGGTTGCGTCCGAAACGTGCCGTTTACCCTAGGCAGGGTGTAAACTTTGCGGGCGCGGGCCTGCGGTGAGAAATGCCACCAGGGGCATTTCCGTAAATAAGTAGCAACTTAGTGGGAGAGCGTCGGCTCGAATAACTTCTGAACGGAGTCTCGGATGGAAAATCTGAGACCGCTGTTGCGTTCAGAACGGCGCGTTTACCCTAGGGGTGACCTTACTTTTGTTCGCATCGGGCGTCGGGTCCGAGGCGGGTTTGGCGCCGGCGGGCCGCTGATATAAATATCAGCGCCCCCCCTTTTAATCGTTCTTCGTCGTTCTTCGCCGTTCTTCACCGCCACTCCGCCGAATCGAGCAAACGGAGCGCCCACGAGCTCAGAATTCGATGGCGGACATTCCAGGAGCGCGCAGCGGAAGCTCGGGAGCGCGGATCTGAGACAGAACGTCGGAGTTACGCCCGCGAGGTAGGCGGTTTGAGTTTTACAATCCCGGATCCCGTTTTTGTGTTGTTTTTCTTCAAATTTTCATAAGATTTGTATAGTTTGGGTCCCGAGCTTTCAAAATCTTTTTTCGGATCTGAATTTGGAGCACCGGGGTGCTCCCGGTGGCTCCCGGAAGTTTTCCGGCGAAAAACCCGGTTTTCCGGTGATGAGGGGCGGCGGCCATGGAGGAATCCGGCGACGGCGCGGCGGCGGCGCGGCGGTTTCCGGCGGCGGCGGTGGCGGCGCGGCAGAATCCGGCGGCGGCGCGGTGGATTTCGGCAAGGCTGGCGGTGGTCCGGCCAGGATTTTCCGGGGGTTCTTTAAACCCCCGTAACTCGCAAACCGTAACTCCGATTTGTGAGCCGTTTGCAGCGACACGCTCCTTGCGTCGAGACGGACCTTTTGAAGTAACTTTGAGAATTTTAAGGGTTCGGGATCGTGGCCCGGGAGTTAGAAACGTCGTATAAAATAATATTATTTTATTATTTTACGACTTCGGGCCGTTGTAACTTCTACCCGGAGCGTCCGTTTGACGTGCCGTCAGTGGCGTTGAGACCCTGATGGTATGACGGACTTTTTGAGATGGTTTCCGGGTGTTGGGTCTGCGAATGAGGTGCGGGCCCCATGAGGCCGGGTTGTGGCGTTTGCGGAGAAACGTAGCTTTTACACCAGGAGTCCGATGTTGGCGGACGAATAGTCGATCCTGTGTGTTTTTCCGAGAGGATCGCAATGGCGCGTTCCATTCGATGAGTTTCGGAATCCAGGCATGAGCCCCACTCGAGTTGGCCTTCGATGAATAGTACCTTTTTCACCGGGTGTCCGTTTTGGACGAGCGAGTAGTCGATTCCGCTTGTTTTTCCGAGGGGATCGTCGTGGTGTGATCCGCTTGATGGGTTTCAGGATCGTTGTGTGGGCCCCGCACGAGCTAGCTACGGTGAATAGTGACTTTTTCACCGGTGCTCCGTTTCGGGCGAGTAAACATCCTATCCTGCGTGTTTTTCCGCGTGGAACGCGATGGTGGCCTCGGTTTTGGCTTCGGAGGTGCGCAGTGTGGCTTTGAGGCGAGTCGCTCGGGTTAACGACGTTTGGACCAGCAGTGGTTGAGGGTTCTCCCTTGGTTCGTTCCTATGAGGGTTCGTGTGGTATCACAACCTTCGTATGGGTTTGTGATCCTCTCGATGGGATGTTTAAACCGTTAGAGTTGTGGTATCCCTCCGGTGGGCCCGGAGTGGATCCTCTAGCATCTTTACCCTATATCGGGTTCTTGGTATTGTTGTGACCGCTTATTCACGGGCAACGATCCCCTATCTAGCAGGTTAACCCCGTAGGGTTTGTGGCATCATCGGGAATATGATCCCCTACGCGGTGGGTCGTGCATAGTAGGGTTGTGGCATCGTCGGGTTTACGAACCCCTACTCAGCATGATGTTTATAGTAGGGTTGCGGCATCGTTGGTTATACGATCCCCTACTCAGCGCTTGGTTTCGGTAGGGTTGTGGCATCGTCGGTTCGATCCCCTACATCGCGAGTTATCCCAAATAGGGTTCCGGTATCATCGTGACCATCTTTATATGGACGATGATCCTCTATCTGAGTGTGAAGCTTCTGTCGAGTGCAGATCGGGTTGTGGTATCCCCCAGCGGATCCTGGGTGTGATCCCCCATCTGTGAGAACTACGTATGCCAGATCGGGTCGTGGTATCCCCCAGCGGACCCTGGGAGTGATCCCCTATCTGTGAGCTACGTATACCGGAGTGGGTCTTGGTATCCCCTAGCGGACCCTAGCGGCGATCCCCTATCCGAGGAGTTTGGCGGTTATGTTGTTTCAGCGATGTTTCCTTGGTGATGCTATCCGATGAGCGTGGTCTCTCGGGTGAGCGTCTGTGATGTTTGCGAGTATCCTGATGGAGTGTATCTCTCGGATGAGTGTCATCTGGTATGACAGTGTTCGTGGTGTACTCTCCTGGTTGTGGACAGTTGCTGGTGATGAGGTCAGTACCTCTTGTGGCTTTGTGGCGTGAGCTGTGTATATCTGGATTGTTCAAGGTGTATGTACGGGCATACACCTGAGCTGAGCTGAGCTGACTAGTTTTGTTTGGCCGAGGATGGTCACGAGATGGAGTTTCTCTCTCTTCTGGGTTCCCTCTGGCTGGGTTGAGCGGACTGTTGCCTTTCAGTTGCTCCCTTTGGTTTTGGGTTTTTGGGGTGCCTACAGAGTATGTTTATACTCACCTCTGCACGGGCTTTGCCCGCACATGTTTGTGTCTTGTGCAGACCACAGGCCTTTTGACGGAGTCCCAGGAGGACCCGGAGCAGGCGGAGCTTAGTGAGCGAGTTGACCGGGGTGTTTACCGGAGTTGTGCCGAGGGAGCTTTCCGGTGGGTGTTTGTGGCAGCGTTTCCCCTCTTCAGAGCAGGTTGGACGCGCTTTGTAGTTTTCTTTTGGTGGGCCATGTTTTTCCCTTGTACCTTTGCTGTTGCACTCTGGTTTGGGATAGATTGTATGCATGCATTTACTTTTCAGTTTCTATATCTCTGCACTGTTGCATGGAGGTGTTTGTGGGTGCGTGTGTACAGGTACCTTAGGCTAATGCCTCCCATGAGTGTGATAGCATACTCGGCGCTGGTCGCCAGCCCCTGGCCTATTGGAGGCGGGCTTGGGGAGTCGCGGCTCGAGCCCCGTTGGGTCGGGTCGTGACAGTGATAGTAGAATCAGGGACCTGGATGTGTGATAAATTTCTATTTTGGATCATAGGAAATAGTTTTTGTTGATAAAGGACTACATGATGGATCTATCCATCCTAGAGTGAGGTGGTTCTACTATTGGGATGGTTGAGGACATCTTACATGAGATTTATGGACCCAACATATAGTTTTTAGGGAGGAAGTGGATGGGCCACCTAGGTAAAGGAAGAGTCAAGAGAAGGTAAGAATACATGAAATAGGTGCTTATAGGGAATATCGAGGTGGTTGACATTTTAATTTGTTAAAACCACTGAACCCAATTGTCCCCAAGCTTTAGAATCTTGGGGAAATGGGATAGGAATGTTGTAGGGAGTCTAGGCATAAGATCTAGACGCTTTAGGGATGATACATGGTAATATATATGTCTTTCGTACATTATATGTAGTAATAATTGACATAGGTGTGAGTCGCTCCTTTATTAACACTAATATATCTTGAGACATAGAGATCATGGTTGAACCTTTGGCACGACCCGTGCACTTGGAGACTCATAACGGAGGATACATAGTGATCAGGAACTTTTTCAAATAGTGAGAATTTATTCCTGGAAGTAAGATATTTTTACGAGATCTATTTGTAGTAACGATGATGCCTTATGATGTAATCATTAGTATGGACCAGTTATCTATATTTTATGACCAGAAAAATTGTTTTTGTCAGAGGTTGTAGTGTAACTATAGTGACTGTATGAGGTATTAATTTCTGGGTGAAATAGAAACCCATGATGTTAATGATGTACTCCTGTATAAAAGGGTGTAAGAGAATAAAAACAAATTATCAATCATGAACCTTTGTGCATAGAATACTATAAGAATTTAGTATCCATTAGTGTTGGAAGAATATTATGACATATTTCTTGAAGACATTATAGGATTACCTTCCTACTAATAGATATACTTCTATATTTTCCTACACCCTAGGATTACACCAATATATGAACCACCATATCGGACAACTCCTATAGAGCTTCGTAATATGATGATGATGTTGGACGAATTTTAGAGGAAGGGGTTTGATAGACCATGTGTTTCTCCATGGGTAACCCCCATTTTGGAAGAAAAGAGTTTGATGTTGTGTGTGGATTGTTGTTTCCTAAACCAGGGGACTATAAAGAAGTTTTATCCACTATTGAGGACCAATGTACTATTTGATCATTTTAGAGGAGAACAATGTTTCTCAAATATTGACCTTGGATCTGGCTATCGCTAGTTGTGGGTACGGGATGGCGATATACCAAAGAAAAAAATTAAAATGATGCTACAGTCACTATTAGTAATTGGTAATGTCTTTTGGTGTGATGAACTCCCCATAATTATTCATGGTAATCCTGAAAATGGAATTTTTATATTTCCTATACCGGTTTTAGTTGTTTTTATGAATTTTTCTTAGTGTACTCTATATCTGAGGAGGATAACATGAGTCATATGAGGATGGTTTTCGATGTACTCCAAGACAACCAGTTGTATGGAAATCCTTATATGTTCCAGTTCTGGATTCATGAGGTCCAATTAAAGAGATATGTTATCTCATTAGATGGCGGAGAAGTGGACCTAGAAATGGTCAAGGCAATGATAACATGGGATCCACTAAAGGGTGTGATGGAGGTGCAGAGCTTCCATGAATTGGTATGAAACTATCATATATTCAGATCCAAATGTTCTAAGATATTATCATAATTGAGATCTTTGACTCTAAATGGAAATCTATTCATGATGAATGATATTTTTGATTAGTATTTCAAGGAGTTTAGGAATATATTGATGAGTGATCTAATATTTAGATTTTCATTGGAGGTTGTTTTATACATACTGTTATGATATGCATCAAATACTACTCATGGTTTTGTTCTAATGAAATGGAAGGTGGTGATTTCTTATGGTTCACATTTGTTTAGAACACAGAAGTATAACTACATGAACTATGATCTTGATTTGTTAGTGATATTCTTTATAGTGAATATGTAGATACACTAATAGCTCGATGATGAGTTTATAATCTATCATGAACACAATAGATGTAGGTATATATTCTCTCAAAAAGATATTAACATGAGATATAGTCTGCTGCTATAGAACCTCTGGGATTATGAATTTTATATTATTTATACTCAATGGTTTGAAAATTTGATAGTAGATTATCCAACCAGAAGATCGTGTTCATAGTTTTTGAGTAAGGAATCACAAAAGTTTTCCTCTAAACATGTATGTTTTTTTGGATTTAATAGATCTTCTTACCTCTAGTTTATTTTTGTTTTCTCTATGAATTTACTACAAGTTTGGGTGGAACAACATTGGGAATACCAACTGCGAGACCCTATATAATCAGATATTAACTGAACATGCTCATAATGGACTTTATAAAAGTATGGAGCATGTATTTCTTTTTTAGAGGATTGAATATGGTATCATATTCAATGAGACAAGTTTTTTAGAGGGATTTTTATGATTTACCCTTAGTGGTACACCTAGGTGTTGGAATGATATTTCAGGATCTTCAATGACTGTTCTGGTGGCCAGGGATGAGGAATGGTGTTTGAGATTTTCTCCATCAATGCATTACTTGTTAGAAATTGATGGCTCAACACTAGGTTTCAGTGAGGTTATCTCAACCCCTTAAGGAAACATTTTTAATGTGGGGTGAGATATCCATGGACTTAATAATGTGGTTACAACATACATATGGGGGACACAATTCCATTTGGGTGATTGTATACTGGATTACCAAGTTGTACCACTTCCATGTTATTAAAGAGTATATTTCAATAATGTTATTGAGACACATATAAATACTTGAAATTGTCCATCTCCATGGAGTCCACACGATGACTATTACTAACAATGATTCCTTTTAACATCTCAGTAATGGAATGAATTACGGTAATCCTTTCCTAATTAGTTATATTTGAGAATGCATTTAGAAACCTAGACAAATGTCAAGACAATGTAGACCATTTTGGTCTTAGTGGATTTATTGCGGGGTTTCATGAATACTTTCTATTTTTTATAGATGATCACATACCATTGGTGTATTTTTCATGGAATGAAACTATCATATCATCTGTATGACACCATTAGAAGCCTTTTATGGGTGACCCTATTGGTCCACATTATACAGGAAAACCCAAGGAGAGTCTGCCCTTATGGTCCCAGAGTTGCTGTGGACCACTATAGAGATGATAAAGATCATCTAAGAGTGCAAGAGGACTGTATAGATCTATAAAATGACATATTTAGACAAATAATGGAGGAGTTGGAGTTTAATGAGGGAGACCATGAGTTAAATCAGGTCTCACCTTGACATCATTTGTAGAGATTTGGACAAGGAAAAAAGTTGTCTTCAAGATTAATTGTCGCTTTCCTAATATTTTATAGAGTTGGTGAGGTGGTGTACCACATAGATCTACAATCATAGTTAGACCAGGTACAGGAAATCTTCATCCTTTTTCTGCTGAAGTGATACGTTCCTGACCCATTTCATGTTATTGACTTGGGTGAGTTGGTTATCAATGATGGGGATACATTTACTGAGTACATATTCAAGATTTAGGATCAACAATAGAGGATCCTCTAGGGGTGATTTATTCATTTAGTTCATGTCATGTGGCCACATAAGAATCTTAAGGACTATTTCTAGGAGTGGGAAACCCAGATGTGTGCTCAGTACTAACATCACATTGTATAGAATTTTGTTTCATCATTCAAGGATGAAAACCATCAAGGTAGGGAGAATGTGATGAATCTAATTTTATCATGTATTACTTTAGAATATTATATGAATTATTTTTAGAGCTAGGTTCTAAGATGATATATAATTTCTAGTCCTAGTGTTCCCGTAATTATATTTTGAAATTTATTAGAGTTATTCAATATCATACATTTTTAATTGTTCTAACAAAATGGAATAAATATATAATGGAGGCTCATATAAAAATTTTAATACCTCCATTGAGTTCATTGCATTATTTTTTCCATAGTCAATACATAACCATATATTGTGATAGATGCCCAGTTTGGGTGCGGTCGTGGGAGAACATTTAAATAATTTTTTTGATTAAAATAATTTATTTAATTAAATTTTGCTTGAACTAATTTTGGATATAAATATACAAATATGAGGATATCTAGGAGAATCAAAATAAAAATGGATATATTGGAGTGATTGTTGGATGATCATTCTCTCTAAAACTATTTTAGATCACAGATCCTCAATTTCTGGGCAACAAGATTTGAATCTCTCACCAATGAAAATGATTCAGACTCATTATTCATTAGAAATAAATCAATATCAATGTAGAATGGTTTATTTATTTTAGATAAAGACCATTTTGTTTTATTGAATATGAATTAATTAACTAATAGATTGATTCGTAGGCTGATCATATAGCATTAGTGGAATTATTTATTGGGATTTTCGGATAACTAATTGTTTTATTTTGGATTTTTTTATATGTACAAAGAGAAAAAATTTGATTCCAATGAAAACATTTCCAATTTTATTTCCTCTTTTATACATTTCATTATTTCATCCCACCATTCTTCATGGGTTTGTCACTAGCATTCATTTTGTCCATTGGTTCGGTGAAAACTCATATAATCAATCATTACACACATGTTTTTTAGAACAACAGACTAACATTATATATATGTTTTTTTATTGATGATACATGGAGCTGAGATGATGGTGTTGATGAATAAGGTTTAAATTGGGGGAATTCTTATGTGAGGTTTTGGGTTGTGATGAAAGTGTGGCTTTGGGTAGCATTTTTGGGCAAATAAGAAGCTGAAATCAGGATAGTCGGTGATGAAATTGGATGGATGACATGGGATCTAGGATTCTCAGCTGTAATCATGATGAAAATGGTGTAATTGGTTATGTGGAGAATAACATAGAGGTTTTCTTGTAATTTAATGTTACACAGTTTGTAATCCAAGAGCACATGTCATGTGGGACCCCCGTGTGGTGATAGGGTTTCCAAAAGAAGATAAATACCACACAACATATAATATATAGAACACAATCTGTGAACCTTACCTGGATGCTCGGTGTGTGCCTAAGAGTGTACATTGACCGGTCTAGGAGTACACTATCTCAAAAACATTTTTACAGAGAAAAAGACATCCATAGGTCATGTTTACATAGGTAGATCCATGTACATGGACATGGTCATTAGAAAACTAGCTCAAACACACCTTTTACTAGGACATAGACTTGGGAAAAAGTCATGATACCTATTTTGAACCTATTTTTGAATGAACCCATCATGTTCTACCAGTACATTCCATGTATCCCCTCAATGATTGATTGGTTCCCTTTTCCTATTCATCTTCAAAAAATTTATGTAGGGTATGCTCCCTTAATCCTTTCCCGGATGGTTATTTATATTATTATATGTGACAACCTAGCCACACCAAAACACATGAAGATGATAAGTATTTAATTTCTCTTATATTCTTACTTAAATGATATCACTTTTTCATTATAACTAATATAAGGCTATTTGTTATTCTACTATTTGTAAAATATGTATTCAAATTATTTATGTAAGACTTGAAATTTATATAAAAATCATTCTAGAAGACCCATTTATTATATTCATTACTCTTATCTATATAAGTAATATGTGTTTAGTAATATATCCATTCATCATGAAAAATATTAATGGAATCTTGGTTAAGATATTCTCCAACTGGACCACTGAGAGGAACATATTTATTTTACCAAATCTATTAACTACATAAAATTCTATTCCAAAATTCACTTAATGTAATCATAATAAATATAAGAATTTACCTCTAACTTCTTCTTAGAATATTTCACGTTTATCTTTCAACACAAAATATAGATGATTTATTCATTTATGAACATTAATCTATAAAGGATTCTTTAAGTAAAAATTGATAAACATGAATTAAAATAGTCTTAATATTTTTTATCTCTATAGAGACTAAACACCCTTCATGGTATATCCTTGAATATTACATTTAGTTTTACTTGACAAAGAATTATCATTCCAAAAATAGGTATGTCAGTGTATTATTTTTTACATTCATTATGAAATGATAGTATTGGATATATGTGACTGAAATATTAATGAAATATTAGTTATGTATGAATTACCATAATAAAATTAACTTTAAAAATGAAATATTTTTTCATTATGACTAGAACAAGGCATTGAGATAAATATTTTATTTAAAACTAAATAAAAAATAATAGATTAACTATAATCAATCCATGTAGAAATTTGATGTAATTAGATTGTCTTTGTTGATTTCTAAATCACCATCCTTTAGATACTTAGATAAATCACTTTTCTTCATATAAGGTATATGTACTAATTGGTTTCTGTATTTGAATAGAAATATGTGAGTTTCATATTCTATTTTAATATAGAAGTTACAAAATATAAACATTACAATAAATGGTAAATATTCTTGAAGTAGAATATTTTACTTTCCTAGTCATAAATTCATTGTAGTTTTTATTTTCATGACCATTCTTACAAATTATAAATTAGATAGCTTCTTGTTCATTTCTCCCCATCTAATTATTTTTACTGTTTGATAGAGATTTTGAAAACATAATTAAAAGCAAGACTTTCTTAGAATTTTAAACCTTTACCATCACATTTATCACCATAAGCAGTGAGGAACCATGTTCCCACTTATCCATATCACCTTCATAACGCATAGTTAGAAGATTCAAGAGAGGTTTTTCTATACTATTCATTTTTTAACTCTTAATGAAAATAGATAATATGGGTGTTAAGGATGATAATATAAGATTAATCGATAATTTCATATCCATATAGAATCCCAAATAATCTAACTAATCAATATAATTATGAAACATATTGGAAATATGACTAATTAGGTACATATGTTATTGTTTACACTGTTATACTATAGTGAAAATATTATTTATATTAAGACTATATTTCTCATTTTCATGTTCTAAGGGTAGAGTTTTGATGGTGTATACATCCATGTCATTATATTTCATCTATATCTATCTGGAAATATATTAAAACATAATGAAACAAACAAATATTTTGAATCCTCTTTGTATATCATATAAAAATATTTTTCACTTTTTTCTCACTCACCGAGGAGGTTGACTAGGAATAGGGGATTCAAACACAGAAAACCCATTTTACTATAGAAATAAATTGTATAAAAACTATACCACTCATATAACTTTTTTCTCATGAGGAAATTTATTTTTTCTAGAAATGATCATAGTGATACCATGGTTTTGGTTTCTATTATCCACATTAAAGAAAATTATATTTTAGTACATAATCTTAATTACCAAATTTGAAGTAATGAATTATTTTTTATTAGTATCCCACTATTTAATCAAATCCCAATATCCATCACATTGGAAATTAAATATACCAGAAGTTGGATATACTCCTGGAAAGGATCTACATTCCCATTATAATAAATCATTAGAAGGCCTATGAAATTACTCAAAGGCATAGAATTCATATATGAATTTAAATGAATTAAATTTTAGTTCTTGAATCTATTGAGTGGAATAAATGATAATGAGATCTAAAACATGAATTTTTTAATTATTTCATCTATGTTAATCAAATAATTCCGAGGGGAACTACTTTTGATACTGACCCAGTTGAGGTAACCAAAAACATTCATTATCATTCATTGATAAATGATAGAAAATTGATGTGGGTTAGACTAATAATTTAGTATATGGTTGTATTCTATGTTTAATTATAGAATCAAATATCTGTATTAATATTATATTTAATGTAGTTTGTATTATTATACAAAAATATTCTTTATTTTATACTTCATACATTTGATAATGTTATATAGATTTTATATAATTGATTAACTATAACTGGTAAAATACTTTATACATAATTAAATTATTTCATTAAAAATTATCATTATCATTAATTTATATAATTTATGTTATCACATTAAATTTTGAAATAAACCATCTATGATATAAATAAAAAAATAAACTGATAATCAAAATAAAAAAGTGATATGATAATGATATTTTATCAAAAGGCTGGTTTATAGAACAGAGATAAATGATCATTAAACCTAAGAGAAATAACTTCTTTATCTAATCACATAATTGAGTAATAAAATTCCCTTATTAATCAATGTATATCCTGGGTTTTTTTTCACCTTGGCTTGGTTCCCCAACCATCTCCAGTCATTGGGTGCTCTATCTAGTACAAATTCTTACTCACGTGTGAGGGTACTAGTGATTTTTAAAATACATAAAATAAACACTTTACATGATTAATCATATATAATGAAGGAGGAAGTAATGGTACATTTATTATAATAATTAATTTAATAACAAATGATCACCTAAAACAAATGTAATAATAATTAAAAGAAATTAAATCCAATATTTACCTATTCTGATCAATCTTAATATCAATCTCTATATGAAGCGAGTACACATTATATTTTCTAGAATTAATTTAAATTTTTTCATTATTAATATAAATTAAATCAAATTAATAAATTAATAATAAATAATTAATTCATTATCTCAATAATCTATGAAAACAATCTATGCGAATTATATACTATAATATTTGAAATAAATAAAATAAAATTAATTTTAATTTAAAATTATTAAGTACAATGAATGTCATGATGGGTAACATAATGTGTACCCTCTTAGTCAGTTTTAATCAAGTATTGGAATTCAGTATATATTTGATATATATAGTATTTGATAAAGTGTGTACCCTTCTATATCTATCTAAACCCATTTTTAAACTTCAAAACATAAATGGTGTGTTCTGTCACTCAACATAATGTGAGACATACACTGATTATTTTCAATGTCATTTAAAATGTACTTATTTAATGTTTTCAAACTTTTAATATTACAATATAGATGAATTTTTTTGTGGGCCAATCCACATAGTCTATGAAGTGATTATGATTAGAATAAATTCAATAAATATGTGCATAACATATCAATGGAAATGCCTGTAAAGTGAATAAAATGTATGATAACCATACACATGTTATATTTGTATAATAACATGGAGAATAATTATTAATCATTTTTATCCATATGACATTTTGAATTTTACTTATCATAAACCTATTCTAGAGTAATACCTATTACACAATATGTACATCTAGACATACATCATTTAGTCTGATTTGGATTGTATTATTTATGAATAGAATAACATGGCATACTAGTCTTGGTGTGTACCTTACTTGAGTTGACACCTGTTACATGGAGTTTACATCTAACCACACACTATGTAATCAATTTCTTGACACCCAGATAAGATGACTAATGTCTCACAGTGTATCCCATGCGTGTTGTAATGTGTTATATGATTTGTAAAACTAGGAGCATGTTGGGTAAATCATGTATATCGATGTCACTTGGTTGGAAGTTAGTATGATGCATGTAATGATTCCCCATACTTTGACCATATAACATACCATGACATACACATCATTAATTCCATATGTAGATACATTATGTGTACACTATCTACATGTCTTATACACCCTTTCAGGTAGTGTATTGGTCGACGATCAATACTTGGAACATAATAATACTATGTACTAAACATCATAAGGCATGTTTTGATTGACATGGATCATACCTATTGTGGTTGACCATGGGTACATGGGGAGTAATTTACCATTACATGTCGTGTATCTATATCATGTATCCAAATACTTGACACATCAAAATGGGATCTTTGAGTGTTCTTCATCATTTATTTTCCTCATCTTGGTTATAAAAAATCAAATTAATGAATTTTCTCACCTTATAGATAAAGGAATAGAAAAAAGTAGGTAATAACAAAAAAGTGAAATTTATCAAATTAATAACACATAATTATAAATAATAATATAATCTCTTTAATACAAATTGAAGGTTATACAACATAGTGGAAGCAGTTAGGGTTGTACCCAACAAATGGTTTTCATTGGTTTCAACATATAAAATCCAAATAATACAACAAAGGATACCCTAGAGTCTCTTGGATATGATCACTCACATTAACATTATAATTAATTTAAAAAATAATTATATTATAAATGATAATATGTATTGTTATTTTTGAAAAATTCGGTTTCCATTCTTATCATATAATCATTACAATTGATAATATAAGTGAGGACTTATCTATTTTTATCCAAACAACCACTATGAATTTATGAACAACTCTATTGAAATGTTGGGTTCCAGTATAGAGTAACTTGGTTCCTTTCATTATTTTTATTTTATAGTGATAAATAATATCTCTTGTTATGTCTTTTCATTAATATAGAGGAGGTGTATTTAATCTATATGTTATTGAGAGAATTATCTTGACAGTATCTAATATGAACAGCAATTCACAGGTTATGAAAAATGACATATTCAGTATATTATACTTCAGGTTAAGTAATTAACAATTTCACAATGGTTGTTTATTTTTTTATTCTTATAAATACCCATGTAAAATATTGAAAACATTTTATCATTTTTATTAGTCATCAAATTGGAATGAAATGAATTTACTTTCAATAAGAAGGATATCTGTCGAATGGTATTTCAATATGTGTTTTTATTATGGGTACATATTGAATGGAAAACAAGGAATTGATGTTTTTTGGAGGAGATCCTTAGGGAACTATTTTCCCTATGGAGGATATATTACACTATTATTGGGTTTTCCACATCCACACAGTTTCCACCATAGTATTCTATTTTATTTGGTTGTTTTAGGGGTGTTATTGTTTATATAATTCCATATTTATTCATCCTTTTTGATGTTTGGATTTTTACTTCACTAGATATCCCCTCGTGGTCATTTATTTACTGTCTAATTCTAGATTTATTTATTATGATATGTCGTGTATCTTGGTTGTGACATTAAATATATTCCATCAGCCTGAACCTTTATAGTTTATACTAATTTTCTCCATAATGACTTTTATTCTAGAAATTTATGTAAGTCTTCAGCATTAAATATTTTTTTAATCTTGAGATAATTTAAGAATTCACACTGAGTATCTTTTTAGTTATAGATCATTGGATGATTATAAAATAACTATAAAATAACAAAACCATAGAAATACAAAGTGAGCACTTCCAAAAATATCCATATCTTCTATAACAATTTATTTAAAAAATCAAATTTTTTATTTTCATTTTTAATTATCGTATCTTATCCTTGATTCTGTCCTTGACTATATTATCCCTTAAATCCAGAAAAAAACATTTTTAATCTTGGGATAAACACAAAAATATCATTACAGGACATAAAAACCCATTAGTATTTTTAAAACAGGGTAACCCATTTATTATTCCTCGAGCATATGAAATATAACATTTTCACATGAATAACATTCATAATTTTTTCTAAAATAAAAACCCAAAAACTAATATCTTGTAATTAAAACTATTTTAGGAGACTTAGATTATCATATACATAAATACCATTCAAAACCCTTTTAAATTGAAATAACCATAAGAAAAATTTCCAATATTATTATTACCCAAGGAATTAGAAATCTAAAATTGGGTGAACATTTGTATAATCTATATCTGGATCACATGTGAGCTATAATGGAGTTCATCTACTCATATAAGCTATAATGGGATCACCCATGAGTTATAATGCGGCAAAAACCTTCATATTACCTTTTTCAGGCTCACCCATGAGCTATAATGGGGCTCCACATATTCTATAAGCCGTAGCAGGATAACCCGTTTCATATAATTCACAAGTTAAATTTCATGAATAAAATATGTTTATCACAAAACCCTTTTGAATAATTATTCTAATCCAATATTTTAATAAATATGTACAAAAATACCATTTTCATTTATGAACTCATTTTAAAAACCAAGATACCCAAAAAAAAGGATTATGATATTTATTTTCCTTTTAAAAACATTAAGGCTTATAGAGGAAGCCAAATATCAAATAACAGTTATGGCGGTGGGGAAGTTGTTATTGCTGTAATGAAGAAAAACATTCCTTTAATCATTTTTCAAAAAAATAAAATTATTTGTATAAAAATATTTATTTTTATATCATTGTATGAAATTAATGATAGACATGAAATTTCATGTATAACTATTTTATATCCATATAAATAAATTTTTAAACAAATATCATGAAGAAAATATTTGACAATTAAATCATTAAATGTTCGTGGTGTCCCAGACATGTATGAAAATTTAAATCATAATGTCCATAAATAATTCATTTACCAAAACAATAAACAAAATAAGAATATATAAAATATGGATATGAAATATTATAATGGTTTTACCTTAATGAATAGATATTGAGGTGAAATACCTTAGCTTGAATCTAAAACAACTTGTACATTTCTTATCATCATGAATAAAAAACATATGTTAATTTATAATTTATTTAGAAACTTTTTCTTTTTTATTATAAATTTTAAATCACTTATTATGTGGATATAATAAATACATAATTATTTAGGTTCATATCTGATGTTTTATCAATATTCAGTACTTGAGTCCAAAATGGACTTGTTTATAATATAAATAGTCATTAAGGTCATAAGTACACAATCCAAATAATATAAAACATGATATAAATATCTTATACATTCATTATATATGTATTTATCATAATCTTTGACGATAAACAAAAATCATTGTTCATAGAGATGTTAGACCGTACGTACGCATGAATGTTATTTTCATTTTTCCTATCATATTGAAAGAGTGAATTTAATGAGGTGTATATAAATATGTATAAATTTATTATATCATTATAGTAGAATTAATATTTCATTTATATCATATATATTTACTAATACAATACTTAATACATTCCATCTGATGTGTGAACGAATCATGTCATTTTGAGGATGCGGTAGTCCACAAATCCACAAATGAAGTTGTCGTGTAACAACATAATGGAAATCATGAAGGTACGATTAATATAAAATACACAGAATATGAAATATGTCATAATATACATAATATAATATTTTTGACCATAATAATTGTTTTAATACCTGCCATGAATGCGGTAAATGAAAAATAACACAAAACATTATTCATAGACATGTTTAATTAGTATAACATTGACAACAAATTTGTTTATTTTAATAAGAGGAGTTGAGAAATAAAATGAAAATGATATATTCAATTAGAAATATAAAACTATAATATATACATGATTCTTTAGTAATAATTTATTTATGGATTAAGAAGGTGAGGAGAAAGTAGAAAAAGAAATGAAATTAGGAGAGGTACTTTGATAAAATTACCTCCTGAATATCCCTTCATTGAAAACCCCTTTAGGACCTTGGATTTGGACTTTTGGTGATACATGTAGCACTTGCACGTGGGGTGAGTGAGTATTAGAGTTTTGTTTAGATATTTTAAGAGCTAAAATACTTTTTTGTTCGAAATAGTTAGGTGGAGATGTGGTATTTATACTTGAGGAGAGATGGGTTCAAGTGATTAATTTATTGATTATTTTATATTAAATTCCAACCATATAAAGGTGGAAATAAATTCCACGAAATTTTCTTTTAATCAATGTTTTATATTTTGGAGAGGGTTTATCCATACCTTAACTAACCATGAACATTTTTATTTTTTAGGTATTTTAATCTTTCAACATTAAACATTAAATTTCTAAAAAGTTTACTTTTAGTACGGTAAATAATTTTTTACCATGGAAAATTTTTTATACCAAAAATTGAAATTGACCATAAAACATAATTGGGAACTTCTTATTACAAATATTTAATTCTTTTTAAATAATTAAATTCAAATAATTTTGAAAAATAGATTTAAAATTAATTCTTGAGACAAAACTAGAAAAGTGGTTTTTAATTTGAAACATTCAAAAGATTGAAATGTATTTATATATTTTTTAAAATTAAAATTTACTTCAATGACCTAAATTGGATTAAATTACATAACTATAATATAATTTTACTTTAAAAATAATTTAAAAAATTATATAATAATGTAAATTGATTAGACGAAATGGAAGTTTGATTCAAAAATGCAGAAATTTTCACTTTTCATTATAATATGAATTTAAATAAGAAAAAACTAAAAATTCAACTGAAGTAAATTTTGATTTCCATACATTAAATAATAAGTTTATTGTTTTATATAGAACATATATAAGTAAAAAACCATATTTAAAAGGGGTTCGCAACCAAAATACAGTAAAACTACATTTTTTGAAAAAAAAATATTCTTTCATCTGAAAAAATGACTTTTTATTATATCATTTTTAGAAAACATATAATATGACTTTTAAAAATTAAATTAAATATATAAAATATATATTTAATTAATAAAATCCATCAAGAATGATTTTATTATATTATGAACTCACTTATTTTCATTTAAATAATTATTTTTCTGAGAAACATATCTTATATTATTAATTGGATTTTATTTTCATTTATAATTAATTTTATAACTAATTAATCATTATATAAACATTGTTAAACCATATTTTAATAATTTAGTTAAAATTATTCATTCCCTCAATTCTAACAACTATGCAATAACTACAACTTATAATAATATTATTAATAATATATTCTATTTTGGTACAACTCAGTCTTGTTTGCAATGTAAAATTTCGGTGAAACCTATTGTTGTCTGTTTGGGACTCTATTGGTTATATATTAACATTATAGAAAATTATAATTCATAAATATGAAAAATTCACTTTCTATAATTACCTAGGATGTTTCATCCTTCCCCCCTTTTGAAAAATTCATCCTCGCAATTTTAAATTTACTCTTAGTAACTAAGGTTTTACTTTTTAAATTTACTTCATTTAATTCCCCCATTAAAAAATAGTCAATAAAACCTATACCTTAAAAGAAATAAATTAATGTAAAATGGTCACCTAAGATATCATATAATAGAGTTTTATATAGGAAAACATGGACATGGATTATAACAATAACTCTTATAGACTAATACAGAGTCATAGAGAACATAGTCATTGGAGATTTATCCATCACATAACCATAAATATGTGATGGTCAAATTCCCATTGAGAAATGTAAACAAATAACCTTTTTAAGATCATTTTGATATAGTTTAGAAAAAAAATTACTTCTTAAAATAATAACATAATGAAAAATAATTTCGTGATATATTTATAATTTATATGCACAATTTCATCCTCATAATATTCCAAGAATTATGATGTACATCCCTAGGAATAACCATAAGAATTAAAGATCACACAAGCCATAAAGGTTATCAATATCATCAAACTATGGTCCAAAATTAAAGGCATACTTACACATTAAACAAACGCCTTATATAAATATTACCCTATAAAACATCTCCTAAAAAGTCCTTGATAACATATTATCACATCACATAAAAACTCAGAAGGCGTTTCTAAAACCTTGAACTTATGGTAATCCTTTAAAAAATACTGATCTCTCAAGAGCATCCATCACATCACTAGATGTTTCAACATCAACAATATAAGCATTAAAAGATTTTATCATACCTTTTTGTATCTGATCATAATGTTTTTTCCTTGTGTAGTTAGCTTCTAACACTTTTTTGAATAATGCACCAACTCCTTTCTGCTAATTCATCTTACTATTGATTTGAAATTTATTATCTCATTGTTGGACTACTCAGGTCCCTATTCCGTGTAGTCAAGAACCTTGTGACCAATCATACCACACTGATGAAAATTTACAGATCCTGATATACATTCCACAAAATGTGTTGTTACACACATGGAACAAGTTCTAGAATGAACTCCATAATTCTTCATTGGTTACATCTCAATTTCCTATCAACTTTACTGTTCCTTACACTTATCATCATATGTCATGTAAGTGTTGGAAAACTCCATTTCATCTTTATCAACACAACAAACCATATTTTCATGACTTTTAAATACTCATGAGGCCTTATCTCTTCTCCAACCAGGTCTTAATGATGAATAAAATCTATTAATTTTACTGTCAATGTCTCTAATAATATTTGGAACATACCAAAATAATCATATGAATTTTACTTCATATGAAGCCACTATATTTTCAACCGTTTTCTTTAATTCATATAATTAGTTCCCCATCCTATGATAAAGAACCATCGGGAAATATTTCTCAAGGAAAATAACATTAAAATCTTCCCATTACATGGAATCAAGATCATTTTCCCTCTTGTATTCCAATCCAATGAACAACATTGATCAGTTTCACCTTCAAAACGGTAGATTGAAAGAGTTACCTTTTGATGTTGCGAATATCCCATGAATTCAAATATCGTTTCTAGTGTATTGATCCATCCTTCAGCTACCACTAGGTTAGATGATCAATTGAATGATGGGGAATGTTGCCTCATAAAATGTTCAACTACCGACATATTTATCTATGGTTTATCAAGATGATATCGTTCAAGGATACCAATACACTTTATATCCTTATTCAATTGTGTTGTCACTATAATACACTATTAAATTCTGATTCCAACCACCACATGATGTTGTTTTGAAAGTTTTTTTTCCTTTTGATGCCTTCCTATTACAACTTTCTTATTTCCTCTATATAAAACCATTCTGAACAAACATAGATTTAACGAATCAACAATGTAATCTTAAAATGATACATCATTTATAACTAACCATAAAGTAAAATACACTAAAAAAAGAAATTAACAGTATCCTAACCTCTAAGGTTTTCTAAACCAACCATTAATACCAACTGTAAGGACCCATCATTAAATATTTCATAATATTAAGTTGAGAATTCATATTTAGGATATTTTCATGTTTATATATTTATAGAATTAAGCCATAAATATTACATAAAAGCCCATTAAAATTAAAACTGGACACTTCCAACAATATCCATTTCTCCCAAAACATAAAATATTTAAAAAAACATAGTTTTTTTAATCATCATAAATTTTCTTTGATTCAATACTTGACTCTATTATCCCATCAATCCTATGAAAACATTTAATTTTTTTGAAGAGATAAAAAATATCATTATGGGACATTAAAATAAATAATAAAATTAGTCTTGTTACCACACAGCAACCCATTTAATATTATTTGAGTCGATGAAACAAAAAAATTTCACATGATTAAAATCCATACTTTCTTCTCAATGAAAATAACTAAAACCAATAGTAGTAAATTAATACTCTTTTAGGTGATATAGATCATCATAAAAATAAATCATTTCAAACCAATTTTCAATTGAAATAACTATATGGATGAGTTCTAATATTATTATTAACTAATGAATTGGAGACCTATAATGGGTCACCCTTCGTATAAGCTATATTGGGATCACCTGTGAGCTATAATGTGGTTATCCCTTGATATTATTTATAAGGTGCTCACTAGTGAGTTATAATGGGGATAAACTCTTCATATAATTTATAGTGAGCTCAGTTGTGAGCTATAATGGGACTGAACCCTTCATGTAAGTTGTATCAAGTAAAACTGTTGCATATAATTATCAAGTATAATTTGATGAATTAAATATGTTAAAATTAAACCCTTTTGAATACTTCTTATAATCCAATATGAACAAAATTTCTGTATAAAAATACCATTATCATTTAAGAAACCATTTTCAAAACAAAGATACCCATAAAAAGAATAAGGGATTCATTTTCATTTTAAAAGCATTAATCCTTATATTGGATTCCATGTATCAAATAAAAGTTATGATGGTGGTGAGGTCATTATTTCCGTATACATGGACAACATTCTATTTGTCATTTTGTTAAAAAATTAAAATCTTTTGTATAAATATATTACTTGTGAAAACATATAATTAAATTCAATATATAAATAAAATTTCTTAAATAACCCTTTTATATCCATATTAATAAAAATGTAAATTAATATCATGAATAAAAGATTTGATAATTAAATATTTAAATGTTCAAGGTATCCCATACCACATTGAACATTTAAATCACAATCTCCCTGAATAAATAGATTTACTAAAATAATAAATAAGATTATTACAGATAAAATAGGGATATGAAATGTTATAATGGATTTATATACACCATATAAAATATTAATGGTGCATATTATCAAGAATTACCTCAATTAATGGAGATTGAGATGAAATCCCTTACCTCGAGTCTGAAATATCTTGTATGTTAGTAATCTTCTTGAATAAAAAACTTAGGCAAATTTTAAACTTTCTAGATAATTTTTTTCAAGTTCATTTTTATTTTTATATCACTTATTATCATGTTATAAAAAATACATAATTATTTAAGTTCATATCGAACATTTTATTGATATTCAGTACATTAGTCAAAAATGAACTTGTTTATAATGTAAATTGTCCATGTGGTCATAAGTAAAACATCTCCTGAATATAAAAAATGATATAAATATATTATATATTAATTATATAAGAATGTATAATTATATTTTAATATTGACTACAAACATCCTTCATGGAGACGGTAGACCATATGTACATGTGAAATCTATTTTCATTTTTCCTATCGTATTGAAAGAGAAAAATTAAATGAAATGTATATAAATATGTATACATATAAAATATCATTACCATGTAAATAAAATTTCATTTATATCATAAATATCTACAATAAATACTTAATACATTCCATTTGGTGTGTGAACGAATCACATCATCTTGAGGAGGTGGTAGTCCACACGTCCCCAAACAAATTGTTTATATAAAAAAAATTTGGAATGCTTGAAAGTAACTTTAATATAACAAAACCAGAATATTATATAGGTTATAATATACAAATTAAAATATTATTTTACCATAATTATTTTTTTAAAGATATCAATGATGGTGGTAAAAAAAATTATATACATTATTCACGAAGACGGTTAACCGACATAACATGGACACAAATTCCATTTATTTTAATAATAGGAGGTGAGAAATGAAATTGATATGAAATATTCCCTTAGAAAAATAAAATTTATGTATATACATGATTCTATAATAATCTTACATTGATTTAATAATTAAGAGTGTATAATGAATGAAAATAAAAGAAATTAACAATAGTTCTTTGAGAAAAATACCTCTTGAATATCCCCTCCTCAAAAGAACCTAGAGGACTTTGGATTTGGGATTTTTGTGAGACCAGTTACACTTGGACGTATGGAGAGTGGGGAGGAGATATTTGGGTAGATATATGAGGATCCAAAATAATTTTTGGGTCAAAATATCGTGGTGTATAAGGGGTATTTATACTAGAGAAGAGGTGGGTTCAAGTGATTAATTTATTGATTATATTCTATTAAAATCCAACCAAATGTAGATGGAATTAAATTTAAAGACATTTGAATGAAACTAAAATTTTATATTTAGTTTAGGGTTTATTTAAATCTAAAACAACCATTAAATGTAGTAGTTTTTATGTATGTTAATCTTTTATCTTTAAACATTATCCTTAGTCAAAATTTTACTTTTAGTATATTATATAATTTTTTTTACTGTGGTAAATTTTTATACCTAAAAATAAAATTGACCTAAAAACCTAATTTGGAACATATTATTCCAAATATGGAATCATTTTTACCTAATATTATTCACATAATTGAGAAAATAAGATTTAAAATTAATTCTGCATAAAAACTAAAAAGCTGTTTTTAGAAGTGAAATGTCCAAAATATTGAAAAGTTTTTATATCTATTTTCAACATGAAATTGATTCCAATGACCTAAATTTTATTAAATGATAAAAAATTAAAAAAATTATTCCTTAAAACAAATTAAAAATATAATCTAGCAATATAAATAAATTAATAGAAACGACAGTTTTAATTAAAAATGTTGTATTTTACACTATTCTTTAAAATTGGAATTTTTATATAGAAATAAAAAATAAACTAAATTTATATTTATATCCTTATTTTAAATAATAAGTTTATTTTATCATATATAACATATAATAGTAACAGAACAAAATTTAAGGGGGTTCTCCATCAAAAGGTGTTAAAATAACATTTTTTGAGAAAAAATAATTCTTTTATCCGAAAACATGAATTTGTTCATATAAATTTTCAAGTAAAAATAGGAGATTAATTTTATGCATTGAATTTAATATATTACATGTATATTTAATTAGTTAAATCCATTAAGAATTATTTTATTTTTTATGAAATCAGTTATTTTTATTTAAATAATTTTTTTCATGAAAAATATACCTTCTATATTAAATTAGACTTTATTTTCATTTATAATTTATTTTATAAAAAATAATTAATTATATAGAAATTTTTAAACGTTATTTTAATAATTTGGTTAACATATTTCATTTCAACTTTTCTAATTTCAATACGATAACTACAACATAAAATAATAATTTTAATAATATATCATTATTCTATATAACTCAATCTTGTGTGTAACATAAGATTTCTTAGAAACCCATTATTGTGTGTAAGGTACAATATTGAACATAGAGTCACTTTAAAGTAAAATATAATCCCTAAATTTTAATAAATATGAATAAAAATTATTCTATAATTACCTAGGAGGTTACAATTTAGGTGGCATCTCTAGTGGTGATCTTGCAAAAAGGTTTTGGTTTTTTCATCCCTTAGAGGAGTTAGAGCTTCCATGGTCTTTATGGTGACTAGATATCTCAAAAGGATCTTGCATTATTAGTAGGTATTTAATGGGATTTGTGGGGGTTTTATTCCTTTTTTAAATGATGGGTGTTGGAGAACCTTTTTATTTTTTTGATTTATTAGTTATTTTTTGATGTGGTTTCCATTATATTCTGATGTTAGTTTATTCTAGGTTTGGTTTCCTAGTTTTTTTGTTGGTTTTATAGTGGGTATTTCTTCATATTTTCATTTTGGTTCAACTGTTACATTATAGAATATTTTGTCTTGGTATTTTTTGATCCTGTAGATATATATATATATATTGTTTGTTATATATTGACCATGATTCATTTTGATGGAGGTTTTGTTCAATAACGATGTAGTTATCAATATCAGCTAAGATCATCGTATTTGTCTTTTGGTGGTCTATGTGAGCTATTTATTGAATTACTGATGAGGTTGGAAAAGAATTTCATTCATTTTGAAAATCATGATGGCACCAAACTCATGGTTATGACTTATCAAATCTTTTGTATTATGTCTATAACTTCCATATCACCATTAATACTTTTGTTTATTTGATTTCAATCATTATTCTGTTCGATTTAAAAAGTTGATCTTTTTTTGTCTTGGGGATTTTGGTATTATATTATAGTTTCTCATAATCTCTATTATAGTCATTTAAAAAAAATTAAAACATTATTGAGGTGGGATTATGCTTGGATGATTTTTATGGATACGTGCCCATGGTTTATATATGCCGATTGATGTGATCATATTCTAGATAAAGGAATGTATCGAGAGTGAAGTTATTTTATATAACATATTATGGATGTTGTATATCCTAAAGGTTGATTAAGAATTCCTTAATGTGATTTTGAGTTGAAATAGTTTCCTACATAACGGTAACTCCATAATTATGCATGATGCATAACGGTAAATAACAGCTGTGTGAGGGTCATATAAAAATTAGAATACATAAGTAAATGTAACTTGAGATGTGGTACATAAAGGTAACCATATGTTCCCAAAGGCTATGTATGGGTAACACTAAATTTTATTGGGTTGTAAAAGGATGATACCATAAAATGAAAAAATTGTGATAAGGGAACACTAAAAAATAATATCTTTATAAATATAGTATAGTGTCTATGTTGGGGTAAAAAAATATCAAAGGTTGTGTAATGTGAGTAAATAGTTTGTATAACAAAAACTATGAAAAGATAGGTGTCATTTATTAGTACCCATGACTACAAAAATGTGAGATGTGGACTAAATGAAAGGTAGTACTGAATTCCATGAATTTCATAAAGGTATACCTATTAACTACAAGCTACATAAATTTCAGTTTGGACCTATGAAAGATCATCACTAAACTAAACCAATGGTTTTGTTAATTTTTTTAAATCTTATATAATTAATTTTTGATGACGAAGATAATAAACGATATGATTATTTTTGCACTGATCATGATGGAGAAAATATCAAATTCAATGATAATTATTATAATTCAATCTATTTATATGGGTTTCCAAACTTATTAAATAATTGGAATCTGGGATGGTATATTTTTACGAAAAATATTCCACACATCAAGATGTTTTAAAATCATAGAATTTCTAGATCTTCTAAAATATTTACCTCAAGAATACCATAATCTGGTTGTAGGTGTTTTTCCTTCTTTTTTTACCATTAAGAAATGTGGAATACATATGTGGGTGTGGTGGTCACCATAGTGGACTTGAAAGTGGAATGTTTCAAGTTGTTGAGGTTGAGGACAAAATGTTTAATGAGAATTGTGAAAAATTGTTTGAAAGTAGTTTTCCTATAGATTCACTATACTACAACATATTTATCTAGTTAAGGTTGTTTCCTAAGGAGTTTCACCTAGATCTATTTTTCCCATATTAAACAAATAACATTTCATGGTTTAATATTTTATATCCATGTTGTAGGTTATATCATGGTTATAAACGATTCTTGCACATGTGGAAGTTATGAGATTAGTAGTGATGATTAAGATATGATACTTCAAAAAATTAAGTGGATTTAATCATATATTTCCACCTAAGATATTATTGAAAATAATATAAATTTTAAATGAAAGGATATACTAGAGAAATCCAGATAAAAGAAATCATGGATAAAATATCCACATTGAATCATGAATATTTTTTTAAAAGGTTGGGAAAATTTAATGGTTCAACACTATTATTATTGATGATATTTTTTATAAAAATATATCCACATAAGGTAAGGGTGAGATAAATCAAGGGTTTTATTCTTCAAAATATGAATGCATATTTGAATAGAAATTATAAGAGCAATGATCTAATACCACATTGAAGAAAGAGGACGATCCGATGTTGGGTGGTATATGTATATCAAATGAACCCATGTACTGATATATAATTGTAAATAACTATATTTCATAATATGTAGTGGTATTGTTTATACCATCTATGAAGATCGTCATTTTAAAATATTAATTTTCATGAATTTTCTATAAATGGGAGTAATATATCATATATGATGATTAAGGAAAATAAGATCAAGTCTTAAGGAATAAAATTGTATTGTGAATGATGATTTTCTACCTTTTGATAAATATTTTAGAGATGATATAGGGACTGGTGAGTATAATGATTCATGTGGAGCATCAACATTGTTTATTATCTATTGGGAAACTTTTTCACTAGTTTTCATGACCAACCATGGAAGAAGAGTCGGTGGTTGGGGTGATATAACTTGAAAAAATTAGAGGATTGAATACTGAGGTGTATAAACTGTTCCTATCATAGTATAGTGTTTGGGGGAATAACCAATCAATATCACGTGTGACTTAGAATCCCTTGTAATTGATGGTAATATTATATTTATGGATCCATAGGTTGAGGTGTCTAACAAACTATGATGTAATGTAGGATTTTATGTGGAATGGTGTAAATATTGTGTGATTAATTGTCTATATTTTTATTACATATGATATGAGTTTGATATACTAATGGATAGAGGATAAAAGATTTAAATTGAAATATTATTTTACATTTGAAGGAGTATCTTTCATAAAAATTAAAAAGGGATCACTAATTCACCCATTATTTCTCAATTATCCATAGAAATTAGGGATCTTTAATTGATATCAGTGCAATGATCCGGTATGAGCATATGGGATTTTATTAAGATCAGAAAAAACTATATATTTCAGGGAGAAATAAAAATTTAACACTTACTTTTTTAGATATAGTGGTGATGATGGATATAAAAAGATACAAGTGGAATAGATACTAAAATAAAAGGTTCTTTAGAATATTAAGCAACTCTTAAAATAGAAGAGGATTTTGGGGAAATAGATCAATAAGGTGGATTCTAATATTAATGAGTTTTATATAATGTAAATAATTATTATTGATAAATATAAGAAGAATATATTTAAGGTGAATGATATCGATAAGATAAAATTTGATTATAAGAATAAGTTATTTCAAAACATGAGAAGATGACCATGGAGAAACCCACATGTATCTTAGTAGAAAATTTATTAAATAAAATAATTGAATACTTATCCAAATAAATTGAGGAAAATGTTGAATCTTCTCTAGAATAATAATAAAATATTTCCAATAGTTATGTAAAATATAATCATAGGAAATATAAAAACTTACCTTTTATTTTTAACAGTTCTTGTGCTTAAAATAAGTTTTAGAATTGATGGATAAATAAGGAATATTAGATACAAACTTTCCCATTAAATAAAGAAAAAAATCATTTAAACCATATACCCAAGTAATATTAAGGATCAAATGGTAATAATATATTAATAGAAATATTCTATATAGATTCACATACAAAATGAATGATTTAATATTATATGTTCTTCTAGTGTTATATAAGTTATGGATATAAATAATAGTCTTTCTAGTGAAATACTTATTTATAATAGATGAATAAAGAACTAAAAGGGAATTTAGTGAATTGGTGTTTTTATGTTACAAGAAAACAAAATCTATGAATTGATCTGCACGAAATCTATCCAACCAAAATATATTTGGATTTTGATAAGAATTATGAGTTAGATGTAGATATGAAGGTCATTGTACTGAGGGTTCCATGAATAATTACAACAAAAATATGTCTATTTTAGGATTGGGTAGAAAAATCAGAAATCTTTGGGAGACAAGTTATGAAATACTAATTATTTTAAGAAGACATATGAGAATCCCAAAGAGTCTATTTTTCTTAACAAAATTTCCATGTCGAAATAAATAGATAAGTCATATGATTGTGATACAGAAAAAATAAAATAATTTTGGTTTATTTAATGACACCAAATCTTAATATATGTTTTCTACATGTGGTTCCCTAAGAATTCATGATAGGGGGTGTGAAAGACGTTTAAAGACTATGAATCAAGAAAAGAATAGTATTGTAACTATACTATCTTCTTAAGATTATATGATAGTGATGGTGAAGAACCAAAATACTGAAATTTCTATATTTTTGATGGAAAATAAGACTACCTCATAAATTTTGACAGATCCTGGAGAGTAAATGAGTTTACAAACAATGAATATTATTGAAGAAAGACTCTCAATCTAATATCATAAGAAAGAAAATAGAGAAAATTGTGAGATTAAACTATCAACGTGAGGGTTTCCTATGAGAAATAAAGACATACCTCATTATTCCATTATTTATTATTATTTTTAGTTGAAATATAGGTAATTAAAGGATTTATGAGGGATGTCACTACAAAAAACAAAGGAAGACATTCTTTATAGATCATCCCGATTAATATGATAAATGATAATTGAGTACATCCCCTGAGAGTGAGAAAAAATATAAAATATAAATTATAAAATCAAAATATAATTTTTGGACATATATAAAAAATGTATATTGAGGTTTTTCAATCACGCCTAAAATCCTTAGTTTTTATTATATTGAATGTGTTCAAAAAGGTATATTTTTTTATGAAAACTTTAGGAAATTTAATATTTTTATGACAATATCATGAAATATTTCTGTAATATTGTTCATATTGTTGTAGGTTACATATCAATTTTTGTAAATGTATTTTGAAAAATCCTTTATAATGAGTTTCCATAACTTTTTTCGCATTTTGAATAATTAATATACCACATTTCTCACCTTTTTTATTCACTCTTTTTTTTTATTCAAGGATAACCCATATAGACAAAGAGTTTTATAGAAAAAGGATATTAACAAAGAAAACATTTGACAACATTAATCTATTAGTATTTCTATGAAAAAAATATGATCAAAAAGTAGATACATAATTTGGTTTTCAGAAGATTAAAATTAACATGAATCCTGACCCTCAAATTTACGATATCAATTAGGGGAGATGTTTTTTCCCATTTGGTTCATTTTTAATAAGGGTCATAAGAAAAGGACTTAAATATTGACATAAAAATGTGGAGGTGTTTAAAATAAATAAAAAGTAGGATATTATTGTTCCCATTGTATAGTATTGTATTTTTTATTAATAACAAAGTTAGGTGTTAAAGGAGATGTCAAAATATGATGATGAGATGATGACACATTAGGTGGAAATAGAGCAAGTGATTATTATTGGTTGATTGTTATAGATTAATCCTCGTGATTTATATGTGATGATTAATGTGCTGATATTTATGAAAATGGAATGTAATAATGTTGAGAGTTATATTTATAACATTTTAAGGAAATTTTAATTCCTCATGGATGATTTGGAAATTTCTGATATGATTTTGAGTAGAAATAATTCCCACATAAAGGTAACACCATAATTATTCTTTCCACATAAGGGAAAACAATAGTTGTGTGAGGGTTATCTGAATATTAGAATACATTTGTAAAGTTAACTTGATATGGTATAAGTAATTGTAACTCCAATATTATATAGTCTATTTAAGGGTAACAAAAAATATCAATGAGTTATATAAAGGTGAGATCATGAAGTACAGAACCTGTGTAATGGTACAACTTAAAATTGGTTCATGTAATTGTTTTTTGGTATATACTTTAGGGTAATAAAATAATGGAGGCTATGTAAAGATAAAACATAGGCTTTGTAGAGGTAAATATTATAAGAGTATCATTTTTTTAAATATAATATGTGACATTGAACATTGTTTTTATATTTCAATGCATGAAATACAGAGTTTAGCTTTCATTACAAACTCTAATTACTTTCTCTGATATCTTGTATTAAAAGAAAGATCGAGTTTTACCAAGTAATATTACCATTATTGTTTAAAAGGAAAATTGTATCCCTATTGTTAAATAGGAAATTTTGAAAAAAATTAAATAACTCTTGAAAATATATGGTTTAATTCATTGGTTTACAATTTATTACAAATGAATATAAAACTAAATTGAATATAAAATATTTATTTTTATTAAAAACTATTTTTATTCCCCAAAGGTGTTTTATATTAATAAATTAAATTAATTACTATTAGTTGATGAAATTAAAAAAAATTATATATTATGTTTTTAATAAAAAAATTTACATTCATCCAATATATTAAATTCATAAGTTAAGCACAATTCATATTTTATAGATAAAAAAAAATATCATTCTGAAGGCATTTTTGCTTCATTAAAATCACACACTTATTTTAAAAATATATTTTTACACATTTATAAACTCTTTTTAAAAATATAAACCTCATTTTTGATTGTTTAATTTAAATACTATATTAGGGATAATATTATATTATTTTCTATGAAGTTTAACTTTTTGATGAATAGTGGAAAATATGGGACTTTAATCGAAAAATGACTTTTCATCTAAAAAATATAAAATGTTAAATTATATTTTAATATTTTCAAAAAGTATCAATTAAAAAATTAAATATATATTAATTCAATATAGTTCAGTTTAATCACTTTTATATTTAATTTAGATATAACAATATACTCCACTTTTAAACATTTTCCTTCTTAAAAACCCACTTTCTTGTTACCTCGATGAGGTTAATTTTAAAATCGGTTTTTCCAATTATGTGTATTGAATTTGGAAAAATGGATTCCATATTTAGAATCATAATAATTTATAATGTCTAATAGTTTCAAATTATTTTTTTTACCATAATGATTAGTAAAAATAATTAATATTAATCAACATGAATTAGACTACAACTACATTACCGATGGAATAAACTATAAACATAAGTGAAAATTAACCTAGAAAAAAATCTTAAACCTATTGGATGGAAATATTTCGACCTTATATGTTATATAATTTATATGTTTTGATAATTTGTTCAAATGAACATGAAAAAACATTGTATCAATCATTACTTTTCAAAAATACCAACTGCGTCCTCCCCCTCCCCACCCCATTTATAAAAGGTCATCCACTCTCCCATCCACTTAACACCACAAAACTACTTTGGTTCAGATAATTCCTACAAAAATAACATAAAATTTTCCCTCCCCATATCCTAAAATACATAGTTATAGAATAAATCAAACAGAGGCAGGGTTTAGTGAAATCCACATTGAAAATATTCAAAGAAGATGAAATGTTCTTCAACAAGAATATTCATTTTATTTCTTTATCCACGTCATTAAATTATTTTAAAACAATGATGATATAATAAAACAATATATTATATAAAATTATTTTTTTAATTCTATTTTTTGACCTATAACCACACACATATCTATTAAATGGGTTACCAAATCATCATTCGTGTGTGTGGTGGAAAACTGCCTCATGAACCGATGTCGTTATTTTTTCCATTACCACCAATCAAGGATAATTATTACGATGGATATAAAGTATATATATTATATTTATAATGTATATATACCTATAGAGTTAATAATATATATGTATATATATTTACATTCTATTTTTTATGTGATACGACATCATCGCTCATGTGTACGATGGACTATGACCTCACAGAGCGATGTGATTAGCCTTTCACTAACACTTCATATGGAATGTGATAATGACAACTTTAATTATTATATGTGATATAAAAAACATAATTCTGATATTAATGTCAAATTTATCACTTTTGGAAGATAATTTATATAAGGCCCCGGCCTTAAACCATACTTAAAATTGAATTAAATGAATAATTCACATTGAGGATCTTTTCAGGTTTAGAGTTTTAGAGAATTAGGACATAACTATTATATCTCAAAAGATTACAAAGTAGTCTCTTATACTAAATTTTCATAAAATAAAAACACTTAAAAAGAAACATTTCTAGTTTCATGTTTTAGGTAGAATGACTTTCCATTGATCCCATACTTGACCCTATTCCATGCTAAGTCCAGTGAAAAACATTTCAAAAACGTGGGATGAGCATAAAAACTCAGTAAGGGACTCACAAAGAAAAAAAAACTGTTAGTTTATCAAAACAAAAAGTAAACCATGTATACATTATCAAAGTCATAATTTTCACCTTTATGAATTAGTAAAACTCTTCACTGAATCAAATATCATTACTTACCTTTTAGTAACCAAAGGATTACCATAAAACCCATATAGAGAACACATAACATATATAAAGGTAACATGGCACATAAACATACTTAAGTGGAATAACTATACGGTCGACTCCCACACATATCACTTAATGGAATAGCCATATGGCCAATTTCCATACATACTTAATGGAATAGCCATACGGCCAACATCCATACCCAATGCATTGGAGGTTATAACGTAACCACCCATCCTCGTATTCACGGCACCACCCATCATATGGTTTATAATGTAACCACCCGTTAAAATGTCCAAGTACCAATATAAAATCATAAAACATAAAACCAATATAAAGGAATGATATCATTTCCACATTTCAATCCCAATATATCATAAATATATTGACATAATAGAATCCTTTATCAAAACCATTTTCAATACCAAAATAAATAAAAGAGTATATGGTATTTTTTTTATTTTAAAAACATTATGGCTTGTTGAGGAAGCCAAATTCAAATAATACTCGCGGCGGCAGAAAAGGTCATTGTCACCGCGTACGTAAAAAAACATTCCTTTTTGTCATTTAGTAAAACGCTTCGTAGAAAAATATTCCTTTTGTATAAAAGTAAATGTCAAAGGGGTTTATACACCGTTACAAACGAATGTTGTTTATAAAACGAAATATGCCTCAATGAAAGGAGATTGAGACGAAGTCCCATACAAAGACGATATCCTTGGTTTAAGGATAAATAAATTACATAATTATGTGTGAAAAATGAATACACCAAATATAAGTGGATATTAAGTGTAAAATAATCAAAGGTCATTCACACATATTCAAAGGATGACATATTCAATAACTATATGTTGAACCCAAAGAAATCAAAATTGGGTTAAGAAGTTCCCTTGAAAGCCTAACGGCGTCACATCAAAATGAGTTGATGAGAGATAAAAAGTGTATCTCATCACATGGACATAAAAGTTACATTAATAAGGATATATGAGAACATATCCCAACATAACAATATGTAAATTAAAAGACCCAACAAAAGAAGTCTTTTAAAAAGAGGCGGGTGAAAGGTTCCCTTACCGACTTGGGTATCTTTCAAAACATACACCCCATGAAAGAAGGACAATACATCATTGATGTAAATACTCATAAAAAGAAAGTATATTACAAAAAGAGTATAATAATGGGAAGTACATACACCACTCAAAGGAAATTGTGGCAAATGTAGCATAAATCTCACGGGAATAAAAGTGTGATGAAAAATCCCTTAAGAAAACTCGGCAGCCTAACGGCGCCACTTAAAACATCCAAAAATGGATTGAAGAGATCAAATAGGGTATCTCATCACATTACAATAAAATGTACAGAAAGAGGAATATAAAAGAACATCCCTCATAATAAAAATATGAGCTTAAAAGAAGTGACATAAAGGAGAGTACTTAGAAAGAGAGAGGTTAGATCTCTTACGAAAATTCAGCAGCCTAACGGCGCCACTCAAAACATCCAAAATGGATTGATGAGAGAAAATTGTGTCTTTCATCATATGAACATAAAAATTACAGTAAGATTAATATAAAAGAACATCACAATCACAAGAAAGATGAGCTTATAAGGAATGACATAAAAGAGTGTACTTAAAAAGAAAAGAGAGGAGTAGGATCCCTTACCTCGGGTCCGACTTGACTCGATCATTCTTTAATGTCCAGAATAAAAAACTTGAGTTAAATTATACTTTATTAAGAACCTTTTTATAGTTCATTATTCCTTTTATATCACTTATTGCCATGTTATAAACATTATGTAACCATTTAAGTTAATAATGTTTGTTTTGTTGATATTTGGTTCTTATGTCGAAAGTGGACTTCTTACAATTACATGGTGTTCGTGTGGTCAAAGGTTCTTTATATACAGAATGACATTCCTGATTTGTATATCATATATATCATATATATCCACCATATACATGTATTTATAATATTACATAATCATTTAGAGATAAGAAAAGAAATGCACCGTTCGTGGAGACGGTATGCCGTACGTACGGATGAACGCTACTTCCATTTCTATTTCGTATTTTCTGGAATGGAATCATAATGATATAAGATTATATTATAATTCCAGTATAATAACATATATAATATCATTAACTTTATCCTTTACACGTCCCACATATGTTATTAACGAATCAAATCACTTTCAGGGGGCGGTAGTCCGCACTTCCTTAAATGAAGATATTGTGTTTACCCATAATGGAAACCATAAAGGTATGACCAAAAAGAAAAATACAGAAGCTTAAGGAAAACATAAACATATTATATATCATATATAAAAATAGTGACATCATAATGTCCACCTTTTAAGGTGTTAAATGAGTATTGAACAATCATCGTTTCGGGAGGCATAATTTCGCCATCAACGGAAACCATATGTTCTATAACCATTTGATGTAGTTGTGTGAGATTGTAGCTAGAGTAAATATTAAAAAAACATCTCAGTATATTGAAGATACTGGTGTTGTTACAAAAGAAGTAAATAAAAAGATTTTAGGGGGTTGGAAAAGCAAAATAAAACAAATGAACATGAGAGATTGAATTGCCATTAAAAGTGTAACTCCTTTTGATTTGAGCCTAAAGGCTTCCATTGAAAGGATTATGCCCAAAGGGAACACTCTAATATGAGGAGAGGGATGTGGAGAGAGTAAATGGTCAGGTTATGGCCGATCCAAAGGCTTGAGGAGTGTGTGAAATGAGGTAGAGGTGGGGGCCTTTTATAAGAGGAGAGGAGGGGCACTTTTGGAAATCATGAAACTATTATTTTATTTTCAAAAGTGTTTCGAATTTCTAAGGTCCCACATTGATATATTTCAAATATAAGATGATAAGGCTTCGAAATATTACCATCCAATAGGTTTTGGACATGTGTAGGTTTTAGATATTACATTATCTTTCCATTTTATTTTAATCGTTAAATAATGAAGTCATCGCTGCATCATCATGATGTCATAAATAATTTAATTTATTTAAAGTCTAAAAATTATAAAAAAAATACTATGATGTATAAAATAGTTTTATCTTTCTAATTAATATTTATAATAAAAAATATTATTATTATAACCCCTTTTAAAAATTGTTTTAGTAAAACAATTTATGTTAGTGTCATTTTCACCTTTATTTTAAAAAAAGCATTAAAGTCATTATCTCACCCAAGTGGCTCCATGGGGTGCCCTTAATCGACCCATGGGTTGTATTGGTCGGCCATGAAACAACCAATAGGGTTAGGACATGTGTCAAGCTCATCTCATTTTATTAAAGCATTATTTTTACCTTAAACTACACTAATTACCACTAATCACGATTAAAAACTTAATAAGTTACTATTCACCAAAAAATTATTTTTATCCCATTGAACCACATTTTACTTCTCAATGACAACCATGTATGTCGGATTTTTTAAAATCAAAACACAATGATGGCAAAATTTCATTTAAACAGAAAATCAGATTTTTTAAGTACCGCTTAGTGGTTTCACTATTCATCAAAAATTGAAGTTTTTCAGAAAATTACCAAAAATTCACCCTAAGCTATATTTGATATTACGAATTCAAAAATGAAGTCTATTTTACAAAATTAAAAATATATAAGTCACATTAATTAATTTAATAATTAATTCCCGCTGTCAGAGAAAATAGCATGTTTTTATGAAACAATAAGTATCAAAAGATTGACACTAGTTTAAGTCCGATTTCAAAGTGAAATTAATTCCAACGACCACTATTGGATTTAATTGTAAAAATATTTTCTAATTTAACTTTAAAAACAATTCAAATGATAATCCAATCATATAAATAAATTAGATTAAAAAGAGGTTTTGAATTAAAATACAACATTTTACACTATTCATTAAAAAAATGAACTTTATCGGAAAAAGACCAAAAAATTACACAAAGTAAAATTTGATGACCCGATTCTAAAGAAGAGTTTTATTTGGTCCAAAATAATGTATAAGAGTGATCAAAACTATATTTAATGACATTTCCCCATCAGAAGGCAATAAGTGAACCTTTTGTAAAAATTAGGGTATAAAAGCCTAAAATTGAATTCTTTTCGTATTTTAAGACTTTGGATAAATATAAAAACATTTAAAAACATATATAATCATATTTTAGTTATTTCTATCCATTCCCGCCAATACAACGACTACATGTTAACTACCATTTAAAATAATATTATTTTATTATTAGAGTGCAACATAAGATTTCCAAGAAACTCGTTGTTGCGTGTTGGGTACGCCATCGAGCATAGCGTCCCCTTTAAAGTCATATTAATATTTCATTTAAAAATATTGATAAATATGAAAATTTCATATTCTTTATTTACCTGGGGTGTTACATCCTTCCCACCTTTTGGGAATTGCGTCCTCGCAATTTTAAAATTGGGCTTGGAAACATCCTTGAAAGTCCCACATCGAAACAAGAGTTGGTAAAAAAATCACTTTAAAATAAAGAAAGATAAGTAAAAAGGTCACCCGAGTTAACCCATAATAGGATTCCATGCAGGAAAACATGGACATGGAAGAAAAAGCAATGGGTCATGTTCTTGAGGGAGAGTGATAGTAAACATGTCTAGGAGAAAGTTAACAATGAGAAAATCACAAACTTGTGATGGGTTAAATGGTATTCGATTCCCTAGTAGGAAAAGTTAATAGAAAAAATTTTTGTTTTAAGTTACATTTTATTGAGGAATTTATTCATAAGGAAACATAATCACTTATCATGTTGACTTTCAACTTTTACTAGATTCCTTAATCAAACTCATATTTTTTCCAAAAGACAAGTATTTAGGGAGACTTGTTTTCATTAAGAGTACTATAATAAACTTCTAGAGAATCACCTAATCCAAAAAAGAGAACTATATACATCCCATGTCTTTATACTTTAACCAAAACCAAATCTAAAAAGGCTAGTACAAGATAAGATAATCCAGAAAAGGATAACCCTTTATAAAAGGAAAATCTATGCTTAATCTCCAAAATTTGTCCAAAAAATCCCAAAGTTCAACGAGGACCATTAGATAAACAACATGTCCATAAAATTCATCAAAGTAAACCAAACTAAGGTTGAAACCCAAATATTTTAAGGATTTAGCCACATAGTCTTCCAATTTAAATCGTAACATTTATCTCCAAACAACATCTGTTGCTCCTAAAGTCTCGTATTGAAAAGAATTTAACCTAATCACATACCCTCCATGATAGGTTAATCATTTTCATAAATAACCCAAAATTAACTTACTCTTAATTCATAAAATCATATAACTAGAATGAATCAGTCAAACTAACCAGGGACTTCACGTAGTCCAGTGGTAGGCGATAAATACCAATCGCACTTTGGTTGTGGGTTCGATTCCCGCGGCTTTGTCCGACGCGACGGGTTGTCACACGGTCTGTGTGTTGTCCTTTTTCCAAAACTATATAATTCATCAAACATTTCCCAAAACGAGATAAAATCTTCAAAAATAAACATAACATATTTTAACCTCAAGTTTATCTCATGCCTTTCATTTTCCATCATAACATATAATAACCCATAATTACCTCAAAAGTAAGGACCATATAAACTCTAATGGTTACCTTTATAATTATTACCTGAACATCCACATCGATTGGTCATCTCATACATGATACATCACAGAACATACCAAGGTTCAAGTGGTTGATCATGACTCCTTGATAGTTGGTTTAGAACAACCATGAGATTCCTCATTGAATCCCCCATTTTATCTAGTATCTTAATCAGAGAACCACCACAGTTTCCTTCAAACCTGTTGTCTCTCTAGTGCCTGCTAGATCCAGCCATTTACTAAAACCAAAAAGGTCAGTGTGAGTATATCAAAAAAACCATCATGTACTAATGAGGAAGATAAACACTAAGATATACTTACTCATTCACTCTATCTAAAACTAGGACTATTTCTAAAATCCAAACCATTATGGTAATGTCACTTATGCTTAGAGAATACCCTAACATCTAAAGTTATCTAAACCGACCTTTGATACCAACTATAAGGCCCCGGCCTTAAACCATACATAAAATTGAATTAAATGAATAATTCACATTGAGGATCTTTTCAGGTTTAGAGTTTTAGAGAATTAAGACATAACTATTATATCTCAAAAGATTACAAAGTAGTCTCTTCTAATAAATTTTCATAAAATAAAAACTCTTAAAAAGAAACATGTCTAGTTTCATGTTTTAGGTAGCATGACTTTCCCTTGATCCCATCCTTGACACTATTCCATGCTAAGTCTTGTGAAAAACATTTCAAAAACCTTGGATGAGCATAAAAACTCAGTAAGGGATACACAAAGAATAAAAACTGTTAGTTTATCAAAACAAAAAGTAAACCATGTATACTTTATCAAAGTCATACTTTTCACCTTTATGAAGTAGTAAAACTCTTCACTGAATAAAATATCATTTCGTACCTTGTTTGTAACCAAAGGATTACCATAAAACCCATATAGAGAACACATAACATATATAACGGTAACTTGGGACATAAACATACTTAAGTGGAATAACCATACGGTCGACTCCCACACATATCACTTAATGGAATAGCCATACGGCCAATTTCCATACATACTTAATGGAATAGCCATACGGCTGACTTACATACCCAATGCATTGGAGGTTATAACGTAACCACCCATCCTGGTATTCACGGCACCACCCGTCATATGGTTTATAATGTAACCACCCGTTAAAATTTCCAAGTACCAATATAAAATCATAAAACATAAAACCAATATAAAGTAATGATAACATTTCCACATTTCAATCACAATATATCATAAATATATTGACATAATAGAATCCTTTATAAAAACCATTTTCAATACCAAAATACTTAAAAGTGTATATGGTATTTATTTTATTTTAAAAACATTACGGCTTGTTGAGGAAGCCAAAGTCAAATAATACTCGCGAAGGCGGAAAAGGTCGTTGTCACCGCGTATGTAAAAAAACATTCCTTTTTGTCGTTTAGTAAAACGATTCGTAGAAAAACATTCCTTTTGTATAAAAGTAAAATTCAAAGGGTTTTATACACCGTTACAAATGAATGTTGTGTATAAAATGAAATATGCCTCAATGAAAGGAGATTGAGATGATGTCCCATACAATGACGGTATCCTTGGTTTAAGGATAAATCAATTACATAATTATGTGTGACAAATGAATACACCAAATATAAGTGGTTATTATGTGTAAAATAATAAAAGGTCATTCACACATATTCAAAGGATGACATATTCAATAACTACATGTTGAACCCAAAGAAATCGAAATTGGGTTAAGAAGTTCCCTTGACAGCCTAACGACATCACATCAAAATGAGTTGATGAGAGATAAAAAGTGTATCTCATCACTTGGACATAAAAGTTACATTAATAAGGATATATGAAAACATATCCCAACATAACAATATGTAAATTAAAATACCCAACAAAAGAAGTCTTTTAAAAAGAGGTGGGTGAAAGGTTCCCTTACCGACTTGGGTATCTTTCAAAACATACACCCCATGAAAGAAGGACAATACATCATTGATGTAAATACTCATAAAAAGAAATTATATTACAAAAAGAGTAGAATAATGGGCATTACACACACCACTCAAAGGAAATTGTGGAAAATGTAGCATAAATCTCACGGGAATAAAAGTGTGATGAAAAATCCCTTACGAAAACTCGGCAGCCTAACGGCGCCACTTAAAACATCCAAAAATGGATTGATGAGATCAAATAGGGTATCTCATCACATTACAATAAAATTAACATAAATAGGAATATAAAATAACATCCCTCATCATAAAATAATGAGCTTAAAAGATGTGACATAAAGGAGAGTACTTAGAAAGAGAGAGGTTAGATCTCTTACGAAAATTCGGCAGCCTAACGGCGCCACTCAAAACAGCCAAAATGGATTGATGAGAGAGAATTGGGTCTATAATCATATGAACATAAAAATTACAGTAATATTAATAGAAAATAACATCCCAATCACAAGAAATATGAGCTTAGAAGGAATGACATAAAAGAGTGTACTTAAAAAGAAAAGAGAGGAGTAGGATCCCTTACCTCGGGTCCGACTTGACTCGATCGTTCTTTAATGTCCTGAATAATAAACTTGAGTTAACTTCTACTTGATTAATAACCTTTTTATTGTTAATTATTCCTTTTATATCACTTATTGCCATGTTATAAACATTATGTAACCATTTAAGTTAATAATGTTTGTTTTGTCGATATTTGGTTCTTAAGTCGAAAGTGGACTTCTTACAATTACATGTTGTCCGTGTGGTCGAAGGTTCTTTATATCCAGAATGAAATTCCTGATTGGTATATCATATATATCATATATATCCAGAATATACATGTATTTATAATATTACATAATCATTTAGAGGTAAGAAATGAAATGCACCGTTCATGGAGACGGTAAGCCGTACGTACGCATGAACGCTACTTCCATTTCTATTTCATATTTTCTGGAATGGAATCATAATGATATAAGAGTATATTATGATTCCAGTATAATAAAATATATAATATCATTAACTTTATCCTTTACACATCCCCACATATGGTATTAACGAATCAAATCACTTTCAGGGGGCGGTAGTCCGCACTTCCTTAAATGAAGATATCGTGTTTACCAATAATGGAATCCATAAAGGTATGCCCAAAAAGAAAAATACAGAAGCATAAGGAAAACATAAACATATTATATATCATATATAACGATAGTGAAATCATAATGGCCACCTTTGGAGGTGTTAAAGGAGTATTGAACAATCATTGCTTCGGGAGGCAGAATTTTGCCATCCACGGAAACCGTATGTTCTTTAACCATTTGATGTAGTTGTGTGAGAGTGTAGCTCGAATAAATCTTATAAAAACATCCTAGTATATTGAAGATACTGGTTTTTTTACAAAAGTAGTAAATAAAAAGATTTTATGGGTTTGGAGAAGCAAAATAAAACAAATGAACATGAGAGATTGAATTACCTTTAAAAGTATAACTCCTTTTGATTTGAGCCTAAAGGCTTCCTTTGAAAGGATTCTTACCAAAGGGAACACTATAAGATGAGGAGAGGGATGTGGAGAGAGTAAATGGGCAGGGTATGGTAGAGCCAAAGGCTTGAGGAGTGTGTGAAATGAGGTAGAGGTGGGGGCCTTTTATAAGAGGAGAGGAGGGGCACTTTTGGAAATCATGAAACTATTATTTTATTTTCAAAAGTTTTTCGAATTTCTAAGGTCCCACATTGATATATTTCGAAGATAAGATGATAAGGCTTCGAACTATTCCCATAGAATAGGTTTTGTACATGTGTAGGTTTTAGATATTACATTATCTTTCCAATTTATTTAAATCGTTAAATAATGAAGTCATCGCTGCATCACCATGATGTCATAAATAATTTAATTTATTTAAAGTCTAAAAATTATAAAAAAATACTATGATGTAGAAAATATTTTTATATTTCTAATTAATATTTATAATCAAAAATATGATTAGTATAACCCCTTTTAAAAATTGTTTTAGTAAAACAATTTATGTTAGTGTCATTTTCACCTTTATTTAAAAAAAAGCATTAAAGTCATTTTCTCACCCAAGTGGCTCCATGTGGTCCCCTAATTCGATCCATGGGTTGTCTTGGTCGGCCATTACACAACCAATAGGGTTAGGACATGTGTCAAGCTCATCTCATTTTATTAAAGCATTATTTTTACCTTAAACTACACTAATTACCACTAATCGCGATTAAAAACTTAATAAGTTACTATTCACCAAAAAATTATTTTTATCCCACTGAACCACATTTTACTTCTTAATGAAAACCATGTATGTCAGATTTTTGAAAATCAAAACACATTGATTGCAAAATTTCATTTAAACAGAAAATCAGTTTTTATAAGTACCACTTAGTGGTTTCACTATTCATCAAAAATTGATGTTTTTCAGAAAATTACCAAAAATTCACCCTAAGATATATTTGATATTACAAATTCAAAAATGAAGTCTATTTTAAAAAATTAAAAACATATAAGTCACATTAATTAATTTAAAAATTAATTCCCGCTGTCAGAGCAAATAGCGTGTTTTTATGAAACAATAAGTATCAAAAGTTTGACACTAGTTTAAGTCCGATTTCAAAGTGAAATTAATTCCAACGACCACTATTGGATTTAATGGTAAAAATATTTTCTAATTTCACTTTAAAAAAAATTCAAATGATAATCTAATCATATAAATAAATTAGATTAAAAAGTGGTTTTGAATTAAAATACAACATTTTACACTATTCATTAAAAATGAACTTTATCGGAAAAATACAAAAAATTTACACAAAGTAAAATTTGATGTCCCGATTCTAAAGAAGAGTTTTATTTGGTTCAAAAGAATGTATAAGATTGATCAAAACTATATTTAATGACAGTTCGCCATCAGAAGGCGATAAGTGAACCTTTAGTAAAAATTAGGGTATAAAAGCCTAAAATTGAATTCTTTTCGTATTTTAAGCCTTTGGATAAATGTAAAAACATTTAAAAACATATATAATCATATTTTAGTTATTTCTATCCATTCACTCCAATACAACGACTACATGTTAACTACCATTTAAAATAATATTATTTTATTATTAGAGTGCAACGTAAGATTCCCAAGAAACTCGTTGTTGCGTGTTGGGTACGCCATCGAGCATAGCGTCCCCTTTAAAGTAATATTAATATTTCATTCAAAAATATGGATAAATATGAAAATGTCATATTCTTTATTTACCTGGGGTGTTACAATTTATGTCATTTTCTTTCATTCCATTCCACTCATTTAAAGATGATGATGTCATTCGTGTACGTGTGGACTACTGCCTTCATGAGGTAATGTGACTCTCTATTTATCACCAAACCAAATCGAGGACATATATATGGTTATAATATGGTGTATATGATATCATGATCATTATAGAAATTAAATATATTACATACCCCCTTTACATAATGATAAGTGGAAAATTAAATTTTTTATATGTTGAGAAGGTCCCGCTATAGCCCCTCATTGCCTCGGTATGTTTCATGAGAAAACTAGAGATGGTTTCGACTAAGGCCTTCTATTTATTAAATTATTGGAAAAATTATTTTATGTCTCTTGATTAATGTAATTAGTCCTTGATATTATTGTTTTTCCTAGAATGAATCATTGGTGGAAAGTTTTAGATATCAATCATTGTGCATTTTATAATTATGAATTTAGTTATTGATATTTTGTGTGATTATTGGATTAGTTATAATATCGAAAATTATGTTTTATCCTCCTATGATTATTTATATGGAATTATTTGATCATAAATTATTCATTCCATATTATGATCATGTTATTTATTAAATGACATGTAATTCGGTTATATACGTTGCTATATTGATTATAACTTATTTATTTATAGCTTTTGTTGTATATTTAACCTTTATGAGTATCTAAGATCAACCATTTATTATGTTTTATTTTCTAAAATTTATGAAGAAGTAATTTCGGTTTGATATGTAGGTATACAATAATGGGAATAATGGAATTCCCAATGAAAATTCCTTTTGTATTTTATGATTTAACATTTAATATAAATTTCAATTATGTATCTAGTTACCAAAGACTACTAAACTATTAGGTAATTCAGGGTTTGAAATATTTTATCTATTCCAATATAATAAGCTATGCACTAACTCTTTACTAATTGTGTCTTGGTCAGAACAATTGGTATCAAATTAATATTAGTATAATAATTTAGAACTGTATTTAGGTAAGAATAGATTAGAGAACATAAAATTATGATAAAACATTGTATATTTATATATAAACATCCTAATGTTTTGGTAAGATGTAAATTATGTGGTGTTTCCTCGAAATACATCTCGTTATAGGTACTAAAAGTGGACATGGTTATAGTACAAAGTCATATAGGGGTAAAAAATCTAAAAAATGCATGATGGGATTGACTTGAGTGTTACTTGATACCCGATAATAGGCCTTACTGCACACCCCGTTTGACACTCCTGAGAGATATTCTTATTACAATTCATATTTTCTTGAAAAAACATTATGATGAATTTTAAAATAAATATATTCCCAAAGAAACAACATTTATGATTATGATAATACATATGTTACGTTTTTGACTTGTTTTTGGATTATATATTATGTTTCATAATGTTATGATATAATATTGTGAATTCCATTATTTAGAAATGATTTCTAACTAAAGGAATGGTAATTGTATCCAAAAATTCTCCATGTATGTATTTCCATCAGGGAATGTTAATGAAGATGGAGATGGAGCTGCAGCTAGAACTGATCAAATTATAACCCCATTAGGGTTGCTTACTCAAGTTATTATTCATAACCACTCAGATATGGATCATCCAAGACATCCACTATGTGGTGTAATAATTTTAGATCACTTCATGCATAAGAAAAATCTATTATTATATGGGACTAAAAATCCATTATTATCATAGAAATATATATGTCTTTAGAGTAGTTATTTCTCACTCTAGGATGTAGTGAAAGGTATAAGGATTCCAAGGAAATTTATTATCTCTCAAGAGATACAGATTAATGGTTTTCATTGATTAATAACACTATGGATGAGGACGAAATAAAATTCATGGAGTGGAAGGATTTCATAGTAATATTCGTAGAAAAATATCATCATCCTGAAAAAAAATTGGATATGGAAATACTATTATTGACTATAAGGTAAAAAAAGATAATAAATTATAGGTTTGAAGAAAACATTACAAGGTTACCAAGGCATTTTTCTAACTATGTACATAATCCAAAGCCAAATATTGGATATTTATTTTATGGTATTAATCCAGTTCTAAAAATGGAACTAGTCTCCCAAATATTCTCATCATATAAGGATATAATACCATGTTATATAAAGATAGATAAATAATTCTCCACCTCCTAATTCATTGAAGAGAAGCAAGAGACGAAGATGATGTTTGTGAAAAAGGAGGATTAAGGGAAGAATGGAATGAATTATTTTACAACATGTGATACTTGTGGATAGAAAAAAAGTGATACATGAATATAATGAAAAGGAGTTTGCTTAAAGATTGAAGTAAAATTCCACCGTGCTCAGGATTTCAACGGAAGAAAAAAAAATTCCAATGTTGAATGATTTAATTATAATGATTTGGGGATAGATTTAAATGAATTCCCCATGATCTAAGTGAATATACCTCAAAAGAATATATGGGATAAAGGCCAGGTTTATGATATTAATATTGATGAAGTGGAATGATTAATATTCTTGTATTCCAATTCAAAAAGTAGGTTATTATAGTAAATTAATTAATGATATTATGATTGTATTTATTATGAAAGGTATAAATATTTTTCTACATTAATTTTCTTTAAGGATTTGAAAGCGTATGATGAATAGTACTCATGAACCAAAAAAGGATTTAGTGGAAGGTTAAAATTCATGAAAACACTTGATGGAGGGAAAAATAGTAATAAATATGTTCTTGATTATGAGATAATTATTCTGTGATAAGGAGATTATTGATATGGTTAATGTAAATATGATATTACGAACTACATTATAACTGATTAATGATAATTTTATATTTGAAAATGAGAAACCACCTTTCTTATGTTATGGATCATCAAAGTCTAGAAGGGTCCAAAGGATATCTATTTATGAAATGGTTTATGTTGAGCATTGGGTGAGGTTTTAGAGATAATTTTATTATATTAGATAACTTTTGTTAACTATACTGGTATTAGAAAATAGTTTGAGACAAAAGGAAATAATTTTCTCTCTTTTTTGACCATATGATCCATTAAAATTGAATTTTTGTACCACATAAATAAGAAAATAATATATATAAATTAATAAATATTAGAGTAATTAATGTGTCCAAAATTGACTGAAGCATAACTAAAGGATGAAATTTCCATATGAAATAGAAACTCATCAAGTATGTTTATTTCATTATATGCATAAATAGTAAAATAATTAATTAAATTTAGGAATAATATAGTTAAATAAAAATGGAATCCTTTTAACCTAATAACTGATGAATTATACGTTATTTTAAATCATCACAAATTTGTGGTTTTTAGGACATTGATATTCCATTTATCATTCACTTTCTTGTGATCAATGACCACAATCATTCTCTATAGTTATTTTTACTTTTCTTCCAAGTCTAAAAAATCAATTTCCACCAATTTTATCCTAATTAGAAACATCGATATGTTTTATTCCATATAAAAATAATAAATTATTTTATCTCTTGTTAATATATTTTTCATTTACCATTTTATGATGTGGGGTTTTCAAAAATAGTATTTGAAAATTCTAAACACGTGATTTCCAATGTGATGTTTAATTTGTGAGTTTAAAATTATTTATGTTTGGGAGACTATAACACACCAAATTTATAAGTTAATAAAATGTTATTAAATATCATATCCTACATATTTTTTTTAACTTTTACTGTATGTGACAATGATTTTATCTTATGTTAAACACAATGACATATTTCTTCAATAACCTCCATGACATGTAAGATAGTGTTTTACTTAAAATTATTAATATATTTTTATTTAAATTTTAATTTTTATCGATGAAATTAAAAAGGATGTTATGGATAGTATTAACTAGAAATGGATAATATTTTTTTAAATAGAATTGTTACAAGATAATTATAAAAGAATATAAAAACCAATTTAATATAAATGAAATTTTTTTATAAAAAACTATTTTTATACGCAAATTTTATATTATCATAATAAGGGAAAATAATTTCTATTAGTTAAAGATATTAATGAAACTTATATGTTATATATTCAATAATATTTTTTTACATACATAAAATATACTTTTAGCTATAATATAAGAACAAATCTAATTTTATTAATAAAAAGATTTATATTTTTAAAATAAGTTTTGTCTCCTTTTAATGGTGTACTTGTTTCAAAAATATATATTTGCACTTTTATATGTTTTATTTGATAAAATAAACCTAATTTTTTAAATTTTAATTTAAAAAATATCATAGGATGATTTTTTGTTATTTTTAAGAAGTTTTATTTTTTTTGATGAATGTTGAGATAAACTGAATTTTATTTGAATGATGAATTTTCATCTAATCAACTTAAAATGTTAAATTATATTTTAAAATGATTTGAATGTAAAATTTTATAAACTAAACAGATATTAATCCTATTTATTTCATTATAATATTTTTAATATTTAATATAAATATAAAAACAGAGTAAACTTATGAACATTTTCACATAATAAAATCCACCTTCTAATTCTGTCTACATCATTAATTTTAAATTTATTTTTTAAACATATATAAATTTAATATTGAAAAATTGGATCCATATTGGGAATAAAAATAATGTATAGTATCTTATATGTCAAAGTTAATATTTACCATAATTAAAATTATTCTGCACAATTAGGAGACAAATAAATATTATTCCGGGCATAAACATTAAATTTAAGAGAAAAAAACCCTGAAACATGTAAAACCCCAATTTATGTCTATATATAGAAATTATAAATTATATTATAGATATTGGTATATTATTGTATCCAATTTACAAAAACAATTGAGATCACACAATACATTTCAAAAATACCAAGTGTGTATTCTCCACCACCTATAAAATGTCACCCACTGTACTATCCATGTCACACCTTAAAAATAATTTGGATCATAAAATACATGAACAAAAAACATCAAATATTTCCTACCGTAATAATATAATCCTTATTTTTTTCATAAATTCCAAATTGTAATGGTTTATTGAAAACAAAATAAAGATAAACAAATAAGATGTAATGTTCTTCAACAAGAATATTGGTTTTATTTCCTTCTACACCTCCATAAATTATTTAAAAATATTACTATTTAATATTAATATTATATAACATATACATATATTTTATATGATATGTTTAAAACATAACAACACAAATACATTCATCAAATGGGTTTCCAAATCATCATTCTTGTGTATGGCGGACTACTTCCTCGTGATGTGTTGTTGTTAATTTTGACATTACTATCTCTAATGGTTGGAAATGATGATATATTTTAAGTGTATATGTGATATTTACAGCATATTTATACCAATTTATTTAATATTCCATGTATATATATTACCTTCCATTCCAAATGATATATAGTATTGTTGTGTGTGTGTACGTTGGACTACCGCCTCACGAAGTGATGTGATTTGTTTTTCACTATTTCTTCACATAGATGATGATAATGATAAATTTAATGATTTTATAGGATACAAATGACATAATTATTATAATAATGTAATATTTATAATTCCATAAATATAATATATGTTGTTTTAATTCATTCTTTTTCACTCATAGAAAGATGATAACATCATCTGTGTATGTGTGTGTTGTTTCCTTCAAGAAGAAATGTGACTCTATATTCATAAAAAATGGATGAAATATATTAGTTAATTATATTTCCTATGTTATATAATTATCATTATATAAATTTAAAATATTACTTACTACTTTTCTATAATGATTGGTGAAATAATTGAAATGTTACTCATGCCCACATACTGTTCACCATCTCCATGATTGCAACATACATCATCATTCATAAATATAATTCATGATTGATTAATATATAATAATTAATGTAAAAATATGATAATTATTTAATTATTATTATAATATATATGATATTAATATATAAAATGAGAAATAACTAGATCTTTCCTAAAGAAACACGCATGAGAAAAAAAGGTAATTAACACCTAAAACAATGAAAACGGTAAAATATTATTAATGAATGGGCGATAATATGTCCTAAAAGGATAATATATGATATTATAAATATTAATGTGGTTACATAATAATTTAATAACATGTTTGAAACCACTATACATTATTTTAATGAAATTTTAATAAAAAGAAAGTGTGATGTAAGGGTTTCTCATCTCACTTTTACTTCCATGAAGAATACGCAATATTCACCAATTAATAATTTTTTGGGGTGTATATATTTCATATTTTTTATTATATTTCCAAAAATTATTTATAATCAGGATATTTAATGTTTAATTTTATGTTATTTCTTTCATGGGGATTTCAATTCAAAATTTACAAAAGTTATAATAGTTTAATTCACAATTATATCATTATTCTACAGGGTCTACATTTACGTTTCCCTTGGGAGAATTATTTTACATTTAAATATTAAAATGATTATAATTTCTTCTAATATTCTTATTGAAGTTATTTTAAATTAAAATTAACATTTATCCACACTTTTTTACATAAAAATATTGAGAAAAGGATTTAATAAATTTCGACATCATTTGTTTCTGCTACCAGAAAACAATTTTTTAAAAAAAATATTTAAAAAAAAATTCTTTTATTTATTATATTAAAAATGATTCATTAAAATAAAATTTTACCCTTTTTTTCACTAAAGATTTCTGAAGTCATCTTCTTTTTTCTTTCAGAATAAGGCACTTTTGTAACCTGTTTAAAATACAAAAGGAATTATCTTTAAAACCAGTATAGAATTACCTCCTAAATGATTTTCATTTATTTTAAGCTTCCATTGAAAATTTATGAAGATATTTGTGATGAAAATTCTCTAGAAGTTATTTTTAAAGAAAAGGTTTTTAAAAAAAAAATCATAATAAAAAGGATATTTTCCTCAAGATTTTTTACAAAACTCTTTATGGTATTTATATTCGTTAATGAAAAAATCCTTTATCCTTACTCTAATGGGTATATATTGTAATGATATCATACTTATTATTTATATATATGGTTTATGATCAATTTAAATGGGTATTTCCTTTTTTTGTACCATATTCATTACTCTGGATGGTCTATGATTATTCTTATCGATTATAGATTGTATTCAAATATTTTATGTTAGTTTTAATTTATATTATTATGTTAATTATGATTCACCCATTTTATATGATGAATGAATTGGATTTCGTATGTAATAGGTAGGTCCCACTATAGCCCATACAGTCATTAGTAGGTTTCATGAGACAATTTATATTTCGTTATGGATAAGTAATTCTAATTTATTAAATCCCTAGAACTATACCATAATGGAATTAGATTGTTTAAATGAGCCTTGTAAATTATATATGTCTTTGAACAAAGCATAGATGGTATGTTTTACTTATCTTTCATTGTGAATTATATCATTATGAATTCATTTGTTGATATTCCATGTGATTATTCTCTTTGTTATAGTATCCATGGTTAATTTTCATGCCCATGTGATTATTTATATGGAATAATTAGAATATAATTTATTCCTTCCATATTATTCTCAAGTTATTGATTAAATGTAATGTGTTTTAGTTAACTAGTCCTCGCCCGTGCTATTGCACGATGTATTTTATTGCTGGTTTTTCTTTTAATAAGATATTAATATTTATAAAAGTTGAGAATAAATAGTAATGATGAATAAATTTTAATTTGAAAGTAATGGTCTATGATAATGGAATAGACGTGCATAGAATATGAAAACACCTTTCAAATAGTAGAAAAAACGGAGTAAAATTATATGAATTTTTAAATGATGAGTAATAATATTTGAATAAATTTTCAATTTTGATCACAATAACTATAATGTAGCCACTGAAATAAAATTTGAAAGCTAAATCAAAGATAAGATAGTGGTTGTAATAAAAAATGAGATATGTGAACATAAATGAAATAATAATAAATTGACTGAGTGGGCTATTCGGAAATAAAGAAAACTAAGTGAAAATATTCATCATATATATGGAAATATAATACCTGTTCCAATGATCCATTTTTCAAAAACATGTATCAAAAGTGACATATAATAAATGTATAATAAACTAATAACTAAGACAAATGAAAAATGATCCACTACTCGTGAATTCTCTCAGTTCTTCTCAGTTCAAGGTTATTGTATTTCTCCAAAATCTGATAATAGTAATCCCACAATCATCTTGCCCTTCTTTCGGTTTCCTCCACCTCCACCCCCACCATCTTCCAAGATCCTCTATAGCAGCATCAACGACCCCAACTACCACTAGATTTCATGATCTATAAGCATAATTTTGTGTTATACATCGCCATTATGTCTATAAATTGTTTTGGTATTATTGTGACTAATTCAACACTTGAAAAATGATTCTACTTCAGTTAGAAATCAACATAATACTGGATAGAAACACCTGGAAAATGTCAGGTCTTATTATAAATACTTTGAAAAGAAATAAACAATAGAGTTTGATTGACCAGAGGATCATAGATCACTTTGGGCAGGCAGATGCCTTCCAACAAGTAGGGGTAGCTTACTGCCAAAACCTGGCCTCTTTAACAGGCAATCCTCCTCGACCTCACCTTCCTATTCTACCAACCCCTTGATTCAACCATCCAGCATGGCTCCTTCACTATTACCAGGGATTAGGCTACCTATTTTTCCAAAACCATCCCTTGTGCTCTTGGTGCTCCGATGTGTGGATCGACCCTGAAAATGAAGAAAAATGTGCCTCCACCCAGAGCCCCCATCATGATTATGCAGGGAAAAGGGATGGCTGGGCCTCCCACATACAACATTCCCACTGAAGAAACTTCTAGGATAGAAAATCTAAGCTCAAATAGAGCTCCCTCTGCAGTTATTCAGACTGTGTATCAGGCCAGTCCAAGTGCCCACGGAATCACTATTCCTACCTCATCATCTTCCGTAGAGGGTTTCACATATGCACATGAATTTCTACGTAATTGGTGATGTATTCTTCCAGTAAAAGACCTGAAACAAGAGTATTTATATATATACTCATAACTAAATAAAATCAGTTAGTCTTACATAAACAACAACATGTTTTCATAGTGGAATAAGTAAGAATGTAAAAAAGTAATGTAGAGAAAGAGTATTGTACATTGAAATGAAATGTGATCTGAAACAAAGGATAATGTATTTAATGGTCAATACTAAGAAAATAATTTATTTCAGGAATACAAATTCACAGTATTGAAAAATGGATTCTACTCACATGGATAATGTTTATTGCACTGTATGGCATTGTATTATACTAATGTACATTCTCCACTGGATTCTACTCATAGGTAATGTATGTATTGATGTAATACATATGCATTGTGTTGAGATAGATCATACATTCTTAATAGTTGACAATGAATTAGACTAAATTATATTATAATGAAAAAAAATAACCATATAAATTTATATAATGAAACATGAATTTTTTTCAAATGATTCATCGGATATATTTGTTGTAAAATATTAATTAAAATGATAAGTATGAGACCATAAATTATATTAGGATCCATTTGTGTTAGAGGAATATTATTAGGTATTCTGTTAAGTGCTACCAAATTCTTTGTTTATGTGAAATTTCAAGATGCGTGTGTTTTTTGGAATAATGATATGATAAATAGTTTAAAATCACTGAATGTAACAGTGTGGACCAAAAAACGCAGGCCGACTTGGCTTTGAATCTGCGAAAATTCACCTCCATTGAATATTAGATTCATGAATCAAATGTGGAAGTATTCCCTTTTATTTTTATGAACCCAATTACCACTACATCATGCAGCCTCTAGCATTATATTGTATCATGTAAAAAAATTCAAATTCACCACTCAAATTTTAGATTATCACTCTATTGAAGTAGTACCATGACTATTTAAATTATCAAGGAAAACAGTGATGTCATGCATGTTATCCACCATGTATAAATAAAATAGCATGCACAGTTTTTAAAATAATAAGTAATAAATAAGAAACTCAATAGGCTCGTCTACGATTCTGCATACGTATATAGACATTTTTAACAGGTTTGATGATAAAAAAGAAGGTTCTACATCCCAGAAAGTCCTATTAAATGGGTTACCAAGCCATATCGTTAGCTGATGCAGAGATCCTTGCATTCTAAATAAGATACATTGACACCCAAGTTTTTTAGAGAAGTATTAGTCGATTCCAAGAATAGCTTCATGAATAATATTTAAATCCACTTCGAGTCGTGGTTCCTACTATAGAATCGAAGGAGGAAGAGGAGACAAAGGTAGAGTGGATATAGAACCATTAATCATAATGTCTATGATTGAAAACCAAAAAAAAATCAAAGAAAATGTTCATGAATTGACCATTGTGGGTTCTGAAACTAACCTTTTAAGGACCATTATCAGTACTAAAATAGATCCATGGAACATATTTCAGCTAAATAGGGAAACCCGTGTACTTTTTAATGAAATAAAAAAAACAATCAAATTTATTGAATTGAAACACAGTAATATATTGTACATAGTAAAAACATTCAAAATACATAAGGCCCGAAATTCCACTCACTACAAACATATGGCCCGATTCTGAGATGAACATATAGGCCAGCTTGTTTCACCAGCTTGATGAATCTGATAAAATCATATCTCCTTTCAATATATTACTGCAAGAAATGAAAAAAATAGTTCAAAAAATATATATATATCTCAAAAAGTACATGAAACACTGATTTCCTAAAAGATTTAGTAGATTAATATATCAAACAAATATTGATGTCCAATAGAAAAATAATAAAAGAAACATTATGAAAAGTAAATATAAATAATAGGGAGAAACAATTACCTCGAATCTTTGATACCATTACATTGAAAAATAGTATATGTTGATAAAGATACCTAAATCAAAGAAGGCATGTAATGTAATTGGACACCATTTTAATAATCATGCAATGTAGAATCAATGTAGATATCGGGAGTAATAATTCATTTTTTCGAACGTGCATCACATAATGAATTGGTGAATAAATAAAAGATAACAGAATGAAATATATGCCCTAGTTTATAAGGGTCACCTGAGCAATGGTGTCCGGGTCATTCTTGCAGTCGGCCAAGTTTGAGTTCTTGGCAAGAAGTATTTCATCAAATTAATATCCTACAAAAACACCAAGCGCCCTTAGGGTTCTCTCCACTGACATCTCAAACAACGCATGAGTTATAATCTTTCGAGCCAGCGAGGGTCGCAGTGGTTCGACAATGAGTGCGATGTAGAAGGAGAGGTGGCCTCTAGCAAGGCACACCTACAACATATGTACAAGGAGATCGAATCCATCTTATCAGTACTAAAACAGATCCCTATAATATATTTCAGCCAAACAGGGAAACCCATATACTTTTTAAAGAAATAAAAAAACAATAAAATTTCTTGAATTCAAACAGAGTAATATATTGTACATAATAAAAACATTAAAAATTACCAAAAATGCCACTCACCATAGACATAAGGCCTGAGTCTCAGATAAACGTATGTGCCGGCTTGTTTCACCAGCTTGACGAATCTAAGAAAATCATATCTCCCTTCGATAAAGTACTACATGCAAAGAAAAAAAAATAGTTCAAACAAATATATATATATATATATATATATATATATCAAAAATTATGTGAACCACTAATTTCGTAGAAGATGCAATATAAAAATATATCAATCAAATATTGATGTCAAAAAAAAATTAATAAATGAAACATTATGAAAATGGAAATAGAAATAATAGGGAGAAACAATTACATTTAATATTTGATAGCATTACATTGAAAGGAAAGAGATGTTGATAAAGATACCTGAATCAAAGAAGACATGTACAATAATTGGACACCGTTTTAATAGTCATGCAATGTAGATTCAACAATGAGTGCGATGTGGAAGGAAAGGTGACCTCCAATAAGTCACCCCTGTAATATGGGCACAAGGAGATCGACTCCATCTTAGACAGAAAACCATGTTCTGATAGACGATGGTGCAGTTTAGTGGGACTGTGAAACTCATAGCCATGGTTGAGAATCTGGAGTTTCTGGGAGACAACACAACCACCACCCAAAGGGGGACATCTAGGGTTCTAAATCTTCAACTTCATTTTATTCCTACACATTCAACAATATTTGTAAATAACAATTGAAAAAATTATAAATTTAATTTCTAAAAATAAGAATTAATACAAATTCAATCTGTGAATAACAATTCATGTAGGATATATGAATTTTTTTCAATTGTTATAAGAGTTCATACCTCCAGAATGTACTCCTTATTACATGATTTCTTCAGTAATGATAGCCTGAGGCTTCGGAGTAGCTCTAGAGTGTTGTGTTATTAGTTTTAAAGCTTTCCTGAATAGAGACATGTAATGGGTAAGAAGCGGGGCTACCAGATTTGTTTTAAGTGATTGGAGACATTAAACCATGCCAAGAACCCTCATAATAGAGCTCTCAACCACTTTAAAAGACCTAAACACTTGAAATTTAATTATAAAATATATTTGAATCCAGAATGCATATTTTTGTAGTGTGAGAATCAATATCACCATTCAATTCTACATTGAATCCGTATAATTAATATGTACATGCAAAAAAATTTAAGAGCATAAAACTATATAAATGTAAAAAAATTAAAGTGGAATAGGCAGTTCACTATGAATATGATCAGAGTCATTTATAAAATCATCAATGATAACTACATGTAATCTTCATAAATAAAAGTAGAAAAATTGTGTATTGAATGAAATAAATTAGGCATACCTAAACTACAGGAAGCTTTCATCTGGTGGAAAGAAATCAATACCTACCCTGTAAAAAATTATAAATGATGATAGATTAGAAGAGCAGAATAAAAACAGGGTGTAAAAAATGAAACAATATAGGGGATGTATTGTAATATTGTTTGAGAATGAAATATGAAACCCGAATTAGTAAATGTAAAATAGAATGGAAATTGTATCTAGGAATTTAAAAGATTAATTCACAATATTAGCAGAACTTACCTTTTTATGGATCTGTAAGATCCTTGAAGATGGTTTCGGTGATCGTAAAGAAATTCATGGATTTAGCAGTAATTGGAGGCGAGGTTAAAGGAGTATTTTTTCTGCGGTAATAATAATGCAGTGGAAAAATGATTTTGTGTTGGTGTTCGAAGCTAAAGGAACCTTCAGAGGTGACCAGGTTGGAATCGATGTTCACCGCTAACTGGAAAACATTCGTAGAATGATGAGAATTAGGAGGATGAAGCAGTAGTAGTAGTCTAATGCAAGGATGGAGGAATCAATTCTCACCTGTAACCTGAAAATAGTGACATAAAGAGGAGGTGTAGGTGGTCGAAGTTGAAGCAGTAGTCGAATGCAAGGTTGCGAGCCAGTGTATCTTTGAACAAAAATTCTAGTGGGATAATGAACTCGATGCAGAGGTATGGTGACACCATCATAAAAAGGAAGGCAGAGTAGGAGTTCGCAGACTATAGGAAAACTAGTAGGAGGATGAACCCAGCATCTGGATTTTTCAGGAACCCTAGTCCTCGAAGAACTCAATCCCGATGGCGAGAAGGAGAAGGAAAATAGAGGAGTGTAGAGTAATAATCGGTAGAAGGTGGATGTCAGAGATAGAGGATGACTGAGTGTGGATTGACCATGAAATCCAGGATGACGGAGGCGAGGGTTTGAGGAGAGAGCAGGTCATGACACAGACTATCTCAGCAGGAGCGGGAGAGGGATACAGAGGAAGGAATAGGTATCACGCGATAGAGGGGCGATGTGGAGAAATAGAGAAATGACACCTAATGAGAAAATGATGTGGAAGCATAGAAGTTTGACACGTGGCCGTAGGAATGCCAGGATTAGTATATATAGTATATTACATTTCTATATATATTATACCATATTTATTCATAGTTTCCACTATACACTTACCCTTAATAAGCATCTGATCTAATGCATTTGTTTTATTTTATTTTATCCAAGATATGAGGATGTATTTTTTTGATATTCATGGATATTATAAGTGTAATAAATGAATTTTCAAAGAAATTTATTTGTGTATTTTATGTTTTAGAAAATAATTTAAATATTTTTTCTGTATATAGTTCACCTATAATAGTGAACTATTCAGTCAGTTGGGATTCAACCTATTTTATATATGATTATATAATAATGTAGGCATCAGATCATAAAAGCTAGGGTATGGGTCAATAAAAAATCAAATAAAGTCAGAGTTGTTTATAGGATTGAGAAATTGTGTAATGGTAATTCATGGAATCATATAATGGTAAAACTAAATTTCAAGGCATAATTAAAGGTATCCTAAATTTTTATGAGATATATAAAGTTTGTATGGACCTATGTAAGGGTTTCACTAAAAAAATCATAATTTTTTAATGGTATATATAGTTTCCATAATTCATTTGTGATGAATCTTATATAAAATGATATAATAATTCGAGTTATTATCTTCATAGAGTAAAAATCATATTGTATGATCACTATTGTCATATAGGATATTTATATTGAAGTATCAACTATTTTTTTTCTAGAATATGATATGCTTCATTATAAATAAATTTATACAACACATTAAGGGTATATGAAATCATTGAAGACTTGGTTTAGCCAAAGTAGTTTCCAATAGAAGAACACACTAAGGGGTATCTGTTTTTCATTTCGGTTTTACCTATAAAAACTAGGAAGGCCTGATATAGAAATGGTATTTATTTTTGAGGAATATAATGTAGTGATATTTGAGTCATTTCAGTAGAATAAAAAATGTTTTGAGTGTGTTGATAGAGAATTTTGAATGGAGTTTTCCCATAAGGTTCAATACATTACTCTATGGTGATCAGGTTGAAGTTGTTTCACTAGTTTCTTAATGAGGAAATTGACTATTCTATAAGAAACTAAAAACATGTTGTGGTTAAATATTTTTCCTCTATCCCAAATATTATTCCATTATGCTTCATGGTTCATGAAAATGAGGAAATTGGGATATTTGTGGAAATGATCTGGATTCCATAATTCACATATCACATGGAGTTAATAATCCGAGTCTACATGAGATATTATTGAAAAAATATCTATTTTAAATGATTTGAAATGATTGTATATATAGGATAAATCAATAATCATAAAATCATGGTGGAAATATTCAGCTTTTATAATTAATATATATATATATATGACATTAATAAAATTAGGTGTTCTATACTATTATTCTTAAAGAATTTTTTTGAACAGATTTCCACATGAGATAACAGTGAGATCGTTTGAAATTATTATTCTTCTAAATATAAACACTTAATTGAGGAAATATTTTGAGAGTTTTGATTCTAGAAATAATGGATGAAAGAGAAAGATTTGAATTCAAGTTTTTATATAAATAGATGATTAGGGAAAAAACTATGTATTCATATATACTGAGAAGGAACTGTATTTTTAAAGCTCTTAAGGGAGTTTCAATTCCTAGAGTAAAAAATAATCATTTTAGACCATATAATTTCTTGAAGGAAATGTTCAGAGATGTACAGATTATTGATAATCATGGAGGAAAATCATATTAAGTGTTGTAGCAGAAACTTTGACTCTGAAATAGATCTTTCTAACATTGGATCAATGATAAAGATATGATTTTGTGATAGGGGATTATAAATAGTCATAAGGAGATTCATAATAGCAGAATCAATGTTGGTAGGATTTGTGGTATAGTCATATAATCATCCATGGATGAAGAGTTGGTGGATGGAGGGTTTAAACAAACACAATTAATAGATCAATAATTAGGGTGTGTACCTTTTTTTGAATACTAGTGGTGGGGATGGTATAACCAATAAATCCCTTATATTAGTAGAGATCCATTTTAATTGATAAAAAATTTATCCAGTTGAATTAATAGGTTATGGTGTCTAACACACTATTGAAAGGAGTACGAATTTAAATTAATCATTGTGAATCTTTTGTATTGAAATATCTTTGTATTAATATTTACTAGATGAGGCTAAATAATTAAAGGGGATAAGATTTTTCTTTAACAATTCATAATAGTTTAATTAAAATAGTATGAACCCTTATAAAAATAAAAATGTGAAACTGATTCACCACCTCTCTCTCACAATGATCTGTCAATATATGGGAACATCAATAAGTATCAGAAACAAGGCCCCCTTTGAAGATCAATATTTTTTCTAAGATGAGTAAAAATACCTATTTTTAGAATCAATCCAATTTTAATAGATTATTTTTATCGCTTATATTAATGATAGAGAGTAATGTTCATAAATTGAATGGATACTAAATGTAAAATTGGAAGTATCTTGTTATTGTTGATACATAAATAGTTGTTCTAAATTGAGTATTATTCTTTTTATTAATTGAAAATATATAATAATTTTATTATTCAATTTATATTGGAAAATTGTTTAATTTTATTATGGGAATTAATGGGTAAATTTAGTTTAATAATCCGAATTTTAATATCTATTTCGTTATTTAGATCCCTATAAATTGGATATTTCAATTGTATTACATGTATTAAATTTTATTTATTTATTATTTCTTGTATTTATTTTTATATTTCATAATTATACTTTCTATTTAAAATAAGTGATATTTTTTGATTACATGAACCATTGATTTATTGTTTTTATCACATGTGTTTTTTTATGGTGGAAATATTGTTATATGTGTTGATTGTTTTTTTATGAATGGATTATATTTTACAATTTTTTTGTTGAATTTAAATTTTATTTAATTATTATATATTTATTATTATTAATAATATTAATATTCTTATTAATCATAATTGTTGTTTTGTTTTAACAATGTCAAAAATAAAATATTTTACTTCTTGTATTTACCATTTTGAATTATTTGTAAATTTATTTTTACCCATATATAACTGTTGTTTTAACATTACATAATATATATTAATTGTATATAACCCTTACATAACTGTTTTCCAACAATTAAGTAGTGTTTATGTGTTGTTTTTTACCATTATTTAATCATATAAGTAGCCTAAAATAGCCTTTGTAATATTGTTTTTAACATTACCCAGTTCTTTGTTTTTTCACATTAACTTTACATAACATCAATAATACACTTATGAAAGGATTGTAAATTCTATTTTACCCTTATGTATGTAGTTTTTTTATATATTGTACCCTAACATAAGCTTTTTTTTACCATTATGTAACATGTATTAGTTCTTCTTTACCCTTAAATGTCTTTTATACTACGCCTACATAGCACCTGAAAGATAATTTTACCTTTAAGGACTTCTATTGTAACCTTATATATGGAGTTTAATTTTTTTCCATCACACTACTTAGACATATCACTATATATCATATATAAAATAGGTATTACCTCAAAAAATTATTATAATTTCATGTTTACCCATATGTAATCATATCCTTATACATTATTTAAAAAATATAAACCACCCTTCTGCAACACTAAATCACCCTTACACAACATGATAAGCTATATTTACACAACATGTTGTTTCACTTATTTATCTTTATATTTATCATTATATTAATGGTTACCACTATGTGAGTTTCCCTTATGAAACATATTACATTTCAAGGTTACCCTTACATGAGATATAAAAGTAACTTTATGTATCCTATAAAAAAAATATGTTTACACTTATGATAGGTGAAGGATGTAAATAATTCATTTAAGTAAAAGGGGGTATCCATAGAAGCAGTTTCCTTATCTGAACGAGATCATGCAATATCTACTCTCTCAATAAAATCATACTACTATTTGGTTGGAAGTATAAAAATTAATCGACAAATTTGAGATTTATTTTAAAAATAAAACTAACTTAAATATATTTCAATTTTTATTTCAATCCATTGGTTATTATTTGATGAAGAAATAGGAAACATCCATATATATATTTTCATGAAAATTTAAGGAAGAAATATATGATGAAGAATTTGTCTATAAATATTGTTCAAGAAAATAAGTCAAATAACAATAGAGATGAATAGAAAAATATTTAAACATCCTTATACAATTTCACTATTTCTATTTTTTATGGAATTACTATTTACCTAAAGTTTCTTTGCACTGGGAAAATTTTTTAAGGGTTGAAGGGCATTACTCTACACCATCTTTTCTAATCAATATCTTTTGGAAGTTTTTTTAATTATTTCATTTTTGTAAAATAATGTATTTCATAGTTCACACATGGTTATTCCTCTATTTAACTGTTAATTTTTTTATTATGCACACATGATAAAAATGTCAGTAACATAGCTTTTCTCTATATGATATAACTGACCGGGTTCTATCTACACTGATAAAAGGCTTAGTGAGAGGTTAGTTATGATGCATAAAAAATCAGAGGTTCCTTCTCTTACAACAAAACTTATAAAATGTATTGTCTATCATATGATACACTAGGTTATGTTTTCACCTATAAAAGACTTATTTTATCATTTTTAAGTTGATTATTAGTTGTATCACTGAGTTAAATGGGATTTTAGAGTAGGAATAAGTTATCTATGAATAGAACTACAATATAAATCTTGGTTTTCTTATTATTTATTTTTACCCCAATTTATAACTATTTGAACATCACACTACCATTTATTTAATATTGATTTTTCATAAATAACGCTATGATAATTTTTTAATCATCTTTAAAAAATCGACAATAGTTATTCACCCCCTATAGTGATTATTTCCATTGATAACACTATAAAATAGTTGATAATAGATTAGGCTTCTTAAATAATAGTTTATCTTTTATTATTTTTATCTATATACCATAATAATAAGATATATAATTTAAAGGATTACTACATTAAATTTAATTTGGATCTATCTATTTCTCTATTTTATCATTTTTATTTTGATAACATTTTCTTAGATCTAACAGTATAATGAACAATCATTTTTCATGGAAGGTCATAAAACATAAGACATATATCATCTTAGGCCACCTCACTTCAATTGAAGTGATTATACATACAGGAAGGATCGTATCGAGTTATTTTTTGCTAATATTAATATAGAATATTGAACTATTACTATCAATACTTATAAATTACCATAAATATATTTGGATATAGTGACTGGAAATGAATATTCCCCATATTATCTAAATTTTAAAGTCATACAACTACTTTATTATATTGTAAATAGAAATGTGTATAGTCATAATTTATCATAAAAAACAACTAATAAAATTTGGAGGAGTTTCAATGTCACACTATAATATCCATAATTTTAAAATAATAACTTTTTATTTTTATATCTTATTGTATATTCCATAGTTATTTTCTCTGATATCTTATGTTATATGTCAGACCGAGTTTTACAGGACAGAAATATAATATTATAATTATTATTTAATATGATTCTAATAACCTATCTATTAGAATGGTGGGTATTAACTATATTAACGAAATATTAAAAATATATTGTTTTGACATGTTTTTTAGTTAATTATTTTTTAGTAATAGAATAATAATCATCTTGAATAAAAAAGAAATATTTTCAAAAAAACTGTATTTTTCTAAAAATGTCCTGTTCACACACTAGACACAAAATTTAAATTTAAATTTTGAAGTATAGAGAAAATTTAATTAAAAAATTAAAAATAATTTTCTAAATCATCATATAAGTATTTTATTAGTGTTATATTTTGTTATTTTTCTGATAAGTTTTATTTTTTGTTAAATTATTAATAATACTGAATTTTAATTGAAAACTAAAATTTCATTTTAATAATTGAAATTTTAAAATATTTTTTTTTTGTTTTAATGTATAATTAGTTTTACTATATATAAATTAATCCAATTTAGGACATTCATATCATTTTCATATTGAATTTACTTATAAAAACATTGTAATCTTTTGAACATTTTCACTTTAAAAACATGCATTCTCATCACATCTGTTGGAATAATTTTAAGATAAATATTTTCAATTATGTAAATTGAATTTGGAAAATGGATTAAATATTTGGAATAATAGAAATTTATACTTTATAATAATGTCAAATTATTATTTTAAAAATCCTACAGTGAATAAAGTAAAAAATATTTTCCACAGTAAAGGTAAAAATTGATTTACTGGTGGAGGATAATGTAAGAATATAAAAGTTAAAAATGAACATAAAGCGTTTCAAAAACCCATTTTATGTTAATATTTCTGAAATAGAGATTCTAGTATATATAATAACTTATTTTATGGATTTCAGTTGAAAAAAACATGGGTATGATTGAATCTTTTCCAAAAAAACTACAAGGGTGGAACTCACCTCACTTATAAAAGGCACCCCTTATCCTTTATTCTTCACATCATTAAACCTATATGGTTTGGAAATGATTAACCCAAATAACTTACAAATATCCACCCAATCATATTATAACCTTTATTTTAGAACGAAATCTAAACTAATACGAATTTTGGTGCCAAACTATGGAGGATACCTGAAGAATAGGTAATGATCTTCAACAAGCATTTAAATTTATTTCCTTCACCTCATTAAATATTTATTAAATAATGGTGATTTAATAACCTTAGTATTTTAATATACGAGGATTTATTGATAAAAACTTATTTACCAACAACCACCCCCAATTCCATCAAATGGGTGACGAAATAAGCATTCGTGTGTATGGAGGACGACCACCTCACAAGCCGATGTTGTTTTTTCCATTTCCTCCAATAAATACTGGGTATAATGATGGATATAAATATATATATATATATATATATATATATATATATAATAATTATAACATAATTATTCCCTTATTGTGATTATATCAAATAAAACATTCTAATATCAATTCTCTAAGAGATATGATAACATCGCTCGTGTGTACGACATACTACTGCCTCACGAAGTGATGTAATTCATCATTACTAATGTTTTACATGGGAGGTGATAAGGATAAAGTAAATCATTATATATTATATACATTAAATAATAATTATAATAATTACATATTTGTCATTATGATAAGATAATATACATATCATTTTATTTCATACCTTCTCACTCAATGAAAGATGCAAATGTCGTATATGTACGTGAGGACTGCCACCTTTACTAAACGATGTGAATCTATTTTAATCACCAAACCAAATAGATTAGATGTATAAGTATATTTAATGAAATCATATTGTATTTATGATATTATAATATTTATAAAAATAAAAAATATTACTTATCTATTTTCTATAATGATCTTGAAAAAATGGAAATGTTTCTCATGTATATGCACGACCTACTATCTTTGTGATCATAACATACTCCTTTTTTCATAACAAACATTGATGATTGGTTTTAGAAGAAATTTATTTGTACAATTATTAAAATTATATCATTTATATTATTATTTAGATGACTAAAATATATATTATTCACAAGAAATATAACTTTTATAATAAACAATAAATGAATAGACAATGCAATTTTCACCTAAAACAATGAAAAAAATGAAATATGATTAATGAAAAGGTAGTAGGATTTTATAAAATGATAATATATGACATTATAAATATTAATATTGTTCTATAATAAGTTAATTACATGTTTAAAATCATTATATAGTAGTTTAAAGAACATTGAACCAAAATGAAGCAGGAGTTAGGGGACTTCGTCTCAATTTACCTTCAATGAGGCGTATTGTATTGTTATGGCCCTAATTTATTTTATATGGAGTGTATACTTCCAATTTTACATGTATTATCTTTATTCCATAATAATTAAGTGTCTTATATGTTATACTTTGAAAATTTCCATCCAACGGTATTTGAAATGTATGTTATCAACATGTAAATAATTTCTTAACTCAATTTCATATCATTGTATTATATTAATTCTTTTTTATATTAAATATTATATGATGAAGATTTTATTTAATATTCCATATATCATTTTTCATATCCTCCTATTTTATGGAGATTTAAATTTAACATATTTAATCAATTCATTGGTTATTTCACTCTTTGATGTTATGATCGTTCTAAGGGTTTATTTCACAATCTCATTTTAATCGAGATTGTTTTTGCATAAAATTTCATTTAAGGAAATTATTTGATCATTGGATAATAAAACCATTTTAATTTATTATCATTTGATCATTCATGGAATTTTAATTAAATATTATCATTTTTCCTATCTTTTTGAATTAAAATAATAAAGAAAATTATTTAAAGAAAATATGACTACATCTCCCTCTTTAGTAGGAAATCTGTATTCTTCCAAAAATAAATTATTTAAAATGTATTCAAAAATGTATTTCACAATTTATATATTATTTACTAAATAAAATTTTACCATATTTCACAATTTAAATAAATTATTGAAATGAATATACATGTCGTTTTCAAAAAAAGGACTATTTGGATTATACCGTAAAAGTGAATAGAATCGTTATTTTAATGTACTTGGAATTAGGAATTTCTATACATAATAAACTCCACATGTTTTTAATTTATCCTTTACATGGTTTAAATACTATTAAAAAAGATTCTTTAATAAAATTTATCTTTTAGTTTTTAAATATTATTTCCAAAATAAAAATGTTTTTTTAATTAAAAATGTTTCTAAAGAACTTTTTATATTATTTATGTTAATCAACAACAACAGTAATCTATTCTTAAAAAAGTTGGTATATGTTATGTTGATATTATCCTTATTATATTTATTAAGGGTTTATGATAATTTTTTTAAGCATATTATTGACATTTACTTTATTGATTCATTTCTATAGTCATTGAATTTCCCTTAAAACATTTACATTACTATGATCATTGGATATTAAATTTACCCTAAATATCCATATTATTTACCATGGATTTATTTATTATAACAACCATACATCATTTATAGATATTGCGGTGTATGTTGAATGTCATTCTTTATCTGGGAAAATAAGGGTCAATCTATGTTCTTTAATCTATGTAGATATTTAATGACAATGTACATTGTTTTCAAATGAAATCAATTATTAGATACATGAAGAATGATTTGGACAAGATTGAAATGGTGGGTACCTAGTTAATTATATCTCATTGATTCATCAGTAGTCTCGTTAGGTGAATTAGAAAGATAAAATTAAATCTGTTGGCAAAACCCAATGTATTTGTACCCAGTAGATTTAAATTGTCTTGTGAAAGGTCATGATAGTAGAGGTATCTTGATGACTAGGCTCATAGATTCCAATAATTAATAATTTCAAACATTAAGAATTAAATTATTTTTATTCATGATATTTTCAAAATTATATTCTCTTTGGATCCATTTTCATTCCCAATTTATTGATTAAATTGAATGTGTTTTTTGTTATTTACCATTCCATATTGATTGTGCCTCATCTAGTTATTTAAATATCATATATTATTTATTTGCCTTTTCGTATTGATTATTCCATGTTATTTTATTTAATGGATTGTGTTCAGTTAATTATATTTCTGTATTTATTATTCTGTATCCATTTATTTAAATGGAATATAAATTTAGTCATTTAGATTTCAATATTTATTATGTTTATTGATTGATGATATATTCTTATGTACATAACCCAAACTGTTCATTTGAGATCACCCTAATTTGGTTTTCTTTTATTGAAATTATTGGTGTTTATAATGTATGATATATAAGAATATGATAAGGGGAATGATTTTATCCCTGAAAAAAATTTGCAATTTTTTTCCAAATGTAATGTTACACTCAATTATGTATTTAAATTACCAAGAATATTAAAATATTTGGTCCTTTGAGATGTGGATCCTTGTATATTATTCCAATGTAATAAATCAGACATCAGCTCTGGGTTACATGTTTTGGGGTTACTATAGTTGGTATTAGATAAAGTTTAGTATAATACATGAGAACTAAATTTAGGAATACCTAGATTATTGGTCATAACCCTATAATAGAATTTAAGTATAAGTATATATGAACAACCTAATGTTTTGGTAAGGAATGTGTTATGTGGTTATTCATGATATAACATCTCTTTATTGATGCTATAAGTGAATGTGGTTCTGGAACATAGGTAGGTATTTTAAATAACTACAAAAATGGTGTATTGGGCTAGACCTGATCATCACCTCGTGAACAACAATGGTCATTACTTCACACCTAGCTTGAAAGACCTAGGGGATATGATTATAAAAATTTAAATTTTTGTTAAAAACTAATTTGAATTATTTGAAAAGTTGATGAGAACGAATGAACTAGTGTAATACAAAGGTGTTTTATTTTAAAATAATGTATCATTATTTATAATTCATATAAATGATTATATGGTTTCCCAACTATATTTATTGTTACTCAGGTTATGCTCTTTAGTTTTTGAAAAGGGATAGATTCTGAGGGAATCATGTTAACATTAAAAATAATGAATCATTTTGTTAAAATGAGTATCCAAATTGGATGATGATAGCATTGAAAGATATCATGATTATTCCAGATCATTTATCCTGAAATGTGATAAATATCCAATACATTAACTAACTCTTAGAATCACCAATAAAGGGAAGTATAGAGTCTTCTAATACATTAAGTGTAGGATAAAATACAGGAATTAAAAATTAATCTCCATCATAGGTGAAATGTTGAAATAGACACCCTATAAAGTGTATCAATGGAATGGGAAAAGTTTTTAAATGTACAAATGATAGGAAAAAATAAATACTTTTCAAGGAAAAGTGATCAGTATTATGGAAGGAAATAAATCTCATCCTAGGAATCCATTTATGGAATAATTTCTTAAATGTGGAGGCCTAGGAATTGTATAAATTAATTCACAACTATAATGGTTAAACCCTATACCACAGAAGGACCTAGGTTGAAATAAAATTGATGAGGTATTTGTGTATTTGGATTTAAGAATTAAATTATAGAATTATTTTTAATAACTGTATTTTTAGAATAATCATGAAACATCATGGATTGTGTTAAATTTTAGAATCATATATGTATTCATTATATTAAGAGGAATGGATACCATTATGAGCTAATGAGCTTTAGAATGACCATTATTCAACAGTCTTAAACATATCTTAATAGGTTTTATGTGATTGGAGTCTACCATGATTAAGGATATTTTGGAGATATTTATGGAAGTTATATGTTTTAGTAACAAAATTAATTTGAGTAATAATGCATTTAAATCTTATAAAAATAAGTTTAAAGGTGTTAATAAACATTATGGTTATTATAATCATTAATGATATTTTAATAATTGTCAAATAATATTATAAGACACTGTAAAAAAAATATTTTATTGAAAACCATAGTAAAATGTTTATTTAATTATTTAATCAAATATGGCTATTATATATTTTTATGAAATGTTATAGGAAATATATTAATATAGTTTGGAAAATTGATAACTCATATGCTCGGTGACAACCAATCTTGTCCAGAATAGTTGTGATGATATGATCCATGATCGATGGATAATAGTTTTTATCACGTAACCCAAACATATGTCATGTACTTGTTAGTATGTAATTGTTATTAATTATGTGATGTGAAAAATAAAAATTAATATTGAACAAGTGGTGTTACTTTTTAGTTTTGAAGAGTAATTAATTATTATGGATAATTGGTGCCAACCATATTGGATTTTGAGAATTTTTTGAGAAATATAGACGGACTTATCACTCTTTGATGAATTTTAAGATATTTTAAAAGTGAGTTTTAGTGATTTATGCATAAAAATTAAAATCTTGATATTAAATTTTAAGAGTAAGGGATGAATTGGAAAAAGATGACTTCAACACCATATGATGAAATTATTTATATAAAATAGAAACATATCAATTTATTATAATTTCTTATCTTCCAAGAGAGTACAAAAATCCCACAAATTTAGGAAAAGAATCCTTGAAAATAAAATTTATCCTATTACATTAAAATTTAAGGAATAATATAGTATTTTAAATCATCGTATATTCATGGTTTTGAGTCCCTCAACATTCCATTTATAGTTCACATGCTTTTGATAAATTAACTCGATCACTTTATATTATTATTTTTGATTTTCATTTATGACCATATCATCACTTTCCATTAATGATCTTATACATATAAACCTTGTTATGTTTTGTTCCATATAACCATTCCACATCCCATTATATCTTATTAATGGGATGTTTTTTTATCTAAATTTATGATGAATGCTTATAACCAAGGCATTTTCAATTAGAAAACCCATGATTGTTCAAATCAAGTTGAAATTGAGAGGAGACAATTTATTTTAGATGGGGTAATGTAACATCCCAAAATTAAAAAAATAATATCATTTTATTTTATATCTTATGATAAATTCATATAATATTTTCATTAATATCTTGTGTTACATGAAATAACATGTTTTTCAAAAAATAATAGATTATTAATATTTTATTTAATATATCTATTATTGCATAGTCATTGGAATGAGGGAATGAATATGAATAATTAAAATATTAAAATATATATATTGTCCAAATTTATTATGTATCTATTTATTAGTAATAAAATATAGGATAATTTAAAATTAAAATGAATATTTTTTGATTACTGTATTTTTTTAAAGAAGGTCTATTCATGCATTTCACGCATAATTTAAAAGTATTTTTTAACAGTTTTAGAAAATTTAATTTTAAATATAATTTTATTTTATAAAATCCTCATTTCAAAATTATATTATGTTGAATTTTTTGTTATTTTTCATAAAATTTTTATTTCTTGATGAATAAGAAAAAATATTGAATTTTAATTGAAGACATCATTTTTGTTTGTATAATTTATAATGTTAAATTATATTTTAAAATTGTTCTAAAGTAAAATTAGTTCAATTTCATGTCAATTAATTCTATTTAGTTCGTGGGAATTATTTTAATAGTAAATATATATATATATATATATATAATTTTGGAAATTTTGAACATTTTTTCATTAAAAACCTACATTCTCATCACATCGATGAGACAATTTTTAAAATAAAATTTTAAAAATATGTGAATTTAATTTTTAAAAATATATTAAATAGAGATAATTTGAATAATTTATATTTTATAACATGTAATACTTAGTGTTTAACCAAAATTAATATTTAAGAGTAAAAATTATTTATCTTGGTTGAGGTAAAAACATATTTATCAGGAGTTAATCTACTGATATAAGGTCTAAAAATGACCTTCTAACTTTTAAAACACCCATTTGTTTTCAATATTTATACCTTTAATCTTATAGGTTTGATAATGGACCATTTTGGATTATGTTTCAAAGATAAAGACATGGCTATGATTGAATCATTTCAATAAATTACATGTTTTCCACTCTCGTCATTTATAAAAGGACACCCCCTCTCCTCCCTTATTTACACCGTCAAACCTCTATAGATAGGTAAATAACTTCCCAAATCACTTCCCAAATTCCTTCCCCCAATACTATAACCCTTATTTACAGAAAAAATTCAATAGTTGAAGGCTTTTGATGAAAACCTAAAGAGGCTACCCGAAGAAGAGGTAACGTTCTTCAATGATCATATTTATTTTATTTCTTTCTCTACATCCTTTAATTATTATAAAACAATTATTATATGATAACCTCAGTGTATTTAATATAATGGGATTTTTTTAATAATTTAATATCCTAATACCATCCCAACTTCTACAAATGGGTTACGAAATCATCATTCCTTTATACGACAGACAAAAGCCTTATGAACAGATGTCATTCGTCTTTCACTAACGCTTTACAGGGATGGTTATAAAGATAATATAAATGATTATATATGATATATATTATATTAATGTTATATTAATGATATAATTATCATAATTAATGTATATTATATAAATATATATTATTTTATTTCCAACATTCTCACTCAATAAAATATGGTAAGGACGTTCTTGTATGTGTGGACTACCACCTTCAAAATATAATGTGAATCTATTTTCATCACTAATACAAATTGAAGATATATATTAGTATATTTAAAGAAATTATATGGTATTTATGTTATTAATATCATTCTTTTTATATAAAATATCACTTATCTTCTTTCAACAATGATCGTTGAAAATAGAAATGTTATTCATGCATATATATGGCCTACCATCACCGTGATCGAAACGTATTTCATTTTTCCTAACCATATTTCCATATTTTATTATAAGTAATATTGATCTTCCAATATGATAATTATTTCACTATTATTATTCTAGATATGTTTAATATATACCATTTTCACTAGAACATTGACTTTCATAACAAATAATTAATGATAAAACAATGAAATTAACACAAAAAACAATGAAAATAATGAACGATTATTAACAAACAAGTGATAATATGTTATAAAAGGATAATATTTAATATTATAAATATTAATATGTTTTTTAATATGTTAATTACATTTTTAGACCCACTTTATAGAATGTTAATGAACATTCATCCAAAATGATGCATAAGGTATGGGACATTATCTCAATTTCCATTCATTAAGGAATTTTGTAAAGTCATGCCACTAATTTATTTTATACGGTGTATATAATTCACCTTTATCATGTTTTATAATGATTTATTAAAAATTAATGGTATTTTATATTTCAATTTTAATCATTTTATATGAGGGGACATGATATGAAAGTTACCAAGTGGTAGCAATTTTCAGAACTCAATTTCATTTCATTTGGTTTTATTACATATTTTTTGTATTGAATATATTATTATTATGTGTTTATTTTATTTTAAATATTTTTGTTTTTATACCCATTTAATTTATTTGGATTTAAATTTGACACAAAAAATAAATTCATTAGTTAATTCACACATAAATGTTATGATCTTTGTGAGGATTTATTTCATAATTTCATTTTGATGATCATTATTCATTTATTAATTTCCATTGAAAAAATTATTTGATCATTTGTTAATACAACTTTATTATATTCTACTCATCCATTTTTAATTTATTTTTCATGTAATAGTACATTTTTCTAACTCATAGGTACTTAAAATAATTCAGAAAATGTTCTTATTAAAATATGACTTCATATCTCAAACATTAGATGAAAATAAATTTTCTTCAGAAAATATGATTTCTAAAAATGATTTCATGAATGTTTTCAACCATTTCAAAATTATTTTTAAAATGAATTTGTAACCATTTATTATTTTTAGTTTCTTTAAAGGAATCATAATGTAATGTTCAAAATAAGATATGTTTGGCATTTACCAAAAATGTAGATGGCATATTTTTTATTTTACTCAACATGTAAAGAAATCATAAAATCATGAACACTTTATGTTTTTAGATAATATATTATATATTTAAAATGTTATTTTTAGAAAAATATATTTATAAAACATTTTGTAAACATTTAGTTTTAAAAAGTAATTTTCAAAATGAAAATGATATTTTCCTCATGAAAATATTAATGATATTTTTATAGTATTTCTATAAATCAATGAAAAACCATTTATTATTACTCCAATGGGTATATATTAGGATTATACAGTCCTCATTATTCCTATGTATTGATTATGATCATTTTTATTAAGGATAGTATTAACAGTAACTTTCTTGATTCATTTTCCTAGTAATTAACTTTCCCTTTGTATATTCACTTTAATATGATCATTATAAACTAATTTCTTCTAAATATCCATATAATATATCCTGGGTATGATTATGGTTTGAACAATATATCATTTATACATAAGGTTTTTGACATTTAATATCATTTAAATATCTACATAAATGTTGATAAATATATATTCTTTACTCAATATAGATATTTTATGATAAAAACATAGTTTATTAATTAAATTTACTATTCAAAATATGAGGAATGATTCGGATATACAAGACAATAATGGGTCTTGGTTAGTGATATCCCCTCAATTCATTAGAAGTCTCATGAGGAAAATTATCAATCTAGCATGATCTCAGTTGGCCAAAACCAATGGGTCAGAACCGAATTGTTTTAAACTGTATTAGGAATGTTCTTGATAGTAGGGGTATCATGATTCATGATATCAAAAATCCAATAATTACACATTACCCCTTTTAGGAATTAAGTTATTAGTATCCATGATATTTTTAATATGATATTACCTCTAGATGTATTACATTCTCATTTTATTTATTTATTGGTATTTTAATAATTATTTACCATTCCAAATTTATTATTCATTATCAAATTGTTAAAATGGATCTTTTTTCAGATATTTTCCTTGCCATATTTATTATTCCTTGTTTAGTTCTTTAATAGGATTTGAGTAACATCCCATAAAAATATTGAATAAGTATGTTTTCATATTTATGAATATTTATAAATTAAATATTAATTTTACTTTAAAGGGGAGGCTATGTTCGATGGCGTACCCGATACCAACAATGTGATTCTTTGAAATCTTACGTCGCACCGTAATAATATAACATTATTATTTGAAATGGTAGTTATCACCCAGTAGTTGTATTAGAGAGAATGAATAGAACTAACTAAAATATGATTATATATGTTTGATAAATGTTTTTACAATTATCCAAATCATTTGAGAGGCTTAAAATTTGAATGAATCTAATTTTACGCATTATTTTATTTTAATGGTCGACTTACTGCCTTTTAATGGAAAACCCTATTTAAATCTAGTTTATTTCACTCTTATATATTCTATTTTAAAAAATAAAATTCTTATTTAGATTTGGGACATTAATATGTACTTTGGATATTTTTTTTTTGTATTTTTTTGATAAAATTCATTTTATAATGAATAGTTAAAAATACTGTAGTTTAATTCAAAAGAGCATTTTCAACTATTTTATTTGTATGATTATATTATCATTTTAATGGGTTTTAAAGTGAAATTAGAATATATTTTTACCATTTCATCTAATGTTTTTCATTGGATGTAATTTCATTTTGAAATAGGAAATAAATAAGTTTCAATCTTTTGATAGTTATTGTTTCTTAAAAACACGTTATTTGTTTTAACAGTGAGAATTAATTTTAAATTAATTTCTGCCACTTATCTATTTTGAATTTGGAAAAATGGATTCCATATTTGGAATCATTAGGTACAAATTGTGTAAATAGGTAACATTTATTTTTTGACATTTTAAATATTTACTTCAGTAAATATTTTATTTACCATTATTAAAGGGTAAATATAATAAATAAGGGTAAAATATAATATTATAATAATAATAAATTGCCCTAACATTTGTTCTATTCATATTTTATGATACATATTCGACCATGTGCTTAATTGGGACTAATTTCAGACCCCATGGAGCCACATGAGTGTAATAATGACACTTTATATTAATTAATTTAAAGTAAAGACAAAAATAACATAAAAAATATCATTTAGTAAATAAATTTTTATACGGGGTTATATGTGTTATAATTTCTACTATAAATATTATTTCGAATTATAAAAATATTTCCAATATAATAGTATATTTTCTATAATTTTTGGACACCAAAAAAATTAAATTATTTATGACACATTAATGATACAATATTTTCCTCCTTAATAAATGATTTAAATAAATAAGATTATAAATATTAACACAATATAAAAAACCAGTCCAATTTTTCTTGGATTATTTTATTTCTACCACGATTCATCTTGAAATTTATTATAATTATTATTTGAGAGTTTGAAACCAAAGATTATTTTAAAATAAAATAATTGTTTCAATCTTTCCTAAAGATCCCCTCATCTCCCTTGTAAAAAGCCCTCACTTCTAACTCACTAATCACACTTATCAAGCCATTGCCTCGTACAAACTCTTCTCCAATAAGCTCCCAAGATTCCTATATTAATCCTAGAAGCCTTTACTTATGATGAAATAATTTCAATAAAACCTTTTGGTTCAAACCAAAAGGAATTACCCGATCTAAAGGTAACACCATCGTTTAAGTTCATTTGTTTTATTTTACTTCTCCAACCCGTAAAATCTTTTTATTCCTTTATTTTATAACAACATAAATATCCTCAATATACTAGGATGTTTTTATTAGAATTTTTCTAACTACAACTACACACACCTCCATCATATGGGTGAAGAACATACTATTTTTTTGGATGGAAAACTAACGCCTCACGAAGCGATGATTGTCAAATTATTGCCTACCGCCTCTCATGGTGGCCATTATGATGAAAATGTATTTATATATGATATATATTATGTTTTTGTTTTCTATATTATTCTATAATTTTTATTTACATACATAACTTTTTGGCTTCCAATATGTGTCATTATGATAATTTCATTTGAGGAAGTGCGGACTACCGCCCCTCAAGGTGATATGATTCGTTGTTGACATGCATGGAATGTATGAAGATGTAGTTAATGAAATTATGTAACATATATATCATATGATATTATACTGGAATTATAATATACCTATGTATCATTATAATTTCATTCCATTAAATATTAAATAGAAATGAAAGTAGTGTTCATGCGTACGTACGACTTACCATCTCCATGAACGGTGCATTTCATTTATTATCTCCAAATGTTATGTACTACTATAAATAAATATATATACACACTGTCTATATATGGTATATATGATATCTAAATCATTAATATAATTTATTAGAGTATGGATTTTTGACCACATGGGCAAATTGTAATTATAACAAGTTCATTTTTAACTCAAATTTCGAACATCGAAAAAATGTCTGATATGAACTGAAATAATTAAATAATTATTATTCAAGTTAATAAGTTATAGAAAAATAATAATAAACATTAAAAAGGTTATGAATCAAGTATAAATTAACTTAAGTTTATTATTTAAGAAGAACCAGAAACATACGAGTCAAGTTGGACACGAGGTAAGAGATTTCTTATCTCACTTTTAATTCCGTGAGATTTCCATTTTTCACCACTTATTTATTGCATGTGGTGTATTGTGTAATTCCATTTGATATATATTATCATGATTTTATTTATATTCTTGGTATTATATGATTTATTTGGTGATTATTAACTTTTTCTCATACGACTTGATTGATTAAAGCGTTGTAAGGGTTTTTCATCTCACTGTTTATTCCTGTGGGATTCATGCTATATTAGCCATTGTTTTCCTTTGATTGGTGAATGTACTGCCCATGATTCAACTCTTTGTGTAATATACTTCCATTTATGTGTATTTACATCTACATTTTAGGGTTATTCTTTCATAGGGTGTATGTTTTGAAAATTACCAAATCGGTAAGGGAACCTTTCACACTCATCTTTTTAAAAGAATTATTTTTGTTATGTCTTTTAAATTACAAATTATTTTGTTGGGAAGTGTTATTATATATCCTTATTGATTTAAATTTTATGTCCATGAGATGAGATATCTTTTTCTCTCACATAAACTTATTTTATGAAATTTAATGTGACGCCGTTAGGCTGTCGAATGACTTTAAGAAAACGTAAGAACCCAATTTCAATTGTTGGGTTAAACATCTACTTCTTGATTATGTCGTGCTATGAATAGGTTTGGATAATCTATAACTGTTTTACACTTAATATCAACTAATATTGGGTGTATTTATTTTGGTCACACACAATTATGTAATTTATATATCCTTAAATTATGGATACTATCTTTATAAGGGATTTCGTCTAAATTTTCATTTCCATTGAGACATCATTTTTGACATGCACCAATTCACTCTAATATGGTGTATAAACTATCCTTTGAAATATTATATCATGAATATTTTTATTCTAAAGATATTTTTAACTTCTTATTAATGTTATTCCTCAATTATTTGTATTCTTGGGTCTCTCATTTTTTAAAAAACTCTATAACTAAAATATTGTTCTAAATGTTTTAATGGTTTATTCTTATAAATCATTCACATTAATTTCCATGTTTTAAAAATGGTTTAAAGTATTTATTCATATTGAAATGAATGTTTTGAAATTTAAATTTCTCTCAAAATATTCAATGTTATATGGGACACTTTGATTCAAAAATCTCTTTATTTAATATTTTAAATGGTTTTAAAAATGGTTTGATAAATGATTTCATTTTGTCAATATTTTGAAATGATAAATTGTGATTGAAATGTAAAAATTTTATCTTTCCATTAATTTTGTTTTAGAGGGTAGGAATATGTTTTGGATATTGGACATTGTTTACGTATATAGGTGGTTCTGTGATAACCCTATGGTGGGTGAGCCCGAGATAGCTCTCTAATGCATTTGGTAACATGACAGAGGTAAATATTAATGTTTCTACTAAGAGATTTAGGGAATATACTGTGATGGGCATTCCAAATGTGACTCCATCTGTATCTATGATAGATTTAATGTAACTATGTTATATATGGAATACGTTACATTTATAATTTATGATTTCTATTTGTTGTTCATAAATCTTATGATTTCATGAGGTATGTTATGATTGAAAAGTATGGTTTCATTGTTTTGAATTAATTGATGGGAAAATGTTTTCATTACTTATTTTATATCCCTTACTGAGCTTTTTATACTCATCCCATGTTTTTGAAATGTTTTCCACAGGACATAAAGATAAATAAGGGTCAAGGATGAGATCAAGGAAAAGTCTTGTTGTCTACAACATAGAACTATATATGACTCTTTTTTTAAGAGGTTTTTATTTTATGAAAAAATGGGCACTGAGTAGAATTGTCAACATGTAATATTCATGCTGTTATGTAAATGTTATAACCTAATTTTCTAAAACTCTAAACCTAAAAAGATCCTCAATGGAAATTATTTATTTTATTCAATATTATGTAATGTTTTAAGGTCGGGTCCTTATAGTTGGTATCAGAGGTCAGTTTAGACAACATTAGAGATTAGGAGTTTTCATTTAACACATGTTTAGTCCTTATTTCTATTATTTCAGTTATTATTTTATAACTTTTTAGAGATCAAGGAAATGTTGTTACAAATGGAAGAAGGAGGATCTCAAATGACATTCCTATCTATTCATGCTGACTTACTTACAATAATAATTGCGAAGTCATGTTCAGATGATTGTGAAACATTTTCTAACATAAAACTCACTTGCAAGCAAATGTCTGAGATATCAAACACCTCCAATATACACTGATATTATCGTGGATCATGTATTGTATTTAATAAAATCCTATTTTCAAAATATTCACATATTTTTAAGAAATTTAAATATTTTCTAGGAATTTTATCATATTTTAATTTATCACAAGATTTTGAAGCATATTATGATTTTGAAAAAGGTTCTAAAGAAGGAGACCCTTGCGCAACATATTTATATTTTCTTTTACAATATAGAATCGCATCACATATATATGGTATTTTAGAAGGACCATTAATTGAAATTTTCAACTCAAATTCGGTCCGGCTATTTTATAGAAATAATGTATTATCATATGTTTGAAAATTATATGTCATACATGATTATTTTCCAAAAATGTTTTTCTGTGAACACCCATATGACCCAAGTTATACAAGGTGTATTTGTATGAAGGAAGAAAATGATTTTGAAGGATCTCTAAATTATTTTTTCAATTCTTAGACCTTCTACCTACATGAACAAGATGAATATGAAACCAAACGGGCACCATGATCATGGTATAATGTTCGTCATTTTGGGATCATTTAATTTTATCATATGGGGGTGAAATAAGACTATAATAATAAACTGTTAAGATCATAATGAATTGGGATGAAAAGGAGAGGTATAAGGAAACCAATGAGGTTAAAACATGTTGGGGTTATTTTTGAGTTTTATAAAAAGGTCAACATACAGACTGTGGGACAACCTGTCGTGCCAGACAAAGCTACGGGGATTGAACCTACAACCAATGTGTGATTGGGATTTATCTCCTACAACTAGACTACGTGAATTCATGGGTTAGTATGACTTATTATCTTTAGTTAAATGATTTTATGGAACAACAATAAGTTGATTTTGGGAACTTATTTTTTTATCAAATGGATACAATTAGTATAGAAAATAGATTTAGTGAATAAGTGATTACGTTTGTTGTGGAATAAATTCTATATTTTGAGGAAACACTTTATGCTTAAGGAATAAAGAATACTATGGGATTTCAATTGTGGAATAATGGTTCAAATATTAGTTTTGAAGAAACAATGATTTTATTGTGGACATATAGTGATTTGGGTTTTTTATGGAAAGGTTTATCCTATCACAGAGAATATGTGATTTGGTTAATTATTATTCAGTATGAGACATTAAGAGTAGTCTATGTTATTGGGTTTAAATGTTTTGATTTACAGTGGAAGACTGTGAGATTAAATCCTTCTGCGTTTCGTGTTTCAAACTTAGTTTGGATTATTTTGAAGAATTTTAAGGACAATTATGTATTGAATGGTCTTTCTTGAAATTTGGGAACTTTTTGTGGAATTTTGGAGTTTAAGAGTAGTATTTTTTATAAAAGATCATCTTTTTGGGGATTAGGTGATCTCTTTCTAACCATTTTGGTTTCAGTTTATGCCTAAAGACAAGGGAAATATATAGTTTTACATTTGTGTATTATGTGATTCTCTAGAATATGATTCTTGTGTTTTTTATGTGACCAATTTGGTTTGAATACTCATGGTTTGGAGAAAAGATAAGTTTGTGGTAGAAATTTAGTAATATATGAAAGTGTATATGACAAGTAAGTATGTTTCCTTATGTTTTTAGTTAATATTATAAATATATTATTCAATGGTAAGAAAATTAAAACAAAAACATTTTATGTTAACTTTTCCTATTGGGGAATCAAGGAATGTTTAACCCATCACAAGTTTGTGATTTATTGGTGGTTAACTTTCTCCTAATAATGTTTTCTATCACTCTCCATTAGAACGTGATGATTTGTTTTCTTTTCCATATCCATGTTTTCATGGAATTCTAGTATCTGTTGTCTAAGGTGTCCTTTGTACTCATCTTTAATTGTTTTAAAGTGATAGTTTTACTGACTCTACTTCTATGTGGGACTTTTAATGAAGTTTCCAAGCCCAGTTTTAAAATTGAGAGGAAGAAATTCCCAAAATGGGGGAAGAATGAAACGTCCCAGATAAATATGGAATAAGGCACTTGTCATATTTATTAATATTTTTGAATTAAATATTAATTTTACTTTAAAGGGGACACTATGTTCGATGGCGTATCAGATACCAACAATGGGTTTCTTTGAAATCTTGCATTGCAAAATAATAATATAATATTATTATTTTAAATGGTAGTTAACACCTATGCGATGTATTGGAGGGAATGAATAGAACAAACTAAAATATGGTTATATATGTTTGTTAAATCTTTTTATAATTATCTGATAAATGTTTGAGGCTTAAAATTTGACTCAATATAATTTTATGCATAATTTTCTTTATAATGTCGATTTACCACCTTTTAATGTATAACCCTCATTAAATCTAGTTTTTGTCACTCATATATGTTCTATTTGAAAAAATAAGTTTCTTATATAGATTCAGGACATCAAAATTTACTTTAGGAAAATTTTTTATATGTTTCGGATAAAATTCATTTTTAATGAATAGTTAAAAATGCGGTATTTTAATTCAAAAGAGCATTTTAATCTAATTTATTTATATTTTTATATTGTCATTTTAATTGGTTTTAAATTTTTATTAAAATATATTTTTACCATTTATTCTAATTTAGTTCATTGGATATAATTTCATTTTGAAATATGACATAAACATGTTTCAAAATTTTGATAGTTATTATTTCTTAAAAACATGTTATTTGTTTTAATAGTGAGAATTAATTTTAAATTAATTTCTTTTACTTCTGTGTTATGAATTTGGAAAAATGGATTCCATATTTGGAATCAGTAGGTCTAAATTGTGTTAATAGGTAACTTTAATTTTCATAAATTTTAAATATTTACTTTAGTAAATATTTTATTTACCTTGATTAAAGGGTAAATATAATAAATAAGGGTAAAATATAATATTATAATAACATTAAATTTCCCTATCATGTCTCCTAATCCTTTTGGATGATACATATCCGACCATGGGAATCCATGGGTCGAATTTGGAACCCCATGTAGCCACATGGTAGTAATAATGACGCTTTATATTAATTAATTTAAATTAAACACTACTGGAAATAGAGGCTATACCGACACTTTCATCCCAACGGTTTAGAAAACCCATTGGGAAAAACAACCTATGCCAACGTTTTAGTAGAACTGTTGGCAAAGGCTATTTTATTGTGGGTTTTCCCAAAAGTTTAAGACAATCATTGGGAAAGAGATGTATTACCCACGAGTTTTATTAACCATTGATAAATATTAGACACAAATTAGGTCTCTGTCCCTCGAGAAATTTCATCCATGTGAACTCCTCCCCTCCTTGAACATGACCTCCTCTCAGCCTCGGCCTCCGCCTCCCGTCCTCTGCCTCCCGGCCTTCGCCTTCGCCTCCGCCTCCCGGCCCCCTCCCCATCCTCCAGTGATGTTCCCCTTCCCCTCTCAGCTCCTTCTCCGAAGATGACGTCCCCCTACCCTCTCCGATCCTGGTGACGTTCTCCTCTCCCCTCTCATATCCCTCTCTTAGTGACATCCAATCTCAATGTCCTCCTCCGACATCCCCTGGTCCCCTCTCCAGTCGCACGCGAGACCCCCCATGGTCGAACACCCCGCGGGACATCCCCCTCTCTCGCCTCCCTCTCCTCCCGCCAGGGAAATAATATTTTCGGGGCAGACCCCTGCCACCAAAGAGCTAGAGTAGCTATGGTGGAGTAGAATTTGGGTGGAATTCAGATTTAGCTGATTGGGAGGTCTCAGCCTTGGCTTTGAGGAGCTTCTTTTTCTATTGGTACTACTGTAATGGGTGCAATGTCTGCTTTTCCCCTACATTTTTGGTATCTACATTTTTTCCTCTATAAAACTATGAATGTGTTCTTTTTTAGTGTTTTTTAATCCACAAATATCATTTCTGTTATATCTACAATGATCATTATATGACACGATATGTTTCCCTAAAGATGGGATAATGTGTGCAGAGCTCCTGGATGCTATAGAAACTCAACAAAGTTTTTTTGTAGGAGAGAACCCTCTAAACTCACCATGGATTTTGTAGATAGATTCCTCACATGTCACGGAGATGGTAGGGTTCTGTTTATGGGTATTTCTCCATGACTCCCATCTTACTTTCATTTATGTTTGAGATATTTTATACAAAGAAATTGAACTGAATTGAATGTTTGAGTTATGGTGAAATGAAATGGTTTTATTATACTCAGTGCTCGATCAAGCAATAATTTTCTGGCTCCACCTCGAGCTTGATCGAGATACTCAATTAGGATAGAATTTTTTTGATTAAGTTGTTTTAACATAATTTTAATTACAAGATCTTTCTTGAATTCGAGCTCGAGATTGAAATTAAATACACATATATTAAATAAAAATAACATGTTAAAATTTTAGATGTTCGATTAGCTTTTGTGACTGACATGATTGTGTTATTATATCATTGAATTCTGGTTCACTACTCACAGCTTGAGCTTGAAAAAATACAAACTTAATTCGATTATTTATCGAGCGAGTCCAATTATCTTGCGATCACTCAAGGTTGTTTACAACCATAATATAGAGATTCAAAGAAATAGTACATTTAATGACTTGGGATGTCATTATCTGTCATTTCATTCCCTCTTTAAGAAAAATTTCTAGACAACTATTTTTTCTAATAAATTCTTCTCTGTCATTATTTTCTATCCATTTTAATCATTTTCCCCATTTGTTACAGAATGTGATGGAACCGGTGAACCCAACCACATAGAACAACAGATATGTCCCTATAATTCCTTCAAAACCTCCTCTCCTATTAGAATTGTTTCTTAATTTTGGTTTGGTATTTTGTGATGTTTTAAAGCATATATATATGCATGGTTTTGTAGTCAATCTCGGATCATGGTGCAACGCGGCGGGGTTCTAGCAGGGTTATGTGCACAATCTTTAACTCATCTAATATATCATAGGTGCATATTCAATGGATAAGTGTACTAGTATGGCGTTTCCAACAACGTGCTATATAAATAACATAATGAAAAATGAAGAGATTATTAAATGGAACTGTTTCTCCCTTGCTTGCAGGAACATGATTTGACCCATGGGGTGCTGTGGTTCTTAAATTGAACTGTTTCCCCCTTGAGGGAGGAGAATACTGGAATGTTGCCCCACCTCCTCCCGCTCCTTTCGATCCTGGCTGGAAGATGCTGCCCCATAGATGTCATTAGACCGGGCCAACACACCGCGGTCACGCTACTGTCACGCCATTGTCACACCGCTGTCACACCGCGATCACACCGCGGTCACACCATGATTTGGCCCTGATCTAGGATGACACCCTGCAACGGTTCGCAATCCTATCGGAATTCAATGTATGATACCTAGATAAGGCCCAATCCATCTTCAAAATTATTTCCTCATCACAAACTAGACGTACAATTTCCACATCTATCACCATAAGTCCCAATCCTCTTAGGAATTTGTTACTTGATCTAAACCCTCATCCAGTCCATACACATATCATCCAAATTATAAGACATATTTTTGACCACTCATATACCAATCGATATCTTATCCACTTGGAGACCTAGTGACTGGGTGATTTCATTTCCATATAATCACTAAAGAATTTTATCTAAACCTTGGCGTCTTGTGAATACCATATCTATAAGTCTACTATGTTAATCTATTTACATTAATTTACCATACATAAACTCCATGACTCCCATGGAACATAGTTATAATAAATCCCTTGGAAATCTATGATCGAATAATCATGTTAGTGTTTAAGGGTCTATCGAGGCTCTTAATACTATCTTTATATACAAAAGAATTATTATTTAATGAAACAATTAATTTACGTAATTCTTGATCACCCATGGAGGTGCATATACTTCCTCTTCTAACTGCTAAATGATGTATTCCCTCCTCCTGAATGAGAAATTAAATAACTCCCCTTCCATGTTCATGTAAAACATATATTTTCCAAAGAAATCATACTAACCACAAATATATTGGTGAGAAAAATCAGAAGACTGGTCCATGATCACATCATTAGTCATAGCTTCATCACAAATCTTCATTCCTTAAGCCTTATATTAATCATATGATTTGACATATACTTACCAGATTAGTGAATATCGATTCATATTCAATCACTAATAATTTTTCCTACTCAATATCTAAGATATCTCATGATATAGCCTGTTTATGCTCATATTGGAAGTTTTGGTCATTGAATATTATTTGGAATCACTTTTAATAATGTTTTCATCCTTCCATTCCACAATAACTTTACACCACAACCAATCTTGACCCTTTAGTAATGGTGTATCCATGTAATTTCCCAAACAAACTTGTATTGAACAAAACCAAACTAAGCTGAAACTCAAGAGAAACTAATTATATACAATTTATAGGAAGATTAATTGTTAATTAATAGTAATGTACATTTTGATAGTATCATTTTGAAATATGGATTTGTTTCCCCCATGCTTCAGGAACATTATTTTACCCATGTGGAGTTGTGGTTCTAATAAGTTGGGCGGTGACATGTATAGTCATAGGAGACAAGTATGTTTTATTTTAGTTTTTATTTTATTTTATTTATCGCATTGGCCACATAGGTCTTTTACTGGTTTCTATGGACAGGGAGTAGTTACATTATACGAAAGAGGCCAGAAGGGGTTCAGATTGATTCAGTCTAACGGCTTTGATTCGATGTAAGATTCTATGATTACTACTTGTCTCGTACCATATATATTTTCTGGATTTCATTGTTTTTGACTCCATATTATGTTTTTGGTAGGCCGTTGGATCATTTTTTGTTGGTTAGGGTGGATTTGGTTCTCACCAATCGAGGCAAGGCTTTAATGATGGTGGTTGGTTTTTCTCTGGTTATGTAGGGTCCTTTATGTGTTTTAAGGTTCTTAATATCCTTTGTGTAGTGTTTTGATCCCTGCTTGTTGGTTTCGCGTCACCAACTCATGGGTGACTCACCTGCGTGTGCATAAGTAAGTATGTATATGTATGTGGGTTCCCCCGTTATGTGTATAATCAACCATGGCATGGATTATACACGTATGGGGATAGGAGTGACCATGTATATATATAGAAATGCATATGCAGGTGAGTGGAGACGGGTATATGCATATAATCATATGTGTAAGGATCCCATTGCACATGATCATGGCCATGAGGGTGTGTGCATAAGGGCTAGGCGTCCTTGCATGTGTGTGAAAGTGTGTATACCCAATGGGGGAGCAGTAGCTTTTAGTTAGAAAGCTCAAAGATCTAAAGTGGATGCCTTGGTTAAACCTTGAGGTAGAGTCCCTCTCATAGCCTCTTTAATTTAAGAAAGCTTTGAATTGAATTTAGCTTCTTTCTTAATTCTTCTTAATTATATTGAATTGCATATCTTGAATAAGTTTTCTTTAATATAATTTTTTCTTTTGATAAATAATGTCATGTTTTTATAATAAAACCACTTTTAAAAACAACTAATATAAAATATATATCTTTATCATACCACAATCCCGAATCAAGAGTCTGTTTTTATAACATAAGATCAGTTTCTATAATGTGAAGGACAACTACATAGGATTTATCTTGAATATTAGCTGGAAGATTCTTCCCCATAGATGTTGCTGGAAAAGGACAACATGCTGCTGTTACAACGCGGTCATGCTGCAGTCATGCCACGGTCACACCACAGTCACGCCGTGGTCACGCCGCAGTCACGCCATGATTTGGCCCTACTTCAGGACGACACCCCGCGGTGGTTCGTAGTCCTGTCAGAATTCTATGTATGATACCTAGATAAAGTTTTAGATACATTACCCACCCATAGATATTGGGGAGGGAGGTGATGATCAGAATGTTACCCCACTTCCTCTCGCTCCCATCACTCATGGATGGAAGATGTTGCCCCGCTGATGTCGCTGGACTGGGCCAACACGTCGTGTTCATGCTACATTCATGCCGGGGTCACACCACGGTCATGCCGTGGTCACTCTAGGGTCATGCTACTGTCACTTAGTGGTCACACCACGGTCACACCATGGTCACTCCATGATTTGGCCATGATCCAGGACGACACCCCGCGACAGTTCGTAGTCCTGTCAGAATTTGATGAATGATACCTAGATAGATTTTTAGATACATTACTCACCCATAGTTAATATAGAGGGAGTCAATGACCCGAATGTTTCCCTGCATCCTCTTGCTCCCTTTTCTCCTAGCCGGAAGACGATGCCCCGCAGATGTCGCCGGACCGGGCCAACATGCCACGGTCACACCGCAGTCATGCTGTGGTAATTTCATGATTTGGCCCTGCTCTAGGATAACACCCCGCGAGGGTTCGAAGTCCTGTCTGAATTCTATGTATGATACCTAGATAGAGTTTTAGAAACATTACCCACTCATAGTTAATGGTGAGGTAGGTGATGACTAGAATGTTACCCCGCTTCCTCCTGCTCCCTTCGCTCTTGGCCAGAAGATGCTGCCCCACAGATGTTGCTAGACTGGGCCAACATGCCGCGGTCACGCAGCAGTCACGCTGCGGTCACGACGTGGTCACGCTGCGGTCATGCAATGGTAATGTCATGAGTTGGCCTTACTCCAAGATGACACCCCATGATAGTTCGCAGTCCTGTCAAAATTCGATGTATGATACGTAGATAATGTTTAAGATACATTACCCACCCTCCTTCGTAGACCCCGGACAGCCCCCACCCTCCTCCCTGGACCTCGGAAACCCCCCGAACAACCCCACCACCCTACTCCCTGGACCTCAGATATCCCCCCCTGACAACCCCCCCAATCCTCCTCCCTAGACCCTAGATCCCAATCTAAGATCTCTTCATGATTTACCCTAAATCACAACAGAAAAGAGGGTTTTAGAGCTTTGGAAGAAGATGAGAGAAGAGTGAAACCCCTAATCAAAAAGAGGAAGAAAGAAGAGGATTAGACTCACCCAGATCATCAATACGCACTTGAAGGCACTCAAAATTCCCATGTGATGTGTATGAGTCAAACCCTCCCCCAACTGAGGCACGATGTGGATAGTACAACTCAAAGCATATCACTTTTAATTTAAATGGACATAATTTTAAGTGAAAACAACAATCGACATATGGAAAAGCAACCAAATGCATTTTGATACTATTCAAAATTTTGGAAAATGATCCATGGGTCATATGTGACATGAAAAGGTGATCATTTCCTCAATCCGAGGTGTGGTGTGGCAAAAACCACTCAAAGTGTCTCTCTTTTGATTCAAAAGGACATAATTTTAAGTGAATATAACAAATGAAATATGGAAAACCGACCAAAAGCATTCATATTCTACTAAAACTTTAGGAGAATGATCAATGGGTCATATGTGACTTGTACGAGTCAACCCCGCCTCAATCTGAGGGTCAGTGTGGCCGGTACCACTCAAATTGTCTCACTTTTATTTGAAATGGACATGATTTTAAGTGAAAACAACCACTGGCATACAGAAAACTGACCAAACACATTCAGATTGTGTTAATACATGAGGACAACTATCCATGGGTCATTTGTGACGTGTATGTGTCAACCCCGCCTCAATATGAGGCGCGGTTTGGCCGACACCACTCAATGTGTCTCTCTTTTGTTTAAAATGGACATCATTTAAAGTGAAAACAACACCTAACATACGGAAAATCGACCAAACACATTTATATTATGTTGAAACTTTAAGAAAACGATAAATGGGTTACATGTGATGTGTACGAGTCAACCCTACCTCAATATAACTCATGGTGTGGCTGACACAACTCAATGTGTCTCTCTTTTATTTAAAACGAACATCATTTTAAGTGAAAACAACAATTGACATATGGAAAACTGACCAAACGCGTTCGGATTCTGTTGAAAATTTAGGAGAACGATCCATGGTTCATATGTGATGTGTAAGAGTCAACCCCGCCTCAATCGGAGGCGCGGTGTGGCCGGAACCACTAAATGGGTCTCTCATTTGTTTCAAAAGGACATCATTTTGAGTGAATACAACAACTAACATATAGAAAACTTACCAAAGGAATTCATATTCTGTTGAAACTATAGGAAAAAGATCCATGGGTCATATGTGGCTTGTACGAGCCAACCTCGCCTCAATCCGAGAGTTGGTGTAGCAGGTACCACTCAAACCGTCTCAATTTTATTTGAAATGGACATGATTTTAAGTAAAAACAAAAACTGGCCTACAGAAAACTGAACAAACGCATTCAGATTGTGTTGATACTTTAGGAAAATGATCCATGGGTCAATATTTAGGTGTACGAGTCAACCCCACGTCAATCCGAGGCGTTGATTGGAAAAAACCACTCAAAGTGTCTCTCTTTTGTTTAAAATGGACATCATTTTAAGTGAAAACGAAAACTGACGTACGAAAAATAGACCAAACACTTTCAGATACTATTGAAAATTTAAGAAAACAATCCGTGGGACATATGTGACGTGTACGAGACAACCCCACCTCAATCCAAATCACGGTGTTGCCGGAACAATTCAAAGTACCTCTCTTTTGTTTGAAATGAACATCATTTTAAGTGAAAACAACAATCAACACACGGAAAACCAACCAAACACATTCTTATTCTATTTAAAATTTGGGAAAACGATCAATGGGTCATATGCAACGCGTATGACTCAACCATACCTAAATTTGAGGTGCGGTGTGGATGACACCACTCAAAGTGTCTCTCTTTTGTTTCAAAAGGACATCATTTTAAGGGAATACAAAAACTAACATATGGAAAACTGACCAAATGCATTCGGATTTTGTTGAAACATTAGAAAAAATATCCATGAGTCATATGTGAAATTTACGAGTCAAAACCGCCTCAATACAAGGGTCGTTATGGACGAAACCACACAAACTGTCTCACTTTTATTTGAAATGGACAGGATTTTAGGTGAAAACAACAACTGGAATACAGAAAGTTGACCAAATGCATTAGGATTGTGTTGATACTTAAGAAAAACGATTCATGGGTCGTTTGTGACATATAAAATTCAACCCCACTAGAATCAGAGGCATGGTGTGGCCGACACCACTCAAAGTGTCTGTCTTTTGTTTAAAATGGACATCATTTTAAGTGAAAACAAAAACTGACATACGGAAAAATGACCAAATACATTTGGATTCTATTGAAACGTTAGGAAAAAGATCCATGGGTCATATGTGACGAGTATGATTCATGTTTTCCTTAATATAAGGTGCAATGTGGCCGGAACCACTCAAAATTTCTCTCTTTTGTTTTAAAAGAACATCTTTTTAAGTGAATACAACAACTGGCATACGAAAAATAGACCAAAGGCATTCAGATTCTGTTGAAACTTTAGGAAAACGATCAATGGGTCATATGTGACATGTATCAGTCAACACCTCCTCTATCCAAAACATGTTGTGGCCGACACAACTCAATGTGTCTCTCCTTTGTTTAAAATGAACATCATTTTAAGTGAAAACAACAATTGACATACGGAAAACTGACCAAACGCATTCGGATTCTGTTGAAATTTTAGGAAAACAATCCATGGGTCATTTGTGATGTGTAATAGTCAACCCTGTCTCAGTCTGAGCCATGGTGTGGCTAGAACCACTAAAAGTGTATCTCTTTTGTTTCAAAAGGACATCATTTTAAGTGAATACAACAACTGACATAAATAAAACAAACCAATGGCATTTGGATTATATTGAAACTTTTTGAAAATGATCCATGGGTCATATGTGACTTGTAAGAGTCAACCCCGCCTCAATCTGAGGGTTGGTGTGGCTGGAACCACTAAAAGTGTCTCTCTTTTGTTTCAAAAGGACATCATTTTTAGTGAATACAACAACTGACATACAGAAAACCAACCAAAGACATTTGGATTCTATTGAAACATTAGGAAAACGATCAATGGGTCATACGTGACTTTTACGAGTCAACCCTGCCTCAATCCGAGGGTCAGTGTGGTCGACACCTCTCAAACCGTCTCAATTTTATTTGAAATGGATATGATTTTAAGTGAAAACAACAATTGGTATACGGAAAACTGAACAAACACATTCGGATTGTGTTTATACTTTAGGAAAACTATCGATGGGTCATTTTTTACTGGTACGAGTAAACCCCGCCTCAATAGGAGGCATGGTGTAGCCGACACCACTCAAAGTGTCTCTTTTTTTTTAAATTGGACATCATTTTAAATGCAAACAAGAACTGACATACAGAAAACCGACCAAACACATTAAGATTATATTTAATCTTTAAGACAATGATCCATGGGTCATATGTGACTTGTAAGAGTGAACCCCACCTCAATATGAGGGTCGGTGTGGCCGGCACCACTAAAACCGTCTCAATTTTATTTGAGATGGAAATGATTTTAAGTGAAAACTATAACTGGCATACGGAAAACCGACCAAATTCATTCTGATTGTGTTTATATTTTATAAAAACGATCCATTGGTCTTTTGTGACATGTAAGAGTTAACTCTTCCTCAATATGAGGTGTGGTGTGGCAGACACCACTCAAAGTGTCTCTCTATTGTTAAAATGGACATCATTTTAAGTGCAAACAACAACTGACATATGGAAAACCAACCAAACTCATTCAGATTCTGTTGAAAATTTAGGACAACGATCCATGGGTTATATATGATGGGTAAGAGTCAACCCTGCCTCAATCCAAGGCATAGTGTGGCCAGAACCACAAAATGTGTCTCTCTTTTGTTTCCAACGGACATCATTTTAAGTGAATACAACAACTGACATACTGAAAACCGACCAAAGGCATTCATATTATATTGAAACATTATGAAAACGATGCATGTTTCATATGTGACTTTTACAAGTCAACCATGAATCAATCCAAGAGTCGGTGTGGCCGGAACTACTCAACTTGTCTTAATTTTATTTGAAATGGACATGATTTTAAGTAAAAACAACAACTGGCATACGGAAAACTGACCAAACGCATTTGGAATGTGTTGATACTTTAGGAAAATGATCCATGGGTCATTTTTGACATGTACGAGTCAACCCTGCCTTAATATGAGGCATAGTTTGTCTGAAACTACTCAAAGTGTCTCTCTTTTGTTTAAAATGGATATCATTTTATGTGAGAAAAAAAACTGAAATATGGAAAACATACCAAACGCTTTCGGATTCTGTTGAAACTTTAATAAAACTATCCATGGGTCATATGTGACGTGTAAGAGTCAACCCCTCCTCAATCAGAGCTGTGGTGTGGCCGGCACCACTCAAAGTTTCTCTCTTTTGTTTAAAATGAACATCATTTTAAGTGAAAACAACAATGGACATACGGAAAACATACCAAACGCATTCAGATTCTGTTTAAAATTTCAAAAAATGATCCATGGTTCATATGTGACGTTTGTAAGTCAACCCCACCTCAATCCGAGTTGTGGTGTGCCTGGAACAACTCAATGTGTCTCTCTTTTGTTTTAAAAGGACATCATTTTAAGTGAGCACAAAAACTGACATACGGAAAACCAACCAAAGGCATTAGGATTCTTTTTAAACATTAGGAAAACAATCCATGGGTCATATGTGACTTGTAAGAGTCAAACCCGCCTCATTCTGAGGGATGGTGTAGTCGGCACCACTGAAACTGTCATACTTTTATTTGAAATGGACATGATTTTAAGTGTAAAAAACAACTAACAAACGAAAAAACGACCAAATGCATTCGGATTATGTTGACACTTTAAGAAAATTATCCATGGCTCGTTTTTGATGTGTACGAGTCAACCCCACCTCATTATGAGGCGCGGTGTGGCTGAAACCTCTCAAAGTGACTCTCTTTTGTTTAAAATGGACATCATTTTATTTGAAAACAACAACTGACATACGAAAAACTGACGAAACACATTCGTATTCTATTGGACCATTAAGACGACAATCCAAGGGTGATATGTGATGTTTATGAGTCATCATCACCTTAATCTGATGAACAGTGTGGCCGACACAACTCAAAGATAGTTATTTACATTCATACCTTCACAAACATTGAATCTCTTGATACCACTTTGAAATATCATGAGAGATGAGTAGAGAATCAATACTTATTCAATCAAAACATCATTAATTGAAACTGTTAATGAAATATTCATGAAACCATGCTTAGAATACTTTTGAATTAGTTCATAGATTACAAAAACAGTTAACCTATTTTTTGATTTTGTAAACATATTTTAGATTTTCTACAACCATGATCAATAAAATTTTAGAACAGTTCACAGGTTATAAAAATAGTTCACATGTTCTTGATTTTTTAACCAATTTCAGATTTCCTATAACCATGCTCTAACAATTTTTTGAGCAGTTCACATTTTACAAAAACAGTTCACAAATTCCTGATTTTATAAACATATTTCAAATTTTCAGTTTTCTGTAAACAAATTTCAGATTTTGACAACCCAACACATTTCTAAATTCACAGCTTATCCATTTTAGAAACTCTTTTTAAATACATTCTTCCCTTTTAGAGGTCACTCCCCCAAAAGTTTAGACACATATCAAACTTTAAACGCACCTATCATTTCCAAAACCACACAATAGATACAGGCTGGCCACATTCATGATGCAGGCTATTTATTTGAAGGCTATCCAGTTTTGGGGATATAATATGTCTACCAACAGTTCTGCAAACCGTTGGTTTACAGATCTAAGAGTATGCTAATGGTTCTGAAACTGTCAGTACACAGGACAGAGTATACCATCAGTTTTGAAACCGTTGGTATACAGGTATGCTAACGGTTCTGAAACCATTGGTACACTATGGGTTGGAATAAAATATATACCAAAAGTCTGAAAACTATTGGTATACTCACCAGTACCAACAATTGATGAACCATTGCTACATATATATACCAACGGTTTAAGTAGAACCGTTGGTACAGATAAATTTCAGACCATATATGCCAACGGTTTTCTAGGAACCGTTGGTATAGAGCTATTGCCATGCCTCACATACCAATGGTTTGTGAAACCATTTGGAATAACTATACCAATTGTTTCACTGGATATCTCAATGGTTTAAAACCGTTGAGAAAGATGGAATTTCCAGTAGTGAAAGACAAAAATTACATAAACAAATATCTTTTAGTAAATAAAATTTTACATGGGGTTATATAAGATATATTTTAGACTATAAATATTATTTGGAAATATAAATTTTTTTCCTACATTATGGTATTTTTCTATAATTTTTGGACATCAACTAAATTAAATTATTTATGACACAATAATGATACAATATTTAACTCATTAATAAATGATTTAAATAAATAAGATTACAAATATTAAAACAATATCCAAAACCCATCCAATTATTATTGGATTATTTTATTTAGACCATGAGTCATCATAAAATTGATTTTAATGATTATTTGAACTTTTGAAACCTAAAATGAGTTTAAAATAAAATAATTGTTTCAAACTTTCTTAAAAACCACTCCTCTCCCTTATAAAAATCTCTCAATTATAACTCACTCCTCACACTTCTCAAGCCTTTAGATCGTACAAAATCTACTTTAATAAGCCCCCAAGATCCCTCTCTTCATCTTATAAACCTTTCCTTAGGAAGAAAGAATTTCAAGAAACCATTTTCGTTAGAACCAAAGGGAGTTACCCGATTTAAAGGTAATGTCTTCTCTTAAGATCTTTTGTTTTATTTTACTTCTCCAACCCATAATTTTTTTTATTCCCTTATTTTATAACAACAAAAATATCTTAAATATACTAGAATGTTTTTATTAAAATAATTAGAACTCTACTTACACATACCTCCATATAATGGGTGAAGAACATACTTTTTTGTGGATGGAAACTAACGCCTCACGAAGCAATGATAGTTCAATTATCTCCTACCGCCTGTCATGGTTTCCATTTGATGAAAATGTAATTATATATGTTATATATTATGTTTTTTCTCTATGATTATGTAATTTTTAATTACAAATATACATTTATGCCTTCCAGTATGTGTAAACACGATAATTTCATTTGAGGAAGTGCGGACTATCGCACCCTCAAGGTGATATGATTCGTTATTAACATACATGAAACATATAAAGATGGAGTTAATGAAATTAAGTAACATATATATAATATTATGTTATACTGGGATTATAATATAACTATGTATCATTATTTTTTCATTCCATTAAATATTATATTAATATGAAAGTAGTGTTCATGTGTATGTACGGCTTACTGTCTCCATGAACGGAGCATTTCATTTCTTATCTCCAAATGTTATGTACTATTATAAATTATATATATATATACACTGGATATATATGATATATATGATATGAAATTTATTAATATAATTCGGGAGATAATAGAGTTTTGACCACATGGACAAATTGTAATTACAACAAGTTCATTTTTTACTCAAATTTAAAACATCGACAAAATATCCGTTATGAATTGAAATAATTAACTAATGGTTATTTCAAGGTAATAAGTGATATAAAATTAATAATAGACATTAAAAAGGTTATGAGTTAAGTATAAATTAACTTATCTTTATTATTCAGGAAGAACAAGGAACATACGAGTCATGTTGGACACGAGGTAAGAGATTTTATATCTCACTTTTAATTCCCTGATATTTCCATTGTTCACCACTTATTTATTGCATGTGGTGTATTTTGTACTACCATTTGATATATATTATCATTATTATATTTATATTCATCTTATTATATAATTAATTTTGTGGTTAGAATCGTTTTCTCATATGAATCGATTGATTACAACGTGGTAAGGGTTTTTCATCTCACTTTTTATTCTTGTGGGATTCATGCTATATTAGACACTATTTTACTTTGGGTAGTGTATGTACTACACATGATTCTACTCTTTGTGTAATATATTTTCATTTATGGGTATTTACATCTACATTGTATGCTTATTCTTTCTTGGGCTGTATGATTCATAAGTTCCCAAATCGGTAAGAGAACCTTTCACCCTCCTCTTTTTAAAAGACTTATTTTTGATATGTCTTTTAATTTACATATTATTATGTCAAGATATGTTCTTATATATCCTTATTGATGTAAATTTTATGTCCAAGTGATGAGAAATCCTTTTCTATCTCATTAACTTATTTTCTAAATTTTAAATTGACGCTGTTAAGCTGTGAAATTTTGGTAAGAAAACTTCTAAACCCAATTTCAATTTTGGGTCAAACATCAACTTCTTGATTATGTATTGCTATGAATATGCGTGAATAACCTCTGATTTTTTTACACATAATATACATTTATATTGGGTTTATTTATATTTTTCACAAACAATTATGTAATTAATTTATCCTTAATATAATGATACCATCTTTATAAGGGATTTCGTCTCAATTTACATTTCCATTGACACTTCATTATTGATATGCACCAATTCACTCTTATATATTTTATATACTATCATTTGGAATATTATATCATGAATCCCTTTATTCTCATTATATTATTAATTTTTGATTAAATTTTATTCCTCAATTATTTGTATTCTAGGGTCTTTCAGTTTGTTAAAAAGTCTTTAACAAAAAAAATTTTAAAATGTTTTAACGGTTTATTCTTATAAATCACTCACATTAGTGTCCATGTTTTAAAAATGATTTTAAGGATTTATTCATATGGAAATGAATGTTTTGAAATTAATATTTCTTTGAAAACATTCAAAGTTGCATGAGACACTATGATTCAAATGTATCTTTATTTAATATTTTAAATGGTTTTGAAAATGATTTGATAAAAGCTTTGATTTTGTCAATATTTTAAAATGATATATTGTTATTGAAATGTGGAAATGATATCTTTCCATTACGTTTGTTCTATGGGTTATGAATATGTTATGGCTATTGGACATTGTTTACATATATGGGTGGTTCCGTGATAAGCCTACGGTGGGTGAGCCCAAGGAAGTTGTCCAATGCATTGGGTAACGTGACGGAGGTAAACGTTAATGTTTATCCTAAGAGATTTAGGGAATATACTGTGATGGGTACTCCAAATGTGACTCCCTATATAGCTATGATAGTAACAATATAACTATGTTATTTATTCCATAAGTTACCTTTATGATTTATGATTTGTATGTGTTGTTCTTAAATATTATGATTTCATGAGGTATGTTATGATTGAAAATTATTGTTTCATTATTTTATAATTATTGATGGGATACTGTTTTCAGTCATTATTTCATATCCCTTACTGAGATTTTTATGTCATCCCTTGTTTTTGAAATGGTTTCTACATGACATAATGATGAACAAGGATCAAGGATGGGATCAAGGAAATGTCAGGCTATCTAAAACACGGAACTAGACATGACTCTTTTTTTTCAAGAGTTATTTATTTTATGAAACAAATGAAAACTGAGTAGAATAATCTACATGTAATATTCATGTCGTTATGTAAACTTTATGACCTAATTATCCATAACTCTAAACTAAAAAGACCCTCAATGTGAATTTTTTAATTAATTCAATATTATGTAATTTTTTATGGATAGTTCCTTATAATTTGAGTTTTTTTTTCTAAATTTACATATTAATTATACCTTATCCAATTATTTAAATGTAATTTCCATTCAGTTATTTACATTACCATGTGAATTATTCATACTAATTTCTGATTTAACTCACTATACTTAATCCTTAATAATCATTTGATATTACCATTATTTTTATTTCTTTCTTATTAGTACATGAATTATAATATGTCTCATATGCATAGATATGATATAGGGAATAATGTTAGTCTTGAAAAAAAAATTATGTTATAATTTTTTTTTCAAATGTAATGTATAACTCAGGTATGTATATTGTTTACAATGACTACTAAATTTTTAGTTCCGTCAGGATACGATTCCTTGTATCTTATGACAGTGTAATAAAGAATCCATCAAAACTATGTTACTAGAGTCGAGGTTGCTAAATAGTAATTGTGGTACTCTTATGTTCTAGCCAACTAAATTAGGAATACATTGTAAAAAAATTTAGGAATTGAAAATGCATTATCATGAGAACATCAGTGAGATATACAATAGATTAAACATGATTGTGAGTGAAATTTCTTCTCTAACATAGACTATAAATATTAAAGTAATTATTGAGAGAATAAATTAATAATTACAAATGAAATGGCACTCAAATAGAGTTTCAATTAAAGAATTCAAGGAATTCACTCAATATAAAATTGATGGAATTATTGGATCTCTTATTAAATATTCGTTGGATTTGAATAGAACTGATTGTAAAGATACTGAATAAAAATTAATGAGTGGAATTATAATATTTAAATATATTTCATCTAACTCTTCAAATGAAAATATAGGATCCACTACTATTGAAAAAGGTAAGGAGTGGAATATATATCATAAATTATTGAAAGAACTTGTAAAGAGGGAAAAATTTCAAAGGAGTGAAGTTCATATTAGTATAATAATGGTTTCAAGAGAAAGGGTAAGTCAAGTGAATACAAAAAATGATTCATAATTAACATGTTATGAATATTTGATGGCCTACCACTTCAATTAATATTTTCTAAAATTATATAAGTAATGGAAATACAAGAAATATAAGATGAATATGTAGTAATCTTATCATACTGGATTGAGTGGCATCAAGGATATGGATTTATGCACTAAGGTATTAGAAAGTGGGGATAAAATAGTTAACATTTCATTTATATCTACATATAATGTGTTACCTAAATATTTTTTCACTATTATCACAGTCTTATTATGTTACAAAAAAATCTAATCATGAAACAAATTCTGATTTGGATTTATGTTCTAGTAATGAAATGTTCTCCAAAAGTGTTTTTTATAAGTAATTAAAATTGGATAATGAAATATTACAAGAGGGTTCTATGAAATATATAGAGTTATTTGTAAAACATATAGAGAAATATGTTAATTTGAAAAATAAAAATAAAATGTTGGTTAAATAGAACAACAATTATAATGTTATGGAAATTAGATGGAAAATCAATTAAATAAATAATTATTTTATGTCTAATAATAATGAAGATCATTATAATAGATTTAAAGTTTTTTAGATGATATGTATAATGTTGAGGAATACTTTAAGAAGTTAATAGAGAATATTACTAAAATATTCAATTCACCATACTACTCAAATAGTAAAATATAGACATATATGGGAAATATTAAAAGACAGAATGAAAATCACAATAAGAAAGTTTTTTATTTCGAATCAAGACATTCAATACCTATTAAAGGCTGATAATAGTTTTATAAGATGAAGTCCATGAATACACTAAATGAGGAAAAATTTGGATTCAGTTACTATAATAATATTTATAAGATGTATAATACTATGATTGTTAAGTGTATTAATGGAAAGGGTTATAATGTTACTTGTATAATGCATGGAACATTTAGACATTATGATTCCGATTGATCCTTAAATCATGTTCAATCATTAGGTCACAAAAAGGTATTTCATTAAAATATGATATAAATGATAATAAGAAAAATACATTTATAACATGGGATCCCAAAGGATCATATTCAAATCCCATAGGTCCAAAGAAACTCTACATTCCCAAATTATAATTTCTATTTTTTCAAAAATGAAGATTATATAAAATTTCATAAACTGTTTTGGCATCATGTATAAATCTATTTGTTTATCATTATGGAAAATAAGAATGTTCAACTTTCTTTGAATTAGGGAACATTCTTAATATATTTTTTAATTAATTACAAATGAATTTCATATTAAATTTATACTTTTATGAGATGCATAAATTCAAGGGAAGAATATATGTTTAATGTGTTTTTATTATTATATTCTTTTGTAATACGTAATTACATCAATTGAGGGGAAATTTTATATTAATTGTTTATCTTTGTAAAAGTTTTTAAATTACCTTTAATGTATATGTGAAAACATTTTTTTGGGTTTTTTATTTTTATATCTCTAATTCATTGTGTTTTGAGAGTGTTTTGAATATAGAGTTTTCATCCACTACAGTATATAATATTTTTTATAAGCATGTTAATGATTACTAATTGGTTTCGTTCATTTATATTTATGAGTATATTTGTTCTTTACTGTATTCAATATATAAAAGTTGAATAATTATCATTCCTAGCCAGTCTTGAATAATAATTCATGTTTGATTTATTTAAGAGATACTGGTAATATAAAAGAGGGGGAATATATATATATTTTTTAAGATGCTTCTTTTTGAGAATTTTCAAAAATAGGGAAAATGTTTTGAAATTTTTCTTTTTTGAATATTTTTTTATAATGAAAAAAATTGAGACACTGTTAGTGAAGACACACTATATTTTTTGTATAAAAAATATTTTTAAAAATCTAATACCTCCTCTAATTTTAATTTAAAATTTATTTTGTAATAATTTTTACTTTTATTATAGGAATTAAATTTCAATATTAATTACAAATTACTAAATTTAATATCAATATCTTCATTAGGTTTATTATAAATTGGATATTTTAATTATATTACCACTATTAAATGTTTAGTTATATTTAATTAAAATATGTAATTCTTTTTAGCAAAACTATATACTGTTTTTAATATTATGAATATTAGATTATTATATGACCATTTTATTTAAAAAATTTATCATATGTGTTATTTTATGGAAGAATTATTATTTTATATATTAATTATTAAATTTTAATGCATGATTTATTTTAATTTTTCAATTTAATTATTATTTTACTTTTTCATCATTTATTATTAATATTATTATTATTCATTATTATTATTTTTGTTTAAACATTGTGTAAAATTAATTATTTTACTTATTTTATTTACCCTTTCATTTGTTTTTTAATTTTTTAATAAAATTTACTTAATCTTTGTATTACATTTACATAATCTTTGTAAATTCCTCTTTACCCTTACATAACTCTTGACTCACCTTTACGTAACATTTGCTAACTACATTTTTCCCATACATAACTGTTTTTGTTTTCTTATAGAGTGTTTATATCTTTTACTTACCTATATGTAATCTTCTAGATACCCATACATAGAATATGTAATTGTTTTACCTTTCCAATGTTCTTGGTTTTTTATCTTTACCTATATGTGAATTCTATATTATCCTTAATCCTGGTTTATAAATTCAATTCTACCATTATGAATGTAGTTTGATATTATTTTATACACTTATAAAAGATTGTTTTTAACATTATTTAACATTTATTAGTTTCTATTTAGTCTTATTTTACATATAATCTACCCTTCGGTAGTGCATGAATGTTTAGTTTACCTTAATATAACATATCATATACCATTACACAAGTTTTTTATTTTTTTTACTCTATGTAACTTAATTATACCTTTATGAGGTATATATTAAATATTTTTTACCTATTTTTAATGTTTCTAATTTCATGATAACCTTTAAAAATATTTACTTTTTCTGTCTTTTAAAAAATATGATATACCCTTACACACTTCATGCATTCCCTTATACAACATTCTAAGCTACCTATATGCAACTCATAGTTTATCCCATTTACCATTATGTATCTCATTATATTAATTAGTACCCTTATGTGAGTTACTGTCATGAAACATGTTGAATTTCATGTATACCCTTACATGGGCTATATTACTACCTTTATGTAGCCTATGAAAAATTCATTTCACCATTAATGTAGGGATATAGTTTCTCTAATTCTCTAACATTTCATGGGACTTCCATGGGAAAAGTATAAATATTTGAATGGAAGAATGTGAACCGTCTTTTAGAAATATACTCCGGCTACTAAAAATAATGAAGTACGATATCTACTTGATAAATTTGACCATGATATTCAAAATATAGGTAATGGAAATATGTTTCCATATTAATATATAACCATTGTTTTTTATATACTGGGGAAATATTGAACATACATGTGGAGATATTTCACATAATTTTAAATAATAACTAACCATTATATAATTCATATATAGTTAATAGTAGATTAAAATAAATGAAAGGAACAAAAAATGAAAAATATAAAAAGAGGGACATAATTTTATACAATTTCATTCAAAGGATTTGACGAGGAATTTGAGTTTCCTAATGATTATTTGTTTATCATCAATTATATAAGGTTTTGAGACAACTTCTTTACATAACACGTCATTATTTAATCTTTTGATAGTCTAGTTATTCTTATTATTTTTTCAAATTATCTATATTCCATAGTTTACACATGGATAAACATCAATTCAAGAAGTATTTCTTGGTTGTGTGCACCTAAAAATACATATTCCACATATTTTTTTATTCGATAAAATAAATAATGTTCTATTTGCACACATAAAAGACTAATTTATTGATTTGGAACGATACTTAGAAATTATTGGGTTCTTATATGCCAAAAAATGTAGGAAAGGTATAGTTTTCCAAAAAATATAATAGGCTAATTCTACCAAAATAAAATTATTTTTCTATCTATTTTTTAGGTCAGTACCAATCATCTTAATAAGTTACACAAGATTTAAGATAAAAAATAGGTTCTCAATGAATCAAAATACTATAAAAATTTTGTGTTCTTGATATTTATTTTTATTCACCATTTTAACTATTTGAAAACTTCACTTACATTCATCTATTATTATATTTTTATAAATAATGCTATGATAATTTTCTACTCAATTTTCAAAAGTATAGAATGACTATTTACCCCAAGTGTATCTTTATATTAAAAAATGAAGAGAACACACCACTGGAGAAAAAATACACAACTCGAGAATGAGAGGAGGAATCTAGAGAAAGAGATAAAAGAGATGGATATTGTTAAAGATGAGTTTGTTTTGATGAATATGGTTCATTTTTTTTTAAAAATAATAACATATTGATGGTGGATGAGTTCAAGAATATGATTAGTGATATTGAGAAAAAGTTATTTATGAAGGAGGAGGATATGACTGAGACATAATCCATTTGTATTTTAGTGAAAAAAACAACTAAAATAAAACGACAGTAGACTTCACCCAGGTAACTAATGTGAAAAGATAATCTCTTCAATAAGAATAAATAAATTGGTACAATGGTAAGGTAAAAACATAGTGTTAATAAATCTTAAATTATAACTATTTTTTCTATCATTACAAATGATAATAACAATTTTGAAATGTGTTATACTATAAATTATGGTGAGGGCACGCTTCCCCATTAAAAGAATATATAAATTCAAAATATTTGTTGCTCTCTATGAAATGTCAGGATAAAATTACAACAAGATAGAAACTAAAAAATTTTGTATATATTCATAGACAAAATAGAATGTCATATTTTAGAGTTTATTGCTAGTTTTTTTGAAGGTACAAACAAAATGAATATAATTATTGGTATAACATATTTTTACCAGTGATGATGAGAGAACCAAACTATATCTTTAGTGAAAAAGTAGGATATATTGAAAGAGAACGAAACATAAAACTAGATCTAGATAAAATTTATTTAACCAAAATATGTTTGGAAGTTTTCAATGATTATATGGGTGAAGTGGACAGAAAGGTCTTCAATATGACTATTTTATGGAAACATTACCATGAAATAATACCTATGTCTATAAAGGTAATAGAATTCATAAATATAAGGGGGAAGAGTCCTGAAATATTAATTCATTTAAGAAGTCTTGTCAGAATCATAAAACGGTATGAAACCAAAGAAATAATGCCTACCAATTTTTCCAAACCAACTAGATGAGGATAAAAAAATACAAAGGTAATGGTGAGTCTTAAGGGAAAAAGAAATAATGGGGTTCTATTTTATGAGACTATCTATCATAAGAATCTATCCAGAAATGGTGTGATAAAAAATAAAGATAAGTTTTGTGAAAGGTGTAGGAATGATTGGAATCAAGGAAATAATTATATGATAATTTTATAAGCATAAGAAAATACTATGATGAAGATGATTCATGACCAAGGTAATAAATTTTTCTTGAAATTTTAGTAAAAAGATACAACATCAAAAATAAGGATTCAAAATGGAGAGGAGACGTGTTCACAATATTGGAAGGTTGTTAACAAGATAAAAAAAACATCATAATATATTATTTTAAAAAATAAAAAGGAGAAAATGGTGAGTGGAAACTCATAGCCTTAATATTTGTTTTTGGGAACAAAGAGGTCCCTTCTTAATCCCTTATTTCTTATTTTTCTTCAGCTAACATGTAGGTAATTGAAGGATTTTATCTGGGATTTCATCTATTGAAAAAAGGGATGTTTGGTTTAATAGAGTATTCTGACAACCATGAGGAAGGAGAATTGAGTGTATCCATTTATGGGGATCATAAATGTGAAGAAGTTGTCATATTATGAATCTTGAATTTCTGGACATATATGAAAAAAATAGAGATTATTTTTTTCAAATCACACCTATAATATTATGTTTTGATGAAATTTAATGTTATAAATGGGGAGTTTTATAACCTACACATGAATTATTTTAATGGGATTATAAATATGTGTGTAGGTAATAAGATAATCTTGAAAACCCTATTTTCAAATTCCCATTATAATGAGTTTATATGAGATGGTATTATATTTAAAATATTTTATGGGAATAATTAATCTCATTGGTTATACACTCTTGTAACCTATTCTAGGATATCTCATATAGACATAGAGTTCTATAGATCAAGGATATCTACTAAGAAAACATGTGATGTAATTCTCCTCAATGTTTATTCAAGATAAAATAGTGTTCACTAATGGGTAGTGTAAATTATTGTTTGAGAATTGTGAAATGAGTATGATGCCCAATCCTCATATTTAGGTTATTAATTAGGGGATGGTTTTTTACCAACATGTTAAATTACAAAAGGGGGGGGGAAGAAATGTTCTTACATTTTAACACAAAAATGTGAAGGTATTGAAAACAATTATAACGGAAAGAATATTTTGGCCATTTGATGGATTTTTATTTATTGATAATAAATAAGATTCATGTTAAAGGAGATATCATTATTTTTTATTGGGATAATTCCCTATTAAGTGGAAAAAATATTGTGATAGTGATTAAAAGAATTCAATGGATATATACACATAATTTAAATGTGATGATTGATGTGATGATCTTCAAGATAAATCATATACTAGTGATGAGATTACTATCTACAATATTTAATGGATGTTGGGGGGATTAAGATTGATGGATAAATGCCTGAGATGATTCTAATTAGAAATAGTTACTTATAAAAAGGTAACTCTATAATTATACATGTCCCATTGTTGGAAAACAAATTATGTGAGGGTCATATAAAAATTGCACTACATATGTAATGGTAACATGATATGTGTTGTGTTTAGGTATCGCCAATATTTATAAGGCTTTATGTGGGTAAAATTTAATTTTATTTAGTTTCATAAACTTGATATCATGAATTGAAATAAAAGATTGAAGGTAATATTGATAAATAAGATCACTATAAAGGAATTTTTGTATATGTGTCATGATAAAAAACTACTAAATGTTATGTAATGCTTAATCCCATGATACGTAGAGGAAACTATGAAAAACTGAGTGTTATGTATGGGTACTATTAGCTATATCATCATGATAATTGGACTCATTTAAAAGTAAAAAAAATTCTTAGACATGATTAAAGGAATCCTTAATCTTTACAAGCTATGAAAAGGTCATCCTGAACTATGAAAAGATAAAAATTAAATGAATAATAGGTTGTGTAAAGTTATGTTGAGTTTTTATAATCTATTTCAAATAATGAAAAAAATAAATTAAATGATGATTTGAAGGCTAATATTCCTAGAGTAAATATAAAAATGTATGTGAAGTATACTTATTAAAACAATTAACATTGGATTCCAAGTTGAAGAAGTATCTAAATCAAAGGTTCTCCACTCTAATGAAATATATAATATTCAACAAGGAGTTATGAGATCATGGATTCCCTAGAGAATCCAAAATAGTTTTCAGGGGAATACCACACTATGGTTACTGGAATTTATAATGCATGTTTAACAAAAAATAATTGAGGGAGACCACTATGGGCATAGTGATAATCTTTCAGGACATTCAAGTTGATATTTTTTTATTCTCTGAAGAGGAATAGAAAATTAGAAGTGATAATGGTAATAAAGTGTTTCAAAGGGAATTTTCCATAATATTCACTACACTATGTTGATGTGATTATGATGAGGCTATTATATGGGAATATTTTTCTGGATATGAATTATATCATAGAAAAAAAGAACATATCATGGTAAGATATTTGAGCTCCATGTAATACTCTATTACATGGTCCTGCAAGATTCATACAAAGGTGGAAGCTATGAGATTAGTGGAGATAACGAGGATATGCTAATTAAAATTTCATATAGAGTTAATCATATAATAGTTTATGAGATATTATTGGAAAAAATATCTATATTCATTGATTTAAGAGTACTATATTTTTAGTAGAATTCAACCTACAAAAATTATAAATAAAATATTAACATGGTATCATTAATATATATATGTAGGAGAATAATAATAAGGGTGGTTCAAAGTAGTTTTTCATGAAGATATTTTTTTAATATTGATCCATATAATAGGGGAGTGAGATCCTTTGAGTGTAGTAGTGTACTTAATAAGAAAACATAATCAAAGAATAAATCTATGTATTAAAATATTTCAATATATCAATGAAATATAAGGATTCTAAGATAAGTGGTTATAGAATATGTAGATGATAAGAACTTAAGTATTCATATATAATTAGAGGGAACCTAATTTCCCAAGATATTGAGATATTTTAGTTGGCAGAAGTGTGTATCATTATTTCCACTTGTTGAATTCCTTGAAGGGGATTTAAATGGGTGAACTAGATCATGTATTCTCAGGGAGAAAGATCATATTTTTTTTATTGAAGAAAATAATAGTGAGAAGTAGTTATTTATAAATTTGTATCTTTTTATATTTGAAGATTTTTTGAATAGGTGGTATAAATTATCAAGATGGTAAAGACGATAATGGATTATATGTTGGGATGATTTGAGATTGGGGAATATAATAAACTGTAATATAATAGCTTGTAGTCGGGGTGAATAACTATACGAAACTGGTGGATCAACTACTGGGGTGAATAACCAGTTGATGATAAAGTCTAGGTATTAGGAGGTACAGCCAATATCCCTCTTATGTGATTTCGAAGACATTAAATTCACAATAAGATTATAGTGGGAAATATATCGGTTGTGGTGTTTAACCATATAAATCTCAAACCTTAATCATTACATAATGTTGAGTTATGTAAAAAATTCACACTGATGATCATTTCAGTTTTAGTGTTTTAGATAATCATACCAAAACTATTACATAACAAACCAAAAAATATAAAATGTTGACAATTCTAAGTGTATCCATTTCTTCCATTACATAATAACTTTTAAAAAATAAGAATGGTTATTTTTCATGTTTATTCATCATATATTTTCCTTGGTGTCGTACTATACTCTATTATCCCTTAAATAATATGAAGACGAGGAAATTTTATGATGATTAAACATGGTATGAGCATAAAAATATATATAATGGGTATAAAAAGAAAAAAAAATATAGTCTATTTAAAACATGGTAACCAATTTAATGTTTATGGAGAGGATGAAAGAAAACAATTTCAAATGAATAACACTCATACTTTTTTATTAATAAAAAACACTAAAAGTAAAAATAGAGTAATTAAAACACCTTTTGGTCAATTAATGTATCACATACATAAAAACCATTAAATCCCCTTTCAATTGGAATAAATATATGGATGACTTCTAATATTATTATTACCCAATGAATTAGAGATCTATAATGGGGATCACCCTTCATATAATTTATATCGGCCTCACCCGTGAGATAAAATTGGGACCAAAAATTTGTATAAGATATATCGAAATCACTTGTGAGCAATAATGGGGATCAAACCTTCATATAAGTTACATATATCTCACCCATTTTATATAGTGCTCAAGTAAAAATTCATCAATAAAATATGTTCATAACATAACCCTTTAGAAAATATCTTCTAATCCCATATGAAAAAAATATTCCATACATATATATATATATATTATTTTCATTTAAGAACCCATCTTCAATAACAATTTTCCCAAAAAATAAATAAGGTATTTTCATTTAAAATCATTAAGTCTTATAGAGTATGTCAAGTATCAAATAATGGTTACAGCGATGGAGAAGTTATTGTCACCACATACGTTAAAAACATTTATTTTGAAATTTTGTTAATAAATTTTAAAACATTAGAGTAAAATTTTTCTTTTTAAAACCTTTAAAATATAGAAATAAAATTTAATGTATAATACGTATATATATATATATATATAAATATGTTAGTTAATATTATGAAGATTATATTTGGTAATTAAATATTTAGACATTCATGGTGTCACATACCACTTTGAATCATTATATCTTAATCTCCATGAATTAATACATTCACCAAAACATTAATTAGTATTATTATATATAAAGTATGGATATGAAATTTCATAGTTGTTGTATATATACCTAATAAAACAATAATGTTTCATATTATCAATAAATTCCTTAATGAAATAAGATTGATATGAATTCCCTTACTACAAGTTTGAAACAACTCACACATTATTTATCTTCCTCAATAATTAACATATGTTAGTTTATACTTTATTTAGAAACTTTTTTATGTTCATCATTAATTTAATATCACTTACTATCATGTTATAACAATTAAATACTTATTTTTGTTCGTAATGGATTTTTTATCGATATTTAGTACATTAGTTGAAAATAAACTTGATTATGATGTAAAATGTCTATGTGGTCATAATTTCAATATCTATAGAATATAAAACAAGATATAAAAGTCATATATATTAATTATATAATTATTTATAAAAATCATTGAATACAAACTAAAAATACCGTTCATGGAGATGGTGGGTCGTACGTATGCATGAACACTATTTACATTTTTCATGTCATGTTGAAAGAGTGAAATTAAATGAAATGTATATAATTATGTATACATATATAATATAATTAAATTAGTATTAATATTTCATTAATATCATACAAAGTTAGTAAAATAATTTTTAATACATTCCATGTGATTTTTGAAATAATAACATCATCTTCAGGTAGCGGTAGTCCAGAGGTCCCCAAATGATGTTACGATATAACAACAATATGGAAATAATGAAGGTTCATTTAATATAACAAATAACGAATATGAAATATGTTATAATTAACATATTAAAATATTATTTTACCAGAATAATTGTTTTAATACGATCCATGAAGGTGGTAATGTAAAAAAGAACAAAAACATTATTCACGGAGGTCATTAACCGGCACAAATTGGAAAACCATTTTGTATAATTTAATAATAAGAGTTATGAAATGAAATGGATATGATATATTCCATTAGAAACATAAATATATTGTATAAAAATTATTATATACTAATCATTAATTTATGGATGATGGATGTGATGAAAAATTAGATAACGAAAAGATATTAATTGAGGTACTTTGAAAAATTACTTCCTGAATATCCCCTACATGAAAGACACTTTAGGTCCTTGAATTTGGAATTTTGCAGAGACCAGAAGTACCTAGATGTTGGGATGGTTATGAGGAGATGTTTGGGTAGAGATTTTTGGAGTTAAATGTCTTTTTATGTCGAAATATGGTGGTGGAGACAAGGTATTTATACAGGAGATGTGGGTTCAAGTGAATAATTTATTGATTATTTTATATTAAAAGAAAATCATATAGAGGTGGAATTAAAATCCATTACATTGGTTTGTAATTAATGTTTTATTTTCTGTTTAGGTTCAAGACACACCTCATCCAACCATTAAATGTTTTGTGTTTTTAGGTATGTTATGCTTTTAACGTTAAACATTAACCTTTGTCAAACTTTTAATTTTACTACGGTAATTTTTATTAACATGGTAATTTTTTATACCTAAATATGAATTTTACATTAAACCATAATTTGTAAATTTTGATTCCAAATATGGAATTTATTTTATAAAATTAAATTCATATAATTGGGAATATTTTATTTAAAATTAATTCTACAAAAAAATCAGAATAGTGTGTTTTAAAATCGAAATGTTCACAATTATTGTAATGTTTTGAAATCTAATTTTAATGTGAAATTGCTTCCAATGACCAAAATTGGATTAATTTATAAAAAAATAATATAATAATACTTTATATCCAATTAAAAATATAATCTATCAATATAAATAAATTAGACGGATATGTATTTTGAATTTAAAATAAAGTATTTTCACTATTATAAGAAAATAGTTATTGCGCTCTTCAGCTCCTGCTCTTCGCCCATGAACTAGGTTGAAATGGACACTTCCAAAGCCCCTCCACTTTCAACGGGGAGTGGATTTCATTTAGTATCAGAGTATATTGTCACAGGCTGAGTGTCTCAGCACAACAGTCCACCCGTGCGGCACCCCACCCCCTCCAAGGTGGGCGGGATTCAGCCGTCCAGCTCTTCATATGTGAGGTTCACTAGTTTCGTCCTGCCATTGGCTCATCAGGAGAGTGGCCCCAACTCCCAACAAGTGGTTTCAAGGTTGACACTCACCATCCTACTCGTTGTCGGGGCGACTCTCATCTCTTCGATAGGGACTAACCAGATGAACCAAAACTTTGATGTTCTTACTGGTGTGGGACTGGACCCCCATGATTGGGTCATGACATTCTCTGACCACCATTCCATGCACTCCCTCGTGCATGCAGGATCGTGGCTTTCTGTGTGTCCGTGACTGCTTCCAACTAACCGGCTACCAAGCATGGCCTCAGGGGACGCTTATTCTTTGTCGTTGGAATCAATGGACCACCCACTCTCTGGGTCGCAAACCACCGTGGTCCAACCTCTCTCTCAAGGTCGAAAACCACCTCCATGAGACCCACCCTTCATAGTGGCGTCTCTGCCTCAGAAATCTCACAAGCGCGACCATCTTTGTCGTGTCACCTCAGCATGACACCCCAGGACTCTGCTCCCACCACCAAGGTCCGTCCGGTAGCATTCCGTAACACCACGAGGCACATTCCCTCTAATACCACTTGTCACGGGCTGAGCATCTCAGCAAAGCAGTTCGCCCGTGCGGCACCCCAGCCCCCTCCAAGGCAGGCGGGATTCAGCCGTCTAGCTCTTCATATGTGAGGTTCACTGTTTTTTTCCAGCCATGGACTCATCAGGAGAGTGTCCCCAACTCCTAACAAGTGGTGTCAAGGTTGACACGCACCATCCTTCTCTTTGTCGGGGAAACTCCCATCTCTTCGATAGGGACTAACCAGATGAACCGCAGCATTGATGTTCTTGATGGTGTGGGAAAGGACCCCCATGATTGGGTCGTGACAATATAGTTTATTTCACCCCATTCTCCAACCTATATTTCTTACCGGCATTCCCTGCCATGGCGAGTTTCCCTAAAGTCCCGGACCACTGAGATTACTTCCCGCAACTCATGCTATCGATTTCAGAGTTTACTAATGCTTCATCTATTTTTAATCAAACCTTGGTTTCATGGTTCTTTTCTGGGAAACCATTAGTTTACCCCATCGACCAATTTATTTTAGAATGTAGGGATCTTTGTTAATGGTGGACTGTTGTTCTTCTTGATATGAACCACATTATGATCTGCTTTTCATCCTAGGAAGATTTGATCATTGCATGGTCCGGAGCTCCTCATTCTAGCAATAACCTCCACATTCACCTGGTCAAATAGTCCTTTGACCTCAATTTGAAGTGGTATTATCCATCAACAACTCTGTGGGTATGATTTCCCATAATCCCTTTCCCTTTTCAGAACCCCTCTGTAATACGAATGCTAGGTAATTTACTCAATCAGTATCTCTGCTCAGACTTGAGAACTAGCTCCATTTGTCACCTTGTCTCCCCCACCCCAAATTTGTTGTTGATCTTGATGTTTCAAAACCTCTGGATGAATGGGTATGGATCTCTATATGTAATGAATTACGATGGAAACAACCTGTAGTATTTGATTCTTGGACGCTTTTCTTCTCGAAGTGTTCTCATCGAGAGAATCTGGCTCATTCTTGCCAGCGTGGTAGTAAAGGCCCCAACAGGCGAATGGATCTAGTAGATGGTGCCATCCTTCTATCTGTTGTGGTAACCTCTGATCATTTTTTTCCACTAAATGTGGAAAATATTGGGAAAATTGAAGGGCGGAATTTTACTGGGACTGAGCATATCTCCTCTGATCCAGTGCTTCCGTGTGATGGGGTCAGGTTGTCTAGAAGCCTTATATGTTCACACTGCATATGCCCAAAGTCTCATAAATATTTTTTCGTTTGAAATGCGATCTAGGTCATACAAGCCATCTTATTTCTATGGTTGCAGTGGCTCTTTGTGATGTGGAAAAGGACATGAAACCAGCTATGTCTAGTCTATCCAAAGAAGTTGTGGTGATTGGGGACGTTTGAGATTATTTTCCCATAGGTAAGGATCTCCTAGGCTCATTATTGGAGGATCCAATCACTCAATTCCAGTTCATGTGTCGTGGTTTTGAGATTCCAGGTGCTTTGAGAAAAAGAAATGTAGGTCTTCCAGGTCAAACAATCCTATACTAAAATGGTGATGTCTGGATGAATGGTCTCTAACACCCAAAATCAGTTTGCTGTGTTTGGAAAAATAAAGTGCCAAGATTATTGAGATGTACATGTAGATGAGACATCACAATAGGATTTTAATCCCTCCTCGGACTCCCTTGTTGATTCCAAGGAAGAGATCATGGTGAAGGACAACATTAGATCCTTCTCAAGGAAAGGTAAAATCACTATATTTGACTCTAACAATTTTATTAAGCACACTTGGAGGCAACGTCTTATGAAAGAATATTCAAATCTGGCGAACCCTATAGTTACTAGATCCTCATGAAAAATCAAGGAACAAATGAATGTGTATATAATCTTTATAAATCTCTCTCTGAATAAAGGAAAGGATTCTAATAAGTATATGGCACCCGAAGAAAAGATGTATGCATATACTGCTAGCCTCCAGTGTAAAATAGAAATGAGGGAACATGAGGAGTGGGAAAACATCATTAATGGTAATGATGAATTCTTAGAGAAGTATACGGAGGTTGATTCATCGCAAGAGGAATTTGAAAGGCTATTTGATAGGAGAATCAAGTCTACTCTAACCTCTGAGTAGGATTCTTGGATCAACAAACAATGTGGTATCTTGGTTCATGGATTTAATGAAATGAATATCTCAATGGAGGAACTCATTCAATAATGGGATAAGATGACAATCTATTTTGAAGACCTCCTAAAAGAATAACATAACAAGTGTGCTACCGCTCCTCAGTGGAGTCTTCTCCGATGTGATGGCTCTAAAAGATATAAATTTTAATTTGGAGATTCAATCACCTCTTATGATATTTCTTGATGTTTTTGTACTTTATAGATTCCCAGTTTTCCATAAAAATTAATTCATAATAATTTTTTTGATGATGATGAAGTATTTTCACAATTATTTATAATATGAATATAATAAAAAAATACCAAAAATTCAACCAATGTAAATTTTGATGTCTGACTTTTAAGGATTTTTTTTTAAAAAGAGAACATATAAAAGTGAAAAAAACAAAATTTAAAAGGGGTTCACCATCAAAAGGATGAAAAACTACATTTGTTTTAAAAACACTTCTTTTATCTAAAAAAATTAATTTCTTTTTATATAATTTCTAGAAAAAATATAACATGTGTTTTAAACATTACATTTAATATATTTCATTAATAAAATCCATCAAGAATTATTTTATTATTTTATGAACTTATACATTTTCATTTAAATAGTTTTTCTCAGAAAAACACATCTTTTATATTCATTTGATTTTTCTATTTTCATTCATAACTAATTTTCTGACCTATAAATTGTTATATAATCATTTTTACATACTATTTTGATAAATTGGTCAATAGTTTTCATTCTTACCATTCTATCGACTATGTGATAACTAAAAATAAAAATAAAAATATTAATAAAATATTAGTTGTTTTATAACTTAGTGTGGTGTGAAACGTAAGATTTCATAGAAACCCATTATTATATATTGGGTATGATATTGAACATAATGTCTATTTAAGGTAAAATAAAATTCATAAATATTAATAAATATGAAAAAGTATTATTCTATAATTACCTGCGATGTTACGTCCTTCCCCCCTTTTTTGAAATTTTTCCCACACAATTTTAAATTTGGTCTTGGTAACTAAGGTTTTACTTTTCAATATTACTTCATTGAAATACCACATCGGAAAAAGAGTCTATAAAACCTCTACATTGAAATAAATATTCAGAAGTACAAAGGTCACCTAAGTGATCATATTCTACTGTTCCATATAGGAAAATGTCGATATGGATGATAAAACTAACTCTCAAAGACTAATAGAGAGTGATAAAGAACATCGTCATTGGAATGTTATACATTAAAAAACCATAAATATGTGATGGTTAACAAGATAGTTGATAAAATTAAATGAATAACATTTTTTATGATCCTTTTTATAGATTTGAGGAATTCATTTACTTATTAAAATAATATCATAACGAAACATACATAATTGATGTATTTCTATTTTATAAGCACAGTTTTATCCTCATAATATTCCCATAATTATGATGTACATCTCTAAGAATAACCATACGCAAGAAAGATCACACAAACTATAAGGAATATCAATATCTTAAAATTGGAATCCAAATATAAATTCATACATTCATATTTAACAAAATCCTTACATAAACATAACCCAATAAAAAATCTCCTAGAAAGGTACTTCATAATGTAGTATCAAATCACATAAAACCTCCAAAGGATTTTCTAAAACCATGAAATTATGGTTATTATTTGAAAAATATTAGGTTCTCAGGAGCTTCTATCACTTCACCAGATGTATCAATATCAACTTTAGTAATAGTGAATCATTTTCCCAAACATTTTTGTTTCTACTAATAAATATTTCTTCCAAATGTTATTAAAATCAGAATCTTATTTGAATAGTGTCCCATGCCATTTCAACTGATGAATTTTACAAAATATTGGATATCTGTTATATCATTATTGGACTATTCAGGACCCTTTTCCTTGCACTCACGGAAATTGTGACCAATGTTATCAAACCATTAACACTTTAGAGATCTATAAAAACATACCCCAAAATGTATTTTACCACAATTAGAAATAGTTTTACGTTTACCTACAGAATTCTTAGTTGGTTCTTTCTGCATTTTATTCCACCATTATTATTTCTTACTATTATTATCATGTGGCATGTATGTGTTGCAAAACTCAGTTTCATCTTTCTCAAGAATAGTGAACCACTTTTTAATAACAATTAAATTATCATGAGGCAGGAGCTCATCATATCCATGGTTTCAATCCTGAGTAAAATCTATTAATATTACTTTCAATGTCTAGAATAAAATTTGGAACATATCTGGAAATTCTAATGATGTTTTATTTATATGTAGCAATTGAATATTTATACATTTTCATTCATTCGAAGAATCTTTTTCATTTCTAAGACAAAAACCCTTAGGGAAATATTTCTTATCAAAACTATGATTAAACTTTTCTTATTCTAGGGAATCAAGAACATTTTATCTCGGTTATTCTTAAAAATGACAACTGTCAATCAGTTTCACCTTCAAAACAATATATGGAAGGATTTAACATTTGAAATTTCAAACTTCCCATGACATCAAATATCTTTTCTAAGTAATTGATCTATCCTTAACTTAACACTAGGTCAGATGATCCATTAAATGATAGGGTATATTTCCTCATAAAATGTTCTACAATTGACATATTCCACTATGGTTGATTCAGATGATCTCGTGCATGAATACCACCACTATTTAGAGCCCGAGTAAACTATCCTATCACTAAAACATGATCTTCAGTTATGATTCCTTCCACCCCATGATGTTGGTTTGATATTTTTTCCCTCTCAATGCCTTCCCATTATAGCTTTACAATTTTCTTTGTGGAAAACTATTCTGAACAAATATTTTTTAGATAATGTAACAAAGTAATCTTAAAATTCAACATCATTTAAATTTAACCATAATATAAAATCCACTAAAGGAATGAATTAACATTGTTCTAACCTATAATGTTATCTAAAATGAACTCTGATACCAACTATAAGATCCCATCCTTAAACATTAAATAATATTGAGTTAAGTCATGAATTTAAAATTAATAACTTTTCAGGTTTAGATCTTTAGAGAATTATACCATAACTATTACATTAAACGCATAGAAATAAAAATTTTAAACTTCCAAAAGTATCCATTTCATCCATAATATAAATTATTTTAAAAAGAAACATTGTTTCATTTCATGCTTAATCATTATAAGTTTTCCTTGATTTCCTCCTTGACTTTATTCTCCCTTAAATCATGTCAAAACGTGTCAAAACATGGGATGGACACAAAAAGATCTGTAAGGTACGTAAAAAAGAAATAAAAACATTAATTTAGTAAAAACATGGTAACCCATTTAATGATCTTTGATTATATGAAGAAACACTTTCACATGAATAACACTGATACTTTTTTCACAAAAAAACACTAAAACCAAAAGACACTTAATTAAAACTATTTTAGATGACTTAGAGATTCATATAGATAAAACCCTTTAAAACCACTTTCACTTAGAATAAACATATGGACGACTTCCAAAATTTTATTACCCAATGAATTGGAGATCTATAATGTGGATAACCCTTTGTATATTCTATATCGGGCTCACCTATGAGCTATAATGGGGCTCATCCCTTCATATAATCTATAATGGGAACACCTGTGAGCTACAATGGGGATCAACCCTCCATATAAACTCTGAAGAGCTCAACCATAAGCTATAATGTGGATAAAACCTTTGAATAATCTATATTGGGCTCACCCGTTTCATATATTCTCAAGTACAATTTCATGAATAAAATATGTTCATCACAAAACCCTTTTAAAAATTTCTTCTAATACCATGTGAAAAACATTTCCATATAAACATATAATTTTCATTTAATAAACCATTTTCAATTCCAAGGTACCAACAAAAATAAAGAAGGGATTTAATTTTAAAAACATTCAGCCTTATAGGGGTATCCAAGTATTAAATAAAGGTTATGATGACAGATAAGTCCTTGTCACCACATCTGTTAAATATGTTATTTTTTCATTTTATAAAAAATGTAAAACTCTTCATATAAAAAGATTCATTTTAAAACCCATTAAAATATAGATATAAAATTCCATGTATAATCATTTTATTTCTATAAATAAGTATCTTAATTAATATCATGAATAAGATATTTTATAATTAAATCTAAAAATGTCCATGGTCTCTCATACCTTATTGAACAATTATATATTAATCTATGTGAATTAAAACATTTACCAAAAATTTAATTAACATTATTAGAGATATAATCCGGATATAAAATGTCATAGTGTCTATATATACATCTAATAAAATTATAAATGTGCATATTATCAAGAAATGCATCAACGAAAGAAGATTGAGATAAAGTCCCTTACCTCGATTCCAAAACATCTTGAACATTCTTGATCTTCCCAAATAATAAATATAGTTAAACTTATATTCTTTTTAGAAAATTTTTCATGGAAATTATTCTTTTTTTACTTATTATCATTTTATAACAATTACATATTTATTTAATTTCATATCAAGAGTTTTATCGATATTCAGTACTTGAGTTTAAAGTGAACTAGTTTATGATGTAAATTTTCCATGTGTTCATATGTCCAACATCTCTAAAATATATTACATGAAATAAATATATTATATATTATTTATATAATCATTTATAATAAAATTTTAATAGAAAATAAAAATACCATTAATAGACACAGTAGGTCATATGTATGCATGAACGCTATTTGGGTTTTTCATATCATATTGAAAGTGTGAAATTAAATGAATTGTATATAAACATGTATAAATTATAATGTCATTATATAATTATTAATATGTAATTAATATCATATATGATTACTAAAACATTTCATAATAAATTCCACATTAATTGTGAATTAATCACATCATTTTTCTGGAGGCGAAAGTCCACACGTCCCCAAACAATGTTATTATATAACAATAATCTCAAAATAATGAATTTATTTTTAAGATAACATATCTGGAATATGAAATAGTTTATAATATACATATTAAAATATTATTTGACTAGAATAATGATTTTCAGACTATCCATGAGGGTGGTAAAGGAAAGGTAACAAAAACATTATTCATGGAAATAATTAACCAGCATAACTTGGACACAAGTTTCATTTATTTGAATAAGAGGTGAGAAGTGGAATGGATATGATATATTCCATTAGAAACATAAAACAATATTATGTACATTATTATTTATTATTCATTCATTATTATATGATGGAGTTTAGGAGAATTATGAAAATGATAAGAAATTAAGATAGGTACTTTGAGAAAATTACCTCTTGAATCCCCCCCCTTGAAAGACCCTTGAGGACCTCAGATTTTGATTATTGCTGATAAAAGCCGAACTTGGATGTGGGGGGAATGATTCATAGATGTATGGGTATATATTTAAGGAGTTAAAAGTAATTTTGTGCCTAAATTGGGTGGTGGAGAAGTTGTATATATACTATAGTAGTGGTGTTTCAAGTGATTATGTTTTTGATTATTTTATACAAAAAGCCGACGATATAGAGGTGGAATTAAATTAAAAGACTTTGTCTTGTAAATAATTTTTTTATATTTTAGTTAGGGACAAGAAAAAACTAAACCAAACATTAAATGTTGAAGATTATAGGTATTTTAATCTTTTAACTTCTAACTTTAACCCTTTTCAAAATTTTACGTTTACTATAGTGAATAATTTTTTTACCATGGAACCATTTTTATAACTCAAAATGATATTGATCTTAAAACTAATTCTTAAATTCATGATTCTGAACATAGAATCCATTTTATCAAATTCAATTCATATAATTGGTAAATATTTAATTAAAATTAATTCTATAGTCAAAACTAAAAAGTGGTTTTCTAAAGTTAAATTTTGAAAAATTCGAAATTTTTTCCTATCAAATTTCAAAGTAAAATTGCATGAAATGCAAAATATTTGATAAAATTATAATAATGTAATTTTATACTTTAAAACCAATTAAAAATATAATTTATTGATATAAAATTATACGAGAAGGTAATTATAATTAAAAATGCAGTATATTTTACTATTCATTAAAATATGAATTTAATTATAAAAATACCAAAAAATCAATAAAAGTAAATATTTATGTCTATATTTTGAATAAAAGTCTTATTTTATCAAATTAAACATATAAAAGTGTCAAAAAATAGAATTATAATGGGTTCTCCATCTAAAGTTGGTAAAACTACATTTCTTTAAAAACACTTCTTTTATCCAAAAATAATAATTTGTCCTTATATCATTTCTAGAACACAATTAAGATTAATTTTAAACATTAAATTTAATATATTAAATATATATTTCATTAATAAAATCCAACAAGCGTGATTTTATTATTTTATGAACTTAATTATTTACATTTAAATAGTTTTTTCATAATAAATACATCCTTTATATTCAATTGGTTATTTTTATTTCCATTGCTATTTAATTTTATAGGAAATGAATCATTATATAAACATGTGTAAACCCTATTTCCAAATTTAGTTAATATCTTTCATTCTATCCATTCTAATGGTTATGTGACAACTTCAACTTAATATAATAATAATAATAATATACTTTTTTATAACTCAGTCTAGTGTGCAACATAAGATTTATGAGAAAACAATTGTTATGTTTCATGTAGACTATCAAAAATATTGTCCCATTAAGGAAAAATATAATCCATATATATTTATAAATATGAAAAACTCTTATTCATTATATACATTGTATGTTACAAACCATCTTTGGAAAAGAGTTGAATTTTACACCAAACCATGTAAATCATTTATATTGAAGTCTCAAAATATATATTACATATTAGAGCAGAAATAGATATTAAAGGTGATATAATATATGCTTCAAATATCCATAATGATTGAAGTTAAAAAAATCATAAAAACAAAAAAGATCATTTAATCACCCCTTTAGCTCACAGGGATCAATACAGATATGGAAACATAAATTATATCCCAAAAAATGCACTAAACAAATAGATAAATATGTTATCAATATTGGTCCATTAACTCATCATGTCAATCCTCCTTAAAATTTAAAAAACCTAAAATAAAAAAAATTCAAATAAATATTACTTGTTCAATAAATAAATGAATATTATATTCCCTTAAATCATTATTTTATATCAAAAAATTTTATATTCCCTACTCTCTTGATAAATTATATATTTTTATTTTTATGTTACTAAATAAATATTTATATTAAACTATTCACTATATTGGTGAACAAATATTTCTTTTATTTATTGTATTGTAAATAATAAACAAGAGATAAAATTAAACTCACATATTCTGGATTCTAATACCTGGTGATTAATTTATGAAATTTATAACCATTGAATAATTATTATTTCATAAGATGGGAATCTTATTAATTATTCATATTAATTTCCAAATATAATTTAATGATATTCTTGATATAAATAGCATGTTACCATCTAGGCCTCTTTCATAGGTGATTTAGGAGAACTTACATAATGTCCAAGATTACAATCTTGTAATATATCAAGGAAGCCACTGATAAAAAAGTTACTTTCACAATGAGAAAAACATTTGTAAAACTAGTAAGTTTCAAATGTAATTACTCTTTCAAAATATCTCATCATGAAGGTTTCATATTTTTGTTATCAACTTATATTCTTGATTTATCTTTCCTTGACTACCTAAAATGAACTCATAGATGAACTAAAATGGCCAAAGATTTAATTATACTATTATATTTCAATAAAAGGGACAAATATATCTTCCCCAATTAACCCAAAATGGAAAAATCATTTTATGAGTTTTATAATTAACGTCATGTAACATTTCACACACCCTACACAAGATACCTCACTATGAGAATATATCAGTATGGTTTTCATCCATACATCAAATTATGTAATTCATGATATAAATTAATATCAATCACATTTATAAGGATAAATACACACATTCTTAGAAAAGACTATTAAGTATCAGATAAAACATATGGAAATATTATTTGTAGATCTTTATTCATAACCACTCTACTTGGATATTACCCTGATTAAAAATTTTGAGAACATGCCTTAATTTCTTATGAGCCTCTAGAACCTTATTTTTAAACACCATATGTGTATTATTTGATAGATGTTATCAAGATAAAATGAATACTTTTTATGAATATTTCCATCACATTGCAAGATTTTCATTATCATGGAGAACTGTCAGAAGATTTTAATGGGATACATTCTCTAAGGAAAATATAACATAAATTTCATGTAGAATAATATTTATCATGTGATAAGGTACTAATTAATATTTAGAAAATTTAATATTCTATTAATCCAAAGTATAAAATAAATTGGTTCAAGGACACCAACTCTATCAAACACAACCCCCAATATCCTCTCCATATATACCACTATAAATTTTCCCATTTACCTCCTTATATTTCCTCTACCATAACCCCTTTTATATAACATTGCATAAATTCCCTCTCCCAATCCCCTATAACCCCCAACCTACTCACACCATGATTCTACTACATCCCCAACTAGTTAAGTAGGGAAAAAGTGTTACCCTTTAATCCCACCTCTGATGGGTCATGAGTTAGAGAATATCTTTATGGTTATGGATCCTAAAAATGGTAGGAATTACCCACTAAAAATGGATAAGAATAAAAAATCAATGAAAACTACCAAACCATGATAAATAATGAATTATAAATCAATTTATATCATAATTAATGTTTAAATAATAAATGTCATTCAACATAACCAAATTTAAGGATAGCTATAATTATAGAAAAACCATAACTAACCCCTAACATGAACATAATCCATATAATCTATATGTCTCAACGATACACAGAAGTATCTATGTAAATCAAACACCTTTAATTATAATGTAATATATTTTTTAGAACTCTATATTGTTTTCTATGGTGATATAGGTGTTTTGGATGATATTTTACCATAATTGTTGACAAGAAGATGAATTTGAACAAAAATTTTAAGTGGACCCTTAAATATTGTTATTATCACTATAATTTCATTATGGGTTTTTTTCCAGATGGTACATTTTTTATAGTTCTAGAGCTGGAGAAGGAGGTGTCTCATCTATTCAATAGGGCCTCTTCCTTACCACATGTTTTATATCATTGTGGTGGGTTTGATTTTATTATTCCACAATGGCATAGGTCTGCAAGGTCTAATAGTGCTCATGGACATTGATGGAAATCCATTTTACAAAAGTATTAGAACATCGTTTTTTTGTGAATTTTATTTTACACTATTGTGGTTCTTGTTGCACCATGATTTTGGTTAGTAGAATATAAGCTTATATAATGCGGTCAATAGGCAATTGAGGGTAATTAAGAGTTGAAATGTTAATGTTAGAGGATCATATTATCATGGTGTAACCAAGATTATTATTCAATAAATTTCTTAGATATAATCAAATTTGTATGGTTCTTGATTGTGAGATATGTGGAGAGATAAATTATTTAATTCCATGATTCACTTATTTCGAACCCATTGTCCCTTATTAGGACATGAATCGATATATTACACCATGATTTTTAAGATTATATATATATTTATTTATTTTTAGTATCTCATATTCTATTTTGTTTTCTTCAAACTCAAAATGAATTTTATAAAGTCTATGTATTTATTTGATATCCCAAAATTATCTTTTGACTATTTTTTATTCCTTCCACTAAAAAGGAAGTATTAACATTAATATAGGTAATTTATCAATTATTTGTTTCATTCAAAATGGCATATATTTTCATTGGATGTTGAGGTTTGTGTTTGAAGTGTTGAACTGGGAGAAGATAGTTTTATATTTATTGGATTATAGGATGGTGGATGAATCCTTATGATATTATAAATGTTTGATCATTGGTTTACAAATAGTACTAATGTCATGTCAATTTGAGAATAATTCAAGGGAGGTGATTTGAATTATCTATTTATCTTTTTGTTAGTGTGATTTACGTATGATTTAGTTTTCATTGTCTATGGAGAATGAATTTAACATAATAACTATAAATAATTAAAATTAATTCAGAGGGTTGTGGGCCATATCTATGTTTTATAATTTATATTGATATTTTTATTTATCTTATCAGTCAACTATGATGTCAAGTTTTATATTATGATTGGATGATATTATTAATTTTTGGAACCATATTTTATTTTTATTTTTTGATAAATTTAATGACAGTTATATGATGGGGAAGTAGTAACATGGAATTATTTATAGTAATATGATGACTACATAATGAAAAAAATAAGTATTATTTGTTCAAAATTTTATTAGAGACATGTTACTGAATTTTGTGTTAATGGAGGAGGTTTTAGTATGGTATGTTTTTATAGAAGTGAGATTTGTGATGATATGTTTATTAATATGGTAATATAGTGATGCTGATATATTTGATGTAGTTTAGTTTTCTAATATGCTGAGGGTGTGAAAAATATGAAAAAATTTAAAAATATATTATACAAATTGGTCAAGTTCTGCTATATAGTATTGAATAAATTCATCATAGTATGTGGTAATTATATGGTGATTAAATTAAACAATTTAACATACATGAATGTAAATGTAGATTATATTAAACTATAATATATGGAATTATTTTGTTTATCAATTGATAATGTAGAAGTGATGTTCAATTTCTAGAATGGGAAAACATATGTGTTCGTTATGTGGTTATTTTGTTGAATGGTTATGTTTGGGAACACTAGTTTTTATATCTGACAGGGATGGTATAGTGATGGGATATGATTGAAGAAATGGATTTATAGGAAGTAAACCCTATGTTGGGCTAGTGTATTGCTATATATCATCTTTTTTTTATTTTTTCATACCACCACTTTATTCAGGTAACCATATTTACACTCGTACAATTGTTTCAGTATCTAGTGAACCCCCAACATTATAGATGTGGGTGATAAAGATGGAGACCACTCTACCACTACCACTCTCTCACAAAGACATTCTGTTTTATATGGAAGTTGTTGGTTTTGGTGGATATATGTAGTTGGTTTATGGTATAATTTTATATTTTATGGTAAATGATAGTTGTATAAGTTATGTGTATGATTAATATGGTGTGTGGCCATGATAAATGAATTTTTGTTGTGATATCATGATATAAAATGGACGGGTGAACTAGGATGTATGTCCTTTGGATTTCAGTGTGACTAAATAAATGGGGATGTATTTGTGGGATACCTATCTTAAAATATTTTTTTTGATTCAATATGTTATACCTATATATGTATATTTTTAGTGATATTTTGTTTGATGGGTTAGTAGTTGAATTGAAAGTGGGAGACGAATCTGTTTTTCTATTTATTTATAAAATTTTCAGTATGTTACTTGCACACTGACGTGATATTTGTTTTGGTGGAACCCATGGAGTATATATGTAAGATCACTCTTAATTTCTTAAAATATTTTTTATATTTTCATGTTGGATACTATTATTAATATAAATATTACATGATCTATATGATTTTATGGTTGTAATTGGAGTTACTTCCTTTTGTCTATTCACCGTATTATCTTTGGAGAAGTTATTTGTTTTATTTCATATGATTTCACATGCATGTTTAAATCATTATTGTGATTATTTTATTATATATATACTATTTTTTGTAAGATTATTGTACTATTAGAATTATTCTATAGGGTAATTCTATACATGATGTGTGTTGTATACCCTACACATTAAGCACCCAAACATAGACTATTGGAGGTGGACTTAACATATCACACATGGCTCCACTATTGACCCACGAGTAGTTTTATTGAGGATGGATCATGAAAGATAATTATCCAATATTTTGTTGACTGTTAGGATAGATTTTATAATTATGAATTTTAGGGGATTGTATTGGTTTTATAGGGAAACTACTCACATTAAAATATCATATGATTTATACCAGGAAGAATGGATATATAGTGACCCAGGATTAACATAAATGGATATTAAATCATTTTAACATTATATTCATCACATTAAAAAAGTATACGACCGAGAACCATAACAGTGTTGTGTATTTGTATGCTGGGAAGACATTATTCTTGTTTGGTGAAAGAACTTAAACATCTTACATAAAGGTCTCACAATCTAGTACACATACCTAAAACATTTCTTCAAATCCTAGGAAAGGAAACATAAGTTAGGGTGATATTATATTTTCAGTAAGGGTAAAAATAAATGTGATGCATAATCATAACATGAATTTAAGAGTTTGGTAACATGGGAATAACATTTGGAGATCATACCCTGAATCTCAATTATCATAATCTTAAGTCATGGAATTATGATTGGTAGTTGATAAGACATGAATCATTATATAATCAACGAACATGAGACATGAGAAAAAAAATAAGAACATGACATAGGCTTGCTTAATAAACATCACTTTATAATGTTTTGAACATGTGTAAATAGAAATAGGTTCACTCATTAATTAAAGGAAATGAAGTCAGGTATCACATAAACATATGGGTGTGGTGCCAGGTCCACGCATAACATTATGAATGTGTAATAAGGATCACTCATAACATTTTTATCTTGTAATCAAGTCTATACATAAACATATAGAACAGAAACTAGGTCCATGAATAAAATTATGAATATGAAATTAGGTTCACTCAAAACATTATGAACATTTAATAAGGTTCACTAAAAACATTGTCAACAAGTAATCAGTTTCATGAATAAGAAGATATACCACCTGGTTGGGAAACACCACTATCCCTAGTGGAATCCTGTTCTTCATAGTGTATCAGGTTACACCTTTTTCACATAGTAGAACAAGAATGTCTACTTTATCCCATCACGGAATCTTAAGATATAAATCTTTACCCCATGAATTTGAGTGATATATTGGTCTCACCTATCAATTAATCTATAACGGCCTCACCTGGTGCTATATAGGAAACCCCCTCATATAATCTGTAATGGGATTACCTAGCGCTATCCAAGACACCCAATAGTATATGTAATTTCCATTAATTACAACATTAATAAAGTACAAGGATCCCAAATATCATCATAAAACCCATAAAAAATATTCTTTCATAAATTGATTATCACATGGAAGATAAATGTGTTTTATGTCAATCTCATTGAAACAAGATTAACCTGTGTAAAAAAATGGATCCTTAATAATCTTTTACAAACAAAATTTAATCCATCAAAATAAAGATTGAAAATGGTATCAATAAAAAATATCTCTAGTTTTGGGTAATTAAAATAAATGGTTTTTGACTTTGACAAATAAAAATATCATTAATAGATCATTAAAACATTCTTGATTAAAATAATCTTTAAACATTCCAAATACTCCCTTACCACTTAAAAACATAATAAAAATAAGTCCCATAATGGGATAAAACTAAGTAAAACAATAAGTATAAAGAGAATAATTAGATTCCTGATATAACATGTCAAAAGTAAATATATACACCTTATATAACAATATAGGTTTAGTATATGTCATGTGTCTCAAAGAATGAAAATTGAGAAAAAATTACATTACCCATTTGGTAACTTTTAAACCATAAACCCCATAAAAGAGTCATTACTAAATATATTTGTAAATATCTATAACACATTGACCCCAGTTACCCAAGGTCGGTGTATTATTACATAAAATATTCCTGTTCACAAGAGATCATAGCCCGAAAGACCGATCAGTTTATTAACCTTGGATGTTCTAGATAAATATATATGTTTTACAATAAATTTATGAAATAAAAAAACATTTTGTCTCTTTCGATCTCACTCATATCCCTCGGTCTATCCCTCTAGGTTAGTTCTAATATACTTTTTCACATCTTGGGAAAAATTAAACATAATAAAGTGGTGAGCTCAGATGCATAGTTAGGATAACAATATATCAGAAACTATTATAAAAAAGAATAATCTTTTAAGGATGTGTATAAGACTAAATAACAATCCTTTTAAACATAAAATTCATCATAATATGTCAAATAAAAATCAAATAATTCCATTTACTTATTCACATGGATATTTTACTAGTCAAATAATCACAAGTAATATCAATAGCTAATCTCATAAGGATGTAATGCATAATATCAGACATCATAACCACATATTCAAGGGCTCGTGCCCAGACTACAAATAAAATACTGTCAAGGCCTTATTCCAAGACACTAGTTTTTATCATGAGACCTACTTATGCATCGAGGGGCTATTTAGGGTCCTTCTCATCATTTACTACATCTAATTCATTCCTCATGTGAATAGGGTGAAACATAACATAAACATTCATATTAAACTAACATATGACATGTTAATAATTTAACAGAAAACCATGAATGACATAAAAATTGAAAATCCACAATAAAACATATCATACCACTATCAATACAATATGGAATATTGTATCATAAAAAATAAAATTCAATTAAACATATAATCCAATAATATATGTTGACATATATGAAATCAATCCAAAAAATATTTGAGATAAATATATATTTCTACATTGAAATCATTTAAAAGTTGAATATTTATAATAGAAAACATATATTATAAAAATATTCATATGATCATGTATGGGAAACTTCTAAGGTGTTATAATAGTAGAAAATAGTTGCACCAGCCATATATGTTAAAAAAATATTCTTTCCATAATTTTTCGAAAAGGTCATAAAGTACATTTTTTTGGAAAATAACGGAAATATTCATTTAAAAACATTTTATAAAATTTTAAAAATGGTATAAATGACTTTAACCAATAGTCTACGAAATACTAAAAATGTTTTGATATATGTTTTTATGAAACACATATGTGGATGATAAAGAAGTCCCATTAGGTACTTACGTATAAATAACCTCAGATAATAAATATTTTGTAAAATTAACCCTTACCTTGTAATTTTCTTTATTTGAGGGTACGTTAAATACTTGTATGATGGTTAAATATTTTTTATTAAATTCTACAAGAACCAGATACATAAATATGAAATCATATATGATTCTCTAATATTTCTTTGTTAATAATATTTCAGTAGTATCATTGTTTTGGGTGTTAAATAGATTGTTTTCCTTTATATGTTTTGTTACGTAATTCTTGTTTGTTATGGATAGGATTTATATGATTCATATCTAGAATGATATTATGTTCTTAAACATTTTTTAATCATCAAATGAAAATTAATCTTTAATTGTTAAGATGTATAATGAAATATCATCGTGTCGTGGAGACAGTTAGCCGTACGTACGCATGAGCGACAATATAATTCTATTGATGATGAGATCATATGTAATTGGATGGTATATTATATTTACATAATCAAAAAAATGGTACATTTATTATCTAAATCAATTATACTCATTATTATACCCATCCAAATAATTACGTGTTGAAAAAAAACTACACCACGATGTGGAGATGGTAAGCCGTACATACACACATATTGTGACTTTTTCAATCATAAGATGGATAGAATAATGAATATGGATATACTATATTTATAATAACATATCAGTATGTAGTAGGTAATTGAGTTATTATTTTGGTATGGAGACATCAAAGAAATAAAATGTGTAAGAAAAAAGAACTTTTAAAGAGGGATGAAATAATTACCTCTTTTTCGGTTTCTTCCTTTTGATTTGAACAAAATGGGATCATTGGGTTGGAATTATGATCAATTTAAGGAAACTATAGTGAATTTAAGATATTTGGGAGGAGATTTTGGTAGAGCTAGGCTGGGAGAAATGGATTTGGAGGTGTGAATTTAAGATAAGGGTAAGTACCCTTTTATAAGATAGGTGATGGACACTATAGGCAAAGCCTGAAATATTATATTATTATAAAATTATTTTCAGTTTCTAATAGCTCAAAATGGATTTATTTCGTGGATGAGGTGGTTATGTGTCTAAATACTCTCAAAAAATGATTTAGATAAGTTTAGGTCACCATATTAACCTTATCGTTTAGATTTAACTCATAGTTAAATAGTATAACTTTTACCCTGTCTTTTGGTATTTTTTAATACATGGTCAATATAGTTACTTGAAAATTACAAGAGAACATAAAGTGGTTTATTAATGAAATATATAAAATTATATATTTCCTTTGGCCAAATATTATATTTTTAGGAATATTATATCATTTAATAATATAGTATTTGTTTTAAAAACATATTTATCTCAATTTTGACACTATTTAGTATTTTGTTTTTTGTGAAAGTCATAACAACTTGACTACATAAAAAAATACAATAAATAAACCTTAACATGTATTATTAACATATAATACTCTTTTATGGTATAAAACGTTTAAATTTAAATTTATTTTAATATTTATAACATCAATTATGTTAACTATTCATTAATAAGGTAATTACTGCATCATCATTGTGTCATAAATAAATTTATTTATTTAAAGTCAATTTTTTTAAATAAAATACCATGATTCAGGAAATATTTTTATATTTTTAATTAATGTTTATATTATAATTTTTCTTATTTATAACTCTATATTAAAAATTGTTTAGTTAAAAATAATAGAATTTAACACTTTTGACACTTCTTTAAATAAAATATAATAAATGTCTTATTCTAATAAAAGTGGATAAAAAAGGATAATATTTTTTTATATGGTTTATTTTGGTCTAAATAAACTTATCCAATATAATTAGGACATGATTTGGGGTAATTTTATATTATTATAATATTATTTTGACCTTTAATTACTATATTTACATTTAGCTGTGGTAAATAAAATTAAAAAGATATTATACACAAAAAATTATTTTCATCCTATGGAACCAAATTTAACATACTGATGAAATTCATTTCTATCGTATTTTTAAAATTCAATTCACTAAAGCGGTAAAATTACGTTTTATGTAATTTTTCAAATGTGCCTAGAAGGTGGGTAAAAGACGTTAAAAAGTTCAATAAAATTTTATATATTTAATCTTATAATAAAATTAATATGATGAAATAAATTAAACTAAAATAGGAATTATATATCTATTTTTAATTTAAAATAATTTACAATTAAAAATAAATTATTTAAATAAAAATACAGTTTTAAACAATAACTCATTGTTTTTCACTATTCATCAAAAATTGAAAGTTTTCAGAAAATTACCAAAAAATCACCCTAAGATAATTTCAGTATTCAAAATCCAAAAATGATGTCCATTTTGAAAAAAAAAATTATAAAATTTCAAAAAGTGGGTATTACTATTGATAACTTCTTTTTAAACATCTAGTTTGATTGGTCGTGGTGTGATAGAACTCGAGGCAACGTATAGTGCAAGCTATCATATTATTTAAAGAGAAACGTACTTTGGAAGTATAGGGTGTTTCATTCTTCCATCCTTCAAAAATTGTTTCCCTAAAAGTTTCAAGAATACTACTTCATAAAACATTCCAGGTGGTTTTTCACCATATGTTCCTCAGGTTCCCACGTTGCCTCTCCCATTTTATGGTTTCTCAAAAGAACTTTTACGAGACAAGTTTTCCGGTTTCTCAACACTTGTTCTCTGGTATTAGGAATCATGATAGGCTCTCTACAATATGATAGATCATGTTCTATTTCTATTTCTTCATAGATGAGTACGTGCGTTGGGATGGCATGTATTTTCTCAACTATGATATATGGAATACATCGTGAAAATTGGAGAGACTCCATGGAATTTCAAATAGTAAGTGATAACTCCAATTAGTTCTAGAATTTTTAAAGGTCTGATGTACCTAGTACATAATTTACCCTTCTTACCAAATCATATAACACACTTCCATGGAGATACCTTCATGAAAATATGATCTCCTACTTGATATTACTAATCATTCCTTTGGTTATCTACATAACTCTTCTGCCTACTTTGAGCATCTTTGATGTGGGTTTGGATAATCTTCACCTTTTCCATTATTTCCCTAATATGTTTTGAGCCTACGAGTTTTCTTTCACCAACATTATCCCAACAAGATGGTGTGTGACATCTTTTCAATAAATTGCTTCATATTGTGCCATCTGAATACTTGAATAGATGGTATTGTTAGAGGAAAATTATACCATAGGTAAATACTAATCCCACAAAACTTGAATGTCAGACGAGAAAGATCTCAACATGTCTTCAATGTTTTGAATAGTATGTTCGGATTTTCAATCAGTTTGAGGGTGGTAGGTAGTGCTCAAATGAAGTTTAGTATCTACGGATTTATGAATAATTTTCCTTAATCGTGATTTATAATGGGGTCCTGATCACAAACAATGGATAGGGTTACACCATGAAGTCTTAAAATATCATAAATATACAGTCTTAATAAATGCTCATTTGGTAAACCCTCTCTTCTGGCATGAACATTTGACTTTGTAAGACAGTCAACAATAACCCATATTCCATCATTCCATCTAGCAGTCTTTGGTATCCCCATGAAAAATTTCATCGTAATATCCTCCCATTTCTAATCAGTTGTGGGAAGAGGTTGTATGACTCCTCTAGGATGTTTTCTTCAAGCATTAACCTTTTGAAAAACCATACATCTTAACACATAATCATCAATATCCCATTTAATGTTGTCCCACCAAAACACTTTCTTCAAAAATCTATACATCATAGTGCTAATAGGGTGTATAGAGAAATTGGATCTATGAACATTATCCAACAAATCCCTTTTTAGATTTGATATGTCGATAACCCAAAGCCTCTTTTCAAATTTAAAAATTCCATCCTCATATAAAATTTCATTCAATTTCCCATCATTCATATCGTTATTTTTATTTTAAAAATCGTCATCATCATTCGGAGAAGATTTTATTCTTTCTGGAAAAGATGGTTTGAAACCCATTTGGAATATTATTGTTGTTTCACCTTCCATGATTATTCCCATGTCCATATTTACAAGATCCATGATTATAGAAGCCCTTTCAACTCTAATCTTATTCAGAACTCCATGAACCATTCTACTCAAAGAATCATTCACCTTATTTGACTTCCTCGGGTGGTAGTGTATTGTGCAATCATAATCCTTGAGTAGATCAAGCCATTGACTTTTCATCATGTTGAGTTTTTTATGAGATAAAATATACATTGAACACTTGTCATTAGTATATATCTCACAATTTTTACCATATAGATACAGTCTTCATATCTTCAGAGAATGGATTACAACTGCAAACTCATGATCATGAGTAGTATAGTTTTATTCATGAATTATTAGCTGTTGTGATGCATAGGAAATAACTCTATCATTATGCATAAGGACACAACCATGTCCTTTCTTTAAAGCATCACTATAAATAAAAAACACATCATTCCCTAATGTTAGAATCCAGATAGGATAATTGACTAATATTGTCTTCAGTTATTCAAAATATTCATCACACACTTTGGTCCAAGTAAATTTAACCCCTTTACCTATGATCTTTATTAATGGGTTAGCAAATCGGGCAATAATTCTAGACAAAACAATGACATTAACCTACAAAACCAATAAAACTATGTTCCTCAGTTATACTTGTCAGTGTTTTCCATTCATGGATTTCCCATTTCTCTTAAGGATCAACAGAGATTACATCTATAGATATAACATGGACAAAAAAATAAATTCCATGAATCCAGAATTTACACTTTCTAAAATTCACATTTAATTCATTTTTTCTAAGAATTTTAAGAATAGTGTTCAATTGATTTTTATAATCTTCATATCTTTTGGAGTATACCAATATATCATCAATAAATAACACTAAAAATTCATCAAGATATTCCTTGAAAATCTATTCATTAGATCCATTAATAAAGGGTACATTAGTCAGTACAAAATGCATTACTATAAACTCATAATGCCCATACCTAGTTCAAAATATTATCTTTGGAATTTCTTCCTTCTTCATTCACAACTAATGCAATCCATATCGACGTTCAATGATTAATAAATATTGATCTCCATTAAGTTGATCAAATAAATCATTAATGTAAGATAGGGGATTCTTGTTCTTTATTGTTATAGAAATTATCGCACTGTAGTCAATGCACAACCACATAGATCCATATTTCTTCATAACAAAAAGAATAGGTTCCCCCTATGGAGAAACACATGGGAGAATAAATCATTTATTACTCAATTCCTCTAGTTTTTTCTTTAGTTCCAATAATTCCAATGTGGACATTCTATAATGGGCCTGCTATATGGGCCATCAACCATGAATTAAGTCAATGAAATACTCAATTTCTCATTCTGAAGGATGTCTATTTAAGTCCTCTAGAAACACATCCACATATTCTTGCACAATAGTTACATCCTCTATTTAAACATTTCATTCCTCACCCATAGTTATTTCACTCCCTTACTCCCCAATAGTTGAATTTAGTGGAGCTATTGTGTGTGGATCTTTGTTAGAATCAGATGGAGATGTCTCTTCTCTAAAGATAAGGGATTCCTTATCATCATTAAAAATTGTAACCTTCTTCTTCTAACAAAAAATTTTCACATCATGGTCCAAAAAGAATATACTCAGGATTATATCAAATTCAATCATGGGTATGAAAATAATATCAGTAGATAAAGCATGTCAATATTCCCTAATAGTAAATTATTGACAAAACATTGTTGTTATGATACTTCCTTTAGGAGTTTTTACTGAAAACTCCCTTGTTATGTCATATTGGAAATATCTAATTTTCTAGGCAAACTCGGAAGATATAAAAGAATGCGATGATCCAGAATCAAATAAAGCATTGACTAATTTTAAGGAAATGATTTATGTTCCTTCCACTATGTTATTAAGAACATCATCCTTAAGAGTAGTGATAGTATAATCATGTCCTAGCTTCCTTGGACAATTTTGAGGTAAGTTTAATTCAGGATTAGTAAATTTATTTGAATAATTCCCCATCTCTTTACAATTGGAGTATTGAACATTGATATCCTCTTTCATCCCCTTGCAATCATGAGCTTGGTGGACTTTTTCTCCACACTTGTAACAAACTCTCATCTCCAATAGGCTTGTACTAGGGTGTTTATTCTCCCAATTACTACAGTATGGAAAGTTAACTTTTCCCTTCTTACCTTATTTCCTTTTCTATAGTATTCAATAGATCTCTTCTTCTCTTGCATCTCTTTCTAGTCAGAAGACTAAGAGAATTATTTTTCTAACTTAATAGCTCATGAGAATAAATCCTTTTATGATGAGAATGATTTTGACTCTAATTATTTATAGTGAACTGGTTTTAACCCATCAAAGAATCAATCAATCTTACTTCATGGGTAACGTATATAATCTGCAACATGCATTGATAACCTTGTAATATTCTCCTCATACTTTGCAACATTCCCAAACTCCTTTTTCCTTAGTCTTAGAAATTTTCTTTTCATATCATCTCTCTTATTGCACATGGGATTTTTCCATTCTAGCTCGGAGGGATGCACCCGTAAGGGGCTCTCGTTCTAGGTTTTCTCTCTCCCACCGCGACTGGCTCCTCTACTGTGGATCTAGGTTTTTCTTGTGCTCGGTGGGTTAGCGGTGGATCTTAGCTGCTATTGTGATGCTTTGTGGTCCTCGCTCTGGCAGTGAGATGCTCTCGGGCGTCGGTGGTGGATGGTTCTGGTCCACGAGTGTATGACCGGTCTTGGTGACGGCATACTCTCTAGAGCACCCATGGATCAGATCTCGGCCACTGTCTGTTGTCCGGTGGGGTTTTATTCGTGTTTGAGGGCCGCACTCACACGCCGGCGGCACTTCTGCCTTCTCCCAAGTGAGTTCGCTGGGATTTCCCTATGGTTGACGCAGTTGGTTTGTCTGGTTGCGGTGGGTTCTTTCGTTTCGTGGGTGTTTTCATTGTTTTTGTGTATTGTGTTGTGTTTTGTGGCTGGATCTTGTGGGTTTTTTCCAAGGGTTTTTTCCTCGCTGATACCAATGACGAGGGTTTCTGACTCGTTAAAATCGGTGAAGGGTTCCACCGGCGGTGATGCTGTTTCTCATCGCCGGTGCGGGTGATTGTGTAATGATGGGCGTTAGTGATGATCATCGACATTCTGGTGTTGGGATGATGTCTGGATGGTGTAGATCCGTTGTTGTTTGACGACGTCGATGTATGAAGATGGCCGAGTTCTCTCACCTGTGACATGCTGTTTTTTTGGTATCGTTTTCCAGGGACGACCACGATAGTCTCCGTCGATGAGGATGACGGGAGTCGGTGCATCTCGCCGGTGTTCCAGTGAATGTGTGGCACGTGACAGTGGTTCGATTTGCGTGCTGGCTGTTGGATTGACGTGTGGAGCGTGGTGCGATGTATGTCAGTGCTGTCGCAGGATTATTTGACAGGCTTCATACGATCATGGGCGCGTGATGATGATACGAGTTCGAATATCGAGGCGGTTAGTGGTGACCTGATTTTGAAATTTGAAATGTGTTTTTCGTCCAGATTTGGAGAAGTGGTTTAAGGGATGTATGGGTATCGGAAACCCCTTAAACCGGCTTCAGAAAATGAAAAAAAATGATTTCCAGCCATTTCATATCATCTCAATGTTCAAGAGGAATGTCTTTTTCTATGAAAATCTCCTTAAACTACATCAATTACATATTTGATACTTCTTCATCATATTTAATGTTTTGAATTAAAAACTACCATTGATCTGCATCTCTTGAGAGGCGATAAACTACCATGATAACCTTTTCCCTTTCTCTAGTCGCCAAAAGTAGGAAATATTTTCTCTAAGGAACTTATCCATTGCTCAGCTACAACTTGATTTTTAGTCCGATTGAATTTTGATTGTTTCTACCTTGTGAAGCGGTCTAACATTGATCCCCCCATGTTGTGGATTAGGGTGCTCTATACGAGTAATGTTATTATTTATAACCTGGGTGAGTTGTCCCGGAATTTTTATATGTAGTTCAGCACTAGTTGCATCACCAACTTCACTATAATTATCTTTAATAGGAGTGAAATACCTACATGGATTATATGCGTTGATATAGTTTCCATTCCTTCCACTAGGATCCTTTTATATACAATGGCATACACCAAGTCATTTTATGAATCACAATGCGTAATTCCAAACATGTAAAATACTTATCATAAACTGAGAAATTTGTGCATATAATCCATACTCCAAAAAATGGTTTCATTGGGGAATTATTTAATCATATATCCTTCATAAACCTTTGATAATAAAATGTGAATTATCCTATACATATCCCTTGGGAGTGTCAAACCAGGTGCGCATAAAGGTTCGTTGTTGTGTACTAGGATACCTCGAGTCAAGACGGAAACTCTTTCTGTGAGTTCTCACTCCTTGATACATTAGTACCAAAACCACTTCCACTTGTAGTATCCATACAGGGATGTATTTCTTGGAAAACCAACATAATATCTACATTTCCAAAAAAATCAAGTTCTTCTATACTAATCCTCATAGTCTATATTACGGTAATGTTCATTAATCAGAGTTTTTGCTAATTCTATTTTCTAAGGTTTGTACTAATATTCCTATGATACCAACTGTAACACCCCGAACCCAGTTACCCATATTTGGTGCATTATTACATAACATTGGAATGATCGTAAGAGATCAAATCCTAAAAGACAGATCATTTTTTTATCCGTGTATGTACTAAATACATACAAAAATTTTACATTACATTTATGAATTAAAAAAATATTATGTCTCATTTTATCACACTCATATCCCTTAGTCTATGCCTATTGGTCATTCATAATATACATCTTCACATCCTAGGGAAAATTAATATTAATAAATGGGTGAGCTTAGATGCTCAATAAGGATAAAAATATAGCAGAAACTGTCATAAATAAGAAAAAACATTATGGCAATCTATAAGACTAAAACACAGGCCTTTTAAACATAAAATTAAGAATATTATAGAAAAGTTAAATCAAATAATTCCATATAATCATTCATATGGATATTATACTAGTCAAATAATCACATGTATTATCAATATCATATCTCATAGTGATGGAATGCATAATTCTAAACATAATAATTACATAGTCAAGGCCTCTTGCCATGACTAAAAATAAAATATTTTCAATGCATTGTGCCAAGATAATAGTTTTTCTCATGAGACCTACTGATGAATAAAGGGGCTATATTGGTCCCCACCCATAGCATAACACATCCAATGCATTCCTCATATGAAAAGGGAGAAACATGTCATAAACATTCGTTTTAAACTAACAGTGAAATGTTAATAGTTTAACCATAAACCATAAATGACCAAAAATAGCACATCCATAGTCAAACATATCACATAACTATCAATAAAATATCGAATATTTTATCATAGTAATTCAACTACAATTAATTTGAAAATCCAATAATAGATGTTGACATATATGAAATCAATCCCAAAACTATTTGAGAGAATTATCTCTTTCTACTTTGAAATCATTAAAAAGATGAATAATTATAAAATAAAACATTTGTTTTGAAAATATTCATATAATCTTGTAAGGGAAGCTTACAAGGGGTTATAAAGGCAGAAAATAGATGTACCCTCTATATAAGTTAAAAATACATTCTTTTTATAATTTATATAAAAGGTTATAAAGTAATATGTTTGGAAAACGACTGAAAGATTTTTTCAAAAAATTTTATAAAAATTAAATCAAGGTTATAAATTACTTTGAACTATATTATAGGAAATTTAGAAACTATTTGGAATGACATTTTTATGAAACATAGATTTGGATGATAAAGAATTCTCGGTAGATACTTCTGTATAAACAACCTCAGATAATAAATATATTGTACAATTAATTTATACCTTGTACTTTTCCTTAGTCGTGGGTACATTAACCCAATGTATAATGGTTAAATAATTATTATTATATTATACAAGAACCACATACATATATATGATATCATATATGATTCTCAAATAATGCTTTGTTAATAATATTTCAATAATATGATTGTTTTGGGTGTTAACAGATTCGTTATCCTTTATATGTTTGTCTTGTAAGTCATGTTTATTATGGATAAGATGTATTTGATTCATATCCAGACTGATATTAAGTTATTAAACATTGTTTTTTAATCATTAAATGAAAATTATTCTTTAATGGTTATGATGGGGAATTGAATCTCACCACATCCTGGAGACGGTATTCCATACGTACGCACGAGAGAAAATATAATTTTATTGATGGTGAAATCATATGTAATTGGATGGTATATTATATATTCATAATAATTATCCTGTAATATTAATTATTTACATCAATTATACATAGGATTATATCCATCCATATAATTAAATGTTGAATGACAAACAACACCCCGACGTGGAGCCGCTAAGCCGTACGTACGCACATATGGTGAATTTGCCATTCATATGATGAATAGAAAAATGAATATGATTGTTACATATTTAAAATTACATCATAGTATGTATAAGTTACTGGATTTATTATTTTGGTATGGAAACATCAAAGAAATAGGAATTGGATGAAGAAAGGAACTGTAAAAGAGGGATGAAATAATTACCTCTTCTTCATGTGCTTCATTTTAATTTGAACAAAAGGTCACCTAATTATGAAATTCTGATCCATGTATAGACAATAGGATCAATTGAGAGTAGTTTGGAGGAAATGGTGGAAATATTTGGCTGGGCCAAATTGCTTTGGAGGTTTGAATTTATGATAAGGGGAAGTTTATTTTTATTAGAGAGGTGAGGGGAACTTAAGAAAAATCATGAAATGTTATTTTATTAGAAAATTATTTGCAGTTTATAATAGATCTAAATGTATTTATTTCAAGGATAAGGTAGGTATGGGTATAATTACTATCAATAAACATGTTTTAGGAAAGTTTAGTTCATCATATTACCCTTATCTTTTAGATTTATCTTTTATTTAAATAGTTTAACTTTCACCATGTCTTCTTGTATTTTTATACTACATGGTAAATATAGTTTCAATAAAATGAAAAACGAACCTCAAGTCATTCATTAATAAAATATCTGACATTATCTAAGTCTATTTTCCAAATATTAGGTTTTACGAAAATAATATTGTATTTTTTTTAAAAACTCTTTTATGTCAATTTTGACACTATTTAAAATTTTGTTTTTTTAAGTCATAACAACATAATTTCATTGAAAACATTACATTGAGTCAATCGTAACATGTAATATTCACATATAAAATTATTGGATGGCATCAAATGTTTCAATTTACTTTTATTTTAATATTTATAACATCAATTATTTTAATCATTCATTAATAAGGTAATTACTGAATCATCATTGTGTCATAAATAATTTAATTATTTAATGTAAAAAAATTATAAATAAATTACAATGATGTAGTAAATATTTTTAGATTTATAATGAATATTTATAGTTGAATTTATCTTATTTATAACTCTATATTAAAAATGGATAAGTTAATAAATTTTGAATTTACCACTTTTAACACATCTTTTAATAAAACATAATAAATGTCCTAATCTATTCCTAGTGTAGCAAAATGGATCATATTTTCTTCCTAAGGATAATTTTAGTATAAATACACATATCAAATAGAATTAGGACATGTGTTGGGGTAATTAAATATTATTATAATATTATTTTTACCTTTAATTACCCTATTTACTTTTAACCATGGTAAATAAAATTCTAATGTTATTATTCACCAAATAATATTTTCATTCTATTGGACCATATTTTACTCAATTTTTACAACCAGGTCTGTCGGAATTTTAAAATTCAATTCACTAAAGCCGTAAAATTACGTTTTATGAAAATTTGCAAATGTGCCTAGAAGGTGGATAATAGACGTTAAAAATTTCATTAAAATTTTATATATCTAATCTGATAATAAAATGAATATAATTAATTAAATTGAACTAAGATATTTATTATGTATCTATTTTGAATTTAAAATAAATTTAAATTAAAAAATAAATTATTTAAATAAAAATCCTGTTTTAAACAATAAGGGAGTGTTTTTCACTATTCATCAAAAATTGAATGTTTTCAGATAAATACAAAAAATTCACCATATGATAATTTTGATACTCCAAATAAAAAAATGAAGTCCATTTTGAAAAATAAAATTTATAAAATTTCAAAAAGTGGGTATTACTATTCATAGCTGCTTTTTAGGAGGCTAGTTTGATTTGTCATGACGTGCTAGAACGTGGGGTTGCATAAGGTTTAAGATATTGGGTTATTAAAAGAGAAAAATATCCTGGAATCTTGGGGTGTTACAATTTAAAAAAAATTAAGGATAATTATCACAAAATACATTCATCTATAGTATATACACCACACAATATAATGGATTCGTGAATATGGAATAAGTCTTATAGAAATAAAAGTGAGGATAAAAATCCCATTACAACTTGTGTATCTTTTGAATCATGATCCCCATGAAAGAATGATATCAATTAAAACTTTTAATATCCTTAAATAAAGGTAAGTAACTCTAAAAAAATTATAAATGTAGTATACACGCAAAAAAATTAAATGAGTGGTGAATATGGAATGTATCTCTTGAATATAAGAATGTGAGATGAAATTTCCTTACTACTTGAGTAAATTATGAATCGTGACACCCTTGAAAGAATGAAATAAATTGAAAAAATTAATATAATAAATTAAAAGTAAATTCATGATATAAAATTTCATAGGGAAGTATATTCACCACACAATAATTATAATTTACCAATATAACATATATCTCACAGAAATAAAAGTGAGATGAGAAAACCCTTACCTTATGTCTTTTCTTTCTTTATAAACATTAGAAACACGTGTATAATAAATATAAGTTTATTATAAAAATAATAAAAAACCATATTATTATATATCATACCATATATTATGTTTATTATGACTTTATTTTACTTTTTTATTAACAATTTCAAGTCAAATTTACGTTTCAGGTGACAAAATATTTATTTTTCCTAAATGTTTTGACTTATTATTCTTGATCCTATAACACAGAACATGATTTTATTGTTTCATGAATTTAAAAAATTAAATTAATATCATATATATATTCACAGTATAAATATTTATAATAATATATAAAATATATAAGTATGAAATGAAATACAACATTCATAGAGATGGTAGGTCGTACGTATGCCTGAACGTTGTTTCCTTTTTCTTGTGCTTTTTTAAAGAAATAAAAGTAAATGATAAGTATTTATATATTATATTTATAGTATAGTTATTATTTCATATATACCACATATATTTACTAAACCTGTTCTTAATACATTCCATGTAAATAATTATTAAATTACATCGCTTTGAGGATACGGTAGTCCACACGCCCACAAATGAAGTTATCCTATTCACACAAAATAGAAAACATGAATGTGTGTGTTATATAATAATTATATTATAATAAATACATCATAAATTTAAAATTTATAATATAAAAATAATAATTCCATCATTATTCACAACCATGAGAGGTGGTATTGGAAAAACAAATGACATCAGTTCGCGAGGCGGTAATCCACCGTACAAAAGAATGATGATTTTGAATCCTATTTTATGGATTAATATAAATTACTTAGTAATAAAATTATAATAAAAATATAATTATATAGATTTTAATGTGATAATTGTATAACACAATTGAATGGTTGGATAAAAAAATAAAACAAAAGTTCTCATTGAATTTTTTTACCTCTTCTTTGGGTAATAACTTTTGGTTTCTACCCAAGGTCTTAATTGGTTTTCTTTATTATAAAGGTCATTATTATTGGTTTAGAGGAGTGTTTTTTTGAGATTATTTGGGATGGTTTTTTATTTGAGAATGGTCTTGAGTAGTGTGAATAGTTGAGGGGATGGGTTCCCTTCTATAGCGGTGGAGTGGCATTCTTATAACTTTAAAAAGGTAAACACAACTAAGAGGTATCCTTTAAATAATTTTCCTCAAATAATGGTCACTTTTTGTAAAATGAAGTATATCATATAAATATTTCCATAAAATTTATTTTGGACATGTTTTTAGGTTACATTTCTATTATGTTTATGCTTAACCACTAAATAATCTCATTTTTACCTTGGTCGCTGTAATTAATTTTAAATAATTTCACTAATATTTTTTGTCAAGAAATAATTTGAATATACTATATATTATAAATTATTATTATTCCATTATTTAATCGATTTTTAAAAATTATAAAGATATAATTTTAAGAAAATAATTAAAAATTAATCCTATAGATGGAAAGAGACAACGGATATTTAAAGTCAAAATGTACAAGACTTTGAAATGTTTTTATATGCAATTTCAATGTGAAATTGATTCCAATTACCAAAATATTATTAATATATTTATAATTTAGCTATATATACTTTAAAAATAATTTAATTATATCACTAAATTAGATGAAAATGCATCTTTCCGCCAAAATTTAGTGTTTTTCACTATTCATCAAAAAATAAAACTTTTCAAGAATATACCAAAAAAACCCATAGTTAAAAATTATTTATTCTTTAAAAAAATTATTTTTTAAAATAAAATATATTAAAGATTCATAAATTTGATTTAAAATAAAAAGGATCCATTAAAATGTGTTAAAATTACCTTTTAGAAAAATATAAATCGTAATGGATAAAATTGGATTTATTATTAACTATTATCTAGAAAAAACATAACATGATTGTTAAATAGTTTATGGTATATAATATACATATATATCATTAAGATAATTTATCAAATTTATTTTAATTAATTTATAATAATATTTTTCTACCAACTGATTTCCTATATTTACCAAAGGGTTTTATTTCCATTTTATTTAATTAGCCTCCAAATAATTCTACTTATATACTTTGTGAACTATATTTTTATAATTTCATCAATATTATTTTTAACCTAAATTACAAATTCTAGGTGACAACTAAAATTTCAATTTAATAATTATAAAAATATATTTTGATTTGGTAAAACTAGGGCTTTCGTGTAATGCAATCTATCAAAAGAACAAGAAATTATATATTACATAAGACATATATAATGATTCAAGTAATTAAAGATAATATATGTTTTTCTTATAGATTAATAGTAACTTTGGGATACATATAACAGAATCCAAAATTAGTTCAATCGTATGAACAAATTAATATTCAGTGTGGCGTGAAATAGAAAATATCAAAAACATTTAATTAATTCAAAAAAATCCCAAAATCTATGGGTGTTACACTCTACCCTGATTAAAATGGATTTATCCCTCAAATGTTTTATAGGTCAGCAATGATTTAGCAGTTAAATGATCCTTTCATATAAATACACATCATAAAAATTAATACAAAAACATCCTTACAAAAATTAAAACCATATTATTTATATCGGGAAACTCATATAAAGGCTTCAACATAGGATAACATTGGTGGAAAGTGAAAACATGGACATTGAAGATAAATATAACTATTATGTAAAAATGTAGAGTCATAAAGAACATGTTCAGAATAATTTTAACGATCATAATGCAATAATTCAAAGAGGATTGAAAAACATCACTGATATCCTCAAAAATAATTATAGTACTGTATCCTTTTACTTAATAATCATTTTCCTAATGTTGAATGATTATTCATAAAATGATATAATTGTCTGATTTTATTCCATTTTTTATGCACATTCTCACACTTTGGTTGTGCCTTAATCAATTTCATCTTTATTTAATATTCTAGGAAATTGAGGTTAATTTCTCATTCCTAAAGTACTAATAGGTCAAGATATCTATATATAAAAATATAAGTCATTCCATAAAACATTATTCATTAACATAGAAAATTTTTTAGATTATGTTAACTAGTATGCTTAAATCCCCATATAGAGGGATAATACTTTAATCAATAAAACCTCATTTGATGTTTAACTTAAAACATTCCATAAATGGATAACCATGTAACCCTTATGAATGATGAATATACAAAACAAAATAAATAAGGTCAATAAATTTCTAAAAATAATTTTAACATTCATCTCCCATATATCATAAATTATATCTTGGTTTTCTAATACCAAAAATGGAAATACCATTATCCTGTATTCTCTTGAAACATGGTAATAACCAAAATTACCATAAATCCTTATTGAAAACATTCATGATTTTCTATTCCAAATATTCTTGGTTATATCCTTAAATCAAAAAGAAGTTGTAAAATCTATCTACGATAACATAGAACCCTTTTTCTTCAAATCAATAGTCTGTTCCATAGTAATTAGGTCTATTCAATTTCCTTTATCCATAATCATCTTATTATCCAAGATAAACAAAATTTTCTCAACATCAGATACACATTAAGGGATACCATACATAAATCGAACGATCAAATTTCATTTAAATATATTTCCTATGTCATCATAAATATTAAATTATACTTTTCTATATCCTCAATGTAAAAAATATACATCATGATTCATATAACACAATTCATTAATTCTTATACATATACTCTTCAATCATCAAAATTTATTATCATTCCAATACATAGGCCTCATCATCTTATTCTATAATAAACCTTTCCTAGAACATAAAATATGAATCATTTATTATAGTTCTTAAAAGTCAATTTAATCAAGTAACCAAAAAATTGAGAACATCCCATACCTTTTACATTTTATTAAAAGTATTTTTATATTTAGTAGTATGACCAACACCAGTTCCACCTTCCTGCTTTTCTTCATTAGATTCCCACATAGAAAATCAACTTTCATAATGAGCATAATTTATACATCTTAAATAATCAATGTTGACCTTGTTACTTCTAGTTCAAGATATTGAAAAAATAGAATGAATTGGGTGAGTTATACTTATCCTAGAATAAAACCACATATTATGGAAAAATTACTTATAGTTTGTTTAAATTAGGATGCCTTCGTTTAAATATATTGCACCTTAGAATAATCCATAGAAGCATCCCTAGACACAACCTTTGAAATATATCAAGGGATATCACTATATGATTATCATCTTAGTTTCCAATGGTTCACTAAACCTTTCCTTTGATAATATGTATAAAGGCCTATGATTTAAAATGGATATGACATCATTTTAGATAAGTATTAGGACAATAAAAAATTATATGTATGTGGACTATAACTATTTACTGTCTTTGGAAATTGGGAACACATTATTCAAATTTGGTGATGTATATTAAACATATCACATAAAGATCATCCCATTTTGTACTCCTAATTTAAACCTTTCATCCTAAACAGGGAAAATAATCACAACAAGGGTTGAGCTCAAATACCATGTTAGGAAAAACATAAATGAGATATATAAGAATTATATGGATATAAGTTTATTAGAACATGGGAATAAAATTTTAAGATCATACCTTTCATATGAAAGATCAAAATCATAAGACATTTTATATGGATTTGTAGTTAATAAGAGATGAATCATAAGAAAATCAAATAACTTTAGTCATGGTAACATAAAATAGGCATGATATATAGAAATTTGAATACACATATTATTATAACATTTTTAACATTCGTAAATAGAAACTGGTTCACTGACTATGTTCAGAACATGAATTTAGGACATCTCATAAACTTATGGACATGAAACCAGGTCCAGGACTAACATCTTGAACATGTAATAAGGTTCACTCATAACATATTGAATGTTTAATCATGTGCACACATAAAAATATGGAAATTTAAATAGATCCATGCATAAGATTATAAAAATTTAATTATTTTAACAGATAACATTGTGAACAAATAATATGGTTCAATCCTGACATTGTGAACATGTAATATAATTCTTGAATAGGTGGTTATACCTCCTATTAAGGACACCCTACCATCCTAGTCGCTACCCTTTCTTTCATAGAGGATCTAGATACACCTTATTAGCATAAAATATCATGACCATATACTAGTTACCATAATTTTATCATGATATATAAATATTTACCCAACTCATTGAAGGTAGATATATGTGCCACCCATCATGTAATATATAAAAATGATTACCTAATTCTATCTAGGCCACCCCCTCATATAAACTATAACAGGATTACCCAACTCACTTTGGGCCACCCCATCATATAAGAAATTTTAATGAATTAAAAAATGAATAATGTAAAATAATATTCCATATCATCATAAAAAGACATAAAATATTGATTCATTCATAACATTATTATCCCATGGAAAATAAATGGGTTTCATGTCAATCTCGTTGAAACAAGATTAACCCTTTGAAAAGAAATGGTTTCTTAACACTCTCTTTGAATGAATTATCATCCATCTAATGAAATAATGATGATGGTATAAATTTAAAATATCTCAAATAGAGGATATGTGAAAACAAGTTATTTTTAACATTAATGAATCGAAATAATATTAATATATCATTAAATACATTGTTTAGTAAAATTATCATTAAGCATTCCAATGTGTCTCATACCACTTTGAAACATTTAAATCATAAGAAAACATGAAGAGATAACATTAAATAAAACATGTAATATCATTATAATAATTATTTTAAAGATATAACATGTCAAATTGTGGTACATACACCTCATAGAATAATATTGGTGTAAAACAGGGAATGTGTCTCAAAGAAGGAAAATTGAGAGAAAATTCATCTACCGATTTGGTAATGTTTTGAACCATAAACCCACCAAAGAGATATCATCAATTGGATATTTAAATAACCATAAATTCTAAGGGTAAGTCACACATAATACATTAATGGGATATGTAAACACCACATAATATAAATTAGTGGTTATTATGGAATAAGACACAAAGAAATAAAAGTGAGGTTAGAAATCCCTTTAATACTTGAGTAAAATTTAAATCATGATCCCCATGAAATAATAACATAAATTGAAACATTTGATATCATTATGTACGTATAATTAATTATTAAAAATGGATTAGGAATTATAAACACCACATGAAAGAAATTAGTGGTGAATTTGGAACGTATCTCAAGAATGTAAGAAAGTGACATGAAATATCCATTATACTTGAGTATCTTTTGAGTCATGAGTCCCGTGAAATAATAAAATAAATTGAGTCTTTTATAATTATTATGTAAATTAAATTCATTCTATAAAATTTCATAGATATTTATGTACACCACAACACAAGTATAAGTGGTTAATATAGCATATATCTCACAAAAATAAAAGTGAGAAGAGAAAACCCTTACCTTAAGTATTAACTTTCTCTTTACAAATTCAAACCTCATGTATAATTAATATATGTTTATTATAAATGGTCCAAGGAACCATAATCTAATATATCATACAATATATTATTTTATTATGACTTTATATTAGCCATTTATTAACAATTTCATGTTAATGTTACGTTTCTCGCAATAACCATTTTATTTTTGGAAAAATGATTCGACTTTTTTTTCTTGATCCTATTACATATATCATGATTTAATTGTTTCTAGAATTTAAAAAATGATATAAATATCATATATATATATATTATTTATATTAGTATTTATAAAAATATATAAAATATTGAAGTATAACATGAAATACATTGTTCAGGGAGACGGTAGGTTGTATGTTTGCGTGAATATTGTTTCGATTTTATTATTATATTATTAAAGAATGAATTTTAAATGATATATATATATATATATTTCAATTATGATTATTATTTCATATATATCACATATTGTTATTAAACTCTTCCTTAATAAAATCCATGTAATGTGTGAACGAATCACATCGCTTTGAGGAGGTGGTAGTCTACATGTCCAAAAATGAAGTTATCATATTCCCAAAAAATGAGAACAATGAAGTTTTGTGTTATGTAATAAATATATAATAAATAATGTCATAAATATAATATATATCATATAAAAAGATTAATTCCATCATTATAATAAACCATTATTGGTGGCAATCAGCGAACAAAAGACATCGGCTCATGAGGCGATAGTCCACCGCACAAATGAACGATGATTGTGTATCCAATTTGATGGATGTGTGTAAAGGTGTTGGTTGTAAATAATCAAAAAATCATAGTATTATATCTAGGATACTTGTTTATTATTTAACCTTTATATAATAATAAATTAATTGGTGGAGAAAAAAATAAAAGAATGGTCCTTGTTGAATAATTATAACTCTTATTTGGGTAACTTCTTTTGGTTTCCACCAAGGGAAACCATTGGTTTGATTTAAATTTTCTTTAATGATTATAGGCTTAGAACAGTTATTTCGGGAACTTATATGGATAGGTATTGGAGGATTCAAATGGATTTATAGGTGTGATGATTTTAGGGGTGTGAGTGCCCACTTATAGTGGAGGAGGAGTTACATTCATGAAAATATAAAAAGATAATAACTATTGATAGGAATCCCTTAAATAATGTTCTTAAAATAATGGTCCATATTATATTCTCTTGATGATGTGGTCAAAATATTTCAATCCAATTTCTTTGTTATATATCTCTTTGGTATTGGGCCGCTTATGTTGATGGATAACCACTAAGTGGACTCGTTTTTACTTTAATCTGTGTAATTAATTTAAATTTATTTCAATAATTTTTTTTGTAAAAAACAAATTTGACCTTAATATAAATTATTAATTAGGTTGATTCCAAATATAGAATAAATTTTTTCATATTATAATCATATTATTGGTAGAATTTAATTTAGAATTAATCCCTCAGATGGGACGACACGACATGTTTTTAAAGTGAAAATGTTCAAATGTTTTAAATGTTTTTATATCCTATTTTTTTGTTAAATTGATTACAGTGAACTAAATTTAATTAATATAATTTTAATTTTTCTAAATTTAAATTAAAACAAATTTAAAAAATAATTTAACAATATAGATAAATTAAATGAAAATGTAGATTTCAATTAAAATTCCATGTTTTCACTATACATCTAAAAATGAAACAGCTTAGAAAAATAACAAAATTTTAAAAGATGTAAAATTTGATATTATTTGTCCAAAAAATATGTTTATATTATCAAATAAAATATAAAAATGTTTCAAAGTTTTTATTTAAAATAGTCTCTCCATTAAAATTCGGTAAAATTTACATTTAGAAAAAATATAATTCATAATGTGTAAAATTGAATTTAATATTATATCTTGTCTATAAAACACATAATATGAGCATTAAATATTAAATTGAATATAATATATATATATAATTTAAATATTTTTTCAAATTTGGATTAATTAATTTATATAAGTAGTGTTTTAGCAAGTTATTTCATATATTTACAAAAGTGTTTTATTTTCATTTGTAACTAATCAGTCACCAAATATTTCAACTTATATACCTTTGTAAACCATATAATCATTTTATAAATAATCATTCTTATAAAATCCATTCTAATTGAATGGTGATACCAACAATAATATTTTACGATTAATATTAATATTATATTATAGTTCATTAAATCTAGTTCTTACTATTAATGAGAGATAAGGAAGGAAGTCAGCATTGTCTATAACTTGATCTGTAACACCCCGACCCCAGAATCTAGGAGCCGGTGCATTATTTTAATACATTGGCATGATTTAAAGGAATAAATTCCCAATGTAATGATCAGTTTAGTAGTATTGGAAACAAGATACATAAATAAGTTCAACACTATAACATGAAAAGAAAAAACAACACTAATTTTTTCCATTAGAAATATCCAAGATTCCAAGATTATTCCGGAAAGTTGGTCTTAACTAACTTCTTCATATCATGGGAAAATAAAACATGAGAAAGGGGTGAGCTCAAACACTCAGTAAGAGTAAGAAATACAGTGGAAGATAACATAAAAATTAGGCATGGTGAATAATTGAAAACACATGACCATTCAAATAACAAACATGAACACATTATGGCAGGAATAAGAGCTTAGTAAACAATTCCATAATAAAACATAGTCATGGGTATTGTACTAGATGAATAACCACATAAAATATCAATATCTAATCCCATAATGATGTAATGCAAAATGCAGGACATCGTAACCACATAGTCAAGGCCTTGTGCCAAGACTACAAATAAGATTTTGTTAAGGACTTGTGTCAAGACACTAGTTTGTCTCATGAGACCTACTGATGCATCGAGGAGATATAGTGGGCTCCACCCGTCACATACTATGTCCAATTCATTTGTCATATGAAAAGTTTGAAACGTGACATAAAAATTCGTACTAAAACTAGCATACAAAATGTCAATACATTATCCACAAACCATGAATCATATAAAAATAGCTCATCCACTGTCAAACATAACTCGTTCAATACAATATGGAAGAATGTATTGTAACAGATTAACCTTAATCAAGAATAATTGAAGATATTTAAATGAATGAAAATAATCATCAAAACTATTTGAGAGAAATACCCCCTTTTTCTTGAAAACATTTAAAAGTCATGTTATTTGTCAAGAATCTGTTTAAAAGTAGATTTTTGAAACAAAGTGTCCCATACAACATTGAAACATCTACAAGGAATTTTAATTTTAAAACTTTAATGTTCATATAAAAAAAACTTAAAAACATTTTTAAAACATGGACATTAATGAAAATGATTTAGAATAAAAATTCTTTAAAACATTTAAAATGATATTTTAGTTAGAGTTCCTAACGAAAAGAGAGAAACTTGAATAAAAATAATTGAGGTAATCAAAACATTATAATATCATGAGAATAAATGGATTCATGATATACTATTTCAAATTAAATGATATACCCCATATAAAAGAGAATTTGGGTATAACAAAAAAAGAATTCTCAATGGAAAGTAAATTGAGATTAAATCTCTTATAAAGACCATATCCTTAGGTTAAAGATAAATCAAGGACCTAATTATGTGTGAAAAATATAAATACAGTCAATATGATTGGTTATTCAGTGTAAATCAATCAGAGGACATTAAAACATATTCTTGTAAAAACAACACCAATGAATTGGGTATTTTACTCAAAAAATGTATATTGAGTAAAAATTGCTCTTATCAAGCTCATATTGATGACTTGAGAATTTATCAATGGAGTGATTATGTGTATCAAAATTATATCCACATAAAGGGTAGTGTATATTACTAAAATAATAATAATTAGTGATTCCACACATAATCATAGAGTAAAATAATCAATGAAGTATGCGTAAAGCCCAATGAGTGGAAATTGAAATTTGAAATTCCCTTACTGATTTGTTAACTTATGAAACACTCACCACATGAGAAAAGTATCATACAATGATGATGAAAATACCCATAAAATAAATTATATTACAAAAATAATACAATTAGGGGTATTACATACTCCACACAAAAGGAAATAATGGCCAATATAGCATGAATCTCACGAGAATAAAGGTGAGATGAAAAACCCTTACTTTATTGAAATCAATCGAGTCGTATGAACATAAGTTAATAACCACCAAATGAATCACAGAATACCTTTAGTATAAAGGGAGTAACTATAATATTTATATCAAATGGAAGTACACAATACACCACATGCAATATATAAGTGGCAAACAATGGAAATCTCAAAGAATTAAAAGTGATATAAGAAACCCCTTACCTCAAGTCCGACTTGTCTTGTATGTTCCTTATTCTTCATGAATAATAGAAATTAGTTAATTTAATTTTTATTAAGAAATTTTTTCATGTTTATCATTCTTTATATATAACTTATTACCTTGCTATAACAATTTGTTAATTATTTGAGTTCATATTGGATATTTTATCGATGTTCAGAACTTGAGTAAAAAATGAACATATTATAATTACATTTTTCCATGTGGTAAAAAGTACATTATCTCCATAATGATATATATGAAATATATATAATATATATATTATATATCCAGTATATATATCTATTTTTAATAGTACATTACATTTGGAGATAAGAAATGAAATGTACTGTTCATAGAGACGGTAAGTCGTACGCACGCATGAACTCTACATTTATTTCTATTTTGAATTTTAATGGAATTAAAAATAATGGTACATAGGTATATTATAATTCCATTATAATATCATATATAATATCATTATTTCCATCCTTTATATGTCCCACATAAATCATTAACGAGTCATATCATTTTGAGGGGGTGGTAGTATGCACTTCCTCAAATGAAATTATCAGGTTTTACCCATAATGGAAACCATAAAATAATGATATAAATGGAAAATATAGAAGAATAAATAAAACGTAAACGTAATATATATATATCATATATAAATACAGTGTCATCTTAATGGACTCCATTAGAGGTGGTAGGAGATAATCGAACAATCATCGTTTCATGAGGCGTTAGTTTTCCATCCACAGAAACAGTATGTTCTTCACCCATTAGATGGAGGTGTGTGTAAGTTTAGTTTGAATACATCTCATAAAAACATCCTAGTATATTGAGGATACTGGTTTTGTTATATAATAAAGTAATAAAATGTGTTTAGGGGGTTGGAGAAGTAAAATAAAACAAAAGAATTTAAGAGAAAGCGTTACCTTTAATTTGGGTAACTTCTTTTTGTTTGAACCAAAAGGACTTCTTGAAGGGATTTATTCCTAAGTAAAGGTTTATTGGAGGAATAGGGGGGATCTTGAGAGATTATTTTGGCATGGTTTGGACGAGTCAAGGGGCTTGAGAGGTGTGTGGAATGGGTTATAGGTGGTGTGCTTTTATAAGGAAGAGGAGGGACTCTTTTGGAAAGTGCGAAAATATTATTTTATTATATAGTGATATTCGGTTTCTAAAGATCCAAAAATAATAAAATTATAAGATATGATGACTCATGGTTGAAATAAAATCATCCAATAATAATTGAACAAGTTTTGGATATTATTTTAATATTAATAATCATATTTATTTAAATCATTTATTAATATAGTAAATAATACATCATTATTGTGTCATAGATAATTTAATTTATATGATGCCTAAAAATTATAAACAAATTACCATAATGATGGAAATATTTTTATATTTCTAATGATTATTGATAGTCTAAAATATGAATTATATAACCCCATGGAAAAATTGATATACTAAAAATATTTGTTAATGTCATTTTTGTCTTTAATTTATGTTAATTAAAATAAAGTGTCATTTTCATTCTTAAGTAGCTCCATGGGGTCCCTAAATTGACCCAAATATGACCATGGTCGTCCATGACTCATCCAATAAGGTTAGGACAAGTGTTAAGATAATTTTTTATTATTATAATATTCATTTTACATTAAATTACCCTATTTACCTTTAACCGCGATAAATAAAAGTCAAAAGTTACTATTAACTAAAAATTATTTTCATCTTATTCAACTACATTTTAATTAATAATAAAAAAAATTATTTCAGATTTTCGAAATTCAATTCACATAACTGGTAAAATATTATTTAATTGAAAAAATCGTATTTATAACTACTACTTAGTGGTTTCACTATTCATCAAAAATTGATGTTTTTCATTTAAATACCAAAAATTCAGCCGAATATATATTTTATATTCTGAATTCAAAAATTATGTCCATTTTACCAAACTCCAATAATATAATTTTGATTAATTAATTTAAAATTAATTTCCGTTGTCAAAACAAATAGCGTGTTTTTAAGAAACTATAACTATCATAAGATTGACATTTGTTTATGTATAATTTCAAAGTGAGATTAATTCCAATGACCAACATTGGATTAACAGGTAATAATAGAATCAAAATACACTTCAAAACCAATTTAAAATATAATCCAACCATACAAATAAATTATATTAAAAGGGTGTTTTTAATTAAAATACATCACTACTCACTATTCATAAAAAATTAAAATTATTAGAAAAATACCAAAATTTTATCCATAGTAAAATATGATGTCCCGATTCAAAAGAAGAATTTTATTATGTCAAGATGATTATGTAAAAGGGTTAAATATTGGATTTTAAAAAGGATCTCCATTAAAAAGTTGTAAAATTAATTTTTCTTTGAAAAATACAATTTTTATCAGAAAAATTGAATTTGTTCTTATAATATTTCTAAGAAACACATAATACATATGTTATAATCTAATGGAGTATATAAAATTAAAAAACTAGTTAATACTATTCATAACTTCTTTTGAATGGCTAGTTTGGTAAGTCGTGGTGCGCTCGAACTCGGGGTTGCTTGTAGCGCAAACTTTTCAATTTAAAGAAAATAACTTACTATAAAATATTGGTTGTTACATTCTCCCCTCCTTCAATAAATTTCATCCTCGCATTTTCAAATTCTTCTTCAAAACTAATAGATTAAAAATATAACTGTACCTTTGTAGAAAACGCACATCGGAAATTGGGATAATAAAATTTATTCTTAATAAGAGGGAAAAGGAGATTAAAAAGTTATCACTAAATTATGATCTCAATTTGGATAACATTAGTTTAAATTAGAGACACAAAATTAGAGGAAAACGTAAATATATAGAGGGAGTGATTGAGGGCATCAATAACAGACAAATATAAAATAAAGGGTCTCAAAGCCATCAATCTATGATGATTTAAAATATCATCAGTTCAACAAAACATAAAGAATTAGGATAATAGATTTTTGGTTTTAATATCCCTTCCCTAATGTTTTATAACTAAATCATTCATAGAATAAAAAAAATATACTTGACAAGTAGAGTTTCATCCTTTGTCTAATTCTTACCACGATCTCATCTTTCACTCTAAACGATGGGTATTAAAGATGACTTAGTCACACCTGAAACGCTAGAATCAACTTATAGAGATTCACATAATCCATAATTTATGAACTATATATTTCAATTTTTTTTTAGAGAATAACCAATACCTAAATGGTTAGTAAAAGATCAGATGATCCACAAAATGATAATACTTTAGAGAAGAAAATATTAATCAGAATTTCAAAACATAATACAACAATCACTAAAGCTCAATAAATACCAAACAATAAACAATTTTCTATAAAATCTCTTAATATAAACCAAACTAATATGGAAACCCATAACTCAAGAGAATTTTATTATTTATTTTTCCACATTAAATTGTATCTCCAAATAATATCGACTACTCTTAAAGTCACATACTTAAAATTAATTACCCTAATCACATATTCTTTATGATAGGTTAATTATTTCCATAAATAACCCAAATTTTATAAATACACAATAAAACATAGGTAAAAACACCTTTACTCTTCAAATAAAATCCCATAGTATTCTATTTTCATTAGGAATATAGAATTCCCAATAGAGAAAACATCTTCCAAAATTACAGTTATCACTTAATCACCAAATAATTTTCCTATACTAATGATATCTATTTCATAAGACATAAGATCCCCAATAAACATATTATTGATAAATAAAATTGTTTAACTAAAAATAATTAGTCACACTAATCAGTTAAATCACGTACTATAGTGGTTGGCGATAAATCTCAATCACACTATGGTTGTGGGTTCGATTCCCATAGCTTTGTCTGACGCGATGGGTTGTTACACGGTAAACATGTTGAACTTTTTCAAAAACTATATAATTTTATAATATTTCAAAAAATAAGATAGATTATTCGAAATAACTATCACATAATTTCCTCACAAATGTTATCTCATACATCACATTTTCATTCCAAAATTTAATAACTTTTAATTTCCTCAAACTCAATCATCATATCAAGCAAAATGGTTATTTATAACTATATCTACAAGAGAAAAGATAATATTTACTCAAATATCCTTTTCACATTACAAACTACAGGGTTATAAATACAATAGAAAAGTATTCCAATGTAATCCCATCAACAAAGAGCACTAATATTTTTTAAACATTTCTCCATCAATTTATTTCAACACAGCTTCTTCCTTGACAAGGAGGATATCCGATAGAATAGGGCATTCACTTAGGTAATGGCCAGGTCCCCTAAATTTATGGAAAATGACTTTAAATCGATTATTATGACTATTTTTAATTTCTTCCATAGTACTCTTCATTTTTCCTCAATAATTATTTACTGTATGTCCTTCTTTCCCTCACTTAAAGAATTTTTTTGTACCATTAAGAAACCTTCTTATGAGTCTCCTTCCACATTTACTACATGATGGAAAATGAGATTTCATTTCTCAATGGTCTTCACTGTTAGAGCGCTTATCATTCACTGCTTTTATCTTCCTTGTTGAGTCCGGGAGTTTGTTAATATATATGTTGTTGATTATATTTTTTGAAAACTAATTCGTCATGAACACGATATCTTTTACGCCTGTCAAAAATCCATTTTGTAGCTCATTTCCACAATCATTCAAAACTTTTACATTATGCTCAAAGTTATTATGACTTCCATGGAATCTATCCATTGAATGAACCTAGAAAGAATTCTGTGAGAAATAATAGTTATAAAATGATTTAGAGAATATCATGACATTTTATTTTCAATTTAAAACACCTTATAATTAACAAAGGTAATTTATTATCATCTTATATTAAAATCCATCAAATAGGTTTGTGAGGAGAATGTAAATTATCTGAAGCATATCCCCTGGTAGTGTCGTAACCAAGAGTGCAGCAAGGAACATTGTCGTGTACCAGGATACCCTAGGTCAAGCCTGAAACTCATTGTCGGAGTTTTCACTCATAGGTACATCTATTCCAGAGCCACCACTACCTGTTTGTATCCAGACATGGATGTACTTCTTGAAAAATACACAAAAAATCTACATTACCATGATTCTAGAATGTTCTTCTATATTAATCCTAAGAATCCATCTTACGGTAATGTGCTATAATCAGAGTTTATCTATAGTTATTTAACATGGATTGCACTAAAATTCCACTGATACCAACTGTTATTCCCAGACCCCAGAATCTTGGAGCTAGTGCATTATTATAATACATTGGAATTATTTAAAGGAATCAAGTCCCAATGGACCAATCATTTATGTAGTATTGGAAACAATATACATACATATGTTTAACACTACAACTTGAAATGAAAAACAACACTAATTTATTCCATCAAAAACATCCCAGCTTCCAAGATTATTCATGAAAGTCACTCATATATAACTTCTTCATATCCTGGGAACTTTAAACATGAGAAATGGGTGAGCACAATCACTCAGTAAGACTAATAAATATATTGGAAGATCACATAAACATTAGTCATGGTGAATAATTGAAAACACATGACTTTACAAATAATAAACATGAACACTTTATGGAATGAATATGATATGAGTAAATAATTCCATAATAAATAATTGTCATGGGAATTATACTAGTTGAATAACAAAATGAAATAACAATATATAATGTCATAATTATGGAATGCATAATGCCAGACATCATGAAAACATAATAAAGGCCTTGTGCTAAGACTAAAAATAAGAATTAATCAAGGCATTATGTTAAGACGCTAGTTTGTCTCATGATACCTACCGATGCATTGAGGAGCTATAGAGGGCTCCACCCATCACTTAATAAGTCCAATGCATTCCTCATATGAAATGATTGAAACATAACATGAACATTTGTATTAAAACTAGTATACAAAATGTCAATACCTTATCCACAAACATGGAATGGTATAAAAATAACAAATCCACAGTCAAACATAACTCATTAAATACAATATAGAAGATTGAATTTTAAAATATTAACCTCATTTTAGAATAATTAAGGATATTGACATAGATGAAAATAATCATGAAAAATATTTGAGAGAAATATCACCCTTTTATTGAAAACATTTAGAAGTCACACTATTTGTCAAGAAGCCGTTTAAAATAGATTTTTAAATCAAAGTCTCCCCTACCAATTTGAAACTTTTGAAAGGAATTTTAATTTTAAGACATTAATGTTCATATAAATAAATCCTTAAAACCATTTTTAAAACGTGGACATTAATGAGAAAGATTTAGAATAATAAATCTGTAAACATTTAAAATGATATTTTAGTTAAACTTCCTAACCATAAAAGAGACACATGAATACAAATAATTGAGGTATTAAAAACATTATAATATCATTATAATAAATGGATTCATTATATACTATGTTAAAGTACTCTATATACATCATTTAAAAGTGAATTGGTGTATAACAACAAAGAAGTCTCAATGGAATGTAAATTGAGGTTAAATATCTTATAAAGACTATATCTGTAGGTTAAGTATAAATATACAACATAATTATGTGTGAAAAATATAAATACACTCAATATGATTGGATATTTAGTGTAAATCAATAAGAGGACATTCACACATATTCTTGTAAAAACAACACCAATGAATTGGATGTTTAACTCAATAAATGTACATTGAGTTAAATTACTCTTATCAAGTTCATATCGATGACTTGAAAATTTATCAATGGATTGATTATGTTTATCAAAAGTATATTAAAATAAAAAGGATTGGAAATTACTAAAAAATTAATAATTTGTGATTCCACACATAATCACGAAGTAAAATAATCAATGAATTATGCTTAAATCCCAATGAGTGGAAATTGAAATTTGAAATTCCCTTACCGATTTGGTAACATATGAAACATACACCCCATGAAAGAAGTTTCATACAATGAATATATAAATACCCATAAATTAAATTATATTACAAAAATGATACAATCAAGGGCAGTACATTCTCCACACAAAAATAAATAGTGGCAAATATAGCATTAATCTCATGGAATTAAAAGCGTGATGAAAAATCCTTACATCGTCGTAATCAATCGAGTCGTCTGAAAAAAAGTTGATAAACACAAAATGAATCACAGAATAACTTGAATATAAATAGAGTCATTATAATATATATATCAAATGGTAGTACACAATACACCACATGAAATAAATAAGGGGCGAACAATGTAAATCTCACGGAATTAAAAGTGAGATAAGAAACCCCTTACCTCAAGTCTCACTTGTCATGTATTTTCCTTATTCTTCTTGATTAATAAACATAATAAATTTATAATTTATTGAGAACATTTTCCAAGTGTATTATTCCTTTTATATCACTTATTAACTTGAGATAATAATTAGTTAAATATTTGAGTTCATATTTGATATTTTATCAATGTTTGGAACTTGAGTAAAAAATGAACCTGTTATAATTACAAAATTTCCATTTGATCAAAAGTCCATTATCTATAGAATTATATAAATTATTTAGATATAATACATATATATATATATATTATATATCTAGTATATATACCTATTTATAATAGTACATAACATTTGGAGATAACAAATGAAATATACCGTTCATGGAGACGGTAAGATGTACGTACGCATGAATGCTACTTTAATTTATATTTTTTATTTTAATGGAATTAAAACCTAATTATTAATAAGTTTATTATCATTTCAGTATAATATCATGTATAATATCACTAATTCCGTCATTTATACGTCCAACATAATGCATTAACGAGCCATATCATTTTGAGGGGCGGTAGTCCGCACTTCCTCAAATGAAATTATCACATTTTACCCATAATAGAAACCATAAATTAATGATATAAATTGAAAATACAGAAGAATAAAGAAAACAAAAACATAATATATATATATATATATATATATCATATATAAATACAGTTTCATTTTAATGGCCACCATTAGAGGCGGTAGGATATAATCGAACAATCATCGTTTCTTAAGGCGTTAGTTTTCTATCCACAGAAACAGTATGTTCTTCACCCATTATATGGAGGTGTGTGTATGTTTAGTTAGAATCCATCTCACAACAGCAACTTAGTATATTGAGGATACCTGTTTTGTTATAAAATATTGTAGTAAAAAGTGTTTAGGCGGTTGGAGAATTAAAATTAAACAAAATAAAACAAAAGAATTTAAGAGAATGTGTTACCTTTAATTTGGGTAACTTTATTTGATTTGAACCAAAAGGACATAATGAAGTGTTTTCTTCCTATGGTAAGGTTTCATGGAGGAATAAGGGAATCTTGAGAGATTATTTTGGTAGGGGTTGGATGATCCAAGGGTCTTGAGGGTTGTGTGAAATGGGTTAGAAGTGGTGTTCTTTTATAAGGGGGAGGAGGGACTCTTTAGGAAAGTTTGAAAATATTATTTTATTATATAGTGATATTCGGTTTCTTATGATCCAAAACTAATTAAAGTCTAAGATAAGATGACTAATGGTCTAAATAAAATCATCCAATAAATATTGGATAGTTTTAAATATTATTTTAATATTAATAATCATATTTATTTAAATCATTTATTAATGAGGTAAATACTACATAATTATTGTGTCATAAATAATTTAATATATATGATGTCTAAAAATTAAAAACAAATTACCATAATGTTAGAAAAAAATTTATCTTTCCAATTATTATTTATTGTCTAAAAGATGACTTATATAAACCCATGTAAAAATTGATATACTAAAAGATATTTGTTAATGTCATTTTTGTCATTACATTATGTTAATTAATATAAAGTGATATTATCATTCTTAAGTGGATCCTTGGGGTCCCAAAAAAGACCCAAGGATTCCCATGGTCGGCCATTACTCATCCAATAAGGTTTGGACAAGTGTTAAGATAATTTTGTATTATTATATTATTCTTTTTACCTTGAATTACCCTATTTACTATTAACCGCGGTAAATAAAAGTAAAAAGTTATTATTCACCAAAAATTATTTTCATCTTATTAAACCACATTTTACATACTAATAACAACCATGTATCTCGGATTTTCTAAATTCAATTCACAGAAGCGGTAAAATTTCATTTAAATGAAAAGTTCGGATTTTTAACTACTACTTAATGGTTTCACTATTCATCAAAAATTGATGTTTTTCAAAAAAAAATACCAAAAATTCAGCCTAAGCTATATTTTATATTCCGAATTAAAAAATTATGTCTATATTATCAATTTCAAATAAAATATGTTACATTAATTAATTTAAAATTAATATCTGTTGTCAAAACAAATATCATTTTTTTAAAACAGTAACTATCAAAAGTATGACACTTGTTTATATATAATTTCAAAGTGATATTAATTCAAATGACCAACATTGGATTAAAGGGTAAGATTACAATCTAATTACACTTCAAAACCAATTAATAATATAATATAACTATATAAATAAATTAGATTAAAAGGCAGTTTGGAATTAAAATACATTATTTCTCAATATTCATAAAATTGAATATTATTAGAAAAATACCTATATTTCATCCACAGTAAAATTGGATGTCCTGATTCTAAAGAATAATTTTATTTTGTCAAAATGAATTATTAAAAGTTTCAAATATTGGATTTAAAAAGGGTTCTCCATTAAAAAGAGGTAAAATAGTTTTTTAAATACATTTTTTGTCTGAAATATTGAATTTGTTCTTATAATATGTCTAATAAACACATAATAAACAAGTTAATATTATATGGATTATATAAAATTCAAAATCATGTTAATACTATTTAAAACCACTATTGAACGACTAGTTTGGTAAGTCGTGGTGTGCTCGAACTCGGTGTTGTATGTAGCACAATCTATTTAATTTAAAGAAAATAACACACTATAAAATCTTGGTGTGTTACATGATCCATACATAGTGTTGATTGTACTAAATGATAATAATAATTTTTTATTTAGATAAATATTAACATGGTGATTCATATAAGGTAATAAATTCTTAGTGCCTTTATATAACTAAATCTATATTCAGAGTTGTCTGAAATTAAAAATATCAAAAATATTAAATTAATTAAAAAATAAATATTTCACAAAAGATAAGAGTTTTATAGGATAATATGAAAAATGGTCTCTTTGATCTAATAAATAAACATAAATAGTATAATAAACATGCTAAATCAATAGTATCTTGATTATTAAGTAGAGATTTGTTGTCTTAAATGTGTCATATTTAATTATTCCACTATTTAGGTTGGGTAATATGTTGTAGAAAATTAAAATGTATAATTCAAATAGCACTAAATATTCATATCGTGGAGTTAAAATATTTTTTTAATTTATATGAATATCTTGTAGATAATGAAATATTACAGTTCAGATGGGTGAGGTACAATATTATTCCAAATATAATCATAGGTGGGTTGTCCTTTGGGAGGGTGATTCATGGAGGAAGGATTTTTATGAGTTACGATGTAAAGATTATCGAAGAATGTGGGGACTATCTCTAATAATGATATATAGAGGTGTCAAAGGGAGATTTAGATCACTTTAATTTTGATATATATATTGATAGGACCAAGATAAATAATGAAGGTGTTTTTATTTTCTTGTCAATATATGTTTTTTATGAAAGAAAATAATATCTATTTATTTTTTTCTGGAAATCATACTGAAAATAGTTTACAAAATAATTGGACTCTTCTTTTCTAAAAAATCATACATACTTTTTTCCATCACAATGAGGAGAAGCTATTTTGGATGAAGTTGTTCTGATCAGACTTGACTTGGGTTTGGTATGAAAAAAGACTGCAATGATGAATTGATTGTTATTATGAACTAGATAATTAGTCGTATGGATAATGCATCATGCTAGATGTAAATGGTCATCTGATTCACTCTTAATTCAGAATGAATGAATTGGTTTTTTATGGGCAATCAGAGTCTTTATAACTATGATAAAATTATTTTGACTACTATTTGTTGTTTCATATTTTATAAATCATAAGTCAATTGGAGAACTTGTGATGAAATATTATTGAATGAAAGGAAGAGTGAAAAAGATCCTGGATAATTGTATTCATTGAAATTAGTTGAGGATGTGAAGGAAATAAAGAAGATGTTGAGGATCAAAATTTGAATGATTTTACCATGATTTATCACATCTGAGTAGAAGATAAAGATGATATGTTTCCCATTGAAAAGGAATCATAATATACACAATCATACTCATGTTGAGTTGAATGATTGATTCAATTTCTTATGGAATATTGAATTTCCAAGTGGTATTAAATATAGGTTCCCTTCAATTATTCTATGTGGGTGTAGAATTTTAATTGTGTGAACACTAATGATATTATGGTCTTTGATGAAAATAATTATCATTTCTAGAAACATATAATGTTGTTGTATCTCCTGTCTATCAGATATAAAATTCATGAATCTTCAATAATTAAGTTTCCTCTCATTGATGATAAACCTCTACTCATATCTGTTTAAAATAAGTATCCTAAAAAATATGTAAGAGATATTAATTATATATTATCATCACTTTTTGAAATAAAATTCTTGAGATTGAAATGTTTTTTCACAACCAACGGTATAGAGGACAAGTTGAAAAAAATATATGAAGGCAATGCAAAAGTTATGAAGTCAAAACATGAAATCTAGAGATTTATGTATGTAGACATGAAGATTTATGAGCATGAATCTATTAAGGAATTCATTAACATGGTTAATTACTAGTAATACTGTCATATGGCATAGTGAAATGTTTAATGACACTACATTTGTTGAAAATATCATTAGAATATTATCCGAAAAATTTGATGAAACAGTTTCTTTATTGGACGATAAAGATCCTGAAACATTATATCAAGATGATTTTCATAGAACTCTTGTCAATTAAGAAATGATAAGAGAGAAATATGAGAAAATATAATGAAAAAATAATAGGTAAATGTCTTTCATGGCTGCAAAGAAGTATAAGTCCAAGATAATTCTTTTTGAAGAAGAAGATATTGATTCTGACATTGAAATGAGGCATTTAAATGTTTCAATGATATTTCATAATTATTTTCTAAAAATGTGAAATGTGGTAAAGGAAAAAACAATGGGAAACTTCCCTTTAAATATTTTTAATGGTGGGAGTCGGTCATTTTGTGGAAAATTGTCATCAAACAAATAAATAAGAGGATGGTGGGGAAGGTGAAATAAATTCAAGAAAATCATGGAAGATGAAGGGTGATAAAAAAATTTATTCCACATGAAAAGAAAGAAAATTATTTAAATAAAAATTCAGAAGTCTCTTTTCACAATATGGAGAATAATAAGGAAGAGATTCTGAATCTGAAAAATCAATTGATTATGGTATTGAGAATACTTTTATTGCACTATTTAATGATAAAAAATTTGTAAGCAGTAGTTCTAAAGAAGATGAAACTCAACATGAAATGCATTGGAAAGTTGAAATGAAATAATGTCTGAGAATGATCATAATGATTGAAAAGAAAAATAAAAAGTTGGAAGATGAACACTCTTCAAAAAGAAATAAATAATTTTTTTCTAATGAGAAATTGAATTTGGTAAAATAGATCAATTATATGAATAAGTCACGTGACGAAAAAATAATCGTAATGAGCATTAGGAGGTGTAGCAGATAAAAAATAAGAATAGTTAGAACATGTCCAACAAAAAATTCCCAAATCAGAATTTAAAAGTTCAAGTTTAAGAAAATCTATAACTAATTTTGGTGAATGCTCATTAAATGAAGAACTAGAGATGGTTCAAAAAAATATAACTTCAAAGGGTGAGAATAAATATAGAGTTCTTTATGAATAGAAGAAAGCTAGAAAAGTAATGTATGTGGAAAAAGTAAAGATTTTAGAAGTTAAAAAACATATTGAGTCTGAAACGGTATTATATAGATCCAGAAATGTTTTTAATTCTTATGATTATGTTAAGGCTGAAAATAATAAGAATAATATGATTAACAAAGTAATGTTTGTTGGCTCAAAAAAAAAGAAAGAGAAGAAGTTGTTTGAGAAATGTATTCATATTTCAAAAAATAATAATGTTTTATAGGAAAATTATCCTTCTATGGATATTTCCATTATTGTTGGGGATTATGATGCATGAAAATAACGTGTTGGTTAAACCAATGGAATAACTATTATCCCATAGGTTATGAAAGGAAGAAGTGTATGGGGAGTCAATTACTCAAAGAAAGAATTCTGAGAAGGATGTTGTGAAGAAACATGAAAATAATGAAATGAAGATTGAAAATATGTTCCATCCACTAGAAACAATTTTTAAAATATGTGAAAAACCTGGAAACCTTTCCAAAGGATGTATTATTTTGTTACCGGCACAACAAAAGTCTACTAACAATACTCACAAAGATGAAGTGATGAAAGAAAAAGTGGAGAAAAACTCTTGTTGTTAAAACTACATTGAATGATTCAAATGGATAATGACCATAGATATATGATAGTGGGAATTCTACTCACATGATAGGTTACATGAACTTTTTGAAGAATGTGAATTATTTTAAATAAGTAATGGTGATATTTTTAAACGATGAATCCCAGAAAATGAAAGGTGATGGATCAGTAATTATTAGAAAATATAATATGAAATCCAAGAAAACATAGTATGTTGATGGGGAGAAAAATAATTTTCTAAGTTTTTCTCTATTGTTTTATGATTTTAAAAAAGTTTTCTTTAGAAAATATGGATTTTTTATTAAAATTGTAGAAAATTGTATGATTTTTTCAAGACGCCAACATACAAAACGGAATTTCATTCATGTCGGTGAAATAAAAAACTCTTATTATATGAGTAGGTTGGAAGACAATAATTTATGGTATAAAAGGATGTCACACATGTGTTGGTGAAAATGAGTAATTTACCTTAAGGGGAGAGTGTTTGAGATATTCGTTTTTTTTTCAAGAATAAGATATTGGTGTTGCACTATCTATCAGAAAGGAAATATTACAAATGTTTTTCAAAAGAATGTAGAGAGTTGTTCAAAACAACCCTTGGAGATGATTCATTCTGACAACTACGAGTGGATAATAAAATCATAGAAAAATGGTGATAAGTGCATTATTATGTAAATCGATTATGTTAATCACATTACTTGCGTTATGTATAAGAAACATAAATCATATTATTTCAACATTTTTTAAATGTTTGAAAATAAAAGTAGAACTGGAATTTGAGTATTCTATGATGAACCTGTGAATAGATAATGGTAGTGAATATAGAACTGAAGAGGTAGAATAATATATCTAAGATAATTTAATTTTTAATGAGTATTTTTCCCCATATAATCCACAAAAAGATGATATTTTTGAAATAAAAAACAAATCTTGTTGGAAATAGGAAGAACCATGTTACATGAACATGGACACTCTCTTTAATTTTAAAGGAAAGCCATGAGTACTTCTGTTTATATTCAGAACAAAAATTTCTACATGCCTAAATCAGGTATAAATCCATTTTAAGTGTTTTATGTAAAAAATCCAAGTTTTATGAACTTTAGATTTTTTGGATGTCCATGTGTTATAAAAAATTGGTGGAAAATGTGGTGATTTTGATTTGAAAGTTGAAGATGGAATATTTCTTAGATATGATCTGGAGGGAAGGGGATATAGATTATTTAACAAATAAACATAAATAATTTTTTATTTTGTTGATGCGAAATTAATTGAAAGAAATGAAAAATAAAAACATATTCTAGATGAAAAGTAATTTGGGAAAGTTGGAGATAAAAATTATGATAAGGATACAAAAAATTGTATTTCTAATCAAAATGGAGAATCAGAATCATATATTTTATGTGATGAAGAATATATTTGACAATCTTATCTTAGGGCGAGGAAGAAAATGGAATCTCAGAATATAATTGGTGATCAACATCATAATGTTCAAACTAGAAGATCATCTAATACTATTATACATACTTTTTTATATTCAAATGTGGAGCCGAATGATGTGAAAGAATATTATGAGTATCCCTAATGGGTTCAATCCATGTATTTAGAGTTACATCAAATTCAAAATAATGATACATGGTAACTCGTACCAAAGCCTGAAGACAAAAACATTATTGGAAAAATGTTTATTTCATGGAATAAGCAGAATAAACAAGTTGATGTAATAAGAAAAAAAATCAATATTAGCATGTAAAGGGTATTCACAAATTAAAGGTATTGAATTTGATGAAACATTTTCTCTGGTGGAAAGAAATGAAACAATTAGAATCGTTATTTCTATTACTGCACAATGAAGCTAAAAGATATTTCAAATGGATGTTAAATAGGTATTCTTGAATGGTGATCATGAAGAGGATGTTTATATTGAACAACCATATTGTTTTGTAGTTGGGAAAGATTAATGTAATGTGTTCAGATTGAAAAAGGATTTGTATGGCCTAAAAATGATCTGAGGGTACGGTATTCCAAATTAGATACATTCTTAATAAAGATGAATTTCATGAAAGGATGAGTGGATAGAAATATCAACCTTAGAGAAAGTCAAGTGTATTACTTCAATTATTATTGATTATGTGGAAGAAATTATCATTGATGAGAATTATGAAATTAGTTGTGAATGGTTAACTGATGAGATGAAAAAGTTATATTAAATGTCCATGATGGGGGAAATGAAATCATTTCATGGGTAAAAAATCTTGCAGAAGAAATTTTAAAATTTTTTATCGATAAAAGTATGATAAATAAATTCTCAAGAGGTTCATAATAGAGGAATATAAACCATTTTATACCCCAATATCAGCGGGAAGGAAGTTTTTCAACTATTGAGAAGGAGTAAATGTTGATCAGAAATTTTGTCAAAAGATTATTGGACGCCTATTGTATTTGACTTCCTTTAGACCGTACATTATTTATGTTGTTACCTTGTGTGCAAGATTTCAGAGTGATGCAAAAGAATCACACTTTATTCTAGAAAAAATAATTATTAAATACATCAGACGAATAAAAAAAATCATAATTGATTATTGTAGCTCAAAATTTATTGTATTTTTTGGGTATTCGGATTCTTATTGGGCTAGAAATGTTGATTATAGAACATCCACATCTTGAGGTCTATTCATTCATGGAATTAATTCTGTTAGATTGAATTCAATGAAATAGAATTCACTAACTCTTGTTATGGTTGAAGTTGGTTATGTTTCTTCCACTCAAGCCACTACCTAACTTATGTGGATGAAGACTCAATGTAATGATTTACTTGTTCAAGTGATGTTACCCTTGGTCATGGACTGTGACAATAAAAAAACATTCAATCTCACTAAAAATATAGTTTAAAATTCTCATTCAAAGAATATCGAAATCAAATATCATTTCATCAAAGAGAATGTTGATAAGAATTAATTGAAAGTGGGGTATGTTCCAACATTGGAACATGTTATGAACATATTCACAAAACCTTTATCGAATGAATCATTTTCTAAATTGAGGTTGAATATGGTTGTTCAACCTCTTTCTCTTCAAGTTTGAGGTATGGGTTTCTATCCCCTCTCGGATCTTACCTTTGGATTGTATTGTCGCAGGGGATAATTGTTTCATAATTCATTCTTTTGATTGCATAAAAGAGTGAGTTGTGGGTAATCTTTGAATTCGGCATTGAATTGGGAGTCAACTATTCTATCTTTTTGTTATAGTGGTTATAGGAAATTTTTTTTCCAGGGATAATGAAAAAAAGATGAGGTTGAAGAAGATGTGAGGAATGAAAAATAAAGATTTTTTTTCATAATCACTACTTTTGGAATGAATGGTTTTTCTATTGATGATTCTTATTTTCTAAAATGAGTTAGCTCACATATGTTTTGAATTGTAGACAATTAATCCATTTCAAGAGGATACAAAGTTCAGTGATTAATGAAGCATTGTTGGAAAAAAATCCAAATGGGGAGATTGTAAGGGCCTAGCTGAATAATGAAGGTGTTTTTTTTTAAGAATGGTTTTGATGATTGATAATCAATTCCCTTTGTTTTTGGTGGAAATCATAGTGACCATTATTTTAAAAAGAATTTAACTTGTGTATTCTGAAAAATTGGTCCTACTTTTTTCCATCGTAACAAGGAGAACACTTTTTGGAAGAAGTGGTTTTGATCAGAATCACCATGGCTTCGATATAGGATATGATCATAATAAAAAATTGATCGTTATCTATAATGAGATAATAGATCTCATGGAGATTATATCTTACATTATGTAAATTTCCATCAAATTCACTATGAATTCAGAGTGAAATACGTGGTTTTTTTATAGAGAATCACAGTATTTATAACTACACCAAAAAAAATGTGACAATTCATTGCTAATTTGTATTTCATAAAAATTATTAGTTGTTTATGGAACTTTTGAAACAATATTGATGAAATAATGTTATAAATTTGTGGTACCTATTATTTTAAAAATGAGAAAATCAATGTAGAATAAGAGTTAGATAATGAATTCATATGTTATCCTGATGTTATTTATAGACTATCATATATTGAACTATGTGATAATGAATAACCATTTTCCCCTCAAGATATTTGATGACCAATTTGTTTTGTTGAAAGGATCTATCTGATTCTAAAAAATTTATCTATTTTTAGATAGCCAATGTTGAGGGTGAAGAAGGAATATGTTGTAATGGTTAAATTTTGGTCCCACAATGGATTGTAATAGTTCATTGTGATTGATATAAAATTCATGAATGTCCATATACACTTCATGGTATTAATGAAATCATCATTTTATGGTTTTTTATCATTATGTGGTGTTGTTCATCTATTATATTTTAGTTTATTTTAGGAAATAGGTTGATCATGTGGATTATTTTAGTGTTTAATTAGACATATTTTGAATACATAAATAATAATTATTACTATATAAGTGTATCTTTTGGGAACTTAAGGTGGATTTCCATGGGCATGTTGTGTCTCACTATGGCTTTGTAGATGAACTTTTAAATATTGATGTAGTTGTTCATTTGATATCAACCAATAATATTATAAAGGTATAGATTTTATTATCAATAAATATGATCTTGATGGATAGATGGTGGATAAATAACAATAATTATTATTTTATAAAATGAAAAATAGGCTATTTGTGATGCAATATGATATTATACATGAGTTTCATAATAGACTTCTAACAGTATATCTCCGTGTTTCCAATAGGTAACATGATTGGAAATATTTGTTTTTGTTTCTATAAATGAAAAGTCTATTGTCCAAATTTTTTTATTGATGACTAGATTTACAATAGGGGAAATATGAGAATCAATTTTAAACTAGACTTTTATAACAATTAGATATTTCTTAGTGGAAAAGGGAGGATGCTTCAAGTGATTTTACAACCTAGTTTCCTCGATATTTGAGCGGATATGATGTCATATGGGTAGTAGTGAATTTTTTAATGAAGTTAGATCATTTCATAATGATTAAAGAATTTAATTCATTAGATACTTCGGTGACACTACATATAGATGATATTTTTAGGCTTCACATGGTTCCATGGACAATAATTTCTGATCGAGTTCCACATTTTATCTTGAGTGTGTGGTAGAGTTTTCAACAAGAATTTAGCTTCAATTAAATCCATAAAAAGATCATTTATCATCAAATGGATCAGAAGAAGGAGTCGATGATAATACTTTTATAGGAAGTGTTGTTAGTATATGTTCATGACTTTGGAGGTTTATGGTAGAACCACTTAACATTGGTTATGATTTGTTACAATAATAGTTTTCACTCTTCTATTTCTATGTATGTGTTCAATTTATTTTATACACTGTGTTTTTATCACTATTCTGAAAGACCATGGGTAAATAGTGTGCAATTCTTTATCCAAATTTATGGAAAATACAATGTGGAATGTATTAGTGGTTCATTAAAAAAATGGTAGTCAGGATCCTTATAATTCTTCTACGGATCGAAGGAGAATACCTCTAATGGAACAACCATAAATCATGGATTTTATTTTTCTCTAGGGTTATATTTTTTATGATGTATTATTTCAAATGAAACATAAATCTAAAATGATATGTGAAAAATTAGTTGAATATTATTAAGAAAGTTATAATAATAATAAAACCTCTATAAATTAAAAATTTGTTACTAAACAAAAAATTCTTATTTTTAGATGATAAATAACTAATATTATTTAATATTAAATAGAAAGGTTCTTTCTTATAAAAAATATTTTTATAAATATTTATTATTTTATTTTAAAAAATATAATTGGACACCTTTAAAATATTATTATATATGAACTATTATATTAACACTTATTTAATTAGAAATTTTACTTTAATAATATGAAGAAAATAAATTTTTTTTGTGATTATTTTCACATCAATACAGTTTATATTTATATTTTATATTTCTTCTTAAAAGATAAATTATCAAAAAAATTAATATTATTTTTATGAAATTATTTAAATTTATAATTTCAATGTGTCAAAATTATCTTATGTTTAAATTTTTATATTTTTCGGGAAAGGATTAATATTGGGTGAATATTGAAAATATTGGTAATGCACATGCAACAACTTTTATGACAGTTTCACAGCAGAAGAATGATTTGAATGTTAATTAAAACTTATTTCTTTAACCAATAAATATTAATAAATTAAAATAAATAATATTTAATTACAATAATGAATTTATAAAACCCCTTTTTAATATTTTAGAAACATAAGTAAAATTTCACTCTGATAAGAACAATTTTTGGTATGTTTCTTTTAACTAAGTATCCACAATGTGTACTTTGGGTTTGGATTTTTAAAAAAAACAAGTAAATATTATTTGGTTTATAATAAACCAAATAATTTCATATAAATCATGAAAATTTATAATTTTCATTAGTCATAAATTTTTTTCATAAAAATAAACATTTTAAAAATGATTTTATCCCGTTATGTGTTCTCATATTAAAATTAACATTTAACAGCATTATAAATTTTATTTAAAAGAAATATTTCATTTTCATAATAATTAGTTACATATTATTCAATATGTCTCATTTTATTTTTATCTATAAAAGTTAATTACATTGGTTAAAATTAGACACTATGGTAATAGCCAAAATTATTAAATGTGAGACTTATTTGAGTAAATAATTATTAAAAATGAAAAAAAAAATTGTTTGAAAATGTTTTATTGAGTATATTGTGTAATTACCATATCATTAACTCCATTATTAGATCAATATGACCGTTGAATAATAAATTAAACTTTTATCTTTTTATAAAAAAGTTACTCCCTTATAAAAGTATCCACCACCACCCCACTTCTACTAAAAACTCAAGCCACTTATATTTGAAAAATAATAATTCAAATTAATTCTCCAAAACAATTTTACATCCCATATAGGTTTTATTATTCTTGAAAAAAAAATTCTCAAATCCTTTACAAGAGCCTCAGCCTAGTTGGTGAGGACTCTACAAGTGCATCCCAAAGTCCTGAGTTCAAAACCGGGCAGAGAAATATTTCCAAAAATTGTAGTAGTATCGTAGCAATATTGTAGCAGGCACTATAGTATGGACTATAAGAGGTACAATAGCTGGAACTATAGGAGAAACTGTTTAGTACTGTAGTATCTTTTACTTTTCATTCGTTTTGGATTTTGGGACACCAGTTTGGACCGTGGGTATATCGAGGCCTTTGGTCCACACAAGGCCTTCGGTCCAGTAAGGATTTTGGTCCACCTCAAGGCCTTTGGGCCACCTCAAGGCCTTCGGGCCCCATCAAGTCCTTTGGGCCACATGAAATTGTGCTGAAATGATCAGACAGACACTACAAGGAGCAGACTCTGGATGGGGATTCTTGGTAGGCACATTAACCAGAGAAAAACGTAAGATGAATTTTCAAAATGAGATAGTATGCAATTGCTATACGTACCAGCCTCTGATTGCATGGGAATCCTAGAAGAACAATCATGAGAAGGTGGGGAGCTGATATCATGATGATGAAGTTGGGAGGAGGTGTTCCATGTATAGTCTGTATATTTTCTAAGACCTAAGGTTCGTGTAATCTCTGAGCCTATGGTCCTTGTAAGGGGTCACCCTCATCCCTTGAAAGGGGGGTTATCAAAAATCCATAAAAAAGAATGCCTTCAGCCATTTTGGAAAATCCTTAATCAATTTTCCCAAGGATATGTTCCAAGGGGTAAGGTAAAAATTTTTAATCACTCATTTTCTATTTCTATTCTCTTATTTCCCCACCTTCCCATTCAAATATATTTCATCCATAAAATTATAATGACATTAGTATTTTGATAATAATGAAATTTTATTTTAATGATGAAATACTCGTTATCTACTATCCACTCTTCTCCTTAAGAAAAAAATGAGAACACCATCCATATATTCATTAAGACTACCACTCCCATGAATGTGATATATTTCATTTTCTATATAGTTTGTTATTATTTAACAAATTATTTTAATATAATATTTATCTTGTTTGAAAATTCTAATTAAAAAATTATTTTATAATAATGATATTGTTCCAAAAGAATCACTTTCTTAACAATACACACAAAATGATTATTACTTGTTCTTATTTGGGTAGGTTTGACCTCAAAATTAAACAATTATATAAATTTATATCATGTGTGATAATAATAACTCATCCAATGGTGTTATTATTCCTTAATGGGAATTTTTTTTTGATATGGAAATTTTTTATTAACATTTTACTTATTATTATTGTTCCACCCTTTGGTTCCTTAAAAATTATCAAAATATGTTCATCACCAATTTCATCATAATGAATCTAAAATAAATTAGTTTTCAAATTAAATTAAAAAATTATAAATATTAATAAAACATTTTTTACCTATAATTATCTATGAGTTGTTAATTTTGTATCTAAAAATTACAATTGACACTATTAGAAAAATATAATTACTAAACAAACAACAAACATAATAACATTTAATGATGAAAATAATATATAACAAGGAAATATAATTTTAATAAATGATTATATATTACTTTCTTTAATGGATATAAGTTTTAATATGGTTATGGAATATGTTATTAAGATGGTGGTTTTTTATATAGGATGTTAGAGAACATTCGACTAAGCAGGATTAAAGGTAAGGGTGTTTCACAACTCGACCTACATTAATTAAGTATAATTCGTATTCTTTAAAATCAATATTATATACCAGGTACATTATTCCATATGTTTTTATGATGATTTATTTCCTCTTTTTTAGGATTTTTTTTCACTCTCATAAACATCTATTAAAAAAATCTTCTAACAAAAACGTGTTGTTATAATAGGATTTCGTGACTCAACTACTTTTCTTGAGTCATAATGATTAATTTTTTTATAAACAAATACACTAAGGTATTATTACATTATATTATGATATTATAATTCCAATCCTACATTTTCTTTTTTGGAATTATATTTATGGATTTTGGTTTTTATAAAAGTCTATAATGTTACGAATAATTCCAATCATATCTTAATGAGCTCTTTCTCTTTTATATCCATGTTCACTGTTCTTGTAATTGTTCTCCCTTCTTATTTTAAAATATAAATATGTTTTACTTTTATCAATATTAATATCTCCCATTATAACTTTTCAAAATAAATATTTATCACCTTTTTTTATGATATGGTTTTCAATAATGGTATCATCAAAATGCTGGAAATATTTCTTCCTTTACAGATTATACATTTTATTCAACTCTAAATTTCCATTGAAAAACCATTAAGTCTATTTTTAGACTTCGTTATTGAAAATTATTTTTTATAGAATTTTTTTTAGAAATCACTTTTCCTTTATGAAAATGAATTTTCAATATAGCATGTAACATAATATTTTTTGAATATGGAAATAACATTTTATAAAAACTATTTTATTTTAATACTTTTACATTATTATAATTATTATTTATGAAAATGTGTTTCCATATTTTAAAATCGTTTTCCAAATTATATAAATTATTTATGATTTTGAAGGAAAAAGGAAAAAAATTATTTTCCAAAATAATATGTTTTATTTTTAAATGGAATTCATGATTTCAAAATGGATTTTAAAGTTATCTATTTTCAAAAAAAAAGATTTTGGTGTTTTCATGTCTTATCAAAAAATTATTTTAAAAATATTTCTTTTATGTATTTTTTCCATGAAAACCTCTTTTAATGGAAAAATTTTAAATGTTTTCACAAACTCAAAATATTTTATTTTTAATGATTTTTTATTTTTTTAAAAATGGATAATTATTTATGATTTTAATGTTTTTTATTCAATAATATTAAAAGTATGGATTTAATCTATATCAATATCCTTTTATGATCCATATGTTTCTCTTATGATATGTTCTTATGATACCATCCACACTATTTCTCTAGATTGGTAATGGTGATGATGTTTTAAGGAAGATTCCATAAAAAATATTTCTTCCCCTTTAGTTAATTAAGCTACAATTAAATGATGAATGTTTTATGATCATATGGAATAATTTAATACCATTGGATTTATTAGATGGTTTGAGTCCACTATATCCCTATAACAATGTGTTTATGGTTTTATATCACCTGTTATAATGAATCATGTATATAATTTTATTCGTTCCTAGGATAAAGGATTATCCTTCATAGATTATGATTACATCATAAAGGGTTAACAATATTGTATTATGCTCAGAACATAAATTGTGATACTTCTTAGATTACAATCACAAAATATAGCGTGGGCCTTATAGGATTACAATAAAAATATAATGAGTGAGTGTTCTTGGATTACACTCACAATATAAGGTAATTTCCCTCTTGGATTACCCTCAAAATATAAACGGGGAAGCTTTTTGGAATAAAATCCCAATATAAAAGTTGATACCTTTTGGATTTTGATTAAAAAAAGTTTATCCATCATGTATTATGATAAAAACCTAAAGGCTGGGCCTTCTTGGATATCCACACAACATAAAGTGTCATCCATCATGGATATGCTCAAAATATGACAATTCATTTTTCTTATGTTTTCAAATATAATTCCTTATTTTGATCTGTCTCAAATTACATCCTATATTCTAATATCATATATTTATGATTATTCTCCATTAATAATGATTATTATATCACACTATGATTACATCCTACATGTTTGTTCATTTTAGATTACATTTCCTTTAATAATATCTTATAGATAAGTATTATCATTCTATGTTCTTTTAAACAAGATTTTTCACACTTGTTATTATTTTCTCATGTTATTATAATATAAAAACGGATAACAAGTTTATGTAATTTTCTTTACTAGTGTTTGATCTCACCCATTTCTTATGATTTCATTACATATGTTTTGAAGATGTATCAAACCAAGGAAATGTTTATAATGGGATCTAATATGGTGTGATTTTGGAGGATTGTTCAAAAATATTTTAATATAAGTTACTTATGTAGCTAGTCCTCAAAGACATTAATCCATTAGGTTTATTCATTTTTTTGTGTTATTATTTTGAGACGTAATTTTATTGTGATATATATATATAGGGTTATCATGATTCACCTCACTTTGTATCAAAGTCAGTGTTTAATGAAACTGTTTTTATCAGTACATTTGGGTGTGATTATGGGTTTCCTAAGTTCATATCATAATAGGGTTCAATTATTTTTTGTATTAGGGTATTTATTTTGGGGAATAGGATAATATAATTTTATTCAAAATTATACGGATGTGTTTAATTATAGGATAACATAGAAATGTTTTGGTAATTTAGTGATTGAAAGATTTCCTAAAAATTAAATAACTTTTCGGATACTATAAATTGAATGTGTGTAACACCTCAAGGCATTAAAAATAAATTGAAATTCATAAATCACTAAATCTATACATAATGAAACATCATTTTAAAAAGATAGTTATAAACTATCCTTTAATCTAAAATTTTCTAAATCTATTATTAGAATTTCAAATAAAAGATATCTATTAGTGTTATCAGTAAGTTATTTGAGGTCTAATAGAACCAACTAGATTTTTTGGTGAATAGAAACACACACTTATGAATAGTAATATGAATTGTTATATGACCCTTATGAATAGTAAATCATATTATTTTTTTATTTTCATTTTTTATAAGACAATTAGATCATAATAAAATTTTATAGGTGATATAAAATCAGTTATAGTATTGAAATTGATATTTTGGAATAAAATATGATTTTATTGAAAAATTTAATTAATAATATTATAAAAATTAAAAAAATGGCATTTATTTTTGAATTCTACACATCAAATAATGTTTAGGTTGAATTTTTTGTATATTTCTAAAATTCTAGAATTTATGATGAATAGTAATATATGGTAATATGCCATATATATACATTATTAGTTAAATATTGTATTCCTAGAATCATTGCTGATGTAAGCATCCCTTTTTATAACTCACATGCTCTATTTATTGTTTATGGTCATATGAATCAAGACTGTTCATGGTATAAATTCTACCAAATCCCCTTCCCAATGACCTTCCCACGTCCAAGACATATTTGTCTTACTAAAAGGCGAAAACCAAAGTCCATAATGAGGATCTCAATGAGAAGAGATCAAAAGGTAAGAATCCTCTTTCATTTTCTGGTTTTGTCTTTTCAATTCCTTTTCTTTTTATATACTTCATTCCCCTACCCTTATCCAATAGGACTAAAATATCCAAAATATTACATATTATTGATGCTATAATGTTTCTGGAAAACATTAATCAACATTCATCATCTCCTCTTCCTTTTATTTTAAAAATAAAAACAATGTCTGTGATGTGCCGATTTACCAAAATTGTGGACGATGTGTCTTCAATTTCCATTACTTTTTTGAAAATTAGATAGAAAACAATTTTAATTGTTGAAACAGATTTAAAATATTATTATATATCTACTTTAATGTTCTTGAGTAAACATATATACACAATATTATGTTTTATAACGAAACTAGTCCGTGATTCTCAAAGAACCACCAAAATGATATAAACAGATATAACTAATGATTTATCTAATGATTCATCTACATAAAATATAAACAAAATTATTTATGGAATCATATAATATTCTAGGAAACATATAAATACCATATAGTTCTACTTTTAGAGATTATATTCCATTCAACAAGGAAATCCATTACAAACTGACCTAAGAAATCTTGTAAAGAACGCACCCAAAACAATGGGAAGAACAAAATATTATTAATTAATGGCTTGAATGATGCTATAAAATGATAATATAACATGTTATAAACATCAATATGTTACTTTAAATTAATAATAACACTATTTTAACCATTATATATGAGGTTTAATAAAGATTCAAGTAAAACAAACCCAAGGTAAGGCAATTCTTAACCCATCTTTCATTCTTTCGGTTAACCTTTTATTTATTTGATTATGTGGAACTAAGAATATTTGTGTAATGAATTTTGATTAAATTATGTTTTATCATGTGTGTTTATATTTTATAATCATTTTCCATTCAATTTATTAGTTTCTATATCAATTATATGATATTTTGAATGGAGTATTCATTAAAAATCCTCTTTTAAATTACAATTTTTACAAATTTCGAAACGAATGTTTTGGGAAAGTATTCATGTTTTAAGATTATGTTATGTTTCTAGTTAATTTTTAATGATAAGGTTGGAACCTATATATCCCTCTAATTCACTTGGTATGTGTATGTTGTAGGTTAGTCATATCGTTACTCCATGTGTTACTCTGATGGTTACACCCTAATGTTGTCATGAGGGTTACATTATAAGGTAGCTATGAGGATTACAAATAATAAGGCATCCATGAGGGTTAAAAAATTAATTATATAATTTCCCAAGATACCCTTATTCTCTATTTATGTATTCTATGATTTATTAAAATATCGTGTATGAAAAAGTAAGTATATGATTTTTTATGGGTGATAGGTATGTGTTTGTGGAAATGATTTTATATATTTATAAGTATTCCGGGATAATGGTTTCATTCCTTCATTTTATATCACATACGATGCCTTTAATGCTAATCCCATGTTTTTAAATTCTTTTCACAGGTTATTAGGATGTGTAAGAGAAATAAGGAATTCAATTTAAATGTTATGAATATTTTTCAAAGATATCATGTTGTTGTTTTGTGTTTAAAATGTTAGGTTTTAGAAGAAATGGATATTGTTTTAATGGTACCCACATTGTATTTTTAAGGGATTGAATGTATTATTTGTGTCATAACATTATAAAAATATAAACCAATAATATATTTGGGAATGAAAAGAAGTGAAATCTAGTTGAAATAACTAGAATATAGAATGTTTATGGTCGAGACCTTATAGTTTGTATCAAAGCACAATTTACATAACTTTAATAGTTATGATAATGTAAATAGAATACCATAAATGATTATTACCTTAGGTTTATGATGAAATTATATAGAATTTAAAAATTACCATGTTTCTTTATCTATGATATGTCTGTTTAGAATGGTTTTTATGCAATAGAAATAGAGAAACACATGTTGGAAGGAACCGAGAGGCTGATATCATTCCGCATATGCTACTAGGAATGGTGGGAATTGGAACTGAGAATTTTCTGACAGTAATGGATCAATTGAAATAGGTATTAAATAGAGTTATAATACATTCAAGAGAAAATCCAGAGTTACCACATAGGAACATGATGATAGCTCGACATTTTATGAGGCAACACCCTCATACTTTCAGTGGATCCTCTAACCCAATAGTGGATGAAGGCTAGATAAAAGCCCTTGAGAAGATATTTTATGTTATGGTATGTTTATATAATCAAAAGGTAAGTCTTTAAATTTATCATTTTCACATTTAATTTGATTAGTGGTGTTCTATGGTCAACAATAACATGTATAGAGAGGAGATTTATGACTTATAGTGGGATGAATTTAAAAGTAATTTCCTTGAAAAATATTTCAAAAGGTGGTTTGACATAGGATGGAGAATAAATTCCATGAATTGAAGAATAAGGAGGAAGATTTAGTGTCCTTTTATGAAGAACAAATCACCTGACTGGCAAGATATGCTCCAAATCGTATTTTGGATCTTGATATCAAAATCAATCATTTTTACTCAGGATTAATTCCAAGATATCAAAGGGAATTGGATTCTCGTTAGTTCAAAAGTTATGGTAATATTTTTTGATGTGTAGAGAGGGTAGTAGATGAGTTTTCTTATAACCACAAATACCTTGCCAAAAATATAAAAGAAGAGGTCCAGATGGAATGTGGTGGATAATAACCAAACAATGAAATATGATGCGAAGAAAGATTAATTTTCAGTTTGTGAAAAGTGTGGTGAAAAGAACCCTGGGGAAAGCCTTATAAAACTAGAAAGTGTTTTATATGTGGAATTTTTTTATATATGACACAATATTGTAATGAAAATGATCAGAAGTCTAATACTGATAAGAATTCTGTAAAGTGTTTTAAATGTGGTGAGATGGACCATTATTCATATTCCAGCCCAATGAGAGATCTGAATAATGCAATAAATCCAGACTACAAGAATAAAGTTGTAGTGAGATAATTTGGAACTACGTCAGTTGATGTTGGTACAACCAATGAAATTTTATCAGGTGACATGTTTTTTTACAATGATTTTTCTAAAGTTTTTTTGATATGGGGTCTAAGAAATAAATTATTTTGGATAATGTTTTTGATAAATTGGAAATATCACCTCAATAAATGAGACAAGAACTTATTTTTAAAACACCAAGGGGAAATATTATAGAAAATATTAATTAAAATAATCTTTCTATTGTGTTATGTGGAAATAAATAAATTGAAAACCACGTTGTTTTTCCCTTATTATAGTTTGATATCATTCTGTGAATGGATTTGATTTCTATTTATCATGATAAGATTGATTGTAGATATGAAGATGTTTCTTTTAGAAAGAGTTTCATTTTGTTTACAAGAATGAAAACTAACAATTAATAACATATATGGAAGCTGAGAAATTACTGAACAATGGAAATGAAATTTATCTTTCTCATATTGTTGAAAACAAGGAAACTATATAGTTAAATGATGTACCAGTAGTAAATGAATACCCTGATGTTTTTCATGATGAGTTTCTTGGTTTTATACCTGATAAAAAAGTTCAATTCACAATTGACTTAGTTCCTCATGATAATCCAATTTCAAAACTATTATTTCGAGTGACTCAAATGGAACTTCTTGAATTGAAATATTAGTTATAGGTGTTTCTTGATAAAGGCTTCATTCGTCGTAGAACTTTACCATGGGGATATCCTTCTTTTTTATTTAAAAATAAATATAGTTTCATATAACATTGAATTAATTATATAGCATTGAATAACATTACTATTAAGAATAAGTATCATTTTCCACACATCAATAACTTTTCTGATCAGCTTCAAAGAGCGCAGTATTTTTACATGATTGAATTGTGAATTTTGTACCATTGGATGAAGGTGAAGAAAGATGAATTTCCAAAAAATAAATTTTCAAATTAGATATAGTCATTATGAATTTATTATTAGGCCATTTTGTTTATCTAATTCAGCTGTTTTATTCATGGATCTTATGAATAGTATATTTCATGAGTTCTTGGATATGTTTTTTATTGTGTTTATTGATGAATTCATGGTATATTCTATAAATAAAAAGGAGCATGAAAAACACATTTGGGTTATTTTGAAAACCATAACAGAAAATAATATGTATTGAAAATTTAGAATGTGTTATTTTTGGTTGAAACATATTTCTTTTATTGGGAATATTGTAAATAAGGATGGAATAATAGTATCCAACCAAAACAATAGTTGTTGATAAATGGACAAGACCAAAAAAATGTTATATATATAAATACTTTTCGTGGACAAGCACATTACTAGTAATGGTTTGTTAAAAAAATTCATAGTTATCTAGCTTTCTAACTATGTTAACATGAAAAGGGGTTAAATTTATTTGGATAGAATAATGTGATGTTTGTTTTCAGGAACTGAAAAAGAAAATAGTGATTTCTCTAGTTTTAGCCCTACCTTCCATAAATGGTATGGTTTTCATCTACAGTGATGCTTCATTTAAGGGACATGGCTGTGTTCTAAAGAAGAATGATCAGGTAATTGATTATTCTAAAAGACGAAAAAAAACCCCATGAGTTAAAATATCCCAAAAATGATTTGGAATTAGTAGTTGTGGTATTTTATTTAAAAATACAATGAAATCTGTTATACAGAGCCAAATTTGAAATATATACCGACCATTAAAGGCTGATTTATATATTCACTCAGAAGGATCTAAAAATAAGATAGATAAGATTGCTTGAATTAATAAAGGATTATGATTTCATGATCAATTACCATCCAGGAATAGAAAGCAATGTGATGGATTCCTTGAGTAAAACACATATTTCATCATTAACCAAGATACGATTTGAATATGACCCCTTGATTAATAATATAGTGAATTTTTTCTTGGAACTTTTTGGGTAAAGAAATTCCTCTATTTTTATTTTGGACTCAAAGAAGCCATATTTGTCAGAAATAATTAACAATGTGAAAAGAGAATACTATGAGCTATAGAAAAATGTATGATTTTTTAAATGGGTATGTTTCTATAGTTTAACATTGATATATATTGTGTTTTTATATTTGGGGAAATATGGTGTGTGCATTGTGATTCCCATCAGAATAAGGAGTTGCTTTAGGAAACTCATAGTTATCCATTTCCAGTTCATCATTGTAGCATAATGATATACAGAGACCTTTGGATGTATTACTAGTGGGATGGAATGAAAAGAGATATTGCATATTTTACCATGAAATGTTTGACATTTTAACAGGTTAAAGCATAGCAATATTTACCGAAATAGATTCTTCGGCCTTTACTAGTTTTATAGTTGAAATGGGAAAGTATATCCATGGACATCATTGTGGGGATACGAAATAATTCTCAAGGGAATAATTAAATCTAGGTTATTGTTTATAGACTGACTAAATATTCTCATTTCCTTCTTATTAAATAAATTATGTCTTTGGAACAACATTATCTATGGTACCTCAATTATATTGTCTAGTTACATAGATGTCCTCTTTCCATTGATTCTAAACGTGATCCCAAATTCCCGTCTAACTTTTGGAAAGGCCTTCAGATGTCATTGAAAACATAATTACATTCCAATACAACTTTTCAACCTCAATCAGATGGGCCTTTAGAACAAACAATTCAGACATTAGAGGTTATGCTTTGAGCCTCTTCAATGTATTATCAGGAAAGATGGGATTATCATATTTATTTTGTTAAATTTTCTTATAATTATAGTTCTGATTCCAGTATATAGATGGCACCCTTTAAGGCATTATATGGGAAGAAGTGTCAAAATCCATAATTTTGGGTTGAATTCATTGAAAGGAAGTTAACGAGACCAAAATTAGTAGAGAGTGTGGATGGGAAAGTAAAGATAATCCAGAAACACATGAGGACAGCTCAGAGAAGGTAGGATCGTTATGTAGATAACAAGAAGAAATACGTTTCTTTCAAGGCAGGTGATCATCTTTTTCTTAGAATATCACCATGGAAGAGTGTTACGCAATTTGGTAAGAATGGAAAGCTATGTCCACCATTAATTAGACCTTATTAATTCTTGATAATGTTGGACTAGTCACCTACTGAGTAGCTTTTCCTATGACTTTATCTCATTTACACAATGTTTTTCATTTTTTTATGTTGAGAATGTATGATCCAAATTCATCTTATGTTTTGATCCAAGACGCAGTTCTGTCGGAATAGAGCCTTTATTATGAATTGAAACATGTTTAGAATCTTGATCGAAGAGAACAAGTATTGTGGAATAAGGTAATCCACCAGGTAAATGTTTTGTGTATAAACCTCATGGTTGTAGAAGCAACATGGGAATCTGAAAATTCTATGAAGTAAAGGTACCCTCAATTGTTTAATAAGTAAAAAAATTGGAAGATGTAATTTCCACAATGTGGGGAGAATGTAACACCCCATGTTTTTACAAATAAATTGAAATTCATAAAAAACTGAATCTCTAAATAATGAAATTTTTTTAAGAAGAACTACCTGTTAAAATTAATTTTTTTACTTCTACGATTTAAATTTTGAAAAAAAAACATCTACAATTGTGATGAGTAAGTTATTTGGAGTTTGTTAGAGCCAATTTGATTTTCTAATGAATAGTGATATATGCTTATAAATAGTACTATGAATAGTGATATGACACTTATGAATATTAAATCATATTAATATTTTATTTTCTTAAGGTTATATGTTAAGGAGATCATGATTAATTTTTCAAGGTGATATAAAATCAGGTAGTGTTTTAAAATAGCTATTTTTGGAATATAATATGATTTTATTTAAAATTTAAATTAATCATAATTAGATAATTATTTTTTAAAAAATGATGTTCATTTATGAATTCTACTTATTCAAAAATGTTTTGGGTGACTTTTTCTTATTTTATTTATATTCTGTACATTTTTATGAACAGTAAAATATGGTAATATACTGTATATAATCATCATCAGTTAAAGACACTATTACTAGCATCATGGTTGATGTAATCACCCTTGGTAATAAATCACATGATCAATTTACTATTTAGGGTCACATTAATCAATACCATTAATAGTCTTAAGCAAAAATGCTAAACTAATGTTTAAAATAATGGGAAACCCATCACCTCCTCCAGTATAAATACCACCCTCACACCCTCTTCCTCTCACACCTGTAAAGCATTGATCATTGTCTAAATTCTACAAAATAACCATTTCAAGTCCCTCCCTACGTCCAAGAACTAATGGACTCACCAAATGGCCAAAAACAAAGGCCTTATGGAGGATCTCAAGGAGAAGATATCAAGAGGGTATAATCCTCTTTCATTTTCTGCTGTTTTCTTTTCAATTCCTTTTAATTTCATATAATACCTTCCCCTAACCTTATCCAAGAGGAATGAAACCTCCAATAATCTTATATATTTTTTATTTTATCATTTTTATCTAAATAATTCATCATTATTATTCATATCCTCTTCCTTTTATTCTAAAAATTAAAACACCATTTGTGAGGTGCAGATTTACAAAAATCGTGGTCGATGTGTTATCAATTTCCATTACTTCCATCAAAATAGGATATAAAATTATTTTAATGGTTTAAACAAAAATTAAGTGTATTAAATATTATATTTTATGTTATGGAGTTGACATATATACATAATATTATGTTATACAATGAAACTAGTTCTTGATTATCAAAGAACTGCCAAAATGATCTAAATGAATATCAATAAGGATTTATCGAATCATTCAACCTCATACATATCACAAAAATGATTTATTGAATAATTTAATATTTTTGGAAATATATTAATACCATTTCATTTCACTATTGGTGTTTCACTCCCATTCAGTAAGGAAATCTATTACAATCCATCCTTGGATATCCTGTAAAGAACACACCTAAAACAGTTGAAAGAACACAGTATTATTAATTAATGGGTGGAATGTTGTTATAAAATGATCATATAAGGAGTTATAAACATCAATATGTTACATTAAAATATTAATAACACTATTTTAACCACTATACATGAATTTTAAACCTATTTCAATTAAGAAAAACCTGAGGTAAGGTAATTCTTAACCCAATTTCCATTCATTGGGTAAACCCTCTATTTTAGGGGCTAATGGTATCATTCCTTCTTTTAATATCCCTTAATTTTCTTTTAGTTCTCATCACATGTTTTAAATTTATTTTCACGGGTTATAAGGATGTATAACAAAAATAAAAAAGTTATGTAAAATGTTTTGAATATTTTTTAAAGAAATCATGTTGTAGTTTTGAGTTTAAAATTTTATATTTTGGAAGAAATTGATATTGTTTTAATGGTACCCACATTGTATGCATGTGGGTTGATACAAATGAGTTATGTACTAACGTTCAAAAACTCTAAACCAAAAAGATCTTTGGGAATTTAATGAAATGAAATATATTTGAAATAACTTGATTATGTAATGTTTAATGATAAGACCTTATAATGGATTTTTAATTTAGATGAACCTAGAGGTAATCACCCTAAAAAAGGCTAGTTTTTTATTATATTGATATTTCCTTAGTACAAGATGAGTGGGACTAATAAAGTACACCTATCAAGTTGATCTTGTAGGATATTATTTTGTCAATCACTTTCTCTTTATGATACATTATCAAATAATGATTATGTTAAAGAATTAGGATATGAATTATGAGATAATACATCCTAAATAAATGTTGATTGAACTGAGAGTGATTTTGGTTAATTTGAATTCTAATATAATGGTTTAAAAGAGTAATACATTTTGAATTTGATTTTTTTATAATCCCATTTATGATCATTATATTATGATGTTAATTGTTCATTAATCTCATTAACCTATATGGGTTTAATTAATAGATGAACCCTTAAGGAAACAAGTTAACAATCCATTCATTTAATAGTATAGATACTACCCCAATGGGAAACCTAACATGATAAGAATTAGACTGATAAATTATATAGTTATTCCTAAAAATCTATCATGAATTATGATTAACAGTTTTAACATATTTGATTTTAAAAACTCATGAAATATGATAAGGATGGAGTCTCATGAATGTTTAAGTGATTAGGGTGATGAAGGAATGAAAATTCAATTTCCTTCATGTCAAAAAATATTTGAAGAGGATCCTAGGGGAATGTCTCAAAAAACCTCTAGATTATTTAGCTACAGTAAATGAGGTAATCAATGTATATTATATTGAGGAAAAATTTAGTGTTTAGTTAACATAATATGGGAAAATAAGGGTATTCCTAAATATCTAATAACAATAAAATGTTTTAGATGGGATTAATTTGTTCACTATGAACACTAGTGCACTAATCTAAGTAATTAAGAATAAAATCAACCCAAACAACCCCATAGACCATGGTAATAATGAAAATAAAATTCAATGACTAGTATTAAGATGGATAGTGACAGTTAAGTGGTGATTGGTATACCAATTCATAATCTATAATTACAAATTTCTAATATCATATAATTTTTAAAAAAATTTAAGATATTAATTTTGATGTATAAAAACAATATTATATGATTTTTTATATCCAATTTTAAGATCGGAGAGTATATTTAATGATTCAATATGTGCTAAATTATAGTTTAAAAATTAAACTAAAATTAAAAAATCCTTTTATTTTGATTAATTAGATGCAGAGATCATCAAATATTTATATTTTATTAATTGAATGCATAGATCATCCAAAATAACCTATTTTACTAAACAAAAAAATATTAAAACTCTCTAAAAAAATTCATAATGGAAATAAAAAACATTTAGAGACAAGGAAATTTAAACATTATAGAATATGCAAGAAAAAATTAATAGAAGGGTTAAAATAATTAAAAATAATATAATATTAATAATTAAGCAATTCCATAACCAAAACATTAGGTATCCATATCTTTAAACAAAATTAGAAGCTCTATTTCTTTATTAAAATAAATTCCTAAATCAAATCAATATTGAATCTCTCTCTTTTTAGCCTTAAGTAAACTCAATCAACTAAATAAATATCAGTTGTCCTCCTATCACCAAAATCAATCTATATAAACTCAAATCAGATATAATTAGTACAAATTGAAAAGGTTTATGTAATTTAAAATCTTCATTCAGATTTATCAGAACTAAAACTCTCTAAATATTTAAAAATTGTAAGTAAAAAGATGTTACATTAGTGTAAAATTTAGATAGTTTGAGTCACAATAGAATCATATACTTGCTACTCAAATGAACCTCTATTTATAAGAACACCTCATATAGTCAAAATTTTTTATTCTCAAATATTGTTTCAATGGTCATAGAGAAGATCCATCTAGACGGCTAAACATGTTCTGTACATCTTCATCTGATGTCATTTTTATTGTATCATCACAATGATAAGAAAATCTTTCAGCCGATACGAATAACATAATTGTATTTATTGTAAAATTTTATTAATATATTTTATTAATTAATGATCATAGGATAAACTATGTCAAGTTCTTGTAAAGAAGTAAACATTGATATTCTTATGGACTAAATCATGATTTTCTTACTGAGTAAACTGATCTAGTCCCATGGACTAAATCAACTACTTTTAATTAAGTAAACTTTGATCTTACAAAGGACTAAATCAAGTTCATATAATGATGTAATATTTTTTTCCCATTTGACTAAATCAATCTCTTCCCTGTAAATATAATGTTTACACTCATCAGATTAAAATGTTATTGACGCATGGTAGAAGTGAATGACTTCTATAAAAACATTTTATAATCTTGTGATATATAAAGCTATTAAAGGCATTATATTTAATAATCTGTATTGTTATTTTCCAAACTAATTATAAAAATTATTGATTGTATAAATTTCAACTTACAATAATGTATATGAATATACTTCACAGTTTATGGGACTACGATTAATGAAATTCTTATTATCATTCCTTTAGATTAATTTGATGTGACTATGGAAATGTATTGGTTATATATATCAAAAATCCAAATTATGTACCAAAATAGGAAAATTTCATTTCATATCTCAAACTAACATTTGAAAATATAAAAATTCATGGATAACTATGAGCCCTCTTAGAAAAATAATTCTATAAAAAGAGTTATGATTTTTTCTAATGAGGGCTATTTAGTTCAAATGATTGGAGATATGAACTCATTATTAGGATTTACCTATTATATGGTCAAAAAATATATTTTATAATATTGTAAAGTTCATATATAAAAAAAATTCTATCTTGAGTTATGTCTATGTTTTAGATATGCATTTATTTTTTTGAAGTGAAAATTAAAATTTGAAGGATGTAATTTATTTGGATGGTGAACATAACACAATGAGATTTTGGAATATATTTTTTGTATAAATTAATAATAATTTTGAAAGATTATTTCAAAAAAACAAAAAGAGTTGTGATATATTATATAAATATTATATAGATAGTTATAAAAATAATAAAACATCTAGTAAATGAAAAATATAACTCAACCAAAATTTCTTAAATTTAGAGGAAAAATATCTAATATGATTTAATATTAATAGGATTTTTATTTCTAAATTAATTATTTTTTAAGTGTTTTATAAGATATCATTATAAATTTCCTTGAAAAAAATTAAAATATTATTATATATGAACAAATATATTAGCACTATTTTAATTGTAAATTTATATAAACCCAGATTAAGAACATTTAATGTTTAAAATTATATTTTTCAATAGAAATAGTTTTCTTTTATAAGTTGTATATTCATTTAAATGAGAAAATAATAAATGTTTTAATTTTAATTTTTATAAAATGAAAATATTTTTTTAAATCATGTTTATGTTATATTATATTAAATTTTTTATATTTTTCTCAAAACTTTGAATTTTTTTTAATAATGAAAAATATTAATTTTGAAAATACATTCACTTTTGTGGAAATTTCTTATTATAAGAGTGACGTGAATGTTTATAATAAATAGTTATTATATAAATAATATATAATTATTAATTAAAAATATAATTTTAAAATGAAAAATTTAATTTATAAAAAACATGATTAAATTTTTTAAAACTAAAGTAATATTTTATTCTCATGAAATTTATTTTTTTCTCATTCTTTTAACTAAGTACCCAAAATGTTGAATTTGGATGTGGATTGTTTTCAAATAAAAATAAATATTATTTGGCTAATAATAACAGATTTAATGTCATATAAATAGAAAACGTTGATAATTTTATCTCAATCACAAAATTTAAGAATAAAAATATACTTTTTCTAATAATTATATTTAAACCGTACATGTGCTAATATTAAAATATTTATTCCCACCCTTAAACATGTTATTTGAAGAAATATATTTAATATTTTGAAAAATATATTATAAATTATTAAATATTTCCCAATTTATTTGGAGGCATGAAAATAAAATTTTTAAGAAATAAATTTGTTTCCAGTGTAAAAAATAATGGAAAAATTGGAAAATATAAGCATTGAAGACATATTTACTTTAAACACAAATGTGAAAATATATTTTTTAGTATTTATTGACCTTAACTTTTCCCCCATTGCATTATTTTATTCATTTTGTTTTTTATTTTTTATTTTAGCTATTATATTATTATAAAAATATCACCCACTTTACTTATAAAAGGATCCATCACCACCCTACTTCTACTCACACCCTTTGACTATTATATTTGGCTGATATATACCCAAACAATTCCCCATAAATACTATAAATCATTATAGGTAATATTATATTCAAATTTACACTTCTAAAATCCGTGTTCCATATTGTAAAGGATTTTTTCCAAGGAGTAGGTAAATATTCCTAGTCACTTATTTTATATTTCTATTATTTTCATTATCCTTCTACTTCTATAAAATCCATTTAATCTAATATATTATAACTAACTCCTTATTTTTAGTATTATTAAATTTTATTATGATGATTTAATACTCGTTATATATTATCCTCCCTTCTCTTTAGATAAAATTAGAAGATATTCGGTGCATATGTTCAGTATATCACCTCTATAAAAGAGATTTATTCCATTATACATATGGTCATATTAACTGTAAAAACATATTAAAATATGATTCATCACATTTAAAAATCTAAAATAAATCATTATTTTTATGTAATAATGATATTTTTTCAATCTAATCCCTTTCAACGAAATATCCACCCATATATTTTATTTTATTATTGTTTGGGTTGTTTTAACCTCTAACTTGAACAATTTAATAAAAATCTACTATGAATGTCTATATAAACATAGCAACTAGTTTTATTATAAATTAATAAGATATCAATTTTTTATTTTTATGATTATGTTATATTAATATTTACATTATTTATATTTTACCACACCATTATTCACTAAATATTACAGAAATAATCTCATCACCAACTTTACATCCATGAATCATAACTAAAATAGTCTTTAAAGAAACTTAAAAAAACATAAATAAATATAAAACATTTATTCTAGTACCTATAAGTTTCATATAAATATTAAATTTGAATATATAAACAATAATGAAAACCATCCATATGAAACAATTAGAAAATACACAATCAATGCAAATGTGATTTGATGATGTTGTGTGACATAGGAAGGTGGTGATATAGACATGATAGAAGTCTTTCGACGTAGGTATAATGATGCAATAATGATGCTGCATTTGACCTTTTAGAATGATAATAATCCCCTGAGCCATATATTATGCTTCCTTATCACTGGACCTTTGGGACACTAACAACTATAATGGTCTATCTTGGGTGAGGGACAATCATTGTGGGACAAATGAGGATTGAGACTTACTAGCCCATTGCGTGTGTATGTGTGTTTAATTTTCTTATAAACCCAAAATTACATAAATAGATATTTAAAATAAATGATTATAAATGATGGTTTTGAAAATTTAATGGTAGGAATAATGTTATTAAATGGGTGATTAATAAAGTTATTTTTGTTAAACATATGGTTAGTAGTATTTTCAACTAAGAAAGATTACTTGTATGGTTATTTCATAACTTAGTATAATTTCATTGATTTATTATGAGTTTTCTTGAACATAATTATTATATTTTGGGTACATTATTACAAATTATTTTATGATGATGTAATTCCTCTATATTTTATATGGATTTAAATTTATCTCTTATAAACTATCATTAAAATTATTCTCCAAAAATATGATATTATAAAGGGTTGTCATGACTCAACATATTATTCTTGATTTATAATGATTAAAATTTGACTTCTGATTTACGATATAGTTGTATTCTATTCTATGATGATATTATAATACTTTTAATCATTATTTTATAGATAATTACATTGATAGGATTTTTTCGTCACAAAAGATGATGGACTTAAGAATAATTCCCATTTTCATCAAATGATCTCCTTATCTTATATTTCAATGTTCACTATTCCCACCAATTCACTCCTCTTTTATTTTAAATTTTAAATTTTATACATTCTTAACAGTCTTTAAATCTCTATTAACACTATTTATATGAAAATTTTACCACTCTTTTAATGATGTTGGTTTTAATAATTGTTTTTACAAAAAGGATGAAAAGGTTATTCTTTCCCCAACTATACTTTTTTTCTTCCCATCCGTATTTCATTAGAAAAATATTTTTATCATTTTCAAGGATCTATTATTTAGTATTACTTTTAGAAGTAAAATTTTTCATATGTTTTTTACTTCATCTTTTCAAAAATTAATATTGAATGTGACCCATTACTTTGACTTTTACACCTATATAAAAAACATTTCCAAAAAAATTTTAAATTTTATTTCACCATTATAAGAATTATTTTTATTAAAATTCATTTCTAGGTTTTAAAATAGTTTACCAAATTATTTTAATTCTTAATGATTTTGAATATTAAAGGAAATATTGTTATATTTTTCAAAAAGAATTTTTTTACTTTAGAAGGAAGATATTGATTTTGAATTTGATTTTAAAGTCAAGTTTTTTTAAGACAGAAGCCTTATTGTTTTAAGTTATTCTCAAAGATAGTTTTTTAAATAATCTATTTTTTTCTAAATTGTTTTTAATTTTTTTATAAGGATAGTTTTTAAATGTTTTATTACAATCAAAATATTTTATATTGACGGAAAAATTTTAATAGAGTTTTCAAGAATTCCAAAGGGTTAATTCTTTTGGTTTTTCAAAGAGGATTATCCTGTAATTTTAAAAGGAGTTTTTCAATCTATGTTAATATCCATTGAAATGTTTTATGTTACACTTTACGTATGTTATTATGAAACAATACACTTTATTTCATCGTATAACTTATAATGATGTTTTTTAATGAAGTTTACATAAAACAATTTCTTACCATGTGTTAATTAAACAAGTATAAAATGATAAATGTGTAATTTTCTGATGGAATAGTTACTTGTGGTTTTCATTATAAGACAGTTTTGGTCTGTTAAATCACTCTAATGAAATAGTTAAGATTTTATTTCTTAGGAGATAATTAATAATGGATATACTAGGACATTTTCCATTATAAATGGTGAGTCATCATGGATTATGATCAAAGAATAATGGGTAAGACTTTTTAGATTACACTCACAACATAAATGAACTGCCTTCTTATATTATGGCCACAATATAAAAGGTGCGACGTTGTTTATTTTTCTCACAACCAAAATTTTGATCCATGTTCGATTAATATCACAACAAAAAGAGTGATCCCTATTAGATTATATCACAACATAAAGTGTGAGACTTATTAGATCACACTCAAAACATAAATGGTGAGACATCTTGTATTATGATCAATACATAAAGAGTGATACTTCTTCAATATGATCATAACATAAAGGTTGGTCCTTATTTGATATTATCACAATATTATATTTATAAGTGTTTATTTTTTATACTATAAATCCTTTTTATGTTATCTTTCAATGACATCCATCATTTATATGTCATGTACCTATTATTATTCTCCATGGGTCATGTTTATTATCTCAGAATATTATGTCATGTTACATGTTTGTTCTTTTGAGATTACATATCCATATATCATGAATTATGTATAAATATTTTTATTTATTGTTATAATGAATAATATATTTCCCCAATAATCATGTTTTATTATATGATTATGATTTAACCCATGATTACATGTTGATGATTTTTTTTCCATAATGAGTGTGTGAAATCACCCCATTCTTATTTTTCCATTACATAGTTTATGAAGATGGTTATAACGTATTGTATGAATATAAAGGTTTTTTGTATTCTATGATTAATTATCAATGTTTAAAAATATTGTAAAACAAATTGGTTATGGAGATTTTACTTGAAGAACCAATCATACAGTTCTTGGTTTTTTGTAAGATTATAATGAGATGTAATTTTAATGTGAAATATATAAATAGAGAGATCATTTCAACTCATTTTATATAAAATAATGTGTTTCAAGAATGTATTTGTTTCCCACAAGACCCAGGGGTGAATGATTTGGCACGTCATATAGATTTCAATATTGATGACCATGTATTTTTATAATTTTATCCTTATTAGGGGAAATTTAATTTTGGTAAATACAATAATATTTCTCTCTATTATATTAGACCCTTATAAGAGTTAAATTGAGTTATTATGGGAGAATATCTATTAGCTCTTCTATTTCATATCAACCAATTTCATGTTGTTTTTATTTTTTCATTAATTTAGAGATATCGTCCTTATGAATCCAATGTCATTGATTATTTAGTGTTTGATATTGTGAGAGATATAATTTCTATGGTATCCCATTGAGATCATAGGTCAGTCAGAGAATGTATTTTATGAGAGTGTCATTCCTTTATTGTGAGTCTGGTGGAGGCATAATGGTTTTAAAGAATGTACATGGGACAGAGAGTCATAGATCTGGGATCAATGTATAATTTTATTTTAAATTTTTGTTGTTATTATAGATCAAGTATGAGGAGTTTATGTGGACATTTAGAAATAACAAAAACTTGTGTTTTGGATTTTTTATGAGTAATGGTATAAGTGATTATATTTTATAATGTTGTGATGAGATTATGAGATATTGGGTATACTTTTTGGAGGTATCCTATCAGGTGTTTGGTTTTTACGGTTTTCATTATCATCGAATATGTTTTTTCTTTTTCTATATGAAAATATTTTATAGGGAATAAAATTTAGAGGCTGCTATTTTTATAATATGTTATATTGTCTTTTGAGGAAATAATTTTTTTTAAACGAACTTATAGGTGAATGGGTGAGAGAATTTAAATTTTAAGTGGAATTTTATCTTATAAGTATATCAAAAAATCATTATTATAATTACACAAATACTTGTTACTAGCTGCTATGTTTTTTATATAGTGAATCTTGAGAAGGGGGTGTATCCTCTAGACATTGGGTCATGTTTCTTATAACATGGTGTATGTTATTCATGAGTGATGAATTTTATTACAACTTAATAGAATTGGGTGGAATGGTTTAATGATTATTTTGGAAATTATTGTTAAGAAGTTATTTGGTAAGATTATTTCATTTTTTTATGGTATGTTTTTTTCACTATGGTGGCTATTTTTGCACCATTATTTGGGTATGTATATTTCTTGCTTGAGGAATGAGGTGGAAAGGGAATTTAGTTGAGGGGGAGGGTTTATTCAAAGATAGAGGTCTTTGTAATTATATTTTATTGAAGATCATTATTCCCCAATGTTCCTTGATTTTATGAAAATTTAATGTTTTTCAGTTGTGATATATTAGGGGAGATAAGGGGGGTTTGCTCCGTGAATCTCTAGATTCTAGATAGACATCCCCCCATTAAACTATAATCCAATGCATTGTGCAATGGATTTTAGGAATTTTCCCATTCATATAATTTAGTATATTCTTGATTTTTATTAATTTTTCCCCTTAATCAAGACATTTTGAAACCCTATGGATTTCATAGACAAATCAGAATAATATTTTGAACAATTTTTTATCTTCTCATGCAGAAAAATTCATGATGAAAATAGAAATTCCTCTATGATCCATCATTCGATTACACCCCTTTAATATTTTAGTGTTTAATAGGATCACATAGTGAGGGTTTTAGGTGATGTAGAATTGATGTATGGGTAATGGATTATATGTTTTTTTTGAAGAATCTATGATTGATTTTTGGAAATTGGTCAATGATTTCCATGTCCTCTTTTTTCATGTCTTCTCAAAATTCATTTATTGTATATTATTTGGATTCTTTATTAAATATATTTTAGGTTGGGCGTTTTTTACATTTTTTAGTTTTATTTATGTATCGAGATTGAATTGACCACAATAAAGTTAAATAATTAAAATTAATTATATTTAATGTGGATTATTTAGGTGATATATGATTTCTATTGATATTGTTATCTATGTTACTACTCAACTATGGTGACATGTATAATTTTATGAATGAAAGATATTAGTAATGGTAATGGAATTATTTTAAATTGGCTAGTTAAATTGAAATATGGTAATATGATTAGTTAGTAGAAAGCTATAATTTTTATAGTAAATTTATAATAAATAAATTAATTAAAGGGTTTTTATTATTTTTTCTTGGCTGGGGTTGTGTTGTTAAATATTTTTGGAAGTGGTGGAGGTTATGTTTTGTTTTGTTGATATGGAATTTGTGGAGAGTATGTTTTTGTGTAGTGTGGTTAATGTTTTTAGAGTGTTGTAGTTTCCAGGGATATTGAGCATGTTGAGATAATCATTATGTTGAATAATAAGATATATTAATGAGTTATAATGGTCAATAAAACACTGAATAAATTTAATTAAAGATGTTTTAATTATGTGGTTAATAAATTTTAAATGTTTACTAATGTTAGAGTGAATGTGGATTTTATAGAACTATAATGGGTTGAATTAATTTGGATGATTAATTTAATGTTTTTGGAAATGCATAATTATTAAGTGATATATAAATATGAAATGGAAAAAACAAATTTGTTCACGATGTGATTTTGTTATTCCATTATTTTGTTGTTAGAGGTAGAAACACATTTTTTAATGTGATGATGAAGGTGTGGAAGTGGGATGTGGTTTTAGAGGTTTGAGCTAATAAATTTAACATAATATGGGATTTTATGTTATTATATATCATTTTATGTTATTTTATTTCTTAAACAGTAACATCTATGTCAAAAAACACTCTAATTCCTGAATAAAGTTTTGGGAATTCAGTGGAGCATTAAAATTTAGGATGTAAGGGATATGAATGGATTTCTATCAACCTATACCTCTCTCCCTTATAGATATAACATTGTATATAGTGGTAGATATCTATTGGATGAAATGAGGTAGTAGTTAAATGATATATGGCAGTGTTTTATATTATATGGATGGGGAATGTTGTATATATATATTGTATACAATATTTGGATATTTAATGTGGTATATGATGGTGATATATAGTTATGGATTGGATGGTAATGACAATACATATATCATTGGGATGTGTTGCTGAGTAGATCATTTGGTACCTATGTTTATGTTACCACTCTTGAAATATTTTCATGATTCACTATGTTATACTTGTATGTCGATTTTGTTAGCGAGCCTCAGTGATATGGGTTGGTAGTTTCCAATGGTTTCATACATGGGTCAACTTTAATATTTATTAATTGAGGCCTTATTATTCTTCCTCAAACTTAATAATAATGGTTTTAAGGAGGAACAATATGAGTATACTTCTATGATCACTCCTAATTCCACATTCTATTTTTTCATATTTTTAAATAGATTTTTTTATTATTATAGATATTTCAAGATTTTTTTTGTATTTATTTATTGGTATTAGAGTAGTTATGTTACGAGGATTTTCAATATTAACATAGGGGATCTTATTTATTTTATTTTTTATGAAATTTATGGAATTTTTATATTATTATATAGATTTTAGGATTTTTATTACATATATCTTGTATTGATTAATTGGTTTTATTATGATTATTAAGAATATAGTGGATAGTTACATCCATTTTATTTGTTTTTTACACATTATTGTTGAAAATTATAGCCATACCAATGATTTTAAACCATTGTTATAGTCATAGGAACCATTAGAATAGACTATACCAAGGGTTTCTCCAACCATTGGGTGTTAAACCATTAATAAATATATATACCAATAGTTCCAAGGAATCATTAGAATTGGATAATATCAATGGTTCCTGAGAATCATTAGTATATATGGTTATCCAATAATTCTAATAGTAAATTAAAACATGTTATAAGAGATCGCATAACATAATCATGGTATTCAAATTATAATTTTAATTATTTGGTTTACTTTATAAATTTAGTTAATTTTGGTTTATTTAGGTAAGGTCAATTGGTATATATTTGGGTTAATTCATTTTTATGATAGGTTAAATTTATATCATTATGAGGAACTATCTGTAAACATTTTATAATCTACTTAATTTAAATATAACTCACTTTCTTACTTTCCAAAAAATATTTTCATTTTAGAGTTTTAGATTATTATTAAATAAATTATAAATATCAACCCACAAGCATAAAAATTGGGTACCACTATTCAAGTATCCATTTATTTCATAATAATTTTTTTTTAATAATATATGATTTCTTTTCATGAAAAATATCCTCTACATTCATCTTGGATTATTCTTTTCTCATAATCATTCATAAAACCATAGAAAAACTTTTTAGAACATAGGATGAAAACAAAAAGCTTAGTAAAGAATATCAAACAACTGAAAAACCCCATTAGCCTATGAATACATATAAGAATATGAAATAATTTTTTCAATGTTATACTTCTCACCCATAAATTATGATATAGTTTCTTTATGGAAACTAGTGATTTTCATAAAACATTCAAAACATAAATAAAAAATTTAGATAACCAGGGAAATTATTTACTTAATATTGTAGAACTAATGTGTACCATATGATTTTTAACCATAATGGATACCATAAAATGTAACCGTCATGAAATCCTTACGATGGAACCCTCACAGCGACCATAGGGATTAACCATTACTGTTACACTTGGAGTAACCATCACGACCAACCACTAGCATAAACATACCTAATGAATTGGATGGATATATAGGTCTGAATAATTATCATAATAAATTCACAAGAACCATAAAATAGTTATAAAACATGAATAATTGTATGCAAATATTCTTTTTCAATTTTATAAAAATTGAATTTTTAACAAATAATTTTTAAATAAAATTCCATTACTTTTGATTTTTATTACTTAAAATATGTTCAAACATATATAATTATGGTTTAAAGAGTGTTATTAATATATTAATGAAATATATTAATATTTATAATTTCTTATATATTCTTATTTAACACATTTCCACCATGTATATATATTATTTTGTCATTTTCATTGTTTTCTGTGTTAATTGCATAGCTTTCTCAAGAATGTCATGTTTTTTAATTTGTTGTCTCTATTAAATAGATCATGATTTAATTATATAGATAAAAAAATTATTTAATTATCATATATGTTCATTACATATGTATTTATAATAATCAGTAGTATTTGTAGATTTGAAATGGCGTGAACCATTCCTGGAGATGGTAGGTCCTACGTATGCATTAAACCAACTTCAATTTATTTATGTATATAATGAATGAAAAGTAAATTATACATTTGTATTTTTTAAATATAGAGTCATATATATGTCATATATGTTACATAGTATTATGAAAATCATCCATAATTTTTTCTAGGTATATTGTGGAGGAATCACATCGCTTTAAGAAGGAAGCAGTCTGCACTTCAATAAACGATCATATCAAATTTACAAAAAATGAAAAATATAAATGTATGTAGTATAAAATAATTAAATAGGAATAATGAAATAATAAATATCACATATATCATATATAACCATTTTTCCATCATAACTCCCACAATGATTGGAGGTAAATGAATAAAGAGAAATCATCGTCTCGTGAGGCGATATTTCATCGTACACATAAATGGTATGTTAGTTACCCATTAGATGGAAGTGTGTGAAAGAGTAGATCAAAACCATATCATAAAAATAAATAATTATAATTATCATACATTTTTTATTGTATAAAAAATATAGGACCAATTGAGGAGTTAATAATGAAAATAAAATAAAAGAACTTGAGCAAAAATGTTACCTCTTATTTGGGAAACCAATTTTCATTTGCACCAAATGTATTGCTTGGATAAATTTCTTCCAAAGGAGAGGATTATAGGGTTAGGGGAAGGATATTTAAGAGATGTATGGGAATATATTCTTTTGTCCAAAGTGGATTGAGATGTTTGAGGATGAGGTGCTGAGGGGATGTATTTATAGTGGAGGAGAGGAGTGTTTTATGAATATTTTATTCAATTGTTTATTATTTTTCCCCAATACTATGATTAGTTTATAATTATCACTAAATGTATTAAAATAATTAAGGTTATTTTTATATTAGGGGGACTAAATCAATAATTACTTGATGAATTTTGTGGTTAACTTATAGTGTATTTATACTGTAAATTATCTTATTTTACTATTCATAAAAAAAATACTTCAGTGTAATCTCATAAATTCATCCAAACAAATTTTTGACTTGTGGAATTCAAAAATAAGCTTGATTTTATGAAAATAATCTTCTAAATATGAGAAATATAGTTTTTAATTAAAATCATATCTTATTCAAAAAAACCAATTTTAAAACTATAATTGATTTAATAACACGTTGAAAGGTTTAATTTAGGTATCATAAAATTATTATATAATCATAAGAAAATAAAATATTAATTTATGAATCTATTTTATAAAGATTAATTTTTTTAAATAATTATATTAATTATAAAATTATAAATAAAAATTTATGTTTCAAAAAATACCGACATTTAATTTATCATTTTCAATAATATTTATATATTTATTCAATGATATATATATATATAATATATTCACTTATTAGATGCATAAATTTTATTTATACTCTCATAGGTGAGGTTAATATTCCATTGGTTTTTTTACTATTCATAACGGCCACCTTACAATTCCAAAGGTCATGTTTCTTTTCCATCAGTATAGTTTCCTTAATTTCTAAGAAATCCTCTTATTTTATTAATTATTCATCTATAATTTCTATATTGTGTTATCTATGTGATTTTATATGAATCTTATAATATGAAATAATTATAAGTAGGGAAAATTAATTGATAGAATTTTGAGTTTTCACATTCTCCCCATATTCATGAAATTGTCTCCTCGATATTCTTATTTACTTTTTAATCAAGTGAGGATACGATTCCCTAATATCATTTTAATGTTACTATGTTTTTTCTTCGATCATGTGGTTTATCCACAAAACTGTAACCTAATTTATTACCTTAGTCCACAATACATGCTCTCTAGGATCAATAACATGAACATGTTTCTCTTTATAGGAAAATTTCCTTTCAATATGGACTACATTTGGGATCAAAACACGAGATGAATCAGGAATATACTTTCTCAACATTGAAACATGGATAAAATTTTGTACCAGAAATATCTTCGAGAAAGTACTACTCAACAGGAAATTGATCCAATATTATATAGAATTTAAAATGGTCTATTGATCCATGGAATTATATTTCATTTCTTAATAAATTCTTAAAACCTTTATAATATGAGATTCAATGAAAAACATTGTCATCTTCCTCAAAAGAAAAGTCTTTCCTCCTCTTATCTACATAACATTTCTATCTACTCTGAGATGTCCACATTTGTTGCTAGGTCATATTCACTTTTTTGTCCAACTCTTATACTAATTATGTTACCATAAACTTCTTTTTCCTGATTTCATCCCAAAATGCTAGTGTCTGACACTACTTTCCATATAATTCCTCAAACAATTCCATTTATATACTAGAATGAAAAATGTTATTCTAATAAAACACAACTAAATAATGATGAAGATCAAAACATCCATGGTAACCCATTAAACAGGTACCTAACATGTATTCCAATATCTCAATTGTTTTCATGGTCTATCCATCGGATTATAGACGAAAGGTTGTGCTAGAATTTAATTCAATTTCAAATGAATTCAGATCCCCTTCCCAAAATATAGATGTGAACCTAGGATCATGTTTAGATAATATATAGAAAAAAATTTTATATAACATTAAAATATATTTATGGTACAGTCAATAAAGATTATCCAAGGACATAATATCTCAAATAGGAATGAAATGTATGTATTTATTCATTCATTCAGAAATAACCCAACTCCCATTGTTATCTCAAGGAGTCCTTGGTTGTCTGACCACATAGTCTTGAAGCATCAAATTGATTAGGTCTTTATGTTTGATTTATAGTCTAGGGAAGATCCTAGTCTATCTCTCAAATAGATTTGATAGGTTTTCAGTGTGTATTTTTAATAAGAAGAACAAAAGAGGGGGTGATTTTGTAAACAACTTTAAGAAAGTAACATAGCGTAATTATTTGTAATGTTGAAAGGAAAATTGGATTATGAAAAAAAAGAGATAAATAAGTTATCATTGTTATGTTACTACAGAACTTTAAGAGTTCTTAATTCTCAATTGGTTATTAGGTTTTGTTGTAATACTTTGGTTATGGGATGACTAATATCTTGGTTCCCCTCCTTCCTCTTAAAAAAATGCACCAAGAACCACCCCTTGACAAAAAAATCATGTTTTAAAGGTTTGGTCCTCAAGCATTGTGGGTGGTATACCAAAGCATACTGAAATCTCATGTATGTGTGAGATAAATAGGATTCTTGTTTTTTCCTATCGGAACAACTCCATATTCCAACTAGAATCGTAACCCAATCGGTATTGAAATGAGAAATGTTTCACTTAATTAAAACAAATAAATGAATTCAGGGAATAAGAGTATAAATATTAAACATAAGTGAAATAATTCACACACAAATTACACAAAACTAGTAGAATATAAGGTGTCAGGACTCCCTCTTCAAGTGTGTATCTCCCTCACAATTATCACCGATCGTTTAGCTCGACATCGGGTGGGGGAGGAATCTCAGGTGGAACTCTTTCTTCATTACTGAACCCCTTATGTGGATAGGGGACTCTAGAACTTTAAATGTCAGGAGGAGACTCCTCTAGGACTCCAAAATGGAAGATTTTCATTTCTGGTTCGAAAATACAAATGGGGAGCCCAAGGTGCCATTTTATGTTAAAATGGGAAGGTGGTTTTGAGTTCATAGATATTTTAAAACCACTGGTAACATGGTTTTGGACCTACTGATAGACTTATATCACTTTAAAGAAAATATAAAAGCTGTATCCCAACCACTTGATGGTCTCCACTGAATGTTTGGCACCATTTTGACAAGTAGAGCCCAAGATATGGACAGATCACCGAACACCACATTAGACTTTTTGTGGATTCGGTATGCTGGAGATATTAGGTCATTTGGGACACTAGATTGACTAATGTGCATGGGTTTATTCAAATGAAATGTATAACCATGAATTTTGGACCATACCACAAAATATCTGACCATTTGGATGAACGATTTAGTTAAATTATACGTAGGAGTCCACTGATGTGCATAGATCCTACGCAGTTTGGCCCATTTTTCTTGGACATTATCATGGGCCCTCCAAATCACCCCTTACTTCAATGGAATCATAAAAACAAGTAACATTGACATTTTTATGAGTGATAAACACAAAATAAATGATTCGAACATGGAATGTATTTTTTTTTATTTTGATAATTTTCCATATAAACCAAGTTTAGCACAGCGGTGTTTGGGTAAAAATGAACAGTGAATCATGATGCGATCACACCCCCACACAAAAACATTTGAACTCATGGGCAGAGTTGCATTTTCCGAAATTATGCTTGTAGATATTTCCACCTTTATAAATATTTTACATTCAATGAAAATATAATTTCTGATAGAAATGTGATCAACAAAATAAACACATCACGGAGTTATTCGCAATGATCATTGAAAAAGACGTCTCCAAAATTATATCCAAAGGAAATTCCAAGAGATGAATGATACCAATCAATGAAAATAATTTAAATGTTAATAATGTCACTAATTCTCTACGTGTGTGTGTGAAAACTAGTTCATGTTATTCTTTCCACTCTTTATCGAGTAAATATATGTTATATTAATAATTATCAAATTACAATATCATTTCCACAGAACATGCCCCACATCCTTTCCAATAAAATTTCAAAACCCACTCACTTAATCATTCATAGATGTCAAACTATAAGCTCCCAACCTAGATATCCTCATATGTTGTACATTTCATCACTCCCCTCATTTATTATAATTTTTTTCAAAAGTTTCACATTGAAAAAATATCACACTCTTCTCCTAACCCTTGTTTGGTCTCTTTATTACACTAATTGTAATATTTATAACAAGAACAAAATTCAAGGAGTGGTGGTTTTTGAATTTCCAAATATATAACCCTTTTTAAGGCATACAATAGTAGGAATATTGGTATAGATGAATATTTAAATCTAGTAACTTAATGAAATAGGTCAGATAAGGAACGAATTTATGGACAAATGGATTTGGAAAGTAGAGAAAAAATCATTCTAGCTTATATTTAACTTCCATTATGTAATCAAGTTTCACACATCATGGTTGGGTGAAAAAATGCATTGAGAGATTAAGTGACCCAATTTTCCCTTAAACTATTCAAAAAAAAGGGAACTATTCTTTTTAAAGGGTTCAAAATGATACAACCATTTATATCATTTACAAGAAACCAAATTTCCAATGAAATTCACACCATAGTATTGAATTTTTGCAGAAAATCACATTTCATTAGAATTGTTTTTTGAAAGTTAAAACATCATGAAAAAAAGAAATTCCACATGCATTTTCAATAAATTCTAGAATTAAACAGGAATCATTTTCCATGATAATTTGGGCCTAAAAATTAATATTTTTTCACAAAGGTGAGTGGGAGGGAATGTGGGAAATGATACAATACAATTCAGGAATCCAAAAAAAGATAAAAATAAGAAGGATGTTGAAAATTCATAACTAACCCAGAAATATAATCCCCCCCCACACCTAAAGTTTTCAGTGTTCTCACTGTAAGAAATGAGAATGTGGAAAGGAAGGATAAATCCTAGTGAGTTTCATTCATATATTGCTTCTTGAAGATGGAATTACTCCGTCCGGAACTCTAGAATGGATTCCTGGAAGTGATTCAGCCGCTACCCATTTACTGTGAAGGTTTTCTTAGTTTCCTCATTTTTAACCTAGAAAAAAACAAATAGAGAGACGTTAATAATAGTTTATGGTCCAAAACAGCAGGAAATATAGTTAACTAGATGCAATATTAGCCTTTCATTGTGCAGGAGAACGTTATACATAATACGAAACTGATGATGAAGGATGAGACGGTCATGGGAAGCCTTGGTTCACTCCTTATAAATCCTGGAGTTCTCATATGCATCTCTTCATATTTCATCTGGCCCCTGAATATGCAATTTCCATTGATCCTATGCAACAGAAAGAATATAATTGCATGGTTTGATGGCCTAGTAAGCCCGGTGCTCAATCTCAATAGGGAGGGGACAACCCTTTCTGAATACCAGCCTATATGGTGACATTCCAATAGGAGTCTTAAAGGCAGTATGGTAAGCCCATAATGAATCATCGATTCTAACACTCCAATCATTCCAAATGGGTTGACCTATTTTTTCATGAATTTTTTTTACCTCTCTATTTGAAACGTCATCTTGACTATAGGTCTGTGGGTGAGATGCAGTAGACACTCGATGGCCGACCCCATACTAATGCAAAATAGATTTCATTGTTTGGTTGCAGAAATGAGAACCGTAGTCACTGATGATGAACCTAGGTAAGAAAAACCTACATCAAATTTGGGGTCTCAAAAATTACATAGCTACCGTAGAATCATCATTCCTTGTAGCTCGTGCCTTTACCCATTTTGACATGTAATCTACTGCAAAAAGAATTTACATGTTTCCAAAGGAATTGGGAAATGGCCCCTTAAATTTAATACCCCAAACATCAAAAAAGTAAATGGAAGAGGAAGGGTTTTTGTTGAATCTAATTTTCTTTATATATATTCCCAATTCATTGAGAATGAGGACTAGATTTGCAGAATTCATGGCCATCTTGAAACAATGTGGGCAAAAAACGACCAGAATTTAGGACCCTACGAGCAGTCTGTTGGGGACCAATGTGGCCCCCACAAAGTATGACTGTGGAAAAATATACGGATAGAATTAAAATCACTATCAGGAACACAATTTCTAGGTACATGATCACTACAGGTGCGCCAAAGGTAGGGGTCATCCCAAATGTACCAATGAAACTCGTGTTATAGATGGTCAGCGTGGATTTTGTTGAAATCGGTTGGAATGCAAGATTCTACCAAATAATTTACAATTTTAACATACCATGGAATAGTTTCATGAAATCGGAACAATTTCTCATCAGGAAACATGTCATTTATAAGAATATAGGGAGATGATTCAATGTTTGAGGATGGGTGGATCCTACATATATGGTCATCCAACACATTCTCTACACCTTTTTTATCTCTAATTTAAAAATTGAATTTTTAAAGGTGGAGTATCCAGTAAATGAGACGTGGTTTGGCTTCTAGTTTCTTAAGAAGATACCAAAGGACTGCATGGTTAGAGAACAAAATGAGATTGTTCCATAAAAAGTATGACCTGAATTTTTCGAAGGCAAAGACAATGGATAGGAATTATTTTTCAGTTGTAATGTAGTTTTCTTGGGTAGGGTACAAATTATGTGAGGCATAGTCAATGACATGTGGTGATTGATTGACCCATTGTGATAAGACTACCCCAACTGCATAGTTAGAGCCATAAAAAATGAGCTCAAATGGTAAATCCCCCAGAGGTGGTTGGATTACCGGGGGAGATGTGAGACCCCATTTTAACTTATTAAAAGCATCCTCATATTCTTTATCCAAAAATATTCATTATCTTTTTGGAGTAATCTGTAAGGACCCGACCCCAGTTGCCCGGAGCCGGTGACTTATTTTATTACATTGGCATACATACAAGGAATACGAATCCCGAAGGACCGAGTAGTTTAGTATTATTGGAAACAAGGTACATACATAAGTTTATCATTACAACATGAAGGGAAACAAAAACATTATTTTAATCCACTAGAAACATCTCGTCTGCTAGATTATACTTGTAAGTCATTCACAAATTACTTCTTCATATCCCGAGAAAATGAAACATAAGAAAGGGGTGAGCTCAAACGCTCAGTAAGAGTAAGAAATACAGCGGAAAATAATATAAACATTAGACATGGTGAATAAATGAAAACACGTGCCTTTAATAATAAACTTGAAACATATTATGGCAGAAATATGAGCTAAAAAATAATGCCATAATTAAACATAATTATGGGTATTCTACTAGTCGAATAACCACATGAAACATGAGACCATAAATACAGTCATAGGGGTATCTTGGGGCATTACTTACATAATCTTGTAACCATCCCGGCTACCTTAAAATTTGTAACCCTCACGGCTACCTTACTTTGTGTAACCATCACAGTTACACTTGGAGTAACCATATGGCCAACCTCGAACTTACTCATACCCAATGCATTGGAGGGAAATATAGGTCCCACCCTTCATCATAAACAATGCCCAATAACCAAAACATAATCATACATCATAAATAATAGCATAAAAACCTTGCTTTTTAATCTTGTAAAATAGAATTTTGAAAGAGGATTTTAAAAGAAAATTCCCTTATAAACATCATATACTTGAAGTGAGACTTAATAGACTGGATGGAATATGTAAATAATCTATAAATACACATTATTAAACATATTATAATCATAATTCATTACACAAACAATTCAAATACCACATAATTGACAAAGTAGAATGTTAACCCGAAGAATGGAAATCGGGTTAAGAATTCCCTTACAACAATGTGATCGGTCGAATCATATGACCAGAACATAATAAATATCAATTGGATCATTGAATAACATGAATATAAAGAGAATAATGTTATTATATATATCAAATGATAGTACACATATTCCACATACAAGAAATAAGCAGTGAATGACTAAAATCTCACAAAAATGAAAGTGAGACGAGGAACCCCTTACAACATTGTAATCAATTGATTTGTATGACCCAAAATTAATGATTGTCAAATGATAAATTTAATATCATGAAAATAATGATATTCATGATATGAGACAATAATGGGCAGTATACATACACCATACAAAGTAAAAATAGTGATTACGGAATATCTCACAAAAATGGAAGTGAGATGAAGAAACCCTTACCTTAATCTTGTCTTACTTAAAACTTGTTAAAACCTCGTGTATAATGGTTAAAAGACTGTTATTAGTATTTTACAGAAACATTTTCATGTTTATAACATCTTATATGGTCATTTCATAACCTCATTTCACCCCTTATTTGTTAGTATTTTGTTCCTTGCATTATTTTGGGTGAGTTTTTTTGTGATTTTCACGATCGGTTCATGATGAATCATTCTTGTTGATTGGAAGTGAAACTCCAGAATTGGAAAGGAGTAGTATTTACATATTTCCAGTACCATAAATTTTACCATTTATCACTTTGATTCTGTATATGATGATGATTTATAAGTTAAAACATTAATTATGTTCGTTTAGATCATTTAAGTGGTTCTTTGATAATTACAACTTCATTTAGTCTTATAAATTTGAATTGTGAGTAAAAAATAATTCCAGAACCTTATATGAGTCATAAAACATATATTATAACCTGGTTAAACCATATAAATGGTTTCATGACCAGACTTGAAATAATTAATGGAATTTGAAAATACATCGTCCACGATATCGGCAATTCAACACAAATGGACAATGTTTTTTTGATTCTTTAAATAAGTGAGAGAGGAGAGGAATAATTATTTTTAAATTTCCATAAACATGAAAACATCCAGAATATACATGATTCTGGAGATTTCATGCCTCTTGGATAAGAGGGGGTGAATAAACAAGAGAAAGGAATCATGAAATAATGAAAACATGAGAAATTTCTTACAAAAATTCGGCAGCCTAACGACATCTCTTAAAATTTTATAAAAACAAGATTGATGAGAGGAATGGAATATCTCATCATCATACAAACTTTGGATAGTAAGGGGAAATATTTAATGAAATATCCCAACAAAATACAAAGGGAAAGGAAGAGAATAACATAAAATGGAAGAAAAGAATGAAAAAGAAAGAGGATGTTTACCTCTTGATCTCTTCTCCTTGATATCCTCCTTAAGGGCTTTGGTCTTGGTCTTTTGGTGAGACCAGAAGCCCTAGGACGTGGGGAAGAATATTGGGGAGTGAATTTGGCAGAATTTAGTCAATTCTCAAGGCTTGAGAGGTGTGGGTGGAAGAGGGGAATGAGGGTGGTATTTATAGTGGAGGAGGGGAGGTTTTTTAGATTATTTTAATCATTATTATAATATTTTTATCAAGACTATGAATAATCTCAAAAAAAGTGGCCCTAAATTGTGATAATATCATGTGATTTCGAAGCAAGTGGTCTTGCATCACTTATGATGTCATAAATAGTGCATATTTTCTGATAAATTGATTATACGGTATTTTATCGTATTTCACTATTCACTGAAAATTCAAGAGTTTCAGAAAAATACCAAAAATTTACCCCTACAATTTTTTGACGTGTAGAATTCAAAAGTGAAATCCATTTTTCAAAAATAATTTTCTAAATATTACTAATTTATTTTTTAATTAAGGTCACAGTTAATTCGAAAAATAACAATATTTAAGTGCAACTAGTTTTGTGTGACATTGGAAAATTAATTAAGATCCCATTATCCTATTGCCTTGGGAAAAATAAAATAATAATATTATTTACTATTCATGAGGTCATATTACTATTCGTATTACTATTCATAAGGGTATGTTACTATTCACCAAAAAAACAATTTTGTTCTATCAGACTCAAAATGACTTACTGAGCACAACTCTAGATGAACATTTCTTGAAATTCAAAACATATAAGAGGATAGATTATAAAATTGAATTCTATATTTATTTCCAAAACCTTGGGGTGTTACATTATTCCCTCATTCAATGAATTGCGTCCTCGCAATTCATTTCATAACCACAAAAGAAAGATCTCGGACATTCTTACCACATCTCCCGTCGTAGAGGATCCTCAGGTGCGTTCAGCGGAAAACCCAAATTGTTGCTCAACTCCTCTAGTTCTCTGACCCAGACACACCTCGGACAGAAGGGGTTGAACTCTTGCATCGAACACTCGGGCTTCCAAAGGGAGGCTCGAACAGTGCAATGTTTAGAAATGTCTGAATGGACCAACATATGAAGAACTCGCGGAACTATGTATCGACTGAGAACATCTAAGTCGTAGATAGTGTTGTACAAGCTAAAACTATGGAGTTGGTACATGTAAGCTGCACAAAGGTTTCCCCCTAAAGCAGCCTCTTGAAAACATAACCTGGCCGTATAGTTTCTTCCTAGGGTGAAACATTGGAAAATCCCTTCGTGGTATTTCCCTCTTCGCCTGTACTCAACCAATTGGTCCATGGATAAGCGGTAGTAAATGAAAGCATTCCCTTGGCAGGTGCGGAGAATGTCCAGACTATTTGTCACTTCATATAGTTTCTTACACGTTTTTCGAATGTTTTCGAGAGGTAGGTACCCTTCTTCACAGGTTTTGATTGCAATCATTTCCAGGATCTCCACAGGAAGAGATAACATATGGGTTTGTCCTTTCATCTGAAAATTTATTGTAAAAGTTTACTTAGTGATACTCATTTAAAAGTATAACCGATGAAAGGATAAAAAAAGAAAATACAACATGCTATATTTGTATATAACCACTGGTTCAAAATGTAAAGTTGTGCGTGGTTTCCCATGTCCCCCAATACATGAATCCCCAAACTAGTTCAAAGATTTAAATCTCCCAAAACTATACGCAACACTAAAAACACGTTACTCCAGAAGTCCCTTTACTAGAGACACCACCGATGCTAGGGTTCTGAAGACCTCAGGTGAATTCCTAAGGTAGTATTCAGCTGCTCGATTTCCTTAACCCAGACACACTCCAGACAGCTAGGGTCGAAACTGTGCTTAAAGCACTCAGGCTTCCATAGAGAGGTATGAGAAGTGTGGAGGTCAGAAATTTCAGTGTGGACTAAATCCCTATAATTCCCACGTGCCACATCATTCTTGAAGATATTGATGTCATAAATTTCTCCATACACACTAAAACTCAAGATCTAAAATAGGTAGGTCGCTCGATGGTCACCATCCAAAGCATCTTCAAGAAATTTACCCACAGCTCGGTAGTTATCAGCCAGAATGAAACATAGAAAAAGAGCTTCATGATACATCCCTCTTTTCCTATATGCAGAAAATTGTGCATATGCAATACGGTAATAGACCATATTGCTTCCTTGGTAAAGATGGAGAATGTTTGGATGATTTGATACCCTATGGAGTAGTTTACAAGTCAGACGTATATTTGCATAGGGTTGGTCCTCTTCAGAGCATGCCTTGAAAATTATAGTCTCTAACAACTCGGTAGGTAGTGATAAAATATTGGTTGGTTGACTCATCTTCTATCTGAAAAGTTTTAGTAAATCAACATTCAGTATAGAAAATCCATTTTAAACCAAGTTATTGCTTTATATAAAAACATAACAAACAAGAGAATACAACATCAATCATTTAGACAAGATTTATAAAACTCAATAAATTACACAATCTCTTGATCCCTTTCAAAAAAAACATTAGCATGGACTTCCTGACATCATTGGTGATGTCCCTCTACATCCACCGCCTAAGGAGGAATGTTTTGTTCAACTCTACTCCTAGGGCAGAACAAAGATTGTGGGTCTCCTCTTCCCAAATACACTCTCAGAAAATTAGATCATGTTTAAACCCAAGCTCTCATTTGATAAAGGTTGTTTTCCAGAGATAGGCACGAGTAACATCAAGTTCTGTGACATCCGCTAGGATTTGGTTCCTAAAGATCTTTCGAACCACATCATATTTGAAGCATTCGATGAAAGATTCAAAATCGCAGAGGTCCCCAAGCATGCTGAAACTCAGGATTTGGTACATAAGGACTGCGCGGAAGTCCAGCTCCTTTGCAGCTTCTCCAAAAGCCGTGATAGCCAACCATTTCTTATCTAGGTTAAAACACAGGAAGAGTCCCTCATAGTACTTCCCTTTCTTTATATACATACATGAATAGTGCATTTTCCATTTGGTTATACGCAACTTCCGATCCCCGAAAGATTCGAAGGACATTTGAGTTGTTTGAAAAATTGTAAAGAAACTTGCAGGATAGTCAGAGGTTTCCAAAGGGTTCAAAGTCTTCTATACATGACTTCACAATTATAGTTTCTAGGATTTCTGTGGGGAGGGAAAAATGACTTGTACCTTCATTTTCCATCTGAAAATAAAAAAGAACATCGCTCTTAGTATTGTTTAATAAAGTTAATAATTATTCAGTTCTGGTTTCCAGAGTTATTCAAACCCAATACTATGAGGAAAAATTTACATTAACTCCCTTATAATGGCTTAAAAAAATATGAATTATCCTAATAATATCCCCCGGGAGTGTCGTAACCAAGAGTGCATCAAGGCCCGTTGTCGTGTACCAGTTCTCGTTCGAGTCTAGCTCAAAGCGGTGTTTTTGGGTTTTACCCCTAGATACATCTGTGCCAGAGCCGCCTCTACCTGCTCGTATCCAGAAAGGGATGTATTTGCTATAAGGATTAACATATTCTATTCCTTACCAAAATACTAGGATGATTTTTTTTACGTTTATCTTCAAATAATATCTTAGGGCTTTGTTCCCTAATCTACGTTTTCTAAATCTAGTTCCCATGTTTTCTACTAAACTTTCCTCTGATACCAACTGTAAGGACCCGACCCCAGTTGCCCGGAGCCGGTGACTTATTTGATTACATTGGCATACATACAAGGAATACGAATCCCGAAGGACCGAGTAGTTTAGTATTATTGGAAACAAGATACATACATAAGATTATCATTACAACATGAAGGAAAAAAACATTATTTTAATCCACTAGAAACATCTCGTCTGCTAGATTATACTTGTAAGTCGTTCACAAATTACTTCTTCATATCCTGAGAAAATTAAACATAAGAAAGGGGTGAGCTCAAAAGCTCAGTAAGAGTAAGAAATACAGCGGAAGATAATATAAACATTAGACATGGTGAATAAATGAAAACACATTCCTTTAATAATAAACTTGAAACATATTATGGCAGAAAGATGAGCTAAACAAATAATGCCATAATTAATCATAATTATGGGTATTCTACTAGTCGAATAACCACATGAAACATGAGACCATAAATATAGTCATATAAGTATCTTGGGGAATTACTTACGTAATCTTGTAACCATCTCGGCTACCTTAAAATTTGTAACCCTCACGGCTACCTTACTTTGTGTAACCATCACAGTTACACTTGGAGTAACCATACGGCCAACCTCCAACTTACTCATACCCAATGCATTGGAGGGAAATATAGGTCCCACCCTTAATCATAAACAATGCCCAATAACCAAAACATAATCATACATCATAAATAATAGCATAAAAACCTTGCTTTTGAATCTTGTAAAACAGAATTTTGAAAGAGGATTTTAAAAGAAAATTCCCTTATAAACATCATATAATTGAAGTGAGACTTAATAGACTGGATGGAATATGTAAATAATCTGTAAATACACATTATTAAACATATTATAATCATAATTCATCACACAAACAATTCAAATACCACATAATTGACAAAGTAGAATGTTAACCCAAAGAATGGAAATCGGGTTAAGAATTCCCTTACAACAATGTGATCGGTCGAATCATATGACCAGAACATAATAAATATCAATTGGATCATTTAATAACATAAATATAAAGGGAATCATGTTATTATATATATCAAATGACAGTACACATATTCCACATACAAGAAATAAGCAGCGAACGACTAAAATCTCAAAAAAATGAAAGTGAGACGAGGAACCCCTTACAACATTGTAATCAATTGATTTGTATGACCCAAAATTAATGATTGTCAAATGATAAATTTAATATCATAAAAATAAAGATATTCATGATATTAGACAATAATGGGTAGTATACATACACCATACAAAGTAAAAATAGTGATTACGGAATATCTCACAAAAATGGAAGTGAGATGAAGAAACCCTTACCTTAATCTTGTCTTACTTCAAACTTGTTAAAACCTCATGTATAAGGGTTAAAAGACTGTTATTATTATTTTACAGAAACATGTTCATGTTTATAACATCTTATATGGTCATTTATTAACCTCATTTCACCTATTATTTGTTAGTATTTTGTTCCTTGCATTATTTTGGGTGAGTTCTTTTGTGATTTTCACGATCGGTTCATGATAAATCATTCTTGTTGATTGGAAGTGAAACTCCAGAATTGGAAAGGAGTAGTATTTACATATTTCCAGTACCATATGTTTTACCACTTATCACTTTTATTCTGTATATGATGATGATTTATAAGTTAAAACATTAATTATGTTCGTTTAGATCATTTAAGTGGTTCTTTGATAATTACAACTTCATTTAGTCTTATAAATTTGAATTATGAGTACAAAAGAATTCCATAACCTTATATGAGTCATAAAACATATATTATAACCTGGTTCAACCATATAAATGGTTTCATGACCAGACTTGAAATAATTAATGGAATTTGAAAATACATCGTCCACGATATCGGCAATTCAACACAAATGGACAATGTTTTTTTGATTCTTTAAATAATTGAGAGAGGAGAGGAATAATGATTTTTAATTTTCCATAAACATGACAACATCCATAATATACATGATTCTGGAGATTTCATGCCTCTTGTATAAGAGGGGGTGAATAGACAAGAGAAAGGAATCATGAAATAATGAAAACATGAGAAATTTCTTACAAAAATTCGGCAGCCTAACGACGTCTCTTAAAATTTTATAAAAACAATATTGATGAGAGGAATGGAATATCTCATCATCATACAAACTTTTGACAGTAAGGGGAAATATTTAATGAAATATCCCAACAAAAGACAAAGGGAAAGGAAGAGAATAACATAAAATGGAAGAAAAGAATGAAAAAGAAAGAGGATGTTTACCTCTTGATATCTTCTCCTTGAGATCCTCTTTAAGGGCTTTGGTCTTGGTCTTTTGGTGAGACCAGAAGCTCTAGGACGTGGGGAAGAAGATTGGGGAGGGAATTTGGCAGAATTTAGACAATGCTCAAGGCTTGAGAGGTGTGGGAGGAAGAGGGGAGTGAGGGTGGTATTTATAGTGGAGGAGGGGAGGTTTTTTAGATTATTTTAATCATTATTATAATATTTTTATCAAGACTATGAATAATCTCAAAAAAAGTGGCCCTAAATTGTGATAATATCATGTTATTTCGAAGCAAGTGGTCTTTCATCACTTATGGTGTCATAAATAGTGCATATTTACTGATAAGTTGATTATACGGTATTTTATCGTATTTCACTATTCACTGAAAATTCAAGAGTTTCAGAAAAATACCAAAAATTTACCCCTACCATTTTTTGACGTGTATAATTCAAAAGTGAAATCCATTTTTCAAAAATAATTTTCTAAATATTACTAATTTAATTTTTAAATAAGGTCACAGTTAATTCGAAAAATAACAATATTTAAGTGCAACTAGTTTTATGTGAGATTGGAAAATTAATTAAGATCCCATTATCCTATTTCCTTGGGAAAAATAAAATAATATTATTATTTACTATTCATGAGGTCATATTACTATTCATATTACTATTCATAAGGGTATGTTACTATTCACCAAAAAAACAAGTTTGTTCTATCAGACTCAAAATGACTCACTGAGCACAACTCTAGATGAACATTTCTTGAAATTCAAAACATAGAAGAGGATAGATTATAAAATTGAATTCTATATTTATTTCCAAAACCTTGGGGTGTTACATAATCGGTAGAGGGGAGTGAAATTTTACTAAAGTCGTGAATGAAATAATGGTAAAATCCAGCAAGACCTAGGAAACACCACACTTCCCGTACATTTTTTGGGAATGGTAGTGAAGAAATGAAATCAAATTTGATTTATCTACTTGGATATTATCCCTGGAAATGACATGTCCCAAAACTATACCTTATCGCACCATGAAATTGAATTTCTCATAATTTAATATGATATTAATTTAAATACAGTGACATAAGACTGAATCAATACTACTCAAACATTCATAAAAAGAGGATCCATACGTAGTGAAATCATCCATGAAAACATCCATGAAATTATATAGATAACCCAAAAAAATAGTAACCATGAATCACTGGAAAGTACTCGGAGCATTGCACAGGCCAAATGGCATCCTCCAAAATGCAAATGTGCCAAAGGGGCATGTGAAGGCAGCCTTTCCTGATCCTCAAGAGAAATATGGATTTTCAAATATCCACAATATCCATCAAGAAAAGATTAATGGTAATTACATACTAGCCTCTCTAATTTTTTTTCAATGAATGTAAATGAGAAATGGTCCTTCTTAGTAAGTTGGTTTAGTCGACGATATTCTATATAAACACGCCAACTATTCTGCACATGATTTGGAACCAAGTCCATATTTTCATTTTTGATTACACTAAGGACAGTTTGTTTTGGATCGAATTGAATGGGAATGGCCCATTGCCTGTCTGAGATGTGGTAAATGATTCCAACATCCAATAATTTTGTTACCTCCTTATTCTCAACTTCTAGGAGGTTTAGTTTCAGACGATGTTTTTCCTTCCTCACTGGTTTATCCTCATCATTAAACAACATATGATGTGTATAAATTGATGGGAGAATACCAATAATGTCAACAAGTGACCATCCCAATGCCTTTTTATACTCCCTCAAAAGTTCAAGTAGTCGCAATTCATGCTCATGGTGGGAGTGAAGTAGAAATGATGAAGAGAAACTTGTTTCCATTCCCCAGACATGAATATATTCAATCTTGTGGAAGTTATAATAGTTCAAATTTGGGTGAATTTTGGATTTATGGGAGTGTGTGAATGTGAGAGGTCACTAGTCTCATCTAACAACTAAATTGTATCATCATCAAATAAGGAATGATCTTTTACAAGCATAGCAGTATCATTAATGGTCAAGTGATCCTCATTTTTAATGAAATCATCAATCAAAAACATGCATTACATATCTCTATACTACTACAACAATATAGGCATGAATCATTTCAGAGAATTTCTATCAATCAATAAAACTTACAAAGGGTATCAGGGGAATGAAATGATGTTTTTTCTAAGGAAGGGAGTACATCAATTGAATTAATAGAGAGAGAAGAATGTTCTTCTGAGTGGTTCTTAATGGAATCAAGGATGTTTAAATGGACTATTTAACCACCAAATTCCATATATAATTTAAAATTATGGACAATAATTATGATTTTGGAAGTTTTCAAAAAGGGTCTCCCAAATATAACTTGGACATGTCCATTCATCCTATCATATTCCTTTTTTAGTACATAAAAACAAATAGAAAATTTAAATTTCTCACCCTCACATGAACATCCTCTAACACGCCTGAAGGGTGTGTGGTACTCCAGTTGGAAAGTTGAACAACTATTTCAGTGGGATTTAGTTCCCCGACAAGCAATGAAGAGTAAATGGAGTGAGGCATCACATTTACAGAAGCACCTGAATCAATCATATCATTGGAAAATGGATAATCCCCTATGGTGCATGGAATTGAGAATTTCCCGGGATCATTGCACTTGTTGGGAAGTTATGGCTCTATAAATGTTGTTACATTCCTCCCTAAGCTCACATTTTCATCTCCATGAAGTCACATTTGGTGTGTACAAATCTCCTTCAGAAACATTTCATATTGTAGAAATTGTTTTACAGCATCAATCAAAGGGGTTTTTACCAGAACTCTTTTGAATGTTTCTAATATTTTATTCTCTAGTTAAGTTTCCTTTTGTTTCATAGGTTGGGTGGTCCCTTAGGGAAATGGAAGAGAAATGGGTTGGCTATAAGACTCATCGACATACACATTCATTAATTTTTAATGGATTATCTCAAGACATGGTTTTTCAAAATTTATAATATTTTTAATGGTTGGCATGGAGGATTCCTCAGAAGGGGATGAATCTATTAGAGGATTCATTTGACATTATAGTTGTTTTCCACTCCTAAGGGTGATGGAACTAACATTTCTGTTATCTATAGGGTTGACTAATGGTTGACATGGTAGTTTATCAGACCCGTGACTTTTAATTTCCCCCACCAAGTTATCTATATGGACTAATTGGGTGTTGAGTTCTTATATGGATACCTAGGTGATTTTATGAAATTAGTGATTCTAGGTATCCATTTTTTAATCCTACATTCTAGTATAGGCTCGGGTTTTGGAGGGGTTTGTTAGAAAGGACTTTAGGGTGGATGAAGATTTTTTGGTGGCGGTAGTGGATGAATACTCTGACCATTTTGGTTCCATGGTTATTGAGGTTAGTTTGACCCCCCCCCCCCCACTCCCAATTTACTATATGTTTGGTTGTCTTTCACCCCTAGATTTGATGGATTTTATGGTTCCTGTCTAATGGGTTGGTTATAGGGGTGACCTGGAATTATTGCCTCACAATTCTCAAAAGTTTCTCTCTACTGGGGCATTGGTCAGAGTTGTGGGTGTCAGAAGAACATATACTATAATGGATAGAAGGAGGAGATTTGGATTTCCCGTGGTAAAGAGAAACTTGTCTTTGAAGGGTACTTACCTCTTCAATCTTTATATCCACCATCATCTCAAATTCAGTAATTTTCACCTCATGGACACCTCGAATGGGTACACTAGACCTTGTAACAAATTTTTTTTGTGTTCTATGCCATGTTCTCAATAAAGGTTCTAACAAAAATTGTGGTCTTATACATTATTTCATCAACTAAAGAAGAATCAATCATATTTCTATCAATAGTGATTAAACCTTCATAAAAATACTAAATTAACAATTGTTCTCTTATTTGGTGGTGTGGGCACCTTGAAAAAATCCTTTTAAAGCATTCCCAGTAATCATGAAGTATTTACCCCTGTGATTGTATTATACAACATATTTATTTTCTTATAGTTGCAGTGCGAGAGGCTGGGAAATATTTTTCAAGAGGAATATGTTTCATGTCCTCCCAACCTCTATTTGGTAAATTAACATAGTAAAGACAATATTTTGCAATATCTTCTCATGAGAAAGGGAGATCCCTTATATTTACTTGTTCTCCATAAACATTTTAAGGTTTTAATGTAGCAAAAAAAAATTGAAATTCATTTATATTATTGTCTGTATCTTCTCCAGTAAGTCCAGGGAATCTTGGTAATAAATGAATTAAACACCATTTTAGTTCAACGTTGGGCGGGTCACCTTGAATTTGAATATAGGTGGGTTGGATATCAACATCAGGTGAGGATAGTGCTTCTAATTTCCTATTATTTTCAACAATATTATGAATGTTTATTTCAGTTTTGATTTTGGTTTCGGAAGAATAAGTGGAAGGAACAAGAAGAGTGTCGATGTTTTGTGGGTCCTCCTTCGAAGGGCTATCTTCTGTGTCTCGGTGTCGCTGACGTAGGATCCTATCCAGTCTGGATTTGAAAGTAGGTTTTTATGCCGTATTAGAATGCATCTTTCACCAAAACTACATAACATAAATATCATAATAAAAAAATATAGGTAGAGGTTTAACATAAAACAGATAAATATTCACAAAATTTAAAAAACACTTATAAAAAACTCACTAAAAACCAAAGCGCTCTTTGGAAACAGCGAAATTTTTTTACCACATTGTCATGACACATCAAAGTTATTATGTTTTTATGGTTGACATATAGTCTAGTGTAGACCCTAAGTCTTCTCTCAAACAGTGTTGACAGGTTTTAAATGTGTATATTTAATAAGAAGAACAAAAGAGGGGGTGATTTTGTAAACAATTTTAAGAAAGTAAATTAACGTAAAGATTTGTAATGTTAAAAGAAAAAGTGTATTTTGAAAAATATGAGATAAATAAGTGATCAATGATATGTTACTACAGTACTTGATGAGTTTCTTTTTCTCAATTGTTTATTAGGTTTTGTTGTAACCCTTTAGTTGGGGGATGGCCATGATCTTGGTTCCTTTATTTCCTCTGAAAATAATGCACAAAGAACCAACCCTTGACACAATAATCACGTAGTAATGGTTTGGAATTCAAGAATAGAGTGAGTTCTACCAAAGAATATTGAAATCTCATGTGTGTGTGATAGAAATAGGATGCTTGTGTTTTTTAATCAGAACAACTCAAGATTCCCACTTCAATCTTAACCCATTTGGTATTGAAATGAAAAATGTTTCACTTAATTAAACAAAATAAATGTTTTCTGAGAAGAACAATATTCATATTAAACATAAAAGAATAATTAACACACAAATTAAACAAAACCAATAGAATATAAAGTTTCAGAACTCCCTCTTCAAGTGTTTATCTCCCTCGCAATGGTCACCCACCGTTTAGCTCGATATCGGGAGGGGGAGGATGCTCGGCTGAAACTCATTCTTCATTATTGATCCCCCATTGAGTATATGAGCCTCACAATCATAAATGATAAAAGTGGAGACTCCTCAAAAACTCCAAAATGGTAGATTTTCACTTCTGCTTCGAACATACAAATGGGAAGCCCACTGTGTCATTTTATAGGAAAATGGGAAGTTGCTTTTCAGCACACAGATTTCATAAAACCACTAGTCACATGTGTTTCGACCTCTAATAAGACTTATATAACTTTGTATAAAATAAAAAAGTTGTATACCCACTTATTTACTATCTCCACAGAATTTTTGGCACCATTTTGACAGGTTGAGCCCGAGATATGGATAGATCACATCACACCACTTTTGACATCATGCAGATTCGGTGTACTAGACAAATTAGGTTGGTTAAGCCAACAGATGGACGAATGAGTCTTGGTATTCTTAAGATGAAATGTATCCTAATGAATTTTGGACCACAATAAAAAATTTCAGCCCATTTGGATGAACTATATGGAATAAGGGTGAAGATGAGTCCACTAGTGTGCATGGATCTTGCACAGTTAGGCCCATTTTTCTTGGATAATATCATGGGCTCTCCAAATCAACTCCTCCTGCAATGGAATAATAAAAAAAGTAATATTTCCATTTTTAATAGTTATAAAAAAATAAATTATTCAATCATGGAATATAATTTGTTTTTATTTTTTCAATTTTCAATAAAAAACAAGTTTAGCACAACTGTGTAAGGGTAAAAATGAAACTGTGAATCGCGGTGCAATCATAGTCCCACCAAAAAACCAGTGTATAAATTTTCCAATTTATATTGTAGAACTAGAATAAGATTAATCATATTCTTTAGTGGTTTTCTCTCTACATTAACCTGTTGACATGTCATTATTTTAACTGTAAAATCAGCAATATATTTTTTCATTCTATCCCACCTATAATACTCTCAATGGTCTATGTGCATCTCAGTGCATCTATGATGAATTGTAAATGGAGAACATTACTTGAAAATTATTTCTTCATATAAGAATCACAAGTGACACTTCATATCTTCCAAAATATAAGAACACAATAATTATCCGCAATTAATTAATGAAATTTACCTATCTTAGATAATTATACCTTTTTTATAATTCACAGACTTCCTTTTACACTTGTTTAATTATGTCTTAGAGAGATGACTGCACTAATAAATATAAGAATTCAAAGTGATTTCCTACACAAACAACTTGAAATCCAAAATTCCTGAAATAATTAATTAAAGTGTTTCATTCCAAAAGTAACATGGTTAATACAGCTTGATGTATTTTGACTCATGGAATCTTCTAAATTGTTTTCATTTTCAGGATCGAAAATGATCATTCAATAATAATCATTTATCAGATCAAGCCATATTCTATGCCTCATTTTAACTTTCTTATGATTCAAATATATATTTTACACTTTTATGGTTAGTATATATTTCTGATTTGTATCCCAATATATAATGCCTCCAAATTTTAAATGTCAAAGCAATTGCTCATAATCCCATATAATGTTTGGTATTGTTTAACTCATGAGGTTTCAATTTTCATGAAGCATTAGAAATTACAAGATCATTCTTCATTTGAACAGGACCAAGCCCATTCAATGAAGCATCATTATATATACAAAAATCACTATTTTTGGAAGGCTGGGCCAAAACTAGATCATTCACCAATCTTCTTTTTAGTACCTAAAAAGAAACATTACAATCTTAAGTACATATAAATTTAACCCATTTTTGTGTAGTTAGTGTTCCAGATAACTGTGAAATGTTTTTAACAATCCATTAGTAATATCCCGCCATTCCAAAAAAAATATCCTTTGTATCTTTTATAGGTATTTTCTATTCATCTACTACTTTTTTTGTGTGATCAACTTTTTATTCCATCCTTATTTACAATGTACCAAAAAAGAATCTTTTTCAATGAAAAATCATATTTTATAAATTTTTCATATAACTTCATTTCATTAAGAGTTTAAAATGCATGCCTAAAATGTTTTTAATGATGTTTATATATTTTTGAAAAGAAAAAAGTATCATCAACAGAAACAATAAGAAACTTATCCAAATATTCATGAATAAAATAGGATAATTATTTAAACCAATGGATATAAAAAATACATATTGTCTACAAATAGTGGGGAATAGTTTTTTTGGGATGTCATCCTTCTTCACCTTTATCTGATGGTTCCTAGATCTCAATTCAATCATGGAAAAATAATAATCTCCATGTATATGATCAAACTTGTCATTAATAAAAGGAAATGGATACATATTATTAATAGTTAATTTTATTCAAAGCTCTATAATCAATGAAAATCATCATCAAACCATCTCTATTTTTAATAACCAAAATAGTTTCTCCCCACAGTGAAGTGTTGGGACAAATTAATACTTTATCCACTAACTACATCGACTACTTTTTAAATTTAAGAAGTTCCAATTGATACATTCAATAAGGGGGTTTAGAAATTGTCTTTACATCAAATACTAATTCAATAGTAAATTGAACATATCGATTAGGTATTACACCATGAAACACATAATTAAAATCATCCATGTATTCATTTACCACCAATACATCATTAATGTAAATAGAGACCTTATTTTTAACAATAGTTGTATAAAAAATTACATTTCCTTATATTAATAATTTCTTATATTCCTTATATGTTATCAATGTTATTGGTTCATTCTTGTTACAAACTAAAGTTCTTTCTGAAAAAAAAATCTTTAACTCTACAAAAAATCTAAACATTGAAACATATAGTCGATCTGTACCTAGAATAACATCAAACTCTACTAGGGGTAAAAAATAAGTTTTTTAGGTAATTTCATTCTATAGACGACAACATGTAGGTTATTATAATTCCTTTTTACCTTAATATTTCCCATAGTATTTTAGCCAAATGTTATGATTTCTTTTCTATTGGTGAAACTTCTAATTTACCATAAAAGTATTCAGAAATAAAGGAATTTGTAGACCCCATATCAAACAAGACATTACAAAATTATGATTAAAGAAACAAAGTACATGTCACCACGTCATTGGATGGAACAACAACTAATAACTTAGTCACAAAGGATTTCAATTCACCTTAAATCATATAATATGAATTTTTAAAATCATTAAGATCTTTCTATAGGGATGTATTTTCATAATGACCAATCTCACCACATTTAAAATACTTTACAGTTTTGTTAGCATAATTAAATGTATGATAATATTCATTATAATCTCGAGCCATATATCCAATATTACCACTTTAAAAACACATCCTATATTTGTTAATCCATTCCCCAATATGATTTGTACCACACTTCCCACAAATTAAAAACTGTAATTTCTTACCGTCATATTTATTTGATCAATTTTTTTTCCATTTCCTATCATATAGAGCTTTTATATTTCTTATCTTCAAAGTACATGTGATAATTATAAAATTTTATTCCTACCAAATCAATACATCTAATGAGATTATCATTACATTTGAATTTATAGGATGCTAATTCACATCAATATCATGGCTTTTGTCGTAAGTAAAAATGATTGATTTTTCTTCCAAGATACTAAATAACTATTTCGGAGTACCATTCTTTACAAGTGATGTTACCTTTATACACGACCACTATATCTTCCTACTTTGGATTTAATTAAATAAATTTAATTTTTATCCTACTTTAAGCCCCCTAAGGAAAATATTTTTCAAGGAAAATAATGTAAAATTTATCCAATTTCAAGGCATAGATCTCATCATTATCCCTAATATTCATGCTTTTATTCCAACTATTAGGACCCAGCCTCAAACATTACATAAGTTTGTTAATCCTTTTATAATTCACTTTCTTATATTTCAAAATATATTTTTGTTTTAGAGATTTAAAGAATTAAAAAATAAATCATAAATATCAACCCCCAAGCATAAAAAGTATGTATTACTAAAATAGTGTCCATTTATTTGAGAATAAATATGTTTTTAATAATACATGAAATATGTTCATGAAAAATCTACACAACATTCAATTAGGTTTCATCTATTATCTTAACCTTCTGTAAAACCTATGAAAAAAAATTTTAAAACAAGGGATTATCACAAAAATATCAGTAAGAAACATAAAAATATTGAAATAAAATATTAGTAAATGCATACATATAATCATCTGAAATAATTTTAAAAAAGACATACTTCTCACCTAAATATTAGCATATAGTTACTTTGTAAAAACAAGATATTTCCATAAAACATAGAAAACACTAATAAAAATTTTAGGTCACATTAGAAAATAATTTATTAACATTTTTACCATAATAGATACTATATGATTTATAACCCTTATTACTACCATAAATTATCACCCTCATGGAAACCTTATTATGTAACCGTCATGGCTGCCTTCTGGTGTAATCGTCGCAGTTGCATATGGAGTAACCATTGTGGCCAACCTACAACATAAACATACCCAATACATTAGTGGAGATATAGGCCCCACCCATAAGGATAAAAATGACCAAAAACCATAATAAATTCATAAAACATTAATACTTTTAACAATAACATTGCTTTTAATTTTTTTTAAATAAAAATTTAAAAAGGGGATATTTAAGGAAAAGTCCCTTACATCAGGTTTGTCTTACTTACAATGTGATTAAACCTATCGTATAATGGTTTAAAAAGTGTAATTAATATATAAATTAACAATACTCATATATATTGTTACTTATATGATATATGTATAACATATTTAGACCCATTTTTTAATAATATTTTATTGTTTTTATTATTTTGACTGTTAATTTTATAGTTTTCTCATATATTTTTTGACTTCTTATTTGTTGATCCTATTACATAGATCATGATTTCATCATATCTTTAATGTAAACAGTGATTTAATTATCATATATATTCACTATATACTAATTTATAGAAATCCATATAATTTTCATATAATAAATAACATGCCCCATTCACAAAGATGGTCGGTCGTACATATGCATGAACGCTACTTCCATTTTATTTTCATATTGAAAGAATGAAAAGTAAGTTATAAAGATTTATATCCTAATTATTATATCATATTTATATCATATATATTTATTTATTAAAATCATCCTTAATATATTCCATTCATAGAATGAATTAATCATATCTCTGGAAGAAGGCGGTAGTCCATACTTCCACAAACGATGTTATCATATTTACAAAAATGAATTATAAAGGTATGTGTTATAAAATAATTAGAAAAGCATAATTAAATAATAAATATCATATATATAACATATATTCATTGTTAATATCATAATTATCACCATCAGAGGATGTAAAAGAAAAACAAACAATCATCATTTCATGAGGTGATAGTTTATCATACCCATAAACAGTAAGTTCATTACACAATAGATGGTATTGTGTGTAAGTGTATGTATAAATATAATAATAATAAAATTTAAGTATATTAACATTAATTTTTATATTATATATGATGTACTTGAAGATACTTTAAGGAGAAGAGAATAAAAAAACTAAAGGAAGAATGTTACTTATTATTCGGGTAACCCCTTCTGGTTTTCACCAAATAACATCCTTATATTACTTTCTTCTAAATTGGAGGCATCTAAGATGATGGAGGATGTTCATGAAATATATAGTCATAGATTATTAGATCAAAATTGGGTTTAGATGTGTGAGAAATAGGTGGTGAGGTGTTGTATTTATAGTGTAGGAGAAGAGTGTTTTTTGAATATTTTATTCAATAGTTTATTATTTTGGATCAAGACTATGAATAGTTTAAGAATTATCACTAAATATATTAATATAATACAGTAGAGTTCTATATAATGGTGATTACATCATAAATGACATAAGGAATAGTTTATTAACTTATAATTTACATATATATCATAAATTATTGTATCTCAATATTCATCAAAAAATAAACTATTTCAAAAAAATATAAAAAAATCACCCCAACCATTTATTGATGTGTAAAACTAAAAAATGAAATCGATTTTCTTATAGTAATTTTCTAAATTTTTAAAATTTAATTTTTAATTAAAATTATTTTTTATTCGAAAAATACCAATTTCAAAACTAGTATTGATTTTATAACACTTTAAAAATTAATTAGGATTTCATAAAATTATATTATAATCATAAGATAATAAAATATAACTTTATTAATCTATTTTATGATGATATGATTTCTTTTAAATCGTGACATTAATTACAAAATAAAAAATAAAAAGTTATGTTTCATTAAAATACCAACATTTAATTTATAATTTTAAAAACATTTATATACTTATTTCGTGATATAAATATATCGTATTATCACTTAAAAGATGTATATATTTTATTTATACTCTTTTTGGTGAGGTTACTATTCCAATGGCTAGTTTACTATTTATAATTATCCCATTACAATTCCAAAGGTCAAGTTACTTTCCTATCAGTATTGGTTCATTAATTTCAAAAAAATCCTATTATTTCATTAATTCATCATTTATAATGGTTTTATTGTATTCTATATGTGATTTATACTGTATAAAATAATTATATGTAGTTAAAATTCATTTATTCAATTCTCGATCGTTACAATAACTCACTTCATTTATGTTCAATTAATTTTAATTTTTTTGTTTTTTCTCAATTAGATTTATAAATTTTGGGTTTTGTTAGGTCGATTAATGTTTTTTACGTATATTCATGTTAGGTTAGTTCATATTTTCAATTTTTTTCATTCTTTCCTTTAATTTAGCTCATCTAACTTCTTATTTGTTCTTTTAATTTTGTGTATTTTTTACTTAATTAACCATTAATTAGATCATTTAATATTAATTTTATAAAGGATGGATCAATTCAATTTGGGTAAATTATGTTTTTTTCCATTGACATGTTTTTGGATCATTCCAGTATATTCTATAATATTTTTGGTTTGGTTAATAGTTTTTCCAATGATTTGGTATAGATAAGTTAAATTTTATTTAGGGTGATTTCATTTGGATTATTTCATATCATTTAGTTTCATTTTAAATAGTATTTGATATATTAATTATGAATTGGTCTGAATTGATTTTATTTTTCTAAATTCATGTTATTTTAATTATGATTAACATAGTCTACCTTCATTTGGGTCTAGTTAGTTTTGTTCAGTTTGGTTTGATCAAGATAGGGTACGTCATGTTAGTTTATTCAGTAATATTATATTCTATTTAGGATTGGTTAGATTAGCTTAGTTATAGTACACTTGATTTTTTTCTCTTATATTTGATTTCACCTAATTTATATTGTATTTTTTTTGATCTAGTTGTATTAAATAATTTTTGGTTTTATTGGTTTGTTTTGTTTCAAGTTGATGTTGTTTAACTTTATTTATAGAATTATTAGTCATGTTTCATTTTAATTTATATAAATTAATGGTTTTTAATATTTATTATTTGATTCAAGTATGTTTAGAAATTTTATATTATTTATTTATTTTTCATTGATTGAGTACAATTCATATTGGTTTGGGTTGATATTTTTCTATGATATTCAGGCTGTGTTAGTCTAGTTTTATTCTAGTTTTTTAATTCAATTCAAATGTGTTTGGATTGACATGAATCAATTTGGATCAATTAAAACCCTTTTTTTGTTTTTTATTCTCTTTAGTTTAATTTGATTCAGTTCAGTTTGTGTTAGTTTTTTTCAATTTGGTATTTTAGTATTTTGGTTTTTTGGGTTCAAATATATTTATTTTAGTTTAATTATATTATATTTTATTTTTTATGTTTAATATGATATTGTTTAGTATAATTATGTTTTTTTAGTTTAATTCAATAGGTTTATTTCGTTACATTATTTTGTTTTAATTTTTTTAGTTAAACTTGAATAAGTTTATTCGAATTAAATAATATTATTTTATTTTTATTTATTTATGTATTTCTAGGTATGATATATTTGATTATGATTACTTTACTTTGATTTGGGTTAATTTGGGTCACATTGCTTTGTTTTTATCAATTAATTTAATTTTGTTTTTTCAGAATATTTTAGATAGTTTTGATTAGGTTTTGTATGTGTCTGGTTGGGTTGGTGAAATTTTATTATATTGTTTCATGTTGGTTTGGGTCATTTTATTTTAGTGTAGTTTTAATATATTCAATTTAGGGTTTTCCAAATTTAGGTCTCTCTAACTGATATAATTTTATTAGGATTGATTGGGATCAATTATATTTAGCTTATATTGAGTTAGGGGAGATAATTTCATATTGTTTTTGTATACTTCCTTTTTCTAAATCAATTAAAATTAAATTTGTTTAGTGTATTACATCCTTCATGAGAAATAAGGAATAGTGATACCCCTATCCCACGAAATTTCATTGTTTCTACTTCTTTTAAAAGAAAATAAATAATTAGATTATTATTTATATCATAATTTTAATTTTTATGATTATATTTAAATTCAATAATGGTATATCAATTTTATTCCTCTAATATAAATATTTTGAATTGAAGAAAACACAATTTTAACCAATATACCCTTTACTGTATAGTCTTCATTTACCCATGAATTAGATGGTTTTTTACTTTATTAAAGCCCTTATATACCTTAAAAGGTGTGTTAATATTCCTTATAAAATGGTTTGCATTATTTTGTTAAATGAGAATTCAATGGATGATATACAAAAACTCTATCTCACTAGGTTTGTGTTGTTTCTTTCTGATTCAGATTTTCTGGATTAGGATTGTCAATTTGAACTACCATTGAGGGATCAATTCATATTTAGAGAAACCCAAACTTTGTATATGAAATATAATAAGTAACAAATAATACATGATGGAAGCATGATAATCGAAGAATGATTCTTGGATTAAGAAATAATAAATATATTAAAATAGAAAAAATTTATATTCCTCATCCATTTAATTTTTAAATGTTTTAAAACATAATATAAAAAAATATATTAAATAAAATATATAATATTAATGGAAAATAGCTTCTTACACATTAAACCCTTTCAACATAATTATTTTTTAATTTATAAAAAATTTGGTTACCACTTAAGACATTCTAAAGTAACCAAGTATGGTTTATAATATAAATATGTGATTAACTTGTTAAAAAATAATAAAAACACCAACATTATATGTTTTAAAAAAAAATTATCTTATAAAATTAACGAGTTGTTCAAGAACAAATCCATACATGATTTATATTGTCCCCTAATATATATTATATGAGATAGTAATTTTACATTGGATTTAAGTTTATGCAGTGAAACACAAAATTAAAAAAATGCATCATATATGAACACATTCAATTTGAAATAATATAACTAATATAATATAAATAAAACATAGTTCTATGAATTAGGAAGGCTCGTGACCTAATATGTTCTTTAATTCAATTTTATGTTGATTCATATATTTATTTTAGTGTACTCTACATAAATTAAGGTCTTATGAAAGGTTTCATGTGGGATGATAATCCTTAAATACCTTCCTTAATTTGATATGATTTCCATGAAACACTTTATTGAGTTAATATTATCTTGTGTCAGAATTAATGAGTTGTTTTCCACAATTTATTTTATTTCTTCTCTATAATTAGTAAAAAAAAATATAGTGGTGGATTTTGAGTTTTTTAAAATATATATCCCATTGTATTTTCTATCCTTGAGAATTTAAATTTAGATTCTTGGATGTTATTATAGGTTCTTTTTAATAATTATTCTATTGTTTCCCAATCCATTGAAACTTTGGATTATATTTTCTCAATGTTATAACTAATTATTTTAGTTCGATTGCCTTTCTCAATTGAAATTAATTGTTTCTTCTAATTATTCCCATAAACATTATGGAATAAATTCCCTTTTAAACATAAAATTTCATAAAGAATAATTTTCACTTTCATCCTGAGATAAAAGATAGTATTATATTTAAAATATGGTTTACCTAGAATAAAAAATATTTCAATTTTCATCGATATATTTATATTCATTTTGAAACATTTCTTTGAATCCATAATTCCTAACCTGTTTACGGTTTTCCAAATACCTCCATCCTTGATTACATGATATTAAGACGATCAATTTATTATAATACTAATTCTCATGATTTCGATGATATTTTCATCTATAATAAAGGGTTTGAATGATGATAAAAATATAGAATCTAAAAAATGAATTGTACTATGAAAAATGCATTCATCATTTAATACATGTGACTATATTCTATTTGGTCTTTGTAAGAATCCCATGGTTTTCTAATTAATTGAATTTCATGGTTTTATCCTCACATTATTAGTTTTCCCAATCTAAAATTATACCTTTATAAATGCTTCTTGAATGTTATTCCATGCGTCAAATGATTCCTATTAATATATAAACAATTTTTATTCCTCCACCATCAAGATATAAGGGAAATATCTCAATATAAATTCATCCTTTGTCAAAAACTTTTTGAGTTAATGATTAAGTTTCTATCATGAAATCCTTGGTGAATATGAAATTATATTATCCTTCATCAGCATTGAATGTTGTAATCCTGTTAAAAAGATATTTCATTACATTTGGTGATATCATGGTTTATGAATGATCCCCCATCACTTAGGGTATTTTAAAATATTGAAACACTGGTAAAAAATGACTAAAATTTTTCATTTTCATATTATATATATATTTAACCAAAATAAATAAACACATTTATTTCTATATTTAAATGAATAATAATTCCATCTCACAAATAGTCATTCAAACCTGAGAACACATGGTTTTGTGTCTTTTAAGAACTAGCTATATGGAAAATTTTATTTTACAAAACGCGTGAACATTCGCTTGTAATTGGACAAAAATAGACAACTTTTAAACTTATCATAATTTATACACATCAATATAACATTCAAAAATAGTAACATAAGAAATGAGTGTGCTCAAATTTTAAATAAGTTAAACCATAATATATAACAATCAATTATAATTAGTGGGAATATTATGATCATATGGGTATAATAAATATATATATATATATATAACTTATTCAAAAAAATCCTAGATCATAAATCATGGAATATCACTTGGAATAATATAATACAAAAATCAAAAGAGTTTTCTAATATTATTCAATAAAAATGATCCATACAAGAACAATATATTAATGATAATAACCCTAAAATGGTGACACATTTCATATATATCAATGAAATTTTCCTAGGTAAGTAATACATTTATGTAAATCACAATCAGTTCCCATGAACACAAGTATCTAAAATATACTCATAAATGTTTATGTCATCAGTTACAAACCTTTATACAATACATTGGAGGGAAATATAGGACACCAAATATAATCACCCATACTAATTAGTGACACTGAAATTCATTAACTTATCACATTGAAATGAAGACACTGAAATAAAATGGGTTTAATAAAACATTCAAATGAAAATAAATCAGTTTTTATAAAATAAACAACCCATGAAAATAAAATGGGTTTAATAAAATATTTAAATTAAAATCATTCACATTTTATAGCATCAATAACCCATGAAAATAAAATGGTTTTCCAAAACATTTCAAATGGAATCATGTAAATAAATCGTAAATAATCACAATAATATAAATCCATGGAACATAAATAAGTATCAAATGTTATTTAGTAAATTAATAGGGAAATACTTTTAAAATTATACAAAAAAGTGTACGATATTTATATCATATATATTAAATGTATATAACTAAGATAATAATTAACCCAATCAATAAATGTGTGGAATCTATGTGAAAAGCATTAAAAATAATGAATAAAAAAGTGGGTGTTTACATAGTAATGAAATTTGTATAAAAATTATCAATATACACTAAATATTATTATGAATTATAAATGCAATAGTGAATCATTCTAAAAAATGTAATTATGTAACATAAGTCGTCGAGAGAAATAAGGAAGATATTATTTTCTAAAAATTTCCATGAATATGCATAATATAAGTTAAAAAACACAGATTGAAATCAATTTTTTAGGAAAATTTAATGAATATATGGTTTTTACACATTAAAAAACTATATGGAAAATGTTAATTTATATTAAAAATTAATAAATTTATAGTTTCATAAAATGAACACAGTAAATTATTCAGGCATATATATAAATTCATTTTAAAATCACCCTTTGTATGATTACATGAAAAAAGGAGTTTCATGTTAGAAAAAAATAGATGGGTTCGATTTTACCTGAAATAAATACATCATGTAATATTTAAGTCAATGGGAAATGAACTTTTTAGAGTGATTATAATTCCCTGTGAATATACAAAGAATAAGATGAGTGGTTTAGAAAGATTAAAAATTCACCTGATGAATTATATTCCATGAACAATCCTATTTTTTAAATAATATTGGAAAAGAAACCCTTTTGAGTTTAGTAACATTTATTAAAAACCCCTTTAAACTTTAGAATCTTTAAAATGAAATCAAATTAAATTATACCATGATATGGATCATTAAAACCCCATGAATATTAAAAAATAAATTCATTAGGAAATAATCACACACAATTAAATATATCATTGTTCATTATAAGAATATTGTCTGAAGATGGAATATTTTATAAAAAACCTATTATTTTTTCTAATTTTTTATTCAAAACACCATGATAGAAATAACATTTATTATATACACCATTACAATAAAATAATGGCTTATAATAATATATATGTCTTAAAAGATTAAAAATAAATACAAAACCCCCTTACGTCAATTTTTAACTTCTCTAATGTTTTTGAATCTTCTATATAATAAAAATTTATATTAATAATCTATTTCAAAACATTATTCATATCTATAATCTTTTATAAATGTTATTTATACATATTCTCAAAATGTGTATTATATGTTTATTAACTATTTTCAGTTTTAGTCTTGACTAATCTTCAACATTTTGAACTAGTTCCGTAATAAAAATATTATTATTCATTCTCCAAGACATCATCGTTAATAGATAATAAAATATAATGTAATTAATGTTGTATAATTATTTAAAATATTACAATTTCATTATATGGGTTTTTTGGTAATGATTATTAAAGATGAAAATGATGATGAGCATATTTTAGTTATTTTTAATGAACAAATGATGGTATCTTAACTAATTATTATCATATCATTACCACTAAAGTGTGAATATAAAATTATGAGTTCATTATTTATAGAATTTATTATTAGTAATTATGTTATCATATTAATATATGATATTGTTTTTTATCATTTTCAAGTTGGTAGTCAAGCTGATCTAAACATGAAGTTACAATAATTAGTGGATGATTATGATTATTGAACTAGTTTATTTAGGAATAAGATCATTATTATATAATATTAATGATTTTATTTAGACACAATTATTTTTTGAAAAATATTTTTCGTTATTTTAACAAGTAATAAAGAAGATATATGAAAAATGATATATGTTACTTCAAGAATAAGATAGTCTGCACAACACATGATTGACTTCTTCATTTATCAAAGAATAATAGGTAAAAAAGATAGATTGTAATTTTTCCCTTCATAATAATAATTATATTATATATTTTACCATTATTCATTAATTTAACCATTATAATAAATTAATTGATTTGTGATGAAAAAACATAAGTCGTCGCTTCACGATGGTGGTAGCCCACACAACACACAAATGAAAATTTCATTTGTAATATAAATGGGGGAAAGTTTTAAATATTTACAACCTTAGACTATTAAATTTACATAAAAAAATACGTATGTAATTTTATAATAATTTTAATATTGTATATATGAATGTAATAATGAAAAGAAAATAAGTTTGAAAAAAAACAAATCATGTTGATAGCTTAGGCTTTCCTTTAGAAGACTCCTTGGAAATAGAGGTATCACGCCAATATATTGTAACCATAGGCTCAAAAAAATTAAAAGGGGTATTAATGAATTATAATTTTTTATTTCATGGTGGAAACCATTTTTTGGGAGTTTTCTTGAAGGGGTGGTGAAAGGCCCCAATTATAAGTATGAGAGTGGAATTTTTGTTAATATTCCAACTTAATATAAAGGAAGAACATGTTAAACAAGTCCAGTTTATACAAATAGTAATAATAATTTTTTTGGGGATGCAATAAGTTCAATAATTGCACATTCATTCATATTCACACATGTTTCAAACTTTTTTATATGTCCTTTACTCCTACTGTTTCTAATTTTACAATTTTTGGTGTTACTATGGTAACTCGTTTTTTAAATGAAATTCACATTTATTTCTTACGAATAAAATCACCATTATTACATATTTATGACCTTTTGATTTCAAATATTAAATCTATTTTTTAGATAATATTTCTATGTGTAAAATGATTTAATCATAACATTAGTACATGTAATTCCTAAAAAATCATTTTTAGATAATTTTTTTTAATCTTAAAATTTATATGTATAATAAGATTATAAATGTTTTTTATTTTATAGATATGCATATTTCCATTATAAAAGTTAAAAGGAATACAAAACTACAAATGGGTAATTTAAATAAAAGAAAACAATAAAAATAGTTTTTATTGGTAAATATTAATTAAGACTATAAAATGTTAATCATGGGTTTTATAAATTCAACATGTTATTTTTATAAATTATAGTCTTACTTAATAAATGCATCATTTCCCAATTAAACTAGTTTTATAAATTTCTAGTTTATTCTTATATAATAAATTTTTTATTTCTGGTACAAACTATATTTTTCACTATTCACCTAAAAATCAATTCTTTTATAAAAATATCATAATAGAACCATAGGATAAAATTAATATGTATAAATAAATAATTAAGTTATTTTTTAAAATATTATAATTCAAAATATAAATGAATTTATCTTTGAAATGAAAATTCAAAATATAAGTAAATGAAATTTTATTGAAGAAAATACTTTTTGAATATTATGTGTTCTTTATATTATTTATAAAGAACCGACCTAGGTTTCCATCCTACTCAGAACTAGACGTTTTCTGCAACATGTCTTGAGGGAATTTCCCAATCCCCACAGGTTAGCAACTATCACTTGGGTATCATAAGAACTCCTTTGGGAATGGTTTTCCCAAGTTGAAGAAACAACATCTAATAAATAAACAATGGAACTAATATAAGTAAACAACATGCTAAAAAGTCATAAAAACAAACATTATTCCACACAATTTATCATACATAAACAATACTGATAAAATAATACATAAATGAAGGCATGGAAAGTAGAAAATAAACTAACAGGAAATAAAATAACTACAAACCAACCTGCTACAACCGAGCCTGATACCACCTCCAAGCATCCAAAAATTTCACAGCATAGCCCAACTGATAGCACTATATGGTATTGTTAATTCCCTATGGTACTATGAAAAAAACTATAAAACCTAAACTATACTACTCTATTAATTAAAAATTAGAATGTTAATGTTCAGGATCGATCCCATTGAGATAGTGAATTTAGTTTAATTAGTATTTTAAATGATTTAATTAAGGAAAGGGATAAGAATATATGGGTTTAATTTGATTTTGGGAAATTGAATCAATAAAGAAAAGTGATATAGATTGATTTGTTGGCTTGAAAACAATTTTAAGAAGTGTGCCGAGGTTTGTTAATTTCCATGTTCATGTGAAATTGGATTTAAGAAAATAGCTTAATTAATTAATTATTGGAGTCGGAGTTTAGAAGAGGAAGATATAATGATCATGGTATCTCTTCCTTAACATAGAAATACCGTAATTCTATTGGTCATATAATTTAAGGTGTTGAAAATCATGTTTATCTTGATACTAGGTTTAAACCTTATCTCCCCTAAAATTGACAATAGTTATGCCATCTTTGGGGTAGTTAGTTGCACAATTTCAATGTCCCTTTTTGATTCGAATATCGATGGTCGTAACCAAATAAATAAATGAAAAGGAATTGGATGTTGAATAAAGTAATTATGAAAACCAAAGGCATGAATAATAAAAATTATTAAATCCAACGACACCTTCCCCTTTAGTAACATCACCATAACACTAAAGAGACTACTCGCTCATAATGGGAGCGAGCATCATGGGTACCCGAGGAAGAATAGCGGTGAAGTGGAACCTCAAATCATCACTCCATCATCTGGTGGCCTTTTATTAGTGTTCACTATCATTGTCTACACCAGAGTATCTTGGAATATCATACAAGGATGTATTTATAGGCCAAAATTTCCAAAACCCATGGCCCACTGTCATTATTTTTTTCATGCGTCGTCATTGTCACGACGTGTACCCTACCTAAATTTCGTGTATTTTAAATCCATTTCTTCCTCCACCATATTGAATATGTGGAAACTTTGAACACTAGTTTAACTCTGTTCAGGCTATGTAATAGAGGTACATAAAGTGTAGATTAAGATCACAATGTGTTCCTTCATCACAACTTGTTCATCACGGTCTACAGTATGTTACGAACTAAAACTACACATCGTGTACTCTCAGTATAAGATGTGTTCTAGTTCTACCCTGAAACATCCAGCTTCCTTCTCTCTCAAAAATATGGTGTCATGAAACAACACTTTGGTCATGGAATGGAGGATCTTTATGTGCCACATTCCACCACTTTTCATTCCTTCCTCATATATTGAATGGTTTATACCATAAAACATACAACAATTCAAAACACTCCAAAATTATCATGATTATTCAATTAAATCCAAAAAACAATACATTAAACCACAATAAAATATATGTATGAAATTAACTTATCACCAAATGAACCCACATTAGTCATGGTGAATATAAAAGAACAACTAAGAACCTAAAACCTAAAATGATAAAGGTGTGAGCTAAGATTACAATTTTTCACCAAAACCCATTGAAACTATAAAATTACTTTCATTTGGAGATTAAAAATAAGTTCATTGTGTCACGACATGTATTTTGAAAATAAATCCACTATTTTATGCTATTTTCATGATTAATACACTCACATTTCATTACACAGAAACAACATAAAATATTAATTTAAATTAAAATTTTTTCATAAAAAATTCTACAAGATGAATTTATTAGTAAACAAACCCCTTTTTGAAACCAACCTTAAATCTCTATCAGAATATTCTTTAAAAACTAAAAACATGTTTTCACAAACATAAAAGAAAAATAATTTTCAAAGTAAACAACCTAACTCACATGGGTTGAGTACCACTAGAAGGGAACACCTCTATATATCACAAGTAATATAATAATGAAACATAATCAGTGAAGGTTCCTTAACAAGAAATTTGCTAAATGATACCATCAAACACTATATCAAACTCTACCTAAATCACATACTCACTGATAAAATGAATGTGTCATGGTCCTACCCAAATTTACTATTGTGACATGAATCTATTATATATGGTTAAAATCACCCGAACAAGATACCAAAATAATTGATGTCCATACCTTTATATAATTATTCCACACAATAATCCTTGGAACCATAAAACCAACTTAAACCAATTTCACGCCAAGGGTCCACTTGTGGTGTGTGAACTAAGTATAGAAAATAAATAAGATATTACAATTAGTGCCAGGAATACCATAATCAATAAAGTAAGTGAGTCATAATGAAACAAGCCCAATATATCCACCAGGTATAACAAAACCCATAACCACCCTTATACCTACAACCTAATGATGAAAATTCCCATAATCAAACCATAAACACAATTAATAATAATCATATTCCCACACAAGGTGATAAACAAGAAACAAATTATTATCAGAAACCCACACAAATGGTTCATAGAAAAGGGAAAATCAAGGGTTTTCATCATATTCATTATTTCAAACCAACGTCCCAAATGGACCTTTAACACCAAATCATGTCTCATAATTCCATGACCCTTCACATTTAATCAAAAACATTCCAAAAATGATTTGAAAACTGATGGAAACCATAGAAAAATCTAAAACATTTCAAAGTAACCTCTTATTATTGTATCTCTTCATGGAAATTATAAAACATGGATGAATCCATTATTTCCATCACAATATTCCAAAAAAACACATAATGTTTTATTTGGTCCAATGAAACCATAACATTCCATTAAAAAATTTCAATGTTATCATTCAATAAGGGTATCCCTCTTTGAAAACTAAAACAATTAAAAAGGACCAACTAGTTTCCCTAAAATATTTAAGAAAAATCCTCCATGAAATTCAACAAATGAGTAAACCACTCAAACATTTAAAATCACAATTTCAAAAAAAATTAAAATACCCCTATAAAATCATTTTGAGTTACACTCATCAATTTAAAAGCCAATTCCCTTTAAAGCATCATTTTCACTCATTGAAAATTTAAACCATATTAGAAACCACTTCTCCTTATAAAAACCATTTCAAAACTTTATATGTCATTTCACAAGATGCTTATCATAAAAGAAAATTATTTTTAAAAAATATGACATGAAATTCACTTATTAAACCAATTATGCCAAGAATAAAACTCAAAAAATTCAAATCATCACAATGCTACCATATATAATTATGAGTTTATAAAAAGGGAATTTATAATGTGTAATAATGCATAGAATTCAAAAATGGATCAATTCCATAGTAAAAACTACCACAATGAGGTGTAAAACAATATTAAATATCCCAAAACATGTCTCCTTGAGTGGTGACCACACCCATGGCACTATAAACTATGTCTACAACCCCTAAAAACCAAAATAACTAGCAATAAATCTGCCATAAACCGTATAATTTATCCACATGATTACTAGGGTTTATGGGGGAATCCAAAACAGGATAAAATATTGGGAGAATGAATAATAATTGAATGATAGGATAAACATACCTAAAACGTTTTTTAAAATGGAATTGGAAGTGTAAGAATCAAATTAGAGGAACAAATTTGGGCTCGTACCATGATCCAAAGGGGTAGGTTCACATGGGGTGGGAGAAGAGTGATAAAACCCCTTAAAATTTAGTGGAGTAAAATGAGAAAAGTCCATTTTTTTAACATTTGGGAAAGTATAATTTTTTTCATTCATGGTTAGGAGAATTGTGTTCCAACCATGTGAGCCCCACTACCACCCAAAATTTTTAAGATCCATAGTTACTTTTTAGAGTCCTCGTGATAAAAAACTATATGACTCACTCCAAGATCACCCAGGCCATGTATGGACTCTTGGGGTTCCCCAAATGGTTTAATAAATCATATTTAATCCATTTATGTAGTTATATAAAAACTACCTTTCCAACATCTTGATTTTGACATGATTTACCAATACATAAATACGTTTTGATCTACACAATGTAACCCCCTTTTTTCTCATAGGGGCTGTATATTTTTGACATAACCATGTGAAACCTTTTATGATAAACTACGTGCAATTAAACATTAACAAAAAAGTATCCATGTGAAGGGAAGCCACATGGTTTCCCACTAACCAAGAACAATAACTGTTTATGGGAGGAAAACTACAAAAAATTCAATGTACCAATCTAGAACTCCCTGGAAATGTAACTTAAACATCCACTTCTCCAAAAAAAACAAAAAATTACAACACCATTACTAGGGTGTGTCACATTGTTATATATTTATTTATAATTTAATCAATCTTAATATATTAGTTCATATATTTTTATATAATATTAATTCATAATAATCATTCAAATGATTTTTATTCAATTTAGTAAAAATAAAATATTTATTTTAAAATGAATCTTTTTATATTAAATGATATTGACTATTTATCATATAAATGTATATATATTAAATTGATTACTATTTTTTAATAAAGGATTTATTTCTTCTTATAATTTTGTAATAATGTCCATATAATTTTTTTGAGATCATTTTTGTTTGGATATTAATGTAAAATATCATAGTAATATAATATTTATTTAAGGGAAATAAATAGTAAAATTATGTGTCATCATATTATCCACCCCTTAAATAAATTAATTCCTTTTTATTTTAATTATTCATAACTAATAGAATTATTAATGGTGTCCTAAATATATACATGACTCCAGATTTATTTTCTTGTGACGTTTTATTATCACAATCCATCTTATGACAAGTGAACTTATCATTTTCTTATAATAGGAACATAACAAATGTTGAGTTTTTCTTAAACCACGTATTCTAAATACAAAAATACAATCGAAAAAACTTTCATAGAAACTTTAGATAAAAACATGTCTTAATAAGTGGTCATCGGTTGATTTTTAGATTATATTTTCCAATCATGGAATTTATCATGGCTCATATTTCAAGATAGACAATTTATTCCTAAAATCACATCAACTTGGTCTAAAGGAAGGGTAATAGGATTCTATTGGAACCCCATTACTATTAACAAAATTTTAGAGTATTTATATACATGAAATGAAATAATTATACCATATGAAATTTTCATTAATAATTCAACATCTAGACATCAGGGTTGCGATATTTTTTTCATAAAAACATTCTCTATACATATGGTTTTATTTAAAAAGTTATGAATAAAACCCTTATTGTTCTTGAGTGGGTGAATGTTGTTCATCACCCAATAACATTTTTAAAAATCACATATGTAACTAGTGTTTCATAGTCATTACCCTTTATTGTAATTTATTAGTGCCTATAATCCTTACTAACCCTTGCATAAGGGCATTGAATTTGATAATTTACATGTTCCCCATATTTAGGACACTGAAAAATTAATGGCAACTCCAAATGGATATAATTTCCATTCAAAGTGTCAACTAAGATAATAACTTTTAATTGAAAATTTTCCTCTTTAAATCCTACTTTTCCATTGATAAAACATCTTTCGATTACATTAGTACATTCCCATGGATGATTCTTTCCACATTTTTAACATGCAAAAAAATTGATCATTATTTCCTTCATCATCTTTGTCCCCAAATCAACCATAAGAATCAGTCCTCTGCCTATTTGGTGAGTTTTAAAATTCAATTATATTTAAATTTTTAATCATAATTATTGATATATGGTTTATCATAGTAACATGGTTTCTAACACTAGAACTTATCCCATTAGGTCACTCATTGGGATAATATATACATTTTCCATGACATCCATTATTAACTTGGTTCCTTATAGATTTATCTATTACTAAAACCAAAAGTTTTTCATCCTGAGTGTTGAATAATTAAAACTATAATATTACGATTTTAAGATAATTTAATTAGGAATTCAACTTCATAATATCTTTATCTTTGAAATTATAACATTTTCTTTCAATTCATCCTAAATCACTCTCAGTTAAATCTATATTTATTTATGTTGTGATATCACATAATTCTTATCCCAATACATTGAATTAATTAAGAAATAAATCAATTATAATGGATTCTAAACAGCATGTGTTTAATCCAATATAATCCCTTAGGTGCATCAATCCAGTCGCGCACTATTAGTCCGACTCATCATGTACCCATGTGAATATTGAGTTGATACTAAACCAAAAAATTTGAAGGTTAATACCCCTAGGTGAATATATGATCGAACCACACCCAATTAAAATTATCTAGTAAAATAAAAAAATCCTTTACCAAAACATTAATATATTATCCTACAATTAGAATCATCCATAGGTTTTTTACTAATTATTTTTAATCACAGTCTCCAAAAATAACTAAACATTTTTTTGATACCAAATATAGTGTCCCAAGATAAATAAAAACATTTACTTTAATATTTTTCATGAATAATATTTCTATATCATAAATAATTTTAAAAATTTGAGAGATTGAGGTTTAGTATATTTGAGGACTATCTATATAATTAATTTTTACAATACTTGTGAAAATTTATCTATTATTGTTCCAAAAAAGACTTATTATACACTTCTAATAAGTTATAATAATATTCATAACCTAGGGTAATAGAAAAATATGAATTTTTTGATATCTGATTATTAGTAATAATAAATATAATTGATATTAATCAAATATCATTAGTGATCAGAAGATTAGAATATGATTATAAATAGGATAACTAAGAAAAGTATACCTAATAAAAAATAGATTGTAAATCATGGAATAAATATTTTCAAAAAAATAAACTAATCAAAAGTGTTTGGAAACATGATTAAGTAAACATAACCCATTATAGTATAACATAAAAATGATAATAATTTTATAACAGTAAAATCATCCAAATATGAAATGAACAATAATATAGGGAATCATTACTTTCATGATCCACACTAAAAATTAATATTCTCATTATCAACTAAAATGTACTCATTAATACTTATCTCACGATATATAAAATTTTAAACATTGCATTGGATGGGGAAATAATACCCTTCCCATCATCATCTATACATATAAATGCCACTTGGATATTATTTACTTATAACATCATAAAGAACCCATGGTTATAAAAAGGGTTTCAGAAACATTTTGAACAAAATACTTTAGTTTTTGAATAATCAAAAAACAAATATAATGAAAATGGGATCCAAAAATATTTCTAAAGAAAGTCAATAATTTCTTATATCATGTTGAAACCATAAAAATAAAATGTTTTCTATAACCTTATAAAATGAAATCACATAATAAAATCATCAATAATCATAACATGATAAACCCATTGAAAATAAATGGGTATATAAATATATTAAGTAACTTTTTATGTAAGTACCCTTCAATCAAAATAATAATTTATATGGTAATTAAAAAATATTGATAAAAGTTATAATATTAAGAAAATAATTAATTAATTCAATTAATGTGTGGTGTCAAGGTGAAAAAACTTTAATCAATTGAATAAAAAATATGGTACTCATAGAGTAAGGTCATTGAATAAAAAATTATAGTTGTATATCAAATACAATTAACCAGTACAAATTAAATGGTGAATAATTCCACTAAAAGACAATTATATTATATAATCCACCCAGTGAATGAATTTGGATATTATAAGTTGAATAATTTTATTGATCAAGTATAATATATGTCAATGGAAAATAAATTAGTTTTAAAATTATTTTTGTGAGTTTGAGAGAAATATACTTTGTTAATGAAAAATATAAATGATAACTTGAGAGTATATTTAATGAAATATTTTATAATAAAAAGATAAATAAATAATTTTTAAAAATAATTAAATACTAGATATAAAGGTTACCAAAAACATGGAAATGGTCGAATAAATATGTATTCATATTGAAAATTTTAAAAAGATATGTTTTCATGCATTGACAAAAAACCATAGAGAAAATGTTAATTTTTTTATAATTTTTTTAAATAAGGTGAAGTAGTAGAAAATGAAATTAATAAATTATTGAGCAATAGATAAGGAAATTTCAAAAATAATTCTATTAATAAAGAAATTTAGAAATAAAGTTTCTTGACAATGATGAATATATGGGTTAGTTTTACTTATAAGAAAGCCTTTCAGTAAAATATGAGTTAAGGGGAATAAAATTTTGAAGGGGAATTTGAAACCCAATGAATGTACAAAGAATATGATGATATTATTTTTAGATAATAAAAAATTCACATATATATTAATTTTTAAAAACAATCCTGGATTAAAAATAATATTGGCCATGAAATAGTCATGGTTTGAGTAACATTTTACCCAAAAAACCACTCTAAACTTTGGTATATTTTGAATCAAAATCCATTTAAACTATAACATTATATGGATCTTAAAAACCCATAAATAAAATGAAAAACAATCATTAGAAAATTATAATTCCATATTATAGATATAACGGTTCATGATTAGAATAATGTCTCTAGAATTTAAATTTAAGACCACAAACCCCTTTCAACTTTTGGAATTTCTATGTCAAAACACCAAGTGATAAAGAACTTGGAATAAAAAATTGAACATCATGAAATATAAAGGAATCATTATTAAAATATTAATGACAAATAAATTTACCATTCCAATGAAAATATTTTTTATAATAATAATTGTCTCTTATGGGATTCATAATTGAGATAAGAAACCATAGCATAATTCTCGACAAGCACTAAGGAAATCAAATATACTTTATAAAAAATAACTATCTTAATAACATATATCATAAATGATTTCATATCAATATTATTTTATAATATTTAATTATAATTATTCTCTATATGTAAATTTGATTGTTATTATATATATTTCCAATATTGTTGTGAGTAATCTTGAATGATTTGAAAAAGTTTCTTAATAGTGGCGTTCTTATTAACAATTCGCCCAGTTTTTGAAACATAAAGAAATTTAAAACGAAAAAAATTTAATTAAATATTTTATGTGACATGAATCCTTGATATTATATTTTAATTCAAACAACATAATGTTTATCTTGTGTAACATGAATAATGAGTTCCTTCGACAGCCTACATTAGTCAGAAACCTGTGTTTTGCGGAATACTATCACTATTATTATTTAAAATTATAATTACCCCCAATGTAATAAATTTTAGTCTATAAATAAGATAAAATATCTTATGAAAATATTTCTTTTAATTCATTTCTTACCAATTAGTTAGAAATAAATATAAAGTAAATGTTTTTTGGACAAAAAAAATTTATATGCCAAAGAAGTTTTACCTCACTAAATTATATCCATTACTATTAGTAGATGATCTTAATGATATTTATATATTATAAATTCTATTAAAATGTTTTAAATTCATAAAATATATATCATAGGTATATGATAAGAAAAAAATCCAATTTTACACATAAAACAACAGTATTTTGTCTATTGGAGTTTTTCCTTTTTTTAATGATGTGGTTATTCTAAAATTAAATTTTAAAACTGTCGTAAATTGTATTGTACAAAATAATAAATATTTATATTAATAATTAAAATATATATTATGGTGATATTTTTTTATTTCCCTAAGAAAATCAATTTTTTGATGAATAGTGAAAAATACTGAATTTTAATTGAAAACTGAATTTTAATCTAAAATATTTATAATGATAAATTATGATCTAAATTTGTTTCAAAATAAAATATGACCAATTATTAATTTATTAAACATTATTAGTCCATTGGAATCATTTTTATATTAAATTAACATAAACAATAGTTAGTAAATTGTTGAAGATTTTATCTTTAAAAACCTGCTTTCTTTTCCGTCTGTGGGACTAGTTTTAAATTAATTTTTTGGTAGTTATATGGAATAAATTTAGATAAATGGATTCCATGTTTTTAATAATAATAAATTATAATTTATAATTTTCTCCACTAATATTTTTAGCATAATGATTAGTGAAAAAAATTAAAATTAATCACCATAATAAAGAAAAAAATGACTTTACAGAGAGACTAAAGATTACAAATTATAAGAAAATAACCATGAAACATTTAAAAACCCATTATAAAAATATATTTTTCCCTTAATATATAAAATTTACTTGAAATAAGTGTTTTATCACTCAATATGTTTCAAAAAAAGAAAATGTGCCCTTTCCCCCACTTATAAAAGCCACTCCCTCTCCTCCCTTCTTTACGCATTAAAACAAATTTTGTTTTGTGAAAACCTGACCAAATAAATTCACAAATTTAATAAAATCATCCTATATGGATTATTATTTTTTAATAAATCTTCCATATGCTGAGAGTATTTGAATTTATATGAAGATACCAGAAGAATATGTAATGTTCTTCCACAAGCGTCTTAATTTTATTTCCTTCTCCATCTCCTCCAATTATTTTACAAATATTGTTGTATAAAAACCTTAGTATCTGTAAAATAATTAGATTTTCTATATGAATTTTATGATCTAAAACCACACACATTCAGTCAAATTGGTTATGAAATCATCATTCATTTGTACGACAAACTACCGCCTCGTAAAATGATGTCGTTCGTTTTTCCACTACCACCATTCATGGATGGTTTTGATGATGCATCTTATTATATATATGAAATTTATAAAATATTTGTAACTATATATTAAATATGTATGTTTTATATTTTACTTTTTAAATTACATTCTGTAGGAAAAATCGAAATATCGCTCATCTATAAGGTGAACTCTCACCTCACGAAGCGATGTGATTCATCCTTCACTAATAAATCACATGGAAGTTGATAAAGAAATATTTAATGATAATATGTGATTTAAATGAAATATTGAGGATATTCATGATATATTTATATATATTTATGGATAATATATATCATTTTATTTCCTTTCTTTTAACTCATGTAAATATGATAACATCATTTGTGTACGTACAGAATACCACCACCGTGAAGCGATGTGACTCTCTTTTCATCACAAAACCAAATGTATGAAATATATTAGTATATAATATGTTAAATATTATATCATTATTATTATAAAAATTTAATATATTAGTTACATCCATTCTATAATGATAGTTGAGAAATTGAAATGTTATTCATGCTTACATACGACCTAATGTGTCTATAGTTGCAACACACTTCATTTTTCATAACCATCATTCATGATAGATTTTAAAAGTTTAGTTAATATAAAAATATTATAATTATTTCATGGTTATTATTATTTATATTATAAAAATATATAATATGATTAAGAATCAGATCTTTTATAACCAAACATGCGTGAGAAAATAAGGAAATTAACACATGAAACAATGAAAACAATAAATGATTATTAACGAACATGTGATAATATGTTTGAAAAGGATCATATATGATATTATAAATTATAATATGTTTCTATAATAAGTTAATAACAATTTTAAAACCACTATATAGAATAATTGAGAAAAAAAATGATCTAAAGAAAGAGTGGGGTAAAGGTTTCTTGTCTCACTTTTACATTTATGAGACATACACCATATTCACTAATTATTTATTTACTGTGGTGTATATAATTCCGTTTTTTAACATATATCCATATTTCATTTATCATCATTATATTTAATATAAAATCTCATGTTTTGAACCACAGGAAAACAAATTCTATGGTCATTTAAAAACATTCAGTTTACTGGATGATAGGGTTTTTAATGGAGCGTCAGATTTTTCTTTCTGATAGTCAAAAATTTGATGTGTGTTTTAAAGAAAATAAATTAAATTAGTTGAAATTTCATTATTAATAAATTAATAAATAAATTTTTAATGGTAATAATAATATTGATATTAATGTTATTATTATTATTATGATTACAATTATTATAATAATTAGTTTGGTTTTAATAAAAACACAAGACCCTTATCTCTATCTCCCCTTTATGCAACGCAACCCCTGGATGAACCCCCATCTCATACAACACCCTCTTTCTGTCTCCCTCTCTTATCATCATCTCTACCATTTTTCTTTGTGGTTCCCCCTCATATCTTTATGGTAAGGCCCTCCTCTCCGCTTCCTCTTCGTTTAAGGCCACGATTTAGTATATCCATCACCCTACAAGGTGCATCGAAAGCCAAAGTATGGGTTAACACGGTTTTTCATTTTATCATCCTTTTATAGGGTTGGCTAATGGCCTCTCCGGTTATTTTCATTCTTATTTTGGCAACCACCACCAAAGGTAATGTGGTTTGGAGTGTTTTTTTCTTCCCACTATAGATTTTGGGTAAGGATATCTTCTGTTCTTGTCTGTATCTCACTTTATAGATGGGGATTTTGTATTTTATGAGTCCCTGGTAATTAATTTGAGGTGTGCTGGTCCTTCCCATATTTATTTTCATTCCTAAAAATGTTTCTAGTGGGTATTAAACAATTTTTTGTGCACAAGCTCATATACTCGGGTATGAATATATGTATATATATATATATTTATATATATTTATATTTATACATATCTTCCACATAATTGTTACATCATGGATTGGGTATAACATGCATTGGATTAAGTTATATATATATATATATATATATATATATATATATGAAGGTATATGTGTGTGTATAGAGTAGTTATGAGTGGTTGATGATAAATCTATCAAGTTCCAGGAGTTGGCTTGATTCCTTTGAGGTAGAATCCCTTTCCCTTGACCTTTATTCTTATTAATGCATAAATTAATTGACTACCTCTTTTAGTTTTTAATTAATATTTATTGGTTTATATTAAATGATTCCCTTGAATATGTCATTGAAATGATTAAATGTGATATATGTTTATTTGTGTAACAAAGTCATGATTTTGTGATAAAACCCCTCAAACAACGATGTGCTTCCTTCAAGATAAAAATGTAGTGATATACTTTTATAATTTTTTATCTTAATGCATTGGTGTCTCGTAATTCTCGAAATTAAAATTTTAAAATAAAATTCTTCTTCATGTCCCTTCTCGGTTATTTCTAAATGATGTTTCTTTCATTGAAAAATTATAAATTAACCAAGAAAACTCCTAAGTTTGTGACCAATCATTTAATTAGATTTAAAAGTGTTAGTCATATACCATTTTTTCTTTATCACTTATTCTTTACCATGTCATTATTCCACTAATTGAAACCTTCAAGAGAGAACTTATTAAATTTAATAAACAATTAATTGTTATCTACCATTTCTTTAACTATTATTTATTACTATTACTGATATTTTCTGTTCTTGTTACACTTCTAATTTTTATTATTTATAGTTAATCATTGTGTATACTCAAATCTATGAGGGAAAATTATCCCCAAGGAAACACCCTAGGCCATTGCTGCTAGTCAGCGGCCTTTAGTATTTGAGGAGATGCGTTTGAGGTCATGTGACCCACAGATCTAGCCACCATCAAAGAGGTGATCTAGACCAGGATGTTTCAATGTGGAATTAGAGGTAGGTATTTTCCTTCAACATAATTTTTTTTATTTTTCGATAGGAGACTAAGATTGTATCAGTGTTTTGTTAATTGTTTTACATGGGAATGATCAACCCACGTACGTGAAATGACCATGTGTCTAGCACTGGGAATTTATGTTAATGATTTTCTATATTTTATTGATATAATTTTACCTTGAGTAAAATGTTTAACTTCAACATGTAATGGATTTATGATTTTTGTGGTATTTTACCCTTAGATTGTTAATGATAGGATAAAGCTTTACATTCATCATATTGGGCATGTAGATATTCATATGTCATGCATATTCCAATCTATGTAGATGAATTCATATTTTTCCTTCTAATATGATTCAGTGCCTTGAATTCCTTTCCATGTTGTTATATTTGTTAGCATTCTTATTTTTGTAACCTGTGTAAGTGTTAATATTCCATGATTCTGGGCTAGTATCATTTTTTCCCTTTGTTAGCTACTTGTGATGACATGTTAGTGTTGTTTTAATGTAATTGATTTCATAGGATAAATGGATTGGTTCAAATTTAATGTGAGCCAAATGTGAACAGTAAAGTGTATGTTCACTTTATGGATAGGTAGGTGGCCTCCCATATGACTAAACTATTAAACCTGGGAATGGTTTTTTATAAAAAAAATTTAAAATTTATTGGTCTTGGAAATAGAATATGTAGTGGTTTCCTCTTTTAAGACCCTTGTTCAGGGGTAGATAAATCTTCATTGAGTTTCCTTGGAATGTAAGAGTGATCAATTTCTGTAGGTTCTCTTTCATTTATTAATATATTAGACAATCATATTTTGATTATAATGACTTCTTTTAGTGTGACACAATGTTAGGGTGAATGCATGTTTTTCGTAATGTCCTAGACCATGGTAGGTAGCACCCTTGGAACATATAAGCCATTTTTAATGTTATGATTTTTCTACCATTTTGGTGTTGTTTTTATCCAATTGTCCCCAGTCAGAGCCCCTTTTTTAAAATTACACCCCTATTTAGATGGGTGTTCATATTTTTATTGGACTTTGATATAGGAGTGAGCACAGAGTGATGCTCATTTTTATCATGATAAACATGCATCATGCATGGTCGGAGGCTTTGTAGGATTCATGACCCGTTCTTTTCCTTAGTGATGGATGACTTGATATGGCATCGTCCAAGTTAATGGTCATATGGGGAAATAAGATGATGGGTTAAATCCCAATTATAGAACATCTTATACTTAATTGTATTGGGAGGAAAACATTTGGATAATAATTAGGATGTGTTAGTTTCTCATGAAATATTATGGTAGTAAGTGTCTATATATGCGGTAACTGTCTATTGTATAATGTTGTGATGAACTGGTTGAGATCATTAGAATCATTAAGCCTTGTACTATTGAGTGTGGTATCGGGTTATCTCCGTAGTAGAGTGACCTAGGTGTAATGATATATTGTTTTCCCAATTCTATGGTTGAATTCTAGAGACTCAGTTGTTTTCACACACCGATCGGTTCAGTTTTGGTTTTCATGCCAATTATTTAATTTTTTTAATTTATGGTGGTTATGACCTAGCAGGATTTAGAGAAACTAGTCTATCTATTATTCATGAAGACTAGGATACACCTAAAGTTGGTAGTGTCATGTTGATTCTGTTAAATAATTGACCTTCTTGGTAGAAGGAACACAACCAAATAAAGCTATAAGAGAATGGACGGGCTATCTTAAATGTTGTGAGTCTTGTGAACATTAAATCATGTCCGTATTTTTGTGGAAACATAATATTGGTGTGGATAGTGGTTTATGAAACTTTTGAGAAATTTCATAGGTCATGGGTGGAATTTGGTGGTTAATATTGAACAATCATGAGATACATCAGGTGGTAAAGGCATGGGGATTAGTTAATGATACAGCATCGGCAGGTGAATCCAAGTTTCTTCTAAGGTATTGAAAATTTATGGTTTGACGATTTTACTTATAGATATCTTTAATAATCCCCTTATTGTAATTTAGTTTAGTGATGATCATGTCCCATATCTTAACATCATCATTGATGCACTAAGATATCATCAGTCTTACACCACGCTAAATTTTAGAATATATTGGGTAATATCTATCTAGTTACATGTTAAACATGTGGTTATTATAGAAGCTTATTTATTCTTGAGTTACCCATGGAATCTCGTGTAGGGATTCCATCAATAAACTCTTATACATCAGCTATTTCTTCTAACATGGCGGCTAGGCTGATGAAACTTTGGGCTATGTAAATGCTCTGATGTAGATATCTTGGATTTGTACCAATGTCTCACTTACAACCATGGAGTATTTATTACCTTAGATAATATTATTACACTCCATTCATGCCAATATGATGTTATCCGAGAAATATTTTTAGACTTTATGATTCTTAAATCAAGGAATGTAATTGGATGCTAGGTATGGACTTTGATAAACATGTTCATTGTAAATGACCAAAGACTTCGAAGAAGACATCACAGTTCGGTTTATAAAACACCAGCCATCTAATCCAAGAATCTTTCTTGAATGATCATCCATTAGTGTCTTGACTAGTTTTCTCTCTTGTTCAATGGAGTGGTTAATGAATGACCATTTTTGGCACGTCATCACGTGAGATGAGTACTGTTTTTGTTGGCCATGGATTTTCATGAAAAGTGGGCTCAATGTGGGATTTGAGGTCGATTGGGTATCGACCATTTTATCTATATTCTGAATCATGTTATAAGAGTCTCTATAACACGTAAGGGCATGTATTGTTAAAAATTTCGTTGGTGGAAGGTTTCGTAGATCAAATATTTACCCTTCTAATGCTAAGACCTTTACTGGGGAGAAGCACTAGTTAGTTGTTTCGAGAGATGATCTAATGGACATGTTTCATGCTAAACATGCATGGGTATGTGATGTTTCGATGTTTCAATTATACAATGAGTGTTTTATTGAATATTAATAGCTTAATTTTCACTTTCCTAAATAATTCTTGAAGGTTCATTGAGAATTTGGAGACGCAACATGCCAGTTTGTGCAAGACTTCACGACCATTGTAGGTTGGGTTATGTTTTCATTGTTTATTAATGATTCTAAGGGACTAGAATTTATAAGGTGGTAAGGTTGTAATGTCCCTTGTTCTGAACTGAATAAAAAAACATCTAAGGTAATTTTAATTTTTTTTGTTTATTGGATGAGTCATTTTTCTTGACAAAGCTTTAGAATTTTTTTTCGAGAGTTGACACTACGATGTTCCTTTTAACGAAATAAAATAATCTAAATTAAAATTTAAATAGAAATAAATTGATAAATAAATGTTAATTGATCAAATGATAATAATAATGTCGTTTTTATTATTATAATTAGCACGCTTTTAATAAAAACCTAAGGGGGAACTCCCCTTAATCCTCTCCCCCTACATTCAACATGACTCCCTAGCTGAACCCCCTATTGTGTGATGCCCTCCTCCCAGCTACCTATCCAAATGTCATATCCACTATTATTCATTGTGATTATCCCTTGAATAATCATGGTAAGGCCCTCCGCTCCTCATCCTCTTCTTTTTCGGCCATCATTCGTTTTATACAATGCCCTAGAAGGTGAAACTGATCCCTGGGTATGGGTTAACCCAGTTTTTCATTGCTTCTTCCTTCAATAGGTTATGCGAATGGCTTCTTGGGTCATATTCATTCGAATTCTGGAAACCTCAATTTAAGTAGAAGCGATTCGGAGTGTTTTGGCCTGACCTCCAATGATTTTTGGCATGTTTTTCTCTTTTCTTCTATGTCACTCCCTTTATAATTGGGGATTTTGTAATTTAGGAGTCACTTGTTATTAATTTCAGGTGTGTTGGACATTTTCGCATCAATTTTGAGTCTTATTAATGTGTAGAGTGGATTTTGATAAATTTTTCGGGCCTCCACTCATACATGTAGGTATGAATATATATATAAATATATATCTTCCATGTATGTGTTCCCTCCTTGCCTAGAGAACACTGGCATTGGATTATGGGATATGTATGTATCTATGTATGTATGTATGTATGTATGAATGTACGTATGTATTTATGTATTTATGTATGTATGTATGTATGAATGTATGTATGTATGTATGTATGTATGTGTGTGTGTGTGTATGTATGTATGTGTGTGTGTATGTAGGTATGTAGGTATGTATGTTTGTTTGTTTGTTTGTTTGTTTGTTTGTATTTATGTATGTATGTATGTATGTATGTATGTATGTATGTCTCTATGCATGTATGTTTGTATGTATGTATGTATGTATGTAAGTAAGTATGCAGGTGTGTGTGTTTGTGGAGTAGTTTTGAGTGGTCGTTGATAAATATGTCAAGTGCCTGGTGGGCTTGATTCCTTTGAGGTAAGACCCATTTCCATTTCCCTTTAATCATAATAATTCATTAATTAATTGACTACCATTCTTAGTTTTTAATTAATGTAGCTATTTTTATATTAAATTCTTCAATTGAATATTTCATTGAAATTATTAATGGTGATAAATGATTATTTATGAAATAAATTCCTGTTTTTTAGTAAAACCCTTCCAAAGGAGGTGTGTTTCATTCAAGATAAAAATTTAGTGATAGAAATTAATTCTTTATTTCCTTAATTTCATTGCGTGTATTTATTCTTGATAATATAATTGTTAAATTGAATACTTGTTAATAAACATTAATTGTTTTTTTAAATGATGTGGATTTCTTTGAAAAATGATTGATGATCCAAGGAACATCCTAAGTGTGTGACCAAACTTTTACTTAGAATTACTTGTGTAGGTCGTCTACCCTCTCTCATTTTTTCATCATCACTTATTTCATGTTGCATCATAGTTTCACTCGTCGAAACCTTCTTGAAATAATTTTTTTTTGATTTATTAAATTTTTTGGTTTTTTCTACCATATCATTTGTAAACTTATCCTATGGTGAAACCAGGCTGGGGTGTTCACCTTGCCTCCTGGCCACCCCTTTGGGTGAGCCATCCAAAATGGCCAATGTTGTCTTTATACAAAATGTGTAAAATTTTATTGTGTTGTATGTGAACAATTATTAATGACATCAATTGATTAACGATAAATGAATTATGAATGTGTTCCCTCTAGATAATGGCTATGCTTGAACCTAATCATTTATCCCATGTGTGGTTCCTCCTACCTGTGTCATACTTGAGGCTTATTTGAATGAAACAAACCATACATTCAAAATTACTCAATACAAGTTTCATAAGTACCTTTCCTATTAATAAATTCCTTAGAACTTTTTTATTGAACCTTTTTTAAACCATTTAAATGGTTTGAGTTGATTGTGACACTTGGTCAAGTTTGATATCATGATAGGATGAAATATCATTATTGACATATTAGTCAGAGGAACATTGATTCTAAATGACTTGTTTATAACTCCTTGATTATGCAATCTTCTTTATTTATTATTCCCTTGTTAGTGGCATAATCCATATGAAATCCCTTTTAAATGTTCCTAGTTTGTGAAATTGAGTCTCACATATTAACATTTAATTTTTTAAGGATTATGTTATGTATCCTAATCCTCATACCTTCCTTGCACTGTGATATTTTTATATCATATTACTTTAAATGAAATCATGTCAGGGAGAGAATTTGGGTCCCGTATTAAGAACCCATAATTGAATTCTCTATAGTCAATAGGTTGCAACATGATACATTGGGGAAGTTATGTTTGAGGTTCTCCAGTCAAGGTATACCTAGGATTTCAATTACACTATAAGGTCATACTGGTTTCCTAAGGGATAATCATGGAGGGACCCTTTGAAATGATGGTTATGCCATGCCTCAGTTGACACTCGATGCCTTAAATGAAATACCCATGGTGGACTAATAGTTACCATACCACGAGAAATACTTGGAATTTAAAAAATATATCCTTGTACGAGCTTGGTGGCATTGGATATTTTCAATTTATGTACTGTAGTGAAACCATAAGGACAGTCTTAGACTCCACCTGTAAAATTGAGGGGTTTTAATGTAAATTCATTAGATGCATCATTATTAATTGTTATGTATTTTGATTTTACTTGAGATGTTTCTTTTACATTTATAGCTTACTTATATGAGGACATTATATTTAGAACCCATGTTAAAGAACAAGATTGGGGATCTACCTTCCTTGGTATTCTTTTTACTATTGTCACTTGTTTATATATTCATCCATTCTCTACTATACTTTTCATATTATCGGCTTAGTCCAAAAATATTGTTATGGGATGAGTGTCCATTTAGGAACCCATACCATTTTTTTATTATAAATTGTTATCAATACGCATTTATTTTATATGACATACTTCATAATTAATATTTCATTGTTTGGATTAGGCTAAACCTTATGGCTGCCAGCCTACTGAGATTTATATCTCACACACCACTTAGGTACTATTTGTACCCACGTAGGCCATATATTAGTATGATCTATGTTTTTGATGTATTTTTTGTACCTGGGAGTAAGGAGAAAAGGATCAATATAGAGATCGGGATGCTCATGGAGATCACTAGTGAGGGTTTTCTCTACTTTATTTATTATTTTACTATATTGTAAGTCATTTTGTATTGTTTAATAATTTCCATAATTTATCATTACCATTTCATTAATTTATCTATTTTAGAAATTATCATTCACCACTTTAGTTCATTTATGTCAAATTTATCTTCCTATATTCTGTCAATTATTTATTACTATTTCTGATGTTTTCTTTCAATAATTTACATCTTCTTCTAGTTTTATTCTATTTATATTCGATTATAATGCTTTAAAACTATAATTAAAGTGTGTAGAATCCCCACTATCACCTTATGGGACCCTCACTTCTAGTCGGTAGGCTCTACCATATAGGGAGATGGGCTTGAGGTCATCTGTATAGCATCATGACCTTTTCTTACATTACTATTACATAATTTTAAGATAAACAACAAAATATTATTACAAATAGAGGTTCCAAAGGTGTAGTGTCCTGGGAAAACTTGGACCATACATAACAACTACAACATCAAGCATAAACATTTATTTAATTTATTCTTCTCTTGCTTCTTATTGGCACTTGTCCTCTCCATAGTACATGTAGCCACCTGAGGATATACATCAAAAGGGGTGAGTTAAAAGCCCAATAAGAGGATAGAAAATGTCAATATAGTATGGGGTGAGCATAATCATGACATTGGAAATGGATTTTGAACATAATAGGAAGCATAAATATAATACTTGGAATGTGGCAATGCATAAAAATGAAACATCATGTCTTAGTGGTTAACTACCACACATACTTATGAACCAAGATAGAATCTTGTTCACAAATCATTTCACATTTACTAATTAAATTCATCACTTTACCCAATTCACCGGATCGTTGTATAATTCTGAGCCCACCCGTCACTTTGAAACATTCATATTGCCCTATATAATTCCAGGCACACCCGTCACATCATAACAATATCATTATCATGCTTTCCACATCTAACACATATAAAAAATGAACATAACTAACCCATGTAAAGTAATGGGTTTCATCTCATAAGAAAAAATTCATAAACTTCGGGTTACCAAATGAGAGAGGTAATAACATACATGTTACAGAACTGTCCACTTTGAGTGAGAAGTAAAAAAGGTGTGTTATTAAAAGAAGAGTTCTTTTGGAAAAAAATTTGTTTGGAATAAACAATAGTGGAAAATATATATATCCCATAAAGGGAATGAAAATGATTAAAAATGATTTTATAGGACTAAACAAATCAAAAAGGGTGTGAAAGATGGAGAACCCGAATGTTGAATGTTGGGTTTGAGAATTTCCCCTTACCTTGTACCTGAATGCTTCTTTCTCTTTAATGTCCTGTAAAATGACATTATATTGATTAATTAGAAATACATAACCATGTGAACACTAACATGGTTAATTAGGGTATTATTATGTGATTTTATGTGCCTTTGGATGAGTTATAAAATTTAATAAACATTGTTTGGGAATGTTTGTTTTTATGTTATTCTTGAGTGGTTCACCTGAATTCTTAAATTGAAGTTCGGGTAGAACATGGGTAAAAATCCAGAACTGATATTACATGTTATTAATTATATTACAGGAGTTTTAATGATCTTAAAATGAATTATATTATATCCTTGTGGGTGAATCATTAGATAATAATTAAATGATGATTATTTGGGATAATTTGGGCAGTTTTCGATCACAACGAACATTTTTTAATTTATCACTTAGTAATATGGACATAAGTTATTATTAGAACATTAAATAGGAAATAATACTTATAAAAATTTCTGGTTCAACCTTAAAAATTGTTTCATGACCAAATATGAATGTAGAAATGGAAGAAGAAAGCATGTCGTTCTTGTTGGTGAAAAATTAACACCTCACGAACAACATTCTCTTTAATAAAATAAAAGGAAGAGGGAAAGGGGGTTGGATTATATAATACCTTATTATCTTCATAAAATTATAGTATATGTATAATAATGGAGTTACAATACCATTTGGATGAATATAGGTGGGTAAAGATCAAGAAATGAACTTGAAATTTAAAGGAAATTAAAGGAGAAGAGGGAGAGAAATTACCTCTTGAATCCTCCTCTTGAGATCCTCCTTAAGGGCCTAGGCTTGGTCTTTTGATGATACCATCTGCTCATAGACGTGGGGTAGGGGCTATGGAAGGTGTTTGGGCAGAGTTTAGAGAAGTATTGGATCTTGAGATGTGTGAGGAAATGAAGGAGTGAAGGGTGTTTTTTATAGTGGAGGGGAGAGGGGTTTCTTTAATATAAAATTCATTAGATTATTAATTTACCCTAAGACAAGGAATATTGAGTCTTGAATTACCAATTATAGTAATTGTATCATGTGATCCTAAACCAAGTGGGCTTACATCAGAAGAACATCACACATGACTCTATAGTTAGTTTATTTATATTATTTTTGTAAATTACGGTAGTTTACTATTCATCAAAAATTCATGTATTTCAGAAAAATCCCAAAAATTTACTCCAAACATTTTTTGATGCGTAGAATACAAAAAATTATGTTCATTTTTAAAAAATAATTTTCTAAATATTATTAGTTTAATATTTAATTAAAATCATAATTTACTTAAAAACATTTTTTAAAATTAAAACTGACATTATAGTGATTTCAAAAATTATTTAGGGACTTGTAAAGTTATCTAAAAACTATAAGACATTGATTTTATAATTAATGAACACATTTTAAGAAAAAATAATTTCTTTTAAATTAATTAATTAATTGTAAATAATAATTTATGACTTATAAAATACCAAAACGTTTACTAAGGTCAAATTGTCACTTTCTAAGATGTCTTAATTTTATTTAATTATTCATGGGTAAGGTTAATCTTTTTTGGATGATTTACTATTCATAAGGGTCACATTACAATATATAAGGGTATATTACTATTTTTAAGGGTACGTTACTATTCCCTAAAATTTAATTTTGTTTCATGAGACTCAAAAAATAACATTGAATACAACCGTGTATGTCAGATTCTCAAAATTCCCAATACAGAAGTGACAATCTTATGTTTAGAGATCACTTAGCACTTAGTAGTTCATTATGTTGTGTTTTCATGCAATTTTATCTCATAATTTATATGAATGGAATTTCCATTAAAAACATTGGGTCATTTCATTCGTCCCCCCTTAAGAAATTTTTCACTCGAAATTTCACATTATACAAACAGGTGAGGGTATTTCTCCTTCATCACCTCCTACAGTTCCCACATAGCTTCTTTAAACATATGGTTCCTCCAAAACACATTGAAAATGTGGGTTGTATTGTTGCGTAGTACCTTATCTCTCTGATCCAGAATCTGTACTAGATTTTACTCATAAGAGACATCATATTCCAACTGTACCACCTCCAAGTTTAGTACATGTGAGGGGTCCGGTATTTACATTCTCAAGAGTGATACGTGAAACACATCATACACTTGATCTATATTCTGATGAAGTGCAATCTGATAGGCCATGGCTCATATGCGGTCAAGGATCTCAAAGGGGCCAATATACCTTGGACTTAGCTTCCCTTTCTTCCCAAATCGCATAATTCTCTTCCATGGAGAAATTCACAGGAAGAAATTATCTCCAACGTCATACTCCAAGTCCCTTAGACAGTTGTCAGTATAGATCATTGATAACTTTGAGCAGCTTTGATGTGTTTCTGGATGACTTGGACCTTCACTATCATCTATTGAACAAGATCGGTTCCAAGTAGCTTTCTTTCTCCAACTTCATCCCAACATGTTAGAGTTCTACATAACTTTTCATATAGAGATTCATATGAAGACATCTGAATACTTGAGTGGAATCTATTTTTGTATGAGAACTCAACCAATGGGAGATGAATATCCCATCCACATTTGAATTCTAGATGGCATGCTCTTATCATATCTTCAAGCTTCTGGATAGTCCTTTTAGATTGGCCATCAATTTGGGGGTGATGGGCTGTGCTGAAATTTAATTTAGTACACACAGCATGTTAAAGGCTCCTCAAGAATTTAAATGTGAACCATGGATCATGGTTAGAGGAAATTGAGAGTAGAACACCATGCAGTCCCACCACATCCTTCACATATATCTTTTCAAGTTGTTCAAGTGAGAGATCTTCCTATATAGTGATAAAATGGGCAGTCTTGGTGAGTCAGTCAACCACAACTCATATCACATTATTTCCCTTCGACACCTTTGGGAGACCCATGACAAAGTCCATAGTAACATGTTCTCATTTCCACATGGGTATAGGGAATGGCTGCATCATTCCATTGGACTTTTTCACTAATCTTTAACATTCTAAAATACCAAGCACCTTGATATATATTCTGCAATCTCCTTCTTCATGTATCCCACCAGAAGTGTTCTTGGAGATCATGATACATCTTAGTACTCCCATGATTGATATAGAAAGTTGAGATATGTTCTTTTTCCAATAGATAATTATGTATCCCAAGTGATTAAAGCACATAGAACCACGTTCCAATCCAAATCACACCAACATCTTCGATATGGTACTCTAGTAGCTTCCCTTCCATTACTGCATTCACCCTCTTTTGTATCTCCACATTAACCCTTTTTCCTTCCATAATATTCTCTTGGATGGATGGTTGCTCAATCATTTGGGAAAGGTAGGACGAATCCCATGCCCTTATGATTTATAAATCCATTCCTTTCATATCCATGAAGATAGGGTCTTTCTTAATCCACAACATAGATAGAATAACATGGTCTTTTCTTCTTAAAGCATCAGCTACCATTTTCTCCTTTCCAAGATGATTGATAATAGAGAAATCATAATCCTTGATTAGCTCTAATAATCTCCATTGACACATGTTGAGCTCTTTTTGTGTGAATATATACTTTAGTCTCTTGTGGTTGGTTTATATGTCACAAATCTTTCCATAAAGGTAGTGCCGCCAAATTTTCAAGGCAAAAATCACAGCTGCCAACTCTAGATCATGGGTCTGGTAGTTCTGCTCATGGATCTTCATCTGCCATGGGGTATGCATTATCATATTGCATGACTACACAGCCCAAGCCTTTCATTGAAGTATCACTGTATATCACAAAACTTTCTCCACTTTTTGGAAGTGTAAGTATAGGTGCAATGATCAGCCTTCTCTTTAGCTCCTTGAAGCTTCCCTCACATTATTCCATCCAAACATACTCAACCCCATTTCCTTGTTAACATAGTTATCGGGCTTGAAAATCATGAGTATTTTCTCACAAAATGTCGGTAGTACCCAGCTAATCCATGAAAACTATTGATTTCAGTGACACTAGAGGGCCTGGGCCATTCCTCAATCGCCTTTTTTTAAGGATCCCCAAAAATTCCCTCACTTGTGATCACATGTCCCAAGAACGTGACTTCCTTCATCGAAAAGTCACACTTTCTAAACTTGGTGTATAACTTCTCCTTTCTTAATGTTTCCAACACAAGTCTTATATGTTCTTCATGTTCCTCCATGATCTTGGAGTAGATGAGAATATCATCAACAAACACTACCATAAATTTGTCTAGGTAATGTTTAAAGACTCTATTCATCAATTCAATGAAGATTGTAGGGGAATTAGTATGTTCTAAGGGCATCACCAAAATCTCATAGTGCCCATACATTGTTCGGAAGGTAGTCTTCTTAATATCTTCCTTCTTCACCTTTACCTGATGATATCTAGAACGAAGATCCACCTTTGAGAATTATTGAGCTCCTCTTAACTGATCGAACAAGTCATCAATCCTTATAAGATGATACTTGATCTTTATAGTTATCATGTTGAGTTCCTAGTAATTAATACACAACCACATTGTTCCATCATTCTTCTTCACAAAGATCACTGGCGCACCCCAAGGTGATGCACTAGGGCATATGAACCCTTTGTCCAGATGCTCTTGTATCTTCTTCTTTAACTCCTCTAGTTAGATAGGATCCATTATATAGGGGCACATTGAGATAGGAGTCGCTCCGTGTATGAGTTCAATTGAGAACTCTACCTCATGATCTGAGGGAACACCAAGTAAATATTCGGGAAATACATAACCATATTCCCTCACGATGGGCATTTCCTCATGCTTGGCACTTTACCTCGACTCAACCATTTGGGTGAGGTATGCTTATTCATAGGGAATCAACACCCAACCATTGGAGGATTTTTCAATGGATATTCATGATCTTCCTTTAATTTGTAGAGGTGCATGGGATGATTCAGAATATGAAAAGATATTTCCTTTTTTCAATAGTTGATATGTGCTCTATATAACGAGAGCCAATCCATTCCCATTATAGCATAGAATTCCAGCACAAAAAGTATTACGAGATTCACTGGAAGAATCTTCCCACATAGACAATAGGATAAGAGTCAAATGCCTGGTTGCAATGATTACACCACTTTGTGTTTTTACATATATCTCTATGTCAACATTTTGGGGCTTCGATTCTATAGTTTTAGAAAAATTGAAAGATATAAAGGAATTCATAGAACCATAATCAAATAAGACTTTTTCCATTCTTGAGTGAATAGGTAGTATACCTTGTATGACTTCATTATCTTGCTCCACTTCCATAGTAGTGATGGAATAAGCCTTCCCTTGTTCCTTTGGATTAGGTGGCTGCTGACACTGATTACCATCAATAACTCATGTTTTACTGCACTAGTTTTCATAGTGCCCTAGCTCCATACAGTTGTAGCATTGCACCATGAGTGGTTATATCCTTTCATCTTCCACATTATCCTTCCTTCTTGTTTCCTTTTGACACTCTCGATAATGGTGTCCTTCTTTCCCACACTTGAAGCACTTCCTCGTCCCTTTGTGGAAGCTCCCATGGTGGAACTTCCCACATTTTTTGGAATGGGGGTCGTAGATTTTTCTTCCCACATTTTTCATTATATCCTCTAGCATGAAACTCCATCTTTTGTTTCTTATACCCATATCCAGGGGACCATTCTCCATACTCCATCTCCACATTGATAGCACACCGAACAACTTCATCATAACTCCCAAAGTCTTGAATTACAGGTGCCTTTTGAAGTTGTGGTTTTAATCCAATAAAAAATCTATCAATTTTTCAATCATTGTTGATAACAAAACCCGAAGCATACATTGAAATCCTTGTGAAATTTTTTTTATATGTTGTGATAGATTATGCTTCTTTTTTCTTGAGCTCTATGAATTCTCTCTCCATCTTCATATGAAGAGTTAATAGGAAATACTAGTTAAGAAACAATATCTTAATGTCTTCTAATTCCATCTCTTCAATTTCCTCCGTTGGCTTGGTCTTCTTAATCAAATCCCACCATTGATCGGCCTCTCCATATTGATGAAAAACGGCTAGAGTCACCTTCTCCGTCTTAGAATTGTGAAGCATAGAAAAGATCTTCTCTATGGAGTTGACCCACTATTCTGCAACTAGTGGATTGGAATATCCACTAAACGTCGGTGGTCATTGCCGCATAAAACATTTGATAGCCAATTGATCCCTCTTTGGTAAAGGAGGACGTTCCTCATTATTATGGTTATTGTTCATAACCTAAGATAATTGGGTATGAATCGCCATAATGTTTTTTACTCCACCTCCCAAATCATTGGGGATGTTGTTCGGGCAATCATTGCATTGGCCCTCGCATGAGTTGTTGGCCTGATTTCTCCTAGTTCCCACCATTTTCTAAAACTGAAAAGGTTAGAACAAAACATAAGTAAAAAAGTCATGAATAACTTATTCATTTAAACAATTTATAGCAAAAACAGAACATATGGGATCCCTAGGTAAATATACTTTTGTGCATATTTTTACTAAGTCTCATGCTATAGGTTTTCTCTAGGTTTCACTAATCTTAATTCCAAAATTAACTAATCCTTTCCTCTGATACCAACTATAGAATCCCGGCCTTTTCATAAATTACTATTAGATTATTTTAAGATAAAAAACATAATATTATTACAAATTAAGGATCCAAAGGATTAGTTTCATTGGAAATCTAGGAACATACATAAAAATTACAACATCAAGCATAAACATTTATGTAATTTCTTCCTCTCTAGCTTCTAATTGGCACTTGTTCTATCCTTAGTATGTGTAGCCACCTGAGGATATACATCAAAAGGGGTGAGCTAAAATCCCAGTAAAAGGATAGAAAATGAAAATATAGCATGGGGTGATCAAAATCATAACATGGATAAAAGATCATGAACATGAGAGGAAGCATAAATATAAGACTTGAAATTTGGAAATGCATAAAAATGATATATCATGTCTTAGTGGTTAACTACCACACATACTTGTAAACTAAGCTAGAATATTGTTCAGACATCATTTCGCATTTACTCATGAGATTCATCACTTTACCCAATGAATTGGAGCACTGTATAATTCTGGTCACACCCGTGTCTTTGAAACATTCATATTGTGCTATATAATTCTGAGCACACCCGTCACATTAGAACAGTATCATTATCATGCTTGACACATAGAACACATATCAAAAAACTAAACATATCTAACCCATGGAAAGGAATGTGTTTCATCTCATAATTACACATTCATAAACTTCGGGTTCCCAAATGATAGATGGAATAACATATATGTTACAGAACTGCCCTCTTTGAGTGTGAAGTAAAAAATGTGTGTTCTTAAAAGAATAGTTCTTTTGGAAGAAATTTTCTTTGACATAAACAATAGTAGAAAACATGTATATCCTAGAGAAGGAATGTAAATGATGAAAAATTTATTTTATAGGAGTAAACATATCAAAAAGGGAGTGAAAGAGGGAGAACCCGAAGCATAAAAGTTGGGTTTGTGAATTTCTCCTTACCTTGTACCTGAATGCTTACTTCTCTTTAATTTCATGTATAATGACATTATATTCATTAATTTGAAATATAGAACCATTTTTACACTAATATGGTTCATTATGGTTTTATTATGAGATTTTATGTGCCTTTTGATGAGTTATAGAGAATAAAAAACATTGTTCTGGAATGTTTGTATTTATGGTTTTCTTGAGTGGTTCACTTGTATTCTTAAAATGATGTTAGAGTAGAACATGGGTAAACATCCAGAACTACTATCAAATGTTATTAATTATATTACAGGAGTTTTAATGATCTTATAATGAATCATATTATATCATTGTGGATGAATAATTAGATATTAATTAAATGATGATTATTTGGGATAATTTTGGCGATTTGTCGATCAGAACGAACTTTTTTTAATTTATCACATAGTAATATGGCCATAAGTTATTTCCAGATATTTAAATAGGAAATAATACATATAAAAAATTCTGTTTCAACCATAAAAATAGTTTCATGACCAGATTTGAATGTAGAAATGGAAGAAGAAAGCATGTCGTTTTTTAAGGTGATAAATTAACACCTCATGAAAAACATTCTCTTTAATAAAATAAAAGGAAGAGGGAAAGGGGGTTGGATGATATAATATCATATTAGAATCATAAAAATACACTATATGTATAATATTGGAGTTATAATACCATGTGGATGAATATACTTGGGTAAATATCAAGAAATGAACATGAAATTGGAAGGAAATTAAAGGAGAAGAGAGAGAGAAATTACCTCTTGAATCCTCCTCTTGAGATCCTCTTTAAGGGACTAAGCTTGGTCTTTTGATGAGACTAGTAGCTATCAAACGTGGGGTAGGAGATAGAGAAGGTGTTTGGGTATATTTTAGCGAAGTATTGGAGCTTGAGAGGTGTGAGGAAATGAAAGAGTGAGGGGTGGTTTTTATAGTGGAGGGGCGAGGGGTTTCCTTAATATAAAATTCATTAGTTTATTAATTTCCCCTAAGACAAGGAATAGTGAGTATTGAATGACCAAGAATAGTAATTTTGTCATGTGATACTGAACCAATTGGTATTACATTAGAATAACATCACACATGACTCTATAATTAGCTTATTTAGCTTATTATTGTAAATTACGGTATTTCACTATTCATCAAAAATTCAAGTATTTTAGAAAAATCCCAAAATTTTACCCCAACCATTTTTTGACGTGTAGAATCCATAAATGAAGTTTATTTTTAAAAAATAATTTTATAAATATTATTAATTTAATATTTAATTATAATCATAATTTACATAAAAATTGTCTTTAAAATTAAGACTGATTTTATAGTGCTTTCCAAAATTACGTAGGGTCTTATAAAATTATCTAATAACTTTAAGTCATTGATTTTATAATTAATTTACACATTTTAAGAGGACAATTTTTCTTTTAAATTAATTAGTTAATTATAATTATTTATTTATGACATACAAAATACCAAAACATTAACTAAGGTCAAATTGTCACTTTCTATGATGTCAAAATTTTATTTAATTATTCATGGGTAAGGTTACACTTATGTTAGATAATTTACTATTCATGAGGTTCATATTAGTATTCATAAGGGTATGTTACTATTTGTAAGGGTACATTACTATTCCCTGAAAATTATTTTTGTTACATTAGACTTAAAAAATCATCTTGAACACAACCGTGTATGTAAAATTCTCAAAATTCCCAATACAGAAGTGAAAATATTATGTTTAGAGGTCACTTAGCACTTATTAGTTCATTATGTTGTGTTTTGATGTGATTTTATGATATAATTTATAAGAAGGAAATTTCCATTGATAAACATTGGGTCGTTACAATGTGACCCACCGGTTCGACCACTGTTGTATAGGTGAGTCAAGCTAGGATGTAAAATTTTATCAATTGTATTGTAATTTCAATACATAATATATCAAAGTGTTGTGAGTTTAATTCAAAATCTTGTCATTATTTGATATTTTTTATCATTACATCTCCCTTGTGGGAATTATTTGATATGCACATCTCGAAATTAGTCTATTTTTTTTATCAAATAGTTATTAATGATGTTTTCAAGAAATAGTTCCATTTTTACACTATTTCTTAATTAAAATGACTAATTTTTTTTCCTATATTCTAACTTCATTTCTATCATAAGTCAGAAAATAGTTTTCTTAAAAAAATATGTTTTATTAAAAAAATTAATTTAATAATAAATCATTTTCAAAATGATTTATTACAATTTATTTAACAAATTTTTTATTTTTAATAAATGTTTTGAAAGGAATATTCTTTCCTATATCCGAACATAAAACTTTTATAACAATTTTACTATTCAATAGAATATTCATTATGACACATAGATAATTACTCGCTAACGTTACCATAATATTTTTGAAGCATCCTTTGAATTTTAAGAGGATATTCTTGAAGAAAATGTTAATAAATGTCATTTTCAATTAAAACAACTTTTAGAAAAAATCTAAATGAATAAAATATTTTCCCCAAGAATGTTTTTATTGATATTTTATTGTGTTTATATTCGCTACGGACACCAACCCTTAACCCTTACTCTAATAATATATATTTTAATGATATCATTCTTATTATTTCTCAAAATGGTTTGTGATCCTTTTAACTAGGGAATTAATTTTGTTATATCATTAAATTTACTATAGATGGTCTATGATTATGTTTATTGATTGGTTAAAATATTTAAACTTCGAATGCTAGTTTTATTATGAATATTTATGTTAATTATGTTTCAACCATTACATAATATTAATTCATTGGATTTCCTATGTGTTGGGTGGGGCCCTCTATAGCCTATTGATGCATCAGTAGGTTTCATGAGGAAAACTATATATGTTTTTATCTAAGGCAATCTAGTTTATTATATTATTTTTGTGAATCATTGATGGTATTAAACTCTAATAATGAATCCATGATAGTATTAGATGTATTGGCATGAGGTCATGATTGTTAGTTTTAGATATCCATCATTATGGAATCCATCAGTAAGATTTTAGTTATTGATATTCCATGTAATTATCTAATTAGTAATAATATCCACTTTTATGTTTCTTTCTCATGTTATTTATTATATTTTATTATTTGATCATCATTTTTTCACCCATATTATACATATGTTATTGATTAAATGGAACCAGTTTGAATTATTTTCATTTCAATAATGATTACATCTTATTTATTCATAGCTTCTTTTGAAACATTTCCCTCACATCGCATCTAATATCACCCCTTTATTATGTGTTATTTTCCCCATGATACGAGGAAGGATTTTGTAACTGATATGATGGGATACACTAAGGTAATAATGGAATTCTGAATGAAAAATATTGGGGTATTTTATATTTATAATTGTAATGTAAATTTCAATTATGTACTTATTTCACCAAGACTATTGAACTATTTATTCCTTTGGGATTCAGACAATTCGATCTATGTAAATATCAGTAAGTAGGCACCGGCTTCGGCATACTAGGTTTGGAGTCTCTATAGTTGATATCATATAACTTTTTGTATAAATCTTGGGAACTAGATTTTTGAAAACATATATTAGAGAACCTAACCCTAATATATAATTTGAGGATAAATTTATAATAACGTCATAATGATTTAATAAGAATGATATTATGTGGTTTTTCCTTGAAATACATCATTTTATGGATACAATATGGGGATGTGGTTCTACTAAATAGGTACCTTGGGGTAGTAACTTCGAAAAAGGAATTTTGGGATTGACTTGGTAATTAACTGGTACACAAAAACAAGCCTTATTTCACACCTAGTTTGACACTCACAAGGGATATTATTAGTATAATTTACATTTTATTTAGAAAAAAACTACAAGTGTGTTGAAAATGATGATATACTCGAAGAAACAATTTTTACGATTATGAGATTTTCTATGAGTCGTGTTTCACTAGTTTTAGGATTATAAATTATATTTCATGATGTTATGATCTAATATAGTGTATTAAATTATTTTAAATGGTTCCTAATGGAAGGAATGATACCTACATTAATGCACATACTCCATGTAAGTATTTATCTACAAGGAATGAAAATAAATTGGGGAAAGATATATAGCTTTAACTAGTAAAATTATAACCATATTGGGGAATATGACTCATGTTATGAGTAATAACATTTCATATATAGATTATCTTACTAATCCACCACATGGTGTAAAAAACTTATACTTCTTCTTGAATCAACAACCACCGTTATTCAATGGGACAAAAATTCAACTTTTTACTAAGAAATGGGTATGTTCCTTGGAGAATATATTTCTTACTCTAGGTAGTAGTGAAGGGGATAAAATTATCATAGAGATTTGTCATCTCCTATTAGATTAATATCAATGGAATGTTTTGATTCAAAACACTATAGATGAGGAACAAATAGATACCATTGAGTGGAAGGATTTAAAGGTAATATTCTTGGAAAACAATTCACCTCATTAAAACATATTGGATATGGAAATAAAGGTATTGATTCTAGGTTAATAATAATAAGAAAATGAATTTTTTTATGAATTACACATGTTAAGGGTTTTAAGTTATTCTATGGACTAGATACATAAACCAAAGTAAAATATTTGACATTTCTCTAATGGGATTAGGCTGGTTATATGAAGGTAACTAATCCACCAAACATTCTCAATATATGAGTACATGGTATCATGTTTGATTATGAAAGATAAATAATTATCTATGTATAATGGATTTGAAGGGATTGAAGAGAAGATGAGGATAGTATAGAAAAATGTGGTTAAAGAGAATAAAGGAAAAAGGATTTTTCAACATGTGATGCTTGTGTAAGGAAATGCCTTTGTATAAGATTAAAAGAAAAAAGAGTTTTTTCAAGTGTGGAAAAAAGGAAACCATGCTCATAATTGTATAGGAAGGAAATAATATTCCAATGTTTAATGATTATACTATAAATATATAGATAGATATGTAAATTAATTCCATAGACATCAAGGGTATATACCTTAAAAGAAGCTAATGAATCAAGGTCTAGATTATTTTATTACTACTATTGAAGTGGAATTTGTAATTTTTCGGTGTTTAGACTAAATAATTATGTGGTAATGGTTTATTAATATATAATATTCTCATTTTATTAATTATGAAATGAATAATTAATATAATATTCTAATTTTTAATAAACATTTGAAAGTGTATGTGGAATGGTACAGATGACCCTGAAAATTATCTAGTGGAAATTTAATCTTTATGGAAAACACATGATTGAGAGAAATATAACCCATTATATGTTCCAATTTTTGAGATAATTATGTTAGGCTAAATATGTGGCTGATATGGATAATTTAAATTATATTGTACTAACTACGTTATAATTGATTAATGATAAGTTCTGTTTTCAAATTGACGAACCTTGTCTCTAAAGTTATGGAACTTAATCTTTTGTAATGTTTATATGGATAGTAATTTATTTAATAGTTTATTATGATATATGGAATAGGTTTTAGAGATTAATATATTATATTATATAACTTGTGTTAACCATATTATTTTTGGATGATAGTTAAAAACAAATGAAATTTTTTTCACTCTTTTATGGACCATATAATCCATTAAAAGTGAATTTTGGTACATTGGTTATAAGAAAATAATTTATGGATATTCATTATTTTTGGGTTAATTTTGAATAAGAAATTAATCTAAGCACAACCAATGATTTAGATTTCACTTATGAAATAGAAACACATGATATAATTTTATTTCTTTATATTCTTTTCTAGTAAAAAAATTATTCAAAATTAGGAAAAGGATTTCAGGAAAAAAATGTTATCATATTAAATTCATAACATATGAATAAAGTGATCTTTCAAATTAACATAGATTCATATTTTTGATACCCTTAACTTTTTTTGATCATTAACTTGCTTTTGATAAATGAACTCAATCACTCTCTATAGTTATTTACGTTTTTCTTCTATGTCCATATCATCATTTTCCACTGATTTTCTCCTAATCAAAAACCTAGTTGTGTTTTATTCCATATCACCTCAGAACATCCCTTTCTATCTTATTAATAGGATCTACATCATCCATTTTATGATGTGGGTTTTTCAACAATAGTATTTCCACGTGTCGAAATCCTATATTTCTATGGTAAATTTTAAATTGAGAGGACACAATTAATTTTATAGTGGGAGAATATAACACCACAAAATTATAAAATAATTTTTTTTATTAACTATATTTTGAAACAAAAAACATAGAGTTTATATTTCAATTCTTGAAACGCTGATTTTATATTGCGTTACACGCATCAATGAGTTTCTCTAATAGCTTGAGTTACACGAATGACTGAGTTTTACTAAATACTATTATGGTTATTATTTATTATGGAAATTTTCTCCTATAAATTAAATTATTGGATATTAATAGTAATAAATATACTATGAAAATATATTGTTGAATAAATTGGTTACCAATTAATTATCAATGAATATACAATCCAATTTTAATAAAGGAAATGTTTAAATAAAGACAAATTTTAATGCGCTAGAGGAGTTTTATCGTAACAAATTAAATTAATTATGATTAGTGGATAATCTAAATGATATATAAATACTTTATATTCAATAAATATTTTTACATTAATGAAATATTTTTCATAGGAATAATAAAATAAAAAACTAATTTTACATATAAAAGCTGTATTTTTTATAAGGGTATTTTTTCGGCTTTTATTCGCATAATTATTTTAAAACTAAAATTTGATAGTTTTATAAATTTTATTTAAAAAATTAAATTAAAATTAAAATTTTAATTTAAAATTATCCTGTATTTAATTTTTGGTATTCTATAAAGAGGTTTCACTTTTTGATGAATAGTAAAAAATATTAAAATTTAATTGAATACTGACTTTTGATATCAATGATTTATGATATTGAATTATATTTTAAATTGGTATTAAAGTTCAATATGATAAATTATACATGTATTATTCAAATTTATGAAATTATAATCATTTTTACGTTGAATTCATATATAAAAATAGAGTATACTTTTGACCATTTTCACCTTAATAACAAGCTTTCTTGTTCCATCTATGTGGTTAATATTAAATTAATTATTTCCACTAATGTGTTTGAATTTGAAATATTGGATTCTGTAATTGGATGTTTCGTTATTTGTAATTTATAATTGTGTGAATTTTTTTACCATAATGATTAGTGAAAACCATTAGAAATAATCACCCCAATTAAGAGAAAAAGGAGTTTACACAACGACTAAACCTTAAAATAGGAGGGATAAACATGAAAAGTAGAATACCCCATTTTATGGACATATTTAGACATTATACATTATATTATAGATATTAAATCATAATTGGATCCACTGTACAATTAAAAAACTTGGGATCACTGATTACATTTCAAAAATACCATGTTTTTCAATACCCAACTTATACAGGGTAACTCACTCTCCTCCCCTCATCACAAATTCAAAACACATTTGATCATCCAATACCTAACCAAATCCTGTAAAATATTCTCTCAAATAATATTATAATCCTTATGTTGGCAGAAGTCTAAATAATTAATAGTTTAGTGCAAAAAATGAAGATCCCTGAATAAAAGGTAATGTTCCTCAACAAGCTTCTTAATTTATTTTCCTTCTCCAGCCCCATTAATTATGTTCCAAATAAAATTATATATTAAAATAATTAAATTCTATATACATATAGTTTTTTATTATAATTTTATGTCTGTCCACTGCACACACTTCCATAAAATGGGCTATGAAATCATCTATTGGGTCTATGAAAGACTACCACCTCGTGTTCTGATATTGTTCATTTTTTTTCCTTTACCACATATCAAGGTTGTTTATGATGATAGATATAATGTTAATATATAATATTTATTAAATAATTATTCCTATATAGTAAATATATCATATATATATATATACCTTCCATTCCATTCGAGATATGATCATGTTGCTCATGCGTACGATAGAATACCGTTTCTCAAAGAGATGTGATTCATCTTTCACAAAATCTTTACATGGAATGTGATAAAGATAAATTTAATGATTAAATGTTCTTTGAAAAAAAATTAAAGATATATTTATCATTTTGGAAAGTTAATATATATCATTTTCTTTTATTCATTTTCACTTACGTGAAGATGATAACATCATTCAGGTATTTGTGGTTTACCGCCATCACGAAGCGATGTGACTCGATTTTCATCACAAAACCAAATGTATGAAATATATAATTTTTTAATATGGTTTATATGATATTGTAATAATTATTTATTGGTAATATACTACTTGCCTACATTCCCTAATGATAGATGAAAATAGAAATGTTACTCAAGCGCGAGTACGGCCTACCGTCTCCAGGATCATAACGTATTTAATTTTTTATAACCATAGTAATCATTAATTTAAAAATTATAATTACTGAGAAAATGTTATAATTAAATCATGATTATTATTCTATAGATTATATAGCTATATAATATGTTGAGGAACCAAATCGTTCATATCAAAAGAAGCATGAGAAAATTGGGTAATTAACACTCAAAAACAATGAAAACTACAAAATATTATTAAGAAATAGGTGATAAAATGTAAAAAAAGTATAATATATTATTTTAAAAATATAAATATGGTTCTATAATAGGTCAATAACATGGTTAAAACCACTATGAAAAGGGATAAATAAGGTTTTATCAAAAGGAAGTGTGAGGTAAGGGTTTCTCATCTCACTTTTACTTTTGTAAGATGTACACCATATTACCAATTTTTTGTGGTTTATATACAACCATTTTTGTATAATATATCATAAAATAATTTATCATAATGTTATATAATGTTTCATGTTAATTTATTTCTTTAATGGGTATTTAAATTAAAAAAATTCTAAAGTGGTGGAGTTTAATTCATAATATCATCGTTATTCGAGATGATTTGTGTTTAAATCTCCCTTGGGGAAATTATTTGATATTCACATCCGAAAATCAATATATTCTCCTCTAATATGGTTATTCATGATATTTTCATGTAATAATACTATTTTTTCCCTATTTGGTACATAAAATAATTGAGAAAATAATTTAATAAATTCTGAAATCATTTCTCTCTTAGGTTGGAAATATATTTTCTTAAAAAAACATGTTTTATAAAAAAAATAAAAAAAATAATTAAAATTTTTTAAAATTATTTATTAAATTTATTTTTTACCCATTTTTCATTTTTATTAAAAAATTTCGTAGGAATCATCGTGTCACATTCCGATCATGGAACATTTATAAAAATTTGACCATGAAAAATAACTGTTTTTATAAAATGTATTGAATTACCCACTGGCCTGATCGTCATTTCATTGAATATTCTGTTGCATTTTTATGAAGATACATTTGAATAAAAAAATTTAATAGTTGTTTTCAAATAAATATATTTTCAAAATATTATCCAAAATTAAAATTTTATTTGCTTCAAGTATGATTTTAAATATCTTTTTATGTTATTTCTATTCATCAACGACAAAAACCATTTACTCTTACCCCAATGGGTATATAATGCGGTGATATCACCCTTATTATTTTGCCAGAATTTTTCTGGTTAATTTAATTGGGGATGTAAATTTTTTATACCATTAACTTTACACAAGATGGTTTATGATTTTTATTGACTAGGGAAGGTAATAAAATTTTATATGCTAAATTTTATATGAATGTTTATGTTCATTATGTTTCTCCCATTTTATATGAATAATGAATTGGAATTTGTTTGTGATGTATGGGGCCTATTATAGACCCTTGATGAGTTGGGGGGTTTCATGGGACCAACAAGATATATTTTAGGCCAAAATATTCCAATTTATTAGATTCTTGGCACAAAGCTTTGATGGTATAAGATTATTAACATGATGCCTTAACTATGTTAGATTTACTTGAAAGAAAACTCAATTGTATTTTTTAGATATCCATCATTTTTCATTAAATCATTATGAATTAATTTATTAATATTCCATGTGATTGTTTAGTTAGATAGAATATAAATTGTTAAGTTTCATTCTCATCTGATTATTTATATGGGATTATTTGGAAATCATTTATTCCTACAAATACTATGATAAAGTTATATATTAAATGGAATGTGTTTCAATTATTTAACTTTCTACATTGATTCTACCTTATGTATTAATAGATTGTTTTGTACACTTACCCTTACAGAGAATCTAATATCACCCCTTTCTTATGTTTTTTTTCCAAAGGATATGAGGATGTATTTTGGGATTAATATTAAGGGATATTCTACGGGGAATAATGGAATTCTAAAAGAAAATTATTTTTTTATTCCATGTTATAAAAATATAATGTATATCTCAATTATTTATTTATTTCACCATGACTGCTAAATAATTCAGTCCTTCGGGATTCAAACAATTGTATTAATGCTAATATAATAAAGTGGGCACCAACTTCAGCCTACTCGATATGAATCGCTAAAAATTTCATCGTTATTGGATAATAATTGAAAATATAATTTCTATTTTTCAATTATTTATAATGTTACAATTTCATTTTATAGTTTTTTGGTTATTATCATTAAATATGAAATCACTGATGAACATGTTTCAGTGATTTTTGATGTGCTTATTTTGGTATCTTATTTAAAGAGTGAAATATTAACATCAATACTGTTGAACCAAAATAAAATAATTATTTAATTATTTATATTTTATATAATCATTAATTAATTTCTCATAATCATCAATGATATTATTTTATATCATTGTTCAAGTAGGTGTTTAGACAGACCAAAACATGAGCATACCATAATTAATGGATGATAAGGATTAATGAAGAGGTTTATTTTTTAATAATATGTTTATTAAAGATCATAATGATATTATTTAGATAATTAAATATTTATTAATCATATTTAAATAAAGTTCAATAAATAATAATGAAACAATATGACAAATGAGATATATTATTTCAAATAGGTTATTTCCCACACAACGCAATGTAAATGTTTTTATTTCAAAAATAATTAGAGGGATAGAATGTGTATTATAATTTTTATCAAAAATATAATTATTATATTATAAATATCACATTTACTATTTAATTACACATTATAATTAGTGAATAGTGGTGGTAGAAAAAATGGATATCTTCTCTTTATGAAGGAGGTAATTCAAAAAATACACAAATGTAATCTTCATTAATCATAATAGAAAAGGGGAAATGTTTTTAGTATTTATCACCTTCAAATAATAAAAATTTTTATAAAAACGATTTGTATTTCATTATATAGTGATTATAATTTTCTATTTTGGAATATCCGGAATAAAACGAAAGGAGTTAAGAAATAATGTATTTAGGTTGGGATATTAGGATTTCCCTTGGAATACTCCATGTAAATAGAGGTCTTATGCCACTATCTTAATATTATTGGCTCAACAAAAAGGAATTGGTTAGAATTTATGGATAATGGGTATATTTTAATATGGGAACCTAATTTTCTGAGTGTACATTATTAGTGTTTATACCTAATAACTAACTTGTTTATCACTTAATTACATGTTTTTATTATTAATGATTCTTTTTATCAGATCATGATTGTCATTCTACAAGATATTTTTATTTTAACATTCCCTTCGAATATATTTAACATTAAAATTTTATATAATTTCTATACTATTATGAAAACAATGAGGTCTCACTACATTATTCTTGAATTTTTTTTTGTTCGGATGATATTGTATTATGGGACACATAGAATAAATTATATTAGGCATATGAGGTTCATAAGACTTTGATACACCTTCTTATGGTTTTATCCCTTGGTGATACTCATGATATGTGGTTTTGAGAATAGACCCTTCAATAGGAAACCCATATTTATTTTTTTCATTGGATATTCTTTTCAATGGAAGTGTGTATTGATCCATAGAATTTAAGATTATCAATAATGGATATCATGAATTGTGTGCTTTAATTTATTAATGAAAACCATGATGACAAAATCTTGGGGTGAATTTGGATATGTTGGGTGTTTCATGAGTGATATAACATTAAGGGATAATGATAAAAATGATTTTCCCATTTTGTATCTTTAATGAAAATTAATATCTCGTAGCCATTGAAAGTAATAAAACAACATAAATAAATCTCTGTCCATGGTGTTTGATGGGTGATTTCATTATTAGAAATTCAAAGAAGGATACATCAAGAATATTAGTTTATAGAAATGGAAGGAAACCTGCTTGATTTGAGATGTTAGGATAAAATGATTATATTACATAGTGAACTTTCATAAGTGGTTGTACATAATTGAGACAGTAACTACCTTCTATATGGATTCCTTGTCATACTACTAGAGTTAAACCATGTAATTTATGTAGTTATTCATAATTCAATAGAAAAATTATCCAAGAGGATCGAATAGTAAGTGAATTAAAACTTGTTTTTAAATTCTAGTATTGAATTTATAAAGTTATAATAAATAACATTTTTTCATTTTTTATCTTTATAATTTAATCCGAAGTTATTCTAAATAGTAATTGAGTTAAATAAAAATAAAAATATTTTTTTTCATATTTGTAGATATAATATTTATTATATTTATCAACAAACAATGTAATTCTATTTATTCAATAAATAAATGGTCATTATTCAAAGATCGGTAAATGTGGAAAAGGGATGGAGTTCCATATTTAAAGGTATGATAGAAAGTGGTATAAATTTTATTTATTTATATCCATTATACATTTAACATGTTAAGAATTTAATAATAATTTTTTATTATTATTATTTTATATTGGGTCAGCAAAGAATTTTTTAATTATGGAAGGTATTGTGTGTGTTTTTACAACCCTAAACATGTAAAAATAAATATCTAATTATATATCATTTCTAAAGCACAATGGTTGTGAACAGAGGATAGATTGATACACTCTCATGACCAAAATATGTGTCATTATATATATATTTATATCATTATCTCCTATCACAATATAGTGATAGATCTCCAAGTGTTCTTCTTTTAGCAGGAAAAATTATGTTTTTGTTAACCGTGGACAATGCAAGTGCTTAGTATCGGTCATGCAAGAACCCTTGGATTCTACATTGTCATTCGGTGATTGGGTAGAATGTATGGATCACCTCTGGAAGGATTCTACACTTGAATCTTATATCTAAATGTATTTATGATGAGATCTATTCCACCAATTCATTAATTAATAGATGATTATGAGTTGAGGTAATTTTATATCCTCTTATAATTTAATTATTAATTATTTGTGAAGATGCATTTATTATATATTTGAAATTTTAATCTAGTCAATTAGTAAACTATTTTCATTGGACATGAAATTTTGTTCATGTAATATTATGGTTACCTATGATAAAAAAATATAACATGTTTTCGTCATACAAGAAAAGGATGATTCCACTATACCTAAAACATACAAGTGTTATCAAAGAGATCACATTTTTAATTTATAATAATTTATTATTTTCCCTACGGATTCATTTTTTTAATTTTCATTTACTTAAAAACTATTTTTAAGAATCTAACAGTGGAATTTATTCTCTTAAATTATTTTAGATAACATAACCAATGATAAATTAATGAAAAATAATGAAGAATCATTCGATTCAAACCATCTAATGGTGGAAAAGGATTTTCCGGAAAATACCCAGATTACATGACATGTTCTTATAGTATACACACCATAAACATTTTTCGTGGTTATATCACATGAAAAATTAAGATTTATTTGATCCAATAGAATCTATAATCCATAGACGATAATAGACATAAGGATACTGTTATTATGGAATGTGACATGTAGAAATACACACCATGTAAGTACCTTATTTGCCAGGTTGTCAATATTTTCTTGCCACTGAGAGCATAGGGTGTCCTAGAAATATAGGTACCAGATCCACAACACGGGTATGGACATGTCATTAAGATACAAAGTTATACATAATTTATTCCCATTACATGTTTTCTACCTCAAACACATTCATTAATTGAAACATAGCCAGACCCCTGGTGTTGGATACAAACACGGGTCGAAGGAAATTATACATATTGTACTTTTTTATACACCATGTAATCTACTATGGATAGTTTTTTCAAATTTTCATAGAAATAATAATTAAATTTATAATTAAACCAATTAATTGTGTGTTTTTTGTGTCATTTATTTATAAGTACACACCATGTTATAGGATTTACAATTATATATTAAACTAATTTTCAGGTTAAAATATTAAAAAAACACAATGTTTCCTCCAAGTACACTTGTGTACTGCATTGGTTTTAAATGAAATTAATTTTTATTAATATTATTGATGATGTTGAGATATGGATGGTTTGATTTATTTAAGATAAATTGAATTAATTTGATTAATTATTAGTGCATTATATTAATAAAATAATGACTCGAATTAGGAGGTAAAGGATTTGGAAATCAAAAAATATGATTTCAGTATTGTAGTGTCCACTCAACGGATCAAGGAACTATGAGCTAATGTAGTTGGAAAGATATGATTACCTAAAATCATTCAAATAGATTTTAATGCCAAAGTCTAGGTTATGAGAAGGTAATATTAATCCTTCCCACTAGACTATCTTATAGAAAATATATTCCAAAATAGATGGTGAGGGATATTTTCTTTCTGAAACCAATTGAAGGATCATAAATATTTAATTAATTTTACAATTATTAATCAATTTTTTAATGAAAAATATATTTCTTATATTATTTGAATTTATTTAATTAAAAAATAGAATGAAATTAAAAATATATCTTCAATATATACTAAATAAGGGTAACCATATCACTAACTTCAATTTCCAGGAATGGTATAGAAACTTTTTCATTATAATATTCTATGAATGAAAATTGTATGTGCTGGAATCCCGACTTCTTGATTTAATTAATATAATGGAAAATGAGGAAGAACATTCACTCTATATGAAGTATTTTTTAGACAATATGAATGTCCAATGTTTCTTATTTTCCTTCATGTATAATGATATTTTAATGAAATATAAGGATATGGATGCATATATAATTATTTCTCATTTAAAGGATCTATATCAAGAGATGGAAAGATCATTGAGACATGAGAACTCTAAAATTCTAGTCACATAAAATATTAGAGATTCATCACCATGTGGGCCAAATTTATTCAAGATGATTGGCTATATTGTGTTATTAGAAAAATATAGGTTTTAACAACCCCAATTACTTTTTTAAAGATTGTATTTTGTCCACACTACACAAAAATTATCTAGTTTTTTATTGATTATAATATGCGAGAAGACAAGAACACAAGATCAGAACATCATTCAATTATTATTCAAGTTGGTAAGAAATAGGTAATCAAAAACCTGTTATCATTATGGTGAATAAGAACAATAGGAACAAGGGGATGTGGTCAATGATGCATTCCATGTATAAGGATTCAAATATTTTTCCATCTAATAAGAAGATGATATAGATTAAATGAAATAAATAGGATGTGATATGTTTTACTTCTAATAAGAAAGGCCAGTGGAGGAGGAATTTCACCTAACTTAAGAAGAAAGGGGAAGTTTCAAGCCATTTTTTTATTAAATGTAATCATTCCAAATATACAATTTGGATATTAGATATTACCTTTCAGACTCACATTTTTTTTTCAAATATAAGAACCATGTATATTATGGACGATTATCAAGGATGAGATGGATCTACATGCTACTAATTGAGTGAGGATGAATACTCTAGGAATTGGGGACTCCCATATCATATTTATAGTATGATTGATTTTGGTTTCAAAGAAAACATATTATATTCATAGTGATACCAGAAACATTATATATATTTCTTTTTTATATATGTATGGGTTTATTTTTAGATATGGAAACAATGGTTACAAATTTTATAAGGATATTATATGTTATGGTATAGAAAATTTTAATGGTATTTATGTTTTAAATAATTAATACCAAATATTTTCAATCAATAATGATTATAATATGTGCAGCTCATATAATTCCATGTTTTGGAATCACCATTTCTTCATGTAAATGAGAATCATTTGAAAACAATATTTTAAGATGGTTATTTTCACTTTTTGGAGATAAATCCACTTGAAAGATGTCATTATTGTTTAAAAGGAAAGCTAAACCACACACCATTCATTGTCTAGGTGAAAGGGACATAGAACTTATATAATTGGTACACATCATCGTGTGTGGGAAATTTCAAGTATACTTTGGAGGAGGATTTTTATAGTTTATTATTTTTACTGAAAACATGAAAATGTATGGTAATATATACTTGATGAGGTATAATTATGAATCCTATTATAATTTTATATAGTTAAACGGTGAAGTTTAGAATCATCATGGTACGAAGTTAAAGAAACCTCAATTAGATTAAGGGGTAATTATATTAACCAAAGAATTATCTACTTTATATGAGTATGGTATTTTATCTCAACTCATTCCACCTTATACACCACAATGGTGTGATGTTAGTGAAAGGAGGAACCATGACTTATTGGTAATTATAATGTAATTATTATTATTATTCCATGTGTTACATTAAAATATTATATGTATATAACGACCCGAAATTTTGAATAAATCTTGTTTCCTAATTTTATGTGTTATTTTATTTTATTTTTATACTCAAAAAAACATTCATTTGATAACATGAGTATAATTGAAATGATGTCGTTGATTTTTGACTGTTATATGACCATCGGTCAATATGACCGCTGGAAACTAAACGTTTTGATTATTGTCTCTAATTACATGTAATCTTGGTTAATTAATATAGAAAGAAGATTTGATGGCCTCACCCAGTATTCTTGGACTGATCGAAGCCCATCTAACAGAACTTGGGAAGGAGGTAGCACCACTAGGCTTTGCTCTGGACCAAACCCAAGCTGAACTTCATCGTGTGAAGCTAGAACGGTATCGCCTTCGCGAGAAGTTCAAACTGATAGAAATTACTACTCGTGCGATGTTGACCGAGCCTCCCTCAGATTCTCTCACCTTAGCACACCTTACACTTAGGTCCTATGCTGGTGTGATAAGGGGCTATGTAAGGAGACTGTAACTGCCTTGTGTAATCCTTTGTTTTAAATAAAAAATTGGGATTTTTTCTTATGATGAAGTTTATGAATTTTCAAATGACAGGATAAATATAGTATGCATATTTTTGATGAATTTTAGAAAAAAGTATATTTTAAAAATGTTTTTGTAAACCTTATATAATTAAAAATGTGTAATGATTTGGAAATAATGGTCTTCTACAATTATGTTCAGTACGAAATTTAGAGTCTAATAAGATCAACTTGATTTTTGATGAATAGTAAATTATGAATAGTGATTTTATGATTAGGATTATTAATGTGTCCAAATGGATTAGTAATCTCACATAAAGAAAGTATTAAAATAAGCTAGGCACCTTGATTAGTTAATGAGATTCAATAAAATGGGTAAATATCTGTTTCATAAATTATTAGTCAATTATTAGTCTTTTTTAGGTGAATAGTGTTTTTTAATTAAAAATTTAATTAAAAATAATTAGAAAATTATTTTTATAAAATGGGCTTTATTTTTGAACTCAGATCACCGATATTATGTTAAGGTAATTTTTGGGGATTTTTCTGAAAAAAATGAATTTTCGATGAATAGTGTTTTTAATTAAAAATTAAATTAAAAATATTTAGAAAATTATTTTTATAAAATGGATTTCATTTTCGAAATCAGAGCATTGATATTTGGTTAAGGTGAAATTTTGGGATTATTCTGAGAAAGTTGAATTTTCGATGAATAGTGAAAATATAGTTTTTAAGTTACGGGTGTTTAATGACATCATTAAATGATGTATTAAGTATATATTCAATATGGTCGAATTATGAATAGTAAGATAAGGTATGAGGTGTCCCAAGTGGCCAATACCATGGGCAAATACCAAGGGCAAGCCCATCGTTTTGCCAAAACCACTAATGAGGTGTCCCTTGGCCATTAATGCCTTGTCCCCTCACTTTCCCTATAAATACCAAGCCATCCTCTCATCCATTCCACTCCCCACTCTCCCCCACCGAAGTTCTGATCTCCTTACCTCCCAAGGAGTCTTCCGAAGGTTCCCCCAAGCCCTCAAGGTCCAAACCTTTGAGTTTTAAGAGTTACGTTTTAAGGTAAGGGATCCGACCCCTCTCTTTCTTTTCAAGTGATCTCTTTTATGTCAATTCTTTTATGCTCCATGTTCATATGTTGGTGGATGTTCTTTTACACTCCTCTTACTGCCCTTTTCATGTTCATATAATGAGATATCCCCTCTTACCTTCATTATTTCGTTTTATGAAGTTTTAAGTGGCGCCATTAGGCTACCGAAATTTTTGTAACGGATTCTTTCTCCCTTCTCATATTTCAAGATCTATTATCATGTAAAGTATTTCAATATACTTTTTATTATGTTGGGGTATGATCTCTAAATTTATCATACTGATCTTTTATGTTCTTATGACGAGAGACCCCATTTGATCTCTTCAATTCAGTATTTTGAAGTTTTAAGTGGCGCCATTAGGCTGCCGAATTTTTAAGTGGTTCTTCACCCTTCTCCTTTTGAAGTTCTACTTTCATGTCAATTATTTCAAGTTCATTTTTGTTATGTTGGGGTATGATCTCTATATCTATCATACTGGACTCTTATGTTCATATGATGAGAGACCCCATTTGATCCCTTCAATTCAGTATTTTGATGTTTTAAGTGACGCCGTTAGGCTGCCGAATTTTTTAGGGGATTCTTTCACCCTTCTCATTCTTTTCAAAGTTCTACTTTCATGTCAAGTATTTAAAGTTCCTTATTAATTATGTTGGGGAATTATATCTATATCTATCATACTGAACACTTATGTTCACATGATGAGAGACCCTATTTGATCTTTTCAAATCATTTTTTTGAAGTTTAAGTAACGTCGTTAGGCTGCCGAACTTTCATAAGAGATATCTAATTTTTGTCTTCCTTCCATGTTTTTCATTTCAAATGGTATGTACTTGAAATTTCATTACCATGATCATGTATCCTTCTTATTCTGTTCATCTACTGTTTTATGGGTCATTTATGAATGTTTGACCCATTTTCCCTCTCTTTTTAATGTCTTCTAAAACCTCGTAACATAGCTGTTATGCTGCAGAATTTCTGTCTCAAAATGTCTCTCTCTTTTTCTATATTTATTTTATATTATTAAGTGAATACTCAAAGATCTTTCTTCTAAAGGGGTATTCACATATATACCAAAATTTTCTATTTTAAATTCTGGGATTTACATACATGAGACCCACCTTCCATTTCTGTGGGTTTTAATGTGACGTAAAGATCATGTCTTTAAAGCAGTTTTTAAAACGTTGTGATTATGAAATAAAACCCATTTATTTTATGCTATATGGGTTATTTATGAAATGTTTGATGATGATATATGTGGATCACATGATAATAAAGAAAAATTTAAGGGTGCGCCCTGATAGCGCTCCAATGTATTGGGTAATGATGTAACCACTAGAGATTACCATTTTCACGATTCCTTGGTGAATAACCTTGGTAATTTTCAAATGACACCTTGGGGATGGACCTTGGTGATGTGTTCATGATTGTCTATGTTAAATGATGTATCCACATCTTCAAGTTATGAAAAAGTTTTATTTTTATTATGATATGCCCCATGATTTTATTTTCATGCCTTAAAGTTCTTTTCATGACTTTATTGATGTATCTCAAGTTCATATGTAAAATGTTTCACCTGTTTCCCTTGTTGGGCCTTCTACTCACCCTTCCTTTTGATGTATGTCCCCAGGTTATGAGATGCAGTAATGAGCCTAGGGTGAACATGAGGAGAAGCCTTTCATGTGTTTAAGAAGAATGTTTTTCTTTGTTTCATGTTTTATGTTCCTTGTTTCCAAGACACTAAACCTTAAAGATCCTCAGTTCCGTGTAATGGAATGAAAGTTATGTTATAAAAAGACGGGATGCTATAGTTGGTATCAAAGGATGGTTTAGTTATTTGTGGAAATTAGGATATGAAAACTCTAGGAAGAACCCTATAGAAAAGTTTAAATATAGGAAATATTCCTCGTATTTTGGTGAGTATTGAGTAAGGGGTTGCCAAGAAAATACATCCTTGTCTGGATACGAGCAGGTAGTGGTGGCTCTGGAATAGATGTACATAGGGGTAAAACCCGAAAACACTGCTTTGAGCTAGACTCAAACGGGAACTGGTACACGACAACGGGCCTTGCTGCACTCTTGGTTACGATACTCCCGGGGGATATGCTTTGGTAAATTCATAAGCATGGTATGAACTGTTGTTAAAGGAACAAAGATAAAATAAAATGAAAATTCACATAAGAATATATGATCATGGATAACCTAGATGGGAACCTAGGGGATCACAAGTTAGGGTATACTTTTCTTCTAGAAGTTATCCTTATATGCTTTAAGTTCCTTTTCATGATTATTGGTTAAGTATTTAAGCCTCTAATTATACTTTTTCTTCTTAGTTAATGGTGGGAAATGGAATAACGTTTCCCAACAACCAATGTGATAGGAAATGCTACGATTTCCGTATTAATACGATAGAGATGATTAGGGTATTAAAAGATGATTATTATTTTGGAAGACGTTCACTATTTTTAGGACCCTATATGATCAAGGTAAATAGATTACTACGGTATTTTCATTGAGGAGTAAGGTTGAATTATATTTTGAAGAATCAATGAATTTAAGGAGGACTTATAGTAATTTAGGTTACTTATAGAAATGATTAACCTATCTTGGGAGAAATATGTTTAGGTTAGCTACTTTTGTTATAAGATGTTAGTTGTGGTTGATGTTGTTTGGAGATGAACAATGAAGTTTATTTTGGAAGACTATGTTATCAAATCCCTCTTGTATTTGGGTTTCAATATTAGTTTTGTTTATTTTGAGGAATTTTAAGGACTGTTATTTAAGGGATGGTCTATGATGAACTTTGGGTAGTACCATGGAACTTTGAAGATTTAAAAATAGTTTCTCTTCCTATGGGATTCTTTCTTTTTGAAGAGTTGTTTTACCTTACCCTTTCTATTTTTGGGATAATGTTTAAAGATAGAAGAAATAGATAGTTAATATTTTGTGGATTATGTGATTCTCTAGAAGATTATTCTTGTGTTTTGATGAGACCAAGTAGTTTTGAATGCTCATCATTTGGAGAAAAGATTAGTTTTGGTAGAAACTTATTAAAGGATGAAACTCTACATGAAGGTATGTATATTTTCTTATGTTTTTGTTCTATGTAGTAAATTAATTACTCAAAATTATGAAAAGGAACGTAAAACAAAAACGTTGTTGGTTTACATTTCCTAATAGGTAATCAATGAACGTTTACACACATCATAAGTTTGGGATTTTCTTATGGTTAACTTTCTCCTAATCATGTTCTCTATCACTCTCCCTCAGAACTTGACCCTTTGTTTTTCTTCCATGTCCATGTTTTTCTACATGGAATCCTAGTGTGGGCTAACTTGGGTGACCTTCGTACTTCCCTTTCTTCCTTTTAAAGTAATAGTTTTACTGACTCCTTTTCTAATTGGGACTTTCAATGAAATTTCAAAACCTAATTTTAAAAATTTGTGAGGATGCAATTTCTTAAGGGGGGAAGATTGTAACGACCCGAAATTTTGAATAAATCTTGTTTCCTAATTTTATGTGTTATTTTATTTTATTTTTATACTCAAAAAAATGTTTCATTTGATAACATGAGTATAATTGAAATGATGCCATTGGTTTTTGACTGTTATATGACAATTGGTCAATATGACCGCTGGAAACTAAACGTTTTGATTATTGTCTCTAATTACAAGTAATCCTGGTTAATTAATATAGAAAGAAGATTCGATGGCCTCACCCAGTAGTCTTGGACCGCTCGATTCCCATCTAACAGAACTTGGGAAGGAGGTAGCACCACTGGGCTTTGCTCTGGACCAAACCCAAGCTGAACTTCATTGTGTGAAGCTAGAACGGGATCCCCTTCACGAGAAATTCAAACTGATAGAAATTACTACTCGTGCGATGTTGGTCGAGCCTACCTCAGATTCTCTCACCTTAGCACACCTTACACTTAGGTCCTATGCTGGTGTGATAAGGGGTTATGTAAAGAGATCGTAACTGCCTTGTGTAATCCTTTGTTTTAAAAAAAATAATTGGGATTTCTTCTTATGATGAAGTTTATGAATTTTCAAATGACAGGATAAATATAGTATGCATATTTTTGATGAATTTTAGAAAAAAGTATATTTTAAAAATGTTTTTGTAAACCTTAAATAATTAAAAATGTGTAATGATTTGGAAAAAATGGTCTTCTACAATTATGTTCAGTACGAAATTTAAAGTCTAATAAGATCAAATTGATTTTTGATGAATAGTACATTATGAATAGTGATTTTATGATTAGGATTAATAATGTGTCCAAATGGATTAGTAATCTCACTTGAAGAAAGTATTAAAATATGCTAGGCACCTTGATTAAGTAATGATATTCAATAAAATAGGTAAATAACGGTTTCATAAATTATTAGTCAAGAATTAGTCTTTTTCAGGTGAATAGTGTTTTTTAATTAAAAATTTAATTAAAAATAATTAGAAAATTATTTTTATAAAATGCACTTTATTTTTGAACTCAGAGCAGCGATATTATGTTAAGATAATTTTTGGGGATTTTTCTGAAAAAAATGAATTATCGATGAATAGTGTTTTTATTTAAAAATTAAATTAAAAATATTTAGAAAATTATTTATATAAAATGAATTTCATTTTTGAAATCAGAGCATTGATATTTAGTTAAGGTGAAATTTTGGGATTATTCTGAGAAAATTGATTTTTTGATGAATAGTGAAAATATAGTTTTTAAGTTACGGGTGTTTAATGACATCATTAAATGATGTATTAAGTATATATTCAATATGGTCGAATTATGAATAGTAAGATAAGGTATTAGGTGTCCCAAGTGGCCAATACCATGGGCAAATACCATGTTCAAGCCCATGGTTTTGCCAAAACCACTAATGAGGTGTCCCTTGGCCATTAATGCCTTGTCCCCACACTTTCCCTAGAAATACCAAGCCATCCTCTCATCCATTCGACTCCCCACTCTCCCACAACGATGTTCTGATCTCCTTACCTCCCAAGGAGTCCTCCCAAGGTTCCCCCAAGCCCTCAAGGTCCAAACCTTTTAGTTTTAAGAGTTACGTTTTAAGGTAAGGGATCTGACCCCTCTCTTTCTTTTCAAGTGATCTCTTTTATGTCAATTCTTTTATGCTCCATGTTCTTATGTTGGTTTATGTTCTTTTATACTCCTATTACTGCCCTTTTAATGTTCATATAATGAGAGATCCCCTCTTACTTTCATTATTTCGTTTTATGAAGTTTTAAGTGGCGCCGTTAGGCTGCCGAAATTTTTGTAACAGATTCCTTCTCCCTTCTCATTTTTCAAGATCTATTATCATGTAAAGTATTTCAAGCTCCTTTTTATTATGTTGGGGTATGATCTCTAAATTTATCATACTGATATTTTATGTTCATATGATGAGAGACCCCATTTTATCTCTTCAATTCAGTATTTTGAAGTTTTAAGTGGCGCCGTTAGGCTGCCGAATTTTTAAGTGGTTCTTCACCCTTCTCCTTTTGAAGTTCTACTTTCATGTCAATTATTTCAAGTTCATTTTTGTTATGTTGGGGTATGATCTCTATATCTATCATACTGGACTCTTATGTTCAAATGATTAGAGACCCCATTTGATCTCTTCAATTCAGTATTTTGATGTTTTATGTGGCGCTGTTAGGCTGCCGAATTTTTTAGGGGATTCTTTCACCCTTCTCATTCTTTTCAATGTTCTACTTTCATGTCAAGTCTTTCAAGTTCCTTTTTTATTATTTTGGGGCATTATCTCTATATCTATCACACTGAACTCTTATGTTCACATGATGAGAGACCCTATTTTATCTTTTCAAATCATTTTTTATTGAAGTTTAAGTAACGTCGTTAGGCTGCCGAACTTTCAGAAGAGAAATCTAATTTTTGTCTTCCTTCCATGTTTTTCATTTCAAATGTTATGTCCTTGAAATTTCATTACCATGATAATGTATCCTTCTTATTCTGCCCATCTACTGTTTTATGGGTCATTTATGAATGTGTGACCCATTTTCCCTCTCTTTTTAATGTCTTCTAAAACCTCGTAACATAGCTGTTATGCTGCAGAATTTCCATCTCAAAATGTATCTCTCTTTTTCTAAAGTTCTTTTATATTATTAAGTGAATACTCAAACCTCTTTCTTCTAAAGGGGTATTCACATATATACCAAAATTTTCTATTTTAAATTCTTGGATTTACATACATGAGACCCACCTTCCATTTCTGTGGGTTTTAAAGTGACGTAAAGATCATGTCTTTAAAGCAGTTTTTAAAACGTTGTGATTATGAAATGAAACCCATTTATTTTATGCTATATGGGTTATTTATGAAATGTTTTATGATGATATATGTGTCTCACATGATAATAAAGGAAAATTTAAGGGTGCACCCTGATAGTGCTCCAATGCATTGGATAATGATGTAACCACTAGAGATTACAATTTTCACGATACCTTGGTGAATAACCTTGGTAATTTTCAAATGACACCTTGGGGATGGACCTTGGTGATATGTTCATGATTTTATATGTTAAATGATGTAGCCACATCTTCAAGTTATTAAAATGTTTTATTTTTATTAGGATTTGCCTCATGATTTCATTTTCATGCCTTAAAGTTCTTTTCATGACTTTATTGATGTATCTCAAGTTCATATGTAAAATGTTTCACTTGTTTCCCTTGCTGGGCCTTCTGCTCACCCTTCCTTTTGATGTATGTCCCCAGGTTATGAGATGTAGTAATGAGCCTAGGGTGAACATGAGGAGAAGCCTTTCAAGTGTTTAAGAAGAATGTTTTTCTTTGTTTCATGTTTTATATTCCTTGTTTCCAAGACACTAAACCTTAAAGATCCTCAGTTCCGTGTAATGGAATGAAAGTTATGTTATAAAAAGATGGGATGCTATAATGTATTATTTTTGAAGCTAGGAACTTAGATGACTTGAGATTATAATGCCCGGAGTTCCAGGAATTAAATTTTTAATTATATTAGATATATTAAATATCAAACATGATAAATTTTCCTGAAAAAAGTGGAGTAAAACTTCAAATAATCCTCTGATTAGAAATATGTGTCCATCATTTAGTTTATAGCATGGTTTTTACCCTAGGTATGACCTAACCTTGGAGTATGTCAAATGCTCAGGTTGGGTGTGGTTGTGGGAAATGTTTAAATAAATTAATTTATTAAAATATTTTATCTAATTAAATTTTCTATGTCTTGTTTTTTCCTACAATTACATATGGCTATGAGGAGATTCAATTCTTAGTCTTATATGTATATAGATATTGGAGCGTTTGGTGAAATATTGTCCTTGAAAAAATGACATAAAATCATGGATCTTTGATCGGTGTTAAACAACATTTGAGGATCTCAATAACTACAACAACACATGCCTAATTTTTACTAGATATCAATCCATAATAAGGTAGGATGGTCATTTTATTTGGATTTACCCTCATTTGAATTCTCTTATATTAAACGTGAATCAGTCTAATAATGAATTAATTCTTGTGTTGATTTTATTGTGATTGTTGGATTATTTGAATGTATTTTAAAAAAAATATTTTTTTTTTGATTTTTTGTCTTCATTCTAATAGTAATGAATCGAGGTCATCCCAAACATGGTAGAGGTTCATTCTTATTTTTCTTGTTTCTAGGTTTTCTACCACCATTCATCATGTGTTCATATCTGATGTTCATTTTGGATGGTGGTTCATCAAAATAGGGGATAATCAATCATTTCATGACCATTTCATAACAAAATGGATAGACATCATTGGTACTTTTTCAGATTGATGATAGATTAATCATTGATGGTGGTGATAACTGATTAGGTTAATATAATAGGTGTTAATATGTGGGGTTTTGGTGTGCGATGAAGGTGCAGCATTAGGTAGTGTTTTTCAAAACATCAGAAACTATAATCTAGACAAATGATGATGAAAGTGGATGATTGAAATTGGTTCTATGATTCCCAACTAAAATTGTGGTGGAAATAGCTTAGATGGTGACATAGAATAAAATTAATGGGTTTTGTAAATTATGGGTTAGATGTCATGTCATCGGAGATCACACAATGTGGGGGATGCACCTATGATTCACTAGGGTTTTCATGAAAGTAGAAGTATCACATGGCATGTGATAGCTATCACATGATGTGTGACCCTTAACTAGAGGTTTGGTGTGTACCTTAGAGGTCACAAATACATGGCCAGATGAAAATTGGCCCGAACACGCTATTTACCCACACATGCACACATACAGGCCTAGTATAAATGACAATAGCAATGTACTTGGACATGTTTTGGAGTACAAAGGCTTAAAAACTCTGTGTACTAAGAGATATACATGTACAAGGTCACATGTTGTGATACATGGGTAGAACCGGGTTGGAAGTGACATCTAGTATACCAACTCTAAATGTCATATACTCCTTCAATGTTGGATTAGAGCCTTTTTTATCTATATCTTATAGATGTTTCATTAGGTTATATTACCATGATCCTTTACCTTAGCTTTTTTATAAAATTATGTTCAGTGTTTAGGATGGGGATCCCATATAAGAAACATTAGTTCGGTATAGAGTTATATAATCCATTTTGTGAGGACTGAAGTGAGATCTTCAAATATTATCATTGCACTGGGTGGTGTTCTTGGTGTCATCATTGAAAACACTATGTGGGAATTCATCCCATACATAGAGGGTTAATCAACATTGGGTTGTTGGTATAGACTATATCTCTAGGTGTAATCCCTTTTATGTGTATTGATATCTTTATACTTCAAATATCTAATTATTATGGAAATACCTGATGACCATGACTTATCAGCGATACTGCATCAGTACTATTAGAATCATGGAGTGTGTTTTCCTAGATGAGTGCTATGTAGAACCTTCAAGAAGGAATACTAGGATAGCAATGTGATCATGACATTAATTTAAGAATATGTGTCTATGTCGAGTATATTTTGATATTATTGTCATATATGGTATTTCCATATTCCAATTATGAGATAATTGTTATTATTCACGTTACATGCTTAGTTATTCTAGGGTGTCCTACTAGGTATCATTATACTCACCCCATGTAATGGATTTTACAACACATGTCATATCTTATGTAGATTATTATACATTTGATGTAGTCATAGAGAGACTAGGACTAGGTAGATATTCATGATTTGGATAGATCAATGCGTGATCTAGAAGTTCCCTAAACAATATTCCCTTCTATAATTTACATGTTGAACATTTTTTTAGTTTCTCTATGGTGGCCTTGTATTTGGCCCTTTTTTGTTTCAGTACATTTTTCCATACTATGATGGTGGTATTTTAGTTATATACATGAAATGTTATTAGTTGTTTTAAATTTTAGTATTGTATGGGATTGTAGGTGTGTGTGTATACATGTACCTTATCTTAAGGCCTCTCATGTGTGTGATGTGTGTATCAGTGCTGATCGCCACCCCCTGGCCTATTGGGGGAGGGATTGGGGTAATTTTGAAATGTTCCCCATTGGGATGGGTTAGGAAAAAGTTTTATTAGAGGAGTTTATTATACATTAGGAATACATTATTAGATTTTGGTTTTGGGTAATAGTGTTATTTTTTTGAGTTCGTCTCTCAGTATAGGGACTCTACTGTTGTTGTGGCAGTTGACGTACCCATACAAGAGGACTCTGAAAACCTTATTATTGAATATGTACATGCAGACATTGGTTGTAGGTAAAATATTGATACATCATCATATAGGAATGGGTTTTCCTTTCCATTTCCATCATGAGTCATCTCTCAATATATACTCGCTGACCATGTTACATCTTGTTTGTTCCAAGATACTTACATGTTATTTTCTAATTGGGATTCGACATCTAGATCATGAGGATGATTCACTCATTGATGAGTACTAGATATAGCGACCTATTCAAGAGTTGTTTCCTCCAAGTATGTACCATCCATATCCCCACTTTTTGAGAAGTTAATTATACAGTCAGTACCAATAGATTAGGTGCATTGTTGAGAACACTTCATGAGTTTTAGTGACAGAGACCCATCAAGTACCATAGTGAGCCTGACCCACAGGTGCCTAAGGACTAAATTTATGTGATGATAGGATTCTTCCTTCCTATTAGGATGATGATAGATTTTATAGTGGTCCTATCATCGAGCCATATCCATTGCACTAAAGGATGATGGTATGGCTTGGTAACCCATTTGTATAATAACTTGACCTCATAATTGTCAAAGTTAAATTTACCCTTCAACGATATGTTTTCTCTCGCTATATTAAGGGTTATTCACATTCAAGAGATTATATAGCTTCTATAGGGTAGTATGATTTTTGGAGAGTATTCATTAATGTTCCTGAACCCTCTCTTTGTACACGATTGATATGGTATGAGATCTATTATTCCGAGCATGGACCATCGAGAGAGGATTTTGTAGAGAAAATAGATCAAACATGATACCAATATGATTTTTTAACAATGTTGGGGTAATTGAGCATGCATTAATGCTCGATATTTTCCTGGTTGAGAAGGCACATATAGTTTGAACCATTAGTGGGCATACATGAGTTGTTTCTTCAGCAGAAGGTATTCGATGTTATACTTAGGGATATGGGAGTGTAAGTCTTTTTAGGAGGAGTTCACATGAAATAGGGTCTACAATTTTGTGCTCATGATATAGGTCCAGTAGTCATAGACAGATGTTGTGGTACTCAGGTGAGGTTTGGGGACATATTACATGATATTATCCAAACCAATGTCTGGTGGACAATGAGGCATTTGATGCAACACCTAGGTAAATTAAGCGTATAAAAACCATTTTCTTTATTTAAAACTTAAACATAATTTATTACATAAACTCTTTAGTAGATACAACATAGAATATCTAGAGTTCTTGTTTCTTTGTGGCTTAGGAACATTAAATAACAACTTAAAACATGAAATAGACATATTTATTGAAAACTTATTCTACATGACCACACACATTCCCCCTAAATTAGCATTGCATGGAATAACCAGAGAATAATAATAAGAAAACAGTGAGATATAAAGACCACTAAGGGAGTAAAAAAGGAATAACCTGAAGAATATATTACATGTTAAGAAATATACATAGAAATAGACCATCAAAGAAATATGAACATAAAGGCATGACATAGCATGATTATCATAACATGGAAATGTGGCAACAACATTTAACATGATATTAGCATGATCCAAGGCTCATTGAACATGGAGAATGAGTAAACCCTCATTAAACTTGAATTATCATAAGTAAACCCTCATTTTACTAGACTTATCATGATACTAATCTTTACCCAATGCATTGGAGCACTATCAGGGCACACCCTTCTTAATCATTTCATTTCATGCATAAGTGTGACACATGGATCATACAATATGGACTCATTAATCATCATCAATTATTAAAAAATAAAAAAAACAAGGAATTTATACATGAAACTCTATATTAAATCAGTAAATCTACATAACAGTGAATATTTTTATAAAGAAATGGTCATGGTATTCACTACACAATGACTTTGGCTTGGAATATCGGATTGAAATTTCGGTATCATAACGCTGTGACATAAGAATTAATAAAAATGGTTGATGAGATATAATGAGGTATATCATCATATTTACTTGAAATGTACATTAAGCGGGTGATATAGATAACTTTCCCAATATATGTAATGAAATTTAGATTCATAATATAAAATAATTCCTTGAATATAAATGAGAAGAGGGAAATTCCTTACAGAATTTTAGCATGGTAACAGGTGTGCATGAGAGGAACTAATTTGAAATAAATAAGTTTCTAATAATTCAAACATATGGAGAGAAGGATGAAAGAGTTTCTAAATCATACCCCAACATTTGTAATTGAATAAAAAATGGTGTAACAATATAATGAAATTTGGACAAAAATAAAAAAGGAAGAAATACCTTATAGAATTTCTACATGGTAATGGGAGTACATGGGAGGTATTAATGATAGTGAAAGGTTTATATCATAGTTAAAACATATAGAGGGAAGTACATGGGAGGTTATAAATCATACCCTACAATTTTTAGTTGAAAATAAAATATAATAACAAAATAAAAAACTGGGAGAAAATTGAGAAAAGAAGAAATCTCTTACATAGAAGTGTGATCCCAAAGGCCTATGAGAGGCTTGAGAGAGGCTTATTGGGATCTTGAGGCGCCTTGGGAGGATTATAGAGAGAGTAAGGTAGGGTTTGGTCGAGCTAAAAGTCTTTGAGTGAAGGGGAATGGGATCTTGGTTGGGTTTATAAAGGAAAAGAGATGGAATTCATTATTATTTTGGTTTTGCGTGCCACACATTAAACTAATCAAAACCTCAAAAAATCTCATGGTTTTTTCAAAAGGGGAGTTGAAAACATTATTTTACAAGGATAGCAGCCAAAATTGTTAAAATATTAGGCTTTCTTATGTGGAGGTGAGTCATACTCTCAAGGAAATGAATTTAAAAAGATAAAATGTTTTATAAGCCTTAGAGGGTCCACTAAGGCACCATAAAATTAACCAAACAAATCTAAAAACATATATTTGCTGAAAATAACCTTTATAGTATTTTATTACATTACTATTCTCTCATTATGATTTCATAAAAAACGTTATATATTAAAACAGTATTAATTTTTACCCAAAAATTCAATTGTCTTAGAAAATCATTAAAAATTCACCATTGGATAATTTCGACATCCTAATTCCAAAAATAATATTCATTTTATATGTTTAATTTTATATAATTGTGAATTTTTACTTTAAAAGTAAAAGCTGACATTTATAAAAACATTCATGGGTATGATAAAAATAATTTTCAAACCTTAATAAAAATTAAAATTGTATTCAAAAAGATTATAAGATACATTATATTTATTAAAACTTAGTTTAGTAATAATATTTTACTAAAATAATATTAAAGACAAAAATCAATTAATTCATCAAAATTTATTTCATAATTGAATATTAACTAAAAATATTATTTTTTTTCTTTAAAACCCATTTACAATGTACTAATAACAATATTAAAGTATATTCTTTATTATATAAAAAAATAATGCACATAATCATTGTGCTACAATATTGTTACATAAACCCTTATAACACCCATATAAGACCAAAGGGTAAGGTGTGTGATGGTGATAGACTCTTAGGGTGGCTCGGATAGCATCGATCAGTTGTTAATCTCTACCAACTTCCACTTATCATCTAGGTAGTTCCGTTTGAGATTAACGTGTTGAAGCTCGGTTTGGGCTTGATTATGAGTAAAGACCAATTATGCCACCTTCTTTCTGAGATCTGAAAAATGGGCATCATATTGAGAAATTATATTGGATGAGGCCTTCACTTCCTATTTCTGATTAAATTGGATTTGATAAATACCTCTATTTAAATTAATAATAATTTGATCACTGATCAACAGCTATATTAGTAATGGTAATAATTCATTACGATATTTTGAAATCCAATGTTATAAAACCAACAAAGTGAATATGTTATATAACCATTTTACATAATATGAAATTTAATTAGATCAAGAGAAATTTTCATCAATACAAGTCTGGGTCGTTACAATATTCCCCCCTTAAAAATTTTCTCCCTCTAAATTTCTATTTCCCACACTAAAATAGTTGTGGTTAACGCTACTTCATTACTTACTCCAATTCCCACGTTTCTTCTTCAAACTTCTTGAATATCCACAACAACATGATGAGGGGAATTATCTTATTTTGTAGAACTTTTTCCATGTTATCTAAGATCATTACAGGCTTCTCTTAATAAGGGAATACATTCTCCAATGGTACCACTTCTGGATTGGGTACATGTGATGGGTCATGTATGTACTTCCTCAAGAGTGGTACATGGAATACATAATTTTTTTGAGATAGGTATGGTGGTAGTGCTAATCGATATGCCACTGCTCCAATGTGATCAAGGATATCAAAAGGGCCGATGTATCATGGACCAATCGTTCCGTTCTTCCAAAACCTCATAACTCTCTTCAAAAGTGATAGGCGTAGTAATTCCATGTCTCATACATCAAACTCTATGTATCATCAATGGTTATCAACATAGCTCTTTTGTCGACTCTAAATATATTTAATGTGCTAATGGATAGTCTTAACCGTCCTGACCATTTCTGGACATAGGCATTTTCGCTCCCCAACTTCATCCCAATATATCGGTGTTCTGTACCTCTTCCCATAAAGGGATTTATAACGAGCCATTTGGATGCTTGAGTGGAAACTGTTATTGTATGAGAACTCAACAACAGGAAGATGTTGATCTAATCCTCCTTTGAAGTCTATTCATCATGATCTCAACATTTTCTCAAGTTTTTAGATAGTCTTCTCAGATTGACCATCAGTTTGGGGATGATAGGTCATACTAAGGTTTAGCTCAGTATTCAGAGCTTTTTTAAGACTCTTCCAAACCATAGAAGTGAATCTTGGATCTAGATTTGATACAATAAATAGTGGTACTCCATGCTGCCTTACCACTTCTATGATATATATTTGTGCTAGTTTATCCAATGATAAATCCTATTGAATTGTAATTAAGTGTGCAGTCTTTGTAAGACGATCCACAATAACTCAGATAGCATTGTTTCCTTTGGATGTATTCAAAATTATGGTGTCATAGTCCATGGTGGTGTTCTCCCACTTCCAAACTGTAATGGATAATGGTTTTATCATCCCCTTAGACTTATGCCTCTCAGCCTTCACTTACTGACATACCAGGCACTTTGATGTATATTCAGAGATCTCCTTCTTCATGTAATCCCACCAATAATTCTCTCAAATATCTCAATACATATTTGTGTTTCTTGGGAGGATGGATAAATTTGAACTTTTTTCATCATCCAAAATTTCATTTTTTATCTTCAGACATGATGAAACACATACTGTTTTCACAAATATCACAATTCCTTCTTCATTAACATTGAACTTTGAGGATTTCCCTTTTCTGATAGTTTCCAATTTCATCTAAATTATTACATCAACCTTTTAACCATTATTTAACCTTTCCAACTGATATGGTAGGGGAATAATTTGTGAAAGGATTGATGATGTTCCCTTATTTATGATTCCCATGTCCATATTCATCAAACATAAGAATATTGGATCCTTTTCAATTCTCATTAACTATAGAATTGATGGATCCTTTCAACTTAGAGAATCCTCCACCCTGTTAGCATTCCAAGGGAGGTTATGGACTGAGAAGTCCTAGTATTTGATCAGTTCCAACCATCTTAGTTGGCACATGTTATACTCATTCTATGTTAATATATAGAATTTAGGCTTTTGTGATCCGTTTATATTCCACACTTCCCCCCCAAAGAGGTAATGTCGCCAAATTTTTAAAGCAACGATTTTTGCAGCCAACTACATATCATGTGTAGGAAAGCTTGTCTCATGAACTTTCAATTTCCTTGAATCATAGGCAATGAATTTGTCATTTTTAATCAACACATATCCCAAAATCTTCTTTGAAGAATCATTAAATACCACAAAAAGTTCTCCACTTGTGGGTAGTGCTAGAATAGACGCAGTGATAAGCCTCTTTTTACCTCCTTTAAGCTCTCTTCACATTCATCACTCCAAAAAAACATTACTCCCTATAGAGTTATCTTTGTATGAGGGTTGGAAAATCATGATAAATTTCTCGGAAATCATAGATAATATCTAGCTAACCCCCGAAAGCTACGAATATCCATTACTGATGTTGGCATCATCCATCCGTCAATTGCAGTTATCTTAGAGGGATCCACCAATATTCTATTTCTTGTGATTATATGACCCAAAAATGAGACCTCCTTCGACCAGTTTTCACACAAGTTGTACTTTTCATAGAGATCCCGCTTTCGTCAGCTCTCTTGTACAATTCATAGATACTCCTCAGGCTCCTCCTTAATTTTATACTCTATTAGAATATCGTCTATAAATTATACAAATATTTGTCGAGGTAATATATAGAGATTATATTCATCATGTCCATAAAGATTTTTGGAGAATTAGTGAGTCTCAAAGTCATTTGTATGAAATCATAGTGCCCTTATCTTGTACGAAAAGCAGCCTTAGGGATATCCACCTTCTTCACCCTTACATAGTAATATCCCAACCACAATTCCACCTTGGAGAAGTATTTTACTCCATGTAGCTGAACGAACAAGTTATCAATTCAGGGTAGAGGATACTTGTTCTTTATTGTGATTTTGTTGATCTCACAGTATTCAATGAAAAGGTGCATTGAACTATGCTTCCTTTTAATGAATAGGACTAGTGCACCCCCTTATAAAGAACTTGGTCATATAAACCCTTTATCCAGATTCTTCTGTATTTGTTTCTTCAGATCCTCAAGCTCCACAACAGTCATTCTATACAGATTCTTGGTTATGGGAAACACCACGGGTATAAGATCAATCAATAATTCAATATCTATTCTAAGAGGAAGACCGTGAAATTCCTTAGGAACCACTTTAGCAAATTCCATCACAATAAGCATGTCTTCAATAATGGATTCTTACATAGACTCAATCATCTGAGCTAGATATGCTTTCTAAGAGGGTAGTAATATCCACACTTGAGATGATGGTTCTAAATAAGATTCATCATCATACTTACTCTAATACATTAATGGTGGTTGATTCATCATATATGGAGTGATTTCCCTCTCACGGAAATTTCGGTTGGCTTTATATAAGAAGAGCCAATCCATGCCCAAAATTTCATAAAAGTCAACCAAAGGGAGTATAAAGAGGTCCAATTGGAAGATCAATCCATAAATTAGGATAGGGGAGGAGTTATATTCATGGGATGCAATGATTTACCCATTTTTCATTCTTATTGTCATCTTTACTTCCCATATTTATAGTGGTGTTAGGATAGTTCTACTAATCTTTCAGGATATAAAATAATGCGTAAAACCTGAATCAAAAAGCATGTTTTCTTTTCCTGAATTAATAACTAGCGTACCTATCACCACTTAATTGTTAGGGTTCACTTCTATAGTAGTGATAGAAAAATCTCTCCCTTTCTACCTTGGAGGTTGTTGGTTTCCTCGTAAAACCCTTGGATTAGGGAACTGATTTGAAAAGTGTCATAGGTCTTTTTAGTTGAAGCAATGAACAATGCATTAAGGGTCGAATGGATCATTCATACCTTCTATCACAGCTGTTGGTTTTTATTTTCAGAAGTTAATGGCTAAGTTCCCTTCTCTTCCACCACTAAAAAATTTTCTAGTCCCCTTCAAGAAATTTATGGGGTGCTTCTTCCTGCACCATTGGCAAGTGGGGTGCTTGATTTTATTAGCACCGTTGGATTTACCCATCAGACCGCAAGAATTAAAGTCCACATTATGCTTCATATCCACATGATACCCTTGAGATTTTCCAATTTCAATTTCAACATTGGGGGAACATCAGAAAGTTTCCTCATAGCTCTCAAAGTCACAGATCACTAGGGATTTTTGTAGGACTAGTTTTAGTCCACAAAATAATCATTAAACCCTGCAATCGGGGGAAATGAAAACCCCAGAGGAATATCATGAAATCCTTTTGAATTTTTCCTCATACGCTTTGATGGATTCATCATCTTTTTTTCTTTAGGGAAGGATATCTCATTACATCTTAAGATGGAGGGTGCGATGAAAATATTTACTGAAAAATATTTTCTAGAAATCATTTAATTTCAATGCATCGATCTCCTCCTCAGGCTTCGTATTTTTTATCAATTTCAATTATTGATCTGCTTCACCCTCCATATGATAATGAAAATATAATTAACTTCTCTTTTTCAGAACATTAAAGGATGGAAAATATCTTCTCAATGATTTTTATCCATTGTTTGGCGTTTGAGGGATCGAATGATCTATTAAAAGTACGATGCCTTTATCTCATTAATCTCTCGATTGAGATTTTGTATTTCTTAAGTGGGGTTGAACATTCCTCTTGAACTGTGTTTCTGTTCAAATAATTAGTTAACTGAGAGATTATCATGACAAAGTTCGTGATTCCCACTCCCATCAGATTGGGCATCCCATTAGAATAGTCATCAAATTCATCTTCGCAATAGTTTTTAACCTATGTTCTTATATTTCTGACCATTAGTTGGAATAAAATTAAATCTAGCGTTAATACATAATGTTTAATCCAAATAAAAAAATGGTGACTCAAAAATTACTTTTATTTCCTTAACTTATTAATTTCTAGGCTTCAATCTATGTTAACCATGATCTTCTTCCAAACAAATATTATTAGGGGTATTTTTTTATTTCCATATCAATGGTTCATACTAAGATTATGAATTTACCAAATTATATCCCCTGGGAGGGTTGTAACAAAGAGTGTAGAAAGGCCAATTGTCATGCACCATTTACCGTTTGAGTCTAGATCAAAGTGGTGTTTTCAGTTTTTACCCAACATACATCTATGCGAGATCCGCCTATACCTGATTATATCCATACAGGGATGGATTTTCTTGATAAACCACTTACATAATACTCACCAAAATTTAGTGATGTTTTTACTATACAGTCTTATCCCAAAGTCTTTCACTAGGTTTTCTAATCCTAATCCCAAAAATAACTAAACCTATCCCCTCATACCAACTATAATACCCCTGATATTTATTTCACACTTAAAAATAATTTATTACATAAAATATTCACCTGATAAAACATAGAATATCAATAGGTATAGTTTATTTGGGGATTAGTAATATTACAAACAACTTAAAACATGAAATACACATCTTTATTAAAAACATATTTAACATGACCACACACATTCCTTCATACTTATCATTTCATGGGATAACCTAAGAACATTTACAAGAAAATGGTATGCTATAAATACCTATAAGGGAGTAAACAAGTAATAACATTATGAAAATAGTACATGTTAGGAAATAGAAATATCAATGTATAACAAGAGAAACATGAACTTAAAGGCCTGATATAACATGATTATCATAACATAGAAATGTGGAAACAATATTTAACAAGATATCAGCATGACCCAAGGATCATTGCACATGGAGCATGAGTAAACCCTCATTGCACTTGAATTATCATGAATAAACCCCCATTTCACATGACATATAATGATACTAATCTTTACCCAATGCATTAGAGTGCTATCTGGGTGCACCCTTCTTAATCATTTCATTTCATGCATAAGTGTGCCACATAAATCATACATCATGGATTCATCAAACATAATCATTTATTCAACGATAATTGGGTATGAATCACCATGAATTTTTTTACTCCACCTCCCAAATCATTGGGGATGTCGTTCGGGCAATCATTGCATTGGCCCTCGCACGAGTTCTTGGCCTAATTTCTCCTAGTTCCCACCATTTTATAAAAGTGAAAATGTTAGAACAAAACATAAGTAAAAAAGTGATGAATAAATTATTCATTTAAAAAATTTATACCAACAACAGAACATATGGTATCCCAAGCTAAATATTCTTTTGTGCATATTTTTACTAAGTCTCATGCTATAGGTTTTCTCTAGGGTTCACTAATCCTAATTCCCAAATTAACCAAACCTTTCCTCTGATACAAACTATAGAATCCCGACCTTTTCATACATTACTATTACATTATTTTAAGATAAACAACATAATATTATTACAAATAAAGGATCCAAAGGATTAGTTTCATTGGAAAACTAGGACCATACATAAAAATTACAACATCAAGCATAAACATTTATGTAATTTCTTCCTCTCTAGCTTCTAATTGGCACTTGTCCTCTCCTTAGTACATGTAGCCACCTGAGGATATACATCAAAAGGGGTGAGCTAAAATCCCAGTAAAAGGATAGAAAAGTAAAATATAGCATGGGGTGATCAAAATCATAACATGGATAAAAGATCATGAACATGAGAGAAAGCATAAATATAAGACTTGAAATGTGTAAATGCATAAAAATGAAATATCAGGTCTTAGTGGTTAACTACCACACATACATGTAAACCGAGCTAGAATATTGTTTGCACATCATTTCACATTTACTCATGAGATTCATCACTTTACCCAATATATTGGAGCACTGTATAATTCCGGTCACACCCATCACATTGAAACATTCATATTGTGATATATAATTCCGAGCACACCCGTCACATCAGAACAATATCATTATCATGCTTGACACATAGAAAACATATCAAAAAATGAACATATCTAACCCATGGAAAGGAATGTGTTTCATCTCATAATTACACATTCATAAACTTCAGGTTCCGAAATGATAGAGGGAATAACATACATGTTACAGAACTTCCCTCTTTGAGTGTGAAGTAAAAAAAGTTGTGTTCTTAAAAGAAGAGTTCTTTTGGAAAAAAATTTCTTTAACATAAAAAATACTCGAAAACATGTATATCCCCGAGAAGGATAGGAAATGATGAAAAATTTATTTTATAGGAGTAAAAATATCAAAAAGGGAGTGAAATAGGGATAACCCGAAGCATAAAAGTTGGGTTTGTGAATTTCTCCTTACCTTGTACCTGAATGCTTCCTTCTCTTTAATGTCATCTATAATGAAATTATATTCATTAATTTGAAATACATAACCTTTTTTACAATAATATGGTTAATTATGGTTTTATTATGTGATTTTATGTGCCTTTGGATGAGTTATAGAGTTTAAAAAACATTGTTCTAGAATGTTTGTATTTATGGTTTTCTTTGAGTGGTTCACTTGTATTATTAAAATGATGTTCGAGTAGAACATGGGTAAACATCCATAACTAATATTAAATGTTATTAATTATATTACATGAGTTTTAATGATATTATAATGAATCATATTAGACCATTGTGGATGAATAATTAGATAATAATTAAATGATGATTATTTGGGATAATTTTGGCGATTTGTCGATCAGAACGAACTTTTTTTAATTTATCACTTATTAATATGGCCATAAGTTATTTCCAGATCTTTAAATAGGAAATAATAAATATAAAAAATTCTTTTTCAACCATAAAAATTGTTTCATGACCAGATTTGAAGGTAGAAATGGAAGAAGAAAGCATGTCATTTTTGAAGGTGATAAATTAACACCTCATGAACAACATTCTCTTTAATAAAATAAAAGAAAGAGGGAAAGGGGTTGGATGATATAATATCCTATTAGCATCATACAATTACACTATATGTATAATAATGATGTTATAATACCGTGTGGATGAGGATACTTGGGTAAAGATCATGAAATGAACATGAAATTGAAAGGAAATTAAAGGAGAAGATAGAGAGAAATTACCTCTTTAATCCTCCTCTTGAGTTCCTCCTTAAGGGACTAAGCTTGGCCTTTTGATGAGACTAGTAGCTCTCAAACGTGGGGTAGGGGATATAGAAGGTTTTTGGGTATAATTTAGAGAAGTCTTGGAGCTTGAGAGGTGTGAGGAAATGAAAGAGTGAGGGGTGGTTTTTATAGTGGAGGGGAGAGGGGTTTCCTTAATATAAAATTCATTGGTTTATTAATTTCCCCTAAGACAAGGAATAGTGAGTATTGAATGACCAAGAATAGTAATTTTTTCATGTGATCCTTAACCAATTGGTCTTACATTATAATAACATCACACATGACTCTATAATTAGCTTATTTATCTTATTTTTGTAAATTACAGTATTTCACTATTCATAAAAAATTCAAGTATTTTAAAAAAATCCCAAAATTTTACCCCAACCATTTTTTGACGTGTAGAATCTAAAAAATATGTTCATTTTTAAAAAATAATTTTATAAATATTATTAATTTAATATTTAATTATAATCATAATTTACATAAAAATACTTTTTAAAATTATAACTGATTTTATAGTGCTTTCCAAAATTACGTAGGGTCTTATAAAATTATCTAAAAACTTTAAGTCATTGATTTTATAATTAATGTACACATTTTAAGCATAAAAGTTTTCTTTTAAATTAATTAGTTAATTATAATTATTTATTTATGACATACAAAATACCAAAACATTAACTAAGGTCAAATTGTCACTTTCTATGATGTCTAAATTTTATTTAATTATTCATGGGTAAGGTTACACTTATGTTGGATAATTTACTATTCATAAGGTTCATATTAGTATTCATAAGGGTATGTTACTATTTTTAAGGGTACATTACTATTCCACGAAAATTATTTTTGTTACATTAGACTTAAAAAATCATCTTCAACACAACCGTGTATGTCAGATTCTCAAAATTCCCAATACAAAAGTGAAAATATTATGTTTAGAGGTCACTTAGAACTTAGTAGTTCATTATTTTGTGTTTTGATGTGATTTTATGATATAATTTATAAGAAGGAAATTTCCATTTAAAAACATTGGGTCGTTACAATGTGACCCACCGGTTCGACCACTGTTGTATAGGTGAGTCAAGCTAGGATGTAACATTTTATCAATTGTATTGTAATTTCAATACATAATATATCAAATTGTTGTGAGTATAATTCAAAATATTGTCATTATTTGATATTTTTTATCATTACATCTGCCTTGTGGGAATTATTTGATATGCACATCTCGAAATTAGTCTATTTTTTTATCAAATAGTTATTAATGATGTTTTAAAGAAATAGTTCCATTTTTACACTATTTCTTAATTAAAATGGCTAAATTTTTTTTCCTATATTCTAACATCATTTCTACCATAAGTCAGAAAATAGTTTTCTTAAAAAAACATGTTTTATTAAAAGAATTAATTTAGTAATAAATCATTTTCAAAATGATTTATTACAATTTATTTAACAAATTTTTTATTTTTAATAAATGTTTTGAAAGGAATATTCTTTCCTATTTCTGAACATAAAACTTTTATAACAATTTTACTATTCAATAGAATATTCATTATGACACAAAGAGAATTAATCTCTAACTTAACCATAATATTTGTGAATCTTCTTTTGTAATTTTAAGAGGATATTATTGAAGAAAATGTTTTTAAATGTCATTTTCAATTAAAACAACTTTTAGAAAAAATTTAAATGAATAAAATATTTTCCCCAAGAATGTTTTTATTGATATATTATGGTGTTTATATTCTCTAAGGACACCAACACTTTACCCTTACTCTAATAATATATATTTTAATGATATCATTCTTATTATATCTCAGGATGGTTTATGGTCCTTTTAACGAGGGAATTAATATTTTGATATCATTAAATTTACTATGGATGGTCTATGATTATGTTTATTGATTGGGTAAAATATTTAAACTTCTAATGCTAGTTTTATTTTGAATATTTATGTTAATTATGTTTCACCCACTACATAATATGAATTCATTGGAATTCATATGTGTTAGGTGGGGCCCTCTATAGCCCATTGATGCATCGGTAGGTTTCATGAGGCAAACTATATATGTTTTTAGCTAAGGCCATCTTGTTTATTATATAATTTTTGTGAATCATTGATGGTATTAAACTCTAATAATGAATCCATGATAGTATTAGATGTCTTAGCATGAGGTCATGATGGTTAGTTTTAGATATCCATCATTATGGATTCCACCAGTAAGATTTTTGTTATTTATATTCCATGTGATTATCTAATTAGTAATAATATCCACTGTTATGTTTCTTTCTCATGTTATTAATTATATTTTATTATTTGATCATCATTTTTTCACCCATATTATACGTATGTTATTGATTAAATGGAACCAGTTTCAATTATTTTCATTTCTATATTTATTACATCTTATTTATTCATAGCTTCTTTTGTAAAATTTCCCTCACATCGCATCCAATCTCACCCCTTTATTATGTGTTATTTTCCCCATGATACGAGGAAGGATTTTGTAATTGATATGCTGGGATACACTGAGGTAATAATGGAATTCTGAATGAAAAAAATCGGTGTATTTTATATTTATAATTGTAATGTAAATTTCAATTATGTACTTATTTCACCAAGACTATTGAACTATTTAGTCCTTTGGGATTCAGACCATTCTATCTATGGAAATATAAGTAAGTAGGCACTGGCTTCGGGATACTGGGTTTGGAGTCTCTATAGTTGATATCATATAATTTTTTGTATAAATATTGGGAACTATATTTTCGAAAACATATATTAGAGAACCTAAGACTAATATATAATTTGAGTATAAATATATAATAACATCCTAATGATTTAATAAGAATGATATTATGTGGTTTTTTCGTGAAATACATCATTTTATGGATACAATATGGGCATGTGCATCTACTAAATAGGTACCTCGGGGTAATAACTTCGAAAAAGGAATTTTGGGATTGACTTGGTAATTAACCGGTACCTGAAAACAAGCCTTATTTCACACCTATTTTGACACTCACAAGGGATATGCTTAAAATAATTTACATTTTATTTAGAAAAAAACTACAAGTGCTTTGAAAATGATGATATACTTGAAGAAACAATTTTTATGATTATGATATTTTCTATGACTAGTGTTTCACTGGTTTTAGGATTATAAATTATATTTCATGATGTTATAATCTAATATAGTGTATTAAATTATTTGAAATAATTCCTAATGGAAGGAATGACAACTGCATTAATGCGCATACTCCATGTAAGTATTTATCTGCAAGGAATGAAAATAAATTATGGAAAGATATATAGCTTTAACTAGTAAAATTATAACCATATTGGGGAATATGACTCATGTTATGAGTAATCACATTTCATATAAAGATTATCTTACTAATCCACCACATGGTGTAACAAATTTATACCTCTTCTTGAATCAACAACCACCATTATTCAATGGGACAGAAATTCAACTTTTAGCTAAGAAATGGGTATGTTCCTTAGAGAATATATTTCTTACTCTAGGTAGTAGTGAAGGGGACAAAATTATCATAGAGATTTATCATCTCCTAGTAGATTAATATCAATGGAAAGTTTTGATTCAAAACACTATGGATGAGGAACAAATAGATAGCACTGAGTGGAAGGATTTAAAGGTAATATTCTTGGAAAAAATTCACCTCATTATAAAGTATTGGATATGGAAAGGGAGTTATTGAGTCTAGGTTAATAATATTATGAAAATGAATTTGTTTATGAATTACACATGTTAAGGGTTTTAAGTTATTCTATGTACTAGATACATAAACCAAAATAAAATATTTGACATTTCTCTAAAGTGATTAGGCTGGTTATATGAAGGTAACTAATCCACCAACCATTCTCAATATATGATGACATGGTATCATGTTCGATTATGAAAGATAAATAATTATCTATGTATAATGGATTTTAAGGGATTCAAGAGAAGATGAGGATATTATAGAAAAATGTGGTTAAATGGGAATAAAGGAAAAAAGGATTTTTCAACATGTGATGCTTGTGTAAGGAAATGCCTTTGTATAAGATTAAAAGAAAAAAGAGTTTTTTCAATTGTGGAAAAAAGGAAACCATGCTCAGAATTGTATAGGAGGGAAATAATATTCCAATGTTTAATTATTATACTATAAAGATATAGATAAATATATTAATTAATTCTATAGACATCAAGGAAATATACCTTAAAAGAAGCCAATGAATCAAGGTATAGATTATTTTATTACTACTATTGAAGTGGAATTATTAATTTTCTGGTGTTTAGATTAAATAATTATGTGGTAATAGTTTATTAATCTATAATATTCACATTTTATTAATTATGAAATGAATAATTAATATAATATTCTAATTTTAATTAAATATTTGAAAGTGTATGTGGAATGGTACAGATGACCCTGAAAATTATCTATTGGAAATTTAATATTCATGGAAAACACATGATTGAGTGAAATATAACCCATAATATGTTCCAATTTTTGAGATAATTATGTTAGGATAATTATGTGGTTGATATGGATAATGTAAATTTTATTGTACTAACTACGTTATAATTGATTAATGATAAGTTCAGTTTTCAAATTGATGAACCTTCTCTCTAAAGTTATGGAACTTAATCTTTTGTAAAGTTTATATGGATAGTAATTTATTTAATAGTTTATTTTGATATATGGAATAGGTTTTAGAGATTAATATATTATATTTTATAAGTTGTGTTAACCATATTATTTTTGGAAGATAGTTAGAAACAAATGAAAAAAAATTCACTCTTTTATGGACCTTATAATCCATTAAAAGTGAATTTTGGTACATTGGTTATAAGAAAATAATTTATGGATGTTAATTATTGTTGGGTTAATTTTGAATAAGAAATTAATCTAAGCACAACCAATGATTTAACTTTCACTTATGAAATAGAAACAAGGGATATAATTTTATTTCCTTATATTATTTTATTGTAAAAAAATTATTCAAAAATAGGAAAAGGAATTCAGGAAAAAAATTTATCATATTAAATTCATAAAATAAGAATAAAATGGTCTTTAAAATTATCATAGATTCATATTTTTGTGACCCATAACTTTTTTTATCATTCACTTACTTGTGATAAATGAACTCAATCACTCTCTATAGTTATTTACGTTTTTCTTCTATGTCTATATCATCATTTTCCACTGATTTTCTCCTAATCAAAAACCTAGTTGTGTTTTATTTCATATCACCTCAAAACATCCCTTTCTATCTTATTAATAGGATCTACATCATCCATTTTATGATTTGGGTTTTTCAACAATAGTATTTCTACGTGTCGAAATCCTATATTTCTATGGTAAATTTAAAATTGAGAGGACACAATTAATTTATAGTGGGAGAATATAAAACCACAAAATTATAAAAGAATTTTTTAATTAACTATATTTTGAAACACAAAACATCGAGTTTATATTTCAATGCATGAAACACTGATTTTATATTGCGTTACACGCATCAATGAGTTTCTCTAATAGCTTGAGTTACACGAATGACTGAGTTTTACTAAATACTATTATGGTTATTATTTTTTATGGAAATTTTCTCCTATAAATTAAATTATTGGGTATGAATAGTAATAATTATATTATGAAAATATATTGTTGAATAAATTGGTTACCAATTAATTATCAATGAATATAGAATCCAATTTTAATAAAGGAAATGTTTTCATAAAGACAAATTTTAATACGCTAGAGGAGTTTTATCGTAACAAATTAAATTAATTATGATTAGTGGATAATTTAAATGAAATATTAATACTTTATATTAAATAAATATTTTTACATTAGTGAAATATATTTCATAGGAATAATAAAATAAAAAAACTAATTTTACATATAGAAGCTATATTTTTTCTAAGGGTATTTTTTCCACTTTTATTCGCATAATTATTTTAAAACTGAAATTTGATAGTTTTATAAATTTTATTTAAAAAATAAAAATAAAAATAAAATTTTATTTTAAAATTATCTTGTAGTTAATTTTCGGTATTTTATAAAGAGGTTTCACTTTTTGATGAATAGTGAAAAATACTAAAATTTAATTGAATACTGACTTTTGATATCAATAATTTATAATATTAAATTATATTTTAAATTGGTATTAAAGTTCAATATGATAAATTAAACATATATTAATCAAATTTAGGCAATTATAATCATTTTTATGTTGAATTCATATATAAAAATAGAGTATACTTTGGACCATTTTCACCTTAATAACCAGCTTTCTTATTCCATCTATGTGGTTAATATTAAATTAATTATTTCCAAATATGTGTTTGAATTTAAAATAATGGATTATGTAATTGGATGTTTCGTTATTTATAATTTATAATTGTGTGAATTTTTTTACCTTAATGATTAGTGAGAACAATTAGAAATAATCACCCCAAATTAAGAGAAAAAAGAGTTTACAGAGCGACTAAACATTAAAATAGGAGGGATAAACATGAAAAGTGGAAAACCCCATTTTATGGACATATTTAGACATTATACATTATATTATAGATATTAAATCATAATTGGATCCACTGTACAATAAAAAAACATGGGATCACTGATTACATTTCAAAAATACCATGTTTTTTCTCTCCCCAACTTATACAAGGTAACTCACTCTCATTCCTTCATCACAAATTCAAAACACATTTGATCATCCAATACCTAACCAAATACTGTAAAATATTCTATCAAATAATATTATAATTCTTATGTTGGTAAAAGTCTAAAAAATGAACAGTTTAGTTCAAAAAAGGAAGATCCCTGAATAAAAGGTAATGTTCCTCAACAAGCTTCTTAATTTATTTTCCTTCTCCAGCCCCTTTAATTATGTTCCAAATAAAATTATATATTAAAATAATTAAATTCTATATACATATAGTTTTTTATTATAATTTTATGTCTTTCCCCCACACACACTTCCATAAAATGGGTTATGAAATCATCTATTGTGTGTATGAAAGACTACCACCTCGTGTTCTGATATTGTTCATTTTTTTCCTTTACCACATATCAAGGTTGTTTATGATGATAGATATAATGTTAATATATAATATTTATTAAATAATTATTCCTATATAGTAAATATATCATATATATATATATACCTTCCATTCCATTCGAGATATGATCATGTTGCTCATGTGTACGATAGACTACCGTTTCTCAAAGAGATGTGATTCATCTTTCACAAAATCTTTACATGGAATGTGATAAAGATAAATTTAATGATTAAATGTTCTTTGAAAAAAAAATTTGAAGATATATTTATCATTTTGGAATGTTAATATATATCATTTTCTTTCATTATTTTTCTCTTACGTGACAATGATAACATCATTCGGTTATTTGTGGATTACCGCCTTCACGAAGCGATGCGACTCAATTTTCATCACAAGACCAAATGGATGAAATATATAATTTTTTAATATGGTTTATATGATATTATAATCATTATTTATTGGTAATATACTACTTACCTACATTCCATAATGATAGATGAAAATGGAAATGTTACTCAAGCGCGAGTACGACCTACCGTCTCCAGGATCATAACGTACTTAATTTTTTATAACCATAGTAATGAGTTGTTTTAAAATTATAATTACTGAGAAAATAATATAATTATATCATCATTATTATTCTATAGATTATATAGCTATATAATATGTTGAGGAACCAAATCATTCATATCAATAGAAGCATGAGAAAACTGGGTAATTAACACTCAAAACAATGAAAACTACAAAAAATTATTAAGAAATAAGTGATAATATGTAATAAAAGTATAATATATTATTTTTAAAATATAAATATGGTTCTATACTAGGTCAATAACAAAGTTAAAACCACTATGAAAAAGGATAAATAAGGTTTTATCAAAAGGAAGTGTGAGGTAAGGGTTTCTCATCTCACTTTTACTTTAGTGAGATGTACACCATATTCACCAATTTTTTGTGGTTTATATACAACCATTTTTGTATAATATATCATAAAATAATTTATCATAATGTTATATAATGTTTCATGTTAATTTATTTCTTTAATGGGGATTTAAATTAAAAAATTTCTAAAGTGGTGGAGTTTAATTCATAATATCATCATTATTCGAGATGATTTGTGTTTAAATCTCCCTTGGGGAAATTATTTGATATTTACATCCTAAAATCAATATATTTTCCTCTAACATGGTTATTCATGACATTTTCATGTAATAATACTATTGTTTCTCTCTTTGGTATATAAAATAATTGAGAAAATATTTTAATAAATTCTGAATTCATTTCTCTCTTAGGTTGAAAATATATTTTCTTAAAAAAACAAGTTTTATAAAAAAAATAATAATTAAATTTATTAAATTTATTTATTAAAAATTTTTTTACCCATTTTTCATTTTTATTAAAAAATATCGTAGGAATCATCATGTCACATTCCGATCATGGAACATTTATAAAAATTTGACCATGAAAAATAACTGTTTTTATAGAATGTATTGAATTACCCACTGGCATGATCATCATTTCATTGAATATTCTGTTTCATTTTTATGAAGATACATTTGAATAAAAAAAATTAATAGTGATTTTAAAATAAATATATTTTCAAAAAATTATCCAAAATTAAAATTTTATTTTCTTCATGTATGATTTTTAATATCTTTTTATGTTATTTCTATTCATCAACGACAAAAACCATTTACTCTTACTCCAATGGGTATATAATGCAGTGATATCACCCTTATTATTTTGAATGAATTTTTCTGGTTAATTTAATTGGGGATGTAAGTTATTTATACCATTAACTATACACAAGATGGTTTATGATTTTTTATTGACTAGGGAAGGTAATAAAATTTTATATGCTACATTTTATATGAATGTTTATGTTCATTATGTTTTACCCATTTTATATGAAGAATGCATTGGAATTTGTATGTGATGGATGGGGCCTGTTATAGACCCTCGATGAGTTGGGGGGTTTTATGGGACCAAAAAGGTATATAGTAGGCCAAAATCTTCCAATTTATTAGATTCTTGGCTCAATGATTTGATGGAATAAGATTATTTACATTATTCCTTAACTATGTTATATTTAATTGAAAGAAAACTCAATAGTATTTTTTATATATCCATCATTTTTCATTAAATCATTATGAATTAATTTATTAATATTCCATGTGATTGTTTAGTTAGACAGAATATACATTGTTAAGTTTCATTGTCACCTGAATATTTATATGGGATTATTTGGAAATCATTTATTCCTACAAATACTATGATAAAGTTATTTATTAAATGGAATGTGTTTCAATTATTTAACTTTCTACATTGATTCTACCTTATTTATTAATAGATTGTTTTATACACTTACACTTATAGAGCATCTGATATCACCCATTTCTTATGTTTTGTTTTCCAAAGGATATGAGGAAGTAGTTTGGGATTAATATTAAGGGATATTATAGGGGGAATAATGGAATTCTAAAAGAAAATTATTTTTTTATTCCATGCTATAAAAATATAATGTATATCTCAATTATTTATTTAGTTCACCATGACTGCTAAATACTTCAGTCCTTTGGGATTCAAACTATTGTATTGATGCTAATATAATAAAGTAGGCACCAACTTCAGCCTACTCGATATGAATCGCTAAAAATTTCATCGTTATTGGCTAATAAGTGAAAATATTATTTATATTTTTCAATTATTTATAATGTTACGATTTAATGTTATAGTTTTTTGGTTATTATCATTAAATATGAAATCAGTGATGAACATGTTTCAGTGATTTTTGATGTGCTTAGTTTGGTATCTTATTTAAAGAGTTAAATATTAACATCAATACTATTGAACCAAAATAAAATAAATATTTACTTATTTATGTTTTATATAATGATTAATTAATTTCTCATAATCATCAATGATATTATTTTATATCATTGTTCAAGTAGGTGTTTAGACAGACCAAAACATGAGCATACCATAATTAATGGATGACAATGATTAATAAAGAGGTTTATTTTTTAATAATATGTTTATTAAAGATCATAATGATATTATTTAGATAATTAAATATTTCTTAATCATATTTAAATAAAGTTCAATATATAATAATGAAACAATATGACAAATGAGATATATTATTTCAAATAGGTTATTTCCCACACAACGCAATGTAAATGTTTTTATTTCAAAAATAATTAAAGGGATAGAATGTGTATTATAATTTTTACCACAAAAATAATTATTATATTATAAATATCACATTTATTATTTAATTACACATTATAATTAGTGAACAGAGATGGTGGAAAAATGGATATCATCTCTTTATGAGGGAGGTAATTCAAAAAATACACAAATGTAATCTTCATTAATCATAATAGAAAAGTGGATGTGTTTTTCGTATTTATCACCTTAAAATAATATAAGTTTTTATAAAAATGATTTGTATTACATTATATAGTGATTATAATTTTTTATTTTGGAATATCTGAATGAAAAGGAAAGGAGTTAAGAAATAATGTAATTAGGTTGGGATATTAGGATTTCCCTTGGAATACACCATGGAAATAGAGGTCTTATGCCACTATCTTATGACTATTGGATCAAAAAAAAGGAAGTGGTTCAGAATTTATGGATAATGGGTATATTTTAATGTGGGAACCTAATTTTCTGAGTGTACATTGTTAGTGTTTATACCTAATAACTAACTTGTTTGTCACTTAATTACATGTTTTTATTATTAATGATTCTTCTTATCACATCATGATTGTAATTCTACAATATATTTTTATCTTAACATTCCCTTTGAATATATTTAACATTAAAATTTTATAGAATTTCTATATTATTATGAAAACAATGAGGTTTCACTACATTATTCTTGAACTGTTTTTTTTGTTCGGATGATATTGTATGATGGGACACATAGAATACATTATATTAGGTATATGAGGTTCATAAGACTATTATACACCTTATTATGGTTTTATCCCTTGGTAATACTCTTGATATGTGGTTTTGAGAACAGACCCTTCAATAAGAAACCCATACTTATTTCTGTGCTTGGATATTATTTTCAATGGAAGTGTGTATTGATCCTTAGAATTTAAGATTATCAATAATGGATATCATGAATTGTGTGCTTTGATTTATTAATTAAAACCATGATGAAAAAATCTTGAGGTGAATTTGTATATGTTGGGTGTTTCATGAGTGATATAACATTAAGGGATAATGAGAAAAATGATTTTCCCATTTTGTATCTTTAATGAAAATTAATGTCTCATAGCCATTGACAATAATAAAACAACCTAAATAAATCTTTGGCCCTGGTGTTTGAAGGGTGATTTCATTTTTAGAAATTCAAATAAGGATACATCAAGAATATTAGTTTATAGAAATGTAAGGAAACCTTCTTGATTTGAGATGTTAGGATAAAATGATTATATTACATAGTGATCTTTCATAAGTGGTTGTACATCATTGAAACAATAAATTCCTTCTATATGGATTCCTTGTCATACTACTATAGTTAAACCATGTAATTTATGTAGTTATTCATAATTTAATAGAAAAATTATCCTAGAGGATCACATAGTAAGTGAATTAAAACTTTTAGTTAAATTCTTGTATTGAATTTATAAAGTTATAATAAATAACATTTCTTCATTTTTTATCTTTATAATTTAATCTGAAGTTGTTCTAAACATTAATTGAGTTAAATAATAATAAAAATATTTTTTTCATATTTGTAGATATAATATTTATTATATTTATCAACAAATAATGTAATTCTATTTATTTAATAAATAAATTGTCAATATTCAAGGATCGGTAAATGTGGAAAAGGGATGGAGTTCCATGTTTAAAGGTATGATAGAAAGTGGTATAAATGTTATTTTTTTATATACTTTATACATTTCACATGTTAAGAATTTAATAATAATAATTTTTTTTTATTTTATATTGGGTCAACAAAGAATTTTTTAATTATGGAAGGTATTGTGTGTGTCTTTCCAACCCTAAACATGTAAAAATAAACATCTAATTATATATCATTTCTAAAACACAATGGTTGTGAATAGAGGATAGAGTGATACACTCTCATGACCAAAATATGTGTCATTATATATATATTGATGTAATTATCTCCTATCTCAATATAATGATAGATATCCAAGAGTTATTCCTTTATCAAGAAGAATTCTATTTTTGTTAACCATGGAAAATGCAAGTGATCAGTATCGGTCATGCAAGAACCCTTGGATTCTACATTGTCATTCGGTGATTGGGTAGAATGTATGGATCACCTCTAGAGGGGATTTTACACTTGAATATTATATCTAAATGGATTTATGATGAGATATATTCCACCAATTCATTTATTAATAGATGATTATGAGTTGAGGTAATTTTATATCCTCTTATAATTTAATTATTAATTATTTGTGAAGATGCATTTATTATATCTTTTAAATTTTAATCTAGTCAATTAGTAAACTATTTTCATTGGACATGACATTTTGTTCATGTAATATTATGGTTACCCTTGATATATAAATATAACATGTGTTGGTCATACAAGAAAAGGATGATTCCACTATACCTGAATCATACATGTGTTATCAAAGAGATCACATTTTTAATTTATAATAATTTATTATTTTCTATACGGATGCATTTTTTTAATTTTCATTTACTGAAAAAGGATTTTTAAGAATCTAACATTGGAATTTCTTCTCTTAAATTATTTTGGATAACATAACCAATGATAAATTAATGAAAAATAATGAAGATTCATTCGATTCAAACCATCTAATGGTGAAAAAGTATTTTCCGGAAAATACCCAGATTACATGACATGTTCTTTTAGTATACACACCATAAACATTTTTCATGGTTATATCACATGAAAAATTAAGATTTATTTGATCCAATAGAATCTATAATCCATAGAAGATAATAGATATAAGGATACTGATATTCTAGAACTTGACATGTAGAAATAAACACCATGTAAGTACCTTATAGGCCAGGTTGTCAATATATTCTTGCCACTGAGAGCATAGGGTGTCCCCGAAATATAGGTATCAGATCCACAACACAGGGATGGGCATGTCATTAAGATACAAAGTTATACATAATGTATTCCCATTATATGTTTTCTACCTCAAACACATTCATTAATTGAAACATAGCCAGAACCTGGGTGTTGGATACAAACATGGGTTGAAGGAAATTATACATATTGTACTTTTTTATACACCATGTAATCTACTACGGATAGTGTTGTAAAATTTTCATAGAAATAATAATTAAAATTATAATTAAACCAATTAATTGTGTGTTTTTTGTGTCATTTATTCAGAAGTACACACCATGTTATACGATTAACAATTATATATTAAAATAAATTTCAGGTTAAAATATTAAAAAACACAATGTTTCCTCCAAGTACACTTGTGTAGTGCATTGGTTTTAAATGAAATTACTTTTTATTAATATTATTGATGATGGTGAGTTATGTATGGTTTGATTTAATTAAGATAAATTAAATTAATTTGATTAATTATTAGTGCATTATATTAATAAAATAATGAGTCGAATTAGGAGGTAAAGGTTTTGGAAATAAAAAAATATGATTTCAGGATTGTAGTGTCCACTCAACTGATCAAGGAACTATGAGCTAATGTAGTTGGAAAATATGATTACCTAAAATCATTCAAATATATTTTCATGCCAAAGTGTAGGTTATGAGAAGGTAATATTAATCCTTCCAACTAGACTATCTTATAGAAAAAATATTCCAAAATAGATGGTGAGGGATATTTTCTTTTTGAAACCAATGGAAGGATCATAAATATTTAATTAATTTTACATTTATTAATCAATTTTTTAATGAAAAAAAATATTTATTATTTTATTTGAATTTATTTAATTAAAAAATAGAATGAAATTAAAAATATATCTTCAATATATACTAAATAATGGTAACCATATCACTAACATCAATTTCTAGGAATGGTATAGAAACTTTTTCATTAAAATATTCCATGAAAGAAAATTGTATGTGCTGGAATCCCCACTTCTTGATTTAATGAACATAATGGAAAATGAGGAAGAACATTCACTCTATATGAAGTATGTGTTAGACACTATGAATGTCCAATGTTTCTTATTTTCCTTCATGTACAATGAGATTTTAATGAAATATAAGGATATGGATGCATATATAATTATTTATCATTTAAAGGATCTATATCAAGAGATGGAAAGATCATTGAGACATGAGAACTCTAAAATTATAGTCACATAAAATATTAGAGATTCATCACCAGCTAGGAAAAATTTATTCAAGATGATTGGTTATATTGTGTTATTGGAAAATATAGGGTTTAACAACCCCAATTATTTTTTTAAAGATTGTATTTTGTCCACACTACACAAAAATTATCAAGTTTTTTATTGATTATAATATGCAAGAAGACAAGAACACAAGATCAGAACATCATTCAATTATTATTCAAGTTGGTAAAGAAATCGGTAATCAAAAACCGGTTTTCATTATGGTGAATAAGAACAATAAGAACAAGGGGATGTGGTCAATGATGCATTCCATGTATAAGGATTCAAATAATTTTCCATCTAATAAGAATATGATATAGATTAAATGAAATAAATAGGATGTGATATGTTTTACTTCTAATAAGAAAGGCCAGTGGAGGAGGAATTTCACCTAGCTTAAGAAGAAAGCAGAAGTTTCAAGCGATTTTTTTATTAAATGTAATCTTTCCAAATATACAATTTGTATATTAGATATTACCTTTTAGACTCACATTTTTTTCCACATATAATAACCAAGTATATTATGGACGATTATCAAGGATGAGATGGATCTACATGCTACTAATTGAGTGAGGATGAATACTCTAGGAATTGGGGACTCCCATATCATATTTTTTATTATGATTGATTTTGGTTTAAAAGAAAACTTATTATGTTCATAGTGATACCAGAAAAATTATATCTATTTATTTTTTATATATGTATGGGATTATTTTTTGATATGGAAACAATGGTTACAAATTTTATAAGTATATTATATGTTATAGTATAAAAAATTTTAATCGTATTTATGTTTTAAATAATTAATGCCAAATATGTTCAATCATTAATCATTATAATTTTTGCAGCTCATATAATTCAATGTTTTGGATTCACCATTTCTTCATGTAAATGAGAATCATATAAAAACAATATTTCAAGATGGTTATTTTCACTTTTTGGAGCTAAATCCACTTGAAAGATGTCATTATTGTTTAAAAGGAAAGTTAAACAACACGCCATTCAGTTGTCTAGGTGAAAGGGCCATAGAACGTATATAATTGGTACACATCAATGTGTGTGGGAAATTTCAAGTATATTCTGGAGGAGGATTTTCATAGTTTATTATTTTTACTAAAAACATGAAAATATATGGTAATATATACTTGATGAGGTATAATTATGAATCCTTTTATAATTATATATAGTTAAAGGGTGAAGTTTAGAAGCATCATGGTATGAACTTAAAGAAACCTCAATTAGATTAAGGGGTAAATATATTAACCAAATAATTATCTACTTTATTTGAGTATGGTATTTTATCTCAACTCATTCCACCTTATACACCACAATGGAGTGATGTTAGTGAAAGGAGGAACCATGACTTATTGGTAATTATAATCTAATGATTATTATTATTTCATGTGTTACATTAAAATATTATATGCATTATTTTTTGAGCTAGGAACTGAGATGACTTGAGATTATGAGGACCGATGTTCCGGGAATTAAAATTTTAACTATATTAGATATATTAAATACCACACATGTGAAATTTTCCTGAAAAAAGTGGAGTAAAACTTAAAATAATCCTATGATTAGAAATATGTGTCCATTATTGAGTTTGGAGCATGGTTTTTACCCTAGGTATGCCCTAACCTTGGAGTACGTCAAATGCTCAGGTTGGGTGTGGTTGTGGGAAATGTTTAAATAAATTAATTGATTAAAATATTTTATCTAATTAAATTTTCTATGTCTTATTTTTTTCATACAATTACATATGGCTGTGAGGAGATTCAATTCTTAGTCTTATATGTATATAGATATTGGAGCGTTTGGAGAAATATTGTCCTTGAAAAAATGACATAAAATCATGGATCTTTGATCAGTGTTAAACAACATTTGAGGATCTCAACAACTACAACAACACATGGCTATTTTTTACTAGAGATCAATCCGTATTGAGGTAGGATGGTCATTTTATTTGGATTTACCCTCATTTGAATTCTCTTATATTAAACGTGAATCAGTCTAATAATGAATTAATTCTTGTGTTGATTTTATTATGATTGTAGGATTATTTGAATGTATTTTAAAAAAAAATATTATTTTATTTTTGATTTTTTGTCTTCATTCTAATAGTAATGAATCGAGGTCAACCCAAACATGGTAGAGGTTCATTCTTATTTTTCTTGTTTCTAGTTTTTCTACCACCGTTCATCATGTGTTCATATCTAATGTTCATTTTGGATGGTGGTTCATCAAAATATGGGATAATTAATCATTTCATGTCCATTTTATAACAAAATGGATTGACATCATAGGTACTTTTTCAGATTGATGATAGATTAATCATTGATGTTGGTGATAACTGATTAGGTTAATATCATAGGTGTTAATATGTGGGGTTTTGGTGTGTGATGAAGGTGCAGCATTAGGTAGTGTTTTCCAACAAATCAGAAACTATAATCTAGACAAATGATGATGAAAGTTGATGATTGAAATTGGTTCTATGATTCCCAACTAAAATTGTGGTCGAAATAGCGTAGATGTTGACATAGAAGAAAATGAATGGGTTTTGTAAAATTATGGGTTAGATGTCATGTCATCTGAGATCACAGAATGTGGGGGATGCACCTATGTTTCACTAGGGTTTTCATGAAAGTAGAAGTATCACAGGGCATGTGATAGCTATCACATGACGTGTGAACCTTAACTAGAGGTTTGGTGTGTACCTTAGAGGTCACACATACATGGCCAGATGAAAATTGGCCCGAACACGCTTTTTACCCACACATGCACACATACAGGCCTAGTATACATGACAATAGAAATGTACTTGGACATGTTTTGGAGTACAAAGGCTTAAAAACTCTGTGTACTAAGAGATAGACATGTACAAGGTCACATGTTGTGATACATGGGTAGATCTTGGTAGGAAATGACATCTAGTATAACAACTCTAAATGTCATGTACTCCTTCAATGTTGGATTAGAGCCTTTTTCATCTATATCTTAGAGATGTTTCATTAGGTTATATTACCATGATCCTTTACCTTAGTGTTTTTATAAAATTATGTTTAGTGTTTAGGATGGGGATCCCATATAAGAAACATTAGTCCGGTATAGAGTTATGTAATCCATTTTGTGAGGACTGAAGTGAGATCTTCAAATATTATCATTGCACTAGGTGGTGTTCTTGGTGTCATCATTAAAAACACTATGTGGGAATTGATCCCATACATGGAGGGTTAATCCAAATTGGGTTGTTGGTATAGACTATATATCTAGGTGGAATCCCCTTTATGTGTATTGATATCTTTATACTTCAAACATCTAATTATTATGGAAATATCGGATGATCATGACTTATCATCCATACTGCATCAGTACTATTAGAATCGTGGAGTGTGTTTTCGTAGATGAGTGCTTTGTAGAACCTTCAAGAAGTAATACTAGGATAGCAATGTGATCATGACATTAATTTATGAATATGTGTCTATGTTGATTATATTTTGATATTATTGTCATTTATGGTATTGGCATATTCCAATTATGAGATAATTGTTATTATTCATGTTACATGCTTAGTTATTCTAGGGTTTCCTACTGGGTATCATTATACTCACCCCATGTAATGGATTTTACCACACATGTCATATCTTATGTAGATTATTAAACATTTGATATAGTCATAGAGAGACTAGGACTAGGTAGATATTCATGAGTTGGATAGATCAATGTGTGATCTGAAAGTTCCCTAAACAATAGTCCCCTTCTATAATTTACATGTGGAACATTTTTTCAGTTTCTGTATGGTGACCTTGTATTTGGCCCTTTTTGGTTTCAGTACTTGTTTCCATACTATGATGGTGGTATTTTAGTCATATACATGAAATGTTATTAGTTGTTTTAAATTTTAGTATTGTATGGGATTGTAGGTGTGTGTGTATACATGTACCTTATCTTAAGGCCTCTCATGTGTGTGATATGTGTATAAGTGCGGATCGCCATCCCCTGGCCTATTGGGGGAGGGATTGGGGTAATTTTGGAATGTGCCCCATTTGGATGGGTTAGGAAAAAGTTATATTAGAGGAGTTTATTATACATTATGAATACATTATTTGATTTTGGTTTTGGGAAATAGTGTTATTTTTTTGAGTTCGTCTCTCAGGATAGGGACTCTACTATTGTTGTGGCGGTTGATGTACCCATACAAGAGGACTATGAAAACCTTCTTATTGAATATGTACATGTAGACATTGGTTGTAGGCAAAATATTGATACATTCATCATATAGGAATGGGGTTTCCTTTCCATTTCCATCATGACTCATCTCTCAATATATACTCACTGACCATGTTACATCTTGTTTGTTCCAAGATACTTACATGTTATTTTCTAATTGGGATTCATCATCTAGATCGTGAGGATGATTCACTCATTGATAAGTACTAGATATAGCGACCTATTCAAGAGGTGTTTTCTCCGTGTATGGACCATCCATATCCCCACATTTTGAGAAGATAATTATATAGTCAGTACCAATAGATTAGGTGTATTGGTGAGAACACTTCATGAGTTTCAGTGACAGAGACCCATCAAGTTCTATAGTGAGCCTGACCCACAGGTGGATAAGGTCTTGATTTATGTGATGATAGGATTCTTCCTTCCTGTTAGGATGATGATAGATCTTATAGTGGTCCTATCATCAAGCCATATCCATTGCACTAAAGGATGATGGTATGGCTTGGTAACCCATTTGTATAATAACATGACCTCATAATTGTCAATGTTAAAATTACCCTTCAACGATATATTTTCTCTCCCTGCATTAAGGGTTATTCACATTCAAGAGATTCTATAGCTTCTATAGGGTTGTACTATTTTTTTGAGAGTATTAATTAATGTTCCTAAACCATCTCTCTGTACACGATGGATATGGTATGAGATCTATTCTTCCGAGCATGGACCATCGAGTGAAGATTTTGTAGATAAAATCGATCCAACATGATACCAATATGATTTTTTACCAATGTTGGGGTAATTGAGCATGCATTAATGGTCGATATTTTCCTGGTTGAGAAGACACATACATTTTGAACCATTAGTGGGAATACAAGAGTTGTTTCTTCAGAAGAAGGTATTCGATGTTATACTTAGGGATATGGGAGTGTAAGTCTTTTTAGGAGGAGTTCACATGAAATAAGGTCTACAATTTTGTGCTCATGATATAGGTCCAGTAGGCATAGACAGAGGTTGTGGTACTCAGGTGAAGGTTGGGGACATATTACATGATATTATCCAATCCAATGTTTGGTGGACAATGAGGCATTGGATGCAACACCTAGGTAAATTAAGCGTATAAAAACCATTTTCATTATTTCAAACGTAAAAATAATTTATTACATAAACTCTTCAATCGATACAACATAGAATATGGCGTGGTCTTGTTTCTTTGGGGATTAGGAACATTACATAACAACTTAAAACATGAAATATACATATTTATTGAAAACTAATTTTACATGACCACACACATTCCCTCTAAATTAGCATTGCATGGAATAACCTGATAAGATTAATAAGAAAAGTGTGAGATATAAGGCCCATTAAGGGAGTAAAAAAGGAATAACATGAAGAATATATTACATGTTAAGCAAAATACATAGAAATAGGGAACCAAAGAAATATGAACATAAAGGCATGACATAGCATGATTATCATAACATGGAAATGTGGCAACAACATTTAATATGATATTAGCATGAGACAAGGCTCATTGAACATGGAGAATGAGTAACCCCTCATTAAACTTCAATTATCATAAGTAAACCCTCATTTCACTAGACTTATCATGATACTAATCTTTAGCCAATGCATTGGAGCACTATCAGGGCACACCCTTCTTAATCATTTCATTTCATGCATAAGTGTGACACATGGATCATACAACATGGACTCATTAATCATCATCAATTATTAAAAAATAAAAAAAACATGGAAATAAAACATGAAACTCTATATTAAATAAGTAAATTTACATAATGGTGAATATTTTTATAGAGAAATGGTCATGGTATTCACTACACAACGACTTTGGCTTGGAATATCGCATTGAAATTCTGGTATCATAATGTTGTGACATAAGAATTCATAAAAATGGTTGATGAGAGATAATCAGTTATATCATCATATGTACCTGAAATGTACAGTAAGGGGTGATATAGATAACTTTCCCAATATATGTAATGAAATTTAGATTCATAATATAAAATAATTCCTTTAATATAAATGAGAAGAGGGAAATTCCTTAAATAATTTTAGCATGGTAACAGGTGTGCATGAGAGGAATTAATTTGAAATAAAGATGTATCTAATAATTAAAACATACGGAGGGAAGTATGCAAGAGTTTATAAATCATACCCCAACATTTGTAATTGAATACAAAATGGTGTAACAATATAATGAAATTTGGACAAAAATAAAAAAGGAAGAAATACTTTATGGAATTTATGCATGGTAATGGGAGTACATGGGAGGTATTAACGATAGTGAAAGGTTTATATCATAGTTAAAAAATAGAGAGGGAAGTATATGAGAGGTTATAAATCTTACCCCAAAATTTTTAATTGAAAATAAAATAGAATAAAAAAATAAAAAACTGGGAGAAAATTGAGAAAAGAAGAAATATATTACATAGAAGTGTGATCCCAAAGGCCTATAAGAGGCTTGAGAGAGGCTTATTGGGATCTTGAGGCGCCTTGGGAGGATTATAGAGAGAGTAAGGTAGGGTTTGGTCGAGATAAAAGGCTTTGAGTGAAGGGGAATGGGAGGTTGGTTGGGTTTATAAAAGAAAAGAGATGGAATTCATTATTCTTTTGGTTTTGTGTGCCACACATAATCAAATCAGAACCTCAAAACATCTCATGTTTTTTTCAAAAGGGGAGTTGAAAAAATTATTTTACAAGGCTAGTAGCAAAACTTGTTAAAATACTAGGCATTCTTATGTGGAGGTGAGTCATACTCTCAAGGAAATCAATTTAAAAAGATAAAAATTTTTATAAGCCTTAGAGGGTCCACTAAGGCACCACAAAATTAACCAAACAAATCTAAAAACATATATTGGCCAAAAATAACCTTTATAGTATTTTATTACATCACTATTATGTCATTATGATTTCATAAAACACGTTATATATTAAAACAGTATTAATTTTTACCCAAAAATTCAACTATCTTAGAAAATCATTAAAAATTCACCATTGGATAATTTAGACATCCTAATTCCATAGATAATATTTATTTTATATGTTTAGTTTTATATATATGTGAATTTTTACTTTAAAATTAAAAGCTGAAATTTATAAAAACATTCATGGGTATGATAAAAACAGTTTTCAAACCTTAATAATAATTACAATTGTATTCATAAAGATTATAAGATACATTATTTTTATAAAAACTTAATTTAGTAATAATATTTTATTAAAATAATATTTAAGTCAAAAATCAATTAATTCCTCAAAATTTATTTCTTAATTGAATATTAACTAAAAATACTATTTTTTTCTTTAAAACCCATTTACAAAGTAGTAATAAAAATATTAAAGTATATTCTTTATTATATACAAAAAATAATACACATAATCATTGTGCTACAATATTGTTACATAAACCCTTATAACACCCATATAAGACCAAAGGGTAAGGTGTGTGATGGTGACAGACTCTTAGGGTGGCTCGGATAGCATCGATCGGTTGGTAATCTCCATCAACATCCACTTATCATCTAGGTAGTTCCATTTGAGATTAACGTGTTGAAGCTCAGTTTGGGCTTGGTTATGAGTGAATCCCAATTACGCCACCTTCTTTCTGATCTCCGAAAAATGGGCATCATATTGAGAAATTCTACTGGGTGAGGCCTTCACTTCCTTTTTCTAAGTAAATTGGATTTTTTAAATACCTCTATTTATACTAATAATTTGATCACTGATCAAAATCTATATTAGTAATGGTAATAATTCATTATGATATTTTGAAATCCAAAGTTATAAAACCAACGAATTGAATATGTTATATAACCATTTTACATAATATGACATTTAATTAGATTAAGAGAAATTTTCATCAATAAAAGTATGAGTCGTTACAATATTCCCCCCTTAAAAATTTTCTCCCTCTAAATTTCCATTTCCCACACTAAAATAGATGTGGTTAATTCTAATTCATTACTTACATCAATTCCCACGTTTCTTCCTCAAACTTTTTGAATTTACACAACAACATGATGAGGGGTATTGTCTTATTTTGTATAACTTTTTCCCTGTTATCTAAGATCTTCGCAGGATTCTCTTCATAAGAGAATTCATTCTCCAATGGTACCACTTCTAGATTGGGTACATGTGATGGGTCATGTATGTACTTCCTCAAGAGTGGTACATGGAATAAATAATTTTCTTGAGATAGGTATGGTGGGAGTGCTAGTTGATATGCCACGGCTCCAATGCGATCAAGGATCTCAAAAGGTCCGATGTATCATGGACTAATCATTCTGTTCTTCCAAAACCTCAAAACTCTCTTCAAAAGTGATAGGCGTAGTAATTCAATGTCTCAGACAGAAAACTCTATGTATTATCGATGGTTATCAACGTAGCTCTTTTGTCGACTCTAAATATCTTTAATGTGCTACTTGATAGTCTTAACTGTCCTGACCATTTCTGGACATAGGCATTTTCGCTCCCTAACTTCATCCCAATATATCGGTGTTCTGTACCTCTTCCCATAAAGGGCTTTATAAGGAGCCATTTCGATGCTTGAGTGGAAACTGTTATTGTATGAGAAATCAACAAAATGTAGATGTTGATCCCATCCTCCTTTGAAGTCTATTCATCATGATCTCAACATTTTCTCATGTTTTTAGATAGTCTTCTCAGATTGACCATCAATTTGGGGATGATAGGACATACTATGGTTTAGCTCAGTATTCAGAGCTTGTTTAAGACTCTTCCAAACCATAGAAGTGAATATTGGATCTTGATTTGATACAATAAATAGTGGTACTCCATGTTGCCTTACCACTTCTATGATATATATTTGTGCTAGTTTATCCAATGATAAATCCTATTGAATTGTAATTAAGTGTGCAGTCTTTGTAAGACGATCCACAATAACTCAGATAGCACTGTTTCCTTTGGATGTATTCAAAATTATGGTGTCATAGTCTATGGTGGTGTTCTCCCATTTCCAAACTTTAATGGATAATGGTTTTATCATACCCTTAGACTTATGCCTCTCAGACTTCACTTACTGACATACCAGGAACTTTGATGTATATTCAGAGATTTCCTTCTTCATGTTATACCACCAATAATTCTCTCAGAGATCTCAATACATCTTTGTGTTTCTTGGGTGTATGGATAAATTTGAACTCTGTGCATCATCCAAAATTTATTTGTTTAACTCCGGACATGATGAAACACATACTGTTTTCCCAAATATCACAATTCCTTCTTCATTAACATTGAACTTTGAGGATTTCCCTTTTCTGGTAGTTTCCAATTTCATCTAAATTATTACATCAACCTTTTAACCATTATTTAACCTTTCCAACTGATAAGGCAGGGGAATAATTTGTGAAAGGATTGATTATGTTCCCTTATTTATGATTCCCATGTCCATATTCATCAAACATAAGAATATTGGATCCATTTCAATTCTCATTAACTATAGAATTGATGGGTCCTTTCATCTTAGAGCATCCTCCACCTTGTTAGAATTCCCAGGGAGGTTATAGACTGAGAAGTAATAATATTTGATTAGTTCCAACCATCTTAGTTGGAGCATGTTCAACTCATTCTATGTCAATATATATAATTTAGGCTTCTGTGATCCGTTTATATTACACCCTTCCCCCAAAGAGGTAATGTCGCCAAATTTTTAAAGCAACGCTTTTTGCACCCAACTACAAATCATGTGTTGGAAAGATTTTCTCGTGAACTTTCAATTTCCTTGAATCATAGGCAATGAATTTGTCATTTTTAATCAACACATAGCCCAAAATATTCTTCTAGGAATCATTAAATACCACAAAAAGATCTCCACTTGTGGGTAGTGTTAGCACAGACGCAGTGATAAGCCTCTTTTTTAACTCCATTAAGCTCTATTCACATTCATCACTCCAATAAAACATTACTCCCTACAGATTTATCTTTGTAAGAGGTTTGTAAAATCATGATAAATTTCTCAAAAATAATAGATAATATCTAGCTAATCTCCGGAAGCTACGAATATCCATTAATGATGTTGGCATCGTCCATCCGTCAATTGCAGTTATCTTAGAGGGATCCACCAATATTCTATTTCTTCTGATTATATGACCAAAAATTGAGACCTCCTCCGACCAGTTTTCACACTAGTTGTACTTTTCATTGAGATCCCCCTTTCGTCAGCTCTCTTGTACAGTTCATAGATACTCCTCAGGCTCCTCCTTAATTTTAGAGTATATTAGAATATCATCTATAAATACAAACAAATATTTTTCGAGGTAATATATAAAGATTATACTCATCATGTCAATAATTATTTTTGGAGAATTAGTGAGTCTCAAAGTCATTTGTATGAAATCATAGTGCCCTTATCTTGTACTAAAAGCAGCCTTAGGGATATTTTCCTTCTACACCCTTACATAGTAATATCCCAACCATAATTCATCCTTGGAGAAGTATTGTACTCCATATAACTGATCAAACAAGTTATCAATTCGGGGTAGAGGATACGTGTTCTTTATTGTGATTTTGTTCATCTCATAGTATTCAATGCAAAGGTGCATTGAAACATCCTTCTTCATAATGAAGAGGACTAGTGCACCCCCGTATAAAGAACTTGGTCATATAAACCCTTTATCTAGATTCTTCTATATTTGTTTCTTCATATCCTCAAGCTCCACAACAGTCATTCTATACAGATTCATGGTTATGGGAAACACCCCGGGTATAAGATCAATCAATAATTCAATATCTCTTCTAAGAGGAAGACCGTGAAATTCCTTAGGAAACACTTCAGCAAATTCCATCACAATAAGCATGTCTTCAATAATGGATTCATACTTAGACTCAATCATCTGAGCTAGATATGCTTTCTGAGAGGGTAGTAATATCCACACTTGAGATGATAGTGCTAAATAAGATTCATCATCATACATACTCTTATACATTATTGGGGGTTGATTCTTCATATATGGAGTGATTTCCCTCTCACGGAAATTTTGGTTGGCTCTATATAAGAAGAGCCAATCCATGCCCAAAATTTCATAAAAGTTTACCAAAGGGAGTATAAAGAGGTCCATCAGGAAGTTCAATCCATAAATTAGGATAGGGGAGGAGTTATATTCATGGGATGCAATGATTTACCCATTTTTCATTCTCACTGTCATATTTACTTCCCATATTTATAGTAGTGTTAAGATAGTTCTACTAATCTTTCCGGATATAAAATAATGCGTAGAACCTGAATCAAAAAGAATTATTTCTTTTACTGAATTAATAACTAGCGTACCTATCACCACTTCATTGTTAGGGTTCACTTCTATAGTAGTGATAGAAAAATATCACCCTTTCTACCTTGGAGGTTGTTGGTTTCCTCCTAAAACCCTTGGATTAGGGAACTGATTTGCAATGTGTCGTAGGTCTTTTAGTTGAAGCAATGAACAATGCATTGAGGGTTGAATGGATCATTCATATCTTCTATCACACCTGTTGGTTTTTATTTTCAGAAGTTAATGGCTAGGTTCCCTTCTCTTCCACAACTAAATCATTTTCTAGTCCCCTTCAAGAAATTTATGGGGTGCTTCTTCCTACACTATTCGCATGTGGGGTGCTGGATTTTATTAGTACCTTTGGATTTATCCATCAGACCACAAGAATTAAATTCCACATTATGCTTCATATCCACATGATACCCTTGAGATTTTCCAATTTCAATTTCAACATTGGGGGCACATCAGACAGTTTCCTCATATCTCTCAAAGTCACAGATCACTAGGTATTTTTGTAGAACTAGTTTTAGTCCACCAAATAATCATTAAACCCTACAATCAGGGGAAATGAAAAACCCAGAGGAATATCATGAAATCCTTTTGAATTTTTCCTCATACACTCTGATGGATTCGTCATCTTTTTTCTTTAGGGAAGGAACTCTCATTCCATCTTAATTTGGATGGTGTGATGAAAATATTTACTTAAAAATATTTTCCGGAAATCCTTTAATTTAAATGCATTGATCTCCTCCTCAGGCTTCGTATTTTTTATCAATTTCAACTATTGATCTGCTCCACCCTCCATATGATGAAGAAAATATAAGTACATTCTCTTTTTCAGAACATTAACGGATCGAAAATATATTCTCAATGATTTTTATCCATTGTTTTGTAATTGAGGGATCGAATGATCCATTAAAAGTACGATGCCTTTGTCTCATGAAGCTCTCGATTGAGACTTTTTCTTTCTTAAGTGGGGTTGAACATTCCTCTTGAACTGTGTTTCTGTTCAAATAATTAGTTAACTGGGAGATTATCATGACAATGTTCGTGATTCCCGCTCCCATCAGATTGGGCATCCCATTAGAATAGTCATCAAATTGATCTTCTCAATAGTTGTTAGCCTATGTCCTCATATTTCTGACCATTAGCTGTAATAAAAGTAAATCTACGGTTAAAACATAAAGTGTAATCCAAAGAAAAAAATGGTTACTTATAAATTACTTTTATTTCCTTAACATATGAATTTCTAGGATTCATTCTATGTTAACCATGATCTACTTCCCAAAAAATATTATTAGTGGAATTTTTTTATTCCCATATAAATGGTTCATAATAAGATTATGAATTTACAAAATTATATCCCATAGGAGGGTCATAACCAAGAGTGTAGAAAGGCCCATTGTCGTGCACCATTTCCAGTTTGAGTCTATATCAAAGTGGTGTTTTTAGGTTTTACCCAATATACATCTATGCGAGATCCACCTATACCTGATTGTATCCATAGAGTGATAGATTTTCTAGGTAAACCATTTAATTAATACTCACCAAAATTTAGTGATGTTTTTATTATACAGTCTTATCCCAAAGTCTTTCACTAGGTTTTCTAATCCTAATCCCAAAAATAACTAAACCTATCCTCTCATACCAACTATAATACCCCTGATATTTATTTCGCACTTAAAAATAACTTATTACATAAAATATTCACCTAATAAAACATTGAATATCAATAGGTATATTTTATTTAGGGATTAGTAATATTAAAAAACAACTTAAAACATGAAATACACATCTTTTTTAAAAACTTCTTTTACATGACCGCACACATTCCTTCATACTTATCATTGCATGGGATAACCTAAATACATTTACAATAAAAGGGTATTCTATAAATGCATGTAAGGGAGTAAACAACTAATAAGATTATGAAAATATTACATGTTAGGAAATAGAAATATCAATGTATAACAAGAGAAACATGAACATAAATTCCTGATATAGCATGATTATTATAACATAGAAATGTGGAAACAACATTTAACAAGATATTAGCATGATCTAAGGATCATTGCACATGTAGCATGAGTAAACCATCATTGCACTTGAATTATCATGAATAAACCCCCATTTCACATGATAAATAATGATACTAATCTTTACCCAATGCATTAGAGTGCTATCAGGGTGCACCCTTCTTAATCATTTCATTTCATGCATAAGTGTTCCACCTAAATCATACATCATGGATTCATCAAACATAATCATTTATTCCATGATAATGTAATGTTGAATTCATACATGAAACTATATAATCAATAAGTAAATTTTCATTAAGGTTAGTACCCTTGATAGAGAAATGGGAATGGTATTCACTACATAATGACTTTGTCTTGCAAAATGGTAGTGCAATTTCAGCAACATAACGACGTGACGGAAGAATTATTAAAAATTGTTGATGATAGAAAAAGTGGAATCTGATAATATGTACATTAAATAGACACTAAAGAGGTTACATAGATACATTTCCAATCATATTTAGTGGAATTTAGATTCATAATATTAAACAATTTCTTGAATTTAAATGGGAAGAGATAAATTCCTTAAGGAATTTTGGCATTGTAATAGGTGTGTATGGGAGGAATTAATGGGAGATAAAGAGGTGTATAATAATTAAAACATAATTAAGGAAGTATTATGGGTTGATAAATCATACCCAAACATTTTTTATTTAAATCATAAGGGTATAATAATATAATGAAATTTGGAAAGAAATAGTAATGGAAAAATCCATTATGGAATTTTGGCATGGTTACAGGTTTACATTGGAGGTATTAATGAGAGATAAAGGGTCCCTCATCATTAAAACATAAGGAGAGAATTATGGTGGAGGTGGGAAATTATACCCCCAACATTTTTAAGTGAAAATAAAATCTAACAACAACATAATTAAACTTGGACAAAAATGAGAAAGGAAGAAATCCATTACTTGGATGTGTGATCCCAAAGGCTTGGGAGAGGCTTCAGAGAGGATTAATGGGAGCATGGGACACCTTGGGAGGATTATATAGAGAGGAGGGTAGGGTTTTTTCGATCTCTAAAGTCATTTAGTGAAGAATAAGTGGGATATTGGGAGGGTTTATAAAGGAAAAGAGAGGTAATTTTTTATTATCTAGTTTTTTGGAACCACACATTAAACTAATCAAAACCACGAACAATGTCATTGTTTTTTCCGATTGTTTTTTCCAAAGGGAAGTGGAAGACCTTAAATTACAGGGAAAATTTCCTGATTTATTAAAATATTAGTCTTTATTTTGTAGAGGTGAGTCATACACTCAAGGAAATCAATTTAAAAAAATAAAATGTTTTATATGTGTTGAAGGGTCCACTGAGGCACCAAAAAATTAACAAAAAAAATCTAAAAACATATATTGGATGAGCATTCCATTTATAGTATTTTATTACATCACCATTGGGTCATTATGAAATCATAAAACACATTATATATTAAAATGGTGTATAATTTTTACCCAAAAATTCACCTTTCTCAGGAATTTATGAAAAATATACCATTGGATAATTTGAATTTCCTGATTCCAAAAATAAAATTCATTTTATCCAAATAATTTTAAAAACATTCAAATTTTTTCTTTTAAAATAAAAACCGACATTTATCTAAAATTCCTGGGTTTGACAAAAATATTTTTCAAACATTAATAAAAATTACAATTGTATTCATAAAAATTATATGATCATTTATATTTAATAAAAAATAATTTAGTAATTATATTTTATTAACATTTATTTAACACAAAAATCCATTTATTCAGAAAAATAGATTTCTCAATTGAATATTAACTAAAAATAATATTTTTGATTTAAAAATAATATAAAAGGTTTCAATAATAAAATGAGTTTATATTATTAATTGTATACAAAACTAATTCACATAATTATAGTGTTATGGTCTTGTTACATAACCCCTTATAACACCCATATAAGACAGAAGGGTAAGGTGTGGGATGGTGATAGACTCTTGGGGTGGCTTGGATAACATTTCTCAGGTGGCAATATCTATCAACTTGCACTTCTCATGTAGGATGTTCCGTTCAATATTAACGTGTTGATGCTCATATTGGGCTTGTTCAAGAGTGAATCCTAGTGATGAATCCCTTCTGAGCTCTGAAAAATGGGCATCGTATGGATAATTTCTACTAGATGAGGCCATTTCTTCCTTTGTCTGAGTAAATTTGATTTGTTAAATCCTTATATTTATACTAATCATGTGATCACTTCTCAACGACTATATTAGCAAAGGTAATAATTCTTAACGGTATTTTAAAATCCAAAATCATAAATACAAAGAGGTGCATATGTTATATAACCATTTTACATAATATGAAATTTAATTAGATGAAGAGTAATTTTCATTAATAAATGTATGGGTCATTACAAAGCATTGAGATCGGGTAGGTTTGAAGGGTCGGAGAAATGAAATAGGATTTGGGATAGTATATATATGTTGTATATGTTTTGATTTATTGCCACCCCCACACCCAGGAGGGTCCCATCTAGGCATATGGAGTTGGGGGATATGGGTGAGGGCAGCTATAGGTGGTCGAGGCCTATGACCCAAAGTCTCTAGGAATGATATGAGGTAAAATATGTGTCTTTTATACAATATTTGTAGTACTGATAGACACAAGTGAAATTCATTACATTATTTAAACTTATCTAGACCGAGGATTAGAGATTCTAGTTGAGCCACTGGCTTAACCCTTGCATTTTGAGACATCTACTAGAGGGGAATCAGAAATCACAAGCATTATTTAATATCCTGATATGACACTTGGAGGCATCAAATTTTTATGGTATCTCTTTGTATTAGTAATGAGGTCTTATGATGTCATCATAGGTATGGACTAGTTATCTTTGTTTCATGCCTAAATAAACTATTTTTGGAAGAGGATGCGGTGTCTGGATTGAAGGGATGAGTTTTTCACTTTTTGGGCCAAAGTTATGATTGGGATGAGTAGGACGGACTCATCCAATAGAGGGTGTAGACGATCAGGAACCATTTTTCTAGTTTAAGCCTTGGTTCAATGGATGTTATGATCCTTCAGTTTCCTTTAGCAGTGAATGAATATGAGTATGTCTTTCCCAAGTACGTTCTTGGATTACCTCACCACTAAGATATATAATTGTGCATTAACATAAACCCTAGGACGTAATTGATGTCTACAATAGTGTATTGGATATCACCCATATGGTTTCATGAGATAAGGGTAAATTTGGAGAACTTGTAGAAGAAGGGCTTTGTCTGACCATGTGTTTCTTGCTAGGTATTCCCCACTATGAAAATTATGAGCATGAGGATGTTTATGGATTATCATCTCCTAAAATAGGTGACTATAAAGAACAAGTATCAACTAACATGGATTGATGAACTCTTCAATCAGTTGAGAAGGGAACAATGGTTCTCGAAGATTAACCTCAGATCAGGCTATCAACGGTTTCAATTACTGGATGATGATATGCCAAATATGGAATTCATATAATTATTTGGTCACTATTACTACCTTGTGATGTCATTCGGTGTGAATAAATCCCTATCCTTGTTCCTGGGACACATGAACATGGTTTTTCATCCTTTCCCAGACTGGTTTCTGGTGGTTTTCATTAATGATATCCTAGTGTACTTGATGTCTGAGGAGGAGTATGAGAGACACTTAAGGATGGTCCTGTACATACTACGAGAACACCAATTTTAGAGTAAGATTTAAACGTTCTAGTTTTGTATTTTGGAGTTCAACCACCTAGGTGTTTTATCCTAGTGGATAGTGTAGTTGTTGACTCAATAAAGGTAATGGTAGGGTCATCTTGGGAGATACCTAAGAGTGTGAAGAATGCGACGATATACCTTTGGTTGGTGGACTATTATCAAAGATTCATACCCAAATTATCCAATATATATTCTCTATTGGGGGATTTAACACAAAAGGGTAATCCATTCATGTGGACATAGAGGTTCCAATTGTCTTTCCAAGAATTGAGGCATAGATTTATGAGCACCCCCATCATGATATTTCTAGAGGATTATGTCAGGTACATAGTGTATTGTGATGAATCAGGGACTTTACATGGTTGTGGGATTATGAATAGAAATTGGTGATTTTATATGGTTTATATCCACTAAGATCACATAATCCAAACAGCATGACTAACAATCATGTGTTAGAAACGATAGTATTTTCACTAATGATATTGCACCACTACATGATAGGAGAGAGATTTATTGTCTATCATGACCACAATATTCTCAAGTATATATATTATCATAAGGATATTAATTGGGGATCGAAAAGGTGGTAGGATATCCTCCAATAATATTACCTTCGTATTTTATACACTCTTAGAAAGGGGAATGTGGTAGAAGATTCTCTTAGTCATATATCTTTTTCATAGTTACTAACTAATGTGTAAGACTAGTTAGCCACTTTATAGATATCCTTTGTTGATGTGGATAGAGAATTATACCTCCAGTAAATGGTTATTTCCCCTTTTATTTTAAAGTGAGTTTGGGAGGAAAGAGTTGGTGGTATAAACTGTAAGACCCTACATACTCAGGTATCCACTATACATGCTACATATTGATTTTTTATGGTGGATAACATAAAGTTATTTTTAGAGAATGTAAAATGATACATGTTTCACTAAGAGATGAGGTGATAAGGGAGTTCCATAATTTTCCTATAGTGGTACATCCAGGTGTGGAGAATATATTCCAAGACTCTTGGTGATAGTATTGGTGTCCCAGGATGAAGAATATAGTTGCATATTTTGTCTCTTAATTCCATACTTTTTGGAAATTAAGGGGTGAGCACTAGGTTTTAGTGGGTTTAAAAAAATAAATTGAGATGCCAAAGTGGAAGTAGGATTCTATATCCATCTACTTCTTGAAAGGGTTACCATGTACTTCTAAGGGATATGATTTCATATGGGTGATCATAGACCGAATCACTAAGATAAACATCTTCCTAGCTATTTGAGAGAAATGTTTTGTAGATAGATACGGACTCTTCTACATGTAGAAGATATTCCGACTCTATGGAGTCCCCTTGATGATTTTTCGGCCATGATGATTTCTTCACAAATCAATTACAAATGGCATTATAGGAAACCTTTGTGACTCTGTTGTGTTTGAGCAAGGCTTTCCACCCCCAGACTATTGTCTATACTGAGCAGACCATTCGGGTCATAGAGGACATGTTGTGGGCATTCATGGAAGACATTGGCCATATTTGTGATGATAACCTACAATTAGTATATTTTTCATACAAATAAATATACAACATCATTATTATTAAACCATTAGTTTCCATGTACAGGTGACCCTTTAGGTCCCGACAATAAATGACTGACCCAATAGAGTCAGCACTTATGGTCCCATACACGGTGCATGCCAAAACAGAAAATGTTTAGATCATCGAAGAGGGGATGATAACTACAAAATTACATTAGAAGTCTTTTGAAAACTAATGAAGAATTTTGTTGGAGTTAGAGGAGAGAGACCATGTATTCTTGAGGTTCTCAACTCGACGTGTATTGTGAGGATTTTTCCAGGGAGGAAAAATATCTCAGTGATTCATTAACACTTTCCAGATAATGATTAGACTAGGTGAAGTGGTGTAACACTTAAATCTAATACCACATTTATACCTGGTACATGATGAATTCCATGTGTCGTAGTTGAGGATATACAAGCACAACCCATCACATATTATTTACTCAGGTGAGCTGGACATCAATGATGGGGATACTTTTTCTGAGTACCCATTAGTGTTCGAGGTTTATTGTGAGAAGATCATTTATGATAGAGTTATTCTATTTCTTCTTGACTGGTTTCATCATGATAATCTTTATAGGATTACCTTGGAGAGGTATACCTAGATGCATTTCGAGTACCCTCATCTCTTTTTATATCCTTTTGTTTCAACTTTTTGGGATATAAATCCTCAAGGTTGGGAGAATTTAACCCGTCGTGTTTTTTCATGTATTACTTTATAATTTTATATGAATTATTCATAGTGGTATTTGTTGATACAACATTAGATTTCGAGAATCAATGGTACAAATATTAATTTTTAAAATAAATTAGATGCATTAAATATCACGAATGAATAGTTTATTTAAAATGATGGAATAAATCATAAATGGAATCTTGAATTTAAAATTTATGACTTCCATTAAGTTCATGAGCATGAGTTTTACCCTAAGAATTATATAACATTAGAGAGTGTTTGAATCTATGGTATAGAAAGGTCATGGGAAAACATTTAAATAAATTATTTCCTAAAAATAATTTAATTAATTATATTATTCATGACCTATTTTTACTAAGAATATAAGGATGTGATGAAATAACAGGGTTATCCACATAATCATGGAGTAATTAGAGAGAGTGTTGGGGGCATAATTATCACACAAAGGAAATCATATCATTTATCATCAATTTGGTTGGAAAAATATTTAAGGACATTTCTAATTAAAATGTTGTCGGCTTTTTATTCATCAGTGATCAATCCATATCGATGTAGGATGGTTTTTTATTTGGATATAACATTTTTTATTTTCTATTGTGTCAAACATGAATAAATCGAATAATAGATTGATTTAGGGATTGATCATATTTTTGGTATTGTGTTTTTTAAGGGAATTTTTGTAGAATTATTTACATTATGTTTCATATTCTTTCATTGTTTTAATGGAAATAGATCAAGTTAAACCCAAAAATAGCTGAGGATTGTTTTCATTTTGTGTTTTTCTTGGTTTGACCCCATCGATCATCATGGGTTCATCATCAGTGTTTTGTTTTCTAGTGGATCGTTGAAATAATGGATAATCAATTTTTGTGCACCCATTTCATGGAGAAACAGATTGACATCATGGATTTGGTTTTGGTATTGATGACAGATCAAGATAAAAGTTGTGGTGATGATAGATCAGGTTTGGATTATGGGAACTAATATATAAGTTTATTTCATGCGATGATGGTGCTGATTTTGGTAGTGTTTAATAACAAATCGGAAGTCAAAATATGGTCAATCGATGATGAGAGTAGAGAGACGACTATGGATCTTCGATTCCCTTCTAGAATCATGGTGGAAATTCGGAGGACAAAAAAATGGAGGAGAAACTATGTGTTCTAAAAAAAATTTTGTTACACGTTGTGTAATCTAGGATCACATGGTTTGTGGGACCCCCCCCCCCCCATTGCGGTGAAAGGGTTTCTATGAGAAGATAAATATCAAAATTCATGTGATTGTTATTGCATGACATGTGACCCTTGTCTGGAATCTAAGAATTTACCGAAGAGTGTTCATGGAAACAACCTAATGTACATGGGAGTGGACACACTGGTTACTCAGACAGAGACATGGCTAGTCTAGTTGTACATAGGCTGAGAAATGTACGTGATCTTGGTTAGGATTATACCAGTTAAAATAAATAATGTAATAGGACACTAATACAGATACATTCATAGGTCCTGATACACGGGTAGAACATGGTGCTAAAGGAACACACCATATACTACCACTACACATTGTGTACTCCCTCAAAGTTGTCTTATAGCCCTTTTTATCTTAATCCTAGACAAGTTTATTTATCATATGATCCTTCGATACATTGCCTAATGGTATTTTTATAATTAAGTCCCCATTGGGTAATTTAATTCTTTAATAGAGTAGTGGAATCCTTTTGTAGGGCCTAAAGTGAGATCCTATATCGTCATTTTTTCACTAGATTTGGTTCTTGGTATCATTTTGACCCAAACTACACAGGCGTAAATTCCCTACAGAAAGGGTTAATCAAGATCCTATTATTGGTATACAATATAGATTTGGGGGTCATCCCCATTCTTTCGATACATCTCTTCAGACTTCTATCATGTACTTATTATTGTGAGACATGATGAGTATTAAATATATGATTGACGTTATTAGTGTTATCTAACTCATGGAGTGTATTATCCTAGATTATTTCTATGTGTAACCTTCTATTAGGAATCCTTGTTAGGTATTAAGATTGTGACTTTTTCTTTGAGATTGTGTGTCTATTTTTAGTGTATCATGATATTCTTATTATATTTTTTTTTGTAAAATATACAAGTGATGAGGTAACCGTAATTTTTCATATTATATAATTCATGACATTTGGTTTTCCTATTGTGTATTCTTACACTCACACCTACAAGGGATATGCCTAGATGTGTCTTGTCATATAAAAAATGCCAATCTTTTGATAGAGTCCTAGAGAGACCAGCACTAGTGGAACTTTGTGAGATAGATAGACTGAGGTGCGTTCCTACAGTTACCTTTATGGGTGTCCTGTTCTATACATAATTGGTTGTATTTGTTTTTACTTTATTTTGTAGTGGGATTGTTTTTTCCCTTTTTCATTCTAGTACTTTTTCCATACTCTGAGGGTGTGATCTTAATTGTATGCATGTATACTTTTCTATTCTTTTACATATCATCGTTCTATGGTCTTGGAGATGTGTGAATGAGCACATGTATTTTTGGATAAGGCCTCCTATATGGGTTATATGCCTACTCAAGGATGGTCATCTTCCCTTAGACTTTTGGAGATGGTATTGGGGTATTCGCAGCATGGGACTCATTGGAATGAGTCATGATAGTAAGGTCAATGAAGATTCATGGAAACCTTCCTTTATCATTTTGGGAAAATAATAATAGAAAGTTTCATACTTATTAAACCAAGAACCATTTAAAGAAGAAAATGGTATAAACATTAGGTTATAGAGTCGATGGAAACCTTTTTTGTCACATGTTCATGCATGGGGTCATGAGTCATTTGTTAAGGCTAGTTCAAGAGATAAACTAGAACCCAATGTAGGATGTGTATCTTTATAGGGTATCCTAAGGAATGTGGGGTATAATAAATATACAAACCATCAGATAATAAATTGGTTGTTGCATGATATGATTTATTTCTTTTGAGATAGAATATCCTCAAGGATGATAGTGGGAGAAAGATAGAATAAAATAAAGTCGATGCTCATGATACATTGGAGTTGGTACAGGAATCAATAAGTCCATTTGGAAGAAGTTTCATAAAAAAAGTACTACTCTAGAGTGTTAATGATATAGTGTTACAAGGGAGATATATTTTTCTATTCACTAATTATAGTGGATCATCATTATTTGACAATATAAATATTCTATCCTATAGGGAAGCAGTAGATAGGTCAAAACCATCAATATGGAAAGAACCCCTGAATTATAATATATATCTATGTATCTTAACCATGTATGTGTTATGAATTTTCTTCACATTATTGTATAACCCATTGGATGTAAATGGGTATTTAAGGAAAAATTTGGCATGTGAGGTAAAGTAAATACCTATAAATCACTATATTTGTCTAAAGGGAATATAAAAAATCAAGGAATTGACTACAAAAAAACATTTTCTATAGTTTCCATGTTTAATTCCATTAGATTTTTTCATTCCATAGAAACTGACCATGATAATGAGATTTGGAAAATGGATATCAAAACTAAATTTCATAATAGGAACCATAAAGAGGATGTTATTTATGACACATCCAAAATGGTTTCTGACTCCATAAAATGTCAAAAAGTTATAAAAGAGGCAAAGATCCATTGATTGATATAATAAAGAATCTAGGTAATGACACATTCAATTCGATAAATCTATAAAATAGTTTAGATTCATTAAGAATGAATGTGATCCATGCGCTTATAAGTAGTTTAGTGGTAGTATAGTTATATTCATAGTAGTGTATATTGATGACATATTACTAATTTGAAATAATATATCAGCCTTATAAGAGGCTAGTGAATACATTAGAAAGTGATTCTCCATAAATGAATTAGTTTAATTAGCCTATATTATATGGATGAAGATCTTGTGTGATAGATCCAAGAGGCTTCTCAAACTATACCGAGGTACATATATTGACAAGATACCTAAGTGGTTCAGTATGGAACAATCGAAGAAAGGATTGGTTCTAGTGTCACATGGTTCACATATTTCCAACATAATGTTTCCTCAAACAAAAGTGGAAATAGATTGAATGAGTAAGATCCCATAATATTTTATGATGGGATCCATAATGTATTCTGTGTTATATACAATTAATGATGTTGTCTATGTATTATAAATGGTAGGAATATATAAAGAAGATATGTCTGAACAAATCTAAACTATTTGGTATAGCTATCCATAATTATACGAAAAATATTAAGGATATGTTACTGGTGTATGGAAGAGATGAAGAATTATTCCTCAAGAGTTATATAGTTTCTAGTTTTCAGACATATATGAATTATCTAAATTCATAGTCTAAATATCTATCTTATCTCAATGAAGGAGTTGATAGCTAGAAGTGTTCAAAGAATCTAATTTTCACTGATTTGGTAGGGGAGTATGATTATATATTGATTGGAATCACAGATTTTACCAAGACAATAATGTAGTACATAGAAGTAAATATACTATCATATTTTACTTTAAAAACACTACAGTAGTGGCTCTCTATAAAAATCCAAGGTCACACAAAAGGAAAATACACATAATTAAGAATTGCCTCCCTTGATTTACTTTTATCCTTGAGTTGAATTTATGGTGAGATTATTATCCACATAATAAAATGTGGTATACCCATTGATGAAGGATTTATCTTCTAAAAATAATGACTATCATGTGATATCTAGTGGATTGAAAGTTGTTATTAGTTTCCTCTTGTGTAAATGGGAGTCTATTGGACTTGGTTCCTTAGAACCAACTTATTTTGTAATTTTTTATATGTTTCTATTATTAAATATTTTTTTTCACATCATGATTGTTCATAAATATGATATTTTTTATAATACTTTTTTAGAATATATTTCACACTAAAAGTTTATAGTAGTTCTCTACTATGATGAGAACTATGTGGTTCCACAACATTATTCTTAAACCATATTCTATTACTAGATGATATTGTCTGATGGGATGCATAAAGTAAATTAAATAAAGGTTAATTGGATAGTAATACATTGAGACACCTACCCATTGTGCTAACCCTTGGTAATCACTATGACAATAGGTTTTGAAACCATACTCCGAAATAAGACATCCAAGTTTCCATGTGTTATTGGATGTTCCAATAAGCAGACATGTTTATTAATCCTTAGAAATTATGAGTATTATTAATATATATCATGACAAATGTAAATTTATTTATTAAAATACCATGATGAAATATTATTATGGTGAAGTAGGATACATTGGGTGTATCACAGGTGATATAACATTAATGGGTAATGTGAGAAATTATTTATCACTTTTTTCTCTTGATAAAGTTAATATCCAACAATCTTTGATGGGAATGGATCTTCTTAAATAAATTGATAACCAGGGTATTTGAAGGGTTGTACCATTTTTATAAAGTCAAAGAAATAAGAATCGTCCATATACATTGATGGAATAATCTTGTATCCTAATTGATTTGAGATATTATTATAAAATTATTATATTACACATTAACAATTTGTATGAGGTTGGACATCATTGAAACATTAACTTATTTCTCTATAGATTCCTTGATGTTTTTCTAAATGATAACCTTGTAATTTAGTAGGTTATGCATAATTCAAATGAGAAAGAGTCTTGGAGGGGCTCACACTAAGTTAATTCACTATCTCAGTGAAATTCTATAATTGAATTTAAAAAGATTAAATAGATAAGATTAATTCAGTTTGGTTGATTTCCATAATTTGATTGGATGTTATTAGAAATAATAAGTGAGTTAGATTATAGTAATTTATATTTGGTTTAGCATTTAGAAAATATAATACTTAATATACATATCGATGGATAATGCATTGATATTTAATTATTAAATAAATAGTAATTATTCAAGGTTTGGTAAATGTGGATGAGGGAATGTGAACTGAATTTAATGGTGTATTTGGAAGTGATATAATTGATATTTATTTATATTATTTATTCACTTCAAATTTCAATAATTTATTATTATTATTATTATTCTTGTTGTTGTTGTTGTTGTTGGACATGGGTTGAACTATGAATTATGGAATTTTGAAAGGGGTTGCATGCAATTTTTCAACCATAAACCTTCCAAAATAAATATATAATTATATCTATTCCAAAAAACAAAATCAGTCTGTATAATGAACATAGTGACTCTATGAAGACCAAGAGAGAGATCAAGTGTTCCTAAATTATTTCCTTTACTCCTCTCTCAATTAAATAGTTATCATAATTCATTCTTCATCTCTTGATAATAATTCTGTTATGGTCAACCAAAAATACTGCAAGGGATAATTTGGGTCCACACTACCACCCAATTATCCTTTGTAATTGTACATAGATTTTAGTGCACATATGGATCACCACTATATGGATTATACATGTGAATACAGTAGATAAATGACGGGGAAATGAGTTTTAATCAAAAAATTCATTATGTAAGTTTGAATAATGAGTAGAGATAATTCCTTATCAGATACAAAATTAATACTAAATTTCATATTAATATCATTTTCATTTGGTTCTTGTATTTTAATCTATTCATGTAATCAACAACATTAATTGAAAATGATATCTTCATCATGTAAAGAATTAATTTCATGTTATATATGACTATAACCAAAGTAGGTCATTCTAGAAAGTGATTCTTCCACTATTTCCAGAACCTATAGTCTTGAAGGTGTGGTAAGAGGCCCCTTTTATAAGTGGTGAGAATGGATTTTTTTTAAATATTTCAACTTAATATGAAGGGAGAACTTGTTAGACATGTGTAGTATCTCTAAAAATATAATATAATGCATTTTGTGATTAGATAAGTTAGATAATTACACAAACATTAATTTTCACACATGTTTTAAACATGTTTTTATATCATTTAATTTTATAATTTTTACTTCCACCATTTTGGGTTTTATAGTATAAAATAGTTTTTACCTTAGTAATTTACTTTTAATGTATAAAAATATGTTCCTTATTAAATATTTAATACCTAATGATGAAAAATAATAAATCCAGTTTACCATATAAAATTTATATGTGTATGAAAAAATAATTTTAACATTGGAGCATGTAATGCGTAAAGACAAGTTTTTAGAAAAAGTTTATTTTTAAGATTAAAATTCATGTGTTTGAAAATATTATCAATTTATTTTATTTTAATGAAATAAATTCATTTATTTTTCTAAAAAAATAATTTATATTTATTTCATGTAAATTAAAAAAAAAATTCAATGAAATATTATTTAATTAAAGGAAAGGACCAACAATGATTTTTATTCCAATATATTACTTACGTACTTAAACTGGCATTCTTATGTTTTCTATATTCATAATAGAATTTTAAAAATCTATAGTTTAACTTATTAAAAATATATTTGACCAATTAAACGTTTTTATACACCTCTATGACTTTCTTATATAATAAAAGTTATATCTTTGGTAAAACCTATATTTTCCATTATTCTTATAAAAATCATTTATATTATAAAAATATAAATAATACATATTGGATAATATTAATATATATATTAAAAATATTAAATTAAATTTTTAAAATCAAAACCATAAAAATTATAAATTAATCTTTTAAATAAAAAATTAAAATATAACGAAAAACTTGTTTTGTTGAAATGTTTTATTTTTGAAAATTACATATTTTTTATATTAATCTATATAAATTAATATTTTAGGGGATTTTAATATTTTATTTAATTTGTTTTAATATTATATATTATTATAATAATAATTTAACATTATCCAATTCAATTAATTAATACTTCAAACTTTTTCTTGAAAATGTATAATTTTTTAATATTAAATCTTATTAATTATTTATTATCTAAACATAATAATTTTTAATTGATTATAATATTTTTATTTATTAGAGGATTTATTTTCCTTATAATTTCTTAATAATTTCTATATAATTTTTTTCGACTCAATTTAATTAAATTTTTCATTTAAAATAAGTGAGTAATATAATATTTATATACGGAAAATACATTGTGAAATCTCAGGTCATTACAATATAGGTGTTCTTCGACTAGTTTTGGTTGTAAAATAGGTAGTCATGCTATCGTTTTTATTCTTTATTTTCCTTGGTTTTTGTTATATTTTAATATTATTTTATTCAAATGAATCATTTACTCAAATAGTGTGAATTATGTACTCATAATGCCTCATTTAAATGCTTTTTTGGACTTAGTTTTAATCCAATTGATATATCCATTAATCTCAATGAATCAATGGCACAAATTGTCTGAATAAAGTCAATGAAATTCCTCAATAATCACTTTAAAATGAAAATAAAAATATTGAATTTCTAATTTTATTACATCTATTTAATAATTCAATTTTCCTAGTATTTTTGTTGTTTTTGGGTTTTTTTATTTTATGGTTATTATGAGTTTTATAAAATAAAATTGATGAAAATTTGTGAAACAACCAAAAATTTTCTTTTAAATGGTTCCAATTAGTGGTTATAGAAAATATGAACAAAAATATTAGTAAGTATTGAGTCATCTCCATGGGGATAGGTTGCTGGATTCATAAATTCACATGTGTATAAATAATTTAAAACATTAATGTGATATGGTGTTTTTTGTGTGATTCATGTAATAATATATATGTTTTTTGTGTTTTCTTATTTAATGGGTGTGTGTGTTCTTTTTATGTATATGCTATATATAAGTGAGTGTAGAAAACAACATCATAGAGACTTGATCCAAATTTAGTTCCATGGATGGGGATTTGGACTACTTAATTATCCCATGAAGCATTCAAATCCAATTAACTAGTATAAGTGTACAATAAACATTTAATATCCCTATTACTCTTATTTCATGGTATTCATGGGCCTACTCATAAATATAATATTCCATGTAAGGTTTCTTTTGTCCCTAATGAACAATTTTTTGGTGCATAATCATTTGTTTTGTTGCCACCAAACCCCTTAAACACTCGTCGATCAAAGTTTGATTAACATAACTTATGTTCACGGATAGGGAGTCAATTTTCATTACCTTAGCCTCACCATAAAATCAACTCCCCATTGGCTAAATCAACAGGATCTCATATGGAAAAAATCAATGAAACGTAAATGAAATCAAATTAATTTCATTAAATTAAAATGAAACAAATACATACCAATTGAATAGACTATAAGAAATTCAAATTAAATTCTAAAAAAAATTACACAAATTATCCACTTAAACAAATAACAAATAAAACCAAATTGAATGGATTCTTCACCCGAACCAATATACCAGTCCACATAGTCACACAAGTCCCACATGAGCTAGGATAGATCACAGTTATACCAACTGATATAAGTGGATAGGCCTACCCCTAGTAATAGAACATGTAATTTATTTTCAAATGTGATCCCTTTTATACATATATACCCACTTTGGTGGGACAAATTATACAAATCTAAAATTACTGGTCTATTTTGAAATCAAAAATAGGAAATTATCATAAAAATTAACACAAATGTGGTAAATTATAACATTTAATACATCAAATTTTATAAAAAATTATACTCAATTAGTCATAATCCATAATAATTTAAAATTATAAAATTGATAAATTTTTCCATATTTATTTGAAAAAGTTTATAACAACATAATTTTTTAAAATTATATTTACTCAACTCATATATCCTAAAATAAAAATATAAAATTATAATATATAAAAAATATTTAAATTCACAAGATTAATTAATATACAATAAAAAATAGTAAAATTAATTCAAGAAGTCAATATTATTCAAATGAAAGGGTATAACAAGATTTCTATAGTTATTCCAATATGATAAATAAAGAAATTTACTTAGTTTTATTTTTATAAACTCTAAAATTATATAAAACCAAATATATTAGTGAAACATGATACCCTAGGGAACGATTTCAATCTAGGGATTCAAAATATATAAGTAAGAAAATAAAATAAGTGATAATTGGAAGAGAAGTAATATTACTTGAATATTCCACCCAAAAATCATCAGAAAAATGATGATAAATGGAGGGAATACAAAAGAGAATCAAAGGAGAGGGATAATACTAACACATTTTATGATAACTCATACTACTAAATGGGGGTTTTGTAGTTATTATATAGAGTGACCCTATACCAAAGGTTTTAAAAACCATTTCTATATTTCAACAAGTACCAATGTTTTTTTAATATTGTTCCTATAGAAAACCTATACTAATATTCTAAAAAATTTATTGGTATAGGTATATTGATGTAGCATTGTTTCAACCAGTTCTCGTAATTATACGGTAACCTATGGCCTATTGGAGGAGTTATTAAAGGGCCTATGAGTGATTTTAGTGGGAATGGGTTATAATAGTTTTTTCTCATTGATCAAAAAGTTATTTCCACCTGATAGCTAGCCTATTAATTCATGTAGATATATATATATATATATAAATAGTGATTAGAAAAAAAAAATATTAGTAATCAATATACTAATGAATTAATAACAAATTCAATATCAATAATACAAAATAATAAAAGCTATAAAATCTTAATAAGTTATTGTCAACTCACCAACCAAAGCCGCCATGATAATTCTAAGTAAAATACAATCCTGGGAACTATTTTTTTCTAAAATACCAGATGATATTATACATGAATCTATTATGTTACAAAAAAATTCATTTAACTATTCATCTATGTAATTAATTTATGTATTCTACTACATATGTATCCATACGCATCAATAACCAAATAAATTTGTATATATAATATATTAAATACCTAAATAACATATATATTCCTCTAGAAAACATCTCCTACTATCCACTATCAACATATTAAATGAATTACATCTCATCGATCACCTAATCACGATGCATCCACATCCATGAAAAATATAAAATAAAATGAAATAAATTCATATCCAGATTGTTCGTCAAGTTATTTTATTCCGTGAGGTGATAAAAGGGATACTAGATTGTGCATGAGGTCATTCCACCCACCGATATGATTATTATATTGTTCCTAAGAAAACAACAATTGGGTGGTGGTTGAATACTATATGGTACTCCCATCAGTAAAATAACATAAAAACACAATGGGAAATTACCCGTAGGATCCAATGACCAAAATCGAGCTTCTAACATAAGGCATACTTATAACACTTGTGAAACCACTATTATTAACCATTCAATATAAGAAATAGATTTAATTATCATACTATTTATATATTAATTTCCATCTCAATACTATAATGAGGTCAAGGAACACCTTCATGTAATCATTACTCTGCCCTCTACATAGACAGAAACCTCTAGGGATGACAATAAAAACATCATCATCATGGTTTATTCAAACCATCATCACAACAATCATCCTAATGGATTTAACTATTTAAATAAATCCCACGCAATAAAACTAGTCATTAAATGATACATTGAATATTTTTTAATTATAATAATTATTAATATCATGGTTGCATATAAAACCATTGGATAATCCTATACGTATAATGTAAATTCACTTTGAGTAAACTACCCTCCTATATTAGTAAATGTAAAATGAAAATAATATCATAACATGATTTGTAAAATCCCCAAAAAACATCCAAGAATATAACCTTATAATTTACATTATATTACGATTACTCATCATCAACATGTAAATATAATACTCTTCAATATATCATGTTTAATCCATATCTTCAGGTGTGACATCCCAGACCCAGATTCCACTAAACAAGGGCCATGAGCTCAATGGGTCACTAGACTCAAGCGCATCTCCCCAAAATCTAGAGGCCACTAACTATAAGTGAGTTCATGAGGTGTGTATGTGGGAAGATTATTCTATAATTACTATAGTATAGCACAATGGATGAATATAATGTAAAAATAGAGAAGCATTAGAAGTAAATTAATAAACAGATGGCACAATATAAGTTGTCTAAAGTAACAAACAACTGAAACAACTAATACTCACATATAAAAGTTGATGATGATATTTTGTGTACCAATAAGCTATAAAACAAGGATTAAATTAATTTGGAATAACAATATATACAAAAGTAAAAAAAAGAAACAAAAAACTATCCCTGTAATCCTGTGCTCCAACTTGTTTATCTGATACTAGCTCCATCCTAAAGTAAACAAGAAATCAAGAGTCTGAATAAAAAATATTCCAATATTCATCAAATGAATACACGTAATCTTCCTAGGTATCAATGGTTTCCATATACGGTATCAGATAAATCTCATTAGGACACCACCAACAGTGTCGTTAATATCTAGTTTGTGTAATATAAACTATAATAGAGTTCAAACAAGCATATACACAAGTAAAGAATAATGATAACAGAAGTGACCAAGTATCTTCTTCAGTCCTTGGATAGTGTCTGAACAAGAAACTAGTTTGTTAATTAATTGAGTTCAAGGTTATATATTACGTCACATGAGGGGATACCAGCACTTACATGATAATATAAAGGACCCAAGGTGGAGGAGTATCGTTGATTTTATTTATATTTAAGTGGTTCCATGGTGATAACCAAGGAATCCAAGACATCATGGGTCACCAAATTTTTAGTAACAACTTCTTGGAAAAGTGTTAGGAGTCTTATAAAGGGGTATTTTTTCAAGGCATTCCAAAATAGAGTAATTCTAACTGAGTCTAAGGAACGCATCTTAGATAAAATGGGATAAACAGTGTATGCCCAATAGAGTATTTGAGGCACCTCATGTCAATAGAAGTCACAATGGATCCATGGAGTTTATCTAAGGAATCCATAAATGATAAAGGATGGATCCTATGTTGTTATATCGGGCATCCACTGATATATTGGGTACAGGTTCCAAGGTGGGTGTTACCATTGGAAACTTCCATCCTTTAATCAGAATTGAATCCATGAGTACTCAAGGAATTCCTTTTTGAATCTAAGGTATAACTCACGTCGTTCCACTCCTATGGTGATTTTAAGGTCCATATCAAACTAGGAACCATAAAATTTATTTATTTAATTTATTAGAAAATGTAGTGATCATAACATTTAACACATTTGTCTGGTTCGAGCCTCTCCTTTCATTAGAGTGATAAGGCCAAGGGGCATGCAAACATTCAATTAATTCATATGATTCATATTCAATTAATGAGGTTCACTTTGAATCCATCTATAAACATGGAATGATTTCTTTGGATGTGCAACAAAATTCTTCAATTGCATTTAATTAGGACAATTAATATAAATAACATACTTTCCAATTCCATTTAAAATTTATTTTTCTAGTTAAACCACTTACCTTAGGTGGACTAAGTGGGAAGAAAACATGGAACTATTAATGTATCAATTCAATTATCATTAATTAAGGAAGTCCTACCATTATAAGGGTCATTTCATGGCCCACCCAAATGGGGGTACAATCACCCTTGTTAAAGAACAAAAAGACAAAATATAGAAAAAAACCCTACAAGTGGTGGTCGACGTTGTAGATGTAACCATTAAAAATGGATAACATATTTAAAATGGATCTTATAACATCATTCCAAATACTATAGAAAATGAATTTTAATTAAATAGGTGATACTTAATAAAATCAGAATGACCAGTCAAAAATTTAGAAAACTAATAAACTTAAGAGATGATTTATATACCACTTACCTTGTACTTGTATGACTCTCCATATATATTATTATCCTATAGATTTTTATTAGATTATAATAGATCTAAACAACATATTAATTCCATAAAATTGGGGCATATGAACTAACATCTAAATAGAGTCATTGATAAGAAGAAGAATGATGAATCATTAAAATATAATCAATATCATACCACCATGGATCAAATTAGATGAAATATGATTGAATAAGACATCAGATAGAGATTCGACCACAAAATTTGTATTAGAAGGATTTTAAGATTTAAATGGGAGAAACTAGTGGAGTTTTCTATTGGAGAAATCTAAATAAAGTAGAGGTGAGTTATGAAACATAATTTAAGTTCAAAACCTTAAAATCACCCAAAATTACCCTTCATAGGATTTGGTGACACCTTTTTCCAATCCATGCATTAAACGTTCATGATCTACTCTATAGATGGGGTAACCATAGGTATATGATAGGGAAACCATGTCCCAACCATAAAAAGCCCCACTACAAATTAATCAGAAGTTTTTGTATGGCCATGCTCCCCAAATTGCATATTTATGGAAAACTGTTCCCCCTCCAGCTACTTATTGTCCATCCAAGTATGATTAAAAGTATATTTGAAGCCTTCCCTATATGGTTAGCTCAATCAAGGTGAAAATCCAATTTCTCCCAAAATTCTTGGTTTTGAGCTCCAAAAAATCCTTTGAAACCCTGGATACATTCAAGAAACTCATTAGGAATCCATTTTACATCCATAAAATAGAAATTGACTAAAATTAAAAGGATTCATACCTAATTTAGAAACCATGTTCTTACAGTCTTCCCCCTTAATATAACCCCCCCCCCCCCCCCCCGAGTACACCTTATAAGGGTAATTAAACACCGTCTGAGAAGAACTCTTGAAACTGTGCATGCACGTCAGCCTCCTACTCAAAAGTCTCCTTCTATACACAACCTTTCTCCTAAATCACCCATACTAAACTGATAGACTTTCCTCCGAGAGCCTTCATGATCTGGTAAATAATGCCTATAGGATACTCATAAAATGAAACATTGTCATTTAGTTCAACTTTCATGGGATCAATGTAATGAGATATTTCAGAATGATACTAGAGAAACTATGAAACCTGGAAAATATTTTGCATGGAATGATACCTTTGAGGTAGTATCAACCAATAGGCTATCAACCTGACTCTCACCATGATCTCAAATGAAACTACATAATGAGGAAAAGTTTCTCTTTCCTTTATAACTGTCTATTCCCTAACATGGGTGATACTCATAAGAAAACATGATACCTGACCTCAAACTCTAGGGATCATAAATGAAGATAGATATATAATTTCTATATATAATGAGTAGTAGAAATATTCTCTCTGATCAGGTGAACCTGTTTTGAACTCTCCTGAACAATACGAGGACCTACTATGACTGCCTCTCCTACCTCTAGCCATTAGAGGGGTGAATAGAATGACATACCGTAGAACACCTCAAAAGGATCTAGCTAAATCTTTAGTTGAAATCTATTATTATAGAATAACTAGATGAGAGGGATCTTCTTCTCCCACAAACCTCCTAAAATAAGTATGGATTCTCAAGGAATATCCTCTAACACTTGTATTTTCCATTATTTCTATCCATCTGTCTATGGGTGAAATTGTTTTCTTAGAAACACCATTGTACACATATATTTTTTCAACCCCTTCCAGAACCCTGACATGAAATGATCATACCTATCTAAAATGATAGTTTGGGGACATTTTGTAGTTGTATGATCTCACATACATACCTTTTTTCAAACTCATCAACTAAGAATGTCTCCTGGATAGGAATGATGTGGGATACATTCATCAGTGTGTCAATGAAAACCCATACAATGTATCTACCTCGAGGAAACCATGATAAAATGAAAAAATTTCTGTAGAAAAATCTCCCCATGTCCTTTATGAGACTAGAATTATATTAAATAATCTTATAGGTCTCTGGTGCTCCACCTTCACCTGCGGATAGGTGGAACACCTAGTAATAAAGCCTTTTATCTGACATTTCATCCTAGCCCACCAATACTAGATCTACAAATCTTGATGAGTCATAGATATTCCTTTATGAAATTCCCACTGAGAATACTAGGAATGGATAATAGAATAATATATAATATTGGTAGAAACCAAGACATGTCCATGAACATGCTTGATTTTATCTCTATCTATTTACCAATCTAAAGGCAGGTCATCTCCTGAAATACTCTCATAGAGAACCGATACATTATGTTAGGGAAATTTTGTGTTGTTCTCCTTCTCAAGGATAGAAGAGGTAAGTTCCAAGGCTGAGAGGTAAGAATACTCTTGAATATTTTGAAATTTGAGATGTATATTAGGGGAAAATGCCATCAATTTCTATTTATCACTAGCTTCTCCTACAGTCTGTACCTTAATTTTCCAACTCAGTTCATCTGCCTATACATTTACCATTCTAGGCCTATAGGAAATCATGAAATAAAATAATGAAAATAATTGGCACATATTAATTTTATGATATTCATGTCACAATGTGTAATGATAAATTTAAGGCTCTTGTGGTTCAGATACACTGCATAGTTCTCTCCCAATAGATAGAGTCTCTAAAAATGTAAATCATGGACAAATTTTGCAAGGTCAAAGTCATGTGTCAAGTAATTTCTCTCATGAGGCCTCAAATATTGATATCTATATGAAAAAATTTGTCTTCATGCATCACCTTTATTCCTATGTCAATTCTTGATGCATCAAAGAACAAGAAATATCCTCTTCCAGGATCTAGAACAGTTAAAATAAGTGTTGAGATAAGCCTTTCTATCATACCTCGAAAGGTATCCTCGCACTCTTATGACTATAAGAAGCTAACACCATTATATGTAAGGCCAATAAGAGGTGCATCAAGGAATGAGAGATATTATATGAAACTCATGTAATCACTATCCATCCCCACAAAAACATTGTATATAAAACATGTTTGTGGGATGATCCCAGGTAACCATAATACTAAACTACTTTGGGTCATTAGAGAATCCTGATTTGGAGATAATATGATCAGTGAAGTGACCTTTTCAATCCAAAAGTTGAACTAAAAAGATCAAAATAAATCATATTCTCTTTCAGTGTACACATAATGATCTCAATGTGCAAATCATGGTCTCTATGTGTCATAACCCATCCCCTGGGGCTCATGTCGTGACTACCCAAAACCCACATTCCATAGGCATGGGGTTGGCGACTAACACCAAAAAGGTGTATCCATATATCGGGAAGGAAATTCCTTTAAACCTATACAAACACATAGTCCAAGAACACTACTTTAATTCCTTTACCGTAGTTACCCAGAGTCAGTGCATTATTACACAACATTGGCATGCCCATAAAAGATCAAGTATCAAAATACCAATTAGTTTAGTAGCCTTGGAAACACTAGATACGTTCATAAGTCTTACATTAATCCATAAAGTGAAAACTACAAAAACATATTCTCCATATTCCTCACTCATATCCCCTCAGACTATCCATGTAGGTCAGTCATAATATACTTCTTCACGTCCTGGAAAAAATAAAACATAGAAAGTGGTGAGATCAGATGCTCAGAAAGGATAACAATATAGAAGAAACATTCAGAAATAATCATAAACATTTATGTTAATGTATAACTAATACAAAATCCTTTTAAACTTGAACTTAGGCATTATACGGAAAAAATGAAATGAAATAATTCCATTTACTTATTCACAAGGATATTCTACTAGTCCATTAATCACATGAAATATCAATAACCACTTTCATAATGATGGAATGCATAATGTCAGACTATCATAACCACACTGTCAAGGCCTTGTGCCAAGACTACAAATAATATTTTGTCAATGCCTTATTCCAAGACAGTAGTTTGTATCATGAGACCTACCGATGCATCGAGGAGCTATAGCGAGCTCCACCCATCACTTACTAAGTCTAATGCATTCCTCATATGAACATGTATAAACATAACATAAACATTCGTATTAAAACTAGCTTATGAAATGTCAATAAATTCTCCATAAACCATGAATGGTATAAAAAAACACATCCACAATGAAAAATATCACAAAACGTTCAATACAATATGAATGTTTTCTATCATAACAAATCAACTTCAAATAGGCTTAAAATCCATGAAAGGATGTTGACATAGATGAAATCCAAACAATTTGAGAGAAATATCTCTTTTTTTGAAATCATTTATAGGTCACATATTTATAAAAGAAAACATTAACTTTGAAAATATTCTTATAATATTGTAAGGGAAGTTTTAACGATTTTATAATGGTGGAAAATAGCAGCACCCGCCTTATTAGTTTAAAATAAATTCTTAACTTAATTCTTTCAAAAAGGATAAAAAGGACCTTGTTTGGAAAACGACGCAATGATTCCTTTATAAATATCTTACAAAAAGTCAAACAAGGGTATAAATGACTTTAAATCATAGGCTATAAAGTAGTATGACTTTTTTTAAATACATTTTTAATAAACATGGATGTGGATGATAAAGATGTCCCCTAGATAATTACATATAAACAACCTCGGATAATGAATAGATTGTGAAAAAAACCCATATCGTGTAATATTACTTGGTCGAGGGTAGGTCAACCGCCGGTATAATGGTTAAATAATTTTTATTAAATTATACAAGAATAATATACATTAAAATGATATCTTATATGATCTTTTAACATTGTTTTGTTAATAATATCTTAGTATTATCTTCGTTTCGGTTGTTAACAGATTTGTTTTCATTTATTTTCATTGTTATGTGAATCATATTTATTATGGATGGGATGTATCTTATTCATATACAGAATTTTATAATGTCTTTAGACATTATTTTTAATCATCAAATGAAAATTAGTCTTGAATGGATACGATGGGGAATAAATCTCATCGCTATGTGGAGATGGTAATCCGTACGTATGCACGAGCGACAATATCATTATATTAATATTAAAATAATATATAATTGGATTTTATATCATATATTCAGAATTATTATCATGTTATAATTATTATTTACTTTAATAACACATCATTATTATACCCAACCAAATAATAATGTATTGAGTAACAATTACACCACGACGTGGAGACAGTAATCTGTACGTACGCACGTATGGTGACATGTCTTTCAAAGGATGGATAGAATAATGAATATCATTATACCATATTTATAATAACATCACAATATATAAGAGATACTGGATTTATTATTTTATAATGGAAATAACAAAGAAAGAAGAAGTGGAAGAAAAAAATAACTTGAAAGAGGGTGGGGAAATTATTACCTCTTCTTCGTGTTTTTCCTTTTGATTTGATAAAAAGAGCTCCTTAAGATGGCTTTATGACTAAAGTGAATCCTCTAGGATGAATTGAGGTATGTTGAGAGGATATTTGGGCAGGGTTTTTCTGATCCAAAAGGCTTTGATTATGTGTATTATAGATAAGTGGGAGTGCCCTTTTATAAGAGGGTTGAGGGGAACCTTAGGAAAAGATACAAATATTATTTTATAATAAAATCATTTTCAGTTTATAATGGATCCAAAATGGATTATTTAAAGGATATGGTGGGTATGGGTTGAAGACCACTCGACTAATAGGTTATAGACAGGTTTGGGTCACTATATTAACTTTATATTTTAGATTTAAATCTTTGTTAAATTGTTTTACATTTACCATGTCTCTTTGTATTTTTATATTATATGGTTAATAAAATTACTATATACTTCTAAGATAACCCCAAGTGGTTCATTAATTATAAAAATATATTTATATAAGTCCATTGGTCTAACCGTAGATTTTTAGGAATAGAATATCAATTAATAATATAGTATTTGTTCTAAAAACTCTTTTATGTCAATTTTGAAACTATTTGGTATTTTGACTTTGCTAAATTCATTAAAGCATTATTACTTCAAAAAAAATTCATATAACCAACCCTAATATGTCATTTCGACCAATAAAATTAGTGGAATTTATAAAAAGTTTCAAATTACTTTTATTTGGATATGTATAATATCAATTATTTTAATAAATCATTAATTCAGTAATTACTGTATCACCTTTGTGTCATAAATAAATTAAATTATTTAATTTCTAAAAATTATAAATAAAATACCATTATGTAAGTAATATTTTTATATTTATATGTAATATTTATAATCGAATTTATCTTTTGTATAACCCTACATTAATAAAGTTTTAGTTATTAAACTTTGATTTTAACTCTATTAACTATTCTTTGAATTAAATAATAATAAATTTTCTAATCGAATCCAAGTGGACCAAAGAGGTTCATATTTTATTTATAAGGTTTTTTTGTTGAATTGTACTTAGCAAATGGAATTAGTACATGTGTTACGGTAATAATAATATCATATTTACCCTTAATTACCCTATTTACCTTTAACCATGTTAAATAAAAGTTAAATGTTACTATTCACCAAAAAATATTTTTATCTTATTGAACCACATTTTACTCTTTGATATTAACCATGTCTCTCGGATCTTCAAAATTACACTCATAAAAGTGGTAAAATTATGTTTTATGTGAATTTGAAAATTTTTCTAGGAGATGGGTAAAAGACATTGAAAAGTTCAATAAAATTTTTATTTATCTAAAATTATTATAAACTGACTCCAATAAATTACATTGAACTTCTATAGGTATTATGTATCTATTTTGACCTAAACTAAATTTAAATAAAATAAATAATTATTTAAATAAAAATCCCTTTTTAAACTATAACATAGTGTTTTTCACTATTCATCAAAAATTGAACGTTTTTAGAAAAATACCAAAAAATCACCCTAGGATAATTTCGATATTTTGAATCCAAAAATGATTTCTATTTTACCAAATTAAAAACATAGAATTTGAATTTATTAATTTAAAATTAAATCCCATTGTCAAAACCATAAGGCGTATTTTTATGAAATAATAACTATCAAAAGATTGACACTTGTTTATATCCAATTTCAAAGTAAAATTACTTAAATTGACCAGCATTGGATTAAATGGTAAAAATATAATATATTTATACTTCCAAACCATTAAAATTTATAATTTAACACTACAAATTATTTTGATTAAAAAATTTGTTTTCAGTTTAAATATAGTATTTTCACTATTCATCTAAATATGAGATTTATCAGAAAAACACCAAATATTTATTGAAACTAAATTAAATTGTCCTAATTATAAAGAAGAAGTTTATTTTTTCAAATTGAATATATAATAGTTTCAAATATTGAATTTAAAAGGGTTCACCATTAAAAGGCCGTAAAAGTGCATTTGTTTTGAAAAATACTTCTTTTATCTTAAACATTAATTTGTTTTTACATTATGTATAAAAAACTCATAATATAGATTCTAAAATTATAAAGATTATATAATTTTCAAAATTCAGTTAATACTATTCATAACCACTTTTGAACAGCTAGTTTGATAAGTCGTGGTGCGCTTAAACTCGGTGTTGCGTGTAGTGCAAGTTTTTGAATTACTTAGAAGAAATAACGTACTATGAAATCTTGGGGTGTTACATTCTTTCCTCCTTCAATAAATTGAGACCTCGCAATTTGAAATTTTTCTTCTAAAATATAAGGTTGAAAATAGAAAATACCTTTGTGGGAAAACACACATCGAAAATTGGGTTAATAAAATTTAGTCTTAATACAAGGAAAATGGGAATGAAAAAGTCACCACCAAATTATGATCTCGATTAGGAGAACGTTGGTGGAAATTAGAGACACATAATTGGAAGAAAACTTAAATATTTATAGGGAGTGATTGAGGTCCTCATTCACAAACAAGTGTAAAATTGAGGGTCTCAAATCCATCAATCTATGATGATTTGAAATACTATCGGTTCAACAAAACATAAGGTATTAGGATAACAAATTTTTTGTTTTAAGATACCTTCCCTAATGTTTATGAATTAATTTACCCACAGAATAAGTGGAAAAAAATTATATATATATACAAATATGCTTGACAAGTAGAGTTTTACGCATCAACTAATTCCTACCACAAATTCATCTTTCACTCAAAAAGATTTCAAAAAAAATTATTCTATTTATCCTAATCATATAGTGTTCCAAAAATAATGAATTCATAATTAACATATCAGACCCTTTATAAAAATAAACTACACTATAAAATATTGGAAATTCACGTAGTCTAGTGGTAGGCGATAAATTCTAATCACACTGTGGTTGTGGGTTCGATTCCCGCAGCTTTTTCTGACGTGACGGGTTGTCACAAAGTCTGCGTGTTATCCTTTTATAAAAATCTAAAAACAACCTTTCAAGCATAATCCATTCAAACCATTAGTCTTATCCAAAATACTTCAATCCAAACTCACAGTCCAAAATTTATATGGAAGTTAAACACAATGAAGATCATTTTTTCCATGTAATAACATGTGAACACCTTCATCATGAATTATTTTAAAACATGGTAACACCCAAAATTACCATAAAACCTTATTGATCACATTCATTCACCTTTATTCCTTTTATAATACTAGATATACTTCTTCCATCCAAAAATTTTGTAAACTCCGACAATGATGGAATATACAAATTATTAATCAGTTTCAAGGTAGTCAAGAATATCCAACATAATTTATCCAATCCAAACATGTATTGTTCCAAAATCTCTACCCCAGTATAAAAACCATATTATGGTTTATCATTCTCTAAAACATATATTTTCCAAATATTTAACCTATTAGTGAGTCACTTTTCTTGGTTCCACAGAATCTCAAGTCCTTAATGAAATAGTACCGTAGTACAATCCTTATATACATTATAATTATTATAACCAATACATCATTGATACAACACTCAAATGACATAATTCTTTAATAACAACACAAGAAATCTAATCATTCCTCCTCATCTATGGTAGTATCATAACTTGATTATTATCAAATATCATCATTTGGGGCATACTCTTATGATTTGGACATTGGTTCATGTAGTGTACCTACTCCTTAAAGATGAAGCATTGTACATTTGAAACCTTTTTCTTACCCTTGCATTCACATACTTGGTGTCCTTTTTCTCCACACTTATAACAAACACTCATTACCTTCAGTCATGTTCTAGGGTGTTTCTTCCCACAGTTATCACATATTGAAAAATTATTATTTTCCCTCTTCCCTTTATCCATGTTTCTCTCTCCCATCCGTTTCTTCTCTTTCTTCCCTTAAAATCCATAGGACTCAGATAATTCTTTACTTATCTTATTAACACATGATACTATTTATTCATACGTTGAGAATACTGGTGAGATTATTTCCCTTCTAAATATTGGCTTAATTCCATGAAAGATATGATCCTTCTAACTCTTTGGTTCATACATATTTCTGGAGTTAACGTTCCTTCTACTGGGCACCATTTCTATACAATGGCATACACTAGGTTAGTCTATGAATCGGAATACATAAATCCAAACTTGTAAAACACCTAACATAAATTGAAAAGTTTATGGATATAATCCATAATCATAAAAAAAATTTCTTTGAAGAATCAAATACTCATAAACCCTTCATAATGGTTTGTAAATAATATGAGAATTATCCAAAGCATAAACCCCGGGTGTGTCGTAACCAAAAGTGAAGCAAGGCCCATTGTCATGCACTAACTTCCATTCAAGTCTTGATCAAAGTGGTGTTTCGGGTTTCACCCCTACGTACATCTGTTCCAGAGCTACCTCTACCTGCTCGTATCTAGATAGGGCTGTATTTCTTGGAAAACTCACAAAATCTCTATAATACCAAAATTCTCAGAAGTACTTCTATACTAATCCTCAAAGTCCATCTTAGGTCTATGTTCTCTAATTAGAGTTTATCTAAATCTAGCTTCCATGGTTTGTACTTAACATCCTCTGATACCAACTGTGACGCCCCGACCCCAGTTACCCAGAGTCGGTTCATTATTACATAACATTGTCATGATCACAAAAGATCAAGTCTCGAAAGACCAATTAGTTTAGTAGCCTTGGAAACACTAGATACATTCATTAGTCTTATATTACATCATAATGTGAAAACTACAACAAAATAGTCTCCCTCTTCCACACTCATATCCCCTTAGACTATCCCTGCTGGTCCGTAGTAAAATACTTCTTCACATCCGGGGAAAAATAAAACATAGAAAGGGGTGCGCTCAGATGCTCAGTAAGTATAACAATATAGTGGAAGCATTCAGAAATAAGAATAATAATTTAAGTTAGTGTATAACTAAAATAAAATCCTTTAAAACTTGAACTTCAGCATAATATAGAAAAAAATAAATGAAATATTTCCATCTACATATTCACATGGATATTCTACTATTTGAATAATCAAATTCAATTTCAACATCCACTTTCATAATGATAGAATTTATAATGCCAGACTATCATAACCACATAGTCAAGGACTTGTGCCAAGACTACAAATAAGATTTTGTCAAGGTCTTGTGCCAAGACACTAGATTATCTCATGTGACTTACTGGTGCATCGAGGAGCTATAGCGGGCTCCACCCATCACTTACTAATTCCAATGCATTCCTAATATGGACAGGTTTAAACATAACATAAACATTCGTATTAAAACTAGAATACGAAATTTCAGTACTTTCTCCATAAACCATGAATGGTATAAAAATAACACATCCATAGTCAAAAATATCACAAAACCTTCAATATAACATGGATGTTTTGTATCATTAAAAATCAACTTTAAATAGGCTTAAAATTCATAAAAGGATGTTGACAAAGATGAAATCAAAACTATTTGAGAGAAAAATCACTTTTTTTGAAAACGATTAAAAGTAACATAATTATTAAAGAAAAAATTTACTTTGAAAATATTCTTATAAGATTGTAATGGATGCTTAGATGATTTTATAACTGTGGAAAATATCTTCACCCACCGTATAAGTTAAAAAGACATTCTTACCTTAATTCTATTGAAATGGTTAAAAAGGACCTTGTTTGGAAAACGACGGAATGATTCCTGTATAAACACCTTATAAAAATTCAAACAAGGGTATAAATTACTTTAACCCATAGTCTATAAAATTTTAAGAATTTTCTGAAATACATTTTTGTGAAACATGGATGTGGATGATAAAGAGGTCCTAGTAAATAATTACATATAAACAACCTCGGATAATGAAGTGATTGTGAATTAAACCCTGACCTTATACTTTTCCTTGATTGAGGGTTGGATAAACTCATATATAATGGTTAGATAATTGTTATTAAATTATACAATAATCATATACATTAATATGATATCATATATGATCTTTTAACATTGTTTTGTTAATAATATCCTAGTATTATCGTCATTTTGGGTGTTAACGGATTCATTTTCCTATATATTATTTATTTTGTGAGTCATATTTGTTATGGATGGGATGTATCGTATTCATAACAATAATAATATCATGTGTTTATATATTATTTTTAAACATAAAATTAAAATTATTCTTGAATGGATACGATTGGGAATGTATCACATCGCTATGTGGAGACGGTAATCCGTACGTACGCACGAGGGACAATATCATTCTATTGATAAAAAAATAATATATAATTGGATGGTATATCATATATAAAGAATAATTATCATGTTATATTTATTATTTACATGAATTACTCACCATTATTTTACCCATCCAAATAATAATGTATTGAATAACAATTACACCACGACGTAGAGACGGTAATTCATACGCACACACGTATGGTGACATGTCATTCAAAGGATGGATAGAATAATGAGTATGGTTGTACCATATTTATAATAACATAACAGTATATAGAAGATACTGGATTTATTATTTTAGAATGGAAATAACAAAGAAAGAAGATTTGGGAGAAGAAACGAACTTGAAAGAGGGTGGTGAAATTATTACCTCATCTTCGGGTTTTTCCTTTTGATTTGATCAAAAGGGATCCTTAAGTTGGATTTATGACTAATATAAGGCCTCTAGGATAATGTTAGAGAAATAGAGAGGATATTTGTGCTTGGTATGGCTGAGCCAAAAGGCTTTGAAAGTGTGAATTAGAGAGAAGGCGGAGTGCCCTTTTATAGAGGGGTGAAGGGCACCTTAGGACAAGAAAGAAATATTATTTTATAATAAAATCATTTTCCATTTCTAATGGCTCCAAAATGGATTATTTAAAGGATAATGTGGGGATGGTTCTATAACCACTCAACTAATAGGTTTTATACAGGTTTGGGTCAATATATTAACATTATCTTTCATATTTAACTCTTAGTTAAATAGGTTGAAATTTACCACATCTCTTTGTTTTTTTATATTATATGGTTAGTAAACATACTATATACTTCCAGGAGAACCCCAAGTGGTTAATTAATGATACACCAGTCATTATATAAGTCCTTTGGCTGAACCATAGATCTTTAGGAATAGAATATCAATTAATAATATAATATTTGTTTTTAAAATTCTTTTATGTCAATTTTGAAACTATTTGGTATTTTTTTTTCAAAATTTATTAATGTATAATTACTTCAAACAAATTTCATATAACCAACCATAATATGTCATATTAACCTAGAAAATTAGTTTAATTTACAAAAAGATTAAAATTACATTTATTTGGATATTTATAATATCTATTATTTTAATATTTCATTAATTAGGTAATTACTGCATCACCTTTGTGTCATAAATAAATTAAATTATTTAATGTCTAAAAAATTAAGAATAAAATAAAATTATGTAAGAAATCATTTTATATTTCTAATTAATAGTTATAATCTAATTTATCTAATGTAAAACACTATATTAAAAATGATTTAGTTATTAAACATTGATTTTAACTCTTTTAACTCTTCTTTGAATTAAATAATTATAAATGACCTAATCTAATCCAAGTGGACCAAATAGGTTCATATTTTATTCCTAAGGTTGATTTTGGTCGAATTATACTTATCCAATTGAATTAATACATGTGTTATGGTAATAATAATATACTTTTTACCCTTAATTACCATATTTACTTTTAACTGTAGTTAATAAAAGTAAAAAGATTCTATTCACCAAAAATTATTTTTGTCTTATTGAACCACATTTTACTCCTTGATATTAACCGTGTATCTTGGATTTTCTAAATTCCACTCACAGAACCAATAAAATTATGTTTTATGTGAATTTGCAAATTCTCCTAGAAGATGGGCAAAAGACAGTGAAAAGGTCAATAAAATTTTTATATATCTAAAATTATTATAATCTGACTCCAATGAATTACATTGAACTCATATAGATATTATGTATATTTTTTGACATAAATAAATATAAATTAAATAAATAATTATATAAATAAAAATTTAGTTTTAAACTATAACTCAGTGTTTTTCACTATTCATAAAAAATTGAACATTTTCAAAAAAATACCAAAAATTCTCCCCAGGAAAATTTAGATATTTAGATTCCAAAAATGATGTCTATTTTAACAAATTCATAACATATAAGTTTCATTTATTAATTTAAAATTATTTCCCGTTATCAAAACCAAAAGGCGGATTTTTATGAAATAATAACTATCAAAAGATTAATACCTATTTATATCCAATTTTTATGTAATATTACATACAATGACCAGAATTGGATTAAATGGTAAAACTATAATATATTTATACTTCAAACCCATTAAAATGTATAATTTAACACTATAAATTATTTTGATTAAAAAAGTTGTTTTAAATTAAAATATAGTATTTTCACAATTCACCCAAATATGAAATTTGTAAGAAAAACACCAAAATTTTATTGAAACTAACATATTATGTATTGATTCTAAAGAAGATGTTTAATTTTTCCAATTGAAAATATTAATTTTTCAAATATTTTATTTAATAGGGTTCACCATTAAAAGGCTGTAAAAGTGAATTTTTTTGAAAAAAACTTCTTATATCTGAAAAATTAATTTGTTCTTACATTATGTATAAAAAAACTCATAATATGGATTCTAAAATTATATAGATTATATAAATTTCAAAATTCAGTTAATACTACTCATAACCACTTTTGAACGACTATTTGATAAGTCATGGTGCGCTTGAACTTGGTGTTGCGTGCAATGCAAGTTATTGAATTACTTGGAAGAAATAACATACTATTAAATCATGGGGTGTTACAACAACAAGCAGCAACCACTAAGTAAATTACTGTAGTAAAATGTGTAATGAATGTAAAGGTGCCGGAATACAAGCCCAACTGAAAAGTAAAAGTAAAATTGAAAAGAGAAAACAGCTCCGGGATCATCTACCAAGGATTCTACCGGAAGGGTAGGTACGTATCATCTCTACAGCACTTCACATCAGCACATCTCCTCCACGTACTTCCTGGTTCTGGCTCCCTCAAGCCTCATCCCAGCTGCTTGTTATCTACATAGGACACAACAAGGTGTGGGCGAAGCCCACGCACTGGTGAGTATAACAATACTCAGCAGGACCCTGAGACCCCCAAAGGTCTCCTAGAATTCCACAATGAAAAAACCACAAAGCATGATATCAATCAAAAAGAACAATGAAAAATACTTAGTTGAACCCAGGTTTAAGTGAAGTATATAAGTACAGATGATTAGTCGCGAAGCTGGATCATATTATTCTATCAAGAGGCACTACTGCTGACTATACAGAGTCTAACCCACACATGATCGATAGGTATTAACCCTCACAAGATCCTCATAGGATCCGACCCACCTGAAGTCGATAGGTACTAACCCCCTCAAGACCCACAAAGGATCGGTATGCGCTGACCCACATGAGATCACTAAGTGCTAACCCACTCAAGATCTGATGCACATAGGATTGGTATGTGTTGACCCACACAGGATTGATGAGCAATGACATGCATAGGATCTGACCCACACAGGATCCATAGTTGATGACCCACATAAGATTGCTCGGTACTAACCTCTATAAGATCTGTCCCCAACCTCCGCCTCACGGCCAGCCATTTTATTCCTTCTCATAACACACTTGACTCTGGGAGAACCACTCCTCAAGTTATTGGTTGTATTCAAACTAGCAGGAAGTACCATGAAGAAGAAACATGATGATCCACAACGTCATGGGGGTCCCAACACAATAGATGACACGTCAATCGGATGCTCGGTCTATAAGTTATTGTCATTTCAGTGTCGAGAGACCAGTTGGATTTGGAGTCGATCCGACAAGTATATTCTCCTACTTTCTCAAAAACTCACATGAAGTATTTCAAAAGGACAGCCTTGTCACTATGGTTCTTATAACACAGACGATGCCTCAATTAGATACATGGTCTGTTAGTTACATCCCTTTCCGTGAAACAGGGGGAGGGGGGAAATCGCACCTCGGTATGACCCGGATCGGTTGGGCCCGCCGAAATATGCCCAAGGGACTACTTCTCTAAAGGGGTCTCAATGCCAATGACTGCGTTTCAAACAGACACTTGGTTTTTTAGTTACGAGAATTTTTTTAACCAGGGACTGGTTGGGTCTGGACAATGTCTGACTCGATCAGACTGGCCCGATAGAATGGGTCCTATGGTCTATCGGACCCCACCCGAGTTCTTCCCATTAAGGGTCCTCCCGGTTCACTGGGTTCGGCATATCGGGGTCGGCCCGGTTCAGTTCACGGGCCCAGTCTGTAGTTAGCCTGCCCTTCCGGGTGGGGCTCAGCCCTCCCGCATTGGCCTGTCGGACTATGGGTCCGGCCCATGCCGGAACGGTCCACATGAAGGGGGGCCATCTTTTCCAGCTGGCCTCACGCTTGTGGGGTCGTTCGCCAGTCGGTGGGGCACCGCCCCACCACATTTAATGGTCGGCCGTTTGGCCCACCAGGTTTCGCCAATGCGGCGCAATGCGGGCTGTGCTGCACCTTCTTTCCATGGCCTGCTAGCCACATCTGCTTTCGCAGGCAGCACCTACGGGCACCACCCTTTTCCCGTGTAGTCAGTTTGGGCTGGCCACAATGGCGTGCCATCGTGAATCGACTTCCACCACCTGTGGCCGGTTTCCGCGGGTCCCCTCTAGCCACCGCCGACCACTACGAATATGGCACGCCTGTGGTTTCTTCTACGGGTCACCGGACGCGCTCTGATGTTCATTCATGGTGTTATTTGTGCCTTCGACTCTCTCGTGTGGTTGTTGTCATAGTGTGACCCACTTTTTCACATTTTCATCAATCTAAGGAAACTGTCCCTAATTAATGGAGCCTGAGCAAAGTGGTGGAGGGTCTGGGCATTTTTCTTATGGCCTCCTCCCTTTGCGTTAAAGTTATATAATGTAGGACATGATTTAATTCATCAAGCACAACTTCAAAAAAATAAACCCCTAACCTGGATGAGACATTTATTGACGATGATCTATGGAACCCCCCTTCATCATTAATGTATGTTCATGATTTGGGGGCTCTCGACACCGCTCTCTAGAACCGGTCTCTTCCTCCATGTGGTTGGTGTGGTCATACTTTTCTAGAGCTTTGTCACTTGCTGAAGTCAATCCAACACTTTACCATGAGCTCCATAAAAATAGGAGAGGGAGAGGGAGAGTAACGCACAAGGAATTAATGGGGATCATTTAATTAAGGAACCTTATTAATTCCAATGGTGTGGTTACAAGAATAAAGGGGAGCCAATTCATTTAATGGCTTGACATGTCATTGGTCCCGCTATCGATGCTTGTCAATCGGAGGAAAAGAAAATGAGAGAAATAAAATAACATTGTTATTTTATTATTCTTCTAGTACTCTAAAATCTAACTTTTTCTACCAACCTACTAAGAACGAGGTGAAGCATCCCTTAAGAGAATCTCAGTTCTGCGGATTAAATAGTGACTTTGGGTTTTTAATATGAGAAATGGTTCAAAAGATGGAAAATGTCGCACACGTGTTTACTGAACGTACCTTAAAAAAGGTTCAGAAATTCATTTCGGGTGCTCCAGGCCTCAGAATCACGAGCCTTAAATTTTCACATACTCTTAATAATTCCATATAATTAAAAAAATTACATTGAAAATCTGGATCATTAAATTCTTTTAACCATAGGGGTTTTTATTTCTGAAAGCCAGAAATTAGACTAAAGAAACAAATGTGGATATTGAGAACGAATCTGAGCCTCCATCTTCAATGTGCTCTCTTGGAGGTCCCCGTATTTCCAGTAAATATATACCAGATGTATCGATTTTCTATGAAGGACCCACTCCTGTCGATCCTCAATATCCACTAGAACCTCCATAAAATACTCCCCATCATCAATGTTTAGATCCCCCAGTTAAATATTTGTGATGGATTTTGCGCGTACTTCATCATTTGTGAAATATGGAGAATGTCATTATCCCAATGAATCTGTGGGGATGATCTAGGTTATACACCACCTCACCAACTCTACTAAGAAAATTAAATGATCCGATTAACATTAGAGATATCTTTCCACCCCGACAAGTCTCTTCACACCTCATCAAGGTTAGACCCGTAAGAAGATATGGTCTCCCATCTCGAACTTGAAAGGTCGTTGTCTCCTATCATCATAAGACATCTTCATTCTCTATGCAGCATAAATTCTCTCCTGGATGATATGCTCATTCTCAGTGGTAGCCTGTACCAACTCTGGACCCATAAGTGTGGATCCCCTCGGGTCTGTCCAACATAGAGGTGATCTGCATGGTTGATTGTACAAAGCCTCAAATGGTTCCATACCGATGGTGGAGTGATAGTTTTTGTTGTATAATAACTCTAACAAAAGAATTTGATCCTCTCAACTATGACCGAAATCAAGGACGCAAGAACGAATCATGTCACTATGTGTCTAAATGGTCCGCTCCATCTGATCATCCATCCGTGGATGAAAGGTGGTGCTCAAATGTAGCTAAGTTCTGAACACCTCCTATACTCCCTTCCACTACTAGGATGTAAAACATGCATCATGGTCAGAAACTATTGTCGATGTCACCCCATGAAGCTGTTCAATCATCTGTACGTAGAGGTATCCCAAACCCTCTACTGATTCCTACTCTCAGCTGTGTAGGAAGTGGGCCGACTTGGTGGCTCAGTCAATGATCACCCAGATGGAATCATGTCCCCTAGACGCCCATGGTAGCCCTATCACAAATTCAATAGAGATACCATCCCACTTCCACTAGGGTACCTCTAATGGCTGAACTAATCCTACATGAACGTGATGCTCATCCTTCATGTGTTGACAAGTGAGGCAACATGAAACAAACTATGTCACTTCCTTTTTCATACCTATCCACCAGTGCTGACATCGGAGGTCCTGGTACATCTTCACCACACCATGATGTGCCGCTAGAGGGGATAAATGGAACTCCCTCAACAACTCCTCTCGTAGCACCATCGAGACCATGGTGCATCCTCTGAAGATGATGACGTGCTCCCCACCTTCAAAAGTCCATCAGGATCCTGTCCTGTAGATATCTGAGAACGTTGAGCCTCGCATTCAATGTACCCAAGATGTGCCTCCCGAACTCACAGAAGAAGTGGGGGAGTGATATTCATATATAAGAGGTAAGCTTCCTCATCTATATCCACAAATGATATCCATAACACATCACACTGATCTATCCTGTCACTCGGAAACTGTAGACTAGATCTCCTGCTAAGTGTGTCTGCTACTATGTTCCCCTTACCAAGAGTATGGATTATCTCAAAGTCATATTCTAGGAGGAACTCTATCTTTCATTGTTTTCATAGGTTAATATCCTTATATGATAATATATACTAGAGAATATTGTGATCGTAGTAGACTGTAAAACATTTTCCCATCATGTAGTGTTGCACATCTTCAAGGCGAAGACCACTGCTACTAACTCTAGGCCACAGGTAGTGTAGTTCTACTCATGTTGTGTCACCTGTTGTGAACCATAAGTGATCACTGGTCTTTCATATATCAGGACACATCCAAGTCTGTTCCATGATGTGTCACGGTAGACTACATATCCAACGCTCTCTTCTGGTAGCATCAAGATGAGGTCACTCTTCAGTCTCTACCTCAACTCCAAAAAACTCTAATGGAATCTCTCTGTCCATATGAAGGGTAGTCCCTTCTTTTTCAATGATAATAATGGTGCCATAACTCTAGAAAAGTGAGGTATGAATCTCAGGTAGTACCCAGCCAACCCCCACTACTAGAAAACGGGCCTATACCCAAGATTTTTGAAAACCGTGGGTATACGGATAATTTGGGGATTTATACCCAGGGTTTTGTCCAAAACCGTGGGTATAGATTATTTTTAAAGACTAATACCCATGGTTTTGAAAAACTGTGGCTATAGGTGTTTTTTCGAAAGACCTATACCAACCGTTCTTCAAAACTGTGGGTATTGGGGGGGGGGGGGGGTTTGAACACCTATACCCATGGTTTTAAATAACCGTGGGTATAGGTTTCCCACCAGAAGGATAGAAAAAAATTATACAGGACAAAGAAAAAACAATTTGGCGGGAAAACAGTTTAAATGAATGTATATAGATATATACAAAATGTAAATAACAAAATTTTTGTAGATGAGTTGGTGAGGTGTCGGTTTGTGCTCTGCATTGCCACGGGATCGAATCCTTGTGGCAGCTATTTTTCTAAAACCGAGAGTAATATTAATATATTAATATAGATATAGATATATATTAATAGAATTATATTTTTTGGGTTGGTTTGTCGTCAGGACTGTGATGTCGAGGTCGCGGGATCGAAACACGCGGTTTTCTGTTTTTCTAAAATGGGTATCAATTATTATTTTTAATGAAATATAGATATATATAAATATAAGCACCTTAGCGTGGGTGGTAGGGTATATTCATTTTGAGAGGCCATTCGCGGGTTCTAATCCCGTGCCTACAATTTTTGTACAAAAAAAATTAATACCCACAGTTTTATAATAGTGGCAATTGGGCTTTGACACCATGGTGGGGAATTGACAGCATGGCAATAAAGATTTTCCCATGGATTGTAAAAACTGTGGGTATAGGTTGCAGACCTATACTGACACCACTCAGCCCCACGGTTCCCAAAACCATGGGTATAGGCTATACCCATGGTTTTCAGAGCTATACCCACGGTTTTGAACCATTGGTATATGTTATTTTTTCTGTAGTTCCCAGGAAACTCGGTTCCTCGGTCACACTCTTTGGTGGCTCCCAAGAAAGCACAACCTCTATCTTCTCTAGATCTACTACAAATCTGGACTTCAAGATAATGTGTCCCAGAATGTGGACCACTAGTATCCAGAACTGGCACATCAAGAGTATACCATAAATATAGTGATCTCATAGTGTATCCAGTACTATTTGCAGATGATAGGCATGCTCCTCCTCCATAACTGGGTACACCAATATATCATCAATTCTGAACACCACAAAGCGATGGAGGAATGGCTAGAAAATTCTATTCATGAGTCCTAGGAACACTTCATGGCAGTTGGTCACGCCGAATGACATAACAAAGAACTCATAGTGGCCACACCAACATCTGAAGGCCATCTTCTGCACATCCTCCTCGTGTACCCTATGCTGATGATAGCCTGATCTAAGGTTTATCTTCAAAAACCAACGAGCTCCCATAAGTAGGTCAAAAAGATCATCAATCCTTAGAAGTGGATAATTGTTCTTCATGGTAACCTGGTTCAGGCACCGATAATCTACACAGAGCCATAAAATCCCATCTGCCTTCTTGGAGAACAAAATCGGGGCTGCCCTTGGAGAAACATTGGGCCTTACGAACCCCTTACTCTACAAGTCCTCTAACTATACCCATAAATCACGAAGCTCTATGGGAGCCATCTGATATGTTGGTGTAGATATCAGTGTCTTCCCAGGGTACAGGTCAATTTAGAAGTCCACCTCTCTGCGAGGAGGTAGTCCCGAAACATCCTCATGGAAAACATTGGCATACTGGTCCACCACTAAAAGATATTCCGGACATTCAACATCAAATGAACTGAGGGTAAGGCTAGAAAACTGATGTGTGATTTGCTGCACCATCCTCATGGAAATTCGATGATGTGCTGCAAAGGTTCCCTTCTCACCGGTGAAGGAATACCCGGTAACATCCACGCGGACACACCAAACTTTGTGCCAAATACAGTCAATCTAATCATGGATTATGGATAACCAATCCATACCGAAGATGAAATTGTAAGGACTCGATGCCTCTAATAGAAAATCCCATATGAATCTCTAACCTCCTAGAGTAATCTCGTATTTCTGGCACCAGTGTGTAATCGTCAAATCTTCTACCGTAGGAGTCTCTAATCGTAAAGATCGAGCCAACGGCTCCACAAGAATCTCTGAGCTCTGAATGAGAGTCATGGAAATGAAAGAGTGACTAGAACCTGTGTCTATAAGTACTGCAGCTAAAGTGGAGTAGACCCATATTGTTCCTATAATCATCTTTGGAGCACTGTGGTCATAGGCCCTAGCTGCCTGTATATGAGCTCATCATGTTCCTCCTTCTCCCTCTAGTTGGGGTGGACCACTTGGAGGTGGTGGCGGTTGAACCTAGAACCATCATCCACCACCTATTGTATGACCTTCTTCTCTTCCACGTCTACCACCCTAAGGACCTCCTCGATCGAATCTTTGCCTCTGCCTTTGTGGTACCTCGACCATCTTCTGATCATCGGTACAACAGGTCAGGCAGTTGAGAGCCATGTGGCCTTGTCCGCCAAACATGAAGCACACCATACCTCCCAGCTGAACTCTGCTTCCTCACCAAATTCTCACCTCCGACCCTGCATCCTAGGGTTTTCCATCAGAAGGTATGGTTGGATTGAACATCTGTGTCATCTTCCTACTACAATACATATAGGAATATTCTACGTGTCACCATGGGGTGGTTCTAGTTGTCGGTGTCTTCTATGTAAGGAAGCACTAAACCATTATCCCTCTCTCTCTCTAAGACTACAACATGCGTCAGGATGTTGAGAGGTACCATCAAATATCTGATATCCCGTTGGATTCCCTTCTTGAAGGTCTGGGCCCTAAAGAAAGGGTTTGTTACCATGTCAGTAGAGTAGCATGAGAGATCAGTGAATCATTCCAAGTACTGGGCCATGGTCAGGCTGCCTTGTTGTATGTGTATGTGCTCATGAATATGCATAGAGTGTAGAGTCAGTGGGATTAAATCTTCCCTGATGAGGCCCTCAAAATCTACCCAAGTGAAGGTCGCCTCGTCGGACATCTAAAGAGTCAGGAACCACCATCTCCCTATTGCTCCCTAGAAAACACATGAAGCTAGGATCACCATCATCTCGGATGGTGTCCCAGCTTGGGGAAAAACTCTAGCCACGTCCTCCAACCAGTCCCCAATTGCCTGCAGATCCGTCTCTCCTCAGAACCTTGGGGGCCTCTACAATTGAAACTCGTGCAACGTGCTCATTTGACATTCACTATCTATTGGTGTGGTTGGCGAAAATGGATGCCCAATGGGTTTTGGTGTAGCTGGTACACCACCTGAAGGTGATAACACCGTAAGAGGGCCCTGCACCGAGGCCTCATCACTCGATGGGCCATTATCATATACTCTCTTGGGAATCCTGGATGGCTATCTTCATGGTGGCATCCTAATAGAAAACTGGCGCACTGTGGTCAAAAAGTTATACTTGGTGAGATGACTCAAAGAGATCAAATGAAAAACACTTCCAAAACACAAGCAATCAGTGTTTTCGTGCACCGAGTCAGAAATCAGAATCCAGGGTCTCGGTGTATGGATATATTGGCCAACACACCAATAATGGATTCCCCTAACTAAAAACCATATTCAAAACACTTAACACAATTGCTCCATTATAAAGATCAGATCCCTAATTCTTCGATTGAACCGACTCCACTGATACCACATTGTCATGACCCCTCCACCGGGGCCCGTGTTGTGACTTCCATAAGCCCACCTTCCGTAGGCCATGGGATGGATACTAGCACTAAAACAGTGTATCCCTATATTGGTAAGGCATTTAATTTTATCCTATATAGACACACAATCCCTTAATAAAAACAAGAAGTGACCACAAAGTCTACTGTTGTAGTAAAAAGGGTACTAAAAGTAAAGGGGCAGAAATACAAGGCCATATAAAAAGTAATAGTACCGCTAAAAAGAGAAAAAAACACATGGATCATCCACCAAGGATCCTACTTGAATGGTAGGTACATATCGTCTCCACAACCCTCTACGTCAGCTTGTCTCCTCAGTGTACCACCTGGTCTTGGCACCCTCAAGCCTCAACCCATCTTCTCGTCATCTTCACAAGACACAACATCGTACGGGTGAAGCTCATGCAGGACGGAGTATAACAATACTTAGAAGGGACCCTGAGACCCCTTACGGTCTCCCAGAGTTTCTAAAGGACAACCACAATGCATGATCTCAGTCACAAAGCACAAAGATAAAGACTCAGTTCAACCCAAGCTTACGTAAAGTATAGAAGTACAAATGATTAGACACGGAGCTAGATCATCTTATTCTTTTAAGAAGCACTACTATTGACCGTAATGAGTCTGAACCACAAAGGATCGATAGTTACTAACACCCACAAGATCCGTATATAATCTGAACCACCCTAAGTTGATAAGTACTAACCCCCACAAGACCCACATAGGATCTGACCCACACATGATCAGTATGCGCTGACCCAGACAGTATTGGTGAGCGATAACCCATTCAGGATCGGTATGAACTAACCCACATAGGATCATTGAACGCTATCCCACACAGGATAGATAGGTGCAGACCCTCACTAGATCTCTCGGTACTAACCTCCATATGATCTGTCTCCAACCTCCGCCTCACTACCAGCCACTGGATTCCTGCTCATTTCATGCTTGATTCTGGGAGAACCTCTCCCTAAACTATCGGCCATATTTCAATCAGAATGAAGTCCCCTGAAGACGTAACCTAATGATCTGTCACGTTATGGGGTCCCAATGCAAAAGAAGACGCGTCAATCGGACGCCCGTTCTGCAAGTTATTGGAATTTTAGTGCTTAGGGCCCTATTGGATTTGGATTCAATCCAACCAGAACATACTCCAACATTATCCAGAGTTCTCATAGAGTATTTCAAAAGGAGCGCCTTGTCAGTAGGGACCTTATGCCATAGGTGGCATGTCAATCGGATGTCTGGTCTGTTGGTTACATCCCTTTCTTTGAAATGGGGGGGAATCGCACCTCAGTCCATCCAAGATCGGTTAGGACTACCAGAATATGCCAAAGAGAATGCTTCCTTAAAGGGATCCCAATGACATAGAGGGTGTGTCTAATGGAAACATGGTTTTTTAGTTTTTGGCGTTCATAAAACCGAGGACGGGATGGGTCTGGGCCCAGTCTGACTCTGTCAGACCGGCCTGACGCAACGGGCCCCGGGGTCTATCAGACCATGCCTAGGTTTGGCCCGTTAACGGTCATCCTGGATCCCTGGGTCTAGCCCCACAGGGTCGGCCCGGTTCGGTTCATGGTCCCACGTCGCGGTTGGTCCTGCCCGCCGGGGGGGCTTGACCCACTTACACTGGCCCGCTGGACCGCGGGTCCATCCCGTGCCGGAATGATTTGCACAAAGGCAGATCACTGTGTCCAGCTGGCCCCGCTCTTGCAGGGTTGTTCGCCAGTCATTGGGGCACTACCACCACCACATTTAGTGGTCGGCCGTTTGGCCAATTCGGTTTTTCCATGGGTGCACGACGTGGGTTGTACTGCCCCTTCCTACTCAGGCCTGCTGGTCGCTGCCACATTCGCCGGCTGTGCCAACAGGCACCAAACTTGTCCCGCATGGAGGACTCGGGCCATCCGCCATCGGCATCCTTCGGCCTCCGCAGCGTGCCATCGCGAGCCTCCTTTCACTACCCCCAGTTGGATGCCATAGGTCACCTCCAGCTGCCGCTGATATGGCACATTGATGTTTTCTTTTGTGGGACACCGAACATGCTCTGGTGTCTGTTCTTGATTTCGTCTATGCCTAATGTTCTCTCATTCTACCGCGATCATAGCATGTCCTGCTATTTTCGCATTTCCATGAATCTGAGGAAATTTTCCCTAATAGAACGAAGCATGAGAGAATCAGTGGAGGGTCTGAGCCTTGTTTGGTTGGCCCCTGCCTTCTGCGTTAAGTTGATAGAAAACATGAGAGATTTAATTACTAGAGGACAACTTCAAAAAAATAAACCCCCTAACTGTAAGAGACGTTCACTGACAATGGTCGACGGAACCCCCCTTCGTCGTTGTCATTGGTTTGTGATTCGGTGGCGTTCATCACCTCTCACTGGAACCGGTCTCATCCTCCAAGTGGTTGGCATCAGGTTACTTTTCTAGAGGTTTGTCTCTTGGTAAATTCGTGCCAACACTCCACCCCGAGCTCCATACAAATAGGATAAGGGGAGGGTGAGTAATGCACGTGGAATTAATGGTGTTCATTTAATTAAGGAACCTTCTTGATTCCAATGGTGTGGTTATAGGAATAATGGGGAGTCAATCCATTTAATTTCTTGACATATCATTGGTCCTACAACCACCACTTTCCTAGTGGAGGAAAAGAAAAAGAGAGAAATAAAATAAAAATTTTATTTTATTATTCTTTTAAAAGTCCAAATTCTAACTTTTTCTCTTGGCCTACTACGGTCGAGGTGAAGCCTCCCGTTAGCGAATCCCAATGTTGTGGATTCAATTGTTCCCTCTAATTTTTAATCCAAGCACCAGTTCAAAAGATAGAAAACACTACCCACACATTTACTGAACGTACCTTAAAATTGTACAAAAATTCATTTCGAGAACACTGAGCCTCAGAATAACATGCCCAAAATTTTCATAGACTCGTAATAATTCCATATGTTTCAAAATATTACATGGAAAATCTGGGTCATTACACTATGAGTATGAGAGTACACTAAATTATTTTCCACAAATACCATGACAATATAATCCAGATAGGGTTGGAACACCATATTCAACAAATCTATGAAAATAGTGTGCAGGTTCATAGGGCCAAAAAACATAACAATGTACTCATAAAGCCCATACCTGTTATAAAAATCTATACAAGGTATCTATGAAGACTTGAGTCACACCTGATGATAGACTGATCATAGGTTGATCTTAGAAAATAACATCACTCCTCAAAGCTAGTCAAATAGATCATCTATTCAATGAATTGGATACGATTTCATGACAACAAGCTAGTTCAACCATTTGTAATCCATGCATAGATGATGTTTCCCATCAACCTTCTTGGAGAAACTCATGGGCGAACCCTAAGAGGAAGTTCTATTCCTTACAACATCATTTCCAAAAAATAAATATATCTTCCCTTTGAGCTCCTGGATCTCAGTATATTTCATCCTATAAAAACAAATAGAAATTAGACTGGGACTTTGAATATGCTTGATCATAAACTCTACATATCACTAAGGAGGAAATAAAGGTAAATCATCATGAAACATGTCTAATAAATGATATACCAATAGAGGGAATTCATCCTGATGTAAACCCTACTCCTCTATGAATTGATTGGAAATCTGGTCGGTCACTCCACCTTTCTTGTGGTGATCTTGTATCGCTATACTATCATGTACATACCACTCACCCTTGTGATGATAAAAGCTTCCCTATAGTGATGTAAATGATAACCTTCGGTGATAAAATTCTACAAAGCTGTGATACAGAATCAACCAATCCAAGCATATAGTGAAATCAAATCCCACCGTCTTCAGAAAAAATAGGTCCCATAAGAAATGGTTATTTCCTATCTTAAGGTCACAATACCTACATTAGAGTATTCCCTATGACCATACTCTCAATGGTGTACCTGGGGTCATTACACCCTAATAATACTTTATTTCTACCTTGTGAAATTATGTGATAGATAAAGAGATGAAGGAGTGTGAATAACATGTATCATATAAAGTAGATACTACAATAGAGGCTACTAGAAAAGTACCTCAAACATTAGATGATCTAGTAGCCTAATCATTGGGAATCATCTTTAATTCATGAAACATAGCTGATACAAGGACCTATACAATAGTTTTACTACTATGATAAAAACTACAATGCTAATGCTTCTGGTGATTAGGAGTCTGGATGCCACGGTAATGATCGACTCCTAAGTCAGTCCTACTGATGCTACCCCAAGTCTCAATCTGACATAACATAAAAGAACCTATCCTTGAAGGGGGATCTCGTATGAAAACTCTTCCACTAGAAACTAATGGATAGGTCTGACAAAATATTTGAAGATCCCCGAACAACCTCTAGACCGGTGCTCTTGGGGATCTCTGTCACACGGAGGCTTCATATTCCTCTATCTTTAACACAGACGGAACACCATGAAGTTTCCATCATGGGTACTCTAGAATCCACTTCCCTAAATAGAATCTTCGAGGTATCTATTTCTACTAATGTAAGAACTATTGTCCTACCTAGACACTCATCATCCATTCCTGGTACTTTAGTCATCCCTCAGGATGTCCTTAGTGATAATAGCATGATTGACTTTTTTAGAAAATTTAGGTAGGAAAAATACATTCACCTAAGTATGGATGGAATATTGTTTCCTATCCTTGAAGTTTCTAGAACATTAAAGATCATTACCATCTAGAATTAATGAAAATTAATGCTACTCAGTAAATCATGTTGAATACTCCATTACTAACATATAACCCTTTTCAAGATGCATAAAATCTCTATAGGTGTATTTATATGTTCAAATACAGACATGAATGAATCTAGCCAAGAATCAGTGGCCTGCGGATCTCTATCACTCGAGAAGGTATGAGGACGCTACTGTTGGAACTCATGTGTTAGATCATCCATCGTAGGAGCCGGCTATAAAGCACCATTCATGTACTACCTCGGACATAAGAAACTATCATGAAGTTGAGTTTCAGTGCCCAGATCAAGTACAACAGGTCATGCCTCAGGTTGTACTCCTAGAGGTAAGACTGGTAACATAGGGCCCACCACATCTACAACATGGTCATCATTTCCCTCATGGTGCACGACATGAGGACTTCATGGTAGTTGTGGTAAACATATGCCAATAAAATGACTCCAAAAAAGATTTAAGTAGATAGATAACAACACATGGGGAAGCTAAACATAAGGAAATGGCTCCCCACCAACAATATATTATCCCAACTATGCAATTAGAATTACATGTATCGGTATATCCTCATGTATATATTATAGTGGTTCTAGTAGAGTAAGATTCAACTATAACATGCCACATCATTTACTAGATACCATTTTACTTTATAAATCATCTTTTATATTTATAGTTTTCATTTTTTTATTTTTATATATCAATGCTCATATAGAATGGATTTTCAATCCTAGAGAATCTGGTCCCATACACGTTATCACTGAAAAAGATTCCCATTTGATTTTAATCTAATGGCATCACATTGTAAATTAACCATTCCAACCCACGAGCGACCATTACACCTCCAGTATTGAAACTAGAATTCACGCAATCATAACCAAGGTGAAATAAAATCACACACACACATAGATATATATATATATAATTTTCAATCAATTTTCATTCTCATGCCATATAATGGAAGTAGTGAAATTCACCTATATAGCATTTCATATGCATGGAATGTGAATTCTAGCTACATATGATGATGAATTTAATAATGATCCCTGCTTTCAAATCATTATGCCAAGGATTAAATAAGTTCCTCAATCATTATAATAATCAATAACTACACGGAAAATTTGTTACACCAAATGGTGAAATAATATCAACAATAATACCAAAAATAACAATAATTATAATTCAGGTTACTTGGAATTTATCTCAAACATGGGAAAGCATGCATATAAAAACACTAACAGTGTGAAAGAATGCATATATAAAAGTAAACCAGAAAAATAATGAAAATACCCATGTACCTACTTCATCCCTCAGCTAATGTCTAATCATGTAAATAGTTCATTAATTAATTGAGTTCTCGTATATATAGTGACTCATGTTAGGGGATACCAGCACTAAAATGATAATATAAAAGATACAATGTGAACAAGGAATCAGTTATGATATTTATAATGAAGATGTTTGAAGGGGAGAACCAAGGAAACCTAGACCTCAAGGGTCTCCAACTCAATAGTAACTATAGCATGGATAGGGGGTAAAACTATGATCCATGTATTATCATCCAAGGAATTCTCTAATACAATAATTCTAACAGAGTCCAAGGAAATCATCCAAGGTAAAATAGGATAAGTAGTTACTATGCCCAAGGGAGTATCTGAGGCATCTCATGTCTGTAAAAGTCAGATTGGGTCCAAAGAGTGAATCCAATGAATCCTAAAATTATAAAGGAGAGATCCTATAATTCCATACTGAGAATCCACTGATACATGAGGATCGTGTTCCAGGGTGTGTCTTACCCTTAGCAACTAGAATCCTTGAATTGGAATGGCGTCCACAAGTGCTCAAGGCTTTACCTCAAGAATCCTAGGGCTTACTCGAGTCGTTCCACTCCAATAGTGATGTGAATTTATATATAAAATTTTTCATCGTACAATTGATTTATTTAATTAATTTCACCATGTAGTGATCATAGCATTTTACAAGGTTTTTTGGTTCAATCCTTGCCTTTTATTAGTTTGAAAAGGCCAAGGGGCATGCAAACATTCAATTAATTCATATGAGTCATATTTAATTAATGTGGCTCATGTTTCTACCTTCCATAAAAATGTAAAAGGTGTTCTATGAATGTGAAACAAAATTTTTCAACTACATTTAGCTAGTCCAAGTCATTTAAATAACATAATATCCAATTCCATTTAAAATTAACTATTCATGTTGAGGAACTTACCTTAGGCAGTTCAAGTGGGACACAAACATGGAACTATCCAATTATCAATTCAATGTTAATTTAGTAAATTAATGATTAACATTAAATGGTTCAAGACAATCCACACTCGATCGGTGGGTCAACCAACTATGTCGAAGCACTAAAATCCTAACTAAGGATAGACACCTTGCATGGGGTGGTTGATGTTGTGGACGTAACCACCAATGATGGATAACATATTTAATACGATTCATAGAACACATTTTTAATGAGTACAAGAATGACAAATTAACTAAACAGTTGATTCCCAATGACATCGGTGCGACCACATGAAAATTTCTAAAGAGAAGAATCTTGATACATGAGTTATCGACCCCCTACCTCATACTCATATGACAATCCACATCCGGTACCATCCTCTATTTTGGCCTAGATTAGAAGAGATCCGAAGAATGGATCAATGAACTAAAATTGGGGAATATGATCTTACACTAAAATAGAATCATCAATAAGAAGAATAACAAGAAATATTAAAATGAATCGAGACCTTATTCGTATAGATCAAACATGATAAATGGTTACATAATTGGACATAGGGTGCAAATTCAGGATCAAAAGCTATATTAGATGGCTTTCAGGCTTGGAAAGAGAGAAAAGAGGGTTTATGTCTAATGGAAAAAAATATATCAGGGGTGAGGTATAAAATGTAATTTAAGGGAACTCCCATAAAAAAGACCAAAATTAGATTTTAATGGTTCAGTTTCATTTTTTTTCCAAACCATTCACCAACTGTGGATGATCTACAGTGGGAATTGGGAACCCGAACGGATAATCTGCACAGTTTGGGGAACTATACACCAACCATGAAAACCATTTCTATAATTTGGTATGTATTTTTTTGATGGTCGTATGACCCAAATTGTATAGATAGAGAAAACTACACACTCGCCTACTGCACACTGTCCAGCCTCACACAATTGAAACTAACCATGAAACATTCCCCACTGTTTCATATTAACATGCAATATATGAATTTCTACCAAAAAAATCCGGGTTATGGTCTCTGGCAATTCCCAAAACACCCCTGAGGCCTTCACAAATTCATTAGGCATACATATTATGTTCATAAAAGAGAATTAAACCAAAAATAAAAGGATCCATACCAGATTCAAAACTATGTTCATACATCTAGGAGTCTATATTTCTAAAATTAAGAGAATAAATGTATTAAACCACCGATTATTCACATAAACCATTTAATTCATCTCAATTATTTTATAATATTTTCTTAGTCCAAAATACACACTACATTATCTTCAACACTCATCGTTTAGAATAGAATATTTAAATCCTTGCATCATACTGAATAACTGATCGATGTGAGCTATTGAAATTATAATCATGATACATGGTCCCAATTAATAAACATCATGCACTGTGTTTGTTAAAAAATCTCCTAGAAACTAACATGAAAATTAATTCCCAAAACATATCTTAAAATTTTTATCATCTTAGGTGATCTAAATCTCTCGATAGAGAGCACCATTATCGAATACACCTTAAAAAATAATTAATGGGAAACTTGGGAAAAAATTAGGTCACATCATAATCAATATTGGTGTTTAGTATTATAAAATACCTATAATTCTATACAATTGACCTTTACTGGTCTTGAAATTATGACCATTAAGATCTATACTGAAAATCACTTGACATGGATTTTTTACACTTCATAATCAGACATTGATATGAAAATATATATTTTAGTTGACTTAATTACATGTATCAATATTTATAAATTTTATAAATATAATGACAATATTATTATTATTATTGAAAAAAATTATATTTCCTACTTATTTAAAACCGAACATCCCATGTTTACATATCTATATACATTTATATTCTTATATATATCAACAAAATAAAACATATATGTATATTGTTATATAACATGTATAGTATTATATTGAATAAAATAAAAATTATATATTTATGGTCTTTGTGGTCACAAGAAATGAATCAACATGCACACACAAAAACACGAGATAACATTGATCATACCTCATCCCCACCAAGGATAGGCCCACAAATAAGACAACCCTTACAATAAATTGGCCTAAAGTCCATGTCAATTGAAATCCATTACATGGTCTTTGTTCATTTCATCCTACCCAAAAAAACCCTTATTTTGGGTTTCATCATCATATACCTAGGTTTTCACCCCTTTCTTCATCACCATTTTTATTATAAGCCAATAATTCCCCTATAAATCTCGTATAAGAGTGGATACAAAGATATTAACCTAGATCATATTTAACTTTTTTATTCTTACTATTAATATAGTATCTTATCTTATCCATCACATATAATTTATCTTTCACCACTTGATATTTTTTTATGTTTTTTTAAAAATTGGGAAAATATGTTAGGGTTATAATTATTTTTTAAAATGTGTCCTTGGAAATGTAAACCCCTTTCATGCTTAATTATTTTGCAAGGAATCATGAACAGGGTTCATTCTTCAAAATATCCTAAAATGGATGTGTTAATGAGGTTCACAGAAATATTATTTGAATAAATAATAATATAATAACATGAATATTTAAGGTACTGAGCATACCTAGCCCTAAAAGACTTAATAAAAATTAAAGTACACTGAAGACAAAAATAAATGACACATAAAGTGTCTCCAAAATATGAGAGTGGGTAGCCAAGATCAAAAACAGAAATAAAGTCCAAATACCCAAAAAAATTCACAAAATCCAATAACAAATAGCCAAAAGGACCCCAATCACAAGTAGTATCAAAGCATCTATTACATTCAAAAACGTCCAACTCGGAATATCATGCGAACTCAACCACATTTATGAGTCACACTGACACTACTCCACCCGAGTTCATCATCTGGGAAGACAAGTCCTTCAGGCCGAGGAAGTTGTCTTGTTCAATATAATCATCACTCATGCAAATTAATTCATCCCCAATGTCTTTGGGAGATATGTTTATATCATCACAACATCAGCAGGAGATCGTCACTTTTGGCATCAACTTCCCTCAACAAATCATGGTACACTCATCACCCATATCAGTGTCGCATATCTTTTGAGGTCATCCCAGAGTATCTTTACAAATAAAAAACATGGAAGAAGTCCAAAAATATCCAACTATAAATAGCACTCCATTCGAGTGGCTATGTGCAATCCCACTACCCAAGGTTAAGGTCACCACATGCGGTCATCCCACCCAAAAAATATTCCACATGAAAACAAAACCTTCATTTCCCTCGAGGTTATAAAACCTCCCAAAATAATACCACCTGAAGTCAATGATGGTCTGATGACATCTCTATTATTTTCTATCATGGTCCTTGTCCAAGGGGACACACACCTCATGAACCTCTGATCATCTCACTGACATGAATGCTTCTACGACGACCGCGAAATCTTCTAGGCAGTTTCACCTGTCGTCGTCTTCATGTAGCTCTGTCAGTATCATTTGTATGTCTACCTCACATAGTTGTCACACCCCACATGGTGGGGCATTGCTTCTAACAGCTGTGTCATGACCTTACCGTCGTCGTCCGGGTCGAAGGGATAGGTTGTCGGCACATGACAACAATGAGAACTCCAAGACACAACTTGATTATGATGGATTAGATCGGGAAATAGAGTGGAAACTCTTAGTACGCCTCCAGGATCCCAAACAAGTTGACTCCCTGAACACCATGATGTCAACTATTCAATACTCATTTTCCACACAATGTGAGTCACCTTACAATCAACCACCGACCAACATTCCATCCCAGTAATGAGACAGGAAACCCTACAACCAAAGGTCACCACGTTCCTATGGCATTTCCATCCAACCGTCTCGCCCCAAGTCTATCCCTGAGGTTTTTGTTGGGACCATACATGATTGTCCTATTAGTGCAGTAATAAACCTAATATAAAAAAACGTAAAAATGACAAAATTAAAAGGACACCAGATGTAATGTGGAAAACCCCCAAATGTAAGGGGTAAAAACCCATGATCAAATAGAAAGATCACTATGGGGTAAAAATGGGTACACACTCCTCACTTATTACAAGGAGAAATCACCCGTATAACCCCCTATTGAAAGTGCTCGGTAAACTGCCTAACTAAATATGCTCGAATAAACCGGTTATGAGAAACCAGATGAAGATGATCTTTAGAGAGGGGAGAGCCTCCTTTATAGGCCTCATCACCCTTTCACATTTCCTTCTCTTGATGGATTATTTGATGGGTGTTTGGCCACCAAACAACATTCCAACCCACCCCCTTTGACAATGTTGGGGGAGATTCCGTCCATGAAATAAGCTACTGCAAACACATCTCCCACATGGAGATTTTATTGAAAACCAATCACATCTCTACACCTCATTTCTATCTTCCAAACAAGATACCCAAGTCGTTGTGAGGCCGCTCGAGGATCTGCACCATCTGAACTTGTCAAGGTTAATTGCCTTCATCAGTAAACCTTCATGATTTTCTTTAGTGTGACTCTTCGGCATGTCCACAGCTCCTTCCTCCACCACAGTTTAGAAAAAGTGATACGGTACCCCAATTTGCTTCATATTGGAATGAAAATATGGATTCCATTCAATATGCGAGGCACTCTAACTATCACAAAACAATGTCATCTGCTTCTGTCTGTGCCTGAGCTCCTCTAGAAACCTTATCACCCAAATTTCCTCTTTCCAAGCCTATGTAGCTACCATGTACTCTTCCTCTATCTTAGACAAATCCAAAACTGACTATAACTTTAAAATCCAGCTCAAAGCTCTTCCTACAAGAGTAAACACATAACCAGTAGTGGATTTCCTCCAGTCAGAATCACCTGTAATATCTGAATCCACAAATCCTCTGATAGTAAAAACAGATCCTCATTAACATAATGTCGCTTATGAGTTATCATTGATGTATCTCGGGATCCTCTTTATTGGGCTCCAATGCTCCCATCCAGGATTTGCCATGTACAGACTAACAGCTCCCAATGCATGTTCAATGTCTATTCTAGTACAAACTATATAGAATGTTAGACTAAACACTACTGATGCATACAGTACTCGAGACATTTCCATCCTCTATTCTTCACTTCTAGGACTCATCGTGGGTGATAAATTGAAATTAATGGGAATAGGGGTAGAGATTGTATAGAATCCCAGCCTTTTCTTACATTACTATTACATCATTTTAAAGATAAACAACATAATAGTATTACACATAGAGGATCCAACGGTTTAGTGTCTTGGGAAAACTAGGACCATATATAGAAATTACAACATCATGCATAACCATTTATTTAATTTCTTCTTCTCTAGATTCTTATTGTCACTAGTCCTCTCCTTAGTATATGTAGCCACCTGAGGATATACATAAATAGGGGCTAGCTAAAAGCCAAGTAAGAGGATAGATAAGAAGAATATAGCATGGGGTGAGCATACTCATGACATAGGTAAAGAAATAATGAACATGAGAGGAACATAAAGAAAATACTAGAGATGTGGCAATGCATAAAAATGAATCATCATGTTTTAGTGGTTAACTACCACACATACTTGTGAACCATGATATCATCTTGTTCACACATCATTTCACATATACTCATGAGATTCATCACTATACCCAATGCATTAGAGCACTGTATAATTCCAGGTGCACCCGTCACTTTGAAACATTCATATTGCGCTATATAATTTCGGGCGCACCCGTCACATCATAACATTATCATTATCATTATTTCCACATAGAACACATATCAAAAGTGAACATAACTAACACATTTAAAGGAATGGGTTTCATCTCATAATAATACATTCATAAGCTTAGGGTTCCCAAAATAATTAGGGAACAACATACTTGATACAAGAACCATCAACCATGAATGAGAGGTAAAAGTTGAGTTCTTAACAGAAGAGTTCTTTTGGAAAACATTTGGTTTGACATAAAATTCATTATAAAGATGTATATCCCAAAAAAGGTAAGACAATTATGAATAAATTATCTTTAAGGAGTAACCATATCAAAATGGAGTGAAAGAGGGAGAACCCGAAGGACGAAAATTGGGTTTGAGATTTCCCCTAACATTGTATCCGAATGCTTCCATCTCTTTAATGTCCAGTATAATGAAATTATATTAATTAATTAGAAATTACATATCTTATTAAACATTAATAGGGTTCATTATGTTTTAATTATGTGATTTTATGTTCCTTTTAATGAGTTATAGAGTTTAAAAACATTGTTCAAGAATGTTTGTTTTTATGGTTTTCTTGAGTGGTTCACTTGTATTCTGAAATTGAGGTTTGGGTAGAACATGGGTAAACATCCAGAACTGATATTACATGTTATTAATGAGATCAAAATAGTTTTAATGATATTATAATTAACCATATTATATCCATGTGGATTAATCATTAGATACGAATTAAATGATGATTGTTTGGGTTAATTTGGGCGGTTTTTCGATCCCAGCGAACTTGTTTTAATTTATTACTTAGTAATATGTTCATAAGTCAATTACAGAACATTAAATAGGACATAATACATATAAAATGTTCTGGTTAGACCATAAAAATGGTTTCATGACAAGATATGAAGGTAGAAATTGAAGAAGAAAGCATGTCGTTCTTGAAGGTGATCAATTAACACCACACGAACAATGATCACTTTAATAAAATAAATGTATGAGGGAAAGGGGGTTGGATGATATAATATCTCTTTAGAATCATAAAATTATAGTATATTTATAATACTGGATTTACAATACCATTTGGGTGAATATAGGTGGGGAGAGATCATGAAATAAACTTGAACATGAAAGGAAATTAAAGGAGAAGAGGGGGAAAAATTACCTCTTGAATCCTTCTCTTGAGAAACTCCATAAAGGCCTAAGCATGGTCTTTTGATGAGACCAGAAGCTCTTGGACATGGGGTAGGGGCTAGGGATATGTTTGGGAAGAGTTTAAAGAAGTCATAGAGCTTTATAGGTGTGAGGGAATGAGGGTGTGATGGGTGGTTTTTATAGGGGAGGGGAGGGGTAAATTTTGAATATTTAATTCATTATTTTATTATTTCCCTCAAGACAAAAAATAGTATTATTTCATGTGATACTAATTGTAATAAGTTAATGTGAGTTCTAACCAAATGGACTTGCATCACTTCTGATGTCATGAATATTGTGTTTGGCTATTAAATTGTATGTACTGTATTTTACGGTATTTCACTATTCATCCAAAAATCGTGTTTTTTAGAAAACAAAAACAAAAACTTTACCATAACCATTTTTTGACGTGTAGATTTCAAAAATGAATCCCATTTTTCAAAATTAATTTTCTAAATATTAATAATTTAATTTTTAAATAAAGTCGTAGTAAATTCAAAAAATAACAATCTTAAAGGTGCACTTAGTTTTATATCTCATTGAAAAACTAATTAAGATCTCATTATCTTATTTCCTTAATAAAATAAAATAATATTATTAATTACTATTCATAAGGGTTATATTACTATCCATTTTACTATTCATAATGGTATGTTTCTATTCACTGAAAATTATTTTTGTTTCATTATATTCCAAAAATCATCTTGAACAAAATCGTGCATCTCAGATTTTCAATATTCATAACAGAAAAGTGAAAAACTTATGTTTAAAGGTCACTTATCACATAGTAGTTCATTATGTTTTGTTTTCATCTGACTTTAAGACATTATTTTAAGAAGGGAAATTTCATTGAAAAACATTGGGTCATTACATTTCCCCCCCTTATGAAATTTCTCCCTCGAAATTTTGTTTTACATAAACAGGAGAGGGTACTTCTCCTTCATCACCTCTTCTGGTTCCCATGTTGGTTCTTCAAACATATGGTTCCTCCACAACACTTTGACAAGGTGGGATGTCTTGTTGTGTAGAACCTTATCACTTCAGTCCAGAATCTTTACTGGCTTGTCCACATAGAAGAGCTCATCTTCCAACTGCACCACCTCTGAGTTTAGTACATGTAAGGGATCAGGTATGTACTTCCTCAGGTTTTATACATGAAAAGCATCATGAACTCGAGCCATATTCAGTGGAAGTGAAAGATGATAGGCCAAATCTCATATGCGGTCAAGGATTTCCAAGGAGACAATATACATCGGTCTTAGTTTCCCTTTCTTCTCGAATCACATGACTCTCTTCCATGGAGATATTTGAAGGAAGACATTATCTCCAATGTCTAACTCCATGTCCCTTTGACGGTTGTTAGCATAGCTCTTTTGCTGACTTTGAGTAGCTTTGATGTGTTTCTGGATGACTTGAACCTTCTCTGTCGGCTCTTGAACAAAATCAGGTCCAAGTAGCTTTCTTTCTCCAACTTCAACCCAACTGGTTTGAGTTATACATCGCTTTCCATATAGATCTTCATATAGAGCCATCTAGATACTCTAGTGGAAGCTATTGTTGTATGATAACTCAACCAATGGGAGATCCTAATCCTATTCACCTTTTAATTCTAGAGAGTAGGCTCTAAGAATATCATTAAGCATCTGGATATTCCTTTCATATTGGCCATTAGTTTGGTGTTGATTGGTCATGCTGAAATTTAATTTAGTAGTCAAAGCATGTCGAAGGCTCCTCCATAATTTAGATGTGATCCTCAGATCACGGTTAGAGACAATTGAGAGTGGAACACCGTAGAGTCTTACCAATTCCTTCACATATATCTTTGTAAGTTGTTCATGTGGGATATCTTCCCAAATAGAGATAAAATGGACACTCTTGGTGAGTCGGTCAACCACAACTCATATCACATTATTTGCCTTTGATGTCTTCGGGAGACCCATGACAAAGTCCATAGTAACATTTTCTTATTTCCACATGGGTATAGGAAATGGCTGTATCATACCTTTGGACTTTTGTTGCTCAAATTTAACTTGATGACATACCAAGAACCTTGATATATATTCCACAATCTCATTCTTCTTGATATCCCACCGGAAGTGTTCTCGGATATCACGGTACATCTTGGTACTCCCATGATGGATAGAGAAAGATGAGCTATGTTTATTGTCCAATAGTTCCTTTTTATCCCAGGAGATGAAGGAACATAAAGCCACATTCCAAACTGAATCACACCATCATCGCTGATATGGAACTCTTGCAGCTTCCCTTCTTTTACTGCATTCACCCACTTTTGTATCTCCACATCATCACTTTGTGCTTCTTTAATATTCTCTTGGATGAATGGTTGCACAATCAATTGGGCAAGGTAGGATGTATCCCATGCCCTTATGATTTCCCAATCAATTCTGTGCATATCCATGAAGATAGGGTCTTTCTCAATCCGTAGCATGGATAGAGTAATAGGTTATTTTCTTCTTAGAGCATCAGCTACCTTGTTTTCCATTCCAGGATGATAGTGAGTAGATAAATCATAATCCTTGATTAGTTCTAACCATCTCCTTTGACGCATGTTGAGCTCCTTTTGTGTGAATATATACTTTAGGCTCTTGTGGTCGATGTATATGTCACACTTCTCACCATAAAGTTACTACTGCCAGATTTTCAAGCCAAAAATAACGGCTTCCAGCTCTAGATCATGTGTCGGGTAGTTCTGTTTATGGATCGTCAACTGTCGTGTGGAATAGGCTATCACTTTTACATTTTTCATGAGTACGCAACCCAAGCCTTTCACTGAATCATCACTGTATTTCACAAAACTTTCTCCACATTTCGGTAATGTGAGTATTGGTGTTGTGATCATCCATCTATTTAGCTCCTTGAAGCTTCCCTCACATTCTTCCATCCAGACATACTTTACCCCCTTCATTGTTAACATAGTTAGAGGGCTTGATAATCGTGAGAAATTTCTCACAAAACGTCGGTAGTACCCAGCTAATCCAACAAAACTACAGATTTATATGACACTAGAGTACATGGGCCATTCCTCAATCACATTTTTCTTTGAAGGATCTATAGAAATTCCCTCCTTTGTGATCACATTTCTCACGAACGTGACTTGCTTCATCCAAAATTCACACTTTCTGAACTTGGCGTACAAATTCTCCTTTCTCAATGTTGCCAACACAAGTCTTAGATGTTCTTCATGTTCCTCCTTACTCTTGGAGTAGATGACAATGTCATTGATAAACACTACCACAAATTTTTTAAGGTAATGTCTAAAGACTCTATTCATCAAATCCATGAAGATTGTAGGGGAATTAGTAATTCTGAAGGGCATCACCAAAAACTCATAGTGTCCATACCTTGTACGGAAGGTATTATTCTGAATATCTTCCATCTTCACCGTTACCTGATGATATCTAGAATGAAGATCCACCTTTGAGAATTATTGATAACCTCTTAACTGATCGAACAGGTCGTCAATCCTTGGAAGATGATACTTGTTCTTTATGGTGATCTAGTTGAGTTCCTCCTACTCGATACACAACCGCATTGTTCCATCCTTCTTCTTCACAAAAAGCACTGGTGCACCCCAAGGTGATGCACTAGGGCATATGAACCCTTTGTCCAAATGCTCTTGCAGCTGCTTCTTTAACTCCTCCAGTTCGATAGGAGCCATCCTATAGGGAAAATTTGAGATAGGAGTAGCTCCGAGTATGAGTTCAATTGAGAACTCTACCTCATGATCCGGGGGAATTCCGGGTAACTCTTCGTGAAATGCATCACCGTATTCCCTCACGATGGGCATTTCCTCAAGGTTGGAACTTTACTTCGACTCATCCATTTGGGCGAGGTATGCTTCTTCATATGGAATCAACACCCATACCATTGAAGGATTTTTCAATGGAGTCTCATGATCTTCCTTGCATTTGTAGACAATCCTGGGATCGTTAGAAATATGAAAAGATATTTCCTTTTCCCGATAGTTTATATGTGCTCTATATAACGAGAGCCAATCCATTCCAATTATAATGTCAAATTCCCACAATGGAAGTATTACGAGATTTTCTGGAAAAATCCTCTCACATATGCCAATAGGATATGATTCAAAAACTTGGGTTGCAGTTATTTCACCACTCTATGTTTTTACCTATATCACTACATCAACGTTTCGAGGATTTGATTATATAGTTCTAGAAAACTTGTAATATATAATGGAATGCGTAAAACCAGAATCAAATAAGACTTTTTCCATTCTTCAGTGAATAGGAAGTGTACCGTGTACAACTTCATTATTATGCTCCACCTCCGCTGTAGTGATGGCATAATCCTTTCCTTGTTCCTTTGGTTTTGGTGGTTACTGACGCTGATTACCCTCAAGAACTTTATGTTTAGTGCACTGGTTTGCATAGTTCCCTAGCTCCCTATTGTTGTAGAATTGAACCATGAGTGGTTCTCTCCTTTCATCAGCTACATTCTCCTTCATTTTTGTGTCTTTTCGACACTATTGGGAAAGGTTTCCTTATTTCCCACACATGAATGTTTTCCCCATCCCTTTGAGGCAGTTCCCATGGTGCAATTTCCCGCATTTTTTGCATGTGGTTCATTGATTTTTCTTCCCACCTTTCTCGTTAGATCCACCAGCTTGAAACTTCATCTTTATTTTCTTATCACCATAGACATGTGACCATTTTACACACTCCATCTCCACTTTGAGATCACATCGAACAACTTATTCATAACTCCCAAAGTCTCAAATTTCAAGATCATTTTAAAGGTGTGGTTTTAATCCACTAAAGAATCTAAAAAATTTTCTATCATTGTTGATAACAAAACCCGAAGTGTACCTTACAAGCCTTGTGAAATTTTCTTCATAGGTTGTGATATATTCTCTTTATTTTTTCTTGATCTCTATAAATTCTCTCTCCATCTTTGTACAATGAGTTCGTGGTAAATACTTATTAAGAAACATTGTCTTAAAGTCTTCCCATTCCATATCTTCAACTTCCTCCCTTGGCTTGGTGTTCTTAATCAAACCCTACCATTGATCAGATTATCCATCTAGGTGATAAATTGCTAGGGTCACCTCCTCTGTCTCACAATAGTGAATAACTGAAAAGATATTCTCCATGGAGTTAACCCACTGTTCCGCAACTAGTGGGTTGTAAGATCCACTAAACGTCGGTGGTTGTTGCCGCATAATGCATTCAATATCCAGTTTCTCCCTTTTGGTGAAGGAGGACGTTCCCCATTGTTATGGTTATTGTTCATAAACTTAGATATTTGGGTAAGCATCACCATGATGTTTTGAACTCCACATCCCAAATCATGGGGGATGTCGTTTGGGAAATCATTGCATTGGTCTTCGCACGAGTTGCTGGCCTAATTTCTCTTGGTTCCCACCATTTTCTAAAATAGAAATGGATAGAACAAAACATAAGTAAAAAAGTTATGAATAACTTACTCATTTAAAAAATTTATACCAAAAAAATAGCAAATGGGATCCCTATGTAAATTTTTTTGTGTGCCTACTTGTACTAAGTCTCACGCTAGAGGTTTTCTCTAGGGTTCACTAATCCTAATTCCCGAATTAACTAAACCATTCCTATGATACCAACTATAGAATCCCACCTTTTTTTTACATTACAATTACATAATTTTAAATATAAAAAACATAATATTATTACACATAGAGGATCCAACGGTTTAGTGTCTTGGTCAAACTAGGACCATACATAGCAATTAAAACATCAAGCAAAAACATTTATTTAATTTCTTCTTCTCTAGCTTCTTATTGTCACTTGACCTCTCCATAGTACATGTAGCCACCTGAGGATATACATAAAGAGGGGTGAGATAAAAGACCAGTAAAAGGATAGATATGAAAAATATAGCATGGGGTGAGAATAATCATGACATAGGTAACGAAATCATGAACATGAGAGGAACATAAATAAAAGACTTGAAATGTGGTAATGAAAAAAATGAAACATCATGTTTCAGTGGTTAACTACCACACATACATGTGAAAAAAGACAGAATCTTTTTCACACATCATTTCACATATACTCATGAGATTAATCACTTTACCCAATGCATTGGAGAGTTTTATAATTCTAGGTGCACCAGTCACTTTGAAACATTAATATTGCGCTATATAATTTTGGGCGCACCTGTCACATCATAACATTATCATTATCATGATTGCCACATAGAACTAATATAAAAAGTGAACATAACTAACCCATGTAATGTAATGGGTATCATCTCATAATAATAAAATCATAAGCTTAGGGTTACCAAAAGAAAGAGGGAACAACATACTTGATACAAGAACCATCAACCATGAATGAGAGGTAAAAGTTGGGTTCTTAAAAGAAGAGTTATTTTGGAAAACATTTGGTTTGACATAAACATCATTAGGAAACATGTATATCCCAAAAAAGTTTAGATAATTATGAAGAAATGATCTTTAATGAGGAACCATATCAAAATGGAGTGAAAGAGGGAGAACCCTAAGGAAGAAAATTGGGTTCGAGATTTCCTCTTACCTTGTATCTGAATGATTATTTCTCTTTAATGTCTTGAATAATGAAATTATATTCATTAATTAGAAATTATGGAACATTTTAAACATTAATAAAGTTCATTATGGTTTCATTATGTGATTTTATGTGCCTTTCAATGAGTTATAGAGTTTAAAAACATTGCTTGGGAATGTTTATTTTTATGGTTTTCATGAGTGGTTCACTTGTATTCTTAAATTGAAGTTTGGGTAGAACATGGGTAAACATATAGAACTAATATTTCATGTTATTAATGAGATTACAGTATTTTTAATGATCATATAATGAATCATATTATATCCATGTGGATGAATCATTAGATAAGAATTAAATGATGATTGTTTGGGTTAATTTGGGCGGTTTTTTGAACACGACGAACTTGCTTTAATTTATCACTTAGAAATATGTTCATAATTCAGTTACATACCTTTAAATAGGTCATAATACACATATAATATTCTGTTTAAAAAACAAAAATGGGTTAATGACCAGATATGAAGGTAGAAATGGAAGAAGAAAGCATGTCGTTCTTGAAGGTGATAAATTAACACCTCACGAACAATGTTCTCTTTAATAAAATAAAATGAAAAGTAAAAGTGGGTTTGGATGATATAAAATACCTTTAGCATCATAAAATACTACTATATGTGTAATACTAGAGTTAAAATACCATTTGGGTGAAGATATGTGGGGATAGATCAATAAATGAACTTCAACATGAAAGGAAAGTAAAGGAGAAGAGGGAGAGAAATTACCTCTTGAATCCTTCTCCTGAGAACCTCTTTAAGGGCCTATGCTTGGTCTCTTGATGAGACCAGTATCTCATGGACGTGGGGGAGGCTCTAGGGAGGATGTTTGGGCATATTTTAGATAAGTCTTGGATATTGAGAGGTGTGAGGGAATGAGTGTGTGAAGGGTAGTTTTTATAGTGGAGGGGAGGGGTAAATTTTTGAATATTTAATTAATTATTTTATTATTTCCCTCAAGACAACCAATAGTATTGTTTCATGTGTCCCCTAATAGTAATAAGTTCATGTGAGTTTGAACCAAGTGTAATTTAGTCATTTTGAGGTCATGAATAGTGTATTTAACTGTTAAATTTTATATACGGTATTTTACCGTATTTCACTATTCATCAAAAATTCGAGTTTTTCAGAAAAAAACCAAAAATTTACCCTGACTATTTTTGACGTATAGAATTAAAAAATGAAGTCCATTTTTCAAAATTAATTTTATAAATATTAATAACTTAACTTTTAAATAAAGTCATAGTTAATTCGAAAATTAATAATCATAAAGGTGCACTTAGTTTTATTTCTCATTGAAAAATTAATTAATATCTCATTATCATATTTCCTTAATAAAATAAAATAATATTATTATTTATTATTCATAAGTTTCATAATACTATTCATTTTACAATTCATAATGGTATGTTACAATTCACCGAAAATTATTTTTGTTTCATTAGACTCCAGAAATCCTCTTGAGCACAACCGTACATGTCATATTCTCAAAATTCATAACATAGAAGTAACAAACATATGTTTAAAGGCCACTTATCAATTATTAGTTCATTATGTTTTATTTTCATGTGATTTTAATACATAATTTTAATAAGGGAAAATTCATTGAAAAACATTAGGTTGTTCCAGATTGGCTCATAGTCTTGCATGTTGAAGCATTTCAAAAAACTCTATATGTAACTTTTTTTTAGTAGCCAAATATTCCCATTATTTCTGTGTTGGTAAATCTTTATCCCAAGATTCTTGTTTGCTGGCCCATGTCCTTTATATCAAACTCCCTAGCCATTTGGGCCATCATCTCCTAGTTCTGATCGTTGTTGGGGCCTACAACCAACATGTCATCCACATACAATAGAAGAATGATGATATAATTACCCTCCAAACCCTTGAAATATGCACAAGGATCAGAATGATGTCTGTCATAGCCAAGGCTCATGATATAGTATTCAAATCTCTTTTACTAAAACCTCGACACCTATTTGAGACCATACATAAATTTTTTCAATATACAAACCATGTTATCTTTGACTTTTTCTAAAAAAACCTTATGGATGGAGCATATAGATCTCTTCATCAATATCACCATGGAGAAAAGCAGTCTTCACATGCAGCTGCTCTAATTTTAAACTTTATGTTGCACATATCGCCAGAACTAATCGAATAGTTTTTAGTCTAACAGCAGGAGAAAATCATTCATTGAAATCAATACCTTCCTTCTGATCAAATCCTTTGACCACCAATCTTGCATGATATCTTTCCACCTGGTTCTTTCCATCCCTTTTGATCCTAAAGACCCATTTGTTTCAGAAATACTTCCTTCCACAAGTAAATAGAACAAGATACCAAGTCCTGTTCCTATTCAGGGCTTCAAGTTCCTCCTGCATCACGACCATCCATGAGGATACATCTGGACTTTGGGTCCCCCACTAAAAATAATATGGCTCTCCATCCTCTGTTAATAAGTAGTATGCAATATTGCTCTCAGTGACATAGTTTGAGTTCCATACTGGTGCTCTTTTTTCCCAAGTTGACCGTCATGGTACAGAATCAACCATTACTTGATCATCGTTCTTTGGTAATGCTTTAGAGGAAACTAATTCTTCCTTGGACTTTTTGTATACTTCGAATGTCGTAGTTTCTGTATTATCCTTCTCCATGTCTTGATCAATAGTCATTTTGACCTTGTCTTATGAAAAAATTACATCTCTACTGATGATAAATTTTTGGGTAGTGGGATCCCAAAAATGGCACCCCTTCACACCATCTGTATTCCCTAGGAAGATACATTTTCTGGATCTCAAATTCAACTTTGATCATTCCTAGTCATTAAACATTTCATATACAAGACTTCCAAAAGTATGTAACTGAGAATAGTCAACGTGTTTACCATTCCACATCTCCATTGGTGTCTTCAGATCAATCTCCATTGAAGGAGATCAGTTGATCACATAACATGCAATATTCACTACTTTTGCCCAAAATGTTTTGGCAATACCTGCAATCTTCAGCATCGCCCTTGTTCTATCCAATAAGCTTATGTTCATCCTCTCTTCCACTCCATTCTACCGAGGAGTATATTCCACCGTGAACTGTCTCTTGATTCCTTCTTGTTAACAAAAATTATCAAATTCCACACTTGTATATTCTCCACCATTGTTAGTCCTTAGACACATGATCTTCTTTCCAGATTCAATCTCCTTTCGCACTTTGAATGTTTTGAAGATTTCAAAAGCATCTTTCTTTCTCTTAATTAGGTATACCCAACATCTATTAGAATAATAATCAATGAATGATACAAAGTACCTTGATCCTACCAAGGATATAACTAGTGCTTTCCAAACATTAGAATGGATCAAATCCAATATCTCTTGACTTCTCACTGTTGAAGTCCTGAACATTAACCTATGTTGCCTGCTCCAAACACAATGCTCAAAAAATGGTGAGGATACCATTGCCCGCCCATGTGTCAACATCTGATCCCCAAGAATCTTCAGGCCTCGTTATGACATATGTCCAAGATTCCAATGCCATAACGTCATCAACGCTTCCATCTATGAAGTTGATGCAACAACTTTCTCCACCTCCTTATATGTTTCACCCATAAGCACATACAGGTTCTTCAAGATCTTCTCCACCTTCATTACCATAAGCCCACCCTTCAAAATTCCCATCACTTCATTCTTGGTGTGAGTCTTGCCTCTAAGATCATCGAATTGTCCGAATGACAATATATTCTGATTAAGGCCTTTACATAACATACTCCTTGGATGGTTCAAACTATACCATCATGCATATTCAGTTTGATGGTATCGACTCCAACGATCTTTAGGGTGTGATCTTTCCCCATGTACACAAGTACTTCTAGGATGGTTTCATATTATTTAAACCATTCTATTTGAGACATCATGTTCCATGTTTCTCCTAAGTTGATAATATATGCATTATCAATATGTTTCCTACTTCCAGTAGTCATCGTCGCTTCACAGACTAGTATATTTCTCTTTCCAATAGTACTTTCCACATAACCCTAAGATATTTTTTCACCACTCTTCTTATTCATGAAATCCTTCTTGATTTTCCCCTTATTGACATTATTGAAACACATGACATTATTATTCATACTTCTTTATTTGGACCTTCCCTGATTTTGTCTCCCATTCGAACCACACTCCATCATCATTCCTCTCTCCTTTGAAGAAGCCTCTGCTTGGTGTGAAGTTTTCTATCTGTCCTCCTTGTTCTTGCACCAACATTCTTCTTCACAAACCATGGCCGAAACATCATTAAAGAGAAGCATATCCATCATTATATTGTTGGTGAGTTTGATTATGTGTTGGTCATACGGATCTGGAAAACTCTAGAGTTGAATCTCCACACGTTCAGTGTCCTCAATTTTAAATCCCAACACCATGAGCTGAGTGAACATGGTACTGAGGTTGTTGATGTAGTGGGTCATCAATGATGACTCTACCATCTGAAGAGTGTACAATTTTCTCTTCAGGAATTTTTTTTTGTAGTGTCTTGGCCTCGTATTACTTCGTCAGAGTATCCCATATTTCCTTCACTGTTTTTCCCCATAATGTTTGATAGGACCCCGTATTCCAAAGGTAAATGGATGTTGAAAATAGAATTCCTATCCAATTCATTCCATTTCTCCTCTATTACACCCACTGGCTTATCTCCAATTTCCAGCATGCAATTATACTTCCGGAGCACTGCCCGCATCATAATTTTCCACAATGAAAAATTATTCCTGTTGAATTTTTCAATCTAGAATTTCGCCACAATATGGACACACCATCTTTCCAGAACATACATTTCTCAATGGTGTATTTAATAATCTCAATAAATTTTTTCTGATGTGAAAGATCAACCAGATTCGTAATCATAGAGCATACAAAAATTCAAGAGAATTATTAATACATGAAAATGTGAACAGCACCAGGCTAGAACCTTGCCTCTGATACCACTTGTTGGGACCGTAAATGATTGGAACACTAGTGAAACAATAATAACAAGATTAAATAATGTAAAAAATGCATAAATAAAAAGGCCAGTAGATGTAACGTGAAAAAACCCCCAAATGGAAGGGGTAAAAAACCACGAGAAAATAGACAGATCATTATGGGGTAAAAATGGGTACACACTCCCTCACTTATTACAAGGAGAAAGAACTCGTAAAAATATCACTTAAATATGGAGGGTAAACCATGTCAATAAATACCATTGGAATGAACCGGTGATGAGAAACCGGATGAAGATGATCATTGGAGAAGTGAGAGCCTCCATTTATAGGCTTCCTCACCCCTTCTCATTTCCTTCTCCCACTCGATGATTTGGTGGGGGTTTGGCCACCAAACCCTAACCCAGCCCGCCCCATTTGACAAAGTGGGGTGCAGTGACATCCAGGAAATAAGCTACTACCAATAGTTTTCATCATTAAAACTTACTAAACACTCATTCACCCACCGCATGGTAAGCAGGCTGAATCATGACACGCCGGAACCTATCAAGCATCCTCCTATCCCAAAAATTTCTAATGTGAGGAGGATGGGTTTACAATTTGTGACTATCAAGTAGTGGGAATAGTCAAATGATATAGCATGAAAGGTGGTATATGCAGTGAGGTACCGTGCAAGGCATCACCGGGTGGGTGGTTTGAAATAGATATGAGTGTGCAAGGATTTATCATCTGACACTCTTCCTGTATTTTTGTTTTGGTTTAAGGGGTTTCATTTGATACTTCATATTACTGTTTCATGATGAATCAATGCATAGTTGGTAGTGATATAGAATTTATACTGGTGACATAGTTCAATGACTACTGGAAGAGGTGATAAGGTATTCAACTAGTGACATAATATGATGCTAGATTATATATTGGTCCTTCGAGACACATATTGGGTCTTCTTGTTACACCCCAAGTTTTTATAAATTATTTATATCTAAATGAATAAATTTATTTGATGCATTTCATTGTACGCTACACCATGTTAAACTTTTTTTATATGCTATAACAATTTAATCCTGCACAACAAGCAACACCGACATAGCATGTGTTACACACACTACTGAGTTTCTACGAAATAGAATTTTCATATTTTAAATGGGATGGTTATAATATATCCATTAAAACTATAAATACGAATAGATATAACTCATTTTAAAATATTATTCTAAATTTTTACATTTATATTTAACATATTGATAATAAAATATATAATTTTCAATAAAATCTATATGTTTTGGAAAATATACTATTTTTCAAAAGAACTACTTTTTATGTTCTTTTGTGAACAATAATAAAATTAGTTTTATAAATTTAGTAGATATAACTAGATAAAAATTTCATTTTTGAATTTAGATTTTTAAAATTAGTTTACGGATAATTTTCGGGGGTTTTCTGAAAAATTACATTTTTGGAAGATTATTAAAATACAATTTTAATAGAAAACTACTTTTTCATAAAATTTATTTATATAGTAAAATAATATTGTGAATTGATTTAAATGAGTAATGAAATAAATTTTACATAATGTAATCAAATTTAGGTCATTGGATCGATTTTCACATTGAAATTGGATATTAAAATATTTCAATATTTTGACCTTTTCTCTTCAAAAACCCACTGTCTCGGAGAATCGGCAAGATTAATTTTAAATTAATTGTTTCCACTTATTATAATTGAATTTCAAAAAAGAGATATACATATTTGGAATCATCATTAATTATTTTTTCTAATAACATCAATGTAAATTTTTTGTCTAAAATTATTAGTGAAAAGAGTAAAAAATGAATATAGTGATTAAGATAAGAATAAGCTTACCTAATAATTAAATAAATAATATAAGGTGTATAAATGACCCAAATCTTGTCCCAACCCCATTTATAAATATTTTTAAAAAATAAACATCATTATATCCCTTTTAATGTGTTATTGGGATATTATTCCATGAACGGGGCCTATATAATATGTCATATAAGGAAATTTTAAAAAAAAATCTTTTCCTTTAACACTTATAATGCTTTTGAGTAAGAAAGTAGCAATATAGGCTTGGTTATAAATATTATTTTGAAATATATATGAGTTATTTTTATCTTAATAATTTATATTTAATTTTTATTAATGACATAATTACATTAATTGATTCGTAAACACCAACTCATGGATTATTTATTTAATTATTAAATAAAATTGGTGATATTGAATAAAATAATTTAAAATAATGAAAAATATTATCCTATGAAAAGTAATTTTTAAATGATAAATTATATAAAATATGATATATTCATGGAAAATTGATCATTTATATTGGATATATTGACTTTAAAATAGTAAAAACATTTTTACCAAGGTTCGAGTTAAAGGAGTGTTTTTTTCTTATTACATGTGCTTGTTTAAAAATTAATTTCCAACACACACGTCATTTTTTTATTAATTGGATACAATGTTTATAATTTAATGGGTATATATTTTATAATAAATCACACTAAAAATTAGTCTAAATGGTTAAATTACACAGGTTATAAATATAGTTACCTTGATAAAAAACAAAAATGCTAAAATTTGGGAAATATAGAAGTTAATTAAAAAAATTAAAAAAATACACATTTTGTGTGCGGTGCAGGTTTGTTTCGACCATAATTCCCCTATAATCCATTAATTGTCCATTTTGGAATCACATGAGGTAATATATAACTTTCAATAGTGGATAACTTTTGGTATTTATAAAAATTCCAGTCCACCTCCTCTATAAAAAGGCATTCAAACTTCCCTTTCCTAACATTTCTCAAGTCACTTTGAATCAGCCAACCCTAAATAAATAAGATCCCAACATCCATGATCTCATTATAGAATCCTTCTATTTGGTATAAATATTTCCAAGTAATCCCTTTGGCACAAACTAAAATAGTTCACATGAAAAGGAATATGTTTAAACATGTTGAAAGAAATTCGTGACTTAATGTAAGGGTTTTCCCGTCTCACTTTTACATTTATGAGACTTATGAATTATTCACTAGTCATTTATTATTTGTGGTGTATATACCTATAATAAAATTATTCTATGATTATTATACTTAAATTTACATAGATTTACATTTCCATTTGATGAAATTCATTTTATGGGGATTATGGTTCAAAACATACCCAATCGGTAAAGTGTTTTTTGTCTCAATTTGGCTTCTTTGAGACACAAGTTTTGTTAGGCACTAATATTCCCTTACGAGGTTTATATACTTCCATTTAAAATTTTATGTGAAGAATCTAATTCCATTAAGTATTTTTTAATTTTCATTTAATTTTATTCTTTCATGGGTATTAAGATTCAAATCTGCTAACGTACAAAGTGTTTTTTGCAACAATCTCATCATTCATTGGGATTGTTTATGATTATGATTACATTAATGAAATATTATGATAAATATCCAAATAATTATCATGATTTTTCTTATCCTATGGGTTTTCATGATATATTCATGTGTTAGTACCATTTTTTCACTATGGTTTAATTAAGATAATTAAGAATGTGTTTTAGAGAAATTATTACCTTGATTATCTCTTTGGTCATAAACATCTTTTATTAAAAAAACCATTCTTCAAAAAATTATTTCAATTTTTTTAAAAAAAATATTTTAATCAAAATTTCATGGAAAATGATTTCAAATATGTTTTAGGTTTTAAAAGTGTTTAAAATTAGTTTTATAATCATTTTTATAAGTTTTCAAGGTTATTTTCCATGAAGATATTTTTAAAAATTTCTTATGATTAGAAATGTTTTTAAGTTGAAAGGATATTTTACACCTGAAATGTTTTAAATGATTTTAAATATTATTTTTTAATTTTTCAAAGTGGTTTTCAATGAAAATTATTATGAAGATGTTTTATGCCTTAAAAAATTATTTTCAAATTAATTTTATTTTCTATTAGAAATGATTCATGTTATATTTAAAAATCCTTCTCGAGCAAAGTTAAAATCCTTTGATATAGTTTATGATTCAATGGGGAAATGATATAAGGAAACCATTATCATTTCAACCAGAATGGTTAATGGTTAAGAGATCACGTTTACTGTGAAACTCATTTCCCTTCAACAGGTTATACCACCGTAAAGTGATAATGAAAACTACTTTCTTTCATTGGTTATTAAATAATCAAATGATTATGACACATGTCTCTTTTCCATTATTTATGATAAGATGACATGTTTACAGTACCCATTTTATTTCATGAGTTACGATATATGAATTTTTATACTCTATTGGAACATGTATGTATGATTCCATTATGAGATAGTTAAGACCTTTATATCCCTCTAATGCATTGGGTAAAATTTATATTACATGATATAATGATAAGGAACATGTCAATGGGCATGATCCTTAATGGTAAGTAGGTGTGTAATGACCAGAACGTTTTTTTTAAAAATTCTCCTGTTTATTTAATTGAATTTATAATTATGTATTATGGTTATAGAAAACACATCACTTCTTTAGTCTTATTATTTATTATATAATTTAAATGAACATTATGAATATCTACATATGATAATATAACTTCCGAATAGTTATCACATGATTCGTATAAATATTGGGTTTTAACAAATACAACTAACACAGACAGAGGTAGTGATGACATTAACCAGTGGGATCCTACCCTATGAAGCCAATTTATCAGAGATTATAAGGAAGATAGAATCCTTGGATTTTTTCCTTGACCAATCCCTTAATTATATCCAATAAAATAAGCATGAGAAAAAATATTTATGGGATAAGTTCAAACTCATATAGATCACGACCGAAACCATGTAATCCGAACCACCGCATGAAAGTATCACTATCCAACACATTACTATTAGTTCATTTACTAGTGTATTAATGTTATAAGTATCAAGAACATAATAATATGAATATGTATTTTTTAGTAGAATAATGTTCATATAATCTTCTTATTATTTTTTTATAAATTATTTTAATTTATATATAATATAACGCAAATGGGATTTTTTCGAATTGGAATTCAATTTCAATTAAGAAGTTCATTTTAATGAATTAATGTATTTTTTAAATAAATAAAATTCTAATAAAATATTATTATTAAAATAATTTATCAAATATAAATCATGATATAGTTTTTATGAAGTCAAATGTAATTTTTATAAGGGTTTGAAAATTGCTACTCCCAGAAAACATAGAATTTATCAATAAATGTTTCTTCTTATTTTAAAAGTGAGTATATACACACATAATTTTTTTTAATAAAATTAATTTTCTTTTTGGAATTTGAATGTTGAAATTATCGAATGGTGAATTTTTTATAATTTTTTGAGATAGTCAAACTTTTGAGTAAAAATTAAATACCCTATAAGTATATGATGTGTATTATTACATGATAATGACCCATAAGTGTTGTAATGAATAAAAAATGGGTATCTGTGCCCAAATAAACTTTTTAAATTTAAAATAATTTGATTTAATTTTTATTTTATTGATTTTATAAATTCATTATGAATCCTACAAACCCATTAATGTAATTTAAGGTTTTAAGAACATTTTTTAAGAGTATTAGTCACTTTCACAATGTTAAGAGGGTTATTTTATTAATTTAGGCCCTTTTAATAATAAAATAATGGAAACCATTCCCCTTTGGTAGAAACCATAGGCAAAACAATGGTTTTTTGTATTTTATTATATAGAGTCCAAAATCTTTGTTTGAGAAATAATAGTGAATCCCCACCCATTTTCAATATTATCCCACCAAAGATACCATCTATATTCACTATGAATCATTGGATCACATCCATAATCTTCCCTCCCCTCTCTATGGTCCTTATAAGGTTCCCCCAAGGTCTTAATAATACCCTCTCAATAATTTGAAGTCACACTCTCATGGAAGGGGATCCTGCCATTCTCCGCTTTATTAAAGTATCTACATTATAACACGACTAATATTTCCAATGAATAATGTTGCGATATGTATTTATATGTAAATATTACTGCCCATTTGATATCCAAATAATGAAATAACCATTTCTCTCTCATATTCCCATTTTATGAATTTTTAAGCGACTTCGTTAGGCTGCAGAAATTTCACCACGATTTTCCATGAAAAAACAACTATGCAGTGAACACGATACCCATTTCCTATCAAGGTATTTACCTATAATACACATATACTTATTGAAATTTGGAAATACATTTATTTATTACACACTCCTTTATCATGTAATAAAATATGATGTTGAATGAATCCATTTTCTATGATCTATGTGGCCCATTTAAACATGAGAATGAAATAAATGCAACGAGTGCACCTAAAATTATATAAAGACCCAATTCATTGAGTAACATTTAGTATCATTATAAATAATGTTTGTATTGGGTGTAAACCCGAATTCATTATTGGAATTTTTCTATCATGATTTCTTGGTAGTTATCCATAACCTATGTTTACGATGCAGCATCTTAAGGTTTTTTAACATTTATTATGTTTTCTTTTTTTTATCATTAAATATCATGGCTTGTTCATGTTTATGATATCCAACACTTTTATGTCCCACTGATATACATATTTTCTTACATGTATTATTCTCTTTATTTTATTCCATGTTTACTCTCTTACTGGGATATATAGCTCACCTTATATATGTCCCCAGGTTATCCCATGTAGTTTTAATTTCAAATGAATATTATGATCATGTTAATGATGTTATCAATAAAGATGATGTATTCCCCATTTTATGTTATTATATAATTTAACTAATTCAAAAATACACAAGGCTTATTGATCTTTTAGGTTGTATTAAGTGTAATATTATCTAATAAATTAGGAATTAATTTATAATAATGGAGTAGTGTTCATAGTTGGTATCAAAGGAAAAGTGTAGTTATTGTTGGGGTTGAGATTAGAAAAATATAGAGAAAAATATAGGGATAAGACTAATCATAAAAAAAAAGAAAACTAAATTTTATTAATTATAGAGTAAGTGGTTTATAAATTAAATATATCCATGTCGGGATACTATATGTGGATGTGGCTCTGGAACATATATATGTATGGATAAAACCTATAAACACCTTGTTGAGCTATACTCGATTGGGAACTGGTAAATGAAAATGGGACTTGTTGAACACCTAGTTGACATCATGGGGGATAATATTTGGTTAATTTGTAAAATCATTATAAACCAATATTATGTGATCAAATAATACCCACAATGATTTATGTTATGAAATAGATCAAGTATTACATAGATTAAAGCTTAGAATTTATTAAGTTGTTGAAATACATTTTATTTATAAGATAAATATTATTGGATTCCAATTTATGTGCTTAATAGTTTAATAATACTCATCCCTAATTTTCCTTTTATTCTTGCCAATGATTGGAAATAATATAAATTGGAAAAATTGTTAGTGTGAGAATAAATGTGATGATTTTCAAATGAGATGCCCACCCTAATGGGAGAGGGAATTATATTCTTTTTATGATACTCTCTCAACTAACTCTTTTTCTGAATAGAATCCCGGATTAAGAAAAGAACACAAATCACACTAAAAAAATAAAAGCTACAATTGAGTGAATTATACAGAAAAGGATTTCGGCATTCTGTGGATCATCTAATCCCTTAATCGTAGAATACTAAATCCACTCCATTGGGGGGATATTATCCACCCTTAATTACAATATGAAATAGAAGGTTTGACTAGATGATTATCCTATGGAGGAATAATATGATATGTGGTGTGCATTGAACAAGAATACAAAGACTAAGAAGAGATCTAATACATGGGGTGGAAATAATTCAAGAAACTTTTTCAGGAAAAATATTTTCATCACACTGCCTGAAATAAAATTGAAATGGATTTATTTTACCTCAAGAAAAAAGATGATGAATTTATCAGGGTGTAAGAAGAAAACTTCACAAAACATAAATGATACAGATCCATCTTTTTCATTACCCATGAGTTCAAGGTTTAACTCTTCTTTGGTGGGATAAAACCTAGTCTACAAAAATCCCTCAAAATTCAACACTTTAATAGCTATGATAAAAATTTTCAATGTGCCCAAAAATTCATAATGGATATTTTTGAATCTCAATTAAATCATAGGGATAATAAGAATAAAGGTGAGTTTAATTCATGATGTTCGATGGGTAAATCTAACTGTGCTATGAAATTTAAATATCCCACTTTCCATAGTTGGGGAAAGAAGAATTCCAAATTTTTCTTAAGGGGGGTGAGGAAATTTTTTTAGGTGGGGAATGAAGGGAACCTAGCTAGAAATTAAAAACCAAAGAAAACCACCAATGTGATAGAGAAAAGGAATGCTCTAGTCAACCATTAGTTTATTTTTCATTGCCTCAATTTCAATGAAACAAATCACTTTGTATACCAGTTTACTAATCATAGGGTTTTTGGAGACAACCAACATCCTCCAAGGTAGTAAGGGATAACTTTTTCCATAACAACCACATAGTTGGATCCTGACAATGAAGTGTTGATGGGTAAAGTAGTTATTTATTCAATAATTGTGAAAATAATTTTATTATTTTTCATCTATTCATTCATTGAAAGAAAATATGTATTTTAGAGTAATTCAAACACCAACAAAAAGCATATATGTAAAGATATCAGGGAAAATTGAAAATGGGGTAATTATTGTATCACATTTATATAACTCCTTCCTTATCATAATTTGGGGAATTATATTCCAATAAAATGTTTTCATACCCAATTTGGTGGAATTTGATTCAATTTTTTGGCATGTATTGGATTTCACTATAAAGAGTCAACAAAAATTTCTGTGAGTATAAAATCACTCTCTATATTGTGAATCATCTACCTTTTCTTTACAAGAGAAAGGAGGAGGATGAATTCTATTTATTTCCAATATATTAATAATAGATATTATTTCCTTATAATAAAGAATATATTTCACTAATGAATGATTCTTAGTAAAGAAACATCCTTGATGACAAGACCATTGTTAGGGAATACATTGATGTGTTTCCCAAAGTACTATATGGTCATCCACCAATATGAGTGGTTTAATATTCAATCGAGCTTATACATGGGGTGTTACCATTATCCATCAATCCATATTGAATCGTTGTTTTTGAACATGAGGAAATAAAGAAACAAGTACCTGAGAATCTGGATGAAGGGTTTATATACCCATGTGCTTCACCCTGGGGTTCACCAGTCCTCTTTTTCAATAAGATGGATGGTTCATTGTGTATTTACATTGATTATTGTGAGCTCAATAAGATCATGATAAACAAAAAGTATCCTATACCATATATTTATGACAAGGTCGATTAGATATGTGGGGTATAATACTTCTCTAAGGTGGGTCGTCGGTTGGGATATTATGATGTTCGGATGAAGAATGAGGATATCCCCAAGACTACTGTTTGTACACGGTATGAGAAATATGAGTTCATAGTGAATCCATTTAGACTAACTAATTATCTATTAATATTAATATAATTGATGAATATATTCTTTATATATTACCTAATTAAATTCTAGGTAGTCATTATCGATGATATTGTAATATATTCTAAAATTAAGGTGGAGTATGTGGAGCATCTGAGCACTATGCTGAATACTATAGAAAATGATAAGGTTAATGGAAAGTGGAAATAATGTGAGTTATGGTTGAAGGAAGTATATTTCTAGTGAAATATTATCACATGAAATGGTACATATATGAATCCTTCAATGATAGAAGAAATTGTAGGATGTAAAAGCCTGACATTTAGTATAAATATTCACAGTTTCCATGGATTAGCGGGTTACTATCATCCATTAGTGATAAATATCTCATAATTGTAAAACCATGTAACCCAGCAAACTTGGAAGGGATTCATGGTTTCATGGAATGATGATTGTGTAGAGATATTCAATAAGTTGAAAAGAGGCTTATCACTACACCTATACTCACAAAACCTAGATGTGGATAACTACTTGTGGTATTCAACAATGCTTCAAAGAGGAAATTGGATTGTGTGTTAATAAAAATGAAAAGGTTAGAGTCTATGATTCATGGAAGTTGAAAGTTCATAAATAGAAATACCCATATCATGATCTAGAGTTAGCTTCAATTATCATTGAGTTGAAAATATAGAGGCATTATCTATTTTAGGATAAGAATGAGATATATACGAATCACAAAATCCTAAAGTATATATTCACTCAAGAATAACTAAATATGCACCGGAAAAGATGGTCAGAGGTGATAAAGGAAAATTACTGCTCAATTTACTACCGTACTAGGAAAGAGAATAATGTGGTATACGTTCTAAATAAAATGGATACAAAAATTTTACTATTTATGAGGATTGAGATGGATATGATTTTCTTATATTTGAAAATAATAGACATGGGAATCACAAAAGAAGGATCATCATAAATTAATTCAAAAATGGTTTCTGACACTTAACTTCTATAAAAGATAATGGATATTCAAATAGGATATGTAGGATTTCAAGTGAAAGTGAAAAATTTAAGAAAATGGACATCCTTGGAGTTAAATGTTAATGAAGAATGAGTTGTGAGATTTGGGTTGTGACAATGTGTACCATAAAATACTATGTTAAAGAAGGATATTTTTGATGATACACACAGGTCAACCTTTTCTATCCTTCCAAGAAGAAAAAATATATATATAGATCACTAAGATAATTATTGGTTGGACAATATGAAGAAGGAGATCACATAATATACATCATGATGTCTTTTATGTCCACAAGTGAAGGTAGAAAGGAAACAATAACTGGAGATGATTCAACCATTACACATACCTATATAGAAATGGGAAAACATCAATATAGACATTTTCACTAGACGTACAAAGATATCAAGAATAATTAATTGAAAATGGTTTGTGGTGTATCATCTTATGAATGATGGACACTTCCTTATGATCCAAGATGACTCCTCACTCAATCAACATGAAAGGATATGCATTAGAGATGTGGTGAGGCTACATGGAAAACCATTATTGATTGCATCTGATTGAGACCCATGATTTACCTCTATGTTAATGAAATGTCTCCGACATTATATTAATACAATGTTTATCGTCAACATGACTTATCACCCTCAAACTGGTGGCGAATCCAAGAGGACACTCTAGACACTTGAGGAAATGTTGATATCATGATCAATTAAAGGAGGATGGGATCACCATATTCCTCTGGTCCAGTTCACATACAAAAAAAAGATTCCACTAATGAATCCAAATGGCTCAACATGAAGTGTTTAATGGGAATAGGTTAATAACATCTTCATGTTGGATGATTTTTGGGAATGCAATCTAATAGTTCATGAAATTGTCTATGTAATAGTGGAAAAGGTGAATACCATTTAGTAGCACATCAAGGCTTCTCAGATTTGATAAAAGATCTATGTTGAAAATAATTGATGAGACCCAAGGATTTATATTAGAAACAAGGAATACCTATGAATATCAACATGGATGAAAGTCCTAAGATTTGGGATGTAGGGAAAACTTAGTTAAAGAAACATCATCCCCTTTGATATCCTTGATAACATCGGAGAGGTGGCCTATCTACTAGTACTCACACCAAACCTTTCACAAGTACATGATGTATTCCATGTATCACTCATGAGAAAGTACATACTGAAACCCCTACATGTACTCAATACAGAGTTGGTACCATTAGGGAATAACCATCACTATGAGGAGAATCTAGTGAAAATATTAGATCATATAGACAAAGTTATACGAAATAAGACAATGAACCTGGTCAAAGTGCTGTAGAGAAACCAAAAGTTTGATGAAGCAATGTGGGAACTAGAGAATATGATGAATTTGAATAACCTTAAAAATTTTTAGCAAGGGAAATGAAAATTTCAAGGGATAAATTTCATAGTGGGGAATATTTTAATGTCCAGAAATGTTATAAATAAAATTCCCCTATTGATTTAATTAAATATCTTATTAGGTATAATGTTTATAGGAAACACATGAAATTATTTGGTCTTGTTATATTATATTCTATTAAAATTACTGTTAATAATATTTATCATTGATAATATAGATGTTTAATAGTGAGAACATAACTATTATAAATATAGGGTTTTAACAAAGCCAATTGATACATACAAAAGAAGTGATAGCCCCAATCAGTAGAATCGTACCCTATAATGCCCATTTTTTGGAGCTTCTAATGGAGGTAGAATATCTAGGACTCTCTATTGACCAAGACCAATACAAGATACAGTAACTTAAACATGACCAAAACCATTTACAGGATAAGTTCAAGCTCATTGAGATTATGATAGAAACCATGAACACTGAACCACCCCATGAAAGTCTCACCATCGCACACCTTACTTATAAGAACATTGTTGGTATATTAAATGGATATGTATTATGAACATAATAATATGAATATGTATATGTATATTTTCAATAGAATAATTTCCATATTTTACCCATATCATTACTTTATAAATGAATCTTATTTTTATACAATAAAACCAAAATGAAATTTTATTAATTACTATTTAATTTTAATTAAGATGTTTATTTTGATGAATTAATGAATTTTTTATTTAAATAATATTATAATAAAATATTATTATTAATTTTTTTTTCAAAGATGAATTATTATATAATATTTACTAAGTCAAATGTAATTTAAATAAGGGTACAAAAACTATTATTGTCAAAAAACCCAACATTTCTCATAAAATGTAGATTTTTATTTTAAAAGTAAAATTCATATATTTTAAAATTTATGGTGATAAAATGAATATTTTTTTGGAATTAGAAATTTTAAATTATCCAATTTTGATTTTTTCATAATTTTCTGAGATAGCCAAATATTTGGGTAAGACTTAAATACCTTATAAATATATGGGGTGTATTATTAAATCATAATGACCAAAATGTGACGTAATAAATACTATATGGGGTATAAAAGAAAAAGTATTTTTTTCCTTTTAAAATAATGATTTTTTATGTTTATTTGATTAATTTTATAAATATTTTATGAATCATACCAAACCATTAATATATTTACTGGTTTTAAGACAATTTCATTAAGAGTTTGACTAAATTTCATATTAGCAAGGGTATTATTTTATTATTCTATGTCCTTGTGATTATAAAATAATGGTAACCACTCCAATTTGGAAAAAAAACATTGGAAAAATTAATGAGATGTTTTTTTCTTTTTTATTTTATTATATTGAGTATTAATCACATGTTTGAGAAATAATTAATAATTCTTCAATCATTTACTATATAAACCCACCCAAGATCCCATTTCTCTCAACTAAAAATACATGGATCATATTATTACTCTACATTATCCTCTCAAGAGTCCTCCCAAGGTTCCCCTATCTCTCAATAACATCCTCCCAAAAATTTCAAGTCACTCTATCAAGGTAAGGGATCCTCCCATTATCATCTTTATTAAGGATTCCTTATTATATTATGTCTCCCATTTCTAATTACTAATGGGATATTATTTAACTTGTCCCTATTATATTCCATTTTATTTAAAAATTATTAGAGATCCCTTTCACTATCATCATCCCATTTTCTGAATTTTTATGTGATGTTGTTAAGATTTAGAAATCTCACCACGATTTTCTATGCCAAAACAATTGTGTAGTGAATACCAAACCCATTTCATATCAAGGGTGTTCACCATTATACACATATAATTCTATGAATTGGGATATACATGTATTTTTTTAACCCTCATTTATCACAGAACAAATTATGATGATGAATGAATCCAAGTTGTATGATCTATGTGGAACACATAAGAATTAGAATGTAATAAAAGAGATAGGTGTGACTATAATTATATAGCGCTTTAAGGAATTGGTTAATGTTTAGTCTCATGAGAAATCATGTTAGAATAGGGATTAAACATGATTCTTTTATGTTACTTTTTTCACCATGATGTCTTGGAAGTTATCCTTAACCTATTTTTAAACAAAAATGTTTTAAGTTGTTGCAAAATTTCTCATGTTTCCTTTTAGTTATAATGTTATATCACACCTCATTATCCATGTTTATGATAATAACCCATTTTATGTCCCACTGATATGGATATTTTCTAACACATATTATTATCTTCAGGTAATTCCATGTTTATTCCCTTATTGGGATTTATAGATCTCTCCTTTTATGTATGTCCCTAGGTAATCCCATGTAGTTTTATATTTTATGGAATATTATGATCATGTTATGGAATTTTTAAATATATATGATGTATTCCATATTTTACGTTGTTATGTAATGTACCTAATTAAAAAATAAACTAGACTTATCAATCTTATAGTTGGTATTAATTGTAATATAATGTAATAAATCATGAATTAATGTGTAATAAAGAGAATGGATGTCATAGGCATGTCATGATAAATGATGGGAAACTAGTAGGTCCTAATCTACAATGGGATATAGGCATGTCTTGATCCACAATGGTAAACATGTGTCTCCTAAAACACCATGGGGAATTGGTGTGTCCTGATCCACAATGGGAAACATGTGTATCTGAATCCCCAATGGGAGATATGTGCCTTTTAATCCACTCTGGCTTAACGGGTGTTTCCTGATACACTATGTTGATGGTCTTAGTAGTTATCCTTGACACATGAAATGGTTTTTTATATTTAGGATGATTCCAATCATGAATGACACAATCTTATGGTTTATGATTTATTTATTATGATTTAACACCCTTATGATCCATGAATTATTTACTGCAAACAATTATTCAATTACTCTTAGTTATGATCTTCTATTCGTTGAGTATGATCTTTTATATGTTGGGTATGATCTTCTAATGTTATGATCATGTTATCATACCCTTATGATCATGTTATTATTATATATCTTCCATTGTTACCCTCACTAAGAATCTCATAATTATAATTTCGTATGTTTCCTTTCCATAGGTAAAGAAGAAAGGATTTATGTAGGAGTACTAAAGGGGAATTACTTTTAAGGATATTTTGAAGATCTTTCACTAATTTACAAGATTATGTTACCATGTTTCTAAAGACACCATACTATTATAGTACTCAAGCATGTATTTTTGTATTATTCTGAATATTCATCTAAAATTTTGTAATATCCATGTATGTTAATCCTTGTCCCTATTGTTGGTATCAAAAAGATGGTTTGGTCAACCTTTAGAAACATCCACCACTAAAAAACTAGGTTTATATTGCACTAGGGTTTAAATAGTTCTAGATAAAAGGGATGTTAAAAACCCCCATTATAAGTGCGAGAGAAACCATTGTTAAAATGGATATTTAACAATGCTTTTTATATCAGTGTTAAAGGGGGGCATTAATAATGCTAAAAAACATTTCTAAAAGGGGCCCATTATATGTGCTTGTAAAAAATCATTGATAATGGCCCCACATTATCAGTTCTAGTAAAAAAATCACTCGTAAAAATGAGCATTTGATAGTGTTTTTTAAACTCATTGATAAGGACACCCTTTTTTCAATTATTTTTTACTATCATTGATAAGGGGTATATTTTTAAAAATAATTTTATTTCATTAAAGAAAATATTTAGATATAAATATTTGTATAATTTTTAAATATATCTTAGATAAGGCTAAATAGAAGTTTACACATAATATATTATATATTTATTTAAAATGGATTCTAAAATAATTACAAAAATATTTTAAATTATAATTTATTAATATTTAATGAGTAATAATAATTTATTAACAATATAAAGATAATAAAAATCATAAAATTAATTAAATCTCTAAAATAAGTTAAAAACGTAACTTGAACTTCCGATGGCCAAATTTTTTGATTTGGGTGTCCATTTGGGTTCTACAACATATCAAATCAAATCCACAAACATGCTCTATTTTCCATTCACCAAGGGTCTAGACTACTATTTTTAGGCAAAAAATGGACCAAGAGGCCTCTAAAACTGAGTTTTTAGTCAGGGTGCCAAATATTTTTATCATTCTATGGATTTTCAGCTTTTTTAAAGGGTTAGATTTTCCCATTTTTTGGGGGTACTGAATATATTCTCATGGATTACATTCATATTTCTATTATGGGTATGAAATTTTATAATTTTTTATAATGTAGAATTATTTATAATCAAATATATAAGTATATATACATATTTTTTATATATTCACAATAAAAATAAAATTTTATAAATAAACAGTTTAACTTATTTTCATTTTAAATATATTTATAAATATATAATCATTATAAATATTTAAACTAACATCCATTTTAATTAAAACAAAAATGTATGAATATTTATATACCGATGCAATTAATATATATATATATATATAATTTTTATATATATATATATATATATAGTTTTCCTTTGTGTATAGAATAATAGATATATAATTTTCTATATATTTTAATATATGTATATAAATATTGGTATATAAAATATGTAAATAAATCTAAACATGTATAATTTTATTTATATATTCATATATATATTTTGATAAATTATAGCTTTATGATTGTATGTATTTATAAACAAACACACAAAAACAAAAAAACCTATTTTATATATGTATTTTTTTATATAGAAATATTTGGATAAAAATGTAATGAAATATATAAAATATATAAATATAACATAATATGTAAAAAATAAAATAAGGGAGTGGAAAATGAGATATTTCATAATTTTGGAGTTCTCAAATTCGAAACTCACGAGAGGCAGGGACACCAACGGGAGTGTGGGATAATATAAACCGCTGATAATGAGGAGAATCACTGATTAGGGTGCGTGACCAATAAAAATATCATCTTTATTAGTGAGGCCATTATTATTTATTTTTTAGTGTTGTTAAAGGGAGCCTCTATCATTTCTTTTTACTAGAAATTTTAAATCTAACCCTTTAACATGACTTACATTATCAACAATTCTACAGGGCTGATAAAGCCCTTTTACTAGTGTTGTTAGTGGAATTATTTGAAGTAGTATGGGCTGAGAAATATTTAGTGATATCCCTATGGATATTTATAAGGATATTTCTATGTATATATCTAATGATAAGTCTAATATTTCGTATATTTAGAATTAGGTTTAATTATTCAGGAAAACTATAAGTAATTTGACATCATTTTTTGTTTTATACTATGATAAGTGTTTCTCACATTATGTTTTCTGCTCTTATTCAATAAGAGGAACTAAAAAGACCAGGGTTATAATTGAATGTTTCAGATGTGGAAATTATCATAATTTTTAAAAATTGAGGTTCTAAGTGTAAATATCATGAAGACAATCAAGAAGGTTTCATGAGTATTGGTTATACTACTAAATATGAAGTGACTAAAAAATACATGTGAATGATGTGGTATGTTATAACTATATTTTTTAAAATTAAAAATAATAAAAGTGATTAAATTTTGGTTGAGGAACAGTAAGACATGATTCACATTTCATATTCTATGAAAGGGGTTTTAAATAATAAGATGACGAATCAGAATAAATGGTTTAATAATAATGTTGGATGACTGAAATATATATGTTATGGAATTCAATATTTATGGTTTATAAATCATGAAGTATATTTGGATTGTTTGTATAGTTTTTTATTTATGGATTTTCAAGAATTTGTTAAATGATATTGATGAAATAAAAATTTGATTTAATGGAATAGTAACATTAATGGGAGGTAATCAATAACATGATCGTCGGGGTTATAATATGATATTAATTATAGAAAATAGATGATGATGTGGATAAGTATATTTGATAGTATTTATTTCCTCCTAAATGAAAAATGTGTTTTTTGACAAAGGGGATTATACTATAATTGATGATGTTTACAAATTTTTTGGATTTAAAGAATATATCCAATAATCTATTGAACAAGGAATCCTTCATGTTTTCAATAAGGGCTTAATTGTAATTTTGGTTATTACCATTTTTCAAAAGAGTATATGATGAAGGTATTCTCATGTTTGTTATGTAAAAAATATGATATAATTTATGATATATAGTGCGTTAATGTTAAGCTAATTTTGAGAAATTTAGTGGCCATATTTCTAAGGTTTTGGACAATCCAATTTCAGAAGGGTTATAAGGTTAAACATTTATGAGTTGATATACGATGGACTTTAGATGAGGTGTTAAATATTAAAATTTCACTTCACCTTATAATGATTTATCCATATTGTATATCCAATGTTAACGTTTTACTAGAGATAGATGTAATGGCTATTATGGATCATTTTCTATGTTAATTTTTTAGACGTAAAAGAAATTTCAACTTTACTTCTTGGAGTAAGTGATGAATTGGAAATTTATCGACAAACAATGGAAGGATGATATTGTGGAAACGAAAAGGAATGAAATTAGGTAAGTATATTTCATTATATTCCTTGATATTATATGAATTCCTTGACTATGAGAAATGGATATTGAAATAGATTTATCATAATACCTTCATCTCTATTGAACTGATGGTATTATAAATTATCTCATATTTATTGTTTTGAGACACATAAAAAATTATGTTAACCATTATCTTTCTTGTGATCAATGACCTAAATCATGCATCATAATTATTTACACTGTTTTCCCTTGTCAAATATCCCATTCCCACCGATGTTCTCTTATGTGGAAACCTAATTAAGAGTTACTTTAGGATTCCATTTTGTATATGAATTTATTTTTTTATAGGAAGTTTTAGTATTTATTTTTTCAATGTGGTTTCTATGAATGAATGTTTCATGTATGAATCCTTTAATTAACTAGATAAATTTTGAGGGTGAAATTCATTTTAAGGGGGTAGAATGTAACAACCCATGTTTTTGGGATATATTATTTTTTGAATAAATTAAATTTATTTGATGTCTTTCATAGAAAGAGACTCCATGATAAAAAAAAGTATACTCCACAACACGGTAAACTTTCACAATAATTAACATTTACTTAGCATGTATTAAACGCAACACTAATTTCGTACAGAAGATAATTTTATTATTTTAAACAAGATGATAATAATGGATCCATTGAAATTAGTAATATGAATAGTAATAGGTAATTTTTAAGTATTATTCTTAGTGGTCCCATATAGAAAAAAGTTATTTATAATTAAATTTATTATTTTTGGTAAAATCAATATGTTTTGAAAAAAATACTATTGTCTCAAAAGAACTCATTTGTATATACTTCTATGAATAATAAAAAATAATTAATGAAAATTTAAAAAATTTAATTAGATTATATAAATTAATTTAGGAATTAAAAATGTCAAAATTATCTAATGATGAATTTTTGGAATTTTACAGAAATATTTATTTGATGGATGAATCATGAAATTTTTTAATATTAATTGAAAATCATTTTTCATCTATATTACTAATATAGTTAAATAATATATTTATTTTATTTTATTTTTTAATTAGATATTTTTTATAAAAATTAATCTGATTTAGGTCATTATATAAAATTCCACATTCAAATTAAATATTAAAAAAATTCATACATTTGTACTTTTCTCCTTTAAAAACCGTTATCTCACCACATGTGCAGGATTTATTTTAAGATGAATTTAGCCACTTCTATGAATTGAATTTTGAAAAATAGATATACATATTTTCAATAATTAATTAATTTATTGTATAAAAATATACCCTATTTTTTACCAAATTTTTTATTGTAAACATTTTAAATTATTTACAGTGATTAAGGTATGAAGAAGAATGCTCAATGATTTAACATAGAAAATAAGGTGTATAAATGACCCAAAAATTATCAAGCACCCATTGATTGGACATATTTCAACATTAAACTCTGTAGGATCTATTATTTGGAGTTATTGGTTTACCTTTCCATGAAATTTACCAATTTAATGAGTTATGTAATGGAAAGGAAAAAATAACTTTCCTTTACTTAAACACTTATAATTCTTTGGAGTAGGGAAGAAGCTACAAAACGTTTGTTATAAATATTATTATAGATGAAAAATGAGGTATTTGTATAATAATAATTTTTATTTTTTTAGAGATGATATAATTACATTAAATTCTTAAGAAATTCCAACACATGTATTATTTAATTAATAATTAAATAAAATAATCGATATTTTTTAAAATAATTTAAAATTACTAAAATATTATCGTAAAACATTTGAATTTAAAATTTTAGTAAATATAAAATAGGTTGTATTTATGGACCAATTGATCATTTATAATTAAAATATTGAGATTTAAATAGAAAAAACATTATTTTCATAGTTTTGGTTTATGTGGTGTTTTTTTGCATGAGATGTGCTTGTTTTAAAATTAACTACCCACAAACATGGAATTTGTTTTTTTGTAAATTAGATTTAATAATTATAATTATGTGGGTATATTTGTTTTTAATAATTCCCTCTTAAATTTAGTCTCAATGTTAATTTACATAGGTTAGAAAACTAGTTACCTTAATAAAAACTAAAATGATAAAAATGGGGAAACAAAGATGTTAGGGAACAAAATTAAGAAAAGACCCTTATTTTTGTGTGGTGGAGGTTTCCATAGACATTAATTCCCATTTAAATCATTAATTTTCTATTTTTGTGTCACATTAGGTAAGAGATACCTCCCGATATTTTTTCCCTGTTTTTATTTGTAAGAATATGACTCATCCTCATCAATAAAATGACATTCACTCTTCCCCTTACTAAAACCTCTCAAGCCACATTGGATCATCCAAACACTTCTAAAATAAGATAATTACATCCATCCTATCATCCTAGAAGATCCATTTTCCATTTTATCCACCCATGTAATCCCTTTAGTGGGGACCAAAAGATGATACCCAAAAAAGTGGAGGTTTGCATGTGAACTAATAATGTTAATACTTAAGGTAAGGGTTTTCTAGTCTCAATTTGTTTTTTATAGGTCATATGCCTTATTCACCACTCATTTCTCTTTTATGGTGTATATACTTTCCATAATTGTATTTTATTATTCCTATAATTAAATTTATTGGTATTTACATATCCATTTTCTGACCATTCTTATATGGGTTTGTGGTTAAAAAGATACCAAATCGATAATGTAATTTTTGCCTCAATTTTCCTTATTTGAGACACATGTTTTTTATGCACCAATATTATTTTAATAGGAGTATATACTACCATTTTAAATGTTATATAATTAATATAAATCCTTTAATGGTATTTTAAGATTCATGTAATGTTATTATTTCATTGAAATTACAATTCAAAGTTGCCAAAGTAGTAAATTTTTTTTACATAAATCTCATCATTTATCATAATTGTTTATAATTATGATTAAATTAATGAAATATTATAGTAAATATCTAATAATTAAAATGATTTTTATTTTTCTATGGTTATTCATTATAGCTTCATGTACTGGAACAATTTTTCCACTCTTTTGTACATATGATAATCAAGAATGTATTTTTAGGAAAACATGACCATATTTCTCTCTTAATTTAGAAAATTATTTTATTAAAAAATCATGGTTTCCTAAATATGTTTTAACATTTTTGATGTAATATTTTAATCTCATTTTCAAGAAAAATTATTCCAAAATGTTTTATGTTTTAAAATTTTTGTTAAATGGTTTTCAAAATCTCCATTATATGTTTTATGGTTATTTTTAAAAATGAATGTTTTCGCAATGTATTATGATTTAAAAAGTGTTTTTTAAAGTGGAATTTTTTATTTATTCATTAAATGTTTTCAGTTATTTTTAATATTATTTTCTATTTTTTCAAAGTTGATTTCCAAATAAAATAATTTTGAGTATGATTTATGGCATAAAATGTGATTTTAATGAATGTATGTTTTCCTTAAGAAATGAACCATGATGTATGTCAAAATCCTTCTCTAGATAAGATAAAATCCTTTGATATAATTTATAATTTATAGGGTATATGATCTAAGAAGACTATTCTAATATTTTTCTGAATGGTTTATTATTAATATTTCATGTTGTTTATGAAGCCTGTTTCTCTTCCACAGCTTATACTATGATAAAATGTCCATGTAAACCACTTACTTTCATGGGTTATTATATGATGAAATGATTGTGAAACATGTACCTTTTCTGTAGGTTATGATATGATGAAGTGTATTCAATACCCATTTCATTTCAGGTGTAATTAATGGATGATTTTTTATAATCTAGTCTAGGAATATGTATGATTTCATTATAAGACATTTGGGACCTACATCTACCTAAAATTAATTGCGTAAATGTTTATATCTCCTGAGATAATGACTGAAAACAAGTCGATGGGTCTGCTCCATAATGGGAAGGATGTGTGTCCTGATCTGTGATGGGAAACATGTGTGTCCTTATCCATAATGGAAATCAATTTTTTCATGATCCAAAACGGGAAATCGGTGGGTATTCATCCATTATGGGAAATAATTTTTTCCTAATCTATAATGGGAAATTTCTGTGTCCTGATCCATGATGGAAAAGATCCTTTTCATCATACATAATGGGAAAGAGGTGTTCCCTGATCGATAATGAAAAATAAGAGCATCCCAATAAACTATAGGTAACATGTGTGTCTTGAAACACTATATTGATTGTCATAGTAGATAACCATGATAAATGAAATAATTTTCTATATTTACGATGATTCCACACTTATTTTACATGAGCTTATGGTTTATGATTTACTTATCATGACTTATTACCCTTATGATTCATGTCATGGGAACTACTAATCATTATAAAATTAATCATTATTATGATATTTTATATGAAGGGTATTCTCTTCTAATTTATGGTGATGTTATCATACACATTTTCTGACATTTTTCTTACATATATACCCTTTTTTTCATTAATTATAATTTGAGATCACCCCTTTATTATGTTTTATTTTTCCCATGATATGAAGTAAGGTATTATGTTGGAGAACAAAAGGAGAATATCCTTAAGAGAGATTTTCATGATCCTTCGCCATATTAGAATATTATGATTCCATGTTTCCAAAGACAGTAAACTATTACGGTCCTCAGGTGTTGATTTTTTCAATATGGTAAATATTCATCTAAATTGATTCACTATCCATGTATGTTAAACCTGGGTCACTATACATCAGTCTACTAGGTCTTTGTGTAATGTAATCTTATTTTGGCCAATGGTCCTTCAAACCATCACATGTAATAAAATAAGTCTATTGGGTGTTTTTTATTACTTCTAAAGATTTATGAGGATTGATTCATTAAGGTGATAGGGTGTGTGTGTTATTTGGACACTAGTAATCCCTTCTACCTATAATAATAATTATAATTTTTATATATTATTATATTTTAATTATATTAATTAACTTCATAATAAATAATTTCTTATATTCTTCATAATTGATTACTAATTAATTAAATGTTATTAATAATAATACTGTAAATATTTAATAATATATATTAATTATAAAATAAATTATTCTAAATAAAATAAATGTTAAAAAATGAATCAAATATATAATAATTATATCAATCTGAAATTTATGACCAATATAAAAAGTAACAATTATTTTAGTGTCATTGTCTCTGACACTCTTCTATGCCACAACCTACTATAAAGATCGCACACCCATATAACTTTTGTCGAGGTATGTGCTATAGTGTATACTCTTCCTATATATAATACACTATAACTACCTTTACATAAACCTATTTAATAGGTGATGGATCTGAATCCACATAGATTATATGATGTACCACATAGTTGGAAATGGATTTTGGATATAACTATAACCCACTTGAGATGAAATAGGCTATTGGTTAAAAAATTCTCCTACATAAGACTTAGATAGTTGTAATGTAATATGAATCTCACCATCATGGAATAATGTTGACTCAAATAGGCCCTAGTCATCAGTTATCACTACAACATAATATGATAGAGTATGGGATACTATAATAGAATCCCAAGAAGAAGTGTATTGAACATACATAAGAATATATAGTGGTATAGACTCTAATATTGGAATCTCCATATGTTGTGTAGGATATGTATTAGTAGGACTAAGAAGAGGCTCTAGATTGTTTCCAATAGTATGTGTAGGAGCTTCTGGATGATCTTGTTATACATCCTCCTCACACACGACATTATCACGCAGAACATCGGGATGAGGCTCATCACGGACATGAAAAACAATCCAGGTCTCAACATCATCCAGTACATCAATGGAAGTCCCATGATAAATCCCATACATGGGACATCAAAAATATATTAGTTCCCTATGAAAATATCCATGGTAAAAAGTGAATCCCTTTGGGAAGATAGAGATATGTATGAGGTATGTGATATGATTATCCGAAGAAAATATTATATAGTTATTTATAGTTAAAAAAGTTATTTTTAAATTGGGTAGGAGTTATTAAAATGATATAATATCATTTATAGTGACATGTAATATTTAAAAATAAGCTAATGTGGCACCAAGTCGAATAATCTATCTTTTTTGATAGTTTAATACACAACATACTCACCCCTTGTAATCAAGATTCATGACCCTTTCCCATATCTCAATATATCCTAAATTTTATTTCCTTCATTCAAAGTCCCATTTCTCTAATATTTTTAGGGAATAATGTCAACGATACTGATTGGATGGTGTGGGAATGAGATAAAGGCACCGAAACTACCTCCTTATTCAATCGGTGTGGTGCTACTAAACTATGTAAAAATAGATGAGGGGAACCATGATTGTGTTGTTGGAAAGCATAATCGTGAAGTATTATCGGAGAACATGTCTAACACATTTCATTCATGGAACCTAAAATAAAAAAAATATAAAATTAAAAAATGAAATCATTTGTGACAGAAAAAATATATTTAATTATATTATATATAATCACATGTATTATCCTACAAGTGACTATCCAATAAAGTTTTACAAGCATGAACACCATGTCTAGAATTATCTGAATATATATGGGCCTAGATCCACTATACATTCCATTTTTTTCCAAAAATCTATATTAAGTATTATTGGTAACTATTTTACAAAATCAAACACCACATTTATATGAAAATATTAATAAATAATAAAAATAGGAAACTACAATGCTTCCAGGACCACCTACGTGACGCAAAAAAAAATTTACAATCAAAATTAATAAAAATAACACCAATCATCATCAAAGAATGAAAAAAGGAACTCACATCATAAACCATAAACCAAATATATAAAAAAGAAAAAATAAAATACTAGGAGAAAATCATCATCATAAGATAAAACAAGAGTATATAGATGAACACACACCTTTAACAACCATAGAACCAACACACATAGAGCTAAAATAATTCCAAGACAACCCACTACACTGCCCCCAAAGTATTTCATATAACCTTATTAATTTTTAAATCTTGTTAAAATAATTTATTTTATTTATATATAATAATTATTGAAACTATTGAAAAGCTTCACTCATCATAGATCAAAATTATATAAAATAATAATATCACTAGGAAGAGAAGGGGTTAAGAATGGGAGTCATCTTAAGCTAAAATATCAAGAAGGAAAGAAGGTAGGCCATATAAATCATCCAAAATTTAATTATTATAATCTCACCCTAAAAAAGAATAAATCCCAACATAAATTAAAGAGATATGTCTTTATAAAAGTCCCATTACTCTGATGTGGGACGAAAATGAGACTGAAGGAATCTATAGAGTAACCAACATCTCCATAGTTAGTCATTGTTAAACTTGTGCCTAAAAACTATAATACCTCATCATATGGGGACCCATAACACTTCATACTTTTGACGAAATAGGTTCAATATCATATAATAATTTAACATTGATTGATGAAACCAGTAGACACTTCCACATCCACTTTTAAATCACTAACTAAAAAACATGGGCATTATTACGGATTAGTAGACTTGAATAAAACATTATAAAATATTTTTTAAATCCTAAGGAAATCATCGAGCATGTATATCATTAATATAGAATAACCCTTATTGGGTGATGGACCAATGAAATGAAATAATATACAATGTGATTTTGAAAATTCATATAGATTTATGACTCTAAAAAAATCATATGGGTAAAAAAAAGAAAGAAGTTGAAGTCCATATGGAAAACCTATAAAAAATGTATGCATTGATCTTAGAGAAATCTATACAAGCACATAGAGAAATGGTTTATCACCAAAAATTTCTCTAAAACATGATGCACTAAGACTAAAAATCCATGGCTATGATCTTCTAGGGAAATTAGAGATCATAGATGAAGGAAAAAGTAGACTATCATGTAAACCCTAAATCTCTTAGGAGATAACATTAATGGAAATATTGATTGAAAAAACCAATTCCCCCAATAATTTATATAAATTATCCACATGAAAATATCAAAAAAATGATCTCATAAACTTCATTCTATGAATGGGTGATGTGAACTTCTATTTATATAATACATTGATGGTTTCCAATGGTAGTCATCTCATCGTCCAAAACTAATATTCCTAGTAGACTCTATAATTTATCTAACTAGTCTTCAACAACACCATATATCACAGCCTCATCCTCGATAGAGATACAGATCATAATAGTGACATCCTTGAGAGTAATGGTAATTTCTACCTCTGGTAGACTGAATCTATTCATCTCTATCTTCAATATTCTAACATGTTTTGTGATGATATGGTGATAAAAAATATGAAATCACACATTGCTACACAATATAACCATTGTCATCAAAAATTGGAGATTACTGCATGAGGGGTTTTGATGTAATGGAATCGGTGTGACCTCCATACACATAAAGGTGTAACAAGAGCCCCCTCTACTAAGATAGAACATGGAACATGAAACTACTGGAAGGTGATAAAAGGAACACCTTTCAAATATATATATTTGATGTAATCATTACTATTACTACTCAATGTAGTATATTTTCTAAAAAATTTATTATAACAAATAATAAGTAAAATGAGGTACACAAATAGTATTTATATTGAAATATGTAACAATCCAAAATAAAATAAAATATTTTAAAACTAATGATAAAATACTAAAAAATGATCCATAATAATGAGAGATAGAGCTCAATTCTACCACATTAGGGAATTTTTTATGATTGTGACCTTATACATTACATATGGTGTATCATAGTCCCAACACCCATTATTAAGTCAACCTAATTTATATTATGATTAGAGTTTATACATTCCTTGGAGTGAAAGCTGATAATATTTTAGATCATAGATGAATGATAAATAGGTAAGTTAAAATGATGAAAATCAACAATAGACATCCAAAGTTTATTGTAGATATCAACCAGATTACTCAACTAACACAATGGATCAAAATAGGGTTCATGGGATAAGTTAATTAATGAAAAATATATAATTACATGTGTAAAAAGATACCTCAGTTCTTGGAAATAATATTATTAATAATATATTTGTTCTATTATGACAACCATCACTCAATTACTATTTCTTATGGGTGGGCCTATACACACTATTACTACAAAGTGGACCCCTTCCCAATTTATGATTCAAATATAAAATGAAGATGTATCTTATAAAATATAATAAAATCGTTTTGGATTTATGGAACAATGTGTACCAATTATTTCATATCATGATATTCCTTTTGGGAGAATTTTGAATGTTACTTCACACAATGAATAAAATTATCATGTTCTAAGATTATAATCACTAGTTTTCAAACACATTTGAAGACCGTATTTTTAAAATCCACAATATTGGGGTTCATATATCAATATTTCATACCATTATCATATGCTAATGACCATTTCTCCTTCAATATACACATCATTTAATCATACATGTACTGATTATCCCTTAGAATTCTTTATAGACACTCATCAAATGTTTTATATTATTGATCATAGGAGAAAAAAATATCAAATGAGTGTATTTAAAAGGATGATAAATTTTTTTCAAAAATATATAAATTTATGGAAACATAGCCAACGTGACGATGACCTTCATTATTGGTTCATATTTATAATTATTCTGGACATTACTGGTAATATGTCTAATGAAATATTGATAATAAGTACTAGGTTATTTCCATGAAATTACATCATTGTTAATAACCTCTATAATGAATTGATTATGATCATATATCAAGTACACTCCTTGGATTTGTGTAACATAAGAGGGTATAAAATCCAGAAACTGACTTCATGATTCAATGGTATCCATGTCAGTAATGATGAATTCAAGTTGGATAAGAGAACTATTAATATCCTGTGTGACACAAATAATCTGTAAACATATATAATTACAATAAATTAATCATTTAAGCACCTGAATGAACTATTTATAATAATGAAATGTGGTGATACATGGGCTAAATTCCATGAACATCCTAGGTAACTTCTTCTCCATTTGATCAACCATATTATCTTGGAAGACATGCACAATTGTGTCAAGATGACAAATCACTATATTTTTTTTGTGATAATGATATCCTTTGTTACAGTAAAACCTTATATGATTCTTACTAATCAACATTCACATTTAAAATTTCCATTCAATTTTATATCCATGATTTTCCATAGGATATCAAGTAATTGATCAACTGTTATATACATTTCTATAAGATAGATTTAGCAACATTAAGACATGACAATATCTTCTGAACATTGACAGTTTATAGAAATTCTATATCAAGTGTAGAATGATTCTAAGATAATCCAATGTATACACATGTATATTGGCCCTCAAACTTATATATCGTCCAACATTAAACATTTTATCAAATATTGATCATGTGTTAAACGTACATTCTAGAATGTATTTTTTACACAAAATGATCCATTTAATCTTATCTAAATAATCCACCATTAATGAATAAAGTCACTAAATTTGTAATTTCTCAACCATGTTTTTCAATGCACTTTTAATTTTGAACACTCTTCCATTATGTAATTTTTTATCAGTTGAAACATGGGTCAACCATGACACCTAGTAATTAACTACTTGGTGTAAAGAAATCCCAATAACGTTTTTGTTCACGGGACATTCCCACTTCTAATGATGTCAATAATAGAATTTGGTTAACAATATTGGGTTTCTGGTCCCCCGAAAAAAGTAATATTTGAAGGCTGATTGGCCACATCTTCCTCACCTACCTTATCTATTATCACATCATTAGATACCTTCTCATTATAGGTACTCTAATTTATTTAAACTTGAATATTGATAGCAATGAATCCTATAATTATCATGATATTTTTCACCTTGTTAATAATTCACATCATTTAATATTGAGCATATTATAATATTCAGATATATAACCTCTGGTACTAGTTTCATATGATAAGATGTTGAATCATTTTGTTTTGAAGGACATCAATAAAAAATTCTCCCATAGTTTGGTATTATAGATGTAGGTTTCACCTCATTGATTAGATAAATTTCCACATACAATTATGTTATACTATCATCACAATTTTGACTAAAAAAGGGTGATGCTTCCACATAGTACTTTTCTTAGAGAAAATGATATGTAGTGTTCCATAGAAGGTCAAAAAGTTTATGATTAAAATTTATGAATGATGTTATTAATTGACCGGCCCTCAGTTTTAAGTGACTATAAGTCCTTGTACCAACATTTTCTAACAACATATATTCATTAAGATAGGAAATGATCTTTGGTGGTAAACAATATAGAATAACCTAATTATTAAAAAATTATTCATCTATTTATTATATAGACACATAAATCATTACCTTAATTAAAATTTAGTAACAATTAATAAATATTTATACCACATAATAAAATTTCTAATAGTTTTTAATTAGTTTTGTTTTGGTAAATGTGACACAATTGTATGATTTTTTCATTGAATTGGTCTAATTTGTAATTTTAAATTACATTAATTATATTAACACTTCTGAAACATATAGAGTGGGTTTAGTTTATCAAAAAATGATAAACCAAACACATTCTAGGGGAAGTCGTCACATTGTATGATAAAATAAACTAAAAAAAGAAATCATTCTACTTAAACTATCATGTACATATGAAACATCAAAAATCATCATCTGATTTGGAACCTACATTTGTTTAAAACACTACTAAAATACAGGTGAAGGGTAATATGTGACTGTGATACATTAAATTTATCATGGAAAAATGATCCCACCATATAAGTGAAAACAACGATACACATGTAATAAAAAAAATGATAAAACTAATTATTAAAAATTATAACCAAGATAAAACTAATCATGAATTGGCCAGTTTAACTCATCATCATTATATATTTAATAAAACTACAAATAAATTAATTATAAAAATTCATTTATTCTTTGAATTAATTAATTTTTTTTAAAATAATCTATATAAAATAGCGATTGATTGTTTTTTTTAATAAAAGAGTTCTTAACCCCAAATTATTAAAAAAAGGTTTCCTTTATGAAGAAAATAATAATAATTTGAGAAAATAATTCCAATTCAATATAGTTTTCCTCTCAAATTAGAGCAGTGGAATGAGAAAGTAATGTTTTTCCATAGTTATATATTTTTTTCTAGAAGGAGAAATTGACCACATTTACAAATCCTATTTATAGGATTCCTAGGAGATGAAAATGGGGTTCACAGAACTTCCATGGATGGTATTGGAAGCCTAACACTTGTTCATACCTCTTAGTTGAGTGACATATTTTGGAAAATACCTAGAACCCAAACCTATTTTATCATTATTTTATAAACCAATAAAAAATTCTGTACATAGACATATCTAATGTTCTATTTAATACTTGATATTATTTACTTGAAATTATCATTCTAGTAGACTAACTTTTTATTCTTCATTAGGAATACTTATAAAACCATAGTTTGTTGTATATCATTCCTACACATCTCCCCAAATTACACATAGCACCGATAATTCACCGATCGCCCTCCCTCATCCCCCAATATTAGCTGGTCAACACCACGTTCCTCTGAATTCATCTCTACCACACCGACATTGATGTTTCCACCTTACCACCTGGATCCTTTAATAAGTCGACTACCGATGTAGTAGCCCCACTAGTTTATCGACCTATACTCAACTATTTTCACATGCATAGCAAAGATACACTGCAACATGATCCACAATTCCAACAATTACATAATCTTTTATATTATGAGGTTAATTTTTGTAGCGCTAAAGAAAAGTGTTGAAAAATGTATGACCTTTGTCATGGGTAGTCAATAATGTTGAAAAATAAATACATTCACCATAAATACAAAAAATAACTGAAAAAAGGCCATCCTTTCCCATCACTTTCTTCATCACATAAAGGTTGAAATTTATATTAGGTTCTTTAGTCCAAATAATAATTATCATTGATCATTGTTAAACATGTCCTTTTAAGGGGTTTGTGTAATATATTTTTTATATACATAATTATGTATTACAAAATATTATTTATATAACAATATATATATATATATATATATTCTAATGAGATTCTAAAAATGTGGTAAAGCTTCTTACTTGGCATCTAAAATACACAGGATTGATTCCGAGAAAGGAAAAAATTCCCAAGTACTATAGATGCATTATATCCGGGTGCAATAGCATCACTTTAGCAAGGAACTATAAGAGTACAATAGTAGTGGAAGAACTGTAGAAGCGGGGAAACTGTAGCCATGGAGGTATTGTAGTGATAACTGTAATGGTGGCGATATTATAACATCATGTGTACTATAGCAATACTATTCACGAGAGGGCCAATTGGGCCAAAAAACAGGCTTTGATGCCCCTTGGCCTTCGAGCTATGTAATCAGTCTCCTTATACCTTGAAAAAATCGAGTCTTTTCATTGCTTCAATAATAAAATGAGTATTCAATCGCAAACTTTAATATATATATATATATATATATAATTTTATATTTTTAATCTTTTATACATAATTATAATTAAGTATACATATATTTATATTATAAAATCCAATATGAAATACATTAATAAATGTATAAATACACTTAATATTTTTTATATTTAATCTTTTGCATATTTAAATTCATATTATATCATTTATAATATATATATGTATATATTTATAATATACACAAATTCATAATTATATGTGTGAGTTTGTGTATATAAATTCATATGATTATAAATAAATAAATATATATATATAATAAAATATGCATATATATATAAATTTTATATTTAAATATATAAATCATTTTAAAATAAAAATTGTATTTTCATAATTCATATATAAAAAATCATCAATTTCTTATTACTCACCAAAAATATTTAATAACTTATTTAATAACATTAAAAAATGTATAAGTATATGTAATAAATTAAAATTTCATTTAAATAATTATTTAAATATACACAAGAACATATATTTATGTAAGTACATTTTTATATAATATATCTCAATAAATATAAATATATATAATTGTTGACGTCCACCTGATGAACGTCAGCAAAATTTAAGTTGGTAAATTACCCCAAATACAAGTATAATTTTTGTGTGAAGGAAAAGAGGGATCGTTCATGACCATGTGAGGGTCATGCAGTTGGGTTACATGGTTGTGTTACCCCGAAGGGGATGCACAATCACTACCCCCCTCCCCCACCACCATTTCACACAATGAATTGAACACAAGTGATGAGGTTTCTGTATTGAAGTTCACACACAATCGTGTGACATGTATCAGATCATGTAATGTATTAGAGACACATGGTGATCAAATATCAAAGGCCTTGAGTGACAAACGTTTTCCATGAAAGGTTCTTCACATTTATATTCCATCTTTTGTGGTGTATGTCGAGTCATCTAATCAACCTAATAATGAACTGATTATGAATTTTAGCTAGGAAAGGATGCCAAAGATGGTTCCTTCATGCGGTCTCTATTCATTATGTGACATGCCTCCCCTTGAATTCATGTGATAACCCCATAACAATCAAATAATTCAACCAACTCATGTGTAATAATGACCATGAATTTCCCTTATCATGATCGATATTAGTAACACGATGAACTAGGATACGTCACTGATGACATGCAGATTTTTCCGGAGTTGAAGAATCACATGATCTCAAGGTATTCTTATCAATAAAACCAAGGAGTAAATTAAGAAAAAAATTAGAGGAAAGAGTGATCTTTGTGAAATATCCAATAATGTATTGACCCTCAATAGCTTGATCGTATGATGACTTATTTTTTATCATATTATGAGATGGTAATACGATCATAATATGTTCTCTTGGTTATGGAACAATGCCATGCGACCCTTCTACCCTGTATCAGTTATAAAATCTCATGGTCCAAATTCCCTTTCATGATTTCATTACTCCACAACATTCACATGATTTTTACGACCTTTACTTCTTTATATGGAATTCATGACCCTATTAAATCCACTATGATTGCTTATCCCTCAGTGGTGCCACTCAAACTCTCGTAAGTCTATATCCTTCTATAATAATATATTATTTTATATCATACAACACTCTATAACTCATGGGGACATAATACTTTTCATTTTAGTCTAGTCCCCCATCCCATCAGTGGTTAATAGACAATACGATCTATGAGGACGATTATTCCAATCATGTTCAGAATGTGTAAGATTCCTCTATAAGGCATTATATCCATACTACAATACCTTGCTGAAATATTATGTCTCTATTCATGAATTCATATGATCCATGAAAACTAAAATCATATCCCCTTAGGGCGACTTCAATGTGTAATATTCACATGCAAATGTAATATGTCTTCTCTCCTGTAATCACTTTTTTATCGCACCAAGCATGACTTGTATAAGATTAAATACTATCAATGGTCATCTCATCAACTTAATAAAATGCATCTATTATGAAATATTCCATAGGTGTAATCCCTTACCCTATATTACCTTCTTAAAAAGTTATATACTTTCGATGAAGTATCTTAGGTAAGCCATATATGCATAAGTCCCATTCAAAACTCTATTTTCTCACAATTAAATAAAATAGATTCCCTTACTCTATAAAATAAAAGGAATTTGATTCCTGAAAAATAAGGATACATAAGACACCTTTATAAGGTTCGAGATCCATCACATAATTTCCCCATATATATCATTCTATCCATGCGGCTATATTCTCCCATGAAGATTAGAATACCCTCATTCAGACTTTCACATTGAAATATTCTTTATGAGATCACAAGTCCTGTCTCATGAACACATATCCACCATGAGACTCATAATAATACATCTATTAGGGAAGCCACATTTTTTATACCTGTTATCAAAATACCTTTAACATGGGCATCTTCTTTAGGTGTTATCCCTGATTATATCTTTTATTTCATCAAAGGGATATAATATCAATGGAGTGTCTCATTATAGAATCGGTTTGTAATCCCTATATAGATTCAATTCAGAGGACTCGTAAAAAGAATATGATATTTTTTGTCCCTTGATTATCACATTAGGTATGAATAATGTGATCTATGAGATCAGTAATGATTATGTCGTGTGCACGATGACAATTCCTCCAAACTAGGCCTCCCCATTTTGAGTGACCTCTAAATATATTCTCCTCACATTCAAAGGGCCATATTCTTTAAGAAACATAAAAATTATGATTATTACCTCAAAGTATATGCATGAAACCTCATCAAGGATCGATCCCCCATATACAATATGGAAATCCCCCCCAACATCCTTGTTTCATAACATTACAATTAATAGTGTAGTCCTGTTAAACAACCTTAAAGTTTGTGACACGAACTTCATGGTCATTGATTCCTGGTTCAAACTACTGGAATATGGACCTCTACCAATAGGGTTATAACCATGGATTGGTATAACCATTTTTATTGTCCCACTATACAAATGGTTTGAAAAAATAATTTTGTAGCCTATTTTTTTGTCAATAACAATAGTTTTAATAAACTATTGGGGTTTCCTCTTTATATAAAGGCTATTCCAAAAGTTTTAACTACTTGTTAGTATATATTGGATATACTAGTAGTTTTCTAAATCATTTGGAATATCTATTCATATGTACCTATAATGAGAGGCATGAACACCTCCCATTTCACTCCTATCCAGATTGAGAACCCTATAAAAATCAGTTTCTTCCTCAGCTATATAAATCTATCATCTCTTATTGTTTTTATTCAATTATTCTTGAATATAAAATTGGTTATTAAAAAATACCTCATCTCTTATGTTAACCATCATTTCTATTTATTTTATAGGTCTGAAAAAATATCCATGATTCTTTTTTTCTAATTCTTCTAGATTAATTTAATGAATGTAAATTATAATTATTTTTGCTTTTGAGTTTCATAATAAATGTAATTATAAGTGTTGTAATTTTTAAATTTAGTTACTATATACTTTAGTATAAATCTAATATGAACCTATTATTTTATGTGATATATATAAATTAATTCTGTATTTATTTATTGTAGTAATTTACTTATTTTCATAAAATATTATATGGTTATAAAATCATTAGTTTCAATGTTTTATTTTAAAAATTAAAATTAATCATTATATGCCTCAAAAAATACCACACACCCAACTCTATGTGTAAAATACATGATAAATTAACTCTGATTCCCTATAGATAATTTTTTTGGAATGTATTTACTATTAATTATTAAAATATAATATACCACTCTATGAATATGAGATAATTGATATATTTTGTTATGAATTTTTGATTAAATACCATTATATACTATTTTTTATCACTCCTAATAATGTACTTTATAATATATTTAAAAATGGATTGCTTATTAAATCCCACCATGATTCCTTGATAGAAGTTCATTTAGAATCACTTGAATTAAAAATAACTACCTAAATTATGATAAGTAAAAATAAGTTAAAAAATAAAATGTCAACATAATATTAATTAATATTATACTTTCATACTATCAAAACTACCTACATTAGTAAAGGTTAAGTTATACTATAATTAAAACTTTTCTCTTGGAAAACATTTCATGGAACCCAAATCCAATGTTACCCTCTTGAAATTAGTTCATTAATTTAAATCATATTTTTATTGCTTCCTTCACTTTCCCATTATTTTATCACCTATATGCATTGTTCACACTTTTTCATTCCTTCCCAAAAATTGTTTCACACACAATTATAATTTAGTTTTACCAATATTTTATAATTTTAATAGAGTTTATCACCTCTATTTAACTTTCAAACATCATTATACATAGTTACACAAATTCATTGTGTTTATGATACTTATCCTCATTCCCACGTCCATTAGCAATTTTTCATGGGGAATGATTAGTAAATCTCATAAATAATCACCTTAACATCCCTAAATATGTGAAACCAATAATTATGGATATATTTAACAAAAAATTATTTATTTATGATAGAGAAGATTATTACTTCGAAATAATAAACTTTTATGCATGAATTTATGGAATAGTAATTACATATATTTAAAATTGTATAGAGTAAGAGAAAAAATAAAAAACAATTAAAAACACAATTTTAGGTAGTATTATCTATAGTTATTACTCATTGATATAAATTAATTTAGTATCATGGTTTTATGTATAAATTATTTTGTTATTTATACATTATTTTTTTGTCTTTCATATTATAATCCTCATATATATTATTTTGTGAGGTCTAGTTTTGTATACTGTAATCAATTCTCATTTCCTTTAATATATTTTTGATTTAAATTCCATATTATTTCATTGTTTTTATTACATGGCTTATAACATTTTTTTGATGAATGGATTGAATATTGATCTATGAAACTGAATGTATCTTAATCAATTCTCAAAACAACATGGAGATATTTTTAGATATTTCATTTAATGATGATTCAAATAGAGTTCTTATACACTGCACATTTTATAATTTTGTTAGAAGGCCTTGATTATGTAGTGAATAAGTTAGTTACTATATAAAAATATTTTTCCAAAAAAACTACTATGTCTCATATAAAAATGGGATGAAAATACATTCTCAAAATGTTCATGATCTGAATGAGATGACTCAATTAAGGAATTTATTAGATAAATGGTTTCCATTTGTCCATCATCTTGAGAAAGAAAGGTTGCTCAGCCATGAAGTCTTCGATATGAATACAAATTATGCATTTAATGAAAATCGTGATGTTGATATGTTGAAAAATTCAATGATTCTTCCACAAATCCAGTATATCATGAATGTTGTAAAATCAAAATTCTATAATTTTAAATTTGACTGTTTCAAGGGAAAGAATGTAGGGGATTTTTAACACTTCAATCAATTAATATCCTTTTTGTAATAATTACTTACAGATGATGTAGTGATTCCCCTAAACCATTATATTCCATGGAATAAAGTTGATGAAATTATATTTTATAAAAACAAAATTCATTATTTCATAAAATATTTCAGCTTATTTTGGGATGAAACCTCTATTCAAAATGATTTTATAAAATGTAAAAAATCATAATTGAAGAAAAATGTTGATGAAACACTGTCTCATATTTCATATAAAGTAATATTGTACATTTAATTGATTCCTAGACACTATAATCCTTTAATGAATAATAAAATATAAGCAAATATGTGACAGAATGATACTAATAGAAATAAGGGTAATGATCATATTTTTTATCATGTAGATAGGTTAGTATAACACCCCGATGTTTTCATGAAATATTTTCTTTAAATAATTTTAATTCTTGAATCTCTTTAACTGCACTCAATCGTCATTTTAAAATAACCAGGAGACACACTTACTGTAAAAGGACAATTATAACCTAACTTTTATGTTAACATGAATAAATAATACAAACTCATGAAAATGTATAATAAATCCATTATCTATATATTATTTATGAAAATAATAAATCATTTATATTTTTATATTTTTGTATTAACAAATTTATTTAATTAATATTCGTAAATTTATTTAATAAAATATTTATGTTATATAATTTTTTAAATATTTTTTATAATCATCTAACAGAAATTTCTTTCATTGTTATGAATAAACCCTATCTGATGTATAAAAACCTATATTTTTAAAAGGGTAATTTTATGACCATTTTATTGAAAACCCTTTTTAAATTTTGATTTTGAGACATTATTAATTTTTATTTGACAAAAAGACCTTTTATTTTAAAGAGGGATATAAAAATTTACTTTGGATGAAATTTTGATATTTTTTTGATTACTTTCACATTTTGATAAATAGTAAGAAAACACTAAATTTTAATTGAACTCATCTTCTTTCATATAATCAATTTATATTGTTAAATTATATAATAGAATGATTTTATGGAGAAATAGATATATTTTATTTACTTCATTTAATATAGGTCATTGGAATTAATTTTTCACGAAATTTGTATGTTAAAACTTTTCAATATTTTGTAATGTTTTAAATTTTACAACAAATTTTCTAATTTTGACAATGTGATTTATTTTAAAATAACTATTGAAACTTAATGGTTTTTAATATTAAAAAATGTATTCAATATTTAGAATTAGTATGTTGAAATTATGTAAATATCTTTATTCTATTTTTGGGAATTATGAATTGTATCTTCTGGAAATTTTCTTAATACGTTAAAAGTTGTAAATCAAGTAATTATGAGTAAAAATAATATTATAAAATTACCCTAAAACATGTCCTAAAATATTTGGATGAGTTATTTTAGACCTAAATCATTCTTGGGTATAAATTGTATAGATTAAAATCCACATGGATGGGATTAGGGATTCTAATTTATTTTATTTAAAGAAAATTTTAATTTGTATCACTAAAATTTGAATAAATAAGTAACTTTATGATGTAAAAATTATTTAATTTATGAGAAATCAATAAATTGTTTTTATTAAGATGGTAATAACCATAAAATAATTCAAAAAAATAAATATATCTTATTGTTCAAGTATATCTCGATAATAATCATTCCTGTGTCGAGTTAGTGACCATTTAGAGCCTTATAGAAGAGATTGTGACACTTATTATTTTATTTAAATTTATGTTAATGTTGTCACATTCATAATTTAATAAGCATGAAATTCTTAATGATGGATTTTCTAGAAGATAAATTCAAATAAAAATATTCATATAAAATATAGTATCTTCATATTAATCATAATATTTTATTTTGAATTTTTATTCAAAAAGTTAGAATATTAAATATTTACACAAAATTGATTTAATAATTATTTTATTAATAGAGATATCAAATAAATGTCATTAAGAATACTAAAATAAAAATAATTTTGGATAATTAATATGTAAAATTAATTTTTAATATTATGCTGGCCTCTTAGTAGTACAATAAAATTGTTTTTATGAAGTTAACTTGTTATATGAATATTTTTAAAAATCAATGAATTGAATAGTGTCAAAATTGACAGTATTGATTATTTATGAAAATAATGTCTTATTAAATTATTTAATAAATTTAAAACATTCTAAAAAATATATAATAATTATTATAAGGTCAAAAATATTATAAGGTATTAATTTAGGATGTAACTAAAATCATATAAGTAAATATTAAACCCATTTAATACTGAAATATTTGTTACCCAAGTTAAAAATTAAATAAAACAATTAATAGTTAATTATAATGATAAGGATTAAATTGATAGAAAAAATTGCCTAAAATATATTTCATTGTGAGATTAAATCTCTATTTCATCTCATTTTCTAAATTGGAACATTTTGGAGGTTTTTTTGGATGGGGATTGATTTTATTATAAATTAATATTTTTGAAGATTCCAAAGGGGACCATCACCATAATTAAAAAAGGGAAACTCCTCCCTTACCTCTTAAAATCACATTAAGACTTCAATATTATACATACCATTATAATTTACCTTATCATCTTACCTATTAAAATTATTTAGGTTCTGGTCTTTTTAAATACCAAATATAGTTCATTAAGAGGAGATTTATAGGGAGCACATCGATGAAGAGGTAATGTCCTCTACAGATTCTTTCAAACTTCATTATCCTTCAACATCCTCTATATGAGTTGTTTCATTATAAATTAATAAATTAAATATCACTTATATATTGAGATTTAATTATTATTATGAAACAACCAAATTCCACCTTCTATCCATCTTATAAAAACAAAATCAATACATGTGGGTATGTACGACTTACTCTCTCCATGTTGTGGTGTAATCTATTTTTCACCACCACCTTAATTGGATGGGTATCATGACGTAAATAATAACTATATGTGATTATAAAATTATATTAATTTTGTAATATTATAAACCTTCCTATTCAATACCATTTAACAATTATGGGAATGATATCATCGCTTGTGCGTACGTACGGTTTACCATCTCCATGATGTGATCTGATTCATTCGACATGATCTTCATTAATGCATGATTATATAAAAGTAAATAATGAATAAATATGTTATATATTATGTTAATATCATTTTTAATGATATAAATATAACATAATAAGGATAACCAAAACTTATTCGACAAAACATGCATAAGAACATAAAGTAGTTAATATCCGAATAAGAAATGACAATAAAATGTTACAAAAAAACCAATGGTAATATGATGATATATGATATCATAAAAATTAATATGATTCTAGAATAATTCAATAACATTACAAAAATTATTACATAGTATATTCTTATACATTCAATAGATATTGGACCTATGGTATTGGATAATTTCATAATCTCATTATTACCCGAGATTGTTTATACATAAGTATTTACTGGGGTATTTTTATCATCCATGTGCATGTTTCATAAATATGTATTCCAATTAAATTCAATTTTACCCATTGTTTAGTTTTTATTAAAAGTTATGAAAGTAATATTTTTTCAATTTCATTAAGTGGTACTTTTTGAATTTCCTATAAAAGTACGAGAAGAATGTTCTCTTTTAACTTATACATCATGAATGGATTTTTACATTTTCATAATGCCTTATTTAAATAAATCATAATTTAAAATATTTAATGTTTATTTAAACTTAAATTATTTTCCTTTAAAATATCATTTCTTTTTTAGAAAATAAAACATTTTTGAAGAAGAAAGGATATTTTCCATAATAATTAATTTCACGTGTTTTATCAATATTATTTTCCATCTAATATTATATTATTTAATAAGGATATTTTTAAAGTAAATTATACCTATTATTACTATCTCTATAATATGTTTATTCTATTTAGGAAATCCTGTTTTTTACTTGGATTATTTTATTAATGATGTTTAAGAAACCCATTTTATTACTTTGGTTATTCTATGATGAATGATTTATGTTATTGTGGCCCACATAATAATTATTTCATTATGAGATAAGTGGGACCTATATCTCCCTCCAATTCATTAAAAAAAGATTTATATCTTATTGTATAGATAAGGTTGTAACAGTAAATTATCTCGGTTCAATAATACAGGGATTGAACGAGGAGTGAACTCGGTTCAGTAATAGGTTGTTTCCACTATGATGGTCTTGGAAATGTACCTTGAATAATTTGAAATAATTTTCTATGATTATGTGTGCTCCCAAAAATTTCATGTCTTATGTTATGAACTTTTGGATTATGTTCATTTATTCTTGTGAACATTTATGATATATCTCCTGTAATGATCTCAGAATCTTTCATATGCCGGATATTATATTCATATGATATGATCTTATTTATTATGATTATGATTTTATTGATTCCTCCCTTGTCCACTCTTAATGATCATCTGAGGTCACTCATTCTTATGTTTCTTTTCCCTAAGTCGTGAAGAAGGTTATTTTGTATGATATTTAAAAAGGGTTTACTTGTAAAAGAATAAGTGGGAGACAATATAGAAATCTTATAAACCAATTTTTTATGTTTCTCATTTTCTAAATACATTATACCTATATGATCAAATTGTTGTTTTGTTTTATTTTTCAATGAATATTCTTCAATTTTTATGTAATATCAATGTGTGTAAAGTATGTATCATCATAGCTGGTATCATAGTAAAGGTATGGTTAACATTTGGAAATTAGGATGATAAAACCTCAGGAAGAACCATAAGGATATATCAAAGTATAGGTTACAATCCTAGTGATTTAGAAATGATCATGAATAATCTATGAGAAAACTTAATGTGTCTTAAATTGAACTTTTATTCATAATTATGTGGTTTTCCCATTATGATTAGTGTTTATCAATATATACTTCTTGATATGAACTCAATGTTGTTATGGAGATTAGAGTAACCCATCGGTACTATGGTCTTTATAAGAAGATAAAAATGTAATTCAAGTGAAAATCTAAATACCACACTAAAAATAAGAAAAGTTTCACCTTATTCTCAAAGTATGGAAACAAAAACGGAGGAAATTGTCTTAAAGTATTATCAAAATTTTTTTCATGGAAAAGAAGGACATTGAGAAATATAATTCCAGTGTGATGGGAAAAAGATTTCTAACGATCCTAATAAAGAAAAGGAAGCACATAATGCTCCCCCTAAACTTCAATGTTATAAGTTCAAGAAAATATGTAATTATGGAAACCAATGCTCTAATCCAAGGGTTATTGATGATGATCGATGTCATAAAACACTTAAGGCCAAAGACATGGGAATGTCACATGAAATCACTATCAGTGATGTGGATTATGATAAGAACCGGTGAAAGGTAAACTTACCATCCAATGAAATGTTGAAAATATTTTATTAGATTATAGATCCACCCACCAATTTATTCCGGAATAATTTTCTATGGGTATCTCCATATTACCTCCATAATTAGATGTTTATTAAGATGTAACAACTCTTAATGGCACAACAGATGCATAAAATGTTTATAATTCTTTCCAGTCAACGTTTTTGGGACGTTTCTTCCTGCAAATCTTGCAATCCTTACAATAGTGAAATATTATGTGATTTTGGGAAAGTATTGGATTTCCCAATATGGATCTCAAATCAATTTACAAGTAATGTAAGTCACATTTTATATTAAGAATCAATCTATGATCACTTAATGATGTAAGGATAAATATGACCTTCTAGTAGAAATTTCTTCCATATTATATGTCTTGATTCCTATAAATGACGTTTATCCATCTGAAATGGTTGGTAAGAAAATCACCATTAATAATACACTTATTTTATAAGGTTTGATAGTGTCTTTTTGGAAGAACTTCTAGGTGTTCCACTGAATCAGGAGATTGAGTTTTCAATAGAACTCATACTGAGTTCTATGAGTATTTCAAAGATACCTTATAGAATGACCCCAATTGAGTGACATGAATTGTCAAAGAAACTCCAAGATAATATTAACAAGGGGTTAATACTCCCTAGTGTGTCCCCTTGGGAAGCACATGTTTTATTTTTTATGAAGAAAGATGGATCAATGGGACTCTTCATTTATTACTGATAACTTAACAATATCACTATCAATATTAAATATCTGATTCCCCTCATTGATAAATTATTTTAACAACTATGTGAAAATCAATACTTTTTCCAATATTGATATTCGTTTAGGATATCATCAAATAAGGGTTAAGAAGGATGATATACCAAAGACGTGATTCTGTATAAGGTTTGGACACTATGAATTTATAGTGATGCATTTTGGAATATCTAATGCCCCAGATATCATCATGTATCTAATGAATAGAGTCTTTAGAGATTATCTTGATTATTTTATGATAGACATTATATATGATGTTCTTGTCTATATGAAGAGAAATTAAGAACATGAAGATCACATGATAATTTTACTAAAGACCCTAATAAAGGAGAAGTATTATGAAAAAGTTACCACGTGTGAATTTTGGATTTAGAACATTTTATTTTTGTCTCACATAACCTAAAAGGAGGGGATGTCTATGGATCCACCAAAAACAAAAGACATTGAAATTTGGCAGAGACAAAAAACAGTAACTGAGATATGATGTTTTTTTGGTTTGGTTGGATATTATTGACGTTATGTGAATTTTTTTTCATGATTATCAAATCCACCCACCAATTTGACTTGTAAAGGAGTTAAGTTTGTGTAGATAGAGGAATGTAAAGTTAATTTAAAATACCTAAAATGAAGGATAACTAATTCACTAGTGCTCACCATACGTTTTAGTGGAGAAATATTTTTGATCTATAGAAATGCATCTAAGAATGGAATGGGGTGTGTTCTTGTGAAAAATGATATTTTGATAGCTTATGCCTCGCGATAATTGAAAATACATGATAAAATTTACCCAACTCACGATTTGGAGTTAGTTGTTGTAATATTTTCATTAAATATATGGATTCTTTATCATTATGGATAATTTTGTGATATTTATACTGATAAAAAATTTTAAATTATATTTTCACTCAAAAGAAAATGAATATGCACAAAAAAAGAGGTTTTGAGTTGATTAATGATTATGACCTCTCAATGCATTACCACCCCAGGAAAGAAAACAAGGTGACAAATTCTTTGATTCAAAAGGACCATGCTAGCATATACATAACGAGGTTCACAAAATATCGAATATTTACAGATTTACAGAGGATGGATCTTGAAATATTAAAAGAAGGTGATAAATCTTATCTTTCTCAAATGAATTTTAAAACATCTATACATGTGATGACTAGAGAGGAATAGAAGGAATATGTAGGGATAAATAATAAGGTGAGAAATGTTCCTGAATTCAACCTTGATTGTGATGGAATAATATGTTTTAGAAACCGGGTTTGTAGACCTACCATATTAGAATTAAACAAGGATCTTTTGGATGAGGCTCATAGTTCTTAATTATCTATTCACCATGGAAGAAAAAATATGTACATGGACCTGATAGAATATTTCTGGTGGGATGACAGAAAAAATAAACGTTTCCAAAAATTTCACTCAGTTCTTGGTTATTCCGCAAGTTAAGGATGACAGACAGAAGTATAAGGGGATATTATATCCATTACTGATACCATAATGGAAATGGGAAAACATCGCAATGAACTTTTCCATCCGACTTCCCGAAAAATATGATGGCCATAATGCTATATGGGCTATATTTTATTTTTTTATGATTTCAGCACACTTCACTACTATTTGAGAGGATTTATCTCTTGATCATAATTCATGGAAATATCTAAAAGAATTGGTAAGATTCCATGGAGTACCACTTTCCACTATATCTGATTAGGACCCATGGTTGACCTTGATGTTTAGGCGAAGTATTCTGTAGGCTATGGATACATAATTATGTTTCTGAACAACTTATCATCCTTAGACAGAAAGTTGGTCTGACAGTACAATTCAAACTCTAAAAATCATGTTGAGATATTTCTCTATGGATTTCAAATTTGGTTGGGATCAACACCTATGTTTGGTGGAAATAAGTTAAGATGATACTGAGGTATATTTGTCCTTTTGAAATTCTGAATCATGTTGGGAAGGTAGCTTCCTGATAGGCATATCTAACAAATGTGTCTCAAGTTCATTATATCATCCATGTATCTATTTGGATAAATAACATTCCTGATCCTTCACATGAACTAAACATATATGTTTTACATCTAGAGAAAGATCTTTCTTTTAAAGAACAAATGATAGAGATTCTGAATTATAGGGAAAAAATTCTACGAAATAAGGTCACTAACTCGGTTAATTTTTTATGGAGAACCAAAAATTTGAGGAAGTAATATGGGAACATGAGGATATAATCAGGGAGTATTATCCAAGTCTTTTTGTATCCATGTGATGGTTTTTTTGGGTGGAATTCAGTTTAAGGGGGCAGAATTTTACACACTGATGTTTTTATTAAATATTTTCATTAAATAATTTTAATTCTGCAATAGCTTGAATTTCACGCAATTGTGAGTATAAAATAACCATGATATTTCCTTAGTATAAAATTAAAATTATAATCTAGTAGTTATGTTAGAAGAAATAAATTTAACTCTCTTATGAACATGTATAGTGAATCCATTGGCTACCTAATATGTATGAAAATTAAAAATCAACTATATATTTGTATTTTAGTATTAATAAATTCATTGGATTAATATTTGTAAATGAAATTAATAATATAATATGATATATACTTAATAAAATATGATTTATATTCATCTAATTAATACTTTTGTCATTGGGTATGAATGGAGCCAGTTTGATGTATAAAAACCTATATATTTCTAAAAGGATAATTTTACCACCATTTAATTGAGAACCCTTTTTAAATTAAGATTTTAAGACATTAATAATTATAATATTACAAAAAAAATATTTCTAAGAGGTATATAGACATTTATTTGTATGCATTATTGATATTTTTCTGATAACATTCAAGTTTTGATGTATTTAAAGAAGACACATAATATTAATTGAAAATAATTTTCTTTATCAAAAAAATTTATACGGTTAAATATATTATTGAATAATTTTAATGTCTAAATAGAATATTTTTTTTATTTAATATAATTTTTTTCATTGGAATTAATTTTACATTGAATTCAGAAGTAAAAACATTTCAATCTTTTTTAATGTTTTAACTTATAAACCCCAATTTCTCTTTCCGACAATGAGATTAATTTTTAGTTAATTATTTCAACTATTTTGTTTTGAATTTCTAAAAATGGATTCCATATTTGGAATCAGTAGATCCAAATTATATAATTATATTTATTTTATTTTTGTGCTTCATGAATAGTAACTTTGATAAATATTATTCATACAGTATAAGGGGTAAATCGGGTAATTGAGGTTAAAAATAATATTATACATTTTTTCTACCACATTTCCTAATATGTTTGTATTCTTTTATTATACCTAAATCATCCTTGGGTCGAAATTCTCTCCATTGAATCCCACATGGATGAGATTAGGACATTTAATTTTTTTTTACAGAAAATTTAAATATGTCTCACTCAAATTTTAATAAATAAATCATTTTTAATATAAGTTTATTCAAATTATAAATTTGATTATAAATTCTAATTTTTAATCTATTATGTTTTTATTTTTCATGTTAATTTATTTTTAATTTTTAGAAAATAAATAATTACCCTAACAACTTATACTTTGATGATGTAAAAAAAATTAATTGATGAGAAATCAAAAAATAGTTTTTATTTAAACTATAATAACCCTTAAATGACCCAAACACAACAAAAAATATTATTGGTCAAGTATATTCCTAACATAATCATCCAAGGGTCAGGTTAGTGTCCATTTGGAGCCTCATTGAAGAGATTTTGACACTTAAATTATTTTATTGAAAGTGATGTTAAGGTTATGACATTCATTCTTTAATAGGTATAATATTTTTAATGTCGTCTTTTGTGGAAAATAAATTCGATTACAAGAATTATTATGGAATATAAAATTTTTAAATTCGTCATAGTATTTTATTTTTAATTTTGATTCAACATGATGTATATTAAATAATTACACAAAATTGATATAGTAATTATTTAATAAATGGAGATGACAAATAAATGTTATTAAAAATATTAAAATAAATATAATTTCGGATAATTAATATGTCCAAAAAAATTTATAGATTAACTTGACCTTCTATAATTATAATAAATTATTTGGTTTGAAGTTAACTTGTTATATTAATATTTTTTAAACTCGATGAGTTGAATAATGTCAAAATTGACACTATTGATTGTTTATCAAAATAATGTTTTATTAAAATATTTTAATATCGTAAAAAATTGAAAAAAAATATAATAATTTGTATATGGTAGATAATGTTCTAAGGGATTTAGTTATGATGTAATTGACATAAAATTATTAAATATTTATCCTTTTTAATATTAAAATTTTTCCAACCTTGTTCAAAATTAGATCGAATAACTAATAGTAAATTAAAATGATAAGGATTATATTGACAAAAAATTTCTCAAGAATTTATTATTTGATGATATTATAACCCTATCACATATCATATTTAAAATTGGGATATTTTTGAGGTTTTTGGATGGGGTTATATTTTATTATAAATTAATATCTTGGAGATCCCAAAAGTACCCCTCACCTTAATTATCAAAGATCACCCCATCCAACTTCTATTCCATTAACATTGATCTTTCACTATTAGACATACCATGCCCATTTAACTTCTAAACTTACCTAGTTATATTATATATGTTCTTATCTTCTGTAAAGACAAACCCTAGTGTTTTAAAAGAAGATTTAGAGGGAGCACGTTGAAGAAGAGGTAATCTCCTTTACAGATACATTCAAACTTATTTCTTCTTCTACTTCATCTTCATGAGTTTATTCATTATAAATTGATAAATATAGTATCAATTATATACTTAGATATTTTAATTTCTATGAAACAATTATATTCCACCTTATATCCATCCTACAAAAAACGAAATCACCACGCATGTGTACGTACGGCTTACCGTCTTCACGCCGTGGTGTAATATGTTTTTCACCACCACCTTACCTATATGGGAATAATGATGGAAATAAGAACTATACATTATTATTATAACATTATATTAACTATTAAATATTATAAAATATCAAATTCAATAACATTCATTAATTATGGGAATGATATCGTCGCTGGTGCGCACGTAAGGTCTACCATCTACACTATGTGATGTGATTAATTAATCATGATATTTCAAATACTGATTATATTAATGTACATAATGAATAAATATGGTATATTTTTTGATAATATAATTTTTAAAGATCATACTAAGACCTAAGAAAGAGTACAATAACTTATTCGACAAAACTGGAATCCGAACATAAATGATTTAATATCTGAAAGACGTGTAACCAAGAAATGTTACTAACAAATGAATGATAATATGATAATATATAATATCATAAAAATGACTATTATTCTATAATAAGTCCAAAACATTATTGAAATAATTACATGAGTGGTTCAGATACATACAAAGGATATCATACCTAATGTAATTGATAATTTTGCAATCTCATTATTATATAAGATGGTTTATATAAAAGTATTTACTTCGGTATATTTATCATCTACATAAATGTTTCCTAAATATATATTACAAAATATATTTCCATCCTTCTACAATTGTTTAATTCAATTTTACCATTTGTTAATTTTTTATAAATTGTATGAAAGGAATCTTTTCTCATTTTCAGTATGAGGTACTTTTGGACTTTCTGACAAAAGTATGAGAAAAATGATTTATTTTAACTTATACAATATGAAAAAATTTATGTTTCCATACAAACATATTTATTTGAATCTTACTTTACATGATTTCAATTTTATATTCAATTAAATTATTTTCTTTTAAAATTTTATGGCATTTTAAGAGAAGAAAACATTTTTGAATAAGAAAGGATATTTTCCTCAATAATTAATTTAATGTGTTTTAGAAAAATTATTTTCCATATAATATGAAATTATTTAATAGGGATATTTTTCAAGTATACAATCCTTATTATTGTGATTGTTTTATTGAGTTTATGATATTTATGAAATCAATTTTTTTTACTTCGATTATATTGTGAATTATTTTTAAGAAACTAATTTTATTCCTTGGGTTATGCAATGATGAATGATTTATGTTCTTGTGGAACACAAAAGACTGATTTCATTTTGAGATTGGTGAGTCCTATATATCCCTCCAATGCATTGGGTAAATATTTATATCTCAAGATTTTGAAAAGGCTATAATGGGAAATGATCATGGATTAGTAATACTAGGCTAAAATGACGAGTGAACTCAGTTCATTAATAGAAATTGTTTTCTATGAAGTTCTTGGAAATGAGCCTTGACTAAAAAGATATAATTTTCTATGAATATGGTTATGATAAAAAATTTCATGCCTTATGTTATGACTTTTGGTATTACATTCATTGATTCTTTGGATCTTTAATTATTTATCTTAGGAAATGATATCGTGATCTTTCATATATTGGATAATGTTTTCAAATTCTATGTTCATATGTCTTATTATTATAATATGATTAATATCTCAATTTTTCACCCTTACTAACCATCCAATATCACCCTTTCTTATTTTTATTTTTCCATGGTCGCGATGATGCGTATTATGTATGATATGTAAAAATGGTCTAGTTATGAATGAATAAGTGAAAAAATTATAGGTTTATTAAGATAGGTTGTATATGTTTCCGAGTTTCTAATGACACTCTACATATATGGTATTGTCATTGTTTTTTAATATTTTGTTATAAATGTTCTTCAATTTTTATGTAATATAAATTTATGTAATGTATGGGTCATTATATATTGTATAGATAAAAATTTAGACTCGATATTCAAATTTCCCATTTGACGGGCATAATGTGAACTTCGTTCTATAATGTGGTGGTTTTAATCTATATGGGAAGATTTGTACTTCAAGAAAACCAAGGAATGTTTTAATACAAATTTATAATATTCTTCCAAGGATGTATATCAAAAAACATTACACTATCATAAGTATAATCGTATACGGACCTTCTGATCTTGGAAATTTTATAGAGGTATAAAAGAAGATATTAATAAAATAGTTGAAGCATATTTTGAATGCTGGTGTGAATACATATGATTCATGTTCAAAAGGAATATTTCAAATGCATTCTGAGATTATGCTGAAGATAAATGATTCTATGTATTATTAAATGATAAATGATTTGATCATTAAAGGAAATATTTTTTATTCTAATTATATAAATAATATTTAATATAAAAGACTTAAATATCGATGTAGTTTCAATATTAAGGGGCATTGACTATTCATTCCAATGGATTATCCATATAAGAATAATCATCAATGTTTAAAAAATACCATGGTAAATAAAATACTCCTAAGTGTATGTTTAGAACTGATGTGATTAATTAATTGAAAACTTTTAAATTTGTATTCAGGATGGGTTAGATAAAATCTTGAGAAGGGAAGAATGCTTGCACTGAATCTAATATCAGTTGGAAGAATAAAATTAATTTATTTGATTTATCTCATTCATCAATAAATTAATTACATCATTTATTAGCATTAATGAAAATTGAAAAAAAATATTTCAAATGATTCTTTCAAGTATTATATATGTCAAGGGAAAGACAAAATAAGATTTAGAATCTTTTTGTGACTTCGTGTATTTCTATATCAGACCAAAATTGCATCAATTGTGCATTAGTGAAAGTAAATGGATAGTTCTATATACTTCTGATGTTATGAGATACAAAGAAAAAATAAATTTTTGGAATTACTAGAGACTTCAAAGTTCCATATGTCAATTTAAGAAACATACCAAAATGGATCAATAGAAGTGATATGATGATTATATATTTTAAGACTCGTTATTATCATATCCTTATATATGAGTTTTTTCTAATATAAATCCATCACCTACTTCCAAATTCGTACAAAAGTGGAAATTTTTTAGTATTTCAAATTTTTAGAGATATTTATTCCAAGATGTTTTCTTTGGATTTATCATAGAAAACTATATATGTTGAACCATTAATATGTGTGATTTAGAGAAAATATTTTATCTATAATTTTTCAGAAGCATGATGCATATAATTGTCTATCTTCTAACTAAAATAATTCTTAGAACACAAATTACTTTTAATTGGATATATCCAACTGAAAGAATTATGTACACGTTGAAGGCATATATTAAGAATATTAGTCATCCCAATGTTTATTTCATAAAAGGATACTTGGTTCAAGAATATTTACATTTATGTACAATGTATTTGTATGATGTGTACATGGGAAAGATAATTCCAACAAGAAATGATGAAGAGAAATAAGAGAAAATTATACCTATAATTCCATCACTTCCCCAAACAAGGGGATTTCCAAGATCATATACATTGACTAAATTATTCCATGATGAGTGAGATATGGAACCTCATATAGTTTTATTTAACTATGAGGTGTTTGATTCATAAATTAGGTATGTACATTGAACATGTATATGTTATCTAATCCCATGTAAGTTTTCATAGGAGTTATTTCATTTCTATTTATTCTGTAGGGGAAATAAATTTTTTCAATTTTCCATCATTGTTCATTGTCCGTGGTAATGAGATAGAATTCTCATAGAAATTAGTTTTCTATTCAATGAAATAGATGGTATAAGTGTTAATGGAATACAATAATAATATTAATAATTATTTAATTTTAATATTCATTTTTATTTTAGGTATTTTTCCCTATTGACTTTTTATCTATGAAAATAAAATATTTTGGATTTCGGTCTTAATTCTATGGTACATGAGAGAAAATCAATTATGGTTAATATCTAAAAATTTATTATCAAATAATGAGAAATAAACACGATAACAAAAAATGATGGATTTAGGGTAACTTCCAAAAAAACAGTTATTTTAGTGCCTCAGATATTATACCTCAATTTTAAAATGTATCATTTTATGGAGTCAATGATAACATACTAATATTGGATTATCACTCTCATGGTTGAGTAACTTTGTTAAAATACAAGTGGTTTTATTCGATGATAATAAATTGCCTATTCATTGATAATATTTGATTTAATGTTATTTATATGACTCTACGTCTTGATTCTAATAAGCCATATACAGTGGATTCATTAAAAAACACCTTTTTATGTGAAAAATCATCCATAACCTAAATTTTAGGTCATTATTGAAGTAATCCATAGACAAAATTTTGATAATGGTGGGGATGAAATGGACACCATCACTACCCCTATTGTCATTGATCAATATATTAATTAGGATGAATCCAATAGATCAATTGTAATAGTTGATTCTGAATCAAAGTTGTGGTGGGAAATATATAGAATCTTCCATTTGTGTTCTGAGTTCTTTTGGTATAGCTCAAATTAGGTTGTTCAGGTTGGTTCCATTCAAATTGATTTACTACTTATTATAAATAGTTTATATCCATCTTGACCTCCATGTTTATTATAATATATAATAGATTTAGTTTTCCTTGAGTGTCATTTTATAAAATTGAATTTAACAATATTTGAACCTAATGATAAAAAAATAAAAAAAAATATTTAAATTAGAGAAAAAATACGAATTAAACTAAAACATATTAAACTAATTACAATGAATGTAAAAAACAATGAAAATTATGGAATAACATAAAATATTGAAAATGACCTAACCCAAAATAATAATAATAATGGCCTAACCCAAAAAATGGGCAAATGGCCAAATTAATTTACCAAAATAAAAAAATGACTTAACCAAGACTGAATTTGATAAAATTAAAAACATAAGAAGAAAACAATATCATAATCAAGGTAAAAATTCTAATTTGAACATGTTTATTTTTCTATAAAATTTCTTTTATGTTTTAATATTCTTACCACTAAATAAAATATGATTTTTATGTCACTATATATCTTTAATTTAGTTTAAAAATTGGTATTACTTTATTAAATCAAGTCATGTATTCTTTCTTGTTTTCCTTACTCATTAGTTAAAAATTTAAAAGTAAATGAATATTTATTTTCAAATTAGGTAAATGAAAAACCATAAAGTAGTACGAAGGAAGAGAATGTTGTACAATAATAATTGTATGATAGAGATGGTAATTCCTCCTCTGGTTCTAATTATGATTATTTTTTTCAAATATATATATCAATAACATATAATTTCAAATGGATAATTTTGTTTTTATCATTCAATTAGGATCTAAAACCTTGGAGAAAATTTTTATCCAACAAACCATGGGGAAAAAATGGTCAACCAGATGATTTTATGGGGTCATATTAGATACACTCACACCAATCAATATACCCAATCACACCCTTTCCCTTTATTAGATATACTATCCAGCACACTTTCTTATCCCACTATGTTGTTAAAGTTTCACGACATATTTAGGCTACTTGTAAATTCACCACCATTTACATCTGATCATCCTTGACTTTATTTCCCTTATCTAATAATTCCTACTACTCCCCATTCATATTATACTTTCCCACATAATTTTATTCTAGTTTCATTTCCTTCTACTTTTTTCTCCGCAAAATTTAAACATTCACTATACTTAAAATTATACTCTAACACATTTTGATCCTCATGAGAAGATATTGGACCCGACTACTACTATATTGGTCAATGATCCATTAGATTGTTGGGATCCACTACTATTCACCGATTATCCTAGCTCATGCATATTTATAGAACACTATTAGAAAATTTTTATCATAATTTATTTTCATTATATGACTTGTTTGATATAATATTTTATTCATTCATAGAAAGATACTCCATTATATGACCTGGGCATACATGCATGTGTGGGGTGTGGAACTAGCACACCCAACCAATGATTTAGTTCAATGATGATAATAATATGAATGGTAAAACATAGCGATAATGTGAGAGTTTAATGTAAATTCTTACAAAAATCTCTCTCATAATTCCCATCATGTCACATTCCTAGAGACACCTTCCAATTAAAGTAACAGATGATGGTTTGGTGACAATATGGGTAAAAAAATTCATTAAAATTAATGTCATATTATTATTTAATTTATATGAATTAATATTTTGGTATCATCTTCATTATAATTTTCTCGATGGTGACACTACAAGGACAACACAGTTTATGGAATTAAGTGATATGTGGAGATCATATAAGCATGAATTGGGTAATGGTTAAATTTATAGATATATAATGGATTCAAAGGTTACACCTATCATGATTGATTTTTCAAAATTACATTATTAGAAAGAAAAATTATTGGAACCTCCTTATTTTAATAATCACAAATATTGTTTATTATGATTCTATGGAGATTAATGTTTTATGGTAGTATAGAATTTTATAATTAAAATTTCCTAAGTATAGAAAATATCTACAATTAGTTCACTTCTGCAACAATTAGTTCAAAATGTGCCACCACCAAAGTTGTTCCGCTGCCATAGTTGGGCCACTGATAGTTCAAATGCTGTACCACCAGACCTGCTACTGCCCAACATGCTACCGCTCAACCTTTCACCCCCAAACATTCTACCTTCGGAGTTATGTTACTATTATACATTCCACTACCATGATTGTACCACTTCTATTTCAACAGAACTACCACCATATGAGCTATAACCATATGAGCTACCACCAACCATATGTTACCATTAGTTCAACCTTGCCACTTATAGCTATGCTACTAATGACTAGTAATTCCATCAGTTTAGTAGGTCTACCATTGGTGTTTCTACCATTCGACCATGTCTCATTCATAGTTGATCTACCATTATTCATTTATCTATTTTTTCTATCCTTTATCCAAATTTAATGATTCAATTATCTTGTTTATGGAACTTAATTTTGATTGCATCACATAGTTTTGTTTTTTAGTATTCCCAAAAAACTCCACTGAGGTATTAAATACAAAGTAATTGGTTTCCTAATGTTTTGGTCATTATAATGATTCATAGTTTAATTTTTATTATTATTCAATGGATAATTAGGATATCAATAGATGTATATTTCTAAAGATAACCCTCATATGAATTGCTGCTCAATGTGGTTATGTGATTTGATTCATACATATGAGTGTGAAAGTGTGCATGATACCCATAAGATCAAGAACACATTATACATTGAATCAAGATATCTACATAGACAATCTATGGACATAAGAAAATATGATTCCCTTTTTCTAATAATTTCAAAAAACCATGTTCGATGTTATCGTCAAGACAAATATGCGGATCTTGGATCAACTGAAGCTACTGAGACGGAGAAGCATTACATCTTCCATATCTTCTTATTTTATATCTCTATTTTTTCTTACATTTGAGAGGTGTGATTTATTTCATTGTATATTTTCTTACACGGACTCGTACACTTGATTCTGTGTGTTCTAGAAACATTCTATCAAAAATTATTTAATTTTTCTACCCACTTTAACTGTGGAAGAAGTCTGTTTAAGGTCATTTTTTTATTTCATCCCACATATAACTATAGAAGTTGCATTGAGACTAGACATCCTATGCTTTATAATTTGTATACCTAATATAGGTTGGGAATATAATTATTTATATAAAAAAAATTTGTTAGAGGTTGATTTCCATGTGTAGGGGATTATGTCTCAGCTTGAGACTGAACCCCATGCTTATTCCACTATTTGTTTTTAGTTTTAATTTTTATGTTCTGTTTATTTTAAATATAAATCTAAATTTATTAAAATAATTATTTTTTTTACATTAATATTATGTATTAACCTTTGTTTATATAAATTATTTGATTAAGTAAATTTTTATCCAATACTGATATGATTTAATATTTTATTTTAAAGAAGAAATAATCCTCCTTAGAGAAATATTTTCACTACAGCATAATTATAAATTAGCCATAGTTTTTTAGAGGTGGTTACTAAACCTGCATTAAAAAAATTAATGATTTAGAATCTATTAATTAACAACCACCCTAAATATCACTTTTTTAATAAAAAATTATAATTTTACCTCTATGCCCCATCCTTCTCCTCCTGACTCCAATCCTCATCCGAAACTTCCATGACCTCGAGTTGTAGAACCACCATACTTCCCCCCTCACCCGAGAATAGTCTCAAACCACCCTCAACAGTGATCAACCATATCCCCCCTTGTTGAGGCTCACTCAATGATTCCCTCACCCCTATCCCTCATTGGTTATACGGTCACAACACCCTGATCTATTTCCCCTTCCATTTTCCTCTCTCAATCTATCATAATCACTCTCACCCTCTCCCTACATAAGACTCTACCTTTACATTAGCCTATTATAGAGTCTTGATCAACCCTAAGCCCCCCTAATATGTCACCCTTGTGGTAATCCCGCCTAATTGGTATTTTTCCTCCCTTATGCCCCTTGCCCTATATAAATGTTTTTATGTTCTACTAACTCTAGTGAAGCTCTAATGATGATCATTTAGGTTGTATAGGTAGAGGAGGTTGATTATTGGTTCAATTGATTAGTCACATACTTGTATACATCACCTAGGTCTCAAAGTATAATATTAATCTATTTGTTTTCGTTTCTTATAATTATTTATGTTTCTTATCTAGAAGAAAAATCTAATATAAGGTGTTTCCTATAAGGATTTCCTTTTATATTACTTCTTTATTGATTTTATGGGTCGTAATTCTTTTTTGAAATGTAGAAATTTTATTTTATTCCTTTTTAAAATAAGTTATTGTTTTAAAGCTTATAGTTTTTATAAATTTTCTTATAAAGTGGTTTTTTAAAAATAATGGTATTATTTTGAAATGAGCAGATGATTATATTTAGTTGAGTTTCATAACCAATTGGATAATAAATATATTGTCTGCATTCCCTTAAATGTGTTTATTCTATAAAAAATACATTGGAAATTTCTGTAACTATACTCAACTATATGTTTTATCCATTTATTTAGAACAATGATACTCTCCTTAATATGAACTATATTATAGAGTCTCTCCATCATACTACATTTCCTGCCTTATATGAGTCCCCCAAAATAACTAAAATTCACCTAAAAAGCCTTCCCATTTCAAATAGTTATTCTAAAATTATACTAACAGGTCCACCATGGCACGGTGTTCACTATTTTCTCATTTCTCCTTTTCCATTTTTCTATTGAACCCCTTCAACTTCAACCATAGCTTTAAGGATGCGTGAAATTTTTCATTATATTTCATATTTTTATCTCTTTATAAAAAACATCATGTACCATGTCATGGAAGAAAATTACTCCTTTTTCATTATTAATTTTTGATATCATAATGCCACATTACAAAATTTTGCACTAATCAACTCATTTTTACAACCACTATAGCGTGGTTCAATGTTTCACAACATGGTCTTTTCCTACAAATAAAATTTCCCTTTAGGTTACTTCATAAAATATTTTTTCCAATATTTTTGAATATATAAATCAGTTAAAAATATCCTTTTTCTGTGTTTGTATACCATCTTACCACACACAACAAAAATAATTCACTACGATGATTTTTGGTAACACAACCAATTATAAGACTCATTTGCTCACATAACATGCTAAAAAAATTATTTTTATATTTAAACATCAAGGACCATTTAAAATAATTAAATTATACCATATATACTATATCTTCATCCCATAAAACTATAATGATCAGCCATGAATTATTAGTGTAATTTCATCAATCATAATTATCATCTATGAATAATCCTAGATATTCTCCCTTTCACTCAGCATATTTACTTATTCCCACTGGGTCATCACAAACCTCAATAGTTATATTATTCCTCCACACATTAATAATATTTTACTATTATTTTCATATTCCTATAATTACTTATAAAAGAAAATCTTTACTGAGAACCAATTGTATTTACAATATTTGTAATGGAAACAAGAAACTCAAGGGCACTTCAATTTCCTTATATGTCAAAGGAGCCGCAGTCTCTCCATTTGTATTTTCAGTAAATACCACTATTCTAATACCAAATCATATAAAAATAAACTCATTTAAATATTCATGTTTCAATATATTATCAATGAACAACTCTTAAATTTATTATGTCTTTATTTTTTTAGTATTTATTTGTACGCGTGATACTGATCCACTGAATAAAGATGGTCCAGGTGCTAGTGGGACACTAATACTCCGGAGATAAGAATCTCTCTTAGTGTAACCTACAAGTGGGATCACTGGGGGTTTTAGGTTTGCATATCCCCCCAAGATGTATTTCTGGGTTCCGATGGGCTTCAGATCAAATTTAAATGGTGTTAGAATGTTGTTTTCCAATGATGCATAATGTGTATTATAGAATTTTTTACTTTTTCATCATTAGTATTATAGTTTTGTGGAATTTATCAAAATGTGAACTATATAAATGTAGAATATTATGAGGATATGAATATGTGAAACTCTAGTTACTCTCCCATTTAATTTCATTATAAAACCATCTTGAAACTTGGGTTTTGGAGAGTGGGTGTGTCGTAAAGAAAAATTAACTGAAATATAGTCAAATTTTTTCTTCACTCTATAGGTACATATATTATTATATAATAATAGAAATCATTCAATTCATATAATTTTTCAATTTATAATTTATTATCATATTTTTTTATCTAATTATTTGATCGTTTATTATTGGAAATTTCCAATTTTTTTAAATAAATTTATATCAAAGTTTGATTTTGGATGAATGAAGTATGTCTTATTGATTTTAATATTGGATACAGAAGAAGTAAAGATAATTACTAATACATTTTATAGATATGACATTATATTATAGATAATTTAGATAAAATATTTACTTTATCAGTTCCAACGAGCCTCAGCCCAAGTGGTAGAGGCACCTACGTGGCATCCAAAAGACCCATTATCAAATCTGGGAAGGGAACAATTTTCCAAGGTACTGTAGCAGTACTATAGTAGGGCACTGTAGTAGTACTGTAGCAGCGACAGAACTGTTGCAGTGACAACACTGTTGCGGCGGAGGTACTATATCAAGGACTGTAGTGGTGGTTGTATTGTAGCAAGTACTATAGCTGTGCAGGAAATGTAGTGGTATTATTCATAGAGGGGTCCTTTTGGCCAAAAAACAGGCTCTCAAGCCTTGTTTTCAGGGCACATGGCCTTGGGACTTCGGGATATGTAATGGGTCTCCCACTACCCAGTCATAAAAGAGGTATTTTCATTAAAAATAATAAATTGAGGCTTCAACCCCATCATTTTAAAAAAACATTATCATAAAAATTTGTATTGGTGGATTTTGTATATATATTATCTATCTCATGGTTCAATAGAATTTTAATTCCATTTAATAGGGGTCTCTTTCTTTCAAAATTTAATGTATGGAAAACATTAGATTTATAATTTGGTTTTAAATTTTTGGTTTGATAATATTATTTCATAGAAAAGTTGAAATATATTTTTCAAATGGTGTGGAAATCACATGGATTTTAAATCTCTTTATGAAAGCATGACTGAAACAATCCAAAAAATGTTTTCAGAAATGTGTGAGACCATATTGAGTCCCCTATGACTATAGTTACTTACAGGGAGTATTTTGATCTCATGAGGGGATGATTTTTACTAATTCATATTTACATGTTTCTTAATGATTATATGATTTTCACCTGATTTTATTTTACATAATACTATCCATGATCGATTTCCATATTTTACTTTTACTCTTTTTTTACTTATATACCCCTTCTTACAACTACCTGGGTTATGTTTTTTTCACATCAATTTATCTAATTTCTTTCTGAGTAATACTTATGTGTTTTATTTTTTTCAATAAAGTGTAGGAACAATGTAATATATGTTCATAACTTTTGGATTACATTACTCAGGAAAAAAACTCAGTATGTTAAATTTTTTGAGGAGTTTTAAGATTTTTTAATTTATAATCGATCTGTCAAAGAGAGAATTAGATTTAAATGTACTAAATGTAAATTTTTAAGATGGTAAAGTAGATATTAATTTTATGAACAATTGATATAGACGAAATTCCCTACTCAATATTTATGTTGGATTAGGCACAAATAATTGAACATTGAGGAATGTTTGAGCAATGGTGTCAATCAATATAATGAGTTCCCAACATCATTTAAAATGGAAAATGAAATAAAAAACAAAATAAATGATGAATTCGACAATGAAAGACATTAACATCAACATCAAAATGTATCAGAACAACTACTTAAGGATGCTATAAATAGCAACATGACAATTTCTTTTTTTACGTATATAGGAAAACTAGATAATGATTATAACATATAACAGGATATTCTCTCTATTATATGAATATTAATGTAATAGTGGACTTCAGTGAGCTTAGATATGTATTTCATAGTTTATTTGACGATGGAAAACAAGATATTTATTGTGGATGTTTGAAATATTCAAAACATTCTTTTCAGCTGATGTTGTACCATATCAAATGCCTATTTGGAATAAAAATTGAGGTGATTTCCTTGATGTTGGATTTTTTCTTGATTCAATTTCTAAATATAGGACACCTAATCTTTTTTATGATATAAAAATATTTTCTATCCTTATTTTTCTAAATTATACAAAAATACATGATTATCCCAATGATTGTATTCTTTATTGGGTAGAAGATTCATGCAGATAGAGTTTCAAAAAATATTTTTCTTCTAGATAGAATTAAATGCATGATGATAGAAGTATGAATCAACACACAACCACGATGAAGAAGAGAAGGAATACACCTAAAAAGGTTTTTCATTACTTTCCATTAAATACACTAATCAAAATATTATCCATGTCATCAAAATCTATAGTGTACATGAGGTATTATTCTATAGATAATAACATTGATGGGTAAATGTGACATCCAAGAGAATCACAACCATGGAATATATTTGATTAATTACATCTAGATTTCTCATATGATCCTAGGAATGTGTTATTGAGATCAGAGTCTGATGGATTCATCCCATTTTGGTCTTTGGGGACCGATGATATAATTTGGCTTGATTTTTTATCCCTTGCAGTCTATATATATGGATGTGTTTGAAAAAGGAACCTTTTATCATTTGTAGGACTATTTATGGAATAATAATTCAAGGAAATTTTATTTATGAAAACTTAATTCCTCTATGTGAATAAGTACCGGAGTTATAGAGAAACAATATTGAGACATTTGATGCATCTTCTTGAACAATGTTCAAAATTCAACCTTGTATAATGTTGGACATTAGTGAAGTACTTGGACATGGGATTTTATCTGGTTTGAATACTTACATGGGATTGGATTTTCCTATTTTTATCATTTATTTTGAGCCCAAATTAATTCCACATATTAATAAAATGTTTCTTCTTATGTCATCAAATATTTCTCATCGAATCTCATAGATTTCGGTTGAACAAGTAAACAATTCAACTATTCTATTGACCATAAACCACCTCCAAAGGTGTTGATAAGATCTAAAATATTGGAAAAAATGAAAATTTTGAAACATAAATTGGGAATGTGCATAATTTTAATGATATTTGGAAATGACATCAAAGTGAAACATCAAGTGAAATTAGAATGCAACAATAGAAGAAGAAAATTATATTCTTCAGTATTCCGTATTGGAAATTTAAATTGTTGTGGCATAATCTTAATTTTATTAATATTGAAAATAATTTTTGTAAAAATATGATCTTAAAATTTTATAATGATCATTGAAAATTTAATAACAATAACATTTCTTAAAAGGACAAAAAATAATGAACATAAAGCGTGATCTTGGGCTAGACAAGAATGGAAAGTATGATCTGAAAATTTTTCCTATGAAAAAGAAGGATATAGATATATTCTATAAAATACTAATACATGTGATGGTATTTGACGGTTATTTATGTAAAATGTCAAAGTTTTTAACTTAAACCATCATAAGTTACATGGATTGAAAATTTATGATTCACATATTTTGTTATAGCAATTACCACTATTAGCATTACATCAAATTTTACCATAAAATAATACTACTATTGTACTTAAAATTTTCACATTATTTATACAACTATGTAATAAATATCTACGACCATTTGAGCATGAAAACTTTTAGTAGAGATTTTTATTGAAAATTTGTACAGTGTATATGATCTATCCATCATCTTTTTCTTCTGTTATTATGAATTTTACTATGCATTTGGTTGAGTTTGTTAAATTATAAGGAACTACACATTATCTATGGATGTATCCAATTAAGAGACACTTTATTTATATATTTTTTCTTCATAAATATTAAATTATTTTAAATTTATTAAGTAAACAATTATGTTTTATTTATTTTATTTCATGGATATCTTAGGCATTTGAAGTCATGCTTGAAAAATAATACTCAACTTGAAGGCTTTATTTCTAATGGATATTTGGAATATGAGTGTATTATCTTTTGTTCTAAATACTTTTATTATATTGAGGAAATATTCCAACATTTTTTTGTATTAACAACACATCGACTAAATATCAACTACATGGGAAATAAGAAATATTTCCTACTTTTGGCCGATCAGTTGGGAAGAGAAAAATTTGCTACAATGGAGAAAATAGAATTATTATAGGGACATAGTTATGTGTTGTTGAATAATGATATTTTAAAATCATTTATGGAATAGATTAAGATACAAACAAATAGACAAATGAGAATCCGAACACAAAATGATAATGATATAACAAAATCTATTGATAAATATCTTGTAGACTGATTTTACATGATGTGTATGTTCCTAAATATTTCATTCATTAGAGATATTAGTTTGGGAAATATATTTTATAAATCTAATATCACATATTACATTTATTAGATGATGAATACTATTACTCTAGCTGATTTGTCATCATATTTTATGATTCTCGATTGTGGACTGAGGAAACAAGAAAGAGAGTTCGACACTTACAATGTGAATGGATTTAAATTTTTTACAGTCAATAATGAATAGGGTTGAAAAAAATAGTTTTATATTTATGTTTTCCTAAGTGGTATACTATGGAAAGTTGACTGATATTATCGAATTAAAATATCCTATGAATTTTTTAGTTGTTTTATACAAAGGAAATTGGGTTTATATTATATAGGATGTTAAAATAGATTCCTTACAAATTACATCCATGAACTTATCTGGAATAATGGATGTTGGTGACCATGAATTATATGATCTATATATCTTATAATCTCAATCAAAAATTGTATATTATATAGAAGACATCCTGGATAAAGGGTGGAGGGTATCTATTCACATAAAACAAGGAGACTTGTGTGATATGGGTGATGGAATGGAAGATTTGACCTATAAAATTGAATCCCATAAACATAATGAAGAGAAATTATCTATCCATCATGATATAGGAAATATTAGTCTTGTAATCGTTGATGAAATATATAATGTAGTGATGGAGTAGGAAAATTACATGATTGAAGGAAAAAATAATTGTATGTGTAGTCATACATTCGTTGAACAAACACTTATTTTATATGTTTATTCATCCATTATCACTGTTATATATATATATATGTTGTCAGTATTGTGCATCATCAATCATTTCAATTTTTTCTTGAATATTTTGACTGTTATGAGGTCTGGATGCATGATTCCATAGGATTATGTTTTGAGTGGAAGTTTATAACCCTGAAAATCACAATTCATGGATAGGGGGATCATATAGTGATGTAATATGAAAATGTAATTTATTTGGAGAAAGTGTTGGTTGAATTATATCGAAAGACAACTGGATCCATCCCTAGTGATATTGCATTAATGGATAGTAGTGAGTAGGTAAATCACACAATTTAAAAAAAATTGTACACAAACACTTATTTGTTTTATGTTTAAATATAAATATAAAACACTATTTAATTTTCAATATAATTTTCATTCTGGTGCTGGTTGTAGGAAGTAGAGATGGAGTGGGATATAGTTTCAAGAAACATTCATATGGTAGTGATTATAGCTCACTTTGGATCTAGATATGATGTCAAAATAATATTCTGGAAATTTATTTATAATGATTTCAAAGGTTATGGTTACAACCTTATTGACCACCTTGATTATATTTTGTTCTTGATCATGTGTTTTTAGATATTATTAGATAATATATTGATTCTTATGTACTTGAAAAGGGATATTTGTTAATAGCAATTGGAGGTGGGATGGATAATTTTTTTTAGGATATATTTGTTTCAATTTTTCTTTTGCTTTCTTGGGGAATAAAATTTTGAAGTTGTATTTTTTTTAAATACTTACTTTGTGGTGGTGTAAACCATCGATATATAAAGTTGAAATATTTTTATCAGTGGTTTTGTCATTTTAGCATAGGGTTTCCCTCCCAAAATAACTATGTAATGTAGTTGCAGTTTAAACCTCCATTATATCTGAAATATTTTAAGGAGGGAAACCCACTACTAAAACTAAAAAAACTCCACCTCTAAAAAAAATTCAGCAATGGTTCCTAGAAAATGATTCAAAATAGAAGAAACCAATGTTAGTTGGATACTAAAGCCAAATTTAGCAGTGGTATAAACCCCCTCCAAATTAAAAAAAACCATCCAGTGTGTGATTTTTTATATTGTATGAAATATAAAACATATAAAATTATTCTATTTTTATTAAATGTGTGTTTTAATTGACATAAGGGATTTAATTCTAAACTATTATTAAAAGAAATTTTAATTGAAACTCAATTCAACGCCTCTTCAGTTTCTACTGTGAGAAACAGATGGTATCAATGATTCATCAAATTTATTTTCAACTGTGATTTGGTTTTATTTTAAATATATTAAATTTGTTTTATTTTAGTAGTTAAATGTTTATGGATAGTATAAAATTGGGATCTTCTATAAATAGACATCCATATTATAATGGCACAAACTATGTATAGTGCAAAAATAAAATATAAATGAATCTTGATAACATGGTCTTTCAAATATGGATTTTCCTTGAAGACAATCATGAATTACCCAAAACTGCTAGAGATATTTGGAGTCATCCTACTAAATTATATTATTATAATAATTTTCAATCCTTGAATTATTTTAATTTTTATTTTGGTGAGGATAAATTTAATTGAATTTCATTTTGTAAAAATGCTTTTGAAAATTTGGATATTTTAGCTACTTCTCATGAAGGAACATAAAATGTTAATGAAATGTGATTAAATACTTTTACAATTAAATATAATACTTTTATGATAAAATATGACGAGGAAATTTTTTTATGTTTCTTAGGATCAATGATACCATGATCATAAAACATTCATTGGGAAAACCAATTTCTAACAAAGATCATTTGAATCATCAATTGAGGTGTCAACTAGATTGATACAGATGAAGTTTATTGTCAATTCGAGAGTAGTGTTATGTTATTAAGTTATCTATTAAGGGGATGATAGTAAAGTTCATTCTGTATGTAGAGGAACTAAAATTTGGTATAGAGGGGGTGGATAAACCCAAAATGGAAACATGATCCTTCAAAATTACTTCTTCAAAAAAAAAATGAAAATCCAAGCTAACAGTTCAAGTGATGAAAAGTCACCTGCTATCAAAGATGATGAAATGGAATAATTGGAAATAATATTAATAATTTACAAGAAGATGAAGTTATTTATCAAACCTATATATGAAGAAAAATATAACAATATAGATAACTGGGTAAAGGATAAAATGAAAGATGATAATTTAAATGTAATAGACTGCTAGAGTTTAAAAAGTTCAGTTATTATAAAAGCCTACTAACCTATAATAAAATTCAAGAAGAAGTACTATGATAATTATAAGTGGTAAAAGAAATTTATTAAAGAAACATGGGGTTATTTTAAGGATATCTAGAGTGATTCATAATCAATACAAGAGGATATTCATGATATAACTAACATGTGTTTTATGACAAACACATATGAGGTATCCTATGTTTTTCATGCTTCTCTTATTCATGTTTATAATTCGTCTGGGGATTAAATATGTGATGATAAAATTAATAATGAGGAAATTATTGAATATTTTAACATTATGTAAGATAATTTTAATGAACTATCTAATAAATATAAGGTCTTAACTAAGCAACATGCCTTGACTACTAGTTTTAAAAAAGATCGTACCATTGAGAAATATAAAACATATCATAGATACCATCCTTTAGATGTATTAGTTAGAGATATATATTGATGTTCAAAAACTATATATCCTTGTATGAATAAGGTTCAACATCATGTATTATGGTCACGTCTTGATCCTAATAACTTCAACGATGCAATTAAAGTTGAATTGTGGTTGATTCAAATATAGGAATAAGATAGTCAATTTGAGAGAAATAGGGTTTGTTAATTATTAGTTAGACCTAAATACACTTTGACCATTAGAACTATGTGGGGTTTTAGAATTAAAGTTGATGATTTTAGTACTATAGTTATAAATAAATCAACATTGGTTTAATGAGGATATAGTCAATAAGAGAGTATTGACTATGAGGAAACCTTTTCACCAGTGGCTAGACATGAATCAATCAAAATATTTCTTACATATTTTGAATATTTTTATTTAAACTTGTATCAAATGTATGTTAAGAGTTCATTATTTAGTGGTTATACAGTTTAAGATGTTTTTTAAAACCCACTATATTTAAAAATCATCATTTTCTAAATTATATTTTTAAATTAAAAAAAAGCATTATATGGTTTGAAAAAAGATCCTATAACATGGGATGATAGGCTCAAATATTTTCAAATTTCTAAATGAATTTAAAAAGGCCAAGCTAATCATACTCAATTTGTAAAAATAGTTTCAAATGATGTTTTAGTAGTAAAAATTTATGTTGATGATGTTATTTTTAGATATTTTAAAAATTCTTTGTGTACCTATTTCTCAAAAATAATCCAATGAGAATTTTAAATGAGTTTACTTAGAGAATATAAATTCATTCTTGATTTTCAAATTTTGAAAAATAATGTTGGAATTATTTTAAATCAAAATTAGTACACTAAAGGCCCTCTATAACATTTTTTCTTGGATAACATGAAAAATAGTGATAGTCACATGAGTACCACCAGTTAGCTAGATCCTGATGAAACTTGAAATCCAATAAATCGAGATTTTTATGGAGGTATGATTGGAAACATACTATATCTAACTACAAATTAACAAGATATTATGTTTAGTGTGTTTACATGTGCATTTTATTCAAAAACAGAACCGGAAGAATGACTTTTAAATGTTGTTAAATGAGTTTTCAAATAAGAAAAATATATAACCAATTTATGGATTTTATATCCTACTGGAAAAGAATTTGATTTAGCGATTTATTCAAATTTTATTTTTTTTGTCTACAAGTGATATAGAGAAATTACCTCTAGAACTAGTTTCCTTTTTGGAATGTCTCTAGATACTTGGTGTAGTAAGAAGAATAAATTTGTAGCATTCCCAATTATTGAGGTTAAATACATATTTGCAGGATGTTTTTTTGCACATATTATGCAGATGAAACACACATTTTTAGACTATATATATTAATCCAAATATGATAATATAAATTTTGACAACACAAGTGTGATAAATATTTCTTTGAATCTTGTGTCTCATTATAGAAAAAATCATATTGATGAAAGACATCACTTTTTGAGAGATCATTTACAAAGGGGTGATATAACTCTTGAATTCATTGGAACTGAACATCAGCTTACTGATATTTTGACACATCCAATGATTTTTTTAAAACTAATCTACATAAAAAATGAAATATGAACCATAAATTTCAATTTTTCATCGACTATTGGGTGAGATTCCATTAATTATCGTTCATTAGAATGATCCACCATTGTAATGATCCACAATTGGTGATACACTATTGGTGATCCATGATCGGTGATCCATCGTTGTGTGATCCAACATTGGTGATCCACCAAGGGGTGATCCATTATTGGAACGATCCACCTTTTGAATGATCCTCTATTGGAATGAGACACTATTGTAATGGTCCACTATTGGGTGATCTACTGGTCTTAGATTCTATTTTTCTATAAGCCCATTATTCTATGTTATTTCTTATTAGATTTATTCATTTATGTTTTATTATATTCTTTAGTTTCAAATACCTAAATGATAAATATATCTTAAAACCAATTTTGAGTTACTCTCTTGTTCTATCCTACCACTTTGAACAATTTTTACTCCCCTTCTCTCATATCCTTCAATCTTCTTCACACATTTCCTTCAACTTTTGATCTAGTGAAATAGTGAGAGTTAAAAGCCGTTTAGTGTTGTCTCTAGATGGATCATGGCCTATAATGACATCTCATGAAGAAATAATTCATATTTTTGTTGAGTTGAAAAATCCTCATCTTGTATATTGTGTGTTTTTTGTAGAGAATATAGATGATGTGGAATGTATTTTATCTAGCAAGTTATTGGTGCTCAAGGTTATTTAGGACTTGGGTAGGTAATATTGGTTCTTTATAAATGATAGGCCATATTATTCAATGTTGTTTCACCAATATTACCATAACCCAGAGTATAAATTTAGTGAAAATAATGATATATTTCAGAGTATTATATATGGAAAAGAAGATTATTTTTAATGGGAATGAGATATGTGATTAAAAATACCACATTAAGAAGTTTATTATGACTATAAATGATCGATAAAATTTTACAGAGAGTTTTTTATGTATGATAATGGACTGCTAGACATAACTGGGGATGGTACAATGAGGTGACCTTATTTTATATAGATAAATGGTGAGTATAGACTCCTTTTGAAATTAATTCATCATATTTTATATACCATAAAATGGTATTTTAGTATAGTGAGGTATCATAATATATATATATATATATTAATCCTTATGAATACATGTGTTAAAAACATACTTTGTAGATATATTATGGTTCATATCATAGATATTTTCAAGTCATATTATAGATTAAACTAATTAATTTATCTGAAGATAATCTTATCTATGATTTAAGAAAATGGTTTAGTAGATGAATAAGAAGAAGTATAAGTAATTTTTTGTGGTTTTTTCTGAGAAAATGTACATTTAAATGAATGAATGTGATCTTTAATGCATGAATAAACAAGTGGGCAGAGGATAATAATAAGATGCGTTAGGATTTTATTCCACTGGAGCACTATACAAAACCAAATAAATTTGTTTATCCTTTGTTAGAGCCATATTAGATTGTGACTTACTTTTTTATGAGAATTTATAAGAATAATTGGCATACGTTGATGATGTGTGGTCCCTTGGTATTCCATAGTGATTAGGGGGGGTTAATAGTTCTTTTATAATTATTAGAAACAATATTATTACATCAGAGTTAGAACATTGTTAAAAATGCAATATAATAAAAATTAGATAACCCATGATGTTTTTATAGTTGTTCACATCACCAAGATCCTAGTTCTCTCTTAAATATCATCTACTCCACAAGTATATATGTATTAACTATATCCCCACTTTTGAAAGGGGGTGATAAACCAATTATATACATATGAAACATATCTTTTTCACACTTGGTGGTATAACCCTTGACATTCGAAGGACCAAAAACATACCTTCCTATGGTCTAATAAGAAAAAACAAACCCGCCTTTTAGATAAGAGGAATGTCCCAATGATAGGTTTCGTATGGGAAAATATTAAACCAAACTCTAGAGGATAGATATATTCTTGGAGGAATTACAATGGAAAAATAACACAAATATATAAAACTACAACTGTGCTGATGAAATTTTAATTATGTAAATCATGAGTTCTCTGATCACTCTAATGGTTGAAAATAAATGCATTGAAGATCACAATTGATCACAGTAAAAGAAAAAAATGTTGAAGAAGTTTATTGATCAATGTGGTGTAGCAAAACATTTATGATATTATTTTTCTATAGATTGTATCATCTATATTGGTTTTAATTTTTCATCCATAAATGGATATCTAAAGTCATTTAATAAATATAAATTAGGATATTATCACTATCCAATATCTATACAACACTAGCTATTGTATTTAAAAAAATATAATTATATCATTAACTTATTTAGTTTAAGTAGTGCTAAAAACAAATCAAAATCATACTAATATTTCCTCATGAAATATTTAAAAACATTATTTAATATTTTAATTGTAAAAATTCTAAACCAATAAAAAGTATAAGACAATTGAAAAAAACATAATATTCAAAATTATAAAGAAAGAAAAAACTTTAAAAAATAGATAATCATATGAACTTTTAATTTTCATGTAAACATGTCCATAAATATAAAGTTACAATTATTTTTTACAAACTTGTACATTTTTTATCAACATTAAAAAAATTAAAATTTTAAACAAAAGGGTTATCTTAATAATATCAATTTAAACAAGAAATAAAAAATATTGAACAAATTTTTTACTAATGGTGGATTATTGATTTACCGTTGAAAACATGGAAAATGATATCAAAGAAATTTCAAGAAAATATAATAGAGGAAACACAAAAAAAATAATAGAATGACCCTAAACAACCAATGACTTTGTAAGAAGAATAAATTTTTTACAACCATTGGAATTCAAATAGTGACTCATGAACCACCATTCCATGAAACCAATTTTGTCTCATGAAATACCATTTAAAATTTCTAATAGATACACATTGAAATTTTTTTTACAGACAGTAAAATATTATAACAAATGTATAAATCAAAATTTTTGTTATTCAAACAAGCATAAAAAATAGAATAAATCATGAATGAAGTTTCTTCTAAGCTTCAAAAAACATAACGAAATAAAACACCATATAGATGCTATATAAATAGAATTAAAATCCTCTGAGAAAAAAATAATGAAATAAAAATAATGAAATGGAAAATAGAAGGGGAAATATACTATTTTTGATAGAAGAAGTAAGAGTCCCTATAGGAACATGATAAAGATTCATCCAAGTCATTGAGTAGAAATAATGAATTATCAGTGGGTAAAAAAATAACCCATTGTTGATGTCCAGTGATGGGTCAAAAGACACACTGTTGGGAAATCGGTGGACTGTTATGACCCAACATTTGTATTTTCCAACGGTGAATTTTTACCCACCATTGGTATTTTCTAATCGCGACTCATAGATAATCTAATAAGGGAAGGGTAATGAGCCAAATTAAAATCCTATGAAAAACGATACACCTACTATTGAAACACAATAATCAATTATTTGGGGAGTTGGGAGAGAGATCAGTCAATCGAGTGTATCATCTTTAAAATAAATGTACAGTGTGAGATTATGAAGAAAGATAAATTCTAAGAGAATGATGGGTTAAACGAAGTGGAAAGATAAAGAGAACTGGATAATTTGATTTCAAGGTGACATCGGAAGAATGTGATGGAAAATAAAAGTGGTGTACTGGAGGAAAGAATCACGGTGGTATTTCAAAATGATAATGCATGGGATGAAATAATATGGTTGCGATTGAACAAAAGTGATTTGACAATAAATAGAAGTCATTGATGTTGTCCTAATTTCAATGGTGGATGACATGTGATATCCAAAAAGTGAGTCCCAAAATAAATATAGGACTCGACTATTGAGCATTATAATAATCCATTGGCAAAGATACTAGGTTTTAATTAAAAAACCCCATACATATATGATCTTATTGGCCCAATGGGTGACTTATCTGACCTATTCGCCTGCGGGTGCACTTTAGGGCCTTATACATTGGTTGAATCTGATATGTCTATACTATGCATGACCTAACCTATTTTTGATCCTCAAAGAATAAACCTCCCACAAGATTTGACATCTAGGTCCCCCTAAATGTGGTTAAAAGTTTGGCCTAATGAAAGGAATGACAAAATTTTATTAGAATTTACAAAAAAAACTAGTTAATGAGTGTAACGTAAAAAAAATAAAATATAAAAAAGAAAATAAGAAAAAGTAAATAAGCAAGATTATTCTAAAAAAATGAATTTAATTAAATATGACGTATGATTAATTTATCAAATAAATATATATATATAAGTTTTATTACCTAATTTAAAACTATATCCCCAATTTTTTTAATTACAAAACATACCATTTATGAAATTTTCAAACATCTTTACAAATAATTTATAAAATATTCAAAAAAAATACTCTCCATTTTTAAATTTTTCAAAAATAACAGTAGTATTCCAAAATAATCTCTTTGAACAAGAAAAATTACTGCAAAAGTATCAAAATAAATTGTTATCATTCGAGTAAAAAATATAGTACTAAAATAAATAATAATTGAGATAATGTTATATTAACAATTAATTTTTTCCATAATTATCTAATTAACATATAATATGTTTATAAATTTATAATAATATACTGAACTCTAGTAAACACATTGAATATATTGTTGAACAAATAAAATATATGAAGAAAAATTGATTTATCTAGCATGCCCAATTCAAACATCATTTTTTAAAATTAAACAGAATCTATGGGTTTTGTGAAAATATCACCTAGTTTTTTCTCATAAAGAACAAATTTTAAACATATATCACATTAATTTACATGATTTATAAGGAAATAAAACCCAACATAAATGTGTTTAGTAAGAGAGTGTTGAAGGGGGTTTTTTTAAATTGAATCGTCACTAGTGTTATTACAGTAGATTGTGATTTTATAAAAAATAATTTTAAAATAATACAATGATTTATTTATATAAATACTCATTAAATATAAAAAAGAAGAATAAACATATTTATCCTCAGTTTTTGATAGTTCTACTTACATTTATTTCTTAGAGTAACATGGAATTAAACTTTTTCTTGAAAAGTGATACAATCCTGAAGTACTTTTTCAATCAAGTAGGAAACCTCCAATGTTTTAATAATATTAAGACTATAAATCAAAATAAATCTCCTTAAAGTATTACAGTAATGTTCTAACAATATCATTGATATACAAAATTTCTATTTTAATATCCTTAAGATGACATTCTATGAGGTTTTACTAATATCAATCACAAATAAAAACAACAAACATAATATCTATCCTAGAAGCAGTATGATACAAAAGGATTTTTATCATGCCTCTATAAAACATATCACTTATAGTATTTCCATATTTATCTTCATAAAATTTTGATTTTTTGTTCATAAGGGTTCTAATATTTTTACATAAATCAAGTCCAAAATATTTTACCTGTTATTTGTCATATATATCTTCACATAATAAAATGTTATCTTTCCATTAATACATTTTTAAACCAAGAAAAATATGTAATTCCATCATTAAAATCATATCAAATTCATTTGTAACTAATTTCAAAAACTCATTATTTTGTTTTTCATTTGTTAAATAAAAACTAATATAATCAACATAAATATGTATAATCAGTCAAAAATAAATTTGGGTCGAACGTTCATTTTTAAGGTCATTTTTAATGAAAAAAAGAGTTAGTATTTTATACCAATCTCTAGGTTCTTGCTTAAGTATAAATAAATATTTAAAAAATGTGAAAATTTTATTTGGTAATTTATTATTTTTGAAATTAGGTAGTTATTTAACATAAACCACTTTAGAAAATACACCATTTAAAAACATGAACATTTTATAAATATTTCTAAAAGTTTAAAAATTTTGAATCATGTAAATGAATATAAAATATGAGATTATTATAAACTATAGACTGGTGAAAATGAATATTAAAAGTCAATTCGAACTTCTCAAAGACAACCATGGAAAACTTATATTTCTTTATCACTATATATATTACAAGATTCATCTAATTCATTTTGAAAAATCCCTTTGGTTCCTATTGAAAACAAATATTTAGATAACTCAAATAGATTTTATACATTATTTCTACCAAATTGGTCGAGTTTAATTTTCATGTAATGAATCCAGTTAGAATCATTCAAATATTTTTTAATGTTAATAAGATCCATATTAGATATAAAGGTATAATTATTAATGAAATTTAAATATGATTTTCTATTTCAATTCTTAGATTCAATATTTTATATAACATTATATAATGAGTTACCTTTGTGATTTTTCAAAAATAAAGGATCAAATTGAGATGAGATATGATCCCCCTCAATAGATGCGTTATTGTTTTGAGGATTATCTTTATTGAAGTTTAATTCTTTAAATTCTTCAACATTATCAACAGAATCTATATGTTGTTTGTGATTATTTTTAATTAACATAACATGAATAGATTCATGCATTGTCATTGTTCCATTACTATATAACCTCTATGTAATAATATCATTAGAGAATCCTAAAATGATATATTTGTCAATTTTTTATCAAACTTGTATATATTATCTTTAGTGTTTAAAATATAGGTAGTAAATCCAAAAAATTTAGTAAACCAATTTTGGTTTTCTTATTATTAAATAGTTTTGATGGAGTTTTATTTGACAAGGGTCAAATATAAACTCTATTTATGATACAACATGTAGTTTTAAACTAATTCGGCACACAAATATTTTGTAATGTTGAATTCATTATGCATTATTCTCTCCATTTCTTTAATTTTTTTATTTTCCCTCTCTATAACAACATTCCATTGGGGTGTTCTATGAGTATAATTTTTTTTGAATATTTTAATTAGTTTCCCTGATGATTTAATGTTTTATGTTAATAGACACTCATCCTTTATCACTTATAACAGAATAAATTAAATGACCATAATAATTTTGAATTTTTTTTAAAGAATGTGAAAACGTTTTTAAATTTTCACTTTTATGAAAAAAGAAAATGGTCTAAGTTAATCTACTAAAATTATCTAAAATAACAAAAAAATATCATTTATTACATTACCTAGTAGTTCTCATGGGTCCAAATAGATAAATATAAAGTAGTGCTAATCATCTATAATTATCGACTACATTAATGGATCTAAATTACTCTTTATGTTGCTTTCCTTTTATACAAGATCACAAACATAATACTTAAATATACTAAATTTTGGGGGTGTTATAACCTATACATGTGTAACTAGCTTGTACAAAATTCAATGAATAATATGTGCCAAACTTATGTTCCTAAGAATATGATGTGTATTTATAGTATTTATGAAATTTACGTTCTATTATGTTAGTTTTTAAAAATAAAAAAATATATATTTTCGTTTCTATTATCATAAAATAAAATAATATTATCTTAATAAACAATATATTTATTAAATTCAAATTTTACTCTCATACAGTCATCAAAAAGTTTTGATAATCACTTTAAATTTTTTAATCCTTATATTATAATTACTTTGGAAATTATATTATAAGTAATTATATATAGTTCTATAAAAACAATAATTTTACCAGTATAATTTTCACTGAATGTAACAGTACATCGATCTCATGAGTTAAAAGATAAAATGTTATATATATCACTAGTCATGTTCCTTGATCACCCACTATCCATTTATCATGTGACTTTAGACCTCTTCTGTAAGACTTTATACAAAACAAATCGAGCATATGGTTTTTTTGGAATCATAATTAGTTTGGGTCCAACTAGATTCGTACAAATAAATGTGTGTACCCATATATATTAGAGACACTTATTGTATGGTAATATAGAAGAAATATTTTTAGAAATGAATGTCTTCTAATAGTCTATATACTGAGTAAAATTTAAAGAATATTAATTTTAATAATTCCCATTAATGTTACATCAAAGACAGGTAACATCTCAAATTTTTACATTTGGGACTTAAAACAATAGTTCTATTCATCTTCAAAACTTGATTATTATAGAAACAACTAGTTTTATCCTTTTTTGTTTTTTTATAGTAATTATATTATCATATTTCTCATAGAAATGAAAAAATAGATAAGGTTTCTTTGAGTCTAGTAATTTACTTTTTTATAGTTATCATTATCTTTCAGAATAACATCCAAGAAATCACATATTTTCACATTTGAACATGATACATAACTTTTCATTTTTTTAGTTTCATTTTTATGATTCTTATATTCTGTTTCAATTTTATCTAAAACATCCCGAAAAAAGTTTTATCTTCTATCTGGATATTTATCATTTTTTTAAAAGAAATATTTTATTCATATATTTTTATATTTTACATTTAACTATTCAAAAACCTTTTTTCAACTATATTACTTAAACAAGTTATTCATCATTATATTCTATCATTTAATCTTTTTATTTTCACTTTTCAGTTCACTGTAATGTTCAACCATCTTCATGATATCACTTTAAAAATATTTATTTTGAGATGTTAATTATTTAAATTCATTTTAACTATCAGATTCATTACCATAACTATAATTATATTCAATGTGTACCTCATTTACTGTATTATCCATCAAACATATGTTGGATGATTATTTTTCACTTCCAAAACCATCAATTCCCAAGTCCGAATCTTCTGTACAATTTCATCCAACATTATTTCCCTTTATTGTCTTCTTATAGTGTTTCTTTTCTTTTTCATCACCGATTAATTTGAGACAGTTTTATTTAATATAACCATTTTTCTACTCATATGTATAATTAATTTGGAAATGCCATATTCATTAATTTTACTTATCTTTATAGTCGTTTTGTCATCCTTTTAATGCTCTATTCTGGGATTCTTCTTAAAGACTCTATTACCCATCATGTAGATGTAAAATCTTATGGTGAAATTTCAAATTTCATACTTAACACTTTGTTGTAACTCATATTCAGATGAATTAGCAATAATATATATATTTGATTAAAATTCTATAACATTCCTTTTATCATGGTTGTCAAAGTTGTCATTCTTTTTTTCAATATATCATTTAAGAAGTGATCCTACAAACTCGTCCATTGAATAATCGATGAAATCCTTAATTTCTTCAAAAGAAACATTCCTTGAATTCTAACTCTTGGGTAGTCCTCAAAGAAATATTTCTATTAGAGCATCATTGTTCATGGTCTCTCCGAGTATAACCATACTGTTGAAAATATTGTTAAATCTATTATACATATCATTTATGATTTCTTGATCAGTCATAATGAATTCATGAAACTCAGCTATGTGTATATCTTGGTTGGTTATCTATAACTCATCAATTCTTGGATGAATGACTTTGAATTCCCTCCATATGTGAGTAAGAGTTTTACTAGATTAAATATTACTATACATATTTATACTTATGGAACAATATATGAAATTTCTAACCTTCTAATTTAAAATGTATTTTTTAGTGTCATTACTAAGGAGTGTTTATAAATATATATTTGGTAGTTTATATGGTTTTGAAATTATATCCCAAAAATGAATATCCATATTTTAAAAAATTACCTTTATTAATTATTTATAGTAAACAAAGTAAATTCTATTTTTCTATGGTGATTTGATGGGATTTAACATCTCAAAATCCCAACATTCCATAACAAATCAGTTATTCATATCCTTATATTTTCATATCCGGGATAATAGTTAGTTATAAAATTTATAATGAAACAACTAAAACCAAATACATAAAAAGGAACCACTCTATGATACCAATTTTTTGGTCCCTTTGTATAGCTGTAGTGACTACAGGGTGGTGAATAGTTGATTTGGAATTATTAGAACAAATTTTACTATATCATAGTTCGAAAAGTGTTAAAATGTAGTGGAATGAAAAATAGATATCATATGATTTTTTTATAGATGTTCTGATCACCATGATCCTATAGCTCTCATAAATCTCATCTAATCTACAAGGAGACTAATATTAACTAGATCCTCACTTTTGAAATGGAGTGATGTCCAAATCATATACAAATGAATTGTACCCTTTTCACACCATGTGTTATAACCCCATCAATTTGATGTTTTCACAACTTACCTTCGTTTTCTCCAGTAAGAACAACCCAACATTCCTTTTAGATAAGAGGAATTACCCATTAGAAAATTTTTTATGGGAAAATATTAAACCAAATTATAGGGGAAGATAGATGGTAGAATGAATTACAACATAGAAATGACACAAAAAATTAAACAAAAATTCAGTATACGATGTAGAAATTAAATGTATATCAACATCATTGATCACTAAAATGTTTGAATGTGAAAGAAATGAAGATATATATTCATCATAGAAGAATAATAGAAGTTGCATATGTTTTTTGATCAATGTAGAGCATAAGAAATTGTATGATCATAACTGTCTATAGATTGAATCATCTACATTGGTTTATTTTTCTCATCCTTGAATATATATCTCAGATCATTAAAGAAAAAACCTTTAGGAGTGTATCTATATTTGATATCTACATAGAAAAAGTTAGGGTATATTAAATATACAATTTAACCATTACTGTTTTTTATTTAAATTACTGAAAAAAACAAAACCAATATTATATTTATTCATGAAATATTAAAAAATAAAATTTCATATTTTAATTATAAAAAATCTGACCAAATCATATTTCCAAAATATGAAATAAAAACATAATCTTTTAAATTATACATACATCAAAATTGTATAAAAACAAAGAATTGTATGAATTATTAAAATAAATGTAAATGAGTCCTGAAAAAAATAGTTATAATTATTTTTATACACTTATACATTATAAAATCAACATAAAATAGTAAATGAACTAACAAAAGAGATATTTTTAAAATATCAATTGAAATGAGAAATAGAAAATTTTAGAAAAAAAATTAACTAATGGTGGATTTTTAAGATACCATTGAAAACAAAAACAAATCTATAGAAGTAAGTTTATGAAAAATAAACATGGAAACCAAAAACAATTAATTTCATTCCACTAAAAAACTAAAGACATCATATGAAGCAAAAAAAATTCCCATTGTAAATCCAATAGTGACTCATGACATTCCATTTCATGAATATTATGGTGAATCATGACCTACCAATGGAAATGTAAAATGATGACTTAGTGAAAAATATGTTCTAAACACAATGATTCAATAACATATGAATAAATAAAAACAACTGTTATAAAAAAAAATATAATGAAGGTTTCTGCCATGCTTCAATGAACCTGACAAAATAAAAAACCAAAAAGAAGATTCACATAAATAAAATTAAAAAATTTTATTAAAAAATGAGGATATAAAAATAAAAAAACATAAAAAATTAAATATACTACATTGGATTGAATAAGTAATACCCCAAAAAAAACATCATGAATCAACATCCAATGATTTGAGTAGAAAATACAAACTGTCGGAGGGTAAAAAAATAACCCACCATTGATGTCCAATGGAGGGAAAAATTCTCACCATTGATTACCTGGTGGTAGGTTATGAATAACCCTTAGTGTATTTCATTGGAGACTTGTCACCTGCTATCAGTAGTTTCCAAAGGTGACTCATCACCCAATACTGATAATTTATAATGATGAATCAGTGAGAATACAAGAAGGGATGTTTGATGCACTTGTAAAACATCTAGAGAAATTATATTCACTTAATGTTGAAACACAATCTACAATAATCATTGGAGCTGGTAGATAGATCAATTAAACAAGTGCATCAATCTTTAATTAAATGATCCGTGTGAGAGATTGAAGAAAAATAAAATAGGAGAGAAAGGTGGGTCAAAATAAGAGGCAATCTAAAGAGCATGGGTTTAATTAAGATTTAGGGGACACCCGAAGAATATGATGGAAATGAACAATTTTCTGCATGAGTAAAAAAGTATCATAGGAGTTCAAAATGATAATTAATGGGATGAGATATGATAGATGAGATTAAATATAGTAGATAACACAAACAATAGAATTCACTACTCTTGTCTAACATTTAAAGTCGAGTGAATAGTAATATTAAAAAAATGATTCCCCCATCAAATTGCGGATTTGGCGGCTGAGTAGTATAATGAGAACTTGGTGAATATGATTGAATTTAATTTAAAAAACAAATACACATACGATTCCACATACCTAGTGGGAAACTTATACCACCTATTAACCTATAAGTTTTATTTGAGGGACTTATATAGAGGTCTCATGGTATATTCATCCATATTACAATAGAAAACCTATGTGTATACCAATGGGGATAGACCTCCCACATGGGTTTACCTCTGGGTCCCACTAAATGTGGATGAAGGTTCAACCTAGGTGGCCTAAGTAAAAGGATAAATTTTTAAATCAATCAACAAAAAAAAACTAGTTAAAGAGTATAAAGTAAAAAAATAAAAGATCAAAAAGAATTTTCAAAAAAATAATTAAGAAAGATTATTCTTAAATAAAACAGAATTTAAGTAAATGTGATGTAAGTTTATTTTATTAAGACAAAGAGATATGTAAAAGTGTTAATACATAAATACAAATAAAATATGTTATTGGTTCTTTTGAAGAAGGTAGTGATCCTGAAATTACTAGAAGTCCTTTTCTATATTAATGAGATACAAGTACACATATTAATATCTCTACTAGATAGTGTATTTTAAGTGAACGAGATGATGAAGATATTTAATTATATGGAGAATTACAAGATAATAGCCCTTCTGAGACATATGATGAAGTTTTTGAAGTCTCATATGGATCTAAGAATGGAGATACTGGTGATAATGGGAATAGTGATGAACCTCAAGACTCATATGGTTATGATGTTGATGATGTTGATGGTGTTGAGAGAAAAAAATTGAACCCATATCCTACTCATTATATTTTTATTAGGTCTACAGAGATACCAGGTTCAACTCATCCTATTGGGGATGCTTCCTCTATTAAAGGTGAGACTAGATCATATGCTGAAAGAAAAAAATACCCATGTTATTCTATCCAAGATTCAGACCATAGGGATAAAACATCTATCTAAACTATATATGGAGCAACACCAAGGGGGAGGGGGAATCACCAGGTTCTAGGTTACTTGTAATTTTTTATCCTATGTCAGATGAGGATACAGATAGTGATGGTTATCACAACTTCCCACTATAATATATTGAACTTATTATCTCTATTGTTTGATCAGATCTAATGGGATCATTAGTTGAGAAGATTTATGATGTTGGTGAGTTATATGAATTTCTTTCTCATGCTTCAAATTCTATATCAGAGCATGTAGAAGAATTTTCTCCTAGTCCTATGAGATTTTCTCTACCTCCACCTATTGTTGCCTCTCTGAAATCAAAGTATGTTACCAATGTAGGTATAGATAATTTTGGAGAGATAATAATTTTTGATTTTTGTGGAATTATGAGATCTCAGGATCCAATAATCACTCATGTTAGTGATTCTGATACCAGGAACATCTTTGAGTGAGTTATTTTACACATTTAACCCAAGATGATTCTAGTGATTCAAGAAGTTGAAATTGAGAATAGAAGATTGGCTAGTGAGATGGAAGATATGAGATCCATTATAGAGGAGATGAGGTCCACATTATTTCTATCTGAGATACAATATTTATGATGTTGGGGATATTACCACCTATAGTTTATAATATATCTAATACTCCCAATATTTATTCCTCAGTTGATGGTAAGATAATATGATCCACAATGAAAGATGAGTTGCATGAAATTTTGGGAGGTCTAACCTCATCCAATCAAGAAGACTAATGAAAGACCAGACATCATGGTGATAAAATATTTAAATTTGTAAAATATTTTTTGAATGAATCTCTAAGTGAGAGGTAAATCATCACTATGTCTATTAAATAAATCTTTAACGAATCTATACAAACCATGAGTTGAATTCAGGGTATATATTTTTATTGAGAACATAATAATTACAACTATAACTAGGGACTTCAAGGTACATGTAGACCATCAAAAATTATTTTCTCCTCAGATCAATTTATTTAAGGAATAGAATGGATTATTTAGTACTATGGAGAGAGGTAGAAATATAATCATGGTCTTTTTGAATGTGATGAATCCATTTTGTTATGTATATGGGACACCCGTTGTGTCACATGAGGCCACTCATATGTATCACATTACCGTAGTATTAAATTACACACCATTTATTCCTCAGAATCAGCATTTAAATATTTAACTTGGTAAAGTAGTTAGAAATCATAGAGTAGTGGTGATATGAGAGCTGCTCCAGACTACCTCACCCCCTGAGCTTCTACTTATGTGCCTCAAACCTCTTGAAAATGAAAATTCCATGCTAATCATTCATTTGATAGATCTAAGAGTGACTTAGAGTAGGATTATTTTTTTATAGGGGATATTATTTTTTTTCTCTCTATGGTTTTTTGGGTTGTAACATTTTTGACTAATTTATTTATTGCAGTACATATTTTACACATTCTTGTATTTAAATGCATTTTTATTAACATTTTAAAAATTCCAAAATGAGAGAACATTTTAATGGTATTTTATTTAATTTTTTCATTTTAAATGTCTACATTAACATATTTATGTTTTTGTTCAATCAATTTGAACAGTTATAGAGATTTCATTATATATGACTCATCAATTTCATCTTATATTTGTTTTTATTTATAGTTTTGAAATATAGTGATTTATGATCGTCAAGGGGGGACGATTTTTGGAAGCACTATATTTTAAAGATCATAAATAATATGTCCTACATTTCTAATTAGACTACTATTTTATGATATTATATCATTTTATAAATAAAATTGGATAATTATAGAATAGATCCACCGTTAGTTCACTTATGCTACAATTACTTCAAAATTGTGCCACTACATGAGCTGTGCCAATGTTAGTTTTAAATTGTTATAGCCAAACCTTCTACCTCTCAACCTAATACCATTATTGTTATTCAATCTCCATGAATAACACCACCAGGCTTGTTCCACTACTTGTTAAACTGAGATTTTTTTTGATGAGCTACCACCAGATGAGTTGTTGCCATATGAGCTATTGCACTACTAGAAAAGCCATCTATCACAATGGTGCTATACCAATGAAATAGAAAATCCATGGGTATAATCTTTCTGTCGATGGATATGAAAAATATTTTTAGAATATTGTTGGTATATGGTTGTCTATAGAAATGGGTTTTAAAAATCGTTGGTATAGGGGTCACATTATGTGTAGGCTGCTCCGACTCCTCCTCCTCCACTCATCATTCAAACAATAAGCCTCCCCTATGTTTCTGTAAATCCCCCTCCCCTTGGTCAATTTTGGCCTTCTCCCTCCATATATCAACCAGATTTGGCATCCCTCTCTTATCCATTGTTGATTTCAGCCTCCCCTACCCTCCTCTACTGAAGATTATGTCCCTCATACGACATTACACCCATTCAATACTGTTATTTAATTTTTTAATGATTTTTAATGATATTTTAAAGTAAGATCTTCTTCCCTTCCATCCTTTCTACTATTATATTATCTTGTGGATCTATATATAGAGGTTGATTTATTTATAGGAAATAGGGTTTTTTTGTTAGTGATTTATATTTCCTAGGAGAACCATGTTGAGAATGATGGAGTTTAAGTACTGAAATTCATCATTTTGTGATGAAATGGATTCATGTACAATTTTATGTAGGGGATTTGAGATTTTTATTTATTATATTTATTATGGAATTATTATGATTTAGATTCTATGAGAAATTAGAAGATATTATACTAAAAATATGAAAAATACAAGATCATTGGTAAGGAGTCATATTTTTATATATGTGATTTTTCATTTTCTCATTTTGAAACATTTATTATTTAGAGTAACATATTAATTATACTTATATGATCACCACTAGTTCTATATATTATTTATATAATTTATAAATGGTGTTTTAGATTGGGTTGACTAAATACGTCTGTAATATGGAATATTAGTGGATATAAAGTGTTTTTTGTTCCTTATGAATAGTTTGAATATAGTATCATTCTCATTAACGTTTTAGTTTTGTTGAAATTATGTGGATATTTATATTTTTGTTAATATATTTCGTTAATTTCTTCCATGTTGTTTGTTGTTGATTGGTGGATTTTCAGACATTCTAGTGATTAAAGTGGTTACTATATCTTATATTACATTTGTATATCCTCATTTCTAGTCAAAAACCCATAACCAGTTAGAGGTATGCTTTAGGGGGAACACCTAACTTCCCTATTTCAATATAATGGATTTTATTAGAGTTGGATTATTATAGTAGGAAAATTAGTGTAGAAAAAAATGATTGGAGTCTGAATTGGAATGTTAAGGAATGTAATGAATGTCATCGCATTGGTAAATAAATTATTTAAACATGAATATGAGGAGGACCACTTTAACTATCAGGATGAAAACAATGCTGAAATTCTTAGTTATATCAAAACTCAACAAAGAATTTTTTTTCATGGAAATTAAGAAGAATGGGATAGATATATTGGCCAGAGTTATACTTAGATAACGAAAGAATAAAATAATTACTTACCTATAATAAAATTATAAATATAATATAATTTCTTGATGATTTTATTTAATTAAATATTCTACTTATGAAAATCCATTAACCATTTCCATCCACTTTTTTACCAATGGAAACAATAATTCAATATGTAATGGATTTTAGTAAAATGAATATTGAGTAACACATTGGGTTTTGAATGACTAATGAAATTATAATCAAATTTAAAAATATAAGAGAAGCTAATACCGTCAAAGATGGGAAGACCCTGAATTTTAATAAAATTTTCAGAAATTGGATACCACAATAAAAGTGGTTAGAGATACTCTATCAAATAAATCCATTATTAATAAATTATGATAAAAGTTTTTCTTTGAAATTTTATGGGATAAATTTATTTTAAATTACATTAAATTATCAAATATGTTCCTTAAAAAGGGGACCATCTAAATATAGGATCTTGAATTGTTTTCATAAAATTTGGCATCTTTTTATGAATTAAATTCAACAAATTCTTGTTAAAGTTTACCTAAAATAGTGTTCTTTCACTTCTACATTATTGAAAAAATACCATAAAATGGATTATATGGGATCCAAAATCTCTTTTATCTAACATTACAATACATAAAATTTATTGTTTAATAATATATTTATATTGAAAATTAAACTACATGAATGATTCCATATGATCGTATCCCATGATTTTACTTGGTAAATGAACGTCATATTAATGAAGCCTTGCTGATTGACTTCTAGAAGTTCATCCACCTATAAAATCTTTAAGGAGGGCATGACACATTTGTAATAATGCGATGATAAAAATACTCAATGTATACGACACAAGATTTATCGATTATATTATTATTAAATATATTTTATGTTTTCTTTACCTAAGTATAATTTTAAAACTATTTTTCAATTTTGATATTTTGGTTGCATAGTATCCTATTACAATGAAATAATAAATGTCAACAATTACAAAGGTAAAATTTAATTTTAAATTTATTGTTTTCAATATGTGTATGTTATTAATCTAAAACAAATTTCAAACAAAAAATGATGATTCTTGATTATTTTGATAGTGTTTATTTGATATGGAATAGACACTATAATCATTATCTCACATAGTTACCCACCATGGTTCTTTATTTTTAGTCATCTCTTATAGCATATTGGATTTCTAATATTCATTGTTTTTCTTCTTACTAGTATGGTTTGATTTCTTTTATATTAAAATTGGTTGTAATTAATTTTTAAATTATGATTTACATTGTTGATTGGTACATAATTTTTTTCATGTAATAGAATGGATAGAAACTGGCTTTATCATACTAATCGGATTTTTAGATAGTTTCAATATAATATGGATTTTTTTAGATTTGGAATTTAAAAATGCTTAAGATAGTGGTTGTATATAGTTTCCATGATATAACAGTGTTGGGAGACTATGGTTAATCTGGGAAAAAGATACATACCATATAAAAAAGTTGGATTTCAAACAAACTATTATGTTTTGTATCTTCTTGTAGAGACAAGGAAATCTTTCAATATTCATGAACCAAAATAAAGAAGTGGTATAGAGAATTTGATATTCGATTAGTTTATTTTTTTGCATCATCACGAGAGAAATTTTATTCTAGTGAAAGACGCAAATTATTTCGATACACATTAGGGAAAGACTGAATATGCTGATGTTGAGAGAGTGAAAAATATAATGGATGGAACCATAACTTGAGTATATTAATAATGTGATAAAATTTCCAAGTTGGAATTTTTATTGTGGTTATATTATAGAAAAACAATTATGTAATTTCTGAGTCCTCTATTGATTATATTTATTCCTTTTTGAATGACTTGCATCCGGATGGAATGGATAATCCCTCCGTTCATTATATGGAATTGAAGATAATTATGAATCTTGTATTTTATTCTAATAAAGTTCATGATTGTCTGAAATATTGTAGTTTATTTTGGGAGGAAACAGCTAAATGTAATGACTGTAAAGAAAGTGTTACAGTTTGATGGAATGAAAATGCAGATGGAACACCATCTTGTGTTCCATAGAAAGTCATGTGGCACTTTCCAATAGTTCCAAAGCATAAAAATCAATGCATGTATATATAAATATCATCCAATATGTGATGAAATTATGTTGATAGAGTTAAAGGTTATAATGTGTTAGTTCATCCAAAATATAGATTATTAGGGGAGAGCATTTAATGCACAACACCCTACTTTTATAGCTGAGGTACGTAATGTTAGTTTTGGTTTTATTCTGTGATGGTTTTAATCTATATGGTAATATTCTTAATTCTCACAGCACATGGCCAGTTTTTTATTCATGTTTATATTCTTCCTACATGGAGTTTTATTAAAAAACATTTCACTTTCATGGGTATTCTTATATCGGAACCTTCTGATCCTAGCATTGATATAGACGTATATTTTCATCCATTAATAATAGAGTTGAAGAATATTTGGGATATGGGTGTGAAGAAATTTTGATTCATCTTCTAAACATATATTTTAGATGCATGATACCCTTCTATGGACAATAAATGATATCCCTACTAATGAAATGACATATAGTTTAAGCTCAAATGGAAAAAAAATCATGTCCCGTATATATGAATAATACATGATTGAGAAGGTTTAAATTTCATCGTAGATTCATTTTTATAGGGAATTAATGATTCTTTTCCATGGATCATCAATAAAAGTAGAATTATTAAAGGTTTGATAATATTATTGACATTCACTACTAGAATATGGTGTTTTCCAAACTGTAATATAGAAATGGTATTAAGAAATCATTGCTATAGTATAAATGAAGGAAATATTTTCCAATGGTTTATTCAAACCATTGGCAATGTTTAAATATCACTAAGATTTACCAAATGTATTCCAAAACAATTGGTAAATAACTATTTCCTCTAAGGTATACCAATGTTTTATCAAAACAGTTGGTAAAAAGAGGCTTTCCCAATGGTTTTTAAACACTGTTATGAATGTTTTCCCTTAGATACCCAGTGCCCCAGCTCCCACTCGGCCCAATTTTAGACCCTAATCCAGAGCTCCTCATGATGTCTTCTCAGCCGCAAAATGACTTCTAGCCATAGATCCATCTTCAATCTAACAAATGTTTATTTCTACACTTAAAATTAGTAAGTGTTGCCTTAGTTTTAGTGTTATTCCTCTATTTTTATATTTAGTGTTTTGATTTCGGATAAATTTGAGTTCATGGTGTATTTGGAGTACCGAACCCTTTGATTTGGTTTATGTTTTTTGTTCTACACATCAAACTGGAAAAGGGCTTGTTTAGTGGGGTGAATAGTACTTTCTGTGGACTTTAGTTTAGTTGAAAATTGGATTTGGATTTTGGTGTTGCTTGGGTGATGGATTAGAATTGTGAACAGCACCACCACCACCCCTGGACACCTCCCACCCCCTAGATAGCCCCCAACCCATGGACACCCCCATTGGAAAGCCCCCCCCCCCTTCACACCCACCCACCTTGGACACCCACAACCCTTGGACAACTCCCCCCCCCCCCTAGACACCCCCGACCACCTTGGACACTCCCACCCTTTAGATATCCCCATCCCCCACCCCCGTGGACACCCCCACCCCTTGGACACTCCCACCCTTTAGACAGCCCCCTCCCCCACCCCCTTCACACCCCACCCCCACCCTCCCTGGACACCCCTCACCCCCATGGAAACCCCCACTGCCCCTCCCCCTTGAATACCCCCCCCCCCCACCAACTCCACCCCAATACACCCATGGACACCCTCCACCCCCTTAGACACGCCCCCACCCCACCCCACCACCTTAGATATCCCCCCCCCATGACACCACCACACCTCCTAGACACCACTTCACCTCCAACGTGGCTGACCAATTTTTTAAATTGGAATTAACAATGTAGTTTATTTCCCCTTTCCCCAATGTTATTTTCCTTGTGACCCAAAGAGCCTTATAAATCGAATTTTTCATGTTTTGATAAATTGAATTTCTCATGTTTGGATAAATTGAATTTTTCATGCTTTGATATACTGAATGGATGTTATGGAATGAAATGGATAATGCATGATGGTTTGGATTTCTTAATGTATAAAATGATTTTAAATAAAATTACCTTAAGGGGGGATGCAGGAGGGGTTGGGGGCTGTTTAGGTGTGGGGGGGCGGATGTCTGGGTGGGGGTGGTTTATCCAGTGTCTAGGGGCTACAGGGGATAGGGGGCTCTATGGGTGTGAGGGAGGGGGGTATGGGCTGCACATAAGAGGGGTGTCGACTCTCCAGGGGGGTCAGGGTGGGTGTCCATGTGGGGTAGGGGGTGTTGGGTGCCAGGGAGGGGGTCGGCTATCCAGGTGAGGGGGGGGTGTCCAGGTGGGGGTGGAAGGGGGTGGGGTGTGGGTTGTCCATGTGGGGGGGGTGTCTAGGTGGGGTGATGAAGGGGAGGGGGCGTGGGCTCTCTAGGGAGGGGTGGGCTATCCTGGGGGGCGTGGGCTATCCAGTTGGGGGGGTGTCCAGGCAGGGGTGGGTAGTCCAAGGTTTGTGGTTGTTGGGATATCCAGGTGGGGGAGGGGGTGTGGGATTTCAAGTGGGATTGGTTTGTCCAAGGGGGTGGGGTGGGATGTCCAGGTGGGGAAGAGGGGTGTTGGTTGTCTAGGGAGGAGGGAGTGGGCTATCTAGGTGTGGTGGGGGTGTCTAGGTGGGTTGGGGGGCTATCTGGGTGGGGAACAGGGTGGGTAGGGGGCTGTAGGGGTGTCAGGGGGGCTGTCCAGGGAGGAGGTGTAGTTTCCACTCTGATACTCTATAAAAAATGATTCAAATTTGACCAATGTATTGTTTCTATAATACTTTTAGAGTTTTCTTGAAGTTCCATAACAACACTCACTCTTACCCCTCAAAGAAGAAGTGATCTCTTCTAAAGAAATCCTACTCAGGTTCTTATCCACTATCTATATTGATCTCAGACAAATTTAACATCCGTACAACTCCATATCACTTAATGATATAACAAGGCTCATACTTCTATAAGCTAGTGTCCCATCGAAACATGGCTTACAAAATCTGATCCATGATGATATTTGGTGCTGTTTTTACAATTGGGTGTGTTGTGAATTATATGTATGATATTCATGGTTTACACCAACAGTCTTCTTGGTCATCTATAATATGCTTGAAAAATGCTACAATTGGATAAATATTTGATATTATGACCCAAGTTTGCGGGTGTACACACATACCCCTTGGACAAGACCCACCCCCTTGGATAGCCCGCCCCCCCTGGGCTCCATGTACCCCCCTGGACAGGCCCGCCACCCCCCTAGACAGCCCGCCACACCCCCTGAACACCTCGTACCCCCTAGACAGTCCCCACCCCTAGAATGCCCCCCCCCCTGAAACCCCCCGACCCCCCCTGGATAGCCCCGCCACCCCCCGTGTACAAGTCGCCCACCCCCAGGACACCTCGTACCCCACTGGACACGCCCCCACCCCTGTGGATAGCCCCCCTCCACCGTTAGACACCTCTACCCTCGTGGATAGCCCTGCCACCCTTGTGGATAGCCGTCCTTCCCACCCCCGTACCTCCTGGAGATCCCCAAAACCACCCCAGGACAACCTGCCCACCACCCTGGACAACTCGTACCCCCCTAGAAAGCCTTCCACCCATTAGAAACCCCCCACCCCACCCCTCTGAACACTCCGAACCCCCTGGACAGCCCCCGCCACCCCCATGGACATCCCGCCCACCCCCCATGGACTCCATCTCCCCCCCGTGGACGGCCCCCACTCCCGTGGACAGCCCTCCCACACCCTACACACCCGCCCACCACCCCCCAGACACCCTGCATCCCCACGGACACCCCCACCCCTAGAAATCCCCCCCCCCCCACCATCTAGACACCCCCGACCCCACTGGATAGCCCCCAAAGCCCCATGGACAGCCCGACCACCCCCCTGTGGATAGCCCTCCCACCCCTTGGACACTCCATACCCCTTCGATACCCCCCGTCACCCCCCTCCACACCCACCACCCCTTAGACAGCCCGCCCACCCCCTGCGCAGCCCCCCACCCACCACGTACCACCTTGGATAGCCACACCACCCACCTGGTAGCTCGCCCACCCTTGGAAACCTCGTACCCCCTGGACAGCCCCAAACTTCCTAGAACCCCCCCCCCCCCCCCAGACCCACTGGAAAGCCCCTCCACCCCCGTGGACAAGCCCTCCCTCCCCCTGGACACCCTATACCCCACCTTGGAGAGCCCTCCCACTCCCTAGACACCTCTACCCCCCTTGACAGCCCCTCCACCCCCGTGGACAGCCTCCCACCCACCCTGTACCCCCTAGACAGCCCCCCCCGGGCAGCCCGCCCACCCCCTGGACACCTTTTACCCCCTGGATAGCTTCCCACCCCTAGAAATCCCCCCCCACCCCCTTGACACCCACAACCCCCTGGACATCCCCACCACCCCCATGGATAGCCAGCCCATGCCCCTAGACACCCCTCCCCATGTAGACATCCCCCCACCCCAGTGGACAGCCGACCCACCCCCCTGGACACCCTCCACCAACCCACCCTTCCCCCAAACACCCCACATCCCCCCAAACACCCCAACACCTGGAAATCCCTCCCCCACTAGACACCCCAGACCACATTGGATTGCCTCGATACCCCCCGTGGACATCTCGGCCACTCCCTGTGTATAGCCTGCCCACCCCCCCTGGACACCCCATACCCCCCTGGACAGCCCCGGCACCCCCCTCCACCCCCACCACCCACTTGATAGCCTTCCCACCCCCGAGAGACCTCATTCCCCCTGGACATCCCCTCCAACCCTGAAATCCCTGGCCCCCCTGGACAGCCCTGCCACCCCCCGTGGAGAGCCCGCCCTGCCCCCTAGACAATACCCCCCACCCCCACCCTTGTGTACTACCTGCCCATCCTCCCTGGACACCCACCTACCACCCCACGGACACCCCCAACCCCCAGAAGCCCCCACACCCTGGAATGCCCCCCCCCCAACCCCCTGGACACACCTGACCCCACAAGATAGCCATGCCACACCCATGTATAGCCCGACCACCCCCGATGGACAGCCCCGCCCACCCCACTGGAACACCCTGTACCCCCTAGAAAGCCCCTCCACCCCCATGGGCAGCCCACCCACCCCATGGACACATTGTACCCCCCTAGATTGCCCTGCCCACCCCTAGATCCCCCGCTCATCCCTTAGACACCATGTACCCCCTAGACAACTCCCTAAAAATCCACCCACCGCCTGGACACCCCCTACCCCACTAGACAAGCCTCGCCACCCCCCGTAGATTGCCTGACCACCCCTTTAAACACCTCGTACTCCATTGACAGCCTCCCCACCCACATGGACATCCCTCCCACCTGGACACCCCGACCCCCCTAGATAGCCCCCACCCCCTGGACACCTCTGACCCCCCTGGACAGCCCCACCACCCCCTGGACAACTCGTACCCACTGGACACCCCCAACCATTGGGAAATTTATGTGATCACTGAAATAATCTACTAAAATATAAAATATATTTGATCTAAAATTTATTCAACTCTTGAATAATTATCCTCCACATGTGTACATCATATTGTACACTCAGGTATAGTTCTTCAAAGATATTTTGTTATAAATATAATATTTTGTTGTCTTGTATATTATGATTCTCAATAGAGTATTGTTTCATTTATGGATTCAAATAAAGTGAACAATTCTCATTTATTTTAAATATATTTTTTATGAAACTTCAATATTATTGAATTTATTTTGAAGAAATGACTTATAACAATTTTTTTACACAATGGATAGAAGTAGGATGTATGAAACCGATTGGATCTCAAGTGATTTTCAAAACAATTTGGAGAGCTTTTTAGATTTTTCATTTCACGATGCTTCAGATATTGGTCACATATAGTTACCCTATTATAATTGTGTTAGAAGACCTTGGTTTATCCATGAAGAAGTCATATGCCACATAAAAAAATATGGTTTTTAATAAAAGTACTCTGTGTGGTATCGCAATGGGGAGAAAATGACATCTCAAATTGCTAATGATCCAAATGAGAGGACTAGATTATGGAATTTGTTATATGACCGGTTTCCATTTATTCATTATCATGAAAAATAAAGGATTTAGACCCATGAAGATATCGATATGAGCACACATGATGCATCTAATTAAAATGATGATGTCGTCAGGGTGAAAAAAATTGAATGATGCTACCACGACTCTAGTATATCGACAATACATTAAAATGAAAAAGTTAGAATTTTTAATCCAATTGTTTCATGGGAAAAATATGTATGGTATTTCTAATACCACCATTGATTACATTCTTAACTTTTTGAAAGAATTAATTTCAGATGATGCAGATATTCCCTTGAACCACTATATGGCATGGTAGTTAGTGGAAGAACGTGGATTTTCAAGAAAAAAATACATGCATGCCCGAAAGATTGCAGTTTATTCTAGGAGGAAAATGTTGAAGGGAATGATTGTATAAAATATGGAACACCCTACAGGAAGCCAAAATCTAATGGAGCACCATTCAGTGTTCCATAGAGTGTAATGTGTAACTTTCCATTGATCCCCAGACTCTAGATTTTTTATGTCTGAAGAAATATCAATAAAAATGTGATGGAATGATACCGAGAGAGAGAAGACTAATGATGAGTTGGTTCACCCTGTAGATGGACATTCATGGTAGAGATTTGATGCTTGATATCCTTCTTTTGCAGTTGATGTGCATAATGTGAGGTTGTGTCTTTAATGTGATGTTTTTAATCTGTTTGGGAATATTCTTATGTCTCACAACACATGTCAGATTTTTAGATAGATTTATAATCTCCCCCATGGTTATGTATGAAAAAACCATTCACTTTCATGAGTATACTCCTATGTGGCCCTTCTAATCCTGATAATGATATAGACGTATACATGAAACCTTTAATAAAAGAGTTGAAACTTCTTTGGGATGTGGGTGTGTGCACATACAGTGCATGTTCGAAAGAAATAGTTCAGATGCATGATGCTCTTATGTGGATGATCAATGATTTTATATCTTATGGAATGATGTCTATATAGAGCATGAAGGGAAAACTATCATGTCCTGTTTTTATGAAGAATAAATGTTCCATAAGACAAAAAACATCATTGTAGTTTCAGTTTTAAGGGACATCGACGATTCTTGACAATGGACCATCTATATAGAAGTAATCATCGAATATTTGACAATAACATGGAGACCGATGATCCACCTCATCATATGTCTGGAACTGGTGTGCTTAATGAATTGAAATATTTTATTTTTTCATTCGGGAAGGGTCAAATGAAATATGGAATTAGAAATAATGTTTCCACTAAAACATGTTACAATTGGAAGAAGAGACGTATCTTCTTTGATTTGCCTTATTGGTCAACAAATTTGGTATGTCATTACTTAGATGTAATGCACATAGAAAGAAATATGTGTGAAATTTTTCTTTAGATTCTTCTAAATATCAAGGGAAAGAAAAAAATATGATTTACGGTCTCAGCATGACTTGGTGGATTTGGGTATCAGACCAGAATTGCATCTAGTGCGTATTAATGAAAATAAATGAAAACATACATGTTCATCATATATGATGAAACATATAGAAAAAAACAATTTCTGGAAGTATTAGAGACTAATAATGTTCCTGATGGATATTCAAGAAACATATCTCAATGGGTCAACAGAAGAGAGTTGAAGCCAAAATCAATGAAGACTCTTGATTATCACATCCTTTGGAATGAGTTGATTCCAATAGCAATTCATCCCCTTTTTTCCAATAATGTAAGGGTGGATTTTAGTCGGTTTTTCAATTTTTTTTGAGATCTTTGTGCTAAGAAGTTTTCCATGTATTTCTTATGAAAAATATTGGCAGATGCCCCATTAATTATGTGTGAGTTAGAGAAAATATTCCCTCTATCATTTTTTACATGCATGTTGCATCTGATTGTCCATATTCCAACTGAAATAATTCTTAGAGAACCTATTTATTTTCATTGGATGTATCAAACTAAATGAAATATATACACATTAAAGTCATATTCCTATAAAAAAATCATCATGAAGGTTCAATCGTGAATGGTTACTTTTCTCAGGAATGCATGGATTTCTTCTTTATGTATTTATCTAATCTTACTAGAAGAATGAAAAGAACAATGAGAAATAAATAAGAGCGGTATGAGAAAATTGGACATAGTTTTCCATCATTTCCTCAAATAATAGGAATTCCTTGATCATATGCATTGACAACATTAAGCCATGAAGAGCGGGAGATGGCACATCGCACAGTTTTTTTCAACTGTGATTTTTTTATGAGTACATCTTGTGAGTAAATTGTATATTTATATCTTATATATATATATAAATATCTATTAAACGATTCCTATTATTATCTACAGGGAATATAAAGTGATGATAAATAGAAAGCATCATTATTTATCTTTGTTAAGGAGGGAGACTTTTCATAGAAAAGACTTTTTTTCTTGGAAAAAATGAAGGTAATAATATTGCTGGTTAAAATAATTAAAACAATAATTAATTAAGTTTAATATTGATTTATATTTCAGGTATTGAGTTTCCTGCTAACTTTGTCTCTGAGAAAATAAGAGCTTGGGCTTTTGGTCCTAATACCATGGTTCGTGACTGTAAATCAATTTTTATCAATGGTTATAGATTTATTATCACTGAACGAGAAAATAACATGAGAACACAACATGATGGTGTTATGGTTACTGCCACAACAGACTATTATGCTAGTGCATCAGACAGTAGACCACGATTTCAAAATTTAGGTTATTACATAGTCATTGAAAAATAAAATTATTGGATTATTATTCTCATGGATGAGTCACACTGATGAAATGTAAGTGGTTTTATTTTATGACAAGGCAGGGTACATTTTTTGATGATTGTGGATTTTGAGTAATTTATATGACTCACACTCTTGCTACCGATGAACCATATGTATTGGCATCAATGGCGAAACAAATTTTTTATGTCAAAGACCATCTTCAACCTCAATTTTGTGTCATTATTGAAGTAATTCAAAGACATATTTTTGATGATGGTGATGATGGAATTGACAACATCCCTACTGCCATTGGAAATGATCCATTTATTACTTTTGAAGACTACAATTGCTGAATAGTTAGAGTTGACTGTGAACCTGATGCTGGGAAGGGAATTATATAAAATCATCAATTCATGTTCTCAATTCTTTTGGTTTACTTCGACATGGGCTGTTAAGGTTGGTACTATTCAAATTGATTTAATATTGATTACAAATATATTGTATCCGACTTGACTGTTATGTGTATTTTCAAAGTTTATTGGTTGCAATTTTAATTGAATTGAATATTCTAATTTGGAATTCATCTGTATTTAAACCTACGAGACCAACATTTATATCTTTGTGAACATTTCATTACTTCAAATGTGATTTGTATAAAATTTCTATGACTCTAAGACCTCTCATTACCATTTTACTAGGTAATGAACATGATGGTTTGTATTCTTCTGCAAAACTTCTATTGAAACCTGCATCTTCTACCTGATCTAAATAAATTAAATTTTCCTTAATTGTGACAACTGCTTTACTACTTATGAATCTGGTAGAATCACCATTCCATGATTTTAATAGACTGATGACACTTAGTAAATAACCATCCTACTAAAAGATAAATTTTATTATAACATCTTGTACAATTTATTGACTTTATTATATATATTTTAAAGATCCCTTAAAACAATGGTTAGTTAAATTATCCATGAATCCTCCTATTCCCTCTCATTTATTTTGTTTTAGGATTCACATTAGTTATCATTTCCTATTTACTTCCGTATGTATTTTCAAATTAAGGAAATGAAATCAATTGAAGAGAGGCGACAAAAATAGATTATGGTCAACAAACATCGCATGACTGAGCAGGGCATTCCACCACAAGTGCCTATAGTGAGTATTTTCTTTCAAATAAATATATTTAAATAATATTTAACATCTTCTGATTAAGTTTTTTAAACATTGTTGTAGGATCCATCTATTAGGGGATAATTATTTGATGAGCAGCCTAGTAGTGGTCCCAGTAATATGGGTGTTCATTCGGGGGGGGGGGGGTATGAGAGCTAGAAGATCTGGTCAGCGTACTAGATTAGACCCTACCCCTCACACTGACATACCATCCATCCCACATGCTGATCTCGGTGTGTCATTAGGGACACATGGGATTTTTAGGACTCCTATTTTTTCACCACCATTTATATCTGAGCCTCCTCACTTTTATGTACCATATCCGATGGTGATTCCCACAACCCATCCATCATTTGGCCAGCCATCCTTGTAATATTCTTTTACTTCTTCTTCCTTCTCTCTAGGAATTTATATTCCATCTTCTTCAACTCCTGTTGCGCCAGAGTCTGTCCCTATGGAGCATACATTGGGACCCACTCCATCTGTATAGGGTGTTCCTTCCATTTCTGTGGATCTAGTGGTGCCCATTGATCAGACTTCCACAGGTATACATATAGAACCCTAAAAACATTTACACCTTTATTTATTTTCATTATAACATGTATTGGTAAAATATTTTTCTTTCTTTCATAACATATATATATATATACTTATAGGAGGTGAGGGCAGGGTCACACACGCATATGTGGTGTGTGTAACCTCCATAGGCAGTTGATGGTGGACTACAATGAAGATAGTTAGATGATTGAAAAATCAAGGTAGCAATGTCTGAGTTTTTTTACGATGCTTTCCAAATACTCCGACATCATTCCTGTAAGCTGGCTCTCATAGAGACCGCAGTGAAATGATGTAAAGGATAAATGTTATGTAGGGATATGGGTAAAAAAATTCAGTTGTATTGAATGCAATATATTAATTTCTGTATTTATATGAATTAATATTTTGGTGTCAGTTACTGTTTAATTTCCTCGATGGGGAGGGTGCACAACCAGCACATCTAAAGGATTTAGGAAAGAATTGGAGAGCTTATAAACATGAGTTGTACATTGGTTGGAATTCTTGAGTGGGAAAAAAGTGAGAGGTGGTACTTGTCATGGATGATTTTCTTTTATAATAGTAATGACAGATGATAACTCATTGGACGACTAGCCAATTTATGATATTAATCAAAATTAGATGTATTTAAATAAAAAATTTCAAGTATTTCATTAATAGTAATTGTTAAATTTTATTTTGGATTCATCTTGAAGAAAGAAAAAAAATATTTATGCTAAGAAATGCATCCACACATTGGGACATACTATGATGCCATATCATCAGAGGCAGTAGGTATGACAGTTTATAATCTTTCTTTACGACTTGCACTTTCTCTTTCTTCCCCCATAATTTATTCGATTGCTAAAGTTGTTATATAATTTTAGTTATGAAATTAGTTTTATTTTGGTATCATATTTTTATTTTTGGTTTCCAACATTTAATTTCATTATAGAGGCCTAAATTGAATATAGAAGGACATGTGCCTCGAGAAAAACTGTTTTGCTCGAGTAGAAAGAAGAAAGAAGGAAGTGCAGTAAATTAAATCACTCTGTAGAAGATTGTAATTTTTACACTGTAGATTTAAAAAAATTAATCTCTATTTTGTAACTTAATAATTTATTTATATTTTTAACAGGCTACTTTAGAGGCCCTTGATGCCTAGAAACCTGACAATTTTTGGCCAAATGATCACTTACATCCGGTGTTGGAAGATGAGCACCCTAGTAGAGTACGAAACCGACCTGGGAAGAGTACAGTTCTGACAATGTATTGGCCCTCCTTAGGTACGATTTTTAGTGACACCATGTTGTAGTAGGTTAAGGTACAGGCAGAACATGCAGAAAAAGAGCCAGAGAGATGGTAGAACTGTCTGCTAGGGGAAACACTTCATTTATGAAACTGATGGAAGTAATGCGTCCAACACTTCCACCAAAGGCTAGCACTACTTGTGATGAATATATGTCCTCGATGCGTTCTATATATGGTACACCAAGTGGTAGTTATATTGGTGTTTGAGATGAGGGTGAGGAGGGGTCTGAGGCGGAGGATGAGGGTGAGGAGGAGGTTGAGGTGGAGGAGGAGGGTGATGAGGGGGTCGAGGCTGAGTACGAGGGTGAGGAGGATGCTGAGAATGATGATTGGGATGACGATGAGGATGAGGGTGATGGTGATGATGATGGTGATGATAGTGATGATGATGAAGGACATATTGATCCATTACATTTTTTTATGATATTACTGACCTTGGATGTTTATTGATTTGTTGTGCTAGAATATATGTGTGATTAGGTAGGTCACATTATCTATATTTTTTTATCAATAAATAATAAAACATGACTTGATGATTTGATGTGACTGATTCACCACTCCCCTAGATAGGCCCTCACCCCCTACACACCCTCTACCCCCTTAGAAAGCCTTGCCACCCTTGTGGATATCCCTCCCAACCCCCTAGACAGCCCCTCCTCATGTGGACTACCCCCCACCACTTGGACACCCCGTAACCCCCTGGACAGCCCTGATCTATCCCATGGATAGCTTTCCCATCCCCTGGACACCCCATAACCCCCTGGACAGCCCGACCACCCCCGTGGATATCCCGCCCACCCCCATGGACACCCTCTCCCACTGTGGACAACCCTCACCCCCTCGACAACCCATGCCCCCTAGACAGCCATGCCCACCCCTGTGGATTGCTCGACCCCCTGGACAGCCCCTCCCCCTGTGGACATCCCCCCACCCCTTGGACACACCATACCACCCTGGACATCCCTGGCCTCCCCCATGGACAGCCCGCCCACCTCCCCTAGACTGCCCGCCCATCCCTCCCCCCAGACACCCCTACCCCCGTGGACAACCCAGCCACCCCCGTGGACAACCCGCACATCCCCGTGGACAGCCCTCCCACCCCCTAGACACTATGTACCCCCCTAAACAGCCCCACTAACCCCCATCGACAGCCCTCCCACCCTCCCTAGACACCCCCTACCCCGTGAACAGATCGACCACCCCCGTGGACAGCCTTCCCACCCCCCGGACACCCACACCCCTTGGACACCCCACCCCTAAAAAGCCCCCCAACCACCTGTACACCACCCCACCCCATAGACACCAACTCACCCCCTGGACACCACACCGCCCTAAACAGTACCCCACCCCTATGTACACCCCCATCCCCCCTGGTCACCATGTATCCCTAGGATAGCCCTGCCACCCCCATGGACCACCCACACCCCCTGGACAACCCCTCACCCTATGGACACCGCCCCTGACACCCCGTACCCCCTGGATAGCTTGGCCCACCCCCTGCACACCCCATACCCCCTGGAAAACCCTTACCACCCCCATGAATAGCACTACCCACCCCACTAGAAAGCCCCACCCACCACCCTGGACGGCCCCTCCCCCCATGGACAACCCCCCATGTGGACAGCCCGACAACCCTTGTTGGACACCCTTACCCCCCATAGACAACCCACCCTAGAAACCCCGTACCCCTTGAATACCCCCTCCCACTCCCGTGGCCACCCCCTACCCCCTGGACACCCCTAATCCCCGGGATAGCCCCACCACCCCCATGGACAACCCCCACCCCTTTACATCCTCCACCCCTTGGACTGCCCCACCCCCTGGATATCCCCCACCCTCGTGGACACAACCCCACCCCCTTGGACAGCCCCCCCAACCCCTAGACCCCCCGGGACACCACCCCGCCCCTTGGACACCCCCACCCCCTAGACAACCCCCCAAACACCCCCATTTTCTTAGACACCCCCACCCCTCTTGACACCCCCACCCCCCTTGGACATCCACCTGAAACCCCTGAACAGCCCCCCAACCCCATGAATTCTGAATGGAATTCTTTATGTATTTTATTATCATTTGAATTATGTGTAAATTATGTGTGGGTATAATTTTTTTATATATATACTTTCTTTAATTACCTTATGAATTATGTGTTAATTCAAAATGTGTATATAGGGTAATTAAATACATAATTGGAGGTATTCATATTTATGGTTGAATTATGTGTTGGATGAATTCTATATGAATTAATACAAAATTCCTTTTGTATTATGTATGTAAATTTGTTAATGATGTATTTTGTTACTTGTTGTATGTGTATGAATTATGCATATTTGCAGGCGTGCTAGGGGAATTAATGCAACTGCATAGGGGGAGGCTAGCAAGCTGGCTTTCTGCTGCAAGTATAAGAAATATATTCCAATGGTTCAGAACCATTGGAATATGTTTAAAACAATAACTTATACCAAAGGTTTTATGTACACCATTTTCATAGATTATTTTACTTAAGATTTACTAATGGTTTGTGGAAAATCGTTGTTAAAACTCTATACAAACGGTTTACACAACCGTTGGTATAGTAATACATCATGCTATTACTCACGGTTTAAATCCTTTGGAAAACATTTATACCAATGGTTTACTTATACCATTGGTATATACTAGTTTTTTCCGACATATCCCAATGGTTCTCATAGATCCATTGGGATATGTCAATCCCTATGGCTCAAGACCCAACAGTTTGGACAACTATTGGAATTTTTTATATGAATGACTGTCTAGACTTTACCAACAGTTTTAAATAATTCATAAATCTAAAATTTCCAGTAGTGATTAAAAACCCACCTCAATATATGTCAACTAGTAATTTTCATAATTAATCTAAAGATTTTAGTTTTCATTACGGAAAGGTCAACAAAATTCTAAAAAGAGGAAGAATGTTGAGAATGAAACCGCATGAAATTGGAAGAATGAAAAGCATCTTTTTGGAGTTTCTATATTGGTAAACCGATTTTTTATGTCTTTGTTTAGTAATAATGAAAATTGAGAAATATATATATGATATGTTTCTTGAAATTATTCTAAATATCAAGGGGAAGACCAAAGATGAAATCTGATCTCAATTAGACTAATTAGATTGGGTTTTTGACCAAAACTACATCATATGTGTATCAGTGAAAATAAATGGAATGTTAATTGTGCTTATTATGTGATGAATCCATTAGAGAAATATTAATTTCAGGACCTATGGGAGAATATCAAGGTTCCTGGTGGCTATTTCAACAATATATATAAATGAGTCAATATAAGGGATTTGAAACTAAAATTCCTAAAACCATAGGATTATCACATACTTATTCATGAATTGACTACAATAGATATTTGGAAGTTATTATCTAATAATATAAGGGTGAAAATGATTCACATGTTCAATTTTTTAATGAACTTTTTCCAAAAGGTTTCCAATTTGTTCTTGATAAAAGTGCAGTAGGAGGCGCCATTAATTTAGTGTGAAATGTTAAAATACTCCCATATCCATTTTCACATGCATGTTGCATTTAATTGTTCATATTTCTACTAAAAGACTTCATGGGGGAACATTTTCTTTTTGGTGGATGTATCCTACTCAAATAAATATTTTCAAAATGAAATCATATGTCCAAAATAAGAATTATCCAGAAGCTTCCATCATGATATGTTACTTGTCTCAAGAATGTATGGATTTTTGTCCAATTATTTCTTTCTTCTGTGAGATCAAGACATAACCGACCAATGAGAAATGATGATGACCAGTATGGGAAAACTTATCCCTCATTTCTATCTATTCCCCAAATATTTGTAATTGTTGGGTCTTATACGTTTTCTACATTGATCCTTCCTGACCGAGATATGGCAAATCGCACAGTCCTATTTAGCTGTGGTTTGTTCGATAACTATATCATGTATGTAATTTATATATTTCAATGTTATCTCATATTTTGTAATTTCAAATATACATTTTATTTTTAATATCATTTTATGTAGGGAAAATAAACATGTCATAAGTAAAGTTCGTTGATCATTCCCTTTGAGAGGGAGAGAGGCTCTTCATAGTCTAGAGTTTCCTGTTTGGTTGAAATCAAAGTCAAGAAAACTAAAATAATTAGCTCAACATATATATATATATATATATAATTGTTTTATTTATATATATTTTAGGTATTGAGTTTACTTGTTTACTCCATTTCTCTAAAATTAATAGAGATGGAATTTAGTACAAATTATACTATTCATGACTAAAAATCATTATTAATCTATGAGTATAAATTTATTAAACATGATTGAGCAAGGAAATTGAGAACACAATATAATTTTCCTATGATAATGGCTCCAATATATTTTTATTCCAATGTATCAGATTGTCATCATCGTTATGAAGATGGGTATTATTATGGACTTGTTAAGAAAATATTGTGATTGGATATGAACTCTCAAGGTCGAGTCAGTGTGATAAAATGAAAAAGGTTTGATTCAATGAGGCTAAATTGTAAATCTATTGGTCATTATGGATTCAAAGTTGTTGAAATGAGTCGATTTCTAAATATTGATGAACAATGCATTTTTTCATCAATGGAAAATAAGTGTTTATGTGAAATATGATAAGAGACTTGATTACAATGTCATTAATGATGTAATCCCAAGACGCATTTTTCATGATGTTGGTGATGACATTTCCAGCATTGATACCCCCATTGGTGTGGACCAAAATATTTCATTTTATTAATAAAATTTTCTCATTTTGTGAATTTATGTTAAACCTGAAGTAGTGGTGGGTAATATATAGAAACAACCATATATTTTCACTATTCATTAAATTTACATTGACAAGAGTTTATCATGTTAGTATTAATATAATTAATTTAATTTAGCTTTTTTTCAATTATAATGTTTGTTTTAGTATTGTCTACTATTTTATTTATTTAATTATATTTATTTCAATTTAGAAAACTGGGTTTAAAATGAGTTTTTAAAAAAATTATATCTTTGTTTTATATTATTCTTACGAAAAGATGTTATGAAATAGATTATTCCTTTATGGACTTCTATTTTTTATGCATGATTTATAAAAACTATTTCTATAAATTCACATTTCATTCTTATGAATATTATAAAAATTACATCAGAATGTCAAAGACAATGACTATTTGATCTTGATTGATCGGTGTGTGAGTCTATGTTTCCTCCTTTCCTTAAATTAGTGGGTATTATAATTCTATAGTTTTTATTATTCATTATATAAAATTTCATTTTAATATTATTTATCAAAAAAAAATTATAGACACTATGTTCCATTAGATTTCAGTCCTCATCCTACTAGTAAGGTTCTTAGTAGGGATGCTCCTAGACTGAGAAAGAGCACCCATCATACTCATTCCCACAGTGATCGACCATCAGAAGCCCCATATATCATACCATTCCATATTCTTTTGGAGTGTTCATGGATGTTATTTTTATGCCTCCATCATCCTATCACCTACCATATTATTCACAAACCATGTTTATTACACCTCCATGCATTATCCCCATTATTCCACCATCATCTCCTTGTTCCTCTTCTTCTCATATCATGTCTACACCACCTCCACAGAAATTATAACTGTTACCACATCCATATCTGATGATCTATCCCACACCCTACTACCCATATTTTCCATGTCCATTTTGTCTCATATTCCTTCCATCCATCCACCACATGATGAGTCTATTCCTTTAACTTCCACTCTAGTGTATCAAGACCGCCCCAAGAATTCATTAAAAAAAACTTCATTCAGAGGATGCTGGTCTAGTACAACCTCCATATCCATTACAGTATATTGAGTATCATTCAACATGTAATTGTTTTATAACTTTGTAAAATTATATCACATCATTTTACCCTATTTTAAAGTGACATAATTCCACCCCCCCCCAACATTTATTATTCAGTAGGATCTTCTACAATGCAATGTAGGTGCGCTCTTACACAGGAATCCTAAAATCTTTAGACATAGATATTGGTGGATTACAATGAAGAAAATCATATGGTAGGTAAAAATTAAAGGAAATGTAGATGTTTCATGGACACTTTATCCAAGTACCATGATATAATTACTGTGGAAATAGTCTCATGGAAACATATCAGTTAATACATCTAGGAAAATTTATTGGAGTATATATGGGTAACAAAATTTATAAATTTGTATCTATATTATTGTTGTATTAATATGGAATAAAAAGGTCATTGTAGAGTATGTTTAACATTCATGATAGAGAAGCTATTATAACTACAAATTTTATGGATCTTTTGGAGTCATGGAATTCATGAACACCTATGTTATATTTTGGTTAGAATAAATTATATCGTTCTGATATAGAGGTTATACACACATTCACTAACTATCCAGAAACTAAATATCAAAAAATTATTGCACATTGGAAGACTGATTAGTTTAAGGTATTCCTAATAATTAAAGGTTTCTATATAAAATTTAATTATTATTACTAGTATTGGAATTTTTTTAGGAATCATCCGGGGAAAACAAAAATTTTAAATATTCAAAGACATATGTAAACATATTGGGTGAACTAAAATTCTAGAGCATGAAAACTACCATGTACTATAATCTAAATTAAAGTAATGTCTTTATTTATATTTTTAATTATATATCATTAGATGATGAATTTTATGTTTGAATATCATTGATACCATTAATAAATGGTTTAAAATACCCATTTGAAATGGACATTGGTCCTAATGGCCAATTTTACTATTGCCCTAATAGCCAAATGGCATATCATCCTGATTGGCCAAATGTCCATCAGCAATAGATTACTAATTATTATTTAGGCAAATAAGATAAATTTTCATTAGGTATAATAGAATAGTTTCCAATTTCTATAGGCCTAATGGACAATTGGCCAATTAAGAATATTATCCAATTGGACATTAGACATATAGTCAAATTGGACAATTTTCCATTAAGAAAATAGGTTGATTTTTCATTATGCATAATTGGCCAATTCTCCATTATTCCTATTAGTCATATAAGCCATTTGGACATTAGGCCTATAGGAAAATCATTATTTTGGACCAATTGGCCAATTTGCACTTAGGCCTATAGGCCAACTGTCCATTATGCCTATAGTCTAATTGAACATTATGCCATTATTCCTATAAGATTAACATTCAATTGGGCTATAGGAATAATGGGTAATTGGGATATATTCCTAATAGAAAAATTCTCTATTTCGCCTTAGGAAAATTGGCCATTGGCCCTAATTATACAATTCACCATTATCCTTATAGTCCAATTCGACATTGGGTCTATAAGACAATTGAGAAATATGACATTAGGCCTCACAAAAAATTGTACATTATTTCATTAGGCTTATGGCCTATTGGTCTCTAGGCATAATGACCAATTGGTCCTATAATGAATAATATGGATTTAATTTATTAATTGAATATAATGAATTCATATTTAGGATTATAGAATGTTCATAACAAGTACCTAAAATTTTAAAGTGTTTATGATTTGTTTTTATATAAGCATTTATCATGAATGTTTATCTCATTAATTATGAATATTTAATTTATTTCATTGTTATACCATTTTATTATTAGTCAAGATTATAAAATGTTTACATTCTTAATTTGTGTATACTAATCAATTTCATTTGTAGCAAGCTATATTGGGAATCGAAGGTCTTCTGCCTCATGTTAAATTATTTTTCTCAAGTAGGAAGAAAATATATTTAGGTGTATTAAATGAACAAAGACACGAAAATACTATAAATTTTTTTATTTATATTTCAAATTTTTATTTGAAATTCCTAATTAAATTTCTTGTTTATATATTCGACATACTACCGTGGAGGCCCTTCATGATAATGAAAATGACAACATCGGGCCAAATGATCATTTGAGTCGGGTATTAGATGATGAGCACCATAGTAGATTCCAATGCGGACTGGGGAAAAACATCGTCCCCTCTAGGTATTTTCACTAATAGGGATCCTATCAAGGATCTCAAAACCATAAGCTACAAAGATCTCGGGTAGAATAATATGAAGAAAAAAATATCTTTATAGAAGCATGAAAGAAGTAAATAGTAGCGTGAAAGAAGTAATATGGTCACCAAAAAATTCCTAAAAGACTTGTTAGTTATAAGTAAATAAATTCCATCGGAGTCTGTTACTACTATTAATTCATAAATGGAATCAATTCTTTCTTTAAATGATTCCTTGACTGCTCCCAATGATGTTTCTAGTGGTGATCATGCTGCATATGGTGGAGATAATGTTGTCGATTATGTTGCTTCTCTAGATGTTGTTTTTGGTGAAGTTGTTTCTATTGTTTAAGATGATAATTATTATGAGGATGAGGTTATTGATGATGGGGTGATATTTACCACCTCCAATTTAGTCTTGGAAGGTTCACTCTGGAGGAAATTTGGACAAATTTTTCTTCTATGTAGAATAAATTTTTTAGATGATGGAGGTATTAAAAATTATATTTTCTTTTATATCTACAACTCCACCTCCTTCTTCCTTAGTTGATGGTGAGAAGATCATATCCACAGTCAGAGGGTGTTTTCATGTAATCATTGGAGATCTAACCTCATCCCATCAAGAAGACCATTGGAAAAATAGACATCATGGAGATCATATATATAAATGTGTAAGATAGTGTTTGAATGAACCTCAATGTGATAAGTAAACCATCTCTAATTCTATCAAATATGATCTTTACTAGAATATATACAAACCATGGGTTGAATCCTTACTTAATTTTTGTTAATGAAAATATATGAATGCCACATATAAATAAGGCCTCCAATGTACTGGTAGACTACAAAAAATTATTTTCTCATTTGTTCAATTTGTTTATAGAAGAGAATGAATTATTCGGTACTATAGAGATGCGTGGAAACATAATAATATTATTTTTTAATCAGATGAGTCAATTTCTCTATGTATCTGTGATACCTATTGTGAAACATGAGGAAATTCTAATGTATCCACTAACTATCTTACATTCCTATACTCCATTTCTTTCTTAATATCATAATTTCAATATTTCACTAGCTAAAGTAGTTAGAAATCTCAGAGACGTGGTGATCTAAAAGATGGATCAGACTACTTCATGCCCTAATCTTCTAACTATGTACCTACTTCTTCTAGAAAATAAAAATTACATATTAATCATTCATCCCATATATCTGATATTAACTCAGAGTAGGATTATATTTTGATAGGGAATATGTTTTATTTTCACTATATAATTTTGGCAGGTTTAATAATTTGATTGATATATTTATTTCAATTCATCTTTTACACCTTCCTATCTTTGAATAAGTTTACTTTTTATTATATTTTCCATAATCTTAAAAGGGGGAGAAAATTTATTGAATTTTATTTATTTTTTTTATATTAAATTTATATTTTTTACATATTTAGGTTTCCATTCGATCAATTTGAACTATATTTGAGATATCAGTACATATGACTCATCTATTTACTCTTATATTTTTTTATTTACGGTTTTGAATTGTAATGGTTTATGATCATAAAAATTGGGGAGATTTTTAGATCCAAATTATTTTAATGGTCATAAATATTGTAGATAATGTTTCTAATTAGATTTATTTTTTATGATAGAATGTCATTTTATAAATGAAATTGGATATGTACAGAAAAGATCTACCGTTAGTTTACTTCTACAAATATTACATAAAATGTGCTACTGCCAGAGTTCTATCAATGTGAGTTATAATGTGCTACAACCATAAATTATACCTATATACATACTCCCTACATAGTTATTTTATCTCCAAAAATACCACCACTAGGCTTATTCCATTTCTTGTTCAACTGAGCTTCTTCCAGATGAGCTACCACTATATGGGTTTCTTTCAAATGAGCTACTTTTTTATGATACATCTATAAATAATCTATATCTATCGATATTATACTTTTAGGTATACTTTTCTACCACCATGTGTGCTACTACTGGTTGTGCTACCATTGGATAATGCTTCCATTAGAGTCGATATACCATTATTCATGATACCATTGTTGTTTTATCCTTTATTCAAATTTATTGACTCCAATGTCTAGTTTAAGAGAGTAAATGTCGAGAGACTCAAGTGGGTTTATTAATGATTAGTAATAAACCACCCCATGGTTTCATTTAAGAAAAAAACACAGGTTACCTGATTTTCTCCATTGTATAAGAATCACAATGTATAAATTATTATTCATTAATGGATAAATACGATATGCATAGCTATATATACCTGGAGATATTTCTCATGCACATTTTTACTCACTGTGGATTCATGATTGGGTACATAATTTGAGGTGTGTAATTGTGGAACATACATTGATGATCAAGGACATTTAGTAAAATGTATCAAGATATCTATGTCGAGAATAAACATATAAGAAAAAAATCTCTATGACACTCTCTTCTCTAGAAATTTCAGAGAAAATTTTTAGATCTTCCCATCAATAAAAATATGAGGATCTTTGAGCTTTTTATGCTACTCAAACCAAGAAATAATAAATCATCCATATATTCTTATATTTAATCTCTATTTTTATTAAATTGTAAAATTTTTCTAAATTTCATTGATTATTCTCACGCACGGACTCTAAGTATTTAACTGGAGTGTTATAGTCTCATTCTTTAAAACATTATTTATTTTTATACCCATTAAAAATGTTGAAGAGATCATCTATGGACATTTGTTTATTTTACCCCTTATATATCTATGGAATATTCTTGGAACTTGGATAAAATATTTGTTATTATTTGTATACCTAATCTAGGTTTTAGATCTGACTATTGATATAATAATATGCTTGGTGCTTGGTGATTTCCATGTTAAGGGGATTAAGTCTTTGCTTGAGGGGGAACCCATTTTTTAGTCTTCTATGTGTTTTTATATTTCTCATTACTATGTTTTTATTCAAACGTAATGTTTTCAATTGTTTTTAAATTTTTAAACAAAACATTTACATTTATAGTAAGTCTTAACCCATACATATATAAAATATTTCATTAAGTAAATCAGTTTTAATAATTAATGTGACTAAAAATGATATTTTAATTGAGCCCTATACCTATTTGAAATTTTTTTTAATGATCAAACTTATGTAAATATATATTTTTTATTAACTATTTATTTTAATTAAATTGGTGGATTTCATTTTATGTTGTTTTTATTAGAAATGTTATTGGGAACTTAATTCACCCCTCCCTCTTGAGTTTCTTACTCTGAACAACAATTACTCATTGGAAGAGTTCAATGTTCAAGTTAATAATCAAACATGATGTGTTTGAATGAAAAATATGATTATTTACATTAATAATATATTATTTATTATTAAAAATACTTTTTTTGGAATCATAAAAAATAAATAAATAACAGAGAATATATGAAATACCAGCACACTTTGGGGAGGACTACAGTTCCAAAACCATAGAATATGTAGGTAGTTTTCATTAACACTCATTTATAATTTTTCTATTTAAATTTATTATAGAAATAAAATGTCTACAAATGAAAATTATATATATTAATTATACTTTTTTTAATAACTAAATTTATGAACATGTGAATTTATAAACATTACAATATATTTATGAGTAAAAATAGATTACATAGTATTTTGATATCATAACTTTGGAATTTATATTAATATTTAATTTACTTATTAAAATAAAGATATATTTCAGAGTAAGTAGTTACGTGGTTGAGTTCATGATCATCTTCATTCTTAATGACTTTATCATAATTATTCATATAATTATAATTTAATTATTTGAATCATTGTTACCCATTTCCTTCCAACTATGTTTATTTTAAATGAAAATCATTTCATTAAAATCAATCAACTAATGTAATTATTTTATACATCACATGTATCCTATTCAAAAATATAAGTATCCCATGAAAACATATTCTTGATTATTTTCATAATGTTTTCTGATATTTGAGTTTTTAACCATCATTAATCACGAACTTTAAAAAAGGCTAACCACTTTCCCATGGACATGACCAATTATTTTTCTTATATATGTTCTCTTAATAGGATTATAAGGCCCCAGCCTTAAACCTTACTTAATATTGAATTAAATGAATAATTCACATTGAGGATCATTTCAGGTTTAGATTTTTAGAGAATTAGGATATAACTGTTACATCTCAAAAGATTACAAAGTAGACACTTCTACTGAGTTTCCATAGAATAAAAAAACTCTTAAAAAGAGATATGTCTAGTTCAATGTTTTATATAGCATGACTTTCCCTTGATCCCATCCTTAACCCTATTCCACATTAATTCCTGTGAAAAACATTTCAAAAAAACTTAGGGTGAGCATAAAAAGCTCAGTAAGGGATACACAAAGAATGAAAACTGTTAGTTTTTCAAAACAACAAATAAACCATGTATACTTTATCAAAGTAATACTTTTCACCTTTTCGAAGTAGTAAAAACTTTTCACTGAATAAAAGTTCATTACTTACCCTTCAGTAACCAAAAGATTACCATAAAACCCATATAAATATCACATAACGTATAAAGGTAACTTGGGACATAAACATACTTTAGTGGAATAACCATACGGTAAACTTCCACACATACATAATGGAATAGCCATACGGCCGACTTCCATACCCAATGCATTGGAGGTTATAACGTAACCACCTGTCCTGGTATTCACGGTACCACCCGTCATATGGTTTATCACGTAACCACCAATAAAATGTCCAAGTACCATCATTACACATAAAATATTGAAAATATAAACATTTCAATAACAAAATTTCATTTGAAATCACAATAAGTAATTCCCAGATATTGAATTAATCAATCCATTTTCAAAAACCATTTAAAAGAGATTTTTGAATCAAAGTGTCCCATACCACTTTGAAGATTTTAATGGAATTATAATTTTAAAACATTAATGTCCATATAAATAAATACTAAAAACCATTTTGAAAACATGGACATTAAAGATAATGATTTAGAATAATAAATCTTTAAAACATTTAAAACGATATTTTTGTTAAATAGTTTTTAACAAAATGAGAGACTCTTGAATACAAATAATAGTGGAATAACATTTAATCTGAACTTTATAATATCATGAGAATAAAGGGATTAGTGATATAATATTTCAAAGGACAGTATACACACCATATAAGAGTGAATTGGTGCATAACCACAATGAAGTCTCAAAAGAAATGTAAAATGAGATCAAATCCATTATAAAGAAGGTATCCTTAAATTAAGGATAAATCAATCTCATAATTATGTGTGACAAATATAAATACACCCAATATAAGTGGATATTAAGTGTAAAACAATCAAAGGTTATTCACATATATTAAAAGGATGACATATTCAATAACTACATGTTGAACCCAAATAAATTGAAATTGGGTAAAGAAGTTCCCTTGGTAAAATTCGGCAGCCTAATGGCATCACTTCAAAATTCAGAAAATGAGTTGATGATAGATATAAGGTTATCTCATCACTTGGACATAAAATTTACATCAATAAGGATATTGAAGAACATATCCCAACATAATAATATGTAAATAACAAAAGAAGTCTTTTTTTAAAAAGTGGAGGGTGAAAGGTCCCCTTACCGAGTTGGGTACCTTTCGAAACGTACAGCCCATGGAAGAAGGGTCATACAATGAAGATGTGAATACACATAAATGAAATTATACTACAAAAAGTGTATAAAAATGGACATTACATACACCACTCAATGGAAATTGTGGCAAATGTAGCACAAGTCTCACGAGAATAAAAGTGAGATGAAAAATCCCATACGAAAACTCGGCAGCCTAACGGCGCCACTTAAAACTTCCAAAATGGATTGATGAGTGGAAATAGGGTATCTAATCACATTAAAATACAATTTAGAGAAAGAGGAATATAAAATAACATCCCCCATCATAACAAAGAGGATATTAAAATATGTGACATAAAAGAAAGTACTTAAAAAGAAAGAGAGAGGTTATATCTCTTACGAAAATTCGGCAGCCTAACAACTCCACTCAAAACTTCCAAAATGGATTGATGAGAGAGAATAGGGTCTCTAATCATTTAAACATAAATATTACAGTAAGATTAATATAAAATAATATCCCAATATCAAGAAAGATTATCTTTAAATGGAATGACATAAAAGAGCGTACTTAAAAAGAAAGAGAGGAGTAGGATCCCTTACCTCGGGTCTGACATGACTCGATCGTTCTTTACTCTCCTGAATAATAAACTTGAGTTAATTTATACTTGATTAAGTAACTTTTTCAAGCTTATTATTCCTTTATATCACTTATTTCCATGTTATAAACATTATGTAATCATTAAGTTAATAATGTTTGTTTTGTCGATATTTGGTTCTTAAGTCGAAAGTGGACTTCTTACGATTACATGTTGTTCATTTGGTCAAAGGTTCTTTATATCCATAATGACATTCCTGATTTGGATATCATATATATCCAGAATATACATGTATTTATAATATCACATAATCATTTAGAGGAAAGAAATGAAATGCACCGTTCATGGAGACGGTAAGCCGTACGTATGCATGAACGCTACTTTCATTTCTATGTCATATTAATAGAATTAAAACTATATGAGAGGTATGTATATTTTAATTTCAGAATTATATTAATCATTTAGATGTAACATACATCATATATATCCATTATATATATGTACTCATAATAATACATTACATTTGGGGATAAGAAATGAAATGCTCCGTTCATGGAGACGATAAGCCGTACGTATGCATGAACGCTACTTTCATTTCTATCTCATACTTTAATGGAGAGAAAATAATAATGATATAAAGGTTTATTATAATTCCAGTATAACACCCTATATAATAACTTTAAATCCATCCTTTATACGTCCCACATATGGCATTAACGAATCACATCACTTTGAGGGGGCGGTAGTCCGCACTTCCTTAAGTGAAGATATCGCGTTTACCCACAATAGAAACCATAAAGTTATGCCATAAATGAAAAATACAGAAGATTATGTAAAACAAAAACATGTTATATATCATATATAAGTATAGTGTCATCTTAATGGCCACCTCTGAATGTGTTAAAAGAATGTTGAACAATCATCGTTTCGGGAGGCAGAAATTCGTCATCCACTGAAACAGTATGTTCTTTAACCATTAGATGTAGGTCGAATACTTCTTATAAAAACATCCTAGTATATTTTATATACTGTATTTGATACAAAAGAAATTAATAAAAGGAGTTTAGGGGGTTGGAGAAGAAAAATAAAACAAAAGGACTCAAGTGAAGACATTACCTTAAAATCGGGCAACTCTCTTAGATTTGAGCTCAAAGGATTCCTTGGGAAGACTTCTGCCCAAAGTGAGGCTTCAAGGAGTAATATAGGTATTTGTAGAGACAAAATGGTCAGGGGGTGGCCGAGCCAAAGGCTTTTGAAGTGTGGGTAAGGAGGTAGAGGTGGGGGCCTTTTATATGAGGAGAAGAGGGGCACTCTTGGAAAGGTATAAAATGTAACATTATTTTCAAATGAGTTTCGGATTTTAATGGTCCCACATTGATGTGTTTCGAGGATAAGGTGATAAGGGTTCGTAATACACCCATCCAATAAGTTTTGTACATGTGTAGTTCTTAGATTTTACATTATCATTCCATTTTATTTAAATCGTTAAATAATGAGGTCATCGCTACATCATCATGATGTCATAAATAATTTAATATATTTAATGTCTAAAAATTATAAAAAAAATACTATGATTTTGGAAATCTTTGTACCTTTCCAATTAATATTTATAGTCCAAAAGATCATTTATGTAGAGAAAACTAAAAATAGTTTTCTTAGGTGATACATTTTTTGTTACATTTAACATTCATTAAAAATAAAAAGATAAAAAGTCACTTTCTCACAAAAGTGATTCCATGGGGCCCCCAAGTTTGGCACAAGGCATCCTATGGTCGCCCATGGAACAACCAGTATCCTTAGTACACATTTTGTGGTCATTTTTTATTATTATGATATTATCTTATTTTCTTTAACTACCTGATTACTCTTTTATCCAGATAATTAAAGATAATTACCGTCGTTACTATTCATAATGTCCAAAAACAAAAAGAGTCTTAATTACATAATTTTGACCATCTAATTCCAAATATGTAATTCATTTTACCAAATTACAACCACATAAATTTCAATAATTAATTTAAAAAAACTTCCCGTTGTCAAAACAAATAGCGGGTTTTTTAGAAACAATATTTATGAAAAGTTTGGCACTTGTCTATGCCTAATACCACAGTGAAATTAATCCCAATGACCATCATTTAATTAAATGGTAAAAATATATTCTAATTAAACTTTAAATAAAATTAAAAAGATAATATAACCATATAATTAAATTATATGAAAAAGCAATTTTGATGTAAAATGCAATATTTTTCACTATTCATTAAAAAATGAACATTGTCAGAAAAATACCAAAAATTAACCCAAGGTAAATTTAAATGTCCCAATAATAAATAATATGTTTATTTTGAAAAATAGAGCTTATAAAATTTTCAAAAAGTGGATTTAAAAGGGGTTCGCCATCAAAAGGCAGTTAATCGACCTTTTAAAGAATTTTAGAATGTTTACGCTTAAAAACTGGATTCATTTGCATTTTTAATCCTCTAACATTTATTGTAAAGATTAAAAATATTTGACAAACATATATAATAATTTTGTATTTAGTTCTGTTCATTCCCACCATTACAACGGCTAGGCGTTAACTACCATTTAAAAAAATATTATTTTATTATTAGAGTGCAACATAAGATTCACAAGAAACTCGTTGTTGCGTATTGGGTACGCCATCGAGCATAGCATCCCCTTTAAAGTAATATTAATATTTTATTCAAAAATGTGGATAAATATAAAGATTTCATATTCTTTATTTACCTGGGGTGTTACGTCCTTCCCCCCTTTTGGGAATTGTGTCCTCGCAATTTTAAAATTGGGCTTGGAAACATCCTTGAAAGTCCCACATCGGAACAAGAGTCGGTAAAACAATCACTTTAAAATAAATAATGATAAGTACAAAGGTCACCTGAGTTAAACCATACTAAGATTCCAAGTTTGAAAATATTGACATGGGGGGAAAAACAAAGGGCCATGTTCTGATGCAGAGTGATAGAAAACATGTTTAGGAGAAAGTTAACCATAGGAAAATCACAAACTTGGGATGGGTTAAACAGTATTCGATTCCCCGGTTGGAAAAGTTAATAGACAAAATTTTTGTCTTAAGTTACTTTTTATTGAGGAATTTATTCATAAGGAAACATAATCACTTATCATGTTGACTTTCAACTTTTATTATATTCCTTACACAAACTCATATTTTCCCCAAAAGACTAGTATTTAGGAAGACTTGTTCGCATTAAGAGTACTATAATCAACTTCTAGAGAATCACCTAATCCACAAAATAGAGCTATATACTTCCCATGTCATTATACTTTAACAAAAACCAAAACCAAAAAGGTTAGTACAAGATCAGATAATCCAGAAAAGGATAACCCTTTATAAAAAGAAAATCTATTCTTAATCTCCAAAATTTGTCCAACAAAACCCAAAGTTCAATGGGGACCATTCGATAATCAATTTGTCCATAAAATTCTTCAAAGTAAACCAAACTAAGATTGAAACCCAAATATTTTAAGTATTTAGTCACTAGTCTTCCATGTTAAATCGTAACATTTATCTCCAAACAACATCAGTTTCTCTTAATGTCTCGTATTGAAAAGTAATTAACATAATCACATATCCTCCATGATAGGTTAATAAATATCCATAGATAACCCAAAATCAGTTTACTCTTAATTCATAAAATCATCTAACTAAAAAGAATCAGTCAAACAAACCAGGTACTTCACGTAGTCCAGTGGTAGGCGATAAATACTAGTTGCACTTTGGTTGTGGGTTCGATTCCCGCAGCTTTGTCCGACGCGACGGGTTGTCACACGGTCTGCGTGTTGTCCTTTTTCCAAAACTATATAATTCTCAAATAATTCCCCAAAAAGAGATAAAATCATCGAAAATAACCATAACATAATTTAACCTAAATTTTATCTCAAGCCTTTCACTTCCATCATAACATATAGTAACCCATAATTACCTCAAAAGTAAGGATCATATAAACCCAAATAGTTCTTTATAAAAATGTCCACAAAAGAACAAATAACTATTCCTTGAATAAAATTTTCATATATTAAACATCAGGGTTACACATACTATAAAAAGTCCTCTAATGTAACCCCATCATCAAAAGAGACTTAATACACTTAATAATTTCACCATAACTCTTGAAGCCCTTATATGTTGACATCTTACTCATTCAAAATTCTTCATGATCCATTAACCATTCCATTCCAACTTATTCTGAAATACTTCTTTCCTAAAAACAAAATCATGAATCATATCCTAAGATTCCAAAATAGGAAAACAATAGTTATGAAATAATCCATACCTTTGATTGGTCATTTTCAGTTTCTGTATCCTCAATCAGAATGGCATTAGGTATTGGTAAACGAACATTTGTACGATCGTGGTGATCCCATTCATGAAACATCCTCATAGGACATGTGTTTTCATAATGACCATGCATACCACATTTAAAACATTCAATTGATCCCTCAGAAAGAACTTCTTTCCCTTTCCTCGAGTCAACTGGATGCTTCCTTTTTCCATGGAAGGTTCTTGCTTTATGACCATCATTTCCACATCTATAGCATATTTATGTCCCTTTGAAACATTTTCCTAGGTGTTTCTTTCGACATTTTTGACACATAGGTTTTTGAACACACTTACCTTTATGATTATTACCTGTAGTTCCGTAGGGATTTGTTTCTCACATATATGATGCCTTAGAGAAATCACCAAGGTTTAGGTGGTCAATAATGACTCCAGATAGTTGGTTGAGGATAATAACAAGAGTTCTCATTGCAGATCCCATATCATTCAGTTTCTTGCTCAAAAAACTGTCACAGTTTCCTTCACATCCACCGTTACATTGGTGCCTGCTAGATCCAGCCATTTAATAAAACCAAAAAGGTCAGTGTGAGTATATCAACAAAACCATCATGTACTAATGAGGAAGATAAACAATAAGGTATACTTACTCATTCACTTTATATAAAACTAGGACTCTTTATGAAATACTAACCATTATGGTAATGTCACTTATGCTTAAATAATAACCTAACCTCTAAAGTTATCTAAACCGACCTTTGATACCAACTATAAGGCCCCGACCTTAAACCTTACTTAATATTGAATTAAATTAATAATTCACATTGAGGATCTTTTCAGGTTTATATTTTTATAGAATTTGGACATAACTGTTACATCTCAAAAGATTACAAAGTAGGCACTTCTACTGAGTTTCCATAGAATAAAAAAAACTCTTAAAAAGAAACTTTTCTAGTTCCATGTTTTATATAGCATGACTTTCCCTTGATCCCATCCTTGACCCTATTCCACATTAAGTCCTGTGAAAAACATTTCAAAAAAACTTGGGGTGAGCATAAAAAGCTCAGTAAGGGATACACAGAGAATGGAAACTGTTAGTTTTTCAAAAAAACAAGTAAACCATGTATACTTTATCAAAGTAATACTTTTCACCTTTTCGAAGTAGTAAAAACTCTTCACTGAATAAAAGTTCATTACTTACCCTTCAGTAACCAAAATATTACCATAAAACCCATATAATGATCACATAACATATAAAGGTAACTTGGGAAATAAACATACTTTAATGGAATAACCATATGGTCGACATCCACACATACTTAATGGAATAGCCATACGGCTGACTTCCATACCCAATGCATTGGAGGTTATAACGTAACCAACAATCCTGGTATTCACGGCACCATCCGTCACATGGTTTATCACGTAACCACCCGTAAAATGTCCAAGTACCAGCATTACACATAAAATATTGAAAATATAAAAATTTCAATAACAACATTTCATTTGCAATCACAATAAGTAATTCCCAGATATTGAATTAATCAATCCATTTTCGAAAACCATTTAAAATAGATTTTTGAATCAAAGTGTCTCATAGCACTTTGAAGCATTTAATGGAATTATAATTTTAAAACATTAACGTCCATATAAACAAATACTGAAAACCATTTTGAAAACATGGACATTAAAGATAAATATTTAGAATAATAAATCTTTAAAACATTTAAAATGATATTTTTGTTAAATAGTTTTTAACAAAATGAGATACTCTTGAATACAAATAATAGCGGAATAACATTTAATCTGAACTTTATAATATCACGAGAATAAATAGATTCATGATATAATATGTTAAAGGACCGTATACACACCATATAAGAGTGAATTGGTTCATAACAACAATAATGTCTCAAAAGAAATGTAAAATGAGATGAAATCCATTATAAAGAAGGTGTCCTTAAATTAAGGATAAATAAATCTCATAATTATGTGTGAAAAATATAAATACACCCAATATAAGTGGATATTATGTGTATATCAATCAAAGGTTATTCACACATATTCAAATGATGGCATATTCAATAACTACATGTTGAAGCCAAATAAATCAAAATTGGGTTAAGAAGTTTCCTTGGTAAAATTCGACAGCCTAACGGTGTCACTTCAAAATTCAGAAAATGAGTTGATGATAGATAAAAGGGTATCTCATCACTTGGACATAAAATTTACATCAATAAGGATATTTAATAACATATCCCAACATAAGAAGATGTAAATAACAAAAGAAGACTTTTTTAAAAAGAGGAGGGTGAAATGTCCCCTTACCGAGTTGGGTAACTTTCGAAACGTACACCCCATGGAAGAAGGGTCATAGAATGAAGATGTGAATACCCATAAATTAAATTATACTACACAAAGTGTATAATAATGGGAAGTACATACACCAGTCAAAGGAAATTGTGGAAAATGTAGCATAAGTCTCACGGGAATAAAAGTGAGATGAAAAATCCCTTACGAAAACTCGGCAGCCTAATGGCACCACATAAAACTTCCAAAATGGATTGATGAGGGGAAATAGGGTATCTCATAACATTAAAATAAAATGTACAGAAAGAGGAATATAAAATAACATCCCCCATCATAACAAATAGGATCTTAAAAGAAGTGACATAAATGAGAGTACTTAAAAAGAAAGAGAGAGGTTATATCTCTTACGAAAATTCGGCAGCCTAACGGCGCCACTCAAAACTTCCAAAATGAATTGATGAGAGAGAATAGGGTCTCTCATCATTTGAAAATAAAAATTACAGTAAGAGTAATATTAAATAACATCCCAATAACAAGAAATGTGAGCTTTAAAATGAATGACATAAAAGAGTGTACTTAAAAAGAAAGAGAGGAGTAGGATCCCTTACCTTGGGTCCGACTTGACTCGATTGTTCTTTAATCTCCTGAATAATAAACATGAGTTAATTTCTACTTGATTAAGAACCTTTTTCAAGATTATTATTCCTTTTATATCACTTATTTCCATGTTATAAACATTATGTAATCATTAAGTTAATAATGTTTGTTTTGTCGATATTTGGTTCTTATGTCGATAGTGGACTTCTTACAATTACATGTTGTTCGTGTGGTCAAATGTTATTTATATCTAGAATGACATTCTGTATTTGGATATCATATATTTCCAGCATATACATGTATTTATAATATCACATAATCATTTAGAAGAAAGAAATGAAATGCATCGTTCATGGAGACGGTAAGCCGTACGTACACATGAACGCTACTTTCATTTCTATGTCATATTAATGGAATTAAAACTATATGAGAGGTATGTATATTTTAATTCCAGAATTATATTAATCATTTAGATGTAACATACATCATATATATCCATTATATATATGTACTCATAATAATACATTACATTTGGGGATAATAAATGAAATGCACCGTTCATGGAGACGGTAAGCCGTAAGTACGCACGAATGCTACTTTCATTTCTATCTCATAATTTAATGGAAAGAAAATAATAATGATATAAAGTTATATTATAATTCCAGTATAACATCATATATAATAACTTTAAATCCATCCTTTATACATCCCACATATGGCATTAACGAATCACATCACATTGAGGGGGCGTTAGTCTGCACTTCCTTAAATGAAGATATCGCGTTTACCCATAATTGAAACCATAAAGGTATTCTATAAATGAAAAATATAGAAGATTAAGTAAAACATAAACATATTATATATCATATATAAGTATAGTGTCATATTAATGTCTGCCTTTGAAGGTGTTAAAAGAATGTTGAACAATCATCGTTTCGGAAGGCAGAACTTCGCCATCCAAAGAAACAGTATGTTCTTTAACCATTAGATGTAGGTGTGTGTAAGTGTAGCTCGAATAATTCTTATAAAAACATCCTAGTATATTGAATATACTGGATTTGTTACAAAATAAATGAATAAAAATAGTTTAGGGGGTTGGAGAAGCAAAATAAAACAAAAGGACTCAAGTGAAGACATTACCTTAAAATCGGGTAACTCTCTTCGATTTGAGCTCAAAGGCTTCCTTGGGAAGACTTCTTCCCAAAGTGAGGCTTCAAGGAGTAATATAGGGATGCTCAGAGACAATATGGGAATGGGTTGGCCGAGCCAAAGGCTTTTGAAGTGTGGGTAAGGAGGTAGAGGTGGGGGCTTTTATAAGAGGAGAGGAGGGGCACTCTTGGAAAGGTAGACAATGTAACTTTATTTTCAAATGAGTTTCGGATTTTAATGGTCCCACATTGATGTTTTTCTAGGATAATGTGATAAGGGTTCGAAATCCACCCATACAATAGGTTTCGGGCATGTGTAGGTCTTATATTTTACATTATCATTCCATTTTATTTAAATCGTTAAATAATGAGGTCATCGCTGCATCATCATGATGTCATAAATAATTTAATTTATTTAATGTCTAAAAATTATAAAAAAATACTATTATGTATTAAATATTTTTAGCTTTACAATGAATATTTATAGTACAAAATATCATTTATGTAGACAAAACTAATTATATTTTACTTAGGTGATACATTCTTTGTTACATTTAACATTCTTTAAAAATAAAAAGATAAAAAGTCACGTTCTCACAAAGGTGAGCCCATGGGGCCCCCAAGTTTGGAACAAGGCATCCCATGTTCGGCCATGAGACAACCCGTAGCCTTAGGACACATTTTGTGGTCATTTTTTATTATTATGATAATATCTTATTTTCTTTAACTACCCGATTACTCATTAATCAAGATAATTAAAGATAATTACCGTCGTTACTATTCATAATGTCCAAAAACAAAAGAGTCTTAATTACATAATTTTGAACTTATGATTCCAAATATGTAATTCCTTTTACCAAATTCCAAACACATAAATTGGAATAATTAATTTAAAAAAAACTTCCCGTTGTCAAAACAAATTGCGGGTTTTTTAGAATCAATATTTATGAAAAGATTGGCACTTGATTATGCCTAATTCCAAAGTGAAATTAATCCCAATGACCATCATTTAATTAAATGTTAAAATATATTCTAAATACACTTTAAAACAAGTTAAAAAGATAATATAACTATATAATTAAATTATATGAAAAAGCAGTTTTGATGTAAAATGCGGTATTTTTCACTATTCATTGAAACATGAACATTGTCAGAAAAATACCAAAAATTAACCCAAGGTAAATTTCAATGTCCCAATAATAAATAATATGTTTATTTTAAAAAATAGAGATTATAAAATTTTCAAAAAGTTGATTTAAAAGGGGTTCGCCATCAAAAGGCGGTTAATCGACCTTTTAAAGAATATTAGAATGTTTACGCTTAAAAACTGGATTCATTTGCAATTTTAATCCTATAACATTTATTGTAAAGAGTAAAAATATTTGACAAACATATATAATAATTTTGTAGTTAGTTCTGTTCATTCCTGCCATTACAATGGCTAGGCGTTAACTACCATTTTAAAAAATATTATTTTATTATTAGAGTGCAACTTAAGATTCCCAATAAACTCATTGTTGCATATTGGGTACGCCATCGAGCATAGAATCCCATTTAAAGTAAAATTAATATTTTATTCACAAATATGGATAAATATAATGATGTCATATTCTTTATTTACCTAGGGTGTTACAAGGAGTCTCACCAATAAATAATATAATCTCAATTTGAATTCCGAATTCAATTATTATTGAAAATTTTATGTTATAATACATTGATTTATAACAAAAATCTATTCTTATTTCATTCTGTGTGAACTCCCTCATCCTCAGTAAATCCCAAGGATGAAAGTTTTTGGTCTCACTTTCTCATTTGGATGATTTCACTTTTAGGATCCTTTGTTGATCCTCAAAACATTTTAATCCTGATATTTGGAATTGTGAATTCCCATTTTATCATTTCTTTTACATATAATCTTATCAAGGACCTCATGAGAGGTACAAATTATGGTCATTTATTTTAAAATTTTATTTTACCATGATAGAAAATTGGGAGTCCTAAATTTTTTGTGGGGAAAATTTATTGTAAAAATTGGGGATTCATTAATAGATTGTATAAAATTGTATGTGGCTTTGAAATCAACCTGGAATTCTATAATACCATAATTAATATGACTATTTTTTATTTGTGATATTTATACTGATTTATTGAAGAAAATTTATTTTTTTCCAAATATAAATTTTCTAGAAAAATCAATATTTTTATAAAAATTTGGGGGCTATAGTCATTGATTTGAAACATGGATTTCGATGTGGATTTGTGTGGGTTCTTTGGTTATTGGTAAAAGTAAATTCCTATTTAATCTTTATATAGTGGATCTGGATGTGGAATTCCTGGTTGATCATGGAAGTTGTATATAGAAGTATTAAGTGTACACATCGTGAGAACGACTAGAAAATATGTTAGTTACATACTAAAAGGTTTGGATGAGTAAAACATATTCTTGTTAAAATGGTTTATTTACCCCTATTTTAAAATGTCTATTCTTCACAACATGATGGTCAGTGTATTAGATTGTATAATTAATGTGTCTAGGCATCATACCATAGAGATAAGATTCTGAAGGAGAATACTGACTATCGGATGAGTCATAAGGAAACACTTATAGATGGGATGTTCACCATAATATTTTAATCAACATATAAATGTATATGTACGTGAAATAGATTCTCCTTATGTAAAGGGAACAAGAATGATAACTACTTTGGGATGCCCCAAAAATATAAAAAAGAGCATTCATGTTATGGTGGATAAACATAAAACAAATTATTCCTAGTTAATATTGGAATGGATTAACATGTGAATTTGACATTGTATAAGGAAGCATGATTTTACCAAATTTTTATAGAAATAGTTAAATCATTTAGAACATGGATTTTTTAAGTGAGGTTTTTTGGATTGGACGATGCTTGTGATTTATTGTGTTGTTGTGATTATTTGAACAATACATGTATTTATAATTTCTCTATATTTACTAAGTTCATTTTAAAATTTTTATTATCATGATTGATTACTTAGTTTCTCTAAAAAAACTATTCAAGGGTGTGCTTACAGTCTATGGGATTTCCTAGATGGGTCTTTTACTCACCCCTATGTGTGCATTTTAGTGGAAACATAGGTTTGGTTGGATTTTATATAGAAAAATAAAAGGTACAATATTTTTTAGTGTTGAAGAATCAATGTTCCATGTGATTTTCTGGGATCAGGAAAAACAGGCTCATTGGTGAGCTCAGGTCATGGTTTCAAATGAAATGACTCTTTTATTAGTAAGATCATACATTTTTATTTAAATTATAGTTATTAGAAATTTATTTTCCTCCATTGTAAATTTAAATCCTTGATAAAATGTGGGTTCACATTTTTAAATATTTCATATACTCACACATGGAATAATATTTTGTTTAGAGGGAAAATATCTACCCAGTATTTATTGTATCCCTTTCCACTTATTATTAGCTTATAGTAATTGGGAAATTAACATGAGGTAATGAATCACTATGACATGGATCATGAAATAGTCCCCATGGAGGGGTTCTATAAAGAGTAATAAAAGTGAGGTTATTATTAATAAGTCTTGGGAATATTTTTTACATGTTAAGAATTGAGTGATGGTATTTTGAATGTGCCATAGAAAGGTGTATATAACCTATGTGATGAGATAAGTGCATGAAATTGGGTTGGATAATTATAATTAATTCTTATTTCAATCACTTGAACAAATATAGAAATTTTTATACAAACAATTATCTGTATTGGGTTTCATACCTCGACTAGTATTATGTATGATAAGGTATCATAATTTATATCATCTATAATTTCAGGAAAAAATCATTAATGTATTTATGAAAAAAAGGTGATTTTATTAATTCCAAATGAGCATATTTTTGGAAAATCATTCTAGGTATACCTTAAAAAACTATATCATGATGTTGGTCAGTGTTTTCACATATTTTCTTACTTATAGTATTAAATCTTAATTTCTTCTTCCATAGTGTTCCATGGGATCACAAATGTGTTGGTGAATGCATAATTTTGTTATGAAATTTCATTTCATTAAAATAATAATATTATTCATTGAATTTTTCTATGTAGTGGATTTAAATGATCATTTACAGGGTTTCCTTGACTGATGCATTGGATTTATGAATGCTAGATCATGTTATCTATGATTAATTGGTATCTTTATTTATCTATTCTAATATATGTATAATTTAAAACAATGTCTTATATAAGACATGATATTTTTAAATCACATTTAATGAAATTTTTTGTTCTCCTTAATTATATAATTGATTTCCAAATAGTTAATCCCATGATATCATTTATTTACACGTCCCATGATACTCTATTATTGATAGTCTTATTGATACTTATCAAATGTAAAAACTAGCCCCAAATGATTATAATGGACTTACTTTTATTGAAGGGTAATAAATGTAATTGAAAATTAATATAATGAATAAAGCTTCTATAGTTCTTGGAATGATCAACTGCTAACAATATCACTACAATTTATCAAATAGTTCATTGGAAATTTTGATATTGAAGGAATTAGAATGAATTTGAACCAGTAATACACACATCACTAAAGAAAGGGAACCCAAGACACTACATGCACATGTGTAGAACCTATCTGAATATGTTTTTAGAATTAATTCTTATATAACATTTCTATGTTTTTTTGTAATATAATAACTCCTCGTGAATGAATTTTTAAACCCTATATTGTTATTTAATAAATTTAATTTGGAATATTAGATGGGATTCGAACACATGGTTCATATCTGACATGATTATTATTAGTTAATAATACACTATATAAGGGAGGATCTCTCTAAATATCCCCATTTCTATTGAATCACACATAAGGGGAGGGAGTGAAACCTCATCTCCACCTAAACCTCTCAAGGAGTTGTTCATTTGTAATTAATCTGATAACCTTTTTTGTAATGGTTCTTGATCACAAAAAAAATACATCAGATGGATTATGTCACATATTCATATGATTATTTTTTTAATTAATGTTTAATGATTTCCAATGGTATTATCATTAGCCTTATTTAATGTCCATAGTGGTGTATTTACCCATAAATTAGTCCCATAATATATCTTTGTACGATAATATTAATTATTATTTTTTGTAGCCTCTGTTCACAATGTTTTAGTTTTATAACTTGAAATGTATGTAAAAATATTTTTAGAATTTTTGTGTGAGTATATTTAACATGAATTTTTTGAATAACATTATATGTATATTGGGATAATTTTTCATTGAATTACAGAGTGTTTTTATAAATTTCATTAATTAAATTCACTAAATTTTGATCTTCATGAAAAAATTATTATGTCTTAAATAAAAAATCTTCCTTTATAGTATGTTTTTTTAATTATATTTAAATATTCCTTCTCATATTTATATTTCATTTTATCATATTCAAATTTCAAATAGAAATTATTGGTTATAATGAAATAATTTTATTCAAAATGTATTGTATAATTGAATAATGGCTTTCTACAATGAATTTCATTACATAGGGAGGTATTAAATATTGAAGGACATGTTCCTTGAGAAAAATTAATTTTCTTTAGCAGAAATACGAAAGATGGGAGAATAGAAAATGAACAAACACAACAATAGATTGTATGTTTTACTTTGTTGTTTTTTAATTTTAATATCAAATGTGTAACTAAATAATACATTTATATTTAAAATAGTGTGATTTAGAGGCCCTTGATGAGAACGAAGATATTATCTATAAGAAAAATGATTATTTGAACCCTGTATTAGGAGATGAAAACAATAGGAGAGTACACTATCTACTAGGTCAGTTTATTATCCCCACTAGATATTATCACATTTAAATTTCTCGTTATAATATCACTAAATGGAAAATATCATAAATAAAGGCAAAAAATTCATGAAAATAGGTATAAAAAGCCAAAAAAAAATTATTGTACGAGCGTGAATAGAGTCAAAATTCCAAACATGAATTTATGGAAGTTATAGAAGACTTATTTCCTACAATTCAACTAGATACATCCATGATTAATGATAAACACTTTTCAATGATGTGTTCATTATATAATGCATCGATTAATGTTAATGGTGGTCCTAGTAGTCGTCGGGACAATGGATTTCTTGATGACAGAGATGGACACTGTGATGTTGAGGAAGATGCTAAGGATGGTAGTGAGAATGATGGGGACGATGATGGTGATTTTGATGATGGTGATGATGATAATGCTGAAGTTGATGATATTTATGAGGGAGAGATTGATCCTTTACATTTTAACTAATTTTTATGAAACATGATGTCTGATGATTAAATGTGAATGAATATATTTTATGTTTTATATTTTCATTATCACTAATAGAATGCATTAATTAGTTTCATGATTTTTTTATATTGGATGGAATTGGCTTGGATTTCTTAGGTGAATTTATTTGTCTTTTCAGGTTCGAGGATAAGTTGGTGGCTTCTGCGAGCTACCAAGGTAAGGGGAGGCTATCCCAACGGTTTCTAAATTCGTTGGTATAGACCTTTGTCAATGGTTTAATTAAACCATGGGGATGTTGGCTAGTTAGGTAAATCAATAACAATAGTTTATAGAACCATTGGTATAGATCTATACCAATGGTTTAAAAAACTATTGGTATAAAACTATACCAAAAGTGTCATATAATCATTGGAATACTATAGATTCATGTTTCATATATTAATATATTATTGAAAACCATTAGTATAGGTCCATTCCCATGGCTGTATTCCCCATGGATTGTAAAATCATTGGTATAGGAATGTTTCCAACATTGTCAATGGGATGAATAGGACACCTCCCATAGGTTCAAATCCAACACCATCATTTCATCCCCAGTCCCATTAGTGAATTTCCCTTATGAGATCAATTTACATATTTCTCTATACTAAATATATTTCTTTGAGTTTATATATCTTTTATTAGATCCATATCCTTTACAGTCAATCTTTTATTAGAGCATATTTATGGGAAAATAAAACTCCATTGTTGGGGCTATATTCCTTTTGAGCCAAATTACACTATGTTAAATTCATTGGTCAATATTCTAAGTGGAGATCATCAACTTGAGGCTACATTCCATGTGACATTAGCACATCCACATAGGTCCATATACTCATTGAAGTCGGCTAGAATGACCAATCATTTTGAATCCCCATAGAAAACGTTTATATGGAATCTTTATATATAGGACATTTCCATGTTAATTTAAACTGTATGGAGTGGCCCATGTCAGAATACATTAAAAGTTACAAAGTGTCTTTTCATCTAACACTATACTATATGGGATATAATCTATTTTACAAGGATATGTATGTATCCCCTTCAAAAAACAATTCATGGTTTCAAAACCATCAAATAGATTCTAAGACGGAAATAAATTCTATGATTCCACATTGTATGGATTTATAACAAAGAAACACCTACACCAACATTTTTAAGTAATATTGGGTAACAACATAGAGATCCTTTGATACATACAGTTCAATATGTGATTAGAGAACCTATGAAATGTTGCAATGATAACATTGGTGGCCAAAAAATGGTTCAATAATGTTATGTTAACTCGTTCCATATTAGGATATATGAAAGATTCACAAACATATCGTAAATAAATTTGTGATCCTCGAAGTAAGAATTAATTCTTCCCAACATGGATCAATGAGCCTGACCTCTCATACTCTCGTCCAATGAGTGTTTCTAAGTTTAATTAGCATGAAACATTAATAAAACCTTACCTTTTTAATGTAGAACCATAAACTATTATGTATGCATGAACCATTGTGTGTTTCTGTTTCCACCAATAATCCATGTTGCAAGATATTAGAAATAAAAATTATGAATTTGAAATGAATAAGTTCACACAAAAAGATGTTTTAACCACACATCATGGAATTTTTTTATTTCATATCATGTAAAATAAAATTTCATCCTAAAATTAATCATTCAATAATAAAATGTATTCAAGGTTTTGATATGTCATGATATTTTTTATTTCACATAATACACAAAAAAATATGTGGAATCAAAATAGGAATAAAGAATTGTGTTGTCCAATCAATGATAATTAAGCAAGTCACTATCATGAGATGTTTCACTAATCGGTAGGCCTTTTTATTGTTGTATTTATGGATATAGATACCCTTATCACAAAGTTCACCTTATCCCAAGGTAATGTAATTATAAAAAAAATTATGGTAGATTAGTTTCAACTATTTCCTCCTTAGATTATAGAACAATGACCCTGATCGAATGCCTTCAACATCAGATGGTAAACATATTGGTAAGGGAGTTCCACTAAAAGGATTTAATAATAACCCTTGAGGATTCACATGTGGATATTTAGTCACCAAATATTATAGTGTGAACTTGTTTAGGTATGATTGCGATGAATATGAGGACACTTCTCACCATTATTAACCATTTTTTTTTAGATTTTATATCTAGTGATTGATAATCATAACCTTACTTACATTAGAAAGGTGAATGAAGGAGTCGATGATGAATGCATCTTAGTTCATGATTCACATAGGAGGGGTCCTATCAACCACTAAAAACATCATGTGATATCCTCCACATAGTCTCTTGATAGGGGTAATGCCAATTAGGTTATCTCCCCAAACACTAAGATCTCGGAACTAAGAAAAAATAATGTGTAAAAAATTGTGGATCGCAGGAATCATGACTATATTCAAAATTATATAAATGATGTATGCCACAATATTCCAATATAAACCACTGAGCAGAGTCATATCCCCATCCACACATGATAAATCTGCCTAAATATTCTAACAATGAATAATGGGAAGATTCATATTCTTGTCCTCACAAAATAATCCCATTAGAAAATGTTGGTTGAAAATAGTGGATAGGAGTGATCACATATCCCAGCTTCAATTGAATATGTTTACCAATATGTACAAGAAATTGAGAAACATGTAGAACTATATTTCTACACAAAACCATTTGAAATTATAATAAATTTATTCTATGATAGATGATATTCTCTAGTATATTCCATCCATGATGTAGTGACAAATAAAAATTATTGTCCCATCCTGTATAGAATCATTTAATCATGTCCAACATGACCATATGGCTACTACATAGTAAGAAAAAAAATTATGTCTCACATCTAGTAGGATTATATACAAAATTAGGTAAATGAAAAGGTAGAGGAAGGATATCATATCACCTTTTTGACTAGGTTTCATCAATCCAGTTTGATATTTACCCCAATATAGGTTCATATTATTTTTTAAGTCCAATGGCATATTATAAAATCTGATCATGATCTAGTTAATATTCCCTCTTTGACCAACCTTTGCCAATATATATTTTTTGTCACCTCAGAGAACATTCATATCCCTTTAAAAAAGCTAACCATTATATTATAATAAAATACAATAGTCTGGTGAATATTTATGATCCCGCATAAGAAAGAATATACTAGTATCAATTATATGTAATATAATAGGGGTTCAAATTCATTATATCACTATGACGGCCCATCGTTTTATTCTAGTGTGGAATTTAAATCTGAATTAGGCTCATATTGCTACATCAACTTGGATTTATTGGAATATTATAAAAACCATCCATAGGTAGAATAATAACCCCACCAACAATATAGAAGATCATAATTATACTCTAGAAACTTCTCTATAGGGGGCCATATTCCCACAGAAGAAGATAATTTTCAATATACTCTAGTGACCACCACATAGTAGGCTTATATTCCTTCTCAAACCCAGATGGAAGATTGGTTTTTTTTCCATGATAGATTATGAGTCTCATATTCATAATTTAATCCATTCCATTATCATTGATTACATACATCACATATTTTAAGTTTCTCAAGGATCAACCAACTCTTCATCTGATGTAGAAGGTTATACCTACCACAATAGTTATCCTCACTGTAGCATAGGTATGGATTACAGGGATCCTACCCCTAAGATCCACCATTGAAAACATACCGCATAAATGAATCACTAAGGTAAGTAAATCTATCCCTTTTCAAGGAAAATTTATTTGGATAGTTTCTTAAAAAAATTCGGTTAACCATATATAGTTCTCCATCAACTACCAGTAACACCCCACTTCAGTCAGCATATCCCCAATAGTGGTTTCAACCTTCATTCCCATTTATAGGATATCATTCATTATCTATAGGAAAAGAATTTTTTTGGATTATCCATGTATTGGAATTCACCTCTGATGTTAATGAATCTGGAATGAACATATGGAAGAGTTGTTGAAGAACATCCTTGAAACTTTGTTTTATCTTATCCCCACCTCTAGTAATGATGAACCACATTTCCTAATATAGGAATGTGTACCTTACATATGCTGAAACTTATGGAAAACATTTCTATAGATATAAGAAAAAAACCTCCCTCGTCAGGGGTATAAAGATCATATTTATGTTGTAAACATGATTTGTTTCTAAGTAGACCATGTAACATTCTCCATGGGAAAGATATTTGGTTAGAAAAGAATGCGAAGATCCACAACATGATTTCTTTTATACCCTATCTATCCTTTAGAACATAGTCATTAACGCCTCACTGGATGTATGGTTTCAATGATGGGGTCAATATGGAGCATTTCACTTCACCTCTTCCCAATAAAGTAGATTCTTATATACACAATTTCCAACAATGTCATAGTCATAGGAGAGATCAACGAGCTAGAAAATGCGCAAGATAGTTGGTCAATATAGTAAAATTCTCAAATTTTCATGATGAAAACGTTCTATGAGGGTAGGGATAAGTCCTCTAAAAGGAACTTCAGGTAGGCCATTCAACAATAAAAGAGTGTTCCATACATGTAAATCAATAATATTATGATGATCAGTAGTTCCCTATGGTAACAAGATCCCATATTGAGAATGCACTATAAGAAGCCCATATGTGAGTAAATATGAACAAAATAAAAAAATCATTGTGGTAACCTCTGTAGAATCCATCTAGGAGAAACCCAATCCTACATGTATTGGGGGGTTTTACCACAAAATATTCACCTAGGCTCATTAATTCTCAAAAAATTCCTGAAGATGTTATTGGGAGATCTAAAATAACACAATACTATAGAGATAGGATAATTTTTAACACAAATACCACCTCTAAAGTTATTAAACCTGCAATGGCTACAAAAAGTATCGGTGATGATTCTGCATCAACCTCAACCCTTATAGATGGGGTAATTATTAGCACCCCCTATGAAGATATTTTCCTTCTCTTGACTGGGAAATGGATGAAAATGGTGGAAAACCCCATATATTTCTCACAATATGTGGAATACCCCCTTTATTTGGATCACACTGAGTATGTGCTGTCAGAAACACCCTTAAGTCCACTATTCAATAACCAAAACCAAGATAGAATCCAAAAAATAAAATAAAACAACGCAAGTGTCACATGACATTACATATCTGCAAGATAAAGGTTCATAGATAAGATATCATTGTTACTCTTAATGGGTTAGCACACAGTGTAGAAATCCCTTATTGATATACAATGATGAGTTGATTCTTATCACCTGATATGCCTATGTGAATGTACTCACTATCTATCTAGTAAATGATACGGCTCCTGACACAAATTTCTAGGGACATAATACACAAATAGTACCCCAGGCGGTGGCATTCACCAATGAACAAATCATTGATACAAACAACTAGAATTAGTGGATGATCTAGAAATTAAATACTAAAAATAGTGTTTTATCACTACTAAATTCTATTCTATCAGGGTTAATGAGAATTATATGGATATATCCCAATATCCATAAATAAAGGATGAAATACCCTCTCCTAAAGAGATTGTTATAGTATGAGGCTGAAATATATAACCATATATTTCTCAGTGAGGGATTGCTCAGGGGTAATATTCCCACTATGTATCACATCTTAACCAATGTAGATGTATCTCTGCCCACCCATCATAAGTAGGTTATACTACCTATAGGGAAGAAACTGGAGCATCATAATTGTTTAGAATCCGAATATTTGGTATTTCTAAACATGATAATTAATGGAGAAAAATATTTTCCTCTCTAATGTTAAAAAACACCCTTATATTAGGGAAATCACCTCATCATAGCACAAACAGACAATCCACGACTCATGAATGTAGGGAAATTGTGTCAATCCCCACCTGATACTCACACTCAGTGGGTAGTTCATAGAACAACATCTCAAAAACTCATAAATATAATCAAGTCTCATTATATATTAATTAAATTCATAGAAGGGAAGTGTTCCCCCCTGAATCCTAAAATGAATAAACTTCATGAATTTGTAGATGACACCCTACCAAATTTTGAGAGCACTATTTTATTGAATTTCAATGACATGATAGATCCATACAAACACCTATCACACTTCATTTCCGGATGTGACCCCATTATAGGCCCACAATACTAAAAATATGTAGGAAAAAAGAAGAATTATTTTGCAGATAAATTGGTATGTACAAATTTTTTTAGTATTGTAGTATCCCAATATGGTCCATCGTAGACTAGGAGGACCTTTATTTTTGTTCGTCAACCAATTAATCTATACTATAAGAAAAAATATTACCATCGACCTCATGAAATGAAACATTCCTTAGAAAATAAATGTTCAAAAAAATTATAACTTGAAGGAAATGATTTATTTATTATCTCAATATCCCACTCCTACAAAATAAGTAATCGGAGATATGCAAATAAAATCATGGTGATGAACCAAAAAAACCATTAATATCATTAAAATACCCATGTAGGTTCTAGTACTTTACAAAAATTTAGTATAATTTGGAGGAAATCATTCTGTGAACCATGTTAAAATTATGACCAATGCCTCTAACATAATAGAAGAGCTCGGTAAGAAAGCAACTATTATTGTCAACCTAAAACTAATGTGCATGCCTACTAGAACACATAGTCAAGATTTACCTTGAACAATGACTACTAAAAATAAATAATATTAGAAACCCCACCGTTTATTGGAAGGAAAAAATAGATCACATTCACAAGTAATTTAAGGAATGAAAGAACAATTTTTACTACTTTTTATGTTAATAGGTTTCTGGTTATCTTCTCAAATACATGACAAACAATATAATGAAGATGTCTTAGATTAGAAAACCTTGTGAGGACTACCTAAATAATTTTATCAATTATTTACCTTTCCATTATAGGTTGGTCCACAACATATAATATTAATTTGTCTTCAACGATATCCTTAAGACATAGATTATTTTGTAAATGTGATACATGGAAAATCCCTTGAATAGTAAGTGTAAGGACCCTTATCCTAGTTGACTACAGTCGGTGACTTATATTAATGCATTAAAATGTTTACAAGAAATTAGTATCCCAAAGGAAAAAATCGTTTAGTAGTTTTGGAAAACAAGATACAAACATAATTTCAACATTAAAACTTGAAATTTAAAACATAATAGAAATTCCATTAGAATCATTTATGACTCCTAGCCTATCCATATAAGAAATTAATAATATTCATCTTCAAAACATAGGGAAAATAAAACATAAGAAATGTGTGAGATCAGATTCTCATTAAGGGTAAGTAATACAATGTATGTTATCAAAAAAAGTAAAACTAGGCATGGTGAAAAACTAAAAATAAATGCCATTAAAAATATATGTGAGCATAATATGACAGGGTTGAATGATGAATAAATAAGGCCATATAAATGATCAAAAAATAGTGAAACATAAAAATATATATTCTACTAGTCGACTAATAAAATATTTGTTGATTACTATTACCATATTGAAGGAATTTATAACTTCGGACATATGAAACATATTGTTAAGGCCTCTTCCAAGAAGTCTCAAAGTGCATGGGTAAGGACTCACTTGAAACCCAATCCCGTTTTGTCCCATGAAACCTACTGATGAATATAGGGGCTATAGAAGGCCCCACCAATCAATTTTTAAGTCAAATTAATTCTTTATATTAAAGAGTCTTAACATAAACAACATGAAGAAATGAAATAACTTTCCAAATTGGTACACATAAACACTAACCATTCTAAGTTGTATGGTGAATGGTATCAAGATAGCACATCAACAGTCAAAATAACCATAAAATTTTTAATACAATATGGTTTATGCTAAAAAAATATATTAACCTCAATAAAATATAAAATTCAAAATAGGTGCTGAAGTAGACAAAAATGATCAAATAAAATCATAGTGAAATTTTTGAGATAAATACACTATTACTTTGAAAAGAAGTGTTATTTTGGAAACATTATTCCCTAAAACCAAAAATTAACTAAAGTAGAATTTAAATGATTGAATTTTTGGTTTTATCAAAAAAAATTGGATTAAAATAGTTTATATAATGTACTTGAAAATAGGTAATAATTTGAGAGGTTCCCTTGAATCAGGCTTATTTATCAAGAATAATATAGAAATATCTTTATAAAACATTTATATAACCATAAAATAAAGAAGGGTTTTTATTGGTAAACATATATAAAACATTAATATATAACTTATTTGTATTAAATATGAATAATTATGAATTTAATTTGGATTAAGAGACACATATATTAACCCAAAAAATGTAGGTTTAGGTAGAAAACCTTTAACTTATATCTGAATGTGTTCTTCACATGACCATAACATCCAAGATAATCAAAATAAATACATTGATTAAATAATTTATATCCTTAAATACATGTATTTTTCTTAGTTTAATTTTATTATTTTCATTTATTTTGTTATTTATGAGTTATAAGGTTGAATTCCGTCATTCTGGAGTGTTCTTTCTCTGATCTCTTGATTGCTTCAGTTGATTATAAGTAATTGAAAATTTTGTGGAATGGATATAATTATCCAGAATAGGAATTAGATTTTATAAATGAAAATATATAAGTGTAAATGGTTATATATTATGAGGTTGAATCATTAGATAATACATTTATTAATAATCATTTAGATTATTATGGTAGTTATTGGTCATAACAAACTCATTTTTTTATCATTTAGTATTATGTAAATATGTTAATTACAGAACCTAAAAAGGTTTTATATTATAAAAATTAAAATACTTCTTAACTATTATAATGGTTTCATTAATATCATTGAATAATAATTTGAATATCGAAACTTAATCATCCATGAATGTTGTAAATCGACACCTCCCGAACAATGATTTCGTTTAAAAAATAAAAGAGGGTGAGATGGTTGTTTAAAGAAGGATATCCCATCAACATGATATAATTACAGAATATAAATTATACTAGCTTCGTCATTATAATTTTTATATCGGAGGTGAGGATAATACAATAAAATTAAATAAATTTAAAATGAAACTGAATGAAAAAGGTAGTGGGTTTACCTCTTGAAATAACCTCCTTGAGAACCTTTTTAATGGAAGGGGTTTTGGCCTTTTGGTGAGACCAATAGGTCTTGGACATGGGTCTGGTTATTTGGAAGATTATTTTTAATGAATTTGGAAGGGATCAAATATTTAGAGGTGTGACAGTAAAAGAGAGTGAGGGGTAGTATTTATAGTGGAAGAGAGGATGGGTTTTTCAATATTTTAATTATTATTTTATTATTTTTTCTCAAGACTGTGAATAATCGTGATTATTAGGACCTAAAATGGTAATACGTACTTGTGAGTTTGATTAAAAGGACATTTACCACATCCATGACTCATGCGTGGTCCATAAATTCATTTACTTAGCATATTTCATTAATTATCGAATTTCACTATTCACCAAAAATTCATCTATTTTAGAAAAAACCAAAAATTCTTCCTAAAAATTTTTAGATGCTTATAATTAAAAGATGAAATCCATTTTATAAACATAATTTTCTAAATATTATAAATTTAATATTTATTTAAAATCATCACTTACTTGAAAAATACAGATTTTATATTTAAAACTGATTTTATAATTATTTCAAAAATTAAATATGGTCTCATAAAATTATCCTAAAATCATAGGACAACAAAATATTTATTTAGGAATAACTTTTATGGAAATGAATTTATTTATAAATTTATTTATTAATATTAAAATTTAATTAAATATATATTACTCACAAAAATAACAAGACTTTGTTATTAATTTATTAAAATATTCACTCTCATTTATAAGGTTACTAAATTTTATTTATACAGTCATGAGAGAAGTTAATATTCATAAGGGTCATATTAATATTCAAAAGGGTACAATAATACTAATAAGGGACAATTTACAATTTACAAAAATGTATGTTGATCCTAAGAGACTGTAAATATCTTACTGATCGCAACTATGTATGTCTGTTTTTCAAATTCAAAACACATTGAGAGAAAATTATGTTTAAAAGCTATATTATAATAAAAATGTGTTTTTTACAGAGACTCAAGGTTTCATGCTTTATAATCGATATTAAATTTATTTATAAAACCTTAAGTTGTCACATTCATCTCCCCTTAGAAAAACAACATCCTCAAAATTTGCAAAATGTTAGCTCATGAAAAGGATTTGGGTTGGCCATTGTCATAAGATCCACAGGCTCCCATGTTTCCTATAGAATTTTATGATTATTCCAAAATAACATTTGTATACTAGTCATACAATTCCTCAACACTTATTTATTATTGTCTAAAATTCTGGATAGGTTCATCATAGTATTATTAGTCAGGTTCCAATTCTACGCAATCAACAGTGAATACATGTATTGTTTATCGAATGTACGTTCTCATCAATGAGACGTGGAACGCATTGTGTTCCTTAGAAATTCTAGGAAGAATTTCCAAATGATAATCCATAGCTCTAATTTTATCTATAATTTTAAAATGGCCAATAAACCTGGGGCTCAGTTTCTCTTTCTTCCCAAATATTATAACACCCTTCCATAGAGATACTTTTAAGAAAATGTGATCAACCACGTGAAATTCCAAATCTTTCCTTTGATTACCAGCATAGCTATTTCTCCTACATTGAGCTATTTTGATATGGTGTTGAATAGTCATTACCTTTGATATATTTTCCTTCACAAACTTATGGCCCAAAAACATCCTTTCAACAACTTCAACCCAATATGTCATTGTGTGACATATCATTCCATAAAATGATTCATATGGTGACATTTTAATACTTGAATGGAACCTATAATTTTAGGAAAACTCTACTAAAGGTAAATAGTGATCCCACATACCAAGAAAGTCAAGTGAACACGATCTCAAAATTTCTTCTAATGTTTGGATTGTCCGTTCCAATTTCTCACCTATTGGAGGGATATAAAAATTACTCAAAAAAAGTTCAGAATACAAATATTTTTTAATAATTTTCTAGAATTTTTATGTGAATCATGGATCACAATCAGGCACAATTGAGATAGGTGCTCCATGAATCCTCCCAACATTATTAATATAGAGTTGTTCAAGGCACTCTAGTTGAAAATCCTCCCTTATAGAGAGGAAATGTGCATATTTTTAATGTCGATCAACAATTACCCTTATTAAATCCTTATTTTAGAGAGTTTTGGGTAATCTAGTGAAAAGATCCATGGTTATGGAATCCCATTTCCATGTAGTAATTGGTATAGGTTTCATGAATCCTATAGGACTTTGTCGATAGACCTCCACTTGTTGACACACTAAACATCTTGAAACATAATCAGAAATTACTAGCTTCATGTTGTCCCACCAGAAATGTTCTTCCAAATCTCTATACATTCTTGATCTATCAGGGAGTATAGAGAAATTAGAGCTATGGGAATCAACCAATAACTCCATTTTCAGCTTGGGTATAGAGTGAACACATATCCTCTTCCCAAATTTTATAATTCCTTCCTTGGACACGAAGTCAGCCAACATCCCATCATTCACACCTTTTATTTTCTTATAAATATTATCATCATCAGACTGAGAAGTTTTAATCAATTTTAATAAATATGGTTGGGAAACTGATTGAAAAAGAAATTACATTTCACCTTCTTTGATAATTCCCATATCCATATTTACTAGATCCATGATCATAGGATCCTAATAAATTCTCATTTTGTATAGAACTCCCTAATTTTTCCTACTCAATTCATCAACTACCTTATTTTCCTTTCCTAGGTGGTAGTGTATAGAATAATCATAATCCTTGAGTATCTCAAGCCACCACCTTTTCCTCATGTTGATTTATCTCTCTTAGAATATATATTTTATGTTCTTGTGACTCGTATATAACTTGATAATTTCTCCATAGTGAAAGTGTCTCTATATCCTCAGATAAAATATTATAGATGCTAACTCAATATCACGATTTGGATAGTTCTATTCATGAATTTTTAACTTCCTTAATGTCAAGGCAATAACTATATCATTTGGAATAAGGACACAAACAAGTCCTTTCTTTGATGCATCACTATATATCACAAATCCACCATTTCATGATGGTATAGTCAATATTGGAGCATTCACTATCCTCATATTCAATTATTCAAAACATTCTTCACATTCTTCTTTCCATATGAACTTATCCTCGTTCTGAGTAAGCTTAGTTAATGGGTTTTCTAGTCAGATGAAGATCTGAACAAAACATCACTAATAACATGATAATACAATAAAAATGCATACCTCAGTTAACTTCATTGGAGTTGGCCATTCATTAACTGCCTTTTCCTTTTCTTGATAATCTAATTTTCCATCCTTACAGAAAATATGTCCAAGAAGTAAACTATTTGATGCTAGAATTAACACTTTCTAAATATCGAATATAACTCGTATCTTCTTAAATGTATTCATAATAATGCATAATTGATTCTCATGTTCATAGTAGCTTCCATATTATACCAAGATATCATTAAGAAATACCACAACAATTTCATAAAGATCTTCCTTGAAAACTCTATTCATTGTATCCAGGAAAATAGAGGGTGCATTAGTGAGTTGAAAATGAATTACTATAAACTCGTAATACCCATACCTAGTTTGAAATGTTGTCTTTGGAATATCTTCCTTCCTCACACACAACAGATGATATCCATATAGTAGGTCAAACATAGAAAAATATTAGGTTTTGTTTTGTTGATAAAATAAATCATCAATTCATGGAAGAGGATAATTATTCTTTATCGTAATAACATTGATCTCCCTATAGTTAATAGAAAACCTCATATGTCCATATTTTTTATTAACAAAAATAACATGAGCTCCCCATGGATAAAAATAGGGAAGATAAATAATTTATATCTCAATTACTCTAGTTTTTTATTCAGTTCTACTAATTCCTCTATGGCCATTCTATAATGGTTCTTTTATATAGGCGTTGCACCAGGAATTGAATAATTAGAAAACTCAATTTCATACTCTGGAGGTTGTCCGGGTAAATCCTCTAGAAATACATCAATGTACTCTTTCACAATAGGTACAACCTCAATTTGATTATTTCATTACCAACCCATATATATTTTTTTATCTTCCTCTCCAAGAATTTTATTTAGTAAAGCTACTATGGGGTAGATCATGATAAGAATCAAATGACAAGGTTTCTGATATAATGTTAAGGGATTCTACTTCATTCTAAAAAAATGTAACTTCATTCTTATTAAAATATATTTTAGCATCATACCATGAAATCCAATTCATACCCAGAATTTTATCAAATTTATTCATGGAAATGATGAAAATGTCAAAATCTAAAGCATGTTTGTGTTTTATAAGTTAGACTGATCAACACATATTTGTTGCAATGATACTTCCCATGGGAATTTTGATTTAATAATAATTTATTAAATTAAATTGGAAGCGTATAATTTTCCTAGAAAACTGGGAATATATAAAATAATGTGATGCTCCAGAATCATATAAAGCATTGGATGCATTTTAGGAAATGATTAATATATATGACACCACATTATTAGGAATGTCTTCCTCATCAATTGTGATCACATAGGCTTGTACTTTCTATCTTGGATTTCCCTGGGTAACGTTTCTTTGATTATTAAGACAATAGTAGTAATGATGTCCCATATCTTTACAATTGTTTCATTAAACATTGGTACATTCATTATTTCCCTTGAAATCACGAGATTGGTGGCCTCTTTCACCAAATTTGTAACATAAACATTTTTTTAAGTAGGCTCCTGAGAGTTTATTTCCACAAGTATCACATGTTGGAAAACTACCCCCTTTATTCTTTCCTTTATCCATTATTTAAAATTACACTCTTTTATTCTCTAGCTTTCTATTACTTTCATAAGAATTAGATAATTCTTTCTCTATCTTTGAATGAGGAGAACTTTTGGGAAATAAATTTCCTTTAGAGGAATGGTTTTAAACCATAAAAGAATTGATCACTCATTCTCCTCAGAATACATTTGTAGTCTGTGGAATGCCTTTCCAGCCTTGTAAAATAGGATTCATACTTCAAAATTTTTTCATCCTCTTTTTGTTTCAAACTCAAGAATTTCTTCTCCATATATGCTCACTGTTCTCAAGGAAAATATTTCTTCTATGAATATTTCATTAAATTCCCTCAATTATATTCATTTTATTTATTCTTCATTCATATTTTGAATTAATGACCACTAATAATCATAATATTTAGATAGATGAAAAACTGTTATGATAAACTTCTCCCTTTCATTACATCCCAAAGAGAGAAATATCTTCTCTACGAAACTTATCCACTTCTCTACTATGAATGGATATGTAGTCCCGTAGAATGATGGAGGATATTTCCAAATAAATATGTCTAAAATTGATCCTCCACATTTTTTATTAGGATTCTATATATGGGTTATGTCATCATTCATAACCTGAGTCATCTGTCCTAGTATAGTTATAAGTTTCTCAGTACATGTCCATTCTTCATAACCAACATCATTATTTTGAATAGCTAGAAAATAACTAAATTGGATATTTTCATTCATGAGAATTACATTCATTCCATTAGGCACTATTTCTAAATAATTTCATACACTAAATTACGTTATGAATCATAATGTATAATGTGAAAATAGAAAACCCCTTAACATAAATTGAAATTTTGTTCATGTGTAATTTCATTATCATAAATGTAGTTAATTTGAGGAAGTATTTACATTTAAATCCTTAATAATGGTTTTTGAAGAAGATGTAAATTCTCCTATGTATATCACCTGGTAGTATCAAATTAGTTGCATAGTAAGGCCCATTGTCGTGTGCTTGGTTACCATGATCTGGGCTCAGATCACCTTGTCAGATTTGTTACTCCTAGGTACATCAACCCCAAGACCACTTCCACTTATAATATCCAGAAAGGGATGTATTTTCTAAGAAGATACACATAATATATTCCTTACAAAAATTCAAGGATGTTATTTTATGCTTATCCTCAATATCTACCTCAAGGCATTGTTCCCTAATATATATTTTCTATATCTAGTTTCCAAGGATTATATTAAACATTTATCTAATACCAGGGTTATGTACGCCAACCCTAGTTTCCTAGAGTTGGTGCCTTATATTAATAAATTATAATTATTACAATAAAGTCCTATACCGATGGAATTAATAGTTTTGTAGTTTTGTAAAATAATATAAGAACATAATATCAACATTACAACTTAAAACGAATTACATAATTGTAATTCCATTGGAAGAATCTATGAATCCTAGATTATCCATGAATGTCATTCATAATATCCATCTTCAAAACGTTCAAAAAATAAAAAATAATAATTTTGTGAGATCATATGCTTAGTATGGGTAAGTAATATAGTGTAATTTATCATAAAAACTAACACTAAGCATGGTGAACAAATAAAAAACACATTCTGTTAAAAATATACATGATCATAATATAGAAGGAATGAAAGATAATTAAATAAGGCCATGTAAATGATCAAAAGATAACAAAATATAACCATTGATTTTATAATAGTCTAATAATCACATGTATTATAAATTAATAATAGAATAATTAGAAAGTGCCTAATATCTGACAACTGAAACATATTGTCAAGGCCTCATCCAAGATGTCTGAAAATACTAGGGTAAGGCCTCAGCCAAAACACAATTCTATTTTGTCTCATGAGACCTACCAATGCATCTATGTCCTATAGTGTGCCCCACCCATAAATTTTTAAGTGTAATTAATTACACATATGAAAGGATATAAACATAAACAACAAGAACATATGAAATAACTTTCCCCAAACTGTACAAATAAACATTAACTATTCTGAGTAGTATGGTGAAGGTTATCAAGATAGCACATACACAATCAAACTGATCATATACAATTTAATAAAATATGGTAGATTATAAACACAATACATTAACCCCAATAAGACATAAAGTTAAATAATGGTTTTGGAATATATAAAAACACTCTAATAAAATCATCAAGGAATTTTTTATAGAATACACTTTTACTTTGAAAATAATAGTAATTTCGGACAAACCATTGAATAAAAACCCAAAATGAACTAAGTTAGTTTTCCAATGATGTAATGAGTGTTTTCAGATAAAAAAAATAGTGGATTAAAACATATTATAGAGTTTACATGAAAATGGCTAAGAATTTGAGAAATTCCCTTGAATTGGTATTGTTTATTGGGAAGAATTGAGAGAAATATTTTTAAAACATTTAACTCTTCAAAATATAATGAAGGATTTTGATTGCTAAACATATATATAAATTTAATAAATAATATGTAAGGATTAAATAAAAATAATTAATAATCTAATTTGGATTAAGATATACAAAGAGTAACCCAAATGAAAATGGAGGTTCGGGTAGATAATTCTTACCTTATGTCCGAATGTGTTCTGCATTGGATGATAACATCAGGGATAATCAAATTAAATCCATTAATTAAAAAATTAATAAAATTATATAAATTTAATTAATATAATATAATTTTTTTATATTCATTTATTTCTTTATTGATGAGTTATATGGTTGAATTTCATCATGCCAGTGTGTTGGTTCTTTGATTTCATGATCGATTGGCTTGATTATAAGTAATGGAATTCATGTGGAATGAATATAATTAATCAGAATTGTAGTAACATGTTATTAATGAACATTAATATTTGTAAATGGTTATATATATATATATATCATTTTTATATATTCTATGTATTAATTATTAGATAATACATTTTACGATAATAGTTTAGATTATTATGGTGGTTATTGATTTTAACAAATTGATATTATTTTATCATTTAGTATTATGTAAATATTTTACATATAGAACATAAAAATGGTTATATAATATATTTTTCAATATTTATCAACCATTAAAATGGTTTCATGAACATCATTGAATAATAATTTGAAGAGAGAAACTTTATCATCCACAAAGGTTGAGAATCGACTCCTCCTGAATAATGATTTCATTTAAAAAATAAATGAGAGAGATATATAGTTGTATGAGGAAGGATATTCCATTAACATGATAAAATTATAGTTTATAAATGATAAAAAATTTATAATGATCATTTATACATAATAGTTGAGGATAAGATAAGAAAAGAAAATAAATTGAAAATGAAATTAAAATAAAAAGGAAGAGGGTTTACCTCTTGAAAATGTCCTCCTTGAGAACCTCTTTAAGGGAAGGGATTTTGGCCTTTTGGTGAGACCATCAGATCTTGGGCATGGGGGAGGGTCTTGGTAAGAGTATTTGGGCAATGATAAATTTTTTATAGGTGTGAACGGAAGAGGAGGTGAAAATATTTATAGTGGAGGAGGGGACGGTTTTCCAATTATTTTAATCATTATTTTATTATTTTGGCTCAAGGATATGAATAATCTTGAATCATGTGACCTAAAATAGTAATAGTTTCATGTGAGTTGGAAATAATGGAAATTTATACCCTCCATGCTCAATCATATATCATAAATTCATTTATTTAGCATATTTCATAAATAATCAAATTTCATTATTCGACAAATATTCAAGTATTCCAGAAAAATACCAAAAATTCACCCTAAACATTTTTCAACGTGAATAATTTAAAATTGAGATCCAATTTATCAAAATAAATTTCTAAATATAAAAAATTTAATTTTTAATTAAAAGTATAATTTACTCAAAAAATACACATTTTAAGTTTAAAACTAATTTTATAATATTTTCAACCATTAAATGAGGTCTCATAAAATTATCCTAAAATAATAGGGAAAAAATATTTATTTAGGAATACATTTTAGAAAAATGATTTTTTTAAAAAATTAATTTTTAACAAAATTGATGAATTAAATATTTATTACTAACAAAAATACCAATACTTAATTATTAATTTTTTAAAATATTCACTACCATTTATAACGGGCCTAAATTTTATTTACACTTACACGGGTGATGTTACAATTCATAGGGGTTATATTAGTATTCATAAGGGTACCTTACTATTTATAAGGGTCATGTTACTATACACCAAAAAGGTATGTTGATCCTAACTGACTCTAAATATCTTACTGATCACAACCATGTATGTCTGTTTTTCAAAATACCAATTATAGAGGCTGAAAAATTATGTTTAACTGCTAGGTTATAATAAAAAAGTGTTGTTTTGTAGAGACTCGGTGTTTCATGCATTAAATTATATATTAAATTTATTTTTAAAACATTGGAGTGTTACTATTGTCTCATGTTTCCAATTCCCAATTGACAGAAGATAACAACTAGAAAGAAGTTATGGTCATGTGTAATCAAAAGTTTGATGACTAAATGAACTTAAAGATAGTTGATCAAGCTCATTTATTCCTCATTGAAAAATTTCATTACCTAATTTATACTCCATCACCTCCCTCATTATCTTACCAGATGTCATTGAACTCACCCTCTTGAGGTAAATAAAATCATTAGAATCATAATAGGGTACAATAAGAATATTCTCATACAACTCCCAAACTGGCCCTAATACATATATATTTATTACCCTCATCATATGGAAAATGGGTATCACCCCCCAAAAAACCCCACACCATAAGAATAGATTCTTTTTATCATTATTAATGTAATTCACTTAATATATCCCTTCATTGAGGATAAATATATATGTGATCCTTAGTTTCCCAAGACTAAATAGAGAGTCAAAGGAAAATACTGAAAATACTATGGAAACAAAGGAAGTATTAGTCATGGTTGAGCCCATTATTTGAATCAAATCCCTATAAAAACAATATATGTTGTTGAATCCAATAACAAGACACTTCCGTGAGCCTATTGGGTATATGGGCACACCCTAGAGTCATCCACGATTCATCCAAGACAATTATTTTACAAAAATGCATAGCATCTGATCAACTCTTAGATTAGCCTATATGGATGGGTAGGTTAGCTCAAACCACCCGATTAGTAACATATATTACTTTGAATTCTTCTCCAGAAGCAAATCCATATGAATCATGTGTCAAAACTCTTAATCAATATGCAAATGAGAAATCCCATGTTTTGAAGAACATAACTATCCTGAAAAAAGTATGACATTTTGAAACATCTCACAACTATCGTGGACAGGATCTTAATCGTGGATGATCTTCACCTATCAAAATATCTATGGGGTGTACTTATTGAGTCAAATTACATCCCCCGATATTTTGATATAGAACTATTCATTGCAGTATTTTATCAAGTGGAAACCAGTTTAGTAAAATTACATTCCATGACCTCATTCAAAGAGAAATACTGAGAAGAATATATTATGGAACATATCATAAAAATTTATATTTTAGACCAAATAGATAATGTGAATATTAAATTATCCATAGTTTAAAATGGTTCTAGAATTTATATTACCCTAGTTCAGACCCTATGATACATAGGATAAAATGAGGGATAATTATCTCTAATGAAGCTGACCATTCATGGATATGACAAGAGTGATAAAAATTTCCATGGAAAGATCAAGATCAAATAATAATATGGGGACCTAATATCTATTGTTGTGTTAACTTTTATATATTATTACATTGAATACACAAACATAATTGGGAGACATTGGCTTCATATCCATCCAACTATCCAATTGACATTTCATCATTGTTTTAAGTATCTCATAAATGGAAATGATAGAATGTGGTGTCGTGATATTTCCCCAATTTAATGTTTTGAATCCCACAATGCTGAGGTTGGTTTTCACAAGAGGTAAGGGGAGATAAAAATTATGTAGGATGATAAGAAATTTACCTCTCTTAGAGGATTGGTAAATCCTCTTATTTTCCCCTGAATATTTCTTATTATTGATTATGTGATACCTATAAACTTGATCAAGGTGATAGACCAACCTTTGGTATACCTCCTAAAACCCTAAATATCATCATACTAAGCACGAATGATAATGGTCATGCCATCATAAATTGACTTATTAAAATATATCTAGACCAATGGTCCATATGATTCAAAAAAAATTCTTATTATATCAAAAATAATTAAAACCAAACATAATATATTCAGTAAAACTCATGATGTCATTGATTTTACTAAACGTGGTGACAACATTGAGGAAAAATGATTCTAAAAAACTCACCCATGATATCGTTTTTGTTTTATATTTTAATATTTATTATAGTAACCTTTCATATTTCATCATGGATATTTATTCCCTCATATTACTCACCATGCCTACGAATAATTGTATCAAATAAGAAATGGAAAGGGAAGAGGATGGCCGCGGGGACACCCCTCTAAAATTTGAGTAAAGAATCTTCTACACCATCGTTAAACTCAAAAAGGTAAATTTGGAAATAGAATAGGACTCGTAGCCAAATTTAATCAGTGCCACTATGCCCCTAGATGTTAAAGATAAGTATATATTGTTCTTGAAGTAGCATCATAGTGTGTTCACTTAAAATTATATATGGATGTCCATGTTGGATCCTTATTTATATACTCTTCACCTAGGCTAGATATATGATAGTCAAGTTTCAAATAGGAATACATGGGAATGAAACCCTCTCATGATTAAAAGGTGGAATTTTATGATTAAAAACATAACAAATCCAACTTCATATGAGAGGTACAACACAACAAATGGATTTCCAACATCATTTCGGTCCTAAAAATAAAAGAAATATCATGTTCTATATCAATTTTATGGATGTAAATTGATAATTTCCCAAGTATGAATTCCCATTTACAATCATGGAAATTATAATTATTGTGAACATAGGCTTCTAAACCCCTTTCTTAATGGTTGGGTACTCAGTATTAAATCAGATCAAAATGTCTCTTGATGATGAGGAAGACACTACCTTTAAGAATCCTTAAAGAATATTCTTCTACTAGTTAATAACCTTAAATTTATTAATATTAGTTTTACTTATCAGTGTGATTTGCATCACATATTCAAGACCTTATTGGGAAGAATTTTGGAATGTTATATCTATGAACTTGTTGTGAAATCTCAACATTTTTGTGATCACCTCATTGATATTCAAAAAATATTTATAAATATACAACATCATAGTTTGAAGATGAATCCTCTACAATGTGCCATTGGTATAACATTAGAAAGTATTCCTTGCTTATTGGTATTATACCATGGTTTTGAGGTAATTATAGATAATCATAATGTGATCATTATGATATTTCATCCTTGAAAAATAAACGAGTTTACTATGATTTAGGTACACTGTGATTTTATTAGTCATTTCATATCCAATCTATCCCGGAAATTCCTCTCTACCCTTCACCAAGATAATGAAGATGGGGGTCTCATATCAATTGGGAGGATAGTGGTATGAATCCTTTGATAACTGAAAGTTATATCAACTATATCCCTTGATCATAATTCCTCCAGTAAAAGGGAATCCACTCACCCTATACATGGCCCCCCTAGAGCGACCACTTGGTGCCCTTATCAGACAAAATAATAATGTAGGAAATGAAAATATTCTCTCTCATTTCATCAGACTTATACTAGATACTAAAATCCAATATTTTGATATTTAGAAGAGATTCATTGAAATCATATTTCTGGTGTCAAGGATAAGGAACTACATGCAACACAATGAATTCCACTTGGTCCCTTGTATCGATCCCCTTAAGTATATTCTCAATAATTCTATTCTAACATTGTGTTTTCTAAATGTGAATTCATCCTACAATAGAACTACATTCGATTTTTGTCACCTATGGAAATCAAATAGAATGATCTATATAATTTATTCAAAGTATACTTCCATATAAAACACATTACTAAGTATCAAGATCCCATATGAATAGTTTTTTTATACTAATAACACTCATCAGACATGGGAGATGTATTTTTATAAAGCCTCTCAAAGATCAACTAGAAATAGGAATGAAATCCTGAAGTTCAACCAGGTCAGTTTTAGGATTTTATTAATTTCATAGGACATAGAAAATTTTCCCAAATCCATGTTACTATACAATTTTGGCACCAATAATGATATATAATACCAAGCCCTTATCACAAGCATTAATCTATCCCTACAGCTGTAGATATCCTATCTGAATGTCAAAGGTTATTTAAAGTCAATGATCAAATATATTAACATTGAATATGTAATCAATAAGGAATAATTTACCCCACTCATCAACTAATGGTGGTAAATGGTTGAATAATTCGATTTCAAACCAATGTTGTTTCACATTCATTGTTCCGAAAATTCATGTGATAATGCCTTGTCTAATGAATTACTAGTACTATATGATCATGACCATGACAAGGAAATAATTTGGATCATGAACTATAGAATGGTTTCCACATTTTACATATATAAAAAAGAACAAATAAATTAGTTCATCACTACCCCAACTAGAAATGAACCAATGACAATTATTGATTGGAAGTGCCCCATAATGAACCAGCTCCATAACATGACCCTTTTATCATACTAATTTCTAAGACAAAAAATTAGACACTGGGAGAAATACTTCACCCTTTGTGATGGGATTAATAAAAAAAATCCTCTATAAATGAGTATTAAATGGAGTCATACATACATGTATCATTGAAGGAGAGACTATTTTTGTAAATTAGGAAATCGATGAAGGATCTTGTAGTGTTCATCAATAGGAAACATGGATCTCCAAAAAAAATTACAGTCTTGGTAGTTATTGTTCGATTATGCTTAAAGACTACATGGGGGACACTAAGATGTGACATTATTGTAGAATACATGAAAACTCTACCTATTATAACTCATAATTTTTTCAAACTACTATGGAATCATGGTAATGTTTAATATAGGAAAAAAATATCATGGGTCTATATCCCCCAAATGTGACCAAAAGTTCAAGTATATTAATAATTCTATAAAATTCATATCCAAATGGGTATAGATCATGTGTATCATTGATGTTAGGATAAAGAGAATGATCAAATTCATAAATTCTAATATCATCAACAAAATTGGTGTCCCAAATTAATATTTATAGACAATAGAAACAATTATTGTTCTTCTATGATCATGTTGCCATATCATGATTAAAACACTATGTCCAACTATTCATACCACTATCATGCATAAGAGAATGGGTTGATATAGGATTCTAATAATACTCTATAAAATATAATCATGAAAATTGTAGAGATAGAAAAGAAATATTTTCCATAAAAACAATTATATTCCTTATGGGATTATCATACCATAACCTGCACTACTACACACAAGACCCCATATTCACTTGTTTATGGGATAGAGGTATTAATTCCCATAAATGTATATCTTAAATCACATAGTATTGTAAATAATGGTATACTATATTAAAACAAAAAATCATAGAACCCACATAATGAGTTAGAATGACACTATGAAAAGAGGTTTTATATATTACACAACCTAAAAGTCCATCATAATCAGATTGTGTAAGCCTTAAAAAATAAGGTCAGCCTCTACTAATTTATATAAGGTGAATTGGTGTTGATTCCTAGAACCTCAATGGTACTAAGGAAGACTACTTTAAAATAATAAACAATGAGGAAAGGATCTTACATGATTCAAAACATCTATCCCAACATACATTAATCTGTATCCATGATGGACGAGGAACAAATCAGTCCCCCATTGATTAAAGGTTTCTATATAATTCACAATTTCCACCTTTAACCCATGTCTAGGTAGAAAGAATTTAAAATAAACAACACCACCATCCATATCATGTGATGTTAAAATCCATAGCATGAGGCCTACACATTGAGAAAATCAACCCATATTTTGATTTTAATCTCCAGAATTATATGTTTTTCCCCTTCAACGAAAAAATTTGTCTAATAAACATTGGTTTAGAATTTAGGATGATTGAATGATTCATGAATATTTTTCTCTCCACGAAACAAATTCATGTCCTAGAGGTCTGAGTTGATATAATTCTATTGTAATCCCACAGCCGTTAGTCATTCCTGTTCATTATCCCCATTATATATTTGTAACAAGTATTGAATTATTTAATGGGAGCCCACTAAGATTCATTAGTGAATAAAAAAATTCCCAACAACTTTTTCCAATGGGATATTATATTCTTAATGGATATTTACCCCTTAAACACATGATTTATTTTCCAGACTACATGCCATATTGGTTTCCACCAATGCTAATAGTTGAACAACTACCACCAGCCTTTACTTCCCATTGAATGAAATATTATTGGGTCATGGTTTACACTTACCATTACCCAACTATTAAATTATATTATAATACCCTCTAGGTCACACATATATGAATTGTACCCATTATCAAATAAATATTATATCATTATATTAATGTACCCGTTCATTTATTGGTGTGAATACCATATGAATAACCCAAAATCCTCATAAAAACGCCTTGGTCAAAATTTTATGAACATAAGCACTATACCTTGATAATCCTTTTTATATAATGATAGATTTCAAAATATTTGGTGTATACTACAACACCTAAAACTTCATAGATCATGCCATATAATAGAAGACATTACTAATATGAATTCTAAATCCTTGAAATGAAATTGTGTGTATGGACAATATTTAGAAGCCAATAATTTTATTTAATATTCCGACCATACACCAAGATATAAAATTAAATTACCCACCCCTATCCAAGGGCTTGATCTACCTAGGATACCCTTAGCTAACTACTAATGTAAATATACACTTGGGTATTGATCAAAAATGATCTTGCATACAGGCTAGATCTATGTAGGGGTCATAAAATAGAACTATATATGAATTTATTCCAATTAATATTTGATTTATAGTGATATATGAGTAATCTATTAGGGAACCGAACACCATTATCATAATCAAAATGAGAAAATTTTCCCATCTTGTGTATAGATCAGATCTATATGGGAGAGTCCAACAGAAGATATATTTTATGGGGAAATATGATAAAACTAAAATACCCCTTTTCTTATGAATTAGGTTGATTTGTGAAGGGAGACCTTATTTCCCAATAACTATGTGTGGATTTATTCTTATATATAAATGATATATCATGATGCTTGCATCCCACATCATGGGCCTAGACATAACATAAAAAAGTCCTCTCCATATATATGAGCTAGATCTGTTTAGGTAATTGTCAATCCAAAAACATTATATGGCTTGATATATATCCTGATATGATATATAGTGACACCAGGGTTCTCTGTCCAAAGTATAGTCACAGTTTCTGAGAAAAATTTTCAACTTTGTTATTTTTCCAATATATGATCCATATCTATTTTAGGGACCCTTTCCCTTTGTAGAACTATTTTCCACTTAATTATTATTTACATAGGATACCTTGTGATTCTATGACCCACTATCTTGGGACCAGCTACAATGTTAGGGGAAAATATATATTTTCCACTCCTTTCACATGAGCCTAATATATATAGGTATCTTATTACATACAAACAATGTTTGGATTGATTCATGACCTATCATAATATGTAGAAATGCATGAGTATGATATCATATGGTAGTCAAAGGTTAATCACCATATTATCCTCCCATTCTTTCTCATATATATCAATATAAATATCTCTCATTTTTCTAAAATTTTGTTAAGAGACCCACATCAATTAATTCCTCTCTCTAAATGATATCCATTCACTATCATGATATTTTAAAAGTTTGAGATCATGAAAAATAATTATAGGTCATATCTTCTCTTTTGAGGAGCGACATACCCCCCATAAACAATAATAAGATTTTGGAAGGGGAATATTTACCTAATAACTAAATTTGGATTGATTATTGTTCATACAAGATAAATAGAAATTCTTTTATTCTCCATAATGTCTCCTATCATAGTCATCTAAATAGTGATACCAAATTTTCTCCCCTACATTTGAGGTAAATATATGCAAGGAAGTGAATTTTATTTATTCTAACTATGTTTATAATTGTTAAAAAGAAAATAAATAATTGAAATATGATAAACCCCCCTCCAAATAGAGTGTTTAAAAATATTTCAATAATACTTTACCCAATGTATCTTCATTGTGTTATGAATAATTTCTTTACACGTCATCTGGATAATTGCAGAGGAATCCACACAAATATTATGTATAGTTTGATTAAAATTCTCCCTACCCACATCTATGTTCGACCTATGTGTAGAGACATGTGAGAACTACGGGTGTCCAATTTATTATCCCAAAAAAATATATAGTGACACTTCGATTCTCTATCCTAGGTTCAGTAGAAATTTCAAAAAAAAACTCCCATGAATATGATATTGATATATTAAATGAATCTAATCTTTTATTTTCCATTTTTTCTCATAATGATATTGTCTTATGTGGGATTAGAGAACTTTAATTATCATGCAACTAGAATGAGGTAGATTCCACCAAATCGGGCCACCTAATATAGTGTAACCCCCAAATATATTCTCTTTATAGTCAAAGGGATATATTCCAAATGAAATTTCAGATCTATGATTCTTCCCTCATGTGATATGTTAGAGACATCATTGAGGCTCAATCCCCTATATATTATTTGGAATCCCCCCCACATCCTTATCACATAATGTTTCAATGCACAAAATGGTCCAATCATGCAAAGATAATTTGTGTCATTTAAACTGCTTGAGCTTTGATTCCTGGATCACACTATAGGAAAGTGGACCTATACCAATTGGGATTCACACCCTGTTTTTTAAAACCATTTGTATAGCTTGTTTTTTTAAATTCTTTACCAATAGTTTTCATAATCCATTGGTATAGGATCCTTCTGTAAGGGATATTATAGTGCTTCTGACTAGCTGTTAGTATATATTGGATATACAAACATTTTTTTGAAACTATTGTTATAGAAAAACATATTTACCTAGAATGTGAGAGCTCCCCTCTTCGCATTTTACCCCCTCATGATCGATAACCCTATGAAATTAATTTTTATTCCACATCCTTATTAGTATCTCATCTCTTCCAACTTCAATTCGATTATTCTTGAATATCTAATTGGTATGTTAAAAAAATCATATCTTCTATAAAAGCATAATTTTACTTTATTTTATAGGTCTAAAAAATAACCTATATTCTAGTTTTTTAATTCTTCAAGATTATTTTAAGGAATGTTAGTTACAATTGGATTTGTTATTGAATTTCATAACAATTTAGATTGTAAGGGATGTTTTTTTAATTCAGTTAATCTTTACTTCTATTTAAGTCTAATATGGACCTATTATTTTTTGTGGTATATATAAGTTATGTCTATAAGTATATATTGTAGTACTTTGTCTATTTTTTTAAAATATTACTATGTTATGAAAATATTAATTTGAATTTTTTAATTAAAAAATTGAAATTATTCATTTCATGTATCAAAAAATACCACACACGCAACAATTTATATTACATCAAATATAACATGAATCCTATTCCTTATATATAATTTTAATTTGAATAGATCGCCAAATAAATATGAAAACAAAAGCTACCACTCTATGAATCTCAAATAATTATTATATTTTGTTTTAAATATTTGATTAAACACACTTATAAAATATTTTTTCATCACTCTTCAAAATGTATTTTATAATATCTTCCTAATTGGATCTCTTTTGAAAGCCTCCAACGATTCATTGAATGTTGTTAAATTTTAATCATTGTAATTAAACCAAAATAAATACATTAAAATATGTAAAAATAATTTTCAAATTTAAATGTCAAAATCACATTATTTAATATTGTACAAACAAACTACCTAAGATAACTACTTCAGGAAATAATAAATTATCGAATAATATAAAATTATATCTAAAAAAAATTTCTAGAAACCCAAATCAAGTGTATCCCCCTTAGAACTATTTCATTAAATTCAATCATGTTATCATTTTTTCTTTTAACTTGTCATTATTTTATCTCCTACAGTCAATGTTCACACTTTATCATTGCTTACCAAACATTGTGTTACACAAAAATTTAATTTTTTTTAGAATTATTTGATGCTTTTCATCTATTTTATCACCTCTATCACACTTTTACTAATCATCATACATAGTTACATGGTTATTTTTTTTACCATATATATCATGAATCCCACATCCTCATGTAATGTTTCTTGGGGGATGATTAGTAAATCTCAAAATGAATCATGTTAGCATCCCTCAATAAAATAAACCACTAATTATGGTTATATCTTTCCAAAATTCAAAATTTATATGTCTTTTTTTAGATGCATACCATAGAATAATAATATTTTATAAAATAATTTATATAATAATAATAACATAAGTTCAAAATTGAATAGAATAAGAGAAAAAATGAAAACAACAATTATAAACACAATTTTTGGTAGTACTATGTATATTAATTACAAATTTATATAATGGAATTCAATATTACGGTATTATATATATACTATTTATATATATATATATATATATATATTATTTTTCATTTATACAATAATTCTCCTATAGATTAGTTTTTTGGTTATAGTTTCATATAATGTGAACAATTATCTTTTCCATAAATATATTTTTTATTTAATAATAAATGAGGCTTAGGCCCCAACCTTTTAAAAAAGAGTTATAATACCATGTTTAATTCATGATTAAGTTAAATACCATATAACCAAATATAGTTCTCAAAAAAATTATTATGTATGGTATAACCATGGGGATAAAAGGAAATCTCAAAATGGTATTGATCTGAATGAGAATATTATATTGGAGAATATATTTGATGAATGTAATCTATTTATTCATCATCAATAGAAATAATGTTGGCCAACCAAATAATACATAGATATGAACAAAAGTGATTCATTAATTAAAATTATGATTTTTATAGGGTGAAAAAATTTAATGATGTTTATACGACACCAGTATTTTAGCAATGTGGTAAAATAAAAAGGATAGACTTTTTAATGTGACTAATTAAAGGGAAAACTATTTATGAAATTTATAATACTTCCAGTAATTATATTCCTAGCATTTTTAAGGAATGAAATCCATATGATGAAGATATTACCTTAAAACATTACATGGATTGGATGATAATTCACGAATGTGGATTTTCAAAAAACACAATTCATTATTACCTAATAGATTGCATCTTTTTCTAAGAAGAAACCACTGAATAAAATGAATCAATAAAATATGACAAAAATTGATTCAAGGAAAATATGTATGGAACACCATATTTTGTCACATAAAATGTAATGTAGAAATTTCAAAAATTTATTATACTCCATAATCATCTCATTTCTAATAAGGTATCAATAAATATGTAATGGAATGATGATGAGAGAATGAAGGATAAGGATGAGATTTTTCATCCTACATATTTATTAACATGAAGAAAATTTGATGCGCGATATCCTTATTTTTTTAATTGGTTTTTAAATTGTGAGGTTGTGTCCTTCAAGTGATGGTTCTAATCAAATTGGGAATATGCTTAAATCACGTGACACTTGAATGATTTTCATACACATTTATGACATTCCATTATGGATGTGTATGAAAAAACCATTCACTTTCATGGGTATACTCATATATATGACCTCTAATCCAATAAATGATATAGTTGTTTACATAAAACCTTTAATAAAAGAGTTGATTATTTTTCTTATAGTTGGTCTTCTCACGTACAATTATTGTTCAAAAGGCATATTTTAGATGCATGATGTACTTATATGGATGATAAATGATTTTAATTATTATGCCATGATGTTTGGATGGAGAACAAAAAGAAAATTTTCTTTTCCTATTTTTATAAACAATTCCAAATCTAAATGAATTAAATATCTCTATACTTTTTGTTTTTTTTTTGAAATTTGATGATTCATTCCAATGGACCATCCATATATGAATAATCATCGAAGGTTTGACAATACCATAGAGAATAAAGATACACATAAGTGTAGTTTTAGAATTGTTTTTATTAATTAATTGAATGATGTAAATTTTTTATTTAGGAAGGGTTAGATAAAATCTAGATATGGGTATAATTTTTTCAAAGAATCTAATTATAATTAGAAGAAGAACAGTTTCTTATTTGAGTTTTCTCATTCCTCAAACAATTTGTTACATAATTTCTTAGATGTATTACAGATTGAAAAAATATATATGTGAAATAATGCTTTCAATTATTTTAAATGTAAATGGAAATACAAAAGAAGATTTGTGATCTCTATATGACTTGGTTTATTGGTGTATCAAACTAGAATTGGATCTTTTGTGCATCAGTGATAATAAATGGATAGTTTAGTGTGGTTATAATGCGATTAAACCTATAGAAATAAAAATCTATAAGTACTAGATACTATCAATGTCTCTTATGGATATTCAATAAAGATTTAAAAATGGTTCAATAAATAAAATTTGATGTTGAAATCTTTCAAGAGTCGTGATTATCAAAACCTATTTCAAGAGTCGATTCCAATGTAAATCTTCCATCTACTTTCTAATATTGTATGGGTGGAAGTTATTTTGTTGTTCCATTTAAATTTATATCATTATGCTAATAATTTTTCCATGTATTTATTATAATAAGTGCTAAAAGAGGCACCATTAATTTGTGTGAGTAAGAAAAAAATATTTCCTCCATCATTTTTCACGTGCAAGTTGCATCTAACTCTCTATCTTGCAAATGAAATTCTTCTTATAATACAAGTTAAATTTCATTGGATGTATCCAATTAAAATAAATATACAGACATTTAAGTTTAATATTCAGAACAATAATTATCTTAAACATTATATCATAAAAGGCAACATGTCTTAAGAATGTATTGATTTCTATTTAATGTATTTATTTGTTGTGTCCATGTAATGGAAAAGACTAATAAGAAATGGAGAAGAGTAGAATGAAAAAATTGAACCTAGTTTTCCATCACTTCCCTAGACTGGCGAAATCCCTTGATCATATAAATTGAATATATTAAACCATTAAGATAAGGAGATGACACATCACATGGATTTTAAGTAATATTTTTGATTGAAAAGATTCAGGGTCTAACCCCCTTTTTCAATCATTAAAATGTGTATACCTATTTTGAAATGGGATGAGAGAAAACCCATATCAAGATTAGGTAAATACCTAAAGAAACATGACATAAAAGTCTTAATGATCTCAAGAGTCAAATATAATGAAAATTTTAAGAAAATAATAGAAACAAATCCCATTCCCCCCTCCCAAGAGACAATGAAATAGTCAAATCAATCAATGGTGATGTGTCACCCCAACATCCAAGATGTTATGTTGTGATAGACCAATACAACATAGAAGACAACTCATCGCACCCACATGATCATATATAATAAAGAACAAATGATAGGTTCTAACACACCTACCCCTATCTTGAGTCACCGACCCAATAACGCTTGTGAGGAACTCACTATACTATCACCCTGATGCCACACAAAACCAGAAATAAATCAAGGTGCAGATTCATATTTAGGGTTCCCATCTATCCAATAAAAGAGGAGTAATTATGGGTATCATAATACCCATCCCTCTTTCAAGGAATCTAACACCACAGTTCTTGAAAGAAGCCGCACCACCATAAAAATGAAATGAAAAAAATATAGTGCTCACATTAACATCATAATCCAATAAAACAAATAGACCCAAGAGTTAGAATATATCAAGATGAATCCGAATAGTGAAAAATTAATTAGAACATCATACTCAATAATGAAATGATAAATTGACAAAGACAATACACTCTCTCTATCCCATATCAATCATCCACAAAAAATTATACCACCATCCATCGATCTCACAGAACCTCTGTCTGTCATATGACAATAGGACCTTGACCTAGCCACCTAGAAATGAAACATGAGGGAAAAGATTATCCAAATTATTCCACCTAATAGATACACAATAACCTTATGAATCCCTTTCCCATAACACCTAGCCACTGTAAATTCATGAAACCCACACTAAAAATCAACTAATGAACCAAAATTTAGGAATAAACCAGATCTAGAGCACAAATATTGACCACAGAAAAGAAAAGAGATGAAACCACCACAACCATCATGGCCAGGACCAGAGTAAATGGGAGAGGATGGAAAACAATGGAAGAAAGAAACTCAATGATCACAAAGATAGATATCAGAAAAAAGTGGGAACTGGAGAAATATTCAGTGAAGATTTGTGAATGAAAATAAATTTTGATTAATGTGTACTAATTTATTATCATTGAAAATGAAATGAAAATTACAACATTACATGATGGTGTTATGGTCCTCACCATCCTATTATGTTGTGTATTTTATATTATACCCATATTTTAAAATCTATTTTATTATAGAGTCATCGAGAAAATACTAATATTAAATTATTACAAAAATGGTCAAGTAAGTTTGATGAAATACAACGCGATTCAGATGATGATGAGACATGGATTTTTTATTGATGATTATGGATTTAATGTTATTAATATGACCCAAACTCTTGCTACTGATTATGCATATATAGTGGAATCATTGGAAATGAAATTTTTCTTTGTGAATGATCATTTTTTACCTAAATTCAGTGTCATTATTAAAGTGGTACCTTGATATAATTTTAAAATGGTGGAGATGAAATTAACACATTCATTACCTCCATTAGCCTCAAACAATTTATAACTTATGATGAACCCAATAGTTTAATTATTTGATTTGATTGTGAACCTAAATTTTTAGTGGTAAATATATAGAATCACTCATATGTTTTCATTATTTTATTGGTTTATCTGGACTTGGGTTTTTTAGGTTAGCACTAATAAAATTTCATTAATATTTATTATAAATATTTTTTATCCAACTATTCCATCATGTTATTTTTCAACACATATTTTTATAAAGTTTTCTAAAATTTATATTTTTTAAAATTGAATTGTATTATTATAACCTAACAGACCAAAAAATAGAAACAATTCAATTAAAACAAAAAAAATATTAATTGAACATAATCATATTAATCTAATTACGATTAAAATGATATCTAAGAAAAATAAAGATCTAACATAAAATATGGAAAAATTACCTTACCAAAATATGAAACAAATGACCTAACCCAAATAAAATGGATAGATAAGCTAATTAATTAAGAAAAATGAACCAAATAACCAAAAAAATGAATTGGAGTGAACTAGAAATTTAAGAAAAAACTTATCATTGCCATGCTAAACATTCTCATTTGAATGTGTTGGTCTTTCTATGAAACATCTTTTGTGTTTTAGTATTCTTACACCTAAATATAATATGATCTAGTTATGTCACTATGTGTCCTTTATTTTTTAAAAAATTGGTATTCCTTTTTAAATCATGTCACTAAATCATTCTTATCAATATTACACATTAGTTATGAAAATATAATTAAATTCATATTTGTCTTCAAATATACGAAATAGAAAACATTGAAGTTGTACACAGGAAGATGATGTAAGAAAATAATCGCCCCATAGGAGAGGTGGTCATTACTCCTCTAATTCCAATTGTGAGTATAGTATTTCTAATATATATAAATAAGATATAATGTCATGTTATTATTTTTTTAACTTTTCATTCGGATCCACCACATATGATACAATTATTCTCCAATGAACCTAGTGTTATAAATTCTCAACCAAACGATGTAACTAGGTGGTATAAGAGCTTATCACACCACTCATCATACCTGGTCACACTACTCCCACTCATTATATGTACTATATAGATCACTTTATTATCTCATAGTGTCATTATAGGAACCCATGATATTTAGGTCACCTATACCTTAACAACCATTCCGATATGATTCTCCTCATTTTTATTTTCCTTATATGATGATGGTGCATACTCCTCAACTAGGTTATACTTTTCGCAAGACATATATGCCAACTTCTTTTCCTTAAACTCATTTCCCCCCAAACATCTAAATTCATACCCCTTTAACTTATAGCTTGACATATTTTGAGCTTCTTGAGGAGACATTGTACCCCACAAATACTGTATAGTTAGAAGATCCTTTAGAGCCTACGGATCCATAAATAACAACTAATATGAATGGATTATGTGTAGTTATGGAAACCTAGAAATTTATTTGACCCTAAATTATTATCATTGTATGATGAATTCATTTAATATTTTTTCCCTTCATAGTTGGATCTTAAACTATGAGTCATTGGCATACAAGCATGGGTGAGGTGTGGAACTGAAACACCCAACTGATGGTTTAGTACAGTGATTATAATCAAATGAATGTTAAAAAATACTAGAATTTAGGAGTTTCTTGGAAACATGTTCAAAATACTCTGACATCATTCTTTCCATGACACTATCCCAGAGAAACCTTCAAAATAAAGTAAAGGATAATGATTGGGCATAAATATGGGTTAGAAAATTCATTATATATAAGGTTATGTTATTATTGTATTTATATGAATTAATATTTTGGTACTAGATTCATTATAATTTTATCGATTGTGAGGCTATGAAGATACACAACTTATGTTTATTGGAGAAAATATATGCATGGGTTGTATAATAGTAGAGTCACTATAGTTGGAATATATTTAGAGGATCTACCTATCATGAATGAGTGTCCAACATTACATTATCAGAAAATGATTAACTATGGGAAGAATAACAAGTATAAGGTATTAATCAAATTTTATGGTTTTTTATAAAAATTATGGTGATTTTAAAAAAATACACTATTCTATACTGTTGAAAATTATTTTTTAGTAAGTGATAGAAATAAATAAAGGATGATAAAAAAATACCAACACACCATGGCGTGGACTACCGTTCCAAATCATTAAAGGAAGAAGGTACTTTTCTTCAACACTAATTTAGAATTTTTCTATTTAACTAAATAATAGAAATAAAATTTCTTCAGATGTAAATTATATAGACTCGTTATAATATTCTCATATAAATTATATTGAGGTACATGTGAATTTATGAACATTAAAATATATTTATGAGAAAATTATATTAAAGATTTTTTTGATGGATTAACATATGAATTTTAATTAATATTGATTTTAGTTGTTAGAATAAAGATCAATTTTAGAGTCTGTATTTACCAGTTTTGGTTCACGATCATCAACATTTGTATTGAATTTATTAGAGTACTTCTTGTAATAACCCTTCATTTTTTTAAATAAGTTTCATCCATTTTCTTTAAACCGTGTCTATTTTTAATGGAATTATGGTTATTGAAATTCCACAACAAATGTATCAATTTACCATATAACATTTAGACTATTCAATAATATAAATTCCCCATGAGTACATATTATTGATATTTTTCATTAATTTTTCCCATATTTTAATTTTTAATCACTATTATTCATGGAAATTAAATAAATACTAACCACCATCCCCCAAACATGGCCAATTATTTTACTCATGAATATTCTCTCAACAAGGAACTCAACATAAAATTATATCCCCTCAATCTAAATGTTTTTGAAAATGATTCTTTAACATTTAATGATATCCATAATTGATTTATAATATATATCTAGACTTATGTCATTCCCTGGGAATTCGCTCAACCCTAGGAAACCCCAAGGATGAATTTTGGTGATTTCTCACCCTATTATTGATTATATATATTTTATGATTGTTGGTTGATCTTCAAATATTTGTAATCATAAAATTTTTAATTTATAATTCCTCCAAAATCATTCATTTGACTTATAATAATAGAAAGGATCATCCAAGAACTAAAATATTTGGAAATTTATTTTAAAATTTTCATTTTCTATGATAGGGAATTTAGGGAATTTATGTTTAGGTTTTTCATATTTATAGTAAAAATTGAAGAACCAGTAAGATATTTTATTACATTGTAGGTAGCTTTTAAATCACCATTTAATTGGATAATTCCATAGTTCTCATGATTGATTGTTATTCCTGAAATTACTATTGATTTATTTAAGAAAAAATATTTCCACTCAAAATGACATTTTTCTATAAGACTCAATATTTTGATGAATAATTAGAGGATGCAACTATTTTATTGAAATATGGATTTAAAAATGGATTTCTTTGGGTCCTATTTTTCATTGTAAATGAAAATTATTACATGAATTTCATATATAGGATCCATATATGGATTTATTGGTTGAACATGGAATATAGATATAAAAGTATTAGGTGAATGCATAATGCCTAAAAATAGAAAACATATGAGTTTCATATTGTGTCGTTGTATTTACTAGAATGTATTCTTGTTAAAATTATTTGGTGTGACCAATTTGGAAATCATTAGCTTTCAAAAATAGGTGGTGGGTGTCTTATATAGTATAATTGAAATATCTAGGTTTCTACACCATGGAGATATGTGTACTATGTGTAGTAGTTTCTACTATATTGGTTAGATGGAAACACTTATTGATAAAAGATTCAGATTGATTGGGGATGCTATTTTAAATTGTATATGTACACGAAATAGAGTCACCTTATTTAAATAGAACAATAAATATAACTAATTTGGGAAGTCCAAAAAACATTAAATATAGTTTACATGTGATAGTGGAAAAACATAAAGTAAAATTTTATTATTTGAGATTGGAATGGATTAACTTGGGGATAGGACATTGGATAGGGAATTAAGTTTTTTTCTTGGTTATAGTGAAATATATATTTCCTTTGGGATTTGGTTTTCATAGTTAGATAGTATGAATTTGATAATTTGTGTGATTTATGGATTTTTTTCTTTTTTGAATCTTAAAAGTATTTATAAATGCTTTTTATTCACTAAGATATTCATTATTTTTTTTATCAGGATTTATAACTTGGTTTCTTAAAAAAAATATTCTTTGGTGTATTTACAGTCTAGAGATCATCCTGATGTATCTTTTACTCACCCATGTGTGTAAGGATTTGGTGAAAAATGGGTTTGGTTTGATTTTATATAGGTAAAGTAAGGGTTTAAAAAATATTGGAGAATAGTAAACAAAATTGTGAGTGTTAGGGATAAGGAAAATTTAGCTTGTGGTTGATCTTGGGTCATGGTGGAAAACATAATGTATGGTTTTATTCATTGGATCTTATATTTTTATTATTAAATTCATGATTTTAGAAAAATATTTTCTTCCACTATAATTCTAAAACCATTATTACAATTTTGTTTAATTTTATAAATTTTTCCGATACTCATACACATAATACTATTTTCTTTAGTAGGAAAATATTTACGCATGATTTTTTATCCCTTTTCACTTATCAACATCCACCAATAATTGGAGAATTAACTTGAGGAAATGAAACACTCTCACTCATCGTAAGAATTAGTCCCCATGTTGGGGTGTTACAAGTAGTTATAAAATGATGCAATTAAGAAAAATACATGGTAATTTTTGTATGTTTATTGAAATGGATTGAGGGATTATAAATTTAATCATAAAAAGGAATATATATCCTATGTTATGAGATAAGTAAATGAAATTATTTTGTATAATTCTTATAAAACATTGTCTAAATCACTTTAATAAACAGGGAATTGGTTGGAGAACCAATGAAGTTTATTAGGTTTCTTCCTAGGACAGGGATTATACAATATAAGGAATCATTATTTTTATAATTTGTAATTTCAGGAGAAAACTACTAATGTATTAATGTAACAAAAGTTCATTAATTGTTTCAAAATGAAGATATTCCTGGAAAATCATTCCAATTATACCCTACACTAAACTATATGTTGATGTGGGTGAGTGTTTTAACAAATTTTATTATGTACAATATTGATTATTTATTTCCTCTTCTATGGTGTTTTGTGGGATAAAAAATGTGGTTGTTAATGCATTATATTTAAATTAATTTACTTTCATTATAAGAATATGGTTTTTATTTTCCATTTTCTTATATTATGGTTTTAAATGATATATTTATAGGTTTTACATGATTGATGCAATGGTTTCATGAATTCTATATCAAGATCTCTATGATTACAAGGTATCTTTATTTATTTTACCTAATCTATGGAGAATATAAAACAATGTCTTACATAGGACATTATATTTTTTTAAACTCATTTAATGACCTAGTTTAATCTCTCAAAAGATATACTTGATTTCTAGCAAGAAAATCTCATGATATAGTTATTTTATATGTCCCATGATTCACTATTAAGTGTAGTCTTATTCATAAATATCATATGTGAAGACTATCGTCCAAAGATTACAATGGATTTCTTTTTTTTGAAGGGTAATAACAATAATTGAAAACAAATGTAATTAATTAAGATGAACAAGTTTATAGAATGATCAACTCATAACAATATCACTAGAGATGATCACATGGGTCATATAAAGTTTAAAAATGAATACATTATATAGGAATTTGAACTAATAATGCACTGATCCCTTATTAAGGGGAATACAAGACACTCCATTCAGATGTGAAAAAATTTTCTAAATACATTTTTCAATTCATTTTTATATATCTTTTACCTTGTTTTTTTTCAAGCTCATTACCCCTCACGACCTAATTTATATAACCTCTATTTTTTATTTAATATATTTTATCGGGAATATGAAATGGGATTCTAAAATATGTTTCATGCCTTAAATGATTATTATTACTAAATAATTCACTATATATTGTGGGATCTCTCTCTTTAACCACATTTCTGTTTAATACCATATAAGGGGAGGGAGGGAACCCTCTTCTCCATCTTTCCAAATGAATGGTATATTAATTTTGAATTAATAAAACCTCCCTATACCTAATTATTCTAGATCACAAAAAATCAACTCCAAATTTTGATCTCGCATTTTTATATGATTATTTTTTCAAAAAATTAATATTGATATCCATTGGTATTATATTTATAATTTTTCAATTTCCTTCCGGTTTTAATTCCCCATATGTTACTCCCATATCATATTGATGTAAAATAAGATTTATCATCCTTTTTTACATCCTATACTCACCCAATTTTTGATTTATAACTATAAATATATGTAAAAAAATAAATATTTATAATTTTATTCTGATTATATTTAACTCATTTTTTTAAATAGCATTCCCCACATATTATGATGATTTTCATTGAATTTAAAAAGTGTTTCTAGAATATTAACTCATTCTTTTCACTAAATTTTGAGCATCATGGCACATTTATTTTATATTACATAACACATATTCTTGTATATTATTTTTTTTCTTAATGATCAATCACTATTTCTTCAGGTATATATATTTCACCTAGTTATATGCCCTTTTCATATTGAAAATATTGGTTATAATGAATTAATTTTACTCAAAATATATTGTATTATTGAGTAATGATTTTTTGCATTGAATGTCATTATTGTGGGTAGTATTTAATATAGAAGTATGTGTGCCTCAATAATTTTTTTCCTCTATTGAAATACTAAATATTCATGTGTGGTAATGAAATAAGCACAATAACATATTATATGTTTTACATTGTTGATTTAATTTTTTATAACAATTTTATGACTTGAAAGTCCATTTTTATTTGAAATTATTTGATTTAGAGTCCCTTGAAGAAATGGAAGATAGAATCTTTTGGGAAAACTATTGTTTAAACTATGTATTAGAATATGATAACCATAAAAGTGTACAATTTCAATATGGGAATATTATTGTCCCCATTAGATATTGGCCCACATTATCATACAGTTTTAGTAGCACTAATATGGAAACAACTCGATCATAGGTAGAAAAAGCTTGTACAAAGGCAGTAGAGCCCAAAACAATATCATTACAACAGAGTGAACATAGTCAAAAGGATAACTAGAAATTTAGGACTGTTGTGGTGGCCTTATGTCCATCACATCCACCATATAACAACACTGTCTATTATAAATGATTTTTGATTATATATTCTTTATACAATTCATTGAACAATGGTAATGATAGTCCTTGTGGTTGTCTTGAAAATTAATTTTCTAATGATGGTGATGGAAAAGATGATGTGGATGATAATTCTAAGGATGACAGTGAGGATGATGTTGATGATGATGGTGATGACTATGATGATGAAAGTGAAGAGAGATATATAGAGAGGTCCTCTACATTTTTAACTTATATTGATGACAAATGATGTTTGGTGATTGGACATGAATTCATATATTTTATGTTTTTAATTTTTTTTATCACTAATTGAATTCATTAATTATTTTCCTTAATTTTTTATAATTCCTTTTAGTTATTTTCTTTTAGTAGGTGATGCTATTTATTTTTATAGGTTCTAGAACAATGAGTGGGTGCTTCTGGATACCAAGGTAAAGGGATTCTATTACAATTATTTCTATAATTGTAAGTGTATAAAATTATCAATATTTTAATTAAATCGTGGTGAAATTGGGTGGTTAGGGATGGTTATTCCAATGACTCATAGAATCATTGGAATATAACTATTATTATAGTTTCATAAAACTATTTTCATACTATAGATCTACATGTCCTATACCAAATGATTATAGAAAACCATTGTTATAGGTTAATACCCGTGACCATATTCCCCAGATATTGAAAACCCATTATTATACATCAAGTTTCTAATAGTTTCTATGGTATACATAGGATACCTCCCTAATTTTATAATCTAATATCAACCTTTCGTTTCCAGCCTCATTAGTGCATATCTATTGTAAGATTATTTTGCAACCTTCCCTCTCATAGATATATTCATATGAGTCTGGATGACTTTTAAATTTGTTCCATATCCCATATAGACTATCTTTTACCAGGACACATTCTTGATAAAATCCAACTCCCATGGGAGGGAAATATTTCATATGTGTCCCACTAAACTATGTTATCCTTGCGGGGCCATATTCTTAGTGGAGGTCATCCTCATGAAGAAAAATTCCATGTGATATTATAACATCCTCAAAGGTCCCTATACCCTTTAAGGTCAATCAGAAAACCCCACTCATGTGAAATCTCCATAAAATCCTTTTTTAAGACCTTTTTCCTATATGTCCTTACAACATGATGTTAAACTGTATGGAGTGGCCCTTGTCAATAGACATTAAATGGTACATTGTGACTCTTTATGTGACACAAAAATACATGGTCTATAATTCCTTTAATAAGGATGTGTCAGAAGTCCCTTTAAAGGCCAAATACTAGTATGAAAAGAACCAAACACCATCCAAGATGGTAAAAAATTTTATAGCGCTCTTCTATTTGGATTTAAGTCACAGAAACACCAAAACCAGCATTATTATTTAATAATGGGCTACAAGGTAGATAACTTTTGATATGTATAGATTGTTATGTAAATGGGATACATGTGAGTTATAGAGATTCTCACATTTGGAATTAACAAATTAATCTACAATGTTTGGGTAACCATTATCATATTAAGATCTAGGAATGATTCACAAACATATCATAAAAATATAAGTGAGTCTTTGAGTAGCCATTAATTCCCACCAACATCATGTGATGAGCCCAAAATCACATCCTATCAACTAATGTGAGTTCATAAGTGTAATCAGAAAGTGATAACAGCCACCAAATGACCACTTATGAATTCACATTGAATGAAAGACTTGAATATTGGTATTATTTTCTACACAAAAGAAAAAGAAGATAAAGGAGGCCATGATTATTTAGATCATGTGAAACCCCAAGAGACACGTGGTCACATAACTAGTAGAGGGTCATGTGCATGGTCATGTGAAACCCATAACCCATGGAATACCCCACAAACATGATTTTGAAAAGTCCTTTTGTTATAGTAAAGGAACCTTATAAAATCATCAATTGCATAGTGGCTTCTAGGAATGAACCCCCATGACATGAGAATTTTCAACTGGTGGAAACCTAAAACCCCTCCATAAATACGTTGAAAATTTTTGAAAATATAAAAAACATAGAGCCTATATCAATTGTAAAACTCATGTGATGGATCAAAAATAGGGATAAGAATTTTCTTGGAAAAAATTCATGAAAACTCGGAGAACCCCAACCATTTGTAAAATAATCAAATTAAAATAGGGGGATATTAGGATCCTCTTGAGGCCATAAAAAACATACGATGCACCCCTATAGATTTGAAAGATACCACAAGAACCCATCAACATGTCCACCTCGTCTCATAAAATGAAATTTGAAATTCACCTTCATCATGCGAAGGGCCCTTTAAATGTCCATATGAACTTGTTCTCCCGTATTTTGGCTCCATAAGTAAAAATAGATTGGATTATTCATGATGTGTTGAAACATCTCATAGGAGCTTTTTTTGGTCACATGAAGCATCACAAAGGGTTGCAGTGTCTGTATTTAACAAAATTCATGCATCCTCACATGATCCCAACCCTTTTATAATAAACAAAGGAAATAAAAAAGTAGAAGGAGAGAGCAACTTTTTGTCATAAAAATCATGTTATACAGCCTTAGAAACATTAATGATGATCAATGAACAAAATTCCATGTACAAATTGTCTCATGAAGCCCCCCATTTTGAGTGGCCATCTTTCTCTCATGAAAGGTTCCAGAAAAGTCACCTGCGATCACATGAAAGCCCTATGATAGGCACCCTGATCTTGCGAAGGCCCTTGGACATAACGACATAACAAATATTGAAGTACTTCAATATGTCTATATGATTCAATAAGACCCATCAATTGGATATAATACAATAAATGGGGAATTAATGGGATGGTGTTGATGTCTCCGAAAATCATGTGACACCCCCGGAGTGATCAATGGTAGGACCTCACACAGACATGTGACAGCAAAGCCTTCCACTAACTCCATATTGTATTTGTGTGATATGTGCTGTGAAAAGTGGAGAAAACTTGGCCAGTGAGTCCTATAAATCCCCCACCCCGGCATGAAAAATGAATACTTGAACACACATGGAGAGATGGATCTTTTGATACCAAGCGCCACAACATATTTCATAGAGCAGTGAATCTCTTGACCGAAAATTCTTGTAGTCATGAATGATCTCGGGAACAACTGGAGGGATCATGCGACATTCATTAATAGATTTCATGATCAATTATAGATCAATATAATTACTTATTTAAGGAAACATGATAAACATATTTTATATATTTTAACTCATGTGACACAGAAAACTAGATAATGCTGAATAAATATAAGGAATTTGTGATAAAAGGCTAGAACGTAAACTAAAATATGGGTACTTTTGTGAAGAACATATAAGATAATCCGCATGCTCTTCAGGTGAACCATCCAAGATACAAAAAAACACTAGGACATGTCACCTCGATCTCCTGATGCTCATTTTTTATATTATTTGGATCATGATAAGTCCTTTGAACATGTCAAAGAATTTCACATGGTTACCCATAGTAATTCCACCCAAGTCTCACGAATCCCTTTATGATCCTTGCCCCAACCATGCAGTGTCCTTCAAACATGTTTCTCATGTCATATGATGACCCCAACACATGTTATATGAGACTCGTTATATCAACCCACAGGTCAATTGGATCTCATAGTTCCCTCTCAGCACACCATCAAGATCTTGTGGTAACCCCTAGACATGCCATCCATGATCATTTGGCACCCTCTTGACATGTCTCATTGAATCTTGCAGTGCCCTTGAAGAATTTTATCGAGATTTCTTGATGGCATAAAGGAAAGTCATGTGGGTAATGTGACGCCCTTTAGACTTGTTATCTAAAACCATGCAATGGATTCCATGATCTGTCAGTCAGATCTCATGATGTCCTCTTGACATGTCAGTTAGGATCCTGTGATGATCCTAAAACATGCCCCTCATGATATGAAACATCTCTCTAAAAATACAAATGGATCATGTTATTTTCATTGGACATGTACACAATATAACCAAACATGTTCACATATCCTTTAAAATGTCGAGAAGGTTTTCAAGTGTGACAAGAAGGAAAGCATAAAAGGTAATAAGGGAATCCTAGGGTTTGATAACATTGACCACCCTAAGTGTGTAAGCCTCAAACAAAAGTGAAACATCATTTTGTAAGCTCTGACCAGCGGCATAACATGATATGTCCCATGATGGGTCATAATATAGATGTAAATGTAAATGAGATGACACAATAAAAGATGGGGGTGAATTGTAGGATTAAAAAACATTGTATTTAAACTCTTAGGAAAGAACTCGGTTTAAGAGGTCTTAAAATAATACAATTCAAAACCAATAAAAATGACCATACAGATCTCGGATCCAATGGATATGACATGATGTAATACCACAAGTAATAAAAAAAGTATTTGAATTGAATACAGTTACCAGAGTAATAAAAATGTAAATGATTCTACCATACAATGTATAAAATCTCTTAATAAAATATGTAAATAATGAATCATAATTGAAATAATTACAATAGAAAATAATAAGAATAAAAAGAATAAAAAAAATGACTCCATTTCTATTATAGAATTTAGTGGAAAAAAACAATTCTATTAAAATTCGATTATCCCAAAGAGTAGGGTATCCTTTCACTGACGATAAAAGTTCTGTCATACAATCACCTTGGTAATCCCTCGATACGATGATCAGGATAACAATATTCCAATCCCAAGAAGCCCTTGATTAACAATGTAATTGGAAATTCTATCTTTCAAACACTTAAAATCTATTTATACGATGATAGGTAGCATGTCTTAATATCCCTAGAATCCCTCGATCGTTTTCACAATGATCGGATGAAAACATCAAAAACAAAGAACATATAGAAATAAAAGAACATGGAAAAATTAGTTCACTTATTTTATATTCAATGATTTCACACAAAGAAATAGAGAAGTCACAACGTCTCTCTCAGAAACTTGTAAGATCCAAAGGTTTTGTATTCAGTTTCGAATGACCTCTTATTTATTAGATTTAGGTTCCAACTGTCATATCTCCTCCAACGGTCATATTTCGATAGAAAATTCGGAGGGACTTGGACACCTAGAATTACAACGGTCAAAACAAATAGAATACTCGACATCGTTTTTATTATTGTATTACTTAGTCAATGATATCGTTTTAGTTAGAAAATAATAATCAAAAAAGTATGAAACAATGAGTTTGAGAAAACTGTATGCGATATTGGAGTAAAATAATAGTATAATGCATTCCATGAGTACGATTAATCATATGGTCACAATGTTTGACATGAATACAATGCATATAGTGATTATGGTACAAAAAATAGTTTTGATTCTTATCATAGATATGATGCATATTGTGGTTACGATTTATATAATGGTTACGATTCATATCACGGTTAAGATGCGTGATATATAATCGGGTTATGATACATGACTACAATTCAGTACTTATCCTGGTTACGATACATGATTACGACACAATACTTAACCTGGTTATGATACATGATTACGATACAATACATAACCTGGTGATGATACAAGATTCGGATACAATACATAACCGGGTTACAATACAATATTACAATACAGTACATAACCTGGTTATAATGCATGATTATGATACATAATATGTGGTTAAAATTATAAAAAAATTGTACATGGTTATGATGAGAAACGATATATGTGAATATGATTGAAATAAAAATTTCATAATAAGGAAATTTAGATCAACAACATGAGTGGATACGATGGAAAACAAAGTTTGTGGTTACGATTTTATGAAAAATAGCACAATATTACAACGTAGATCAACAACATGTGTGGTTAAGATAGAAAACAGTGATCATGATTACAATTGTATGAAATTATGATATATGTAATTACAATGAAAATACAACATATAAAACAAGATGTAATTTTAGATTTCCAAAACAAAAAGATCAATGGAAAACTCGAAACATGTTTTGACTCAAAAATATCCCCCTTTTTGGAATGAAAAATACAAAATAAATAATAAAGACTTATATCCCCCCTGATTTTTGAAAAATTTCATGAAAGTAATAGTGAATATTACTAATTCCACCCAAGGATAAAAAAACACCTAGGATAGTATTATCTTTATTTCTACTTTTGAGTTATCCACCTTAAAACGGTATTCACAAATTTATTATTTTCTAAACTATTCTCCCCCTGGTGATTTTCAAAAAAAAAATAGGGAAGGTATTCATTTCCTACAAAAGGATATTGTAACAAATTATTAAATAATAGACATTACATTGAATGAAATAGGTTTTTGTTACAAAAAGAGTTCTGAAAATCATTCATTCCCCTTTTTTTTCTTCAAAAGATTGAACATTAAAAGAGTCATATTTTTTAACTATTTTCTATACTCCATTAGTTTATCAAGAGGTTTTTTCTGAGCCTTTAGATTTACAACATGTTCAAAAATTATCCTTTCATTCTTCAAGATCCTCTCTTCCTGAAGCCAATTATTCGTTTCCTGGGCTTTAATCCTTGCTTCCTGGTTACTGAAATCATCTAGTCTATGTTTGTAGGCATTCTCTTGGACTCAAATTCAATTTTATAGAAATTCAACCTCATTACTATATTTCTCCAATTTTTCTTTTAGTCGAACATGCTCTTTAAATTATATTCCTTTTTATGTACCCTTTCATTGAATTCAATCAAGTTTTTCATTCAACATAGCAACCAACGTTTGATAGAGATATTTGAGATCATTTACCCTATTCACTAATTCATATTGATTATCCAAATGATTCTTGAGACTATCATCAATGAAGTACAACCAATTAACAACCTTATTAAAAGCCTTGTTATGATCAGTAACATGTTCCTTGAATATCTTAAAATTATATTCAATATTCAAAAACATGTCCATCATTGTCTTAGAAGATTTAGTTCTATCATTATGAGGATTTGAAAGGATTTATATCATGGATTTAATCTTTGTAATGAATGATATCATCATTTCCAATCTATTCAAATCTTGTTCAATGTACTAAATTTCTTTCAATGTGATTGTCCTTTCTGAATCCTTATCTTTAGAGTATTCAGGGAGATTAGAAAAATGACTTTCAGTACCGATCAATTCAGTTGGATGATTCTGATTCTTATTAGATTCTTCCTCTTATTATACTATATCTGAAATTTGAATGAATTTCCCTGATGATACCCCTTTAGATACATTCTTTCAAGGTTGAGGATCATGAGATGGAAAATTAAACGATAGAACTTCTGAGGATTCTGTGCAATGATCTCTGTTTTTTACACCTTCTTTCTCTTCAACTTATAGTTATTCGCGATATTGTTCTTATTCCCCTTGTTCTTCTTGTTCTTTTTCATCTTCTGAATCTTGAATAATAGATTGTGTAGCTGATTTTTCAGATGCATGTACATCCTTTCCATTTTCTGCTGGATCCGATTGAATCTGAAACAGTGGCTCCATTATTACAATACTGTTTTTCTCTTGAATAGATATTTCTATAATACTATCAATGTCTATAGCTTGGTAAATTCCCTTCTTCATTATTTTATTCCTATTTTTATTCCTTTAATGTTTCTTCAGATATTATTTTCAGATCTAGGGCTTCAGTTGGATACAAACCAAATTGAAAATCCCTTTTTTTCCTTTCTTCCTTCTTCTTCTATCACTCAACATCAACCTCATCTAAAATTGATTTTTGTTTGTTTGATGACTTTGGGGTTATTGTATTAACTACCTTTCTTTTCCTTAATGTTATCTTGGATGGCTCAAAATTTTCATCACTACTATAAAATACTTCCTTTTCTTTCTCATCTTTGGGATCTTTCTCAAACTTTTTTTATTCAAGATTGAATCGTATCATGATCCTCCTTATCATAGCCTTATGGATTAAGTTCTCTTCAAAGGAAATTGGATCTAACATGACTGATAAATTTCATAAACTCAATAATTCTTTCATAAAATTTCTGATGATGGTGGAAAGCATGATCAGATGTGATTTTATGGCACCAGATTTGAGCTTCTTTATTCATCAATAAAATGAATCCCATCAGATTGAACATCCTCATATTCACCAAATAATTAAGCACATACACATATGAAACTTTTAAAGTTTACTTATCACCTTTTATCAGCAATAAATAGCCTTTCATTTAGATGGACTTACCTTTATCTTGTTCTCATGAATCTCAAAAAGTAATTCTTTAGCTTTACTCTTATCAACATTCCCATCAGATTTCAGTAGTTTTTTAGAAGGACATTGGGAATCACACTCACATGGAACAGCTAGAAATGTAGCTTCTTGTTTTATTGAAGTTTTATACTTCTTATCATAAATAATAAATTAAATATTAAGAACCTTTTCTATCTCTATTGAATTATAAAATTATAACACCTCATCATGATACATAATATCTTGGTCTGAATCCTGTCTTTAAGCCAAAATGGATTCACATCCATGGAAACTGATTATCCTTTTCAAAGATGAATCAAGATTCTTATAAAAGTCTCGAGAGACTAACCTTTCACCTAGAAAGGTCATGAAATAGAAATCTATTGAAGACATATCCTTTGAAGATACAGAATTTGACTTGGACAAGAAATACTAACTCAACCCTAATGATTTTCCTGGTTACAAAATATGAGTAGATCATTGATTACGAAAACTGGGGTGAAATGGGATTACGAACCATGCTTTATTTATTGAGCATCATGACTTAGAAAAAATCTGAGGAGTTTGATGTGGGACTGGTTGGGCAAGGTTATTTAAAAAAGAAATTGACGGTAAGTATTAGATCTAAAAGATCCAATGGTCAAGAATGACTTCAAACTCTTGAGGTTTTCTATAATATAAAATCGTATTCAGAATGAATCTGATTATTAATTGAAAGAAAGAATTGAGAAATAGCTATTTGAAATACAATTAACAATGTGTTTTTTTATAAGTAGTACCTGTCATAGCATGAGTATAGGTGCATTGGTTTCAGTATATGGTTCTTTTGATAATAATATAAAAAAATATGTAAAATTGAAAATATTTCTAAAATATATAAAATCATATAAACGGATACCAAAAATCTAGTACTGATAGAATAATCCAATACTAATAATCTAGTACCAATAACATGAAACATGAAACTGATAAAGGTGATACTGCTTAAAATGTGAAACGATAAAAGTTAAACCGAAAAAATGTAAAACTAATAAGTGAAACCGATAAAATGTAAAACAAATAAGTGAAACCAAAAGACATATAAAACAAATAAAAATAAAACCAATACCGATTAATGTGAAACTGATAAACATGTAAAACTAATAAGTGAAACCAATAAAGGTAATATCGATAAATATAAAACTAATAAATGTAAAACTAAAGAGTGAAATGAACACCCACCTTTTAAAAGAAGTATCATAATGTAAGGATATGGTTTATACAAGAAATATATATGAATGATTACATTAAAGAAATCATTCCAAGTTTCTATTTAATGTAGTCAAATTCATCAGAACATAGGGTTTTTTTAAATATCAGCATGTTGTTATTGCATTCTAATGAATTTTAAAATAATATCTTTTTCTCTGTGTGATCTCAAAGAATGTGATGCCTAATGTCTATGTGTTTTGCATGTGAGTGATGTGCAAGGTTTTTATTAAGAGTAGTGGAAATATTATTATCACATAGAATTTCAGTTTTGTAAAGATGCATTCTATAGTTAGTGAGTGTGTGTTTCATCCACAACACTTTAGAACAATAACTTCAAACTGCTAAAAATCAGCTTCAGCACTTGAAAGTGCTACTGAAAGTTGTTTTTTTCATGACCAATAAACTAATGCATCTCCTAATAATGAAATGTTTCATATGTAATTTTTCTATCCATTCTACAACCAAAAAATTCAAAATCCGATAAACTTTTAAAAAAAATCATTTCCAGAAGAATAAAATATTCTTAAATCCACAGTTCCCTTTATGTACTGAAAAATTATTTTCACTACTTTTAAATGATATTCTTTTGGATTGGATTGATATATTTCAAATAAGAATAATGAAAACTTTAAGCCTAGATGGTTAGCCATTAAGTATAAAAACTTCTTATCATTCTTTAATAAGATGTTTGATTTACTAGTTTCCCAGGTTCATTGAGATCAAGTGTATTTGAGGTACTTATTTGAGTGTTTATACTTTTTTTATTTTCATATACATACTTTTTGAGTAAATAATTGATTTAATAATTTTTGGATTTATAGGTTCCTTTTAGTATATGAGATATTTGAAAACCTAAAAATAATGTTAACTCCCCCATCATACTCATTTCAAACTTATATTTCATTACATTCACAAAATAATTAGTTAGATATTGCTGAGTTGCTTCAAATATAATGTCATCGACATAAATATAGAGAGTAAAAATGGTTTTTTTCCATTATAATAAAAAGAGTTGGGTCTGCAGTACTTTTTTCACAATTATTTTGTAAAAGAAATCATGTAAGTCTATCATACCAAGATCTAGGGGATTGTTTAAAGCCATAAAAATCTTTGGTAAGTTTGAAAACATGATCAAGGTGTTTTGAATCTACAAAACCAGGATGTTTTTATTCAAAAAATTCTTCTTATAAAAATCCATTATGAAAAGATCATTTTACATCCATTTGGAAAAGTTTGAAGTTAAATAATGATGCAAAGGCTTATAGAATATGAATAGATTCAAGTTTCAAAATTAGATCATAGGTTTCTTCATATTCTATTACCTATGGTTTATTATATACTTTAGCAAAAATTATTTCTTTATTTCTTATAATGAATCCATTTTCATCACATTTATTTTGGAAAAACCATTTCACACCAATTACGGTTGTTTCTTTATGTCTTTCAACCAAGGTCCAGACTAGATTCCATTCAAATTCATTTAGTTCAGCTTGCATTTCTTTAATAATATCTTTTTCACCTAAGGCCTCATTAGAAGTTTTAGGATCGAATTGTGATAGAAAAGAAAGATGTTCTATTTCATTTCTCATTAAATTTCTAGTCCTTATGGGTTGATTAACATAAAAAATTATATTACCACTGGGATGATTCCTATGAAATAATTGATTGGGGTTTTTTAAAACATTTTCATCAACCTAAGATAATAAGCCTTCTATGGTAGATATTTTAGAGAAATTTCCTTGGGTTTTTTCTTTTTCAGAAGATTTTTCAATCATGGTTTGATAATCAGTATGTTAAAACACATCTATTGATGTATTTAGGGGTTGTTTAAAAAAAAGTTTCGGTTTCATCATATTTAACCTGATATTTTTCCTCAATTGTACACGAGTCTTTGTTAAAATATATTAAGCTTTAGAAGTAATGGAATAACCTAGAAAGATTCATTCATTTGATGTGGGTACTAATTTATTTAAATTATCTTTAGTATTCAATATGAATACTTTTCCTCAAAATACTATTAAGTACGAAACATTAGGTTTTCAGCAAGTCTAGAATTCATATGGTGCTTTATTAATAAAAGTTCAAGTTAAAACATTATTTATAGTATGACATGCAGTATTAATAGCTTCAACCCAAAAATGCATAGCAATTGAGTATTCAATCATCATGGTCCTTGTCATTTTCTAAATAATTTTATTTATTCATTCAAAAACATTATTTTTCTATGGGTTCTTGGAGATGAAATGTAGTGAGTAATACCACTCTTACTACAAAAAAGTATCAAAATACAAATTTTAAAATTCACCACCATGGTCACTAGGAATAGTTACCAATTATAGTTTTTTCCCATTTTTAACATGGGCTCTAAATGTTTTGAAATATAAAAAACCCTCAGATTTATTTTCAAAAAAATAGACCAATGTAAATCTAATGTAGCCATCAACTAATACAAATACATAGTATTTACCTCCAATAAATCCAGTTTTATTAGGATTAAAATGATCCATATAAACTAACTATAATATATTATAATTAGAAACTTCATTAATTTATTTAAATCTAGTGTCATATTTATTTTCATATAGAAAATGGTCACAAAATTTTAATGAATCATAACAAAGATCCAGTAGATCCTTAACAAGTTTTTTCTTTGAGATTTTAAAAAGGTTCCTAAGGTTACAACATCATAGAATTTTAATACATAACCATGATTGTTCTTCTTCTGCACTTAAGCAAGGTAAGTCTTGTCTCCTATGGTCTTATAATTCGATTGTGTAAACATTATCATGCCTATGGTAAGAGATAATGAATTCAACCTTGTAATTTTTGACTAAAAATTTATCATTCCTAATATTCACAAGTTAACGTTCATCACATAATTATTTTATTCTTATAAGGTTGTTCTTACGACATTTGAAAAACAAAACATTTGAAATTAAAACCATTCCTAAAAGAACAATATTACCTGTTCCAATGATCAATCCTGGAGAATTATTTACTAAGGTGACTCTTCCACCATTCATTTCAATAATATTTTCAGATAAATCATTTTTTCTAGTTATATATCAAGAACAAAAAATATCCATGTTCCAAATGTTCTTGTTTTTGGTACACTTTTTATTTTCCTTTAAAAGAAAAAATTAGTTTTTTAGAACCTGAACTTGTTTGCGTCCCGAAATATTAGATAAAAGAAATTTTGGAATCCAAATTTTTTATCAAAATGAGATTTATAAATCATAAATATTGAGTTTTATTAAATGAAAAATTTCTTTCCCAATGTCTACTATATTTAAATTTAGTGCAAAATGGGGCACTTTGTGGGATAAAATTGTTATGGCTAAAAAACATTTTTGAATGAGTATAACCAATTCTGGAACTATTTCATAGAGAAAGAATTTGAGAATAAATTTTATCAAATTCATTCCTTCTAGTCGTAAAATTTTATAATATTTTCACAAGAGAAAGAAATTTAGAGTTTAGTCTAATGAAAAAATTACCATTCCAGAAGGAAATGGTTTTGGAATTCTTTTTTGTTTCAATTTTTTTCTCTAAAAAAAGTTTATCGATGTCTTTATAAAGTTTATACTTCTCATAATTTACTTCTATATGAGTTTTGGGTATATTTTTCATATCAACAGTTTTCCTATCAAGATCTTTTAAAGGATTTGATATTTTGTTTGTATGAATTTTTATTCTAGAATTCTCCTCTTCATGTTTTTTTTTGTTTGGAATTCTCATTCTCAAGTAATTTAGTAAATTTGGATACTTCTTTAAAAAAAAGTTATATTGTATTCTATTGAGGAATATTATTCATCCAAATAATAAGAATATTTCTGATCTGTGTAACTTGAATTTAAAGATACATTTTTGAGAGATACTTCATTTTGTACCTTATCCATGAGATAATGATTTTCAATACGTAGTTTGGCTGTGAATCCTATATTATTCTGAAAAAATGATTCATATTCTGAATATTCATATGATGAATCACTATCACTTTCACTCCAGGTATCATTTTCTTTCAATAATAGCTTTGTATTTGACTTATAATACCATTTCTTGTTTCTTTCTAAATTTTTCTTTTTTGCTATCATTTATTTTAATCAAAGGAAAATCTGGTATAATATGACCTGCTATATTACATTCAGAACTTGTTACTTTCGATTATTTCTTGTTCTTTTTATCTTTCTTTTTTAATCTGTACTGAAATTATTTCTTTTCCAAAATCTTGTTCATTCTTAAAGCATGATTGGATAATTCATTCTCTAAAGGATCACTTTCACTAGATTCTAATATAACAAAAACATTCATAGTGTTGTATCTTTTTATCCTTTATGGTGTCTTGTCTTTAGATATAGTAGTAAATTCTCTATGTCCATTACCATTCTACTTCTTATTAAAATCTACATATATTTTCATTCTTGATTCATGTTGTAAGAGAGTTCCAAATAATTTATCCATAGTGATTTCATTAACATTCATATTATCATCAATATTTTTCCTTTCTGATTCCCACTTGTTGGGAATTATATCGATTATCTAATCCACAAGAACATCATCATAAAGACCATTTTATCCTATGGATTAAAGACTATATAATATTGTCATGAATCATTGTTGTATCTGGAATACTGGTTCTGCATGGGGAAAAACAAAACCATGATATACTACTCGGAGCATGGATCTTCATGTTTCTATAACTTTGGCTATAACAAAATGTGTGAATTATAGTTTCTTCAAAAAATAATTTGCATCATTTCATGAAGATATCTGACTATGTATATTTATGGTCATAGAATACAAAAAAGTTTTACATACCTTTTAATTCAATTGATATTCTATTTTCTTATGGTTGTTGAAGGTTCTTACTTCATTGTATGAGATTTTTTAATCTCCAATAAGCATGAAATATTTTTACACTCCAGTATTAATGAAAAAAGTCTCCATTAGATCTCTCCAGTACTCGTAATCATTCCCATAAAAAATAGGTGGTATATTTGGGATTTTATTCTTAATTGATCCAATATTTATTCCTGGTATATTAAAAAAACAATATGCTCCTACTCCACATGTTAATGTTTTAAGTAGTTTTAAACAAAATATGTGTAATAGAAATACATTTGTCTTACTGAATGAAATTAGGAAATTAAAAAAATCAGTGGAAACCTGCTCTGATACCAATTATTGGATCATAATATAGATGTAAATGTATATGATATGACACAATTCAAGAGGGGGGGTGAATAGTATATCTAAAATACATTGTATTTTAACTCATAAGAAAAATATTAGTTTAAGAGGATTTAAAATAATACTATTCACCACAAATACAAAAGACTATAGTGGTCTTGGATCTTATGTATATGAAATGGTGTAATACCACGAGTAATGAAAAAGAATTATATTTGAATTAAATACATTGATCTGAGTAATAAAAAAGTAACTGATTCTACCATACATCGTATATAATTTCTTTTTACAATATGTAAATCGTAATGGACAAAATTACAATAGAAAAGAATAAGAATATGAAGATGAAAAAAATGATCCATTTCTATTATAGAATACAGTAGAAAAAAAGGTATTACAATTATTTTATCCCAAATATTAGGGCGTCCTTTCACATAGGATAAAAGGTATGTCATACACCCACATTAGTAATCCCTCGATATGATTATTGGCACGAGTGTCTTCCTATCCCTAGAAGCCCTCGATTAAGAAGGGAAACAGAACCTATGTCTTTCAAACACTTGAAATCCCTCGATATGATGATCAACAACATGTCTTCTAATCCCTAGAATCCCTCTATTATTATCAAAATGATCAGACACACAAATAAGAAACAAATCAATTATAGAAATACAAGAACTTGGAACAATCCATTCACTTCGTGTATCAAAAATACTTTTTCATGAAGTAAGACAGAAGTCACAACATCTCTCACTAGATCTTGTAAGATACAAAAAAATTTTATTTTGGTTCGAATGACCTTCTATTTATAGGATTCAAGTTCCAATTGTCCTATCTCTTCCAATGGTCATATTTATCTTGAAAATTTGGTGGGACTTGGACTCATGGAATTAATATAGTCAAAACAAATAGAATACATGAAATCCTTTTGATTAGTGTATTACTAATTCAACAACATAGTGTTTTCTAGAATATAGTATGTAAAAAATTATGAAACAATGAGTATGAGAAACATGTATATGATATTGGAGTAAAATAAGAGTATAATGCATTCTATGTGTACAATTAATAATGTGGTCCCAATGCTTGTCAAGATTATGATGCATATGGTGGTTATATTACAAAACATGGTAATGATTATTAACATGGATAAAATGCATATCGTGGTTATGATTTATATCATGGTTAAAATTAATATTACAGTTATGATGTGCAACATATAATATGGTTATGATTATTGATTACGACACACTACTTAACATAGTTACGATAGGTGATTACGATGCAATACTTAACCTGATTACAATACATTATTATGACACAATACTGAACCTAGTTACGATACATAATGAAGATACAATACATAACTAGGTTACAATGAATGATTACGATACAATACATAACCTAGTTACAATTAATGTTTACGATACATAATATGTGTTTACAATTATAAAACAATTTATGTGGTTATGATGAAAAATAATATATGTGATTATGATTGAAATAAAAAACGACATAATATTAAAATGAATATCGACAACATTGGTGGTTACGATAGAAAAAATGTATGGGATTATGATTTTAAGACAAACGAAATAATATAACAATGTAGATCAACAACATGTGTGGTTTCAATGGAAAACAAAGTCCGTGATTACAATTTTATGTGATTTTGATATATGTAATTATTATGAGAATATACCATATAAAACAAGAAGTAATTTTTTATTTCTAAAATAAAAAGATCAATGGGAAACTCAAAACCTGTTTTGAATCAACATCTCATAGACAAGGAAAACCTCAGCATGTTAGCCCTGGCTAGTGGCATAACCTAATATGTAATGTATATAAGGGAAAACACAATGTGTATTCCCCGAAAATTAACATAATATGATAGGAATTTCATATAAGGGAATCCTCAGTGTTTAATCCTTCACTAATGGCATAATATGATATTTACCACATATAATGGAAATTTACGAGTATAAGACCGGACTAGTTAAACTATGAGGAATCCAATTTATTCCATAATGAGGATACATAGGAAGCCTTCCTAAGGCCTGAGCCCAAACTCAAATGGGAATCCACCTGAGTGTACTCCCCACCTTGTCTGTAAAATTTCAACCACTGAGACACAATCATTTCCATGGGATAATCATCCCAACTCATTCTTCAATAGATTAAGAAATAAATTAAACTATGGTTACTATAATTATATCCCTAACCAAGATATATAGGATGCCTCCCTGAGGCCTGAGCTCCATATTAAAAATCAGAAGGGTAGTCCCAACACATAAGCACCACATCCATATTGAATGAGGTTTATCACTTTATAACCGTTGTTCCTAACACCAATCATAGATGATGTCATCTTAGAGAGCCACAAAAAATACCATTGACATCATGAATCTCCGCCATCCATGAAAATCATTGTATGCAAGCCCTGATGAGTGGCATGATATAAATATCCCATATATAAGGGAATATACCTAGGGCCTTGTATCATGGAAATGATCGAACTATGATAACTCTAATTCCTACCCTAACCAAAATACATTTGACATATACTCGATATTCATTCCTAGATATCTGATCCCAAGTTCCCACACATATTTTTTTATGTATGACTTTAAACCACATGGGTTTAATGAGCTACATGGGTTTTGATTCCTATAATAAACAGGATATATAGGATTCCTCATAATGGATCAATCGGTTTCCTAGGAATATTTTTTTCCTCCCATCATGGTAGAAAATTATGAAGTTCTCGATTATATAGATTCAAAAAATAAGTAGAAATTCATTATTGAGAAATAAATGAAGAACATTGGATACATACAGATAATTGAATAATGATATCCGCTTTATATTTTTTATTCAAAATATGATGAACATATAATAAATTTTAGGAAAATCTGTATTATATAATGATTGGGAAGAGATTCTCAGTCATATATTAAATCTATTAGAGAGTCCAATAGAAGGAAATTGTTCCTCCCAAAATGGTGGGATAATCACGAGCCACATCCTATCGATCACTATGAGTCCCCAATCATTATTGGGTCTAAAACCCCAATTGACCACCTACCTTTTTAAAGTAGGTCTGTACCCAATTATGGATGAAGGGACCACTGAGAGTTTCTATTAATAACAAAAATGGTTACATGATGATAATGATCATGCAAGAAATAAAATCCTCCACAATCAATGATCTAGAAAAACCAAATCCACCTTAAATAGGGGATCTCGATCATCACTTCTTCTATTAAAAAAGTGACCCTAATGTGAAACTCTTAAATAATAAAATTTTTGGGACATCATCCATTATACCATTTGGTTTTCCCATTACATGCAGAAAAAAAATTGTGAACCATATGTGAATCTATCAAATAAAAAAATGATCAGGTTATCATCTTTCGGGACATTTTGTTTTCACATTATATAAAAACAAAAATCGTGAACCTGATGAGAATCTCTCAAATAAAATAATGATCGATTAAAAATTTATGATTTTTTTTTTGAATACTCCATGAAATAAATGACCCCTATGTAAAAACCTCAAATAGTAATATGGTTAGATTGCCATGTGTCAAAACACTTTGTTGGAATGTCAAAAAATCTAATGAAACTAAAATAAATATTATTATTGATCCTCTGTAACTAGGGTTTCCATTAAATAATCCCATCCTCACTTTGAAATGTCCACATGAGAAAAATGGAGGAATTGTAAATAAAATGATAATTGTGTTAACCATGAATATCTAATTGGGCACACATATTTCCCAAAATATTTCACTAATCGGTATCATTGATACATGTTGTCATCAGGAAATAATATACTGATCTTATCAACAACATACTGATCTGATATAGTGTCTCCATCATTATGTAATTGTTCCAAAAAAAACCTATGGTCGCAACACCTGCGGGTCTCAAAATGCTCTTACATACCCAGAAAATTCAACGTCATGTGGCGCACATAATGGTCTAGGAATAAAACCAATATTGTACAATCCCAACCCAATAAGATACTAGTGAGGGTTTTAGATTATGGAAACCAAAGATTCTACATCATCCAAGGAAAAATGTAGTTATACCAGTGGAGCTTGGAACTACAACAAATTTCTTCAGGAAATTATCCTCAGAGGGAGACAATCACCACCTTATGTAACTAGTGAAGGTGGACTACGTATTAAAATATGAATCCATTTTTTGTTCTGGGGCTACCAGGGAGGGATCCTTTCACCCTCCATCACCAGCACCATCCCATCAGTACCAATTAGTCGCCTGATGGGGGTACCACCTTGCACACAACCACCTATGATACCCATGAATGAGAGATAAGAAAGAAACATCAGGTGAGGACGGATCTGGATAATTTTCAGTGGGATCATATCTTCACTTAAAATAAATATGTATACCAAAATATACTGGTAGTAACCTATGAGAAGGCTCATATCCATATTCAGTAGGAGAAGTTCTTTAGGAATATTCTTGTAGTGGTCATGGCGGAGGTGCATATCCATTCCCCTATGCATGAATCCCATAAACATAATTTGATGGCACAATGAGGAGTTAAGTGCGCTCATATCCCCTTCTAATTGAATATACCTACCAATATGTAATGAATATGGAAAATATGAAGCCTTATATCATTCCAACCACTTTTCTATAATGCCACTAAATCTTATAAATATGTGAAGAACTATGCTGGAATATTTTGGAACTAGTATAGATATAGGGACTGTCACATACTCTTATCCCTACAACCAGGGAAGCTCAACACTCTGATCATTATGATCATGTGATTTCTTGGTAGTAAGCACATATTATTTCTCCCAAATATGAGTATTTTCATCATATTTTGGTAATGTATGAGTCATATGACCATGGTCATATTTCCTTTCAAACTAGGGATCACCATGTAAGAGTCGCACATGACATAGGATAAGGGAACATGTCTTTGGAAAATATTTGTGACATATTCCAAAGTATTAGGATTAGGCACATATCCCTATTCTGGTTAGGGATAACTAAGTGATAGGGGAACATGCCTCAGGATTGGCTCATATTCCTATAAAAGAAGACCTATAGCATACTCCAAAGCCCTAGGATTAGGGTCATATCATTATCTTGACCAAGGATAACCAATTGAGATTGTCACATGCCTTGGGATATGCTCATAATCTTTTCATTGAATCTACCAAGGATATTTCACCAAATCAAGGAAGCCAGGAATATTCTACTACTTCCATTGACGAACGACTACACCAAAATCCTTCTAAGGTAATACATGAAGAGACACATTTCCTTTATCACATTCCCAATGTCCATTAGCATATTCAATCGTGGAATGAATATACAGACTAGGATCATATTCCTATTCCAAATGGGGATCACTAGGTGAGAGAAGCACATACCTTGGGGTAGGCTCATATTCCTACCAAAAGATACCAAACAATCCAATGGATCAGTTTAATTCTCTTATTCATATCTAGATAGTGGCTCACTATGTGAGAATGGAACATACAACGGGACATTCTCATATTATTGTCAATAGGGGGGATGCTCATTTGAATATTACATCAACTTCATAGCAGTGCTATCATACACCCGCAACACCGAACATTTGTAAAAAAATTTAATAAACCATCATATAGCAGGATTATATCCGAGTACCATTCTATAAGGCTGGTCAGAATATTCCATCCATGACTCAAAACTAGAGTCGTATTCCTAATCTGATCAATAAAAATTTCTTTAAGGTCATTTGAGACACAATCTCAACACCCCAATGATCTGTCAACTCTTCAACAGAAGTAGAATATGACCATTAATGAGACAGTTATCATCGTGGTAGAGTGGACATGGAACATACGGACTCATCTCTTAACATCCACCATGTTCAACCTCTATATAGAGATACTTCCCATTGACATGGAAATACTATTCTTTCCCATACACCAACATATAGAGAGTTGTTCAAAACATAGACACCATCATATAGTGAGGTGATAAAAACATTGGGGTCAACCACATATAGTTCCCCATAAATATCCAGTAGCACTCCACTCTAGTTTGCAGAAGACCCTTAGATGCATATTTCATTGTCTGACTAGATATAGGTGTGTAAGTCTGATGAAGAGGTGGTAGACATCGACATATGTTGAGAGTTAACCTAAACAACCTCTATATCATGTTCTAGCCCCTCTCTGCATATGACGATGAGATCACAAATGATATTGAAATGGATTTCATTCCTTATATACAATAAAACATGTGGGATACTCATTAGCTATTGAAATATGGACATCTACCCCATCCAAGATATGAGTATCACCTTTATCTCATCAATACACTCTATTGTTTGCTGTAAATGGGAGCCTTTTTCATAGAACGTAACCCATGAGTGGAAGTGCATGAAAAATATTACAAGTTGAATGTCTCTACACCATAATAACAATTCAATAAATGATTTATAAAGAATTTCTAGATGATAATATCCAATGATTGTTTACATATTGAAAATTTCTCTTCACTGTGTCTTTAGAGTATAAAAACCCATTAGATGTGGCATAATGTAGTGCCATATCCTCCACCAAAATCAAATGATCGGGTAACGTGCGAGCCATTTTTTCAATACAATAGAATTCCCCACATCAATAATGCTCATACATAACAAATGGAGGGAGGGGAAAGCCATCAAATATTTGAACTGGGCCCCACAAAGAAAAAAATAATAATTCATTAAAAACATGGAATCATAAGTTGAGATCAACCAAACAACTTCCCATGAAGAATGATTCTCATCAAGGTCGTCCATCGCACCCATATCCACCACAAGCACAGTTGGGCCACATCAAATGGGCCAGAGTAGTAGCTTTAATAGTAGATGTCCATGAGTGGGCCCAGCTCTTTGGGAAAGGGAAAATCAAGTACTCTCTCCACCTCTCAGATCATCAATTCCTAATAGGATTTAGGACATAAAAGCGAAAGCATCAGACAAAATCCATTCAACTGGGATGGGAGAATTTAAATCTCAATCACCATCATCAGGTTCTTCATCCCTTGATAGGGTTCTGGGGAAATCAATTGTGATTCAAGAGCAACCTCATCCCACTAGGCTAGGGAAATTTATATATCAATTTTAATCCCAAGAGTCATTAAATCCCCTACTAGAATCAATGCCGAATGTGGCCCTGAATAACCCCCAGTCCATAGGGCGGGGCGAATTTTCATCATCTTAATCATCCTAGACATAAAAGTTCTTCTCTATCTTAGGAGGTAAATTTCAATGATCAGCATCACATTCGGGATAAGAGGAACGTATGAAGAAGGTGATTAGACCCCGCCGTGGTCACAAGACAAAACAGAGAAATGATTCTATGGGTTAAAAAAATGACCCTGACGAAGGCCGAATAGAATCATTATGTTATGTTGAGTGTAATTGGAAAAATACCATTTCCTGACATGACTTTATGAATTATGTCACTATTAATATGGAAAACAATATGGATCAACACACAAATGTAGGGGAACCCAAAATGGATAACCTACCCCGATAGGAGGGTGATTTGGATGCACCAACTGAGGTTGCATGCACCTATAACTAGAGGGGGACTTGAAACCTAGGACCTTCAAATATCAAATTTCCACCTCTAGAATAGAGCAATATAAAATAAAAAGTGAGATATATGTCTAAATCCCAATCACCGCCAATAAGAATCAAAAAAACTTCCATGGAGGAACATTTTTCATAATATGAGAATGGGATATGAACTCTTAGACAACTCATTAAGGAGATACGTAGGGGAAATATTCACATTGGGATACGTATTTATATTGAGTAAAATATCACTCCTCCCATACAATCTGAAAAAATTCAATCCACCAGCAGGTGAGGCATTTGAGCCTCAGACTGGCTTCAGACCCACGCAGTTGGTCTACATAATTGAGGTAGTCAAAAATGTATGCAACTTCCCTCTATTGAGTTTATAGCCTATTTCTTTCTAGAGTGGAAATTTACTCTTAGGAAAAATAATGAATCAATGGAGATAAAGGCATGACCACCTCATCGACCCCCACCCACTCACTATAGATGGGAGGTGACTCAAACAATAGTACACACATAGATTCATAATGTCATGGAGTCCCTATAAACTCAAATTAAAGTCAGGGAAGGAAGACACAAACATCTAAATACTAAGAGGAATCTATATCCAAATTTGGTGGAAGACACTTTTCCTCCTACCGGTTTCAAAAATCATAAATTATTATCCTTTTATGGTGTAAGAGTCCCCAAAGATATTCTCACTCATTTCATATCCTAATGAGGGCCAATGACGGTCTCTCAAGATCAATAAGAGGCAAAAAAACTAAGGTGTTTTGTAGAAACTCTGATTGGGATAGCCTTTTTTGTATAATAATTTTATATTATGGTCTATTTATTTTTAGGAATACCTTCATCATAAATTAATTTATAGTTCAATTCCACGCTATGGAAAAAGACAATTTTTAAAATAACAAACTGAAAGAAGTTTGATAATGAGTGGGAATATAACATTATATCCAGATATAAATGTTTAACCTATTAACATAGAATCCATATATCATATGAAGAATTATTGCAACATTATACTCAAAACATATAGGATGAGATGCAGACACCTCTAATACTAATAAATTATTCCATACAGTTCTATGAGTTCACAAAAAAGACACACTGATTGGAAGATTCCATTCAGTGAACCCAATCAAAATCTAGACTCATGCACTCATCATTGGGGAAAATTCTAGGAAATTATGAATTTTTTATTGTCACTCTTAGGATAGTAGCAGTTCCCATAAAACCACCTATATAGGCCCTGAACTACCCATCACCTCCTATCGAGAATCAACAATAAGAAAATCTCCCTTGTCCAGAAGTATAGATAAATTAGGGTTTCTCAGGATTTGAGGAACAGATGAATAAATCATATTCCTTCCAAAATAAACATGTTCCCAATTATTTATTAGCATCCATGGAATATAAAGTACTCAATCTTCCACATCACATGAATCCCTATGAGTTCAACCTCACTAGCCATCTTGAGTTGTTTAATTTTCATAGAAGTCTGGTTTATAATATACAGGACCGTTTCATCTTCATTTCAATGGAATGAAATATTTAGGACAGGTAGTGTTTGATAACTCCTTAGAGAAGGTTTCTCACTTAACTTTTTACCCATTAGAATACGAGGTTGGTTTTAAAATGGTTTCATCCATGCGTGAATGAAATTTCTACAATTGGATGACTTGGAAAATATTATATCGAGCTCATGCCACCGTAAGAGAACATCTATGCGTATCGATAATAGCTCCACCACCCATGGTGGAAGCATAATATATTCCACCCAAGTGTGGGAATGTCTATCTGAAGGAGGAATAAATTGTTGTTGAAGAGTCATATTCTACTCTAACATAAGCTCTAACTCTTGTAGATTGCTTCCCTACAATATCTGAAACATGGGAACCACCCCACCAAACCGAACCCTCATCAAATGAACATCTCATTTTTGGTTTTTTAAATGTGATAAAAATTTAATACCCCTTATCTAATGATGATTATTCCTCATGATATGAATTTAATTTACATAATTAGGAATAAGTGGTTTCATGCATAGTATCCAAGGATATAGGGGAAATCATAGGTGTTGTCAGGCCCAATGTTTTTTTTGTTTCCTCAAAGAGTACGTATATGCAAATGATAACCATGTGAAGGAACTCTTGAAAAACTAAAAAATCCATGGAGGAATATCTTATTCTTCCAAGAGTCATACATACCCAATTATCTTGCATGACCTTCGAGAGGGGGTATGATTATCTTCTTAGCCCAGGCAATAGGGAAGGCTGACTTGACCCACGTCAATGGAAGAAGATAATCCCAAACTCTCTGCATAAGAACCATTCCCATATGCCTCAAATTATTTTGTTTTTGAGACACATGTCTAAGAGAAACCCCACCTTATAAATAACTGACCTCAGGCACAAAATTATGGAATTCTAAAATAGCTGGTAGTTTTCCCAACCATGTTATCAATCCATGATGTGCTACATTTTTTCAAAAGAAATCATAGAGTAACTAATTAAATAACCCCAAATCCCACCTAAATTTGAGATAGAAGTCCATTACATAATGTCTATAAAATTGAGGCCATTTCAAAAGAATACCATGTCTCCATCTCATTTGTAGAGCACAACTGGGAAGAGGTCTTCCTGGGACACATCAAACACCTATATTTTTCGAGAAGACTTTATAATTTGGATATTAAAAGGACTCTAATTTGAAATGGATACATGATCGATCTCATCCTAGTCCAAACCCTCCATTGTTTCAAATATACCAAATGTTATTTATCTCCCACAAGGATGACCATTCATGGGTATGAAAAATGTGATAAAATACATTCCAGGAAGATCAAATTCAAAAAAAACATTTAGGAGATCTCATATCTCAAGATTAGTTTATGGTTATCTTGAATGAAACCACAATGAATGTACTTATTTGAAGGCCTTGGATTCATATACACATGAAGTTACCTTCAAAATTTCATCATTGTATGAAATACCCCATCAGTGGAAAGGTAGACTTACTACATGGTGAAAATTATCCCTTTGAGACATGTGAAGACACATATGATGAGGTGAGTATCTTTAAAAGGGGAGGAAAAACCAATGGTCTATGTTGATATACAGGTCATAGCTCCCAATGACTTGGGTACCACCCATCAAAATCCAAGTAATATTCTCAACAATGACTATGTGCTCCCCATAAATCTAGTTGGTGTGATATACCTGGTCCCATAGACCCAAGATCCTCCTGTCCCCGGCAGGAGTGTAAAAAAAATAGGCCTGACATCTCTCTGTAATGAATTAGGAAATAGTGGGTGATAATGTCTCTCCTTATAGCCTCTACCACCCTCATAGTGATATGGAATTCCACATACTTCCACCTCTATCTAAATTTTTTTCCATATAATCAAAGGTGGAAGTATATGAGGAAGACTGCAGGAACACACCTACCATATTTGAGGAAAGATTCTCTAACACCATTGACGAGCTCAAGCATGTAAATATAGGATCAAAAGAAGACTCATGGAAAACAATAATATGTTACTCTATACACCTATAACAGAAAGAGAGTTATATATAATTTATAAACTAGAACTGATATGTGGTCTCTTGTAACGATACAAAATTTCCCATAATGATTCTGTATGTGTCTATACACCATCTCAGATTACCCGATGATCGTCAATGCCTCAAGAATATTTCTAGGAGGATGAAACCCTCTTATTCCAATGATGTAGATGTGGAAGTTGAAAAAATGATCAATGTCAATAATATCTGAGAATTGGAATACCCAATATGTATTTCCAACATTATCCGTGTTTAAGATAAAAATGGGTATACTAGGGTCATTATTGATTTCAGAGACCATATTTGGAATTTCCCAATGGATGATTTCCCATTATTGATCACAGAAATATAGATCAATGCAAATGCTATCTTCAAATCTCTTTCCATCATGGATGGGTATTTAGTGTAAAATCAAAAGAAATCCACTAAATATGAAAAATCCACTACGTTCTGAGAACCCGAAGGTATATTTTTCTATAAAGTCATGCCCTTTGGCATAAGGAATGCTGGAACCACATATCAAAGTTCCTTGCTTCATATCATAAATTCATTTCTTTAAAGTATATACAAATTCTTTGTTATTGACATGCTGGTCAAATCCCGAAATTAATGTGATCAGGTCATGGATATTCAAACAATATTTGAAAATTTTCATCTGCATAGTATGAAGATAGATCCAGTGAAATGCGCTTCTGAGGTTATATCAGGGAAGTTCCTCGGCTTGGTGGTAAGAGAATATGACATCAAGTTCATCCCAGACAATAGTAGTGATTTTTTTGAAATGTAACCCCTAATATTTCAATGAAGTTAGGGGCCTCTAATTGATCCTCATCAACATTTAGTGTTTCATAACCTATATATCATGGAAATCTCTTCACCATGATAATAAAGAATGAGATCGACTGTCAATGGGACAATGGCTATCCGGGAGCCTTCAAAAGTATCATGCAGCACATTCTATACCCACCGGTTATGATTCATCTACTGGAAGTGATTCCACTCATTTTTTATGTTGTCTCCATGAAACTCTCTTTTTTCACCGTCCTCACACAGAAAAATGATGTGGTGAATGAAAAAATATCTATAACCTCAGTCAGATGATGATAGGTACAGAGACCTTATAATCTGATATCAAGAAGAACTAAATTACAATCATATTAACATGAAAAAATGAGGCACTAAATTAAGAACCACAAAGTCTATATGGTCTCTTGTATATTATGACCCGCCACTTAGGCTGATGGGTGATCATTCTAAAGTAATACAAATAAGTCAGTTCATATCATATAAATTAGTGAAAGGGATATAACTAGCTGATTTCCTTCCAGTTCATCCTATCCTGGATAACAAAATAGTAGACATCAATCTTTCATATGAGGTGTTATTCTACGCCAATAACACTCCCCATATATAGAAAGGTATTTTGTTGGTTCTTCTATAAGTTCTACAAAAAAAGGATGGAAACCCCAAATATTATTCGAGATGAAATATGGATTTTATTTGTCCCTCAAGACAAATTAGTTTTTCTCTAATCTTTATCACTCTCTAGGGGATTCATAAATAATGAGTCCAAATAACCATCCCTCTTTGTTGTCTTAGAAATAGACCTACAACTGAAATGCAACCTACCTAAATTAAAAAGGGGCTAGAAACATGAGATAAGGAATATCAATGGGGAATATTCCTTCAAAAATGAATAACTTGTTTCTATCACTAGCTATGTCTGGGGACTGATGTCATAATTCAATTTTGAGTCCATGTTACATCATGTATCCCAATCATAGAATGATCACCCTGATGCATTGGCTAATGCAGTCATAGTCCAGGTCGACCCTAATCAGGATGAATAAATTTTCCATATCATGCAACATATAATGGTATATTAGACATTCATTTCTGATATAGAAGAAATCAATCAGTTCATAATTTCACTAGAGCATGATGAAGAGGTATCCACCCCTAAATGGATGGATCTAAAAATAAATTATATCTAAAATAGAGCTCTCCCAAAAGACCATGCTAGGATAGAATAAATCTGATGTTTTTCACCGAACATTATCCACTAGGATGGTCCAAATGAGAAAATATATATCTATAAGAGAGGATTTGATGGAGTCCTCCTAATATTCATAATAAAAATGTACATTCCTACCATCACAGAGGAAGTCCTTGCAGGCTCCTACATCTATCATCATTTTTGGACTAGGATCCCCCACAAAAGTAGAAGGTTGGGATACTACTATAAAACAATGATATTGGACTATGTGGAGTTACCGAGGAAATTTAATGCATGAAAATTCCATGAAAACTGCATACATCAACCCCCATAATTTCTATATATAGTTATATACTCCTGGTATTTTTCTGTTTAGGGAATGGATGCCATGGGCCATATCCCCTAACCAAAACAAAGTTGTTCAAGTACATCCATACTGCTACTGGTTTCTTTCTTAAATGGAATGAGGTCATAGCCACATGTAATTCAAGATAAATAATATCATCAACTTATTAAATTATCATATCATCACTATGTTCAGGGTCTATCACATAATATTGACGGACAACAACTCAACATTAATTCTATTGAGTTGAAGAATTAGTACTAAGAGTAAAACATTGAGTCCAACCACTCATCCCAGTTTCATGAATCCACAAATGGATATATATAGGCCTTCAGTAAAACTCAGTAAAATATACTCCAGATGATTGTGAACAAGGATAATAAGTCCTAGATTGTTAAGCTCCTCCATGTTTTCTTGGCTTACCATACCACCACGTGTACTGCTACACAAGAAACACCATGCTCATTAGTGTGTGGGAACGAGGCAGTGTTACCCATAAATTTCTAGCTTCCTTCACAGTAAATAGTCATTTTTTGACATCTTTCAGCAGGCGGGTAATCAAAAAAATATTGGAAACTAGATCTAAGATAATGAATCTATACCCACTATTTAGAGATACCATGGGTAATGATCATTTTACAATAACTACACCGATGGTTTTTTAGAAATAGTGGGTATATCCCCTTACATATATTGCCTCGCTCAGGATACCCCCTCCCCCCTGATGAGACCTAATCCTCCGTCTTACAATACTTTCCCTCCTGGCCTCCCCTCGCCTCTACCTCACCCTTGACCTCCTGGTGTTTGCCTCCACCTCATCCTCTAAGCCTCCACCTCCTGACCCTTCCCTCCACCTAAACCTCCTTACCTCTTTCTCCCGACCCCTCCTCCCTCCCTATACTTTTCTACATCATCATCTACCTCTAACCCCACCTCCTGACCTCAGCCTTCCTACCTCCACCTCTCAACCTCTACCTCTTGCTCCATCTCATCTCCCTCCCTTACCTAAACATAAACTCTAATTTACATGGATCTCCCCAATTACCAGCCAACTCATGTTTCTCAGGAAACACCATTTGAGTATCTCTAACTGCTTGGTCATACCACTACCATCAATAGGTTAAAACCAATTCATTCTAATTTTTAGTGGAATCAATATTAACTAACTGCATCACATGTAAGATCACTTCAAAATCTATTGATGTTACCCTAATTTTATATTGCATCTCATATATCAAATATGAGCTATAGAATTTCATTTTGATATTTCTTTGGACCATAAAACTATAGATAATATCTTTATTGGTTTCAGAAGACCCCTCCATAATCCCTAGATTCTCTTATGAGGCCTATGGGTTGGTGTATATTTCATCAGACATATGATTTGGGGTATTGTTTTCTTTTCATTCTCAAATTTCACTATGTTATTTGGATTTCATTGTTCTCATATCCTACTTCACAACTACTTGCTCATTATCTCAATTTTTATCTTCTTTACATGAAATTCCTCATAAATACTTTAAATTAATTGTCTTTCTATATTAATATATTTGTCCATCATTTTGTTTTAATAAATCTATGTTTGAAGTATGTTTTTTGGTTCTAATGAGATTAAATAATACAGTTACTAGTGATATTATTATTGGTGTATATTTTTATTCAATTATTTTCTATGATATATGAAATTCAACTAGATTTAATTCCAAATATATTCCTAACATTATTTATTATTATTACTTTTCAGGTGACATAATTTTTTTTCTAGATTTTATACTCATGATTTTCAACTCATTTGAAATGAAGAGTTAATTTTTTGTCATTTGGAAAGACCAACACCAAAACTAAATTGGTAAACCTCTCTTAAACTCCATCAACATGAATTTCTATATTTCTGGATATTACATCAGCATAATTCCATTGTTGATATCGTGGAAGGTTTCTATATATCCACATCAATTCACTCCTCAACCTTGCTAAATTGGAAATAATTTTTCTTCACTTTCTATATATATTTATTTATTTATTTTCATCATACTCAACATTGATGAAATTTTTTTCTTACACAATATTTTTTATAGTATATTTGGTATTCCATGTTATTCATTCATATTTTATTCTACTTACAGATGTATATTTAATTTTTAATATATATTTTATCATTTATTAGTGTAAATTTATGACGATGTGTTTGATAAACTTCAATTGATGTTTGTTTATTATTAAAAGATTGTTATTAATCTTTCTATAAATAGAGTTTGTATATAATGATATGTTTGATTTATGTTTGATTGATACACATCACATGTAACAATAAGTTCTAAAAATTTTAGAATAGATTTTAATTTTGTGATCATAAAATATACAACAGGTCATAATAATAAATAAGTATCAAATGATATATAATATACTAATAGATTATACATTGTCATTTAATTATGTTTATTGTTATACACATCCCATTTAGTGTTCTTACTACATTAATACACTATCATTTTTTCGAATATTGAGTTCCATTTATATTTATAAATTTCAATTCAGGACCTACCAATTTATTTTTATAGTTGTGATAGTTAATAAATCATAGGCTTTCATTTTTTAATACATCATAGATTTATTACCTATCCAATCTACTCAAATGTGTAAGAATAAATGGGAATGTACTTCATCTTTTAGTAATCCCATATAATATTGTATCTTTCTAAAATGTATAGAAATATACCCCAATTTGGGTATCTACCCTTGTTCATGTTCTTATAAATACCTGTTTCAAATTCAAAACCCAATGTACAAAAATGAATAATTTTTTGGTTTCAGGTACTATATGGTTTTATTTCCATTATATTTTTGTATAAATGAAATTATTTTACACTTTATATGTTTTGAAATAAATTTTCCTTTTAAAAGTTTAAAAAATGACATCTCAGTAAAATCTGCATTGAATTACGTGTAGATTACTATTTCATGTTATTATTTTTCAATGCTTGAGTATGTTTATATAAATTTTTTCACTATGATGAATCAAATAATGTGATATTTGTGATTTCCTTTTCACCATTCATTTAATTTTTTATCATTGCTATTATACTCGAACTAATTTTTGGGGGTATTAGGTGATTCTTAATTTCTAGGGCTCTTGGGTCCTATTGAGGCTGGTTCTAGCCAACTCCATCAAGGGAAATGGGTCCTCCATTGATTTAGGGTATGTTTTGTTATGTTTAAATTCTTTTCATTTTTAAAAAAATTTAGGGGTTTTGGGGTTTTTATTTTTTAGTGGTAAGCTGGAGTATTTGGGACATAACACGATGGTTTCAAGATTTCTTTGTGAAAGGAGACTTGCACATGTATGCATTGGTTGTCCTATAAATTTATAAATACCCATATTTATATATATATTATATCATGTCCATATAAATATTTATATATTTGGGAATGGTTTTCTTATGTATATATATGTGAAATGAAAAAAAAATGTGTCAGTTAATGGGGTATATGCAAGTAAAAGAATATATGTAAGGATAAGCTTATATATTTTTCCATGAAAATGTATACAAATGATAATTGTGTCCTTATATATATATGTGTGTGTGTGTGTGTGAAATAGTGATTGTGCATATAAGTGGTAAAGGGAAGATTTGAGTTGTAATTGTCATAAGCCGGGCGCCTTGAGTTTGAGTTAGGTTGGTATATCCATTAGCTGTTAAATTTAATGAATCGTTTATTTCATATATTTCCCAACTTTTTTTGAAATAAACCTAGATATTGATTTCTTATAATAATTTTCCTAAACAAACTCAATGAAAACCATACTAACCATTATAAAATTGAGAAGTAATGAATTATACTAAATTGAATGATATAGGGTACCATATAAGTATAAAGAGTCAAAATAATCTGGATTTTATTAATCTATAAAGAGTAAAAATATATATTCCTAAATGAGTATAGAATAAATTAAATTATCCTATACTGAATACATTAATTAAAACCAACTAGATATGAAATAAATTATATCATGTTGTACCAAAGTGAATCACACGGAGTAAGTATAATCCTGTTAGAACTCTCATGACCGACATCAATCAGGATTGAATCAAACATAACGAACCAAGATAAACTATAGGAAACCAAACCAAATACGATTAATATTTTTTTATGAAAATTCAGTTAAAAAAATATTTTTGATCCCTAAAAATCCTTATTGGATAGAATGAAACTAAATAAAAAATAGAATCAAACATTTTAAAAAAAATCACAAGATAACATACCCTCACTTGTATAAATTTAAAGAAGATCAACCAAAATAGATCTAAAATTATCAAAATCATGAAAATATAATTAAAATTAAAAAATCAGATGAAACTGCACTATACAATGTCAAACTATTCTAACATGATGTAATCTAATATTTGAAATGATGAATAAAATTGAACCAATTATAATGAATTCAAACCAATATCACTGTAACCGACATAAACTAAACCAAACAAAACCTAACTGATATCAAGCATATATATTCAAATTGAATCAATTAAAACCCAAATGAATGAAATTTTCAAAGCCTAAATAAACAAATACAAGATAAACCAAGTCTAATTAAAATTTACAAAACATTCTTATATCGAACAAAATTAACCCAACATTTCATAGTTTATGATAGTTCAATAAATACTAAAAAGGAATGGAAACCCCTAAAATGAACCATAAATTAAAAATACATAACTAAAACAAAACTAACTACATTTAATTGATCATAATATATTGGAATTTTCATGAATTATAAAAAAAAAAAAATCAATTATTCCCAACTAAAGTAACGTGAACTGGGTTAAATAGAAATAACTAGTTTCAACCAAATTAAACCGTACATTAACCAATAAAAATAAAGCCTATATAAATAATACCAAAAAATATATGGAACCACATCATTTTGAACTAATATAATCAATTTCTCCCTTCCCTGTAGGAATATGTTTTGACCCATGGGCACTGTGGTTCTTATAAGTTGGGCGATGACCTATATATACATAAAAGACATGTATATTGTAGTTTGGTTTTTATTTTATTTTATTTCTCACATCGACCACTTAGGAATTATACCACTTTATAATTATTTAGGGTAGTTATATTCTGTGAAGTGGTCAAGAAGGGCATTGGAGGTGGCTATGTGGTTTTCATCGAAAGGGAGGGATATTTTGTTAGTAGAGGGGTTAATTATTGTGTTTTATTTTTTTCTACCTTTATATAGTGTTTCTCTTGTTTATTTTATTTTCCATTAGTTTGGAAGTCTAAAATACGGATGGTTCATGCTGAAATTTTGTTTAATTTTTGTTGCTATTATAGTTAACTATTGGTGGGGGAAATCATTCTCAACTGGTGAGTCCTTAATTCTAGGCCAATTTTCCTAGATCGTGGGTGTAGCCCATCCACCATAGTTCATCCTACTCATTTTTATATTAGATTCTTAACATGTTATTACAATGTTTGAACAAAAATAGGGCCTAGGAATTATGGAATAACAGGGGAGAGATTTGGAATCCCTATGAATGAGTTATGAATTTCTAAGAAAATGGATTGAGGAAATTGTAATTTTTAATGAGGATATGTGGGAGACCATGCAATTTATATTGAATCTTGAAATTCTATGGGTATAAAATATGGTGAAATGGTAATGCATTGGGACTACTAAATTATAATTAAAATTCCTAACCAATTTGATAATGTAATATTAGATCATCAGATACTGTATGTAGTTGGGTTTGATGACTATACTCCTCCCAATGAAATAATAGAAATATCTTGGTAAAAAAATACTAGATCATACACTAGATAGTTTTGTATGAAATTTCTGGTAAAACATTTATTGACCTATAATATGTTTTAGTTAAATTTTATTTCAATTATTTCACATAAAATAACCATTAATCACCCCTGGTACTAATATGACCATGAAATAAATATAAATCTCACTATATTATTATAGGTGGATAGACTGGTTTAGTAGGATTGTGAGGGAGTGAAACAGAACCACTATTTATGGGTCAAGTAATCAAATTGATTGCTCGTCATCTAGGTGGATTTAAAATGATTGTATTGAGAGATAATTTTATCTTTAAGTCGATAATTATTATAAACCCTTGTTTGGATCATGTAATTGCACTAAAATAAAAAATTGATTATTTTGAAAAGATTATTTGATTTAAAAAACAAGTTTCACAATAATATGTGCATAAGTTTCCCAAAGAAATCATGTATTTTCCAATTAACATTTTTGGTTCTTAATTGTGTTTAAAATATTTACTAGAGAGCATGGAACATGTAAATCATTTCATAAAAATAATATGATCCATACCAATTTCTTAGTTAATAACATTATTGATATTGGTAGTTATGCTGGAGTGCATGTGGCTATGAGAAATAAATAAATAAAACTGAAAAAATGTTCAATTTATTGATGTTAATAGTAGTTTTTTTACAATATTGACTGATAAACAACAAGAATAAACTAGAGATTATACCTCTTGGTATTCTTCCTATTGTCGGGATTATATGATCAAGTGTTTATCTACAGCTCTTTCCAGGTTCTATTCAAATATATTCTATTTTACCTTATAAACAAAATTCCTTCGTAACAACCATATAAAATTGACTTTATAACCTTCTATGTAACTAAAATGAGTTTCCCATTATACCCCTCCACTAATATGTGTCTATAATAGGAGGTTGTGTATTAACTAAAGGTACAACACCTGTGTAAGGACCCATGTTGTGGACATTTTTCTTATCCCCAACTGGAACCTTTTCCTCATGGTGTAATTGTGGAAATTTAGACATTATATGCTCAGTGTCCTCTCAGGTATAATCCTCTGTCAGTGTACCCTACCACAAAATTATCCATTCTCTCGAGGTGATGTCTAGGAACCTTTTTGGTAACCATGATATCCACTGGAATAGTTCTGAGGGAACTATTTTTCTCTCATGATTCTGGTATCTCAGAATGAATTATAGATTTCCCAACTGCCCATTTGAGTTTTAAAACATAGAAAACTAATAGAAGTCAGGAAGTAACCAACAAATATTATTTATAAGTAGTTCTTTTCAAATGGGATAAAATTTTATATGGGCTATAAAATCAGGAAGCTTACATGGGAATAATTTTAAAGAACATTGATGTTTCAACATTGGGTCATAGTTAAAAAAAATTTCTCCAAATTAAAATGAAACATCTTAATGATGTTTGTTGCTAACATGTACAATAAACAACTAATCATGGGAAAGATTGTGATGGATTTGGAGCAGTATTTTATCATATTCAGTTAAGAGTGTAGCAACAATATCTACCGATTAATCCCTACCCAAAAAATGTTTCACAACATGAGACTTACGACAATAGAAATTTTAAAAGTGATCATTTTGGTTGAAGAATGAGGAGAAGTATTATTAGAATATCTAGTACAAGGTCTCTGTTGGGACTAGGAAAGGGCACTATATGTATTAAAACAAGGTAAGTAAGTGTTCAATAATTTATTAATAATTTCCCTTCAACCATTTTTTTAGATGACATGAAGAACTCATTTTCAAGGTGGTTCCCTCCAAATAGAATAGTTCCCTAAAAAAATACAAAAAATTAGTATCCCATACACTGAGAATGGAAAAAGGAATTCTATGAAAATATACTACTTCTCTGAAAAACATTTCATCCAAAACCTTAGCTATGTAGGGATGTTATACAAGTAGAAAATTAAAATGCATGGTTAACCGATCCACAACAACTAAGATAACACAATACCCATAGGATTTGGAAAGGGTGGAAATAAATTCCATTGAAATTTTCTCCCAAACTAAATATAGAATCGACAGTGGCTAAAGAATTATTGCATGTTATATGGGATGATATTTATGGTGTTGGAACATATCACATTAACCAAATAATTATTGGATCTGTATTTTCATACCCCTATAAAAGAACTGGATGCCATCTATTTATATGTTTTGTGAAACCCATCCTGGACACCAATATGACATGAGTGATAATAGTGCAGGAACATAGATATAAGGTTGGACTGGGAAGAAAAAACTAACCTAACAGAGATGAGTAATAGCTCATGTCATATTGAATATCTTGGCCATGAATATGGATAGAGTTCCAAACCATTAATTAAACATTATAACACATGATAACGCTAGTTTAATTCTTTTACAATGGTGAAATCTACCCAAAACGGTTCAGAAATAGAAAAACCTAGTAAAAATAAACTGACTACAAGTGTCAAGGTCACGTATAAACTTATAGGAAATGGATTCTATTTCAAATTTGTTGCGTCCATGTTTATACAACACCTAAAAATCAGGACCCAAAAACTTATCCTTCCAATCATGATGATTTTAAATGTGATACCTCTGATGAAGAAGGTGATTGATATATTTATGATCAGTATAAAAAAGGAATATTTGTAGGATATATATTTATCCCAATGTTTAATTTACAAAACAAGTACCATTACTTCATTTTAATAAATAGATTTGGAATGAATTACATCAACTAAACTATTACAAAAATACGGCACTGGATGACCTTATTTCATTAGGACGACACCAATCCCACTTTTATATGTGTCACACTAAATGAAATACTTAAGGAGAAAATCTGGTAAATCTAACAGAGGTGTGGAAACCAAAAACACCTTTAGTTCCACAAAATATTATTCAAAATTAGGTGACTGATGACTGTTTTTTCTTGGATAAATGAGAAAGAGGATTTTCTATTTTACCGTACCCCAAAAAATATCTATATTACCCATAAAACCTAACTATCCGGAAACACCATTCACAGTTTGAGGGCATGGCTAGCCAAGAAAATACTCTACCTTTTTAGGATCCATTAAAACTCTCTCAGAAGATAAATGAAAACCCAAATATTACATGGATGGTTTCCCAAACAATATTCTAGTTTAGGAAGATATTATTGTGTGGGTGTACTTGGAAGATGGTTTCTATGTGGTGTACATGGTAAGCCTTGGTTTTTCTATAAACAAGAATGTCAATAAAAAAATTCAAAACAATTTTCCAAAAAAATCATTAAACATTCTATTCATGATGTATTGGAAGGTAGAAGGGATATTAATCAAGCCAAATGGAATAATAATGAATTCATAATTCCACACATGTGTAAAGAAGAATACTTTGTATACCTCCCCTATTTTGACACAAATCTGATTTAACTAGACATGAAATCTAACTTATAGGTAAATTGGCACCATAAAACACATCCAAGATATCCTCTATAATGAGAATAGAAAAATTTTCCATAATGGTTAGTCTATTATGTGTATATTAGTCGATAAAAATCTTCAAAATTGCATCCTTTTTGTTTACAAGTATAATGGGACTAGCAGATGGACTGATACTATTCCAAATTATTCATTGTTCCATTATTGTGTTAATTTTTTTCTATACCTAATCTTTAAGGTAATGATGTCACCTATATAACCTATTACTCACTAGAAACATCCCTTCCACAAGTGTAATAACATGGTTTATATCATTGATCGGATGTAGCACTTGAGGTTTATCAAACATAGACTAAAATGAATTCAAAATTTTCTCCAACTGATTCCAGACATCATTAACACCAATACTTACCACGCTATATAGAATCTGAAGCTCGTTCTAAAAATTTTTGTATTACTAAAGGATATTTTTTTTACTAAATGATGTTTTGACTTCTGTAAAATGTCCTCATTCAAGAATAATTTCCCTAATTTTTTATTTCCTACCCATTCCACAAACATTTTTTGGTTTTATGTCCCCAATTCATCAAAACACTACCAAATATTCTTATCCATTTCATCCCCAAAATCACATATGTCCCTCCAATGTCAAATAAAAAATCATCAGTTTTAATGAAAACTTTTTCCAAGATGATATTTATTTTTCAATATAATCCTTTAAAAAAATCCATCGGACTGTTGTTATGTTAAATTCTGAATGTTTTGGTCAGGATAAACTAAACATTTTATAACATGCAAATATGACATGATATGATGTTATTGATGGACCCACTATCCACTAAAATTAGTACCTAACCACCTGAGAGATGTTCAACATGTATCAGGGAATCCTTCTGAGACTCTCTCATAATATAGAACCCAAAATATTCTTCTTATAATACTATTAGTTTCAAACCCATTTCATATTCCCTAGTTAACATGCATATATCCTCCTCCGTAAAATTTTATTTTACTCCCTAGGGTTTCTTCAGTTCATAAATTTCCAAAACCAACACCAGATTTAATTTATCTTTGAATTTATGCATTAATATTAAAGGATTTCCACAAAGGAAACATAAAAGTTATATCTTGAGGTCTTCCCATTCCTTTAAACTCAAATCTCTTACCATGTTCTACAATTATTCCCCCATAATCATATTTAAATATTAATATAGATGATTTCATACTAGAATGGGTCAGTTTGTTAAAAATTTATCACCACAAATCTAGAATTATTTAAAAAGAGTAGGTACCTATGAACGTGAATGAGAATTACATATTACTCTCTCCCTGATTAAATATTTTTCAACCCTTTATTCTTGTCCCGTCATACAAACATTATTTTTCAGCTCATGCATTGAGATTTAGTTTTTTATATCAGGATATAACCCTCCCATAAACATAATCATATACCACACTTCTATAATTTCATAAAATCTCAAAGAGATATTCTCGAACTCCTTAATATATTCATCCACTGAATTGGTCGGTCTCAAGTTTTTTGGATATTTCAATAGTTCTCGACTAGTTTTTCATTTTTGTCAAACCATAAGTGATAGTTTCAACACAATTCATGATAAACCAAGTGCAACTCTGTTCCTGGAAAGAAATAAATTAAATTATCTACCATCCATACATATATGTACGTAAGGAAATTTCATATCCTCCATATTCTTATCGATCAAAAAATATGTATCTTCTTTGGTAATCCATCCAAAACGATCAATCCTAGAAAAAATTGATAGTTTGAATCTCTGGGATACATTTCATATCCCATTTAACAACACAAAATCCTCAGTAGAATAATTTTTCCACATATGCATTCTGAACTCTACTCTTTCAAAATCTCTTCCTTTGACCCTTTTCAGTGAAAATTTTATATGTTTCTCTAATTCTGATCCTCGATCCACTAGTTTTTATAAACTATTAAACCATTCCATGTTTTGTTCCTCTCAATCATGAACTCTCAATATGACATGTTCTTCTATCTGCTGCAGTACATACAATGCCACTCATTTCCTCTCATTCTACAAACACATTATTTTCTCCATATTTTCTTGCATTGAAGTCATAGATACTTTTATGCATTCCAAGGCTAACACAACAAATCCAACCCCATTCTTCATTTTTGTTTTCAAATAAAGTAGAACATAAATTTCCTATTCATGTGAAAAGAAACTCTTGATCAAAATACTCTTCATAAGTTGGTAAACATATTTACAAGTTCAATGTAAGAAAATCACATTACACACTACTCTAAAATCAAAGACACCATTGCCTATGTATAATCTCTACAGCAATACCTTCCCCATTAGAGTCACCTAACTACTATGCTGGTGTGTGTGCATCTAGGAGAAATAAAGAACTAACACTGAAAAAAAGATGAAATGGTTGATATTACCAGTAGTTTTCATATACAACTATAAAAGATAAACAAGAAGAAGAAACTATAGATTCATCCTCCTGGTCTTCCTCCTACAGCTGGTGTGATACATTTGAGAGTGTTTCTATATCATCTATATGGTTCTATTGCAATAGATAACATTTTTCTTTTCTAACATAATGAATCTATAACAACCAATTACAACTTTATTTATATCGATCTAACCAGCTATACTATGTTTTCCTTTCTACCCCTCAACTGATATGTGTGTATAATAGGAGGGTGGGGATTATCTAAAGGGAAAACACATAACTTTGGGCCTATTGTACTAATAATGATGAACTATGGTTGTCTAAGTTTTTTGGATTTTTGTAGCTTGATCCTCTTGGATGATGTTGGGTAGAATTATTGAGAATCATAATGTAGAAAAGGTTTCAACTCCATTGTGATATTTTCATGGGGTTATAGGGAGCAACAAACCCCTACTCCTTTGGTCCAGGGGTGGAAGGACCCTAGTACAAATTATAGAACACCATAGAAACTCTAAATAATTATAGTAGAGAAAATCAAATGACATCGATAGGGCATAATAGAAACTCCCATCATAATATATTTGGATCATAGATTCATGGATCAGGGTGAAACCTAGTGTAGGTGGACATAGAGTAGTTTGGAAATAATATATAGATATTTATATTACTAGAATTGTGTAGGGAAGGAAGTAATTCAATGGGAAATTGTGAAAAACCTGATAGATGTAATAAACCAACAAAACTAGTCTCAAGTATAATGAGTTTTGGTTAGACTATTTCATGTTGATAGGTTGAATATGTTTGTTTTTTACGCATGTTTATATGTAAATTAATTACTATAAGAGTCTTTATGTCAACTATTTTTATCCGCTCATGAAATCTACCATGTAATTTGGTTTGTATATGGTTTTTATTTTCATCATAGGTTCAGGATGGTAGGAAGGATACTAAAGCGTGTTTGGGACAAGTATTTATAACTATAGTTCAATAAACTATGGGTATATTATTTCAGGTGTCATGATCTATATTCATGGTTTTATAAATCATAGGTATAAATATATTCCCACTATTTTACTAAAACATTGGTTATTATATAAATCTCCAATGTTATACCCAAGGTTTCTATAGAAACCATGGGTATAGCTCTATACTGATACCTCCTAAGGCCATGGTTTGTGGGACCATTGGTATAACCTACGCTAATTATTTTAGGGAAATAACCATGGTTCCAAACCTTGTATATATGTTATTTTTTCAGCAGTAAAAGAGGATGGATTAATGGCGTAGATTAATTAGAACATGTTGCATACATTTCATAACATTTAATTCCATTATAATTGGATCGTATGAGAAATTAATAAAATGGATCACCTCATTTCATTCCTCCAAGGATAATTGATATTAGTTCCCAAAACCGCAATGATACAAGGGCAGAAGCCTCCACAGATGGAACCCAAATGATAAGGGCCTTACATTATACATAATTTATATCATAATTGATCATATTCATTAGTCGCAATGTATGGGGAGTGTCACACACCCCACCAATGAAAGACTTCTCAAGAAATAATTTTCATGGTTATCATGAATACTGAGCAGTCATGATTACATTATGTTAAAATTCAAAAGATAATCTTGATAACATGATGATAAACTATGAAGCACCTCGAGTCTTGGTTGAAATACTTTAAACTACATGGTAAACCACATCCATACAACATCAAAATAATCTATATGGATTCATCCCAGTAGAAAGATGTTAAAATTCACAACATCCCATGTCCTAGCAACAAGAATGTAAACTAGACACCACCACCTAGTCCCCACCGCACAACATTAAAACTGCACAACTTACATCTTTTCTTCTTCACACTATACTGCATGATTCTCTATAAATACGTATGATATGATTCTAGATATCACACGATATATAGTGATACTTGTACCTCTAGTCACAGACAAAACCATAGGATTATATTCCTTTAACGTTGGGTGATCCATTTCCTTATCACATGATGTTAAACTACATGACTAATGTACTTTCCATACAACATTAAACATCACTAGTGTTCTAGAACCATATTTGGATTTATTTTCATCTCGATGAAAAATGTAGGGACACCTCAGTCTTAAATCATGGTCCAACCACCACGTGATAAAAAATTTCATGTCCTATCCTCAACTGCATCTACATGGTGAGAGAAACGATTTTCTAGTCATTTTTTTTCTAAAACCATGCATAGTTCATGTGAGAATGGGAATTTGAGTAAGGTTTTTCCCACACAAATGAGGCATAAGAGCTCTTAGAGGGATCGTTATGATCATGGATGCAAGAACATAAAAGTCAAACCATGTGTCCTCACCACATGACATTAAAATTCATAGTTTATGTCCCCATCATGAAATAAAATGATACATTCTATTGAGCCTCTCTTGAGTACATCTTCTTTGTTGGTTTTGGTCTCCTACCACACCTCCATTCATTAAATACGCATGACTTGATTTCTAACCTCACAAAATATGTATTGAGGTCCGGATCTTCAATCCTGGCACTAGTCACAAAAAATATAAAAAAACCATCTCTCCACATATAGGCCAGACTTGTGTAGGATGTTCTTTTGTCAATAAATCCATATGTTTTTATTCTTATTACCATAGGATACATAGTGACGCCTAAAATCTCATCTTTGGGTCCATCCATAATCCCCCAATTCAGACCGGGAATCCCACATCCTTGACACATGACAGTAAACAATAAATATATCCATGAACTTCATGTGGCATGATTATTGTCACCATGCAATATATAGTGATTCCTGGATCTCCAATCTGGGGACTAACTAATGCTATCAATTAAATCAATGCCCACCTTTGTGTACGGGTCAAACCTGCATAGAGATTTTCTCATTCAATAATAATGTGTGGCTTTATTCCTATCATAATGATATTTGTAGTGACACCCAAATCTCAAATCCTTAGGCCAACTACAATAACTAATACAAATTTAACATAACTACATAGGGTTCGATTCCTACAAGGCCATTTTTCCTACGTATGAGTCAGATCTACCTATGACGTACTTGTACAACCGATATTAGGCACAATGTTTCATATCAGTTCCCACACCCTTACTTCATGATGTTAAAACATAAAGGGAAATGTCTTCGTATCTTGACATTAAAACATTACAACAAAAATATCCTTATCGTATGATGTTAAACTTTAAGAAAAGAATACATCCTTACTACATTATGTTAAACTGCAAGGTAGATATCCTTACCATATGATGTTAAAAGTACATGAAAGATGTTACATCACTACTACACGATGTTAATCATTAAAGTCCATCACTCATTGTCATTTCTTATCAAATGACCACAAGAGAATTACCTTATCCATCTATAGTATGGGGTGATTTTACTTTTTTTAAATCACCTTCGAACTAATACTCACACTTCATGTCACAAGCACCTCATGATTCTGAAATCCTTTCATGGACCTTGGAAATAGATACAAGGCTTTAAGGGACCATTTTTTCTATTCATATATGGTTTTAGATTCTATATATGTTTCTATGGTCATCAACCAAATGTGTCACCCATTAAAAAGGGATTTCCAATACAATTGATCCCAGATGTCACTATTGAAGAACTCATCGCCCTTGCATGTTATGGTCCAACCCTTCAATGATTGTCCCATATTATTTCTCATGACTAGCAAACATTGAGATTTTATTTAGAACATTTTCATCTCTTTCTCATATGTATGTTGGAGTATTCTTGACCATGGGTGTCATAGATAGACCCTAGTGTAACATCCCCCATATTAGGTTTAATTGTGTCATGACCTTAAAGAACCTTCACTTTGGTCAAATATATATGAACATAATGGCTCTCATATAATGGTCTAAAACAAAAGACCTTAAACTGTTAGAAAAAGAGAAACAACACATGTCAAGTTGAAAACCTTCCATGAGAGGCATGAGTAAAAGTCATGTTTTCACTCTCTAAACTATTAATATCCAGATTTTAGGGAAAAAAGTGGTTTTAAATAAATAATTAATAATTCTCATAGGCGCTACTTTATATCACTAATAAAATAAAATCCAGGCTCGTTGGGCCTCATGGCCCAAGAAAATAGAAAGACTAATGTTCAGTCATATCATCTCTCTGTGATAATATGTTTCTTAGGTGGTGAAACACCTATTAGGGTGATTTAAATCCTCTTGTATGTTACAATATACATGAACCAAACATCATGATATGGGTGACTCATATCATCATTAACATTCTATGGCCCTTGTAAAAGGATACCAAGCTTCAAGGGACCCTTTGATTGACTATTCATGTATGCCTATGGCCACTACTTATGTGCCTATGGTCTTTATCCAAATGTTTCACTCTATAAAATGGGATTTCTGATCTTTGGGATTCCTAAAATACCCATGGAAGATCTCATCACTTCAGCACATTCTGGTGCATTCCCATTATGATAGTCTTATACCTTCCTCATGAACTAAGCACTCATAGACCATGAATTAAAATCCCCTTACCAATCCATCTTAGTGGATTAAAAATCCTTGATATTACGTCATCATGTTTTGTACCATTTATCAAATCAAGAATGTGAAACTCTATTACCGAACCATTAATGCCTCAAACCTCATGATTCAAAACCGTAGGGAATGAGGCTCAAGTTTCACAATTAATAGTTGAATTGCCCTACGGTACTGGAATTTTTAATAGTTGACCTTCCCTTGAAACACTATGACAGAACCAAGAACCTCAAGGTGTTATGGGCCATCCTTAAAATGTCTTCCCCATAGAATTTTTAATGACTCATTATTTTTGGTTATGACTAATTTCACTCATACTCCAACTATCAAGGTGGACCTAACGTCCCAAGTATTTTTTTCCCACAACCATTTTTATCAGTATGAACCATCCATGACCCTTGGAATAGAGTAGAGACACCTATTTAGAATAATGATATCATTTCATACAGACATTTTCCAAATAACCAGTGGCATATCCTCATTGTCAGAAAAGAACTATGATCCTTGTGAGCTTCAGCAACTGCATGGGAGAACATAGAATATAAGTGTGTTTTGGGTCATTTTTGGAATTCCTACACCATATCCCATCATCATTGATGAACTCCCAGTATTAATACTTTAAACATCATGGAATTCAATGTTCCGATCTAAAATACCCTAAATTACAGTGATAAAAGGTCTGAGTTAAAAGACCCTAAACTACAGTAAAAGAAAATCTAAGATTAAATACCCTAAACTATAGAAAAATAAGGTCTGATCTAAAAGACCATAAACTAAAATAATATAAGGTCTAAGCTAAAGGACCCTAAACTAGAGTGATAGAAGCTCCGATGAAAACAACTCTTAACTATAATAATAAAAGGTATTGTCTAAAAGACCCTAAAATACAATGATATAAGTTCTGAACTAAAAAACCCTAAAATAAAATAATACAATTCCAAAGATAAAAGACCCTAAACTACAATAATAAAAGAGACAAGCTTAAAGACTCTAAAAAATAGTGATAAAAGGTTCTAGCTAAAAACCATAAATTACAACAATGAAAAAATCTAGTGTTAAATAATGACAAAGCATATAAATCCCACCATATGGACTTAGAAAAAATAAGTTGGTTCTCAACAAGACTACATGTTTGTGAAAAATAAATAGCACTCTCCCTGTAAGACATATATTCTACTAAATTATCCTTCTATAAACAAGGTGACCTTGATATATGTTGAAAAAATGTATGAATAAATAATCTCATGTTAGTTGGAATTCATGAGAATTTTTGAAGAATAATTTACTATAATTTCAACATTCAGATCAATAAATTCAGGTTTATATGATATTATACATATTATGGGTATCTTTGGTGGTTCATGTGATACTGGATTAGAAAATTCTCATGTACACCATGAATGAAATAAAAAATAGATAGCAGTACAAAAGATTCAGAAAATCCTTTCATTGATAATATGATATAAGAAAAATATTCACATTTCAGCTTCACTCCAAGAGTATCATAAAAGCTGTAGTACATTTAACTATAATAAGATTCTATTTAATGAGATGTCTTGGTTGGAAAGAGTCTGGGGAGAAGTGTTAATTGAACATTGTTGTTCTTCCCGCTTTTCCTCATCTTCTTCTACCCCAATATAGAGAGTCCTGATTATAGTAGTCATCTCCTCCACTCTCTTTTGATCTATTTTTAATGAGGAATATGCTATTGAGACATCATAACTTAGGTTATAAATGATTTCCCCTACCTCCAGGTCCTTATGGTACAAACATCCATTTCGGATTCCAAATTAGACATAAACTAGTGAATCTTATCCAATTACTCCAAAGCCTCATTCATATATAAAATAATGGGAACATTTTTCTCAAAATCATGCAATTCTCCCTCATTAGTGGCCAAATATTTCAAATTCAGTATCATTTTTTTCAGGGTTTCATAATGTGGATGGAGATAAAAATCATCCATCCCCAAGTCATTAAATAGCTGATGAAGTAATTCCCATTAGTCTAGATATGTTTTAAAGGGGTATCAATAATAAATGAATGAATTTTCATCAATATTAACCTATTCCATGTTCAATCCTATCTGAATGATGGAATGGGAATGCTAGAATAATGAATAGTTCTATGGTCTGGAAAATAAATGGGAGAGGAGGATTCACATGTCACCCCATCAATAGAGTCATCAACAATTACATGTAATAGAGGGTTTATTTTCTTGGAAATTTTTATCCTTCCCTAAGGATATTAATCTCTATAATGAGGGAGCTTCCTCGATGTGTCACAATATATTATCTCCACTGTTTTCATGGAAATAGGGGTTGTTGAAGAAAAAACATTATTCACAAGAAAAACCAATCAGCTTAGCACACCACTTGGATATGCAACTACCAAATAATGGGAATAATTCTAGGTAAAATGGTTATAGAACCATTGTATGGAAGAATTATCTCAGCGTAAGTGTCTTTATGTTCCATCATCATCTAGAACATGTGGGTGATCCCAAGGTGTTGTACTCCTCACACACCCAGAAAAGGGAGAGGAGATAACCTTTTGTTGCATCCAAACTTATGATAAAACCAATAAAATGTATATGGATCACAGAAACTCATGTCACCCATTACAAGAACAAGAACCCAATCTCAAAGGGATATCATTTATGATTATTTTTTTAGGAATACACTTCCAATGTTACTGATCGGCCCTATCAGTGCATGAAAAGTGATGAAATAAAATCTATTAGTTCGTCTTAGGTCATATGTAACCCAATAATAACTTAGTGAGATATCCTTGAGCCTAGACATGTTTAAAAACCATGTATAAGGTATGAAGTTAGGGATCCTATTTTTAATTATAGTGTTTATTGAAGTATATATTCTCCCATATCCAGCAAAAAAACTGGAAAGGAAGACTATTATTATAGGGGATGTTTCTTTATTGAATATGGCCAAAGAGTGGTTAATATCATGAAATGGTCAACAATTACATACTAAGTTGGTGTCCATTCTCTAGTCGTACTGACATCACCAGTGCGGTGAAACATATTCTTGAACATGCATCTCTAGCTAAGAAAATCCATCCATCAAAGAACATGGACATAAAGACCGTGAACCTAAGGCTCAAAGATATATATTCATTCAATTGATATCCAGAGAAGTATGATCCCCAACATCCTAAATAACCCAATAAAATATGTCACTATACTGAACCTTCTAGAAATTTCCCTGATGGGGGTGTATATCAATTTTCCTAACCCAATTGTGACAAATATATATATTTATATAATATTTGAAATAGATAAGTGAGAAAATTGATAGATCATTCTTTAGCTTCTTCTCTCCGTGGTAAGAATGTTCATTTACAATACAAGTGACTTCAAGGGGTCATCCCAAACCTATGTATTGGGAAGTAATTCATTATAAATCTTTATGAGAGGGGATTTCCAACCATGTTGGAATATGTCCCATGGGTTGATGTCCACTTCACCATAGGATAATGGAATGAGTTACTGGAAGTGAACCAATAGATGAGTACTTCTCACTAAATATCTAGATTATTATAGATAATGAATTGATTAATCCACATTTCTTCAAAAATATGGAACATGTATAATTGGTCAGGGAACACTAAGCAGCTTTTCTTAATCCGGAAGGGACAAACACGTTCATCAAAAAATTGCAACCGAGATGGGGATCCCATTTCGTGATCATTCTTCCTCCTCATTTGTTTATAGAAGATACGAATATACTCGAATAACTATGATTAATTGGTTGATGAAGAAAACCACATCCATTTGGACCCACGGAAGATATTTACAACTTATAAGACAACCCTTGTGATTGATATGCAACTAGTCAACCATCCTTATAAATTGTTGTCAGAATACAATCAAGTTAAGTTAAAACCCATCAAGATGGAAAATTGAATTCCGAATAAGGGATGACATTATCTAGTAGGCATATCCCATATAGAGGAAATTGGTGTGATAAATGACAATTTTGAAGTTCGTATGGTGAAGTCATTTTATAACCTCATTATCAATATTCATATGGTATCAGGGGTCAACATTATAGTTTCTATAGATCATGGATCATTGGTTATCTATAGTAGAGGAACCTTGAAGAGAACAAAAATCCATATGAATAAAAGTAAGTGGAATATGTGAGAAAGATAAAATAATTTCCTATTAAAAGGAAAGACATAAAAATTATAGTAGTATCATAAACATCACATGAATCAGAAAAGGCATTCAAAAATCATATAAAGGGATAATAAAAAACCCGACTCCTAAAGTTCTTATTGGTTATAAACAGTAACAAGGCATCATGAAACCACAAGTCCCCTAAAATACATGTTATCGTATCACTAAGACATGGTTACATGAGCCTCATGGTATCCAAAGGATCATGTTATCATGTGAGAAGATCCAATGAAACATTCAAGATGATCAAGAGTCTCCGCTACCAAATATTAAACAATTACCAAAGTCTTGTTTGTAGTTAATTTGATCGATAATCAAGGTGAAATCAGTCTTGCGGTGGATTTAATGTAGAACCGGTTCATGGTGATGTGTATTGGTCAGATCTTGCAGAACAGTCTTGCAAAAAAGTCAGAAGTAAGATGTAGAAAACATGATTTCTGGGGAATGGGGTAGCTGGTGAATGAACTCCTCTACAGTCCCTTATTTATAGTAAATACCATAAAATACCAAAATTTTGTGGATAGACCATTCTTTTCCCCAGACACCAATTCAAGTTAGTGTAAAAGACTCATTCATCAATGCAATTTATTCATAACTGAGGCCTTGTCCATGTAGAAATTACTCCTAAGGCGAGGGGAGTTTTTACACCTTTCAAATGGGAATCTGTAAACTACAAAATGAATAAATACCTAAATATGGGTATTATTTTCCCTACAAAAAAATGAATAATTAGGCCATTATCACCAAGATTTTGTGAACACAAAGTAGACACATGATCACATTCCCAAAAAAGGTTCACATAGCTAGTCATGTGTAGTGCATAAACTATGGTAGATCCAACAAATCCATTTTGAAAATTCCTTCTGTTAAAAGGGAAGGGAACCTAGAAAATTAGTAATGGCATGGAAGCTGTCACGAAATAACCCTCTGGACATGCAAATTTTCAATGGGTAGATTCTAGATAAACCCTCCAATAATCCCTCAAAACTAAGTGAATATCCAAAATCCAAGATCCTCTTGTAGTTATAAAATTCACTTGATGAGTCAATTATAGTGAGACACTATAAAAAACAATTATATAGAGGTGTGTTATTTTGATTTGGTGGTGGTTTAAATAGTCTTCGAATGTTTTTGAGATGGTTCCAAAATAAATATCGCTAAATTTTCCATCACCATTCAACTTGGGTCATTTCATTCCATTTAGAGGAGGTTTCTGAGAACCATCAAAAAAATAAATTAGTAGTGATTTTTTGGTTTTAGTGATGGTTTTTCCTCCACAAAAAATTCTAATGGATAGTTGATGTTTAAACATCCCCTGTCATGCATTTATTTTTTGGGAGGAAAAAGAGCCACTAACACTAAACAATTCACCACTAAACAAAAATAAATCCTAAATAATGGATGTGTAATTGACCAATAAAAATGATTTGGAATATATGGTGGCACTTTAAACCCCCACCATATATGAATTTTAAAAAAAATATAAATAATCTATAGCGCCAACTAAATAAATATCATACTAAAATACATCACGATAAAAAAAATAACTAGATTTTTTACATACATTACCCCCTCAAATTTGAATTAAATACACCAACTCAATTAGTTTCTAATGTTCCACATTGATAACGTTAAGTATCTAAATAATTTCTGACAATCTAGTGCATAAGATCCTATGAAATCAGTCCCACAATTGAAAATTTATATAAAGCAATAAAAATTAACATTGATTGGTGTTCCATATTCACTACTCCATGTACCAACCCAATGAAATCTACTTGACACCATCTCCATCTCTATCCCCACATCTTACTACCAGAACCTGCATTAAAATTATGATAAAAAATAAACAGTGATGCATATTTAATTTTAAATGAAAAACAAATAAATTTTTGAGTACTAAATGATTTGGTGTTTATTTATTTACCTTCTCAACACAATCCATCGATGAAATATCAAGAGAGACATATATGGTCATCTTATAATTTTATTCAATCAATATATTATGTAGATCCATGACCTTTTAATCTGGAATTTTCATATGATCACACAGTTCCTGAATTTTGTTTTACATTGCAACACACTCCCTCTCATGTATGGTGATGTGGAATAAAATATTTCAAAAGATATTAGTTACTAAAATATTATAAATTAATAACATAATGACATTCAATTACTCCTTAATGTTTAAAAATTACCTTTATTTGTTAATCAAGGACTTCATTTTTTCCAACATTGAGACACCTGTCACAAATAAGTATACGTAATCGGAAGGGTAACCAGCTTTGCTTACAACTATCCTAGAATGTGTCCAAAAAATCACGTGACATCATATATATAGACCCCTTAATAATAACATGGGACAACTATATTCAATCCATTCAGATTCCAAACATCTGAACAATTCATATTTCTCTCCATAGTAACCTTGTATTCATCTTTTTTGAAAAAAACTGTAATTTGTAGAAAAATGTTATAACTTTATTCAATTTAAAATTTGAACCTATAACAGTCACCCTCAGATATCCTCAGGAAGAAATAGGATTTAAGCATGCTCCCTCATAGAAAACCCCATTGAATGGGGAGGAACTTTCTTAGACATTGAGAGTCATCTGGGATCAGTGAAACACTTCCTCTCTGTTATTCTTGTCATTTCATAAAATAAAAATAACTTCAATTCATATATTTAAAAAAAATTCTAAAGAAAATATAAATGATAATAGATTAATATTAATTATAACAAAATATTCATTATTGTGATAATGAATGAATAAAAATATAACATAAGTGTGTGATGAATTAATATAAAACTATACATACACTCATTGTTTATCAATCATGTCCCTGACCTACTTAATAATTACGTCAACTACTCCATCCACCCTTGAAAGATTAATTATTGTAATATAAAGATGGAAAAATAAGTTTTTTTCTTGATTTTGATGGGATTTATTATCATAGGAAAAATATTCCACTACATCACCCATATCACTCAAGTCTCTTTGTTTTACGTGAACAAATAAACTCCATCACTCATCCATCACATATTCACACATAATATACAACTTACACTTATAATCATAAGGTATATGGATCATGTAATTGGCGGTCACCAACATCCATAAAGTGAGGTAAGTTTACATAAGTAAATTTAATGTAATCACTTTTAAAACACTTGATAATTTTGACCCACATGAATTTGAATAAAACGACTAAAAAATTCCCATGGTAGCTTAATTAGATAATAGCATCCAACTTTATATTTTATACCAACTCTAAAACCATAAATATACCACTATTATGTGTTTTCAACCCCTCTTCATGATCAACTATATGAAATTTAAAATCATTCACATTATAAGTGTCAATCATTCTAGTCTATTTTAGAGGACCTCGACCCAAAAAAATCAATTCTTATGAAAATTTATCATGAGTATCAGTATTCAAGATCTAAAAATGTTATATAAATAATTATATTTAAAAAATATACATGTCAACCTAATATCAATATTTATTTCAATACTTATGAACTCACATAACCTGAAAACTAGTCTACAAGATCTTTATTAAAATATTTTATTATATCCTTCTCATTTAGTGTTCAACCACTTATTCTTATATTTGTTTGTATCCTAAAAACATAAATAAATGGATCTTTACATTATTTATTTAGCATCAAATATTTATGTTCATGTAATAATTTCATTTCTGTTAGTTTATCATTTGAGATCCTCCCGACATATCATCCAATAACAAGAAATATTTTTTATTTCCTATGTAGTTGATATTGAGTTGATGTGTCATAAACACATCCAAATCAATTAAACCTTGTATCTATATTATCCAAGTATCTAGAATAAAATTTATGTTACTCCTCTGCCAAATAGCCTTAATAAATAGAGCCTTCAGGTTGATCTCTATTTTTCAAATATGGTTTCAAATGACCAAGATATCTTTGAAATAAAATAAATAAAACATAATTTTTTATTTAATAAAGTTCCCAGAACTATTTACTTAAGATAAAAACATAAATTTTCTCTGAATTGGATATATCAAACAATAATTTAAATGGATTTATAATTTAGTTTCATGGACCAAATATACTATTAAATTCTTCATGATAGTAAATATGATGGAATAAATATCATATATACTATAGAAAGTGTTAATAAAAATATCTCTTGAAGGTTTTAAATCTCAGATGGTTGTATATTTTCCTCACATAGTTGTCTGAATAATGTGAAAAATTGTATTACAAAATTATTAACCTTTTCAGGTAATAATATAAGCAATAAAAACAGTAGAAACTAATGTATCAAAATATGGCATTCATGAAATTTAAATCCTAGTAACCTATGATGATATCAGTAAAAAAACCATGATATGTTACATGAATACTCATTGGATACCTTTACATGTTTTAAAATGTTAAGGAATATATATTTATCCCAATTTTTTATTGTGAAAATAGTTAGAGAAAACTTCTCATTCCCATCTGGCGAGATATCAATCTTTATGTTCATTATTTATAATTCCTTCCAATCATTGAGATGGTCCTTATATTTTCCATGATCTTTAAGCAATGTTAAGATAAAATTATGTCAATCATTTTTCCCCATATCATAACATTGATATTATTACTCAAAAATTAAATTCCATATATGGAATTTTGAATAATATATCATTTTTCTTCCATTGTTGCGTTCTGATTTTACTTGATGATGCACTTTGAACTCATTTCCTACTATCATTAAAATAATGAACCTCCCCAAATTTTATTTAAACATTTACTAGTTGTTTTGATATTTTATAACTTTTCAACAACTTTGGAGGTGGTCTACGATCAATAGAACCATTGAATTTTGACTTGTTATAATAAAATATATGAGGTACATTTCCCAAGTCTAGGGAAGTCACTAATGGTACACAATAGAGTATCATGATTTTTTTATCATTTTTATAGAATATATATCATATATATCAACATTTTTTCTCCATAACTCCAATAATTCATCAATTAGAGGTTGAAAGTATAAATCAATATCATATCCAATAATTGCTTTCTAGGAATAATCATAGAAATAATAAAATATGGTTATTGTATACACATCAATAGAGTAATTTTCAATGGGATATAAACAACTTTTCAAATTCTATTACTTGCACTCAACATCCAAAATTGTATTAATACATTAGAAAACAATCACAACTTCACATTCATAAGATCAAATGATAAGTCTATATGTAAATAATCAAATGTATTCCTTGATTGTGAATCCATTGGATATCAACTTAACCCATCATTTTTATTATATATAGAATTCCACTTCATGTTCTCAATGGCTTTTGATGACATGGATAATATTTACCTTTGAGGCTTTAAAAAGAAGTAACGAAAATTATTTATAGGTGTGTAATTTTTAATCATATTCATACTAGTATAATGATTAAAAATTCCAACATCACCAATTAAATTTTATATAGAAGAAGAACATTTTTTTTAATCCTATATGCTTTAATCCTGTCCCTAATAAATAATACCATCATTATGAAAATATTGTATTTTATTATAATTTTGACCATGAATTTTATCAATTTTTTTCATATCATAAAAATACTCAGGGATATTAGCTTCATGAAATGAATCATCAAAAAAATACAATATCATGGACATCACCTTATTTTTTTAAAAACATATGTATTTGATATGATAAAACATTATCATAAAATAATGTTTTTCAAACACACACCACACAACTCATCATTTCCATCATCAACTAAATCTAGAAATTCATTTTTTCTCTCATTGAAGTTCACTATTTGATGTACCTTTAGATAATAAAGATTGGGATGTAATGATGTGTTACAATATTGATCTGGTTGTCCTATATTCCCAAAAACATCACATGTTAAGTTACTCTTTGCAGCACCCTCAACTAGTTGGTTTGATATGTTCTGATGTTGATTTTTTTCCTTACGATGCCAAAATAATCGTTTATAAGGTTTTTATTTTATTTTCTATTGTTGATGAAGTTGTGAGTTCATTATGTTGATTGATATCATTTTTCAAAATTTCTGTAATGTTAGATTCTCTATGCCAAATACAAAAAAATATTGTGTAATAAATTTTTTCAATATCAAGTGTTCATAAACATCATATCTCTTCCAATAACTTCTAAATTTATATTTAGGAAATGGACATCTTTTTTTCCAATCAGCAGATCGATTGAAAGTTGAAATATCTAAAAAAATACTCCAAACCCTTAGTATATTAAGGTGTGTTTCTTGGTAATGTTCCCTAAATTTTATCCATATATATCATATTGTACCTATAATTTAAAAGGTGAAACAAATAAATAAAATAATTAAAAATGACCATTAATCATTAGTGCATATTATGTATGAAAAAATAAATTTGGAAACGTCAATACTAGATATAAAAAACCAATTGATGAATTATCTATCATGAAATAAAAATATCACATCACTAAATAAACCTTGTATTAAAATTTTTTATTAAAAGTAATTCTATTCACATAACCATAAATATATTACTCATCTAAAATAAAAACAAAATTATCAGTATGAAAAACACATGAAAAATAAAAATTCAATAAAAATATTAACACATCAAGATATATTAAACAACATCATGGAACAAAGGGGGAAAGTCTATCCATCATAATTACTTATTATCCATAAACATATCCTCAGACCCTGGTAGCTAATATCAGGAAGGAAACACCTCAAAACTTATCCAATGTTAAAAAATAGCAGAAAAATAATTTTAAAATTAAAACATAAATTGTTGTTAACTACTAGGAAATATTATTGATATCAAACTTGAAGCACCATTGATAATTCAATAAAAGGAACATTATCAACTACAAATTTTTTTCTTAAACCATCATCCATTATAATTAAATGGTCCCATTTTAGAACACCCAAGAATATTCGCTTCCATCGAAAATCCTTCAACGTCCTCACATTATCATCATTAGATCCTCGCTATTATCTTACCATTCATGTCACCAAATTCCATTCACAACGTCACTATGTACTATGACATTCCATGATATTCCCACATAATTCCCATCATTATTATCAAATAACATCATTAATAGACCTAATTAATCATGTATTAAGTACTATCTAATGAATATTATTTCTTTTAAAAGTAGATTTCAAAAAAAAATTACAAATTTTGAAATACCTCATATATAAAGTGATAAATGAAAAGAGAGTTAGAATTTTGGCACATAATCATTTAGATTTTACAGGAACCCAAGGCAATTTAAAACTACACTATGTAGGATCCCTTGTGAGTCTTGAGAATTTTCTAGTCAAATTTTACATAATTTGGCACATCACTAGTGTTGTTTTAGTGGATCTTCATGTTGGCTGATCACACCCCCATGAACCCAAGAAAATTTATCTATGTGAAATTAAATGGAAATATTGAATATATAAGCAAAAAAATAAAATGTTTAAAACATAACTAATAAATTCAGTAATATGATTATTCAACGTGAATTTACAAATTTACATAGAATCATTGCCCATGTTATTTAATATATTTATACTATATTAATTGTACTCAATTAAATATAACCAATCTAAAAAATTATGAATTTAAGAAACCTTTATATTTTATTAATAATTTTTTCTGATCGAAAACTTGTTTTACTTTTTATATCATATAATTTTATTTACACAACTCATCATGAAAATACAACATATAATTAATTAAATCTCTTGTATGAAGTAAATTAATTAGAGAAAAAATAATCTACTTGCTGAATTATATTAAGGAAATTATAAAATTACTCACAATATTATAAAAAATTTAGATTTTAATATAACAAAATCATCAAAAAAATATAATATTTTCTATAAATGTAAATTAAACCAAAATTATTAGTTTCATTAAAATAAATACATACCATTTTAAAAATAAAATAATTATTTCTCTATAAAGTTTTAAAAAACAATTATTATCAAAATTAACCAAAATTACCTTTCTACCACTACATTTTTTTAACAAAGTATGAAATTGGAATTTCACTATGTCTCTATAACATGCCCATTTAAATAATTGAGTCCTAAGAACTCTAACACAATATATTAATGTATATATATATCAATAAGGGGAATGGTTATTGATAATGAAAATATCGATTTATAAAACCTTTGATATTTTCCATTATAGTGGTGTAAACATTGAAATGAAGAACATGATAATGATAATGAAAAAAACTAATAAAAACATGTAGAAATCACCAAATCCTAATTGGACACAACAAAATAATCCAACACACATTTGAACTTTCTGTAATAATCATAATGTATAGTGGATTAAATAGAAACAATTACTTTTCATAGAGAAAGTTTACTAGTAGGTCGTGAGGGATAGGTCAAGGGACATGGGGATCAGGGTAAACCATATATCTTAGTGAGGGATATGGATAATGAGGCTTGAGTACTAGTGAGGGTGAGGGTTTGGGAGATCAAGCACTAGGGAGGGTGACCTCTAGTGCGGCTCTAGAACTCGAGGGGGGTCGGGGGGAAAGAGTAGTGGTAGTGGAGGGAAACCGTAGTTTCAGTGATGGGGAGCTGGGTAGGCCTCAATGTGTGGGATGATCAGGGGAGAATGGGGGTTATGTGGGGATAACCGGGGGGAATGATCTTGGTTAAAGGGTGGTTTTTTAATAAATTCATAATATATAGTGACATTTTTTTAAAACCACTACTAAGATCATAAAAATTTTTAAGTGTTATTTTAATAAAAGAAACTAAACTATGAATTTGGTTTTTTGAAAATGTTTGTTTTTGAAAACATCCAATGAAACGCATTTAACCCCAATCCTTTATAAAATAAACAAATGAAATAAAAATCTAGAAGGTGGGGAGACAATTACAATTTCTAAGAACATGTGACCCACCCATTTAGATTTGAAAGATGTTGCAGGAAACAAACAAATTGTCCACCTAAACTTGTAAAATCATATTGGCATTTCATCCTCATAATGTAAAGGTTCTTGAAATAGTATAGACCACCTCATGCTCCCCCTCTTTTGGCTCAATATGGAAAAATAGATGGAATTATCCATTAAGTTCCCACACATCTCATATGACCTTTGTTTGGTATCATGAAACATCACCAAGAGGTAGAGTCATTGTCTTCGACAACATTCATGCAGCCTCATGTGATCCCCAACCATTATTAAATAAAAAAAATTAAAAAATTAGAAGGTGGGAGCCTCTTCCATTCATAAACAATATTAGTTGCTCCCTTGGTGATTCAAAAGATTTTATAAGAACCCTAGGACATGTCTTCAGCATCTTGTCAAGCCCCCCCCCCCAACAATCCATCCTTATCTCATGAATGGTTATAGTAAGGTCACATGAGATCACATGAAGGTCCCGTGATTGGCACCTAGATATTGCGAAAGCCCCATGATAGGTGCCCGAATCTTGTGAAGGCCCTCAGACAATAGCCTGAAAAATATGGAAGTCCTTTGTATAGTTCATATGGTTCGAAAAGACCCGTGAATTTGATATAATAATATAAATGTGGTGTTCAATGGATGGCCTTATGTCACTGAAAATCAGGTTATTACCACATAGTGATCCATGGTATGATCACACAATGAAATATGATGCCCAATACGTCCACAAACTCCATCCTGGATTCGTATGAAATGTTTCGTGAAAAGTAGAGAACAACCTGGGAGGTGAGGCCTATAAATCCCCCACCTTTTAATTAAAAATGCATCTCCTACAACACACTTAGAGACAACTCTTTGAAGACCATGCACCATAGTGTCTTTCTTAGAGTGTCTGATTTTGTGAATAAACACTATTCTCATCCGTTAAGATTTTAGGAACCACCCTAGAGGTCTTATGGCATGAATAAACACTTCATGTGATCACTTATATATCACATGAAGGACTTCAGGTTCGACACACAAATAACATACCGAATTTCATCGAAATCACATGATATATAAAACAATCTAATGCAAAATAAATTTAATGAATTTGAAATAAAAAGGATGTAATAAAAACTATAAGTTGGGATACATATGTGAAAAACATATAATAATACCCTCTTACACTTTATGTGAGCCATCCAAGACATATGACCACACAGAGACATGCCACCTTAATCTCATGATTCTGCTTTGGTATACTATTTGGATCATGGGAAGTCCAATGTACATATCAAATAAAGTTTCATAGAACCACTTGGTCATCCCATCAATGTCTTAGGAATCTATTTGGGATCACCTTAAAAACATCATAGTGTCCTTTATACATGTTTTCTGGATCATATGACATCTCTAACACATGTTAGATGAGTATCGCAATGTCATAAAGATATTTCGACTAGCTCTCATGATTCCCTCTAGGAATGACTTCTAGATCTCTTGATGACCCTAGAAATTTCATCCATTATCATGTTTCACCCTCTAGACATGTCGTATTGAATCTCATGACACCCACTAATAATGTCTGCTAGATATTACGCTTCCACAAAGGCAAGCGTGTTGGGCCATGCAACACCCTATGGACTTGTCTTCTAGGACTATGTGATGACTTCTATGATCGACTAGTCAGGTCTCATGATGTCATCTAGATAATTCATCCTTAATAATGAGATGACCCTCAAACATGCCATCCAGGATATGAAATGTCCCTTAGACATGCCAACTGAATCAATCGATTGTCTTTGGGAATTTCCACAGTATAACTATACATGTCCATACATCCTATGATATATCAAGCATCCAGTCAAGCATGACATGCAAGGAATAAGGATAGGTCATAAGGCCATCCCAAGGATAGAAAAAATTGTCCACCCTATGTTTGTAAGCCCCGATCAAAAGGTAAAACTCATCATATAATCAAAAAATGTCATAATATGCTATGTCTGCATATAAGGGAAACCTCAACAGGTTATCCTCGACCAATGGCACAACATGATATTTCTCATAGATAAGGACAAATTCAGTGTTCTATCCCCAATGAGTGGTATAATGTTATATATACTTCATATAATGTCATCCTTAGTGCGTAATCCATAACTAGTGGCACAATATGATATGTTCATTATATAAAGGAAATATTTCTGTGTATTCCATGTCCAGTTGAACTATGAGAACATTGATTCCTTCCATTACTAGGATATATAGGATAACATCCTATGTCTCGATCCAAAACTCAAATGGGAATCTACATCAATTTAAGACCATACATTTCTCCAACAATTCAACCATTGACACCCAATCCTTCCCATGGGCTGATCATCCTAACTCATCCTTCAGTGGATTGAGAAATTAGATAAACTAGGATGAATCTAAGTCCTACCTTAACCTGGATTTATATGATGCCTCCATGAGGCCAAATATTCTTATTAAACATCACAAGAATAGTCCAATAACATAATCCCCATATCCATATGCAATGAGGTTTATCAATTTCTATCCCTTGTTTCTCTCATCAATCATATCTCACATCAGATTAGAGATCCACAAAAAAACACAACATTAGCATCATGAATGTCCACCATCGAGGGAAATATCATTATGTAATTCCTAATGAGTGTCGTGATATTAATATCCATCTTATATTGGAATTTATTAAGATATTAGATCTAAGGTAATGATAAAACTATGATAACTCTAGTTACTTATATAACCAGAATATTTAGGACGTCTCTTTGAGATTCGAGCTCAAATATCTCGTACTCATGTTCCCACACTTATTTCATTTCAATATGATATTAAACTGCATTGGATTAATGAACTATGTTGGTTTTTGTTATTGACATAACATGGATATATAGGATGACTAATAATGGCTCAATCCCTTCCTTGGAATTTTAACCGCCTCCATACATGGCAGAAAATTCTGAAGTGCTCGGATATATGACTTAAGCACATAAGAAGAAATTCATTATTGAGAAACATATAAAGAACCTCAGATACATAAAAATCGATTCAATAATGACATCCCATTTATCTTTTTTATATTAAATATTCATATCCTATAATCATTTTTTAGGGAAACTAGTCATGTATCAGGATTATGAAAAGACTATAAAATATAAAAAAAATATATAAGAGAGTCTTAGAGTACGAAAAAATTCCCCCAAAAGGGTGTGATCATCCTGAACTCCCATCATGTCATCCAATGTGAGTCCCCAAGCATCATTAGGTCTGAATCACCAATTATCTATGTCCCTTTGGAAAGCAGTTCTATACCTTGTATAGATGAGTGAACCATTGGGAGTTTCCATTACAAACAACAATGGTGACCTAATGTTAATGATTGTGCAATAAATAAAACCCCTCACAATGAACCATCATGTCAAACCTAATCCACCTCAATGAGGTGTTCCCATTTTCATCTTCTTCGTAGAAATAAAAAGATACCCCAATAACCACATCCCTTTGGAAATTATACTTGTAAAATATTATTGTTAAAGGAACCATTAGGTGTTCTCTATTAAATTAATAATCCCTATTAAAAACTCCCTGAATCAATAATGGTGAACACAATGTGAATCTTTTTTTTAAATATGTGTTTACCACCCATCAAAAAAATATTTACGCACATCATATACAAGTAAAATTTTTGAACCTCGCATGAATATTTCAATATTTTATATTAATGGTTCCCACATATCATTAATTTTTTTTAAATATAAAACACAAAAAAATCATGGAATTTAAAATAATAATAAATAACAATGTCATCTATTAATAGATAATTAATCATGTCTCTAAAATGTGATGTTTCACTGCTTGGTGGCCTTGCTTCTTATTGTATTTGTGGTTGTAGATACCCTTCTCGTGTTTTTCACATTGACCCAAGAAAATGGAATCATCAAGTAAGAATTATGGTACATTAGCTTCAGTAACTACCTCTATGGAGAACAAAAAAATGTCACCTACATGTTACCTTTAACATTAGATGGTAAATGCGTTGGTCAAGGAGTATAACTAACATTTTATAATACTGATCCTTGAGGGTTTACATGATTATATTCAAACACAGAATCATATAAGACCGCCTCATTCAATAAAGTATGTGATGAAGCTCACAACAATTGTCACCACAAATAACTATTTCATAAGCCTACATATGGAGAGTGACAATCAACATCATCCTTACCATAGGAATATGGATCAAGAAGTTGAACATAAATACATATTGGATTCAGATTCACCCTGAAGGGATCCTGTATACTCAACCAACATCATGTGATAACTTCCACTCAATTACATAATGAGGGTACAACATAATAGGTCATCTCACTGGACACTCATATCCAGGAACCAAGGATATCTCATTGGGTGTAACACACTGTGTCTCATAATGTGTATGAATATATTCCCATATATGTTAACAAAGTCCACTAGAATATTCTGGTATCAACAAGTGAGCAATCTCATATCCTCATATGTGTATTCCAAGTCTTCCCAAATATATAAATATTTATTAAGGGTCAGATACATATTCCCACACCCATAAAATATTTCCATTGACATACTATGATGGGAAATTGAGGATAATAGTGGGCACTATATCCCCTTCAATTGAATATGTTTACCCATATGTCTTAGAAACTATGAAACATATAGAACCATATTTCTGCATATACCCTTCCAAAAATCCAATATATTTTTTCAATGATGGAGGAGAATTTTTAGTATATTTCAGTGATGATATAGGGATAGACACATACACTTTTCCCAACATCCAAAGCATCATGGAAACATATCTAACATAACGAGATGCCTACTATTGAGAAATTACATACTATTTCTCCCCTCCATGAGGATTATTGGTATATTCTGGTAAAGTACAGGGCACTAGATTAGGCTCATATCATCTTTCGGATTAGGATCCATCAATCTGGTTTCATATTCAACTTAGGATTGGTTATTATTCTTGTTTAATAAGGCCTATGACATATTCTAAAGGCTGGTTAGGAAAAGGATAATATTCTCGCTCTGACCAAGGATCGTTATAATATTCAGAGGTCTCCTATAGAGCCCCAACCCCATGTATCCTAGAGCTGGTGTCTACTATCAATTACATTGACATTATTATGAGGAAACAATCCCATAAGGATGAGTTGGTTTAGTAGTCCTGATAAAAAGATAAATAAATTCTTATTGTATTACAAATGAATACACTAGTTACAATATTTTTTTGCTTCTTTATAAAAAAATAACATTGAGGATAACTATAATCCATCTAGAAAATACCTTCATATCTTTCATAGTAAGCTTCTTGGTTTCCCAGTGGAAAATGTATAGTATGGGGGAGGTCAAATTTTTAGTAAGGGTAAATAAATTTGAATCAATAATGAATCATTTATAAAAATTAATATGGAAAGGTGAATAACTAATAACACATTATATTCAAATAACTAGATGAAGATAAATAATTATTTAAAGGTTCGAAAATGAAAAAACTGTTATTTAATCAATTGAAAGAAAAGAAAATGTATCCATAGATCTTTCAACACAAAATCTAATGAATAAATAATAACTAAAACTAATATGGGGGAAATTGTTGATTACTAGATTCCATGTTTCCAATAATATGGTACCATTACCATCAATACCTTTTACAAGACAGTTTAGAACATATAGTGTAAAAACCCATCTGAGGTGGCTAGAAAAATGACTCGACCCACGATAATACTGATGCATCAAGGGGCTATCTATAACCAAGCCCCACCCATGTCGAACTAGTCCAAAACAGTCCTCATATATCAAATAATTGATTTCAGAAAGTACCATATCAAATATCTGTATGGAGTAAGAAATACATATTTATCTATATTTAGCAAAATAATCAAATAAAAATAAAATAGAACATAGTGAAAAAATGATATATAGTTTAGGAAATGATCATATCAATGATTAATGATATGGTAAAATATGTGAAATTCAATATCAATGATCATAGTAAATTAAATGTTTCAAGGGATAAAAGGAATAAATGAAGTTAATTTGAATAATAACCATCGTCAATACAACATAACCAAATTATAGTAAAATAATGAGTTATTGTCGGAGAAAAATATAAATGTTATAAAAGGATCTTTTAAAAACATTCTTAAGGAAAACATCCTTTTATTTTGAAAAATATTTATCAAAAACCCATTTCAAAGAAATTCAATTTGGGAAAAAAAATTATTTAAAAAGTAACCATTAATCATAAAAAATGTATCTTCAAAGAAATAATGGTGATTAAATCCGTATAAGTTGTACGAGGTCAAAGCACAATTCTTTTCCACGGTAAAAACTTATGCAAAATTCCTTATCAGGAAAGAGATAAAAATATTCCTTTGAAAAAATTGGTAAAAGAAAATAAAGGTAATTTTTTACCAATTCATTTTGAATTCATTTTTTAAAACATTTTAATAAAATATGGTTTTTAGAAGAAAAATGGTTCTCTGACTAAAGAGAGAAATAATATAGGTTTATCCTAAAAAAATTATGAAACATTTAGAGTACCAAAGAGTGAGAAAATGCTAATAATACTAGAAAATGGTCATTCATAATCAGATAATAATGAAAGGATTTATTGAACACTGGTTATATAATTTACTATAAAAGAAAATTTCATTGAAATATCATTAGTATTAGTTTGGAGGAAAATATTCTTTAAACAACCCAAAGTGCCTCTCACTACTTTAAAAAAAATTAAGTCATAAAACTCATGAATGAACAATATTAAATGAAACTTATAATATCATTAGAATAATGGGATTCATAATATAACATGTAAAACTTAGTATACATATAATATAAAAGAAACTAGGTGCATAACAATAATTAAGTCTCAATGGAATGTAAATTCAGAAAAAAATCCCTTGCCTTGAATTTTCATTCGAGTGAATGACCACTAACATCATATATAATAAAATTATGTTAATTTTATACATTTTTTATAACATTTTTCATATTTATTTTTAATTTTATCTCACTTATTACTATTAAGTATACAACTACTTAAACAATTTAGTTTAGATTGGGTGGTTTGACCAAAATTTAGTTTATGTGTAAAAAACAACTTTTGTAGGTAAACTATGGTCAAAGGGTTCATTATATAACATCTTGATAATAATAATAATGATACAATTATCACATTTATATATCAATTATAATTTTAAAAAAATCATTTAATATGGTTATGAAAACAGAATCAACAATATGATCATGGAGACAATAGACCGTACGTACACATGAGTAACGTTCTATTTTTTCAATAATTGTTATGGAAAGAATTTAACTTGAATAATATATTGAAATAGCGATAATTATGTCCTAAAAACCATATTATTTAGTCATAGGTACATATATATAGAAATTATTGTGATGTAAAAATTAATCGCATCATGTTGAGGATGTGGTAGTCCACACATCCATAACCGACATTATCACTTATTAGTTGTAAAAGTATAATAAATAAAATGATATATATATATATATATATATTTACATAAAGGAAATTATTTTACTAATATCATATTTTTTCCCATATGTTTAATTATAATCATTTTTATGCATTCCCTGGATTATGTGAGAAAATCACATTGCTTTGAGGGGGTGGTAGTCCACACTTCCTCAAACGATGTTATCATTTTTCCATAAAATGGAATGTATAAAGATATCCATTGAAAAATAATTATAGGTTCTTAAAGACATAATAAATATTACATATAAAATATATAAATATAGTTTCCATTATAATTTCTATCATGAGAGGTGGTAATGAAAAAAAGAACAATCATCGTTTCATGAGGCAGTAGTTCATTGTCCACAGAAATAGTAAGTGTGTTACCTAATAGATGGAAGTGTGTGTAAGTGTAGATATAAATATTACAATATCATAATCATAGTAAATTTATGATACATTTTACTTTTTATAAACATTTACTAAAAATATTTAAGGGAGTGGAAATGGAAATAAAATTAAAGGTCTTTTTGAAAGACATTACTCTTAATTAGGTAACTCCTTTTGGATTTCACCAAAATACATCATTTGATGTTTTTCTACCAAAAGGGTGTCATCAAAGTGGAAGGAAGTGATGTTTTATAGTTAATTTGGTGGAGTGTTTCCATGTCCATGTGGATTTAGATGTGTGAGGATGTGGTAGGAAAGGATGCCTTTTATAATGGAGCAGGAGGAGTGACTCTCAGGTAATATTTTAAAAGAAACAAACCCCACCAGCAATATTTTACAAAAATTATATCAATAATCGTCCAAAATATAGATAAGGGAGTATAGGGTCGAAATATTTACATAAAATATCTTTTTTATAAGTTTATTTGTAGTTTTGGTCCTTCGGGTTATGGTTTAGTTCCTTATTAGGCATAATTTATCCTTAATCATTGTAATTAATTTTATTTACATTCACTTATATTTTAGGTAAAAAAATAAATTTACGTTATTATACATTATAAATTATTCGGATTTAAAATTTGGAATACTTTTTTCCAAATTCCAATAATAGTAGTGGCCGTAATTAAATTAAAATTTATTTTGTAGATGGGATGATAATACAGGTTTTTTAAGTAAAAACTTCCTAAAGTTTTCTATGTTTTTCTAGTCAATTTTGATGTGGAATTTATTAAAATAAACTAAATTTTATAAGTTGATAAAACTATTACCAAATTAAACTTAAAAAACTAAAGTTTTACTTTATTCTTATAAATAAATAACATTAAAAATTAGTTTTGAATTTAATGTTAGTATTTTCACTATTCCCTAAAAAATGAGACTTTAAAAAAACATACAAACAATTTACCCTAACCTAATTATTCAATTTTTATATTATCTATGGAGATAATATTGACATATTAAATTTATAAAAAGGTCCATAAAATGGATTTAAAACGGTTTCACCATTAAAAGGCGGTAAAAGTTTCTTAATAAAAATATAGGTTTTTGTTTAAAATATTAATTTTATTTATATCTTATGTCTACCAAATATATTGTATGATTATCAAAAAATTGTTGGAAATATAAAATATATATTTAATTAATATAATTAACTAATTTTATTTAATTTTATTTATTAAGACAAAACGCCACTATCATCATAAAAATAATAATATTTCGTTTATATTTAATTGGTTTTTATTTTCATTTCAAATTAATTGATAACCTATTAATTCATTATAAATTTGTGAAAACCATATATTTTCTAAAGTTAGATAATAATATTTATAACATATAGTTTATATCTTATTATATTGAATAAAGATATTTTAATAATATATTATTGTTCAGTAAAACTCGATATTTCATGTAATGCAAGCCATTGAAGAAACTCGTTGTTGTATATGACAAACGCTAACTCAATATCATGTGCATTGAATGAAATATCATATATTAAATTTATTCAAAAAATTAAATATATTATAATGTATTGGGGTATTTTATTCCCTTATGCACTTAGTGTTACATGCCATACACTCTATTGAATAAAATATTCATAGATTTTCATGGTGTTACATTCTCCCCACCTAAATTAAATGGAGTCGTCATAATTTAAAATCAATCAAGAAAATATATTGTTTTATATTTCACATATGAAACTCCCACGTCATGGGAAAGGTTTGTATGGAATCCTCTATAAAAGAGTGTGGGAAATTCAAGGTTCACATGGACTAACTTGTAACTAGGTTTCTATGTAATAGAACATTAATGGAAACTAGAGATACATACCTAGAGGGAAAATGTGAATATTTATATGGATTGAATGAGGTCATCAATCAAAAAATAGATGAATGATCAAAAAAATTGAGGGACTCAAAGCCATAAATCTAGGATGATTTATTGAGCCATTGGTTCAAAAAAATTAAGGTATTATGACTACAAATGTTTTATCATTTCCCTAATTTTAACTAATTATTTTTCTGCCTATAAATACAAAAGAACATAATTTCTTGGTACATTTCAATTTCAAAAGAACAATTAATTCTCTTTTCATACTTCAATCAAATTATAATTCATCATTTATCCAAAGAAATGGGTATCCAAAAGTTTAATTTGTTCCTGGAAGCACTAAAATATTTATCAGATCAAAATACCCATAAAAGTGTAATGTGTCTAACTATTTGCCTCTAACTACTCTCCAAATTCAATAATGTTAATATATTAATCTATAAACATAAAAATAATCACTATTGGTTTAATATTAATATTTACTCATCATATTTTTTAAATAATTACACATTAACTTAGACATCGTGTAGGCCAATGGTGGGTGAAAACCCATTATCAACCTTCGTTCAGGTGTACATTCCCCCACGTCCTTTCCAGGAATGATTCATTTTCACCAAGAATACATTTTATCCATTTCTAAAACTTTTTTAATATAACATCAAATATAAATCTAATGGACATCCTTGAAATTTAATCATTAAAGATCCTCTTAAATATGGTTTTCAATACATCTTCAATACATAACTACTTCACCCATTTATTTCCTATATACATCCATCTGTGATCATGGGTTTATCCTTTAAGAGTAGACATTGGCTTGGGTAATTCCCAGGTTCCCCACATTTAAGGTAATGAACCACAGATGTATCATTCGGATTAGGTTCATTTCCTTCCATTTTACTCTTCATTTTTACTCATAAATCCTTTTCTTTATGTCCTCTTGCGCCTCACATAATGCATTTCTTTGTTCTATTGAGACACTTTACTAAGCGTTTCCTTCCCCATTTCTCACATTTCGGAAATAAATACTTCTTTTCTTTAGTATATCCACCACTTGAGCTCTTAGAAACTATCATCCTTCTCTTCTTTAGTGTGTTTGGGAGTTGGTAAAGGTATATATTGAAAATCATATTTTATGAAAACTAATTTGGTGTAAACCTGATATCCTTCACTCCTGTGAACACATCATTTGGTATCTCATTTTAACCACATTTTTTTTCATTTTCGATGTTAAAATGAATCTTCCAGGTTCTAGAAATTTACTAAAACCCTAAATAATAGTGTGAGGAACAATAGTCATAGTGAGAAAATATATAATCATTTATAATATATCTAAATCATGACACCTTATTTTTAAATCTAAACCACATTTGGCTTAACATTGATTATTAATTTTCATTATCCATTCAATTTAATCATATTTTTTTATAAATAAAACATAGATTATCCTAAATATATCCTCCAAGATTGTCAAACTAGGTGTGAAATAAGTCATGTCTTCATGTACCAGGTTACCTTGAGTTATGTTTGGAACACCTTGTCATATTTTTTACTCCTAAATGAATATATTCTAGAACCACTCCCACTGGTAATATCCACACAGGGATATATTTTTAAGAAGACTCACATAATCAATACATTACCAAAATTTTATGGTAATATTATATACTTATCCTCAAATTAAACCTTAGGATTATGTTTTATAATCTATGATTTCCTAAATGTAATTCCCAAGGATGCTACTAAAAATCATTTGATACTTAATGTAGTTCCCCGACCCCAGAAAGCTCGGATCCATTGTCTTATATCAAATAAATTGTCATGATTATAAAGAATAAATCCCCAAAGTTCTGATTAGTTTAGTAGTCTTGGTAATCCAAATAGATAAATGATCATTGTATTACAAATGAATTCACTAATTACAACATAATTTTATTATTACTACTAAATAAATAAATTTGAGGAAAACTCTAACCCTTTTTTTAAATCCATGCATATATTTCATAGTATGTTTCATGGATTCTTGGGGAATGAAACGTAGTAAGGGTGAACTCAAATGCTCAATAAGGGTAAATAAATCAAAATCAACAATCAATCAATGAGAATAAATTAACACAGAAAAGTGAATAACTGATAACACATTCCATTCAAAAAATTTGATACAGATAAATAAATATTGAAAAGTATGAAACTAAACCTCATTACATATAATAAATGAAATAAAAATAAAATTTATCCATATATATGTTGAAACAAAATCTCATGGATAAATAATAACCGAAACTTATATGAGGGAAATACAGGATTATAGGACGTCATGTTTCTTATGTACATGGAACCTTTATTATCAAGACCTCCCATCAGACGATTTACAATATAAAGGGTAAAAACCTTTATAAGGCAGCAAGCCAAATGATTCATCCAATAAGACTATGGACTAATTGAATGGATATCTACAATCAGGCCCAACCCAAGTCATAATAGTCCAAAACATTCCTCATATATCGAATAAATTCTTTAATAATGTGCCTTATCAAATATCTGTATGGAGTAAGAGATACATATTTATAAATATTTACCCAAATAATAAAATAAAATACAAAGTGAACACCGTATATAAAAATTATATATGGTTTAGGCATTGAGCCTACCCCTGATTAAGGATATGGTAAAATAGGGGAAATTCAATAATCAATGATCATTTGAAATTTAATATTTCAAGGCACAATAAGAATCAATGAAGTGAATGTGAATACTATACATGGGAAAATCAATCATAAATAATATAGAAGAAGATTAATCATGGAATCAATATATAATACACAAGGTGGGGTAAAATAAATTGTTGTTATTGTTAATGAATAGAAATATTATAAAAGGATCTTTTAGAAACATTCTTGAGAAAAAAATAAATTTATTTTGAAAAACCATTTGAAACCCTTTTTCATTTAAATTCACTTTTGAGAACATTTTTTTTAAAAAGGAACTTTTTAGAAGTAAAATAAATAGATGTTTAAACAAATAACAGTGTATAAATATTACTTTTTATATGAGGTAAATGAATATTATTTTTTCACAGTAAAAGGTTTGAAAAATATTTTTTCAAAAAAGTGATAAGAATATTAATTTGAAAACCTTAGTAAAATACAAAAATTGTAAAAATTTCTTTAATAAATGAATTTAAAATAATTTTTAAATTTTATAAATAAAACATGTTTTTTAAAGAAAAATAATTTCTTCAACTAAAGAGATATATTAATTTGGGTTTTCTTAAAAACATTTTAAGAACAAAAGTGTGAGAAAATGGTGATAATTCTTGAAAATGGTCTTGAATAATCAGATAATAATGAAATGGTTTATTTAACAATGATAATATAATTTACTAGAATGTAAATTCCACTGAAAGATCATTAGTATTAATCTTGATGAAAATAATCATTAAACATCCCATAGTGTCCCATACCACATTGAAACATTTTATGTTATAAGCCTCATGAAGGTGTAATATTAAAATAAATATATTATATAATGAGAATAAAATGATTAATTATATAACATTTCAAAGGTATTATATACACTATATAAATGAAACTAGGTTGATAACAAAAATTAAATCATAATGGAATTCAAATTGAGACGAAAAATACAATACCTTGTGTTTTATTTTTGGTGAACATCCTTTTACTTCTTGTATAATAATATTATTTTAATTTTATAAATTCTCAAGAACCTTTTTCAGGTTTATCTTTAATTTTATCTCATATATTACTATTTTGTATACAAATACAAAAAAATTAAATTTGCATCTGGTGTTTTGACAAAAATTCAGTTTATGTGTCAGAAACCATACTGGTAGATCAACAATGGTCAAATGGGTCATTATATAATATATTCAAAATAATAATCATGACATAACTATCATATTTATAAGTTAATTATAATTTAAAGAAACATCTAATATTTTAATGAAATATTAATCAATGTTATGATCATGGTGATGGTAAACCGTACGTACGCCTTAGTAACATTCACATTCTTCAATGATCATCATTGAAAGAATTTAATAGGAATTATTACTTTATATAATGATACTTATATCATAAATACCATATAATATTGTCATATATACATATATATTAACTTATTGTGATTTAAAAACAAATCGCATCTTGTCGAGGAAGTTGCAGTCCACACGTCTACGATCGACATTATCGCTTTTTATTGTGTGAAAGGATAAAAATAAAATGATATATATATATATCCATAAAGTTAATTATTTCTATAATATATTATTTACTTCATAGGTCACAAATATTTAATTATAATAATTGTATACACATTCCATGGATCGTGGGAATGAATCACATCGCTTTGTGGAGGCAAAAGTCCACACATCCTCAAACGATATTATCGTTTTTACATTAAATGTAAAGTATAAAGTTATGTGTTGTAAAATATATAAATATGATTAAATAAATAATAAATATGATAAATAAAATATGTAAATTGAGTTTCCATCATAATTTCCACCATGATAGGTGGTCAATGAAGAAATGAAAACTCATTGTTTTATAGGGCAGTAGTTCATCGTACATAGTAATAGTATGTTCATTACATATTATATGGAAGTTTGTATAAGGTTAGGTATAACTATTACCATATGATAAACATAGTATATTTATGATACTGGTTTTTTCATATGAACATAGAATAAAAATATTTGAGGGAGTGGAGAATTGAAATTAACATAATGGTCTTTAAGAAAGATGTTACCTCTTATTTAGTGAAATGGTTTTGGTTTTCAACAAAATACTACTTGGATTGATTTATTCCAAAAGGGGGTATTCAATGGGGAAGGGAGGTACGTTTTGGAGTGAATGGTTTTATTTTTTACTGAACATAATTGGCTTGAGAGGTGTGAGGAAGTGGGAGGAAATGATGCCTTTTATAATGGAGGAGGAGTAGCTCTCTTGTAATATTTTAAAAGAATAGAACCCTACCCATGTTTCATTATTGAAAGTGGATACTAATGTCAATAAAATTGAGTATAGGGTCTAAATATGTCCATAAAATATTAATTGTACAATTAAATAGATCTATTTTTGGACTTAAGTTTAGGGTTTAGTTCCTTATTAAGCAAAATTTTACTATAATCAATGTAATTAATTTTAATTAATTTCACTAATATTTTTCATAAAAAACTAAGTTGAAAAAATTTTAAATTATAAATTATGATTATTATAAATATGGAATCTATTTTCCCAATTCTAATTTTAGAAGTGGAATAAAAAAATTAGTATTGATTCCGAAGATGCGACGACAATGCATGTTTTTAATGTAAAAATCTCCAAAAAATTTTATGTTTTTACAGTCAATTTCCAAGTGAAATTGATTCCAATGAAAATAATTGGATTAATTTAAAAAAAATTATAATTAACCTTTAAAAAAATAAAAATAATTTTTTTCTTATAAATAAATAATATTAAGAAGTAGTTTTAAATGAAATTTCTTTATTTTTCACTATTCTTTACAAAAATAAATCATCATTGAAAAATACCACAACATTTCCCTAATCTAATTTTTATATTTAGATATAAAATATGAATCTTATTTTGACAATTTAAATTTATAAATTTCTTTAAAAATATATAAAAAATGGGTTCTCTATTAAAAGTCGGTAAAAGTGCCTTAATAAAAATACAGGTTTTTTTGTGCAATATTGAGTTTATTTTTATCTTATGTCTATTGAATATATTTGATGATTATAAAAAAATTAATGAATATATAACATATATATTTCATTAATATAATTCAATAATTGTAATTAATTAAATTTATTAAGAAAAAATTCCTTTGTGATCATAAAAATAATAATATTTCTATTATATTCAATTGGTTTTTATTTATATTTATAATTAATTGGTAACATATTAATTGGATTTTAAATTTATGTAAATCATATATTTTCAAAAATTAGTTTATAATATCTGTAATTGATATTTTTTATTTTATTATATTAAATAATAACATTTTAATAATATATTATTGTTTGGTAAAACTCGATCATGAATGTAACAAAATCCATTGATGAAACTTGATGTGTGCATCATACTCTAACTCAGTATCGCATGCATTGCAAGTGATACCATAGATTGAATTTATTTAAAGTCGTAAATATATTATAATTTCATGGGGTATTATATTCCATTACACTCTTGGTGTTACATGTCATACTAGCTATTGAATACAATATTCATACTTTAGATTTTCAGAGAAATATATCACCTCAAGGAATACAAATATCCCTTCAAGAAAAGTTACACCATATATTCCAGTAGCATATAAGAGTTGGGTGAATATTCCTACTCTCACTAATTATGTGCTACACCAATATTCTTCAGAGGATATATAGGAGGGACCCTATATTCATTATCTCATTCTAAAGGTACATCGATATATTATAGTGGGGAATGTACATCTAAATTGGGTCCATATTCCCGCTTCAAATTGGTTTTACAATCATATATCAAAAACCACCAAAGGGTAGTCTCCTATTCGCACCAGTAATATAAATTATCACCAAAAAAAATCAAGATGGTTTTTACTAGTGCTCCCATATTCCTATGATAACTGATAATTGTCGGCATACTCCGCTAACCACCATAAGACAAGCTCATATTCCTCCTTGATCCGAGATAGACAGTTGGTATATTCTAATCACGATGTATGATTAGGTTCATATTCATACCCTACTCAATTCTAGTATCCTTGAGTCTATAAAACACATATTCATATAATATCTAGGATCAACTGACTCTTCATATAATGTAGAAGGTTATACCTACCCTGATAATCCTACTCACAGTAGTATAAAGATGTATTTTGGGAATCATACCCCTAACATCCACCGTGGAAAACCTCCCCCTGGTAATGTATCCCAAAATTAAGTTCACCCTTCCCAAATAAATCTACCTTCATATATAGATGCTTAAAAAACATTGAGGTTAACCATATATAGTGACCCTTAAACTTCCAGTAACACCCAACCTCAATCAACAGGAACCCCAGAGTGGAAACTACCATCACATCCCTTTACAGGCTATAAGTAATTGTCCAAATAGAGGAAACCTTTGTGTATTGTCTATGTATAGAAATATTCCACTAATGATATAGATTTTTTTCATGGAAATATGGAAAGTGTTGGCTGAGAATGACCTCCAAACTATGTTCAAGCCCGTCTCCACCTCTAGTTATGATGTCCCTCATGACCTGAAGGAGGAATGTGCGCCTTATTTTATTAGGGAATTATGGGAGAATTTTCAGGGTAAAAGGATAAAAACATCCCTTATTGAGTTTATAATGACCATCATTATTCCGTGACCATGACATGATACCAGGTAGACCTTATTTCCCTCATTGGGGCTCAGGTTCTGAGGCCAAAAAACACTGGGAGATACTATGACATGATTTCATCCATATTCTAGTTACACATTAGAAAATAATCATTAAATCCTCATTGATCATATGTAATCAATGAAGGGGTGAGTCTGGAGAATTTCACTTCACCACATCTATAAGATAGCAGAATATTCCATACACATTGTCATGCAATGTCATAACTATATGAGAGATCAAAGAGATGGAAAATGCATGATCCAGTTGGTTAATCTAGTGAAATTACCTATTTTTAAGATGAATAAGTGTTTTGAGTAGAGTAATTGGGACTCCAACAGTATCTTGAGTCAGAACCCTCAATATGATAAGAGTGAACCATGGATGAGAAATCCAAAATCTCAAGAATCTTAAAAGATTTCTTTGGTAACTGGCTCCCATAGTGAACATGCGCTACACCCAAACCATTAATGAAGAAAAATATAGAAAAAGTAAAGAAAATCATGGTTGAATCCTCCATGAAATCCATATATGAGCAACCATAGCCTATAAGGTAGGTGGGATTTTTACCACAACCTCTCCCCCAAGTGTCATTAAATTTCATGTCGGGCCCGAAAAAAATAAAAGATGGATTCAGAAAAACCCCATAATGTAGGGATGGGGGAATTTTTAACACAGCCACCATCATAAGTTTTATGAAATCCCCAATAGGTTCAAAAATTATAAATTTCGATTCTACATTTACCCTAGCCAATGGGGCTTGGGTAACTAGTACCATCCCCTTTGAGGAGATCGGTCTTCTCCAGACTAGGTGATAGATAAAAATGCTCAGAACCATGTATGTTTCTCCCACCACATGGCATAACCCCTTCATTTGGATCTCACTCAGCAAGCATAGTCATAATCGCCATCAAGGTCATTATTAATTGAACAAATCCAAGATATTATCCAATAAATAAAAGAAAACATCATAAGGGTTGCATGTCAAAACAACTGAGTGAGAGAAAGGTTCAGATAGAAGAACACTATGTCAATCTTGAAAGGGAAGCATGTGGTGAAGAATTTCCTTATTTATCAATGAATGAAAAGATGATATTATTACCCAATATTCATCATTGAATTTATTCTCTATCAATCCAGTTAATGATATGGTTCAAGATAAAAATTCCTAGTGACATTGTACAAAAATAGTACCCCAAGAGGAGGGTTGCAGTGATGTACAAGTCAGGTTTTCACACACTCAGAATCAGAGGAGGAGCTAGAATATAGAGAATCCAAATAATGAGTAACCACACCATCAATTGTTTTCTTCTTAGGTTAAATGGAATGATATGGATACATAACACTATCCATCATTAATGGTCATTATCCCCTTTGCATAAGAGATATGAACATAGAATCATGGACGAATATGAAACCTTAGATAGCTTAATGAGGAATTGATGAGGGGTAATATTCCAACTGAGTATGTCCTCCCATAAAAAGTAGATGACTCTCCTCCCACCCATTAGGAGGAAGTTAACATACCTATATAGATGAAATTTGAGAGTCGTGATGGATTTAAATCCAGACAGTATGTTTATCTAAACACAACAATTGATGGATAAAAATATTTTCCTCTACTATGTTGGAATCCTCCCCTATACATTGAAATTCACCTCATCACATCACAATGAGACAATCCATAGTCGATGAATGTGGGGTAACTACATCCATATATTCATACTATCCCAGCTTTGGGTGTAGTGAAACAACCAATACCTCAAGAACTCCTCAACATCATCAAGTCTCCTGCTGCTGAAATGAATTTCATGGAATGGTGGCGTTCCCCCATGAAATATGAAATGAAGAAACATGTGAAATGGGTAGAATCTACCCTACATCTAAATAATTTTTATAACCTTAAATTATCTCTTCTTAATGACATGTGAGATAAAGATAAACACCTCTCACAGCTTATATCATGATGTGCCCCCATGGTGGGCCCACAAGACTAATTAGTGGTAGAAAATTGAGATATTTTGTGTATAATTTGGTTTTTCCAACATTTTTTCCTATAATGGTATCTAAGAACGGTCCATCATAGGATATGAGGAACATTATCATTACTTCCTTTATGGATTTATCTCTATAATAAGGATAATTATGACCACTAAACTCATGAACTGTAAAAAAACTTGAGAATGAACTTGTCTCTAAATTTATTAATATATGGAAAGGCCTGAAATATTTTCTCCACATCCCACTCATATAATATAATTTTCTAGAGAAATGTGTGAAAACCCCCTAAAGTACTATAGACACCACTAATACATTGAAATTTCTGAGTAGGTTCTTATAGTTTAAAAACATGGACTAGTATCCAGAAGAGGACATTTGAAGAATAAATTTTTATTCCTAAACCATTTTTTTGACAAAATGGAAGATTTAATGTAAGATAGAAACTATCATTTTCACCCTAAAACTAGTTACATCACTTTCTAGAGTACCTAGGTAATCCCTACCTTATCTGAAGCCACCTTATGACTATTAATAGCAAAAAACCCACCCCTAACAAGAGGGAAAGAGAGATGATGGCCACTCATAATTTGAGTAATGAACAAAAAAATTATACTACTTTCAAAATGAATAGGTTCCTATTTTTTCATAGCCATGAAAAACAACATACTCAAGATTCCCTATCCCATGAAACCTGATGAGGTCTTCTTTATTATTCATATCAAATATTTCCCTTTTCATTGGAGGTTGGGCCACACAATGAAATTTTAATTTTTATTCAATGATATCCATAGGAAATGGTCGACTCTATATAGGTGGTACAAGAAAATCCATAGTATAGTTGTAACTTATGTCCACCACCCAATTGGAATAAGATAATAAATGTAAAGAAGTTTTGGTTAGATGTAAACAAAATTCTGACAACTAGATAACCAGAAATATAGTTGACTAGGCTCATGTATTTCTCATAGAACTATAACATTAAACAATTGTGGCTCTATCAGCTCCCACATCATCTAAGGGGATGTCATCATACTCACCCTATAGAGGCATACATAATCACCTTAAGCAGAATAGGTCATAATATGAAGATTCTCATCTTACTCAAAAATTTTCATTATCTCTTGAATATTATTTACCGCTTCATCTAGAAAATGGTAACTAAACCCACCAAAAAACCCTTATCATGTGAATAAATTATTTTCAGACCTATTAATTTCAATAACATAATAAAACACTTTTTCAAGGGAAAATATATGTGTTAACCCATGTTCTCCATATCCAAATAGAAGTTGAATGAAAAGGTGGAAAATGAAAAGGAAATATAGGAAAGATGAGTAATTTTTTATCTCATTACATCATCCAACTTCCCATTGAATCGATATATGTATCTGAAACCCATGGGAAGAAATACTTGTGAGCCTGGTGGGAACATGGAGGAATCCTAGAGTCTTCCAATAGTCATCGATGTCCACTATTTTAAACAACTACTCAGTATGCATATAACCCTCATATCATCCTAGATGAATGGGTAAACTAACTCATAACACACCATTATTAAAAACTATTCATTTTACACATACTTAAAAACCATATCCATGTGCCTCAATTGTCACTACATTTAATAAATGGAGAAACCCCATGTTGGGAAGAATATACCTCAGGTGAAAAAGTATGACATTTTGAAATAACTAGTAGATATCAAGAACATGATAATAATCTTATATTTTGTTCACCTCTAAAAATATCTAAGGTAGAAACTTTTTTGCCCCTTTATATCCCCCATGTGTTTGAAATAAAAGTCCATATTCCTGGAGTTTATCAAGTGGAAACAACATTAGGGGAATTCTATGCTAGCATATCATTCATAGAGTAAGATCTATAAGAAGAAATTCAAGGATATATGAAACAGTTGTGTATTTCATGAAAACATGATAATGTTTTTATTTAGTAGGAAATAGTATAAAATGGTGTTGGGATTAATCATATCCTAGTTAAGACCCTATGACACATATGGTAAAATGAGGATCATATATCTACAATGAAGGTGACCACTATGGATATGATAAGAGTGAGAAAAATATCCATGGAAGGATCAATATGAAATCTTATATTCAAGTATATAATATCTAATGTTGATATTATGGTAATCCAATAGAACAAGACATATAATGTCATAATTGGGATACATGTCCTTCATAGCCATGTGGTTGTCCCATCAGTATTCCACCAATGCTTGAGGTATCCCATCGATGGAAAAGTTAGCATATTTTTTGGTGATATCACCCTCTTAAAATATTTTTAATCATGGTAAACTAATGTAGGTTTCAACAATAGGCATGGGATGTAACAAATGAAAGGGTAAGGCAAGTGGGAAACCTATCTCAATTGATTGTGAACTTCTCTTATAGTCATCTTTATCGAGATTAGGAATGAGTATCTGCTACCTATAAACATGGTCAAGGTAATAGATATAGATCTGGTAAACCTCCACAACCTATAAACATCATTGGACTATTCTTACATGATAACAAACATTCTATTATAAATGGTCATATTAAATGATATCTAGACTGATACTCAATCTTTGTCGGAAAACATCCTTACTCCAATATAATAATTAAAAAAAACCCTAGACCTTTAAAACATAGAATGTATATAATTTTCCTATCCTACGTGATATTATAGATGAAATCAAGTGTCATTAAAACAAACCCATGATATCCTATATAGTTCAGGATGTTAATTTTTATTCTAATAACCTCGCATTGTTCGTCGATGATAGAGATTCCCTAGTATTATATTTCATAACTTAGGATATATTCTTTGAAGATGAAATGTAAGAGGAAGAGAATGAACTTGGGGAATATCCTCTATAATTTTAGGAAGGAGTATCCTCCACCATTGATAAACATAGGTAGGTAAATATGGAAATTTAGTAGGACTTGTAGCCCATATTAATTAGTTCCACCAACCCCCTATAAGATCAATAGATTTATATCTCATTCTTGAAGTAGTACCACTATGTGTTCAATTGTAATTATATAGAGATATCCCAAATGGATCTTGATGTGGAAACTCATCAAATAGGCTATCCAGATGACCATCATGGTATCAAACAATCATCCAGGATAATTCACCCCTCTCATGATTTTATGGTGGAATCTGATATTGACAAACTTATCCAATCCAACTTCAGATAAATAGTGTAATTCCTGAAATATATTTCAGAACATATTATCACCAATAAAAAGAAGGTAATGGTGAAGGTATACATTAAATTTATGTATCTCTATCGTTATTTTCTATAGGATGACTTCCGAGTTCCGATAATGGAACTTCTTATTGACATGACTGCAAACCACTAGGCCCTTTCCATTATGGATGGGTACTTAGGAATCAATAAAATCAAATATACCCTAATAATGATTAATAAACTACCATTAGGAATCCACAAGGGATATTATGCTACTAGGTCGTACCAATTAATTTGAATAATGATGGTTTTATCTATCAGTGCACTATGCATCACATATTCAAGAATGTATTGGGACGAATTGAAGAATGTTGTGTTTATGACCTTGTGGTTAAATATTGGTAGTGTTTTGATCACGTTGATGATCTTGAAAAATATTAAGAACATTAAAGTGGAATAGTATGATTATGAATCCTATTAAATTTTCCATTAGTGTAATGTTAGGTAAATATTGTAAATTTTCTATATGACACTGTGGCATTGAGGTCGATCCTGAGAATGAAAATGTGATCCTTACAACATCTCCTCTTCGAAATGGTAATTATTTGAGAGTTATTCCAAAAAAAGGTGATTATATTGGTAATTTCATAGCCAATCTATCCATAAAATTCCCATCCCTCATCACCATGTTAATGAAGAAGGGGGTCACCAATCAATGGGATGAAGACTGGTTGGAATACTTAGAAAACATCAAGCTGTATATACTATATACACCTTTTTCAATGCCATCAGTTGTAGGGTAGAAACTATTCATATACATGGTCTCCATGGAGAGTTAAATTGGTTCCCTTTCACAAAGAATAATAATTATGGAAATGAAAATAGACTCTCCCATTTCATTTGAATGATTCTAGATACTAATACCTAATATTTTGATATTGAGATGAACTGCATTGTACTAATTATTATGGTGTTAAAGCTAAATAACTACTTAAAGAACCATGAAGTCTACATTTTCTTTGATATCAATCTTATCAGGTATATTCTCAATCACCCTATTCTTACCAGATACTTCTCTACATTAATGGTCATCCTACAATTGTATGAATATCGATTTTTCACCTATTGAAATAAAAGGGAGATTGAAAGATAATTTATTTACAGTATATAATTGCCTATAAAAAACATATGAATACAATGATATCGAACTTTAATAGGTTTCCTATACTAATGAAACTCTTCAAACCTAGGATATTTATTTTTATGGGGCTCTTGAAGCTCAACCACGAAGAGAATAAAAGTCCTAAAGTTCAATCAGGTTGGTCCGGGGATTGTATTTGTTTACTTAAAAAAGAAAATTCTTCCTTAATCAGACTTACCATCCAAAGGACACATTGAAAATGAGGTAAAATATAAAGACCTTATGAATTCATGTATGTATACATACAGCATAAAATGAACAATCTGAATGTCAATGGTGATTTAGAGTTAGTGAGAAAAAATATGAATCTGTAAAATGAAATCAAGAAGAAAAAATTAACCATTTTCATAGGACATGGGAGTGGATTGGTGGAATAATTCCCTTTAGAACCAATATTTTATCACATTAATAGTACACAGAATTCATGTACTGATATTCTATCTAACACAACTACATTCCTAAAAGATCATGACCAAGATAAGGAAATATTATGGATTATGCACTAAAGGGTGGTCTCTTCATTAATAGTCTATAAAATAGAGGAAATTAATTTATTCAGTACATCACAAGGGAATAATTAACCAATTATATTTATTTTATGGATGGTCCCCACAGTATTCCACCTCTATAATATGAATCTTTAATTATACTAATCCAAAGGGAACAAATATGACGTAGATAAGAAAACTTAGAGAAGGGATAAATAATAATACACTATAAATGAGGCTTTAATGGGGTCATCCTTAGATGTATCATAAAAAGAGATACCCCTTATATAATGAAACAATTACAAGAAATCTCTTTTAGTGCTCATTAGCCAGGAATCTCTCTCTCCCGTGAAATTAAGAGGCTTAATAATTTCTATCTGACGATGATTCAAGACTATGTTGAGTAAATAAAGAAATGAAATTCTTTTCTAATACATGAAAACATTATCCATTATCCCCTTAAATTGATTCACACATATAAATATTCCTAGTTTTTAATATTTGGGGAATAGATTTCATGTGGCTATATCCCTCAACTATGGTCAAACAGATCATGTATTTTCTTACTACTGCTGAATTTTTATCCAAATGGATTGAGGTCATACATCTCAAGAAAGTTTGGATAAAATAGGATCATTAACTACATGAGGTCTAATATCATCATAAAATTTTATGTCCATTATATAATATTGACACACAATATTACTAATATCTATTATTCCAAGATCAAGATGCCATATCAGGAGTACAACATTGAGTCCAACCACTCATCCCACTATCACACTGAATAAAATGGGTAGATAGTGGCATTGGAAAAGACACTATAAAATAAAATCTATAAAATGGATGTAAAATAGAATAAATATCATCTATAACCACTCATATTTTCCTTATGGGACTGTTGTATGATAATTTATACTATCACACATGCAACCCCATATTCACCTATTAATTGGATATATGTAGTACTTCCCACTAAACTATATCTTCCCTCACTTTATATTTCTATCTATGGTCAAATATATTAATATGATAAATCACAAAATCCACTTAATGATTTATAATGATTTGAAGTGAAAAAGTTTCATACTTTTCACAACTGAAAATCCCAACAAAATTTTATTTTGCAATATTTCTACTAAAATTCATGCCTATACTTGTTCGTGAATGTAGAACTAGTATTGGTTCCTAAAACCCTAATGATACTAAGGATGAAGACTTTGAAGCTATAAACCAAGTGGGAAGGATATTATATCATACATAAGGTCTATTCTAATTGAGATTACTCTTTATCCCAGATGGATGGGGAACATATAACACCCCCACTAATGCAAGGTTTTTAAGGAAATAATTTGTATAATTTCCACATTGCTCACAAGTCAAGGAGGTAATAATTTAAAATACACATCACCCACTTCCGTATCACATGATGTTAAACTGTATGACATGTGTCATTCATGTTAAGAATATCATCCCTTATGATGATTATGTACCCAATAATTGCATGTTTTATCACTTCACCACAAAAATGTGTTTAATACACATTAGTGTAGCCATTATGGTTATTGAATTCTTATTGAATATTTTTTTCTCCATGAAATAACTTCATTTATTTAATTTAAAAGTTGATACCCACCAATTCCTTGAGTTGATACAGTTATCCTTAAATCCCATAGCCTTTATTCATTCCTTTGGTTTCATTTCTATAGATATTGGTATTAGAGATAGACATATTTAAATGGAACCCACTAGTATTCCTTTGTGAATAACACAATGCCTCAAATATTGTAAACAAGGGGATATTAAATTCTTAGAGTTAAGGTACCCCTTAAACACATGAGTTATTGTCATAACAACATGTGATACTCATTTCCACCATTACTAATGGCTAAACTACTCTCACCAGCCTATACTTCCCATTGGATAAAATATTTTTTTATCATAATATACACTAACAATAACCCAAATATTTAATTGAATTTTAATTTCGTAAATGTCACACATATGATAAAATTACCTATTATCAAAGAAATATTATAACATTTTATTGTTGTACCATTTCATTTCAGTGTATTCATAACCAATGAGGACCCAAAATCCTCATGAAAATACCTTGTTAAAAATATTATAACCACCATCATCATCCCATGACAATACATTTCAATGATGATAAATTTCATGACATTTGGTACATCCTGTTAGACCTATAATAGTTTAGATTAATCCATCTTATAGGACCCATTACTAACATGAGATCTAAATCCATGCAATGGTATAGGGTGTATGCCCCTATCAATAAACTTGTAAAAGGGATGAAGTTTCCATACTTATATCGTGATATATCATGGAAATTTCCTCTCCCCTATGAATGTTTTAGATCCATATAAGTGATCCTTAGGTAACAACCAATGTCAATATTCACTTGGGTTTCGTAGAACTGTGCATTTATTTAATCCCAACACAATTTTATACCTTGTGATATTTGGGTACTCAAAATGGACCAAACCACCATTCTCATAATCAAAATGAGATCATAAACCCCTCATGTGTTATGATTGGATCTATATATGAGAGTATAAATTTTCTTTATCTTGCATGGGGATCAATTCTCCGAATAAAATTCCCCTTTCTTTATGGATGAGGAATATTTTTTTAGTGGGGGTTATTTATAAGAACTATGTGTGGATAGATTCTTGGCTATAAAATATACATAATGATGTATGGATCCTATGTCTTAGGACTAAAAATAACATCAAAAAAAGACTTCTCCTTTTATATGATCAAAATATGTGTAGGGAATTGTTTATCCAAAAACTACATATGGATTTATTTCTATTACAATGGGATATATAATGACACCAAGATTAACATTAATAGGCATAGTCACAATTTACAAGAAAATAATTCCCCTTTTTTATTTTCCTAGTATATGAGCTAGATCTATGATGGAAACCCTTTTTCTTTGAGAACTATGTGTGTATTGATTCATATTTACATAGGATACGTAGTGATGCTCTGGCCCCCAGTCCTGGGAACATCTTCTATTTTATGGAAAATATATAATTTCCTATCCTTATACATAATATTAATCTATAAATGGAACATAATATAGAAAAACTATGTGTGGATTCATTTCTAAAATATATTTATTTGTAGTGTTTCATGAGAATGATATTCTAGGGCTAGTCGTTGGTTTATATCCATATTAAACTCCCTTATTTCATGATCAATATCAAGTGAAGTATCCTTAATATGGATATACGGTTGTGAAGATACCCACATAAATGAGTGAATGTCCTAATATGAGATCTATTTACCTTCATGGTATAGTTAATAGTTTGAGATCAGGTACTATAATTATTTGGGATAACTTCTACTTTGAGGATTCACTCCCCCCCTCCAAAATCCAAAACTTTTTATGGCACCTTTTACCCAATAAATACATTTTGATTGACTACTATGAATAAAAGATACATAGTGATGCTAGGATTACCTGTCTTGGGCCCCATCATGGTCCTGAAAACAGTGATACCCACATTTCTCCCCTACATATGAGCCAAAATTATGCATGGAATTGTAGATTAATTCCTATAACTGTGTTAATAATTGTAACAACCTGATTTTTAATTGCATGATTTGTTTCAAATATTCTTTAGGTTCTTGGATTTCTCTTGGTTTTTGGGTGTTCCGGGTTTGAAATTTTTATGTCTCTTGTGTTATTGATCTATGAACATAGTCTTCCAGGACTTGGATGGTATTTGGCCTCTTCTTTTTTCAAGGGGATGGTGTGAGGTTGTGGTATTTTGGAGTTAGATTAGTGACACTTCTAGTGGAATCACTTGTGGGGTAATTTGTTTAGTTGGTTTGTAGCCATGATTTGGATGAGTTTTGTGTGTTTAAAAGAGTTCTATGTTTGGGGAATATTTCTCCCCTATCTCTGGAAAACCATTCCCCCTTTGGTTCTCCCCTTGGAACCCCCTAAAATTGGTGGAGAATGGATGGTTTTTGGGTGCCCTGAATAAGGCATATGGTTTGGAAACACAGTTTACTAAATTGTATCAGCAAACTGTGCAAGGGTTTCCAGGTCATTAAAAACATTTTTGTAATTTAAACTTTACCCTTTCGGAATAAACCCAAATCTACCTCATTCTTCCCCATTTCATGCCCTTCCTCCATGGATAGCCTCCATAATCTCTCACCCTCCCTTGGAACTCAATGTGGAAGGTATATTTGATAGGGTAAACATCAAAATCATGCAAGTAAGTCTTTCTCTCTTTTATTTATTCCTTATCCTTAGGGTTCCATCCACCCTTTCATGAATTTACTCATCTACAGAAGTTATGGTTCATAAATAGTGTTTATATTATTATCTTTTGGGGAAAATATTGAGGTTTTATTTTGATTTTGAATTCCTTGTGATGCGGTGGTGGTGCGGTAGATGTTTCACACCAATATTTGAGGGTTTTGACACCTTCGGTAGGTGATTCCATGTGTATGAATTTCTGGATGAGTTATCATGCGTTATTTAATTATTTTTAATGTTCATTATATGTTGTGCATTGTGAGAAAACCATTTTCTATGGATTTTGTTAAGCGGTTAATTTTATAGTTTAATTTTATCTTTAAATTGGGTGTTTTCCATGTACAATTGATGTGGTAATGTTTGTGTTTATTTTATAACCTTTGAAAATGGTTTAATAAATGTTGCTTGGGATTCCAATTCTACTTTGGTAGGGTATTTGTGTGATTTTGGTATTGAAATATTTTTTTGAAATGGTTTTTTGCCCAAAACATATTTATACTCCTTGGGATTTTTTTGTGAAATTTGAAAATGATTTATTGGGTGAAACTGTAACACCCGAGACCTTTATGGAAAATATTTTGTTTTTATGTTATATAAATCATCAAAGGAATCTTTCTCTACACACAATCGCAATCTTCCTCGATAGCATGTGTAGTACGCAATACCGAGTTCCACTAAACAATGATATATTATTATAATATTATTATGAACTAGATGTTATGAATAATATTAACTAAATTTTGAATTTTATAACATTATTATTCATCTTAAAAATTTTCCCAAACATGGTATAAGAACAAAATAAATTTTTTGGGTAAAATAAGTATTTATCAAAAAATTCAGTTTTGCCACATTTTGATGGCGCACCCACATTAAATCTAGTTTTGACACGTTTATATGTTCAATTTGACAAAATAAAATTCTTCTTTTTAATCAGGATATAAAGAAAGGTTTTAGGTAAAAAAGGAATATCTTTATGGGAGATGTTGAAGATCTTTCACCACGATTAGAAGATTATATTCCGAGTTTACAAAGACACTAAACTATTACGGTCCTTGTGTGTGTGTTTTTTGTTATGTACTAAGTATTCCGCAAAATTAATGTAATGTCCATGTACTTTAAGCTTCGGGTCACTAAATTTGGTATCAGAGGAAAGGTATAGTCAACCATTGGAAACTAGGATGTGAAAGCCTTAGTAATAATCCTAAGTATAAGTCTATGCATAGAACAAAATCATAGTGTTTTAGAAATAGACATGAACAACCTATGATAAGACCTTAAGTGTGAATTTTTATTCTTGATTATGTGGTTTTCCTATTATAATTAGTGTTTCTCACATTATTCTTCTTGGTTTTAGTCAATGGCTGGAACCCGAAAGAACCGTGTTAATGCGGAATGCGACGGGCAATGCAATGATTGTCCCCCTGAGCAACCAAACATTATGGGAGCTGGAATGCAAAATCTTGTAGCCATGCTCACACAACTTTCTCAAGCTATGAATCATGTAGGACTTCCAAACGAGCAAAGGAAGGAGCAAAATTCTGTTGAATCCTTCATGAGGCATCATCCACCTTCTTTCAGCGGGTCTACTGATACATTAGTTGCTGAACAATGGATTAGTACTACGGAAAAGATATTTTCAGTTCTTTAATGTTCTGAACATGATAAAGTCATCCTAGTAGTGTATCGTTTTGAAGGAGATGCTGATCAATGGTGGAATCTTATTAAGAATACGAGGCAAATTGATGAAATTGAGTCCATGGAATGGGATGAGTTCAAGAACTTATTTTTCAATAAGTACTTCCATCGTATTCTCCGAACAAAGACGGAGAAAGAGTTTCTTGAACTGAAGAAAAAGGATGATGAATCTGTTGGTACCTATGAAGAAAATTTTACAAGACTTTCAAGGTACTCTTCTGGTATTATTATCCAACCTGAGAGTAAGATCGATTGATTCTTTAGTGGCTCAAAACCAAGTCTTCGAAGGACGTTAGCGATAAGGGACTTCAATAGCTACGAGGAAATCATTCGATGTTCTCTCAATGTCGATATGGAGATTGGAGTAACCCATCAGTCATATGGGTTTGATAAGAAGAGGAAAATGGAATTCAAAGGAAAATCTAAAGAGCACACTGAAAAGAAGATGAGATTTCCTTTATGCTCAAAGTGTGGAAAGAAACATGGAGGGAATTGTCTTAAAGGGACATGTAAATGTTTCAAATGTGGAAAGGAAGGTCATCAGGAATTTGAATGCCGCAATGATGGGAAGAAGATGTCTAATGATACAAACAAGGAAAGGGACACACAGAATGAACCTGCTACACTTCAATGTTTCAAGTCCAAGGAGATGGGTAATTATGCCAATCAATGCCAAAATCCAAGGGTTGATGATCATGGTCAACGTCAATAAACTCTTAAGGCTAAAGACAAAGGAAAGTCACATGCAATTTCTATCAGCGATGTGGAGTACGATAACGATGTGGTGAAAGGTAAACTTACCATCCACTCTAAAGTAACAAATGTTTTATTTGATTCTGGATCCACCCACTCCTTTATTTCTAAAGATTTTTCTAAGGATATCACCATATTACCTCAACAATTAGATGTTGAGATAGCTGTGACAACCCCTAATGGAACAACAGTCGCATCAAATGTTTATAATTCTTCTCTGATTGAAGTTTCTGGGAAAGTCCTTCCTGTAAATCTTGTGATCCTTCCTATAGTGGAATTTGATGTGATTCTTGGCATGGATTGGCTTTCTTTATATGGAGCTCATATCAATTTCCAAATAAGGGAAGTCATATTTCATATTCCAGATCAATCTATGATCGTCTATCGATGAAAGGATGAACATAACCTTCCAGTGGAAATTTCATCAATCTTATGGGTCTTGATTCTACTAAATGAAGGTTATTTATATCAAATGGTTGGTGAGAAACTCACGATTATGAATATTCCCATTGTACGAGATTTTGACGATGTCTTTCCGGAAGAATTGTCGGGTCTTCCACCAAATCGAGAAGTTGAGTTTTCAATAGAACTCGTACCGGGTGATTTCCCTATTTCAAAGACACCTTATAGAATGGCCCCAATTGAGTTGAAGGAATTGAAGAAGCAACTCCAAGAGAATCATGATAAAGGATTAATACGCCCTAGTGCGTCACCTTGGGGAGCACCTGTTCTGTTTGTTAAGAAGAAAGATGGATCAAGAGACTCTGCATTGATTATCGAGAACTTAACAAGATCACTATCAAGAACAAATATCCTCTCCCACGCATTGATGACTGATTTGACCAACTACGAGGAGCTCAATACTTTTCCAAGATTGATCTTCATTCTGGGTATCACCAATTAAGGGTCAAAAGGGAGGATATACCAAATAAGGCTTTCCGTATAAGGTATGGACACTATGAATTTATCGTGATTCCATTTTGTCTTACTGATTCCCCTAATATCTTCATGGATCTGATTAATAGAGTCTTTAGAGACGATCTTGATCAGTTTTTGGTAGTCTTTATAGACGATATTCTTGTATATTCAAAGATAAAGGAAGAACATGAAGATCACTTGAGAATTATATTGAAGACCCTGAGAAAGGGTAATCTTTATGCCAAATTTACCAAATATGAATTTAGTCTTCAAAGAGTTTCATTTTTGGGTCACATACTCTCAAAAGAGGAGATATCTATGGATCCAAAAAAAATAGAGGTTATCGAAAGATGGTCGAGACCAAAAACAGTAACTGAGATCCGAAGTTTTCTTGGTTTGGCTGGATATTATCGACGTTTTGTGAAAGATTTTTCCCGATTATCTAATCCACTCACAATGTTGACTCGGAAAGGAGTTAAGTTTTTCTGGATGGAGGAATGTGAAGAGAATTTCAAGGAGTTGAAAAGAAGGTTATCCATTGCACCTGTGCTCACACTTCCTTGTAGTGGAGAAAGTTTTGTGATCTATAGTGATGCATCCAAGAAGGGATTGGGGTGTGTTCTTATGAAAAATGATATGGTGATATCTTATGCCTCAAGACAGTTGAAAATCCATGAGCAAAATTACCCAACTCATGATTTGGAGTTAGCTGTGGTAATATTTGCATTAAATATTTGGAGGCATTACCTTTATGGTGAAAGGTGTGATATTTATACTAATCATAAAATTTTAATGTATATTTTCACACAAAAGGAGATGAATATGTTCCAGAGAAGATGGTTGTAGCTGATTAAGGATTACAACTGCTCAATTCATTACCACCCTGGGAAAGCAAACAAGGTGGCAGATGCCTTATGTCGACAAGACGATGCCAGTTTATCCATGATGAGGATCACAGAAGATCCAATATTTATTGATTTACAAAGGATGGATATTGGAATTGTAATGGAAGGGGGAAAATCGTATCTTTCTCAAATTAATGTTCAACCATCTATGCATGTTAAGATTAAAGAGGCACAGAAAAAAGATGTTGAGTTACAAAAGAAGGTGAGAAATGTTTTTGAATTCAACCTTGATTGTGATGGGATAAAAAAGTTCAGTAATCGGGTTTTTGTTCCTCCCATCCCTGAATTAAAGAAGGAGCTGCTTGATGAGGCTCATAGTTCATCATTCTCTATTTATCCTGGAAGTACGAAGATGTATAGGGACCTGAAAGAGTACTTCTGGTGGGATGGCATGAAAAGAGATGTTGCTGAATATGTCTCTCGACGCTTGGTTTGTCAGCAAGTTAAAGATGAGAGATAGAAGTCTAATGGGATGTTACAACCATTACCCATACCCGAATGGAAATGGGAAAACATCACTATGGACTTTGTCATAGGACTTCCTAAAACATCCAAAGGCAATAAAGCTATCTGGTTCATAGTTGATCGTCTTACAAAGTCTGCACACTTTATCGCTATTAGAGAGGATTTCTCTCTGGATCAGCTTTCTAGGATATATGTAAAGGAAGTGGTAAGATTGCATGGAGTACCACATTCTATTATATCTGATCGGGATCCTAGGTTTACCTCAAAGTTCTGGCGAAGTCTTCAGAATACTCTGGATACAGAGTTGAGTTTCAGCACTGCTTATCATCCTCAGACAGATGGTCAGTCTGAGAGAACAATTCAAACTCTAGAAGATATGTTGAGAGCTTGCTCTATGGATTTAAAAGGTGGTTGGGATCAACACCTACCTTTGGTGAAATTTTCTAATAATAATATATTTCACTCGAGTATTCAGATGGCTCCTTATGAAGCTCTCTAAGGAAAGAAATGCAAGACTCTAACTTGCTGGGATGAAGTTGGGGAAAGAAAGCTATTAGGACCTGATCTTGTTGATGAGATGGAAGAAAAGGTCCTATCTATTCAACAATACATAAGAGCAGATCAGAGTCGACAGAAAAGTTATGCCGACAACTGAAGAAAAGACCTAGAGTTTGAAGTGGGTGATAAGGTGTTCTTACGAATATCTCCTTGGAAGAGGGTCCTGAGATTTGGAAAGAAGGGGAAGTTGAGCCCTAGATATATCGGTCCTTTCTAAATACTAGATCGTGTTGTAAAGGTAGCTTACCGATTGGTGCTTCCACCGAATCTCTCTCAAGTTCACGAAGTGTTCCATGTATCTCACCTGAGAAAGTACATACCTGGTCTTTCACATGTACTCAGCTCAGAAGTTGTACCGCTGGAGCAAGATCTTTCTTATGAAGAACAACTGATAGAGATTCTGGATCGTAGCGAAAAAGTCCTACGAAACAAGACCACTCACTTGGTGAATTTTTTATGGAGGAACCACCAATTAGAAGAAGTGACATGGGAGCTTGAGGATATGATGAGGGAGAGGTATCCTCATCTGTTTGTTACAAAGTGACTAATTTCAAGGGAGAAATTCATTTTAAGCAGGGTAGAATGTTACACCCGAGACTTTTATGAGAAATATTTTGTTTTTATGTTATATAAATCATCAAAGGAATCTTTTTCTACACGCAATCGCGACCTTCCTCGATAGCGTGTGTCGTACGCAATACCGAGTTCCACTAAACAATGATATATTATTATAATATTATTATGAACTAGCTGTTATGAATAGTATTAAAAAAATATTGAATTTTATAACATTATTATTCATCTTACACATTTTCTAGAACATGGTATAAGAACAAACTAAAATTTTCAGGTAAAATAAGTATTTGTCAAAAAATGCAGTTTTTCCGCCTTTTGATGGCGCACCCACATTAAATCTAGTTTTGACACGTTTATAAGTTCAATTTGACAAAATAAAATTCTTATTTTGAATCAGGATATAAAGAAAGGTTTTAGGTAAAAAAAGTAAGATCTTTATGGGATATGTTAAAGATCTTTCACAATGATTAGAAGATTATATTCCGAGTTTCCAAAGACACTAAACTATTACGGTCCTTGTGTGTGTGTTTTTTGTTATGTACAAAGTATTCTGAAAAGGTAATGTAATGTCCGTGTACATTAAGCTTCGGGTCTCTACATAAACCAAGTGGGAAAGTGATGTGCATGTACTGTTTTAGTGATTTTATTCAATTAAGAGTTATTTTTGAATGGTAAATTGGGGATTTATGATGTGAAACATTTTTAGAATGTTTTATAAATTGATGATAAGTGTTATTAAATTGTGATTTGGGTGCTAAACTTGTTTGTGGATTGTATCATGTGAGTTTGATGTTAAAATGAAATTTGAAGGTTAAAAGGGTATTATGTGAAATATGTGTGGGAAATTATGTGAGTTGGAGTATCTTGTAAATGTTTTATAAAATTGTTTAAATGATTTTTTGATGTTTTAAAGAGATGTGAAAAGTGTTGTTGGCTATTTTGGTGAGAGTATGATTTCAAAATGAATTAGAATGAAAAAGGAGATTGTGTGACTTGTGTGATACACATGTGGGATGTTTTGTGAATGTTTGGTTTGGAAGTGGAATTTTCATGTTAACATTATATTTCATGGCCTATTGAACTTGTTTGAGCACAAGAGGTATAACCTTGGTATCTAGGTGGGTGGAATTGTACTAGTATTCTAGTGATCTCGTGGGGTTGGGCACTAGTTTCACATAGAAAGTTTGACAATGACAACACTAACTAAACTATAATGATGATGATGATGGGGTAACACTTCATTATTGGTATGATACCTACTAGTGTATTGTGTGCACAAGAATGAATATTGTGATGGTCACTTTCACTAAGATACGAGGTACCTGGTACCCACTGTCAGCTAGTGCCTAGGGGTTATTTCTCGTTGATTGTGCTCATTAGATGATTTATTCTTACCATCGGCAGATGGTATGTTTGGACGGAAATCTTAGTACCTTTGTTAAATTATTTAATATTGGTTATTCTTTAAAATAACCCACTTAAAAACTATTTTTATTTAATTTTTCATCTCTTTAAAATTATTATTGGCATTTCATGTTTATGAAACTTGCAAGCTTTTTGTCTTTGAATGTTCATCACATGGAGTCTCATAGTGGTGGAATCCTTATAGGATTTGGCTCACACCCTACATACACCTTTGGGTGTATATATACTTGTTTATTTTTGTAACATGTTTGGGTATAACCCTTCGGCCAATGGTACGTGGTTTTAGCGGTCCATCATGATGCGGTGTTGTGGAGATGGATTAAGGGAGGTGAATCTTTTCATGAAGTGGTTCTTGGGATATCTTTTTATGGATTTTTACCATTTTAGTGGTCTTTAACAATGCTTTAAAATGTTTAGTTAAATTGTAAAATTTAGTAAAAGATTTTTTGGCTTGAGAAATCCAATTTTGTTTTATGGGATATGTTTTGTTTTTGTAGGTTTATAAAATCAGGTAAATTTTTCCCAATTTTTATTTTATAATACCTGAGCACTTGTTCCAGGCCATGGTGATTGGGAAATCCCTTTGAGTCTTCTAAGAAGCTAGGTATGGTTCCATTTGTGATGGAAACTAGATTCGGTTCGTGACAAAATGGTATCAAAGGAGGTTCTCTCTCTTTATATTATGTTATATGGGGAAGTGTCAGGATAGTCTGGAGCTAGGATTGTCCGGACTGAACATTCTAGGTATGGGTAGTGTGCCTGGCCAACACACCTCATAATGGGATTCGATTTTACATGGGAATTCAGGATTTATATGATTCTTTTGGTTTTCTTGGTTTGATGATGATTAGGGGAAATCAAAAGATAGTTGGTTTAATGGTCTTATTGAGTTCTTTGTTCCTGAAAAGCCAGGTGGAGCTGAGGATATTTCCTTAGAACTCTCTATGTGATAGTGAAGGGACTGGAATATGGATTCCATCCATATGTCCAAGTCACCCACTGAAACTAGTTTCCTCTCACATTTTCTAGTGTCCTTTAGTTTTGAATTCATGGATATTCGGTTTTAAATAAACAAAAGGCATGGTTTAAATAAACCTAATGTTTTTGTGAAATTGTATTATAATTAAGAGAGAATTGTATGATTTGTGAAATAGTGGAACTGAATTTTCAGAATTTTTTTGAAATGGAAAATGGTGTGTTTACACCTCTTTGAATGTTGGAACTATGTTAAAGTTGGTTTTGAAAAAGTTTTCCCAATAGTCTTTTCTAAACTAATGAAAGGTGTTTTAATGGGATGAGATGTTTTGAAATTTATGTGAATTAATTGAAAGTGATTTCTTATCTGAATGGTTTTTCTTTTCTAAAATGTTTTGTAAGCTGTAAACAGGGATTTTGATTTCGTGGTTAGAAGTCTTGAGAAAAAGGATGTATTGGTGGATTGTTATGGTTTTGAAAAGTGGAAAGAATTTTTGTTTAACCTTTGGTATTTCCATGAGAGACCACATGCATGGGGTTATATGGGATGATTTATGGTTGATGAAATGGCTGCATGAGTGTCAGGATGGATATGAGGAGGGTTCCCAGTGTGGCACGAAAACATGCATGTGTGAGGCCCATGGGGTACCATTGGAGGAAACACTAACCGATAAACCGTTTGTTTTCAAAGAGATGATTTTAAAGGAAAACCTGATGTCTTGATGACTATTTTGTGATGGTGTGTCTTAGGTATTTTTGGAAATGTTGTTGTGGTGGGATTTTTTGAGTCCAAGAACCCCTCTTGTTTGATTGGATTTTTATGTTTGTGTTTCTTCAGTAAGTTGGACTAAAGGACTCGTTACTAATATCTTTTGAGAAATATTTCAATATTTTTTTATCCTAGTTCCCTTCAGGTGTTTGGATCTTGTTTTTTGCACGTTTTGACCAATGGACCAAATTTTTCAAGTCCTTGGGTTCTCTCGTTGGTTAAAGTACCCCCCCCCCATTAAGGGTTAGTGCAAAATAGATGTGCCACCCGGTTTGTTTTTCTTTTGGAAGATCCTTCGGTTGATCAATATACGAGATCTATTTTCTTGAGATTTTTATATTGATTTTACACCTTTTCTATTCTTGGTTTTGTGGATCCTCTTGTAGTGGGGGGTGTGAGTGGAATGTTGAAAGAGACCTTACTTTCTTAAGTTACATGATTCATCGAAGGTAGAAGTGGTTTGGGGTTATTAGTGTGGATGAGTATCTGGATGGTGTCTAAGAGGGCCTCTAGGTCCTTCGTAGTCCCTTCGAAGAAAGGGATTATGTTAGACCACCATTTTAAAAAATATGGTCATCAGAGGCTTTTATGGACACATTTTGGATTTGTGTGTTGTTTGGGGACTTTTCATAAGGCCCCCCACAATGTATTGTTTCTATTAGTTGCAATGGTCATGTTTGGTGATTCCTTGTGACGTTATGTCCTCCTTTAACTATAAAGGTGAAGGTCATGCAATCCTCTGCGAGTCTCGATTATGTTGGGAGTATGTATCTCTTAGGAAAACATCAAAATACAATATTTTAGAGTAATGCGTTTCTATGTGTCCTTTCCTTCTATTGTTTCTCACCAGAAGATAGAAGGTTTGATGTGTGTGAATCATCTAAGCCCCTATTTTTGGGAAAATTCATGATTGGGTAAAGTGAGGTTTGGAATGTGTTATGCCACATTGAACCCATATGGGATTAGGGTATGGTTTCAATGTCACCAAAAAGAAAAGTCTGGTTTATGTGGTTTCCAAAGCCCAACTGTGAGGGTGAAAATGCTTTAATAATTTGAGCTCTAGCCATACGTCCCGAATAGAAGTTGGTGCCTAATCATGGGAAATCTCAGGGCCATTTGAAACCCTTTTTCAAAGACCTATCCTCAGTATAAATGATTTGAATAGTTTAAACCTATATTGTCATCATCATTTTTTTATTCTTCCCATTTAGTGGAAATAGGTGGAGGGCCTCGTCCCCATGTTATCTCCCAATGACATTCTTTTCCATGTTGGTTTCCATTGAGTTTTTTTGGTATGTTTTGAAATTTGGGTAGATAGGTTGAGCACATGATTTTTTCATTATTAGTATGACCATGGTCTATGAGGCCATGCAGATATAATGATACCTGTGGTTAACGCATGGTTTCCCAAACTGTGCGGACTAACCCTACATTTGTCTCAACTCTTTAAATTTTAGGGCCTTTCTTGTACAGGCCCGTTCTGGTCAGTTAGGATGGTTTCTTCTTATGTTGTGGAGCCCATTTATGTCTCCCCATAAAAGTAACATTGAATTTTACTTGGTCGTGGATTGACGGTGGGTAGTCTCATTCAGAGCTATCTTAATACCAATGTCCTCCTTGGGTAAATGTTGGAATGGGAGAGCGCCCAACTATTTAGTTAAAGTAAGGTAAGTGTAACCTTATTCAATAACGTGCTTCATTTGGGTAAATTACTTGAGTCTTGTTCAGATAGTGGTTGAGTATTTTTCTTTTGGTATAAAGTCTGAATGTTCTTGATAGTTTTTGGAAAGTGGTGTATGTTTTGGTTTGTGAGAGTATTCCTTCCTTAATTGATCATTGGAGGTGTATTGGCCTTTTGGGGGTGGACCAAAGCCTGGAAAAGGAGTACATATTGGATTATAAGTTGGGTTTGGGTTTTCATTGGCCTTTCTATGGATTCCAAGGGAGAAAATCATTATTTTGGGGAGAATTTCCACCCTCGTATTTTCAATTCCATTCTTTGTTTCAATTCTACTTTTGGTTATTGGCTATCACATGGTTTCTGGGGGTTTTGAGTTTGATATTTTGGTGTATCTTGTGTTCACGATATATGAACTAAGTCTTGGGAGTATTTAATAGTATTTGGGCTCTTCTTTTTTCTATGTAATGGTGTGAGGTTGTGGTGTTTTGATGTTGGATTAGTGACACTCCTTGTGGAACCACTTGTGGGGTAAGTTGTTGAGGTGGTTTCTACCCATGAGTTGGATGAGTTTTGGGTTGAAAATAGTGAATTTTTTAATAATATTTTCTCCCCTATCCTTGGGAGACCTTTTCCCCTTGGTTTTCCCCTTATACCCCCATGAAATTGGAGGAGAATGGATGGTTTTTGGGATCCCAAAACAATACACACAGGGTGGCCGCACGGTTTACTAAACCGTGAAACTAAACCATGCAAGGGTGTCTAGGTCCTTAAAATAAAATTTGTAATTCCAAATTTTCACATCTGGAATAAACCCAAATCAGCCCCCATTTTTCCCCATTTTTTCCCTACCTCCATGGACAACCTCCATTCTCTCTCACCCTTCCTTGGAACTCAATTTTGAAGGGATATTTGTTTTGGGAAACATCAAAATCATGCAAGTAAGTCTTTATCTCATTGATTTATTCCCTCTACATAGGGTTTCTTCCACCCTTTCATAAAGGTCCTAATTTCCAGAAGTTAGGGTCCATACATAGGGTTTAAATTCCTTTCTTCTGGGTGAAATCTTGTGGTTTTACATTGTTTTTCACATACTTGATGTGCTGCGATTGGGTAGTTGAGGCCTCGCACCAAGATTTGAGGGTTTTTACACCTTCGGTAGGTGATTCCATGTGTAATCATTTATTGATAATTTAGTATTCTTGATTTAACTATTTTGAATGTTCCTTATATGATGTTCATTCTCTGAAAACCATTTTTGATGGAGTTTGTTAACCAGTTAATTCGATAGTTTCAATATTCCCTCAAATTGTGTGTTTTCCATGTGTAATTCTTGTGGTGATGTTTGGGTTTATTTAATAAAATATTAAATGGTTTTATAAATGTTTTTTGAATGCAAATTATTTTTAGGTAGGGTCATGGTGTGATTTTGGTCTTGAAATATGGTTTTGAAATGGGTTTAGTGTGAAAAACAATGTTATACTCCTTGCTATTATTTTGTGAAAATTGTAAATGATTTATTGAGTTAAAAAATGTGGGAAAGTGATGGGAATGTACTCTGTTGGGGATTTTATTCACATAATATGGTATTTTGAAAGTAAATGATGTGATATAAGATGTAAAACATTTTTAGAATGTTTTATAAATTACTGAAATGTTTTATTAAACTATGATGTGGGTACGAAACTTTTTTTTGGACTATTTCGTGTTAGTTTGATGATAAAATGAATTTTTAAGGTGAAAAGGGTATTATGTGATATGTGTGTGGGCTGTTATGTGAGTTGGTGTATCTTGTAAAGGTTTTATAAAAAAATTTAAAGGATTTTTTGAAGTGTTAAAGAGATGTAAAAAGTGTTGTGGGCTATTTTGGTGTGAGTATGATTTCTAAATGAATTTGAATAAAAAAGGGGATTATGTGACATGTTTAATACACATGTGGGATGTTTGGTGAAGCTATGATGTGAAAGTTTTATTTTCACTTGAGAATTAGATTTCATGGCTTATTGAACTTGTTTGATTACAAGAGGTAAACCTTGGTATCTAGGAGGGTGGCCGTGTATTGGTATGCTAGTGATCCTGTGGGGTTTGGAACCAGTTTCACATAGCAAGTGTGACGATAACAACACTAAATAAACAATGACTATGATGATGATTGGGGAACACTAGGTTATGGGTACAATCCCTACTAGTAGCTCATGTTCATGAGATCATATATTTTGATGGTTACTTTCACCGAGACATGAGGTACTTGGGACCCGTAATGAGCTAGTTCCTAGGGGTTATTTCCTATTGCTTGTTCTCATTAGATGATTTATTCTTACCATTGGAATATGTTATGTTCGACTGGAAAATTCAGTATCTTTGTTAATTTAAATAAAAGTGTTGATTCTTTAAAATATCCCACTTGAAAACTCTTTTTATTTAATGTTGCACCTCTTTAAAATTATTATTAGCATTTCATGTTTTTGAAAACATTCATGATTTTCGTATTTGAATATTTATCACATCAAATGTATTAGTGGTGTTAGGATACTAGGATTTTTCTCAAACACTACTTACACCTTTGGTTTAAGTATACATGGTTATTTATTTGGTAGTTTTGGGTAATGCCCTTGTGCCAATGGTTCGGATTTTTAGCAGTCCATTGTGATGAGATGCTGTGGAGATGGCTTGAGGGCGGTAACTCTTGACATGTGGAGGTTCTTGGGTTGTCTATTTTTTGGTTTTGTACCTTTTTAATAGTATTTAAAAATGTTTTAAATTGAGAAATTCAATACTAAAATTTATTAAACGATGTTTTTCCTTGAAAATCCATATTTTTATTGGATTTGTATGTCTTTGTATGTTTATAAACTCGGTTAAATAATTCCCAATTTTCATTTTATGATACCCAAGTACTTGTGCATGCCCGTGGGGATCAGGAGCACCCTTCGGGCCATGTCACAGGTTGGGTATGGTGCAGGTTTTTATGGCGACCAGATTTGGTTCGTGACAATAATTATTGAAAAGAAAATAAATAATCGAAATCTGATAATTCCCTCTATAACCATAGTGTTTCAAAACATTTTCAGTGACACTTCACTTTCAAAATGGATCTTCACTAAGGTATGAATTATTTTTCTTCTTATTATATAAATATATATAGAGGAATCCTCACAAATATTATTTCTGGATTGATGAAAATTCTCACTCCCCACATCTCAGTTTGACATATGTGTGGATCCATCTCAGAACTGAGATCGTCATGATTCTTGTTCCAGAAAGATTTTTTGTGACACATGGACTATCTATCCTAGGTCTAGTATCAATTTTAAAATCTACCCCCATTACATATGATCTTGATCTATGAAGAGAGTTTCCATTGAAAATATTATTTTTATCTTGATTCCAAAGCTCACGGGATATATAATGAAACCTAAGGGAAGTTGAACCAGAGAAATTTCACATGAATCCAACTCATCGTAGTTTCTAGTCAAGTCACGTGTTATTCACATCGGACCTCATATTTTCTTATCTATAAGTGGATTTTTATTTTTCCTAGGTGTTAGTCAGATTCATAGAAACACAATAAGAATAAATAACCGAAAAAAGTAAATTCTCTTACGTATAACTTAGATATGCATAGGTGATCTCAACATGGGTTCCCTTATCTATAGACTCATCATATAAAAAGGATCCCAAATATACATCCATTCCCTCTTGTATTTGTTCCCCTCACTATAACAGTTTGAAATATCCCCCATACACCCATATTTCTCACGATATCATGAATTATGTGATCTTATAAGATTAGGCTAACCCATTTTGTGTGGCTAGAATCATCATGGATAAAACATCATCCACAATACAAGACCATTAACTACATAATAATGATTGAGTCATATAGACTTTCCTTAATTACATATGAGTCATATTTCTGTATTATTTTATTGAATATGAGTCAAATATGCACACAGTTGTCCAACATATGGTTATTTACCCAAGATATTACACAAGGAAGAAAATATCTCCCACATTCAACTTCCCCCCAACTAAAGAAAGGTGACTCTAAAAATAATTTTAGAAATTCTCACATTGTTTTACAAAATCCCGGTCACATGATGTTAAACATTATAACCTTAATTCAAGATATATAATGTAAAAATATGTATCATGAGGTATTTTAGCATGACTCAAAGCCTCGTAACTCCTAATTAATAATCTAATACATTAAAATTCATGACAATGATCTCATTTTTATGAAATTAATCTACATAAATCATCATCCATTTACACTCCTTATTAATGGACCACATCTTCCATACCACTATTAGACATTTTTTATTATACTTTTATTAAATTTATGTATCCCCTTAATCCATGAATTAGACTTTGTCTTTTGAGTGCCTCTAATTTTCGAAAACCTTCTATTTCCCATGGAATAGAGTTATCCAGATTCAAGGGTACCCCCTTCTTCACTATGAATGATTTGGATCATTATATGTAATATTGACCCATCATCCAGAGAAATATTTTCATTCAAAAGTGTAAATGTGATCTTTATTATCCGTGGAAACTTTAAAAAAGTGTATTATGCCTCATAGTGACTTGTTCTCATCCCTTACATGTTTTTCTCACACCATTACTCATGATATGAGAAACTTCTTCCATAATTTTCATCATTTCATTCCCCATTAAGATGGTGTTGTAGAATTCTTGGCCCTAAGAATACTAGTTGGGTTGTTTTATAACATCTCACTAATACATGATCTATACATCACAACCATAAACTGTATACACCATAGCCAAATTTCTATGAACATAATATCTGGCCTCCAATGGTCCAGACTGCAGTAACCTAAACAATCAATAAAGGTGATGAAAAAAGTTTTGTAATAAAAACTCACAAAGGGAATTTTGAAAAACATTCAAGTCTCCACCCACTATGATCATCAACTTCAAATGTTAGGAAAAATTTATAGCATAAATATAATATGTTAAAGTATTATAAGGTTTATCATATGACCTAGAAAAAATATGATCCACTCAAGATGGAATCTAATGTTCTATTAAAAATATTATAAAAATGATCTACAGTATTCCTCCACTCAATTAATATGTTCAATATACATTTGAATAACCTTTAGGGTGATCAAACCCTTCTCAAATAGTATGTTTTTCATAAAAAAACATCATTTCTCTAACATCTGATTTAATTATTAGAAATACCTTAAGATGATATATTATCTTCGAATCTATTAACATTGAGTCATTCTTGTTGGTTCTCAAATGTATAATACTGGTAATAAATATTGAAAAATATAAATTCCCCTTTCTAGGATTCATTAGTTAATAATAAAATAAAATAGAGCTTGTGACCAAGGAGATATTTTGGTCAAGTAGAAAAGGTACCCCTTAAAACCATGAGTTATTTTTTTGATTGTGTATGATACTGGTTTGGTCCCCTACTAATGGCTGACCTGCTCCCACTAGGATGAATTTTTTACTGGATAAAATATTCCAAGATAATGATTTCCAATCCCCAAAATAAAATAATCCTTGTGAATTCAACATCCTTAACGTTATTTCATCATGTACTATACACATTCTCAAAGAAAGGATATAAGACCTCATTCTTAAACCCTTTCTTTTTCCCCATCACATGACCCAAAACCACATGATATATGGTTCTATGATTTATGACCATAAAATGAACACACTTTTTTGAGGTATTATATACTAGTAATTGGCCTTTAATTCATGTCAACATCTACCTAGACATTTTTGTATGAACTGCCTCCAAGGTGTTAGACCTCACCTTGGATATCCCATATCCTAGATCCTATTTCATTACCAAATATTTGAAATCTATTTTAATTATCCATGAACCTTTTAAATGAGTTTTTCAATAAATAAGGCACCCATGTAATTGACCAACAATGAGTCTGATTGGCATAAGTTCCCTCGAACCATCAAAAAGAGACATCTTTCCGTTGTGAAAGGGTTTTCCACCCCCTATCATACCTGAAAACATTGAAGTGGAACATTTCACCCCAAAATTATTTATGATAACCCATTGTTATATATTCTCCATCTCTTCATACTTAATTAGAAATCCTTATGTCATGATTTACCCAACCCATAATAAAAATATCTTTGTGGATTTGACATCCACAACATCATCTCACCGTGTACCAATAATTTCTTGGAAGAAAGGATACATGGTGTCAAGACCCTTCTTGATTTCTCATTCTTTATGAATTTTGAATGAATACTTGGTACAAAAATCCTTCTTTAACACTAATCCTATGTGACCTAAGCAAGGATGCAGGGTTCCGGAACCCTTGATTCATATTAATTATTCTTGACCTATTTCATTTATTTATGACATGGATTCTAAATAAAACATCTTGTGGATCATGGAAGAAATATTTTATATCTCCAGGGACCCCTATTGTTGATTATGCATGAGTTGGATATGCATAAGGTCCCTTGGCCCATCAACCAGAGTTTTCTTTATAATTTGAAATGTAATTTTGACCTCTCTAATCCCTGAAAGCATTGAATAAGAGCTCATCACCATAGATTGATTTGAAATCATCACATACATGTATGTCCCATCACATCATCCTCGATTTATTCTCTTTGACATGTGATTGCTTTTTTCTACGAATATAGAATTCATGATGGGGTATTTCTCTTTCATTAAACTATTTTAAGATATATTTTAATATATATGACCTTAAACATTATAATTCATAGGCCAATGTGGTTATAACATTAACATCATTTTTTTGTCTGACTTTAAATACCTTAAAGTACCCATGGGAAGAGATGAAATACTATATATGATTAAAACCTTCAAAATGTGGTTTGGGAAAAAGTCAAGTCTCTACTGATGGTGGTATGAGGAGGCAAAGATCTTCTACTTTCTATTTAAAAAACAAATAAAATCATAAATTTATCAAACGAAAAAAATCTGAATTAAAAAAAAAACAAAATTCCTTTAATATAATTAATTTCTTATGTAAAGATGGACTTTTATAGTGACTTATCTTATGTTAAAATTTTTTATAATAAAATGAATTATTTTTTTGAGGATAAATATTTAAACATTCAAGTTCAAAAAAAATTAAATTTATTGGAGACGAGTACCATGTGGTTGAATAATTGAGAAACCATATAACTATTACTTCCACTTCCCTTGAATAAATTAATGATTTAATGGAAGAGATTCAACAACACATTGATGATGAGTTAAAAAAATTACACCATAATTCACAGTTGAATAATGTAAGGTGGTCTATAATTAATTCATATAATATTGATCTTTATTTTCCAAATTATTTCTATATGAGATTTTAATAGAATATATTTTAGATGATGAAATTATGGGAAAATATTATAATTTAGACAAATACTAATCAAAATATATAGAACCTAAAAACGAATTTTATTATATCATATATGATAAATAATATTAGTATGTCTCTGCAAATCTCTTATTTATAATAAGATAAAGAGATTACCTTAATGATATTGTATTCCTAGCAGCCTTTCCGAAAGAAATAAAGTATCAATATGACCTTCATGAAGGGGAAGTATTCTTTATTGATTATTTATGTTATAATAATATTAAATTTGAGTTTCTTTCTAACTCCAACTTTAATGAAAATTTGGAAATAGTATCACGTGGTCAGACCCTTAATGTTGAAGTTCAAGAGGCCACAAAAGTAGTGGCAGTAAAAGAAGAGGACCCATTCTCTTTCCCTGAATGTGAATGATATTCAAAATTTCTAAGGGGATGTAATTATTTTAATCTATCCATGGATTCCTATATAACATGTGTGAAGGAAAAAATATTAGAAGGAAATTTTTTTTGATTAAAACAACATAAACCACACCCACCATCAAATTTAGGATAATGTGTTGTAGCAACTTGACTAGTGGTAGTATAAACCATTCACCCAAAGGATAATGTGTTGTTCCTTATTTATATATATATATATTTGGTATAAGTTATGAGTATAAATTAAATATTCCACTAATAAATAAATTCAGGTTGTATCTTTCCATCTGTTTGGGGTTTTCCATTATCTTTTTTTATATTAATCAATAGGTAGGTAAAATTTAAGTGTAGGGAAGTATCATTCTGTTTATAAATTATTTTTGTTTTTTAAATTTTTATAAACCTTCAATTTAAATGAATATTTATATACACTTTTCTCACTTGAATTGATATTGATAGATTTTTCTTGATTTTGGATAAAATGGTTTTTAAATTATTTTTTATATGGAAATTATTTCTTGGATTTTGATTTTAAATTTTTTTATAAATTTGACCATTTTATAAAATAAATGCCCAAGAAATAATGATTCCAATTTTTTACCATACTATGAGGAATTCTAATCTTGTTTGATATATTATTACTAATAACAACACTTTCTGGTGGAAAACATAGATTTTATGTGAAAAAACAACTTGTAATTATTCTCTTTCAAATCATTGGATTTTATATAAAATTAGATGTGATTGAGGAATTTATTTTTCTATCCATATTTTAACATTATACTAACCTTTAAATTTACACTTTTTATATCTTAGTATACATGAATTTACTTACATTTTTATACCACATTATAAAATAAATTTTCCTTACCTACCTTCACTCAAAATAATTTATCAGGGATATTTCAACCTTGAGTGTTGGTTAAGGGATTGTAATGTGTGTTCTTTAGGATTAAGCTAATTGTTTGGAATGTGAGGTGTGTGTAATAATATTTCATATTAGAGAGAGATATAATTAGGAATGATTCATTATTTCATATTGATTTAACAACATAATCTAATTCTCCATAAAAATTTGAAAAAAAGAAGAAAAAACTAAAAAAATGGAGACGATCATGAATTATTCATTACGATTACTTTTAATACACTTTTACCTACCAAAAAAAGAGAGTCTGTTTTTCATTCTTTCATTTTATTTTATAAAATGAAAAAATATTAAAAAAGAAAAAAATAATGAAAAATTGATAATTTGGATGAAATCATTATTTGTATTCACTTTTTGAATCATGTCCAACTTCATAAAAAGGTCTTATTGTGTTTCATTTTTAAAACATATTAAGTGAGATATATTTACATTATTTTCAATTGAATATTAATCTATTGGTATTTACGAGATCAATATCCTCTTTCCAAATTTAAAATTTCAAATATTTTTTCCTCTAACCCATAGTCGTGTTATTAACCTCGAAAAGGGGCTCATGATTGAAAATATATTTTATGTCTCACTATCAGATCCATTTTACATATGATCTATGGATCATTAAAATTTTAGTAAACCCTAATTAAGTGTTTTTTTGTTAGACCTAGTAAACTCTCCCTTAGGCTAGTCGGTTTGTTTTTGATAAAAAGGTAGAAGGGGGCTAGTGCCTGGATATAGAACCAATTCACAATGTGAAGGAAAATCACAATGTGAATTGGTCTAGATAAACCCCATTCACATCGTGAATTGGTTTTTCCAAAAGAAGATAACTGAATCTATTCGTGATGGGAATGATATTCACGTCATGAATACATAGTTTATTTTTTTTAAGGGTACAAAAGCCTTTATTTTCTCATAACCCCTCATCTAACCGTATAGAAGTGGAACACAAGAGATATTATCCTTCCACCGTTCTTTTATTTCCCCCCATCTAGAAATAGACTGAGATGCCATTTTTCTCTCTAGATTCCTTTCCTTAAGAGAATTGATCTATAATATTCTTTTCTCAACATATCATATATCTTTTCTGTTATTTTTTGTTCAAGCTAATATGCCTTATTTTAGGGAGTTTGTCCAGTTTTTTGATTTCTTCTATTCTAGGACAAATCAGAAGTTGAAACTAGATGAGTACTCCTATGCCTCCATAAGGTTGGTGGTATAGTTATTATCCATCAAGTCTTATTTCCTTATATTATGTGTCATGATTCTACACATCATATTTTCTATGTACTTACATAAAAATAAACTATTCCCTTAAATAATTTTTTATCCTTGATTGAAATGAACTTTCCCACCTTATTCATGTTAAAATATATCCAAATCAACTAACACCACCCCATAAAGTGTGCTTACGAAATTATCCACAAAAAATTATGAATTATTATGTGAATGAACTACCTATTTAGTGGTTTACGTTTTCCATATTGGTGAAATGAATATAATTTATTAAATAGAAAGTGCTTTTTATGACCACATCACATTATTTTACATAAAAAAATTGTTATTAACTTGTTAAATAGAGCGATAATGAATTTTAAACCATTTATTGGATCATACTGAGGCCAATTTTATTCATTTATTCTTGTGATAATCAGGCATGGAATCCCTACTAATATTATACTTGGGCATATAATCCCTAATTATATGATACTTAGTCATGGTGTAAAGACCTCGACCACAGTAGCTCGGTGTTGATGCATTACATTATTACATTGTTATGTTTGCAAGGAATTACCTCGCAAAGAAAAAAAAGTTTTGTAATATAGGAAAACTAGATATATAAATGAAATTATCATTACACATAAAAAAATGAAAACTAAAATAATATAAATAATGAACACCATTATTCCCTATAGTATAACCTAAAATATCAATCATAATAAAATTATTTTTAACCTTGGGAAGAATAAAACACATAAAGTGGTAATCTTAGATACTGAATTAGGCTATGCTATATAGTCGAAAATATCATAAAAAACAAACACAATAACACATGGTGAATAACTAACAACACATTAATTTAAAACATAATCTTGAATATAATATGTAAGGAATTAAAAATGATCAAACAAGGCCACATAAATATTCCAATGAGATTGATACTTAACAATTGATATTATAATAGTTGAATAATCACATGTAATATCAATAACTAATCTCATAACGTGGTAATTCATAATGGTGGACACCTAAAACATATCATTTTCCCTTTATTCCATGAATCTATTACTATAGAGGCTCCATACAAATAGTCTAACACTACCGAGTCTTCATTCTAAGAATCTAATAAATTTGTATTACATCAACAAAAATCTAGTATAGTTTGTCTCATGGGAACTATTGATGCATCTAGGTGCTATATAAGCCCCCTAACACTTACTATGTATGAAATGGTTGAAACAAAATCAATATATTCATTTGTATCAAAACTATCATATAAAATGTTAATAATTTCCTTAATCACTAAACATAATTACAAACTATCTTTAGTGATATGGAAAATGGTATCAAGACAGTACATCCCCAGTCAAAATGGTCACAAACCATTCAATAAAATATGGTTGATGGTATCATAAGTGATAAAAATAAATTAAGAGTAATAATTTTACATAAGGGTTACCCACAGAAATAAATGGGTATATTAATCTAATAATAAGGCATAAAAATTAACATATCAAAATGGTGTCCATGAAATGAAAAATTTAAATAATATAATAAAATTCATAATGGAAAATTGGAATATATAATGATGGTTGATGTCCAAATGAATTGAAAAAATGTAAAAAACATATTCAAGAAACATTATAAATGTGGCACTTTTATACGGTTTAAGGGAAAATATAAAAGAATCTTTAAGAGGACACATGAATAATTTTTTTTCATAAAAACATAAATGATCTAAATTATTTTTCCGTGATAAAATGGGATATTTTAGAAAAATAATAATGGATTAAAATAGATTATGGACTGTACATGAAATGGGTTTGAAGTTTTGAAGTTTCGTTTAATCTAGGTTAGTTAGCAGGACTAATTACAAAGGCAGCCTTATAAAACATTTATTTACCCATAAATGAAATAATAATCTATCTACATTCATATGTTTGGAACATAGACATAGAATGTAGGAGCATTAAATAATAATAATTAATAATTAAATTGGGGTAGATATAGAGAAAGTGTAACGCAAAGGGAAAATGGTGGTTTGGGGAGAACCCCATACCACTTTAAAATCAATTAAACCATATGCCCCATTAAATTAATTATTATCAAATGAAACATGGAATACCATTAAGATAAAGGAATTCATGATGTGATATTTCTAAGGGAATTATATATACTATATACACTAGTAATAAGTGGTTAATAAGGAAATTCACACATAAATAAAAGTGATATGTGAAAACCATTACAGTGTTCGTATCATTGAGGTTAGAATTAATCAATGGGGTAATTATGTGTAACAAAATAATATCTAAAAAATGGAGAAGTGTAAGTACAAAATAAATAAATAAATAGTGGATTATATACACAATATTTTCATAATATAATCTATAATGGAGACATATAACCCAATGAGTCAAAATTGAGTTTTTAAATCCCTTAGCTTATGTCTGAAAGGGTTCTCCACTTGTACTTAATATCCTATCGAGTGTTTTATCCTTGAAACACACCTTAAGTGACTTGGAAATGGCCTTTTTGTGGGACTAAAATGACCGGAACATGGGGATGACATTTTGGTGAGGAATTGGCAGAATATAAGCAATCTCCATGTCTTAGAACATGTGAGGATAAAAGGTGTTGATGGGTAGTATTTATAGTGTAGGAGAGGGGTGTTTTTTAATTATTTTATTAATTAGTTTATTATTATTACTTATGAATATAATTAGTTTTTATTATTATAACAAAATACAACAACTAGAGCATGTGATATTGAACCAATTGGTACTTTCCTCGTCTTTACATCATTCATGACTCAATAATTCATTTATTTAGTAATAATGTTAAATAAAATAAATTATTGTTTTCCTCTATTCATAAAAAATAAACTATTTTATAAAAATCCCAAATATTCTCTCTAGCAATCTTTAAATGTTTATATTTAAAAATTGGACTCCATTTGATGAAAATAATTGAAAAAATGAGTGAAATTCAATTTTTTAATAAAATCATCATGTATTAAAAAAATACCAATTTTAATATTAAAACCGATTTTAATACACTTTGAAAAATTAATTATGTTCTCATAAAATAATCATATAATTATAATTTATGAAAATATTAAATTATGAATATATTTTGTGAGGATAAATTGTTTTTTAAATCATTATATGAATTATAAAATTGTAAATAATCATTTACACCTCTAAAAAATACCAACAATTAATTTATCATTTTTAAATTTTTTATTAAATTATAACATGATATAAATATATTGAATTTTCCTTTATACAATACCTAAATTTTATTTATAATTTCATAGGTGATGATATTAATCTAATTGTTAGATTACAATCCTAATGGTCAGATCACTATTTCAATAGTTAAGTTAATATATTTTAGTATATCATGGTTCGTTTATGTTTTTTGATTCATGAAACATAAGATATAGAAGATGTTAAATTTAAAAGATTCATACCATAAAATATTGGGGTTGTAAATTATCCCATCCATCAATAAATTGCATCAAGGCAACTTGAAATTTGGATTGGAAATCACGGTTTTGTCATTTTAAAATACCCTTATGGAAATCCAAAATCATTAAAAATGTTAACAAAATTACATCTTAAATGAAAAGAAACTAAATTTTAGAGGTTACCACGCAAACTATGTTTTGGAATAGGATTACATCAGAAAGAAGTGAAAACATGGTCATGGAAATGAAATATAACTATTAGTTCTGATGAAGAGTGATAGAGAACATTGTCATTAGAAATTCTACAATAAAAAATATTAAATTTCTTATTGCTTAAAAAAACATTTTGTAGTAATAAAACTAAACGGATGATGTTTTTGTTCCAAAATTCATTTCCAAAATTTGAGGGTTTCCATTACTATCTAGATAATCAATTAGGAAATTAAACTTACATGATTCATTTCCATGTGAAGATTTCATCCTTTGGTTGTGCTTCTATCAATCTCCAGTTCATTTAATAAATCAGAATATAGATATTAAAGAAAATGATTTAGGCCTAAATTACTTTTATGAATAATAAGATCCATAAGTCAATTCCTTCATACTTTAAATGATTATTGAATGAATAATTTTTATCATAGGTTATAAAATATGATAAATCATATTTTAACGATAATCAATAATATACTTAATTAATTCCATATGTATTGAACCATAAAACTCAACCAACATATATCTGAACGAATTCAAGGACAATATATTAAGAAGGAAGGTCACTGAATTTCTGGTATTAACCCAATAAAATATTTTCCTAACAAATTGAGATTTTCTTATCGTATACCAAATATCTGATTACCTTAATCATCTTTAAAACATTATTAAACATGCCCGATTCCAAGAGTAAAAACACAGGTTGTTGAATATATTTTTTAAACCCAAATATCTACTTATTCCATTATAACATAAACTGTGAATTTACTATCCACATTCATGGTTACTAATAATATCCCATAGACATCTATTTATCATTATTATCTCAACATTAGGCACAAAATTTGGGTTATCTTTACCAAATAATGTGTTTTCCAAAAGTTATACTTCCCAAAACATCACTTCTCTTGGTTACTGGTTATTTTCATCACATGCATCCAATTATTTAAAGAAGATGTACTGTATTACGATAATTAGATATCTTAGTATTCTTATAACTCGAAAAAAATATGTTAATTATTCCACATCAATTGTAGTAACATCATAAGATTGACCTTGATCCCTTTTCTTCCTATGAGGTACATTTCCTTCACACATGGGGAATTCATTTTCATGGTTCCCCATATCCTTAAATTGGAATAATTTCACATTAGAAAATTCATTATTTTCCTTGAAATTCCAAGCATGGTGATCTTTTTCCCCACAATTGAAACAATCTCATTTTCCTTTTAAGCATGTACCTTTGTGTTTCCTTCAACAAGTATCACATTGTGTAAATTCTTTCTTTACCTTATTCCAATTATCTAAATCTTTCTCTATCATTCTCTTGTTGTCTTAATTCTATTTAAAGTCATAATATATTGATAATCATTTCTCTTTCATGATTGAAAATGAGACTATATCCTCATATGATTGGAAATCCCGAGATACTAGTGCCCTTTGGGTTAATGGATTCAACCCATAAAATAAATGATCAATGATACTCCTTGGGTTACGTATGTATTCTAAAAAATTCCTTCATAATCTTATAATTTTGGATTCATATCTAGAAACATCCTATTCTTGATTTTGTCTCAGACTCAAGAATCATTTCTCCTTAGTTGTGTGTAGTTTAGGAGGGAAATATTTTTCAATGGGAATTTCCTTAAAACCCTTCCATTCCATGTTTCATATTTCCTCATACACATTTTTTTTATTTAATGATTACCATTGATTCAAATCCTCAAAGAGAAGACAAAATACCATGAAAACCTTTTATCTTCCATTAATTTTCAAAGAGGCTAAATAAATTATCAATTTCTCAACAGCAAATGGATTATTAGTCTCATTGAATTATAGAGGTTTTTATGACATGAACTGGTATAACATTTTAAACAACATTTTTGGATTAGTATGCTCCATGTGAGTAAGGTTATTTCTCATAAACTAAGTCCATTGTCCATGTATTGTTATAATATTTTTATCTTGAGTTGGTGTTACAACTCTAGAATCATTATCTTGTATTGTAGGGAATCCCTACCTGGATTACATGCATTGATATAGTTTCCATTCCATCCACTATGTTCCATTTCTAAACAATTTCTTACTCTAGATTATATTATAACATTATGGAAAATAATTTATAAATAAAAACTAGAGGAACACATAATTTAAATTGAAATTTTAACTATAAATTATCTTTAATCATAAGCTTGGATACTTTGGGAATTTTCTAAATTTTGGTTATAGGGTTATATTTCCCGGATCTTTATTTTCCTAAATACATTTTCCAGTGTTTCTAGAATACATTCTCTGATACCAACAATAAAGGCCCCAACCCTAGTATCCTGGAGCATGTGCTTTAATTTATTACATTGGAATGTTTATAAGGAATCACATCCTGAAGGACAGAATGGTTTAATAGTCTTCTTAAACTTGAAAATTAAATTAAATTTAAATTAAATTTAGAAACATTAAAACCAAAAGAATTTTATTTAATAACACTATTATTCCATATAGTGTAAACCTAAATATAAATCATAATAAAACTCTTGGAAACCTAAGGAAGAATAAAAAATAAGAAAGGGGTGACCTCTGATGCTCAGTAAGGGTAAGAAATACAACATAATACATAATAAAAGACATAAAAATAAGGCATGTTGAATAAATAAAAACCCATTCCATTTAAACATAATCTTGAACATAATATTGTAGTAATAAAAGATTGAAATCAAAGCCATATATATAATCACCTGATAATGATACTTAACCATGAATACTCTATTAGTACATTAATCACATGGATTATTAGTAACTAATATCATAATGAGGGAATACATAATGATGCATTTCTAAAACATGCCATCAAGTATTGATGTTAAGAATCTATTTCTACTAAGTATTCATGCCAAAAATCTAACATTGTCAAATATTCATGCCAAGAATCTAATAAATGGGAAAGGGATCTGCCAGAACCCAGTCGAGATTGACTCATCGAGCCTACCAATACAACAAGGGGCTATAATAGGTCCCACAAGGAACATATTAAGTATAATTTATTCCTGATATTAAAGGGTCGAAATATAATCAACATATACATTCATATTGAAACTAACATATTAAATGTAATCAATTTCTCTATTCTGTAATCATAATCATAAATTATTTAGATTAATATATGGAATTGTATCATGATTGTACATCCCCAGCTAAAAATGATCACAAAACCTTTAATGAAATATGGTATATGTAATCATAAGACAGTAACCAAAATTAAGAATAAAAATTTAACATAAGGGTTGCCCATTGAATTAAATGATTATTGTAATCATTCATAAAAAATAACAAATTAGTTTATCATAATGGGGTCCACGAATGATTGGATTTAAATCAAACATGTCCATTGATATGGAAAATATGAATATATATTAATAATTAATTTCCTACTAAATTTAAGACATTTATGAAATTATTTATGAAACATTATAAATGAGCCACTTTAGTGTGGTTTAAGGGAAAATATAAAATATTATTTAAAGCTGAAAAAGCCTTAATTGTTTTCATAAAACCAATAATGAACTAAGTTAGTTTTTCATGATATAAAGAGTGATTTTATAATAAAAATGGTTTATTAAAATGGATTACGGATTCCACATAAAAATTTGAAATAAATTGGGATGTTCCCTATAATCAGGATTGCTTATCTAGATGAATTGAAAAACGATCATTATAAAACATACATTCCACCATCAAAGAAATAATAACTGGGATAGGTAAATATTTTTGGAACATCAAAATAGAATGTAGGAGGGTTAAATAAAAATAATTAAAAATTATCTTTAAGTAAATAGAGATAAATCATAACCTAAAAGAAAAAATTATGGTTTCAGGAGAATACCTTTTTACTTTGTAATTAGTTGAACCGTATTCCCCATTAATGTAATGACTACCAATTGAAACATTACATACCATAAAGATAGATGGATTCATGATATGATATATCATAGATATGTATACATACATGTCATGACCCATACCAGGGGGTCATGTCTCATGACTCCCCAATCCTGTCACCAATAGGCTATGGGCTAGTGACTAGTACCGAGTAGGAATTTCACTAACATGGAAGGAATTTCCTATGTACCTACACACACACATATATCCAAGCACAAAATGCTAAAATGTAAAAAACAGTAATTAAAAAATCAGTGCATACTACTTTATCCCACAACCATAGTATGATAGGAAGCAAGGTATAGTAAATAAGGAAAGAAAATAATCCCACAAAAAAGAGTCTATAACCAGAAGTCTAACCTGTAAGAAAATTGTTCTATGACTACTGTCTAAAAGTCATATGGACACACCTCAGTATGTCCAGTCTAACACAACACCATCTAGTCTTAGTCAACCTAGGACTCTGTCAAAGGGTCGATCTTCTACACAAGACACAACACATGCGGGGAAGCCCATGCAGGGGTGAGTATAACAGTACCAATTAGGACACCCCAAAACCATAAATCAATATAAAAAAGGGAAAAACATAAAATATACACATCTATATTTCTATAACACATATAACAAGACTATCCATATATACTCAACCAAGACACACATTCTATAGGTATGTCATCACCACTATATACCAACCCTAGGAATTTATATTGAAGATTCCACAAAGCACTCATCTGGGAGAACACACTCTTGAGTTTGATAGAACTAATGATTTTCATCTGAGAGGTACTTCTCATTGGGTATCACTATGAGAGATAGATGCTAAAAGATCTTAAGAGAGAGATATGGTAAAATAGATGAGGATCATAGTCTGGGCTATGGTGTGATACCGAAAACTCTATATGGATTAAACTTCCAAGTAGTGGATCGACGCTTGTGTAGTGTTGTTCACATTGATACTGAGAACTCGACCTAGGTAATGAAGAATGAAATAGAGGATCATACTCTATACCTCTCAAGGGATTCCAATAACTCAATCCATGAAATCATGCTGAAGGGATCATGGTTTTACGTGTAGAAAATGATTCATATATACCTTTAGTGAAACGATAAAGGGAACAAATCCTAATGAAACATGTACAAGATACAGAGGACAATAAATAAATTCCATGTAGATAGGGGTACACGTCATGTACTAGGGTATCATGTCATGTCCCTTATCCTTGGGTACTACCCATGTACAAATACCCATGCCTTTAAAACATTTCATGTAGAATATGGGTACACTTTATATAGAAGGCGTTACATATTGTGTCCAACCATCCTGGATCCACCAATGTGCTCTAGATGTGTTCCAGTACATGTCTTCATCCCGTGAATACATGAATTTGTACTAGTACATGGGGTAGTCTATATAATTATTTCATTCCACACTATGTGGTGGAGTACACTCCATGTAGGAAACATGTGTACTCCACCCCATGTCTTTGTACTTTGCATGTACACGCTGAGTCATCCACTAATGAAAACATTCCATGTGTATCTGGATTTCCAGAACCCCATTTTCCACCTCTTCTCACACTAATCCATCTCTTAGATCTAACTATGATTCATTGTTCAACTCGAAACTTTTGATAGAAGGTTTTCTGGTCACTCTAACTCGAAATGAACTGGATTTGTGCCTTCGAACAACTCGTAAAATGTGATTGTAGGCATTATTAGTCATTTTCAAAGAATATGGATTTGGAACCCAACATTATTAGATACAAATCTATGACCACTATTTCTCCTCTTCTAAGTTGTCCTGATATCAGATCTCCAGTTTCAGATCATTTCTCTAAGAATAAATGGCCCATTGATTGATTGTTCAATGTTGGGGGAAGAATGAGGAACGCATATCAAGAATGCAAGAAATTGAGTGATAAAAGAATAATAATTGATTGGGATGAACCTATATTAATGTTTCTTTCAGTATTATTTTGTCACCATTAGAGCAATAAATGAATAAAAACAATTCTATATAATCAAATCCCGATAAATCTTGCAAATATCATCCCATCCAGCAAGTACGTGCAATCTACATGCTAATCTATTTGTGGATTTGTATGCGTTCATTGTAAGAATCAAGAATAGGAAAGAAGAATATAAATAACACATCCTACCATGATTCTGGATTGCTCACTGATGAAGACCTGTTTCCGTGTTGTAGTCACTAGTGAGATCAACCAAGAATGACATTTTTCGATCTCTAATCTAAAGTTCTATTGTCTCTGGTGAGAGGATAATCCAGTTCTTTATCTATAGGGACTCCAAATGATTCCAGGGTTATGATCTCAATCATAGATATATTTCAAAGGTATTATTTAAAAAACATATCTTTGTGCCACTGCATCGATGAATTAAAAAAAATATTTAACCAATTTTTTTTATTCATTTAAAATTCCCATGGAAAATTTCGACAACCGACCCACGCCAACCAATGACAGGTCCCCCCATTTTAAAGACATTTTTCTAAATGAAACGGTGGCCTCGTATTTATGATTCAGGAAACTGTATAGATGTTATTTTACTCATCCGGAATATTGTGAGTACGTAATATTTAATATTTTAATATCTTTAATAAAATTGTTCAGGGAACACCGGGCCTCATAATTACACACCTTCTTAGCACCTGGTCTCCAAATCAATCTATATAATATTTAAAAATAATATGTGGAAAATATGAAACATTACATTCTCCCCACCTTGGGGATTTTATGTCCCTAAAAATCCAAAACAAGGATACAATGAAATATATTGGAATGAGGAAGAATTTGATCCTCCTTCTCCCAAGTGCACTCCTATAAATTATCATGCTATCACTAGACACACACTTAATGTATTTATTACCCACAAAGTATCATCTCCTACTGAGACTTGATATACATTGGGTACTCAGCAATGGTTTCCCCATCCTTGATGTCCATCTCGCCACAGTCAATGATGTGTGATAGTTCATGCACATAACTCCTCAACTATGACATGTAGATGACGCCATTTACCTGGTATAACTACGAGGGTAGACATAATAGGTATTCCACAACACCATATATACAAATTATCTGAAAATCCTTGATGAATCCCAATTATAACTTGATGCCCTGGCCAAATCTCTACAATCCACATTGACGTGAAACCCATAAGAACACATGGTCCCCTTACTTGAACTCCAAAGGCATATGTTTCCTATCAGAATAATACTTTTGATAGACATGTGTACTCTTCATACACTCTTGTATGATCTATACCTTTTCTATAGAGGCTCCCACCAACTTCGGGCCCATGAGTACTGACTCTCCTTGGTTAGTCCTACAAAGTGGTGACCTATAGGTCCTCTCATAAAACCCCTAAAATAGTTCCATAATGATGGTTGAATGGTATATTTTAATTTTTAAAAACACCACTAGTTTTAGGGGATCCTCCCAACTATAATTTAAGTCTAACTTGTAATCATGTAACATATTCTTCAGAACCTAAGTGGTCTACTTTTTCTGGACAACCGTTTGTGCGAGAAATGTTGTGCACAAGAATACCTGGGTCCCAAATTCATCATTAAATCCCTTTCCCAACCGGAATGTAAAACCATCATCATTATCTTAAATAATAATCGATGGAACTCCATATATTTGAACTATATCATGAACAAATAGGCCTCCCATGATCTCTGCTGAAATATTTTCTCAGATGGATAGAAAGTGGACCGACTTGGTGAGTCGGTTAAATGACACTCGTATGGCATCATGTCCCATTGAAGTATGTGGTAAACCTATCATGAAGTCCATCGATACCCCATACTTCCTCTATTCCAACCCCTCATGGAGTTGAGCTAAACCCACTGTAACTTGGTGTTTAGCCTTCACTTACTAACATGTCAGGTGTCGAGTAAAAAACTATACCACTCTCTTCTTCATCCCTTGTAACCAAAACTGAAGTCAGAGGTCCTAGTACATCTTCTCCACATCTGAATGTACCCATATAGGGGGTGTATGAAACACCCTCAAAAACTCATACCGTAACACCACAGGTACTACTATACATCCTCTAGAAATAATGACATGCTCCACACATTTTTATTGTTCATCAAGAGAATGCCCTATGCATATCTAAGCATGTAGAATCTCATAGTCGATATCCCCAAGTTGTGACTGCCTAACTCATAATATGAGTGGAGGGGTAAAAACCATCGACTGGGGGTAAGCTGCCCCATGTCAACCCAAAAAGGATAACCACAATGAGGCCAACACCTCTGATGCCGCATTCAAGAACTACGAATTAGATCGTCTGGTGAGGGAATCTTCCACTAAATTCCCCTTTCCAGAAGTATAGACAATCTTAGAATCATTATTCTAGAGGAACACTATCCATTTCCTCTATCTCATGTTGAGATCCTTCTAAGAGAAGATAAAATCGAGACTCTTATGATCATATTTGACAATAAAGCACTCGGACGTCAAGTAGTTTCACCTCATCTTCATTGGGAGGACTACTGCTTCTAACACAAAATCACGGGTCACATCATTATATTCATGTGGTATTAACCAGTGTGAAACATATGAAATCACTGCTTTCCTATACATCAAGTTGCAACCAAGTCTGTTTCCTGATCCATCACAAAACACTACTTACTTGACACACTCCTTCAAAAATCTCATGATTGGAGTGCTCATCAAACTCTTCCTCAACTACATAAAATCCTACTGGCACATCTTTATCCACATGAAATGAATCTGATTTTGAGTCGAAGCTATCATAGCTGATGATATCCTTTAGAAATTTGGTGTGAATCTATGATAAAATCCTATTAAACCAATGTTTCTCCACACATCCATCACATTCTTATGTGGGTCCAATGCCAACACTGTCTCGACCATGGCTAGTTCTACTACTACTCTATACATTGAGTTAATGAGTCCCATTAAGTTGACTAACTATATCCAAAACTATCACATTAAGAGTTTCTCACAAAGCTGGTGATCTTAGAGTATGTGTAGAACCATCCTTAAGTGTATCATGTGCTCCTCCTTAGATTTCGAGTACACATGGATATCATCGATGAAGACTACCATGGGTCTGTCTAAATAAGGATGAAAGATATGGTTCATGAGTCTCAAGAACACTACTGCGAAATTGAGCATTCTAAATGGAATCACCAAGTACTAATGGTGATTGTAATGAAATTTGAAGGCCACTTTTAGTATATCCTCAACCTGTACTAATAGTTGGTGATTGCCTGATTTGAGGTCAACCTTCAAAAACAATCTTTCTATTTTAACTGATCAATGAGGAAATTGATCCTCAGTAGTGAATAAATGTTCTTCATGGTTTCCCCATTCATGTGTCAATAGTCCACACACAACATGAATCTCTTGTCTACCTTTGTGAGAAAAAACATGGGATGCCTGGGGTGAAACATTTGGCCTCACTAAGCCCATCCTCTTTAAGTCTTCCAACTTCACCCTCAACATGCGGATCTCTATGGGAGCCATCTGATATACTGGTGAAGTTATTAGTTTCATATTGAGTTGTAAACCAATGTAGAAGTATATCAACTGACATAGAGGTAATCTTGGAACATCTTTAGGAATAGAATCTCGTACTCCATCACCACTACTAGAAACTGGAAGCTCGTAACATATAATGCACTGAGGGTTAGGTTGGCCAACTAATGAGTAATAGACCACACCCTTAAATGAATGAGTTAATATGATTCTTACAAGGTTTCTTTTTCATATAAAAATGTAAACCTCATCCCTTCATTATGAACACACCACACCCTTATACTAAAAAATCGATTTGGGCATGGATTCTTGATAACTAATTTATACCAAGAATGATGTCGTAAGGACTCAAATCCACCACAAGGATTTCCAACCAAAATTCTCACCTATAAGGTTTAGGTCACACTATTAGCATAGGTTTTTGATCCATGAGTATCCTCTTATGGGTGTCTCGAAGAGTAAGGGTCAAGTCAATGGTTCAAATGGAATCTCTAGGTATCAAATAGGATATTTGGAGAGAAATTAATGATTATAACCTATATCTATCAGTACATAAACTAAGGTAGAGAAGACACAAATCATACCCCAAAACATTTCTGGAGATCCTAGGTCATATTCCTTTATCTCATGAAGTTTTCCCCTCCAATATAATCATGCTCCCATAGACAGGCATGGGCCACCAGGGGGTGGTGTTGGTATCACGTTGAAACGTCGACCACCTCCAACTATTCTCCCTACTCCTCTTCCATATATTCCTCCCTTTGGATCTATCTACTCCTATCATTGTATCTCCCTCGGTGGTCTATCCACAATCTCCCGGTTAGTATTATGGTGTGTTTGACAATCTTGAGTGAGATGAGACCAAACATAACATGAATAGAATCACCTCTCTCTTGGCTGACTGGACCCACCCCGTGAGACCTGAATGGTAGATCCTATGCCCTGGGACCTCCTCTTGAAACTCCTTCCACATCACAGTCCATGAGACTAACATTGGATCCCTAATACCGAGGTCTCTTCTCTCGCTCATCCACTGCTGACTATCACCAAGTATATCTACTTATCCAAGATGATTTTATCCACCAAATTCCACTCAAAGGAACTAATCATATGTTTGAATGATCGAATGTCTCTACATAGACCTCACTCAAAGGGATCATAGTCATATGAGTAGGATATAAATCATACCAAGCTTCATGGAAATGATAAATGGAATGAATCATAAGGAATCGTGTCCATGATATGAAAGACAAGGAACTAATTACATGTGGAAATGGGTACACAACATGTAATAGGGTTACACACCTTGTCTACATGCCCCAGGTATGGCTCATGTACAATGGCCCATATCCTTAAAAGATTTTATGTGGAAGATGAGTATGAGGAATATATAAGGATTCAACTACCGTGTCCGTCTATTCGGGGTCCACTTGTGTGCTCTGGTCATGTGCTAGTACACGGTGTCATATAGTGTATGCCTGCTCATGTACTAGTACACATGGTATTCTATGTAACAAGTTTAGGCCATGTCATGTGGGGGAGTACACACTTTGTAGGATACCCATATACTCCACCCCAGGTCTATGTTACTTCTCATGTACACACTGAGTTGTCGATTGATGAACCCATTTTGTGTATCCAGGACTACACGCTATGCGTACCATGTTTTCCAGAAACCCATGTTCTTCCTCCTCTCTCAATGATCCATCTCTCAGATCTCACTCCAATGCATGGATCAAATTTAAACTCTAGATCAAATGTCATTTGCTCACACTAACACTAAATCGATTGGATTTGGGCCATCAAATAGCTCAGAAAATTTGATAGCAGGTGTTCGATATCATTTTGAATAACAAGAATTAGGACCCCACTATCATTCAATCCACCACCATGCTATCTTTTGTACCTCTGTAGAGTTTTCCTGATTCTATATCTCTAGTTTAGGATCATTTTACTAAGAATTGTAGGAGAAACGAGCTATTTATAAGGGTTGGGGGAAGAAAGAAAAATGTGTGTTATGAATGCATGAAATATGGGAGAAAAGATTAACAATCGAGAAGGAAAAACCTTGATCAATGTTCATATTGATCGTGGTTCATTTCCATTAGAATGTAAAGTGAATGGAAATAATTATATATAATTAAATTTCGATAAACACTACATGTATCACCCCCTTTGGTAAGTATGATTTATTTAAAGACTAATCTATTTTTTGATAGGTCCATATTAATCGTAAAAATAAAGAATGGGAAAGGAGAATCTAAATAATGAATCCTAAAAATATTTTTTATCACTCATTGATAAATATTGGTTATTGCATCATCATAATTGTTCAGATCTACTAGGAACGACATTTTTCAATCTCTGATCTAAAGCTTTGTCATCGACTACCAAGAGGATTCTCCAAATCTCTCTCTCTAGTGCCTCTAGAGGATTCGAGGGTTATGATTTTACCCTAGATCACCAAAAATGTGTATATTTAAAATAAACCACTCATTGAATCACTACATCTAAGAAATAAAAAAAAAACAATTTATTTCAATTTATTTTATTCATTTAAAATTCCCATGATGACTTTCAAAAATATACCTACGTCAACCAATGTTAGTTCATGCATAGTGTAACATCTGTGTTCTGAACACAACAGTGTCCTTATATTTCTATTTTAGGTTCCCATTTAAAATTTATTTTGCCTTTTCAAGAAAAAAATGCTTGCTTACTATTTAATATTTTTCAAACAATTGTTTTGGGCACACCGGGTCTTGAAATTGCATATTGTAATAGTGCTTTGTCTCAAAATCTATACATATTATATTTAAAAATAATACACATAAAATCCATGAAATTGAAATATATCACACAAAAGGAATAAGTGGTGAATGAGTCATATCTCCTAGAAATAAAAGTGATATGATAAAGTACTTAAAAGTTTATTTTATTGATGTAAGAATTAATCAATGGGGTGTTTATGTGTATCAAAATCATATCCACAAAATAGGGAAGTTGGAAAATAAAATAAATTAATAGAAATTGGATAACACACATAATCTTGGAGTAATATAATCAAAGAATTAGATGTATAACCCAACGATTGTAAATTTAGTTAATAAATCCCTTGTTGTTATTTCCAAAAAATGTTCTCCAGTTTAACTTAATTTCTTATTTAGTGTCATATCATTGAAAACGTTGTTAAGGGACATGGAAATTGTCTTTAGATGAGACAAGAAAGACTAGAATATAGGGAAGTGGTCCAAGAGGGTAATTGGGTAGAATAAAAGCATGATTAATGGTATTAAAAGGTGTAAGTATAAGAAGTGGGGAGGGCTGGAATTTATAGTGGAGGATAGGGGAGTCTTATTATTATTTTATTCATTAGTTTATTATTTGGATAAAAAATATCAATATTATTGACTATTTTGACTAAATATAGTAACTTGGTCATTAGGGTTAAAACCAATGGGTGCTTACCTCATCCATACATCATCCATGACTCAATAATTCATTTATTTACATAAAATATTAAATACTATAAATTATGGTGTTTCACCATTCCTAAAAAATATATTATTTTAAAATAATCCCAAAAAAATCACCCTACCCATTTTTTTATGTGCAGATTTCAAAAATGGACTCCATTTTAGGAAAATATTTTTCTAAATATGAGAAATATAATTTTTAAATAAAGTTTGTATCTATTAAAAAAACTAATTTTAATATTATAACTGATTTTAATACACATTGTAAAATTGATTATGGTCTCATAAAATTATCATATAATTACAGTGAAAAAAATATTATATTATGAATGTATTTTATAGGGTTAAATAATATTTATAATCATTATATTAAATATGAAATTTTTAAATAAACATTTATGCTTATCAAAAAAATAAATGCTTAATTTATCTTTTTAAAAAAATTAATTTACCTATTCCATGATATAAATATATCATATTTTAGTTTATTAGATATATATGTTTGATTAATACTTTAATAAGTGATATTAGTATTCAAATGGTTATATTTACATTCTGATCATTTACATCACTATTGCAATGGTTATGTTAATATTTATTAGCATATCATGGTTCATTTAAGCTCGATGTTTCATGAAATATAAGATATATTAGATGTTGAATTTAAAAGAGACATTACATAACATCTAGGTTTGTTACCAATAGAGTCCCATATACCTATGATACTAGGGAATTGAATCCTTATTGATTTGATTCTTGGGCCTAATGTCTCTATTGATATGATACCCATGAATAGAATCCCATATACTAATTATAATTGGGTTTGACACCCTATATGATGTATGATACAAGGGCATGGTATCCCCTATAACATTTTATTACTCTAGTGACGAGACATGGATGAATGATTTATACCTTATGTCATGGATAACACTACATATCTATATATATAAGAATAAACATCATTATAAATATAGTGCATATATATTCACACGTATATATATATATATATATTTCCATAGTAAATTTTTTCTAGAAGTTTTCCAAAATGAGAGAAAACATGTAGAGTGAGCCTTGTGTCCTCCAGGAATAGGAGCTGACCCTTTAGAGTTTACATCTATGCTTTTCCATTACTATATCAACACACTACTCATATTTTATGAACTTTATAGATAATTCTAGACACCATTGGTGGTGGACAACTGAGTATATCTCACACCCTGTTCAGACTTCCGTTTGGAACCCAAACAGACATCATGGCCATTTGTTGGAAAAATGGAAAATTCCCAGAATTGAATGCTTGATTGATTATAGTGTGGGATCATTGAGAGTGGGACTGATCCTTGGATCATGAGTTTTTTTTTCCTTTTTGGTATTTAGTTCATTTTTATATACCTGCATGTATGTATGCCTTCATTTTTTACATCACCATGTCATGGAATCTTCTTTTATATGATACTAGTTGTGGTTTCCTCCTCTCTATTGTTTGATATAATGATTTTCTTATTCTCTACTATTTATTCCTCATTATTATGAATCCACTTTTTATTTCATCTAGTTTACCATTTTATGCTCTGAAATAAGAGGGTATAGTCTCTAAACTATATCTTCATATACCCTCCCTACATGTTGATAGGCTCTAGCATATGGGGATGTGCACTTGGGGCCATATGACCCACATGTTTGGATACTGATAACAAGTGAGTCAAGTAGGTAAATCAAAAATTGGTGTCATAGGAAGTTCATTTCTTGGCCTTATTATTTTTGGATAGTAGAAAGGATATTAGAGTGTCCTAATTTGGTAATGTGACTGTGTCGGTTAGTATCTAACCTATGTATAGAGATAATCCAATTTACCTGGGATGAGAATTACTATTTTTGGATTTTTCTTAATATAGTTTTTTATTTCACCATTGGATGATGTACGTGATATGTGACATTTAAAATTATTCTGGTTTTTTATTCCATTTTACCCTTAGCCCATTATGATAATGAAGTGTTGACTCATTCATCATCCTAGGTATGTATAGATTAACATGTCCTTCATTAGGCCATTCCATATATGTGCATCTCAGTTAGTGTATTTTATGTGGTTGTTATAAGTGTATTGACTACTCTATATATGTAATCATGCTAATGTTTCTTTGTAGGGAAATAGGAAGCATATCTGGTTACAAGAAAATCAGGCATTAACCTAATAATATTTTCTTATATAGCTTGAAGTCGAAACCTTTAGTAATCAATTATGACACATTGAGTCATATACCATTGGTTTCATGGGGTGGAACATGTTTGTGGTGGGAATTAAATGGATTCCACTTATCAATTTGTAAATTGTATGGGATTTTATAAATTGGAAATTTTGATCAATATGATTAAACAATTTTGAAATATTTTCTATATTAATATGTTTGAAACTAAATGAATTTTAATTTTAAAATGAATATAACTTCATTAAATTGTGATTCTAATTGAAACATAATTGGGGTTTTCCTTTGTAAATAAAAATAGACACTCTTTAAACCTTAATCCCTGACTTATAGTAGAGAACACAACCATATCCTAACCTCTGTATTGTGTAGTAAGCATTATCTATTATTTTTCATGTGATATGTACATCTAACAGACCTAGATTTAGGAGTATGAAAATGGATTTTACTTTTTTATAAAAAGGATTTGTAACTATTTTATTCTATACCTATGTATAATTATGTTAGAAAATATTTTTTTATGGTATGTGTTTTGAAATTATCGAGTTATGGAACCATGATGTCCACAGGTTGACTTCCAAGAATTTGGCGATGAACATGATCCATTGATGGTGGGACCTAACTCACTGGTAATTCAACCCATGAAACCTTTTATAATACCCACCATGGGCACTGGAAACCAATTTATATAGGGTTTTATAATACTCATGAAGACCATGTTGAGATCCCGGTGACATATCGATACTATTCTATAGTTGATGTGAAAAATCCAACAGCATTATCCACCCATGTTTATGGGGGATGATTGTCCTCAAAATGTACAGTGAGGGTTGGACACCATGCTGACTACTGTTGAGAACCTCAAGAAACCTTCTAAGAGAGGAGTGAATCTCTCTACATATATGCTTTAGTGTTCTACCAAGTGATGGTGGGATTTAATCACCTATACAGATCACCATTACGGTATATCCTAGGAATGATTACAAATAGTATTCTATGGATATTTCATTCTATAGTCACAAACGTAAGATAGATCTAGAGAATATATACATTTAAAGTAGGTTACTATGTCCATGATGAATTATTCTTCCCATTTAATAGAGATCTAGTTCTTCTCACCGAGTCTTGTTGGTGATGCATCGGTTAGAGAAAGGCCTTTTGAGATGGGGATAAAATATTCCATATGATCTTATGTGAATGTCTTTTGGTTAATCAAAATTTTAGAAATAGTCAATCAGGCCCTCATCACCGAGTCTAACCTGAGGGAAGTTGATAGTGTGGGACAAGGTGGTTAATTTACGAATATAGGGAAGTGGATCAAATAGTGTGTGGAAATTTAGCTTTGAAACTACACTCAAGGGTAGTGATACCTGTATGACACCCATTGATAGTTACATGGTTTTTTCACAATTATAGAAAGACATGGAATAATAATCCAAAGTGTCCCAAAGGCCCCACAAAATTTTGAGGATATAATATAATTGGGAATATTTAGATTTTATATAGGACCTTCCCATTTGTTCCTCATGGGTTTGGAACCATATTAGCACTGCCTTCATGATCAGGATCTGTAGCACCTCTTTAGGAAGTTAGTTGCAGTACTGCCAACCATTCTAAAAATGGAGGTGGTTGTGGATGGGGTATCCATACATCAGACATATAGCACTAGAAAGGTAGACCTACTTAGGGAAGTCAGGATATATCTTATGGTTGTGGATATAAACATATATATTCAATACAACCATTTATAGAGGAGGAGAGTTCCAAACCATCTATAGTTCGAGGTACTACTCCAGTATCCTCTACATTAGTTTCTTCCTCACTTGACCCTGGAACTTTGCATTCATTCATATCTATTAAAAACATGGGAATTATCATACATGAAATTATGTACTTTGTGATGTGATGACCCCTATCACTCTTTTGTTTATACATTAAAATAGTGTATTCCATTGTAAGGAGTTCCCCCTTGAGATATGCATCCATTATTTTCTAGGGAACCTCTTTTTGATCAATATGGATGGTTTCAATATCATTATCAAGATGGATTGGTTGGTTTCTTACCATGCCTAAATGGATTTTCATCACCATAGGTTGTCTTTTACATCACTAGAGGGTGGAATTTATATACATAAAGATGAATGAGATGTATAAGTTAGTTGAGATGGACCCAAACATCATGGACTGAGTAGAGTGACCATCCAAATTTCTATCCATTTTCAAGATGTTCAAGGAGTACGTCAAACTGATTTCCCTTTGGTAGTTAAATTATTTATAGACATCATTCCTAAAGAATTTTATAAACAACCTATTGAGAGAGAGGTCAAGTTTTTTTATTGATATTGTTCTAAGAGTTGCACCAGTATCTATTTTTTCTTATAGGATGGATAATACTGATTTTTAAAAGCTCAGGAGGTAGTTGTAGGATTTAGAGTGTAAGGGTTTTACATGACTCAACACATCACCATGGGGTTAACATCTCATTTTCATCAATATTTCATATTGTACCCTTATAAATTACATGGATTTCCATCAGTTAAACCAGATTATATTTAAGAAGTGGTTTCTAATTCCTTATATCAACTACCTTTTCAACCACTCTAAGGAGAAATAGTTTTATCGAAGATTGATTTGAGGTTGGTCTATCATTAATTATGTGTATTAAATTTAGATATACGATGTATGGATTTTTGAGGTTAGTATGGTTTAATTGAATAACTTGTTATGACTTTCAATCTCAAAAATTATCCTACAATCTTTATGGACTAGATGAATCATGGTTTCCACCCATTTTAAAAAAAAATTGGTTGTCTTCAGGGTTGATATTGTTTTGTATTCACTTAATCGACATGACCATACCAAAAATCATGATATCATATTGAATTCCATGAGGGAGAAACAACTATATTCTTATCCCACTAAATTCCACTTGACTGAAAGTTAACATTTTTATTTTAAATAGATCACAATACACAGAGAAAGTTGCATCACAGAGGTCTAAAATAATGCAACCCCAAAGAGTCATTGACCAAAAACTTCATCCCTTCACTAGGAAATGATCCCAAATTGAAAAAAGAAACCATACCGAGGTTAGATGAAGCCCTTGACAACAGAAAATCCACTACTGAATTTCCCTCCCGACATGTATGTGATATCTCTATGTGACACCCCATTAGTGCTTTAAATCTCCTGACAGCATAGTCAATACTCCAAGAAATTCTCCCCATATCCATCAACGCCCGATATAGTAGAAGGGAATCCTTCTCCACCGAGGTCACACGAATCTGCCTGCTGTAGCACATGTCCAAGCCCTTGGCCAAATCCAGGGCCTCCGCCTGAAGAGAGTCGCCCTCCCCGAACAATGCAATGAAAGCCGCAAATACAGACCCAGATTTGTCTCTCACAACACCTCCCCCATGCACCCCCCATACAGCGAACCGTCTGAATTTAATTAAAACCCTTCCTTTGGAGGAATCCACAGAATCCAACAACTCTTCCCAACACCAATCGACCGAAGTTCAGTAGGTGGAGGTGGTACAAGAGACCGAACCGCAGGCACCGAGTGACAGTCTGGAGAAATCCGAAGCAAATCCCTAACATTGTTCTTCATTTTGAATAGAATGCAGGACAAGGATCCAGATGAGTTTATGTGTCTACCATCATTTTGGGACTTCAAATTTGTCCAAAACCTAGCACTTAGGATGATCGATCTGGACTTTATCTCCACCCCTTGGTTTCCATCTCCACTAAACCATGCCTGGAGAAAGTTAACAGGAGATCCTTCATATCCATTTCAATCGAAAATATCCCCATAGGTTTTCCAAATCCCTATGGCCCATTCACTATCATAGAAAAGATGCCCTACTGATTCTTGACTGAAATCCATGAAACACCAAAACCTTGAGGCTATGTTCACCCACATTTTCTACAGGTTACCATCGGTAGGTAGTGCCTTGTTCCGCACACACCACACTAGAAAATTAAATTTTAAGGGGGTATATTTTCACCACAAGTACTCCCACCAAGGATCAACATGCCCTACACTCCTCTTCACATGATCAGAATCCTTGATGGAGATGTCACTTGATGAAGAGCCCGTAAAAACCAACTGGTCATCCTCATCTTTAGTAACAATAGATCTGAAAAATTCCAGTTGACAGGCATCAAGAATGGTCTGTAAGAAACGTGGGTGAGTACTCGCCTCTTAAAAAGTTATGTCTAGAGTAGGACACCCCAGGAAACACAACCTTCCCACCCCCCAGTCCTGCTGCCAAAAATTGATATTCCCCCTACCCACAATACATCATGAGTTATGATGAAGAACATCCAGATATGAGAGGGTCAGGTTCCATATCCTCGAAGATTTCCATCTTTGAATATTCACATTTAGACCATAAACATCCTGCATGATTCTGCCCCATAAGGATCGGCCTTCCATTGCCTACCAGGTTAACTTAGCATGGATCCCCTGCATGGTACTAGATACGCTTCTCATATTTATACCCCCTTCAAATGGAGTTTTTTCTAACCGTTTCCTTGAAGCCCAATGATGCATACCTTTCAGCTGACCATCCCAAATGAATGACACTATAATCTGTTCCAACATAGAAATAACACTCTTTGGGACCTTTAGAGTGGAAATAATATGCATGGTGATAGAAATAAGAACACTATTGACCAGAGTGATGTGGCCTCTAAAAGAGAGAAATCTATTCTTCCAGTTATAAATTCTCCCTGTAATTTTGCTTATAAGATTTTTGAAGTGATGAACCTTCAGAGACGAAGGACTAATCGGAGCTCCGAGGTATTCCAATGGGAAAGATCCCCTTAACATGCTCAAGCCGACTCTCAATATCCTCTCCCTCCTCAAAGGAATCCCCCTTGATGTAAAGAAAAGTCTTTTCTCCTTGTTCACCAGCTGCCCACTCGACTTGCAATATTCCTTCAAAATCTCATTGAGGACCCTCACTAATCTTCTATACCCATTTATAAAAATAACGATGTCATCTGCGAACATGAAGTGGGAAATTCCTCTTGTGGCATACCTATTGTGATAAGGAAGGATTTTACCTGATATGATACCCTTTTTGATGTATCAACTGAAATCATTTTGAGCAAGAATGAAGAGGGTAGGGAATAAAGTATCCCCTTTCCTGATACCCCGACATTCCTTGAAAAAACCAAAGTTCATTCCCATGAAAGAGGTGGAAATCCAAGATGAGCTAAAGCAGCAGAAAACAAGGACAATAGTCCAGTTGGAGAACCCCATACAAGCCAGGACTCTAAGAACAAAACCCCATTTCATCCTATCATACACCTTTCTCATGTCCAATTTGACCACCAAATTTCCCCTGAAAGACCTATTGTTGATGCCACTGGTCATTTCTTGTACCAGCCCAATCGCACCCTGAATTGACCACCCTTTAATGAAACCATGCTATTATGTATTCATCCACTCGTCTAGGTGAATGGCCAATCTCTTATTAAGAATACTGGGTAGGATCTTGTATGGTAAGTTACACATACTGATGGGTCTAAATTTATCAATGGACTGAGGATTATTCACCTTCGGGATAAGAATCATTTTAGTAGCATAGGATATACGTGGAAAATCCCCTCCCTGGATGAAATCCTGCATAGCCCGAACTAGATCCCCTTTAATAATCTCCCACGAAGCCCTGTAAAAAGACCCAGGAAACCCATTGGGCCCTGGAGAACTATCCAGGTTCAAGGTCCAGGCCGCTTCTTGCACTTCATCCTCATCAGGAAGTCTTTTTAATTTAGCATCGATGACCTCCGAAACCCTGCAGGAGATACCCTCAAAAATCTCAGAATCACCACTCAGGTACCCCCTTCCATGGTAGGATTAGGATCTTCCATTAAAGAATGAATGGTTTCATTGATCATAGCCCCAACTTCCTATCGATCTGTGGAGAAAGATCCATCCTCCCTATAGATATTGGGCCACTGGACTCGCCGACATTCCTTGATGAGGGCATGAAAATACCCTATATTCTGGTCCCCCTCCTGAAGCCATCTCACCCGTGATTTGTCTATAGAAACCCTTTCCTATTTAAGATGGGTATCAGAAAAAGTGTCTTTCTTCCTTCTAAACTCATAAAAAATGGATTCATCCCACACTTGTTCCAATCTCTTCTCTAGATAATCCACCTCCTCACTGATCTTAGTGACATCATGGTCACGGGTCGGGATGAATCTCCTCCATCTCCGTAAAAGATTTTTAACCCACCTAAGATTGTTGTGAAAAGTAGTCCATGGATTCCCCCGGTAGTGTGAGTCCCAAGCTTCTTTGACCACTTCTAAGAAACCTGGTTCCTGCACCCAAGATGAGGAAAACATATCATGTTCCTCCTGTGACACCCCCGCACCAAGGGAAATACGTAGCGGGGAATGATCAGACAAAATCTGAGTCAAGTGAGCGACTTGGGAATCTGGGAACATGGATATAGCTACATTATTCATCAAGCAACAGTCAATCCGACAATATGAGCGCCTCCCCCCCCCCCACATTGGTTGTTGCACCAGGTAAAGATACTTCCCTCAAAACCCGCATCCAACAAGACGTTCCAAGCCATGAATGAAATGAAAGAATGACTGGCATTCCTGGGGAAATCTCCACCCCCTTTTTTCTCCTCCGTACTAGAGACAATGTTGAAATATCCCCCCAACAATCCAGGGAGCCACAATAGGATTGAAGCCCTCCAGATCACTCCATAAAGACTCCATGTCCTGAGCATTCCACTTGGCATATATAAATGAGAAAAAACACTTGGAGCCCCACATTTATCTTGGTGTTAAGAGACTGATCTATTGTACTCAAGGGATAAACATTGATGGGTATTTCCAGAATATCCAAATGTGAGAGTTAGGAGGATCCCCATGTAAAAAGACACGAACTTTAAGCCTCTGAGAAAACTTAGAGATGCTTCTAGATGCATGTTTTGGTTACAAGAAGGCCACCAGAGATACTTGTTTATTTCTTTACTCACTGAGAAGAAAATATGACTTGACCCTGGCCCCAAAGCCACAACCATTCCATATTATGGATTTAAACATTTTCACGTGCCCGTCTGGATTTGGCCCCAGACTCCCAGTCCTTTCCCTTAATAGAAGAGATAACACTATCACCCTCATAAATTCTTGCTTTTGACCAGGTTTGAACACCCATTTGCACCTTCGAGGAGGTGGCCATAGGAGATAGTCCACTGCTGGACAACACCCTGCATGGGAACTCTAGAGAATCAAATCACGTGCTCTGACCTTGACTCTGATCCACAGGATAGGAGGAATCAACTGGACAGAGATGATCTGTTTGCACTACTGGCGAGGAGGGAGGACAAGAGATCACTGGGCCAAGAAAAGAGGAAGAAACCACAAGACATGGATCCAATAGAAGGAGGGGCATCCCCTCATAATGCTGAAAATCTGGCTGATCACACAGGCCCGAATTAACCACAGATATAGAATAAAAACATCTACTTTTGAGACCACTAAAGACCACCATTGGATCCTGAGGCCTAAGGAATCTCTTGATTCCCATCTCGGAGGAAAAGAGCTATGCCACTGTCGGGGGAATATTATAGCGTTTGCCCAGAGAACTCCTAACAGGAACCAGAGTGTGACTGGAGGAGACCCTCCCCTCCCCTGCCTACTTGGAAGATGAAGCCGCCGATGGAAAATCAGGGAGACCCGAAACCTTACCACATTCTCTCCTACTGTCATCAGAGCCTATAGAAAGGCCCCGATCAGAAGACCTAGAATGCACCTAGACATCAACACCCTTCGAGCACGCTTTGCGGCAGACCTGCAGCTAAAGGCCATAGAGATGACAAAAGGAGCAGAATCTGGGATAAATAGGATAAACCAGATGTTGAAGCCTATCCGGCTGCCCTTCAATCTGAAACACCATATGATCCTGCAACGGTCGGGAGAGATCCATCTCAATGAAAATCTGGGCTACTGATGCCTCTGCCAAATGAAGAGTGTGATCATCCGCGCACAGGAAGCAGACTAAAGAATCCCCGATGACCTTCATAAAGGGTTCGCTCATGAGAGGCAGAGGTAACCCCAGCATAACCATCCAGACCACCACGCGAGATCTTTCTGTGCCATGATGTGCATCCATCAACCACTGTGAGAGGGAGAACCTCCAGCGCCCCACAGACCGAGGCCTCTTACACCAGGCAGAGACAAAATCTTCCCTCGATGCCAACACAATGAAAAACGATTTGTGATCTAGAATCAACACCGAGGTCGGACGATCAAGATTCCAACGCCTCATGAAATCTTGGAAAAATTCCATAGAAGTCTTGTCTATGCCAAAACCCGCGACCAATGTCCACTGGAGATTCAAAGTCGCCTATGAAAATGACACAGCTGAAACCTCAAGCACCGGAGAACCATTTTCCAAGAAAAAAGATGCAACATCCAGGCCCACCTAAAAATCACTCTAAGACAGATCCACACCCGAAACATGCTGATGAAGAAGAGCTTCCTTTAGAGAGAGACCAGGGGGCGAGGAAAACCCTCACTGGACGCCGAAGTGCCTGGCTCCGAACCCATTTTTACGAAAGGAGATCTGACCTCCGGGCCTGTCGGCGCAACACTCTGAGGAAGATTTCCACTCAGAGGAAGCTACTGGAGGAGGAAATCCTTGAAAGAAAGACAAGGGAGGTGAGGCGATCCCAGGCCGGTCGCCAGAGTTCTAGGCACCAAGGAGTACGCGACCCCGTAGAGCGGCGAAGCATCGGGCGGGAGATCATTTGAAAAATCCATCAGTCCGATACTCAAATATTCACTAAATTCCACTTATTTATTGACAATTTTCACTTTTTTGGATACATTATCTTAGAGACAGGAGTATCAGTTGACCCATAGAAAGTAAGTGTTGTTGTTTATTTGATGCATCCCAAAAATTTCTTTGAAATATGGTGTTTCGTGGGAATAGATGGATATTATAGGTTCTTTATACATTACAATCATGGATTGAATTTCTTATTAGATTTTTTAATAAGAATGGTGTGACGTTCTTGTGTAAAAAAGAATGTGATAAGTCCTTACAAGAGATGAAATAAATGAAGAAATAAACACATATCTTGATTCTACTATAGTCAAGAAGATAATGAATAGTTTTTTTGAATTATATATTCGGTTAGAAAATGTTATGATATAGAGAATCTATTTATTTCATTTTTATCTCATCAGTTGAGACCTCACTAGAGGAATTACCCAACATAAGATCTCAAGAAAGCAATTTATGTTCATGCCTCACATAGTTGGAGGAATTACCTATTAAGAGAGTGGTTATTGGTGTTTACAGAACAAAAATGTCTCCAATATTTATTTAAAAACATTAATTTAACCTTATATCAAGAAGGTGGGTATAATACCTTCAATAATTCTAATTTCATCTTACCTATATTCTTGGTAAGGGTGTAGTTGGGGTTTGGCTTAATGGTAGGCACCCTGTAATCCTACATGGAAAATGGGGTTCAAAACCCATTGGGTGCAGGTACTATAGCGGTACTACAGCAGTGGCGATACTATTCGAGTACTATAATAGGCGGATTAATATTCACATAATGGGCATTGAGCCTAAAATCTGGGCCTACGGACTATGTAATGGGCTATATTTCCACTAGGCCTTCAGGATATGTAATGGGTCCCACTTTACCCAGTTAAAAGAGGTCTTTGCTTTGATTTAATAATAAATTGAGGCTTCAGCACCAAAAAAATGCTTGGGAAGGGAAGCGTAGTTGTTCATGCTCTTAGAAAAAGACTCGGATGCAAGATGCCCAGGAAGATAGTGATGAATGTATATTAATGTCTCTCCTTTCTTAGATAAATCGAGAAGTTTAGTAGATTTACTATTAGAGATTAATTATGAACTCCTTGGAAACCTCATAACTTCTACATAGAGTGATGAAGATTATGATATCTAATCCTAATGGATTGGTCCTAAGGGAGATCATTTCAGGTGGCGATCCACAATTGGGTTTGTCTATTGATGAATATGAGATCCTAATTGTTCCTAATTTTGTAAAGTGTTGATAGAAATGTGAGAGGTACTGATGTGAGAATCACATTCTTCAGTGTGAGTAGCACACCGATGGATTTATAAGATATTCCAATACATGTGCTTCCAGTATTGGTGGATTAGGATGAAATATCATATTGTGGGTTTCTTCACAAGGTGCTCCACTAGTTAGTAGTTAGATGTGAAGAAATAGTGGAATGATGGAATTTTATATCCGTTATCGATTCTAGAATGGTAATGGTATGATGTTACTATAGATTTTGGGACTGGTTTTTCATGGTCACTTGAAGGTAGGATGTTACTATAGATTTTTGGGACTGGTTAGTCTTGGACATGTTGATGAAGTTCACCCATTTTCTTCCTATCTAGGAGACCTTATTAATGGATAAGCGTGGGAGACTGTATGTATATGTGATTATAAATCTACACAGGTTTCCTCATAGCATTTTTTTATATAAGGATGCTTATTTTACATTGAGGTTCCAATATGGGTCTTATAAGTCTCTCAGGACACGGGTGCTTCTGAGCCCAATGGTTCACCTGAAAACTAACAGCTAGTCAGAATAGATAATATATGCATTTGAGGACACTCAGTGAGCTTAATTTCTATAATTTTTGTGGTTCTAGGGAGAAACATGCACCAATCATTGATTTATCATATAATAAAATATTCATGAGTAAAATACAGATGGATCCTTATGAGGCATTATATGGTAGGCCTCTCCATTCACCCCTGTACAAGTTAGAGATAAGAGAGGTAGTCTTATTGGGATCTTGTATTATTCATGGGACATAATATCAGGTATATGTTATCATGAATTAAATGTTTTCATCTTATTATATATATAAATATTTTATCGACCACCATCGATGACCTCAATAGTTCATGAGAAGGGATTGAGTAATCTTTTTTGTTTTTATAGACTATGGATTGATTTACTTAGAGATAGTGGAAGATTTCAAATCATTATTTCTGGCCTTTATAGATTCTAGATAGAGTCTTAATGGTATCCTATTGAATAAATCATCTATATTGGTTATGATAATTTCAAAAAGTATTCCCTATATCACATATTCAGTGGTATCATGCTAAACAATCTCATACTTTTGATCTCGTGGATATTTAATTTCATTGTGATGCACCATTCTAGGAGAATGATATTTGTGTCATTGGTCATTTCAAAAAATACCTCCATGGAAGGATTTTCTATATAGTTCTAATTCTATATTAGCATGGTCATATATAGAATAAGACTTGGGAGAGAGAGGATTATATATGTTCTTAGTGGATGAATTTGTTCTCAGATAAAGTTTTACCACCCTTATAATAGAAACTAGGGGTTGATTTGTTTTCAGATGGGAAGACAATAAGATCCCTATTTTTTCATACAGGGTATTGATCCTTCATATTTTTATAAACCATCATTATGTTTATTTGAATTAGAACCGATAACCTCACCCTTAGTCATGTTTGTTTGGTTTTAGGAAGAAAGTAACATGGTGTTGAAGCCTAACTGTAGAACTGATTCGTGATGTGATGTCAATTCCAAGAATGAATGAAATTCAGGATCTTAATTGGTCTAGCCAGACCCCATTCAGAACATGAATTAGATTTTGAATGAGGGGTAAAATATGATATATTCATGACATTAATCCTATCCACTTCATGAATTAGTCGTAGATATGTTTTTAACGGCAAATAATCCTTTATTTCTTCTTAACCCATCCTCCCTATGCACAAAAGTGGCACATGGGAGTTCTTCTCCTACCACCTAGGTTCCTTTGGTTCCCCATCATCTGGAATATGATCAACCTCTATTTTGTCTCGTTGGATTCTTCATGGTAAAATCTATAATCAGTTACCCTATTTTATTAGTTTATCTCGCTGTTTGTGGTATTATTTTTGGTGCATGTTAATATCCCCTATTTTATGATGTTTTTATATATTTCCAATTTATTATATTTATAGATGAATTGGAATCCAATACTGGATGAGAAATCCCTTAAAACTATAAGGAAGGTGGTCTAATAATTATACCCTTTTTCTTGATCTTTTTATACTATGCATCGTGATTCTTCACACCATATTTTTCATGTTTTTCCATAAAAATATACGTTTCACTAAATAATATTTTCTCCTTCATTGAAATAAACTTATTGATCATTTTTCTTGGAATATATCAACATCGTCTTATGCCACACTATAAGGAGTGATTATGGACTTGACCCTTGACATTATGAATTATTATGTGAATAAACAACCTACCAAGTGTTTTATGCTTGGAATCTAGATAAACTAACTATAATAAAATAAATGGAATGTGAGTGGTATGATTGCATCACCTGATTTTACATAAATAATGGTTACACCTTACTTAAGTGGAATGGTAATTAATTATAAACCATTTAATGGCTCATACTAAAGTCTATTTTTATTCTTATTGTTTAGGATACCAAAAAATGGAATCTCTAAGGATAGGATTCTCATGAATTTCATCCCTGCTAATTTTATACTCGGTCACGGCATCCCTTCAGATATGATAATTGGGCATGGAGTCCCATATACTAGTAATACTCAGTCATAACAAACCAACTAATATGATTCTCAGGCATGGAATCCATACAAAAATGAAACATGGGCATGGGATCCAATATACTAGTAATAATATTGGCATGGAGACCCATATGATGTATAATACTCAGTCACGGATCCCCCTACTATTTTATACGATTCTTATGAATAAACATGGTATTCTGAGTAACTCATCTAGTAATGGATAGAACTACATTTCTATATATATGGATAAATATTTAATTACGTATTTAGTGCAAATATATATGATCATTGTGGCATTTTTTCAATGGTTTCAGGGCATGATCCAAAGTATTAAGAGTCATCCTGGTTTCATCTAGGAACAAAAGACGATCCTTTACAGTTTACCCAACTTCTTAACCATTACTATATGTTCACCCTAATCATATTATATGAACTATCTGGATAATTATAAAAACCATTGTGGGTAGTCCAATGATTATATCACACACCCGGTTCGGGTCACTATTTGGTACCTAGACAGATTTCATGGATGCAAGTAGGGATAAGGGAAAACATCTAGCCTTCATTATCATATTGATTATAGAAATGGATCTTGGGAGCATGGTACTAATCATCGGTTCTTCATTCTGTTAGATATATTTTTTGTTCTTTTTTTCATTTTTATATACATTTATGTATTTATGCTAGCATTTTTTATAGCTCCATGACATTAAATATATATTTTTATATGAAACTAGTCAATGATACTTTCTTTCTTTTATTATATTTGATGATTTACATGTTCTCCTTTTTTTCTTATTTATTATTATGACATTTTTTATCTAATCTATTTTACTCTTTTTATACTCTAACACAATAAGATGGATTCTACCCATTTTATCTTCACATACCCTCATTAATATTCGATAGCCTTTATGATACCAGGAGGCTTACTTGAGGCCATGTAGTCCACATGTTCAGTTACTAGTATCAAGTTATTCTATTTTGGATTTCACACCAATGATGTAGAGAGATAATAATTGTTACAAGACTACAGTAACAAGTTCACTTTCCTTGTATGAGCATAAATCCATATTCTATTGATCTTGAGTAAAATGAGACATGAATTTAAATGTGAGGTATATTTGATTGGGTCACAAATGGATTTTTGAGTTTAAATGAAATTAAATTTGGGAAATGAAAAAGAAATGGATTTTTTTCCTAAATAATAGATAAATAAATTCCCTTTTGGAAAAGATCTAAAAAAATTTCTCACTCTTTATTTTGGTGTTGATTTTGATTCTGATATTTTATTATTTCCCAAGAGTGCATTGTTTAACTATAGTGATTGATGAAGCTCTCAATTTCACATATAAAATTCCATATTTAACTTTTTTTTAATTCCAAATAATTTCATATTTTATGTGTAATTTTCACAATATTAGACTTTATTAATAATTTGACGTTAATAGTGAAAATGGAATTGTTTTTGAATTAAAATATTTTATATAAGATTGATATTTCATCAATAAATTCTTCTATTCTAATTGAAATTGTTAAATTTATATTTTATAATTCCATAAGTTTGGGATTAATTTCATTCTTCTAGACACAAATCATAGTTTAATATTTTCAATCCCAAAATCAGCTCACAATCTAGATCTCCAAATTTGTGTACAGAATGGATCACTTCTAAATATGGGAGCACATATCAAAAATTACATAACCAAAGGATCTGAAATTAGTGATAGAAAAAATCCATAGTAACATTTCAAATAATTGTTTCCGTGTGTGATACTTCCTATTTCATGGCCATAAATTCATGGGAACTTAGTTGATGGGAATTCAATCATTCTTGAGCCTAGAAAACAATTTTGGACTAAAACTAACATAAAATTACCTATAAATGAAAAATAGAGCTAAATATTTGTTGGTGGAGATACTAGGAATGGAGTAATAACTTTAATGAAGATACTATTTTGATACTTAACGATTAATTTGTAATAACATTATTAAATTTACAAAGGATAGTTTAAGATGGAAATATAGACATGATTTTTTCAAATAAATGTACACCACCGTTCCATGTCAAGGGTTAGATATTTTTTACTAATTTTGAGTATATTTTTGGGGCCTTGCTACTATAATATTGTATTATATTTTCAATATACATTATTCATGTTTCCTTCTTCTCATCTCTTTTTTCATCACATTATTTTCCCATCACACACCTTTTAAACTAAATCAAATGGAGAAATAACTCTTGTTGTTGGTTAAATGGATGAGTGGTGGTTCTTGAGTCTAGTTTGCTTAAATTATTTTTCATTTTTAAATTATGATAATTTATGTATCGGTGATACTATTTTTTACATATTGTTAACTACACATTCAATACTTTTGCATTCTTCTTCTTGTTAATTTTATTCCTTCATTTTCATAATGCTGCATATGGGGTTGATTAGCATTTTAGTGATGATGATATGGGGTATTTTCCAACATGTGGAGGTATAGTTTGGGATAATTATAAATCTATGTTAAGGTTTGGAGTGATAGTTTTGTTCTCAAAATTGATTAGAATAATATGATTTAATATTTTAAAGAACAATGATAACATCAACATGATCTCATAATTTTAAAAAATCTTCTTCAATTACATTATTATGTTTCTGTTTCTTATTTGGTTGTTTCATGAATTCATATTTATATTAATATCATTCATTTATAAAACTATTAATTATATTAATATATTATTATATTGATATATAATAGTTTTAAATAGTGATAGTAGGACAATAGTGTGTGTGAGTAACCTCTTTGAGAGATTGACCCTAGGCGTGCACTATAGTTAATTCTTAGGTAATAATAAATTATTATTGAGGGATTCAAGAAAAATACCTAACCTAAGAAACATAAAATGGTATTCCATAATATATCAATGTTGTTTTTTCTAAATATATTCATTCATGATCCATTCTCATGGGGATTTCATTATGACTAGAGATTTTGAGTATAGATTTTGGATTATTTGGTGTCATGAAAAATATTTATGTGTTTAATGATCTATATGGAATTCATTAATCAATATATTATGATGAAAAAGTGAGTATTTATAATATCATAAGGAGTGAAATAGATAACAATCATTGATATGTATGAAAAGAGTAATCTCTACGATATGGAGTATCCCCCATAAACACCCAAATAAAATGAGTCTTCTATAAGTACAATAATATCATAGTATTTAATTAGAATATACCTCAATATTTATGGAATTATACTCTGTGGAATATATTGATTGGTTTAGTTGATCTAATGACTCATTTTCTCACTGGTAACATGTTGTAATGCCTCCACCATACAAACAACATCAATCTTAGCATTTTTTGTCACATCAATGAGTCAATTCTGCACTTCCACCATCTTAAATTAGACCTTCATCATGTACTTCATCTAGGAAAACTCTTTTTAGAGACTATTATTCTTACCCTTACTAGAATTGAACAAATTTTGGTAAATCATTATTTTGTTTCACCCTAGGAAGCTTGATTCAAGGCAAAATTTTGACATTTTATATATTAATATGAGGCCTATGTAGCCGTTATATTCAGTTTGAGGGACCTCTTATGATCCCTCATTGAAATCACATCCTTCACCTTGGAATGAAATCCTTGATATTATAACCCTCCATAACCAATTGTGGTGGTCCTATATTGGAGGTGGCTCAATTGATCCTTCATCTATTTCAAGGGGGCCATCATTATCGTGCTCTAAATGTCCCCCACACATACTTCCTTGAATTATAATTATATGTTCAGTGCTCTGGGCCCTGACTCTAGCCTAGAACAATGATAGAGAGATACTCTAGTACTATGTCACAATGTAAGGGACTCATAACTGCATCCATTGGTGATCTTGGTGTCGGACATGCATGTGCTTGAACTTCTATTGGTGGGTGGGATAATGAAGTTATGGAATTATGACCTCTAGGACATATTCTATGGAAACAACCACTTATTTCACCACAACCATGGTTTTATGGGTGAAAGTGAAACTTTCATGTGTTTCACAATTTTGGGGCTCAGACAATATTCCTTCCATTAACATAGTATTATAAATTCCACCTTGATGTGTAGTAGGAATAAAATAATGTTAGATAACATGATTCAAGAAAAATGATGTATTCAATTTATAAAGAAGTGATTACCCTCAAATATAGATTTATAAATTATGGACATGTCAGCAGAGGAATAACTACTGGTATCAACACATTCAAATAGTGGAATCACCCATGTTGGGTCAAAGGGAACGAGTTCTAGTGCATCAATAATATACATTGGGCTAGACTGTTTTTAGACCCTAGCCTCCTCCACCTCTACATGGACATCATCCAATGTCAAAGGTCCCACTAGAAGAATGGAAGGTGTGTCTTCTTCCCAGACTATAGTCATATATTCCTTAAAGTGTATTATAGATGACCTATACAATAAAATTGTTCAACATAAGATACTCGAGTAATCTAGAAAGGGAAAGAGTATGTAAAGTAAAAAAAACAGAATTAATGATTATGAGAAAGGATTTATTGATATATTCACCCACATACATTTCCTTGTTTTCCCTTTGTTAAGATATTTAAAAGGGGAAAACACTAGAGAAAACAGATTAGTAGGGTCCAACACTAGAGATTCTAGAGGTGAAAAAGGAAGAGGCATGTGTAGTATTGCTTCAGAATAATCAACCACTACATCAATCAATTCAATCTGGCTAGAGGATCCCTAACCATTGGCTTCCCAATCACTTTTTGAGTCATTATCAGCAACTATATCCCTAATAAAATATATTAAGGGTGTTAGAGGTTACAAGAACTCTCCACCTCCCTAAAATACACAATGGAAAAAAGATAAAGATCAGAAAAATGCTAACGTTAATCCAATAATGTGTGGTTAATGATAAGTTTGGTGATACCTCTTCATTGTAGTCTTATTGGTTTTCCATACCCTAAAAACAATTATTTTTCAAAAAGTCATCATTTTTAACACTTAGGGAAAATAGTATATTTGACCCATCACATAGCTAATCATTATAGGGAGGACCCCAAAGAACTCCTTGACTTTAATGGGCCATTGGTTCTAGGAAATTTTCTTAAGAGTGATAACATCTAAAAAAATCCAACTCCAACTCTAACTAGCACAACACCTTATAATCCTCAGTTTCATAGTACTATTTTCTCCAATTTTTTCATTGATGGTATACAATAGAGAATACACACATAGTCAAAAAAATTACTTATCCATTTGGTACTTCACTCAAAATCTCTTCACTTATTTTTTTTCTCTTTTGGGTCCTTTCTCATAGATAAAGAAGAATCCAAGTGCCAAACCTACTTTTAGATAGTTTATGATGCCATTGATCCATTGGATGATGGTTACTTACCTGGAATAGAATTTATTTTAGCTACTAAAGCCTCTAAATTTGACCCTTTAACATTTTTCAACTCTTTGTTCTTCATCACCAATATAGAGTGTTTCCCATTTGGGTATTATCGAATCTCGGAATCAGTAGATGGTTTAGATAGAAAAACATTCAGGTCATTTAGGGGGAATTTCACCCAAACATGAGTATCCTCTATATAAATTATTAACAATAATTATAGATCCACCATTAAATTCCTTTATGACTACACATCAGGAGGAGAGGGGAATATTTTTTGGAAAAACAAAATTTTCTACCTCATTTGATAAGGTTCATGCCACTCAAAAATAATACAACCACTGATTCATGAGGATATAATGACCACAAAAAATTTATCAAATAGTATTTGGCCTAAGGATCACTCACTCCATTTTCAGTAACTACACAGGTGGTTGCTCTATATGAAATGAAGTAAAAATTGTTATATCGGTTTAAGTTGTTTCTTATTTCTATGTTATTTAGTACGGTGGGGAATACCCCACTGATACATTGAAAAAATGTCATAAAATAGGAAACATTAATTATTTTAATACTAAAAAAGTCATATTTTCCCATATGGCCCCCCAACCAACCCCAAAATACTTATAAGTGGAAGAAGATTTTGTATGGACCCCCTTCCTTATAGATGTGGCATAGCTAGTGATATAGTCTGGATAGTAGAAGAATGAACAAATAAAAATTCATACCCCTATCATTATTACCACCATAATGAATAAAGAAAGACAAAATCCACCCTTCTTCTGTACTAGGAGAAACTATCCAATGAGGTACATTATTAGAAAGTTATCTTGGTGAACATGTCGGTCAGCCTGGAAAGTGTCCTTCAACACACATCCATTAAATAATATTTCTTTGACTTTTCACTAATAAGAATATTCTTTCCATGAGATTTTAATTATGGTAAAGACTTGTGTTTCTTGGAATATAGTTTTTTATGGGACTTCATCATGAAAATAACAGCCCATTTCTTGTATGGGGTGTCCTCCATCGAATAGGGTTCCTTACCAATGAACATTGTGGTAAAGATGACCGACATCATTGCCATAAGAAGGGTTTAATAAAAATCATCCCAAGTAGACTATGGATAGAGAAATTCATTGAAAATGTCTCCTAAATTTTTTTCACCACATATTATTCCAAAATATAATAGACTAATATTGACCTCACCTTTCTTCAGACGAAATGGGTTTGTTTCTTGACTCAATTAGTAGACAAAGTAAATTATCAGACCTTTTTTGAAATATGTGAGGTTTTAGAAACCAATACAGCTTCATACAAGATGATATGATTTAGATCATTGGGAAAATCTATTGATGTATATTGCATATAGAAGTTCCATTCATAGTCCATTCCAAATATCTATTCTAATTAGATATCCCAACAAGATGACTTCCCAAATGTATGACTGGACACATACTTGTGCATTATCAAATAGTATATGTGGATGTAAGGCTCAAAATCATGATGAAAAATTTTTAAATCCATAATCATAGGGTTCATCATATATCCATCAGATTGTTAATACTTAGAGATGAAATGACTTATATATGAGATGTTTTCCTTGAACATATTACGAGTATTCAAAATCATGGAAGGAGTCATAATCCTTTCCCAAGGTACCTGAATTGGGTTATCATTCTAGAGGAAGAATGCATAAAATGGTAAATAATATAAAAATGGATAATATAGAAAACTTTTATCAATTAAACATATAATATTACCCTGAGTATATTTAACTAAGAAGCATTGGTCAACATCCACGCTACTAACTATGGAATTCCAGAAAACCAGGTCTGACGCAACAACTTTTCATAAAACCTTCAATTCAAGAGAAAAGGGATATTTAGCTTCAATATAAATGGCAAAGATCTTGGGTTCAAAAGGGAGTCTAGAAAAGATAATCATGTGACTTGGGAAACATCACATCGAGCATGTGACCCATAAAGAGTTACATAAATCATGTGACTATTGCAGGGCCATGAGAACCACATAACACCCTAGTGATCTAATGAATGACATGAATTTCCAAATATTCATGAGTTATCATTATTTATTTATTGTTTTGTTTATGTGATACTTTTCGCATGTTGGGATCACATGATCTGATCATCTAAAGAAGTCACAGAAAGGGATCTTACAAAGTGATCACATGGAATAAAAAATTTAGATAGATCTATATGTATGGAACATGGGTGAAATAAATTCTCATTTCCATGCTATTTATAAGACAATTTCATTAAATAAAAACAGTTACTTAGAAAAAAAATTAACATAGAATACCAATATATAAGATCTCGAGAGACTTAAGCAGTTATTTATTCCCTCATAACTAATTCCTAACTCGTTTTTCCAGACATCTCTATTCAGGGGGAATTTTTTTATTCCCATCAGATGAGTATTTGAATACATAGAGCTAGAAAAATACAAAACCATAATTACTTTTTTGGTGAAAATTAAAATAATAAAAGATTCTGACAACTTATGGGTCATTTCATTAGGTTATGCAATCGTTTAATCCATAATGGGACATGCGATCACATAACTCTAAACATATTTTTGTAACACATAAAATAAAAGAGATGAGGTTGTATATGCTGGGGTTCACATGAAATAGAATGACCCAGATAGGGTCTTATGATGGTCTAGAGACACATGTTTAATGAACACCAATGTACTGCCAAAGTTACTGTAGTCGTATCGTAGCCACTAATTTTTGGTACTGTAGCATCTAGAATTATTCACCTTTAGGCCAAAGGTTTGGGAATGGAGTCCTTAAGGACTTCAGGCCACCCAAGGACTTCATGCTAGTTAAGGCTTCCATGCCACCACAACGACATTGGGACACCTGATTTAGATCCTGGTTTTCATCTAAAAGCAGACATACCAAAGGAAATAGCTTTAGAGTAGGGCTTAGGGTAGGATATTTCACCATAACAACGTTATCTGGATTTGGATGAATGAGAGGGTATGGAAATTGGAATCGGGACCAGGCATGTGCACCTCTGCATAGGTATTTCTAGCTAAAAATCAATGAGAAGGTGTAAGATGACTTCATGATCTAAACACTAGGGAGGGGAATTTCTAAGTAGTCATCTCGAGGATGAATTCCTCTTAGACATTTGGGTCATGTAATCCATATATCCTACCAGCAATGTAAGGGTTCCCCATAATCCCATGAAATAGGGATTATCAAACAAAATAAGTCCTTCGGTCCATTTCGATAGGGCCTTCACATAATCATTGTTTCTCACACGATTCCCATGAAGTCAATAAATCAACCTAATAATGAACTAAACACATGACCCAGAAGGGAATGGTTGTACATGAAGGGGCCTTCATGTGTTCTATATTCTTTACACTACCCCCATAGAAGTCATACAATAACCCCATGATAATCAGATCATGTTAAAAACTACCAAATAAGGATTTGTAAGATTGAACCTTCTGAAGATCAATATTTCTTGCTTGATGAATTGGGAGATTTCATTAATGACATGTGATTTAGTCTTGAAAATCATATGACACACTACTAAATTATCTGATCAATCCCTCTACCAACTTGTGCCTAGGTACATGGATTATCTACATGATAATCTATTTTTTGATATAAGCGGAACATATATACCCCCCCCCCCATGAAATTTGATAAACACACACTGAAGGAGGGGGAAAAGAATATAAAGGATTTTTCTATAGAAGAGGAATCATGTGATCTCATGATCTTCTACTACATAAAACCAGTTAGTAACTTAAAGACATTTTAAGGGGAATGAGTGAACATTGCATAAGATTCAGTCATGTAAAGACCCCCGATCACTCAATCAAATGATGAATTCTTGGTCATGATATTGTGATATGATCGTACGATCATGAGATGGACTCTTATTCTTGTGACTTGGCCATGTGATTGCACAAACTCATATTAGTTACGTGATCACATGGTCTCCATGCCCTCACATTCTCTGATGACTCTAAGACCTTCACATTGAGCTCATGAAGTCACCTTATCCACCCGAAACACATGACCCTATGGAATCCATGTGCTTCCCTAACCCTCATGGGTGCCACTAGAGCACCCATGATTCATTGTCCCCCAATAAGGATAAATCTCTTAATAAATATCAACACTCCCTAACTCAAGGTTTTATAACCCTTATGAGTTTAATATGGACTTCACCCACCCGTGGTCAAGGGACCATGTAAAATATGAAGAATTTGATTCTTTTCATGATTTGGATATGTATGATGTATTTTTAAGGGCCAAGATCCATTCTATAATACCCTCATGAATGCTTGGGCATTTTTTTGTGCATTCACATCCTCCATGAAACCCATGTTCATAATCCCTTAGTGATGCCTTAGTGTGTAATACCTATACCCATATGCAATGTGTCTGACATCTTATTCTCTCTTGTGTCTTACACTTAATAAAACTAATATAGTATTAGAGACCTTCACTGATTGGTTCATCCACATAATAAAAATCCTCCGTTATGGGAATCCTCCTTGGGTTTCCTCATGAAACTATCTTCTTTTCCTTTAAAGGGGCATACTAATAATGATTATTCATAAGGGAGACTTATATGGTTAGGTCTCTCCCATATACTTATATTCACACCTTTTTTCTACATAGATAAGCATACTATACCAACAACGAGAACTCTAATTCATATCATAATCATGATACCTAGGAAAAATTTTGAAACCCCATGATTTATCTCATAATACCCCCTATAAATCAGTCTTTCCTCGAGCATACATTCCCCGAGAATTCCATAATTACCTCATGTATCCTTTAACATCGCAATATTCCTTGGGAGAGCTCATTTCCTCTCTCATATAACCATTTCATCCATGAGACTCATAATTATACTTCTCTTATGGTATCCTCCATGTGTAATCCTTATATAAAAATACCACCAACATTGGGATCCTCCAAAGGTGTGAGTCCTGAATATATCTTCCATTAATTCAAATTACTATATTCCTGGTGAATCATCTCAGGGAATCCTCAGTTTTTAATCCCCATCTAGATTCGATTTGGTTACTTATAAAATGCATCAAATTTGTTCCTTTCTCTTTTTTCTCATGTTTAGCATGACTCATATGGGCCTAGAGATCCGTAATGATCATTCCATTTGTGTGTTGATTATTCCTATATAATAGTCCTCCCTCTTAGTTGTAATCCCAAACTACATTCACCTTTCTTTCAAATTGTTATATTCCTAATGAAATTTTAGAACTATGATTCCATCCCCCACAAGATATATAGGAAACTCTTGTGAGGCTTGAACGATATATTTTATATGAATTCCCCCCCAACAACCATTCAAAATGATATCAAATTTCATGATATGATACTTTCATATAGCCATCAACTATTTCACTAGAACTATGTGGTCATTTATTATCAACTTGAAAAAATACATAGGACTTATTCCTATGTTTGAAGTCCAACAACAACCTTTGATCATCAGTCTCATTAGTTAATATCCATCAAGAGATCATTTTACATCATTTCCTCACATGGACATATTCCTACGATTCTAGACATATTTTCCATTAAGTACATATCCCCTATAGACCATCCTTTATTAATACACATTCCTAACAATATCATACTCCCACTATATGTATATATTCCTTTTAGGCTTCACTGAACTATGCTATCCTTAATGGAGAAAATTATTGATGAGATCAACATCATGAGGTCGCATTCCTTATGACATTATCACATACCTATAGAGGAATATTTCTATTAATTTCAACCAGAAAATGATATCATGTCTAATCCCCATACTAACCATTTCTAGGAACTTTTCACCAAGATTTTCTTACCACTTGATGTTAAACTGCAAGTAGTGGTCCTTGTCACATAAATTTAAAATCTATGAAGTGTCTAATCTGATGACAATAAACTGTGTGGGTTCTTATTACTTTCATAAGGATTTATAGGAATCCCATTTATAGGCTCAATCCTGATATCATAATCACCGATCACCTTACTTGATGGAAAGAAATTCTAATGTGCCCAGCTATATGACTCTAATACATTGAAACCCTTGAACCAACATTGTTAAGTTGTAATGTGTTACAAGGTATAAATAATAATATTTTTAATTATAATTTACAAACATAAATATAGTTTATATTAAATTATATATATTCATTTTTAATGTTATATAATTCTTCAATTTATAATTTATTATTATATTAACCCGTTAATTTAGTATATTTATTATCATATTAATACATTTACTAATAAATTTATTAGTAATACATTTATTAAAAATTGTCCCTTATCCCATGAATATTATGATGTGATGGGGGTGCCCTACATTCTTAGTAGGGGTGGTACAACCTATCGAAAGGTGATATGTCTTGATTATTACTGATTGAGGGTGGTGTACTAGTACTTGTTGTGATGTAGGATGCTCTTTTGGGCCATTAAGGTCATTTACATTAAAGGGGGTTTAGATCCACAATCAATTGGGCCTTTGGGAGACCTAGAACATGAGCCTCTAGAACACTCTATGTTATAAAAAATGATTAGTGGGGGTTTATCATTCCTTGTTCAGATGGATAAGGCTTAAAACACTATACTTCCTTGGCGGGTGTTGTTTTCTATTTGTAATCTCATCTACCAAATATACCATTAATAAATAATTATAATACTAATAATAAATTTATCATAATATCAGTATGTTTATTATAATTCATTTTTTATAATCCAATTACAATCAAATTAATACATTTACCAATATATTTATCAAAATATTATTATATTTATATGTATATTGATCTTAAAATTGATACATTTCAGAATACATTTAATATTATTTATTAATTTTTAATTTTTTTTTATTAATTATTTTTTTATTTAGTAATCTTGTAGTTTTCAATTTTATATATTATTAGTACATTTATTCATAATATGAATTATGGAATTAATACATCCATTAATAATGTATATATCATCGGGGGTATAATTATAAGGAAATCCAAACTGCACGTCTTGGTGGATATGACATAGCCCCCAAGGGATAACCTACATGTCCATCTACTTTATTTATACATATATAAAAATATTTATAATACATTACTAGTCTGAAGACCCATTATCCTAACTAACAATTTCCTTTCACCTACTGCATATTCTTTAACACTGCATGCCCCCTACACCACCCCACCCCCAGCTTTTTCCTGCTACTTACACTACCTACACCCTATCCACCATTATAAATCTAAAATTGCATTTTCCCTATGTCGAACCTTACCCATGTTACCATATTTCATCCAAGGTATCTCGCTTCATGCTAAATAACATTCTTTAATTTCCACATAATTCACAGGTAACATCTTTATTTATACTTTTAGTTATATACATTCGTTTTTTTTTTAACATATTTTGTTTGGATATTTCCACGGGATATTTTGGGTGACTTTTGGACGTTTTTAGAGGATTATAGGTCATGTATCATTGAAAAATGTTGAGGAAAAACTATACAGGTCTTCTCAGAAAATCATGTACCTTGAGATGGAGTCCCTAAGGAGGACGAAAAATTAGGAACACAGTTAGTCCAAAATTTTTGGCCTTACATTAAAACTATATGAAAGAGGATAGATTCATTTTTCTTGTTTGGCACATTATTTTTCCAAAATGTGCAGCCAAATTGTGTGAATTTCCTAGTATCTCAAAACTAGGAACATGATTGGAACACAGTTTGGAAAACCATGCTTCCAAACCATGTCACATGATTTAATTTTTCCAATTTTATAAATTTAATTTCTAAAACCCCTGTTTTAACTACAAAATAGTCTCCCTAAAACCTCATTCTACCTTGGATTCTATATAGATGTGATTTTTGTCCCTTTTAAACATTATTTCTCATGGATCATAGTGAAATTAAAATTGTTGAACCTATTTTGATAAGTCTAGCCTATTTTTTTTTATTTAAACGTTCATCGTCTCTCCCTTTATTCGAGAGTGGTGCATCCTTATGTCAATGACGGCTCAATATAATGATTCATGGAATTTTTATTATATGATTTTAGCTTTATTTTTGATATTATTTCATCTCTAAATAATGAATTAATGTACCTATTTTTTTATAATCCCCTTTTTAAATAGGTTTAGAGGGAACCCTTGCATAGAATGAAAGGCTAGAGTTAAAATCCCTAGTACATGACCTGAAGGCCCAAAGACCCGTGTAAACTGAAACTACCCCTCCCTAGTATCAGCTTCATTGATAATGCTTTAGATCCCAACCCGCTTGGCTAATCAGCCATCATTGCCTCATTAAGATATGCATTGTTCTTGGTACTGATGAAGATTGACATATCCTATCTTTATTCAAAATCATATTAGCTCTTCTTTAGTGGATGATACATTCTTCTAATAATCTTCTAAGGCCTTCTCTGGTGCATTATGACCTTATTTTTTCATAGATAAAATCCCATATATCCTGAATACTCATGGCCTAGAGGCCTGAGGTGGCCCATATTTCTTATGACCAAAGGTATTGTGGGGTCCCAATGTCCTTATGGCTCATTGGACCAAACATAATTTACCAATGGCCTAAAATAGATGAATAGTATTACTACTGCATTATTTTTACAATACCTACTATATTATTTCTAGATTAACACAAAGATACTCCTCTACTATGATTTTATCCTAGAATTGGTATAGGATCATTGAGTCTGTTAAGCACTTGGCTACCACCCCAACTTACTAGAATTTCATATCTCTACATTCTAGATCCCATGTTCTATATTTGAAGAGATCATGACTATGGTTGGATTTTTTGTAATGTAATTCTTGTAAATTGAAACCATTATTACTTGATTAATTTGAATTGGATTTCTAGTTGAATTACAATTCATGATTTGATAAATGTTTTTGAAATTAAATAGTGTGTGTGTGTGTTAAAATTTCTTTATAAATGGATGTTAAAATAAATTATTGATTTCAATAAAATGATCTTGTATTGAAATGGAGGATTTGATGAAATATTTGAATTATGGTTTCTAAAAAGAAAATGAATCAATTGTTTCATGAATTTTAAATTGAATGAATTGTTTTTAAATGAATGAGTTTACATGAAAACAATTTAATGATGTATTTTTAAAATAAATGGAATATTTTCGATCTTGAACATGGGGCCAATTGAAATGTCTAATGGAAGTGATTTGAGATTGATTGAAATTAATGATATCCCCTTATATAATTTATTACCTTGAAGCACATGGGATACTAAGCACATTGGGTGAAGTATATGTATTATAGGCATGTATTAGATCTACCATAAAATGGATTAACAATGAAGAAGAAAAAGAAATATGATTAATGAAAGGGATTTCATTATTTGAGATGGATTAATATCCTCCCTAGGCCTAAGATTTTGGTACGTGTTAACATTATGAGTTTTATTTCACCGGGATTGTGAGGAAACATATGACCAAATCTAACTAACCTCAGGCATTATAACTATGGTTCTATGAATGAAACTTATTATTGATTTTTAGTATTTATGAAATGATTTATTCATGAATTTTTTATGGAATTTTTTATATATTTCTATTTTGATAAATATTCTTATATATGTATACTTTAACAAAAATTAAATTTTATACCCGTTTTATAATTTCTATTGAAAATATTTGAAAATAATTTTTTTATGAAATTTGAGGAGATTATCATGACATGGTTTATCATAAATTGAGAATATTTGGTTTACATTGAAAAATTTTATTATGGAATACTTTGTGGGGTCTTTCTAGGATAGTGCTTCTCATAACCTACTTTTTTCCTTTGGGAATATTTCTAATTTCTTATGTTGGGTATAAGAAATGAGAGATAACCACTTGGAGGTGGTGGCTGTTCTAGATAGTTGTGCCTTGTTATTTGGTGGTGAATGGAGGATTATGTGTTCCCCCAATTGTGGGGAGATATTGTGATAGATTCATTAATGGTTTTTATAAGATTTATTTAATATCTTTTATACCATGTGGATTTTTTTACTCATGATGACTATATTGGACTATTAACTATCCACTCATGTTCTTTAGGGGTAAATGGACTTTATGAATAATTGATCCAGACCTCCTCTTCCAAAGTTGGGTGGGATAATATCCATGTATGATATTGAACTACAGTAAGAAAAATTGTGTTGTGATCTTCCTCAAGTAGTTGTTAAATTAATCGATGTTTTCCGATCATACTTTCCAACCCAACAACTAAATAGGATGGTAGAGTATTCTACTGACTTGGTTTTATGTACTCAGCCAAAATATATTCCTTCATACTATATGGAATCGTAGAAAATGAATTATTCAAATGATAAGTTGGATACATTATGTCCCAAGTCTTCATTCGACATAATGTGTCTCATTGGTAATCACTAAGTATTTTCACCGAGTTGGCTGATCGAACCCTTAAATTGTGTTGAATATAGAAAGATCAATAGTTTTATGGTCAAGAAGAAGTATTTTTTTCCCAAATTAATGTTCAATTGATAGGGTTGAATTTGTTCTCTAAGATTATTCTTTTGTCTAGACATCATCATCATAGGTTAAAAAAGTCTAAAATCCCAAAGACCTATTTTAGGAGCAGATGTGTCTATTATGAATGTCTTGTTATTATTTTCAGTGTGACAAATCTTTTTATAGAGTTTATATTATTAATGAAAATAATTTCCCTCCAATATATCAATTCATTTATTATAGTGTTCATGAATGACATATATTATGACCTTATAACCAAATAAGGACATTTGATTCATTTTAGTTCATTTTTGGACATCTTGAGGAATTTTCAACTTTATGACAAGCTATTAAAGTGTCAATTCTATATTCCAAAGGTAATATTCTTCATAAATGTGATATAAAAACATGGAATCATACTTGATCCTAAAAAAGTTAATTTTTCCATATCATAGTAGGAACGATGGAATGTATTTTAGATACCATGTTTTTTGTTTTTTGTTAGAGTTACCATATGCTCATAAAATATTTCTCAATGTTGGATTCTCCATTGATCAGTCTCACTTGGAAGGGAGTGAAGTTCATTTGGGATTCAAAATGTTATACTTCTTCTTAAGAGTTTAAATAGTGTTTCACTTAAATTCTAATGTTCATGTTTCCAGTGGTTGGGTGGGTTTATGTGGTATTTTATTATGATTCATGTTTTGGTTTTGGTTGAATTCTCATGCAAGGTGATCATGTGGTGGATTATGGTCCTCATCGACATGATTCTCATGAGAAGAAATATCCCACATAGGATAATTACCTCAAGGATAATATTCTTTATATAAAGTGTTATTAGACCTACCATTTTTGAGTAATTCATACCATTTAATCTGATAATTAAATATTGAATTATATATCCTCACAAAATTATTTTCTTCCTCATCAATGGTAATGGGTGGAGTACCTGAAATCATTCAACAATGATAACACCTACACCCCAGGAAATGGGAATGTTCTTGTGAATTCATTGATTAGGAAACTATCATCACAGTTTGTGAATGAGTCTTTATATGGGTGTAATCTCATGGATCTCTTTACTCAAATGCATTTGGGCATACAAGAGGATGAGAACCGATTTCATTTGTCTAGTTTTATGTTAAAATTTACTCTTAAGGACATCATCCTTCAGGAGAAGTAGCTTGATGTTGATTTTCATGGTATTAATAATTCATTATATTGTAGGGATACCATTAGAGAATGGTCTCTTTCTTAAAAGGGTATCTCTTTCTTTATGAACCATTATATATTTAGATCGCATATGAGAATAGTTGTGATGAGGGATTATCATATTTCTAAATGGGTTTTCTATAAAAGCATTAAATAGATGTTTTATGATATAAGGATATAATTATAGCTTCCTAGTATAAAATGGATTAATTTTATTTCCCATATTTTTACATGTCAATTAATCATGGTTGTGCATTAGAAGCATTCAGGTTTGCTTCAAAACATTCCTATGCTGATATGGATGTGGGATTAGTTTTTGATGTAATTTCAATTTCATTTCAAAATAATAATTTAGGAAATAATTTTATTTCGGTGGTGATAGACTGGTCGATTAAATTAACTCAGTTTATTCTAATTTATGATACCACCAACATTGAGTACTTTAGATGTTTTTATCTCTTGGATGTTATCAGACTGTACGGAGTTCAATTTTACATTGTTTATATTCTGAATCCCTATTTCCATTAAATTTTTTAGAGAGGTCTCCTCGAGGTGATGGAATCCCATATATATTTGAGAATAGAAAACCATCATCAGATAGGTGGATATTGAATGGGCTATATCGATTCTGGAAGACATTATTAATGGCTATGTCCTTGACTTTTTATGAGTGTTGGATTTTCATTTGGAACTGGTTGAGTTTTCCAATAATAAAATCTATCAGTTGTAATTTTTGGGACCCAGATGCCACTAAAATGTTCCATGAGCCTGTTTAGCCCCATGGCCCCAAGCACATCACCCACAAATTTCAGAGGATTCTGACTAGTAGTGAGGGAATAGGTGAATCATTGAGAAGACTATGCCCTCATAAATAGAGTTTCACATAATATAAATATAAAATCAGATATATAGTGGTAGTAGTAAATCAATCAGATAAATGATAAATGAAAAATACACATATTTATATATATAATTCATATGAGAAGGAATATCATATACACATGATGATCATCAATGTCTTGTATCTAATAAAACATCCAAAATTTTTATACATGGAATGCGTAGAATACATGTAACAAAAGTAAAAAATTCAAAAAATTTAATATAGTATCACAAACCTTAGCTTCGTATCGTGATCCACTAATACTATGTAGCAATAAATAATCTATAATAGGGTACTTTACCTTATCCATACCAGCAAGAATATAGTCTATTTGGGTTCTATAGATTACCCAAATAGGGTGTGAGATATAATACCAGTAGAAAACTACCCAAAGGACCAATTCCATATAGTTAATGAATACATATAAAAAAATTGAATACAGTAATAAAACATGTAATGGAAGTACTAAAATTAAACAACCCATACAGACCTAGTTTGATGGCCATGTATCATCTACTACCTAGTTTAGCCTTGTCATAATATCTCTGAATTAATAGTTATTACTATGTCAATTTCGTATCAAATTTCATTTAATTTTTCAATATAATTTAAATAAATAAGTAACGAGACTTGGAATGTATCCCAGTATCTCCCATATAGATATGTAGTTAATAGATGATTAAACAGACTATCTATAAAGTGTGAGGTACAAAAAAAACCAAGCATGCACTTTGTATTGGAAGACACAACACATAATTTATTTCATTATTTAACCATTTTTGAACCTACACCCTTCTTGGAATTCCTAATTTGAAATCTAGGTATCATTCCATGTGTATCATAATCCAAAAATCCTACAATCCCATAATATTAATTCCACATAGGAACCTCGGTATCACTCTCGGTGTGGTATAACATCTCTAATATTTGATTCCACCCTTGGAAGTCCACTAGTAGATCCTAAGTGTAACCCATGGCATATATGATCAACTTCCCTCTGATCTCATCCTTAGAAATCCATAATGATTCCTAGTATCACAAGGTATGTAATAGTCATCCCCCATAAGGCCGTCATTAACAACATGTATAAAGATCCCAAGTTTTACTTAGGCATAAGAAATGTAGAATCTAAATGTGTATGTACAAGGTGTTCGTATATGATCCCATGTGTCACCCAAGGCATAAATACATTAAATCAATCAATATCAATTAATTATTTAAAGGGTTATCATCATAGTGAATTGAATTCAATTTCACCTCAGAAGGTGTCTCAAGGCATGGATATGTATAGAAGTCTTAGTCATTGATCTAACTATTTTGATAATTTCATTAGAAAAAGGTATGACAAGGTTAAAAAGTATTTTCATGTCAAGGTCTATAGTTCTTGGTCATTCCCTTACCTCACAACAGCCAATCTAATTATAATTAAAATTAAAATTCAATAATATAAAATTCCACATTAAACATCCTAATGAAAGGGGTAAATGACACACCTCAAGGGTTTAAAAATTCAATCACCACCCATGGTGGTCCAATTAATTAATCAAAAAACCCTAAGGGTGGTTCTAATTCAAGGTACATAAAAATTTTTCATCTATCAAATGGTTCTGTTAATTACATTAGTCATCCCTAAGAAATGAAATCAAGGATTAAATTTCATTTCAAGGGATTAAATTTGAGAATTGGTTTCATGGGGAAATTCAATCTATATATGAAATTTCTTAATTTGATGGAAAAGAAAAAGACCACATACCATAGGTTTTAAGTGGATAGTGTATCCATTATCACCATCAAATTCAAATTAGATCAGGGGAAAATCAAAAAAATATTGAAAACCCTCTAAATAGGGAATATTATTTTTCTCTTAAATAGTACAAATTTTACCAAACCAAATGAAAAATAGTACAAAATTAATTGAGAAAATAATGATGTGGATCCAACCAGATTAATGACTCTTGTTTCTAAGTCTAGATGATGACATTTTATTAGTTCCAAGAATATTAATCTACGGGGAAGCTCTAAAAATGTATGTTTATTACAACATTATAAATGAGGAGAAATGTTGAAATAAATATATTTTATTAATGGAATTTTTTAAATTTCCCATGAATTCCTAGGTCGCACAATTTGGCCACACAGTTGGGAAAACTGTGTGCCATTTGTTGTAGGAATGGGGCACTTCACAGAGTTTTCTCACATATATTGACTAACAATGAGAAAACAATGTCTTAGTACACTATGAAAAATATAGTATTTCCCATAATTCCATACACCTCAAATAACATGGTCTCTCAAACCATGAGGCCTATAAATTTCCCCTACTCAACCTCGTATGGTTACATGTAACCATTTTTCATGCCCCGCAATGTTTCTACAAACAATGTGTCATGCATTTTCCACCCCAAATGCATGGTTTTGGGATCCAAACAATCCCCAAGAACCCTCAATAACTCCATGACCTCCAAAAACATTCACATTAGGCCATAATTATTCATTTAAGTTGAGAATTTACTAAATGTAAAACATCAAAAACCTCATGAAAAAACAGGGTTCTTACATACTTACTCCCCCCTAAATAAATTCATCCCCAAATTTTTCTTTCAATAGAAGTGAAGCATATTCAATAAAAAATTACATCTATTGTTCTCATACCTCGACCTCCCTCTCCTAGGTCTTGTCTTGTACTCAGTTATGCAGTCATAGCACCCGTTCTAGAGGAACTAACTAGCCTCTAAGAACCTTCGTGCTACAATCCAAAATATGAATCGGATGATCCTCAAATGATGAATCTACCTTCAAATGAACCTCCTTAGGATTAAAATCACATGATGGGTCAAAATGATAATGGTGTAGCTAAGATACATAGATGAAATAGTGTATAGATCAGTACCTCTAATGTAATTATAATTGATAGACTACCATCCCAACTCTCTTTTAAATCATCATGACATACCACAGTAAAATATTTCCCTATCCCAAAATCCCACTCTGTCCCAAACTCAACGATACAAGTAAATAAGAATTGATCCCCAACCTAAAACTCTATAATTAATATACAACGATCATCATATTATTTCTGTTGAGACTATATAGTAGTAATCAACTTCTGAATCAATTAAACCTATATGTGGTCTCCCAAACAAGACGAGGTCCAATCATATATGTCTCTCCTACCTATAACCAATATAGTGGTGATTGGAAAAACATACAATAAATATCCACATAAGGATACATCTGAATAGTATTGTGAAATCTATTTTTTAGGATAATTCAACAAAGGGTGTATTCCTCTCCTATAATCCCCCAAAATAAAGGACACATGTTTACAAAATTTCCTCAAGAACCTGTATTATATGCTCTGACTGTCCATTGGTCTGATAGTGGTGTGCTATGCTTAGAATCCCCTCTATACCTAACACCCTCTACATCCCTTTCCAAAACTGTGACGTAAACTAGGAGTCACTATATAAAATGATAGTATGAGGGACCACATGATGTCAAACTAGCTCACGGATATATAACCTCCCAAAATAATCAACTCAAAAGGTATAATTGATACGTAGGAAATGAGAGATCTTTGTGATCCTATAAAAACAGACCACATGGAATCATTACCTCAAGGTGACCTTAGTAATCATTTCAGGAAATCCATCACAAAACCATTCCATTTACACTTATGAATGGGTATCTTATCTAAAAATCTTACTGGTTTCTAGTGTTCTGCCTTCAACTACTGACAGGTGGAACATCTCATTAAAAACTCGCTACATCTCTTTTTGTACCTGAACATGAGTATTTTTGTTTTAGATCATTATAAATCGTGGTAATGTTGGGGTGAACTACCCAAGATGAAGCATGAAATTATTGCATCATCAACTCTTTCATGTCTGTTGAAACCCATACACAACAATGTATCCATAGAATTTCATCCCCATCTATTGCCCAACCAGGAGGAGGGTACTCACCTTCCACACTCTCCTATAAGACTAGGTCCTCAGAATCTGATAGCTACATCATCTTGACTATATATAGTAGGGTAAGGGTCAAAAGTAATTATGATAATTAAGTCAGTCTCGGACAATCTAGACCCACCATTTGTATCTCATATAAAAAATCAATATGCTACCACTCTCTACTATCTTATTAAACTTCCTATCTCTTAGTCCACTTTATCAGTGCATTAGCCATTTGATTTCCCTTTCCTGGCATGTAGGCAATATTGAAGTCAAAATATTATAAGTATTCAACCAAAATTCATTATCTAAAAGTGAAAACGCATTGTGTAAAAATTTACTTGGGGTTTTTGTGGTCCGTGTACACCATAAAATGATCTCCAAGTACGTAATTTCTCCAACAGTGAAATGCATAAAAAATTACATCAAACTAAAGATTGTTCATTGGTTAATTCCTCTTGTGTGGCGTCAATTGTTGATAACTCTATGCCACAAATATATGTCCCAACATAAGTACTCTACCAAGACTAATACCTGATTCATCATAGTATACCAATTAACTCCTTCATATCTATAGAAATTTATTATTGGTTCTCATGTCAATCCTCCTTTGAACTCGTTAAAGGCTAAATAAAATTCATCTAACCATTCAAACCTCACACCATTGTTAACAAAGCCCATAAAAATTACTTTTAGGCATTATCAGTCATCTATAAAACATCTGTAATAAATAGATATCCCCAATAAAGTCCATACCTCAAAGAGGTTCTTGGGTTTCTCTTAGGGAACTACATCTATCATATTATCTAGGTCAACTGATACTCATGTCTCTAAGATAATGTGAACTAAGAAATGAATCTGATCTATCGAGAAGTGTAGCCATATAATATTGGAATATAAAAAATTGTATATTAATTTAAACAATATGATCTTAAGATGAGTGATAAGGTTTAGTCATGTTTGAGAAAACCCCAAGATATCATCCATGATAACCACCAAAAATGAATCTTTATAAACATAGAAGACTCTATTAATTAGTTCCATAAATATTTCCAGTGCATTCAAGATACCAAATTACATAACCAAATACTCATATAGATCATACATGATACATAAAGTAGTGAGAGGTATGTATTATGTTCCAACACAATACTTATGATAACCAGGTCTCAAAAAATATTTGAGAAAACTCGAGATCTTTGGAGATGGTCGAAGCGATCACCTATCCACGATAGAGGATATTGGTTCTTAACTTCTAGTTAGTTCAATGTTATGTAATCCACCCATATCCAAATAGTTCCATCCATGTTTTCAAACAATGGACCAGTAAACCCCATGGAGATGTACTGGTTCGGATAAAAAAATTCCTCTAAATCTTCTATATTCCTCTTGAGATCTGTAATTTCAACATTATCCATGTTGTAAAGATGAATGGGTACCAATGCGTCTCTTGGGAAAAAAATCAATAGAGAACTATACCTCTCTAACTGGAGGTAATCCTAAAAATTAATATGGGAAAACATCACTTTAATGATCAACCATTGGAGATAATTCTACCTGATGTCTTCCATAATCATATAGCTATAAAATCACAATTTGGAATATCATCCTACCCAAACCATGATACTTGGGTCCATCATGGCTCACCTAGACATCCCATTCACCCTTGTGAATAAAATGTCCACCCTCTAGTACTGTGAAGGTCATCCATAGACAATAGAAATCAATAAAATCATGAAGGTAAACCTATAATTACAAACCATGATTTATGTCAACACCTACTGAGTCATGGAAAATGAGGTCCCATATGAAGTGACACCCTCCAGTAATAAGGGGGAACTCCCTGAACTGACCTCCATCATCTATTCTAATCACTAATGGAGTTTTAATTGTCATAACACTGTAAAAATAACGAACTATGAGCCCATGGATCCCCACAATGGGAAGAAATATAAATCTATGAGAAGTTCTTATATTGGAAAAGGAATATGCTAAATTAGAGGCTACAAGAATAGAACCTATCACTATAGAAGATACGAGATTCTTCTCCACAAGTGTTAGTTTCACTTCATATGTATAGCCTGATCGGCAACCCTATGATATAATATAGCTACCCAGAGAAGATATTCTATACTGATGCTGCAAAACCAGGGTCAGACTACCACAACCACTACCATCGCCTTAGGCTGATTAGTTGGTTATACTCCATGTTTCTATCTGATGAGATCCTACTGAACCTGCACCTATATATGGAATCAGTGCATGATCTGTCTCACTAGATGATGGAATATCTATTCTAAAAAGGTGATTTTGATGACCCATATTTTAAAAGGATCATCACTATATTGGGTCTCGCAAGCATTAGGGCATCGTATGTCACTGTCTACCAAACTAGTTGAACCTCACTTGTCTACGTGAGTATGTGGTCTGGTTACTAATATCACCACATTGAAGCTTCATATTACACTTCCTACTAACTTTTGACATGGCACTAGATCTAAATACTAGACCACCCTAGCTTGCACCCTCAGACTCTCTCAGGTTATGCTCTGTGATAAGAACCTGAATTACTATTCCAAAATGGAAGTCATCAGAATGACATTCACTTTTGATAGGATTTCATACCTATGACCATTCTCAAATAACATGTCATTAGCTAACTCATTAACCGTTATAATAGATGCGAAGTGCTGGAGATATATAAAATTGGATGAATAATCTATAACACAAAACACACCCTACTCTAAGTGTGTGAACTCTCAGGCTCTATCTTACCTCAAAATATCAGGATAGAACTTATTAATGGACATATGAAAATACCTCCAAGCAATATCTCAATGATGTTTTTTCCGACTAATAACATCCCACTATCCCTTGTAGGATCATGTTTTATGTACATTGTATGGTTTACCCTCCTCTTGTATGGTTTCCCTAGATGCTCAATGATAGAAATCATAGAATCTTTCCATGACTCTATAGTCCGGGCTCCTCCATCCCCTAAAATAATGGTTGGGAGATGCTACTGGAAATCACATGTCAACACCTCAATATTTGAGATAGGTCGTCGGGTTCCGTAAATGGTCGGAAAGAATCGAATAAAGCTTTCAGGGAACTATGCCCCAGCATCTATGTCAAGTACTACTATTGCTCCCAAAGATAACACTACTAGAGGATATACCAATACCCCTTTTCCCACCACCTCTAGAGTGTGGTTGTCACCAACATCCTCATATAAAACTTGTGTTCTTTTTGGTGACATGCCTCTACAATTCCAAACTCACTCATCAAATTAGAACATTGTCAAAGGTTCCCCTCTCCTCCCTTATAAAAGGGCACCTCCTCCCCCTCTTCCTCACACCACTTTGAGCCTTCAAGCTCAGCCAAACCCTGCCACTTTATCCTCTCCACTACCCTAGAGACATCTTAGAGGTCCTGGTAGTCTTCAAAGGCCAATTTTAGTGCCCTAAAATGAGGTCTCAAAGAAGCACTTCAAAGAAGAGGTAATGTCTGTTACCGATTCTTTCATCTTTATTTCTTATTCCACTTATTCTTATTTAGTTGTTTCATTATGAAGTAATAACATCAGTATCACTAATATACTGATATGTTATTATAAGTATGAAACAACCCTATTTTACCATCTATCCATTATACGGAAAAAGAAATCACCGCGCGTGCGTACGTACGGAATACCGTCTCCACGTCGTGGTGTAATCTATTTTCCACCACCACCTTACTTGGAAGGGTACAATGGTGTAAAAAATGACTAAATATGACTATTATAAAGTGATACTGATTCTAAAATAGTATACATACACTCCAATACAATTCCACGATCATAGGAATGATATCATCACTCGTGTGTACGTACGGAATACCGTCTCCACGATGTGATGAGACTCGTTCTACATGAACTTCATTTCCTAATGATTATATAAATGAATTGAATGAATGAATATGATATATTTTACACTAATACAATTCTCTAAATGAGGTATCTATAACCTAAAGAGAAGAATAAGAATTTATTCGACAAAACACGCATAAGAACAAAAAGTTATAAACACCCAAATAACAAGTAGCAATGAAATATTACTACTAAGAAGCTAAGAATATGACCAAATATGATATCATAAATATAAGTATGATTATGGAATAAGAAAATAACATTATTTAAATCATTATATAGGAGGTTCGGACACGTACAAAGCATATCGGACCTAAGGTAAGGGAAAATATCACAATCTCATTTTTATCCGAGATTGTTTATACTTTGAAATTTACTGCGGTGTATTTTATCATCCACATCCATGTTTCCTTAATATGTATTATTTATATCCTTATAAAATAGTTTATATCAAATTTTACCCTTTGGTGAGTTTTTAGTGAAAGATATGAAAGGAATATTTTGTCATTTTTCATACGAGGTACTTTTTGACTTTTCCGATAAAAGTACGAGAAGAATGTTTTTTTTAACTTATACAACATGAATGGATTTTTAAAATATTATTTCCAAGAAGCTTCCTTTACAAGTTTTCAAGTTTATTTTAATCAAATTCTTTTAGTTTAAAATTGTATGACATGTTAAGAAAGGAAAAATGTTTTTTGAATAAGAAATGATATTTTCCTCAAGAATGGAGTTCGAGTGTTTTATCAAAATTATTTTCCATCTAAGATAATATAGGGATCTGTTTCTATCCCTATTATTACATTAATTTGATTATGTTGTGATGGAATTGTTTTTATGAATTCCTTTATCTTATATGAATTGTTTTATGATGTCATGTTGTTTAAGAATCCCATTTTTACTACATGGGTTATGCAATGATGTATGATTTATGATTTTGTGGAACACATAAGAATGGTATCATTATGAGATGGGTGGGACCTATATCTCCCTCCAATGCATTGGGTAAAGATTTTATATCTCATGTGATAGACATGGCTGGAACGGTAGGTTATACCGGTTCAGTAAAATAGGACTGAAACAAGAGTGACTCGGTTCAGAAATGGACTTTGTCCACTAAGATAGTCTTGGAAATGAGTCTTGACTAATAAGATATGATTATCTATGATTATGTGTGTATGGGACAAAGTTTCATGTTTTAAGTTATGATTATTGGGATTTCATTTCACTACTATGATTTATCCCATGTTATGAAATTATACTCCCTTTTACAGGTTAAGATTTCCAAAATGTTATGTTCTTATGAATATGATGTGATTTATATTTATTTTGTTTATCCTTACTGAGTATTTGAGCTCACCCTTTGTATGTTTTATTTCCCCAGGTCAGGAAGAAGGTTATTAAGTAAAATATGCCAAAAAGGGACTCTAGATATGATGAAATAAATGGGACGCAAAGTAGATTATTTATGAACAAGTTGTTTATGATTCCCAGTTTCTAAAGACACTATACATATACGGTCCATTCTTGGTTTCGTTATATGTTGTAATAAGTGTGCTTCAATTCTTAAGAAATAAAAATGTATGTAAAGTATGGGTCGTTATAAGGTTGGTGGGTTTTTAATGAAATTCCTTTCAATTAAAACATATTTTCTTACTTGATTTGAAATGAATTTCAAATTTAATTCCAAGGCATGATTTTATAAATGTTTTTGAAAAGGAATGGTTTTTGTGTGATGAAATATCTTTAACAGTTTCTTTTAAAATACAGCGTTTTTTTGGAAAATGATCTTTAATTGAAATGAATTTTTTGAAGAAACATTTTGATAATTATTTTTTAGAATATAAGGCATGTTGTTTTGAATTTCCAATGAAATGAACTGTTTTAAAATGAATTCCTTTTTTAACCACGTTGATTTTGGTTTTTGATAGGAAATGGAATTTTTTTGAATCTTGAACTGAGATCCTATTTAAATTTTTGATTGAATTTTTTTTGATATTTACTAAAATTAATTGAAACCATTGAATTATTTATTTCCATGAAGCACATAGGATCTTGGGTAGTTATGAATAAAGATATACATGATAGGAAAGTATTATATCTATTTTTCAATGGATTGATGAGGACATTTCAAATTAAAAATTATGAGCGTAATAGTTAATTAATTGTTATAGATTCTCATTCCATTAAGGTTGGGGTTCTATATATGTTTTCACATTTGGAGTCATATTTCACCAAGATTGTGCATAACGTTATAACTGAAACTAACTAACCCCATGAATTATTATAACAGATCAATGACTAAAAAAATTATTACTTACCTCTATCTAGGAAATGAGTTATTAATGACTTTTTATTGAACAATTAATTAATTCCAATTTAGATTGAGATGTTTATATTTTAATATTTTGATATAAATTCACTTTTTTACTTTTTTAATACATTCCATTTTAAATATTTGAAAATAATGTTTTGTTATTAATTTTTATGATATTACCCCACAATGTTTTATTAAAAGTTGTTCATATTTGGATTACTTGATATGAGTTTATTATAGAGTTTTTATAGGGGTCTTTCTTGGTATGTGTTTCCCACACCCTACATTTTTTTAATAGTTTAAAGACATTCTTATTCTAGTCTGTGGAAAATGGAATATAATTAGTGGAGGTTGTGGGTGTTTTAAGAATAGGACCTTAGGAGTTTTGGGTGACATGTATAGTGTGTGTTAAACTATTTTTGAGGATATCTTGTGCTAACATTGTCATCGGTTTTGAATTGTCTAGTTTGATGTATTTTCTACCTTTAGCAGTTGTTTACTCAAGTTGATTGCATTGGAATATTAAATATCCATGGTTCGTTATCACTACTTGTATTTGATTGGATATTATTTCAATATCCTAAAATTATAAAATAATAACATTTTATTCGATATCATATGTGATATTCAACACAAAGCTTAAACAACTAATGAAATATATTTATTTCAACTTAATCTATTCGATTGCATTTGGAACGTGCATCCCTGATTCTAAATGAACCATAATATAGTATACCATTATAACCTATATGTTAAATTGGGGGTTATTAATAGTACTAATTATTTTTGAAAAATTATGGTTACCTATTGACTATAAATGGGATAAAATCATTTAAAAAGAAAATAAATGTTTTCTGAAAAACATTATTTTTCTGAAAGAAGGTTTGGTCCAACATTGAGACAAATATGAAAATTAATTTTCACAAAGCATAGAAAAAAATTGATCAAATTACCTTCATTTTTAAAATAAAAATATCATATTTATAATATGGTGAATTTTTGGGATTTTTTAAAAATGTTTCATTTTTAGATGAATAGTGAAAAATATTGAATTTTAATTGATAATTGCCCTTTCATTTATTTTTTAATAATGTGAAATTATATTTTTAATTATTTATATTGTAAAATAAATTCTATTATGTTTATATTAATCCAATTTAGATTATTAGAATCATTTTCATGTTGTATTTTGATATAAAAACATCATGAACTTTTGAGCATCTTCACTTTAAGAACTCGCTTTCTCGTCACCTATGAGTGATTAATTTTATGTTAATATTCTCTAATTAAATGAATGAAATTTTAAAAAATTGATACCTTATTTGGAATAAAAATAATATATATTATCTAATAAGGTTAAATTAGTTTTTTATCATAATGAATAGGAAAAACTATAAAAATTATTTACCATGGTTGAGGTAAAAATAGATTTAATGGTGGTTAAAATAAAAGGATAAGGGTAAAATTAACCTAAAAACATGTATAAAATCTATTATATTGACATATTCTTTTAATGATATTGTCTAATGTTTCTATAACACTCCATTTTTTAACCATTTTGAATGTGAAAAACATGGGTAGACCTTTTTCTTCTAAAAACATTATTAGTGTTCCACTCATCTCACTTATAAAAGGCCACCCCCTCTCCTCTTTTCTTAAAATCGTAAAAACCTTTTTTTAGCCAATACATGTAAAAATAACATCCTAATTTACCTAATATTATCATAGAATCCTTATTTTATTATGAAATACAACTAAGGAATTACTTTGGTGCAAACCTAATGTGGTTACCTGAAGAATATGTAATGTTCTTCAATGAGAATTTTAATTTTATTTCCTCCTCCACCTCGTCTAAATTTTTTGAAACATTATTATATAATAACATTATTATATAAAAAAATATTAAGAGTTTTTATATTAGTTCCATTACATACAATCATCCCCACTTCCATTAAATGATTTAATAAATTATCATTTGTGTGTACGACAGACTACCACCTCGTGAACTGATGTCCTTCATTTTTCCATTAGAACCTATTGAATTTGGGTTTGATGTTGAATTTATATTATATATATGATATTTATAACCTAATTATATTTATGGATACATTATATCATATATAACATTTTTTATTTTCATTCCTTATGGGATATGATAACATCGCCCAAGTGTACGGCATGCTAACGCCTCACGTAGCGATGTGATTCGTCTTTCACTAACTCTTTACAAGGAAGGTGATAATGCAAATTTTAATTATTTTATATGATATGAATTAAATTATTATGATATTCAAGATATATTTAACATTATTAAAATATAATATATTATTTTTTTTCTTATCTTTTCACTTACTGAAAGATGATTACATCATATCTGTAGGTGTGGACTACTCCCTTCACGAAACGATGTAACTCAATTTTCATCACCAAAACACATGGAATATATATATATTAGAATATTTGAAATATATTTATGGTATTTATGATATTATCAGAATTATTTAATGATAAAATATTACCTATCTTTTGTCTATAAGGATCAATGAAAAATTAAATCGTTACTCATGCATATCTACAACCAATGGTTTCCATGATTGTAAACGTAAATAATTTTTCATAACCATAATTCATTATTAGTTTTAAATGTATTATTTTTGTATAAATATGATAATTATTTCATGATTATTATTCTATATATGTTTAAATAATGACCTGTTTACCATTTCCAACCTAACAAAGTCATTTTTCACACACAATCCAAATACCATCAAAATATCCAATGTAAAATTAATTCAATTATGTAATCATATATTAAATATAAATAAGTGAAATAAATGGAATAAAAACATGAATTTTTTTTTAATAAATTAAATAATTAACATAAGTTTTTTATTTAGGAAGATAAATAACATATGTTATGGGTTGGACTCAGGGTAAGGGTTTCTCCTCTCAATTTTACTTTTGTAATACATATGTTATATCTATAACTTATTCTTTTTTTTGGGGTATATAATTCCATTTTTTATGTTATATATTGAATTTATTTTTATTTATAGTATTTAAATTTTCATTAAAATTTATTTCTATAACACCCTGAGTTTTGGTGAAATATTTTTCTCGAATTAATTTAATCTTTTTTAAATTTTTAATTTTTGAAAACACTAAAAAAATTATTTTATATTTAAAAATTATTTTTTTATTACATTATATGAAACATCTAGTTAATTATTCACTACATGTAACACCGAATTGGCTTGCTTTACAAGAAACGGCGATTTTCTACAAAACTATAATTTATTGTTATACTTATATAGTTATAACCTATCCGTTAAAAATAGTAATATGAATATAAATAAATATATTTAAAATATTATCTGTAAAGGTTTTATATAAATAAAATCTATTGATAAAAAACATGTAATATTGCTAAAGTCTTTATATGATTAAAAAAATATTTTCTAAAAAGAACTGCTTTTATATCCTTTTTTGAATAATAATAAAATTAATTTTATACACTTTTAGAAATTTAATTTGATATAATAAAAATAATTTTTGAATTATGTGTCTCAAAATTATCTTACGGTGAATTTTGGAAATTTATTTGAGAAACATCATTTTTGGATGAATAGTGAAAAATACTTGATTTTAATTTAAAACCGCTTTTTGTCGAATAAATATATATAGTTAAAATTATTTGTTATGTATGTTTTAATTTCACAATTGATCAAATATACATATATTTACAAAATTTTTGTAATTTTAATAATTTTTATGTTCAATTTAGATATAAAATATTAATGAAATTTTCAACATTCTAACTTTAAAAACATGCTTTCTCGCCAGGTCTACGAGATTAACTTTAAATTTGATTTTCCTGAATTTATGAATTTAATTTTTGAAAAATTAAATATAATATTTTATGAATTATAATATTTGTATTATAATAATATCATCTTAATTTTTTAATAAAATGATTTGTGAAAGTGATTAAAATTAAATACAATGATTAATGTATAATTAAGCTTAATAAAAGACTAGTCCTTAAACTTAAGGTCTAAATTGACCTATAAACATGTCCAAAACCCATTTTATGGATCTATTTAGGTCATAAATATTATGTTATTGATTTTTTATTCTTTTTATGACTTTTTATAGGTAAACACATGGGTAACCCTAACTTATTGTCCAACATGTCGTGTGTGTCCCCTCCCTCCCCTATAAAAGGCCACCACCTCTCCCACTTCATCAAAACAATGAAGCCACATTTTCTTGAAAGAGATCTACCTATATATCTCCTAAAAATCACTACTCTCAACCTACAGTCATCAACTTGGGAATAAATCCATCCAAGGAAGCTCTTTTGTGTAGACCAAAAGGAGTTACTCGAATAAGAGGTAACATCCTTCCTCAAGATCATTTCTTTTATTTTCTTTCTCCACCACCTAAATTATTCATATTACATCAATATATAATAACAACACTATCTTAAATATAATTTTATGTTGTTATTATAATTCTTATACTTTAACATGCACAAACTTGCATCTCATGGGTAACAATGTTTCTGTTCCTGTGTACGGTGAACTAGTGCCTCACAAAACAATGTTTTTCATTTTTCCATTACCACCAGTCATGGTTGGGAATTATGATGGAAACTATATTTTTATATGTTATATTTATGATATATTTATTCTTTTATATTCATTATATAACACATACCTTAATTCCTTTCATTTAAGGTAAGTAAAAAAATTTCGTTTGGGGAAGTGTGGACTACTGCCTCCTCAAAGTGATGTGATTCGATCACACCTTACATGGAATGTATTGAGTATGGATTTATTGGATGTATATGATATATATAAAATAATAATTATTCTTTAATTTTAATGTATATATATATTTCATTTACTTTCTTTCTTTCAATACGATAATAAAACAAAAATAATGTTCTTGCATACGTAGGGCCCACCTTCTCCTAGAATGTTGTATTCTATATCATACTTCTATCCTATATATATTATTATAAATACATATATACTGAATATATATGATATTTATACCATTTTTTACATTATTTTAGTATGAAAATCGTAATCTATGTAACAGGATAAATAATATCTTCTCAAAACATATACGAAAAATAAAGTGAATATTACCTGAAACGTAACATTAACATGGATTTCTTAATAAATAGGTAATTTAAAGTCATAATAAAATAATATATTGTATTATATATAAAAATATTTTTCTTTATTAGATGTATAATAAACGTATATTTATTAAACAAGAGTCTTGAACATGTACGAAGAAATTCAACACTTAAGGTAAGGTAATTTCTTCAAACATTTTATTTTCATGAGATACTTGATTTATTCACCACTAGTTTCATTTGGGGGGTGTGTATACTAAACATGTATTACATATATTATTAGTATAAATTAATTAATGTGCATTTACATATCCATTTTATGATCTTTTTTAATGGGGTTTATGTTTCGAAACATACCAAATCATTAAAGTGATTTTGTCTCAATTTTCCTTCATTGAGACACATGCCATGTTATGCATCTATTTTTTATAAGATGTGTATATACTTACGTTGACACATAATATCATGAGTCTATTTATTTTCATGATATTTTAAAATTCATGTAAATTTATTATTCCCATTTTATTTTAATTTAATTTTACCAATGTGGTAATGATTTATATCTTTAATCTCTTTGTTTACCGAGAGTGTTTATGGTTTTGATTCCATTAATGAAATATTATGATCGATATATCAATAACTCTCATGAATTTTATTAACCTTTAGATTTGAAATTTATATACAACTAATCATACCATGTTTCCACTCTTTGGAACATAAATCATTGAGAAATGTTTTTATGAACAAATGACTTTATTTATCCTTTAGGTCAGAAATCTATATTCTTTCAAACCCATGTTTTATAAAAAATAATTTCTATTATTATTCATAATGATTAAGTATATTTAAAATCAAATAGTTTTCGAACGTTTTTGAATCATTTTTTATAAGTTTTCAAATAATTTTAAATGAAACTATCTTCATAATATTTTCAATAATATTTAATATGTTAACATGGGAAATGGTTTTCAAAAAACTGTCAAGCATTATTTATATTTTTTTAATGTTTTTTCAATGAAAATGGGTTTCAAAAGGGTTTAAATTTTAAAAAAACTTTTTCATAAAATAAAGGATATTTTCATTGAGAAATTATTTTAATAGATATTTCCAAATTATTTTCCTTATAATATGAAACCCTTGGTTAAAGTTTATTATTTAAAAGGGATATAATACAATGATACCATTCATATTATTTCTCAAAATGGTCTATACTTTTATTGTTTGATGTTAACGAAATCCATTTCTCTTCAACATGTTATACCATGATAAATTCTTATGAAACTTATTTTACTTCAATGGGTTACACCATAATAAATGCATATGAAACCTTTTTCTCTTCAAAAGGTTATACTGTGATAAATGCCTATGAAACCTATTTCTCTTTACTGGGTTATACAATGATAAATGCCTATGAAACCTATTTCTCTTAATTGTTTTATACCAGGATAAATTCCTATGAAACCCATTTCTTTTAAATGGGTTATAAAATGATAAATTACTATTAAATGTGTTTATCTTTAATGGTTTATATTAAAAAAATCCAGATGAAATCTATTTCAATTTAGTGGGTTATAACATTGTAAATTATTTTGCGAACAACTTCCTTTCACGGGTTACGTTATGATGAAATGATTGTGAAAATTATATATTTTCCATATTTTATGATATGATTAGTTTCTTATAAATCCAATTTCATTTCATGGGTTATGATATGATGCTTATGAAACCCATATATTTTTATGGGTCATTATATGATGCAAGGTTCATTATATTATTGAACTCGATTATACAGTTTTACTATGATATTGGTGGAACCTGTATCTTTTTCCAATGCATTGTGTAATGATAAATGTTTTACAAGATGAAACGGTATACATGAGGGAATATCAAGCCTAAAATAAGAGGGTACATGGGAGGGAATCCCAAACACCAAACAAGAGAGTATACAGGAGGGAAACCCATGACCAAAGTGGGTATATGGGTGATTATCCCAATCATAACAAGTTATTAAGGTCTTGGTGGGAACCATTGGCATAGTTTTAATATTTTTATGTGTATACCACAATTCCCTGTCTTTTTTCTATGTTATTATTTCATTGAATATTCTCTTTATTTCTTTATTATTCAGATATTATTAACTGTAAATCATTATGCCTTACTTCATGTTGATGGTCTTTTATATTTAGGGTTTCGTATTCTAATGATCATGATCATGTTCTCATACCCTTATATTCACGATATGCTTATGAATTTCCTTTATTTACCCTTAATGAGCATTTCAGATCACCCATTTCTTATGATTCCATTCCCCCATGTTACGATGAAATGTTTTTAAGTATAATTAATAAGGGGGAAGATCTTTGTGGGAAACATTGAGGACATACGAGATAAAATATATTTTTTCCACGTTTCCAAAGGAACAAAATAATGTAGTCTTTGGTTTTTAGTATGTGAAATGTATTATGTATTCTATAAAAATCATTTACTGTCTTTTTGCATTAAGTTTGGTTTTTTATAATTTCTTTTATGGGTCTTATGATTTATAAGTTAACAATTTTCTAAGGGTTTATTTCATAATCTAATAATTATCTAATATTTTTTTGTTTCAGTCTCCCTTGGGGGAATTATTTTTTATTTATTTATGAAAATAAATTTTTATTTATATTCTACCCATTAATGAACTTTCTCAAGTAATAGTATGATTTTTAAACTCTACAATACATAAAATGTTTCAGAAAATGTTTTTAATAAAATATGATATTATTTACATCTTTAGACGAAAATATTTTTTCATCAAAACCAATGTTTGATAATAAAATTTAAAAAAGGATTTTAACCATTTAAACTTTATTTATTAATGAAATTATTACCCATTTTAACTTTTCAAAAAAAGAAAATTAATATAATATTCATTTCATTTTCTAAACAATGGTCGTTTGGATTTTATAGAAATTATGAAATGAATCCTTGTTTTAACATACTCAAAATGTATGAATTTTACTTCCATCATAACCACTTAATTTTTTAAAGATTTATTTATAATTTTATAAGTTTATTTTAAAATATTTTTTTAATATTTTTATCATTTAGTTTTAATATATTATTTCCAATATGAAAACGATATTTTCCTCAATAATTTTAAAAAAATTATAGTATTTGTATTCTTCAATAACATCAACCAATTAAAGTAATTATGATTTAATGGGGGTATGTTATGATGATATCAACCATATTTGTTTTATTTAGATAATTTATGATCTATTTAATGATGGATGTGTAGTTTTATTACTATTATCCTTTTTACTCTAAATAGTGTTTGATTTGGTTTATGGATGGTGGTAGGTATTAACATTTAATGTTATAATTTTTCAATACGAAAGTTTATTTTTATTAAATTTCACCCTTTTCATATGAACAATGAATTAGACCTTGTAATTGATGTGTGTGGATCCCTATATCCCCTTCATGCATTGGTTGGTCTCATGATGTAAACTAAAAATTATTTTGGTTGAGGCCTTATGCATTTTTAAAGATGTATTAAAACAATCCTCTACAGTATTATATTTCTTATCCCAATATTCGACTGTATTATATTTATTGGCATAAACGTCAATGGTTTCTTTTAGATTCCCATCATTATTCATTCCATCATTATGAATTAAATTATAGATAATCCATGTGTTTATTTGATTAGTTAGTATATCTATGGTCATGTTTTGAGCGCGTTTGATTTTTTTATGTGGAATCATTTGATCATCTTTTAATACATCCATATTATGCTCAAATTATTGATTAAATGATATTTTTATAAGTTATTTTCATTTATTTATTGATTATTAATTATTTATTTATATCTTTTTTTGTACTCTTTCCCTTTTTAGCATAAGATCTCACATATTTATTATGTTTCGTGTTCCCTAAAAAATGAGGAAGTATTTTTTTGATTTATATATAGGGATATTCTAAGTTTGATAATGGAATTATAGAGGAAAAATATTTGTGTATTTTATGTTTTAAAATGTAATGTGAATTTAAAGTATATGTCCAGCTTAATAAGACTAATAAAATATCATGTCCTTCATGATGATATTCCTTATATCCTATGACAGTGAAATATAATAGACACTGAATTTGGGGTACTATATTTTGGTATCATAGGAAGTTTAGTAGAGTCCTCAGCATCTATATTTTGGAAAACATAGATTAGGGATCATAACATTGTTATAGAATTTGAGGATATGTATATAGGATCATCTAAATGTTTTGGTAAAGAGGAGATTGGGTGGTTTTATCTAGAAATAAATCCATTTTGGATACTCTAAGTGGATGTGGTTCTAGAACATAGGTACCTTGGGGTAATAACTAAAAAAATGGTGCATTGGGCTTGACTTGATTCTCACTTGGTGCATGAAAATTGGTGTTACCTTACACCTAGTTTGGAACTCCTGGGGGATATGATTTTGATAATTAAAATTTTCATTACAAACCATTTTTGTAGTATTTGAAAATAAAAATATCCCCAGATAAACTATTTTTAGGATTATGATATTATCTATCCCTTATTTTTTAAATTTTTATTATGTTTTTCTATAGTTTTATAATAATAAATTATTTTTCATAATGTTATGACATAATATAATGTATCCCATTATTAATAAATTGTTCCTAATAGAAGAAATTATAACCATATCAATGAACATAATCCATGTAGGTATTTACCTCCTAGGAAATATAATATATTTAGAGATGGAATTATAGCAAGAACTGGTCAAATTTTAACTATATTGGGGTTTCTGATTAACGTTATGAGTAGCAAACATAATTATATATAGCTTCATGTTGATCCCCAATGTGGTGTAACAGTGGCATACTGTTTCATGAGTTAGAAATATCCATTATTCAATAGGACTAAAAATCTATTTTTAGATGAGTAATGGATAATTTCCTTAAATAATATATTAATTTCTATGGGAAGTAGTGAAATAGAGAATTTTTTAATGAAATTTAATCATCTCATAGAATATAGAGGTCAATATTTCTCATTGCTTCAAAATTATATGGTTGAATAGGAAATATAAAGCATGGTGTGGAATTATTTCAATATAAAATTCCTAGAAAAATATTTTCTTCACGTTAAATAAAAACATATGGAAAGGAAATTTTTGAGTTTAAGACTGAAAGAATATGAACGTGTAGCTATGTCTAGGGATTACTTTAGAAGGTTAGAAATTCATGAAGTATACTATACACAAAATAAAAATATAAATATTGGGTGTTTATTTGATGGGTTTATGCTAATTTATCCAAGTACACTATTCTAATAAACATTCTCATCATACAATGACATAATATCATGTGATATAAAAATAGAGAAATAATTATCCATGTATTATGGATTTAAAGGTAATAAAAAAAAGAAGAGTTTGAAAAATAAAAAATGGATAAAGGAAATAAGGGAAGGAGGGATTTTCCAACACGTGATACTTGTGGAAGGAAAAACCTTGATACATGCTTAAAAAATGATTTTTCTTCAAGTTTGGAGAAAAAGGAAACCATTATCATGATTTCAAGGGAAATAAAGAATCTTCTAATGTGCAATGATTCCACTATAAAGATACGTAGTACTATACAAATAAATTCTCCAAGTGTTAAGTGAAATTAATTGAAAAGTAGATAAGGGGTCATGTGTACCTTATTTTATTTATATAAAATAAGTGGAATGATTACTATTTTTGTGTATTTGGATCTACGAAATATGTTATAAAATTATTTTACTAATAAAATTCTCTAAATTTATAAGGATTGTAAAATTGTAATTTTTCATTAATGATTTGAATGAATATATTGAATGGTATGGATGACCAAGATAAAGGATAATGTGGAAAGATGAACTTGATGGAAAACACTTGATTGATGGAAATATAACCTTTAAAATTTTACTAATGATATGATAAGGATGTTGGGATAAAGAGATTATTGATATGGATAATTTAAATCAGATAGTATTAACTACCTTGTAACTGTTTAATGATAACTTCATCTTGAAAATTCTGTGAACTTGTTTCTAGAGTTTTGGATATTAATCTTTGGTAAGGGTCATAATGTTTACCATTTAGTAAATGGTTTAAGTTGAATATTGCATATGGTTTTATATATTAATATATTAATTTACCATATGGATATTTATTTATATTGGATAACATGTTCTAACAATATTTACTTTGAAAAATAATTAGTGATAGACAAAAATAATTTTCACACTTTTATAGACCATAAAATCTATTAAAATTGAATTTTAATTCTCCAAGAATAAAAAAAATATTTATTGGATATTTATTTCAGGGAGTATATGATGAATATTAAATTTAAAATATCACAAATAAAGGAATAAATTTTGATTTAGAAATAGAGACACATCAAGTAAGTATATTTCCAAATATTGCATATAACACCCCAAGATTTTGGGAAATATTTTTCTTCAAAATAATTTTATCTTTTTTAGATTTTTTTTATTTCTTGTAGAAATCTGTCTTTTTTTATATAAAATAGTTATGTTTGGATTGCGTTATATGCAACACCAATTTATGCTTTCTTTACACAAAACACCAAGTGTGTAGGTGAAAATAATATCCCAATACATTACTATATATTTACTATTTTAAATAGATTTAATATATTCTATATATCAAGAAATGAACACGATATCAAGTTAGCACGCATTAAACATAAAAATGAGTTTCTTCACTGAATTTTGTTACAAGAATTATTGAGTTTTACCGAATAACAATGTATTATAAATATATTATTATTTAATGTAATAATATATAACCTCACTGTTAAATTAGCCTTTATAAAATTTATTAAATAACTTATGAAAATATTTGGTTTACAAAAGATATAAAATGAACTCATTGGTTACAAATTAATTATAAATGGACATAAGAACTAATTGAATATAAATGAAATATTTTTATAAAATACTATTTTTTATACTAACAAAGATGTTTTAGCCTAATAAATTAATTTAAATAAAATTATAGAAATATATTAATAAAATATGTATGTTATGTATTCAATTAAATATTTCTAATATTCATCCAATAGATTTGATAAGAATAAGATAAGAAAAAACCTAATATATCACATAAAAACGAATATTTTAATAGTCACTTTTACCACCTTTTATGGGAGAACCTATTTTAAACCCAATTTTTTGAACTTTAATAATTCTTATAGGTCAAAATAAAATTAAAATTTTAAATAAAGACATAAAAATATATTTGGATCATTTTTTGGTATTTTTTTGTGAAGTTTAATTTTTTAATGAATAATGAAAAATAATGAATTTTAATTCAAAACTACTTTGTCATCTAATTTATTTATATAGTTAAATTATTTTTCATTTATTTTTAAATTTAATTACAGAAAGTGTAAATAAATTAATCCAATTTAGGTCTTTAAATCCAATTTTAAATTGAAATTAGATATAAAAACTTAATAGTCTTTTGATTATTTTTACTTTAGAAACCCAAGGTGTCGTATCATCTCTCAGATTAATTTTAAATTAATTTCATCTTGATTGGTGATTTGAATACGATGAAATGTATTTTTTATTTTTGAATCTGAATAATTTATAGTAAGGTTTACTTTTTTTGACCAAAAATATTTGTGAATGCAGATAAAATTAATTAGAGCAATTAAGGTAAAATTATGCTTAATTAAGGGATAATCCTTAAACTAATGGGTCCAAATAACCTACTCACTTCTCCAAAACCCATTTTATGACCATATATATTCCATCAACCTTCCATTATTTATTTTTTTGGTTTGGGATGACTTTTTTTAGGTTAAAACGCTGGTACACTTAACATATTTTCAAAAATACCATCTGTGTCCCATCCTTTTCCTTTAAAAGGTCACCACCTCTCCCCCTTCCCCACACCTCTAAATCTAAATTTAATAGACCAAAATCTAACCAAATATCTCTTAAAAATAAATACATTCATCCTATAATAATAATTTTTATTCTAATGGTTTAACCTGAACATACACACACTACCATCAAATGGGTAACAAACATACTTGTTATGTGTATGGCTAACTACAGCCTCACGAAACGATGATTGTTCATTTTTTCCTTTACCACAATGGATGGATGGTAATTATGATGGAGACCTTATTTATATATGATATATAGTATATTTATTATGTGATTAAAATTATTAAATTCTTTTATTACACATACCTTTATACTTTTCGTCTTGTGTAAAATTTGATAACATCATTTGTGGATGTGTAGACTACCACATCCTCAAAGTGATGTGATTTGTTCATGATTTACATGGAATGTGTTAAGGATGGTTTTAGTTAAAATATATTCTCTATAAAAAATAATAATTCTACATTAAATATATTAGATAATTATATACATATATTTCACTTTATTTCTTTATTTCAATACGACAACAAAATTGAAACAACCTTCATGCGTGTGTATGACCTGCAGTCTCTATGAATGATGTATTTCATGTCATATTTTATTATTTTATAGATTATTATAAAAAAAATATACAGAATAATTATGATATTTATATAATTTTTTTATATTCACGCATAATCTAAATCATGATCTAAGTAATAAAATCAGGAATAATAATACAATACATGTGCGATGAACAAAAAGGATATTACCCGAAGTAAAATCTTAACATAGAATTATTTACAAGTGGGTAATATAAAGACATAATAAAACCATATATGGTATTAGATATAATAGTAAGGTTATATGATATATTTACAATAAACTTATATTTATTATGAAATTGTTTTAATGAGCTTGATGAGAGTCAAGACACAATGTAAAGGAATTTCATTTCACTTTTTATATTCATGTGATACATGCCAAATTCACCACTAGCTTATTTCGTGTGGTGTATATACACACCTATAAAATTTTATACAATTTTTTTAATTTATTTAATGATATTAAATTACTTAATAAATGTTATTATATCATTGGGATCATGATTCTGACGTTTCTATAGCATTAACAGTTTTCTCGTCTTAGTTTTATTATTCATGAGACACAAGCCATGTTCACCTACTATTTCATATATGTTATGTATTTTTACCCATGGATGTATTATATGAGTATTATAATTAAGTTAATGGGTATCTAAGTATCCATTTTATGATATTTATTTCTGGGGTTTTATAAATCAAAAGTTACCAAATCAATAAAGTAATTTTCTCTCAATTTTACTTCATTGAGACACTTGTTATGTTATGTGCCTATATTATTTTATGAGAAGTACATTCTACCAATTGGCATGTTATATAATGAATATAATTATTTTTCTTTATTTTTTAGGATCCATAGAATTTCATTTTCCTACATTAGGAGTATGATTAAATGTTATTGAGTGGTCAGAGTTTATTGAAACAATAACAGCATTTATAGAGATTGTTTATGATTTGCATTCATTGATGAAATATTATGATCCATATGTCAAGAGATACCATAAATTTATTTAAACTATTTATGTGAATGTTATATAACTATAATGGTACCATTTTTTCCACTATTGTTTTACATTGGATAATTAAGAAAATGTTTTTAGGAAAATGTAGTTATATCTTTCCTTTCAGTTGGAAATTTGTGTTCTATCAAAACTGTGTTTCCTAAAATGTTTTGAAAAATGTAATTATATTTCCATATGATGTTTAAAGGAAATTTTTACCCATGTTTTACATTTTTAAAAGATGTTTTCAAAGGGAATATTCTTATCATTTTTAGTCAAGTCTATTTTCTAAACTTTTGAGGTTCAAAAAGAATTTTTTACATGAATAGACTTCCTCAGTATCATGATCAACATTTCATTGATGCTTCCATTATATTTTTACAAGGTTATTTATTAAAAATAATTTTTTTCCTATAATTATATAAATATTTAAATTTAATGTTGTTTTTAAAGAAAAGGGTTTTTAGAAATGTATTAAGTTCAATAAGTGTTTTTATTAATTTTTAAATATTCCTTTATATATTTTTAAAAGGTTATTTTCGAAGATAATGATTTAAATTATTTTTTGATATCATTATTTGTTTTCAAATACATTTTATAAAAGGTTGTTAAAATGTTTCAAAATTCCTTTATATGTTTTTAGACTATTTTCAATGAAAATGGATTTCAAAAATGTTTTCATGATTATTTTATAATCTTTCAAGGAAAATGTGTTCAAATGTTTTATAGACCCCCTTATAATTATTCATATTTATGTTAAAGTAAAATAGCTTTCAAAAGTTTTTATGTTTTAAAAAGATTTATTAAAATAAGAAATGATATTTTCGTCATGAAATGGTTTTAAATTATCTTTTAGGACTATTTTTAATCTAATATGACATCTGTTGATGTTACTCATTTATTTTTCTAAAATAATCCAATGGTTATATTCATATTATTTATCTAAAAGTTTTACTAATAATGAGAATATATTTATGAAATCTGTTCTATTTCATGTGATATATGTTTATGAAATCCATTTCTCTTTTATGTTTTATATGTATATTTAACTTACTACTCTTTATAGATTATGATTTTGGTTAAATTATTATGAAACATGTATCTTTTCTGATAGGTGATTACATGATTTCATGTTTATGATACCCATTTAACATAATGGATTGTTTATAATTTTGTGGCACATGTATGTATATGGTTTCATAATTATATGGGTGGTACATATCTCTTTCTCTAATGCACTGGGTAATGATTTATATCTCATTATGTAGACTAGGATGGTTTTGGGAGTGAACCTTTAATGTTAAGATTACTATGGGAGTTAACCATTACTACCAAGATGGTATGGGGAGTGAAATCATACTACTAAAATGAAAATAGAAGTAAACCATGACTATAAATATGTTATGAGGAGTGATCCCATAATACAATTATTTCCATGGAAGTAATTATTTTACTACTATAGAAATCATTTTATATGCTTATGTGTCTACCACAATTCTATGTCTTATTCATATATTATGCATTCATGTCTTATTCTCTTTCTACACTTATGATTTATGTCTTATGAGATTCCAATATTAATGGAATGATTCATTATTATATAATAACCAAAATATCATACATATAATGATATTTTTTATGTTACGGAAATTACCTTCAAATATCCCCACTTCAATCAAATGTTTATAATAAATCGTTATTCGTGTGTACATCTGACTACCGCCTCATGAACTAATTTCATTTGTTTATTCATTAACATTAATAAACGTTTTGTATGATGATATATATATATATAGTGTGTATATATGACACTTATAACATAATAATGCATATGAATTAATTATATCTTATATAATTTTTTTACTTTTCATTCTATATGGGATATGATAACATCTCTTATGTGTATGGTAGACTACCACTTAACAAAGTGATGTGATTTTTATATCACTAATATTTAACATGGAAGGTGATAAAGATACATTTAATGATTATATGTGATATAAATGAAATAATTAAAATATCCATGACATATTTATCTTTATAAAAATAAATTATATTATTTACTTTTTTACGTTTTCACTCACAAAAATTTGATAACATCGTTCGTGTACATGTGGAAAACCACCTTCACGAAACAATGTGACACTATTTTCATCACCACACCAAAGTGATGATATATTTAATTATAATTAAATAAATTATACAGTATTTAATATATTATGATCATTCTTTAAATATGAAATATTTCTTACTTTATTTCCATAATGATTATTGAAAAATGGAAAGGATACTCATGCATACGTACGAACTACTGTCTCCATGATTGTAATGTAGTTCATTTTTTATAACCATATTTCATGATTGGTTTTAAATGTATTATTGATATATAAATAGGTTAATTATTTCCTCATTATTATTTTGGATATGTATAAATAATTATCATTTGACCATAATCATCATCTAAACTCATTTTTTATATATATGAAAAATATCATTGAAATATTTGTTGTAAACATAATTAAATTAATTATTCATTAATTACATGGTAATAAGTTAAATAATAATAACATTGAACATTAAATAATTTTCTTTATAAATTAAATAATTTACATAACTTTATTATTCAGAAAGATAAGGAATGTTCGTGATGAGTCAGACTCATTGTATGGGTTTCTCATCTCAATTTTACTTCTATGTGTCATAAGCCTTACCCACCAATTATTTATTTTTGTGTGGTGTATATGAATCACTTTTTTATGTTATTTTAAAAATTCCTATAACTGAATATAATTAAAATAATCATTTAAAGTTATTTTTTTAGGGGGATTTTTATTCAAAAGTTACCAAATGGTAAGGGTTTATTTTACATTCTCATCTTTATTCTTTATTTTATTTGTTTATATATCACTTAAGGGAATTATATGATATTTATATATTAAAATAAATATATTTTATTATAATTTGCTTATTAATTAACTTTTTCATGTAATTGCACAATTTTTTCACTCTTTGGTACTTAAATTATTGAGATTTTTTTTTTAATAAAAACTTACTTTATTTCTCTCTTCAATCAAAAATCTATTTTCCTCAAAACTCATGTTTTCTAAAAAAAAATTAAAAAATGTTTTAACATATTAAGAAATATTAAATAAATAAATTTTTAATAATTTTTACATTTTGAAAAATCTTTTCAATGGAATATTCATGTTTTTTCTGAAAAAATCATGTTTAGATTTTACTAAAACTCTAAAATCAATATTTGTTTTAACATACTTGACATGTATATAATATTTTTGGTCATGAATAACCAATATTTTAAATCATCCTTTATAAGTATCAAATTTTATTTTAAATGGAAATTGATTTTAAATTTTTTTGTGACCTGTTAGTTTTAGAAGATGATTTTCAAAATTAAAATGATATTTTCATCAATAATATTTTTAAATATATTTTAGGGTATTTTTATTCAAAAATTACATAAACCCTTTAATTTAATTATGATCCACTAGGTATATTTTGTATTGATATCATCGATATTTTTTGATTGGATTATTTTTTATTATTATAACTGGTGAATTATATTTTTATTAGAATTCACCATTTTACACTGAATATTTTATAACTATGTTTATTGATTAGTGTAGGTATTGAAATTTTTCATGTTAGTTATTCAATATGAATATTTATGTTGATTATTCTTCAACCCTTTCATATAAGGAATGAATTGGACCTTTTAAGTTATAGTCGGGGTCTTTTATAGCCCCTCGATATATATCTAGGTCTCATGAAACAACCTAAATATGGTTTCAGTTGAGAAATTTCTGAATTATATATTTTTTTTTCACAATCCTTGATGTTATTTGATGTCTTTTCACAAGCCTTAATAGTATTATATTTCATTTAACAAGCCTCTACAGTATGTTTTAGATGTCCATTATTATGCATTACTTCATTATAAATTTATTTATTGATATTCCATGTGATTATTTTGTTACATATAATATCCAGGGTCATGTTTCAAGAACATGTGATTATTTATATGGAATTATTTGATCATATATATTTCCTTACATATTATTCCCATGTTATTGATTAAATGACATGTGTTTTATTTATTTACCTTTCCAAATTTATCATTCTAGATTTATTCATAGCTTCTTCTATGTGCTTACCCTTACTGAGCATCCGATCTCACCCTTTATTATGTTTTTTTTTTCTAATTATGATATGAGGAAGTGTTTTGTAATTGATAGGCAGGGATACAATAAGGGGAATAACGACATTCTAAAATAAAATTATTTGTGTATTTTATGATTTTTAATGTAATGTGACTTTTAAGTATGTGCATATTTTACCAATACTATTAAACTCTTTGGTATATCAGTATACAATTACTTGTAAATTATTCGATTGTGATAAAGTAGACAATATCTTCAGGATATTAGGGTCAGTGGTGCAATAGTTGGTATCTAAGGAAGTTTAGAAGAGACCTTGGGAACTATATTTTGGGGAAAATATATTAGGGAACATAAACATATGATATATTTTAGTATCAAAGATAGAATAACATCCTAAATATTTTGTAAGGAATAGATTATATAGATTATTTAGCAAGAAATATATTTCTAGAACTACCAGAGGACATGGTTTTGGCATTGATGTACCTTGGGTTAATAACTCTTAAAAATGGAGCATTAGTCTTGACACGATTATTACCTAGTGCACAACAACAATCCTTACTACACACCCCATTTGACACTGACAGGGGATATTCTTAAGATAATTCAAATTTTATATAAAAAACATTATGATGTTTTTGAAAATAAAGATATCCCCAAAGAGTCCATTTTTATGATTATAAGATTAAATATGCAATGAAATTTCATTTTATATTACGTGTTTCACTAGTTATGAGACTATAAATTATGTTTCATAGTATTATGACAAAATCTAGTGTATTACATTATTTAGAAAAGCTTAATAATGGAAGGAATGGGAACCATATCAATGTATATACACCGTGTACGGATTTAATTCCTTTTAATTATAATGAAGTTAATGACTGATTATTGGATAAAACTGATCAAATTATAATTGTATTATGGCATCTGACATTTGTTATGCATAACAACCCATACCGTATAGAGTATCTTGCTGATCCACCATGCGGTGTAACAATGATAGACTAATTCATGCATCAGAAACCTATATCATCCAATGGTAATGAAAATTCATTTATTAGATATGTGAGGGATATGTTCTATAGATAAGACATTCCTCACTTTGGGAATTGTCCAAAGGGTGAAAATTTTCATATCAGTTTATTATGAATTTGGAGATTCATCTCAAGAGTGTTTATTGATTCAAAACAGAAAGGAGGTGGAGGATATAACAAGCATGGAGTGGAATTATTTCAAGGTAATCTTCTTAGAAAACTGATTTCTAAGGGAAATTTTGTTTATATGGGGAGACGATTCTTGATTATAAGACATAATGAAGAGGAAAATGTTCTTATATAATAATCCAACTCTACCAAGTTAGCAATACATGTTTTTACTACATATGTAATACAAAGATAAAGATTGAAATTTTATTTGATAAGCTTATTCTAGAACCCTTAAGGGCACTATTCTCCCAAAAATTCCAATTATATGAGGACATAATATCTTTTTCTATAATGAAATAGAACTAATTCTCTATATATTATTTCTTTTATGGTAGTAAATAGAAGAAGAGGATGATAGAGAAAAAATTAGATTAATGGATGAAGGGTAAAAATGATTTTCTAACATGTGATACATATGGAAGGAAACCCCTTAGTATATTCTTAAAAGAAAATATATTTTTCTTTATGTGTGGAAAAAATCCACCATTATCATTATTTCAAGGGAAATAAATAAAATTCCAATGTGAAATGATTCCATTTTAAGGATATGGGGCACAAAGCTAATTAATTCCCCAAGAATCAAGGGAAAATTACTCAACATGAGCTATAGGTAAAATAAAAGCATATGTTATTAATAATGATGAATTTGAATGATTACTATTCTTCTGTATTTGGATCCCAAAAATATAATGAAAAATTATTTATTGGAAAGTTTAACTTCCTATAAAAGTTATGACTAATGGAAATATAACCCTTTAAATGTTCATAAGTTTGAGGTAATGATTTTGGGATAAAGTGATGATTTATTTGGGTAACATAAATTATATTGTACTAACTTCCTTGGAACTGGTTGATGATAAGTTTATTTTGAAAATTTAGTTACATTATTTAAAGAGTTTAGGATAATAATAATTTGGAAGGGTCATAATTACAAACAGTTATGAAATGTTTTTATTTTACCTTTGGAAAAGGTTTTATAGATTAATGTATTACTTCACCATATGGTGATTTATTCATATTGGATGACTTCTGCTAACTATATTTGTTTTCAAAAACCAATTAATATATATGTAAAGATATGTCACTCTTATATAGAGCTTAAGATCTAGTAAAATTGGATTTTAATACTCCAAGCATAATAAATTAATTTTTGGATACTAATTTCATGGAATAATCAATGAATTTTAAATTAATTGAATCACAAAAAAAGGTGGAAACAATGCTTATGAAGAAAATTATCTACTATATATATTTAAAAATATTCATAAATAGTAAAAGAATTACTGAACATTCAAAAAAAATATATTAAAATAAAAAATTTGTCCTATTACCATCATATCGGATGAATCCGATGGTCTTTTAAATCATTACAGATATAGGGTTTTTAGGTCCTTAACATTCCATTGATAACTCACTTTCTTATGATCAATGACTTCAATCACTCTCTATAATTATTTATGCTTTTCTTCCAAGTCCATATCTTCAAATTCCACCAATATTACCCTAATTGAATATCTAGTTATGTGTTAATATATATGAAATTTTTCTTTCCATTTCCCCCTTATTATGAGGATTTATTATTATCTATTTTTACGATATGATTTTCAACAAAATAAGTTTCAAATATCGATCCCTTGATTACTGAGATTGAGTTTAAATTTATAGGATGGAATTTATTTATTGTGGGGAGAACTTATCGCCCTAAAATTATAAAATAGTAATGTTTTATTTGATATCATATTTTTAATGAAACATCGAGCATAAAAAACCCATGTATTAATTTTTCTTAAATTTAATCTCTTTGATGACTTGTAGAAGAGGCAACCACAATTCAAATGAACTATAATTTAGTATACCATTAAAACCTATACAAAAAAATTGAATGTATTAATAATATTAACTAAAATTTTATAAATATTTTTATATATTTATTTTAAATAGGATAAAATCATTTAAAATAAAAAAAATTCTGGAAAAAAGTATATTTTTTAAAAATGGTTTACTCGCGCTTTGTTAAAATAATTTAGAATTAATTTTTATCAATTTTAGATAATTTATATGATAATTTCAAACATATTTTTCAAATAATAATATAAAAAATATATTAGGGTTAGTTTTTTTTTTAATTTTGGAAATGTTGCATTTTTTGATGAATTGTCAAATATAATGAATTTCAATTAAAAATAACTTTATTTTAAATTATTTTTAAGGATAAACTATATTCTGAATTCGTTTTAATGTAAAATTATTTCAATTATATATCAATTAATAAAATTTATCCCATTTTAAAAATTCTCGTATATAATTTTCATATAAATATTTTATAATATTTTTTAAAATTTTCTCTTTGAAAAAATGCTTTCCTGTTACTTCGGCAGGGTTTTTATAATTTAAAATTTTCACTTCTGGGAATTTTATATTGGAAAATAGATTCCTTATTTTTTAATAAATATAATTTATGTTATTTAATATTGTAAACATGATTTTTTTTATATAATTAATACTAAAAATAGATAAATTTATTTACCACGGTTAAGATAAAAATGGATTTACTGAGGGGTTAAAATAAAAAGATAAGGGTTAAATTAACCAAAAACACGTATAAAATAAATTTTAACTAAATATATAAACCATATATTTTCTTTGTATCTATAATACTCTATTCTGGACCCCAATGGTATGTGAAAAGAGTGGGCAAATCATTCTTTTTCCAAAAATTACAAGTATTCCACTAACCTCACATATAAAAGGTCGGACTCCCTTATATCTTATTCTCACCTTCAAACCCTTTTTTAAAATACCAGACCAAATAAATCCAAAAATTAACTCATATCATCGTTGGTGCCTTATTTTGGAGATAAATACAACCTTGGAATGATTTTTCTGCAAACCTAACGTGGTTACCAGATGAAGATGAACATTATTCAACGAGCGTATCTATTTTATTTCCTATTACACATCATTAAATTATTATTAAACCATGGTTATATAACAACCTAAATATATTAAATATACTTATATGTGTTTATTTTGAGTTCATTACCGATAACCATCCCCACTTCTATCAAATGGTTTATAAAATCAGTATTCGTGTGTATGGAGGACTACTGCCTCACGAACTGATTTTATTCATTTTTTCAGTACCACCTATAAAAGTTGGGTATGCTGATGGATATTATTTATATATATTGTATTTATAAAATAATTACAGATAATAATTAATTATATCTTACATATAAATAGTTCACTTCCCATTCTTTAGAAGATAGGATAACATCGCTCGTTTATAAGGCAGACTTCCGCCTTGAAAAGCAATGTGATTCATCTTTCACTAATGCTTAACATAGAAGGTGATAAGGATAAATTTAATAATTATATTTGATATAAATAATTTAATTATGATATTAATGAAATTTTTATCATTATGAAAAGGTAATACATAATTTTATTTATTACCTATTTACTCACTGAAATAAGATAACATCATTCATGTACGCGTGGAGTAGAGCTTTCACGAAACAACTTGACTCTATTTTCATGAACACACCCTATGGATTATATATATATAATAATATTTGAAGATATTATATTTTATTTATCACATTATGATCCTTCAATAAATATAAATCATTACTTACCATCTTTCCAAATTGAACATTGAAAAATGAAAATATTACTCATGCATTCATACAATTTATCATCTATATGATTATAATGTAAATAATTTTTCATAACTATATTTATTTATTGGTTTCAAAATTTTAAATGATATATATATATATTATAATTATTTATTGATTACTAATTTTACAATGTTTAAATAATGGCCTCGTTCACCATAGTAAACCTACCAAAGTCATTTTTGACATATATGCCAAATATAGTCAAAATATTTGACATAAAAATAATTAAACTAAGTAATAATATATGAAATATTATTAAGTTAAATTAAATTAGTAATAAAAATTCATAATGTTTTAAATAAAGTAACATAAGTAACATAAGTTTATTATTTTGGATGATATAGAACATACTTGATGAGTGAGACTCCTAGTAAGGGTTCTTCAACACACTTTTACTTCTATAAGACATATACCATATCTACAAATTATTTCTTTTATATATTATATATACTATTTTATTATTTTATATCATGAATTTATTTATCTTAATGTAATTTATTCTCTTATTCAATGTTTTTTCTTTCGTATGGATTTTGATTCAAAAGTTACCAATGTGGTAAGGGTTTATTTCACAATCTCATCATTATTTGGAATTGATTTTATTTAAGTATCCCAGGAGGAAATTATTTTATATTTATAGATTAAAATAAATTTTTTTTCTTATAATATGGTTATTCATTAACATTTTTATGTAATAGTACCATTTATCACTCTTTGGTACTACAAATGATAAAGAAAATGTGTTTCAAAAAATATATCATTATTTCTCTCCACGACCAAAAATTCATTTTCCTCGAAACCGAAGATTTATAAAAACATTTTCAAAAATGTATTTAACATTTTAAAAATTATTTATTAAATATATATTTACCCATTTTTACTTTTTTTTTAAATTATATTCAATTTAATATTTATGTCTCTTTCAAAACAATTCAAATTTAGATTTTACCAGAAACCAGAAAGGATTATTTGTTTTAATTTATTCATCTTGTACTAAATATCCTAATATAATAACCATTAAATGTTTTAAATATTCCTTTATATGGTTAAAAGTTTATTTTAAAAGAAGATTATTTTTTCAAAAAATTTGTTTTCTTTTTTTTTAATCGTAATTTTCAAAATGAAATGGTTATTTTCCTCAAAATTGATTTAAATTATTTTTATGGTATTTCTATTCATCAATTAAATCATACCTTTAATTTAATTTTGATCCACAAGGAATATGTCTTATTTATATCATCCTTATTTTTTGCTTGTATAATTTATTATCATTTTAATTGAGGATGTAATATTTTATTACCATTTAGCCTTTTACTTTGAATGGTGTATGATTATATTTATTTATTGTGGTAAGTATTGAAATTTTTTATGTTACTGTTTTAATAAATAAAAATTTTTTAATTACAATTTTCCCCTTTCATATATGGAAGAAATTAGACATTTTAAGTGATGGGTGGGGCCAGATATATCCTCTTGATTCATCAGTAGGTCTCATGAGACCTATAAGATATGGTTTTAGTTGAGGTCTTGCACATTTATGTAGATTCCTTGGAACAAGGATCGATGGAATTAGATGCCTTGTAAAAATCCAAAATGGTATTAGATGTCTTATCACATGCAACAATAATATTTCTTAGATGTCCAAAATTATTCATTCAATCAGTAAGAATTCAGTTATTGATATTACATGTGATTATTAAATTATTTAGAATATCCATGGTCATGTTTCAAGATCACGTGATTCTTTATATGGAATTATTTGATCAAATTTTATTCCTTCTATATTATTCTCTTGTTATTTATTAAATTTCATGTTTTTTAGTTATTCTCCTTTTCATATTTAATAATCCTTATTTATTCATAGATTTTTATGTACGCTTACCCTTACCAGGCATCTAATCTCACCCATTTTATGATTTATTTTCCTTAGGTTATGAGGAAGTATTTTGAGATATATATGAATGGATATTTTAAGAGTAATAATTGAATTGTAGAAGAAAATTCTTTTAGTATTTTATGTTTTAAAATGTAGTGTGAATTTCAATTATGTATCTTATTTAGCAATACCATTAATCTATATAGACCTTTGGGATATGATTCCTTATATCTTATTCTAATATAATTATGTAGACACTGACTCCATGCTACTAGGGTTGGCGGCACTAGAATTATTGTGGTGAAATAATTTCCTCTTGGTTGTTTTTAATTTCCAAGAACTATTCATCAACCCATAAGGATCATGAATGACCTTCCTGATGTGTCATGATTGATTCATGTATTTTTTATCTAGTTTATTCTGGTTGGTTCATGAAAAAATTACTTTCAAATGTGTTCGTGTATCTTCTTGGATAAATGTATTTCAATATGTCATTGTAAAAATGACATGAGATTTTCAAAACTTAAGTGGTAGGTTACAAGTGTGTTCCTAGCCATCTCAAATCATAACGAGATTTATGTAGCAATGAATGGTTGGTAAAATATGTTTTTGAAGAAAATTGTTGATTTGATTCTATGATTTCCACAAATATTGATATGGTATTTGTGTTCCCATTTTTATTTCATTTTGATAGTGTTTAGGTTATTGTTTATTTTAAATGATGTTTCATCGTTATTATTTGATGTTCTTTATTACCATTCCCCCAAGAAGATATCTGAATAGAATTCAGGAGGGGTTCATTGATGAACCATAGTGAGAAAAAACTATGGTGAACCAAAACCTATAAAGTTTGTAGTGAATGTGGTCCATGCTCTGGGCCAAGGGTTTGCACATATCCCAATTCAAAATACATTGGTTTTACCTAATATGGATGATACAAAAATATTTTTCTCAATAGTTTCTTCACTTGAACCAATCATCATTCTAGGGAACAAACGATCCTCAAATGTTATGGTAATTTGAAGTGTTGTTGATAACTAACTGATTTATTGGATTTTTTTGGAATGGATTGAGATATTTATGGTATTTTTCATCTTTATCTCTATATAATGTAGTTCTAGGTGTTTCATGCTTGTTTTCATGTTTCAATTCCATTTTATTTTTTCTATTTTGGTTCATTCTTTTTAGTGGAATTTCACTATGCATAAGACTCACACATCTATTTTTTATCTTTTCTTATTTTAATAAAGGGACAATGGGTTTTATACCACTAGCTTGACCTGATTCATCATTTGATATAATTAAAATTCCTTATTTATTTTGAATATTCTTTTTCATATATTAATTTTTAATATTGAATCATTTATATTATAAACAAATTTTTAATTTGTAATTTTTTATAGTAATAATAATTTTTTAATAATATCATAATATTATTTAGAGTTGTAAAAATCAACAAAAACATACACCCAGTCAAGGGATAAGTGATTCGGTTCTCATACCCCCACTATAGTTGTTGATCAACCACCAACCATCCCAATACATTTCATGAACCAAAGTCTTAAATTATCTATTAATGTTCTATCAATTTATGGGTTGGAATCCCTAACTTTTAAGGCCCTAAAGGGAATGATTATTCATTTACCAATGACTTTTTTTTATTATGTCCTATTAATAGTAGACTTTGGTCACCACAATGATTGGATTAATTTTTTTATTATGACACAGCACCTGTAGAAACCATATAATGACCCAGTCATAACATACATAAACATTACACCACTTTTTCAGATTACATAAATCATTACAACAATTGAATCCCAAATACAATATTATTTTAGTTGCTTCGGAATCATGGAATCATAAACATCACTATATAAGCGAGCTACATTATCTCCCATTAGGTTCTTCATGACTAAAACCCTTATTAAACACATCTTATATAAATACATATCTTCATAACCTGGGGAAGGAAACATAAAAATGGGTAAGCTTAGATACCCAGTAAGGGTAAAAAAGGGTTTCATGTAAGAATAAAAATGAGGATATGGGTTTAAAAATGTGATTATAACATTAGAAGACCAGACCCTACTTATTATAAGATCGTAATCATGAATCATGGCATAAATCTTGGTATTTTATAAGCCATGAATTATAAAGAAATAAATAACATAATCCATGAAATCATAACTAAGGAATAAAACATAGAATTTTTTGAATACACATAGTAATATAAAATATTTTTCAAAAGATACCAACTAATACCGTTATAACATTTTAAAATGGGGATACAACTCATGAATTTTCTTTGGGGTTAGGGTAACAGCCCATATAACATATTACTTTTAGTCTTGGGATACAACTTTTGTGACATCTTAAATTCATGCTTGGGAGAAAACATGTGTACCTTACTACTTTCATGCTTGGGCTAAAACTAGTGAACATTCTTACGTTTAGGATTGGTCCATGACCTATGTACCATCTTGTTTTTTGGATTGGGATATAACTCATGTAACCTTTGAGCTCACATAGAACATATCATTAACCAATTCATTGGAGGGATTTATAGGTCCCACCTATCACAAAATGAAATCATACATGCATATTCAACAAAAACATTCATCATATAATTGCCCATGAAAATATATGGCTTTTAGAAACATGAAATCATACTCCATGAAATGAAATGGGTATCATTAAAATTTAGTCACATTATAACCTTTTTAAGATTGATATGTTTCATAATATTTTCATCACGGAATAACCAGTGAAAATAAGAATGTTTTGATAGCATAAAAACCATGAAAGAGAAATGGATTTCATAAAAATATAACCAATGAAATTTAAAAAAAATAAATAAACATATAACCAATGAAATTTATCCAAGATTCATAAATATCATGACATAAATCATAACCCATTCAAAAAAATAATATAAATGAAACCTATAGATCATTTCCTAGAAAGGAATGAGTAATACAAATATATTTCAGATTACTTGGAAAATAATTTTAAAATATCATTCAAAAATATATCTTGAGGAAAAGATTCTTTATTTTTTGAGATATTATTTTAAATACAAAAAACCATTTAAAAATCATTTTCATAGAAAATATCTTAAATAATTATAAAGAATTCTTGAAATTATTTTGAAAACCGTTTTCCTTGAAAACTTATAAAAGTAGCTTGAAAACATTTTGAAAACATTATTCATTCCTAATAAAATTGAAATATTATAATTTATTTATAAAAAAATTTGAAAACCCATTTTATTGAAAATAAATTTAATAATTAAAAAAACCTTGCAAACAATTTGAAAACACTTTCTTTCAATGTAATTTATGAGCAAATAATTAAATATTGAAAATTTTTGAAAAATCATTTTCATTAGAAACCGTTATAAAACAAATAATTTTAGAATATTTTGAATGAATTTTCATTAAAGAAAATAACTTTTTAATATTTTAAAGGAAGATTCAATGGAATGACGATCAAGACTATGGGTAAATCTGTGTGTTTTGAACATTCCATTTGCACTATAAAACGTTTTGAAAAGTAAATCAACCAGAAGATGATAGGATGGTTTCTTTTTAAGAACCATATTGTTTAAAATGGTAAAACATGGCTGAAAATTCAATGTAAATATAATATGATACTAGTAAAATATTTTTGGAAAGCTTTTAGAAACTTGGTTTTAATGGAATAAATATTTCCTTCCGAACAGAGAGGTAAAGTTAAACTTTCTTAAAAACACATTCTTGATCATCTTATGTACGAAATAGTGGTAAAATGGTTCAATTACTTGGATATATCTTGAATTAAAAAAGTTTAATAAAATGTATAATATTTTTTGAGATATGGATCATAATATCTCATCAAAGGAATCAAAATTTTAAATAGTCTTGTAAATAAATTATATTTTTTCAACAACCTATTAACACTTGGTAACTTTAAACCATACTCCTAATGTAAAAAAATGAAATTAAATTAATCATAAAATATCATTAAAATAATTATATTCATGATATAACATTTGAATGGAATTATGTACACCCCATGGAAAAATATAGGTGTATAACATGGAATGTGTCTCAAAGAATAAAAATTGAGACACGATTACTTTACTGATTTGGTACCATTTGAAACATAAATACCAGGAATAAACGATCACCAAATTTTTATATAAATACCCATAAATGTAATAATAATCCTCATATAATTTATTTTTATTCATTATACACACCACACAAGAGGAATGTGTGGTGAATAATGAATGAAATAAAAAGTGAGATGAAATTACCTTACCTTGTGTCTAGAATATCTTCGTGCTAATTCAATATTCCTATATAATAAATGTGATTTTATTATAAAAAAATTTAAAAAATAATATTATTATATCTACTACTACATATGGTTTTATTATGACCATATATTACCTGTTTTTTAACAATCCTATGTTAAAGTTTCACTTATGGTAATATTCTCTTTGTTCTTCGAAGGTGTCTTAATTTGTTATATATTTGGTCCCTAAACTTATATAATGATTTACATATTGTACACCATTACATAAATATAATTTATATTAGGAATATTTTTATTATAAAGTATGAAATGAAGTAAACCTTTTATGGAGATTGTAAGTCGTAGGAACGCATGAATGATGTTTCTCTTTTTATTTTCATATTAAAAGAAATAAATAAAATGATACGTATTTATTTATATATATTATAAGTAAATTTGAATTATTATTTCATATATATCATATAATTTCACTAAAACCATCTTTAATACCTTCCATGTAGTGTATGAATGAATCACATCGCTTTAAGAGGAATTAGTTTACACAAACACAAATGAAATTATTGTATTTACCCCAAATAGTGAGTATAAAGATATGTGTTATAAATAGATTAATGTAGATTAAATAAGTAATAATATAACATATAACATATTTAAATATATTTTACATCATAATGTCCAACTTGAGTGGGGACAAAGGTAAAAATGAATAATCATCGTTTCATGAGATGGTAGTTCGAGGTAAACATAAACAGTAAGTTTGTCACCAATTATATGGAAGTGTGTGTATTTTTAGGTACCATCCATAGAATAAATAAATAATAGTACATGTAGGATATTTGTTTGTTATAAAATCATGGAATAATAAGTGTTGAGGGTTGGTGAAGTGAAATAAAAAAAATAGTTGAAGAAAATTGTTACTTATTATTCGGGTAACTCATTTTGGTTTGCACCATAGGGATTCCTTTTATTAATTTATGACTAAGGGTATTTTTCTAGGATTAATTTAGTGAATTTTTTGAGATATTTGGTTAGTTATTGGTAGATACAAATTGGCTAGATTGGTTTGATAAAGTGGGAGGATAAGAGGCCTTTTACATTGGAGGAGGAGTGTCACTCTTGTACTGTTTTTAGAAAAGGAATCTCACCCATGTTTTTTCCTTTTAAAATAGATCCAATGATAGAAAAAAATTTATCCAAGGGAATATATAGTAAAAATATGTACTTAAAATATATCTTGTACAAGTTTCCAGTTTATTTGGTCCCTTAAGATTAATGTATAGTCTTTAATTAATATTAATTTTACCTTAATCGATGTAATTAATTTTGATTAAATTCACTAATATTTTTGGTCAAAAACTATGTTGAAATTATTATAAATTATGAAATTCTATGATTAGAAATATTCTACCCATTTTCAAAATCAAATCACATAATTGGTACAAATTAATAAAAATTTAATCTCAAAGTTAGGTTGACAATGCGGGGTTTTAAAATAAAAAATATCAAACGTTTCATAATTTTTTATATCCAATTTCAATGTGAAACAGGGTAAAATAAAATAAATTAGATTAATTGAAATAAATATAATATAATAAAACTTTGAAACCAAATTAAAATATAATTTTACCTTATAATTTATTTAGACAAAAATTCAGTTTTCAATTAAAATTTATTATTTTTCATTATTCATACAGAAATGAAGTTCCTAAAAAAATCCCATAAATTCACCCTATGATAATTTCAACATTATAAATTAAAAAATTAAATTTATTTTATAAAATTAAATTTATTACTTTTTATAATTTTTTTTATTTTTTATAGAAGAACCTAAAAAGTGGTTCATTGGAGAAAATAGTATTTCTAAACATATAAGGACTTTACCAGAAAATTGTATCATTAATTATTAATATGATTTATTTATATAATAACATTATATAGAATAATTTCAAAATATATACTACTATTCTTATTACTAAGTTTAACAACTATTTTATAATTATCTCCTTTAAATAATTATAATAATAAAGTGACGTTTTGTAGAAACTCAGTGTTGTGTGTAACGTACACAATGTCAGTGTTACGTGTAACAAACACAAAGTTGGTGTTGCCTGTAAGGTATTCCAAGTTGACGTTCCATGTAAAAAAAGATTAAATTTGTATCATGTGTAGTGAACTATTAACTTGTTGTTGCGTATACGCAAGAAAAGCATAATGCATTATTAAAATGAACTATTTTGAATGCTTCATGAAATAAAAAATATCAAAATGATTAAATTATTTTGGAAAAAATATTCAACAAAATCTCATGGTGTTACATTCTACCCATCTAAATATGAATTTCACCCTCTAAATTATTCTGGGTTATAAAAAGTTAAATATTTAAAAGTCTCATTCATAGAAACTCACATCATAAAACTGAATACTAAAACTTCTTTTGAAATGGGAATGTTGGAACCATAATGGTTAACCAATGTAACATATAACTTTGTTTCCACATAAGATAACATAGGTTTCGAGTGAATATTGGGCATAGAAGAAAATTGTAAATATTTATAGGGATTGACTGAGGCCATCAATTAAAAAAAATAATGATCAATGAAAATTTGTGGGCCTCAAAAAGTGATAAATATGTGATGATTTAAAAGGTAATCACTTCAAAAAAAGATTTTAGGACAACTCATTTTTTATCATTATCATATCATTAAGAAACTCTCTTATTGACCACTAATATTTTGAAATATACTAATGTTTTATATTTCTATAAAAAAATTAATTCTTTGGTTGTTATTTTATAATTTTATAATTTATCCATTAATTCAAGATATGGATATTCAAAAATTAACTTTGATTCCTGAAGTACTAAAATACACTTTTAGCAGATCTTATGTCCCTAAAAAGAATAAAAAGTATAACTATTTGTTTCCAACTATTGTCAAAAATAAACATAATTTTATCTATAAACTGAAAAATTAACACTGTAGTTCATCATTAATATTTATTCGTCATAAATAATTACACATTACCTAATACATTGTGTTGGCTAGTGGCAGGAGTGAGGCCCTTGTTGTCCTTCAGTCATTGGTTCAAGACCCATAGCCTTTCTAGACTGGATTGGTTGTCACTCGACATAAATTATTTCCTTCTCTTAAACAACAATAATATTATTTCCAAAAATATGATAGACGTACATGAAATAATCTTAATCACTGAATAGCTTTTAAAAAATGGTTTTCAATAAAATATCAATACATAAATACCTCCTCTCATGTTTAGCTTAATCTTTTAATAAATAGTTATCCTTATAACCCATATGAAAGCTTACAAAACAAAATATTAAAAATAAGGTCATGAAATCATCTTAACATTGATCCCCCGTATATCACAAAATAGATCATGGTTGTTACATTTCAAACATGTGAATATCATCATCATATAATCCCTTCAAACATTCAATTCGACTGAATTGCCATAAATAATTTTGGAAAACATACATGCTTCCTTATCCTAAATATTACTGGATATATTCCATATATTCAAGAAGTTTTATTCATCATCCATGATAAAATATAATACTTTCTCAACAAATTAGCAATCATATCCTGTGTAATTAGTGTTATGCAATTTACTCTATCAAAATCAATCATCTCTTTATCAAAACAAAACCAAATTTTCCCAACATCTTCATCACATTAAGGGTTACCTTCCCTCAATAAAAATATCACTTTTCTAATTCTTAATCATCATTAAATATATCCTTTTCAATCCTTAATGAAAACTTTTACTGAAAATAATTATATATGTATTGATTCATATAAATTAAGTACTGAATTCCAAAGCATAAATACTTCCATTATCCAACATTATTCTAAAACCATTACTCAGGATTTATCAAATTATTATATAATAATTGATTTCTAGAATATGGAATATGAATCACATATTAAGGTTCCTAAACATAAATATATTAATTATATTTTATGTTTAAAGTAAACATCACTAGAATAAAATCACATACCTTTCATACATTGTTTGCAGTATCTTTTTCTTCATAAGTATATCCAATACTCATATAAACATCCTGATTCTCATTATGAGATTTTCACTTAGGAAAATTATTTTCATAATTACCATACTTTAAAAATATGAAACATTAAATTTTAACCATCTTCCATTAAGTTCTCTCTATTGACTAAAACCAGAAATAATTGGGTGAGAAGCACATATGAAATAAGAAAACAATATAATCAGAATAAATTACATATATGATTTCAAAATCATGAAACCTTCTTTAATATATGACACTATTGTTTTATCCTAGGCTATTCATGGGAGACATCCATTTAAATCCTTTATGATGGTTCGTGAAGAGTTTTCCAAATTAATAAAGCATATCCCTTGGGATTGCCAAACCAGGTGTGTAGCAAGGCCTATTGTCATATACCTGATTACCTGGATTCAAGACAAGGATATCTTGTCAGAGTTGTTACCCATAGGTACATTTGTTCTAGATCCACATCCACTTCTAGTATCCCAACATGGAATTATTTTGATAAAACCACACACACCAACCTTTACATAAATTTTAGGATATTTTCCAAAATATTAACACATCCTTTTACTTATCTTTAGAGACACCCCAATATATATCTTTCTAAATATACCTAGGGATATTACTAAAGTATTATCACCATGGATTCAAAGGTTTACTAAAACATCACTCTAACACCAAATATAAATACATGGTATAATTGTAAATTGACAAAAAAATCATGTTCTCAAAATACTTATAACATTACAATAACATATTCCCAAAGAATTTATTAGTCTAGTTCCTTTAGGAAAATGAAATCATAAACACGGGTATATAAGAAAGCTACATTATCTCTAACTAGGTTCTTCATAACTAGAATTCATCTTAGCCACATATTACATAAATATATATCTTCAAAACATAGGGAAGGTAACATAAGAAGGGGTGATATCAGATGCTTAGTAATGGTAAAAAAAAAGAAGACATGTAAGCATAAACATGAGTATATGGGTATGAGAACAGGATCATAACATTATAATATCATACCCTTTATATCATAAGATCATAATCATGATTCATGGAATAAATCATGGTAGTTCATAACACAAGAATCATAAGGAAATAAAGTACATAATCAATAAATTCATAAATGAGGAATAAAACATAGAATTTTTTGCATACACATAGTAATAGAAAATCTTATGTCAAGAATAAAAACTAGGACCTTTATAACATGTAAGACTTCAACTATGACATGTGTACATGCTTCAGGGTTGGGCTAACAATCCATATACCCTCTTATATTCAGGATTGGGCTACAACCCATGTTCCCTCTTACATTGAGGCATGGGATAAAACCCATGTAGCTTCTTAATTTCAATCTTAGGCTACAACCCATGTACCTTCTAACTTTCAGGCTTGGGTTATGTCCCATATACCTCATATTTTTAGTATTGGTCTACAACACATGCACTCTTTGAGATCGCATAGAAATTATCATTATTCAATGCATTGGAGGGAGATATAGGTCCCACCCATCACATAATGAAGTCATACATGAATGTTCCACCAAAAAATTCATCATATTATGACGCATGAAAATATATGGATTTTATAAACATAAAATCATAACCCATAAAATGAAATGGGTTTCATTAACATTTCATCACATTATAACCTATATAAAAGATATATGTTTTATAATCATTTCATCAAGTCACAACCCTTAAAATAAAGCTGGATTAAAAATTATATAACCCATGAAAGATAAAAAAAGTTCATAAACATATAACCCATGAAAGAGAAATATTTTACATAAACATATATCAAGTAAAAGAGAACTGGTTTCTTAAAGACCATGAAATCAAGCCTAACCCTTTTAGAGATATAATATGAATGAAACCATTAGATCATTTACTAGAAATACATTAGTAACATAAATAGAAGTCATATTGGATGGAAAATAATTTTGAAATATCTTTCAAAAAATTTATTTATAAAAATATCATTCCCTTGTTAAAAATATATATTTAATAAATAAAACCATTTAAAAATAATTTTCCTAGAAAATAACTTCAAAAATTATAAATATGACTTGAAATGATATTGAAAACCTTCTTCCTTGAAAACAAATAAAAGAAGCTTGAAAATATATTAAAAACATTTTTTTCGAAAACACATTGAAAAATTATAATTAAAGCATGAAAACATTTTGAAAATAATTTCTTTGAAAATAATTTGAAATTTTATAACAAAATATTAAAAAAATTTGGAAAAAATATTTTCTTTTAAAACCGGTATAATGCAATGAATTTACAGAATATTAGGAAATAATATTCATTAAAAAATAACTTTTTTATATTTTAATGTAATATTCAGTGGAATGACGGTCATGATGGTTGGTAAATCCGTATGTTTTGAACATTCCCTTTTTACCGTAAAAAGATTAGAAAAGTTCCTCGACTGAAAAATGACAAGAATATTCATTTTTAAGAACCCTTTTGTTTAAAAAAGTAAAAAATTGGTATAAAATTATTTGAAATGTCATATGATAATAGTTTAATATTTTTTTAACCTTTTTGAAAACATGGTTTTGATGGATTATAGATTTCCGACCAAAGATAGAGGTAAATTCAAACTTTCTTAAAAAAAATTTCTTGATCATATTATGTACTAAACAGTGGGGAAATGGTACCATTTCATTGATATAACATTAATAATAAGAGTTTAAGAAAATTAAAGATAGATCTTCAGATATGGATCAAACAATTTCATCAAAAGAAGCATAATTGTAATAGGTCCTCAAAAGTGATGAGATTGTTTAAATAAATTCTTACCACTTGGTAACTTTGAACCATACTACCTATGTAAGAAAATGAAATTAATTTAAGCGTAAAATATCATTTAAAGAAAGATATTAATGATATAAACTTTCAAATTAATCATATACACATCCTAGAAATATATAGGTTCATAAAATGGAATCTAATCAAATAAGGAAAATTGAGACAATATTACTTTACCGATTTGCTATCTATTGAAACATAAAACCCATCAAAGAAAGATAATAAAATTGATAATTAAAAAAATTAAAATTTATTATAATAATCTTATTATTCATCCAATGGCAGTATACACACCACAAAAAGGGAATGGGTAGTGAATAAAGCATGTGTCTCAGGAAAATAAAAAGTGAGATGAAATTCCCTAAACTTTTGTCTTCTCTCTCTTCATACTCAAAAACTATTCTTGTATAATAAATTTAATTTTATTATAAATAATATAAAGAATAATATTTTTATATTAAATACCATATATGGTTTTATTATGACTTTATATTACCCACCTTTTAACAATCATATGTTAAGGTTCTAATTCGGGTAATATTTTATTGGTTCTTATCATGTGTCCTAATAGGTTATATATTTGTTCCTTACACTTATATCATGATTTATATAATATAAAACATGATATAAATATCATGTATATTCAGTATATTTGTATTATAATAGTCTATAGAATAAATATTTAGGAAAATAAATACATCGTTCATGGAGATGGTAAGTTGTACGTACACATGAATTTTGTTTCAATTTTTATTGTCGCATTGAAAGAAAGAAATAAAATGACAAATATGAATATATGTACATATTATAAATAAATTAAAATTATTTTTTCATGTACATAATATAATTTCACAAAACGCATCCATAATACATTCTGTGATGTCTGTGAACGAATTACATCACTTTGAGGGGGCGGTAGTCCGCACTTCCTCAAACAAAATTATCTTATTTACATCAAATAAAATGTATTAAGATATGTGTTTTAAAAGTATTTAATATTATTAATGAAATAATATATATATATAACATATTTAATTAGTTTTTTCACCATAATGTCCACTATGAGGGATGGTAAATGAAAAAATGAACAATCATTGTTTCGTGAGGTTGTAGTCCTCTGTATACGTAAACAGTATGGTCATTACCCATTAGATGGAAGTGTGTGTATGTTTAGGCTGAAAATTTATCATAAAAACATCATAGTATAGTGAAGATAATTTTTTTGTTATAAAATCAAAGAATAAGACATATTGATGTGGTAGAGAATTGAAATAAAATAAAAGAACTTGAAGAAGAATTTCACCTCTTAATCAGATAACTCGTTTTTGATTGAAACAAATGGATTCTTGGGATTTATTTCTACACAAGGGGAGGATTATAGGATAAGGGGAGGAAGTGGGATGATATGAGGCTATTTATTGTAGAGGTGGAGTGGAACTCCTGTAATATTTTGAGAAAAGGAATACCACTAATTTTTTACCATGTAATGCGAATCAAATATTAAATAATTTATATTCAATAGACTATAGGTTATAAATATTCCCAAAACGTGTCTTTTGGATATATTTTCAGGTCATTTGGGCCCTTAAAATTAAGGTTTATTTCTTAGTAAACCGTATGATTACCTTAATCGATGTAATTAATTCTAATTACATTCAATAATATTTTTTGTTAAAAAAATAATTTAACCATATTAGAAATTTTTAATTACTCTGTTTTAAAATATGGAATTTAGTTTAACAAAGTACATTCATATAAGTGAAAAAAGTAATTTAAATTTAATCTCGTAGTCAGGTTGATAATATGGGTCTTTAAAGTAAATAAATGATCAAAACATTTCTATGTTTTCATATCCAATTTCAATGTGATATTGTTTAAAATGACTGAAATAGGATTAATTGATAAAAATATATTCTATTTAAAGTTATAAAGCAATTTAAAATTTATTTTTAAAATATAAATAATTTTGATGAAAATGCAGTTTTGAAATAAAATTCATTGTTTTTTACTATTCATCTAAAATCAAAGTTTCTTAGAATAATTCATAAGTCCACCCTAAGGTAATTTAGACGTTATAATTTAAAAATTAACATTTATTTTATCAAATTAAATTTCTAAATTTTTCAAAAAAATATTTATTTTTTATAGAAGGACATTAAAATTACTTCATTTGAGAAAATAATTTCATTAATCATATTTGGATTTTACCAAAAAAATATCTTTCATTATCAAAAGTTTTATTTATATAAAAAAATTAAAAAAATATTTTAAAATTATTTATGATGATTCATTTTATTATGTTAAATGTCCAGATTATAATTATCTCATATAAATAATTATTACAATAAAATGATATTTTGTAGAATCTTAGTGTTGTGTGTAACATATTCCAATATTGTGTTACATGTAACATACACCAAGTTGGGATTTCATGTAACATATTCCAAGTTTATTTCCCATATAAAACAATCTAATATATATGATTTGTATAGTACATGATTGACTTTGTGTTTCATATAACTTAGTCCAAAATAGTTCTTTTATAAAATGAACTGTTTTTAGTGTTGGGTGAAATGAAAAAATATCAAAAAGATTAAATTAATTTGAAAAAATATATTTCACAAAATCTCTAGGTGTTAAAAACCCTTCTTCCCCACTATCCCATGCCAATAATGTGACGTCATCCATGATCTTCATCCACACCATGCCCCTTCGGTCCCATAATCCTTCCATCATAGTCATGCCCACCATTTCATCCACTACCTGATGAGACCACCCACCCCAATATAAAAAAATATCCATCTAATATCTCAAATTTTTACATTGAACTCATCAATGAACAATGACCCCAAAGTAAATTATATGCTTTTCAGTTGGACACCATGCCTCCATGAGCTCCTCTTTATGTTTTTAATGCTCCCCTATGTTACCGCAACCATGAAAAGTGGTGAAAAACATATATACAATAATGTATATAATTAGTAATTGATCACCTATGTAATAGCATGATGTTATGATGATTATTTTGAGGATAGTCGAATAGTAAATAAAAAAAACTATGGAAATAATTCCAATCTTAGTCGAAGGGGAGACTATAGTTACAGTTTTGAGCATAAAAGATACTTCAACATATAGCACTTGGAATTGATGAAAAATACAAAAAGTGATAAATTCAAAAATGACCTTCCAAGTGAATGTGTAATGGAACTATTTTTTTCTTCATGAATACCTAAAAAAATTAAAGCTAATGTGGAGCGTCAAAAAAAATTTGTGAAGAAAAAAAATTGACAGAATAAATTTTCAATATGGAAATTCAAAAAGGAAAAACCATAGTAACAAGTCTAAAACGAATTATCCACTGATAATCATGATTAAAAGGAAGATATTCCCTAATGTGAGTAGGATCAAAAAAGTAATACTCTAATAAAATAGTCAATCAATGGAAGAAAGAAGATGTAGTCTGAGAGTGGACACCACAGATGAAATCCAAATCGATCAAAGGAATTTCACTAGTTTCAAATCTAAAAACCAAGGTCAAAACCTAAAATACAGAACAATGAAAAGAGGAGTGTCGCATCAAAAAATGTTTGTGTCTCCAAAAAACCTCTGTAACTCAAAATCCCAGAACCGCAAAATATATATATATATATATATATATATATATATATATATTTGATTTCATTTTTCATAAACTAAAATTTGAGACCCCAAGTGAGGTGGAGCCTAATAAAATCCCCTTCTAACTCAAGTGGGTATCACCTCCAACCCTATAATATTTCAACAAGTTTCAAATTTACCTTTTGGTAAAATCTTGGTCGAAAATAATATCTCATTGTTTTATAAGATCCAATAGCCTTAAATCAGGGACCTTATAGAACCAATGGTATTGAACATTGATATATTTCGACCATCCATTAAATGGGGGATTCTACCCTAAAAAATGGAACTCTTACTATGGTAAAATAAAATATACAATTCTTAATTAAAATTAATTTCTTGCAGAAATAATTGCATTCACACCAATTCATTATATACCTCTTAATCTTTAATAAAATAATAATCAATGTTATATAAATAAATATATCTTTGAAATTTAGACTTCCAGGATACCTCTCCCCCAAAAAATTGATCAAATAGCCTGATGTAGACATCCTGAAATCCATATCTTCTACCATATCTAAATCTATAAAGAAACAAATCATATTCTCCTCATTTGGAAAATAGAAACTAAAATTTTAAGTACTATCAAGACAAAAATATATATATATTTCACTTATATATATTCATCTATACCTATATTATATCTAAAATGACTAACCAAATCAATTGCATGTTCTATACCAGGTCTAGTATATAGCATCGCTTATATCAAACTACCAATGTTAAATGAATAAGGTATGTGTTCTATATCCTATCTCTCTCTTCATCAGTATAAGGAAACTAACTAAAACTAAGCATAAAATGTAAATATAGAGGATTAATAACCACATTTACTCTTTTCATATAAAATATTTGAAGAACTATCTTAGTATATATCTATCTAGATAATTGTCCTTTAATTCATGGGATATCAACATTCCAAAAATCTATCACACTAACTCAAACTCATTCATCACATAAGTTTGAAAATGATCCTTCTCCAATCTATAAATTATAAATGCATCACGACCAATAATGTGCATTTCATGAACATACAGAAATAGTATAACAAAAACATTATTATTAAATATATAAACTAGAACACAATGATAATAATATGTATTATAGAAACCCTAATGGAAAATGGTAAATTCAAAATTCTTATACTACTACCTCAAAGCCTACTTCTGATAATACAAACTCTTATTTAACCTCTAGACATAATTATATTTACCTAGTTTAAAAAACATCTAGATACTCCATATTAATATCTTCCTCTGAATATTCATCGATGAAATCTCTCTTCACATCCATCTACTAAATCTACATATCCAAACATTCATCCAAACCCAGAAAAATCCGTATAGAATATATTTTGACAATATGTGATGAAATCTCATCAAAATCAATATTTATATTTTTAAGGAATACTTAAACACTTAAAATTTCCATTTATAATGGAAAAACTAGATTATTCAATTTTAATCTAATAAATACATCAATTTCATGATGCTCTCTAACTTATAGGTAACTTCAAAGTCTCAAAAATATGGTTTTCTTACAGTGATATCATCTCATCATCCATTGCCACAACCATATTTCTTTCTGATCAAATTGCATTACCTCATTAAATTATTTTGGTTTTCCCACTTCATTGAGAATAACATAATCATATTTTAAATACCATGTAGAAATAGAACAATTCTGAGATAACCACCAAAGTAGAACTATAGGTTAAATAGTAAACATTGGAATCAGATCATCAAAATCAAAAGGATCATTAAAAACATCAAATATATCAAAATCACACTTAACATCATTATACACATCATCACAATAATTATAATCAACCATATATAGTTAATGTTAATCAAAAACATTCTCAAGACTAACAAAGCCTTAAAAAGTGGGAGAAGTATATTTTTTTCCTTATCCATATCTGCAATAGTGTAATCCTCCATAATCACTACATCATAGCTACTAAAAAGGTTCTTTAATGTAGGATTAGAAAACCTATATCCAAACACATTATTTCTATAATAAATAAAAATAATATTTTATAGACTACCATATAGTTCATAAATCTTATCTCTGGGAACATGAATAAAATCCTGACAACAAAAAACATGTAAGTGATCATACATGATCTCTTGTCCGTATAAAAACATGCTTAGAGTTGTTTTCTACAAATAAACCAAGAGTGATAAATAGATAATATATTTGGTTGTATATAAATAATCACTGCAAAAATGTACTAGAAATATTGATTCTAAAAGTAAACATTAAACTCCTTTAAATAAGTTCATGTTCATCCGCTTACAAACACCTTTTCACTATGCTATTTTAGAAGGCATCTTCTGATACAGAATACCTTAATTCATGATATATTTACCAAAAACCCACAATACTCACCCATAATGTATGTTCAAATACATTTCAATTTCTTACCAAATATACACTCTGCTAAAAACTAAAATTTCATTAAAAAATGAGCACCTGGATTTTCACATTCAAAACATAAACCCAAGTATTAAATGCTTATTCATCAATAAATTTCAAAAAATAAATATAGATACTAAAGAACTTATATTTCAAAGGTCCAAAACATTAGAATGTATTAATTCAAGTACATGTGTCATTATGTACAAAGGATGATGTCTAAAACTCTCTCTCCTCTATTTTTATTCAAATAATGATATCAGATGTCCAATTTAAAACTTCTCAAACCAGGAAGTATATTTATCTTTTCTAATAAACTAAACCCATTATAAATAATGTGGATAAGCCACTTATTCCATGTATTGAAAAAAAACTACAATCAATAACATACCAAGTGCCACAAAAAATTGAAGTTATAATCTAGTAAAAACATGATTACATCTTTCCATGAGATACAATCAAGAAACCCTGGGAAATATTCCTTTTCCCATCACCAAAATCAAGAATAAAATTTTCATCATTAAGAATAGTGGTATAAACAATATTAAATATATAAAATTATTTAAAATTAGCTTAATTCTTATGTTGGTCTTCATGAAAATTGCTCTGATACCTAAAACATCAACATGATCACCATTAACCATCATCAAAATCCAAAAATTAAGAGGGTTGTAAGATGTAAATGACTCCTTCCTTGATGTCACATGAAAAAAGTCACCACTGTTAACAACCCAATAACAATCATCAGAATAAATATTAATATATTCATAAACAATAATAAGATCACCCTTATAGTGGTGGATACATGATCATCTACGTTACCATTTTTTGTTTTATGATTTTCTTTTATTCTATTTTCTTTTTTCAGGTGATAGAAAATCTTTTTAACATGTCATTTATTACCACAATAATTACATTCAAAATCTCCCTTCTTTGACCTTGTTTTTATTATACCTTTTATATTTCCTTAACTATTTTATCCCTGATTCTTTTCCTAACTTCTCTCTCTTTTCTCTATGAATAAGAGATCTGAAGAAGATTTTTTGTGAGTATGTCCCATGAATTCTTCATTAAAAATAGTAAAACTGAAAAAAAAAAACTGAATGTCATAGTACCATTTGGATCTTAGGTGATTTGAATAATAATAAAAGAATACTACAAACTCGGAAAAGTATTATGAATCCAAAGTGATAAAACATAATTTTCAAAACTAATACCCAAACAGAAAACTAATCAAAACAACTCTAAAATCACCTCAACTAGTCAGAATTAGATTTACATTTTTTTACTTTATATTAATCACCTATTTTATGAAAAACCATTTATTTTTTTCTATCATAGAAGTGTAATGAATCATATTTTACTTGATGTATTTTTGGATATTATATAGATTATGTTTGAGACCATGTGTTGAGATGTTGTGTGATTCTAAGGCCTAGTATGTTCAAAATAAATGTTTGAAATATATTACATATATAAAATATAATGTACATGTAGTCTTCTAATTAATGTGGAATAACACATGAATAAGGGACTAGGTCAGACAATTGATAGAAACCTTGAGTTCATAACATAGGTTTTACCCTAGTTTTGATATAATATTTTTAATTTGGGTTTTTTGTGAAACATTTTTCACCAGCACAAAGTTAATAAAATAAATTAAGTAAAGTATTTATTTTCTTTTGTTAGATTTAGAAACTTGATTATTCTTTGAATCTATTTCTATTAATTTTTTATTAGAGTTTGACTCTAAATCATGGACACCAAGAAACCATTGTAATAGATCGTTATTGGTGAATGATGATGGATCGGGATTGGATCATGAATTGTTATGCCAACCGAGTTTGTGGATGTCGTCAACGAGGACAACACAACCATTCTTCATCATTGATCAAGACAAACTTCAGGTGGGATAGTTTTCATTGTGAATTCTATCTTTTTTCTAAATCTAGGATGAACTTGGATCAATTCCACAAAAATATTTTATACATTCATCATTGGTACAATTTAATTTATGGAATTTTACAATCATTCGTGGGGATTTTTTTCCTCTTCATTCATCTCCTTCTACAATAAAAAATCTATGGAAAACAAACAATAATCAAGGTTCATTCCTCACATTTTATGGATTATGTTTTTATTCCCTATTTATTCATTTAATCAATATTTTCATTTATTTTGGACAATGTTTTGACCAACACGCATTTCTAAATTGTTTCACAACCATTTTATGGCTCTCTTGGTGGCTCGAATAATCTAAGGGAGAGGTGGTGTTTCTCTAATGATGGTTAGGTACATCAGCCTTAGGATAGTTGGACCCATCCTGCAGTTGACTATGAGATGGTAGAGGGACTGCCAAGGCATTGATAGAGGAATGAAATCAGTGGTCCACAAGTTGGTGGTTGTGGAAGAGGTATTTTTATGGAAATTAGAGCTTCTATGAGATTCGACCTTTTACCACCACCAACCCCAAATGGTCTACATCGAGCTAATTGTGCTATTGGATTATGAGGAAGAAAGTGTTATCCTATGGAGTCCATTGACAATGAGGCACTAAGGATGATATGAGGTATGATATATTTCTTTTCAACTTGAGCTACAGTATTGATAGACATAGGTGAGAGTTGTTCCTTCATTTCCACTTCTCTAGTTCGAGACTTAGAGATTCTGATTTATCAATTTTCTTGACCTTATGTTTATACACTTTGAAAGATAGGGACTCAGCGATTTCACACTTGTGTTGAAAGTGATATATAAAAACTGGATGCATAAGTTTTGTAGGGGATATCCTCGTTGAAGCAATGAGACCGTACAATATCATCATAGGTATGGACTAGCTATCTCTAGTTCAAACTCATATTGATTTTTTAGGTGGAGTATGTGGTGTGTGTGTTTGTGTAGTCACAGAACAAGGGTTTCCTTTGTGCGTGAAAAGGAAACCAAGGCAGAGAATGATGAGCTCAGGCTTAGGATGGTGTGGCTAGTTACTCATCAGTTGGATACCATGAATATTGGAATAGTGGATGATTTGATCTATCAGTTTTCTATGTTGGTGGTACAATACAATGAAATATTTCATGAGAATGTAACAAGGCTACCTCCTTGTAGGGAACTAGATCTATGAATTGACTTTCATCCAAGGATGACATCGATATTTTTAAAATTATATCAGATGGATCCCACAAATCTTCATGAGATGTGGCTACAGTTGTAGGATTTTTAGGATAAGGGATTTGTGAGACCTGGTGTTTATCTTAGGGAATCCCTAGTTTTTTTTCTAAAATGGTGGTTAGGAGCTTGAGGTTATATGTAGATTACCAGAACATATATAATTTTATTGTGAAGAATAAATTTCCACTACTATGGACTGAATACTTATTTTATTAGTTGAGAGGGGCGCGATGGTTCTTAAAGATTATCCTTGGTTCCAGTTATCACTACCTGCGAGTATGATATGTGGATATTGAGAAGATGACATTCATATGTCTCTATATTCCCTATGACTACTTTGGGATTCCTTTCAGTTTGAAGAACACCCCATAAGTGTACATAGGGATAATAAACCTAGTTTTTAATCCTTTCATAGAACAATTAATGGAAGTCTTCATCAATGAAATTCTAGTGTATTCGACATCCGAGGAAGATAATGAGAGAAACTTGAGGATAGGCTTAGACACACTCTGAGATCACCCTCTTTATAGGAATTTCTCAAAGTGTTAGTTTTGGATTTTAGAGGTCCACATTTTAGGAAATTTCATCTCATATTCCACAGTATTAGTGGACCTAGAAAAGGATAAGGTCTTTATTTATTGGGATCCACCCAGTAGTGTTACCAAGGTGCATATTTTCCTTGGGTTGGTAGGGTACTATCAGAGGTTTGTACCTGATTTCACCATAGTGGAATCACCCTTGACAAATTTGACCTGAAAAGGGTATCCTTTTGTGCGAACTGAGAGATACTAGAAGTTCTTTTAGGATTTTTGGAAAAGGTTTTCTATCCCCCTATATTGAGATTACTAGAGGAGGGTGTTGATAATTTTTTGTTCTCTGATTCATCAAGGAAAAGACATGGTTTAATTTTTATATTGATGAATACTATTATTTCATATGGTTAATTCTAGAGGAGTCCACATTATTAGTTTTATGCAATCAGAGATGTTGAGTTAGCAATGTTAGTCTTCACAATGAAGATTTAGTGACACTATCTGATGGGATAGTATTTTATCATTTACTCTAACTATAAATGTCTCATGTATAACTTTTTCACAAAAGGTTCTTAACTTGAGAAAAATGTGATGGCTAGAGTTTCTCCAAGACTATGACTTTGAGATTTTATGTACTCTTGAGAAGGGAAAATGGTGGTAGAGGATCCCATATATATATCTTATTCTCATTTGTTGGATAAGGTGTTAAAGTAGTTAGCCTCATTAAATATTTCATTTGTGGAAAAGGATGGTTATTCACATATTCATTCGATGGTAGTTACCAAACCACTTTTACAGTGTTTTAGGGATGATTAGTTTGAGCATACCAACTATGAGAACATACATTCTCAAATATCCACTGGAAATGATCCTAATGATATTCTAAAGGTGGGAAGAACACAATACCTTTTTGAGGGTAGATGATGGTTCCATTGAATTTGTAGGAGGAGGTGTTTTGGGAGTTCTATACATCCCCTTTGGTGGTATGTGTAGAAGTAGAAAAGGTTTACTGGGACCACAAATTTTTTTTTGTATCCAATAATGGAGAAGGTGGTTGTAGTTTTGTTTCTCCCAATACCTCAATTTTCTGATGGTGAAGGTAGAAAACTAGGTTCTAGAAGGTTTAGCTCAACCCTTTGAGGTACCGGAGTAAAACCGGTATTGTATTTTCCAGAACATCATGATGGTCTTACCACTTATTTCTAAGGTACATGATTTCATCTAGGTGATATTAAATTGAATCACTAAGTTTAACCACTTTCTGTCTATTTGGGAGAAGATTCCATTAGAGTGCTTGTATCACCATTACATTCAAGAGACAGTTTTCCTCTATGGAGTAAAATTGATGATCATCTTGGGCCATGATGATCACTTCACATCTCTATTATAAAGATGATTACATGAGGCCTTTGGGAATTATTTAGATTAGATCATCAAGTTTAACCCCTAGAATGATGACCAGATAGGGCAGAACATTTAGTTCTTGGAGAATATTCTCTAGAATTTTATATTGGACTTTGGTTATATTTGGGAGGACCATTTACCCTTGGTGGAGTTTAAATAAAAAAACATCAACCATTACACCTTTGGTATGGCATAATTACATGATTTTTATTGGAGACATTGTGGGTCCCCACTTTGTCGGACTGATCTATGTGATTTAGCATTCATGGACTTAGAGTTGGTGAGAGCTACGACAGAGTAGGTGTAGATCATTTAGGAGTGAATGAGGACAGCACAGAGCTGTCAAAAGCCTTATACAGAGGGATATACAAGTTCTTTGGTGTTTTGTGAGGGAGACCCTGTGTTCCCAACTGTATCCCATCGATATGGATTGAGGTGGGTGGTCATAGTGGAAATTCATTTATGAGATTCATTACTCCCTTCTAGATACCACGTAGAGTTGGTAAGGTGGTGTACCACAAATCACTGCCTCCATAGTTATACCATGTACATGATTTCTTTTATATGTTTTAGTAGAGGAGGTACCTACATGACCCATCACACTTTATCGACTGTTGAAAGTTGTTTATCATGGATTGACCAACCATTATAGAGTACTCAATGGAGATCGAGTATTGAAAGAAGAGGATCCTTTATGGGTGTTAAATTACCCTTTTGTGAGTCCAATGGAAGCACATGAATATTCAAGAGAGCACTTGGGAGTGAGAGACCCAGATTTAATCGCAGTTCAATAATATTTTAAGTATGTCTTTTAAATTTCAGGGTGAAAATCCCAAAGGTTGGGAGAATGTAATTACTTTTACATTCCATTTGGTATTTATGTATACTAAATGGATTATTATCAAGACCTGGTGTAGAGATAACATGCAATTTTGAGGCCCTATGTTCAATGAATAAATTCTCGAAATATATTACATATATTAAATTCCACTCATTCATAGTTTTCCTAAAAAAGTGGAATAAATCCTGAATGGTGCCCCATATCATAAATATGAGGGCACTATTGAGTTCAGAACGTGTGTTTTAACCAAGGAGAGAAATTATCATAGAAAATATGGATAGTTTTTGTAAAAAAAATTCATGAGCATGACAGAAATAAGATAAATTAAGTAAAGAACTTATTTTATTTTGTTAAACGTAGTGACCTGGTTCCTCATTAAATATTATATTATGGATTTTTATTAGGTTTATCTGCAAACCTTAGAGACCATGAAGTCGTTGGAGGAGAGTGTTCTTGGATAACGACCATAGATTGAGATTATATCATAGATCGTTTCACCAAAAATTATTTTTGATATTTTCAATGATGTCAATGAAACCATTCTTCATTAATGATTGATCCAAACTCTATCTATGATGTTTTTTTTATTTTTATCACACTTATGAATTCTATATGCATGTGGATCAATTACATGAATATAATTGATACTTGCATCATCGATTGAATTAAATTAATGGAGTTTTATAATCGTTCATGGGGATTTTTTTACGTCTTATTTCATCTCCATATATGGAAACAAATCAAATCAAAACAAACATTGACTGGGGTTTATTACCCAAATTTTATATTTTATGATTTTGTCTCTTATTTTTTGATTGATCATATTTGGAATTTTATTTGGCCAATAGTTCGACCAATACCTCGTTCCCGGTTATTTCAAAACCATTCTTTATTGAAACGAATTAAAACCACAGGTATGACATGTGATGGTGGTGGTGGTTCAAGAATTGATGATGATGATTGTAAAATCAAGGGTAAATGAGTTCATATCGATTTTTTTTTTATCTTTTTGGGTTTTTCACCGAAAATAAAACATTTGGGGAATGTTTCTTATCCATTTAGTGGGTTGTATTATAGAGATAAAACGGTGAAAAGGCTTAGTTGACATAGATCTGAGATCAAAAGAGTGTTTTATAATAGAAATGGAGGTGGAAATGGTGGTCAGGGAAAAATAGAGTAAAACACTCAGTATCTGGAAAATGCAAAGCAACGCAACATGTAAATATTGATTACAAACCATGTGGGGATCATTCAATAGTGACATGGGTTTCAAGAAGAAGATAAGAATCACATGGAATGTGACCCCTATCACATGGTGTGTGTCCCATACTATATGGATCAGCTTGTATATCAAAGAATACATGAACATGGGAAAAAGTAGATGACCAGTGGCATGTTGTGTACTTTAACATGGCCCCATCCTAGTGTAAAGAAGGCTGGCACACGCACACGACCACCAAACACGAACACGTCCAAGTGACATGGGTACGGTATCATGGGTCTTTGCACATCAATTTACTCCTTTTACAAACAATGTATACTGAGACTTATATGTCGTGTGAATCTCTTCCATGCAAGCAGGAATGGGGATGGATGGACATTCCATGTACCCCCAGGTACATGCCATGTACCCCCTTAAATGGTTTTTATAGATCTTTGTTTCCTTCTTTTGGACTAGTATAGGTTGACTGTGTTTTCTTGGTCATTTTCCTTGATGGTATAGTGAAGCATTACATCCAAATCATAGGATTTTTGTCCCATCTAGAGGTGGAGTCTCAAATAGAGTTTTGGTGTCCCTCTATGTGACCAGAGTGATATCCTCTATTATCATTATTCCATAGATGGTTTTGTGTATTCAGTATCAAATCCCAATGTAGTAAATTTTCCTCTATATATTAGGTAATGTCATTGGGTTTTTTGGTATCGCTGATATATGATCCCCTATATAGTGGGTTGATCCAGATTGGGTTCATGGTATCCCCCAGTAGTTCCGGGTGTGACCCCTTATTTGAGTATCAAGGTCTTATGAGACCAGTGAGCTTTCTTGGGATTGGAATAATGATCTAGGAACCTTCATTGAGTGTCTCTAATGATATCATGGCTCATAGAGGATATTCTCTAAGAAAAAAAATTGTTTCTAGTATAATCCTTTAGTCAAAATCTGGTTATGGCTACCTGGTGGAGTGGTGTATTTTTTACGTATTTTTTGGTGTTTAAAATATAAATTGATTTTTACATGTCGTATTGATATGACTATACTTTGTGCTTCATGTTTAGTGTTTTTGGGGTGCCCTAATGGGTATTTGTTTCTCACCCATGCATGGGATTTTCCCACACATGTCGTGTCTTATGTATAAAATGACCCTTTTGATGGTTTCTGATGAGGAAAGGGAGTGGGTGAAGCATAGTTGGAGTTTGAAAGACCAAGGGGTTAATCAAGAGCTTGCATTTGGCATATTCCTCACCCTTAGAGTAGGTTTTACTCTATACAATTTTTCATTGGGAATGTATATAGCCCCCTTTTTCTATTTCCATTACTTTTCTATCATACTCTATTGTGAGATCTTATATATAATCGTGAACTATTTTAGGTATTTTACATTTCATTATTGTTTTGGCATATAGATGTGTGCGTGATTATTGATCATTTATGATAATTCCTACCATTTTTGGGATATGCCTACTCAGCACGGATCACCATCCCTTGACCTATTAGTGGGGGGAATGGGGTAGTCACCAGTCATACCTCAGTGGTTCAGGTTGTATTAGGAAGAATAAGTGGTCTCATGATTCTCCCTCAATGTTCTAGTATAAGAGATGTTGATAATGTGGTTCATCATGTTTTCTTTAACCCACTAAAGAATGAATCCACAAAATACCTCATACTCAAACTCCCATTTCACATTATAAATTCATTCTGGATTATGTGTACCAAACACTAATAGATGCATTCATTTGACTAAAGTTACATCCTTTATTTTTAATGGATAGATATGGTAGTTGGCACCATTCCAAAAAATCAACTGACTATAATTGAATTCCATAATTTATCTAAATATAAAACTAAACCCTCTAATACTAGATGTTGGGAAATATGGAACATAATGAATACACAAATGAAAAATCAGGTGAGATCACATCGTTAATCAATTTTCATCCCCTTTGAAGATAAATGAAAAATTTTAAGTGGATTCACAATGCCCAAATATATTTGCAAAACAAATATTGACAATAAAAATTTTCAATGTGGAAAACCCAAAGGGAAAAAACTATGAGACCTACTCTAGAGAGAATAATCCATTAATAATGAGGATTACTAGATAGAAACTCCCAAAGGTGATTGGGATATCAAAAAAACACTCTAATAAAATAGTGTATAAAAATAAGAAAGCAGATTCAGTCAGTAAGAAACTACCACACCTGAAATACGAAAAAAATAAGAGGAATTTCACTTGATATAGATTAGAAAACTATTGAATAAAACCTAACTAAACTAAAATGAGTAGAGATAAATATCCACACCACAAAACATCTACAGCTCCAAAAAAACATTCACTACTCAAAAATCAATAACACTAAATCTATATTACATTTATCAATTTTTAAAGTAGAATGTGAATAACCATGGGAGGAGAGCCTCAAAATTAATACTAACTAATGAAGTTAGTTAGTCTAAAAAACTTATGTTTTCATATTAATTGATATCCAAGACTATGATCCAACCACAAGGAGATCAAGCAAGGTTAAGATTTCATAGATGTTTATTGTTCATTTGTTGTGTCTCAATGATTCTGAGGAGATAGATCATAGAAAATCAATGGGAAACTAAAAATTGGATTTAAACTGAATAATGACTCAATTAAAGATTTTGAGGAAACTAGTTACGACCCATAAAAAAACTAATTGTGTTGTGTGCGCTGAGGAAGAAGAATTCCCTAATCTTGTTAATGAATATTGATCAACTGAAAAAAAAAGTTATTTAAGATGTAGATATCATGTTCATGATATTAAATATATATTTATTTGATTTAATTCATGAAGAAGTGGGTTTTCAGGTTCACGGTTTCCATATATGTGAGTTTACAGATGTGTGTATGTCAGGTGCTTGATGTAGTGTGTAGTATATGTCCTAGTTAGCAGACAAACCACCAGTGATCCATGCATCACTATATTGTATCCAACCTAATGAAAATAGTATGTAATGATTATAAAAGTGTTTCGGGACCTATGTTACATGATATTTTGACGATATTGTTGAATAATATTTTGATATCTATTTTGGGTTGAAGAAGATGTCACATATGTTGTTTCTTGAAGCTAGTTGGTTAACAAAGATATCAGTATGACTCTATAGGAAGTATTTTTTTATGATGTATTCTCTTGAAAAATGGGTATTGTGTGATAATTTTATTCTTATGTCATCTTATTCTGGGTATGCTCTAAAATTAATGAACTGATCATTGTTTTATGCACATTAGAGAACATAAAGTTGAGTTTGAGCTTTGTTGATTGAAAATAGAATTCCAGTTGTGGTTTTGAATGAAGGAAGTGCTTTAGTAGAAGTCCATATGTGATGAATCTTACAATTTTACTATTAATTAAAGGAATATTTTTTGAATATGAAGGTTTCATTAGAGAAAAATTAAATATATTTTCCTAGAAATTAAATGATTAAACCTGGAAAAATTAGGTACGTAGTAGAAATTTTTTAAAATATTTGCTAAATATACATAGTCATTGGTGGAATGAAATGGAACTTCTACTGACACATGGATGAAATAAAATTCTTTTAAATACATGAAAAATAGCTATAAAAAGATTTTACAAATTATCTACAGTGAATATAATTTTATGCGAGACTTATTTAAAAAGGAAAAAAATACAATGTGGTATGATCAACTAATTCCTAGAATTGACTCTTTATTCTAAAAAACTATAAATAGAGGGGATAATAATTCATCAAGAGAAAAGTCATGAGATTAAATGACAAAGATAATGATGAAGAATAAACTAATTGAGGAAAAAAATGATTCAACAAAGAAGATTCAGGATTTACATTTATCTTTAAATTCTCTTATGTCTATATTATTTGTTATCATATAAACTTATTTTCATTAAAATCATTAACATTAATTAAAATCATTGAGTGTATTTTATTTTTTTATTTTTTTATTAAATTTCATATTATTTCCTTTTTCATCAATCTTAACTTCAATAAGTTTTTATTGGGAATTTTCATTTCAAATCATTTTTTATTTCTTTTGGTGCATCGACAGATAAAAACAAAATTCAAGAGTATTTAAAATTCATTTACTCACTTCAGTATATCAATAGATTGAGAATATGAAAATGAAAATGTTGAAGATTATTGATTAAATGGAATTTTAATCCAAGATTGACTTTCTGATAACCTTTTTTTAAGTTTACTTTACAAACACCTTCTTGAAAAATATTGAGTTCAGTGCAGTAGAAGTTATATATCTCAATAAGGAATATAAATATTTTTTCGTCTTAAAACGTCATAGAATCTCTATTTCAACAACATCATTCGTTCAGTAAACTGCTCAATTGGACTCCTCTTGATATCTTTTAGCATTCTCTTGGTCGATAACATATTTTAGTTTTTAAAATTGGTATCACCACATGCACTACTTTCATCATTTCAATTAATCATATACCATCATCTTTATAGGAATTTTTTTTAATATTTTTAATATTTTATAATTAAATAAGAAATTAGAACATTTAGTGGGTAATAATTTATCAAATACCCCAATTTTTTGTATAAATTTATTGTTTTTAAGAATTATTTTCCACTTTTAATGTATTAATATTTTTATTTATGGTATATATTTCTTTGATACATTGAAGGGGTTAATCATTTCACTTTATCAATGGATTTTATTAGGTAAAAACTTTTCATTTATCTATTGAAAATGATTATTTGTGGTGGAATTTGGGAGTACGACTTACATTTTCAATTAAATTTTAATATCATGATCAAATTATAACTAATAGTTTTTTCATCCAAATGGTTAAAGAAATGACATCCTTATCCTAGTTGAGTTTTTAATTTTTTTTGAAATTGTTGGATGGGTTAACTATAGTGGCCTATTAATTATTAAATCGTTCTAGCCAATATTTGAGACTAATTATGTTTAGCTACTAAATTATGTTTGTCTATTCATAAATAAGAAAATTAAAAAATTGAAAGAACCATAGAATGAAAAATGAATTTCATTAAAATCTGTTCAAAATGTTCATATTTAATTAACCTTCTCAAAACTGGAAATAATATTTTCCAAGACTATTTCTTTCTAGGAGATAAATAATCAATTTTTTCATTATATAATTCATGGGTGGAAACATGTTTAAAAATAAATTCTTTTCTATAATTACAATATTTCATTTTATAAGTTGAATTTTCTTTCACATAATTTTTTGAATTAGTTTCTTGAGGAAAATAAAAGAATCATATTTTGGGGAATTTGATGGGATGTTATTTCAAAAATTTTATTCCATGAATTTTGGTAAAATTATAATTATTTGGCATCCAAAATATACTTTAATTGATTAAAAAAAATTCTGATCTTCAGTTTTAAAATAAAATTATTTGAATATTTGAATTAAAATATAAATTTTTGGTGATTAATTTATCATTTCCTCAAGCCTTAATTTTTTTACATTTATAAATAGATACATATATTATTTAAATTTAATCATAATTATAATATAATATTTAAGTGATTTTTAGGGTTTTGTATTTTTAATGTAAAATATTTAAGGTTTTATGTTATTATTTTAAATATTCATTATTTGAATAAATTATTAATTTCTGTTGTTAAAATTGAAAATTCATGCAATAATTTGATGATGGTGGTATTTTCATATTTATAAGTTATTTTAAAATAAATAATGAAAAAATTATTATACACCTCTTGTATGTGATAAATCTAAAGCCCAAAAATTTGACTAATTTCAAATATGTGCAAGGATCAAGTGCATCAATGAAAGTATCACCCATTACTAAGAAGGATAATGAAATATCAATGAAATGATAACCCACACTATTGATTGATAAAAATATCCATAGAAGTATAACACTGTTATAACATGTAAAAGTTTACCAGACCATCATAAGAATAAATAAAAATAGCTTAGGAGTTGAATCCATACATGATCAAAATGTTAAAGAATTAAAGGGTACTTGAAGTTGTAGGAGTTATAATTCTAATTGAAGAAGGTAGGAAGTCTTTAAAACTTTGGTTCAAACATTATTTGATACCCATGATCAATATCCAACCTAAATGATATATATTGAGGGGGGGTTTCTTAGAATATCCAAGCGCCTTGGTTGAACCTCAACGTGACTGAGATGATCGATCATTAAATTTTAGAGTAAAAATATATCTTGGATTGAAAATTAAGACTTACTCAAGTATAAATTGTTGGGAAACGGGGTAAACTGATAAGAAGAATGAGTTTTTTATGTGCACTTAGGAAGAAAAATTTCCCAATTTTATTGTGGCTGATTGATCAATTGATGAACCAAGATGTTGAAGATAGAGATAAAATGTTTGATAGATTAATTCTATATATACAAGATATAACTCCTGAAGAAGAGGGGTCTAGAGTACTCTTTGTCTATAATATGAGTTCATATAGGTGTTTCGTATAGGTTATCGATGTAAGACCATCTCTAACCCATCACAAAAATGAAGAGTAAGCACTGTTTTAGAGTACAAAACAACTCCAACCCTTTATTGCCTTTAATGAAAAAATTAATATATGCCACAGTGCATTATAGATATGAGTTATTTTTTTTATTCATTTTATCAAATGAATGAATGGTTTAAATTTACTTTGATATATAAAAAACATGAATATTATTTATAGACTTGAAAATGAAGTAAATGGGTAGTAGTTGATTTCACTCTTCATACATCATTTTGGATTAATCATACCCCAAAATGACATATAGGATTGGATTTGATCTAACGAATGAGAGAATATCTGGATATCAAAAAATTCACAAGAAATATATACATTGTTTTATTTTATCCAAACTAAATAAAATATTATTCAAATATGAGACAAGTGGTTGATGATCACTGTTGCAAGACATTTCCTGAGATATAGCCAATCTCATTGGGGAAGATATTGAGCTCATTTCTGAGGTGATTAATAAGTAACTTAACAATTTGATGATGTCGGTTGGAAATTTTTTTATGTGTATTTTGAAAAAATATATATGTAATTCTAGGTTATATTTTAAAAAAACTGATGCAGAAAGGGGTCATCCTAGGTGTTTCCTTTATGTAAAAAAGTATTTGAAATATAAATGTTTTTATATTTAAAAATCTATATGTTTTATATTTTGATACATATATTTCCTTTATTTTAATTTTTTTAGAAATAATTCCATTAATATATTAGAGTAAAAATTTTATGTTCTTAGCACTAAATATTTTATAATGTATATTATATTGTACTTATTTTATTTTTCATTTTGTTTATTTATATTATGTTTTATATGATAATTCACTTCATCAAATAGAATTTAGATTTTATATATATTTTGTTAGATATATTATTCCAAATCCACATATATGAAACATAATAATGTCTAAATTTGGTAGCTATGAAAATTATAATTAATAAAGTTGAAATACATTATAAATGAAATTTGACACACTTAATAAACATATAAAAAACTAAAAATTACAACCATTTCATTAAAAGATTTAATGAAAAGTGATTTTAGAGAAACAACATATTCTTATTTTAAACCAATAAAATTGTATTTATAAAAAAAATTACATTCCACTCATTTTAAATTATTTAGTATATTTATGAATTTTTTTTATTTTAAACTACCATTTAGATTCTTATGCTATGTTTTTTGTTTTATTTTTATTGTTTTCACATTTTATATTTTATATGTTTTTAATTTTATCTACTTGAAATATAATAAGTTTTCATATATTTCAAGTAGTTGAATTTGAAATATTATAAAATATAAAATATAATTAAAATATAACTGACTATTGAAACATTTTCAAAACATGTAAAAATGGTTGATAGTAAATGGAATTTAGTAATTTTAGTAGATAAACAATCACATAGGGAATAGAATACATTATTGTTTCAAATAATTTAATTCAATGGAAAATATATACATGAATGAATACAAATACTCTCTATGCTAAGGTGTTATCCCACTTGATGGTGTACAAATGGGATTCCCATATCAAGATCTTTGACCATTTTTCTAGGGTGGAGTACGATGACCAGGAGAGGGATGTTCCTCAGGAACTAGAACCTCAACATTCAAATGCTCTACATATGTCTCAATAGGAAGAAGTGTCAACTAGATGTTATCCTATGACCTTGATCTGTCTCCCACAATTTGAGTACAAGGATCCACTATCGTCACCTGGGGGAACCATACAGCTTATGGAGGATCGAGCATAAAAGGAGGATGCATTGGAAATTACTCCTGATAGAAGCTCGGATGAGCTGTACACATAGAAAATTATAGATATCCAAACAACATGAATGGATTGCATGACTCATAATGCACAATCAAAATTGAATGAAGTTGTAATGCTCTAGGGAAACCCTCTTCTTATAAAACAGGTGATCCCTCAGGTTCATCACGATGTAGTCTACGCCATTGTCATTGTGGCTAATCAACATTAGCAGCTACTGGAGGAGGTTCATGAGTTGGAACCTCAACTCTCTAGAAAGGAATGGAATCTCCTTGGGGTGGAAGATCTAAGATACAATCGTGAACCACACAATAAGATAGAATCATTATGTACATTTTACCATGGATCCCTGCCAGGTTAGAGACCTCATCCTTCCCTAAACCAGACATGGAGATTTTTTATTGTAGTGAAGTATGTTGTAAAGAGATTCAAAATGAATTATAAAATAACAATATAAAAAAATAATGTAAATTTTTGTTGGAATCAATGTTTTTCATTGATAATAATGGAGTATGGTTTTTGATTATTGTCAATCAATGCATGGATTAATATAGAGTTTTCAAGTAATGTGGCCATATAAATGTGGCTGAAAGTAGTGTCAATGGTGGTGCAACATCCCAGTTTTTTCCAAATTTTTGGACATCAAAATCGGGAATCTATTCATAGGAATATATGGTATGAATAACGGGAAAATGAATTAAAGAAAGGGAGAGAACCATGTGGATTATGAAATGGACCACGTACCATGTCTGGGAACGGTTCACAGACCTCATACGGATCAGTGGAAATGGTACTCAGAGTGGTTCTCGGAACCAAAAATGTTTTTAAGAGAATGCATGTGATACATCGAAGGATGGAGTTTTGTAGGATTGTTGTGGTTTGCGAGACATGATTGGTATACAATGGAGGTTGTACCAAATCAGTGATTTGGTAAATATTGGATTAAGGGATTTTTTGGATCTATTATTTCCTATATTAAGAGTAGTAGTCCACTTCATTTAAGGGATATAACGATGAATAAAAAAAAGAGAGGAATTTGGAGATGTCCGGATTGGTCTGCAATAATGCAACTTCGCATAGAAAGAACTGTTTCTCGAGGAGAAAACATCCCATGGAAGAATGTGTAGTTCATAGAGGATGATATTTTAGTATGTGGTAGAGCATGATAGTACGCAAATAAATAAGGGTTGTGTGTAGAGTAGATGTAGTTCACGAAGTAGTGGTTGTTTGAAGAAGGTTGTTTGTAGAGGCTAAATACGGAGCTAGTACGCAGAGAACATGCAATAGCAAAGCAGGACAATTTTTGGCAGAATTAATGAAGTAAGAAGAGAAGGAAAGTACACATAAGAGCAGGGCATTATGTGTTGGGTTTGGAAGGTATGCCAAAATAGTAGTGGTATGCAAAGAAGGCGATCTTCGAACCATACCCAATACTTAGTACAGAGAGGAGTTAGGGAGTTACGTGGAACACCTAAGGAAGCATGAAAATTGACCAAATCTATTTCCGAATTTAATTTCCATTAAATAATAGTCTGTGGGAAAGTAAATTCGAACTATGGATGAAAACGAGACTTCAACATAGAGTCCCTTTATAGTTAATGATGCATGATTTAATACTAAACCATTGAAAATACATTCAAGTCGATAAACATAGTGAATATTCTTCCAACATAGTGAGTAAGGGGGAGTTAATGGAAGTGTTTTGAGGGAAGTAGTGAGTTGCCCCATAAATCTTGTAAATGTAGTGTTCATAGAATAGAGTGATTGTGACTAAACATTTGTATTCCAAAGCTAGTGAAGATTTGTGGATTTTGGTATGACTAACACACTATCGACGTATAGTCCTTGGACGTTTACCTTAGCGATGAACCAAGTAAAAGTGATGTGTGGTCTCTTTGAATGTGATTGTTTGATTGTTTTTCTTATCCATCATAATGGTTTAACGAGTTTGTACCAATATGGTAATATGATCCATCACATTAAAAGAAACATTTTACACCCTAATTCAACCCTCCTCTCCCAAGGTGTTTTGGTTCCTTCAAGTGGTATTAGATTGAGGTTCACATATATTGGATACTCTACCATAAAATTATTCTCTATTAGATATCTGAGTTTCACTATTGAGTCAACAATGAAGTTTAGTCTTGATGAAGATTTGGTTATCTCTGAGCCAAAGTCTATGTCTAGTAAGAACATGAAAAACAAAAGGAATAAAGACAAGAGACAGTTGAAGAAGTACCACTTATCTGATTCTCCACACCTTTCAAAAAATATTGATTTCTCAATCTTATAAAGTAAGGATAAAGTAGAACTGATATCCACAAAAGTGAAGCACAACCATCCCACCTCATGTAAATCAATATTGTCAAGTGATCAGGAGGTATGTTTTAACAATTTTGAAAGTTTCCCTCTAAATAATGTTCCTAGAAAAAGTGAGGAGGAAGATCAATCTAAAATATAAGATTTATATTCAATAAAAATATTTAGAAATTATCTACATGGTATTCATGAAGAAAGAGTAGTCGGTCTTTGTATAATTTTTCAATCTATGCAGGTGGAAATCAACTAGTTGAGAAAATTAGCAGATTATATGGAGGAAATATGAGAAATAAATTTCGAAAAATGTTTTAATCTCTCAATAAAGGTTGGATCCTTTATAGAAACAAACAGGGAACATGAAATTAGTTCTAAAAAATACCTCAAATAATTTTAAGATAAAGAGGAGGTCAAAAAGTCCCTTGAATAAAATATCGATGCACATTAAGAGAAAAAAATAGAAATCATTTCAAGGGTCTATAGTTGGATGGAATATCCAAGAAGATCAAGGGACATGACTCTTTGATTTATAGTAAATGAAGGCTACATGAAGAAGAAATTTTTAGAATGAAGAATACCTGTGAAGAAAAGATCATTATGATTGAATATCGAAAAACAATCGTTAATATGAAATGTCTAGAAATGAAAGCTCAATTGGAAAATCTTGAAAAGACGTATATAGTAACTTCACAAAATAATGAAACATTTTCTATTTCTACTCAATGAAAATTGGAGGATTATAAAGTTTAAATACCTTGAACAAGTGATAAAAATATCATGAAATCTTTTGATGACCTATCTCAAACAGTAGAGGAGAAAAAGGTACTATACAAACTAACTTGTAATAATGTATCTAAACCTTTTGTCATGATGATTTCAGGCTATTTGAAAAATACTGGACAAGTATGGATGATTAAAGGAGATATGAAACCTACCACCATGACTTGGGTGGATAAGAAAAAGACTATGGAATCGGGTTTCCCATAGAGATGTCAATAGTTCATGAAGAACAGATAACAACCTTATACAAGGGATACAAAGAAATCATGATTTGTGTGGAGATGTTGTTGCTGCCATAGAATTGAGAATTTTCATTAAATATTTGGTACAATCATTAAAATGTAAAATAATAAAGGAATCATATCTCTTGAATAATTATTCCATAGATAAAGAAACAATATCCATTGGTCCAGAAGCATTTGTTTACTATAAACATATTCAGAATTCTTGATAGCATTTATGATGAATTCAATGGAAGTTTGCACAAGGTTGGTATATTCTCATCTCAACATGTATTAATTTTTTATATTAAAATAAGACCACCAATGTCGTCGATATATGTTTAAGCTACCTTGATAATAAATAATAAGAATATTATGAACAAAAATTCTCTAAGGAAGATTTCATGTAAGGAATATGAGAAGACCATGAATTTTAAATCCATGGAGTTGAAGGGTAGTTCATCCAAAAGAGCTACTAAGAGGGTTGAAACTCAAATGAACCCATGTGGAACATCCAAACCTACTACAACAATTCTAAATGACATGATGGATATTTGGCCAAAACATTTGGAAAGAATGGGAAAAATTAAAGATGCATAGGATAAAGAAGATGAATAAGTGAAAGAAAATATTCCACATGATGAAGGAAAAGTATTAGAGAGAATGAAAATAAAATGAAAATCAGGTGCTAAAGAAATTTTTTGTAAGATAAAAATGAAACCTCGTCACATTGCAAAGGGATGTTTAACCTTAATACCAGTGCAAGAATCAGTCCTCAGGAGGAGTAAGAATGTTTCATCCATGATGGCTATTAAGATGAAGAAGTAACTGGACAATGCAGAAGAGAATATGAAGAGATCTATTCCACAAAAATATAAATTTGAACATGTGTTCAGATGTGAAATCATGAATACTTAATCAAATGGAACAACTTGGTTGAGAAAAGGATATCAACCATGCAATTCATATTGATGATGCAAGGAGGACCACCTTATCCCCTTAATCATTTGTGTATTATTTTTTCTCTTATAATATAGGGAATTGAAGGTGAAGAAAGAACATAGGGGGAGAATCTGATAAGAAGATGGGGCTGTAAATTCTTGATATCCAAGCTAATGAAGTCACATGATTAAAATTTATTTGGGTCTTCTCTCCAAACATAAATTTCTTGAAATCCATTCAGGAGGAGATCCACCATTATAAGGATGCTGATAAGTATATCCCTTGAAGGGGATACAAATTTAGAGTGATGAAGAAGCTGCCAACATTTTTATTTCAATTGTTATTCTGATAGATTAACCTAAAAATTTCTTGAAGGTAATATCATTAAAAAAGGAGTTCCTTGTATCAAGATTAGTGGTCATAGAATAGATTGAGATGCTGAAATAGTGGAAGTATTGTAAAATATTATAGACTGAACTAAATAATACAATCTGGGAGAAGATTAATAATAAGAAACAATGGCTAAAGAAACCTCATTTGAACCACACAAGAGAAATATAAGAACTAAAATTGATTAATTCAATATCAGTACAGATTGGACCACACCCTCACTTTCAAGCGGTATGAGGAATGATGCACTATCTACCTCATTTAAAGAAGTTTTGGAAACTGAACCATGGGATGGAGTTACTTGAGCAGAATATCACAATTCAATAAAAAACAAGGAACACAAAGTGTGTAAAGGATATTCCAAGGTTAAAGGAATTGGTATTGTGGAATGATTTGATCACATTGGCGAGACTGGAGTAGATCAAGTAGATGTTGGAGACAATGTACCGGAATGGAATTATTGAAGAAAAAAATTAATTTGAATGGTTCACACCATGATCATGGTATTACCATCTATATTCTTATCAAAATAAGCATCAAATCAAGATAGGATGTGTTGATCATAATAGTTTAATGAAAATTTCATAGGAATATCAATTTATGGTTCCTGAGTAGATAATTAATATTATCCATAGAGGCAGCAAGAATGAATTTTTTGATGGATTTTCCTATCACGTGAATGAAGAATTATAAATTTTTACTCTGATTATATTTGGAAATAAACATGGAAAGCAAGAGGACAATACTTATGTGGATCCCACCATTTATAGAAGAATCAGAAGAAGAAAATTTTACATGATTGTAACATGGTTGGATATCATCTTGGAAACATGCCCAATGACCCACTTTCAAAGTAATTTTAAGGAATAACATATGGAGGTAGTCAAAATAATCATGATAAATAACGTCCACAAGTGGTGGAGCATTCTCTAATTTAATGGAATTTTTATGCTTGTTGAGAAAGAAATAGGAAAAAACTACCCTCATCACTAATAGAGATGGTTATATCTTAGTTATGAAGTCCTACACCTAGCTACTCTATAAGAAGCATCAACAATATGATATTGGTGATGAGGTGAAATGGCCGATGATGATCCACCAAGATAATAAGAGAACAATTGATGATACAAAGCATCAGCTGAACCTCAGTGTTCAACCATATCCTTATGCTTTAGGAGGGTAGGAAAATATCCTCTCCCCAATTTTTTTAACTGTGTTAATTGTTTTGGGAAAGTGATATAGGTTTATGGGTGAGATAATATCTATAGAGAGTATGTTTTAGAGATCTACAAGTCAAGATTCAGTTCTTTGGGTTTATTTCCAATGGCAGAGAATGGATAAATTCTATTGAGGGTGAACTAGAATTTTCTGGATATAGGAAAGATGATAAATAGAGAAAGTCAGAAATGAAAATATGGGGGAGAAAAGAAAATAATGCGAACTCAATTCATGTCATCTCTTTTGTTTTCTACACCAAGAACTGCTCATGTAGACTTAGAATGATGGATGAGTTGTTTCTTAAAGGTTCAGGTTTTTATCGTCGTTAGTGCTTCTGTGAATTTATCTGAAGATTACCAACAAACCCAAAGGGTGGTGGTTGGAACCAAGTATGTTAGTAGATAATAATGGAAAGTGGTTCATGTTTTTTTTAATCAGTACATTGATAGCCGGGGAGTTTTCAAGGAATGTAATCATAAGAATGAGGCTGAAAATAGTATTGATGGTGGCATAGTTTCATAGTGTTTGCCACATTTTTTGGCCTCAAAATCAGGATTCTATTTATAGGAATGAATGGAATGAAGAATGGAGAAGGAATTCAACAAAGGGAGAGAACTGTGTGGAACTGGACAAGGAATTCGTAACATTTTCGGGAATGGTCCACAGACCGCCTATAGATCAACGTGAATGGTATGCGGAACGGTTTGTAGAATCAATAATGGTATGTGGTGATGGTTCACGAAGAAGGAATGGGGTACATAGAAGGATGGAGGTTCGTGGGACTATTTTGGTTTATGAGATAGGATCGATATATGGTGGATACTATACCAAATCATAGAATTTGTAAATCTTGTACTGTCAAATTTTTCAGATCCATTTTTTCCTATATAATGAGCATTAATCCAATTCATTTTCGGGACAGAATGAAGATTAAAATAAATTGGCTGAATTTGGAGAAGTCGAGAGTGGTTTATGCGATGGCAACTCCACAAAAAAAGATCTATTTTGTGGAGGAGAAAAAAATCTATAGAAGAGGGTGTGGTTCACAGAGGAAGATCTTATAGTATGCAATAGAGCAAAGTAGTATGTGGAGAAAGTAGGGTTGTGGGCAGAGTAGAGGCAGCTTGTGAAGGACCAATTTTCAAAAGGTGTTTTGCAGAGGCAGTATATGGAGCTGGTACGTGGAACACATGAAGTACAAAGAGTAAGAAATTTTATTAAAGAAGTAAGGTAGTACATGGAGTATGGAAGTATGCTTAATATTTGGGTAGTAAGTGGGCGGGCTGTACGGTATACGAAAACAACAATGTTATGTGGAGGAGGTGATCCATGAACCATAACCGCAACATAGTATATGGAGGGGGCAGAGTGGTATGCAGAACACCCAAGGATGCTGTAAAATTGAACAAATCAATTTGAGAAATTAATTTCCATAACCTATAAATTTTGGGGAATGTAAATTACATCTGTGGGTGAATATGGGACTTCAAAAAAACATCCACTTACAGTTGAGGAAGCATGATTTAATATGAAACCATTAAAGTGACCTTCGAGTTAATAAACTGAATGAATATTCTTCCACCACAGTGAGCATGGGGGAGTCAGCAGAAGTTTTCCAAGGGAAGTAGTAAGATGTTCCAAAAATCATGTAAATGTAGTGTCTCTGGCAAAAAGTTACTATGACCGAACCATTATATTCCACTAATAGTTAAAAATATTTTATTTCGGTATGACCGACACGCTGTCAGCATATTCTCCTTGTATGTATCCCTTAGTGGTAAACCAAGTAAAATTGATGTGTGGTATCATTCCATGTGATTGTTTGATTTATGTTTTTATCCACCATACATGTTTAATGAGTTCCTACAAATTTTCAAACAAGATCATTCAGAATAAAAGAAAAGGTTGACACCCCGATTCACCCCTCCCCTCTTAGGATGTTCCAGGGTCCTTCAATTTATTAGCATTCAAGATCATTAATCCCTATATTATGTAGAGTAAGATATAGTATAGACTTTAGTTTATACCATGGATTATATGTTATATTCTATGATAGATGCAATCACATCTATCGCATGACCTTGATATGAAACATTGCTCAAATATCCCAAAATTTGTGATACTTGTCATGTCATTAGTGCCAGTCGACATTCGGAATCCCTTTCAGCTTCACGGAATGAAGCACTGGTGATTGTCTAGTTGGAAATAAGATATATTGAACATATCCAAACTAGAACATGACTATATGAGGCTATTTCCAGTCTATAATATAAAAGTGAATGAGATTCACTAAAATCATTGATTCCTGAATCCTAGTAGTGCAGTATGAAGGAAACTAGTCTACTAAAACTTAGTATGGAATCCATGTAATCTTAAATGACATGTGAGATTTGTGAAAAAAAATTTCTACTAAAAACTGAAAATGACGATATTATGAAATTGGTTGGCCAATTGAAAATATTATATACATACTTCGGTGGATAGAAGACCATCAACATTAGATAGTATTCATCCAAATTGTGTCTTAGTGTGCAGATGAATTGGTGTACCTGACTCTACCAGAAAAATACACAATTGAAAGTGATAAAAAAAGAAATTGAATACAATAAATCATGTTAGAAAAAAATAAATAGAAATGAGTGATCAAACTAGAATCTACATGGAGCATCACGCAACACGTCTATATACAACTCTAGACTAGAAACAATCAGGGGGAGGTGATGGATGTGCTTCCATCACCACATCTGAATAAAGATGGTGTAGCGCTAGAGATGAGTATGATCATAGTGGCATGATTCACATAAGAATCTATATGTTTATTCCAAGCATGTTGTCCCCCAACTACATCTCTCAACCTGATCAAAATCCTCTTATAGACTCAGATACATTATATGTACATTTATACCTTTGTGATCAGTGCACAATGTCTTTCCAATGATCTATAAGATATATGCATGGGCATGATGCATGAAAGACTGCACATCAGTTTCATCAGGTAACTGTGAAAAGAGAATATCAATCCACCTCATAAGTATAGTCCTTCTATTAGTATCATTATTATCATCCATAATATATATTCAAATCAATCTATATACAAGCTTAGGAAAGTCTCCCTTGGTGGGTCCTATAACCGCATCCCTATGGATTAGAGGACCTAACAAGACTACCACATATTCAATTGTGATGGCCATCTCTCCCTCAGGAATATGGAATGTGTGTTCCTATGGTCACCATCTCTCGTAAAAGATAACAAGTAACTAATTATGAATGAATATAAAATTTGATATCACAATGCTATAAAATGCATTATAGAAAAGGTATAGTATAATGGAAACTAGAGGCACAATGTTAGGATAATGGTGTTCTCAACACACCATGATCCGTCAAACCTCATGTCCTACTATCACGTCTCAGGAAACATTCCTATAAAACATAGTGAGTGGAACAGTATCCTCCATCTGTATGTAAAAAATGAAATATGTTTTAATTGTGAAATATAAGTATAATGATATGGTTAGAGAATGTTATGGCTGGTAGAATGTAAGACATGACATATCTGTATCCATTTTTTTATGAAGTATTTTTTATAAAAATAATAGGGAATGACTTCAGGTTTCACAATAAATATTTCTAATGTGGTTTTAAATATATTTTTAACATATTAAGAGTATTCTGTTAGATATGGTTTTGCATATTAATATATATATAAACATTTTTTCTTTCATCATGTAAAATTTTATTTGAAAATAATTCACACAATTTTTAGTAATGCGATGTAAAAATAGAGGAAAACATAAAATCAATTAATTTATCCATGATAAAATTAAAATTATGATCATATAAATTGAAATTGACAATAACATCCCCATTAAAAAACACATTAATGCTTTACAAAAGAAAATAAAAAATATGGCATTTTTCAATAGAATAGAGTTTGGATGTGATGAGCCTGACTTCATAAGTGAAGTAAAATCCTTCTTATTTTCATATAGTATATTAATAAAATCATCTAAAGGGATGTACATATCTTTTGAATTATTAAGAATCATTTATCCATTAAAATACATCTTCCAAGTATGGGTAAACATGTCATTATAAGGTTAAATATTTTGAAAATTTAAAGTTAATTACATCCCTTTGGAAGATGTTATTAACATACCAATTGAGAATAATATGAATTTTACTTCACTTAGGATTTAATGATCATATCATCCGAATTCTATTTTGTTTAAAAATGAAAAATGCTTTCTTGAATGTCATAAAGAATTCATGTGTTATTTAATGGTTTTTTTGTTATCCATTTCAGTTTGTATGATCATAATTGTCATTTTATCATGGATAAATAAATCGATTTTATTTTTTATCTTATTTTTACCTATCATTAAAAAACATTTTGGGACTTATTTTATAAAAAAATTATAGCTAAAAAATGTACAGAAATAATAAACTAACTCAACCTTAGTTTAATTTCAACAAATAATTTAGATCTCTAATGGTGTGGTTTTTAATTTATGGATGATTTCTCATATAATATAATTTTTTTATAGAAAAAGTATTCATAAATGTTTGAAAATTATACAAAATAAATGATTTTATATTAAAACCATGTAATTAACAATATAAAAAATTACATTGGAGACAATACATCATTATGGATTATTCTATGAAATTGATCCAGAAATGTTAGGGCTTCATTTCATGTTATGAAATTTTGGATGACATATATTGTATCTCAAATTTTTTACTTGTTCTTAAAGCTATTCCATCTCATTATACATCAATATAGACTTAGTTATCCCTCATTGAAACAACCTATTGATGTCACGTATCAAAATTGGATGATCTTTGGGAATTAGGAAATATAAAATCTCCCCAAAAGGAATCCATGGTAAATCATAACTATTAAAAATGGTGTCTAGATGATACACTAGATCAACATATTATCCCAATGATATATTAATAGAGGCGCATTCTGTGATGGAGTGTGCACACAGAAACTATAATTGTATATTGTTTCCATATTGACATTGTCTTACATCCAACAATATCACATTTTATTGTAGCATCTATTTTCATTAGGGTTTGGAAACTCTTAAACATAAAATCAAGAGTCTTATTAGTGGAAAAGGTTCACTCAATAAGAAAGATCTTCTTCAATGTTCTTCTCAAACACTCTATGAATAAATCTTTAATACCTTATCCCCTATTTAATCCCATCCAATGCTAGTTTTTTCTATCAGCAAAGTATATCACACAAGGATAAAATGTCTGCAAAACATGGGATGTTATTGGTAACTTTTGAAGCCCCATAGAAAAACCATTTATGCACTCCACAAGGTTTGGGTTCATATGTTCATGACTCTTCCCCCCATCATAAGCCAATGTCCATTTTTCACCTGGAATCTGCATCATATAACCATACAATTCTTGATAATCCATGAGGATTTGTTCAAAAAATTGTTCAAAACTTATTTGATCTAGATTATATGTTACTTAGAGGAGATCATATCTCACATAAATTAATTTTATCTTTACATTGGAATAGTAAAAAATATTAAAGACATTCAATACCAATCCCCATGATTTCATTATTTATAGGTTCATTATGAAATTTTTTTCCCATGTTTCAAGAAATGTGTCTCATGTAGTACCAATGAGGTGAATTTTGGGGATCCTTGTATTAGGATCTGCACTAATTTACTCATTAATTTCCCAATGCTTATTAGATATTAAAATGACACCATAAATTTTTGGGAAATGGATGTAGATACTTGCCCAAAAACCAATACTGTGATTCATAGTTTTGCATCTACATAATAGAAAATGAAGGTGGAATATGGGAATGGTTTCCAAATTAAGCTAACTCAATCAAAAATATAACCTTGTATTTTTTATATAGAAATGTTCTATAAATATATTTTAACAATTTTCTGAAAGGAAATACATAAATACGGGGGAGTAATTCCAAGATTAACTCATCATATTGAACAGGAGATATATCAAGTCAGTTTTTATGAGACACATGTTCATTTGTATGAATATGGAATAAAACATGGTCTTTTGGTTTTATTATGTCTAGAAAATTAAGAAACACGAAATACGAGTCATCCCAATCACCATAGACCTTCACAATTTCCTTCTATTTCACCATCCATGCCTTATTATATGAAATATTATAACCAAATATTAATCTTATCCTCTCATTCACAAGGTCTATAAGAATATCTTGGAAGGTCCAGATCATATTGATGACAATATATGACATGAATTAAACATCCAATGAAGTATGACCTTGGGAAAAGTTTAGATGAATTCATGTATGAGGTACCTCAATCCCAAAAATTATCCAACCTCCAAATTCAATATCCGTAATCTACCACAAGTTGAATATAAAATCATCACCATATTTATCACACCATATGATGTATTTTGTACTAATATATTCATGAACTAAATATCTACATTTACTCTTGATAAATATTTGTTTTATGTTTTTCAATGCATCTTTACTTGGAAAATAACTTACAACCTATATTTTATTCCTAGCTCACTAAACTGATCTACTATATCTCAATGAAACTCAGTTGCAGGTGTAAGAACATTATAGTCTAATTCATGAAAATGTTTCATTACTTTTGGCCAAGATATTAATAGTAGTGTATTATTTATTGTGGGTCGAGGCTACTATAAAACTACAGTATTTCTAGAAACTTCCTCCGCAACTTCTTCTAGTCCCTGCTACTAAGGACTATTGTTTATCTATATTACTTCATTAAAAAATTCCTCATCAGAATTTAGATTTATATATATATCATGGTGATTATATTGGATTTTATCTTCCTAATCATATGGAAAATAATCAATATCTTGATATGGAACATTGTAAACCATTCATGTAATTCTACAAATTCAGATAATTGGACATTGTTATAGTAAGTTAGAAACATTAACACATAACTCCATCATGAAACTATCTAACCACTGAGTAAATCAATTTATTTCTTGGAACTCATGCTCATTATTATCCACTGGACAAGATAAATTCCATTTTGTATAAAATAATTGTTGATGTCTATAACAAATAGACTTGATCACTTGATTATATCCCAAATTTAAATAACCATGAATTCTTTTTCAGAGTTTATTTAGTGTTATATAATCAGTTTTACTAACCATATTTGTTTGTTGTGTACAATAAGAAGCTCCTTTCTTAGTCTGAATAACCTCCCCATAGAAGTAGACATAGGAAAACATGATTCTCTACGTGGAAAATATTCTTTGATAAATATTTTGATATTGTAAATAATATTGACAGAGAGGGTTGAACATCAATATTTATTATAATATAATTTTAGAAAGTATTTTTATATCCTAAAAGATGACATTAATGTTTCATAGTACAGTTTTTAATCTTCTTAAAGGTATTTTTAGCAGTTTATAATAAAAATATGAATCATCAAAAGAATACCCCTTGGGAGTTTCAAACCATGTGTATAGCATGTCCCGTTGTCATTCACCAGTTCCCAATCAATTATAGCTCAATGAAGTGTTTTTATGTTTTACCATTAGGTACATATGTTCTAGAGCCACATCCACAGGTAGTATCTAAATAGGGATTTGGTTTCTTAGATAACCACAAAATCATTATCATAACAAAATTCTAGAATGTTTTCTTATATCTTAAAAGATGATAATATTATTTTCTTAGTATAATTTTTTAACTTTATTAAAGCTATTTTCAGTGGTTTATAAATAGAATTTGATTCATTTAAAACATATCCATCAAAAATATCATATAATGTGTGAAATAAGTAATGAATCATCTAAATAACCTGAGTAACAAATCATGTGTGACGTTAATCCTCTTTATCATCCAATATTTCATCTTTCATACTATGATTATTCTTTGTTAATCCAATGTTAATTAATATCAAATCATTAATTAATCATTATTTAATCATTATTTAATCATTAGTTAATCATTATTTAAGAATTAGTGAATCTTTCATTAAGAATTAGTTAATCATTAGTTAATAATTATTTAATAATTATATAATTAATCTTTAGGTATTAGTTAATAATTAACTAATCATTAGTTAATTATTCTCTAATCATCGGTTAATCCTTAGTTAATAATTAGATAAATCTTCTTTAATTACTTATTAATCATTCCTTAATAATTATTCAATCATTACATAATATTTTTTTAACCAATCATTAATCATTAGTTAATAGTTAGTGAATAATTCTTTAATAACTCCTTAATCATTGTTTAGTCATTGCATAATCATCATTTAGTCGATCATTAATAATTAGTTAATCATTAGTTAGTCAATATTTAATCATTAGTTAATCATTGGTTAATTAGTAGTTAATAATTACTTAATCATTGGATAATCATTAGTTAATAATTATTGAATCATTTCATAATCATTGGTTAATCATTCTATAATCATTTTTTCATCATTCCTTAATAATCCATTATTCAATACTTGATCATTACTTAATAAATATTTAATTATTTGTTAATAATTAGTTAACCAATCTATAATAATTATTTAATCAATCATTAATCATTAGTGAACAAATATTTAATCATTAGTCAATCACTCTTTAATCATTATTTAATAATTTCTTAATCATTTTTAAATCGTTACTTAATCTATAGTTAATCATTTTTTAATCATTCTTTAATAATTATTTAATCATTCCTTAATAATTATTTAATCATTACTTAAAGATTAGTTAATTAACCTTTAATAATTATTTAATAATTAGATAATCATTATTTAATTACTAGTTACTCATTAGTTAATCATTAATTAATCATTACTTAATCATTCATTAATCATTACATAATAATTCTTTAATAATTTCTTATTCATTAATTAATCATTATTTAAAAATTAGTTAATAATTAGTTAATCATTACTCAATAATTACTCATTAATTATTTAAATGGTAGGTAATAATAATTTAATCACAATTTAATCATTACTTAAGCTTTATATAATCATTAGATTATAATAAGTTATTCATTACTTAATAATTACTTAATCACTAATTAATAATTATTAATTATTATTAATTATTATTCAATCATTAGTTAATAATTATTTCATAACTCATTAATAGTTAGTTAATAACTCTTTACTAATTAGATAAATAGTTAGTTAATAGTTACTTAATCTTTAGTTAATTATGCCTTAATAATTTGTAATCATATGGTATTCATTAGTCAATAGTTATTAGTTAATCATTATATATATTAATTATTTAATCCTATGTTATTCATTAGTTAATCTATATATAATCTTTACTAATAATTAAAACTATTTCAAAACTATATATAACTAATAATACTACAAATTAAATTATATATTTGGAACTAAGTAAAAATACCAAATAAATAAAAAAATTACATTAAAATAAATAATACAAATAACCTCTAAATGATGCATCGCAAAACAAAGACATTTCTCTTAGGTCACCAAATACACCATGAAAAAATGAATATTATTTTAGAGTAATAGAAAGTGGAATTTACAAAATTGGATGGATTTTAAAGTGATTATAGGGGTTCCATTTTATAGGAACTTCGGGAGAAGGTGACACCCCCCCAGCCACCTTCCGCCTTTATATTATGCGGAAGGCAGCTTCACCCATGCCACCTTTCACTTTAATTTAGCTAAAAAGAATCTTCTCTTGTCCTACCTTTTCCATGTCATCGATCTACGTCGATGAGAGGCAAAATAAGACCCCCCCCCCCCCACTACCTTTTACTTAATGAAGAAGGAGGCAATGCCTATTTCACATTTTCGATGTAGAAATAAAGAAATGTAACCTAATATTATTTCAAATTTATTTTCAAAAAACAAAAAAAAAATCACCAAGTTTTCCAAAAAGATGATTAACTAATGCTTTAAGATGTCCCTTATTCACACAAGGTTCTATCATAAACTTAAGTGCTACGTGAGAATGATATATTGAATTTGAAAAAGGTTGGGTCATCTTCGCAAATGATAAACTAGGAATTGGTTGGTTCATAATGAAGAATTTAAATATGAGTTTGAGTTTAGTCGATTAAATAGAGAATTCCCATAGTGGGGCTGAATGATGGCAGTGCTTCCATCAATGTTTACTGGAGATGAAGTGGTTGAGGTGAGCATGAATTTATGGAATTTGGGTTGATGTCAGAGGTTCCAAATAGATAGAATTTAATTGAGTTTCTGAGAAATTATAGGATTACTGCTATAAAAATTAGGTGAGTGGTAGAATTTATTTACGAGCATTGATAAACCTAGAGGGTTATTAGCAGAATGCAATCAAGCTAAACTGACATATGGTACATAGAACGATGTTTTTATAAATGGGTTTTAATCTTTTAAATGGATATGATTGGGGATATTTTCAAAACCAGGTCCCGAGAAGCATGAACCCCGTTCACGCTTCTCCGCTCACCAGAATGCGTGAATGGGGTTCACACTTATGTGAATTTCTTGAAGGAAGAGTGAATAACATTCAGTCTTCCCCTAAATTTTCATATAATAAATATTACTAAATTTATATATAAATAGACATCTAATTAAATATTAAAATAATTATTAACAAAAATAAATAAAAATTATTTATATATAAATAATACTAATTAAATATACATAAATATCACTTAAAAATGAATTTATATTTATTCAATATCTATAATGATTACTAAAATATTTATAAATATTAAAAAATATTATTAAACATTAAATAAATATTTAAAAATTTTCCTAATACAAATTCATATTCATAAATATTGATTAAATATTAAATAAATATTACCAAATAATAATTAAATATTAATAAATATTAATGAAAATAAAAAATGTAAATAAATATTAATAAATATAAATAAATAGTAATAAAATATGAATTAACTATTCACAAATATTAATTAATTAATAATAAATTTTGATAACTTTTCATAAATAAATAAAAATATTAATAAGTAAGAGTAAATATTACAAAATATTAATCAATATTAAATAAATATTCATAAATAATGATTAAATATTAATCAAATATTCCCAAAAAAGTAATAAAATTTAATTATACATTCATTAATACTAATAAATATTAATTAAATATCAATAAATTCAAATAAATGTAAACAAATTTTAATACATTTTAATTAAATGTTCTTAAATATAAATAAAATACAAACAAATATTAATAAATAGTCATGAAATAATTTTCAATATTTATAAACATATATATATATATATTTGAAAAATTAATAAATATTAAATAAGTATTAATAAATATTTATTAAATATTAATTTATATTCATAAATATTAATTAGGTATTAATTAATATAAATTAATATTAACACATATTAACTAAATATTAATAAATATGTACTAAATATCGATAAATTTATTATTTACTAGTACTTATTAATATATTTTTACAATTTCTAAATATTTATCAATATTTATCAATATTAAAATAATATTTTTGAATACTTAATTAAATTTTTTATAGCTTTATTATAATTATTTTCCATTTATTTACATTTATTTAAATTTGTTTATATTCATTAAATTTTTTTAATATTTATTTTATATTTAATAAATATTTATTTATTTTTATTTTTATTTTTAATATTTATTTAATTTTTAATAATAATTTTTAATAATTTTTAATATTTAATTAATATTGTTTAATTTTTAATTAATATATATTTATATTTGATTTTTATTTATAAATATTTAATTAATTTTTATTAATATTTATATGAATAATTAATTAGATATCTGTTTATATATATGTTTATTTAATAAAAAATATTATTAAATAAATATGGTGGAAAATGAACGACATTCAATCTTCCATCATAAATTTCACAAATGAAGCGTGAACCATTTCAATGATTCTAGACGAGGGGTGAAGCTTGAATTGGGTTCACTCTTCCCCAAACTGATTTTTCAAAATATCCCTAACCCTATCCCTTTTCTTAAAAAAAATTAAAACCCCATTTAAAAATAAAAGTTGAAAAAACATAATGTTGAAGAAATAAAAAAAGTAAAGAAGGATTATATAATTTTTCCAGAGTGAACACATGTATGTTGGAGACTTTTTTTTAAAGGAGGAACAACTCTAAGAGTGGGGGTGATCAACTAATTCATGGAATTTATTCATCCATTGGACATCATTGACTAAGAACTATAGGGAGAATAATCCATTAGGATAATGAGAAAATAATTCAATGAGATAGAGAATATTTGTGATGAATTAGGAAGAGACATACAATGAGTCAACATATAAGATTATCTATTTCTCCTATTCTTTTTATGTTTATCAATATCTACTATTTTTGTTCATGTATACATATTTGAATATAAAGAATGCATTTTAATTCAATTCATTGAACGGATTTTATTATTTTAGGTTGTTAATCAATTTCATGTTCTTGATCTTTTTATCAATCCTCAATAGTAATCTATTCTTCTTGGAATTTTCTTTTAAATTAGAATTTATTTTGGTTGATGCATCAATGGATGAATACCAAATTTTAAATACTTTATAAATCTTGTAAACACTACATTATATCAACTGATTGGGAAGATAAAATTGAAACAAATATATGGCCATGGGTAAATTACATTTTATTCCATGATTGACTCAACAATAACCTTGTTTTCTCGTTGTTTCCCAATCTATTATATAATAATGATTTAGTTCAGTGCAATAGTAGTTATGTCTCTTGATAGAGGAAATTATTATTTCTATAATCAAGTTTCCAATCCTGGTATATAACCCTTTCTTAAAAACATATTCTTTTCAATAAACTACTCAATTGGAATCCCATTAAAATGTTATTATCTTTCCCTTCCTCCATAACATAGATTACTTTTTTAACCCTGTTAACACTACATGCACTAATTTCCTCATTTTAATTTTTAATACTCATTCATCTAGGGATGAACACTTTTCACTATTTTTAGTGTTTAGAATTTCATAATATCTTAGATTATTCACCCCCATTCCCTTGGGATCGACCCTTCACTACTAGGTTGGTATAAGATACTATAAATGAAATTGTTGCGGCTATGAAGACCTACAACCCTATCAATAATATTATTACATTTTATCATAATATTAATACAACATTATAATCACTAAATTTAGCACTAATGAAGATAAACCTTTACGATCACTATTTTTAGTGATGGTAAAAGTATTCTTTATCAGTTATTTTAATTTTAGCACTAATAAATGATACTTTTATCTACTTTTTTCCTTCAGGGATAAAATTCTTCATATATTTTTAAAATAACCATAAAATATTAGGTTGATCCTCATTCCATTCAAGCTGTGAAAGAACCTAATCTCTATATTATCCTCAATTAATTTTTTTATGGATGCATCCACCTTGAAAATCAAATATATTTCATTTCTAATTTTTTAATGATTTATTATGTTATTTCATGATTTTTTGTAGTACTTTTTTATATTCTTCAAAAACATAATGTTTTTTACCCATAAACCCATAAATTATTGTTGACTCTAAATGAAATCTACACGAGGTGAAATCTCTAAACACACACAAGGTAACTTCTTTTATTTTCGTAGTTATTCTTGTTCCACTACATGTTGATAAAATTAAAGTTAGATTTGAATCTGTATCTTGTATCAATGTATTTACAAATAAATACTTAATATATCATTTGTAGAATACCTTTGGGTTGAACAAACTTTGATGATTTTTGTCTATTAAATACGTGTGTGGATTTTATTAGGGTTGATTTCATGAAAAAGTTTCATTTATGATTTATTGAATGGAATCCATGAAGAATATTTTATAAAAGAGAATAGTGTGACACAATTTATTTGAGACTTTTATGGTTTATACTGAACTTGACCTAACTAATTTTTTTAATCATTATTTTTTATTATATATTTTCATTTTCATTTTATATTAGGGTCCTGTAAAAATATATAGTCATTTATGTCTTAAAATTCATTGTATAATAATGTGTTACATGACTAATCTTGTTCTAAGTTAATTGAATATGTAATTTATGAGTTAATTATGTGGTCTATTTTATGTTAAATTGATCCAGCATGAAATATAAGGGCTATATAAATTTTGTTTTAGAATTTAAAATTTATTAATAAAAGTTTAAAATGATGGTAAATTAGGTATATAATGCGAGGTGATTCTTAAAATAGAATTTTTGATAATAATAAATTTTTAATTTAAGGATAATTTTTTTAATGTGTTATGAGTTTTACACTCTTTCTAAGAATTAAACATCTTGTTTTGGTGTGAGTTGTTTGGGTTTGACGATTTGAGGAAAATGAACCTTGAGATAATTATCTTTTGTTATATTGATTATAGGAATAGTGAATATTTTAGGTGTAGGATTTTATCTTGTTTATGGTTTCACGTTTCTTAAATATTAGAGTACCATGATTTACCAAATTAAGTGTAGTGTGTCTTCTTGGGGGAATTCTTTCATGACATGTCCCAATGGGGCTTATGTCGGGACACTCCAAGACTGACTCCAATAAGCCATAGGCTGGCGATTAGCACTAAGTAGGCATATCAATGACATGGGATGACTAGTCTAAAGTACATGCACACACACACACACCTCAAATCCTATACAATGTTGAAATGTAACAAAACTGAAAAACCATGCATTTAAACATACATGTCCTACAACCAGAGTATAAAAAGAAGTAATGGAAAGTAAATAGGGACAAGTATAATCCCACCATAAAGACTCTGTTAATAAGTCTAACTTGAAGGTAATTATGGGACTACTATCATAATAATAGAGGAACACACCTCGGTTGAACTAGTCTCACTAAGAATCGTCTGGTCCTGGTCCCTTTGAGACTATGTCAAAAGTTAAATCGTCTACACAAGATGAAACACATACCGAAAAATCCCATGCATAGGTGAGTGTAACAATAGCTTGTAGGACACCCCAAAACCATTAAAAATATAACAAAATAATAACAGTCATCTCTAAAAAAATTATATGTCTACACCCCATAAGATAAGATTACCCAAATAAACTCAATAAATACACACCGTCTCAATGTAAAGTCACAACCATAATTACTATTGATCATTCCATATCAAAAGTTCCATAAAGCAGTTAACATTGAAAACCCACTCCATGAGTTAGATTGCATAGATGGAGTCTATATGAGAAATATTTATTATCTGTTATTTCAATCATAAGTATACATTTTAAGTCTAAATAGATATGATACACATATTTGGATCACTCCCAAGGACATGGGGTATACCAATAAATCAGTTTGGATGAACTATCTATGTAGATTATCATCATACGTGTATTGTTTGTCACAAAAATACCATGAAATCCACCTTAGGAATGAATATGAATAGATGATCACACTCATGGACTCATGGAAGGATCCAAGAACTCTATTTAGGATGTTCTTTTGAAGGTATAACAATCCTTTGTATTGCACATGATTCCATACTAAACCTTAGGTGATCGATATAGAGAAAACAACATAATGAAACTTGTCCAAGATATAGAGGAAATGGGCTGCATATCAATATTAAAGGAGTACATGGCAAGTACTATATGTACACAATGTATCCCATTATAACTGGGCTATACCCATGTAAATAACCCATGCCCATATATATGTAAAAGTACACAGAGTTCTCAGGCCCAGGTACTTTTGTCAGTGGACATCTGGCCATGTCCATGTGGGAGTACACCGTGTTCCCATGACCATGTACTACAGCCCATGTTCATGTACTCTCTAAGGTTCACACTGAGTCACCGAGGGAGGCACCACACATCATGTGATAGGGTTTACACATCGTGTGATCCTTAACATCACATGGAACCCTAGCTTCCAATCATGGTTTCCTACATTCCATATAACCTCTAATTACATGTAGTGTGGATCATGATTTTCCAGAATCACATTGTTCCTCCTCCCGCGGAGTCTTTCTCTCCTATAACACCAAATCCACCATTATTACCATCAATCACACCCATGGGACTTAAATCTGGGTCAACCAAGGTTGATCTTCACCATGGAAATGATTTTGGGTGGCCTAGTTTGTGAGGTAATTGTCCCAAACCTCCACTATCTACATGCACCCCAAAACTATACACGTGAGTGCCTGATCTAGTCCAGATCCACTCATTTATACCATTTTCTCATGATCCTCACATTATAAAAAGGTAGAATATATGATATTGATCAATTTCACCAAGAAATAGGTGCACTACATTTTAGTTTCTTGCATATGCCTAACCGTAAGAAAAGGAAACAACTACGATGAAAGATGAAATGAGGAGTAAAAGGACCATCAGAAAAACATGGAACAAACCCCAGAAAATGTTTGTGTTGTACTCGATTCATTGTGTTATAATGATGTACCAGAAGATAAACAGTTAATCCCAAACCAATTTTCCCAAAAATAGATCCCTATAAATAACAAATCACATTAAATGATTGATCTATGAACTAATTTGTTGGTCAATTTATTCACATTCATCATAGAAGTAGATAACTGGTAAAGAATCTGATCAATGAAAAATTCTTACCATGATTTGGATCGATTGATAAAGAATAACTAAGTCTTTTCATTATCATCATTGAAATCCTTATATTCTATTGCACGTCGATCATGGAACCTTGATCTGGTTGTCTTATGTCTGAGATAGATCCACCCGTGCTCTCTCCAATGGCTGTAGGGTTATGAGGCTAACCATATAAATCTATCATATCTATATACATATAGAAAAAAAATTAATCACTACATTAATGGATGAAATAAAATTATTTATTTAATTATTTTATTCATTTTATACTAGTTATGAATTTTTCACAAATGCCACGCACCAACAAAGGTTTTTTCGTTCTTATAGTAAAACCAATGCTTTGAACTCAACGGTGCCCCCAGATTTTTGATTCGGGACTGCCATTAAGAATTTATTCAACATTTTATGATGAATTTGTGTGCATGGTATCTAATATATTTTATATATTTCAAAGATTTATTCTTGGCACACTGGGCCTCGTAATGATATTTTTTCGTTGCACATATCCTCAAAAATAATCCATAAAATATCCAAAAATAATACATGGAAAATTTGAGTCACTAAATTCTCCCCACCTTGGGGATTTATGTCCCGAAAAGACAAAATAAGAGGCTATAAAAATAACGTAGGTAATGATCACACATTTGAGCGTCCCACTACCATGTTCTCTCTTAATTATTCTCATGATTCCACCAAACACACACTAAAGTAATCCCCATCCCACGAAGGATCCTCTCATACCAATACTTATTATCTACTGATTACTAATAAAATTTAGATCCACACTCAATGTCTAGCTCACCCCATTCAATAACATGTGATGTGTCATGCATATAAATCCTTAGTTGCAACATGTGGATGATGTCATGTGCTATATATAACTTTGGAATTAGTGCTAAGTGGTTCACCACCTTTCCAACTCTACACAGTATTTGGAATGGTCCAATGAATCTCATAGACATATTTCTTCTCTATGAAAAACTATATAATTCAAGGCGAGTTAAAACTCATATAATCACATAGTATCCGTCCTCAAACTATAGAGGCCTCCATAAGTTGTTAGTATAACATTTTTAAGTCTTTGTGTGGTCCTTATCCACTCCTGGATGATCTTCACCTATTGTAGTTTCTCACACCAACTTTGGGACCATAACTGTTAACTTTCTTAGGTCATTCCAGCAAAGTGTTGACCTAAATAGTATCCCACAAAAGGGATTGAATAGTGTTATACCAATAATGGAATCATAACTATTGTTGTATGAAAAATCCACCAGTGGTAGGTGATCTTCCAAACTACAGCCAAAGTTCATCATGCAAGATTGCAACATTCCCCCCAAAACCTGAATGGTTTTTTCAATCTTGCTATCTGTTTTGGGTGAAAATTTGTTATCATATAAAATTGAGTCCCAAAATCCTCCTCCAATAAGTTCCATAGATATGATGTGAAGATATAATCACATTCATAAATGTTCATTGGAAGAACTCCCAGGAATTGAGCTCTCTCCTTCATGTAGAGATGTGCTAAGATATATACTGAACTCTTCTCTTAGATATCTTTTAAGTGGTCTGATTTAGAGATTTTGGTCTATGATCACCCAGATGGCATAATGTACCTTTGATAAAATTGGTTACCCTATCCCAATGTCCCTGGATATCCAATCCCACTTCTACTCTATCACCATAAGAGGTTTAGCTAAACCCATTGGAATATGGTTCTCAACCTTCACTTGCTGACAAGTAAGGCATCGAGATACAAACTCTACAACTCCCTTCAACATCTATGTCAACCATAACTAGCATTAGATATCTTGAAACATATTTTCCAAACCTATATTTATCACCAATGTATATATATCAAACTCTCAAATAACCACCTCATGAAATGTCACTAGTACCATCATACGTCCCTTGAAATGTAATACATGCTCCCAACATTTTGAAAATCTGCATGGAGCATCTCCATTTGATATTTTAATAAGTAGGGTCTCACAGTCGGAATCCTCATTTTGTGCCTCCCTATCTCACTATAAAGAAAGAGGGTTAATTACCATTGACTGAATTTAATATTATCCATCTTCATCCACAATGTATAACTATAATGAGGCCAACTGATCTGACGCCTTACTCAGCAAATACGAACAAGATATCTTATTGGGAGAACATACTACCATGTTCCCCTTCCCAAGAGTATAGAAAATCATAAAGTAATAATCCTAGAGGTAATGTATCCATCTCCTCTATCTCACATTAAAATCCTTCTAGGAGAAGAAATACTTGAGACACTTATGGCTAGAATAGATGATAAATCTATCTCATGTCAGGTAGTGTCTCCACCATATCTTTAGTGCAAAGTCTACCACTACTGACTCAAGATTGTGAGTCCCATAGTTATTCACATGTGGGATAAACTAACATGAAACATAGGAAATCACTACCTAACACTACATGAAAACAGAACCAATCATGCTTTAGGATGTATCGTAGAACACTATGTACTCGACACCCTCCACCGGTAATCTCATGATGAAAGTTCTTTAAATATCTACCTCAACACCTAAAATACCTTATGAAACCTCTTAGTCAACATGAAAGGCTTCTCTTTTATGTCATGAATTTATTGGGGGAAGATATCCTGGAGAAGTAATTTATGAATCTATGATAGTATCATACCAACCCAAGGAAAATCCACACATCATCACACTCTTGTTAGGATCCTAAGGTTACACTTCATCAACCTTCACTAGGTCCACTTCCACACCATATTATAAGATAGAATCTCTCAAAAAGTGGACCTCCTGAATCTATAACTGACACTTTGAGATATTTCCATAAATATGGTACCCTTTGAGCATGTATAAAACCATCCTCAAGTGTCATTCATGCTCCTCCATGGACACTGAGTACAAAAAGATGTCATTGACGATGAAATCCATGAACTAAGGAAGGCAGAGAGATTCAGTTCATGAGTCCCATGAACACTTTTGGGGAGTTATTCATACCATAGGGCCTCACCGAGTAATCATAATTACCATTGAAACATCTAAATTCCATGTTCATTATATCTACAACCCACACTCACAATTGTGGATTGCGTGATATTATTTCATCCTTTGAGAACCATTATGCCGCTATCAACAAATCAAAAAGTTCATTAATCCATGATAGTGGATACTTTTTCTTTGCATTCATCATGTTCAAGTACAGTTAGTCCTTATATAACCTGAAGCTCATGTCCACCTTCTTAGCGAATAACACTGGGGCTGCCCAGGGTGAAACACTATGTTTAACAAGGCCCTTTGTAAATCCTCCAACATCTCCCTCTAATCACAATGCGTTGGGAGAACCATACGATATGATGGAATAGATATTAGGGTAACCTTAGGGTGTAGATAATTTTAGAATTTTATCTCTTAGAGAGGATATAGTCCAACAAAATCCTTAAGAAGTATTTACACATAATCTACCACCATTATAGGAAACAGAAAACTCATAAAATCCAGAGCACCGAGGGTCATTTTGGAGAAATAATGAAAAATCAGCTACACCCTCCTATGTATGAGTCTGTCATGTACTTTCATAGTTTCCTTTTTTTGCCATGAAAAAAATATAGTTCCATCATTGTGGAAACATTTCATTCATAACCGGAGACAATTGATCTGGTCATCAACTTTGGACAGATAGTCCATACCTAACAAGACATCGTAAGGCCTCATCACTACTACAAATAGATCCCAACAAAAACTCTCACCTCCAAGATTTATATCACACCATAGGCGCAAGTGTGTGATTGTCGATTCATATCTAGTAGGAGTCTCCAAGCACATGGGTTGAGCAATGGGCTTAAATAGAATTTTAAATTCTAAAATAAGATATGTTTAAGTAAAGGAATAACTAGAAACTATGCATATTAGTGCTATAGATAAAGTTAAAAAGACAAATATCATATGTCGAACCATCCACGGAGCATCTCAGTCATTATACTCAACCACATGCAGTTGATCGCACCCGAATCTTCTATAATCCTATGCATGGTATGGACCACCTAGAGGTGGTGGGGATAACAAGTTGAAGAATCTACCACCTCCAGCTTCACTCCTAAACATGTACCATGTCCACCACCCTATGTAACTTTCTAATCCTGCTATTTCCCATACCATGATGGATCATCCACTATCTCCCTGTTAGCCATATGGCAGTTCAGACAACATCATGAAAGATGTCCCCTTCTGTCACATGAGTACCACCACCTCTCCCTGATCCAACTGGACCCATCCTATGAGCCCTACACTATATTACCTTCTTCTTAAGACCTCCTCCTGAAACATATTACACATCAATGTCCAGGAGACTGATGACGGCTCCCTGTTGTTGATGTCTCTTCTCCTTTATGCCCACTGTTGGAAACCATTATCTACGTCGGCTCATCCAAGAACCTCTCAACCAACAAATCCCACTATAGTACCCTAACATAATAATGAATTAAAAAATTTATAATGATGACTCATATGTCTCTACATAGATATTTCTTGAAGGTTTGATCTCGAAAGAATTGGTTATGGGCTATATCCATCACGTACCTAAAGGGGTTTCATAACCTTGATGAATGCATAGACATTGTCGTACTACCCTTCTAAATTTATAGAAGCTCCTGGATATATACAGACCTTGTCAGGGATGTAGAATACTCCTCTCGAAAACATAACACGTACTCTGACCATGATAGAGGCATCTAATCATAAGAAATGGTCACTAAACCCCACAATTGTATTGTTGAGCCCTAGAGAAGGCTCACTACCAGAACCACCATCTGATCTAATTATTTCCTTACTAGATGAAAAATTTGTGTCACCTTCTTAATCCATTACTCGTCCACCTATGATTTAGGCTCATACCGGAACCTGAGAGGTCACTTCCACTAATAATCATGAAGTTCTGTCATCCGGAACACCTCATCCACTGGTACTAAAGGTACCACAAGTTTCTCAACATGTAGTTGTATTACAGGTGCACCACATAAAAGGTAACATCTCTAGAACTAGCACATTTATCGATGCCTCATCTCTGGGGGGATCATCCTCATGATTCTACTACTGAATCCCCGTTGGAATACATAACGAAGTAATCCTAAAATAAACATTATATACTGTTTTCAATGAGTATATCTAGAGATCTGACTCAAGAATGACATAGTAACCACAACCCATTATTAAATGATGCATGTAAAATTTTTTCCTCTAACTAGGGTTCTTATGTATTGAGTCAAAAATTAGGTTATTAGAGTCATGGGGTATAGATATATTGGTATCCACACCAACAATGGTGTCCCTAGCCCGAAATATTAAATTGAGACACTTAGCACTATCTCCCCAACCCAATCTCACATACTTTAGCCATGAGGTATAACCAAAAACTCTGATATAACTATATCATGGACCATCCCAATATGGATCATTTCATGAATCCCCAAGACCACCAACAATAGGTTAGGGGATAGGAACTACCACCAAATAGTAATATCACTAAAATAGGAGGAATTAGAATAAAGTACATCTACACACACACATCTATAATACCATACGGTTCTGAAATATAAAAAAACTGAAAATAGGCATGTATACATCTATATCCAACAACTAGAGTAAGAAAAGAATTAATGGAAATTAAAATGGGACAACTAAAATCCCATCACAATGGGTCTGATAACAAGTCCATCTTGAAGGTAAATATGGGGACTACTGTCAAGATACCATAGGATAACACCTCAATATATTAGGTATTTTTAAGCATGACTTTGTACTTATCGATATAGAACTCTTTCAGGAGGTTGTTCATCTTCAAAATACTTGACACAGGTGGAAAAATCCCATGAATATGTGAGTATAACAATATGCAGTAGGACACACTAAAACTGAAAAGCATAAAAAAAAATAATTATAATCAAATATACATAGGTATATGTCTAAACAAAATACAACTATATTATTTAATATGCACAACAAAGACACACATTCTAATGTTATATTCCCAACCAAAATGACATACTAGGATTCTATCTAGAATGTTCTGTAATGAAATCATCTAGGAGAACACAATCCATGAGTCAAATAGTATGGATGGTGTATGTCTGAGATGTACTCTTCATCGGTTCTCTTCATAATTGTATGGAATATGTTTGAAAAGATACGATACGTAGATGATGATCACTCCCAAGGACATGGGGTATAATAACAACTCAATTTGGATTAACCCGCTGAGTAGAGGATCAGTTTCCATGTATAATTGTTCATGAAAATACCAAGAACTCCACATACTTGAATTTCCTGGATGCCTTATTTTTTATATTTTTGTATAACCCCTATTTCAAGGGATGAGGGGGAACCCTTACAAGTCCCGTAGGCTTAGAGATTACATGGGTTGTATGCTTATGAGACATTACAGACCCGATGGTCTTAGAGAATTCAACCAGACTATAACTACAAGGAACTACCCCTCCCCAGCATCTACATAATGATGGTAACTCTCCACCATTTCATGGTCATCCGACCAATCTTTCCATGTGGGCCCAGGCTGGTCCCGATGGAATTACAATAACCTCTCATTATTTTAAATCCATTGATTATATTCAGGTGGGTGTACCTGCTCTGAATCCTTCTCTGGGGCTGCTTATTTTTTTTGAAGAGTCTATCTAGGGAAACTACATTTATCATGTGATCAAAAACCCTTGAGTTGATCCAAAGTCCTTTAAGTGGCCGGAAGGACTTGAGGTGGCCAAACGAACTTGTGGTGGCCGGAAATCCTTAATGTCCTGAAGGCCTTGGGTGTCATGAATGCCATGAAAGACCCAAAGACCAAACCAATGGCCCAAAGGCCCAAACAGGTGAATAGTTTCTGATGCCACAAAGAATGAAGTTCCATCTGTGAAGAATTATATTTCATGAAGTATAATATTATGATAAAGATTAAAATATCATGAATAATCATCATTTTTGAAGAAAAACCATTCACAAATTAGGGAAATTCATGTTTGAGTTTCTTACATTCATGGTAGCATAGTTTCATAGAGCATAATTTGGGAAAAAGTTCATGTGATATAATTCATGAAGGCTCATACACTTAAGTAGTTATATAATGGGCTATTCCAAATAAGAGTTTCATGTATTATTATTTTTTAGCGAAGCATATACATGGAGAATAGTATACCACAAAGATCTTTTGTGCCATTTTATGGTGGTTATTTAGGATATTGATGAGTACATTAAAGTAAAATATTCTATGTTTTATAATTAAATTCATCCATAAAATTCATTATGATATGTATTCAACCTACACATAATTAAAATAAGAAGAGATAAACCTAAATCATTGCATAAAGGAAGAGTTTATGGAAGTGTTATAAGGAAGGAAGAATCCATTACATGAACACGTTTGTAAATTTAATGATCTAGGAAGATAGTGAATGTTGAAAAAATTGTATCATAAAATCTAATGAATCACAGTGGATTTTAGTAAAATCGACACATCATTAGCCTATTATCAATGGATTATTCCTTTGTAGCGAACCATGTAAAATTTTTGTACCAAGATATTATTTATATATTCATTATTTTGGTGGATATAAATTTGTATTTGGTAGGTTTAACAAGATCCTGTTAACATTGGAATATGATATAACATATTACAAAAAATGTCATGGATGGGGGAAAACAATTGAAACCAAACCACACAAAAAACCAGACCAAACCAAATATAAATTGTGGTTTTCTTCTTTAGGTTTGGTTAGTGTTATGGATTTAATATACCCGTCTGGTTTTAAGTTGGGTTTTAGTTAAAAACTAAACCAAATATATTAAACCAAAACTCGTTTATTGGTAAATTTTTTTATTTTCTACTCTTACTATTGGAATGATGGGATCTAATTGTAGAATAAATTTCATTATGGAATTTGTCTTCGATGTTAGTTCAATGATAATATCATGCCATGGTGTTAATGATTATGTATAAACTACCTTCAAATTATCATCCAATCATTATAAAATTTTATGTATCCATATCTAGAATATTATCATAAAAAATCGGATAGTACATTATCTGAAAAACTCTAAACCATAAATTAATGGTTTAACTTATTTGTAATCTAAACAAAACCACAATTTAATGGTTTGGTTTTTAGTAAAAAAATGAACCAAACCAATATTATCCCACACATAACACCCTAATTCATCCCCTCCTCATGGGGTTTCTAGGTTTTAATATCTGTAATCATAGTCATAGGTTAAAATCATTGAATATAACATTTGAATTGGAGAAAAATAGTGATTGAAAAAGGGTTACCTATGTTTGATGGAAATAATTATCAGATCCAGAATAATGGGATTAGATTGAATTTATATTCCTATAGGAAATGTTTTTTCACATATACCATTCATGGAATATATGTTAGTAATGCATAAAAACTATTCATGGAATAAGAGGATAGGAAGTTGTTCAATATGGCTTATAAATACCAAAATTTCCTATCTACAACTCTATAAAATCATTTATATATGAAGGTGGTGAGTTTCATTAGAACTAAGTTTGTGTGGGATAAATTAGATAGAATATATGTACATGACAATAAGGTAATGGAAACTTATAATTTTGTATTACACAATAATTTCTAAGATTTGAAATTGTTCTCTAATGAAAATGTTAATGTGTTCTTCAACCATATAACTGAGGTATTTTGGGGAAATATAGGGACTTGGTAAAGAGATTAAAGATGTTGATATTGTGAATAGGATTCGGGGAATACTTTCACCACTATATAAAATTAAGGTATTAGATCTTTTGGATTGAAATTATCAAACCTTCTATTGGTTGATATGAAAATCAGTGTGGTTATATATGAAATATGTGTAAATATAAAAGGAACATCAAGTCATTGAAATAAGTAAATTGCTTTTAAATGTTTTTAAAAACACAAAATAACTAAAGGTGTTAATGATGAAGAGGATTTGGGTGATTAATTTCTTTCTCTTATCTTTATAAAATTCAAGATATTGAATGTTAGCCTTGAATGAAAGATACCCTTAGAATTATTTTGATGCGATGATGTTGGAAACAATGCAATATGATGTCTAAGGATATATGATGATGATGGTTTTGAGGAATAAAGTAAAAACCCATGAAGGTTATTACATAATAAAAATGAAATAAAAAAAAATTCACCTAAAAGGAAGTGTCAAAGGATTTTTTTGTGATAAAGTAAGAATACTATTGTAAGAACTATATAGACGAATTAGAAACCAAGTTTAATTAGGATATAAAACTTTTTATAATGGAAATAGTTTAAAAATAAGAATGTAAAAATGATAAATACAATCAACTATAAGGTTTTTATGATCTAAAGAAGGAAATACAGGGGGTCTTGAAGAGATCTACACTCAAGGAAGGAAGAGTAATAATATTGATTTTTTAAAAAAATTATATTTTGAATATGTTTATAAGAAGAGAGATTAGATTTAGTGGATATAATAAATACTAGAAGATTATTGAATTATCCTTGAGAAATCAAAATAGTTTTTGAATTTCAAGATGAAAATTGAAGAATAAGATTAGGTGATTGATGACCTTAATTCATATGTAGAATGAGAGGGAAAATAAGTTATAATCCCTTGAAGAATAGGTTTTCACATTTATAAATAAATATTACTCAAATATGAAATCAATAGATTAATAGAATAAGATGACCTTTAGGAAGTTCTTTGGTAAAGAATTGTAAGAAAGGGAAAATGTGTCCTATAAGGTGATTAGAAAATATGGCATGAAAAAATAACATGATTAATTGGTAAAAGTGGAGTTTACTATGATAGATAGTGATCAAAAATATGAATAATTATAGACAAAGATAAAGGGATTCTGAACACTTGTTATTTTTTCAGCAACAATAGGACACCAAAAGTAATGTAAATGATTTATCATAACAGAGGAAATGTAGAAAATTATATGGTTATAAATAAACTTTTTTTAGATTCAATTGACAACCAAATGTAAATTTGAGAGCTGATAATGTGAGAAAAAATAAATTTAATAAAAAATTTCTCCTCATGAAGTCTCAATTCTATGGTAATATTCTACATACCATGCCCAATTATGAAGAGGTATGGATTTTATTGAATCTATAAGCACTATAAATCCATAAAAGAAGAATGTTCCATGATCATTCGTCTTATAAAATAAATATTATCTATGTATATTTCTTCATATAATGTAATTTTAGGCATGAATCAACTGATTTTATATGGAGAAGAAATATAATTTATGACTAGAGAACTTAGAGGTGGATGAATATAATGAAACCCAACTTGATACCATTCAGAAATAAAAAATCTCAATTGGAAGAATAATATGAGTAATATTTTACTACCAGTTCCAAAGTTAAAGAAGAGAGAAATTTTAATGCCTTATCTCAACCAAACATCTCGTTGAATGAAAAGTGTAATATAGAGAAGTATAACATAGAAAAAAAACAATATTAAAGAAACGAATAATGGTAGATTATTTATTCCTAATGGTGTATATTCATACCACATGACTAAAAACTGAACCTACTAAATAATGTGAATAGATGATTTAATGTAAAAGTGCATTTTAGCAATGATTAAGCCATAAAATAAAAGTATGTGGCAATACTGTATTTTCAAGTGATGAGATGAAGATGGAATTATTAATTTATATGGATGTCTTTTAATACAAAGTATTGAGTTTGTGTAAACTCTATGACATAGGGTCTAATGTTACACTTAATAATATTAAAATTTTTAATCAAATTCATCAAATTTAACTCTGTAATGGTACGAGAGAGAGGGAAATAGTAATTTGTTTTATGCGGTCTATAAAGAGAACACTTGTTTATTAATAGTTGAATATGAGAATAAGTTTTGGGGCTATATTTTATGCCACATTCACCAAAAAAAATAATAGGGAACATATCCAATATTAAATCTATAAATGATATTGAAAATATAAAAAAGATTTCAGGAAGAAAAAATTAAATCAATTATGTGGGGAAAGATAATATGAAATCAATATCCAAAATTTCATAAATTGGGATCCAATCACATTGATCTGGTTTTCACAAGCATATGTTTTCTAAATAATTTATTAGGTATACATAGTGAAAGGTATTTCATTATTGTTATAGTATAATGGTATGTGTTATGTTTTTGAAGAGAAAGAAACAATTCATGGAGTGAATGAAAATGTGTCCAAGGAGACATAATAATGAGACCAAATTCACTACCCAAATCTATAAATCTCAAAATGGAATATAGTACACATAAATTGAATTTTAAAATAATCTCAGAAATCATAGAATCATGAATTAATATTATTCTATAATAAATCCATAAAAACATAATTTTTTTTAATGAAATAGGTTGGTGAAAATATGGCTAAGAAATTACTCATTATGAGTGGTGTCTCTCAGAACTATTATAAGGGCCACTATAAGTTTTTATAAACACTCAAAACCTAGTGGTGTTGAGATCAGGGGAAGAGGGGATACCCTAAAATTTTTTCATGGATGGGATCCCAAAATAAAACATGTTTACACCTTTTCAATTAAATTCTATATTTTAAATAAAGAGTCCAATAAAGTAAATTATTTTTATATAGATAATAAAAAAGTGTTTATAGGATACCTGATGATGTGAAAGGCCAAAAAATGATACAAAAATAGGCTGAGTAATAATTTTTAAAGTAATGACATAAACGTTATTGAGGAAAAAGATGTGTTAAATTATATAATTTAATACATTGGTTATTTATGTGAAGAAGAATATGATGATGAAGTCAATACAGATAATAAATTTATAAAAATATGTGTAAATGATGAATATTTTGCGGTTAAATTAGTAGAGGAAATCATTACTATAAAATAGAAAATAAAATCTTCATAAGAGAAATAAATGACCAATGGTAGATTATTAAAACATGATTAGAGGTAGATTTTCACCCATACAAATAAATAATAACGAGTGGATTATAGACTAATCTATTATTAACAATAGAACCAAACTCATTTGAATAAGATGTGAAAGAAAACACATGGGTTAGATCCATGAATAAAGAAATGAATCAAATTGAAAAAAATTCAAACTTCAAAGCTTATGAAGAATTACGAACATCACAATGTGATCAGAATAAGGTGAATCATCAAGATTAAATTTTATGAAGTTGGTATTTTGATATGAAATAAGAAATGACTAGTGTGTAAGAGTTAAGCACAAATTGAAGGTGTTGATGTTGAAGAAATTTTCTCACAGGTGGATCAATATGATTTGATCATTCTCATTTGGTGATAGTGATTAAAAAAGGATTCAAGATGTATCAAATTGATAGAATTATGAAATTCTTGAATGGTATAATCAAATAAGGGTTTTAAACTAAACAATTAGTGTTTTTATTAATATTTAGTGATGAAACTATGGTTTTTAGGATAAATAATACCTTACATGGTCTAATGTAGGTACCATAAAGATGGTATACATTGATAGATTTATTTTTCAGAAATTCAGAATTCAAAATGGGTTATTTTTATAAAAACACATATGTAACGACATCGAAGGATGAATAATTTAAGGTGACTTTATATGTGGATGATATCATATTTGTTGGAGTAAATGTGATATATGTGGAAGATTTTACTAGTCAGATGAGATCTGAATTTGAAATATCAATGATTGGGGAGGTCACATATTTTTGTGGGCTATAGGTGGTTCGAAAAGAGAAATGAAATTTTAACTCTCAAACAAAAATTTTAAAATATCGCTTGAATAAGATTATTATAAATGATTTTAAACAAATTTCGACTTTGATTGGGGTTGGAAAAAATATTAGTAGGCCTGAGGATGAGAAATATATGGATCCCACCTTATAAAAGAGGAAAATTAGAGTCCTTTAGTATTTAACTGCAACATGGATAATTATTTTCTATATAAAATGTTTTGTGGATAATTTCCAATGTGATAATAATGAGGAGAATCTCACAAAAATTAAATTAATATTAAGGAACATAAAAAGATACTCTGAATTATGGATGGATCATTGATGCTTAAAAGAATCGTGAACTAAAAACATTTGTTTAACATACATTGGCATAGGGATATGGTATACCAAAACTACACAAATGGTGGTTCATTATTAATTGGAATTAAATGTTAGGATAGTATTTTAAGAAGTCGGAGATCACTTTTTCAAGTACTAAAAAGGTAGAATTTTCCCCAATTACTATGGAATTCACTCAAATCCAATGGATTAATTAAAAATTGGAGGATATTGGAGAAGAGTTAAAGTACATTATAGTAACATTATATGATAATCAACCTGAAAATGATCATATGAAAAATCATCTACAACTATCAAAAGAAAACATATTAATATAGGGTAATATTTTTATCAAAAAAGCAGAACAATGAACGATTACTGTGGAGCATGTTAGAACTAATCAAAAATATGAAGACATAATTGATAAGGTATTAGAAACTACAACATTTGAGAGACATAGATTGAACCTTGGTGTTTAACTACTTCCCTCATATTTTGGAGGTTTGAATTTATCCCCTCTCCCAATTTTAATTTAATGTTTATACATGTTTTTATTATTTGGAATGTTTTCACCTCTTGGGATTATTATCAAAGGAGGAGAATGAATTTATGAAATTCAATGAAAAATTTATTATAGGTGATATTATAAGATTTTGGTTTCAATGTAAATATTCTATAATTAAGGAAGAGTACATGGAATGAAAGTCAGAGGGAGATATGACCCATTGGTAATGGAAGATAACAGTTCTTGAAGACAGGGGGTTCTAGAATGAGGAATGAAAAGAGAAATGATATAATATATTGAAATATTGTTTTAAATAATGATAAATTCTCATGTATATATAGAGTGATGGATGTAAAATTATATATCCATTTGAAAGGGTTTAAATATATCTATGGTATTGAATTTCAATTTAGATTTCCAACAAATCTAATGTAAGAGAATGTTGGAACCAAGGTGTTTCTTTTTTGATATTGTTTGTAAGTTGTTATTATTTTTAATACATTAATGGTTTGATCATTGAGTGAGAATATTTTTTAGCAGACCACATTCATGATTTTTATTTTATATTAAGACAAAAAGGAAACATTTACAAAAAAATTTGAGTTACTGGTGGAGTTACACAGTAAATTCGAAGCAAAAGAATAATATACATGTTACACTTATGTGAGGTTTTATAAGATTTGTGAAAAATATAGTTCAAATTATATATTATTAAGGAAATATGATATTTTATAACCTTAATGGATCTATTTCACATACTCAGTACCTTTTTTGATGGGATGTGAGAATGTTGTTTGAGAATTGTGTAGGAGGACTCTATATAGAGTAGTGAAATTTTTTAGCGAAGGAATTTGTAAGGAAATAATTCATGAAATAAATATTTGGGAATCCATGAAGTGATATTTTTCTAAGCTCATAAAAATTATTATATTAGTATCATTAGTGGAAATACTTGGGGAATTGATTAGTGTAGTGTGTAAAATGGACATTTTAGGATGAGAGAGTTTTTTAGGGGAGTTTTCCTATAAATAATCACAAATTATTTCAATAAAATCATGATAAAAACTACGGATATTATCATGGAATTAATTACATTGATAAATAAAATAAAAAAAGCAATACCCATTCAAAAATATGATTAGTTCAAAAGTAAAAAAATCATAAAGCATGACCCTTTACAAAGATTAAATGATAAAAAAAAGTTATGATGTTCTCAAGAGAGTTTTATTCAAACGTATAAGTAAAATTATAAAAATAATAGTACATAAATTAGATAGCACAAGTTCGTTCAATATGATTCATACCACAAAGTACGTTTGAGATCATTTATACCGTATAAGAGGTTTGTGAAGAAATATTTTTTAGCGTAACATTTACACAGAGAATATTATACCACTAAAATCGTATATTCTATTACTGGTTGTTATTCTATAGAAAATGGAGAAAATAAGATCATAATATTTTGTATTTAATTATTTAAATCACCCTACACATTATTAATTATATGGATGTTATCTATACAATGATGAATTGATAATACATCTATACAATGTAGTGTATGGATGTATTGATATAAGTGTTCCTATGGATATATTGTGATATTAAATGAATTAATTTATGATGGTAGAGAGCCTATAATAGAGTGAATATGTAAAAAAACTATATCCATTAAACTAATGAATCATATTATATTTTTTAACTACTAACACAATTTTGGTGTATTCTCCTTGGATTCTACCTTTGCGATTAACCGAGTAAAATTGTTATACTGTGCTTTAATTTATAAATTTTTTATTGTGGGGGATGTTTAATTATCTATGAGACGTCTATATATTTCTTAATAACATGGGAACATGATACAAAATATCATGAGAAAGAGTCACTATCCTAATTCACCCTCTTTTTGGGGGTGTCTCAAGATGCAAAACAATTAACATAAGATATTAATTTATTAATAGTATAAGACATTGGTTATTTACGATATTTCACAAAAATTACAAAACTATATATACCTAGAAAATTTCCCTAATAGCATGAAATAATGTGTATAGAAAATGTCGTAAATTATATATGATCCAAGTACCATCTTAATTATTCCCTTGAATCAATATTTTATGCATTACGGTTATCCAACCGATAGTCAGAGTTAATGTGTAGGAATACATCGATCAAAACACCATATGTAGAATTATCTATCTTGTTAGAATAATTTTAAAAACCTATAACTTTTATTACTTAAAATTTCCTAAAATAATATTCACCTCATATTTTTCTGATACTAAACTCCATCCTTGATATCATCTAAATTATAAGATACCACTTTATGGAAACTTGATTCCATCTGGGCCCCACTTGGATTGGAAATAAAACAATGTTTGACCCACCTCTATTTGTACATGAGGTATATAATAACACTGAAAGTATAAATAAGAAAAATGGGAGGTATTACCATAAATAGAGCACTTTATAAGAATATAAAATCAATGAAGTCCACTAAATCATCTTCTATAATAAATACACTTTCAAATGATATCATAAGTAATGTGCAGTACATGAATTTCTTATTATGTTACTAAAAAACAATGTAGCTTTGAAAATTTAATAAAAATTTACAAACCATTAATATCTTGATAAACCCAACAAATTATATTAGCCAGGGGTATATAAAACAATACATATACATTAATTTTCTAGAATACGTGTTTATCATTTAGATAATAACATTTAACAAATACACAAATAAATCTAGATGAATTGTATATGAAAATATGGGTGGGAAAACACTATTCTTATTAATTTATCCCCTATGGTCTAAAACCCCAAGTCAAAATCAAACAAGAATATTATTCAATGTAATAAAGTCAAAACACATACTCACATCCCCACTAACAAAAAAATCATGGGTAATCCATGACAAATGACTTCTAATGAATAATTACATGCTCAAATCTCATAAGATACTGTAATTGAATATTTTCTATAATAAAAATTTATATTTCATTTTTCATGTATCTATCTCCTTTAGTTATTTTGTTCCCAATCTCACCATAATCATTTCACAAACCATTCCAGGTCACCCCTCCACTTAGCACCTGAGACGGCCTATGTTAAGGATCAAAAAACATTTTTAAACCCCGTAGGAAGGGAACAGGTTCTATGGTATCAAAACAAGATCACATGGGTTTGATTTCACCATTAAATTAGAGTAAATAATCTATAATAACTTTACTAAAGTATGTCACGGTGTCTGAATACATTGATATAGAATGAAATTCAAATAAATAATAAAAATAAACAAGAGATTCAAATGACTCATAGAAAAAATGATAATGAATTAATTCATCTCATTAATATACCCAAAATCTAGAAACAAAATACAATGTGCGTCATAAATTAAATACAATAAAAGGGAAGGTTTTCATAGCCAATACAACAACATCTTAAAATAAATAAAAAATCAAAACAAATCGTAGAATCTTCTCCACATGACCCAAGGTCATTCCCCAAATCCCAACTCATCAATTAAAGACCCATGAAAATGATATTAAACATAAAATAACACAACATGAACCCTCTATAATGTATAAGAGTGTCATATAAAATAAATGGTTGTATGTAGGGCGTTAGAAAACATGACCTATAGAATATCCCCAAGGAATCCATAAAATTATTTTCCTAAATAAGTTCATAAAATCAAGTTTGAATTATAATATAAAGTAAGTATTATCTACTTTTTACTAAGGTGAAATTAACCAATATCATACTTCCAATTATATATATTAAATAAAATGTTTCTTTCAATGAAAAGTAGGATCTCCACTTATTATCAAAAAACTTTAAAATACAAAATAGGGACATTTGATGTCAAGAAAACCATGTAAAATAATTATTCTTACTTTCTAAACATTTCATGAAACCCAATCATTGAGACAAGCATATTTATTCAATTTAGAAAGAAATTTCCAAAAAATACTTTTCTAAACCATCATCAAAACACACCTAATCGTAAATTAATATAACAAAAAGAAAGTGGGAACCTCCATGTTAATTGAATATCACATAAATAAAATATGAAGTGCCACCATAATTAAGGAAAGATAGATGAAAGGGTATGTCTATAAAATATAACCAATCAAGGAAATAGGTGTCCTGGGGAACACGATGGGTCCTAAAGTTAGCCAATACAAAAGTAATTTATCAATTTGGATGAACTGTCAAACTAAGTTAATTCCAAAAATAAAAAATCCACTCAACCATACAACACCAACATCATCAAGATGACACCTCTCATTTATCACTGGACGATCACATAGTTAGGGGAACTAGAAATGCATGTCCCAATTATTATATCATATTTCAGGGTCTCCCACCTAGCTACCCATGTTCCCATGAAGTTTAAAATTTTTATGTGTGTAACCAACATATAGTTAATACATTAATAAATAATGAATAGTAATCTCTCCCATAACTCTAATACCCTCATAAGAAACATCTCTTTTACACAACACATATCCATAACATATTAATTCACATCCCCAAAATTGAATAACAAGCACAAGTGGAACAAAAGAGGTCCTCACAAGATTCAAAATTTTATTTTAATAAGGTGACTAATATACCTTTACCAAAAATCCAACATGGGATTCTAATTCACTTCTATTCCTTGAAACCACTTCCTTAAAAATGTTCTTTACAAATCGCTTAGATAGAAACGCACACCATTACCCAAAGCATAAGTCATTTAATTATTTCTTCATTTTTAAAATAAAAAAATTAACAACAACATAACATTTATAAAAAAAATAATTTAACGATCCCCATAGAGATTTTTTAAAATGATTAGAATGGTTGATCGTTTAATTCCTCATAATATAAAATTAATTTTGAAAACCCTTCATGTAAAGATTATAAACCCATGTAAACATTCTTAAAACAAATAATATATAACATATATTATTATAATTTAATTATAACAAAAAATTAACACTCAAGAAAATATATAAAAACACTTACCTCAGTCCAAGTGGAATCACCTAACAATGTGTCACCCTCCCTAATTGACACCAGTACAAGAAAGAAATCTCCCTTTATAATCCCTAAATGTCCAAAAACCTATGATATAACCAAAAAAACAATAATAGAATTATGTAAATGGGTTTGGGTTCTTGGATGAAAGATATAACTAGGGGGAAAGGAAATAGAAGGAGTAAAAAAGGAATAGGGAATAATTTATAATGAAAACCACTTGAAATCTAATGAAGGGAGGAAAAAATATAAAAAGATGGGAGATGAAACACTTAATAGGATTTAAAGATAGGAGGATATATGAAATGTGAGATAAGGATGGGATGAAATACTAAAAACCAATGGTGAAAAAGAGTAAATTCACTTTTTATGTGAATCTAGACAGGCTACATGTTTTGGATACACGCATTTGTAAATTGTGCACCAACTGTGATGGTAACATTGGATGGAACCAAAAAACATATGATAAATCACATAGGTATCCCCTACTATTTACCAAACCATTATCCATGTGTGAAAAACGACACTCCAACTAATATATAACAGATTATGTGGTTTCTATTGAAATCCATGTGGTTTTCTCTAACCAAGTGGTAATTATATAATAAAATGAAACATTTAAAAATTAAAAAAAAAATCATAACCCCCAATAGTCAAGAACAAAGTTAAAAATATTTAAACAAATAAAATAATAAGAAAAAATAAATGTTATATTATGATAAATAAACAATCAACAAATAACAGAGTATTGATAGTATAATATATGTCATAAAAATATAGTAGTGACCCCTATAAACTAAATCCTACCATCCAGTATTCACACCATTAATAACTTACGTCCTTCCACACACCCACATCAATAATCATACAACATTAAAATTTATGTTGCAGCTAAAGCATAACATAATCTATCCACATCATTCCCACACCACTCAATGAGGTGTAAGAGAAAATAAAAGTCTATCCCTCAGGGTGCTCTTCCGACTAATTTGAATTTTGGGTAAGAATAAAGAAAACTCCCCTTGTAATGGTTTTGTAGTGAATGATACTCCCATTATTGAAATACATAAGAAATATAGTACTCAACAACTATTACTAGATATTATACCTAAAATCAATCTAGTAGCATAATTTATCTATTTAAAATCTGTGTAAAAATAATCACTAACCATACCGTCCATGTAATCAACATCATTATCCTACTACCAACATCATCTCTTGCTAACGTGATGTTATCACGGGTTCCAAGAACTTATTGAAATAATAATAACACTACACTCATCCATGGAAAACTACTCTAGAAAGAACCACCCATACAACGTCATCATTAGTAATCCTGATCATCATCACAATAATAATCTTAGAAGATATAACCCTCAGGATCAATCCTCCATAATCAAACATAGTAGGTCAAAAAATATTGAAAATAAGTTAATATCAATTTTTCATATTAAAATGGTTAATTAGTGAACCAGTGCATAATAATCCATGTTTTATAGAATCAAACATTGAGTACACTACCCTCTTATGTTAAAAATTGATAATAGGATGAATATAATAACATTCACTATTGTATCATCATAGAATATTTGAGAAAAAATTCCTTGTCAATAATATAATATCAAAATCACACATGACCAATATATAAAGGTATAACTCTTTACTATTTCATATTCAATTCATATCTTTAGGGAGTACACATATCAATTATGGGGAAAATAAAAGAATAACCACATATATTATTCACATAAACCACACTAATTCTCCTAATTATCATAATATCATTTCTTAACCCAAAATATTAGACATGGGTTTATTGGTTCTCATAATTAAGAATAAAATATTCAATTATCCACCTCACTCTAAATCATTTAATTATACAATTCATTATAATTGTACTTATAATCATGGGTCTAACCAGATTCTCCTTGTATATTAAAATTAAAGAGTCAAAACCACTCACATGATTATTCACATCTAAAACATACTTTAGTAATTTTATCATTATAATTGATTCAAATAACTCAATAGATGATAACATTATTATTTACTTGTTAAAATTATTTAATTGGTTACCTTAAAAATTATCACAAATCATGTTGATATTAATCTCAACATTTAATGGTCTAAAACACTTTCAAACTAAATTTAATTGATATATGTTGATCTTGAAATTATCACCATAATGCTCTACATGTAAAATCATATAAGATATCCTAATCACACATCCTAATATGACTCTAAAAGGGAAATATAAAATTTTAATCCACTTAAATACATGTTTTTTCTTATATGTGTTTATATATATATATATTAAAGGTGATAATAGTTTTAATTACAATAAATAGTAATTATAGTGAGAATACGGTCAAAGAAAACAACACATGCACTTAAAGGGTCTAAACTATGCTTGGTCACACCTTACCTCTATGATTAATCAATGCACCAGACGAACCATTATTTTAATGATCCCATATGACTATTTATATATCATCCCAACATCGTGTAATCACATGTGACTCTAATACCCAAAAACCAACCCTATTTATTTATATTTTTTACACTTCATTTTCCATATTTCTTTATTCTAATAGTTTTTCTTGTTTTTTCCCATATTGTATAGTGCATCTGAGTCATCATAGAACCCATTTTAAAGAAGGATAATCCACCTCTTATATTTCATCCCATGTATAGAAATCCTCCCTTATATTCCATTAATATTTCACATACACCATTCCATCTGGATTTTCATGAATACATAAAACCTGATAATACCATAAATCACATTGATCATCTAAAATTTAAATTTTTTTATTTTTTAATTAAATAGGTATAAGGTACCTTAATGAAAATGGATCTCCAAAGTGACAAATAATTTTGTTTTTTTCACACCTCGGAAATAGGGACAAATCATTTGGCACACATGTCCACATTTTTTAAATTTTAGAAATATATATTTATAATTATATAAATATAATATAAATATTTTTATTATATTTTTATTTTGTAAACAAATTAAATATTTTAGAATATATTTTTTTTCAAAAAAACAATATGTAATTATATTTTTAGAGACATCCGTTTTTATAATTAAATTAATGTTTATTTTGGCTAGCCAAGCGTCTTAAGGTTAGGGATTTTATACTGGTTTGTCAATATTCAAAAATAAAATATTTTATTTTAGAAATGATATGTGATAATATTTAATTTTTTTAATAAAAATACATACATTTTATATTATTAATTTTTGTGTATTTTTGTAATAAACAATAATTTATTGCATTTATAATGATGTTAAAATTAATATGTTATTCGATAAGCATTAATTGAAGTTAATAATTATATTTCATCTTAATGAATCAAACAATTATAATTTTATTCGTAAATATATTTTTATCTCTTGTTAATAATAACTTTAATATATATTCTTGAACTTCCAATTTTACTCAAAATAATAGAGGCAACTATACCCTATAACTTGCGAAACTCATCATCATCTATGTGATTTCATAGAATTAATATAAATAAAAACAAAAAATAGTATACTAATAGATTTTTCAGTGTTAGTTGACCTCATTGATGCATCAATGTGGTCCAATAACAATTATTCTTAAGAATATATTAAGGTGGAACTTAGAACTTTGATATACATGGAAATGTCTCAGAGGATTCATGGTCTACCCTCTTCCCTAACAAAGTATTATCCCTAGATTATGATGGAATAGTATGCAAGATGCTAATAGAGGTGAAGGGGGATATACATTGGCCAACCATGTGGAACCTATCAATAGTAGATGTTAGACATATCAATTTCTCTAGTATTTCGTAGCATTGAAAAATGTATAAAAAATAAAAATAGTGTAATAAGAAATCATTCAAATTGAACCAACGAGATTGATGCATATAACTACCTGATACATAATCAACCCATTATTATATTATATATAATAAGTTTTTCAAATTATTACATTTTTTAGATCTTTTTATATTATAGTTTTAAACAATTTGGTAAAAACATTACACAATAAAGTGGATACTTTCACATTAAAAAATTTCCCTAAAAGAAAACCTTTAAGTTTAAACCCATATTTCATCCAAAACACTATTACTTCATTTAAGAAGAGTCACCATAGTTATAATATTGACCTTTATAAAATTTCTACTCATACATAGTTCCTATGAAAATCATTTGAAAACATGGGATGAGAAGAAATCTTAATAAGAGAGATAAAAATAAATTAATCCCATTGGTCCAATGAAAAACATGAAAACCCTTGATGATTTTTACCTTTTTCAAAAATAAATATTCACATAACAAATACAAAAAGAGAAAATCAATATAAAATAAAGTCCTTACAGCCCACTAAAATTCATATTATAACCTATTAAATCAACCTAAGGAATGTGGGAACTCATTAAAAAATCATTTTAAAAACAAAATTTTAACCATTAAAATTTCCTTACCACGTGAAATGAAAATATTCTGATAAAAACTATTTTTGGAAATAAAAATATAGGTAATTTCAAGAATAATTTTCAGAATCCAATTTCACACATTTGCAACCCTTCTCAGAAAAACATAATCCTTGTTAATTCCTTAATATCATCCTACCCGGTTATCTTCTTAAGTTTCACCTTTGAAGACGAAATCATTATCTAGTACATTAGAGAGATATATTGAGATATTTAATCATCATGAGCTATATAAGGCTCACCCATGACCATCTATAATTATAAATTACCATATTATCAAAAAAAACATTCCAATATTACACTTTATCTTCATAAAAACCCATTAAATATTCATTTGAACCCATTAGAAAAACATTTTCTATTTATATAAAATCATAAAGAGAGATATCCTTTTACTTTGAAAACTATTAATAATGAAAAATTAAAATTATATAGGGAGTTATATATTCTTTTAAAAGCCATTTTACCTTATAGAGTAATATTGATAAATAATAACATCAATGATTATAATAAAAGGAGGTCAAGTCGCATATGCTAAATAACATTCTTTTTCACTGTTGTAAAAAGTCAAAAATAACCCCTATGGAAACCTTGAAAAGATTCCTTTTTATGAATTTTTAGAGAATATAAAAAATATTTGAAAATAAAATTTATAAACTATTGATATATAAATAAAAACCTTCTTGAAACATTTAAAATTACATGGATATTTGGGAGAAGGACATTAAAATATTTAAAATATCATTTTAAATGAAAAATCTCTTGCCTTGAGTCTCAAATCAATTCATTCATATATATAACCGCATGAGTAATATTTTTATTATAATTTATTAAGATTTATTTTCATTTTTATTGTATTATTATTATTCTCTTTATTCCATTTTTTACCATGTTTTATATTGTAAATAAATTAGTTCATTTGATATTTGATAGTTTGAAAACGTTTAGTTTATAACATCAAAATAACATTGGTGTGTTGAATGTGGATAAATGGGTCATAGTTACATTAACTATAGACTATTATAAATGTTATTATTATCATTTTTAACAATATATTCAATTTTAAAAACAACAATGTAAGGAATCCATGAAAATTGATCCATGTCATTTTATATAAAATGGTAATCTATCTGTACACGTGAATATCGTATTCATTTTTATAATTGATGGGATAGAAATAAATTAGATAATATTTTTATTTTAAATAATAATAAGTATGTTAATAATGTCATATTTATTCATTTTTTCCACCCATATGACCATCATTATGAGTAGGATATGAAAACTGAATCACATCACTTCCTAAAGGTGGTAGTCCACATGTATATACAAGAGACATTGTCATTTTCCTACAGATTTTAAGGTAATAATTTAATTAATATATTATCCATAAATAATCATAATTATTTAATAAATATAATATATCTTCATTTTATTCATCTATATAACCATCTATATGATCTGGTGATGAAAAATAATACACATCACTTTGTAGAGATGGTAGTCCACACTTATGCATGAATAATGTGTTCATTTCACATAGGATGAGAAAGAATATGAAAAAAGTATGTGACATAATAATAATAAAATATAGATATATATAAGTTACTTATATTATTGTTTTAGCTTGTTTGAAGAATATTTGAAGGATTTAAAAGAATAAATTAACATGTAACACTAGGTTAAGAGTTATACCACTTCTTTGGGATACCACATTTGATATCACCTCATGACTTGTAGTTTTGGTATTTTGGGTAGACTGTAAAATCTAGTACAAGTGTAGGGTTGTTGGGAAGACATTTGGGGAGTTATATTCTAATCTAGGGTTCTCAAAATGTGTGAGTGTGAGAGGAGGTTAGGTTCCCTTTTATAAGTGAATTGAGTGACACACTTGAAATTATTCAATGTTTTAAAATAAATTTCATTCATTTTCATGGTTAAGTGTTGATTAAGAAACTCAAATAAGAATCTATGTTGATACATGTTGTGTTTAATATAAAACTTTATACACTTTCTATCATTATTTATGAAAATCATGAAAATTTTTATTACAAACTATTTTTTTCTAACATTATATTTCCCAAATCATTTAGAATTTTTTTTTTTGGAAAACTCTATTTTATACTAGAAGAAAAAATATTTCTAAACTGATGAACATTAACTCTTTTAACCTACTTCTAGTTCATAGGACAGATGAAGTCCTATCCATCCAAATCACTAAGTCTAGTCTATCGGATTGACAATGTCATGTCCATCGGATTGATGAAGTTCAATCCATTTACCAAATTGATTTTTTTTATCAAACTGTGACCTTAGTCCATCATATTTACCATGTATAGACTATCAAACTAATGTGTATTATTATCCATTAGAGTAAACATAATATATTTCATAAAAATAGTAATATCTATAATTGGATGGTCTGGATTATTTCTGTCAGATATAGGAATTTTACAACATTATGATAATGTTATAAAAACGACATCAGATGAACATATATAAACATGTTGTGCTTCAAATATGGATGTCATCCAATTTTATTGAATCCAAATCATAGAATCACATAATATTACTTTTTGAGTTTTTCTTATAAATATATGTGTATTCAAGTAGCATGGTGTTTATGATTTTGGGTTTAAAAGATTTAAATCTTACACTTTCGTAACATATTTTTAATTATTCATTGTAAATCATCAGATAGTTTTTGATCTTAGGAATATTGTTGAATATTTTAATTTCATTAGAATATTTTTTATTTGTATTCATTTGGTTAGATATAGGTTTAAATTGAGTTATTCTAGAGATAGGAATATTGTTGATTCTAATCTTGTTGATCAAGGGATTCTAAGGCTTGGAAGATAGATCTGATTCTAATATTTAAGATCAAGGGATTTATTTTTGTTGAAAGACTAACCTTACGATTAGGTTGAAAACTGGGGATACCAAAATTCATGGTTTGGACATCCTTACCTCTTAAGGTGGAATTGTATAAATATTTTATAAATCTTTTTGTAATTCATTTTTACTTTTGTTTTATTATTTGTTTTAAATTTTTCTAAAAGTTTATTATTTCCAATTTTCATTTTTAAAGAAAGTATATTTTATTGAACTTTACTAAAAAGTGATATTTTGGATAAACTGTTTATCCAATTAATAATCTCTGAAATATGATGGTATACTTTTCTGATAAATCATAATTAAGAGGATATGGTTTTTTTTTATTTTTTGTTTTTACACTACAGTTCACCACCCCTATTTTAGCAATTGATATACTCTTTGATCATATAATTGGTATCAGAGGTGGTTTTCTATAATAATTTTATTCTTTTTCATATTTTATTTTAATCATGTTTCTAACTTTTAAAAAAAAATATAAACTTTTATTTTTATGTTTTTATAAACTCTTTTATAAAAACATGTTTTTATTTTTTTTCTTTCTTTTTTAAAAAGATGTAAGGTTTAAATTTCAAAACTCTTTAGAATATTAATCCTTTAATACAACTAATTTTTTATGGAATTGATTATTATTATTGGAGAGATATAATGAAATATTTTTTTATTAATACTAGAGTAGATAACATTGTTATACTGAATGGAAATTATAGAATCTTTGGTAATTAATTATCTACATTTGAAAATCAAGAGAATATTTTATATCAATTGAATTATAATTTAAACAAATATTTTTTCATTATATTAAAATAAATATATAATGTAAAATATCTTCTTATAAATCACTGAATAGTATTTTGAAATTTTTTTACGTTAGTAATTTTGGTATGTTTAAAGTTATTGAGACCAGAAGAGCTATGCTAAGACAAGATAATAAATATCTTGATTTTATTTCTAGGTAATATTTTACCAAGTTGTATCTTAGGTATATAAAAATTGTGAATAGTATAAAATATTTTTTTTAAAAGGATATCACTAAAATAATTCTAGTATAAAATATAGTCAAAATAATGCTCGATGAGTGGGAGTCAAAAATATATGTTTTAGATAATACAAAGAGGATAAAAATTGACCTTATATTATTTTATTATAACTCTCATGTAGTTTTAGGGTATTCTAAAGAGGTTTTAAGAGAAGTTGAAGAAAAATAATGAAGTATTTTCTTTTTATACTACTTAAAATGTTACTAATAATGTCTATTAAATGGAGAAACATTCTATATATTCTAAAAAAGTAATCTCAATATTTAATATAGAGTAGTTATTTTTAAAAATATGAGAATAAGTTAGATAATATTTCTATGAAAATGAACAAGATTATTAGGAAGAAAGAATTTTGATGTAATCATAAGAAGAATCATAAGGATATAAATGAAAGGAAAGATTCTCCTATAATGGTTTTTTTATGAGTTCTAGAAGGCTTATCATATAAAGAATATTTTTCCAAGATTAAAAGAAAATAGAAGAAGGATATAAATTCTGATAGGAATTCTTTGATGTTATACAAACATAAAGGTAAGAAAATTCTAAAACCATAAAACACATGGATTTCTAGTGGAGGTGATTAGTTATTTAGGAAATTATTTAGATAGTGAAATTGAATATAAAAATAATATCTACTTATTTTAGGAAATTTCAAAGAATAATAATTGTTTATGGTTAATGCATATATTAAAATCATGATTAATATTACTTTAAATTCTGATTTTCTTAATAGTGAAATTGATAATAATTATATATCTTTTAAATAGGAATCTACTTCATCTGAATAAATAATACATTACCTATATTTTGGGATGTTTCAAGATTTTATAATCATTTAAAAAACCAAAATAGAAAGGATTTTAAAAAACATGATGCTTATAAGGAAAAACATGATAAATAAAACACAATAATTTCTTTTATTACTATAGAAATTTCTAATAACTCAAAATATTTAGAGAAATATAATATTGAGAAAATTATTTTGTCAAAATGTCTGAAAAAAATAGTTTTAGGAAAACTTCTATTGAGGATAAAAATTTATCTATAAAAATAAACACATATATTTAAAGTCGATATAAATTACAATAAAAATATGTTATTATTAAAGAATTTTTTTATAAAATGTACAAAAAGATAAAACTCATAGAGATGTTTCTAGAATGGGTTTTTTTAATAATAATAAAAATTAAAAATAGTTATATCTTTTCAAAGAGTGACCCATTCGATATAAAACGTCAATGTGGAGGAAATTTTAAAAAAATGACGTTATTTAAATAATGTTAAAATCTTTGGAATGACAAAACATTATTTAATGAATTGAAAACTTTTCAATATAGTAAAGTTGAACAAATCTGGGTTCTAATTTTTTTTCTATGAATGATTGACCCAAGAAGGTTTGGGTTCTAAAATACTAATATTCTTACTTTTAGGAAAATAATAAGGGTATCGGAAATAAAAAAATTGGTACAAGGATAGTGTATTTTCATGAAATATTACTAGGAACATTGATTTTTCAATGAATTTTGTTAAAATGAAATGTGGAAAGTTTCCTTTGGGGATGATGCTCAAGGAAAAATTATTGGAATAGGTAACTTTGGTAAAGCACTGATTTCAAATGTTATATTATTTTAGCTCTGAAAAACATACTTATTAGCATAATTAAATTGTGTGAGGAGGGATATCTTGTAATATTTTGGAATGATAAGTATAAGGCCCCAGCCTTAAACCTTACTTAATATTGAGTTATTACAAGATTACGCATTGAGGATCTTTTCAGGTTTCGAGTTTTAGAGAATTAGATCATAAAACTTGCATTACATTCCACATTTAAACAAAGTGGTTACATAAAATATAGTATTCATTTTTTCCATCAACGAAAACATATTTAAAATAAAACATGGATTTTTTCTTGACACTTCCTTGAAACTATCAACATATCATGTACCCTTCCCTTGACTTGGGAAAAACATTTCAAAAACTTGGGATGAGCATAAAAAACTCAGTAATTGATATAAAAATATGGAATTGAAACATGAGTACATGTATACATAAGAATGAAATAATACTTTACCCATAAAACATAATCACTTTAACATACCTCATAAAATCAGGAATAAATTATAGAAATCATAAGACATAAAGGTAACTTGAGGAATTCATAACATTCTTACGTAGGGAGTAACCCTCTTGGTTACGTTTGGAATACCCATCACAGTATATTCCCTAAATCTCTTCGGAGATACCTTAACGTTTAACCCCTTCGCATTACCCAATGCATTGGAGAGCTATATCAGGCTCACCCGCCATTAGTTTATCACGGAACCACCCGTTTTCATAACAATGCCCAACAACCATAACATAAATGTATCACATAAAAATTTCATAAACGAAACATAACATTTCTACATTTCAATCACAATATTACATTTTAGGATATTGAAATAACGAATCCATTCAAAAAGAAGCCATTTCCAAAACCATTTAAAACATTTAATAAAGATATTTTTGAACCAAAGTTTCCCATACCACCTTGAAGCTTTTAAAAATTTAAACCATTAATATCCACATAAATAAATCCATAAAACCATTTTAAAAACATGGATATTAATAAGAACAAATCATTAAAACATTTAAGGCTATATTTTGGTTAAAGGGGTTTTACCAAAATTAGAGACACTTGAATACAATAATTGAGGAATAACATTTAGTCAGAACATTATAATATCATGAAGATAAATGGATTAATGATATAATATTCCAAATGACAGTATATACACCATATAAGAGTAAATTTGTGCATAACAACAATGAAGACTCAATAGAAATGTCAAATGTGATGAAATCCCTTATAAAGAAGGTATCTTTAAATTAAGGATAAATCAATCTCAAAATTATGTGTGAAAAATATAAACACACCCCATATAAGTGGATATTAAGTGTAAAACAATAAAAGGTCATTCACACATATTCAAAGGAAGACATATTCAATAACTACATTTTGAACCCAAAGAAATCAAAATTGGGTTAAAAAGTTCCCTTGGTAAAATTCGACAGCCTACTGGCATCACTTAAAAATTCAGAAAATGAGTTGATGAGAGATAAAAAAGTAATCTCATCACTTGGACATAAAATTTACATAAATAAGGATATAAAGGAACATATCCCAACATAATAGTATCTGAATTAAAAGACATAACAAAATAAGTCTTTTAAAAAGAGGAGGGTGAAAGGTTCCCTTACCGACATGGGTTTCTTTCGAAACATACACCCCGTGAAAGAAGGAAAATACAACATTGATGTAAATACTCATAAATGAAATTATATTACACAATGAGTAAAATAATGTTAATTACATTCACCAATCAAAGGAAATTTTGGCAAAAGTAGCATAAATCTCACGGGAATAAAAGTGAGAAGAAAAATCCCTTATGAAAACTCGTCAGCCTAACAGCGCCACTTAAAACTTCCAAAAATGGATTGATGAGATCAAATAGGGTCTCTAATCATATTAAAATAAAATGTACAGCAATAGGAATATAAAATAACATCCCCCATCATAACAAAGAGGATCTTAAAATAAGTGACATGAAGGATAGTACTTAAAAAGAAAGAGAGAGGTTAGATCTCTTACGAAAATTCAGCAGCCTAACGGCGCCACTCAAAACTTCCAAAATGGATTGATGAGAGAGAATAGGGTTTCTCATAATATGAATATAAAAATTTCAGTAAGATTAATATAAAATAACATCCCAACCACAAGATATATGAGCTTAAAAGGAATGACATAAAAGAGTGTACTTAAAAAGGAAAAGAGGAGTATGATCCCTTACCTCGGGTCGGACTTGACTCGATCGTTTTTTAACGTCCTGAATAATAAAATTGAGTTAATTTCTACTTTCATAAGTACCTTTTTCAAGTTCATTATTCCTTTTATATCACTTATTTCCATGTTATAAACATTATGTAATCATTTAAGTTAATAATGTTTGTTTTTTCGATATTTGGTTCATAAGTCAAAAGTGGACTTCTTACAATTACGTGTTGTTCGTGTGGTCAAAGGTTCATTATATCCAGAATGATATTCATGATTTGGATATCATATGTATCATATATATCCAGAATATACATGTATTTATAATATTACATAATCATTTAGAGGTAAGAAATGAAATGCACCGTTCATGGAGACGGTAAGCCGTACGTACGCATGAACGCTACTTTAATTTCTATGTCATATTAATGGAATTAAAACTAAATGAGAGGTATGTATATTTTAATTAAAGAATTATATTCATCATTTATATGTGACATAAATCATATATAATAACTTTAAATACATACTTTATACATCTCACATATGGCATTAACGAATCAAATCACTTTGAGGGGGCGGTAGTCCGCACTTCCTAAAATGAAATTATCGTGTTTACCCACAATGGAAACCATAAAGGTATGCCAAAAAAAGAAAAATACATAAGCTTAAGTAAAACATAAACATTTTATATATCCCATATAAATATAGTGACATCTTAATGACCACATTTTAAGGTGTTATATGAGTGTTGAACAATCATCGTTTCGTGAGGCAGAAATTCGCCATCCACAGAAACAGTATATTCTTTAACCATTTGATGTAGGTGTGTGTAAGTGTAGCTCGAATTATTCTTATAACAACATCCTAGTATATTTAAGATACTTTATTTGTTACAAATTAAATGAATAAAAAGATTTTAGGGGGTTGGAGGAGCAAAACAATACAAAAGGACTCAAGTGAAGACATTACCTTAAAATCGGGTAACTCCCTTTGGTTTGAGCTAAAAGGATTCCTTGGGAAGCCTTCTTCCCCAAGTGAGGCTTCTAAGAGTTATAGAGGGATGTGGAGAGACAAAATGGGCAGGGGTTGGCCGAGAAAAAGGCTTTGGAAGTGTGGGTAAGGAGGTAGAGGTGGGGGCCTTTTATAAGAGGAGAGGAGGGGCACTCTTGGAAAGTAAAGAAATGTTACTTTATTTGAAAATGGGTTTCGGATTTAAAAGGTCCCACATTGATATAATTCTAGGATAAGGTGATAAGGTTTAGAAATCCACCAATCCAATAGGTTTTGGACATGTGTAGGTCATATATTTTACATTGTCTTTCCATTTTATTTAAATCCTTTATTAATGAGGTAATCGCTGCATCATTATGATGTGATAAATAATTTTATTTATTTAGTGTCTAAAAATTATAAAAAAACTATAATGATGTAGGAAATATTTTTATCTTTCAAATTACTATTTATAGTCAAAAATCTTACTTTTATAACCCCATGTAAAAAAATTGTTTAGTAAAACAACTCATGTTTGTGTCGTTTTTACTTTTACATTAAATAAAAAGTTATTTATGTCATTTCCCAACCAAAGTGGCTCCATGGTGTCCCCAAGTTTACCCATGGATTTTCTTGGTCGTCCATGACACATAAAATAAGGGTAGGACATGTGTCAAGCTCATCTCATATTATTAAAACATTATTTTTACCTTAAACTACACTAATTACCTCAAATCGTGATTAAAAACATAAAAGTTACTATTCACCAAAAAAATTATTTTATTCCCATTGAACATCATTTTACTTCCTAATTAAAACCATGTATGTCGGATTTTTGAAATTCAAAACACAGGGGTGGAAAAGTTTCATTTAAACAAAAAATTAGTTTCTTTAACTACCACTTAGTGGTTTCACTATTCATCAAAAATTGAAGTTTTTCAGGAAACTACCAAAAAATCACCCTAAGCTATATTTGATATTACGAATTCAAAAATGAAGACTTTTTTACAAAATTCACAACATATAAGTTGCATTAATTAATTTAATAATTAATTCCCGCTGTCAAAACAAATAGGGTGTTTTTAAAAAACAATAAGTATCAAAAGATTGACTCTAGTTTAAGTCCAATTTCAAGATGAAATTAATTCCAACGACCACTATTGGATTAAATGGTAAAAATATATTCTAATTGAACTTAAAAACCAATTCAAACGATAATCTAATCATATAAATAAATTAGATTAAAAAGGGATTTTGAATTAAAATACAACATTTTTCACTGTTCATTAAAAAATGAACTTTATCGGAAAAATACCAAAAATTTACACAATGTAAATTTTGATGTCCCGATTCTAAATAAGAATTTTATTTTGTAAAATATAACACATAAAATTGTTAAAAAGTGGATTTAAAAGAGGTTCACCATCGAAAGGCGGTTAATCGACCTTTTAAAGAATATTAGAATGTTTATGCTTAAAAATTGGATTCGTTCGCATTTTTAATCCTGTAACATTTATTGTAAAAAGTAAAAATATTTGACAAACATATAAAATCATTTTGTAGTTATTTTTGTTAATTCCCACCATTACAACGGCTAGGCGTTAACTACCATTTAAAATAATATTATCTTATTATTAGAGTGCAACGTAAGATTCCCAAGAAACTCGTTGTTGCGTATTGGGTACGCCATCGAGCATAGCGTTCCCTTTAAAACATTATTTTTTTTCACAAATAGGGATAAATATAAAAATTTCATATTCTTTATTTACCTGGGGTGTTACATCCTTCCCCCCTTTTGGGAATTGTGTCCACCCAATTTTTAAAATTGGGAATGGAAACTTCATTGAAAATCCCACATCGGAACAAGAGTCAGTAAAACTATCACTTTAAAATAAAGAAAGAGAATTACAAAGGTCACCTGAGTTAACCCATACTAGGATTCCATGTAGGAAAACATGGACATGGAAGAAAAAACAAAGGGTCATGTTCTGAGGGAGAGTGATAGTAAACATGTCTAGGAGAAAGTTAACCATAAGAAAATCACAAACTTGTGGTGGGTTAAATAGTATTCGATTCCCCAGTAGGAAAAGTTAATAGACAACATTTTTGTTATTTTTTGAGGAATTTATTCATAAGGAAACATAATTACTTAACATGTTGACTTTCAACTTTTATTAGATTTCTTACACAAACTCATATTTTCACCAAAATGTGAGTATTTAGGAAGACTTGTTCACTATAATCAACATAGAGAATCACCTAATCCACAAAAGAGAACTATATACTTCCCATGTATTTAGACTTTAACCAAAACAAAAACCAAAATGGTTAGTACAAGATCAGATAATCCAGAAAAGTATAACCCTTTATAAAAAGAAAATCTATTCTTAATCTCCAAAATTTGTCCAACAAAACCCAAAGTTCAACGAGGACCATTTGATAAAACATTTATCCATAAAATTCGTCAAAGTAAACCAAACTAAGATTGAAACCCAAATATTTGAATTTTTTAGTCACATAGTCTTCCAAGGTACAAATTAACTTTTATCTCCAAATAACATCATTTTCTCTTAAATTCTCATATTGAAAAGTAATTAACCTAATCACATATCCTCAATGATAGGTTAATAATTTCCATAGATAACCCAAAATAAAGTTACTCTTGATTCCTAAAATCGTCTAACTAAAAATAATTAGTCAAACTATCTAGGGACTTCACGTAATCCAGTGGTAGGCGATAAATACCAGTCGCACTTTGGTTGTGGGTTCGATTCCTGCAGCTTTGTCTGACGCGACAGGTTGTCACACGGTCTGCGTGTTGTACTTTTTCCAAAACTATATAATTCTTAAAACATTCCCCAAAACGAGATAAAATCTTCAAAAATAATAATAACATATTTTAACCTCAAGTTTATCTCATGCCTTTCATTTTCCATCATAACATATAATAACCCATAATTACCTCCAAATTAAGGATCATATAAACTCTAATGGTTACCTTTATAATTATTACCTAAACTTCCACGTCAATTGGTCATCTCGTACATGATGCATTACATATCATACCAAGGTTCAAGTGGTTGATCATGAATCCTTGATAGTTGGTTTAGAACCACCATGAGTTTCCTCATTGAATCCCCCATTTTATCTAGTATCTTAATCAGAGAACCACCACAGTTTCCTTCAAACCTGTTGTCTCTTTGGTGCCTGCTAGATCCATCCATTCACTAAAAAACAGAAATGTTAGTGTGAGTATATCAACAAAACCATCATGTACTAACGAGGAAGGTAAACACTAAGATATACTTACTCATTCACTTTATCTAAAACTAGGACTCTTTCTGAAATCCTAACCATTATGGTAATGTCACTTATGCTTAGAGAATACCCTAACCTCTAAAGTTATCTAAACCGACCTTTGATACCAACTATAAGGCCCCAGCATTAAACATTACTTAATCTTGAGTTATTACAAGATTACACACTGAGGATCTTTTCAGGTTTAGAGTTTTAGATAATTAGATCATAAAACTTGCATTACATTCCACATTTAAAGAAAGTGGTTACATAAAAGATAGTATTCATTTTTCCCATCAACGGAAACATATTTAAAATAAAACATGGATTCTCCCTTGACACTTCCTTGACACTATCATCATATCATGTACCCTTTCCTTGACCTATGAAAAACATTTCAAAAACCTGGTATGAGCATAAAAAACTCAGTAAGGGATATAAAAATATGGAAAGGAAACATGAGTACATGTATACATAAGAATGAAATCATACTTTACCCATAAAACATATGCACTTTAACATACCTCATAAAATAATGAATAAATCATAGAAATCATAAGACATAAAGGTAACTTGAGGCATTCATAACATTCTTACATAGGGAGTAACCCTCTTGGTTACGTTTGGAATACCCATCACAATATATTCCCTAAATCTCTCCGGAGAAACCTTAACGTATAACCCCTTTGCGTTACCCAATGCACTGGAGAGCTATATCGGGCTCACCCGCCCTTAGTTTATCACGGAACCACCCATTTACATAACAATGCCCAACAACCATAACATAAATGTATCACAAAAAAAATTCTTAAAGGAAACATAACATTTCCACATTTCAATCATAATATTACATTTTAGGATATTGAAATAATGAATCCATTCAAAAAGAAACAATTTCCAAAACCATTTAAAACATTTAATAAAGAGATTTTTGAACCAAAGTTTCCCATACCACCTTGAAGCTTTTAAAAATTTAAACCATTAATATCCATATAAATAAATCCTTAAAACCATTTTTGAAAACATGTATATTAATAAGAACAAATCATTAAAACATTTAACGCGATATTTTGGTTAAAGGGGTTTTACCAAAATTAGAGACACTTGAATACAATAATTGAGGAGTAACATTTAGTCAGAACTTTATAATATCATGAGAATAAATGGATTCATGATATAATATTCCAAAGGAAAGTATATACACCATATAAGAGTGAATTGGTGCATAACAACAATGAAGTCTCAATAGAAATGTCAAATGTGATGAAATCCCTTATAAAGAAGTTATCTTTAAATTAAGGATAAATCAATCTCAAAATTATGTGTGACAAATATAAATACACCCAATATAAGTGGATATTAAGTGTAAAACAATAAAAGTTCATTAACACATATTAAAAGGATGACATATTCCATAACTATATTTTGAACCCAAAGAAATCTAAATTGGGTTAAAAAGTTCCCTTCGTAAAATTCGACAGCCTAACGACATCACTTAAAAATTCAAAAAATGAGTTGATGAGAGATAAAAAGGGAATCTCATCACTTGGAAATAAAATTTACATCAATAAGGATATAAAAGAACATATCCCAACATAATAGTATGTGAATTAAAAGACATAGCAAAATAAGTCTTTTAAAAAGAGGAGGGTGAAAGGTTCCCTTACCGACATGGGTTTCTTTCGAAACATACACCCTGTGAAAGAAGGAAAATACAACATTGATGTAAATACTCATAAATGAAAGTATATTACACAATTAGTAAAATAATGGTAATTACATTCACCACTAAAAGGAAATTGTGGAAAAAGTAGCATAAATCTCACGGGAATAAAAGTGAGATGAAAAATCCCTTATGAAAACTCGGCAGCCTAACGACGCCACTTAAAACTTCCAAAAATGGATTGATGAGATCAAATAGGGTCTCTCATCATATTAAAATAATATGTACATCAAGAGGAATATAAAAGAACATCCCACATCATAACAAAGAGGAGCTTAAAATAAGTGACATAAAGGAGAGTACTTAAAAAGAAAGAGAGAGGTTAGATCTCTTACGAAAATTCAGCAGCCTAACGGCACCACACAAAACTTCCAAAATGGTTTGATGAGAGGGAATATGGTCTCTCATAATATTAACATAAAAATTATAGTAAGAGTAATATAAAAGAACATCCCAACCACAAGAAATATGAGCTTAAAAGGAATGACATAAAAGAGTGTACTTAAAAAGAAAGAGAGGAATATGATCCCTTACCTCGGGTCCGACTTGACTCGATCATTTTTTAACGTCCTGAATAATAAAATTGAGTTAATTTATACTTTATTAAGAACCTTTTTCATGATCATTATTCCTTTTATATCACTTATTGCCATGTTATAAACATTATGTAATCATTTAAGTTAATAATGTTTGTTTTGTCGATATTTGGTTCATAAGTCGAAAGTGGACTTCTTACAATTACGTGTTGTTTGTGTGGTCAAAGGTTCATTATATCCAGAATGATATTCATGATTTGGATATCATATATATCATATATATCCAGAATATACATGTATTTATAATATTAAATAATCATTTAGAGGTAAGAAATGAAATGCACTGTTCATGGAGACGGTAAGCCGTACGTACGCATGAACGCTACTTTCATTTCTATGTCATATTAATGGAATTAAAACTAAATGAGAGGTATGTATATTTTAATTCCAGAATTATATTAATCGTTTATATGTAACATACATCATATATAATAACTTTAAAAAAATCTTTTATATATCTCACATATGGAATTAACGAATCAAATAACTTTGAGGGGGCGGTAGTCCGCACTTCCTAAAATGAAATTATCGTGTTTACCCACAATGGAAACCATAAAGGTATGCCAAAAACAGAAAAATACAGAAGCTTAAGTAAAACATAAACATATTTTATATCACATATAAATATAGTGACATCTTAATGGCCACCTTTTAAGGTGTTATATGGGTGTTGAACAATCATCGTTTCGCGAGGCAGAAATTCGCCATCCACAGAAACAGTATGTTCTTTAACCATTTGATGTAGGTGTGTGTAAGTGTAGCTCGAATTCTTCTTATAACAACATCCTAGTATATTTACGATGCTGTATTTGTTACAAAGTGAATGAATAAAAAGATTTTAGGGGGTTGGAGGAGCAAAACAATACAAAAGAACTCAAGTGAAGACATTACCTTAAAATCGGGTAACTCCCTTTGGTTTGAGCTAAAAGGCTTCCTTGGGAATCCTTCTGCCCCATGTTAGGCTTCTAAGAGTTATAGAGGGATGTGGAGAGACAAAATGGGAAGGGGTTGGCCGAGACAAAGGCTTTGGAAGTGTGGGTAAGGAGGTTGAGGTGGGGGCCATTTATAAGAGGAGAGGAGGGGCACTCTTGGAAAGTAAAGAAATGTTACTTTATTTGAAAAAGAGTTTCAGATTTAAAAGGTCCCACTTTGATTTAATTCTAGTATAAGGTGAAAAGGTTTCTAAATCCACCAATCCAATAGGTTTTGGACATGTCTAGGTCATATATTTTACATTATCTTTTCATTTTATTTAAATCCTTTATTAATGAGGTAATTGATGCATCATTATGATGTCATAAATCATTTTATTTATTTAATGTCTATAAATTATAAAAAAACTATCATGATATAGGAAATATTTTTATCTTTTCAATGACTATTTATAGTAAAAAATCTGACTTGTATAACCCCATGTAAAAATTTGTTTTAGTAAAACAACTCATGTTTGTGTCATTTTTACTTTTACATTAAATAAAAAGTTATTTATGTCATTTTCCAACCAAAGTGGCTCCATGGGGTCCCCAAGTTGACCCATGGATTTTCTTGGTCGGCCATGACACATCCAATAAGGGTAGGACATGTTTCAAGCTCATATCATATTATTAAAACATTATTTTTACCTTAAACTACACTAATTACCTCTAATCGCGACTAAAAACATTAAAGTTGTTATTCACCAAAAAATTATTTTAATCCCATTGAACCAAATTTTACTTCCTAATGAAAACCATGTATGTTGAATTTTTTAAATTCAAAACACAGAGGTGGAAAAGTTTCATTTAAATGAAAAATTAGTTTCTTTAACTACAACTTAGTGGTTTCACTATTCATCAAAAATTGATGTTTTTTAGGAAAATACCAAAAATTCACCCTAAGATATATTTGATATTACAAATTAAAAAATGAAGTCTTTTTTAAAAAATTCAAAACATATAAGTTGCATTAATTAATTTAATAATTAATTCTCGCTGTCAAAACAAATAGCGTGTTTTTAAGAAACAATAAGTATCAAAAGATTGACTCTAGTTTAAGTCCAATTTCAAGATGAAATTACTTCCAACGACCACTATTGGATTAAATGGTAAAAATATATTCTAATTGAAATTTAAAACCAATTAAAAAAGATAATTTAATCATATAAATAAATTATATTAAAAAGGGGTTTTGAATTAAAATACAACATTTTTCACTGTTCATTAAAAAATGAACTTTATCAGAAAAATATCAAAAATTTACACAATGTAAATTTTGATGTCCCGATTCTAAAGAAGAATATTATTTTGTCAAATATAACACATAAAATTGTTAAAAAGTGGATTTAAAAGAGGTTCACCATCGAAAGGCGGTTAATCGACCTTTTAAAGAATATTAGAATGTTTATGCTTAAAAATTGGATTCATTCTCATTTTTAATCCTCTAACATTTATTTTAAAAAGTAAAAATATTTGACAAACATATATAATCATTTTGTAGTTAGTTCTATTCATTCCCACCATTACAATGGCTTGGCGTTAACTACCATTTAAAATAATATTATCTTATTATTAGAGTGCAACATAAGATTCCCAAGAAACTCGTTGTTGCGTATTGGGTACGCCATCGAGCATAGTGTTCCCTTTAAAACATTATTTTTTTCACAAATAGGGATAAATATAATAATTTCATATTCTTTATTTACCTGGGGTGTTACAATCAGCGTACTATTCATATTTCATAAGATTAATTTATTTTTTATTTCATTATGCAAGTGAATATTGACACACTAATGTAAGAATTCCATAAGAGTGATGATCTAAAATTCCTTAGTGGAATGGAAGACTAGTCCCAATTATAAAATACAATATTAGGACACTGTAAATCTATAAATTTATATAAACACTCTAATGATGAAATAGTTAAATATATTCTAGATATTACGTTTTTTTCTAATAAATTTTATGGTCCTTGTTAATTTCAAATGAAATATATGCCATGTTTTAAATCAATTTCTAAACTATAAATTTATGATGAATTACTATTAGTGCACAAGAATTTATTTGGTCCTATAAAAACTAGAGGTATTAGTGTAAATTCATATGTATAAGTTTTATTTGATGATTGCACTCGATATACATGGGTATATTTTCTAGAAATGAATATATAAACCATTTTCTATTTTAAAACATTTTTATACCATGTTGAAAATAATATAAATATTTCATTGATAACTACTCTTAGTGATCTTGGTGGAGAGTTTTTAAATTATGAATTTGAAACTTTTTATAGTAAAATGGTATAATAAAAAACATTTAAGAAACTAGAACACCGTAGAAAATGGTGTTGTTTATTAATGAAATAGAATTATATAGGAAATTACATAAACTAAGATGATTGAATACTTAATTTCTAATTTTTTGGGATAAAGTAGTTAGTACTTCATGATAAATTATAATTCATGTTTTAACAAGACAATTGATTAAGAAAACTTTATATGAGTTTTGGACTAGTTGAAAGAAAAAAATTCTTAGTTAAATGTTTTTACATTAAAAAATTTCATCCTAAATACTAATTATAATTTAAACATATCAACATAAAAATATAATGAAGGGATATTTATATGTTTTTCTTCAACTAGAAAGTCCTATCTAATCTTTAATAAAAACACAAGTACTATTGAGTAAATGGTTCATGTTAAATTTGATTAAATTGATTCTTTTTTTTTAAATATTGTAATTCACATACTGGAATGGTAATCCATAGTGATAATATCATTACTGATATAGATCATCCTGTTAGAACTAGTACTTTTTTATAAATTAATTTGAATATTTTACATTTTTTCCTAATTTAAACATAATACTCTTAATACGATTTAGGTGAATAATATTGGATAAAAGACAATAAAGGTGAACTAAATGAATTCAAAATGAATCATGATTAAAATTTGGTTAAATGAACTAAATATAATTTTATAATTTGATTAAAATTTGTTATTTAAAATAACTTTTATGGGTATGGAACTATAATTTAAAAAATAAATCTAGAATTGTTGTAAAGTATTATAATCAACAAGAAGTAATATAATTTGAAGAAACCTATTCTTTGGTAGTTAAACTTGAATCCATATGTATTCTTATAGAATATACAACATTTATGACCATCAAACATTTTCAAATGGATGTGATGACTAATTTTCATAATGGATATGTATAGAAGGATTTTTATTTAGAATAACCCCCTAGTTTTGAAAATAAAAAATCTCAAGATTATGTCTATAGACTTACTCAAGAAATTTATGGACTTAAACAGGCCCCTAGAGCCTGGTATGATAGAAAAAATATATTTTTTTACAAAATAATTTTGTTAAATGATTTAAGGATCCAACACTTTTTATTAAATAGAATTATAAGAAGATTATCATTATTCAAATATATGTAACTGAAATTATATTTGGATCAACATAAAAATATTTTCTTGATTCCTATTTAGATCTTATGAAATATGACTTTGATATGAGCATGATAGGTGAACATACATTTTTATTTTTTTTTAATTTCTCAAAAATCAAAAGAAACTTTTATATTTCAACATAATTATATACATATCTTCTTAAAAAAGTGTATTTTATAGTAAAAAAAGTTTTATTACTCTTTTGAGAAATTGAAAACATTGTAAATTGATAAAAATGGGAAACCTGTTAATCAAAATATATTTAGTTAAGAGATTCGTTTTTTCTATACTTAACATCTACCCATCAATATTTACTGTTTTTTGTATTCTTATATACAAGATATCAAGATAATCTAAAGGAATCTCATAGTAAGGCTATAAAAATAATTGTTATTTATCTGAAGGGAACTATTGATCTAGGAATAGTTTACTCTCATATATATGATTTTTAACATATCCTTTTTTCTGATGCAGACTTTAGTGGATTTTAAAATGATTAAAAAGTACTTATGGAACTTTTCATTTCATAAGGGAACCTTTAGTTTCATAGAATTGTAAGAAACAATATTCAGTAGAACGTGTCACTACAAAAGCCAAATATATGGAATTTGTAGGATATTTTTCTCAGGTGTTCTGGATAAAAAAACATACTCACTAACATAGGATTATGTTTTTAAAAAACTATTTTTTTATAACACATGTCCCATATATCAACCTTGAAACTCAGAGCATAACTCATGAGCAAGTAACATAGATATAAAACACCATTTCCTTCAAGACCACACACCAAAAGAAGATATTGTATAAAATTCATCTAAATGGAATAATAACTTGAAAATATATTTACTATACTAATTAATAATGATATATTAGAATATATTAAACAGAATATAGGAATAGCCAATACTGAATTATTATTTATAACTAGATCTTGTTTATCCATCTCATTATAAAAATGAACCCCATTTCAAAGGTGGAATACATATTCCATTTTTTTTTAATTTTCTAATTTTTTAGTTTTTATATAAACATTTATACTTCTAAAATAGGTTTTTTATATTTTTTTTTTTATGAAAAAATGGTTCTTCTAAAAAATTTAGTTTTTCTAATAAATTTTGTTATTCTATTTTTTTTTCTAAAAAAATATGTTTTATAAATTTTTTAGTTTTTCTAAAATTATTCATTTATCTAAAAATTTTGGTTTATATAAAAAATTTTAGTTTTCTATTTTATAGTTTTTCCAAAAATATTATCAGAACAAATTAATATTAGAAAAAATAGAAAAAAATTATTGGAAAAACTATCCTATATAAAGATACAATTTTACTAATATACATAATTTCTAGTTTTTGGTTTTTCTATAATCCATTAATATTTTCTTTCTTTGTTGTTTACATTTTTTTAGTTTTTAGAAATATTCAAAAATAAATAAATATCGTGAAATTTTTATTTTTCGATAATAACCTCATCTGATGTTATTTTTATTAGAAACCATTGAGTATTAAATTGAAATTTAGTTTTTTGAGGGAAAATATCAAATATCACATAAATTTTAGGTTTACATTAATCAGTTAGATTTCTAGAAGTTGAATGGTCTCCTACAAGCCTAGAAATGAAAGTATGGGTAACCATATCCCATATATATTTCTCAGACTGATCTCGACCCTTAAACCTCAGTTCACTCATGCATCTAATTGTTTGGTATTTATTTGACTATTTTCTTCATTTTATTATTAGTAATATTCTTCAATATTTTCAAAATGACTTCTATTCATGAAATTGAAATCTAATAATTTTAGAAGGAAGTGTTTGTTGAAAATAAATTTTTTGATAAGACTAATTTATTGATAAATTAAGTTATCATGTTTTATGTATGGGGAATAATATGTGTTAAAAAACAATATTTTGATGTAACTATCCTATGATAGTGAAATATTTGCATTCCTTAATAATATTTATTGTTTTAGATGATCTAGAGGATTTTAATTTTAATATTATTTATTATTTTCATAAATTTAATATTTAACAAGTGACTTAGTTTTTAAAAGTAATTTTGGATGGATAAGCCTATTTATTAACTCAAAAGATTCTGAACAAGATTTGTAGTTTTGAAAAGTTTAAGGCTAGTACTTATTTATTTCCATATTTTGAAAAGATAATGATATTTTTAATTTTACACCATATAAAGGAGTTTTAAATCTTTGCATGGAGGGGTATGTTATCCCAAAGAAAGGGATGGAGATACTTTGAATGTTTTGGATGTATTTGTATTATACTTCTTTGTGAATATAAGAAATTTTAATAGATTAAAGTTTGTTTTTTCTATTAGTGGAATATTTTATGAAAACTTCTATGAAGTTTGGGATTTAATTTATTTTGTTTTTCATCAATAAATGTTTTTTAAATTTTATTATTATGATGAAAATTTATAGACAATAATTTGTTTTAAGATATAATGTTTCTTTGATTATTAAAGAAGTTATTTATAGAATGAATTTCGTCTTTGTGATGAAGATAAGTAAATTTTTGATAAATAAGTAAAATTTGGGTCTGATATTGTAGTCCTTCAACTAAAGTAAAAGTAACAAGAAAAAATAAAAGCTGATTATTCTTCACCAAGGCTGAAAAAGAAATTTTATTTGATTTTTCATAAGGAATATATAAAATTTATGAAATAAAAAATTTAAATGTAACCTGGTTATCCAATGTTTAATCATGATATGTTAGAGTCCTTAGCCTTGATAGAGAATACTCATGATTTTTTAAAGGAAGTGGAAAAGAAAATGAAATAAAAGAAAATATTTGATGAAGCTTTAGTAGTTGAACGTATTATGAAAGAAGTGGAGTGTGCTCATATAGACTTCTATTATATATATTAGGAATTAATTTCTTCAATATTTTCATTGTATATTATTCAACTAAATCATCCTTCCACTAACGTTTCTAAACCTACACCATCGAAAAGAGAACAATTTGGAACTTCAAAAGTTCATATTTTTGTTTTAAAAGGAAAAATGTAAAGTTATTTATGTTTAAAAAATATATATTTCAGAACATGTTGATGTTCAAATTCAAGAAAGTGTTATTAAATAAAGAAAAGTAAACTTTTTAATTTATTAGAAATTAAAAATACTATCAAGAGTCAAAATTATCTTTAGAATATGAAGAAGAAAAAGGTGAAGAGATTTCTTCTAAGACCTCCTATTTTACAACGTAGTCTGAAAAAGATGATGAGTAGGATGTTTCTGAGAAAGTGAAATGTTCTAAGAAGGAATCATAAAATCAAAAATCTTATACAAATATATTGTACAAGGGTGAATATGATAATAATTTTGATGTTGTTTTTCTATCAGATGCTATGAAAAAAATAGAGAAGGAGATAGAGAAAGTATATATAAATATTTCTCATCAAACTAAAACTATTCACCAACTAGTGAAAATGACCGAATATGTGAAATGGTATTTACTCATTTTAATGTGACAGTGAAATATCTTTTTGATGTTATTCTATATTTTCCAAGTATTGAATCCCGATGCAATAATACTCAAAGAAGGTTGAATATTTTTGATAAATCCCTTTCTTTGAAAAAACCACCAAACATCATTGTGAAAAGTGAAGTTAATTTCAAATAATTAAAATATTATTCCAGTTAATAAATAAAATGGAAGAAATATAGTGTTAAATGGTTGAAAAAAATATAATGAGACATATAATTTAATGAATATCAAATCAAAAATGTTAAAATTCATCATTCGATATTGTTGATTATTTAGGAATGTTTTCATCTTGGACTTCTAAAAAGTCCAATCTCGTTTATTAAATGTTTAATTTTTCAGAATACCAAGGCCAAGAAGTCTTGGATATAATTAAATAAATATATCAAAGAATAATTTCTGAATAATAAATCAAGGAGAAAAATAAATTTTATTTAAAATTGGTTTTCGGTCAAAAGTAAGAGATGCTAATATTTCAAGTTCTAGTAAGAAGGTTACTAAGATAGAATCTTTGGATAAAATTCATAGAATAATCAATATGGATTTAAAATTATGAGTGATATTATTATTAGATTATTTATGAATTATTCATTTTTCCCTAAACTCATAATGTTTTAAAAATAAAATTTTTGATGGAATAGCTTTTTGAATGAATCATTATCAATATATTTATTATTTAAATATTTTTTCTAATCATTATTTTTTGAATTTTCATTCTATATTCTTGGGTAAATGGTTATTTAAACTAAATTATTTAATAGTTTTGTTTTTATGAAATTTTATGCATACTTTCTACCTCCCTTATTCTTTCTTAAAATCATTATGGGGAGAATTTATTCAAGGAAGTTTTTTGAGAGGATTTAATTTTTTTAATAATTTATTATCTTACTAAGGTCCTAAAAACTATTTTTGAACAATGTTTGTTGAACCAAAGGTAGTTACAACTATTTTGGAAGATGATAAGGAAGGGGGAAGAGTTTTTAAGAACCAAAAAATATTGAAGTGATCAAATTTATAAACTGATTTTATGTTTTCAAAGAAATTATTTATTATTTTTAAGTGTTTTATTTTGTGATTTTAAAAAATGGGGAGTTTATTGAGTCAATAGTTATAATTTATAAACATTATATCCTATGATTTTAAATTTATAACACACATTCATATAAACTATCTTTCACAAAATTTATATTTATAAAGACTTTTATAAAATTTTTTAGAAAACTTTTTGTTCCTTCAAATGTTGAAATATTTCTACACTGATGAATATAAACTTTTTACACTATCTTTGATCCATTGCAATGACGAATTACAATCCATAAAACTTATGAAGTCTTGTTCATAAGACTAGCTAAGTCTGGTATATTAGATTGAAAATGTCATATACATCATATGGAAAAAGTCTAGTCCATCAAACTGACTAAGTTAAGCCCATCAGACTGACTGTTTTTAGCCTATTAGACTGACTATGTCTGATCCATCAGTATAACATGGTTTATGATCCAATGTAATACACATAATTTATTCCATTAGAATAATAATGTTATAATTTTATAATCATAATTATTTATATTAGACTAAATAATTTTACATAATTACAATGATGTTATCTTAATGATATCAAATGAAGATGTAAATAACATGTTGAGCTACCAGGATGGAGTTCATTCGAGGTCATTCCAAAAAAACTCATAAAATCATAGAATATAACCATTGTAGTTGTGCCAATAAATAAAGGTTCATTAAAGGATATATGAGATGATTCTTTGGTGTCTTAACATTTCTAATTATTCAACTACATTAACATAATGTTACATAAAATTTTTAAATATGAATATTGTTTTTATTCTATGGAATCCAAGTGACGATTTTAAATTCCTCAGAACCTTTTCCATTTTCATTCATTGTGTCCAACGATGAATTATATCGAGGGTTTGTTAGGATAATAATACTACTAATTTTGATACGGATGATTGAGGGCATATGAGGCTTATAAGATAAAGATTATTATTATCTTTGTGATCAAGGAATTTCATACTATAGAAAGATAGAACATATGGTTAGTTTAAAAATTAGGGATACCCAAATTCAAGGTTTGCGAATTCTAAAAATCTTAAGGTTAATGAGTATATATATTTTATAAAGATTTTTTAGGACATTATTAATTTTTTATATGTTTTTTTACTTGTTTTTACGCATTTATTATTTCTTATGTGAATTTATATAAAAATTATATTTTACTAAATTTACTAAACTATAATATTTTGGATGACCTGTGTGTCCGATTATCAAACTCTCCATATTGAACAATATCAATGATTGATAAATCATAATTAAGAGGTATAAGTTTTTAATTAGATAATTTTATTAAACTAAAAATCACCCCCCCCCCCTTATGCCCATTGATATACTCTTTGACTCTTTTATCAGGGTCCAAATCCTCTTATCCAATAATATTTTAGATGAATTTTGTATGCCTTACCATAATGTATTTTGTACCAATATAATTCATTTTGACCAAAAAATAAATTCACTTTATTAATATATTTAAACCTCATGGTTCCAAATATTGAATACATTATTCATGATTTAATATATATATATATATATAAGTGATTATAATTAGTTTTAATTTAAGTGGGTGAAATGAAAAGCAAACCTTTTTTTAGAAAATTTTGTTTTTAAGTATAAAAATGAACTTATACCAAGATAACATATTATGTTTATTCCTTGAAAATTATTTAGATTATTTCAAATTAAATTAATATTATATTACTTAAAAATAAAATATAAACATAATGGGACTATTAAATTATTTTACTTAATGAAAATAAATCATATTTTTTGCAAAAAAAATGAAAATTCTAACTATTCACTCAAAAATAAATATTTTTTGAAAGGCCAAAAAATTCACTCAATTATATATTTGATATTTTGATTCTAAAAATTAAATCCATTTTATTAAATTAAATTTATGAAATCATGAAATTTAAATTTTAAATAAAACCATGAAATTCATGGAATAACAACTTAGTCATATAAACTATGCAATTTTAGATTTAAAATTTATATAAATCCATTTAAAAAAATATGATCAATATGAATCCATAAAATGAATACATATAAAGAATAATATTTATTAATTTTGTAGAATTCCATGGCTTTCAAATTCTTCAGACATTTATAAAATTATATTATCATAATTTTATGCAATACTTAAACAAGTGAGGGTATTTTTCCCTCATTGTATTTTCATATTCCCACATTGCTTCCGAAATAATGTGATTAGTTTATAAAACCTTAACATGGTGAATAATAATATTTGGAAGTAACTAATCTTTTTAATCAAAAATTGGAATCAAATTTTCTATATAATATAGATTCTGTTTTAATATACAAATTTAAGGCCGAAAACATAAGATAAATTAGGTATGTATTTTCTTATAAAAGAAACATGGTTCACATAAAGTACCTAAGACAAACATGGAGGTAAGGAGACTTGATATGCAATTGATCCACCTTTTTTATAATTCCATGTGGAGAAAAATACAGTGTATTTAATTTTTCTTTCTTTATGAAACACATAACACTTCTCCAATGATATGCATTTTGAAAAAACATTATATCCTTCCTTTAATGATATATCATTCCTATGATTATCCACATAACTTATGTACATATTCTAAGATTCTCTCATATGGTGTTGAATGGAAATTACATTTTGAACCATTTCTTCTATAAATTATAATCCCAACATATTCTTTATATTGACTTCATCCTAATATAATTGAGTTCAACTCCACTTTCCATGTAATTCCTCAAATGGTTGTATCGGTATACTGGAATGAAAATCATTTTTAAAGAAAAAATCAACTAATGAAATATGCAGATCCCAACTTCCCTGATAATCCATAGAGTTTGGCCAAAGAATATCTTCCAAAGTATGAATCACTAACTCCGACTATCCATCAGATTGAGGATAAAAGTATATAATGAAATTCAATTCAATACCCAATGAACGTTGATGGACATTAAAAAAATAAGGAAAATCTAAGATCATGATTAGATTCAATAGAGAGAGGGACCCTATATAATCTCAGTATCTCGTTAAGATAATTTCTAGTAAGTTGATCCAAATACATAGTATCTTAAATATGAATAAAATGAAGTTATTTATTTAACTGATTAATTGTAAAAAAATAAAAAAAATTACCTTGATATGTCCACTTTAATCCCACCATGACATCCATCGATATACTCTCCCATTTCCTTTCAAGCATAAGAAAATGATGAAACGTCCACTTAAATAGTTTTCACGCAACATTAACCTTTTGACAAGTCAAATACATCATGGTTAATTAAACAATATATTTTCCATACATTCCCACAAATAATATTCTTGAAGATATTTATATATAGTAGTACTTCCATGATGAATTAAAAATGAAGATATGTAAGATTTACTTCATAATTAATCCTTAAAGTGGGAATCTTTCTAAACACATAACCCCTTCTAAATCTAATATCACCATCTTTATCAAAAACATACATTGGAAACTTACCAATATTAATTGATCATACTCTTTTATTCAATCTAGGATCTTCCTTTTGAGTATCCTTAACTCAGTCTACCAAGGATGATTGCATTTATATCAGAACTAAAAGAGATGAAATTTGTAAATAAAAAATTTCTAGACCAAAATTGAAAAAATAATTATCAAAATAATCATGTTCCCCATGTAACATGGTTTATGTTTTATTATACTTTCAACAAAAGGCATCAACTAACTTATTTTCTTTACCTGGATGATCGTGAACTGTGTAATCACAATCCTTTATGTCTTCCAAACAAATTATCTACCTCATTATCAACTCTCTTTGAGTAAATATATTCTCATTGTCAATATATATTTCACATTTTACTCCATATAAAAGCTGCATCCAGTTTTTTAATGAAAAATCCACCACTGTAATCAATAGATCATGAAAATGCTAATTCTACTCCTTCTGTTTTAACTATATTGAATCATATAAAATTACTCAAACATCATGAATTATGGAAAAATAAGGTCCCTCCAAAAAAGAAACACTATAAATAAAAAATTTACTATTTTTTGTTGTCATGTCTAACAATGGATAATTAACCAATCTTCTTTTCAGTTTCTAGAAACATTCCTCACATTACATTATCCAAATAAATTTAACTCATTTTTCAGTTAACATAGTTTTAGAGATAGATAAAAGTTAAAAACATTCAATAAACCATTATTAGTAACTCACCAATACCTGAAAACTATAAATATTACTAAGCTTTATTGTCCTTGGAAACTCTTCCACCCCATTAGTTTTAACAAGATCGATATTTATACTATCTTTTGATATAATTTTATCATTAAATATTTTTTATCACCCACAATTAATATTTAATAAATTTTTCATAAAACTTATTTTATTTTAAACTCTTTAAAAATCCTTATATATTTATCATGTTATTCATAAATTTTAGAATCAGATAAAATTTTATCAATGAAAAACACAAAAAATTTACCAAATACTCTTGGAAAACAAGATTCATATATCCATAAATATAATGGGTGAATTTTTTAACCTGATTGGAATAAATACAATCTCATAATGAACGTAACTATAAAGGATTAATGTACTCGAATTTTTTTCCTCCTTTAAATTTAACTAGTGATCCTCAAAATTGATATTGATATTTTAAAAATACTAACCACCCTAGATATGATCAAACAAGTCATATATATAAAGAAAAGGATATTTTTTGTTAACAGTGTTGTTATTGAGTTATCGAATATCAATACAAGTCTCATGTGAATATTCTTCTTAATAAAAGAATATAATCACCCTAATTCTCTTTGTTTGAGTTAATTAAACCAATATCAAGTTATTATTGAGACTTATTTTTCAATTCTAAAAACTCAATTAAGGCCCTTAGTTTTTACATTTTGAAAAAAATTTAGCATCATAAAATAATACCAAAGTTAACTTAACCTTTTAGCCCGGAATAACACGTGTCAAATCACCAATTAATACATATATATATATATATTCATTCACTACAAATACATAACTAATTCAAATAGTTTCTTTATTTCAAAAAAATATATACAATATGACTTTCATTCCCATCCTTAATGAGTTTCTTAATTTATTGATATTTTATAGAAGCCATAAACTCGTATTTATATAACAATTGAAAATAACTTTTAAAATTGAATATTAATAATTTTAATCTCCAAAATATATTAGCATGATAAATTTAAATCTAATCCATACCTATAATAATATCAAAATCTACATTGAAAAATATAATATGGTTATTAGGGAAAAATTCAATATAGAATAATAGGAAAGATCTAATAAATTCAGTTTTATTTAATACCACTCCAATATGTTTTTAACATTATTTAAGACTTCATATATTGTAATGGTATTTCTATTTTACTTAAAAACTTATTAGATAAAAATTAATGTGAGTATCTTGAATCAAATAAAACACTGATATAATTTCAATAAACAAGGAATTTACCAGACACAACATCATTTGATGGTCCAACATTTTCTATCGTAGTAAAAATATCATTCTCCGCACATTATAATTTATGTCTTGATGATTCCCACCTTGAGTAACTTAATTTGGACACGCATTAATGCAATTACCCAAATCATTGGAGCTTAACATCTCAATATGGGATGACTATCTATTTTCCCATTATTAGTCTAATTATAACTCATTCCCCTATTGTAACAAGTGAGATGATTGAGCTTACCACACCGATAATAGTTTCATGATCCTATAAAGTATTATTTAAAATATATTTTACCACATTTGGAAAAATTAGGGGAATTAACTCTAGATTTATTGGTTCACTACATCTTCATTTTATACCACCTTAGACACTTCTTACATTAGATTGCAAGATGTAAATAAGTTTTACTAAAACCCATATCAACTATCTCGGAAAAATAAAAACATCCTTTCAAGCATACACTAAGTCTTCTTCCTTTTTCTTGGACTCCATAAACTGTCTTTCCATTCTATAGTGAAGAAATTTAGGAAATTAATTCTAAAGAAAAACATCATTAAAGACCATACACTCTACAGAATCAATTAAATCATTTTCCATAGAATTTTAAATTAGATGACATGATTGATCAACTTCATCTTCATAATGATATATAAAAATAGTTACCTTTCTATGTTCAATATATCCCAATACTAAAAATATATATTGTAAATAATTTTTTTATCCTTCATCTTTCATGGGTTCCAAATATCCACTGAATACCAAAGGGTGATATTTCATGAAATGATACACTATAAAAATGCTCCTCTATTGAGAATTCAATTAATATATTTCATGGGTTCCACTTTTAATATCCTGTCTAAAATGATTCAATACTTCAACAATAATTATTATAGGTTACTGATTTGAAGGTTCATTAGCGCTTTGATGCCTTTCTACCACATCTTCCTTGTTTTTTAAAAAAACATTCTAAATAGACATATATTAGATGAAGAAACATGGAAATCATCAAAATATATCTCATGATAATAAAACAATAAATTAGAGTTTCTTTAATGTGTATTTTAACATTATACTATACTCTAATGGTATTTAATCCTTTTCATCGATCTAACTATAACAGAACATAATATAATGAACCGATAATTACTTGATTTATAAAATGGGTTTCACCTTCTTACATTTCCAAGATCCTTTTAATTTATAATTTTTAATAAACTATTTAAAATAATATATAATAAAGTGTAAAATTCATTACATTATAAATTTTTCCCATCAAAACATATCTTTATGTCCACAGCCATGTTTCATCCAAAACACTTCTTCTTCATTTAAAAAATCATCGTAGAAGTAATCATAACCTTGATAAAGTTTCTACCTAACCATAAAGATAGTAAACATAATTACACAACATTTGAGGAGAAAAAAATCTTATTAAGGGATATAAAAATAAAATTTTCATGTTATTATAGTAAAAAACTGAAAACTAGAGTGGCTATTTACCTTTTTCACAACAAAATTTTGAGCACCAACATAAAACATTTCCACAAGTGAAAATTAATACCTTTTCAAATAAAACCCTTAAAACCCCTTATAAATAATAGGAAAACCATGAATTAATCATAAGGTATATGGGATCTCATTAAAATATTCCTTTAAATAAAATCTCTCATTAATGCTTTCCTTGCCTCATTAAATCAAAAGATTTCCTTAAAAACCAATTTTTATTGAAAACATAATATAGGTAACTTAAAGAATAATATAAATAACTCATGGTCACCCATTTTTAAACCATTATAGAATAACATACGACCAGGTAATTCCATAAGAGTAACATACCTGATTATCTTTTTCATTTCTTCACCCTCAAAGACTAAATCATAACTCAATGCATTGGAGAGATATATCAAGCCCACCCATCAACATGATCTATATTGGGATCACCCATAATCATCAATAATTATCAAGTACAATATTAGTAACAAAAAATTTTAATATTACACATTTTCTTCACGAAACTCATGAAAATATAATTTGAACCCATAAGAAAAACACTTTCCATTTTCACATAATCATAAAGAGAAATATCTATCTTTATTGAAAATTAATAAAAATGAAAAATTACTAAAATATTTGGGGTATGATGTTATATTAAAAACTATTTTAAAATTTATATAATTCATAATAAAAATTAGTGACTATGATGATGTTAAAATTTTGTCAATCTCTATATGTTAAAATTATTAGTTTCCACTTATATAAAAAGTCAATAATAAACCAAATGGAAAACATTGAAAATATTAATTTTTTAAAATTTTGTTGAAAATTTCACAAATAGTTTATAATAGAATTTATAAAAAATTTATTCCTAAATAATAACAATATTTAAACATTTTAATGAATATGGGTATAAAGGATAAAAAGTTTAAAACATTTAAAATTATTTTTTAAAGGAAAAAATCCATCAACTCGAGTCCTGACTCATTTCATTCCTATGTCTACCATCCTAAGTAAAAACATTACATAATATTTCTACAGGATATAAGAAACTATTCATTTTAATTCCATTTCTATTATTTCATTTATTCCACTCATTACTATGTTTTATATATTTAATAAAATTATTAATTTCACATTGGATGTTTTGAGGATGTACAATTTATAACTTCAAAAACAACATTTATACATTAAACATGGTCAAAGCGGTTATGGTTACTTTAACTGATGAATATAAAAAAATTATAATTATCATATATATATATATATATACATTCACTAAATACAATTCTAAAACTAACTATTTAAGGGGTCATAAAAAATGATCCATTTCATTTCATGGAGACGGAAGTCCATACCTACACATGAATGGTGTTTTTATTTTTGTAAAGGGTGTAAAATAAATAAATTGGTTAATGTTATAATTTCTGATAATCATAAATATTTCATAAATGACATATTTATTCATCAGTTCTATCTTTATTACCATATTTATGAGCTGGAGATGAAAAACAAATCGCACCTTTTTATGGAGTTGGTCTCCCACACATAAGCACAACTAACGTTATCATTTTCCAAAATATGGTAGGGTAATAAGGTATGTAATATATGTATGTTTAAAAATTATAATTATTTTATAAATACCACATATATTAATTTTACCCATAATTTTAACCATCTATATAATCTAGTGATGAAAAATGAAGCACATCACTTTGTGGAGGTGGTAGTCCACACGTACATACGTGTAATGTCTTCATTTACTATAGAATGTAAAAGGATATGAAAAATTGGTTTTTAACATAGTAATAATAAAAATCAATTACATTTAATATAATAATTTTATTATTTCATAATTTTTAAAAATATTTTAATGATTTATATGAAAAAATATGAATGAAATGTATAGTTAAGAGTTATACTTATTCTTTGGGACACCTCATTTGTATTAAACCTAAATATTACTGGGTTTTGTATTTTTGTGAGATAAATTGATTTATTACATGGATATGGGTGTTTTTGATATATTTGGTATGTTTTTGGATAAACAATAGTGTTCAAAATGTGTGATTAATAGAGGAAGGAAGATTCATTTTAATAAGTGAGGGGAGTGACACACTTGTAATTATTCAAAGTTTTAAAATAATAGCAAGTGGTTATCATGGTAAAGTGGGGGTTAAAATTTTAAAATTAGAATATAAAATTATAATGGTCTAAATACTATTATAAAATAAGATTTAATATAAAATTTTTTGGGCTTCTCCCAATATATTTACCATAATTAATCTGATTTACTTTTCACTGTGGTGATATATTTTTACCAAGGTTTACAGTTCATAATGAAAAAATGAAATTGATCTCATTAAAAAATTTTAACCTAATAATTTAAAATATTGAATCCATTTTTAAATATGTAATTTATATATTTGATAGAAATTAATTTTAATATATGTTATAAAAATGAAATGAAAATGTTTTTTAGAAAACATTTTTTTAAGCATTAAAACATGCTTACTAAAAAATTAAATATAATGTTCATTACTATAGAATTATTTAGATTAGTTTTTATAAAATGAATATTAACTTAAATTTAAAAAATCCTAAATATAATTATACATTAAATTTAACTAATTTTAAAAAATAGAAATGATAGTTCTGTAAAAAAAATAGAATTTTCACTATTCACTCCAAAATCAATTTTTTGAGAAAAATCAAAAAATTTCTCCATATGATATATTTTATATGATCATTTAAAAACATATTTAATTTTTATTAATTTAAAAGTATAAAATCAATAAAATAATATTTTACATATTATTATTTAATACATGGAAAAAAAATTAAATAAAACTATTCAAACATTGATTGAAAAATTATATAAATCCATTTTATAAAACTATGATGAAAAGGGATCAATGAAGTTAATACTCATAAATAATTATATTTATTTTTTCCTTGGATTACCTTATATTTGAAAATTCATATATGAAATGTAATCACCATTTTTCTTACACAAATCTAAAGGTGAAACCTACCACCTTGGTATACATGAAAATATATCATAGGTTATAAGTAAAACTCTCTCCATCGGTAAGGGATTTTACCTTGATCATGATGTAGGATCACACAGGCTGTTGGGATTAGTGATAGGGGTATTAATTATCAAATCATGTGTAACATATCGATGGGAGAGGAAACATCATTGTCCCTTGGGGGCTAGAGGTCTTTGGAAGGTAATCATTGGTTTCAAATGTGGAGCTTGAGTTCTCTAAATGATTCAAAAATGATTCCTTCCACTAAAAATGTCATTCTATAACATATTAGTTAGTATCATAGGATTGGGAACACTAAATGTTTTGTACATAATGGGTAAAGAAAATACATGTATCTTTGTTTATGAAAAAAATTGGATATTGTGAGACCAGAAATGATGTTCCCAAGGTTGTAAAACAGGATTCCTAAAATAGCCTCCATACAAACCTCAAGATTATGAAGTTTACATAATCATATCCCTTGTTCCGCATAATCCCACACAATAAAAAGATAAATAGAAACTCAATTTTAGAAAGTACCAATAATCCTATAATTCAAATAAGACATGAAAAAATTGAGGATCACAATCATGATATCATTTTATGCATTAGAGAAAAACATAAAATCCAAATAGATTTGTTACTTCTTTAATTAGAAAATATTGGGTGTTCTACATATGAATGCACCCCCAATAATATTATTATAAGTATATTCATTATTAATTCTTGATTTGATATATGGAATCCCTTAATGACGTCTCTTTTGAAAATGATGACTCCTCAAACTTTATCAATAAATTAAAATTATAGTTGTCAAGTTATTTTTATTTCAAATTATATATATAAATATAGATTATAAAAACTCATTTAATTAATTCAAAAAATTAGATATTGTTATATAATTTTATTTTACAGTAATAGAAATCAATAACTCCGCCTCTCTAATCCATAACTTAGTGTATATACCATACACCCACTTCATGTGATATGTTTATAACACTACGGTTTCCATGATATTAGATCATTTTTATCTTCATTACCTGCCTCTACCTTAAAATGGTGAACATATAGTTGTGGAACATTCTTCTTTGTGTACTATTCAGAAGCTTCTGTTGTTGGAACCTCAATATATAGTGCTACGAGTGCTTCTAATTAATTTTTATTAGAGGAATTACCCACATCATATGTGGATCCACATAATATTGATTTTGGTTTCGTGGTAGGGATTATTTAAATAACATCAGATAAGTCACTACAGGAGATAGATCCTCTCTTGGAAAGTAGAAAGTGTGATATCATATCCATGTCCCACCCCTGCAATGTATGACAGAAATTTGTCTCAGGACATATCTAAGATACATAAGTAATAGTATATGCACGAATAAATTTTTTTGTGAAAACCCCGAAATTTACGATGCAATATCCTTTTCCTTCTGTACCAGATCCTCTCTCTATGGTGAAAGATAATGTTCAATAATATGTGTTGGAGACTCACTTAGGAAGCACAATCTCTATCCACACCTATATCACTACCTATATATTTATATCTATCCTCGTACAACTGGTGGTTTTTGTGGTGTAAGTGTGTCAACCTCAATGGGTGCACCAAGCACCTCAACATCCCCGAGTTCCATAGATAGAGCATATAGATCATGATATAATTGAGGATCATCATCATATACATTCTCATTTATAAAACTAATCAGATCTCTAAGAGTTTCTTGATTTTTATGATCTATATCCTTCCAGATAAATTCTTCCTCTTGAGGATTATAGAGATGTATAATCCACTCTATCCCATCTTACTAAAAATTAGATAACGTTAAAATTAATAAAATAAATCAGATAAATAGATATAATAAAAGATAAAAAACATACCAAATAGTGAACACATATCCCTTATAATATATGTTACATGATAGTGTATCATCTATATCAATATGATTACTCTTCATAATCATATAAATGGAGGCATACTTTGGGATACCAAGGCAGTAATATACTATACTTGGCATATGTGTCCCAACACACAATGTAATGATAATGATTGTGAATTCAATAGGTCAACTACCTACCTATAAGAATAATAGCATGTAATGCATCAATTTGTTGTAGAGAAGTGGGAATATGTAAGGACCCATCCTTTTTCGAACTGTGAAATTGACCTAAAATTTGGATTTTTTTCCTTTATAATCTTGTAAGGGGTAAAATGATCATTTTCACCTAGTTTATGATCATGGATATTTTTTTACCACTTTATTGGTCTCATAATATTATTTTACCATAGAATAGGTTTTTTTGTGGAATTCTCAGTCGTTAAAATTATAGAAGCATAATTAATATTTAACATATAATTAATTAAATATTAATTTATTTTCTTTGTTTGCTCAGAATTATATTTTGAATGGTTAATTTTATAGAGATTAATTCTCCACCATTGATTTAGGAATAGTTATTTTTTTATAGTTGGGGCATAAAATCATGTAGGATGTCAGGGTAAATCCCATGCCCCTTTTCCTTATTCATTTACTTTTGCTCGTTTATTTTCTTTACCCCCTAGATTTTGATGCATGCCCTTGGGTATTCCACTTTACATGAAAGATAAAGTGAAAGGGTGTGAAATATAAATAAAGAGAGGGGGAGAAATATAGGTACCATCATGGATCATATGTAGAGATGAATCAACATGTGGTAGTCATGGATCGTGGGAATTAGAGAGACTTCAGTAGATTCCACCAAAAGGTGGGGATTTTTAATATTTTCCATAAATCCCCTAATAGTTAACATTTTCATGTTTTAAAACCTTATTATCACTATTTAGGACCCCTTATGGGTTGATCTATACCTTTGTGTGTTGTAAAAGTGGGTTCCCTAAACCCAGCTAAAGAATACATTATGATTACCATTTTATGTATATAGTGACATATGTATTATGTACACTTACCATTATAGAGTAAAAAATTTTAAATCCACTACATAGTGGTAATCTTCATATATTACTTTTCATATTAAATGTTGTCATAAATCCAAGACTATAATGTCAACCCTGAGATACTATGACATATATCTTATATATATTTTCTATGGTCTAGATATATCATACGGACTGGAAACAAAAGATGTATGATTATATAGTTTTGGTGGATCATATGAAATAAGAATACTTCTCATGATGGTATCACATGGTGGTATCTAGTAGTTGTGATAATGGTAATAAACCCGCTAATAAGAAAATCACATGTTTCAAGTGTCATTGGTTGTTTCTATCTATAGGCATGTAATGGTCTTCTGAATTGAGATCACTATAAATGTGTTCCATTTGATCACATACATTGATGCAAGGAAAATACCATGATAAAGAATTCATGGTTAGGTAGCTTGTGTTGGGTGTATTATTGGTGATATAGCAATGGTTTAATGATCAAGATATAATCTTTTCCTTTTGATTTAAGGAATTAATATATCTGTCCAAGTTAGTTGGGATGGTGGTAAATTCATAAATCTATGGACGTTGTCGTCTAGGGTAAATATGTCTATTAATATTACCAATAATTTGGTAAGAAGAAAAGATGAAACAAATGTGCATCCGGCTTTATGTGATATCTAAAGGAAATGTGATTATATTACACAGTGCATGTTTGTAGGTTGCTTTCCATTTCATTGACTGTTGTTTATATATTTTGGGGTCTTGATGGGTTTCTAGACTTTACTGTTGGACTTCGAATTATATTTTCATCTATCGAGATAAGGTCCTAGAGGGTCACACACAATATCTTATTCATGAATCTACCCTATTTTAGTGAATAGGTATATAGGATGTGGTTGGCCCAACTAGAGCGTCTGAGAGTTATCCAAGATTTATCATTCACTGATCAATAAATAAATTCCTTATTATTCATTTAATGAGTAGTTGTGTTGAATCTATTTATTAAGAGTTTTTACAATTATTTAAGTAAATATGAGGGATAATATTATATGAACTAATATTATTTTATTACTGAAGGTTCATTTATTATTATTGGAAATTATGAGTCAATTTAATGACTTGGGTTTGTCATGTAATATATTTAATTTATATTAAAATTTTTTGATGAAATATAAATAATACTTATGACACAGTTAGTTTTTCATAATAATTATTTATTACTTATTTAGTTGATTTGGAATATATGAGGGTCAAGGAAACATGCCAGATATTCAGACTTCCACTATATTAGTTAGATATAAACTATTTCCATGTGACTAATCATTAATTCAGAATAATATCTTCTTTCTCTTCTTGTATTCTATAGAGATAGACTCTCTCTCTAAGAAATTGATCCAATGTAGCATTGAGGTATCAAAGGTACAAGATTGATCTGGTCGACACGACATTAAAGGATCATTAGATCTATGTGATGGAACCTATATTATAATGAATAACATGTGTGTAGATTCTTGGAGTGTGTTTGGATGATCTATTGGGATTCGGATTTAAATCCTTCCAGAAATGGTTTTAAATAATGAGATTCAATCAAGCACACAACAATTCAAAATGAGGTACTTGGTCGTTTTTATTTTATTATATCTGTTTAATTCATGCCAGCTCTCGGGATCATACCGAGGCAAAAATCACCAGAGAAGACAAGTTATATAGCTCAAGTGGTGAACTTTTTAAATTTTCCATCCCCCTATCTTTCTCTGTGTTCTCTTGTACGAAAAATTGGTATTAGAAAAATTTTCTGAATATTTAAATCCTATAAAATTAAATTTCCTTTAAATTTCAATAGAAATATTTAATTCAATCCCAGTAGGGCAGAGTGCGTGTTGATATGAGTTTGGATGACCAAGTTATGCCTAGCCTAAATTTTAATGTGGATTGACTTGTAGTTTATAGGTATTAGAATTTTAAGAGAACATATTTTCATATATGTTAATATTTCACTGATGTGGTTTCAAAGGTGGATTCTAATGAGCCCACATATTCCAACCCAATTCAAATTGAAATTCAGTGGATAAAACATGAAAATCTAGTAGGTGAAAATTCCAATAGTAATGGGGAATTGTTTTTTTAATCAATTTTATTTATTATATAAAAATTTTATTTGATAGAATTTTGAATCATATATGAAGTGGAAAATTTAAAGTGTTTTTCTAGTAATCATACAAATTAAACAGAGGTAAAATGACTTTTAAATTCATAGAAATATACTTAAAAACATAATGGGCCACCGATGGCATCCCCAATACGTCGAGGCCCCCCCAACCCCCCCCCCCCCTACCGCTCCAATAGTCTCCATTAGTCGGAGACCTCCCGACTGACGGGTGTGCCTCCCACATCTCCCTAGATGAACACCATTGTCGAACTCCCATGGGTTACCCCTTCCATCCCACTTCCTCACAGGCCAAAGAACTTTTATCCAGCCTAACTGCAAGATGATTTCCTCAGTAGGGCCCCTGGATAGGCTACTCCTACTCTATCCAAGCACCAAATTCAGATGGTCACCCCCTTCAGATCCACCTTTTTCTTTTGGAACCTCTGTAGATCAGTTCCCCTCAGCACCAACCACCTCTACTCATGGTTGATCACACATTGTCATGTTTCTCGTCCCTAAAAAATTCGTATCTCCCCTCTCGTGTGGAATCTCTACCTCCGACCAACCCCAGAAGCCTTCACTACCGGATCTTGATGAATTCATCCACTTTTAACCATCCATTGTGAGCCCTGAATACCTTTTTCTATCATTTATCGGCATAGTTAGGCACCCTTTGAACCGACCTCCAGTGGATATATCAGGTAACCCACACCAACCGTAATTGTGCCTGCTACCTCACTTCCATAAGAGGTAACTCCAAACTGGGTTTTATCCACCTAGTACAGACTGGCATGGGATTTTGCAGATCATCCCGATATGGAATGGGTCAAGGATGGTCCTCCTAGCCTAGAGCACCCCAAAACAATGTATGTCTAACCCCAAAAAGGCATGCATGGGGTTTACCCAACTTATATTGGCACTGTATAGGGTTTTGGGTCACGAAAAAAAATTATATAATAAAAATTGAATAATTTAATTTCAGTTTTAAAAAAAATAACAAAAAAATTTAATATTTGGTTTTAAAATATAATATTTCCATACTCATGGTAAAATTTATATAATTTTGGTACTAAATTAAATTTATTTATTTATTTTTATGGAATTAAAATTAAATTAATCTCAATTTGAATATATTATATGAATTTATATAATTAATTTAAACACCCTTATACTTTAAATTTATTGAAATTTAATTTTTATCGGACATTTATTTATTTTACCGACTGGTCTTGAGCATGTTATCGTACATGTGTATGTTTGGGTTAATTTTGTTAATTATTTATCACATTCATGCGATGATTGTAAAAAGTAAAAAATTAAATGATGGTTTTTTCATAATCTTTTCATTCAATATGTATATGGTACTACATGTTCTATTTAATTTTTTTATATTTTACTCTATAGACACCCTAACTTTCATGCCAACATACATGTACAGTTGACGTGGAAATTTTAAGATAAAAACCCACCAAGACAAAGAAAAATCAAGATGAGATGTGGACACACTAGAAAGGGACAAGTTGCATAATGAGTCATGCTATAACTTAGGTATGATTACCCTAGTTCAGGTTTAATCCATCAAGATTAAATGGTTCAAACAATATTATATTATCAACACCAGTTAGGTAATTTATTTACTTTAAGAATTTGTTTACTATTTTATTCCTTTTCATGATAGTGGGAAATAATATAAAATAATAAAAAGTAAAATTCAAAATGACACAATGAATTTTTTCCTCTTAATTTTCATTTTTGTGTGGGAAAACATAGAATGAACAGAATAATATAAATGGATTACATTAATCGAAAAATATTAAAAACACTCACAAAAATAATATTTTTCAAACACCTTCTTTCATTTGAATTTGAATAAAACTAGGTGTATGGGGTGCTCAGTTAGCCATAGATAAGGGTTCCTCCTCCTACTATGGAGTTCATATGATAGTGATGGGTTGACTTAACTGAAGTTGGTATTGAAGGTGTATTTATAGCTATTTTGTTTCAACATCAATGGAACGTATTGTTTAAATCATTTTTATGATTTTTGAAGTTAGGACTTCACTCAACAAATCAAGGAGTCGTGATTTAATATTGTTGTCTAGAAAAAACCTACATTGAAATATCCATGTAGTGGTGTAGCCACATATTTTAGACTATGGGGAGAGGTTTAAGGATCCTTATTGTTAAAATACTCTTTAAATAGAGTATTCTGATTTAAATATAAGGGGTTACTTGAATTTAATAAAATAGTGGGATACATTTAATGATTTAAATAATTAAATAATAATTTCTACTCTATCATCTAGATAAAAGTAATAATCTGGTAGAATTTATTTTCGTAGAAAATGGAATGAAATACCACAAGAAATACAATGATATTAATGGGAAAAAGTAAATATCTTATTCAATAGGACTTTCCAAAGAGAAATATTATCGCTTCTACTAAATACTTTGATATACAAAATTTAAGTCGTTGGCGTCCCCACTATTTGTTAAAGAACCTTAGGGAGAGAGGGTGTTAAAAATATGAGACTCATGTAAGATTCATTTAATGGTTACGTCGTAATGATATCATCAAACATCATACATGAGTTATGGATAAAACATTATGACATGAATTATTTAACATGAAATCTTGTATCAGAGTTTCTTACAAGGATAAAGTTAAGTGAGGTATGAATGGGTGATAATTATATAGGATATGTGTAAATGTGAATGATTTATCAGGATCTATTCGTATATTATTTTCACCCATATACTATAGTTAATTTTAATATTATAAAATGAACAGTATAGAGAAAATCCATCATTAACCGTTGGTTAAGGTTTGCCAAGACAATGAAAATGTTAATGAAAAATTCGTCTATAGTTATTATGAAGAACAATTTGACATACAAGATAAAAACCCTAATGGAAAGCTCGACGTAGAAGGAAAATTCACAAAATCATCCAAAGAAAGTGATATTAAATTGGATGTTATTCATATTTCATGTCATAAAATATATCAATTACTGTTTAAAGGAAATGAACTGAATCAATGAAGAAAATATTCACTCCCTCTTCATGAATATTCCTCAATATAAAATATAACATTTCAGTTATACTACATGGGTATTAAATAAAATATTCCTATTATATATGAGTATTCAAATATAGTAACAATGTATGAAAAGATACATTATAATAATTAAGGTGTGTTCTCCATGCGGTTGAGAAAGGGTGGTTCCTAAGTTTGTAGTGAGAAGCACACAACTTATAATTGCAAAGTTTATGATTCCAGTTAAACATTTGGAGTATTACCTCAAATGTTATTTTGACCCAAGGACACATTATTTGAGGTTCAAAAATGAATGTTGTTTTTGGTGTTTAATACACAAATACTACTTCAGTGATACATGAATCTAATGTAATATGTGATGAATATAAATATATAATTCTTATATAATGAATTGTGGAATTAATTTTTTTCAATAAAAAATAAGTTGCATTCCAGGATATACCAATTATGGTTCTAGAATTATTATATTTAAATAGATTATGTATTATCGACACTCTTATGGACATAGATTTGGACAAAGAAAACTTTTGAAATAAATTAATGCCACAAAGCTATCCGACTTAGTTTGGAAAGAGAACATGTATTATTCCATGGGTAATCTAGTGGTAAGTATAATTCATATGATTCATAAAACATTGTTTAGGGAATGTGAAATTTAAGTGTGGTAGATGAATGGTCAGAATATATTAGTTGCATTGGGCTGGTGTGCTGAAAAATATCTTGAGCAAGCATTCTCAATCATTATAATATAGTGCAGTGAAATTCATAAAATCACATCAATATATCCATATTAGGACTATGATACTAATAAATGGGATTGATGAACATTATTTCATGTTATAATTGATTATTAAAATATAGCATGATGCAATTCCTAAATGTTCATTTCCGTATACACATCACTTTAAGGATGTAAGTAAATGGATCATCAATTTTAAAACTCATGCATTTCAAATACTTTCACTTTTCAAGACATATTTTGATAATAGAAATGTTATCCCATAACCATATAATAAATATCATGAAAATATAGATATCATATGTGTTACAGTATGATGGAAATCAATCATTTCATATGAACATGTGTTTAGATACAAAGAGTTTGTTGAGGGCATAAACAAAATGGTATCAAGAAAAAAACAATGTGCATCTATTGTAATCATCTTAATGTTTTTTAAGTATATTACAGTGATCCCTATGATAGGAATATATAGTAAGGTTTTAAACTATAATTCAGTATAAGGGTGATCATATCTATTTGATATAGTGGGAGCCATATTGACTTAGGTTTAGTCAGTGTTAATGATACAAAAGAAGTTTTCATAGGAACATGTTCCATAAGAGGTGTAGAAGAGGAATGTTCCAGAGACATGTACGGCATAGGAAAGATGGAACCATATTGATGGTTTCATATTCACCACATCTGGTGATAAATTATTCATTTTGAATGAAAATTCATACAAGTATGGAGTATATGGAAATTAGATAAAAATTGAGAGATCAATTAAAACTCAATATTGGATTCCATGTATCAATGTAAATGGGTAAAATTATTTTGAATACCTTGGGGGTATTCAAATGAGACTATACATGGATGGTACAAGCATGGTACCAATGTGGCTTGATAATAACACCAAGTCATTATTCCAAAATCCATGATAATTTTACCTTTCAATGTTATTTTTCATTATAATTTTATTGATAATTGGATGTCAAGAGCACTAATTGTGGAATGTGACCATATGATGAAAACCGAAAGGGTATGGTGATATCATAGAATTATAAAAATAGTGAAAGTTACTAAAATAATATTTGTGATTAATACTAAGAAACATGATCTTAGAGTATTTATTTAGAATGAATCATTTCTATGTGTCTACCAGTGGTTTGTGGGAGAAAAATTTTTTCCATATAAAATATCACTACTAGAAATTTTACCTATAGGAATTTATTTATAGACATGGTTTATAAAAATCATGGCTATATCTAACCTAAATCCATAGGCCAAAATACGCATGTGGATATTCCCTCTCGTCATTTCCCTCCCTAAAAATTTCTCATCACTCTCCCCCTCAAACTCTGCTCATGATTCATCCTCCACCTCCCCCTCCCTCATTATTCCTCCTCCCCTACTCCTCTACTCACTACTCCTCCTACCCCTTCTTCCCCTCCTCCTCTACCCTCATGATTCCTCCTCCCTCTAAACCTCCTCCTCCGACATGTCCACCCAACCTCTTAGAAATTCTCTTCCTCCTCTAATGTTGGTTTGATGTAGGTTTCCCACCAACTTGCTAATGCGGCCTCTCCACCACCATGCTGACAAGGCTATAACATATCCAACCCACATCACCACTGATGAAACCTCATAAAATCCCTATAGGTTAGACTTTAATAGCCCCCCCCCCCCCCACAAACCTCACCGCAACCATCCTCCTCTAACATCGATCAAAGCTAATCAATGCAGCCCTGATGTAGTAAAACCACCTTCTATATTCCTCCTCCAAAATAGCCACTACACCTCTTTAAGATCCTTCTACACTAACATGGACACCCCACCTCACTAATGTATCACCTGAAACTATCCCTACCATAAAAATCCACTTCCTCAAGTAATTTCTCACTTACCTCATTCACTGAAACTATTTAAATCTTTCCTTACATGATTTCTCAGGCGTAATCCATAAATCATACTCATATATTGATGCATAACTATCCAGGGTCCCCATGATAGTGGATTTTTATGGGATTATTGGTAACATGCTACTTATTTTTCATTATCTCCCCCAATCTTTCACTATAAATGAATTTATATTTATGAATTTCTATTTCCACAATCTCATCTCTGATATAAAAATATTTTTATTCTGTTAGAATATGTATTTAGTTAAGAAATCAACATTCTTTCATTCATGAACATATAATATTTTTTTCCTCTAAAAACAATTACTTATTTGGATCTCACTAATTTGTTATTTCATAATGTGATTTTTAAACTACTTATTCTTAGAGCATATCATAGTATGAATTAGTTATATTTTTGTTATTTTGTTGTTTCTTTCTATATTTATAATTATTAAAATAATCGGCTTATCTAAATAGTTTAATTGATTTTTTTCATGTGTTAATAGTGGCTACATTCATGGGATAAATTATTCTAGGTTTTACATTATTTTCATTGATTATTAAATTTATATGGACTTTTCCAAAAAAATAATATTATATTATTTAATAATGTAAGGATATTATAATATATAAAAGTGGTTGAAGAATGTGTGTATTTGTAGATTCATGTTATTTTTAGGTTTGATTCATTTTACATTCACCCTTACCATGAAAGTTAGTAAATGTAATTCTATTTGTTTATAATTTTCTATTAAATTGATAAAATTATTCTCTGCTATTTTTTATTATTATTGGAATTTATATCCTTTGAATTTTTTTAATTATTACACATTGATTGAAAATAAAATTTTTATTATTCAAACACTTTTAAAGAAAAAGTGAGAAACATGGGTTCAAACCTCATAATGACACAATTCACATGATTAAATTCGAATTACAAAAAATCCAACCATAACCAGTAACACCACGCCAAAACCGTCGTCACACTTCCCGTAATAGAATTCAAAAGAGACAATATCATAGTAAATCCCACAAATCTTATGATCCAACTATGTATTACTTCACCCATCCTATAAACAGTCATATCCATCATCACACCGCATTTTCATCATCTCGACACCAGCATCTGCCACTATAATACTGGAAAAAATGACACAAAAACCCATATATGTCACCATTTTGATCATCATCAAATAACCACCATTGATGTCACCATCCAAGCCTCATATACCATCAAGGACCATCGAGCCACCCTAAAACCCCATCACCTTGTTATCATTGTCTATCTGTCATTGAAACTAGAAACAAAAAACACAAAAACCATATACAAATATCACTGATATAGAAAAAACCACCATCGTCATCACTGTCTGAACATCACTGAGAAATCATTGAGTTGATCGATAAAAAAGGGGGGAGGTGTAAAAAACCCACACCAAAAATCAAAACAAATTGCGGTAGGAGCACCGTCAGCTGTCGAATCCCACCTCCCAAAGCCTCTAAGGAACCACCTCTTCGGATCTGACTCTGTAAAGTATAGAAGGTCTTTGAGGTCAGGGCAGGGATTTGAAACTAATGGGTCCAAACTAGCATGGTGAAAAGAAAGATGTAAAACAAAGAGGAAAACTGGAGGGATCACAAGAAAGAGGGAAATGGGGAAGACACCGAGAAGACCCATAACCACAAAACCTCAAAGAAAAAACCTATGTGATTTCATCACTCCAGATTTCATCTGGAGAGAATAAATAGAATGCAAGGTCATAGCTTAGTAGTGGTGCCCTATGGTAAAACGAAAGGGCCTTCACCATATCCTATGTGAGGGGCAGAACCCAGGAGTGGACCAGCTATGAAAGAAAATAGGGGGATGAACTCTAAGAGAAATGAAAGAAGATATATACTAATGCAAGTGATTCTGTTATTGTCTCAATATTTTTCCTTTAATAAATATAATTTTTTAGTTAATTAGTTCTTGATAAAGTACTATTTTTAAATAAGGTATCTATTCTTGATAAATAATACTTATTTTTAAATTACTATTTTATGTTATTTTTATATTAAGACATGTATGTTCTTGATAATTTACTATGAGTAATGAAAGAAGGTATATATTTTTTCAAAGACAACTATTTTTTATGTTATTTATATATTCTAGTAGGCGTTTTCTTGAAAAATTACTATAATTGATCCGAGTAGATAAATATTAAATAGGGATTATATGTTATTATCTCAATATATTTCCTTGTATAACTACTATTCATCATCTATCCATGATTGTATGTTATGGATAAATGTCCATTCTTATGTGATAGAGAATGCATAACACTTTCCCATAATTATTTTCATACATAGCCTAATTGTAAATATTTAGTGAAAAATAGAAAAATTACCTTTTATATTTGAATATATATTAAAAATTGTGATGTTTTGGGAATATTATTCACATTTTTTTAAAATATTTTTTTATCCATTTTTTGAAGCAACACAACCCATTAAATCCATGAACTTTTTTATAAATAAAACATTGGAGAATTAGATTACAAATACTCTTCCTCTTCCACGAACGGTAATATCATAATTTTACTTTAAAATGTCTCATCATCCAAGCTGAATAGATTTTTCTTCATGTTATGGTTTTTATTATTAGTATTTTGTGTCTACTCAGTTTATACTTCTTGTGTGGATTTATTGTTATTTAGGATTCTCTAACACATATTTCATGTTTCCAAAATCATTCACATGAGGTGATTTCCCACACATGAAGGTAATTTCAATCAGAATTTCACTAAAATTTCATATCTAAACAAAATTGATTTATTTTTACCAACTGAATATATGTACTTATTCTTCTGTTAGAAAACTAAAGTTTCTAAAACTCGCAAAACAACATGTTAAGGTATTCTATATTGGAACAATACCATTATATCACCATGATACGTATCTTACATTTCATATGGTTTTAATAATTATGTATTCCATATAAATGTGTCATTACTACTATAATTTCATGTTTTCTACCATTTGGTGTTTTTTCATCATCACAACCTTTATAAATTTTTTAAAAAAACCACCTCTTAAAACCCCTAAGTAAATATGAGTTTTCATGTTACTATGGTGAAGAATAATTAATTTTAAAATAGTAATATATTTATCTCAACATGTGAAAAAATAATTAAAGTAATCCTTGTAAGAGCTCACTTATTTGTGATTATAACTAAACAAAAAAGTGATTCCACTTTCCCCAAAAAAATTATGATTACATTACACTTCATTTAGAGATGATATTTAATATTATCATGGAACATATATTGTTAAAGGAGTCCTAATAAAATAGTTTGTGTTGGTTAGTTATACTGTTTACCTTGGGTTTGAATATATAGAGTAGTTTATGTAATATCAACATAACTTTACTATATATTTTATTATACTATATAATTTTTTTTATTTTTTTTATGATTTTATATTCTATATTTATTATAAATTATTTGTTTATGGTATAAATACACATATTAAATGTTATGAATATAACTAATTTATTGATCCAGGTCAGTGAGGGAATGAATCTAAATTTTTTTTGTGTGTCCTCTTGGTTATAATCATTGATCCATTTCAAATAAGAGTAAAAATTTAGGATATATATTCATCATTTTTAATATCCTTAGTTGGATCCTAATGAATTCGAGTAATATTGGAGTGGTTTTATATAGGGTATTTATTAGGGGAAACAATTATTGTAGGCACATGTGACATTTTGGCTTGGAAAACTCAATCAATAGTGCTATAGGTTTTTTAGTTCACCCAATTAAGAAAAGAAACTCATCCAATGGGTGATGTTGTTGATTTATTCTTATACATGGACATCAATCCTTTTTTGGCTCATAAGAGTAGTGAGTTTAATTTAAATATATTACTTCTTGGTCAGTATATGCATCATATAAATAAAAATTAATTATCTATGTACATTCATTTTCTATAAAGGAAAATTAGGGATAGAGAATTGGGAAATTATAATCAAATATTCTAAAATTTTCCCTTTTATATATATTAAAAATATCATGAATTATAAATTTCATCTAAACGTGATAAATTATTGTATGATACATCACTAAAAAGGTGGGTTTCGATTTTTAAAAGGTCAACAACTATTAAATTTTATTATTTAGATTGATCATGATTATGGTGATATCTTCAAATATTAACACAAGTTTGAGGAACTATAACTGCTTCCATATTAGGAAAAGAATACATACGGAGGTCGAGAAAACATTTGGCATTCATATACAATATTATTTTTTCCACATGATGTTACTCATTTCCTAGAGTGAGATTTATTCCAGGTGGTGGAGTTTTGGTGGGGTTATATTGATTTTATGGTTCATATAGTGTGTACTTATATGTATTTGAGGATTATTTTCATATTTGATGTAATCACACTAATGGAATGTTGGTGGAAAATATCAATATTTAATACATGTACATGACTGGAATTGAATTTTTTTTATTTTAGAATTTATAATATGAGAATCATTTTCTTTCGTTGTGGTGAAATATAGATTATAGGAGAATTATAAAATTTAATTCAACAACATAATCCTTATAGCACTGCATCATTATTCATGTATGATGAACCCAATTTTTTTATGCTATTTTGATGTTTTTACTATGTGAAAAGTAATATTATTCTAGATATATTTTCTTATGTGGTAAATATTAATAATTATTTCATTCTTGACTATATTTCATGTTTTCATGTTCTAATAATAACATTGGGAAAGTTTTAAAGAATAAATTGAAACAACACTATGTGTAATTAATTAAAACATGTTGTGAATTTTTTGGAAGAAACTTTACTAGGATGGATGGATATATTCTCAGGTCCCTGATCAATAATATCCTTAGATGTGGAATAATATACATTACATGCATAATATAAGTGGTCAATTTAAGAAATGTAACTACACAAAAAGTATATCATCACTACCTGCCTTGCAATTCCATTTACAAATCAACATTATATATCAATTTAATGGATCGTATGGAATTTTATATATCCACATAAAAAATTAGAATAATCACTTTGGATGGAGTATATGGTGTGTAAATTGGTATATTCATTGTAAAATTATTTTCATACAAAAAATTATTTTCCCTCAATTTTAGAATTGTTCCTATAAGGCAGAGGTATTTCCACTATGTTGGTTTGACCCCTAAAGATGCATCTATTTTCTTTTTTATTTTATTTTCTTCTTCCTATTCAATTCATCTTCCTCAAAATTATTCTTGTATCTATAAGAAGGGATGATTTTTTCATTCATTTCACAATTCTTATTTTCATTAGAGGGTATATGATATATGTTGGGATTATAATGACTTTTTCAGTGTATCATAATAAATAATTCTTGTATCATGCATGGTTTAATTTATTTAACCCTTTATTTACGTATTTTTAGTATATAATGTAATTGGGTTATGAATTGGGAATTTTGGAGGAGTTTTGACTAGTTTTGGGGATTTGATGGATGTTAATGGTTTGAGAACAGATAGTAGAAATCATGTAAGATCTTTATGAAATTGTGTGTGGGAAAATAGAGGTCACTAGGTAGGTTCATGGTTGGTGAAAGTTCTGGCCAAAACATGTTTCCACCGAGAAGGAACCTTGAAAGTGTGGTTAGAGGGGATAAGTCAGGTTGGTTCGTGGTTTGTTTAATAGTGTGAGCCGACCATCTGAGGGGTGTTTGGAGGTAGTTGCTGGAAAACTGTTTGAGAACAGATTTCCTAAGAAAAAAATTAAATTTTAAAACATTAAAAATTAGATTTAGCTTTTTTAAATCTATTCTGAATCACCTCTTAAAAAATGTGTTTCCCTTAATCTGAGGGCAAAAAAAATTGCCTTCCCTCCCAAGGCTGTGGAGACCTTTCCCTTAGATCCGGGAACATTTTGTTGGGGAATACTAGTGTGTTGGAGTCCAGATTCATTGGTAAGTTCTTGTTCTTGGTTTTTTTCCTTAGCTTTATTCTAATACCCACTTTTTTTATCATGGATTTAACACATTGAGGATAGATCCATGTTTTTTTATGCCAACCATGATGTGATATGGATGTTTTGATGATAGGGACCAAGATCTAAGGTAGGTTTTGTGGTTCTAAGCCATGTTTATTTAAGAATTTGTGTTTTTATTCATTTTATCCTATGTTCAAGAGGTTGGTGGCTTCATTTTTTACTCTACTTATCATAAATTGGAATATTCATTCTAAATTTATTGATTATCTTGGTTTAAATTGTGAAATTGATTTTAAATGTTGTTGGAAACCCTATGTAGTGATGGTTTGTGTAATGATCGAAATTGGTTATTTAGTGGAAAGTGGAATTTTTTAAATGATTTTAAAATGGGGTTTTGAGATAAATAATTTTGTTGTAAAGTATTTTCTATAAAACTATTTGTTTTATTTAAATGTATTGGAATATTGGATCGGATTGGCATTTGAAATACATGGTTTTTATGAGTACATTTTTTTTGAAGTGACCCTGGATAAGGGGTGTATACTATTGGAGTTCAATTATGTGACCTTTTAGAAGGAGTGTGTTCCATTGCAGAACATTATATAATTTTACCTTTTTGATGAATTGGTATATCAATGAGAGAATTCTCATGATTATGTAACTATCACTAGAGCATGGATGCATTTCTTTGTGTGGATCTTGTTTTGTCTATTCCAAATTAAAATGTGAAATGGTATAAAGGCTTATTTGGTTTCCTTCTATTGAAAACTATTTTTCTTGGGAATCATTTTTTTATATGTAATTATTTTAAATTAATTTATATAAATTGTTTTATATAAATTTGATAAATTACTCTATCCTAGTGGCGTGAGTAGGGAAGTCATTTTGGGATATCCTGTTGAGTTTTATACTCACCCACTTCATAGAAACCTTGGTGAACTTATAGATGTGATATTTCAAGACACGGGTAAAGGCAAGGTATCACATTTCTTTAATGATGGTTCATGATACCATAGGAATAGCTTATGGAGTTGGATCTTTGAGCATATGGGATTTGTTGGGTTTATTTCTTTCTTGTGTTTGAGTTTTGTTGGTTTTTTGTTTTTCCTTATAATATAATTTAGTTTGGATGAGTTTTATATACATTTAGTCGTATTATATTGTTCACATGCATCATTTATTGGTTTTTTTGTTATGGTTATTTTGTTTGGTGGTTTTATTTTCAAAGGTAAAATCATCCCCCAACTATTATGAATCCCTAGGAATTTATTTCAAGCCTTTCGTGTCTTAGGGGTGTCACCTAAGGCCGTGTAGTACTTCCACTAAATGGGATAGCAGTGAGGATATAAGATCCTCATAACATTAAATTTAGATCAAAAATAGGCTTATTTAACTCATTTATGTTGAACATTATGTTACTAGTGAGTTGGTTACATAAGTGTTTTGAGACACTTATTACAGTTCTAACCTCATCATCACAGTTTTAGATGATGAGAAGAGCATGAAATGCATTTATAGAAATGAATTTCCACTAGGAGTTCATATTTTATTTTGAGTAATGATTTTTGAATTGGTAAAAAAGTGGTGATTTTTAAAAAATGGTGATTTTTTTAAATGTGATATTATTAAATAGTATAATAGTGGTATTTTGAAAATGGTTTTATTTTCAAAATCATGGTTTAATTTTCAAAAATTGATATAAAAGTGGGAAAATGGTTATATTTTGAAATAATTTCCATGATATGTTTGATTTGGTAAATTAGAAATTTTTAAGCATTCAGTTTCTAGAGATTGAGACTAAATGGAGTATTCTCTTTTGGTTATATAAAATGGCACCAGTTTGGCATAGAAAAACATACCAGAAGAGGATACATAAAATATGGTTGCACCTGAGCCAAATGTAAACCAACAACTTTTTCATACAATATTGGATGATTTTTATGCTATAGATAGTGAGAACATGATGGATGAACCAAGGAAGTTAGATCATTTCATTTAATTCTAAAAGTAGAATCCACCCATCTTTCAGGGTGATTTAGAACAAAAAATGTAGAGGTTTGGTTGTATATGGTGAATTGAATATTTGATTTACTATGAACACGATCTGAGATGAAAGAAAATTTATAAACATACATGCAAGAAGATATTGAAAAAAAAGTGGTGGGATTTATTCATCCATGCTAAATTAGAACAATGCATTTCATGGTAAGATTTTGAAGAATTTTTCGATAGAAAATTCTATCCTCACACTTTTATAATTGATTGAATGAAATAATCTTTCTTATTGATTAAGTATAACATCACAATGAATGATTATGTAGATAAATTTATTAATTTAGTGCACTTTATCCTGAATGTTGATGATAGAGCATCTTTGAAGGCATTCATTTCAGTATCAGAGTTAAGTCATAAAATTCACTCAAAGATTAACATGATTTGTATAATGTATTATACGGAGATGTTCAAAAGATAGATGGTTGAATAAAGGGACATATCAAGAGCTACATGTGGAGGAATCATATTGATACCTTTGGGAAATGTAAGGAACTTTAATACTGGAAAAAAGAGTTAGAGGGACACATATTTCCAAGGTAGTTTTATTACTCAAAATTAGATGGGTTGATTAAAAAATCATCCTCCAAAACAAAAAGGTTATCATGGATTATTTCAGTGTCATTATTTTGATCACAAGGAATCAGATTGTATAGAACCACCTAGAGAATTCAATAATTTCAACCATATGGGGCATCTTCCGAACTATTGTCTCAATGCTCCATGGTTGGGTGCTTGAGACACATATCATGTTTCACAAACATTTTATTCTTTTATTGGGAAAGGATAGTATAATAGTTCTCATTATCAGAAATAAGATAACTATGGTTATTTTAAGAATTCCATGACTCCTTGAAATTAAAGAACAAAGTGCATTGAGTGAGCAGTTGTATGGATCTGATCAAGTGATCTTGGATAGTCAATATGGACCATTGATAGTGAGGGGTGTGATTTTAATTGATACGGTTGCATCCCATTAATTTATTTCTTCTTGTGACATTTATCTTTTTGGGTTTTCATGTTGAGATGATGTCTTTTATTTTTTGAACATCAAACTCTAATTGGACAAAGAGAATGAAGATCCTTTTCTATGAAAAACAAGTTCAATAACTATTTATGGGTTTGAATAAATGTGAGATTTATCTCTGATTGAGATGGATGTCTATGAAATATTATTTGGTATGTATTTATTGATAAATTTCAAAGCTCACATTCTATTTTATAACCAATGGGTTATTTTTACAACAGATGATGGTGTCAAGAATGTCTTTAAAGGAGACCAAAATGTAAATATCGGTGATGTAAGATGCTTGGTACCAACAGTTAGAACTATATTATATTATTTGGAATATTTGACATTGGAATAAGTGATTTATATCATATAACGTGGTTTTTTAGTAATATATGATTATTTTACAGATGGATTTTCTAAGAATTTCTTAGGTTTACAACCCATAAGAGAAGTAGAGTTTACAATTGATCTCTTACATGCGACCAGTCTTATCTAACTTACGTCTTGTCGAATAGAACCAATTGAATTATTGGTACCCAGTTGGTTGCACCCAAATTTACCCTACAGGTATGTGGTCATTGTAGTACAGGTAGGGGTCGAATCCACAGGGACCGAAGAAGAAACCTTGAGACACTTTGATTAGATGCGGGATGGGCTATGAAGTAGCTAACTTTGGGTTTGATTTTGGATGGTTTAAAGAACACTAAGAAACCAAAGTGAATTCAATTCAAAGAAAATGGGTTGATCTTAGGATTATTCTTGGGGTGGATTGAATGAATTTTACTTCTTTAGACAATTTTGGTTTTATTAATTCTTGATGAATCCATTCTTCAAAAATAACATTACCTTCATCATTTTCTGATTTGGTGCTTACTAAACACAATTACTAATCCCCTATACACTTAGAGAACCAAATTCATGATCTCTCTGAGGTATATGGTCATTTAGTAATTGAACATAGTTTTCTCAAACACATTAAAGATAAAGAGTAGAAAAAACTGAAGAATGGATGTCTTAAATTAATTATCTAATTAACAACAATTCGTTCATAAAATAACATTCAATCCAGCCTTTGAATCCCCCTAATATCAACCCATTAAAGGATTAGCCCTCTATTGATGGTATACTCTCAATGGTGGGTGGAATATGGCTAACAAGAATTGGATTGAAGAAATTAAAACCGCGGAAATAACGAGCACTCCTCCATGTGTGTGAATGAAATTCACACATATGTGTGAACTAATTCACAAAAACATAGAGATATCATTGTGATTTGTGATAATAAAGTTTTAATAAATGAAATGGAAAATATAGAAGAGAAAGAAGTTGATTAATAACATAAAGATACAAAAAAGAAACTTACATGGAAATGGAAAACATTACAAAGGAAATTTGGAAGCATAACCTTACAATGAAACAAGCAATAAAAGATGATAAGAAAAATATCCACACCTATTACCTTCACCAATAGCCCATTATATAGTAATATTATAATCCTTAGATCCACCCCCCACAATCAATTCACCCTCAAACAATTAATAGAGTCAAAAAGAGGGTGAATAATCAAAAGGAAATTGATGTTTCGAAGTTGACCCAGAAAACTGTCCAGATTCTTCCACCATATTGACGTGTGAATTTGTAATTGAAGAAGGACTAATAAGGAGGGGTTGTAGTAGAGAAATATCTTCTTCCATCTGTCCGATATGTTCTGTAAAAATTTCAGGAAAGTTTTATCAGATGTTTGGAAGTTATGGTCGAAATGGTGGGACGTATTTCTGTGCATTAATGTCGGGTCCACCATTTAAATCTAAACTTCATATCCCTTTATCATCATGAAAACATCAAAATTATCTCCGTCCAAAGTTGAATAAAATGATCCCCATATTTTTATATTTCTACTGTATAAGTTTGAGCTTTATTGGGATTTTTTTCTGGGCTCCTCATTTGTTTGTTGGGCCTTAGGCCCATTATGCTTTTTCCAGTAAGTTTCTGCCTTCAGGTGCAAAAATCTCCATCTTCACTTGTGATTCATCCATCAGACCTAAAAGAAAAAATGTTCCAAATAAAGTGATGAATCATATAAAAAAATATAAAATTAAAATTATGAATATTATAATTTCCACAAGAAAATTATTGAGTGGGCCCAAATTGACACTTTAAGCATGAATTGCAAAATGATGGAAAATGAAGTTCAATTTCTGAATTGGACTAAAATTCATGTTTATGAACATTTAAACACATTAATATTAAGATCTTAAAAATGAATATTATCCACTATCAGTGACTAATCACACCCCCCAACTTGATTTTTTCTAGTCCCGAGTAAAATATATTACAAATATGAAATTCAAATATCCTTTTCTGAAAACATTTAAATACACATTGCTCACGCAAATACCTCATACCAAAAAAATTATGGAACCCATCAAAATCATTTAAAACAAGCTAGGTCCATTAGCATATCCCAAGCCCAAGCTCATTCCTTTGTTCAAATTCATCACCACATTTCATCCAATTTCAAATAAGCATTATAAAGTGTTGTGCATCACAAAAGATATGGGGCCCATTTTATTGTTCAAGGGGAAAAAATGGAAACGCTAGGTGGGAATCACATTAAACCTTAATTTGAGAATCCATTTTTTTGGATTTCTTTTTTTTTGATAATTTTTTTTAACCATAGTAGATATGAAAAGACTAACTCTGGGCATGACAACTATGGAGTCACGATCCCCGAGTATCAGACACCACACATATTGTCAATTTCATACTCTAATATAGAGATATAAATCCTATCTCTGGGCAAGACAACTGTGGAGTCACGATCCCCAAGTGCCGGACGCCATGCATTTGGAAAGAACATTGCTTTATGTGGTCAATTTTTTTTGGACACTCAAATTAAACTAAAAGTGACCCTAGAACCCTATGTTATAATGAAAGGGACCCAAGAACTCAAATTTACACCCACGATCTAGTAGACGTCCATTGTGGAATTTTTATTAAGAGGATGAAAATATAAACATTGAAAAATCACATTATACAACCGCACTTTCCGAAAACTATTCTCATGAACTTAAACTTGCATTAAAATCAGAATCAAGGCATCCAAATTTTTCGATATCCAATTTCAGAGTTTGAAATGTGTGTTATCATGTTAAAGGTTAATGGATTTTTTTCTTTCCATGCATGTTCTTATTGAGAAAAAAATCATTTTTTATTTAATCTACCCCCAACATATAATAACATTGTCCCCAGTGTTTAAAGAAAATAAACATTAGAAAGGGGGTAGGAGAGGAGTTAAAAGAGGAAATTTGAAATGATAATCATGGAATGAAGTAACCTGGTGGTTGATGATGATAGTGTATGCCACAGTCTCCCATCAATCCTGGATTTGAGTCTTAGTGGCTTGGATGGTGGTGAATGGATTTTACTTATAAATTACAACATGTCCTTTTATTTTTTTTTAACCTATAAAAAACATAAAAATAAAACAAAACAAAATAAACTGATGATACATTGTCTTCTATTTGTTTTCTGAGTAAGGTATTACTCAAGGATCACACCGCGTGACACGGATGAATACGGTGCTCCTCTTTGATACTCATCCATACTCATAAAAGAATAATAGGTCAACAGTCTATGGTAATTTATTATATGAAAATGAAAATGATTCAAAATCATTAGAAACATAAAAACCATGGGTTGCCTCCCATGCAGGGCTTTTGTTTAACATTGTTAGCTCGACTTGAACCCCCAACTTATCCAATTCCAACTTTCAAAATTTTAAGGAACCCATATTTCTCCACTTAAACTTGATTGATATTGATTGTTTTCTTTCATTTCTTATCATGTAAAAACCCATGTTCAACAAAGAGTGTGAAAATCCAAGGAATTTCAGTAATGGTTGATCCAGTTTCCTCTAGAGTCTTTCCTAAGATTTCAAGGGTTAACCCCCCTTTGTGGGTTTAATGAGATGAATGAATGAATAAATTTTGGTCATGGGTATCACCTATGATGTAATTCCTGTGTGGGGAATGAAGTATAATTATTTTAAGTTCTGGTTTATTGCAATTTCCTAATGAAGATTGGCAATTTTAAGGAAAGTCAGTTTCTTCTCCAAAAAATTTAGAAAGAATTGGTTCCGTTTGAAAATATGATTCATCCCCAAAAGTGTCTAGTTGGATTTCAGGTGTGTGTATGGGCTCAATGTTTGGTATTTCTCCCAATTTTTAAGTGATTAGTGTTTTTTTAAAATCATCAATAGAGAAATATTTAGGAATCTCAATCCACAATGTCAAATTTCCCTCCTGTGAATACAAAAAATCTGTTTCCTCTTTATTTAAGCACCCGTCAATAATTCCTTGATTATCTTAAACTATCCCAAATTCAATGGTTGGTTATTCAATAAATTCATGTGAGGTTTTTTGGAGACAAGATTATTTTACTAGTGATGAGGAAGAGACAACCTGAGTGGGAATGGGTTCCATAACCATTTCAATGCTTTGTAGTTCTACTCTTAAAGATAAAACCTCTGAATTCATTTTATCCATTTTTCACACAAATGTTCAAGAATTTTTTAAGAATTAGTATTGATAGATTTTTGGACATCATGAACTTCATTATGTTTGATCTCTTCAATCATCCTCTAGAGGTATGGAAATTGATCCTTTAAACAATCAGTATCCCATTGATTGTATATCTCATCTTGTGTGGTGTATTCAATCAAGGTGTTGTCAATGAAATTATCTATGTGAGGTGATTAAAAATATTGATTTTCTAGTTGATTATAGCCTTGGTATATTAATGGGTATTGTTGAAGATAATCCATTTGTGTTGATTGAAAGTTGTTTTTGGGATTCATTGGACACGCAGAAACAGAAAGGGGAAAAGAGAAGAGAAATTAGGGTGAGAATAGAGAATTTGGGGTGAGAAAAGAAGATGAGTGTCCAAGGTACTTACTTGGTCCCCAGCAACGGTCCCAAAATTTTGTTGCACCCAAATTTACCCTATAGGTATGCGGTCGTTGTAGTACAGGTAAGGGTCGAATCCACAGGGACTGAAGAAGAAACCTTGAGACACTTTGATTAGATGCGGGATGGTCTATGAAGTAGCTAACATTGGGTCTGATTGTGGATGGTGTATAGAACACTAAGAAACCTAAGTGAATTCAATTCAAAGAAAATGGGTTGATCTTAGGATTATGCTCGGGGTGGATTGAATGAATTTTACTTCTTTAGACAATTTTGGTATTATTAATTCTTGATGAATTCATTCTTCAAAAATAACAATACCTTCATCATTTTCTGGTTTGGTGCTTACTAATCACAATTACTAATCCCATATACACTTAGAAAACCAAATTAATGATCTCTTCGAGGTATATGGTCATTTATTAATTGAATTTAGTTTTCTCAAACATAGTAAAGATGAAGAGTAGAAATAACTGAAGAATGGATGTCTTAAATTAATTATCCAATTAACAACAATTCGTTCATAAAATAACATTCAATCCAGCCTTTGAATCCCCCTAAGATCAAACCATTAAAGGGTTATCTCTCCATTGATGGTATACTCTCAATGGTGGGTGGAATATGGCTAACAAGAATTGTATTGAAGAAATTAAAATCACGGAAATAACGAGCACTCCTCCATGTGTGTGAATGAAATTCACACCTATGTGTGAACTAATTCGTAACAACACAAAGATATCATTGTGATTTGTGATAATATAGATTGAATAAATGAAATGGAAAATATAGAAGAGAAATAAGTTGATTAATAACATAAATTTACAAAAAAGAAACTTACATGGAAATGGAAAGAATTACAAATGAAATTTGGAAGCATAACCTTACAATGAAACAAGCAACAAAAGATGATAAAAAAAATATCCACACTTATTACCTTCACCACTAGCTTATTATATAGGAATATTATGAGCCCTAGATCCACCCCCCACAATCAATTCACCCACCAACAATTAATAGAGTCAAAAAGAGGATGAATAATCAAAAGGAAATTCACGTTTTGAAGTTGACCCAGAAAACTGTCCAGATTCGTCCACCATATTGACATGTGAATTTGTAATTGAATAAGGCCGAATACGGAGGGGTTGTAGAAGAGAAATATCTTATTACATCTGTCCTATATGATCTGTAAAAATTTTTGGAAAGTTTTCTTAGACGTTTGGAAGTTATGGTCGAAATGGTGGGACGGAATTCTGTACATTAATGTCGGGTCCACCATTTAAATCTCAACTTCATATCCCTTTATCATCATGAGAACATCAGAATTAGCTCCGGCTACAGTTGAATAAAATGATCCTCATATTTTTATCTTTCTAATTTATAAGTTTTAGCTTTATTGGGCTTGGTTTTTGGGCCCCTCATTTGTTTGATGGGCCTTAGGCCCATTATGATTTTTCCAGCAAGTTTCTGCCTTCAGGTAAAAAAATCTCCATCTTCACTTGTGATTCATCCATCAGACCTAAAATAAAAAATGTTATAAATAAAGTGATGAATCATATTGTAAAATATAAAATTAAAATTATGAATATTATAATTTCCACAATAAAATTATTTAGTGGGCCCAATTTGACACTTTAAGCATGAATTGCACAATGATGGGAAATGAAGTTCAATTTCTGAATTGAACTAAAATTTATGTTTATGAACGTTTAAACACATTAATATTAAGATCTTAACAATGAATATTAGCCACTTTCAATGACTAATCACCAGTCTTGACATACATTAACATTAAATCAATTTTTAAGAATACTTAAATCATTATACAAATGTATGCCCAAAGATCGTATTAGTTTAGTGCCTTTGGAAACTTGGAAACATAAAGGTTCTCTAAGAATATCACCCCTCTTAGACATGTCTTATAAAAAATATATCTTCATAACCTGAAGAAGGAAACATAAAAAGGGGGTGATCTTAGATTCTCATTTAAGTGTAGACAAGGGATACCTGTAAGTATAAGCATTACCATAGGGATATAAGAACGTGATCATAACATTTCAAGATCAAACCCTACAGATAAAAGATCATAAACATTAATCATTGCATAAATCATGGTAGTTCATATGACATAAATAATAATGAAATTGTGAATATAAGACATAAAAGCATAACATATGAATAAGATATTTAATTGTGGAAAATACATAAGAACATAAAATGATTTCCATAGTCATGAATTCATTACAACAATGGACGTCATTGTAGCATGGGTTCACTCCCTATAACATCTTGGAAGTCATGGTTCACTCCCATGGCCATATTAGTATCCTTAGTTCACTCCTCATATCATATTTGAAGTCATGGTTTACTCCCATGGCCATCTCAACTGTCATGGTTCACTCCCAAGACCATCTTAGTCTATTTCAAGGGATATAAAATTTTACCCAATAAATTGGATGGAGATATAGGTCCAACCAATATCATAGTGAAATCTTACATACATGTTACTCAAGATCATTAAAAACTATATAATATCCCATGAAATAAAATTAGTATCATAGACATGTAATCATATCATAACTAGTGGAAAAAGATACATGTTTTGTAATAATTTCATCAAACCATAACCTGTGAAAATAAGTAAGTTTCAGAATCATATAACCTTTGAAAGAGAAATGGGTATGATAAAAATACTTCCGTCAAAAAATAAAACATTCAGAGAAATTATGTGGATAGATACATTGAATAATTTCTCTAAAATGTAATGAGTAAAACCTATGGATGTAATGTTATATGGGAAATAATTCTGAAATATCTTTTTATTTAAATTATTGAGGGAAATTTTGTTTCTTATATAGAAAATATTTTTTTAACATAAAACATTTTGAAAAACATTTTGATGAAAATAAACATAATAACATATAATGTAAGCATTGAGAAATTTTTGAAAACTTTTCTCATTGAAAAAATATTCACAACATATAATTAAATCATGAAAATGTTTTGAATACAATTTCATTAAAAACAAATTGAAAAGTTAAAACATTTTGAAACCCATTTCAATGAAATGACTTTGAAAACATGTAATGTAATATTGAAAATGTTTTAAAAATTATTTCTCTGAAAATAATCCTAAATATTATAAAGAAATATTGAAAACTTTTTGAAAACCATTAATTTGAAAATAATTAGAAAAATTATAAATAACTCTTAAAAACATTATGACCACATTTTTACTTTAATTCTTTCAGAAGAATCTTGCAAACATTTTGAAAACTCTTTTTATAGTTGAAAGATACAAAATAATATTGAATACATTTTGAAAAACATTTTTTATATATACTTTAAAAAAATGAATTTCATGAATATTAGGTAATGATTTTTTTAAAAAAATAACTTTTTAATATTTTAAATTAGCATTCCTTGGAATGATGGTCATGATGGAGGGTAAATATGTATGTTCCGAACATTCCATTTTCACCGTAAAATGTTTAGAAAAGTGTCACAACCGAAATATGACAACATGATTCCTTTTTAAAAATACTTTTGTTTTAAAAAGGTAAAACATGTGTGAAAATTATATTTAATTATTGTAGTATAATAATTGAATATTTTTTGGATACCTTTTAGAAAATATGTTTTTGAAGGAACATAGATTTCTGATCGAAGATAGAGGTAAATTGAGTCTTTATTTAAAATACTTTATTTGTCATATTAGGTAAAAAGAGTGGAAATATTATACCATTACATGGATATAACATTAATAAATGAAGGTTATTAAATTTCCTGTGAGTTTATGAGAGATATATCATAATATTTTATCAATTAAATCATAATAATAAACAATCTCGATAAATTATGAGATTATTTCAATAAACTCCTACCACTTTGTAACTTTGAACCATGCTCCCCATGTAAGAAAATGAAATTACATGAAGCATAAAAAAATATTAATATATAAATATTAATTATATAACATTTCAAATGGAATAAGATACACCTCAAAAAATAATTTTGGTTCATAACAAGACATGTGACTCAAAGAAGGCAAATTGAGATAAAATTACTTTACCATTTTGGTTACTTTTGAAACGTAAACCACGTGAAAAAACTATCATAAAATTGATATGAAAATATACATAAATTTATATATAATATGAATATAATATATTTATGTGAGATATATAAACCACAAAGAATAACTAAGTGGCGAATAAAGCATGTGTCTCACAGAAATAAAAATTGTGATGAAATTATCTTACCTTGTGTCTTTAATCTCATCGTACTCAATAAAATTTCATATATTATAAATTTAATTTTATTATAAATCATTTACGTAACCCTATTATTATATCTCGTACCACATATGGTTTTATTATGAATTTATATTAATCACTTGTTAATAATTTCATACTAAGGTTACGCTCCGAGTAATATTCCCTTAGTTTTTGTCTTGTGTCATAATTTGTTATTTATTTGGTCCTTAAGAATATATCATGATTTAAATATTATAAAACATGATATAAATATAATTTTTATTAATTATATTTTTATTCTAATAGCCAATAATATATAGAAGTAGGAAATGGAATACATCGTTCATGGAGACGGTAGGGTGTATGTATGGATGAATGTTGTTTCCATTTTATTGCCATTTTGAAAGAAGGAAATAAAATTAAATATATGTATATATGTGTATAATATAATTAAATTATAATTATAATTATATATATATATATTAATTTCACGAAAAAAATATTTATTACATTCCATGTAGTGTGTGAACGAATCACATCACTTTGAGGGGATGGTAGTCCACATATCCTCAAGCGAAATTATCATATTGACACAAGATGGAAATAATAAATGTATATTATAAATAAAAATTAAATAATCATAAGTAAATTTTATATATCATATATATCATATATAAATAGAGTTTCTGTCATAATGTTTACCATGAGTGGTGGTAAAGGAAAAATGAATAGTAATCATTTCATGTGGTAGTAGTTCGTCGTACATGTAAATAGTATATTTGTTAAACATTAATTGGAAGTGTCTATAAGTACAGGTATAACTATTATCAAAAAAACAAACCATTATAATTAGTATATTTTTTTTTATAAAATCATGTAATAAAAATATTTTATGGTGTGGATAATGGAAAAATAAAATAACTTTAGAAACAATGTTAGCACTTATTCACGTAACTCCTTTGGGTTTTCAAAAAATGGATTCCTTGGATTGATTTATTCCCAAGGGTTTGATTATAGGAATAGGGGAGTTTTTTATAATCGATCCTTTCACATAATTTTCAAGCCAATTTGGCCTGAGAGGTGTGATTAATTGGGAGGAGAGGAGGCCTTTTTATATTGGCGGAGGAGTGGCACTTATGAATATTTTTGGAAAGGGAATTCCACCCTCGTTTTTCCATTAGAAAGTGGCTACCATAATGCTAAAATTTCTATCCAAGGGATTATGGGGTTTTAAATTTTCCATAAAATGTATTTTTTATTATTTTATTTTTCATTTTTGGGTCTTAAGTTAATGGTGTATTTCATTTAAAAGGTGAATTTTTCTCTTAATCCTTGTAATTAATTTTAATTATGTTCCCTAATATTTTTGGTAAAAACATTGTTTTCAATACTTGATATTATAAATTATTCTAATTCCAAATATGGAATCAGATATTATAAATTCCCAAAACATAAGTGGAATACATTAATTCAAATTTAATATTGAGTACGAGATGACAATGTTGGGTTTTTTTGAAGTAAAAACGTCTAAAATGTTTCTAAATTTTTATACCCAATATTAAAGATAAATTGATTAATATTAAATAAATTGGATTAAATGATAAAAATATTATCTATTTATACTTCAAAAAAAATTTAAAATGTAATTTATCTTTATAAATAAATTATTTGAAAAAGTATTTTTGAACTAAGATTTAGTATTTTTTCACTATTCCTTTAAAAAGAATCTTCACAGAAAAATACCAAAAAATTTCCGTAACCTAATTTTTTGTTTCTATTTAATATATGAACTTTATTTTGAAATATATAATCCATAAAATTTCAAAAAAAATATATTTAAAATAGTCTCTCGATTAAAAAACGGTAAAAATGGAATAATAAAAATATAGGTTTCTAAGCCTAAAATTAGGTTTGTTCATATTTTATATATATATAATATAATGGATGAATATAAAAATTATATTTTTGAATATATATCAAATATAGAGCATTAATATCACTCAATAACTATAATTTAATTAATTTATTATGGTAAAATAGCTTTGTGACAACAAAAATAATAATATTTTCCATTATATTCAATCAGTTTTCATATTTATTTCTAAATAATATGTAACTGATGAATTCATATTATGTTTTTTAAGCCACATATTTCTTAAATTTGATAATACTATTAATAAATTCTAATTTAATGGGTATGTTGTATCATATTAAATTAAATGATAAAATTTTATTAATATACAATTGTTTGGTAATACTCAGTATTTCTTGCTAAATAAGCAATCGAGAAAAGTCATTGTTATGTATAAGTCAATCTAACCATGGTTTTATAGGTAGAGAAAGATAAAATCTATGTTTTATATAGTGCATGATTAACTAGGTTTTAGGTATAACTCAATCCATAGATTGTTCTTTAATATAAAATAAACTATTTTTAGTGTGGTGTGAAATTAAAAATATATGGATTTAATTAAATTGAAGGTTACATTTCAAAAAATATCAAGGTTTCACATTATACTCCCCCCCCCCTAAAATTAATTTCTCCCATGAAATTTTTCTCGGTTATCAAAGGTTTGATATTTGATTTTTTTTTCATAGAAACCCACATCGTAAAAATAAATATTAAAACATCATTTAAAAAATAGTTGGAAACATAATGGTTACCAAAAGTACCATATAACTAGGTTTCCACATGTAATAGAATTATAAAAACTAATTCATTATAGAGATTGATAGAGAACATCGATTAGTAAAAGTGGCTGATCAGAAAACCATTATTCTTTGATGATTTGAGGGACCATCGAATTCATCAAAAAAACGTTTTTAGGATAAATCGTTTCCAATATACTTTTCCTATATTCAATGAATTATTTTAATATCATGGAATATAAAGAAATATACTTATTTTATTTCATTCCAATTCATATGTACAATCTCACCCTATGGTTTTTCCTTGATCCATTCCCACTTCATCTCTTACTCTATAGAATTATGGTGATTTTCTTATTCCTGAAGAAATAATATATTATGAGATCCATAAATAGAATGGTAAGTCATTTCATTTTCCTTCACTTATCATATCTTGAAAATGGATATCATAGTTTATCCAACATTCATTAATCCTCATACAGTGAGATATTAATTTAATCTCAAAAACATCATATGTTGTTCATCATAAGTCCTTACATAAATGGTTAACCTTTTAGCTATTTTAGAAGATGGAAATCCAAGACATTAAAAATAAATTCATGAAATAATATTAACAATGATCTCTCATATATCATAATATATCTATTATCTATCACATCCTAAATATGTAAATACTGACATCGTATATTCTATTTCAACACATTAATAACCTAAATTACCGTAAATCATTTTCAAAAACATGCATGCTTCATTATTCCAAATATTACAGTATATATTCCTTAAAAACAATAATTTTTAAACTTCATCGATGATGACATATACCACTTTTTCAATAATCATTTCTAGGGTAATCCATACTATCCAATTTACATATTCATATCTAACATATCTTTATCCAAACATCATTATCTCAATGTCAGAAATTAATTAAGGGTAACCTTACCTTAATCCAAATATCACCTTTCCATGAAAAAACTTTTCTTTATCTTCATCACCATTCTACATGTCCTCATAAATCCTTTCTGAAAACTTATAATTAAAACAATTATACATTTCATAATTCATATAAAATAATCTCTAAATTCTAAAACATAAATACTTCATTAATCCAACCTTGTCCTTAAACTATTACTCAGGATTTATAAACTTACTCCTTAATACCTATTTTATAGAATATTAAATATAAATCATGTATTAAGTTTCATTAAACTCAATCAAATCATTATTCTTTTGTTTAATGTAAAAAATACTTGAAGACCAACACATAGCATTCACATTTCATTTTATGTCTCTTTACCATCATAATTATAACAAATACTCGTACCACCTTCTTGATTGTCCTTATTATATTTTCTCTTGTGAAATAAATTCACATAATTCCAATACATTAAAAATATTAAACATTAAATTTTAACCAGGTTTCTTCTAGTTCTCTCCATCAAATAAAACTAAAAAGGATAGTGTGGGAAACATTTATCATATTAGGATACCATATAATCAAGAAACATTACTTATATGGTTCCTAAATCATGGATCCTACATCTATAATATATGAACACATAAGTTAATCCTAAGATATTAATATTCATCCTATATTTAAATCCTTTATCATGGTTTATAAAGAGCTTATGAATTCTCAAATCTTATCCCGAGAGAGTGTCAAAACACATGTGCAGCAAGGCCCATTTTTGTGTACCAAGTTACATCAAGTCAGGATGGACACACCTTGTCGAAGTTATTAACCCTATGTACATATATGCTACATACCAATTCACTTATAGTATCCATAAAAGGATTTATTTTTAAAAAACCACTCACTCTACCATTTTCCAAAATTCTAGTACATTTTCTAAAATGTTAACTTATCTATGTACTTACCCTTAGGGACATACCTAGATATATACTTATAAATATACCTTGGGATATCATTAATGTTTTCTCATTTTAGTTTATAATGGTTAAATAAAACTTTATTATAATACCAACTATAGAAACTCATCCTTGACATAAATTCACATTATATCACTTTTTTGGAATAGATGAATCATTATATTTATAGACCCCCAAAGACTATATTAGTTTAGTGAATTTGGAAACATGGAAATTTTAACACTTTCACATTAAAGAGATATATTATCTACCACTAGGTTCTCCAAAACAACAACCCCTCTTAGAAATATCATATAAGAAATGTATCTTTATAGTTGGGGGGAGAAAACATAAAAATGGTTGTTCTTGGATGCTCAGTAAGGGTAAACAAGAGAGAAATGTAAGAATAAACAAGATAATAGGGGTATGAGAATGTGATCATAACATTATAAGAGCACACCCAACATATAAAATATCATGAACATGAATCATGAAACTAATATTTCAATTTCATAAGACATGAATCATAAATAATTAAAGAACATAATCCATTAAATAATAACATACAAATAAGACATGTAATTGTGGGAAGCACATAAGAACAAAAAATTACATTCATAGTAGTCAAGAAATTGCTTCCAAGGATATCTTAATAGCATGGGTTCACTCCCCATACCATCTTTGTAGTCATGATTCACTCTCATGTCCATCTAAGTATTATGATTTCACTCCACATACCATCTTTGTAGTCATGGTTCACACCCATGCCTATATTAGTAGTCAAGGTTCACTCCCAACACCATCTTAGTCTATATCATGAGATATAAAAATTTACCTAATTCATTGGAGGGAGATATAGGTTTCAACCATCTCATAGTGAAATCATACATATATGTTCTACAAAATCAAAAAAAATTATCTCACAAACCATGAAATGAAATGGGTATCGCATTCATGTAATTATATCATAACCTGTGAAAAAGGATATACGTTTGATAATAATTTCATCAAACCATAACCCATTTAAAGAATCTAGTTTCAAAATCATATAACATGTGAAAGAGAAATGGGGTTAATAAACATCATTCCAAAAAAACATAAACTATTCAGAGAAATAATTTTGATGGAGACGTTGAATCAATTCCCCAATAAGGCACGAGTAACACCAAAGGATGTCATCTTAGATGGGAAATAATTTGAAATATCTTTTAAAATAATTTATTGAGAAAAATATCCTTCATTATCTTTATATTTTTAAACCTAAATCCATTTGAAAACATTTTCATAAAAATAAACATGAAAGCTTATAAAAGAATATTTGAAAACATTTTAAAAACATTTTACATTGAAAACATATAATAAAATCTTTTAAATTTTTTGAAAACTATTTCATTGAAAATAATTTTAAATCATATAAATAAATATTGAAAACTTTTTGAAAACTATTTCATTAAAAATACTTTGAAAACTTATAAAGAAATCATGATAATGTGTTGAAAACCATTTAATTGAAAATAATTCAAAGACTTATAAATAAATATTGAAAAACATTTGAGAACCACTTATTTGAAAATACTTCAAAAACTTATAATTAAATCTTTAAAATATTTTGAAAATATTTTTACATGAAAACTTTTAAAAGAATATTGAAAACAATTTCTTGCCTAGAAATTTATAAAATAATCATGAAAATTTTTGAAAACCATTTTATTGAAATATAATTTAAAAAAATGAATTTACAAAATATTATGAAAAAAATTTAAAAAAATTTCTTTTTAAAATTATAAATGAAGCTTTAATGGAATGACGGTCATGAAGGTGGGTAAATCTGTATGTACAAAAACATTCCTTTTACATTGTTAAAGTTTAGAAAAGTACCTCAATTAAAAAAAGATAATAATATTCCTTTTTAAAAACCATTTTTCTGTTAAAATGTAAAAAATGCGTAAACTTTTGATATAAATATCATAGTATAATATTATAATATTTTTTGGAAACCTTTTAGAAAATATGGTTTTGAAGGAACACATATTTCTGACTGAAGAGAGTGGTAAATTCATAAGTTCTTCAAAACACATTCATGATCATATTATGTACAAAAGAGTGGAAAAATGGTACCATTACTTGAAAAAATTATTAATATATAGAGGTTAAGAAAATTATTGAGAGTTATTTTGAGTCATATTATAGTATTTCATCAATAAAATCATAATCATAAACAATATTGATAAATAATGAGATTGTTTCGATAAACTCTTACCACTTGGTAACTCTGAAACATACTCCCCATTCAAGTAAATTAAATTAAAATATAATTAAAATAACATTAAAATAATAATATTTATTATATAACATGTAAAATAAAATTATATACACCTCGAAAATTACTGTTGTTGCATAACAAAACATGTGTCTCAAAGGAGGAAAATTGAGACAAATTTACTTTACCATTTGGGTGACTTTTAAAACATAAAACCCTTGAAAGAAATATCATAATGTATCTGTAAATAAACATAAATTTAATTATAAGTGGAATAAAATGGATTCATGTTTAGTATATACATCAAAAAAATAAGTGAGTGGTCAATAAGGCATTTAACTCACATAAATAAAAAGTGAGATGAAATTCTCTTACCTTGTGTCTTTACTCTCATCATACTCCTTCAAACCTCCTATATAATGACTTTAATTTCATTATAAATATTTTAAATAGACATATATTATATATAATATGATATATGTTTTTATTATGACATTATATTACCCTATTTTTAACAATTTCATGTCAGGGTTACGCTTCGGTTAGTATTCGCTTTGTTTTTCGCTTATGTAATAATTTGTTATTTCATGGGCCCTTATAAATATAACATGATATAAATAATTTAAAACATTATAGAAATATAATTTATATTCAGTATATATTTTTATAATAATCTATACAATATAGATGTATGAAATGTAATACACCATTCACGGAGATTGCAGGTCGTACGTACGCATGAACATTATTTCCATTATATTGTCGTATTGAATAAAGTAAAGAAGAAGACATATATGTATATATTTTTATAATATAATTAAATTATAATTATTTTTTCATATATATCATATAATTTCACTAAACACATATATAATAAGTTATATATAGTGTGTGAACGAATCAAATTTCTTTTAGGGTGGGGCTATCTACACTTCCTCAAACGAAATTATAATATTTAAACAAGATGGAAAACATAAAGGTATATTATAAATAAAACTTACAGAAGCATAAAGAAACTTTAAATATAATATATATAATATATAAATATATTTTTGAACATAATTTCTACTATGATATTCAGTAAAGGAAAAATAAACAATCATCATTTTGTGATGCAGTTGTTCACCGTACACTTAAACAGTATGTTCGCTAGAAATTATATTGATATGTGTGTAATTTTAGGTTTAATACTTATTGTATAAAAATATTAGTATATTTATGATACTTTTTATGTTATAAAATCATGTAATAAAATGAGTTTAGGTGGTGGATAATGGAAATAAAATAAAATAACTTAAGGGAGAATGTGACCACTTATTTAGGTAACACCTTTTGGTTTTCCCCAAAGGGATTCCCTGTATTTATTTCATAAAAATGGGAATCTTCTAGTATGGGGGGAGGAATGTTGGATAGATATTTTGGAAGAATTTTTTTGAGAAAAAATGGCTTTATAGGTGTGAGGAAGTGGGTGGAGAGGAGACCTTTTTATAGTGGAGGAGTGGCACATTTGTAATTTTTGGGAAAGGGGATTCCACCCACGTTTTTCCCATGGAAAGTGGGTCCCATAATAGTCACATTTCTAGATAATGAATTATAGGGTTTAAATACTTTCATATAATGTATTTTCAAAAAATTTATAGGTATTTCTGGGTCTAAAGTTAAAGGTTTATTCCTTTCCTAAGCTACTTTGTCTCTTAATCATTGTAATTAGTTTTAATTGAATTCACTAAAAGTTTTTCTAAAAATATAATTTGAACTTATTAGAAATTAAAAATTGTTATTATTAAATATATAGAATCCATTTTTCATAATTTCAATCATATATGTTCTAGAAATTAACTTAAATTTAATCCCACAAAAGGGATGGAAATGCAGATTTTTTAAAAGTAAAAACATCCAAAAGATCGCTAATTATTAATACCCAAAATCAAATTCAATTTTTTTTATAATGAAATAAATTTTATTAATTTATAAAAATATGTTCAAATTAATCTTTTATGCGAATTTAAAATTTAATTTAACATTTTAAACAAATTATATGAAAATTTTGACCTAAAATTCATATTTTTTTGTATTCATTAAAAATGAAAATACACAGAAAAATACCCAAAAATTACAATGGCTGAATTTTTATGTTTCCCTTTCTAAAATTAAGTATATTTTGACATATATAATCCATAAAAGTTCAAAAAAATGTATCTAAAATATGTTCTCCGTTATAAGGTGGTAAAATGGCTTAATAAAAATATATGTTTTTAAGCATAAAATTGGGTCTGTTCTTATTCTATGTCGATAAAATCTATTGTTTGAATATAAAAAATATTTGATAGAATATATATCTAATATATTACATTAATAACACTCAATAATTATAATTAATTTAATTTATTAGGGTAAAATTGTGTTGTGACCACAAAAATAATAATATTTTCTATTATTTTAAATCAATTTTCATATTCTTTTCAAATTAATTTTTAACCTATTATTTTATATTATATTTTTATAAACCATGTACTATCATAATTTTGTTAATAATATTCATAACTTCAAATTTAACATCTAGGTTATATCTTATTATATTAAATGATAAATTTTTAAGAATATATTAGTGCTCTGTAAACTCAGTATTTCATGTTATCAAAGACAGCTAGGAAAGACATTGTTGCATGTAACATAAGACAACATCAATGTTCCATGTAAAGAATGATAAAATTTATGATGGGTCTAGTGAACTATTAACTTGGTGTTATATATCACACAAGCCAAAGATAGTGCTTTAATATAAAATAAACTATTTTCAGTGTGGTGTGAATTGAAAAATATCAACAAGATTTAATTAATTCAAAATATATATTACATATAATATTACAATGCTACATTACACCACCTTTAAAATGAATCCCTCACATAAAATTAATGTGTTTTATAAATGGTTTAATAGTTGAATGTTCCTTTCATATAAACTTGTATAGAAATGATAAATACTAATACTTTATTTAAAAAAAGAAAAAGTTTGAAACATAACAGTTTCCAAAAGTAATATATAACTTGGTTTCCAAATGGAATAGAAATATAAATATTATATTCTGACTAATATTGATATATAACATTTATTAGAATAAATTTTTGATCAATAGACCATAAATCTTCAATGAGTTAAGGGACTATCTTATTCATCGGAAATAAAGGATCTAGGATAACTCTTTTTCAATTTTCATTTCCTATATTTGAAAAATTATTTTACTATCTTAGAACATAAAGGAATATACTTACACGATTTCATTTCTTTTTATATATAAAATCTCAACCTTTATTTTTTCCTTGATCAATTCCCACTTAATCTCTTACTATATAGAATGATGGTGAATTTTTTATTCCTAAAGAACAAACATACTATGAGATTCATAAATATAATGACAATCCATTCCATCTTCCTTCACACAAAATATCATAAAAATGACTAGAAAAGGTTATCCAACATGCATAAATCCTCATATAATAGGATATTACTTTAATATCACAAACATTATCTAAATTTTATCTTAGGTCCTATAAATGGTTAACCATGTAGCTATTTAAGAAGGTAAAAATCTAAGACATTAGAAAGAAGCTCACAAAATCATCTTAACATTGATCCCTCATATATCATAAGGTATATCTTGGTTTTCATATTCCATACACATGAATACCCTCATCATGTATTCACTTGATACATGGTAATAACCTGATTACCATAAATGATTTTTAAAAACATGAATTCTTCCTTATTCCAAAGATTACTAAATATATTCCTTAAATCAAACAAGTTGTAAACTTCATCCTTGATGAAATAGGTCATTTTTGCAATAATAAGTTCTATGGTAATCTTTACTATCCAATTTACTCATTAATATCCAATATATCGTTATCAAAACATCATTATCTCAATGTAAGGCATTAATTAAAGGTTACCTTCCCTTTCTCAAAATATCACCTATCAATTATATCATTTTTCTATCTATTCATCACCATTCAACATGTCCTTTTAAATAATTAATGAAAAATTATACTGAAAGTACTTATATATTTCCTAATTAAAATATCATAATCTTTCAATTCCAATGAATAAATACTTCATTAATCCTACCTTATTCTTAACCCATTACTCAGGCTTCATAAACTTATTCTTCAATACATATTCTCAGTAATATGAAATATGAATCATGTATCAAGGTTCCTCAACCTCAATATAATCTTGTTTATTAAGTTTAATGTAAAAAATACTATAATAATGTCACATACCTTTCACATGTCATTTGTGGTCTCTTTATCATTATAAATATAACCAATAATTATACAACCTTCCTGGTTCTCTTTTTTATTTTTCCACTTGGGAAAACAATTTTTGTAATTCCCATTCTTTCAAAATATAAAAAATTAAATGTTAACCAAGCTCTTTCTAGTTATCTCCACTCACAAAAACTATAAATCATAGTGTTAGAAACCTTTAAAATATTGGGATACTATATAATCATGAAAAATTACATATCGAGTTCCTAAATAATGGCTCATGATTCTTTAATCCATGACTCCTTATATTTATCCAAGTTTATTCATAGACATCCACTATTTAAATCCTTCATGATGGATAATAAAGAGTTTGTTAATTCCCAAATCATACCCCCCAAGAGTTTCAAAAGAGGTGTAAAGTAAGCCTCGTTTTCATATACCAGGTTACAACAAGTCTGACCCAAGGCACCTTATTGGAGTTGTTACCCCTAGGTACATCTATGATAGGGTGTAGTCCAATTTTAGTATCCATAAAAGGATTTATTTCTTAGAATCCAATCACTCCATCCTTTACCAAAATTAGATGAAATTTTCCTAAACATTAACTCATACTTATACTTATCCTTAGAGACATCCCTAGAAATATCCTTATAAATATAACAAGTTATGTAACTACAATTTTCTCATCCATGTTTCTAAAGGTTAACTAACACTTTTCTATGATACTGACTATAGGGAACTAGTCTTGACATAAATTAACATTACATCTCTTTTTTGGAATACTTAAAACGTTATAAAATTGGGCACCCAAAGACTATATTAGTTTAGTGCCTTTGGAAACATGGAAATTTAAACACTGGTAAATAACCTAGATAAAATATTTCCCACTAGGTTCTCCAAGACAAGTACCCATCTTAAAGATATCATTGAATAAATATAACTTCATAACCTAGGGATGGAGACATAAAAACAGGGTGATCTCAGATGTTTAGTGAGGGTAATCAAAGGAGACACGAAATAATAAACATGAGAATAGGGGTATGACAATGTGAACATAACATTAGTATATCACACCATGTATATCAAATATCATAAACATAAATCAAGGAATAAATCTTAGCAGTTCATAAAAGATGAATCATAAGGAAATAAATAACAAAATCCATAAAATCATAACATAGGAATAAGACATGGAATTGTGGAAAACACAAAACATATAAAATTATTTCTATAGTATTCAAGGCATTTATTCAAAGTCTATATTAGTAGCATGGGTTCACTCCATATACCATATTCATAGTCATGGTTCACTCCCATAGCCTTATTAGTAGCATGGGTTCACTCCTCATACAATATTAGTAGTCATGGTTCACTCTGATGGACATATTAGTATCCAAGGATCACTCCCAAGACCATCGTAGTCTATGTCATGAGATATAAATCATTAACCAATTCATTGGATGGAGATATAGGTCCCAGCCATCTCATAGTGAAATCATACATACATTTTACAAAATATCATTAAAAATCATATCATAACCCATGAAATGAAATGGGTATCATAAACATGTAATCATATCATAACCTATGAAAAATAATATTGATTCAATAATCATTTTATCAAACCACAACCCAAGAAAATAAGCGAGCTTTGACATCACATAACTTTTGAAATAGTAATAGGTTTTATAAACATCATGCCATTAAAACATAAGCCATTCAGAGAAATAATATGAATGGAAACATTATAAAATTTTTGTATAAAGGAACAAGTAAAACAAATTCATTTCATCTTAGATGGAAAATAATATTGACTGATCATTTAAAAAAATTTATTGAGTAAAATATCATTTTTATTAAAAAATGTTTTTTTAAAAACACAAAATCTTTTAAAACCCATTTTTATAAAAATAAACATGAAAACATATAAAGGTTGTTCTGAAATTATTTTGAAAACCTTTTCCTTTGAAAACATGAAAAATTTTGAAAACTATTTCATTGTAAATACTTTGAAAACATATAAAGAAATATTGAAAACGTTTTGAAACCCATTTAGCTGAAAATAAATTTTAAACTTATACATAAATAATGAAACTATTTTGAAACCCATTTCATTGAAAAGGATTTGAAAAGATATAAATATTGCTTGAATACATTCTAAAATCCATTGATTAGAAAATAATTTCAAAAATTATAAAGAATTCTTGAAAACATTTTGAAAACCTTTTAACTTGAAATACTATGAAATAATCTTGAAAACTTTTTAAAAACCTTTATCCCTTAAAACTTATAAAATATGTATGAAAAATTTTTAAAACCCATTTTCAGGATAACTACTTTAAAATAATGAATTTATAGAATATTAATAAAAATTTATTAAAAAATATCTTTTTAATCAGGTAATGTAATATTCAATGTAATTACATTCATGGTGGTGGGTAAGTCCGTATCTGCTGAACATTCCTTTTGCACTATAAAAATTTTAAAAAATGGCCTTGACTGGAAAACAACAAGAATATTTCTTTTTAAAAACCATTTTTTTAAAGCTGCAACATGGGTAAAAATTTCATTTAAATATCATAGGATAATATTAGAATATTTTTTAGAAACCTTTTATAAAATATTATTTTGATGGAACACAGATTTCCAACAGAAGAGATAGCTAAATTTGGACTTTCTTAAAAACACTTTCATGATAACATTATGTTCCAATGAGTGGAAAAATGGTACCATTACTTGTATATAACATGAATAACTATAGGTTAATAAAATTATTTAGTGTTATTGAGAGTTTTGTCATAATATTTCATTAATGAAATCATAGTCATAAATAATCTCAATAAATGATGATATTGTTTCAATAAACTCTTACCACATGATAACTTTCAACCATACTCCCAATGAAAGAAAATAAAATTACATTAATTAAAAAATATCATTAAAATATGGATTTTAATGATATAAAATTTCAAATATAAGTAAATACACCTTGGAAAACAATCTTTTTCTATAAGAAAACATGTGTCTCAAAGAAGGTAAATTGAGACAAAATTACTTTACCGTTTTGGTGAATTTTGATACTTAAATACCATGAAATAATTATTGTAAAATTGATATGTAAATACCTATAAATTTAATTATAATATTACTATAATACATTAATTTTCAGTACATACACCACACAAAATAAGTTAGTGTTGAATAAAGAATGTATCTCATGAAAATAAAATGTGAGATGAAATTACCTTACTTGGTGTGTTGACTCTTATCATTCACCATCAAACCTACTATATAGTAAATGTATATTTATTATAAATAATTTAAATATCCATATTTTTATATCCAATATCATTTATGTTTTTATTATTACTGTATATATCCTTATTATTAAAAATTTCATAATAAGGTTAAGCTTTAGGTAATATTCTCTTTGTTTGTTTTCTTGTGTCATTATTAGTTATATCTTTGGTTCTTATCAATATATAAATATTTTAATAATTGGGACCCTGATATAAATATCATTTAAATTCAATATATTTTTATAATAATAATCTATATAATATATAACAATGAAATGGAATACATTGTTCATGTAGACGGTAGGTCATACGTAAGCATGGATGATGCTTCTATTATATTACCGTATTGAAAGAACGAATGAAAATTAAATATATGTATATATTTTTGTAATATCATTAAATTAGAATTATAATTTCATATATAACATATTGGTTCACTAAACACATCCTTAATAAATTACATGTAGTGTTAGAATCAATCATATCGCTTTGAGGGGGCGATAGTCCACACTTCCACAAATAACATTATCATATTTACACAAGATTAAAAAAATAAAGTTATTTTATAAATAAGAATTAAATAAGAATAAATAAATTATAAATATAATATATATCATATATGATAATATTTTCCATCAAAATTTCCACCATTAGAGGTGGTAATGGAAAAAATAAACAATCATCGTTTCGTGAGGTGGCAGTTTGTCATACAAGTAAACTGTATGTTCATTAACCATTAGATGGAAGTGTGTTTAAGTGTAGGAATAACCTTTTGAATAATAAAATAACACTATATTTAGTTCATTTTTGTTATGAAATCATGGAACAATAATATTTTAGGTGGTGATTAATATAAATAAACTAAAATAACTTGAGGAAGAATGATTCCTTTTATTCAGGTAAATAATTTTGGTATGAAACAAAGGGATTACTTGGATTACATTCTGCCAAATGAGTGGAATATAGGATTATGTTAGATATTTTTTAGATATATTTCGGTAGATATTGGTCGATCCAAAGTGTACTGAGAGGTGTGAGTAAGTGGGAGGAGATCAGGTCTTTTATATTGGAGGAGCACAGTCACTCTTGTAAATTCTGGCAAATAGAACTTTAGGAATGTTTTTACCATAGGAAGATTCATCCATAATGGTACAAGTTTGAGAAAAGGTATTATAGGGTTTAAATACCTCCATCCATTTTTTTACAAATTTATATGTCTCTTTGTGTCTTAGTTTAATGGTTTAGTCTTTTGTTAATCTATTTTTTCTCTTGATCATTGAAATTAATTTTAATTACATTTACTATTAGTTTTGGTCAAAAAAAAGTTGAACTTATTAGAAATTATAAATTATGATTATTAGAAATAAGTTATCCATATTTTCTGAATTAAGATCTCATAATTTGAAGAAATTAATTTAAATTTAATCCCACAGATGGGATGACAATAAATGTTTTTTAAATAAAAATGTACAAAGGTTTTCTAAATTTTAATATCTAATTTTAAAGTGGAATTTATTCCCATGACCTAAATTGGATTAATTTATAAAAATATTATATAATTAAACTTTTGAGGAAATTTAAAATTAAATTTAACCATATTAATAAATTATATTAATAAAAATTCTTGAACTAAAATTCAGTATTTTTCATTATTGTTTAAAAATTAAACTTCCTTGAAAAATAAAAAATATTTACCCTAACATTATTTTTATGTTTTTAATTTAAAATTTGAAGTTCATTTTGAAATATATTTTTCATAAATGTTCAAAAAATTTCATTTAAAATATGTTCGACCTTAAAAGGGTGTAAAAATGCATTATTAAAAATATGGGTTTTTAAGAATAAAATTGGATTTGTTATTATTTTATGTCTAAAAAATCTATTGGATGAATATTAAAAATATTTTTGTGAATAAATATCATATATATTAAATTAATATCATTTTCTAATTATAATTAATTTAATTTATTAGGAAAAAAAATGTGTGACCATAAAAATAATAATATTTTCCATTATATTCAATCGTTTTTCATATTCATTTTTAATTAATTGGTAACCTGTGAATTCATCATATAATTTTATAAACCATATATATTCATAAATTAGTTAATACTATTCATAAATTCTATTTTAATATCTAGGTTATATCTTATTACATTATATGATAACATTTTAATAATATATTATCGATCGATAAAACTCAGTATTGCATGTTACATAAGCCATCAAGGAAAGTCATTGTTTCATGTAATGCAAGATAACCATGATGTTATGTGTATAGAAAGGTAAAATTTATGTTTTTTGTATTTCACAAATAAATTGGTGTTGTTTATAACTCAATCCAAACATAGTTCATCAATTTAAAATAGTTTATTTTCAAGGTAGCATGAAATGAAAAAAAAAATCAAACAGATTATATTAATTTGAAAAATGATTCACAAAATCATGGTGTGTTTGATGAATTAGGGGAATGGTAAGAGATGTAAATTAAAGGGTTTATTCATCCTAGAATGTCTTCATGGGTAGCACTGGTACTATTTTTGGAAAATAAAGATGGAATTATTTAGTTGTGTGTGGATTATCATAAGATTTACCAAGTTACGATAAAGAATCTGTATCCACTTCCACAAATTAATGATATTTTTAATCAATTAATGGGATACATATGGTTCTCTAGAATTTATTTTTGATTAGGATATCACCAATTGTCAGTTTATATAGATTATATTTCAAAAAAATGTTTTTAGAAGTAGATATGGTCGATAAGAGTATGTGTTTATTCCTTTCGGTCTTATGAATGAACCAGCTATCTTTATCGAATTGATGAATAATATAATTCATTGGTATCTAGATTCTATTTTGGTTTTGTTTATGGATGATATATTTTTGTACTCAATTACATGTTCTAATCATGAGAAACCCTTGGAAATAGTTTTTGGACACTTGCAGGATCTTCATTTATATGGAAAACTTTCGAAGTGTTGTTTTTGGATACAATGGGTATGTTTATTTGGACATGTTATCTATGAAAAAAAATTCTTTTTGTATTTAAAATAAAGAGGATATTATATCTTTTAAACCACAAAATAATGTCTTTAATATATGTAGTTTCCTTGGTTTGGCTAGTTATTATGGATGTTCTTTTCTTGATTTCTCATGACTAGCTTCACCAATCACATCTTTGATAATAAAAAATGTTCTATTTCAGTGTAACGATGAATGTTAGGATAACTTTTAGTTATGTAAAGTTTGAATTACATCTTTACTAATCTTGATATTTCTAGAATCAGGACAAGGTTATGTGTTGTGTTTTGATTCTCTAGGATTCAAGTTGGGATGTGTTCTCATGCATGGAGATCATGTGGTTTCTTATGGCTCATGAATGTAACAGTTTCATGAGAGAAACTACCCATTACAATATTTGGAATTAGATATTGTAGGATTTTCTTTGAATACATAGAATAATTTCATATTTGGTGTGAAATTTATAGTGTTTAAGCATCATAAGAGTTTGAAATAGATTTTATCAAAATGGATTTGAATTTGAGATAATGGTTATGGATAGATATCTTTAAATGTTTGACTTCAAATTGATGTATACATTTGGTAATGAAAATTATGTGGTATGTGAATTAAACCAGAAGTCATACTATCAGTTGGAAAAATATATTTATGATTAGTTTTAGCTGATGTTGGTGATGATCGACCTTCACCTGAATTATGAAGACTAAGGTAGTGTTACAGTTTTATTTCCGATTTTTCTGTTCACTGATTTGATTGATAATGTTAAATGGGAACAAAAATCAGATTCTGGATGTGTTTTTTTGAGGTCAAAACATAATGTTGGGGAGACCATTGAGGGATGAAAGATGGATGGGAGTTCAGTTTTGTGGTTTTGAGATTAAGTGGTTGTACCTATGGCTTGTCAGTAACAACTTCTTTATGCTTACTACCATTCAAGATGGGTTGTTCATCCTAGAGTGAAAAAAAATTATACAGAATTTAAAACATAATTTTTATGGGTTGGCATGAAAAGAAATGTAGTTTATTTTTTTATTAGATGCATCACCAGTCAGCGGGTTAAGGAAGACCACTAGCGACCAGTGATTATGTTGCAGTCTTTACCTATTTATGTTTGGAACAGGGAGTAGATAGCCATGGATTTTCTTATAGGTATCCAAAATATATTTCGGAAACATGATTCAATATGGGTGATAAAGTAATGGCTCAAAAATTCATCCCACAACATCCTTATTCATGAATCTCATACGGTGTAGGAATTTTAAAAAATCTATATCTAATAAGTGGTAGAGAGGAATGGTGTACCAGTTTCGATAGTATTGGACCATTATTTAAGGATTATATCTCATTTCTAGAAATCCTTAGGGAAATCCATATGGAATTAGATGATTATGATTATTTTTTATCATCCTCAAATGGATTTACAATCTTAAAGGAAGATAAAAATATTGGAAAACATTATTTGGGATTTTGTAGTGGATTTTGGTGGCTCATTGAAGGATCACATAGTTTTAGTGCATTTATTATATAAGACTAGTTATCAGGCCTCAATACATATGGATCCTTGTGAATCATTGTATGGGTTTCCTTTTCATTCTTTATTTTTTGGGTTGGAAATTTTTGAGACATCCCTAGTTGGACCAAGCCTTATACAAGAGATAACAAAGAATATTCAGTTGATCTTAAGGAGGAGGAAGGTGGCTCATAGTATTTAGAAATACTATATGGATCATCACATATATCCATTTTTCATTGAGTTGATGGATCATGTGTTCTTGGTAATAAATCCAAGTATTTGGAATCATTATTTTAGGAATTCGAGAAAGTTATCTCTTGATACATAGGCCTTTTATGATATTTTAGTAGTTTTTTAAGGTGGAATATATGTTGGATTTTCCACCATGGTTTAGTTAGGTGCATAAGGCGTTTCATGTATCTTAATTAAAGAATTATATTTCTCATTTTTACCATGTGATTCGATACGATCACACTGCCCTTGAGTTATATGATTTGTTGATTCATGTTCATGTGCAGATTGTGGATAAACAAGATAAATTATTAAAAGGGAACATCCTCAGTCTAGTGTAGGTTTTATGGAAGCATGGTCGGAATCTGGATGAAACATGGGATCATGAGATAGAAATAGTTTATAAATTCCCTAAAATATTTTGTATAATCATGGTCTTCATATTTTTGATGATATAAATACAAATGGTGGAGAGAATATAGCACCCCCTGATTTCTAGAATTTAACCCTTTATTTATGTATTTTTAGTTTATAAAGAAAATGGATAAATAATTTATTGGTTTGGGGTATTTTCGACTAGTTTTTTAGGCTTTTATGGAGGTTCACGGTTTGATCATTATTATTAGAAACTGCCCAACATCTTCAAGAATCCATGCAAGGAAAAACATAGTTCATAGGGAAGGTACAGAGTTGGCACATGGTTTGGCCAAACCATGAAGCCAACCATAAGGGATCATGTAAGTGTTTAAATAGGGGTTGAGCATGTTTTTTTCATGTTTTTTATACATGTGGTAAAACCATGTGGGTGGTGTTTGGAGGTAGTGGTTGGCGTACGGTTTGTGCACGCCTTTCTCAATAGTGCACCTAAACCCTGCAGCATTAAAAATTACATATGGATTTTGTGTATCTAATATAAATCACATCCTAAACCAAACAATTTCCATTAATTTATCCCAAATATGAATTCCCCTCCCACCCAAGGGTGTAGAGACCTTTCCTTGTGATCTGGGAGTGATCTGTTGGAGAATCTTGGTGCATTGGTGGTCAAATTCCTCAGTAAGTGCTTGTACATATTGGTTTTCCTTAGATTAATTTTTATTCACTCTATTGGATTCATGGATATAATCCATTAGGGATAGATCCATGTTTTCTTATTTTAATTATGGTAAGATATGGTTGTGTTGATGAAAGAGAACAAAATCTAAGGACAATTTTTGGAGTTTTAATACAATTTTGTTGAATAATTTGTGTCATTCTTCATTTTTTCCTAAGTTTGTGGGGAAGGTGGCTTCACTATTGACTCATCTTATTTGAAATTGAAGGCCTAATTTATAATTTATTTATTTTATTTTATAAATTTTTAAATTTATGTTCAATTATATCTAAAATTCTCTTTAGTGATGGTTTGTTCAATGATAGAAATCGGTTATTTTGTGGAAAGTGGAATTTGTTAAATGATTTTAAATTGATGATTTTAAAATGGATGTTTGTTTTTTATACCTGAAAATTCATTGGAAAGTGATTAAATAAACAAATTTTTTTATTTAAGTGTTTTGTAATTTTTGGATTGGCAATGTATTTTTCATACATAGTTGGTTTAGGTACATTTTTTTGATGTGTCCTTGGATATGGGGTCTGTACCATTTGGGTATAATAGCGTGACCCTATAGAAGGGGTGTGTTCCATTTGGTCACTTGAGATATGTTTACCCTTTTAAAAACTTGGTATATTGATGAGTGACCACTCATCTTTATATAACTTTCACTGGATCATGCATGTGTGGGTGTGTGTGGATCATGTTTTTCATATGCCAAAGGAAAATGTGAAACTGTTTAAATATTATTTTCATCAATTTCCAAAGACAACTATTTTTATTATAAATTTTTTGGGTTTTGTTATGAAATCATTAAAAAAATATTTATAATATTTTATATAAATGTGATAACATTTTCTATCCTAGTGGCATGTGTAGGGAAGACATTTGAGGAAAACCTACTGAGTCTTATACTCACCCCCTACTTAAGAACTTTAGTGTGTTTGTAGATGTGATATATTAAAACACAAGTAAAGGAAAAAAATTACATTTATTTAGTGATTCATCATGATACATTGAGTATGTTTTATGGGGTTGGATATTGTAGAATATGGGAGTTTTTGAGTTTATGTATTGGTTTTAATTGAGTTTTTTTGTTTTGTCTTCTGCTTTGTACTTTGATTTAGTTTGGATTGGTTCTTTGTGCTTTGAATTGTATAAAATTTTACACAATATTCATATACTGGTTTTTTGTTTATGGTTGTTTAGTTTGGTGGTTTAATTTTAAAATAGAAAATCATCCCCTAATAGTTATGAATCTTTTAGAATTAATTTCTACCCTTTGGTGTCTTGGGGATGTTACCTGAGGTCTAGTAGCACATTTTCCTCTTCCCAAGGAAATATTTAGGGTGGGATGTTATAATTATTATGTGGTTTTTAATTTCGTTTTTATTGTAAATTTTTTATGCTAAATAAAATTCAATATTCACCTATTGTATTTTATCAAAACGTAATAATATAATCAATAAAAGATACACATTTTTACAATTCTTGTTTCTATGCTTAAATTGTAATATAAAAACACTATAATATTATAATATAAATTTCCAAGAAATTATTATTGCATATTCTTATGCTCATTTTTATACAAATATTGAATATATACATACATATGTATATGCCTATTCCTATACTCATTTTAATCCTTATAACATTACTAAAACACACACATTTGGAGGTTCATAGGGAATATTTTTAGGATTGTTCATAAACACATACTACAATACAATGAAATTATTGAATTAAAAGTGAATATTCTAATGATTTTGTTTATATCCATGATTATAAAAATACTACAATACATACAGAATTTCAAATAATATAAAATAAAAGTATTTTAAAAAATATTATAATATATATAGAGTTGAAAAATGAATTTTTTTTGTCTTATTTGTACACAAAAACATTATTATTTACGTACATATGCCTATGTTTATTTCCATTATTACTCTAATTTGTATAATGAATCTTAAATAATACACTTTTAATGTTTTCAGTTCATATGATTTCTTATATTTATAGATATATTGTAATATATAGACATTTTCAGGAATATATTGCTTATGATTATTCTTATTCTTCTACAAATTCTAGAATACATTCGCACTACCATTTGTTGTAATATAAAATTATTACCATGATGCATATTTTTAACATTATATTAACATTTTATAAATTTCTAATATAGATATTTTGTATGAATAGTCACCATTATATTCATATATGAACAATTTGGGTAATTGAATTATGTTTTATATATTAATGAAATTATTTTTTTCTTGTAGAGAGATTTGTTTATAGAATTCAATGATGAAAATTCAATACAAGTTACCCATTAGTGTAATTTATTTTTAACATGTCAACTATGTTCTTCATATTTTTTTAGGTATGGTAAATGCAGGGAATTATATATTTATCACAACTATTAATCATTATTGACATATTATTAAAAAACTTGATTCATTAAACATGAAATATTCTAAATAAATTCAATTTTTTTAATTCACCAGTTACACCAGTAATAAAAGTTTTCATTAACATATTTACATTTACTCATAGGTTGTACTGTATTTTATGAATGAAATTTTTAATCCAATGAAACTCTTAATCAATGTTTAAATTTTTCCTTGAGATTTTATGGAATTTTATTTTATTCTTCATCGATTTAAAATAATTATAAAAAGATTCATGAAATGGAAGAAAAATTAATTTTATTTATCATATACTACAATAAAAAACCCTCATCCTAAATATTTGTGATTTAATATGAAACTATTAGGTCTAGACATACCACCATCACATGAAACATATCCTTTTCCAGTTAAGGATATGGCATGACAATAAATTTTCTAGCATCATCCTTCAACGATGAAAACCATTTCAATTATAGTGACATGAATTCGTCACACTAAAATAGTCTATAATTCATAGAATCCTTTACTAATAAAATCCATTCATGTTATAGATTATCATAAACCATTATTATTGAGTGACATTTTTACTATAGTAATGAAAAGTTCACATAGTGGTTAGTTCTTCTTATATATCATATTGTTGCAAAACCACTAAAAGAATGTTTTCATACCAAAATATGGACAACATGATCATAATATTAACATATATTTTTCTCATTAAAAATTATCAATACATGTTGTGTTTCCAATATATATTTTATTCTTCATCCATTGGTTTTATAAAATATAGTATTGTTTACATTAATTACAAATATGTTAAGATTCTATATCTCAAAAATAATTCCTACGAAAAATTATTTAACGTTTCTTTCCATTAAATTGTATTGTGGAATATTAGTTTAATTTTAAAAAATATTTATATCAAATACTTTTATCAATAACTATTCATGTAAATAAAAACATGTTTTATTAAATATGTGTATAACAATTATGTGTATAATTGTGTATGTTTTAATTAATTAAATTTATTCTCATTTAATTTTTTTTGGTTTCTAAGTATTCTTATGATACTTCCACTAATTTATGTGGATACACCAATATAGATTTCGATGAGGATATTTGTGGTCTGAGATGCGGGGATAATGATATTTGTGTTTCTATAGGAGATAATGAGGGTTGTGACGGTTCTGATGATAATTATATTGAGGTATATTATATATTTACATTTTATTCTCTTTTATACACTTATTTTTATCATATTTTTTTATTCTAATGATATTGATATTGATATTTTATATTTTTTATCTTAGAGATAGTTCAAATATTCTTTATATATAATGTATTCTATTTTAGTTCTATTTATATTGTATTCTTGTTTTTTTTATTCTGTTAAGCTGCAATGTTTGAGTTCTATTTGTGTGCTAATGGAAGGTTTGGTATTTATGTGTACCACTTTAGTTTATACATTATATTCTTGTTATGGATTGATCATTTTAATTCTTGTAATATATATTCTATTATGTTTTCGTTTTATTTATAATGTATTCTTGTTTTTTTATTTTATTGTAAGTTGCAATGTTTAGTGTTTTTGGTAGGGTAGGAGTTCTAATGGTAGGTTTGAGTGCTATTATTTTAATTTTTATTCTTAGCATTTGTGTTTCATGGTTTTAGTGTTGCTGGCAGGGTAAGAGTTATATTTGAAGGTTTCAGTGTTGCTGGTTGGTAGGACTGATGTTGGTCAGTAAGAGTGATGGTGTTTTTCATCACCTGCAGTAGGGGAAATAAAAAAATACAAACCTAAGTTTTTTATCTCAGTACATATTTGTTTTTATTAAAATATATTCATTATAATCCAATTATGTATTATAGGTAGCCTCAAAATATCACCAGGGAACTACATCATCCACCACTACATTGGGGCTTAACATCCATGCCTTTCTCACCTGTTACATAGTTTTCTTGTTGAAATAAAATTATTTATTTTGATGCTTATTTTTTTCTTTTATAGTTACATAATGAGAAAAATGAGGATGGGTGAAATTTACAAAGATTAGGATGAACATTTCATCTACTAAGATGAAGAAATACATGCTTCACAAGGGATTACTTCATTTTTTTACTTCTATAGAACCTTTCAATTATATTTACACTCATTCAATCATCTTTAAAAACATTATTTTATATCGTTATGCCTATTTAGTTTATATTCTTAAAATATTATATTTTTTTCATATTGATTCCACTGAATCTGTGTGTGTTGATTATTGTATCTGTTTCTATTGATTATTGAGTTTGTGTGTGTAATGGTGTTATTGTGACAAGTATATTACATGATTTTGTCTGTTAAAAATTGGGTAGGAGTGATGTTTTAATATGAAATGTGTAAATATTTTTTATATTTACATGGGGATATAGCTACGGTTACAAATCAGGGATTAATAATGGGTGTGTCCATACATATAGCCAAGCTTTGTAATCATGGATAAGGAATAAAATAGTAATTGTTTTAAACCATGGCTATAGAGGTATTTTTATTCTGGTAAACATATATTTTTCACTATTTCCCTGGTTCCAAATCATTAAAATATAGTTCCATGGATTTATTAATTTAAATGCTTTCAAATCGTGGTTATATGTGTATTACCACTATGGTAACCGTGGAAACATCCAGGGATCTATTTCTGTAGAATCAAAAACCATCCAAAAATGTGGATATTAACTATAGCCACATTTTTAGGGCCTATATCTATTGTTATAAATCATTTATATAGATTTAATTTCTAGAAGTGTGTGTTTTATAACATATGGGATATAATTATAGGTCTAACAATAAGTTAAGACCATGATAAAAGTAAATATCTAGAGAATATCTAAAATTTGAAACCACAGTTCTGAGGAATATTATCTACTAATATAGATCTAATGGTTTCTTATACATATTCAATCATACATATACTAACATGGTACTGACAAAAATAAAAGTTGAAATAATTCAATAGATAATTATTACGAACGTTACATCGAATAAATCTCTCCAAAAATATAAGTATAGGACACAAGAGGAGATTAATGTAGTGAGATTAATTCTATACTCTTTAGATATGGATCAATCTGGTATTCCATTTTATGTAAAATATTTTTTATTTCCCAGATATACTTAATGTTATGAAATTATAAGTTATATCTCTTATAACTACAAGGGAATTATTCATAACTATCTAATTGTACTTGAATAAGTATAAAGGACATGTACCTGGTATGTGGAGAGGAAGTGATATTAATTACAAGGGGATGCAAAATAATTTTCTTTTAAATTAAATATGATCTTATATCATAGTAGTGATAAGGTAATGAGAGCAACAAACTCATTCAAGCTTGTTGTATCCATGAATACAAATACTTAGTGTGTTGTGGCTTCTAAGGTTTCTAAGAAGCATTATAAAATATACAGTGATTTTTTCCAGTTATATGAATTCCACATAGTAAGTAAAGTATTATCATAATGTAAATTATGATATTATAACTATCCTAGATTCCAAATTTAGAGGGTGGATAAAGGGAGTATACGTGATAATAACATCTCTTCAAGAGTTTTCCATAAGGAGGTGAGGTCATAGATAGTAAAATATGCGTGAAGTGGAATCATGCTCGACCCTATGACTAAATCCATAGCTCTATAGAAACATGATCTATATAATTTGATAGCTAACAAGGTTGATTAGAAAGTTTGATATAGTGTATGTTGGAGTATTGTGATAGTGGGTTCCCTAGAACTAACTAAATAGTACTTTTGGATTACCATATCATGTATACAGTGAGATATTCATGATATACACTTATTATTATAGTGTATACATTTTTACATCCACTATTTAATGGTAATGTACATAGATTATTTGTAATATCAAAACAGTTATAGAAGATCCCAAGACATAATGAGAACCTCAATATACAATGAAATTGATCTTAAATATATGTCATATGGAATAGATACATCATACTGACTGGAAAAAGTATAGGTCTTACTATTTGGTGTTGGTAGATCATAATCATTGAGGCTTCTCTTCATGAAGTTTATAATTTGTGATCTTTTGGGCTTGAGTACGTGATGACAGACCCTCCAATAGGAACACCACTTGTTTTGAGTGCCATTGGTATAAACATGTATATCGGTATCCTGAATTTTTATCATTACCAATTTGTGCCATTTGATCACATAATTAGAAGTAAGGAGAAACTGTGGTAATGATTTCATGGCATGGTTGGTTGTGTTGGGTGTGTCATTAGTTATTTGGAATTGTTTTATGGTCAAGATAGAATTTGTCTCTTTTCAGTTGAGGAAGTAATATCTCAGGCCCGGTTGATTAGGATGGTAGTACCTTTATAAATCCATTATCATGATACTTGAGGGTAAATATAAATAGTAATATCAATAAATAATAAAGCAATAAAGGATAATGACACAAGTGTGTTGCTATCATTATGAGATATCTAAAGATACGAAGATTACATTACATAGTCTATATTCATATGCTACTTTTCAATTCTATTACTTTTACATATCTCTTTAGGGTCATTGATGGGTTTCTAGACTCCTTCCTTAGTGTGAAAACTATTCACATATATCAAGATAATGTCTTAGTGGGTCACACACAATAGAGAATTTGAAATTCTTCCTTATTCTTGTGAATATGTATAGAGGACATGGTGGGCCCCACCATAGGGTCTGAGAGTTGTCTACGATTTTTCAATCACTAGTAAATAAATAAATTCATTATTATTAAAGTAAAGAATAATTATGTTGAATTTATATATTAAAATTATTTAAAATAATTTAATTACATATGAATACTAATATTATACGAACAAATATTATGTTAATATTAAAGGTTCGATTAATATTAGTTGGAATTAGGAATCAAGTTAATGACATGATTTTATCATGAAACGAATTTAAAATATATGAAAATTATTTTATAAAATATAAATAATTATGATTTAATTATTCCATCATAATTATTATTCATGACTTATTTAGTGGACGTGAAATATACTGGGGTCGGGGAACCCTAACCGGGTATTTATAATTCTACTATATAATTCAGAGAGCATCTCTTTCAATTTGATTTTTCAATCATTCAAAATTAGATCTACTCTATGTTCTTGTATTCTAGATTTAGAGACTCTATCTATGAGTGATTGTTCTAAGAAAACTTTGAAATATCGAAGGGGTAGGATCGAGGTGGTTGACGCGACGTCGAAGGACTGTCGAAGCTTCATTCTATAAGATATAATTTAACAAAAAATGTGTGAATGGAATATTGGATCATGTTTGGATGATATTTAGGGTTTATTATTTAGATCCTTCAAGAAACAGTTGTCAATTATGATCTACATCCAAGCATGCTCTGATTTAGAATGAGGTACTTGATCGATTTTATTTTATGTGATTTATTTAATTCATAGAGAATCCTCAGACAGTATCGGGGATGATATCATTAGAGATTACAAGTTACCTCTCTATTATGATAAAAAATTTAAATTCCATGACCAACTAGTTTCCACTAAGAACCTCATCACCAAAATTGAGGATAAAATTGTGGTTTTAGGTTGTTTTGAGGGGGTTCCCATCCATAATTCCTGATCAAACATCGTGTTGTTTATGAAAATATGTCATGTGTTCTTCCCATTTAGATAATAAGATGCTTTTATGTGTGTTCCATTTATGGGGTATAGAAACCAGATACAGTGACTCAGCTATGTGGTCGATTAACCAACCAGACAGTCCATGTAGGCGTGCATGGTCTTGTAAAGTAGATGGCCACACCCTATGTCGGTCTCACATTGTGTAGATGTAAAAGACAAGGAAAAGTACATGGCTAGGTCATGTGAGGTACATAGGCAGGTACCCTATGTTAGTTTCACACTGTGTACATGATCATCAAGTCATGTACGTGGGTTTTTATACATGTCTTATGGCTACAGTAGACACCTAGGTGGGTATTTGAGTGTACACGTTGTTTACTAGGTTATATACATCGTGTAAAATTCTTTACTACCTGATTGTGGGTTTTTGGTATCTATACAGCCAAGAGATAGAATTGGACACATGATTAGTCCATTTTGAGAACTTTTCCTCATTGATCACAATGTTGAATACCCTGAGGTTATTTGAGGACTCCAAGGAGGAATTTTATACTTTTACCTAAATGGAGAATCCCTTCCTCTAATAATTTAATTCAACTATCTCTTAATGTGAGACCCTTAATCTAAGGGTGGCATGATTCATCTCTTAAGACTGATATTCAGGGATAATCCCTTTTATTCCAAGAGTTTTTCATATCATTTGACCTAGAGGATCCCATGTAAGATGACTCTATCTTATTACTATTACCAGGGTTCCTCTATGGTATGCCTTCAAATACATGTTGAACTAGGGATTCCCATCTAGGATCCATCTACATCTTTACTCATTTTTGAGAATCCCATGTAGGATGGACATAAATTATTATAATAATATTTAGGGTCTTAGGTAAGATGTCTCTTCTTATGTACCAATCTAAGGATCATGTATAAGATATCATTTGTTACTTACCATTAGAGGATCCCATATAGGATTCCTCCTTTTAACTTCAAAAAAAAAAGATTCTGAGTAGGATTCCTCCACTTATGTGTTGACCTCAAGGATCCCAAGAAGTGTGCATGTGTTGTGTTTTGAAATGAGGGACCCAATGGGTGGTCCAATTTTAACTGACCATATGATAGTATGTTTAGTTTGGGTAGATATGGTAGTGGGTTTCACTATATATTTTTTACTGAACATGAAATCCCAATAGTCTATGGAATTAGTGGTGGGTTTAGGTGTTTGACCACCCTAACTATTTATTTTTTAATTCACATGGTTACTATTGATACAACTATGATATATAGAGGTGATTCCTGGTCTGTTCTTGATGTTCTTTTCATCGTGTGAGATATTATTATTAGGATTCCAAGATCTATTTTCTGGGATCCATCTTTTGAACCCTTTCATTTATGTCTTTGGAATTCCCTGAGGTATTTTTTGGGATCAGGTAAATTACATTATTCTAAAATTGATCCATGGATTCCCATATAGGAATACCTTGTATAGACATAGAAGAAAGATTAATTATATAATAGATAGAGTGATGTTTGGATTCTTATGTAGTAATTAATTGGATTGACTCAGAGGGCAGATGATTATATTATATCATGAGTGATACTTGGGTTCCCATTTAGGAATATCATGGATGTAATTCGAGGGAATATTGTTATATCATTCTAGGGGTGATACTTAGGTTCCCTTTATGGAATTCCAAGGTTATACTTAGAAATAATATCATTATATATGTTGTGTGTGATACTTGGGATCCTTACATGGAATGCCTAGGGTGTAATTAGAGTGATATGAATGTATACCTCACCTAAAGAGATACCTATGTTCTTATGAGGGATTCCATAAATGGGTTTGTAAGGTGATGGGTTCTAAGTTACACCTTGAGTAATACCTGGGTTCCCAATAATGAATTCCATGGGTAAGAATATCATTACAATTAGACGGAATTTTCTAGATTATGTATCTTCCAATTCAATGTATAAATTGGGATTCAGTCAGTGATTTACTTTTAGGATAGCCTTATCTACCTCTTCTATGGAGAGGTGATGAAGTGGGACTTGTGTATCCCTTATATGAGTATCACCAATAGGGAATTCTTTGGATATTATCCTGGTTTGTATAATTTTTTATAAATTAAATCATGGATGATTATATACTAAGATATCATTTCAAATATTTTCCATCAGTATATGATATCCTCAGTTATAGTGATTAGAGGCGAGTACAAGTTAACCCAATGTTAGGTCATTTATCCCCCTGTGGTGATGTATCATTCTCAGAGACATTTCTGACACTTCCTGAAGTAGTAATTATCGATCAGGATTACAGACCCAAGGATAGACTAATATTGGTTATGTTATTTTCATCTTACTCATGTATATACATATTTATGTATGTATATATATTTATTTGTGGGAAAATATATACAAATATTAATATAAATATATATATATACATGATGACACATTTCTAAGATGACTGAGATTATAGTACTAGGGATTGAGTGTGTCTTCATTTCATTGCAATATTTATTTGTATAGTAGTTTCTTGGATTGGATGAGCATATTTCATGAGAAAGAATTAAGGATAGAAGATTTAGAGGTTCATTATTGGGATGGACTAATAAAATTATTTATCACCACTATACGCACACCTTGGTGTGCATGTAGACCTTATGTATTCTTTTTTAGGTTGGGAGATGATATGTGACAGACATGGTAGAGGCCTAGGGTTTCATGATTTAGTGGAGCAACTCACATGTATTCTTTTTATCATGATAGAGCATCTCAAAATTCTCTTGGAGACCAGGTATGTTGTTTGGATCGGAGTGAGTAAAGAATCCTTGTACTTTTCTTTTTTGTTTCCCTTTTATGCTCTTGAATGTATGGTTTCCCTAGTGGGTGACTAATGATATATGTATGACCTGGATATTCGGTATTTTAAATTATTTCATTTATTATTATTACTTGTTTTATTTTAGTTCTTTACTTCTTCCACACTGTGTTTATTAATAATGTGAATTATGATTAGTTATATGAGGGTATTTTATCTCCATTGTACCACCTTTAGACCCTCCCTACATGCCAGTACCATCTAGATTATGGGGAGGTGTTCTTGAGGCCTTACTGCAAACTAACTTAGAGCACCAATTTAGTGGAATTCAGGTTGGGACATTATAATATGGTACATGAGGATTTCATTTCCTATTGTATTACTATTTGGGATATGGTAGATATGAGTATTAGGAATGTGTGAGATCCTTTAATGGATATCAGACTAGAAATTTAAGAAAACGTGTTCCAGTGAGTAGTCTTGGTTTCCAGGGATATGGTATTGTTGTTCTTAATATGCGATATTATAGTTTTATATGAATTTCACTTAAAGATATGCACATGTTGTGTTGATTTTATGATTTATTATGGATGTATGGCCCTTGAATCATTTTAAATAGGCTAGTGATTGTTTTTGAATCTAGAATGGAAAAGGAATGAGGTATCTCATACATCAAATTTGGCACATAGGATTCACATGATATAGGACTGATATTGGGTGGTATTAATGATGATGGAGAAAAAAATTCATGTTTTAAAAAATGGTTTTCCCTATATAGGTTCTTGGTATCATTATAATCGATTGCTCAAAATTTATTTATATTTCATTCAAATGGAAAGTGATGTGGATATCTATTATAATGTTTGGTGGTGAGGTTGATGACTGATTCCTTCTGTAAAGGAGGTGTAGTGACCCTAGTAGGACAATAGGTCACATGATTCCCAAGTTTTATACCCCTTTTATGGTGTTTTTTACATAGGTTTTGTTATCAAAAGTGTCATTAAAAAATATATAGTGTTTTCATGCATATTATGGAATTAAATTTTACTTAACCAACATTAATTTATGGTTATCTAATCGGATCTTTGAGTACGATACTGTTAGGTATCAGGACATTTCCTATGAACTGGACCTTGAGGGGGTATTGCCATATATGGATACCCAATTATTTTCATTTCATAATTATTCTCTATGTTGGTATAATTTACTTTAGGGATATGTTCCTTATAAGGATTCATGCTTAGGATATGGGCCCTAGTGGGCCATATTGATAGTTTTTACCCCTTTAGGTCATTGTAATCTTTACCTAGATTTGAGACTCGATCAATACGAATTTTTGGAAGATATAGAGAACCTTATATGTAACTCGGATATGTTTAGGTTGATGATCAACTTGATCAATAGAAACTTGTAAGATAGGTTAGCCTAGGTTTATGGATGCCTTTTAAAGTAATGATCTTTGTTGTACACAAATTCTAATACATATTCATGGTTAGTTCTCGGTTTTTATGATGTATGAATTATGTTGTGTTCTATTTTTGAGGAAGCACCTCGGGTGATTTTTTTTCAGTACTAGATTTTTTAGGTAGGAAAATATGGGTTTCAAGGCTTATTGATCAGTATTTCCACTATTTCTAATTTAATAAAAGTAATGGTAGAAACTCATTACTGGAATAACACCTAGTGATGAGTGGTCATAGAAAAAATCATTTCATGGGTACGGTCCCTAATTTTGAATAAGATTTACCAGAAAGATTAAAGTCTAACAAGACTAACAGATCAAATAGCATGGTCATCTATCTATAGTGGAAACTCATGGGAGAATGTGTTAAGTGATAAAGGTTTGATTCAATTTTTCATGGTACCATTTAAATTTTAGATCAGTGAGTGGTTGTTTTCAAGATTAGGATAGAATATTTCAAAGAAATACATGGGAATGGTTTCATTGAATTTGATATTAAATGATGAATTTCCCTCCTTAGTAGATAAATCATCGAAAATAAATTGGGTTCTATGAGATGGTTGATCCGTGTCTGGTCATGTACATGATTTTTTAGGGAAGTGTTGTTAGGAGTTGGATAATGGAAACTTTAGCTTTTTTGATGTGAAAATGGATCTGTAGAGATATTCATGCCTAATGATGAAATATTAGGGTTCATTTAGTTAGAGATGATCATCCTCTATCTTGAAATATTCTTGAGTATGGTGAGATAGTTTCAAATCTATGCCATAATTTATTTCTTTTTTATGCATCATTCTTGGTATGAGGATGGAACCTCTTGAGGTTAAGCTTGAGGAAAAATATAAGATAATTTATATGGTGCAGAGTGCATCATTATCTATTCAAGGGCAGTGGCCCACATTTTCAATTCTTATTTAGTGACGGAATATCAAGGTATTTTCATATTAATTCTTGTTGATAAGAAAACTATAAGGGAATTACTATTGTGGGGAGTATCATATAGAACATAGTTAAATGTCTTCCTTGGTGGAGGATTTATCTATAATGTGAGACCGGTCATTTTATAGTAGAGATATCTTAGTTGTTTATATTCTCAGGATAACAGTAGGCCAATTTTTTTCCGATAAGTATTCTCAAGGATTAGAAGTTTTTTGGTGGGGAGATTGTAAGGACCCATGTTTGTCCTAATTGTGAGATTAATTAGAAATTTTAATTCCTTACTTCGGATGATTATAAGGGGTAAATTGGTCATTTTACCATATTATATTAACTTTAATATTTTTTTCCACTCGGTTTATCTTATAATATGGTGTTTACCCTAGCATAAGAGTTTGTGGGAATTTTAAGACATTCAAATTTTAATAGAATAATTAAAATTTAACATATATTTAATTAAATATTAATTAATACATATATTTTCGTTCAACCTTATCATTCAAATGGATTATTGTATATAAAGTTTTTCTACATTATTGAGTCCATAAAGGGTGGTTTTTTCTAATAAGGGTATAAAATCTTGTTGGACATCGGGCCCGGGCTCTTTTTTATTTTTCATTTCATTCTGTTCTTTTCTTTTTCCTCTTTTCTTTTCATTATCCAAAGGAATCTTGTGCACACCTATGGTGATTATCCTTCAAATAACCCATAGAGGAATAGTTAGATGGGGTAGAGATATAATTATATTTATAGAAATAGAGGTATCATCGTAGACCTCGGGAGGAGTTAGATTGTCGTGTGGTCGTAGTGGATCTCGTAAATGAGAAAAGCATTGACAGGTTCCATCCCAAGGTAGGAAATTTTTAATACAATCCAAAAATATCCATATATTTACCATTTTATGTTTTAAATCCTTATTATAACTATATTGGACCCATTTTGGTTCAATCTGTATCTTCTAAGGAGAAAATGGTGGTTTTGGGCCAATTTTAGGGGTTTCCCATTTGTAAATCCAGATCACACAGTGTGTAGTGTAGAAAACATGCCTTGTGTTATTCCTATTTGAGTAATATGAATTTTTAAAGTAAAAACCATGTGTGGTGTATAATCTATGTGTACTGAGACTTTTCCATATAGTCTAGTACCTAGACAGATAGCCTATATAGGGGCACATGGTCGTGTAGAGTACCAAACTAGATCCCATGTAGGTTGCACACCATGTAAAAGTACATGTTCAGGAAAAGTACTTTTCCAAGCCATCTGAGGTACATGGGATACTACCATTTGTATGGTATACATTGTGTAAAATGATCAACATAGAATTTAATAGGGTTTTTACATGCCAATTTATGCTTTCATAAAAGACTATATGAGGATTTGGGAGTACATGCATTGTGCTAGGGTATACATATCATGTACTACTCAAAGGTACCAGATTATAGTTATTTCATATATTTATTCCCGTGTTTTGTAATTTTAGAAATGATTTATCCATTTTGAGTTTTATTCCATGTAGATCCTGATGGTGAAATTCTTTAGGTGATTTTAAGAATCCTAGGATGGATGTTAAGATTTTATCTAAATAGAGAGGTTCTTCCTCGAGTAATCAAATTCTAGTATCTAATGAATGTGAGACCCTTGATTTGAGGGGGTCCATGATCCATCTCTCTATACTGATATATATGGAACTTTATATTTTAGGATAATTGGTCATCTTATATTTTGACCTAGATTATCCCATGTAGGATGCCTCCATCTTATTACTATTACTGAGGGCCCACTATGGGATACCTTCACTTGCATAATGATCTATGGAATCCCATATTGGATCCCTATACCTATTTACTCTCTCAAAAGATATCAGGTAGGATTCCATACCTTCTTATATTGTTATTGAGGGTGCCATATAGGATACTTATTCACGTGTTCCATTCCAAGGATCCCACGTAGGATGCCTTTGTTTTCATACTGTTACAGGATTCGATTTAGGATTCCTCCTTTTACATTCATATATGAGGCTACCAGGTATGATGAATTCACTTATGTGTAGTCCTCAAGGATCCCATGTAGGAGGATCTCTTCTGTTATGACATGGGGAACCCAACATGTTCCCTATAGTTGATCAAACCTATTCTAGTATGTTGGGTCTGGGTAGATATGGTAGCGATTGTCACCTTTGAACCCATACCGAAAATGCAATCCCATGAGGTTGTGGTAGTAGTGGTAGGTTTAGGCATTTGGCCACCCTAACTCTTTATTTATACATTAACATGGTTATTATTAATATAGTTATGATAGTAAAATGCGATAGTTATTTTGTGGTGTATTTACATAATTTGGTACAAGATATTATTATTGGGATTCCCATATGTATTTTCTAGGAACCGACTTTTATGCTCATTCATTTATATCTTTTTAATTCCTATAGGCACTTCCTGGGACAAGTGAATTATATAATTCTAGGATTGATACACGGATTCCTAGGCTGTAATTATTTGGATAGACTTAGAGGAAATAAAAATTATATTATTCAAGGATTAATACAAGGAATCCCATATAGGAATTACTTGGATATACTAATATGGAAGATTATTATATTATGCTAGGAGTGATACTGAGATTCCCATGTTTCAATTCCTTTAATGGATATAGAGGATAAATCTTTATATCATGTCAAGTTTGATACTTGGATTCCCTTTAAGGAATTCCAAGGATGGGCATAGAGAGATGGACATTATATATGTCTCAAGTAATACTTGGGATCCTTACATGTAATTATAGTGATGAACATAGAGGTATATGATAGTATACCTCACATAAAGTGATCCATGAGTTTCTATAAGGAATTCCATAGATTGGATTTTAAGGATATGGGTTTTGGGTTACACGTGGAGTGATACCTAGGTTCCCAAAAAGTAATTTCATAGATGGGAACCAATTTAAAATCATAATAAATTATCCTTACAATAAGTCTTACAAGTCAGTGAAAAAAAACATGTATCTTTTCAATGATTTACTTTTATGAAATTCATATCTACCTATGATATGTATATGTGATGAGTTGGGACTTATGTATCCTTTATATGAGTATAACCAATAGTGGACACTTTTGCTAAGAGACGGGTCCTAATACTTTATTATAAATTAAATCATGAAGGAATGTATACTAAGAGACCATTTTAGGATTTTCCATTATTATATAGAATACTTTATTATAGTGATTGTAGGATAGTATGAGTAAAACCATGGTTAAGAAATGTATCCCCATGTGGAAACATATATTTCTTATAGACATTTCAAACACATATTGAATATGATATTATCGAATGGGATTACAGACCCAGAGATCGAGTGTTGTTGACTATGTTATCTTCACCCTACTTCTGTATACACATATTTATGTATATACAAATTTTTATGGTAATATATATACAAATATTTAAATATATATATATATATATATATGATGACGCACTAACCAGTTGACTAGGATTATGGACCTTGGGATTGACTGTGTCTACCTATTATTTTTCTATTTATCTTTCTAGTTATGACTCCTCTAGGTGAAGAATATTGCATGACCATGAAATTATGATATCATATTTATATGTTCATCATTTTGGTGTCTTACTGAGATTATTTCTCACCATTATTCATTTCACCAGGGTGTCCATGTAAGCCATATTTCTGCTTTTAAGGTTAATCATAGATACATGATGGATAGGGCTGAGGCCTAGGGTTACATAATTCTGTAAAGACACTCTTGTGGATTATTTTAATAAAGTTATAGAATCTTGGAAATTTCTTAGATAATTAGTATGTGGTCTGGATCAATAGTTAGTATTAGAGCCATGTACTTTTATTTTAGTTTCTCTTTTGTACTATTGCATGTTTGGTTGGACCTGTGGGTGACAAGTTATGTGAGTATGACATGGTTTTTTGGGATTTTATAGTATTTAATTATTATTATACCATAATCTAATTCTATTCTTCAATTCTTATGTACTCTATTTGTTTCTTCTATGGATGATATCTGGTTATTTGTGTTGTTATTACTTTGATATGAGGGTATAGTCTCCCTACAATACCTCATTTAGACACTCATTACTAATCAGCAGCCTCTAATGTAGGGGGAGGTGTGCTTGAAGAGTTATGGTGAACTAACTCAAATCACCAGTTTTTTGGAGTCTAATTCTGGATGTTATAGGATATACTACATGCAACCAAAATATTACATGAATTGGTCTGGATGGTGACACTCAATCATGGGGATGTGGAGGAGTGGAACCACTTCTCCATGGTCTCCAACCATAGTTGTACAGTATGGTGGAAGTGACATGTAGAATTATACAATATATAGTTTCCATGAAATTTTTAATGATAACTAGGAAAATAAATCATAAACTAGAATAATAATATAACTATGTTATTATTAAAATATCTTATAATATCATTCAAAAATTAAGGTTTATTTAAACAAGTTTAGTTTTTAAAATGTTTATTGGGGTGTATAATGTTAAAAATCTATCAAAAGTTATACACACCATGTCATGGAATATGTACACACTGTTGATATTGACTCCACCTAGTTAAAAAAACGTAATATAAAATTATTTTGTCATTGATATTAATAAATTCACAAAAAAATAAAATAAATGATGTAAATATACTAACACCCCCAAGGATAATCTCATAAAAGGTATTGGAGAAGTTGTGTGATAACTCCAAGAGTGATGCATGGAAAATTATCACAAGGCCACATCAATAGAAAAATCATACATCCTACAATCATTTATTCCTCTGCTTGATATGTTGTATCATGGAATCTATAAAAATGTGACAATAAAACTGACCCCTAAGAGTGTGTACCATTCATTTATAAATCCTAAATTAATGTTAAGAACATCATGTTTACTGACGTGGTAGAGTAATCAACACATAACATGTCTCCAATAAATCACATAATATATGCATGTGTGTGTTGAATTAATATCTCCTTATAAAAATCATTTAGAATTTCTCATCCATTCAACCCATGCACAATCAAGATCCCTAAAAGTTACACAACCTCCTAATGATGTAAATTCCTTGAAAATGCAGTACAAACATACACTAGTCTCCCATATTCAAACCCATAACCACCTATCTATAGCTACATAAACCCAATATGTGTGTGACATCCTATAAAGTAATCCTTATCTCCACCTCATGGAGATAAAATGTGTGTATCTATGGTCTCTATCTCTCAACTAGTGAACCAATCAGATGATAACTGACGGTATTAAAGTCATACATGGATACTCTATAGAATCCATCATGTCTAAGGTATGGAAAATGACTAATAAGGATGAATCATGGTGAAAATTATATTCTCCTCATATAGTATTATTTCTAGAAGGTCATTGCTCTAGCACATCATGTGACAGATGAGACTACTGAGAAAATAAAATATCCTCTTGCATATTAAATTTTTCACAGTAATCCATTATTATTTGAAACGATTTAATTTTTATAATATATTATATTATATAGGTATGTTTCCTTCATAACGTGTATAATAGGAGTCACTAATTTCACATATTGTTAAATCATTATTGAGTCTCTCATATAGAAATCATCACTTATTTTTTATTATATCCCTTCACATAATTATAATAATTGATGTAATAATTACTCAACATCAACTTATAATGATAATAATTATTAAAATAAATATATTATAAATAAAAAGTAATCTATATTTCTAAAAAAAATATGATCACTCGGATTACCCAATAAGTTCTGAGAAATGTGTGTACATGTGCCCATAATTTATTCATTAATGAAACCTTTATATAGGTTCCCATTTTCTGGGAAACTCCATGTCATCTTGAATATGGGTTTAATTCATCTTCCATTTTGGTCACAACCTATTCATGTTTAGCATAAGAATTAGTGTATTAATAAATAAACTAATGTTTTGATCTTCACCTATAGGAATCTATGAAAAAAATTAGCAATCATGATTACTATTTATTTCATAAACTAGGTAAAAACAATTCACCCAACATAAGAGTACTCAAGCACATGTTGCAATCACATACTCCAATGGATACCATAATTCTTTGAAGTTTTCATAATAAAAGTAATAATACTCCTATAAACCAACAAGCACACGGAAACCGCTACTAGTAAAAGGGTTATGACACTCGATGAACACAAATCTAAACCCAAAATGGTCAAATGAACTGACATAAAATGTGGTAGCCTCTTAAATAACCCTATAAATTTCACATAGTAAAGGGTGACTCTATAGAATCCCTCTCTTTCAACCCTTTATAATCTGCTTTCCTATTTCAAAATAATAATTCACTATGTAAAAGAAGTTCTCATGTAGCAAACCTATAATTTAAATTTATAACATTATATTTATATTATATTTTAATTATGGGACTTTGAATTAGTATTCTCTGTAGATATTACTTATTTGGGGAGTAAATATTGGACAACCCTCTAGTCTTAGTCTGTGAAAAGTCCTTATATTTCTATGGAAGAGGGCTAAAGTTATATCCCACTACCAAAAGTTCTCATACTAAAAAAATGTAAAGAAACAATTATTAAAAACAAGGTTTATAATTACTATATAATTTGATATTTATAATTACCTATGATGGATAGATTTTGAACTCCCTCGAAGACTACATTAGTGAATTACATGATGTTGGTCATCATATGTCTATATCAGCTCCCATAATCTTACGCCATCAACCATATATTGTCTATAATTTTCATCATTTTGTTTAATTCTTCATGATTAGATCTCAAAATACCTTCAAAACACTCACCCATCCTCTATTATTGAGGCTCATATTCTAAAAAATGGTAACTAATAAGAACACATATGATAGTAACTATTATAAGTATTTTTTGAACAAAACATATTTATACATACCAGGATTTATGATTACTTTCTTCATAGAATCATCCTTGAACTTATTTCACACATTTGTTTTAATTTTTTTTAATTGAATATAGATTATAGTAATAGGGTGGTCTCCATGTAATACCTTGAAACACTACTACCTCCTTGATCATTTGATTTCGGTCAGAAATCAAATAAATTCTTTCCATGTCTATCACAAACTCTCAAAGTAAATCTTGATACTAACTACAAGATCAGAAGTCCTCTTTCTTAATAATATAGAATTCCAATGTTATAGGTAAATTATTACTATCCTATATGGAAACAATTGGTAATGTTCCAATATAGTTTTCATATAGAAATATATAATAAATTTGGTTAAAATTATTACAAAGACTGAATGTAGCCACGCATGGTAAGAATGTATAAAATAATATGTCAAATACAACCTTTGATATATCAACTTATTTTTATTGGTCGATGTATTCAATAGTATGTAAATAATACACAACACGATTTTTTTGATTTAATATCTTTATAAGTTGGGGTAAAACTTGATAAGAGTAATATATGTCACTATAAAATTTCATTATTTCCCTTTTTTTGTGGCCCTACCTTCATATAAGAAATCTGGTAGCCAAAAATTTATTTAACATTACCCATAACCAGAACTACTAGTGAATCGTGACATGCTCTTATTATTTAAAAAAATAATAGTCTAAAATTAATTTGACATCCATGGTCGAGTTATCCTCTTATGGGCTTGCATTCACACATGTGTGCAGAATAAATATTGATATTTTCCAATAGTGGAGATTCTTATTAACTAAAGCTCAAAAACACATGTGAATATTTCTACATATTTTTTTACCCAAAATAATATAAAAATACATCATTAACTCTTCTATGATATAAATATAATTTCATTTAATGTAATACTATTTTATCAAATCATTCGCCACTTCATTAATATCAGACTCTATTCTAATATAAAAAACACATTTATCCAAGACATTACTTGTGCCACTAATAATTATATTAAATTATGAAAAAATGGTAATATTTTCCCAATAAAATTTTTATACGAGTGTGAAACCTTTATTTGACTATGATGATAATGGTGGAGAATAATTTGAAGTTCATTGTGATTTTATAGGGGTGTCTCTAAAATTACTTTGACATTTTTTTATTACTCTATATCCTTATCATCTTCTTATTATTGTAAATTATCATAATCCTCAATATTCCAACAATAAAATCTATATTATGCAGAGTACTATCCCTCAAAAAAATAATTTTTCTATGCGATTCTGTAACGTGAGGATATGAAATTGCATATTATTGATGAAATGGAGTTACTTTTACCACTTACAGAACATAATGAGATGTTGAAACCTAAGGATATGAAATTTTATCCTGAATTAATGATGTAGAAGCATCCAATTCCAATGATTCTTATTTTATAGTAGATATAGCGACATAAAGCTCCATCATTTTATCTTAAGTTTTTTCTTAACCAGTAAAAATATATGACCCCAATCTTTATCATCAACAATGGGAGAGACTACATTCCATAATATATATTTAAAATATTTATGACTATATATGATAGATAGTATCAATTGGTAGACCTTTTGTTTTAACTATCGATGAATTTTTCTCCAAATGGCTTCCAAAGGTGTATAATACCATGGAATTACAAACTTTATGGTTGTATACTATAACTAGAACCTTATTTAGTTTCAATTTATTCCCCATTTTAATAAACATATGTAAACATAATTTTATCTATAATATATATTATTTATTAGTTATATATTATTATACAAACATAATATGTATTTAAAGTATTTAAATATTTTATTTTAATCATGGGACTTCTAAGAAACACTATTTAAGTATATTACATAGTGTGAGTATGGTAAAGTAAACCCTAGAGATCCAAAATGAGATACCCCAAAATCATCATTATGTTTTTTAAAATTCATGAAAATCATCCAAGGACTATTCCTCATAAGTTTCAAACAAGGTGTGTAGTTAGGCCACATTATTGTACACCATGTGAGGATTGAGTTAATACTCAACAAAAAAAATCATTGTTTTTCCATTATGTGTATCTATGACTGATCCTATACCCAGTTTTTTTTGTATCTATGTTTTGATGTAATTTCAAGGAAACCAAACACATTTTACTTAACCAAAAGGTTATGATTATTTCCCATTTTTAGAATTAACCCTAGTGTTTTCACTACTGTTTTTAGGTCCTAATTTCCCTAATACATTAATCCTTTATATGATAACAACTACGTTGACCCACCTTTTTCAATATGATTATCATATTATTTATAAGATAAATAAGATAATAATAATAATAAAATGTAAAATTGAAAGGATTAAGTTTACTAATATTAATCAATAAGTTAAATAATAAAACATTTCAAATTATCAAATAAACAATTATAATAATAATAATTAAAATATTTTACTAAAAGTTAAACATGAAACAAGAATTTTAATATTAATACATTATTTTAAAATAGGATCATAAGTCATTATTAATATTTTAATTAAACATGTTATTAAATATTGAAAATGTAATTTATTCATAAATGCAACATTATAATATGACACTAATAATAAACATGCAATTCAATCATACTTATAATAATTAAATATGTAAAATAATAAAATACTACAAAATATAATAATAATATTAAACTCATAACTAAATATAAAACATAGAAATTCAATAATATTTCTAATAATTAAACAAGGGGATTAATAATATTATAAAATTAAACCTCCAACTTAATAACATTTCTAATAGAAAAATGTCAATTGTGAACTAATAAATTAAAATAAAACAATTATAATAATAAATGAAGAAACATAAATAAAAAATAAAACCACATAATTTTGAAGATTGAAAAATTCGAATCATCGAAGGAGATCCTTGAAAATATTAAATGGGTAAAGAGAAGTGACCAATTAAGTTAAAATAAGCAAGGGTTATCTACCCTTTTATCGGGTAGGCCATAGATTGTTCCATTTTAGTCTATACTCATAATAGGTAGTAGAGAGTTCCAATTGAATTATCTCTCTCACGGTAGGATTTCCAAGTACCAATCCATTCTGTTCTCAAAAAAACCATTTAATAAAAACCTATTGACATTTAATTAAAAAAATATATAGTTTAAATAAAATTACCACATTGATATCCCAACCCAAACCAATTTAACTTCCATATAAAATACATTCAAACCATTATTACAGTATTCCTCCCCTTACCATTAAAAAAATACTCCCATAATAGGATTTAATAATCACTAGTAAATATTGATGTCTTTGAAAAAACTCACATACACAAAAAGGTTAGGTCACCCCCTCACTAATGTTGACCCACACATGGGATGGACCCATAATCAGCTTTATACCATGGAACCACTTATAAAGAATGAATCAATAATTCTATAACATTATTTTTCAATTCTCCAATATCTAGAATCATATAATTATAAATAATATAATGTATGTTCATCTATTTTTCGTCCAACATACATATGTTGTCATGTGACTGCCTCCATGTGCAGCACCTAGAGATTTCTCTTATTCCCTATTAATAATTACTACATGCTCGCCCGTATTAAAAAATCAATCAAACATTTTAAATTTATATATAGTCATGATAAATTATTAACTACAAAATAACTAACTCCTTGTTAATTCTCAGTAATTGGGTACATCAAATATCCCTACCTATATCGAATACATATTCAATCTGAAATACATTTGATTTTCCACAATAGTGTAACATAATTCTTCTCATACCTATTTCTCACTATTTTATAACTCCCACCAACAATAACTCAAATCAATACTATATTTATTGAATGATATTACAACCCACATCAAACATGCATAAAAAGGAAAAATAATTAAATGGTTATTATTATTATTATTATTATTATTATTATTATTTTCGGTGTAGGTTTTATTCTTTATTGAAATGGTTTGGGAGAGAGAGTCAAATTTTTTGATTTCATCTCATTCCACAAAAATTGAATCAGGAAATTTGGTGATCTTGTTGTGCATAAAAAGAGCATAAAATAATTGGACACTATTCACCACCTAAATAATATCATAAAATGGAATGGTGATTTTCATCTTCCAGTGATGTCATTTGTTTGAAGGTAGAACAGAGAGTGACACACCATTTTACACTCTTTACTGTGATACAAATAAAAATGAGTCCCCTTAATTTTTCATTTAAATATCACTTCCATTCCTCACCCTCCCTCTCTTGTTACTCTAAAAATTTTAAGCTCTCCTTTGGCAGTTCGATGTTTCCGGTCTTCAATATTTTGAGTTGTTTATATTTCTTCAGTTCATAGTCATTTAGTAGAATAAGTTTTTTAAAATATTATTTAAATTTTAGCATAATATTTTAGTTATTATTGTAATGTTTTTAAATTAAATTTAATTAATTATTAATACAAAATTTCTTGTTTAGTAAAAAAAATTTTAATATTAAATTTCATTTTAGTATTTTATGTTAATTATTAGGAATATTAATATAATTTTTTAATTATTTAGAGTATTAATAAATTTTATGTTAAATATTAAAGTACAATTTTAATATCAATTAGGAATATTAAAGTGCATCGTTAATTAGTAGGATAATGTGGTAATTATTATTGTAATATTTTAATTATTTTTAATATTATTTAATTTCAAGTTATATTATTATAAATTTTAATAAGTTTCAGGTTAAATATTAACTCGGAATATTAAATTTCATATTTAATTATATTTCATTTCAAATTATTAGTATAATTTTGTAATTAATATTATAATGTTTTAATTAATGGGAATATTATTAAATAGTATGTTTAATTATTAGGAATATTAATAAGTTACATTTTTAATATTATTTAGGAATATTGAATTTCATGTTTTATAGAATTTCATTTTTAATTATTGGTATCATTTTTCAATTATGATTATAATTTTTCAATTATAATAAATTAATTTAAATTGCATTTTTAATTATTATATTACATATTCAATAAAATTTCTTGTTTAATTCTTATTATAATTTTATAATTATCAGTAAATTGTTTCAATTTTATTAGAAAATTTTAAATTTCATGTTTTATTATTAAAATGAATGTAAATATTCAATTTTATTTTTTAATTTTAATAAAATATGTTATAATAATATATTAATACTAATAATAAAATTAAACTTCATATTTAATCATTTTTAAATAGATGTCTTAATGAACATTTAAAACACTCTCTTAATTAATAGATTTTTTTATTTATTTAGTGTGGGAAATCGAGGTGGTGGGGTATCACATTAGACTTTTTCCATGATGATTTAAGTAATTTTCTCGAATTAAGACCAACAAGGTTCCTAGTGATAATGTTACTAGACTCACACTAGGTGATGTATTTTGAGATTTTTAATTAAAATAATCATAGATAAAATAAAATGTTAATATATTTTAAAATCATGTTATGTTCCCTTGATAAAATATAATTTTTAACTCTAATATTAAGTCTTGATATAAATAAAATAATGACTAAATATATTGAATTTAGTGAATAAATAATAGATAGTAAATACGAAGTTAGTTATAGTTGGAAACCCAAATGAGTTTTAATGCTCTTGTTTTTAATAACATTGGAAGATGTTAAAATAAAAATTCATTAATGATTAAAACCCATGGTTAATCATGTGATAAATCCAACATATAAAAACATCTACAATATAAATATATGTAATATCTTATAGATTATATGATTATTGTTGATCAATGTTTAAGAACGAATTCAAAGGTCAAATGATGGATTTGTATGTCACAATATATATTATCAAATATGTTCCATATACAAGGTAATTTGTTCTATCATAGCCTTAAGAAATGATTCCTTATCCTCGGATAATGACATCAAATAGAGAGATTCAATCCATTAGAAAAATACCATCACCTGATGTTGACTTTCTATTTGAGAATTTTTTAGATGTTGAAAATTTAGTACATGAAGATGATAATGAGGATACAGAATAAGAGGAAGACATCGATGAACATTCTGAGCTGACTCCTGTGATGTAAAACAAACATTTGAATCAGCCTCCACCACTGGAATCACGGTTTAATGATGGTATGAAATACTTACTAGAATTTTATTGGTCAATCATTACTCCTTGTACAGAATTTATAGGAATTATTTGTGGAACTAATTGAGGGATAAATGAAAGTGTTTAATATATTGGGAGAGAGTTTGATAGAAAATAAGTGATAAATATTATGATAAAATAGTTTCACATTTATTGACACTGTATTTATGTTATGGAATAATCAAATATAGTGTGTTATATGCTTTAGTGTGAAAATTTTGATTCATGTTTTCAAATCATCTTTGTGATATACAAGATAAAAATTTATACTATTAGAGAATATCAGGATTTACTTCTCACAAATTTCTAAAACCAAGCCTATAAAAGGCTCACAAATCAATAGATGATAAATTAATTTCAATTTTTATTATTGAAATTATAAGAGTGTGTAAGTGAATTAAAATAATTGTGGTGGTGTGGATAATCAAACAACATTTCAGTTATTATATTTCATGTATAGTGGAATGGGCCACATGACAAAAGGCTATTGTCAAAGTGTATGGTGATTGAGATGAATTATATTGTTTTTTACAAGAACTTATGGAGTTATGTACACACAACAATCGGGTTGTCTTTCGGTTACACACTATTAGAAATGTCCGACAACAAAACCAATTTTATCGATAAAAGGTAGTGTTTCGTATATTATTTTGCACATTCTTACCTTGTGTGTCTTAATTTACGAATTTAAAGTATTTTATTATGATTGATGGAACATATTTGTATGGAAATTATATAGGAACATCATTGATTTCCTCCATATATGATTTAAATCATTCCCTTGTACCATTGATATTTTCTATTATTGTGAATGATAAATTCTCAGGTTGGAGTTGTTTTATAGACCACCACCAACAGTTTTTGATAGACATTGAATGAAATTATCTAATTTTTTATCAACATTATGTGATCGAGGATGCAATAAAATTTCAAGGTATTTTGAAGATACCACCACATGATTGTCATCAATAATATATTAGAAACATTTAATGTAACATGTAGAATAATTTAAAATATGATTCTATGAAGAAAGAAGTCACAAATCCTAGTGTGTATATATATATATTACTAATAAAATACATTCAATTGAGAGAATTCCATTTTATGTGTTCTTATAAGTTATTGTTTTTTTTATAATAATATCATCAATAATTGAGGTTGGGAGAGTGTTTTGAAGGCATTCACCAAGTTAATAAGGTTGTATACAACTACATGATGAAAAATCCAAATGATAAATAGACACAAGATTATTATTATGGGAGGATATATAGACACATGAAGAGAAACATTATGGAATATTTTAGTAGAGTCTTCAAGGGAGTTCAAAAGATTCCCATCAATAGTATTTATGAATATTCAGTTATATTGTAATTAGGAATACACAAAATTATTTTCTCTAATATTTTCTTTAGATTAATTTAGTTTAAAAACATTTGGTAGTGGGGAATCACTTTGTACATCTTCTTGGGAATCTTTGGGATTTTACCTAACTATGATTGATGATATGTTTAGTTCATACTCAAATTGACTCACACTAAAAAATATCTTAATATATTATTAATTAAAAGTCTTATGGTTATACTAACCATTCTTTTGATTAATTGTTTATTTATATTTATTTAGGGTGAGAACAATGGGTAGTGGGGTATAACTTTTGACCTCTTCCATGGTTATATGGGGTATTTTTTTGTACTAAGCCTGGTGAGATGTATAGTGTTTACTCAAATATATTCAAAATAGTAATATATTTGTATATTTATAATTAAAATATGTATAATAAAATTAAATATTCTTTTAAATAATATTTTCTTTAGATTTATTTAGTGTGTGAACTTTGGGTGGTGAGACATAATTTTGTACATCTTTCATGGAAATATATGGGATTTTCATTACTAGGAGTGGGCATATGTCTAGTGCATACTCCCCCAAACATAAAAAAATTAATATATTTAGGGGATGTTAATTAAAAGAATCACAGTTAAAATAAAATGTTAATATAATATATTAAAATTGAATTACTTTTTTACTGTTAGAAAACATCTATCACACATTGAAGTATATTTTGGAAAGAGAAAAGTGAGGTGTAGAGGGTCCTCATAGAGGGATGAAATATGGGAACCATTTTCAATAGGATATTTTTTGGATTATATAAGAGGAAACCACATTTTATGTTCATTTTTTTGTCCATATTTCACATAGAATTGAGGCCATTGAGTGAAATGATAATATGATTGGTTGTGGTGGTTATGTTCTTGTGGTTTTATTAGAGTAGTGTTACTTTGATTATAGTGGCTTCGAAGCATTAAAGTTTCATTGCACACATGTTTTCAGGTCATATTATTTTGTATTATTATCATAGTAGTAATCTCTTGATCTAGTTTTTTAACTAAAGTGAATTCTCAAAATCTATATTTTTCGATGGATTTCTGTTGGTGAATATCATGACATTAGTTTTTCTAATGTTTGTGTACTATAACTGTTAAAATAAAAATATTTATAAACAATGACTTGAATTTTATTATTAATAAAAAATTCAAATTATTTTATTATTAATTATATAACCATATATCATAGGAATAAATTAATTTTATAGTTATAATATAATAGTTTATTAAAATTAAAAGGTTTTAATACTTAAATATCTTAAAATTTATATAAATACTATACATTTAGATGGAGAATGATTTAATATAGGCCATGAAGTCTCTTCTATCTTGTGACGTAATAGCATATATACCTATTCAATATCTGACCTTTCTAATATCATATAATATTCACAATGATGAGCCTCTAAAATCCACTATTTCATACCCCTAATCTGTTCAATTTTATAGAGTCACCATGTGTGGATTCAGGACCATCAATCATCATTTTATTTTTATATTCTCTGAGAGATTATGACTAAATATACACACCTTCTATATTTATTAGGGGGTATGAATATTACATTAAAGTATGTAGTTTACATATTGGTTCTAACTATCCATTGTCAGGTGGTAACCGGTGTGGCATTGGGAGACTGGTATCATATTGTGAATCATTTATAGGTCATTCATATTTCTAGTTGAACATATGTTTTTTAGGGTGGATGATTAAACATGGTATGTATAGATGATGATTTATCAGGGATTATTAAGTTACTAAGGTGTTGAAACATATTCAACACAAGAGTTCATATATTATGTTGCTACTCGAAGGCACTCTATGTGTACACTACTCTACTACCTTAGTGAACACGATATACTTGCCATTTTTTGAAGATCATGACAGGACAATGACACATCGTTGGGTCTCAGATATATTTTTGTATTTGTATATATTCCTTTGTTAAATAATTCATAAAGAGTAGTACCATATTTATTATTTTTCATTCTATTAAATGTGTAAGAATTGAAGAATTTCCCATTCATTTATCCTAGATTTATCAAACTACTTCCTCAACACCTTTTACTGGACTATCATTAGGGATTCCATAATGTTTACATAAATAATTTTAGTTCATAGATTAATTTATTAATATAATTTATAAACAGAAAAATATTAATTTTTTACTATGTGGAGTCAAGTTCGACATTGTGTAAATACCATGGGGCTAATTTGTATAGTTTTTATTGTTTTTTGACTCTCAATGGCTATATGATGTAAGTTAAGAATTAATTTAAATTAAATAAACATTATTTTTATTAGTATTATGAAATATTATAATGATAACTTAGTTGTATTTTTTATTTAATTAAAGAATATTTTTTATGTTTTCATTGTAGGTTTCATTGATGCCATATTCTAGAGTTATCTTAGCATTGATCCTACTATTCTTCACTATTATGATCAGAGGCCATAAATAATTTGTGTCACTTGTTCACATCCACATAATTTAGTGGAACCATCCATATCGAGTCATGTGATTTTTTAGGTTCTTGTAGTACATCCTCACTACACCACAACTAGTTTTTGTATTGCACAATATTATGTCCTCTTAATCAATGGTTTTTTTATTTTTTGAAAAAACTTTTCTAGGTTAAGTTGGAACCCTAAAAAAATGAATACCATTGAAAAAATCAGTTACAACCCAACAAAAAACTATCCCAAATTTCAAACTATAAATAAAAAATTCAAACCCCAAATTTTAAATCTTAATTCCATATAATAAATTTCATATTTCGAAGATCTTGACACCGCATTAGCTGATTTTCTCAATAATTTTTTTCCAATGCACACAATCCAAGAATAATTTCAAATTTCAAATTCATTAAAAATTAGGATCTATAATACACCTCAAGACATGATCCCCAAATATTGAGAAAAATATCAAATTCTACACCATACTGAAGCGGTCAACATAGTGAAAAATGAAAATTTTAAAACAAAATATATTTTTAGGCATCAAGCCTAGAGCCTTTACATCCTTGGGCTATAAGATTTTGATTTAAAATACACCTTGACCCATTCTCCTTGAAGATAAATAAAACCATAAACCTATCCAAATCATTAGTAACAACCTATAATAATTTGACCACTATCTCTACTGAACACCATAACATACTCCTCATATTCCATAAAAACCAATGCCAAAAAATACTTCACATATTAAATAAAAAACCAATAAAAATCGAGATACTAAAAACTAATAAACACAAATGGTTAAATAAATTAGGAGGATCATATTATTTTCATGCCTCTTAGTACCCATTATCCACTTGAATAATATCTCCCAAATCCTCCAGTAAAACCATAACACCATAATGACATTGATGGGAGTATTAGACTATTATTTCAGAGAAAATTAATTACATTAAGGTATCAAAAGAGAGATATGACATTATAAGAAACTCATACCTTCCTTTGAGACCAAATAAAATAAAACTGAGACCAATAACATCATTAAAAATTCAATAGATCCATAATTGGGTAAAAAATAAAATGACCCTCCTAATGTGGAAACAATGACAACACTAGTTGAAACTCTTCAGACATTGAAGATGACTCATACTACACCTCCCAAAAAACACTATAAGAACCACGAACCAGACCAATATGGATTCAATCTCATGGGATGTATTGGAAAGGGAAAAGTAGAAACCAAATGAGGTCTTCAATTGAAGAGATAGCTTCATTAGAACTAACATTGAAAGAGAAAACCACTAAAATGAAGTATAAAACACCAAACATAATCCCCAGAACCTCCCAACCCACTATAAAAATAAGATTAAAATAACCAAAAATTGTGTACAAAAATCAATTTTAGAAAAAAAGGGTATTAGAGAATCCAAAATGGTGCCCGAATAAGGATAAAACACAAAGAAATAGAGAAAATCGAAAACTATCAGAGTAAGCACAACCCAAGGGTAATAAAACCTGATATTAATAGAGAGAACTAGAGAGAGATGTGACCGTTGATATAATGGAATGATAGAAAGTGTGTTAGAGATTAGGTTTATCACAAAGGCTACCATATATTATTTTAATTTAAAACCATAGACATCACATCATCGAGAGATAACCTTTGGGAGAGGTTGGAAAATTACCATTCCCATTACATAGAGGGTTGTGAGATGCATGCTCAGTATAATATATTTTATCATGAGTATCCCAAAATATGACTCCAAATATCTAATCAAGGAGGGTAAATGTATTGCTACCTATTTCAAAATATCATATGCCTTACATTCCATAGGATGGTCTACCATGAGTTGGTTTTTTACTATTTTTTATTAGATTTATTATTTAATAATTGGATTAACTTAAATGTAATTTAATTTTGGTTCATAGGAGTTAGAGAACCTTATACAGATATAGGATCTTTAAGATGAGTAATTTTTTAATCATGATATATTTCATATCACTATAGTGGATCTTGTAGATCCTATATAATCAATATATGAGAGTTTTTATAATGAGAATCCATAGATGTATCCTAATCCACATGCACCTTTTGAGGATGTTGGGGATGCGTATGTGCCTTTTGTATCCACTGGGAAAGATGTGAATGATGAACAACCATTTCCACCACTGGGATAAGGATAGAGACAAGGTGATAATCAAGAAAAGAAGATGAGGATATGGTAAATGATTCTTGTGACGAGCCTATGTGCTATAGATATGTGATCTTACACAATAGGGAGAGGATTATACATAGTTGGGAGTGGATATTTCACTGCATAAATTTACCCATGCATCAAATATACCATCCTAATCTCAAATACATCTTGAGATTGTCATCACTTGAGTTTTAGATTGGTGGGACCTGAATACACTATCATAGTTTCTATATTACTCAGGATACCTTCAATCCTTTCATGGCCTATTTTATGTACCTATACAATTGTCATCATATTCATGGGTTTTAAATAGGAACCCATACTTGTTTACATGGGACCCACATCTTATAATAGGGATTCATCTATGTGGTACATTGGATAGTCATCTATTTTCAGAGATAGACGACACTAAGACTCAAATGGGTGGTGAGTTGAGTTTTTTAAATTTTATTTTCTTAGAAAGCCACCTTTTGAAGAAATTATTGCTTCTGATCTTTTATTTAACACAATCATTCCACAGAAAGTTAGAGCACCAAAAAGGGAGATCAGGTGAAGTGATTTATAGTGGTTCGAGGAATCGAAATCTCATTGTTCACTACGACAACACTCTTCTCCATGATTATGTGGATTTTCACATGATCATTCCTTATGCCAAGGGTTATCAATCCTTTTTCTAGGGACTGTATGTATGGGTGAAAGTTGTCAATACATGGTGTAATAGTATCTAGATCCTCCACTAGGGCTCAAATAATTAATTTCAAAAAAACTATTAGGGTTATATTTATAGGAACCTTTATAATGAAATAGATAAAATAGAGTTTGTACTGGTTGAGAAAAAAGTTCTAAAATAAAATTCATATATGATAATAAATTTCTAGAAGAGATGATAAGAAAATTATGTTTTTCGAGGAGAGTCTTATACATAAATAGAAAAGATAATCAAGATAGAACAACTATAGAGTTTGAATATTATTATTCTTTTAATTTAAAATAGAGAATCACACTAGATATTTAAGATAATATCTTAAACCATGATCTTATATTTTTCTTATAATATATCTTTTTCATATATTGCAGCACCTAATAAATTCATTAAAAAACTTTTCTTTTAAAAATCACGACTACAGATCCACAAAATCTGAAATTATTAATTTAAAAACTCATATCCTTTTCTTGGAAAACCCTTACTAAAAAAACTAACAATTAAATTATCCTTCTAATTGATTCCTTTATCAGTACATTATTTTTATTATAATCACTTTTACCATAATGAATTAAATAAATAATAAATGAATGCACAACAACAATAAGCCTCACTAAAAGTACTCCAATGGTAATAAATATCATGTTGTAAAATGATGAGGCTAACTACTAATCACCAAATATAATAACTCAAAATATTTGAATTCAAATATCCAAATTGATCCATGTAGCCGATTTTCTACAGGCCTTCTCTATATAGACATTTTTCTTCATGTTGAATTCTTGATCAAATAACCAAAATTTATTTAGATGGATTGAATTATGTTTCCATTTGGAACCACATAGTCGATTTCACCATTTATTCAAATGAAGTAGAAAATTACTCTATAAAACCAATTTTTGTACGTGATTAATCAATGTAGCTGATAGATCACATGGGTGATTCATCAACATAGGGAATTTTCACACAGATGATTATGCAATGCAGCCATTTCACAATGGTTAATCATTCACATATGTGATTAACATATCCAAATACTCTATGCAGTTGTTTCTTCATACATCCAAATTTCCCATGAATCAATTGTTTTTAGAATTATGTATTTATTTATAAAACATCAAAAATTTAAAACATAATGATTTTAATAGTAGAAACATTTAAAATAATTATAAAATATGATGAACACACCTAAAAACAAAATCAATAGTAATATGTGAATGGTATTTGAGATCATAAAAACATAATTTTCATGGGATATGTTGGAATAACATTATTAGGGAAATAATCTCTCCCTTTTTGATGAAAAATAAACACAAGACATTAATCATAAAATTTTATACAATTTAAGAATATTATATAAAAAACTAAATAATATATATGTTTCTCTTAAAATGTATTGTTTCTATATATTAGTTAGAAAATTCTCCCCGTATAATACTTGAGGAATTCTCCAACATCTCCAAATTCAACCCCTTCTATTTCTTTAAAAAGGAAGGGTATAAATGAGGGAATAATTACTAATGTAGCACATAGAGTAATGAACTATTTAATTAATGTCCTGAAACAAAATTTTGAATTTTAGAAAGAATATAATTCAATTAAAAAATAACGAGATTAAAAACATATCAACAAAAAATAAAATAAATAATAAATGGAATTTTAATTAATTGTAAATATGTGTATGATGATATATAAACTCAACACACACAAAACTAGGTAAAACAAATTAGTTATAAGTTTTCGTATTTAAATTGGTTCAAACTGAGAAGGTTATTTGGGTAGAGGTAACTTAAAGGGAGGAGAGGTTTTAGAGGTCGTTGTAGGGTGAATTACCAGTGGAATCACTTCCTTACCTACCTCTATAGTAGCTCTGGTTTCTGATCCTATGATATCAATTATAGATGATGATTTGACAGGATAAGATTGTTTTGATGATAAAATTTATCTATATTAAAATCATAAGATCTAGCAGGAAAAAAATGAACATTCTTTGAAAGTTAGTAAGATAAAGTCCCTTCCCTAGATCATTCATTAGTAATGGTCTTATCCACCTCGGATTATTCTTTCTGATATCTCTAAGAGGTATCAAAGAAATTTTTTTTTCTCTACCTGGAACCAAGAATGGTATCTAAAACAATAAGGCTATTATTTTTTCTACTTCTTAGATGAAATAGGAAATCTTCACAAATTTCTATTTTTTTATGAAGTTAAACATGAAAATTTTAAAAAATACTTGATGCATGTTTGTATATTCGAGAAACTGATGAAATCCCATTTCTTAGAATCAAATAGACATATTTAAGTTAACCATAATAAAAACATGAATAATAACTAAGAAAGAGAGAAAGTTTAGTAGTAGAGGGAACCGTTGGAAGTTCCAATAATGACATCTTTTGAATTTATTCCAAATAACCTTGTATACTGGTTACTATACCAATTATTGATTAGACTTTCCTATCTATATGATCTATCTTCTTGATTAAACCATGATCCACTTTCTTAACATCAATAGATAAATATTGTGGAACTAGAATAGTATATTATGGTAAATCAACTAGAACATGGGTTTTTTTGACTAAAGTAATACTTATTTGATATCTATATACAGCCAATTACTTTCCTATAAGAGAAATGGAAAAATTAAAACTCCCTTAGATTTGGAATTGGAATAATCTTTAGAATAATTAAGTCCTTCCAATTATTCATAAACATTTACCAATAAATCTAATATTCATTGATGATTTCTAGTCACAAGACCAAACGAACAAAAAACCATACCTAGAATATCATTAAAAATTCAAAGATATCCTTAAATAATTAATAATATTCTTTATAATATCCGACCATTTCATTTAAGGATAAATATTTTTCAATATCAAGATTTCTATTATCTTCTCTTATATTTTGAAAATCACCCAAAATATCAATCTTTAACTATTACACCAGCATTAGTGTGAGAATATCACACTGCAGGGATTGAATCTACGAGGAAACAAAATTCAATTATGAAAGAATCTAATCAATTCCATTATAAAAATCATGAACAATTGATGATTCTAAGATAGAAAATGAATAAGGCTTAATCTTCTTAATAAACTCAAATTGGATTAACACAAAACTTTGTAAAGTGCTAAAAATTTCATTCATTTCAATGCTAAAGGACATAATTTCAGCAAGAAAAACTTGAGATATACCATATTGAACCATTATAATATTTTGGAACATAGATCTTTTACCTGAAAGAATCAATCAAAGATCATTGAACTTTCAATTGTTAGTGAAAACATAATTCATATCCCTTACTATATTTTTCATCACCTCAAGCTTCATTATACTTACTTCAGAAATAGTTTTCTATACAGGAAGTATTATCTAAATATTCTTTATTAATTATATTTGGGTTTTTATTATCACATTAATTTATAAAAAATCATCCTTTTAAATAGATAACTTCTTGATTTTTCTAACCACATCCTTAGATGACATTATCTCCATTTTCAAATCATTGTATTATCCTCGTAGATTATCAATCTTATTTAAAAAAGACTATAAGAGAAAATAATTTTAGAACTTTCCGATCTCTTAATAACTGGGGATACTTTCTCATGCACTATATTTGATGATTGTACAAGTATTGGATGAGAATTATCAACCCTCTCCATAATCATATCATGATATCTATCACTAGTAGGTAATCCTAGAAGAATTGGATCCACTAACTAAGGCATAAATTCAACTTCATGTCCTTATTTAGCACCAAAAACACTAGTAATAGTTGATACTATATGCTACTCAATAACAATAACAGTTGTCTCAAAAATGCATCATTCTAATTATCAATTGAATCATATTTAGCAATACCATCTTCTATACTTTTAACATCTTATATCGCTATAAAACTCATTTCAGATAACTGATACTCTACTCCAGACACTTTTGACTTCTATACCTCCCTAGTAGGAGTAATATTAATAGATTTTTCATCCCTAGATGGGGAGGTTTAATATGAATCCCCCTAAGTCACACTATCATATGAAACATGATTCAAAGAATTTGAAGATGTTTCCTAGAATTTTCCAGTAATCTTCAATAGAATGATAAAAAAATAATTAATTTTATAGAAGTTTATCTCCTCCACCTCATTTAGATCCACTTATTTTCTTTTTAGAATAGTGGGTATTAGACTAATAATGGGATAATAGTTTAACTTACCTTTATCTTTTTAGAAATGATGCATAAATTTTTCATGTATCAGGTAATGTTCAACTTCATATTTTTTATTAGGATTTATAAGACATACATATCCTCAAACAATACTTTTTATGTATCTGAAGCTCTCTAGGAAAACCTTGTTAGGAAAAACATAAAAAATACTTTCCACTCAACCAGTTAATTTTTCATTAGATTCTGATAGAAGTAATAGGTTTAAAAGAAGAACATGAACAATTTAGTTGGACCTTCTGAACTCATTCAAACCAGTTTTGGACTAAAGTTGAACTCCCCCTCATGAGGACAATAACAAATCTCTACCATATATATATATATATATGAAACTATCTCTATTTTTAAATTTACATTCGAAGAGATAATATCCTATTTTTGATAGAACTGGAACCTTTCATATCTTGAAAAATCATTCTATAATAATTAGAATAGGAAACCCTATTTATTCTAATCAAATAGAGCTTCCCAACCATGAAACTAAGGTTCCTTCTTTAGGATAATCTTCATAGATTTCAACCATATCATATTGATTCCCTTCCCATTGAGAATCATATGTGGCATAACATTTACTTTTACATTCTTAGATGAACCATATCTTCCATAATCAACATTATTTTATTTTATATGGATGATTGGTTGATTGGAGGTCAAGAGAATATCAATAAATATTATGAGGGAAAAGAGATATTTTTTATCTTCTTGAAGAAGAAACATACATAAAAAGAAAATTGATCGAGTCCCGATCGAGTTTTAGTTCATGGAATTGATTCCTAAATCACTTATAGACCTAATTTAGTTTTGGGAAGATTTTGAATAATAAATAAAATAAAATAGTAACTAAAACAACATACCTTATTTACTAAAAACACAAAAAACAGGATTTAAATAAAAAATATAATAAATTTTTTTAACATACATTAAGCATCAAAATAAAAAATTAATAAAATAAAGTCTAAATGAATATCCAATAAAATAAGATGAATTAAAATAATTTAAATCCAAAATAACATCAATTATATTTTAATAAAATTTATATGATCAATTGCATAGAGTAAAAATATCTTCCAATTGATTCTCTATAAAGATAAACTCAAATGTAATATAAAATTTTTTATCGTGATCTCTCAAGAAATGATACCTTAAATCTATATTATTCATTTTTGATCGATTTATTGGATTATATGAAGTGTTTATAGAACAAGTGTTGTCATATTTTATTGATACTTCATAATCATTGATTCGAAAATCCATTAAGGTGTATTTCATTATCAATATTTCTGTACAATTACTACCAAGAATAATATATTCTTCTTCGATAGTAAATAATTTAATTGAGTTATATTTAATACTACACTAGGATTATAACAAATTTATATTTTAGAAAATATTTCTCTTCAAATAATTTTACTTCTTCTACACCTTCCATTACATACAACACTGACGTTAAACAAACACTGAGACACTATTAAAATTTTATTATTTAATGTTACTTTTATTACACAGTCATTAGTTTAGAAGGTATTCATATGATTAAATAATTTATTAAATATATATAAATTTCTGAATCAATATCTATTTATTAGTAAACTATTAGTATTTAATCACTCAATTTTTTGTAAAGTTATTTTATGCTTCAAAAAAATTGTCTTCCTCAAAAATGATTTTATTTATTTTTATTAGAAAATTATATAATTATTTCTTAGATATTTTAAAATTTCTATTTTCTAAAAATAATTTAATTTTGGAAATCATCATATCATAATTATAAGAGGGTTAATTTTTTATATTTTTTAGAATAGATTGATTTTCCAATGTATAGTGAAAAATAACATTTTTTATTGAAAACTATTATTTTGTTTCAACCATTCAAAAAGAACCATTTTAATTTAAAATTTTTTCTAAGTAAAATTACTTATATTATAATATTTTTAACTTAATTATGTTCACTTGAATTAATTTTATAATATATATTAATAAATAAAATTTTTTATAGGGAATGGGATGTTTAAGAAAAAATGTATTATTCTAAAAACGGTTTTCATTAAATTTTTTGCACTAATTTTAAAATTAATTTATGTCAATTATAGCTATTTATTTGATAAAATTTATTCCATATTTTTAATTCATAGATTCAAATTTTTTAAATTGATCCATTTTATTTATAGGCATTATGAATAGTAACTATGGTAAAACACATCACCATGGTAAATGGTAAATTGGTATAATATTATTTAAAAATAAGTAATAATGTCATAAATTTTAATCCTAATTATAATTTTATGAAACTAATTTTAGCCTAGTCACATTATCCTCAAAATTAAATTTTTTAATGGACACTTTTCTGGGAAAATGACACTTATAATATTTAAAGTAATGAAAGTTACAAAATTCCACTCTTTGTTTTAAATATTTATTATGGGTAGACATAGGTAAAAAATAAAGATATGAATGAAATTAAATGTAAATTTTTATCCTAATGAAAATATTTTCGTTGTAGAAATTTATTTGTAATTTTTTTTCAAATTATATAATTAAGGTAAATTCATGTACAATGCTGATACAATATTTTTTAAATTAATAGAAAAATAAAATAAATGATTTTAATAAATTCTAAAACTGTTATAATATTAAACAATTAATGCTTAAAATAAATTTAATATTATTATATTAAATTTCGGGGATGTTTGATAGGATTATATATAAATTTTTATTTTTTCTAGATGTATTTAAAATCAAATTAACTAAAAATTGTCAAAATAGACATTAATAGTATTTAATAACAATAATATTTTATTAAATTATTTAAAATTCAAAAAAATTATTAACCACAACCATGTAAATTTAATATGGTTGAAAACATCATCCATGGTCCATTTATGTTTCCATTTTTCATTTATAGTAACATTATTAACCCATTTTAATTAATATATTAGTTATCACGGTAAATGTCAACATTAATTAACCAAGAGGTTAATCAGAAATATAATGGTTAAAATGATATAAAAACAAGTATAAATTTAATTAGATAGTTTTATTCAACCCTAGAAACTATTTATTATAATTAATTACCATTTGGAATCATTTTTCTCCAGAATAATCTTATTATTTTTTATTATTTTTTGAAAATCCAAAAGTACCCCTCACCTCAATTTTAAAAGGGAACCTCCCCCCTCACTTATTTACACCACATTGACAAATATATTTGTATAAAATATTGAAAATTATTTTTATAATCATCCTTATACAAGTTATGGATGTGTTTTTATCCTCAACAGAACAACCTTATGTTCCATAAGGAAGGATCAAAAGGGGCTCTCATAAAGAAAAGGTAATCATCTTCACGATCTCTTTCAATTTATTTATTCTTGTAACTCTTATAAATATATGGTATTTATCGAAAAAATGGTTAAATAATTAACCAAAATATAACTAATTTGTATAATTTTGATAAATCTCCTTTATACACCCTCTTAACTATCAAAAGAGATGTGAAAGTATCTCTTGTGTGTACGTACGACTTATCATCTTCATGTAGTGATAGTATTCATTTCTCATAACTATATTTTTTGAATGGATATTATAATGGGTTTAATGTTTATATTTTATAATTATGAAATAATTAAACTTATTTAAATATAATATAACATCAACCTTCTTACCTTTCAAACCATTGGAAAATGATAATGTTGTTTGTGCGAATATGTGGACTACCACCCCCATGAAGAGATTGGATTCGTTTTTCAGTTATATATAACATATATGATAATTTTTAACTATTTTATTTATATATTTTATATATATTATATAATAATGATCCTATAATGAAAAATTAATATTTAACTTTCTTTTTCCCATCTTTTTAAAAATAAAGACATTGTTCATACGTACATATGACCTACCATCTCCACCAATGGTGTAATTCATTTTTCCATCTCTCAATTTCATGTATAAATATACATATGTATGTAATGAATATATATTATCTTAATAACATTATTAAAATTATTTAAACTATGGAAAAATAATCAATGTATAATGACTCAGATTGCTGAACCAAAACATGCTTGGAAAATAAAGAAATTATCACCCATAATAGTGATTTTAATAAAATCTTTTTAATCAATGAGTGATAATAAGTCTTAAATAAATCATAAATAGTGTTATATATATGAATAATTCCATGTAATACATGTATTACAAAACCATATTTATTATACAAGAGTTTTTTACCAGAATGAGGAACGATGAAACTTGAGTTAAGTGATTTATGTTTCAATCCAATTTTTGTCGTGGTAGTTTATACTTGAATTTATATTGGGGAAGTTATATGAAACTTATATTATGGATACATTTAATTTTATTATCTTATATTTATTTATTAATATTATATTTCTAATTTTTATTTTCCTCATTTTAATTATTTATGATTTCAAAATAGTGTTTTAAGGAATATCATTTAAAATTTTCTCCTTAGTCCAATTTTTTTTCAATCAGAAAACTATATCCAATAAATTCATTCAAGAATGATTTAAATATTATAATATTATTTTTAAAAGATATTTTTACACTTTTTTTACTCTTTATAAAATATTTTTCAAGGAATCTTTTTGTAATTTTCCCAATGAAGCTATTTTTGAAGTTTTACTAATGAATGTGAAAGGAATTTTTTTTCTAACATATAATACATGAAAGGATTTTACCACTATCATGAAAAATATTTTATTTTAATATCAGTTTTTAATATTAGAAGTTTATTTTCAAAGAAATTTTTTTATTTATAATTATACAATTTCTTTTAAAAAAAGTGATTTTATTATCGAAATGTTATTTTCTTTAAGAATTACTCCAAGTGATATTTCAAAATAATTATCCATCTAAGATGAAAAAATATGATGTTACTTATTATTTATCGATAATATGATATAAGGATACCTTTATAATTATTTCTCTAGATTTTTTATGTTTATAATGAAGATATATTGATGAAACCCATTCTCCTTTCCACGGGTGATACTTTGATGACATTTTTGAGAAATCCATTTCTTTTCATGAGATATGAGATGATGAATGATTTTTATTCTTGTGGAGAATATATATGTGATTTTATTTATTTAATAGGTGTAACATACATCTCCCACCAATGCATTAGTTAAATATGGATAACTGATAATATAAACTTGTTATTTGTGAACATAATTTTCAAGTTTGTAGTTAACTGTATTGACCTGTTTTAATGTAAATAATTTTATGTGTAGAAATTTATTTTAGTTATATAAGATAAGGTGTGGACCTAGATTTAATGTCCATAATATCATGAATAGAATTAATTTCATTCCCATAAGTTTATGTGAGGTCTTAATTTCAAGTCCTTTATCTAATAAGTTAACATGTTTCTATTTATACAAGTTCACAAAATTATAATTTTACGTGTATTCAAAAATTATATGTATTATTACAATGATATTCTCTAATGGCTCATGTTCTTTGGTACTCTTTATAATTTATGTCCTATGTTCTTCCAAGCTTGCTTCCTTGACTCAAAATTATGATCTGTGATAGATAGGGTGTTGATTTCAAATTTTAAGCTCATGTTCTCGCATCCTTATACTCATGTTATGCTTGTATGATCTTTTACATTTCATTTTTTTACCCTTACTGAGGATCTGAGACCACCCTTTATTTTTTTTATTTTCCCTAGGTTATGATAAAAGTTCTTAGAAAAGGTATGTCTAAGAAGGGTACTTATTATAAAGAAATTAGTGGGATATGATATATATCTTTTATGAACGAGTTGTTTATGTGTTCAATATAAAAAATTGATTATACCTATGAAATTATAGAATGAATAGAAATGTTATATAAAAAATATTTATCTATATGTATGTAATATCTATGTTTGAGAAGTATGGGTTATTATAGTTGGTATTAGAAAAAGGTTTTTTTATCCATTAAAAACTATGATGGGAAAAAATTAGTAATAACCCTAGGGATAGGTATAAGTATATGATAACATCCTAGATATTCATGATCATGGATGGCCGAGTTTAAACCTAAGGTATCTTAAATTGGAAAGAATTTATCCTGATTTAAACATGTATTGGATGATGTTTCATGATTATTTGGCTTTCGATTATGATTTTCATTTCTCAAAATATGTATTTCTGTTTTAGTCAATGGTTGGAACCATAAAGAATCATGTCAAAAATGATTGTGATGGCCAATGAAATGACCATCCTTATGAACAATAGAATTTTTTAATAGATAATATGCAATATATTTTGATTATCCTCACTCAAATATCTGATGTTATTAGTTCTAACACAGATTATAACGAACTTAAAAATGCACTGATGAGTGAGAAACATGTAAATGAATATTTTATGCGACAATGATTGCCATCCTTCTATGGGACTTTTCATCCACCGGCTTCTAAGTACTGGATCAATGCAATAGAAAATATATTCTATATTCTTCATTGATCAGAAAATGAAAAAAAAATATTTTATATTTATTGTTTTGAAGGTTAATTAGATAAATAGTAAAATATTTTTACGAATATGAGGAAATGTGAAGAAATATGATTTATGGAATGGTATTAGTTTTAGGTAGTATTTTTCAGTAATTAATTCTCTCATCTTAAATATACAAAAATAGAGAAGGAATTCATTTAAATTAATTAGAAGGATGATGAACCTATTGGTACTTATGAGGATAATTTTTACAATGATTTAAAGGTATGATTCATCTTTAATTATCATCTCTGAAGGAATAAATTATTTAATGATTTTAAACCATGACATTGAAAGTAATTATTCATAAAAAAAGTTGGAATTTATAAATAAATCATTCAATTTTAATTGAATGTGAAAATAGATTCTAGAAATATTCAAGGTTCTTGTATAAGAAAATTGAGATGGAGTTTGATGGAAAATCATGGTTTTTCACATGAATGGAAGAAAAAACTTTAACCTCAAACTTTCCAAAAATGTGGGATGGAGCACACATTTTAATTCTTAAAAGTTAAAATACAATTTTTCATGTGTGGGAAGCATTCACATCGAGTAAAAGAATTTTGAAGTAATGTAAATAGGTTATTCAATGAAATGAAATAGGTAAAGGTCAAAAATTTCACCACTAACATAGTAGTGCTATAAATTCAAATAGGTTGGGAACTATGTGAATCAATTTCGTAATCCAAGGAATAATGAATATATTAATCCTAAAAATCTATTATGTTAAAGGATAAAGGGAAGGATTATGAAAATACAATATTTTTAGGGAATATTTATTATTAGGGAACACATATCCTACACTATAGAATAGTTGATTCCATGTTTATGTTTGTCTGAATAATCACTATGAAAAAAATATCCTTTAGTGACATTTTTTGTGATATGAGTTTTGATGCGATCTTCCTAAAAGACTAATGGCTATACATTTTAATTTTCATCTTGGATAGACCCTTTTTGAATTGGGAAAAGGGGGAACCCTTACATGACCTGTAAGCCTAGTATGCAGGTTCCCTAATACGTGACCTTCATATTCCCAAGGACCTCAAACCATATAACAGTACATCATAGTGAAATTGATACATATTTTACCAGTTCATAACCTTGCATGGTTGCACAGCTAGTAATTTCCCTTGCATTGATACACAATTCTAGGTACCAATGAAAGATGTTATACCCTATCAAACTTTCAATCTAATATCCCAAAAAAGATGGATCTGGTTCTTTGAAGCCCTGTTGATCTACACTTGTGGATAGAGAGGGTTTTTTTCACCAAGCATTCATTTCCATTACACCCTGTCATAGATCCCCACTACTGTCGAGGACATCGCATCCCCACCACCGACCTCATGTTGCGCACTATCTTTCATCACCATTGAGTACCACCATAGGGAATTATAGCCATTTCCACTAGAGAAATCCACTTCTAAAATTAAATCCCTATTGCTCTCTGTATATGGAGGACCCTTCATCGACCACCGCTCCTAATTTCGATGACCAGCCTGATTTTCTATCACCCACTACTGCACAGCCCACCTCCATTCCCCTCCCAAGTTGCAACTGGCTGAGAATCTACCAGAGATCCCACCCCACCACTCATTCATTTTGATCCCCTAAATTTTGGGGATTCTTATATTTGATCCTCAGTTGGTTTAGTATTGTGGTGTTACTTATCCCCAAGATCAATACCCTAACTTCATTAGATCTCTCAGCATGGATTCATATATATTTTATGAATAATGAAATCATTTTTATATTTGGAATCAACCTATGATCATCTATCACTTCAAGGATGAACCCAAACCCTAAATGGAATTATTTCTTTGCTATAATAATATCTTATTTAGATAAAAAGGGTTAAATTGTATTTTGGAAGAATATATGATTTTATTGTGACATTTTTTTACCTGATTAGTATACATTGGAGAATATATGATCAAGGTATATACATTTTGGTATGATAATTTTTGATAAATTAAAATTATTATTATATTGATCATGGAAGGATAGGAGATCAAATTATTTTTGGTTTTTGAATGTGGTCATTAATATTTTTTAGGATTCATAAGGTTAACTACTTAGGGGATGGATTTCGTTGAAATTTTTTTATATTATTTGAGTCTAATGTATGATTCATCATAACATACAACTACAATTTTTGTTTATTGTAATTATTTAGATTCCATAGGAACGAATTATTCATCTATTGATTTATTAAGAGTTTTTAAGGCATGCTATATTGATATCAAAGATCCATTTCCTTGAGTAAGATATGGAGTGGGCGTAGATCAAAGCACAATAAAAGGATGATATTATGCTTATAAAATGGAAAGAAATCATGTAATCCTATTTTATCAAAAGCTTTATCTAGATTTTCAAATAATCCCTCGTTTTTATGAAAAGGGGCTTCAAATAAAAATGTTATACATTTAATTTTCTTACCAAGAAGTTAATTGTATTTTTACACATCATAGTTATACATTTTTGTGATGGTTAACTTTCTCCTAAACATGTTCTCTATCACTCTATATCAGTCCTTGGGAGTTAAGTTTTTCTTCTATATCCATGTTCTCACTTTATAACTATTTTATACAATTTGATAAAATATTTATGTTTTATTATATATGTCTGTTATAGTTCCCTTTCCTTATTTTAAGAGGATGTTTTATTAACCCTTTTTACGATGTGCGTTTATAGGAAATGTTTTTTTGAAATATAAACCCTTTGATTAATGAGCACATGTTCAAATATCCATATTATAATTTATGAAAGGAGGGAGAATGTAAACCCATAATAATTTAGAAAATATTTCCCATAAAATAATTATATTTATTTTATATCTTACGTTACCTGGAACACTGGTTTTAAACAAACTGTGATACACTATTAAAATATTAATATTTAATGTGACAGTTATAACCAATTTATTAATTTGATGGATATGAATATGTTTAAAAATTTATAAATTGTATATTCACCTCATAATAAATACAAATTTATTGATAAATGTTTATTAAATAATCACTCAACCTTTGGTAAATCTATTTTATTCTTCAAAAATACATCTTCCTCAAAAATGATTTTATAGTTTTTTCTGAGAAAATATTATAACTAATCTCTGGATCATTCATAAAATTTATTTAATGAAAATAATATTATTTTTCAAGTCATTATATAATAATTATCTTAGGTTAAATTTTTTGTATTTTCGAGAAAATATTGATTCACCCGTGTATAGTGAACAATACTTATTTTTGTTGAAATTTTTATCTTTGTTTCCACCATTTTCAAATTTATATATTATTTTAAAAAAATAAAAATAAATTTTTTTATATTATATTATTATTAATCTAATTAGGTTAACTGGTTTTAGTTTTATAATTTAACTTGATATAAAAATAAATTTTATACAAAAAAGGCATGTTTAAGAAAACTATATTTTTTTCTAAAAAAATGGGTTTCAATGTATTTTTTGAACTTATTTAAAAATTATTTATTCCACTTATAGGTATTGAATTTGATAAAATGGATTCCATATTTGGAATTTATATGTTCCAATTTGGTAAATAAGTCCCTTTTAATCGTATGCATTGTTAATAGTAACTATTATAAAATTTATCACTTCGGTAAAGGGTAAATCGGCTTAATTTAGTTTAAAACTAAGTGATAATAACATAATATTTCATATTAATTATTATTAGATGAATTTAATTTTACCCTAATAACAATAGTATCTAAATTAACTATTTTAATGGATAGTTTTCAAGGAAAAAGACCATTATAATATTTAAATCAAAGAAAATTAAAAAAAATCACTCTCTTCGATTTAAATATCCATTATGTGTCCACATAAGGAAGAAATAAATATATGAATAAAAAATGTTAAATTTAATCTTAATTATTTTTTTTCTATGATTTAAATTTATTTCTAATTTTTTTAAATTATATAATTACCTTGGATTAGTTTGCAATGTTGATACAATATTTTTTAAATTAATAGAAAAATAATATAAATGAATTTAAAAAATGATAAAAATAATATAATTTGATTAAATTAATGTGTCCAATTAAATTTATAGATCAATATAAAATTTTAAGGAAGTTTTATAGGATTATATTCTAATTTTATTTTTTAATTTATTTATTTAAAGTCAAATTAAATGAATATAGTCAAAACTGACATTAATAGTAATTTATCAAAATAATATTTCATTAAATTAGTTTAAATTCATAAAAATATTGTATTGGACCACTTGATTTTAAAATGTCTCAACATATCATCTATGTTTAATTTATCATTCAATTTTACATTTATGGTAACATTATAAACACTTTATAATTAAAATAATTGTTATTGCGGTTAAGGTCAAGAAAAATTAATAAAGAGGTTAACCAAAAAGATAAGGATTTAAATATTATCAGTAATTGTCTAATTTCATTGGATGATTTTACTTCAACCCTATCAAATTTTTATATGAATTCATGGCCATTTTTAATGATTTTTCCCTATAATAGTCCTATTTTATTTTATTTTTGTATGAAATTTCCAAATTTCCCCTCAACTCAATTATAAAATGGAATATCCCCATCCATTATTCATAGTAATTTGATCCTTATATCTTGAAAAAACATTAGCATTTTCTCTTATAAATATACTTATTCATGTTATTGAGTTGAATGTATCCTCAAAAGACTAGTCTTAGATTCTTTATGGAAGGATCTAAAAAAGGTATCCCAAGAAAGAGGTAATTGTCTTACCTGACCTATTTCAATTTATTTCTTCTTCTACCACTTCTAAATATTTTCTATTTATCATAAAATGGTAAAATAATTATCATAAATATATTAAAATGTTATCATATTTATGAAAACACAATTATAAACACTATTTTCTATTAAGTTAATTGTGAAGGTACTGATCATGTGCATGTATTGCTTACCATCTCCACATTGTGATACAATTTATTTATAATAACTAGATTATATGGATGATAATTATGATAGGTTTATTTTACATATATATGAAATTATGAAATAGTTAAACTTATTTAATTATAATATTAAATCTTCCTTCTTTCTTTTCAAACTGTTGGAAAATGATAATGCCACTCATGCGTACATGTGGACTACCCCCCCCCCCCACACAAAGCGATGTGATTCATTGTCCATGTATATATTATTTAAATTATAATAAGGAATAATTTTAGGAATACATTTGATATTCATGATATAATAATGGTCATAGAATTTTGAGTTATTATTTATCTTCGTTCATTCCATTCATTGAAAAATGAAAGAAACGTTTATGCGTACATATGACCAACCATCTCCATAAACAGTTTAATTCATTTTTATCTCTCTAAAATTAGTGTATGACTCTCAATATTCATATAATGAGTATATATATGTGTGTGAGTTTTATAAAAAGATTAAAATTATCCAAATTATGTAACCATAATCAAAGTATAAGGATCGGTACTACCAAACTGAAACATGCTTGGAAAAAAAGTAGTTATTACCCAGAATAGTGATTTTATAAACAATTATAAATAAATGGGTGATAAGATGTTATAAATAAGTTATAAATTTAATGATATATATGTATATTATTATGAAATTAATCAATGAAAAATCTATATTTACTATATAGGAGGGTTGAATGTGAATGAGGAAAGGCCAAACATGAGGTAAGGGATTTATGTTCTGATACTTTTTTAATGAGGATTGTTTATACATATATTTACATTGATTAAATTATATGATCCTTATATGATTAATCCATTTAATTTTATTATCTTTTGGTGATTTCTTGAGATTATATTTTTTCTTTTATTTCCCAATTTATTTATTGAGGATATCAAAATAGTGTTTTTTAAGTAAAATAGACTGTAATTTGATATTTGGTCTAAAAAAATTATTCCATATCCATATTTTCTAAAAATGATTCCAAGTATGATTTAAATATTTTATTATGTTTATTTAATTAAATTTTTACCATTTTTTTACTTTTAGAAAAATGTTTTAAAAGTAATATTTTTATCTTTTTCAAATGAGGTACTTTTTTACTTTTTATAAAAAAAAGTGAATTGAATGTTTTTTAACTAATAAAACATAAACCTATTTTCCCTCCATCATTAATAATCTTTTATTTGTAACTTCCTTTAAAAAAATTATAGGTTATTTTCAAATAAAATTTTTTCCTTAATGATTATAATATCCCATAACATGTACCCATAAATACGATTATAAATTCATAATCTTTACATTTTCATATTTGATACCGAAGGTGAAAATATTTTCACTAATCAAAACATAAAACATCAAAATAAAAAATCAGATCACATACATACCCATGGACCTTTTTAGTTAAGAGTTTTATTGATTTAGAACCAACTAATATCAACATCGATTCATAAACAATAGGTTCAAAAATATGAACATCATCTCCCATTTTACCCATATTATCTTATCTCATATTAGGTCATCAACATCATCCCTACTAAATCCCTTATAGAAATAATTTTTTCATCTTCATTAATTTTAACTTGTGGAATAGGAAACATAAGAAGGGTGAACTCAAATGTTCAGTATGGGTAAACATAAACATTAATAATTGAATTTTTTCAATTTGAATAATAAGTGCATAATGTTGTAATGAAATAATCAGAGTTCATGTGTGAATTATAAAATAACTCGTGCTCATTAGTACCTTTATCATTAAATATGAAAACATTTAAAATGAAATTCATTATAATTAATAATAATTATCTGTGTGATATCATTCTTGATCAAAAGAGACTTTACAAACTTATAACAAGAATAAAAAAATGTGTTTTCTTGGGAAATTTTTATTAATAATTCATGTTAAAACCATATCATAAAAAATTCTATCCTTGTTAAATCTATAGAGGAAACCCTTGGATAACTCCATGATTCTTTCCACACAAGAAAATGTACATTATCCAATGCATTGGAGCGCTATCTAGGATAAACAATTATTTAAGATATAATGGGTTCACTCGATGCTATCTTGGTCACCTTATCAAATAAGATATAATGAGCTCACCCCAAGGTATTTAGACCACCCCATCGTGTAATTTGTAATGGGATCACCTGATTTTATATGGGCCTCCCCATCATATAATTTGGAACGGGATCACTCGGTGCAGTCTAGGCCACCCAATAATAAAATTAATATATAAGAACCAAAAAATGAATAAATTATAAGGATCTTGAATATTATCACAAAACTAACAAAAATTAATTATTTCTTTCATAACATGGTTGACTCGTGGAAATGAAATAGGTTTCAGGAAAATCTCTTTGAAACATTATTAACCCATGGAAAAGAAATGGTTACCATGATAATGAATTTGAAACATGATTTACATGTGGAAAAGAAAAAGTTTCCATAACAATATCTTTTAATTGTGATTAACCCTTGTAAAAGAAATGAGTCCAATAAAAATCACTTTCAAACATGAATAACCCATTGAAAGAAAAGGTTCCATGACAATCTCCATGAAACATGATTAAACCAAGGAAAAAAAGGTTCCATAAAAATATAATTGAAACATGATTAACCCTTGAAAAGGAAATGGGTTCTATAAAAATATATTTAAAATATTATTAACTTGTGGAAAAGAAAAGGGTTGTATAATAATCTCTTTGAAACATGATTATCCTATGGAGAAGAAATGGGTTCCATAATAATCTCTTTAAAACAATATTAATCCTTCCAGTGGAAAATTAGGATAGTATCATTAGAAAATATCACCAATGAATAATAATTAACAACAAGGGATTTTATGTTTATTATTTTGAATACCATTAAAATATCATTTAAAACATTCTTGATGAAAATATCCTTTTCATTTTCAAAATCACATTTTAAGAAACTAAAAAATCACAAAATATTTTGAAAATATTTTGTTTTAAATAATCATTCTAAACATATAAATAACTATATTAAAATATAATTTATTAAAACATGAATAAAATATCCTTATCACTTTTAAAACACTTTTTTAAAACATTTTTAAAATAAAATTTTTGAAAACATGGTTTTTTAAGAAAAAAAGTTTTTACAGGAAAGTCGATTTTTAAAAAAAAAATATTATTTTGAACTCTTGAGTACATAAAAAGATTAAAATGAGGGTAAAACATGTATTATCATTAAATAACAATATTATAATTAATTTCATTATTATCTTGTGAGATAGAACATGTTATTTAATCATTGGAAGAATTATCATAAATAAACTCGATAAACGATGAGATTGTAACTAAGGTCTCTTACTAATTTTCTATCTTTGAAGCATGATACAGATGAAATAATAACACTAAAAGAAACATATGATATTATTAAAATAATATTATTCACGATAAAATATTTCAAATGATCATTATATACACCTCAATAATAAGATATGTGAATAACATAACATACATCTCAAAGAAGGAAAATTGAGACAAAAATGTGTTACCGCTTTGTTAACTTTGAAACCGTAAACCCACTGAAATAGATATCATAAAATGGATATTATAATCACCATAAATTAAATTATAATAATAATTGAATATATTATTGGGTATTATATACACCTTACAGCAAAAATTAGTGGTGAGTATGGTATATATATCACAGTTTAAAAAGTGAGATGAGAAAACACGTACCTTGCACTTCCTTTTGGTTCAAAATTATTTATCCACCTATATAGTGGTTTTAAACATGTTATTAACTTATAAAATAAACTTATAAATATTTATAATATCACATATGATCCTTTTATAGCATCTTATCAACCATTAGTTCAGAATGTTTTATTATTTTCATTGTTTCGTGTGTTAATTTCCTTGTTTTCTTATTCATGTCCCATCATGAAATATTTGTTTATTATTCACATTATATAGTTTCATACAAAAGTAATGATGTTATAATTATCATATTTTTAAATAAATTTTATTTTAAAAAAAATTGAATTATTGAAATGAATAATGAACTAATGTTATGATAATGATGACGGTAGGCCATGCATATGCATGGGTGACGTTAACATTTTTCAATGATCATTTTAGGAAGAAGGAAATTATTATTTTATATTACTAGAATGATAATTATATCATAAATATAATAAAATTTAATTATATATACATATATATATATATATATATATATATCATTATTTTGATACGGTTATGAAAAAAAAATTCAAATCACTTCGAGGAGGCGGTAGTCCACACATCCACAAAGACGTTATCACTTTTTTAGTGAGTGTAAAGGTAATAAAAAAAAATTATATTTATAGAATGTTAATTTTTCATTAATATAAAAATATTTTCATGTATATTCTATATATTCATTAAAATTACCCTTATTACCTTCCATGTAACATGTTAGTGAAAAAGGAATCACATTGCTTCGTGAGGCAGTAGTCTATCGTATACACAAGAGATGTTATCATATCCCATATGGATTGGAAATTAAAAGGTTTTATATGATATAATTACTCTATATATAAAATTATTTTATGAATATAATTTTTATATTTTAAATAAAACATTAGTCTCAACTATGATAGGTGGTAATGGAAAAATGAAAAACATTGATTCGCAAGGTAGTAGTTCATCGTACACACAATTAATGATTTTGTGACCCATTTGATGATAGTATATATATTTTTAGTTCATAAAATTAAAATAAAAACATATTATTATATTTAATAAATTGATATTTTTATATCATCATGATATAAGAATATGTTTAGTGGTGGAAGATGAAATAAAACAAAAATAAGCGTTCATAAAAGTTACATCTTCTTCAGGTAACTTTTTTTGGTTATCTACAAAGGCCTTCCTTGGATGGATTTTTGAAATAATTAAGGATTATATGATGATATGAGGTATGATTAGAATTTTTTTGGGTATTTATTTTATGATCCAAATAGGTATTAACATTCAGAGAGAGGAGGACAGTGGGTGTACTTTTATAAGTGAGGTGAGTCGTACACATGTAATATTTTATAAAGTGTGAATTATCCAATGTTTTTATCATCACAAAAGGACCCAATAATGATCCATTATAGGTAATGTAAGGTATAAGGTCTAATTATTTTCATTAAATGTGTTTTTGGAATGTTTGTATGTCACTTTCTCCCTTAAGTTCAAAGTGTATTCCCTTTGTAAGATCATTTTTACCTTAATAATTGTGATTAATTTAAACTATTTACACTAATCTTTATGGTAAAAAATTAAGTTAACCTTGTTATAAATATTAAATTAGTATTACTAAAAATATTGAAATCAATTTTAAAAATTAAATTCAAAAATTTGGAAAATTTTAATTAAATATTAATCCCACAAACGTGGCGAGACAATGAGTTTTTATGAAGAGTGTTTTTTAGAAAAAGACGATTCTATATTAACTCTATACCTAATGATAATAATTTTAGAAAACTAAATTAATATTTTTGGATATATATTATATAAGTTTTTTCTAAAACATTACCCATTATGGATTATTTTAGATAAATAAAATTGAGAAACATTATTTATTATAAAATATTTTTTTGAAAAAACATTTTTTAAACTATAAAAGAAACTTATACACAAAACCAATATAATGTTGAGTAAAAGTAATTTAGTTTATTAAATATGAATAATTAATATTTATTATTCTTTAAAAATATTTAAAACATATTAGGGATTTAAAATTACTTAATTTATTTAAAATAAAATACTTTTTTCAAAAATTGGTACTTTTCACTATTCTCTAAAAAACAATATTTTCCAAAATGTCCCCAAATTTCCCCTTACATAAATTTTTATATTCCACTTATAAAAATGAATTTCATTTTATCAAATAAATTTTATAAAAGTTCAAAAAACTTATTGTAATATGTTTTCCTTAAAATCATTAGAAATCATTTTTGATAAAATATATTGTTGAAAAATAAATTCACTATACAAAAAATTGATTGATTATTTACTAAAAATATATCAATAATTCATAATTCATAATAAATAAATATATATATATATATATATATCTTAAATAATTTAATAATATTCATACTGGCCAATTTAATTCCTTGGTTATTACTATAATTTATTTCACTGGTTTTGTAAATTCTGTGTTGCATGTTAAACACGCTAACAAACATTAAAAAATCATGGTTGAATGTAATGAAATATAAATTGAGTGTTTAATGTAAAAAAATATAATATTTGTGTTTTTTTTCCTTTAATTAATCAGGTATACTTTCTATATTTTAAAAACTCAGGGTGTTACATCCTCCCCACTTTAATAAATTTCATCCTCATAATTTAAACATTATCTCTATAAAAAAAGATTGGAAATTTTAAAATACTTTTATTGTAAACCCACATTGAAAAAAGTGGTAATAAATTATCCTCTTAATAATATGGGAAAGTAAGTATAAGTTTCATATATAATAAAATATAACTAGGTTTCTAAATGGTATATCATAGGTGGTAATAGAGGAAACCTGTAAATAATTATATAGAGTTGGTGAGGTCATTAATCACAAGAAAGTGAATAATAAATAGAAAGTTATGGGCATAAAACCCATAAAACTAAGATAATATAAAATACCATATGTTCATCATAATTATAGGTACTAGTATAATACTTTTAATCCAAAATCATTCTCCTAGATTTAAAGAATTCTTTCACCATATAAATTCAAAACATAATCAAATATACTTACTTGTCAAATATATTTTCATCCTTTAGCGAATTTCCACTATAATATCATATTTTTCTCTAATATATGAGTATTAAAGATGAATTTTTCTTTCCTAAAGAAATATAATAAAATAATAAAGGACCACACAATCCGCAAAATCTGAGAATATATTTCTCTTATCTTTAGAAATTATCCAAAACAAAAATGGTTATCACATGGTAAGATAATTCCTAAAATGAGTAAAACATTATATGATAAATTAATCATAAAAAATTAGTATATGTTTCCAATTTTCTAATTAAATCATTCCATAAAACTATATTCCAAATAATCTCAATATCCACAAAAATATAGATTGTTTTAACCTCAAATGTTATCTCATACATTTCATATGTCAATCCAAAAATATAGAGATCTTATTTTGAAGTAAAGTAAATCACTTATTCACCAAAACACATCTCAATCCTATGGGTATCTAAATGATAAAAAATGTCTTATCAATATCCAAGATCTTATAAACCCTAATGTTAATCTATACATTAAATCTCATTTACACAAAATTCAAATGCATACTTAATGTTAAACCATAGCTTTATAAATACGTCATCTTGTTAAAATGTATCCTAAAATTTCATTAAACATTTTAATATCTCATATATTAAATCCTAAAAGTGGTGTATAATACTCCAAACTAATGATCATCCTTGATATTATAGACCAATCAAGGTATCTCTAAGTATTAAGATAACCTCACCTTAAAACATACTAATATCCAAAAAATTTAACCCTATTATGATACTAATAATAACAACCCAAAACCCAGACTCCTGGATCAAATGAAAAATTCATAAATTTACATTTTTATCATTGATAATTAATAAGGTCAATAAATTTTCTCTTATCAAAATGTATAACATAAAAAATAAATTTTAAATCACCTACATACCCATGGACCTTTCAGGTTTAGAGTTTTATATAATTAAAACTAAATCATATAAACTTAGATTCATAAACAATTTGTTCATAAAGATGGTCCTCGTCTCATGTTATACCCATATTTTCTTATTTCACATTAATTCATCAACATCATCCTTGTGAAATTCCTTACAAACATAATGTTTTCAACCTCATTCTTTATAACCTGGGGAAGATAAAAAATAAGAAGGGCGATCTAAAATACTCCGTAAGGGTAAACCTAAGCATTAATAATTGAATGTCATCAATGAGCATAATAAGTGCATAATAGTACAATGAGATTATCAGATATCATGAAAAAATCATTAAAAAACTAATACCAATCAAAACTTGGATAAAAATTTATGGAAACATGGAAAAGGAAAGAGTCATCAGAATAAAAAATCATGAACCATGTTACATCAATCTTGATCATAAGAAACACTATAAATCCATAGAAATCATAATAAAAAACTTGTTGGTTTCTTGGAAAAATTTTATTCATAAATTATATTAACTTTATGTTAGAAATAACTAGATACCAGTTAAATCTATAGGGGAAACACTCAGGTAATTCCCTCTTTCTCACCTCTCAAGAAAAAGTACATTACCCAATGCATTGGAGCATTATATAGTAACAACCATCATCTAAGAAATAACAGGATCACTCAATCCTATCTTGGGTACCCCATAATATAATATATAATGGTATCACATAGAACTATCTCGACTATCTTATTGTACATTCTATAATGGGCTCACCCAATTCTATCTGGGTCACCCCATATTATATGATATAATGGTCTCACTCAGTTCTATCTAGCCCACTACATTGTATATGTAATATAAAGAACCAAATATTAATTAATTAGAAAGAGCTTTCATATCATCATAAATACAATCTTATATACAATCAATATTCCTTTTATTACATGGTTAACCCATAGAAAGAAAATGGGTTCCATGATAATCTCGTTGAAACATGATTAACTTATTGAGAAGAAATGGGTTCCAGGAAAATATCTTTGAAAAAATATTAAACAATGGAAAAGTGACATGTTCTATAATAAAATCATTGAAACATGATTAACCATTTGAAAAAAAATTGGGTCCATAATAATCTCATTTAAACATGATTAACCAATGGAAAAGAAACGGGTTCCATGATAATCTCTTTGAAATATGATTAACCCATATAAAATAAATGGGTTCCATAAAAATATATTTGAAACATGATTAACACATGGAAAAGAAATAGGTTCCATGAAATAATTTTTAAAACATGATTAACTCATATAAAATAAATGGGTTTCATAACAATCTCTTTGAAACATGACTAACCTATGTAAAATAAATGAGTTTCATAATAATGACATTCAAAAAATATTAATAAATCATGAGAAATAATGATAATGGTATCATTACAAAATATCCCCAATGTATCTTAAGTGATAAAAATGTTTTTTGATGTTAATGAATGGAAATAACATTAAAATATCATTAAAAACATTCTTCAGGTAAATATATATTTCATTTTAGAAATCAATTTTTTTAACTAAATATTAAAAAAATAATGTGAAATATGTTTATTCGAAGAAAAAAACCTTGGAAACATATAATAAATTCTTTTAAAAATTGTTTAAAAAATCATGTGTAAAATATCCTTTCAATTTTGAAAAAAAAACATAAATTAAAACAACTATAAAAAACATGGTTTATAAGAAAAGAAGTTTTAAACTAAAAATATGATTTGTAATAAAATATTATTTTGAACTCTTGAGTACATAAAGAGATACAAATGAAAGGTAAAATTTAGTATAATTAAATAACTATAGGATAAAAAATTTACTGAGTTTATTTAGGGATATATCATAAATTTTCATCATTGTATTTATAATCATAAACATTCCTGATAAATGATGATATTTTGACAAATGAATATTACCACTTTTGTAACTTTGAATTGTAATATAAATTATTTAATAATATTAAATGAAACTTATAATATCATTAAAATAAATATATTAATTATATAACTTGTCATGTTATTATTATATACACCTTATAATTATGATAGGTGTATATAATAACATACATCTCAAAGAAGTAAAATTTAGACAAAAATCACTTCCCGCTTTGGTAACATTGAAAATATATGAACCGTGAAAGAGAGATACTAAAATTGATATTTAATTATAAATAAATTTAATTATAATACTCATAAAATACATTAATTTTCATTATAAACATGAAACAATAAAAATAAGTGGTGAATATGGAATATATCTCACAAAAATAAAAGTGAGATGAGAATAACCACACCTCAATCTTTCTTTAGGGGGGAAGTCCATTGACCTCCTATATAGTGTTTTAAACATGTTATTAACTTATTCAATAACAATATTAATATTTATGACAACATATATGATGATTTTATAACATTTTTTTATCTTTTGGTTAATAATCACACATTATTTTCATTGTTTCGGGAGTTAATTGCCATGTTTTATTATGCATGATTCATCATTAATGATATTTTTCTCATTCATATTTTATAGTTTCATTATTTAAAAAATATTTATCATGAAATAATTATCATATATTTACCTGAATTTTAATTTTAAAACTAATAATGAATTATGGTTATGAAAAATGAACCAATATTATGTTCTTGGAGTTGGTAGGATGTACGTACTCATGAGTAACATTTCTACTTTTCAATGATAATTATGGAAAAAAGGTATGTATTATATTATATTTATAGAATTTTCATTATATCATAAATAAAATAATAATTAATTATATATACTTATATATATCATTCTTTTTATGTGGTTATGAAAAAATTAACCACATCCCTATGAGGAGGTGGTTGTCCACATATCCCTGAACGACATTATCACTTTTTCAGTGATTGAAAAGTTATGAAAGAAAATGATATATTATATTTATATAATTTTAAATATGTCATTTATATCATAATTATTTCGTTTTTATCACATATATTAATTAGAATTACTCGTATTAACATCCATGGAACACATTAGTGAAAAAAAGAATCACATCGCTTCGGGAAGTAGTAGTCAACCGCACAATTGGGCCACATTATCGTATCCCTTACAGAATGGAAATTAAAATTTTTATATATGATATAATGACTAAATATGTATTATTATTTATAAATATAATTTATATACTTTATATCACTCATCGAAACCAACTTTGAGTGTTGGTGATGAAAAACTTAATGCCATTTTTTTGTAAAGCGGTAGTCCTCCACACACATGAACAAAGATTTTGTAACTCATTTAATATAAGTTTTCATGGTTTTGGGTCATAAAATTAATATAAAAATATTTTATAATATGTTATATACTGATTTTATTATGTCATATTGGTATAAGAATAATTTAATGGGGTAGAGAAACAAATAGAACAAAAAATCTTGTTGATGAATGTTACCTCTTCTTCAGTTAACTCCTTTTGGTTTGCACCAAAGGCCTTCCATGATTGGATTTATTAAAACTGTATGGGTTATAATATGAGATTAGTTATGTTTTTGTGTGATTTTGGTAGGTATTTTCAGAACCCAATATTTTTTAAAGTGTCAAGTGGGGAGGAGATGGGTGACCTTTTATAAGTGATGTGAGTGGCACAATTGTAGTTGTTTTGAAAGAGGGAATTCCACCCATATTTTCATCAATCCACCAAGCCCCAATAATGTTAAATTATCTAAAATAGAATCTATAAGGTATAATTATGTCTATAAATGGGTCTTTAACATGTTTATAGGTTATTTTACCCATAATTTTAGTGTTTAATCCCATGGTATGCTTGTTTTTACCATAATGGTTATGATTAATTTATATTGTTTTCACTAGTAATTATGTTAAAAAATTAAGTTAAACTTATTAGAAATTATAAATTAATAAAACTAAATATATTTAATCAATTTTTAAAAATTCCGTTCATATAATGAAAAAAATTAATTTAATATTAATCTCACAGACGCGACGAGACAACGAGATGTCAAGAAGAGTGTTTTTTAGAAAAAATATGTTTCAATATTTACTCTATGTATAATAATAATCATTGTATGAAAATAAATTAATATTTAGTGATATATTTTATAAATAATTCATTTAAATAATTCTCCGTTGGTTATTATTTTTATTAATTAAAATGGATAAATTTAATTCATTTTAAAACGGTTTTTAGAAAAATCTGTTTTTAAACTCAAAAAACAAACATATACTAAAAAATGATAATGATTAAAATTAATTAAGGGGGTTAAATATTACCAATTAATACTTAGTTTATATTAAAATATATTCAAAACATATTGGGTCATTTTAAATTACTTAATATATTTAAAATAAAATACTTCTTACAAAAATAGGTATTTTAACTAGTCATTGAAAAATCAATATTTTCTGAAAAGTCCTAAAATTTCACCCAAAGTAAATTTTGATATTTAGAATCCAAAAATGAAGTAAATTTTTTCAAATAAATCTCAAAAAATTTATAAAAAATTATTAAAATATTTTTTTCTTGAAAATAAATAAAAAAAAATTTGAAGAAAACATATTTTTGATGAATAAAATCACTTTACTAAAAATTGATTTTATTATTTAATAAAAATTTATCAATAATATATATAGAGTAATATATATATATATATATTTCAAAAATTAGTTAATACTATTCATAATCACTAATTTTATTTTCTAGGTTATAATGATAATATATATTGTGGGATGTTTTTGTTTGGTGATGCATCTTGAACATAGTATCGGAAATAAAAAATCATGTATTCATGTAACACAAGATAAAATGTGTATTTATTATAATTCATGATGATCTTATTATTTCATGTCTTTTATGCTATTAAATGTAATTTTATTACTTTAAAAACTAAAGGTGTTACAATAATTTCATTATTTCTTTTAAATAAGTGATTTTAAAATTGAAAGGTTATTTTCATTAAGAATTATTCCAAGTGAAAATTCGGGATTATTTTCAATCTATGATGACACAATTTCATGATACTTTATCATTATTGGGAATACAGTCTAATAGAACCATACTTATTCATTCTCTCGATCTCATATGTTTATAATGACAAGATGTTGATGAAACCCATTCTTATTTCCCGTAGTTATAATTTGATAAAATGTTAGTGAAATATTTTTTTCATGAGATCTGAGATATTGAATGTTTTATGATCTTGTGGAACACATATGTATGATTTTATTTATATTATTTTTGTCACCTATATCTCCCTTCAATTCACTGGGTAAAGATGGGTAACTCATGAAGTAAATATGGTATGCATGAACCTTATTTTCATGTTCACAATTTTTTACATGGACCTGGTTATCATGTCTATAATTTTATCCAAAGAAATAGATTTAATATATATAATATCATGCATATACCTAGATTTCATGTACATAATATCATGTATTGACCCAATTTCATGTCCATAAGTTTATGTGAGATCCTGATATCATGTTCTTAACTTATTGAGTCAACTTGTTTCTATTTATACATATTCACAAAGGTATAAGTTTATGTGTTTGAAAAAATTTCATGTATTATGCCAATGATATTCTCTTATAGATCATGTTATTTGATACTATTATTAGTCAATTCTTATTTACTACCATAATTTATGTCATTACTCAAGAGTATAACCAATGATATGTTAGGTGTATATTTATTTATGTTAAGATCATGTTCTCACAACCTTATGATCATTTTATGCTTATATGATAAATATGGAGCATCTGATCTTACACATGTCATGTTCCCTTTCCCCATGTTATTATGAATGGTTTTATAAATAACTTGTCTAAAAAGGGTTATAGTTATAAAGAAAATTGTGGTAAGTGATATAGATTATATATGAACTGGTGGTTTATGGGTCAGATTTTCCAAAGGCACTAGACCTATATGATCCTGGTGTGGATCGAAATGTTATGTAATGAATATTCATATATTTATATTCAATATATATGTTTTAATAGTATTTTTTACTATAATGATACTAATGATTTACATAGAAAATGGAATGTTCCTAAAATATCCTTTCCATCTAGTCTTCAATCAACAAAGTCGGCATCTGAATATGAAGTCATTTTAAAATCATAACTTTTTTAAAAAATAAGGAAAAATAAGTTATTCCTTTTAAATTTTATAAAAAAGGTTTAGAAACTTTTAAATAAAAATACATAAAATTTACTAGAAATATAGAACAAATACATACTAAAACCATAATATATGGTCCACTTACTATCAAATAAAATAGACTTCCAATTATTCCTTTGTAAATATTATTATCAATGGGTTTTCAAACATCATCCAAGTAAAAAAAATTAATATAAATCATGCAATTTATATGTACTTTTCCACATTCAAGTCCAAAACTTTTATGTAATTAACGTATGTATTTTCTTTTATTTTGAACATTCCAAAAGTATTTTTGAAGATTCTAAAATATTATAAAATAATTTAACTAACCAATAATTATCATTTCAAATCATTTTTTCATCAATTTTTAAAACTCAATACGCAATTTTTTTATTTATAGAACCAAAAATTTCTTCATCAACATATATCTAAACTAGAAAAATATATAAAGATAAAGTATTACTAAAAATGGTAGGATTCTCTTTTTATACTGAAGATAAATTTTATGGATGAAAAGATCCTAAATGTTGATACCAGTATCTACGAGATTTTTTAATTCCAAAAATAGCTTTGATACGTTTAGAAACTAAATTTAGAAAATGTGAATTTTCAAAACTTGGGGGTGGTTCAACATAAACATACACCCTAAGAACCCCATTAATGAATGAATATTTTATATCAATATAGTATAGTTTGAAATTAAATTGTGACACACAGTTTATTATAATCCTAGTGGACTCTAATTTATCTACAAGTAAAAAAGGTGTCTTCATAATTCATGTCTTCTTCTTGGTTATACCCATTATCAATTAGTCTAGCCTTATTCCTGGTGATCACACCATGATCATCCTATTTATTCCTAATAATACATTTTTTACTATAATAAGATTATAATAGGGTGTATTAACTAATTATAAATCCTTGTTCCTATTAATATGGTCTAATAATTATTATATTGTTAAAACCCAACTCTCATTTACTAAGACTTCATATACCATCGTAGGGGATAGTTGAGATAAAAATGAAGATAAACCTATAATATTTCCTATAATATTTCTAAACCTAATCCCTTCATCTAATATTAGTATAACTATTTATAAGGTATGGTTCTTAAGGGTTCTACGTTTTCTAGGGAGAAAACATTTTGTTTCACTATAATAAAATATTTCAGGATTTGATTCATGAAAATAAATTTCCAACTCATAATCATTTTTATTGTGAAATATAGGTTTAAGTCCCATGCTTTCAAAATAAATAGTAATCTCATCCACATGAGAATTTTGTGTTTTAGATGACCAATTTTAGTAAATTTCACATGAGTTAATTCATTAAAAATCTGGGATCTTTTATTGAAATCACTCTAAGCCTTGAAAGTAGTAGAATAGATAAAAAGGATTCATTCATAAATGTTAAATTCAAATTTAGTAATATTATTCTTGGTTTCTAGAATATAAAACTTCAATGCAAAACCATTAATTTATCAAAATGTTGGATTTATATTATTACATATCACATATAGTTTTTTTTCAAAATAAGCCATTTTAGATCTATGTTTATGAAATAACATGTTGTATGCACAACTTCAAACCAAAAATGAGTATATAGTTTATATTCATATAACATTTTCCTAGAAATATCATGAGAATTCATGTTCCTTCTATAAATAACACTATTATATTGATTTTTCTAAGGGGTATAAAAAGTGTGTTTGATACCATGTTTTGAATAATAGGAATTAAACTCATGGTTTTCAAATTATCCTACATTTTACTCATTAAAGAAATAATTTTGGAATCTTTCTCTTTTTGAACCCATTTTTAAAAACCTATCATGAATGAACAAGTATTAATTTTAACACTCAAATAAAAAACCCAAGTAGATATAGAAAAACCATCAACTAACACATTAACAAAATATTTTCACCTTAGTCTTGTAATTTTATATGTCTAAAACACATCCATGTGAATTATTTCTAGTAGTCTAGAAGTATAAACCTTTTTAATTGGTTAAAAATATAACTTGTGTTTCTTTCTCATTTTTCATTCATCACATATTCTCTCTTTATTAAATTTAAGTTAACATAAATATAAAAATAAATTATTTTTCGATATTTTTATCTAATAATAAACATTAAATTTTTCCAATGTTCCATTCAAAATTCATGATTCATTTTTTCATAATTTAAAAATATTTCATTTTCTCTAATAAGAGAATAAAGATCTAGATAATTAACATTATCCATTCTATGAGAATTTAATTTAATAATTTTAAATTTAAAGAAAATAAAATGAATTATGTGAACAATTCAAAAAATAATCATCATCAAAAGGTTGTGAAATATGTATCAGATTGTTCTTTAATCCATGCATATAAAGAACTTTGTTCATAGGGATTATGTTTTGTCTTCCTAAAAATCAAGATACTATAATTTTTTAGTTTTCATTGTCTCCAAAAGTGACATATCTTCTATAAAATTTTTAAAATACTGGAAATTAAATAAATATCCACTCATATACCATTAGAATACACTACCTATATGTCACATTTTATTGATTCTCATATTATTGTTTCCTTACAAATAAAAATCGAACAAGAAATTTTTTTGGTATGAATATTCACTTGGGTTTAAAAATGTTAAAAACTAAATATTTGGGAACCCAAATATATTTTTTCTTTCTAGAAATTCTAGTTCTAAATTTTGAAATTTTGTTTGAAATAAAAGTATGTTTAAATCCAAAGAATCGTGGTTTTACCAAACTAAAAAAAATTATCATAGTTTCTTAATTCTCAAAAGTGAAAACAAGAAACCTTGGAGAGGTTCTTTTTTTAGAACTAGGGGAAAAAATTTTGATAAAACATTGGGGTTTCACCTTGTATTCCTATTCCATAGTCATTTTTTCATTTATTATTATTACTAAATATTTTTTTAATAATTTTATCCGCCTTTGAAAATTGTGGAAAATATTTCATGAACTTATTTTTTTCAATTTTTCAATCTTCTTAGTTTGTTCAATACAGTATTTGGAATGATTTTATAAAACGGATTTTAAATATGAAATATATTTATTTAGGTTCTGTTTTTCATTAAAAAATAAAATGATAGGAATTTTTAAGAGTTTTATTATTCTTTTTCAAGTTTCCATACTTATTTTCCATATTTGAACTGTATTCATTTAATTCCTCATAAGAGAAACTTCCATTTATAGATTTATACTCACACTCCAAATATTAATATTAATGTACCTCATTATAGTGTTCTATCAAAAAACATTTTGGTATTTAAATTAGACTTTTCATCATATGATTCTAAATATGTAACTTCACTAGAATCTTATGAATCACCCCATATATATTTCATGGACTTATTGGATTTGTTATTATATCCAAATATCTTGAATTACCTTTTCTCAAACTTTTTTATCTTAAATATATGGCTAATTTGGTTTGATGTTTCTATGTTTTTTGTACTCATAGCATCTTTTATTTGTAGTGTTTCCATTAATCTTCTTGATCTTATAAAATGGAATCTTAAAACCTCTTTTCTTGTTATATAATTTCATGAAATCTATAGAAAAGGGGAATTCTCACTATCTGATATAGAACTACTTGATGTCCCTTTATCAGATGAATCAGACACATGAATTTATTTACTTTTATTATCATACTTTAAAGTTGAAACTATTAAAGAAACATTATATTTCTTAACTAATATATACTCTATAACAAAATCTTTTACCTCAATATTACACATCATATGAGTTACAAATAGGTCTTTAATTTTAAAATTATTAACCTCGATATATTTCTAAATAGAAGCTACAATTATAATCAATCTTTGAGGTAGAAATATGACGGTTTTCATTACTTGATATGTATTATAAATAGGTTATCATAAAGTATAAACATTTTTTACAATCCCAGTAATCCTTTAATTTATCTTTGTGATGTTTTATACTTCTATAATTCTAAAATATCAAACATTATATTGTTAGTATTATATCTGATATCTCACACATTTTTTGTTCCTTTATAAGAAACCGTTATAGTAGTCCACATTTCATTAGTTTTTTGAGAATTTGAAAATATGTTGAATTCATGAGGATATATTCCATGTATTAAAAATTCATATCTTTGGGGTCTATATCATTGATAGCTTCATTATCATCATCCCATGTTTCTAGTTGTTTCTTTGTAATTTTATAAGGCTTCACTTCTTTAACATAAAACTTTAGAACAAGGTTCATCAAAGAAATTATCATTCTTACATTACAATAACCCCAAATCTCACAATTAAAATAAGATAAATTTACTATAGACATAAATTCTTTATTTTCAATTGTGGAATCCATTTTTAGGATGAAAATTATAGTTAAACCTTTGAAAACTAATAACTAAAAAATCACAACCTAAGATACTGCTTATTTTTAGAGAAAGACTACACTAACACTAAAAATGGGGTTGAATTGAGTTATTTTAATGTTATTCAAATAGAAAACCATCATATTTAAACAAATGATTGCTTAATATCCTTTTAATAATATAGTAATACAATGAAAAATGATAGAAAAAAAAGAGATCAGACATAGAGATTTATAAATTTTTTGGGAACGAAAATTTCATAGTCCACTCCACCAATACTCTTCTCCATAAGTATGGTGATTTTCATTAGATCGCTCCTTTTCATAGGAACTTACAATCCTTTTTCTAGGGATTTCATGACTAATTAAAATTAGAAAACACTTGGTAAAAAAATATTAGGATATTTCATCAAGGATCCAAAAAATCTTTAGAAACAACAATATTTGTGGTTCTTTTTAGAGGAACCTTTACAATTAAAGATAAAAAATATATTGTTAATAGGTTGAGATAGAAATTGTAAAATAAATCTGGTAGAAAAGAATAAATCATTAGGATATATGATAATAAAATGATTCAGATCAAGGATATTATTTTGAAATGAAATCAAAGGTGATTGAGATACCCCAACTTTATTTTTTGAAACTTCTTCATTATTTCAAATGAAATAGAGTATCATACCAGATCATTAAGAGAATATCTTGTATTATCCAGAAATAACTTTTGTTTCTCTTAGAATATATCTTTTCACACTTTTTAGGACTTATGAAATTCTAGAAAAACTTATCTTTTTAATTTCATAGTCGCAGATCCCCAAATCTATTGCTCCTAATTTAAAAACTCTTGTCATTTTCTTGGAAATATCTCACCAATATTACTAACCATTAAATTATCCATGCACTTTATTCCTTTATTGTTACATTCTTATTATTAGAATCATTTTTTCCATAAACTGTTAAATAATCAATTAATGAATGTACGAAGGTATTAAATCTCACCAAAAATACTCCAACAGTAAAAAATATTGTGTTTATGAATGATGTATCTAAATATTGATCACCACATTGCCAAATTATACACATTTGAATTCACGTACACAAATTGATCCATGTAGTCAACTTTTTTAGGCCCTCTATACATAGCCAATTTTTTTCATGTATCCTTCATTATCACCTAGAAAAAATTAATAGAGTTGAATTGAATTATGTAATCATTTAGAAACATGTGTCCAATTTCACCATTTATCCAAATCGTGCATCCATTTAATCCATATAACCGATTCATGTAAGATTTTGATCTACGTAGTTGATTACTCACATAGGAGACTCATTGATGTAGATTATTTCCACATAGCTAATTCAGTGATTTAGTTGTTTCTTGTTGAAGAATCCTTCATGTAGGAGATTGATATATCTAAATTCTATACACACCCATTTATTCACATAGCCAAATTCTGTACATAACCAAATTTTTTAGACTCGGAATTTTTTTTATCAAACATCAAGAATTGCATACTTAATGATTTTAATAATAAAAACACATAAAATAATGATAAAACCTGATAAACACACTTAAAAATCGTCAATAATATATGAAGGGTATTTGAGATTAGAAAAACCTAATATATAAGGGATATGTTGGAACAAAATTAGAATTCCAACTTCATCAACTTGACATTATGAGGATAAATCAACAACATAACACATTGAGGTGCTAGAAATAATTGAGCCACACCACGACCATATATACCCCTTATTTAGGAAAAAACAGTTCATAAGGAGGAACCGATTCTTATATCTAGAAAATCAGAGCCTTGTATATTTTGGAGTAGATGTGGGTGTGATATTTATATGTTGAGTTGTGGGATTGAGAGGGGATGACATTGATATTTTCCATTGTAAAACATTTTACCTTTTAAAATATATAATTTATAAAGTAAATAAATGTCTTTTTAGAATTTATATTTCTAAAAAAATTCAAAACCACTTACAAAATACAATTTCAAATACTAAAAAAAATTAAATTATAAAAGTAAAAAATATTATAAAATTAATAAAGTTAAATAAATATATAAATGTATGTATGTTTATTTTAATTTACACAATTTCAAAATAAAAATTTCAATCCCACATAATAACTAAAGTTTTAATTTCTTAATAAATTCAAACAAGTCAATTAGCTTATTTTATATAATAATATATGTTATTGAATACATCAATGTCTATATGGTTATTTTACATAACACAATTTACAAATATATCAAAATTTTAATTTATAAAATGACTTAACATATAATTTTATATTTTTTTTATTTTAAAAATATCTTTAAGGTAATACATTATTATATTATGATGTGTTTTATATGAGCATATCTATTTACAAGGATCATAATTATAGTTACCTATGTTTTTTTTAATCAATAATTATCTCCATTTTGAGGTTTTTGAGACTAAATATCTCTAAAGCAGTAAAAAATTAAATTTTCCCTTTTATTCACCCTTATAAAAATATTCTAATGGTTTTGTTGATCCTAGGTTGTTGTGTTAACCCCCAAGCTGATCTATAGTGGTATTTAAAGCCTTGAAGAGCCTCCAAAATAATATATTATGTATAATATAAAATTAATATATTATGTATAATATAATATTAATATATTATTCTAAATTCTATTTAACACCCATAATTTTATGTGAGCTCAGCCCAACGGTAAACCATACACCCCTTGATCAACATAGCCATTAGAATATGTTTCCAAAGTCGTGTACATGGGTAAACATACTATCTCACCCCTTTAGAGATATCAAGACATCAAAACCTTAAATTCAAGTTATTTATTGATCTAAGAAAACCTCGTTCACTCCACTAATTATCGCCGTATGTAATTTTGGTAAAAAATGTCATATCAGAAGAAATGGACAATGAAGATATTATTTATCATAATATTTTTTGAAACATGAAATACCAAATTTCAAAATGATAAAACAATTATTTTCAATAACTAAAAATAACAAAATACAAGAAATAAATTTTAATAACAATTAGAATCAAAATAAAACAACAGAACAAATCTCTAGTGATCAACCAACAGTCCTCAATTATAGTATTAAAATATCAATTCTAACAAAATTGAATAACATATATCATAATATATGAATTCTGAATACAAAAAGACGCAATTCAAAAAAAATCACACTTTTCATTTTCTGTTTTTATATCTATTAATGAAATATAAAAATAATTTCTAATTTAATTAAGTAAATTCAATTATAATACTATTAAATTTTAAAAAATTAATTAATTAATAATCAATTAAATTATATATGATACAATTTTTATAAATATAATAAATATATTTATAAAAATAATTATATTCATAATTATAAAAAAATTATTTATATTTATATATTTATAAATATAATAATATTTAAAATATATTTTCATTTATTATATAAAATGTATAATAAATATAATTTTAAATACTATATTTTTATAAATATATTTATGGTAAATGAAATTATATGAAACATTTTTTTTATAAATCAAACATATGTATTTATAATTAGAAAAACTAGAAATATATTTATATAATTAGAATTATTACTATATTTATAGTATATTCACCTTCTTTTAATAGGTTGGGGTCTAGGCCAATTTTTATTAGGAAAGAAAGCCCTATTTTTAATTGGGTTAAGAGTTATCCCTAACATTAACTGGAAGGCTGAGTGGCCCATTAGCATATTACAACATGGACAAAAGGCCTTGTGGCATGAAGGCCTATATATGGACCATAAGGTATAAAGTGAGTAGTCTATATCATTCCATGTTGTCATTCATATGGTATGCCACCCACTACCAGGAAACAACTTGCCTTGATCCAATTATGAATGTTGCATCACCCTCTTACCATGAAATGTTGCATCATAATAAAACATCATGCTAGGGAACTTCCCCTTAAACGATGTGGGAGGAGGGCTAGATGATAGGTGTTGAGACACATATCTCTCTTTTGACCCACCTACCCAAGGATTATTAAGTATCCCTCACTTGCATCACATGCATATTACTCTACATCCTTGTGTGAGTCAAAATTGTAGACAGTCACGTGGATGCAAACCCCTCTATACCAAAAATGGTGTTCCATGGGGATAAAAGGCCAGATGATAAGAGCCAGTATGCCTATCCCTCTTATTGAGGTTATCTAGACGACATTGCATGCCCACAACACATTCCTTTCACACCAAATTTTTCACCTCACCCCTTTCACTTCACTGTATTTAATGGTGCTAACCAAAAGGTCATGTGTCTTGAAGTCCCTATGACCCATAATCCAAATTATCTTGCCTCAAATCCCAATTCAACTGGATATTTCTACTGCTACAGAACCATTACAGTACCTACTATAGAGCTTCTACATTACTACAATAGTAACTCAAAAATTACCCCTACACAATTTTGAACCCGGGTATATTATATACGAGATCATAGGGGTCAACCACTCTACTACACCCCCAAATTTATTTAACATTTATTATATAAAACATTTAAATAAAAAAATTGTATTATGTATCTTTCTATTAAATACAAAAAAAAATATTGAGGTATGGGAATGAAATGAATATATATTCACATTTATTATATATAATAAATAATATAATTATATTTATATATTTATAAATATTTACAAGACTGGTTTGATAAATATAACTCACTGAAATGGGTGAATTACTATTGTGGATTTTTTATATCTTTTTATCCTTTTCTACTTAACCTTTATCACCAGTTAAGTGAGTTGATCACTTTTTAACTTTCCTCGCCTTTATTTTTTCTTTAAACACATTCAAAAACACACACACATAAGAAGCATAATAAATTAACAAGGTTCACCTCTCATGTTGATAAGGATAACTCTTGGCATGATCTACATTTCATCAATAATATAAGAACAACTGGTATCAACATGTGAGAGTAAATGAGTAGGGAATTCCCTTTCACTCATGTTACACATCGCTCCACATTATATAGTGAATAATTCACTTTACAAAATCATTCAGGGTTATTATACTTCCTCTCAACAGATGCACAAAATGTTTCTGGTAAAAAAAAGAACCACCTTCACCAATATTAGATTTTTCATGTTTTCTATAGGATGTCATATTTTTCTTCTTTTTATTTTTCTTTCAAAGTAGCTTATAAGTAACACATATTCTTTTTCTAAATAAAAAAAGAGAGGTTTTCACATTGTGACCCTATTTTTTCCATTATATTATTATTTTCATGGTGTTTCTTATTTTGGTTGATGATCGGGTTGAGTTCCCAGCTTCAATTTTTGAGTTTCAGAGTTTTCATGTGCTTTTTGTTCACAAGAATTATTTGAGAAATGTTTGACCAAAACTGTGTGGGGTCTAGGATAAATTGTGTAGTGTGTGTTTGGCGTTTGGGACAAAGAAAATTACTTGCACTTTGTTATAAGACATTATGTGGAAATCATTTGGGATGGATCTGTCAAATTATAGAGTTATATTTCATGAATGGAACATGATTTACCAAACCATGTTTCTAACGTGTGTGGGTTTCCATCCTCTTTAGTAGGGTGTTCATGTTTGGAACACTATTCTGAAAATCATGCATCCAAAATGTATGACTTTTCCAATTTTCATAAAATTTGAAATTACTATATTTCTCATATTATGTTTTACCCCAAATCCCATTCTATCCTCTCCCTCTCATTTGGGAAACCTTTTGGTATCCTTGGGAGGTTTATCCCCTTCCTCTTTCGGGGATATTAGGAGCTTCACCTTCATGTTTTGGGTGGATCAATCATTGGTAATATCGTTTCCTTCTTCTTCTCCCTTATTCTCAATGTTTTTATTATTTTATTACATGGTTATTTCTTTTATAAATGTTAGGGTTTTGTTTTTCTAACGTTGGTCGATTTCGTTGATTTTAAGTTGTGCATATCATTCCTAAAACTTAGTTCTTCCATCATTGAAGGTTTAATTTCATTCACACATAATTGAAAAATCTGTTTCCATATGTTTTCTTTATAAATAATTTATTTTAATGCTTGAGATTTTTATGTTAATTGTCGAATGTTTTCTCTATTCTTGTGGTGTGTTAGACTAAATATTTTTGTTGTTTCCATGTTGTAATTTTGATAAAAATGGGTTTTCAAATGGTTTTATTAATTATTCCTATATATATATATGCATGTAAAGTGTTTATTAAAATTACTTTTAGACTTTAAAGGTGAATTTGGGTGTTTTTAATTGTGTTTAGACAAGGTTGTATTTTGATAGTTTTTATATTCTTTTTAATTATGCTTTAAGTGTGCTTGTAATGCCTCTTTGTGATTTAGTGCTCATGTGTGGGTTGTTTTGGCTGGTGGAAGGGCTAGTGGTAACTCCTTAAGTTAGTTTTTGGGTATTTTTATTTGTTAAAATGGTTATTCCATTAGATGTGGGCATATAAATATGTGCACAGTGTGCACATGTGGATAGGCACACAAATGATAATGGATTTTGATAGGGAATTCTTTTTTCTAACATGGTTTTGAAAATACTTCTCTATCATTTCTTCTCTTCCCTATCCCTCCTCCTTTCATATGGTCCTAATAAAATCCCAATGATTTCAAAAAGGTTCCCTGGTCTCAAAATGACTCAAATTTGGTTTCTAAATATGTTTTTTATATTTTTTCACATTTTTAACCTTTTTTGTATATTGAATGACTTACCATTGTTTTGGAAATTGGTTTAGAAATTGGTTTATAAATGTAACTGTCAAGTCCTGTTTGGTATGTGGTGTTAATTTGGAAAGTGTTTTTTAGACTCATGTGATGTGGAGGCTCGGTTGGGACATGTGTATGGAATGATGTGTGATGGGAACCCTTGTGGTTGTCTCTATAAGGATACGGTTGTATCATAGTTTGTGTCGAAGTCTGGGATAGAAAAACACAATGGTATATATGGGTTATTTGTTTATGACACATTTGTGATTGCCTCATCAATATCCACATACTACTATCATGTGATTCATGGGCCTCATCTAGAGGGTCAGTTGATGGTTAAATATTAACATTTATTAGATGGGTTGATACCCCTTGGATTTATTGAGAGGCTTGATGGGATGTTTCATTGGTGAGTATAGTTTAGAGAAGATAGTTGGTTAGTGACTATAGAGCTACACCATACACTAGAAGGTGAGTAATGACTGAGTATATCTAGATATTTCTTCTAGATATGTTTAATAAATCCCCATGATTACTATATATATGTTCTGTTTTATTTTTCTTCACATTATTTTTCACACTCTACTAATTTATTCCCAATTATTATGTTCTTTTTTTTCCTGGCATGGCTTTTGATCACCTTGTTTATCCCATTATTTTGTTATTGGTTTTTTAAATTTAAATTAAAAATGGAAATATGATTTAGAAAAAGGAAAGTGGTGTTTGTTGTTTTAAATATGGAAATCTTTGTTTCGTTCTTGAAAATAATAAAACCCTATTTTATAAATTTATTTTCAAAATAGTGTTTATAGACTATTTTTTAAAGAAAATTTATGGATTTTGTGGTTCTTAACTACTAATTTTTTTTCTCACACCCTGATTGTGCCAATCAGTTTCAGTAGACCTGATATATTTTATATATTCACCTTTCTAGTTTAGGTTTCTTTTGGATCAAGTGAGTCTTGTTGTTGGTGGGGACCGAGTGGTCACATGGAGATTGTGTTTTCTGGATTGGTTTGAGTTATGTTCTGAAGTTATATTTCATTTATATATTGTCATATATATATTATACTGATGTATTTATTATATTTATTATTTAAGGGTCATTTTGGTTTATTGATTCATTCCCTATTTTGGTTATTTGATCCTAGTTTTTATTGGTGTGAATTGTTCCCACTTGTTTTATCTGTTATTATCGATTCTATTTTTTATCCTGGGTGATAGGGATTTCCTCTAAGTCGTTGTTGTGAACTTGGTTGGGTGTTGGGTTGGATGGAAGCCTGACCTGGTTCATGAAAAAAATGTATCAGAGCTGTCCTTTTTTATTTAGCGCATCAGATAATTTGGATATAGGATTATCAAAAATAAGGAGGTAGCCATGGGAAGAGCTTCGTGAACACTTACTCATCCTGATCCTAATGTTTCTAGGGGTATTTTGGGTTTTCAATCTTTTGTTTTGGTTTTGGGGTGGGTGGATGAGAAATGACATTGGAGGTGAACTAATGTTGTTTGGTGAGACTACATAGAGTAGTGGCCCATGTGGATTCTGATTTCATGGTTCATTATACTCCTAGTCCTTGGTGTTTTTCTGGGTCATGGTCTACTAAACCATGTGTTCAGGTTATGCATGGCCACTAGTTCCAGATTTTGTAAGTTTGGTGTGAGTTATGATTTGGATTAGTTTTGTTGAACATGAATGGATTTTCAGAAAGAAAATGGTTTTTTGTAAATGTTTTTTAAAAGGAAAATAGTTATTTTGGTATTTTTTTGATTTAAAAATAAATATTTGGTTTTTAAAACTGGACTTCGAAACATATTTTGGTACTTGAAAACTGGACTTGGAAGAAGTCAGTTTTGAAATTGGAATGGAACTGGTGGTTTTTTAAAGTGTATTTTAGTTTTCTCTTGAGGTGTTTGTTTTGTGAGCATGGTATTTTGGATTATAATATTTATTTTGGGTTGAGTTATAGTTTCCTCTTTATTTGGTTTATGATTTATGTTATTTATATTATGCCACCCAGAAAGGTCTTAGAGGTTTATAATGAGTCTATTCTAGATATTGACTGTACCCAAACTCTTTGTGAAGTGTTAGAGTTTATATAATCTCATTTGTTCAAGTTTTTTAATTTTGATCGAGGTTTTTTAGAGGTTGTAGTCTGGCTTGAGGAAGATAAGAGTGTTTTCTGGTCATAGGGAAATCCCGATGGAAATAAGACTGCATGTCATTTTGGGTTTGTTTGAAGGTACATTTTTGGGTCCATGTAAGGCGATAATTCATCCATCATTTTCACTTTTAATTTCTTGGGAAGGTTTTATAACCAATTTAATTTGATGGTTCATCACAGAAAATGTGAGGCTGAAAAAATTCATAGAGCTCTTGGCCATTCAGAAAGGTTAGCAAGTGGTAAAGGCTTATATTAGTCACTTCATAGTGATGGTTAATTTTTCTCCTAAGATAATGTTATATAATTAGAATAAGTCTCCTATATTCTTATGGGGTCTTCATCTAGATGTCAAAGAGTGGGTTCTTTCATCAAGTGTAGTTATATTTGAGAATATTGTGGATAATGTGTTTCTAGCCAAGTTGGACTCTAGAGTGCAATCTGCAGTGGTTAGAAATATGGTATCTCGTGGAACTATCAAAATATCCCTATATTGTGAGGTGTGTGTTTCAAACGAACATATTCCTAAGGAGCCTTCTTTTTCAGCTATGGCTTCTAATTCTTTGGACCATTCACTCCTATGTTTTTTGTGTGGTTGGTTCATGCATTTGAAGTTTTCTTGTCCTCATACCCCGAATTATTGTCATCAATTTGAACATTGGTTCATCTAAAGAAATTTTTTAATAATCATTTATATAATAAGAAGTTGTGGATGGAGTATTCTAGATCTTGATTATGGGTTAACAGATGCTTCAATACATCATGGTTCTAGCCATAGGTCTTGATGTGATGCTCTTCACACAGTCCTTAATCATTGGGTGTGGTGGATTTTTTGTCCCATATTTCGTCCCAAATTTCTAAGTGGGGTCATTTTAGGTTCTTCTATTATGTTTTTCTTTTCCATTTTATGTTTATCATTATGGTACAAATATTTTTAGTATTTTTCTACTATATTTCTTGTGTATGTGACTTTCTATATGCGAGACTTTAGTTAGTTGTTCCATTTGGTATGTGCTTTCTTTTGTGTGGAATTGTTTTGGTTTCCATTTAATACCTTTTTGGAGATTATTAGGACCTTTGGAAATGATGGATCATGGTTTGGTTAGTTTTTTGGTTTGAGTTTCTTCTCTGGGTTTCCCCTTTTGTAGGGGTTGGTCCATGGTATGAGGTCCCTTGTGAGTGTTATGGTTCTTGTTGGTTTCCTAGGGTGGGGAGAACCATTTATTAATTTTTCTATAGTTATTTTTTTGTGGTATCTCTTAGAGATAGTTTAGTGTGACTTATATATTGAAGGGTCACACTAAGGATTGTGGTTCCATTTGGGATCATTCAGTTCTGAGAATGAGTATTGGTCCTCGTTTGGATGGGTGACTTTCTTGGGGAAGAATGATATTGTGGTAGATATAATTTCCACACCCTAGCTTTGGTTTTTCATTTATTTTATACTTTTCTTAGAATTGAATCTTTTATTTGAATTTCATGTTAAGTTCAAAGCTTGAATTTTTGAGTATTAGATGTTTTAGGTGGTTTTTGGCCATGTACACAATTTGAGAATAGTTTGGACTAAACAATTCAAGGCCCAAGAGAAACCATGTGGTGTGTGTTTGGTGTTTGGTAAAAATCCCACATATTGTGGATGGTTATAAAGAACTATGAAAAAGCATGTTGGTTGGATCTTTCAACTGAAAGAATTGAATTATACTATTTGCGCATGGTTTACCTGACAGTGTGTTCAACCTATGAGAGTGACCCTCCTCTCTAGTAGGGTATGCATGGTTGGCATATGATTTGCAAAACCGTGAGACCAAATTGGGAATCTTCCCCAATATTTTGAAATTTCGAATTTAACCACTTTCCCTACTTATGTTTTAACCCCAAATCCCCTTTCCTCTCCCTCTCATTCATGCAACCACTTGGGAGCCTTGGGTGGCTTCACCCATTCCTCATCCTTGGATATTGGGTTCTTCTCCATCATGTTTTGGGTGAATATATACTTGGGTAAGCCTTTTCCTCCTCATTATCCCTTATTATCATTATTTCTCGTTCATTCCTATCTTGGTTCTCTCTTGGTCGAACCCTATGGCAAGGGTTGGAAAATGTTGGTTGATTGCATTGATTTTAGGGTGTACATGAGGATCATTCCACAAACTTACTTTTTCCTTCTATGAGGGTTTCATAGTGTGATAACATCATTAAGGTAGGGTTTTCCATACATTTCCTTTCTAATGAATTTATTTTAATTCTTTATATTTACAAATTAATTTTAAAATGTATTCTTTATGATTGTGGTGTGTTAGAGTAAATTTTTTTTGTGTTTCTATTTTGAAATTTTGAGGAAAATGGGTTTTCAAAGGGTTTTATTAATTATGCCTAAATGTATATGCATGTAAAGGGTATGTAAAAATTCCATTTGTCCTATACAGATGAAATTGGGTGTTTTTAATTTTTTTTTGCCTAGGTATTGATTATGGAAGTTTGGATTTCCTTGTGAATTATGTTTTATGTGTGGTTTTAATGCATATTTTTGATTTATTTCTCATGTCTAGGTTGTTGTGGTTGGTGTAAATGCCAGTGGTAACTCTATAAATTTATTTTTTGTGTATTTTATATTTTACTATGAATTTTTAATTGGATTTCTTCTATCCATATGTTCTTGGTGTGTACATATGGACAGGAAAACAAATTATAACAGATTTTGAAAGAGAATGTTCTTTTTGAACCTAGTTTTCAAAATACCCATCTCTCATTTCTTCTCTTACTTAAACCACTTAGTTTGAAATGGTACTCCTAAAAAATCAATGATTTAAAAAAGGCTCATTGGTTTCAAAATGAATAAAATATGGTTTCTAAATTTTTTTCCTAAATCTTGTCATGTTTGGAATATTTTGTGTATGTTGTATGTTTTAATGTGGTTTTGTAAAATGGTTTCGAAATGGTTTTGGAAACATAATTTTCAAGCACTAGTTGGTAGCTTTCTATGTTTTGGAAAGTTTATATGAAACCCATGTTATTTTATGTTCAAGATTCAACTTGTGTATGGAATGAGGTGTGATGGTCACCCCTATGGTTACCTCTTCGGGGAGAGGGTCATTGCATAGTCGGTGTCAGAATCTAGGCTAGGAAAGCATGTTGGAATCTATGGTAAATTGTTTTATTCCATGAAAGTAACTACCTAATCATTATTAATGTACTATTACCATGGGATTTGTGAATCTCATCCATAGTGTTGAGTTATGGTTTCTTATTGACCCTTATTAGAAGAGTTGGTACACCCTATTTTTATTGAGAGGCCAGGTGGGATGTGCCAATGCTGAGGCTAGTTTAGAGTATCCAATTGGTTATTGATGATGGAGCTACAACATATTCTTATAGGTGAGTTCTAATCAATTATTCCCGATTATTTCTTTTATATATATTTAGTACATTACCATGATTACAATCTTTTGTTTTTTTTATTTTGCTGCACCTCATTTTTCCTTGTTAAGAACCAACCCAGGTCGACCCTGGACCGGTCACCCGAGCCGGCCCGCGATAGGGCCCGAGGGGTGTTCCTGATCCCCATGGGCTGGAAACTGGTTCCGGGCATCACAACTAAACAAGAGGGAATGATTTGTCCCATAAATGAAAGAAAAGTAAAGAAGTGGGAAAAAGTAGAATAACGCAAAGTAAACAACATGAAAAGAAAGAATGATCAAAAACAACCAACTAACCTGACCATGACCAAAACTCCTCGGGACTTCGAGAGTTCCTCACCAGTACACAACCAACTCTCTCCCTTAGTGAGCAAGCTCAAGTCAAACCTGTAACAAAACTAAAAATAGGAAAACACTATAGCCGTGAGTATTAAAACTTAGTAGGCGTGCCCAAAAAACTATTTCCAATGCACTACCTTTAAATAAAGAACATACTAATTACAAGTTTGAACAAAATTATATAAAATATGAGTTTCCACACACACATTCATTTTTTAAACAAGTAACATTCCATTTCCCCTTTTTAATTTAGAACAAGTTTAAAGTTGAAAGAAATAGGTGCATTGCATTTTAAAAAAAAATTCGAACAATTTTGAAATCCAAACCTTAGTTTTCAGTCAAAAGTAAAATCACACACAACACACAACACACACTAAGGGCAATGGAAAAAGTGGCACACGGGGCCAGCAACCGAACTAGACCTCTCAATCATCCACCACATATAAATAAACACTAAAAGAAACATGGGTCGAACCTAAGAGATTGTGAACAATCCAGAACATAGCATATATGTGACTCATCCTAAAATCATGCTCTAACTCGATGACGTCATAACTCCCTAATGCCCGGCATAGCCCTACATGGCCTAACAGAGGGTCTTAATCCCCATAGCAGCAATAACACAATATTCCCCTGGTATGGGGCCACTAGCCAGTGTGTAATCTAAACTAATGTGGCAATCGTTCTCAGAAGATTCACTCACTATGCCAGATTCCCATGTCAACACAATAAATAAAAAGGGGGTGTGTTCACAATGTAAATTAAGTTGTCATGATGCAAAAACATCACATACAGCTCACACAATCAACACACACCAAATATCACCCCCGAGTGGGTTTTCCAAAATAATCTATTTTATTAAAGTTCCAAACGGGCCTTCACCAATTTTAAAGAAAGACCTCATTTATCGAGAAAACCCGAAGCACTTGTTCAAAAGAAATCATTTATCTTTAAAACTATACCTATATATGAAATTCTGTAAATTTAGTTTAAAGGACAAATGGGCATTCTTTCAGTACTGGGTGTCTGCTCGTCAGGAAAATGTTTCAAGTGTCGTGTATAAAATAAACGGCTCTTTTACACTAAATAATAATTTAGATATTAATTATCTTATATTATTTCTCGTTCATTAAAAATTAATAAAACATCAAGAAATTAATAAATTATAAATTTAATGGTGAGTGCAGTGGGGGACCTACGTCACTTTGTGGCTCGGACACGACGACGCGACACGCCTCGCACAGGCGCACAAGCATGTGCAAGCCGATGATCGCGGTATCACGGGGTTACCCCGCCAATGTGCTGAACAAACACACAACAACTAAAAACACATAACCACTGACTTAAAACAATCCAAATGAACAAACATTTCAAAATAACCATCTCGGCATGTTTTCAAAACACAACTCGTGCCATCAGCATTACTTATTAAACCACTTTAAAAAAATCCGCAAAGTGTTTACAAAAACCACACCAATACCAACATAACTTACTAATCATTCTAAAGAGCCAGAATGTCGTTTCAAGAAAACACTAGAGTGCAAAACTAGACAAAATCGCACGACGTGTTGAAAACTACATTTAAAAGCATGTGTGCCTAAACACATTTTCAAAACCAAATTCGAAGCACCCAAATTATTCAACAAATCATTGAAATTTTATAAAACAAATTCATGAAATACCACAAGGTGTTATACCAAAACACTCAAATCATATTTTTAAACCAAACCCACACAAAACCTATCCAAAACATGTTTCTCATTCCATACACAATTTAATACACCATTAAAATATTTTATAAAACAAATTCAAGAAGTTCCGCAAGGCTTTTACACCAAAAAACGCACCCAAAAATCCTCTTTTAAAACCAACCATAGACAAACACCATATTAAAACATGACTCGTAGCCTTTATGTAATTTAATAAACCAACATTACAACCTTTAAAATAATATTAAGTGGCACAACAATAGTTCACATGAGAAACACATCCAAAAATATTTTAAACCTCAAGCATCAAGGACAAGCAATGGAAAGCAAAAGCATGGATTTGCCTACATCAAGGAAGTCCAGTAGAAAATTTCTAACTCAAGCAACACCTCGCTTGCACAGGCGCACGCACAGGCGCACGCACTTCCATATATATATATATATACATCATTAAAATGATGAATGTATTCCCCGTACCATGAGGGAACACACACTCATAAGGCGTGTATATATATATATATATATATATATATTCATACCTGGGAAAAAAGAATGTGTGCACGCACCTGGAATTGATCCCAACACCCTCCAACAATTCCCAAAACCCAAAATTCAGCACAACTAGAACCAAAACATTACCAAAGAGGTATTCAGGACTCGTATAAACAAAAGACCTTGAATTGTATGACGTGAAATAAAATAGTATGTGCGAATCAGGCCAAAACAATAATTAGGTCCGCCAAACATTATATGGATTGAATTAGAATGGGAAGGGATGAATAAATATACCTCAAAGGCGTGTGAACACAACCACGCATAAACGTAAGGGATAAAAGAATCTCGCGGACCCGTCGCACCCCTTAAATACCGATAAAAACACACAAAACAAATGACACGTGGTAATAGAGTGTTATTTATTTCAGAATAACACCAAAAATAAATATAGAAAAAGTACTAGAGGAGGAGAACAATGGAAAGGTAGGTGTGTAGAGGCTGGTGTGAGAAGGCCTAGGCACGCGGATGGAGCGAGAGGCGAGGTCGGAGTCGGCTGGGGCTGTTCGGACGAGAGCTAGAGGCGAAGGGTGAAGGCAACATGGACCTGAAGGGGGAAAGTGGTGTAGGGTCGTAGGCCTGGTGCAGTGTTGCGAAAAGAATGCCTTATACTACTGGAAGGAGGTGCCTCGAGCTATGGGGAAAGAGGGGAGGCTGGAAAAGTGAGGATGAGGGTTGGGGAGCGGACCAGGGGCGAGAGCAGAGGGCCTGACCGAGGTAGGCGAGAAGGTGAGCTGGGTGAGGGGGATGGTGCGTTGTGCCACGCCGTGGGGGAAAGGAGGCTGGGTAGCACGAGGTCCCGAGCGAAGGATTTAGCGGGGAGGTGGGAGATGGACGGCAAAGCGGAGGGCGTAGCCTCACTGGATCGGGGAAGAGGAGGAGGTCATCAGGAGGAGCAGGTGGTGCAAAGAACAGAATGGGGAAGGGGGGGTAGCCCGCGACGGAAAATAGGGAATTGGCGGACAGCTGGGTTGATTAGGGTTTTGGATATTTTTTTATTATTTTTAATTTTATTATATTAATTAAGTAGTAGTAATAATAATAATAATAATAATAAATACCAATAGAAATTTAAAAAGAATAATATTAAAATAAATTTAATGATAATATTATTATTATCATCTGCCAAAATTATATTAACATGGAGATTTAAACATTTATAAAAAAACATTAGTTATATTATGCATCAGGCAACCGCGCGTTCACCAGGGCTGAAGGCACGGGCACCGTTAACGGCGTGGTGACTGCGCACCGGCCCGAGTCCCACTGAAAAATATAAAACATAGAAAAATTTCAAACAGGGACCCAACTAAACCTCATCTAAATGACGCGAGACAAATAAAAGAATCAAATAACTGGTGTCTGTGGTCGGGGTGTGACAATTCTCCCCACCGTAGACACTTTCTGCCCCCAGAAAGTCACCCAGCTGAATGATCGACCAAACAAGAATCCATGCCTAAATAAAACTAGAAGAAACCACAACATAAGAGAATGGGTGAACACGAGAGGGTTCTCTCCACCAGAAGAACTCAACTAGTGTAGAAATTTTAACACCCAAACATACCACCCCGGGAGGGGGCAACATGGGAACTCCCAACCGATCCAGACTAACCTCAATAACACGAGCGAAACAACACCTACGCCAAAACATGGAACTATTGACTCAGACTAATTAAAGCCTGAACACTAGAGAAAAACTCCGAGTAGAACTTAACCTAAGCGGTAAAACCGAGAACTACCACAAAAGTCGATCCTTTCATAGGCACTTACACCTCCAATCGAACACAGTCAAATTGAGATTAACCCATACAAGGTTCAAACACACATTTAAATAAAAACGTACGATTGAGAGAATCATAATTCAGACAAACCAAACTATTTGTATTACAACGAATACTTCCATCCAAACATCACGATGAAACAATGGACCTACAAAAACACCCAAAACTTTAACAGTGGAAGAACGAGAACAGAATGACTTTAAATGTTTCATTGGCAACACGGAGCACCAAAACCTGAACTGCGGCTTTGCACCCCCGAAAACTCTTGAATGCGTGTGAGCTTCACCCCAAGACCTGTGGTTGGGGCTCTGATGGTTGAATCATCTCCTGCCTCACAATCAGGCACTATAATCTTCTGGTCACAGTGTCTTCCCAAGGTGACGCTTCATGCAAATCTTCTCTAGCTGATCCAGACACGTGCAATGATGGCATGTCTTCGGAGGGGTGTGACATGGAGGCTCATATTCCCTAAACGTCCATACTAACGGTACACCATTAGACAGTCCAACGAACTAAGAGTTAGATCTACTACAATGAACTCTTTAGAAACAAATTTACCTGACACACTCAGCTCGTCAGATGAGGGACCTTCACGAGCAACTGGATATGGTGGATTGCCAATCGTTTGTGCTCTAGAAACAAACTCAGCTAAGAATACCCCATGTACCAACTTCTCAAAAGTGATACTCCCAAAAACGGAGGACTCGCTCCTTGATCTCTGGACGAAGACCCCTGATGAAGGGAGAAGTCTTCATCCAGTCCTGCGACACTACCCCCGGAAAAAGAGACAAGATCCTTGAAATGGTCAACATATGCCTTCATCATCCGTTGGCCTTGTTGAAAGTTCATAAGCTCTTTACTTTTATTCGTTTTCACCTCTTCAGGTATAAACCACTAGACGAAGACGGATTTAAAGGTATCCCACGTCATCCCAACTTGCATTGATGGCGGGCAACCAACTCCCATTCGTCTAGAGATGGACCTTTAAACAAACCCAAAACAACACACACTCTGATAGCTTCGGGAGTTTCCAACATCATAAAAGCGCACTCGACCTCTTCAAACCACATAACTACCTTTAACGGACTCCGATCACCGTTAAGTACAGAAAATGTCCAAGAAGGACCAAAAATTGGGCATGACTTATCAGAAACTCTGGGGACCTTTTTGAGCGGAATTTTATGAATAATATATAAAAAACAGAACCAAAACCAATATCAATACGAAGTAATATCATTGAAAGTGTTTTCATCCAAAAACATCTAACTCAAAAACCAAAAAAATACCAACACAACACAAAGATCCCTTTATATTTTAGATTTCAAAACCGCCCTCTTTGAAGCCCATTTTCCAAATACCAAAACCACTTTTCAAACCAATTTCAATTTCCAAAAATCATTTTCTCTTAATTAAAATCGTTTTAGAAAAACAAGGTCAAGCCTTTAATTCCAAGTGCACACCCCAATAATCCCATGAACTGTTGCACATGTCTGCATCCCCTCCATCAATACACACCAACACGCACTTCCCATGCATTCCCTCACATGTGAAAATGTTCATAAAGAGTACCTGATGTTGTACTCAAACCATATCTCTACTAGTTCCAAGCAAACACCAGATTTGTAGACCAAAGTATTTCAGTTTAAAACCCATTTCATAGATTTAAAGTCATTTAAATGAAATCAGTCCCATTTTCAAAAACCCTTTTTCATTTCCAAAAACGCACTTACACCAACCAGAATGAAAATGACACTCAACTTGCTTCAAACCACCGGAATAAGGGACTAGCGGCCACACTTAACCTAGCGACATGGCAGTGGTCCATGCCCCAAGTAAGCATCAATAACTGGGAGGAATTCAAACTGTGTACCCGGACTCCACATGGGTCACTACTCTATGTGAGATCACGATGAAACATTAGTTTACCTCCGTTGTCATCCCTCAATACAAAACAAACCAGAAAAAAACAAAGACTCAATTCCCGAACTATCCCTGGTGACTCGATGTGAGGAACGGGCGAGGTTTCATGACGTCCTTCTCGTAACTACCTCTCAAGTCCCGAAAAACCTAATCTCCATCTACCAGACACCCCAAATAATAAGGGCCCCTCTGATACCATTTTTTCAAGAACCAACCCCGGTCGACCCTGGACCGGTCACCTGAGCCAGCCCGCAACATGGCCCGAGGGGCATTCCTGATCCCCACGGGCTAGTAACTAGTGCCGGGAATCAGAACTAAACAAGAGGGAAATATTTGGCCCATAAATGAAATAAAAGTAAAGCAGCAGGAAAAAGTATAATAACGCAAAGTAAACAACATGAAAAGAAAGAACGATCAATGACAACCAAATAACCTGACCACAACCAAAACACCTCGCGGCTCTAATAGTCGCTCACCAGTCCACAACCAACTCTCGCCCACAGTGAGCAAGCTCACGTCAAACCTGCAACAAAACTAAAAACAAAAAAACACTATAGGCGTGAGTATTAAAACTCAGTAGGCGTGACTAACAAACTATTCTCAATGCACTGCCTTTAAATAACGAACTTACTAATTCCAAGTTTGAACTAAATTATATAAAACATGAGTTTCCACAAACACTTTCATTTTTAAAACAAGTAACAGTCCATTACCCCTTTTTAATTTAGAACAAGTTTAATGTTGAAAGAAACATGTGCATTGCATTTTAAAACATTTTGCGATCAATTTAGAAATCCAAACATTAGTTGTTAGTCAAAAGGAAAATCACACACAACAGAAAACCCACACTAAGGGCAATGGAACAAGTGACACACAGGGCCAGAAACATAACTAGACCTCTCAATCATCCACCACATACAAATAAACACTAAAAGAAACATGGGTCGAACCTAGGGATCGTGAACAATCCAAAACATAACATACATGTGACTCATCCTGAAAGCATGCTCTAACTCGATGACGTCATAACGCCCTAACGCCCGGAATAGCCCTACATGGCCTAACCGAGGGGCCCAATCCCCATAGCAGCAATAACTCTATATTCCCCTGCAATGGGGCCACTATCTAGTGCATAATCTAAACTAATGCAGCAATCGTTCTCAGAAGATTCACTCACTATGCCAGATTCCCATGTCAACACAAGCAATAAAAAGGGGGTGTGTCCACAATGTAAATTAATCAGTCATGATACACAAACATCACATAAATCTCATGCAATCAACGCACACCAAAGATCACCCCCCGAGTGGTTTTTCCAAAATAATCTATTTTATTAAAGTGTCAAATGGGACTTCACCAATTTTAAAGGAAGACCTCATTTCTCGGGAAAACCAAAAAAACTTGTTCAAAAGAAATAATTTATCTTTAAAACTAGAACTACATTTGAAATTATGTGAATTATGTTTAAAGTCCAAACAGGAATTCTTTCAATACTGGGTGTCCGCTCGTCAGGAAAATGTTTCAAGCGTCGTGAATAAAATAAATGGATCTTTTACACTAAATAATCATTTAGAAATTAATTATCTTATATTATTTCTCATTCATTAAAAATTAATAAAACATTATACAATTAATAAATTCTAAATTTAAAGGTGATTGCAGTGGGGGACCTACCTCACTTTGCGGCTTGAACACGACGACGTGACACGCCTTGAACAGGCGTGCAAGCATGCGCAAGCTGATGATTGCGGTATCGCGGGGTTACCCCGCCAATGAGCTGCAATAAACACACAACAACTAAAAACACATAAACACTGACTTAAAACAATCCAAATGAACAAATAGCACAAAAGAAATAGCTCGACATGTTTTCAAAACACAACTCACGCCATCAGCATTACTTATTAAACCACTTTAAAAAAATTTGCAAAGTGTTTACAAAAACCACACCAATACCAACATAACTTACAAATCATTCTAAAGAGCCCGAATTTCATTTCAATAGGACACTAGAGTGAAAAACCAGACAAAATCAGATGACACGTTGAAAACTACATTTAAAAGCACGTTCGCCTAAACACATTTTCAAAACCAATTTCGCAGCACCCAAATTATTCATCAAATCATTGAAAATTTATAAAACAAATTCATGAAATACCACAAGGTGTTATACCAAAACACTCAAATCATCTTTTTAAACCAAACCCACACAAAACCTATCCCAAACATGTTTCTCATTCCATACACAATTTAATACACCATTAAAATATTTTATAAAACAAATTCAAGAAGTTCCGCAAGGCTTTTACACCAAAAGATGCACCCAAAAATCCCTTTTTAAAACCAACCATACACAAACACCATATTAAAACATGACTCACAGCCTTTATATAATTTAATAAACCAACTTCACAACTTATAAAATAATATTAAGTGGCACAACAAGAGTTCACATGAGAAACACATCCAAAAATATGTTAAACCTCAAGTATCAAGGAGAAGCAATGGAAAGTAAAAGCATGGATTTGCCTACCTCAAGGAAGTACAGTCGAAACTTTCTAACTCATGCAACACCTCTCTTGCACATGCACACGCACTTCCATATATATATATATATATACATATATACATCTTTAAACTGATGAACGTATTCCCCGCGCCATTAGGGAACACGCACTCAAAAGGCATGTATATATATATATATATATATTCATACATTGGAAAAAAGAATGTGTGCGCGCACCTGGAATTGATCCCAATGCCCTGCAACAATTCCTAACACCCAAAATTCTGCACAACTAGAACCAAAACATGACCAAAGAAGTATTCAGGACTCGCATAAACAAAAGACCTTGAATTGGATGACGCGAAACAAAATAGTAGGTGTGAATCAGAAAAACAATAATTATATCTTCCAAACATTATATGGATTGAATTGGAATGGGAAGAGAAGAATAAATCTACCTTGGAGGCGTGCGAACACAACCACGCATCAACGGAAGGGAGAAAATAATCTCGTGGACCAGTCACACCCCCTAAATACCGAGAAAAATGCAAAAAACAAATGACACATGGTACTAGAGTGTTATTGATTTAATAGTAACACTAAAAATAAAAATAAAAATAAAAAAAGTACCATAGGAGGAGAACAATGGAAACAGAGGTGTGGAGAGGCTGGTACGAGAAGGCCTGGGCACGCAGATGGAGCGAGAAGCGAGGCCGAAGTCGACTGGGGATATTCGACTAGGAGCCAGTGGCGAAGGGCGAAAACGGCGTAGACCTTAAGGGGTAAAGTGGTGGAGGGTCGTAGTCCTGGTGTAGTGTTGTGGAAAGAATGCCACCTACTGCTGGAAGGAGGTGCCTCATGCCATGGGGAAGGAGGGGAGGCCAGAAAAGTGAGGCTGAGGGCTGGGGAACGGACCAGGGGCGAGAGCAAAGGGCCTGACCGAGGAAGTCAAGAAGGTGAGCGGGGTGAGGGGGCTGGTGCGTTGTGCCACGTCATGGGGGAAAAGAGGTTGGGTAGCCCGGGGTCCCGAGTGGGGGATGTAGCGGGGAGGCAGGAGCTGGACGTGTAATGTCTCGTATTTTCTGTTTATTATTTTTAAATATTATATGGAATTATTTCGAGACCAGGCGCGAAGACGGAACATCATTCTGAGGTCTAGTGATCCCGGAATGGTGGTTTGAACTTTTTTTAGTTAAGTGAGTCGACACTTGTGTGCAGTTGTGGTAGTTTCCAAACGGATGCCCGGATTAAAAATCTGAGCACATCATTGCATCCAGGAAAACGACTTTACCTACGAATGAGGCTAACCTTGACCGGCGCAGGTCGAGGAAAAAGGTAATTTTCGGATGTTTTAAGTAAAATAAAATAAATTAAATTAACCAGTTTATTTTATTTCATTTAAGGAAACATTCGTTGCAGCGTGGAAACGGCACAATTGTTTCCTAAATTCATGGCATGTCTTAATGACTTCGAAATGGCAAGTCAATGCCATTAATACTTCTGCATAATTAAATGCCAACTTTTTTCCCTTTTTAATGGGTTAAGAAATTGTACGTCATTGGAAATGTAGAGAGAGGAACCTCTCCAGAATCCACGGCACGTTGGAGAAAATTCTCGACGACGAACGACAACAGATCGAAACCAAGGATCATTGCGCCGATGTCGAAGGATCTCTACGGCAACGGCAGCATGGCGCCTTCGTCAACAATTGATCCTTTTGAAAGGTAGAGGTTGTTATTTCGATATATTTTCCCCATATTTTGAGTTTAAACGACGAATGCGGATCAACCACGAACAAGTTAATCCGTGGATTCGTGCATTCTTGCGGGAGGGTTTTCTTTGGGATGATTTTGGGGAATTGATTCATGCATTATGTTTTTGTTGATTCTTGCCCCGTTTTAAGCCTATTAATGGGAGCGGATCAACTCCGTGACAAACGACGGCAGAGGTTCATTCCTCAATTTGTTTATTTGGATTTTGCTTCCTCCTTTTTCCCCGTGCGTTCTTCGCGTTCTTCGCGGGGCGACAAACAATGGATCATTGCGCATCCGTTCTTCAATGCAACGATCCCAAATCGGAGGTTCGACATCGCAACGTCCTTGTGTAGGTGTGGCGACGATGGCAGACGACAAATAGGATCGGATCAGAAAGAGCGTTCTTCGAGCTTTCTTCGTGCGGGAAGATCGGAACACATTTTCGGAGCCGATCGGAGGCCCGAAAACGACGGAAGTGGCTTCATGAGGTCGGGGAAACCCGAACCTGTAAGTTTTGCGGTGATTGGATGGCCGGATTGATGATCGGAACAGCACGAGAGGCGCGCTGGCGAGGAGCGTTGTTTCTGGAAATTTCTAGAATACACAGCGTGTACTTCCGAAGAACATGCCGTGTAGTTTTGGCGGTGGCGGCTAGGGTTTTGGGGTCAGAGAAGAATCACATGGCATGTGACCCCAGTCACACGGCGTGTTGTACCTTCCCCAAAGCTCGGCGTGTACTTTGGAAAGTACACGGACACTGGATGATCTACACGGCTTCAGGGGGCACGGCATGTACAGCTTGGCAGAGGCGGCTACACGGAGCTCAGCGTGTATCCCGGGGATACACTGACACGGGGTGGAGTACATGACTGTGTACTCCCTCACCCATCCAGGTGAGGTAAACAGCGCGGGTCACCTCTTGTGTAGATTGCACGGGTTGAAGTACACGGGTTGGTGACCGTGTACGGGCACATGGCCAGAGTACACAAAGCCAACCCCAGTTACCCAGACATGGCGTGTACTCCATACTACACACCATGTACTATGTTTTTCTACATGACTAGCCTCACGACACATGCCATTTACACGGGCAGTACCTGGGGTCGGACAACACTGCGTGTATCATTTCTACATGCTGTGTACTTTTTGGAAAATGGATTCGTCCCTTTTGTTCACTGTGCCTTGAACATATATCATTTGGGTTAGTGCCCCTACTTCTTGTTCCCCTGAAGGTCGGGAATCATTCCCTCACACAAGATTATGATTCCTTCAGTAGGACTTTCTGTGATAGAGTCAAGAATCCATCCAAAAGGCCCGGATCGAGATCCCTTATCCATTCCAGACCCTAGGTAGAGTCACGTATTGGCGTGACCAACTTTACCGGGCATTGATCCTCTACCTAGAAGGTGAATTCCGGATGATTCGCGGTATCCCCCATGGCCCTGGTAGTGATCCTCATCTGTGTATCGAAATCTTTCCCACTCCGGAGTGTGTCTCCTGTAATGAGTGTAGCTATATCTCGTGACGGTTCCAAACGAATAGCTCTTCCCGGGCGGACATCATCAGAGCTATAAGACTCGTGAAGTGTGTTCTCCCGGAACGAGCGCATCACAGAATCTTTAGACAGAATCCCTTACAGGGGTATGCGGTTGCATGACTTGTCTCTAGACCACAGATCTGGGTTTTGAGTATATCTGTTTTGTTTTATATGTTCTCTAAACATATATTATGCATAGATGACTGTACCTTTACTTTGTGTACTACTTTGTGGTTTTCGGGGTCCTCTACTAAGTATTGTTATACTCACCCCTGCACGGGCTTTTCCTGCACGTCTGGTGTCTTGTGCAGACGATCAGCCTTTTCACAGGGTCCAGGGTGGACCAGGATAGGACCAATCTTTCTGAGTTCCCTACAGGCCGAGGAGTTCCTACGACTATGAGCGACAGTCCCGGTACCTTTATGCTTATAGGTTGGACTTTTCAGTTTTTCAGACTCTTGCTTTTGGTGGTCTTGTATTCTGGCCCAGTTTACTTTTACAGCACTCTACCTTCGTCATACTCTGTTGGTTGGGTTTAGTTGTATGCATGCATTTTTGTTCCTTATTGTTTTACATTTCAACATTTGTGGGCTTGGAGATGTGTGTGTGTGTTTGTAGAGGTACTTAGGCAATGCCTCCCATGTTAGTGATATGCCTACTCGGTTCTAGTCACCAGCCCCTGGCCTATTGGAGGCGGGCTTGGGGAGTCACGGTGCTGGCCCCACTGGGACGGGTCATGACAGAGTGGTATCAGACGTGGTTGGTTCTAACTTAGGACCAAGATTCTTTGAGTTTGGTTTGGGGCAACAGTGTTGAGTGTTTCGGGGTTGGCTTTCAGGCCAGAGACTCCAGTGTTGGTGCGGCGGCCGACGTATCCATACACCAGGGCTCTGATAACCTGCTTTTCGACTCGGTACACAAAAACACTGGTTACGGGGAAAATAAAGGGTACATGCATCATATAAGAATGGGTTTTGCTTTACATGTACTTGGTGTTAGCTATCCAGATATACTCATTGACCGTGACACATATTGTTTCTTTATAGGATGCATCTGTGACGCGTACCCACTGGGATTCAGCAGCATGATCATGAGGATGAACACCTCTGTGATGAGGCTTCGATATAGGGACCAGCTCCCCAGGCATTGCCACCAGGTGGTGCACCTGCTATACCACCACCAGTGGAGAAGCCAGTGGTACCCGTTGTACCGACCGGGGAGGAGCGCAGGCTCAGCGTGCTCCACGAGTTTCAGAGATAGAGACCCCTCAGGTTCCGAGGCAAGCCCAACCCTTAGGAAGCTGAGGACTAGCTTTAGGCAGTGACCAAAGTTTTCCGTCTAGTGAGGACACCGGAAGACCAGATGGTGATCCTAGGAGCAAGCCTTATTCAGGGTTTGGCGGGACGATGGTGGAGTCTGACCACGCAGACTCACGATGAGGAGAATATTTCGTGGACAGAGTTTGAGTGACTCTTCAGGGAGGAGTTATCTCCGGTTAAGCTGAGAGTTGTGCACATCCAGGAGCTTCTTCAACCCCAACAGGGCAGTATGACGGTGGCTGACTATTCATCAAGGTTCACCAACCTCGCCAGGTACTCGATGGATATGGTCAAGAATCAGTACTTCAGAGATCGGACCTTCAAGTGAGGTCTACGGCATGACATCCGAGCTAGTGTAGTGCCTCTATGCATTTCGACTTATGCTGGAGTGCTCGAGCGGGCCTTGGTGATCAAGAGCTTCTTGGCGGAGCAGAGACAGCCGCCGGCAGTCAGTAGTAGGAAGACAGGTGCAGAGACACCGGCAGCAGGGAGCCGATGTCAGGCACAGGGATCTGGATGTGGGAGACGTTATAGGAGGACCCAGGATAGGGGATCGATAGTCCATGGCTCTCAGGATGGATCCAGTCAACCTAGGGAGAAGCGATGCTACACATGCGACGGTAGGGGCATCTCACTAGAGATTTCCCGACACGTCAAGCTGCTGATAGGGAAGTGGTGGATGGACCATCGAGGCAGAGAATGGAGTAGGCAGATCCGCCAGGCGGAGGATGTGGCAGAAGATCAGGGAGAGCTGCGGGTGGTGGCAGACGCTTCGACTTACTTCCACCACCACCCCCTGGAGGTCCGCACCAGGCTCAGGGACCTGGGGGACAGGGACGGGGACAGCTGCATGCGGTCGAGGCGTATGACCCAGGGGCTCCAGGTATGATTCGAGGTACTATCTGTGTCTTTTCTACCTTAGCTTCCATACTCATAAACACAGGTGCTAGTCATTCCCTTATAGCCACATTTCTTGTACAAAACCTCAAGATTCTGGTAGAACCGTTGACTCGATCCTTACGCTTGGAGACACCTACGGGAGGAGACTCGACGATCACACACCTTTCCAGACAGTGTGATCTTACCCTTGGAGGTGAGAGTTTCAGTTGTAACCTCTTGGTGGTAGCGTCGAGGCCTTATGACGTAATTCTCGGTATGGATTGGTTATCTTTGGTCCATGCCCAGATTGGTTGTTTTCGGTGAAGGGTGTGGTGCGTCTGCCGTGATGGAACAAGGTTTTCCTTTGTCAGAGAAAATGAAACCCAGGTAGCACAAAATGGGCTCATGCATAGGAGGGTGTAGTCGATCACACATGAGTTGGCTAGCCTTACCCTCGGAGCAGTAGATTTTGTGAGCTCTCAATTCCCAGCAGTGGTGGCGGAGTATGAGGACATCTTTCCCGAAGAAGTTCCAGGACTACCTCCCCGCCAGGAAATCGACTTTTTCATCGAATTACACCCCTGGACTACACCGATTTCATCATCAGCTTATCAGATGGCTTCCGCGGAGCTTCGTGAGCTGAGGGTGCAGTTGGAGGATTTGCAGACCAAGGGTTTCGAAAGACCCAGCATCTCACCCTAGGCATCCCCAGTCTTGTTTGCGAAGAAGGCAGACGCGAGTCTGAGGTTGTGCATAGATTACCGGGGCCTGAACCAGGTTACGGTGAAGAAAAAATATCCACTTCCAAGGATCGATGACCTCTTCGATCAGCTAAGAGGGGAACAGTGGTTCTCTAAGTTTAACCTTCGATCAGGCTATCACCAGCTATGAGTACGGGAAGAGGATATACCAAAAATGACTTTCAGATGTCGCTACGGTCACTATGAGTACTTGGTGATGCCCATTGGCGTGAAGAACGCCCCCACAGTGTTCATGGGGCTAATAAACCAGATCTTCCAGCCGTACTTGGACCGGTTCGTAGTGGTCTTCATCGACGACATCCTTGTGTACTCGGCGTCAGAGGAAGAGCACGTGAGACACCTGCGGATGGTTCTAGACGTACTCTGGGAGCACCATCTTTATTGGAAGCTCTCAAAGTGTCAGTTCTTGATTCAGGAAGTCCACTTTCTGGGACATGTCATCTCGACAGATGGAGTGGTTTTGGACCCAGCTAAGGTGGAGGCTGTGTTAGAATGGGATCCACCTCGGAGCGTAACGGAGGTGTGAAGCTTCCTTGGGTTGGCAGGATATTACCAGAGATTCATCCCTGATTTCTCCCGGATATCAGCACTGATGACGGCCTTGACCAGGACAGGGAAACCCTTCGTGTGGACAAAAAAGTTCCAACAGGCTTTTGAGAAGCTAAGATAGAGTTTATCGAGCGTCCCAGTCTTGAGATTGCCGGAGGAGGGTGTCAAGTACATTGTTTTCTGCGACACATCAGGGACCGGGCTCGGCTGTGTCTTGATGCAGCGGCATGCAGTGATTACTTATTGTTCGCGCCAGCTTAGGCCACATGAGAAGAACTATGCGACCCATGATCTCAAGTTAGTAGTGGTTTTCTTCGCATTGAAGATGTGGCGACACTACCTTATGGGCGAGCGGTTCATTTTCTACTCTGACCAAAAGAGCCTCAAGTACATCTTCTCACCGAAGGATCTGAATCTGAGGTAGAGGCATTGGCTAGAGTTACACTAGGACTATGATTTCTAGATCATCTATACTTCTGGGAAGGGGAACAAGGTGGTGGATGCTCTTAGAAGAAGGTTGAGCTCACAGCTGTTGAGTGAGGCAACACAACAATTAGCCACATTACAGTTATCCTTCGTGGATGGAGAGGATACATATTACCTACAGTCGATGGTTGTCACCCCTCCACTCTTACATAGAGTTAGGGAGGCACAACTTGGGGATGTCGACTGTGTGGTCTTACGTGCTCAGTTATCCACAGGACATTCTTCTGATGGATATTCGCAAGGTGGGGAGCACGTACTTCTTTTCAGAGGACGCACTGGTGTACCAGTGGTGTTGTAGGAGGAGGTCCTGAGGGAGTTCCATACATCCCCTTTGGCGGTATATCCTGGAGTGGCAAAGATGTACCAGGACCTACGATGCCAGTTTTGGTGGTCAGGCATGAAGAAGGAGGTGGCAGAGTTCGTTTCTCGATGCCTCACATGCCAGTAGGAGAAGGCAGAGCACCAGGTTCCAGCAGGGTTAGCTCACCCCCTGGAAGTTCCAGAGTGGAAGTGGGATGGAATATCGATGGACATCATGACGGGCTTACCATGGATGTCCAAGGGGCACGATTCCATCTGGGTGATCGTTGACCGACTCACCAAGTCGGCCCACTTCCTAGATATTAGGGAGTAGAGTTCCGTAAAGAGCTTGGGACGCCTCTACATACAGGAGATAGTTCGGCTTCATGGCGTCCCCTCGACTATAGTCTCAGACCGAGATGCCCGCTTCACATCCCAGTTGTGGAAGGGATTACAGGAGGCTTTTGGGACTCAGCTACGCCTGAGTACAACATTTCATCCCCAGAAGTATGGTCAGACATAGAGGACCATTCAGGTTTTGGAGGATATGTTGAGAGCCTATATCTTAGACTTTGGTCATAGTTGGGAGGACCACCTACCACTGGTGGAGTTTTCATACAACAACAGTTACCACTCCACCATTGGTATGGAACTGATTGAGGCCTTGTATGGGAGACCCTGCCGGTAACCGCTTTGTTGGACCGACCACAGAGAGTCAGCACTCATGGGTCCAGAGTTGGTGCAAGTTACCACAGAGAAGGTGAAGATCATCCGGGAGTAGATGAAGACTGAACAGAGCCGGCAGAAGTCTTATGCTAACAGACGGTGGAGACCTCTGGAGTTCGAGGAGGGAGACCACGTCTTTCTTCGGGTCTCACCTCGATGAGGGTTGCGGATATTTGTCCAAGGCGGCAAGCTATCTTCGAGGTTCATCTGATATTTTCATATCCTGGGAAGAGTTGGAGAGGTGGCGTACCGCCTTGATCTACCGCCACAGTTGCATCGGGTACATGATGTCTTCCACGTGTCGCATCTGAGGAGGTACGTGCATGACCTATCGCACATGATCGACTGGGGCGAGCTGGACATCGAGGATGGAGTTACCTTTGCTGAGTACTTGGTGGAGATCGAGGATCGGTAGGAGAGGATCCTTCGTGCACGATTGATTCCCTTAGTGTGCGTCTGGTGGCAGCACAGGAATCCTCGGGAGAGCACGTAGGAGCCGGAGGCCCAGATCCGTGCCCAGTACCCTCATCTTTTTTAGTAGCCTTTGTGTTGGCTTATCAGGGACGTAAAGCCCCAAGGTGGGGAGAATGTAATGTCTCGGATTTTCAATTTATTTTTTTAAAATATTATATGTAATTATTTCGAGATCGAGTGCGAAGACGACACATCATTCCGAGGTCCAGCGAGCCTGGAATGATTGTTTGAAGTTTTTTTAGTTAAGTGAGTCGGCACTTGTGCGCGGTTGGGGATGTTTCCAAACAGATGCCCAGATTAAAAATATGAGCACACCGTTGCATCCGGAACGTCGACTTTACCTAATAATGAGGCTAACCTCAACTGGTGCGAGTCGAGGGAAAAAGTTAATTTTCGGAACATTTAAGTAAAATAAAATAAATTAAATTAACCAGTTTATTTTATTTCATTTAAGGAAATATCCACTACAGCGCGGAAACGGTGCAGCTGTTTCTTAAATTAATGGTGCGTCTTAATGACTTCGAAAAGGAAAGTCAACGCCATTAATACTGCCACGTAATCAAATGCCAACTTGTTTCCCCTTTTTAATGGGTTAAGAAATTGTACATCGTTGGCAACGTAGAGAGGGGAACCTCTGCAGAATCCATGGTGCGTTGGAGCAAATTCTCGACGACGAATGACAACGGATCGAAACCAAGGATCGTTGTGCCGACGTTGAAGGATCTCGAAGGCAACGACAGCACGACGCCTTCGTCAACGATCGATCCTTTCGAAAGGTAGAGGTTGTTATTTCGATTTCTTAACGACGAACGCGGATCAACCACGAACAAGTTGATCCACGGATTCGCACGTTCTTGCGGGAGGGTTTTCTTTGAGATGATTTTGGGGAATTGATTCATGTGTTATGTTGTTGTTGATTCTTTCCCCTTTTTAAGCCTATTAACGGGAGCGGATCAACGCCGTGATGAACGATGGTGGAGGTTTGTTCCTCAATTTGTTTATTTGTATTTTTCTTCCTCCTTTTTCCCCACACATTATTCGCGTTCTTCACGGGGAGATGAACAATGGATCGTTGCGCATCCGTTCTATGATGCAATGATCCCAAATCGGAGGTTCGACATTGCAACGTCCTTCTGGAGGTGCGGCGACGATGGCGGATGACAAATCGGACCAGATCGGAAAGAGAGTTCTTTGAGCGTTCTTCGTGTGGGAAGATCGGAACACGTTTTCGGAGCTGATCGGAGGCCCGAAAATGACGGAAGCGGCTTCGTGGGGTTGGGGAGACCAGAACCTGGAATTTTGTGGTGATCGGATGGCCGGATTGATGATCAGAACAGCACGGGAGATGTGCTGGCGAGGAGCTTCATTTCTGGACATTTCTAGAATACACGGTGTGTACTTCTGAAGAACATGTCGTGTAGTTCTGGCGGTGGTGGCTAGGGTTTCGGGGTCAGAGAAGAATCACACGACATGTGACTCCGGTCACACGGCGTGTTGGACCTTCCCCGAAGCTCGGCGTGTACTTTAGGTAGTACACGGACATGGGATGATCTACACGGCTTCAGGCAGGACGGCGTGTACAGCTCAGTAGAGGCGGCTACGCGGAGCTCGGCGTGTATCCCGGGGATACACGGACACGGGATGGAGTACACCACTATATACTCCCTCACCCGGCCAGGTGAGGTAAACAGCGCGGGTCACCCCATGTGCAGATTGCACGGGTTGGAGTACACGGTTTGGTGACCATGTACGGGCACATGGCCATAGTACATGGAGCCAACCCCAGTTACCAAGACACGGCTTGTACTTCATACTACACGTCGTGTACTAAGTTTTTCTACATGACCAGCCTCACGAAACGGGCCATTGTATACGGGCAGTACACTGGGTCGGACAACACGACATGTATCATTTCTACACGCTGTGTGCCTTTTGGAAAACGGCTTGGTCCCTTTTTTTCACTGTGCCTTGAACATCTTTCATTTGGGTTAGTGCCCCTTCTTCTTGTTCCCCTGAAGGTTAGGCATCATTCCCTCACGCAGGATTATGATCCCTTCAGCAGGACTTTCTATGATCGAGTCAAGCATCCATCCGAGAGGCCCGGATCAAGATCCTCTATCCATTCCAGACCCTAAGTAGAGTCAGGTATCGGCGTGGCCAACATTATCGTGTGTTGATCCTCTACCTATCAGGTGAATTACGGATGAGTCGAGGTATCCTCCATGGGCCTGGCAGTGATACTCATCTGTGTATTGAAATCTTTCCCACTCTGGAGTGTGTCTCCCGTAATGAGTGTAGCTATATCTCGTGACGGTTCTCGACGAACAACTATTCCCGGACGGATGTCATCAGAGTTATAAGACTCATGGAGTGTGTTCTCCCGGAACGAGCACATCACAGAATCTTCAGACGGAATCCCTTGCGGGGGTATGTGGTTGCGTTACTTGTCTCCAGACCACGGGTCTGAGTTTTGTGTATATCTGGTTTGTTTTATATGTACTCTCAACATATATTATGCATATCTGACTGTACCTTTACTTTGTGTACTTCTTTGTGGTTTTTGGGGTCCTCTACAGAGTATTGTTATACTCACCCCTGCACGGGCTTTCCCCGCATGTCTGGTGTCTTGCGCAGATGAGCTGCCTTTTGACAGGGTCTAGGGCGGACTAGGATAGGACCGAGCTTTCTGAGTTCCCTATAGGCTGAGGCGTTCCTACGGCTACGAGCGATAGTCCCGGTACCTTTGAGCTTACAGGTTGGACTTTGCTGTTTTTCAGACTCTTGCTTTTGGTGGGCTTATATTCTGGCCTAGTTTACTTTTACAGTACTCTACCTTCGTCATAATCTGTTAATTGGGTTTAGTTGTATGCATGCATTTTTGTTCCTTAGTGTTTTACATTTCAGTATTTTTGGGTTTGGAGATATGTGTTTGTGTACAGGTACTTAGGCAATGCCTCCCATATTGGTGATATGCCTACTCGGTGCTAGTCACCAGCCCCTGGCCTATTGGAGGTGGGCTTGGGGAGTCACGGCGTGGGCCCCACTGAAACGGGTCATGATAGGACGGTATAGGGGAGGGAGTGGCCTCACTAGATTAGGTAAAAGGAGGAGGACATCAGGAGGAGCAGGCGACGCAAAGAGCAGAACGGTGAAGGGGGTAGTCCACGACGGGAAACATGGAATTGGGGGGGCGGCCGGGTAGATTAGGGTTTTAGATATATTTTTTATTATTTTTAATTTTATTATATTAATAAAGTAGTAATAATATCAATAATAATAAATAATAATAATAATAATACCAATAGATATTTAAAAAGAATAATATTAAAATAAATTTAATGATAATATTATTACTATCATCTACCAAAATTATATTAACATGGCGATTTAAACATTTATAAAAAAAATTAGTTATCTTATACATCGGGAAACCGCGCGTTCACCAGGTCCAAACGCACGGGCACCGTTAACGTCATGGTGACCGCGCACCGGCCCGAGACCCATCGAAAAATATAAAACTTCAAAAAAGTTCAAACAGGGACCCAACTAAACCTTATCCAAATGACGCGAGACCAATAAAAGAATCAAATAACTGGTGTCCGTGGTCGAGGTGTGACATTCCTACTCTAGTAGTTTCTGCCTTCATGAACTATTCCATTTTTTCTCTAGAATATATTTTGATCACCTATTTTGGATCCTTATATTGGTATTTGTTTTTAAAATGAGTTTTAAAATAGAAACATATTTTTGAAACGGAAATGTGGTGTTTGTTATTTTAAAAAGGGAAAGCTATGTTTAGTTCATTAAATTAAAAAAAAATTTCTAAATGAATTTTTAAACTTGTTTTTATGGATTAGATTTTGTGGTTCTTTCCTACTAAGCTATTTTTTCTCACACCCTATTTTTTCCACTTAACATAGGTAGACCCGAGCTGTTTTGCATGTTTATAATTCTAGTTTGGGTATCTTTTAGATCAGGTTAGTCTTGTGGTCAGTGGTGAGTAAGAGGTCACATAGAGATTAAGTTATTCTAGTTTGGTATTAGTTTCATTCTATAGAAATGTTTTTTTATCTTTTATCATATTTTGACCTTATTGATCTATATACTGTATTCAGTGTTTACAGATCATCTTTGGTTTATTACTCTATTCCTTGTTTTGGTTACTTGATCCTAGCTTTTATCGGTGTAAATAATTTCCACACGGTATATCTATTATTCCCTAAGCTATTATCCATATTGGGAAGACAAAAACCACCTCTTGGGCCTTGCCACAGACTAGGTCAGGTGTCGTGTTTGATGGATTCTAGACCGGTTTCATGACAGGGTTACTTATTCTTCCTCTTCTCTTGCAAAAATGAAAGAATTATATTTTTTGGTACAAAATGGAATGCATAACACAATTTTTTCCTCCTTTTTCTTCTTATTTAACTTTATCTACTGTACCTACATGGGATTTTAAAAATAAAACTATATTATATATCTTATACTACATGCAATACTAATCCAAAAAAATGAAATATTATAAATTAAATATAACCATTATAATATAGCCACTTAATTTTTGGGTATAAATATGATTGACTACATTATAAAATATATATATATATATGTCCTAATAAATATAAATTTATTGATAACTTCTCTATAAATAATCACTCGATTTTTAGTAATGTTATTATATTCATTAAAAATTGTTTTTCTTCAAAAATCATTTTTTTGAGGAAATATTATAATTAATTTTTTTAACTTTTACAAATTTTATTTAATAAAAAATGTTTTAAATTTTGAAATCATCATATCAAAATTATATTATGGTGTAATTTTGATATTTTTCTGCAAATTTTGTTTTTTAATAAATATTGAAAAATACTACTTTTTTAAAAAAATATATTTTTATGTAAATAATTTACAAATAAAAATTCAATTTTAGATTATATTTTAAAAAAAAAAATTGATTAAAAGTAATCCAATTATTGTTTTTGTGATTAATTTTATAATTTAATTTGGTATAAAACCATTTTTATACATAAAAATGAATTTAAAAAAATATTTTTGTAAGTTACTCATTATAACTTTAAATTAATTTCTTCCACTTCTTCAAATTAAATCTTGAAAAATAGTTTTTATATTTGGAATCATTAGTTCCAAATTTGGTAAAGAGGTCCCTTTTATTTTTCTTCATTGTGAACAGTAACCATAGTAAATAATTGTCACCACACTCAGGGTAAATATAGTAATTCTAGTTAAACATAATATTATTAGGAATAAAAAATAACCCATACACTTGACTTTATCCAATTGGATGAGTGGCATATGACCATTTCCCTTCATATTTCTAGAATATAGAAACTTGGTTCCATACATCTTTTATTTGTACCCTTATATTATTTTATGTAAAGAAAAGTCAAAAATTCCTTTCTCTTTGTTTTATTATCCATAATGTTTTTAAATAGATCTAAATAAAGGCTATGTAAGGTTATAAATTTTTTCTTCCAAAGATAATGACTTTTATGTCATGTTAATTTATTTCTAATTATTAGTGATGAAACTATTTCCTTAAATTCTTACAGAGTTCTAATACAGTATTTATTCAATTAATGTAAAAAAATAAATGATTATTAAAATATTAAAAGTAATATAATTTGAATAAATTATTGTGTCATAATAATTTTATAGGTAAATATAACATGTTAGTGATGTGTGAAAGAATCATACTCAAATTTCATTAATTTCATGTTGATTTAAATGTCAAATAAATAAATAGTATCAAAAATAAAATTAATGATATTTTATGTCAAATAATATTTTATTAAACTATTTAAAAATCACTAAAATAATAAAAAATAACATTTTGGATGGTAAATGGTAAAAAATATCTTCCCTTTTACATTAATGAGATAAATTTCACCTTATAATTAAAATTATAACAATTTAATATTAAAAAAGTCATTACTACATTTAATGTTAAAATTGTATAACTAAGGCTTAATAAAAAAGATAAGGTTAAAATTATATCAAAACCAGTCAAAAATTTATTGTATTTTGTTATTAATACAGTAAATTCCTTATCAAATAAAAATGTCATTTTGGAACTTTTTAACATGAATTAAAAACCTATTGTATTATAATATTTCATGTAATTCCAAAAATGACATAATTGATATTTTATAATAAAGAATATTTTATTAAATGATATAAAATAAATAAAACCATATATTCATCAATTTGATTTTTATATGTTTTTTAATATCAATCTTTTTCCATTTATAGTCTAATTATACTTTTATAGTAACTATCTTATCCCCTAAATAGTAAAAACTTCATTATGTAAATAATTGTCACAAAGAGTTAACATAGATTAAAACAATGAGATATAGATTAAACCTAATTTAAAATTGTAAAAAAATTATAATATTATTTTTACCTATACTCATAATATATTTTAATATTATCCTTTTTATCCTTTTTCTATATAAATTAATTAATAATAATTTAATATTTTATATAATTCCACAAGTACACCTACCCTCACATATAAAAGGGAACCTCTGCGCCACTTTTCTTCAAAATTTAAGAGAAATTTTGTTTAGAAAATACCTTCAAAAATCCATTTAAAATATCCCTCCCCATACTCTACAAGACTTAGTTTGGGATGAATATCAAATTTATAGTTCTTAAGGTTTAAAGAAAAGGAGTTCATCCGAAGAAGATGTATAGTTCTTAACCAAGCATTTTCATTATATTTCTTATTCTAACACCATTAAATATTATTCAACCATGATGAAATAATAACACCAGTATCTTAAATATATTTATATTTCATTATGTTAATGTAATTCCCTATATCTGTCTCATCTTAAATCCAATGAGAACGAAATATTTCGTTCATGTGTACAGCGAACTACCACAAGTGAATCGATGTAATATATTTTCCTTAACATACACTCATGAATGGATATAATTATGGATATAATATATATATATGATAATAAATAAATATTTACTATATTTAGAAGATAATATTTCATCCATTTTCGTTCCGTCCATTGAAAAATGATAACATCCTTTGTGTGTACATGGGGATTACAACCTATACAAAGAGATGTGATCCATTTTTCATATCTAAATCCCATGGATGCTATATATAAGTGTACATGAAGAAGTTATATGATATTTATGATATAATAATCATTAAAAAAACATAAAATAATACATACATTATAGTGACTCATTCTTTTCAAACATATATATCACATCTTATTAGATAAATATTCATTGCATCACATAATGATTCCCACAAGAATAATTTAGGACTAGTTCCGTTGGAAACATGGATACATAAAAAATTGGTTTATAGGTGAAATACATCATCTCCCACTAAGTTCTACATAATTAGAACCCCTCATAGACATATCATACATAATACCTTTCTTCAAAAGTTGTGTAAAGGAAACATAATAAAGGGTTACATCATATGATTAGTAAAGGTAAACAAGATATATATTAACATAAAGTGAGAATAAGGGTATGAGAAATAGATAATAGCATTTTTAAACCATGAACTTCATATTATAGATCATAAACATGAGTCATTTCAAATATTCTGGTAGTTCATAAGACATGAATCATAATGGAATCAAATAATATGATCTATAAGAGAATAACATTAGAACAAAAAATATATTTGTGGCATAGACATAAAAATATAATATTATTTTTGTTTTATTTTGGGATCATTTCCTCGGATATAATATTGGATTGAATTCGCTCCCCCCAACCATCTTAGTAGTCAAGGTCCATACTCAAGACTTTCGTAGTAAAAAGAGTCCCTTATATAACTGGGTTCACTCTCCATTCCAGTCATGATTAATTCATTATATTTCCATATTTTTCCAATGCATTGGGGAGAGATATAGATACATTACATCACATGAAAAAATCATACATATGTGTTTGAAAATATCATTAAACATTCATCATATCAAAAACCATTAAATGGAATATTTTTCATAAATATTCCTCATAGATAAATCTTAGTAAAAAAATAGGTTTCATAATAATTTAGTCAATTATTTATAGAATAACCTATAGAAAATGAACTGGATTCATAACCATTTCATCCATTCATCATAGAATAACCCATGGAAATGGACCTAGTTTCATAAACATTCCAATAATTCATCCTAGAATAACCCATGGAAAATAAATAAGTTTAATAATCATTTCATAAATTCATCATCTAATAATCCATGTAAAATATATGGTTTTCATAATCATTTTATCAATTCATCATAGAATAACCCATGTAAAATGAATTAGTTTCATAAAAATTTCGTCAATTCAATATTTTATAAACTGTGGAAAGTAATGGGTTTCATAAATAACATTCCATAATAATGATAAACCATATAGAGAAATAATAATGAAGGTATAATTAGATCATATCTCTATAAAATATTATGTATCATCAAAGGATGTCTTATTGGATGGAAACTGATTTTGAAAGGTCACTTGGAATATTTCATGAGGAAAATAACCTTTATTTGAAAATAACCTTTTTAAAACTAGACATTCATAAAATATAGTAGAAATATGTTTCTCTGAAAATAATTTTAAATTGTTTCAAGGTAGTATTGAAAGAAAGTAATTTCCACAGTATTGGTAAATTCTATTAATTTTGTACATGTAAAAAGGAAATATTCCTTTCACAATTTGGTAAAAAGTAAAAAAAAATAAACCATTTAGAAAATGAAAATAAAATTACTTTAAAGCAATTTTTTAATATTAAAACATGATAAAAATTTCTATAAAAATATTTTGATATTATTAAATACTTTCTTTAAAACATTTTTAGAAAGCATGGACATGGATAAAAAAATGATTTTCAACTGAATAGAGAAATAAAGGCAGTTTTCCTTAAAAATATTCTTTTATATTCATGAATATATAAATAGAGTAAAGTAAAAGGAAAAAACTAATTCGTAGAAATAAACATGGTAGAATAAAATTCATTAGTTTCATGACAAATATATCATATGATTTCATAAATGGGACTTAATCATAAATATCCCTGATAAACAATGGGATTGTAACATAAAACCATAACCAATTTGGTATCTTTTGAATCATAATACTCATGAATGAAAAAAAATTATATAGATATTTATATACCATAATTTGCATGAAAAAATTTAAAAAATTCATTCATTTGATGTATATATACCAGAAAAAATATACAAGTGGGGTATAAGGACGGCTTTCTGCAAAAATAAAAGTGATATCAAAATCCCTTACCACTTGGGTAACATTTGAATCATAATATACATTAAAGATAACATAAAAATAAACATTAAATATCTCTAAAATAATTATATTTATGATATAAAATTTCAAATGGATGGTATATATATCACACAAAACAAATGAGTGGTGATTATGGCATATCTCCCAGAAATAGACACTTGAAATCTCTTACATAAAGTCTCAACTTCTTTATTAAAGGTTAAAACCTCCAATAAAATAATTATAGGTTAATTATATATCTATTATAAAAACTTAATTATATAAATAAGACCATATATTATTTACTTATGACCTTTTATTACCCTTTTGTTAATAATTCATTGTAAAAATCACATTTCAGGTTATAACTGATGTGTTTTTCATTGATGTTATTTTTTTATTTTTCTAGTCCATTTACATTGATCGTGGCTATATAATATTAATAACATTAACAATGATATAAATATTATATATATTCAATACATATGTATTTATATTAATCTATAAAACATAGATATAGAAAATCAATTACACTCTTAATGGAGACGGTTGGTCGTACGTATGCATGAATGTTATTTCCATTTTCTCAACGAATTAAATAAAAGAACATAAAATGATATTTTGCCTTTATAGAATCATTTTTAAGTCATTTATATCACATATTTTTATTAAACATATAAATATTACCTTTCATTTAAAGTGAAAATGAATAATCAATAACATTGTTTTACGATGCGGTATATCGTCGTACACACAAGAAACATTATCATATTCCGGTGTAAAAGAATTCAAGAGGTAATAATTGATTTTAAATTTAAATAATTTTAATTATTTCATTAATATCATATAAATATTCTAAATCCATCATTATATTCAACCATGATATGTGGAGTTAGAAAACGAATGACATTGGTCCGCGAGGTGGTAGTTCGTCCTACAAAAGATCGATAGTTTTTATTCCCACATGATGGAAGAGGATATATATATAGGTTATAACACTAAAATAAAAAAAATATTAGTATATGGGATATAATTATGTTATTATATTTTCATATTTTTAGAATATTCTAATTATGTGGAAGATTAAATAAAACAAAAACACAAGTTTAAGAATTTTACCTCTTCTTTAGAGAACCTCTTTAGATTTATACCAAAATACTTATTATTAGGGATTCAAAATAAAAATAATTCCTTTAGTATTTGGGGATATAATTAAGGAATATATTTTTTAAGTAATTTTCCAAGCCAAAGGGTTTTTTATTTTTTTAATAAAATATGAGAGGGGGTTCGCTTTTATAAGTGGGGGGAGGGGACACATTTTGAATTTCTGAAAAGTCAAAGGTGTCCCTGTGTTTGAAAGATGACAAAAGGATTCCAAATGGTTTATTTCAGAATAGAATCTTTTATAAGGTACAAATAAATCAATAAAATAGGAATTTGACATGTCTTTAGGTCATTTTAATCCTTATTTGTTATTTTAACCGCCCAATAAACTTGCTTTATCTTTAATTGTGGTAATTAATGTTTTCTTTTATTATTGATAATTTTGAGAAAAAAATTAGTTGAACTTATTATATAATATTAATCATTATTATTAAAAATAATTAATACATTTTTTCAAATTAAATTCACATATGAGGTAAATTTTAATTTAAAATTAAACCCACATACGCAACGAAAAATGAATTTTCCAAAGAAAAACCTTTCCAATGTTTTAAAAAATGATACATAAAAATTAAATATTAAATAAATTATAATGAAAAAAATTGGATAAATTATAATATAATTTATCTAATTTTACATTTACAACCATTTTTTAAAAAAATAATCCTTTTAAATTATTTAAATTAAAAGGAAGTTTTTAACAAAAAACTGAACTTTACACTATTTATTAAAAAATTAAATCTTTCAGAAAATTCCTAGATATTCACCCTATCAAAATTTCGAAAATATGGTTTAAAAAATGAAAATTATTTTTAAAAATAAATTTTATAAAATTTCCAAAAATTAATAATAATTTATGTGTGAAAAAAAATCTATGAAAAATAGTTTTCCAGAAAATGCATTTTTTCATGGAAAAGTTTATTTTATATTAACTCAATGACCAGTATTCTACGTTATATGAATTTAAATTAAAATTGTTATATATTATCTATATATTTTATTTATATCATTCAGTATTAGGGGTAATTAAATCAAAAATCATTATGCACTTTAAAATACTCTTTAGAAAAGTGTGATTTTTTGTGTAAAAATAGATTTATACCAAAATAATGAAACTTTATAATCCAAATGAAATTAATTATATTAATAAAAATCGAATGGATCATATTTCACTTAATGATAAAATCCATAATATAATTAATCTTTAAATTACTTGATTTAGTTGATGTTAAAAACATTATTAACAAAAATTATATTTTCACGAACAACCTAATCTTTTCAGAAAATTCCAAAGAATTCACTGTAAGATAATTTTTATATGATCTTCTAAAAATTGATATAAATTTTATAAAATAAAATTAATAAAATTAGGAAAAAATAAATATATTATCTTTGAAAAAAAATAAATTTTTTTTTTGAAAGAAACATATTTTTGAAGCATAAATTGATCCTTAATAAAAAATGTGTGGTTATTTCATAAGAATTGTTCATTACATTTTTATTTATTAGGACCTTTATATATATTTCATTTTTTTCATTAAAATAGGTGTTTTTTCGAAGAAAAATATATCAATAAAAACAAAATTTATTTGAAAAAAAAATATTTCATAAAATCCCTAGGTGTCACATACATTCTTTCCATCATGTTTGTTGAAAAATGGAAACATTTCTCATGCATACATATGACCTACCATCACCATGAATGTAACACAGTTCATTTTTCATAACCATTATTCATGTTTGGTTTTAAAAGGTTAATTTATGTCTGAAAGTGAGAATTATTATTGGATTATTATTCTAAAGATGATAAAATAATGACCTCATTGACTATAGTCAACCAATTGAAGTCATTTTGGATTTATGATCCTAATATCATCATAACATCTAATGTGAACTTAATTTATCAAGTAACCGAATATAACATGGTATTACATTATATAAATTGAATTATAAACATTAAAAAATATTTTTAATAAATTAAATACTTGACATAAGTTTATTATTTAGATATATAAAGAACATATATGATGAGTATGACTAGAGATAATAGGCACTTTAATTTAAAAGCTCATTTTAAATTTTTTATTGATTTATTTTATAAATATTTTCCTTCCATGTCCAAATATTTAAAATTATTTTATGGAGGTATTTATATTGAAATAAATTAATTATAAAAGTCACTTTATATCTATTCTTAATTTCAAAAAAAAATCGAAGGGAATATTTTTACATGTTTTATACAGAACATTTAACCATTTGTTAAAAAACACAAAAAGAGATGTTTTTAATATATATATATGGAATCGTTGTATTTTCTCCCCATTGTAACATTTATTTAATATATTCTATTATTTTATATGATTTTATGTTTTATTAAAATAAAAAACTTATTTCCCTTTGTTCTCGGTAGTTTCAAAAAAAAGTGTTTTAAGTGGAATGGATATTTCAGTATCTAGAAAATTTTTTTCTCATTGGTGAAAGAAATATTTTTATATTTATGAAAACATTCATTTATTATGATAATGTTATCGTTTGTGAGAATATTTTATAATGATGGGTGTTTTTGTTATAAACCAAGGATGGGTGGCTCTATTATAATACAAGGATGGTTAGTATTGTTACAAACCAAGGATGGGTGGTTCCATTATAAACCAAAGTGGGTGGTTATGTTATAAAATAAGGATGAGTGGGTCCATTTTATCCCTCCAGTGAATTGGGTAATGATTTTGTACTCTAAAAAATTATGATATATGTTGATTTCATTGGTTATTCCATTTGTATTAATGATATGGAAAATAATTTCATAATTTACCTACATGATTTATTTATGATTTATATGGTCATTATAGAAACCTCATGATTCTATAAGATAATATAATGATCTTATATTTAAATAAAATTATTTTCTACTTATTATGTCTGAAAAGTATAACTTTTTGAAAATGTTTTCATGAGTTTATCATGATTTCAAAGAAACATTTGAGAGATTTTTTTGGATTCAAGATTTATAATTAAATATTTTATAAAAACATTAGGTAGAGAAGTTAATTTCTTAAGTAAGGATATTTTTATTTTGAGACAAAAAATTATTGTGAAAAAAAAGTAGATTTTTATAACTATTCAAGGTCTAACAGGTTTCTGTCTTTTTATTTGACCATTGATGAGCTTTTTACTCTCATCCCAAATTTTAAACTATTTTTCACATGGTTTTAAGGGTGAGAATGGAAAAGTATGAGGTCAAGATGAAAATTGTGAATATGTGTCATGAAAATAAAACCTATTATGAGTTCAATTTTTTTAGACAAATGGATACTAATTATAAGTTTACTCTTTGAGATGGGATATTTATTTATGTAAATTTTATGAACTAATTCTATAAAATTATAAACTATAAATATACTAAAATTTAATATAATGAATTTATTTCTTGAAACTCATAATTATGCAATGCTTATGGTTGGGTCTATATAGGTGATATCAAAGGAAATGTTTAGATAACTTTAAATATTTAAATATTTTCATGTGATATTAACTTAAGATTTGTGGATAGAATTATGGGTTTATATGTTTAAGTATAATCATAAGTTCAATGATATAGATACCCATTTAAGTATTTAAAGTAATGGGATTTTAAGGGGTCCAATGATATATTCGGAGATGTTTTATTGGGCGGAGGTATATATAAACCTTATGTTTAACATAAAAGATTATTTTATAAGAATAATGTTAGATGATTGGGGATACAAGTTGAAAGGTATGTTATAACATTTTAAGTTAAAACATTATTTAATTTTAAATATATTAAGTTTATTTTTGATTATGTTCATCCTTTTGGAATATTATATTAATTAGACTAATATTGTTCTAGAAAAAGGACAACCTTTAGACTGGGTGACAAATTATCACATCCAGCAAGACCATGGGACTTGAACTCATAGACAAAGGGTGACAAGGTTTTAATGCCTACCAATGGGTTACATGATGTCCTAGTTAGTGTGAAATTCATTTTTTACTCAAAATATTTTGTAGATAATGATTAATTTTATTGTGGGTACATATGTTTTATAATATAGATAACAAATGGGAATAAAAAGTGATTTCTTGATTAAGTTATTACTGATATTTTGAAGTAATTTCACAATTTTTGAAACCTTATATAACAAAGGTAAAGGGAAAATTATTGGAGTTTATTTAAGGAATAAAGGTTAAATTATATTTTTGGAATCATATATGATTTTAATAAAGATATATGGTGATACAGGTTGTTGATAGAAATGATTGCCAAATTTTATAGATTATATGATTATGGAATATCAATTTTTGGTAATATGGATTTATAAATGACTAATATTGATTGAAGAAAAATGTTTAATTAATATAAAAAGAATATATGAAGAAATAATTTTGTTTTTTGGGTTTCAAACTTGGTTAGGAATATTTTAAATAATATTGAGTTTATTCATTTATCAAATGGTCTAAGTTGAACTTTTCGTGTTATTATTTAGTCTTTAGAGATTAATTTTCTATTTAATCATATGAAGGTTTTTTTATATTGTGAATTAACGTACCATGTGTTAATAGTTCTGTTTTTGGTTAATGTCTAGATGATAGAGGAATGTTTTTTATCATTTTTTGGAATTATTTAATCTATTAGAAGTTTATTTTATCACTTCAGGCATTAAAAATTTGTCTTTAATACTCATATTTTAGAGAAAAATGATACTATGGAAGAAATTGATTAAAGGATGAAATTATACTTTTCATGTAATTATATTACATTTTTTATTATTTCGTAACTCTAGGAAAATTATCTTGAAACAAAAATGTCATCCTAATACCTTTATTTATAATGAGTCCGTGTATTTTTCATTCCTAATTGATTTAAGATCATTAACTTTCGCTTTATAAATCACTTTCTTATGATCAATGATTTCTATCAATCCCCATCCTTATTATGATGTTATTTTTCTCCTATATGTCTATATTTTCAATTCCTACTAACATTCTTATATTTAGAAACCTAGTTATGGGTTATACAAGATGAACTTCATATTTTATTTTCCCCCTTTTTCAAGATGAAGTTTTATACACCATTTTTATTATGAGATATTTCCACAAAGGTGTTTTCAATTGTTAATCCCTTGATTATTGATATCAATTTAAAATTATGAGGGCGAAATTTATTAAGGTAGAGGAAAATGTAACACACTAATATTTTTATAATATAACTATATCCGATAGCATATACGACACATAATACCAAACCTAAACGAACCATGAAATATTTTAATTTAAATATGAATGTTATAAACAAGATGTTAAATTTGAGGGTAAGACTAAAATTAAATAGATTGTGAAATATACATAAAGTTCATACTCAATAAATTCATTGATAACTGTTTAGTCAATAATCACACAATTTTTAGAAAAATAATTTTATTTTTCAAGAAATACATTTTCCTCATAAATGGGTTTTATTACTTTTTTTGTGAAATAATTAATAGTTATTTTCTACAAATTTTAGAAATTTTATTTGATAAAAATGATATATTTTTTGAAATAATAATATTAAAATTAACATATGGATAAATTTTGAGATTTTACTAAAAAAGATAGATTTTTCAATGAATTGTGAAAAATGAAGATTTTTATTAAAAATTGTATTTTGTATTAAAGTATTTAAAATTTTAAATTATATTTTATATTGGTTTAAATATTTTATTAATTCCATTTGATTTAATATAATATAATTATAGTATTTTAAATGGATTTTATACTTGTATTGGGAATAAAAACATATTTATGCTAAAAAGGGAATTTTTCTAAAAAACCATTTTTTAATACCTGTTGAGTTTTAATCATGAATTAGTTTCTTCCACTTATAAAAATTATAAATTTAATAATTTATTCTATATTTTTAAATAGTTGGTCCAAATTTTTATAATATATCCCCTTTATATTTGGTCATTTTGAATAGTAACCTCTGTAAATATTTATCACAACAGTATGGATAAATCAGATAATTATGGTTAAAAATGATATGATAAGGCCTAGAAAAATGGCCCATAAATTTTCATTTATCATGTTGGATTAGTTTATTATGTAAATTTCCATCCATGTTATGAAAATATGGAATATGTGTTCAATATTTCTTCAATTCTTACCTTTATATTATTTTATGTAAAGAAAAGTAAAAAATGTCATTTTTGTTGTTTTATTATATATACGTTTTCCACATTGGGTTAAATAGAGGATGTTTTCAATTATAAAAGGGTTATTTTAAATATAAATTATTATTTTTTGTCATAGTAATTTATTTTTAAGTTTTAGTGATGAATTGATTACTTTAAATGCTTAGCAATGCTAACACTGTATTTATTAAATTTAGAAAATAAAATAAATGATACTAAAAATATTAAGATTAATAAAATAGGAATTAATTATCATGATTCATGAATATTTTAAATAAATATAACATTTTCGTAATTTTAGAAAGAATTATACTCAAATTCCCTTGTTTTCAGGTTGTTTTCAACATCAAATTAAATTAATAGTTTCAAAAATGATATTAAGGATGTTTTATGTTAAATGATATTTTTTTAAATTATATAGAAATATTAAAATTAATAAAAAATAATAATTAGGATGATAAATAATACAAAATTTCATACCTTGGCCATTTATAATCCTATTTTCTCCTTATAAGTAAAATTATAGCCCTTTAATATAGAAAAATCCATTATCATTGTTAAGGTTTAAATTGGTTAAATAAAAGGTAAATTTGAAATATAAGTTTTAAAATTATATCAAAACCGGTGAATATTTTATTTTATGTTTTTATTAATACCATATATTCCTTACCCTCTATAATATTTCATTTTATAACCATTTTACATGAGTTAGACACGTATTATACTATAGTATTTCATGTATTTCCAAAAATGACATAAATGATATTTTATAATAGAAAATATTTTATTAAATGATTCAAAATTCTTAAATATACTATATTTGGAATATTTATTTTTATGTGGTTTAAAATATCATCAATAGTCAAATTATGGTTCAAATTTCCTTTTATAGTAACTATATTTACCCCTATATAGTAAAAACATAGTTGTTACGGTAACTGTCAAAATGGGTTAACATGGGTTAAAAAAATGAGATAAGGGAAAAAACCTAGTATAAACTTGTAATAAATTTATTTTATGATATGATTCCAACCCATCAAAATCATATCTTCAAAATATATCAGTATTATTCCTTTTTTCCTTGGAAATTAATTTAAAATTAATTTAATATTTTATATCATTTCAAGAGTTCCCCTCCCCTCACTTATAAATGGGGGCCTCATATTAGTTTTTATTAACACTTGAAGATCCATTAGTTTGTCCAAGAATAACATAAATCCATATCTTAAAGTGTAATGAAAAATACGTTGTGTGAAGATAATGTGTAGTTCTTAACCAAGAATTTTTTTTATTCCATATTCTAATAAATAAAGATTTATTTAACCATGATAAAATAATAAAACAAATATCATCCATATTCCAAGATGTTTTTATTTTAATGAAATACCTGATATCCATTTCCTCTTCCATCAATTGGGAGATGAAATTCTTTATTCATTTGTATAGCGGACTACCTCCTTACAAACTGATTAATTCATTTTCCTTTTCCACCTCTCACAACTAGTTATAATATTGAATTGAATATATATATATATATGATATTAATGAAATTATTAACATTCTGTAAATATAATATTTTATCCATTTTCTTACATTTCCATCCATTAAAAAATAATAAGATCGTTCATATGTATGTGTGGATTACCACTACCATGGAGAAATGTGATTCATTTTCCATAACTGCATCGCATAGATGCTATATATAAATGTATTTGAATAAATTATATGATATTTATGATATAATAAATATCAAGGAAATAAAAAATATCACTTAAATTAATTACATCATGATCGTTGAAATATGAAAATTTCACTCATTCATGTGTGTGGAATGTTCTGATTCCCATGTTTTTTATTCAATCATATGGTTTCTACATAAAAAAACATTACCAGGATAATATCATTATGACACAATGATTTATCTTTTTAATAAAGAATATTAATTTTTATTATCATAATATATATATCCTCCTCTAAATATACCACTTTAGGGCTCAAAACATTAGATGCATTAGTTATATACTTCCTTAGCAATGAAACATGAAACAAATAATGCTCCTTTGATAAACTCAAAGGTAATGCTACCTAGTAAACCAATTATCACAATTTATTCATAATTTTATAGGGTCCATTGAACCATGTTACCAAAATTATTTTTCAACCAAAACACACTACACCTTTCTAAGGAGATATTTTATGAAATACATTTTTCCTTACATCAAATGAAATATCTTTTCTCCGATTAATTGCATAATACTTTTTCATTCTATGTTATTTTATCATGTGGTGGTGAATAATTTTTACCTTCTTAACAATATCTTCTACCAATTATAGTCCCAACAATTCCCTCTCACTGAATTGATCCAAACATGTTAGAGTCCAACACTTCTTTCGATATATTACCTCAAAAGTTTCCTTCTAAATACTTGAATAAAAACATTATTATTTGAAAATTCAATGATATACTGATTTGGTAACGTCCCAAAATTTTATTAATGAAAAATCATCTTGATATAATTATATTTATTATTATTTAAAATGGTTATATAAATTATTCATTTCCTTGGTTATATGTTTTTTGATTTCAAAATACTATTAAGAATTGTGACTGTTTTTAATATAGTCGTTGAATAGTGATCACTTGATAAGTACAAATATAGGGCTTTGATGAATCTAATTTACTCTGGAAAAGGAAGTGATGGCCTCATCCATTATAATTTCTCCGTACGAAGACCATTTTTTATAGCTTGGAAAGGAGGTGGCATCACTAGGATTCGCTCTTGACCAACCCCAAGTTGAGCTTCAACATGTTAAGCTTGAGCAGAACCACCTACAGTGGAAGTGTAAGTTAAAAGAGATTACCACCGAGCGATGTTATTTGAGCCTCCCTAAGATTTTGTCACCATCGCACATCTTACCCTTCATAATTATGCTTTTTTTATAAGGGGTTATGTAAAAAACCCTAGCACAATGACTATGTAGATTATTTTTGTATAGAGAATATACATTCATATTATTATTGTTACTTTGTAAATAGTTTTTAAAGAAAAACTAGTATTTTAGTTAATATTCAATTAATAAATATATTTTTATGAATTAATGTATTTTTTAATTAAATAATATTTTAATTAAATATTATAAATAAATTACTTCTTATTAAATATAAATGAACAAATAATTTTTATGATTACAATTGTAATTTTTATTAAGGTTTGAAATCTATTTTTGTCAAAACCCATGAATTTTTTATAAATGTCAGTTTTTATTTTAAAATTAAAAAATCAAATATTTATAAAATTATTCAGATAAAATTAATATAATTTTTGGACTCAGGACATTGAAATTATCTAATGGGGAATTTTTCATAATTTTTTGAGACGTCCAATTTTTGGGTAAAAATTAAATATTGTTTAATTATATAATGTATTTTATGACATCCTAATGACCCAATAGTGATGTAATAAAATCTATAAATGGGTTTTTCGGCCAATATATCTTTTAAAATTAAAATAATGTGATTTTATATTTGATTTATTGATTTTATAGTGCCTTATTGGACCCTCTAAAACTTATAAATCATTTTAACATTTAAAATGATTTCCTTGAGAGTGTGACTCACCTCCACATAAGAAATCCTAATATTTTAAGAAGTTTGGTCATTGGCCTTATAAAATAATTTTTTCCACTCCCCTTTGAAAAACCTATGGAAAGAAGCCACAGGTTAGTTTTTGGTTTTTATTAGTTTTATGTGTGGTGTCCAAAACCTAAATAATAAATAATTCCATCACTTTTCTGATGCAAACCCACCCAAACACCCTCTTATATTCACTCAAAAACCTTGTATAATGTCCCTACCCTGACCTCATCCCTCTAAAATCCTCCCAAGTCACCCCAATCTTACAATAAGCCTCTCTCAAGCCTCTCCCAAGCCTCTCCCAAGACTTTGGGATCACACTTCCAAGTAAGGAATTTATTCCTTTCTTATTTTTGTCCAAATTTATTTATGTTTTTAAACCGTTTTATTTTCAATTAAAAATGTTGGGGTATGATTTATCACCTCCCCCATACTGACCAACTTATGTTTTAATTATGATATACTCCTTTATCTCTCATTAATGCCACCCATGTACACTTACTACCATACCGAAATATCGTAAGGAATTTCTCTCTTCTCATTTACATTCAAGAAATTATTTTACATTATGCATATAAATTCCATTACACGTGTTGGGATATTATGTTACGTTAACCCCTTACTTTCCATTTTCATTTGTAAATGATAAGATACCACTTTCATTCTCATCAACCCATTTTAAAATTTCTATTTGATGTCGTTATGCTACTGAAATTACACCAGAAGTTTCCATGCAAAAATCATTGTGTATATGAATACCATAACCATTTCTCTATCAATGGTTTTCAAATTTATGCACATGTAGTTTTTTATTGAGAAATTGAATTTATGTAATCCACATATCTTTTTTGTGGAATAAATTATGATGTTTATTGAATCCATGTTGTATGATCCATGTGGCACACTTATGCATTAAATAAAATGTTTATAAAGGGTGTGCCCTGATTGTACTCAAATGCATTGGGTAAAGATTAGTATCATGATAAATCATGTAAAATGAGGGTTTACTCATGATAATTTATGTGCAATGAGGGTTTACTCATGCTCCATGTGAAATAACCCTTAGATCATGTTAATATCTTATTAAATGTTGTTGCCACACTTCCATGTTATGATAATCATGTTATATCATGCATTTATGAGAGATAATCATGCTATATCATAAGCGTAATGCGGAAATTAATTATGGTGGTCCGATGGATAAATACAATGGTTCTAAGAAAATATAGCACCCCACCTTCCAAAGGTGTGGAAAGAAGCACCTCGAAAATTACCTGAAGGGGACGTCGTAATGCATTAGGTGTGGAAGTTAATGGCACCTATCCATTAAATTCCGACAAGAAAAATATATGGATGTGACAGAGGAGATGAATGATTTATTCGACCCTCAACACATTGTTCAATGATTTAACTGCAAAAAAACTATGTCACTTTTCAAACTAGTGCCCTAGGACAAGGGTTTTAGGAGGCAACCAAAAACCTCCAAGGAAGTAAGGGAGAGCGTTTTCCATCACTATACCGAAGTGAACCCCGACAACGAGGTGGTGACAGGTACGCTAGTTATTCATTCAAGAATATTGAACATACATTTTGATTCTGGTTCTAAACATTCTTTTATATCCCAAAAGTTTAGTAGATCAATCCCAACACCACCACAAAGCATGGAAGTAAAGATGACGGTGAGAACGGAAAATGGGGAAATCAATCCATACCATGAATATAACCTATCCCCTATCATAATTTGAGTATTGAACATCTCAAAAAACCTTATCATACTCCCTATGGTGGAATTTGTTGCAATTTTTTTTATCATTAGTTGGATTTCTTTATATTGAGCCAACATAAATTGTCGTGAGAGGGAAATCATTATCCATATGATGAATCAACCCTTTATTATATATAAGTGCAATAAGTAGGATGAATATTTTTTAGCGTCATCATCTCAATAATGGATATAATACCCTATGACCTTGTTTATTTTTCTCAAATGATTGAGTTTAATGAAACAACCATCCTTGAAGACGTGCCTATTTTAAGGTAATCCGTTGAAGTTTTTTTCGAGGAATTCCTTGGTCTTCCTCCTGGAAGAGATGTTGATTTCTCAATTGATCTTATACTTGGGGCATTTCCAAAATCCAAGAATCCACATAGAATGGATGTTGGGTAGATTAGGGAGATGAAGAAACAACTATAACAGAATCTGGATAAAGGGTTTATACGCCCAAGTGCTTCACCATGGGGTGCACCAGTCCTCTTCATCAAGAAGAAGGATAGTTCAATAATCCTTTTCATTAATTATCACGATCTCAACAAAATCACAATAAAGAACTGGTATCATCTACCACAAAATTTATGACTTGTTCGATCTGCTTTGTAGAGCACAAAACTTCTCTAAGGTGGGTCTACTGTTGGGATATTAACAAGTAAGGGTGAAGAGGGAGGATATCCCCACGAATTCTTTTTGAACAAGGTATGGGAACTATGAATTCATTGTAATGCCTTTCGGGTTCACTAATGCTCTATAAATATTCATGGACTTGAAGAATAGAGTCTTTAGAGATTACCTCGACAAATTTGTGGTAGTATTTATAGACGATATTCTTATATACTCCAAAACCAAGGAGGAGCATGATGAGAAATTTCTCACAACTGTGGGATATACATGGATCCCTCCAAGACAGCTACAATTGAGGGATGGATAAGGCCAACATCAGTAACGGATATCAGTAGCTTCATGGGGTTAGATGGATATTATCACTGATTTGTGAGAAATTTCTCACGATTGTCCAACTCTCTTACCAAGCGAACTTGAAAGGGTGTAAAGTTTTCTTGGAGTGATGAATGTGAAGATATCTTCATGGAGTTTGAAAGGAGGCTTATCACTACACCCATGCTAACACTACCCATGTGTGGAGAACTATTTGTGGTATATAATAATGCTTAGAAGAAGGTCATGGGTTGTGTGTTGATGTAAAATGAAAAAATCATTGCTTATGCTTCATGTAAATTGAAAGTTCATGATCAAAACTATCCAAAACATGATCTAGAGTTTGCTACAATAATCTCTGCTTTGGAAATTTGGTGACATTACCTCTTTTGGGAGAAGAGTGAAATATATACGGACCACAAAAGCCTCAAGTATATATTCACATAGAAATATTTGAACATGCACCAATGAAGATGGTTAGATTTGAACAAAGACTATGATGGCTCAATCCATTATCACCCTAGGAAAGAAAACAAGGTGGAAGACACTCTCAGTAGAAAGGAACCAGTGATTCTATCATTAATGAGAATTTAAAAGATCCACTCTTCTTAGATTTGATGAAGATGGATATGGTAATCATAAAGAAGGGAACATCATCAATCATTTCACTAATGATTTATGAAATGTCTCTTTTGTAAAGGATAAAGGATGCTCAAAAAGATGTTGTGGGAATTTAAGAATAAATTGGAAACTATTAGAAAAGGCAAATCCTCATATTTCAATGTTAACGAAGAAGGAATTGTGAGATTTGGGACAAGACTATGTGTCCCATAAAATCTGGAGTTAATGAATAAAATTTTGGATGATGCACATAGTAATAATTTCCCCATTCACTAAGGAAACACAAAGATGTACCATGATATCTGGGATCATTATTGGTGGGATAACATGAAGAAGGATATTTCTGTGTATACATGAAAGTTCCGGGTATGTCAGCAAGTGAAGGCTAAGATGTAGAAGTCAAAGGGGATGATAAATCCATTACTTATACCATCATGGAAATGGGAGAACATCACCATGGACTTTATCACCGAACTTCCAAAGACATCCAAAGGAAACAATACTATCTAGGTTGTTGTGGATAATCTTACAAAGACTACACATATTATTTCAATTATATAGGATTTCTCATTGGATCCACTCGTACGGATATATATCAGATAAGTGGAAAGGATTCATAGAGTACAACTATCGATTGTATCGGATCAAAATTCAATATTCACTTATAAGTTCAAGAAGAGTCTTCAGCATAATCTGAATACTGATTTTAACATCAGTACGACTTACTATCCTCAAATTGATGGCCAATCTGAGCAGACTATCCAAACACTTGAGTAAATGTAGAGAGCATTCCCAATGGACTTAAAAGGAGGATGTGATCAACATATTCCCCTAGTTGAGTTCTCTTATAAAAGCATTTTTCACTCAAGAATCCAAATGGATCATTATGAAGCCCTGTATGGGAAGAGGTGTAGAACAATGGCATGTTGGGATGAATATGGGGAGAGAAAACTCTTATGTCCAGAAATGGTCGAATAAATAGTGAATAAGGTTAAGACCATCCAGAAGCAAATTAAATCTATTCAGAGTCGAAAAAAGAGGTATGATGATAATCATTAACGAGATATATAGTTTGATGTTGGGGACATGGTATTCCTCTTCATATCGATGTGGAAGATAGTTATGAGATTTGGGAACAAGAGAAAGCTTAGTCCAAGTAACATCATCCCTTTTGAGATCCTTGATCGAATTTGAGTAGTTTCCTATCAACTATAACTCCAAAAAAACATATCTCAAGTACATGATGTATTCCATATATCACTCTTGAGGAATTACATACCTGGCCCATTGGTTGTACTCAATCTAGAGGTCGTACCATTGGAGAATGACCTCTCCTATGAAGAGAAGCTGGTGATGATTTTAGATCGTAGGGAAAAAGTATTATTAAATAAGACAATTCCCCTCATCAAGGTGTCATGGAGAAACCAAAATTTTAAAGAGGCAACATGGGAATTGGAGGAAGTGATGAAGCAGAGTTGCCCGCAACTATTTTAGTATGGTAAAAGGAAATTTTTGAGGGAGAAATTTTTTATGGGGGGAATATTTTAACGACCCAAACTTTTATTAATGAAAATTCCTCTTGATCTTATTAAATGTCTTATTATGTAAAATTGTTATATAAAATATGAACATCCTTGGTTATATTTTTTTGGATTTCAAAATACCATTACAAATTCTGACAATTTCTAATATAGTCATTGAACAGTGATCACGTGATCAGTATAAATATAGGGCTTTAACAAATCCAATTTACTTAGACAAAGGAAGTGATGGCCTCATCCAGTAGAATTGATTTTTACGAATCCTGTTTTTTTGAGCTTGGAAAGGAGTTGGCCTCGCTGGGATTATCTCTTGCCAATCCCAAGCTAATCTTCAACACGTTAATCTTGAGAAAAAACGCCTATGGGAAAAGTTGATGTTAATAGAGATTACCACCTGACCATTGTTATCTGAGCCTCCCCAAAAGCTTGTCACCATCACACACCTTACCCTTTGGTCTTATAAGGGTGTTATAATAGCTTATGTAACAATAACCTATCACTATAATTATGTAAATTAGTTTTTTATAAAGAATGTACATTCATTTTATTATTATTATTTGTAAATAGTTTTTAAAGAAAAAATAGTATTTTTAGTTAATATTCCATTAAGAAATATATTTTGATAAATTAATGGATTTTTTAATTAAATAATATTTTAATTAAATATTATTATTCAATTAATTTTTATTAAATATAAATAATCATATAATTTTTATGAATACAATTGTAATTTTTATTAAGGTTTGAAAGCTATTTTTGTCAAAACCCATGAATTTTCGATAAATGACAGCTTTTATTTTAAAAGTAAAAATTAACATATTTAGAAAATTATTTAGATAAAATTAAAATCATTTTTGGACTCAAGATTTGAAAATTATCTGATGATAAATTTTTCATAATTTTCAGAGAAAGTTGAATTTTCGGGTAAAACTTAAATATCATTTAATTATATATTATGTTTTATGACATCATAATGACCCAATAGTTTTGTAATAAAATACTATAAATGTGATGTTCAGACAATATATGTTTTACCTTTAATATAATTTGATTTTATGTTTGTTTTATTGATTTTATGGTGCCTTTGTAGTCCCTCCAAGACTTATAAAACATGTTAACTTTTAAAATGATTTCCTTGAGAGTGTGACTCACCTCCATATAAGCTAGCCTAATATTTTAATAAGTTCAGACATTGGCCTTATAAAATAATGTTTTTCACTCCCCTTTGGAAAAAACCATGGGCAAAAACCATGGGCTGGTTTGTAGTTTTGATTAGTTTAATGTGTGATGTCCAAAACCTAGATAATAAAGAATTCCCTCTCTTTTCCTATATAAACCCACCCAATATCCCACTTTTATTCACAAAATACCATGGTATCACATCCCTAACCTTCCCTAATCTCTCTAAAATCCTCCCAAGGCTCCCTAAACTCCCAATATGCCTCTATCAATCCTCTCCCAAGCCATTGGGATCACACTTCCTAATAAGGGATTTCTTCCTTTCTTATTTTTGTCAAAATTTCTTTATATCGTTAAACCCTTTTATATTCAATTAAAAATATTGGGGTATGATTTAAAACCTCCCCCATACTTAACTCCTTTTGTTTTAATTATGAGAGACCTATTTCCATCTCATTAATGCCTCCCATGTACACCTATTACCATGCCAAAATTTCGTATGAAATTTCACTCTTCTCATTTACATTCACGAAATTATTTTATATTATTCATCAAAATTCCATTACACATGCTAGGATATTATGTTAAATTATCCCCTTACTATCCATTTCAAGTATAAATTATAACAGACCCCTTTCTCTCTCATCATCCCATTTTATGATTTCTATTTGACATTGTTATGCTACCGAAGTTACACCAAAATTTCACATGCCAAAATCATCGTGTATGTGAATACCATACCCATTTCCCTATCAAGGTTATTCACCTTTATGAACATGTAATTATTTATCTAGGACTTAAATTTATGTATTATACATCTCTTATTCATTTAATAAATTATTATTTTTATTAAATCCATGTTTTATAATCCATGTGGAACACTTATGCATGAAATGAAATGTTTATAAAGGGTGTTCCCTAATAGTGCTCCAACGCATTGGGTAAAGATTAGTATCATGATACATAAAGTGAAATGAGGGTTCACTCATTCTAATTCAAGTTCAATGAGGGTTTACTCATGCTCCTTGTTCAATGATCCTTGGCTCATTATAATATCATGTTAAATGTTGTTTCCACATTTCCATGTTATGATAATCATGGTATATCATGCCTTTATGTTCATGTTTCTCTTATGCTCCATTGATATTCTTTTTTTCTAAAATTTATTTTATTCTTAATGTTATTCTCTGTTTACTATCTTACTGATCTTTATATCTCACCCTTTTCTTATGCATGTCCTTAGGTTATCCCATGCAATTCTAAGTACGAAGGAATGTGTGTGGTCATGTAAAAGAAGTTTTCAATAAAGATGTGCATTTCATGTTTTAAGTTGTTATGTAATGTTTTTAATCCCCAAGGACACTATACCTCTAAATATTATATGTTGTATCAAGTGAATGTTTTATATAATAAAAAATGTTTATGCGTGAAATAAAGAGCAGGGTTGTTATAGATTTTAATCCCAACTTACCTGATAATCCATTAATAAATATTGAAACATATCCTCTAAATTCAAAATTTTATGCTCATACTCTCGATAATATTGAGGATTAAAAAAATTTCTAAAATTTAATTCAGTACCCATTGACTTCTAAATATCTTTCTAAAATTTTGATGTAAATATGGGATCACGGTCAGAAAAAATAGAGAGGGGAACTCCTTGTAAAATGAATACATCTATAGGATAAATTCTAGAAATATGATCAAAATACATATTATCACTAATGTTCATAAAATTCATAGATTTCGTCAAAAATAACAATAATAACCCAAATAACATTATTACCTCGAGATGTCTTTGGTAATACCCCTAAAAAATCTATTTTTATGTTCTTCCATTTCCATTTTAGCACTGAAATAAGGTATAGAATCCCCTTTATTAGTTTTCATTCAGCTTTAATATACTTAAAAAAATCAATAATTTTAGGTTAAAATCAGTTATATACTTCTAGAAATCTTTCCACAAAAATTATTCTCTATGTTTTGTATATATATTATTACTTCTTGGATGAATAAAAAATTGTGATTTGTGAGATTCACTTAGAAATTCATTCTTCAACTAGAAATATCTAAGAACACATAACTTTTTTTAAATATTATAAAACCTTATTCGTTAACATTAATATCTGGAAACTTTCCCTTATTAAAAAAAATTAAACTTTCTATCAAAATATGAAGGTTATTTTGAGCCTCTATAATTGTTTCTAACAAAGATGACTACACTGATATCTAATCCAAAAAGGAAGGAATTTATGCATATATAATTTTTCTAGGTCATCATTTATTATATAATTAACTAAATGATCATGTTACAAATATAAAATATTTAATGATTATTTATCATTTCGACTAAAGCAATTGACAACATTATCGCTTTACCTAGATGATAGTGAGTTGTAAAATCATAATACTTAATTAATTTTAACCATATTCTCTTCCTCATGTTAAAATCTTTTTAAGTGAATATATACTATAAAATTTTATTATTATTATATATTACCCATTTCTATCCATATAGATGTTGCCTCTAGACTTTTAAATAAAAAACTATTATAGTCATCTTAAGGTAATGTTTAAGATAATTCTTCTCATGGGGTTTCAATTGATGAGATTCATACATGATAACTTGATCACTCTGCATCAACACATAACCACATCCCTTTAGTGAATCATCACTATAAATAAAAAAACTATCAGTTTATTAATGTAAATGATAACATAAGATCATTAACCAATATTATTATAAATTCCTAAAAAATTCATACCATTCATTTATCTAAATAAAGTTAACTCATTTTCAAGTTAACTTTGTTAGTGGTATATGTAACCAATAAATTTTTTCAACTATTGTTTGTAACCTACTAACCTAATAATAGTTTTAATATCCATGCCATTTTTAGGTCTTGTCCACTCTTACATGACTTTTTTCGTAGCAGGATCAACTACTATTAAATATTTAGAAATAATATATCCATGAAAATATATATATTATTACCAAATTAACATTTAATAAATTTTCTATAAAACCTATTTTATTTTAATTTATTCAAAACAATCCTTAAATATTTCTAATAATCTTCATATATTTTAGAATATAGAATAAAATCATTGATAAACATGGCCACAATTTTATAAAAATACTCATGGAAAACTCTATTCATTAGATTTATAAATAAAGTGGGTGCATTTTAGAACCCAAAATTCATAACCAAAAATTAATAATGGTAGTAAATATCTTGAAATTTGATCTTCATAATGTCCTCTTACATTAATTTTAGAAAATCCTACCTAAAACTAAGATCCATAATTGAAAAATACTATGCTCTCTAGAGATGATAAAACAAGGAATCAATATAAGGAAAATGATACTTTTCCTTAATAGTTATGTTATTGAGTAGTATATAATCAATGAAAATTATTATATAACCATTTTTATTTTTTAAAATTAAAACATTAGCACCCTCAAGTGAAGTACTTGTGTCGAAAAAACCATTATCACGAAACTCCTGTAACTGTGTTTTTAATTCTAACAACTCATCTGAATCCATTTAGTAATATGGTTTTGAAATTTTATTAGAAGTAATAACTAAGTCGATAGTAAATTTAATTTCTTGGCCCGAAATAAAACTAGGAAAATAATCCAAAAATATAACCATATATTCATTTATATCTAGAACATCACTAGCCTAGATCGTAACATCCCAGGTAAATAAAGAATATGAAATTTTCATATTTATTAATATTTTTGAATTAAATATTAATTTTACTTTAAAGGGGATGCTATTTTTGATGGATTACTTGACACGTAACAATGGGTTTCTCTGAAAATCTCATGTTGCACCTAAGGCTGAGCCATACTGAAAATAATAAAATAATATTATTTTAAATAGTAGTTAATTCCTAGCCATTGTATTGGTGATAATGAATATAACTAACTAGAATATGATAATACATATTTTTTAAAAGTTATTACATTTATCCAATAAAATTTAGAGGCTTAAAATGTGAATGAATCCAACTTTAAAGCATAAATACTCTAATATTCCATAGAAGATCGATTTATCGCATTTTAATGGAGAACCATTTTTAAATATACTTTTTGTCACTTTTATATATTAAATTTGACAACATAAAATTATTCTTTAGAATCGGGACATCAAAATTTACTTTGGGAAAAATTTTGGAATTTTTTTGATAAAGTACATTTTTTAATGAATAGTGAAAAATACTGCATTTTAATTCAAAACTGCCTTTTAATATAATTTATTTATATAGTTTCATTAACATTTTAATTGGATTTAAAGTGATATTGGATTATATTTTTACCATTTAATCCAATTTTTTTCATTTGATGTAATTTTACTTTGAAATTGTACATAAACAAGTGTCAATCTTTTGATAGTTATTATTTCTTAAAAACACGCTTTTTGTTTTAACAATGGGAATTAATTTTAAATTAATCTCTTCCACTTATGTGTTTTTAATTTGGAAAAATTTATTTCATATTTGGAATCATGAGGTCTAAAATTTATAAATAGTTAAATTTTATTTTTATACATTATGAATATTTACTTCAGTAAATATTTTATTTAACATGGTTAAAGGGTAAATCTGGTAAATAAGGGTAACAAATAATATTATAATAATATTAATTTACGCTAACACATGTCCAAATTCTATTTTCTTATACAATTCCGACCATTTTCATCCTTGGGTTGATTTTGGGATCCCATGGAGCCACTTGAGAGTGATAATGACATTTTATATTAATTAATTTAAAGTAAGGACAAAAATAACATAAACATATATCCTTTAGTAAAACAATTGTGTATTGGGTTATTTAAGATATATATTAGACTATAAATAGTCATATGAAATATAAAATTATTTCCTACATTATGGTATCTTATTTATAATTTTTATATATTAAATAAGTAAACTTAATTATGACACAATGGTGATGCAGTAATTACTTCATTAAAAAAGGATTCAAATAAATTATATTATAAGTATTAAAATAAAATTATTTTTTATACTTTTTATACCATAAACAAATTTTAGGTATAATAATAACTTGTTATATTTGAAATAATGATGGTTTTTCTAAATAATACAGGTGTTATATATTTTTTAAAATTCTTAATATGAAAAATTTTGAAATTGACATAAATGAGTTTTTAAAACAATTAATAATTTATTAAATGATACAATAATCCTAAAATTTTAATATTTATCCAAATGACTTAAATAAGGTTAAAAAATTTGTAAATGATCCATTTCGGGTCTCTTAAAAATTTATATTAATTATATTAACAGTATAGTATGAATATATAAGAGGACGTGGTAAAAGTTAAATAAGTGAACAAAGGTTTAAATAAAAAGGATAAGGATTAAAAAATATCCAAAACTTGTCCAATTATTATTGGATGATTTTATTTAGACTTCTATTAACCTTATATTCACATTACATAAGTTTTGGAACTTTTGAAACTGAAAATAAGTTTACAATAAAATAATACTTTAAAACTTTTCTAAAGAGCCCATCCTCCCCCTTATAAGAGGTAATCACCTATAACTCATTATTCACACCTCTCAATCCCCTTGTCTCAACAAAAATATACTCCAAGAAGCTCCTAACATCTCTCTGTTACTATTATAAGCCTTCCCATGGGCAGAAGGAAATTCAAGAGAGCCCTTTGTCTCAAATCAAAAAAAAAGTAACCTGATTTAAAGGTAACGTTTTCTCTCAAGTTCTTTTCTTTTATTTTCTTTCTCCAACCCCCTAAACTCTCTTTATTCCATTATTTTATAAAAAAAAGTATCTTAAATATACTAGGATGTTGGTATGATGATGATCCGAACTACACATCCACACACCTCCATCTAATGGATACGAACATATTGTTTCTGTGGAAAGAAAACTACTATCTCATGAAACGATAATTACTCAATTATCTCCTATCACCTCTCATGGTGGACATTATGATAGAACTATATTTATATTTGATATATATTATATTTATATTTTATCTATTCTTCTTTATTTTTCATTTATATAATACCTTAATTGTTACCATAATGGGTAAATACAATAATTTCATTTGAGGAAATGCGGAATACCGCCCCCTCAAAGTGATATGACTTGTTCGTGGAATGTATAAAGGATGGAGTTAAAGAAATTATATATTATATTTTACTAGAATTATAATATAACTTTTTATCATTAATTTTTCATTCCATTAAATATGAAATAGAAATGAAAGTAGCGTTCATGCGTATGTACGGCTTACCGTCTCCATGAACGGTGCATTTCATTTCTTATCTCCATATGTAATGTAAAATTATAAATAAATATATACTGAATATATATTATATATATGAAATATAAATCATGAATATAATTCTATAGATAATGTAATTTTGACCACATGGACTATTTTTAATTTTAACAATTTCATTTTGACGCAAGTACCAAATATTGAAAAAAGACCGTTATTAACATAAATGACTATGTGATTTTTAAAACGTGGTAATAAGTGATATAAATGGAATAATAAACTTGAAAAGGTTCTAAATCAAGTATAAATTAACTTTATATTATTATTATGAAGATTAAATAACGAACAAGTGAAGTCAGACATGAGATAAGGGACTTCATCTCAATCTCCTTTCCTTGAGGCATATTTTGATTTCTACATGACTCTCTTTTATACGGTGTATAAACCCCTTTTAATTTTCATTTCATTAAAAGGGAATCTTTTTATATATATCATTTTAGTAAATAATGAAAATAATGTTTCTTTTTATCATACGTAGTGACAATGACCTTTCCGCCGCCGCGAGCAATATTTGATATTTCGATTCTTTAACAAGCCATAATGTTTTTAAAAGGAAAATAAATACCATATACTCTTTTACGTATTTTGGTATTGAAAATGGTTTTGGGAATGTATTTATTATGTTAATATATTGAAATTATATATTTTAATTACAATTTAGAAATGTTTTCTTTCCTTTATGATTACTCATGTGTTATGATTATGTTATGGTTCTTGGGCATTGTTTACATATACGGGTGGTTCCGCGATAAACCTTGGGCGGGTGAGCCTGATATAGCTCTCCAATGAATTAGGTAACGTGATGGAGGTAAAAATTTATGTTTCTCATAAGAGATTTAGGTAATATACAGTGGTGGGTATTCCAAACGTAACTCCCTATGTAGCTGTGAAAGATAAAATGTAAGTATGTTATGGATGCCACAAGTTTCCTTTATGATTTATAATCTCCATGTATTATTCATAAAACTTATTATTTTTTGTGGTATGTTAATTATTGAAAAGTATGATTTCATTGTTTTTTATGTATTGATGGACTAATGTTTTGATTCCTTATTTTATAACCCTTACTGAGCTTTTTATGCTCATCCCATGTTTTGGAGATGATTTTCACAGGGTATAAGGAAGGGTAAGATAAAGTAAGAATCAAAGAATATTTATATTAATAAAATAACACTTGTTTTATTTAATAAGTTTTATTATTGTGTAAAAAAAATTGGATAGAGTATTAGTGTCTACTTTTTAATTTCTGAAATGTAATGTAATAGTTACGCCCTAAATTCTTTAAAACTCTAAACCTCAAAGGATCCTCAATGTGAATTGTTAACTTAATTAAAGATTATATAATGATTAAGGCTCAGGCCTTAGAGTTGGTATCAAAGGCCGGTTTAAATAACTTTAGAGGTTAGGGTGTTATTTAAGCATAAGTGACATAACCACATTGGTTTGCATATTATAAAGAATCATAGTAATTTTAGATAAATTTTATGGATTTAAGATAACATGAATATTTATATATTAGTGTTTACCCTCCTAATAAGATATTATATGATGATTTTATTGATAGACTCACACTGACCTTTTTGGTTTTAGTAAATGGTTGGATATAGCAAGCACGCCAATGTAATAATGGATGTGAATAATGCTATGACGGTCTTATAAATAATAAACAGAATGAAATTAGATCTTAAATGAGAAATCCTATGGTTATTCTCAACCAACTATCTGGAGTCATGATTGACCACCTGAACCATGGTGTTTTTTATAAGGCATCGTATATGCAAGAAAGAAATCCCTACGAAAGTTCAGGTAATAATCATAAAGGTAAGTATATTCAAAAACTTATGTGTCAAGGATGTGGAAAGAAAAACCTAAGAAAATGCTTAAATGGTACTAGAAGATGTTATAGATGTGGTAATGATGATCATAAAGCAAGAACTTACCATTGAAAAAGGAAGCATCTAGCTGACTCCCGGAAAGGGAAAGAAGTTATTTCTATGGGATCAATTGAATTTTAAAAATGTGGTGTGCATGGTCATTATAAAAATATATGTCCTACGAAGAAGGTTCAGTAGTGGGATTAGTAGGACCGTACAAAAATATTTTTACCAAAACCTAATGCCATTCCAAATGAATATGAGGAAACTAACAATGACCAATGAAAGTTATGAAATATTTCTTAGCTGATTTTTTGACATTATTGAATATTAGGATATGATTCATGATTTTGTATGTCAGAAAGAAATATTACGGAAGAAGTTGGGAATGAATGGTTAATGGATCTTGAATAACATTTAATGAGTAAGAATTTTACATATAATAGATTCAAGAGTTACGCTAGATTTTTGGACGATGAAATGCTTAAAAGTTTAAGACTCTTTTGATGATGAGATTAATTTAGAAGACTTTTTCTAGTATGTGTAAACCAGAATTTGGAGATGTGAAAATGTTATTCAAGTAATAATTATCTTTTCTTTTGAGGATATAGTAATAAAGAACCATTTGGGTTTATATTATCCTTGAATTTGAGATAATTATAGTTTATTACTTTTTGGGATAAAAATGTGAGGTATGAGATAACATTTGTGGTTAAAATATGTTATGGTTATTTTAGAAGAATTTATCTCATTTTTGTGAATGTTATAAAATTATTAAGTTTTTTAAAAAGGAAAACATGAAAACTAGGTGGCAACCCATCACGTCGAACAAAGCTGTGGGAATCGAACCCACCACCATAGTGCGATTGGGATTTATCTCCTACCACTAGACTATATGAAGTCCCCATTTAGTATGACTAAATATTTTTAGTTTGATGATTTTATGGATCAATAATAAGTTGATTTTGGTAACTTATGTTTTATCAAATGGATATCCTTAGTATAGGAAAATTATTTAGTGGTTAAGTGATAAAGGTTATTTTGGAATATGTTCTCTCTTTTGGGAACACTATATGCTTAAGGAAAATAGAATACTATGGGATCTCATTTGTGGAGTAATGGTTGAAATTTTATTTTTTGAGAATATATGTTTTTTTTGGACATATAGAAATTTGTGTTATTTATGGAAATGATTAAACTTTCATAGAAAATATGTTCTTAGATTAATTAATCTTCAGTATGAGACTTTAAGAGTAGTCAATGTTATTTGGAGACAAATGTTAAAAATTATTGTGGAAGACTATGTGATTAAATCCTTCTGAGTCTTGGGTTTCAATCTTAGTTTGGGTTAATTTGAAGAATTTTGAAGGAAAGTTTTTTATTTAATGTTATTTTCTGATCTTTGGGTATTGTTTGTCGAATTTTTGGGATTAAGAGTACTATTTCTTTTTAAAAAGTATTATCCTTTTTAGTGATTATCTGATCTTGTACTAACCATTTTGGTTTTGGTTAATGTATAAGGATAAGGGAAATATATAGTTCATCTTTTATGGATTATTTGATTCTCAAGAAGTTGATTCTAGTGATTGAGGTGTGACCAAGTCATCTTGAATACTCATCATTTGGAGAAGAGATGAGCTTTTGGTAGAAACTTATTAAAGGATGAAACTCTACTTGAAAAGTAAGTATATTTCCTTATGTCCTTAGTCAATCTAAAAAAAAATTCTCTAATTTTAATAAATGAAACTTCAAACAAAAATTTTGTCTGTTTACTTTTCCTATTGTTAAACCAAAGTCCATTTAACCTATCAAAAGTTTGTGGTTTTCTTGTGGTTAACTTTATCCTAATCATGTTTTCTATCACTCTCAATCAGAACTTAACCCTTAGTTTCTCCTCCATATCCATGTTTTCATGGAATCCTAGTGTGGGTTATCATGAGTAACCTTTTTACTTATCTTTATTTCTTTTAAATTAATAGTTTTATTGACTCTTTTTTTGATGTGGGACTTTCAATGAAGTTTCTGAGCCCAATTTTAAAATTGAGAGGATGCAATTTCCAAAAGGGCGGAAAGATGTAACATCGCAGATAAATAAAGAACATGACATTTTAATATTTGTTAATATTTTTTATTAAATATTAATTTTAATTTAAAGGGTATTCTATGTTAGATGGTGTACCTAACACGCAACAATGGCTTTCTCCGAAAATCTCATGTTGTACATAAGGTTGAGTCGTACTGAAAAATAATAATATAATATTATTTTAAATGGTAGTTAATGTATAGTCTTTGTATTGTACATAATTAATAGAACTAACTAAAATATTATTATACATGTTTTTTAAATGTTTTTACATTTTTTCAATAAAATTTAGAGGCTTAAAATGTGAATGAATCCAATTTTGAAGCATAAATACTCTAATATTATTTAAAAGGTTGATTTACTGCATTTTGATTGCGAACCCTTTTTAAATATAGTTTTTTTCACTTTTATAAGTTTTGTTTAAAAAAATAATACTCTTCTTTAGATTCAAGACATAAAAATTTTCTTTGGGTAAAATTTTGGTATTTCTCTGATAAAGTTCATTTTTTAATGAATAGTGAAAAATACCCCATTTTAATTCAAAAATGCCTTTTAATATAATTTATTTATATGGTTACATTAACCTATTATTGGATTTTAAAGTTTAATTGAATTATATTTTTACTATTTTATCCAATTCTGGTCATTGGAAGTAATTTCACATTGAAATTGGACATAAACAATTGTCAATCTATTGATAGTTGTTATTTCTTAAAAACAAGCTTTTTGTTTTAACAATAGGAGTTAATTTTAAATTAATTTCTACCACTTCTATGTTTTGAATATGTAAAAATGGATTCCATATATGGAATTAGGAGTTCTAAATTGTGTAAATAGTTACCTTTTATTTTTAGACATTATGAATATTTACTTGAGTAAATATTTTATTTACCATAGTTAAAGGGTAAATCTGGTAAATAAGGGTGAAAAATAATATTATTATAATATTAATTTACCCTAAAAAATATATGAATCTTATTGGATGATATATTTATGACCATGGGTATCCTTGGGTCGATTTTGGGACCCATGGAGCCACTTGGGAGTGATAATGACATTTTATATTAATTAATTTAAAGGACAAAAATAACATAAACATATATCTTTTAGTAAAACAATTGTATATAGGGTTATATAAGTGATTTATTAGACTATAAATCTTAATTTGAAATCTAACATGATTTCCTACATCATGGTATTTTATTTATAATTTTTAGACATTAAATAAATAATCTTAATTATGACACAGTAGTGATGCAGTAATTGCTTAATTAATAAAGGATCCAAATAAATTATATTATAAATATAAAAATAAATTTATTTTAAAACTTTTTATGCCATACACGAAATTTAAGGATAATAATAACTTGTTATATTTAAATTAATGATGTTTTTTCAAAATAATCAAGTTTTTATAGATTTTTAAAATTCATTTTATGAATAATTTAGAAATTAACATAAATGAGTTTTTAAACCAATTAATAATTTATTAAATGATAAAATAATCCTAAAAATGTATGATTCGTCTAAATGACATAAATAATGTTAGAAATTTCATAAATAATCCAATTTGGGTCTCTTGGAATTGTATACTAAATATATTAACCATATAGTATGAATATATAAGAGGCCATGGTAAAAGTTAAATTAGTTAAAAATGGTTAAATATATAATATATGGATTAAAAAATATCCAAAAACATTCTAAATATAATAGGATGATTTTATTTCGACTTATATTCACCTTAAAATCTAATTAAAAAAGTTTTGTACCTTTTTAAATAGAAAACAATTTTAAAATAAAATAATACTTTCAAACTTTTCTAAAGAGCTCATCCTGTCCCTTGTAAAAGGTCTTCACCTATAACCCATTACTCACACCTCTCAAGTCCCTTGGATCGACCAAACTATGATCCAATAATATCCCAAAATCTATATAGTACTCTTAGAAACCTTCTCCTGGGAAGAAGGAAATTGAAGAGATCCCTTTGGCTCAAATCTAAAGAAGTTACCCAATTTTAAGGTAACGTCTTCTCTCAAGTTCTTTTCTTTTTTTTCCTTACCCAACCCCCTAAACTCTCTTTATTACATTATTTTATAACAAAACCTATATTTTAAATATACTAGGATTTTTTATGATGTTTATTATATCTTAAAATCCACACACATTAATCTAATGGATAAGAACATGTTGTTTCTGTGGACAGCAAACTACTACCTCATGAAACGATGATTGCTCAATTATCTCCTATAGTCTCTCATGGTGGCCATTATGATGTAACTTTATTTATATGTGATATATATTATATTTATATTCTATCTATTCTTATGTATTTTTCATTTATATCATACCATTATGGTCTCTATAATGGGTAAATACGAGAATTTTATTTGAGGAAATGTGGAATACGACCCCCTCAAAATGATATGACTCGTTTATTCCATACGTGGAACGTATAAAGGATGGAGTTAAAGAAATTATATATTATATTAAACTCGAATTATAATATACCTATGTATCATTATGTTTTCATTCCATTAAATATGAAATAGAAATGAAAGTAGCATTCATGCGTACGTATGGCTTATCGTCTCTGTGAACGGTGCATTTCATTTCTTATCTTAAATTGTTATGTACTATTATAAATACATATATAATGTATATATATGATATATGTGGTATCTAAATCATGAATATAATTCTGGAGATAATGGACTTTTGACCATATGGAAAATTTGTAATTTTAACAAGTTCATTTTGACTCAAGTGCCAAATATCGAAAAAATGACCATTAATAACATAAATGGTTATATAATTTTTAAAACATGGTAATAAGTGATATAAAAGGAATAATAAACTTGAAAAGGGTTCTAAATCAAGTAGAAATTATTATCATTTTATTATTATGAAGATTAAATAATGAACAAGGGAAGTTGGATACGAGGTAAGGGACTTTATCTCAATCTCCTTTCATTGATGAATATTTTGATTTCTACACGACTCACTTTTATACGTTGTATAAACCCCTTTGACTTTTAATTTCAATCAAAGGGAATATTTTTCTATATATTGTTTTACTAAACAACAAAAAGAATTTTTCTTTTTAACGTACATAGGGTCAATGACCTTTCCACAGCCACGAGCATTATTTAATTTTTTTATTCCTTAACAAGCAGTAATATTTTAAAAGGAAAATAAATACCATATACTCTTTTACATATTTTGGTATTGAAAATGGTTTTGATAATGGATTTATTATTTCAATATATTGAAATGCTATATTTTAATTACAATGTGGAAATATTTTCTTTCCTTTATGCTTACTCATGTGTTATGATTATGTTATAGTTCTTGGGAATTGTTTACGTATATGGGTGGTTCCTTGATAAACCTACGGTGGGTGAGCCTGAGATAGGTCTCTAATGAATTGGATAATGTGATGGAGGTAAACATTTATGTTTCCCCAAATATATTTTTGTAATATACCATGACAGGTATTCCAAACATAACTCCCTATATAGCTGTGAATGCTACAATGTAAGTATGTTATAGATGCCACAAGTTACCTTTATGATTTATAATTTCCAGGTTTTATTAATAACACTTATGATTCTGTGTTGTATGTTAAGGATTGAAAAGTATGATTTCATTGTTTTATATTTATTGATGGACTAATTTTTTCTTTTCTTGTTTCATATTCCTTACTAATCTTTTTATGATCATCCCATGTTTTTGAATTGTTTTTTCATAGGGTATAAGGAAGTGTAAGAGAAAGGAAGAATTCAATAATATTTATATCAAGAAAATAAATCTTGTTTTATTTAAGGAGTTTTATTATTGTGAAAAAAAAATAGAGAGAGTAAAAGTTTCTACTTTGAAATTCTTGAAATGTAATGTAATAGTTACACCCTAAATTCTTTAAAACTATAAACCTAAAAATATCTTCAATGTGAATTGTTAAATTATTTCAATATTATGTAATGTTTAAGGTTTGGTCCTTATATATATGGTTTCCTTATTTTAAATAATATTTTCAAGAAAACGTTCACTTCTATCATTAATCAGTTTATCAGCCTCTCAATATGTTATCAAAGGTATGAACTCATTCCAATATTCAAATTTAAATTCACAATGGTTATTGAATATGAATTTGTATCTCTATAATCTATCTTATCATGATAAAATAAATTCCAACTCATACTGATAATAATATCAAACTCCACTAATGGTTGATAACTAGATTTATAAGAAAAACCATTCAATATATAATGATTGGAATGTTCTAATTAATCTATGTAGTTTTAATAATTCTACCAGTAGTTTTTACCAAACACATTTTCTTTAATTCTTGAGGTAATATTTCTATGTTATAATAAAATTTATTGAAAACAAAATAATTTTTTGATATTAAATCCAATGAGTCCTTGACATACTTATATTAAACAATTAATGTACCTATCACCACTTCATTTGATGTAATAAAAATAGTAACTGACTTTTCAGCAACATTTTACTTGTATTTCTAGTGTTCACTAACCTCTATAAATTTCATCAGACATGCATTCACATAATGATACATCTTATTTAAATTAAAAAATTTCACTACCATATTTTTATTATCATTCTGAAAATTATCATTCATCATTTCTTTACATTCATAGGACAATTGTCTCAAATTTCACTATCAGTAACACCTCCCATATCTCATAATCCATTCCCCAAAATTCTTTGAACCAAATTCATCACAAGAGGTTAATTTAATTTTCCTACATTCTTGTTTCTTTAGTGAATGATTCCCCCATTATCTTTCACTTGTATTTATTCTTATTTTTATTGTTTAATAATTCCAAAAAACTTCATCTCAACTTTCATTTCACAACAAAAAATTTCCTAACAATTTTTAAAATCATGGGTAACTTAATCCCTTCATAAAATTGTCTTCAATACTGAGAAAAATAAATCAATTTTAATATCACATTCTATAATTGAATTTGGTTCATTCTTATATAATCAATAAAAATTATATTCATATGGGGAAATATATTCCTCATCATTTTTCTTCAACTCTAGGTATTTATTTTTCATTGTAACTCAAATAAATTTAAGAGAATACTATTTAAGGAAGATATTTTTAAATACAATATATCCTAGGAAATAAAGTCCTTCATTTTATTTATTTTTCTTAATTAAATACTACTATTTATCATCTTAACTTTTAAAATGATATATAGAAAGGGTTAACATTGGATGTTCTAAATATCTAAAAACATAAAATTTCTTCTCCAAATCATTAATCCATCATTAATCTTTAACTAAGTCTGAGTATCCACAAAAATTCCAATGATGTTGTTTCATGAAATTATATACTATAAAAATATTCTTTTTTGGATAATATGGTTTCAACCTTGAATCCATACCTCCATTAAAAGCATTTTTAAACTCATTTAACATAGCTTTAAACTACTCTATTATAATTCTAATCATTTTAGGTTGCTAGTTTGGAAAGATATTATCCTTATTATGCCTTTCCACATTAGACACAATATTTTCTATATGTAAAGACATTGTAAATAGAAAATATATTTGATGAAGAAACACGGAAATCCCCAAAATATATTTCCTGATAATATAACCAAAAATTAGAATCTCTTAAGAGTTTCTTTTAACATCATCATATCCTCTCAATTTATCTAAAACCTTTTTCTTATACCAATTATAAAAACCCACACATAATCTTCCAATTAATTAAATTATTTATGGAATATATTTCATTACATAAAACCCAAATACCTTTTTAGGTATATTGTTTCATTGAGCTGGGAAATTTATTACATCAAAAAATAAAAATTAACCCGTAGTGTCCATTTTTTCCCAAAACATGTTCTTTGTAAAGTGACTAACTTTCTTCAAATTAACTCTCATAACCATAAATATGAATTTATTAATGTTCTTAATCATTTTTAAGACCTATGAATAACATCTCAAAATTTTGGATGAGAAAACAAATTCTCATTAAGGTACATAAAATAAAATAAACTAGTTATTCTATTTTTAAACATGAAAATATATAAAAATGTTTTCATTTTTCATAATAAACATTTGAGATAAAATATTTATTTATTTTCCCATTAAAAAACTTAATGACTCAATAGATATCATAAAATTTTCATATTTAATAAAAATGGAAAAAAAGTAATCATAAGGGTTTATTAGAAAACATAAAAACCAATGAATACCATTCTATAAAAATAATAATTTCACATAATTTTCAAAAATTATAAACATTCCATATAAACATATACTCATTTTCTTACCTTTTGAAATCAAAATACTTCCTTTCAGAAATATTTCAAGCATATCATTTAGGAATCTTATGACATTATACATACATTCACACTTATAAGAAACCTTAAAATAGAGTCACATAACTGGATAATTTCCACATCTCTTAGAAGTAAATTATCACTAGGAAAACTCCATCACATTGTCCAATGCATTGGAGAGCTATATCGGGCTCAAAAATCATCCTATATATATTGCGATAAATAATCATTCAAATAAAATTTTCAATAATTGTATCATCAATAAAACACATATTCCTTCACTTTAACTGTAAAACTAATTTTAATAAGTATTCAAGAACATAAGTAATAACATATTCATATATCTCAAATAAATTCTAATAAATTTCAATTTCCTTTAAAAATTTACAACTAAACATTACCTAAAGGGAGGGAATTTCATTTTATTTGAAAACCCATCTTGAATTTTAGGGGAATATTTATAATAAATAATTTCTATAATGGTAAGAGAGGGATTTAATTTGTATAGGTTAAAAATATTCTTTTTATACTTTTTCAAAAAGTTGAAAATAACCATATGAAAAACATTAAAAAGTTTACTTTTAAAATACTATGTAAAGAATTTAAAAAATATTCAAAAACTATGTTTAATAAACTTTTAATAATAAGTAATAAAATTATTCAAGAACATAAAATAACCTTGATAATTAAGTAAAACTGTTGGAAGAAAAACTTTAAAACAATATTTTTAAAAGTCTATTACCTCAATTCCCAAATTATTTAAATCTTATTTCTACCCTCCTGAGTAATAAAATTATATTAGTTTTATATTTTCTTAAGAATTTTTTCTAGGTTTATTTTATTATTATTATTCCCTTTATTTTATTTGTTACAATGTTTTATTTAGTTACTATAATTTTTATGTTCACATTGCATGTTTCGAGGAAATTCGGTTTTTGTGTCCAAAATAATTTTTGTACGTTAAATATTCTCAAATAGTTCATTTTTGCATCATATATTAACTCTTAATCATAAAAAATCATTATTTTTATACATTAAAAACATTTTCATAACCATATATGGAATTTGGGTGTGGAAAATGAAATAAGTCATATCATGGAGGCGGTAGCACACACAAGCACATGAGAAATGTTTCCATTTTTCTAACATATAAAAAATAGAAATTTTATATAGTATTTTACTTTTAAAATATCATAATTATTTTCAAATTTTCATTTTTATTCATTATTTCCATCCTCTTAACCGACTATGTTAAGGATTAAGAAAAAATGAATTACATCACTTTGTGGAGGTGGTATTCCACACATACATATGAGTGACATTATCATTTTCCATTGCAAGATAATGGTAATAAGTTAATTAATATATTTTATTTCAATAGTCACAATAATTTTATAAACCCATAATATATTCATTAATTCTTAAACCAGTCATGTGAGAGATTGATGGAAAATGAAACACATCGATTCGTAGAGGTGGTAGTCCACACGTATGTAGAGATGATGTTTTCATTTCACATGGCATGTAAGATACATGTAAAAGAGTTGTTTTATAAAAATAATAACATTTAAGTATATATAAGATACTTATTTAATTATGTTATAGTGGTAATAATATATTTGAATGAGCTATAAGAATAAATAAACTTAAAATTGGATGATTATGACTTAACCTCCTCCAAAGACATATCACCTTATCTTACACATTAATCCTTATAAGATTCACCTTTGATAAGATGAGGACCTATAAAATTTGGGTATGATAGTTGGGAATTATTTTTAATAATTATTTGATGAGGAAAGTGGCTCAATATTTGTGAATTATTGAGGATATTAGGTTCACTTTTATTAGTTATAGGAGTGTAAATCGTGTAAATTATTTAAACTATCAAAAATAATAAATGTCTTTCTCAATGTAATGTGGAAAAATTGAAAAAATTTATAAGAAAATATATTTTAAGGACTTAATACACTCAAAAAATAGTATTTATAGAAGTTTTTACAAATATTTGATGTCGTATCACTTAATTAACCCCCCCCCCCCCCCCCCCACACACACACACACACATGTAAACCCTTTTAACCTTTACTATAGTGATAAATAATTTCCATGGTAACTATTATTTGTGATTAAAAAAATTGAAAACATTAAAAAAATTAAATTCATGATTAAAAATATTCAATCCATATTTCATGATTCACTTTGTACTAGTAGAAAAAATTAATTTCAATATATGTGTGAAAAACTAAAAATAAAAAGCAATTTCAAAACAAATGTAATTTTTAAACATAAAAATGATTTAGTACAAAAATAAAATATAATAATTACAATGGAATTATTTGTTTTATTTTTAATAAAATAGGACTTATGTAACTTTAAAACCAATAAAAAACTAAATAGGATTTATAATTAATTGAATATAAATGAAAATCATTATACGAATCATTATTTTTGACCATTCACTAAAAAATAAATATTTTAAAAAAAATCCCAAAAAATCACCGTAAAATAATATTTTCATGATAAATATAAATATTAAGTTTATCTTATCAATTAAAAAATTAAAATTTTAAAATAATTAATTTTAAAATAAAACCAAATATTTCATGGAATGAATTTTAGCTAGAATAAAACCATTTATTTTATTACTGAAAATCATAAAAAATTATCACATTATATATGAATCCATAAAATATGTTGATGAAAATTATTAATAAATTAAATTTTTTATTATTAACCATAACCTGGGTTGTCACAACATATCCAATGGGATAGCTCTGTTCCTCTGTACCTTCTTCTCTTCTTGTAAGTTCTTCTTTCCCTTCTTCATCTTGTCAAATATTAAAAGATCTTTATTTCATTTAATTTTTTAATATTTTATTCTTCCTTAGAATCAAAATTGAATTTTATTGTCTAGTCATATTAAAAACTCAAAACCTGTATCTTTTTATTTCAACTGAATTTTAAATCATATATTATTGTTGATAAAATTTATTTTTATCTATATAGAAACATATATTTAGGTTATATAATATTGGTGTGGAACCCCAATGATTTGATTTGATTAATAGGTGTACCTCACAAATTATTCTTGAAATATCATTCTTTTTATAATTTTTTCAAAGGCGTGAACCTTAAAATGAATACAGTGGAACCTTATGAAGTCTCAAGGGAACCATAGAATATACTTTATCCAACCTTATAAATTAGATTAATGACATTATGATATTTCAATTGATAAACCATATGAAGTTACAAATATCAGAAATGAATTAACCATATTTAGTACTTCAACCTTAAATAAATTTATATTGTGCCTTATGATGATCATTGATCAACCCTAAAAAGTTCCAAATTGAACCATATAAAAATTCCTTCAATATTACAAAGAAAATCTTTTTTTATTTTATGAAACTTATCAATATTTCAAATCAAATTAATGTTCATTGGGTATTTTCCAAATTTCATCTTCATAGACACATCCAAATTATTTTCCCTTGAAAACGTAAAAAAATGGTAAATCAATAAGTATCCATCCATTTATTCCTGAAATAAAATAAATAAATTAAAATCATAATTTATCCATTTAATGAAATATTAAAAATATTAATGAATTGATACTTTTATTCAAAAACACACTAGATATCACTAAATTAATAAAAATGGGACTATGAAATAAATAGAATGTTATAGAAAATTCTGAATTACATTACTTTATCAATTCCCCCCAAGTATAATCCTTGGACTCCTAACCAAGTGAACTTCAAAAATATTACCTATAAAAATTTCAATACACTATCCAATATGACTACCCCTTTTTAACACAATATTACTCAATATTATCAAACCTACTTAATGTAATGAATTACATTTCCTTCATGAAGTATATTCAATATATTTAAATTTCTTTCATTATATCTAGCTTATGTATATTTTACTATTATGTTTTAGATTGTTTAAATGATCAAAAACACTAATTATATTTATAATATTTTAATTGATTATATTTTAGTTACAAAGAATTGAAATTATATTATAGAGTTTTTCTATGAAAGAGGAAGGTTTAAAATGGAGTGTGGTAGTTATTTTTAATATCATGAATAGCATGTAACCATTGAATACCTAGTGGAGTGTCACCGGCCAGCTGGTGAAACTGGGAAGAGTCACTAAAACTCTAGGTTGATCATAGGGATCCCAGTGGAATCTATCGGCTACCTTGTGGATTTTTTTACAACTTTGAAGCCTAAATTATTCCCACCAGTTATCTGGTGACATTAGACAACTAAACAGTGGTGTCGAGTTAGCTTGTCAAATGGTGATTTGATGACTATCATCAATGGATTTCTTAACCCATCAACTACTCAAAATCAACCTAGAGACCCTTTAATCATAAACATATAACTCATGGGTGTATTTTATATCATCTACATTGAAATTAATCAAATATCATTGATCTATAGAGAATGATAATGAGCATCAGCTACAATTCCCTTCCATTATTTCTCTTTAATAGATCTGATATACTTATTTATTCAGACACCTTGATCTCACATTTTTCTCTTTCCCGTTATATAAATTCCATCTTCTCTATCTTTCTAGTGAATTGAGTTCATTTATTATAAGGGTTTATTGCTAATAAAAATTCATTTTTCATACTTTTCAGGTTCTTTTAAATCCTATAAAACCAAGTTATTCCTCTTAGGGTTCTTGGAAGAATTATAAAAAATGTTTTTTTCTTTGTTTATTTAATACTATTAAAGTTAGGGGTTGTTTTTGTATTTTCTTGGATACCTTTGAACTCAAGTAATATTAATTCCTTAACCTTGAATAAATTGGGGTTGGTTATTTAGTAGGTATTATTGAGCTATTTTCAACCTCCCTTATCAAATAATATGTTGTGTATTTTATTTAATTTCCACAGAAATTACATATTATTATCTTTATTTATATTAATAAATCTCCAATTTAATAGATAAATAGATTATGTTACACTTAATATTTTAGATTATGAATGTTCTTATCTATTTTATCATGCTTACTTTTATTATTTAATTTTATCTCCCAATTTCATACTTGTATCACATCTTTTAATTTAAATTTTTAAATGAAAATTCATCCCACCCCCACCCCCCCCCCCCTCATTCCATATTACTCTATCCAATAATTTATACCTACCTTCCAATAATTATTTCACTAAACACACAAGTTTGAATTTGAAGTAATTTTTTTCTCATTCTAAGGTTATAAAAGGGTCACCTATGTATTGTGGATTTATAAATATCTACCTAATGATTCATATACTTATGCCTATCATGAGGAATTATCATTAATTTTATATAGATTATGATTTTTTTGGTTCTATTGTGAGAACATTTTGAGGTACAATAAAAGTTTTGTCTCTATTTTGAAACATAATACATGATTTAAAATTTCAATCAAGAATAATATCCTCTCATAATTCCTATTAAATTAATTTATATCTGATAATTTTTGAATATTAAAAGAACATATCACACCTTTGTCACTTCAGTAGTAAAAGAAATTTCTTCTCATGGTTTCCCATAGAATACTATATTTTATTATTTTTGTCAGTTCTTATTAGATTTGAATTTGAGAGAAGTTATGACTTTTTTATTTTTCAGTAATTTTGTTAAATTTATTTCCCTAATTTGGTTGATATTTTCCTTCCATTACCTAAAATATTGATTCTTTCTAGGTCCTCTCTTTAAATAGTTTAAAAACAATTTCAAGAAGATCATAAAGAATAACTCATAAACTAATGGTTTTAGTTATTATTAATCTTTAGTTTAGATCATCCAGCTCATTCCATCAAACTTGAGATCAATTATGAATATACATTATCTTCTAGAGTTAGGTAGGTATGGATTTTAGGTTTTTAATGTGGATTCCTGAAAATGAAATTCAAGGATTATAACAACTATAAGGGTCAAATTTCGTGGTATTACATATTAAAATTACAATATGAAAAAGGGGTTTTTAAAATAAAAATAATTCCTCAGCCATTTATAGAATAAGGTCTTCAATTCTCTAATTTTTGGATAATATTATTTTGAAAATTCTAGTTATTCAAGCATGAGTTAGTTCTCTCATGAAAAGAGGTAATTGTGAATAAGATTCTAAAACTGACATATACGCCTCTTAGATAATTGATTTTAATGTAGGATAATATTTCATGATATGATATTCAAAAATCAATTGTATTTTCATTAATTTTACTCATATAAAATTTTAAAACAAGTTCATTTCAACATTCATAGAAGATAAAAAATGGGTCGAATCAGTTTTTCATCATTTGAATAGGTTCAAATTTTGAAAGTGCCTTTATATTGAATTAATAAAGGATAATAACACTCTAAAAATGAAAAACAACACATAATTTTTTTGAAAAATACAAAACATTTTGAAAATTAAAATAAATTTTTTTTAAATCATAAAACTATAAAGGTTCACTCTCCCACAATAAAATGATATAGTTTCTTCAATTTATTATAATAGATTGAGTTGTTAAAATAGAATTTAATTTAAAAAATTTAATCAAACATGTGTTAAGGAAGTATACAACATTGATGGTTTCTTATTGGTAGATAGGTTGGAGAAGTGTTATTTCATTCACTAGTTCTAATGACATGTTTCCATAATATTCCTTTACGTCGGGCTTGTTAATATTAAATGGTTTATTATGTCCATATTTAATGATATTAACAACACCATAAGGGTACACATTAGTCATAATAAATGGTTCTACACATATATACTTGATTTTACATAGTAGAATTTTTAATCTTGAATTGTAATGTAACATGTGTTCCCCTTTATAGAAGTCTTTAAGTTGAATTATCTTATTGTGGGAAACTCTTGTTCATTCTTTGTAAAACCTTAAACTCAAAAAAATATTAAAATTTTCATTTCATCGAGATCCAAAAATTTTATTCTTCTCTATTTTATAGCTATTTCTAAATCCATATTCATCTTACTTACATCCCATTAGGCCTTGTGTTCTAGCTCTACTAGTAAGTGAAATATCTTCCCAAAAATCAACCTACATGGGATCATTCCCCTGATTTTTTTTTAGTTTTACTACCATCCTATAAGGTTTTTTTCAACCTTTGGCACCAATATTTTCTATTTATATTGAAATAATTCTCTATAACTCCATTAATTTCTCTGTTTGAAACTTCATATTGACCATTAGTTTTGCTACGGTATGTTATTGTGGTCTTATGATTCATTCAGTATTTTCTCAAAATGGATTTAATGTTCCTATTTCATAAATGGGTATATTAATTTTTAATTAATTCCCTTGTTACTCTAAAACTATAAAAAATTGTCCCTAAAAAATCATATACACCAAAAGACTTATCAATTTTTATTGATTTAGCTTCCAGTGATTTTGAAACAAAATCAGTTTTCAATAAAATATATGAGTTTTCAGAGGATATGGTGAATAGTCCAATGAATTCTATTCCCTATAAATAAAATATTCAACAAAATCATATGTTTTTTGGGGTAATTTCTAATACCTTTGAGATGTTTCTAGAAAACTAACATTTCTAACATTTTTTTAGAAAACGCATTGGTACAATTATATAACATGGTCTAGTATATAAATGATTATATATCATTCATATAAGACCTTTGAGTTATACAATGTTCTCTATAATATACAGTATAGAAAAATTAAATAATATATTATATCTCACTTTTAGTTAAAAATATTCTTATCATTTGATCATTAAAGGTTTCCCAAGAATATAAATCTTACCAAAAATAAAATCTTGATTCATATTTGAGCATAATAATATGTTAGGAGTTTAAGTGAGATGGTACAAGATAAGTTACCAAAAAAATAACCATATTAGCATAACAAGGTACCTATCCTTCTAACAAATAAAACTTTACTCCTAGAATTAAGTCATTTGAGGGATCGTTATCTATAATTTACACTTCAGCTTTATTAGTAATCTTACTTGTATAATCTGTTACATGGTTATCAACTCCCTTATTATCTTTTATATTAAAAATAAATTCTTAGAGAAATAAAATTCATATAAAAACATAGTATTAGATTCTTCCATCTTCATTGCACACCTTATAGTTTCAATATCAAAAATAATAGTAACATTATCTCCAAAAAAATATGATCTAAATTTATCTATTTAAAATATAGATGTTAAGAGAACTTTTTCAGTGGTTGTGTAGTAGTTATAGGAGTCATCAAATGTTTTCAAATAATATGTAATTAATTGAGGTTTTCCTTTTAAAATTTTTTATAACACATACTAAAAACCTATTTATATACATCAAAAATCTATTCAAAAGTGTGCTCCTAGTTGAGTAGTTTCATCACTATCAATGTGATAAGCTTATTCATTAATTCATCAAAATAATCACTAAAATAATTATAAAAAATAAATTAAAAATCTACCAATAGTATCCTAGAAATGGGAATATCAAACATTCTAAAATATTTAATGAATATCCTATAAAATACTTCATATCCTAAAATATATAAAACTTGTTTCACATTGGTTAGATAAAAAATGAATTTATCATATAAATTTAAAGCTTATCTACATCAAATTATTTTTTGAAAATAATATACCCAAGAACAACCCATCTTCCCACCATGAAATTTTACATTTAAAAATTAAAAAAATGTACTTTTCAATATATATTTTTAAAACATTATTCATATTTTTTAAATAGTTATAAAAAGATTTTCCAAAATAAGAAGGTTCATCTAAATATATGTCTAGTAAATCTTAAATTTGATCAGAAAAAAATACTTACAATGCATGTTTTGAATTTTCCTGGTGTATTATACAATCTAAATGGAATCCTTATATATCAAATGTCATTATAGGGACATGTAAAGGATTTTTTCTCTTGATACTCTACTAAAATGGAAACCTGGAGGTAACCAAAAAATTAATCTATGAAACAATAGTGATTTTTTACTACTATTCTCTCAAAAATCTATCCAATAAAGGGAATGGGAAAATGATTTTTTCTGGGGACATGATTCAATTTCCTATAATATATATAGAATCACCACTATTTTCAATTATAATAGGAATTAATTCATTTTTTCAATTCTCAATATGGTCAATAATTTTTTTTAAAAACTATGTGGATGAAGATAACCCAATGTGAGACATAGGTGGGGTAGAATATTCATGTTTCTAATATCATTTTGGTTTTTTTCCTTACTATATCAATCATGGTTGGATTTAATCTTTATTGGGTCTTCCTTACAAGTTTTTATTTTTCATCAATCAAAATCATTTGCATATAGGTTTTGGGATTTATTCCAGGTATAACCCCTAAACTCCAACCTATTTCTGATAAATTTTCCCTTAAAATATCAATTATCCATTTTTTATTATCTAATTAATGGTTACTGGATATTATTATGAGAAACTATTCTCCTTCCATGAGGTACACATACAAATGGTTCGTTTTAAAAAGGTTTTAATTCTATATTTGTGTTTCATTCTAAGGATGAAATCAAACGTCAGTTCCTCACCTCATATTATAGAATTTTTTGTACCCAAGATGGAATATCATCTTCCTCATCATTAAAAAAGAATAAAATTGATCAAATACTTTAGTTGTTACCTTTTATTCTATACTATAAACATATTGTATAGATTTATTGACATTAGTTTTTTGTGATGATTCAAATCTTAATTGGATTCCTGAAATTAAAATTTCTTGTGACATACATGATTCCTCATGAGGCTCAACATGCTTAATATGTGATTGTGTAAAGAGTTAATGATCCTTGAGGTGACCCAAATGTCACCTGTATAAATATTATATCCCTTTTTATGAATATTAAATAAATATTATATTAATTCACACCATATAATAATATAGAATTATTATCATTATAGAAAAGATACATAAAAAATATTTTAAAACAAATCTTAAATATTTCCCCCAAAATAAATTCTCACAAGGTACCCTTGTATATTTATCATATATAGATAAAAAATTTGGATCAAAAGTGAGAATAAAAAAAGAATTGGGGTGTGAGAACATGATAATAACTTATAAAGAACATACCCAACAAGTCATAGTTATAAATCATGACTCATGAAATAAATATTTTTTATAAAAAATGACATGAGTCGTAAGAGTGAGGAATCAGGAATAATAAATGATGATCTATGAGATCACATTATATTCATAATATAAAAAAATTTGGTATATACATAAGAATAGAAAATAATTTCCTTAGTTAAGGCCAACTACCCATAAAATTATATTTGATAGAGTCCCATTGTTTATTAGATTTACTCATCATTCACATAACATAGTGTATAGAGTCTTATAGTGTATTAAGTTCACTGATAATTCCCTTTTCATATTATATCATTAGATATTAATATTTACACAAATCATTGTAAGGATATATAATTTTGGTCCCACCAATCACATAATGAAAATCATATATATTTTTTCCACAAGATCATAAAAATATTCATACTTTAACTTAAATTAATTTAACTTTGAAAAAAATATGGGTTACTTGAAAAATTCATACAAAATTTCATAAATAATTTGGAGAAATAAGGTAGATGGTAGAAAAATAACGTATCCCAACTGTAACATAAATAACATTAAAAATTATGACATAAATGAAACCCAAATTTCTATGATTTGAATGAATCACTTTGTAAAATAAAAAATACTTATTTTTTCATTAAAAGATTTTATATTTAAATTTATATTGTAAGAAAACTTTAAAAAAAGAAAAGGTTTTTTGTTGAATAAAAATTATGGTAACTATGGAAGAATGTGTTGACATGGAAAATATAATAAATGGATTATTTTCTCAAATTAATCAGGTGGAAAATATTAAAACATAATTTATAAATACTTACAATGAAAATAAAAATACTATAAAGCATCCTTAATCAACTATTTAGGTATGGATAATGACATCCAAATAATGAATTTGGATATAGAGGAGGAAGATTCCTGCCTAAGAGGAAGAGGTAGGGTTGGTTTCACTTACTATCACAGCATTGGGTAAATGTTTTATAGAGGGGAGAGAAAATGGGAGAGTATATTTAAAAGATTAATAATAAATAAAGGATAATAAAATGGTGGGTTTTTTAGAGATAAAAATCATAAAAATTTCCAATGTGGATTATTGTTAAAAAGTAGTTTTGATATGAAAATGATATTAGTGAAGTGACCCTTACAAATTTTGTATGTTTTGATTCAAAACACTCTTGAAGGATAGATGAAAGTATAAAATTTTAAATTAATTTAGTTTTCTTCAATTAATTGATAAACAGAATTCATAGGGAATTATTTACACCAAAAAACAAAAAAAAGTGATTAATAAATCATATATTTTAATGGAATAAAGTTGAGATGAGAATTAACCCTTACATTTTCTTCCATATTCTGTGAAAGATATTTAACCTAAATTATAACAAACATAACCATTTTAATAACCTATAAAATTATCTATATGTATAAAAAAAATTCAATCTTATTTTATAGTCATTATTATACATCCATTAGTTAGTTATGACATATTTTCATTATCAAAGATTAGGAAATTTTATTATTTCACACATGTTTTGTATAAGAGACATCAAAACATATTCTTTAATAAAAATTCAATCATTCCTGGATAAAAAATATTTAAATCATTTTGATTCAATGATTTATACGTCCCCATGTTCACTTGATAAAAACTATGAGCATGGTCCATGAGAATGGGATACATGATGAACTTGTTTCAGATAAATTTCTAATATTAACAATATAATTTATAATAATTATTATTTTTAAAAAATTGTTTCCAAAACTATATTTATGAAATTTATTATTCCTTAATATTACATATATTCATAAAATATATTTTATAACCATACATGTATGGTATTTATGAATGATAGAACATGTTGTTCAATGGAGTCGGTTGTCTGCACATACACATGGATAATATTTTCATTTCCCATAGAATAGAGGGAGTCTATAAATCGATTTACTTTTTCATAATATTAATAACTTTTTATATATCATATATATTATATAAATACCAAATTTAATCCATCCATTTAAGGAAATTATTAAAAATAAAAATATATTACTTTATGGAGGTCGTAGTTTGCACATATGTATGTATGATGTTATTGTTTTTTCGATGGAAATGGTAAGGGTAGATAATGGTTATACCATTTAAAAAATTACTTTTATGTATATTAATATAAATTATTTAATTATTTTCTAATCTAAAAAATAATTAATAGGATAAATATATTGAATAAAAATTATTAATAAGTGACTCGTACTCATGTTGAGATTTTCAACCTTCTCTTGGAGTACCTCTTAGAAATGGAAGATTTCGGGGTTTCCCATGAATAAAGGGGATTCAAAACATGGTATATGTATATAATATAAATATAAAGGTCATAGTTTCAAGTGGAATTTAAATTTTATAATGTATATAAAGGGGAGATGAAAGTCACTTGTTATCGTTGAGGATAGTGGATTTTTGTAATAATATAAAAAGGATAAGTCATTATTTAATGGTCAAGTGGATCCAAAATTTGTGAATAATGGATAAGGGATGAGTTTTCGTTCAAAAAAATCCTCAATACACACTTGGATATAATATTTTATGAATTCAATACTTTTTTCTATTGTGATTAAGATTTTATAAAAATATAATTTCACCCCTATAACTATTTATTTAATATTTGTTAACATATTTTTTTAAAATAAAACATAATTAACTTTGTTATATAATTTGGATATTATGATTAAAAATATGAAAAAAATCATAATATAAAATTTTTAAAAATGATAAAAATTAATTCCAACATAATAAGTGTTTATAAGATAAAAATAGTTTTTAGAAAAATATAACATTAGGTTCTCAAAGATAAAATATAGGTTTAAAAATTAAATTTAATATTTATAAATGTTAAATTTTTCTTATTAAATAAATATTTCATTAGGAAGAAGGTTTTATAAATTTTTATGTTATGGTTATACCCCAATTATTCCATAAAAAATCACAGTATTTATAAAAACAATATTTAGCACCATTCGCTTAAAAATCAATTTTTTTTTAAAAAAAATATCATCAATTAATCCTATGATAACATTTTTATGCTAAATTAAAAAATTATTTTCATTTTTAAAAAATTTAAATTCTAAATTATTTTAAATTTTATTTGTGAATTTAACATATAATATACAATAAAAACAAAAGCAGTACATTTTTTAGTCGTGAATAATTTAAATATAAATTCTTATAATTACTTAATTAGTTTTAATAATTATATTTAATTTATTTTTTTTAATATATTTAATTTTATATTACAATAAATCATTATTTATGTATTTTTTGTTCTTTTTTCATCACAATATATCGACAAAATCAAGTTTATTAAAGATAAAAATATTCTAAAAACTATTGGTATTACATTCTACCTCCATTATAATAATGATTCCATTGAAATTGAATTATTATAAAGGGAACAAATAGTGATACATATTCCTCATTATATTTTTAGGTTCCCGTGTAGCTTTTTAAAATTTATAGCTTCACCACAAACTTTGACAATGTAAGTGGTCATGTTTTATAACACTTTATCTCTTTAGTCCATAATCTATACTGGTTGTTACTAATAAGAAATGTCATATGCCAACTATAAAAACTTTTCATTTAACACATGTGAATTATCAAGTATTTACTTTCTTGGAAAAGATACACAAAACATATAATGAACATTGGAGAGTATTTGTGTAATCACCCAGAAATAAGTTATCTTATCGATACAATCAGGAATATCAAAGGGATCGATATATCTAGGGATGAGCTTCACAATCATTCTATATATCATAAATTTCTTCCAAAAAGATATTAATAGGAATACATTGTTAGCAACATCAAACTCTATATATCTATGATGAATTCCTACATAGATCTTTTTTAAACATTAGTCTGGTCTTATGTGTTTCTAAATGACTATAACTTTCTTTATTATTTCCTTGGAAACCTAGGGTCCTAATAGTTTATGTTCTTCAACCGCATCTTATTATGTTGGAGTTATAAACTTATTTCTATAATGGTCTATATAAGGATCCATCTTAATTCTCAAGTGAAAGTTATTATTGTAAGAAAATTAAACTTGAGGAAGAGGTTGATCCCAACCACCTTTGAAATCTTTAAAGATAAATATTAGTCAATTTTATAGGGTTTGAATGGTTATCTCATACTGACCATAAGTTTGAGTATGATATGAAATGATAATGTTAAAATCTATATTCAATTCCTCGAGAATAATTCTATTAAATTTTGAAGTAAACCTTGGATCTTGATTGAATATAATTAATAGTTTTACCCTATGAAACCATACTACCTCCTTAATGTATATCCTTGAAATTTAGTCAAGTGAGGAATAATTTTTGATTGTAATAAAATGTGATTACTTAGTAAATAGGTTGACTATAACTCAAATGGTGTTATAGATTTTAAATGTATTAAAGAATATTATGAATAAATCCATGTTACTTTTTTCAATTTATATATAGGTGAAGGTAATTTTTACATAATCCCTTTCTAATTTTGAAATTATTCTGGAACTTACTTACATATTAGGAATCATGATACACACTCTTTAAAATACCTCTTAATGTTGTACCACCAAAAATAATCTTTTATATCTTTATAAATCTTTGTTCATCTAGTATGGATAGAAAATAAAGAAGAATGTGCTTCATCCCATAGATCCTTCTTTAATTCTATTTTTGAATGGATGCATATTTGGGTCCTAAATAATATCATTCCATCGTGTATATGTTTGAACTATGACATATTCCTTACATTATTTAATAGATCCACATATTCCTTTTACTCCTCTTTAATGTTTACATGGATGGATAGTCGAACATTGACTTGATAAAGGTATGATTTCTACCTTTCCCTTGTGAAATAAAGGTATATCCTCTGAAAGTCCATAAGTACTAGATCTATTTAAATCCTAATCATATAAAATCTATCATTGTCCTTCTAACTCAAAGTATCAACCACCTTGTTTTCCTTCCCTGGTAGGTAATGTATTGAGAAATCCAAATCCTTAATCAACTACAACCATCTCCTTTGGTACATATTCAAATATTTCTATGTGAATATTGACTTAAATATTTTATGATCAGTGTATTTATTAAAAATTTAACTATAGTGATAATTCTTCTATATATTCAATGAAAAAAATTACCACTAAAATATCTAAATCATGAGTCGAGTAATTTTTCCCATAAATATTCAATTGGCATGAGTCATACACTTCTACTATGTAATTACTCTTGATAATACATCATAATCCATTCTTTAATGCATAAATATATATCAAAAACCCATCTCCATTATAGTGTATTATGAGAACAGGTTCACTAACCAACCTTCTCTTTGTATCCTCAAAAGTTTTTTCACTTTCACCTTTCCAAAGAATCTTTGATCCCTTTCATATAAACAATGATTTTGGATTTTATAACCATGAGAAATATCTCGCAATGCATTTATGGTATCTAAAAATAACCAAGAAAACTATAGATCACAGTCACCTTGTTTAGTTCATTCCATTACTCAATAAATTATTTCATTGAAGGATCCCTCAATATAACCTCATCTGTTATTACATAACCCAATAATAAGATACTTTGTAGAAAAAAATCAAATTTTATAAATTTGGAATATAGTTTCTCCTTCTTCAAGGGATTTAACACAATCCTTATATGATTTTAAAAAATTTCCTTACTCTAGGAATATATGATAATATCATCTATAAAGACTTACAAAAACATCACATAGTAATCTCTAAAGAATCTATTCATTAGATCAATAAAGATGGAGGAGGAATTGGTAAGTACAAATGGAATCACTATAAATTTATAATGACCATACCATGTATGAAAATAAATATCAATGATATTATCAGTTTTGACCATAAATCGATGATATCTAGATTTAAGACCAATCCTATAAATGTATTAAGCTTTGCATAGTTGATCAAATAAGGAATCAATAAGGGTTCGAGGATACTTGTTATTTATTATGGTTTTGGTTCCTAGTAATCAACACAAAGATGCATTGAACCATATTTTGTCTTAAAAGGAATTAGTGGACCCTGTGGTGATGCACTATTATATATAAATCCATTTTCAAGATTCTCATCGAGGGGATTTTTCAATTACCACAACTCAAATTGGTCCATCCTATAAAGATTATTTTAAATATTCATTGCACTTGTTATGAATTATTTTTGAAAACTCAACCTCATGATTTGAAGTAAGACTATGAAACTATTCAATAAATACATATTTATATTCTTAAATAAGAGGCATATCTTTAATTTATAGTTTCTCCCCAATCATTTGAGATAAATATACTTTAATAATAAGTAATACAACCCATGTAATGGATGAAAATTACATTGGAAGTTCATATTCATACTTTAATTTATAGATGATCATAGGTTGATTCAGAACATCAAATATAGCTTCCTTTCCTTGAAAACTAACATGGGATTTATATAGAGAGATCCAAAACATTCCCAAAATAAAATCCAATAATATGGATTATTATAATTTTTATTGTAATCACATTACCCCGAGAATCAATTGAATAGGATTGATATAATTGATATTAAATCATCAATTATTTAGTGTTTTCACTGATAGTTCAGTATTTAATCATTAAGGTATAGATGTGATAGCCATATAAAACTCTTCAGATATAAAATATTTGGTAGAACCATATAAAAATATGTCATATAAAGTTTATAAATATATAATAATAATAGTTTTATTCATTTGATTTATGTTCTCATTATTTTATTATACAAAAATGATAGTTTGGGTATCATTCAACATCAACCCGGGAAACTGACATATGATAATGAAAATATTTCTTAAGATGTCCTAAATTATAAAACCATTTTTTAAAACCTAAATTTCTAGGTTTCAATATAAAATATATTCAAATCTCTAATAATGGTTCATTAAGATAATTTTAATTAACCAAAGCATATACCCTAAAAGTTTCAAACTTGGTGTGTAGTTATGCCTCTTTATCGGGCATTGAGTAACAATTTATTTAAAACCTAATACATCCCTTTTAGGGTTAATGAACCTAGGTACTTTTGTTCTAGACCCTATATCCCCTTTTAGTATCCATACTGTTATTTCACTTCATGGAAAAACATACAATATTTACTTTACCAAAAATTTTGGATATTATCCCATACTTTGAATTAACCTTAGGGTTTTCACTATGTTTTTATAATCCCAGTCTCCATAAAGAACTAAAACCTAATCTGATACCAACTAAGGTCAGTTAGAAGTCACCTATATATATTAAATCATTTTAGATGAGTATAAAATACATATCTTAATAATACATGCCCCATAACTATAAAGGTGTAGTGTTATTAGAGACTAGATACATAAACAACTTATTTAATAAAAATATCCAATATTTCCTAAACAAATTCTTTTAACATGGTACCCTACTACACTTATAAAACATAATATCTTTCTACATAACAAGGGGATATGTATAATAGAAAGTGATCATATATTCTTATTAATGGTAAACATAATAGATAGTAGTTGATGATCATAAATAATCATAAAAATAATAGGGGTATGGGAACACAATCATAACTTATAAAAATTATGCCAAATAAATCATAGATCATAAATCATGTGTCACGGCATAAATATTTTTCATAAAAAAGGAATGAGTCATAATAATTTAGAATCACTAATAATCAATCATAAACCATTAGATAATATCATAAGTATAAGAAAATATCTTGTAGAAAACATATAAAAATAGGAAATCATTTCCTTAGTCAAGGATATCTTCCAAGACAATCATAGTAGACAGACCCCCATAGTAGATTTGGTTCACTCTCCATTCCCATAAACATAGTGGACAAAGTTCCATCTTGGAATGGGTTTTCTCCCCATTATATATTCATACTGTCTCATGAGATATAAATATTTACCCAATGCGTTAGTAGGATATATAATTTTGAACCCGCTCATTACATAATGAAAAACATAAATATGTTGTAATGACCATGACCCTAATAGGCCAGAGTCGATGGTTACTTTATTAAATTTTCAAAAGATACAAGGAATAACATCCTGATGGATAAAATTGTTTAGTAATATTGGTAAATTGGATATATATTTGTTATTCACAGCACAATTGAAAACATAAAACACACAAAGTGTTTTCTTTGATAATTCCATATTTCCTATTATCATATCTTTGTATACCAATCAAAAAACACTTCCTTGTATCTTGGGGAAATAAAACAAAATAATTACTTGATCTTAGATTCTTAGTAAGGTTAAGTATAAAAAAATCATGAATAAATATATATCATCAATATTGTAAGGTAAATAACTAAAACACATGACATTTAAACAATAACATGCTCACTATAAAATAAGAATAATTGATGATAAAATAAATCCATATACATAATAACATGATCTTGAAACATATCCATGGATATTATAACTACTCAAATAATCACAAGGAAATAAATAAATGATCTCATAATGAGTGAAATAATTATTTCAGACATCTAAAACATACTATCAAGACCTTTCATAAGGTAGATTAAATCTATGGGTAAAACCCCATTGAATTTGGCCAATTGATTTTTCTCATTAGACCAACTGATGCATTGAGGGGATATTTCATTTCAGACCTCACCCATCACTTAATAAGACCAATTTTTTCCTAATTTTAAAGGGTTGAAACAAAATCAACATAAATACTCATATTAAAAAACTAACATACAAAATTTTATACTTACCCCTATCAGTAAACCCAATTATAAACCATCTAGTGTAAAAATTGTGAATGATAATAAAATTGTACATTCCAAGTAAAAAAGATCATTAATAATATAGAAAAATAATATTGATGGTATAAATACAACATATCCCCAATATATAATAATTAAAATAAAGGATTTTTGTCATTTATTAATATAATTCCATAAAAAAATTCATTAAAAACATATTTAAGGAAAATAAAATGTTCACATTTAAAATAATTTTAAAACTAAAAGTTTAAAAAATATTTTGAAAATAATTTTATATTAAAATAAGCATTAAAATATCTATAAATAAATATTTAAAACATTGAGTGGTCATGAATCTGGGATATTATGTTCATATCATAAATGTTAAAACAAATATTCATATCACATTTTTAGTAAAAGAAAAACGAGACTTGTTTTGAAAATGACAAGAAGATTCCTTTCAAAAATAATTAAATATTAAAAAAGGGAAAAAAATTATTTAGTAAATCCTTTTTAATATACTAAAAACATTTTTAGAACATTTTTATAAAACATGTATCTTAATGAAAAAGGATTTTCAACCAAAGGGAGAAATAAAATTAGCTTTTCTTAAAACCATTTTGGCAATAATTTTAAGTAAAAGAGTGAGGAAAATTTGTAGTATTCATTGAAAACATTAATTAAAAACTACATAATAAGAAAATTTATTCATTTAAGTAAATAAATATTAAATAATTTCCCGAAGGGAGAATTTAAAAAAATCCCAAATAATGATGGGATTATGAAATAAATACTTTCCACTTTGGTAACTTTTTGAGTCATAAGACCCATGAATGAAATAATGTAGAATGAAACCTTAAATACCATGAATAGAAATATATAAATGATATAATATATCAAAAGTTTCAGTATATACACCACACACAGGAAAAAGTGGTGAATATGGTGTATGTCTCATGAAAGTAAATGTGATATGAGAAACTCATGCCTCATGTTTGATTTCCTTTATACATGTTCAAAACCCTAGTATAATAAATATAGGTTTACTAAAAATATATTAAAGAAACATAATATTATATTTCATATCATTTATTATTAACTTATAGTTTCTTATCACTCATTTATTAATATTTATTTGTTAAAATAAATATTTAATGTGATAATTGCTTCGTTTTTCATGTGTGTTTGTGTTAAGTATTTTAATTCATTTTATTTTGATCATGGTTTAATTATATAAAGAATTTTAAACATGGTTTAAATATAAATTATATTTATAATATATTTAATTACATAAATCTATAAAATTTATCGATAGAGAATCGCTTACACCATTCATGGAGACGATAATCCATATGTCTGCATGAACATTGTTTCCATTTTTCTTGATGGATGGAATGAAAGGAAAATAAATGTAAATGAGCCTTTATAGAATCATTATTATGTTATATATATCATTTATATTAACAAAATACATCCTTATTACCTTCCATAAAAAAATAAAATTAAAAACATTCAACATATCTATGTGGAGGCGGTAGTCCACACGTACACACGAGCGACGTTATTATTTTCCATAATATTTTAAACTAAGAAGTTAGATATGATGTTTTATTTAAAGAATTATTTTTAGTTCATAAATATCACATATATTAATTAACTTTACACTTACTCCCTTCCATGTAAAGAATACAAGAAAATCGAATCACATTGCTTCACGAGGTGGTAGTCCACTATACACGCAAGTGACATTATCGTATCCACCCAAAAAATATTAAGTAAGAAGTTATATATGACATCATAATTATAGATGTATAATAATATCATAAATATATTATTAATAAGTTAAATACATTATTATTCCCATCCTTAAATGGTGGTGATGGAAAAATAATTACATTTGTTCTTAGGACAGTAGTCCTCCATATGCATATTGATGGTTTTGTTTCCCATTTAATGTAAGTGGAGATTGAACTAAGTTATTCCATTAAAATAATAACATATTATTATATAGGGTATAATTTTGTTATTATATTATCATATTCTAAGATTATTTGATTTAGGTGGAATAATTTCACACTCTAACCAAGGTTTTTTTGTTATTTTTTTCTTTTATTAGTGTTAGGTCCTTTAGGTAAAGTTTAGGTTGAGTTATTAATGAGAATTTTTGATTTTTGGAGTTTTCTAATGGACTTTTGGATAATTCATGGTTCTTGTTCATGGTTTGGGGGTTAAATGTATGACCTATGAAGCATGAGGGAATTTTCATTTTTTTCATCTTACAGGGTTTTCCAGACACGATTTGAGAAAGGTTTGGGACAAACCATATGAGGTCAAGTAGAAACTATGTGGATCCTTTTTGGTGTTAGGTAAAAGGCTCATAGATTGTGCACAATTAGCAGAAACCATGTAAAAATCCTATGGGGCGGATCTATAATTTTATAGATCCATTTTCCATGGTAGGTACATTGTTTCCCAAATTATGTGTCCAAACCATGCAGAGTGTACCTCTTCTCTAATAGGGAGTGCATGGTTGGTTCACGATATGAAAAACTATGCGGACAAACCATGCCAGTTTCCCATGTGTTTTAAATAGTTAAAATTACTATTATACCCTCCCATATTTTTAATCAAATTCAATACCTACTCCCCATGAATCATTTTTGGCATGCAAGACGGCTCCAAAATTCCTCTCCCTTTTGCTTCCCTCTTTCCATGTAAGCTTCTCCAAGATTTTATAATGTGTTTCCCATAGTTTTTTAGTGGTTTCCCTACTCTTATCCTGTGCATACCTTGTATATTTTGTTTTTATTTGCTTAGTTCCCTATTGGATGAACCCTATAATTAGGGCTGGATAATGTGGTTTATTTTCTTTGATTTGAGGGTGTGTGGTTTGGTCCTTGGGCCACCTTCTTCCTTTCCTTGGAGCTTCGTTGTGTGCGCACATCGTTAAGGTAGGTGTTTTCATTCATTTATTTTAAAAAGAATACCATTTGAATCTTGATCATTCTAATTAAATCTCTAAAAGTGTTATTTATGATTTTGATGTGTTTTTTTGATTTATTGTGCTGTTTTCATGATGGTGATTTGGTGAGAATGGGATTTATTAGGATTTATTTAACTATGCCTATATAAATGTATTCAAGGCATTTGAGGAAATTATAATTGGTTTTTATGAATAAAATTAGGTGTTTTGGACTTCATCTGGCCTTGATTTGGTTTTGGTTTTTTGGTTTACATGTGTAATTCAATTGAATCTATGGTTTAGGTGCCTTTATAATGGTTGATTCTCTTAAATAAATCCCTAAAATTACTTATAGAACTCCTATGTTTCTTTTATTAGGACCTTTGGTGTTTTTATGGATCTCTCAAAAGTTTCACATTGGATGTAAGAACATACACATTTGTATGGGGTACATATATAGATGGGAACACAAATGATATTGATCTTACATAATGAATTTTTCCTTAAATATTGGATTTCAAAATACTTTCCCTCTATATTATTATTATCCTTTCTCTACTCCTTTTTAAATATATCTTCTAAAACCCCAATGGATCTTAGATGTTTCCCAAAATGGTTACATGGATCACAAATGAATTAAAATGTGGTTTTCAATGGTGTTTCCTAAATCTCAGCATGTTTGGAATATTAATATGTGGTTTCATTCCTAAAAGACAAAAGGGATTGTTTGTAACCTTTGAGTGTGTTTTATGGTTTCATATTAGTTTTGGAAATAGTTTTGGAAATGGATATGTGTTTGAAAATCTTAATGTTTGGGTTGTAATATTAGCATTTTTTGGAAAATGGTTTGAAATATATTATGGTGCGAAGGCCCATTTGGAACTTGTGTGTGGATTGTTATGAGATGTGTGACTCTATGGTGGACCCTCTAAGGATAGGTTCATCGCATAGGTGGTTTCAATGTTTGGGCTATGAAATAATGGTGGCAATGGGTTTTTAGTTGATCCACGCATGTGAGGACCTCCCCACTCACCACATAGTATTATCATGGGATTACTAGGTGTCCTATAGAGGGTTGAGTGATGGTTTTTTATCAGATCTTATTAGACAAGTTGGTACCCTTGGATTTGTTAAGATGCCAAGTGGGATGTGCCACTTGATTGGCTAGTTTGAAGTGTCTATTTGGTTATTGATTATGAAGATTCACCATATGTTGAAAGGTGATCCCAAACCAAGTACGTATAGGGATTACATCAAGAGAAATTTATAAAACTCCCATGATTACTATCTGTATGTTCTATTTTACTTTTCTTCACCTATTTTACTTATGTTGTTATCTTGTTCTAGCTTATTCTATTTCCTTTGTCTTCAGCATATCCCATTTTTTATCACCTTATTGAATTATTGTTTTTGTGTTGTGTTGGTAATTAATTTTTCATAAAATGAAAACATATTTGAAATGAAAAATGTGGTGTGTTTTTTTTGAAAATTGGGAATATTTAATGGTTTCCTTAAATAATAAAAACCAATTTTTTATATTTATTTCAAAATATTATTTAAGTACTATTTTGGGAGAGTAAATGTATAGATTTTGTGGTTATTACCTACTGATATGTTTATTTTAAAACTCTAATTCTTCCTCTCAACATTGGTAGACTCGTTAGGTTTTTTAATTTTAGTTTTTTTTTTGTTCAGTTTTCCTTTAGAGAAGGTTGGTCTTATGGATGGTGGTGACCAAGATAACACATTGAGAAAGTTTCAATTACAATTTGGTTTTTGGTTTTGGTCTATAGATTCTATATTTTTAATTTTTTCTTATAATTGGATCAGTTCTATATATATTGATGTTCATTTATTTTTAGTTCTTGTTCCCTAATCTATTTTGGTTATTTGACCTTGGTTATTTATTGGGATAAATTTTTACCATTGTGATATCGTTGATGTGCAGTGATGGTCACCTACCTGAGATGGTTATGAATGCATCTCGAGCCATATCTCGAGTTGGTTTGGGTGTTAGTTCGGATGGAAGCCCAGCCTAGTTTGTGAAACAATGGTATTAGAGTATACCATTATTATTTAGGGAATCATGTAGTTTGGGTATTAGGAGTATCAGGACTTGATAGGTATGTACCATAATAGAATCATGAACTCTTACTTATCCTGGTCCTCAAGTTGTCAAGGGTAATTCGGGATTGAGTCTGCTTTGGTTTTTTTGTGTGAATGGGGAATGGAAATGGGGATTAACTGGTGTTGAATAATGTGGTTAGGATGAGTAGTGACCCATGTGGAGCCTGAGTGCATAGTTTAATGTTATTCTGGAGGAAGTTTCTTTATTGGGGCATGGTCCACTAAACCATGGGGCTCTATTTTTCATCATCACTAGTTACTTATTCTTAGGGTTTAGTGTAGGTTGTGTTTTGTTTTAGTTTAAGTTAGTGTGAGTGGTTTTTCAAAATGAAAATGGTTTTTTGGAAGTAAGGGTTTTAAAAAGGATAATGGATTTTGGAAATTGGTTTTGTTGGAAAAGTGGTCTTTGGTGTCTAAAACTAGATTTGGAAGTAATTTTTTAGATTTGGAAAGTGGCATTGAAGGAGGAAATTTTTAAATTAGAATGGAAATAGTGGGATTTGAATGAGGATTTTGGTTTTATTTAAAGATTTTTATTTCATTAGTTTGGTGCTTTAGTTTAAGATATTCCTTTTGTTTTTATTTTTTTATGTCAATTTGGTTCCATGTTTTATTTTATTTATATTATACCACCCATAAAGGTCCAAAAGGTTTCTAGTGAGTTGTGTTCAGTTGTTGGACCTACCTAGACTCTCAGTGGGGTGAAAGATTCAAGTTCCTATCAGTTGTTGATAGTTTTCCATGGTGATAAAGGTTTGTTAGAGGCTGCATAGTGGCTTGAGAATGTTGAGGGTGTCTTTATATTATTGGTAACACCTGAAGCTAAGGGGGTTAGAGCTGTTTTGGGTTTGTTTGGAGGTCCAGATTTGGATTGGTGGAAGGTGATCATCCCATCAGCGTTTTAATATGGGATTTCATGGGAATTTTTTATGATAAATTCCATCTAATGGTTCATACCAGAGGAGGTGAAAGAAAATAAATTGGTAAAGATCTTTGGATTTTAGCAAGGTTAGTTGATGGTGAAGGCCTATTTCAATTAGTTTGAAGAGTTGGTTATATTTTAATCAAAGATAGATTTAAAATATCATTTTAAGGTTCCTCTTATTGTAATGTTCTTAGAGGTTATATTTCCTTGTAATTTTGAGGTTTTTATTTATGTATAAGAATATTGATATGATTTTCTCTCTTGGGTGGATAGTACCTTGTGAATCTGATCCAATTTTATGTTGTTACCATTTTAGAGATGCTTATGTCTTAAGGTAATGATGAATTGTTTTTGGTTTGTGTTCTGGTTTGAATCTATTCTCTGGGTTCCCCTTGTTTCAGATGATTTTTATTTTGGTTGGGAATTCCTAGTTGTTATATTTTTTTTGGTCTTTATGGGGAGTTAGTAGTCTTAGTGTTGGGTGGTGTTAGTTGGTTCCTTGTGGTAGGGATAACCCTTATATATTCCCCATGGTTATCATCATTATGGTTTTTCTAAAACATGGTTGGGTGTGACTAGTAAAGTTGAATGGTCACCAACATTCATCATTCCATTTCATTTGATACAGTTTCAGGTTGAGTTTTCGTTCTTGTTCATCCTATTGAATTTATGGGGTAGATATTCTTTGTGGTGGGGAGAATTTTCACTCTAGACATAGTTTCCCATTATCTTATTCTATTTTTGGTTCTCAATCTTTTTTATAAAGTTCAGGTTGCATTACCGGTGAGAATTTTTTAGTTTTAGATTTTTAGAGTGACCTTTTCACATGTTCATGGTTTGTGTGCATGGTTTTTGGGTTAACCATAAAACCTGTTAAGGATGAGGGAATCTCCTTTTTGGTGTCAGGTATAAATTTCATGACATGTTCATGATTAGGGTAAATCATGAAGAATGTGTGTAGGGAGGATTTTCAATTTGAAAGATCCATATTTCAATGTTAACACATTTTTTCCCAAACTATGTGGCCAAATAATGTGGGGTGACCTATTCTATAGTAGGTTTATCATGGTTGGAACATATTTTTTCAAATTTTTTGGCTAAACTATACGATTTTCCCAAGTGTTTCAGATAGTTTATACTCTTATTCTACCTTCCTCTCTTTTTACCCCAATTTGTGACCTTCTCCCATTGGCTTGTTTTTTGCACATGAGAGGGCTCCCAAACCACACTCCCTTTGGATTCACTCCTTCCATGAATGATTATCTACTATTTTGAGGTTATTTTCTTTTTTTAGTGTTTTTTCTTCTATTATCTTCTTCCTCTATTGTCTCATTCGTTTTTCATGGATTGGTTCCCTCTTGGACGAGCCCTAGAATTAGGGTTGACTAATGTGGGTTATTTTTTTTTGTTACTAGGGTTTGTAGTTTGATCCTTGTTCTTCATTATTCTATTCCATGTAGTTTCATTACATTCACAAGTCATCGGGGTAGGTGTTTCCATCCATTTATTTTTAGAATCATACCATTTATGCATGATAATTCTAATTAAATATCAAAAAAAATTGATTCTTTTGATGTGTTTTCGGGGTTTATTTTGGTTTTTTCGTGTTGTTGATTTGGTGAAAAGTGATATTTTAATGGGTTTCTTTAATGATGTATGTATATATATATATATATATTTCTATATGCATAGTGTTTTACATAATTATAATTGTCTTTAAAAACTTAAATTGGGTGTTTTTTATTTCATCCTGCCTTGATAGGATTTTGGTGTTTTGGTTTACATGTGTAATTTTGTTGGGGTGTGTTTTGGGTGGATTTTTTATTATTTATTCTTGTGTATAAATCCTTTAAATTAGTTATATGAATCTTTTATTACTTTCATTAAGACATTTTAATTTTTTATGGGTATATAAAAAGTTTACCATTGGATGTGGGAACATTCGTATTTGCATGGGATTTACAAATTAATGGGAACACAAAGGATAATTTCCTTCTATAATGAAGATCACCTTAAACTTTGGATTTAACAACACTTTACCTCTCCATTATTCTTATCCTATCCCTTTTCATTTTTAAATGCTTCTTCTAAAACCCCAATGGTTCTAAGATGTTTCCCAAAATGGTTCCTTAGTTCAAAAATGATTTCAAAAATGATTTTCAAAGGTGCTTCCTAAAGTTTAACTTGTTTAGAATCTTGATATATGGTTTAGTTCCTAAATGAAATAAAGGCTCATTTGGAACCTTTGAGTGTGTTGTATGGTTTCATCTTAGTATTGGAAATTTTTTTGGAAATGGAGTTGGGTTTGAAAAACCTAAAGGTCTGGTTGGAAACTTATCATGTTTTAGGAAATGGTTTGAAAGATCGTATGGCGTAAAGGAATGGTTGGAACTTGTGTGTCTTATTATGAGATTGTCACATCTATGGTGGAACCTCTAAGGATATGGTCATCTCATTGGGGGTGTCAATGTTTAGGCTAGTAAAGCATGGTAAATGTGGGTTTACAGATGATATACATGTGTGAGGACGTCCCCACTCACCACATACTGTTATCATTGGATTCCTAGGTTTCATCTATAGGTTCAAGTGATGGTTTCTTTTCAACCTTGAATAGATGGGTTGGTACCCTCCTAGATTTGTTGAGAGGCCAGGTGGGTCATGCCACTTGATTGGATGGTTTTGTGTGGTTGGTTGGTTATTGACTATAGTGCTACTCCATACACTAGTGGGTGAGTCTAATCCGAATTAATATAGGGATTTCTTCTATAGATGATTATTAAATGCCCATAATTACTATTTCTATGTTTTGTTTTACTTTATTGCACCTATTTTACCTGTGTTGTAATCTTGTTCCTACTTGTTAAATTTCATTTGTTTTCAACATATACCCCTTATTATCACCTTTTTGAATTCTACTTTAGGCATTGTGTTAGTAAATATTTTTCATAAAATGGATACCTAATTAAAAATTGGAATACGGCGTGTGTTTTTTTTAATGGGAAAGCTGTGTGTGGTTCTTTAAATGATAAAAACGTATTTTCTAAATATATTTAAAACTATTTTTGTGGACTATTTTAGAAAGGAAATTTATAGACTCTATTGTGATTACCTACTAACCTACTTATTCTCACACCCTACTTATTCCACTTGGCATCAGTACACACTAGATGTTTTGTAGGTTCAGGTTTTTGGTTCGGTTTTCCTTTGGAGAATGTCGGTCTTATGGATGGTGGTAACCAAGAGGTCACGTGGAGATCTTGTCATCTACAGTTTGGTTTTTGGTTTATTCTATGGTTTATATATTTTTTATTTTCCATTATATTTGAATTAGTTCTTTTTGTATTATTGTTTAGTTGTTGTTAGTTCTTTTTTTGTGCTCTGTTTAGGTTACTTGATCCTGATTGTTTATTAGGATAAATTGTTCCCACTGTGATGTCCTTGATGCCTGGAACCACTCAACATCCTGGTAGGATCAATAATTCCTCTTGGGGAATGTCTCGAGTTGGGTTTAGTTTTGGGTTAGAAGGAATTTGGGCCTAGTTTGTGACAAATAATACATAAAACAAATATGCACATTCATTAATTTTACCTCTTCTTTAGAGAACATCTTTAATTTTATACATAAATCCTTATTAAAAGGGCATCCTTATTAAAGGGTTCTTTGTCCTTATTCTTTGAAGTTGAATATTTGAAAGCGACAGACTTTCTTGGAGGTTCATTTTCTTCCTCTTTATTCACTTTAAGCTCTTCTTCATACATCATCAGCTTTCCAATTAGTTCCTTGACAGGTAGAGCAGCAATGTCACATGATTCTCTGATTGAGACAGATGTGCCTCTCCATCTATCAGGTAGACATCTCAAAATTCTCATAATTTGTTCCTTCGATGAGACATCCTTTCCCAGCGAGAACATTGTATTTACAATTTCATTGAACCTGAGATACATGTCAGAAATAGGTTCGTCAGGCTTCATTTTAAAGTTATCATACTTGATAGTATAAGTGTTCAATCTCATTTCTTTAACATTCATTGTTCCTTCATGAGAAACAGCTAAGGTATCCCAAATTTCAAAAGCAGTTTTACATGCAGAAATTCTATTAAATTCTTCATCTCCTAGAGCACAGTACAAGGCATTCATAGCTTTACAATTATTATTGTAAGCAGTCTTTGTAGGTTCATCCCAAGTAGATCTAGCAGTAGTGGGAATTTTATATTCAGATTCAATAGCAGTCCAAATATCAAAACCTATGCTTTCTAGATGAATTTTCATTTTCAGTTTCCACTGAGCATAATTAGTTCCATTGAAGAAAGGTGGCCGGTTAGTAGCAGCACCCTCAAGTCTATTGTCCATGATGAGAAAATTTTAAAGAGATAAAAATTTAGATATAACATAAATTTTAAGAACTTTAAAATACAACTAAAATCACAGTTCAAAAGAAGAGTACTTGTAGAGAGTATTTTCAATCCTTTGATACCAAGTGTTGTTCGGAGTAGTTTACTCAAGAGGGGGGTGAATTGAGTACCAATTAAAATTTCTGTATTTAAAAAACACTGTCTTAAAGACCCCCAAATAAAATAATAAATTAAACTGTAGTGAATTTATATTAAAGTCGAGGTTCTGTTAGATTCTCAAGGGATTGATTAATTCCCAGTTAATCAATACAGGAGTGTATGATTATCTTTTGAAACTAACTTACTAATCTACACTTAACATAAACACTTGCCAATTTAATTATCAAAGTAACTTTAAAAATAGTATTAGTTTTAAAGTGATTAGAAGCGGAATAAAACTTTGAAAGAGATGGCACAAAAAATGTAACCAAGAGGTTCAGTCTCAAGCCGAGACTTAGTCCTCTCAAAATTTTATATAAAAATGATCCACACCCTGGATAGGGGTTCAACAGTTTACAACTGTCCAGGTCCAAGACCTCTACCACTGTTATTCGTGGGAAACAGTACAACAGAAACCAGCTGTCCAGGTCACACACGACCTCTACCACTGTTATTCGTGGGAAAGAAAGAATGTAAGAATTTGGTAAGGATTTACAAATCCTCCATTTTAAGTACAGGAGACAGTGTATGTGTTAGATATAGCAGATAACACACACTGCTCGAAAAGTATAATAATAAATCACAGAACAAGAGATGTAGAGTTTAGAAATGGTTCTGGTGATTTCAGTGTAGCTCTGGACTCCTTTGGATTCGATCAGAAGTGAGTCTGAGTCCTCTTCTAGTTTCTGTTTGAGAAACAGAGTGTCGTATGCTCCAGGTTCATAGACAGTGAAAAATGCAGTCGATGAAGCTCTTCGATATTCTTTTGTATGCACAGAACTCTTCTTGAGTAGGCTTGATTGTATATGTGATTCTGTCTTGCTTGGTTCTTCTTGTATGCACAGAGCTCTTCTTGAGTATGTCGTATATCTTCCTTGTCTCTGTATGTGTTTTTCTCACTTCACTTCAACAGAGTCTTCTTGTATTTTATGTCACGTTCTCTGTAGGACAGAAAAGGTTTCATTTCTGCAGGTACGAGGTATGGTTTCCTAACATCCGACAACATTTATTAATAATTTGACAAATCATTAAAATGTAGATGATGTGACCGTTAGATAGATTAAATAAAGATAGGAAATAAAGAAATTCAAACAGTGAGTCGAGTGATCGGTAGGTAATCAGCATCGGTAGCTTGGACATCGGTAGCTCAATGTCATTAGTTTCTTAGACTCTATCGGTGGCTCTATGCGTCGGTTGGTATATGCTTGTATCGGTGACTTTGTTTATCGGGAGCTCCATGCGTCGGTAGCTCCATGCGTCGGTAGCTCAGTGCGTCGGTAGCTCCATGCGTCGGTAGCTCCATGTGTCGGTAGCTATTTATACTTACACCGGTAGCTCTATGTTTGTATCGGTAGCTGTCTGTAAGTCAGTAGCTTATATTTATAAGTACATCGATAACTCTGTGTTAAGTATATCGGTGACTCTGTCTGTCGGTAGACTAAGTCTATCGGTAGCTCTGGCTATCGGTAGCTCTGGCTATCGGTAGCTCTGGCTATCGGTAGCTCTGTATCAGTAGCTATAGACAGATTAATTATCTGTTTTATGCAGAACACATCCGATTGTGTTAGAATCAATTTATAACTTGTATAAACATGGATAAATGAGGATTAACATATTCCAAAGATTATTTAAACATTATTATTGGTTTGAATCACTGATTTGAAAGAATTAAAGTATAGATCAACAGTAATTGAGAATATCATAAAATATGAACACATAATTGGGATTATCAAAATATATAAATACATGATTGGGATTATCAAAACAGGTGAGGTCAACAATCTCCCCCTTTTTGATAATCACAATTTATGATATGGGAATTTAACATAGTGAAAATATAATAGTAAAGAGTATAATATTGAATTCAATTTTCTCAGAGAAAACAGCATCAGAGATAATAGAAATAGTATGATATAGACATAAGTTATCAGAGGTAACAATCATAAGATACCGAAGGTAAAAAGAAACATAATAATATCATAGATAAAATTGAAAAGAAGGTTATTTTTCTCTATTTCATTCTCTCATTTTGTTCTCCCCCTTTCTTGTATTGTTCTCCCCCTTTGTGATAATCAAAAAGTGGGAAAGCATATATAGGAGACAAATAAAACATGAGAAGTAAAAAAGAGTTCTTCTGTATTAGAGCAGTCAGAAAGTACATAAACAAAATACAAATGAATTCCTATCAAAAATCCTGGCCACTGGATCACTCCACATCTGCAACGTGAGATTTTCCTTTGGGATCAGAAGAAGGTTCGGGTGGTGAGGATGATGGTGAAGGTTTTGGAATCCCAGAAATGATCACAAGTGGCTGAGCCACTGAGACAGTGCCTGGCCTGTATTGGGAAGGTTGTTGAGTGATCATTGGTGTGAGGTTTCGAATAGCTTGAGTAGGAGTTAGCTGGACTGTGGAAGCAGCTGAGGCAGAAGCAGGCAAAGCAGGAGGTACGATGACTGGTCTGGCATCAACATGCAAGAAGGGCAGCAATATATTTCTAAAATCCATAATAATTCCTCCTCCTCTTTCCATAGCAGAGATAAAATCATCTTTGTTCTCCGTGAATTTTTCTAAGGCAGGAGTCAGTTCCCTTAGCTTGCTCACTTGTTCTCGGAAGGCTTGTGTTACAGGGGGTAACTTCATGTTTTCCAACATCAGCTTGAAGTGGTGTTCGAGTTGATGCTTGGTGAAAATTCTGGTGAAGTAGTAGTCCACTTTGCTCTTTATGGATTCCTGAGAGGCAGAGGCTTCTCTCATATAATCTTGAACAATCTTCATTATTTCTCTAGCAGAATCTCTTGTAGAAAGCACCACTCGGGTCAACTCTGATGAGTCCACAGAGCCACTGGTTGAAATAGAACCAATCTCCTCCTTCATCATTGCTCGAACTAGATTCTGGTCAACTAATAGTTTGGATGTGAGAGGGCCAAGAGAGAAGGAAACAGTTTCTCTGAAACTCTTAGACAAACCACTGATTAGGCTTTGAACTTGAGAGTCCTGTAATTGAACGTGATCCTTCACTAAGGTTTTGAAACATTCAAACACCGAGACAAACTGGATTACTATACTCTTCACATAAGCTAGGTCCTTGTCAGCTTGAGACTTGGAGCTCATATAAGAATCCAAAGCAGCAACTGATGTCTTGAGAGCCTCAAGATCTGCTTCGATTCTAGAAGACTGAGTCTGGCACTCTTTCACTTCTTCCATAAGCTCAGACATAAAAGAAGATAAATTAAAAGCCAGAGAGAGCTCGAAGGATCTCTCTAACATTTTCATTTCTTCATTAAAGCTTCACTTCATCTCAGCAACTGATACACTGAATGATTCTTTTAGCTCATTCTTCATGGATTCAAGATCAGACTTTGTAACAAAATCAGTAGGGACAACTGCAGTAGATACTCTTGCAGAAGCTAAGCTGACAACCGAATCATTCATGACTGACTGAATTGAGGAAACTAAACAAGATTCCATTGTCTTTACTTCTTCTAGAAAACTGGTTTTGAGGTCCTCTTTCAGCTTATTCAGATCATGAAATCTAACCACATTATCTGGAAACAATTCAGAAGCAAGATCATAATTGGTCTTTGGTCTATTCTCAGACATCTCATCATCAGAATCCGGATAATCCAATCCACAGACTATAAACCCTGGGTCTTCTACCCAATCTCCAAGCTCAACAGCTACTGTAACATTTCCAAGAACAGATCGATGCTCCCCCTCAATGGGTGCAATCTCATGTGTCACAACAGCATTCAGTGCTGGATTCTCTTCATCAGAATCTTCTACTACAAGTTTCATCGGTGCAGCATCTAGAATATCTTCTGATACAGGTACATCTTCTTATGTATCTCTTTCTACTTCAGCAATCGGCATAGCTGAGCTTCCAATCAAAGGACTCATACTTAAACTACCAGAAGCAGACAATTTAGATACATTCTCCTCTTCCTCTTCTTCTTGGTGAGGCACAAACTGGTCTTCCTCATAAGTAGACAAAATTTCCTCTACCTTTCCTTTCCTAGAATAAACCAATTCTGCAACAGGACTTGGGGGCAAGTCTGGATCTCCTCCAACATCCATGGGAGTTTCTTCTTCTTCTTCTGTTTCATCTTCTGTTTCATCACTATAAACAGGTTCCTCTTCATCAGGTCTCAGACTCGGATCTCTCATATCCTTTGGTCTTGAGGGATGATCCACAGGATTAAACCTATCATATATCTTCTGATCATCACTGACCCATTCTCCCTTCCATGGGTTCCAGTTAATTTTCATGTACTTACAAACAGTCGAGGTGATGCAGAAATTATTCCTGACTACAACTGTCTCATCCTGAGACTCAGCTATTCCTTTCACTTTTATCATTACTGAAATCAGCTTGGCAAAGAATAATGCATTAGTCTTTGACTTTGGTCTAATCATGTCTTCCATTTGAAGCATTAACAATCTGCACAGATTGATTTTTACACCATGTATTAGAAAATGAAGAAGATAGATATCTTGATATCTCAGATTTGAAAAATCTCCTCGCCTCGGTATCAAAACATGCTGAACAAACTTGAAGAGCAGTCGATTCTCTCCATCCATTTCAGCAGCAACCACTTGCCTTTGATTCCCATTACCAGTCAGCTCTTGTAAGGCGGTTTCATAATCAAAGATGTCATTGCTAGGTGGGATTGCTCTTGATATGTACCCAGATACACCTTCATGTGGTACTTTGAGACATTCTTCCCACTCTACTGAAGAAAACGACATTTCTTTTCCATTTACAAAAGAGCTTACCCGATTCTCATTTTCAGACTTCTCGAAGGTTACAAACTCGTAGAACTGTTTTACCAACTTCGGGTAGTATGGGCCATTGTTATTCGAGAAACAATCCACCCATTTCTGTTCCTCCAGAATCTCGAGTACTAACGATTTTCTAGGAAGTAGCCATTCCACGCACAGTTCCTTCTCGATTACTATGTCTCTATTCTGCAAGTGAGGATTCACTGATCGCTTTCCCGATCTAGTTCTGACTTCACTAACACTGGCTTTATGCTGTGTCTTCTGCTTCTTAGCTTTAGGTTCTACACTTTCATCTCTGACGGTAGGAAGCTTAGTTTTTGCCATCGCGGGTTTAGGGTTCTCGGCCGATTTGGGAGCTAAGGTTCGAAGGTGAGAGAGTTTGAGCTCGGTGAGGTAGGAAGTGGCTTAGTCTTAGTTTTATCATTTAGGAATTCCAAATAAACGATTAAAATAGAGTAAGATAAAATAAAATAAAACGATTCATATTCTTGGCGGCAGACATAAGTTTTAAAATCAATTGCATCGGTGTGAGTTAATCATCAGTGAGGATTTTCACATCGGTGAGAATTTCACATCAGTGAGGATTTCACATCGGTGAGAATTTCACATCGGTGAGAATTTCACATCGGTGAGAATTTTCACATCGGTGAGAATGTTCACATCGGTGAGAATTTTCACATCGGTGAGAATTTTCACATCGGTGAGAATTTTTACATCGGTGAGAATTTCACATCGGTGAGAATTTTCACATCGGTGAGAATTGATCATCGGTGAGAATTGATCATCCCCAACTCGTGCCTAATGTAACTTAACCTATCAGAACTTAAAGGTTTAGTGAAAATATCAGCCAATTGATGTTCAGTGCTAATAAATTCAAGGGAAATATCACCTTTTTGATAGTGATCTCTTAGGAAATGGTGTCTTACATCTATGTGTTTGGTTCTAGAGTGAAATACAGGGTTCTTAGAGATTTTTATTGCACTGGTGTTATCACAGTTGATTGAAACATGCTTAAAGTCATATCCATAGTCCAAAAGAGTGTGTTTCATCCACAGAATTTGTGCACAGCAACTACCAGCAGCTATATATTCTGCTTCGACAGAAGATAATGCAACTGAGTTCTATTTCTTACTACACCATGACACTAGGGATTTACCAAGTAAATGACATGTTCCTGATGTGCTTTTTCTATCTAACTTACAACCAGAAAATTCAGCATCTGAATAACTCATTAACTCAAAGGATTGTCCTTTTGGGTAAAACAAACCTAAGTTAACCGTGTGTTTGAGATCTTTAAAAATTCTTTTAACAGCAAGCAAATGAGATTCTTTTGGATTAGATTGAAATATAGCACACATACACACACTAAACATAATATCAGGTCGACTAGCAGTAAGATAAAGTAAACTACCAATCATACCTCTGTAATTTGTTTGATCAACTGGTTTCCCAGTTTTATCTGTGTCCAATTTACAGGTAGTACTCATAGGAGTTTCACTTTCCTTGATACTATCCAGACCAAAACGTTTTAAAAGATCCTTTGTATATTTACTTTGATTCAAAGTAATACCATTTTCATTTTGAAATACTTGAAATCCAAGAAAGTACTTAAGTTATCCCATTAAGCTCATTTCAAATTCATTTTGCATACTTTTTGAAAAATCAGTACATAAAGAGTGTTTAGAAGATCCAAAAATAATATCATCAACATATATTTGTACAACTAAAACATCTTTAGAAATTCTTTTAATGAAAAGAGTTGGATCAGCAATCCCTTTAGTAAAACCATTTGAGATAAGGAAATTGCTAAGTCTATCATACCAAGCTCTTGGAGCTTGTTTTAAACCATATAAAGCTTTAGAAAGTTTAAAAACTTGATTTGGAAAATGGGGGTTAGTAAACCCAGGTGGTTGTTCTACAAAAACATCTTCAATTATAAAACCATTTAGAAATGCACTTTTCACATCCATTTTATATAACTTGAAATCCAGATGTGCAGCATATGCAAGTAAGATCCTAATGGATTCTAGTCTAGCTACAGGTGAAAAAGTTTCCTCATAGTCTATACCTTCTTCTTGACTATACCCTTGTGCAACTAGTCTAGCTTTGTTTCTAACTATATTTCCAGATTCATCTACTTTATTTCTAAAAACCCATTTTGTGCCTATTGTCAAAGTGTCCTTAGGTCTGTCAACTAATTCCCAGACTTTGTTTCTTTCAAACTGATTTAATTCTTCCTGCATAGCTATTACCCAGAATTCGTCATTGATAGCATCATTGATATTTTTGGGTTCTAGCTGTGAAAGAAAAGATTGATGTTCAACCTGGTTTCTTAGAGAATATCTAGTTTGTGTTCCTCTATCAAGATTACCAACAACATCTTCTAAAGGATGATTCTTTAGAATCCTCGTTGATCTGGTAAAGGTTGGACTATAAATTTCAGGTTCATCTATAGGTTCGGGTTCAACAGAAGCAGATTCTAGAAAAAGTCCAGAACTGGAAGTTTTGATAACAGGTTCTTTAGATTTATCATCAAGGTCCAGAATAGACAGATCTTCTTCAAGATTCTCAAGAGAAGTTTTAGGCTCATGTGGATCAGTTTCATCGAATTTGATGTGAACAGATTCTTCCACACATTTGGTTCTCTTATTGAAAACTCTATAAGCTTTACTTGAAATAGAGTAACCCAGAAAAATTCCTTCATCACTTTTGGAAGCAAACTTATCCAGATTATCTTTATTATTCAGAATAAATACTTTGCAACCAAAAACTTTAAATTAATTAACCTTAGGCTTTCTATTGTTCCACAATTCATAAGGGTTTTTCTTAAGAACGGGTCTGATCAAGACTCTATTGATAACATAGCAAGCTGTATTAACAGCTTCAGCCCAAAAATAAATAGGCAGGTCATATTCATTGAGCATGGTTCTAGCAATTTCTTGAAGGGTTCGGTTTCTTCTTTCTACTACACCATTCTGTTGGGGTGTCCTAGGGGCAGAAAAGTTATGAGTATAGCCATTGTGTGAGAAATAAGATTCAAAATCTTGATTTTCAAACTCACGACCATGATCACTTCTCAAAGTTTTAATATTAAGTCCACTAAGGTTCTCTACAGATTTAGAGTATTTAACAAATGAAGAACAGGCTTCACTTTTGTGAGCTAGAAAATATACCCAAGTATATCTAGAAAAGTCATCTACAAGAACATAAACATAGTGCTTCCCATTTAAACTAGAAACTCTTGATGGTCCAAAAAAATCCATGTGAACCAATTCAAGTGGTTGAGAAGTAGAAACTTCTTTCTTTGATTTAAAAGAAACTTTGTGTTGTTTTCCCTTTTGACAGGGATTACACACTTTGTCATTTGGGAATTCTAATTTAGGTAGGTCTCTAACTAAGTTTTTCCTAGAGAGTTTTCTAAGTGAGTGAATGTTGCAATGTCCTAATCTTCTGTGCCATATCCAAGATTATTTATGAAAATCATTCAAACAAGTAATATTCTGCTTAGCTAAAGAATTCAGATTAACAGCATAAACATTTTCATTTCTTAAGGCAGAAAATACCAAAACATTCTTAGAATTAAAAACTTTGCAGGAATCATTTTCAAATTTAACATGAAAACCATCATCACATAATTGAGAAATACTTAATAAATTGTATTTAAGTCCATCAACGAATAAAACTTTAGAAATCAGAATTGAATTAGTGTTACCAATCTGGCCTAGGCCGATGATTTTTCCTAATGAATTATCACCAAAGGTGACAAAGCCTCCATCAACTTTTATTAAACTCTTGAAACAAGAGAAGTCTCCAGTCATGTGTCTTGAGCACCCACTGTCTAAATACCAGGTCTCTTTACAGGAGCTCTTTAAGCAAGTTCCCTACAAAACAGATTTAGATGGGAAATAACTTTGGTACCCAGATTTTCTTAGGTCCAGACAGGTTAGCCAATAACACTTTAGGTACCCATATTTGTCTAATGGGTCTCATATAATTTGTAGAATTGACATGCTTTGAAAGATAAACTTTATTAGATCCATAGCTATGTATATAACTGGTTGAAGCATATGAAGTTCCAGAATTACCTTCATTCTGTCCACATTTAGAAATGAATCTAGTTTTGGCAATTTTCCTTTGTCCAGGTTGGTATCCTATACCAGTAGTATATTTAGGTGCTATTTGCTTTCCTAGCATCTGAGTTAAAGCATCCTTTCCATTTTTGAATTTTTCTAAGTCCTTTCTAAGTTGCTCATTTGACAATTTCAGTTCTGTATTTTCCTTTAGTAGTTGAGCATTCTTTTCCTTTTCTATATCAAGATCAGATTTATGCTTAACACTTAAAGCATATTGTTTCTTTAAACCTTTGTATTTTTCTTTAAGCTCATTACAGGTTTATTCCAGCATATCACAGTACTCAAACAATTCATTTTTAGACATTGTTCCAGAATCAGAGTCAGATTCTGCATTATCTCCAGAGTAATAATAATTTAAAGCAGGAGTTTCAGCAGTTACCTGAGAAGTGTTTGTCATAAAGCACATGTTTGCTCGATTCCTTTCAGAGTCTGAAGATTCAGCTTCACTTGTGCTGTCTTCTGAAGCACTCCAAGTAGCCTTCATGGCTTTCTTAAACTTATTGTCCTTATATTAATATTTCTTTTTATACTTCAGCTTTGGACAGTCGGCTTTAATGTGTCCTTTTCTTTTGCACTCATAGCAGACAACATCATCTGATTTGTCATTCTTCTTCCAATCCTTTTTCCATTTACCTTGGTGATCATACTTACCCTTATAATTTGTTTTTCTGAAGAACTTCTTTTTCCTATAAAATTTCTTAAATCTTCTAGCAATGTGAGCCATCTCAGCATCACTGTCAGAATCACTTTCACTGTCTTCACAGCTTGAGCTTTCAACTACAGCTTGAAGCTTTTCTTTGTCCTTATTCTTTCAAGTTGAAGATTTGAAAGTGACAGACTTTCTTGGAGGTTCATTTTCTTCCTCTTTATTCACTTTAAGCTCTTCTTCATACATCATCAGCTTTCCAATTAGTTCCTTGACAGGTAGAGCAGCAATGTCACATGATTCTCTGAATGAGACAGATGTGCCTCTCCATCTATCAGGTAGACATCTCAAAATTCTCATAATTTGTTCCTTCGATGAGACATCCTTTCCCAGCGAGAACATTGTATTTACAATTTCATTGAACCTGAGATACATGTCAGAAATAGGTTCGTCAGGCTTAATTTTAAAGTTATCATACTTGATAGTATAAGTGTTCAATCTCATTTCTTTAACATTCGTTGTTCCTTCATGAGAAACAGCTAAGGTATCCCAAATTTCAAAAGCAGTTTTACATGCAGAAATTCTATTAAATTATTCATCTCCTAGAGAATAGTACAAGGCATTCATAGCTTTACAATTATTATTGTAAGCAGTCTTTGTAGGTTCATCCCAAGTAGATCTAGCAGTAGTGGGAATTTTATATTCAGATTCAATAGCAGTCCAAATATCAAAAAATATGATTTCTAGATGAATTTTCATTTTCAGTTTCCACTGAGCATAATTAGTTCCATTGAAGAAAGGTGGCCGGTTAGTAGCAGCACCCTCAAGTCTATTGTCCATGATGAGAAAATTTTAAAGAGATAAAAATTTAGATATAACAGAAATTTTAAGAACTTTAAAATACAACTAAAATCACAGTTCAAAAGAAGAGTACTTGTAGAGAGTATTTTCAATCCTCTGATACCAAGTGTTGGTCGGAGTGGTTTACTCAAGAGGGGGGTGAATTGAGTACCAATTAAAATTTCTTTATTTAAAAAACATTGTCTTAAAGACCCCCAAATAAAATAATAAATTAAACTGTAGTGAATTTATATTAAAGTCGAGGTTCTGTTAGATTCTCAAGGGATTGATTAATTCCCAGTTAATCAATACAGGAGTGTATGATTATCTTTTGAAACTAACTTACTAATCTACACTTAACATAAACACTTGCTAATTTAATTATCAAAGTAACTTTAAAAATAGTATTAGTTTTAAAGTGATTAGCAGCGGAATAAAACTTTGAAAGAGATGGCACAACAAATGTAACCAAGAGGTTCAGTCTCAAGACGAGACTTAGTCCTCTAAAAAGTTTATATAAAAATGATCCACACCCTGGATCAGGGTTCAACAGTTTACAACTGTCCAGGTCCAAGACCTCTACCACTGTTATTCGTGGGAAACAGTACAACAACAACCAGCTGTCCAGGTCACACACGACCTCTACCACTGTTATTCGTGGGAAAGAAAGAATGTAAGAATTTGGTAAGGATTTACAAATCCTCCAGTTTAAGTACAGGAGACAGTGTATGTGTTAGATACAGCAGATAATACACACTGCTCGAAAAGTATAATAATAAATCACAGAACAATAGATGTAGAGTTTAGAAATGGTTCTGGTGATTTCAGTGTAGCTCTGGACTCCTTTGGATTCGATCAGAAGTGAGTCTGAGTCCTCTTCTAGTTTCTGTTTGAGAAACAGAGTGTCGTATGCTCCAGGTTCATAGACAGAGAAAAATGCAGTCGATGAAGCTCTTCGATATTCTTTTGTATGCACAGAACTCTTCTTGAGTAGGCTTGATTGTATATGTGATTCTGTCTTGCTTGGTTCTTCTTGTATGCACAGAGATCTTCTTGAGTATGTCGTATATCTTCCTTGTCTCTGTATGTGTTTTTCTCACTTCACTTCAGCAGAGTCTTCTTGTATTTTATGTCACGTGCTCCGTAGGACAGAAAAGGTTTCATTTCCGCAGGTACGAGGTACGGTTTCCTGACATCCGACAACCTTTATTAATAATTTGACAAATCATTAAGATGTAGATGATATGACCGTTATATAGATTAAATAAATATAGGAAATAAAGAAATTCAAACAGTGAGTCGAGTGATCGGTAGGTAATCAGCATCGGTAGCTTGGACATCGGTAGCTCAATGTCATTAGTTTCTTTGACTCTATCGGTGGCTCTATGCGTCGGTTGGTATATGCTTGTATCGGTGACTTTGTTTATCGGTAGCTCCATGTGTCGGTAGGTCCATGTGTCGGTAGCTCCGTGCGTCGGTAGCTCCGTGCGTCGGTAGCTCCATGCGTCGGTAGCTCCATGCGTCGGTATCTCCATGCTTCGGTAGCTATTTATACTTACACCGGTAGCTCTGTGTTTGTATCGGTAGCTGTCTGTAAGTCAGTAGCTTATATTTATAAGTACATCGGTAACTCTGTGTTAAGTATATCGGTGACTCTATCTGTCGGTAGACTAAGTCAATCGGTAGCTCTGGCTATCGGTAGCTCTGGCTATCGGTAGCTCTGGCTATGGGTAGCTCTGGCTATCGGTAGCTCTGTATCAGTAGCTATAGACAGATTACTTATCTGTTTTATGCAGAACACATCTGATTGTGTTAGAATCAATTTATAACTTGTATAAACATGGATAAATGAGGATTAACATATTCCAAAGATTATTTAAACATTATTATTGGTTTGAATCACTGATTTTAAAGAATTAAAGTGTAGATCAACAGTAATTGAGAATATCATAAAATATGAACACATAATTGGGATTATCAAAATATATAAATACATGATTGGGATTATCAAAACAGGTGAGGTCAACAGTATTTGGTTGTTAATTGGGCAAACCAAATGGTTTTTGGAGTGTGAAGTGGGGAATAAAGGGGGTTTCCTTTATTTAGTGGGGGGACACACGTGGATTTTTTTGAAAAGATAAAGTGATACCAATGTTTTTATCATAAAGAAATCATAAAAATGGTTTATTATAGACCCATAGATGTTGTGAGGTATAAATATGAATAATAAATGGGTGTTAAACATATTTTAGGTCATTTTAACACATATATTATTAGTTTAACCCTAGGTAAACCCATTTTTAACTTAAATGTGGTAATTAATTTGTTACTATTTTCACTATTTAATATGTTCAAAAATTTAGTTGAAACTATTAGATAATATAATTTATGATTATTATAAATAGGGGATCCATTTTTTCAAATTCAATTCACAAAATTGATAGAATTAAAATTAAAATTAAACCCACAGTCGCCTCGGAAAAATGGGCTTTCCAAATAAAAACATTAAAAATCTCAAGAAAAATCAAAATTCAACATTAAATTGATTAAAATGAAATAAATTAGTTAAATTTTAATTTAATTTAACTAATTTTACATTTAAGTCCATTTAAAATATAATTTACCTTTTTAAAAAAATCAAATGAAAGTTTAGTTTTCAGAAAAATCAATATTTTTCATTATGCATCAAAGAAAATGAAACTTTTTAGAAAAGTAAAAAATCAGAAAAATATAATTTTGATATGTATATTTTAAAAATATAGTTTTTTGAAATATATTTTATAAAATTAGAAAAATAATTGTGAATTATGTGTGCAATGAGTAACTAAACTGACTTTTTGAAAAATATAGTTTTTTAGAAAATATTTCTTTTTACTTCAAATGATTTTTATTTTACTTATAATCAATATATAACCATTGAATTTATTTCATACATGTGTAAAAAATATTAATTTCATAATTTATTTATTCATATTAATACCCAAAAAAATAATGGATAGGTTATAATGGTCATGTTTAAATAATAATATATTAATAGAGTGTCACATTTCGTTGAAACCCATAGTTGTGTGCATCGTAAGTTATAAAAGAGTTTGAATTATTTTAAAAAATATATCATAATGATTTTTTGTTATATATTCTCTTCATATATTGATTATGCATGTCCGATATACTATTGATGTTGATGTTCCTCTTTATAAATCTCATGGAATTATATTTTTTCCCTTTAAATAAATTGCATCCTCACAATTTATTCTTGATATTAGAAATTAAGGGCATGACATATGAAAATAAATTTTTTGTAAAATCACATCATAAAAATGTCTAATAAAACACCCTATTAGAGATATATAAATTTAAATATGATGTTAATTTTAAATAACACATAACTAGGTTTTTATGTAAGAGAACATAGGTAAGAAGTAAAGATATGGACATGGAAGAAAATCATAAGTAAATATAGAGTGTGATAGAGATAATTAATCACAAGAAAGTTGGAGATCCAAAGAATGCTAATGAACACAAAAAAATAAATCTATAAATTTTGAATATACTATAATTTCATCATAAATGATGTTATTAGAAAACATTTTTGTTTCAAGATCCTTTTCCTAGAGTTGAATAATTATTTTATTGTCTAAGAATATAAATAAATATACTTACTTGATATAATCATATTTCATAATAATAAATTCATCTTGTGGGTTTTCTTTAATTAGTTTCCACATCATATCTTTCTCTAACAAATGAATATACAAAAATTAATTTTTTATGCCTCAAGAACTAAAATTAACTTTTAATGGATCATAAGATCCATAAAAGAGTAACAAGTTTTTCATAATGTCTTTACTAAAACCATAATGGTTATAAGAAGTTATCAAATATAAAAAATTAATCTATAATGTCTTAATAGTAACCCCCAAAATTAAAAGAAATCCATTTCATAAATGGTTAACCTTAATACTCATCTAATTATGTCTGCCCAAAATCAAATGTAAAATTTTCAAAATAAAGGTCACTAAATTTTCAAAATCAAATTTTTATTATATTTCCCAAATAATATAAAGTATCTCTTGCTTTCACATAAAAAATATTTTAATACCTTTTCCACCATAAAAACATATTTAAAACATATATTCTTCCAAAAAATAAAATCTCTTGTTGTCGAATATATTTCATAAATCCAACATGTAGTAAACTCCAGCAAAGATAACATAAACCATCAAATCGCTAACCAATTTCATGGACACCAATACTATCCCATAAACATATTATTATGATTATTATCTCAAAATCAATCACAAATTAAGGTTTATCATCCCTCAATCATGGGTTTTCTAAAAAGACCGACTTTCCATTGAATATCTTTTCTTGATCATCGGTACAATTAAACATGTTATCTCAAATCCTTAAATAAAAAGCACAAAAATACAATCCTTATACATTTTATAATTATTATAATGAGAAAATTATTAATAAAAAAAATTTAACTTTATTTTTGAATCAAAATACACAATTACATTATTCTACATTAGTCGTAGTAAAAGTATAATCTTTTCCTTGATCCCTTATCTTCTTCTAGGGAATATTCCCTGGATTTTTAGGGACTTAATTTTTTTATTTATCCATATCATTATAGTTCAATAATTTCACATTATTATTTTATTTATTTACCTTACAAACATGTACATGGTGTCCCTTCTCTCCACACTTTTAACAAACTAGTATTCCCTTCAATAAAGTACCTGGATGTTTCTTTCTAAAATTATCACGTGAGGGAAAATCCTTCCTTTAATTTTTCCATTTATCTGTATATTAATCTATTTTATTATTCATCTATTTCTTCCCTATGAATCCATAACACTTGTAGAATTATTTCTTTATAATGATACCACATGATATTATGTCATTGTATGATGAGAAAGTTTGGGATACTAGTTCCCTTTAAATAATTGGCTTAAGCCTATTAAAAATTAATTAATCTTATAGTTTGGATTACCTATGTGTAAGTATCATTATTTTTAACCTTGTAAATATAGCTTCATAATTATAAAAAATTTCATCTTCCTTTTTTCTTAAACTCATGAAATGTCTCTCCATATCAACTCACTACTTGTGAGTAAAATACTTTTCCAAAAAGGGTATCTTAAAATCCTTTCATTCCATGTTAGATATTTCTTCTTAATACTTAGAGTTTTCAATCAATGACCCCCATTGATACACATATAATGAGAGATGATAAACTTCCCTGAAACCTTTATCCATTCTATTAATTTATAAATAGATAAATATCTTATCTAAGGAACTTATCCATTTCTCATCTACAAATGGATTTGTAGTCCATTAAATAATGGAGGTTTATAATGCATAAAGTAGTATAAAATTTTTACACCACATGGTGGATTAAAAAGTTTCACAATATGGGAAAAGTTATTTCTCATAACCTGATTCATTTTCCCCAATATGTTTATAATTTTATTTGTTTCAGTTGTAGATCCAATTATAATTTAATTATCTTTTCCAATAAATAAATCCGTACATGTGGTATATGAATTGATATATTTTTCATTCCTTCCACTATATTCTATTTATAGAAAATTTTATACACTGTATTAAATCATAAAATTTTGAAATATAATGTATAATCCCAAAAAATGTCATGTACTTATCATAAATTGAAATTTTTATGCCTGGCTAATATCATAATCATAAATGTTATTTCTTTGGGAAAGTTTTCAAATTATAAAAATATTTTCAAACCCTTCATAAAGTTTTGTAAATAAAATTTGAATTAATTAAATAATATAATCTAAATGTACCAAACTAGGTGTGCAGTAATGCCCATTTTCATGTATCAAGTAATTCTCAAGTAAAGACTAATACAACCTTTTCATAGTTATTATGCCTAGATACATTTTCATGAGAACCACATCAACATATAGTATCAAGCTAGGGATTTAATTTTAGTTTAACCACATAATATCTACCATGAAAAAACATTAATATATTCTTATATACTTACACTCAGTTTATATCATAAGTTTATGTTCCCTAATCTATTTTTTACTAAATCTAGTTCCCATAGTTTCTAATAAAATTCCATTGATTCAAACTATAAAGATCTCAGCCATATTAGTCTAGAGTGGGTGGATACATTATTATATTAGAATAAGATACAATTAATCACATCATAAAAGATAGAATAGTTTATTAGTCTTGGTAAACTAGATACATACTTTAGATTCACATTACAATGGGAAAAATAAAATAAACAAAGTGTTTTATTTGATAATTCTATATTTCCCCTTAGCATATACATGCATATCAATCAAAAAACATCCTAGTATCTTAGGGAAATAAAATATAAGAAAGGTGTGATCTCATATGTTCATTAAGGGTAAGATTATAGTGGAATCTATCATGAATGAGAAAGTATAATCAATATTAAAATCTATATAACTGAAACACATTTCATTTAAACAATAACTTGGTCATAATATGGCCGAAATAACTAATGATCAAATAAATCCATATACATAATCAAATGAGATTGAAACATATCCATTGATATTATAAATAATCAAATAATCACATGTACATAAATAATTGATCACATAATGTGGTAATTCACAGTTTCTAACATATGAAACACACAAAAATACCTTTCACAAGACAATCTAAATCTATGGGTAAAATGTCATTTAATTTGGTTAACTGTTTGTCTCGTAAGACCTACTTATGTATTAAGGAGATTTTTAATTACAAGACCCACCAATCACTTAACAAGTAAAACACATTCCTCATATAAAATGGGTGAAACATTATCAACATAAATATTCATATTGAAAAAAAAACAATCAAAGTGTAAATACTTACCCAAATCAATATACATAATCACGAATAATCTAGAGTAAAATGTTGAATGGTAATAAAATTGTACATCAAAAGATAAATTGATCATTAAACATATGGATAAATAATAGGGATGGTTCCAATACCACATATCCCCATTGGATAATAATTATAATAAAGGTTTGATTCTATTTATTAATTGAAATACCATAAAAATGCCATTAAAAACATTTTTGTGGAAAATAACTCTTTAACTTTGACAATATTCTTCAAAATAGAAGTTCATAAAATATTTTAAAATTCATTTTTTTTAAATAACCCTTAAAACTTATAATTTAATCATTAAAAATTTGATTCTTCTTTATTATAGAAATTATATTCATTCCATAATCGATAAAACAAGTATTCTTTTCAAATTTTTAATAAATTCCAAATAGGCCTTATTTGGAAAATGATATAATGATTCCATTAAACATATTTTTAAAAGGTAAAAATGGGCAAATATTTATCCAATAAACCATTCCTAAAATTCTATAAACAATTTTAGAAAACATTTATTTTGATGAAAATGGATTTTCAACCGATGATATAAATAAAGTTGTATTTTCTTAAAAACATTATATCATTAATTTTAAGTATAAAAGAGGAGTAAAATGAAAATATTATTTTAAAAAGTTCATGAATAAACATATTATATTAAATTATATTTATTTTAATATATAAATATAAAATAATTACCCAAAGGGAGACTTAGTCAAAAACAATCCTAAATAATGAATAAGATTATGGAATAAAGCCTTACCACTTTGGTAACTTTTGAATCATAAATCCCATGAATGAATTAAATAAAAATTAAAATATAAATAACATTAATATAAATATATTCATTATATGACATATAAATAGTTGTATTATATACACTAGAAAATGGAATAAGTGGTGAATAAGGTGTATGTCTTATAGAAGTAAAAGTGAGAAAAGAAACATTTACCTAATGTCCAATTTCCTTTGTATAAGTTCAAACCTCCTATATAATAAAAATATTTTTATTAAAAATAAATTAATTAACCATAAAAAAATATTTTATATCATATATTATTCACTTATAGTCTTTTATCACCCATTTATTAACATTTCTTTATTAACATCACTGTTTTTTAGTGATAATTGCTTCGTTTTTCATGCATGTTTTGGTTCGGTGATTTCATAAATTTTATATTGATCATGGTTAAATCATATAAATAATGTTAAAAATGATATAAATATAATATATATTCATTATATATATAATTATATTAATCGATAAAATTTTGTGATAGAAACTGGATTACACTGTTCATGGAAGCGGTATATCATACGTATGTATGAATGTTATTTCCATTTTTCTAAATGGAAAGAATGGATGGAAAATAAATATTAATTAACCTTTAAAATTTATTTATTATATATATCCAAAATATATTACTAATATATATCTTTATTACCATCCATGTAAAAATAAACTAAAAAACATTTCCCATTGTTATGTGGAGGCGATAGTCAACAGGTATATATGAGCAACATTATTGTTTTCCAATGGATTGGAAGGTAAGATTTTATATGTGATATAATATTTATAGAAGTTTCTTTAGGTAATAAATATCACATATATTAATTAAATTTATCCTTACCACCTTTCGTGTAGAGCGTAAGTGAATAATAAATCACATCACTTTGGGGGGCAGCATTTCACCGTACACATGAGCAATGTTGTCGTATAGCCCCATGAATTGGTAAGCAAGAAGGTATATATGATATCATAATTAAATAATTATAATAATTTCATAAATATAATATAAATAAGTTTAACCTAACCTTATATCTATCCTTTAAAGTTGGTGATGGAAAACGAATTACATCAGTTCATGAAGCCGTAGTTTGTCACACACCTGATCAACGATTTTGTTTCCCATTTAATGGTGGGATATATGGATATGGGTTATTAAATTAACATAATAAAATCTAATTATATTGGGGATACTGATTTTATTATATATTAATAGTTTAATATTATTTTGAAGAGGTTTAAGAAGAAATAATGAAAATACACATGTTTAGAAATTTTATCTCTTCTACAGAGAGCCTGTTTAGGATTATGCCTAAAGCCTTCCTAAAAGGGATTCCAAATAAAAATAAGGACTCTAGAATGTGGGTATGTATTTAAGGATTTAATTTTATTAATTATTGGATGAAAAAATGGTTTTATAAGTGTTAGGATGGGAGGAGAAGGGGTGGCCTTTTATAAGTTGGGGGGAGGAAACATATAGAATTTAAAAAAAAGTGATACTCCTATTTTTATCTTTAAAAAACACAAATAATGGAAAAATATAGAACCTTTGATATTATAATGTATAAATATGGTCATAAAAATGTTTGTTACATGTTTTAGTTCATTTTTAACCTTTATCTTCTAAGTTTAACCCCTTAATAAACCCATATTAATCATATAAATTAATTTTAATTATTTTCACAATTCATTATAGTAAAAAATAATTTTAACATAAGATATAATATAAATTATTCGTATTCATAATATGGTATTTATTTTTCGAAATTCAATTCATATAAGTGGTAGAATTAAATTTAAAATAAAATCTGTAGACGTGTTGAAAAAATGGTTTTTCTAAAGAAAAATAGTCAAAAGTTATAAATGTTTTTATATTATGATTCATTGTAAAATTGAATCAAATGAAATAAATTAGTTAAATTATAATATATTTTAACTAATTTAAAATATAATTTGACCTTTTAGTTAATTTAAACGAAATGATATTTTGTAATAAAAATATGTATTTCTAGAGCAGGGACTCTCTTAGGCGGAACCCTGGAGACTCTCTCAGGCTACCGTTGAAGATGGAGGTGCTTGCGCCGACCTTCCCCCCATTGGGGGGGAGGGAGAACCATCTTTCGGAGAGGGACCATGGGTTTTCTGGCATTTTTCAAACCCCGACTCTCTTCCCCCTTTTCTGAAAATCTCGTTGAGTCCCAAAGCCCCAGATTTCTTCGAAGGGTGCCCTAATCTTCAACTTTTGTCTTCAGAAATCATAGAATCTTCCATGCTTATGAATCTTACCTTGATTGCACGATTTAGGCATAAACGTACTTCTATGGATGCATTTGATATGTTTATCTTTGGTTCTTGGGATCTTTAGGAAAGAGTGATTGTTGGTTTGTTTGACAGGCACCAAATGATGATTCGGTTCGACTCAGAAGAAGACCTCATTACAGCCTAGTAGAGGGCTCCTCGTAGATTCAATGGATGTTGATTATTACTTATATGGTGGTCTTATTATTTTTACATGAACCATGAATCTCTGTCAGTGGCGGGATGGGTAAGCTCCCCTAATCTTCCACTACCTTTTCAGAATCTGGTTGTTATTCACATGCTAGGTAATCTCATAAAAAGGTATTTATGTTCTGATTCTCAAATGGAAGCTGTGTGCCACCGGGTTAATTATTGGATTTTTATGGAATTGGATGCTTTCTGGTTACCTTTTGATCACATATGGATTACAATTGGAGAAGAGTATAGGTGCAAACAGTATGTGGTTTGTAAGGACTGGATGGATTATTATTCTTCTTGTCATCGCTTGGGTCATTCAATAGCGGTTTTCAATAGGGGAGGGCCCTAGAAGGATTGTTTTTCATATGCTCAGGTGTCTACCCAACGGGTAAAAGGTGATACGGGAAGGGTTTTGGAGGATGGTGTGGGGCCGGGTCCAAGACAAGAGAAAACGGGATCTAAAGATGTGGGTAAGGAGCCTCACCTCTCGGTGGCGGAACGACAACTGGTTATGGACTGTAGAATGAAGGTTTTGGTTGGTCTTGGCTCTGTACGAGGAGAAGGAGATGTACTGGATAAGGAGTTGGAGGTTGGTGCGAGGTTGGTACCTGTTCAAGTGGAATAAAGCCCAGAAGGAAGTGGCAGGGAGGCTCAACCTACAGTGGTGGCTGATCAGAGGGTGGAGGCCAGTAGAGAGTTGGTCGAGGATGGCCAGTGAACTTTGGAGATTTTTGGTATGGCGAATGCCTTGGAAGGGTCGGTGATGGTTGCTAAATGGGATCATTTAAAGGAACACAGTGAGGGGCAGGTTTCTCCAGTTCGATCTTAGACAGGGGTCTATAGTTATGGATATAACGGCCATGCCTTTATCTTTTTAAGCAACAGGTTTGAAGGCCTCGCCAATGTCAGTTTTGATTCTGGATTATGTGCTAATTTAGAAGGTGGGGTGTGGGTGCTTGTGTATCCATGCAGGAGCACATTAGTAGATATCTGGGTCAAGAAGAAGTCTCTTGGGCTGTGAATAATTCTACAGATGGGGTTGGATGTCTTGTTCAGTTGGAGGTTAATACTTTGAACCAAAGAAGGAGGATTAATAGTGGGGGTAATGGTTGTGCCTCAGAGGATCTTCTTAGTAAAGGGAAAGAGCAGGATGGGGGTGATAAAGAAAATATGAATGGACCGGCTATTCGTTCGTACAATGATATAGTACAAGGGGGGAAAAGAGGATGGTCAAGTGTAAAGGAACCTTGTCAGTGGCTCCAAGAAGAAGAACTAAGAAAGACTACTCCTATCTCCCGCACCCGGCACAGACTTGATCAGCTTTTAATCGGGATAGCGGGGTGATTCTTGCCTTTAGAAAAGATATCTTGGTCAAACAGTGTTGTGGAACCCAACCGCCTCTGGATCAGTCGAGGAGCTGGGATGTTGGTGATTTTGGGAGGCAGCATGAACCGGCTTCTGTTTGGGAATCGATCACTGTGGAAGATGAATCTGGCATGGGATGCAGAGATGATTACGGGTACTATGATCTGTAGTGTGGTGATGTTTTCTTTTGTTTGTGGATTTATTTCTTGTGTAGGTTGTGGAGTTGTAGGTCTTTTGGTGTTGTTCTGGCCTTTCCTTGAACCTTGTTTTAGGTACTGGAAACCCATAATCCAGCTTTTAAAATGAGAAAAAAATTATTTTGTATATCCAAAAAAATAAATTTTCTAGAAAAATACAAAAAAAAATCATCAAATTATAATTTTTACATGTATATATAAAATAATTAATTTTATTTTTAAAAAAAAATCTAAACATTTAAAAAAATTATTTTTAAATTATGTGCACAAAGGGCGATTGAACCACCTTTTAAAAAAATAAATATTTTTAGAAAAAAAAAATCATTCAAATGATAATAATTTTATTTATAATTAAAATATAACCATTGAATTTATATTATACTTGTGTAACACATATAATTTTTATTATTTATTTAGTTATATTTATACCCTCCAACATAACAAATTTTTTATAATGGTCATGTTTAAATAATAATAATTTAATAGAGTGTCATGTTTTTGTTAAACCCAGTGTTGTGTGCATCATAAGTTATCAAATAGTTAGAATTTATTTAAAAAAATATCTCATAATTTCTTCGTGTTTTATATTCTCTTCTGAGATTTTTGTTTCATGTAAATATATGTTATGGATGATTATGTTCCTCTTTTAAAATCTCAGTGTGCTACATATGTTTTCCATAAGATCGTAAAATTATTAATAAATTAATATCACTTAATTAAATAGTGTAAAAGTGATGGTTTTCATGGAAATATTCATATAAAATTTTATAAACCATCTATAGAAAGAAGTCAGATGGTAGAAAAAGGACATATCCTAAGTGTAACATACGGAATGTTAAATAATAATGATATTCATGGAAAATGATTTTTAATGATTTGAATAAATCTATTTTTAAATTAATAATTAATAGTAATTTTATTCTTCAAAACCATTAATAATTAAAATTATTTTGGAAACCCATTTCAAAACAGGAAAATTATGCCTTTTATATAATAATTCTCAGAACTGTGAAAGAACGTGTTCACAAAGAAATAATCTAAAATGGATGTTTTTTTTAAACAAAATGTGTGTAAATGTTAAAATATTCTTTCAAAAATATTGTAATGAAATTAAAATTTGTATAAAATAAATAATCATTTATTTAATCATGGATAATTATATCCATAAAATGAATGTGGACATAGATTAGGAATATTCCCAATCGAAAGGAAGAGGAAGGGTCATTTTCACTTATAAGAATCATATTTGGTTAATTACTTACCAAAGGAAGGGAAATTGAGATAGGACAAGTAAAAAACTTAATAATAACTATAGGTGAATAAAATGGTGAGGGTTTTTTGGATAAATATCATAAATATTACCCATTTGTATTATTATTCAAAATAAATCTCTATTTGAAAATGGTATTGGCGATGAAACCCTTACAAATTTTGTAACCATTGAGTCAAAAAAAGGATTAAAATAGATAACATAATATGTATATTTAAATACCATTATGTTAATTAAATAAAAGACAAAATTAATCCCTATGGTAGTATATACACAACACAAAATAAACAACTGGTGAATATGGAATATGTCTCAAAGGTATAAAGTTGAGATGAGAATTAACTTGTACTTTTCTTACGCCTTCCACCAAATCTCTTTAAAATCATGTATAATAAATTAAAAAAAATTAATAACCTATTTCATAACCATATTATTTTTATCTATAACCATTTATTCTCTTTTTTTATAGTCATTTATTATACATCCATTATTTACATAGTGCTTATTTTTATTATCAGATGTTTAGAAATTTGATTATTTTACACATGCTTTATAAAAGTAATGGAGAAAACTATTATTTGATACATTTTTTATAATTAATAGATACTAAAATATATTTAAATACTTTTTTTAAATTATTTATTCATATTAATGTTAACTTAATGGAAACTATAGGCATGGATCATGAGAACATGATACAGAATGTACTAGTTTTGGGTAGTTTACTGATATTAAAAGACTACTTCAAAATGACTCTAAATTCTAATGTAAAACATTTATAATAATATTCAGTATTTTAATTATTAATATTATATATATTTATCAAATATATGTCATAAGTATCTATGTAAGCTGATGATGAAAACTAGACCACGACATTCAATGGAGGCGGTAGTCTGCACGTATGCATGGACAATGTTTTGGTTTCTCATAGAATAAAAGGAAAGTGTAAATTGATTTATATTTTAATAATATTAAAAAAATTAAATATAGTATATATTCATTAAATATTCCCTTTAAACCATATATTTATGGTGATTATGAAAAAAATGAAATGTGTCACCTCATGGAGGTGGTAGTTTGCACGTACGCATGAGTGACATTCCCTTTTTTTTTAAAGAAGTGGGAAGGATAGATAATGGTTATAACATTAAAATATTAAAAATTAAATTTATTCATAATACTGATTTCATTATGTTACAATGTAAAAAATAAATTTGTAAGAAAAAATTGGATTAGAAGAAATGATTAATAAGTGATTAGTAATCACATTGAGAGTGTGAACCTTCTCTTAGGGTACCTCTTAGAAATGGAGGATTTAGGGATTTTACTTGAATAAAGGGTATTCCAAACATGGAATATGAATATAAGGGAATTTAAAATAGTTTATCTTCAAGATTAATTATAATTTTATAGTTTATGAAAAGGGGTGGTGGAATTCCTCTTTTATATGTGAGGGGAGTGACATTTTTATAATATTATAAAAGGAAAATTCACTATTCAATGGTTAAGTTGATCCAAAAGTAGAAAATAATTGAGTGGGGATTATTTTACATCAATAAAATTCTTCACCTCAATGTTGGGGATAATATTTGAGTATTTTTTGGTGTTTTATCCTTTATTTAAAATTTTACCAACATTTACTTTCATAATTATAACTCTTTCTTTAAACACTGACAACTTATTTTGATAAAAAAATATAATTAACCTTGTTAGATCTTTTTTATATTTTGATTCCAATTTTAAGAAAATTTCATAATATTAAACTTCAAAATTTGATAAAAAAATAATTCTAAAATTATAAGTGATTTTTGCATAAAAATAGTTTTTAGAAAAATATAAATTTAAGATCTAAAATTTCATATATGGGTTTTTAAATTAAAATTCATATTTTTTAATATATAATTTTATTTTTGAAATAAATATTTTATTATGAAAAAGGTTTCATAAATTTTTATTTATGGTTTATACCCTAATTAGTTCATAACATTCATTATATTTATAAAAATATTATTTTTCATTATTCAACCAAAGATCAATCTATTCAGAAAATCCCAAATATTCATCATAAAAAATTTTTGTTATAATAAATATCAAAAAGAGTTTAATTTTTGAGATCCAAATTCAAAATTTTTATAAATCTATCTTTTAAATAAAACATATAATATATAATAAAAATAATTTTTTTAAACAAAACATTGTTGTTTAGCCATGAATAATTCATGTAGCATTTCTCATAATTACTTAATTTATTTTTCTGATTATATTTCGTTTAACTGTATTTTAATGTTTTCTATTTTGTATTTTAATAAATGATTATTTACTTATGTTTGTTTTAGTATGCATATTATAAAATCAAACACATCATATTTACTAAAGAGAAATGTATTTTAAAAACTTGGGGTGTTACAATCCTCTCAAGGGTGCTTCATTGAATCAAATATATTAAATTATAAATTGTTCTCATAAAAATATATAGTGAGAGTTATCTAATTTAAATTTATAATGGTCTTATCTATCTTCAGGAAAAGTTCTTCCCAAGATGATGGGTGACTATATTTCAGTTCTATCTTGTTCAAAATTTAGTACATAAAGGTCAGCTATAAAGATCATGTTTGGTACTCTAACTATCACATCTTCCATGACTCCTTATAGAAGAGTTGTAGGAATATTTGAAAGTTAAACCACCACTCTTATGGGATTAAATTATCTCATATTAAAATAATTAAAAACAAAATGATTCATTACATGTATATAAGAAACAAGATCACATAAATCATACTAAAAATTCCAAGATTCAATGGTATAATGAATATAAAATGTCTATGAATCTTGAAATTTTATATGTATTTATAGTGCCATTATAAATGAAGCACTTATTCAAAAAATTATTATTCAATTATCTTGATGACTCCTATTTTTGGTTAATAATCACTTTAGGAATATAATATACTTTTTAATTTTATTGAGAGCTTCAAGGAGAAAAATATTTATTTCTATATTCTAAAATATTTACATAATTTATCTTTGAATATCTTCTTACTATATGTTTATTGATAAAACAGTCCTTGATGTGAATAAAAGTAGAATATCTTTCTTCTCCCTTTATTGATTCCAAGAAATGTTTATCTTCTATTTTTTATTTCTTCCAAGTTTTTATTCTTTTTTCTGTTTTTTATTCCCTAGACTGGTTCTTAGAGTTCTATCCAAATTTTTTAGATTTATTTTCTTCAATGATAGGTTGTTTTATCTTGTAATTGGGTGTGAATATAGTTTTAATGTCTTTTTTAAGGTTCCATATTTTCTTATCCCTCCTTATATATTTTCCCAGGGAAAAGAGGTTTCGAGAGGGTGCTCAAAGCCACTATTCTTATTTAAGTATACTTTAATTATTATTATATTTTAATTTACCCTTATGAAACACCCCATATTTTTAAAAATCATATCCATCTACAATTATGTAACACTTAATTCATTTTACATGTAAAATTGGATTCTGTTTCATGTAAGTGTAAGTGACATTTTCATTTTTTGTGTGAAGATAAGATGAGTCTTTATTGAGGGTATTATTTGAAACTTGTATAAGGTTAGTTTTGTTCTCACATCAGGGTAATTAATTTTTTACCTTCATTGTGTAAAGGTAAACCTTTGCCACAGGAAGATAATATTGCCTCTGTGTGATAGTAATTCTCACATCTGGTAAGCTTCCCTCCTTATGGAAAGGTAATCTAGGTTTTGGTCTCTTTATATTATGGTAGTACTAGAGCGACATAAGGGTCAATTGTGTCGAGGTGTACTATATAAAGGTAACACATTTTTATATAAAAATTTCTTTCTCTTCCCAAATTCATTATACAATGTGATTTTATGAAATTAATGAAAATATTAATTGAGAATCATGGATTAAAATCTCTTATGAATAATATGAATCAAATATTTGAATTCCTAAAAAAATATGATACATAAATGGGTTTTATATGAAAAATTAAATAAAATAGGATTAAATGAAAATAAAACATAAAATATTAGCTGATTCTAGGAAAATATCTTATAGATATTACAATCTGTAATTTTCTTGAAAAAATAGTAGTATGTATTGTTCTATTTTTATTAACTCTTCCTCATGTATGGTAAATCTGATCTTTTCTATTCAACTATAGTAATCCTTTTGAAATCCATTGAATCCCTCCCATATTTCAAAGACTATGAGATTATCCTCTCTCACTTTCTCTCCCTATTTTTGGTGTGTTTTAGGGAAATATTCTTTCTAGGTAGGATATCTATGACTTCTCTTCTATTTTATGTTCATGTGTAATCATATCATGAATTATTTTCCTTTGAGTAAATAGATGGGATCAAACTTAGAGGAAGATAATAATCTATAAATTTTATTAGAGGAAAGATTAAGTATTATTGCATATATATTATTAATATTATCACTATAATTTTGAAATTGAAGGAATAAAAATAATAATCATCAATTTTAGTAGATTAAGAATTATTTAATAATATGATAATCAAATAAATAATTTGGGGTGTTGACCACATTTTGTTTTCATATTATTTCTTGATATTTATTTTCCATTCAATATGTAATTATACTTAATCTTTTCTTTCTTCCAAATATATGATCATTCTTATAAATAGATTATAAGATAAGAAAGTTCACTAATAAATTCAGATAATGTGATCACATTTGATTTAATCATTGTTGATTGCCTCTTGATTTTATAGATAGTGTTCCATACTTTGTCTATAAATATTATTATTATTCAAAAAGGTTGATATGATTGAAATTTAAAAAATATATAAATTCATAAACATGATGTTGTGATTAATGGAAGAGGCATGTAAATTGATAATTATCATTCCTTGATATTGAGTAAATTTATATGTTATGCCTGAAGAATATTTATAGTTGATTCATATCTAATGATTAGCTATTGTTTATAGGTTTCTTATGGTTAAGCTTACTCATAATCAAATGGTTAGTCCATGACTATAATTAGATGTTTTTCATCAAATATAATTATTTAGGTTTGATCGAGAATGACCTTTTAATTTGAGGGATGATAAAATGACTTAATTTTATGCCCCTGGTTTCCTTTGAAATTGTGTATGGATGTATTGGTTTCTATCTATGTATTCTCTAGGAAATTAGATCCTTAATGTAATTTGTTGATAACCTAATAGAGTTGGGAACATTTGGAAAGTGGTTTGTGGTAATTTCTTGAGGATATATTGAATGTTTGTTCAAGTGGTTGTGGGATGTAATATACTATGTGAAATTTTTTTTGGAATGAAATCAGGGTGATAAGGATGAGTTAAGAGCTAGGATTTCTCATTGATATTTTCTAGGTGGTTACTTTGATGGTGGGATTGCTGTATTTTTGTCTATAGTATCTCTCAACTGTATATTGTAGTTGATTTTATACACTTTTATTGAATTATTATTATGGAAACTCAAGATGATCCCAAGAGTACCTGAAATTATTAAATAGAAATGGATTAATAAAAGAAAAATGAATGCTTATTGATGATTATAGGTGATTGAGATATACTTGTAAATAAGAAAAATTTTATGGTGTTTATGTCACTTGTCTTAGATGATTAAATCATAAATATTTGAAATTAACATATAATAATATCAATTAATTTGTGATTTATTAAAAAATTAATATTAAATCTTGAATCTTTTGAACATGTTTGAGTTCTGGACCTTAGTGGTGGAATCCAGGTATATTCTAGGAAGATATTTATAGAATGTTCTAAGGATATTTAATTTCTATTAGTGTTTTTATACAATAAATTTTTATATTTTATAATGTCATATGATTCACCACCTGAGTTGGTAGGGTAACTAACATCAAAATAATTGGGATGTGTTTTCTGAAACATTCAAAATGGCATGGGAATGGATGGATTGATTATCCATATTCCCTTCTCCCCCTTCATCTCTAGTATTATGTGTGGGAGTATATGTGTTGCGGTGGCATAGGTTATAGGGTATGGACATACACATATTGTGTGGCTCTTTTTTTAATTATAAATTTATGTTATTCGTGTATCGTCTTGAGGTTGTAGCATATACTTGTATTCAATCATGGTGGCTGCAACATTCCATGGGTGTACATGAAAGGATTGTGATAGATTGAGGTATAATTCATGATACACTGAATGTAGTGGATTCTGGAATACTACATGGTAATAAATTATATGATGATGATGAGGTTGTTCTAGGATATAATAGATATTGTATGGTTTTGTTATTATTTCATAGAGTGTAGTATGATTAATGGGAGGCATGAGTATGGGAAGTGATCTATAGGGGCATGTGGGTGAAAAACTAATAGGGAAGTGGAAGTGGGTTATACATTGAATATATATATATATATATATATATATATATTCAATATATATTTTGTATTTCAATGCGTTATTTGGTGAGAGATCCATGGTGAATATATGAATATATTATTATGCTCTTAGATGATGATTTAGTTGCATTTTTTTATTCCTTGGGATTTAGTATGCTTATTTCACATTTTTTACAAGAGGTTTTGTGGATGGTCCTACTAATTATACAACTTATAATCACCCTATGTATATATAAATGACTTTTTAGGTTTACCAGAGATGGATGGAAATTGATATTGATGTTAATATCTCAAGGAATAATTTAGGAGTTGTTAGATTTTTGTGGTCACTACCGAGGATTTTATTTGGTATTATATTCAATTTTTTCATTTGTATGGAATTAAATTAATGTATTGGGATTGTTTTTTTTTATTATTATGTGGATTTGGTTGGTGGTTTCTCAAAATTTATCAAAATAATTAAATTTATATTGAGGGTAAGTCCTCTGATCATATGGATTATATACCTTCAGATATAGTCTCTAGTACATTTCCTATTAGTGGTAGGTTGATGGGGTCATTATTATGCTCTCTTAACCTCTAGTCCTGGAGGGATACCAATGAGGGGAGGGGGTCATGACAATTTTCCTCATTTATTTATCACTAGGATCACATTACATTTAGGGTTTGTAACTTATTATGCTCGTAATATCCATAGATCTTTAGATAATATCACTGCAAGGATTCGAAGATGGTTCTTTAATTACATCACATCATTATTTAAATCCCCAACATATGATCCTTATTATTTTTATATAAGAAATTTTATGTCAGTGAAGGATATCTCAAAGGATTTGTTTTACTGTAATGGGGGTTCATAAGATGGTTGGGTGAACAGATTATGGTGTGGTTGTTGATAGAGTGGAGGTTAGTGGTATTAGTATTGATATGATGTCTTGGACTGATTTGTTTGATTCCAAAAATCCAAATTGGACATGGGAAGGTTCCATTCATCTTGAATTTGGTTGTTCAAACTTACTCTATTGGTATTATATTAAACAAATTTTAGTTCCTTACACCTCAACATACTTATCGAAATAATTATTAGGAGAATAAATATGTCCACATTAATTTACTGGAGTTTGTTGTTTACGTGACTATTTTAGAACCATTTTTTAAACAAGTTGGATAGTTAGTCAATATTAGGTTCTTGTAATATCTATGTGTCAAAATACCATACATCATGTTTTTTACTGGTGCTAGTACATCTTGTACCAAACTATGGGGAATTATTGATTATCTTCTCTATCAATCCTCTTTCCACCACTACTGATTTTTTAATGGGAGATCCTCATTATGATACATCAAAAAAATCCATATCACTATATTGCATTCCTTTATAGAAACATTACATGAAGTGATGTTATTCAATGGATTTATGGGATAAACATATAAAAATAATCTTTAACTTCTATAGATACACATATAAATTCTCTCTTAAATCATGTCTAATGACATATATCCTTCTTGGTGGTTTTATTCTAGAATTGGACAGGAATATTTGTATAAAAATACTATATAGATCATCCCTATCTGTTAAATCACTATAAAAATTTTTGTACAATCATTCCTTTTATAAACCTTCTAGTGATACTGTAAATTATATCAACTTTACTAACTCTTATTCCACTCCTCTTGTCTATAGTGTTGAGCAAACCAGGGTAAACACCTTAATTTTTTATTTTGTTTTAAACCTTCAAGGCTATGAAATCTTGGTAAGAAATTTATTTTACTAGTATTTAGTTCAATGTTTATTTTCATAGAAGACAAGAAAATTTTTTATTTTGATTCCCAAAATTGGGTTCACATAAATCTCTTAAAATTTGGTTATGATTTCTTGCAATGGTGTTAGGACCATAGCGAATACATCAAATTTCACTATTGTGTGATAAGGAAACAAACTCAAATCAGTTAATAAATTTAAATATATATGCTTCCATATAAGAGTTATCTCAATATTTGGTTTATGATAATTAAATTGGATATATAATTATCTATTCATACACAAAAAAGCTAGCAATTTTAATACCATGTACCCAAAAATGGATCCATTTTTTTGATAATCTTATCGCAGGGTGGTGATATTTTTAATCCAAGGTTAATACACAATATAGTGTTAAAATTATGTTATCTCTAGATAAGGTATCTTAAAAATAAAATATCATTTTTTAGTTAGAAAAATGGGATACGATGAATTTTTTTATTTTGAAAACAACTGAAATAAAATAAAACAAGTATATTAGAATCAAGTTATAGAAAATGGTAGGAATATAGGTAGGATATCTAATTATAATAATATCATAGTATTCAAACAACTTAATCCTCTTATTATAAACTGATGAGTGAGAGCTTCCACAATCATTTAACCAATCTCCATTAATGTAATGAAAATGGTGAAGATTTAATTGAAAAAAATATTGGCTAGGTATATCCACTTTCCCATGTATTTATAGATGTATCATTGATACCAAATAGTGAAACACTCTTCAATTACTTAGGAAATAACCAATTATGTTTTGGTGTTCTTAAGAAACTCAAGAATATTATAATTCCTTCATCCATGTGCTAGTAATCACCAAAGGATTCACCATTAATCCTAGTCAATTCTATCATATATATAATAAACTCAGTGGATGGAGATAATTGGTCATCAATCAAAGAATCATACAATGAAATTATTTAATAATTCATGAATTGTCACATTGAAAAATATTAACCGCCACTTAATACTAAATCCAATTGTCATAAAAAAGAGATTTAATTATTAAATTTCATAATCATAAGATTCATAATCAGACATAATTTCCATCCTTGATCACTCAAGGTATTTTCCCCTCCACGTGGGGGATAAAAATGGTGATAAGAGAACAATAATTCATTACAAAACATAATAATAAAAAAATAAAACCTAAAAATAGAAGTAGCACAACGCATCTCATGGGAAAGATCCATTCTTGATCACCTTCCTCCATTATTATATATTCTTATTTTCCTTCTACCTAAACTTTTCAAATACTCTAGGATCCTCACTTCCTTAGATTTTTGAATATTTTATCCTTCCCCGGAATCTCCCTTGTAATTCATGGTCCAGTCCTCAAAAAAATCTATATATTCCATATTTTCATTTTAAATGAATTGGAATTCATGTATTATGATAGATGATAATAATTATAATTCACATGAGCATCTATTATTAGGATACATGGTGATTATATTATCCCCTAAATATTTGGTTTAGAGAACTAGTAAAACTTACACTCTTCGTGAAACATCTTTTTTCTGTTAATTTTTTCAAATTCTGGAACCACACAATGTTTGCAGTGGAACCTTATTAAGTCTATAGGGGTACCTTATGAATTCATATGTATAACCTTATAATGTGTGGAAGGAACCTTGAAATTTTCTAATTGATGAACCTTATATTGTTCTAAATCTCACAATCTAATAAATCTTAAAAACTTATTTAACCTTACAATGATTTAGATTTATCTTATGATTCTCATTGGTTAACTATAAAAACTCCCTAATTGAACCCTATTAAGTGACTTAGACCTTATAAAAAAAATCATTACAATTATATGAACCATAAATATATTTTAAATGAACCTTGGTTTCGTAGGGTCATTTCCAAATTAAATCCTCACAATATAGAAATACTAAATTCATAATAAGATGTTAGAAATACTAAATAAATAATTATATATAATAAGTAGTGTAAAACTTCGAAAAAAGTGTGTTTAAATATAACGATAAATGAAAAAATTTGAACCATGTAAAAAATATTTTAACATGAAAAATTATATAAAAAAATAATTTAAGAAGTCTCGTGTTTTATTTTATTTATATTAGTTATTAGGGGTATGATTACAAAAAATAACACACACACACACAACCTCATCCTTATACAAGAAACTCATTACCCCCACCCCCACCCCGAGGGATGAGTATACAGTATTGGGATTTTATTTCTATATTATATAGGTCAATGGACCCTGTCCAATTTTTTTATGTGGCCTAAAGGCCTAAAAATCATGGCATATAGGCCAACCCATAATATAGCTTGAAAGAACATAATTTATCTATATTAAATGGCTCATAGGACCTCCTAAAGAAACCTACCCATATTTTATGCCACATGTGCATGCCCCACTGAAGACCCATCTACAACCACCAGTGGTCAGACCTCCCCTACCATCCTTCAACGACCCCCCCCCCCCCATGCCTATATTACACTATCCCTACACTGATGATTCCATGCTTGTTCCATCTATAAAAATAATGATAACCAATGTCTGAAGAGCCCCAACATCACCTTTAATCTCTATAAATCATTGGTCTCCATGATCCATGCCACCACAAGCATCCATCATACCACCACCCACCATCTATTGGGTTCTCCTATTCTTCCACAACCATCGCTTGAGAGCCCTTTCCATCCTCTAAACCACTGATGGAATATTTCATAAACACCCTCTAGATGAGGCTATCACCTAACCTATAAAAAACATTTCCCTCTCATAGCTATACTCGGTATTTTTCATGCCATATATCATTATCCCACCAACATATTTCTATATTTAATCATCATTCCATCATCTAGTCTTCTCCAGACATTCCCTTAAACCACTTTTGTGGGATAACTAGTCATGATGGAGTTGATTCCATCATGTCATATTCCTCCAATTAGATTTGGGTTTAAATAAACGAAGGGTTGGATTTGGACCCCAAACCTAATAGATGCATTATTACAGGGACCTCTATCACTAAGGAAAACCCCCACTGCATCATGTTCTATTTTAATAGATCGTAGAAAATTTAATTACCTATGATTTATTTTAAAAATAACAACACATTATTATAGATTATAAATTTATAATAAGAAACTAAATAATAATAAAATAATTACAAGTTAAATATAAAAATATACAATAAAATGGTTACGTAATATTTTATCAACAATAAACAACTCACTTTAAATATCATGGAATATATGAAATTTTGTAACAAATATATATTATTTAACACAAAATAAGGTTTAATTATAATTATATAAATTTAGTTTTTTTAAACATTTTTTGACTTTTATTGAATATTTTTTAATTTTTACAAAACACTTTTTCTCTTTAAAAAAGTCACATAACATAAAAAGAAATAGAAAATTCATGTTATTATACAAACCTTAAGAAATCAATGAATATTCTAGAAACTAATAACATTCATACACATGATATATTCCTTTTATATCAACAAGAACCATCAGTATAAGTATTAAAAACTTCATGTTTTCTATCTAACAATAAAATTAATGAATAATTTCATAATAGTTAATATGAATTAATCAATTAAAAATGAAATAATTATTTTATTATTAAATAAAAAACACAATCCATTATATAAAAATATACCCACTTGATATACATGGATCCAATATTATCCACAAAATATAATAAATCAAAAAAATTATCATGGTATATAGTCCTTCAATATATATATAACATATATATATATATATATATAATTTGACAAAAATAATAATTTAATAGTTCAAATTTAATTAGTCAATAGTAATAATGAAAGAAAACACATGCATCAAGTAAACCAAAATAACATAGATAAGAAGGAAGATAATTCAAATGAATTATTTTTTTGTTGGGATAGTAGTAGTGAAATAGACTAGATTTCATAATAGGGATGGAAATTTTTGTTGATGGAGATTGTGATGACTAACTCATTTATATTTTTTGGAAAGTTAAAATACATTATCATGGATCATTTATATGAGATCAATGTGAGAAATTTACTTACTGATCAAGAAATACCCTCTTAGATCAGTAAAACAATATGGAAAAATTGTATGTGTGACTAGTATAATCAATCCACTAATATTAAAAACCTTACACATGACTCTTTTTAAAAACCTTTCATGTAATGTTGTGATAAAGAAACCTATCATTGTCCCCTCTTCATCTATAACTCTATCATCCCTACTTTATCATCTCCTCTATCCTTGACCCTAAACTACTCTCCCACCCCTCTCACTCCCATCTCCCCCTCTTTCCTCCTCATTCAAACTTCTATAATAAATTACTCAAAGATTCACCCCATTAAATCACCCTTCCTCACCATTTCTACTTATTCCCCACTACCTCTCTAGTTACCAAATTAATATGTTAGTGGGAGGTTTATATGTTCTGCTAGAACTCTAATTGGAACAAAATTCTTGTCATAATATCAGTGGATCTTAGAATGAATAACTCCCCTTATTTGTAACACCCCAAGCTTCTATGGTACGCTTCTCTTTGAATAATGTGATAGCGTGTGTTGTACGCAACACCGAGTTCTAACACACCACAACTAATTAAACTAGCCGTTGTGAATAGTAATACCTACTTTTTGAAATCATATATATTTTATACTTCAAAATGGACTTCATTTTTGGATTCGGAATATTGAAATTAGCCTAGGGTGAAATTTTGGTACTTTTCGGATAACTTTTATATTTTGATGAATAGTGAAAATTACTAAATTTTAATTAAAAACAACTTTTTTAATCAAAATAATTAATAGTGATAAATTGTGAATATGAGTGGTTTTAAAGTATATTTAGAATATATTTTTACCATTTAATATAATGTTGGTCATTGGACATAATTTTACAATTAAACCGAACATAAACAAGTGTCAATCTTTTTATAGTTATTATCTCTTAAAAACACGCTCTTTGTTTTGACAGCGGGAATTAATTTTAAATTAATTTCTGCCACTTCTGTGTTTTGAATTTAGAAAAATGGATTCCATATTTGGAATCAGGATGTCCAAATTGTGTAAATAGGTAACTTTTATTTTTAGACATTTTGAATAGTTACTGTGGTAAATATTTTATTTACCATGGTTAAAGGGTAAATCCGGTAAATAAGGGTTAAACAAATAATATTATAATAATAAAAAATTACCCTAAAACGTGTCCTAACCTTATTGGTGGACACATACCCGACCATGGGCATCCTTGGGTCAATTTGGGGACCCCTTGGAGCCACTTGTATGTGGTAGGGACACTTTATATTAATAAAGTTAAAATAAAAATAAAAATGGCATAAGCTTACATCTTTTAGAAGAACAATTTTTACATAGGGTTATACATGTTGGATTTTCGATTATAAATATTCATTAGAAAGATAAAACGATTTCCTACATAATGATATTTTACTTATAATTTTTAGACATTAAATAATTTATTTTATTTATGACACAATGATGATGCAGTAATTACTATAATAGTGAAACATTAAAATAAGTGATATTATAAATACCCAAATAAATATAATATGAAACTTTTAATGAATTAAACTAATTTTCTAGGATAATATGATATATTAGGATTGATTTAATTGACTTTGTTCTAAGTAATAAATCTGTTATGAGTTTCACAAAAATCAACTAATGAATAGTGTCAAAATTGACATAAAAGAATTCTTAAAACAAATATTATATTATTAATTGATATTAAATTCCTAAAAATCTAAGGTTCGGCCAAGAGACTTATATCATGATAGGTTAATCATTAATGGACCACTTGGGGGTCTCTTGGATGTATATAGTAAGTTTATTAACCATAATATATAAAATACAAAGAGACATTGTAAAAGTGAAACTAATTAACTTAGAGTTAATACTTAAAGATAAGGTTAATATAAGTACCCAAACCTGTCTAAATTCTATTGGATGAGTTGCTTTCGACCTATCCCCACCTCATCATTTGAATAGTCAACTTTGGAGCCTTTAGAAACCGAATATGAATTTATTATAAATTAATATTTCTAGCTTTTCCAAAGGTGCCCCTCACCCCTCTTATAAAAGGGCACTCCTCCTTCTCATTTCTTCACACCTTCAAAGCCTTTTGGTTCGGCCAAACTCTGCCCAAATACTCTCCCAACATCCCTCAATACAACCTAGAGGCCTTAGTTTGATCATAAAGCCAACCTAAGGAGCCCTTTTGATCAAATCAAAAGGAAGAACCCGAAGAAGAGGTAATGATTTCACCACCCTTTTCTAAGTTCATTTCTTCTTCCACTTCTTCTTCCTTTGTTCTTACCATTCTGAAATAATAACTCCAGTATCTCACATATACTGTGATGTTATTATAAATATGGTACAATCATATTCAGCATTCTATCCACCCTTTGAATAACATGTCACCATACGTGCGTACGTACGGCTTACCGTCTCCACGTCGTGGTGTAATTGTTATTCAATATAATATTATTTGGATGGGTATAATAATGATGTGTAACTCATGTAAATAATAAATATAACATGTTAATGATTCTGTATATATGATATACCATCCATTTATATATTATTTTAATATCAAAAGAATGATATTGTCGCTCGTGCGTACGTACGGACTACCGTCTCCACGAACGCGATGAGATTCATTCTCCATCGTAACCATTAAAGCGTAATTATCATTTTATGATTTAAAAATGATGTTTAAGGACTTGATATCATTCTGGATATGAATAATATACAACCTATCCTTTACAAACATGTCTTACGTAACAAAACATATGAAATAAAACAAGTAAGTTAACACCCGAAACAACGATAATACTAAGATATTATTATCAATTCAATATTAAAAGATCATATATGATATCATATTAATGTATATGATTCTTGTATAATTTAATAACAATTATTTCACCATTATAAAGGAGGATAACCTACCACAACCAAGGAAAAGTACAAGGTAAGGGTTATTTCACAATCTCTTCATTATCCGAGGTTGTATTATACGTAATAATCTACTGGGATCTCTTTATCATCCACATCCATGTTTCTTCGAAATGTATTTCAAAACATTTTTACTATTTACAAGAATATGGGTTAAAGTCATTTATACCCTTGTTTGACTTTTTATAAGAGGTTTATAAAAGAATCTTTCCGTCGTTTTCAAAACAAGGTCCTTTTTAACCTTTTCGACAGAATTGAGGTAAGAATGTTTTTTTAACTTATACGGCGGGTGCGGTTATTTTCCGCCATTATAAAATCGTCGAAGCTTCCCATACAAGCTTATAAGAATATTTTCAAAGAAAATGTTTTATTTTATATGGATCTTAAATGATTTCAAAATAAAAGGAGATATTTCTTTTAAAAGAATTTTGATTTCATCTATGTCAACATCCTTTGATGGATTTTAAGATTATTTGAAGTTGATTTATTATGATACAAAACTTCTATATTGTATTGAAGGTTTTGTGATATGTTTGACTGTGGATGTGCTATTTTTATACCATTCATAGTTTATTGTGAAAGTATTGACATTTCGTATGCTAGTTTTAATACGAATGTTTATGTTATGTTTAAACCTTTTCATATGGGAATGCATTGGACTTAATAAGTGACGGGTGGAGCCCGCTATAGCTCCTCGATGCATCGGTAGGTCTCATGAGACAAACTAGTGTCTTGGCACAAGGCCTTGACAAAATCTTATTTGTAGTCTTGGCACGAGGCCTTGGCTATGTGGTTATGATAGTCTGGCATTATGCATTCCAACATTATGAAAGTGGTTATTGATTTTTGCATGTGATTATTCGATTAGTAGAATATCCATGTGAATAAGTAAATGGCATTATTTCATTTTACTTTTGCCATACCATGTTGAAGTTCAATTTTAAAAGGCTTTTGTTTTAGTAATGCATTGCCTTAAATGTTTATTCTTATTTATGAAAGTTTCCGCTATATTGTTATCCTTACTGGGCATTTGATCTCACCCCTTTTCTATGTTTTATTTTTCCCCAGGATGTGAAGAAGTAAATTATGAATGACCTGCAGGGATATTATGAGGGGATAGTAGTGTGGATTATGGAGACATTATGTTGTTGTAGTAGTTTTTCATTTTATGATGTAATGTAAAACTTATGAATATATCTAGTGTTTCCAAGGCTACTAAACCAATCGGTCTTTCGAGATTTGATCTTTCTTGTGATCATGCCAATGTTACGAAGTAATGCACCGACTCTGGGTAGCTGGGGTCGGGGCGTTACAGTTGGTATCAGAGGAAGTTTAGTACAAACCTTGGAAGCTAGATTTAGATAAACTCTGATTAGAGCACGTAGACCTAAGATGAACTTTGAGGATTAGTATAGAAGAACTTCCTAGAATTTTGGTATTGTAGAGATTTTGTGAGTTTTCCGAGCAATACATCCCTGTCTGGATACGAGCAGGTAGAGGCGGCTCTGGCACAGATGTACCTAGGGGTAAAACCCGAAAACACCGCTTTGAGCTAGACTCGAACGGGAACTGGTGCACGACAACGGGCCTTGCTGCACTCTTGGTTACGACACTCCCGGGGGATATGCTTAGGATAACTCTCATTATCTTTACAAATCATTATGAAGGGTTTATGAGTATATACTTCCTCAAAGAAAAACATTTTCATGATTATGGATTATATCCATAAATAGTTCAATTTATGTTAAGTGTTTTATAAGTATGGGATTATGTATTTTGATTCATAAACTGATCTAGTTTATGCCATTGTTTAGAAATGGCGCCTAGTGGAAGAAATGGAAACCGTATCAATGCACGCGCTCCATGTAGGGATTGCCCTCCTGCTCAAGATAATTATAGTGGGGCTGGTGATGCAACTGGTGCCGATCAGCTAATCACCATACTGGGACAACTTACTCAGGTTATGAATAATAACCTTACCCGTATGGAGCACCCTGATCCGCAGCGTGGAGGATCAATGTTAGATCGATTCATGAGACAACAACCACCAACGTTCAATGGGAGTACAAATCCCTTAGTAGCTGAGCAATGGATATTTTCCCTAGAGAAAATATTTCAGGCTTTGGGGAGTAGTGAAAGGGAAAAAGTTACCATGGCAGTTTACCGCCTCACTGGAGATGCTGATCAATGGTGGTCATTGATTCAAAACATGAAGGAAGATGATGAAGTATCAAACATGGAATGGAGGGAGTTCAAAATACTTTCCTCGCGACCATCGAGCAGATATGGAAAGGCAATTTATGAGTCTGAGACAAAAGGAGGATGATAATGTCACAAAGTATGAGGCTAACTTTACAAGGTTAGCGAGGTACGCTGGTGATTATATTCGCAACCCAAGAAGTAAGATTGATCGTTTCTTTGATGGGTTAAAACCATTTCTCCGTCGAGCATTAGTCTCACAATCCTTTTCATCGTACGAAGACATTGTCTCATGTGCTATCAAGACCGAAAAGGAATTCTCTAAGTCTTATGACTTTAAAGCAAAGCAAGAGAAGAAGAGACCTGCTGATCAATCTGGGAATGGAAATAAGGGGAAGAAGGGAAAGGTTGAATATCCATCTTGTGGTAAGTGCGGGAAGAAACACCCCGGTGCTTGCCTGAAGGGAATGGGAGTCTGTTACAAGTGTGGTGAAAAAGGCCACCAAGCTCATGATTGCAAGGGGAAGAAGGAAGCTACCAATGTTCAGTGCTACAATTGCAGGGAGATGGGGCATTATGCAAATGCATGTCCTAAGCGTCAGGAGAACTTACCTCAGAAAAGGCCAAGGGATCAAGGCCAGGCTTATGATATCACTACTGCTGAGGTAGAAACTCCGAAAGACGTGGTGGCAGGTAATTTAATGGTTTCCTCAAGTTTAGCAAATGCATTATTTGATTCTGGATCATCGCATTGTTTCATATCTTCCCAGTTTGCTAAGAAAATTAGATATTTCCAATTTGATTTAATAAGGGAGTTGTCAGTTAAAACTCCTAAGGGAAGTATCGTTGCAACAAAGTTTTGTGAATCAGTCCCCATTAGAGCACATAAATTTTCTTTATCTGCTGATTTCATCGTCATACCTATGATTGAGTTTGATATAATCCTCGGTATGGACTGGCTTTCGGACTATGATGCGAAGATTTATTGTAAGAAGAAAGAGGTTACGATTCATGATGATAATGATAAGGAGCACCTTATTTTTAGAGCAGAATCGTCACCACCTAATTCTTATTTAGACCCACCCCCAGTAGCTCAACTTAATTCAATTATTGGGGAGGAAGAGAATGAAGTAACTATCGGTGAGGAAAGGAATGTTCAAATAGAGGATGTACCTGTTGTGAAAGAATTTGTAGATGTATTTCCGGAAGATTTACCTGGACATCCTCCAGAACGAGAAGTTGAGTTTTCTATTGATTTGATTCCTGGATCAAGACCTATATCGAAGACCCCTTATAGAATGGCCACTGTAGAGTTAGTCGAACTAAAGAAACAACTAGAGGAATTGAGTAATAAGGGATTTATTCTCCCTAGTGTTTCTCCATGGGGAGCCCCTGTTCTTTTTGTTAAAAAGAAAGATGGATCTATGAGGTTATGTATTGACTACAGGTAGATCAATGCTATAACGATAAAGAACAAGTATCCCCTACCTCGTATTGATGATTTATTTGACCAACTGCATGGAGCTCAATACTTTTCAAAGATTGACCTTCGATCTGGATACCATCAGTTGTGTGTGAAGAAGGAATACATTCCGAAAACAGCATTTCGAACCAGGTACGGGCATTACGAGTTTACTGTAATGCCGTTTGGATTGACCAATGCACCCTCTGTATTCATGGATCTGATGAATAGAGTTTTCAAGGAGTATCTCGATGAATTTGTGGTAGTATTTATTGATGATATATTGGTATACTCCAAAACCTATGAAGATCATGAAAATCACTTGCGCATTATCTTGAAGACTCTGAGGAGGCATGAATTATATGGAAAGTTTAGCAAGTGTGAATTCTGGCTTCAGGAGATTTCTTTTCTTGGCCATATTGTCTCTAAAGATGGAATCTCTGTTGATCCTTCTAAGACCAAGGCAATCCAAGAATGGCCAGCACCAACGAGTATAACTGAGGTACGTAGTTTTATTGGTTTGGCAGGTTATTATCGACGTTTCGTCCAGAATTTTGCCCGATTGGCAAACCCATTAACGAAGCTCACACGTAAAGGGGTTAAATTTGTTTGGACAAAAGAGTGTGAAGAATGTTTCGAAGAACTGAAGAGAAGATTAGTCAATGCTCCTATATTGACTCTACCATCGGGGAATGATGGGTTCGTTATTTATAGTGATGCATCAAAGAAAGGACTTGGCTGTGTCCTTATGCAGAATGATAGAGTTATTGCCTATGCATCACGACAGTTGAAAATTCATGAACAAAACTATCCTACTCATGATCTCGAGTTAGCAGCAGTGATCTTTGCTTTGAAGATATGGAGGCACTACCTCTATGGTGAAAAATGTGAGATTTATACTGATCACAAGAGTTTGAAGTATATTTTCTCACAAAAAGAACTCAACATGAGGCAAAGGAGATGGCTTGAATTACTCAAGGATTATGATTGTACGATACACTACCACCCGGGGAAGGCAAACAAGGTGGCAGATGCTTTGAGTAGAAAAGACCATGGAGTTTTGAACAATATGAGAATTGAAAGGGATCCAATTTTCATGGATCTAGAGAAGATGGACATGGGAATAACCAGGGAAGGTGAAACATCAATGCTTTTTCAAATGGTTGCCAAACCATCTTTACTAGAAAGGATTAAGAGTTCTCAGACCAATGATGAATAATTCCAAAAGAAGATTAAAGCTTTGAATGATGGGAGATTGAGAGACTTTGTGTATGAAGATGGAATTTTGAAATTCGGGAAGAGACTTTGTGTTCCCGATTTACCTGATCTGAAAAGGGAATTGTTGGATGATGCTCATAGTTCCAATTTCTCTATACACCCTGGGAGCACCAAAATGTATAGAGATTTGAAGGAACATTTTTGGTGGGACAACATGAAGAGGGAGATTGCTGATTTTGTGTCAAGATGTATGGTTTGTCAACAAGTGAAAGCTGGAAGGCAACAGCCTGGAGGAGTCATGCAACCTCTTCCCATACCGGAGTGGAAATGGGACAATATTACGATGGACTTTGTCATGGGGCTACCAAAGACTCCTAGAAGGAACGATGCAATATGGGTTATTGTTGATCGTCTTACCAAGTCAGCACATTTTCTTGCTATAAGAGAAGATCTACCCCTGGAACGTCTAGCAAGACTATACATTAATGAAGTTGTGAGACTTCATGGTGTACCCCTATCGATTGTTTCTGATCGTGATCCCCGTTTTACTTCAAGATTCTGGAAAAGTCTTCAGAAATCCCTGGATACTGAACTTCATTTGAGCACTGCTTACCACCCTCAGACAGACGGACAATCAGAACGGACTATTCAAACCTTAGAAGACATGTTGAGATCTTGCTCACTTGATTTTCAGGGTATGTGGGATCAATATTTAGCTCTGGTAGAATTTTCCTATAACAATAGCTTCCATTCGAGTATTCAGATGGCACCATATGAAGCGTTATACGGAAAGAGATGTCGTACACCAACCTGTTGGGATGACGTTGGTGAAAGAAAACTTGTAGGCCCAGAACTGGTGGAGGAAACGGTGGAAAAGGTGAAAGTAATCCAAAATCACATCAAAGCAGCTCAAAGTAGGCAGAAGAGCTATGCCGATAATCGAAGGAAGGATTTGGAATTTCAAGTCGGTGATCATGTTTTCCTGAAGGTATCTCCGTGGAAGGGAGTCATACGTTTTGGTAAGAAAGGTAAATTGAGTCCCAGGTACATCGGACCTTTCGAAATTCTAGAACGAATTGGGGCTGTAGCTTACCGATTGGCAATGCCGCCAAGTCTCTCCAAAGTTCACGATGTGTTCCACGTATCTCTGTTGAGAAAATACATGCCTGACCCAACGCATGTACTCACCTATGAGGAATTAGAACTGGAACCGGATCTGTCTTATTGTGAAGAGCCCGTCAGGATTCTTGATACAAGAGAACAAGTACTGAGAAACCGGACGACGCGTCTGGTAAAAGTTTTGTGGAGAAATCATAAGATGGAAGAGGCAACGTGGGAACCCGAGGAACTTATGATGAAGAACCACCCGAGTCTTTTTATGCAGTAATACCCTAGAAATTGCGAGGACGCAATTATTTGAAGGAGGGGAGAATGTAACACCCCAAGCTTCTATGGTACGCTTCTCTTTGAATAATGTGATAGCGTGTGTTGTACGCAACACCGAGTTCTAACACACCACAACTAATTAAACTAGCCGTTGTGAATAGTAATACCTACTTTTTGAAATTATATATATTTTATACTTCAAAATGGACTTCATTTTTGGATTCGGAATATTGAAATTAGCCTAGGGTGAAATTTTGGTACTTTTCGGATAACTTTTATATTTTGATGAATAGTGAAAATTACTAAATTTTAATTAAAAACAACTTTTTTAATCAAAATAATTAATAGTGATAAATTGTGAATATGAGTGGTTTTAAAGTATATTTAGAATATATTTTTACCATTTAATATAATGTTGGTCATTGGACATAATTTTACAATTAAACCGAACATAAACAAGTGTCAATCTTTTTATAGTTATTATCTCTTAAAAACACGCTTTTTGTTTTGACAGCGGGAATTAATTTTAAATTAATTTCTGCCACTTCTGTGTTTTGAATTTAGAAAAATGGATTCCATATTTGGAATCAGGATGTCCAAATTGTGTAAATAGGTAACTTTTATTTTTAGACATTTTGAATAGTTACTGTGGTAAATATTTTATTTACCATGGTTAAAGGGTAAATCCGGTAAATAAGGGTTAAAAAAATAATATTATAATAATACAAAATTACCCTAAAACGTGTCCTAACCTTATTGGTGGACACATACCCGACCATGGGCATCCTTGGGTCAATTTGGGGACCCCTTGGAGCCACTTGTATGTGGTAGGGACACTTTATATTAATAAAGTTAAAATAAAAATAAAAATGGCATAAGCTTACATCTTTTAGAAGAACAATTTTTACATAGGGTTATACATGTTGGATTTTCGATTATAAATATTCATTAGAAAGCTAAAAAGATTTCCTACATAATGATATTTTACTTATAATTTTTAGACATTAAATAATTTATTTTATTTATGACACAATGATGATGCAGTAATTACTATAATAGTGAAAAATTAAAATAAGTGATATTATAAATACCCAAATAAATATAATATGAAACTTTTAATGAATTAAACTAATTTTCTAGGATAATATGATATATTAGGATTGATTTAATTGACTTTGTTCGAAGTAATAAATCTGTTATGAGTTTCACAAAAATCAACTAATGAATAGTGTCAAAATTGACATAAAAGAATTCTTAAAACAAATATTATATTATTAATTGATATTAAATTCCTAAAAATCTAAGGTTCGGCCAAGAGACTTATATCATGATAGGTTAATCATTAATGGACCACTTGGGGGTCTCTTGGATGTATATAGTAAGTTTATTAACCATAATATATAAAATACAAAGAGACATTGTAAAAGTGAAACTAATTAACTTAGAGTTAATACTTAAAGATAAGGTTAATATAAGTACCCAAACCTGTCTAAATTCTATTGGATGAGTTGCTTTCGACCTATCCCCACCTAATCATTTGAATAGTCAACTTTGGAGCCTTTAGAAACCGAATATGAATTTATTATAAATTAATATTTCTAGCTTTTCCAAAGGTGCCCCTCACCCCTCTTATAAAAGGGCACTCCTCCTTCTCATTTCTTCACACCTTCAAAGCCTTTTGGTTCGGCCAAACTCTGCCCAAATACTCTCCCAACATCCCTCAATACAACCTAGAGGCCTTAGTTTGATCAGAAAGCCAACCTAAGGAGCCCTTTTGATCAAATCAAAAGGAAGAACTCGAAGAAGAGGTAATGATTTCACCACCCTTTTCTAAGTTCATTTCTTCTTCCACTTCTTCTTCCTTTGTTCTTACCATTATGAAATAATAACTCCAGTATCTCACATATACTGTGATGTTATTATAAATATGGTACAATCATATTCAGTATTCTATCCACCCTTTGAATAACATGTCACCATACGTGCGTACGTACGGCTTACCGTCTCCACGTCGTGGTGTAATTGTTATTCAATATAATATTATTTGGATGGGTATAATAATGATGTGTAACTCATGTAAATAATAAATATAACATGTTAATGATTCTGTATATATGATATATCATCCATTTATATATTATTTTAATATCAAAAGAATGATATTGTCGCTCGTGCGTACGTACGGACTACCGTCTCCATGAACGCGATGAGATTCATTCTCCATCGTAACCATTAAAGCGTAATTATCATTTTATGATTTAAAAATGATGTTTAAGGACTTGATATCATTCTGGATATGAATAATATACAACCTATACTTTACAAACATGTCTTACGTAACAAAACATATGAAAGAAAACAAGTAAGTTAACACCCGAAACAACGATAATACTAAGATATTATTATCAAATCAATATTAAAAGATCATATATGATATCATATTAATGTATATGATTCTTGTATAATTTAATAAAAATTATTTCACCATTATACAGGAGGATAACCTACCACAACCAAGGAAAAGTACAAGGTAAGGGTTATTTCACAATCTCTTCATTATCCGAGGTTGTATTATACGTAATAATCTACTGGGATCTCTTTATCATCCACATCCATGTTTCTTCGAAATGTATTTCAAAACATTTTTACTATTTACAAGAATATGGGTTAAAGTCATTTATACCCTTGTTTGACTTTTTATAAGAGGTTTATAAAGGAATCTTTCCGTCGTTTTCAAAACAAGGTCCTTTTTAACCTTTTCGACAGAATTGAGGTAAGAATGTTTTTTTTAACTTATACGGCGGGTGCGGTTATTTTCCGCCATTATAAAATCGTCGAAGATTCCCATACAAGCTTATAAGAATATTTTCAAAGAAAATGTTTTATTTTATATGGATCTTAAATGATTTCAAAATAAAAGGAGATATTTCTTTTAAAAGAATTTTGATTTCATCTATGTCAACATCCTTTGATGGATTTTAAGATTATTTGAAGTTGATTTATTATGATACAAAACTTCTATATTGTATTGAAGGTTTTGTGATATGTTTGACTGTGGATGTGCTATTTTTATACCATTCATAGTTTATTGTGAAAGTATTGACATTTCGTATGCTAGTTTTAATACGAATGTTTATGTTATGTTTAAACCTTTTCATATGGGAATGCATTGGACTTAATAAGTGACGGGTGGAGCCCGCTATAGCTCCTCGATGCATCGGTAGGTCTCATGAGACAAACTAGTGTCTTGGCACAAGGCCTTGACAAAATCTTATTTGTAGTCTTGGCACGAGGCCTTGGCTATGTGGTTATGATAGTCTGGCATTATGCATTCCAACATTATGAAAGTGGTTATTGATTTTTGCATGTGATTATTCGATTAGTAGAATATCCATGTGAATAAGTAAATGGCATTATTTCATTTTACTTTTGCCATACCATGTTGAAGTTCAATTTTAAAAGGCTTTTGTTTTAGTAATGCATTGCCTTAAATGTTTATTCTTATTTATGAAAGTTTCCGCTATATTGTTATCCTTACTGGGCATTTGAGCTCACCCCTTTTCTATGTTTTATTTTTCCCCAGGATGTGAAGAAGTAAATTATGAATGACCTGCAGGGATATTATGAGGGGATAGTAGTGTGGATTATGGAGACATTATGTTGTTGTAGTAGTTTTTCATTTTATGATGTAATGTAAAACTTATGAATATATCTAGTGTTTCCAAGGCTACTAAACCAATCGGTCTTTCGAGATTTGATCTTTCTTGTGATCATGCCAATGTTACGAAGTAATGCACCGACTCTGGGTAGCTGGGGTCGGGGCGTTACATTATTCCTCTTGTAACTTGAGAGGATGTGGATCCCCCTTTCTGATTTAAACCCTTCTTACTCTAAATCATCTCAAACCATGACCCCACTATATCCCTCTATTTTTAATTATTTTTTCATATTTTCATAATATTACATAAATAAACTTTTTAATGTTCAATTTTTTCTGTTTTTAAGTAATTTTGGCTAATTTAATTAAATTTAGCAGGGAGTTTTTAAAAACATTATAAAATTAGAAATAATTTTTTAATATCCATTAATTTAATAGTTTTTAAAAAAACTATTATTTCACCATGTTTTTTCAAAACATCACTAATTTAGTAATGTTTAATTAAAAATATAACTAATTTTTCTATGTTTTTAAAATATGTTTAATTAATAATTTTTTAAAATAATAGGGAAAATAAAATATTAACCATGTTTTAAATAAATATACCTAAAGTACATCATTAATTTCATATTTTATTATAGTTTATGGATAATTGGTTATTTTTAGGTTATCATATAGGATGAACATTCTACCTTGGACGATACATGAATGTTATGGATGAATAGAATTACCCCCTTTTATAATTCATGTTTTTTCCTTCCAATTATAATCGGAAGGGTGGTACGGTTTTTATTGAAAGGTGTGTTGGTACTTTAAAATTAGAAAAATCCATAAAAAACTCATAGAAGGATCTATTTATTGAGGTCATTGATCAATTTAATGAGTTTTGAGGGGAAAATTAATTCAATGTATGGGAAAGGAAGGGAAGGATTTCTATATCCCCCCAACCTAAGACTACTCATTAGTGTCACAATCGATAATGAAACAAAGCCTCAGGCTAACTTCCCTATATTCCAGAGGTTGTCAACTTGTGGTGCAGGCCTAAATTATACATTAGAGGATTATTAACTAAATATCATGATCAATGACAACATATAAATAACTAAAAAATATCCACAATAATCATAAGAGTACACAGAATCAATGAAACACATCTATGCTATAAAAAATGGAATGCAGAAGTTTATAGTCATATATCACAACTGATATCCCACTAAGTCAATAGTATATACAAAACAAATAGGGGAAATAAAATAAATAAGAGGACCTATTGTCATCCCCGGGACTAACCTCCTCCCAAAAATTGAACCCAATCAAACTGCCCCAGCTCGATCCACTATAAATGAGGTGGTCAAGCAATAAATCTAGTGTAAGATATGAACACACACCAAAGTTCCTATGTAGGTTGATAGAAATATGTTTCAATATGTTCTCACCAATTAACCCTAATATAAACTATAACATATATCTATATTCATGAGAAATTTAAATAATTATATATAAACATGCATGTTAGGACATCATTTTCTAACCACTCCACCATGGTACTTGATCGAACCTACTTCGTCCCATAATAAAAATCAGTCATCTGATACCATAATCCTCAACCCATATGCGAAAATATAGGGTAGGGTTATATTTCATGTCACGACCACTACCCTCATCCTTGGGGTAAGGACCACATCAAGTATCTAGGTCCATTTCCCTCGGGAAAGGATACACTAGATGTATCCAACTCATTCCCTCGTGGGGAAGGGTACATTGAATAGTACCTAGCCCATTCCCTCACCAGGAAGGGCGCATTCAACAGTACTCAACTCATCCCCTTTTATGGAATCCTGGAATATAAGGACCAAAACATCCACTATTCTACTGAGGAAACTATCTATTAACATCCTACATCACACAATCATCCATAAGCACGAAAAAAATGTAATGTCACACAACCCATCTCATAATCTCACAAACTCATCATATAGTGTGATTCACTCGAGGATTATCCCCATACCATGATGTGAATCTTCATTGTACATCTACCCTTGCATTCTAATCTCCTCCATGCCATATCGAACACACTAGCATATCACCTAAATCCCATTTCCTTCTTGTCTCATGAAAAAAAGGCATTATTTGGGTCCTCAAACCCATATCAGTTCCAATAAAATGGAACCACGCCATATCCAACACTGCCACAATGTTCTCCCAGATTATAGGCTCTATCTAACCATAGACTTATAAGGAAAGTCACATACTCTTAGGTTTATACATCATTTCACATTCCTTTTTCCTTATGAACATGTTAAGATACCTCATACCATTCCTATTGCAAACCCAATTCTAATTCATAAATAAATCATATGACCATAACCATAGTAATTTCTCACATATCCCATTTTATATATATTAACCTATATCCCAAGGGAAACCCTTATATGCCACACAACGTCTAGCCCTAGATGAATTATCCCACTTATAATGCACACCAAAGATCATATCCTCCCTAAAATGGTATTATTCATCATACATGATACATATTATCATCCCACACATCATCACTATACCTAATCTTCTTATTCTAACACAACTATCCCTAGGAAACTAGCCTAGGTAAGTCGTGTCACATCTCAAATCCTAATACCTACTTGAGGTCTACTTTCAACTCAAGTATAACCTTCAACCTTTTTAGTTTTTGGGAGATCAAAATTTACCTAATTTTTTTAAGATAACTTTTCTATTTTTTATGAGGATAAATTCTATTCTATCTCTTTCTCTGTGGAACTCTCTTTTAAGTGAAAACCCAAATCCTATATTGTTTTTTTAAAAACTAGTGACTGATATGTTATCTTTGATGATATTCTCCTCATATCACAAATGAAATTAAGTATTTAGCCCAAATATATATTTGTTGGAGGTAAGTCTCAAAACCCACTAGAAATACATTGAATTCAAAAGGTATACGATTTCCACCCAACTAGAAGTCGATTCCAATGAAAGATAATAAATAAAGAGATGAGAGTAGAGTAAAATTTACCATTCCATGGGTAACATGTTGGTATAGTGGTAAGATGGGGAATCTCAAGAAATATTTTAAATACCAGAGATTGGGATTTGGAAGACCAACTTCAAAAGATTCAATTTATTTTAATTCAGTGCAAGATAGCAATGTGATGTTGTTGCATGTTGATTCTCTAGTAGAATCTTGGGTTGTTGATTCAAGTGAATCATTCTTTTATACATAATATTAGTGGTTCATGGTGTATCCATACTATTTTTCAAGGTACATTTAGTGTAATATGAGATGAGATAAATGTAAAAAAGTTACATTTTCTTCAATAGTTTGATGTTCTATATATATTATTTTATACACTCAACCTGTGATTGGATTTACAGTGGGAATGATCAAAATATATATGATAAATTTTGGGAATGGAAAATAGGAATATATAAATTAAATATTAAAATATCTAAAATTAAAGGAAGATACTATCTTTTTTTATCTAAACTATTTCAAGATTATAAGACATGGATCTTGGGGTGATTCTAATACATGAGAATTTACAATGGGATTTGTGTTTATATTTAGTGGACTAACAGTCAAGTGGATATATAATTTGTATCATTTAATTTCTATATCTATAATATAAGTTCAATATATTGTTTTAATGGAAGCAGTGAAAGAAATCATTTGGTTGAATATTCTTCTGTCAGAAACTGGTAATGTTTGGGATAGGGGGTTACTCTACTATGACAGTATGAGTTTTATTCATATAGAGAAAAATATTTCTTTAATTTGATTAAAAAAATATTAACATGAAATAACCTTACCTTTAGAATATTCTTGAGGATGGGGAGTTAAATATATAAAATATTATAGGATGGTTAAATCTAGTGGACATGTGTACTAAATTTCTGATTCAATAATGTCTATGGAAGAACTGTCCATTATTTGGATTAGGATTACTATAGGTTGGTGGATAGAATTTCTTTAATGTGGAAGGAAGATTGAAATTTTTGAATATTTATAAGTGTTAGAGTTTTCCTAAGGAAAATCCATGAATTAACATTAAATTGTGATATTATCAAGATTTTGAATCCAATCAAAGTCTCTAGATTTAATTTACTAAAAGTTTGATATTTAGTTAATTGAAATATAGATATTTTAGTGTGAATTAAATATGTGATTGTTTTGTTAGGAAAAAATCTCAATTAAATATTATGTTTAACAAAATTGGAATGCTCGGTGGTGATAGGTATCTGGGAGGATACCGATGCACTTGGTTAACTATAGGTATCTAGTCATTTTTGAGGATTTCTACTGGAGATCGGTGCTTACTATTGTGAAAACACTAGTGTAGAAAATGTTATTTACGTCGGTTATTTTTCATTTTTTACGTCGGGTTTTAGCTGACGTTAATACGGACGACATTATAAATAAATTTTTTTATGTCGGTTATTTAAAAACTGACGTAACAAACATAACATCGCGGTGTTTATCACGTCGTTTAATTAATAACTGACATGAAAAAACCCAGGGGGGCGGGGTTTATAACGTCGGTTATTATATAACCGTCGTGATAAACCGGGGGGGGCTTTATCACATCGGTTATACAATAACCGACGTCATAAACACGTGCGGGGGAGTTTATCACATCAGTTATTTAATAACTGACGTGATAAACTCCTGGGCTATGGTTTATCACGTCGGTTATTAAATAACCAACTTGATAAACCATTTCTCAGGCCGTTTATCACATCGGTTATTGATTAACGGGCGTGATAAAGCATTTCCCAGGTCCTTTATCATGTCGTTTATTACATAACCGACCTGATAAACCATGACACGGGTGTTTATCACGTCGGCTATAAAAAAAACCGACGTGATAAACACTTCTTTATTTAACCGACGTGAATGACAACAAAAATTAAAAAAAATCCACTGCAGTCCTCTTCTCTCCCCCCAAATCAACCAGAAACCAAATCAATAATTTATACCACAAAAATAGAAGGAGATCAAAACATGAACTAAAGAAAATTTAAGAATTTTCATTAATAACAGATAAAACTTACCCCACTTGATAGCCCCCACCCTCATGTATACCCCCTGTACAGCCCTCCCCCACCCCATTGAAGCTCCCACCACACCCCTAGACTGCCCCCCGACCCCCTGGACAGCCCCAAACACCACTCGACACCCCCCCCCCCCCAACCTCCTGAATAGCACTCCCTCACCCCACTTGACATCCCCCACCACACCCCTGGACTCCCCCCCCCCCCCCCGACCCCCTAGACAGCCCTAAACACCCCTCGATAACCCCCCCCCCCCCCCCACCCTCCTGAACAGAACCCCCTCACCCCACTTGATAGCCCCCACCACACCCCTGGACTACCCCCCAACCCCCTGGCCAGCTCCAAACACCCCGGGACAACCCCCCCCCCCCCCCCCCACCCTCATGTATACCCCCCATACCTTGGACAGCCCTCCCCCACCCCATTCGAGCCCCCACCACACCCCTGTACTACCCCCCACCCACCCTCCTAAATAGCACCCCCTCACCCCACTTGACAGACCCCACCCTATTGGATCCCCCACCACACCCCTGGACTACCCCCTGGATAGCCCCAAACACCCCTCTACAACCCCCCCCCCCCCAACCCACCCACCCTCCTGAACAGCACCCCTTCACCCCACTTGACTGCCCCCACCACACCCCTGGACTGCCCCCCGACCCCCTGGACAGCTCCAAACACCCCGAGACAACCCCCCCACCCTCATGTATACCCCCCCCCCCCCCACACCTAGGACAGCCCTCCCCCACCCCATTGGAGCCCCCACCACACCCCTGGACTACCCCCAACCCCCTGGACAGCCCCAAACACCCCTCGACAACCCCCCCCCCCCCCCCCCCACCGTCATGTATACCCCCCACCCCACCCCACCGGACAGCCCTCCCAGACCCCTGGACATCCCCAACCCCAATGAACACCCCCCCACACCCTTGAAACCCCTCCCCCCCAAACCAGAATCCATACCAGAAAAACCATCATAAGTGGACCAAAACAATAAGTAGAGAAAAATTAAACATTCACATAAAACATTTCAGGCATGGACAAAAAAATTGTCACTACTTGGAACATTTCGTTTAGAAAATTCCAAAAAGGCATCAACACCTTCCTCATATTCATTGATCATTCGATGTGTTGTAATCCAACTTCGACTCATTATTACCTATAACAAATATCAAAAATATATATATATTTAAGATAAGACAAATATTACTTTATATGAAAAAAAATCATAATTTTAATGTAAAACAATTTTGAAATATAAAACAAATCTATGCGTATTTAAAAAAATATTCTTGAATATTATTATTAAAAGAAAATATAGTTAGATATAACAGTTTTAAATTCCATTGAATAAAATAAAACCATGGCGCCTACATGGTTGATAGAAAATTGGAGAGAATGGAGTAAACCTGAGAATCAAATCATATTTAAAATAAAAATTCAGATGGAGAAAATCACCCCTCCTAGACACCACCCCCCACCCCCTACCCCCTTGGACACCCCCCCCCCTGGACACCCCCCAACCTTCTGGACACCCCCCCCCCACCCCCCGGACAACCCCCAAAACCGTCTAGACAGGCCCCCACCCCCTTGGACACCCCCCCCCCCCACACACACACACCCCCCCCCCCTTGGACACCCCCTGGACACCCCCCAACCCACTGGACAGCCCCCCACCCCTCGGCTAACCCCCAAAACCCTCTGGACAGGCCCCCACCTCCTTGTACAGCCCCCCACACCCACCCACCCCCTTGGACACCCCCATGGACACCCCCAACCCTCTGGATAGCCCCCCAACCCCCTGGACAGCCCCCCACCCCTCTAGACAACACCCCCACCCCTCCTGGACACCACCCCCACCCCCTACCCCTTTGGACACCCCGTTGTACACCCCCCAACCCTTTGGATAGCCCCCCCCCCCCCCCCACCATGGACAGCACCCCACCCCTCCAGACAGCACCCCCCACCCCTCCTAGACACCACCCCTACCCTCGACCCCCTTGGACACCCCCCAACCTCTGGACAGCCCCCCACCCCCCAAACAACCCCCAAAACCCTCTGGACAGGCCTCCACCCCCTTGGACAACCCCCCCACACCTACCCAACCCCTTGGACACCCCCCTGGACACCCCCCAACCCTCTGGACAGCCCCCCACCCCCCACCCCCCCCCTCCCGGACAACCCCCCAAACAATGGTTTACATATAAAAACAAGTCATGGTGAACAACTAAAAACACATGAATTTAATATATACTTCAGCATGAAATAGATGGAATTAAATATTATTAAATATGGATACTTAAATGATCATATGATAATTAAAAATAACCATTGATATTCAACTAGTCAAATGATCAGAAGTGTTCTCGATAACTAATATCATAATGAGGTAATGGAAAATTCTAGAAATCTTAAATATATTGTCGAGGCCTTGGCCAAGGCCTCAAAAAATACTAGGGTAAGCCCTCAGCAGAACCCATTTTTATTTGGAATCATGAGACATAGCGATGCATAAAAGGGCCATAGAGGTCAAAATCCATTACATTATATGTCTAATAGATTCTCATATAAAAGCGGATAAACATAAGAAGCAACAACACGTGAAATATCATTTATGAATTCATACATTTAATCAATAAGAATTCTATGCAGTAATATAGGTGAATGAGATCATTAGTTGTCAATGACAACAAAAATTACCATCAATGTCGGGCATTCACGAAACAAAAACAAACTAAATAAAAGTATTTGAGGCTTACATGAATATTGCGAGTCGATCTAATAGATCTAGGGATGATAAATAAGATGATGATGGAAAAAAGAGGTAAGAGGGTTAGAAATCGAAGAATCTTACCTAGTTTAAACACAAAAATAGAAAAACATAAATATAGACTATCCAGGGAAAAAATGAACAAAATAAATTCGCGGATGGCTTACTTGAGTGATGCGAGTTGAGATGATAGATCCGAGGAGATTAAATATGATAAACGATGAAGGAAAAACGAGTTTAATGTAGCAAGATCGAACAGTTGATTAGGGTTTACCGTGCGAGAGAGACGAGCCGCCGGACTGTCAATCAAAAAAACGTAAATGACAATCCACGGGGCTTGTTAATTTTTTAAATGTTTTATAATGTCGGTTATTTAATAAATGACGTTATAAACTGTTTTTTTACATTTATAACGTCGGTTATTATAATAATCGACATTATAAATGTATCAGATACAGCTTTTTTTACGTCGGTTATTTTATAACCGACGTAAAAAAATATGCGTGTTGGTTTTTTACATCGGTTATTCTATAACCGACGTAAAAAAGACATCAAAAATCATAGTTTTTTACATCGGGTATTGTATAACCGATGTAAAAAAAATTCTGTGGGTTGTTTTGTTACGTCGTTTATAAAATAACCTACGTCAAAAAGGCCTCAAAAGCCGCGTTTTTTACGTCGGTTATAAAATAACCGACGTAAAAACCGAACACGCGCGATTTGTAACGTCGGTTATTAAAATAACCGACATTAAAAATCTACTCACCGCATTTGTTTTGTCAGTTATAAAATAACCGATGTAAAAAACCATGTTTCACAGATTCTCACATCGGTTATATATAACCGACATAAAAAATGGTGACATAAATAACGTTTTCTACACTAGTGAAATATGGAGGCCCATAAATGTAGAAGGATGATGAAACCAAATGGCCAGATATAACCCACATAAAATATAGTGTTAGACTACCAACTAATGTATACTATGTACATTGACATGTAACATGATCCTTTTCTAATAGTGATCTATGTGGATAACAAGTCACTCAATTGTAATATTTTTTATATCTAGAGAAATAAAGTTATTATAGTGTTCTCTTGTGGATGTAGGATGAAAACATGAATCTAGTAAATAAAAAGTGTTATTTACTTCTCCTCATTCCTTTTATTGTTTTTATTTAGGTTTTTATACTTTTTGATAGAATTTATGTTTTGTGATTTAGGGTGATTACAGGCTTCCAAATATCTAAATAATTTAAGTCAGGATATGTGTAATGTAATTGCACATGAATTCTAGTGTAGATGAACTTCTTGTGGATTCATCATCCTGATTTTGGTTTATTATTTCTAGTGAACTCACGATTTTCACCATTCTTTACCCCAAAAAATTTGTATCAAGGATATAGTGTAGACCAAGTTTGATGTGGGTGTTATAAAACTAGTTTTAAAACATTAATAGTGGATCATTTTAATCATGTGGTTCCATGGTGGTTCTTTATATAGAAATTATTTCTTAAATTTTTTTTCATAAAACATATCCTCATGGCACAGAAAAATGGTGGTGCAAGATATTTAGATCAAGTAGACTATCATAAAAAGGGAGTCCTAGTTGTGTGTTATTTGATTTGAGGGGAGGATTATTGGGTGAAAACCCCAATCCCTCTTCTGTTTTTAAAAAGAATAATTATCAAAATATAAGCCTTAATGGGATACCTCTCCTATCACTGATTGGTTTTAGGATAGAACCCCATACGAGTGTATGTGTTATTTATAGAAGTTCTAGGCTAGAGGAAAGTATCATTTCACTCTCACTCCTTATTCCTTTACCTAGTCCCATGAAAATATGCATGAATCTACCCTCATGTATTAAAAACATATGGTTTTTTATTATAGGGACCACCTACCTCAACCAAGGAGTTGGCATCCTCATGATGCTCTGGTCATCCTCAACCATGACCCTCTAGGCATCATCCATGATTGTACCATTACCTGAGATCCATTCTCGTGGTAAAATATTCAAATAATTAATTATTAAATTTAACTAAAGATGCATAATCACCAAAAAACTCACCAGGAAATGACACTCCATCAAATCCACATGAAACCTATTGTATTTATCCTCTCAAGATCTCCATTATCCTCCCCTAGAAAAAGGCCCTCAATATAGGACTATTCTTCCATGATCTAGTGGAATTTACAAAAATAACCTTAATAAAAATACCATGGTTGTTGGAAAATAATGGAAGAGAATAATATAGGAAGAGGAAGGGATATCATAAATTAAATTTCCAAATATAATGTCTAAAGATCAACTCTTTTAAAATGGTATTAAAGAAGGGATGAACGAGATAGGGGATGATCTAAAATGGATCCCAACACACCCCTTCTTTAACCCAAATCTAAAAGGGGGGCCCTAAAATGATGTGTCATCCCATCTTTTAAAAACTAGAATACAACATGGTCATGACATGAACCATAGTGAATATAGTGTGATTCCCACTATCAGGAACCAGTCATGGTCTGGCCCCTCATATCATGACATGAAACATCCCCATCGAGTTGAACCCACATACCTGTAGTGTTCCCCTCACAAGGGTGACCCCTCGAGTCACGATGTGTCACAAACCACCTCAGGTAAAAAAAAAATTCTTTTCCTCCATAATATAGTCACCCTCCATCCATGGAGTGGCCTCCCCTTTATATCAATAACCTTCATGCCCCAGGACCCTCATGGAAATCTTTCACACCATCACTTAAAGGTCATGATATAATCAACCTTTTCATGAAAAATCCCAAGGGTAAAATTTAAGGTTTTTTAAAATCATACATGAAATTATCCATCACTATGTGATTCCTTAATCCATGATATAATACCCCAGTATAAAGTTTTTCCATTTTCCAAAAACCCAAAAAATAACCAAGATGTTTTAACTCCCATCGTTCATGAAGTTAACCCTCATACTGAGGCTGTCATCCTAACCTTCACACCTCCACCATACCATGACATGCATTAGTCACATTGTAACCTCTATAATCTATATTGTAGATCCTCCCTGGACATGGATTTACTCCTAAAAAAAACTCTTCATGGTGTGACCTTACCTTATCATGGATTGAAAACCCATTTGTAGCAAAAAACCCCACAAAGGGTCACCCCAAACTAGATCCAATCCAAAATAAATAAAATGTTCCCACATTTTTAAAATATTTAATGATATTTTTCCTAAAAAACTCCCCACCATAATTATTATCATCCTTGATAATCTATGGTGGTCCTCCAAATATCATTACTAAACTTTAATGCTCATTAATTCACCTCTAACTTTTCGTGTTCTATCCTGGAATGCCAAACCATATTCTGTTGTGAAACTCCAAAAACTGAGGTGTATTTATTCACCAAAAGTAGAGTTATCCACTCACAAGTATCACCAACACTAATATAGTGCTCAATCACACCAATCTATCTTGACTCACCAAAGTTTTATTGATTAATTGATTTACAAGATTATGGTCCTCTCCAACATAGGGATCCTCTTTAAAAGGCCAATTTCAGGTCATAGTTATCCCCACCATAGGGATTTCCAACCAAAAATGAACTTGTAGTGTCCCATAGACACACTAGTTATGGTTTTTGTATCACTACACTTAATCCCATGTAAAAACACTAACCACTTACTCACTAGCTAACTTTTCTATAAAACACATGGTTGCACCCATCGACACACCATCATATAACTCAATCAAGATGCCTAAATTCTCGAGAGGAATCAAGATATCATCCAAATGACACACTAAAGTTAAAACCTGACAATTAATTTAATTCCATGGTTGGGTCCTCAACCACCCTCACCATCCTCTATAATCTATCCAAGAGAACTCATGAATCTTTTATCTGAATCACTATCAAATCACATCAACTCCATCCCTGGACCAATATCAACATGTGGACTGCATCCAATACCATATCTAAGTCCCAAATATAATATTATATAAGGAATAAAATAAAAGTTTATATACCTTCTCACTAGTATCAAAATTCCATCTCAACCATCCACTAAATGATCACTAAGCATCCATGGACCTTCCAATATGAGGATCAAACCTCCATGACCAATTCAATACTCCTTACAGTAAGAGTATTTATATATTCACTTTTAAAACCAAAATATATGTTCTCTACATACCATGAACCATATATTATAGAACATAATAACGGTATATGACCTCCCTATTCATACTTAATCACCAACATAAAACATTGACCTCTACCCATAATCGAATAACTATGAACGTCATTCTCAACACTCACTAAAAGCCACCTAAAATAAGGACCACACCCTCTACTATCCAATAGTGCATACCCTACCACATGGATTCCATTATTCTACTCCTTGAGTGAAATTCCAGATACACTACTACAAAACTAGATTTATCTAGCACTTGGTATTTTACAGCGCTAGCTAAAAGTGATATTAAAGACCATATTTATCAGTGCTACAAAAAGTGAATCTAAAGGGAACAACAATTTTTTTAATCATAGTTAAAGGGGTTATTTAACATCCCATGTAAAAACCCATTAATAAATCCCCCTATCAACACAATTAAAAAAACTGATAAAGCAGGGGTTTATCAACACTAGTAAAAAAACGTTTATAAAAGGGGGTCTTTATCAATGCCTGTAAAAAATTGCTGATAAAGGGGGGGTCTTTATCATCGCTTTTTTAGAAGTTCTCATAAAGACCCCCACCCACCACCCCCAATCAGTGATTTTTTACTAGAGTTGATAAAGGAAATATTTAAAAAAATATTTAAAAATAATATATAAATATATAAATATATTTATATTGATATAAATATATTATATATTTTTTTAATATGTTTTAGATAAGGATAAATAGGTATTTACTCTTAATATATATGATATTTAGTGAAAATGGATTATAAGAAAAATAAAAATATATATATTTTTAATTAATAATTTTTAAATTATTATCATTTAATATCCATTCCATAATAATTTGTAAAAAAATAAAAAATGAATAAAATATATAAAATAAGTTGAAAACATAACTCGAAATTCAAACAACCATAAATATTTATCTGAGTTTCCGTTTGGGCTCTACCATATATGAAATCAAAGCCTGTGATGAGCTCTACACTCTTTTGACCTGGGGGCCAAGGTCACTATATTTTCAAGGTAAAAATAGGCCCCAAAGGCCTCCAAAACTATGTTTTTAGTCGGGATACCCAATATTTTAACATTCGATGGAATTTCATCCTCTTTTAAGGGGGGATTATTGACTTTTTCAGTGAGGGGTGAATTTATTTCCAGGTATTTCATTTATATTGATATTATGGTTTTTAAATTTTTTTCATTTTCTAAAATTTACTATTATTTATAATCTAATATACAAAAAATATATATATATACTTTTTATATATTCACACGCACACACACAAAATGTTATATATATATATATATATAATCATATATATAATCATATATAAAAATATATGGAATCAAATATTTAATAAAATTTATCTAAATATATATATATACAATAAAATGGATGAAAAACAACATAGGGGAGTGGAAAATGTGCTCGAATATGAGCAGGAGGTCTCGGGTTCAAAACTGGCTGGAGACGGGGGCACGTGCGGGAGAGTGGTATTATCTAAAGTGCTGATAAAGTGGTGGGAAGCATTGGTAAAATGTGTGTTATGAGGATGTTAAAATAAAAAAAAATATCCCCCTTTATCAGTGCCTTTTTATCACTGTTAAAGGTCCCCTTTATCATGCTAAAAAAGCATTGTTAAAGGACCCCTTTATCAGCATTTTTTAGCAACGTTAAAGGGGTCCTTTAACAGAACTTTTTTCATTACTATTAAATCCAACCCTTTAACGTCACTCACATTATATGAACTTCTAAAGCACTGAAAATAACTTTTACTAGTGATGTTAAAAGACATATTTTTAGTGGTGATAGATTCAAAAATCACATGTGTATCACTCCTCCCAGTCCATGCTCATCCCATATCATCACATGGTACCATGATCTATATCTAAAGTCTCCCCTCACTATATAGAGACATCTCACACCCTCATTAGAACCTCGATCTACCATTCCCATAAGAATTTCATCTTATCCATTAATCCTCATCCCATTTACAGCTGTTCACTAATCCATATTCCCACTAGCCACTACACCTAACCAATACACACTTTCCCTCTCACATTATTACTTTTCCTAAAAATCTTGGATAACACTCACTATCCTTATCCAAGGAAAATTAAACCTCTTAAATAAAACTCTCATGGGTTATTACCCAATAAAAAAATGTTCTTTATCCAACCCCAATGAGTGTATTTTCTTGTACAACCTGGTCATGTATCCCAACACATTCTCTTGTGAGTTGTATCCCATCGAACTTATCCTCGTTAACCTATTTCTAACAGCTTCCTAAACTATGATATTTTGGGTTGTCATGGATCTGATTTCTAAATTAATGTAGTGACAGGTACTTATCTGTAAAACCTTTTAATGTGCATTGGTTGAGAGGATATAATGTTGATCTCATATTCACCTTTTGAGGGATAATTATTTCTTAATGTGGGACTCTCTTGAATATTAATGATGTATTTTTGAATCCTTTAAAAATACCAATAAATGAATGGTTACCCCAATTCCAATGATATTATTGAATCCTTTCATAGATATCAACCTCTAGGCATATTATTGGTTATCCATTTTTCATTTATCAGTTAGTGATGTTTATGGTTTAAGGATGCAAAATTGTGTGCTCTAATTTATCACTATCTAGGAGGAATATTGGTTTTTTGGAGTTGGGATCAAGATCATTAAGGTGGATTCTTACATATTTCTATGAAGGGAATAAAATCCCATATAGTTTGGTTCCACTTTATGGGACATGTAGTACCTTCTAAGGCCATGTTAAAAAGACTATTTTAGTTCTTTTTATGGTCTTGCAGCCAAGACTAAGTGAAGTACATTTTAATTATAGGAATATAATACCAAAGGGGTGTTAGTATTAAACCTTAGGGAGGATCCATAAGTAGTAAATCTTAAAGGAATCAAAGTTCTTGTATTCCAGGATTTACAGTTTAAGGCTCTGTTGATAGGACTGGTCTATCTAGTTTAACATCATGAAGGACTACTAAGTGAAATGTGAGATTATTGGTATATAATTTTCACATGAGAGGCCATTTTGAATTCATATTATTTGATAATAACTAGAAAGGAGAATTTATAGGTGGGGCTTACACCTGGTAGGAGGCACATTTTATATTCTTCATACCAGGCAATGAGGGTATTTCATGCTCAACATATAGGGATAATTCATCATCCCTGGATCATCACTAGTGGAGGATGATTCACCTTATGATCATCAACATAAGTATGTCCTATGATCATCATGTAGGTTCTCTCATGATTTTAACCTAGGGGAGGTTGATCATGATCACCTCATACTCATTATTTGAGGAAGGTTTGGGTAATCCCATTCTCATCACATGGGTTTCTTATTCTAATTGCATATTAGGAAACTATCTCTAGTTAGGGATTGAACCTACTATAAGTCCAATATATATGGAAACCAATAGGAGGATCATGACTTAAGGTAGTTTGGAAAGTAAGAGTATAATCTCAAATCAATGTGTTTTGGAAACCAAGAGGATAATCATACCTCAAGGTGCATATGTGGGAGCTAAGAGGAGTGTCTGAAGTCAATATAGTAATGGTTTATCTTATTCTCATCACACAAGATAAAATGTATTTTTGAGGATATTATAATTAAAACTTATATAATTTTCCAAAAAATCCTCATTAGTAGAAATAAAATCACAAATAGTTTGAGTCACAATATTTAAGGACATCTGACAAGACTGATCTGTACATTTTAACACATGTGGTAAAGATTTAGGTTCCATTAAAGGATATAAAATAGTGGGTTGAGTGGGGATTATGTGTTGGTACTCCCTTTATAACTCATTCTGTCAATTGATAATTCAATAGGTATAAGTATGGTTAGTTTTCCTGCCCCCCCCCCCCTTTATTAGTAACTAGACAAGTAAGGTAGATTAGAAAGGTTGTAGATTAAACCCATTAGGAGGCACATATATGAGGGAACCATGAGGAGTGTCACAACTCAAGGTAAATGATAGATAAGATATGAGTATCTAAACTCAAGTAATTTCGAATAGGTTTTCATTCCAAATAAAAGGGCCTAAGAGAATTGGGTTCCCATGTACAGATACCTAGGTGAAGGGTCACCCATGTTGAGGGACCTAGGTGAAGGTTTAGCCCTAATATAATTTAGTAAAGGATGATCTCCCTAGTAAATATCCTATGTAAAGGGTTTCCCTGGTTGGTTTTCAGTGTGTATTCTTTCCCTAGTGAAGGGATAAGGTAAATTTTTCACCCAAGCTAGTATTGGGTACGGAGGCCCTCCCTAATAAATGGATAGGGAGAAAGGTTACCCCTAATTAGTGATGGGTGAGGAGTCCATACCGAGTATAAGTCCTAAGTGGAGATTTCTCTAAATTAGAGAGACCTGGGTGAAGGATCGCTCTACTTAGGGGCCATAGGTGAAGGTTCACCCTAGTGAGGGGCCCTAGGAAAAGGGACTCTATAGTGAAAGGCCTAGGGTAAAGGGTTCATCATAATAAATCTAGGTGAAAGGTTCTCTCTAATAGAGGCATGGGTGAAGGGTTCACCCTAGTATGTTCATTGATGTGTGAGAACTAGGAGAATTTTTTCAAACTTTTTGGGGATCCTAGCTAGGAAACTTAAATGAATGTGTACGAACCGGTAGGAGGTCCCAATTGTGATGCCTGGATGAATGAATTCGCCCTAGTGGGGGCACCCTGTTAGGATTCTTGGATGAATGAGTTCACCTCGATAGGGGTTTTTCAGGATGAATAGGTAATTTTATTTCAATTATACATTCCTAGTGATTACTAGGGTGTATGGGGATCTAGTGAGATGTTACTAGAAATGGGAGGGTGAAGGGAGATCATTCCTTATTCCCTCTTTCATCCATTTATATGTGCGTCCAAAATTATAGGCGATGGGGGTCAATTTATAGACCTAATGGGAATTGGGAATCTCGATCAAGGAAAATGGCACATGGGTTTGTGGACGTAGACATGGTGAAAAGTTTACATAGGCCTAGAAAATAACCAAATTAGGGCGAATAATCTAGGTAAAGATGGTGGGTGAAGGAGACCTGAGCACATAGGGCTTTAGCGCATGGCCCTGAGTGCGAGATCATATTTATTTATAATAATTTCTAAAATTTAGACAGCCATAAAATTTAATTCCTATGTCTATAATGGTTCCATGACTACAAAAATTATATATTTTAAATTTAAATACACCATTAAATAATAGGTTCCCCAATAGAAAATGTTTTCCAATTCCAAAATGTTCTCTAAAAACCCTTAAAATGGGTTTTATAGTCTTGAAACCCTTTTATAATTAATGAATGATATATATGACCTAATCCAAAATGGATATTCTCACCCCCAAAATATCCTGACTAAGAAATGTTTTTGAGAAATATATATCACTTAGTGTGTGAGAAATCATGTGTCGCATGGAAATCCCATTCGACTCTTCTTCAAGTATTAATATAAATCTATACTCAAAATCCATTTATATTGTTTGAGTGAGGACCGTCATATGAATTCTGTGTAAAATTAAATGGAATGAATTTTTTGGTGACAACTACACAAAACTCAACTGAATATTCTCTTCTATCATTTCAATCCAATCTGACCAAAAGAATCCTATATGTTTTCTTTCCAATAAGCTAATGTAATCTCACATGTTTTTCATCAAAACACACAAGGTTATCTAGAATGATAGGTTAATATGTTCTCAATCAAAACCACATATCCTAGGCATACCATTATTACACTAATCCCACTTGGGTTCATCAATGTGACACACCAAAATCCCATTTTCCATTCAATGTTTATCTGGTTCATTTCTCCCTTGATTTCAAGGTTTCTAGGGTGAAATTTTAATTTTTTTGAATCTTTTACAAAGACACTTAGTTTTAGAACAATGTTTTGGAAACAATGGGATAGTTATAGTGAATTTGGAAGATTTTTTGGCAGTTTTGATCTCAAGATCATTGCACGATTTAGTAAATCGTATGAGTGAACCATGTGACCTACTAGGTTTTGGGTATTTTTATATTTTAATTTATTTTCATTTTGGTATTCATCTAAAATATTTATTCTCTTATTTTTTAGATTTTTTGAACCTCCCAAAGGAAACCATTCCTCTTCTAATACCCTCCAAGGTAGATTTGGTGTGATTTCCTAGTGTTTTTTTACTTATATAGAAGGGTTAGTGATTCTCCTTCTTTATTTTATTATTTTCACACAATTTATCCAATATCCTATAACCCTATTGATTATGGTTAGATGATTTTTTTGTTTAGGGATTTATTATTTTGGGGTTTTTGTTTATAAAGGTTATAATAATTCATAAGAGAACTATTTTTACGGTTTTCAATGAAGGTGACATGGTTTCCTCTCTTGAGGTAGGTGTTTCCATTAAATTTCCCGTTATTATAGAGTTCCTTGAATACTTGAATCTATAATAGTTTTTAAAAATAAATTATATTTTTATATGATATGTTTTTTTGGGTTATCAAAGGTTTCCCATGTTTGGGTAGGTTTTCCTTTTGGAAAAATGGGTGATTTTCATAGTTCAATGTCACTTTTCTTAAAAATGGTTTTTTATGAATTCTATTTGTTTAATAAAATTAAATTAATGGTTCTATCCAATAAAAATAACTTTTCATGATATTTTGGGACAAGTTTAATTTTTAAAATATAGTTCTTTATGTTTTAAAGTCTTTTCATGTTTTAAAAGGGTGATTCATTAATTTAACTAGTATTACCATATTTTAAAGGGGTTTTCCTTGTTTTAGAGGGAATGTATTGATTGATTTTATCATTCAGTGGTTTCCTTTGAAGAGATTGAGAAGTATTATTTAGTTCTAGTTTTTATTTCATTTGGAGTTATTATTGGTTGATAAAAGGTTGTAAAAAGGGATTTCTAAAGTTTGGATACTCAGTTTTGAAGAAAATGTATGTTTCGAACCTTATGAGAAGGGTGGATTTTTTTATTGATGTTTAGACCCTAGTTTATCCCTATTATATTTTTTTATTTTTGTGTACTTATGTTGATGATTACATAAATTGTGATTATTTTTTATGGTTTGATTTTTAGGATCATTATTGAAGGGGTGTGTTGGAGTTTTAAAGTATTTGATTGTTTGGTTTTTTTTCCTTTGAGATATGTGGCTGTCATGCAATTGATATTTCCTAGATAGCGGTCCACCTCTGTTGGCTATGATATAAGGAACCCTAGTCTACTAAGTGGTTAGTCATGGGATGGTGGTTATTATATTTAATATTTACACACTATATAGTAACCTCATGTTCAATGTTATGACATGTCTCATTGTTATCACTAATTAAACTAGTTGATAGTGATTCAAGTGATGAGATGTGTAACTGTTAACATGTTGATAATTTTTTTAAATTTTGTGTAGTTATTGTCCCTTTGGTTTTTCCTCATGATATATATCCTATTTTATGCCTTATTATTATCTTTTGTCATGTGAGTTTCTTATCTCATGATATGTATCAAATTTTATTCATTTTTTATATAGGTATTTCTTTATGGTATTATTTGTATTTCCTTATGACTTTTAATGGATTTTCATTTTATTATATTTTTTTATTTTCTATTTAATCTCATTATTGGGTATTGTATCTATTAATGTTTTAAATGTGAAATGTGGTGGGTTTTTTTAAATAAAATCCATTATAAAATGTTTCTTTTGAAATGTATATTAAATCTATGATATTGGTTTTTTAAGAAGGGATGCATTAAATGGAAATGGAAGGTTTAACTTGGTTTCATTAAATAAAAAAAATAAAGGTAAATTTTTGGTTTTGAAAATGAATTTTACTTGATAAAGTCTCTTTAATTAATGTTTTATAAATTTTGTATTTTGATAATGGATATAAGGCATTGTTAGTTTTTTTTGTAATGTAAATCAAAAATTATTTTTCTATTGCTTTCAAACTCCTGGAAATAGATTATAAAGGGGATGTAATGGACTCGTGATAGTATCATATTGGCCTTTGTATCACATAATACTCATGTTGGTGGGTTCATAGAATCCATTGTTTCTACAAGTTCTCGGGTTATGGATTGTAGGTTTGTTTACAACTGCTCTCTAAATATAGAAGTGTGTGTTATTGGGTACATCGTGTTGACCTGATAGTTAAAGAGTGGTGATGGGGTTTTCTCTTGATTTTGTTTTTCCAACTGGGTGATGTGTGTATCATACTTTCCAGAATCATGTTTTTTTATTTATTTTTTTATATTCTTACAATATTTTTATAAAAACAGTTTATTTTATATGGGTTAAATGATGGGAAAAATATTTTGGTTTCATTTATTATTATTATTCCATGTTTGGTTGTTTAAATTTTGTAATTACTTATTAATTTTGGAATGGTTATCCAATGTAAGGAAACCTCACATTAGTTTCTTAGTTAGAACCTTTTTTTAACCTAGTTTTCTTGGGGGAAAAGTTTTACCATGTGTTCACTTGTGATACCCTATCACCTATTTCCAGCATGGGGTGACTAGGAACCTTCCTTGGTCCCTATGGAAGATTGACCTAGGTGTTATGTGGGAATAACATGATATGGTTTCCCATAAAATTTTATTATAACCCTCATACTATTTGGGGGCTGATGGTAGATAGGAGATAGAATCATCCAAGATCGATTGGTTAGTGAGGAGGAGTTCTTGGCTATCTCTTCCTCATGTTAAACCCTGAGTTTCCATGGGTAGCCAGAATATTTATTTTTAATTTGGAATCTATTTTTTTAGAAATGTTGAGGTTTTTTTCTCCTACTGTATATTATAATATTACCCCGGAAAATTTTTTAGAGAATTAATAGATTCTAAGTGAAACTAGAGGCAATCCTAGGGGTGCATAATCAAGGTAAACATTTAGTCAAACCATATAAAGTCCATTAAAAATTATTTGAAAAACATCCAGTGGCACTCACATTATTGGTTTATGCTTTAAAAAAACCATGTGGATAAACCATTTATAGTGGATTAAGTTTGGTATTTTTTTATTTTTACTCTATTAATTCTTGTAGCTTCTATTATGATTAATGAGGCTTGATTATGAGTAATTGGGTGATGTTTTATGGATTTGTATAGTTTTGAATTAATGTTTAAATGTAATTTATTATTATTTGGTACTGGATTTTGTTTTGAATAACATGTTTTGGGTGTTTAAAGTGGACTTTTTAAAAACAAATTAAACTTTAGTATAGTTAATTTTAGTGGATAAAATTAGTTTTTCCATTAATAGTTTTCATGGATAAAATCTCATGGGATTTATATATGGTTCTATTAATAAAATGGTTTATATCTAGGTTAATTTCTAAAGAAATAATTATTTTATAATAGAGGTAAATTTTTTGGTGTGCATGGTTTGATGGAAAAATGGTTTTCAATAATTGGGTTCATTTTTATTCATTATTTTAAATTTATTTAAGGTTTTTTAAGGGGAACCATCAAGGAGGTTTTCATAATCATTGGTGGTGTTTTGGAATAAAAATAAGGCCTTGTTAAGAACTATTGAAATGGGTTTATAAAAGAGGATTTGTGATGTATTTTTGTAATATTTTTTATTTTTATCCCTTATTTTTAACTTGAGGTGGATTTATTGAATGTTATTTTTTGTTAATGTTTTGGAATGTGTTACCTAAAAATGAATAGATAAATTAAGAAATGAATCTCTCAGGTAGTCTTTCTAGTTATCTAAATATTGTCTTCTTAATTTCTAACTCTTCCCAATCTCTCTATGTAGTGGTATATAATTTTTATACTCGACTTGTGCATCATGAACGATAGTTTTTTATCATAATATTCCATTTTTAGTGGATATCAAGGATCCTAAGAAGTGATGGAGTGAATATCTAAGGTCCAAGAGATATTTGAGTCACTAGGAACACTAGGAACCTCTATGGTGAGATGTTCCACTCTTTTATTGGAAGGATTGGTCTTGGGTTTGTGTAAACATTCAATCCATGCTTATAATATTGAAGAATTATACTAGGGATATATCAAGGTCACCTACATCAATTTTGTTATCCCGAGTAAGTTAGAATTTAAATGGTGATAGAATTATTGTGTGTATATCATGGTAATTAGTCAGTGATAGACTATATTGAACATTTCACTAGACTACTTCCTTTTCGTTCGTAGTTGGTTATTAATGATTTGAAGAAATATCAGTTATTTTCTAGAGTCCTTCATCAAAATATGGATCTAGTGGTGATTTAGTATAACCTAGCTACCCAGATGGAATTGGACAATTAACCCATTATCATTGATCAATTATTAGTAGGGAATCCTATGGCAGGTGAAGCATTGACCCTAGTTCGTGTCAATAATGGTAATCTGAATGGATAAAAGAGAAATCTAGTAGTGTGGGAATTTTATTCCCATTTTTGTGATATCTTGGATGACCTTTCATGATTTTTTCTATCTTATCCACATTAATTGGTTTTTTAATCTGAAAAGATATTATAATATGAATTCTAAAACCCACCATTGATCCTGTCAGTGGCTTGTGGTGTTTCTCTCATGGGAGAGTCAAAATCTATTTTTTGGTTGTGGGAGTGCACTATTTTGTAACCCTATTTTTTGTACTTAATTCCATATATTTTTTACACGTATTATATTTTTATTTAAGGGATGAAATTTATTTTGTCTCATGTTCTTATCTCTTAATGTGTTCAATCCACATTTATTTTTATTATTATCATTTGTGAATGGTGTACACCATGGTTTGAGGTTTTTTTGGCAGATAAAATAAGAATTATTTGGGTGTGTGATAGGGTAACAACCATAAGATTTTGGTTTTTGGTTAGATAGTGAGAACTAATGGGTTGTGATTTTCTTTCAGTATCACTGATAGTGGGTATTCCGCAAGTTTGGAACTGATTTATCCATTCTTTCGTTTCATGACCCAAATGTGGAAACATTCTATTCCATGTAGAGGCATATTTATTTGGGGGTTTTTTATTTTTTAGATCATATTATCTTACTCTCTTACGGTGTTTTGAGCTAATGGTTGTGTTGGTTGAGTGATTATTATTTTGTGATGTTCGATTATTTGGGATATGTATATATTGCTTCACCATTTTAGATAAATTAAAAAAAAATTAGTAAACCTTTATCTAGTCCTTTCATGTTTCCCTTAAGTGTGAATTTATATTTTAGGGTACTTTTGGTTAGTATGTGTCATTTCTTATATCCCTTGAGACCTCAAATATTTCATAGGTTTTGGTAGAATTTTATCATTGGTCTAGATTTGGACTGAGGAAGCACTTGTGACTTTTGGTATGTGTGAGTATTGGAGTTTCCAAGTTTTAAATAACACCAGAGGAGTTACCTTACCAATATCTCTTTATGTGGAAAATATGATTTTATGTTTCTTAGTGCTTCGGTTTTTAGTGAATCATTAAACGGTTTAGGATGTTTCTCTTTGGGAGTGAGTTGTATGTGTCCCTTATTCTTGGTTTAGGCTTGGGAAATTTTCTAATTAGTTGGTTCCCTTCTTCAATGAGTTATTTTTTATTTTATCCTTTGACTTATGTTTTTTATAACTCTATAGCAGTAAAAAGTGACATGTTGGGGAGAATTATGAAATCCAAAAATATCATCTTCTTAATTATGCTTATATGGTTAATTTATACGATGATATGGGCGTGTATTGACGTGCAATTTTGACATTTTAAAAAAAAACTCCATGATCGCACATTTTTATCACACATTTTGGGAAACTATGAAGTAGTAACCATGAGACTTGGGTATTTTTGGGTATTGGAGATCACACGGTTTGGAAAATCATTATACCTTCTTAGTTGTATGTATTTTCATCATTTTGAGTTATTTTTATTTAGTACTTCTTCCAAAATATCTCCCATTTTGTTTCCTATTCAAGGGACTTTATTCCTTTTCCACAACCCTCCAAGGTGGATTTTTTGTGATTTCTTGGTGGATTTTGACCCAAATTTAATGTTAAGGTATTATCCTCCCTTATATTATTTTTTCCTTCCAATTTATCTTATCCCTACTCACCTTAGTGGCAATGGTTGGATGATTTTTATGTCTAGGGTTATTCTATTTGGGATTTTTGGTTCCTTTAAAGATTGATCCATTTTAGGAGACCTATCCCATTAGTTTCCATTGAATGCAATATGGTTTCATCCATTTTGATACATGTTTCCATTCCATTGAATTTATAAAACAATTTCAGGAATTATATTGTATTTAAAAGTGATTTTGAACTAAATTCATTATGTATATGATGCCTTGTTTTGTGCTACCAAAAGTTTTCTAGGATTGGGTGGGTTTCTTCATTTTTAAAATGGGTGATTATCATATTTCAATAACACTTTTGTTTAAACTATTTTTTTTAATTATAAGTATTTTATAAAATTATATTGAATGTTTTCTCTGAGGAAAATGGTTGTTCATAATTACTTGTTCTAAGTTTTGTTTTGAAATTAGGGTGTCTTTTGGTTTAAAGGATTTTCATGTATTAAAAGGGTTATTTCTTTATTTAAATGGGGTTTCCTTATTTTAAAAGGGTTTCCCTTATTTTATAGATGGTATGAATTTATTTATTTTATATTTCAATGATTTATTTATAATTATTTTATATTTTTTTCTTTGGGTATAGTAGTGATTTAATTTGGAGTTATTCTTGGTTTTGAAAAGGTTTTTAAAAGGAATTTCCAATGGAGGGATACTTTATTTTGAATAAAAGGCCCATTTAAACCCCCATTAGAAGGATTGATTTTATTGATTGACGTTTACACCATAGTTGTGCCTCACTTATATCTTCTTTTTATGTTTTCATGCATGTGTTAATGATTAAATGAATTTTGATTCATGTTATTTGGTTTAGGTTTGGGGGTTTTTATTGAAGGGGTGTATTGGAGGTGAAAATTATTTTATTATTGTGTTTTATTGAGTTTGTTCTGGGTGATTATCATATGATAGATATTGAATTTATAGTGGTCCACCTCTATTAGATATGACATGAGGAACCCTTGGATAATAAGTGGGGAGTCAAAGTATTTTTTCTATGTTAATTGAGATTTACACATTGGATAGTATTCCCTATATTATTTTTATAACCTAGCCTAGGTGTGTCACTAATGAGACTATTTTAGAGTGATTCAGAAGACAAGATATGCAACCATTAACCTACTAGTAGTTGGTTCCACATTTTCGCATCTAGAAATTGTCCCTTTATTCACTATGTTGTCAGCTCATGATATGTATAGTATGTTATTCCTTTTATTTTTTATTGGCATGAAAGTTTCTTATCTCTTAATTTGATCTTGTTTTGATGTATTGGTTATTTATGGTTGATATTAGTGGTTTTATGGGTTTCCTGATGACATTATTATTTTTTTCCTTATGGATTATAATGTATTTTCATTTTATTATGTTTTTTTTTATTTATTCATTATTTTAGTTATTAGGTATGGTTTTTGTTAAAGTTTTAAAAGGGAAAATAGTTTTTTGTTTAAAATACAAGTCATTATAAAATGTTTCCTTTGAAATATATTTTAAACCAATGAGAGGGGTTTTTTAATAAGGGATGTGTTAAATGGAAAGGGAATGTGTAACCTATTTTTTTGAAATGAAAATTGTTTTTAAATATTAATAGTTGGATTTTGAAATGAATTTTCCTAGATAAAGTATATCTGAGGCATGTTTTATAAATGGTTTGTTTTGAGAAAGTAAATAATTAATTGTTAGTTTATATTTATTTTTCTGTTTAAAGAAAATGAAAACTTATTTCACTATTACTTTAAATCATTTAAAATTTATTTTTTTTATAAAATAAATGTAAGGGAATCATAGTGGTATCTTATTGGACTTCTTCTCACACCTTACATACTAATATTGGTGGGATCGTATTCTTCATGTTTTCTATAGGTTCATAGGTTATAAATTAAAGGTTGTTTTTTTAACACTCTACATTGGGAAGTAGGTGTTGTTGAGTTCATGGGGTTACTTGGGAGTCACATGGTGGTGGAGGGGTTGTCTCTAGATTTCATTTGTCCAGTTGTATTTTTTGGTGTATCATCCTTTCCAACATTCGGATTTTATTTTGATTTTTGATTTCTTATTATAGATTTTCAAAAAATTTGTAAAAAAATATTTTATTTTATGTGATAAAAATTTTTGTAAAATTATTTTGGTTTAATTTATTATTATTATCCCAAGTGTTTGGCATGGTTTTCCAATGCATAGAGACCTCATGTTCGGTTCTTGGTTGGAATTATTTTTTATCCTAGTTTTCTTGAGGGTGAAATTATTACCATTTTTAAAATTGTGATAACGTAGAGATTTTCACGAGCCTAGGGTGATTAGGAATGCAATAAGGGCCCTATGGAAAATTGAACTAGGTTCTATGTCTGGTGGACCTATCTCGGTTAGCTATAATCACCATAGAATCTGATGTCTAAATGAACTCACCAATGGTAACTATACATATCTTGCATAGAGGGATTTTATAGTCATCATTATACAACATTCCCCATAATATAAACATAACATTTCATTATATAAAAATGTCATGTATCTTCTAAGTATAATTCCACCAATAAGTTATATAGAAAAAACTATAAATTTTTTTAACACTTTTAACTATTTAACCCCTATTATTAGTGAAATAAATCACGTACAAGCACACATATGTCATATAAACCCCATATACCAAATATAATGCATGTTAATAAGCCTCTCACCACTATGGGTCAATATCTGAATCCATAAATAATAACCTCCAATAAATGTATCATATTTGAATAAAAATATTATCTATAATAATTAAAACAAAGAATAAAAATCAAGTAACCTTCATAACCTAGACATTCCACTACAAATGTTTTTATGAATCACTAATATGAGTTCCATCAAAAGCTTTGACACATACCTATTCCTTATATAATATATCCCAAAAATAAAGGTAAAAAAGATTCTTTGATACCATTTTGTAAGACCTAGACCTGAGATCACTCATCATTGTCCCAAATAGTGACATTACAAGACCTTAGGTACACCTTCTTATAAACTAGAGGCTATCGATTAGTAGATAGGGTCTAAATCATACATTCGGGATACTTTTCCTCAATTCCATGATCTTCAAAAATAAATAACCAAAAAAATTCAACAATAATCATTATATTACAAGGAATAAATAAATTTCACCCATGTTATAATAAAAGGAATGTTAAATCATACATTCATACATCACAACTAATCAAAAATTTTACTGATCACATATTCAAAATAAAAAAATAAAATAAAATAAAAAATAGGCTTAACTATCATCATGATCCCTACCTCATCTCAGACTTTGATCCCTGTTTAGATTCCCCAACCTAATTATCTATGTATTCTATGCTCAATTTATAAATCAAGTATATGGTTTACAGGCACACTATAGTTATTATAAAGGGTGTGAAAAATATATCACATTAGGCTCTCACTAAGTTCCATTAATATTCACATCCATATAAATGTGTATGCACAAGGAAATTAAGTAATTGAAAATAATCATGAACATTAGGTTATCATGTTCTAATTGGGTCACCATGACACTAGACCATACATGTATATACCATGCTAAAAACTAGTCATCTTGTGAAATAATCCTCATGTTATACCTAAATATGTAGGGTGAAGAACCATTCAATGACATGACCACTAACCTTATCCTCAAGGTAGGGTCCATATCAATTAATATGGTTTATTACCTTCAAGGATCGCCAAAATTTATGTTACTAAACCATTCCCTCTTAGATAAGGGAACATTGAAACCAATTCCCAAGTAATTCATTATCTGAATATAACTAAATTTTTGATAAAATTTTTAACTGAAAAAAATCAACTTTCATAGAAATAAGTCATAAAACATTCTCTAAATCCCATAAAATTATCTTATAATTCTAACAAGGAAATATTTATAGCATGGACCTCCTTCAGGATTCTCTATGGATGTTTCTGTATCAAAGAAAGTGAAGTCTTAGAATGGATGACCAGCTCATGTGCAGCTTTCCTAGGCTGCTTTCTCCACTATAATGCCCTCTGTTTTCTAATTATATATTTCACAACTTTATGGAAGTGTATGGATGTCTACTAGATGTTTCAGTTTTCAAGAATGAGAAATCTAGGCATGGTTGACCATCTCTTATACAAACTTCTTGGATTTCATTTTCCACTAGCATGACCTCCTATTTCAGTTTCACTTATTCCTTCTAGCAGGGCATGATTATCATTGGGGAGTCTTGTTTCCAGAATTCTTACTATGATTTTATCTTACCTTTAAGGATAGTTATGTTTTCTTCAATACTATTTTTCATTGGTTTTGTTATTTTTAGTTGTGTCTTATTGGTTTTAACCCATGATTCTGGTCTGTTTCTCTTAGATTTTTCATTTGTACCCCCATCAATCCTCTGTTGGTGTAATCTCTTTACACCTCATTCTTGTAATGTAACCTTTTGTTTTTTTAATAAATGTAATTAGAGACATGGATTGGGTGATAGGTTTATATCACCTCTTTTCTAAAAAGAACATTCTTTTCAAACATGATAAATCGTAAATTGGAAAAAAAATATATATATTTCTCACTATTAATATAATACACTAAATGACCAAAACATCCCAAATGGACTCATATATGCAAAAAATCATTATAAATTCAATGAAGTGATTTATTACTTTTATTGATGATTTTTAAATGAAATCCATTTTTGGGTTTCATGTTATATAATAAATATTAGTTTTAATGTATAAATTTTAACTAAAACACTCCATTTTAATGATAAAAAATCTTTAAACATGATTTTAATCCTATAAATTTCTATGAAAACCTTCCTTGAATCATTTATGATATATAGGATTAAACAAAACATGAAATAAATTCTTGATTTGTAATAAATTATTAAAACATATATATTTATTTTTCTATGTTTATATCATGTGCTAAATGTCCAAATAGATCAAACACACTCTGATATCTATTAAATTATAGAATAATTATACTTTTGGTATTTGATAATTATTGGGGTAGTGGGAAGTGTAATTGATTCCCAAGTCATGTGTAATCAAAAAATATATATAATTGTAAAAAATTTAATTGAAATTATCCACTATGATGGTCAAATGTGTTGAAACATTCTCTAAATACCATCTAACTTTTATAAATCTTTCCTTGTATCCTTTTTTGACCTATAAGATCAACACCACATGATAATGACATTTAAGGGGTTATAAATTGAATAAGAAATATAAATTATGTTTTCATAGTTCATATAATGGGTTAAATGTTCCAAAATACCCCAAAAGTCTCTAGTAATCCTTAAATTTTAGCACAATGACAACTGATCGGAATGTGAAATTGATGCACGAGTCACACATTATCTAAGAAAAATTGGTTTCCCTTTTTAACTTTTAATGTAAATGGATCTACTTGATGAAAAAAGTTATCAAACATTGTTTTAATTAAATCTAATTTAGTTACTATGTTTCTCGAGACATTTTTGATTTAGAATATCAAATAAAACTTGAAACCAACCCCCAAGGGGTCTTAAATTATGATAACCCAATATTATTTCATCATTTTCTATAAACAGTATCAAAGTTTCACATTCTTTTATACCAATATTTTTATTATTTTTAATGATTATTTAATTTTTTATAATATTTAATTGATAATATTTTTAACTTTTAATGTTTATATTTTAATTTTTAGGTTAGGTGATTTATGTGTCATGTATAGAGTTTAGGATTTTTTTTTTACATATTAAACCTATTCATATTTTTGTGGTGTATCCATGTTAATTTTTATTATATCACATCAAGAAAATCAATGTCTACTTGTGGTTTCAAAAAGAACCACTAAATGTTTTTGTAATATAAATATACCATTTTAAAACAAAGGGTTTTAAAAGCATCAGTGATATATTTATTTAGTTGAAAATCTAATATATATTTCAATTTAGTAGGAGTTTTAATTCAAACCACCATTATTTTATTCAAAAAATGAAACCCTTGACCCCCCCTGCAGACACACACACTATAATGTGAGTCCCCAACCCCTTGATTACCTCAATTGTACTCCTACCATCACGAGACTCTCCATCACCAAGTCCCTCTATTAATGAGACACATCATCTCCAAGAAACACTATAATTAAGCCCCTATCATTCCCCTCTCCCTAAACTCAACACCTCAAACCCTTTAATCACTAAATATCTTTAATAGAGCTTTATCATCATTGATCCTCATAGTTTCCATGTCATTCCATCTATCATTACCTATTGTCACCTTCTCCCATAACTTGACTCCTAAACCCCTTTAATTGACAGGGCCCTTGGATCCCAAGAACCCATCGTTTACCTCTCCCCCGACCTCTAATTCACGAAGCCAACTACACCCTGTAAATAAAAGTAAAATGTTTATAAATTAATATTTGGGAATATTTTCAATTTATTATGAAAACTTGATATGATTTATGATATGTTTTATAAATTTAAAGATCAATGTGTTCTATGTTATAGAATTTAAAATTAGGTATTTATGAATTCAGATGTTTATTACCATGGTTGATAATTTCTTTTGCTAAAATTAATAAATATTTTTTCAATGATCTTAAATTTAAAGGTAAGATAAAGTTTTGATTTTGGGATTTTTATTTTTTAGACTATTTCCTATATTACAATCCAAACAATATTTTTATTCCCCTTATTTATTCTATATTTAAATTTATATATATTTGAAAATTTGAATTTTTAAATTATAGATATAAATAATAATTGTTTTAAAATTTTTAGTTTAAATTTAATTTATTTTTCATTTCTTATTTTTGGTTAAAATTAATACCATAAATTTAAATTTAATTTAAATTTTAAATTTAAATTTAAATTTTCAATTTCAATATTAGGAAATTTTTTCTTTAAATAATTATGGTTCTCTAACATTTTTAACTAAAATGTATTATTTTATTTATATATGTTTAAAAAAATATGTTTTTTATTTAAAATTCTTGTAAATGGATTACATATTCATAAATGTTTAATTACATTATCGCGGAACACATCTCAGTGTATTGAGGGTTTAAAGATGTTTTTGGATTTTTCAACTACAAATTGATTCATGATTGGAGAATAAAATGTCCATGACCTATATGTAAATTCAAATGATGGTTGAAGAGATATTGGTTATTTGAAGCATTGATATTGAAACAATTCCTTCCTCAATATATATAGTGGATCGAGAATGGATAATCAAATGTTGCAAAAAGTTAGATTAGTTATTTCTAACATTAGAATGAATAGTTTAATTTCCTAGTAGTGGAAAATCAAAACATTATAAATGATGTGTTATACATAGTAGGTAACCAAAAATAAGATAATGACACACCAACTTTCCCACATGGAGATTTTGTAAATTTGAATGATGCTTTCAAAACTATAGGAAAACCTGATCAAGATGAAAATATATTACTAGATGATGATTTGGAGACTAATAAAATGGAAAATTTAACTAATTCAAAAAAATCCTTTTCAAAATTAGTGGTATATGGAAGTAAAGAATTATATATAGGATGTTCCAAGTATTTATGATAACCATTTCTTATAAAGTTGAAAAATAACAAGTGCATGTGACGAATTACAAATAAAGAAATGTATATGATAAAGGAATTATTTCATGATTCATTTTTTCAAAAGATAATATACCTACCTCATTTTACAAGATAAATAATATTATTAGCAATATTGAACTCAATTATATCAATATATATGCAATTCATAATGATTGTATGCTTTATTGTGGAGAAAATTAAAATAAATAAGACTATAAAATATGTTTTATTTCTAGATAGAACTCAAAAAATAATGATTACACTTTGAATCTGTGAACCACTAAAAATAAAAATAAAAATAAACTACTATAAAGGTATTATATTACTTTCCATTAAAACAAAGATTGATAAGATTGTTTATATCATCAGAAACCATTCAACATATGAAGTGTCATGATTTGGATAATAACAATGATGAGTTCATGTGACATGTATGAGAATAAAAAGCATGGAATACCTTCAATTCATTACATCTCGACTTCTCATTTAATCATTGAAATGTTTTCTTGGAATTTGTAGCTGATGGGTTCAACCCTTTTGGGACATTAATTATAAATTACTATATATGGAAGGTTTTTTTATCCCTTACATTAATTATAAATTACTATATATGGAAGGTTTTTTTATCCCTTATAATCTTCCCCCATGGATGTGTATGCAAACAACATAATTCATCATATATATGAATATTCATGGAAATAAAATTCCTAGAAATTGCATTGATGTATTAAATTATCCTCCTATTTGATAAATATATGAGTTATGTAATTATGGTGTAGAAATATATGATGCATATACTAGGGAAATGTTCAAAACGTATGTTTCCCAAATATAGACCATCAGTGAACTTTTTTGATTAGGATATTTTTCTAGTTAGAACATGGATAGGTTTTTCTTTTCAAATTTTTAACTTTAATTTTGATCCTAAATGACTAAATTATATAATAATGGGGTTTTTCATGTGTCATTATCAATTACATGATACAACTTGGGTCTTTTAATTTAGAAATTCATTTTTTAATGGAAAAATATATTTGATGCTTCCATAAAAATTATTGTCTAGATCATAGATCTTAACAAAATTATCAAATGTCAATATAGAGTTTTGAATGGATTTTTCAATAGAACTGACACACAAAAAGAGTTAGATCACCTTAATATATGACTAAAACACATCGATGGAATTTAAAGAGAATATTTTTTAAACTTGCATATTTGGAATTTTATTTTTTATGTCATAGTCTTGAAGTTATGCACAATGAGAAGATTGTCTGTGATAATATTATTTTTTTCATTTCTTCATGTAAATAGAAAATAAAAATATCATATAAATGTCTATAATGACTTAGAATCACTGAATATCAAACATAATATTTGCGGAAATGAGAATGGGAAGAATGAAAAAATAATTTTTACAATGAAAATTTACTAAAATTATGTTTTTCTTCAAAGAATAACAAATGTAAATGTGGTTGATGGATATTCAAGTAATATTTCATGATGTATTTATTTGAATCATCATAAAATACATTGATTAAAAATTCATGACTCATAAATATTGATGGAGTAGTTTGTTTCTTTAGAAATGAATAATTTTACCTAAAAATAAAATTTTAGTTCTAATTATATTTTTTACATTATTGAGAAATATTGGTGAGATGAACTATAACTAGATCAAACTAGGAAAACATTAGAAAATAATTGTACATATATTATTTCATTTATATTTTATATTTTCCTCATAATTTCTTATTGTAATGATTTATTTTACTATGTATTTTGATGAAGAGTCTAAATTTGGAGGGCTCATCCATTATAAAGGGATGTATCCCATGGTAAAGTATTTTATTTTAATGTTCTTCAATTTAATGAAAAATAAATTTGCTTTTTAATACTTATAAAATTTATATAATAATTTCTTATTTTTTTTAGGTATCTAAGACATTTGAATTATTATGTGAAAAAGAAATCTCAACTGTAAGGTTTTATTGTGTAATGTTATGTTTTTAAAGAGTTTCAAACCTTCTATCTGTGATAATAGGATTTTATAGAGAAAAGATTGAATCAAGTGGGATATATTGATAAAAATCCAAGTCATTCTAAGGAAAATATTGAATTGTCAATTTTTCTAAATATATGTTGAGAAGTTGGAAAATTATCATCATTTTCAATGATGAATTTACTATTAAGATATGTTGGAACCAAGGATATTCATATATGGAAATGGAGTTAATTTTATGATTTTATTTTTCAATCCACACTTAATTTGATCCCTAATTTTCAAGATAATATATCTTATAGTGCATATGGATTCAGTGATTAATTTGGAATCATTTCATAGTGTTTACCAAATTTTTTAGATCTCAAAATCCAGGGGAATGAGAAACATTGTGAAAGAAGGATTTCTAGGATTTAATCTTTATAAATATGGTACATGAATTAGATTTGATAAGATTGGGTTTCCTGACGTTTGGGTTTCATGAAGGTTGGGTTTCATGAAGGTTGGGTTTTCATGAAGGTGTAGAGCATCATGAATGTTTGATGGAAGGATAGTGTTCTCGAAACTACTAAAAGCTTCAATAATACATGATGGTGTGATAGAAAATCATTAGGACTGTGAGAAGGTTTGTGAATGTGTAAAATTTCACTAGATCATTAGTAATAAATATGTTTCACAAAAAGATAGAATATGTTTGTAAAACAGATTCTAGGGGCTTTAGATCATCATGAAAGGAATAGTCTATAAAAAGGTGTCCACCCCTCATTTGAAAACATGAAGAAAATATGAGAAAAGGGTGAATCAATGAAAAAATTTTAAAGTTGGGTTCTTAGAGAATCGATAATTCATTTCAATCTTTAACATTTAAAAAAGACTATTTATGTATCAATTCATGCTAAGGATTTTCAAAAAAGTTAGTTTTGCAAAGATTGACAGTTTCTTGAAGACTTAGTGTCTCATGAGGACTAGGAGCTTCATGAAGGTTGGTAGATTCGCGATGGTTTGTAGATTTTTGAAAGTGAATTGGTTCATGAACATTGGTATTTCATTGAAACCTAAATGGAGTTTCGTGAAGCCTATGTGCTTCATGAACAGTAGTGTTAAACATATGGTTTAAGTGAAGAGTGCATTCAAGTGCATCAACTCAGGACTTGGTGCAAGAAGAGTCTCATTCTAATCATAGAAAAAGTCATAAATTCCCAATATACTATGGTGACCTTCAAGTCATTAAAATGTGTGATACTTTACCCAAGGTAGTGAGATAGGGGGTGTCAATGGAATTATTCTAAGGGAGGTAGTATGTTATCCCTTAAATTCTTGTAAAGGCAGTGTGCCTCGCATGGACAAACTATGTCTGATCTTCTGTATTTCACAAAATCTAGTGATGCTTAGTGGATTTAGGTATGACCAACACACTATCAGAGTATTCTACTTGGACTATACCATAATGGTGAACCATGTAAAACTAATGTGTTTTCTCTCTATATATTATTTTTTTTAATAATTACATACTTCTTTTAGAGAGGTTTTACATATTCCTACCAATTTGGGAACAAGATCCGTCACTTTAAATGTAAATTTTGACACTATGATTCACCCATCCACTCTCTATGTGTTCTAGGGTTCCAAAATTAGTATCATAGAATACATGTTTTTGGTTTTAAATATTTCCTTTGTTGTTTTCATGGAAATTTAGTTAATTTTAGAGTAGTTCCCCTCATTGATGGAAGTGACATCCATATTTTCTAAAATATTATGAGATCTCATATGTGATCTCTTGGGATGGAATTTCTTTTTTTCAAAGCTAAAGGGATTGTGTTCAGTGATACAAATGGTCTTTTTATTACTAAAATGGATAAGAAAATGCTTGATGAAGATGAAAAACATAAAATTCCCTTACTAAATCGAAATCTGAACAAATATATTTAAAGGTGATTAGTTTCACTTTATTCAATTCCATGTGAGATAAACTAGAAAATATATACATTTGAGATAAAAAAGTGAAGGAGGTCAAACTCTATGTTTTTTACAATAAGATTGATGGTTTGAAAATTCATCCAGATGAAAATTTAGATAGATTAATTAACCAAATTACTAATGTTGTGGGACCAATTTTAGAACATAGTGAATAAATTAAAGATAATGACATTTTTAAGAAAATATTGAGAATGATTCCACCTCTATATAATACAAAAGTGTCTGTCCTTGAGGGAAGAGAAGTTTCTAATCTTTTGTGTGATGATATACTAAGAATTATTATGTCTTATGAAATGAGAGTTGAACTCGAAGAAAAAAATTATGAAATCAAGGAAATGGAATTTAAAGGTCTTTAAAATATTAACATTTTCAAAGGTAGTGATGATAGAGATGATTTGGATGATGAATTTCATTCTCTTCTTTCCAGAAATTTCAAGAGAGGAAATGGATGGTTTAATGGAAAGCTTCCCTTGTCTTTATTTTGGTGTACTAAAGTAGAAAACATTACCGCTTGATGCCCAAGGAAATTTTACGAAGTAGAAAGTGAAGAAAAAATAATATAGAAACCCCATAAGAGGTTCCCTTATAAAGGAGTCTTTAAGTCATGAAAGAAATTAAATAGAAATATATTCACCTAAAAAGAATAATTAGATGATACAGACTTCCTAGAGAATGTATAACTAGAGTTTAAATTTGAAATAGAAGCATCCATAATGGCTATAGTTGAAAAGGTTGAACCTACAAAAGTTAAAGATAATCAGTTGATTGGTGTTTTTGATCTCATGGTGGAACTTGAGGGTTCTCTTGATAATCTTAAAATTCAATGAAATAAAAATAGAAATATGGGAGAAATTCTAAAATATTAATTGATGTTTGCTGATCATCTTGAAGAATAAATTGATCGAATGGAAGCAAAGGTAGAAGAAAATTTAACAAATCTTAGAAGATCAAAAGAGGTTGTGGAATTTAAAATTAGGATTTAAGAGTAGGAAAAATTCATTAATGACCTTAGATCAAGACTAGAGGAAACGGGTAATATAGTTGAGGAAATTAAAGAAGAAGTGGTTACTTTAAGGAGTAAAGTAAAAATTGAATCAAAATCAAGGTAAATGAAGAAAAAATTATTGTTTGGAATATTTTCATATAGAGAGGTATTAGAAAGAGATAAAATGATTCTGAAGAATTAGAGTATACCTTGAATGATCAGAGATCCACATTTATAGAAAAATGTGGAATTGGATGTGATGTAGAAACATCTAAGTATGGAAACAGGATGAGACAAAATAAAGGGAAGTAAAAAGCTCCACATTCCATAAAGTTTCCTGATGCACCAATAAAGAAATATTAAAACCAAATAGAAAAGAGAGATGAAAATAATCATCAAGTATCCAGAGAGGATCTTAGGTCAAATACTTTTACTAAATAATGGGATATGTGGATTAATGTAAGTGATAATATATTTCCCCTAATGAAATGTCTATTTTGTGGCCTTATGTCCATATCATGTCTTATTGTGTAGAGGTAAGACAATATTTGAATGGGGAAGCATCTAGAATTAAAAAATAGGAGAATGAGACCATATCCTTCATTATATAGAAGAAATATTGTATATGGATATTATTTTCTCTATTCTAACTATGACTATAAATCTATTCATTATAGGCAGAGGAAAGGTGGGAACAATACCTACATAACTTAGAAAAAAGTCAATACTCATCAACCTAGTAGAGTTGATCTTGAAAACATGTATTATACTATGGAAGATAAATATGATTATGGTGAACCCATTCATATTGAAAAGTGATTGCAAGGCCTATCTTTAGCCACCACTCAATCAATTATTTCTAGGAAGGAAAAAAAGGAGATCAACAAATCCAATCTTGTAGAAATAGATCTCAAAGCTACAAAGAATATTATCACCTTGATTCTTGATAGTGTATTCTCATCTCACATGATAGGAAATGTCACACCTAACATTTAAATTAATTTTAATTTTTTTATTTCTTGGCTCCGTGTTCTCACACCGAGGTTCGGGTCAGGCCCTAGTTTAAAATTTTAGTCTTTTAACAATTATATTGGGTTTCAAACCTGTGTGCGGTCACAGCACGGTGGTCGGTAGCCGCGCGGTCGGCCCAGGTGCCAGCACAAATGTCTAATGGTTGAAATAAATAATGTTTTATGTGAGTAAGTTGAGTTAAAATCTTAAAACGTAATAATAAGAATATTATTGTGTAGATAATAATATTTTAATTATTAAGATTTGTTAATGATATTTTTTTATTATACAAAATTTTTTACTAATATAATTAGTAATAAGTTGTTATTAATATTATTAATATTATTATTACTTCATTATTTCTGTCATTGTTATTTTTATTATTATTTTTATAATTATCATTATTTTTATTATTGTTAATTTTTATTATTATTATTACATTTATTATGGTTTTTTTATTATTACTTCTGGTTTTATTATTATTATTATTATTATTATTAAATGAAAACAAAATTAGCCCCCCCCCCCCCCACCCCCGTTTGTGTTGCGGACCTACCAGGCCCCCCTGGTTTTCGCCCTCCTTCCACGGCGCTTGACCCAGCCGCCTACGCCTCTCACCCCAGCAGCGGCATGCTAGCCTCCCCCCCCCCCCTCAGTGCACCATCAAATCGCACTCCTCGCTTCCCCTTGCCTTGTGCATGCCGCACCACCCCGGGACTCTGGCATCCGTGAGCCTACCCTCGAACCCCAGCTCGGCCTCCTCAGACCCCGCTAGCCACGCCATACTGGCATCCCTGCACTGGCCTTAGTGCCACAAGTACACCATGCTCGCCCCAGCCACCTCACCCCGGCTCTGACCATATCCTCGGCCTCCTAGCCTCACCCTCACCTTGAACATTCCCACCCACCCTATAGGTACGAACTCTCTCTCCTAGTCTGCAACCAGCCAACGGCCAGCCTCACGACCCCTAGCACTGGCCCCTCTCTTCTAGTTCACAACCATCCAGTGACACCTCCGGCCTCCCGCACTCCATCCAAGCCACCTCCAGCCAGGACTGGCCTGGTAAATTCTGTTGCCCAAGACTGCCTATGAAATTTTTCTCTAAAATGTATTATAGCTAAAGTGAAATTGTGAATTTTTTGGCCTTGGTTTTGTATTTTTTTTTTCTTTGATTGTCTGTTGCCCTAGCCAGGGGGCTCTTTGGGCTTGCCCTAGGGCCGGCCCTGCCTCCAGCCCAACCACGCTCCGACCTCTATGCTCCAACCTACTCTCGCCCCTCTGAATAGTATCACACCAAAATCTGGTGACACCCTTCTCTCCTTTACTCCAGCCAACAGCACGCTGAACCCCTCATACCGTCGGTTGTGTTATTATTATTATTATTATTATTATTATTATTATTATTATTATTATTCCATATTTTGTGTTATTTGTTTTGGATAAAATCTAATACTGTGAGTTTGGTTCCGTGCGATTTTCTCATTGCTTTAGGTGTGCGGTTAATCTGCGGGGCGTTGTTATGCCTCCTACTAAAGTGTCGTTGTGTCCACTTTGGCTTTGAGGTAGGAATTTTCTGAACTTTTCTTTTCCTTAATGATCTATTACACTTTTTTTTAAAGTAATTTTTAAATACCATTAGCACCCCTATAAGTATTGTACATAATTCATTGTGCTGTTTTTATTAGTTAACAAATTGTTAAATATAGCTTTTGAAATAATTATATCATTATGTGTAGGTAGTTTTGAATATAAACATTATTAAGAAATTATTTTCCTATCTAATTAATTGAAATTGTTCTTTAGTTAATTTATCTAGTGCGAACTTAGTTTTCGAGGAATTTTAATATGCATGATTTATCCTTGTATCATATTGTGTGATATGAAGTGCATTCATTTATGAAAACCCATAATGTGTCCTCTACTAGTGTTTTTATGAACTGTAAAACTAGTGTATTTTACTATGCAAGGACTGAAAGCTATGTTTTGGTGTGGCGTCGATGTTTATTTAGTCACAAAAGAAGATTTGAGTGAGTTTTGTGTTTTAGGCCGTGGGTTTCTTCTTAAAATTGTTTAATGATTTTTCATAGTAGTGAAAATCGTTTTTTTCATTTTAATAAGCCGGTTTATGGCTTCTGGTAACCCAACATACAACCACAAACACTAACCACTGAAGCACAAAACATCAGATAACACAAACCAACACCGCATTACACGTCATAATATCCAGAGTCATCTCCGCCTCCCATGCAGGAGTCATCTTCTCCAGTAGACGATTTCCAATCTGGGTGTCTCCAAAAACTTTCGCTCTGAACCCGACTCCTAAGTTGATCCAGGACGGAATGATCTGAGGATGTCTCCTTGACCACGCATCCCTTTTTAGAAGCCAAAGTCACCTCGCTATTCAACTTTGAGGCTGATCTAGTCTGCATCGGGTGAGGAATAAAGGAGTAGTCCTTCCTTGATCATCTTTTTGGTGTGGCAGATAAAGGACCATCAACTGTAACCAAAATCTTCCTACCACTTTGAACCACGTCACTGAAAGAACGGTCAACTAGTCTGCTCACATTTTCCTTCCCTACCCTAAAACCCTCCCTTCCTATTCCAGCTTGTTCCCTCAAAATAGAATCTATGCACCCAACGTTGAGCCTTGGCCTCTACTCTCGAGTATTGCCCTCCAACAAAGGAGAACACCAATCCATCGTAGCAGCTTGATCCACAACCATGGAATGCAGCTCCTTCCCTTTTTTTTAAATAATTTTTTAAAAAAAAATATTTTTTAAAAACAGGCTAGGTTAAAAAAAATTCGAAAATACGCCAAAAAGGCGGCATCCTTGATGCCGCCTTTCCCCTAAAACAGAAAAAAAACTAGAATTTATATTTATTTTTATTTTTTGTTTTGTTTTGTTTATATATATATATATATATATAAACAAAACAAAACAAAAATAAACAAAAATAAAATTTTCAGCAGAATTTATCCGCTATTTAAAATCCAGCAGTACTTCCATTACAGCAATCTGGATTCTGACAGATGCTCTCACCCAAGGCTACTTTTTTATAAGAGAGCTTACCTTGTAAATCATTCTACATTTCCGATGTGGGATTATGGTTCTCCATTTCCTGCACAAAACATTCTGCATTTCCAATGTGGGATTCTGTTTCAAGTACGTGACTTTGAAAGACTATAAAATATAAACTATAAGGCCAATATAAATGAAACTTTAAACGTGGATTAAACATATAAAAAATAGTTGAAAACAAAAAAAATCATAAAAAATGATGATAAAAAATAATTTATAAGCTTTCAAAACCACTTACTTTAAACATAAGAAGTTTCAAGTACGTGATTTTGAAAGCTTATAAAATATAAATTATATGACCAATATAAATGAAACTTAATAAGTGAATTAAACATAAAACAAATATTTGAAAATAAAAAGAATTTCATAAAAAATATTGATGAAATATAATTTATAAGCTTTCAAAACGACCAACATGAAACTTAAAAATGTTTCAAGCACGTGACTTTGAAAGCCTATAAAATATAAACTATATAACCGATATAAATGAAACATAAAACACGGATTAAACATATAACAAATAGTCGAAAATAAAAATAATTTTGTAAAAAATGTTCATGAAAAATAATTTATAAGCTTTCAAAACCACCTACTTGAAACTTAAAATGATTAAAGTATGCGGTTTTGAAAGACTAAAATATAAACTATAAGACCGATATAATTTAAAGTTAAAACATGGATTAAACATATAATAATTTATTTAACTATTAAATTAATATTATTAATAATTAATTATATAATAGTTAATTAGTAATATAATTATTCATTATAATTATTCATTAGTAATTAGTAAAAATTATTATATAATAAATAAGTAGTTAATTAGTAATATATTTATTCATTATAATTATTCATTATAACTATTAATTATTATTTATTATTTATATAATACTTAATTAGTAATATAATGATTAATTATATAATTATTAACTATATAATAAATAATTATTTAATTAGTAATATCATTATTAATTATATAATAATTAATTAGTTAATTATAAATAAGATAATTAATTATAATAAGTAATTATAATTATTAATTAGTAATTATTAATAGATAATTATGTAAAAATTAATTAGTTAATTAATATTATTATTATTAATTATATAATAATTAATTAGTAAATTTGTAATATGGTTTTTAATTATAATTATTCATTATAATAATAAATTAGTAAATTTGTAATATGATTTTTAATTATAATTATTCATTATAATTATTAATTAGTAATTAATAATAATTAATTATATAAAAATTATTTAGTTAATTTGTAATATTATTATTAATTATATAATAATAAATTACTAAAATAGTAATATAATTTTTAATTATATTTATTCATTATAATTATTAATTATTAATTAGTAATTAGTAATTATTAATTATTAATTATTAATTAGTTAATTAGTAATATAAATATTAATTACAATTAGTCATTATAATTATTAATTATTAATTATTAATAATTTATTATATAATAGTTATTTAGTTCATTAGTTATGTAATTATTAATTATATAACAATTAATTAGTAAATTAGTAATATAATTTTTAATTACATTTATTCATTATAATTTTTAATTATTAATTAGAAATTATTAATAATTAAATATTTCATAATTAATTAGTTAATTAGTAATATTATCATTAATTATATAATAATTAATTAGTAATATAATTATTACATATATAATAAATATTTAGTTAATTGGAAATACAATTAATAATTATAACAAATTAATTAGTAATTAGTAATTATTAATTATTAATTAGTTAATTAGTAATATAAATATTTATTATAATTATTCATTATAATTAGTAATTAGTAATTAATATTTATTAATAAATAATTAGTAATTATTAATTAGTTAATTAGTAATATAAATATTAATTATAACTATTCATTAAATTTTTAATTGTTAATTATTACTCATTAATTATTACTTATATAATAATTAATTAGTTAATTATTAATATAACTATTAATTATATAATAATTAATTAGTTAATTAGTAATATAATTATAATCTTTCAAAGTCACGTACTTGAAACATTTTTAAGTTTCAAGTAGGCGGTTTTGAAAGCTTATAAATTATTTTTCATTAACATTTTTTTGGAAATTGCTTTTGTTTTCAACTATTTCTTATATGTTTAATCAATGTTTAACGTTTCATTTATATTGGTCTTCTATTTTATGTTTTATGGTCTTTCCAATTCACACACTTGAAAAATTTTAAGTTTCAAGTATGCGGTTTTGAAAGCTTATAAATTACTTTTCATCAACATTTTTTTGGAAATTTCTTTTGTTTTCAACAATTTATTATATTTTTAATCAATGTTTAAAGTTTCAATTATATTCGTTTTATAGTTTATATTTTACAGTCTTTCAAATTCACGTATTTGAAACATTTTTAAGTTTCAAGTAGGCGGTTTTGAAAGGTTATAGATTATTTTTCATCAACATTTTTGAGGAAATTATTTTTGTTTTCCACTATTAATTATATGTTTAATCATTGTTTAAAATTTCATTTATATCGTCCTTATAGTTTATATTTTATTGTATTTCAAATTCAGGTACTTGAAACAGAATCCCACATCGAAAATGCAGAATGTACTGCACAGTAAAGGTAGAACCTGAATCCCACATCGAAAATGCAGAATGATTTTCAGGGCAAACCCTCTTATAAAAGGGAGGCCTGGGTAAGAGTTTATGTCAGAATCCAGACTGTTGTAATGGTTGTAGCGCTGGATCTTTAATATCAGAGAAATTCTGCTGAAATTTTTTGTTTTGTTTATATATATATAAACAAAACAAAACAAAACAAATAAAAATAAAAATAAAAAATTTCAAAAAAAAATATTTTTTTAGGAGAAAGGCGGCATCGCAGATGCCGCCTTGCCCCCCGAAATGCAAAGGCGGCATCCGGGATGCCGCCTTTGAGGTGCATTTTAAAAAAAAATTGCCGTAAGCGTTTTCTGGAAAATATTTTTTTTAAAAACGTAAAAAAAAATCCTCCCTATGTCAACAACCTGAATATTCTCCTGTATTTTCTCACCCCCAACCAATCCTGCAACCTCGTCCTCAGTCCTCCCAGCACTTTCCTTCTCTATGCAGAATCGTGCTTCAGCGTTACTCGAGACCTCCTCAACCGTGGAAGTCGATGCATGTCCCATATTTCCAACCTGTTGACCCTTCAAGATCGCTGCACCACCAGCACCTCCTACCAAGACATCCTTCTCAAGATCTGCAGCCAGCTTTTCCTCATACAACTCTACAAACCTGTTTCTCAGCACTATAAAAGGTTCAGCCAAAGGATCAAGGTTTTTGGGATCCTTTGCATAGGTCGTGATGACCACCTCTTCCATGCTTGAGACCCTTCCTTCCCCAGCCTTCTTCATACCCTTGCAAACCATGGAAGGAGCAGGTAAATCCAAATCCTTTCTAAGCCTTTGCAGAACCTCTGAAACCTTCGGGTTATCCTGAACTGCCTTTCCACTAGGAACCCCAAGAACTTGATCATTCTCGTCCGCAGTATCTTCATACAAACAAATGCATGCCCCTAACAAGTCAGACCGGGGAAAAAGGACGTGCCTCCCCAAATTCATCCCCATAGGGTCCTCAGTAGCCCTATTAGAGCCACCTGCTGGTTGATCCTTCTCCACCAGCTGTTGTGATTAAACATTCCTCCCAATGCCTTCCCCTAATTGCAGCTACATCGTCCTAGTTTCAACACTAACTTTCAGAGCTTTACCCTTCCCACTCGCCTCTAGCCTGAATGTAGACTGATTTTCCCAGTGACGCACAGCAAAGGGTGGAAGACCCTTACGATAAACCTATGAAGCATGACCCAACCGACTGCAAGAGGAGTAAAAATCTTTCTAACTCTCATAGATGACCCGTTGCCTGCACCTATACTCCTCACCTATCATAATCCAAACATAATCGAATGGTTTTTGAGACGCATCAACTTCCACACAGACCATTGGATTAACCGGGTGGCACACCGCTTCAGTGCGACTATCCGAGTATAAGAATCTACCTACGAGGTTACCTAGCATGCAGATAATAGAGGAATTCTAGAAAGGCAACAGGAGGTTGGGAAAACATACCCAAACCGCCGAAGATGGGGAATCACGATTCATATGAAAGTCGAATGACCATTGGAGAAGGAAGAATTGGAACCTGTTGATGCTATGAGAAGCGCTCGACCAAGCCTTTATGAGGTCCTCTTTAGATTCGAAACGAATCATAATGTTTTGACTGTCCAGCAAACTGACATTCGCCCTTTCCTGTAGATCCCATGAGCAAAAGATGAACCTGTCGAACGCATCAACCGGAGGTCTCCTATGCTTGAAGCGGGCAACAAATGTGAGATTTATAAGGGAAGAGGTTTCTGTGAATTCCGAGATCGAAATTGACATATTCGGGACACCATCAACGAGCTCCGAAACTTTCGGGCTTAAATAAATTTTCGAAAAAGGAGGGAGGAAATCCGGATTGGAAAAGGGGCGAAAGGCTGGCCCTGTGCTCTTGAATTTGGTGGGATCGCGATGTATGTCTTTGTTTGGTCCTTTTGAATTATTTTACAAAATGAGTGAATGATTTATTAAATGATTTTTTACATGTGTATCATGAGTGCAAAGTGTTTCAGAATAGGTTTGGGTTTTATTTGAAATGGGTGTTAATTTTGTGAAAATGATTCTTGCTTTCTAAATGACTTTGGGTTCTTTGTTTGATTTTTGAAATCGTTTGAAATGAAATCTTTGATCATATACCCATTTAGATTTGTAAAGGAAAAAAGTGGTGTTTGTGTGATGTTTTGGGTAATAATTTTTGACATTTTGAGTTAAAGGACCATTTGACACTTTTAACCCAAGGGTAATGTTTGTACAAACTTTTAAAGGAGATTGTGTATTGGTGAAACTGTATGCTGATTGGAAACTTTGAAAATTTTATGAAATTGTTTAAATGTTAAATGGTGTGATGGCCAGGTTTGTAGTTTTTTAATGTGAAATGATTGAATGTGTATTTGGGGGTGCTCCTGTCAAGGGTAACCCTTTATGGGTGAATGCATTGGAAGCATCCGTGTTTATAGAAGGAAAGTGCAGTGAGATGAGTCACGCGTGTGAGGTCCTTTCTACTTACACAGTATTATTATAACCACCAGGGGTTCTTGGGAATCTTTTATATGATCAAGTGATGGTTTCTGGTCAACCCCTATTAGATGGGTTGGTACCCCCTGGATTACTTGTTAGGCCAGGTGGACTTTACCACTGGATTGGTCTGTTATTGGGCATCCAGTTGGTTATAGACTTAGGAGATTCACCATACGCCAGCAGGTGGTTCAGAAACTGAGTACATATAGGGGTATACAATGGATTTTTAGGATCACCCATGGTTACTAAATTATTTTTATTTCTTGTTTAATTTTTGTTATACCAGTTCATTTCTAGATTTTATTTTTTAACAATTCTATTTTAGCCTATCTTTGGTATAATTTGTTTTCGGTTTAGTTTATAAAATTACAAATGATTTTGGAAATGTTATGTCATGTGTGTTGTATTTTTAAATGTGAAAATCATGTTGCTTATTTTAAAATGTGAAAACCTTACTTTTATAATTGTATTTAAATCTTGTGTTAGGGGATTGTTTCGGGAAAGGAGATGTTGGATTATATGGTTTATCTTAGCAACCCTACTGATAATTTTTAATGCTCAAACTTATTTTATCATTTCAGTTGCTAGTTATCTTTGAAGGATTTCTCATTATGAGAGAAAGTTTGGCCTTTGGTTGGGTGGTGACCTAGAGGGTCACATAGAGGAATGTTGAGTTGTTCTGTTTTTTTATTTTCCACTTCTAGAGTTTAGCTTTATTGTTCTATTTATTCTTGTTTATTTATTTATATTTATGGGCCAAATCATTACCAGTGATTAAAATTTGATGCCCGACACTAGTATCCAACCTGTGGGGATCAGGAATGCCCTTCGGTCCATGCTGCAGACCGGCTTGGGTGACCGGTTCAGGGTCAGCCTAGGTTAGTTCGTGACAAAATGGTATCAGAGGAGGCCCTTGTTATTTGGGGTGTCTGGTAGATGGATATTAGGACTGTAGGGAATCGAGAGGTTGGTACGGGAAGGATTTCATAAACCCTCACCCATTCCAAACCTCAAGTCACCAGGGGTAGTTCAGGAATCGAGTCCTTATTTCGTTCTGGTTTGTTTTAGATTGAGAGATGACAATAGAGTAAAGTCGATGTTACATCATGATTTCACATGGAGTAGTGAACCATGTGGAGTCAAAGTATATTATTTAAGTTCCTCCTAGTTATTGACATTTACTTGGGTCATGGCCCACTACCATGTCGCCAGGTTAAGCGTGACTACTAGTCCCTCACTCTGGCAGTTTGATGCAAGTTGACTGTCATCTTGGTTCTGGTTGGCGCAAGTGTGATTTTAAAAATGAAAAATGGTTTTTAAAATGAAAATTATTTCTTTTAAATGAATTTAAATTCATGAAAAGGGTTTTATAACTAAAAGCTCTTGTTTTAAAAATCCGGTGTTTCCTTGTAATTGGTAGATAAATGGTTTGGGCGCAACATCGGGTACTCTTTATAAATGTTTACACATGTGAGGGAATGCATGGGAAGTGCGTGTTGGTGTGTATGGATGAAATCAGATGAAGAAATGTGCAATGGTTCATGGGATTACATGGGTGTGTACTTGGAATTAAAGTCTTGATCTTAATTTTCTAAAGTGATTTTTTTTTAAAAATGGAAATAGATTTTGGAAATTGAATTTGATTTGATAAGTAGATTTGGTATTTGGAAAGTGGCCTTGAAAGAAAGTGGTCATGAAATCTAAAATGAAAAAGGAATTTTGGGTTGTGTTTGTATTTGTTTGGTTTTTTTAGCTGGTTGTTTTTCGATGGAGGCTCTTTCAATGATGTTTCTTCATCTTGATATTGGTTTTGGATCTGTGTTTTATAATGTTGTTTAGAAAATGCCACCCAGAAACATCCCCATGTTTTCTGATAAGTCATGCCCATTTTTTGGTCCTTCTCAGACTTTTCCTATCGTTCATGGTGATCAGTGTCTGTTAGAGGCATTATAGTGGCTTGAAGAGGTTGAACGTGTCTTCAGGGTATTGGGAACTCCTGAAGCTGTCAGATTACGTGCCATTTTGGGTCTGTTTGGGGGGTCCAGCTTTGGAGGAATGGGATTTATTTTCCCCACCATCACTGCAATTTGGGATGAAGTGGGATGTCTTTAAATTTTCATTCATCTGATGGTTCATACCTGAAGAGGTGAAGACAAAGAAAATGGAAGAACTCATGTGTATTCAACAAGGCTAATGGACAGTGAAGACATATGTTGACCATTTCAAGGAACTTGTGTCCATTTCTCAAGAGGTAGCATCACATGATTTGATGAAGACTTCTATTTTAATTGGGGGTCTTCATCCAGAGATCAAGGAGCGGGTCCTCCCTTCTAGGGACCATCATTTTTAGAAGCTGGTGGATAAGGCGTTCTTAGATGAGTTGGTCTCTAGGGCGCAGATGGTTGGGAAACCAGCGTATCCAGTTGCTCATAAAGGTTCCTTGTCTGGCGATCAGGGTGTTCCAAAGGGACCTATTCTTAAACAGTCCTTTTTAGTGGTTCTAGATTCCAGTTCATCGGACCGTTCAGTGGTGTTCCAACAGTGTGGCCAGTTCGGGCATGTGAAGTCATCATGTCGTATCCCTCCGAAGACGTGCCTTCGTTGCAGGTGTCTAGATTATATAGAGAAGTTCTGCAAGAAGCATCACCTGAAGAAGGAGTTGTGACCAGAGGAATCACAGTGCCTGACTGTGATCTAGGAGATACTTCACCCATCATATCCCTAGCCATAGGACTTAGGGTAAAGCTCGCGCACAATCAGGAGTTTCCTGGGGTGTAGAGCCTCGGTTCAGGTTTTGTGTTCTGTATTGGTGGTGGAACATTTAAAGTCTTTTTGTTCTTGTTTATTTGTTGTTAAAGTTTTAACGTTGTTGTAAGTTCATTTTTTTCTGTGAAGTTAGGATGTACATGTTCTATTATAATCCAAATAGTCTTGTTTTTCTGAATAGAGTCTTCTGAATTGTGCATTTTTCATAAAGGTTTGTTAGGACCGTGTATGGGTTGATCTCAGTTTAGATGTGGTCATTTAGAGATGTAAGTTCTTGTGGAAGAATCGATGTTTTTAGTTATGCTTGGGTTCACTTCATGGTATTACATTCTTCTCAGAGGTTTTTCTCTAATGTTGGGGGTTCTTGGTCTGGGTCAAGAGTTCCAAGTTTCAATAGAGGTATTGTTCACTCAAGCTATAGAAGTTAGTTTGAATCAGTTGGGAGTTCCCACGTCCCCCCCCCCCCTTCTAGGGGTTCTATGTTTGGGTGTTAAATTTTCACACTAGTTTATTTCTTGTGGTGGGGATAACCTCTCGTGTCCTCCCATTCTCTTATGTTGTGGTTTATTTCAGTTTCAATCGGGCATAGATTTTGGTTTTGTCTATTATTCAGCTGAGTGACTTTCTGGGGGAAGAAAGTGTCTATGGTGGGGATAATTTTCACACCCGACTTTTAAATTAAGTTAAATTTTATTATTTCTTTGATTCGAGCTCTTGTGTCGAGGTTCATGGTGGGCCCCAGTTTCAAATTTTAGTTTAAAGATCTAGTGTGTTTCGGACCCATGTGTGGTCACCACACGGTGGGCGGTAGCTGCGCGGTCAGCCTAAGTACCTCAGCAAATGTCTAACGGTTGAAGTAAATAATGTTTTATGTGAGTAAGTTAAGTTAAAATCTTAAAACTTAATAATAATAATATTATTATGTAGATAATAATATTGTTATTATTAAGATTTGTTAATAATATTTTTTTATTATTTTGAAATTGTTCCTAATATAATTAGTAATAAGTTTTTATTAATATTATTACTTTGTTATTGTGGTCATTTTTATTTTTATTTTTATAATTATAATTTTTTTTATTGTTAATTATTATTATTTTTATTATTATTATTATTAATATTATTACATTTATTATGGTTTCTTTTTATTATTATTACTTCTGGTTTTATTATTATTATTATTATTATTATTATTATTATTATTATTATTATTATTATTATTATTATTATTATTATAAAATAAAAAATATGAGAGACCCTCCCCCCCCCCCCCCCTCATCTATGTTGTGTGCCTGCCAGGCCCCTCCTGGTTTTCACCCTCCTTTTGTGGTGCTTCACCTAGCCACCTTCGCCTCTTGCCCCAGTAGCGGTTTGTTGGCCTCGTCCCCCTCAGTGAACCAAGAAACTGTGCCCCTCGCTTCTCCTCGCCTTGTGCAAATCACATCGCCCCAAGCCTCCGGCCTCCGCGCTCCTACCCTCGAACCCCAAACCATCCTCCTCGGACCCCGCCGGCCTCGCCGTACCGGCCTCCCCACACTGTCCTCTGCACCTCTAGCATGCCTCACTCACCCTGGCCACCTCTCCCTCAGCTTCGACATTATCCCCAGCCACTTGGACTTCCAGCCTCACCCTCGCATTGCGCTTGCCCACCTGCCCTATAGGTATGCGCTCGCTCTCCTGGTCTGCAACCATCTGATGGCCTACCTTGCGACCCCATTGCCGGCCCTGCTCTACTAGTCTGCAACTAGCCAGCAACACCTCTGGCCTCCCACGCTCCAGCCAGGATGCCTCTGTCCAGGCCACGCTCTGGCCTCTGTGGTCCAGCCTTCTCTCACACCTCTGGCTAGCAACGTACCAAAATCTGGCGACCCCCTTCTCTCCTTTTCTCCGGTCAGTAGTGCGCCAAACCCCTCCTTCCGGTTGTGTTTTCATTATTATTATTATTCAATATTTGGTGTTATTTTTTTGGCTAAATTTAATTATTATGAGTTGGGTTCTGTGGGTTTTTCTCATTGTTTTAGGTGCGCTGTTAATCCCAGGGGTGTTGTTATTCCTCCCGCTAGAGTGTCGTTGCATCTGATCTTAATTTGAGGTAGGAATTTTCCAAAATTTTCTTTTCCCACACGATCTATGACACTTGTTTGTTTCAAATTAGTTTTCAAATACCATTCACACCTCTAAAAGTTTTGTAGATAATTCATTTTGGTGTTTTTATTAGTTAAAAAATTTTTAATGATAGCTTTTGAAATAATAATCTCATTATGTGTAGGTAGTTTTGAATGTAATCATAGTTGATAAATGATTTTTCCTATCTAATTAATTTAACATGTTCTTTAGTTAATTTATCTGGTGCAAACTTATTTTTCAAGGAAGTTTAGTACGCGTGATTTATCCTTGTAGCATGATGTGTGATATGAAGTTCATTATTTTATGAAAACCCATAGTGTGTCCTATACTAGTGTTTTTATGAACTATGCAACTAGGGTATTTGACTGTGCAAGGACTGAAAATTGTGTTTTGGTGTGGTGTCGATGTATATTTAGTCACAAAAGATGATTTGAGTGAGTTTTTATGGTTTTGTCCATGGTTTGCTTCTTAAAATTGTTTAATGATTTTTCATATAAGTTTATTTAATGGTGAAAGTGTTTTATTTAATTGTGAAAATGGTTCTTTTGGTTGTCCAAGTGGTGTGAGTTAGTTTTTAAAAGGTGAAAAAGTAGTTTTCTTAAGCGTTAGGGTAAGCGTTTTATTTTAAAATGGAATTTTCATGTGAACTTGTTGATATCAGGATGTAAGTCTTTGTTTGGTCCTTTTTAAATATTTTACGAAATGATTGAATGATTTATTAAATGTAGTTTTACATGCTAATCATGAGTGAAAATTGTTTCGGTGTGCATTTGGGTTTTATTTGAAAGGGGGTGCTAATTTTGTGAACATGATTCTTTCTTTCTAAATGACTTTGGGTTCTTTGTGTAATTTTTGAAATGGTTTGAAATGAAATAATTGAGCATATTCCTGTTTGGATTTGGAAAATAAAAAGTGGTGTTTGTGTGATGTTTTGGGTAATACTTTTAGACATGTTGATTTAAAGGCCCATTTGGCACTTTTAACCTAACGGTAATGTTTGTACTAACTTTTAAAGGAGATTTTTTTTGGCGAAAGTGTATGCAGTTTGGAAACGTTGAACATTTTATGAAATGTTTTAAATGTTAAATTGTGTGACGGCCCAGTTGGAACTTTGTTAATGTGAAATGATTGAATGTGTATTTGGGGGCACTCCTGTCTAGGGTAAACCTTTATGTGGGAATTCATAGAAAGCGTCTGTGTTTGTGGAAGGAAAGTGCGGTGAGATGAGGCATGCATGTGAGGACCTTCCTACTTACAGAGTATTATTATAAAAACCATGGGTTCATGGGAGTCTTTTAGATGATTGAGTGATGGTTGTTTATCAACCCTGATTAGACGGGTTGGTACCCCCTAGATTGGTTGTCAGGACAGGCGAGCTTTGCCACTGGATTGGTCAGTTATAGGGAATTCAGTTGGTTATAGACTTAGGAGCTTCATCATACAGTATCAGGTGATTTCAAAACCGAGTATGTCCAGGGGTCTTCTAGGGATGTTTAGGATCACCCATGGTTACTGTATTATATTTATTGCTTGTTTACTTTTCGTTATATCAGTTCATTTATAGATTGCATTATTTACCTATTCTACTTTATCCTAGCTTTTGTATACTTTGTTTTGGGTTTAGTTTATAAAATGAATAAATATTTTGGAAATGGAATGTCGTGTGTGTTGTATTTTTAAATTAGAAAATCCTTTTTCTTATTTTAAAATGTGAGAAACGTACTTTTATAATTGTATTTCAAGCTTGTATTAGTGGATTGTTTTAGGAAAGGAGATGTTGGATTCTGTTGTTTATCTTGGAAACCCTATTGAGCATTTTTAATGGTCACACCTATTTTATCACTTCAGTTGTTGGTTATCTTGGCTGGATTGCTCATTACGGGGGCAAGGTTGGCCTTTGGTTGGGTGGTGACCTAGAGGGTCACATGGAGGTATGTTGAGCTATTCTTTTTTTTCTTTTCCACTACTACATATTAGTTTTATTGTTCTATTTATTCTTGTTTATCTGTTTATCATTATGGGAAAAATAAATCCCAGTGATTAAATGTTGATGCCCGGCACTACTTGCCAGCCCGTGGGGATCGGGAATGCCGTTTGGGCCATGCCGCAGACTGACTCGGGTGACTGGTTCTGGGTCAAACCGAGTTGGTTTGTGATAAGAAATGAAGATTTGTTGAAGAATTTTAAGAAAAATTTTAATGGAATAGTGAGATTTGGTAATGACGGTGCATCAAATATCAAAGGAAGTGGAAATAAAAAACCATAAAATGTAGAGAAAAGGAAAACTGAAGTACTCTACATAGATGGTTTGTGTCATAATATTAAGAGTGTGGGTAAAATATGTGACTTAGGAATGGTAGTAAAATTTAATCAGAAATGGTTCACTATAAAAGGAAATATGGGTAATTATATCATAAAAGGATTAATAACATATGGAAACTTATACAAGGTTGATAGTAAAGATAACACTTGTTTCACAATAATTAAAGAATAAAACACTTGTGGAAATTAAGGTAGGGTCACATTAATCAAAACATCATGTAATTTATGTCAATGTTTAAGTTTTTTGTTGTCATTCAAAATATGAAGTGCGATCGAGAAAAGACATGTGGTGCATGTATGCAAGGAAATATAGTTGGGAGATCATATTGGATGAATAATAAAAGGGAATAAAATCATCTTTTTCTCATCCACATAGATGTATGTTGTCTAATGAATTTGTATGGAACACATGGAGTGAGGTACTTAATTATCATTATTGATGATTATAGTAGAATTTATTGTGTGATGTTTATGTAGAGGAGAAAACAATTGCTTGATTACATTTAGAGTTATCATAAAAGAGCTGAGAATGAAATTGTCCTCGTAATAAAGATTCTATAATCTAACAATATATTAGAATACACATCCATTGAATTCAAAAATTATCTTGAAAAATATTGGATAAACCAAAATGTGGATATAGTGATAACCCCTCAACAAAATTGGATCATTGAATTAAAAAATGATACGTGAACAATATGGATAGGACTATGCTGATTAAGAGTTGTGTTTCTCATCTTTACTGGAAAGAGGCTGTTCAGGAAGCAGTGTACACTCAAAAATGAATAGTGATTTTTATAGGAGATACCAGGACACCATATTTGATATGGAATGGAATGAATCCCTCTCTAAAGTATATTAATACTTTTGTAACTAAATGTTTCATCTAAAAAAAGAAGGAAATCAAGGAAAGTATGGTAATGTTTTATATGATGGAATATTCCATGGATATCAAATGTAGTGTAAAGCCTATAAATGTTACAATAATTGTATTGTAAAGATTTTGGATAACAATGATGTCAAGATCATTGAAGAAAAAACCATAAATAGCTCAAGTATCTCATTTTTGATATGATTGAAAATGAAGAAGAAAGTGGAAAAGGTATGTATTAAAATTTTTAAATGGTGGAAATCTTGAAAAACATTCAGGGATCACTAAATAATAAATATGTAGAATAAGAATCATAAGATGATACCATTATTGAAGAAAATTCATCAGAACCTCATAGAAGAAATAAAAGAACATAAATTGATCAATCCAATATCATTGGGGATTGGACTACACTTATATAGACAAGGATAATGATGAATGAAGAAAATTGTGCCTTCTTATCAATTTTTTAACTAACCTCATTTAAAGAAGTAGTAAAGGATGAATCATGGGTCAAGGACATGAATGAAGAACAAGATCATACTGACAAGAACCAAACATGGGATCTTGTTAAGAGACTAGAAAAACACAATGCGATTTGAACAAAGTGGATCTTAAAAAAATCAATGGGCAGGGAAATGTGATCAGAAATAAGGGATGATTGGTGTGTAAACTATATGAATATATTGAAGATATTGATGTTAAAGAAAAAAATTCTCCAGTAGCTATACTGGAATCGATCAAGATATTCCTTTCAATAAAAATTCAAATAGGGTAAAATTTTTATCAAATTATTGTAAAAATGGAATTCTTTTGTAGAGTTATTGAAGAAGTACTCTACATTGTATAACCAGTGGGATTTATAATTGGGGATTATGAAATAATGGTTTGTAGATTAAATAAGGCTCTCTATAGTATAAAGTAGGCACCATGATATTAGTATTCTAAATTTTATTCTTATTTTGGAAAAATATATAATTAAAGAGAGGAGGTTTCATCCATAATCTATCTATGAATAATTATCATAAAGATAATTTTATGGAGATTGTATATGTGTATGATATTATTTTTGGTGTAATAAGGAAAGGAACAGTGGAATAATTTTCCAATAACATCAAATCTATATTTGAAATGTCTATGATTGGTGAACTCACATACTTTTTGCGGTTCTAGGTGGTTCAAAATAAAGATTACACCTTCATTTCTCAAAAAAATATGCAATTTATCTACTGAAGAAATTAAACATGCATGACTCCAAACCAATGTCGACTCCGATCATGGTTAGGAAAAACTTGTAAAGCACAAGGATATGAATTATGTAAATCCCACCTTATATAATATGATCATTGGAAGCCTTTTATACATTACTTCAACAGGGCTAGATATCATCCTTTTAATATTCTTAGTTGTTTGCTTCCAAAGTAAATCAAAGAAGATCATTTTTGTAGCCATTAAGATAATCAGGAGGTATATTAAACATACTCTCAATTTTGGATTATACTTTATAGTATGAAGATATATGAATTATCATTATTTTTTATGCATAATGGGTTAGAGATGTGGTGTATAGAAAGACCAAGAGTGGAGGAGAATTTTTCATTAGTAACGAATGTGTGGGATGGTTGTGAAAGAAACAAGAAATAACTCCTCTTAATATGGATAAAGTAGAGTATATATCTTCTACAATATAATTTACTCAAATATTGGGGATTTACTAACAACTAACTGATATTGGTGATAATGTGAAATATTTTGTGATGATTCACTGTGACAACAAGGGCGTTATCAATCTTTTGAATAATCTGGTTCAACACACTCATAAAAAAATATTGAGATAAAATATCACTTAATAAAATAAAATATTGAACAAGGTGTGATTAGAATGGAGCATGTTGGAATTGATGAAAAAGTGGATGATATCCTAACTAGGCCCTTGTATACACCAATTTTCTAGAAACATTACTTTAACCTCAATGTTTAGCTACCTCCCATTTCATAAGGAGGTTCTAGTTTTTCCCCAATACCTATTTTAATTAACTTTTTTAATCTATTTGTGGATTTATTATAGTTCAATGGGGGAGGTACCATATATAAGAGTTTTTTCTGAACACTAAAATATCTCATATCAATTCTCTCGGTTTATTTTTAATGTGGGAGATAAGTGAAAATCAATGAACTATAGTTTTCTAGGGCTGGACAGTGGTCTATCGAGTCATGAAATTTTAATTTTACTCCTCTTATTGTCAATAATAATCTCTAATCCCATAATATTAGAGTGGTGGATGTGTTATTTTACATCAATTAAGTTGTTGGTTAAGGATTAAATTTTATTGAAATTATCTACTAATTTCCAACAAACCTAAAGGGGGAGATTATTGGAACAAAGGATTTTCATAGATAGAAATGGATTTTATTTTGTGTTTTTTTTTCAATCCTTACTAAGGTTGATTAGGGAGTTCGCATGAAAAGATATCTTATAGTTCAAATGCCTTCAGTGCTGAAAGTGGTGTCATTTCCCAATGTTTTCTAATTTTTTTGGAGCTCAAAATCAGGAGGAAGAAGAAATCGTTTTGAAAGGTGGATTTCCCAGATTGAATATTCATAAATAGTATAAAGAAATGATTTTTGAAAAGACTGGGTATTGAAAAGTTTGGTTTTTATAAAGGTTAGGTTTTCACAAAGGTGTGGAGGATCGTAAACATGTGATGGAATGTCACGACCTATCATCGGGGCCCCAGCCGTGACTACCCCAAGCCCACCTTCCATAGGCCAGGGGCTGGTGACTAGCACCAAAGGCGTAAATCCCGATAAAAGGGAAGATATTTCCTTTATATAAGGAAACAAACACAACAGAGTACGCAAGCTGAAGTAAACACTAAGTAAATTGTGTACAAAAGTAAGTGCTGGAAATTAAATGGGACAGTATACAAACCCAACTGAAAGTACATTACAACTGATAAAGAAAGTACAACAACTATAAAGTAAAGCAGAAACCACCGATTCATCCTCCGGAAATCCCACCTAAAGGGTGGGTGTATATAGTCTCTTCGGTACCTCGAGTCTGTCCGTCCACTCCGTCTACATCCCGCCAGGTGGTCCACCTCCGGATACCATCCAACTCCACAAGCCTCGACCACGATCAGTGTTGTCCGTCGTCTGCAACCAGCACAACTTGGTGCGGGTGATGCCTGTGCAGAGGTGAGTATACGATACTCATTAAAGACCCTAAGACCCCTGAAGGTCTCCCATAATCCACAAAGGATAATCCACAAAGGAAAGATACAAACTCTAAGTATCAACCAACTCTACTTAGGTATATGCCCATACGTATACCCAATCCATCAATCTCAGTACGACTCCAACTTCCGCGCCCAAGCACAGCCAGTCCACATAGGAAAGAAGTCAATCATACCAATGATAATGATTGAAAGTCAAGACTCATCTCACACAGGTATACTACTCACGAAGAGGGGTGGAGATGATTTGATGTAGCCCCTGAATCATCTCCTCTGCTGAACACACGTAGGATCCTAGTACAGAAGTCATCGCTGCCGAACCCACATAGGATCCAAGTATAGTAACTGTCATTGCCGAACCCATGTAGGATCCAAGTACAGTCGTCATCGCTGCCAAACCCACATAGGATCCAAGTACAGTCGCCCTCGCTGCCGAATCAACGTAAGATCCAAGTACAGTCGTCATCATCGTCGCAGTCACAGCCAGCTCTAGGGTTCCCACACACAGTGTACTCGATTCCGGGTGGGTCCCCTCCACGAGTAAAAGGGGGTCGATACATCAAATTTCACTAAGTCTAGAGTTGATGTATCCCGAAGTTCGGTCTCATCAAAAGGAACTCAACGCGACAGACGGCGCGTCAAACAGACGCCTGGTCTGAGAGATATTGGTTTTTCTGTTCCAGGGGCCCGGTTAGAATTATGCACGTTTCTAACCTGGCTGATATCCAAAGTTATCCAAAACTCACATAGATTATCACAAAAGGACCGTCTCATCGAAAGAGTCTCAGTGTCGCAGACGGCGCGTCGATCAGACGCGCGATCTTTAATTTATTCATGGTTAAGTGAATAACGGGTCCGAACCGTTTATCCTAGTGAGCCGACAGGTCGGGTAAACCTGGTTTGACGGGTCCGACCTAGTAGGGTTGTTGGACCGATCCAAAGGAAAACTCAACTCAGCCCAAAGGCGTGCGGCCTGGCCCGAAGGGGCGCGGCGCGGCGCGGCGCGGCCCGACCCAGCTCGGTGGGGCGCGGCCCTACCCGGCCCGGTGGGGCGCAGCCCTACCCGGCCCGGTGGGGCGCCGCCCTACCCAGCGTAGCGTATCCCGGCCTAGCAGGGCGTGGCCCAGTGCGGCGCGGCACGACCTAGCGCGGCCCGGCTCGGCTCGGCCCGGCTGGCCGAGCGGTCCAGGGGTGTGCGGCCCCCCGACTGTCCGCCCCGGCGGCGCCAAGCGGCGCCGCCCTTCCCCAAACCGGCCGGTTCCTCAGCACAGCGCCCTCCTGGCACCGCGGTTTGCCTCCACCCGGACGGCTGGTTCTTCCACCGAAGTGGCCCATGTAGCGGGCCGCGGTTCCTCCTGCACAACCGGCGTGACGTCACAGGTTTCCTTTTCCACGTTTCTGGCATAGCGCAATGGTGTCATTCTTTCCCCGCCTCCGGTTTCCAATTCCAAAAAGACCAAGAAACGACGGAGGGTCGTCGGGCCATGTTTGTTCGGCCCGCTCCCTTCGCGTTAGGTGGTAACAGTAGGCCGAAGATGAACAAGGTTTCACGAATCACAACAATTTTTTTTTATTCAAATAAAAATTGGAACAAAACACCCTACCTTGAATAAGGTTCACGGTTGACAAGCGTCGTGGATGACAGTGTCGTTACCGTCGTCATCGGTGTGCAACTGAGAAAGTGATGTCTCCTCTTTTGTCACGGAGAGAAGAATAGAAGACGCGCCGTTTCTAGCGAGTTCCCACACCAGTGTCTCCTCCCTTGTCGTGGAGGAAGAAGAGGATGAAGAACCGAGGTCACCGAGTTGATGTTCTTCGTCGGAGAGTTGGTGTTCTTCAACAAAGGAGAAATCCTCCTTTTCTTCACAAGCGTTCCCTCCCCAAAATTTCCCACACACAACAATCCAAAAAACCATTAAAATAAGGCCACCCCTTATTTTTATTTTTTATTTCCATGCATTTCAAAATTCAAAATCCATTTCACTTAATTAATTAAATCAACAGTTTTTTAATTAATTATGTGATAGGTTGGAAAGTTTTAATGAAGTGAGAGAGGGAGAGGAAGTTTCCTCATTAATTTAAGGGAGTTATCAAGTTTAAAAGGAAAGTTTATGAGAGTTAAAAGAGAGTTATGGGAATGTGAAAGGTTGGGGATCATGTGGGCCCCACCTCAAAAATATCCTTACATGGGTAGTTAGAAGCTTCTGGGTCCCATACCAACTCCCCCACGTAGGATATAACCACTTTAGATATAAAAATAAAATTGTCCCACAATTTTATTCACTTCTCATTTAATCCACAAATTTTAACTTCTCCTCTCATGCAAACACAACCGCGGTAAAGGTCCTCTTAAGCAATTACCGGCGTTGTGAGTTCATTGGTGCCCTCATATTCCAATTCCGAGCACCAGTTCAAAAGATATAAAAACCCGCTCATTTGTTCACTAAACACACCTGAGATAAACTTCAGAAATTGATTCTAGGCACACTGGGCCTCGGAATCAGGTTCCGTCAAAAGCTACAGACTCATAAAATTCCAAATTATTTAAGAAAAAATTTTCCTTGAAATTTGTGAGTATTTACATTACTCCCACCTCAGGGATTTATGTCCCCATAAAGCTACATCATAAACTAGGGAAACAAATGAGGGTATTGTTCATGCATCTGAGCCTCCCGCTCCCATGTGCTCTCCTAGAGGTTCCTGTGCTGCCAACGAATGCGCACAAGAGGAATCGACCATCCACATAGGACCCACTCCTATTGATCCTTTATCTCCACTAGGACCTCCATGAAGGTAGCCTCATCATCGATGTCCATCTCCCCGTGATCAATGATGTGGGTCGGGTCGCACACGTATCTCCTCAGCTGAGATACGTGGAAGACGTCATGCACCCGGTGCAACTGAGATGGAAGGGTCATGCGGTAAGACACCTCACCTACCCTACTGAGGACCTGTAAAGGTCCACTAAAGCATAGAGATAACTTGCCACCCCATCCAAATCTCTGTAATCCACGTCGAGGTGAGACCCGTAAGAAAACGTGGTCACCATCCTTTAATTCCAGTGGTCTCCGCCTCTTATCAGCATAGGACTTATGTCTGCTCTGTGCAGTCCTCATCCGCTCCTGTATGATCTGCACCTTCTCCATCGTATCCTGGACCATCTCTGGTCCTACAAGTGCTGACTCCCCAGGGTCTGTCCATCATAGAGGTGATCTTAAAGGTCGGTCATAAAGTGCCTCGTACGGTGCAATCCCGATGGTGGAGTTGTAGCTGTTGTTTACGCAAACTCCATGAAGGGTAGGTGATCTTCCCAACAACAACCAAAGTTAAGGACACATGCACGAAGCATGTCCTTGAGAGTCTGAATGGTCCTCTCAGTCTGGTCATCCGTCTGAGGATGAAAGGTGGTGCTCAGTCATAGCTGCATCCCAAATGCCTCCTATAACCCCTTCCAAATCCAAGAAGTAAAGAGAGATTCTCGATTGGAGACGATAGATGATGTCACACCATGAAGTTGTATGATCTCCTGAATGTAGAGGCGTCCCAAGCTCTCAACTGAGCCCTTCTGATCGGTAGGAAGTGGGCCGACTTGGTGAGTTAGTCTATGATCACCCAAATGGAGTCGTGTCCTCTGGAAATACATGGGAGCCCTGTCATGAAATCCATGGATATCCCATTCAACTTCCACTCTGAAAACTCTAAGGGTTGTACCAAGACTGATGGTATCTGGTGTTCCTCCTTCACTTGCTGGCAAGTGAGGCATCGTGAAACGAACTCTGCTACAACCTTCTTCATACCCGGCCACCAATGTTGTCGTCTGAGGTCCTGGTAAATCTTCTCCACTCATGAATGTACCTCTAGAGGGGAAGTGTGAAACTCCCTCATCACTTCCTCCTATAGTGCAACTGGTACCATGGTACATCCCCAAAATAGGGTGAAGTGCTCTGCTCCTTCAGAAAATCCATCAGGTGCCTACCCTGTAGAAATCTGAGCATGTTGTGTCTCACAGTCAATGTCCCCACATTGTGCCTCTCTAACCTGCTGAAGTATTGGAGGAGTGACTATGAGCGACTGTAGAAAGGATGCTCCATCTCTATCCATGACGGATATATGCGACGCGACTAGCTACTCTGTTGCCTCACCAAGTAGCTGAATGCCTGATCTCCTACTGAGAGCATCAGCTACTACATTCCCCTTCCCGGGAGTATAGACTATCTCAAAGTCATAGTCCTGGAGGAAATCGATCCATCACCACTATCTCAAGTTCAGGTCCTTCTGTGAGAAGATGTACCTAATACTCTGCTGGTCAGATTAGACTGTAAAGCGCTCGCCCATCAAATAGTGCCACCACATCTTCAAGGCGAAGACCACTGCTGCTAACTCCAGGTCATGGACCGTAGTTCTGCTCGTCCTGCCTCAACTGTCATGAACCATAGGCGATCACTACCCTCTCCTGCATCAGGACACAACCGAGTCCGGTCCCTGATGCATTGTAGTAAACTACGTACCCTATGCCCTCCTCCAGTAACCTCTAGATGGGCGCACTGGTCAATCTCTGCCACAGCTCCTGGAAGCTTCCCTGACATCTATCTGACCACACGAAGGTTTTACCCTTCTTCGTCAAAGATGAAAGTGGTGCTGCAACTCTGGAGAAGTATGGCACAAATCTCTGATAGTACCCAGCTAGACCTAGGAAACTCCGCACCTCCATCACGCTCCTGGGTGGCTCCCAAGAAAGTACTTCCATGATCTTCGAAGGATCCATAGTAACTCCCACCTCTGAGATGATGTGCCCCAAGAAGTGAACCTATCAAATCTAGAAATGGAACGTTGAGAGCTTACCATAAATCTGGTGCTCTCGGAGTGTGTCCAGTACAATTCGCAAGTGGTAGGCGTGCTCTTCCTCAGTAGTCGAGTAAATCATTATGTTGTCGATGAATACTACGACAAAACGAGTGAGGTAAGGCTGGAAGATCCTGTTCATGAGACTCATGAACATTTTTGGTGCATTGGTTACATTGAAATGCATAACCAAGAACTCGTAGTGGCCATACCGAAACCTGAAGGTCATCTTCTACACATCCTCGTCTCGAACTCTGAGCTGATGATAGCCTGACCTGAGGTCTATCTTTGAGAACCATAGTGCTCCCTTGAGCTGGTCAAAGAGGTCATCAATCCTTGAAAGTGGGTACTTGTTCTTCACTGTCACCTGGTTCAGGAGACGGTAGTCGATACACAGTCACAAGCTCCCGTCCACCTTCTTGGTGAACAATATCGGAGAAGCCCAGGGAGAAACACTGGGTCGAATGAATCCCTTTCCCTGAAAGTCCTCCAGCTGTACCTACAGCTCTCGAAGCTCAGTGAGAGCCATCTGATATAATGGAGTAGATATCAGTGTGGTCCTAGGGTAAAGGTCAATGTAGAATTATACCTCTCTGCAAGGAGTTAGTCCTGGAACGTCGTTAGGAAAAACGTCCGTATACTGATCCTCCACAACAGGAAAACTTGGACTCCGCACATCAACTGCTCCTAGGATGAGACTAGCCAACTGATGAGTGATCGTCTGCCCTCTCCTCTATGTAAGTCCATCTTGCACTACAAAGGCTCCCTTCTCGCCGGTGAAGGTCAACCTTCTCCTATCTGTGCGGACACACCGCACTTTGCACCCAATTCATTCAATCTGAGCATAGACTGTAGACAACCAGTCCATACCCAAGAAGACATCGTAAGGCATCGACGCCGCTACAAGAAGATCACAGCCAAATCTCTCACCTCCTAGAGTAATCTCACACTACTAGCACCAGTGCGTAATTGTTGAGTATGCTCCCGTAGAAGTCTCTAACCATAAGGATCGAGCCAACAGCTCCGTCGTAATGTCCGAGATCCGAAAAAGGGAAGCGACAATAAAATAATGACTCGCTCCTGTGTTTATAGGAACTACAGCAAGGGTGGAGTAGACACAAATAGTACCTTGAATAATCTCAGGTGCGCCGTTTTCATAGGCCTCGACTGCCTGGAGCTGAGCCTACCCCTGTATTCCATCTCCCTATGGTCAGGGTGGCCCTCCTGGTTGTGGTGGTGGTAGAGCCTCAAAGCATCGTCCACCACCTACTACTCGGCCAGCTCCTCTGCCTTATCTGCCTGCTCCCTGTGGACTGCCACGGTCGAACCTATGCCTCTACCTGGGAGGTCCCTCTACTATCTGTTGCACCTCTGCATGGAGAGTTGGTCAATCACGAGCCATGTGGCCCTGCCCGTGGCATGCATAGCACATCCTGCCTCTTGTATGACTGGCTCTGCTGCGTGTTTCCAGCACATCTGAACCAGTATCCTGAGGTCGCCCACTTGATGGCCTGGTTCTCTTGGACCTCTGCGACATATGTCTATTGTCGGCTGTAGAAGACACCGCTACGTGTCGCCCTACGGTAGGCCTCATTGCTGGCGTAGGATCAGCAAGAAAGCTCTCCACAAGAAGGGCTCGCACCAGTACTCCTTCCTGCGTTGGAATGTTGAGGGAGACCATAGAAGCCCTGATCTCATGCCTCAGTCCATGCTTGAAGATCTGGGCCTGGAAGAATGGGTCTTGTACCATGTATGTGGAGTAGCACGAGAGGTCGGTAAATCTCACCGAGTACTGGGCTACTGTGATGCTTCCATGCCGCAGCTGTAGTAACTTCTGGATGCGCACCGCACGGAGGGTGGCCGGAATGAACTCTGAGTAGAAGAGGCTCTCAAAGTCCGTGCAAAGTAGTGATGCCTCATCGTGCACCTAGATCATCAGGCTCCACCATCTACCTGCTGCTGCGTGCAGGAGACTCGCTGCAAGGATCACCATAAGGTCAGCTGGTTTCTCTACTAATCTAAATACTCTGACGATAGCCTCCAGCCAATCCTCAGCTGCCTGAGGGTCCGTCTCTCCATAGAACCTGGTTGGCCTCTGTCACTGAAACTCGTGCAACACACTCAGACGGCGTGCACCCTCTGCATCTGGGGCTGGTGGTATTGGTGGCCCAGCGGGTATTGGTACCGCTGGTGCCTCCGCTATAATGGGGCCCTGCATCGAGGCATCGTCGATTGGTGGTTTGCCATCTCACACGTAGCTCGGAACCCTAGATGGCTGCCTACGTGGGTCATCCTGAAAAACAACAGGTTCTCCAAAGTTAATACAGTATACCTGGTGAGCTCACACAAAGTAATCACAAAGAAAAATTTTGAAACACACATGCAATCAGTGCTTTCGAGCACTGAGTTGGAAATCAGAAATCAGGGTCCTGGTGTATGGATACATCTGTTGCCGCACCAACATTAGACTCCCTGGACTGAAAACCACACTCAATATTCTTAACATTATTGCTTCACAGAAGAAATTATCAGATTCCTGAGTTCTACGGTAGAACCGACTCCTCTGATACCAATTTGTCACGACCTGTCCTCAGGGCCCGTGTCGTGACTACCCCAAGCCCGCCTTCCATAGGCCAGGGGCTGGAGACTAGCACCAAAGGCGTAAATCCTGATAAAAGGGAAGGCATTTCCTTTATATAAGGAAACATACACAATATAGTACGCAAGCTGAAGTAAACACTAAGTAAACTGTGTACAAAAATAAGTGTTGGAAAGTAAATGGGCCAGTATAAAAACCCAACTGAAAGTACAGTACAACTGAGAAAGAAAGTACAACAGCTGTAAAGTAAAGCAGCAACCACTGAGTCGTCCTCGGGAAATCCCACCTGAAGGGTGGGTACAGATAGTCTCGTCGGTACCTCAGGTCTGTTCGTCTGCTCTGTGTACGTCCCGCCAGGTGTTCCACCTCCGGATATCATCCAGCTCCACAATTCACGACCACGATCAGTGTTGTTCGTCATCTGCAACCAACACAATGTGGTGCAGGCGATGCCCGTGAAGGGGTGAGTATACGATACTCATTACAGACCCCAAGACCCCCGAAGGTCTCCCAGAATCCAAAAAGGATAATCCACAAAGGAAATATAAAAACTCGAAGTTTCAACCAAATCTAATTAGGTATATGCCCATACGTATACCTAAGTCATGAATCTTAGTACGGCTCTAACTTCCGCGCCCAAGCACAACCAGTCCACACAGGAAAGAAGTAAATCATACCAATGATAATGATTGAAAGTCAATACTCAGCTCACATAGGTATACTACTCACGAAGAGGGGTGGAGATGATTTGATGTAGTCTCTGAATCATCTCCTTTTCCGAACCCATGTAGGATCCAAGTACAGAAGTCGTCGTTGCCGAAACCACGTAGGATACAAGTACAATAATCGTCATTTTCGAACCCACGTAGAATCCAAGTACAGTCGTCGTCACTGCCAAACCCACGTAGGATCCAAGTACAGTCTTCCTCGCTGCCAAACCCTCGTAGGATCCAAGTACAGTCGTCATCGTCCTCGCAGTTGCAGCCATCTCTAGGGTTCCCTCACACAGCGTACTTGATTCTGGGAGGGTCCACTCCACAAGTAAAAGGGGGTTGATACATCAACTACCACTAAGTCTAGAGTTGATGTATCTCAAAGTTCTATCTCGTCAAAAGGAACTCAATGCGACAGACGGCGCGTCAAACGGACGCCTGGTCTGAGAGATATTGGCTTTTCCGTTCTAGGGGCCTGGTTAGAATTACGCACGTTTCTAACCTGGACGATATCCAAAGCTATCCAAAACTAACTTCGAGAATCGTAAAAGGACCGTCTCATCGAAAGAGTCTCAGTGCCGCAGATGGAAGGTCGATTAGACGCGCGGTCTTTAAGTTACTCATGTTTAAGTGAATAACGGGCATGACCCATTTAGCCCAGTGAGCCGACGGGTCGGGTTAACCATGTTTGATGGGTCCGACCCAGAAGGTGTGTCAGACCAGTCCAAAGGAAAACTCAACTCAGCCCGAAGGGGCATGGCCTGGCCCGAAGGGGCGCAGCCCGACCCGAAGTGGCGTGACCCGGCCCGAAGTGGCGCAGCCCGGCCCAGCAGGGCGCAACCTGGCCCAGCCCTGCAGGGTACGACCCATCCCGACCTAGCGTGGCCTGACTCAGCCAAACCCTGCATGGCCTGGCTGGGCGCACGGCCTGGCTGGCCGAGCGGCTCGGCCCATAGGCCGAGCGGTCTGGGGGGGTCGGCTGTCCGCACTGGCGGCGCCGCCCTTCCCAAAACTGGCCAGCTAGGCCGGCCGGCCTTCTGGTGCATGCGGCCCACACGGGTGGGCCACCGGTCTTCCAGCACGGTGCCCTCCTGGCACTGTGGTCCAGCTCCTCCCGGCCGGCTGGTTCCTCAGCGCGGCTCCCTCCTGCCACCGCGATTTGCCTCCGCCCGGCCGGCCGACGGGCCAGCCGGTTCTTCCACCGAAGAGGCCCGCGTAGCGGGTCATGGTTCCTCCCGCACAACCTGCACGACAGCACTGGTTTCCTTTGCCACATTTCTAGCACAGCGTGACGACGCCATTCTTTCCCTGCCTCCAGTTTCCAATTCCAAAAAGACCAAGAAACTACGGAGGGTCGTCAGGCCGTGTTTGTTCGGCCCGCACCCTCCATGTTAGGCTGTAACAATAGGACGAAGATGAAAAAGGTTTGCATGAAGCATAACAAACAATTTTTATTCAAATAAAAAATGGAACAAAACATCCTACCTCGAATAAGGTTCGCGGTTGACAAGCGTCGTGGATGACGGTGCTGTTACCGTTGTCGTCAGTATGCACCCGAGAAAGTGACGTCTACTCTTTTTTCACAGAGAGAAGAATAGAAGACATGCCTTCGCTAGAAAGTTCTCGCATCGGTGACTCCTCCCTTGTCGCGGTGGAAGAAGAGGATGAAGAACCGAGGTCGCCGAGTTGATGTTCTTCGTCGGAGAGTTGGCATTCTTCAACAAAGGAGAAATCCTCCTCTTCTTCACAAGCGTTCTCTCCCAAAAATTTCCCCCACACAACAATCCAAAAAACAATTAAAATAAGGCCACCCCTTATTTTAATTTAACTTTCCACGCATTTCAAAATTCAAAATCCATTTCACTTAATTAATTGAATCAAGAGTTGTTTAATTAATTAAGTGATAGGTTTTCAAGTTTTAATGAAGTGAGAGAGGGAGAGGAAGAGTCCTCATTAATTTAGGAGAGTTATCATGTTTAAAGGGGAAGTTTATGAGAGTTAAAAGAGAGTTATGGGAATGTGAAAGGTTGGGTCTCATGTGGGTCCCACCTCACAAATATCCTTACATGGGTAGTTAGAAGCTTGTGGGTCCCATCCCAACTCCCCCATGTAGGATATAACCACTTTAGATATAAAAATAAAATTTTCCCACAATTTTATTCACTTCTCATTTAATCCACAAATTTTAACTTCTCCTCTCGTGCAAATGAAGCCGCAGTAAAGGTCCCCTTAAGCAATTACCAGTTTTTCAAGTTCATCGGTACCCTCGGATTCCAATTCTGAGCACCAGTTAAAAAGATATAAAAACCCGCTCGTTCGTTCACTGAACATACCCAAGCTAAACTTTGTAAATTGATTCTTGGAACACTGGGCCTTGGAATTAGGTGTCGTCAGAAGCCACAGACTCGTAAAATTCCAAAGTATTTCTGAAAAAAAAATTCCTTCAAATTTCAGGGTCTTTACATTACTCTCACCTCAGGGATTTACGTCCCCATAAAGATACATCATAAACTAGGGAAACAAATGAGGGTACTGTGCATGCATCTGAGCCTACCACTCCCATGTGCTCTCCTGGATGTTCCCATACTGCCAACGAATGCACACAAGAGGAATCGACCGTCCACGTAGGACATGCTCTTGTCGATCCTCGATCTCCACTTGGACCTCCATGAAGGTAGCCCCATCATATATGTCCAGCTCCCCATGATCAAAGATGTGGGTCGGGTCATACACGTATCTCCTCAGCTGAGATATGTGGAAGACGTCATGCACCCGGTGTAACTGAGGTGGAAGGGCCAAGCGGTAAGCCACCTCTCCTACCCTACTAAGGACCTGGAAAGGTCCGATGAAGCGCGGAGATAACTTGCCTCCCCGGCCAAATCTCCGTAATCCACATCGAGGTGAGACCCGTAAGAAAACGTGGTTGCCATCCTCGAACTCTAGTGTTCTCCGCCTCCTGTAAGCATAGTACTTCTGTCTACTCTGTGTAGTCCTCATCTGCTCCTGGATGATCTTCACCTTCTCCGACATAGCCTGGACCATCTCTGGTCCTACAAGTGCTGACTCCCCAGGGTCTGTCCAGTATAGAGGTGATCTGCAAGGTCATTCGTGCAGTGCCTTGTATGGTGCCATCCTGATGGTGGAGTGGTAGCTGTTGTTTTACACAAACTCCACCAAGGGTAGGTGATCCTCCCAACTATGACCAAAGTCAAGGACACATGCACGAAGCATGTCCTCGAGATTCTAAATGCCCCTCTCAGTCTGGCCATCCGTCTGAGGATGAAAGGCGGTGCTTTGGCGTAGCTGCATCCCAAATGCCTCCTCCAACCCCTTCCAAATCCAATAAGTAAAGCGAGCATCTCAACTAGAGACAATAGAAGATGGCACACCATGAATCTGTACGATCTCCTAAACGTAGAGGCGTACCAACCTCTCAACCGAGCCCTGCTCTCTGATCGGTAGGAATTGGGCCGACATGGTGAGTCAGTCTACAATCACCCAAATGGATTCATGTCCTCTAAATGTACATGGGAGCCCCATCATGAAATCCATGGATATCCCATCCCACTTCCACTCTGGAACCTCTAAGGGTTGCATCAAGCCTGATGGTACCTGGTGCTCTGACTTCACTTGATGGAAGGTGAGGCATCGTAAAATTAACTCTACTATAGACTTCTTCATACCCGACCACCAATGCTGTCATCTAAGCTCCTGGTACATCTTCTCCACTCCTGGATGTATCACTAGAGGGGAAGTGTGAAAATCCCTTATCACTTCCTCCTGCAGTGCAACTGGTACCATGGTACATCCCTTAAAAAGGATGACGTGTTCTTCTCCTTCAGAAAATCCATCAGGCGACTGCCCTGTAGAAATATGAGCACGTCATGTCTCACAGTAAATGTCCCCATGTTGTGCCTCTCTGACCTGATAAAGTAGTGGAGGAGTGACTGTGAGCGACTATATAAAGGCTTCTCCATCTCTATCCGCGAAGGATATCTGCAATGCGGCTAGCTGCTCTGTCGCCTCAACAAGTAGATGAATGCCCGATCCCATACTGAGAGCATCAACTACTATGTTCTCCTTCCCAGGAGTATAGACTATCTCAAAGTCATAGTCCTGGAGGAACTCGAGCCATCGCCACTATCTCAGGTTCAGGTCCTTCTACGAGAAGATGTACCTAAGACTCTGGTGGTCAGAGTAGACTGTAAAGCGCTCTCCCATCAGATAGTGTCGCCACATCTTCAAGGCGAACACCACTGCTGCTAACTCTAGGTCATGGGTAGCGTAGTTCTGCTCGTGCTAACTCAAATATCATGAACCATAGGTGATCACTTCCCACTTCTACATCATGACACACCCATGTCGGGTCCCTGATGCATTGCAGTAAACTATGTACCCTACGCCCTCCTCTGGTAAACTCAAGATGGCCACACTGGTCAATATCTGTCTCATCTCCTCGAAGCTCCGCTGACATCTATATGACCACATGAAGGGTTTCCCCTTCTTCATAAAAGCTGAAAGCAGTGCTACAACTCTAGAGAATTCTGGCACAAATCTCCAATAGTACCCAGCCAGACCTAGGAAACTCCACACCTCTGTCACGCTCTTAGGTGGCTCCCAAGAAAGTACTGCCTCGATCTTCGCAGGATCCACAACAACTCCCGCCTCCGAGATGACGTGCTCCAAGAAGTTAACCTCTCGAATCCAAAACCAGCACTTCAAGAGCTTACCATAAAGTTGGTACTCTCGTAGTGTGTCCAGTACAACCCTAAAGTGGTAGGCATGGTCTTCCTCAGTAGTCAAGTAAATCAGTATGTCGTCGATGAATACTATGACATAACAATCGAGGTAAGCCTAGAAGATCCTGTTCATGAGACTCATGAACATTGCTGGTGTGTTGGTTATGCCGAAAGGCATAACCAAGAACTCGTAGTGGCCATACTGACACCTAAAGGTCATCTTCTGCATATCCTCATCTCGATCTCTGAGCTGATGATAGCCTGAAATGAGGTCTATCTTCGAGAACCATCATGCTCCCTTGAGCTGGTCAAAGAGGTCTTCAATCCTCAGAAGTGGGTACTTGTTCTTCAATGTCACCTGGTTCAGGCGACGGTCGTCGACGCACAGTCGCAAGCTCCCGTCCACCTTCTTGGCGAACAAAATCGAAGAAGCCTAGGGTGAAACACTGGGTCGAAAGAATCCCTTGCCCTGTAAGTCCTCTAGTTGTACCCGCAGTTCTTGAAGCTCAGCGGGAGCCATCCGATATGCTGGAGTAGATATCGAAGTTGTCCCAGGGTACAGGTCAATGTAAAAGACTACCTCTTTGTGAGAAGGTAGTCCTAGAACATCGTCAGGAAAAACGTCTGCATACTGATCCACCACAATAGGAAAACTCAGACTCCGCACATCAACTGCTCCTAGGATGATACTAGAAAACTGATGGGTGGTCGACTACCCTCTCCTCTATGTAATTCCATCCTGCACTGCAAATTCTCCCTTCTCACCAGTGAAGGTGAACCTACTCCCATCTATGCGGACACACCGCACTTTTCCCCTAATGTAGTCAATCTGAGCATGGACTGTAGACAACCAGTCCATACCCAAGATGACATCGCAAGGCCTCGACGCCGCTACCAGAAGATCTCAACTAAAGCTATCGCCTACTAGAGTAAGCTCACACTGTCGGCACCAGTGCGTAATCATCGAGTCTGCTCCCGTAGGAGTCTCTAGCCGTAAGGATCGAGCCAACGACTCCATCAGAATCTCCGAGCTCTGAACAAGGGCAGTGACAATAAAATAATGACTCACTCTTGTGTTTATAAGAACTTCAGAAAAGGTGGAGTAGGCACAGATAGTACCACGAATCATCTCAGGTGTGTCATGGTCATAGGCCTCGACTGCCTAGAGCTGAGCCTTCCCCTGTCTGCCAGCTCCCTGTGGTCGGGGTGGACCTCATGGTGGTGGTGGTGGTAGATCCTCAAAGCGTCGTCCACCACCTGCTGCTCGGCCAGCTCCTCTGCCTCGTCCGCCTGCTCCCTGTGGACCACCACAGTCAAACCTCTGCCTCTGCCAGGGAGGTCCCTCTACTGTCTACTGCTCCTCTGCATGGAAAGTCGGGCAGTCACGAGCCATGTGGTCCTACCTGCCGCATGCATAGCACTGCCTTCCTCTTGTTTGACTAGCTCTGCTGCATGTGCCCCGCACATCTAAACCAGTATCCTGAGGCTTCCCACCTGATGGCCTGGTCCTCTTGGACCTCTGCGACATCTGTCTACTACTGGCTGTAGAATACTCTGCTACGTTTCGCCCTGTGGTAGGGTGCGCTCGTGGCATAGGCTCAGCAAGAAATCTCTCCACAAGAAGGGCTCGCTCCAGTACTCCTGCCTGCATCGGAATACTGAGGGAGACCATGGAAGCCCTGATCTCATGCCTCAGTCCCTACTCGAAGGTCCGGGCTCGGAAGAATGGGTCTCGTACCATGTCCGTGGAGTAGCGCGAGAGTTCGGTAAATCTCACCGAGTACTGGGCTACTGTCATGCTTCCCTACCATAGCTATAGTAACTCCTGGATGCGCACCGCATGGAGGGTGTCCGAAACAAACTATGAGCTGAAGAGGCTCTCAAAGTCCGTCCAAAGTAGTGATGCCTCGTCGTGCACCTGGAGCATCAGGATCCATCATCTACCTGTTGCTGTGTGCAGGAGAATCGCCACAAGGATCACCATAAGGTCACCTGGTGTCCCTACTATTCTGAAGAATCTAACAATAGCCTCCAGCCAATCCTCGGCTACCTGAGGGTCCGTCTCTCCACGGAACCAAGGTGGCCTCTATCGTTGAAACTCTTGCAACTCACTCAGGCGGTGTGCACCCTCCACAGATGGGGATGGTGGTATCGGTGGCCCAATGGATAGTGGAATAGCTGGTGCCTCCACTGTAATGGGGACCTGCACCGAGGCCTCGTCGCTCGATGGGATTCCATCTCGCACGTAGCTTGGAACCCTAGCTGACTGCCTATGTGGGGCCATCTTGAAAGTTAATAGGTGCGCCAAGGTTAATACAGTATACCTGGTGAGATGACACAAAGTAATCACAAAGAAAACTTTTGAAACACACATGAAATCAGTGTTTTCGAGCACTGAGTTGGAAATCAGAAATCAAGGTCCTGGTGTATGGATACGTCGGCCACCGCAACAACACTGGACTCCCTAGACTGAAAACCACACTCAATATTCTTAACATTATTTCTTCACATAAGAAATTATCAGAGTCCTAAGTTCTGCAGTAGAACTGACTCCTCTGATACCAATTTGTCATGACCTATCCTCGGGGCCCATGTCGTGACTACCCCAAGCCCGCCTTCCATAGGCCAGGGGCTGGCGACTAGCAACAAAGGCGTAAATCCCGATAAAAGGGAAGGCATTGCCTTTATATAAGGAAACAAACCCAACAGAGTACCCAATCCCTATTTTCATTAAAAAATTTAATCTATTTGTGGATTTAATATAGTTCGATGGGGGAGGTACCATATAGGGGAGTTTTTTCTAAACACTAAAATATCTCATATCAATTCTCTAGGTTTATTTTCAATGTGGGAGATAAGTAAAAATCAATGAACTATAGTTTTCTAGGGCTGGACAGTGGTCTATCGAGTCATGAAATTTTATTTTACTGCTCTTATTGTCAATACTAATCTCTAATCCCATAATATTAAAGTAATGTATGTGTTATTTTACATCTATTAAGTTTTTGGTTAAGGATTACATTTTATTGAAATTATCTACTAATTTCCAACAAACCTAAAGGGGGAGATTATTGGAACAAAAGATTTTCATAGATAGAAATGGATTTTATTTTGTGTTTTTTTTCAATTCTTACTAGGGTTGATTAGGGAGTTTTCAAGATAAGATATCATATAGTTCAAATTCCTTCGGTGCTGAAAGTGGTGTCATTTTCCAATGTTTTCCAATTTTTTTGGAGATCAAAATTAGGAGGAAGAAGAAATCATTTTGAAAGGTGGATTTCCCAGATTGAATATTCATAAATAGTATAAAGCAGTGATTTTTGAAAAGACTGGGTATTGAAAAGTTTGGTTTTTATGAAGGTTAGGTTTTCAAAAAGGTGTGAAGGATCGTAAACGTGTGATGGAATGTCACAACCCTTCCTCGGGGCCCGTGTCGTGACTACCCCAAGCCCGCCTTCCGTAGGCCAGGGGCTGATGTCTAACACCAAAGGCATAAATCTCGATAAAAGGGAAGGCATTGCCTTTATATAAGGAAACAAACACAACAGAGTATGCAAGCTGAAGTAAACACTAAGTAAACTGTGTAAAAAAGTAATTGTAGAAAGTAAATGGGCCAGTATACAAACCCAACTGAAAGTACAATACAACTGAGAAATAAAGTACAATAGCTGTAAAGTAAATCAGCAACCATCGAGTCGTCCTCTGGAAATCCCACCTGAAGGGTGGGTACAGATAGTCTCGTTGGTTTCTCAGGTCTGTCCGTCCGCTCCGTGTACGTCCCGCTAGGTGGTCCACCTCTGGATACCGTCCAGCTCCACAAGCCTCGACCATGATCAGTGATGTCCGTCGTCTGCAACCAACACAACATGATGTGGGAGATGCCCGTGTAGGGGTGAGTATACGATACTCAATAAGGACCCCGAGACCCCCGAAGGTCTCCCAGAATCCACAAAGGATAATCCACAAAGGAAAGATACAAACTCGAAGTATCAACCAACTCTACATAGGTATATGCCCATACGTATACCTAAGTCATCAATCTCAGTACGACTCCAACTTCCATGCCTAAGCACAACCATTCCATACAGGAAAGAAGTCAATCATACCAATGATAATTATTGAAAGTCAAGACTCAACTCACATAGGTATACTACTCACAAAGAGGGGTGGAGATGATTTGATGTAGCCTCTGAATCATCTCCTTTACCGAACCCACGTAGGATCCAAGTACAGAAGTCATCGCTGCTGAACCCACGTAGGATCCAAGTACAGTAACCATCACTGCTGAACCCATGTAGGATCCAATTACAGTCTTCATCACGGCCGAACCCATGTAGGATCCAAGTACAGTCGTCCTCACCACCGAACCCATGAAGGATCTAAGTACATTCATCATCGTCGTTGCAGTCGCAGCCAGCACTAGGGTTCTCGAACACAGTGTACTCGATTCCGAGAGGGTCCACTCCACGAGTAAAAGGGGTTCGATACATAAACTATCACAAAGTCTATAGTTGATGTATCCTGAAGTTCCATCTCATCAAAATGAACTCAACGTGACAGACGACGCGTCAAATGGACGCCCGGTCTGAGAGATATTGGCTTTTCCGTTCCAGGGTCCTGGTTAGAATTACGCACGTTTCAAACTCGGCCGATATCCAAAGCTATCCAAAACTCACTTATAGTATCGAAAAAGGACCGTCTCATCAAAATAGTCTTAGTGCCGCAGATGGCTCATCAATCGGACACACAGTCTTTAAGTTATTCACGTTTAAGTGAATAACGGGCCCGACCCGTTTAGCCCAGTGAGCCGACGGGTCGGGTTAACCCGTTTTGATGGGTCTGACCCAGCAGGGGTGTCGGACCGGTCCGAAGGAAAACTCAACTCATCCCGAAGGGGCACGGCTTGGCCCGAAGGGGCACAACCGACCCGAAGTGGCGCGGCCCAGCCCGAAGTGGTGCGGCCCGGCCCATCCTGGCCTAGCACGACCTAGCTCGGCCCGGCCCGGTGCGGCCCAGCTGGGCGTGGCTCGGTGTAGCCTGACGGGGCGCGCGGCCTAGATGAATCGTCTGGCTGGCCGAGCGGCTTGGCCCATAGGCCGAGCAGTCCGGTGGGGCGTGACCCCCCAGCTATCCGCACCAGCGGCGCCAAGCGGCATCGCCCTTCCCCAAACTGGCCGGCTAGGCCAGCCGACCTTCTGGCGCACGTGGCTCGAACGGGTGGGTCGCCGGTCTTCTAGAGCGACGCCCTCCTAGGGCCGCAGTCCAGCTCTGCCTGGCCAGCCGACGGGCTGGCCAGTTCCTCAGCGCGGCGCCCTCCTGGCACCGCGGTTTTCCTTCGTCCAGCCGACCGGTTCTTCCGCCAATGCGGCCCGTGTAGTGGGCCACGGTTCCTCCCGCACAACCAGCACAACAGCGCCGGTTTCCTTTTCCAAGTTTCCGGCACAACGCGATGACATAGTTCTTTCCCTGCCTCTATTTTCCAATTCTAAAAAGACCAAGAAACGATGGAGGGTCGTCGGGCTGTGTTTTTTCAGCCCGCACCCTCCGCGTTAGGTAGTAACAATAGGCCGAAGATGAACAAGGTTTCAATAAGCACAACAAACAATTTTTATTCAAATAAAAATTGGAAACAAAACACCCTACCTCGAATAAGGTTCGTGGTTGACAAGCATCGTGGATGACGTTGCCGTTACCGTCGTCGTCGGTGTGCACCCGAGAAAGTGACGTCTCCTCTTTTGTCACGAAGAGAATAATAGAAGACGTGTCATCGCTAGCGAGTTTCCACGTCGGTGTCTCCTCCCTTTCTGTGGAGGATGAAAAGGATAAAGAACCGAGGTCGCCGAGTTGACGTTCTTCGTTGGAGAGTTGGCGTTCTTTGACAAAGGGGAAATCCTTCTCTTATTCACAAGAATTCTCTCCCAAAAATTTCCCCCACACAACAAGACAAAAAACCATTAAAATAAGGCCACCCCTTATTTTAATTTAACTTTACATGGATTTCAAAATTCAAAATCCATTTCACTTAATTAATTAAATCATGAGTTGTTTAATTAATTAAGTGATAGGTTGGAAAGTTTTAATAAAGTGAGAGAGTTAGAGGAAGAGTCCTCATTAATTTAGTGGAGTTATCAAGTTTAAAGGGGAAGTTTATGAGAGTTAAAAGAGAGTTATGGGAATGTGAGAGGTTGGGGATCATGTGGGACCCACCTCACAAATATCCTTACATTGGTAGTTAGAAGCTTGTGGGTCCCATCCCAAATCACCCATGTAGGATATAACCACTTTAGATATAAGAATAAAATTTCCCCACAATTTTATTCACTTCTCATTTAATCCAAAAATTTTAACTTCTCCTCTCATAAAAATTCAACCGTGGTAAAGGTCCCTTTTAAGCAATTACCGGCATAGCGAGTTCATCGGTGCCCTCAGATTCCAATTTCGAGCACTGGTTCAAAAGATATAAAAACATGTTCATTCGTTCACTAAACGTACCCAAGCTAAACTTCAGAAATTGATTCCGGGCACACCGGGCCTCAGAATCAGGTGTCGTTAGAATCCACAGACTCATAAAATTCAAAAGTATTTAAGAAAAAAAATTTCCTTGAAATTCATGGGTCTTTACATGGAAATACAATTTCCTCATGACTATGAGAAGCTTAGTGGATGCACAATACCATGATGGTAAATCCTTGAGACTATGGGAAGGTTTAAAAATCGGTAAAATTTCACTAGATATTCATGAATAAAGGAGCTTCATGAATATGAGATAAGTGGTTTGGAAAACAGCTAATAAGATTTTGGGATATTTTTGAAAGGAAATGTCTATAAATAGGCATCCACTCCTCATTTGAAAACACTAATAAATTTTGATAAATTATTGAATCTCTCTGAGTTTTTGAAAGCTGTGAGATTTTAAAATTAGGCATTATTTTTTAGCTTAATCTTAGTGAAAATACTAGATAAGTATCAACTAATGCTAAAGATTTTTAGAAAAGTTAGTTTTGAAAAGATTGGGAGTTTTGTAGAGACTTAATGTTCCATGAACACTAGGAGATTCATGAAGGTTTATAGACTCAAGAAGTTAGGGAGCTTCAAAAAAGTGTGTGGGTTCACAAACACTGGTATTTATTTAAAACATAAAGGGGTTTTCTAGAAAGTTGGTAGCTTTGTGAATATTAGTGTTGAACATATTGTATATGTGAACATTTATTTCAAGTGCATCAACTCAGGACTATGGTTAAAGAAAATTCTCATGCTAATTAGGGACAAATACTTAAATTACCAATCTACTATAGATACCTTCATGTCATTAAACTGAGTAAGACTTCACCCAAGGGTGTGAGCTAGGGGGAGTCTATGAAAGTGTTCTGAGGGAGGCATTGTGTTGTTCCTTAAATTCTTGTAAAGACAGGGTTCCTTGAATGGACTGACTATGTCTAATCATCTATACTCCACAATAACTAGTGAATCGTCGTAGTTTTAGGTATGACCGACACACTATCGATGTATAATCCATGGACTATCCCTTAGTGGTGAACCAAGTAAAACTATTGTTTTTTCTTTTTCATATGATTTTTTAATAAAAACACACTTCCATCAGATATGTTTTACAGGTTCCTACCTACATGGAAACAAGAATCATCTCTTTAAAAGAGAGAGTTGACACCTCGATTCACACCTCCTCTCTCAGGGTGTTCTAGGGTCTTACAAGATAAGACCATCGATATGTGCTACTAAATATTGATATTTTCTATCTATATATTGAAGATATAAGGATACAAAAGTAAATATTCCTTAAGAGTTGAACTCGAAATTCTGCACAAATAACAAAAGTGGTTAAAAATGAAATTATTGACTACTTTTTATGTCATGTAAGTTTTGAATCTAATACATTTTTTGACTGTGTTGGTAATTATACAATTTAAGTAAAAATATTTTATATCAAATTTTATAAGTAATAAATGGTGATAATTAAACTAAATTATCTATAGATTTGAAGTATATAGGTCAAGGTCCTTTGAATAATCCTAGTATATTCAATGATTATAATATTAGTGCATTCAACTTTTATACTATTGTTTTCTATGAATGATTAAAAACACAAAACAATGGTACATTTACAATTATGGATTAGGGTGACTATATAAATTTGGTTGATTTTTTATCTAAATTAGCATGGTAATTTTTTTTTGGTTATTTAAATGCAAGTGGGTTTATATTAATACTGTTATAAGGAAATATTCATTACAATTTACTTTTATCTACTACTCTTGGTTGATCAATGTTGGAGAGCATGAAGAACATGATCCTTATATTTTTTGTTTCCAAATTAAATATGGTATATTATACTGATTATATAGTATATAAATTTTGGAGTGTTTTTGTTCGCATGAAAATGAGAGACATGTATGATATGGGTGATGAATTTGAATTAATTTGTGACATTAAACCCCATCAATAATAATATATTGAATTTATTTTCACTAATGATATTGAAAATATAAATCCTGTGAGGGAGAGTGATAAATATTTAGAAGTACTAGGAGAAGAAATGTCACTAATGAATGGTGATAATAGTATAAATAATAAATAATAGGATTTAAATGTTGATTTATTACTGTTGGTAAATGTTATGTTTTTTATTTATAGTTTAATTGAATAAATATATATGTATTTATTTATAATTAAATGTTGGGTTTAACTATGTTAGTTATTTTTTTTTATTTGTATCTAGTTATTCTACACTCAAATGGGTTTATAGATATGACCCACTATTCATCACACAATTCTCATTCTACCCCAATGTGGAATCTCTACCCATTCATTTTTCAGATTAAAGGCATATTCCATTTTCTTTGAAAAATGAGTTTGTTGGTACTTGGAAAAAGGTATTATCCAAATTATCTATTCATATATGATTAAATTAAAAATTCTTACATAATGTGTTAATAATCATAGGTATTGTATATATTCTATTTGTAGATGTTGTTTCATTTTGAGATGCCCAATAAAATTTCACATCCATCGACATTAAAAATCATATGCAAGAAATGAATAGATTTCAAGTAGATATTATTGAATGAATTAAATTAAATATCTTCACCATTATCACAAATGTATGATTAGTATCCCAAAGGAATTCCTAGAGATTGGTTTAAGGAATCTATTGACCTTGATCATAATGGATCACATTGGGTATTTTATTATATGTTAATGTAATAGTTTTTAGTCTCTTAAAAAATTAAATTTATAATTATATATAATCTTATCAGTTTCATTATTTGATAATTTATTCTAGTAGATGTAATAAATTAATTCCCCACACATATAATTCAATGAGTTTCACTATGAAATAAAGTTAAAAGGTACCCTTTAATTAATTAAAATATATAGCCATAAAAGTTTAATTAATTTAGTTTTTCCAATGTTTGTTATGAACATTTTTTATACAATCAATGGAGGTAGGTTTATCTTTTGGATTAACAAAGTTGTGGTTCGATGTCCAAAAAAAGGATGGTAGATATGTTAATGACCCTATGAAAAACATTGGCATAAAAAATTTTAACAATCAATTAGTGTTACTGAGTTATTGTATAATTTAATGATATTCAAATTTAAATAGAAACTCAATTATGTTTCAGATGCTAAACTCTCCTAATCAGTTTTAGTATCCTTAGAGGATGTTATAGCTCAATTTTTATGAAAGGAGAATTATAGTCATGTGAGGGGATGGGATGAGGACTTCCATCGTTGTGGTTCTTTGGCAGTTCACAAGAATACACCTCAAAAATGTTTTTATAATTTGGGGATCTTGAAGCCCAATGAAAATTCATACACTAAAAAATACTATTAAATATTAATAAACACTTATAAAAACATAAAATTATTAGTTCTCAGAATTGGAGAGTGCATCAAATTCTATGTTTTAGAGGATGATCAATAATACTATATAAGAAATTAAGACACTCATAGGAGATTCAGGATTGGTAATTTTCAAAACTTTACAGTTATATTCTATAATTTACATTTATATTTGTATATTTTTTTACTCATGACAAATGAAATCCAAAATTTGAAGTTTATAAATGATGAATTGGGTAAATTTATTGTTAATAATTAATGAGATATGATGATAATAAAAGTTATATATACTCTCATATTCTAAAATATCACTTCCCATAACAGATTAATATTTTCAATTAATTTTCATATATAATGAGTATTTATTTAATTCTCAATTGTTTAATTCATGCCTAATTATTTGGAAAACTTGATTGTTACTAAATTTAAATGTTTACAGAATATTATATGTGTTTAAATTATAAATGAAATTTTGATTGTGTAAATTTATAAAATTATAATTATGGTTCATATTATAAAATTTTATGTGAGTTGAAATATATAAATATATATAAGTGACAAATGGTTCTTTCATGGTAGTTTTTGTGGTTTTTAAAAAAAATAATGTTTTGGAAATGGAAAAGTTATATTTTTATTTGAACTTCAGGGTGATTATGATTAACGAGGATAATATTTTTAATAAATATCAAATTAAAATTTTATGTGTTTTAGTATTTAGAAATTATAAAAGTATTTTATAAACATAAATTAAATAAAAATAATATTTTTAGTGGTTTGATTCAATATTAATTGATAATTTTTTTCAATTGATCAAGCATGATAATTCTCATGTTGAAATGAATAAATTTGTATTTTGGATTTTTTTCGATTAGGAACATTGGTTATGAATTTAAAATGGTTAAATATTCCATTGAAATGTGAATGGGTAATGGAAAGCCTTTATTATGCACTTAAGGTCATGTTTCAATTAGACCTTAATTATTTAAAGGTGATTTAAAATGAAAATATAAATTTTTTTGAACTTAAGGGTTTTTTTGATTGAAAATTAAATGATTTTGGATTATAGTGTCATTTTATTCCTTCCATGAATATATATATATATATATATATAATTCATTATGAATCGATGAAGGAAAAGTGGTGATTTATAATGATTTATGGATTGTTTGGACAACGCTTAATGGGAAGAGACTAGTGAAACTTATTGGAATGTATTATTTTTTTTATTAAATGTTTTTAAAATAGTTTTTCACATGGTTTGAAATATTTTTTAGGACTGAAATATTTTTTTTCAGTGATCCATTTTACTCTTGAGTTATAAATAGTGTTATTTGATCCATATAGTATTAATATGGATTCGTGGTAACCATAAAATTGATTCAAACTATTACTTAATGTTTCTTTTAAAATGTAATTCCTTTATTATAGTTTAAAATATATTTAAAATGTAGTTTTGGATTGGAAATGTTTTTAATTGGATTTTGGTAAAGAATAAGAAGTTTTTAGGGTAAGAGGACCTTGTTTGGTAAGAAAACCATGTGAGTTATTTTTTTTATACTCATTTTAACTTATTAATTTGTGTTTCAATTCTAAATTATTTAATATTCATTGAATATGTTCATTACTAATGTGGGTATAATTACTTTAAATCCAGGCACTGATGTTAATAAGAAGGGATTGATTTATGAGCAGCATCACCCACTATTAGAGAGATCAGATGATATATCTTGAGTGATAATTTATATGTTTCTTGAGAAACATAAGAACTAATATGTTATAAGTTATAATTATATTTAATTATTTTGTATAAATTGGTATATTATATCGTAATGTATGATATAATTATCATTAGATTGTATTTAATGGATATATTACATATAATTTTTTTATTAGTCTTATATGAGATGTAATGACATATGTTATGTTCAATATATGTACATGAAAGGTTAGTGATAATTTTAACTGCCTATAATTATTTAGGTGCAGTTTTAACCAAAGAAAAATAATTAATGATGGTATTAACCACCACAATATAAGGAATTTTATACAGTAATTTATTAGTTATTTTATAAACCACTATGAAAATAATTATAGGTTGTTTAAACCACCACCTACATTTTAAAACTTTCTAATAAATTAAGAACAAAATATATATAGGGACTCAATTTAGTGATAGTTCTAAACCAACATTATTTATTTAAGATATTTTAGAAAACTAATGAGAATAAATTAAATTTACATGAGATAATTATTTATGAAATTTGAAATAAATAATTACTAAAAAAATTTAATCACATATAAATTAATAATTGAATAATATTTGGATGTGGTTTACTAAAATCATCACTGAATGGCCTGGTGGTAATTTTAACTACTTATAAACCCACAAAACTACCACTGTCACTTAATTTCCCTATAGTTTTTGTTTTGGATTATAATATATGCATATACTTTACATGTTCTATAAAGGTGTTGTGTATGGCCTCTTGTCTTTATTGGTATTTAGAATTCAATCATAATTTTATAATTTTAAAATAGTTGGTGGGTAAATTTTTATACAGGTACTCGACTTGGAATTTTGAGGGTTTGAACCTCTCAAAATATCTATGTTGGATTTGATTTTTTGTGATCTTGGGGGTTTTGGGGTAATTGGAGTGCATGAGAGGAATGATATGTGATTCTGGTATAAAGCTAAGGTGGTGCATTTCCATCTAATGGTTGACTAGTGGCCACCATCTTGTTGGTGTCTTTTTAAGTGGCCAATGTCTCTACCTAGGGTCATCGGATGGATTGTGAGCCTAGAACTGGCCAACCAATGTCTTGAGTTTCATTTTTTAGAAGGTAGAAACAGTTCATTTACCCTTAGCATGACCTTTCCTCATTACCTGAAGATGTCCATTTTAGTGTTATTTATAGTCATATAGGATCACCCCTTCCCCTCTCCTTGGATATAGAGGATCTTCTATGGTTATTGGTCATTTTGGATTCCATTTGTTGTATTTTAAATCTCTTAGTGATTCTAACACTCCCTTAGTGTCTTTTCTAGTTTTATCTTTTTGAAAAAATCTATTCTACTATTTTTGTGGGTCATATCCTATTTTTAGGGCGTTTTCTAGTTCTTTATTTTCTTTCATTATAGCTCGAATTAAAGGATTATACTGGATGAATAGAGTTTAATGAGTTTAAGGTAGGTGGTCCCTAAATATTTCACCCAGTATTTCATTATTTAACAACTTTGTGTTTTATTCCATCATACCAGCCTCACCACGGATCACCTGGAATTAAATAAATGATTTAAAATATTTTTTCCTTAATCATGAAACTTTTTAGAATTCATTAAACTCTAGAAATGATAATCCTAAAGGACTAACCTAACCTAGAATTGACCCTTGATTTTCTTATAAGGCATGATGGCCTCAATTTTAATGTTACCCTTCAGTTAGACCTAAGGAAATGTTATGCGTCAAATTGAAAAATAATAATTTTTTTTTTTGAATTTTTTTATAAGAATGGAATTAGTAATTGTGAATGGATGGAAAATATTTTAAAAATAACTATGTAAAATAACAAGTGAGATTATTTATTAATATTTTGGTGGTTAAATGACAAACCATGTCTTGTAAAGTGGTTAATGAATTTCCTAACGTAAAATTAAACCTTCTAGATTAAAGTGTATATATTAAATTAAATGGGTATGTAACCCCCCTATTAAATTAAAAAAAATTATGCATAATATCCCCTTGTATTTTAAAATTAAATGAGTTGATTATGAAGTGGAAATAAATGTAAGGGAATTTAATTTGGTATTGGTCCTAATTATAATTAAATATGATAAAATGTTATATAGTTTATTGTTTAAAATGATATTGAATATTGAGTAATTTTCGGATGAGAACTTATATTCCATATGAAAAATTCTACTTGGGAATGTTGGGATTGGTTCTTGGATTCCATATGATACTTAATAGATGGGAATTCTGGGATGGTTTCCCTGATTCTGTGTAATCAATAACAAATTGGGAATGTAAGGAAGAGTTCTTAAACATCATGTTATACTCTATGATTGGGAATGTTGATATGAGTGATCAAATTCAATTTTAATTTCAAGATATTCTCATTATATTTTGTGTAACAATTGATAATGAGGAATGTTCGTATGAGATCTCATATTCCATGGAAATTCCAAAATGAGCATCTGGATTCCATGAAATGATAGATTACTAGGGAATTTCATGATGAGTGCTCAGATTCCAGTTGTCACTTAGGATACTAGTAATTCTCAGATGATCCATATATTCAATGTGATTATTTAGGGTTGGCATGATCATCATGATAATCTCAGAGACAAACCAGCACTAGTCGAAGAAGGTACGATAGATCATGGTTACAAACCTAAGGATTGAAAATGGTATAACTAAACTTAGGCGTCTTCATGAACTCAGGTCATTGGTGTTTTTTTTATTTTTATATATATTATTTTGAAAATTATTAAACTATATATCTTTATCAATTCTTTATGCACTCTTATCTCAAACTGTTTATTTTAGGGATGCTTTAGTGGGTGGCCTAATAAGTTATACTCACACCCAGATTGGGTTGTCATGCCACTTTTGTACTTGATAAAACGATATTCTTGATTCCATGTATAGGTTAAGGATATGGCCTAATTTTGATTGTTTATTTTTCTTGAAATTCTAGGACAGGGTATGGATGATGGGATCAGGTATGACTCAAGACCATATGAGGTCAGTTTATAGGCCTCAGTTGTATTTTTTTCTTTTATTATTACTAGAGTATGATCTTCCCAAGGGGGATTTGGTATGTATAAATCATTCATGTATTACTTAATCTACTATTGTATTAATTTTTTGGATATTTCTCTATTTATGTGTGTTTATGTGGATTCTATATCTGATTTATGTTTTCTATATTGTGTTTTACACTCTGAAAATAATTTCATAGTCTCCCCATGGTAAATTCATAGACCCTCACCATTATTCGACATCCTCTGGCATACAGGGATGCACGCCTGAGGGCTTGTATCACACTGAACCAAGGCATTGGTCAAGTTTCCTCTAGGTCAAGGCATAACAAAGTCATATTGGAGAATTATTTTTCTTTTCACTTACTATTTAGGTGACGTTGATAAGATACTATTATGTTTTTAGATCTTGGTAATAATCTCATTCATGGGTGTTGTAGCCCATCATAAGTGGGAAAATATAACTCACCAAGGTTGAAAATTGTTGTTCTATATTTTTGTTTTAAAAGTTTATTTATTTCCACCATGATTGTACAACATGATCCTAATGTTATTAATTTATGGTATTTTTTCTTAGTAAATATGGTAAGAGGGTGTGTGTGTTCGTGTATCATGCATGGAATATATGGTTGATATTCCATCTGTATGTTTCTTGTGATTCATAGCCTCTAATTTTTTGCATGTACTGGTGTTTTATTTACTTTTTATAGATTATATATTCTATTCATTTATATATACCTATGGTTTTAAATAATGGAGGTGGATTGGTTATTTAAAGTGTTTGTAACCATTTATATGGTATTTTCACATATAAATGTACTGTGAGATTCTAATTGACCAACTTCTTAGGTGACTTTTGATTAATAGGTAGGTAGAACTGAAATTTAATGTGATGGTTTTAGTTAAATAATGTGCCATTAATAAAATTATAAGGTTTTTTCCCTTATAATTCTTTTAATGGAATTATATATAACCAAACCTAGTTTGTTATATCTAAATAAATTAGAATGGTAAAAACATGAATAATTAAATGATTTAAAATATAAATCCTTGGGGTTTTAAACGTTTGTATTTTTCATAAAGTGAAATAAGAAATGTTGGTTTCTATAGGGATTCAGGTGATTTGTATGCTTCATGGATATGAACTAGCCTTGTGTATAGGTAGTTTGGGGTTATAGAAAACCTGATTGGTGAGACCCTTGGATATGGTTTTTGAGACATTTATAGGTTTTTAATACTTGATAGGAAGATATTTCTTATTATTACTATAATTGGGTTGGGACCTTGGGCTTGTGAGGTTTCCCCTTGTATTGTAGTTTCTTATGAACCTTCTAGATTGTGACCCATGTGGGTTGTGTTGGAACTGTACATGGGTGTCTTGGAACACAGTTATGATCTGAATGGGTGTGTATATATGGTTTTGTGGGACCTAGGGTAAGTATTTACCTTGTTACATTTATGGAATTTGTTTTAGAATGAGGGTTGGAGTGCTTCCCATGAGATATGGATTGTGTAAGACCTAAATTTGGGGCTAGGAGTGAGAGCCTAACAAATGTTGGAGTATGAATCATGGTTGTAGTGTTGAGTCGGTGGTTTCAGTGTTTTATGGTGACTATTATAGGGGTTTCCCTGGTGTAGTGGGTGTTTTGGACATGCAAGGGGTGGTTTGGTTCTCTGGTGTATGTAATTGATGCACAAAAGGTGTTATTAGGTTTCTGATAAAGGAATGAATATTCCTTGGGTATTTTATAAGTAGAACAACTTTTAGTGCTTATGTTTTGGTTTTGATTTCGGTTTTAAGTGGAAAAGATCATTTGGATGTTTGGACTTTTTATTTTGATGTTTTATTAACATGGAAATTAGTTTTAACCCTGGGTGGATAGGTATAAGGCTAGTGGATCATGGTAAAATCTTCTTTTGAAATTATTCCTAGGATGGAGGGTTGTCATTTGGCTAGGTAAAACTAATGAGATATGTAAAAATAGTTACATAAAGTATCAAGTATTCCTTCAGTACGATTTGATTAATGAGCCATTAGGCTTGGTCAGATGCTTGAGTGGGTTCATAAGCCAATAACTAGAAATGTAGGAATCATGGGATCATGATTTGGGTGTGGTAAATGGTCACAGGGGAATATGTGACTGAGGATTTTCAATGAGATCAAGGTGGTGAGAACATTCTATAGATGCGTGATGTTTTTGGGTTATCTAATAAGGCGACTCAGGAGTAAACACCCATTGTTTTTCAGTGAGAATAGGCTGATTCACATAGGCTATACATATAGAATTCTTGGTTTTTGATTGGTAAAATGTAACATTTATTTTTACATTGAAAAACATTTGGGTCTTGGTGATGTATAAATGGTTTGGATGAGGTAGTTCCACTATGATTGTTATGTTCACAACTTCTTGGTAGAGGGTCATGGGGTTATGGATGGTCTTGGTTGATGAATCCCACTCGATGTGGGGTGGCTTTGAGTTGATGATATGCTTTTATATAGGTATTCCCAATGCTTTGAATTATTTTTGAGATGTCCTTATAGAGAGAGGTGGTTTCATGAATATATTGGAGTGAGGTGGGACAAATGATCGGGCTTAAACTAGTCAGAGTCTCTAAGGGTTAATGGATGCATAAAGTGTGTATCGAAATAGAGAAACATGTTTTCTTAAGTTAGAACTATGGAGGTTGTTCTCAAGGAGTGGTGTAAGTTAATTCATATTATAATGACACAAACATTATAAATTATTTTTTTCTCCTGAATAATTGAGTATAACATTATACACATACAATACATAGAGAAACTAACAAAATTTTACTTCATTATGGAGATCATTACATTAGTTAGAAACCAAACCCATTAAAATTCCAAACATTACAATGGGAATAGAAAATAGAAAATAAGAAAAGTACAATGGGAAAATTTGAGTCCTTCCAATCTGTTAAAATCATTTCTCCTATGAACAACACTATAGAGAATAAATAGAATATTGGTAAACCAATCTAAATATTTGAAAATTAAAATATTGAACATTGGGAGAAATTATAGTAAATAATATAAGAAGAAATAAATAGGTATTTATAAGAGGTAATGTGACCATTGAAATATTAATGTGACTGTTGGAATAGTAATGTGCCTGTTGGAATAGTAACCTCACTTTTAAGAATAGTAACTGGACCATGGGAAATATTAATTTGTCCTAAAAATAATAAAGTGTAATATAAATAATATTTATCAGGATTAATTTAATAAAATATAAATATTATAATTATATAAAATAAATATCATGATTAAAAATGAAAAGAAAATATAAACACCATTTTAATAAATTATATTTTAATGTATTTCATAAAAAAACATATTTTATTTTAAAACTAAAATAATACAAGTTAGAAAATTATTCTTATAATATGAAACTAATTTTCAGAATCATCACTTCAAAATTTTCCAAAGGTGGTTACTTTTCTAATTTTATGAAATACTTAAATTTTTAGGTGAATAGTAAATATAATTTTTTTTCAAATGCCACATGTTTTATATCATAATAATAATGTAATAATGACTTAATAAAAGATAAATTACTTAACTCATCCCAAAAAAATTTAATAAGATAAATGGGTCATTTAAAAATAATAAACTTAAGTTCTATACCTAAAAATTGTTTTCCAAAATCTAAAGTCAAAAGTATTCTATTAAAATAACATTTTTTCTCTTTTTAACATTTCCATTTAAATAAAATAATGAATATAGATTATAAAGTTGTTTAAAATCATAAAACAATTTTATTTTATTTAAATATTCTTTATAATTTCAAAAATATTACTATTACATGGACTACATTGGATATATTTTTTTTAATATTTTAACTCCAAAATACTTTTCTCCTCAAGTATAAATAACCCCTCACCCCTCCCCTTGGAAGCCCACTCCTATATCATTTCATAAAACCAAATATATGACCAAATACCCTCTTTAAAACCCATTATAATCCTTAGGGTGTTTTTTTAGTAATAAACTCCAAGTATTCAAGGATTCTATTATTGTAAGATGTGACATCGAGAAGGGGGTATGTTTTCATCAACTTTTCTTCTCATTTTCTTCTCCATCACATTTTATCTATTACTTCTAAACCCAGGTCTTATATAAATTAATTTATTAGTATTTTGAAATTATATTAATGATGTTAACATACTATAATAATTTTTTATGATATATTTATATTTTACACTTCCATTCCTCATCTTTTGGAAATGTCTCATCAATAGTCAGTTAATCTTCAATGAGGATGTTTCCAAATCTCTATTTATCACAAAAAAGTATGGATTATAATAATAAATTATTAATAATATATAAAATTTTAAAATATAATAATTTATAATGTTTTTTATTTGATATTAAAATTTTATAAATAGAAATTAAGAAAGAACAATAAATTAAAGCAATACGAGATATTTTAAATAAAATATGATATCAAAATGTTTCAACTTTAAAAAAAATAATTGAGAAATTAAATAAAAAGATTATAATTTATAAATAGTGAAAAAAATGAATATAATTCAATTTTTCCATGTTTTAAAAACCAATTTTCATTATCCTAGTGGAGGAATAGAGATAAAATAAATCGGTATTTAAGGTAATGGAATTCTCAAAACCATTTTGTTATTTTAGGTTATCTCCTGATTCACATTTTTTTATGAATGGATATTCAAATATTGTCCATAAAAATTCCTTTAAATATTCATTACCTTATCTTTTTGGGTATATACATGTTCTTACTCTGTAATAATGATTTCTATGTCGAAATACAATGATATTTTAAAGTGGATTTATATTCAAAAAAAAATTTTTGATTAGTTCTAAGTTATTTCTTATCCACTCACTAATTATGATGTTTTAAGAAAAAATATGTTTCCCTTATTAATTGTGTATCCACAATGGTTATTCAAGAAAGTATTCTTTATGAATCTTTTATGAAACCCATTCCTTTCTATGGTTTTATTTCATGACTACAATTGATATATGTTCCCACTCCATATGGTATGCTTAATTGTATAAATTTTATGATGTGATGGGTGGGATAAGAATTATATATCCCTATAATTCATTGGTTAATGTGATATATCTTATGAGATTATGTTTTTTATGAATGAATATGGGGTTACCTTTGTTAACAATTATGATGTTATGATTTATGCACTTTTGTTATGTATGAACATGATTATAGATTTATTCACAACTATATGTGGTAATTTTCCACTATGTTATTATGTTTCATTATTATATATATTATACATTTCATTCCTTTAGCAATTGTTTCCATCATTATTAAGATAATGATACTATTTTTATGATATGATGGTGTTAATTATTCTCACCCATGTACTATTAATTCATATCCCTTATTCCTCCAATGAAATTTATCCCCTTACTTGGATTTTAGATCACCTATTTATTTTATTTATATCCCCAAGTGAATATATGTACTAAGGATATCATGACAAATTATAGAAGTAAAATATGAAGGATTTAAATAATGTTTAAGTTTTATTATATAAAAGTGATGTATGAGCCTAATTTTCCCAATATACTATATATTCATATCTCGTATTGTGTCACTATTATGTTTTTTATCTTAAAAATGATGTAATGGTCATGTAATATAAATTTGGGTTTCTATGTATATTGTGGAGAGTACACCATGAGTTGTTCGAGGTAATGGTCCTCATTATGGACTAGATGTTGATGAATGTCATGAATTCCAATATCGAAATCCAGGAATGGGTGGTAGATAATGTTTTTACTATAAATATAGTGATAGTGGGATGTCCATGTCCAATATTTGAGTTCAGAAATGAATATAACATGGGATAGGTTGGTTGGTAGTTAAGAGATGTTTCATCTACCCCCCTCACCCCTCTTTCTTCATAACCCATAAACGGAAAATTTTAGGGACATTTTCAGGCAGGTCAGATCTCCCCTTACCCTCTCATTATCCTAGGTGGATATTTATCATTTATTTGGAGTGTTGGCTTCCATTGGTCATGTTTGAAATATTTTGGTGAGTTTAACACTCATCTATACTCTTCTATTATTTTCTATTACTAAAAAAATATATTTTTTCATTTATGTAGGTTATTTCTTATTTTTTGGGTATTTTTCTAGTTCTTTGTTTTCTTCCATTTTCTATCGAACTAATGAACAATACTTAAAGATTATAATTCTATAATGATAAGGTAGGTGGTAACTAAATTTTACCCATTATCTCACATTATTTATTAAGTGTGTGTGTTACATAGTCATTTCAGCCTCTTAGTGCATCACATAGAATTAATTAAATGCTTTAAATTGTTGTTTTTCTTAATCAAGTAATCTTTTGACATTCATTTAACTCTAAAGAGGATAAACCTAGTGAACTTCCCTAGACTAAAATTGAACCTTGAGTTTCCTATTAGGCATGGTGGACTCAATTATAATGTGTCCCTTGATTTGGACCTAAGGTAAGGCTATTTTATAAATTGAAAAGTGATAAATTGTTTTTGAAACATTTTTATAAAAATGAAATCATGAATTATGAATGAATAAAAGTCTTGGTAAAGCCCCATGTAAAATAAAAAATGGAAATTATGTATTTGTGTTACTATATTTAAATGTTAAACTTTGGCCTTTAATGTTCTTGATGAATTTCATGTTTTAAAATGATAGATTATGAATTAAAGTGTAAATAGTAAAGTAAATGGGTGGGTAACCCTATTGTTAAATTAAAAAACATGAAGGGGATGTTTTATATACTTATTTATTTTAAAATTAAATGAATTTATTATTAATTAGGAAGAAAAAAAATTAATTCAAGTTTCCCTTGGGACTAATGATAATTAATTTGGATAAAAGATTATATAATTAATTATTTAAAATTATATTGATTCCTGAGGAATTTCAGGATGAGTACTTAGATTCCATATGACACATACAACGTAGGAATATTGGGATGAGATAACATATTCCATATGATAATCAATGTATGGTAATGATGAGATGATCACTCAGATTCTATGTAATATAAAATGACTTAGGAAGTCCAAGAGGACTTCTTATACCTAATGTTATACTTGATGATTTGTAATGAAAGGATGGGTGCTCAAATTCCATTGGAATGCCAATATGAGATCCTTGGATTTAAAGTGAAGAATGATAATGTGGGATATCCGGGTGAGATATAGGATTTCATGGAAATTCTAGGATGATTATGTGGATTTTGTGGGATGAACAATGATGGGGGAATACCAGGATGAGTGTTTAGATTCAATATGACACTTTAGGATACTAGGAATTCAAGTATTATACCAAGATTGAATGTGATTATTTATTATTTTTACAATCACTATCACACTCTCAAAGACACCATGAAAATGGTTGAAACAGGTTTGGTCAATTGAGGTCATGGACCTAAGGATTCATAATGGTATAAAAAACCTCGGGTCTTATCATGAACCCAGATAATCGATGGTTGTTTTTTGTTTTTATATAAATTGTTTTAAAACTTTTGAGATATTTATATTGATCTCTTATGACTTAACTCTTTTCTTAGACTTGTTATTTTTGGGATTTAGTTGGTGGTGGACTACTATGTTATACTCACACCTCACTCAGCCCTCCATTGAACTTGGGTACCTAATTAGAAACTATTCTAGGTTACATGTTTGAGTTTAGATAAGGTCTTGATGATGATTTATTTTTTTCTCAAAATGTTATGATAGGGTATGGGTTAAGGGACTAGATAAGTCTCATAATAGTTGGAGTCAGGTTTTTGGGCTTAGTTTTATTTTGTTCTTTTATTATTTCTTGAGTATGATCTATAGACCAGGGATCTAGTATGTATAAAATAATCATTTATTACAGCATTTATCATTATATTTATTTATTTAAACTTCCCTTGCTTATAGATATTTATTTAGGTTCTATATCTTATTTATCTTATTTAAATTATGTTTCACACTCTGATAATGAGGTCATATTATCCTCATGGTAACCTCATAATCCATTTCTACTAGTTGGAAGTCTCTAGAGAATGGTAAGGAGTTACCAATGTCTTGTGGTACATTGTCCTGGGGCACTGGTTGAGTGGCCTTAAGTTCATGGTGTTACATGACATATGCATGTTCATATATTATACATGAATAAGATTTATTTAAAAAAAATTCTTCGAAATTAATTAAAATAATTATGAAATTTATGTAGGTTTTTTATTTAAATTTCTTATATAATAAAATATTTTTATATTTATATTAATATAACACATTGATTTTTTCTTACATTTGAAATTCAATTTTTTCTACTAATAGTAATGTTTGATACCACTTTTTGAAGTCACCAATAGTTATTATATATTTTTTATGGTATTCTATAATAAATATTTCCAAGCACTATTAGTAGTTACATATAATATTTAGAAACTTCCACTGATGGTCACTAATAGTTTTTGGAAAAAAAAAATCAACCATAGTGTGTGGGTGCTAAAAGCCTTTATCCACCCAAAAAGTCATGATCTTCAAAAATAGATCACCAAAAATATTTTTATGTCATGTAAAGGGTTTAAAAATAAATTTTAGTGGTTTTTAATTCCCATCAATATACTAGTTCACCTTAATCCCAAATGTTCACTTTATCAATTTGTATCAATATGGTTTTTATAGATAAGTATTACCCTATGTGGTAGTGAATCAGGAGATTTTCATATTTAAATTTTCATTCTCTAATAATCCTATTATAAATCAATTATTCTTATTAATTTGAATAACAATAATTTTTCATCTTTTAAAACCTATAACATAGAAGAATAATAAAACAAATAAATAGAATTCTTGATATTTGCATGATTAATAGTTAAATATGGTAAAATATTAATCCAAGGTGTAAATAAAGGAAGTCATCAATATAGATGAATCTATAACTTACTATCAATGATTTTAGTGAGCCTAATTATTTAGAGATTTATTTTCTAAATCAATATAATTATATATTTTTTATATCAAGGGTGATATGGGTACTCATTGATTCCTTGTGTAATTGTAAAAAGTTAAATTTTTTGTTTATAAGTGAAAATAATTAAAACTGATGAGTTCATATTCTTCATGACTAGCGGAGATCTTTATAAAAACACAAATATTATCAAACTAGGGATTCGAATTAAAAAAAATCAATTTATCATTTTATTGAATAATTTAACTTAGTTAGTTGTGAAGTTTAAATTTATTTATCTTTGGATATATTAGAGACCCATTTTATCTATAAAAATTCCATTTGTCATAGAATTATTTTTGTAATAGTGAATTCCATAAAACCAACTAAACAGTAATTTTTAATTACCATTTCAGAGCCCGTGGGGGCTGGGTGAGTTGGTTCAAGGTGGTGGTGTCCCGTCGTCGAGGTTTCGGGTTCAAGTCCTCACAAAGGAAATGTGCACCATTTTCCAGCAATCCTCGTGTCCCCTCGACTCTGTGGGAACTGGCCCAAGCCCAAGGGGTGGCCACCTTGGGCCTAGATGGGGAGGTGTGGCACGCAGGTGGTGTAAGGCTGCACCTACACACGCGTTAACCATTAAACACTTTTTCTCATGTGGGCTGGGTGAGTTGGTTCAAGGCGGTGGCATCCCGTTGTCGAGGTTTCGGGTTCGAGTCCTCGCAAAGGCAACATGCGCCATTTTCCAGCGATCCTCTCGTCCCCTCGACTCCGCGGAAACTGGACCAAGCCCAAGGGTTGGCCACCTTGGGCCTAGCTGGGGAGGTGTGGCACGCGGGTGGTGTAAGGAAGCACCAATACACGCATTAACCGTTAAAAACTTTTGCCAACGAGCCCGTACCTGAGTGGTAAGGGCTCCTTCTTGGCATCCAAGAGACCCGGGTTCAAAATCGGGTGGAGGCGAATTTCCGGGTACTGTAGAAGTCACTGTAGCAGTTACTGTTTGATACTATAGCAGCCAGAACTATTCACCCTATTTGGGACTTCGGGCCGCCAGTTTGGGCCTATGGGTCTCCAGGGCCTTCGGGTCATCATAGGCCATCAGGCCACAGGGCCTTCGGGTCACATAGACCATGGAGTAGCCCAGTTCACACAGAAAAGGCCCCAGAAGAGGATCAGAGCAAAAGGAGTAGCAGCCACGAGATGCAAAGCTAACCGGATTGGAAGAATGATAGGGTATGGCAGCCGCCATCGGGACCAAGCACCATTCAGCTTTGTACGGGGAAATGCTAGCTGATCAGCAATGCAAGGTGGGGATCTAAGGAGATCAATGATGCAAGACTCTAGGGAGGGGAAGTTCTAGTGGGCTCGGTCTATGGGTTATGTAATGGGCATGGTATGCCTCTGGGCCTTCATGTCATGTATCACGGGTCATGTCGGGCCTTGTGCCTTGGGCCTACGGGTCATGTATGGGTTCCCCTTCATCCCTTAAAAGGGAGATTATCTATAATAAAAATAAAAAGTAGGCCTTCGAGCCATTCGGTCTAATTACCATTTCAGGTATATAAGTAGATATGCATGAAGTACACTTAACATTTTAGGGTAGAAATTTCTTCGTCCACTATTATAATGGTATTTTCTTTAGATTAATTGTCATATCAAAAGGTAATAGTAGATCAAAATCTATAATGAGAACCTTGAGATACTATGACATTAATCTTAAAAAATGTCCTATAGTGTAGGTACGTCATACTAACTGGACACAATTGATGTCTGACTATCAGGTGTTGTTGGATCATAAGCATTGAGGCATATTCTTAGGAATTTCACACTTGGTGATCTCTAGTTGTTTAGATCATGAGGAAATACCCACCAATAGGAACACCGCCTATTTCAGGTTTCATTGGTTGTTCCTATCTTCGAACATTGTTATTGTTCTCTTGAATTGAGACCACTATCAATGTGTGTCATTTGATAATGTAATTTGATGTAATAAAAAAACCATGATAATGAAATTGTTGAAAGCTATCTTATGTTGGGTGCATGATTGGTGTTATAAAATTGGTTGAGTGGTCAAGATAGAATTTGATTCTTCCGAGTTGAGGAAGTAATATATATTAGGCTCGGTTGATCAGGATGGTATTACCTTCATAAATCCTTATCCAATGTAGTAAGAGGTAATTCTATACAATTATATCAACAAATAATAAATCAATAGATGATACTAACACAATTGTGTGTCCTAATTTATGATATATCTAAATAAAAAGAGATTATATTACATAGTGTGGGTTCGTAGGTTTGTTTTCATTACTATGAAAATTCCTTATCACTTTAGGAGCCTTGATGAGTTGATAGACTATACTCTTGGTATGTGAATACCATTCCCTACTATCAATACAAGGGCTTATGAGTCATACAAAATATTGTATTCAAGAATATTCCCTAGTCTTGTAAATAGGAATATTGGATATGGTGGGACCCACCATGTGGTTTCAGAGTTACCCAAGTTATCGATCATTGATAAATTAATTAATTATTATTGAAGTAAATAATAATTGGGTCAAATTTATTAATTAAAATTATTCATGAGGTAATTAATGAATATGATAAAAAAACTATATGAATGAATATTAGTTTAATATTCCAGGTTTGTTTAATATTAGCAAGAATTACAGGTCAAGTTAAGTGACTCATTTTTATCACATAATATATTTAATATATATTACAGGTATGTGATAAAATATAAATAATATTTATGACACATTGTAGTTTACCGTGATTAGTTATTTATTACTTATTTAGTGTACTGGGGTCAGGGAACCCTTTCATGGAATTTTATCATCCACGATATATATGAGGATAGAGGCTATTGCAATATGATTATTCACTGTGATTTCTTTAAATCCTCTCTCTCCTCTCTCAATTTATAGAGATAGAAGATCTCTAACAAAAGTATAGAATTGAGCTTATCTTCCTGCATCAAAGGAACATTGATAAAGTGATCATTAAGATGTTGAAGGCATTGTTGGATCTCTGCACCTGCACCTGAAATATGAATATCGGCACTCTTGTGGATTTTTTAATTGTGTGTGGTTGATCTAGAGGGATTATTCTTTAGATCCTTCACGTGATCATCACTAGAGATGAGTGATGGACAAGTGCACTTTGATTTTAAGTATGTTCATGTTCAGTTTTAATTTCTTTGATCTTTTTAATTCATAAGAGATCCTTGGACTATACCATTACTCATATCACCAGAGACAACATGTTCTGTCATTTCTGGTGATAAAAATTTTAAATCCCAAGCCCACCAGTTTCCACTACATTCCCTAGTACCTTTAATGGTATTAGATAGAGGGAATAAATTTTATAGTTCAAAAGAAAATTGTTTTTCTTTAAATGAATGTACAGGTTTAAAAATCGGTCACAACAGATCTCACTACGCTTTGATCCGATCTCGGATGACCAAGTTACAGTCAATGGAGAACAATTTTATGTATCGAAAGTATTTTTTTTTTCAGGTATTAAAATTGAAGAGTGTGTGTGTGTGTCTATATATATATATATATATATGGTGGTTGATATTGTAATTCTATTTTCTTCCCAAATACAGACTGGAATACCGGTGACTGGAACATTTTGTTTTCTGGTCAGTTTTCTATTCCATTGATTTGTGGAAATAGTATTAAAAATTATTGTTATTATTATTCATGGGATAATAGTAATTAGGGAGGGTTTGGAATTCAAACAAGGTGGTGTGGAATTATCCACACAATACAAGATGAAATTTAATAAAAAAAGGAGTTTCTTTCCTAGGGGTGACTTGTCCTAGATTTAATAAAACAAAAGTTTTAATTTTTTTAGAAAAAAATATTTTAGAAGTTTTTGTCTTGAGTGGGACCCCCTTGGGTTTCTCTCCTCCCAGGCCTCTAGAATAAACACCAGTTCCCCCCATCAATTATCCCAGGACAATAGGCTCCACCCCATTCTGGTTTACCTCTTCTAATCACCCTTACCTCCCTCGAGAGCATGCTAGGTCTGCTCCACACCGGATAGTTGAATCTCACCACCCCAGCTAGCTCCCTCTAGAATGTGGCCACTACCCCCCCCCCCAAGACCAGTCATGAGTTAGCCTACTGGTATTGCATGATATGGTCACTACAGCCTATCGGCCTACTCGCACCATTATGCCAATGTAAGTGACCCTATGAACCTAAGATTCCCTCCCCCGCTATGAGCTATCACATCACTTTCTAGATTTGGACACCTCATGGCCTTCCCATTGCTGAACTGCCCTCCTGTGGTCACCCATGCCAACCACTGGGATACAGCCACATCACCAGTCGATGTCATGCCTCTCTCACGTAATTGTGACCATCATCACCTCCAAGGTTACATATCCTAGTCTACCTCAACCATTGTGTCATCTCATACCTACCCTAGACTTATCCTGGTAATGCCGCATCGGCTACCTCTCATCCACCGTACTACATCACCTCACCTTGATCACCCTGATCCATCCCAAAACAAGTCTAGGAAGGTACTCCAGACCCAGATCTGCTCTGGGATGGCTTGACCATCCTAAAACACCCCTACACGCAGTCTGTCTTGCCCGGTATGGGCTTGTGCGAGGTTTTCTCGACCCTCTTTGGCCCTGTGCAGGTTTTTTTGAATATAGGTAAATTTATATATTCAAAATTTAATTAAATTAAATAATTTTATTTTAAAAATTAATTTAAATTATTTAAAATTAATTTTTTGATTAAAAAATACAATCAAATTTAATTTAATTAATTTTGGAATATAAAAATAATAATTTTAATATGCTGAAAATTAATTTAATTTTACTTATTAAATTAAATTAATTAATTGATTTAATATTTGAAATTAAAATTAAATTAATATATGGACTGAATGAAAATATATTATTTTAATTTAAAATAATTTATTTAATTTATTAAAATCCCTCATACTTAAATTATTACAATTTAATTTTTATCACGCTTTTATTTTACTCATTAATTGGTCTTGAGCACTGAAAAAATGTGTGTATGTCTATTTTTATTTTTTTAATTAATCATTTATCTATGTGCAATGATTTTAAATAATTAATTAGTTTTATTGATTCTTTGTCATCATCTTGTTTTATGTTAATATATATAAGGTATTACGTGTCCAATTTATCTATTTGTATTTTGTACTCCTGATACCCCCTCGCCTGTGTGTAAATATTTTTTTACAATGACAGGGATGTTATTAGTCATGGACCACACCAAGTCAAAGAGGAATCCCGATAAGAAGTGGATGTACTGGATTGGGACAAGATACATCATGAGTCAATCTATGATTCAGGCATGATACCCCTTAGTCGTGGATGATCTATTGAGTTTAAGTGGATTAGTCAAGTTTAGATGCTCAAGACCAGTTAGGTAGTTTATTTTACTTATGATTTTTTTTTATTATTTTATTAATTTTTATGACAGTGGGAAACACATAAAATAATAAACAATAAAATAATCATAAATAATTGATGGATTTTTTTCTATTAATGTTCAATTTTTGAGTGTGACAATATATAATCAACAAGATTAATAGAAATGGATTACATTCATTGAGAAAAATATAATACCCTCAAAGAAATATTGTCAGAAATGCCTTATATCTTTTGAATTGGAACACAACCTAGTGTTCGGGGTGCTCAGTATGCCATAGTTGAGGGTTCCTCCTAATATTGGGGAGTTCTTATGATGGTGATGGATTTATTTAACTAAAGTTGGAAGAAAAGGAGTTTTCATAACTAGCTTGTTGTAATGTCATATGAATGCATAGATTAAATAATATTTATGATTCTAGAAACTGGTACGTCACTCAACAGATCAAGGAGCCATGAGTTAATGTGGTTGGCCAGCTAAAAACCTACCTCAAACTCTCTGAGTAATGGCATAGCCATACCTTGTAGACTATGAGGGGATGTTCAAGGATCCTTTCCACTAGAATACTCAAGTGGTATAGATTTTGGATTCTAGTATAGAGGGTATTTATTGTTCTATAATATAGTGGGTGACATTAAATGATTGAATTAATTAATCAATAATGTCTAAATTTTTAATCAAGATACAATTATGATATGCTAGGTTTTATTTTTGTAGAAAACTGGAAATTAATACCATAAGAACACTATTATATTTATTGTAAAAATTAAATGTCATGTCTATCGTAAGTTTCTAAAGGTATTATAGGCGCTTTCATATAACACTACAATAACATAAATTAAAGGCACCAGTGTCCCCAATACCTGTTAATCCACCTTAGGAAGTGAGGGTGTAAAACTATTTAGAGGAGAATCGTGTATGAAGCCTATGATTGTTTTTTCATAATTCTATCATCAATTTTTTATATGAGTTTTGGATACAAATATTTTTATATTGATTATTTTACATTGTGTCTCGTCTATGAGAATCTTTAAAGGAAAAATTGAAGTGCATATATGAAAAGTAATAATTACACTAAATTTGTATAAATTGAAAGATGGATCACAATATTTCAAAGGATACCTTATTCATATCATTTTCACACAACTAATCTTGTTTTGTTTAAAATTTCATAAATGAAAATCATGGATAAAATGATTCATTTCATTTTAATTAAGTTTCTCCAAGTAAATAATAACTTAAAGAAAGTATAATATTTAATTCTTATGAAAAAAAATTTAAGGATAAGGATAAAAGTCCAATGTCAAGAGTGAATTTATAGGAACCTTCACAATTCCCTTAAAAAAATAGATATTGGTTAATTAGCTGAAGATTATTAGCTTTGTATATCTCAAAATAAGTCAACAAAAGTTTTAATTCAATTAACTGAATCAAATAAGTTACTAGTCATTTTTTCTGTAGGTATATTCATTTAATATAAGTATTGTTTCTGAAATTATTCTTGGGTATTAAATACAATATTATTATCACATATTTGTATCAAAATACAGTAACCAAGTAAGTATAGAAACATTAATGAAATAATGTGAGTCTTGAAGAAGATGATAAAATGTGGTTCTTAAGTCATCGGTGAGAAGCATACAACTTCTAGATTTCCATGTTTAATGATTCTAGTTTAAATTTTATTTATTATTACCAAAACATTAATCTCACATGTCAAATGGACACAAGGAGATATTACTCTAGTTCAATAATGAATTTTGTTTTTGGTGTTTAATACTCATCCAATACTTTAGTAATTTTTGAACCATTGGCAATACTTGATGAATATAAAATGTAAGACTTATATAACAAGTTTTGTAAAGATAATACTTTCTCAAGAAAAACAAACTAGCTTTCAAGGATATAAGAAGTCTGGATTTAGATTATTTTGAGTTAAAAACATTAGGTATTATCGACACACTTATTTACTTACTTTTTAATAATGAAACATTTAGAAATAATGGTACTCCACAATGCTTTTTGATTTTTTTTAGCTAGAGACTGTGAACTAGTCCAAGGTTAATGTAGTGGTATGTATACTTCATTAAATTCAATTAATATTTTAAGGAATGTTATTGAGAAGTATGGTAGTATCATGGTCACAATATATGAGATGCTTCGGCGTGGTATACCGAATAATATCTTAACCAAAAAATAATCAATCATTATAATATAGCATGGAGTTATTTCATGAATGCAAACAACCTTATCCACATTAGAGATATGATGGTAATGAGGATCAATGATGAGTCTTACTCATTAAAATTTATCACCAAAATGTGTAATGGAATATTTTTTAAATTCACATTTCCTTATACACATCAGAGACACAAGTTATGTAAAGGAACAACGATGTTGAGACATATATTAAATGTAGTGAATTACATTATTTTTAAGACATGCATCAAAAATACCAATGTTATCCCATAACCAAATTCCAACTATTTTGAAAAATGGATATCATATGATTTATAGTATGATGGAAATCTATTATGTCATAAGAAAGTGTGTTTGATGCAAAGTGTTTGTTTGGCCCTTGGCCCCTCGCTTTTTGAAATAAATTTTTTTGACGTTGGATGGATGGAAGAAGTCTATATTATGTAACTAAAAAGGTATCGTGACATCATAGAAATCTAATAAGGGTACATGTTACAAAAATAAAGTTTATGATTGAAGTAATCCACAAGATCATGGAACATTCATTAGGAATTAATATTTTTCATGTGTCTATTATAGGTTAGTAGGAGCACCATTGTTTTCCAAGTAAAATATGTTTAATAAAATAAATAAAAAAAACTTTGGGTCTTACAGTTAGTTAAGACCAGGTTAAAAGTAGCACTCTAGATATTGAATTAAAGTTGAAACCTAATTCCTAGGGAACAGAATCTGATATGGTAGATCTAACGGTTTCTTAGACATATTCAATAGTGCATATACTAACATGGTATTGAATAATACAAGATGGGACAATTTGTGGTAGAATTATTACCAGTTCCATATGACATATATTTCTCCGAGATAACATGCATAGGAATAGGAGGAGATTAAAGTGTTGATTAGAGTTGCATACACTTTTGTGATCGATCAGTCATGTTTTCCATGGTATGTATAAGATATTATATTTCCAAAATATACTTTATAGTAGGAAAATATCAGTTATATCTAGGATAACTATAATAGAAGCAGTCATAACTATCCAATAGGACTAGAGCAAGTAAAAAGGATATATATGTGTGTGTGTGTGTGGTATTTATAGAGGAAAGGGTACTAGTTATGAGGGGACATATACTAGTATTCCTTTGATCAACATGATCTAATATCACAGTCATAATAAGGGTAATGGGAAATAAAATCTCATTTAAGCTAGTGGTAGTCATATCTATAAATACTGAGTATGTTATGGATTCTCATGTAGCTAAATAAGTAGTGTATAATATGAAATTTTTTGTTTTAATTATTGGAATCATACGTAGTATTTAATATTTTATAATTATGATAATTAAATTACTATAACTAGCTATGATTTCAAGTTTATACAATTGATAGAAAGGGATATACTCAGGTATTACATCTCTTGAGGAGTTTTACTCAAGGAGGTGAGGTTACACATTGTAGAAGATAAACAAAATGGAGATATGGAATACCCAACAAATAGATTTGTGGCTCAACGAAAACATGATATTAATCATGTGAGAGATAATAGGGATGGTTAGAAATTTGGATCTACTTCAAGTGGGAGTGTTTTTGTAGTGGGTTCCCTAGACCCAAAAATAGTAATTTTTTATTACCATTTCATTTATAAAGTTAGATATGCATGATGTACACTTACCATCATAGTGTAGACATGTCTGCGTCCAGTATTTAAATGGTAATTTCTATAGATTACCTTTCATATAAAAATTTTATAGTATATCTTCGGTTATAATGAGAACCTTGAGATACTATGATATTAATCATAAACAAAATTTATGTAGTCTAGATACATCATTCTAACTAGACACAATTGATGTCTGACTATTAGGTGTTGGGGGCTCATAATCAATGATAATTTTTATCATAAAGTTCACTACTATTTAGATAAGGTCCTAGAGTCTCACACACAATAGCACATTCAAGAATATTCCTTATTCAAGTTAATAGTAATATTTTACATTATATACCACACCATGGGATTTGAGATTTTTCCAAGTTATTGATCACTGATAAGTAAATAAATAAATTATTATTCAAGTAAATAATAATTGGGTTGAATTTATTTATTAAAATTATTCAAAATTTATTTAGTGAATGTGAAAAAAATATTATAGTAATGAATATCATTTTAATATTAAAGGTTCATTTAATATTATCAATAATTACAAGTAAATTTAAATGTCTAGGTTTTATAACATAATATATTTAATATATATCATAGGTGTTTGATAAAATATAAATAGTATTTATGATGTAGTTTAGTCAGTAATAATTATTTATTTATTACTTATTTAGTGGATGGGGGTTGAGAAACCCTTTCCAAGTATTTTAGCATCCACAATATATAGGAGGAGAGAGGTTCTCAAACCATGACTATTTTATGTGATTTCTTTAGAGCCTCTCTCTCATATTCTTCTTTCTAGAGATAATATCTAAGTATAAGTGATTGGATTGAGATCATATCCTTGCATTGAAGGAACATTGATGTAGTGATCATTAGGACGTCTAAGGCATCACTGGATCATCATTATAGCAACTAAAATTCGATGATCAATGCTCCTATATATTTTTTAAGAATCTATAAATGATCTATAGGAGTTTTTTTGTATCCTTAAAGGAATAGTCACTGGTGATGAGAGATGTATGATTGTTCTTCAATTTGAATGAGGTACACATTCAGTTTTTATTTCTATTCTCTGTTTAATTCATATTAGATCCTCAAACCTTTTCGGGGCTCGGATCACTGAAGAAAAAAATATTTATCATTTATAGTTATAAAATTTTAAATCCTCTGCCCATAGGCTTCCACTGTATGCCTTGATACATTCAATTATGTGGATTTAATGGAATTTTAATCAATATAATTCAAAGGAATGTCTATATAGAGACGTGTTTTCCCTCAAGGTATGATTGTTGAACCCTATTAACGATTTGGTTTGTATAATTTTATAATTTTATATAAAATGTATTATATAATTTTAATATTTTATTTCAATATTTAAAAATAATTATAATTACTAAAATTATTACTAATAATAATTGTGGTGGTCATTGAATCTTTGGCCACACCATCATTGTGCATTTGACACAACTGAGTTTGTACGAGAACCCAAAAACAATCAACCTATAATTATAATATTTATAGTAAGGATTTCATTCTCCTACATTCCATAGATCTTTTAGGTTTAGAGTTTTAGATCATTAGGAAAACTATTTCAAGAAAAAATTTAACTGTTCCATACAACATACATTTTTTCTCCACAAAATTAGGTTCTTAAATTTATACTCTTGTTTCATTTATGACACACTTTCATTGTTCAATAAGGATCTTAATAACTGGAACATTTACATTTTTATAGTTCCTACACGTTCTTAAATTTTGTAAAATCATTTAAAAAATTTGGATGAGAATATAATGTTTAGTAAGGGAAACATAAAATAAAAGAAACCCATTTTTCCATTTAAAAATATAAAAACCCATGAGAAAATTTTCCTTTTTACATAATAATATTTGATTGAAAATAATCAATTGCTTACTCATAAAATCAAATTATTTACACAAAAAAATTCCATAAAATATTACATAAGAAAACATAAAGGAAAAATAATAATCGTGAAGGTTACTTTAGAAATTATATTCATATCACCCTTTCAATGGAATAACATAACCATTAAATTCTTGTATCATTCATAATGTAATGACATAACCAGTTAATTCCAACATAATTCATAATGGAATAACATAACAAATTAATTAAAATATTATTCATAGTAGAATATTTAACCAGTTGATTCCAAAATCATAAACCTATAATGGAATAACTTAACTAGTTATTCCTAATAATATACCTCTGAAAAATAAGTCATTACCAATTTCATTAGAGGGTTATATCAAGACCTCCTATCATAATATAAAATTTACAAAAATCGTAACATGAATTAACCACATAGGGGATTACATTTCCTTATAAAACTCGTAAAAATATTCATTTTAACCAAGAATCGTGAGAAATTATAGTTATCACATTAAAATAAGAAGAAATATTATATTCTTTGATGAATCTTTAAAATGAAAAAATCACAAAACAATGGGAATTAAAATTTAATTTTAAACCCATGAAAATATTAAAATAAAGCTTCAAAATTAATAATGTTCATGATAGTGAGAATATTATATCAAGTGGTAAATGTTGAAAAACATTCTTTTTCCCCTCTTATAAATAATTTCAAAAAATTCTTATACCAAAAATATTTGAAATATTTATGTTAAACAATTTTAAAAAAGTAAAATAAAATTTAAAATTAATTTAATAAATCATTTATGGGTAGCGAATAATATTATTTAATAAATATTAAAATAGAGAAAAAAAGTATAAAATAAAACATTGAAACATTTGAAATGATGTTTAAAGGAAAAATCTTACACCTCAAGTCTCGTCTCATCTCATACATCCTATAACCTCGTGATTAATAAAATTATATTAATATTTAATTTCCTAAGAATATTTTTTATGTAAATTACATTATTATTATTCATTTTATTTCATTAATTATCAAATTTTATTTATTTACTAAAATAGTGTTGGTTGTTTCGGGGTCACTTGGTGAATTCCTCCAAAACTGATTCGATACATTTACAATGTTAAAAGGGGTTATAAAATAGTTTAATAGTCTCTATAATTATATATATATATATTAGTTTTCATTCATATAGCACAAAATTTTTACAATTCAAGAGGTTTCTATAATAGATTCAAATAAGGATAAGTGTCTTAGTATTCTCATTTTAAGTGATTAAATTTTATGATGACCATTTATTGTTTATATTATTAATATAATAGAATATATGTATATATATATATATATATCCTCAATTAAGTTTTAAACATAATATTTATTTGTTAAATGTATTTTTTGAACCATCCACGTAAGGTAGTGATAAAAAATAAAGTATGTCATTCATGGAGGCGATAGTCCGCACATAACATGAGCGATGTTTTCATTTTATAATGGATGAGAGGGAGGTAGATAATGGTTGTTGCATAGATATGATAAATTTTTTTATAATAATGATACTTATTTCATTATATTTTTATTGTTATAATAAATTTTTAAGATCTTTAAGAAGAAAGAAACTTGAAATAACTCGGCTAAGATAATTATATCTTCCTTGGATATCCTCCTTTGCCCGAATGGCCCAAAGCCCTTCATTTTTATTGATTTTTGATAAACCCCTATCAAGGGATGAGGGTAACCCTTAAAAGGCCCGTAGGCTTAGAGATTACATGGCCCATAGGCTTATCAGATTACATGACCTGAAGGTCTTAGGGAATTCAACAAGACTATCTACAAGTAACTGCCCCTCCCTAGCATCTATATCGTGATAGTAGCTCTCCACCTTCGTATATCCATCTGGCTAGGCTTCCCGTGCAAGCACAGGCTGGTCCTGATGGCATATCCAAACCCTCTCATTCTGAAAAATCCATTTGTCTCTGCTCTGGTGAGTGCACCTACTCTGAATCCTCTTTTGGGGCTGCTTCTTTTTGGTAGTGTGTCTAGGGAAACTGCATGTGGCCCGAAGTCCTTAAGGTGGCCCGAAGACTTTAAAGGTGGCCCAAAATCCCTACTGACCCAAAGTCCTGGGTGGCCCGAAAGCCTTAAGGACTATAAGGCCAAACCGGTGGCCCAAGGTGAATAGTTCCAACAGCTACAGTACTAAAAAATACATGTTATAGTAACTGCTATAGTGCCTGCTACAGTACCGGCATAATGTACAGTGAGGCTACAATACCTGTACAGTGTACAGTTCTGCTACAGTACCTGCACGGTGTACAGTACTGCTACAGTACTACTATAGTAACCTAGAAATATGCCTCTATCTAGTTTTGAACCAAGGTCTTGTGGATGTACTTAAGGATACCTCACCAACTTGGCTGAGGCTCATGTGCTCCTCCTTTACACCACACCTTAATCCCTCCTAGATTGGTATTTTGGTGATAACAAAACCTCTAGAACATATAAAATAAGTTTAGGGGAGAATATTTTTAGGAATTGGTCAAGTTAATGTGATCAAGGTGTGTGTAGAAGTTGGGTAGTGAAGGGGTACATTTATAGATGAGAGGGTGGCATTTTTGTAATATTAATTTCTTAATATGAAAAGGAAAGTTCATTTTAAATGAAAGTGGATCAAAAATTAATAATTAATGAGGAAATGATTATATAAGGTATATAATAATCTAGTAAAAAAATTATATATAGTTTTTTATGATATTATAAACCTTTTCCACTTAGTTTAACCCTTTTTACCTCATTTTACATTTACCATGATAACTCCATTTTTGCCTTGTAATTTGTTAATAAAAAAGAAATTATTAAATAATATGAAAATAAAGATTTTAAATATGAAAAAAATTCTAATTAATTCCATTTATAATAGTGATAAAATTAATTTTAAAAAAATTATTCTTAACACAGCCAAAACAATTTTTAGAAAAATGCCTTCTTTAAGCGTAACAATGAATCAATAAAAAAATCATGTATATAATTTATTAACCTGAAAATTATAAGTTTTTTATTAAACCAAGGTGTGTTATTATAAATTTAGATAAATCCAAACATAAATGGTACCTTCCAACCAATCAATTAAATGAAAATAACTAAATGTAGTTTATTTAGATTAAAATGTAACTTAGGTTCCAAAATGTCAATCATAGGATTATAAATTCAATAAAATATTTTTTAATGATTTATTTTAATTTATAGATTAATTTTTGGTCAAGAATGATATTTCAAAACATTTAATGTCATGTTTTTATTATAATGATTTCATAAATGTTACAGTATTTATAAAAAATGTATTTTTTACTATTCGCCCAAAAAACAATCTTTTTAGAAAAATACCAAAAAAACAACCTAAGATAATTTTGATAGCTTAATCCAAAAAATAATTTCATTTTATCAAATTCAATTTCTAAAATTTTTAATTTTTAAATTTTAATAAAATTTTAGGAAAATAATTTATTTAAAATAAAAATATTATTTACTCAAATGAAAACCCATATTCTTATCTTGATAAAACTATTTATATGATAATATTAATATAAATACATAGATTTAAAATAAATATACATTTATAAAATAAAAGGCTATTTATTTATATTTATAAAATTAAAAAACATATTAAAGAAATAAATTTATCCTTCGAATAAAAAAATGTGATAAAATAAACATAATAATTTTCAATGTATAATTGTTATCTAATTGATTATGTAATATCTTTTTAGACATTGTATGAAAATATATACATGTTTAAATTTAATATATAAATTATTAATAATGAATATCAATAATCCATAAAATATATACATTATTAAAAATAAATGGGTCATCACAATATGTGTACACATGAGACATAGGGTTGTGTCCCCATGTATAGGTGAAAACCATGAAAATTACATTGTGAGGGGTAGATTATGATAATGTCGAGTAGTAAAGGTGTGTCAAAGTGGTGGTTGGGTTCTTTATAGGATACAATATTCTAATTTAAAGATGTTTTTTATAAAATAATGCCAAATCTAGAATGGGTGAGAATAATTGAACTTAAATATAGCACACACAATCACAAGTTCTATCAATGGTGGAAGGAAATCCATTAATGAATGAAGGCCCTTTGTGAAGTCTTAACAAACCCATCATCAAGGAGGATAATTATATAGACACTAGATCATCTAGTTGTCCTATTCAAGGGTGATAGATCCTAATATTAAATGGTTCCCTAGGATCCCTTCAATTGAAATAAACTAGGATATATGGGTTATTTGGTGTTCAGTTCAGTTATCAGGGTGAGTGTGAGGGCTGCAATAAGGTATAAATGAGTGTAGGTCATTAAGAGGTCCCATCTGTTCATATACAACATGATCCATATAGGGAATATATTTTGAACATGAAAAGGACCATAAGATCTGTAACACCCCAGGTAAATAAAGAATATGACATTTTTATATTTATCCATATTTGTGAATAAAATATTAATATTACTTTAAATGGGATTCTATGCTCGATGGCGTACCTAACACGCAACAACGAGTTTCTTGGTAATCTTACGTTGCACTCTAATAATAAAATAATATTATTTTAAATAGTAGTTAACGCCTAGCCGTTGTAATGGCGGGAATGAATAGAACTAACTAAAAAATGATTATATATGTTTGTAAAATATTTTTACTTTTTAGAATAAATGTTAGAGGATTAAAAATGCAAATGAATCCAATTTTAAGCGTAAACATTCTAATATTCTTTAAAAGGTCGATTAACCACCTTTTGATGGCGAACCTCTTTTAAATCAACTTTTTGACAATTTTATGTGTTATATTTGACAAAATAAAATTCTTCTTTAGAATCGAGACATCAAAATTTACTTTGTGTAAATTTTTGGTATTTTTCCGAAAAAGTTCAATTTTTAATGAATAGTGAAAAATTTATATTTTAATTCAAAACCACTTTTAATCTAATTTATTTATATGATTAGATTATCTTTTGAATTGGTTTTAAAGTGAAATTAGATTATATTTTTACCATTTAATCCAATAGTGGTCATTGGAATTAATTTCACTTTGAAATCAGACTTAAACTAGTGTCAATCTTTTGATACATTTCGTTTCATAAAAACACGCTATTTGTTTTGACAATGGGAATTAATTATTAAATTAATTAATTCAACTTATATGTTTTGAATTTTGTAAAATATACATCATTTTTGAATTCTTAATATCAAATATATCTTAGGGTGAACTTTTGGTAATTTTCTGAAAAACTTCAATTTTTGATGAATAGTGAAACCACTAAGGGGTACTTATAAAAACTGATTCTTCCGTTTAAATGAAAATTTTTCCATCTTTGTGTTTTGAATTTCAAAAATCCGACATACATGGTTGTCATTAAGAAGTAAAATGTGGTTCAATGGGATTAAAATAATTTTTTGGTGAATAGTAACTTATTAAGTTTTTAATCACGATTAGAGGTAATTAGTGTAGTTTAAGGTAAGAATAATGTTTTGATAAAATAAAATGACCTAGACACATGTCATACCCTCATTGGATGTGTCATGTCCGACCAAGACAATCCATGGGTCAACTTGGGGACCCCATGGAGCCACTTTGGTTGGAAAATGACATAAATATCTTTTTATATAATGTTAAAGTAAAAATGACACAAACATGAGATGTTTTACTAAAACAATTTTTACATGGGGTTATACAAGTCATATTTTTTACTATAAAGAATCAATGGAAAGATAAAAAGATTTCATACATCATAGTATTTTTTTATAATTTTTAGACCTTAAATAAATTAAATTATTTATGACATCGTGATGATTCAGCGATTACCTCATTAATAAATGATTTAAATAAAATGAAAAGATAATGTACAATCTATGACCGACACATGTCCAAAACCTATTGTATGGGTGTATTTCGAACCCTTATCACCTTACACTCGAATTATATCAATGTGGGACCTTTTTAATCCGAAACTCATTTTAAAATAAAGTAACATTTCATTACTTTCCAAGAGTGCCCCTCCTCTCCTCTTATAAAAGGCCTCCACCTCTACCTCCTTACCCACACTTCCAAAGCCTTTGGCTCGGCCAAACCCTGCCCATTGTTTCTCTCCACATCCCTCTCTTACTCCTTGAAGCCTCACTTTGGGCAGAAGTCTTCCCCAGGAAGCCTTTGAGCTCAAACCAAAGGGAGTTACCCGATTTTAAGGTAATGTCTTCACTTGAGTCCTTTTGTTTTATTTTTCTTCTCCAACCCCCTAAACACTTTTTATTCATTTCTTTTGTAACAAATCCAGTATCTTCAATATACTAGGATGTTTTTATAAGAATTATTATAGCTACATTTACACACACCTACATCTAATGGTTAAAGAACATACTGTTTCCGTGGATGGCGAATTTCTGCCTACTGAAACGATGATTGTTCAACATTATTTTAAAACCTTCAAAGGTGGCCATTAATATGACACTATATTTGTATATGATATATAATATTTTTATGTTTTCCTTAAGCTTCTGTATTTTTCATTTTGGGAATACCTTTACGGTTTCCATTATGGGTAAACGCGATATCTTCATTTAAGGAAGTGCGGACTACCGCCCCCTCAAAGTGATTTGATTTGTTAATACCATATGTGGTACGTATAAAGGATATATTTAATGATATTATATATGATACCATACTGGAATTAAAATACTATTATGTATCATTATGTTTTAATTCCATTAAATATGAAATAGAAATGGAAGTAGCGTTCATGCGTACGTACGGCTTACCGTCTCCATGAACGGTGCATTTCATTTCTTAACTCTAAATGTTATGTAATATTATAAATGAATGAATATACTGAATATATATGATATATATGATATCTAAATCATGAATAAAATTCTGGATATAATGGATATTTTACCACATGAACAACTTGTAATTATAAAGAGTTTATTTTTTTGACTCAAGTACCAATAATCGTAAAAACGACCATTATTAACTTAAATAATAACATAGTGTTCATGACATGGTAATAAATGATATAAAAGGAATAATGAAATTTAAAAAGGTTCTTAAGGAAGTAGAAATTAACTAAAGTTTATTATTCAGGAGATTAAAGAACTATCGAGTCAAGTCGGACCCGAGGTAAGGGATCCTACTCCTCTCTTTCTTTTTAAGTACACTCTTTTATGTCATTCCTTTTAAGCTCATCATTCTTGTGATTGGGATGTTCTTTTATATTACTCTTACTGTAATTTTTATGTTCATATGATGAGAGACCCTATTCTCTCTCATCAACCCATTTTGGAAGTTTTGAGTGGCGTCGTTTGGCTACCGAATTTTCGTAAGAGATCTAACCTCTCTCTTTCTTTTTAAGTACTCTCCTTTATGTAACTTATTTCAAGATCCTATTTTTTATGATGGGGGATGTTATTTTATATTACTCTTGATGTAAATTTTATTGTAATATGAAGAGAGACCCTATTTTATCTCATCAATCCATTTTTGGAAGTTTTAAGTGGCGTCGTTAGGCTGCCGAGTTTTCGTAAGGGATTTTTCATATCACTTTTATTCCCGTGAGATTTATGCTACATTTTCCACAATTTCCTTTGATTGGTGTATGTACTGAACATTATTTTACTCATTGTGTAATATACTTTCATTTATGAGTATTTACATCAATTTTTTATTGTCCTTCTTTCACGGGGTGTACGTTTCGAAAGATACCCATGTCGGTAAGGGAACCTTTCACCCTCCTCTTTTTAAAAGACTTCTTTTGTTATGTCTTTTAATTAACATAAAATTATGTTGGGATATGTTCTTCTATATCCTTAGTGATTTAAGTTTTATGTCCAAGTGATTAGATACCCTTTTTATCTCTCATCAACTCATTTTCTGAATTTTGTAGTGATGCCGTTAGGCTGTCAAATTTTTGCAAGGGAACTTCTTAACCCAATTTTGATTCTTTTGGATAAGCTTGTACCCCTTGAATATGTTGTTCTATGAATATGTTTGAATAACCTCTGATTGTTTTACACTTAATATACACTTATATTTGGTGTATTAGTTTGTCACACATAATTATGTAATTGATTTATCCTTAATCCAAGGATACCGTCTTTGTATGGGACTTCGTCTCAATCTCCTTTCATTGAGGCATATTTTGTTTTATACACATCCTTATTTTATATGGTGTATAAACCCCTTTTTACTTTTACGTTTATCCAAAAGGAATCCTTTTTATACGAATCATTTTACAAAATGACAAAAGGGAATGTTTTTGTCATACGTATGCGGCGACAACGACTTCTCCGCCGCCGTGACTATTATTTGAGTTTCAGCTTCCTCTACAACCCATAACTTCTTTTTAAAAGAAAAATAAATACCATTTTTTACTTTTCTTTTAGTTTGGTGTTGAAAATGGTTTTCATAATGTTTTTATATCAATGTGTTGTATTGATATCTTGTGATTGAAAAGTGGAAATGTTATGTTTCCTTTATGCATGTTTTATGTGATACGATTATGTTATGGTTCTTGGGAATTATTATGAAGACGGGTGGTTCTGTGATAAACTAAGGGCGGGTGAGCCCGATATATCTCTCCAATGCATTGGGTAACGCGAAGGGGTTAAACGTTAAGGTTTCTTCAAAGAGATTTAGGGAATATACTATGATGGGTATTCCAAACGTAACCAAGAGGGTTACTCCCTACGTAAGAATGTTATGAATGCCTCAAGTTACCTTTATGTCTTATGATTTCTATGATTTATTCATGATTTTACGAGGTATGTTAAAGTGCTTATGTTTTATGGGTAAAGTATTATTTCATTCTTATGTATACATGTACTCATGTTTCCTTTCCATATTTTTATATCCCTTACTGAGCTTTTTATGCTCATCCCAAGTTTTTTGAAATATTTTTCACAGGTCAAGGGAAGGGTACATGATATGATGATAGTGTCAAGGATGTGTCAAGAAATAATCCATGTTTTATTTTAAATATGTTTTCGTTGATGGGAAAAAAGAATACTATCTTTTATTTAACCACTTTGTTTAAATATGGAATGTAATGAAAGTTTTATGATCTAATTCTCTAAAACTCTAAACCTGAAAAGATCCTCAATGTGGAATCTTGTAATAACTCAAGATTAAGTAAGTTTTAAGGCTGGGGCCTTATAGTTGGTATCAAAGGTCGGTTTAGATATCTTTAGAGGTTATGGTACTCTTTAAGCATAAGTGACATTACCATAATGGTTAGGATTTCAGAAAGAGTCCTAGTTTTAGATAAAGTGATTGAGTAAGTATATCTTAGTGTTTATCTTCCTCATTAGTACATGATGGTTTTGTTGATATACTCACACTGACCTTTTTGGTTTTAGTAAATGGCTGGATCTAGAAGGCACCAAAGTAACAGTGGATGTGAAAGAAACTGTGACAGTTTTTTGAGCGAGCAACTGAATGATATGGGAGATGCAATGAGAACTCTTGTGTTTATCCTCAACCAACTATCTGGAGTCATGATGGACCACCTGAACCTTGGTTATTTCTCTAAGGCATCATATATGCGTGAAACAAATCCCTACGGAACTACAGGTAATAATCATAAAGGTAAGTGTGTTCAAAAACCTATGTGTCAAAGATGTGGAAAGAAACACCTAGGAAAATGTTTCAAAGGGATAGAAATATGCTATAGATGTGGAAATGAAGGTCATAAAGTAAGAACCTTCCATGGAAAAAGGAAGCATCCAGTTGACTCGAGGAAAGGGAAAGAAGTTATTTCTGAGGGATCAATTGAATGTTTTAAATGTGGTGTGCATGGTCATTATGCAAACACATGTCCTATGAAGAAGTTTCGTGAATGGGATCACCAAGATCGTATAAATATTCGTTTACTAATACCTAATTCCATCCCGATTGAGGATGAAGAAACTGACAATGACCAATCAAAGGTATGGATTATTTCATAACTTTGGTTTTCCTATTTTGGAATCTTAGGATATGATTCATGATTTTTTTTATAGGAAAGAAGTATTTAAGAATAAGTTTGAAAGGAATGGTTAATGGATCATGAAGAATGTTGAGTGAGTAAGAAGTCAACATATAAGGGCTTCAAGAGTTATGGTGAAATTCTTAAGAGTATTAAGTCTCTTTTGATGATGGGGTTACATTAGAAGACTTTTTATAGTATGTGTAACCCTGATGTTTAATATATGAAAATTTTATTCAAGTAATAGTTATCTGTTCTTTTGTGGACATAGTTATAAAGAACCATTTGGGTTTATATGATCCTTACTTTTGAGGTAATTATGGGTTACTATATGTTATGATGGAAGTGAAAGGCATGAGATAAAATTAAGGTTAAATTATGTTATGGTTATTTTTGATGATTTTATCTCTTCTTGGGGAATTATTTGAGAATTATATAGTTTTGGAAAAAGGACAACACGCAGACCGTGTGATAACCCGTCGCGTTGGACAAAGTTGCGGGAATCGAACCCACAACCAAAGTGCGACTGGTATTTATCGCCTACCACTGGACTATGTGAATTCCTTGGTTAGTTTGACTAATTTTTTTTTAGTTAGATGATTTTAAGAATCAAGAGTAAGTTAATTTTGGGTTATCTATGGAAATGATTAACCTATCATGGAGGATATGTGATTAGGTTAATTATTTTTCAATATGATAATTTAAGAGCAACTGATGTTATTTGGAGATAAAAGTTAATTTATACCTTGGAAGACTTTGTGATTAAATCCTTCAAATATTTGGGTTTCAATCTTAGTTTGGTTTACTTTGAATAATTTTATGGACAAATTGTTTATCGAATAGTCCTCATTGAACTTTGGGTTTTGTTGGACAAATTTTGGAGATTAAGAATAGATTTTCTTTTTATAAAGTGTTATCCTTTTCTGGATTATCTGATCTTGTAATAACCTTTTTGGTTTCGGTTTGGGTTAAAGTCTAAAGACATGGGAAGTATATAGTTCACTTTTTTGGATTAGGTGATTCTCTAGAAGTTTATTATAGTACTCTTAATGTGAAAAAGTCTTCCTAAATACTCGTCTTTTGGAGAATATATGAGTTTGTGTAAGGAATCTAATAAAATTTGAATGTCAACATGATAAGTGATTATGTTTCCTTATGAATAAATTCCTCAATAAAAAGTAACTTAAAACAAAAATGTTGTCTATTAACTTTTCCTACTGGGGAATCGAATACCGTTTAACCCATCATAAGTTTGTGATTTTCTTGTGGTTAACTTTCTCCTAAACATGTTTTCTATCACTCTCTATCAGAACATGACCCTATGTTTTCTCCTCCATGTCCATGTTTTTCTATATGGAATCCTAGTATGGGTTAAATCGGGTGACCTCTATACTTATCTTTCTTTATTTTAAAGTGATTGTTTTACCAACTCTTGTTCCGATGTAGGACTTTCAAGGATGTTTCCAAGCTCAATTTTAAAATTGCGAGGACGCAATTCCCAAAAGGGGGGAAGGATGTAACATCCCAGGTAAATAAAGAATATTACATTTTTATATTTATCCATATTTGTGAATAAAATATTAATATTACTTTAAAGGGGATGCTATGCTCGATGGAGTACCCAACACGCAACAACGAGTTTCTTGGGAATCTTACGTTGCACTCTAATAATAAAATACTATTATTTTAAATAGTAGTTAACGCCTAGCCGTTGTAATGGCGGGAATGAATAGAACTAACTAAAAAATGATTATATATTTTTGTCAAATATTTTTACTTTTTACAATAAATGTTGGAGGATTAAAAATGAAAATGAATCCAATTTTAAGCGTAAACATTCTAATATTTTTTAAAAGGTCGATTAACCGCCTTTTGATGGCGAACATCTTTTAAATCCACTTTTTGACAATTTTATGTGTTATATTTGACAAAATAAAATTCTTCTTTAGAATCGGGACATCAAAATTTACTTTGTGTAAATTTTTGGTATTTTTTCCGAAAAAGTTCAATTTTTAATGAATAATGAAAATTTTTGTATTTTAATTCAAAACCACTTTTAATCTAATTTATTTATATGATTAGGTTATCTTTTGAATTAATTTTAAAGTGAAATTAGAATATATTTTTACCATTTAATCCAATAGTGGTCGTTGGAATTAATTTCACTTTGAAATCAGACTTAAACTAGTGTCAATCTTTTGATACATTTTGTTTCATAAAAACACGCTATTTGTTTTGACAGCGGGAATTAATTATTAAATTAATTAATTCAAATTATATGTTTTGAATTTTTTAAAATAGACATCATTTATGAATTCTTAATATCAAATATATCTTAGGGTTAACTTTTGGTAATTTTCTGAAAAACTTCAATTTTTGATGAATAGTGAAACCACTAAGTGGTACTTATAAAAACTGATTTTTCCGTTTAAATGAAATTTTTCCATCTTTGTGTTTTGAATTTAAAAAATCCGACATACATGGTTGTCATTAAGAAGTAAAATGTGGTTCAATGAGATTAAAATAATTTTTTGGTTAATAGTAACTTATTAAGTTTTTAATCGCGATTAGAGGTAATTAGTGTAGTTTAAGGTAAGAATAATGTTTTAATAAAATAAAATGACCTAGACACATGTCTTGCCCTCATTGGATGTGTCATGTCCGACCAATACAATCCATGGGTCAACTTGGGGACCCCATGGAGCCACTTTGGTAGGAAAATGACATAAATATCTTTTTATTTAATGTTAAAGTAAAAATGACACAAACATGAGATGTTTTACTAAAATAATTTTTACATGGGGTTATACAAGTCATATTTTTGACTATAAATAATAAATTGAAAGATAAAAATATTTCCTACATCATAGTATTTTTTTATAATTTTTAGACATTAAATAAATTAAATTATTTATGACATCATGATGATGCAGCGATTACCTCATTAATAAATGATTTAAATAAAATGAAAAGATAATGTAAAATCTATGACCTACACATGTCCAAAACCTATTGTATGGGTGGATTTAGAACCCTTATCACCTTACCCTTGAATTATATCAATGTGGGACCTTTTTAATCAGAAACTCATTTTAAAATAAAGTAACATTTCATTACTTTCCAAGAGTGCCCCTCCTCTCCTCTTATAAAAGGCCCCCACCTCTACCTCCTTACCCGCACTTCCAAAGCCTTTGGCTTGGACAAACCCTGCTCATTTTGTCTCTACACATCCCTCTATTACTCCTTGAAGCCTCACTTTGGGCAGAAGTCTTCCCAAGGAATCCTTTGAGATCAAACCAAATGGAGTTACCCGATTTTAAGGTAATGTCTTCACTTGAGTCCTTTTGTTTTATTTTTTTTCTCCAACTCCCTAAACTCTTTTTATTCATTTATTTTATAACAAATACAGTATCTTCAATATACTAGTATGTTTTTATAATAAGTATTTGATCTAAACTTACACACACCTACATCTAATAGTTAAAGAACATACTGTTTCCGTGGATGGCGAATTTCTGCCTCCTGAAACGATGATTGTTCAACATTCATTTAACACCTTAAAAGGTGGCCATTAAGATGACACTATATTTATATATGATATATACTGTGTTTATGTTTTCCTTAAGCTGTTGTATTTTTCATTTTGTGCATACCTTTACGGTTTCCATTATGGGCAAACGCGATATCTTCATTTAAGGAAGTGCGGACTACCGCCCCCTCAAAGTGATTTGATTCGTTAATACCATATGCGGTATGTATAAAGGATATATTTAATGATATTATATATGATACCATAATATAATTAAAATACTATTATGTATCATTATGTTTTAATTCCATTAAATATGAAATAGAAATGGAAGTAGTGTTCATGCGTACGTACGACTTACCATCTCCATGAATGGTGCATTTCATTTCTTAACTCTAAATGTTATGTAATATTATAAATGCATGAATATACTGGATATATATGATATATATGATATCTAAATAATGAATAAAATTCTGGATATAATGGATATTTTACCACATGAACAAATTGTAATTATAAAGAGTTTATTTTTTTTGACTCAAGTACCAATGATCGTTAAAACGACCATTATTAACTTAAATAATAACATAGTGTTCATGACATGGTAATAAGTGATATAAAAGGAATAATGAACTTGAAAAATGTTCTTAAGGAATTATAAATTAACTCAAGTTTATTATTCATGAGATTAAAGAATGATCGAGTCAAGTCGGACCCGAGGTAAGGGATCCTACTCCTCTTTTTCTTTTTAAGTACACTCTTTTATGTCATTCCTTTTAAGCTCATCATTCTTGTGATTGTGAGGTTATTTTATATTACTCTTACTGTAATTTTTATGTTCATATGATGAGAGACCCTATTCTCTCTCATCAATCCATTTTGAAAGTTTTGAGTGGCGTCGTTAGGCTGCCGAATTTTCGTAAGAGATCTAACCTCTCTTTCTTTTTAAGTACTCTCCTTTATGTCACTTCTTTTAATCTCCTCTTTGTTATGATGGGGGATGTTATTTTATATTACTATTGATATAAATTTTATTTTAATATGATGAGAGACCCTATTTGATCTCATCAATCCATTTTTGGAAGTTTTAAGTGTCGTCGTTAGGCTGCCGAGTTTTCGTAAGGGATTTCTCTTATCACTTTTATTCACGTGAGATTTATGCTACATTTTCCACAATTTCCTTTGAGTGGTGTATGTAATGAAAATTATTTTACTCATTGTGTAATATACTTTAATTTATGAGTATTTACATCAATGTTTTATTGTCCTTCTTTCATGGGGTGTATGTTTCGAAAGATACCCATGTCGGTAAGGGAACCTTTCACCCTCCTCTTTTTAAAAGACTTCTTTTGTTATGTCTTTTAATTCACATAACATTATGTTACGATATGTTCTTATATATCCTTAGTGATTTAAGTTTTATGTCCAAGTGATTAGATACCCTTTTTATCTCTCATCAACTCATTTTCTGAATTTTGTAGTCATGCCGTTAGGCTGTCAAATTTTTGCAAGGGAACTTCTTAACCCAATTTTGATTCTTTGGGATAAGCTTGTACTCCTTGAATATGTCGTTCTATGAATATGTGTGAATAACATTTGATTGTTTTACACTTAATATCCACTTATATTTGGTGTATTAGTTTGTCACACATAATTATGTAATTGATTTATCCTTAATCCAAGGATACCATCTTTGTATGGGACTTCGTCTCAATCTCCTTTCATTGAGGCATATTTTGTTTTATACACAACCTTCTTTTATAAGGTGTATAAACCCCTTTTGACTTTTACGTTTATCCAAAAGGAATCTTTTTTATACGAAGAATTTTACAAAACGATAAAAGGGAATGTTTTTTTCATACGTATGCGGCGACAACGACTTCTCCGCCGCCGTGACCATTATTTGAGTTCCGGCTTCCTCTACAAGCCATACCTTCTTTTTAAAAGAAAAATAAATACCATGTTTTAATTTTCTTTTAGTTTTGTGTTGAAAATGGTTTTCATAATGTTTTTATATCAATGTGTTGTATTGATATCTTGTGATTGAAAAGTGGAAATGTTATATTTCCTTTATGCATGTTTTATGTGATACGGTTATGTTATGGTTCTTGGGAATTATTATGAAGATGGGTGGTTCCATGATTAAATAAGGGCGGGTGAGCCCGATATAGCTCTCCAATGCATTGGGCAACGTGAAGGGGTTAAACGTTAATGTTTCTCCGAAGAGATTTAGGGAATATACTGTGATGGGTATTCCAAACGTAACCAAGAGGGTTACTCCCTACGTAAGAATGTTATGAATGCCTCAAGTTACCTTTATGTCTTATGATTTCTATGATTTATTCATGATTTTATGAGGTGTGTTAAAGTTCTTATGTTTTATGGGTAAAGTATTATTTCATTCTTATGTATACATGTACTCATGTTTCCTTTCATATTTTTATATCCCTTACTGAGCTTTTTATGCTCATCCCAAGTTTTTTGAAATGTTTTTCATAGGTCAAGGGAAGGGTACATGATATGATGATAGTGTCAAGGAAGTGTCAAGAAAGAATCCATGTTTTATTTTAAATATGTTTCCGTTGATGGGAAAAAAGAATATTATATTTTATGTAACCACTTTGTTTAAATGTGGAATGTAATGGAAGTTTTATGATCTAATTCTCTAAGACTCTAAACCTGAAAAGATCCTTAATGTGTAATCTTGTAATAACTCAAGATTAAGTAAGGTTTAAGTTTGGGGCCTTATAAGATCCATGAATAATTCATGTTATATAGTCTATTAATGATGTGGTCCACATACATCAAGTGGGACCTAGGACCATAAAATAAATGTATGAATTCCATGTGCATAGTATAACATGTTTATGTGCTTATGCTATACTCATATTTCAAACTCTCCCCCACACACCACATGGTTCATATCCAAACTCACAATGTGATACTCTTATCTTGAAAATTATTTTACACATTAAAATATCATGGTGTCTATTTTATTCAATTAAATAGTTGATTTTACTCATTTTTCACTTATTCCATAATAATGATGATTTAAAACCACCCTAAGATTAAATAAAATATATATATAATATTTTGAGGGTTTTGGTTTAAATGATGATGAATTACAGTTTGAAATTTTATAAAACATAATTGTGTTCATTTTCTATAGTAAAATTAAATTGGTTCCCTCTACAGATCACAAAAAAATCTCAATTAGGTGAAGTTTTTAATAAATTATTTTGTATGTGAATTTGTGAAAATTTTTATTTAAGGAAATATATAACTATGGTGGTCAGTGTACAACTCTAGATTGGCTATATGGGCTAGTAAGTATTTATTTCCATCCTTTAGTATTGTTGATGTATTTTAAGTAAGTGGTCTAAAGAATTTATTCTCATGTTATTCATTATAGTAAAGTAATATATATGGGGCATAGATTTTTGTTACGTGAGATTTATCTAATGGTCCAATTCCTTATAGTCAAAGGATGCCTAGTTTATGAATACAACTAGGGATGCATGTTATTTTTTATTTAATTTATGAATTTAGAATATGATAATTATAGATTTAGGTCATTGAGATAGTGACTTTGGTGATATATCATTTTTTTACTATATAGGTGAGATCTTGAGATTGTGCTAAAAAATCATCTTCCAAGAGATGATAATATTCCTAACAGGTTGATTTGTGATTCCTTAATGGTTTCATGTTAAAATATAGTTATGTATTACCTGGAGTTCTCATTTTTGAGATCCAAATACTTGTATTATGTGTCTAATAGCCATAAATGGATACTTATAGTTCATGGAGTTTGAGAATCCTCTATATGAAATTCATTATTAGAAGTGTATAATATGTTATTAATTAGAATTCAAAGTTTGGGTATTCTTTTTATTTATTCTTTTATCAATGGTGTATATTCCACCATATTGGATTCAATATTCCTTCATCTAACACTTTTTTATTAATGTTTTATCCCTTCTATATTCAGCATCCTTTCATCAATAATTAACAGAGAGATTGTATAAACCTATTTTGGTGAAAATACATTCTGGATATTTATTATTTGGGGAGTTATTTTTTTTATGAGACTAGGTATAGATTATTTAGATGAGATATAATTCTATATTATGAATTTTGGGAATATTGTATAAGGTATACTTCTAGTATATTTTTTGACCTTGATAGACCATGGGGGTATTAAAAAATTATGTCACAACTATATATGAGGATTCCAATTCATTATTATTATGCATACATGAATTTTTATTTAAAGTTTTTAAGTACTTAGGATTTACTATTAAGTATTTTTTTTCTATAAATTTCATGGGAAATTATGCAGTAATGCACTCATGGTTTTATAAGTATCAATCATTTTTTATGGGGATCATATGTAAATAGAGCTAGAGGATTTAGTCTATAGTAGTGATCTAGTATAGATTTTTTTGGTATCATTACATAAAAATTTATATCCATGGGTTTAGGCTTATATATTTTTTTCATTAATTGATGTATTCTATGCTTTTCATATATTTTTATCATTTTTAATACTTAGTAAGGACATAAAATTACATTTATACATGCATTTAATTTTTGGATATTTGTTTTATTTTATTTCATTAAGTGTGTATGACACCCAGAACTAAGAGCATGAATCTTAAGACCTGATCTAGGATTCCACAAGGCCTCGTGAATACTCCCTAATTACATGAGGCTGATAAAAAATAGTAATTAATAAATGAACCTTTTGAGGAATGATTTTACCTATAAACTAAAATGATGTATGTGAATATAAAATATTTTAAAGAAAAATTCAATTAAAAAAATTCTATGGAAAGAAATAATTTCACAAGCTAAAAATATAAAACAACCTTATGAAATAAGATAAGTAATATAAATTGAGCCTTGATCCACCCACACTCAACTCCTTTGTCATATATTTGGTATGGATATATGACTCAACACTAATAAATAATTATTTTTCCCTTTTCAACATCATGACCAATTATGTTTATATTTAAACTATGGTTTACATGTTGAGTGGATAATAAAATCAATATAATTTCCCCTATGAATCCAATATATTTCATTAATTAAGAAATATAAAATATTAAATTTCAATCAACACATGATGAATTGAAAAAATTCTAACAAGACATTTGACATTTTCAAAAAAAATTCTAAAACAAACTTATTATTATGAAGAATTATCAATTCATCTTAGAATATTTTTTTTCAAAAAATACCAAATCAAAACCTTTTATTTCAAAGAAATAAAAAATCCATGTTTTATTCATAATAAATTTATTTTCATAAATTCTATCACTTTTACAAAAAATACAATAAAATTATTCATTCCCCAAATATGATAGAAAATCCGTGTTCCCCAAAATACCCCATGCAAAGGTATACCATAACATAAACCAAATAAACCAATTCTAGATGGATTTTCATGGGTAAATCCCCATTAAATCTTTCAACCCCGAACTATTTTGAGGTGTTTTATTTTGACCCTAGTTACCCTATTTATTTCTCACATTTATACATGGTCTCTAATTCTCCACTTTACCATGGATAAAGCTTAAAGGTTTCAAAATTTGTCTCACCAAAACCCATTTTCTCTCAAACATAGCCCATATAAGAATTATCAAACCAACATACCAAAATGATTTACTCAACAAATTTCCTCTAACTCAAATCATTAATTAAAATTATATTTCTCATTTAAATAATAATTAACTGATAAATAATATTTCAAACATTTAATATTTAGAAAATTATATAATTACTATGAAAAAATCTAATTATAGTATTTAACATTAATGGATGTAAAATTTTCCATTTCCCAAGAAACCCATTTTATGTTAGAAACCAAATTTCATACAAAACCATGGTAATACAAATATTCTGCATTCTCAATAAATTATTAGTCACAATAAAAAAATTAATCAAATTATATTATCCAATATTGAAAATATTATAAAATCTAGTACCCAATTGATGTTCTAGAAGGGACACTACACCCTTAGGGGGTGGAATGAGAAATATATCACATAGAAGGATGTGGATAATGAATAATTCCTCTTAATAGAGTTCGGATACCTTAACCATAATAAGGTAATTTTCATTTATTCTATAATAAAAATGTTGTGAGAGATGGTAGGGAGAAAAGTGGGAAATATTGTGATCATGGGTAGAAAGGTTGTTACTAAATAAATTCAATTGAAAGTTAAATGATTTAAGGTAGTCCCCTAAATGTAGGATTACTAATCCCTGAAATAAATTTCCATCCATATTTCATGGTTAAGGTATTTACTTGGCTTCATTTCAAGTTTAAATAACATATAATGGTTTAAATACTCGGTATAGGTCAATCCTTGGGGGAACTAACTCAATTTGACCTAGTAGATATATAAGTGATTTATTAAAGTTATACCCACTAAATAATTTTTATAATCCTAAAATTTTTCATTATAAATAATATTTATGGTATTTGACTAACCATCCACCATATCACTACTATAAATATGTAATGGAAATTTATGGTCACATCAACAACCAAGGATGATATCCTTAGAATAAAAAGCGAAATGAATCATGAAATATCCATCATTTGGGGTAGAAGATAATGATATTAAGTATATTAGGAGTATTAAGTTATAAACTAAGTTTATTAAAAGGGAATAATAATCTCATTGGATGATATTTTTTATTAATATAGGTTTGATATAGTAAGAGTAAATAGAATATAAGCTGAATGGAGTACCATTAACTATTGATTTTATCAATGTTGGATGGATATACATCAGGGAAAGGAGGCCCTCAATGGCTCATTCCCATACTACTCCCCTCATTATGAATATAACCATATTATAATTGGATTGGTTTAATGTTAATATTCACTAAATTCCATATCATGAAATTTTATATGGGATATGTCGTTATCAGTGACATGTATCACATGAAGTGATTGATTTGCAACATTATGATATCAAATGTATGATGTGATACCAGAGTCCAAGTATATTCTTAGTATGTTCTATCCATAAATCAATATATTGTGTTATTTAATTATTGATGGATATTTTGAATCATTTAGAGGTTTAATAGTTATAGTGTACAATTTTCATGACCCCTCCCCCCTAAGGAAGCCTTGATGGGATAATAATGAATAAAGGGAGATAATGAACCCAAAATCCCATCTTCAATAGGCCATGGGTTGTATTCTAGAACTAGGGGTATATAAATCACACACATGGGATACATTATCCTCAATAAATTTAAAGAGTATCAGATGAGATATAAAACATCAATCAACTTCATATCATGAAAAAAAATATCCTAATATAATACATGATAAGACCAATACCTAAATGTAATTACACATTATTAAAACAACTATAAACACTAAAAACAATTCATAAAAAGTGACCATGAGTCTCCAACGGCTCTTGAATAACTCTTAGAACTAGAAATTACTATCTTGATCACCAACAAGACCTCGTTACCCTAAGAAATAGTATATATATACTTAGGGTGCACATAAAATATACACTCGGTATGATCTTTCCCAAAACCACTCATAAAAATGTGAAAGAAGAATACCAACTCCTATTGAATAAAAAAATAAAACCAACTAGTCACCAAAATAGGTAATACTATATTTTAACACACTCTCCATGGCTCGCTAACCAAATAATCCATATAATTAAATAGATTTTTATTAAAAACATATAAACATATATATACATGTATATGAAGGTATATCACTTCCACCTCCCCTCTAGATTGTATCTATAACACCCTAATGTAACACATTTTATTCTCGTCCCTTTTATAAGTAAGTCATCTCTTATGCAATTCAGGCCTCGGACCTACCAACCTCAGCCCAGTGTACAACCAAAATCTTAGGTTGGTATTCATCCATATATCAATCTCATCACCATAATATCCTAGTAATAACCAAGTATATGATAGAATCCACTTCATCCTATATAAATTCACTATATCTCAAGCTTCCATGACCTAAGAACATTCACCAATGAGAATCTATATCCACCATGTCCAGATAATGTGTGGGTTTTAATGAAAACCATTGTAGGACACACCTAAATGTATAGTAAAATGAGATTCATAAAAACCCATGAGAGACCATACCATATACCTTAATCCATCACAGTCCTAGTATACCCACACAATACTACACTGAAGAGGGAGTAGGGATATGGATTAGTCATCCACCTATTCCCTTTCCAACTAGCATATTGGGGAAAACCCCCCAAAACATTTGTGTTCTTTTTTTCATACCAACTTGTTTGGGGGTAGTGTATGGAATTAGAAAATATAAATAATATAATGCACAAACCACACTAAGAGAAATAATATATCATTATAATCATCTACCACTATCATTTTTCAAGACCCCCAACTACCACATCTATGGTTTATGTCTCAAAGAATCATACAATCATCAAATTCATCATTAATTAATTGATTAACCATTCATTAATATCATTCCATATTCATTTACAATATTTAAAACCTAATACCTTAATAAAGTGCCTTTAACACTATAAATCTTCTGTTTATATTCTCAATTATGTCATCATCATCCATGAACACCATGAACCAACCTCATTCATTTATTATATCAGTTATCATTTTATAATTATCTGGGTACTCTAGAAGTCATCTTAGGCAATTACTTCATGGACATCATGCATAAAGTTAAACTACTTTGATAAATTGAAAACAAGTCATATAAATAACATTATTTCATCCATACATTAATTAATAATCAAGAAATATTAAAGATATCGATTAGAAATTCCCACTCTAAACTCATCTCAAATGCCCCAATGTCATTTCCACACAATTGTGCATAGTGAAATCTGTCTATCCATCCCCAACATCAACCACAATTGCAGATCCAAGATCCCAACCCATTTATCAATATATAACTAACCATCATTATATCTATGGTCCTCCATCTTACTACTCACCCAATAATTTCATCCATACTAGGTTCTGAATTAATCACATCAAGGATTCAAATTCAAAGAGAATACAAAAATTTTAAATGAATTTTCCACATAAAATAAATAAACTAAGTCCATTAAATCAAGGTTTTCAAGACTCCTTCAATCCATAATGGGCTTTTTTATCCCAAAATATTTATTCTTTAATAAAAAACCATTTAAATTCCATCTTGAATAAACCATTTTATAATGAATAGGATTTAAGCATCAAGAAACCTATAATAATTAGATAAAAGTATCTAAATATCAACATAAACATGAAACATGTATTATTCCAATAATGATACAACTTCTATGAGAAATGGTAATTAATATCATTCATCTTCCATTAATTACTTAATGTTAGAATTTTTAAGTTTTTTACCCATTTCAAGTAATTAACAATTAAAATTAACAACAAAAAATACACCCAAGTATATAACACACTATCTAGTAAATCAATAAGTAATAAAAATATATTGAATAACATAATGATCAAAATATCCCAATAATTAATTTAATAATCATCTTCAACATGAAATATTAATTATATACACATGCAATAATTTTTCCATTTCAATTCTTTAATTCCATTGATTATACAATAATTACTAAATTTCCTCAATCTTCTATTTATATATAATCAAATAATATTTATACTAATAATGTGATAATCTTGTCTTTGTCTCTTTGATAACTCTCAGGTTATGAAATGTTATACATAAAATACAACATAAAAATTATTTAATTTCATTATTTGGATTAATATTGATAACATTTTAAATTGTTATTCTTTTTTATATTTCATAGATAATTTCCAAAATGATAATAAACTATCATTAATCAGCATGATACTTTTAAATCATTAAAAGGATAAAATTTATTCACTTCTTGAATTTATTCCCAGATAAAGAATAACATTTACATCACCTGAAATTATTTTTGTAAAAAAATCCCTCAATGTAACATTGCAGTGTTGTTGGGTTGCTTTTGTTTCTTGAAAAATAAGGTTTCCAAGTTGAGTTGTGGAGTTCTAGATATATTATTAACATGGTATATTGAAAAATATAAAATAAAAAGAAATTTATGCTCTGAAGGCAGTACATAAATATGTATATACATAGTGGCATAATTTCCCTTTATTTTCTAAATTTTTGGAGTCCAAAATTAAGAGGAGAACTCAAGATTCAAGAATGTTGGATTTCCATTAATTACTCATAAAAGTATAGAAAATGAATGAATTTTGAGAAGGTTTTATGTTTTGTGAAGGACTGGGGCTTCACAAAAGTTCTATGTTTCTCTAAGGTGTGGAGATTCACGAAAGAGGGCTGAATGAAAAGGGTTGATTATATCTATGTGACTATGATAAGATTCATGAATATGAAAATTTCCCTAAATATTCACAAAGATATAATGGTTCGTGAACAATAATAGGGAGATTTGAAAAAAGGTAGTCATTAGGTTAAAATTTTTGTGAAAGTGAGGGAACATCTATAAATAGGTGTATACACCCCTCATTTGAGCAAGAGATCCCTAATGAAAATCCAAAGTCTCTGAATTTTCAAAGGTGATTCATGATTGAATTTTCTTGCATGAAGGTTTTCATAAGATAATCTATTTCATGGAGAAAGAATTTTCACAAAGTCTATGTCATCTCCATGAAATTTTTGAGCTTCATGAAGGATAAGTGATCTACATGAAAGTAATGAGCTTCAAAAAATTAGTGAGATTTGTGAAAGTAGTTAGGTTCTTGAAAGCATAATTTTCTTATAAAGAATAGGGAATATTCTCAAAGGTCGTTTGGGATTCATGAAAGTATTGATCATCATGAAAGTTTTGAAAAGGGACTTCCCATTAAATCTATATTAAAGTGGAATTAAAAAAAGTTTATTAAAGTGGAACTTAATAATGCACCAAATTAAGTGTAAAACATATTGATTCAAGTGATCAAAAGAATAATCAACCGAAGGAGAATTGATCATGATTTAGTTGAGAAAGTAGTGATCTTTCGAATTGTGTTTTGTTGTAAACTAGGATCAATAGTGAGACCTACCCAAACCTTGAAACAATAGTTCACTTTAGTGGATTTGGTAAATAGGCACATTTTATTTGTATTCTCCTTGGATGTATCCTAGTGTGGTTGAACCAAGTAAAATTATTTTGTCTCATGTATTATTTCATTTCTATTAAAATAATGTTATGGGAAAGGGAGATAATATAGTTTTTTTATGACGAAATAAGATCAGAGGGGTTATTAGTTTTAATATTTCATAACCTGATTCACCCCCCCCCCCCTCTTCAAGATATTTATCCTAGTTTGGATAATAATAGGTATCATATAAAGAGGATAATATCAGTGTTCTCTCTTAATGGTTTCAATATAGGTTGTTAATCATAAACAGGTCAAAAATATTGATGGAAAAAAAATTCAATTATGGAAGAATTAGATTCAACAATTGTTATGATATTTAGGTATAGATGTCATTATAGTATAAATTCATAGTATCTCAGCTAGTGTGGATATTAGTGCTTTATCGTAAGTCGAAAAAAGGTAATTGGATACTGATTATAGAGTAATCAATGCATTAAGGGGAGAATTGTACAATACAATCTACATTAAGCTAATGTCATGTAAGTCAAAACATGAAATGTGGGATAATCTATTAAATATCTATAAAGGTGATTTAAATTTCAGATAAGTAAAATTATATGTTCTATGGAACAAATTTAAGGATCTGAGAATAAATCCCAATGAGTCTGTAGATACATTCATTTACCGAGTGAATATTGTTGTTGAAGAAATGTGTGGTATCATAGAAACGATTAAATATGAAAATATCATTAAGCTCATATTGATAATGCTTCAACCTTTGTTCAATCCAAAATTCTCTATACTAGAAGATAAATATCCAAAGGAACTGACTCTGGATAGCTTGCACAATACTCTTGTTTCATACTAGATGAGAAATAAAGATATTAAGCCTGTGGAAAAAAGGTAACTCTAAAGAGGTGGTATTCAAGGCCACGAAGAATATCACTATTGAAGATGTCTAGAAAGAAGACGAGACAGATGAGGTCATTTCATTCCTCTCCTCAAATATAAAAATAATAAAAGGAATGTTTAGAGGGGAACTCCCAGTCACTTTTTTCTAATATCAAAAGGTTGTACATCTTGCATCAAGGTGCCCTAAGAAGTTTTTTTGATGATGATGAATATAAATTCAAAATTACCATGTAGAATTCATTAGTCTATATGAAAGGTAAGAAACTTTTTAAGAGAAACTTCTTCAAAAATAATAATCTTATTTCAAAATAAAATGAATACTCATAAGAATCTAAGTTTTGAAGTTCCCAATCAGGATCCAAGTATCACTGAGAGGGGGAGGGGGTGAATCAGTGATATCTTTTTCTTTTTAAGTTTCCCCTTTTTGAAACAAACTTCGCCTCCTGTTAAAGAGTTTCTTCCCTGCTGAACACACACATCCACAGGAACACAAGATTTACAAGGTTCACTACTCAACAAGAGTAGCTACGTCCTTGGTATGGTACGGAAATAATCCAGTACCACACAATCCACTAGAAAACAATCCTTTGATGTGGAATACAACGAGTAGGATATACCCTTACACTCGTGCAGCACTTTGAAAACAATCCAATAGTGCGTGTGCTCCCTCTTAGCACAAATAGGATAACACAATGTTTCAGTGCTTCTTTACAATTAAACAGATGTATTCTCCGAAGTACAAATCTTCACTTTCTTACCCAGAAGCCGGTAAGAACTCTCTTTTGCACAACTGAATACGTGCGAAGACCCAAAATATTTCGCGCAGCCTTTAGGTCACCTTGCGCGCAATTCAAATGGCTTGCGCGTAAAATTCCCTTTTGGCGCGGAAAACGTTTTCGCGCAACTTTCCTTTTACGCGCAACTTTTCCTCTTTTCGCGCAACTTTTCCTCTTTTCGCGAAACTCACTTAGCGTATAATTTACGCGCACCAGAGCTCGGGATTTCTTCTAAGTGTCGAGCATTAACATTTAACAGGGATTAGTCTCATATTTATAGGCATTTTTGAACCCGCGCGAAAAACACTAATCCGCGCGTAAAACCTCCTCCATGCGCGTAAAAACTCTTTTATGCAACTTCATATTTCGCGCCATGCTTCAAGTTTTCGCGCACCTCATGCCTTTGCCATTTTTCATCCTTCTATGCATGAAGCACCAATTGCGCGCAAAATTCCGCACCGCGTTCTATATTGCGCGCAAACCCAATCTTTCCTGCGACATCAGATTTCGCGCACTGCTCCAATATTTCGCGCATTTTATGCCTTTGCCAATTTTTGATCTTCTGATATCGAATCATCATTTGCGCGAAAAACTTCATTCCCCAATTTCGCGCACCATGCCAATCTTTCGCGCAACCCGCAGATTTTTCGCGCAACCCGCTACTATTTCGCGCATCCCGCGGATATTGCGCGCACCACTTTATTTTTGCGCGAAACGTGCCTAAATTTCCGCGCACTCCATTCCTTTGTCATGTTTCATAGTTTTGACCTTGAATAACTCTTTTTCACGTATAAACCATCTTCAGCGCAACATCCATTGCCAAGCACATTTCTTCATCTCCCGATTTTCAGGCCCTAAAATTTGGCAAACACTGGAAAACGGCGCCACCTTAAACTGTGCTTTTCTGCCATCCCAGATTGTCTATTGCTTTGCCATTTTATCTCTTTACTGCTTCCCATATCCATTCTTCTGCTCTTATCACGAATCCCACTATCGTGATATTTATCCTTTGATAGATCAGCTTAAGCATCGTCAGAGTTGCAATGGGAACTGAATCTTTCCTATCTTCTAGCAGCATCATTCCTTCCAATCAAAACATTATATGACTGGCATCATCATTTCTCCCCCTTTCCTTCATAAGGCTTGCATCACAAGTTCTCCTAACTCATGATTTGTGTGAAATACATACCAGCAAAGCATCGTCTGATTTATGATCCTTCTACAAAGTGAATTGATTTATCGCCTTTGACAACAAAATACAACACTCTGCAAAAGCTAACTCTTCAAACATTCATCTTCATTCAACCTGGTCCCAACAAGTTTGAATAGATGTTAAACTACAAATATCATAGATAAAATGATATGGTACCAGTTATAGGTAACTCCCAGATAAGATAGTAAAGAAATATTGTTGAATGAGAAGTTCAAGTAAGGGTTGATATCCATACAGAATTGAAATAAACTATTGAGGAGATAGATTTTTGGAGAACTCGAATGAAGAAGTACAATAGAGTGAGTAATGATTCCAAACTATATATGAATCAGTAGGAAAGAAGAAAAGTCTAATCTAAATTAATAAATTTAAATGATTAAATAATAAATGATACATAAATCAAAAAAGTTTTTGATTATAAGATCATTATTGAAGAAAAAAATAGAAATAGATGGTTTTATTAACACAAAAAAAATATCAACTCAAACATATCAAAAAAATGAAGAGTAAGTCATCTACTTATGTAGAAAATTTGAAGATCATGATATAATCTTAACAACTAGTAAAACATCTAGAAATAAGATCTCTTAAGTAATATAAAATAAGTAAGTGGAGAATAGAGGTCTAGTAAGATAGAAGAAACAATTATATCCAAATGATAAGGCTTGTATGGGTCTTGATCAAAAACAAAAAGTTGTTGTGATTTATATTAGACCGTAAGTGACCACTTTAAGGTTAAAAATTAATTTGGTTATAAATCAAATTAGAAGACTCATAGAACCCAAGAAAGAATTGGTCTGAGAATAATGTATATGAATACACCTCATATTGGGTGTTATTGTTTTGGAAATATGGTTAATTATCAAAATGTATGATCCATAGAAAAAATGTACCAAAGAGAACAAGTGAAACAGAGATATCCATAGAGAGTTAATTATTCCTGGAATGATTTTGGTGGTCACTATTTCGGGTGTGGATGATTCGGAAAAATGTCCATATATTGCTCATATACAATGCAAAAATATGTGTTTAAGTAGACTAAAAGTAGTCATAAGAAGCAGCTCAATGTATCATTGAATGGGATGAAAAGGCGGTATAGATTTTCATCTATACAAGATTAATTTGGTCCATCATACTCTAAGTAAGATCACGATTATCAATAAATAATGGGTATGAAGTCAAAGAAATGGATCAAAAATAAAATAGATGAGTAAGAAATGGTTGCAAAGATTTCCCTTAAAGCATCAGATTGTGTTTGTGTATGGATCCTTGATAGTGGATTCACATCCTATATGATGGGAAATGAGGATCTTGTTATAGTCCTAAAATATGACAAGAAGGGTGTTTTCAAATTTGGAAATGATGAAGTCCTAAATATTTTTGGCTCGTGAAAATCCTAATTTGGGGAAAATGTTTTCAGATGTGTTGATGAATTGGTTATCAAAGATCTTATTCAAAATTTTCTAATCATGATCCAATATTGTGACTTGGTTCATTATATAAGCTTTACAAAGAAGTTATGTTTTATTAATGGAAAATATGGTACATATGTTATATAGGGAAAGAGGATGAAAGGAAATAGATACCTTATGAGTAGAGAAGAAGATATGCTCTTTATATCTAGAGAGGAATAAAATAGGTTTTAGTATAAACAGTTTGTCAATCTATGTCAACCATCCCTGGATATCTTGTCAAATGTGATGTAGCTTGACATCTCACAAAACTATCATGTGATCATACTTACATGTGTGTTCCTTGTTAATAAGGGAACATTACCAAAAATATGTATAAGGGGAAATAACATAAGTCAACTAGAGTAATTGAATTGGTTCATGCAGATGTGTGTGGACCTATCTCACCATGTTCCATTGACGGGAAGTGGTGTTATATTATTTACATTAATGATTTCAGAAGGATTGCATGGGTCTATTTTATTTATCACAATCCCAATGTATTAAGTTTCATAAAACAATATCATATCGAATATGAAAGGATTCTTGGACAAAAAATTTTTAAGTTTCATACTGGTAATGGTATGGAATTCACAAACATCCAAGGGGAATATCATCTCGCAAAACATAGGATAAAGAATCATGTTTCAGCAGCAAGAACTCCGCAACAAAATAGAGTGGTTGATATGAGAAATCACATCATAAACAACATGGAAATAAAAATTATTATTGAAAAGGTCCTACCAGAAAAATTCTAAAAGGAAGATATCTTGACATCAGTCTATATATCCAATAGGTATTTGTTTTTTTTAAGTAGAGAAGACTTTGTACGAGGTGTGGTATATTAAGGAGTGAAAATTAAAATAATTTCAAATATTTTAAAGTAAATGTTTTATAATCAATAATGATAAATTTATAAATTTAAATCTCATGGATATGATGGGATATTCTTAATATATTCAAGAAAATTAAAATCATTTAAATATTCTAATAAGAGGATGAGAAAAGTTATTAAAAATAATGATGTCACTCTAATAGTGAATAAACAGAATCATCAACAATACAGTGAACAGTTTCCAAATGATAGTGGTGAGGAGGTGAACAACACTGGGGGAGTATAAGTGGAAAATACTTATTTAAAGGAAGATAGTGATGATGACCAAGAGGAATTCAAATATATTTCAACAAGGAAGACAAATATCCAAGCTAAAAGTATTGGGAAAAATATCATTGGTGACCAGGAAGTGCTATTTCTAAACTAGAGAATGAATTATTTACAATATACATATTTCCTATCATAGGTAGATCCTAAATGTTTTGAGGATTAATCTGGAGATGACAACTAGGTTCAATCTATGAATGAGGAGCTTGACCAAATTGAGAAGACTCATACATGGGAGATTGTTTCAAAACCAACAGATAAGAATGTCATCAGGACCAAATAGTTCTTTTGTAATAAGATAAATGATGAAAATACATTAATTTGAAACAAATAACAACTAGCGTCAAAAAGGGTACTCCAAGATAGATGGAATCGATGTTGTTGAAACATTTTCACTTGTTTCATGATTAGAGACAATCATATTATTCTTGGTCATAGTAATGTAAAGAAAATTCAAACTTTTACCTATGGACACAAAGTTAGTATTTCTAAATGGGGTTCTGGAAGAAGAACTGTATATTGAGAATCGAGATGGTTTTCTCATTCATGAAGATGATAATAGGGTCTATCAATTTATAAAGGCTCTAAATGGGTTGAAATAAGAAATTAGAGAGTGGTATTCAAGGCTCGATCAGTTTTTTAAGAAACACTTTTTTTAGCATAGGGGATTTGATTAAAATATATATGTAAATAATGAATTTAAGAAAAGGATTATGGTGTTGGTGTATAGACACAACATAATTACTAGTGTATCAAATGAATCATAGTGAAAACAATTCACAAAATTCATGAAAAGTGAGTTTGAAATGTCAATGATTGGTAAACTAGCCTTTATCCTTGGTTTATAGCTGACACAAGGATGTATTGGCACATTTATTTCTCAATAAAAATATGCCAAGGAGGTTTTGAGAATATTTTTAATCGATAACTTCAAGGAGAAGAATAATTTTTTATCAACCCAAATGAAACTATCATAAGACGATAGAGCCAATGTGGTTAATATCACAGAATATAGGTAGACCATTGGAAGATTGTTGTACTTAATATTCACATGACCATATATTGTTTTTTTCACATTTCAAGCAACATTATATCAATGGAATCCCTAGTAAAAACACTTGAAGTAAAAAATTAATACTTCGGTATATTAGGGGCATGGTGGATTTCATTTTTTTGTATAATGAAAAATATCAACATGAGTTATTGGGTTATACATATGCATATTGGGCTGGTTCGGTAGATGATAGAAAATCCATATCATGTGGTTAATTCTATCATAGTGTATTTTTTAATTTCTTGGATAATCAAGAAACAATATTTCATTTAATTAATATGTATAGAGGCTGAATATATTGTAGATACTCAAGCTTTCATGCATTTATTTTGGATGAAGTAGTAGCTTGATGATCTGGGAGTTGAAGTGAAGTCTCTAATTGAAATCCATTGTAATAATTCAACTGTTATAAATCTTGAAAAAAAATTAATACATCACTAGAGGATAAATAAAATAAAAATTATGTATCATTTTATCATGGATAAGGTGGATCATGGTGTTTTGAATTTGGAGTATGAGCCTACAGAATGACAGGTTGTAGAAATTATGACGAATTCTTTATCCAAAGCAGATTTTGAGCAGAATCAACTATATCTTAGAGTTTAGTCAAATACCCTCACTATAAAGAGTGTGGATATCAGACCCCCTATCCTTGAGGTTTTATGTTCTATTTTATAATGTGTTGATCTGTGTTATTTACCCTATTGCAGACCACAAAGGAATGACCTTAAGTTTTGTCAACAAATGTGGAGAAGTTGTGGAAATAAAAGGGGGGTAGAATTTTTTAATCAATAATAGGGTAGATGTTGATATGGTGAGAATTAAAGTAGGGGGATTTTAAAATCTTATTATGATAAGGATGATCAATCAAATGATATATATCGCGACATATGGGGTTCATGGTGAAAGAAGTTTATTGGTTTGAGAATGAAGCAATTCGTTGATAAAACATGCATGTTTCTCTTATTTCTCATGTAGAGCATGGGTTATATGGCTCTTAGATTGTGTGTTAATTAAATATGTGATCACTATATGAATTTAAATAAGTGGTTTTTGTTGTAATACTATATAATATTTAAGGAGGTATCAAAATGTGAAGAGTTTACAACAAACCCAAAGGGAGAGATTGTTGGGGAAAAATACCTCAAGGTAATATTGTCGTGTTTCTGGGTTGAATTTTTTAGTTGAAAAAGTATGTTTCTAAGGTTAGTTGTGAAGTTAAAAATATAATTTTGACATGGTATGTTGAAAAATATCCAAGATAAAAGAATGGATGCTCTGAAGGTAGTACAAAAATATGTGTATACAAGGTGGTTTCATTTCCCAATATTTTCAAAATTATTGGGGTCCAAAATTTGGAGGAGGAATCAAGCTTAGAAAAATTTGTATTTCAATGAATTCAACATAAAAATATGGAAAATAAATTAATTTCATAGTGTATTAATGTATTGAAAAGTAATGGTGCTTTGTGAAATGTTAGTGTTTCATGAAGGTGTGGATATTCACAAAAGAGTTCTAAGAAAGAAGGGTTGATGGTATCTATTTGATTACGAGAAGATTTAAAAATGTGAAGATTTCTCAAAAGATTCATGGAGAAAGGGAGTCTCATGAAATATAATGGACATGTTAATGAAAAGGTGATGGTGTGGTTTTAAGCTTCATTAAAGGGAGGTAATTTCAATAAATAGGCATCCACCCCCCTCATTTGAACAATCAAGACATAACTAAAATCCAAAGGCTCTAAATTCTTAAAGTTTATTCATGAAGGATTTTTCTTGAATGAATTTTTTTTTAAGATCATCTACTTCATGGAGAAATTGAGTTCACAAAGGTTATGTGAGCTTCAAGAAATGGCCAAGCTTCTTGAAAGATAATTGATATTTGTGAAAGTAGTGAGCCTCACAAAAGTAGTCGGTTTCATGAAAGTAGTGAGCTTCATGAAATTTTTGGGGTTTGATAAAGTATTATTTTCTTTTGATAAATTGGGTAGTTTCATGAAGGTTGTGTGAGCTTCGAAAAATCAGTGAGCATCGTGAAAGTATTGAAAATGGATTTCCTAGTAAATCTGTTTAAAGAGTTATTCATCATGTGGGTGAAAGTGGAACTTAATTATGAACTAAATAAGGTTCCAAAAATATTTATTTAGTGATAAGAAGAATAATCATCTAAAGTAGTAGTGTGAAAAATTTAGTTGAGAGAGTAGTGAGATTTCAAATTGTGTTTGGTTGTAAACTAATATGGAGAGTGAGTACAATCTGAACTTTTTAATAGAATTGCATGTTAGTTGATTTTGTACATAAGAACATTGCCTTTTTATGCTTCTTGGATATATCCTGGTGCAGGTGAACCAAGTAAAATTTATGTTTCTCATGCATGATTTCATTTTTTTCTCATGAATTTCTATAAGAAATGTAGAGAATAGCGTTTTGTTTAATGAAAAAATAATATTAGATGGGAAATTATTTTTAATCTATCATACACTGATTCTCCCCCCCCCCCCACCCCTACCCCCCAACTCTCAGGGTATTTAACCTAGTTTAGATAACAATAATGTTATTTAATTTCTTAAAATAATAATTAAATATATTATGAATTTTTAATAACAAGTGATTAATTATAATAAAAAAATTAAACAAAATCATGAAATTTTGATAATTATTCTTCTTCCTTTACCTAATTCTGGATTATTAAATAATCATTTTTCATGTTATCATTTTCTAGAATATCATCTTATTACGGTTAATTGAACCCATTCAAAAAGAGGAAACTAAAACATGTTAATTTCACACCTTCCCTAATTAAAGGAGAAGTTGTAGATCCTCTATATAGAAGTAGTTCCATGATTTACTATAGAAAAATATAGGGGATAAAAATATGATAACCATAATCATGATATTATATAGATGACTCAAAATAATTCATATGCCCCTCTAGACTAGAATAATGAATCTTGGATTGCTCGATCTCGATAAATAATCAAGAAACTAAAATAAGGACTCTATGTTTTTACAAAAATAAAAAATATTTTTTCTAGATATTTTAGAAATAAATCACCATTATTTATATTTTTTGATTTTAAATTAAATAAATATGATTTAATTTACCTCACACAAATTTTTTAAAATATATTAAATTCATTTAATTTAAATATTAAATTATCTTTATCAAAACAAATTTAAAAAACATTCCATTTCAACATTATTTCCATTTTTTAGAAAAAAAATATATTGAATATCATTTTAGAAGAGGGAATCCAAATTTTATTTTTAATATTCTACCTACATGAGAAATAGGATCATTTTGTAAGAGTAAACCGATTTAATCTTACATTGTGCGATAACCTTTATGTGATGAAGGATATAAGAGGTTAACCTTTATGTGAGAAAAGGAAAAGTGGGTGCTTACTTTTATATGATCTTGGTTATACCCTTATGAGATAGAAGAAAATTCTGAAATACCTATGCATAGATATTCAAAATTAAAACTTATCAATAGGTACCTCTCAAATGACTCTGATGTGTGACCTTCACGTATACTTACCCAAATGAAACTCCCCAAAGTAATTCACAACTGTGAAGGAAAAAATGAATTACTCTTTTTCACTTGGAACTTACCTATATGGAGATTCAAAGAACCTCACATAGATGGATCGATCTACCATTATGTAACTAATAAATCTTACCCTTAAGAAAATAATAATCCATATATGAGGCTAAGAATTTTTTAAAAAAAATTAAAATTTTTATTATAATAAATTATAAATAATTGAAAATAATTTTTTTATAAATTTCCAAAAATATATATATTATATTTAAATTAATTTAATAAATTTTAAAAACATCCAAATATTTTTCAAAATAGATTTTAAACATTATAATTACTTTTCTAATTTCATCAAAAGTGGTAATTTTTTATTATTTCCAACAATAATATTTACACACTTGGGGTGGGAGAAAAAAATGTAATCCAAATATATCATCTCTAGAAATGTCAATGAACTCATGGGAGAGGGATCCCAAACAAGAAAACAAGGAAAATACACACCCAAAGGATTCCTAGAAGTACGAAAATTGGCTACCTTGTTTCCTTCATGCCATGTGTGGGTAACTTGTGCCCTCCCATACAGAGGAAGATTATTTTTTTGGATAATATAGATGATACTCCACGGAGTGGAAGATTACTTTTGAAGGGAATTATAGATAATAAGGGAGTCTGTCTCCACTACCTCTAGGTTTAGGTTCCTATCATGTCATATCTTGATGCCACAAAGTTAAACACTAGCCTTGATATGAGAGTGTCACCATGGGAATAAGTAGCTAAGAAAGAAAGAACAACCAAACCTATTTCGTCATGCACTATTACACCACCCCGCATGAGGCCATTATTATAGTATACATTAGTATTTAGTTTTAGGACATCAACAGGAAAATTTCATTTAACCCATCTACCTCACAGAGCCAACCATTGATTAGAATGTGAGGAGAGGCTACCAGCTAAAACTACTCTCATCGAGGGAGATTTATTCCAATTTCCCAAAAGTATACCAAGTTTAGCCACCACACTCTATGATCTAGATATCAAGGCCATATGGATACTGTGAATACATTCATGTATAGCATTATTGCCTTCACATAAGATGCTCTAGAAGCCTGCCACTAAAAAACACTCTCTCTTTCGGCATGTACCTATTTTTTCATCACCGAAGAACCAATTGTAAAGAAAACCATTGACCATAGCGCTTTGGGGGAGGAATCCAAAGGACTCCCTGAACCTCAACCAGATAGTTTTAGCCCACTCCTGGATGATATAACTCTCAAAAAGGATCAAGTCCATTAATAAAACATTACACAAATAAGTATAATCATTCTCATGTCAAAATGAGGTCAAATACATCATCTCAATAAAATTGATCATAAATAAATATGGGATAATGAGAACACATCTATGACTCTTGTTCCCAATTAAATTCAGAAAATTCACAATAAAGGTTACACAGAATTCCATATAAACCCCAATAAACAATGCATAATAATCATTCATTATAGAAAATAAAACCACTACAGTAAAGAACTCCTTATATAAATATTTACTTTGCATTGATTTAAAAAAATTAATAGAACATCATTTAATCGGAAAAAAAATGTAATCGATACCTCAACATTTTTACTTAGGCATTCTCAAAAATGAAATTTTTTCATGCCATATCCTCATGTGTTGTGCTCTTAATTTACCATTAATTTTTTACTTTTTCCCCCATTATGTTTCGTGCTTAATAAAAACATGGCATAATAAATCATGAGATAAATTTAATTCATAATGTTAATAGTTATCATGCTAAACATGTCATGAAAAATGTATATTATCATAGTTACATAACAATTTATTAACAATATTATACATGCTACTTGAAATAATTTTCCATGCACACTACATCACTTCCTCATTTTATATTTCACATTCTCAATTTTATTTAATGTATTTATAGACATTTAAGATAACATTTAATTAATTCATGTAGGTTGAGGAGTTCAAAACATTAACATTAATTTCAAATGATTTCTTACATATATTGAATTATAAAAGGTTTTATATTGCTCCTGAACCAATACTCCCTTGAGTGACCGAGCTAGTTTGATACATGACCTCAGGTGGGCCTCCGTGCATGCCAGCGGTTTCCGATGAGCAGGGAGGGTCTTGAGAATATAGTGTAAATACTATACCCTTTGTTAAGAGTTGAAATAAAAGAAAATAATAATAGAAAATTAATGAAAATATAAATGTATCTAAATGAAAATCTGAATAAATAAAGATAAAATACTAATTAGACTCGAATAAAAACAAAAAAAACCATTGTCTTGAGCCTCATGTTGGTCATATCTCCAATCTTGAACCCATAAATAAAGATATAAATCAACAATAGGGTCTCTTTTTCTTATCCAAACCTCCATCCATGAAATCTGTTCATGTACCAAACAGTGGACCATCCATTGTGTCAGTATAAATTACCATGGGGACACCACTATATCTAAAAAAATACATTATTAGAAATATAGTGCAAGAAATATAGGTATAAAAAGGGTATTAATTTAATAAATTAATAATACACATGAAATAAACCTGTTGACCATCAATTTATGGGTTAACACTGAAGGCTAACCAAACCTTCTTTGGCACCATTATTGGTATCTCTGACTATGGTTGAATCCTTATGAATTAGGAAGGATCACCCAACCAGTTGAAGATTCTACTTCTAAGGATGAATCATATAAATATCAAATTCAAAAAAAATTCACTACATGCAAATAATTGAGAATATTTCCCTCTAGCATCCAAAATATCACCCCCTAGGAATCCATAATCTCACCCTATGACATCCAGTTATTGTGAAATTATTCTCCATGCATCTAATTTAATGATATACTTTTACCTCAAGAATCAAGTACTTGTGTGACTATCCATCAGGCGGTACTAAAATGATACACCAATCCCTTAGGTTTCAATATGAAATCATGATTCATATTTATACAAAATCAATAAGCAAATAAGAATCCCATCCTTAGGTATCAATCACATAAATGTCACATAATCTCAAATTCTAAGAAATCATAATAACACTTCCAATAACACACATACTAGATATATTATCATAAGAAAAAATGACCAAATGATCAAATTATCATTTGTATAACCGAATATATTTCATTAATCAAGGTTTATAATTTTCATCATAATTATATAAAACCTATTTTATTTATATTTTTACCCTAAGGTCATTAACATATTAATCAACCTATTTATCTGAGGTGATAATATCATAAGAAATCACATGATATAATTTTTATTCCAATTCACAATAATAAGACGACAGTGAATCATATTTTCTAATATATCTCAAGGATCTATCATCAAGTTGACCAAGCATCAAAGAGGTCCAATGCTAACACACATATCAGGGTTTTGTATGTCTCAGTCGCCATGCCTATGGACCTAATGGGAACTAATGGGAAATCTAGAAAGAAATATTATAAATTAATAGGGATTATTTAAATTATTTTCTTATATGCATAGAATGTCGGTGTGATCACAAACATATCATATAATATGGATAATTAAATATGAAAAAATGGATACAATTTAGACCACAAACCTTTATTTGAGGATCGTGGAAACACTTTTACTAGGAAATACCAAAAAGAATTAATGTGTAGAAGATCAAAAGATAAAAATAGATCACTCAATATCAAGATCAACACTGCATTCCATAGTGTTCAAAATATTACATTATGATGACAAGGAACATATGAATGAGAGGGGATAATTAAAGAAAAAACAAATAATTGGGGATTAAATGATTGATCGAGATGTTTGGAAGGGAAGGAATTGCTACAAAATCACTTTAAGTATCCCTAGGGTCTTAATGACAAGAGTTGCACATGAAAGGAAAGAAATCATACGTGAATTGTGGATTTAAAACAAATGATCATGAGAAATGCATGGAATGTAACCCTTTCACATCGTCTATTTCTCAAATTATGAGTTATGCTGAAAAACATGTCACCTCGGGTTAAAAATAACCCTACTTGAACATTAAAAACATGAACGACTTTCACAGTGTGTATTCATTTCACATCATGAACTAGTTTATGACATCTCCCTATAAGAATTTACACATCATGTAACACATTAATGGCATGTAAATTTCTAAGAGATAGTTCTTATCCATGTTTTTACAGAAGACCATGAACCACCTATAAATCCATCAAAACTCATGGAGAACCCTAATAAATCCATTTTTAAAACATTTATTCTTGGATTCCATTAATTCAAGAAAACATACATCCCCGGCCTTTAAATCATTTTCCCTAGAAAAATATCTCAATTCCCAAAAAGTAACATGACCACCAATAATTAAATAAGGAAATCCCAAAATAAAAGTGGATCAACAAAAACACAGAGGTATGTACCTAGAAAAAAAAGTTATCTTAAAACCACCCCACAATATAATAGCTCATCCCCACATTTCTCTAATCATCATTGTAGGGTCTTGAAGAAAAAGTATATCCACTGTGTTTGTATACAAAATTTCACCCCCAATGTCTTTTCTTGAACAAAACCATGCTGCCACTACACCTAAACTAGAAGAATAGTCATTACCTAGAGATACTTTTCACTATAGTCCACAAACCATATAAAATTCTACTTAAATAACACATCTACAACAAGATCAACATAATATAAATCTACCATATGATAATTGTCATGATGATTTCTCCAAATCTGTTACATGTAAAACACATCATTCATGGAAATGTAGCACTATGGAAAGGATAATTGATATGACACTAGAACGACCCTTTCCACTATCTCAGATGGCCTGAAAAACCATGAATCTATCTTTCCCTATTTTTTAATATGGTGTTTCCCCAACTTAGGTGACACTGGAAGGAAAACATGATGACCAAAATCAAACTCCATTGGTCATCTCTTATTTTCACTGTAAGACTTATTCCTTATTTGTGTGGTCACCAACCTCCTCTTGATTAACTAAACATACTCAGACATCTCATATATGAGACAATGTTAAATAAGTTCTAACTCAACTTACTCTATCAAAAAAAATATGTTAAAGGCATGGAATTCTATACAAATCCTTAAAAGGTTCAGTTTGGATCGATGCCTGGAAGATGTTATTATAAGTGAACTCCATTAGTTCCAAATAATACACCTATAAACCACTGAAATCCAAAACATAGTCTCATAAAATATTCTCGATAATATAAATAGTCCACTCATATTATCCTTCGGTCTAAGGATAGTATAATATACTCAGAAGAACCTATGATCCCCAAGTCATTTGAAGGCCCTTCCGAAACCAAGAAGTGAAATAAAGATCTCAATTATAAATAATGCTCCTCAGAATACCATGAAACTAAACTATCTCTATCACATAAATACTACCCAAATCATCAAAAAAAGGTCTCCATGATATGAAATAAGTTATATACCTTCATCTGTAAATCTATTATCACCCATAATGCATTATTCTTGTGAGGTTTCCTGGGTAATCCTCAGTGGAATCATCACATTTCCACTCTAGAATGGGTAGAGGATACAATAGCCTAGTAGTCCTCTAATTCTAATATTTCACCTACTGATAGGTGAAACATCTTTCCACAAATCCCAATATACCCTTCTTCATTTCTAAGGATATCATGATACATATTTTCCAAACCAATAAAAACACCCATCTAGAAGAATGAAACTCTCTCATAATATCCTCACACAAACCCAATGGAACTCATACACATCTATGGAAAAGAATAATGTTTCCACTTCCAAGAGACCATCTTTCTTGTTTCTCCCCATAGTATAAGTTGTCTCTTAGAGAAAATCCCTCCAGATCAGATAATTACTCTACATTGATATGTTCCAAAATCATGGGTATATAAAATATAGAAGTCAGATCTACTCATCTTTGGGACTCCCAAACATCTAGATTCATGTCTAAAAATATCTCCATGACTATCTTGTCTTCATAATTCTCCCACACAGCCTCCATATACATCTTTTGGATTAAGGATTATGCAATAACATTTCCATTTACTGGTGTATAATAACACTTAAAGTCAAAATAATACAGATACTCGACCCACCTCCTCTGTTGAAGGTTCAAGTTTCACTAATAAAATATATAGCTGAACCTATTTTAGTTTATTTACACCACAAATATCTCACCCAAAAGATAGTATCTCTAGAATCTCAAGGCATGTCCCACTACTACTAACACCAGATCATGAATGTGGTAATTCTTATTATGTGGCCTCATCTATCTAAAGTATATGCAACCACTATATCCGCTTACATTAGAACTAATCTAATTATAACTTTAGATGCATCACAGTACACATTATATGTCATACCCAACATAGGTAAAGTGAGAATCGGTGATGTGTTCAGTATTATTTTTATCTCCCAAAATGATCCATCATAAGCATCAGACCAAACAAACTTCACCCGGTTTTTTGGATAGTTTAGACATCAATTTTACCATATGGGAGAAGTCCTGGATAAAATTATGATAATAACCTTATAAAATTAGAAAACATAGAATCTCAAAAGCATTCTTGGGTCACTCCCAATATACCACTTATGAAAACTTCTCAGGGTCCATTGACACTCTAGCCTCTTAGATGACATGGTGCATTATCAATCTAGAAACTACATTTAGTTAGCTTGGAATAAAAAAGATTCCATTTTAATGTACTCAATATGATGTCAAGATGTTGGGAATGATCTTTAGTTGTCTGGGAGTACACTAAGATGTTATCAATGAAAAATACCATAAATCGATCTTGGAAAGAATAAATGATCTGATTCATCAAATCCATGAATACCGATGGTGCATTTTTCAGGCCAAACAGCATCACCATGAACTCATACATTCCATATATTCTCCTAAAATAATTGTGGGGTATGTATGAAGGTATCAATCACAAATGATGATACTCTGATCTCTAGTTAATCTTATATAAAATTCGGGAACCTCTCAACTGATCTAATATATCATCAATGCATGGAATGTGATATCGTTTCTTGACTATCATCTGGTTAAATCTCTAATAATACACACGCAATCATAAAGTTACATTGGCCTTCTTAGTGAAAATAACTATAGAAATCCAATGAGATATACTAGGTCATATGAAACCTTTGGATTATGTATCTTCCAACTAAACTTTCAACTCATAAAGCTCTGCTAGTGTCATATTATAAGGTGGGATAAAGACTAGATCAACACCTAACACACACTCTATAAAGAACTTGATCTCCCACTATGGTGGTAATCTAGATAAATATTTAACAAATACATCTTGAAAATAGTCTACCACTAGATGAAAAGTGTCTTTCTACATTCCTCCATTATTCAGAACAAGGATTGTCATTTAAGCTATGAGACAAATCAATCTGTACTGAATTTTTCCTACATGACCATCCTAAATATCCAACTTACCCAGGTGAGTATATATAACCCTACTAAAGATAGAAAGGTAAATCTCCTCTGATAACATTCGATATTATCTTGGTATAAAACTAGTTTGTCCACTCCAAGAATCAAAATGAATCTTGTCATTTATAGAAAAAAAATTTCCCAAAGGAAATGATATCCACCAATTTCTAGAGAACACTCCTTACAGTACCATATACCCACTAATTGCACTCCCAATGGTGTATCAATGGTAATGATCCAATCTATGATCTCTACAATCATTAATAAGCAATCTAAAAAAATCTGATATATAGGAATGTGATGTTATTTTACCAAACAAAACACAAGATAAGGTATGTCATGCAAGAATCGTACCTCTAATGGAAGATGCTCCTACATCCAATTCATTTGTATAAGACTCTATAGAAAGTAGTTGTCTCACCCATTTTCCCTAGGTTCCAATATAACTCCCACATTCTCTTACATTTTAATGGTACTACCACTCCTACACTAGGGTACCACATCCTCTACCTCATCTTGAACGGCCAATGGAACTCTAACTACATTTCTTCTTAGGGGTAGTTGATATCCTCATATACTCAGGTACTTGTCTTGATCCCCTACCACTAATCTATTATGGAAAGTTATCACAAAACATCTGAAGATTACCCAACCTTCTACATAAATGTCACTCCACAATAGGGTGAGGACATTGTAATAACTTATATCCCAACTTTCCACACTGAAATCACTACACCGAACCATGGTCCTGAGGTAGAAGTATGCTCCCTTTACTTCTCTACCCACTGCGACCTGATATAATATTGAATCCCATCATAAAAATGTCTCACCCTAGAAATTAATCAGCTACAATGGATGTATAAAAACACTATAGTTTAGTGAAGCGTCTTATAAATTCCATCACTAACAAGATATCCTATGTCGGGTCTATGAAATCATGATCCTTTGCATACCTAAACATATTAGGATAGAATTGGCTCAGAAACACTTCCTATAGTTCCTTTTAGGATAAATCCTCTTATTTCCAGGATTTCTCCATAATGTCCCACCAATGCTTTGTAGGTCCATGAAGCATGTGTGTAGTATGCTTCACCCTCCTATCTGCATGTGTCTCAAGATTCTTGAAGATCGTCTAGACTAAATCGATCCTAAACTTGTTTTCTTGGGGGAATACCAACCTAGTAAAAATAAGAGAATGTTGTAGTTGGAACTCTCACACCAAATCAGATATCAATGACATAGTGTGGAAAGTCTACCTTTCCATGGATCACATGACCGTCATAAAGATGTCATGAAGTTAAAAATTCATCTAATCCTTATGAGTTACATGAATATATGGTCCAACTATGTTGGGAGAATGTTTATTGCCTCTCTCCATATGCTCATTTTAAATATGGAAAGGGGAATTTTCTCTATAAGAAAAATAGACTCCACAGAATAAAGGATACATAAAAAAACCTCAATATGTGCCAATGAAAAAAAAAGAATCATATCATGGTCTGTCTAGACATGGTTTAACAACTACAACAAATTAATTTTTTAGCATAAGTTGTTTAGTAGCAGTTTAGTTAACTGCTGCTAAAAAATTTAAATGGTTAAGTGAAGGTTGTTTAAAAATCACTACTAAATATTAAATATTTATTGAAAAAGGAAACTTATCCCTAATTCCACATAATTCTCCCATGAATCCCATTCTTATCCCCCAATCCTCCTACCAACAACACTGAGACCTAGAACAATTGTGGTCCCCCTAGACAATGCTCGAATATCTCCTGATCCCTCTGAGCTTGATCCCCTTGAGCCATCATTAGTGCTGCGGTCACATCCCCCTGACTTGTCGCCCCCTCCCTTTCCCTCGCTCAAGTTATCGCCTGAGCGCGAGCCCTCTCCCTTCCCCAAGATATCATCTTCACTCAATCCCACAATAGAAATGCGGTCAACCCTAATCCCACTACTATGTCACCCTAGACTTCTCCCATAAACCATCCCAACCAACTACCCTTCTCCCCCATCTCCCTCAACTCTCCTAGTAGAAATACCTCCCTTATTTGTATTTTTTTCTTCTCCCTTATTCCCTTTCTACCTCTCTCAATTATTATTACTCCTACTAACTCCTAGGAATCTCTAATGATGTGGATTTTGGTTGTCCAAGTAGATGAGGTTTATTATTGGCTCGATTTTGTAGTTGCCTACTTTTATACATAACCTGGGTCTCAAATTATAAGGGTAATCTACCTGTTTTGGTTTCATATAATTAATGACATGTCTTAGTTATAAGATAAATCCAATATAAGGTGTTTCCCATAATGAATTCATCATAGTTGTCTATTTATATATTTTATTGGCTGTAAAAAATTATGATGTAGATATATCATTTTTCTCTTTTTTAAAAGGATTGTATGTTTTAAATATTATAGGTTTCATAAATTTCTTATATATATTGGTTTTATAAAACAAATTGTGTATTTTAAAATGAGTAGAGGTTTCTATTTAGGAGAGTTTTATAACTAGTTGACAAATAAATATGTTTTGTATATTCCCTAAGATGTGTTCATTATTTTATTTTATTGGAATACTTCATATTATATCTTTTTATAGATATTTTTTTAGAATTATTCCTATAATTTTGATGTTTTAAATTGAATAAAACTTTATTTATTTATTCATTTTTGACTTTATTATGTAAATTTAATTATTATAATGTATTTCATGGGTGATTATATTTTGATTATATTAGGTATACCATAGATTTATGCTTTTAATACAATTTTTTCTATGAATTTTTTCTAGAGATACTTCTACTTTGAGCCTAAAATTATTTATTTAAATATTTCATAGCATATAAACTAATGTTATTAAGAATTTTTTTTTGAGTAGTTTAATAATTTTGTAGTTTTAACTACATGTGTTTCTGTTTAAAGAAGGTAGTTAATATAATTTATAGTCTTTATAGAAAATTTTAAGTTATATTAACAAAATTTCAATGTAAATCATTTTTTTATACATCATGTAAAGGAGATTGAATTTTATGTATAGACATTGGTATTTTGAAATCATTATTGTTTTTATTTGATTAATATTACATGTGAATGGATATTTAAAAAAAAGTGTTTTTACCAAACAATTTTTTTTTGTTTTCCTATGAATGATTTAAAAATGTTGATTATTTTGATTTGGTCATATGAAAAGTGTTAGAAAGAGGATTGGGTTAAAGGTATACATTCTTGTTTGGGTAGAGTAGAATCTTTTTGTTATCCTATGTTGGTCTAATTTCAGATTATTTGGTTAAGAGTTATATTCATATATGATGTAGAAAATATCACACTTATCTTTCATTATTAATTAAATTCATATTCTATATCTTTACCAATATAAATTAGAATTATATAAATATAATATAAATGTTGTAATGTATTTATAAAAGTAATATAAAAATTAAATAGTATATATATCTTATCTATGCCATTGTTCAATATTTCCATTCACGTAACGTATTACCACCTAAATAAATTATCATTATTCTTTAATTATCACATTCCATGTTGTTGTTAAAATTACTAGTGGATTTCCTCATGGTAATTCACTATTTAAAGGGGTGTTCGACAACATTTTTGTCTTTAAAATGTGTTTTTTTTGTTTTAGAGGAATGTTTTATAAATTTATGGTAGTTAGAATATAATATTTTTTAAAATGGTTTTGAGACCATAAGTCTCATGGTGGCTTGAAATGTTTTTAAAAGGATAAAGTTTGGTCTTGAAAAATGGGTTCTTGACAATAGTTGACTTATGTGTTTTAATTTTTTTTAATAAAGTATAGGCATGTTGTGATATATATGGATAAACATTGGATCACATTACTAAGGAACACACCTCTGTATGCTAAGGGTTTGGAGGAGTTTTTAGATTTTTTAATTTCCAATTGATCTATTGATGGGATAATAAGATACCCATGTCCTAAATGTAAATTTAGAAGATATTTGAAGAGTGAAAAGTTTATGAACACTTGATATTAAAGTTATTCCCTGCTAAATAGTTTTGTTTAATTTGTCATGGATAATAAAATGTTATAGAAAGTTTGAGCACTGATGTCAATCAACAGAATGAGCGGCAAACTTTATCAAAAATAGACAATGAAATGAAAAACCTTATAAAAGATGCATTCATAATTGATTAAAACATATTAGAACAATAAGTTGAGGGTGCTATAAAAAGTAGCATGAAAAGTGATGTTTTGAGACTATACAATAACCAAATCAAGATTGTAACATATCATTGGATCCTCCGCCTGATTCTATGGAGACTAATGTAATAGAGGACATAACTGATAAGAAAAATACATTTCATGATTTAGTTGATGATGGAAATCAAGATCTGTATGGTGGGTGTTTAAAATATTAAAAAACATTCTTTTCTTCTAAATTTGTACCATATCCAATGCCTATTTGGAATTAAAAATAAGGTTATATCCATGATATTGGAATTTCTGCATGATGTAGTTCATGAATCTAAGATCCTTGAGTATTTTTGTGATATTAAAAATGATGTTGAAAATCTTGATCTAAATTATACAAAAAAACATTTGTGTCCTAATGATTGTATTCTTTATTGGGGATAGGATTCAAGAAGATATGATTATAAAAAATGTTCTTCTTATAATTTTCAGTCAATGGGTTATGTTGGATGTATGAATCAACATACTACTATATGGAAGAATAAAAGTGATACAATTGTAAAGGTTTTGCATTAATTTTTTTTAAATCCTTGATTTAGGGGATTATTCATGTCATAGAAAACACTGAGAACATAAAGTGGTATTATATAGATAATAACAATTATGGGTTAATGCGACATCCAAGAGATTCAAAATCATGGAATACATTTTATTTGTTACATCCAGATTTCTCATCTGGTCCTAAGAATGTGTGATTGGGACTGGATGGTAATGGATTCAACCCACTTGGGACTTTGAGATCTAGTTATAGTATTTGGTAATTTGTTTTGATACCCTATAATTTTCCTCCATGGATGTGTATCAAACAAACATATTTTATCATTTTAATGATTATTCCTGAAAAAATGAATGTAATTGATATTTATGTATACTTACAACCTATAATTAAATAATTATATCAGTTATGGAGAAATAGTGCTAAGAAATTATGCGTCTTCTAGAATAATGTTCAATATGAAATATTCTCTAATGTGGACCATTAGTGACTTCCCTAAACTTTGGAATTTAGTTGGTTAGAATAGTTACACAGGTTTGTATTGTCATTTTCAAAACATTTATTTTGATCCCGAATGACTACCTCCCAGTAGAAAATTGTCCTTCTTGTTTCATTGAAGATTTATCAATTCATATCAAATATTTTGTTTGAACAAGTCAAAATTTAATATTTCTATTGACCAGAGAACACCTCCAAAGTTGTTAATAGGTTCTGAAATATTGGTTCAACATAGAGATGTTAAAATAGAATTTGGGAATGTTAATCTTTTGAATAATAGTGGAAAACAAGTTCAAAGTTAATTATCAAGTGAAATCAGAAAGCAAAAATGGAAGGAAATATTATTTCCTATGACATCCATATTGGGAATTTAATTTATTGCATCATAATATTGATGTTATTCATATTGAGAATAAATTTTTCCACAATTTGATTTTCATATTTCTTAATGAGCATGGAAAATGGAAGGAATATCTCAATTTTTTGAAGGACTTATAAATAATGACCATAAAGAGTGATATCAAGATAGATGAGAATAGAACATATTATATATAATTTTTTGTAATGAAAAATAGGGATAAAGATAGATTCCTTTAAATTTTAAAACATGTAAGGGTATCTGATGGGTATTCAAGTAACATCTCAAGGTCTATTTACTTAAAGTATCCTAGGTTACATGGATTGAAAATTCATGATTCACATATTATTTATAGTTTTTACTACCATTGTAATTGCTTACATTATTATAGGTAAAAATTTTAATGTGAATAAATTTATTACACTTATTTTATACTAATAGATTTTTTTCCAAAAATATGGAAACAATGCTACTAAGGAGAGAAACATAAATAGTTCATATTTCTATAATATTAAGGGACTAAAGATAGTTGTCCTGTTTGACTACTATAGAGTCATGATGGATGATGTCGTTGGATTATTTCTCCAGATTCTAGGCCAGCTGGTGGTAGAGTCAATTACCCTTCCAATTACCTATTCTGATTGGAGTAATATGCATCAATCTCGGAAAAATAAAGTTTTTTATTCACCTATAAAGTAATATTAATAAATTATGATTTAATTTAATGTCATTATATTATTAAATTAAAATACTTTAAAAATGTATCTCTTTGTATAGATGTTTCTCCACTTTACTATTACTAATATTTTCACACAAAAGTGGACATTGAAAATTTTGGGTAAAAATGGAAGGATTTCAAATAGATATTATGGAATTAATTCAATGATACTTTTTGATCACTCATCTATTTTATTATAAGGTAACCAAAGGGGTATTTAGAGAGCAATGGAAGGTTTTTGTTGATAACCATTAGCATGAGAAGCATGTGGTATTTAAATATATATTATTATGTTAATATCATTTTAAATATATACATTCATATAACAAGGAGATTAAATTTCATACATTACAATTAAATTACGTGTTATGTATTTCAAGAAGTTTCAGGGGAAGAATTCATTGATTTGAGCAAAGAAAATCAAACCTCACACTGCCAGGTCAAAGTGTCTTTCTAGAAACTGATTGACTCGAGTAATATTTTCCCCGGTTTAAATATTTATAAGAAAATAGTATTTGTTTCATATATTAAATTTTTTATTTATCTTTGTTTAATGTAGTCACAAAATTTAGGGTATCATGTATCCTAAACAGAACTATGGTTTGATGTTCATACAAAGGCTTATGGACATTATTTTAATGATCCTACCAAAGAATTTGTGGTATGAATTCATTTTTCATTGTAATAACTTATTGTTAGTTATTACTATGTTAATATGCATTGCTTCAAATATAAATGATATTTGATTTATAGGTAAAAATTAAATAACTATGGCATGAAAATCCCATGAATTCCTTCTTTGTCTCCTAGGATGACCCAGTAGGTAAAGTACTTAGGAAGGATTAGCCTCGTCAAGTTCAAGGGATGGGTTTGGGACCATTACCATATGAGGTATTTAGAAGGCCACCAGGAATTATAGTTTCATCTACTCTTTTTTATAGTAACTCCCTACCTAAAAAATCGTAGAAGGAGTTTTTTTCATGTAAAGCACAATTCAGGGATAGGGGTCATATACAGATGCAAGATTCAAAGGTTGTCACTCTGTAGAAAGCATTAATTAAATTATATCAAAACATGACAAGATCTATCCCTGGTGATATTGCATCGATATCTAGTAGTGAGAAGGTAAATAAAAAAACTTCTAAATCATTTAGTAAACAAAATTTTATTGGTTTTAAGTTTAAATTTAAATATAAAACACTATTTAATTTTCATTATAATTATTATGTAGGTGTTGGTAGCAAGAAGTTGAGACACAGATAGAGAGGGTGTCAATAAAATTTCATCTGGTAGTGATTAGGGTTCAAGTTGCATATAGAGATGATGTGAAACAAAACTTATGAAAAAATAATACTAATTTGTTGATTCAGAAACCATGTTTTGGTTTCTGGTATGGATATAGGTATTTACCTTACATTTCATGAAGCTTTGTATGCTTGGTTCTTTTGGAGTGTTTTCTAGATGGGTAACCACATTTTTTTGTTTCTAGGGTATGGTTTAGTACATAGTAATACCACTATCATTCAAAGTGTGTAAACAATTTTCTTATAAAGTGTTAATGTTATCCCTTCAATAAAACTCAAGGAATCAAAATATTTGTGCTTAGTGGGTTATTTCCATATCCCTATTCTTGTCTTCTCATGTATTGTATCAGTAAAAAATTCTATGACTATGTATGAATGGTCATTATCAATTTGGTTGTGATGTCTTAACTCAAATATATATTGGTCATAGTTTAGTATAATTCATGAACATTAATGATTCATAGAAAAAATTACTTACATGATCTTGGGTTATATAGGCCAGGATGATGTCATTATTTTCTTTCATGTGGCCATCGTTCCTGAATTAGTTTTCCAATGCAGTATCACATGGTTAACACTGAGCATGTGGGAATTCCATGAAACCATGTTTACTCACCTTGAGTTTTTATAGGATCTTTCATGGTAATTGTATGATTTTTCTAACCATATGGGTGAATTGTGAAACCTACTCAGGGTTGATAATTTCAATCATTTTGAGTTTTTTAATTTTGGGATCCCTTATATATATCCCCCAATTCAAATTATATATCCCACGATCTCCTCCCAACTAATTCCCACCCACTACACTCTACTCATGGTGGTTATAAATATATTTATTAGGGATTTATCATCCATATCTTAAGGTAAAGTCTTACTTCTTATTATCCCCCTCTTTCTCTTGGTTTCTTCCATGTTATTCAATTCCTCTCTAACCCCAGATTCTATGGTGGATGGGTATAATGTCTACATCTATCTTAAATTGGTTTTCTTGGTTTCTACGTATTTTAGATTCCCTCTTAAGACTTGTTTATGTTCTATTTATTAAAGATGAAATGATTCCATTGATTATGGTCGGTGACTTCATTCCATTCCTTTTATTTGAGAGTTTCATGGGTGTTAGTACTTTGAAACTTTTTTATTTTCTATAAAAATATAATATAAGTTATTTATTGTAGTTTTATCGAGAATATTTATAGTTTTCTATTAATTTAATTTTTACATAAAGGATGAGTTTCCTAATTTGAGTGTGTTGTGATTTTGGAAATCCATCATATAATTTTATAAATTTTATACATGATTTTATCCATGCATTCACTAATTGGTTGGTGAATTAAAGTTTTAGAGCCTAATATATTTTGAATCATGCCTTCTTTAATTCAACATCCACGAAAGTGATAGGCGTTCGGGCACTTCTTAGGGGGTTATCAATATGAGTCCCCTTGGAAACCCTAATTTGTTTCCTTCTTCCTGATTGCATTTTCATGCTCATGGGGGCCGATCTTTGCCTCTACCTGTCATCTTCTATGGCATATCTAGAGAGTGTGTCACCCATTTATTGTTTTATGCAGTACCCCCTGAAAATTAGCATTGAAATTTCTTTATAAATTGATTCCATTTATGTGTTTGATAAAATTTCAATGAGGGGTTTTCTCAAATAGAATTCTTTATACATGGTGTTTTGAAACAAACATGATTTATGGAGTTGGTTTTTTCATAGTTTAATAAGTTTCCCAAGTAATAAGGGGTGTGTTTGGTCTATATGTTGGTTTTAGGTAATTCATTACACGAATGTGATTATGTTTTGATGTTACTTATTTGTTCTTTAGATTTTTCTTTGTTTACAGTGTGGTTTCAACAATAAATTTTAAATTATAGGATTAGTTACATTAACCAAAGGCCCATTTTTTACTTTATGTATAATGATTTCAAAGGTTATGGTTACAACCTTATTAATCCCCTAAATTATATTTTGTTCCTAGTCATGTGTATTGGGATATTATTAGATAATGGATTGATTATTACATACATGAAATGGGATCTTTGGAGGTGGGATGGATAAAATTTTTTATGATTAATTGGTTTCTATTTTTTGGCTATTCTGGGGATACATATTTTGTAGCTACATTTTTTTAAAGTGATATTTAGTGGTGGTTTAAACCACTGTTAAATATGCCAATTTATTTTTTATCAGTGGTTTTCTAATTTTAGTAGTGGTTTTCAACCCCCAAAAAATCTTGATGATATAGTTCCGGTTTAAACTTTCACTAAATGGGAGGAACTGATGCGATTTGTGTGTCGATGCTAACTTTAACGGTGATTTTTGGAAACTGTTGGAAAAACTTTTGGCAGTAGTTTAAATGGAAGATAATATGTGATTTTTTTGTGTAGAACAAGTCAATTGGCATGACATAAAAGTTAATTTGTTCCCTTTTTTATCATATATAATAGGTATCTTATTTCATAGTTCATATAATAAAATATATAAAATTCAATTAATATTTCTCTACGATGAACAATACTTGTCAATATATATCCCTATGTGCCTATCGTGATTCATTCATACACATATCATGACATTCCGAGACATAAGTAAAAATCTCAAAAAAATAACATCACACAACATGTGAATCACCCAAGGCGAAATAACATCAGATCATAATAAGAGAACATCATGAATAGTAATCCCATCCCTGGGCACTTGGATTTTCTCCCAGAATGGGTTAGATTCTCTCATACACAATCTCATTACCATGTACCAACACATCCTAGTATGTTTTATACCTTTATCAAGTACTAAATTAACCTAAAATAATTTCCTCTTTTTATATCACTTTATAACATCCCCTACCCGATTCTCCCTCAAGTGACTTAGTGAGTTAGCTACGTGACCTCAGGTGTGAATCCCCATACTCCAAAGGCTTCCAACTATCAGTGACGGAAAAAATAATATAGTGGGAGAGACTATACCCTCTAGAAAAAGTTTTAATGAAAGTTTAAAATAATAGTTTAGTAGCAGAAATAACAGAAAAAATATGAATAAATAACAAGAGAGCCAAATATGAGAAAAGACCAAATGAATAAATCCAAATAATAGAAGAATAATATAATTACAAGATGAAGTCATGTAGATAAAAGACTAAATAGAATCAAATAAAAAAACCAAAAAACATGGTCCCAATCCCCATTTTGGTCTATTCTCTAAGCTCCAACACATCCAGAAATCCAAAAATCAACAACAGGGTCCCTTTTCCATGTCCAAACCTACATCTAAAAAATATTTTTGGGTACCAAATAGTGGATCATATAAGGTTTGGGTACAAAAAAGTAGGTCAACACCATCGTGTCAAAATAAATTTAGTATGAGAAATATAGGGCTTAAAATATAGTGATAAATAGGGTATTAATTTAATCAATTAATAATGCACATGAAATAAACCTATTGACCCTCATGTAATGGGATAACACCTAAGGTCATTCAATCCTACTTCAGTTCCATTCTGGTTATCTATGGGTAGGGGTGGATCCTCCTGCATAAGGATAGATCACCCAACCGATGGTAGATTCTCCCGCCAAGTATGAATCTCCCAAACATAAAATTTAAAAATTGCCTCTACCCATAGGCTATTCATAATCTTGCCCTCGAACAACCATAATCTCAACCTCATGAATCCTAAATCTCTTCATTGGGAATCTAGTGACTATGCATCTAGTCTTCATATATCTGATATAATCATATACTCTAACCTCAAACATCAAGTACATGTGCGCATATCTCCCATGCGGTATGAAAATCATGCACCAGCCCCTCTGGAATCTATAAAATACATGATTCATATCCTAAAAAACTCATCATTCAAATAATCATCCCAACATTAGGCATAAATCACATCAATTCAACATATTCTCAAAATCTATGCAAGAAAAATCATAAGGCTAATAACACACATACAAGATATATCATCACAATAAAACATAATCAATTAATCGATTTATCATTTATCTAACTGAATATATTTCTTTAATACGGGTTCTTAATTATCATCATAATTATATACTACCTATTTTATTTATCATTTTACCCTAATATCATTGACAAATTGATCATCCCAATTAGCCAATGTGACTCTACATAAGAAATCACACAATATACTTATTATGCCAATTCACATGATTAATCCAATAATTAATCAATTTTTTCAATATATATCAGGGCTCTAACATCAAGATGACCTAGTCCCAACAAAGTCCAAGAATCAAACACATATCGAGTAAATGGAGGTCTCAGTCTCCATGATTATGAACTCAATATGATCCAATAGATAGTCTAAAACGAAAGATTGTAATTTAACCAGGATTATCCAATTTATTTGTAATAACCCCAACCCTAGTATCCCATAGTCGGTGGTCATTTTATTAAAATGGCATATATACAAGATATCACATCACTAATGATCGATAATTTTAGTATCCTTAAAAACTATATACATACATGGAACCAATTTTAAATTGGGAAAAGAAAATAAAATATGATACATAAGAAAAATAATAAACTGCATCCTTGAAAACTCATTTAATGATCTCTTTTTCATAAACTAGGGATGGAAAACAAATAAAAGGGTGGGATAAAATGCTTAGTAAGGTTTATGTAGAGAAAAATATAACTTGAATCAATTAATATAATCAATATGGTAAGGTAAATAACTGAAAAACACATTCCAATCAATAAACTGAGAGTGAAGATGCATCCACAGACTTTTTCATAGTGAAAATATTCTTGATAATGATAACTAAATTCTAAATGTACGAAATGACTAATTGATGGATGTCATGTATCCGGAAAATTAACCATTATATCATTAAGATGGTTTATGGATATTGGTAGAAACCTATCTAATTCTTCTTTGAAAAAAACATGAATGGTTTGTCACCTACTAATTCCATCACATGTGACTACCAATTCATCAAGGGGTATTTATAACCAGGCCCCACTAGTAGGGCTTGTATTAATTGGTCTACAATCCATAAGGATTGAATTAACAAATCCCCAAACCATGTCATACCAGTCCAAATCATTCCTCATATATCAAATAATTAATTTAATTAATAAATAATATTCCATGTCATCAAATATCCATATTAAATAAAAGATACAAATTTATCAATATTTCCTAATTTAATTAAATAGTTATCATGGTAAAATCCATTTTTAAAAGTGATATTCGATTTATAAAATAATAATATCCATGAAATTAATAATTTAAATGAGGAAATAGGCATGATTCATAATATTTTATGTCCAAATGCAATGAAAAGATGAAAAGAAATGTGTTTTAAGAAACTTTATAAATAATCCATTTCAGTGCGGTATAAGGGAAAATATGAAAGAGACTTTAAAAAAGAAACTAGAATAATTGTTTAACATAAATGAACTAAGTTGTTTTTTCATGATAAAAACGGAGTGATATTATAAAAATATTGGGGGCTTAAAATAGATTATGGAGTGTACATGAAAATGGGTAAAAAATTCAGAAGTTCTCTTTAATCGGGTCTGCTTATCAGGAGAAGCTGAAAAGAAAACCTTACAAAACATGTATTTACCCATAAAATAAATAATCGGTACATATTTTTGGATAATACACACAAAATATATGATGATTAAATAATAATAATTAATAATCACATTGGGTAAAGAGAGAGAAATCTTAATCCAAAGGAAAAAATGGGGGTTCAGAGATAATCCCTTACCACTTTGTAATAAATCGAATCATATGACCAATAAAATTAATAATGAAACATTTAATAACATAAAGGTAAAAGGAATTATGATATTATATATAAAATTGAATAATATATACAACACATACAAGAAATAAGTGGTGAAAAAGGAATATCTAATGAAAAAAAAGTGAGATGAGAAACCCCTTAAAAAGATCATATCATTAGAGTGAGGATAGTTCAATGAAATAATTATGTGTGAAAAAAATGAATCCACACAATAAAATTGGATATATATTATAAAAAAAATCATTGGTCATTTCAAACATATTCTTCCCATAATATAACCAATGATATATATGTTTAACTCAATGAATGGAAATTGAGTTAAGAAATCCTTTACCTCAGGTTTGACTCCCATAAAACATTTATTAAATTCATGTATAATAGTTTTAAAAATATTTTTAATCTATAAAATAACCATATTATTATTTATCATATCATATATGTTCTATTTAAAACATTTAACCACTAATTTATTAATAATATTTAATTAATTTCACTGTTTCGGGTGTAAATTTCCATGTTTTATCATGCTTGTTTTGTCTTGAAAGTCATGGTTATCTTACATAGGGTATAGATCCAACATATATAGAATAACATTAATGTCATAAATGTAATATTTAACCATTATTTAAATTTTTATAACCATTATTTAAGGTTGAACATAGAAAACGACTTACACCACTACGTGGAGACGATACGTTGTACATATGCATGTGTGGTGCTTTCGTTTTTCATAACATGGATAGAAGGTATAATATGGTTGTTTTATAATAATAAAAACATATAAGTGTGTATATATATATATGATACTATATTAATCATTTTATAAGATAAAAACACATCAAGAAAAAGTAAAAGAAGAAATTGATTTGAATGCGTTGGTAAAAATGATTACCTCTTCTTTAGAAAACTTCCTTTAGATATCTTCTTAAGGGATCTAGAGATAGTGTTTCTAGAAATCTAGTATCTCCATAACTTAGATAATGATGTTAGTAAGAAATATGTTCAGGAATTGTTCTATCTAAGGGGATCAAGTTTTTGAAATGAAATAAATGAAAGAGTGCCCATTTATGATTGAGGTGAGGGTCACACTTGTAAATCCTCAAAATATAAAATTATAATAAATTCATTTTCTATTCAAATAAAAAAAATCCAAGTATTATAATATAATATGAGATAATGTTTTAATATAATCAACAAATAAAATTATTACATGTTTTGTTTTTACTTTAAATCTTATCATTTTATTAACTTTAGTAAACTTATTTTAATTTTAATTATAGAAACCATTTATTTAATATTAAAAGTTGGTAATTATTTACTTATAAAATGTCAATTAGACCATAAATGAATAAATTATGAAATTTTAGACCAAATAATAGTCACTTTTTTAAAATATTTTTTATGATTTTTAAAAAATTTAATAAAATATTATTTTGATAAAATATCATTAGTTTCAATTTTGACACTATTCATTACTTTGGCCTTAATGAAATCAATACAACAAGATAAATTTGAACCAAGATTTTTATTATACCCATAATATGTCATAATAATCCATAAAATTCTTGGATCACCTTAATTAATTTAAATTATATTTATTTTAATATTTTTAATATCATTTATTTGATTGTTTCATTAATAAAATAATTATTGCATCATCATTATATAATTATTTAAGATAAATATTTCTTACCTAAAAATTAAAAATAAAATACCATGATGTATATAAATATTTTATATTTAAAAATAATATCTATATTAGAAGATATCTTCTATGTAACACCATAGTAAAAATCATATACTTATTAAAATATAATTGTGAAATTTTTGTCTTTTCCATAAATAAAATATTATAAATATCATAAAATCATACAAATAGTTCCCATAAATTATAAATTAATAAGAGCTGACAATAAGTTTATTAAGTTCATAATTTAAACTTATATCCCTTCAAAATTATTCTTTTCCCCATGTGGACAAATAAGATCTGTTTAAGACCAAGAAAGTGACATTTGTGATTTTTCTTTAATTTAAATAATATAAAAGCCATTCTCATGGAAAAGTGTCCAATAAATAACTCAAATTATATCCTTAGGTATTAAGTGTTTAATATAAATTATATAATAAAATATGAAATATTTGGGGTAATCTCCTAATCCTTATCATTTAATTTTTTCCTAAATTTCCAAATTTACCCCTTAAACGTGGTAATAAAATTTACCAAAGTTACTATTCATTATGGAAAAAAAATAAAATATACATATTAATAGATTTGGGACTAATTATTCAAAACATGAAATCCATTTTTTATAATTAAATTATCAAAATTTTCATAAATCAACTTAAAATTAATCCTAGAGACGTGATAAAATAATGGGTTTTTAAAGTACAAATGTTCAAAAGATTGAAATGTTTTTATATTGAATTTCAATGTGGAATTGATTATAATGAACCATATTTGATTTATTGATTTATAATTGAACTATTTATAATTTAAAATCAATCTAAAATATAATTTAACTATATTAATAAATTAGGAAAAATGCAGTTTTCAATTAAAATGAATTATTTTTTATAATTCATCAAAAAATGAAACATATTAAAAAAATACCAAAAATAAAACCAAAGTAAATTTAAATATCCTAATTTATAAAATAAAACTTATTTTTTCAAATATATTTTATAAAAATTTGAAATTTAATGTTTAAAACAATTACGCCATTAAAAGGTAGTAAAATTGTCTTTAGAAAAATATAATATTTTATGCTTAAAATTGGATTTATTATTATATTAATCTTGTAAAACTTATTTTTTTATTTTAAAATATAATAATTTAATATTTAACATATATATTTCATTAATATATTTCACTAATAGTGATTAATTTAATTTATTAAGATAAAATGTCATTGTGGTCATAAAAATAATTTTTTTATAAAAATGCATAATTATGTTCTATTGTTTTTTTCCTTTATAATTAATTTGTAACCAATGAATTCATTTTATAAACATGTGTAAAATATATTTTCATAATTTACATAATCTAATTCATTACCATCTTTCCAATTTCTAGTTGATAACTCTCACAGTTAAATAATATTTAATAATTTATTTAAGCTTAGTGTTCTGTGTAACGTAAGCTATCAAAAAAGTTAAAAATGATACATTCCATAAAATCATTGGGTGTTATATTTTTCCCTCATTCATTAAATTGTATCCTATAAATTTTTAAATTTAACATTGAAAATAAAAGTTTGATACTTTAAAATTTCATTGTGGGAAACACACATCATAAATAGGATTAATAAAATACCCCCTTAATAAGAGGAAAATATAAATGTGAAGGTCACCACAAAACTAGGATTAAAAATAATAGGAAATTACTAAAAATATAGACATGGAAGAAAAATATAACTATAATGTTCCTATGTATAGTGATATATAATTTGGTCATAAGAAAGTTAACCATCACAAAATAATAAATCTATGATCGGTTAAAAGACCATTTATTTCTCAAAAAGAAAAGTAAACGAAAAATCATTTTCATAGAGTTATGGGATCCTTTTACTATTCGGATTATAATTTGAGAAAATAAACTTACTTTATTTATTACCAAGTCACAAGAATAATATCATCATTTTTTTGGGTCTTCAATCTATCTCCAATTCATTTCTTAAATTTGGAGACAGATATTCAAGGAAAAAATTATGCATGAAGCACTTTTATGAATCATAAAATATACAAGTCATTCCTTTTGTATTTAAATGTTTTCTGAATCCAAAATGGTTATCATGGGTTATACAATATGATAAATCATAGTTTAATATTAACTAATAATATCCTTAACCCATTCCATAAGTAGTTAACCATAAGACTCATCCAAAATATGTATTTCCAAATTAAAAGACAAAAAATCTAAAAAGAAGGTCACTACATTTCCAAAATCAATTTAACATAATATTTCCTCAAATAATGTATCTCTTATTTTCATATAACAAATATATGAATACATTGATCTCCATTAAACCTCTATGAAACATACATTCTTCCAAGAGTAAAATCTCTGATTATTGAATATATTTCTTAAATCCAAACATCTAAAAATTTGAGCATAACATAAACTATCATATCACTAACCACCTTCATGGTACCCAATACTTTACCATAAATATTTATTTATTATTATTTCAACATCAAGATCATATTTAGGGTTATCTTTCCAAATTCATGTGTTTTTAATAATATTATCTTACAACAAAATAACTTTTCTTGATTACTGGTGATATTCATCGCATGCTTAAAATTCCTTAAAGAATAAGTATGGAAGTACAATCCTTATACATATCATAATTCTTATAACAATTAATTATTGATAAAATAATAAAATAAAATAATTCTTGAATCCAAAAGTAGTTATATTTATCATTCCTATTCATCTGTGGTTGTAGAATAATCTTGAACGTGATCCATTATCCACTTTTGAGGTATATTCATTTGATGATTTAGACATTTATTTGCACAGTATCCCATATCCTTGAAATTGAATCATTTTACATTGGAACACATTTTCTTATCCTTTAAATCACAAGAATGGTATCATTTATATCCACACTTCTAGAAAACTCCCATTCCATTTAAGAAAGTATCATGGTGTTTATTTCCACAACTATCACATGTGGGAAAATACTTCCATCTCTTCATTCCTTTATCTAGATTTTTCTTAGTTATACTCTTTTTCTTATTCTTCCCTATGAATCCATAATACTTAGAAAATTATTTCTTTGTCTCATTAGCACCTGATAATATATCCTCATATGATGAGAATGTTTAGAGACTTGTTACCATAAAAATATTGGCATAAGTCTATAAAAGAGTTGATCCTCCTTAATCTTTGGAACATGTGCATTGGTGAATTCTAACTCCTTTTGTGAGATTACATTTATAAATGATGGTATACACTGGATTAGATTATATCATTATTATAAATAATTTATAATCCCAAAACTTATGAAATACTTAACAAAAATTGAAATATTTATGCATAGATAATTTCATAAACATGGTTTGTTTGGGTTGTTATTATATAGTAATCATGAAAGTAAATATTAGGTTTATGTTCCCTAATATAGTATTTCCGAAATATAGTTCCCAAGGCTTCTACTAAACTTTCTCTGATACCAACTATAGCAACACTGACCCGAGTAGCCAAGAGTCAGTGGTCATTTTATTACAATGGGATAGATACAAGAGATCACATCACTAAGAATCGATCATTTTAGTAGTCTTGAAGAACTAAATTCATGCATGGAACCCATTTTACAATGGGAAAATATAATAAAATATAATACATAATAAAATATAATAAAAGGCATCCCCTAAAACTTATTAAATAATATCTTCTTCATAAATTGGGGAAGAAAAATAAATAAAAGGGTGAGCTAGAATGCTCAGTAAGTGTTAGGTATAATAGAAGATAACTTGAATCGATAAGTATATTCAATATAGTCATGTAAAGAACTGAAGAAACACATTAAAATAAATAAAGTGAGAATAAAAATGAGTCCATATATTTTTTTTAGTAAAAAACCTCTGGATAATAATACCTGAATTCTAAATGTAGGAAATGATTAATTATTTGATGTCATGTATCTTGAACATGCACCATTATACCATTAAGATAGTTTAAGTATCTATTTATAAACTTATCTTATTCTTCTTAGAATCAAAAATAAAGGGTTTTTTCAACCGATTTCGTCTCATGAGACTATCAATGCATCAAGGGGTAATATGTAACCAGGACCCACCCATAGGGATTGCATTAACTGGTCCCCAACCCATAGGGATTACATTAACTGGTCCCCAACCTATGTAATACCAGTAAAATTAATTCCTCAAATATCAGATAATTGATTTAATTAAGAAATAATATTCCTTATCATCAAATATCCATATTAAATAAAATATAAAAATTTATCAATATTTCCCAGTATATTCAAATAATTATCAAGGTAAACTTCATATGTAAAAGTGGTATAAAAATTATAAAATAATAATATTCATGAAAATAATTATTAAAAAGAGTAAATAGGCATGATTCATGATATTTTATGTCCAACATAAATGAAAACATGTAAAAAGAGTGTTTTAAGAAACTTTAGAAATAAACCATTTCAGTTTGGTTGAAGGAAAAATATGAAAGAGGATTTAAAGTGGAAAATAGCATAGTTGTTTTCATAAAACCATAAATGAAAAAATATAGTTTTTAATGATAAAAAATATTCATTTTAGAAAAATACTGGTTGCTTAAAACAGATCATGGAGTACACTTGAAAATGGGAAAGAAATTGGGAAGTTCTTTTTTAATCGAGCTTGCTTATTGGGAGGAATTGAAAAGGAAACCTTAAAAACATGTATTTACCCATAAAAGAAATAATAATTTATCTAGGTGCATATATTTGGATCATACACATAGAATTTATTAGGATTAAATAAGAATAATTAATAATTACATTGGGGTAAAGAGAGAGAAGTGTGACCTGGAGGAAAAAATAGGGTTTTGGAGGGAATCTCTTACCACTTTGTAGTAAATAAAATCGTATACCACATAAAATTAATAATAATACCTTTGATACCAAAAATATATATTTATTTATGATATTATATATCAAATGGAAGAATACATACAACACAAACAAGGAATAAGTGGTGAAAAGTTAATATCTCACAAAAATAAAAGTGAGATGAGAAACCCATTACAAAGATCATATCATTAGAGTGGGGATAAATAAATTAAATATTTATGTGTGAAAAATATAAATTCACAAAATAAAAGTGTATATACAATATAAAATAATCATTTTTCATTTCACATCTATTATTGGTATAACATAACCAATGACATAGATGTTTAACTCAATGAATAGAAATAGAGCTAAGAAATCCTTTACCTCAGATTTGAGCCCCTTAAAACATGTCCAAAATTTATGTATAATTCATTTAGATATATTTTTAACTTTTAAAATAATCATATTAATATTTATAATATAATATATTATCCCCTTAGAACATTTTACCGCTCATTTATTAATAATATTTTATTAATTTCACTATTTTGGGTGTTAATTCTCATGTTTGATCATGATTGTTTTGTATTGAAAGTCATGGTTATCTTACATAAGTTATAGATCCAACATATCCAGAATAATATTAATTTCATAAATATCATATTTAATCATTAAATAATTTTTTATAACCATTTTTGAATGTTGAACATAGAAAATTAATTGCACTTCTATGTGGACACGATAAGTTGTACGTACGCATGTGAGGTGCTTTCATTTTTCATAACATGGATAAAAGATAAAATGTAGTTGATTCATAATTATAATAATATCTTAGTATATATATGATATTGTAGTTATTATTTTATAAGGTATAAAACACATCAAATGAAAGTAAAAGAAGAAATGTATTTGAATGATTTGGTAAAAATGATTACCTCTTCTTCAACGGACTTCCTTTAGAACTCTTCATAAGGGATCCAGAGATGGTCTTTCTAGAAATACAGTATCTCCAGAACTTTTATAAGGACTATTGAGTAAATAAGGGTTCCTTATGATTTTTCCATTCCTTTATGTTCTGAAAATCACAAACACTCTATCTTAAGGCAAATTTTATTTCCTATAAGATTTATCTTATTAAGGAGAATTTTCCTTCTCAAGGAAAAATATCTCCTTACCTTTGTTTTCATTGTTCATTATTTAGTTTCACTAAATCTAACTAATTTTATTTTTAAGTGTAAAATCTAGTTTCATATATAAAACCTCTAAATCCTATAAATACTTAGATATAGAGTATTATGTTTTCAGGTTCTGAATTCAGATTCTGAATTCTTTTGAATTTAGGTTCCGAATTCTCTGAATTCAGATTTTGAATTCTTCTGAATTCAGATTATGAATTCTTATGAATTCATATTTCAAATTTATATGAATTAAAATTCCTAATTCTTCTGAATTTAGATTCTGAATTCCCTGAATTCAGACTTTGAATTCTTCAGAATTTGGATTCTGAATTCTTCTGAATTCAGAATCTAAATTCTTTTGAATTCAGACTCTCAATTCTTCTAAATTCAGATTCTGAATTCTTATGAATTTAGGTTCTGAATTCCTTAGAATTCAGAATTCAAATTCTCTTAGAATTCAGGTTCTGTATTCCTTAGAATTCAGACTCCGAAGTCTATAGAATTCTGATTCCGAATTCCTTGAAAAAAAATCCTAATATCCATGTAATATAGATTCTGAATGTTTATTTCCTTAGATTCAAAAATTTATTTTTCCTTATACTTTGAAAAATATATTTGGTTGAGAAACATATTTTAATTACCCTTGTTTTAGTTATGAAATGATGTCATACATCCTGTTTCTAACTAACCGTTGTTTGAGTGACACGTATACAGGTCCCTCTGAGATTCAAGGAAAAATATAACCATTGGAGGAGGGAGCCGACTGTTGGGAAAGTGCCTATAAATAAAATCTCATTTGAATGAGCTCATTACTGTTCTATAACTCTAAAGATTACATGCTGCTAAATTGATTTCAAGAGATAGAGACTCTCATTCCTTGTGCGTACTAAACATCTTGTTCAGATTGCTTCATGCAACTCTGATTGTTGCTTTGTACAATTGAGGATTTCCGGAGATAGGAAGACAGAGGTGTCGACTACCTTAATGTTCGAGGACTTCCTTGATAAGGAAGACAGAGTTGCTGACTACCTTGAAGTTCAAGGGCTTGTGGGGATAGCAAGACAGACTCTGATATTTCTATCGAGGTCTTACCCTGGTGTGGGTAAGACAGACTTTCTTGAAAGTATAAATCAAGGGACCTTTATCCAAGGTTGTTGGATACCCTACTCTTTGGGTTAAAAGATTTCATACTTATTACTTATATTGTTACAAGTTTTTTTCCTTACATTTTGATTAATAAGGAATTTATAACTATCTTATACTTTCTTGTACATATATACTCTGATTGGTAAGATTCTATACGCTTTAAGGTAGAATATTTTTTTCTCTTGTAAACTTTTCATTTCCGGAACCATATATCCAGAATCTAGCAATTTTAAAGAGCTAAGAGGTCTTGTGAATTTACCTTGTTTAAATTTGTTAACCATAGTTATCATCAAGGTTAAAATGAAAGTTTTACAACCAACTTTAAAGGTTCCAAAAGAATTTTTAAAGTATAAAATTTACCTCCCCCCCCCCCTCTTGTATATTGAGAATCTACATTCACTATTTCGATCCTACAATTGGTATCGGAGAAGGTCTCTAAAATACTTGTATTCATATATAAGTTTTCTTGCTCATGTTATCATTGTTCTATATTTTACTTTCTTAGGACTTTTATCTTTGTTTATAAACTTTTTCTACTAACATTTTTTTGCGGAGAGATATTTCCTTTTATATAGAAGGAATGAATGTTGGTTCAATTGACAATATTAATCCTACTAGACCACCTATATTTTATGGGAATGATTATCAATATTGGATAGATCGTATGAAGACATTTTTTTATTAATACTGGAGTGGACAACTTTATTATGCTTACTGAAGATTACAAGATTCTTGATAAGGAAGTCAAAACTTTTACTAATCAAGAAAAGTCAGAATATAAACTAAACTACAAGGTACACAATACTCTTTTATGTTCCATGACAAGGAATATATATAGACCAATTTATTCTTATAAAGCTGCAAATTTTATTTGGAATAAATTAGAATTTACTCATTTTGGTACATCCAAGGTTATAGAAACTAAAAGAGCTATTCTTAGAAGATAATATCATAGATTTCTATTTCCTTAGAGAGAACCAGTGTGCAAGGTACAATAGAGGTTTATGACTATTGTTAATAGTTTACAATCTATGGGTGAGAAAGGTTTAGATTATGAGGAACTTATGGAAAAGATTATAGTAATCATGACTAATGAGTGGGAATCTAAGAGAATAGCTATTGATGAGAATAGGAAAGTATCTCAGAGTACTCTTGATGAGATTTTTGGAACTCTTCTTCAACATGATACAAGAATGAAAAAAGATGCTGATTTGAATAAGAAGAAGAATGGAAATGGAAGTGTAGCTTTTACTACTAAAGCAAAGACTCCTAAAAGGGTTACAAGATCCAAGTTGAATAAAGTCATTGTTTTATCTGAATCAAGTGAAAGTGAAAATTTGGAGAATTAACTGGTTAATCTTGCTCGAAGGATGAACAAGATAATTGGGAAGAAATACTTTCAGTATAGATTTAAAAAGAAATAAATAAAGTATAAGAAATACTTTGAAGTTACATGTTATGAATGAAAAAGAGCAGGGCATATTAGGCTGGATTGTCCTATGCTTAAGAAAAAGGATAGAAAGGAAAATCATTTTAAGAGGAATATAAAGACATACTATAAATCTAAAGCTAAGAAAGTTTTGAAAGCTAGTGACACCTGGAGTGCCAGTGCTGGAGACTCTTCTGATGAATCCTCAGAGAATGAATCTTCTGGACAAAAGAATTTGGTTTACTGTCTAGATTACCTATTGAAAATCATTGTCTAATGGCCAAGGTATACAATATTGAATCTATAACTAATTTATCCTTGAATTATAATTATAGTGATAGTAAATATTATGAATCTTTGGATGAATAATCTTCTTCTAATAAAGATAATACTTTACCTACTTATAAAGAAGTTTCTAGGTTTTCTAAGCTCCTTGAGAATGAAAATTCTAAAGTCAAGAAAAAGCTTGATAATGAAAATTCTAGAATTTATTTTCATACTAAAGAAGTATGAAATATTTATAAAGATCTTGATAAGAAAATTTATGATTTCAAAATTATTTCAAAAACCTTTGAGGAAGTTAATTATGAGAAGAATAAACTTTCTAAGGACCTAGAAAAAGTAATTTCTAAGAAAAAAATTTAGAGACAAACTCTAGTGCTAAAACAAATGCTTTTAAGGATAAAAACTTAGTTATTAGACTGAATTCAGAAATATTTTCCTTGAGGAAGTGTTTTTCAAACATTACATTAGGTAAGGAAAACTTTGATAAGATGTATTCCAAAATTCGACCTCTAAGAAATAATTTTCTATTTGGTTATACTCATTCAAAACCACTTTTTAGTAATAACTATTTTATTCCTCAAAGTAATCCATTTTGCGCTAAGTGTCAGTGTGGTGGGAATTGGTCAAAAAATTGTTCCTTGAATAAAACACAGTCTTTAGGTTTTCATAAAGCATGTTTTTTTATGAAAATGTGTATTCCTAAAATTTTTCTTTCTAAAGTTTCTGAATCCAAGAAATTTTGGGTTCTGAAAGTCTAACACTTTTATTTTCAAGAAAGTAATGATAGTACCAACAAAAATACATGGTACATGGATAGTGGTTTTTCCCAGCACATGACTGGTAACAAAAACTTCTTTGAAAATATTATCAAGACGAAAGGAGGAAAAGTAACTTTCCGAGATAATTCTCAGGGAGAAATTATTGGTATAGCTAACATTGTTCTTCTTGGAAAAACTTATTTTGAATGTTTTATTTGTTAAGGTTATTAAGCACAATTTCATTAGCATAATTCGGTTATGTGATGATGGTTACCTTGTGAATTTTAGGAATGATATGTGTTTAGCATACAATTCCAAGGAAGATCTTATTCTTTCTGCCCATAGGCAAGAGAATGTTTAAACACTAAACATATAAGACCTTAGGATCCAAGATCTACCTTGTCTTAGTTTAATGTAATATCATTATTGGTTATGGCGTAGAAGTTTAGGACACTGTAACCTTAGTAACTTATATAAACTCTCTAATAAAAGACTAGTTAAGGATCTACCGGATCTTATATTTGATTCATCAAAAGTTTTTGATCCTTGTCAATATGGAAAGCAACATAAATCAAGTTTTAAATCAGTCAGTGAAGTCCCAACTACTGATGCATTACAATTGGTACATATGGATCTTTTTGGTCCAACACAAACTGGAATCATTAGAGGCAAATATTATGTATTTGTCTTAGTTGATGATTACATTAGATTTACATGGGTCTATTTTCTAGAAAATAAATATGAATATTTTTCTTATTTCAAAATTTTTAGAGCCCAAGTTAAAAAAAAGAAAAACCTTCCATTAATAACTATTCATAGTGATCATAGAGGAGAATTTCAAAATTCTGATTTTGAAACTTTTTGTAGTAGAAAAGTCATTACTCATAACTTCTTAGCAACAATAACTCCTCAAAAAAATGGTGTTGTTAAAAGAAGAAATCAAATTCTTCAAGAGATAACTAGAAGCATGTTGAGTGAATATTCGGTAGCCAAACATTTTTGGGATGAAGCTATTAGTACTTCTTGTTATAATATAAATCGTTTTTTGATTAGACCTTTTCTTAATAAAACTTCTTATGAGTTATAGAATGGTAGAAAACCTAGACTTTCCCACTTCAAGGTATTTGGTTGCAAAGTATTAATTCTAAATACTAAATATAATCTACACATATTTGCACCAAAATCTGATGAAGGAATTTTATTAGGCTACTCCACAACTTATAAGGCTTATAGAGTCTTCAATAAAAATACTTGTACTCTTGAAGAAACAGTACATGTTAAATTTGATGAAGTTAATCCCTTTATTTTTAAACAATATCAACCTACATCTTCTGATATTTTTTTCAAAAACTGATTATCATCCCTTGATAGAAAATCCTTATGATAAGGAAAATGTTCAATAAAATGTTTCTGAAACATTTACCCTAGAAGATTTCCTACCATATGTTGATGAAAAAGTTTTACAAAACCCAAATCAGTTGTTTCTTAAGAATCATCCCAGTGAAAGAATCATTGGTGATGAAAATCAACCTGTAAGGACTAGAAGTTCCTTAAGAAATAAAGTAGAACAACTAGCATTCCTTTCCCAATTAGAACCAAAAATCACTTATGAAGCTTTAGGTGATAATTATTGGATAAATCCATGCAATATGAGCTAAATGAATTCAAAAGGAATAAAGTTTGTACCTTGGTTGAAAGACCTAAGGAAATTTCTGTTATTAAAGTAAAATGGGTCTTCATAAATAAGTGTGATGAAAATGGAATCATAGTAAGAAATAAAGCTAGATTGGTTGCTAAAGGCTATAATCAACAAGAAGGAATATACTATGAAGAAACTTATGCCCCAGTATCTATACTTGAATCTATTTGTATTTTACTTTAATTTGTAGAATTCTTTAACTTAAAACTTTTTCAAATGGATGTTAAATGTGATTTACTTAACGGATATGTTCAAGAGGAATTTTTTTTTGAACAACCTCCTAGTTTTAAAGATACAAAATATCCTGATCATGTTTCAAACATACCAAATATTTATATGGACTTAAACAAGCTTCTAGATCTTGGTATGATAGACTTATGAGGTTTTTGCTTCAAAATAATTATGTTAAGGGAAATGTTGATCCAACCCTTTTCATAAAGAAAGATAATAAAAAAAATTGATTGTTCAAATTTATGTAGATGACATTATATTTGGTTTATCTCAGCCAACTTTAATTTATTCTTTTTCGAATCTAATGAAATTTGAGTTTGAAATGAGTATGATGGGTGAGTTAACATTTTTCCTTTGTTTTTAAATTTCTCAAAAACCAGAAAGAATTTCTATATCCCAACCTAATTATATTAAATATATTATTAAAAAGTAAGGATATGACAAAACTAAAAGTATAAGTACTCCCATTGGTACCTGAAATTCACTTGATCTTGATGAAGCTGGAAAACTAGTAGATCAAACATCTTTTAGAGGTATGATAGGAAGTCTACTTTACTTGAAATCTAGTCATCCAGAATTATTGTTTTTAGTATTCTTATGTGCAAGATATCAATCCAATCTTAAGGAATCTCATTTAAAGTTAGTGAAAAGGATTTTTTGCTACTTAAAGGGAACCATGGATTTATGAATCTTTTATACTTCTAGAAATGATTTTGTTTTAAAAAAAATCAAATGCTGACTTTGGTGGATGTAGAATTGATAGGAAAAGTACATTTGGAACTTGTCATTTCTTAGTAGATTCATTAGTTTCTTGGTCATGCAAAAAGAAACACTCAGTAGCACTTTCCATTACTAAAGCTGAATATGTAGTAGCTGGAAGTTATTGTACTCAAGTTTTGTGGACGCAACACACACTCAAAGACTATGGTGTGAGTTTTACCAAAACACAAATAATGTGTGATAATACTAGTGCCATTTCCTTAAGTAAAAATCCTTCACATCACTCTCAGGAAAAACACATAGATATTAGGCATCACTTTCTTAGGGATCACACACAAAAATGAGATATCATTCTTCAATTTAAATATATTAAACATAAGTTAGGAATGATAACTGTAACATAATATTTCATATTAACCACTTTTTGAAACCCATCTCCTTACAGTAAGAAACTACTTTTTATAAGGGGGTACATTTTCTTATTAATCAAAATTTTTCATAATGAAAATTTCTCGTAATCAAATTTTTCGTAATAAAATTTTTTCATAGTCAAAAAAATTTCGTAGTCAAAATTTTTCATAGCCAAGAAGAATTTTCTTCATTATGAATAATTTTCCTAGCAATCTGGAAGGTATGTTTTCTTTTCTAAGTTTTTTTATCATCTTTTTACTTGTTAGTATTTTTATCTTATCTAAGAAACTTTTTTAAATTCACTTTTACTTAAATCTGAATGTTTATCTTGAAAACCTCAAAAGATTGGAACCTATAAAAATCCTTCTTTGGTTATCATCTCAATCGTCAAATTTGATCATAAGAATTTCAACCATTGGATCAAACATGGAATTTGAATCGTCTCTTTAGTCTCCTATATAAATCCCTCTTGATGGTTTTCCCAAATCAGTTTTTCAAGCTTTCATGTGCTAAAGCTTTGTCTCTATACTTATGGTCATTCCAAATCTTCAAAGTTTCCTCATTTATGGATGTATGTTGGAGCCTCTCCTTAGAAATAAATGTCCATTATTAAGGAAATATCTGAGTGGAAGATATATAGATAAATGTTGCTTGATCCAAAGTTTTATAATAAGTATGACTTAATCATATCTAATAATGTCAAGCTTAATGGTTGGGAGAGTGTATGTGTTTCAAAACCAAAATCATAAGATATGTTCTATCCGGACTTACTGATTAAATTCTATGAGATAGCATGTTTATTCAAGGAATAAGGTGGAGACATGTTTTCTTTTAAGTTTTATGGAAATACCTACACTCTTTCATATATCAAGGCAACAAGTCTTATTGGAATTCCCTATAAAGGAGAAGCAGAGTTTTGTACTCACAAATTACCCGATTAATCTAGATCTTTTGATAAGGAAAAGGAAATAGAGTGTCTTCACTTGAAAGGAGTGAAGACTCTGAAGATCATTCATCTCTCTATGAATTTTCGGATTCTTGAGTTATTGGTTCCAGGATTTATAATTCCAAGGAAAAGGGATAAGGATAATCTAAAGAAGAGTGACATCTATATATTGGATTTCTTGGTGAACCTCGGGAAGATAAACTTGGTTAATTATATCCTAGTTACGATTGAGAATATTAAGAATGGAAATACGAAGTCTCGAATTATCATGTATCCATCAATCCTTTCGAATATTATTGTTATTTTCCTTTATTCATTCAAAATTCCATGCATTTCTAAGACGAGAAATTAAAAAGTGTTATTTCTAAGTGATGGCACCGTAAGGAGAATGAAAATTGGTTTTTCTAGTGAATCTGGAGAATTTTATGATCTATCTGAAGAAGAAGTGGAATCTTTTTCAAAGAAGCTAGAAGTGGATGAAACCTCTAAGAAATGTGGGAGGAAGAGAAAGGATAAGGAACTGGAAGAGAAAAGAAAAACTCATGTGGCCAAAGAAATTCAGTCAGCACCTCCAAAGCTAAAGAAGAAAAAAGCGTATCTTGATGAAGTAGTGGCTAAGTGGAGAGAAGATAAGAAGAATAGAAAAAAGGGGATGCTAAATTCAGTTAGGACCCTGCTGTGGAAAAAGAATTGAAGGAAAATGATATTGAGAATCTTGAAAAGGAAGAAAAAGAAAAGAAGCAGAGGAAGAAATTTTCGGAAGCTAAAATCGTTTAATCTCTTCTCAAGACTGTTGAAAATCCTCTGAGAAAATTTCAGTACCAGAATATTTTTTATTAGAACCATTACCAAATACTCTTGGAAAGAAAGTGTTCATTCCGAAATCACATCATGAAGAAGAAATAGTTGAAGAAAAAGAAGTGGAGGAGGAAATATAAGAATAAGAAGAGTAGGAATAACAAGGTAATGAAACTGATGATATCATAAAGCAAGTTGAAGATTACCATGATGAGGAAATCCCCTCTATAAAATTATCGATATGTACTTCTCAAGCAGAATCATCAAAAATTGATACACTAGGAAAATATGAGAAGGGTGAAGAAGAAATGAATAATCCAACAGATGATGAAAGAAGTAATCAAGATTTCATTCATCCGAAAGATCTAGTGGCTGATGTAGAAAAAAGAAAGTTAAGAAAGATAAAATTGTTCAGTTATCTGATAGTGAGCATGAATCTCCCAAAGAACAAGACATAATTCTGAGATCTAAAAGGGAAAGCAGGTGGAAGTAGATACCCCTAATAAATCTATTGTGAAGAAGAAAGTTGTTGGTTCTTCATCAAGGAGGAAAGATGAAGACATAGAAAAAGAATCCTCACCAACCAAACACTTGGATTCAAAATCATCTTTCCTTGGACATGATTTTGTTGTTCAATCATTGAATAATCTGGTTGGTACTATTCCATTATTTCCAAGCATAGATTCAAGATTCCAGATGCTTCAACATATGATAAATCAAAAGTTAGATTCAGTTTCCATGGTGATGGAAAAATGTGTTGCACTAGAGAAAGATTTCAAGACCTTTCTCATTGGTTATGAGGCTCATAAAAGATCTTTCAAGAAAATGAAAAGCTGGTCAAAGAAGACAATTGAATAAATGATAATCTTTGATTAATTCCATGATAATGTTAAGGATGCATTTGATGCCGAAGATAAGAAGATCAAGGATCTTTCAAATAGTTTTGAAGAAATGTTAAAACTATAATAGACTACTCGGAAGTAGGAGGTTAAGGATCTGAATGGAAAGATAAATTCTATGGCCATGAATTGGAAGAGGGAAAGGGATATCATAATTGAGATTGAAAAGAAGCTTTCTAAACAAGAAGAAGTGTTGAAAGCTCAGGCAGACATTATTAAGGCTCAGGAAGAGAAAATTAAAACCTTAGAGAAGAAAAGTGAAGACTAGGATTAGTTTCTTAAGCATGCAGAAGAGGATCACAAGGAGCTCAAGAAGCTAAAAACCACTGTGAAGAAGCTGATGCCAAAATAGAAAGAAGGATAATTTCATTACCAATATTTTGTAGTATTTTACTCATTGTAAAAATTCTTTCAACATTAATGAAATTTTGGTTGTTCTTCATATATTTGGTTGTTTAGTACTAATGTTTCAGGTACCAATTTTTTTCCATTCCCTTTTATTCCTTTTTTTAAAATCACAAAGGGGGAGAAAGGAATAATAAAAATAATACAAAGTAAAGAAGATATTTCCCTAAGTAAGGGAGAGTTCATCTAGAAGAATGTTATTATCAATGAAGTTTTTTGAATGCAAGAAAATGAAAAATATCATTCAGGAAATCAAGAATACGATCCTTAGTGATTATAAAGCCTAAGGGGGAGTTAGTCATATTAACTATGATCCATAAGTAAAGGGAGATAAGTTTTTATTTTCAAGTCCATGATATTTCTAAGTCCTTATATTCTTTTTAGAAAGGATTTTTGTGCTTTCCAAAAAGGGGGATATTGTTTATTCAATAAGGGTTCCTTATGACTTTTTAGTTCCTTTATGTTTTAAAAATCACAAACACTCTATCTTAAGGAAAATTTTATTCTCCAAAATATTTATCTTATTATGGAAAATTTTCCTCCTCAAGGAAAAATATCTCCTTAACTTTGTTTTCATTGTTCATTATTTACTTTCACTAAATCTAACTCATTTTATTTCGAAGTGTAAAATATGGTTTCATATCTAAAACCTCGTAATCCTATAAATACTTAGATGTAAAGTATTTTGTTTTGAGGTTCTGAATTCAGATTCTGAATTCTTCTGAATTCAGGTTTCGAAATCTCTCAATTTTGATTCTGAATTCTTCTGAATTCAGATTCTGAATTCAGATTCTGAATTCTTCTAAATTCCTATTCCAAATTCTTCTGAATTTAGATTCCGAATTCTAAGAATTCAGACTTCAAATTCCTCTAAATTCAAACTCCGAATTCTTTTGAATTTATATTCCGAATTCTTCTGAATTTAGGTTCCGAAATCCTTAGAATTTAGACTCAGAATTCTCTCAGAATTCAGGTTCCTAATTCCTTAGAATTCAGACTCCGAAGTCTATAGAATTATTATTCTGAATTATTTAAAAAATTGAATCTGAATATCCATATAATATAGACTCTAAATTTTTATTTCCTTAGATTCTGAAATTTATTTTTCCTTAGACACCAAAAAATAGATTTGGTTGAGAAACCATATTTTACATACCCTTGTTTTAGTTATGAAATGATGTCGTGCATTTTTTTTCTAACTGACCACTGTTTTAGTGACACGTGTACAGGTCCCTATGAGATTCAAGGAAAAATATGACCATTGGAGGAGGGAGTCGACCATTGGGAAAGTTCCTATAAATAGGAGCTCATTTTAATGAGTTCATTACTATTCTATAACTCTAGATATTACATGTTACTGAAGTGATTTCTATAGAGAGAGACTCTCATGCCTTGTTCATACTAAACATCTTGTTCATATTTCTTCATACGACTCCGATTGTTGTTGTGTACAATCGAGGGTTTCCTAGTATAGGAAGATAGAGGTGATGACTACCTTAAATTTAAAGGCTTCCTCGATAAGGAAGACAGAGGTGCCGACTATTTTGAAGTCTGAGGGCTTGCGGGGATAGCAAGATAGACTCTAATATTCCTATCAAGGGATTACCCTGATGTGGGTAAGACATACTTTCTTGAAAGTATAAATCAAGGGACCTTTATCCAAGGTTGTTGGATACCCTACTCTTTGGGTTAAAAGATTTCAGACTTGTTACTTGTATTGTTCCAAGTTTTTTTTTACTGCATTTTGATTAATAAGGAAAGTATAACTATCTTATACTTTCTTGTACTTGTATACTATGATTAGAAAGATTTTATATGCTTTAAGGTAGAATCTTTTTTTCCCTTGTAAACTTTTCATTTTCGAAACCATATATCCAGAATCTAGCAAGTTTTTAGAACTAAGAGGTCTTGTGAATTTACCTTGTTTAACTTTGTTAAATATAGTTCTTATCAAGGTTAAAACGAAATTTTTATAACGAACTTGAAAGGTTCCAAAGGAATTTTTAAAGTATACAATTCACCCCCCCCCCCTCTTGTATATTAAGCATCTATATTAGCTATTTTGATCCTTCAAATATGTTAGTAGGAGATATGGGTAGTAATTTATCTAGCTAAGGGGATAAATTTTGTGAAATGAAATGAATGAAGGAGTTCCCTTTTATAATTGGGGTGTGAGACACCCTTGGAAATCATCAAAATATTAAATTATAAACAAATAATTTTCTATTAAAATACAACCAAATTTCCAAGTATTATAATATAATATGATATTTTTTTAAATAAAACAATACAATTCAATTTTTAAGTGTTTTTTTACATTAAAACTTATCATTTTGATTAACTTTAGTAAACTTATTTTAATATTAATTATGAAAAACATTATTTAATATTAAAATTTTGTAAGTATTTACTTATAAAATTTCAATTGGATCATAAATGAATAACTTATGATTTTTTAGACAAATTAATAATAAATTTTTATTTTTAAATATTTTTATTATTTTTAATTTATTTAATAAAATACTATTTTGATAAAATATCATTAGTTTCAATTTTGACCCTATTCATTACTTTGGACTTAAGGAAATCAATAAAAAAAGATAAATTTGAACCAAGACTTTTAATATACTCCTAATATGTAATAATCATACATAAAATTCTTTTATCTCCATAATTAATTTAAATTATATTTATTTTCATATTTGAAATATCATTTATTTGATTGTTTCATTAATAAAATAATAATTGCATCATCATTATTTAATTATTGAAGATAATGATTTCTTAAATAAAAAATAAAAATAAAATACCATGATGTATATAAATATGTTATATTTCAAAATAATATCTATAGTCAAAGATATCTTATGATTAACACCATATTAAAAAAATATTTATTAAAATATGAATGTTCCATTTTTGTCTTTTCCTTAAATAAAATATTATAAATATCATAACCTCATCTAAATTGTTCCCAAAAATTATAAATAAATTTATATCTTAAAAATAAGTTTATTAATTTCACAATTGAAACTTATATTCATTCAAAACCATCCTTTATCCCCAGGTGGAAACATAATATATATTTAAGACAAAGAAAGTGACATTTGTGATTTTTCTTTAATTTAAATAATATAAAATTCATTATCATGTAAAAGTGTCCAATAAATAACTCAAATTAAAACCTTGGGTATTAAGTGTTGAATATAAATCATACAATAAAATTTGGGATTATTTTAGGGTAATTTTCTAATCCTTATTTTTTTAGCCTCAATTTTAAAATTTACCCTTCAACCTTGGTAATAAAATTTACCAAAGTTACTATTCATATTGTCCAAAATATAAAATGGAACTATTTAATAAACTTGTTCCTTATAATTAAAAATATGGAGCCGATTTTTAATAATTCAATTCAAATATTTTTTATAAATAAATTTAAAATTAATCCTACGAATGGGATGAAACAATTGGTTTTTAGAGTAAATATATTCAAAAGATTTAAATGTTTTCATATCCAATTTCAATGTTGAATTGATTTTAACGACCCAAATTGGATTTATTGATGTATAATTGAACTATTTATACTTTAAAAAATATAAAATACAATTTAACTATATAAATAAATTAGAAAAAATGTAGTTTTTAATTAAAATCCATTATTTTTACTATTCATCAAAAATGCAACATATCAGAAAAATAACAAAAAATTAAACTAAGTAAATTTTTATATCACACTTTTAAAAATAATGTTTATTTTTTCAAATATAATTTATAAAAGTGTAAAAATTTAGATTTAAAACAAGTGTTACCTTAAAAGGCGGTAAAAATGCCTTTAGAAAAATATGGTCTTTTATGCTTAAAATTAGATTTATTCTCATATTAAGCACATAAAACTTATTGGTTAAACTTAAAAACAATTAAATTAAAACTTAACATATATATTTAATTAATATATTTCAATAATAGTTTTTAATTTAATTTATTAGGACAAAATGTCATTTTGGTCATAAAAATAGTTTTTTTATAAAAACACGTCCTTTATGTTCCATTGTTTTTTTTATTTTCATTTATAATTAATTGATAACCAATGAATTAATTTTATAAACATGTGTAAACTATATTTTCATAATTTACATAATATCATTCATTCTCATCATTCCAACAGCTATGTGATAATTATCACAATTAAATAATAATATTCAATAATGTGTTTAAGCTCGGTGTTTTATGTAACATAAGCTATCGAAGAATATAAAAATTAGACATATCATAAAATCTTGGGGTGTTACATTATTTTTTCATGCATGCAATATGAAGGCATGATTTTACCTATCGTATATACTATGGATAATTAAATCAAACAAAAGGGATAAAATTTAGGCAACCCACCTTTATCTAGAGACCAAGGTATGCTTCAAAAATGAAATGCCAACAAGAAAGAAGGTGAAGAAGATCACAAGAATAAACTAAATCACACAATACTGCTACCAAAACAATATTCCATAGTGGTAAAAAATATTACACCGTGATAATGTGGAACAATAAAATGAGATGGGAAAACCAAAGAAGAAAATAACACATTATGGATCAGATGCTTGATCAAGACATCTGAAAGGAAAGGAATGGCTCCAAAATTTTAGGAGTAGGCCTAGGATATGAATGAAAATAGATTCATGTGGATGGAAAGAAATAATATGTGCATCATTGATTTAAAATTACTAATCCCATGATGTATAACCCCTTAATATTGTGAATTTCTCAAATTATGAGCTACACTAAAAAACACATCACCTCAGGTTAAAAATAACCCTGCTAAAACCTTACACAACATGAACTAGATTCAAGATGTGTATACGTTTCACATCCTGAAAAAGTCTAGTAAATCTATCTCAAAATCTTTACATGTTCTGTAACATGTTCACGGCGTGCAAATTTCCAGTAGACGTCTCTCATCCCAGTTTTTACAGAAGATCTCAAACCACCTATGAAACCTTCCAAACTCATGGAGAACACTCATAAATCCATTTTTAACATATTTATACCCAAACTCCATTAATTTAAGAAAATATAAATCCCTGAACATTAGGTCATTTCCACCAGCAGAATCTCTTCATTCCCAAAGAGGAACTGAACCGCCAAGGTTTATTGAAGGAAATCCCAAAACAAAAGGGGATCAACCAAAACTCAAAGAGGGATGTACCTAGAAAAATATGAGGTCTTATAGGTTTTCTATTTTAAAAATTGTATTAACACTTTAAATGAAATTTTATATTAAATTATTTTAAACCTTTAAATCATTATACTAAGAACTTCTCACAAATACATTTTCATTTAAAATCTTATAGGTTGGAAAACCCTAAAATGAAAAAAAATCCTTCTTTATAAAAAAGTGTCATAGATATTATTTTTTTGTAAAAACACTCCTAATTACTTTTGAAAAAATATATTTCTAAATAAATTCTTATTTCAGGAAAGAACTAAAATCAATTTTTTAGAAATAAGGTAACCTAAAAATTTAATTTTTCCAAGTGTCTCTAACTTACTATTACTACACATATTATCCCAAAAAAGTGAAAATTCCCAAAGATGACATATTTAAATTAAAATTTCCTAAAACATTTCATTTCAAATTAATTAAACTAAACTGTTTAGTAAACTGACCAACAAATTCTATCGTGCATCTAAGAATTTAAATAATCATCTCATATCTATAATTAAAACCTTGACATGTTCCATATTAAACTAATTTATAACTATCATAAATTTAAGAAATCCTAATAATGGTGTCTAACTTTACATATTTAACAATATTTTCTTAACAAATCACATATCTAGAAAAATTACATGATTCAATTACATTTTTTTTATTTTCAACTAATAAATATATAGCATGATATTTATCAATTTAATATCCATAATCATTACATTAAAACTATATGATAAAAATTAACAGATAACACACATCATAAAACATGAGGTTTAAATAGTTCACTTTATTCATCTTAAAATATTTTCAATTTTATTAACAAATATTCATTTACCAAGAGAACACTAATGATAATACTAAAAAATCAATTATTTCATTTACCAATCACTACTAATGAATTTCATTACTCTCAATAGTATTAAATTAACACCAAATAATATTATTTAACCAATATATGCACTTAGATAAATATTTATTGGGATTCCATAAGCATATAAATAAAGGGAATCAATTCATTGTACCATGATATTGTCCACTTTGGGTGACCCTAACTCATCCACATAGATTTAAAACACATCATAAAAAATACAGTTTCATGGTGGTGAATTATCCCTTCTATTCATATACTTAAAGTAATAACATATGTTACCATCACAAGATAAATCCTTATATAAATACAATCAAATAAAATCATAGACACGTCATTAATAAAATCAAATACACAGATCACGCTATACAAGAATTTAATTCACAACATTGAGAAACCAATTCTAATACTAAGCAGCTAATAAGTGAAAGATAAAATACATAATATCCATTTACCCAAAATTATGGTTGATAACACCAAACCTGAAAGCATAGTATTATAAATAAGGGGGATATACAAAGACCCCTTCCCCCAAACCAAACCTCTACCAAACCAGGCCTAAGAGAAGAGTTATAAAATAAATATGATAAAAGTTTCCCCTAGTCCATATCTTCATAACACTGACCCCACAAAGGGAGTTATGGAATTAAATTAGTAATTTAAAAGGAACCCTTTCCCCATACCATATCTCCATCTCATCACCTGGCCTAAGGAGTGAGTGATACTCACCATATCAAAAGAAAATTTAGGTATAGGTATGTTTTCAAAGGGTGGAGTGGTACAAGAAGTTTAATCATTAGATTAAACAGGAGGGGTTCAATTAGAGATAGTGATATAAGTACCAATAATTTATGTGATATACCTATAATTAAAAAAGGAATAAAGATAATTTGATTCACTCAGTTTTAGGGGATGAAAATTAAAGTATTAAGTCTCAAAATTTCTTAAAAGCTTCTTAAACATATCAAGAGAGTAACTCAAAAATATCTCATTAGAGGGAAATCATCTCATACTATCAAGACACCCCATGGATAAAGGAATAAAATCTACCTAAAACTAATATTTTAACTACTCCCATAAAAATATTCAAATTCCCCTAATCCTCAAGGAACAAAAAAACACCATTTTTGAGCTTCCTCATGCAACATCCTCACAACGAAAGAAAACTCAGTGATTCCTTTAATAAAAAACTAAAGTAAATTTTATATATACCTCCATAAACCATAATCTATACCATGAACTGAAATAGATCCCACCTACTTCTATAGAATCTGGTTTTGACACCCGTTGAGTGTCCTCATCCATGCATCATCGTCATAAACCTCCACTATATAGAGATTTTTTTTGGAACATCTTACTAAACATCTTCAATGTGTTTCTGATGGGGATGTTGACCTGGGTAAATTCTAAAAAAACATTCGTTAGATACTTCTAACCATCACACATATTATTTAATGTTAATTAATTAATTTAATTTTACATGATTCCCATGGTCTACTCAATTCAAACATAGGTGTACATAAATATGATGTATGATCCTTACCTATGTCTCTACCTCGCAATAAGTAACACTTCTCTTAGAATGTTTGGTAAACTAGAAGTTCTTGCATCATATCATAGGGGCCCTAAAAATCTTATATCATAGTCAGTCCCCCTTGTTTTCAATACATACTAATCCCATGTGATATCGGTTCCCTACCAACCCATACATCATCACCAATTCTTAAATCTAAACTTCATCTTATCTCCCAACCATTGGCATTAATACCACTCAATCATGACCCCTCCCCCTAAAATTACCTTACCTAGGTCTTCAATAAAGAAAGTGAGATGATGAATCCAAATCCCACCCCCAATATTCCATGGTTTGGTGACTAGAACCGAGGGTATATAAAGTACACACAAGGAATCCATTGCCATCAAGAAATTTTAGGAGTAAGAGTTAAGATAGAAAACACCAATCAACTCCCTCTCATAAAAAAATCATCCTAATAAAATAAATAATAATCTTAGTGCATGAATGTAATGACACCAAACTAAAACAACTCAAAATAAGAAAAAATCATCGACAGTGACCATGAAGCTCCAACAGATCTTGAATAACTCCTCAAATTAGTAATGGCCAGCTCAATCACCAACCAACTCCTAGTGACCTGAAAAATAGTTTATATATATATAGGGTGAGAATAACATGTATACTCGGAAGGTCCCTCCCTGGAACCTCTCTTGAAAATTTTGAAAGTATACTAAAGACAAATTAATAAAAATATGAAACAAAGTCATCGCCTAAATAGGTAAAACTATATTTTCCTATCATCATCAGGGATTACTCACTAAGTAAATGATGGAAGTAAAATAATATTTATTTAAAACATATATAAATATATATATATATATATGAAGGTACACTAATTCCACTTACCCACTCGTTTTTCACTATCACGCACCAATTCCTCACATCAAATGCCAATCCCTTCTATAATTAAGTTATCCCTAGTGTGATTTGGCCACATCCCTGCCTACCTTAGTCCTACACAAGGCCCAGCATCTTATGTCGGCATCCATACACATAACCAATTCATCACCATCATGTCCCAGCAGAAAAAAATTTTATATTGGAATCTTTTATAGCCTGGGTAAATTCATTATACCTCAATCAATCACAACCCATGAACGTACACCCCTAGGATATCATATCCACTAGGACCAGATACAACTATCTATTATAAAATAGGTAATTACAACCCATATATAAAGTTATAGTGTACTAAGATCCATCACAACCCATGTGATACCATACCCTATACCTCAATCTCTCATAGATCGGCATTCCTACACAACACTACAAGTGAAGATATAGTTGGGGAGATGGAGTAGTCGTCAATTTGTTCCCTTGACCACCTAGAAGTTGGAAAAAATACCACCCAAAACATTTGGATGTCACTTTACCTACCTACTTGGGTGGGTTAACATATAAAATTAGAAAATATTAATAATATAATGAAAAAGCCTCTATAAGGGAAACTACCTATCCTTAGACTCTTCTTACATTATCATTTCACATGACCCCCGACTATCATTACTAAGATCAAGATATTAAAGAATCATACAAGCATAAAATTCATTAAAATTTAATTTATTAACCATTGATTAATGTTATTATATATTTATTTCTAATATTTATACATTAATCGTTTAATCTAGTGCGTTTAACATTATAAATCTTCTATTTATATTTTTAAGTATTTTATCTATGAACACCATAAACTAACCCTATTCATTTATTTATTCAATTATCATTTAAAAGGTATTGGGGTACTATTGGACTCACCCTTGTCTACCACATTAACGATTCACTATTCGTTCAAAGAGTCAAACTTATTTGAGAAATTTTAAACTAATTATATAAATAAAATTTGGTCATTAATCCATTAAGAAATAATTAAGAAAGTTTAAAGATACTATCAAGAAATACCTACGCTGAATTCATCCTAACTACCCTTATTTAATTCCCATACCATTTTTCCTAGTAAAATCTATCCCACCATCACCAATCTCGACCATCTCTATATCTCTGGGCTCTCATCACATTTATCAACATATAACCAATCATAAATTTATCAATGTTCCTCTATCCCATTACTCATCAAATCATTTTAACCATACTAGGTTATCAATCAATTTTATCAAGGATTTAAATTATAAACCATAAATATATTTCATATGTATTTTTTGAACACAATAAAGGAACTAAGGCCATGTAATCAAGACTATCAAACATCTTATAATCAATAATTGTCTCATTCAGCCCAAAATATTTATTATTTAATAAAAAACCATTTTAATTCCATCTTAAAATAACTATTTTAAAATGCATACTTTTTTTCAAGAAACCTATAGGAATTAGCTAACTATAGCTAAATATTAACATAAACATACTACATACATTATTCCTATAATGATACATGTTTAATGATGAATATTAATAGATTTAAATACTCTTACATTAATTACTCAATGTTAAGAAATTAACCAAGATAAAGAACAAAAAGAACATACCCAAGTAGATATATCATTATCTAGTAAATCAAGTGGAAAAAACATATCAAATAACACAAAGATCAAAATATCTCAACCATTAATTTCATAAACACCCATAATATGATATATTAATTATCTACATAAGGGATATTTTTCTCATTTTAATTCTATAATTACCATAATTATACAATAATTCCAAAAAATATACAACATGTTATTTTTATATTATCAAATAATATTTACACTGATCATTTTATTATCTTGTTTATCTATTTTCAATAATTCTCATACTATGAAAATTAATACGTAATATACATCATGTGAATTATTTAAATTTCTATATTCTGGATTAATATAGAAAATTTTTCATTCCATTTTTCATTTTATATTTCTTAGATAGTTTTTAGAATGATAATAAATTGTCATTCATTAGCATGTGATTTCTAAATCATTAAAAGGGTAGATTGTATTCACTAGATACATTTATTACCAGAGAAATAATAATATATATGATATGTGAAGTACATCTATTTAAATTATTGAAATAATAAGAAAATATATTATAAACATTCTACAAAATGTGATTTCTTCCAGAAAATAAATTAAATAGAATCATCTGATAATGATAATTATTATTCTTCCATTATATATTTATAGATTATTGAATAATAATTATTCATGTGACACTTTTATATATCATTAAATAATTATGGTTACTCTCAACCCTTCTAAAAATTAAATTAAAACATGTTAATTTCAATCCTACACTAATTAAATGAGAAATTGCATATCCCCAACCTGGAAGAGGCCTCATAGTTTTTTGTAGAAAAATAGTGGAAGGAAGAAAATTATAGTTATAATATTGAACTTTCATAGATTAATTGAAAGAATTTAGAAAGCTCTATGAACTAGAATAGTGATTCTTGGATTTATCAGACCCATGAAATAATAAAGAAACTCAAATGAGAAGTACACTCTAATTTTTCAGATGATAACATATACAGTTTCTATATTTTTCAAAAATAACTTTGTATGCATTCCTTATTTAATTCAAAATTTAATCGATTTGTTTTAATTTACTTTTCTTGATTCTTTTTAAACCTACTAAAATCCTGAAAGTTAAATATTTTATTATATATATCATAAAATATTTAAAAACATTCCATTTAATCATTATTTACTTTTTATTTCATAAAAAATATATTATAGATCATTTTAGAAGAAGTTTCAAATTTTCTAATTAAAATGACACCTACACATGAGAGAGGATTATTGTGTGAGATTAAATTAATTTACCCTTATGCAGTGTGATGAATTTTACCTAGTGAAGGAAATAGTTTTCCGACCTTTATATGATAAAAGTAAAATAGGGTTCTTACCTTTACATGATTTGGATTCTAACCTTATGTGATAGAACAACATTTGGACTTACCTATATAAATCTATTCAAAATTACAACTTACCTATATGAAACATCTTAATAACCTTGACATGATACCTTCATACGTTCTTACCCTGATGAAACTCCCAGAAAAATTGCATGTAGGTTAAGTAAAAAAAATTAATTACCCTTATAAAACTAATAGCATACCCAAAGTAAGACCCAAAGACTCTGACACAACTAGAGCAATCTACCCTTGCACAACTAATAAATATTTCCCTTATATGAAGAAGAATTCCTCTATAATGGTAAGAAAATTTTATGGAAAAAAATTCAATTAAACTAACTTATAAATAATTAAAAATAGGTTTTATTATTAATTAAAAAAAACTATAAATTAATTTAATAAATTTTAAAAACTTATAAATAATTTTTGAAAATAATTTTTAATATTTAAAATTAATTTCATGATTTTAAAATAAATTTTAAAACAACGTCTTAAATTTATTTAAATTCTCCAAAACCACTTGACACCCCAGATTGGAAAAGGAAGGCTTTGAAAAAACTATAACATTTTGATAAATTTTTTATATAGATTTTATAAAATGTTAAAATTCCATGATAAACCTTATTTAATAAAGTATTTTTTTTAAATTTAGTATATGGATTCATTTCTTAGGTCATAGGATGTAGTAAGTTAAATTTAAACTTTCATAAGATTTCTTATTCCATTCTTTTATCTTAACTGTGAGGAGATAATATAATATCATGGGAGAGAAAAAAAGGGCCTTTCAAATGATTCTTTATATATTTCACATTTAGTTAATTTATTTTGGATTTGATACCTTGTTGGTTGTTATTAAGTGTTGAACATCAACCACATAGTTTAAAGATATATTAAATAGAAGTTATGCCATTATTTATATTCTATATTCATTTATTATTTATTTATTCGAGGTGGTATTGGATTGGTTTTACATTTTATATGTTTTTTATATTATATTTCATTAAAACATGTCATTATTATTAGAGTGTGTCTGAAACATGACTAATTCTTTATTTAATTTTATGAAAAATATAGTTTTACATAGAACATGGATAAAAAGAAAGTGATATGATGATATCTTTTCCCATGTTATATCTATTTTTATTATGGTTTGAATATTTCCTTTTATTATAATATCATGGACCATGATATTACATATTATTTTCTTTCATATGTATGGGACACTCATCCAAAAAGGGGTTCATATCATCATCATAAAATAGTGATATAATTTTTTATTATATAGACCAAAACATAGTTTTGGGTTTTCATTAGGAGAGATATAGAGATATCACTACCCATGATTCAAATATTTAAAAATGTAACCATAAATTACTAATATATAAAATAAATATTGTTAACATAGCTAGTAATAAGTGAGATTATAGCCTATGATATATGGATAACATTATAAGATAGTTCTATGGTTTTTTTCAAACATTATTGCATTTACCTATATCGTGTAAGTAGATACAAGATATCACTATCTATGATATAGTTCCAAAATAATCCTTAAATAAATGACTTTTATATTTGTTTCTTTCATTTTTAAAAATTTATGAATATGGATTTTTTATATTGGGAATTTTTAATAACTTTTTTTAAAAAAAATTAAATTTTTTCTTTTCAATTATATTCCCCACAACTAAAGAATTTTATGCTAGGTATATGTAATTCCATAGGAGGATGTATGATCAATAATAAGAAGGTTTTTGAATTATTGATATCTATTTTTATGAGTATTTTACAAACTGAACCTCTTTACTTTTAAATGTGAATGAATATTTTTCAGATTACTTAACTCAAAATCAATAAATAAAGAAATTAAATCAAACAAAAAAAGAACAAAATTTTTTTACAAGGTTGGTCACCCAAATTAGAATGTTGAATCGTCATTTCTTAGGATTATTTCCCTTAAAAATTGATCTACTTATTTCAAAAAGTAGTTTATATTAGGGTAGATAATATATACAACCCATTTTTATATATTTAAATCCTACCATGTTTTTATTAGTTTCATCAAATTAATCCCTCCTACATTATCCAATTTTAGTGTGGAACATATAAATTAAAAAATCCCTCTTTATATTCACTAAATCAAAAACTAGAAACTAATAAAGTCTCTCTTAGAAGTAAAAATTCAGTAAGTCTTATATATATTAGTTATTAGGATCAACATTACTCAAAATACTATATGAGCATGCACATAAAATAATGACTTCAGGAACACATATTCAGACCTATCAAACTTATTCATAATCATTTAAATAATAATATTAACCTCTTGTTCATTTATTAGAACACTCTCATTAATCTCCTCACATAGAATTGATAGTTTTATTATGATAGAGTTCTCTCACACACCCCCAAATATTTTTAATATTTCATTTTTTCATTATTACATTAATCTAAAATCATATAATCCTTATTTTTAATCTCATAGATATCTTCAATAAATATAATAAATAAGTCACTTTTAATTACCAATAAAATATTATCTTATTTACCTCAAAATATTGAAACTTATTTCTATAAAATCACTCAAATATTATGCTTGATATTTTCCCCTATAAATATATATATATATATGTATTATATATCCATTAAACTTAGAAAAAAATATGGGTTTTATTATATTTTTCATTTAAATAATTTTTAAATATATCTCCATGAAACAATAAAATAATTTTAATAGATGTTCCACATTTAAAACATAGATACTTTTGTAAGTAAATATTTTTATAAATTTACTTAATCAAATACTTACATAGACTTCAAAATATTTTATTAAATATTATGAAACATTATCTTTACCCGATACAACCTATTAAAATTTCATTAATCACTTATGCATATTTGTCTCAGCTCAATTAAATGACATTCATCATTTGGTTAACTTTTAAACAATTTCAATAATCTTTAAAAAATTCTTATTTAAGTTATGTTTATTTTTACACATACATTATTTCACATTAACACATATCATGTATTTATAATAATTTTTATATAGTTATTTAATAATCCATACCATCTACCAACTCACTATTATATTAACAATTAATTTTTAACTAAATTCTTATTAAGTCTTTAAAATTATTAACCCACCATTATGCCAAATTTTTAAATCTCATACAGCTATTACATGGGCTTAATATAACTCTTATGCTATATTTTTTTCCATTTTACTTTTATGAAATCATTTAAAACATAGTTTTACTCTCACATAGATCCTTTAAAATTTCATCATCAGTTGTATACATTAAATATCAATAGATATATAGCTATTAAACCATATTCAATGTAGATTAATTTATTATATCCATAGCAATCCTTAAAGCATCATCATTAAGATTCTTACTTTATTTTAGAAGGTATCCTCATTTTATGTGATGTTTCAACATTATTAGTTATCATATATCCTTTATTGTGTCCCTTTATCTTCAATAGCTGTATATTAAAAATTAAACATTAATGATAAGCACCACTCAAGGAATATTAACATCAATTTATGTATTGGCACTGCGTATTCACAATTATATGTATTAATAAATATTAAAAAGCCATAAATTTTCCACTAATCCATGAAATTTTCTTTATCTCTATTGTCAAGGGTGATTTACTATAATAATAGTATTTGTTTATTTTAACTAAAACTAACTATTTGTTTATAATAATTTCAAAACAAGAAATGTTTTTAAATTTTTATATATATTTGGAGTTAAAATTACATTAAAATTTAAACTAACTATTGAGTAGTTATATATGAATTGTAGGACTTTGGGTTAGAAATTCCACTATTCATTGATTTATCCTCCATTCTATAAATGTGGGGCTAACCATATTTCACACCATATATTATTTTGAGTAAGATTTTGGTTTTATATGATTTTAATCTGTTACATGAAAATATTTTCAAATACCTTATTCATGTGAAGTATTTGAATATTTTTTTAATAATAATTAATTTAATTTAGGATGTATGACATAGATTATTAGTAATATAACAATATAAAATTAACAAGAATGAAATATTTTAATTTGTTTGAAGTCACGAGATGCATAAATTAAATCATTATAATAATTAATACGTAGTGGTAACACATGTTTCTATGTATGAAATAGTGATATCTTTAAAACCCCTCAAAATAATATGTTTCAAATTCATTCCAAATTAATTAGGATTCAAGACCTTGATCACTCTATATTGTTAAACATAAAAGTTAGGTTTCCTTAGATTATTTTGTATGTTGTACACAAGATATAGTTAACCCTAAAAGTTAAGAAAATATATTCAATTGTGAGATTTAGGTTTTATTAATATAATTAACCCTAAACTTTAAGTTCCAAGAGTAATAGAGTGTGGATAATTTATTAGATAAATATAGTAAATTTATTTTTCAACCAACTATCCTAGAGTTATATATAATTGAAATGAATGCCTACCTAAATAGATATAAGTGTATATATGATTTTTATACATGATTTTTGTATAAAAAAGTGGTGTTTATTTGAAATCATGAATCATTCCTTTTCATATATATTTTAATAAATTCATAGTCAATCCAACCACCCTCCATATTTAATTTTTTATTCTATTGAAATAGTTACTTTCCTTCTCAATAAAATTTCTTCTAAGACAGTTGTAAAGTCATCATATAGGATATAGGCTAAAAACATTATAACTTTTCTTTCAAGAAAAATTGGGTTTTGAATATTATATAAATCATAATGTTTCAAATAAACATGGTCTTGAATCATGAATATTTTTTTTGTATATCCAAAATAATTGACAGGTTGTTACTTTTATAATCAATCATATTATGAAGTGTTTATGGATAATTATAGTGTAATTATTGAGAAAATATATATATTTCTCAAATAACTAGTGTGATAAAATTTAAATTAGTAAAATTCATAACTAGAAAAAAGGAATTGTTCTGGATATTGAATATGATGTATTTCCATAAGAGTTTGTATAAATTTAACCAACTCATGTATCAAAAGAACCTTGGAGTTCTAGTAAAATTATTTAATAACTTGGAGGGTTGAATTTATTGTCTAAATGATGTTGAATTTGAGTTCATAAAAGTTGCACCTACTAACTATCTAGAATATATAAATAGTTATTATAGTGTGCCTACTTTTTATTACATGACTATTACATCATTTTAAATATAAATAACATAATAGCATTATAAAACCATGATCAAAATGTTTAGTGTCGTGGAAAAATTAGACACATAAATAACTTGAAAAATAATAAAAACATAAAAATTTATTTAAAAAATTCTTATTTATCCCTTTAAATCACACATTATCCTTAGTACATGTATTCACTTGATGATATACATCAAAGAAAAGGGGTGATCAAAAATCTCAATAATTGGATGGCTAAGGGATATGAATTAATATAACTTGGGTGAGAATAATCATCATCATCATTTCATAATCATGGTATCATCATCAATATGATGAGGGAAAACATGTGATAAGTCATGGAATTTTCCAATGCATAAAAATGAAACATCGTGTATTAGTGGTCAAATACCACACATAATTATGAACAAATCTAACATCATGTTCACGTAAAACATATGTTCATAATCATAACATCATCTTGTGAACCAAGATAGAATCATGCTAATTCATAATAAACTTCATATCATGTGATACATCACATTATCCAATTCATTGGAGAGATATATAATTTTTATCCCATCCATCACAACATAACATTTACATAATCATTCAAATCACATAGAACGTATAACAGTCTTAGTCATAAAATAACTCAAGGAAAGGAAATGGGTTTCATGAGAATTTAAAAAATCATAAATTCAGGAATAAACTTTGGGGTTATAAAAAGATAAAGGGAAAAATATATTGTATAAGAGTCATCACACTTGAGTGAGGATGAAATAATCTCAAGAGGAGTCAGGATGTGAATTGGAAGGAATAGTTCTTTTAGAAAATCTTTAAATTTGTCAAAATTCCAGGTTATAAACATGTAAATCCTCTAAAATAAAAAGTGAATAACAATGAAATTATATTTAAGGAACATTAAAAGAATATACACATTGAAATTTGGAATTAAATAGGTATAACCCAAAGAAAGGGAGTTGGGTTTGAGAATTCCCCTTAGCTTATGTATAAAAATGTTATACACTTGCACTTAATATCCTAGATAGTCAAATTAGATTAATTAATTACTTAATTAATAACCTATTATAATTTTTTTTATTTATTATAATTTAATTATGTTTATTTATTTACCTTTTTATGAGTTGTAGTGTTCAATTTCATCATTTCAAGAGTGTTTATTTTCATTTTTAATGGTTGGTTTACTTGTATATAATTATAGAAGTTCTTGTTAAATGGGAATAATTCTATAGAAGAAGAATTATATGTTATTAATGAAATTAAAAAATAGTAATTGGTCTCATATATCATTTTTTTATGATAATTATTCAATACATAAAACGTTGATGATAAATATTTAGATTATTTTGGTAGTTTTTATGACAATTGCAATCTAGTATCATGTTATTTAATATTATGTTTATATATTGGTTTCAAAACATGATAAAACTTATAATATATACATTATAAACTTATTTAACCATACTGATGGTTTTATAACCAATATTTAAGGTAGTAATGTAAAATGAAAACTCTTCATTCATGGAGGTGGTGAATCGACACATCACGGATGATGTCTTCATTTTTTTTGAATAAAAAGAGAAGAGAAGAGATTTAATGATGGATATTAAATTAAAAATTAACATTATAGTATATATATTATATTGTAGTTATCATTCCAATTTTAATAGGTGAGGTAAATATATGATAGGAAAATAAAATAAATTGAAAGAGAAGAATTGAGGGTTTTATCTCTTGAATGTTGTCTCCTTGAGAACATCCTTAAGAAAGTTGAGTTTAGTATTTTTATAATACAATATAATCCTGGATTATGGGATGAGGATTGGGGATTTAATTAGGAATAATTAATATAATATACTAAGTTTTGAAGTTGTTAGAAGAAGGGGTGGTGAAGGGTAGTATTTATAAGGGAGGAGAGGGGTATTTTTTATTATTTTATTAATTTTTTATTATTTTGGCTAAAGACTATCAATAATGATTATTATTATGAATAAATATATTAAATGGTTTAGGATATTTAGAACCAATGTGAGCTTACATCATCTATGCATCATCCATGACTCAATAATTCATTTATTTGTTAAATAACATAAATTACCGAATTTTTCTATTCACCAAAAATTCAACTATTTTAGAAAAGTCACAAAAATTAATTCTAACCATTTCTCAATGTTTATATTTAAAAAATGAAATCTATTTTACGAAAATAATTTTCTAAATATGAGAAGTTTAACATTTAAATAAAATTATCATTTATTCAAGAAATATCAATTTTAATATTATAAACAATTTTAGGACATTTTTAAAAATTAATTAAGGTCTCATAAATTTACATTATATTTATAATAATAAAAAATATTAATTTATTAATATATTTTATGAAAATAAATTCTGTTTTAAATCCATATATTAATTATAAAATTTTAAATAAACATTTATGTTTTACAAATATATTAACACTTAATTTATCATTTAAGAAACATTAATTTACTTATACTATGATATAATTATATCATATTTTAATTTATAAGATGCTTAATTTTTTTTTATAATTTCATAGGTGAGGTTACTATTCTATTGGTTGGATTATAGTTCCAAATAGTCATGTTACTATTCTAACAGTCAGGTTACTGTTTAATTAGTATGGGTTGCTTAATTTCTATAAATACCACTTATTTAATTCTTAATTTATGAGAATAACGTTTATATTGGGTTCTATAAGTGATGTATGTGTTCTAAGAAATAATTATAAGAATGTAATGTTCTATTTATATAATTTTGGATCCTTGAATTCTTCACCACTTTTTAAATTCCACCCTTGAAATTTCATTTTGTACACTAAGGTGAAAAAATGTGTTGGGGTTTCTCTTTCATTCATTACTGTAGTTCCCATGTCTCCTCTTGATTATTTATGGTTCCTCCACAACACTTTGAAAAGGTTAGTGGTCTTATTTCATTGGACTTTGTCTCTACCATCCAAGATCTTCATTGGTTTCTCTTCATACGATAGGTCATTCTCCAATTGTACCACCTCTGGATTTAGTACATGTGAGGGGTCAGGTATGTACTTCCTTAGGAGAGATACATGGATTAATTCATGAACTTAACCTATATTTGGAGGAAGTGAAAGATGATAGGTCATTGATCATATGTGATAAAGGATATCAAAGGGTTTAATGTACATTGGGATAAGATTCACTTTATTTTCAAACTCATGACTCTCTTCCATGGTGGTATTTTAAGGAAGACTTTATCTCAAAATTCAAATTCCAAATCCCTTAGATGGTTTTCAGCATAGATTTTTTAATGACTCAAATTTTCTTTTATATGTTTTTGGATGGATTGAACCTTATATATCATCTCTTCCACAAAATCAGGTCTAATTAGTTTTTGTTCTTCAACTTCATCCCAACAAGTTAGAGTTCTACATCACTTCCCATAAAGAGCTTTATATGGATCCATTTGAATACATGAGTGGAAATTATTGTTGTAAGAGAAATAAACCAATGGTAGATATTGATCTCATTATCCATTGAATTCCATTGAGTGGGAACTTAACATTTCTTTGAGCATTTGAATAGCCCTTTTAGATTGGACATCAATTCGGGGGTGATAAACTATGTTTAAATTCAATTGAGTAAAAAAATCAGGTTGAATACTTCTCTAGAATTTATATGTGAACCCTGGATAAAGATCAGATACGATCGAAATTATAACCAATGTATTCTCACAACTTCCTTTACATATATCTTGGAAATTTTTTCAAGTGAAAAATTTTCTCATATAGAAATAAATTGGGTGGTCTTGGTGATTCGATCCACCACAAACCATATCACATTATTTATTTTGGATTCCTTTGAGATACCAATGAAAATTTAAAAAGTGAAATTCTCTCATTTCCACATGGGTATAGAAAATGGTTGCATCATCATCTTGGACTTCTATCATTCTACTTTAACTTGCTGATATACCAAAAATATTCAGATATACTTTGAAATCTTCTTCTTAATGTTGTCCCACCAGAAGTGTTCTCTAAGATCACAGAATATCTTGGTACTTCTAGGGTGGATGGATAAAGATGAGCTATGTGCATTGTCCAATTGATCCTTATTTATCTCTGGTGATGCAGGCATGAAAATTCTACTTCCAAATCGAATCACATCATCATCATCAATGTATAATTCATGTATCTTTCCTTTATTTACTTCATTAACCATATTTTGTAAAGACAGATCATCCCTTTCTGACTCCTTGATCTTATATTTGATGGATGGTTAGTAAATAATTTGAGAAAGGTTGGATGTATTCCCTACAACTATGATTTACAAATACATCCTTTTCATATCTATAAAGATATGGTCTTTCTCAATTTTCATCATGGACAAATTAGCAGGTTCTTTTCTATTAAAAGAATCAACTAACTTTTTCTCTTTTCCTTTATGGTAGTGAATAGAGAAATCATAGTCCTTGGTTAGCTATAACTATCTTCTTTGATGCATGTTGAGATCCTTTTATCTGAATGTATACTTTTTACTTTAATGATTGGTATATATTTCATACTTCTCTCATAGAGGTAGTGCCTCCATATTTTCAAGGAAAAAATCATAGCTGATAGCTCCAAATCATGCATTGGGTTGTTTTGCTCATGGATCTTCAACTTTCGTGAGGCGTAGGCTGTCACTTTATCATTCTTCATGAGTATACAACCCGATCCTTTCTTTTAAGCATCATTATGTATCAAAAAACCTTCTCCACTTTTTGGTGGTGTGATTATAAGTGTAGTGATTAGCCTATTATCGAGCTCCTTAAATCTTTCCTCACATTCTTTCATCCAGAAATACTTTACCCCATTCTGTGTTAACTTAGTTAACGGGTTAGAAAATTATGAGAAATTCCTCACAAAAAATTGGTAGTACCCAGATAATCCAAGAAAACTATATAATTCCATGAAACCAGTGGTTCTAGATCATTCCTCAATTGTCTTTGTTTTTGAAGGGACCAGAGAAATTTCATCACTTGTGATAACATGAACCAATAATGATACTTTCTACATCCAAAATTCACACTTTCTAAACATGGCATACAGTTTCCCCTTCCATAATGTCTCCATCACACTCTTGAGATATTCTTCATATTCCTACTTTCTCTTTTAGTAGATGAGATTTCATTGATAGACACTACCACAAATTTTTCAATATAGTATCTAAATACTCTATTAATCAAATACATGAATATTGAAAGGGAATTAGTAAGTCTGAAGGGAATAACTCTGAACTCATAGTGCCCATACCTTTTATGGAAATTATTCTTTTAAATATCTTCCTTCTTCACTTTCAGTTTATGATAACTAGAATGAAAATCTACCTTTAAAAGGTATTAATATCTTTATAGTTGATCAAACAAGACTTCAGTAATTGGGAGAGGAAACTTGTTCTCTATGGGGGCCTTATTGAAATCTTGGTAATCGATACACAACCACATTGATCCAGCCATTTTCATTACAAAGAGAACTGGTCACCCCAAGACGAGACACTAGGGCATATTAACCCTTTTTTCAAATGCTCTTGCAGTTGCTTCTTTAACTACTCTAGTTCGATAGGGGCCATCCTAAAGGGAAATTTAGTGCTAGAAGTGACTCTTGGGATAATATATATTGAGAAATCTACCTCATGGTCTGGGGGAGGTCTAGGTAGATCTTTAAGAAATACATCACTCTATTCCCTCACAATGGGAATTTTCACCATCTTGATACATTACTTTCACTCACCCATTTGATAGAGGTATGTATATTTATAGGGTATCAAAACCCACACTATCGAGTAATTTTATAAAGTAGATTCATGATCTTTCTTGAATTTATAGAGGAACATGGGTTGATTTTTAATATTAAAATATATTTATTTTCCCAATAGTTTATGTTTTCTCTATATAATGAGAGAAAATCCATGCCCAGTATAAAATTGAATTTCACTGAGGGAAATATTACTAGATTCACTAGAATAATAATCACATATATGCAAATAGGAGAAGAGTCCAACACTTGAGTTTCAATGATCACACCACTAGGTTTTTTTATAGATATATCTAATTCAAGGTATTGGGGATTAGATTTAATATTCTAGAAAACTTGAAATATATAAATGAATGTGTATAACCATTATCAAATAAGACTTTTTCTATTCTTGAGTGGATAAAAAGTGTACCTTGTATAACTTTGTTTTCTTTCCCCACTTCAGCAGTAGTGATTGCATAATATTTCACTTGATTTTTTGGATTTGGTGGCTGATGATGTTGATTACCCTCAAGCAGTTGAGGTTTAGTGCACTATATTTGATAATTCCCTTACTCCCTATAGTTGAATCATTGAACCATGGGTGGTTCTCCCATTTACTCCATCCTGTTGGCTGGATTATTTCTATCTCTATAACATTCATGAGTTTAGTGGACTTATCTCTCATACTTGAATCATTTCCCCATCCCTTTGAGGAAATTCCTATGATGTTTCTTACTACATTTTTTACACATGGGTGGATGGATCCTTGTTCCTCCTTTTTCATTTGACTTGATAGAATGAAACTTCATTCTTCTATTCTTATCTCTAGAATCATGGGAGCATTATTTGAACTAAATATCTACTTTGAGAGCACATCAGACCACTTCTTTATGATACCCAAAGTATCTTATAGAAAGAGACTTTCAAATCTATTTATTTAAACCACTGAAGGATCTATATGTTTCTCTATCATTGTTGATAACAAAATTAGAGTCATACCTTGAAATCCTTGTGAAGTTTTCTTCATAACCCATGATAGATTCACCTTCGTTTTTCTTTATCTTTATGAATTCTCTCTCCATATTTTTTTGAATATTTCAAGTTAAATAGTTACTAAGAAATATTTTATTAAAGTCTTCCCACTCCATCTCTTCCATTTCTTCCTTCGTAATGGTGTTCTTTATCAATTCTCACCATTGATCAAATTCCCTATCTAAATGATATATAGTTAGGGTCACCTTATCCTTCTCAGAACTTTGGAGAATATAAAATATCTTCTTCATTGAGTTAACACATTTTTTCACGATAAGTATATAAGAAGATCCAGTAAACATCAGTGGTCATTTCCACATAAAGGACTCAATGGCTAGTTTCTCCTTCTTGGGAGAATATAGAAGTTCCATGTGGTTCAAGTTGTTGTTCATATCCTGATATATCTAGTTAATAATTTCCATAAATTTTTCAACTCCACCTCTCATATCATTAGTGATATCGTTCGGTCAATCATTACATTTTCCATCACATGGGTTTTTGGCTTGGTTTCTCCTTTTTCCCACCATTTTATAAAATAGAAAATGTTTAATTGAATAAGTAAGTCAAAAAATAATTAATAATTTATCCTTTTATACAATTTAAACAAAAGGAATATCTTATGGGATTCGTATGTTAATAATTTTTCTAAACAAAGGTTCATATACATAGTCTTATGATAAGGGTTTCACTAAAATTATCAAATCCTAATTCCCAAATTAACTAAACCATGATCTGATACCAACTATAGAATTCTTAATTTTTCTTACATGATTATCACATCATTTTTATGATAAAAAACATAATAGTGTTACAAAAATAGGATTAAAAGGTTTAGTGTCTTGGGAAAATTTGGAACATACCTAACCTAAACAATAATAAAACATAAATATTTATTTATAAACTTCTTATTTATCTCTTAAAATATAACTTTCTCCTTAGTACACGCAGTCACCTAAGGATATACATCAAAGAAAAGGGGTGATCTAAAATCCCAGTAAGAGGTTGAATAATGTATATAAATCAATATTACATGGGTGAGAGTAATCATCATCATAATTTTATAAGTATGGGATCATAATAAATATAATGAGGGAAAACATGTGATAAAGGCATGGAATGTGGTAATTAAAAAACTAAAACATCATTTCTTAGTGGTTAAATACCACACATAGTTATGAAAAAGCTTGCATCATGTTCATATATGACATATGTGCATAATTGTAACATCATATTGTGAAAAAAGATACCATAATTTAATGCATAGTACATATAAAATCATGAGATACATCACATTACCCAATTCATTATAGATCTATATAATTTTGATCCCACCCATCACATTATATCATTTACATAATAATGCATGGCACATAGAATATATAAAAATATTATTCATAAAATAACCCATGGAAAAGAAATGAGTTTCTTGATAATTTCATAAAGAATACAATTAGGAATAAACTTTGGGTTTCCCAAAGGAGAAATAAAAAAACATACATGGTGTGAGAATCATCACACTTGATTGAGAAAGAAACAATCTCAATAATATTCAAGATGTGAATTGGAAAGAAGATTTATTTTGGAAAATCTTTACATTTATCATAAAACTAGGTTGGAGAAATGAATATCCTTGAAAATAAAAAAAATAAGAAAAATGAAATTATATTTAAGTAACGTTAAATTTATATACACACTGAAATTTGGAATCAAATAGGTATAACCAAAAGAAAGGGAGTTGGGTTCGAGAATTCCCCTTACCTTATGTCTAAAATCGTATTACACTTACACTTAATATCTGAGATAATAAAATTATATTCATTAATTAATTAATTAAGAACCTATTATACATGTATTTTATTTATTACAATTTTATTAAGTTCATTTATGACCATTTTTATGAGTTATAGAGTTCAATTTCATCATTTTGGGAGCATTCATTTTTATGGTTTCATGGTCGGTTTACTTGTGAATAATTGTAGAAGTTCTTATTAAATAGGAATTATTCTATAGAAGTATAATTATATGTTATTAATGAAATTAAATAATATTAAATGGTCTCATATATCATTTTATTTTATTTTATGACAATGATTCATTAGATAAAATGTTGATGATAAATATTTTGATTATTTTGGTAATTTTTATGAAAATAATGATCTAGTATCTTTTTATCTAATATTATGTTTATATATTTGTTATAGAACATGATAAAACTTATAATATTTACATTATAAACTTATTTATCCATAATAATGGTTTTATGACCATCCTTGAAGGTTGTAATGGAAAATGAAAACTTGTCATCCACGAAGGCGGTGAATGGACACATCACGGATGATGTTTTAATTTTTTAGAATAAAAAGAGAAGTGAAGACAATTTATTATGTAAATTCCATTAAAAAAATAAAAAATCTGTATATATATGATACTAAAGTTATCATTCCTATTTGAATTTGGGAGGTGAGGATAGGATTGGAAAAGAAAAGAAATTGAAACAGAGGGATTGAGGATTTTACCTCTTCAGTGTTGTCTCCTTAAGAACCTCCTTACATCACTTGGTTTTGGGTTTTTGATGAGACCATAAGCTCCAAGATTAGGGGAGGAGTATTGGGGGTGAAATTTTTTAGAATTAAAAAAATCTACAAGGGTTTTAAGCTGTTAGAAGAATGGTTGGTGAAGGGAGGTATTTACAAGTGAGGAGAGGGTGTTTTTTGATTATTTTATTCATTTGTTTATTATTTTGGCTCAAGACTATCAATAGTGAGGATTACTAGGAAACAATAAAGTAAATTGTTTAGTATATTTCGAAAAATGGGTGCTTAAATAATATATACATCATCCATGACTCAAAAATTCATTTATTTGTTAAATGTCGTAAATTACTAAATTTCACTATTCATCAAAAAAATTCAACTATTTTAGAAAATTACTAAAAATTTACCCTAAAAATTTTTAGATGTGTATATTTCAAAAATGGACTCTATTTTATTAAAAAAAATCTAAATATGATAACTTTTATTTTTAAATAAAATCATCATTTATTTGAAAAATACTAGTTTTTATATTAGAACTAATTTTATGAAATTATGAAAAATTAGTTAAGGTCTCATAAAATTAACATAAAATTATAATACAACAAAATATCAAATTATTAATATTTTTATGAAAATATATTTTCTTTTAAATCATAATATTAATTATAAAATCATAAATAAACATTTACATTTTACAAAAATATCAACACTTAATTTATCATTTCTGAAACATTTATTTACCTATACTATGATATAGTTATATAATATTTTCATTTATAAGATTCCTAAAATTTAATTACACTTTATAGGTTATTTTTCTCTTCTATTGGCTGGATTACTATTCCTAGTGGTCATGTTACTATTCCAACAGTCAGGTTACTATTCCATTGGTATAGGTTGCTTAATTTCTATAAATATCACTTATTTAATTCTTTATTTATAAGAATAATGTTTTTATTGGGTTATCTAGGTGATTTTTTTGTTTTGTGACATAATTATAAGAAGGTAAAATTACATCGATTGATGTTTGGGTCATTACAGTTATAATTATAGGAAATATGTAGAATCAACGAAATATGAAATGGACACCAATTAAAAAATCATATTCTGAAATTTATTGATCCAAGGGTAAGAAAAAAATGATATATTTTTATCCTAAAATAAAATAAATATATAAGGTATATTTTTTATCTATGAAGCTCGTTTGATGGTTAATAGTTATAAAAAATTATGGTATTTTATATAAATAAACATACCACTGGTATATATAATAATGTACATTGGAATATTTATTTACATAGAAACATATTATGAATGTGATATGTAAAAAATATTTCCATAATAGTTATCAATTCAAGGATGTGTATATGATCTCTGACTCAAATTATATATTTTTTTTCAAAAAAAAATACCTTTAATGTTGAGTGGGAACCATGAAAAATTGACATTCAACAAAAAAACAAGAAGAACCAATGGGATAGCCAAATTCTAGTTGGGCCACCCGAGTGACTTGAATAACTAAAATTTCAAAAATCACAAGAAAAATAAGCAAATTCAACACAGACCCATGAAATCATGTGAAGATCCCTATGTTCCACCTTGAGCCCTTCACAGAATGTAACCTCCCACCATGTCATTCACCGCCACTCTACCATCTTTATCGATCAACAATACATCATTTCCAATCATCAAAACAAATTCTGTCATCTATGACATAAAAAAATAAGCACCAAGTCATATCAAGTAGGAATCACAAAACCCTTATCTATCATCAACACCCATAAACAAAGAAAAAACTAACCAAAACTAAAGATCCAAACATATTATGAACCCTTAAAGTGAAAATCATAGATAAGACCAAACAAAAATAGAATCAACTCCACGTGATAAAGACAACACCACCATAGAATGAGGAAACCCACTGTAGTGAACCACCTTTGAATGATCCAAAGAACCCAAAGAATAATGGGTAACTTTTAAGTAAACCTTTTATCTCATCCCACCTCTAATTATACAATGTCACTCCTTGAAAGGTTTCCAAGATACCAAAATAAAGCTTCTATGAAGAAAACACCCATGATTGAACCGAACACACATCTACCCAAAGAGTAGTTCAGAATTCTAGAACCAAAGAACTACATAGGGAATATTAATGGGATAATAGTGAAACCGATTAAATAAGATACCAATAGGAGAAACAGGGGAAGGAATATAGGGGATAACACCAAGGATGGTCCCACAACTATTTCCTTCCACCACTAGAGTCACCAAAAAATGCCTCCAAAGCCAATGAAACACCAAAATACAACCTTATCCAATGATCCATATTTAAAAGATCCTATAAGGAAAAATCAATGCCACTCAGGGTTTAAATATTTAAAAAATAATCCTAGAAGCATCACCAAAATAGGATCTTAGGATGGAAAAAGAATATAAACACCTATTTGGTCTAGGATCCACCTTAACATGAACACCAGTGGCTCTAAAATCAGAGGAATGAAATAAGAGGGAATTTCAGTGGGGAAAATCCAAGGAATAAAAAAGGGGGAAAACTAATAGAGAAGGTCCAACAGAGATTGGGGCAGCCAAGTTGAAGGATCCATCTATCGATCTCTCCCCCCCCCCCTCACATTTTCAATTAAGATAACCTAGAAGTGGTAGAGTTAAGAGAATTTGATTCTATAAGGCTTAAAAATGTCTTTTTATTTTAAATAAATTATATAAATTAACTCAAAATTATTATGTGTATATGATAGAACCCAAATAATTTTGGGGTTAAAATGGTTATACTAAGGAATAAAATTTATAGTGATTATATTTGGTGATCTAATAAATCTTCTAAAATTTTTAATATTTTATTAGATTACGTAATAAAAGGATTTGGTAAAATCTAAAATGGATATGAGACTTGTGAATATATTCATGCAAGGAGGAACATTGTTGTATTTCTAATTGTTTATGTGGGTGGTATAATACTCATAAAAAATGATAAACTTGTATTATAGTCTTTAAATTATTTATTGGGAAATTTATTGCCCATGAAATCTGTGGGTAAAGTATATTATCCTCTAGGTATGAAGATTTATTTACAGATATATGAGGTTTATTGGTCCCTATTTAAACACATATAATTATAAATTGAAAATGAGGTTTAGTATCGAAAACTCCACTGATGGGTTTATATCTGTGTAACATGGTGTAAGTGTTATGAAATATCAGTGTCCTTCTATTATGATAGAAAGGAAATACATGAATTAAATTACTTATTATTTAGTAATATTAGCAATCATGTATTCCATGATGTTTATGTAAACCAATGTATACTATACTTCAAGTATAACTATTTGATATAAATAATGTCCCAGATAAATTAATAGGATTATTGATGAGAATATCAAAAAATACTTGAGAATGAATGAGCATGTATTCTTGTTATATGTAAGTAAGGGAGAGGATACTATAAATGATTAAACTGATTCTAGCTTCTAAAATAACAAGGGTTATTCTTGATCTCAATCAAAAAGAGTTATAAGTAGCTATTGAAGCATGATTCTATAATTAAAACATAGTATATGTATTCCTCAAATGTTATAAAGGTTGGTTTTTTTGGATTAATATGTTCATTATTTAAATAGGGTATGTAGTATTTATTTTACAACAGATAGATATTTACTATGGAATGAACAATTCTATCTTTTATGCTAAGTAACCTTGGTCTCACCTAAGGTCCAAACACATTCACCACAAGTACCATCTTGTTGGAGAAATTTTTAAGAGAGTCCATGTAACAATTTATCACATAACTACAAATTAGAATGTAGGGGATCCATTAGAAAAAAACCATTATCACAAAAGAACATGGTGTTCATATAAATTCCTTAGGTATTTGATTTGGTAGGAAATAGATCAATCTTAATTTTTTTTCAAAATTCCAAATCTAATTTATGTGATATAGAACATTGAATTATATAAATATATAATGCTTTTTATAATAAAAAATATTTTATATTTATATTAATTTTTTTATTCCTTATTATAAAACATTTGAATGATAAATAATCCTTCAAATGAAAAAAAGTTATATTTCCCTTAATCAATAATGTTTAAGTAAAGGAATGGGTTATAAAAAATGTTAATATTTTCATGAGTATGGGATAATATGAAGATATGAAGTTTAGTTATGAGAAAAAAATGTGACTTATTTTATAGAATAATTTTCTAGATTATGTCAAATAAGAATCCATATATAATTTCTTTTTCATATTTAGAGGTGTATACTTTATACCAATCCCTATAACCTATGGTTTACAATATACCCTGCATGTGAGCCTTTATACTTTGATAACTTACTAACACAAATATTATGGATAATCTAATAAGGTTTCATTAGTAATAATATTGATAATATAGTAGGTTTTTCTTATTTAAAATAAGTTTTTCCTCTTGTATGATATGTATAAAATTTGGGACCTCACTTGAGAAAAAATAAATAAACTATTACACCTACTTTGTTGAGTGACATGTGATATGATCACTTAAATTGATAAATAACATATTATTTAGTCATTTAGATTGGATAATATATTTTATAGAATCAAGAATGTATGATTTTGTCTAAATGAGATTTAAATTTTCTATTTCTTATAGTTTTACTCTATGTTTTGAAAAAATAGATATTATAATTATACATATGATGAATATAAATACATCAAGTGAACATGTTTTTGTGAATATATTTGTTTTTAAAAGAGATCAAGAAAAAAAACATTGTAACATGAGTATAGATGATGGTTTTATAGAGGATTCTCTTTTCTTTTGATTATAAATTTATAATTCATTATCATTTTCAATTTTATAAATGCCCATCGAGTCAAACATAAAGCTGTGGAATGAGAATTTATATTTAAAGATTTTTTTCCAAAACAATAGTGTTTATATTAGTATGTCCTTAATATTTTGGATATTAATCCATAATATTTTTTTAAATGTGATAATGTTTTTCAGGTTTTAGTACATGTGGGATATTGAGAGTTAATACAGAAAAAATCACATATCATGCCCTATGATATGGTATATTTCATTTTTTGCGATGAGTATTGCATAAAGAAATTGATTTTTAATATAAGGATATATCATTATTTAGTTATATTTGTTTCTATGTAATTTATAATTATATTTAATTTACACATCATTTGATAATGTGTTTATTAAAGTGTAACAGTTATTTTGAGTCATTGAAGAGTTCAGTGATCATTCAAGTGATGAAGGATAATATTATAATGTATAAACTTTTTGGTCAAGTATTTTCATTTTGTTTTTTAATATAATTTTCATATCATATTTAATATATTTTTTGCGATTAAATCTGAATATACACTTTAAAATAAGTATTTCATGTATTTTATAATATTTTTAGGGAAAAAGTAATTTTGTGATGTTTTGTGAATTTTATTTTAATTTTTAATCACCATGAAAATTTATTTGAATTTAATAATATTTTTTATAGTGTCATTGAAATACCTAAAATATTTTATAATTTTATTATGTCACACATCATCCTAGATACCCGGGTACCCTGATACTGAGCCGGTCCTGACCTAGCTCTAAGGGGATTCAAGATCCCCATGGGTTGGCTACAAGAACCTTGCATCAAGAAATATGAAAGTGGGAAAAAAATTTCCACAAACACAATAAAAGTAAAAGATAAAATTTAGTATGCACAAAATAAAAATCTATATGGTAAATTATAACAAAAGTTAAACAAGTAAACAAACCTATAGTACAACCACAAAGTACCAGAAAACATGATAAACAACCCAAGTCCCAATAGACATAGCACCTGAAAGCCCAAATATCAACTGTGTAGGACCCCCAGTTTCTGATATGTAGCCCTTTCTTGATGTTTCTAATGGTTATAAAGTTAAGGGTGACGTATGGGAGAGTCGGGAGAACTTGTAATGAAGTTTGAAGGCAAAAGGGGAAGTCACACGGGTTGCACAAGGTTTTTCTAAACCGTGTGGCCAAACCTTGCGTAGTTGGTCTTGGAGGTAGTAGCTTCCAAATGGGTGGCGCATGGTTTGTCTAACCATGCGGTCAAACCATGCGAGAGGGGTGGCCGAGGTAGTAGCTAACACACAGTTAGCGCACAGTTTGTCAAACCGTGCGATCTAACCATGTGGACACTTAAATGAGATCCTTAAATTGTGGATCTCATGCGTTTTTTCCTCTAAACGCCTCGTCTAAGATCCTAAGAGGACCTAACTCGGGATTTTGGTTCTCCTATGGTCAAGGAGGGTTCTCCCATTATTCCGGAGTTGATCCGAAGGCTTCTCTTGTCGAATCGAAGCCGGATTGTTGAGGTATATGATCGTTCTTCATCATTCTTGATCGGTTTCTTAGATCTACTTAGATCTACTTTTCCTATTCTCTCGGTTTCTTAGATCTACGCCAGTTATGGGTAGATCTAAGTGTGTGGATTCCAAATATGATGAGATTTGGTCTTGGTTGTGTTAGGATAAGAGATATAAGGAGGATCCTTGGTGAATCGGCTGGGTTTTCTTGTGCGTTCTCCGTTTGTTAGTGTTTTCCTCAAGACCTTTGAGGTAGGTGGCTTCACTCTTGACTCTTCTTGTTAGAATGGATTGTCTTAGTTTAAAATTGGCTTATTTGAATGGTTTTTATTGTGAAAATCATGGAATAAATCTTCTTTAGTGATGATTTATGGTTTTGATGTAATTTTGAAATCTTGGTGAATTGTTGTGCGAAGTGATTTGGCTTCTTGAATTTAAAATGTTGATTTTAAATTATAATTGATGAAATTGTAAATGGTTGGATGAAAAAAATGGGTTTTCAATAAAAAGGGAGTTTTATTGAAATGGTTTGGAATTGAAATGGTTTTGTTGGAAATGGTTTTCAATAAAAATGTGTTTTTATTGAAAGGGTGTTTTGGCATGGTCGTTGGGAATATGTGGTGTGTGTTCATGTTGCATGTATGGGGCTTGGTTGAAATATGACCATGTTCTTGGTTCCAAAAGTGTAATGGCACATGGGGAACAATTACCTGGTGATGACTTGGTAGATCGACAAGAGACCGCTCATGAGTATGGAACTGTCATAACGAAGCATGCATGGTTGGTAGCATGGGTTGGGAAATGGTTGGGTATGCCAAAAAGGAATGTTTGTGAAATGGTTTGAAAGCTTGTTTGGTTATTTTTCTGGAAAAATAACTTGCTGGAAAATTGGTTTAAATTACTCTTGGAATGCCTTTGGTTATGAATGGTTTTGAAAACTTGTTTATATTTCATTATAAACTACTTTTGAGAAAATGTTTTATACAAACTGTTTTTATATAAATGTGGATAACTCTTCTATCCTAGTGTCATAAGTAGGGAAGTCATTAGGGTAAAAGCTACTAAGTTTTATACCCACCCCTGCTTTCGCACGTTGGTGCTTTTGCGGATGTCATTTTTTGGGACACAGGTAGAGGTAAAGCATCTTATTTCTAATGCTCGTGGTGATGCTTGGGAGATGTGGTAGTGCTTGGCGCATGGAGCTCGGTGTGGAGTTGTGGAGGGTGTCTTGGATTGTTTTGGGTATTTTGTTTAGTCTTACGCTTGGTACTCTGATTTTGTGTTGGTTATGTAGTGGTCTGTGGAACAGTGTAGTTCTCTTTTGGTAATTCATGAGTTGGTTGGTTATTTTGTTCATGCATCATATAGTGATCGGTTATGGTTGGTTTTTGGGTTTATTTATTAAAGGGTAAATCGTCCCCTAACTTATATTTGAAAACCTTCAGCATTTATTGCCAGCCTTTGGCGTCTTGGGGATGTCACTTAAGGCCTAGTAATGACTCGTTGTACTCTCAAGCCAATGAGAATTGGCGGGTTATTACAAATGGTATCAGCTTGTTCGGTCCTTGTCTAACAAGTAGTCATTAGTGTTCTTGGTCATGGAGTTGAAATTCATTCTTGCCTATTCCTTGGGTTGAAATCTTAGACAGGAGTAGGATTGTGGGAACTTGAAATGTATAGCATAAAAGGACCTAGCTAACCCGTTTATGCTGAACTTCAAGTTACCAGGGTGTTGGGTACATAAGTGTTTTGGATACACTTCTAGAATGTTGGAAATATCATTGTCATGGGTTTATCCAATGAGAGGATCATGACATGAATTGTAGAGGAATGAATTCCCACTAGGATTGCATATCTCATTGTGAGGAATGAGAAAGGATTTTGTGCATGGTGCCAATTTTTTGAAAAAAATCAGAAATTGTTTTCAAGTGAACTTTGAAAATAGGGTATTGGGTATATTTTGAAAATGGGTTGATTTTCAAAAAGTATGTTGAATGTTTTCAAAAATGGTTGAACATGGAAAAATTTTGTTTTTGAAAAAACAATGTTGTGATAGATGTGATAAAATTTGAATGTTAATCCATCAGTTTCTAGAGAGTGAGATTGACGGAATTTGTTATTGGTTTAGAAAATGGCACCTGGTAGGTGTCATAGAAACCAGTCGGAAGAGGCCAGTGAGAATGTGGTTGCATCTGAACCACATCTGAACCAACAGTTTGTCCAAAGAATCACTCAGGCTTTTAAAACCATTGAATTGGGACTGAAACTGGATACTTTTTTTACGATATCCATCACTGCTGAAAATCCAATTGGAGGAAGTACAGTTATCTTTACTATAGGAGATGATAACTCTAACACTAAGACAAAGAGAGAATCAGACACCTTTTCTCAAGGAGGAAGAACACATCAAAATCGGACAACAAGATTGTTAAAACTTCCTCAGAGACCCAAGTGTAAGCCGGGATGTTTCCAGTGTGGCTCTACGAGCCGCATCAAGTGGGATTGTAAGGAAAAACCTAAAAATTGTTATAATTGTAACAAGATGGTACATCTTAAGGGCTTTTGTTGTAATGCTTTGAGGTCGGGTTTTCATGACACTCCTCAGAAAGGGATGTATTAGTCTGGAAATAAAGTGCAGAGCATGGAAAGCATGCATCTGCTTGGAGCTGAGAAAATTGTAGTGGATGATCAGTCGGGACCATCCAGAGTGTGAGGTATGGTTCTTTTAATTTCCACATTGATGCAAGATTGTTTTGATACGGGTGTTCCCCATTCCTTCTTTTCTTCTCGTGTCATTGATTTTCTATGTTTAAAACTGGAAATAATCCCTTCTGTTTTGAAACTGAAAACTCCTCTTGGTGAAAGAGAATTTCAAGCCTTTGTGTGTAGAGCATGTGATATAAATGTTGATGGAACTGAGTTAAAAGGGGACTTCTCAATGTTGGACATGATGTATATGATGTAATCCTGGGAATGGATTGGTTGACAATGTTTAAGTCTCACATCGACTGTTATAGGAGAACAGTTAGTTTCAATACTGAGGACGGAATCAACCATATCTTCAGAGGAGAGAGGATGATAAAGAACGATACAAAAAGATTGTTCACACCAATGGTGGGAATGATATCTTACCAATTGACAACATTGACTTTAGATTCAATGGAAGATATTGAGGAAAATAGATTTCCAGCTATTATGGATCAATTTCTATATGTCTTTACCAATAACTTCTGAGGGTTACCACCTCTAAGGGAAGTGGATTTTACGATTGATCTTCTTCCGGGGACCAGTCCTATTTCCCTTCCATCTTATAGGAGGGCACCAACGGAGTTACGGGAATTGAAAGTACAGTTATAGGAGCTGGAAAGCAAGGGTTTCATTCGACCAAGTACTTCTCCATGAGCAGCACCAGTATTGTTTGTGAAGAAGGAAGATGGAAATCTTCGGCTGTGTGTTGATTATCTTAAGCTTAACCAAGTTACGATAAAGAATAGATATCCAATTCCATGCATTGATGATCTATTAGATCAATTAAGGTGAGCTCAGTGGTTCTCCAAGATTGACTTGCGATCAGGATATCACCAATTGTGAGTTCGGAAGGAGGATATTCCAAAGACAGCTTTCAGAAGTAGATATAGACACTACTAATATGTATTCATGCCTTTTGGTCTAACTAATGCACCAGCAGTCTTCATGGCTTTGATGAATCGGATATTTCAGTGATATCTAGATTCTATTGTTGTGGTTTTTTTGGATTATATCTTGGTGTATTCAAATACAAGGGTTGATCATGAGGTGCACCTGGAAACAGTGTTACAAATCTTGAGAGATCATCATTTGTATGCCAAATTATCAAAGTGTTATTTTTGGATATAGGAAGTACGTTTCCTTGGCCATGTCATTTCTGAGAAAGGCGTTTCATTTGATCTTGAAAAGATAGAAGCCGTTATCTCTTGGCAGCCATCGAAAAATGTGTTCAAGATACACAGTTTTCTTACTCTATCTTGTTACTATCGATGCTTTGTGCGTGATTTCTCACGACTAGAGTCACCAATTACAGCTCTGACAAAGAATAATGCTCCATTCCAATGGACAGAATAATGTCAGAAGTCTTTCTAGGAACTGAAGGTTCGCCTTACATCAGCACCTATCTTGATCTTTCCAGAATCAGGGTAGGGGTTTCTGGTGTATTGTGATTCTTCAGGAATAGGGTTGGGTTGTGTTCTCATGCAAGGAGACCATGTGGTTTCTTATGGCTCAAGTTAGTTGAGGGTGCATGAGAAAAATTACCCAACACATGATATGGAGTTAGCTGCAGTCATCCATTCTTTGAAAACATGGATACATTATCTCTTTGGTGAGAAATTCACGGTGTCTATGGATCACAAAATCTTGAAACACATTTTCTCACAGTGATATTTGAATCTGAGGCAAAGGAGATGGATGGAGTATCTCCAGATGTTTGAATTTGACTTGATGTACACACCAGGAAAAGGTAATTTAGTGGTGGGTGCATTGAGTAGAAATTTATATGCTCAGTTGGCGAAAGAAACTTCAAATGAATGGTAGTTGATATCAGTCATAGCCGACATTCATGTGGAATGTGAAGACCTAGGTGATGTTGCTATTTTCTTTTTAGTTACACCTATTCCTAATTTAGTAAAGATGATCAAAGAATCACAAACATCTGATGCAGAATTTCTGGTTGTAAGTTCAAAACTCAATGGTGGGGAGACCATTGATGGTTGGAAACATGATGGGGGTTCCTTTTTGTGTTTCAGAGATCAGATGGTTGTACCTATGGTTTTTTAAGAAAAAATCCTTCATTACTACCACTATTAAAGATGGGATGTACATTTAGGTACACAGAAGATATATAAGGCATTGAAGGCGCAGTTTTGGTAGAGCAGAATGAAAAGGAAAGTGGATGAGTTCGTCTTGCGGTGCTTAACTTGTCAGCAGGTTAAAGCAGAGCATCAGAGAAGAGCTGGTATGTTACAATATTTACCTATCCCAATGTGGAAATGGGATCAGATAGCAATGAATTTTTTTACAGTTCTTCCAAGAACAGTCTGGAAACACGATGTCATTTTGGTGATAGTGGATCGTCTAACCAAGTCGGCCCATTTCATCCCTATTCATGAAACTCATATCGTGGAGGATCTTTCAAAAATCTATATCTGGGAAGTGGTAAAAAGGCATGGTGTACCAGTTTCAATAGTCTTAGATTGAGATCTGAGGTTCACATCTCATTTCTAGAAATCATTACAGCAAGCCCTTGGAACTCAGTTGATTATGAGCACGGTGTATCATCCTCAGACGGATGGGCAAGCCTCGATACGCATGGCTCCGTTTGAAGCATTTTATGGGCATCCTTTTTGTTCTTTACTATGCTGGGTAGAAAGGGGTTAAACTTTACTAGTCGGGCCAAGCCTTGTCCAAGAGACAACAGAGAAGACCAGGTTGATTAGAAAGAGGATGGAGATGGCTCAGAGTTGTCAGAAATCTTATGCAGATCACCGTTGAAGACTGTTGTCGTTCGTTGTGGGTGATCATGTCTTCTTAAGGATCTCTCCAAGGCTTGGACATCGTTGTTTCGAGAAGCAGGGAAAGTTATCTCCTAGATACATTGGCCCTTTTGAAATATTTTAACTGGTTGGAGAGGTGGAATATCGGTTGGCATTACCACCACGGTTCAGTTTGGTGTATAATGTGTTCCATGTATCTCAGTTGAAAAAGTATCAGCCCAATCCTGACCATGTGATCAGATGGGATCACGTTGACCTAGATCTGGATGCTTTTTTGATACATATCCCAGTACGGATTGTGGATAGGCAAGAGAAATTCTTGCGTGTAAAAATCATCGGTCTAGTGCGGGTTTTATGGCAGCATGGTCAGATTTAGGAAGAGACTTAGGAACATGAAAAAGAAATGAAGGAGCAGTGGCTGGAACTCTTTCAGCTGGCTGAAGGTTTTCTACTTTCCTAGGACGGAAATAACAATGGTGGGGAGAATGTAGTACCCCCGGTTTATGGTATGTAACCCTTTCTTGATGCTTTTAATTGTTATAAAGATAAGGGTGATGTATGTGAGAGTCGGGAGAACTTGGAATGAAGTTTGGAGGCAAAAGGGGAAGTCACACGGGCTGCGCACGGTTTGTCTAAACCGTGCGGCCAAACCGTGCGTAGTTGGTCTTAGAGGCAGAAGCTTCCACATGTGCATCACACGGTTTATCTAACCGTGTGGCCAAACCATGTGAGAGGGGTGGCCGAGGTAGTATCTAATGCATGGTTAGCACACGATTTTTCAAACCGTGCGATCAAATCGTGCGGCCACTTAAATGAGATCCTTAAATTATAGATCTCATGCATTTTTGCCTCTAAATGACTCGTTTAATCTCCTAAGAGTCCCTAACTTGGGATTTTGGTTCTCCTAAGTTCAAGGAGGGTTCTCCCATCATTCCAGAGGTGATCTAAAGGCTTCTCTTGGTGAATCTAAGCTGTATTCTTGAGGTATGTGATCGTTATTCATCGTTCTTGATCGGTTTCTTAGATCTACTAAGATCTACTTCTCCTCTTCTCTCGGTTTCTTAGATATACACTATTTATAGGTATATCTAAGTGTGTGTATGCCAAATATGATGAGATTTGGTCTTGGTTGTGTTAGGAGATGAGATCTAAGGAGGATCCTTGGTCAATCGGCCAGGTTTTCTTGTGCGTTCTTCGTTTGTTAGGGTTTTCCTCAAAAACATTGAGGTAGGTGGCTTCACTCTTGACTCCTCTTGTTAGAATTGATTGGATTAGTTTCAAATTGTCTTATTTTAATGGTTTTGATTGTGAAAAGCATGGAATAAGTCTTCTTTAGTGATGATTTATGGTTTTGATGTAATTGTGAAATCTTGGTGAATTGTTGTGCAAGGTGATTTGGATTCTTGAATTTAAAATGTTTATTTTAAATTATGATTGATGAAATTGTAAATTGTTTGATGAAAAAAATGGGTCTTCAATAAAAATGTAGTTTTATTGAAATGGTTTGGAATTGAAATAGTTTTGATGAAAATGGTTTTCAATAAAAAGGTGTTTTTATTGAAAGGGTGTTTTGGCATAACTGCTGGGAATATGTGGTGTATGTTCATGTTGCATGTATGGGTATTGGTTGAAATATGACCTTGTGCTTAGTGCCAAAATTGTAATGGAACATGGGGGACAATTACCTTGTGATGACTTGGTAGATCGACAAGAGACCGCTCATGAGTATGGAACTTTCATAACGAAGCATGAATGGTTGGTATCATGGGTTGGGAAATGGTTTGGTATGCCAAAAAGTAATGTTTGTGAAATGTTTTGAAAGATTGTTTGGTTATTTTTTTGGAAAAATAACTTTATGGAAAATTGTTTTAAATTTCTCTTGGAATGTCTTTGGTTATGAATGGTTTTGAAAACTTGTTTATATTTTGTTATAAACTACTTTTGAGAAAAAAAATTATACGAACTATTTTTATATAAATGTGGCTAACTCTTCTATCATAGTGGTGTAAATAGGGAATTCATTGGGGGAAAACCTACTGAGTTTTATACTCACCCCTACTTTGGCACATTGGTGCTTTTTCAGATGTCATTTTTCGGGACACAGGTAGAGGTAAAGCATCTTATTGATAGTGCTTGTGGTGATGCTTGGTAGATGTGGTGGTTCTTGGCACATGGAGCTCGGTGTGGAGCCGTGGAGGGTGTCTTGGCTTTTTTTGGGTCTTTTGTTTAGTCTTCCGCTTGGTACTCTGATTTTGTGTTGGTTATGTAGTGGTATGTGGAACAGTGCAGTTCTCTTTTGGTAATGCAGTAGTTTGTTGTTTCTTTTGTTCATGCATCATATAGTGATCGGTTATGGTTGGTTTTTGGGTTTATTTATTAAAGGGTAAATCGTCCCCCAACTTATATTTGAAACCCTTCGACATTTATTGCCATCCTTTAGCGTCTTGAGGATGTCGCTTAAGGGCTAGTAATGACTTGTTGTACTTTAAATCCAATGATAATTGGCGAGTCAATATAAATAGCAACTACCACCTCTAAGTGGTATGTTCCCCTTACTCTAACCTAGAAGGAGTAAATATACAAACTCCCAAAGGCATATGTAGTGTGTGAGCTAAAATCCCAGTAGGGTCTCACCATGGATTCCATAATAATATGCCACAATTAATTAAGAAAATAATTCTTTCAATTTTAATAAAGTGGTCATGGTGGTTGAATATCGTATTTAAAACAAATCATGCTCTACATTTCATTTGATGGAAACATGTATAAACAATATATTAATAAAAAAATTATAAAATAGATCATATAATTTCACAAGGTATTTTTAAGATAGTTTAAAAACAGTGGAATATATATCAAATCATTAACAATGAGAAATATGGTCATCTTCCAAGGGGTACAATAGTTCCAGGTTAAGGGATCCTCGCACACTCATATGATGAAAACAGCAATCTGAACACATGTCACATTGACACTGGCCAAAGAAGACTAACCAACATCCCACTAGGGATAAGATCTATCTATAAGTTTATGTTAGAGTTGTAAAGCATTAATCCATTTCTAGGTAAATTACAACCTAGCATGTTTTTCACAACTAACACACAAATTACCTAGTCTTGCATGTTCTAGAAAAACAATCAATAATGGGAAATTTATTTCAAAACTATTTAAAATACAGTAAACCCATTTTCCCATTTTAATATACCAGTTTCCATTTAAAAACCAAAAATATATTTTTAATCAAATCATACATTTTCTAGGATAAAACCAATAAGATTCTATCAAAAAAAATTAAACAATTTTTCCAAATAAAAAATTGAAATCAATTTCTCAAATAAATTACACAATTCAATTCCACAATTTAATTTTAAGAATTTTCTATCAAATTCCAAAAACACACCCTAATTAAATAGAATTAGGGTTTTTCCCAAATTTCTTTCCAAATAAAATTTAAATCCTCAATTCACTGGACTTGGGTTTTAAAAAACCAATTGAAATAAATTTAATTCAAATCAAGAAATTTAATTTAAATCAAGAAATTTAATTTAAATCAAGAAATTTTGGGTTAAATCAATTGGAAAATCTTAAATAGAACCACCTACCTTAAGATCACAATATCACGAATCACAAATCCCTAAATGGGAAACTCCAATGAACAACGTCAACAATGAATATCCATGAATAAAACCTAGATTCAAGATCTAGAACAACTTATATTAGATCCTTCAACAACATATAGATCCAAAAAACCCTAAGTAAGAGAGAGTAATAGATTGGGAGAGAAAGAATGAGGAATAAATTATTACAAAGAAAGGATCAAATGATGATCTTCGTGATTTGATTCTATTTGGAAGGGGTTTAGAGATACAAAATGGGTACATGAGAGCCTCCAAGACCTATGAAATCATTCTAGATCAATTTTTGATCGAGAAGAATATAAAAAGTGGGTTTGGGAATTTTTAATGAATTTTCATAATAATAAAATCCCATGTACATGGTTAACTGGTAAAGGCCAAATAATTTGTCAAATCGTGCACCCTAACTATGCGCCCCTACTGGTGGGCATTCGTGGTTTCTCCTTGGTGGGAACACGGTTTTTCAAACTGTTTGAAAACCATGAAAAGAACTCAAAATGATCCATTCTGATAGTGTAATGCTAACTAATATTATAAGAAAACTCAATTGGCCCCAAATCGTCTCCCTAATCTCCACCAAAGTTAAGAATGCTAGTCCAAATAATATCCTCAAGAATATGTATATATATTTCTATCTTGATCTATGAATATATATAGTACATCATTATAAAATGAACCTAATATCCTATTTCCTCTTGAAGGCCTCTCCAAAAGTGATAAGTAAACCAAGGATCCTTATTAGATAATATAGTAGATGGAACTCCATGAAAACAATCTCTTTCACATAAAGGTTTCCCAACTCCTCACCTTTGGTTATATCACGAATGGATATAAACTTAGCTGATTTGGTTAACCTATTGATCTTAACCCATATTTCATTCTTCATTCTCTGGGTATGTGAAAACCCAACCAAAAATCGCATGGAGATCTCATACCACTTCTAAGTTGGCATTAGAAGTGGATAAAGAAAAACTGAAGGTATCTTGTTCTTATACATGACTCGTTGGCATGTATAACAATGAGAGACAAAATAAAAAATTCTTTATATTATACTTGGCCACCAGAATCATCACAACATGCCATAAAACATCTTCATGGTTTCTGGGTGCACTACCCACAGGGCAATATGGTGATCTCCCATCACAGATTTCATGGCCGATAACAGCACCATAAAATGATTCTGATAACATAGGATTCCCACCATGGAGAATGATGATTCAATAACGGTTTCCTCACCATAAAAATAGCATCTAATTATATGAAACTCATCATCAAGTTGTTTTTCTTAAAGGATCAACTCTATAAGAGGGGAATTCAACTAAACAATCAGTAGGTAAATGTCGAACCCTGATTCCTGTACTCTAATATGAAACTTTGAAAAAAAAATCCATCAAGTTTCACTATTCCAATTATTCTTTTATGGCCTATGTTGGAAGTTTCCTTCTCTAATCATCTATGAATAAATTCCCCTTCCCTGTGGTATAGGTGATGTCAAAGTTGAAATACTTCATGTATTTCTCCCAACTCCTCTGTAGGAAATTTAAATATTTTTGAGAGAAGATATAATTCAAGCTCTTATAGTCAAAATACACATTAAATCTTTATCCGAAGAGTTAATGTCACAAACTCTTAACTTCATGCACCACAATTACAAATTCAAGTTCATGGGTTGGGTAATTATTATCATGTGTCATGTGATGTCGAGATCCATATGCAATGACATGATCACCCTGAATAAGAACATAGTCCAAACATGAACCTGATGAATCACAAAACACCACAAATCCTTCTTCAGTCTCTGCAATAGTCAACATTGACACAGTGTTCAAAAGACATTTTGTCTCATCAAAATAACTCTATAATTTTCCATACCAAGGAAAATTTTCTCCCTTCTAAGTTATATTAGTCATTGGAGAATCCAAATTTGAGAAGTAATTTACCAACTGTTTATAATACCTAGCTAAACCTATGAAGCTATAAATCTCAAAAATATTTTTTAGTTGTTCCCATGTCATAAAAGCTTTCACCTTTTTAGGATCAACTTAAATACCATGTTCATAAACCACATGTCCTAATAAATTCACTTTCCAAATCAAAATGAAATGTAATTATACTCATAATGGTTGTACCTACTTTGAGGTCAAGTTTTTTGAAAGTCATATACTTTTATTCTTAACTGATGGTAACCAGATCAAAGATCAATCTTCAAGAACCACTTTTCCCATTTAAACTAGTCAAATAGATCTTCAATCCATGGGAGCAGATATTTTTTATTCACCGTGACTCTATTGAATTTTCAGTAATCATCGCAAAGGCAAAGTGACCCATCATATTTCTTCTTAAAGAGAATAGGTGCCACCTAAGTTGAAAAAATCGGGCATATGAAGCCTTTCTATAAAATATCATCCAACTGAGTCTTAAACTCTTTCATCCTTCACTGGTTTTCCACTGGTAAGGGAGTTTTGTCATGAACCATCCCTGATAACCTGAAACCCTGATACCTTAGCTTGTCCTAACATAGCCTGAATGGTATTCTCTATCCTCATGGGTTGGTGATAAGAACCTGGCATCAAGAAATTTGAAAGTGGGAATGAATTTTTCACAAGAGCAATGGAAGAAAAAGATAAAAATCATTATGTACAAAATAAAACTCCATAGGGAGAACTTCGTAGAATTCAAACAGGTAAAAAAATCATAGTACAACCACAAAGTACCATAAAAAAGGATAAAAACCCCAAGTCCCAATGAAAACAGTGGCTCAAAGCCCAAAGATATACAGAAACTACCACCTCCAAGTGGTGTTTCCCCTTTCTTGAACCTAAAAGGAGTAAATATAAAAACACCTAAAGGCAGGAGTAGGGTGTAAGCTATTATCCCAATAGAGTCTCATCAAGGATTCTATGATAATATTTCATAATTAATTAACCAAATAAAGCTTTTAATTTTAAATAAAGTAAGTGTTGAAGTTCAATAGAATATTTAAAACAAATCATGATTTACATTTCACTTTATGGAAACATGTCTAAAAGTTTATTAATAAACATTTTATATAAATTCATAAGTAATTTTTAAAACAATTTATAAAAAATGGTATATATATCAAAGCATTAAAAATGAGAAACATGGTCATGTGAAAAGAGGTTTGATAGTTCAAGGTTATGGGATACTGATACACTCATATGATGATAACAACAATGTGTACACACATACCTTTGACACTAGCCAAAGAAGACTAACCAACATCCCACTGGGGATAAGATCTTCCTATAAGTTTATGTTAGAGTTGTAAAGTATCAATCTATTTCTAAGACAATTCCAACCTAGCATTTAATCATAAATAACTCACTAACTACGTAGTCATGCATATTCTCAAACAACAATCAATAATATGAAAGTTATTTCAAAACTTTTTAAAATAAAATCAAAATATTTTTTCATTTCAATATACCAATTGTCATTTAAAAATCAAAATAGGTTTTTAATCAAATAATTCATTTTCTAGGTTAAAACTAATGGGTTTCTATCAAAAAAAATTAAGTCATTTTTCTCAAATAAAAATTTAAAATCAATTTCACAAATCAGTCTCCCAATTATATTTTACAATTTAAATTCCACAATTTAATTTTCATAATTTTCCATCAAATTTCATAAAAACACCCCAATTCAATGGAATTGGGGGTTTTTTTAGATTTTATTTCAAATAAAATTTAAATTACCAATTAATTGGAATTGGGTTTTTAATAAACCAATTGAAAGAAATTAATTTCAAGCCAATCAATTTAATTTAAATCAATCAATTTAGGGTTAAATCAATTGGAAAATCTTAAACGGAACCACCTACCTCGGGATCACAGTATCATGAATCAAAAATACCTAAATGGGAAACTCAAATGAAGAACATTAGTAACAAAGATCCAAGAATAAAACCTAGATTGATGATCTACCACAACTTATATTAGATCTTCCAACAACACGAAGATCTAAAAATCATAAGGAAAATAGAGGAAGCGATCATGAGAGAATTAATGGGGAATTAATTATAAAGGATCGAACAATGATCTCCACACTTTGATTTGCTTTGAGAGGGGTTTGGTGGGGCCAAAATGGGTCCTTAAGAGCCTCTAAGACCTGGGAAATTGTTCTATATAGATTTAGACCTGAGCAGGGGATAAAAAAGGGGGTTTGGGAACTTTTAATTAATTTCCAAAATAATAAAATGTTGCACGCACGGTTAGCTGGTAAAGGGTGCATGATTTTTCAAAATGTGCGCCAACTGTGAAAACCCTCACTACCTAGGTTTTCATGGTTTACACTATCAGGGTGAATGGTTTGGGAAAACCATACTCCAATAATGCACAACCCAAGATCCCTTAAAAAATTCCAAAATTTTAGTTGAGCCACCCCTAAATGAAACCCAAAAAAATCCTGATCAAAAGAGGCATTTAGGAGTACCTAAAAATAGTAATAAGATGTTACATAATGTGTGTTCCATGAATTTAATTGTGATTTTTTATAGTAAAGAAAGTATTTTCATAGTAATTTTCATTTTTTTTCATTCCATTATTAAATATATAAACATTTATATGTATTATAATATAATAATAATAATAATAATCAAATATGTTCAGGATAGTAAGCCAAAAGGCCCACCCCCAGGGATAACATAAATAAAATAAAGTAGTAGTACATGTGTAGTCTTGAAAAATGACTGTAGGTATTGCACTAACATTGGAGTAATAATAATTAATAATTATATATATATATATATCATATATATTTATAAAAATATAAACATACATATACATATACATATATATATACACACACACATAAAAATATAGACACAAACACATATTCATATATAAATTGTTGAAAATAAAATAAATGGAAGTTATGTATACCACATGTTGCAACAATTCAATATGAGACAACACTCCCTCCACTAAAACAATTCATGAAATAGATATAAAAATATTAAAAAATTAAATTATAAAAATTAAAATCAAGGATTATCTCACTTTTCCCTACTATCGTGCAACATCCTCCAACAACTACTTCTATTCAATACACAAAATAAAATAAATAATATAAAAACATAAAAACATAAAAAACATTTAATAAATGAATTATAGGAATATAATGATGATATATTAAAATAAACAAAGGGTGTATACTAAAATTAAATTACACTTTAATGATCTAAAAATAAATTAAATATTTTGGAATATTCTCCATGGATTTAAAAAAATTACTATTATTTTTCAAGGTGGAACATTGAACATTATATAATGACATTTCAAATTAATAAATTTTTTATCAAGGTTTATAGAATTTTAAATACATTAGGTTTTTTCATAATTAACATTAAAGGTTAATAGAAAGTATTTTAATAAGATGTATTATAAAACAAAAAAAAGATTTAGGAATGATAGAAAATTAAAATAAATAATTTAAAAACTAGTGTGTGGTCATTAAAAAATAGAATAGGGTCTAAGATATTTACTAGAAAGTGATTATCATAGTATTGATACAAATAATTTATATTCAATTGTTCTTAAATGTTTATTTGGTTTGATTTAATTAATTAGTTGAGGATTAATTAGGATCTCAATTATCCTTTTCCCCTTTAAAATAATTCACTTAGGTATAAAACCTTGTATAACTATTTTATAACCATGATTCGGACCTGAGGTATCTTTTATGAACATCCAAAACACCCCAAGATCTCAAGTGTAATTCAAATAAATAAACTATTGTATTTTCTAATAAAAAAACTTATGTTTCAACCATAAAATATTAGAATAAAAAGGTTCTAAGAAGACATTAATTTTAACAGTGTCACTCAATATAATCATCCAATTATAAATATATCAAAATATAGGTATATAAAATGATTAAAACCAAAAAAACTATATGAATCTAGTATGTTAAGGATGTTTTAAAACTCAATTTTCAGTCATGTATCTCCATTATAATTATCTTCTTAGTTTAAGCTCACCATAGAAAGGTGGAGGAGAATTGAGTGGATCTATTTTTCATTTCAACTCTCCCTATGGGGATTGGGATATATATAATATATATAAATATGATAATATCCATTTAATTATCTCTAAGTTCAGTAACTTGACCTTTGGTTTAACTCCCTAGTGTGGTACCCAGATTACATATTTATAGGGAGAGAGTGGTATTTCTTTTTGAACATAGAGTTTTCAATACCGATCGAAACATTGTTTATTATTGGAACTATATATTATCTCATATTTGTAAAAGACTAAAAATTAATTTTTCTTATAAATTTAATTAATTCATAAAATATTATTTATAAATTTTAGTTTAATATTCTAAGATATAGATAAAATATAGAATTATCCTCTTGGTTATGGTAAATTGCATTTTAAATTAAATTTTTCATTGTTTGGGCCACTAAACTGATGGAATTTTCCCAATAATATTCATTAATTATGGAATTTAATCCACCCACTAAATCATAGATCCAATGGATCTATTAAGATTTTGAAATCTTATTTTTCATCTAATAATGTGTCTGGGAGTTTATAAAACTTAACTTTTTTCTTTAATTCCTTTATAGGAACTCCCAAAATCCTCCACCTATCATTAGATCATGAAATAACTTTATATTATCATATGTGAATATTAATTAAAATTATAAAAAATTATTAAATGATAAGAGAAAATGATACTTAATTTGGGAAAGTAAAACCCCAAATAAATTAAGATATTCTATATATCGGTGGAAAGGATGGTGATTTATAATGTGATCACACCCCTCAACAAAATATTTTCACTCTTTTGAAAAGTTCTAATCCATTTATTTTAAAAAATAATGATAAAATATACATGGTTAATTTTTAATCCATAATGGTTTAAAATTTAATGGTAAATTAATTCATGATAAAAATGAAATCAAGCATGACTCCCACTGTGAATTTTAATATTTGGAATAATCAAATTAATTAACTCATAAATAATATCTAGAAAAAAAATTAGTGAGATATATAAAACTAATCATAGAGAAACATTTTATAATTCAACTATGTCATGAAATCCAAATGTATTTGTGTGATAATCATTTCATGCATGAATCTTTTCTCATTATTTGGTATAATTACATTAACTAAATTTTTTTGTTATACAGATCTTTTACATTGAACCGCATCTTATCCTTTATAAAAAAAATTTAAAACTAACTCACATAAACATTCCCAAATACCTTAACATATCATTCTATATGTTTTGTTATATTATTTTTATTAATTTTTTTGTGATTTTTATATTTTTATAATAGAATCTTAGATTCGACATCAATTATAGGTTAATATAGTATTTATATGAAACTATCTAGATAAGAAATGAATGTAAGGAAAAAATTACTAGAAATGTGAAAAAGAAAAAATTGTCTTACATATACCTAGAATTAAGTAGAAAAATTAAAAATTCATGATTGTGTGAGGTGATTCATGGAAATATAAATGATAATATTTTCTTATAAAAATATCACATATATGGTGTTACCAAATTGAAGGTTTTATGAAGTAATTATAAATCACAACATTGATATATATCCATTTTAGCTAAAATAAACTATAAATATCAAGTCTTGGTTTTTCCCTAACCCTTATTTTATGTTTTGTGGACGTTTGAGATACCAGGAGGGATGTGAGGAAGGAGGGGTGGTTTTTATTTCTAATTTCAATTGGGGGAAGTAGGTCGATATGTGACAGTATGGGTCGTGGCCTAAGGTATTAGTTGTAGATGAAGGTAGTGTTATTGCTTGGAATTACAGTATGGTCATTATATGTCACAACATATGGGAGTTCTTAATAAAAGTTATTTCTTCATGGTTTGTTGGTCATGACATTTAGGATTAGGTCACAACATGCATTATTCAAGGAAAAAACTCTAGGGTTCTTCCTAGAAAGATTCATGGAATGGGGTGTGTAGTTCATGGCATGAAGTCCAGGATGCTAGATTCTAGTATTTCTGTTTTATACAATGTCACGTTATGGAGCATGGGTCATGAAATGATCCTTTTTATATCTTATTGGATTTGGGAGTTTGACCAGGATTTTAATGAGTGAGATTTGGTGAATTTACAACATGAATTTCATATCATTGGGAAATATTATCTTGCCACAACATGATCGTGATTCATCATGTCACTAACTATTGTTCTATTAAATTTTCATTGTTTAGTGATGGAGGGTCTCATTGTGACCATGTGTTTTTTCTACTATGTAAAATTCTAGTAGTACCCTAAATTTATCATAGGTCCCTTAATTTTCTCTCAAATTACTAGTGATATGTGGTGTGATTTTGGATATTCTTGATCCCCCATTTCATAAATTGTAATCATTAGTTTCATGGGATCAAGAATCCATCCATCCAAGATTTATGAGGCTTATTTGTATGATTAAAGACTTGAGATCATCTCTTCTCTATATTTTTCTTATGTATAAGTCATCAAATATTTGGTTTAGGTACATGATTCATTACTTCTCCTTATTTAATGTATCTATGTGAAAGTATCAATATTTATATTCTTTTTGAAATGGTGGGATCAAACTAATGAATATAATAATCTAGATATTAAGAAAGAATGAAATAGGGAATGGGATGATGTGATGTATATGGTTTATGATATGATTAGATGCCTCTAAATATATTCTTAATAGCATGCAATGGATTGATGTGACTATTGTTGTTCCTATATATAAATTTTATATACTAAAATCTATTTTATAATATAAATATGGTAAAGATGAAATTTATAATGAATGAGGATTATTATATTAGTTATTAATATTCCTAAAATATATTAAGAATGATGGTTACCATTAGAGGTAGGCTTTGAAGGGTCGTCCTTGTCTTAATTTCCAGCATATGAGGGGTACTAATAGAGGGGCGGGGTAGTGAAATAGTGGTATCTGAGCAAATGGTTGGGAGATAGGATGGAGTATGAATATAGAAAAAGTTTATTATTTCATGGATTGTTAGGGAAACAATATAAATTGAGCTTGGTAGGTGTTTTAAGACAGAGATATTAATTAAGATATATTATTTTAGGCCCCCCTATGATCTGACATAAGTACCTTAAACTTTCTTAATGTACTTAGTAAAGTGATGTTTCTTGAATGGTAAAGACCTAGGTAAGTATCATTTATCATTATTTATTTTTCATTTGTTTTAGTTGATTATATAATTGTAATTAGGTTGGATTTAAATTAATTAACCTTAAATATTCCATATTTTTTGTTTAGGGGTCCCTACAATTTGTTCTTTTATAAGAATAGATCAAGGTTGGTATCCATGTCAGGTTTGTGATAATGATATCCAATAGGATGAACCTGTATATCATTATAGAGTGGATATAAATGATAATGGAACTTGGAGGAAGATACTTCAAGAGTTTTAGTTTCATGGTCTCTAAAAGAATTACATCTCCATTTCAGATTAAGAGACGGCGGCTTGGTTGGAGAAGATATAGATTTCATTTAGTTTGGTATATGCTTAGAGGGAGAACTGGGTTTTTTTGGTTGTCACTATGATACATGTGGTAGTTTGGTAGTGTTTATTCTTGTTCCTTAGGGATCACAAGGAGTTATTAGTTTCTTCGGAGAAGTTTTTTGATTATTTTTAGGTTGAGTTTCTTTCATCAATTGTGTACGCGTCCTATCAGTAAGAGATTCTTAATCTCTACCATATAAATTCTAGCATGAATGAGTTAAATATACAATATAATAACCTTTTACATTATAATTCAAACCCTTTAACTAATAAGAAGGCTAGGGTGAGGAAGTTTAATGAAAATTTTCATCCAAATATCTAGTTACAGGTCACCCATTCATATTATCAATATATCTCAAGGTGATGATGAAGGAAGAGGTTATTGAGAGGGTGCTAGCTAGGACCATTTCATCATGGGAGGGGTTTATCAAGGTTCTTCGTTGAGCTAAGTAGTGGGAAACAATTCTCAGTTTCCTTATTATGTGAAGGTTTAAACAAACATAAGATAGTTTCAGCCTTCTTTATCACATTTCACTAGGGATAGCAGTTCAAAAACCCCTTCTAGTGAATTGGGAGTGGTTTTTTATAGAGGATATGGCTATCAAAATCTTGAGTACCCAAACTTCCATGGAATTCAGTATGGATATAGTGTCCCTACTTAAGATAATTCATTACAGTAGTATCCTATTAAGTAGAAAAGTCAGGGTAATCATGTGTTTATCTATAGATAGGGGATGAGGGAGGTAGAGGAAATTCCAATGATTCTCCTCATCCTCAGGTATAATGAGAAGAGCATGATCATGGATGTGGTATCCATCAATTACAAATAGTATTTGGAGTCGGTCATGATAATATGTATTCCTTAGAGTTGTCAATGCCAGAAAAAGTAGATGTATTGTGATGTATTATCTTCTTATATTCTAACTAGGAGTAATATTTATTGGATTTTGGATGTACATAGTTCTATATTATACCCACCCTTTTCCATTATTTAGAACTTGAGGTGGAGAGGATTCCAGTTCCATTGGATTTAACAACACCAGCTATAGGTTAAGATAGCTTATAATATTTTTTTAGACATTGTGAGATGATGCAAAGGCATCATTACTCTAAGAGAGATTTACAATGTGTACATATATATCCATATGACATCATCCTTAACATAGATTAGATATATTTGGTTTAGGATATTATTGATTTCTTTAGGATGCAGGTTTAATTCCTTGATGTTGATGGAGAGAAAGTCGTTTATGTTATCAAGAGAGACCCTCTAATGGGTCAAAGGTGTATCAAGTCCCTTTCTTTCATAATGGTCAATCTAATATTGAGTTTAGCATATGATAAGTTGATAGTGTTTACTAGGGATTTAGTGGAATAACTATATGTCTTTCTTGAATAGGCTTTTACACTACCCCCTCAAAGTGAGGTAGATTTTGGGATAGAGTTACATCCATGTGTCACTCTAATATTAATATCTCTATATAGGATGGAACCTTATGAGTTACAAGATATACAGATTCAGATTGATGATCTTCTATAGTGATGTTTTAATCATCCTAGTGTGTCACATTTGTGTTCTTAAGTTCTATTTGTGAAGAGGTAATATATAATTCTATGTTTGTGTACTGATTTTCATCACTTGAATAGAGTGATAGTGAAGAACCATTATCCTCTTTTGTGAAATAATGATTTATTTGATTAGTTTAATGGATCTAGATGATTATCGATGATTTATTTTTGGATAGGGGTCATCAAATTCAATTGAAGGATGGTGATATCCTGAATACTTTATTCATATGTCATTATGGGAATTATTTAATTTAGGTAATTATAGATTGATTAATAAAGTTAACTCAATTTTTAGTTATTAAAGAGCTGAACGCAGTGGAGGTTTAATCTAGGAAATATATGGAGGAGATTATGAGGCATAATGGGGTTATAAAGATGGTTATATTTGATCATGATCCCTATTTTACCTCTATGATCTAGAAAGGTATTCAGTGCGTTACTGTATCTTTTCTAGCACTTATCAATGATTTTCATCCATAGACTGATGGAAAAATAGATAAGAATGTCCAAAAATTAGAGGTCATATTATGTGAGTGTGTTCTAGATTTTTTAGGCTCATAATTGACACACCTACCCTTCCTAGATTTATGTTATAATAATATTTATCCCTCTACCATTGGTATAACTGTGTTCTAACCACTATATGGTGGACCATTTCAATCTACATTATTTTGGACTGAGGTCAAGGAGTTAAAAATCCTTTTACCATAATTGGTGCATATCATGATAGAGAAAGTGTAGCTGATCCATGAGATAATAAAGGAAAAAATATATCACTAAAATTCTTATACTGATCATAGGAGGAGACCTATAGAGCTTCATGTTTGAGATCATGTGTGACAAACTAACATGGGCTACCCCTGACCCAAACACCTAAGCTATATTATGACAAGGATCAGTGGGAATTCTCGATCCCCATAGGCTGGAAATAAGTGCCTTTACATTAATAATGAACCTTAGGAATTGTTTTCTTAATAAATAAAATATACTTGAAAGGAAACAAAACAATCCTTATAAAAAGGAAGATAATTAAATATCTAAAGATGGAAAAAAGAGAGTCAGGATCCATATAAAAAATGAACGGGGTAGAGACCAAGGATTATATAAAAAAGAGGGTTATAGTGATACAATAAAGACTCATAATAAATAAAAATAAAGATACCAATATCTATATAACATGTGGGGTTAACCTCTCACCATGTCACCTATATCACCCAATAACCACAAACATAATTACTTTCTTCCTTCGAGATATGCATTGTTTTTACCTATGTCTAACAAAACAAATTTTACATACACCCATTATCCATATATATGGTGTGAGAACATCTATCCCACTAGGGTCCCACTAAGAATTCCATTAATAACTTTTTTTAGAAAAACACATTCTAGTCTGAAAAAAATAAATAAATATGTGATTTAAACATTTAAAATAAACAAAGGAAGAATAATAATAAAGATAAAATAAACACCATGGTATGGCACTAGGGTAGCTTAGGTTGGGGACTCATCCTTGTATCCTCATACTCTTAACCATCAAACCATTCACAATCATTCCTGTTCTCGAGCCTCTAGGTAGGACCATGTTAAAATCCCGATGATAATTATATTCATATGATCTTTGTTTAATTATTTTTATATCATAATAAAAGATCTATGAAGGATGTTTCATGCCTAGGGGAACTTTTCTTAATATCTCTACCTAGTTACCTATAGTTATCATGTTCCATTCCATTTTAATCAATTAAAATTTCACTTTTAATTCATTTAATAAAAAACATGCAAATTTTATATCCTTATTACCTCAATAAAAAATGAATAAATTTTTTAACCAATTGATCACACACAAATAGCCCTGAAAATACTCTTTTTGATTAAAAATAATTAAAACATACTTTATAAATTTATATAGAAACACTTAGTTCATCAATTAATGATATATCATGAAACTAACTGTCACGACCCATCCTTAGGGCCCGTGCCGTGACTACCCCAAGCCCGCCTTCCATAGGCCAGGGGCTGGCGACTAGCACCAAAGGCTTAAATCCCTATAACTGGGAAGGCATTGCCTTTATAAAAACGTAAACACATTCAACCAGAGTACAGGTGGAAGCAAACACTAAGTAAAACTGAAAACAAAAGTAGTGCTAAAAGTAAGGGGCCAGAAATAAAAGCCCAACTGAAAAGTACAATGTAAAAGAAAAAACAGCTGGAAGGTGATAAGAAGCTCTTGGATCGTCCACCATGGATCCTACATGAAGGGTAGGTATAGATCGCGCAGCTCCTAGATCGTCCACCACGGATCCTACCTGAAGGGTAGGTACAGATAGCCTCTTCAGTGCCCACATCCGTCAGCCTCCTCTGGGTACAAACTCGTCGTGAGGTCCACCTCCAGGTAATGACTCATCGTGAGGTCCACCTCCAGGTGTCGTCCAGTCCTCGTACACTCTGCCTCCGTCAGCGTTGGCTGTCGTCTGCATCCAACACAACGAGGTGGGGGCATAGCTCGTGCAGGGGTGAGTATAACGATACTCAGTATGGACCCCGAGACCCTCAAGGTATCACTAAAATCCAACAAGGATAAACCAAAAGAAAGATCTCAACAGATAACCTTTACTTAGATATATTCCCATACATATACCTAAGTTATCAAGTAAATTATCTCAATCATGAGGAAAACACAAGGTCATAGACTCATCTCAAACCAGGATTTTCATTATCAAAACCACAACTGCTGGAGAACTCCTCCTCTGTCGAGTACAGTGGCCCTGTCACGACTCTGAGGTGCTACTCACTAACCTTAGACTGCTGAGGTACTTCTCCTGTCGAGTACCGCGGGTCTGCAGCAAAATATCAGGCGCTTCGTCCGATGTGGGTCTGCCGCCAAATACCGGGCGCTCCACCTAATAGCCTACAGAGGTACTCCTCCTGTCGAGTACCGTGGGTCTGCTGCCAACTATCAGGAGCTCCGTCCGCCGTGGGTCTGCCGCCAAATATCGGGCGCTCAGTCCATTGGGATAATCTAATCACTCAGAGTCGAATCGGTCAAGCAGTCATCAGGTCTACAGTTACTAAGTCTATGCACTCTGTACGCTCTTCTTCGAGAGGGTCCGCTCCACGAGCTACTGTTAATTACTTACAAGTGTCACAAATTCTCATGTATAAGTAACACAAAGGACTTCCTTGTCACAGGGGTCTCAATGCAACAGACGGCGCGTCAATCAGATTCCCAGTCTGTGAGTTATTAGCTTTTCCGTTCTAGGGGCTCGGTTGGTTTTTAAGCTAAAACCAACCCGACCATACTCAAAAATAATTATAAAACCATGAAGAGTATTCCAAAACAATATTCTCATCAAGAGTAATCCAACGTAGTTGACGGCATGTCAATCGGACATCCGGTTCTTAAGTTATAAGCATTTCCGCTCCGAGGGCCTGGTTGGTTTCGGGTTCAAACCAACCTGGCCTTACCAAAACTTCTCCAAAACCTTGAGTGTAATATACAGAAACGACTGTCTCGATCCAAGGAATTCTACGCAACTAACGGTGCATCAATCGGAGGTCCGTAGCTCAAGATATGACCATTTAACCGAAAACGGTCCGAAAATAGGGCGTCTGGGCCCGGTCTGACCCGGCCCAACACCCCCTGGGTTGGCCCGAACTGGGTCGACCCGACCCGGGTCCGGGTCTGACCCGGTAGGGCGCGGCCCGGCCCGTGGCTGGTCGAGTGTTTACACGGAGCGGGGGAGGCGTGGCCTCCCCGCTGATTGGCACCGGCAGCGCCAGCAGGCGTCACCCCCGGTCGTCCCGGATCCCGCGTGGCCGTGGGATCCTCTGCATCGCCGCTCCGGCTGTCGCCATAGCGGGTCTTCTCCGGTGGCTCACTGGGGCTCCTTCCGCCGCCTCCGGTCGCCGGCGCCGCCGTGCCAGTGACCCGCACCGCCACAAAGTTCCATGGGCCACTAGAGTTGCTCCGGTGGTCCGTTTTAGCTTTCGTCTGCGCCGGTGGTCTTCTCGGGTCCTGAACTTTACTGTGAAGGCTCCTAAATGTCGTTGCTCTTCCGTTCACCCATCTCCATGAAATTCGCGCATCAAGAACAAAATAGTGGTGGGTCCAGACTTGTTCGTTAGTCCGTTCCCACCGCGTTAGAGGTTCGAATCATCACCCAACAATTAAATGCCATGTTCGAGGGTAGAAAACACATATATGAAATATACAAAAAAATTCCCCTACCTCGAATTAACAATAATTTAATGGTAAATCAATGTTAAATAATATTAATAACACATAATTATTAAAATAACATTTTTCTAGAAATAATAGTTTTTTAACACATTATATACTTTGATTTAAAAGGTAGTTTTATACTATTTAGAAGTTGAATTAGGTTAAATGGATCCCAAATTTGGATCTATCACATAAACATTTGTTTATTAGAATCTAATTATATTTTTAATAATAAAATAATTAACATGATTAATATTTATTTGAGAGTAATAAGTGTTTAAATGACTACTTTAATGTGGCTCAAGTTTTCCTAAATTAAAATGACCTTTAAACCTTATAAAAAATTAGGATATAAATACATACCTACATTTATCACTATAATTACCTAACCTAACACACTTATCTTTCATGACTTCCCATTATCACCCCTCACTTACCATTATTTTCCATAGAAAAGTCACTCTTCCCCCTTATAAAAGGGGGGTCACTTCCAACCTTTAAATACTCTACTCTTATTTTGAAATTTCATTGAAACCCAACCCAAATATCATATTATATAAGTCCTTTACACACCATAATTCTTTGTTTCACCATAAAGGATCCTAATTCCCACAAATATAAGGCATTCATCAAGTGGAAGTTTAAGGTCTCAATGTTGGTATCCCATCTTTCTTAACATTTCTTTCTTATTCTTTCTTTAATAAAACAAACATAACTTTAATATAATAATAAATTCATCATCATTATTTTTTTGTGTTTTTATTATAATAATGGTATATTTTTTATCTATTCCCTTCCATTTACTAATAAAAACAAGAATCATCGTTAGTGTGTGTGTGCATATTAAGACCTCTACAAAGCGACGCTTTCATTTTTTCATCACCAGCTCTCATGGATGGTATTAATGATGGTATTGGTGAATAAATATAATGTATACAATTTATTTATGATAATAAAAAATTCACCCTCACCCCTCTCATTCTTCATGTAATGGAAACTCTAATAGTGCATTGTGCAAACTACCATCTCCATGAAGAATCATTTTTTTATTTTAGTTTTTATTTATTTGTCCAAAAATATTAAAATATGGTTCAGTGTCATAAAAAATTAAAAGTAATATCATTATAATTATTTTATAATGATATTATTTCAAAATAAACTCCTCTTTAACAACACTCACCAATCGAGTTAAACAGTTTTCAAGTTTGGGTCTATTTAACCACCTACTTGAACAATGCTATAAAATTGTGTCATAGATGATTATAAAAAATTAATTAATATTATAATATGAAATTAATATTTAAATTATAATTTATTTTGGAAATTATATATCAATATTTAACTCAATAAGTAATAAAACACCCTTCATAGGTTGAAAATCGGTAGAAAAAAAGTTTTTTGTCAATTCCATTATCTGGGATAAATAATAAATTACAAATGAAAGGAAATTTGGAATAAATAAAAAATTATAATCCATACATTATAGTAATATTATTTATGAACTTTTAAATAATAATTAACATAGACACCACTCCTATGAAACTTCACAGTGGTCAAAACTGTAAACAAATGATGTGGGAAAATAAGAGAAAACTAATTAATATACATATAGATAATGGTTATAAATGAAAATTATAAATAGTGTTAGGAAAGAATATGATTCTTAAATAGTATATCAAGATAGTTATTTTTATTTTTTGTGAGGTTAGATCATGTTTGAATCAGTGGGGAAATAAAGTATAGGTTTCTTTATCAAAAATTTGAATCCCTTAAGACAAGTTTATGTTATACACCATGTTTCATTTTTAGTGGTGTAAATACTACCTAATTTTAATTTTTTTTAATTATTTCATAATATTTTATTTTTTAAAATGTTTTTTCCTTTTCCATTCTCTCTTAGGGTTTTGATTCAAATGATATAAATGATTTAAGGGTTTTTTGTCTCAAATTATCTTCATTGAGATATGTTTTAATGTTATGCACCAATTTCATATTTATATGGTGTATATAATTCCTAAGAATTTATTTTGGAGTAATATATGATTTAATTCAGGGTATTTATAGAACCATTTGGTTTTCAATATTCCAATTACTTTTTATTCAAAAATAACAAAGTCCATAAGGGGTTTTTCATGATTTAATTTCTTCCTAAGGTCATAATCACTTATATTTACCTATTATATTTCATGATTGATCTATTATATCCTATGATGATTTTAGGATTTATTCCACCTTATTTTATATGGAAATAATTTTTCACACTAGACTCTTCTTCCTCTATGATTTTAATGTTTTGTTAAAATTAATTTTTATTAAGAATAATTCCCATTAATTTTAATGGATTTTCCTTACATGTCCATATTTTTACTTTCCACCAATACTCTTCTTTACCTAGTGAAAACTAAAACTGATTTTATCTCTAATTATATATTTATTCTCCTAATTTTATTTTAAATAAATGGTTTCTTTATCCTACTTACTAATGTGTGTTTTTTACAAAATTATTTAAAAATGTTCAAAAAAATATTTCCTTAAAATTAAAAGAATTTATCATCCACTCCAAATTTTCTCTGGATACAATTTATATATTTTTCCAATATCAATTATTAAATAATATTCTTAAAGTAAAATTTTTCCAATTATTTTCCCTCCCCTTTTCAAAAACGTTTATTTTAAAGTTCCCATTATTAAAGATCCCTTTTGAAAGTAAAAGTTTACAAAGTATTTTACCTTGACCTTTTTAAAAAAATTATATCCTTTAAATGATATTTTATTTATACCTCTTTGAATTAAGGTTTTAAAAAATTATTATCTTTAACTTATCAATATTTTTAAATTAATTCACACGTCATCTTTTAAAAAATATTTAAAAAGGTTTTGTGAAAACTTTTTTATTTTCACTTCGATTTTTACTCCATGGTTTATCTCCCATGGAGTGATGTTTTTATCACACTCCATATGTTATCATGTTATGAATCCTATTTGGAAAATTAATTTTTATATCCTATGATTTCTTATGTTCATTTTATTTTAATTTTTAAGAAACCATTTCTTTTTTCATGGGTTATTTAAGATATGATTATTTTTTATTTTTAGTGGCATGAATATATATGGATGATGATGGATGGAGTCCTATATCACCCTAAAATTTTATTTAATATTATATATCAGGAGATAATCAGGCATGGATATAATGATTTTTTTCACATAGGTGTGGTCATGATGGGTTTTCCCACATTTCAGGTGTGGACATAATGATTTTTTTCACATAAGCATGGGAATTATGGGTTATCTCACATATGTTTTCATATTATCATGGTTTTTCCAAATTTTAATGTTGTTCAAAAAGTTATACATCATTCCAAAGTTTTTTATCAAGTTATTGAAATTTTACTAGATTCATTTCACTTCCATGAAATGAAATGTTTTCATATTTATGCATTATTTTTAAATTATTCCACACTTTTATATTATGTTCACGTGATTTATGATTGTTGATATGTATTTTGATCCATATCAAATCTTTTATTCTTCCTAAATGATATTTTAATGATCTTATATTACTTCATAATGTTTTATGATCATTATATATATCCATATGATCTTTTATTAAGATATTTATGTCTTCCCCTTATTCTCCTTAATGTTTATGATCCAATACCTTATGAGATTTCTTATACCTTACTGATTATTTTATCACATACCTTTATTTTGTTTCCATTCCCTATGTTATAAAGATGATTATGTCATGTGAGGTATCAAAAAAAGGTTTCATAGGATCATAGTTATGGAGAATGTTCAAAAGTGTTGTAAAAAAAATTTATGTAGATAGTCTTCAATACATTGAACCTTTCAGTCCTTGGGTTTTGAGAATGATTGTGAGATGTATTAATTAAATCCTGAGGTTATTATACTATTTATGTTATTTATAGAATTGGTTGCTTCAATTTGTATCAAAGTTGTTTTTAGTTATTTTTTGTAGATTAGTTTATTTATTTTGTGAATTAGTTTAGAGAACCTTAGCGAAAACCCTACATATGAGTCTAATTATATGATGATATCATAAAATATTGGTAAATCCTTGAGTAGATGGTTCTCTATATAAATAAATCTCCATATGGATACAACAAGTGGATGGGTTTGTGGAATAGATACACATATGGGTAATTACCCCAAAAATGGTTGGTTGAGAATTGACTTGATCGTTACACTAATGCATGAAGAGTGAGCCTAATACTACGCACCTGGTTTGACACTCCCGGTGGATATGCATTGGTTGATTATGTGATCATTAAAAACCACAATTATGGATTGATTATCTAGTTATCTTAAAGTATTGAGTTGAGAAATTTAAGATAACCTGACTTAAGTTAACCTATGTTAGACTAATATTTATATAGGTCGAACTAAAGAAACTATAGACTAATGTGATAATGTAAAATAACAATAATTTTAAGGAAAAATTCCTTTTATAATTTTTATAATTCCCCCATATTGTTATTTTTTGTCTCTTATGTCAACCCTTTTTGGTTTTAGTGATGGTTAGAATGAAAAGGAACCAATTTAAGCTTAGTTGTGAACAAAAATACATTAACTAAATGGAAAAATTATAAAAAAATAACCTGGAATAAGAAACTTTGTGATTATGTCAATCCTACTATCATGAAATATAATTAACAATGTGAACATAGTGTAATTCCCAGACATACCAAAGAAAATAATAAGTGATCTTCATGAAATATCAAGTAATGTAGATAATGAAGAAACACATGTTCAATTTCCTACAGGTCAAAAATGTGATAAGAAGCATCAAGAAAATTTCCTCAGGTGGAATGGGAGATGCTTTTCTTATTATAAATTAGTCCATAGAGAATCAAAATATTGAGGGAAAATGATGATTATAGCTAATAAGAAGAAATAATATAGAACTCATCTTAGGGAACCACTAACAATTAAATGTCTTATGTGCATAAAACACGTGCATTATCTAAAAAAATTACTTAATCCAAAGATTTTTTAGGATTGTAGGTGTCTACATCCTCTTAGACCCAAGTTGCAATGAAAACATATGTAATTAATATCAATGGAGATGATAATGGTAATTAGGTGTTCATTTACCCTCCACCATGAATTAGTGGATGTATTTTGGTTCTATAAACCCTATTGTATCTAGGATTATTTCTAAGAACATCAATTAATCACCTTCAATTATTTTAATTTTAAGGAAAACATTTTTTAGTGTGATTATTATGTTTTTCGAAATAAAAATTATGCAAATAATAATATCCTCCTATAAAAAAAATTACCCTCATTTTTTGAAATAGAATGGTTATATTCACTTTGAACAAACATTAATTTCTAGATAGAGAAAAATAAATTCTAAATCATATGTGGAAATTTATTAGTGCAAGCCATCTAGGAATTATATGAAAATAAAATGGAATCCTTAACATGGGCCTTAATACCTAGTTATGAGATACATTTCCTTGAAATGGTTAAGGGAAATAAGTTTTTCTTGTCTTCCCTATGACGTTTAAGATAATATATTTATACATGTTAATAATTTAACCACATTTATCTATTCCTGTAAGTAAATTATAATTAAATTGTGAGGATGAAATTTATTAAAGGGGTAGAATGTAATGACCCAATATTTTATCCTTAAATAAATACTTTTCTCTATGGATTCAACACAAAAAACCAAACCAATATAGACCATTGTAAGGTATTCATATAATTAAAAGGTATAAATAGTGGTAACAAAGTTATAAAATATATATAAATGAGTATTTGTATATATAATAAAAAAATCATTTTAAACATCTAAATCAATTAGTACATATAAGAAATTAACAAAATATATTTTTAATATTAAAATGTATTTTATAAATAAGGCTTGATGTGTGGGTTATCCCTTGGGGGGTATGGCCTACCTTTCCATCTTATGTGTGTGGTGTGTATATTTTTAGTGCAATTGTACCCTCAAACACATAATATATATATATATATAACATAGAGAACATTTTTATTAAAAAAAATATGTATTTTATGTAGAATTATATATTTTTAAAGTGTAATTTTTGAATTAAAAAACTATATTTGATATTTTATTAGATAAGTGATATTTTCTCAAAAATTATTTTAAATACATTAGTATTTTAAAATTATTTTTCTAAATTTGAAAAAAAAATAAAGTAGAATTTAAATTTAAAATAATTGGGCCAAAATTATCTAATTTTGTTCACTATATTTTTAGGCATAAATATTAAGTTGTCTTCACTAAATTTTAGTGGTAAAATGATTATTTTCATAGAATAATACTTTCCTAAATATTGTGCTTTTAAAAAAATGAATAAAATTTTAAATTAAAACTCTAATATGATGTTTAAACATATATAAAACTTAATTAGAACTCATTTAATGAGTAATTAATGTTAAATAATATTAAGAATGATTAATCATTAAATGAAGTTTTTCTAGAAAACCCCAATTTTCAACACATTATATGTTTTGATTTAAAAGTTAATTTTATACTATTTAGAAATTGAATTAGGATAAATTAATCCAAAATTCATATTTAGAAAATTGAAATTTTAAGATAATAGAATTTTTATATTTTTAGTAAAAAAAATAAATAACATGTTTAATATTTAATTAAGAGTAATATGTATTTAAATGCTTAATTTATGGTGGCTGGAATTTTACTAAATTAACATGAAATATAAATATTGTAGAAATAATTTTTTAGGATTTAACATATTAATTACATGTATTCCTAAAATAACCTCACATAACTCTCCTAAATTTCATACCTTTCCATTCTTACCCCTTACTTTCCATTCTTTTCCATGGAAAAGTCTCTCTTCCTCACTTATAAAAGGGGGATCACTTACAACCTTTTAATACTTCACTACTACTATGAAATTTCCTTGAAAACCTGGACAAATATCATATCCTTTATGTTATTTACATTTCCTAATTCCCTCTTTCACCACAAATTATCCTAATTCCAACAAATCTAAAGCCTTCATCAAGAGGAAGTTCAAGGTATCAATGTAGGTATCACATATTTCTTAACATTTCTTTCTTATTCTTTAAATTATAAACCAAACATAACCATATTATAATAATAACATCATCATAATTATTGTGATTATTTTTTATTTTAATAATGTAAAAACATTATATATTCACCTCTATATAATAATAAAAATTAGAACTGTCGTCAGTGCATGCACATGGATTTCTGCTTCCACAAAGCGATGATTTCAGTTTTTCATCACTACCTATAATGTATGGTATTAATTATGGTATTTTTTGAATAATTTTTTTTATATAATGAATTTATGATTCTTAAATTATTGAATTCACCCCTATAATTCATTGTTTAATGGAAATGTTAATCGTTCATTGTGAGAACTACTGCCTCCATAAAGAATCATTTTCAAATCTTTATTATATTTCTTATTTATTTATCCAAAATGCTAAAAAAACTGTTAAAAATCATGAAATTATAAAAATAATATCATTATGATTATTTTATAATGATATTATTTCTAAATAAACACCTCTTTATCCATGCTCACTGATCGAGTTAAAGTGTGTTCAAGTTTGGGTCGGTTTGGCCACTTACTTGAAAAATGATATGAAATTATGTCATAGATGATTATGAAAAATTAATAACAAATATAATATGTAATAAATATATCAATCATTATTTTTTTGTCTATATAAAGGATAAAATCTATATTTAACTCATTAATTAATAAAACACCCTTCATAAGTTGAAAATCATAAGAAAAAAAGTTTATTGTTAATTTTATCTTCATTTAGAAATTATAAATTACTCATGAAATGAAATTTAAACTACATAAATAATAATAATTAATACACTATAGTAACTTTTATGATGAAATTTGAAATAATAATGAACACTGATAGTTCCCCTTTGAAACTACTGCAAATAGTTAAAACTGCAAACACCTAATGTGGGAAAACAAGTGAAAAACAACTCATATATATATAGATAATGATTAGAAATAAAAATTTAAAATAGTTTTTGGTATGAATATTTTTATAAAATAATATGTTTTTGTTTTTTTGTTTGTTTTTATTAGGTTATATTACATTCTACTAATAAGGGAAACAAGGTAAGAGTTTCTTTGCCTCGAATTTAAATCCCTTAGGATATATTTATGCAATACACCATGTTTCATTTTTGATGGTGTAAATACTACCCCATTTTTATTTTTTATAATTATTTCATTATGTTTAAATATTTCTAATGTTTTTTCCATGTTATTATCTTTTAGGATTTTAATTCAAAAGAAACAAAGGTTTCAAGGGTTTTTCATCTCAAATTATCTTCATTGAGACATGCACAAATTTATTATTTTTGTGGTGTATATAATGAAAAATAATTTAATTTAGAATAATATATTATCTAATTTATGGGATTTAAGAAATTATATTGTTTTAAATCTTCTAATAATTTGATTCAAAAATTACTAAAGCTGTAAGGGGTTTTTCATGACTCAATTATCTTCTTTGGGTCCTAATCACTCATCTTTCTCTATTATCTTTCACAATTGATATATTATGAACTATGATGATTTTAGTTTGTATTCCACATTATTTTTTTGGGAAATCATGTTTTTCACGAGTTACTAATTCCTCAATGATTTTAATGTGTCATTAAAATGCTTTTTTCTAAGAATAATTCCCATTACTTTTAGTTGATTTTTCTTTCATGTCCATATTTTTATTTCCCGGAAATGTTCTCCTTTAACTAGTGGAAACATAAACTCTTTTTATAAATTATTATTTTATTCCCCATGTTTCATTTTAAATCAAATGTTTCTTTATCCTATTTATGTATATGGGGTTTCAACAAGGATTTTTCAAAATGTTCAAAATGTTTTTATATCCTTATAAAATAAAAGGTTTTATTATCCACCCGACATTTTATTTTGATAAAATTTATTTATTTTTTAAGTTAAAATTATTAAATATTTTTTTAAAGTAAAATTTTTCAAATAATTTTCACTTTCTCATTTTTAAAATTGTATTATTTTTTCAAGTTTCTATTATTAATGATTCTTTTCAAAATTAAATTATTTCAAAGTATTTTCACTTCTCATTTTTTAAGCCTTATGTATTTTCAAGGATATTTTATTGGGACCTATTTATAATAATGTTTTCAAAAAATATTCTATTTACCTTCTCAAAAAAATTTGAAAGTAATTCACACATCATCTTTTATTAAAATGTTTAAAAGTTTTTTTTGATGAAAAAAATATTTTCACTTCGATTTTTCCTTTAAGGTTTATTTTTCATGAAGTAATGTTTTGATAACACTCCCTATTTTATTATGTTATGAATCCATTTGGGAAATGATATTTTGATAAACTATGATTTCTTAAGTTCGTGTTATTTTAATGTTTAAAAAACCTACTTTTTTGTGGATTATTTAAGATGTGATGATATTTGATCTTAAGTGGAAGACATATGTATGGATGATGATGTTCGGGGTCCTATATCATCTTAAAATGAATTTTTTAAGCTTATATATCATGATATAGGTTGGAATGTAAATAAATATTTTTCCACATAAGTGTGGGAAAGATGGTTTTTCTCACATTTCAGATGTAAACATAATGAGTTTATTCACATAGGCATGGGAATAATGGGTTTGATCCCACAAATTTTCTTATTCATATAGTTTTCCCTCATTTTCTTGTTTTTTATAAAGTTATTAAACATTACTATGTTTTTTATCAAGTTATAACAATTTTATAAGTTTCGTTTCATTTCCATAAAATGCCATGTTTTCTTGTTTAGGAATTATTTTTAAAGTATTCCACACTTTTATGTCATGCTCATATGATTTATGATTGTTGATATGTGTTTTGATCAATGTAATATATTTTATGTTTCCATAATGATATATTTATGATCTAATGTTTCCCCATCATGTTTTATGATCATCATACATTGTCTTATAATCTTTTATTAAGATATAGATGTCTTACACTTATTCTCCATTATGTTTTTTGATATAATACCTTATGATATTTAGGAATTTGATCCCACGTATTTTTTATAAACCCATTTACAAGTTTATGAATATGATTATAACATATGAGTTATCTAAAAAGGGTTTATAGGAGTATAGTTATGAATAAAATTTCACATGTGCTCTGAAATAATATGTTTATATATCTATTCTCCAAGACACTAAGGCTTTCAGTACTTTTTTATGCTACAGTTTGTGAATTTTATTATTGAAATCATGAGATCATTATAATAATTATGTTATATTTATCATGGGTCACTTCACTAATTGAATGGATAGAAAGGTTGGTCCAAACCTAATGGTACTTTTCCTAGTGTCCCAAACTAAGTACTTAGGGTAACCATGTTCTATTCACTTTCTATTCAATTCAAATTCTACTTTCATTCCATTATATACAAAAACATGCCAATATCACACCATTACCACATCAATACAAAATTAAATCATTTTTTAATCAACAAAACACACATAGACAACCCTAAAAATACCCTTTTGTATCAAAATAATTAAAACACTCTTTAGAAATTTAAGCATGCAAATTTTGTTCATCATGAAATGATATATCATGAAGCCACCAGCCTTAATCACTTTAAATCACAAATAACTAGTTGTAATCCACAATCCAAGAGGATAGAAGACCCTAATGATGAAATATTTAACCATTGACATCAAGTATATCACTAATAGTTTCATATTTAGAAAATTATAAGCCAATATGGACATGAGAAAGAGAAAAATACAAGAAAAAAATAATAAATGACCAAGAGGGCTTAGAGGAAGTCCTTACTTGATTATTCCATATAGTTCCAAGGTAAAATACCATCAAAAAACCTACCAAAGTGGAATGTGAGGTATTCTTGTTAGAGGAGGGATATAGAGGGTCAAATATTAAATGAAAAAGAGGAATTGGGGTTTTATTTTGAGAATGTGTAGAAATGGAATTTTACACTTTTAAGAAGGTTTTGTACATGGATCACTATGGTGTAGTTGAACCTTTCTACAGTTTGATGCCCCTTTATAGGGGTCGGTTGAAATTTCGACCACGATTTCACTATGGTATGGTTAAACTCAATCATTTAAAAAAAATTGATCCCCCAAACACGCTATGGAGAGATCCATGGAGTAGGGATCCCCATGGTCTAGCCAAATTGGACACCTTCGTGTAGCTAGATGAAACTAAGGAACAGTGGAGAGCCTATTAGTATTGGAAAATAGGCTATTATCTTGTGAGATAAGATATATTAGGTAAGGTTTAGGGTGGGGTAGCTTTATTAAAAAAAATAAACATAAAAAATAGTCTTATATGGATTTACCACATGGGAATTCGACCCATGAAAGTTTACCCGCATGGATATAGGTTGGCTGGAGGATCATTAAAGAATAGAAGACACCTATGAAACTTAAAAGGTTTCACCCCATATGTGTGACCCACCAACATCCACCTCTTCACCCCACACATGAATTCTATAATTCCCAACATCTATTTCTTTTTTTACCAGAGGTGGGAATCGCTCTGTGTCTCCTCCTTTTCATGTCACCTTCACCATTTTCCCCCTTATCTATCCATTTGTGTCTATCCATAGCTTCCCCCATCCTCCAAATAGAGCATCCACCAACGTTCCATGGCCACATATTTTACCATTTCCCTCTTCCTACCCTACTTCCATCCTCAATAACTTCATTTATTCTACTTCATCGTCCCCCTCCCCAATGACCTCCACAACATCTCACATCCCCCACCTACTCTCATCCCCACTGACACCTCATCCTCTACCCTTCCATACCCTTCTTATTTCCTTCCATTCCAGTTTCTATACCACTTTATCATCCCCCTCCTTGATTCCATCCATGATTTCCCTCATCCCCCACCTACTTCCATCCCCTTTGATGCTTACATCACCTACCAGCCTCTCCATCCCCTGCTTCCTTCCAACCCTATACCCTTCCACATTATCATCCCCCATCCCTCATGTTAGGAAAAGTGGTAATTGATGAATGTGAAAACAATCACTAAAGTGATCACATATTAGAAATAAAATTATTTCCCTTTAAACAAGCCTTTAATAATTAAGTGGATGCACAGAGAGAAAATAATATGTGTGCAGAAAATAAAAGGTTGAAACCAAAAAATTTAAAATGGAAAACCCAAATGGGAAAAACTATAGGACCTAGTCTAGAAAGAGGGATCCACTAATAATAAATAGTACAAAACATAGGCTCCCAAAGATAAGTAGGATCTCCAAAATAATACTCAAATAAAATAGTGGATCAAAGGTGGAAATTAGATGCAGTCTGAAGCTAGCCTAAAATAAATAATGTAGACTAATAAAGAATCCAAAATAGATATAACTATATATAGAATGTTTTCTCTATCTGAATAAAAGGTGAAGGGTAAAAACCACTAGGATTATATTAAAGACCACTACGAATTAAAGACGATCATTCCAAGATATTTTTGTGAGTTTCAGATCTGAAAACCACTTGGTATAACCTTAACTGCATTACGCCTAAGATTTTGAGGAGTGAAACACTTCTAGGATGGAGATATTTTTTCATGTCACAAGCCCTTCTCATATCTCTCTTGTTTTCTACATCTTGTTGGCACTCCTTTCAAAATATATTACTCCATCCTCTTGTATAGTCACCAAGTCCATATCTCTAATTAAGGCAGTCAACATTAAATTTTCCGTCAATTAATATTGAAAGTTAACTCTCTATTAATGATGGGATAAAATCTCAATTAATGTTTAGATATATCTCTGCATTAATAATTTTCTCTCCCCTCGATAAATGTTTTGAATCCCAACACCATGTTCCCTACCTACTTAAAACCTCCTTGAGACTGATGTCATCAATGGGCCCCACCACCTTCCATCCCACCTACTTCATCCACCTTCATCACAGGTGTCATCCTCCCTCTTCTCAACACTAGAAGATAATTTTATTTTTAATTTTTAATTTTAATTTTTAATATTTTTTAATATTTTTATTTTTTATCTCCTAAAATTTAAGATTTAAAATGAAATTATTTTTATAACATAACTATATTATTCTATGATTTAAATTATTATTAAGTACTAAATTTAGTTTGCTAACAATGAATTATTAAAGTTCATTAGATAATAAAATTATACAATTATTAGAAAAAATATTATGAATTCATAAAAATAGGTAATTAATCTCATTAATTTTATAATGTTAAAATATTTGAATAATTATAATTTCATCGTATTATCCAAAGAATTCATTATTTAAAATTAAATAAATTAGAATAATTATATTTAATCCATAATAATTTATATTCAAAATCACATTATATTTGAAACATGATTTCAAATTAGTTAATAAAATTTTGAATAATTAATAAATTTAAAATTATCAAATATGATTATTCAAAAAAATATAATATTTTATCAAAAAAATTAAAAAAATTATCATTTTTCATTAAAATATTTAATTTTAAATAATAAAATTAGTCCATTATTTAAATTCATTAATTTTGTTTTTTTGATATATGATTTGGAGGAAACATTAAAGCATATAATGTTGCAAGTAATATCAAAGAAGAATGAGAAAGAGATTGATCTCATTATACATTTTTTATTTAGGGTTGTATACTTTATATTTTTAACATTGATTTTGAAAATTTAAACTTTTTATATTAATCATGAAGAATTTTACAATTTAGTTTAATTTTTAATAGGCATCACAATCCTTTTTTTAATTGTTTTTTTATATTTCTAATCCTTCATTATAATTCTAGTGTTTTTCAACCACAAATTCACTCATTTTTTATGAGGACTTTTCCAGGCCTATTAAAAATTATAAAATTATAAAAACATTCGTGAATGTGGGTTTCCTGTGGGCCCATCCGTTGTGGGGATAGAAAGGCTTGATAAATCCACCCATTTTTTATGTGGGATTTTGTGGGACTATCCTATGGGGGATTAATCCCTTGAAGGCTCAATCCCACATGGTCTTAGCCTACCCCAACCCACCCTACATATTTTACATTTCTAGAACCATGGTGGGGTTATCCATCACCATTTTGGATAGGGAACATCCCCCAGAATCTATAGGGAACTAAACAACATGGCTCTCCTTATAGTCTATAAAATCAATAATCTCAATGATTCCATGACACAGGGGGTGTAATTTCTATCCCAAGGAACCTTGGACTCCCCCCAGGTGCCTCCCCAGCATAGCCACCTCACTATAGTGGCACCACCACTACAACATGGTTCTATAAATATTCTAGAGGACACCAAATGTAATAAAATATAATTAAAAATAGAAATATGGGAAATGAAAGAAATAAAAATGTAAATAATAACTTTTTACCTAAAAACATTATCCTGGGTGTGACAACATGTGTTATTAAACTTATCTCCTCATCATGGATAGTAAAGGTTCAGTCATAGTAATAAGATTTATATATAATTTATTAGACCTTTTAAGGTGTTGGTGCGTGATGGAGTTGGTTAATATTAGTTAGAACTAATGTTATATATGATTTGGATTCATAACTTCTTTCATGTGTCACAGCTTTTCTAGTACCGTCATGATGATTATCTTGTTGTTGACTGGGGAGATCTAGAATTTGAAGATTACGTGACCTTCATGGAATGGTCTATTGAGATCCAAGACCATCATGGGAAGGTATTGTGTGGGTGTACTATTTCATTGGTTCATATACCATGGTGTCACGGTGGAATGGAAGAGTGTACTTAGGATCATGAATCATATATGTACACTCAATATAATGATTTGTTTGATGTTTTATTTTTTAAAATGTTATGTATGCCCTTTTTTGATTTATGATATGATGATTAGTGATGATACAGGTTTATATTACTTCCTCCTCTGATTTATTTATTTTTATCTTACTATATCTAGACTATTGTCTGGAATCTCATAGGTTATTTTCTATGTTCCCCTTCCATCCTTCCTATGATTTGGTTTAAACTCTTAAGGATAAGAATTATTTTAGAGGTATCTGAAGTAAGGGTCCAGTTTTTCCATATCCCTTCCTTATGTGTTTTTTGAATTTTTAGGGTGTTGAGAGGGGTGTAGGAAAGGACTGTTGTTTTCGTATGGAATTTCATCTAGGGGTAGTATATTTCTATAGAATTGTATGGGTCATGGTTTGAGTTATTGGTTGTATATGCAGGAATTTATATAGGTTGGCATCATGAAGTGGTACTAATGTGTCATAGTGCAAGGTATTTCTCATTAGGAGTGATATTTTTAGGGTTCATTGGTCATGTAATATAGGGTAAGTTCATGTCATGAAAACTTCAATTAGGCTACAACATGACCATATGGGTTGTGCAGCGAGGTATTAGCTACAGATTTAGGCAGTGTTATATGTTGGAATCATGAAGCAATACTTTTGTATCACATTATGAGGGAGTTCTCAATAGAAGTGGTTATTTTATGGGGTTTTTTCATGGAATATAGGATTATTTAATGGAATAAATATTTCAATAACATACCTCTAGGGTTTCATCCTAGTATATTTTTAACAAATACTCAAAATAGGGAGGGGTGAATTGTGTTCTTAAAATTTTAACACCAAAATAAATTTCACTATTAAATAAATAATCAAAAATATACCACTCTTATCAATAAAATAAGTATAAGAAAAAAATAAAAACAAGAATTAGGTAATAGGATATTTATAGTGGTTTGGTTCATAAAGATCGGCTTGTCCACTCCACCAAAATTACCTCTATGATCTTAGTAATTTTTACTATGATATACTTTTTCACAAAGACCTTGATAATTGAGTGAGATCTATTTAAACTTGTTAAAGAAGAGTCAAGATCATTCAATAAGGATCACCCTTTTCATAAGAGCTATTTTCAACCATTGAACACTCATTAGAAGGGTTACAACTTACAATTACAATAAAATTATAATGAAGAGATTCCATTTTTAGTGTGTTGTTTTCTATAGAAACTAACAATTGATAAAGAATTATTCTAGATAAATAATATAACTTCGAAGTGTTTCTCTAAAATATTATTCAACTATAAATATGATTTGAAACTTAGCAGCAGTAGTCAATATTTTCTCAATCATATATGTAACACCCCAAAAATTTTATGGTATGTTTCTATTAAATATATTATATTCATCACTGTGTTACTTAGAAACAACACTAGGTTATTTAGGATATAGTCAAAACCTAGCCATTAAATATAAATTTTCCACTTCTATGTTTTGAATTTCAAAAAATGGTCATCTAGAGTTGTGATCAATAAGTCATTTGGAGTCTGATAGAACAAACTTAATTTTTGGCAAATAGTAACATACCCTTATGAATAGTAATATGAATATTAATATGACCCTTATGAATAGTAAATAATATTATTATTTTATTTTCTTAAGGAAACAAGATAATGAGATCTTAATTAGTTTTTCAATGAGAAATAAAACTAATTGCACTTTGAGATTGTTATGTTTTGAATTAACTATGAATTTATTTAAAAATTAAATTAATAATATTTAGAAAATTATTTTTGGAAAATGCATTTCACATTTTAATTCTACACGTCGAAAAATGGTTAGGGTGAATTTTGGGAATTTTTCAGAAATAGTTGATTTTTCAGTGAATAGTAAAAAAATACAGTTTTTAGTTTCAATGTGTTTATGACATCATTAATGATGAAATAATGATGTCATAAATATGGTCAACTTTTTTATAGTTAAATAATATTTGAGGTGCCCTAAGTGGCTTATACCATGGGAAAATACCATGGGCAAGCCCATGGTTTTTCAAAAACCACTCATGAGGTGTCCCTTGAAAATTATTAAAATAATCCCTCACGTTTCCTATAAATACCAACTCTTACCTTCATTTAATTCATTCCCAATTATCCCTCAACGAATTTATGGACTCCTTACCTTTATATTAGTCTTTCCAAGGTTTCCTCAATCCCCCAAGGTTCCAACCTTCAAGTTCTAAGGGTTATTCTACAAGTCAAGAAAATTCTCAATTTCTTTCTTTTTCCTTTCAAGTTCTCTTTTATGTGGTATATCTTTCAAGTTTCCATACCATGATCTTATTTTTCTTCTTATTATTGATCTAATCTATATTATGATTCATTTCTGGATATGTGACACTTGTCCCCTCTCTTTTTTAATATTTTATAAAACCATGTTGTGTAGCCGTTAGGCTGCCGAATTTTTGTAAGCGATTTCAAAATTATTCTTTTATTTTGAGTTATTTATTTATTATTTCTTCATCAATTATTACCCAAGAGGAATGAAATATACAGAATAGAATATATTCTGGATTTTATAATGTTCATGAGAAATTCATCATCAATCTTCTTCTTTCCCCCACTTGTTCAAGGAATTAAAAACATTGTTCGTGACGTGTCGAATTACCGACATCGTAGACAATGTGATTTCAATTTGCAATAATTATTTCAAGTCTGGTCATGAAACGATTTATATGGTTTAACCAGGTTATAATATATGTTTTATGACTCACCCATGGTTCTGTAATTCTTTTGTACTCATGGTTCTAATTTATATGACAAAATGAGGTTGTTATTATCAAAGAACCATTAAAACGATCTAAACAAACATCATTAATGTTTTAACTAATGAATCATCATCATGATATATAACCCAAAATCATTATAAGATCATTTATATATCCATAATTTCATTAATAATATGTATTAACAATTATGGATGTTTAACCATGTTTCAAATGAACTCCCATTCATGGAAACAAGTAAACGAACCATGAAAACCAAGGAAGAAAATGCTTCCAAAACATGAAAATTGAATCAATTGAACCCATATAAAGGGCCATGAATGAACTTAATGATGTTATATAATATCAATTACATGTTGATTAGGTTTTTGAATTATTAATTAATGAATCTAAATTTGATTATATAGGTTATTAAGAACAATCAAGAACACACTAGAGCAAAAGGTAAGGGGTTTCTCATCTCACTTTCATTTCTGTGAGATTTCCATTGTTTGCCAATTATTCCTTATATTTAGTATATGTGTACTTCCATTTGATATATAATAACATGATTCTATTTATATTCATTTTATTCAATGATTCACTTGATGGTTATTTATTTCTGGTCATACGGTTTGACCGATTATATTGTGGTAAGGGACTTTGTCTCAGTTGTCGTTTTCGTTGTGACTATCTTTGTATTGTGCACCTAATAATCCTTATGTGGTGTACCTACTACCCATTTTATATCACTTTTCATTTGAAATTATATTTATATTAAATATCCATAATCTCACGCCATGGATATGTTTGTTGTCTAAACCGTATACCATTTTACATACGGTGTTTATTTGGAAAGTTATTTTAATTATGGAAATATTGATGAATCTGTATATTATACTCTATACGGATATTGAAAGGGCATATTTCTCTTGTATTGAATCAATTTATAAATAATGATTTGGACATGCAATGTCGGGTGGGGCCCGCTATAGCCCCTCGATGCATTGGTAGGTCTCATGAGACAAAACAGTTTGGCGACAATCCCTTCGAGTTTGTTTCCAAAAATCAGACGGGTTTCTACCCACAGAACTAAACCGTTTTTATGTTATTATGTTTTCATATGCCAGATACATGACATCCAATTAGTAATAATTCTCTTATTTCATTATCAGTTAATATTATTGTCTATGAGGTTTTCACTATGACAAAATCTATGGATGCAGTTTCATTTTCAGTTTATTAACGGCCTTAGTTATTCATTTATTCACTATGCCATATTGATTATGTTAGATTGATTGTGATCCAATTATTATTGTACTCATTCTTCTGCTATTTGTAACCCTTACTGAGCGTTTGAGCTCACCCCTTTCATTGTCTACCTTTGACAGGTGATGAAGAGATGGTCTTCTTTTGAGTTCTTGTGGATGCAGTTTTGAGTTTTTTGTTATGTATTGTATTTTGTAACCTTTTCTAATGTAATTTGAGTTAAATATATGTATATAGTTTCTTCAAGACTACTAAATTGATCATTTCTTTGGGAGTTTAATTTCTTATAACCATGCCAATATCACAAGTAATGCACCGGCTCCAGCCTAGAGGGGTCGTGGTGTTACAGTTGGTATTAGAGGAAGTTTAGTAGAACACTTGGATACTAGACTAGGAAATTTATAGTAGGGAACAAATACCTAAGGTATTATTTGAGGATAAACATACAAGAACATCCTGGTATTTTGGTAAGAAATAGATTATGTGTATTTTTCAAGCAATACATCCCTGTCTGGATACGAGCAGGTAGAGGCAGCTCTGGCACAGATGTGTCTAGGGGTAAAACCCGAAAACACCGCTTTGAGCTAGACTCTAATGGGAACTGGTGCACGAAAATGGGCCTTGCTTCACTCTTGGTTAAGACACTCCCAGAGGATATGATTAGGATAATTCATGTTTTCTTTACAAGCCATTATGAAGGAGTTAATGTAAATGTTTCCTCAGAGGAACCTTGTTTATAGGATTAGCTATGCATAGAATTTCAATCTATGTTGAGTGATTTTATATTTGAGATTCATAAACTAATATAGTGTATCCCATTTTTTATAAATGGAATCTAATGGAAGAAGAGGAATCAATACTCATGGGCAAGGTAGGGATCTCCCTACTGAGCAAGTCAACACAGTCAACGTTGGAGCAGATCAGATCATGACCATATTGGGAAAACTTACTCAAGTTTTAATAAATAACCATTCAACACCTGTGTTGGATCGTTTCATGCAGCAGAAGCCTCCATATTTTAGCGGGACTAATAATCTAGTGGCTGTTGAGAAATGGATCAAGTCCCTTGAAAAGATATTCATGGCGTTAAGATGCAATGAAAATGAAAAGGTAGTACTGGCAGTATATTGTCTCAAGGGTGATTCTGATCAATGGTGGTCTCTGATTCAAAATACCACAGAGGAAGAAGAGATAGAGGATATGGAATGGAGGACTTTTAAGGAAATATTCTACGAAAAATATTTCCCTCGTGAGCAATGAACTGAAATGAAGAGGAAATTCCTTGGCTTCAAACAAAGGGAAGAAGACAGTGTTGCAGAGTATGAGGCTGCCTTCACAAGGCTAGCCAAGTATGCCATGGATTATTTTCGTGACTCAGCATACAAGATTTATCATTTCTTTGAAGGTCTTAAGCCAAGTCTTAGAAGGGAACTGGCTTCTCAATCATTTTCATCATATGATGAAATTGTATCAAGTGCCATCAAAACAGAGAAGGAATTTTCTAGATCAAATTTTTTCAAAGGAAACCAAGATAAGAAGCGGAATTCTGATAACAAAGGAAAAGTAGAAGCACCAAAGAAGAGCAAGAGAATGAATAGTTTCCCATTATGCGATAACTGTGGAAAGAATCATCCCGAGAAATGGTTGAAAGGAAAGGGAGTCTGCTATAACTGTGGAGAAAAGGGTCATCAATCTAATGAATGTAAGGGGAAGAAACAATTCAATGATGTACAATGATACAACTGCAGAGAGATGGGAAACTATGAAAATAAGTGTCCTAAGCTCCAAGGAAACATGCCTTAGAAAAATCCAATAGAGAAAGGGAGAGCCTATGCAATTACAACTATGGAGGTTGATATTCCTAGTGATGTGGTGGCAGGTACTTTAATTGTTTCCTCAAACGTATCTAGCACTTTATTGGATTCTAGATCATCGCATTCATTTATATCCTCTCAGTTTTCCAAGAAAATTAGATATGTCCAATTTTATTTAAGAAATGAGTTGTCAGTCAAAACTCCCATGGGATGTATCATTGCAACAAAGGCATGTTGACTAGTCCCCCTCCAAACACCAAAATGTGCATTAGTTGCTAGCCTTATCATCATACCCATGACTGAATTTGATATAATTATCGGTATGTATTGGCTATCAAATTATGATGTGAGGATTTATTGCATGAAAAAGGAAGTTACAATTTTTTGAAATGGAATAGAATCTCTTGTCTTTAGGGCAGAAACTTCACCACCTGATTCTTATCTAGAACCACCACCAGTAGCTCTATTGAATGAAATACTTGGAGAGGAAGATAAACCAATATCTATGGGAGAGGAAAGAAATATTAAAATTGAAGATGTACACATAGTGAAAGAGTACATTGATGTATTTCCATAGGATTTACCCGGACATCCTCCGGAGTGGGAAATTGAGTTTTCCATTGACTTAATTCCAGGTGCAAGACCTATATCAAAGACCCCATATAGAATGGCCACTGTGGAGCTAGTGGAGCTGAAGAAACAACTAGAAGAGTTGAGTGAAAAAGGATTTATTCAACCTAGTGTTTCTCCATAGGGAACCCCGGTCTTGTTTGTAAAGAAGAAAGATGGATCCATGAGGCTATGCATTGATTATAGAGAAATCAATGCTATTACAATAAAGAATAAGTATCCACTACCCCAGATTGATGATTTATTTGACCAACTTCATGGAGCTCAATACCTTTCAAAGATTGACCTTCGATCTGAATATCATCAACTGAGTGTGAGGAAGGAAGATATTACGAAGATAGCATTTCGAACCAGGTATGGGAATTGCGAATTTACAGTGATGCCTTTTGGACTGATGAATGCACCATTTGTTTTCATGGATTTAATGAATATATTTTTTAAGGAATATCTTGATAAATTTTTTGTGATATTCATCTATGATATCCTCGTATACTCAAAAATCTATGAAGACCATGAGAGTCACTTGCGAGTTATTCTGGGGGAACTCCTAGAAGAAATCAATTATATGGGAAGTTTAGCAAGTGAAAATTCTGGGTTCAGTCAGTTTCCTTTCTTGGCCATATTGTCTCAAAGGATGGAATCCTAGTTGATCCTATGAAGAAAAATTCAATCCAAGATTGGCCCATGCAAAAAAACATAACTAAGGTATGCATTTTTATTGTCTTAGCAGGTTATTATCAGCGTTTCGTGCAGAATTTTGCCCGACTGGCTAACCCGCTAATGAAGCTCACATGTAAAGGGGTTAAATTTGTTTGTACAAAAGTTTGTGAAGAATGTTTCAAAGAACTGAATAGAAGATTATTCAATGCTCTTATATTGACTCTACTATCGGGGAATGATGGGTTTTTTATTTATAGTGATGCTTCAAATAAAGGACTTGGTTGTGTCCTTATGCAAAATGATAAAGTTATTTCTTATGAATCACGATAGCTAAAAATTCATGAGAAAAATTATCCTACTCATGATCTTGAGTTAGCTGCTGTAATCTTTTCTTTGAAGATATGGAGACATTATCTCTATGGTAAAAAATGTGAGATTTATATTGATCACAAGAGTTTGAAGTATATTTTCTCACAGAAATAACTCAACATGAGGCAAAGGAGATGGCTTGAACTACTCAATGATTATGATTGCACGATACACAACCACCCGGGGAAGGCACATAAGGTGGAAGATGATTTGAGCAGAAAGGATCATAGAGTTTTGAACAAGATGAGAATTGAAAGGGATCCTATTTTCATGGATCTAGTAAAGATGGATATGGGAATAACTATAGAAGGTGAAACATCAATTCTTTTTTAAATGGTTTCCAAACCATCATTACTATAAAGGATAAAAATTTCTCTGGAAGATGATGGGGAGTTTCAAAAGAATATTAAAGCTATGAATAATGGGAGATTGAGTGAATTCATATATGAAGATGGAATTTTGAAATTTGAGAAGAGACTTTGCATTACCAATATTCTTGATATAAAAAGGGAATTGTTGGATGGTGCTCATAGTTCCAATTTCTCTATACACCCTGGTAGCACTAAGATGTATAGATATTTGAAGGAACATTTTTTGTGGGACAACATGAAGAGGGAGATTTCTGATTTTGTGTCAAGATGTATGGTTTGTCAACAAGTGAAAGCTGGAAGGCAATAGCCTGGAGGAGTATTGCAACCTCTTCCCATACCTGATTTGAAATGGGATAATATCACGATGGACTTTGTCATGGGATTACCAAAGACTCCTAGAAGGAATGATGGAATATGGGTCATTATTTATCATCTTACCAAGTCAGCACATTTTCTTTATATAAGAGAAGATCTATCACTTGAACGTCTAGCAAGACTATATATTAATGAAGTTTTGAGACTTCATGGAGTTCCTCTATCAATTGTTTCTGATCGTGATCCACGTTTTACCTCAAGGTTCTGGAAAAGTCTCCAGAAGGCTTTGAATACTGAGCTTCATATGAGTAATACATATCACCCTCAAACTGACGGACAGTCTGAAAGGACTATTCAAACTCTGGAAGACATGCTGATATCATGCTCTCTTGACTTCCAAGGTATGTGGGATCAATACTTGCCTTTGGTGGAATTTTCCTACAACAATAGTTTCCATTACTTTATTCTAATGGATCCATATGAAGCATTATATGGAAAGAGATGTTGAACTCCAACTTTTTGGGACGAAGTTGGTGAAAGGAAACTTATAGGCCCATAACATATTGAAGAGACCACAACAAAAGTGAAGAAAATACAAGCCCATATTAAAGCAGCCCAAAGTAGGCATAAGAGTTATGCTAACAACTGGAGAAAGGACTTGGAATTTCAAGTGGGAGATCATGTATTTATGAAAGTATCTCCATGGAAGGGCATCTTAAGGTTCGGTAAGAAAGGGAAACTGGGCCCCAGGTACATCGGACCATTTGAAATCTTGGGAAGAATCGGAGCTGTAGATTACGATTTACCGATGCCGCCAAATCTCTCCAGAGTTCATGATATGTTCCACATATCATTGTTAAAGAAATACATTTCAAACCCAACGCATGTACTCACATATGAAGGAATATAATTGGAACCAGATTTGTCATACTATGAAAAGCCCATCAGGATTTTGGACACAAGAGAGCAGGTATTGAGAAATCGAACAACTCTCCTAGTAAAGGTTCTTTAGAGAAACTAGAATATGGAGGAAGCAACATGGGAACCAGAGGATTTCATGAAGAAGAACCACCCACATCTTTTTGGTGGGCTATGTACATAAAATTTTGAGGCCGAAATTTCCGAAGGAGGGAATAATGTAGCACACCAAAAATTTTATGGTATGTTTCTATTAAATACATTCTATTCATCACTGTGTTACTTAGAAACAACACTATTTTATTTAGGATATAGTCAAAACCTATCCATTAAATATAAATTTTCCACTTCTATGTTTTGAATTTCAAAAAATGGTCATCTAGAGTTGTGATCAATAAGTCATTTGGAGTCTGATAGAACAAAATTAATTTTTGTTGAATAGTAACATACCCTTATGAATAGTAATATGAATAGTAATATGACCCTTATGAATAGTAAATAATATTATTATTTCATTTTCTTAAGGCAACAAGATAATGAGATCTTAATTAGTTTTTCAATGAGAAATAAAACTAATTGCACTTTGAGATTGTTATTTTTAGAATTAACTATGAATTTATTTAAAAACTAAATTAATAATATTTAGAAAATTATTTTTGGAAAATGGATTTCACTTTTGAATTCTACACGTCAAAAAATGTTTAGGGTGAATTTTGGGAATTTTTATGAAACAGTTGATTTTTCAGTGAATAGTAAAAAATACAGTTTTTATTTTTGGTGTGTTTATGACATAATTAATGATAAAATAATGATGTCATAAATCTGGTCGACTTTTTTATAGTTAAATAAGATGTGAGGTGTCCCAAGTGGCTTATACCATGGGAAAATACCATGGGCAAGACCATGGTTTTGCAAAAAACACTCATGAGGTGTCCCTTGAAAATTATTAAAATAATCCCTCACTTTTCCTATAAATACCAACTCTTCCCTTCATTGAATTCATTCCCAATTCTCCCTCAAATAATTTCTGGTCTCCTTACCTTCATATTAGTCCTTCCAAGGTTTTCTCAAGCCCCCAAAGTCCCAACCTTAAAGTTCTAAGGGTTATTCTACAAGGTAAGAAAATTCTCAATTTCTTTCTTTTTCCTTTCAAGTTCTCTTTTATATGGTATATATTTCAAGTTTCCATACCATGTTCTTATTTTTCTTCTTATTATTGATATAATCTATATTATTATTCATTTCTGGATAGGTGACCCTTGTACCTTCTCTTTTTTAATATTTTTTTAAAACCATGTTTCATAGTTGTTAGGCTGCTGAATTTTTGTAAGCGGTTTAAAAATTATTCTTTTATTTTGAGTTCTTTATTTATTCTTTCTTCATATATTCTTACCAAAGAGTAATGAAATATCAAGAATCTTGTATATTCTGTATTTTCTAATGTTCATGATAAATTCATCATCAATCTTCTTCTTTCCCCCACTTTCTCAAGGAATTAAAAACATTGTCTGTGACGTGTCGAATTACTGACATTGTAGACAATGTGATTTTAATTTGTAATAATTATTTAAAGTCCAGTCATGAAACCATTTATATGGTTGAACAAGGTTATAATATATGTGTTATGACTCACCCATGGTTCTTGAATTCTTTTGTACTCATGGTTCTAATTTATACGACAAAACGAGGTTGTTATTATCAAAGAACCATTAAAACGATCTAAACAAACATCATTAATGTTTTAACTAATGAATCATCATCATGATATATAACCCAAAATCATTATAATATCATTTTTATCTCCATAATTTCATTAATAAGATTTATTAACAATTCTGTATGTTTATCCATGTTTCAAATGAACTCCCATTCATGGAAACAAGTAAACGAACCATGAAAACCAAGGAAGAAAAAACTTCCAAAACATGAAAATTGAACCAATTGAACCCATAGAAAGGGACATTAATGAACTTAATAAGGTTATATCATATATATTACATGTTTATTAGGTTATGGAATTATTAATTAATGAATCTAAATTTGATTATATAGGTCATTAAGAACAATCAAGAACACACTAGAGCAAAAGGTAAGGGGTTTCTCATCTCACTTTCATTTCTGTGAGATTTCCATTATTCCCCAATTATTCTTTATATTTGGTATATTTTTACTTAAATTTTATATATAATAACATGATTCTATTTATATTCATGTTATTCAATGATTCACTTGATGGTTATTAAGTTCTGGTCATACGGTTTGACCGATTACATTGTGGTAAGGGACTTTGTCTCAGTTGTCGTTTTCGTTGTGACTATCTTTGTATTGTGCACCTAATAATCATTATGTGGTGTACCTAATACCCATTTGATATCAATTTTTATTTGAAATTATATTTATATTAAATATCCATAATCTCACTTCATGGATATTTTTTTTGTATAAACCGTATACCATTTTACATACGGTGTTTATTTGTAAAGTTATTTTAATTATGGAAATATTGATGAATCCGTATACTCTACTCTATATGGATATTGAAAGGGAATATTTATATTGTATTGAATAAATGTATAAATAATTATTTTGACATGCAGTGGCGGGTGGGGCCCGCTATATCCCCTCGATGCATCGGTAGGTCTCATGAGACAAAACAGTTTGGCGACAAACCCTTCGAGTTTGTTTCCAAAAATCAGACGGGTTTCTACCCAAGGAACTAAACCATTTTTAAGGTATTATGGTTTCATGTGCCAGATAAATGACATCAAATTAATAAGCATTCTCTTATTTCATTATCAGTTATTATTATTGTCCATGAGGTTTTCACTATGACAAAATCTATGGATGCAGTTTCATTTTCAGTTTATTAATGGCATTAGTTGTTCATTTATTCACTATGCCATATTTATTATGTCAGATTTATTGTGATTAACTTATTATTGTACTCATTCTTCTGCTATTTTTAACCCTTACTGAGTGTTTGAGCTCACCCCTTTCATTGTCTACCTTCGATAGGTGATAAATAGAAGGTCTTCTTCTGAGTTCTTGTGGATGCAGTTTTGAGATTTTTGTTATGTATTGTATTTTGTAACCTTTTCCAATATAATTTGAGTTACATCTATATATCTAGTTTCTTGAAGACTAAAAATCTGATTGTTCCTTTAGGATTTTCATTCCTTCTAACCATTACAATATCACAAGTAATGCACCGGCTCCAGCCTAGAGGGGTCGGGGTGTTACAATATAGCCAATACAATCATGAAAACAGAGTATGCATTCTTTTATCTCTTCAATTTTCATACAGATTATACAAATGTTACAACACTCTTCCTTTTAAATTCAAACTTTTTTAGATAATTTAAATAGTTGAATAAAAAAATATTATAAAAAGATAATATTTTTCTTCTTATGTAACCTTTTTCTTGAAAAATATAAATTACATAGGTAGTAATTTTTAGTAGTTATGGTATTCTTGGAATCATTTATTTTATTAGAAATAGAAACATTATTTAAATAATATTTTCTTCATTTAGACAACTCTATTTCTGATAAAATAAGAACTACATAATACATTCCTTGGAATACTGAAATAGTTATAAGCTTCTTGGAAAATTATTTAAATATTGAAAATAATATTTATCTTTTTGACTTATTCTACTAACATATATATTTCTTAATTCCTATGAATGAATAAATTTATGGATCTCGATGAATACTTATTCTCCTTAGAAATAATTTTTTTCTATGAAAATACTGATCTGGAAGTGATATCTTAAGTTCTTTTATGATAATTCCCTCATCGTAAGATAAATTTTTATGGAAACATTATTTTGTAAGATAATTTTTCCACTATAGAGTAAAACTATTGAACATAAGATAATTTAGTTACATGCATAACGATTCTAGATCATGTAAGAAAATTACTGTTAAATATTAGTGCTTCGATGTTCTAATCACATTGGATAATTTACTTATAATTTCCACTTGTAAGATAATTTTATATTTCTATAAGATAATTTTATTATGTGGTAATACAATTTATTTATGGATAATATCATATGATAAATTCATTTTTCAAATAATGACTTCCAATACAAGACACTGCATATCCATAAGATAATTCCCTTAATGAAATTTTTTTAAACTCTTGAATAAAAAATATTTGAACAAAATGCTTCCAAATGAATATTAATCAAGTAAATAATAAGTATTGACCTAAAATCACATAAGATAAGATTATTAGTAAAAAAAATCAGGATCACGTGAGTATAAAAATATATGAAATATTGGGATATTTTAGAACAACATTAGTATGTCAACCAATATCCCCCTTTTGGTAATAACAAAACCCATAAATATTTTAAACAAAAAATAGAATATTTTATACATATATCCATACATATCAAAGGAAATTTTTAATTTTGGATAAAATTTTATGTTTACTCATATCTTCTCCCCCTTTTGTGATATTAAAAGGAATGATAATTAATTGAGATTAAAAAAACATTGAATATTTCGTAGTAAAATAAGTAGACTACTGAGAGATATAAATAACTAAACTGAATAAGAAGATAGAATGGACTTTTCGGAATAGAGTGACAAAAATAAAATCAGAAACATAAATAGCCAAAGATAGAAAATGAAATAAAAAATAAAATATGGAAATAATTGATAATAAAATTATATTAATAATTCAAAATAATTTATAAAAAATATATTTTATTATTTTAGATCAAAATTATTATTGGTGGTAGGTTGAGACTCCATAGGATTAAGTTTAGGAGGTGGTTTCATGAAATAAATAGTAATATAAGGATCTGGATCAAGAACTGCTAAGGTTGAAGGATCTATATGGCCAATCTCACAAAATACTAAAACAAAACTTAAATCCCCTCTAATAACAACCTTATCTCACTTGGAAAGTCTCCCTATTCTATAAATTATATTGTATCAGGATTCCATGGCCTTTTCTTTTTCACACTTACTGAAAGTAGTGAAAGAGATCTTGGCAAAGGAGGTAATAGGAGAGACTATCTAGGATTGGTCTACATTCTAATAATTCTCATACTGGTATAAGGTGGAAGGATCAAATATATCTTGGATATTTTTCTTAGTTATAGGAAATTTTTCAGAAAGGGAAAGACCTAGAGAACTTCTACCTTGCATCTGAAAAGGATAATATAAAAACATGTCTATTTTCTTCATGAGGGTTTGTATAAAAAAATAAAGAATTATTGAGAATCTTTGACACACTTTATGATAAAAAAAATTATCCAATAGTCTTCAAGATCATTCTTTAAAGAAAAAATTTTTATCAAAGTCCATAGTACTAACACATAGGGTTTCAAAAGTATTTGAGGTTTTAAAGGTCATACACATATAGTTTATTGTGTACTAGGAACAACCACCACTTTACCATTATAATATTTTTTATGAACATGCCCTTCTTTATCAATATCCTCCTCATAAGATTATTCATAATTATAGTAAAGATGCATATCAAGAGATTCCTTATTCTTTACTAGCTTAACATAAAATTATTTGAAGTTATCATCAATGGTAGAATCCATATTTTCAAGTTATGACACAATGAATTAAGATCCTTCTTGGTTTTTCACAAAAGTCTCTTTCAGAGATAAAAAATTCTCCTTAACAAAATCACTAAGATTAGATATTTGTTTCCTGAACCCATGAACTTCTTCTATAACATCAATGTCAACTACCTTGATTTCAAAGGTTAAATCCATTTAAAATTCTTAAATTGTTTCCAAAGACACAAAGAAACATTTTATGCAGGCTATACTTTTGTTCATATAATCAAGGGTTAATGAATCATCCATCAAATTTTCCTCCAAATAAATTAGAATATATGAATAGATTGGTGCGCCTATCTAAATAGGATTTATAGTTTTAGGAGTTGGGATTGTTTTTATATATTCAAATTAAGAGACCATAATCTTCTTGATGAGATCTATTATTCCTTGGAATTCATTTCATCCTTCAAGGATTTTAATTCTTCCCTATATTATTTAAGACTAATCCTTATGTCATTCTTCACCACTTTCATTGAATTGAAGTTAGATAGGATATTATCAGCAATTTTTTGAATTTCACTACCTGATTTAGTGATTTAGGATCCTTGAACCATTGTATATCCTCATCCCATTTATTTACCTCCTTCTTCTCTTTCTTCTTATTCTTCTTCTGTTAGAGAGGGTACAACCATTACACCTCTTCTTTTGGGTTTCAACACTAGAGGAGTTTCTTTACTTTCTTCCTCGTATGATAAAACCATCTCAATGTGGGAAAAATATCCTTATTCAGCCTTAGATTTACTTTTTTTAGAGTAATCTTGAATTACATCCACAATAGATATGATTGTAGGTACTAAAATAAAAATTATATTCACCATTGAAAAAGTTAAGAGTCCTCTTTTTATCAATGTCCACAACAACCAGTCTTCTAAAAGTTGGTTTAAATTATAATATGACAATATTTCCTAGAGAAGTAAGAGATAAATACATTATTAAGACCATTTTCCTTAATATAATTATCATTAGGCACTTAAAAATCTTCCTGATATATACTAATTTTCTTGACTTCAATAGCATTAAATTGTTCTACCAAAGCAACTTCTTCCAAGACATCAATTCATGCTTTGAAAACCAGTCCAATTGAAACTAGTGAAGTTACGGTAGTTGGGGAAGGAATATAATTATATATTACCCGATTTCATCACCTTATCATAGTAAGAGGTTCATTTTATATGATTTTCTCTAAGTCATCTTTGATGAGAACATTATATTTTCCAACTCTAGCACATCCAAAAACAACTGTAACTCCTAAGAAATTCTATCTCTCAACATGAGCAGTGTTAACTTCTACTTCTTTATTTCCAAATACTATAATCTTATTTAAGGTGGGAATATATAAATACCCACTCCTTTTAAGGACTCAAACACTTATATTATTCTTTTCATGGCACTTAGTGTTCAACACTACACTAAATTTAATTTCAACTTTTTCAAACCCAAGAATCAAAATTCATCCAAAAGGATAGAAACTTAAAGATCTATTGTTAAAATGGTACATATAACTTAGAATGTACCAAAATATATTTTATTTATTTCCAATAAATAAAATTTAAAGAAAATATACATCATAAAACAAAACATTTTCTAATTCTCCAATATGTTGAGAAATAGTAGTCTAAATGAACTTTACCACGAACTTCACCTCAGGATCGAGGTTCTTTATATCATTCTTTTCAAAAACCAGTTCTACAAAGAGATATGTCATTAATTATGTATTTCTAACCTAATTTATACACAAAATAGAGGTATTAAACTTGAAACTACCTCTATTATGGAATAAAAAAACTACAATAAACTTTAATGAGTAAATTTAGAATTTTTTACTAATTACCCTTGAAACCACTAAGTCTTCTACATCATCAAAACTAAACTCTACAATTTCATAAAAAAATTTAATTTCCATATCATATAATAACTCAATTATTTTTTAATTGAATACAAACTTCCATCCATAAAAGATGATATCTTTCTTCATCTATATAGATGTATGGTCCAACCCACTAAATTACATAGCTTTTCCACTCAACACCTTACACAACACCTTATCTCTTATCAAGATTCATTATGTAATATTATATACTCTTAGTTTCATACCCATTATAATAAATATAGATGTGATGATAAGGTTAGAGAATTTGGTTTAGGGGGTGATGGGTTGGATTCAAGAACTAAGAGAGTCCAAGTGTAACATCCCCAACCCAAAATCCACTATATTTGGTGCCTCAAGTCTAGTCATAACATGACCTCAGGTGTGCCTTCCCATATGCCAAAGACTGTTAACTACAAGCAAAGATCAAAAGGAGATTTGGGGAGACTATACCATCTTATCAGAGTGAAGCCACAACATAAGTAACATCGATGAATAAATCAAATAACAGGAACAATAAATGGACAACATAAAACAAAACCCAAAAATAACCAAGTATACATGCTATAATAAAATCAATCGAATAATCCACATGTCAGGCAGTCATACAATATAAACCAGGACAAAAAAATAAAAATAACCTAAAATCAGAGCTGAGTACCAGCCTGGTTCCTGACCTCCCTTACTCCAACCCATCATCCCATGCACAACCAAACACTAGGTCCCTATCCTAAACCTATACCTGAAAAACAAGTAACATCTACTTGACTACCTAAGGGCCATTGCGTCCCAACAGGGGTGTGAGTAAAACTCAGTAGGCGACCACCAACAGTATTTAAATCCATATTCAATATTTAAAAAGGTTTATGTGGGTAACAAGTACAATAAATAAACAAAGTAACAAGGAAACCATTTAAGTTATTATCTAATATTCATTTTATCCATTAAGTTCTCTAGAGGTAACAAATCAACTAGACTAACTCAAGTCACATTGGGAAATTGAATCCAAGTCAATAGGTTTTACACACACTTTAATACGCATGGGGTGTTCACTAATCACAAACTATCACATACCCATTAGTTAAAAATATTCACTAGATTCATTTTCATCATTTTTTCCACAGGTTAGGAATTTCCATCATTCACATTATGGAATAAGCTAGTAAATTACCGTGTATAAGGGATTACATCCCGTTCCCCATCTCACTAGGGATAAAATTTCAAAAACAATACATCACACTTACCTTGGTGCCTTAGTCTATGTAGTCTCATCAAATGCAACCGCTGGGGGCATAAAAGCTTAGTCCCCTTCCTTAACCTGTGCATTATAGGGGTGGGGTTTAAAGACTCAGTCTAACCTGACCTGTGGGAATAGATCATCAAGTCCAATACCCTATACTACCAAGTCATGTGCACATGCTTTATATATACCCATTAACCACATACACCATATCACAAACCATTCAAATTTAATACACATAAAATTCATAATTCATAATTCATCAATACATAAACAATTTTTAGTCCATAATCCATGAACACATTATCATTTTAAAATCATTTATCATTAACCCATTAACATTATACTAAACACTTTTTTATGGCATGTTGTCAGCTAAAAAATTAAAATTAACCTCATTTACAAACCATTTCACATTTACCAACACAACCGATAATGATGTAACACATATATCATTATTTCTACCCCCCCCCTATGTAATGACATCAACTATGCACATTCATCATTTAGTTCATACCAAAACCATGTTAACATGTCAACCCAATTTTAATGGGTCATATCTCACTAGACCATAGATCAATTCAATGACTATGGTCCCCATGGAAATTTAGAACCACATCATGGTATAAAATACAATTCAAAATACTTATTTGAAAACATATTGAGGCCACCCTTTAAAACTTGGGTCTTCCTCTTTGAAATATAAAACATTCCCAAGGTATTTCATTTCCATTTAAACCATCCAAAAAAACCATTAAACCATTTTCATAAAAAGTGAAACTTATTCACGTTTAAAACACCATTTGAAATTCTTTTTTTGAATCCCTCTGTAGTCAACACCCCCTTTCAAAACATTTCTTACTTTCAAACATCATTTTCCATCAATAAATCTTAAATATTCCAAATCCCCATACATACCATCAAATCATTTCAAAACCTTTCAATCGGTTTTAAAATTTGACTTACATATTTTTTCAATCAACCCATTAACCTTACCCATGAATCAATTAAATTTTTACAACCCAATTTCTATTATGATACTCCTATATCAAGGTTTAAAAAAACAATTCACCAATTACAAGGGTCTGGCTTTGTAACACCCTGCCCCTACCTCATTGGCTTGAGGAGGCGGTGAGGGCTACTTGTCCTTAAGATACGTTCCCAAGATGCCAAAGGATAGAAATAAATGTCGAGGGCCTCAAGATCAAATTGGGAAACGATTTGACCTTAAAAAAATAAAACAAAACCATCCACTAATAGACACTATATGATGCATGTAAATTCAATTACCCAACCATGCATTCTCAAAAAGGCAACCAAGTTGTTCCACAACACAACTCAAAACCAATACAACTAGACATGTCCACACAACATCAAAGTACACTGAGGAAACTAAACAACCAAACACCACAAGCCATGACACCACAAAAGCTCCACACCAATCTCCAAACTCCAAGCTCCAACAAGGTATCACAATGCTCCACTAAAGGAGGGTGATGCCTTACCTTTTCCCATGTCATGGTACACAACATCTGCAAAGACACCAATGTGCCAAAGTAGAGGGTGAGTACTAAAACTCTGTAGGTTTTCTCCAAATTAATTCCCTACACATGCCACTAGGATAAAACCATTAGCACATTTATATAAAACAATTTATATAAAATAAGTCACAAGTGCAACCATTTTCATAAGCCAAACATTCCCTTACCAAGCCAACACATTCAATCCAAGCAACCAAGGGAAAGCCCAAGAAAACATTCCAAAACCCATTTCATCATTCACACATTATCACAACAACTTCAATCTTGCAAAGAAAATCACAAAAAACAACCAAAAAAGAGGGACTTCCGCCCAACCCGTTCACCCATTCACACCAAAAAAATCAAAACGGTGGGACTTCTACCCAACCCGTTCGCCCATTCACAACTAGCGGTACTTCCAGCCCACTACTCATATGGTGGTTCTTCCAACCACTATCCATCCCCTTTTTATAGTGAGACTTCCCACCCACTTCCAAACAACATTTCAATCAATACAACCAAGCATAAACCCACCAAGGTCACAATAACATGCAATCAACCAAGTTCCATTGCATATCAATCCACTTCAATAAATCACCCATTTATTGAAAATCATTTCCCATGCCAAACCACATTTCAATAAAACAACCTATTTATTGAAAACCATTTCCATAAATCATTTTCACAAATCAAACATAGAATCCTATTTTAAAATCTCCATTTTAAAATCCACAACAAGAGCATTTCACCATAAAACCCCCATTTTCCCAAAAATCCCCAAATGGATGTTCAACCAAATCTTCACATCAAAACACAATTAATTTCAAGTTAAAAAACTAATTTTAACTAGAAACCACTAACTCTAATCAAGTGGAGTCGAGAGAGAAGCCACCTACCATTAGGGTTCCCGAAAAATCGACCCACGAACAATCCCTCCTCAAATCCGGCGAACACACCACCAAAACCTCTCTAGATCCCTTCCCTATCATTCACAAGCCTTAAAAACATCATCCAAGGAAACCAAAACCCTATATCTACACACAAAAAGTGTAGATCTAGAAAACCAAGAAAGAGGTAAGAGAAGATCTAGAGGAAAACACAATAGAAACAAGAGGAGAGACTTACCCAAGAGAAACCACCTTCAAACCGCCAAGAAACCTCTTCAAAATCCTTCCAAACTAAGTGGGAGAGCCCCTCCAACCCCTGAGAACCCGAAATCCCAAGTGATCCACAAGTGGGAGGAATATTGGAGTGAAATAGGTTAAGCCTGAGGGAGCCCAGAACTTATAACCCTATTTTTAAGTGGTCACACGGTTAGTCTGCATAGTTTGTCAAACCTTGCGCTAATCGTGCGCACGCTACTGCCTCGGAAGCAAGGGTCTACATGGTTTCCTCACACGGTTTGGAAAATTGTGTGCATGTTGTGTGAAGCCTACTGTCTCCCCTACATGGTTTCCTGTAGAATTCACATGGTTTCCACTAACTGTGCTCAAACTGTGCATCCCTTTAAAGGCCTCCAAACTCATCCAAAACCATTCAAAACTCTCCCAAAATCTTCCCAACTCATCTCATGCACTTTAAACACATAAAATGCATAAAAAAGGGCCACATACCTCAAAATGGGGGTACTACATTCTCCCCACCATTGTATTTTCCATCCTCGGAAAGTAGTGAACCCTCCCTTTGTCGAAAGAGCTCGGGCCACTGCTCGACCATATCTTTCTCCCGCTCCCAAGTCTCCTCTTGAATCTGACCATGATGCCACAAAACACGAACTAAACTGATTATTTTACCATGCAATACTTTCTCTTACCTATCCACAACCCGCACTGGCACGTGCACCAACGAAGCATTCGGTTCTAGCTCAACGTGATCCCATCGAATCACATGGTCACGATCCGGCTGATACTTTTTCAACTGCGACACATGAAACACATTGTGCACCACACTGAATCTAGGTGGAAAATCCAAATGATAATCCACCTCACCAACCCTCTCAAGAATCTCAAAAGGTCCAATATACCTTGGAAATAACATTCCCTGCTTCCCAAACAGACGATGTCCCAACCTAGGAGAGATCCTCAAGAACACATGATCACTCACCTAGAACAACAATGGCCGTAGACGATAATCTGCATACGATTTCTGATGACTCTGAGCCATCTCCATTCTCTTCCTGATCAACTTTATCTTCTCTGTATTTTTCTGGATAAGGCTCAGTCCAACCATCGAGGACTCACCCGTTTCCACCCAATATAGTGGAGAACGACATGGCCGCCCATACAATGCTTCAAACAGATCCATTGCATGGATGCTTGATAACTTTTATTGTACGAGAACTCAACCAATGATAATTGATCCTCCCACGAGCCACCAAAATCCATGACACAAGCCTACAACATATCCTCCAGAGTTTGTATCATCCTCTCGGATTGACCATCCATCTGAGGGCGATACACCGTGCTCATAGTCAGCTGTGTCCCAAGGGATTGCTGAAAGGATTTCTAGAAACAAGATGTAAACCTCAGATCTATATCTGATACAATCGAAACTGGAACACCATGACTCTTTACCACCTCCCAGATATAGATTTTGGACATATCCTCCACCGTATGAGATTCACGAATCAGGATGAAATGGGCCGACTTCCTTAGCCGATCCACTATCACCCAAATGGCATCATGCTTTCAGACCATTCTTGGGAGACCTGTAAAAAAGTCCATCATTATCTGCTCCCACTTCTAAATAGGGATTGGTAAAGACTGTAACATTATTGTTGGCCTCTGATGCTCTACCTTGACCTGCTGACAAGTCAAGCACCTCGAAACAAACTCAGCCACACATCTTTTCATCCCAGCCCACCAGAACTACACTTTCAACGCTTTATACATTTTTTGAATTCCAGGATGAACATCCCACCTGGAATGATGATACACCCTAAGAAGATCCTCCTGACAAGAAACTAGTATAACCATCTGATTCCGAAAACAAAAAACTGAATCTCCATTCAATTTCCAACCCTCGATGGTCTCCCCACCATTGAGTCTCGACCCCATAGTCACACACTCAGAATCAGATATATGTGCCTCTCTAACCAAGACCACCAAGTCAGGAATCAACACAACTGGAAAGAAGACCACTCTATCGCCCTGGTCCTCATATTCCAACCTCATATCGGTTATAACTGACATCAACTTCCACTGTTCTGATGCCTGTTTTACCACCTAAGCATATGATTTTATACTTAATGTATCTTCCACCGAATTTCCCTTACCTGGTGTGTACATCAAGTCAAAATCAAACATTTGGAGATATTCCATCCATCTCCTTTTCCTCATGTTTAAATCCCTTTATGAGAAGATGTGTTTCAAGCTCTTATGATCTGTATATACCATGAATTTCTCACCGAAGAGATAATGATGCCACACTTTCAAAACATGGACCACTACCGCCAACTCCAAATCATGATTTGGGTAGTTCTTATCATGAATCCTCAACTACCGTGAGTCATACGCAACCACATGATTCCCTTGCATGAGAACGCACCCCAACCCTGATCCTGATGCATTGCAATACACCACATACCCTTTTCCTGGTTCGGAAAAACCAAGATTGGTGTTGATGTAAGACGACCCTTTAGCTCTTAGAAACACTATTGACACTGCTCATTCCACTGGAATGGAACATCCTTTCTTGTCAAAGTTGTCATCGGCGAAGCCAAACATGAAAAATCATGATAAAAACACTGATAATACCCAACTAGACCAAGAAAACATCGTATCTCAAACACATTCATTGGCGGTTTCCATGAGATAATAGCCTCTATATTTTCTAGATCCACTGAAACACCTATTTCAGAAATCACATGGCCAAGAAAATGAACTTCTTGTATCCAAAAGTCACACTTTGACAATTTGGCATACAACTGATGATCCCTCAAGATCCCCAGCATTGTCGTCAAGTGCTGCTCATGCTCCACCCTTGTCTTTGAATACACCAGAATATCATCTACAAACACCACCACAAATAAATCCAGATATCTATAAAATATCTGATTCATCAATTCCATAAACACCGCTGGCACATTCGTTAGACCAAAGAGCATAACCACATATTCATAATGGCCATATCTACTTATGAAAGCTGTTTTAGGAATATCCTCCTTCCTCACCCGCAATTGATGATATCCCAACCTCAGGTCGATCTTGGAGAACCACTGGGCTCCCCTCAACTGGTCGAACAAATCATCAATTTGTGGAAGTGGATATCTATTATTTATCATAACGTGGTTAAGTCTACGATAATCAACACAGAGCCTCAAAGTTCCATCTGCCTTTTTCACAAACAACACCAGCGCTACCCATGGAGACGTGCTAGGTTGGATAAACCCTTTGTTTTCTAACTCTTCCAACTGGACTTTCAATTCCCTCAATTTAGCTAGTGCCATCCGATAAGACGGAAGTGAGATAGGACTGGTCCTCGGAAGGAGATCAATCGTAAACTCCGCTTCTCTTATGGGAGGTAACCCAGATAATTCTTCAGGAAAAAAATCCATGAACTAATCTACCACTACTGGAAGAACAGTTTTCTCAACACCCTCTACCGATTCCAATGACAAAACCATCAACTAATACGATAACGTACCCACTACTAGTGCCAACAAACCCATTGCACCCTACCTTTCATGCATCTCTCATCTAAAGAGATGTCTAACACCATCGTGTGTCTTAAAAACCACTATTCGCTCATCGTAGTCAATGTGGGCCTGAAATGCCACTATCCATTACATTCCCATGATTACAACATAGCCATCCATCTCAAGCATTGAGAAATTCCAAATGATCTCTACCTTGCCCACAATGATACAACATTCTCTACACAATAAGGCTCGACACTCTCTTCGACCCAGAGGAGTTTGAAGTTTCAAAACCGAGGGCATCATTTCTACCCTTAAACCTAGCAAATCAACCGCACATGAAGTAATAAAAGAGTGTGAAGCACCTGTATCAAACAACACTTGCATCAAGGTAGAATTTAAAATAATAGTACATCACACTGTGGATGGTCCCGACTGATCATCCACCACAACTTGTTCAGCTCCGAACACATGTTTTCTTTCCACACTCTGCTCTTTATTGCCCTGCTGAGGCGTCGTGGTATTCTGAGAATCACCATGACCCACTTTACTCTACTGACGAGGGGTGTGCTACTGTCCCCATCCCGTCAAAGCATACGACGTCTACGATCCCTGAGGAGTGTCACATGCACCCGGCCTTGGATCAATCCGACAATAATGATGCAGATGCCACATCTGCTTACAATTACGACGTGCTCGAGGTTGTGTCGTACAATCCCGCTTGATGTGGCTCATAGAACCACATTGAAAACATCATGGATTGATCTGGGGCTTCAGAGGAAGATTTATCGATCCTTTCATCGGATTATACTCCATATTCCCGCTCTGGTAATAAGTGTCCCTCTTCCTCTTGAACCCAGCTTTAGAGTTACCACTATTCCCCATGGGTACCACCACGCTTCCTCCACCCGGAGCGCCCAACAAATCCCGCTCAGCCACCGAGGCTCTATTCACCATCTCTGTGTAATCATCTATACACAACACCACTATCTTTGAACGGATTTCTTGCCTTAACCCTGCTTCAAAGATCCTTTCCTTCAATAAAGTGATACCTGCCACCTCGGGTGAAAACCTCACTAAGTTCATAAACTTACCTGCATACTCTGTCACAGACATAAGCTCTTGATTCAAACTGAATAAATAATTTGTACGCTGAATTCTGAACGTATGTGGGTAGAATTGTTTATTAAACAATTCCTCAAAGCATTCCCACATCATACCCTGGTCCGTCCCCACTTGGACTACCAACTCCCACCACTGAAGGGCAAGATCTTCCAACATATACATGGCCAACTTCACTTTTAACTCTACCGGCGTTCCTATGAACTTGAAGATCTTGTTCATTCTATTCAACCACGTTTATGCCCTCTCCGGCTCTGAATCACCCCTGAAGATTGGTGGATTATGCTTTTTAAACTGATCCTCATGATCCACATGCCTTGATTCATCCATTTTATTTCCACTTTCCACAACTTGGAAATCTTTCACTATGCTTTACACTAACTGTTGGTTCACCTGAGGCTCAGGTGCTACCACATTCTCAGTAGCCTCCTCCGGTTGGTCTCTACGACACCTACACGGTGCCATTTCTATAAATATAAAACAAACAACCATGAGTCTCACTTCCGTATACATCACAAAATCCCATTTCAAATCACATTACAGAACACTTTCACAACAAGGCTTTCCAGAAGTTCACATTTCCCATGTTTCACCATTTTGAAAATCATAACATTTTCAAAATATCAAATTTATTGACATTACATTTTCACACAAAAACCATTTCTCAATTCATCCCATAGATCATTATACTCCAATGAAATATGCATCCTAGTGGGAAGTCATTTCTACCGTGCATGTCATGCTCATCTCATTGTCTACACCCACGACAATGAGATATCCAATGCCTATAAGTGTCTCTAAAACACTTATGTACCCAACTCCCTGGTAACTTAAATTTCAGCATAAGAGGGTTATCTAAGTCCTTTTATGCTATACATTCCAAGTTCCGACATTCCTACGCCTTGCAACCATCCCGACTCAAGGAATGTAACACAACGAATGTCAACACCAAATCCAAGAATCAACTCCAAAGGACCGAACAAACTGATACCACTTGTAACACCCCTACCCTACCTCATTAGCTTGAGGAGGTGGTGAGGGCTACTTGGCCTTAAGAGACATTCTCAAGACGCCAAAGGTTGGAAATAAATGCCGAGGGCCTCAAGATCAAATTGGGGAATGATTTTCCCTTAAAAAAATCCAACCAAACCATCCACTAATAGCCACTATATGATGCATGTAAATTCAATTACCCAACCATGCATTCCCAAAAAGGCAACCAAGTTGTTCCACAACACAACTCAAAACCAATACAACTAGACATGTCCACACAACATCAGAGTACACTGCGGAAACTAAACAACCAAACACCACAAGCCATGACACCACCACAGCTCCACGCCAAGCTCCAAACTCCAAGCTCCACCAAGGGATCACAATGCTCCACTAAATGAGGGTGATGCCTTACCTTTTCCCACGTCACGGTACACAACATCTGCAAAGACACCAACATGCCAAAGTAGGGGGTGAGTACTAATACTCAGTAGGTTTTCCCCAAATGACTTCCCTACACACGCCACTAGGATAAAACCATTATCACATTTATATAAAATAGTTTATATAAAATAAGTCACAAGTGCAACCATTTTCATAATCCAAACATGCCCTTACCAAGCCAACACATCCAACCCAAGAAACCAAGGGAAATCCAAAGAAAACATGACACAAACCATTTCATCATACACACGTTAGCACAACAACTTCCATCTTGAAAAGCAATGCACAACAAAAAACCAAAACGGAGGGACTTCCACCCAATCCGTTCACCCATTCACACCAAAACAATCAAAACGGTGGGACTTCTGCCTAACCTTTTCACCCATTCACAATTAGCGGTACTTCCCGACCACTATTCATATGGTGGTTCTTACAACCACTATCCATCCCCTTTTTATAGTGAGACTTCCCTCCCACTTTCACACAACATTTCAATCAAGCCAACCAAGCATAAACCCACCAAAGTCACAATAACATTAAATCAACCAAGTTCCATTGCATATCAATCCACTTCAATAAATCACCCATTTATTGAAAATCATTTCCTATACCAAACCACATTTCAATAAAACAACATCTTTATTGAAAACCATTTCCATCAATCATTCGCTAACCGTGCGCACGCTACTGCCTCAGGAGAAAGGGTCCACATGGTTTCCTCGCATGGTTTGGAAAATCTTGCACTGGTCGTACGAAGCCTATTGTCTCCCACACACGGTTTCCTAGAGAATCTGCACGGTTTCCACTAACCGTGCTCAAACCGTGCACCCCTTTAAAGGCCTCCAAACTCATCCAAAACCATTAAAAACTCTCCAAACCTCTTCCCAACACATCCCATGCACTTTAAACACATAAAAATACATAAAAATGCCACATACCTCAAACCGGGGGTACTATAGGCTTACCCCATCGGTAGCCCTAGGTTCGGTCTCACATGATTGATGAACCTAACGGGGTCCGTGAAGGGTCTCACACCTCAATATAAGGTCCAAATCAATTTATATAACCCAATACATCAAAACACAATGTTTCATAAAAATAGAACAACTAAATACACATATAACACAACAAAACAATGGGAAAAATCTTTAATACCACCTACCACATGCTTGAATATATTTACTAGCCCAAACACATCCCTTGATTCAAAATAGAACACCCTATAAATCTCTAAATTTTAATCTACTATAAAAGTGATGGTTTTAGGGATTCGTAAGAAGATAAGAGATTCTACAAGTCCTAATCAAGAAAATAGAGAAAAGAGTAGTGTTATACTCACTCAGGTCTTCGATTCGTACCCAAATTCACTTCAAATGCCCAAGAATCGAAGGAGAATCACCCATTGAGTACAAGGGGATATTGGTTCGTCACTTAGGCTGGAGGGGTCAAATGGGAGGTAAAATCAAGGAAGAAAGAAATAGGATCATAAGGGGGAAATGGGAATTTCCTACTTTTTAAGGGTCGCACAGTTTGGCCGCATGGTTTTCCAACTGTGCGCCAACCATGTGGCTCCCTCTATCCAAGAAGGTCCAATATGCACTGTTTCCTGGGGGGAACCCACATGGTTTGGAAAACCATGTGCTTACCTCTGCCTGAAAGGGGTCCCAATTCGCACAGTTTCTTAGGATTGCACGGTTTCTTGGGTCCGGCCCACGGTGTGCACTAATAGTGTGCCAACCATGTGCTATGCATTATTTGGACTCTTTTATCCTCCTTTCATGTCTCACACCCCCTGAACACTCTCAAAACTCCACATGCACTCAAGAAAAACTTTATTAACCATAAAATATAATTTAACCCAAAAAAAGGATGTACCTTTAAGAAAGATTAGTATCTTAAAACCTCACCGCCTTATAAAGGCTCGTCCCTAACCACACTTCCAAGCTTTACTAAGTCATCAAAACCAAAATCCTTGACCATAAGGTCCAACTACCAACCCTCACCTAATGAGGAACTACCCTGGAAGAACCAACTGGATCACTCTCGGTATGATCCTCTCCACAAATCATGGCCCAAATCTCTTGGAACCATCTCACCTAGATTTTTTCCAAGTTTTAACATAGATCCAAGCCTAAAATTTCCAGAGGAAATGTCACGATTTTAACCCCATCTCATGGCCTACCCCGGTCTGAAACTCGAGGACCAACAGCCTCAGTTAATTTTCTAACATCCAAAAAGTATAACCTAATCATACACTTCATCTAGAGGTACTCAATTGATCAACACATAATCTATCGCCCATCACCAAAAATGATAAAGAAAGATAGATCCCACCAAATTCCATCTAGCCTGAATTGTTGTTTATGTCATTAACAAACCACTTCCCTGCTATGGTGCTTTCCACCATATACTTTAACCTATCACCACACTTTTTACAATATTGATCACCTCTATAATCAACAAAAACCAATCACATACCAAATCTACTTCACAAATTACCTGATGTGTTTTCCAACTCATCATGACCAAATGTCCAGAAGAGCACCATCCAACCTTGGCATTTGGTCATTCCATCAAAACCACCCAAATTGGATACCTCCACTATCCATACTCATTTAAAGGGTAACTTGGTTCTTTCTTAGATCCCATTTCCATTATAGAAACATGTTTATCCATACATCATGAACTAGAGGTGGATTACAGCCTGCCACATCTATTCCTTTTTTCCTATATGAGTCAATCCATCCCTGGTCAACTCACTCAATTGGTGAAAAACTACAACTATTGGTATGTCACCACTTTACCTGGTCACAACACCCTTTTTCACTTAAGGAATGCCACCATCATCCACGCGTACCTACTAAAGGAATCCCTTACATTTGGTGAGACTCTATTACCATAACATTCACTACTCTTACAACCATTTTCATGATCCACAGTACCCCTCAACACATATATGAAACAAACACTATGCTTACCTTTGAAACTAGCCTGAGTCTGAAGATATCACTTGGCTTGATCAATGATCACATCCAAGGCCAACCTGGATTTTCTACCAAGGAACACAAGAATACACCACACAGATTTCCCATTGAAATCTTGATACTACCATATCCACTTTATAGCTTGCTCCTCAATTCCATGACTTAACATACCACTACCCACCTTAGTAGTATCATTGTCACCACTTTCCTCTCACGATTTCAAACTCCATAGATCACGCTCAAACATAGCTTAACCATAAAACTTGGATGTAGCTATCCAACTTCCATTGTAATAACAAAAAAAACCATAACTCACTACTCATTCCCAGCTATCGAGAATGATACCCATGTCATTCTTCGACATCTGATCCATTATGAGGACCTATCCCATAACCATTCGATGGTGTATTCCTCCACCATATATTTCCCATGCATATATATCTCCTTGAGTGTATCCTCCAAGAGGCTCAATTCCCATCCAAAATACATTTAGGTAGCTGGGTGTAAATCCATAGCTCTCTTAGCATACCTGATATGTGTAAAGGTATGGGGAATGATCATCATTGGCTAAAATTATGCTAAGAAGTCATCAATGAACACCACCACAAACTATTCACCACTCTCCTCACCTCTTACCAAGAGGACACCTCAATTGGATGAAGGTCTTGGGCTTCCCGGTCAGCCATTGTTTTATCAAAACTAAAACACCACAACTCGAATAGAATATCTAACCCACTCACTACCACTTCATGACCATCTACCAAGTGTTCGTAACCCAAAATTCCTTTTGTGAACCATTATCATCACCCCACTCAAGTTCTTCTCACATGGTCCCTATGATCACAACAGATACGCAATGATTCATTCCACTGTTCCAAAACCAATTGGTTTCTTGAACTATCAGGGCCTCTCCACTTAAATTCTATGGAAAACACATATGCTTACATCCAACCCACCTAGGCACATACCCCAATGGAATCACCCATCTCTAACACATGTTCATCATTTGATACTTTTCAGAACCATTGAGTTATCGCACTCTCTTATGACCAAACACAAAACCTATCCCTAGATCACGTGATCCACACATCACCCAATATAGTCCCAATGTCCTCTCACACAATTGATCATGCCACCTGATCTTACACCTTATCGGACTCAATCCTTTCTCAACACCTCACCCAAAAAAAAAAACACTCCTACAAATAGCCCAACCGTGTGACCACCCTCACCCCGGGTTTCCTCTAAAATAAAAGATCTCATCCACACTTTGGTCACCCTTTCCTCATCCACCCCAAACTAACATTTCTTACCACATATAACTCCATAAAAACCATATGGTCAACTCTCTAAATGATCATTCCCTTAATAGCCACCCTTAAATCCAAATGTAAGAACTCAAGTGCTTCCCTGAGGTGATTCCAAGGAATAACTATGCACTTTTACCCCAAACTCGATGGAACCCATCATGAATTTATTTGAAATCTGAAGAAACCACTTGTGCTTTACATTTCAAGGCACCTACAAAACTAGACTAACCTCTCTCAAGGCTACCCTTGACTTCTTGTGATTTTTAACTCATAACCAAAACTCAAGTCATATCTCCCAAAGCCATTAACTTTTCCACTTAGCCCTCTAGGTTACTCATGAACTAGGAAACAGTCTCTATATGCCACTTCCAAGGTCTAAAACTTCTACCTATGAAAAACACACCCAAAAGTACCAAAACCCCGACCAAACCCTCTCACAAGTCATCCTTAAAATTCAAATGATACCAACTATCAAAATGGATCCACACTAAGAAATGGTCAGCAGTTCTCTTTCTAATACAAACACACCAAACCTCAAACAAGTGGATTCCCATGGAAGTCATCTTACTCCCAATCATAACACACTATGTCTAATGTACCAAACAACCATTTACTCTAGGTACCACACCAAAGATACTCACATACATACACTGGAACCACAAACCAAACACCCACTCTAGGGTCCAAAACATAACACACAAGGTCTCAATCCATAAGAGTTTCCACATTCACATTAACAGATTCAATTTCAAAGCATCAAGGTCACAACATAACCAAGGACATAACAAACAACATCCCATTTACTAGCATACCCAAATTGACAAGATCACACATCCCTAACCTGAGGTCTTAAAAATTTGGCACTCTCACTGCCCAAACCACCCGTACACATACTCACTAACCAACATAATGGATAACCACCATTGGTGTCCCCAAAGATCCATTATTCTACCTTTTTCACTTAATTAACCTTACCATTTAAACCCACAATTTTACTTTTCAAAACATTCCATTTTCAAAACACATGCATTTATACATTCAAACCCTTTTTTCAAGCCCATCATTTCAAAAATATCAGTTTAATCCAAATCACATTTCAAAACACTTGCCATTTTTTCAAAACCTAAGAATTTATGTTTTTCAAAACCCTTTTTAACCCACTTTTCAAAACCCTTCATTTCATTCAATTTCACCTTTTATACCCATTTGGTTTAACATCATGTCACTGACAATTCAATCAAAGGAAAAATATGGATGAACTATTTATCTTATGTGCCTAGCATGATGCATGAACTCACACACCCTCCCTTGTCACATTGGGTCAAGAGATAAAACCTCATAAATCAATAACATCACATCTAAGTATGCTTCCCAAGGTGTAAATATCAACCAACCATAAATGTACAAAATAGAACATCATTTCCCACCCCTGAAAACTTGGGGTTTCCCTTATATGTGGGGCTACAGGTACCCAGGAACGAGCTCGTTGCCAATTCCCGAAAAGATCCAAGTATCATGTCTACCATGACCAAATAGTAAGATAAAATACTACCTGCTCTGATTCCATTTTGTAACATCCCCAGCTTGGGAGCCCCTATATCGGGTTCCCAAATTTGAGTCATCACATGACCTCAGGCACACCTCCTCGTACACCGGAGGCTACCAACTAGCAGCACTAGTCAAAAAGGAGACTTTGTGAGACTATAACTACTTATTATAGTGAATCCACAATAGAAGTAACATCAAGGGATAAAATAACCAATAGGAATAATAAATGGACATCATACAACAAAACTCAAAAATAACCAAGTACACATGTTATAACAAAATCTAGTGAATACTCCACATTCTAGGCCATAATACAATATAAACTAGGGCCAAAACTATAAGAATACCCTAAACCCAATCCTAGGTCCCAACCCGGTCCGGACCTCCCTTGCTCCAACCCATTATCCCATGCACAACCAAACACCAGGTCCCTATCCTAAACCTATACATGATAAACAAATAACATCTTCTTTGGTACCTAAGTTCCATGGAGGCCCAAGTAGGGTGTGAATAAAAATTATTAGTCCACCACCAATAGTGTCTAAATCCATATACAGTCTATAAAAATGTGTATACAAGTAACAATTGAACGAAATAAACAAAGTAGCAAGGAAACTATTTACGTAATTATCTAATATCCATTTTATCCATTAAGTTATCTAGAGGTAACAAATCAATAAGACTAACTGAAGATACACTATGAAATCTAAGATAAGGCACTAGGGTTAACACACTATTTAATTCATATAGGGTGTTCGCTAATCACAGAACATCACATACCCATTAGTGAAAAATATTCACCAGATTCATTTTCATCATTTGTTCCATGGGTTAGGAATCTCTATCCTTCACATTACGAACTAAGACGGAGAATTACCATACATAAGGGATTACATCAATTTCTCCATATCACTAGGGATAAAATTTCATAAAAAAATACACCACACTTACCTTGAAGACTCATTTTAGGTAGTCACGTCAAATGAAACCATTATGGTCATAGAGCCTCATTCCCCTTCCCTAATTTGTTCATTATAGGGGTGGGGTTTAGAGCCTCAGTCTAACTCGACCTGTGGGACTGGATCCTCCAGTCCAATACCCCACACTACCAATACATGTGCACTTGATTTATATATATCCATTAACCACATATACCATATCACAAACCATTCACAATCAATACACATAACATTCACATTTCATAATTCATTAATACATAAATCATTTTCAGGATATAACCTATGAACACGTTACCATTTTCAAATCATTTCTCTTTAACCCATTAACATTATACAAAACATTCCCTTATTCCATGTTTTCAATTAAACTCAATTAATGTTAACCTCGTTTACAAACCATTTTTCATTTACCAACACAAACCATAGCGATGTAACACATATATCATTATGCCTAAAACCCCCCTTATGTAATGTCATCAACAATACACATTCATCATTTAGTTCATACCAAAACCATGTTAACATTCCAATACAAATTTTATGGGTCCTATATCACTAGAACGTAGATCAATTCAATAAATATGGTCCCAAAGGACCTTTAGAACCACATCCTGGTATAAAATACAATTCAAAATACTTATTTGAAAACATCTTGAGGCCACCCTTTAAAACATGGGTCTTCCTCTTTGAAAACTAAAACATTCCCAAGGGATTTCATTTCCATTTCAACCATCCAAAACAACCATTAAACCATTTTAATACAAAGGAATCCTTATTCCCATTTCAAACATCATTTTAAATCTCTTGGAAACTCCCTTTTTGAATCACTTTGAGGTCAACACCTCCTTTCAAAACAATTATTACTTTCAAATAACATTTTCCATCAATAAATATAAATTCATCCAAATCCCCAAACATACCATCAAATCATTTCAAAACCTTTCCATCATTTTCAAAACACGACTTATAAATTTTTTCAATCAACCCATTAACCTTACCCATGCATAAATTACATTTTCACTACCCATTTTATCTCATGATACTCTTATCTCAAGTTTTACAAAAAAAAATCACCAATTATAAGGGTCCGACTTACCCCATGGGTAGACCTAGGTTCAATATCACATCATCGACAGACCCAATGGGGTACTTGAAGGGTCTTGCACCTTAATCTAAGGTCCAAATCACTTTTTTATAACCCAATACATCAAAAAGAAACATGGAAGAGAAATAGAACAACTACATACATGTCACGAACTCCTCCCTCCAAAGATACCCCTCCTTTTCTAGCAATGAAGAAAGGGAAATAATGACCCTTGAGTCCTGCCTCCAGTAGGCCCCAGGGTCGAAACCAGCACCAAGGGTATTCAATCTCACAAAATGGAAGGAATTTCCATTTTTATGAAAACAATATCGAAAGATAAGATGGTTCATCCCAAAAAACTCCAATGTATATATATAAAAGAAACCCAAATTCATCCCACATGCATATTTAAAACTAAAATGTTACAAATACAATAAAAAATCTAAAGTAAATACCAAAATAAAGCTAAGTTGTGACATGGAAACTATCCCAAAGTCCAAGCTACTAAGGTCCAGCATGGTCCTTATAATCCTCCTAGAAACCTGAAAGTAGTTTTATATAAGTAGGGTGAGTATACAAGAATATTCAGCAATAAAACCAAGGTCTTTCATACACACGTAAAACAAGCATACTAATGCCCCTGTGAGAAAATAGCAGAATCAAACAGCACCTATGAAGGTATATTGACCACCCCAACCTCACTAAGGAATGTTCACCAAATAACACAAGTAAAGTAAATTAATATAATGCACATCAATAATCGGGTACCCTACACCACTTTCCCACTGGTCGCTGCTACAAAACACGCTTTTAATAGTGCTAGAATTGGATTTTATCAGTGCTGGAGAAGTGTTGATGATTTTAAAACAGTTAAAAGTCCATGACTTTTATCAATGCTAAAAAAGCGCTGATAATGGGGAGATTTAGAAGCACATATAAAAGCACTGATAAAAGTTACTATTTATTATCACTTTTCAAAGTGCTGATAAAAGACCCCATTTATTAGTGATTTTGTTTAGTACTGATAAAATAACCCATTTATCAATGCTTTTGTTTAGCACTGATAAAGAGAACCTTTATGAGTAATTTTATCAATGATAATAAAATTATGATTTATTAGTGCTTTTTAATGAACTGATATAAATAGACTTTATCAGTGCATTTATAAGTGCTGATAAAGGATTCCTTTATCAGAACTTATAAAAGGGATGATAAAGGATAGATTTATCAGTGTGGTTAATAGTGCAGATGAAGGTGAAAATTTCAGTGTGATGCAACAGCACACTGCATCACTATAAATAGGTGGAGTATGCTGCAACAACACACTGCATCAACAGAAACAGCAAAAAAACTACCAAAATATGATACAAATACTAAATTTAAAAGAAATAAAATTTCTAACACAAATACAAGAAAAAGAAAAGACTGTTATAGATAATTTCATTTTTTTTATTAAAATGTATGTCTCTTTTGAATAAAAAAGATGCACTTAGAATCATATCGGTCACACCATGTGTCAGATTGAGGTGTGGCTTATCCCTACTCATCACAAATGACATATGGATCATTTTTCTAAAGTACCAAAATAATCTGAATGTGTTTTCACAATTTTGAGTATGTCAGTTGTTTTTTTATTAACATTAATGTTAGTTTTGAATAAAAAATATGTACTTGGAGTCATACAATGTGTCGGATTGAGGTGTGGCTGAATGATACATGTCCCAAATGACTCATGCATCATTTTCCCAAAGTATCAAAACAATTGGAATTTTTTTCTCAGTTTTGAGTATGTCAGTTGTTTTTTTGATTAAAATTAATGTCAGTTTTGAATAAAAAGATACACTTGGAGTCATATCGGTCACACCATGCATCAGATTGAGGTTTAGTTGATCAATACAAGTAAAAAATGATGTATGGATCATTTTTATAAAGTACCAAAATAATCTAAATGTGTTTTCTCAGTTTTTAGTATGTCAATTTTTTTATTAAAATGAATGGAAGTTTTGAATAAAAAATGCACTAGGAGTCATACCAATCACACCGTGCATCGTATTGAGGTGAGGCTAAAGGATACACATACCAAATAACTCATGAATCATTTTCTTAAAGTATCAAAACAATTGAAATGTGTTTTCTCAGTTTTGAGTATGTCAGTTGTTTTTTTATTAAAATTAATGTAAGTATTCAATAAAAAGACGTACTTGGAGTCATACCGGTCACACTATGCATCAGATTGAGGTGAGGTTTATCCCTACACATCAAAAATGATGTATGGGTATTTTTAATAAAGTAAAAAAACAATCTGAATGCATTTTCTCATTTTTGATTATGTTTGTTGTTTTTTTGATTAAAATGAATGTCAGTTTTGAATAAAAAAGATGCAATTGAAGTCATATCAATCACACCGTGCATCGGATTGAAGTGAGGCTGAATTATAAACGTCTCAAATGACTCATGTATCATTTTACTAAAGTATAAAAACATTTAGAATTCATTTACTCAATTTGGATTATGTTAATTTTTTTTATTACAATTAATGTCAGTTTCGAATAAAAAGATTCACTTGGAGTCATACCGATCACACCATTTATCATATTGAGGTACAGTTGATCCTTACATGTCATCAATAACTTATGGATAATTTTCCTAAATTACCAAAACAATCTGATTGTGTTTTCCCAATTTTGAGCATGTCAGTTATTTTTTTTGATTAAAATGAATGCCAATTTTGAATAAAAAATATGTACTTGGAGTCATACTAGTCACACCATGCATCAGATTGAGGTAAGGCTGAATGATACATGTCCCAAATTACTTATTCATCATTTTACTAAAGTATAAAAACAATCAGAATTAATTTTATCCGTTTTGAGTATGTTATTTGTTTTGTTGATTAAAATAATGTCAATTTTGAATAAAAAGATGTACATTGAGTCATATCGATCACACCGTGCATCGGATTGATGTGTGGTTGATACCTACATGTCGAGAATTATGTATGGATCATTTTTCTAAAATATTAAAGCAATATAAATTAAATTTATTGGTTTTGAGTATGTCAGTTTTTTTGATTAAAATGAATCTTAATTTTGAATAAAAAAGACGCACTTGGAGTCATAACGGTCACACTATGCATCATATTGAGGTGTGGATGAATGATACATGTCCCAAATGACTCATGAATTGTTTTACTAAATTATAAAAATAATTTTAATGTTTTTTCTTGGTTTTTAGTATGTCAGTTGTTTTTTTGATTAAAATGAATGTCACTTTTGAATAAAAAAGACGCACTTGGGGTCATATCAGTTACACCGTACATATGATTGAGGTGCAGCTGATCCCTACATGTCACAAATGAGGTATGTATCGTTTCCCTAAATTAAAAAAACAATATGAATGTTTTTTATTAGTTTTGAGTATTTCAGTTGTTTTTTTATTAAAATGAATGTCCATTTTGAATAAAAAAAGATGCACTTGGAGTCATACCGGTCACATTGTGCATTGGATTGAGGTGTGTCTAAATGATACACATCCCAAATGAATAATAGATCATTTTCCTAAAGTATCAAAACAATTAGAATGTTTTTTATCAGTTTTGAGTACACCATGTGCATTTTTTCCTAAAATTCCATTTTAAACTGGAAATACGCACACTAGGTATTATCTTAAGTGACAAGTGTTGTGTGAACTTTTAAAAAAAATTCTTAAACACAATAATGGTATGATCCTTATTATACTTAATTGAATAATAATTTTATTATTTTCAAGCCATCACTTATTATCCTCCTCTACCTTGGTCTCCAACTCAGTCTTCGCCTCTACCTCCTCTTCCATGTTGGTCTCTGACTCTGACTTTACCTTCCCCTCCGCCAATGACTTTGCCTTCACCTATGTCTTTGCATTCACCTCCACCTCCACATCTTTGTTTTCGCAAAAATTTTATTGTTTGCAGGTCAGTGATTCTAAACAAATTTATTTCCTCCTTTTATCTTCTCCTTGAGAAATATTTGAAGAATAATATATAAGCATTATGACATTAATGCTTCACACCCCAAATATTTTTCGATGGTCATAACTCTTACTAGATCAAAAACATAGCATATAATAACCTGAATTTGTTATCGGCATATATTCTGACAAAAGTTAAACTTCTGACTCATCTCTAAACAAATTGATTTATTCTTTTGAATAAATCTTTTGTCATAAATCTTGATAGTAATGGGAAAATATAAACAAAAAAATGATTATGAAATATATTTAATGAAATTGTAATTACCTTCAAAAATTACCAGTTGGGGGATGCTGGTTTTTTTATGTTGTATGATTTCTCTCATAAATTTTCCAACATTACATCCATAATCGATTTCATTATCTTGTTTCAGACACTATAAAAACATTGACCAAAATAAGTAAATTGTTTTGAAATGTTTTGATAGTAAAATATTTCTATATATACCTTAATTTGTTTCCATTTTTAGTAATCCATAGGCTTTATCTATTCAGATGTCGGCCTCATGCCATGATTTATCAAGTATTTAGAGATCGCCCTATCATAACAAAACTCTCATTAAAACATATAATGAACATATAATTCAAATTTTATCTATAAAATATTGATTTTAGTGTATTGTATATTCACAATACACATCATGTTTATTCGATTGGTTGGAAGTCCATGCATTGAATCCAAAAATTAAATAGTTGGGGTGTCTATGTTGACTGTTATCATCATGTAGTGCTTCCTAAAAACCAAAATAATTAATTAATGCAAAAAATAAAAAAAAAATTATCTGATTAAGATCATAGAGTTTTACCCTTGCATTGTAGGCATGAAAAAGAGTCTGTTGTCTGATACTTTTTTATTAAATACTTGGAGTAACCTGTCTCTTTTATTATCTATTTCTTTCTTATACAAAGTAATTTATGCTATTGAAATGATACTAGGATTAATGAATCCAAATCATGCTTCATGTGATCCTCCCTTTATATAGTTGTAATATAAATGCATTTAAAAAATATTAATAGTTATTAACTTTAATAAAAATATTTAGCTCACTATTTGGACAGACGTATTGTGAAAATGTACCTTATGTGTGTATTCACAACTGATACACCCACCCATTCATGATTGAGAATCTCATTTAGAGTCTCGAGACCAATTACATCCATAATAGAAACTCCAAATATTTATTCTTTATAGTGAATGTAATATGTATTTTTATCTTTAAATGTGCTCTCTACATGAAGTTGTAATGTTAATAAATGCTTCTCTAGAACTAGAGGAGAGATGGTACTCTTGGAAGGTCATTTTTTTCTTGGCCAATTCAGTAGATTTTCTTAATTATACCTTTTGTTTCTCCACCTCTTTATCCATCTATAATTTCATACCTCACTTTAGACCTTTTATCATCAACTATTACATAATTTTCATATGAAAAAATTTGTTAAAGACGTACCTCTTGTATCTTTATAAGATTAGACGACCATGCTATGAAAGCTCCAATAGCATCTTGTACTGTTGTAATATCTGGATCATCAAGTGGAATAGGCAACTCAGCAGTCGGCTCATAAGCTACCTCAATCCCCACTCTCATGTGATCTTTTAGGAGTGGTTGATTGTGTAGTTGGTATCTCGTGATATTATACATTGTACCCCTCGCAACATGGTGGTACATGGGTGTTGACAAATAAAAATCACATACAACTACACCCTAGAGAATTTTAGTAATATAAAGTTATCGGAATTTGTTTGATTCACATTTAGGAGAAAGTGTAATGAAAAATTTGATTCCCCTGAGTAAGGTTTGGAGGGAATGACTAGCCTCAAAGCTAGTGGGATCATTTGGATTATGTGCGGATCTTTTCTCCACCACTGGTTCACTATGATCTTTTCTTATACATTGGTCTTCCAAACCAGACCACAAAATAATATCTTACAATGAGTCTATTTGTGTCTGCATTAGTCTCATTATATTATGTGTATCTTCATGTGGTTTTATCTTCTCAAAATATGTTCAAGGAGAGACTCCAAAACCTAATCCTCTAACATGACCATATTTTTCAGGCCACTTCAAAGCTACTGAAAGTCGTTTTTTTCTGGTACAGCTGTTGTCAATTCTGGAGTCAAAATGATATAAAAAATATGAACATATTTATTTTATGTAATATTACTATAAATCATAACAAATTACAATTATATCATACTTACACTTTATTTCCATACTATTTTTTTTGTTTTCATCAACTAATATACCATCCTTATTTACATGATCCTCCTTCTATAGCACATGACGTGGGATGGAAGTGGCTTCAGATTTTGATTCATCAATCTGCATATAAACAAATGAACATATGTTGTTTCATATCACATAATTAAACTTTTATTTTTGATTTAAAATACATACCAATTTCTTCTCTAATGAATCATACCCCATCCTTTCTTTGTGATAGGGGTACATTGGTATTGTTTCACGCTCTTTATTTTCAATACTCTTTTTTTGTTTCATAAATTAAAAATTTTGAATCAAGTTGGATAAAATAAATAATTTCAAATAATATACTATCAACCACAATACACTTGAAATTATTTCTCATTGTGATGATTTATGAAAGCATCCCATGCTTCCTGCTTTATAATGTTTGCATAACAAAGTGGTGGGTGGGGATTTATTTTTCCCTAAGAATTTCTAAGAGGTAACTTCATCAGAAGAGTATGAAAGCCTCTATGGGATTTTTCAGTGGCCATTAAGAAAATTTTCTTAATAAAATATTCAAAAATAAACAAATTCTGCAAGGAATAATGAAAAATAAATCAAAGTTTCATTATATAATTTTTTTTGGTAAAATAGAGAAAGTATATTGTAACATTATCATTATATCTTTCCAAAGGATTTCCTTCATTACAAGTTATATGTGGTGCCATGAGTTAATATCAATTATCATATTCATCCTCGTTATAACCCCAAGATAATTGATGAATGTTTACTTTTTGGGATCAATAGGTTGGCCACATTGATTCCAACCAACCTCAAAATTTATACCCTGACTTCTTACCTTGATAATTTTATTCAAAAATGTAATGTTGTGTCATTCTTATTTTTTTCTTTTTTTTCATCAACATGTTTTTGATCCCATAATAATTCTGTTGTTTCATCATCAATAGTTTGTTCTTTCTCAAGATTGGAAATATCATCATGTTTAGAAGACATTTTCTATATGATTAGTCAAACTTTTAATTTATCTTGAATAACAACAATGCAATACACTCCATGCATAAAATTCCACAATTGCACCTATATTGCATGAAAATTTTTATTATATTGAACAAAGATATAATACTTCAATACTACAATAAAAATAACCATCACTGCCTTTATTTAATTTTTCCTCTGATGCTTGATTTTCTTCCATCTCTTGATGATGGATTTGAGGCTACTCATTCCCTCTTTCAAACTAGCCTTTTTGACATCATTGTTTGGGAGTTATTTCATCAATAAAATTTGGAACCATAATGATGGGAGGAAAGCTAGCTTGAAAGAGGGAGTCCAATCTATCATCAAGATATGGAAGACAATCAAGCATCTAAGGATTAAAGTGTCCTAGGAACCTACACTAATGGAATCACTCAAAAAGTCTCCTCAATTGAAGAGGAATTGGAATACCTCCACTCTAATGGTCTTCAAAAAATGAATCTCACCCCCACTTACATTGGAAATCACTTCTATATACTCAAGGATTCCTCACCTTCCAATTTTGGATTTTTTTTAATCTGCCATAAGATCCCTCCAATAACAATCATCCCTTTAAAGGGTGAATTTTTTAACTTATGTTAGGTATTGTTCTAGAATTTTTTTACCCTTATAAATGAAATTAATCTATTAAATACAATACTAAATTTATTATTATGATATATTACCATAAAATCTTAGAGAGGAACCATATATACTTCCCATCATTGAAAATTATACCACATATCTTGAAGTAGATCTACAAGTACCTCTAAAAACTTCCTACTTTACAACTGATAATGATATTATCAGTTGTAAAATATAATATTGGAGAGAGGTATCCCCGAAACTCAATCATATTCTATGATAAAACTTTAATCATACTCTATGACTGGTTAAAGTTTAATAATAATCTTGAATTAATTAAAAAAAAATTCACAACCTGCATCACTAAAATAATTTTTAGAATGTGACTAATTAATTCAATATTTTTTGAATTAAATAAAAAATTATTCATCAAAATCATAAATCTAAATAACGTGTTTCATAGTTTAACAATTTACATGAATAACCAAAATCCACAAAACATGTTTTAATGTTTTTTACACTTACCTCGGTCCCTATATGTTCATCACCCACAAATGAGGTCCACAACTGGTTATCCCCTAATCCTTAAAAACCCTCATAATTAAGCCACTCGAATCTATAATCTAGTATATAAGGTGAATTAAATTTTAAAAACTACCTAGATTTTAGAACCCTGTATTATTCAAATGAAGAGAAAACTATGGGGGGTGAGAGTTCTACTTGTTAATATCGATAGTAGAGTAAACCATCTATGTGTGTCTCTAGGGACAACTGGGTTAGACACTCAAATACATATTAAAGGAGAAGAAGAAATAAAACCCCACTCGTTGTCTTTAAGTAGTGACGTGAAGAGATGTAGGGTTCTTCGTGTTTAATAATAGCATAAAAATATAATATAGAAGCCAAAACATCAAATAGTGATAGAGAAAGGGTAGAAAATAACATACAATGGATTCTATCCTTAATTAATTCGAGGGAACGTAGAGGAGTCTCACTGGAAGAAGAAAAGTTCCACGAGATCTTGAGAATCACGAATGACTGAGTCATGGTTATGGTTTTTTTAAATACATTGGTGACACTTTTAACAGTGCTTTCAGAAAATAGTTGATAAAGATCCCTTTAATCGGTGCTAAATTTATAAGAATAGATAAAAGGAGTATTTATCAGCACTTTTTTAGTGATGATAAATATCGAACTTTATTAGTGCTAAAAAGGCACAGATAAAAGACATATTTATCAGCACTAATGTTTTAACACTGATAAATATGTCTTTTAATAGTGCTAATAAAGCACTGAAAAATATTGATCTTTATTAGAGCTACAAAGCACTATTAAAAGTTTTTTAATTATAATTATTTAAATAAATTTATTATAATTTTATACTTATTTAAATATATATAATTATTTATTTATAATTATATAAATACTTATTTAAAAAAATTATTATTTATTTATAATAATTATTAATATAGTAAATACACATTTATAGATATATTTATTTCTAAATATTCATTTATAAATATATTTTTAACATTACTAATGGATATATAATCTTAAATACATGAATTTTAAATATGAGTGAAATTGAATAATTTAAAATGAGTACACTTTAAAAATATTGAAAAAATGGATAAGTTTTATTATTTAAATATAAGTTATTAAAATATATATATATATATAAGTGGATGAATACACATTGAAAATAATAAAACATATAAATAAATATATATTAATAAATAATAATAAAATGATCAAATTCAAAAAAAACATTAAAAATGAATACCCTAACTGTAGTATATTAAAAACAAATCAATAAAATTGACTAATTAAAAACATAATATATATTAAATGTCATGTTATAATTACATTCTAAAATAAACTAAAATTTGAATAAATTGTATAAATATTAGGGGTATGTGTTTATATATATTGTGTAATATATTTGTGTGTGCATTTGTGTATAAAAATGCATTAACATGTGTGTGTGAGAGAGAGAGTTTATGTGAAATAAATGCAACACATGATGTTTAATATAGGTCAAATTGAAGCTCAAACAACATTAAAAATGAATAAGACATTAATATGTTGTTAATTACAATTTTATATATATTATACTTATTCATTTTATATATATATATTTAATATATACTGTTTATTAATATTTATAATCTATATATATGTATATGAAATTTATTTATTTTTATCAATAATTATTTAACTAATGAAATGTTTTGTATTTTTCTTAATTTACTCATTTTAGTTTTATTTCTTTAATTTTTCATTTTATTCTAGACCTTTATCAGCGATAAAAAGCATTGATGAATGGAAACTTTTATCAGCGCTAAAGAATTAATGATAAAGGATACCATTTATCATCACTATAAATAAAGTGCTGATACAGGTTTCCTTTATCAGTGCTAAAATAAAGCATTGATAAAGGTTACCTTTTAATAGTGCTAAAAAAGAAGTGTTGATAAAGGGTGCATTTTATCAGTGTTTTTTTAGTACTAATAAAGGGATTCCTTTATTAGTGCTTATTTTAGCACTGATAAATATGGACTTTATCATAGAATTTTTCAAGCATTGATAAATGCTAGCGCTGTCATAGGAAGGTTTTGTAGTAGTGGATTAGTCACTCTCACACCCTAAGAGAAAATTTATTGGAACTCCCACCTATTTAAAACATACCACATCACAACACTCCCACACACACCTGGGCCTCACAAAGACACCTCATCCCATAACCAGGTCCATGAGCCACATCACATCTCACCCACAGACACTTGGCCCCCATACCACATCACATCCTGCCCATAGACACCAGGGCCACATACCACGTCTCATCCTGAAAACACCTATGAAAGAAAAACACATTTCATCCCTAAGACACCTAGGAAAAAAACATATCATCCTGAAGACACCTGGTAAAACAAAAATCACCCGCAAAAACCTAGTCCCCACAAACCACAACCTTCCCAATGAATATTGGTCTATCATCACTTGGAAAAGGAGCAGGGAAGAGCAGGTGGTCGGCCATCCATCCTCCCACTATGATGTTTGGGAAATACACCCTCCCCCCATGACGATGGGGGTGTTCGGAACATAGTTCTCAACTAGGGTGGGGTGCGTATATAAATCACAAAGGAAATACAAGTATATATAGATATAATTCCAAACACTCTTTCCCAACCTACGGGTTCTCAAACAAACAACCAGCTCAAAATACTACCAACTTCATTGTTTCCTCTAATGAAATCACCACACAACAAGCCACAAATTCTTTCCAATTCCCAACCAATTTTCTTAAACCAATACCATTCTTTATTTACAAGTCTTTTATTCATTTCATTAACCAAACCAACCCAAGACAATTCTGAACTTTATTAACAAATTATTTATTAATCTATTTAATTACTATTCGGGTAACTACCAAGCACAAAACATAAAAAGTGACATAGAAACACATCACCACAAATCCTGATCATATCCCCATTGAACTACACTTATCATTTATTCTGCAATCAAACAATCTCTCAACCTGAGATTATATTACACCACCTAAACCACCCCTCTTCATAGAGTCATTCCCATAACCCTGTTATAGGACAAGCCATAATAATCTCTCACACAGCACACCACTACACGAACCAATTCAAGGCATATTCAAATTAAACAAGGCATTCCTCACTCAATTTCCACTTTTTAATTCAATGGTTATTATAGAAATAGTTTGATCTTGGGGAATCTATTTATTATCCAAGTGTACATGATTTAAAAATTTCAATATACAAGTGTTCAACAGAAATAAACCAACTTGAAACGTGTTTAGTGCGCAACTAAGGACCACCAATGACCATGATTTTCAATGGGGTATTTAGCCCATATAATTCACAACAACAACCAAAAAAATAATAATAAGATCATATGTCACTTTTCCCCACCCCCTTCATATTGATCTTAAACCGATTCAATTGTCTTTATTTAATTTGAATTCAACTATATTAACATAAGAAACTTTCTTACACCCACCCTACATGATAGATAATTAATAGGGATGAAGAAAACCTACTTGGAAGAAGAGGTGGTTGAAACTTCCTGATTCCACCAAGATAGAGGCGTGTATGCAGCCAGAAACTTAAAGGAAAACATGAACCAACTTGTACATCATAATGTCATGACTCCTATGGGGAGAAATGTTTTGTGTGCCTCATAACAAGATATAATAAGAAGGAAAAAACATGTAGAAAGTTGTTTAAATCCTTGGAAGATCTAAAATTGGGTAACGGTTTAGATACATCTTTAATTTCCCATTAAAGTCAGATCTAGTCAATATTATGTGATTTGACTAATTAAAATCCCCCAGACTCTTAAGAATTGAAATATATGACTCATAACCTATGAAATGGCCCAAAAACTACTTAAATGTGGTATTAAACTCATTTTATGTCAAAGAATGTCAGAAAAAGGGAAAAATTGGAAAACAGAAAAAAAAGGGAAAAAGGGAAAACTGTTGGAATGGATCACCATTAGATGAGTCACTATTGCGAGTCACTAGTGTGAGTCACCGGTGCGAGTCACCATTATGATTCACCCGTGCGAGTCACCATTAGAATCCATTGTTGGAAAGCTACCATTGTGAGTCATCGTCGTGAGTCCCCATTGTGAGTCACCATTGGCAGTCACCATCGGGAGTCACCATCACGAGTCATCGTCGTGAGTCACTATTGTGGTTCACCATCTTGATTCATCGTCGAAGAACATGAAAAACTAGGGAAAAATTAAAAAAGTGTTGAAATAAGTCACCTTGACCTCCCAGAACACTTCAAACACTAGATTTCCACAAATTAATGGACTAGAGAGGTCCAATCCATTACATCATATACCTCCCAAAATATTCTCTCCCTTGAGAATTTTAAACCAAAATCAGAAGGGAAATGGGGTCTGAAAAACCACCCTGTTAGATACCTCTCAAGACTCTCATCACTCCTCAAACACTACCACCAGCTGAACATACCAACCTAAATTATCACAAAACACACCACGCAAACACAAAAACCACATCATCTCAAACATAGGAATCAAGGATTCCCATCCTCCAAGTCAATACACTATCCACTCTAGATGGCACTGACTCACCCATGCGGGATTAATCACATCATAGTTAATGTGTCTCAATTAGGATTATGGTCTTCCCCTTTTAACATGTCAGGACATTATCACCCATTTTACCACACACATCTCAACCCAAGGGAAGAAAACTCACTTCATAAAAACAAGGTTCAAACATTTCATTTCAAAACAAAACAGAACAAGGAAAAACTCAAAACAACTATGGGTATTGGTCATGCATATTTATTTCTCTCTCCCGAGTACTCTCCTCTAGGAAACCATGCCTCCACAACACGCAAACCAAAGGAATGGTCCATCCACGCAACACCTTCTCCAGAATATCTTGGATCTCTATCGGTCATTTCACATATGTCGTGTCATCCTCATTATCCAACTCTCTACATTCAATGACGTGGGAGTCATCATGAAGATACCGACAAAGTTGAGAGACATGGAAGATGTCATGGATTCTCTCCAACTGTGGTGGCAATACTAACTAGTATGTCACTTTTCCAACTCATCCCAACACCTCAAAGGGTCCAAAAAACCTGGGATAAATCTTGATCCCTTTGTCAAAACTCTACTACCCACATCAAGGGGAAACCTTGAAGAACATATGGTCCCCAATATTTAACTCCAAGGTCCTCCTCCTATGATCAGCATAAGACTTATTTCGGTCTTGTGCTACTTTCATCCCCTCACAAACAAGAAGATCCTTCTCTGTCATGATTTGTACTACCTCAGAACCAAGAATAGTTGTCTCCCCAACCTTCTTCCCACATAATGGAGAATGAAATGGTCTCCAATAAAAAGCCTCAAATGGAGCCATGCCAATGGATAAGTGATAGCTATTATTATAATAAATCTCTACCAAAGACAAGTGTCTCACCCAAGATCTACCAAAGACCAAGATGCATTCTCGCAACATATCCTCCAGTGTCTAGATAGTTCGTTCTATCTTATCATCTTTATGAGGGTGGAAAGCAGTGTTGAGGTGTAACTTGGTACCAAAGGAATGTTTCGATATCCTCCAGACTCGTGAGATAAACTGCATATCCCGATATGAGACAATGGACCTCGAAACTCCATGCAACCACACCACCTCATCTATATAACTCTTGGATAAGTCATCTACTATGCCTGACTCCTTGATCTCTAAAAATTGAGAATATTTCTTCAATTGATCCACTACTAACCAGATAGCACTGTAGCCTCCCTGATATCTGGGTAACCCTATGAATAAATCCATTGATATGCCATCCTATTTCCACTTGGGGACATCCAAGTGCTGTAAAAAACCACAAGGAACATGGTGCTCAGCTTTTACCTGTTGGCAGACCAAGCATCTTTCCACAAACTCTGGTACTGCCTGATTTATCCTAGGACACCAAAACTGCATCCTCAAGCCACAATACATATTATAAATTCCTAGGTGTATTATTAAGTGTGAGTTATAGAACTCATAAAGACTCCCTTGTACATCGCTACTGGAACAAACAAATTCCCACAGAACAACATCTGGTTCTGACTATCCTTCAAAAATCCCTCTGGAGTGTCACCATAGCCAACATGGTCACACAACACCTTTGCATATGATTCTCCCCACTGAGACTCTTCCACATATTGTATTAGAGAAGACTGCACTTTCATCTGGAACAAACATCCTCTACCACCATCCATTTACTCATCTAAGTGCAGGGCTTCAAACTCCTCCATCGCTTTCCAAGCACTGCAGATTCCCAAACAAATTCCTTCTATGACTTCATGCTCAAAGCATCAGTAACAAAATTCCCATTTCCCTAGGTGTAAGAGATCTTGAAATCATAATCCTGAAGAAACTCTATCCACCTCCACTGTCACAAGTTCAGATCGCATTGGGAGAAGATATACCTCAAAATATTTTGATATGTGAAGACCAAAAAGTCCTCCCCAATGAGTTAATGCCTCCACAAATTCAGAAAAACATGAATGTTTCTAGATCAAGATCATGGGTGGCATAGTTACACTCATGGGAGCATAACTTTCTAAACCCAGAAGAGATTACTTCTCAATGTTGCATCAATACGCTTCCCAATACCATACGGGAAGCATCATATAACACTTCAAACATCACTCCCTCCTCAAGAAACTAAAGCAATAGAGCGCTAACCAACTTCCCATTTAGATAACCAAATTTCATCCATCACTGTTCAATCCACACAAAATCCTAGTCCTTCCTAGTCAATTTTTTCAATGGAGCTGCAACTCGAGAGAAATCGGGTACAGACATCCAATAATAGCCTACAAGACCAAGAAAACTGTGAACTTATACCACATTATTGGGTGATTTCCAAGAAACAACCACTTAAACATTTTATGGTTCAACTACCACAGCCTAATGAGATACCACATGTCTAAGGAAATGTACCTCTCGTGTCCAGAACTTACACTTGGACAACTTTATGTAGATCTAGTGGTGTCGAAGAACCTACAAGATGGTTCTGAGATGCTTGGCATGCTCCTCCTTTGACTTCAAGTATATAATGATATCATTGATAAATAAAATGAAGAATCGATCTAAGAATTAATTGAATATGGAGTTCATGAGTCCCATGAATACAGATAACGAGTTTGTAACACCGAAAGGCATGACTAAGAACTCGAAGTGCCCATACCTGCATATGAAATTAGTCTTTGGAATATCCCCCTACTTCACCCTTAACTAGTGATATCCAGACCACAAATCGAACTTAGAAAACCAACTCACCCCTCTTAGCTGGTCAAAAAGATCGTATATCCTTGAAAGGGGTAATGGTTCTTGACCATAACCTAATTAAACCTCTGGTAGTCAATGCACAACCTTAGACCACCATCTACCTTCTTTGAAAACAACACCAGAGCACCTTATGGTGACACACTGGGCCAGATAAAGACCTTCTTCATTAGATCATCAATATTAATCCTCAACTCATGCAACTCATAAGGTGTTATTTGATAAGGATCCATCAAAATTAGATAAGCATCAGGCTGTAAGTCTATCCCGAACTCAACACCACGTCGAGGGGGTATAGTCACAACCTACTTGGGAAAACATCCAAGAACTCCCCAATAGCCCTGGGGACTTCCACCATCTCATTTTCCACTGATTCCACTGACATCTCAGCTAACAAAGAAAGAAGAGGCTCCACATGCCAACAGCCAACCTGACAACCTCACTTGCCAATGAAATTCACACACTGGCCATTCAAATCTGAAAACCCAACTCTTCTCTGAAAGTAGTCGATAAAAACATGCATAGAATATAACTAGTCAATGTCAAGAATATTATCATATGGCCACATCTGTATTAAGAAGAGATCCCCATGGGACTTATGTGGTCCCATCATCAGTCTACATCCCCAGCACACATCAAACAAGTTGGTCCGACCTTTGAATGGCGTACTTGACACTAGGGGCATGGGAATACTCTCTAAATCTAGTATTATATCATGGGATAGAGAGGGTACAAGAAATGAGTTTGAATCTCCTGAATCAAACAAAGCATAATAAAGGGTACTAAACAAGCTGATTGTACCTCTAACAATCTTTGGTCCTGTCAAAACTCCTGCCTTTATTATGTGAAACTGATCACACCCAAATCCTCTTCCCCTATAATGATGATCGCCTCTAGGACCACACCTGGGTCGAGGTCCCTAAAAACACCCTAAGGTCATCCCCTGCCTACTCCATCTCTCCTCAGTATAGCAAAATCCTTCTATACCTACTACTGAAACTATCTAACTAGAAACTACTATTGAGGATGGAACTGAACCTATCCTACTCCACCAAACTGATCTCGAGAATCCACTGGGAACTGACTCTAAAGATTTATATGGACCCCACAAAAGAAACACCTCATCCCCAATTCTATAAAAAGGGCACGAGAACCACTAGAACCAGAAGGATGGTAGGGAAACTACTGAGTTCAAATCACTACTGGTTGAAACCACAAAGGTCCTGACACCTGGAACCTATCACTAAAGACCCTTCCCCTTAAAGAACTAGTATCACCCAAATTTACCCAAGTTTTTAGGGTTAAGCGGTCTCTTGTATTTTAGCTTGGGTTTTCGAATCCTCAGAGACCTAAGAAGTAACCTACAGACACGTAAATTCTATGAATTGTTTTTGGATATGAAGTGGACAACTTAGGTTTATTTTAGATGGGTTTAAGTGAACTCTAAGATAATTAATTTAATTCAATTTAAAATAATTATTTGATCCTAGTTTATCACTTGGTGTGGATTAGATGCATTCCTTTTTCAACTATTTCAATTTCTTATATTTGAGATGGGTTCATTTAAGAAGATCAAAAAAATCATAACTTACTAGTTTAATACCTAAAAACTTTAATACTAATCACATATACACTTGAAGGATAAAATTTTTTATCACTTAAAGGTAAAGTTTCATATTAGCACTTGAAGTGTGTGATCTTAAATTCAACAAGGACGGAGGAGTATGAAGATATTCAAACAAAATTCTCAATTAAATGAAGTGATTAGAAATTAATGAAGTGATAAATAACATCCAATACAGACCCTTGCTACTCCCTTGTATCAACCCATAAGTGGGTTATCCCTCCATTTATTCTATGGTTTCAATGGAAGTAGAAAGTAGACTCATGAGGGAGGAATTGGAGAAGTAAAAAAAATGAAATAATGATCACTCCACCGCTGTGTGATAATTTCACAATGTTTGGTGTGAATAAATTCACACCTTGAACCAACGGTATCAAATTGATATGAAGAAGAACAGAATAAGAGTAGAAGAAGAAATTTTATTAAGAAACTAAGGTGAATTGAACAACTTACATGAGAAATACAAACTTAAGGCAACAAATTCGCATCATAACATTTCAATTAAACAAAGCACCAAAGATGATAAAATCCACCACCACCACTGCCTTAAATATGAATTTAAAGAGGCCTAGGTCGAGCTCCCAATAGTACAAAGGATCCCACTTGATTATGGTAGGCCTAGGGTGGTGGAAAGTAAGGGAGATTGAACTTCTTTATCCTTGACCCGAAGTGGAATCCAACTTTCATCCACCTAATAGAGGCATCTAAATGACCTTATATATGGAAGAATTAGAGTGGTAAATATAATAATAAAATTGATATCCAGATTTCTCCTAACCTCATGTAAAATTTTAGAACAAATGGAATTTTTTTTGCAAGATATTATCGAAATGTTTGTCTGTTTTTCTGGGCCGCAGAATCTGGCCCAGAATTTTATCTCCAACTTGGGACACCTGGAACTCCATTCAAACATCATAATTATCTTTGTCCACTATTTAATTAAATGTTCCCCTTGATTTCCTCTCTATTTAGTTTAATTTTAATAATTATTATGCTTGTATATTGTCTGCTACAATAGTTTTATTGAGATATTGTCCAGTTTACTTCACCCAGAATGTTGTTTGTTCAAGTACAACTTTGGTGGTCTTCCAATATGAATCTTCAAGTACTCCAAAATTATGAATTATTACCAATGTAATGAGAAACATAAAAATTAAATATGAAAATAAAATCAAGATCATTGGGTACTTTAAATTATGTTTAAAAATGTACCATGTAATATTGCATTTTAAGAAGTAATTACAATTATAATATGAAATAATGTTCAAAGTGTAAAATGCACTAAAATAGTGATTATTAATAATAAAGCACATGAATATTATATATATTAACAATTAATATTAGCCTCATTCAGTAGATAATAAAGAACTCTGATTTATCCCTCCTTTTCATATACCTCTTTACGAGTGCATCTGATCGATTACCTCCTCCTTCTGAACCTCCATATACATTGGCAATGTAAAATGAGTAACAGCATACTGGATTAAAGGGTGGAGGGCCTCATCAAGCTGTATCACATGATAATCCTCATCTGGAAAGAGATCTTGGGGAAATTGAAGAAGATCCTAGAACTTGATCCCATGTTCCCACTTTGACATACTCCCCTTCTGAAGGGAGAGTAGCTCTCTTCTCAACCTTCATATTCAACAAAAGGAACTCCACCTGTAAATCCATCAGAAAGTCAACCCACAAAACTTCAACCTCCTTCCTCTCCCCCAAATAAAGCATACACCATTTACATGCATCTTCCCACATCTGAATAACCACCAAAGGTAGCCAGTACTCTATTAGACCCCAGATCAAACTAAAGGTGATCTTAATATCCTCGAGCCAGCTCTCTGTATCCATGTCCGAAACACTGCCCTCATACTTTCCCAAGGCATACCGCTGGAAATCACGTAACATTATCATCCTTTGGTCATCCTCCTTCACTATATCAATCCTCTGCTAATCAACTGAATCAGCCTAGTGAGCCTCAACTTCCCGAGCCACACACAGATGATAACCAGGCACCATAGCTAAAAGGTAAACAAAAAATTCATAATCCCAAGTAGTATGGAATTTTATTTAGGATTCATTTTAATTCATTATTTTCATCCTATCCATTTTAATCTTCCCAAAACAACCCAACTCAGACAATAACATAAGTTATTATGATGCATTCACCTATCCTAGGTCTCTACTCGGCAAACAATGTAGCCTTAATTGGTCATTTGGTAGGCTCAAAGTCCTTGCATCAGATCATGCGAGGGGGTTAAATCCATTTTCCTAGTTGGTATTCCCTGTCCTATGTCACTCACCAAGATCACCTAACACTATTTCCCTACTAACCCATGAAATCCTCATTATGCCTAACTCTAAATTCCAACCTATCTCTCAACCATCACCTCTGATATCATTCTTTTACAACCCCTCCCTCCAATTATACCCCTACTAGGATGGAAATTAAGGGAGATAATGACCCCTGATTCCCACCTCTAGTAGGACCTGGGGTGGTGACTAGCACTAAAGGTATACAATCTCACAAAATGGTAGGTATTTTCCTTTTTAGGAAAACAAGATCAGGAGATAAGATGGTTCATCCCAAAACATCTCCAAGTTACATTTATATATATATATATATAAGAAATCCAAATATCCATCCCACATGTATGTTTAAAAAAATACAATACAGTGAAAACTCCAAAGTAAATACCCAAATAAAGATAAGTAGAAACATAGAAACTATCCCAAAGTCTGAGCTAGTAAGGTCCAACATGGTTCATGTAATCCTCCTGGAAAACTGAAAACAGTTTTATATATGTAAGGTGAACATACAAGTATACTAAGTAGGAAAACCAAAGTCTCTTGTGCACATGTGGAAGAAGCATATTAATTCCCCTGTGAGAAAACAACATAACCAAACATAACCTAAGTAGGTATACTAACCACCCCAACCTCACCAAGGAACGCTCATCAAATAACACAAGTCAAGTAAAGTAATATAATTCATATTGATAATAGGGTAACCCACACCACTTTCTCACTAATTAGTCGCTCTTAAACCCTAATGGAAAATGTCATGGTGCTCCCACCTCTTCCAAACACACCACATCACAACACACCCATACACACCTAGGCCTAACAACCACTCCTCATCCCATCACTAGGGCCATGAGCCACATCACATCTTTCCCATAGACACCTGGGCCCAATAACACATCACATCCCACTCGTAGAAACCTAGGCCACAAACAACATCACATCCCAAAAACACCTGGGAAATCACAACACATCTCATCCCAAAGACTCTTGGGAAAACACAACACATCTCATCCCGAAGACACCTGGGAAAAAAACTCGCTCACAAACACTTGGGACCCATAAACCACAACATGCCCAAATAATTTTTGGTTATCACTACTTAGAAGCACGATCAGGAAAGAGCGGGTGGACAACCATCCATCCTCCCACCAGGATGTTTGGGAATGATACTCTCCCCCCATGATGATGGGGGTGTTCATCACATAGTGCTCAACTAGGGTGTGGTGCTTATATAAATCACAGAGTAAATACATGTATATATAGATATAATACCAAACACTATTTCCCAACCTATGGTTTCTCAAACAAACAACCATATCACAATACTAACAACTTCTCTACTACCTCTAATGCAATCACCACACAATAATCCACAACTTCTTTCCAATTCACAACCAATTTTTTTAAACCATTACCATTATTTATTCAAAAATCATTTATTCATTCCATTAATCAAACCAACCCAAGCCAATTCCAAACTTTATTAACCAGTTATTTATTTATCTATTCCATTAATATCTACGAAACTACTAAGAACGAAAAATAACAAGTAACACAAAAAAACATCACCACAGAGCTTGATTTCATCCCCTCTACGCAACACTTCTCTTCCATTCCACAATGAAGCAATATATCAACCTGAGATTCCATTACACCACACGAACCACCCCACATCACACAGCCATGTGCACAACCCTACTAAAACACAAGTTAGAACAATCCCACACACAGCACACCAATTCACGAACCAAGGTAAGAAATATTCAGATTTAACAAGTAAATCCTCGCTCAATTTCCACTTATTAATTCAGGGGTTATCATAGAAATAGTTTGATCCTAGGGTATCCATTTATTATCTGAGTGTACATAATTTACAATTTTCAATATAAAAGTTTTTAAAAGAAATCAACCAACCTATAACTTTTTTAGTGCACAACCAAGTACCACTAATGGCCATGATTTTTAGTGAGGCATTTATCCCATATAATTCACAACAACAGACAAAAACAAATAACAAGAAGATCATACGTCATTTCCCCCCCTTCATATTGATCTTAAACCAATTCGATTGTCTTTATTTAATTTGGATTCGACTGTATTCACCTAGGAAACATTCATACACCTACCCTGCATGATGCACAATTAATAGGGACGAAGGAAACCTACTTATAAGAAGAGGCGATTGGAACTTCCTAGTTTCACCAAGACAGGGGTTCATATGTAGAAGAAAAATCTAAGGAAAACACAAACCAAATAGTGCATCACAATAGTATGAATCCTTTAGGGAGAAAGGTTTTGGGCGTCTCATACCAAGAGAGAATAAGAAGGAAAAAAATAAGGAGAAATGTTTTTTGGACCTTATAAGATCTAAAACATGGTTTTGGTTTAGATACATCTTTAAATTTCTTATTAAAGTATGATCCAGTCAAGATTACACACTTTGAAATTTTAAAATCTCTTGGACACTTAGGAATTTAAAGATATGGATCATAACCCTTTAAATAGCTCTAAAACCACTTAAATATGGTATTAAACTCGTTTTATTTCAAAGAAATTAGTCAAAAGGGAAAAACTGAAAGAAAAAAAAGGGGGAAATAGGAAAAAATGAAAAATGTTGGAATGAATAACCATTAGATGAGTTTCCATTACGAGTCACAAGTTCGAGTCACTGGTGTGAGTCACTGTTGCGATTCATCAGTGTGAGTAATCATTTGAAGTCATTGTTGGTGAGCTACCATTATGAGTCACTCTCACGAGTCACCATCAAAAGTCATCCTTGGAAGTCACTATCATGATTCATCATTGAGAGTAACCATTGTGAGTGACCATCATGAGTCTCCATCACAGATCATTGGTTTGATTCACCATCGCGATTCACTATCATGAGTCACCGTCGAAGAACTTGATAAACAGGAAAAAATTTGCAGAGTGTTCAAATAAGTCACCTTGAACTCCTAGAACACTTCAAACACTGTATTTTCACAAAGTAATTGACTAGAGAAGTCTGGGCCAATAAAATACACATATAACACAACAAGACTATGGGAAAATATTTAAGACCACATACCTCATGCATGAATATGATTAATAACCCAAATGCATCTCTTGATTTGAACTCAAAAACCATATAAATCCCTAACATATAATCTTATAGAAAAGTGAGGTTTTTAGGGATTCTGAAGAAGAGAATAGATTCAAAAATCCCTAATCTATAAAATAGAAAAAATAGGAGTGTTAGACTCACCCGGAACTTTGATTCTCACCCAAACACACTCCAAATTCCCAAGAATCTAAGGAGAATCGCCCATGGAGGAGGAGGGGGATACTGGTAAATCACCTAGGCTAAAGGGGTTGAATGAGATGAAAAATCAAGGAATAAAGAAATATGATTGTAAGGGGAAAATGGGAATTTCCCACTTTTAAGGGTTGCACGGTCTGGTCACACGGTTTTCCAACCGTGCGCCAACCATGAGGCTACCTTTGTCCAAGAGGGGCCAAGTCACACAGTTTCTTAGGGTCACCCACATGGTTTATAAAACCATGCAGTAGCTGTGTTCTAGCTTCTTCCCAAAATGGGTACCAAGTCGCATGGTTTCCTGGGCTATATTCATGGTTTACACTAATCGTACACCAACCGTGCGTTATGCATTGTTTGGCCTCTTTTCTTTTCCTTTCATGACCCGCACCACCAGAACACTCCCAAAAATCCTCATACACTCGATAACCACTTTATTAGCCATAAAATAGTGTTTAACCAAAAACATTAACAAGGATGTACCTTTATGAAAGATCAGGATGTTACACCATTGTTTTAAAATAGAAAAGGTTTATAAGAAAAAATTGAAATATTCTCTTATAAGAAATATAAAGGGTCTCCAAGTGAGAAATGATAAAATTAAATTAAATAAAATTATAAAATAAATTAGGGTTTCATGTTAGTTTATAACACAAAAAATGGGGAAGTAAACCTCAAATGGAATTCAATAAAACTGCTCATAATTTATTTCATATTAGTAAATATTTAAGTAGTAAAATAAAATAAATTAGAATATTTAACTAACTGAATATAAATATTAATTAGAATAAAATAATTTAAAATCAAACATTTCAACTCACTTTTTGATAAAATCAAATCGATCATTAGACAATGTCATAGTAAAAATATTTTCTATTTGATTTTTAGTACAAATGAACTCCAAATAGATGAAATTTTTTTGTGTTTGGTTTCTTAGGAAGTGATTTATTAGAACAATATTTTTTTCCCTAAAATTAATTTTTGTATTTTTTGAAATTTTTATATAATAATCTTTATCATATTTCATTGGTATATAGTCAAAACTGAATACAAAATCCATCAAAGTGTGTTTCATACACAACACTTATGCACAACAACTACCAAATGCAATGTACTCAACTTTAGTAGTTGATGATATATTTTATACAAATCTCAAGGTTCTTTTTTAAGACCATAAATATCTTTAGTGAGTTTAAAAAATGAATTTGGAAAATGATGGTTTTCAAAACCTAGTAGTTGTTCAGCATAAAATTTCTCTCTTAAGGATTCATTTAGAAAAATAAGATTTAAAAATCATTTGAAATAATTTTACATTCATATAAGATTCATATTATAAAATGATTTAATATCTTATAATCTAGCTACAGGGTAAAGGTTTTACTCATAATATATCCCTTACTCTTGGTTATACCCTTTGGAAACTAAACTAACCTCATTCCAAGTGATCACACCTTTATCATCATACTTATTTCTAAATACCCATTTATTTTTTATTAGACACTAAAATAGGCTAATGTTCATTATTAATATTTATAATATTCATGAGATTAGTTATTTATAAACACCATTTTAGTGCATTTTACACTTTGAACATTATTTCAGATTATGATTGTAATTCTTTGTTAAAGTGCACTATTACTTGGTACATATTTGAACACATCCTAAAATACAAAATGGTCTGGATTTTATTTTTATATTTGTATTTTTAGGTCTCCCATTATATAAGGAAAAATTTGTGCTTTTTGAGTACTTGAAGATTCACATTATAAGACCACCAAAATGGGCTTTCATGACAACACATTCTCGGAAAAGTAAACTGGACAGCAGCCCAATAAAGATATTGTAACAGCCAAGATCTAAGCCCAATGATTCTCATACTTTAACTGAAGATAGAGGAAATAATTTTTATCATTTCAAAAAAAAATTAAAATAGCTAATTTGGATGTTTTAAGGGAGTTCCAGGTGGCCCAAGTTGGACATAAAATTCTGGGCCAGATTTTACAGCACAGAAAAACATCCCACCATTTTGATAATATCTCACAAAACCAAATTCCATTTGGGATAAAATTTTAAAGAATGTTAGGAGAAATATGTATATACATTTTATTCTTCTATGTCTCACTCTAATTCTTCCATCTATAAGGTCATTTCTATGCCTCTTTTCGGTGGATGCAAGCTAGATTCTACTTCAGGTCAAGAGTGGAAAAGTCTAAGTTCCACAATATTTCCACCACCCTAAGCCTGCCATACTCAAGTGGAATGACTTTTACTATTGGAGGCTCACCCCAAGGCTCAAAAAATACCTATTTAAGGTATTTTTGTTGTAGGATTTATGGATATTAGGTTCTTTCTTTCATTGTAATGTTATGCTACATTTTTGTTGTCTCAAGTTTGTCTTTCTCATGTAAGTTGTTCTAATTCATCTTAGTTTATTAATAAAATTTATTCTTATCCTATTATTATGTTCTTCTCCATATCACGTTTATACCATTTCCTAAAGGTTTGAATTTATTCAAACCAAAAATTTTGAAATTATTCACACAACGATAGAGTGATCGCTTTATTTTTATTGTTTTTTTTTACTTCTTAAATTCCTCCCTCACGAGTCTACTTTCCGCTTCCATTGAAACCATAGCATCAATGGAGGGATAACCCACTTATGGGTTGATCCAAAGTAATATCAATGGGATGTATTGGATACTATTTCTCACTCCATTAATGTCTAGTCACTTTTTTTAATTGAGAATTTTGTTTTACTATATTTAAACTCCTTTATCCTTGTTGAATTTAAGGCCACACACTTCAAGTGCTAATACGAAATTTTTCCATGGAGTGCTCAAAACCTTGATCCTCCAAGTGTATAGGTGATTAGTATTAAGTTGTGTAGGAATTAAACTAGTAAGTGGTGATTTTGTTTGATCTTCTTAAATTAACCCATCACAAATATAAGAATTTGAAATAGTTGAAAAAGGAATGCATCCAATTCACCCCAAGTGATAACCTAGGATCAACTAATTCTTTTAAATTGAATTCAATTAAGTATCTTAGAATTAACTTAAACCCATATAATATCATCCCAAATTTTCTAATTTATATCCAAAAACAATCCATAGAATGTACGTGTATGTAGGTTACTTCTTAGGTCTCTGAGGATTCGACAACCCAAGCTAAACTACAATCGACCTCTTAACCCTAAAAACTTGGGTAAATTTGGGTGAGACCAAATTTTAGCACCATTTCTAGGGACCTAAGTATGTTATCTTAGACACTATAATCCTTTTCTCATATCTAATTCTCTATTATCACAACCACTTCTATGTTCTCACCCTGATTTCACTCTTATAGACGTCTATTTTGAACAAATTCAAACATTGAAACCCTCTCACTTATTTGACTACCCCAAAAAAAGTGTGATGTACAATGACCATACTAGTTTTTACAGGTTGGAAAATCAAAATCAACAACAATTTTTGAACTTCTATGCTCAACAAAACATCCCAACCTATAAAGACTTTCAATCCCAACAAAGACAATCTGAACATCCTCCAATGCAATTCCAACAATATTATCATCCTCCTGTAGAAGACCATTTGTATCAACACATTTTCCATCATGATCCAAAACCATTAATTGAAAAATTATGTCAACAAATGGAGATAATAACTTCTGAGGTTTCATCCTTGAGAGTAGAACTACAAAGCATTTAAAAAGTTATGGAACTCATTCCCATTCAGGTTGTCCATTCCTCATCATTCATAGAAGAATATTTTCTCCCAAAAACCACACATGAAATTACATAAGAAACAACCCTAGGAATTGGTATAGATTAAAAATATCAAGTAATTTTTGAAGGGTCTTTAAATCAGAATGAAATTTATTTTTTGGATTCGAAAAAAGATAATTTGACATCATGGATTGAGTATCCTAAGTATAACTCCATTAATGATTTTTCAAAAACACCAATCCCTAAACCATTGAGAGAAATCACAGAAATTGAGTCCATACCCATTCCTAAAACTAATCTTTCCAATTTTTTTGGTTGAATCTTCTATTCAAAAGGAACTGATTCTATTTATAAATTTAGAAAATGAAACTGATTTGTATTCAAAAACCGCGACCTGTGTCTGAATGTCCTATCCAACCCAAGCTCAAAATTATTGTCCTTCCTTCCATGCCAAGTATCCCTTCATAGGATATAACCCTGACATTTCAGTTGGAATTCATTCTTCTTTTGAAACCATAAATGTTGGAATGATCATTGATGTCTTTGGTAAGACTAAAATGGAAATTGGATCAACCATTTCTGACATTACTTGTATTTTCCCACTCATTGTAGAACATAGGTTTTTACATGACAAAAATTATAAAAAAATAATAATCAATATCAATATAGTAGAAGTGGATAAATATGGGGTCCTTAAAATGTTAAAAATTGGTATTGGGTAAGCTAGGGGGTTCATGTTGATCTAGTGACGTTAAATGAAAGTGTTGCATGGGAGGAAACCCATGGTTTTCATGATTCCAATAATTGTGAATCATCTTTATTTTTTAAATAGGATTAATAGATAAATTTGATATTTTAAAAAAATACTTAATAAATCAACTCTGAATATGATATTACCTTAGACCGTTGACATGTTCTTCTATTATGTGTATGGATGGGTATGAAAGGGGAGCACCATATTCATCTATGTCACATGGTGTGATACTTGAGTAATACCTTACCCATAAATTTAAAAAGAAGATAATGTATCATTAGTTAATTTTATTTTTATATGTTTTTAGGTTAAAATAAAAATAAAAAATATATAATAATTAATTAAAAAAATTAAAAGTACATGCCTTAGGTCATGGGGAAAACCCCGTCACAACCGGCGAAGATGCAGGGACTCGAACCTGAGACTGAAGGGAGATAGGGGAGTGCACATACCACTAACCTATGGCTTATAGTGTTTCCTTCTTCTATTTTATTTATATATATACTTATATTTTAAATTTTATATATCCACATATATATATATATATATTATTCTAATTTTTACTTGTTCTTGGTATCTATCTTTGGTATGCTTAAATAAACAGGTGTGTTTTTCCCTTTACTTTTATTTTTGTTTATTTAAAGGAACCTCAAGGGGTTCCCATTGTGTTCTAATTGTGTTGGTGTGTAAGATTCAGGGTCTAATGATATTGATGTATTTTTAGGAAATTTATATTTCCTCTAGGTTTACAAACACAAACTACCATCATTTACAAGGGTTCTCTGAGTGACATGGAGATCAAAGGAGTAATCAGGAGTGTCATGAACTTTAACTTTAAAAAACCAGGTAACTTTGTTCCATATTTCATATTTAAAATTACTTTTAGAACTTATCTCATCTACCTATACCCCCTTCTATATTTTGTTTTCTTTAAACACTGGGGATAGTGTTATTCTAAGTTAGGGGGTAAAAAAATGAAAAAAAAATTATTAATTTTGTGCGTATAAAAAAATTTGTGGAAAGAAAACTTTATTTAACCTTGAACATGATAATACAAATTTTACACTTTGAAACTGAATATCAAATAATTTAGCATTCCCTGATTCTAATTTTAATCCATGTATAATTTCATGAGCATAGATTTTGGAAAGTGTGGCTGTCTAATGTGATTTTTCACCGTTTATATTTTCATCCATTTAATAACAAAAAAACACAATGCACATCCTTTGAATAGTGGGGTTTTATTTTTAGTTCATGGGGTCCCCCAAATAAATAGCATAGGATTGGTGATCATTTTAGTTTTAATATGATTATTCAATAAAAAATAAATAAATAAATAAATTTGTGTGTATATCAATGAAATGACCTAACATGTGGCTTTCGACACTTGGGGATCGTGAATCCATAGTTTTCTGGCCCAGAGGTAGTAATTTTATCTCTATTTGTGGTAATTTGAATTTGTTTTTTACTAAGTTGACTCGAGATGCCTGAGTACATGGGCTTCACTTGGTTCCCTAAGGTCTTTGAGCCCGTGAGTCATCGGCAAAGTATCGATACAAGGGTTGACTCTTTTGAGTGCAATTTAAATTACCATGGCAATATTGAAAAAAAATTGAATACTCATATTAATATTGAAATGTGATTCCACCTAGCGCTTCTGTCATTTTCCCCTTGAATAAAGATGAACCCCCATGTCTATTATGATACACAACACATCCTCATGCTTAATTAATATTGGATGAAATATGGCGATGAATTTGAACAAAGTAATGGGATTGGGATTGGGATATTCTTATGAAACTATCTTGTATTAAAGTATTTTTACAGGTTTTATAATTGTTTGGTATAATTTTTTTTGGTGATCATTGTGTATTAAAATGTTTTTTGGAAAAAGGAATTCAAATTTCATATTTTTGAGGTATATTTTTCTCGGGACTAGGAAAACTCAAGTTGGGGGGTGTGATTAGCTACTAAAATAGGCTAATATTCATTATTAATATTTATAATATTCATGAGATTAATTATTCATAAACACAATTTTAGTTCATTTTACACTTTGAATATTATTTCATATTATGATTGTAATTCTTTTTTAAATTTCACTATTACTTTATACATATTTGAACATGTCCTAAAATAAAAAATGGTATTGATTTTATTTTTATATTTTATTTTCAGTTCTCCCATTATATAAGGAACAATTCATGATTTTTAAGTACTTGAATATTCACATTGGAAGACCCCCAAAATGGGCTTTCATGACAACACATTCTAGGAAAAGTAAACTGAATAGCATGCCAATAAAGAGACTGTAGTGGCCAGGATCCAAGCCCAATGATTCTAAAAATTTAACTGAAGATAGAGGAAATCATTTTAAACATTTCATCCAACAATTAAAAGAGATAATTCATATTTTTTAATGGATTTCTAGGCATCCCAAGTTGGAGATAAAATTCTGGTCCAGATTCTATGGTCCAGAAAAACATCCCACCATTTCGATAATATCTCGCAAACCAAAATTCTATTTGGGCTGAAATTTTACAGGAGGTTAGGATACATCTTGAGATCCATTTTCTTATTCTATTACCCACTCTAATTCTTCCATATAATAGGTAATTTTGATGCCTCTATTCTGTGTATTCAAGCTGGATTCCACTTTGGGTCAAGAGTAGAAAAGTCTAAGTTCCACAAGCTTTCCACCACCCTATGCCTGCCATACTCAAGTGGGATGACTTTAACTATTGGAGTCTTGAACTAAGGATCACAAAATTACTATTTAAGGTAGTGGTGTTTGATTATTTAGGTATATTTGGTTATTTCTTTCATTTTAATGTTATGCTGCATTTTTGTTGACTCAAGTTTGTCTTTCACATGTAAGTTGTTCTAATTCATCTTAGTTTCTTAATAAAAGTTCTTATTCTCATATTATTATGTTCTTCTACATATAAAATTTATACCATTTCCTCAAGTTGTGAATTTATTCACACCAAACCTTATGAAATTATTCACACAATGGTGGAGTGATCATTTTCTTTTTATTATTTTTTTACTTCTTCAATTCCTCCCTCATGAGTCTACTTTCCGCTTCTATTGAAACCATATCATTAATGGAGGGCTAACCCACTTATGGGTTGATCCAAGGGAATATCAAGGGGCTGGATTGGATGTTATTTATCACTCTATTAATTTCTAATAACTTATTTTAATTAAGAATTTTGTTTAACGATCTTTAAACTCCTTCATCCTTACTGAATTTAAGGTCACACACTTCAAGTGATAATACAAACTTTTACCATGGAGTTATCAAAACCTTGATCCTCAAAGTGTATATGTGATTAGTATTAAGTTGTTAGGAATTAAACCAGTAAGTGATGATGTTTTTTATCTTCTTAAATAAACCCATCTAAAATATAATAATTTGAAATAGTTGAAAAAAGAATGCATCCAATCCACCCCAAGTGATAACCTAGGATCAACTCATTATTTTAAATTTAATTCACTTAAGTGTATTAGAGTTCAATTAAACCCATATAAAATCAACCCAATTTTTCCACTTTATATCCAAAAACAATCCATAAAATGTAAATATTTGTAGGTTACTTCTTAGGTCTCTGTGGATTTAACAACCCAAGATAAACTATAATAGACCTCTTAACCTTAAAAACTTGGGTAAATTTGGGTGAGACCAAGTTTCTATAATTGGATAATTAGAGGTTCTATTAACTAAATCACATACCTTGTTACTATTGAACTGGTTTAATTCCTCTTGTATGGAAACTACCCAACTTTTATCACTCAAGACTTATTTTATGGTATTAGGTTCATTCTAGGATTATAAAGTAAGAAGTTTAACAAATTTAACAATACTTATTCTTTTCCTAACTCCCTCATCTAGGTTTCCTATAACAGTCTCTAGAGGATTGTTTTTAAGGTTTCTAATCTATCTAGGCAGCACACTTTTAGGTTCACTGGTTTTGAACCTTTGATAACTAGATTGTTCATTATTATGTTCCATATCATAATCCAATCTATTATTAAATATTGGTTCAAATACAATATTATCTAAATAATCACTTAGGTCATTAATTTGAGTTTTTTGTGATCAAATGGGTCACTTTCATAAAAATTCACATGAGTGCATTATTCAACGGTCCTTGAATTCTTTTTAAGAACTCTATAACCTTTATAAGTAGTAGAGTATACCAGGAAGATTCCATTGTCAACTTTAGATTTAACTTGTCTAGATTATCCATGGTTTTCAATATATACCCTTTGAATCCAAAAATCATAAAGTATCAAACCTTTAATATTATATTATTTCATATATTGTAGAGTGGTTTCTTGAAAATAGGCCTTATAAGAAATATGCTTATGAAATTGCATGTTGTGTTAAAATAAACATCCTGAAAATGAGTGGGAATGTTATATTCATATAAAATTGTTCTTGTAATTTATTACAAGGTCTTATTCCTCCTTTCAAAAACTCTATTCTATTGAGGTGACCTAGGGGTAGGGGAGGTATGTTTAATTCCATTATTTGAGAAAAATTAATTGAATTAATGATTATAAAACTCTCCCCCATGGTCACTTCTCAAAGACACAATTTTAGAATTTTTTAATTTTTTACTAACTTGAAAGTGTCAATAAAAATAATAAAAGATTTTCTCTTAATTCTTAAGAAATAAACCGATTTAAATCTTGAAAAATCATCAAATAAAACATAAAAAAATAAATTTTTACCTAAGTTTTTGGTTATATAAGGGAAAATCCATATGAATAAGTTCTAGTGTCCTAGAAGTTGTCACCTATTTAATTGGTTCGAAATATTACTTTTATTTCTTACCCATCTGGCATGCATCACATTATTTCCTTTTTTCCAATTTAGGTTGAGAAAAATCAAAAATAGGATTTTTCTTAGATATCTTTCTCAAGGATTAAACCTTAAAATTTCCAAACCTTTTATCCAAAATATAGGATTAATTAATTTCAGTATTAAAATAGTTTGCATTATATTTACACAAGGAATTTAGATCTTGGGAGTATTCATTTTCCACTCATGGTGCTCTAAACGTAATAAATTTATGCTTAAAAATAAAATAAGAATTATTAGAAAAAATAATAGATAATCCACCATCAAAAAGTTGATAAATACTTACTAAGTTGTGATTTAATCCTTTAACCTAAATAACAATGTTAGTGAGGAATTAATGTGGATATTTAACCGATCCAACTCCAGTAATATTTACTTTGGCATTTTCACTAAGTGTAACATAGAATCTATCAATTTTAGATAGCTAGTAGAAGTTATAAAAATATTCACTCATAATTATTGAATATCCATTACCTATAAACTATTTTTCATTATTTTTCCTATAGATATTTTCCCAATAAAACTAATAAAACAAGAAAAAAAATTGGTACCCAAATTTTTTTGTGTTTAGTAGTGTTAGATATTAAATATTTGGTAACCCAAATCTTTCTAAAATTCCATAACTAAAATTAGATACATTTATTAAAATAAAGTCCTTATTTTCACCACATAATTTCGGATATATTAAACTAAAATGATTAGCATAAAGACCATTTATTCTATAGTGAAAACATGTAATATTATAAATGTTTCAATTTTTTAACTAGGCATAAAATAATTATTTTATAGATTTGGTTTTTATAAATTACTATTTATGAATTTTTTACCTTTATTGTCTTTTTTTACCAAGAATTTGGTTGAAGTAATCCTCCCCCTTAGTAAATAAACTTGAAGTGTTTTTTATATTTTTAACTTCATTTAATAGTTCCTCTATTTTTTAGCATAGAAAACACAACAAGGAGCATATTTTTCAAAATTAGGTTTTAATTTTGAAATCTTCTTTGGAAGATCATATTTTTATTTTAACATGAAATTATAATAGTTCTTAAGGGTATTATTATTTTTATTCAATTATTCATAGTGGTATTATAACATTTAACATTTCTCATTTGATTTTTATTAGGTTCATTTTTTAGTAGCAAATTTAGTTTTAGAAGAAGAATAATAAATAATTTGAACCTATTTTTTATCCATAAAGAATATATTATCCTTATAATTATAATTATATCCTATAAATTAGAATTATAGTCATTAATAGAGTCTTATAAATCACTATATGTGGCCTTCATTACATTTTTATCCTTATTCTTAAAACCATATTTTCTTTTGAAATTATTTTTTGATTTATTTTAATTTTCCAATTGAAGGAAATCAGGCATGATATACATATTATTCTTATATTTATAAGATTTTATTCCTTTTAATTTATATTTAAATTTATATAATTGTTCAATTATTTCTTAAATAGTATTCTCTTATTATAAAACATTTCTAATTTTATTGAAAACATAAAAATTTATTCATTATATTTTGAGCATCTTGACTCTTCTTCATCAGATGTATCGGAAAATAAATTTTTCCTAACTATCCTCTCATAATTTTAAGTGGATAATTTCAAATAATTATATTGTTTCCTGATAAAAGTGTGATCATAAACCTATACTTTCACCTCTACCTCAGACATCATAAGAGTTTCGGTCAGATTTTTTATCTTGAAATCCTTTATAGGTGTGGATTGTTGGATGGAAGTAGATATTCCACTCCATTTCAGTGGTAAGACTCTAAGTACTTTCAATGATTAATCTGATTTATAGATATGATTCACCAAGTTACTAACATAATTAATAATCTCCGTGAGTATACCATTCATTTGAGTTTTTCTTTCACCATTTTTCATTATTAAGGAGTCAAACATAATCATATCATTGTTTTACCTTAGTTGTTTGATATTTTTAGTTCCATCATATGCTAAAATAATAGTTTTAAACATCTCATTTTCATTAAGGTGTTGTGAGAATAAATTGAATTAATTTTGGCTAAGAACATAGATAATAGAATTAATTTTTCTTGATGTAAAATCATATTATGCTTCTTGAGATGTATAACCTGACTTTAGTTCTTCTATAGGAATTTTTTATGGATTTACAGCTTTCATATAGACTTTTAAACCATTATTTTTTACATAATTAATCATTATAACCTTCTAAAATCCATATTTTTCTCCATTTAATAATATATATATTATCATATACATTTCTTCATTCATATAGGATATTATAGAAACTTTAGAAATAGATCTTCAGACTTAAACTGGTAAAGGTTAGGGAAAAAATAACTTTCCCTTATATCAATTTTTTTCCTAGTAGAGTTTCGTAAATACTCAATAGGGGGGTTAATTGAGTTCTTAAAATTTTAACCCCAAAATAATCAGGCCTCTTAAATAATTAATTGAAAATACCCAACATTTCTCAGTCAAATAAGTAGTATAGAAAAATCAAAAACAATAAGCATGACATGAGATTTTTATAGTGTTTCAAGGAATAATTATCCCCTATTCCACTCCACCAACACCCTCTCTTTTGGATTGGTGATTTTCACTGTAAGGGTCCTTTCCTAAGGAAATCAACAATTGTGTGAAAGAAATAGTAACTTGTTGCAAAAGGTACAAAGAGCCTTTAATAGGGATATCCATTATTATAAGATCTATCGACAACCTTTGTACACTCATCACAAGTAATTATAACTTATAGAAATAATAAAGTAATAAATAATAGATTAATAGCTTTAGAACATAGTTTCCTACATTAACTGACATTTTATAAAGAAAAATTATGGGGAAAGAATTTAAATTCTAAGTGTATTTTTAGAATATTCTTCAACTATGATAAATGATTTGAAACTTATAAGTAACAATCAATCTTTTCACAATTTTATAGATAATATAATCATGAAAACAAAGTATACAATCATTTTGTTCTTTAATATGTAGATATATTCTATGGTAGTTACAACACTCAAAATTTTGAATTTTAAATATTATAAATATATGTCAATAGTAGAGAAAATAAAATATTCTTAAAATATAACATATATCCTCTCATGTTACCTTCTTCTCTAAAAATATTAAGCATAGATGTATTCAATTTCATTAGTTATAGTATTTCTTGGAATGAACCATTTTCTTAGAAATCAGTAATTTATTTAAATTGAAATTTATTCATTTAGAGATCTCTATTTTTTTATAAAATAATATTAATAGTTACCTTTCTTAGAATAATAGAATGGTATTAATCCTCTAAGAAAAATAAATTAAATATTGAAAATAATATTTATTTTTAACACTTTTTCATCAAATATCTGTATTTCATAACTACTTTGAATGAATAACTATACTAATATTGATGAATATTTTTTCTCTATAGAAAGAAATTATTTTATACAAAAAAACTGATCTGGAAGTAATATCTTACCTCCTAATAAGATAATTCAATCACCATAATATAAAAATAAAGTTTTCAAATATTGAGGGTTCAACATTCTGAATCATGTAAGAAGAATAAATTTTTCAAATATTGAGGATTCAATATTTTGATCTCATAGGATAATTTACTTATAAAGTCTCCTTGTAAGATAATTTTCTTTCATTATAATATAATTTTCTTATTTTTGAAAATAATTTATTTATACAAACTCTAATAAGTTAAATTCCATCATCAAATATTAAATTCCAGTGTGATACATTTTATATCCATAAGATAAAGCATTTTAGATAAATTAATGCTCCATGACCATAAGATAATTCCCTTAATGAAATGTCTTTAAATTCTTGAATAAAATATATTTGAATGAAAAGCCTTTAAAATGAAGTAATAGTCAAGTAAATTTAAAGTATTAACCTAAAATCACTTAAGATAAGATTATTCTCAAAAAAATGAGGATTTTGTGAGAATCAAAATATATGAAATATTGGGAAATGTAGGGAAAAATTAGTATATCCAACATGAGGATTTGACAACAAAGCTTCATGGAAAGGGGTTTATGATTTGATACATAAAGATATAGAGTTTGGATTTTTATGTTCCTATTTTTTGTAATGTTACATCATGGATCATGGGTTATAGTGTGATCCTTCTCAGATATTATCAGGTTTGAGAGTTTGAATCAGATTTGAATGGATGAGATTTGGTGGATTTGCAACATTATGTTCATGGAAGGTTGACTTGTCATAGTTTGACCATGATTTTTTATGTCACTAACCGGTGCACTATCATATGGTCATAATGTATTGATTATAGGTCATGTCATGACTATGTGTTTTTCATTATAAGTATAAATCTATAAGTCCCATTGATTTCTCTCAGATCCCTTCACTTTATCTCAAACTACTGGCATTATTAGGCATGTTTTTTTAGATTCTCAAGCCTCTATTTAAAAAACTATAATCCTTAGATTCATGGGATTAATAGTCCTTCCACCTAAGAATGTTGAGGTTCCATTTGTGTGATTTTGGCCTCGATATCATCTCTTCTTCATGATATTCTTATGAAACAGTCATCAAAGCTCCCACTGAGCTAAGAAATTCATTACTTCTCCTTATTTTATGTTTTGATGTCAAAGTATCATTATTTAGATTCTTTGGGTAATGTTGGAATAAAATTAATTAAGATAATAATCAATTGATTAAGGAATAATAAAATATGGAATGTGATATTGTGATCACATGTGATTTATTCTATGATTTTATATCTCTTAATATTTTATAGACAGTGTGAAATTGATTGTTTTTATTATTATCATTTATACACATGATTTTTTACATTCTGAAATTTTTTAAATAATATAAATCTAGTAAATATAAAATGAATAGTGAATTATTATTATGATATGTGTTATTGATATTCTTAAAATCTACCAAGCATGAGGGTATTAATCATAGAATGTTTATTATTTATACTTAGTTGTTAATGATTTCTATATTTCTAAGTTATATTTATTTAAACCTTCTCATAATGAATTGTTTAATTCAAAATTCTAATGAAATTTTTTTCTGAAGTTTAAGATTTTGGGGTTGTTGTGAGCCTGACTTTTTTTATACCAGGTTTTCTAAGATTTTTTCTGATATTATATATTTGGTTTCCCCATAAGTGTTTCATTATAAAAATATATTTATTTCTATGTGTATATTCCATAAGATGGTATATCCATTTCTATAATTTTATTTGAACCTTTTATGATCTTGATATTTGGAAAGGGAAGAGATAATTTTCCTAGTTTATGGTAGTGGTCAGATAGAATAGGTTGAGAGTTGGGTTTTCCTATTATTAATTTTTTGTGTTGAGGTTGTTGATTGGTTAGTTGATAGGGGTTAATAGATGGGTTTTACTATATTTATTTTTGATTTTTTATTATTGTTTTTACTTATGTTTGTTTTTTGTGATTTCTAACTGCCTGATGTGGTTTGGTCTATAAAATTCAAGTACATATTTATTATGTTATTTTGGGTCAATACATAAAATATATGGATTATAGAATGGTAAATTGATTATAAATTAACTAATTTTATTTATTGTTATTGATGGTTGTATTTATTTCTAAATTAAATGATACCATGGTATGGTTGGATTAGTTCTTAAACAGAATGAGATAGAAATTTGAAAATTGATATATAAATTTTAAAAGCATTATAGCTTATTATAAAATTAATTGATTAAAAAAAACTCATAATGGGATTAAATAATGGTTGGAAATTGATAATTACTACATAGGAATGATTAATGATTATTGGGATAGTGAATAATGGGTAATAGGATAAATTACTAAATGAATTATTAGATGATGGACCTTGATGATCGTATTCTTATATGGGATCTAGAATTCTGGACCTTAGTAGTGGAAGCTAGGTCTCATGCAAGACAATAGATGTAGTTTGAGTTAAAGACTAAGTAGTTTCTCTTAGTTGGTTGGGTGATATTTTATAGATTATATTTTCTTATTTAATATGATCTACTGCTCAAGTTGGGTGGGAATTTGATGCCCAAATGTTTTGGGATCTGGGTGTTTTCCCCATCATCTTGGTTGGTGAGGAAAAAAATGGTTGACTTCTCTCTATTCCTTGATATCCATTTAGATGTATCATGATGTTTAGTTGTATCCATAATGTAATGGATTAAGGTATAGGGTATGTTTCTATACGGGCTATGATAGCTCTCAGTTTTATGATACATGTGTGTGTAGGATGTAGAATCTTAAGGTTATAACACATACATATATTCTGGTTATGGTAACTATTTTTACTATTGGTGTACTTGCATGGGATGTGATGCGTTGAGATATAATGTATGATACAAATGTTGTAGTGGATTTCAGACTAATTACTAGATTAGATGTGTCTAAGATATGTGTTCATGGGGTTTAGGATGATATATGGTTGAGATATGTGTGCATAGGTTAGAAGATGACTGATGATAGGGATTTTATCATATTATGTTTTATGTTGTAGTGTGAGAAAAACAAATTAGTGGAGAAGTAGATGCAAGGAACCTTTCACCAATATATGATTTTGATATAATGTTCTTATTTCTATTTTTTACTTGGTGGTTGAGCCTTAGTGAGGATAGGATATAGTTTTACCTACTTAGGTAATGATTTGGTTTCATTTTTTTATTCACTAGGAATTAGTATACTTCTTTCACATTTTTATGACATGTTTCAAGGAGAATCTTGGTGACTATTCGTGTATATTCACCCCATATATATAAATAAATCATTTTTTTAGTTTTTAAGATTTGGTTGTTGATCGAGCTAGGCATCACTATCTTGTAGATATTTTTAAGAGTTTTTTGAGTTTATGGTCATTTCCTAGGATTTTTTTCATATTTTCAGTTGTTTTCACTTGTATAGAAATGATTTTATGTATTGGGATTGATTATTTGTTTATTATTTTGAATTTATTGGAGGATCTTATCTTGTATCTTGTTCTCAGCATTATATATTAAGGGTAATTCCTCCCATTTTTATTCATATTATACCCTTAGTGCTAGTATACAACCCATATTCTATTAGAGGTAGGCCTCTAGGGTCTTCTCCATCTTCACTGCAAGCCTAAGAGGGGTATCGGTGGAGGGGGTCATGTTAATAAAAGTTTAATTTTTGCTTATACACAAAACCTACCAAAAAACTAAATTTCATTTGAATGTCTAAAAACTTTTTATTATAGAAATTAAACATGAATTTTCAATATGTATGATCAGGGTAATGAATATGTGGTGTGGTCTGCTTTTTGGTTCTCACTTAGTCTTAAAGTGATTTTATAAAATAAAAAAAATGGTTTTGAGTTAAATAATTCTTTCTTTTAAATTATATTATAGTATTTTTAAGTATTTTACCTCCTTGTTATATATATAATCTTCTATTGGTTTGTGGGATTATAATGTGGAATCTTTATTCCCAAACCATTAACAATGAAAAATAAATTGTATTATATGGTTTTAGAAATGATAAACCTACTCATTAATGATAGAACTAAGAAATCCAACCCTATAAAATATTTTTATTCTCAAAAAATTCATAATAATCTTATAATTTTTATTCCTAATAGATCATGTATCTAACCATCTAGACACATAATAAAACCTAAAAACAATGATAAAGTTCTCAAATTAACTATAGAGTGGCCCTATAAATTCAATGCCCCAAATAGAAAAAAATCATGGAATAACAAGGGTAGTTTTGGAATTTCAATTATTTCAAGGATATTTTGTATCATTTGAAAACTATTATGGGATTTTTAAAAATCATGGGCATCCTAAAACAAAGTTGGCCAAAATATATTAAAATTAAGAACCATGTAAGCAGCCTATTAGGGACTAAACTAGGATTCATATTCAAGGGTGTGAAATAACATCAGTGTGTACTAAAACTGTCCATTGGTAACACAACACCTTAAGAGATTATCATTACAAGGGAAAATATATATGGGCCATCCCAAATTCACTAACAAGACTCATTTATAAGAAATTTTTCTAATATTTAATAGGAATAAAAGATGATGCCAAATAATTGATAATTTTTTTATACAATTGAATAGAGTGTAGAACTAATTATAATTATTCATCAAGAAAATTTCTATTTATTTGAATTCACAGGGATGATTCAATGTACAAGAGTAGAAGTATCCTACTCATATGGCTACCCACTATATTTTTTTCTCCTTTATCAACACTAAATTCAAAATTAAAATTATGTTAGGTGGATCAATCAAAAAAATATATGTGGTTTATCAATAGGTTTTATAAATAGATATTGAAGGGTTTCATGGTCTGAGAACACAAACCCTTTTGACCCTAAATTTCATGACATAAATTTATCAAAGAAAAATATAATTTCATTAAATTATTTTTTTATTTTATTTTTTATAGATTTATTGGTTAGATTTTAGTATTCCTAATTCTTAAGTGTTGTGAAAAAATTGGACTATATTTGTATTTTTTATCAATAAGGTTCTAAATAATGTGATTAATTATATACTGATATTTAAGGAAGTTAAGGGAACATGTTGGGGTATGAAGGAACAAAATATATAACAATTTGGAAGTGTTTTTAAATGGTTTAAAAGGACTAGATATATGTTGAAATGGTTTTTCTTTGAGTAAAGTGAAATCATGAATGGTTATTAAAGTTTTTAGAAAAATAATAAAGGAAATTATCCTGCTAATAGGATATTTCATGATAATGTAGTAGATTTCAACAGTGCATAAGAAATTTCATTCATAGAGTTGGATCTTAGAGAAATGACAGAGACATTTATCCTATACAGAATATACTTGAGCCACGTATAGGAGATTTGATCTACCTATATGAAATTTTACCTATGCATAATATATTTGAAGTACCATAGGATAATTATTCCAATGTGTAAGACATTTCCTCTATGTTGTTGAGTTTAAAGAAATAGAAAATGAAATTATCCTAGGGGGATATAATTGTCCAGTGTATAATAAAATTTATTTACACAAAGATGATTTGGATATGGTTTAAGATAATTTACCTACATTGAGGTTACTTGGCTAACACATAAGACATTTCATGTATGTGATCCACCCATAAGATATTTTTTGAATAATGTATGACATTTAAGTATGCCAAAATTTCAATAAGAAAAAATCATATGAAGTATGAAATTTCAATAGGTCATAAGAAATTTGAGAAGATCATAGGAAATTTTGACAGCCATATTATATTTATATACTCATATGATATTCACAAATAAGGAAATTTCATGAAAACTATTGATTAAATACGAATCGGGGAGAAATAATTTTAGTGGAAAACATGAGGAATATTTAGATTGAATATTCTGAATAAAATGAAAAAAAATTATATTATTCTACTATGATGATCTTGATGGATTCAAATATCATGATTAATTAAATAATCATGATTAAAGACAAAATTTAAGAAAGATCATTTGAGTTGAATGACGGATTGTTAAGATGAGTTTCATGCTATGGAATAAGGTTTCATATCATTGTTCAGTTTACATGGAGATTTTTAATGACTTAAAGAATCATATTTTATGTAGGGTTACTAATACGTAAATAACCAAGTCTTCAAGAAATTAAAAATTAATATTCTTACTAGGAATTAAAATTAGTTTGAATGATAAAAATAAAATTTATATTTTTTTGACTGACATAAAAGGAAGATTGATATTGTTTCCAAAGATAAATGGAGTCTACAAAATTTCATTTTGAAAAAAATCATTCATGATATTCTTTGTGAATATAAAATATAGTAGGTACCAAGAAAATATGTGTGTGAACATTAATAGATATTGTAAAAAAAATATAGTGATAATTGAGAACTTAATATAAATTTGTATCGAAGGAAAAAGAACAAGTCTGAATCTAGGAGATATTTTATTGAAAGAGAAGACTCGATGCCTGAGCATTTATAATACTAAGAAATATCTATATTGTTCAATATATAGAGAGTGTTTCGAGGCCAAAAGTGTTGACCACCATTGTTTTTTGTTGAATTTATTAAAGGTGTGTACACGTGAACAATATCTTGTACACTTATGGAGGAAGATCATATCAGTTGGTGCATAAGAAACCAAAAGCTTATAAAGATCATTCTACCTTTAGATAAATGTTGAATAGAAGAGTTCTTTGTTAGGGGATATAATGAGTTACTACTAATTTGGATGCATAACCAATCGAGGAGTGAGTATTTTTGGTTTGGGAATATAACCAATCATGATAGAATAGTTGGTGTATAAGAGCCCAATTTTTTCTTCAGTTATGGATTTTCTATTTTCATTTAAACTCATTTTTATGTTCTTTTTTCTTAGACCCTAATCTAGGTTGTGGTCCAATTGGGAATTTTTTGTAAATGGAGAGACAGGAGGGTTATATGTCAGTTGTAGACTAAATACCTGTCATGTAATTAGAATATAATATGTGTATCAATTACAAAACATGTAATTGTCTATCCATAACCTTTCATGTTGTGTAAAGGGTCTTTCTAAGGGATAAAGTCCCTGATCTTTATATGACATGTAAATCATTTACACACTGTGTAAATACCTGTGTCAGTTTTTTAAAAATAGAGGAAGGGGAATATATTTTGGATAGAAAGTCTCACCTCCTCCCTCCTCTCTCACACAAGATCGCCCAAAGAAGCCAAGACCTAGGATTTGACCCTATTTCACTGTCCGATTTCAAATTTTGGATATGTCTATCCTGTTTGATGTGTGCTGGTAAAATCTTCTTTCATCTTGTTCCTTTCATAATTTTACTTATCCTCGATGGATTTATCTAGGTGCGGGCTCATATGCCCTATTTTCACAGTGTTCATCCATTATTTAGTTTTATTATAATCTAGTACAAACTAAGGGGAAATATTGGATAAGGATAGTACTAGAGGCCTAAGCTAGGTGTTTTATGACTTTTCTATAAAAGTATCACTCTTTATAAACTTTCGTTGTTGTGCGGATGCCGGTTTCACCAATCATTTCATATTAAATTAATATTCAATGTTTATAATTATTAAACACATGTTATTGAGACCCTTATATATATATATTCATCACATGATTTGAGGTTGTGACCTCAACACCAACCACCCCAAGTAGGGTTCTTCATTATTTATGCCTTGTGAACTCATGTTGGGTTTATCTACAGCACTGTTCAGGTGTGCTTTGAATTGACCTTGATAAGGTAATTGTTTTAATTAATAAATGAACCTATTAAAGGTTAAATGGAATGTGTTTTATAGATATCACTTGAAAATTCTAAGTTAATTGTTCCAATTTAATAAATGACTCCTTGTTTTTTTAATGTAAAGTATATTTATAGATATCACTTGGCCTAGTTAATTATAATTTAATGGTAATTGGTTTCATGTATTTAGACCTCCTTATTAGGATTATGAAAGTTAAAGTAATGAACCTAATAAATGATTAAGTAATTAATGTGGTAATTGGTTGCATATCCTTATCCCTCTTTTCATGATTATGAAAGGTAAAGGAATGAACCAAATAAATGATTAAGTCATTAAAGTGATAAATTGTTGCATGTACTTAACATAACTTGTCACATTAATTAAATGTATGTAATTAAACTAATAACTTATTAAAATTCATGATTATTACATGGACTAATTAAATAAGGATTTATGTATAAGGTGCCAATTGCATGTGGACCTTTTAATATTTATAGTAGTGTTCAGACTTGAGCCAGTCTTGGATTCCAAAGGGAATTCCTTGAGAACTCAGAGGACATCATTCTGATTGAAGTAGTCTAATTCCAAGGTAAATACCTACCTTGGGACATGATCCTTTTCTACTAGTGGACTCCCATCATGATTTCATTGAATCCCTTTACTATCTTCTAGATATTATGATGCCTCAAATACACTCCTTGGATCTACCTTGATATATTTGGACACGTGGCACCATGGATACACCCCATTGGGCCTAGTCATGCTTAGCCCATGTTTACCTTGGATGATATCCTTGGACTTGGTTAGAATATACTACAGTGGAATGCCTTGGGTGATGCTTCTTGGCTTACACTAACACCCTTTAGCCAGACTGCATGTTATTACTATGAGTTAGCTTGACCCTTGAGTTCAGAGACACCATGGTCATTACATTGGATCCTATTTCATTATCATTAGTATTATAGGATCCTTGGTTATTAAATTGGATCCTCTTTACTATTAGAATCATTATAGGATGCCTTGTTTATTACCTTGGATCCTCTTTCATATTATCATCATCAAAGGATTCCTTGGTTATTACCTTGGATCCTCTTTACTATCATCATCATTAATGGATTCCTTAGTTTCACCTTATATCCTTCCACTTTATTTATATTATATATATTGTGGTTGAAACTTATTTTAAACTAGAACATAAATAATTAAATGATTACATGTCCAGACACCAGATGAGGCTGAAGTGGGTATTTGGATGTTTAAATTACTATATTTTCTTTAATTCCATATATATATATATTCACATAGTTTGAGTTTATTTTCACATACTATATTTTATATACGTTGTTAGTGGTGGCCTACTGATATTTATCTCACATCATATATGGGTTTCAAATGCTACTCGAGAAGATTACATGTATGGGGGTGGTGAAAAGGGGAAGCGTCCCACTTTGGAAACCTGATCTTTCTTCCTTTATTTAGGATGGATATTGGTATCAGATGATCGAACCAGTGCTCATGATGCTAGATAGTTTTTGGATTCGTTTTTATTATTTTCAATAGCATGTATTTCCTTCTTATTTTTATACTTATTTTTATGCTTTATAGATACATGACATACATTATCATCATTTTTTATGTAATTTAGTTTCAAACTCTTGAGTATTATTATTTGATGCTTGAGTTTTTCATCATTTATGTATGCTTCTACTAAGATATACATTTACCTTATGCTTCCACTATTTTAATATTCTTATTATATTTGATGTGTTCCACTCTAGTTATGAGGGGATATTCTCCCCAAGGACACACCTTAGGCCCTGTCTACTAGTCAGTAGCCTCTGGAATATGGGAAGGCACGCTTGAGGCCATGTGACCCACCAGCTCGAGGAACCTCTGAGTGGAACCTAGGTCAAGATATCACAAAGTAGTAAGAGTGCTTTTTTTCTTACTTTACTATTTTGAAACAATAGACAGGAGATTAATAATTCTTTTTAACTTGATTATAATCTATTCTTGGGAATAACTAACCTGTGTTCCGGGTAAATACTAAATTTCCTAAAATAAGAATTGTTGTTAGGTATTTTTCTTATTACAGTTGATAAAATTTCACCATTGGGTGATGCAAATGATATGTGATGGTTATTATTATTATCATGATTGAGGATTTCATTTTATCCTTGGTCCGATGATATGATGGAAAGGAAAAATAATCATGAATAATTATAAGAACCTAAAAATCACATACCATGACATATAGGTTCATTTCACTTCTTGTACTTTCCTATATTTCATGTTATTATTGAGTGAGCCATGCTTGATATATATTCTTATGTTGCTAACATGTGTTACAAGTCATGGGAATTGGTTATTTAAAGTTTTATCATTAATCTAAATAGTGTTTTACTTTATAGGTTGATGGTGGAATCTTAAAAAGCTAGTTTCTACACATGTCATCTATGTACCTCTGGTTACATGAGATACTATTTGGATACGATTGAGTGATTACCAGTTTCAATTTATGAGGTGTATGGGCCTTCGTAGATTGGAAGGGATAATTTACTAATTGGATCCATCATACATTACCTGTTACATTCTGAGATCGAATGTATATGGGGTTAAATAGAAATTAAATGGGTGTCGATTTTAGTGATAAGGTGTATGGGTCCTTATTCATTGGGAATGGAAACCCATTTTAATCAAAACTTGATATATTCATATAAGAAAATGAAAACCTAAAAAAATATTAACTTATAAACATGAAATGGTTTCTATTAAATGAGGTGGAAAAGTGTAAATGACCCTTCACCTACTAGAACCCCTATAAATTAAATTCAAATACTTACCAATACCTTGGACTTATAAACAGGTATTTAGGTTATTATACCTTGGGTAGTGAGCCGTTCTTATTATTATCTACTTCCACTAGTACTTCTATATATTTAAAATATTGTTCTGGGTGTGTGATTGGAATTTGTAGAGCTATTACACAATGATGTCCTCATTTCATGTGATAGGATAGTGGTGATGACCATACTCCATATATAGTGGTCCTTAATCCACCAGTCTTACTACTAGGAGTGACACTTGAGGAAATCCCTATTATACCTGATCTGGGCACTGATTCTCATCTTCATGAGAGTTTTCTATGTCTGATGTAGTCCATGAAGGGTGCTCTATGACCTACACCTACAATGACTGATCTGACTCGTGAGTACCAACAATAGTATCCTTCCACCTTTTTAGGGGATTCTAATCCTTAGGCTATTGATTCTTGGTTGGAGGCCACTATTTCTATCATCAAGCATCTAGATATTTCTCTATATATGGGGGTCATGATTGAAACCTATATATTATGTGATTCAGTCAAGCACTGGTGGGATTTGATTACCCATTCTAGTCATCATTAGGTCATGGTCTAGGAAAACATTATGACTACATTCTATGATTACTTTTTACCTCAGATACTAAGAGGTGACCGAGGGAGAGAGTTCATGCACCTAAAGTAGGGTGTTATGTCTGTTATTGGTTATTCAGTGTGTTTTACTGATCTATAGCGTCTCACACCACATTTATCTAGTGGTGAGTTATCTCAAGTGAGATGCTTCAAGGATGAGCTCAAGTATACCATTGACTCATAGGTGAATGTCTTTCTCCTGCCTACCCTTTCTGAGATCGTCAATTAGTCTCTTATCACTAATAAAAATATAAGAGAAAATAATATTACTAGGTATGGAGTTTTAGTGCTAAGGTAGAGCAGTAGTTATTCTAGTAGCGGGAAACAAATATTTGAGGCTTCTCATTAGAGTAATGTCTGGCAGAGTACCCATACTAGAAGCTCTATTATATGCCATTAGTGTGGGAGGTAGGGGAATATAAAGCCTTAATGTGATAGAGACCATCTTGGTTGTCATTCATGTGTCCATATGGGGAATATTTAGATATTATATTTAACCTCTACACCTACTTCAAGTAGTAGAGGATGTTCACTAACTCCACCTTTAGAAGCAGGATCAGTTGTGTCATGTCAGTCATGGTGTTGGAGTAGAATCAAAAGGACTAGCTAAGGAGAAAGTTGTGGTCATGGTTACATGAATTTTGATATCAGCATTAGTATATAGGACCTTCTCAGGGTAGTCCTTCTATAGGATATGGTCTTGGATCAGGTCAGATGTATGCTTTATAGTCTATACCTGAGGATCAAAGTGCAAGAACATTTATAGTAAGAGATACTATTCTAGTGGCCTCCACTATTGTATATCCATTATTAGATACAGGTTCTTATCACTCATTTATCCCTTTATCGACCATGGAAAGTCTCAAGATCAAAATTTAGTAATATTATGGTGTGATCACCCTGGATACACCATTGGGAATAAGGTTAGAGGGAATATTCCAATTTAATGATTTTCCCCGTGATTTTGGTAGTTTTTCTTTCCTATGGGACATATTCATACTTGAGATGACAGGTTTTTATATCATTCTCAAAATAAATTGGTTGGTTCTATATCACACCTATGTGGACTGCTATCACTATATGGTGTCGTTTACATCACCAGAGGGTAGTATATTTCTTTACAAGGGTGAGTGGAATTCCTAGGCCATTAGAGCTGGACTAAAGCATCATGGGCTAGGTGGAGTGACTGCCCATATTTCTAGTCTCTTCATGGAGGATCAGTAAATACATCCGGAGCACTTTCCTTCCATAGTAGATCATTTCAGATATGTTTTTCCTAATTATTTTTCAGACTTACCTCCTGAGAGAGAGGTAGATTTTATGATTGATCTTATTCTAGGAGTATCTTCAATATCTATTACTCCATACATGATGGCACCTATTGAGATCCATGAGCTCAAGAGATGACCGTAGGATCTTTAGTATAAATGTTTTAGCTGACCCTGTACTTCCTCTTGGGGTTCACCTATGATTTTCACTAATAAGGAGGATGGGAATCTCCATTTATGCATCGTTTACCAATGGTTATGTAAAGACCCATAAAATTCAAGGGAAATTTTTTCTTAATTTTCTTTGGGATTTTACAAGAATGCAGTTTCTGACGGCACTTGATTCCGAGGCCCGGTGTGCCCGGAATCAATTTCCAAAGTTTAGCTCGGGTGCGTTTAGTGAACGAACGAGCAGGTTTTCCTAACTTTTGAACCGGTTCTCAGAATCGAAATCTGAGGGCACCAATGATACTGCAGCATCGGTATTTACTTAAGAGGACCATTACCGAAGATGCGTTTTCTTAGGAGGAGTTGTTAAAAATTTGTGGATTAATAATGAATTGAATAAAAAAATTGTGGAACAATATTTTATTAATTATTTATCCTAGTGGTTATATCCAACATGGGGTAGTTAGGGTGGGACCCACAAGCCCCTAACTACCCATGTTAGGATTAAAGGTGAGGTGGGGCCCTCACGAGCCCCCACCTTTTCACTTTCCCCAAAACTCCTTAAAACCCCCCTCTTTAATTTTGTAACTCATCTTAAATTGAGTAACCTTCCTTTTCCTCACTCCCTCCTCTCTTTTTTTTTGAAAACCCTCCACCTCCCACCTCCTCTCATTAATGTGCCAACACCTTAATTTAATGAGTTAAGCTCCCTAAATTAATTGATTCATTTGAATTAATTTGAAAGGAATGACTTTTTTTATAATATTGGGGATCCTAATGTTTTATTTGCCTTGGAAAATATTGGTTGGGAGACTTTGGGAGAATTAGGAAGAACGACATTCTCTCGTCGACGAACGCCAACTCCACTGAAGATCGACGACATGTTTACCTTCTTCCTTCATCCGAGGAAAGAGCGTGAGGTGACGCCCACGAGGAATGCTGATTTTCTTCCTCTTCCTTCATGTCAAGGGAGAAGACACTGCCCGCATAGAGCATCATCAACGTCTTTCCTTCCAACGTTGACGAAGCGACGCTACCATCCCGCGACTTTCTCAACGAATGACGAACGACACGAGGTAGGGGAATTTATTTGGTATTCTCTTTATCTTTTGAGAAAAGAACAATGAGCACGGACCAACCATTTCCAGGTTGATCCGCGGATCATTCATTCATGCGGGTTGATGTTGAGTTTAATTGTTTTTTCCCGTGAATTATTTCATCGTCGTACGTCGACTTCTATTTGTTGGCCGCTTTCTATCATTATAATGGGAGGAGGTCGGACCGCACAAACACGACCGACTCTCCTCCCCCTTGTTGTTGATTATGTTACGGCTCGAATGAAGGTGGCGCGGTGCAACGACACCGCGCGGAAACATGGAGAATATGTGTCCATGAAACCATCCTATAAACTATCAATTATGTGTATTGGATATCCATTTTTCATCCCTTGATGGATTCAAATGCCAAATAATTTCTTTGTGTGTTTGGACATATGGGTCAGTCTCTAAACTATTTTACAAAATATAATGGTGGGCCTACTCCCAATCTGTAACATTGATTGTGACAACCTCTCTTCTAAAATTCCTTCACCCGCAGTATGTCCAATGTGACGAGATTTCAGTAGATCAATCCTTCCCTAACCGGAATGGCTTAGCTATTCCGGAGGCGGAGTGGTGCGGCTTTAAGCCTCGCCGGTTTTCGTCGACCGCAGGGGATTGTAACCCCCACACCCGCTGGCCATGCGGGCGCCGTGCCGCGCCAGTGCCAGCGCCAGGCTGGGCTGCCCAGGCCGGGCCGGGCCGCGCCTTGGCCGGGTCGGGCCGTGCCCAGGCCGTACCGGGCCGCACAGGCCGGGCCGGGCTACACCAGCCGGGCCGGGCCGCGCCCAATCGGGCCGGACCCGGACCCGGGTCGGGTCGACCCGGTTCAGGCCGACCCAGGGGGGGTCTCGAGCCGGGTCGGACCGGGCCCGAACCCCCTATTTTCGGGCAGTTTCCATTCAAACGTCCATAACATGGGCTAAGGATATATGATCGACGCACCATCATTTGCGATGTGATCCTTAGATCGAGACGGTCGTTTCGGTATATTACACTCAAGGTTTCGGAGAAATTTGGGTACAATCGGGTTGGTTTGAATACGAGACCAACCGGGCCCTCGGAGCGGAAATGGAAATATCTTGAGCACTGGACGTCCGATTGGCGTGCCGTCGACTTTGTTCGATTCCTCTTGATGAGACGGAACTTTTGGCATACTTTTCCCGAGGTTTGGACGCAGTTGGAGTATGGCCAGGTTGGATTGTACCCGAAATCCAACCGGGGCCCTGGAACGGAAAAGCTGTTATCTTTCAGACCGGACGTCCGTTTGACGAACCGTCAGCGGCGTTGGTGATCACGTTGAGAAACGGTCCCTATGAGTATACCCTATTAGATTTCGGGGTACAGTTGAGATATGGCCGGGTTGATTTTCACATGAAACCAACCGGGCCCTTGGGACGAAAAGGCTAATAACTCACAGACCGGGCGTCCGATTGATGCGCCGTCTATTGTGTTGAGACCCCTATGACGAGGCGGTCCTTTGCAATACTTCTTAGTGGGACTTTGTGATACTTGGAGTATCGACCAGTAGCTCGTGGAGCATACCCTCCCGGAGACGAGTGTGCGGAGTACGGAGACCGTGTAGCCGACTGAGACTTGACGATGGCTGATCGATCGACTCGGTGAGTTTCAGATAGCCCAATGAGGAAAGCTTGGTTGTAGAGGCAGACCCACGGTGGAGGATCGCTTGGTTATAGCGGCAGACCCGCGGTACTCAACAGAAGGAGTACCTATGGAGGCTATGAGGGGGAGCGCTTGGTTGTAGCGGCAGACCCATAGTGGGAAGCGCTTGGTTGTAGTGGCAGACCCACGGCGGAGGAGCGCTTGGTTGTAGCAGCAAACCTGCGGTACTCAACAGAAGGAGTACCTCTGGAGGATATGAGGGAGAGCGCTTGGTTGTAGCGGCAGACCCATGGTGGGAAGCACTTGGTTGTAGCAGTAGGCCCACAGTACTCGACAGGTGGAGTACCTCAGCAATCTTAGGTTAGTACCTCAGAGTCGTGACAGGATTACTGTACACTCCAGAGACGAGGCTCTTCAGCAGTTACGGTTTCGATAAGTGAAAATCCTGGTTTGAGATGAGTCTATGATCTTTGTGTTTCCTCATGATTGAGATGGGTCACTTGATAACTTAGGTATATGTATGGGCATATACCTGGGTAGTGGTTATCCGTTGATTTCATAATCTTTGTGTTTCCTCATGATTGAGATGGGTTACTTGATAACTTAGGTATATGTATGGGAATATACCTAAGTAGAGGATATCTGTTGAGATCTTCCTTGTGGTTATCCTTGTTGGATTTAGTGAGACCTTGAGGGTCTCGGGGTCCCTACTGAGTATCGTTATACTCACCCATGCACGGGCTATGCCTGCACTTCGTTATGTTGGTTGCAGACGACGGGAAGCGTTGACAGAGGCCGAGTGTCCGAGGGCTGGATGGTACTCAGAGGTGGACCTCATGACGAGTTAGTATACGGAGGTGGACTTTACGGCGAGATAATACTCGGAGGAGGTTGAAGGGAAAGAGCGTTGTGGAGGCTATCTGTACCTACCCTTCAAGTAGGATCCTTGTTGGATGATCCAGGAGCTGCGCTATCTGTACCTACCCTTTAGGTAGGATCTGTGGTGGACGATCCAGGAGCTGCACTATCTGTACCTACCCTTCAGGTAGGATCCTTGGTGGACTACCCAGGAACGGCTTGTCACCTTCCGGTTGTTTTGTCTTTTACCTTGTACTTTATAGTTGGGCTTGTATTTCCGGCCCCCTTTACTTTCAGCACTGCTTGTATTCAGTTTTACCTAGTGATTACTTCCGCTTGTACTCTGTGGTTTTTAGTTTACTTTTATAAAGGAAATGCCTTCCCAGTTATCAGGATTTATGCCTTTGGTGCTAGTCACCAGCCCCTGGCCTTTGGAAGGCAGGCTTGGGGTAGTCACGGCACGGGCCCCGAGGACGGGTCGTGACAAATTGGTATCAGAGGAGTTGGTTCTACCGAAGAACTTAGGAATATGATATTTTCTTTCTGTAAAGCAATAGTGTTAAGGGTACCGAGTGTGGTTTTCATTTCAGGGAGTCCAGTGTTGGTGCGGCGGCCGACGTATCCGTACACCAGGACCCTGACTTCTGATTTCCGACTTTGTGCATGAAAACACTGATTGCGTGTGTGTTTCCAAAAGTTTTAAAGTCAGTTCAAACCAGGTCAGCTCACCAGGTATAAATTGTTTGACCGTGTCGTATCTATTTAGGATGTCTCCATGCAGACAGTCAGTTGGAGTTCTGAGATAGTACACGATGACGGCCCACCGAGCGACGAGGCTCCAGTGCGGAGCCCTTTTTACTATGTTGGAACCCTCGGGTGGTGTACCAGCAGCACCACCACCTGTTGGGCAGCATATTCCACTAGCCATACTAGCAAATTGTGCACACTAGTAGAGCGTGTTGCACGAGTTCCAGCAGTAGAGGCCTCCGAGGTTACGAGGTGAGGCAGATTCCCAGACAGCAGAGCACTGGCTGGAGGCGATTGCTAGAGTATTCCACCTAGCTGAGACATCAGTGGAGTGGACGGTGGACTTGGCTACTAGTGTTTTCCAGTGAATGACCATGAGGATGTTCTGCATAGTGATGAGGCTTCGGTACGTGGACCGATTCCTAAGATAGTTCCTTCGGGTAGTGTGTCAGCTATACATCACTACCTGTTGGTCAGCAGTTACAACTAGTGGTACCGGTAGGTGACACGTGTAGACTTACTACCTTATACGTGTTCCAACATCAGATACCCTCAAGTTACGAGGCGAACCTAACTCACAGGCGGCTGAGGACTGGCTCGAGGAGGTGGCAGAGAGTTTTCTAGAGCTTATACAGCTTCGGCAGGACGATGTGTCGGTAGCTGAGAATTCATCGAGGCATACCGAACATTCCAGGTACTCGATGAATACGATTCGAGCCATCACTTTTTCCTCTATGCATTCCTACTCACTTTAGGGTGCTAGGGAGAACCTTGAGGTTGAATGTTCTTTGGATGAACAAATACAGCTAGATATTGTTAGAAGTTGGAACGCAGCGAGCTGGTGCCAGTCTCAGAGACTTGGGCGTGCGAATGTTTCAAGAAGAGGAAATGTTAAGGACAGATAAATCTGCAGAGCAGCAAACGTGGAGGCAGAGCTAGGAGAGTAGCATGAGGTGGTGTACATTTCAACATGTTACAACCACCCGCCTTTGTTGTCCCCTCCAGGCTCAGGGAGCTGGAGGGCAGGGGAAAAGAGTAGTTGCATGCGGTCAATGAGTGCGGCCGAAAGGGGCTCTAAGGATGATTCGAAGTGCGGACTTTGTCTTCTACTAGCTGTCGTAGCCACATAAATTGATACGAATCATCCCTTCCTTCCATGAATCTATTCCCAGACCTAGAGTTTCCGGTTAAGCCTTTGACTTGACCCTCATGTCTGGAGATACCTTTAGGAAGAGACTCGATAGTCACACTTACGCTAACGGTGTGATCTGACCCTTGAGGTGAGAGTCTCGGTTGGGACCTCTTGGTGGCAGCGTTGAGGCCTTACGACGTTAGTTTGAGTATGGATTGGTAAATCACTATTCATACTCAAATTGATGGTATTAGGCAAACTTTGGGATGGGTTTTCCTTAGTCGGAAAAAAGGAAACCCCAGGCAACACAGGATAAACTCGTGCATAGGAAGGTGTAGCCGATCACTCTTGAGTCATCCAACTTTACCCTCGTGGCATCAGGAGTTTTGAGTTTCGGTCCTAATCAGGAAATGGAGGCCTCTAGAGTTCTAGGATGATGACCACGTCCTTATACGGGTCTCACCTAGACAAGGTTTACAAAAATGTGGCCGAGGCGGAAAGTTATCTCTGAGGTTCAACAGACCTTTCTAGGTCCTCAGTAGGGTAGGCGAGGTTGTTTACCGCTTGACCCATCCACCTCAGTTGCACCAGGTGCATGACGACTTCCACGTATCTCAACTGAGGAGATACGTGCTTGACACAACGCACATCATCGACCTCAGGGAGTTAGATGTCGATGACAGGGCGACATGCACGGGGGTTCCAGTAGAGGTTGAGGGTCGACAGGAGTGGATCCTACGAGGATGGTCGATTCCTCGGGTGCGCTTTCACTGGCAGTATGGGAACCTCCAGGTGAGCACATGGGAATGGAAGGCTCAGATGCGTGCTCAATACCGCTTTTGTTTCCCCATTTTGTGTTATAGCTTTACGGGGACGTAAAGCTCTGAGGTGGGAGTAATGTAAAGACCCGTAAAATTCAAGGGAAATTTTTTCTTAATTTTCTTGGGGATTTTACAAGAACACGGTTTCTAATGGAACTTGATTCCAAGGCCCAGTGTGCCCGGAATCAATTTCCGAAGTTTAGCTTGGGTACGTTCAGTGAACGAACGAGCGGGTTTTCCTAACTTTTGAACCGGTGCTCGGAATCAAAATCCGAGGGCACCAATGAAACTGCATCACCAGTATTTGCTTAAGAGGACCATTACCAAAGATGCGTTTGCTCAGGAGGAGTTGTTAAAAATTTGTGGATTAATAATGAATTGAATAAAAAAATTGTGGAACAATTTTTTATTAATTCTTTATCCTAGTGGTTATATCCAACATGGGGTAGTTAGGGTGGGACCCAGAATCCCCTAACTACCCATGTTAAGATTAAAGGTGAGGTGGGGCCCTCACGAGCCCCCACCTTTTCAATTTCCCCAAAACTCCTTAAAACCCCCCCTCCTTAATTTTGAAACTCATCTTAAATTGAGTAACCTTCCTTTTCCTCTCTCTCTCCTCTCTTTTTTTTGAAAACCCTCCACCTCCCACCTCCTCTCATTAATGTGCCAACACCTTAATTTAATGAGTTAAGATCCCTAAATTAATTGATTCATTTGAATTAATTTGAAAGACATGACTTTTTTTATAATATTGGGGAGCCTAATGTTTTATTTTCCTTGGAAAATATTGGTTGGGAGACTTTGGGAGAATTAGGAAGAACGACATTCTCTCGTCGACGAACGCCGACTCCACTGAAGATCGACGATGTGTTTACCTTCTTCCTTCATTCGAGGCAAGAGCGTGAGGTGACACCCATGAGGAATTCCGATTTTCTTCCTCTTCCTTCGTGTCAAGGGAGAAGACGCCACCCGCATAGAACATCGTCAACATCTTTCCTTCCAACGTTGACGAAGCGACGCTACCATCTCGTGACTTTGTCAACGAATGACGAACGACACGAGGTAAGAAAATTTATTTGGTATTCTCTTTATATTTTGAGAAAAGAACGACGAGCGTGGACCAACCATTTTCAGGTTGATCCGTGGATCGTTCGTTCATGCGAGTTGATGTTGAGTTTAATTGTTTTTTCCCGTGAATTATTTCTTTTCCGTACGTCGACTTCTATTTGTTGGCCACTTGCTACCATTATTACGGGAGGAGGTCGGACCGCACAAACACGGCCGAATCTCCTCCCCCTTGTTGTTGATTATGTTGCGGCTCAATTGAAGGCGGCGCAGTGCAACGGCACCTCACGGAAACATGGAGAATTACGGCAAGGATGTGCGGCACCATCGCGCCGCGCCGTTGAGGCCGAACGAAACCGCGGCTGGAGTCGGGGCCACGGAGGTGATTTGAAGACTCCGCTGGTTGAATGTTGTACGCGGATTGATGGGTGATGAAAAACGGGGCCGAAAAGTCATTTTGAAGCCTCTCTGGTGAATGTCGGGTCCCGGGAGGACCGTTGGCGAAGACGGCAAGCAAAACGGACCACCGGAGCGCGTCCGGTGGTCCGCGGAAGGCGGCGGCGGCGCGCCACGCCGGCGTGGCGGTGCCAGCAACCGGTGGCAGTGGCGCGCTGCCAGAACGGAACCTCTGCGGCTCAGCCGTGGCAGTGGGCCTAACCGGAACGGCTTAGCCATTCTGGAGACGAAGCGGCGCGGCTTAAAGCCGCGCCGGTTTTCGTCGATCGCGGAGGATTGTAACCCCCGCACCCGCTGGCAACGCGGGCGCCGCGCCGCGCCAGCACCAGCGCCATGCCGGGTCGGGCCACGCCCAATCGTGCCGGACCCAGACCCAGGTCAGGTTGACCCGGTTCGGGCCGACCCAGGGCGGGTCTCGGGCCGGGTCGGACTGGGCCCGAACCCCCTATTTTCGGGCAGTTTCTGTTCAAACACCCATAACTTGGGCTACGAACCTACGATCAACGCACTGTCAGTTGCGATACGATCCTTGGATCAATATGGTCGTTTCGGTATATTACACTCAACGTTTTGGAAAACTTTGGGTATGGTCGGGTTGGTTTGAATACGAGACCAACCGGGCCCTCGGAGCGAAAATGGGTATATCTTGAGCACCGTACGTCCGATTGACGTGCCGTCGACTTTGTTGGATTCCTCTTGATGAGACAGAACTTTCGGCATACTTCGCCCGAGGTTTGGACGCAGTTGGAGTATGGCCGGGTTGGATTGTACCCGAAATCTAACCGGGCCCCTGGAACAGAAAAGCTGTTATCTTTCAGACCGGACGTCCGTTTGACGAACCTTCAGCGGCGTTGGTGATCACATTGAGAAACGGTCCCTGTCAGTATACCCTATGAGAGTTAGGGGTATAGTTGAGATATGACCGAGTTGGTTTGTACACGAAACCAACCGGGCCCCTGGGACGAAAAGGCTAATAACTCACAGACCGGGCGTCCGATTGACGCGCCGTCTGTTGTGTTGAGACCCCTATGACGAGGCGATCCTTTGAGATACTTCTTAGTGGGACTTTGTGATACTTGAAGTATCGACCAGTAGCTCATGGAGCGGACCCTCCTAGAGACGAGCGTGCGGAGTACAGAGACCGTGTAGCCGTCTGAGACTTGACGACGGCTGATCGATCGACTCGGTGAGTTTCGGATAGCCCAGTGGGGAGCGCTTGGTTGTAGCGGCAGACCCACGGTGGAGGAGTGTTTGGTTGTAGTGGTACACCCGCAGTACTCAACAGAAGGAGTACCTCTGGAGGCTATGAGGGGGAGCGCTTGGTTGTAGCGGCAAACCCATGGTGGGAAGCACTTGGTTGTAGCGGTAGACCCACGGCGGAGGAGCGCTTGGTTGTAGTGGCAGACCCGCGGTACTCAACAGAAGGAGTGCCTCTGGAGGCTATGAAGGGGAGTGCTTGGTTGTAGCGGAAGACCCATGGTGGGAAGCGCTTGGTTGTAGTAGCAGGCCCACAGTACTCGACAGGTGGAGTACCTCAGCAGTCTTAGGTTAGTACCTCGGAGTCGTGACAGGATCATTGTACACTCCAAAGACGGGGCTCTTCAGTAGTTACGGTTTCGATAATTGAAAATCCTGGTTTGAGATGAGTCTATGATCTTTGTGTTTCCTCATTATTGAGATGGGTCACTTGATAACTTAGGTATATGTATGGGCATATACATGGGTAGTGGTTATCCGTTGATTTCATAATCTTTGTGTTTCCTCATTATTGAGATGGGTTACTTAATAACTTAGGTATATGTATGGGAATATACCTAAGTAGAGGATATCTGTTGAGATCTTCCTTGTGGTTATCCTTGTTGGATTTAGTGAGACCTTGAGGGTCTCGGGGTCCCTACTGAGTATCATTATACTCACCCCTGCACGGGCTATGCCCGCACTTCGTTGTGTTGGTTACAGACGACGGGAAGAGTTAACAGAGGTCGAGTGTTCGAGGGCTGGACGGTACCCGGAGGTGGACCTCATGACGAGTCAGTATCCAGAGGTGGACTTCATGGCGAGATGATACTCGGAGGATATTGACGGGTGAGAGCGTTGTGGAGGATATTTGTACCTACCCTTCAGGTAGGATCTGTGGTGGACGATCCAGGAGTTGCGCTATCTGTACCTACCCTTCAGGTAGGATCCGTGGTGGGAGATCCAGGAGTTGCACAATCTGTACCTACCCTTCAGGTAGGATCCTTGGTGGACGACCCAGGAGAGGCTTTTCACCTTCCGGCTATTTTGTCTTTTACCTTGTACTTTACAGTTGGGCTTGTATTTCCAGCCCCCTTTACTTTCAGCACTACTTGTATTCAGTTTTACCTAGTGATTACTTCTGCTTGTACTATATGGTGTTTAGTTTACTTTTATAAAGGCAATGCCTTCCCAGTTATCGGGATTTACACCTTTGGTGCTAGTCGCCAGCCCCTGGCCTTTGAAAGGCGGTCTTGGGGTAGTCACGGCATGGGCCCCGAGGACGGGTCGTGACAGGTTAAATCATATTATGGTTAAGAATCGATATCTATTTCCTTATAAAAATTATCTATTCAACTATCTATGAGGAGATAAGGTATTTACAAAGATAGGCATGTGATCAGTCTATCATCATGTGTGATTTAGGCCTTCAGATATACCATGTATGGATTTCCAAAGTTAGTACAGTCTATATGATTATTTAGTTATTCCATTCAGTATTATGAACATGCCTTCCATTTTCATGGATTTTATGAATAGGTTTTTTCACCCCTATATGGATTCCTTTGTTGTGGTTTTCATGAACAAAATATTGGTGTATTCACATACTCATAGAGACCATGCTAGACACCTTTAGATCATTTTGAATACACTGAGAGAGAATCAAATATATGCTAATATTTCTAAGTTCCACTTCTTGATCAACAAAGTTTACTTCTTGGGTCATATTATCTTAAAATTATAAGTATTTTTTGACCTAGATAAGGTGAGTATTGTGGTTTCCTAGGAGCACCCCAAGAATGTGTTTGACATATGGAGTTTCTTGGGGATGGATGGATATTATAGAGACCATGATAGAAACCTTCAGACCATTTTGAAGTTTTTTATTGATAGTAACTATTCTAAGTAGGATTAATACACTTCGAATAAGTTATGAATATGAGGAAGGTTTCGATGATTTTTTGGAATTTTCTAAACAAAATATTCCAAAAAATGAAATGTTTTTATCCATTACTAAAATGTTTAAATATGAATAAGATGAAAAGAATATAGAACAGAGATCATTTAATTTTTCATGTTTTTAATCTGAGTTACATCCCTTGTATTTGTCATGGTGAAACAGGGTAAAATTTTAGATCTGTTAATGATGATGATTTGCAAGATTATAAGTCTAATCAAATTGAATAAATGATTCATGATATTGTAGTAGAGTTAATTGAGGAAAAACTAAAAATTAAGAGTCTATATGGTGATGATGAAAAACCAGTATATCCTGGTTGTATGGAATTTATGGTTTTATTTACGGTGTTAATATTGAATAACTTGAATGCGAGAAATGGACAGAGTGACAATAATTATACAGAGTTGCTACAATTGTTGAAATACATTCTTCCTTAAGACAATGATCTTTCATATTCAAATTATAAAGTGAAAAAAATTGTTATGTTCAATGGGATTAGGGTATAAGAAAATGTATGTATTCTTGAATGATTGTGTTCTATATAAGAAGGAATATGAATTTCTTTCAGGGTGTCTTAAATGTGGGACGTCACGATATAAGTTGAAAGAAAAATAACTGGATGATTTAGCAGTTATAGATCCCCTTGCCAAGGAATTTTAGAATCTTCCTATAATTACTTGTTTGAAACACTTATTTTCAAATTAAAATGATGAAAAATGTTTATGATGGCATGTAGATGAGAAGATATGTGATGAAAAATTATAGAATTTGGGTGATTATCAACAGTGGAGGAAAATTGATCAATATTTTCCTATATTTGGAAATGAAGTTATAAATATTAGAGTTGGACTGTGAATGGATGGAATGAATCCATATCGAATCCTTAGTAGCACACATAGTTCATGGCCTATTTTATTGGTAATTTTTAACTTATCTCCGGAATTTTGTTTGAAGAGAAAATATATCATGTTGAGTTTAATGATCTCTGGAACAAAATAGCCTGGAAATGATATTGATGTTTTCTTATCACCCTTAATAGATGATTTAAAACTTTTATGGGAGGAAGGTATTAGGGTGTATGATTCTTATAAAATGGAATATTTTCTACTACATGAAATGATTATGTTCACTATAAATGACTTCCTGGTATATGGAAATTTGTCTTGATACAGTGTTAAGGGGTATAAAGATTATCCAATTTGTGAACAATAGACTTCATATTATTAGCTAAAATATGGGAGAAAAATATTATACATGGTTCATTGAAGGTTTTTGTCTATAGATCATTCTTATTAAAGATTAAAAAAGGAATTCAATGGCTTATAAGAATTTGATATTTCTCCAAAACCTTTGTCCACTAATTAGTATTTTGAGAGGGTGAAAAACATTGATGTGACATTTGGAAGGACACAGAAAATTAGGTAATGAAAGAAATATTTGGAAGAAACAGTTAATATTTTTTGAGCTACCATATTGGAGATATGATGAGGTCAAAAATAACATTTATTTCATGCATGTGGAAAAGAATATTTGTGATAGATTGATTGGAACATTATTCGATATTAAATTTAATACTAAATATCGGTCTAATGCAAGATTAGACTTGCTCTCATTGGGAATAAGTTTAGAGTTAGCTCCCACTCCTGAGGGAAGGAGAAAATTCTTACCCCTATATTTTCATACATTATCCAAGAGGGAGAAAATTTTATTTTTTTAGTGTCTTCATGATATCAAAGTGTTGCATGGTTATTCTTAAAATGTAAATAATTTTGTGCCTTTAAAATATTTGAAAGTTGACATATATGAAATCTCATTATTGTCACATCATGAGGAAACAGCTCCTACAAGTTGCATTGTGTGTAATATTTCCCATCCATGTAAAAATAACTATCATAAAGGTGTGTTATTTTTTCAATTCAATTTATAATAAGGTTATTGAACTGAATGCTTTGAAAAACTTGGACAATGAAGTGGTTTATATAATTTTTCAATTGGAGATTTATTTTTCTCCATATTTTTTTGATATCATAATGCATTTAATGGTTCATTTTATAAGAGAAATAATGTTATTTGGTCCTATATATCTAAATTAGACATATACTTTTGAAAAGTATATGAAGATATTGAAGGGGTATGTTAAGAATCTATATCAACATAAATCCTCCATTATTGATAATTATATTTCTGGGGAGGTTTCAGAGTTTTGTAAAATCTACTTATCTACAGTGGAGCACAATGGTTTGCTTATATCTCGTCGTGAATGAGTCAATTATGGGGGAAAGTGTATCTTTGTATTGAAAGTAAAATATTTAACTGGTGAACAGATAAAGAAGGTACATTTATACATATTGAATAACATAAATGATTCTCATTCATATATAACATTTCGTATTAATTTTTTGAAATAATGTTATCTAAAGAAGAAAGATTTGTGGATTTTTAATGAGCATAAAAAACTTTTTTGTCATGGTTTAAAGATAAAATGCTTGGTAAATCAGATGAATCGAAAACATTGAGATGGTTAGTGGTTGGTCCGAGTTTAAATTTGATAACACGGTATGGGTGTGGCATTAATGGATATATATTTTATATGAAAAATCAAGACAACATAAGTGCAGTTCAGAATAGTAGTGTATTAGTGTTCACAGAATCAGTGCATTTTTCAAGTGTCAAAGAAAAAAACCTAATCTCCGCATCAAGTGAATATTATTGAGTCATTGAAGAAATATGGGAGGTTGATTACATTAAATTTCATGTTATAGTGTTTAACTAAAAATGGTTTATCGATAACAATAGTTTCAGACATGATGAATTTGGAATAACACTAGTTAATCTGAATAGATTGGAATACATCGTTGGTCCTTTAATCATGGAGACACATGAAAATATTCTGACACTACTACAAAATAGGCCTTTAATAGTACAAAAAAAGGCCTTTATCAGTGCTAACGAAGCACTAACAACTAGAGAGAGATTATAATCCCTAGTTGTTTATCAGTGCTAAAAAGTGATGATAAAGGGATCCTTTATCAGAACATTTTTAAGCACTGATAAAGGAAAATTTTATCAGTTATTTTAGAAGTGATGATAAATGGGAATACTATAGTATACTGCAACAGCACACTGCAGCACCAGTGTAGTGTGCTATAATAGCACATCGCAGCACCAAAAATAGAAAAAAAATCATAAAAATCAAGTATGAATGCATAATTTAAATGAAATAAAATTTAAAACACAAATACAATAAAAACACTATATTATATACATTTCAAACATTGGTTTATACAATTACGCAAGTATAATTTATTACATACATTCAAAAACAACGGACTTCCTTTTTCTTCTGATCTTAACCCCTTCTCAAGAAAAAAATGAAAGTGTATAAGAAAAAAATTATTATGTAAGTAATAATATAAATAAATAAATTAATAAAAAGTGTTAATTTTAAAATAAACTTTGAGTCATATCAGGAACATTGTATATCAGATTGAGTTGCAGTTGATTCTTGCAAGTCACACCATTTCTTGTTCATCTTAAAAAATTATACTTGTGAAAATAAACTAAATAAGTATAATATATAAATTATAATAAGTTTAATTAAGTAGTAGAAAATATAATGATTATAAAATAATATAGGCATGTTTGCTCGGTTTTGGCGATGTGATTAACATTTTAAACTAAAATGACATTTATATATTGAAAAGACACACATAGAGTCATACCAGTCACACCATGCATCATATTGAGGTGAGGATGATTCCTACACATCCCAAATGACTTATGGATTGTTTTACTAAATTACCCAAAAAAATAAAATGTGTTTTCTTGGTTCTCAGTACGCCACTTTTCTTTCTTAATAAAATTTTATTTTAAACAGGAAACACACACTTTGACTCATACTGATCACATCGTGTGTCATTTTAACATGATATCAATTTCTACATGTCACAAATTACTTATGAATCATTTTCCAAAATTATCAAGATAATTCAAGCATGTTTTCTTGGTTTTCAGTGAGTAACATTTTTTGAACTAAACTATTGATTTTAAACTAATAACGGACACATTGAGTCATACCAGGAATATCATATATCAGATTGAGGTTATTCTGATTCCTACATGTAAAAATGACTTATGTATCATTTTCCTAAAGTATCAAAACAATCTAAATTCTTTTTCTTGGTTTTGAGTAGGTTAGTTTTCCTTTTTACTAAAATTGATGTGAATTTTAAATAAAAAGATGCACTTTGAGTCATATCAGTCACATCATGCATCATATTAATATACGGCTGATTCCTACTTGTCTCAAATTACTTATTGATAATTTTCCTAAAGTATCAAAATAATCTGAATGTGTTTCCTCGGTTTTTTAGTATTTCACCCATTTTTTTACTAAAATGTCATTTTAAACTGGAAATACACACTTTGACTCATATCATTCACATCATGTATCGGTTTTATGTGAGACTAATTCCTACACATCAAAAATTACTTATGAATTTTTTTCCTAAATTATCAAGAAAATTTAGGCACGTTTTCTTAGTTTTCATTGAGTGACATTGTTTTAACTAAACTATCATTTTAAACTAAAAACAAACACATTAAGTCATAGTGGTTACACCGTGCATCAAATTGAGGTTCTTTTTATTCCTACACATCTAAAAATACTTAGGTATAATTTAACTAGATTATCAAAAAAATTGTAATATTTTTTCTCAATTTTGAGTACATCACATGTTTTTTTACTAAAATGTCATTTTAAATTGGAAACACGCACTTTCAATAATATAAATCACATAGTGTATCATTTTTATGTGATAATAATTAATAAATTTCAAAAATTAATTATGAATAAATTTTATAAATTATCAAGAAAATTTGAGTGTGTTTTGTTAGTTATTAGTGAGTGACACTTTTTGAACTAAAATGTTGATTTTAAACTGATAACAGACACAATAAGTCATATCAATCACATCATGTATCGAATTTAGGTGAGTCTAATTCCTATACGTCAAAAATTACTTATAGATCATTTTCCAAAAATATAAAAACAATACAAATTTTTTTCTCAGTTTTGAGTAGGTCGAGTTTCCTTTTTACTAAAATTAATGAGGATTTTAAATAAAAAGATGCACATAGAGTCATACCAGTCACACCGTGAGTCAGATTGAGGTTTTAATAATTCCTATACATAAAAATGACTTATAGATCGTTTTTCTAAAGTATTAAAACAATATAAATGTGTTTTCTTGATTTTTAGTAGTTCAGTGGTCCTTTTTACTAAAATTTATGTCAATTTTAAATAAAAAATGCACATGGAGTCATATCGGTCACATTGTGTGCCATATTGAGGTGAGGATAATTCCTACGCATCACAAATGGATTATGTATCATTTTCATAAAGTATAAAAACAATACTAATGTTTTTACTCAGTTTTGAGTATGTCACTTTTTTTACTAAAATGTTATTTTAGACCGAAAACATGCACTTTGACTCATACCGATCACATCGTGTATAAATTTGACAAGAGACCAATTCCTACATGTCACAAATTACTTAAAAATTGATTTAATAAATTATAAAGGAAATCGAAATCATTTCTTTTTTTTTATTGAGTGACATTTTTAGAACTAAATTATCGATTTTAAACTGATATGTCATGACCCGCCTCCCCAGGCCATGAACCTTGTCATCTGACCCCATGGGTCTCTTGTAATACCTTGGTTTCCTTCTCAGCACACCATAGGCTATTACTCACTTGGGTCGCTTATCAGACTAATGATTGTCCCCACATGCCAACACATGTTCTTTCAGTGTGTTTTTTCCTCACCCACACACACCCTGGGAAACTTCCCAGAAGTTCACTCATCCTGATTACTAATCCAGGCCAAGCATTCTTAACTGTGGAGTTCTAATCAGGTAGGCTCCCAAAAAAAAGGTGCACCATGTTGAAATGGGTAATAACATTTAGTCTTTTAAGTATGACTTTTTCAGGGGTGTTACATTATCCACCCCTTTAAAGCACAACGCCCTCGTTGTGGACCCCAAGCCTCAAACTCAAGCAGTGCCTAAGCACTTCCGGCTGGGTATTGGCTTTGATACCATTTGTCATGACCTGCCTTCCTGGGCCATGAACCTTGTCATCTGACCCCATGGGTCTCCTGTAATACCTTGGTTGCCTTCTCAGCACACCATAGGCTATTACTCACTAGGGTCGCTTATCAGACTAATGATTGTCCCCACAGGACAACACATGTTCTTTCAGTGTGTTTTGTCCTCAATCACACACACCCTGGGAAACTTCCTAGAAGGTCACTCATCCTGATTACTACTCCAGGCAAGCATGATTAACTGTGGAGTTCTAATTAGGTAGGCTCCCGAAAAGAAAGGTGCACCTTGTTGACATGGGTAGTAACATTCAGCCTTTTAAGTCTGACTTTTCCAGGGGTGTTACATGATAACAGATACATTGAGTCATACCAGGCACATCGTGTTTCATATTGAGGTGAGGATAATTCATACATGTCAAAATGACTTATTAATTGTTTACCTAAAGTATAAAAACAATATGAATGTGTTTTCTTTGTTTTGATTAGGTCAGTTTTTCTTTTTACTAAAATTGATGTCAGTTTTAAATAAAAATATGCACATGGAGTCATACCGGTCACATCGTGCGTTGTATTGAGGTGAATATGATTACTAAACATTTAAAATGACTTATAGATAATTTTTCTAAAGTATAAAAACAATATGAACGTGTTTCCTCAGTTCTGAGTATGTCACATGTTTTTTTACTAAAATTTCATTTTAAATTAGAAACACATTTTTTGACTCTTACCAATCACATCATGTATTAGTTTCATGTGAGAATGTTTCTTACATGTCACAAATGACTTATCAATCGATGTCATAAATTATTAAGAAAATTAAAGTGTGTTTTCTATTTTTTTAGTGAGTGACATTTTTTTAACTAAGATTCTGATTTTAAACTGATAATAGACACATTGAGTCATAGCGGTCACACCGTGCATTGAATTGAGATGCGGTTGATTATTATATGTACCAAATGACTTATGAATTGTTTCCAAAAAGTATAAAAATAATCCGAATATTTTTTCTTGGTTTTGAGTATATCAATTGTCTTTTTTACTAAAATTAATGTCAATTTTAAATAAAAAAGAAGCACTTTGATTCATACTGGTCGCATCGTGTATCAGAATGAGGTGTGGTTGATTCCTACATGTCTCAAAGTCTCAAATAAATACTAATTTCCAATTTTACCAAGTTTCCATTGTCTTTCTATGTCAAACTTCCAATACTGCATATTGACTTGATGTTCTTAGCCAAAAAACCTTTCTCGTTATTGAAATTCAGAAGAGCAGAGGAATCTCATGTTCCCATTATATCATGTTAAGTCTCTGAAATGGTAAAATGAGCTTCTCTATTATTCTGTATTTTAACAATAAAAAAGTTATTTTGGATAAAAACATTGAATTAATATACAGTGTTGGTAGTTTGACAAAGAAAGGTAATGAAAATAGAAAATGTGTTAACATTGGTAGAAAGAATCATGTTATCTCTTTTGTGTCTTATTGCGATATTTGAAAGAAAAAAAGGACTTCCCAAAATATCAGTGAAAGAACTAAATAAGTATTATGTAAAAATGATAGGGAAATTAACTTACAAATAGTAGATAAAATAAAGACAAAATTAATTAAATAAGTAGTAGAAATTCACCTTTTCCTGATGGTTGTATGCATTCTTGATGCATTTCCTTATTGTTATTATCTCATTTGTAGGATCAAAGTCCAATCCCTTGTGAGTAGGATCATCTTCAAACAAACCACCCCAAATTAAAAAAAAAGAATCCACCTATATAAAAAAACAATTATTATATGAGTAATAATAAAAAGAAATAAATTAAACATAAATATGAAACAATACATTAATTCTATAGATAATTTTTTTACTATGAAAAAATTGTTGATCACAGGGATATTCTGGTGGTAAAGTAGGAATGATGATAAAAAAAATCAAATAGATCTTACCAAACAATCAATCAACGAGTGATGAGGATGATGAGAAAATAAGATACATTGGATTAAAGCTTTGAATCATCTGAGAGAAAGTAAAGATATCCTATTTGGTTCATAAAATATTCATTTTTTACAACAAAAAATACACATAAGATATTAATTATCAAAGGTGAAAGTTATAGATAATTCTAATAAGGGAAACTCAAAATTTGATTGTTTCAAATAATTTCAGTATGATTTGAAGAAAATGGGTAATTGAATTTAAGAAAATAATTACTCCACTATGGTAGGTGTTATTTTATGAATTTATCCAAAGGTGAAAGTTATAGACAATTTTCCTCCTCATCAGCTCATCTTATGAATATTTATCATTGCATTTTGTTGTTTGGAACTCATCCTCCATCTCTTGTGGACATGCACCTATGTTTCTTGAAATATTCAAATCAATAGTCATCCAAATGATGAATACTGCTCAAAATAGTACAAGAAACATAAAAGAGATGGGGGATGATTCAAAAGAAAAAAATTAGAATAATAACTGTTCGGGAGATGAAATTGATGAGGATGACAGTTATACTCCATTGTGTTCTCTAAAAGGGGTAATTCCTCCCTTTTGTGAGAATTACATGGATAGTAATAAGATATTCCTATGGGTGGAATCAAAAGGAAATGTTAAATATTGACCTATTTTTAGATGGATTAAAGTAAAACAAATATATTGTTTATTAGATGTGTGATAAAATAAATGAAGTAATTTTTAAGAAGTATTAATGATGGGTATCATTTCAAAGATGGTGATATTTTTACAAAGGTATAGAAAACTAGACAAACCATTTTTTGATTTGGGGTTGATAAAAATTTATGGTAATTGTGTTTGAAAGATGAAATTTATTTGTGGTAGTGAAAATTAGATCATATTAGAAAATGAGACAATTAAATACTAACTTAAAAATGGTGGGTTGAGATGTTTTTATGATGAAAAGATAAAATTGATAGATATTTTTTACTAATTAGAATGGGGAGATTGTCAATAATTAAAATAATAATGAAACATTGAAGGAAATTAATGTTGAATTGAGTATCACAGGGTGGAGCACATGGGGTTGACGTAGACTCAAAAAAAGACATTAATGGTGAGGAAAATGAAGATGTATTATCAACTATAAGAAATACAAGATAGTATAAAATTAATGAATAAAATTTCATTGGTGATGAGACAGTTTCGAAGAAAACTTAAAGGAGTAAGACTCTAGAAAAGGCCTCATTTTTTCCAAATAGAGCCAAAATTATTTAGAGAGGATGACAAGGATGATAATTGGATCAAATATATACATGAGGAGCTTGATCTGAATAAGAAAAATATGACATGGGAAATTATTCCAAGGCTAGAAGATAGAAATGTTATGAAAACCAAGTGGGTGTTCAGTAATAAATCATTGAATATGTAAAATTGTATCAAAATAACGAATGCATAGTGTGAAAGGGGAAGTCCTAGATCAAAAGAATTTATATTTATGATAAATTTAATCTCATATCCCGGTTGGAAACTATTTGAATTTTCTTGTCTATTTTGGTGAAAATGTAGTTAAAAGTATACCAAATGGATGTCAAATCTGTGTTCCCTAATGGATTTTTTAAGGGGGTATACATTAAGAAACCAGATGGGTTTATTATGGATGAAAATGAAAGAATGTTTTGATAATTAAAGAATTCTATTTATAAGATAAAATAATTATTGAGGACCTGGTACTTAAGGTTGGATCAATACCTAAGAAAACTTGGTGTTTAGAAAGGTAGAGTTGATCACAACCTCTATATCAAGAAGGAGAATGATAAAAGGATGTTGGTACTCATATATGTTGAAGACATGATATTTTAGGATTTTACAAAGCATAAGGAAAATTTTTTGTGGATCATATGAGGTACGATATCGAGATGTCTATGATTGGTGAAACATATTCCTTGGTTTATAGGATAATAAAGGAAATAATATCACATTAATTTTTCAATAAAAATATGAAAAGAAGGTTTCCAAGTGATTTTAAATGGAATATTAAAAACCAATGACATCAATAACTATTATATGGATGAATTTTAAAAAAAATTACATTTGCAAAGAGGTAGATGTCATGGAATATAGGTATTGGGAGCTTATTATACATCAAAACAACATGACCCAACAATGGGTTTGATATATTTCAAGTCGCATAGTGATAATGTTATCCCAAGGAGAGCCACATATTATCATTGAAAATGATACTTCAATATATCTAAAAAACATTGAATTTTAGGTTTTTCCATTATAGGATAGTGTAACTAGACTTGTTTGGATACAAAGATGTGGGATGAGAAGGTTCGGTGGATAACTGAGGGAAATTAGAGATATTGAAAAACCTAGATTTTGATCGAGCCTTGGTTTTTTTGACCCTTGAATCACTCGAGCCTTGAATTTGAGACTTGGAATAGTTTTATCCTTGATTCTAGCATAGACTTGAGGTTAGATTCGACAACAAGGAGCGCTGGAAGTAGGTGGATTTCATGGAGGGATTTGGATATTTCAAACTGGTTCACGCTGGTCAGGGTTCATAAAATAGATCATGACACTTTTATCATTTCTTTTAAAAAATCACTGATAAAGATGCCTTTTATCAATGCTAAGTTAATAAGCCCTTATAAAAGGAATCTTTATCAACACTTTTTTTAGTGCTGATAAATACTTATAAAACATTTTTTTAAATAATTCTTTTTTAAAAAAAATAATTATTATATATAATTATAATACTTATAATAATACATTTTATAAAATAATAATTTTATAATTCTTTGAATATATAATTAATTATTTATAATTATATAAATAATTTTTTTAAAAATAATATTTATATCATTATATATATTTATATAATTATATACATAATAAATATATTTATTTATTTATTTATTAAATATATATAAATATATATATTTAGTAAATATATTCATTATTTAAATAAATTTATTATAATTTTATAATTATTTATATATATATAATTATTTATTTATAATTATATAAATATTTTGTAAACTAATATTTTTTATTTTTTTCTAATTATAAATGTATAAAATAGTAAATATGCATTTATAAATATTTTTATTTATAAATATTTTTTTACAAATATATTTTTAACATTATTAATGAATATTTTATCTTAAGTGCATGAATGTTAAAAATGAGTAAAATTGAATAATAAAAAATGAGTACACTAACAATTTTGAAAAATTGGATAAGTTTGATTAATTAAATATAAATCATTAAAAATGGATATATATTGAAATAAATATGAATACATATTTAAAATATTAAAACATAGTAAATATATATATATAATAAATAATATAAATTGATTAAATTCCCAAACAAATATTTGTGTGTGTGATGTATATAAAAATGAATTACATATATGTGAAATCAATATAATACGTTTGATCTGTGTTAAATTAAAAAAAACAAATGACATTCAATTGTGTCCATTACTCGATGCAATTAGTTAGTATTTTTAATTCATATTAATTTTTAATTAAAAACAAAAATTCACTAAATATATTAATATTTAATGTAAAGAATAAATATTTTGTAATATATAAATCATATTTATATACATTCATATATAAGTTTATATTTAATATATACTATTTATTAACATTGTCAATAATTATTCAATTAATAAAATGTTAAATATTTTTCTCAATTTACTTTAATTTTCATTTTACATATATCTATATATTTAATATATACTATTTATTAGTATTTATTATTTATGTATAGTATAATAAATTTATTAATTTTTATCAATAATTATTTAATTAATAAAAATTTTATTTTTATTTAAATAAAATCATTTTTATTTTGTATTTATTTAATTGTTTTATTTAATTCGTAATTTATCAGTTCTAAAAAAGCACTGATAAAGGATTCCTTTATGGGGGCTAAAAATAAAAGCCCTCATAAAGGGTTTCCTTTATCAGTGCTAAAAATAAAGCACTGATAAAGGGCATCCTTTTTCAGTACTATAAAAAAATCACTAATAAAGGGTGTCTTTTATCCGTGCTATAAAAAAGTTCTGATAAAAGGTACCCTTTATCAGTGATTGTTTTAGCACTAATAAAGAGAACCTTTATCAATGCTTTTTTTAGTGCTGATAAAGGCCAGCGTTGTTAAAGACTTGTTTTGTAGTAGTGTAATTTATGTGAGATCCCTACTTCTATGTAAATATTAACAAATAATATTGTTGAGCACATATTAGACATGGTTTGTGCTAAACGAAACTATCATGACAAAGGAATTTTGGAAAACAACCCTTTAGTACATTCCTAATATTATAGGTAACATATGTTTATTTTTGGTTTACTTTTTTAAATTTCATAAAATGTTAGATATTTTATTTTTTATTTTATTTATTAAAACACATATTATAAGTAATAAGTAAATTGTTTGTTTATATTAGTTTAGTTTTTTTAGTTTACCATGTTTACCCTTACGTAACATATCTATTTATTAATTTTGTTGAAAAACAATTATTTTAAATCTAATTTGATGAATAAAAACAAAAATATTTTATAAAAGAGTATATTCAAAAAATATTATTTTTGTTGTAAAAAATGATTTATTAGGTTGGATAATTTTTACTATTTACACACCATTTTTGGATTTGTTTTCATTTTATTATTTCATTTCATTTCCCATTAATTTTTTCATCATTTTAGTTAATTACTCTGACAAATATAAATAAAAATGTGGTCAGTTTAGTTTACTTTTTTTGGATCATTTTTCATATATTCAAAGAATATTATCTTCAGTTTAAAAAATGGTGTTATACATTGGAGGTTTTTTACTATTCACATACCATTTTTGGATTTTTTTTTTCATTTTTTTATGTCATTTCATCTCTCATTAATGTTATTATCATTTTAGTTAACTATAAAAAATATGAATAAAATGTGTTTAGTTTAGTTTTTTTTATATATTTTCATTTTTTATTTACATTTTTATATAATATTTTTATTTTTATATTCGTGTACTATTTTTTTTGTTCTTTGATTTGTAGGATGATGAAAAAAAAACATATGATCCACCACATACTTATAGAGAGGATCTTACACATACATCTAGGGAGAAACATACACATGCTTCTATTGATGAGCCTCCTCACCCTTCTTTACAAGATACATATACTCATATGGGGGGAAAGAGTTTGAGGGTTGGTAAATGTAGAAACATAGGTTTACCAAAATTATCAGTTTCCTGCATCCAGGACTAGAGGATACCAGTAGACTTTAATGATAATGATATTCCAAGAGGTCCAAATTCAAAACAATTCAATGCTTTTATTACAATCTAAGCTAAAAGAAAAGTTATTATTTTGATTGATGATTGGATAAGTTTTGAAAAAATGAAAATATCTCACTTATGGGAGACCATTTTGGTAAGATCATTTGTTATTATTTTACTTATGAAGAAATGTTTATAGTAATATATGTTTTCCCCTTTCTATCAGATGAAATATGATATACCTAATACTGGAGGAGTTGGGAGGAAATATTTATCATTGGTTTTTTGGAGTTGGATGTATTTTAAATCAACCCTCACATCAGATTTCATTTTTGGTCATAGAAAACATCATAATTCATGTGGTATATATCAATTTATAGATGAAGATACATGGAAGTAATTTTTTGAATGTATACGATGAGAATCATTTTTAGCAATTAAAATGTTAAATTTTAGTATTTTTTATATTAATGATCATATTAATTATTTATTTATTCTTAATTTATATAAATCGAGAAGATATCATCAGGATATCCAATATAGAAACATATACACTCATACTTTATCTTAAGGAGGGTATATGTTATTGGAAGAAGAAATGATTGCTGAAAATTTTCTAAAACTAAGAGATGCGTATTTAGGATCCACATAGGTTGACCCCCCCCCCCCTCCCACTAGACATGAAAAATGGAAGAGGGTTTAGATGAGAAAAAATGGAAAATATATTATAGAAGATTTGAGGATTGTAACTGAGAGGATTATAAGATGTTTACTTTATTTATTTATTAAAGTTAAATACATTATTTATATATTATTATTCACTACATATTTTTCAAATATTCTATATAGGAATCTCTTCTATTTAGGAGGAAAACACATAAGGGGTCTTCATAGCTGAGGGTAGGAAGGATATTTTAGTTTTAATATTGGAAAAGACCGAATTATTGAGTCGTTTATAAGGATATCCAACAAGTGTATTAGTAAAAAAAGTGTTTCAACATTATAAAGATTCTTCAATGAAATATTTTTATAAAAAATAGAATCTTTGGAAGAAACAATTTAGGATATTTATGATACTATAGAGGATAGGATCATATATTCTTTACAATTGATGTTTGAAAACATACAAAAGCAGTCTCAGACTGCTGATCCCACTCCTCCACCTTCACTTGTTGATCCCACTCCTATAACTTATCCTACTCCACCTCCACCTATACACCCCACTCATACTACTTATTTTACTCTTATAACCCCTCCTCTCTATCTTCCCATTTATTATGAGTAATATATTAATGATCCCTAGCATCAAATTGTTGCATATGGGATGATATATTATATTAGTGATACCATTCATCATAAATTGATAGAGATAGAGAATCATAGGGTCATTGTACAATATATTATAGATATATCATCAAGAATACCATTTCCTATAGATTATTTCATTACATTTTGACAAAGTATCAACCATTTTTTAGTTTTTCCATTTAGAATTGTTCGATAGATTACCATAGAGGTGTGTGTATATTATATCCTTTATTTAATTTTTCTATTAAATTTGTTTTATCATTTTAATTTTTATATATTTATCTATTTTTTTATAGTAATAATTTAAAGGTAAAGAAATATAATATATACAATAAAAAATATAAAGCTTTATGACTTTAGATACAACTTATACTAGTCATGATAGATTGTCATCAAATTCAAATTTGTTGTCGGATGTTTATGAGATTCCAATAGAAGCTATAATTTATGGGTGTGCAATGGAGATGATGATTTAAAAAAAATATCATGGATCTTATAAATTTGGGTGATTTTTTCATTAACATAATTCAATTTTTTTCATCTAAGTCGATTAACATAAATATTTCTATTTTTTAAATTTATTTAATATTTATACTTATTTTTTGTATCAGGTATCTTTATAAAATTTTTATACAGCATGACATGATAGTAGTATATTATTTTATGGACTCACAGTTTATTTCACCTATAGAAAGGAAAATGGATGATACAGGAAGAATGGTTTATATCACTAAAATATTTCAAAAGAATGCAATTATTCAGTGATGTATGCTTCATTATATTCAATATTATTATACATATATCTCAAGTGTTATATATCACTTAATACAATAACCACTGACATTAAATTTTCCTATATACCAAATTCCATGGGATGTTAGGTGTTTTTTGTCCAAGGGAAAAGATACTTTAATGGATTTTCTCAATCCAAGGTGAAGTGTGAGAAAATTGTATGATTGTATTGAACACATAAGTTTAAATGTTTTTATAATTATATATATTAAATTACATTTAAATTTATTTTATTTATATTATTATCAAATATTTCATGGAATTTCTTTAGATATAAAACAAGAAATAAGAGTTCCATGATCAAATATATAAAATAAAAGGTGACTTTTCATTTGAAATTACTAATTTTTGGATGTAGCACTCAAAATGTTATTTTGAGTTGAAAAAATAATTGAAAAAGTAATTTCATAAACAACAAGGAGTGAAGGAATTTGAATACTATGTTTTAATATTTATGTTTGAAATAATTTCAACCAGGATAGTTATAAAGTTTCATAAGGTTATATTTTTTTTATAAACTTTTCCTTAAAATTTTGATTCATTTTATTCATATTTCTTGTTAAATACTTATTTTTAATTTGTATATTTTTTATAAACCTTGGAATTATACTAAAAAATATCTAATTCACTTGAAAATTGAATGGGTGAATCATTTCACAGGCTTGAATGGATTTTATTTCATTTGTAATATACATTATAAACTTGAAAATTCAAATTGTAAATGTTTCTTCTATTCTTCTTTATTTATGTTGTTTTTTAATTTCTATTCTTTTTATAGCTATTTTGTTATTTTTATACTATTTTATGATTTTTATATTCTGGGAGTGGAAGAAATAATAGAATTTTATTTAAGTATATATATATATCTCACGTCAGTTATTTTATAACCGATATGAAAAATGTCAAAACAACATTTTCCACATCAGTTTTGAAAAAATAACTGACATGGTAAACACTTTTTTTCCTCATTTATGAAATAAAAAACATGAAAAATAAAATATGATAAACTTTTTCACATCATTTATTCTATAACTTATGTGAGAAAGTGTTTACCATGTAATTGTTTTTACAAAATCGATGTGGTAAATGTTGTTTTTTACATTTTTCACATCATTTATAAAATAACTGACATGGAAAATTTCCACCAAAATGTTTTTATAATGTCTATTTTTGTTAACCAACATTAAAAAATTATTTAAAACATCACCTTCAATAACATCCCATACTAACCAACGTTAAAACCCAAAAAAACAATGTGAAAAATCCTATTTTCCACTAGTGACCACTATTTCACCAGTAATGTCACCAACTATTTCATGGTGATCCCCTCCATAGGAACCAACTTTTCATGACTGCATCTAACCCATGGAATTCCCCACCATAATTTCCACCTATCTAAACACTTCCCAGGTGGTCTAATGACCCACTCAATATAGATTTCATCCCATTGTTCCCAAAAATGGATAAAACACCTACTAGAGTTTGTAGCACCTATTATCTATAATTCTGATCCAAAAATGATGAGTATCAATTTCCCATGCATAAGAATCACATACGTTGACCTCTCTATAGAAGGTCCCATCTAAACCTCAAAATACTCTTATTGTACCTGAAATGTAATTCCCAGGACATGGTACCATATTCCCATGATTTTATATGAATTTATCCCCAAAAAACACCTTTAACACTTTTTATTACATCTTTCACCCCCTAAAACATGTCATAAATATATATTTTTTCATGTTTCACCCCCTAAAAAATGTCATGAAATAGGAATTAACCCCTTGAATCAAGCGATGAAAACGGTTCACCCCTTGAACTAAGTCATGAATCATGGAGCACCCCACTGAACATGTCATGAAATAGTGGATCACCCAGTGAATCATCCTTTGACCATACCAAAAAATTCTAAGCTCGATGCCGATGCATTGACTTTATCCATTGTCTCATCCAAATTACAAATCTGGTATTTTTCACATAACCATATAATTCATACATAATATTTTGTCTACATTCAAACACCTCCTCGGCCATCCAACAATTGATTCATCCAATATAAGGACCCTCCACTTTCTCACATTTATGTGTAGGAAAAATGAAAAGTGTAATATTTTAGTAATTAGAACTCTTTTGGTTCTTAAAAAAGTTGTTTTAGACCACTTATCATGTATGTGTATATCTCTATGTGTGTATCTGTATATTTTTCTCTATATGTATATCCACATGAGGGAGTCGGCTACTTTTTTTAACAGCAGCATGCAAGGAGAATCATCAAGATCCTTTGCTCCTCATAATGGATGACTAACACAAACTTTAATTAATCTCAACAATAGTTTAATAAAAATAATTAAAATAACTATCAGCATTAAATTCAATAATATATCCATTAGAAATATTTAATTCAAATAAACATAAGTAGGGACAGTGACTCTTCGGAATGGTGAGACAAACTCTGGTGGTGAGTTGGGATTATAGTCAATCAGGTCGATAGTAGGTCATGCTCAACGGTGAATCTTCTCAACGTAAGGTCATTACAACATTGCCAAATTTCCATTTTGATGGTAGATAAATTATGATGGTGGTTCATCCTTTTTCAGTAGGTCATATCAATACTTTTCCAAATTTGGAGGTGACTAAGTTCTGATGTTGATTCATCCTTTAGCAGTGATTATTTTCCATACTTTACCAAATTCTCATCCTAATGTTGAGTCATTATTGGTAGTGAATCATCTTCAATGGTGATTCATGTGTGGCAGTGGGTATTTCCCAAACTTGTCCATATTTTCTCCAATCTTATTTTTATTATAAAATGCTACTATAAAACATAAAACTCATTAATAATATAATAAACAAGATTTTTTTATCATTAAAAAAAGGGTGTCAATAATCTCTTTCTTTTTGATTATTAGAAAACAAAGAATTTTATAAACCATGAATAGAATAAATTGTAGTGTTAAAATTGATCATCTTAGAACTTCAAAAAACTATAGTGAAAATTTGATCATAAATTACAGCTTAAAACAGAAATGGTATCAAAGATAGTAATAAGTAAATGGTATTATAGATAGTGAAATAGAATGTTAACAAAGTAAAATTACAGTAAAATGAATAAAAAATTCCATAGTTTCATTCTCACCCTTTTGGTATTATCAAAAAGTGAGAAGAAAATAGAAAATGAAAAGGGAACAAAAAATGAATAATAAAAGATATTCCATTGAGAAAATCAATTTAATTATATCAAAAAGATACAATAAAATTCATACAAAAATAGCCCCATCAAACATCAAAAGTTTAAATTCAATGCTTTTTAGGATGATCTGAAGGATCAATTGGTTATTTCCCTTCCCCTTGTCAGAAGCAGAAGGTTTGGAAGAAGAGTCTGAGGTAACTATAGGGATGGTTGTAGGAATAATAGGTAGAGAAGGAGTCTCTATGATAATGATATGTTGAAGATGTTGTTCTTCTTCTCTAGGAGTTAGACTGAAAGGTTGGAAATGAGTAGGTAAGGTTTCATTTGGATCTGTGGTAACACAAGGCCTGAATAACTCTATAGAATAAACTAGATGGGTGAGATGATCAGTGACAGGAATGGCATACTAAGCCACCATTGTAGTTCCAAAAACATGGAGAAAGGGCTTTATGAGATTTATGAAATCTATAATAATATTTCCACCCCTTTACATTTCACTAAAAATTACTTCTTTTATTTCATAAACAACTTAAGAATTGGAGTGATCACATTCAACTGATTGACTTGTTCTTTAAAATCTTGAGTCACTGGAGTCATCCTTAGGTTCTCTGTGAGAAACTTAAAGTGGGCATTCAACTCATGATTAGTATAAATCTGATATAGATAATAATTTATAGCCTTTGTGATTATATTTCTATCAACTTTCATAACCTTCATATACTTTATTACCATAATATACACATGATCACTATTATGAAAAATTCTTCTCAAACGTTCCTGAGGAAGGTCAAGTACACCTGAAATAGCACAAATCTCTTCCGTAACAACTTTCTTAATCAACTCAACATCAGGAGGAGGAGGAGGTGCACTGTAATTATAAGCCATAGAAGAAATATTATCCACCCTATCTAGTTAATAATCTATAGAATATACAATGGAATATTTTATCTCATACACAGTATATCTCAAGGTTTCCAACTCATTGGATAACCTCCTATTCTTTATTTCCACTTCTTGAATTTGATTCATCATCTTTGGCTGGATGTGATGTGTCACAAGCTAAAATAGATACCTTGAATCTCTCTCACTCAACTTAGTGACTTGAGGTGATTGATTTTTATAACAAACCAAAATCAAAGAGAATACTTTCCCTAAAGGATTATAAGTAATATCTAGTGACAATATAAAATTTCATAGATGCAATGGTAGGAGAAGGTAAGGGAGAAAAAACTCTCTCAACGGTAGGTGCTTTTTCAGGCTTAGATTTGGTAGGATCATCAGAATAAAACCTATAAAACTCTCCTAAACAATATATATTATCTACTAATGATCCCTTAGGATCAATTACTTCCTGACTAGTAGGTCCACCATTATTTTATAGACAACCATTCTCATCTGAATCAGAGTAGTCTAAAACAAGTCTGACATACCCTGGAAACTTATCCCACTCCTCAAGAGATGGGTCCCCCAAACTGATAAAATACTTACTATAGGTCTTAAAAACCATAGGCTCGTCAATTATAGGAATAAAAATCAGCTTATCAGTAACCCTATTTATATCAGTTATAGGCACTGAATGATCTCAATCAATAGAATCAACTAGGTGACTTTCTAGGCTTGGGGATCCCTCCCCCTCAATAGACACTTCCTTCTCATCTGTAGAGTCTCTATCCATACCTTGAACTTAGTTGGGTCTATCTTTAAATCTAGAGATTACTGACAATCTTAGAGAAGATATAAGTGCTTGAGGAATTTCAACATCCTCAGCACCAATGTTTCCACTAGTACTATCATGGTCAAAAACTCTATAATTTTCATCTTTATCTCTATATCCATTTTCATTTCCATTTTCCTCATCTTATCCTCATCCTTATTCTTCTTTATCTTCATAACCCTTCTCACCACTTAAATTTTCTTTATAGGACTTAGAAGTGATATTGAATTTATTTTCACCAGAAACTTCAGTTTCTTCTTCCTCACTTCCTTATTTTAAAAGATTCTCTATAATAGGGAGATACCTAGGTGTACCAGGAGCACCATAAGATATAGTAGGAGAACTTATGGGTAGGTCTAGGTCACTACCATCATCCAATGAAAACTCTTTTTTCTCTTCACTAGAGGAAGTAGCCTCCTCTTCTTCATCTAAATACTCAACCACCTCATCTGGATCTAAGATAAGATCAGCAATATTCTTTGGTCAATAATTTTGATCAACCGAATTAAAGTTTTCATATAATTATTTCAGCATCATCAATCTATTACTTCTTCCATGGGTTCCAGCAAACCTTCATTATTTTTCAAATGACACTTGTGATGAAAAATCCTTTACATTTAACTATGGTTTCTTCTCCTTAATCAACTAGTCCATTGGACTCCATCATAGCTGGAATAAACTTAGGGTAGATAAGAGAATTTAATCGAGAAGATGTCTTGAATATTTCCATCATGTGAACCACCAGATATCTATAGAGATTTACCTTTTCTCCCCTCTTAATAATACACAAAATATAAACATATTAATACCTCGTGGTGGATAAATCACCTTTCCTTAGGCATAGCAAATGTTGGATAAACTTGAAAATGAAGTGACATTCACCATCAAGCATAGTATCAACTTGTATTCTTATTATCCCATCTCCAGTCAATTTTTCCAAGGCATATTCATAAAAAAAGGTATCATTGTCACTCATAATAGTTCCTTTATAGTAATTTGAGACACATTTGTGAGGAATTTTAAGGCATATTTCCCATTTTATTAAATAGAAGACAACTTTTAATCCATTTATTCTTCTTCTTAACTAGTATTTATCTTCCTCAAAAATTGAACTCAACAAACTGATAGAACCGGTGCACTAACCTAGGATATAAGGGCTTCTCATTAGAATAAAATCATCATACCCATCCCTAGTATTTAATAACTTTGATCACCATCGACTTTCTTGATAGTAACTATTCAGAATGAACTTATTTTTTGGGTAAAACTTTATATATACCAAGTTATGGGTTCATTGGCTCAATAGAAGAATGACCGAACTCTTCTTTTAGATTCTTTAAATGATGTGACTCATCTAGAGAATAAATTGTAGCTCTCTTCACTCTAACCATAAAGATCATCTCATAAGTTCCAGAAGAAGGTAAGGGAAGTCCAACGTTTGGGATAGAAAGGGTCAGGTAAGGCTTGAGAGTACAATGTGAGAGACTAAAAGCGTTGAAATTAGAAAAAATCCTAATTTATATCATTTAGGGATTTATGGATTTCTAAAATGGAAATCAAAATAAAATTTGAATCAAATGAAAAATTAAATAAATTTTCAGGATAAATAAATTATAAATAGTAGCTTAAAACTAATGGAGAGAAATTGAAAATGGTAGATTGTTTCCAACGGTGGGTAAAACTCAACGATGGGTAAAACTCAATGGTGGGTAACCCTCAATGGTGGGTAAAACTCAACGGTGGGTAAAACATAATGGTGGTTAAAACTAAACAAAAATTAATCATGCCTAATTTATGTTTTATATAGTTCATTCTCACACAATTCAAAGGCTTAGTGAAAATATCAATAAGTGATGTCAACCTTTTGAAAATGATCTCTCAAAAAGTGATGTCTTACATTAATGTTTTTTTTCTAGATTAAGATACGGTGTTCTTAGAAATTTTTATAGCTCTTTTATTTTCACAATTTATGGGGACATGTCAAAATTGATATCCATAGTCTAGAAACATCTGTTTCATCCACAAAATTTGTGCACAACAGCTACCTGTAGCTATGTATTCAGCTTCAGTATTAGACAGTCAAAATATTTTTTTTTCTTACTACACTAAGAAACTAGTGACTTTCTCAAAAGGTTACATGTTCCAATGTTACTTTTTATATCTAACTTGAAACCATAAAAATCAGTATATGAATAAATAACTAAATAAAATGCTTGTCCTATTGGATAGAATAGTCCAAAATTTTTAGTATACTTGAGGTATTTAAAAATTCCTTTTTATAGAAACTAAGTGTAAATCTTTTGGGTTTCCTTGAAAATGAAAACACATACACACACTAAACATAATGTCAGGTCTGATAGAAGTTAAGTAGATAAGAATTCCAATCATACCTCTGTAACTAGTTTGATCCACTGATTTCTCAACTTCATCAAAATCCTATTTATAGGTTGTACTCATAGGATTGTCACTACACTTAGTAATATCCAAACTAAATTTTTTTTAAAGGTATATAGTATATTTTCTTTGATTAAAAATAATTATTTCTTTATTTTGAAAAATCTAAAAACTAAGAAATAATTTTGGTTCACCCATTAAACTCATTTCAAATCCATTTTGCATCATTTTTGAAAATAAGTACATAAAGAATTTTTAGAAGATCCAAAAATAATATCATCTACATAAATTTGAACAACTAAAACATATTTTTAAATTCTTTTTATAAATAGGGTAGGATTAGCTATACCTTTTGAAAATACTTTTGAAATAAAAATAAGAGATGATCCTATCATACCATGCTCTAGAATATTGTTTAAAACTATATAAATATTTTGTTAACTTGGAAAAATTATTTGGAAAATGGGGATTTTGAAATCTAGGGGTTTGTTCAATAAAAACAACATCAACTATATAACCATTCCAAAATGCACTTTTGATATCCATTTGATACATTTTGAAATCTAGATGTGTTGTATAGGCTAGAAGTGTTATAATGGATTCAATTATAGATGTATATGAAAAGGTTTCTTCATAGTTTATACCCTATTCTTAACTATACCCATGTGCAACTAGTGTAGCCTTATTCCTTGTTGTTGTGCCAGATTTATCAACCTTGTTTCTAAATACTCATTTAGTGCATATAGTCAAGGTCTATTTGGGTCGATCAAAAAGTTCCCAAAATTTATTTCTTTAAATTTAGTTAATTTCTTCTTTCATATCCATTACCTAGATTTCATCATTAGTTGCATCATTGATGTTCTTAGGTTAAAACTATGACAAGAAAACTTGATGTTCAACCTGGTTTCTAAAAGAATCTCTATTTTGTGTACCTATATCCAAGAATACAATAAAAGAATCTAAATTATGGTATTTAAGAGTCCTAATATCTCTAGAAAAAATAGTTTCTTTTCACCTCAAGGTCCCTTATAGGTTTAGGTTCAGATTCTAGAAGTTCCTCAGAACTAGTTGAATCTTATTCCTATTTTACAGCAGAATAAAAAGGTTTGGAATTTATGTTAAAAGTTGATAAATCATCCTCAAGATTCTATAATGGGGTATTAGGTTCATGTGGATCTATCTCAAAAAACTTTACATGGATAGACTCTTCCACAATCTTGGTTATTTTGTTAAAAACTCTATAATATTTACTAGAAGTTGAATAACCCAGGAAAATTCCTTCATCACTTTTAGAGGAAAACTTGCCAAGATTATCCTTTGTGTTAATAATAAATACTTTAAAACCAAAAAAATATAAAGTAATTAACCTTATTATTCCTATTATTCCAAATTTCATAAGTTTTTTTCTTTAAAATATGTCAAATTAAAACTCTATTAATTATATAGCATGTTGTGTTCACAGCCTCCCCCCAAAAGTAGATAGGTAAGTCATATTCATTATGCATTTTCTAGGAAATCTCTTGAAGTGTTCTATTTCTTCTTTACATGGATACATTATTTTGAGGGGTCATAGGAGTATAGAAGTTATGACTGTATCCATTTTGTGAGAAAAAGGATCCAAAGTCTTGATTTTCAAACTCATAGACATGGTCACTTATTAAGATCTTAATTCTAAGTCCACTTAGGTTTTCTATATATTTATTATACTTGGTAAAATAAGAGAAAGATTCACTTTTATGATCTAAAAAGAATACCCAATTATACCTAGAAAATTCATTGATAAGTGCATAGAAATAGTGATTCCCATTTAAAATAGAAACTCTATATGGTCCAAACAAGTCTATGTGAACCAACTTAAGAGGTTGAGAAGTTGAAACTTATTTATTTAATTTAAAAAAACTTGCATTGTTTCCATTTTTATAGGGTTTATAGACTTTTTCATTTGGGAATTCAAGTTTTGGTAGATCCCTGATTAACCCTTTCCTAGTAATATTTCTAAGTGAGGTAATGTTACATGGCCTAGTCTCTTATTCCAAAGCTAAGATTCTATATTAAAAGCACTTAAGAAATAAAAATTTTGAGAAATGAAATAATCAAGATTAATAGCATATACATTCTCATTTATCAAAGTTGTAAATACTAAATAATCTTTAGAATTAAAAACATTACTATAATTTTTACAAATTTCACATGAAAATCATCATCACTTAATTGTGAGATGCTAAGAAGATTTTATTTTAAACTATCAATGAAAATTACTTTATAAATTAAAACTAAGTTGGTGTTACCAATGATCTCTCCTTTAGCATTATCACCAAATTTGAAATGAACACCATAAACCTTTATCATGTTCTTGGAGCTTTAGTAATCTCCTATCATATTCTTGGAACATCCACTATACAAGTACCACAGATTTCTATAGGATCTTTTCAAGTAGTTTCCCTATAAAAAACATTTATACCAAGAATGAATTTAGTACCTAGATTTTATTGGGTCCAGATATGTTAGTGATTAGGGACTTAGGAGCCCATATTTTCTTAATAGGTTTCCTATAATCATGTTGTAAACTATTTGAAATAAAAACTTTATTAGTTCCACTTGAATAAAAACTAGCAGTCTAATTACCAGAATTGGACTAGGAACAAAAGTTCTCTTAACAACTCTTATATTTCTAGGTGGGTAACCTAGACCAGTAATGTACTTAGGAGAAATTTTTTTTCCTAATATTTTAGTGATAGTTTCTATTCCATTTGTAAATATCTCTAAGTCTTTATTTAGTTTCTCATTTGACAATTTTAGTTCTATATTTTCTTTTAATAATTTTTCATTATTCACTTTTTCTATAATGAGATCAGTTTTAACACTAGTAGATAAAACAAGTTGTTTCATTAGTATTTTGTATTTTTATTTGATTTAATTAAAGGTATCTTCAAGCATATTTAAATACTCAAACATTTCCTCTTTTAACATATCAACATCATTTTTTTTCATCTTCAAAATGGTCATAATTAAGTACAAGAGATATAGTAGGTACCTCAGATATATTTTTCATGAATTACATATTTTATCTATTAGGATTCTATTTATGAGTTGAGTCTGGGTCATTGGATCTATCCTCAGAGGTACTCCATGTGGATTTCAATTCTTTATAATACTTTTTCTCCATATACTCATATTTCTTCTTGTATTTTAACTTAAGATCACCATCCTTAACATGTCATTTTCTTCTACACTCATAACAGGTAATTTCATTTTAATTTTTATCCCTTTTCCAGCCCTTCATCCAATTTCCTCTACTATTATACTTTCCCTTATAGCTTGGTTTCCTAAAAATTTTATTCTTATTATATTATTTTTTAATCCTTTTGGAAAAATGGTCCATTTCCTCATCACTAGTGGATGGTGATTACTCATCACTAGAGCTTTCAGCTTATACCTTTTCCTTTTCTTTCTATTTTTATGAAATATTTTTGAAAGAAACACATATTCTCTTAGTTTAATCATCCACTTCATAATTTACTTTAATATCTTCCTCATACATCATAAAATTCTCAATAAATTCCTTGATAGGTAGTTTACTGATGTCGTAGGATTCCCCTATTGAAACAGATGTCCCTCTCCATCTCTCTAGAAGACATATCAACAGTCTCATAATTTGATCTTTGTTTGATAATGGATTCCCCAAGGAGCTTATTTTGTTATCTATCTCATTAAACCTGAGATATATATAAGAAATCAATTCATTAGGTTTCATTTTAAATGTATCATATTTAATTGTATAAGTGTTCAATATAATTTCATTAATATTAGTAGTTTCATCATGAGAAATAGTTAATGTCTCCCAAATTTCAAAATAATTTTTACTAACAGATATCCTATTAAATTATTCATCTTCTAAGTCATGGTAAAGAGAATTCATAGCATTGAAATTGTTATTATAATCAAGTTTTGCAGCAGCATCCCATATATTCCTAGTAGACATAAGTAACTCATATTGGTCCTCTACAGGAGACCAAACTTCAAAACCCTTGACTTGAATATGAATTTTATTCTTTATTCTCCATTAATAATAGTTATTTCCATTAAATAAAGGAGGTATTTTAATAGAATAACCTTCTTGTCTGTTATCCATTTAAAGAACTTAATTTAGAAATGACTGAAATTTATGATCTTTAAAACACAACTAAAATCATAGTTTAAGAGTTTTTGAATACCTTTGATACCATATTTTGGTCGGGGTGAGTATCTTAAGAGGGGTTGAATTGAGTACCCAATAAAATTTATGTTCAAAATAAGTTTAAATAAAATCCCCCAAATTATTAAAACAGCTCAATTAATCAAAAAAGCATATCAATATAAGCTCTGATCTTTTAAAATATTTCTCAAAGATTTATTAAGTCTTAGTTAAAACAATTATGAAAACTAATTTAACTTTTGAAATAAATTTACTTAATAAAAACCTTATATAAACATTAATTAAGAATAACTATCAAAGTAGTGGTTTTGTTTATAGCTTAAAACAAATTCGGTTTAAATAATAGAAATAAAACAAAACAAAAAATTCATTGAAATAAATACAAGAGTTTTAATCTCAAGGAAATACCTAATCCTCTCCACTTAGAAATAACCTTATTCTAAAAAGATTATATAAAATAATCTTGATCCATAACCTGGATCAGGTATAAAATATCAAACTAGCTATACAGACCATACAGGACCTCTTCCACAACAACCATGGGGAAAGAATAAAAACTAGCCACATAGGGACCTCTTCCACATCATGTAGGTAAATAAGTGTAAAGGGGGTAGAGAAGATATCGACTATATTCTAGTTAAAGTATAAAAGACGGTGTGTGTTTAATATATAGGGAAAACCACAAAATGCTCATAATGTAAAAACAATAAACAGAGAGAGAAAATATAGATGAAAAGATTATAGTATTTCTCAGTATAATGTTATCTGAAGCTTGAGAATCCTTGAATGTATCTTGAATAGGAACTCAAGTTAGGTTTTTGAAAATCACAGTAAAATAAAGTGTCATGGACTCTTTTTTCTGACTATGTGAAGGAACTAGATGATCGTTATACTCTACATTCTCACAGTTGTGTGTCAGTGAGATGTGTAATTTATTCTCTCAGTAAGTGACACTCTTCAAGTTCATGAAAAAATGGTTTTATCTCACTTATCGTGTATGTGTATATCTCTGTGCATGTCTCTGTATATTTTTCTCTCTATGTATATCTTCACAAGGGAGTCTTCTGCTTCATTTAACAATAGAATACAAGAAGAATCATTTAGATCCTTTTCTCCTCATACTAGATAACTGACACAAACTTTAATGAATCTCTATAATATTTCAAGAACAATCATTAAAATAAATCGAAGTCTTAAATTTCTATAATATAGATTTTAGAAATATTTAATTAAAAATAAAAAAATAGTGATGGTGACTCTTTAGAACGGTGAGGCAAATTGTGGCGGTGACTTAGGTTGGCGGTGATTCAGGCTGATGGTAGGTCATGCTCAATGGTGACTCATCTCAGTGGTAGATCTTTATGAAACTACCAATTTTCTATTCTAACAGTAGGTAAAGTCTGAAAGTGGGTCATCCTCTAGCGGTAGGTCATCTCAATACTTTTCCAAATTTAGAGGTGACTAAGTTCTAACTATGGGTCATCCTCCAGTGGTGAGTCTTTTCCATACTTTTCCAAATTCTCATTCTAATGGTGAGTCATTGCTGAAGATGACCCATCCTCAATGGTGAGTCATGTGTGGTGGTGGGTCTTTCCCACACTTGGCCATATTTTTACCAATCTACATTTTATTATAAAATGATACCATAAAACATAGAACTCAATAATAAAATAATAAACATGATTTTATGATCATTAAAATAAGGGTTCCAACAAGTCCCTTTATCTAACTAGAAATACATTTAGGTATCTGGGAGTATAGATAATTCTCACTCAACGTACTTAGTATGGAGTTAAGATATATGTCATGATCGTCTCCATATTAGGAGTACACTAAGATGTTGTCGATGATTTCCATCATAACTTATCCATTTGTGACATAACTTATATTATAGGGACATGTCAAACTTTTTCAAAGGTCATGGGCCTCCCTTCCCACAAGCATTTCATCAACTCCATGCCTCCACGATTTAATAGGGGCTTATTCTCTAAAACTAAATAACACATCATGAATCTCTTTTAAGTACCTATGAACGTGAGTTTGTTGTGGAACTACCACCTTCACACTACCCAAGTTCTTCCAAAAAGACTAGAATGATTACCAAATGAAAATCTATTGATACCTTATACCGATCCAAACCATTAGTCTCACCATAATCAGTTCTCATCAGCATGATTTCTCTAAAAACAACATGAACTTACTCTTGAGCCACCCATTCAAATATCACAATGGAATCACACATCTCCAGCACATGCCTTCCATATTGGCTTCATAATAATACCTAGGTCTTAAACTTTCCTAAAACCCTTTATTAATCTTGACTCAAAATACATAAGTCATTCATTATCAGAACCAGGATCAAATGCCTATTTAAGCAACTGACCATACCTCCTAGCATGTCAACCTTTTTGGACTTGAGGAATCCTCAATGTTCCCATCCAAAAACCTAAATTTTTGAATGATTCAAGTCCAAAAAAATGACCACCCTTCACCTCATGCATCATTATCAGAACATGAACATCTACCTACATTATTACCATCCTTGAATCTCCCATCTGAGGTCATCACTGATTCCCACCTTGATCAACATCATAACAATAGGGATAGGAATCAAAATGATCTTGTCCCTCAAAACTGGCCTTGAATCCAACAAAAATCACTCAAGTTTTTACCTTTATAATAAACTAAGGTATAGCCATTCCTTTTACAAAGACTCAATAGCACCTATAGTACATCTATTTTTCAAAAACCAACGCATCTACAACGTCAAGGTAATCCCTCTAATAGGTCGCCCCTGATCCAACTGAAAACCAGATCACTGAGGTTTGAGTCACAACTAAGGACATCTAGATCTTCCATATAACCATACTGGTCAAGTCTTAAAAAATCTATTAGGCATAACCACCTAGTCCAAAGGTCAAACTCTCAGAAGGTCATATCTCGTAGGCACAAAGCATGCTCCCACCCCAATGTTACATGACACCAACATGTAAAAACATCTATATATAAGGTCTCTCAAAAAACATAAAAAAACTAACAACCCAAAATTAGGGAAACCATCCTCCCCAATCATATTCACATTAGAGCGCTCCCTAGAGGACCAATCCATGCAACTGTACCTGAACAAGGCCATCCGTAAGGGCCCAAAGCATGGGCATTATTCTCCATAATGACCTTATTATGGAAACTGAACCTCCTATGAACGAGGACTGATTCACCATCCTCATCATCAAGTATATCACCATAGATCCACATAACCTTACATAAGAATAAATACATATACAAGCCGGACCAGATGAGCAGAATGGAACTAAATACTTATATATGAAAGCGTTGTATGAGTATTTATATACACTAAAAGAAATTGTTCCGATATTTTTAGTGAAATCACACACTATCATACCTATATTTTATGAGAATACTATGTTCTTGACATGATTCATGAGACACCTCTTGCCTCTATAGGTTAAGAGTAAAAATTAACTCACTGGACACTTTCAAACAGACCAAAAACCAGATGTCCATCGTAAATCAAAAAATTGAAACCACATGTGTGTCGGCTAAGGAGAAAATAAATACAATTGTAACAGCACAAATCAAAATAGCATCCCATAACCTAGTAACCTATACTTACTACTGGAATAAGTGTTCTTTATGAACTATCTTGGTGTTCATCACAGGCTCTAACACATTCCTTATGATAACCCTTGTCTTATTTCACATTAATTCATGACTTATTACATAAGATTAAACATAATAAAACCTAGGATATTAATAATTATAGTTTATTTGGTAATTAGGTACATTGCCTAGGGAAATAAATAAGAAAGGGATGAAGGCTAGTGTAACACCCCAAGCTTCCACGGTATGTTTCCCTTTGAATAATGCAATGGAGTGAATTGTATGCAACTTTGAGATTCTAACACACCATAACCAATCAAACTAGCCGTTATGAATAGTAATAACTAATTTTTGAAATTTTATAAATTTTATCTTTCAAAATGGACTTCATTTTTGGATTCGTAATATCGAAATTAGCTTAGGGTGAAATTTTGGTACTTTTCAGATAACTTTCATTTTTTGATGAATAGTGAAAATTACTAAATTTTAATTAAAAACAAATTTTTTAATCGAAATAATTAATAGTGATAAATTATTAATTTGAGTGATTTTAAAGTATATTTAGAATATATTTTTACCATGTAATACAATGTTGGTCATTGGATGTAATTTCACATTTAAACCAGACATAAACAAGTGTCAATCTTTTGATAGTTATTATCTCTTAAAAACACGCTATTTGTTTTGACGACGAGTGTATCTCGGCCAAAAACAACCTTAGGAGTAAAATATTATCATTTATTTCCACTTGTATTAGATTAGGACATTTATTATTATTTAATTCAAAGAAGAGTTAAAAGAGTTAAAATCAAAGTTTATTTACTAAAACATTTTTAATATAGGGTTATACATAAGATAAATTCGATTGTAAATATTCATTAAAAAGATAAAAGGATTTCCTACATAATGGTATTTTATTTATAATTTTTAGACATTAAATAATTTAATTTATTTATGACACAATGGTTATGTAGTAATTACCTAATTAATAAAATATTAAAATAATTGATATTATAAATATCAAAATAAATGTAATTTGAGACTTTTTATAAATTCCACTACTTTTATAGGTTAATATGACATATTATTATTTATTATATAAATTGTGTTCGAAGTAATAATTTTGTTTTGAATTTATCAAAAACAAAATACCCAATAGTGTCAAAATTGACATAAAAGAGTTTTTAAAACAAATATTATATTATTAATTTATATTCAATTACTAAAAATATAAGGTTCGCCCAAGAGACTTATATAATGATATTTGTATCATTAATGGACCACTTGAGGGTCGCTTGGATGTATATAGTAAGTTTATTAACCATATAATATAAAAATACAAAGAGACATTGTAAAAGTGAAACTAATTAACTAAGAGTTAATACTTAAAGATAAGGTTAATATAATGACCCAAACCTGTCTAAATTATATTGGTTGGGTGTTTTTCGACCCATACCCACCTTAACCTTTAAATAATCCACTTTTTATCCATTAGAAACCAATTATGAATTTATTATAAAATAATATTTTTAGCTTTTCCAAAGGTGCCCCTCACCCCACTTATAAAAGGGCACTCCCCCTTCTCACTAATTCACACATTCAAAGCCTTTTGGCTCGGCCAAACCCTTCCAAAATACTCTCTAAACTTTCCTCACTACAACCTAGAGGCCTTATTTTGATCATAAATCTAACCTAAGGAGCCCTTTTGATCAAATCAAAAGGAAGAACCCGAAGAAGAGGTAATGTTTTCACCACCCTCTTTCAAGTTCCTTTTTTCTTCAACTTCTTCTTTCTTTGTTATTTCTATTATAAAATAATAACTACAATATATTCTATATACTGTGATGTTATTATAAATATGGTACAACCATATTCAGTATTCTATCCATCCTTTGAATGGCATGTTACCATACGTGTGTACGTACGGCTTACCGTCTCCACGTCGTGGTGTAATTGTCATTCAATAAATTATTATTTGGATGGGTATAATAATGATGTGTAATTCATTTAAATAATAAATATAACATGATAATTATTCTATATATACGATATACCATCCAATTATATATTATTATAACATCAAAAGAATGATATTGTCGCTCGTGCGTACGTACGGACTACCGTCTCCACGAACGCGATGAGATTCATTTTCCATCGTATCCATTCAAGTATAATTATCATTTGATGATTAAAAATAATGTTTAAAGACTTGATATAATTCTGGATATGAATAAGATACAACATATCCATAACAAACACGGCTTACGTGACAAATAATATAAAGGAAAACGAGTAAGTTAACACCCGAAATGACGATAATACTAAGATATTATTAACAAATCAATGTTAAAAGATCATATATGATATCATATTAATGTAAATGATTATTTTATAATTAAATAACAATTATTTCACCATTATACAGGAGTTTAACCTACCATCTACCAAGGAAAAAGTACAAAGTAAGGGGTTTCTTATCTCACTTTTAATTTCGTGAGAATTCCATTGTTCACCACTTATTTAGTACATGTGGTGTGTGTACTGCCCATGTTTGTATTAATTGTGTAATATACTTTAATTCATGTATATTTAAATCATAATTGTATGATACTTCTTTCATGGGTGTATGTTTTGTATGTTACTAAATCAATAAGGGAATTTGAAATTTCAATTTCCACTCATTCGGATTTATGCATACTCTATTGATTATTTTACTACAAGATTATGTGTAGAATCACTATTCATTTGATTATGTCATAAATTACACTCCCCTTTATATGGATATACTTTTGATACACATAATCACTCCATTGATAAATTATCATTTCATCGGTATGAACTTGATAAGAGTAATTTTTACTCAATCTCGATTTGTCGAGTTAAACATCCAATTCATTGGTGTTGTTTTTACAAGAATATGTGTGAATGTCCTTTGATTGTTTTACACTGAATATCCAATCATATTGAGTGTATTTATATTTTTCACTCATAATTATGTCTTTGATTTATGCTTAACCTAAGGATACGGCCTTTATGAGATATTTCATCTCAATTTACATTCCATTGAGACTCCTTTATTGTTATACACCAAATCACTTTTATATGGTGTATATAATGTACTTTGACATAATATATCATGAATCCCTTTATTCTCATGATATTACAAAGTTTTTATTTCCTCAATTATTTTTATTAAAGTGTCTCTCTTTTGGTTAGGAACTCTAACTAAAATGACATTTTAAAATGTTTTAAAGATTGATTATTATAAATCTTTCTCATTAATGTCCATGTTTTAAAAATGGTTTTAAGGATTTATTTATATGGACATTAAAGTTTTCAAATCAAAATTACTTTTAAAAGTTTCAAATTGGTATGGGACACTTTGATTATAAAATCTATTTTAAATGGATTCTTGACAAATAGTGTGACTTTTAAATGATTTCAAGAAAAAGGGGGATATTTCACTCTAATTGTTTTGATGATTATTTTCATCTATGTCAATATCCTTCATCATTCTAGATTGAGGTTAATATGATACAATAAAATCTTCCATATTGTATCGAATGAGTTATGTTTGACTGTGGATGTGCTATTTTTATACCATTCATGGTTTGTGGATAAAGTATTGACATTTTTTATGCTAGTTTTAATACGAATGTTTATGTTATGTTTAAAACTTTTCATATAAGGAATGAATTAGACTTAGTAAGTGATGGGTGGAGCCCGCTATAGCTCCTCGATGTATCGGTAGGTATCATGAGACAAACTAGTGTCTTGGAACAAGGCCTTGGAAAAATATTATTTGTAGTCTTGGCACGAGGCCTTGGCTATGTGGTTATGATAGTCTGGCATTATGCATTCCATCATTATGAAAGTGGTTATTGATATTGCATGTGATTATTCGATTAGTAGAATATCCATGTGAATAAGTAAATGGAATTATTTCATTTTATTTTTTTCATACTATGTTGAAGTTCAAGTTTAAAAGGCTTTTTTTAGTTATACATTTCCTTAAATGTTTATTCTTATTTATGAAAGTTTCCGCTATATTGTTATCCTTACTGGGTGTCACGAACCAGCCTGAGTTGACCCTGAACCGGTCACCCAGGCCAGCCCGCGACAAGTCCCGAGAGGCGTTCCCGATCCTCCCAGGATGGTGACAAGCACCAAGGGCATCAATAGAGTACACAAGGGAACGATTTCACCCATATATAAACAATCAAACAAATAGCAGAAATAAACGGACATCCCAAAATGAATTTATATAAAAATTGAACTAAATATTATTTGTACAAGAAACTAAAATTAGAACAAAACCAACAACTCAACTAAACAAACCCGATGAACAACTAACTCCATGTGACACTTCTGGTCACTCTCCAACACAATGATAAAATTTCGCCCAAGGTGATCGAACTAAAGATGAAACCTGCACAAGGGCTAAAAAAAAGAAGACTATAGAAGTGAGTATTAAAACTTAGTAGGTTAGCCCGGTATTCTATTCCCAATGCACATTACTTTAAAATAAAAGAAACATCAATTTATAGTTTTAAATTAAAGATTTGAAAGTATGGTTTTCAAATGAGGTTCCATGCTATAATAATTATCAGACAAAAACATGCATGTTTAATAAACAAAAATGCAAGTAACAATTCTTTTCAAAGAGGTGAAACTTCAAAATGAAAATAGTTTTCAAGAGGGTTGCTTTAAAGAATTTTAACATTCAAATAAATAAAACATACTACTGAATTTACCAACCAAACACACCGTATGCTGACGGTGAGTACAAAATAGCCAATGAGCACTAGTCACGGGAATACCCCTAGGCACTAGTTAGTTGTGAGCCTCAGGTACCTCGTATCTCGGTGAAAGTAACCATAATAAATATCTGTTCTCATGCACGATCCACTAGTAGGTAACATACCCATAAACTAGTGGTACCCAATCATCATCATCATCATAGTTTAGTTAGTTTTGTCATCGTCAAACTTGCTACGTGAAACAGGGGCCAACCCCCACAGAATCAATAGCATACTAGTACACGTCCGCCCACCTAGATACTCGGGATTCCCTTTAGTGCTCAATAAAGTTACACATATTATCAAATACACATTTCACATACACATTCCATTCCAAAACCATAAAAACACAAACAGCCCATAATCTTTCTTCACATTTCTTACACTAATCAACAAATCGCTAAATATTTTGGTAAAACAATTTCATGAAGTGTATTGAGGATTTGCACATAAAACTCTTTCAAAAACACTCTTTAAATTATAAACACACATCATAACCAAACCAAATCATATTTGGAAGCCCAATAAACATTTAATAAAATCATTTAATGGACCATAAAACAATCCCAATTGCACAACTTGTTATATACAAGTAAAACACTCCTTCATTTCTAGGAAATGCCAAACGAGCCTTTAAACATTTTCTCAAAACTAACCTTTGATGAAGGTATGCATTTTAATTTTATTAAGGATCTGTATAAACATCATTTAAATCAGAAAACCTCATTCATAAATCTCTTATAATACTCAGGTTACATATTCAAAACACAACCATTTTCATAAAGATGTGAAACGGTCCATTTTTGGGCAACTCGGGCCAAAATATGTTGTAAATCAAAACCCACTTGTTTGTAAAAACAAATCCAAATTGGAAATCAATATAAGTACCCAAAAATACCGTTTATAATTCATCCAATTCCTTTATAAATCCAATAAAATAACTTTTAAATCACACATCACACATAAAAGCCAACCGGGCAATTTACCGAACACGTGTCATGCCCTTTTTAAACAAAACAATTTATTTTATGTACATGAAAAGGAATAAAACACCAATTGAATGTCATATTTTCATTAAAGATACTGTAACATGTTAAAAATACCATAAACCAGATTATAAACCTCACAAAATATTTTCAAAAGATAATGGAACATTTAAACAAACACTTGTTGAGCACTTTCATGACAAAACAACACTACCTTTCACATAACAGTGATTAAACAACGACTTTTCACACCAAGAAAATTATAAAAAGGATTAAAAACAATAATAAACATTTATATCAGTATATTATAATATTAAAATGATGAAACTTCTATGATAAAGGCATGTGCAAGGGATATCCTACCTCAAATCTTTGGCGTAATTGAAACGCACACCCGAAATCACCCACTGCGGGTTTATAAACCCTAAAACTATAAATACCAGACCTAAACAAACATAAAACCCATGAAAAAAACATTTTATAACAAAACCCTAGGTCGATCAAGACTAGGGTACAATATAAAACCAAGAAATAATGAAAGGAGGGGAAGAGGAAGAAGAAAGGAGAAGGAATCTCACCTTTCATCCTAGAAAACTCTTCGTCTTCCATTAGATATGAAGCCCTAGAGAAAAGGGAATGGCTTGAAAATTCTTGGAGAGACTCATAAGGTCTGGAATAACCAGGGGAAGAAGATTGGTGGCTAAAGGAGTACTAATTGATTGATTTATGAATGATAAAAGTTACCTTGACAATTCTGGGCGATTTGAGGTTTCCTGATAATTTTTCCCTAATCCGCGACCCACATGAGCTCCAAAGAGGTAAAATATATTATGAGGGTTAGTATAGGGTTATTGTCTTAGAGGGGGAGGTGGAATAACCTAAAAATAGTAAAAAATGAAAAATATATAAATGAAACAAATTATTTTTTTAAAACAGGAAATGGGCCAATGGGCGGGCCCAATACCTAAATAAGTAACCCAAATTCACATGGCTTATTAATTTCTAATGGGTCCAAAAGGATATATAAATTTTAATATATCAGTATAGGACAAGTGTTAAGTTGAATGGGTGAAAAAGGATAAAAAACAAAATAGTTATAAAAGAAACAAATTCAGTTTTTAAAACTGGGAATGAGCTCACGGTTGGCCCAAATCATGAAGTAACCACCCTTTCTTCAAAAACTCCTAAACAAGCAATGGGGATCCCAAATTACGGTGGTTAGACATATATGAAACATAAAAACTCAATATTCATCTCATAAAATACCCATGAAAAGGATCGGGATTTCTAATGGGTCGGATCAATACAAAGACAGAAAAAAAAACTGTGTGTGACAATTCTCCCCACCAGTAAAGCTTTCCGCCCCCGGAAAGTCATAACACTTTCCGGCTGAAAAAAAAACAACACCTAAGGATTCCAGAATTTACTCCCCACCATTAAGAATCAAATAGCACTATAAATGTTCTTAGTATTAAAATCAAGGAGACCCATGGTGGGTCTCCGTACCATTAGAAACCAACTAGCAATGAATAGACAAGAATTGAACATGAGCTAGAGTTGGGACTCACTCACACAAGCCCAAAAAAACACTCCTAAAAAAACCTAATATACCAAGTTAATAGGGTTACAACATGAAAATATAAACCACCCACTCCTGAATGGAGGGGACAATAACTTGGTCGACACATTCAGCACAATTCTGGACCCCCGTCACTTGGGGATGGGAGGGAAGGGGACCCAATAATTTGGCCACTGAAACAACAAAAGAAACAAAGAAACTACCCAAAACTCTCCCCCTATGAATAGGTAACACCAATACTGCACCTGATTTTTATAGAAGGTCCACATAGGGACATTTATTGAAAACCCACATCCATGAAGGAATAACCATAGACACTGTGTGATGGGTTAAGTCCACCACACTTGTTGCGACAAAGGGAAATTCATAGAAATGAGGAACCAAAACATTGACATAGTAACTAACTTACCAAAAAAGAGGATTAAGGATCATAATCTAGCACTCCACACCTCTGTTGATTTCCTAACTGCGTGAAAATCTTCACTCCGAGGCCTATGGCTGGAGCCCTGATTCTTGAAGCATTTGATGCACCACAGTCAGGTGATAAGGATCACACCACTCAAAAAAACCACACTTGATCACCAAAAAAAAACCTTCATCTAAATAGGAACTCATAGATACATATCAAAATTATATCTCACTCCAAACGATGGGCAGAATGGACAAGGAATACGACGAAACACATCAACATCACCGAACACAACTGCTCTGTCCAAAAGAATTATCATGACCTAGAAGCACTTTTAATAGATCCCAAACAGCTCTCTATTCCAAAAAACAAGTTGAAGAATCATCAAAAGAGGTGGATTTAAAATTTTAAAGGAATCCTTAGGTTGATCAGTAGGAAATATTTCCAATGCAGAACTATCCATGGCCACATCACAACATCAAACACATTTTTAGAAACCCAATGAAAATTACTCCAAAACTGAGCCACCAACAAGATCTCATCACTAGATAGAACAAGAGTATGAATTCTAGATCACATGGAAGCTAACCAAATAAACAACTCTTCTAAGACATAGAAAAATCAATCCACATAACCATTGGTTTTAAAAAAAGGACACAATTTTCATCTCAAAACAATTTTGAAAAATCAAACTAACTTGGTGGGTTTCCACATTCACCAATGGTGTTTCATCAAGTCTCACCCACATGCACATTTCCATGCCACCCCTGGCACCCAACCACCATACCATATAGGCCATACTTACAGATATAAATAAAACCATGCATGTGAGCACCCATGAAAACACCAAAGGCTAAAATTAAACATCATAATTCAAAAAAAAATTTACCTTCAAAAGGAACACCAACCACCAAGTCAAAAAACATTTTCATATTTCACAAAAAAACCACAATTAATTAAGAACCATTTTCTTAAAAACCTACCCCTTTCCATTTTTAAAAACTTTTTAAATAACCAAGCCACTCCAAACAAACCCTTCCCATTTTTTTTTAAAAAAAAATTCAGCAAGGTATATTTTCATAATCCGAGGTCCATTGAGACCAATACCGTTTGTAGTAAAACACCAACCGATCAAAACCAATTGCCAAAAATAATTTATCCAATTCAAAAACTTTTTAACATCCTAAAATACCCCATTTAAAAAAAAGATCCAGAATCACTTTAAAATGATTCACAATTTCAAAACATTTTATTTCAACAAACCATAAGTTTAGATTATGGATAATCCAATCCCTTTAAATCATTTCTACTTCCCTCCATTTTTTTTCACAAAAACACAACCTTCCAAAAGAATTATTATATTTAATTATTTAAAACCCCATTTTTTCACTTTTCAAAAGCTAATCCTTACATTAAAACTAATTTCCACAATTCTCACACAAGGATTTTAAAAACAAAAATTCAGAATTCAAGAAAGGTTCAAGAGACCCAAAAAAAAGGGAACTAGTGTCAGTGGGTGACTTGACCATATGGTTGGCGGCCATATTCCAAACACAACACCAACACAGAGAGACTTATTAGGACCATTCCCCAGCTCCACATGGCTTGCCAGGCCCTGTGAGCTCACGAAGGCCATTGGTCAGACTCCCCTTGTCATATCCCAATACCAAACAATCAACTAGAACAATGGACACTAATAAAACCAGACTTCCATGGAAACATGAGGATTAGAACAAGAAGGAGTTCGCGACGCTCTTCTTGCACTTACCCCTCAAGTCCCAACAATACTACTCCATCTACCTTGACATCCCCAAAATAACAAGGGCATTCTAAAAAGAAAGGTCTGTTAAGAGCCGACCTCCTCTGATACCATTTTGTCACGAACCAGCCTGAGTCGACCCTGAACCGGTCACCCAGGCCAGCCCACGACAAGTCCCGAGAGGCGTTCCCTATCATCCCAGGATGGTGACAAGCACCAAGGGCATCAATAGAGTACACAAGGGAACGATTTCTCCTATATATAAACAATCAAACAAACAGCGGAAATAAACGGACATCCCAAAATGAATTTATATAAAAATTGAAATAAATATTATTTGTACAAGAAACTAAAATTAGAACAAAACCAACAACTCAACTAAAAAAACCCGATGAACAACTAACTCCATGTGACACTTCTGGTCACTCTCCAACACAATGATAAAATGTCACCCAAGGTGATCGAACTAAAGATGAAACCTACACAAGGGCTAAAAAAAGAAGAAGACTATAGGCGTGAGTATTAAAACTCAGTAGGTTAGCCCGGTATTCTATTCCCAATGCACATTCCTTTAAAATAAAAGAAACATCAATTTATAGTTTTAAATTAAAGATTTGAAAGTATGTTTTTCAAATGAGGTTCCATGCTATAATAATTATCAGACAAAAACATGCATGTTTAATAAACAAAAATGCAAGTAACAATTCTTTTCAAAGAGGTGAAACTTCAAAATGAAAATAGTTTTCAAGAGGGCTGCTTTAAGGAATTTTAACATTCAAATAAATAACACATACTACTGAATTTACCAACCAAACACACCGTATGCCGACGGTGAGTAAAAAATAGCCAATGAGAACTAGTCACGGGAATACCCCTAGGCACTAGTTAGTTGTGAGCCCCAGGTACCTAGTATCTCGGTGAAAGTAACCATAATAAATATTTGTTCTCATGAACTAGCCACTAGTAGGGAACATACCCATAACCTAGTGGTCCCAAATCATCATCATCATCATCATAGTTTAGTTAGTGTTGTCATCGTCAAACTTGCTATGTGAAATAGGGGCCAACCCCCACAGAATCACTAGCATACTAGTACACATCTGCCCACCTAGATACCTGGGATTCCCTTTAGTGCTCAATCAAGTTACACATATTATCAAATACACATTTCACATCCACATTCTATTCCAAAACCATAAAAACACAAACATCCCATAATCTTTCTTCACATTTCTTACACTAATCAACAAACCGCTAAATATTTTGGTAAAATAATTTCATGAAGTGTATTGAGGCTTTGCACATAAAACTCTTTCAAAAACACGCTTTAAATTATAAACACACATCATAACCAAAACAAATCATATTTTTAAGACCAATAAACATTTAATAAAATCATTTAATGGACCATAAAACAATCCCAATTGCACAACTTGTTATATACAAGTAAAACACTCCTTCATTTCTAGGAAATGCCAAACGAGCCTTTAAACATTTTCTCAAAACTAACCTTTGATGAAGGTATGAATTTTAATTTTATTAAGGATATGTATAAATATCATTTAAATCATCAAAACTCATTCATAAATCTCTTATAATACTCAGGTAACATATTCAAAACACAACCATTTTCATAAAGATGTGAAACGGTCCATTTTTGGGCAACTCGGGCCAAAATATGTTGTAAATCAAAACCCACTTGTTTGTAAAAACAAATCCAAATTGGAAATCAATATAAGTACCCAAAAATACCGTTTATAATTCTTCCAATTCCTTTATAAATCCAATCAAATAACTTTTAAATCACACATCACACATAAAATCCAACCGGGCAATTTACCGAACACATGTCATGCCCTTTTTAAACAAAACAATTTATTTTATGTACATGAAAAGGAATAAAACACCAATTTAATGTCATATTTTCATTCAAGATACTGTAACATGTTAAAAATACCATAAACCAGATTATAAACCTCACAAAATATTTTCAAAAGACAATGGAACATTTAAACAAACACTTGTTGAGCACTTTCATGACAAAATAACACTACCTTTCACATAACAGTGATTAAACAACGAATTTGCACACCAAGAAAATTATAAAAAGGATTAAAAACAATAATAAACATTTATATCAGTATATGATAATATTAAAATGATGAAACTTCTATGATAAAGGCATGTGAAAGGGATATCCTACCTCAAATCTTTGGCGTGATTGAAACGCACACCCGAAATCACCCGCCGCGGGTTTATAAACCATAAAACTATAAATACCATACCTAAACAAAAATAAAACCCATCAAAAAAACATTTTATAACAAAACCCTAGGTCTATAAAGACTAGGGTACAATATAAAACCAAGAAATAATGAAAGGAGGGGGAAAAGGAAGAAGAAAGGAGAAGGAATCTCACCTTTCATCCTAGAAAACTCTTTGTCTTCCATTAGATCTGAAGCCCTAGAGAAAATGGAATGGCTTGAAAATTATTGGATAGACTCCTAAGGTCTGGAAGAACTAGGGGAAGAAGATTGGTGTCTAAAATAGTACGAATTGTTTGATTTATGAATGATAAAAGGTACCTTGGCAATTCTGGGCGATTTGAGGTTTCTTGAGACTTTTCGCCCTAATCCGCGACCCACATGAGCTCCAAAGAGGTAACATAGATTATGAGGGTTAGGATAGGGTTATTGGATTCTAGGTGGAGGTGGAATCACCGAAAAATAGTAAAAAATGAAAAAGATATAAATGAAACAAATTATTTTTTTAAAACAGGAAATGGGCCCATGGGCTGGCCCAATACCTAAATAAGTAACCCAAATTCACCCGGATTATGAATTTTTAATGGGTCCAAAATGATATATAAATTTTAATATATCAGTATAGGACAAATTTTAAGTTGAATGGGTGAAAAATGATGAAAAACAAAAGAGTTATAAAAGAAACAAATTCAGTTTTTAAAACTGAGAATGGGCTCACGGTTGGCCCAAATCATGAAGTAACCACCCTTTCTTCAAAAACTCCTAAACAAGAAATGGGGATCCCAAATTATGGTGGTTAGAAATATATGAAACTTAAAAACTCAATATTCATCTCATAAAATACCCATGAAAAGGATCGGGATTTCTAATGGGCCGGATCAATACAAAGACAGAAAAAAAAAACCGTGTGTGACACTGGGCATTTGAGATCACCCCTTTTCTATGTTTTATTTTTTCCAGGATGTGAAGAAGTAATTTATGAATTACTTTCAAGGATAGTATGAGGGGATAAGAGTGTGGAATACGGAGACAATATTGTTGTAGTTTTCATTTTATGATGTAATGTAAACTTTATTAATGTTTCTAGTTATTCCAAGGCTACTAAACTAATCGGTCTTTCGAGACTTGATCTTTCTTGTGATCATGCCAAAGTTATGTAATAATGCACCGACTCTGGGTATCTAGGGTCGGGGCGTTACAGCTAGATTCCAAGAAAATAGGAGGGGGTGAAGGCTAGATGCCCAGTAAGGGAATAAATATGGAATAATGTGAAGAAAGTATTACAAGTTAGAAAATAGTAATATAATTGGGGCATAAAATGGGTGAGAATCATAAACATGAACAATGAAACATGATATAGCATGATAACATAAAGGAAACATGGTAAATGTGGCAACAACTTAAAACATGGAATCCTAAACATAGGTCAAGGCTAGATGACATAAAATCATGATGTAAAAAGTCTTGTGATGGATTAGGTTCACTCCCTAATCCCTTGTATGAAATATTATTATAATAAAACATTACCCAATGCATTGGAGTGCTATATAATTTTGGTTTCACCCGTCACTTTCATTTCATTCACATACATAAGTGCGCCACATGTATCATAAAACATATAATCATTTATAAACGTGTTTTATTCCAAGATAAAGGAATGTGGAATACATACATATATGTACCCAATAAAATAATTATAAGTTCATAAATCTTAACATCCATGATATGAAATGGCTATGTGTATTCGCTACATAATTGTTTTGGCATTTAAAATTGTGGTGAAATTTTGGCAGCATAATAGGGGTATATAAGTGTTCATGGGAGGGATTAATGAGAGTTAAAGTGGTATATAATGATTTAGACATAAAATGGAAAGTAAGGGAGATATTTAAGAGCATATCCCAACATGAAAAAATTGAAATTAAGAGTTATAACGTAAAATAGGTGCTTAAATAAAAAGAAGAGAGGGAGATCCCTTACTAAATTTCAACATGGTAATGGCTTAGGTAAATTTTATAATTAGAGGGGATAAATTTTATCTCATTATTATATAATAAATAGGAAATCAGAGGTATCATTATAAGTACATTAAAATATTACCAATTGAGATTCAAAAGGATACTCACAAATAAGGTGCTTGAATGGAAATTAGGAGAGTGAAATCTCTTACTAAATTTTGACATGATAACGGCTGTACATAATGGTCTATGGGAGGTCATAATGATATTTAAAGGGGGATAAAATAATTTATAAATAAAATTGAAATTAAGGTGATATGTAATAACATATCCCAACATGATCAAATAAAAATTAATAGGCATAACATAAAATAGGTTCTTGAATAAAAAGGAGGGAGATCCCTTACCTTGAGAGTGTGATTACAAAAGCCTGGGAGGAGATTATTGAGATTTTGGGGGGACATTGGAGAAATATAGAGATGGTAGGTAAGATTAATTACATGATATAAGGTTTTTTAGTGAAGATTAATGGGATATTTGGATGGTTTATATATGAAAAGATAGGGTAGTTCTTAATTATTTCTCAAACATAGGTCCTGGACTCTATATAATAAAGTAACCATAACTAAAAACCTTCACAAGGTTTTTTCACATGTTTTCTGAAAAATATGGGTTTTTTAATTATTTTATAAGTAAAATGTCCTAAATTATTAAAATATTACCCGTTCTGATGTAGAAGTGAGTCATACCCTTAAATAAATGATTTTAAAACCTTAAATTATATTATAAGTTTTGAAGGATTCATAAAGGATTTATAAAATTAATCAAATAAATATAAAAGTTTATTATTTTAAATGGTAAACATATATTTGGTTATGTATACCCTTTATGGTATTTAAGACATCATTTTTGGATCATTATGATGTCACAATACACACCGTATATTTATACTATATTTAATTTTTACCATAAAATCTAACTATCTCATAAAATTTTGAAAAAAAAAATAACCATTTGATAATTTAGATGTTCTAATTTCAAAAATAATATTTATTTTAACAAAATAATTTTCTAAATATGGTAATTTTCACTTTGAAAATTGAATCAACATTTATTGAGAAGTGCTTAGTTTTTGATAATAGCAGTTTTCAAACCCTTATAAAATTATAGTTGACTTTATAAAAAATATACGATCATTTTTATATAATAAACATTATTTAATAATAATATTGTATTAAAATATTATTTATTTAAAAACCCCATTAATTCCTCAAAATAAATTCCATAATTAAATTTGAATATTACCCAAAAATACAATTTGTGTTTAAACATAAAAAAATCAAAATAATTTATAAAGTATAAATAATAAGAAGTAAATATAAAAATTATTATACTGCAAATAAAATATACATATTCATATGATTATGGTCTTGATACATATCCATTTATTACACCGGAAAACTTCCTAAGGGTATGGTATGCGGCGGTGAATAATGGGGTGGCGTACATGGTTTGGGGTTTGATCTCTATGAGCTTGAACTTATCCTATAAATTATTTCACTCATTATTTAGTTATTGGTTCTCATCTTAGTCTTGGTCGAGGGAAAATAATAGTGATGATATCTCCCTAAAAAGCTCTGATAAATGGGCTTTGTATGGTATGATCCTACTAGTTGAGGTCATCACTGTGTATGTGTCAATTAGATTTTTCAAAATCCTATATTTATACTAATCAGATGATTACTATTCAATGACTATATTATCAATGTTAATGATATTTAATAGTCTTTTAAATATAATGTGATATAATAAAACCAAATAAGTTCATGTGTTTTCTATAACCATGATATATAATAATGCATTTAATTTAACCACAAAGGGAATATTATTATAACAATTTGGTTCATTACAATCTTCCCCCCTTTAGAAATTTCTCTCTAAAAATTTTCATTTCACACACTAAAACATATGAGGTTAACTCTATTTTATCACCTCCTCCAATTCCCACATTTATTCTTCAAAATTGTGGTTTCTATATAGCACTTTGACCAGGTGTATTATCCTATTCTATAGAAATTTCTCTCTATGATCTAGGATATTCATCAACTAATCCTCATATAAAATATCATTCTCCAATGGTACCAGCTCTAGATTGAGTAAATTTGAGGGGCTTGGTATGTACTTCCTCAAGAGGGATACATGTAATGCATCATGTACTTGAGATAGATTAGGTGGGAGTGCTAGTTGATTGTTCACCTCTCTAATGTGATCAAGGATCTCAAAGGGACCAATGTATCTTGGACTAAGTTTTCCCTTCTTCAAAAATCTCATGATTTTATTCCATAGAGACATGTGGAGGAATACCTTATCTCCAAACTCAAACTCTAGGTCTCATTGATGATTGAAAGAATAGCTTTTTTTAAACTCTAATTATCCTTGATGTGATGCTTAATGGTCTTGAACTTTTCCACCATTTCCTCAACCATTTTAGGACCTAGCAGTTTGTGTTCCCCAACTTCATCCCAGCATGCAGTTGTTCGACACCTCTTCCCATAAAGGGTTTCATAAAGAGCCATTTGGATGCTTGAGTGGGAACTATTATTGTATAAGAACTCTAAAAAAGGAAGATGTTGATCTCATCTTACTTTGAAGTCAATTGAGCATGCACTCAACATGTCCTCAAGTGTCTGGATAGTCCACTCAGATTATCCATCATTTTGAGGGTGATAAAATCCATGTTAAAGTTCAACACAATATTTAAAGCATGTTGGAGACTCTTTTGGAACTTGGAAGTAAATATTGGGTCTCAATCAGATAAAATTGATAGTGGTGTTCCATACATCCTCACAACTTCTCTAATGTATATCCTTTCAAGTAGATCGAATGAGAAGTACTATTGAATCTCAATGAAGTGAGTAGTCTTTTTAAGATGATCCACCATAATCCATATAGAATTATTTCCACTTGATGTCTTTAAAAACCAGTGAAAAAGTCTGTGGTGATTTTTTCTCATTTCCATGTAGGTGTGGGTAATGGTTATATCATCTCCTTAGATTTTTTCCTTTCATTATTCACTTGTTGACATACAAGACATCTTGATGTATATTCTCTGATCTCCTTCTTCATATTTTCCCACCAATAGTGCTCTCATAGATCTCTATACATCTTCATGCTTCTAGGATGGATAGACAAGGTCGAGCTATGTGCATAATCCAACAACTCCTTATTTTACTCAGGATTTGATGGTACACATTGTCATGACCCAAATCTCACAAATCCTTCATTAACATTAAACTCTTAGGATTTCCCTTTTCTCATAGCTTCCACTTTCTTCTGAATTCCAACATCATCTCTTTGAGCATCCTTTAACCTATACAAAAGGGATGGTTGAACAATAATTTGTGAAAGGATTAATTATGTTCCTTCCTTTATGATTCACATGTCTATCCTTTTTAAGTTTAAGATTATTAGATCCTACTCAATATTCAAAAATGATAAAATTGTTGGATCTTTTCTACTTGGAGCATCTTCCACTTTATTTGATTTATAAAGATGGTGGTGGATTGAGAGTCCATGGTCCTTGATTAGCTCTAACCATATTCGTTGGAAAATATTTAGTTATTTCTATGTGAATATATACTTGAGGCTCTTATGATCTGTATATATTTCACACTTTTCCTCAAAGAGATAATTCCACTATGTTTTCAAATTTAAGATCACTACAACCAACTCTAAATCATGAATTGGATAATTCTATTCATGAAATTCCAATTGTCTTAAAGAATAGGATATCATTTCTTTATTCTATATTGACACACATCCCAATCCCTTCTTTGAAGCATCATTTTATATGATGAAAAGTTCCCCACTTGTGGGTAGCATAAGTACAGGTGCAATTATAAGACTCTTTTTCAACTCCTTGAAGCTATCTTCACATTAATTATTCCAAAAAAAATAACTCCCTTCTGAGTTATATTGGTTATAGGGTTTGAAAATCATGGGAAATTTCTCATAAATAGACGATAGTACCCAGATAATCCAAGGAAACTATGAATTTATGTCACGGATGTTGGAATCAACCATCGTTCAATTACTTATATCTTTTAAGGTTCCATATATATTATATTTCTTGTGATAATATTCTCCAATAATGAGACTTCCTTCAAATAGAACTCACAATTTTTGTATTTTGCATAAAGATTATCCTTTCATAAGGTCTTTAACATAATGATCAGATGCTCCTTATGATCCTCCTTGATTTTGGTGTATATTATAATATCATTTATAAATATTATCAAAAAAATCTAGGTAATCTATAAATTCTATATTCATAAAGTCTGTGAAGATTTTTTGAGAATTATTTAGTCTGAATGACATTACTATAAACTCATAGTGCATGTACCTTGTTCACAAAGCAGTCTTGGGGATATCCTACTTCTTCGCCCTAACTTGGTAATACCTCAATTGTAGATCCACCTTGGATAAGAATTGTACTCAACATAGTTGATCAAAAAAATTTATAAATTAGTATCATAGGATACTTTTTCTTTATCTTGATCTTGTTGAGCTCACTATAATCAATGAAAATGTGCATTGAACTATCCTTTATCTTGATGAATAAGATTGATTCACCCCATAGTGAAGTACTTGGGCATATGAACTCTTTATATATATACTCCTATAGTTGTTTATTTAGATCCTCAAGTTATAAAATAACCATTCTATATAGAGTTTTGGATAATGGTAATACCCCATATATAAGCTCGATTGAAAATTCAACCTCTCAGTTGGGAGGAAGACCATACAATTCTTTGGGAAACACTTCAGTGTATTCCCTCATAATGGTCATGTATTCAAGGATTATCCTTTACTTAGACTCAATCATTTGAGATAGATATGATTCCTCATAGGGAAATAATATCTATTCTTGAGATCTTGGTTCTAAATAAGATTCATCCTCCTCCTTTAACTTGTACAGAATCGGATGATGATTCACAATACGGAGAGTGGTTTCCTTCTCATGATAATTTATACTAGCTCTATATAGGTAAATCCAATCCATAGCTATAATTGAATCAAATTATACTAAATAGAGACTGATATTATTTTTAAGAAGAGATCTTTCAAAAACTTCAACATGTGATACATAATCATAGAAGTTTTCCCTGATGATATAAAATCATTTTAGGTGGTGAATCGATGTTCTCAAAAAATTTACAAGATATGCTAATAGGTAATGAATTGAAATACAAAAAGACATACACTACTATGAAGTAGAGGTTACATGTACTTCAGTCATCATGATCCATCTCAACACAGGACTTGTCTTGTTCCCTCAATCTTGGAGTTTTTTTATGCTCATCATGCTTGTCAGCCTTCAACATAGAGAATTATCTTGGATAATTCCTGACTTCTCCACATTTAAAACATATAACTGTATATAGTGCATTAGATTGAACTTTGTTCCCATCCATCACATTAACCATTTTTTCATGGAAATAGGCTACTTTATACCCTGTATTTCTACACTTAAAACATCTCTCAGTCCCCTTGTGATATTTACCTTGGTGCCTTCTTCCATACTTTTTTCACAAATGAAAGTGGGTCTTCTTTCCCTTGTCAATTTTATCAGATTAACTTCCTTGAGATGTCATATTCCTCTTCCTTTATGTATTTAGTCATTCAACTAAGTACTAGTTGTTAATTTTTATTTTTAAAATTTGTTTTGGAATAATCATGATATGTCCTACTTGAGCTCCCATCTGGTTGGGAATTGGTTTTTTGCAGTCATCACATTTCACTTTACATTGGTTATTTACTCAGTTCCTCATATTTTCCAACCATTGGATAGAATAAAGGGAAAATTAAGGATGCTTATTTTTAAAGTATTAAACACATAGAAGTGAATCCAATAATATTAAAAGGATAACTTTTAAATGACATTTATATCCTTAATGTATGAATTTTTAGGCTTTAATCTATGTTATCCATGATCTATTTCCTAACACGTACACTTATGGTAATTTTTTGTTCCTTTAATAATGGTTCATAATGATTTTATGAATTTACTAAATCATATCCCCCATAAGTGTCAAACCAAGTGTGCAACAGGGCCCGTTGTCATACACCAGCTCCTAGTCGAGTCAAGCTCAATTTAGTGTTTTCAGGTTTTACCCCTATATACATTTGTGCAAGAGCCACATCCACTTGTAGTATCTTGAAGGGGGTGTATTTTCTTAGAAACCAATTACTCTATACTTTTTCAAAATTTAGGTACTTATTCTTATGTTTAGTATTATCCCTAAGGATTTTCTAGAGTTTTCTAATCCTAATCCAAAAAAAATTAAACTTTCCTTTGATTCCAACAATAACAAACCTGGTCTTTATTATACTTTAATTCATGATTTATTACATAATATTACTCATAATAAAACCCAAAAGATCAAGAATTACAGTATATTGGGGAATTAGGTACATTACATAAAACTTCATTAACATGCTTGTATTATTCCTTCATACTTAAAACTCCATGGGATAACCTTGGGACATACATAATAAATGGGTGATATATAAATACTAATAAGGGAATAAACATGGAATAACATGAATGAAGTATTAAATTTTAGACAATGGGAATATCAATGGGTCATAAAAGGGGTGATAATCATAAACATGAACAATGAGGCATGATATAGCATAATATCATAAAGGTGACATGGGAAATGTGGCAACAACTTGAAACATGGAATCATAAACATAAGTTAATGATATATTCCAATACATCATGATGGAAAAAGTCATGTTATGGATTAGGTTCACTCCTTAATCCCTTTAATGATGTCTCATGGGACTAAAATATTACCCAATGTATTGGATTGCTATATAATTCTAGGCACAACCATCCCTTTCATTTCATTCACATTCATAAGTGTGCCACATAGATCAAAAAACATGGGATCATTTATCATCACATTTTATTCCACGATCAGGTAATATGAAATACATAAATTTAATTCCCAAATCAAATAATTATAAGTTCATAAAGGTGAACACCCTTGATAGGAAATGGGTATGGGGATTCACTACACAATTGTTTTGGTATAGAAAATCATGATGAAATTTCAGCAGCATAATGGGGGTGTATAAATTTTCATGGGAGGGGTTAATGAGAGTGAAAGGGGTATCCAATAGAGACCCTAGTTTTCTATATTTTGAAATTTGAGTAGAAATTTGAATTTTTTGTTCTCGAGTGCTCATGATGGGTAAAATGGTCATTTTACCAAATAAGATAGTCTCAGATAATTTTTCTGACTACTTCATTAGTCACAGAATAGGGTTTTTACCTTAAAAAAGGAGTTTTGTGGAATTTTGAGAAATTGGAGTTTTGGCTGAATATTTAATATTTAATTAATTAAATATTAAATTAGTCAAGTGGTTTTGGGTGGTTGTGTATCTTGAAAAGAGTGTTGGATTGAGATTATAACTCCATGGTTGAGTCTGGAATAGGGGGTATTTCTTCGATGAGATATAAACTCACTTCGGGTTTTGGGGCTCGGGACGAGTGTTAAATAGGTAATTAATTAATTAATTAATTAAATTAATTAAAAGAGTACCCCCATTTGGGGTTACCACACATGATAGGATAGGGGAGGGGATTTTCCTTCATTCATGATGGATGTATCAAAGGGGAAGGGGGAGAATATGTTGTCAAACTTCTTCCTTGGTGTAGATCGGGACCGAATCAAGGTGAAGCGGCTTCTGAGAGCAGATTTGGACCCAAAGCTTTGGTGTTTACACCAAAAGGTAGGAAATTTTTTATGTTTTATTCCCCAAAACCCATAGATTATTTTTTAAAAGTTTTAATTCCTTATTATGGTTTCTAGAGACCCCATGGGGGTCGATCTATGCTTATTTGGGGGGAAACGGTGGTTTTGGGGGAGTTGTAGGGATTTCCCCTTTGGAAATCTTGAAAACATGGAATGTGGTTCTATGAACACACACCATGTATTCTTCCTATTTTTTGAAGAATTACTTTTCATAATTACACACTTTGTACTCTGAGTACACGTTGTGTGGTGGTAATGGTCATGTGTCTGACCGTGTGAAAAAAGAACACGGAAAGATAGTTTTGGGAAAGTACACGTCGTGTATTTTTACATAGAAATACCCCATGTTTCTCTAGCCATGTAAAATTACATGTCCTGGAGGGTATATTAGAGTACACACTATGTATTCTAATGTACACACCAAGTACTTTTTCTAGCTTAGAGGTTTTGGGTATTATGTACCCTAGAAGTTATAATTATGCGTGTGAGTAGTCCATTCTAAGCGTTTTTCATGTAGATCACAATGGTGGAGTCATTTGGACATATAGAGGTCATATAAAAGTATTTTTATACAAATTTGGTATATAAAAAGAATTTTATTGAGGATTTGATTCATAATCCTTTAGTGGGTTGAGTTTTGAGCTGGGAGACCCAGGTGAGGGTTGTGAGATTAGTGTTTGATCTAGCATGAGTGTACTATGGTGTTTTTCATGAGTTTTCTTGGATGAATCCAAAAATATAGTATTTTAGTAGTATCTATGGGATGATCTATCTATTCTTTTGAATTGGTACTAGTGACTTGAGGTTAGATTATTTGAGGTTTAGATCCTATATTTGAGGATCGTGGTGGATAGATCCTTTGGAGCTAGGTTGACACCATAGGATTTTGGTTATGGTAGAGTTTCATTGTGTTGTTGAGTTGAGTTTGAGTTACTCTTGATGCTTCCCTTAGAGGGAAGTTTCTGGTTAAGTGATCATTGTATGTTTTTATTGATGGTTGAGAATGCATATGTGGAATGGGGTTGAATTTAGATGCATTGGTGGCATTTCATTGATAAATTATTGATTGTATATCATTGAGGACCACTTGAGGATGTTTCCTTTGTTAGGTATTAGCCCAAGATTTGGTAGTTACCAGGTTTTAGGTATGATTCCCTTTCTTGAGTTCTAGTTATGAGGATTCAAAGAGGGATACCATAGCTTGTGTGTGGACCTAGAGGGTCATGTGTGGGCCGATTAATAGGAAGACCCTGAGCGGGTGTGTGTTCCTTGAAGTTTGATTGTGGGAGTTCCTTGGGACCTCAGTTGATGTATGAGTCAATGGGTTTGGTATGTTTATGAGTGATATGGATGCTTATCTATCCCTTGTTACTTAGTTGTTGAGGTTGAGAAATGGATTAATCCCACAGGGCGGTTTGATATAGTTGGTTTTCCATGCTTTGGAACTCGGCTTACTAGTAGTAGTAGTGATTGTTGATAGAGCTAGAAATATGGTACATGGGTATGGTTCTGGATATCTGTGATTGATATTGTTGGACTAAGAATATGTATCAATACCAATAGATGTTTTATGGTATGAGTTTTAGACTAAGGTTTTGGGAACAATGATTTATACTGTTGATTATAGTGGATGATATGACACATGTATGTGGTTGGTGCTAGACTGAGGCTCTAGAAGGTGTAGTTTACAGCTTGGTTTAGGTTATGTAATAATTCTCTAGGAACCACTAATGTTATTTATGGAATGATTTGGGATGGTCAGACATGGAGTTTCGAGTCCTGATTGGATTCAAGGACTTATGATCTGTGTTTGTCGACCTGTGATGAATAGTTTTGGGGGTTTGGACTGATGCTCCACTCCCCAATGCACCATGGTTTTCGGGGGAATTACTGACACTCTTGAACCCAAGGGTATGGACATGGCATTCAATATCAAGTTTAGGATGATCATACATGGCGTTCCGAGTCTCTAATGGATTCATGGACTGATTCTCCCTGTTTTCCGACTTGTGACTTAGTGGTTGGGATGGCCGAAAAAGGCATACCGGATCCCTATTGGACAATTTTACTAAGGATCCTTGTGTGTAGACCAGTGAACTTTGTGAATTATGGTTAATATGTTGGACTGATGCTCCAGGAATGGTTGATTTGATATATGTATGGTTATTGTGATGGAATGATGCTTCATGCACTATGGTTACAATGCATGAGATAGATGTCAGACTGAAGGGATGGGCTTGGTAGTACTCTTGTGTGGAAATGGGGATAGATGTGTCGCGGTTTCAAGTATGAGACAATAATGGGTTATGATATCATTGTATGGTATGACTTAGACTAGTGTCCTGTGTGAAAATACTATCGTAGGATGGGTTCCTGGTATTGTGGAGTTGGTTATTGCCGCCATGGGTATGGTGACCACAGGTTGTTTAGGATGTAGGGTCCTTGATATGAGATCAGATATATTCCATCAATGTATGAAGTAGGTATAGTTGATTGAGGTATTGGACCTATATATTTATGGTTGTTTATTTATATTTTTTTTTTCTATTGAATATCAGCTAGACTGCACATATTTCATGAACATGCACTTATGGAAAAAATTTATAGGTTCACCATTGGGGTAGACTATTGGGATTTATTTCTCACCCCTGTACATGCACCTTGTTGTGCATATAGACCTTCTATTTTCTTTCAGGTTGATCATAGATGCATAATGTATTGGACTGAGGACCTGAGTTTCATGGTTGAGCGGGATGCTCGTGTGGAGTCTACTAGTTGGGCTCGAGTAGCTTGATAGGGTATTGGAGACCGGGTATGTGTTACAGCACAATGTTGGCAGTGGGGACTATTGTATTTACTTTTTAGTTGTTTATTTATGTATATATGATCATCCCAGTGGGTGATCATGGTTGTATGTATTACATGGCTATTTGGGCCTTTACTGTAGTGTTATTTTATTACAGCATGTTTAGTTTCAGTTTATTTATTCTTCTACTTAATCTATTGTGTATTTGTTTGGTTATTTACTTCCATTTGTGAACTATGATTTAGGGTTATAGTCTCCTCATAGTTTCAGCTTTAGACCCCCACTGCTAGTCAGCAGCCTATGGCATATAAGGAGGTGCTCTTGAGGTCTTATGGTGAACCGGCTCAGAGAACCAGTTTAGTGGATACCATGTCGGGATGTTACAAAGTGGTATCAGAGGAGTTACTTTCCTATTATTTCACTATTTGGGGTTTGGTATATAGGAGATATAGGAATGTGTTAGAGCTTGTGATGGATACCGAGCTAGTGTATCGCGAACACCTGTTCTGATAGGAAGTCTAGGTTACTAAGGACTAGGATTGATGTTATAGTTTTATATGATTTTAACCTCGAGTGACACACTTGTTGTTTGTATTTGATGGTTTATGAGGGATTTCAGGATCCTTACCAATTGTAAAGAGGCCTGTAAGTTGGTTATGACTTTGGTCCTATAGAGGAAAGAGGCATCTCATGCATCATGATAGGAAGATAGGGTCCTAATGTTATAGGAGTTCTATTGTGTGATTTTATATATTTACTTCTGATGGCAGATTCTGTGGATATATGGTGAGATTTTAAATGGTGGCATAACTAGTGTGGTTTTGTGTGTGGTTGGTGTAGTGACCCTAGTGGGTCAGTATGGTATGATTGTAGGGTTCTGTACCCCTTGTAGATGGTTTTGGATGAGGTTTTTAGTATGTACAGGTCCTCCAAGGAGCAGTTTGATGTGTAGATTATCAGAGAGGACGAAATCCTTAGTTGTTGGAATTTGGTTGGTATATGAAACCTTTATGGTGTGGGACCCTATAAATGGGTGTTTAGTCTAGTTGATGTCATGCGATGATGACATGGGTGCTTGTGGATGCCCTGTGAGTTGTGACCTTCTATGAGTTATTTTATACCTAGGTTGTTGGACCTAGTTTTGTGATGTGAGACTTGATCAGTAGGGCTAGGTGGGAGATCCTAGTGGCCTTTCTAACATTACTCCAGAGCAAGTATTCATGTTTGTTTGACTTTTTAGGGTGACTCGTGAGAGGTTTCAGCTGAGATATGAGATCATTCAGGTGTGTAAGAAACGTATGGGTGTTTTAGACTCTTGAAATTGGTGCACAAAGGGTACAACTGGGTTTGATGTTTAGGATTAATGGATGCCTTTTTTCAGATGTTATGCTTGTGTACCGGTGTCTATGCCTAGTGGTTGGTCTTGAGAGGGAAGGTTCTCTTAGGTACCCTTCCAGGAAATGGTTGGGCAGATGAGTTAATCCTAGTGGTTTTGGGTTGGATCGAGAGCACAGAAAGTAATCAAGTTTTCTTGGTTCTATCTTGTGAGTCGAGTTTTTGTGAGAGGTGGCTCTTTAGAGTCAGATCAGTTTTTGTGTCTAGATTATGGAAGATCATGTAACAGTTATGTGATAGAGGAAACTCAGAAACACGAGTGTTGGTGATGCACTGTATCATTTATTTTTTGGATCGTATGTTATAGGAGTGTATGTATAAGGTTCTATAGTTGTTCTTGAGGCTATGAATGGGATGAGAATTGTTTTAGGTGTAATAAGAGGCTTTTGGTCATGGTGACCTGATGTCTTGAGATAAAACTGTGATGTTATGGAATGGATAAGGTTGTGATGGTATTTTTCTATGAAATATTAGTATACTCTCAATTTAGAGACAATAATTGCCAATATCTTGACATCAACCTGAGTATGCTAACATATCACCAACTTTATGCCATGCTCTATAGATGTTTCCTTATATTGATAAGGGTCCTCCGATGAGGTAGTCCTCATGGAGTGTTTTACTGAAATAGTAAGGTGGGGAGCGCACCATAGGATTTTTATGAGTGAGGTACCTATGATGGGTAAGATATCGATAAATACCATGGATGATAATCTCATATGATAGAAATGTGAAATAGTATCTATTTGTTTTGTTGCTCTGGTGGGAGTAAGGTATCCATGTCTAGCCCAGGTTTTGGTTGTGATCGGTACATGGTCTGAGGAAAAGATATTATTTATGAGGCGATGATAAGGATACTCATATTATGGGGAGTACCAAATCATGTATGGTAGCGTGACCCTATTGTGGGTTGGGTCAAGGATTCAGTGATGATCATGTCGAGTGAGTTTTGGACTGCTAAGACTATGTTTTGAAAGGAAACTTCCATGATGGGAAGCATTGTGGGACAGAATTGGTATATGTGGGTTGAGTACTATGGTGGGGAGCACCATGAGTTTGATGAAGAGTTTTAAATGGTGATGTGGAATATCGAGTTGAATGAGTGTAGTTAAGCACTATCTTAGTGGTTTGTTAATGGTGGAAAGTAGTGGCTTAACCATTGATGGGTTGTATGCCCTATCTTCAAGGTTATGAAAAGAAACTTGGTTGAAATCTTTTGGTAGAACACAACAAGTTAATATTCTTTTGATGACCAATGTGATTTAGGATGTGTGGTTTTAAGAACATTGAGGCTTCTTAGTTGTGAGAAGGTTTATGGTGGGGAGGTTGTAGAGACCCGAGTTTTCTAGATTTTGAAATTCGAGCAAAAATTTGAATTTTTGTTATTGGGTGCTTATGAGGGGTAAAATTGTCATTTTATCATAGAATATTGTCTCAAATAATTTTTCTGACCACTTCATTGGTGCTGAAATATGGTTTTTACCCTAGGATTGTATTTTTGTGGAATTTTGAGCAATTGGAGCTTTCGAAAAATACTTAATATTTAATTAATTAAATATTAAATTAGTCGGGTGGTTTTGAGTGGATGTATCTCTTGAAAGGAGTGTTAGATTAAGATTCTGACTCTGCGATTAAGTCCAGAATAGGAGTATTTCCTAGGTGATATATAAACTCGCTTCAGGTTATGGGACTCAAGATGAGTGTTAAATGGGTAATTAATTGATTTAAATTAAAAGAGTCCCCCCCCTATTTGGGGTTCCCATGCATGGAGGGAGAGGGGAGGGGCTTCTCCCTTACACATGATGTCTGGATCAAAGGGTAAGGGGGAGAATATGCCATCAGACTTCATTCTTAGCATAGATTGGGACCAGATCAAGATGTAGCAGCTTCCGGGAGAGGATTTGGACCCGAAGCTTCGGTGTTTACACAACGAGGTAGGCCAGTTTTTATGTTGTATTCCCCAAACCCCATATATTATTTTTTTTTAAGTTTTAATGCCTTATTATGGTTTCTAGAGACCCCATGGGGGTCGATCTATGTTTATTTGGGTAAAAACGGGGGTTTTGGGGGAGTTGTAGGGATTTCCCGTTCAGAAATCCCTACAACACAACATGTGGTTCTATGAACATACTTCTTGTGTTATTCCTATTCAGGGAAGAAGTAATTTTCATAAGTACATGTTGTGTGGTGGTACATGGCCATGTGTCCAGCTGTGTGAAAAAGAACATGGAAAGATGGTTTTTGGAAAGTACACATTGTGTACTTTGGGTACATGTCGTGTGGTTTTACACAGGCAGACCCCATGTTTCTCTATCCATGTAAAAGTACATGTACAGGAAGGGATATTAGAGTACACACCATGTACTCTAAAGTAAATGCCATGTAATTTTTCCATCTTAGAGGTTTTGGGTATTATATTCCCTGGAAGTCAGAATTGGGCGTGTGAGTAGTCCATTCTAATCATTTTCCACATAGATCACAATATTGGGGTCATTTTGACATATATATGTCATATAAAAGGTGTTTAAGAAAAATTTTGTATATAAATAGGATTTTCTTGAGGGTTTGATTCATAATCCTTCAGTGGGTTGAGTTTTGAGCTAGGAGACCTAGGTGAGGGTTGTGAGCTCAGTGTTTGATCTGGTATGAGCATACTATAGTGTTTTTCATGAGTTTTCTTGGAAGAATCCCAAAATATAGGATTTTAGTATTATCTATGGGATGATATGATTTTTCTTTTGAATCAATACTAGTGACTCGAGGTTAGATAAATTAAGTTTTATATCCTACATTTTAGGATCATAGTGGATGGAGCCTTTGGAGCTAGGTTGACACCATAGGATTATGGTTATGGAAAACTATCGTTGTGGTGTTTATTTGAGTCTAAGGTACTCTTGCTGATTCTCTTGGAGGGTAGGTTTTTGGTAAAGTTATCATTGTATGTCATGGTTGACGTTTGAGAATTCATGTGTGGCATGGGGTTGATTTTAGATGCCTTGGTGGCAAGTCATTGATCAAGGATTGGTTGGATGTCGTTGAGGACTAGTTGAGGTTGTTTCCTTTGTTAGTTCTTGGCCCGAGATTTGGTGGTTACCATGGTTTAGGGATGATTCCCTTTATTTATTTCTAATTCTAAGGATCCAAAGGGGGATGCCTTAGCTTGTGTATGGAACCAGAGGTTCATGTGTGAGTCGATTGATAGGAAGACCCTAAGAGGGTGTGTGTGCCTTGTAGTTTGATTGTGGGAGTTCCTTGGGACCTCAGTTGATGTATCATCCAATGTGGTTGGGATTTTTATTATTGATATGGATGTTTATCCATCCCTTGTTACTTATTTTTTGAGGTTGATACATGGATTAAGCCTTCAGGGCGGTTTGATATAGTTGGGTTACCATGTTTTGGAACCCAACTTACTAGTAGTGGAAGTTATGGTTGATAGAGCTGGAAAGATGATCCATGGGTATGGTTATAGATATCCATGATTGAGATTGTTGGACTGAGGATCTGTATCAATACTGATAGATGTTTTATGGTATGATTGTTAGACTAAGGTTTTGGGCACATTGATTTATATTGTTGAGTATAGTGGATGAGATGACACATATATGTGGTGGGTGATGGACTCAGGATCTGGTAGGTGTAGTTTATATCTTGGTTTAGGTACCGTACTAATGCTCCAAGAACCACTAATGTTATATATAGAATGATTTGGGATTTTTGGACATGGATTTCTAAGTCCCGATTGGATTCATGGAATGGTGATCTATGTTTACCGACCTGTGATGAATGGTTTTGGGAGTTTATACTGATGCTCTACTCCCTAATACACCATGGTTTTCGAGGGAAGGAATGAAACTCATGAATCCAAGGGTATGGACATGGAATATCATGGTTGGGATGTTCAAATATTGCGTTCCAAGTCCCGAATGGATTCATGGACTTATGCTCCATGTTTTTTAACTTGTGACCTAGTGGTTTGGATGGCCGGACAAGGCATATCAGATCCTAGTTGAACACTTGGACTGAGGCTCCTGGTGCGTTGACTAGTGACCTTTGTGAATTATGGTTAAGATTTCAGACTGATGGTCCAGGAATGGTTGATTTGATATATGTATGGTTATTTTGTTGAAATTATTCTTAATGAACTATAGTTACGATACATGAGATAGATGTCAGACTGAAAGTCTGGTCTTGGTTGTACCCTTATGTGGAAATAGGGATAGATGTGTCAAGGTTCCAAGTATGATACAATGTTGGGTTATGAGATCATGGTATGGGATGACTTAGAGTAGTGTACAGGGTGAAAGGACTATCGTAGGATGGGTTCTTAGTATTGTGAGGTTGGTTGTGGTTGCCATGGGTATGGTGCCTGTAGGTTGTTTGGGATGCACGGTCCTTGAGATGAACTCAGAGATATTCCAGCATTGGTCAAAGAAGATATAGTTTATTGAGGTCTTGTACATATAGATTTATGGTTGTTTATTTATATTTTTTCCTATTGTAGATCGTCTAGGTTGCGCATATTGCATGAGCATGGACTTATGGAATCAATTTATAAGTTCATCGTTGGGGGTGGCCTGTTGGGATTTATTTTTCACCCCTGTACATTCACCTCATTTTGCACATAGACCTTATGTTTTCTTTTAGGTTGAGCATAGATGCACATTGGATCAGGTTGAGGACCCAAGTTGCGTGGTTGAGTGGGATGCTCATGTGGAGTCTATTGGTCAAGCTAGAGAATCTTGACAGGGTAATGGAGACCAGGAATTTGTTACGGCCTAGTGTTGGAAGTGGGGCTTGTTGTGTTACTTTTTAGGTGTTTATGTCTATATATATGATCGGCCCAGTGGATTATTGTGGTTTTATGTATTACATGGTTGTTCAAGTCTTTACTACAGTTTCATTTTATTATAGTATATTTAGTTTCAGTTTTTTTATTCTTCTTCTTAATCTGTTGTGTATGTGTTTGGTTATTTACTTCTAGTTGTTCACTTCGATATGGGGTTATAGTCTCCTCAGAGTTTCACCTTTAGACCCTCACTTCTAGTTGGAAGCCTTTGGAATATGAGGAGGCGCGCTTGAGGTCTTATGGCGAACTGGCTCGGAGCACCATTTTAGTGGCTACCAGGTCGGGACGTTACATATCCCACCATTTATACATAAAATGGAAAGTAATGTGGATATGAAATAACATATCCCAACATGAAAAAATGGAAATTAAGAGTCATAACATAAAAGTGGTGCTTGAAGAAAAAGAAGATAGGGAGATCCCTTACAAAATTTTGGTATGGTGATGGATTAGGTAAATTCTATAATGAGAGGGGATAAAAGGTATCTCATTATTATAGAATAAATTTTATATTAGATGGATCATTATAAGGAACTGAAAAAAAACCAATTGATATTAAAAAGGCTAATTACAAAGAAGGTGCTTGAATGGAAATGAGGAGATTGAAATTTCTTACTGAATTTCGGCATGGAAACGGGTGTACATAAAGGTTCATGGGAGATATTAATGAGAGTGAAAGGTGGATATGATTATTTATAAATCAAATGGATTGTAAGGGGGTATGGAAGATCATATCCCAACATTAAAAAATAGAAATTAAGAGTCATAACATAAAATAGGTGCTTGAATAAAAAGAAGAGAGAGATCGCTTTCCTTGAGAGTGTGATTCCAAAAGCTTCGGAGGAGCTTCTTGAGAGGTTAGGGGCATCATGGGAGGACTATAGAGAGGGTGGAGAAGAGTAAGGATGTGATATGAGGTTTTGAGTGAATAGAAATGGGATATTGGGTGGGTTTATATAGGAAAAGAGAGTGGATTTCTTTATTATTTCTCAAACTTAGGTTTTGGGATCTATATAATAAAGTAACCAAAACTACAAATCTTCTCATGGTTTTTGAATATGGGTTCTACCAAAGAGGGTTGGTTTTAATTATTTTATAAGTTCATGGTCTTAACTTATTAAAATATTACCCTTACTGATGTGGAAGTAATTCATCTCCTTAAATAGATGATTTTAAAACCTTAAAATATATTATAGATTTTGGAGGCACTACCACAAAATAGGATTTTATCAATGCTAAAAAAGGCCTTTATCAGTGCTAAAAAAGCACTGTTAATCGAGCCGCTATTAAAGGGGGGTACCCTTTATCATCTCTAAAAAAGCATTGATAAAGGGGGTCCTTTATCAGTGCTATTTTTAGTGCTCATAAAGGGCCCCCATTATCAGCACTCAGAAAATCACTGATAAAGCCCCCCCCCCCCCCTATCAGCGCTATTTGAAGTGCTGATAAAGTCCTCATTTATCATCACTTCAGCTAGCGTTGATAAAGGCTTCCCTATCTGGGCATGCTATTTATATAACAGCACACCCAGCAACCTGCAAAAAAAATAGCCGACTAAAATAATCAAACTAGCAAAAATAACCTGCACAAACCAGCAAAAACCTACTCAAAAATAACCACTCATAGTATATATATATATATATATATATACACAAAATAATCACATACATGATGAAAATGATGAAAAATCAAGCAATGTACACAAAAGTTTGGAAAAAAATGCTATATACATTTACTTGACATCATGAATAAAAAAATATTCACTCATGGTATATGCCAAAAAAACACTTCTATAAACATTTTGAACAATTTTTTATAAAATTACATTTACAAATATCCAAGAAACAGTTAAAAACAATAATGTTTTCTCTTTTGACGTCTATAGTCCCCTCTAAAAAATTTCCTCTGATGGTAATAGTTACTGAAAAAATAATCCCAAATCAAGAAAAATGTTCCACCTATATAAGAAAACAAATATTACATTATTAATACTATAAAGAAATAAATTAAACTTTAATATGAAGAATACATTAAAAAATGACAATTTTTAATAAAAATGACACATTTGGAGTCATACCGATGACACCGTGTGCCTTATTAATGTGGGTTTGATTCCTACACATCAAAAATGACTGACGGGTCATTTTCCTAAAGTATCAAAACAATAAGAATTCATTTCCTCAGTTTTCAGTATGTCAGTTGTGTTTTTCTACTTAAATGTCATTTCAAACAGAAAACATGAAATTTGAGTCATATCGGTCGCATCGTGTGTCGGTTTGATGTGAGACTACTTAATACATGTCACAAAAGACTTATGAATTTTTGTCCTTAATTTGGATGACAATCGGAGCATGTTTTCTTGGTTTTCAATGAGTGACACATTTTGAGTTAAAATGTCAATTTTGAACTGATAGAAGACACTTTTAGTCATATAGGTCACACCGTTCGTCAGATTGATGTGGGGTTGATTCCTACACATCACAACTAACTCATGGATCATTTTCCTAAAGTATCAAAATAATAAAAATGTGTTTTCTTGGTTTTTAGTATGACATGTGTGTTTTTTTACTTAAATTAATGTCAATTTTAAATAACAAGATACATTTGGAGTCATACCGGTGAAACCGTACATCAGATTGAGGTTCGGTTGATTCCTACATGTCACAAATGACTGATGGACCATTTTACTAAATTATTAAAACAATCGGAATGAATTTACTTAGTTTTTAGTATGTTAGTTTTGTTTTTTTACTAAAATGCCCTTTCAAACCGAAAACATGCAATTTGAGTCATACTGGTCGCATCGTACATCGGTTTGATGTGATACTTCTTCATACACATCACAAAGGACTTAAAAATCACTTTCTTTAATTTGGAAGAAAATAAGATTGTGTTTCTTTATTTTCAGTGAGTGACACATTTTGAACTAAAATGTCAATTTTAAATTGATAGCGGACACTTTTAGTCACACCAGTTACACCATTTTTTGGATTGAGGTGGGGTTGATTACTACACATCAAAACTGACTCATGGATCATTTTCATAAAGTATCAAAACAATCCAAATGAATTTTCTCGGTTTTCAGTATGTCAGATGTGTTTTTTACTTAAATTAATGTCAATTTTAAATAACAAGACACATTTGGAGTCATATCGGTCACACCATACATTTTATTGAGGTGAATTTTATTCCTACATGTCACAAATGACTGATAGATCATTTTCCCAAAGTATCAAAACAATCATAATGAATTTCATTGGTTTTCAGTATGTCAGTTGTGTTTTTTTACTAAAATGTCATTTCAAACTGAAAACATGCAATTTGAGTCATATTGGTCGCATCATGCATCAGTTTGACATGAGACTACTTCATATATATCACAAAGGACTTACTAATAACTTTCCTTAATCTGGGAGACAATCGGAGTTCATTTGCTTTGTTTTCAAAGAGTGACACGTTTTGAACTAAAATATCAATTTTAAATTAATAGTGAACACTTTTAGTCACACCAATTACACCATTCATTGGATTTAGGTGGGGTTGATTCCTACACATCACAACTGACTCATGTATCGTTTTACTAAAGTATCAAAATAATCCTAATGCGTTTTCTCAGTTTTCAGTATGTTAGTTGTGTTTTTTTACTTGAATTGATGTCAATTTTAAATAAAAAAACACATTTAGAGTCATACCGGTTAAACCATGCATCATATTGAGGTTCGGTTGATTCCTACACATCACAAAAGACTAATGGATCATTTTCCTAAAGTATCAAAACAATAAGAATACATTTCCTTGGTTTTCATTATGTTAGTTGTGTTTTTTTACTAAAATTTCATTTCAAACTGCAAACATGCAATTTGAGTCATACCGGTCGCATCGTGTGTCAGTTTGATGTGATACTTCTTCATACACGTCACAAAGGACTTATGAATCATTTTCCTTAATTTGGAAGACAATCGGAGTGTATTTTCTTTGTTTTCTGTGAGTGACACGTTTTGAACTAAAATGTTAATTTTAAACTAATAGCAGACACTTTTAGTCACACTTTTCATCAGATTAAGGTGGGTTTGATTCCTACATGTCACAACTGACTCATGGATCATTTTACTAAAGTATCAAAACAATATGAATGTGTTTTCTTGGTTTTTAGTATGTCAGTTGTGTTTTTTTACTTGAATTAATGTCAATTCTAAATAACAAGACACATTTATAGCCATATTGGTGACACCATGTGTCGGATTGAGGTGAGGTTTATTCTTACATGTCACAAATGACTGATGGATCATTTTACTAAAGTATCAAAACAATCAGAATGTATTTCCTTTTTTTAGTATGTCAGTTGTGTTTTTTTTTACTAAAATGTCATTTCAAATTGAAAACATGAAATTTGAGTCATAGTGGTCGCATCATGCATCGTTTTGATGTGAGACTACTTTATACACATCAAAAAGGACTTAAGAATTGATTTCTTTAATTTAGAATACAATCAGAGCATGTTTTCTTGGTTTTCAGTGAGTGACACATTTTGAGTTAACATGTCAATTTTAAACTAATAGCGGACACTTTTAGTCATATTAGTCACACCATTTGTCAGATTGAGGTGGTGTTGATTTCTACATGTCACAAATGAATCATGGGTCATTTTCCTAATGTATCAAAACAATCTTAATGTTTTTGCCCAGTTTTCAGTATGTCAGTTGTGTTTTTTTTACTTGAATTAATGTCAATTTTAAATAAAAAGACACATTTAGAGTCATATCAGTGACACCATGCATCATATTGAGGTGTGGTTGATTCATACACATCACAAATGACTGGTGTATTATTTTACTAAAGTATCAAAACAATCAGAATTCATTTCCTCAGTTTTTGGTGTGTCAATTGTGTTTTTTTACTAAAATGTCATTTCAACTAAAAAACATGCAATTTGAGTCATAACGGTCGCATCATGCATCGGTTTTATGTGAGACTACTTCATACACATTAAAAAGGACTGATTAATTTCTATCCTTAATTTGGAATAAAATTGGAGCACGTTTTCTTTATTTTTAGTGACACGTTTTGAACTAAAATGTCAATTTTAAACTTATATTGGACACTTTTAGTCACATCGGTCACACCGTTCATCATATTGAGGTGGGGTTGATTCCAAAACATCACAAATGACTCATGGATAATTTTCCTAAAGTATAAAAACAATTTAAATGCATTTTCTCAGTTTTCAGTATGTCGGTTGTGTTTTTTTACTTGAATTAATGTCAATTTTAAATAACAAGACACATTTGGATTCATATCGATGACACTGTGCATTAGATTGAGGTGTGGTTAAATCCTACACATCAAAAATGACTAATGTATCGTTTTAATAAAGTTTCAAAATAATTGGAATTAATTTCATTGGTTTTTAGTATGTCAGTTGTGTTTTTTTACTAAAATGTGATTTCAAACCAAAAACATGAAATTTGAGTCATACCGGTCGCATCGTGCATCGGTTTGACATGAAAATTATTCATACATGTCACAAAGGACTTATGAATCTCTTTAAATAATATTTAATAAAATCAGAGTGAATTTTATTTATTTTCTATGAGTGGCATGTTTTGAACTAAAATGCCAATTTTAAACTGATAGGGAAAATTTTTAGTCACGCCAATCACACCGTTCATCAAATTGAGGTGGGGTTGATTTCTACACATCACAACTGACTCATGGATCGTTTTCCTAAAGTATAAAAACAATCCTAATGTGTTTTATTAGTTTTTAGTATGTTAGTTGTGTTTTTTACTTGAATTAATGTCAATTTTAAATAACAAGACGCATTTGGAGCCATACTGATGACACCATGCGTTGGATTGAGGTGTGATTGATTCCTATACATCAAAAATGACTAATATATTATTTTCCTAAAGTATAAAAACAATATAAATGAATTTCCTTGGTTTTAAGTATGTCGTTTGTGTTTTTTTCACTGAATGAATTGCATGTTGATTTGTTTTTTAAAAGAAATTGGTGGTCCTTATTTACAGGGTATGTGTGTTGTTGATAGTCCACAAAAGATAATGAGTATCCATAAGGGGTTTCCCCATACCTTGAGTTTTTTGTGACATATTTTATCCATGTACGGTTGACATGGAATAACATCTTCCTTCTGCAACATAGCTTTAGTCGGCCTGGTAAAGAACAAACTATCATATATTCAGAACCTCCAAATAAATATATTACAGTCGGTTCTTCACCGGGTCGACTAAAGAGTGGAGTAATCTCCTGTGCCTATTATGTCTCAAGATGTCATAATAAACTCAAGGGATAGGGAAACCCCTTATGGATACTTGTTATCTTTTGTGGTTTATCAACAATACGCATACCCTATAAATGAGGACCACCAATTTCTTTTAAAAAAACAATCAACATGAAATTAATTTAGTGCGCAAACAAGTACCACCAATGGCCATGATTTTTAGTGGGGAGTTTAGCCCTTAAAAATCACAACATTACCATTAAACAAAGAGAAAGATAAGGTAGACAAGATTATTAAAGTCAAAATTATTTGAAATGTTTACCATCTTCAATATATTTTTGTTTTAGTCCTGATATAATCATAGATTACATGATTTGTTTTCATTTCATTCATAAACATGGTGGAAAGTTATAATTTACCAACATAATCATCCATGTAATATTATTACTTCTTTGAAAACCAAAAGGATTCACTCCATCTATATATAACACAAGACGAAGGTTTCTCGGATCGTTTCCAAAGTCAGGATACTCATGATCAATTCTCTTACACTGAGGAGAGTCTACCAGATTCCATAGTTTTCCATATTTATTTCTTTTGTCTTCATGCCACGTCAATTTCTCTGTAGTCTCCTCACTTCTATATAGGTGCCTAAACATTGGAATGATTAGAAAGTACCATGAAACTTTCATAGGAACGGATTTATCTTTCTTGTATTGAGAAGCACCACACTTTGGGAATTCTATAAGGGATTTTTGGTCCTTAAGAAACAATATACAGTCATCTGGTAAAGCATGTATTCTTTCAGAGATCATACCCATCGAGTGTAGCATTCGTTTGGTGTCATATGTTCATCTTAGGAGCTCGTTATCTTTTGGGAGCATGTCATTCAAGAGAGCGAGTAATTATGTAAAATTGAAGTCACTATATATGTTGTATGCTTTCAAATTATACAACTTCAGTATGGTTGAAAATGTTTTATATTTAGTGCAACCATCATGCAATGGCATATTTTCATAACTCTTTAACTGCTCAAATAATTTTGGGAAATCATGAAGTTCATATTAAACTATCCTTGTCATTTCCTTAATTGGATCTTCATCATTATGCACATCTATAATCACGTCCTTGATACGGTCTTCTTCATTATTCACACTTGTAATCATATCAAATGATCCATAAAATGTAGTGTTATCCCAATCACTAGCTATATTATCTTTTTCTCCATTTTTATTCCAACTTTTATAACTTAGATCTATTCTGTGACAGATCAAGTGTTCTTACAACTCCTCTGGACTAACTTGTCTTGAATAACAACAGTGTAAACATAAACAAAGGATTTGAGAAGGATCATATGCATGATCTTTTGAAAACTTGATGAACTCTTTCACTCCATCTTCATACTATTTTGTCAGACGATTAGAATCCATCCATTCTTTATTCATATCCATCCTATTTGATTCAGTGATATTAATATTTAACAAAATAAATACACCAAACATTGATATAAAAATTAACCAAGGCTAAAAAAGTTATAGACTTTAAATTTCCTTTGAAAACTATTTATAAAATCATAGTTGAAATCTCATTAAAAAAACCAACCATTTATAAAAATTTCTCTTTAAAATAACAAACCCTTTTTAAAATAAACCAATTAGTTCCAAACATCCTTTCTCAAAACCCCAATTCTTTTTTTTAAACCATTTTAAAACAATTTAAAACCAAAAAAGGGTATGTTTAGCACATGTAATTTTATAAGAAACATTTCAAAACACTTGAATCATTTTAAAATTGAACCCATAACAAAATCGCTATATGTCATTGTCACTTCCCTCCATATAGACAATGAAAATAATTGATGGTCTCATGCCTTATATGTCTCATGACACCCCCTATCTAGCTCTGATCACTAGTTTTCAGTGTTCCTCCAATCAACCTTATGGATTAGACAACCACTGATCAAGCATAAGGGGGTGTAATCAATATAATAATTTAATCCTCTATATAGAACCACTGATTAAGGAACAAAATGTCATGGGATATACCATAGTTACTAATGTGTGACGATCCAAAATGGAACTATAACTACATAGACCAACATCTGATATATGTTTCATCCAACAATAACACGATCCACCCAATTAAACCATACTTAACTCATCATAATGAATCCTTCCCACTAGCCTTGTCTTAAACATAACTAGGGGGACCATAGAAGTGTGTGTACAAACTAGGGTAGCATGAATCAAGACCTCCCACCTAGACACCCAAGTTACCATAAACAAAAAACCATGGAGGTGAGAAATAAATCAAGATAATTACCAAAAAAAATGTCTCGCACCTCACCCCCAACACCATCAGATATAATATCCCCTTTTCACATAATAAATCCATCATATAAAAAATAAATAACCCATAACTGGTGAAACAAGTATAGGGGAAATCATTGAGGGTTACATGAGAAATAAACCATTTACTTTTTAAAGTGAAAAATGGGTCTTCATATAAAAACCAACTTATTATGTAGAGTCTCACTCCCCTTATTTAAAGTCTCATCATTTCAATTATTTTGGAAGCACTTGAAAAAAATCCCTTTTTCTTTCCAAAACATTCTCCAAGAACATGGAAAATTCATTTGAAAAAACAAAAAAAAGGCATAAGACCTAAATTTACTATTAAAAACATTTAAATGACCCTATGAACCTTTTCAAATATTCTTTTTCATGATAATTAATATAATTTAAAAATAGTACATGAAATTCTTATGAAAAACCCTTATGCTAAGCCTAAAATTTAAGAAATAAATTTATAATTTCACCTAAGAACCCATACATTACTATAATTTAATTGAAAAAAAATTATAAATTATACACGTTCCATGAATTATAAAATAAAGGAAGAGAAAAGAAACACCTACTTTAAACTGAATGGTAACCAATACACAACATGTCACCTTCCATGTAAAACATTTAAAAAACCTAAAGCCATAAATCCTCATAGAAAAATAATTTTAGTTCCTGAGAGAAGGACAAACCTATGGGAAATAGATAAGAGAATAGTGATGGGTGAGATAAAGTAGAAATAGTGGGAAGAATACTTGAAATGGAAAAATAATTGTTTTATTAAATAATTCAAAAAAATCACATAACACGAACTTAAGAAATCATAGAATATTATAATTCTCATTTTCCAAAATAAATCATATCATAATAACATATAAATTTTGACTAAAATATCACTACATGGAAAACAATCCTAAGACGATAAATATAAGAGAAAATACAAATCTTTTCACAACAATTTTTTAAAATATTGATGTGAAAATTATATTTAATTTTTTTAAGGGAAATAGATTACTATTGAAAACATTATTATAAATAGTTCCTAATAAAATTTATTAAATAGACACGAAGGTTTTAAAAATGATAAGTAAAAATACTTTAAAAATGTTTACTTTTAATAGAATCCTTAATAATTCAAACTTGAAAAAGACATAATGTATTCATGGGGAAATGCCTATGTAATGTGGTAAATAAGATACCCCTAAGTCATGGTGTTGTAGGTGTGTGAGACAATAAATTTTTTTGGGGAAAGATCTATGACCTATCAAGGGATGGGTAGTGTGGTGATGAAATCCAAGTTTTGAAATTCTTTGTGGGTGTTAGCTCATCATGATAGTTTGTAATTTGAGTAATGATTAGTTGTGGTACATGAAAATCCTATAAATTTTTTGGTTACTAACAAGACAATGTGAGGATGTGGAGAGTCAAATTGTAAGAGTCATGTCTGGGTAAGTGGATGCATCCTTGAGTTATTCCATTGGGTTTAGTGATGTAATCATGTATGGGACTTGTTGGAAATGATTGTGAGTGTTAATATTCAGCTGACAATGAGATATGTTCATGATTATGTTTTGGTAGCGATGGAATTTATTAGTGCACATTATGAGTGGTGTATAGGAGAACATAACCCGTAAGTAGAGGTGGTTGGTTTTGTGTGTGTGCATAAGTGGCTGATTTGCACTGGTAGATGGTAGATACTCATGTAAGGGTATCGATTATAGGATATCAAGAATGAATTAATGATGTCAACCTATAGAGTAGGGCTTGGGTTGTTAGGGGAACTTGGTGATGGGAGCTAGTATGGTTTTTCACCTAGTTCATGGGTTGAATCATGTGACAATCATAATGAAGTTTTATTTAGACATCTACACTTGGGAAAGTAAGAAAACTTGGTATTAATCTACTACATGGTGTGATACTCTTTATTATAGATTGTAATTGTTAACCTCAAAATTTCATAGCTCACACAGAAAAAACATGTTATGTAGAATATCTCATAATTACCCTTTTACTAGAATATGAAAACACGAATTTCAACATCATTGTGTGTTCACATGGACTCTAAGTATACTTAATCATTCATAACAAGATTTCCTATATGGCATGGAAATCACAAACTAGGAAGAACCACCAAGGTCTTCCTAAGCCACTTCACAAAATGTATAAACTCCCTATGACATGAATAACTCTTACATGTTCCCCTCATAGTGTGTCCATTATTACCATTACATGAAAAACTCTTATATATAAATGGAATTATCTATATTACCATTAAAAAGTTCATGAATATTGATATTGCATCTCCCATAGTGGATAGCCTTCCCCTTTTACAATACATTTCATGAATATTGTAACTTCCGGTTCATTCTCTACTTATTTAACAGAATTCTAAATTTGAGTTTCAAGCTTAAGAAAATTATTCAAATATTACTAAATCCTAAAATATTTTTATGTAGTGATCTTACCACATAGAATTATACCATCAAAAAATATATTCAACTGTGTCATAATTTAATATAGGAAACAAAATATTAGGCTAATAACACCGCTACAATACATTGCACCCACTTAAATTCATAAGTTTCAAGCAATAACAATATTTATATTCTACCATGATGAAAATCCACATTGCATTGAAGATTTTTAAATCAACCAATTCAAAATATGGTATAGGAAAATTGATTTTTATCAAATATAACTAATGTGCAAACAAGGACCACCAATGGCCATGATTTTCAGGGGGCGTTTAGCCCGTACAATTCAAAAATCACCATCAATATCAAACTATAATAAGTGAACCCAATGATAAAGAGGAAAAAACTAACAGTAGAGGTGTGGTTAAGAACACGGCAGAGGTGTGTTCGCAGTGTAGGAGAGACGCGGTGAAGGAGAGGCACCACAGAGGAGAGGCAATGGCGGAGGAGAGCCATGGTGAAGGAGAGGCGCGGCAGAGGAGAGCTACTGGTGGAGGAGAGGCACAGTGGAGGAGAACCGTACGGTGAAGCTCAGTTCTTGGCAGCGGACGAGGAGGATGAGGAGGTAGGAGGGGAGGGAGGAGGGGAGTAGAAGAGGGTGGAGAGGAGGTGGAAACAGCGGCGGCGGTAGCAGCGTCAGCGGTAGGGATCCTCTTCTACGAGAGCTTGAGGGGTGCAAGGAAGGAGGAGGAAGTTAGGGTTAATTTATAAAACTCGGTGACACTTTTATTAGCACTAGATAAAAAGCGCTAATAAAAGTCTATTTTAACAGTGCTAAAATTGAAAGCACTAATAAAACATGCCTTTATCAGTGCTTTTTAGTGCTGATAAATGAATGTTTTATCAACGCTTTTTAATTAGCACCGATAAAACATACCATTTATTCATAATTATAAAATTATAACCAATATATTTATTAAAGACATATATTTATAATTTAAATTATAATTAAATATATATAAATATAAATCGATATATTATTTTTAATTTTAATTTCATATGTATTTAATTATATATATATATATGTCTATGTATATGTATATATTCATTAAAGTCATATATTTATAAATAAATATATTCAAAAGGTATTCATAAATATATATTTATCATTTAAAAAAATATTTGGTAATTTTATAATTATTTAAACATATTTATATTTAATTGGTTATATATAATTATAATTATATATAATATATTTAAAAATTAAATAATTATATATACCTAAATATTTATATTTTTAAATATAATAAATACATTTATTATTTATTTAAATATATTTATCATGATTTTAAGTATTTTTGGGAAGATAAATCTTCATATATATAGGAAATTAATGGATACACCAAGTATATATAGTACTATAGTATATATGGCCAACATTAGGGTAAACAATGAACATATATTCATGAGAAGAACGTACGCATCAATTGAAACATTCATTTGGAAACATGAATTTATTTAAATATATATATATATATATAATAAGTATTTGTATATATATATATTAAAAAGTATTTATATATAATATTATAAACATATAGTATAATAAATATATAATAAAGATATAACTAAAACTAATAAACATAATAAACATAAATAAAACATAAACATAATAAGCATGCATTTTTTATTTAATGTATACATATAAACATTATTTTTTAATATAATTAAAATATTTTTATATAAATTAATAATATTTTCTATTAAAAACTTTTATCAGCACTTTTTGTTAGCACTGATAAAGGGTAGATTTATCAGTGCTTTTTGTTAGTGCTAATAAAGGGTAGATTTATCAGTGCTTTTTTCTAATGCTGATAAAAGTCTCCCTTTTATCAGCGCTTTTTTATTAGCGCTAATAAAACCCAAGCGCTTCCCTTACCCGCATTTGTGGTATTAAGAATTCATAAAGGTGTTATAAAATTAATCAAATAAACTTCAAATCACATTATTTTAAAGGGGAAACATATATTTGGTCATGTATACCCTTTATAATATTTATTACATCATTTTTTGGTCATTATGATGTCATAATACACACCGTATATTTATATTGTATTTAATTTTTACCTGAAAATTTGACTGTCTCATAAAATTATGAGAAATTCACTGTTGGATAATTTTGACATTATGATTCCAAAAATAATATTTATTTTAACCAAATAATTATCTATATATGTGAATTTTTACTTTTAAAACAGAATTGACATTTATTGAGAAATGCTAGGTTTTTTAGAATAACAATTTTCAAACCCTTATAAAAATTACATTTGACTTCATAAAAAATATATGATTTTTTATATATAATAAAAATTATTTAATAATAATATTTTATTAAAATATTATTTATTTAAAAAATCTATTAATTCATCAAAATAAAAGCCTTCGTTGAATTTGGATATTACCCAAAAATACAATTTGTGTTTAAACAATAAAAAATAAAAAAAATCATTTATAAAGTAAGAACAATAAGAAGTAAATATAACCATTATTATATTGAAAATATAATATAAATATTCATATTATTATGATCTTGATACATATCCCTTTATTACACCGGAAAATTCCCTAAGGGTATAGTGCACGATAGTGAGACTTTCATGGGGTGGTTCGGCGTACATGATTTGGTATGTGATCTCGATGAGATTGAACTTCTCTCATAAACGGTTTCACTGATAAAAAACTATTTTATTGAATATTTTATTGATAATAAATGATATAATTTCCTCACATTTGTGTTAAATATGTTCAATTAGAAAGTATTTGGGATTAGATCATTCATTTGAATATTTGATGAAAATTTCAGTTTTACTCTTTCAAAATCACTGTAGTATTTCAATCATAAATATTTTTATTTGAATTATTTGAACTTAATATTTTGTAACTGTGTTCCTTACTTCATTGGATACAACTTTTATTCAGGACGCTTGATAAAAAATGTATCTGGATGGATTAATTGGGTCATAAATTCAAAGGTGGGCTGGACACGCCAGAATGGAGAAGCTTCTGTATTTCAGCCATAACTCCTTCATCTGGTCTTGGATTGAGCCCAAATTTTTAGAGGAGATATAGGACCCATATACTCACATATTATCCTGATGAAAGGCCGGCCAATTCTCGCTTTTTTGTGGTAAAATTTGCGGTTCAGTTTTGCATAAAATATTTGGCCGAGATTCCCCATTCACACTTGAAACCACTTTGAACCTAGCCTCCCCACCACTCTATAAATTGGTGTTTTTATCATTTCTTTGGGTTGAGACGTGCATTAAGATATTGGAGGCAGAGTATAATTGGTTTCACCCAAATTCTCCAACCATTGTAATAGGGGTATCTCTTGAAGCAAGGATACCCTCATCGAAGCCTCCTTCTCTTCTTCATGTTGTAATATTTTCATTTGTGTTTTAAACTTCTTTGTTCTTATTTTATTTATTATATTTTATTCTGTTTTTTTAAATTTATTCTTCTATTAATCTTCCTCTTTGGGATGGAATTATTTAGTATAATCGTTATTGGGTTATACCCATTATAAACCTTTGCAAATGCAATTCGCTTCTACGATGATTACGCCACCCATGGAAGAGTAGTTATTTTTAGTAATCGATCGACCTCTATCCTTCTTCATTCATTTATTTTGAATCAATGAGCTAATGTAATTCACATATTATGATCTATTAATTGAGTTTCTAATTTAAATGAAACTAATCAAGCAATTTAATAGTTAACACAAAACACGTGAGGTCGGGAATTGTGTGAACTGTGAGAGCGCAACCTTAACCGGTAATTCAAAACCACATGGAATTAATTTGTAGAGTTCAAACATAATCCCTAAACTCAATTAGTCCTCATTTGAATAATGGATATATGCCTTAATTTACCACTGACCATAAGCTAATCTTAGAACATCAATCAAATCAGGTTGTTGCGATTGCATGTTCTGAAGTTAGCCTAGGGTTAAATTCACTTCATCTTCGTGGTAAAGTTAATTCTCGTTGGGTTCGGGATTTAACAAATTAAGGGATAATAATTAAGTTAATTTTAATTTAAATGATAATGATTAATAATAGAGTGAATATGTAGAGTTATATTGATTACTCCTTTTAAAATATTTTCAAAAAAACATCTTCTTGTTGTGTCTTTTTAATCAAACTTCATTTCAAAATTAAAAACAAAAAAAATGCAATCTTCTTACAGCAAACTTCTTCAAGTTTTATAAACTATAAACAACCACCCCCATACTTTAAATTAGTGCTTTTATTCTCTTTTATTTTATTTCTATAATACCTCTAAAAAGTTGTTTTAATTCACTTCCTCCTTTGAAAGACGACCTTGGTCAACCACTCTGCTGTACCTAAGTACCCAAAAATCACACTAATCATTTGAGGGCACCCACTACAGTGATCTTTCAAATTGGAACAGTTGCCGGGGAGGAAAGTTATTATTTCAACCAATTAGAGGTATTTATTTTATTTTACATTTTATTCTCTTCCTCTCTTTTTTCTTCCATCTTTACCCAATCTGATTTTTTTTCTTCTTCTTTTATTTTCTTCTACTTCTTTTTGGACCATCAACTCAAACTTCTAATTTTTATTTTACTATGGTCCACTTTCCTTATTTTCATCTTTCATTGATTTATGACATGAACTAATCCCAAAGATCTCTTAGATCTTGACCCTGATATTGAACGCAGCCTTAGGGTATGAATCAGACATTCTCAGTCTACGGGAAGTTTCAACATTCAACCAGTTGGAGAATTACTCCAATATCAGAACATTGAAATTGGAAGCAATTCAAATTAAACCATAAAACAAGAACCAATGGATGAAAATAATGTAAATGAGATAAATAAAACCATTCGATAATTGGTTGCACCTGATATTAACTATCAACCAAATTGTATTGCATACCCAAATCTCGAATCGGATTTTGAACTAAAATCTGGGTTAATTCACTTACTTCCAAAGTTTCATGGCCACTATGGTGAGGATCCAAATAAACATTTGAAAGAATTTAATGTGGTTTTATCAACCCTAAAACCTATAAATGTCTCTGAAGATCAAATCAAATTAAGAGCATTCCCATTTTCACTTGATGGAGCTGCAAAGGATTGGATGTACTATTTACAACCCGAAGATGTAACTTGTTGGAATGATTTGAAACGTCTTTTCTTGCAGAGATTTTTTCCAGCATCTAGGACCACTTATATTTGTAAGGAGATCTCGGGGATCAAGTAAGCATAAGGGGAGTCAATGTATGAGTATTGGGAGCGATTCAAGAAGTTGTGTGCAAGCTGCCCACATCACCAAATCAGTGAGCAATTACTCATCCAATACTTCTATGAAGGACTCACACCTATGGAGAGAATCATGGTGGATGATACAGCTGGAGGAGTAGTGGTGGACAAGACACAAGTAGCTGCATGTGCATTGATCGACAAGATGGCCCAAAACTCCCAATAATTTTGCGATAGAGGTACACCACATGTCAGGGGAGTACATCAGGTAAGTCCTTCTTCTCTTGAAAGTCATTTGATTGATACCAAGTTGGAAGAATTGAACACTATGGTGAGGCAGATTGCTTTGGCTCAAAAGACATCCCAGCCCACTCCTTCAAGGCCTTGTGGTATTTTCACTGAGACAAGCCACCCAACTGACTGTTGCCCACAACTCCAAGAAACAGAAGATTGTGCAGCAGTGTTCCCTGGGAGACCATATCAGCAGCAACAACAGACATATCCCCAAAAGAAGTATGACTCATTTGCACCAATATTCAACCAAGGGTGGAAGTATCAATCAGACACGAGGTATGTCTCTAGGCAACAACAAAGGCCCCCTTTTCAACCAAACTTCCAGCAGCCTCCGCCTTACCAGCTGGGTTTCCAAAAACCCCAAAGAAGATTCGAAGCTCAAACATCAACAAGTCAACAGCAAGGGAATATACAACACAAGGTAGACAATAACATTGATTATATTTTGAAACAAATTGTTCTTAATCAACAGAATGAGTTGAAGAGTCAAGGTTCGGAGTTGAGGGAGCTGAAGACTCAAATGAGCCAGATTGCCACCGCCCTCCATGAACTTGTGAGTAAGAATTCTGGGAATCTACCTTCCCAACCCACTCCAAATCCAAAGGGGAATATTAGTGCCATCACATTGAGAAGTGGGAAGCAAATGAACGATACATATGTACCTAAAATTCCACTAGGATTCACCTCAACTCCAGAGAAGCTGCATTCCATACCAACTGATGAGCAATCCAAGGAGAAAGATAAAGGTAAGAAAAAGATTGACGATGTTCCTCCTAAACCCCTTCCTTTTCCAAACAGGATTGTTCAAACCAAGAATATGGATGAAGAAGCAATGCAAAAAGAGGTTTTGGACACATTAAATATTGTGGAGATCAACATTCCTATACTTGAATCCATTAAGAAAATTCCAAGGTATGAGAAATTCTTAAAAGAACTTTGTACCAATCAAAGAGGGCTCAAGGTAAATGAGAGGATCAACCTTGGAAGGAATGTATCAGTACTCATTACACCAACTCTAGCAATGCCAACAAAGTTCAAGGATCCCGGGACATTCACCATCCCATGTACCATAGGGTAGTTTCACTTCTCTGATGCTCTTTGTGATTTAGGAGCTTCAATAAATGTGATGCCTCGCTCTATATTATCTTCTTTATAGGTTGGTGAGTTGAAGCTAATGAGAGTAGTGGTGCAATTAGAGAATAGAGATACGGCATATCCAGTGGGAATCCTTGAGGATGTACTTGTCCAGGTAAGAGACATGATCTTTCCAGCAGAATTCTATGTGCTTAACATGGAGGATGATCAGGTAAGTTCTCATTCCCCCGTTATCTTAGGTAGACCCTTCCTCAAAACTATAAAAACTATCATAAATGTCGATGAGGGTACACTTTCCATGGAATTTGGGGATGAATTTGTGATATTTAATGTTATGGACTCCATGAAGTACCCCTATGAAGACCATTATGCTTTTGTTATCTCCCATTTTGAACCACCAAGTAAAAACTCCATGGATTTTGATTGTCCTATGTTTAGAGAGATTATGAGTATTGGTTCTAGTTTGATGTCTAAGAGTACTTCCACACCTATTTTTGATGGATAAACCTCTCTTGGATTTGATTTTGATGTGTATTCAAATTATGATCATATAAACTCTAATTATGACATGGTTGTTGAGTATGCTGATGGATTTGATGCATTATTTTCTAATTTTGATGAATTTTATTCTGATACTGATGTTCATTGTGCAGATATGCCTTTTTCATCAATTTCTCCATCCATACATCACCCCCCTACATTGTAACTCAAGTCATTTCCCCCAAATATTAAATATGCATACTTGCTGAGTGGTGATATATTACCTGTTATCATTGCTAACAATATCTCTTTTGAACATAAAGAAAAAAAATTGAATCTATTGAGAGATAACATTAGGGAAATTGGTTGGACATTGGCAGACATATCAGGTATTATCCCCTCCATTTGCATGCATAGGATTCTCTTGGAGGATGGGGCTAAACCGATTAGGCAGCCACAAAGGAGACTTAATCCAACACTTTTAGAAGTTGTTAAGAATGAAGTTGAAAAATTAATTGAGGTAGGTATCATTTACCCTATTTCTGACTCACAATGGGTTAGCCCTGTCCAGGTTGTACCAAAGAAAACTGGTTTCACTGTTATAAAAAATGAAAATGATGATTTAGTTCCTGTGAGAGTACAAAACAGTTGGCGAGTGTGTATTTATTATAGGAAACTAAATCAATCCACTCATAAGGACCATTTCTCACTTCCATTCATTGACCAGATGCTTGAGAGACTTGCAGGTAGGACACATTATTGCTTCTTGGATGGTTTCTCTGGCTATTTTCAGGTTCCCATTGCAGTAGAGGACCAGGATAAGACGAAATTCACCTACCCATTCGGTACCTTTTCTTACCAAAGGATGCCATTTGGACTTTCCAATGCCCCAGGTACCTTCCAGAGATGCATGGTGAGTATTTTCTCAAATTTCATTGAGACCTTCATGGAGGTATTTATGGATGATTTTACAGTTTATGGATCCTCATTTGATGAATGTCTCTCTAGTTTGGGTGATATGTTGCATCATTGTATTGAGAAGAATCTAGTCTTAAATTTTGAAAAATGTCATTTCATGGTCGAAAAGGGAATTGTCTTAGGTCATATAGTCTCACAACATGGCATTGAAGTTGATAAATCTAAGGTAGACATTATTTCATCCCTACCATATCCTACATGTGTGCGTGATGTTAGATCATTCCTTGGACATGCTGGATTTTATCGACGCTTCATCAGAGATTTTAGTAAGATCTCTCTACCCTTATCTCGATTGCTTCAAAAAGATATTGACTTCAATTTTGATGATTCATGCAGGGTATCATTTGATGAGCTAAAGAAGTGTCTGACCACTCCACCGATCATACAGCCCCCACGATGGGACCTTCCATTTGAGCCTATGTGTGATGCATCCAACTTCGCAGTTGGAGCTGTCTTATCTCAGAGGGAGGAGGGACGTTCACATGTGATTTCATATGCATCGAGGATGTTGGATTCTGCCCAATCAAACTACACCACAATAGAAAATGAGTTTCTTGCTGTTATATTTGCTTTAGATAAATTTTGTTCATATTTATTGGGATCTAAAGTAGTTGTTTTTTCTAACCATGTAGCTTTGAGGTACCTCCTAAAGAAGCCAGATGCAAAGCCACGACTTATCCGTTGGATGATCCTTCTTCAAGAGTTTGACATCGAGATAAAGGACAAGAAGGAGTTAGAGAATTTGGTGGCAGACCACATGAGTAGGCTTACTCACACACCAGAGGGTGACACCTTGGACCAGGTACCACTTTGGGACACTTTCCCCGATGATAATCTCTATACCATCTCAGGTACGCATCCTTGGTATGCTGATTTAGTTAATTACATTGTTTCCTCTGAAATTCCATCAAATTTGAAGAAGCATCAAGTCCAAAAATTAAAAAGTGAGTCTAGGTTTTATGTGTGGGATGATCCTTACCTCTGGCGCATGTGTAGTGACCAAGTCATTAGGAGGTGTGTTCCCGATCATGAGTTTGAGTCTGTTTTTCATTTCTGTCATACACTTTCTTGTGGTGGACACTTTGGACCCCAACGGATAGCTAGGAAGGTTTTGGACTATGGATTATATTGGCCTAGCTTATTCCATGATGCCCATGTGTTTTGTAAGTCATGCTCTCGTTGCCAACACACTAGGAACATTTCTAGGAGACATGAGATGCCCCAACAACCCATACTATTCTGTGAGATTTTTTATGTATGGGGCATTGATTTTATGGGTCCTTTTCCTAGTTCATTTGTATTTTTTCATATTTTGGTTGATGTTGATTATGTGATTAAATGGATGGAGGCCAAGGCCACCAGGACTGATGATTCTCATTTTGTAGTGGATTTTGTCAAGGCTCAAATTTTCTACAGGTTTGGAGTACCAAAGGCCATCATCAGTGACCAAGGGACACACTTTTGCAATAGGAATTTTTCTTCCCTCCTTCAGAAGTATGGGGTGACACACAAAACATCAACACCATACCACCCCCAAACAAATGGCCAGGCCGAGGTTTCAAATCGTGAGTTGAAACAAATCTTGGAGAAAACCATGCAGCCAAATAGGAAGGATTGGAGCAAGCGCTTGGATGATGCATTGTGGTCTTATAAGACAGCATACAAGACACCCATTGGTATGTCCCCATTTCTAATTGTTTTTGAGAAGGCATGTCATCTCCTTGTGGAGGTTTAGAATCGAGCTTATTGGGCTATAAAGTAATGCAACATGGATTTGGCCCAAGCTGGAATCCAAAGGAAGCTGCAAATTCAAGAGCTTGAGGAGATTCAATTGTCTTCATATGAGAACTCAAGGCTCTATAAGGAAAAATCAAAAGCATCTCATGATATAATGATCCAACAAAATGAGTTTCATGTTGGAGAGAAAGTCCTTCTCTACAGTTCACGACTGAAGCTGATGCCTGGTAAGTTGCGTTCCAAATGGTTAGGTCCTTATATTGTATCTAATTTTTTTCTTTATGGTGTAGTGGAGATCACACAAGAGGACACTAGAAGGAGATTTATAGTCAATGGGAAATGTTTAAAGAGATACATTGAGGGACTTCCTACTAATGTAGTGGATTTTATCACACTGCATGACCCCATCATCACTTGAACACATCAGGCTGTTCCTAACCCTTTCACTTTTATATTATTTGTCCTATTTAAAAAATCTGCATTTCATGTGCATATATCATCTCATGGGTTCACATTGATGACAATGCAATATTTTAAGTGTGGGGAGGGAACCTTTTATTTTAGTAATTTCAATTGTTTTCCTGTTTAAAAAAAACAAAAAAAATGTGTGTTTTTCAAATTTTGTATGTTTATTTTTCAATTTTCTTTGTGTTTTTGAAATTTTTGAGCTGAAATTATTCTGATCACAATTTTTAAGTGCATATCAATGAGTGAAACAATTTATCCCTTGAAACTAAGCTTAAATGAATGCTGAAATGACTTTGTTTCAAGTTCAAATATTTAGTAATTTCATGAAAAGTACACTGAATTTTGAATCCCATGCCACATCTCACTGTCTTTATATTTGAAATCACTTTCCTGTGAGGCTTCTGAACCATTATTTTCATATTCTTTACATTCACCTCACTTCTTGAGAGAACCAAACCATGCTTTATTTAACCAGAATTTGATCTATTCCTGTCAAAACTTGAGGGTTTGAGGTACTTGTGTTTAAATGATCGAGGAATTTGTTTGGTATTAAAGCCCCTATTTCAAAGAATCCTTTTTTATAATGGCCTACCTTGAACATTTAATCCTTGTAGCCCTTAGAATCCATGAACAACCTGTTAGGTTAGCCACATTACAAGACAATTTTCCCTATCCAACCAACTCTTAAAGTGAAATTGCATAATCTAGTTGAGCTTAAGTGTGGGGGAATCTATCTTGTGTTGTGCTACCACATTCTGTGATAATTTGGGTGGAAAATTAAATTCTGAAGAGATGTGTTTTCTGCTGAATAAAGTCATTATATTGAAATTTGTGCCTTTTCTGGATCTTTCATGACAAGTGAAGGTGTGCCTTTTCTGGAGCTTCTAATTGAGGTGGAAAGTTGTGCCTATCTGGAGCTTTCAAGAAAATCATGTTTGAGAAGATTGACATTTTTTATGGTGAAATGATGAATGGTGTAAAATTTTCATGACTTTTCATGATGATGGATCTGAATTGATACTATGGGGATTGAGGAGAAGACAATATTTAAGTGAAAATTAGATTAATGCAATTTTGCTTCAAAAAGAGTCAAGCCCTCCTCATTCAGCCTCAGAATTTTTCACATCTAAATCCTACCAACTGAAAGCCACAGAACAACCATGAAAAGTCCTCATGATAAACATACGTCCTTGACTCACATCGGGTGGTGATTTAGGAATTTATAAAGCCTATGGTGACCCTTGTATGAGTTTGGATGAGAAAGACATTGCAAAAAAATGACATTTGTGTGATAAGAGAAAATTCAAGTGAGGTAAGTGTTTTGTGCATGGGAGGATAAACAAAGTGGAAATATATTGGATGATATAAATGAAGAAATTGAAATAATGTTTTTTTATGAGACATTATATCTTTTGTTTCTTGGTTTGTAATTGTTTGATCTCAAGGATATGTGTTTTAAAATTGGTTTTGATTTGATATTGATGTTTACTTGATATGAGATTTTGCTCAGGAGTGAAAAAGGGTAAGTGTGGGGGGGTTGATAAAACACTATTTTATTGAATATTTTATTTATAATAAATGATATAATTTCCTCACATTGTGTTAAATATGTTCAATTAGAAAGTATTTGGGATTAGATCATTCATTTGAATATTTGATGAAAATTCCAGTTTTACCCTTTCAAAATCATTGTAGTATTTCAATCATAAATATTTTTATTTGAATTATTTGAACTTAATATTTTGTAAATGTGTTACTTACTTCATTTTCTACAACTTTTATTCAGGACACTTGATAAAAATAATGCATCTGGATGGAGTAATTGGGACATAAATTCAAAGGTGGGCTGGACACGTTAGAATGGAGAATCTTCTGTATTTCGTCCATAACTCCTTCATCTGGGCTTGGATTGAGCCCAAATTTTTATAGGAGATAGAGGACCCATATCCTCACATATTATCCTTCTTTAAGTCAGGCCAATTCACGCGTTTTGGTGGTAAAATTGGCGGTTCAATTTGGAATAAAATATTTGGTTGAGATTTCCCATTCACACTTGAAACCACTTTGAACCTAGCCTCCCCACCACTCTATAAATTGGTGTTTTTATCATTTTGTGGGGTTGAGACATGAATTATTATATTGGAGGAATATTAGAATTGGTTTCACCCAAATTATCCAACCATTGTAAGAGGGTATCTCTTGAAGAAGGATCCCCTCATCGAAGCCTCATTCTCTTCTTCATGTTGTAATATTTTCATTTGTGTTTTAAACTTCTTTGTTCTTCTTTTATTTCTTCTCTTTTCTTCTGTTTTGTTTAAATTTCTTATTCTCTTAATATTCCTCTTTGGGCTGGAATTCTTGAGTAGAATCATTATTGGGTTATACCCATTATAAACCTTTGCAAATGCAATTCGCTTCTACGATGATTACGCCACCCATGGAAGAGTAGTTCTTTTTAGTAATTGATCGACCTCTATCCTTCTTCATTTATTTATTTTGAATCAATGAGCTAATATAATTCACATATTATGATCTATTAATTTATTTTTTAATTTAAATGAAACTAAGCAAGCAATTGAATAGTTAACACAAAACACACGAGGTCGGGAATTGTGGGAACTGTGAGAGCGCAACCTTAACCGGTAATTCAAAACCACATGGGATTAATTTTTAGAGTTAAAACATAATCCCTAAACTCAATTAGTCCTAATTTCCAGAATGGATATGTGCCTTAATTTACCACTGACCATAATCTAATCTTAGAACATCAATCAAAGCAGGGTGTTGTGATTTCATGTTCTGAAGTTAGCCTAGGGTTAAATTCCCTTCATCTTCGTGGTAAAGTTAATTCTCATAGGGTTCGGGATTTAAAAAATTAAGGGATCATAATTAAGTGAGTGTTAATTTAAATGATAATGATTAATAATAGAGTGAAGAGGTATAGTTAGATCGATTACACCTTTTAAAATATTTTCAAAAAAAACATCTTATTATTGTGTCTTTTTAATCAAACTTCATTTCAAAATTAAAAACAAAAACAAATTAAATCTTCTTCCAGCAAACTTCTTCAAGTTTTATAAAATATAAACAACCACCCACATCCTTTCAAGTAGTGTTTTTATTCTCTTTTATTTTATTTCTATAATACCTCTAAAAAGTTGTTTTAATTCACTTCCTCCTTTGAGAGGCGACCTTGGTCAGCCACTCTGCTGCACCTAAGTACCCAAAAATCACACTAATCATTTGAGGGAACCCACGACAGTGCTCTTTCATTCACTCATGCTTTAGTTATTGGATATCATATTGGGATTGGTCAAGGGAAAATCCTAGTGATGTTATCGCCCTCGAAAGCTCCGATAAATGGGCTTCATTGGGTACGATCCTACCGGTTGAGGTCATCACTTCCTTCATCCATGTCAATTGGATTTTTCAAAAATTCTATATTTATACTAACCATATGATTATTGTTCAACGGTTATATTATCAATAGTAATGATGCTTAATAGTATTTTAAATATGATAGGATATAATAAAACCAAAGAAGTGCACATGTTTTCTATAACCATAATACATAACAAGACATTTAAATTAACCACAAAAGAAATTTTATTATAACAGTTTGGGTCGTTACATTCCTAAATCTCCAATCTACCAGATCCCAAAACCATAAGAAAAAAAAAAGAATGCTCTGATAGCACATTTTAATGTTCCACCCCTGCACACTATATAATCAGTGGTCGAACCATTTTGCCACATGACCTCAGGCATGCCTCCCAGTACGCCATAGGATACAGACTAGCAGCTAGGGTGTAAGATGGTATGGTTGGGAGACTATACCCCCTATATCAGAGTGCACAATAACTAATAAATAACCAAACATAAACCATTAAAATAAATTATCAAAGTATGCATAAATGAATAAACATCAATAACAATACATGAAATGCGGTAAAGGCCCGAAAAGCTATGTCATACAAAACCTAACCGCCCACTAGGCCAGTCACAAATAGATAACAAAATAAAAGAAAACAAACAAAAAGTGGCTCCATGACATCTCTGAGTTGAACCTCATCCAATCTCCTGAAACCATTTGAGCAATCCTACTCAACCACGTTATCCCAAGCCACATCCCAAACTAGTTCTTGAAACAAACATGTAAGAGCTACTCGGATACCTAAATGTATTGGTAGCCTGAGAAGGGTGTGAGTAAAACTCAATAGGTCACCGCCAACAGTGTTGAAAAAAACTTAGTCTGTGTATATATTTCATGCAGTAAGGTGATAAATAGGGCCATTAATTTAATAAATTAATACGGTAGATAAAATATAATAACCCACTGACCCTTGAGTTCTAGGTTGACACCCGAGGTCAGCCAAACCTGCTTCGGCACATTGTCGGAGACCTCAGTGCATGTCACGAAACCAAGCCCACATAATCATAACTAACCTGTTTCGACGTGATGTCAGATGTCTCTGTCAATTGGGAGATCCTCCTGTATCAGGACGGGTCACCCCCAAGTCAATGGAATATTCTCCTGCTGAGAATGAATCACTCATAATGTATCAAGATCAATTGGTCTCATCCCACAAGCTAATAAGTACCTCAAGCATCTCACCCTCATGCATCAAATATGATATACTCCTTGCCCTCATGCACCATGCAAGCACGCATCTAGCCCTTAGGCAGTCGGTGTAGAGCATCTTGTCCTCATGCAGTACATTATCATGCATCTAGCCCTCACGTGGTCTACAATCATGCACTTGGCCCTCAGGTACCAACATAAACAATGAGTCATAACCAGATATAAACTCAAAAGGTTATGTAACATCCCACCCTCAGGCATCAATCATAGCAGAGTCATGTCAAAATAAAATGTTAAGCAAGCAATTTACATGACCAACCACCAAGCATACCAGACATATCATCATAATCCATGTTGGTTAATTCATCTAATTACCATTTCCTAGCTATTTACGATCCGTAAAGCCGAGTTCCCAATTATCATAATAATTGGAACTAATTCCTTCCATTTATCATTTTTTTCAAAAGTCGTTGACAAGCAAACTAACTGATTTTAGTCCATGTGATTCTATTCCAATTGATCACCTCAATTCCCATCTTATGCCAAGGTGGTCAACATAACCAGTTACCAATTAATAAGGAAAGAATCAAATTACACCAAGTTATCAATTGTCATGACAATTATAATTATTACCACTTCACTTATCATTTAAGCACAAACACCATTACACATATCATCATATCCATTTTTCATTAAGCCTTTATACCAATTCCCAATTACACGTCGAATTACCACTTTTAAGCCAGGGTATTTATTCTCATGCTAATCAACACAATTACCATAACGAACATCCATTTAGTCAACGGGCTCTAGGTTTATCCCGCTCAGAATCCAACCAAGTGTCAAGGGTTGGCGCACCCCTTGGGTGGGCACAAGTCCAAGTCTCAACGCCAAGGTTCTGATGGGGTCCATGGGAGGTCTAAACAAATGAATTCTCATCAAGGCAGTGATTACCAATTTCATTTGGTCGCACACACGACGTTCCAATGCGATCACATATATTGAATATACTATGACAACATGAAATAGAAAAAAGGGAGTTGTTCTAAACCACCAACATTTTACCAAGGCTTTTCCACTTTGATGCCAAGGGACAACATCATCTGCCAAGGCCTGCCAAACTCATCCAGCCTCATCCTTGACCAACATGACTCGTCTTAACGCTTCGAGTCCCTAACTCACACCAAGCAGCACAACTTAATTAATTATAGCAATTTATAATTAATTAATTAATTAAATCCAAACTTGGCATATTGCTGGTTAACTCACCGGGCATTTCATTGCACCCAAACTATCGGCAACAGGGTGTGTTCTACTCTTGATGCATCCCTTGATTTATGGTGCATGAAAACCCTAATTAATTTTACCAAAACAACAACAGATAAAATCAATTTAGGACAAAACCCATTTGGAAAAATCAAAATGGAGGCATACCTCAACGGATCGACCCACAAACGCAAGCGGACTTCGCCTTGGGAACCCCTCTTTCTAAGGTGCATGGAATATCTGATGAAACCCACCAATTTCACCATCCTCCGATGAAATCAACATTTGACCTAGAATAATCATGTCTGTATTGAGCGATAATAAGGGAGAAACAACGCAGAAGGAGAAAGACCTTACTCGTCGATGATGTCGAATCACACCCATGATCACCAAAGAGCGGTGGAGAATCGAGGAAGAAAAGGTTCGATCGAGACCCCTTTTGTGTGTCTCGTTCCTTCCAAAGAAACAAGGGGTTGAGCCCCTTGCTAAAAAAAAGAAGGCCAGACAACTTTCACGACGTGAACCATGGTTTCACGCTGTGAATTTTTGGGTCCGCCCCTGAGCACCCTTTTTACATCCTGAAACTCTTGGGTCGCACCCCGCAAACCCTTTTTACTTCGTAAATTCCATATTTATGACATAATTGGTTTCTATGACTTTTTTCAGTTTGAGCTTCCCGTTTCTCCTTCAGTGCTTGCTCGAACCCTCAGGACTTCCACCAGAATTTAAAACACATCTAAAAACATCACGTTTGAACATTCAAAGCCTCATAACATCTTTCTGATTTCCAAGTTTCAAAATGACTCGTCCGTCAGTGGAGAAAAATTCAAACTTCCACTAAAATTATCAACTGTTCAGACTCAGGTTCTTATATTGTTATTGTGAAATAACACGAAACATTTCTTACCAAGAACAAGGTGTATGAGAAAATAACATGGTTCTAATTGAGAATGTTATTTTCCTTTTTCAATATCAAATAAAATTAAAATAAAAAACACTTATTGAAAATAACTTCAGCACTCACCACTTGTAGGAAGCATCTAATGAAAAAAATATATTGAAAACTGAATGACCACTCAACTCTTATTCGAAATTTGAAAGTGGCAACTTACTGCGCGGCGATCCAGGGTAAGCCGAAGCAGGACAGCCATGGAGAGCAACGGGACTGGGAGCATAGATCCAGAGACGCTGTTTCTTTCATCGGAGCAGAAAACGGGGAATGAGTGGGAACTTTTCAAGGAGAATGTGAGACCCTTGAAGAGAGGTCGGCAAGTCGGCCTCTTGAACGAAGCCCTAAAACCCCAGACCGACAATCAACTCAAGAAATCTCTCCTCGTTACCCGAAGGCTTGACTTTCTTACGCTTTAATATCATTTCTTTTAATTCGTTTCTTTCTATACCATCGTCTCAGAGCGAATCCGAATTAAAGCGCTGATTACTCTTTGTTCCATGCCCCACTTTTTTTGGGAGTTTAGGAGGATGATCCAGGCGATTGACGAATATAATGGGGACGATCCTCTTCGACCATGGCTCGATTGCATTAAATGGGTGCAGGAGGCATTTCCTCCTGGTGGAGATGGCTCGGCACTAGTCGTGATTTATGAACAGTGCGTGCGTGCTTTCTGGCATTCGGATCGCTACAAGGACGACCTCCGCTACCTGAAAGTATGGGTGGAATATGCTGAAAATTGTGCAGATGCTGGAGTCATTTACCGATTTCTGGATGCAAATAGAATCGGGCAGTCCCATTCTTTGTATTTCATATCATATGCCTTATACATGGAATCCACGAGTAAAATCAAAAGCGCTAACGAGATATTTAATTGTGGCATATCAAGGAATGCTCAACCCAGAGGAAAATTGGAAACAGCCTATAGGAGGTTCCTTGTGCGCTCTATGAAGAGACCAAACATGGAAAACGAGGATTCGACGGAGGACCAGCTATCAGTTCGACGCTTTGGGACCGTTCTTGCATCTGGAGAAAATAGGTGGTTGCCTGGAGGTAGTTCTGATCATTCTAGGGAAAAGCTGAAGTCAAATAGGTCTCAGAATTCTCCTTTTTCGATTTACAATGAACCCAGTGGGGGTGTCAACCAGGACCATCAGGCAGATGAGTCACGGATTGGCCTGGCTTCTTGGGGTATGCTTGGATCTCAAGCTGATAGAAACAAGGAAAATAACGCTCTTCCATCCAGATGGAGAACATATAAGATTCCACAGAGACATGGTTCTACAACGGTGCTCCCAACAGATTGCATTGATGTGTTTGTTGATGAGTGCACAGAACCAATGAAAATGAATCCTGGGATGGAAAAAGCATCGATGTTGCAGTGTCAACAAGCAGATGGCAGTGACCTCAAAAAGGAGATAGGGTTATTGAGGAAAAACCCATTGCGCAATTTCCCTCCAAGCAGCCTACCCAGATGAATTGCAACATATGGACACAGAAAGAGAGCCCACAAAAATCTGATGGGGGCAGATTCACCCTACTAATCATCTTCAAGAATCAGAAACAGGGTTTCAGGTGGCTCCAGAGGGAGGTGCATTGCATGGGAGGTGGCAAAATGCAAGAATCCTGTCATGTGTTTCTTTTAATTCATATAACATTTGTCCTATAGGAGGATCTAAACCCCTCCCTCTGTAGCAGAATGCTGTTATGCAATTTTTTTTTTGTGTGGAAATGCACGTCATGCCTCATAATGAATCCTGTCTTGTGTTTCTTTTAATTCATATAACAAGTGTCCTATAGGAGGATCTAAACCCCTCTGTAGCAGAATGCTGTTATGCATTTTTTTTTTTTTTTTTGTGTGGAAATGCACGTCATGCCTCATAATGAAAATGTGGCAGATCAAGATCCTTTATGCATTATTTTCTAGTCGGGCTAGCAGCAGCGAAACAGGTTAGATAGCATAACAGGGAGGAGATTGTGCTGACCAACTCATTTATATTTTTGGAGCAGCTAAAATGCATGATCATGGATCATGTATTTGATATCAACGTGAGCAGTGTGCTTCCTGATCGAGCCCACTTAAATCAGTAAAACACTGGGCAAAAATTATCCCTGTGATTAGTATAATCAATCCACTTTTTTTTTTTAATTTAGCTATGTTTTTTTTAATATTTAATTTAACCATGTTTTTTCCCCAAAAGATCCCTAATTTTGTAATGATTTTTTTTAAATGTCACTAATTCAACAATGTTTTTTAAAAACATGTTTAGTTTAGTCATTTTTTGATAACAGGGATAGAATAAAAAATTAACCATGTTTTAAATAAATATAGCTAAAAAATCACCATTAAATGCTTATTTTATTATAGTGTAGTGGTGGTCCGTGATTTTTGGGTTGTAATTGAGGAGGGCTACCCTCCCTTGGTGGATACCATGAACGTTATGGATGGATGAAATTATATCCTGAAGTCTTGTATTTTTCCTTCCCGTTTGAATAGGAAGGGTGGTAAGGTTTTTGGAAAGGGTTGTGGGGTTCAAGGGGTCTACTTCTGATAAAACCATGAGGTGCAGCTCCATCGGAATTTATGAAAGCAGAAACAATGTTTTGGAATGAACTCATTCACCAACGCTCAAAACATAAAAAAATGAACCGCTCTCGAATTACTACGCTACCACACCCTCATTTCGGACAATGCAAACAAGATCAACAGAAACAACGAAGAAAAAAATACAAGACAACGAACAACACAAGAGATTACATGGTTCATACTCATGTCTTAATGCAAAGAGAAAATGTTGCTTTACTTTTATTCAGAGAAACAAAGGATGGTTACAATTCTTAGAACATAACAATCACAAGTGATCAATCCTCCTTAAATAGGAGTGCCCAATCGGCACTCCAGGTTGATGTCACCATTTCATTTCTATAGAATGAGATGCACCTGAACCGATCTTCTTGAATGATCCTCCATTCCGTCAACTATCTCCATTGCCTCAGCTTACCCTCCCAATGAACAGTGTTAGCTTTTGAAGATCTTGCAATTCCTTAGTTTTTTATGCACTCCTCTAGCAAGCATTTTTTGATGGCTTGACTTCCGATAACACATTCTGGTTTAGCATCTGGTCCACCCAACTTCTGGTCATCCAGACTTCGCTGCTACCGTTCCACCATCCCTTCAAGTTTTAGAAATTTATCCTCAGAATTTTCTCCTTTCGTTGGACTAGTTTTGTTTGCCTAAAAATGGTTTCCACACTTCGACCATAGCTCCACAATCTCCCACTTGGAAATCATATTTCTTGGCTCCACAACCGAGCCCCCCTTCAACTTTGGAAAAGCACCATTTGTTCTCCGAACTTCCGTGAAGCAACAACATGGTTTCCCACCACATCTTTCAATCATCCTAGTCCGACTGAGGCACAACATCGTCTTAAGATATCCCAAGTAATCACATTCATCAACATGTCTGTTGGATTCCTAGCTCTTTCAATCTTTCGTAAGTCTTGCTCCTCGTCCTCTAATAGCTTCCAAATAAAGTAAAACCTCAAGTGAATGTGCTTCAAATGATAATGAATCACAAAGTGGTCTATCGGGCCACTGAGGTTTGCTTGGATACTCGTTTGTCGGGTCACACAGGTCTGAATGACTATTCGTCTGTCGGGTCACGCAGGTCCGCACGACTGGTCGTTTGCCGGGTCACACTGGTCTGCACGACTGCTCGTCTGCTAGGCAACTGAGGTTCGCTCGGCCACTCGTCTGCCGGTCACACAGGTCCGCACAACTACTCGTTTGTCGGGCTACATAGGTCCGCACGGATACTGAGGGCCGCTCGTCTGTCGTGCCACTGAGGTTTGCTTGGCTACTCGTTTGTCGGGTCACAAATGTCTGCACAATTATTAGTCTGTGGGGCCACACAGGTCCGCACGACTACTCGTCTGTCGGGCCACACTGGTCTGCACAGCTGCTCGTCTGTCAGGCCACTAAGGTCCGCATGACTACTTGTCTGTCGGGCTACACAAGTTCGCACGACTACTCATCTGTCGGGCCACTGATATTCGCTCGACACTTCATTCTCGTCACAGCCAGTCATAGGATTCCCGCTCGCACCACGCTTGATTTTGGGAGAATCTACTCCTCAAGTCATCAGTAATATCTCAATCTCCACAGAACTCACTTAGAGTATGTTAAAAGGACTGCCTCGTCGCGAGGGTTCCAACGTCGCAAATGACTCGTCAAATGAACGCACGATTTACATGTTATGACTATTTTAGTACAAAGGGGTTGGTTGGGTATGGGTCTCAGGCAGACCAAGTCGGACCGACCCGACCCGGGTCCGTCCCGACCCGAATCCGACTCAGACCGGCCTGTTGGGGTGGCCCGACTCGCTGGGCGGGTTGGCCCGGTTTTCCCAGGACGCGGTAGGCGTCGTGTCCCACCCGTGGTTCGCTGCCGCGGTCCAGTTGGACTGCAGCCACCAGTCGTGCGACACGACGCGACTCGTCCTGTTCGCTCATGCCACTGTCGTTGGTCGTTGCCCGCGACCCGATCCACCACCCGTGGTTGATGCCGCGGGGCCTTCTCTCCACCAGCGTGCGTCGCCCCTGCACCGTCGTAGCTGTTGAGCCGCGACCTTCCGTGCGCCGCCCACAACCTCCCGCCACGGGCCTCCTCCGACGCCGCGACACACCATTGACGCACGTCGCCTTCTGCACCGTCGCGACCGTCAAACCGCAGCCTCTGCTTGCCACTGTGGTCTCCGCCTGGACTGTGGATCACCATCGCCATGATCTTAGACTTCCTTCCGGGTTGTTGCAGCAGTGAAGTTCGAGAATTCATCAGAGTGAGGGAGGTGGGAAACTCACATGAACACCCAAGGTGGACGGATCAGGCCTTGTTCGTGTCAGCCTTGATCTATCCACGTAAGAATTTAAGGGCACTTAAATGAAGAATTAGAACCAAATCACAAGTTCAACATTGATCCACTTTCCCGATGAATATCCCAAAAATTAAACTCATCCCACATTTAGCACGCACGATCCATGAATCATTCCATTCGTTGAATGATTCACGCTTGTCGTGAAGATTTAGAAACGAAGAAATGAATATAATTAAACAGACACCCTACTTGGAAAAAGGATTAGTCAGCATCGGGGTTCGATCGTCGTTGGTGATCCGTTAAGAGACATCACAATTCGTCGTCCTATCGACCATCGATCTGTGATCCATCGTCGTTGGCGATTCGTCGCTCGCTAATGGAATTCCTCTAGATCCTGAGAGCAATCTCTCGGGTCGTCCCCTGATCTCGTATCTCTGTTAATCAACTTAATGGAGGAAACATGTTTTAACATTTCTATTACGCTGAGTCGCCACATCATTCTGCTGTTTCATTTATGAAATGAAACAACTGCATCGTCGCTGCGTTGCAGTGAAACATTTTCGAAGAAAATAAACTTTTTAAGTTTATTTTATTTTTCCTTAAAACGACTAAAAATTAACTTTTACCCTCAACCCGCGTCAGTCGAGGTTAGGCCCCACCTAAAGAAAGCGCACCCTCACGTGCTCAACGGTACTCTCATATTTCCAATCCGAGTTACCGTTTATGAGTTATCGGAAATAAAATAATCTTTATTTAATTATTTTATTTACAGTCACGTCCCAAAAATTACTTTCCATAGTTAACCCACACTAGCCAATGTTAGGCTCTGCCTAAGGATAGCACTCCCTTACGAGCTCAACGGTGGTCTCATATTTTTAATCTGAGACACCGTTTGTGAGTTATAAGGATTTGAAAAATAATATAATTTTATTTAATTATTTTATTTACAGTTATGTCATTTTTGGGTTTTCTCACCAGAGACCTGCGCTGACTAAACTTAAGTCGCGCCTAGGGTAAACCCACTGCTCTGAATGCAACGATTCCCTCGGATTTTTTATTCGAGCACCCATTTAAGAGTTATTCCATTTTTTCATGAAAATTACTCACGGGTGCTATTTAAAAACATAACAAAGTTCGAACAATTGTTCCGGGCTCATCAGGCCATGGAATCAAGTGTCGTCTGAGCGCCTAGTCTTGAAATAATCCCATCTAATAAAAAAATTACATGGAATTGCAGGACATTACAAAGGAGGAGACACTAACCATTAACTCCACAAAAAAATGCTCAAATATTTGTTGCCAGTAGATTTTGGACGTCAAAAATCACTTAGGGCAGCCTTAGAAGTCAAGAGGGAGAAGAGAATGTCGAATGAGAAATATTACACCCGTAGGCTGGGTAAAACTGGATGGGCCTGAAATCTTCACAATATGAAAGGGTTTCATGCTGTGAAATCCTCAAGAGGCCACTTACACCGATATTTGTGTCACCTCATCTTATTTTTCAAGACTAATCGATTTGAATGATGTAAATGGTTTTCACATCCTATACGGCCCATGCGAAACCCTTCATGTTTTGAAATATTTCACAAAATCTACCCTGAAAATTTCACAATGTGAAACCCTTTCACGACGTGAATGTTTCCTGTAGAAATTTCCAACAGCTAAACCTCAAGCTCTCCTCCTCTTATACCAATGAACACTTCAATTAAAAATTCCAACGAATTCAAACATAAAAAAGAACAAGCATAAATAAATGGCATACCTCAAACCAGAGGTGCTAAATTCTCCCCACCTTTGGGCTTCTCATCCTCAGGAAGTTGGAATAAAATAGGTCATTGCTCCTGCATAAACTTTTCTCATTCTCATGTTTTCTCTTGAACCTGACCATGCTGGCATAATACCCACAATAGGGAAATAGATCTCCCTCGAAGGATCTTTTGCTACCTTTTCAGAACCCATACCAGTTCATGGATAAAAGTCTCATCTTGCTAAAGGGTAACATGATCCCAACTGATCACATGTCATGGACCAAGATGATACTTCTTTAGTTGAGAAACATGGAAGGCGTTATGAACAACACTGAATCTTGGTGGTAACACTAACCAGTACACACCAATGACAATCTGTTCTATAACCTCGAGCAGTCCCGCATACCATGGCACTAACTTCCCTTGTTTACCAAAGCATTGATGTCCAATTTTCGGTGACACCTTCAAGAAAACAAGGTTACTGACATCAAAAGATAAGGGTCAGAAATGATTATCTTTGTACGAATTTTGTCTTCTTTGAGACGTAGCCATCGACTATCAGATCATTTGAATTTTCTCCGTAGTCTCATGAATATGACTAGGACCAATCAAATATGTCTCTCCTATTTCCACCCAACATATAGGAGAACAAAAAAGCTGACCATACAAAGCCTCAAATGGTGAAATCCGTATTGTCACCTGATAACTGTTGTTATAGGATAATTCAACCAAAGGCATAAGATCCTCCCATGAACCACCAAAGTCCATGACACACGCTCTGAGCATATCTTCCATTGTTTGAATAGTGTGTTCTGACTGTCCATCTTCCCATGGATGATATGTTGTGCTCATAGTCAATTGAATTCCAAGAGCCTATTGTAACGATCGCCAAAATCAAGAAGTGAAACAGGGATCTCTGTTAGATACAATTGAAGTTAGAACTCCATGTAGTCTGACCACTTCTCGAATATACAAATTTGCAAAGTCCTCCACCATGTTGAATTCTCCAATAGGGGTAATGTGTGCCGAATTAGTATGCATATCTACTACTAACCATATAACATAATGTTTCCATAATGTTCTCAGCAAGCCTATGATAAAATATATTGTAATATGCTCCCACTTACATACAGGTATAAGCATAGTCTGTAGCATACCAGCTAGCCTTTGATGCTCTTCTTTTACCTGTTGGAAAGTTAGGCATTTCATCACATTGTCTGCAATATTACGCTTCATACCTATCCACCAGAAATGTGCCTTCATCTCCTTGTACATTATCTGAAAACCTGGATGAATGACCCATTTTAAATAGTGGTATGCCAAAAGGATTTGTTCCCAACAAGAATGAGGAACTATAATTTGATTATGGAAGAATAAAAAAGTTTGGATCTCTTGTCCAGTCATCAAAAGTCTCCCCACCATTTAGGTTTGACATAATGATGATATAATCAGATGATGCTATCTGAGCTTCTTTTACCAACTTTTTCAAGTCCCTAAAAAGAATTATTGTAAAGAAATCTCCATTATCATCCTATAAAACACAATCTAAATGCATATCAACAATCATGCTCATCAACTGCCATTGGTCACGAGCTTTTTATTCCATTTCATTGTTTGATTTCCGACTCAATGCATTTGCTATAGATTTCTATTTATTGGGTGTGTATACCAAGTTGAAATCAAACATTTAGAGGTACTCTATACATCTTCATTTCCCTAATTTTAAGTCTCACTGAGAAAAGATGTATTTCCAACTCTTATGGTCGGTGAAAATTATGAACTTTTATCCAAAGAGGTAATGCAACCAAGTCTTTAAGGCATTCAAAACCGCAACTAATTCCAAGTCATGTGTAGGCTAATTATTCTCATGCACTCACAACTACCTCAAACCATAGGCCACCACATGGTCTCCCTGCATGAGAACACAACCAAGACCAGATTTAGACACATCACAATATACCACATAGCTGTTACTTGGTTCTTAGAAGATTAGGATGGGTTCCTGAGGTGAGACGAATCTTGAGTTTCTAAAATTATTTCTGACACTCATCATTCTATATGAATGGAACACATTTCCTTGTCAGAGTAGTCATGGGAGAAGCAAGTCTTGAGAAATCCCAAACGAAGTGGTGATAATAGCCTGCTAATCCCAGAAAATTGTGTACCTCAAAAACATTCTTTGGTTTCATCCAAGAGACTACTTATTGTATCTTATCAGGGACAACTCATATTGCTTCTTTGGAAATGACATGACTGAGGAAATGAACTTCTTGGATCCAAAATCCGCACTTTGAAAACTTATCATACAAATGATGTTCCTGCAACTTATTCAGTATAACTTCCAAGTGCTCCTCGTGGTCATTCCTGTTTCGAGAGTATAACAGAATATCATCAATAAATAGAACAAAAAAATGAGTCAAGATACCATTGGAAGATAAAATTCATCACAACCATGAAAAATACTAATTCATTCATCAAGACAAAAGCATGAAGACATTTTTATAATGGTCATAATGACTCCAAAATGATGTCTTCAGAATATCATATATTTTGAATCTAAGCTTATGAGCATAGATCATTTTTAGAGAACCACTTGGATCCTTTTAATTGATCAAACAAATCATCTTTTCAAGGAAGTGGATATTGATTTATAATCATCATTTGATTCATCTTATGATAATTAACACACAAGCGGGGAGTTCCATCTACTTTTTTTACGAATAAAACTAGTGCAGCCCAAGGCGATGTACTAGGTATGATAAATCCTTTAATTTCCAACTCTTCTAGATGGAATTTTAATTCCCATAGCTAAATCAGAGCTATTATATAAGGTGATAAAGAAATAGGTTTCCTTCCCAAGAGTAGGTTGATAGTAAATTTGATTTCCCTTTTAGGTGGAAACCCAAAGAAATTGTTTGGAAAAACATCCTGGTATCGATCCACTATTTTTGGAAGAATCCCATTCCCTATTTAATCTCCTAAACTCAAGTTCATTACTACTAAATGGCTATAAATGGTTTTTTCAACTGCCACTAAAGGTCCTCCTCTGTCTGCATTTATATCCCAATCCCCCATGAAAAGGTGAAGGACTCCATCTAGGGATGTAAATGTTACCTGCTATACATAGTAGTCGATATGGGATTTAAATCCTACCAGCCATTCTATACTAAATATTAAATAAAAAACATCCATATCCCGAACCGTAAAATCCCATAAAAACTATGTTGTATCAATGCTAATGGAACATGATGGGAATTTAAAAGCTCTGCACCCCCACTTTACAAGGGGTGTCTTGATACTCATGACATAAGGAATCATTTTCACATGTAATCCCAATTGTTTAACCATAAAAGAAGCAATGAAAGAACGTGATGTGCCAATATCAAACAAGATATGCATGAGAGTTGAGTTCAAAATAATGGCACCTCAAACCATAGAGGGACTTGGTTTCTCACTGAAAATAGTGTGTTCTTATCTATATAATCATCTCTATTCTATCATAGGATAGATTTTTCTTCCCTACCGAGGTATCGATTGAACAACTGAGGTGTTCCTAGAAACATCCTGGTTTAGCTGTGCCTATGGATGCAAACTAGTCTAACGAGATTTTTCTGTCCAAGTATACGAAAGTTGAGGTTGAGTTGATCCTGTTTCACCAATTGATCTCAGAAATTTATGATAATACTTCTTGAGATGCCCTTTATTTCTACACTAATGGCAATTCCTTGTTGTTGTAGTACATTCTTTCTTTCTGTGTTTTAATGAACCACACTGAAAATGACCTGGTTTAACATTAGATCTTTCAGAAAAAGTAACTAATTATGTAGTCTTTGATTGAGGTGTGCTACCTCCATGAGAGTAGACATCCCTCTTTTTCTTATTTAAAACACTAGAGTTAAAACCCATCCCTATGAAAAAAACAGACTACCTCCCACAGGATTCCCAACAAGATCCCCCTTTCCCACTATTTCCTTGTTCACCATCTCTATATAATCTGTAATACAAAGATCAAAAATCTTGGATTGAATATCTGGTTTCAATCCCAACTCAAAGATACATGCCTTCAAGGATGCACTCACAACTACTTTTGGGAAAAATGAACTAAGTTCATAAACTTAGCTCCATACTCTTTCACAGAGATATTTTCTTTCTTCATACTGAAGGAATATGTTGTTATTTCTATTTTAAATGTGTAGGGATAGAATTTTTTATTAAAAAAATCCTCAAAATCCTCCCACATAAGTCATTGGTCAACTCTATCTTGGACTGCTAAATCCCACAATTGACATGAAAGATCTTTCAATATATTGGTTTCTAATTTAATATTCAACTATGCTGATGTACCAAGAAAACTAAAGATTCAATTTATTTGGTTGATCCACACCTCTTCTTTTTCAGTTTCAAAATCCCCTTGAAATAAAGGTGGATTCTACTTATGAAACTTCACTAAATGATCCACTTTCCCCGGTTTATCATTTCAATTTCCTATTTCAATATATTTAAATGCTTACACAATACTCTATTCAAGTTTTTGGTTCACCCGTGGCTCAGGTGAAACCACAATCTCTGCTGCTACTTCCTGCTGATTTCTATGACATCTTCCTAGAGGAATTTCTATAAACAAAACAATACACCATTTAAAACATTTCTATCTAATAACTAAAGGCTTGAATAAATTAAAAAACATTATAAACAATTATCATCCCTATGTGCAACAACCACTGAAACCATCATTTCAAGAATAATCCATTTTAACCATTTTCTAAAATCATTTGAACAATAGATGAAAAATGAAGTCCTACTATGAAGTCTTTGTACTACTGTATGATATGAAACACTTGTTGACTAAACCCGTGATGATGAGATAACAACATATCTAGAAGTGTCTTAAAACAATTTTGTGCTTGGATGCCCTTGTAAATTGAAGTTCAACATAACAAGGTTAGCTACATATTTTGAAGCTATACATTTCAAGTCATGACAATATTATCTCCTTTCAACCAACCCAAATAAAAGACCAAAAAAACTGATACCATTTGTAACACTTTTCCCCTCCTCATTATCTTGATAAGAGGCAATGTACTAGTGGCCTTAGGCAACATCCCCAAGATACCAAAGATTGAAAATAAATTCCAAGGGCTTAAGAGAATGTCAGGGGACAATTTTCCCTAAGAATACACACATCCTATCAAGAAATATACCACATACAAGATAAACTAAATGATGCATGAACAAACAATCAAATAATTCAATAAAATCCCAATACATAAATAAAAATCAGAGTATAATGGAAAATAAATAAAGGTGAAAGGCTAAGACTCCAAATAGAAAGATGTTGACACCAAAGTGGCACCATCCCAGACCAAGATGCAGACACTTACAAGCTCCAGCTTTAGCAACCAAAACTTGATGTCAAGAATCACCACTAGAGAAGTATGAAATATGACCCTTCCCTATACCATGGTAGACGACATCTAAAAATGCACCAAAGTACCCAAATGGGGGGGTGATCATATCAATCAGTAGAGATTCCCCAAAGACTTTCCAAAACATGACACAAGGAGAAGAACATGTTAGCACATTTTATATAAAATATATGAAGAGTAGATAAAAAAATAATATAAAAAACATAAGCAACTTTCATGGAAAACATTAAATACATATTTTGAAACAATTTATTAGTATTTGGCATAATCATTCCAATTCCACACCCACGCGCACACACGATGCATACAACCATGAACCTCCCTATACTCATGGGTGGTGAGTCGTCTTGTCACCAAGCCATCACTTGGTAACCCAGTTTGATGGTGGTACTTCCAACCATGATCCATCCCAAGTTTTTCATTAATTGATGGTGGTACTTTCTACCATTACCCATCCTATATGAACATGAACACACATCAACAACTTTATTCCAAATTTCTAATAAAACATTTATTTAACTAAAATATCATCTTTCAAAACCCACCCTTTTAAAATCACGACAAACATGGGTTTTATAAATAAATTTCCACAAGATATTTCTAACAAGAATGAACATAGTTTAGGAAACATCAAGCCAACAAATTCTAGACCGGTAGATTGGGAGAGAAGCCACACACCTTGATTACATTTTCACAAAGATTTTCAAAAATTCTATAGATCAACCTCTTCCTTTCATTCCTCTATCAAAACCCAAAAAGATCTCATTAACATAAATCCAAACCCATAGATTTGGTCCTACCCACCAATCTAGTGTTCCAGGAGAAACAAATCAAGGAGATCCAAGATGAGAAAGAAGGAGGAGACCCTAATATTTGATTCTAAAAAAACACTCAAAGATTTACTGACAACATATTTCAGATGTCAAAAATCATCAGAAATTTCATAGGGAAGCCCTGAAAGTTGAGAGGGAGAAGAGAATGCTGAATAAGAAATATTACATCTGTTGGATGGGTAAAATTGGTCGGGCCCGATAGATTCATGATATGAAGGGGTTTCACATCGGGAGTTCCTCAAGAGGCCACTTACACCAATTTTTTCACCACCTTAGATTATTTTTCAAGATAAATTGATCTCATGACCTAAATGTTTTTCACGCCCTGCATGGACTAAGAAAAACTATTCATGCTTCAAAATGTTTCATAACATCTACCTCGAAAAATTCATGACATGAAACCCTTTCATGATGTGAATGTTTCATACTGAAATCTCAAGTAGTCGGACCTCAAACTCTCCTCCTCTTACACTAATGAACACATCCAGTTAAACATTCCAACAACTTTAAACATAAATGAACAAGCATAAAGAGATGGTGTACCACAAACTGAGGATGCTATACGTACTTTCTCCATGTAGTCAACCTCTTCATCTATTCAAGATGAATTCCCCTTATCTTGGAATGTGTGCCTAAGGGAGTTTTCATCGATTTCACTTCACTCATTCTAAATAATTTCACCACCTTTCATATATTATCTCCTTGAGTCAGGTACATTATACCGGAACTTTGGTCTCATACAATTCACATCCCTAAAATACGTTTTCTAGACCAAGATCCTTCATCTCAATGCTTCTAAATAACTAATCCTTCAACTCATCGATCCATTATTTCACCTGAACCACTATAATCATGTCATCCACATAATGTAAAATGATGATTAAACTCCCATCATCAAACACATTTTGGTAATAGGAATGGTCATCATTGCTTTAGATGAACTTTTTTTCTCACATTAAATCATTGAACTTTCGATTATAATTTCATGGTGCTTGATTTACACCATAAAGACTACACCTTAGATTGCACTCAATATTCTAGTTCTGATGTTTTTTGAAACCCTATAGTTTTTCCATAAATATTTATTCTTCTAAGTCCCCAAGAAGAAATGTCATCTTCTTACCCATTTTCTCTAGATACAATCTTTCAAAAGAAACCATTATTAACACCTTTTGTATAGTTGTGTGATTTACTATCAAAGGAAAAATCTCAAAGAAATCAAACCCTTCCATTTATTAAAACCCTTTCAACCAGGCCAACCTTGTACTTCTTCCTACCATTTGTATCCTCCTTCAGTCGAAAAAGACCACTTGTTTTTCAAGTCTTTCTTCTAAACATGTCTTCTTTTCAACTCCCATGTTTTAAACACACAGAGTGAATCAAGTTCATCCCTTATAGATAACTCCCAATGCTTTCGATATTCTAAACTCCTTACCTTATCCAGGATCTTTGGTTCTCTATCATCTATAAGAATAAAACAATGAAAAGTGTCATGACCCCCTCCCCACAAAGTGTACCCCTCTTGGTCTGGAAATGGGAGAAGAGAGACAGTGACCCCCTGAGTTCCGCCTCTAATAGGCCCTAGGTCAGCAACTAGCATCAAGGGTATAATAAACATGCAGATGGGAGACATTTCCCTCTAAGAGAAACACATTCAAAAGAGAGAGATAAGATAAAAAACAACCAACTCCTTCTCATAATACAATATAAAAGAAAACCCAAGTATACAAATGTAATGTCATACAAGAACTACTACAACTAAAAGGCAAAACTGCAAGTACCAAAAGAAAGTAAAGATGACAATGACCTCAAAGCCCAAACAGCTCCTACAAAATCCCCAAGCTAGTAGTAACCAGCCTGATCTCCAATCTTCTCCAACTAACCTAAAAATATATATATACATCGGGCGAGTATAACAATATACTCAGTAGGATCCTCCCCGGAGCCTCTCGTGAAAAAGGTAAAAAAAATCATGTTAAAGCATAGTGAACAACAAGTGAAACTAACTTATCACCTAAATAGGTATACTAAGTTCCCAACCTCACCATGGATAATCTCACCATGTACAACATATAATAGAATATAATATAATAAATAATATCAAGGGTAATCCACTACCACTTCCCCACTGGTTTGTCGCTCTGCCCCAATGTTGCACGTCCTAAGTATCTCTCTCCAAAAAGGCTACCCCAAAGACACTTGGGCAAAGCACCACAATATGAAACTTGTGAAACACACCACTAAATCCACATAACCAAAAGTAACCATGTAGTTTCTAGGATCCACCACAACTCATATAATGTGTTTCATATGTTGGGTTTTATACCTCAAGTCATCACAACCCATACACCGAGTAAGGATTATCAATCCCTCACATACTATACACGTTATACCTATAATAGTCCTTAGGAAACTATATCCAAAATACATGTTTGGGAAATACCCACAATCCATTACATCCCTCTACACATATATATTTAGAAAACTAACCGTCATGCATACCAGCACAAGAAACTACCAAGAGAAGAGAGCAGGGTCAAAGGGGGTAGTCAACCACCCATTCTCCCACTGAGATGTTGGGGAAAACAACCCCCTAGGGATCAGAATCCTTGAAGTTTCAGTTTCCTTAACTGAAAGGTTTGAGTAGCATATAGAAACATAACAAGTACATGATATAATATAGGTCACAACCACACTATGGGAATAACCTAGTCTTAGACTCAATTGCAGCTAATGTCTCTCATATTCTCGACTGCCACTGCTAAGACTAGATATCCTATAAGCACACAATCATTTAAAGAGATATATTAAATTAATTTATCCCTTTTTATCAGTTTTACTTTATATTAATTAACTCTTAACCATTAATTAATTATTATTAGATCCACATCACATCACATTACCATTTCAAAAAAGATCCATACCCTCCAGGAATAATCAAACTAAGTCCATGCCTTCTCATAATTTCAACCTCTGTATTGCATCCCAGAAAGATCCAACCCCATGGGTTAAAAATTTATTCATTTAATAACATTATTACTTTCCATATCACCAGGTTCTCTAGGAAAACATTTTAATCTCCACAAATACAAGGGGCTCAACATAGTGAGTAGATGAACTACCCATCAAGTCTTCGCCACCTATAGAAGGAGAGTAAACTCATCCAACCATGAGGAGCTAAACACAGAAAGCATGTGACATACCCTGTGCATATTTTCCTCCCATGGAAAGAGAGTAACCAAACACATTTGTGTGCCTCAAGCAGTGGGGAAATGAAAGTAGATAAACAAACAACCTAGCTGCCAACCAAGAAATAGATTCAACAAGCATACAACTTTCATAATAATGGGTAATCCCAGCTTCAACCCATTCTGTCATCTCCAGTGTCATTCCTAACACCCACATGCATATATCGATGCATCTCACCACTCTAGGTGTCAACTACTTCCACAAAAACTGAGCCTCCGTACCCCTCATACCACAACAGCCCTACAGGCTCAGCCATCCCAGGATCACATCACATATGGGCCTCCCTGCTCTATATACCACAACATCTCTCTAGGATCATCCATCCCAGACTCATGCCACATCATAGGAAGTATGAAACAAATATATTAACTGGGCTCTCGGCCCTAAAGAAAGGCAACCATTCTTCACACACAACAATCTCTCACGGCTCCAAAGCACAAGGCTCATGGCCTTTATAATCAAATGGGAAACTCAGGCCCTATAAAGACATTATCTTTGATAACACAACTAGTTCTTATTGCATCTTGAATTAACCGATTCATTATTCATAGGTTCCAACTATGGGAAACCTAAGCAATAAGTTATCAAATATATCACAAATTAATTAGACAATTAATTTAACATGCCTTTAATTCCTTTATCAACAAGCATCATCATGTTTCAAGTTCATTAACAAAATCACTTAAACATATATACTTGCATCAATTTGATTAAAATCAAATTATAATGACACCAATCAGATTCATTAAACATGACTATTTATCTTTTAGCCAATTAATTATCAATAAATTATAGATTTACATTATTTAATAATTTCCATCAAGAAAAACATGATAAACCAACCAAGAAATAGATAGCACACTATCTAGTAAATCAAGAGGCAAACCATTAACATAGTACAAAGCAACAACATCGCTATGCAATCGATACTAATTCATTAATTCGATTCAAGTATTTAATTAGGTCAATTTAATTATGATTCAAGGGGATAAATCATGTTAACTCTATGATTTCATGTAAATAAATAGAGAAGCAATGAATCCCCTACTTAAAACGGTCGTTGTCATTCTCCGCACAAGAACAGACCATGCAACTGATCTCTGATCACCTCCCATAAGATTTGCATCCATCTAAGGATGTCATGGAACCATTGCACCAACAACAACCGAGAGAAACCCTATTAAAAACATGGGAGATCATCCACCATAATATAATAAGAATAACGAGAGGAAAAAATAGATCAAATCGGGATAAACTGTTGGAAAATGATGGAAAAAACACCTTGGATCAAGATGGGTCACCATGGATCAAAGATAGAAACCCAAGGATTGATCCCCGTCGAAGGGATATCCAAAATGTTGAAGAGGGTACTGTCGGGTCACCTGGGATGAGAGGGAGGGAAGAAAAAACCATAGGGTTTGAAAACCTGAGTGGATAGAGTGTTTTAAAACATTACAACATTAGGGGTTTACACAACGTGTAATTCCTTTTCACGTCATGTAATTACCTAAGGTTTCTTTCTAATAAAAAACCACCACCTTTCAATTTTATTTAATTTTCAAACCCCAAAATATTACATGAGGTGAATCACACTTTCACATCATGAAATTCTTCTACACAGAGTGAAACCCACTTTCTTATCGTGAAAGTTCCATGCTCCTTGTTCTTAGAACCTAAACTCTTCCAGACTTCCTTTGAGCCTCCTTCATGCTTTGCAAGCCTTGGGAACATGCAAAAGGTCGATCCATGTGGATCCAGTCCCTTATATAATATACCTCTCAAAACATTCTCATCCTCAAGAATTCAAAACCAACCCAAAGAAGAAACTGAAAGGGGTCATCCGAACATCCACCCTGTGAGATACCACTCAAAGCTCTCTCCATCACAGGAGCTCAACCACCACACTAGGGGAATAACACAAAACCTCACAACAACCACAACCATATCCTAAACACTCCCATGGGAGAGATACCTCTCAAAAGGGAGCTGGGCACAAAAAGAAACAAGAGAAATCCATCTCACAACTAGGAAAGGTCTACAACAACAAAATGAATAACGTTATATGATAAGAGATAAACATAAAAAAAACTCAGGGTATTGAGAACGTATCTGCAAATCACGTTCCCAGATACTCTCCTCCATGCCACCATATCGCCAAAAGACATGAAACAGGGGGATAACATGCCCACGCAACACCTTATCCCAGCGGTCATGTATATCTATAGGCTACTCCTCAAAGGTCGTATCATCGTCAACATCGATCTTGCCCCAATTGATGATGTGAGAGTCATCGTGAAGATACCGATAGAGCTGAAATATGTGAAAAAAATCATGTATCTGACTCATCTACGTGGGAAGTGCTATCTGATACACCACGACTCCAACATGATCCAACACCTCAAAAGGCCCAAAAAATCAGGGATAAATCTTACTCCCACGACCAAACCTTCGCTGCCCATGATGGGGAGCCACCTTCAGGAACACAAGATCCCCAACATCGAACTCTATAGGTTTTTTTATATGATCAAGAGAGGATTTATGATGATATTGTGTTGCCTTCATCCTCTCATGAATCACCTGAACCATCTATGTTGTATTCTGTACCAGTTCCAACCTGAGAATTATTGACTCTTCGACCCCATTCCAGCACAAAAAAGATCAGCAAGGTCGGCCATACGAGGCTTAAAATGGTTCCATACCAATGGTGGAGTGAAAAATACTGTTATAAGAGAACTATACTAAGGGAAGGTGACTCATCCACGAACCTCCAAAATCCAGGAAACAAGAACGCAACATGTCTTCAAGAGTCTGGATGGTCCGCTCTGTCTGATCATCCATCTATGGATGAAAAGCAGTTACAACGCATAACTGAGAACAAAAAGCATGTTAGAGACCTCTCTACACTCTGGAGGTAAAATGAGGATCTTGATCAGAAATGATCATCCTTGGGACCCCGTGTAGTCTCAAAAACTCCTCTAAATACTGTCTCGATAAAACCTCCATTGAGCTCAACTCCTTGATCACTATAAAGTGGGATGATTTCATCAAACGATCCACTACCACCCATATAACATCATAGCCTCCCTGAGCTCGAGATAAACTGGTAAAAAAGTCCATCGAGATGTCCTCCCACTTCCATTGAGGAAAATATAATGGTTGGAGAAAACCATCAGGAACAAAGTGCTTGGCCTTCACCTTCTGGCAGACCAAACATTGAAACAGAAACTCTACAACTGCATGCTTCAACCCAAGCCACCAAAACTGACCTCTCAAAGCTCGGTACATCTTTTTTCATGCTAGGGTGTACCTCTAAGGGAGTGTTATGGAACTCTCTGAGAACCATATCATGCATCTCCAAAGGAACAAAAAACCTTCCTTGGAACAACACTCTATGTTTTTCATCCTTAGACCAACCATCAGGGGTCTCACCAAAAACAACTCGGTCTCTCGACCTCCACCTCAAGATCCTCCAACTGGGATTCCTCTACCTACTGCACGAGAGATGATTGCACCATCATCTGAAAAAGACAACCTCTACCCCCGACTTCTCCAATATCTAGACGCAATGCTGAAATTTCTTCTATCACTCTCGAGGAATCACCAGATTTATGCACTGCATCACTACACGACTCCTGCTCAGAGCATCAGCTACAACATTCTACTTCTAGGTGTATATGAAATATCAAAGTCATAATCCTGCAAGGACTTCATCCACCGATGCTGGCACAAGTTCAAGTCACATTGGGAGAAAACATACCTGAAGATTTTATGATCAGTGAAGACCACAAAAGACTCACCTATGAGGAAATGTCTCCATAACTTCAGGGAAAACACCACTAACTCCAACCCGAGATTGTGGGTGGCATAGTTACGCTCATGGGGACGTAATTGCTGAGACCCATATGAAACAATTGATATATTCTACATTATAACACAGTCAAAAAAAGACACGAAACATCACATAAAACTTCAAACTGAACCCCTTCTGTAGGTAGACAAAGAACTGAAGCACTGACCAACTTCTCCTTTAGATACTCAAAAGCTATTTGACACTAATCAATTCATAAGAACACCTGATCCTTTCTGGTAAATGCTATCAGAGGAGATATAACATGAGAAAAATCGACTACGAACCTCATGTAATAGACTATAAGACCAAGGAAACTTGGAACCTCTTCTACTATCTTGGAGTTCGTCTAAGAAACAACTGCTTCTATCTTCGACAGATCCACAACTACTCCCTCCTGGGATACAACATGCCCCAAGAAACGGACCTCTCAAGCCCAAAACTCACACTTCAGCAACTTCTCAAACAACTTCTCACAATGAAGAACTCCCAAGAAATCACATAGATGCTCTATATGATCCTTCTCATACGCAGAATATACAAGGATTTCATCGACGAAAACCACCAAAAACTTATCGAGGAACTCATGGAAGACAACATTAGTTAACCCCATGAACACAACTGGATCATTTGTTACACCGAACGACATCACACCAAACTTGTAATGGCCATGACGACAACATAAAGTAGTCTTTGGGATATCCTCATCCTTTACATGCATTTGACGATATCCTGACTGCAAATAGATCTTCAAGAACTAACTTGCATCCTTCAGTTGATCAAATAAATCACCAATTTGTGGAAGAGGATAACGATTTTTCACTGTCACTTGGTTCAAGCGACGATAATCGATACACAACTGAAAACTTCCATTAGACTTATTTATGAAAAAATTGGTGCAGCCCATGGTGACACACTTGGCTGAACAAAACCACATCGCAACAGACCATCGATTTGTATACGCAACTCTCACAACTTAGAAGGCACTATCCTATACAGAGACATTGAGGTAGGTGACACCCATGGATATATTTCGATCTCGAATTCAATCTATCATTGAGGGGGTAACGCTACAAACTCTTTTGGAAAGACATCAGGGTACTCTTCTATGACCCTAGGAAACGCAGAATACTGAACCTCTAATGAATTCAGCACCAACTCAGCCATCAAGGATGATAAGGATAGAACACGACTCTAACCCATATAAGGGTCTCGCTCTCCAATAAACACTGTTGGCTCTCCATTAGCATCAAAGAACACAACATGCCTCCTGAAGAAATCAATGATATCCTTCAATGAATACAACCAATCTATGCCAAGGATGATATCATATGGTTTTATCTGTAAACATAGGAATCTCCTCAAGAGCGGTGCTTCCACAGCACTAGATTATAGTTTCTACATAATTCAAACAAGTCAGCTCGATCTCCAACCAGCGTAGTCAACACCAAGGGCACCAGAAGCCTCTCTACCTCAAGTCTGAAAGCATGGACAAGAGAAGGTGATATGAAGGAGTGCGTCTCTCTTGTATAAAAAAAATCATGCTCCCAAGTATAAAACAAGCAAATGGTACCTCAAACGACGTTTGGCTCGCCTAGCGCTGGAAATTCTAAAGTGTGAAGCTAACCATGACCTTCCCCATGACCTATCAAACCATGCTGAAGACCACCTCTATGACTGTGATCTACTCTCTAAGGACAAGGAGCATCCCGGGGCTATCCTCTTCCTGCCTCAACTACTCTCTCCTAATCCCAAACTGGAGCAACCTGCTGTTGCTGGCTCGACTAGAATGACCTTAATGGAGGAACCTGAAGTGGAACAACTGGATCACGTTGAATGCTCAAAAAGGTTGGTCATTCTCGCTGATGATGACCTTAACCTCCATAAGAAAAAATTCCCAGAAAGGTTCAGCACTCTTGATGCTTAAAATAATTTCACATGCTTAACGAATTCAAATAAAAGTATATATATTTATTTTTTACATCTCCATAATCATGTCAAGAAAATCATAAGTCGTTAATAGAAATACACTTTGACACTATAAATAGGATTTACTTGTCCTTGGGAACTCAATTTAAAAAAATAGAGAGAATAGAAAAATAGGAAGAATAAATGTTACAAATAGAATAAATGGGATGAAAGGAATTAAATTGGTATTGTGAAATAACACATAACATTTCTTACAAAGAACAAGGAGTGTTGAGAATATAACATGGTTTAGTGAGAATTCTATTTTCCTTTTTAAATATCAAATAAAATTAAAATAAAAAACACTTATTGAAAATAAATTTAGCACTCACCACTTGTAACCACTTGTAGGAAGCATCTTGGAATGAATTTTTTTTTGAAAACTGGATGAGCACTCAACTCTTATTCGAAATTTGAAAGTGGAGACTTACTGCGTGGCGATCCAGGGCAAGACAAAGTAGGACAGCCATGGAGAGATCCAGGACTGGGAGCATAGATCCGAAGACGTTGTTTCTTTCATCGGAGCAGAAAATGGGGAATGATCAGGGAACTTTTCAAGGAGAATATGAGACCATTGAAGAGAGGTTGGAAAGTTGGCCTCTTGAACGAATCCCTAAAACCCCAAACCGACAATAAACTCAAGAAATCTCTCCTCATTACCCGAAGGATTGACTTTCTTACGCTTTAATATCATTTCTTTTATTTCGTTTCTTTCTATACCATCGTCTCCGAGCGAATCTAAATTAAAGCACTGATTACTCTTTGTTCCATGCCCCCCTTTTTTTGGGAGTTTAGGAGGATGATCCAGGTGATTGACGAATATAATGGGGATGATCCTCTTCAACCATGGATTGATTTCATTAAATGGGTGTAGGAGGCATTTCCTCCTGGTGTAGATGGCTCGACACTACTTGTGATTTATGAACAGTGCATGCGTGCTTTCTGGATGCAAATAGAATCGGGCAGTCCCACTCTTTGTATTTCATATCATATGCCTTATACATGGAATCCAAGGGTAAAATCAAAAGCGCTAACGAGATGTTTAATTGTGGAATATCAAGGAATGCTCAACCCAGAGGAAAATTGGAAATATCCTATAGGGGGTTTTTTTATGGGTTTTTTATTTTTTTATTTATTAAAAAGGGATAAGGTAACCAATATTTTCAAAAATGGGTTCTGAGATGCGTGGACCTCGTTCACGCATCCCCTATCCTAGGAAGATGCGTGAATGAGGTTCACGTATCATAGGGGCAGTGAAAGATGCATGAACCCCATTCACGCATCCTTCAAAATTTTTATTTTTATTATTTTTGTTTTGTTTATATATATATATATATATATATATAATTTAGCAGAATTTATCTGTTATTTAATATCTAGCAGTACTGCCATTACAGTAGTTTGGATTCTAATAAAAACCCTCACCTAGGGCTCTCTTTTATAAGAGGGCTTGCCCTGTAAATCATTCTGCATTTCTGATGTGGGATTCAGGTTCTCCCTTTCCTACGCAGAACATTCTGCATTTCCGATGTTGGATTCTATTTCAAGTACGCGTCTTTGAAAGACTATAAAATACAAACTATAAGACCAATATAAATGAAACTTAAAACATAGATTAAACATATAATAAATTATTGAAAAAAAATAAATTCATAAAAAATGTTTATGAATAATAATTAATAAGCTTTCAAAACCACCAACTTGAAACTTAAAAATGTTTCAAATACGTGTCTTTGAAAGTCTATAAAATAGAAACTATAAGACTAGTATGAATGAAACTTAAAATATGGATTAAACATATAAAAAATAGTTGAAAATAAAAATAATTTCAAAACAAATGTTGATGAAAAATAATTTATAAGCTTTCAAAACCACCAACTTGAAACTTAAAAATGTTTCAAGTATGTGGCTTTGAAAGCCTATAAAATAAAAACTATAAGACTAATATAAATGAAAATTAAAACATGGATTAAACATATGAGAAATAGCTAATAATTAATTTGTTAATTAGTAATATAGTTATTAGTTATAAAATTATTAGTTAATTAGAAATATTATTATTAATTATACAATAATTAATTAGTAATACCATTATTAATTATATAATATTTAATTTGTAATATAATTATTAATTATATAATTATTAATTAGTAATATAATTATTAATCATATAACAATTAATTATTTAATATAATTAATTTGTAATATAATTATTAATTATATAATTATTAAGTAGCAATATAATTATTAATTATATAATAATTAATTTTTAATATAATTAATAATTATATTACTGATTGTAATTAATAATTATATTATTAATTGTAATTAATAATTATATTATTAATTAACTAATTATTTATTATATAATTAATAATTATATTACTAATTAACTAATTAATTATTATATAATTAATAATTAATAATTATAATTAATAATTATATTACCAATTAACTAATTAATTATTACATAATTAATAATTAATAATTATAATTAGAATTATATTACAAATTATAATTAATAATTATATTACTAATTAACTAATTAATTAGCATACAAATAATAATTAATAATTATAATTAATAATTGTAATTAATAATTATATTATTAATTAATTATTGTATAATTAATAATTATATTACTAATTAACTAATTAATTATTATATAATTTTATTTCTAATTAAATAATTAATTATTGTATATTAGTAATTAATAATTATAATTAATAATTATATTACTAATTAACTAATTAATTACTATATAATTAATAATTACTAATTATAATTAATAATCTTATTACTAATTATAATTAATAATGATATTACTAATTAACTAAATAATTATTATATAATTAATAATTGTATTACTAATTAACTAATTAATTATTATATAATTAATAATTAATAATTAATAATTAATAGTTAATAGTTAATAATTATAACGAATAATTATAATTACTAATTATATTACTAATTATTTATTTATTTATTTTATAATTAATTATTATATTAAAAATTAACTAATTAATTATTATATAATAAATAATAAATAATTATAATTAATAAATATATTAATAATTAACAAATTAATTGTCAATTAATAATTATATTACTAATTAACTAATTAATTATTGTATATTATAATTAATAATTATATTACTAATTAACTAATTAATTATTAACTATTTCTTATATGTTTAATCCATGTTTTAATTTTCATTTATATAATTCTTATAGTTATTATTTTATAGGCTTTCAAAGCCACGTACTTAAAATGTTTTAAAGTTTCAAGTTGGTGGTTTTGAAAGCTTATAAATTATTTTTCATCAACATTTTTTTCAAAATTCTATTTATTTTAAACTATTTTTTATATGTTTAATCCATTATTGGAAAGGTAGGTTTTCCTAATACCTATGTACCAACGGTTTTCTTAAACTATTGGTGTACATTACTTTTACCAACGGTTTGAGTTAACCATTGGGAAAGTCTTTTAAAATCTACTCTATACCAACGGTTCAATAAAACCGTTGGTATAGAGTGGTTTTTAATGATAATATACCAACGGTTTTAAAAAACTGTTGGTAAAGGATTTCTTTCCCAACGGTTTTTAAAAACCGTTGGGAAAGTTTGGCCCTAAATTTCCAGAAGCTCGAGCTCCCCCATTCCGCGCGACTGCAGCACGAAACAGAAGCACATAGTTGTTTACCCTACTGTCGAAATTCTTCAATCTTCAAATTTTCTCAGTTCATCACTTGTAATCTGTAAGTATAACTTCATTTTATTATTTTACATCTACTATTTCAGTTTTATGTTTTCATTTCGGTGAAGTGGAGAATCGGAAATCCTTGACCGGGTAGTTGTCTAGTTCGATGGAATTCCATCTTGTTTGTGGAAAATTTGTATGAAAGCTGGCCCTTTTTTATCTAGACTATCAGGTATTTGGAGATTTGGACTGTCGAAACCCTATATTTATTCACGGTAATAGCAACATGAAATATTTCCCATTCTAATCCTTGATTTTAATTGGGTAGTCCAGGTTTTGTGTCTTTGTTTTTGTTTTAGTATAGTTTGGGTGAGGGAAAATGGAGGAGAGAAATTGTTATGCCTTGATCTTAAATGAATTATTGACCTATGTAGTGTCTGAGTACACAGTTCAATATCCACCATGCTTGGTGGTTCTTAGTTGGGTTATGACTCACTACCATGTCACTAGGTAAGTCATGACCATTAGTTCATCACTTCGGTAATTTTCTAGGAGTTGTGTCTTATTTCAGTATCATTTTTTATTAGTGAACATTAAAGGTGAAAAATATTTTGTAATGGAAAATTATTTCATTCAAATGGGTTTGGATTGAAAAAATGGGCTTTAAATGAAAATGTTTTCTATTTAAAATTTGGTGAATTCATTAGTTCTAGACTTCTAATCTGTAAGTTCTACACTTATAATCTATAAGTGATAAGTTTATTTTAATGTTCTACATCTACTGTTTTGGTTTTCTATTTTGATTTGGGTGTGTATGACTTTTTTTTCTGGTTGATTTGGGTGTGTGTGTTGGGATTTGATAGTGGCACACACATATTGATTATAGTATGAGTTTTGTCTATAGGGATAAGTAGTAAAGTGAATCAAATTTGATTCAAAATGAATTATGTGTTAATATCATCCATAAATTTTTAGTTCTTATAAGGCTTGGTATTTCTGGGAATTTTGTGTTAATATCATCCATATTCCACATGATTCACATCATGGTAAGAATGTGTGATGATGTTGTTCATATTAGAGAGAAAACTCATACACTCCAGGTTGTTTATAGTGGCATGGTTAGTCATGAGTGATAATTGGATTCCTAAGATGACTGTACTAATATAACTTTAGGGTCAATTAAATATAGTTCTCAATATACATTGTATATTATGTCTCTTTCTTGGCCAATACTCACTTTTATGATGGTGGGGTGCTTTTCACTAGCCATGCTGGCATGTGTAGACATCCATAACAATGTTAGATAAGTTACAAGTTTAATTCAGTAATCTTGTTATCATTGACATACTTTATTATTAATCTCAAATTTAAAAATAATTTTTTTTGTCTATACTTTATGAAATTAAACCTTTTTACAAGCCATGAACAACCTATTAGTGTATAATCCTAAACTTTATCAACCCATGGGGTGCGCTTGACTTGGGGAACTAATTGGGTAATGAAAGGTATGACCATTGAGGTGCCAAGAATGAGTTATTGAACATGAGTGAATGATTTGGGATGCCTATAACACATAATGGTACCTGAGGCATGTGTCTATTATATGAGACCTAATGAAAATGAAAAGAAATAAATTTTAATTTAATTTTTGAGTACTTATTTTTGATTAATGATTTGGAATTACTTGAAGAAACCAACCAAGGATTCATGTTAAAAATATAGCTTTTAATTCCATTTGGAAATCCCCTTGGATTCATGATGATTTGGTTTAGAATACCTTGAGTAAATCTACCTTGGATTCATAGTGATTATGATTTAGGAAGCCTTGGGGAATTTCCCCTTGGATTCTAAACTAGAGGCCTCTCTCTTTACATAGGGTGGGAACTCCTTCCTCCCTATAAATCCATCTAAAGTCAATCAATTTGTATATCTTAACATTGTTTTAATAGTTCACTACATCAACTAGAAACTCCTTCCTTTATCATTTAATTAATTATATTTTATATTAAACTTCAATCTTATTGGATTATTTATGATGAAATGACTTATAACAATTCTTTTTACAGAATGGATAGAAGTTGGATGTATGAAACTGATGGGATTTCAAGTGATTTTCAAAACAATTTGGAGAGATTTTTAGATTTTGCATTTCACAATGCTTCAGATAGTGGTCGCATACACTGCCCATGTTCCAATTATGTTGGAATACCTTGGTTGAGCTGTGAAGAATTCATCTACCACATAACCAAATATGGTTTTCAAGCAAACTACTTTGTGTGGTATCACAATGGGGAGAAAATGAAATCTCAAATTGCTGATGATCAAAATGAAAGGACTGGAATGAAGAATTTATTAGATGACCAGTTTCCATTTATTCGTCATAATGAAAAAGAAAGGATTCCGACCTAAGAAGACTTTGATATGAGCACAAATGACGTGTCTAATGAAAATGATGATGTTGTAAGGTGAAAAAAATTGAATGATGCTGCCACGACTCCAGTATATCGATAGTGTGATAAAATGAAAAAGATGGAATTTTTAATCCGATTGTTTCATGGGAAAACTATGTATGAGATTTATAATATAGAAATAGATTACATTATTACCTTCTTGAAGGATTTACTTCAAGATGATGCAGATATTCCCTCAAACCACTATATGGAATGGAAGTTAGTTGAGGAACATGGATTTTCAAGAAACAAAATTCATGCTCGCCTAAAATATTGCAGTTTATTCTGGGAGGAAACCACTGAACGAAATGATTGTATAAAATGTGGCACATCCCACTAGAAGTCAAAATATGATGGAACAACATCTCGCATGCCACAGAAAGTAATGTGACACTTTACATTGATCCCCAGACTCCAGAATCTTTTTATGTCTGATGACATATCAATAAAAATGAGATGGCATGATACCGAGAGAAATAAGACTAATGATGAGTTGGTTCACCCTGTAGATGGATTTTCATGGTAGATATTTGATTCTTGATATCCTTATTTTGCAGCTGACATGCGTAATGTGAGGCTGGGTCTTCCACGCGACAGTTTTAATCCGTTTTGGGCATATTCTTACTTCGCACAGCACATGGCCAATTTTTATACACATTTATAATCTTCCCCCATGGTTGTGTATGAAAAAACCTTTCACTTTCATGAGTATACTCATATCTGGCCCTTCTGATCCCAACATTAATATTGACGTATACATGCAACCTTTAATAAAAGAGTTGAAACTTCTTTGGGATGTGGGTGTGCGCACATATGATGCATGTTCAAAAGACATATTTCAGATGCGTGATGTGCTTATGTAGATGATTAATAATTTTCCGGCTTATGCAATGATGTCTAGATGGAGCACAAAGGGAAAATTGTCATGTCCTATTTTTATAAAGAATACATGATCCATAAGACTAAAACATCACTGTAGTTTCAGTTTTATGGGACATCGACGATTCTTGCCAATGGACCATCCATATAGAAATAATCGTCAAAGATTTGATAATACCATAGAGACCGATGATCCACCTCAGCGTATGTCTGGAATTGATATGCTTAATGAATTGAAAGATTTCATTTTTTCATTTGGGAAGTGTCAAATGAAATCTAGAAAGAGAAAGAATGTTTCCAATGAAACCTGTTACAATTGGAGGAAGAGGAGTATCTTTTTTGATTTGCCTTATTGGTCAACCGATTTGTTACGTCATTGCTTAGACGTAATGCACATTGAAAAGAATATATGTGAAATGTTGCTTTCAATACTTCTAAATGTTAAGGGAAATAAAAAATATGATTTACGGTCTTGGCGTGACTTGGTGGATTGGGGAATCATACTAGAATTGCGTCCTGTGTGTATCGGTGAAAATAAATGGAAAGTTACATGTTCTTCTTATGTGATGAAACCTACAAAAAAACAATTTCTGGAAGTATTAGAGACTATTAGAGTTCCTGATGTCTATTCAAGCAACATATCTAAACAGGTCAACATAAGAGAGTTGAAGCTAAAATCTTTGAAGACTCATGATTATCACATTCTTCTACATGAGTTGATTCCAATAGAAATCCATCATCTTTTTTCCAATAATGTAAGGGTGACTGTTATTCGGTTGTTCCATTTGTTTAGAGATATTTGTGCCAAGAAGTTGTCCAAGTCATTCTTGCAAAAAATGTTGACAGATGCCCCATTAGTTTTGTGTGAGTTGGACAAAATATTTCCTCCATTTTTCACATGCATGACGCATCTGACTGTCCATATTCCCACTAAAATACTTCTTGGAGGACCTGTTTCTTTTCGTTGGATGTATCCAACTGAAATAAATATGTACACATTAAAGTCTTATGTCCAAAACAGGAATCATCCCGAAGGTTCTATCGTGAACGGTTACTTGGCTCAGGAATGTATGGATTTCTACTCAATGTATTTGTATGATCTTATTACAATAATGAACAAACCAATGAGAAATGAAGAAGAACAATATGAGAAAAGTGAACCCATTTTTCTATCACTTCCTCAAACAGGAGGAATTCCTGGATCATATACATTGAAGACATTAAGCCTTGAAGATCGGAAGATGGCACATCGCACAGTTTTGTTCAACTATGATTTGTTCGATAACTACATCAGGTAAATAAATTGAATATTTATGTCTTACATATATATTTACTAAATTATTCATATTTTTTATCTACAGGGAACATAAAACAATGATAAATAGAAAGCATTGTTCTTTATCTTTGATAAGGAGGGAGAATTTTCATAGTAAAGAGTTTTCTGCTTAGTTAAAATTGAAGGTAAAAATATCACTATTTAAAATAATTAAATCAATATTTAATTAAGTTTAATATTCATTTATATTGTAGGCATTGGGTTTTCCTTCTGACTCTTTCTCTGAGGAAATAATAGCATTGGCTTTTGGTCTTAATACCATGGTTCGTGACTGTAAATCAATTGTTATCAATGGGTACAAATTTATTGTCACTGAATGAGCAAAGAGCATGAGAACACATCATTATGGTGTTATGGTTACTACCACAACAGATTGTTATGCCAGTGCATCAGATAGTAGACCGCGATTTGAAAATGTGGGTTATTATAGAGTCTTTGAAAAAACAAATGTTGGATTATTACTCACATGAACGAGTCATCATGATGAAATGCCATTGGTTTGATTTGATGACGAGATAGAGAACATTTATTGATGATCGTGGATTTTGATTAATTAATATAACTCGCACTCTTGCTACCGAAGAACCATATGTATTGGCATCAATGGATAAACAAGTTTTTTACGTCAATGACCAATTTCGACCTGAATTTTGTGTCATAGTTGAAGTAATTCCAAGAAATATTTTTGATGATGGTGATGATAGAATTGACACCATCCCTAATTCCATTGGAACCAATCCATTTATTTATTTTGATGACTCAAATAGCTCAATTTTTAGAGTTTACTATGAACCTAAATTTGTGGTGGGAAATATATAAAATCATCCATTCATGTTCTCAATTATTTTGGTTTACCTTGAGTTGGGTTGTTAAGGTTGGTTCTATTCAAATTGATTTAATATTGAAACCTGCATCATCTACCTAAGCTAAAGAAATTACATTTTTCCTTATTTTTGACAACTGCTTTTCCCTCTCATTTATTTTGTTTTTTGGGTTACACATTAGTTATACTTTTCTATTAACTTCCATATTTGTTTTCAAATGCAGAAAATGAAACCAATTGAAGAGAGGTGATGAAAACAGATTATGGAAAACAATCATCACATGACCGAGTAGGAATTACTCAACTAGTTCCTGCAGTGAGTATTTTATTTCAAATATATTTATTTAAATTATATATAATGTCATGTGATTAATTTTTTTAAACATTTTTCAGGATCCATCTACTAGGAGACAGTTATTTGATGAGCAGCTGAGTAGTGGTCCCAGCACTTGGGGTGTTCGTATGAGGGGGGGTGGTATGGGAGCTAGACGATATGGTCAGCGTACCTGATTAGACCCTGCCCATCCCACTAACATACCATCCATCCCACATTCTAATCCCGATGTGCCGTTAGGGACACACGGGATATTTAGGCCTACCATGTTTTCACCACCCTTTACATATGACCCTCCTCACCCATCTATACCATATCCGATGATGATTCCCACTCCCCATCCAGCATTTGGCCAGTCATCATTGTCATCTTCTTTTACTACTACTTTGATCTCTCCGAGCTTTTATATTCCATCTTCTTCGACTCCAGCTCTGCCAGAGTCTGTCCCTGCGGAGCATACATTGGGACTCAATCCATCTGTACAGGGTGTTACTTCAGTTTCTACAGATCCAACAACACCCATTGACCAAACTACCATAGTTATACTTATACAACCCTAAAAAATTGTTACACCATTGTTTATTTTTATTATAACATGTATTGATAAATATTTGTTTTTCTTTAATAACAGATACATCTACTGATAGGAGGTGGGGTCGGGGGCATACACGCATGTGTGTGGTGTGGAACCGCCGCATACAGTTTATGGTGGACTACAATGAAGATAGTTAAATGATTGAAAAATTAGGGCAGCAATGTCGGAGTTTTTTGGCGATGCTTTCTAAATACTCCAACATCATTCTTGTTAGCCCGCTCTCATGGAGACAACTGCCAAATGAAGTCAAGGATAAAGCCTAGGTAGAGATATGGGTAAAAAAATCAGTTGTATTTAATGAAATATATTAATTTTTTATTTATATGAATTATTATTTTGGTTTCATCTTCGGTTTAATTTCCCCGATGGTGAGGTTGCACGGCCAGCACATCTAAAGGAATTAGGCGAGATTTGGAGAGCTTATAAGCATGAATTGTACATTGGATGGCGTGATAGAGTGGGCACAGAGTTGGAGGCGGTCCCTGTCATGGATGATTTTCCATTAGAACAGTATCGACAGATGATTACTCATTGGGAAACTAGCCAATTTATGGTATTAATCAAATTAAAAGTATTTAAATGAAAATTTTCATGTTTTTCATTAATACTAATTATTGAATTTTATTTAGGATGCATCTGGAATAAATAAAAAAACATTTATTCTAAGAAATAAATCCACACATTGGGACGTACTATGATGCTAGATCATGAGATACAGTTGGTATGACAATTTATAATCTTTCTTTACGACTTGAACTTTCTATTGCTTCCTCCGTAATTTATTCAATTGCTAAAGTTGTTATATAATTTTAGTTATGAAATTACTGTTTTTTTGGTATCCTATTTTTAATTATGATTTTCTACATTCAATGTCATTGTAGAGGCATAAATTGAATATAGAAGGACGTGTGCCTCGAGCAAAATAGTTTTGCTCAAGTAGAAAGAAGAAAGATGGAAGTGCGGTTAATGAACCAACTCAACAGCAGATTGTAAGTTTTACTTTGTAAATTTAAAATTTTAATCTCTATTTTGTAACTTAATAATCTATTTATATTTTTAGCAGGCTACTTTAGAGCCCCTTTATTCCCAGAAACCTGAAAATTTTGGGCCAAATGATCACTTACATCAGGTGTTGGGAGATGAGAACCCTGGTAGAGTACGCTGCCGTCCTGGGAAGAGTATAGTTCCGACGAGGTATTGGCCCTCCTCAAGTATGAGTTGTAGTGCAACTGAGTTGTAGCAGGTTAAGTCATAGGTAGAATAGGATGAAAAAAGGGCCACAGAGACAACAACACAGTCTGCTATGGAAAATACTACATTTATGAAACTGATGGAAGCTTTACGTCCAACACTTCCACCAGAGGCCAACACTGCTTGTGCTGAATATATATCATTGATGTGTTCTATACATGGTGCACCAGGTGGTAGTTCTAGTGGTGGTCGAGATGATGTTGAGGAGGAGGCCGAGGCGGAGGAGGAGGGCGAGGTGGAGGAGGAGGGCGATGAGGAGGCCAAGGCTGAGTACGAGGGAAAGGAGGAGGGAAGGGATGATGATGGGGATGATGATGAGGACAAGGGTAAGGATGAAGATGATGGTGATGATAGTGATGGTGATGAGGGACAGATTGATCCATTACATTTTTGACTGATATTACTAACCTTTGATTTTATTGATTTTTTGTGCCTAAATATATGCGTGATTAGGTAGGTCACATTATCTTTATTTTTTAATCTATAAATAATAAAAATTGATTTGATGATTTTCTATGAAATCCCCCTATTTTAATGAAATTGTATTTTTTTAGAAGTTGATTTAATGAAATTATTTTTTTAACCTTGAAATAATTTGCTTAGAAAATATGTAAATTCCATCCCATGAACCCAGGACAGCCCCCTAGACAGCCCCCAGACAACCCCCCCCCACCCACCTCCCTAGACCCTGGAAAACCCCCCAGATAGCCTCCCCACCCTCCTTCCTGGACCCCGTATAGCCCCCGGACAACCCCCCATACAGCCCCCTGGACAGCCCCCCGAACAACCCCCCCCCCAGATAGCCTCCCCACCCTCCTTCCTGGACCCCGGACAACCCCCCGGACAGCCCCCCAGACAGCCCCCGGACATCCCCCTAGAAATCCCCCCCACCCTCCTCCCTGGACCCCAGACAGCCCCCCGGACAACCCCCCATCATCCTCCCTGGACCCCGAACAGCCCCCTGAACAGCCCCCCAGACAGCCCCCCACCCTCCTCCCTGGACCCCAGACAACCCCCCCCCCCCAAAAGCCCCCCATACAGCCTCCCCAACCTCCTTCCTATACCCCAGATAGCCCTCCGGATAGCCCCCCGGATAGCCCCCCCACCCTCCTCCCTAGACCCCAGACAGCCCCCCAAACGGCCCCCCGGACAGCCCCCCCCACCGACAGCCCCCCGGACAACCTCCCCACCCTCCTTCCTAGACCCCAAAACTCCCCCTGGACATCCCCCCATACAGCCCCCCCCACCCTCTTTCCTGGACCCTGGACAGCCCCCCGCCCTCCTCCCTAGACCCCGGATAGCCCCCACCCTCCTCCCTGGACCCCGGACAGCCCCCCACCCTCCTTCCTAGACCCCGGACAACCCCCCACCATCCTCCTTGGACCCCATACAACCCCTCAGACAGCCTCCACCCTCCTCCCTAGATCCCGGATCCCAATCTAATCTCTCTTCAAGATTCACCCTAAATCCCAATAGAAAAGAGGGTTTTAGAGCTTCAGAAGAAGATGAGAGAAGAGTGCAAACCCTAATCGAAAAGAGGAAACAAGGAGAGGATTGGACTCACCCAGATCTTCAATACACACTTGATGGCACTCAAAATGCACAAGTGACGTGTATGAGTCAACCCCACCTCAAACCAAGGCGCGGTGTGGTCGATACCACTCAAAGTGTCTCACTTTTATTTTAAATGGATAACATTTTAAATGAAAACAACAACTGACATATGGAAAATAGAACAAACGGATTTAGATTCTATTGAAAATTTAGGACAATGATCCATGGGTCATTTTTGACATGTAAAATTCAACCCCGCCTCAATCTGAGGTGCGGTGTGACCGGCACCACTTAAAGTATTTCACCTTTATTTGAAATGGACAACATTTTAGGTGAAAACGAAAACTGGAATACGGATTACTGACCAAACACATTCTTATTGTGTTGATACTTTAGGACAACAATCCATGGGTCATTTTTGAAGTGTAAAAGTCAACTCCACCTCAATCCGAGGTGTGGTGTGGCCGACACCACTCAAAGTGTCTCTCTTTTGTTTCAAAAGGACATCATTTTAAGTGAATACAACAACTGACATACGGAAAACCGACCAAAGGCATTCAGATTCTTTTGAAACTTTAGGAAAATAATCAATGGGTCACATGTGATGTGTAAGATTCAACCCTTCCTCAATCCAAGGGCTGATGTGGCTGACACCACTCAAACTATATCACTTTTATTTGAAATCGACAGGATTTTAAGTGAAAACAACATCTGGCATACGGAAAACTGACCAAACACATTTGGATTGTGTTGATACTTTAGGAAAATGATTCATGGATAATTTTTTATGTGTACAAGTCAACATCGCCTCAATCTGAGGCACGGTGTGGCCATCACCACTCAAAGTGTCTCTCTTTTGTTTAAAATGGATACTCTTTTAATTAAAAAACAACTGGTATATGGAAAACCGACCAAACGTATTCGGATTGTGTTGATAATTTAGGATAACGATCCATGGGTCATATGTGACATGTAAGAGTCAACTCTGCCTCAATCTGAAGCACGGTGTGGCCGACACCACTCAAAGTGTCTCTCTTTTTTTAAAATGAACATCATTTTAAGTGAAAACAACAATTGACATATGGAAAACTGACAAAATGCATTCGGATTCTATTAAAAATTTAGGAAAACGATCCATGGGTCATATGTGACGTATAAGAGTCAACCCCACCACAATCCAAGGCATGGTGTGGCCGACACCACTCAAAGTGTCTATCTTTTGTTTAAAATGGACATCATTTTAAGTGAAAACAACAACTGACATATGGAAAACCGACCAATCGCATTCGAATTCTGTTGAAACTTTAGGAAAACAATACATGTGTCATATTTGACATGTAAAAGTCAACCCTACCTCAATATGAGGTGCGGTGTGGACAGTATCACTCTAATTGTCTCTCTTTTGTTTAAAATGACATCATTTTAAGTAAAAATAACTGGCATATGGAAAACTAATCAAACGTATTTGGATTGTGTTAATACTTTAGAAAAACAATCCATGGGTTGTATGCGACGTGTAATAGTCAACCCCGCCTCAATCCAAGGCACGATGTGGCCGACACCACTCAAAGTGTTTCACTTTTATTTGAAATGAACAACATTTTAAGTGAAAACAAAAACTGGCATACATAAAACCGACCAAACAGATTCAGATTCTGTTGATACTTTATGAAAATGATCCATGAGTCATCTGTGATGTGTAAAAATCAACCTCTCCTCAATCTGAGGCATAGTGTGGCCGGTACCACTCAAATTTTCTTTCTTTTGTTTATAATGGTTACTCTTTTAAGTAAAAACAACTGGCATACGGAAAACTGACCAAACACATTCAGATTCTGTTGATAATTTAGAAAAACAATCCATGGGTCATTTTTTACATTTATGATTAAACCTCGCCTCAATCCGAGGTGCGGTGTGGCTGACACCACTCAAAGTGCCTCTCTTTTGTTTCAAAAGGACATCATTTTAAGTGAATACAACAACTGACATACGGAAAACCAACCAAAGGCATTCAGATTCTATTTAAACTTTAGGAAAACGATCCATGGGTCATATGTGATGTTTATGAGTCAACACCGCCTCAATATGAGGGCCTATGTGGCCGGCACCACTCAAATCGTCTCACTTTTATTTGAAATGGACAACATTTTAAGTGAAAACAAAAACTAGCATACGAAAAACCAACCAAATGCATTCGAATTTTGTTGATACTTTAGGAAAAGGATCCATGGTTTATTTTTGACGTGTATGAGTCAACCCCGCCTCAATCCAAGGTGCAATGTGGCTAGTACCACTCAAAGTGTCTTTCTTTTGTTTAAAATGGATACTCTTTTAAGTAAAAACAACTGGCATACGGAAAACTGACCAAACGTATTAGGATTGTGTTGATACTTTAGGAAAATGATCCATGGGTCATTTGTGATGTGTACGAGTCAACCCCGCCTCAATCCAAAGTGCGTTGTGGCCGGCACCACTCAATGTGTCTCTCTTTTGTTTCAAAAGGACATCATTTTAAGTGAATACAACAACTGACATACAGAAAAATGACCAAAAGCATTCCAATTCTATTGAAAATTTAGTACAAAGATCCATGGGTCATATGTGACATGTAAGAGTCAACCCCTACTCAATCTGAGGGCTGGTGTAGCTGGAAAAACTCAAATTGTCTCGCTTTTATTTGAAATGGACAAGATTTTAAATGAAAACAACAACTAGCATACGGAAAACCAACCAAAAGCATTCAGATTGTGTTTATACTTTAGGAAAATTATCCATGGGTCATTTGTAACGTGTATGAGTTAAAACTGCCTCAATAAGAGGCACGGTGTGGCTGGAACCACTCAAAGTGTCTCTCTTTTGTTTAAAATGGATACTCTTTTAAGTAAAAACAACTGGCATACCGAATACTGACCAAACATATTCGGATTGTGTTTATAATTTAAGAAAACAATTCATGGGTCATATTTGATGTGTATGAGTCAATCCCACCTTAATTCAAATCATGGTGTGGCCGGCACCACTCAAAGTGTCTCTCTTTTGTTTAAAATGAACATCATTTTAAGTGAAAACAACAATTAACATACGGAAAACTGACCAAAGGGATTCATATTCTATTTAAAATTTAGAAAAATGATCCATGGGTCATATGTGATGTGTATGAGTCAACACCACCTCAATATGAGGTGCTATGTGGCTGGCACCACTCAAAGAGTCCATCTTTTGTTTAAAATGGACATCATTTTAAGTGAAAACAACAACTGACATACAGAAAACTGACCAAACACATTATGATTCTATTGAAACTTTAGGAAAACGATACATGGGTCATATGTGATGTGTACGAGTCAACCCCACCTCAATCTGAGGTGTGGTGTGGTTGGTATCACTCTAATTGTCTCTCTTTTCTTTAAAATGGACATCATTTTAAGTAAAAATGACCGACATACGGAAAACCGACCAAACGTATTAGGATTGTGTTGATACTTTAGCAAAAAAATCCATGGGTTATATGTGACGTGTATGAGTCAACCCCACCTCAATCCGAGGCACGGTGTGGTTGGCACCACTCAAAGTGTCTCACCTTTATTTGAAATGGAAAACATTTTAAGTGAAAACAACAACTAGCATACAGAAAAATGACCAAACGCATTCAAATTCTGTTGATACTTTATGAAATCGATCCATGGGTCATATGTGATGTGTATGAGTCAACCCCGCCTCAATCTGAGGCACGGTGTGGCCGGTATCACTCTAAGTGAATGTCTTTTGTTTAAAATGGACATTATTTTAAGTAAAAACAACTGGTATATAGAAAACCAACCAAACATATTTGGATTTTGTTGATACTTTATTTTGGTGTTATTAGCTTCTAATTTCTGAATTCAATCATGTATGTGTTATAGAAAATTCAATTTTTTATGTATTCTTAATTCTTTATAACCCACCCCCCTAGACACCCCCACCCCCATGGACAGCCCCCCACCCCTGGACACCCCCACCCCCCGAGACACCCTATAAGGCCCCGACCTTAAACCTTAATTAATATTGAATTAAATGAATAATTCACATTGAGGATCTTTTCAGGTTTAGAGTTTTAGATAATTAGGACATAACTATTACATCTCAAAAGATTACAAAGTAGACACTTCTACTAAGTTTCCATAAAATAAAAACTCTTAAAAAGAAACATGTCTAGTTCCATGTTTTATATAGCATGACTTTCCATTGATCCCATCCTTGACCCTATTCCACATTAAGTCATGTGAAAAACATTTCAAAAAAACTTGGGGTGAGCATAAAAAGCTCAGTAAGGGATACACAAATAATGAAAACTGTTAGTTTTTTAAAACAATAAGTAAACCATGTATACTTTATCAAAGTAATACTTTTCACCTTTATGAAGTAGTAATAACTCTTCACTGAATAAAAGATCATTACTTACCCTTTTTGTAACCAAAAGATTACCATAAAACCCATATAAAGAACACATAACATATAAATGTAACATGGGACATAAACATACTTAAATGGAATAACCATACGGTCGACTTCCACACATATCACTTAATAGAATAACCATACTTTCGACTTCCATACCCAATGAATTGGAGGTTATAACGTAACCAACCGCCCTGGTATTCATGGCACCACCCGTCATATGGTTTATCACATAACAACCCGTCAAATGTCCAAGTACCATTATAAAATCATAAGACATAAAACAAATATAATGGAAAGAAAACATTTCCACACTTTGATCACAATATATCACTTAAATATCTTGACATAACAAATCCATTATAAAAACCATTTTCAATACCAAAATACATAAAAGAGTATAGGGTATTTATTTCATTTTAAAAACATTATGGCTTGTTGAGGAAGCCAAAGACCAAATAATACTCACGACGGCGGAAAAGGTCGTTGTCACCGCGTACGTTAAAAGAAACATTCATTTTTGTCGTTTTGTAAAACGCTTCATAGAAAAAGATTCCTTTTGTACAAAATTAAAATTCAAAGGGGTTTATACACCGTATAAAAGAAATTTGTGTATAAAACAAAATATTCCTCAATGAAAGGAGATTGAGACGAAATCCCTTACCTCGGGTTCGACTTGACTTGATCGTTCTTTAATCTCCTTTAAAATGGGTAACTCTTTTTGATTTGAGCTCAAAAGCTTCCTTGGGAAGACTTCTGCCAAAAGTGAGGCTTCTAAGAGTAAGAGATGGATGTGGAGAGACAAAATGGGCAGGGGTTGGCCGAGCCAAAGGCTTGAGAGGTGTGGGTAAGGTGGTAGAGGTGGGGGCCTTTTATAAGAGGAGAGGAGGGGCACTCTTGGAAAGTTATAAAAGGTTACTTTATTATAAAATGTTTTTTGAATTTTAAAGGTTTAAAAATTATATATTTCTAGGATAAGGTGATAAGAGTTATAAATCCACCCATACAATAGGTTTTTGACATGTGTAGGTCTTATATTTTACATTATCTTTTCATTTTATTTAAATCGTTAAATAATGAGGTAATCGATGCATCATCATGGTGTCATAAATAATTTAATTTATTTAATGTCTAAAAATTATAAAAAAATATCATGATGTAGGAAATATTTTTAGCTTTCTAATGAATATTTATAGTCAAAAATATGACTTGTATAACCCTATTTAAAAATTGTTTTAGTAAAACAACACATGTTTGTGACATTTTTATTTTAACATTAAATAAAAAGTTATTAATGTCATTTTCCTACCAAAGTGTCTCCATGGGGTCCCCAAGTTGACCCATGGATTGTCTTGGTCGGCCATGACACATCCAATAAGGGTAGGACATGTGTCAAGGTCATTTCATATTATTAAAACATTATTTTTACCTTAAATTACACTAATTACCTCTAATCGTGATTAAAAACATAAAAGTTACTATTCACCAAAAAATTATTTTAATCCCATTGAACCAAATTTTACTTCCTAATGACAACCATGTATGTCAGATTTTTGAAATTCAAAACACAGAGGTGGTAAAATTTCATTTAAACGAAAAATCAGTTTTTTAAGTACCACTTAGTGGTTTCACTATTCATCAAAAATTGAAGTTTTTCAGAAAAATACCAAAAATTCACCCTAATATATATTTGATATTCTGAATTCAAAAATGATGTCTATTTTACAAAATTAAAAACATATAAGTTACATTAATTAATTCATTAATTAATTTCCGCTGTCAGGACAAATAGCGTGTTTTTATGAAACAATATATATCAAAAGATTGACACTAGTTTAAGTCCAATTTCAAAGTGAAATTAATTCAAATGACCACTATTGGATTAAATGGTAAAAATATATTCTAATTGAACGTTAAAAAAAAATCAAAAGATAATCTAATCATATAAATAATTCAGATTAAAAAGAGGTTTTGAATTAAAATACAACATTTTTCACTATTCATTAAAAAATGAACTTTATCAGAAAAATACCAAAAATTTACACAAAGTAAATTTTGATGTCCCAATTCTAAAGAAGAGTTTTATTTGGTCCAATAGAAAGTATAAGAGTGACCAAAACTATATTTAATGACGGTTCGCCATCAAAAGGCGATAAGTGGACCTTTAGTGAAAATTAGAGTATATATGCCTAAAATTGAATTTTTTTCATATTTTAAGCCTTTATCCTTTTTTGGATAAACGTAAAAACATTTAACAAACATATATAATCATATTTAGTTATTTCTATTCATTCCCTCCAATACAACGACTACGTGTTAACTACCATTTAAAATAATAATATTTTATTACTAGTGTGTAACGTAAGATTTCAAAGAAACTCTTTGTTGCGTATAGGGTACGCTATCGAACATATCAACCCCTTTAAATTTAAATTAATATTTAATTCGTAAATATTAATAAATATAAAAATGCTTTATTCTTTATTTACCTGGGATGTTACATCCTTCCCCCTTTTGGGAATTGCATCCTCGCAATTTTATTCACTTATCAAAATAAGTGGGGGTATTTATCCCTCATAGCATTTTCAGATTTCCATGTTTCCTCTTCAACCATATGGTTTTTCCACAAAACCTTTAACTGGTGAATTACCTTATTTCGCAACACTTGCTCTCTTCGGTCAAGAATCTGGACTGGTTGTTCTTCATAAGAGAGATTATCTTCCAACTGAACTACCTCTGGGCTCAAAACATGAGATGGATCTGGCATATACTTTCTCAACATCAAAACATGAAAAACATTGTGTACCTAAGATAAACTCTGAGGTAAAGCCACTCGGTAAGCAACCGATCCAACTTTCTCCAGAATTTCATATGGTCCAATGAACCTTGGACTCAGCTTTCCTTTCTTACCAAATCGCATCACACTTTTCCATGGTGAAACTTTGAGAAAAATATGATCACCTACCTCGAAAGATAGATCCTTCCTCCGGTTATCCGCATAACTTTTTTGTCTGCTCTGAGCTGTTCTCATGTGTTTCTGAATCAACTGAACTTTTTCTGCCATCTCTTCTACCAATTCTGGTCCCATCAGCTTCCTTTCACCTACTTCATCCCAAAAAGCTGGAGTTCGACACCGCTTCCCATATAATGCCTCAAACGGAGCCATCTGTATACTAGAATGAAAACTGTTATTATATGAAAACTCAACCAAAGAAAGATGTTGGTCCCAACTTCCCTGATAATCCATAGAACAAGCATGTAGCATATCCTCTAAAGTATGAATTGTTCGTTCTGACTGCCCATCTAATTGAGGATGAAAAGCTGTACTAAAATTTAATTCAGTACCCAATGACTTATGAAGGCCTTTCCAAAAGTTAGAAGTAAACCTGGGATCACGATCAGATACAATGGAGAGGGGAACTCCATGCAACCTGAATATCTCTTTAAGGTACAATCGAGAAAGTTGATCTAGAGAGAAAGTATCTCGAATAAGAAGGAAATGAGTAGATTTAGTCAAGCGATCAACAATAACCCAGATTGCATTATTACCTCGAGATGTCTTCGGTAGTCCCACAACAAAGTCCATGGATATATTTTCCCATTTCCACTCTGGCACTGGTAAAGGCTGAAGCATCCCTTTCGGTAACTGCTGCTCTGCTTTAACCTGCTGACAAGTCAAACACTTCACAGTAAAATCAGCAATATCTCTTTTCATTCCATCCCACCAGTAATACTCCAGCAGATCTCTGTATATCTTAGTACTGCCAGGATGAACTGAAAATGGGGAACTATGAGCCTCACATAACAAATCATTCTTCAACTTTGAATCACCAGGCACACATAATCTCTTCCCAAACCTCAAAACACAATCATTATCAATGTTGAATTCTGGCAACTTACCCTTCTGAACCAGCTCTACCTTTTTCTGCAACCCACTATCTTTCTTCTGTGCTTTCTTAATTCTGTCTGATAGGGATGATCTCACTGATACCTGAAACAAAACAGAAGAAATTCCTGCACCAAAAACTTCTATGCCAAAGTTCATCAAATCAAAAACCAAAGGATCTCATTCCAAACATAGCATGGTTAATGAAGCATTACTTTTTTGACTCAAAGCATCAGCCACTTTATTTTCTTTTCCTGGATGGTAATGAATTGTACAATCATAATCCTTGATTAATTCAAGCCATCTCCTCTGTCTCATGTTCAATTCTTTCTGAGTGAATATATACTTTAAACTTTTGTGATCAGTATATATTTCACACTTTACTCCATACAAATGATGCCTCCAAATTTTTAGATCAAAAACAACAGAAGCTAATTCCAAATCATGTGTAGGGTAATTTACCTCATGAGTTTTCAACTGACATGAAGCATATGCAATTACCTGATCATTCTGCATAAGGACACAGCCAAGTCCCTTCAATGAAGCATCACTGTATATAACAAACTCACCATTCCTGGAAGGAAGTGCCAAAACTGGATCATTCACCAATCTTATTTTCAACTCCTGAAAACAATCATCACATTCTTTTGTCCGGATAAAATTAACACCCTTCCGAGTTAGCTTAGTCATTGGACTAAATAACCGTGAAAAATTTTCAACAAACCTTCGGTAGTAACCTTCCAAACCAAGAAAAATACATATCTCAGTTACATTTGTGGGTCTTGGTCATTCTTCAACAACTTTTGTTTTAGCAGGATCAACAGTTATGCCATTGTTTGAAACAATGTGACCAAGGAAAGAAATTTGTTATAACCAAAACTCACACTTGCTGAATTTTCCATACAATTTCTTTTCTTTTAAGGTTTGCAAGATAACCCTTAAATGAATTTCATGCTCCTCTTTACTTTTAGAAAACACCAAAACATCATCAATGAAAACAACCACAAACTTATCCAAGAACTCATGAAAAATTCTATTCATAAGGTCCATGAATACAACAGGTGCATTGGTTAACCCAAAAGGCATAACTACAAATTCATAATGGCCATATCTAGTACGAAACGCAGTATTCGGAACATCTTCTTCTTTTAATTTAAACTGATGGTACCCCGACCACAAGCCAATCTTCGAAAAATACTGAGATCCCTGGAGCTGATCAAACAAATCATCGATATGAGGCAAATGATACTTGTTCTTAACAGTGATATTATTCAAGGCTCTATAATCAATGAAAAGTCTCATTGAACCATCTTTCTTTTTAACAAACAAGACAGGAGAACCCTATGGTGATGTGCTAGGTCGAATGAAACCTTTATCTAATAACTCCTACAATTGCTTCTTTAACTCTAAAAGTTCAACTTGAGCCATTAGGTAATGGGGTTTGGAAATTGGATTAGAATCAGGAACCAAGTCAATAGTAAATTTAACTTACCAATCATGAATAATACCAGGCAACTCATCAGGAAAAACATCAAGATACTCATTTACCATTGGTACATCATTAATATGAATAGTTACTTTATTTTCAACAATATGTGCAAGATAAAATTCATTTCCATATTTTACTAGTTTCTCAACTTCCTGATATGTTATCAAAAGAAAGGGTTCATTATTGTACACAAACTGAAAATCCTTCTGAAAAGAAACCATTTTAGCTCTGCAGTCAATCTTAGCATGATAAACAGAAATCCAAACCATGCCTAAAATAACATAAAACTCTACTAGAGGCAAAACAATAAGGTTTGCAGGTAGATTCTTTCCACACACAAGGATAGGAAGGTTCTTATAATTTATTTTTGTCTCAACGTTTCCTCCGGGTTTTTTTACCATAAGTTTAGGATTCATATCTTGAGATGGAATTCCCAATTTACTATAAAACTTCTCAGAAATGAAAGAATGTGTAGACCCTGAATCAAAAAACACATTGGCATAATCTGAACAAATAAACAGTGTACCCAATACTACTTCATTCGATGGTCCAACATCTGCTGAAGTAGTTGCAAAGGATTTCACCACCCATTTCTGCTTGTAGTCTGGTTGCTTTCCCCCAGTTGAGTTCTTCATTAGACACTCATTTGCATAATGACCCATTTCATTACACTTAAAACATCTTACCGCTAACTTTTCATTGCCTGCTTGATCATCTTTCTTACAGTTATGAGCAATATGACTAGACTTATCACACCGAAAGCACTTTCCAGACTTGGATAAACATTCTCCAGGATGCATTTTACCACACTTCTCATAGGATAGATATTTGGTTTTCTTACCTCCTTGCTTCTTTGATGAATTATTCCATTTTTCCTGCCAACTAGACCTCTTATTCTGTTGTTTTTCAAAGAACACCTGATCATAAAAAAACTCCATTTCCACCTTCTTCGCACATCGAACAAGTTTTTCATAACTTTTGAACTCACGGGAAGCTAAAGCCCTTCGATAATTTGGCTTTAACCCTGAGTAAAAATGGTTGATTTTACTATCAAGATCTCGTATGAATTTTGGAGCATACCTTGCCAGTAGAGTGAACTTTGCTTCATAAGCAGCCACTAAGTCATCCTCCTACCTCAATTCTAGGAATTGGTTTTCCATCCTAAGACGAACTACCTTAGGAAAATATTTCTCAAAAAACATACCTTTGAATTCGTCCCAGTGAAGATCATCAATCTCATCACTATCCCTGATATTTTTCATCATCGACCACCACTGATATGCTTCTCTTTTAAAATGGTAAATAGAAAGACTAACCTTTTGATGTTCTGAACACCCCATGACATCAAAAATATTCTCTAGTGATTTAATCCACCCTTCAGCTAGTACAAGGTCAGATGATCCTCTAGATGATGGGGGATGTTTCCTCATGAAATGTTCCACCACTAACATGTTCCTCTGCGGTTGATCTGGCTGGTCTCGTGCATGGATACCACCACCATTTATAGCCTGAGTCAACTATGCCATCACTGCAACAAACTGTTCAGTTCCAATTCGGACCATCTCAGGTTACTGATTTGGAAGGTTGTCTTCCTCCTGATGTCATCCCAACATAGCTGCTTTGTTTCCTCTGCGGAAACCTATTCTGAACACAGAAATATCTTAGGTGAAGCAACATGGTAATCTTTAAATGCTATATCATTTTGATCATACCATAAATCAATTTATAATTTAACAATTTTCTAACTCCTAAAGTTGTCTAAACCGACCTCTGATACCAACTATAAGGCCCCGGACTTAAACCTTACTTAATATTGAATTAAATGAATAATTCACATTGAGGATCTTTTCAGGTTTAGAGTTTTAGAGAATTAGGACATAACAATTACATCTCAAAAGATTACAAAGTAGACACTTCTACTAAGTTTCCATAAAATAAAAACTCTTAAAAATAAACATGTCTAGTTCTATGTTTTATATAGCATGACTTTCCCTTGATCTCATCCTTGACCCTATTCCACATTAAGTCATGTGAAAAACATTTCAAAAAAACTTGGGGTGAGCATAAAAAGCTCAGTAAGGGATACACAAAGAATAAAAACTGTTATTTTTTCAAAACAACAAGTAATACATGTATACTTTATCAAAGTAATACTTTTCACCTTTATGAAGTAGTAAAAACTCTTCACTGAATAAAAGATCATTACTTACCCCTTTTGTAACCAAAAGATTACCATAAAACCCATATAAATAACACATAACATATAAAGGTAACATGGGACATAAACATACTTAAATGTAATAACCATACGGTCGACTTCCACACATATTACTTAATGTAATAGCTATACGGATGACTTCCATACCCAATGCATTGGAGGTTATAATGTAACCACCCGTCCTGGTATTCACGGCACCACCCTTCATATGGTTTATCATGTAACCACCCGTCAAATGTCCAAGTACCATTATAAAATCATAAGACATAAAACAAATATAATGGAAAGAAAACATTTCCACACTTTGATCACAATATATCACTTAAATATATTGACATAAAAAATCCATTATAAAAACCATTTTCAATACCAAAATACATAAAATAGTATATGGTATTTATTTCATTTTAAAAACATTACGGCTTGTTGAGGAAGCCAAAGACCAAATAATACTCGCGGCGGCGGAAAAGGTCGTTGTCACCGCGTACGTTAAAAGAAACATTCCTTTTTGTCGTTTTGTAAAACGCTTCGTAGAAAAAGATTCCTTTTGTATAAAATTAAAAGTCAAAGGGTTTTATACACCGTATAAAAGAAATTTGTGTATAAAAAAATATGCCTCAATGAAAGGATATTGAGACGAAGTCCCTTACCTCAGGTCCGACTTGACTCGATCGTTCTTTAATCTCCTTTAAAATGGGTAACTCTTTTTGATTTGAGCTCAAAGGCTTCCTTGGGAAGACTTCTGCCCAAAGTGAGGCTTCTAGGAGTAAGATAGGGATGTGGAGAGACAAAATGGGCAGGGTTTGGCTGAGTCAAAGGCTTGAGAGGTGTGGGTAAGGTGGTAGAGGTGGGGGCCTTTTATAAGAGGAGAGGAGGGGCACTCTTGGAAAGTTATAAAAGGTTACTTTATTATAAAATGCTTTTCAAATTTTAAAGGTCCAAAAATTATATATTTCGAGGATAAGGTGATAAGAGTTATAAATCCACCCATCCAATAGGTTTTTGACATGTGTAGGTCTTATATTTTACATTATCTTTTCATTTTATTTAAATCGTTAAATAATGAGGTAATCACTACATCATCATGGTGTCATAAATAATTTAATTTATTTAATGTCTAAAAATTATAAAAAAATATCATGATGTAGGAAATATTTTTATATTTCTAATGAATATGTATAGTAAAAAATATGACTTGTATAACCCCATTTAAAAATTGTTTTAGCAAAACAACACATGTTTGTGACATTTTTATTTTAACATTAAATAAAAAGTTATTAATGTCATTTTCCAACCAAAGTGTCTCCATGAGGTCCCCAAGTTGACCCATGGATTTTATTGGTCGTCCATGACACATACAATAAGGGTAGGACATGTGTCAAGGTCATTTCATATTATTAAAACATTATTTTTACCTTAAATTACACTAATTACCTCTAATCGCGATTAAAAACATAAAAGTTACTATTCATCAAAAAATTATTTTAATCCCATTGAACCAAATTTTACTTCATAATGACAACCATGTATGTCATATTTTTGAAATTCAAAACACAGAGGTGGTAAATTTTCATTTAAACGAAAAATCAGTTTTTTAAGTACCACTTACTGGTTTCACTATTCATCAAAAATTGAAGTTTTTCAGAAAAATACCAAAAATTCACCCTAAGCTATATTTGATATTCCGAATTAAAAAATGATGTCTATTTTAAAAAATTCAAAACATATAAGTTACATTAATTAATTCATTAATTAATTCCTGCTGTCAGGACAAATAGCGTGTTTTTATGAAACAATATATATCAAAAGATTGACACTAGTTTAATTCCAATTTCAAAGTGAAATTAATTCCAACGACCACTATTGGATTAAATGGTAAAAATATATTCTAATTTAACTTTAAAACCAATTCAAAATATAATCTAATCATATAAATAAATCATATTAAAAAGAGGTTTTGAATTAAAATACAACATTTTCACTATTCATTAAAAAATGAACTTTATCGGAAAAATACCAAAAATTTACACAAAGTAAATTTTTATGTCCTGATTCTAAAGAAGAGTTTTATTTGGTCCAATAGAAAGTATAAGAGTGACCAAAACTATATTTAATGACGGTTCTCCGTCAAAAGGCAATAAGTGGACCTTTAGTGAAAATTAGAGTATATATGCCTAAAATTGAATTCTTTTCATATTTTAAGCATTTATCCTTTATTGGATAAATGTAAAAACATTTAACAAACATATATAATCATATTTAGTTATTTCTATTCATTCCCTCCAATACAACAGCTACGTGTTAACTACCATTTAAAATAATAATATTTTATTACTAGTGTGCAACGTAAGATTTCAAAGAAACTCTTTGTTGTGTATCGGGTATGCTATCGAACATATCAACCCCTTTAAAGTTAAATTTATATTTAATTCGTAAATATTAATAAATATGAAAATGCTTTATTCTTTATTTACCTTGGATGTTACACACCCCCATCCCCTTGAATGTCATATTATATATGTGTTATATATAATTCAGAATTCTGTATGAAATATAATTCATTTTGTATGTGTTATTGATTCATAATTAAGAATTCATTACATAATTCATTCTTCATGTATTCAATTGAGAATTGAATTATGAATTCTGTATTTCATAGTCTAATTGGGTTCATATACATGATTATAATTGTGGTACATTCCATGGTTATAAGAGTATCCTGTTTTTATGTGCTTTTGTGTGCTATAGCAGGTGTTTTTGTTTTTATTAAGAGTGTATGCAGGTGTATGTAGTTGAGTGTGCAGTGGAGGATATTTTAGGTGGTTGGTCTGTTAAATTCTAGAAATACACTATACCAATGATTTACTAAAATCGTTGGTATATTTTTGTACATATTTTTACCAATGGTTTTAGTAAACCATTGATAAAACATGAAAATTATAGTATTTCCAACGGTTTTACAAACCGTTGGGAATACTCAGGATTACACATCCTTTCCCAATGGTTATACTAAAACTATTGGTAATGGGCTATCCTAGCGCCTTACTTACCAACAGTTTGCCAAACCATTGGTATATAGTATACCAATGGTTTGGCAGCCTTTACCAATGGTTTGAAACTGTTGGTAAAGCCTTAGTTTCCATTAGTGATCCATTTTTAAGTTTCATTCATATTGGTCTTATAGTTTGTATTTTATAGTCTTTCAAAGACACATACTTGAAACATTTTTAAGTTTCAAGTTGGTGGTTTTGCAAGATTATAAATTATTATTCATCAAAAAAATTTATGAAATTATTTTTATTTTCAACAATTTATTATATGTTTAATCCATGTTTTTAAGTTTAATTTATATTGTTCTTATAGTTTGTATTTTATAGTCTTTCAAAGACACGTACTTGAAACAGAATCCCACATCCGAAATGTAGAATTTTCTGCGCAGGAAAGGGAGAACCTAAATCTCACATCGGAAATGCAGAATGATTTCCATGGAAAAGCCCTCTTATAAAAGAGATAACTGGGTGAATGTTTCTGTCAGAATCCAGACTGCTGTAATGGCAGTACTGCTGGATATTAAATAGTAGATAAATTCTAATAATTTTTTTGTTTATATATATATATATAAACAAAACAAAAAAATTAAAAAAAATTAAAAATACAAAAAAACTTTCTGTAGGATGCCTGAATGGGGTTCACGCATCCTTCATAAAGTTTACAAAGGATGTGTGAACCCCGTTCATGCTTCCTAGTGAGGGGGGATGTGTGAATGGGGTTCACACATCTTTTATCGCATCTACGTAGGATGCGTGAAACACATTCACACATCTCTTCATGACTAGGATGTGTGAATGGGGTTCACGCATCTTAAGACCTGTTTTTAAAAATAGTGTTAACCCTAAACCTTTTCAATAATTTTTTTAAAAAACCCATTTATAAAAAAACCTGCCTATAGAAGGTTCCTTGTGCGCTCTATGAAGAGACCAAACATGGAAAACGAGGATTCGACGGAGGATCATCTATCAGTTCGACACTTTGGGACCATTCTTGCATTTAGAGAAAATAGGAGTTTGCCTGGAGGTTGTTCTGATCATTCTAGGGAAAATATGAAGTCAAATAGGTCTTAGAATTCTCCTTTTTTGATTTACAGTGAACCCAATGGGGATGTTAATCAGGACCATCAAGAAGATGAGCCATGAATTGGCTTGGCTTTGAGTTTTTTTATACTCTTTCTGATTTGTTTTAAAAAATCCTAGGTTAAATTTTTTAAAAAAAAATACCGCTCTAAAACACTATTTTTTCTATTATAATTATGTTTTTTATATATTTAAAATTTTAATGTTTTATTATTATGTTCGTATGGTTATATATATATATAACTTAATGTTTCAACATAATTTATCTTTTATTCAAATATGTGACTTTGCTAGCATATAATATAAACTGTAAGACAGATATGAATGAAATTTTAAAAATTATTTAAACATATAACAAGTAGTCCAAAATAAAAATAATTTCTTAAAAAATCTTGGTGAAAAACTATTTATAAGCTTTCTAATCCACCTACTTGAAACTTAAAAATGTTTCAAGTGTGTAACTTTGTTGGAATTTATAATATAAACTATAAGACCAATATGAATAAAATTTTAAACATTGATTAAAAATATAACTAGTAGTCCAAAATAAAAATAATTTCTTAAAAAATCTTGGTGAAAATTTATTTATAAGCTTTCTAATCCACCTACTTGAAACTTAAAAATGTTTCAAGTACGTGACTTTGATGACCTTTATAATATAAACTATAAGACCGATATGAATGAAATTTTAAACATTTCTTAAACATATAACCAGTAGTCCAAAATAAAAATAATTTCTTAAAAAATCTTGGTGAAAAATTATTTATAAGCTTTCTAATCAACCTACTTGAAACTTAAAAATGTTTCAAGTATGTGAATTTTCTGGCCTTTATAATATAAAATATAAGACCGATATGAATGAAATTTTAAATATTGCTTAAACATATAACTAGTAGTCCAATTTTTTAATTTTTATTTATATGGGTCTTATAGTTTATATTTTATAGGGTTTCAAAGTCATGTAGGTGGCTTAGTATCCTCCTCGACATTCATTCTTTTCGCTCTCACTTCTGAGTTACATTTCTTACATTCCTTTCATTATAATTTATTTATTTTATTTATGAAACTCTTTATTTTCAACAAATTTTTAGATGATTAAATTATATTTACATTGTTTTTATATTGTATATTTTTTAATATTTTAAAGTTATTTACTAGAAATTTACTAATTATTTCTATGTTTCAAGTAGTCGACTTTGAAAGCTGTCAAATATAAGTTGTGCCTAAAATATAAATGAAAACTGAAATACTGGATAAACATATAAGAAGATATAATAGTAATAATAGTATTTTAATTTCAGTAGACATAAAAAATGTAAACAAAAATGTACAATCAATGTCTATGTCTGTGGTGAGGAGATCCTGTCCCACATGGTGGTCTGTGAATAGGACATCTGCATTGAGTGCGTAGTGGATTCTGATGACCTGGAGAAGACTGATCCTCAGGCACTGGAATGTCGACTGGAACATCCTCCATCTATGTGTCAGTGGGAGGAGCTATCAACTGCATCTCATACTGCCCTCAGAATCCTTCTCCCACTAGGGTGGTAGAAGGACCTGCCTCCATCACAGTGGGGAACCAAGCCTGCGATGGAGCTATGCCCCAAGACGGTGATGGATATGGAATCCAAGGATGCGAAGGATCTAGAACCCAAAATAGAGAGAATTTCATATATCCTGTCAGGAAAGACGGATCTCATGCCACCTAAGGCACATCCTGAATCGTCTGATCTTGGAGTACTAGAGGGCTGACCTCTGCCTGTGGAATAGGTGAGGTTTCACGTGCAGCATGACGCTGTATACATCGTCGTGGTCATGATTCCTCAGCACCAGTAGCAGCTTCAGGATGTTCCTCTGGGGTAGTAACCTCCTCTCTTCGAGGCGAATGCGCGAAGATGCTCCCGGAAAGCACACGAAAAGATGCTCTTGCCTCCAGCGCTGTAGCATGGATGGCTGCCCGGCTAAAGGCCCCCTCCTCCTCTTCATCACTCATGAGAACAAGATTCTCTGTGTGACTTCCCTATAAATAGATTCAAATTGAATTAGAAAATAGTTCAATAAATAAACTAATGGAATTTTATTGATGCACCATCCTCTATATCTTTATACTGGATTGGGTAAGATACAATATAGACTTCATTCTATACTATGACGCATACTCAACCTACTTTGAAAGAGAGAATCGATTTGTAAGAACACCCTGAATATGAAACTTTGCACGTCTGTGTCAGTAGTCGATAAAGCTATCATGTACTCAGGACCAGTCATCATCCTGCCTCCCTGTTAGCTTCATCCCATGAAGTCATTCTGTATGTCTCGATGGTAATGGAATCGACTGAGTATTGAAAAACTGGCGCATGAATCTACCAGGATGCTGCCACTCAATAATATGGAAGTGAATGAGAGGTACTATAGCTATAGAATCCTCAAGCCCAACAGTGCAGTATGCTAGCAACTGGTTCGTAATACTCCAGTATGGAAGCCATGAAATCTGAAATGACAAGTGATTTTGTTAAAAAAGAACCTAACTAAAAACCAAAATTGATGCTATTATTAAACATGTTAGACAATGATAGATTGTGTATACATACCTGATCAGGTAAGAGACAGTCCAACTGTAGCCGATATATGCCCAAATGTTGTCTCAGAACCATGTCAAAATTGTGTCACTGACACCACCTATAAAATACATCAACGATAATGACAAATAATGAGAAATTCTATTCAATAACTCATAGTAGAATCAGAAACCAATAGAAATGACTGATCATACCAGCGTCCACATGGAGCGTCATGCAGTACCTCCATCACGATCGGTAGACCAGCAAGGTCAGGGCGAAATGCTGGGATGCGCTCCCATTCCCACATCTGAATAAGGATGACGCATCCCCCGAGACCTGTGCAGTCCCTATGGGATAGCCTGCATAATGCTCTGTACATGTATGCCAAGAAGGATGATCCCCAGTTGTATGTCCCAGCCTGTTCAAAGTCTTCTAGTAGGGGTAGATACATCATGTGCACATGCATCCCCGAGTGATCAGTACACATGGTCCTGCCAATGAGTCGTAATATATATGCATAGGTGTAACGCATGACAGTCTGCTCATCATCATCATCCTGTAAATGAGGAATCTGTGACTCCAACCAAGGCATAGATATAGACACTCCATCTGTATCCCTACGGTCGGACAAAATATCAATGCCTAACAAGTGATGAGAAAAGTCTGGCTAAGCTGCATGAGTGAGTCCAATAACGGGTCTCCCCTATATAGGAATACCAAGAAGCACTGCCATATCCTTGAGGGTGATGGTCATCTCTCACTCAGGCAGGTGGAATGTGTGTGTCTCTGGTCTCCACCTCTCAATGAGGGAAACAAATAGGTAATGATCTACAAATGTGAAATCTGATATGGCAATGCCATAGAAGCTAACACGACGCAAGTATGGTCTAATGGAATGTGGAGACTCCCTGTGATGAAAATGGTGCACTTGACGCACCTTGATCAATCGATCTGGACGACCCTCTAACACGACATGCAAAATATGGGTAGGCTGTTGAGTGAGTAGTATGGTATCATCCATCTGCATATAAACAAATGAAATGAGTCGTAAGTGTAAAATGTAAATATAACATTATGGTTAGAATAATGTTATGACTTGTAGAATGTAAGACATGAAATGTTTATTCACATTGTTTTATGAAGTTATTTTTACCAAAATAAATATAATTCTCCATTTCTTTTGGTTCTGAATAGAAGAAAGATAACAAGAGGAAAGAAGAGAAAAAATATATTGAAAAAATTATGTTGTGAAATAATTTAATTAATGAAAATATCTTTGTAAGAATTTTATTAATGTTTAAGAAACAAGTTTCTGGGTCTTGAATTTGGTTAATACATATTATGGAGGAGCTTTATGATTAAGTAATTATGGATTGGATTAAGATAAACCATGTCAATTACTAATGATGTTTTACAAATTTATGTAATTATCTTTATTGAATAACTTATGATAATCATTATGATAATATTATTTCATTATATAGTAGTTTATTAAAATATCACACATAATTTAACCAAAAACCATGGAAAAGGGAAGATGCTTTTGGGTTGGGGTTTATGTTTTAGGGTTTAGGGTTTTTAATTTTGTTATTAAGGTTTAGGAAACTTGTTTCTAGGTTAAGTGTTATGATTTTGGGTTTGGGGGTTTAGAAAACCGAGAAAGTGGAGGAATAATGAGAAAGTTATTTCTTGAATGCAAGAATTTTTTTATGAAATAAGTTCTATTATCTAAAATATTGGGTCTTGAATTTGGTTAAGACATATTATGGAGGAGCTTTATGATTAAGTAATTATGGATTGGATTAAGATAAACCATGTCAATTACTAATGATGTTTTACAAATTTATGTAATTATTTGTATTGAATAACTTATTCTAATCATTATTATACTATTATTTCGTTATAGACTAGTTTATTACAATATCACACATAATTTAACCAAAAACCATTGAAAAGGGAAGATGCTTTTGTGTTGGGGTTTATGTTTGAGGGTTTAGGGTTTCAAATTTTGTTATTAAGGTTTAAGAAACTTGTTTTTGGGTAAAGTGTTATGCTTTTGGGTTTTGGGGTTTAGAAAACTGAGAAAACAAGAAGAGATAACAATATTTACTTTACAATATGAGAATGTCACAATGAAGACAATACATCATTCTCGATGAGACTGTGAACTCGACCCAAAAAGTTAGGGAATCATTTCCAGTTATGACCTTATTTATGAAATATCGTGCATCACAAACTCTATCCTTGTTCTTGAGGCTAGTCCATCTCATTACGCATCCTATTAGCCTTCGGTCTCCCATGGGGACATAACTGATTCATGTCAGGTATCACTATCGGCTGGTCTTTGGGAATTGGAAAATAATGATACTCCCCAATAGGTGTCCATGGTGCAACATAAAAGTTAGCAATGGTATCCATCCGGTACACTGGATCAACATATGCTTCCCTTGATATGTTCACAGAGGCACATGCTACAATGGTGTGTGTGCATGGAAACCGTAAGGCCTAAAAGTTTCCACATTGACGTTGTTTTGTTTCTAGTAATACCACCATTTTTCACCGATGTGATTTGTGATGGGTTCTGAATGCTCTTGAACTTCAAATCAGGAATATTCTCGTCAAAAAAGGTAGATGTGATAACCAGAATCTTCTTCAATATTCTATTCAATTTCTTGTTGAATGTGTCTTCTGTATCTTATCCCCTACTCTATTCCGTCTGATGCTAGTTTTTATCTATCAACAAAGTACTTCATGCATCGATATAATGTCTCCTGAACTAGGGTGGTTATAGGTAGCTTGTGAAGCCCTTTGAAGACACCATTGATTCACTCTACAATGTTTGTCATCATGTGTTCGTACCTCTTCCCCCCGTCTATTCCAATGTCCATTTCTATTTTGGAATTTGCACCATATAATCATAAACTTCTTGATTAGAATCGCAGATCTTTTCAAAATGTTCTTCAAACTGACATTGTTCCGACTCATATGATACATAGAATAAATGATATTTCACATAAATTGATTTTATATTTATGTTGAAATAGTAAAAAATAACGAATACAGTGCGTATCAAGCCTCGTGATTTCCTTCTTCATCGGTTCATTGTGGAATTTTTTATGCACATTGATAGCAATGTGTCTAATGCAGAACCGATGGTGTGCATTTGGGTATCTCTATGTATCAGGATCCATATTGATTTCCTCATTAATTTCCCAATGAAAATCTGATATCAAACAAACACCCTAAATGTTGGTGAAATGGTTGTCGATACATGCCAGAAACCAACTCCATGATTCATAGTTTTCTTTCTCTACAATGGTAAAGGCAAGAAAAAGAGGTGAACGATTTCCATCTTGGGTTGCCGCAATCAACAATACACCCTTGTACCTTTCGTACAGAAATGTTCCATCAATCTGAATAAATTGTTTGCTGAAATGAAATGTGGAGATATAGGGAAGGAATGCCCAGAACAACCGATGAAATTGAACACGAGATGGATCAAATAGATTATCGTGATACATGTGTTCATTTGTATCTAGATGGAAGAAAAATTGTTTATGATGCCTCATTATGGCTATCAATTGTGGCAACACCCGATATGAGTCATCTCAGTCACCATAGACCTTCACAATTTCCTTTTGTTTCTCCATCCATGCCTTATTATCGGAAATCTTATAAGCGAATGTCTGTTGAATCCTATATTTCACAAGGGCTATTGGAACATTTTGACATGTCCTAATCATCTCAGCAATAATAGATGACACAAATTCTGCATCCAATGAGGTATGATCTTGTGTGAGGCTTGGCTGAACGCAAGTATGAGCTGTCTCAATCCTCGAGATTCTCCAACCTCCAAATGTAATGTCTGGAATCACCCTCAAGAGAAATCTACAATCATCCCCATACTTATCACACCGTATGAAATATTTACTATATAAATATTTGTGAACTATATTGCCATAGTGCCTCTCAATATAAAATCTCTTTAGCATACTTTTTAATGCATCTTTACTTAGAAAATTCCTTCTAATATATAAGGTTTTGTCCAGCTCACTAAACTTATCTGGTACAACTCCAGGGAACTCATTTACCAGTGTGAGAACATTATTATTGAATTCAGGCACAAGTGTCATTGCTTCTGACCAAGATGAAAGGAGTGGTAGATAATTTATTGTAGGGCGAGGTTGATGTACAACTAATGCATTTCTTGAAACCTCATTCCTAACTTCAGCTGATCCCTCCTCATCAGCACTATTTTCACCATCTAATCCGTCATTACAAAACTCCTCATCAGAGGTCATATTGACATGTATATCTTGGAGATCATTTAGGTTGTCCTCTTATGCTGCATCATTTGGAATAAGCTCAATTTCATGGGGTGGGATGTCTTCAACCACTCATGTAATTCTACGTCTTCATACATCTGGGCATTGTTGTTTTTTTAAAGGTTGGGGCTGAAGCTTCATTTTATTATTAAAGCAAAGAAAAGACCTATTTTAACTGGGTAGAGGGAGTCCCATTACATAGACCGAAGGCCCATTGGGCTTGTAGCCCATTACATATCCCATAGGCCCAAATTTTTGGCCTAAGGCCCATTCTGTGAATAGTAACCCGGCTGCTACAGTGCCCGCCGCTGCTACAGTACCCTGCCGCCGCTACAGTACTCACCGTAATAGTATCATGTGAATAGTAACTGGGCATTTTTGTTGTACAATAGCAACATCAATGTATAACTCAATCACGGTACCATCTGACCATTGAGAAAATAAATTAATTTCTTGGACCCATTGTGCATCAACAACCAATGGATAAGCTAGATTCCACAGTGTTTTTGGGAATTGAAAATGTCTATAACTCATAGAATTGATCTCTTGATCAGGTCCCAGATTTAAGGAACCCTAAATTCTCTCTTGAAGGTAACTTATGGTTACAAAATCAGCTGTACTAACCACCGTTATTGGTTTTGCACTATAAGAAACTCCTTGCTCAGATTGAATAACCTCCCCATAGCAATACACACAGGAAAACATGATTCACTATGTCAAAAATGTTTCTTTCATTAGAATTATGATATTGTAACAAATATTAATAGTTAATTATAATTAACTAATCATATGTATTCATTTTTAATCCTAAGTAATCATTAATTAATCTATAATTAATCATTAATTAATAGTAAGTATTATTTATAAACTATATATAACTAGCTAAACTACTGAATACATAACATATTTAATTACTAATAATAACTTTTTTAACTAATACCTCATTCTTTAATCACTAGTTAATCAATATTAAGTTATTCTTTAATATAAATCAGATGGTGCCTCACTCTCCAGGGTTCTCCTGGGCTTCCAGCTCAGCTTCTTCCCCCTCCTAGGGTTTCCTCTCTCCCCGGCGGTGTTGTCTTCTGCTTCGCTTTCCCTGATTCTCTCTTCTCTCTGATCGGTTTTCAAGGATTTTCTCTCTCTAGGTTCTCTCCTCTTTCCCTTCATGATTTTTGATCTCCTCTCCCTATTTTTACATCCCCGGATCCATGAAGACCTTTCCGCCTTTCTGCGCTCTGGCCTCAAGCTCCACCGCTCCTCTCCAGGTTGGAGATGGATTCATGGGCACACCGAGGCTTTGGGATAGTTGTTTGGAGATTAAGGGTCCTCTCGGAGTCTCTGGTCTTCTTCCATTAGGGTTTCATCCCCCGGTCTCTTTCAAGGGTTTCATTCCCTCTTCTTTTTAAGGTCTTTTCTCTTGATGGTGTTGGGTGGTCTTCTACTGAGGGTATTTCGAAGGTGTTATGTTCTGATTTTCGGTTTGATGTTGGAGTTATATGGTTACGTAGTGACAACTTTAAGCGGATCTTGTGTTGCGATGTGGATGGCAGCGGAGAAGATGAGCGTCGACAGGATGGTGTCTGGGTAGGTTTGATGGTGAAGTTTTGTGGTCTCTCAGTTGGTGATAATGCTGGTCTTCTTCAGCGACAATGGCATTGATGTTCCTCTGGTGATGGCGGTCGGTGCTATGTGTAAGTCTTGCCTTTGTTTCATCCTATTATGCCCGCTTTTTCTTTGCTCTGGATCCTGGAATCCACCATTCTCTCTGAGGTGGAGTTGTGCGGTGGCCTTCAATGTTCTTTGGGATGTGAGTCTAAGCGGGCGGCTTTGGGAGGTTAATAGTGATGGAAAATCGTCCGACGATGGTGAGGCTGGGTTTGGATCTGGTGTTGTTGGTGATGGTGTTTAGTAGGGATGCGAATGATGGTGTGTGACGGGCTTCATCATTCTGGTAGTGGAAATCGGAGATACATTCGACGGTCGGAGATGCATCTGGTGGTGATAAGCTGATGCGGACGATGTCTTTGATGGCGTGATGGCATGATGGTGTATTGACATGATGGCGGTGAGATGAGATGATAGGCCGACGCTATGATGATGGCAGTTGGTGAGGTGGATCATGGTGGATAGCTCATAGTTCGATGCTGAATTTGGCGGTGTTCCTTTCTGATTTTGAAATTTGATTTTTTTTGAATTTTGGATGAGGTGTGTCGTGGATGGGTGTTTGGCACGAATTGGTCTCTGTATGGTTTCCCACTTTTCCAAAAAAGTGGATTTTAATAAAATTAAAAAAATGTATTTTGAGGGGAGTTATTCTTTAATTATTTATTCTTTAATCCTTAATCATATTGTATTCATTAGTTATTTATAATTAACTAATCATATATATTCATTTTTAATCCTAAGTTATCATTAATTAGTCTATAATTAGTCATTAATAATAATAAGTAATATTTTTAAACAATATATAACTAATTAAACTACTTAAATGGATTTAATTACCAATAATAACTTTTAGTCGTTAATGCTTTTGTCCTTATTTCATTCTATAACATTTTAATTATCATTTTATCATTGATAAATATACTAATTTAATTTCTTTTTTCTTAGATATTTTAGTAGTTTATAAAGAAAATATGAATCATATTAAGCATATCCCCCAGGAGTGTTAAACTAGGAGTGCAGCAAGGCCCGTTGTCATGCACCAGTTCTTGTTCAAATCTCGCTTAAAGTGGTGTTTTTAGGTTTTACCCCTAGGTAAATTTGTGCCAGATCCACATCCACTTGTTTGTATCCAGACAGGGATTTGATTTCCAGATCCACCTACCTCGATTATGTTTACAGAAAGGATCTTAAGAAATTATGTAGATCAAACTCTTCCTCCTATTCCTCAATCAAAACCCAAGATCTCATTTCCACAAATCCAAACCCACAGACCCAGTCCTACCCACTGATCTAGGGTTTTAAGAGAAACAAATCAAAGAGATACAAAATGAGAAAGGAGGAGACACTAACCTTTGATTCCACAAACAAGAACTCAAATATTTGTTTACAATGGAGTTTAGATGTCAAAAATCGCCAAAAATCACCAAGGGAATCCTTGGAAGTCAAGAGGGAGAAGAGAGCGTCGAATGAGAAATTTACACCCATAGGTTGGGTAAAACTGGATAGGCATGAAAGATTCACGATATGAAAGGTTTTCACACCATGAAATCCTCAAGAGGCCACTTATGATGATATTTGCATCACCTCAGCTTATTTTTTAAGATAAATTGATTTAATGACGTGAATGGTTTTCACGTCCTCCTCAACCTAGGCAAAACCATTTACACTTTGAAATGTTTCACGAAATCTGCCCTGAAAAATTCACAATGTGAATGTTTTCTGTAGAAATTTATAGCAGGAAGACCTCAAGCTCTCCTCTTATACCAACGAACACTTCCACTTAAACATTCCAATGACTCCAAACATAAAAAAACAAGCATAAAGAAATGGAATACCTCAAACCGGGGGTGCTAAATTCTCCCCACCATTGGGATTTTCATCCTTAGGAAGGTGGAACAAATTATGTCATTGCTTCGGCATAAACTTTTCTCATTCTCATGTTTCCTCTTGAACCTGACCATGCTGCCATAGTACTTGCAGTAAGGAAATAGATCTCCCTCGAAGGGTCTTTTCCTGCCTTTCTAGAACCCATACTGATTTGTGGATAAAAGTCTCAACTGGCTCAAGGGTAACATGATCCCAACTAATCACATGTCATGGATCGAGATGATACTTATTTAGTTGAGAAACATGGAAGATGTTATGAAGAATACTGAATCTCGGTGGTAATTCTAACTAACACACAATAGTTCCAATCCATTCTATAACCTTGAATAGTCCCACATACCATGGAACTAACTTCCCTTGTTTACCTAAGAGCCGATGTCTAATTTTCGGTGACACCTTCAAGAAAACATGGTTACTGACATCAAAAGATAAAGGTTGATGATGATTATTTGTGTATGACTTTTTTCTACTTTTAGTCGTAGCCATTCACTTTTAGATCATCTGAATTTTCTTCATAGTCTCATGAACAAGACTAGGACCAATCAAATATGTCTCTCCTGTTTCCACCCAAGATAGAGGAGAACAACAGGCCAACTATAAAAAACCTCAAACAGTGGCATCTATATTGTCTCCTAATAACTGTTGTTATAGGATAATTCAACTAAAGACATGTGATCCTTCCATAAACCACCAAAGTCCATGACACATGATCTGAGCATATCTTCTAATGTTTGAATAGTGTGTTTTGACTGTCCATCTCTTTATGGATGATATGTTATGATCATAGTAAATTGACTTCCAAGAGCCTATTGTAATGATTTCTAAAATTGAGAAGTGAAACAGGGATCTTTATTAGATATAATTGAAGTTGGAACTCCTTTTAATATGAACACTTCTTGGATATATAATTTTTCCAAGTCCTCTATCATGTTGTATTCTCTAATAGGGGTAAAGTGTATAGACATAGTATGCCTATATAATACTACCCATATAAAATCATGTTTCCATAATGTTCTCAGCAAGCTTATGAAAAAATCCATTGTAATATTCTCCCACTTCCATACAAGTATAAGTATAGTATGTAGTATACAGTTGGCCTTTTATTCTCTTCTTTTTACCTGTTGGAAAGTTAGTAATTTCATCACATAGTATGAAATCTTGTGTGTCATACCTGTCCACCAGAAATATGCCTTCATATTTCTAACAAGACTGAGGAACTATAATCCGATTCTGAAAGCATAACATAGTGTTTGGATCTTCTGTCCAGACATTAGAAGTCTCCCCACCATTTAGGTTTGACATAATGGTGATACAATTAGAATATGCTATTTGAGATTATTTTAAAAACTTTATCAAGTTTGAAATGAGGCTTATTGGAAAGAAAACTGCATGCTCATCCTATACAACATAATCTAAATGCATATCAATAATCATACTCATCAACTGACATTGCTCACAATATTCTTGGACCACTTCATTGTATGATTTTTGACTCAATGCATCTGCTACAGATTTCCCTTTATCAGGTGTATATACCAAGTCAAAATTAAACATGTGGAGGTACTCCATCCATCTTCATTACCTCAAGTTTAGGTCTCACTGAGAAAAGATGTATTTCTAACTCTTATGGTCACTGAAAACTGTGAAATTTTCTCCAAAGAAGAAATGCCTCCAAGCCTTTAAGGAATTCATAACCACAGATAATTCCAAGTCATGCATAGGAAAATTATTCTCATGCACTCGCAACTACCTTGAACCATAGGTCACCACATGGTCTCTCTGCATGAGAACACAACCAAGACCAAATCTAGACACATCACAATATACCACATAGTTGTTACCAAGTTATAAGAAGATTAGGATGGGTGCCGAGGTGAGGCGAGTCTTGAGTTCCAAAAATAATTTCTAACATTAATCATTCCATATGAACAAAACACATTTCCTTATCAGAGTAGTCATGGGAGAAGAAATCCTTGAGACATTCCAAAAAAAGCGGCGATAATAGCCTACTAATACCAAAAAAATGTGTACCTCAAAAACATTATTTGGTGTCCTTCGAGAGACTACTACTTCTATCTTCTTAGGGTCAACTGATATTTCTTCTTTGGAAATGAAATTACTAAGAAAATAGACTTCTTGAATCCATAAGTAACACTTTGAAAACTTAGCATACAAATGATGTTCCCACAACATACTTAGTACAATTTCTAAGTGCTCCTCATGGTCATTCTTGTTTCGAGAGTATACCAGAATATCATCAAAAATAGAACAAAAAAAGGAGTCAAGATACCTATGGATGATATTATTCATCACATCCATGAAAACCTTCGATGCATTCATTAGACTAAAAGGCATGAAGACACTTTCATAATGGTCATAATGACTCCAAAATTATATCTCTAGAATATTATATATTCTGACTCTAAGCTTATGATATCTTGAGTGTAGATCAATTTTAGAGAACCACTTGGATCCTTTTAATTGATCGAAAATATCATCTATTCAAGGAATTGGATACCATTTTTTAATTATCAGTTAATTCAGCTTATGATAATCAACACATAAGAGGAGAGTTCTATCTATTTTTTTATGAATAAAATCAGTGCAACCCAAGGTGATGTATTAGGTCTGATAAAGCCTTTAATTTTCAACTCTTTTAGTTGGACTTTTAATTCCAACATCTCGGTTGGAGCCATTATGTAAGACGATAAATAAATAGGGCTCATTCCTAAGAGTAGGTTGATAGTAAATTTGATTTCCTTTTCAGGTGGTAACCTAGAGAAATAATTTAGAAAAACATATGGGTATCGATCCACTATTTCTGGAAGAATCCCATTCCTTGTTTCATCAGCTACACTCAAGTTCATTTCTGGTAACTGTCTAGAAATGGTTTCATCAACTGCCACTAAATGTCCTGCTCTGCTTGAATTTATATCCCAACCCCCCTTGAAAAAGTGAAGGACTCCATCTGAAGATCTAAACATTACTTGTTGTCTGTAATAGTCGATATGGAATTTAAATCCTATTAGCCAGTCTATACCAAATTTTAAATAAAAAACATCCATATCCAATAAAACATTTATTTAACCAAAATATCTTCTTTCAAAACCCACCCTTTTAAAATCATATCAAATAAGGGTTTTCCAAATAAATTTACACAAGATATTTCCAAAAAACATGAAAATAATTTAGAAAAGATCAATCTAGTAAGTTCAAGACTAGTATAGTGGTAGAGAATCCACCTACCTCAATTACATTTTCATAATGGATATTAAACAATTATACATACCAACCTCTTCCTTTCATTCCTCTATCAAAACCCAAGAAGATCTCATTATCACAAATCCAAACCCTTAGATTCAGTCCTACCCACCAATCTAGGGTTCCAGGAGAAACAAATCAAGGAGATACAAGATGAGAAAGAATGAGGAGACCCTAACCTTTGATTCCAAAAACAAACACTCAAAGACTTTCTGACAACGAAGTTCAGACATCAAAAATCATCAAAAATTTCCTAGGGAATCCCTGGAAGTCAAGAGAGAGAAGAGAATTCTAAATGAAAAATATTACACCTGTTGGAAGGGAAAAACTGGTTGGGCCCGATAAATTCATGATGTGAAAGGTTTTCACATTGTGAATTCCTCAAGAGGCCACTTATGCCAATATTTGCATCACCACAGCTTTTTTTCAAGAGAAATTAATCTCATGATTTGAATGCTTTTCATGCCCTGCACGACATAGGAAAAATCATTCACACTTTGAAATGTTTCATGATATCTACCCCAAAAAAATTCATGACATGAAACCCTTTCATGATGTGAATGTTTCCTACGGAAATTTCCAGTAGTCAGACCTCAAACTCTCCTCCACTTATACCAATGAACAATTCCAATTAAACATTTCAACAACTTTAAACATATATTAAAAATCATAAAGAGATGGTGTACCTCAAACTGGGGATGTTGTAGGTACTTTTTCCCTGTACTCAACCTCTATATCTATTCAAGACAACTTCCCCTTAGCTTGGAATACGTAGCCAGGGGTTTTGTCACTGATTTCACTTCACTCATTCTAAATAATTCCACCACCTTTCAGATATAATATTCCCAAGTCAAGTACATTGTACCATAACTTTTGTCTCATACAAATTTCATCCCCAAAATACATTTTTCAGACCATGGTCCTTCATCTCAATACTTATAAATAACTCATCCTTCAACTCATCGATCCTTTCTTTCACCTAAACCACTATAAGCATGTTATCCACATAATGTATAAGGATGATTAGACTCTCATAATCAAACACCTTTTGGAAACATGAATTGTCATCATTTCTCCATATGAACTTTCTTTTCAACATTAAATCGCTGAACTTCTAATTAAAATTTCATGGATCTTAATTTAGTCTATAAAAACTACACCTTATCTTGCACACAATATTCTAGTTCTGATGTTTTTTGAAACCCTCTAGTTTTTTCATAAATATTTCTTCTTCTAAGTCCCCTTGAAGAAATGTCATCTTCTTGTCTATTTTCTCTAGATACAATCTTTCAAAATCAACCTTACTTAACACCTTTTGGATAGTTGTGTTCTTTACTATCAGAGGAAAAATCTCAGAGAATTCATATCCCTTTTTTTGTTGAAAGACCTTCCAACCATCCCAACCTTGTACTTCTATATACCATCTTTCTCCTCCTTCATTCAAAAATAACACATGTTTTGTAAGTATTTCTTCCCAATAGATCTTCCCATCAACTCCCCTGTCTTAAACACATAGAGTGAATCAAGTTCATCCCATATGGATAACTCCCACTTATTTCGATCTTCTAAACTCCTTACCTTATACAATATCTTATGCTCTCCATCATCTATAAGAATAAAACAAGTAAAATAACTTTCATACCTTTACACTTTATGCCTCTCCATAGTAGACCTCCATAATTTTATCTACGGTTGAGATCCTCCTAGTACCAAAACTTCTAGAGTATGATATTCTGGTGCTCTAGCTTCCACGGTCCTTGAACTCTTCAGTACTTTAGGACTTATAAACACAATTGGAATCTGACCTCCTTTTGAATCCTCCTCCATCTAGTTTAGTGTTTCTAGATATGTCATGCTTCCTAGATTTTTCAAAATGTTTGTAACTTCCAGGTGAATATCTAGGTGAACCATAGATTTTGATGATACTTTGTTCTCATTATAATTTCTTGCTTATTTTTTATTCTTCCATATAATCCCATCTTTTAAGATTAAATTTTAACCTCTGAAAACCTTCTAAAGATTGTTATCCCAAATTCAAAACCAAATTCTTCATCGTTGTAGCCCACAAAGTAACATGCTTGAGACCTGGACTCTAAATTGTATTATCCTTGGAATCAATATGGACACAAGCTAGCACACCGAAGACTTTGAGGTGATTGATGTTGATCTTCCTTTCAGACCAATAGGATTCTGGTATTTATTGCCCAATTGAAGAAGATAAACTCTAATTTATTAAAAAGGTAGTACAGTTCACTGCTTCCATAAAAAACACATTGGGGAACCTTTTGTGAATCCACATGCTCCTAGATTTATCCACCAAAGTATAGTTCGTTCTTTCTACAACCCCATTGTGTTCAAGGGTCCCTAGAATGATCTTATCAAACCAAATCCCCTTCCTCCAACAAAACCTTCAGAACCCCCTACTTTTATACTCACCCCCATTATCCACCCATAATCACATCAACTTTATTTCATTCTCCTTTTCCACCATGGCCCTCCACTGAGCGAAAGTTTGGAACACCTCAGGATTGTGATTTAGAAAGTACACCCACACTTTGTGCATTGAATAATTGATGAAGGTCACATAAAAAATGAACCTCTATGAGAGAAATCCAGATCTAATCCCCAAAACATCCATGTCAACCAACTCTAACTTTTGATGATTTGGATTTTTCCCTTCTGTTTGGAAGGAAACCTTATGCTACTTTATAAAGACACAATACTCTCACATTACAAAATCTATGCTTTCATATTTTAGAAATCTATTAGAAGTAATGATATGCATCCCCTTGTCATTGAAATTCCCCCAATATTCATGCCACATAAGTTATTTCTCTAACATGATTTTCACTTGCTGATCCTTTTGTAAGGTACAAACTTCCATTCTTCACTCCTTCTATAACAACCATGGATCAGTATGAAATTTTCACGTTCCATCAGCAAACATATAGGATAATCCTACATCATCATGTTTCCCAATATAAATAAGGTTATTCTGGAGGCCTAGAATATGTTACACATCCTTCAAATCCAGTGTGCTTCCATTCCTTTTCCATATTGAGTCACCAATTTTCCTCACAATCTCAAGAGATTTGTCTTCTAGAAGATGAAACCTTCTAAGAATTCTATAATTATTACTTCTCATGCTCTACATATTGTAAGTTGAGTGGAATTAATCTCTAGATTCTATAACCCATGACCCCATTTATGTAGCGTCACTTAAGACTAAACCATTCTTATATTCTAATATAGGGTTTTCAAACCCACTTACAGAAGTATAATTTCCATAATTCTTCCTCTTCTCACTACAATCTTTCTTCAGGTGGCCTTTCCTCCCATAATGACAATAAAAGGGAGCACCATCTACTGAGCTAATCCTACCATGACTCCTCCCACGTTTCCCTTTCTGATGAATTTTCTATGTTGTGGATCTTCCTATTCATTATATATTATCATGTTTCTAGAATATGTGTGGATCTATTTCTGATGAATTTCTTTATTCAAGATCAGTTCATGAAAATAAAAAAAATGAAAATTCATCCTTTCCACTAGAATTACTGACAACGATCATTATCACATCCCATGATTCCAGGAGTAAAGAGAGTAACAACAATGCCCAAACCAGATTTATGAAGGTCATATTCACTTAATCCAAATAACTTTTAATCACATTGATGTATTTAATATGATAAAATACAAACCTTCCTTTTGACATTCTCATGATGAATAGTCTCCTTATCAATAATACCTTGTTTATTGTCATGGGATTCTCTTACATGTTAGCTAATGTATTCATAAGTTTTGATTTTGTTTTCCCTTCCTCGATGTTGCACACCATGTTTTGGGAAAGCTACAATCACCTCAATATGAGTTATTTCTTATTGATACTCCCTTATTCTTCCCTTTTCATTGCTTATATTTTAGCTCTAGTTAACATGTAAAGAACAATCCCAAGATGTTCATTCATTGGAAACCTGATTCAGCTCGCAGTAGGGCTTGAGGGTCATTCCTTATCCCCATGGGCTGGAAAAAATTCTCAGGGAATCGTATAAATCCAATGGGAATAATTTCTCCCTAAAAAAAAGTAAAAGTAGTAGTAGAAAACTAACAAAAAATGATATGACTCATCCATATCTCATACATTTGTGCTGAATCGGAAATGCAAAAATACACTATAAAGAAGTAAATAAAAGTAAACAAACAATCCTGATGCTCACCCTAGTCTCTCTCCCCTATATATACAAAGACACAAAGACACCTCTAGATAACATTGCTTTGGCCACTAGCTGATATCACTACCCTCCATTCATAGAAAGTAGTAAATAGTGTCCAAGTACTAAATAAAATCCCGAAATTGAAAATGATAGATAAGCATGAGCTAAATCTTAGTAGGCATGGCAAAGAGAAACCCCACCCTTGGTATAAAATTTAAAAGAAAGATCCATTTAGTGTTAGTTTGAACTATATTATTTAAATATAGGTTTTTGTTCAAAACATATATGGAAAGAACATTTCCAAAACCATTTTAGAAACTTTCCTTTAATTTTATTTAAATGAAAAAAAATCACTTAGAAAACATTTAACAAACCTATACGCCATTTGATTCTTATTTCAAAAGATTCTTTAAAATAATTTAAAAACGATTTTAAAAAGAACTAACACACACAACATGAATAGTAAGAGAAATATAAAAATCCACCATGTTATAAATACAACAGGTGGAAAATAAGAATCCAAGATTAGATGCCACACATATCAAATAAATAAGGGAATCTAAAGAATCCAGAGGATCCCCCTATGTCAGTTGTGTTGAGGTTATAGATTGGTCAGTTGATATAGTTTAAGAGATGGTATTTCCTATCTTCCAAATTGATGTTTGATGATTGATTTTCTTAATAGTTGTTTTTTATGATTTCCAACTGCCTTATTTAGTTTGTTCTATGAACTGTGAGTGCATCTTTCTTATGGTATTTTTGGTCAATCCCTAAAATATCTGAATTATAGAATGGTAAATGAATTATAAATGAACTCATGGGATTTGGTGTTTTTGTTGGAAATAATTATTTCTACATTAAATGATAACCAAGGTATGGTTGTATTAGTGCTCGAAAATCATGAGATGGAAATCTAGAAATTAAAATCTTAATTATGAAATCATGTTGAAATGTGATGAAATGAGTTTCCAAAATTCATAATGGGATTAAATAATGGTTTGAAATTACTAATTACTATATGGGAATGATTAATGATAATGGATATAATGAATTATGAGTAATTTTCTAAATTATTAAATTAATTGGTACATGATTGAGCTTGATTCTTGTGTTTTTATATGAGATCTAGTATTATGGACCTTAGTAGTGGAAGTTGGGTTTTATACAGGATGATAACTATAGTTTGAGTCTAAGTCTAAGTAGTTTTACTTAGTTATTTGAGTGATATTATATTGATTATATTTACTAATTTCATATGCTCAACCACTCGATTTAGGTAGGAATCTGATGCCCAAATGTTTTGGGTTCTGAGTGTTTTTCCCATCATCCAGGTTGGTGAGGAAACAAATAGTTGACTTCTCACATTTCCCCATTATCCTTTCAAACATATTATGATGTGTAGGAATATCAATACTATAATGGATTAAGGTATAGGGTACATGTATACATAGGTTTTTATGGCTCTCAGATTTACCATACATGTGTGTGCTTATTGCAGTAGCTTAAGGTTATAACACATACTTGTATCTCAGTCCTGGTAACTATTGTTACTATGGGTGTACTTGCATGGTATATAGTGGATTGAGTTTTAATGCATGATACACAAGTAGTAATGGATTTTAGACCTATTAATGGATTATATGTGGCTAAGATATGTATGCACGAGGTGTAAGATGATATGTGGATGAGATATGTGTGCATAGGGTGAAAGGGGACTCATGAAAGGGATTTTAATAAAGGATGTTTGATTTTGGGGTGTGAGATAAAAAAATTAGTGGAGAAGTGGATGTGAGGTTCCTTTCACTTATATATTATTTTGATATTATGTTCTTATTTCTATGTGTTACTTGGTGAGTGAGCCTTGGTGAGGATTAGATATAGTTTTACTTGCTTAAGTAATGAGTTGGTTTCATTTTTTTATTCATTGGGATTTAGTATTCTTCATTAACATTTTCACGAGATGTTTTAAGGATGATCCTTGTGAGTATACCTATATTCTCACCCCATATATATAAATAAACCATTTTTAGGCCCATAGAAGGTGGTTGGTGATCGATCTAGGCATCATTAGCTCATGGAGTTATTCAGGAATTGTTGGAGTTTGTGGTCACTTCCTAGGCTTTGTTTTTTTGGTATTTTCAGTAATTTTCATTTGTATTACATTTCATATCATGTATTGGCATAAATACTTTTTTTATTATTATTTGAAGAGGCACAAAAAAACAAAGAACCTCCCTTCAAGGAGGTCGAAAGTGGTGGAGTCCAAGGGAGTCTCCTGCACCACAGTAAAGCACTCAAGGGGAAGAGAGTTCAAACTATCAAATATCAAAAGTGGCTCCTCCTATATCCCCAACCGAGCGAGGGTAATGACTCCCATTTGAATACATATTATACCCTAAGTTATAGTATCCAACCCATATCCTATTGGAGATAGGCCTTAGGGGCTATTCCCATCTTCACTTCCATCCCAGGAGGGTTACTCGTGGAGGGGGTCATGATAACAAAAGATTAATTTTTTATTCATACTCACAAGATATTAATAAACTAAATTTCATTTAAATGTATAAACACTTTATAATGGGTACATTCAACATGAATTTTAAATATGTTACAACGAGGGTAATTGGCATGTACTGTGAGTTGTTTTCTAGATAAAAAATGAGTAAAAATGAAAAAAAACATGAAAACAGTTTTTTAATAAACAAAATCCTTAATGTATCTCGAATGTATCTACACCCCCACCCAAACTCTTTTAGATCCCTCACTTTACTAAGAATAGATTAAATTATGAGAATGAATTACATAAGCTTTTGTGTTTCATAAATAAATTACATCTTGAATGTGTAGATCCATTACTAGGGGCTCTAGAAGGATTTCATGAAATTTCTTAAGTTATTTCCCATTAAATTGAATGTTTTTTGGGTGTCTTTATTATCAACTTGCACAGACCCAAAAGGATAATTATTAATAACAATGTTTGGGTTAATCCAATGGAAATAAATCTAACCAGAGTTTAGAGTCTGAATTGCATTATAAAATAGAACTGTCTCACTAATGTTAAACTAGTAGTAAAGTATCAAGTGGATATGGGAACCCTTGGTTCTCTCTTTTTAGATTCAATAATTTCTATATGAATCTTAATAAATAACCTCAAACTCCTAAATATGATATCTATTTTTAGAACCTGCACCTTAAGGTTTGAAAATCAAATTATTTATAACCCATAATGCTCATTGATCCACCTCAATAGGGTGATGACAAATATTCTAAAAAACTTATCAATAAGGCTAGATGCCAATGAGAGTTTTGGGTGAAATATTATAGGAAAAGGTATCATTGAGTTAAATAATTCTTTCTTTACAACTAGGTTTTACTATTTTTAAGTATTTTTACCTCCCTATTATATATCTCAGCTTCTATTGGTTTGGGGGAATATAATGTGGAAACTTAAATCCCAAACCCTTAATAATAATAAAACATCTTTCGTTATATGGTTTTATAAATGAGAATCCTACTCATAAATGATAAAACTAAGAAATACAAACTTGTAAAATATTTGGGTTCTCAAAAATTTCATAATAAGATTGAGATTTTAGACATATGGATCATGTATCTGATCATCTAAACACATAATAAACCCTAAAAAGAATGCCCAAGTACCCAAATGAACTACCGAGTGACCCTATAGATTCAATGCCCCAAACAATAAAATTTTCATGGAATAATAAGGGTTATTGTGGAATTTCAAATCTTTTAGGGATATTTTGTATCCTTTGACAACTATGACGGGATTCTTAAAAATCACTACCATCCTAAAACAAAATTGTAAAAAATAGATTAAAATCAATAACTATGTAAGTAGTTTGTTTGGAACCAAAGTGGCCTTCATAGGTAATGGAGTGAAAAAACATGAGGGTGTACTAAAACTCTCCATTGTTGACATAACACCTTAAGAGATGATCACCATAAGGGAAAAAATGTAAGGTCCATCTCAAATGTACCAAAAAGAATCATGTCTAAGAAATTATGCTTATAAGCTTCAATGGATCTAAGGCCTTCTTTTTTATTTTATTATAGATAATCCCCCTTTTAAGGGATTAAGGGGAACCTGTACATGACCCATAGGCCCAAGGCACAAGGCCCGATACGACTCGCAATACATGAACCAAAGGCCCAGAGGCATATTATGCCCAATACATGACCCATAGGCCCAACCAACAGGAACTGCCCCTCCCTAGATTCTGCATCACTGATCACCTAGCTCCCCACCTTGCATTGCTGATCCGCTAGTATTTCCCCATATAAAGCTGCATGGTGCCTGGTCCTGATGGAAATTTCCATACCCTCTCATTCTTCTAATCTGGTAGCTTTGCTTCTAGTGACTGCTAGTCTTGTTGCTCTGATCCTCTTCTGGGGCCTTCTCTATGTGAACTGGTATACTCCATGGTATTTGTGGCCCGAAGGCCCTGAGGCCCGAAGACCTTTGATGACCCGAAGGCCCTAGATACCCATAGGCCCAAACCGGTGGCCCGAAGGCCCAAATCAGGTGAATAGTTCTGGCTACTACAGTACTGAACAGTACCTACTACAGTATTGCTACAGTGCCATGGGAATTCACCTCCACCCGATTTTGAAACTGGGTCTCTTGGATGCCAAACAGGATCCCTTACCACTCGGGTATGGGCTCATTGGAAAATTATGCTTATATTTAATAATAATTAAATATGATACCAAATATTTGATAATTTTATTATACCATGGAATAGAGTGTGGCACTCAATATAATTGTTCGTCAACAAATTTTTTATTTATTTGAATACAAAGGGATTATTCAATATACAAGGATATAAGGATCCTAATAATATGGATAGACACTATATATGGCATGTATATGTGTTGAAATGGTTATGTTTTGAGTTAATCATAATTAGGAATTGTTGTGCACTTTTCCAGAAAAATGGAAACGACAATTATCCTACTCGTAGGATATTTCATCAGTGCATAAAAAATTTCAGTTGTGTGTATGAAATTTAATTCACATAGATGGAGCTTAGAGAAATTAAAAATACATTTATTCAATGTATAAGATACCCGAGCCATGTGTGGGAGATTTGAGCCACCAGTAAGACATTTCACCAATGTGTAAGAGATTTGAAGTCCTATAGGAGATTTGTGACAGCATGTAAGACATTTCATCAAAACTATTGAGTTTGAAAAATAGAAAATGAGGTTATCCTATATGGAATAGGATTGGATAGTGCGTAAGATAATTTATCTACACAGAGATGATTTAGTTATTACGTAAGAGAATTCATCTATGCAGAGGTGATTTGGCCAACACATAAGACATTTCAGCTACATGATCCACCCATAAGGTATTTTGTGAATCCTGTATGACATTTGAGTATGAAAAAATTTCACCAAGGAAAAATTATTATGGAATATGATATTTCAACATGCTGCAATACATTTTAGAAGAGCATAAAACATTTTTAATGCTCATACAATATTTATATGCTCGTATGATATTTACACATAAGTAAATTTCATGAAAACTGTATACTGAAGAAGAATCAGTGAGAATGAATTTTAATGGAAAACATGAGGAATATTTAGAATAAATATTTTGAATAAAAGGAAATAGAATCAGATGATTCTACTATGATGATCTTCATGGATTCAAATATCATGATTAATTAAATAATCATGATTCAAGAAAATATTGAAGAAATACTAGTTGAGGTGAATGTTGGTTTATTGAGATGAGTTTCATATCATAGAAGAAGGTTCCAAATCATATTTACACACATATAGAGATTTGAATGACTTAAATAATCATATTTTGTGGAGGATTGCTAAGAAGGAAATACAAGAGCCTTTAGGAAATTCAAAATGAATATTATAACTAGGAATTTAGATGAGCTTGAATGAGAAAAATAAAATTCATATTTTGTTGACCGAATTAAAAATAAGATCACAATTATTTCCAATGATCAAGGGAGTATAAAAAATTTCATTTTGGAAACAATAATTCATTCTATTATTTTAATATAAAATATAGTGGGTGCCTAGAGAATATGTGTGTGAACATTAAGAGGTCTTGCAAAAATTATGAGAGTGAGAATTGAGAAGAACTAAGAACCTAATACACATCTGTATCAAAGGAAGAATAACAAGTTTGAATCTAGGAGATCTTTTTTTCTAAAGGACAAGACATGCTACCTAAGTATTCATAAGGCTGATAATGATCTAGATCGTTCAATATCTAGAGATAATTTCAATACCATCAGTGCTTATCACCATTATAGGATATTTAATTCCTTGAAGGTGTATACAATAAAACTAGATCCTATGCATTCATGGCGGAAGATCATATCAGTTGGTGCAAAATAAACCATGATCCACTAGAGATCTTTCTAGATTTGGATCAATGTTGAAGATATGATTTTTTTTATTAGATATTACAATCAGTTACTATTGATTAGGGTGTATAACCAAACAAGGAGAGCGAATTTTTGGTTGGGTATGTATAACCAATCATGGAAGAAGAGTTGGTGGATGGGGTGTATAAATAGATACGATTGGAGGATCAACTACTGAGGTTTATAATCAGTTACTTCTAATGTTTGATGATTAGGGTGTATAACCAATCACTCTCTTTTATAACACGGGAACTATTGTAAATTTTAATAATATTATAGTGTAGAATTCATAGGTTGGGGTATCTAACCAATTGCAGTAAGGAGTAGGATTTTATACCAAAACACTGTAAATCTTTGTGTGTTGTTCCATATTTATATTCCACTACATACATGGTGAGGTTGAGAGTTTATATTTAATGGATTAGATATTTAATAGGTTCAAGTGGTGGGTTAAAATGAATTAACTCTTAAAAAGAAAAATATACCAATGATTCATCCCCTCCCCCTTTAATTGATCCAAATAGATCTAGGGAATTCAATAAGAAATAAAATATAGATCCCAATAGATATGTTTTGTTAAGATCGATCCAACTACTTAGTTGGAGCCATCACACATGAGCACAAATATTAAATCTTACTAAGGTGGTTTGATTACCAGAGGCGACATGAGAATCTTTTTAAATTTATTAAATTTATTCTCACATTTCTAATCAAAAACAAATTTCAAATATTTTTAGAGTAATCAGGAGAGGGGGAGTACAATCTTACTCAATTCATGAATGAAAAAATTTCCAAGTATTATCCTTTGTCATACAATGAAATGGTGTTTCTCATAATTTAATACAAGATTATTTTCAATATAATGATGAAGGAAAATATCTAAATTGTGTAGATTTTCAACGAAGGTGGTCTTAAAGACTGTAAAATTATCCACGGAAACTTCTATACAATTCTATTGGTAAGTAGAAAAAATTCTAATCATGTATTATTGGAAAGTGAGTGGAGCATTTCATTGACCAAATAGAATTCTTCTACATGTAAATATTCCAAAATAGCATGTGAAGCTCGATTTTTTCTGATCCTTGATAGAAATATGGATATGAAAATATCTTGACTCACTATTTTAGAAATGGTATTTATACTTCCTCACTAACTTATCTAGAATTTATTCAATGAATGGTACTAGGAAATGGTTCGTTCTAGTGTACTGGAGTAATCAATGATAGTATATATAGACACTAACTATTTTGAACTCGTTTAGTGAAAATGAATTATTCTCATTTTTAATGACACTTTTATTAGGAAAAACCTACACTAAATTAATCCATTTGGGATTAAAATTTTGATAAATGATTCCAATAGTAGATGATTTACTAACCTCTTTTTTAACAACATCAATTTAGGGTTTTGTGACGACCTGACTCGGGAGCCACTGAACGGTGCACTGAGCTGGTTGGTCACATGCCCTCAAGTATGCCTCCCCGTACGCTAGAGGGTTCCGACTAGTAGCAAGGGTTTGGTAAGTTAGTCTTGCGGAGACTATACCCTCTATTTATCAGAATAAAACACCAATAGAAAAAAATAACAATAATCTAGTATAGAATCATATAAATAACTAGAACAAATCCATGTCATATGATAACAAAAACATGAAATTACAATACTCAACTGAATTATAAATCATGATATGACAACACAAATGTCAAGTGTCTACAATGAAACTGAAAGTAAAGACACAACAAATCCCAAACAGATCCCAAACCACGTCAGATTCCCTCTCCCATGATCCAATCCCCAAATTGAAACCTATATCGAGGCCTTTCCCTTATCTTGTCCTGAAACAAAAAAGTCTACTCAGGTGCCAATCAGGTGGCCCAAATAGAATGTGAGTACAACTCAGTAGGCCACCCCCACTGGTATCTAAAACCATCCCACTCAAAAGATAGTACATGCATTTTTATGAAGCAATAAATACAATGCATAATTTAAATAGTTATCACATTGTCATGTAATCTTTAATCATCACATTAGGCCCAATTTCAATTCATGTTTCCCATTTGAGTCATCATTCAATATCATTAATCCTTTGGTGTAGGTCATCTTGCCTAGCACCCCAAATCTTAGTTGAACCATCATTCATTATTATCATTCATTTGGTGTAGGTATTCATGCCTAGCACCACAATATCATTGAGTGTAGGTCACTATGCCTAGCACTCCTTTTATCATTCGTTATAGGTCATCATGCCTAGAACCCCATTACCTCAAGCTTGGATATCAATTGGGGAGGGATGCCATGTCTAAGTCTCAACTTCTAATAGGTCTAGAACGCCATGTCTAGAACCACAAAAATCTCATCCATTTAATCATTCTTTAATTCACAATAATTTTCCACATTATTCCATTACTAATCCAACGAATAGTTAAACATTTCAAAAGGACATTAGTTAATTAAATAATTAACCAAGCACATAACCCATTAATTAATTAATTAATCAATCAATCAATCAACACAGTTCTCTTTCCATAATTAATTCTTTACAATTAATTATCCATATCAAATCTCAACTTGTCATAATTAATTCTCATAATTAATTATATTTGATCATCATCATGGCACATAATTAATTCTCACAATTAACTATCTTTGGTCAAAATCACGGCACATAATTAATTCTCACAATTAATTATCTTGCATACCAAACATCATTTCATAATTAATTCCCCCAATTAATTATCTTAACACAATCAATTCAACATCTCAATTACAATATATCAACCCATAAAAAATCTCAAAAATATCTATTTGGGCAACCCCCCATTCGTTTTTTCTGTGATTCAATTATCAATAAATCACCAAGGTAATCACAAGTCAGTTACACATTCCTAATTACTACAATTTAGGAAATCAACCATCAAGGAAAATCTAGAAAATCATAAACTCACATTCACATATCATAAATCAAAACTATGGGAGTTAGATTTTGACCACCTAAATCAGTTTATTGGTGCAATTTAGCCCAACAGAAAATCCCCAAAATCCAAACAGCACAACGTTGTCGATCAAGCTTCAGATCTAAATCCCTAAACCAAAATTAAGATCAAAGGCAATCAAGATCTTGAAAATATAGATATGGATCCACAATACTAGATATAGATCTCAAGTCATGGGTTTAGATCCAAAAAAATGGGGGTGATCTTCTATGAAAATATCTAGAAAAGATAAGAGAAAGAACGAGAGAAGCATCGGGATGAAATCCACCTACCGGGAGGAGAGCAGATCTTCAATATGGGCTTTTAATCTCAAAGAACGGTGTTCATATCACCTTGAAATACCTATGGAAGGACTTGGGAACACCTAGAAATTGTTAATCCTGATCTTAGGTCGAATTAGAGAGGTTTCAGGGGTTTGTATGGTTTTAAAACCAATTTTCAGATAAAACTATTTCACATGCATGGTTTCACCTGGGAGTCCACACGGTTAGGCCAAACTGTGTGTCAACTGTGTTGTCTTCCACTACCCACACAGATTGATGGAACATGGTTAGGAAAATCGTGTGCCAATCATGCTGACTTCCATTGTCTGCATGGTTAGCTTGTGCACAGCTTGGGAAAACCGTGTGTAAACCGTGTGCAAACCATGCACAACCCCTGTCTTCCCAATTCCTTAAAAACTTCACCCAAACACACCCTAGGTCATACCCCAACCCAAAGGTACTTAATAATAACAAACATCACCTAAAAAATCTCTCAATATTGTTCCAAAGGTCGGGATCTTACAATCTCCCCACCTTATAACAGCTCGTCCTCGAGCTGCACTCCCGAACTTCTCTAAGATTCCAGGCCAAAAATATTTGTCCATTGAGCTCTCATGTTTGATTCTTGTTCCCAAGTTTCCTCTTGAAAACTTCCATGTTTCCATAACACATGAACTAATGACACAGTCTTTCCCCATAACACTTTCTCACTATAACCCAACAAACGTATCAGATGCTCCTCAAAGGATGCATGTATCTTGAGATCAACCTCTTCCACATAAATCACATGAGAAGGGTTGGGTTGATACTATCATAGTTGAGAAACATGGAAAAAAATCATTCATAACACTGAACTTTTGTGGAAGATCCAATCGGTACACCACCGGCCTAATTCTCTCCACTATCTCAAACAGTCCTACAAACCTGGTCTCCAAATTTCCCTACTTCTGTATCCTACAGTGACCCAACTTTGGAGAAACCCAAAGGAATACACGACCACACTCTGTAAACTCTAGGTTTTGTCTCCATTTATCAGTATACGAATTATACTTACTTTTATTCGTAGCCATACACTTGTGAATCAACTACACCTACTCTGATGTATCCTGAACGAGACTTGGTCCCAATAGCTCTAACCCACCCACCTCTATCTTGCAAAGTGGTGATCTATAAGGTCTACCATAAAGTGCCTCATACGGTTCCATCTGTATAGTTTCCTGATAACTATTTTTATAGGAAAACTCCACTAAATCCAAATGCTTATCCCAAGAACCACCAAAGTCAAAAACACATACTCGTAGCATATCCTCTAACACATGTATGGTACGCTCCGACTGTCCATCTGTCTGTGGGTGGAAGGTCGTACTTAACAGAACCTGTGTACAAATCACCTTCTGTAAGCCCTGCCAGAAGTGTGAAGGAAAATGTGAATCATGATCGAAAACTATAGTTCGTGGCACCCCATGCAAATGAACTATCTCTCTCACATACAGTTCTCCCAACCGATCTACTGTAAAGGTTTCCCTTATAGGCAAGAAGTGTTCTACCTTTGTTAGTCGATCCACAACATCCCAAATAGAATCATTATTTATAAGATTCTTTGTAAGTCCTACCATGAAATCCATAGTCACGTCATACCACTTCCATTATGGAATAGGTAACAGCTGCAATAGGCCTCCGGGTCATTGATGCTCTGCCTTCACCTGCTGACAGGTGAAATATCTTATTACGAATCTTGTTATCTCCTTTTTCATGCCTAGCCACAAAAAATGTCATCGTAGGTCACAGTACATTTTTTTCACCCCAGGATGTACCGCCCACCTTGAATCATGAAATTCTCGCATGAGTACCTCTCACATACTCGTAGGGACAACAACCCGATTTTTCACATAGAAGATCTCATCCTCATCTATTGTCCAGTCTGAAGGTGTTTCCCCACTTTCAAGGCTTTCCCTCAAGGCTAAACACTATGGTTCCTTGTACTTCCTATCCCTGATCCATCTCAAGAGTGTAGACTCCATTGCTACAGAAACCAGAGTCATCCTCTCCTGACTCTCCTGAAATACCACATGCATTTCCGCCGGCAAAGTCACCATCTTCTACTCTACACTTGACTCATTTACCAACTAAGTCTGAGTTTTCCTGCTTAAGGAATCATCCACACTATTCCCATTTCCAGGTGTATATTCCAGTTCAAAATCAAAGGACTGCATATATTCTACCCATCTTCACTACCGAAGATTCAAGTCACACTGTGAAAAGATATACTTCAGGATTTTATGATTCGTAAAAACTGTAAACTTTTCACCCAAAAGATAGTGTTTCCAATACTTAAGAGCATAAACCGCTACTACCAATTATAGGTAATGCATAGGGTAATTCCATTCATGTGGCCTCAATTACCGAGACCCGTAAATAATGACTTTATCGCCTTGCATCAACACAACTCTAAGTCCGACCCAGAAGAATCACAATACACCGTGTACTCCTCGCACGACTCAGGTAAGATCAAAATTGGTGTCGATGTCAAGTGTTTCTTCAACTCCTAGAAATCATTATCACATAATCTTATCCAATCAAACTTTAACCTTTTATTTGTCAAACCTTTAAGCAGTGCTACCAAATGGGAAAAGTCTTGGATGAACCTCCTGTAATAACCAGTTAATCCCAATAGTCTTCGGATATCAAAAACATTCTTGGGCCACTCCCAAGAAATCATTGCCTTCACTTTTTCTGGGTCCACTTCCACACCTTTTTCTAAGATGATGTGCCCCAAAAAGTGTACCTTATCAATCCAAAATTGACATTTATATAGCTTGTTGTATAGTTGATGCTCTCTTAGTGTATCCATAATGATGTCAAGATATTGGGAATGATCGTCATGAGTCTTAGAGTACACCAAGATGTCGTCCACAAATACCACCACAAATTGATCTAAGTATGGATGAAATATACTATTCATCAAGGACATAAACATAGCTAGATAATTTTTCAACCTAAAAGGCATTACGACAAACTCATAAAGGCCATACTTGCTTCTGAAAGCAGTTCTCAATACATCAGAGGTCCAAACTTTCACCTGATGATACCCTGATCTCAGATCGATCTTTGAGAACAAACAAGCCCCCTTCAACTGGTCAAACAGATCATCGATTCATGGAAGAGGATATCGGTTCTTTACAGTCATTTTATTCAACTTATGGTAATCGACACACAAGTGTAGACTCCCATCGGCCTTCTTTGAAAACAAAATAGGTGATCCCCAAGGCAGCATACTTGGATGGATAAACCCTTTATCCTCCAATTCCTCTAACTGTGTTTTGAGCTCTTGAAGCTCAGTCGGTGCCATTCTGTAAGGTGGAATAGATATCGAATCAGGCCCTAGAATGAGCTCAATAATGAATTTCACATCTCTCTCAATTGGAAACCCTAAAAATTCTTCAGGAAAGACATCTTGAAACAGTTCTACTACTTGTGGAAGGACGTCTTGACTACCACTCCCATCATCTAAAAAAAGACTAGAAAATTGGGTTTTGAGCTCTCCCAGTTACTGAGTAATTGGCCCATCTCATCCTACATGGATATTCCATTCTCCATGAATAACATACTAGTCACCCTCAGGAGATATAAAGGACACTCTCCTATGGTAACAATCTATGTGGGCTTAGTATGCGACTAGCCAGTCCATACCCATAATCAGGTCGAAGCCCATTATATCAAAGACATAGATATCCCAAAGAAAATGATACTCTCTGATCTCAAGAGAACATCCCTTACATAAAAAGATATCCATAGTCTGTGTTCCCAACAGTGTATCGATATTCATAAGCCTGTTTACGGACTACACCTCCAGGCTCAATCCATTAACAATATTTGTAGATATAAAGGAATGAGAGGAACCGGTATCAAAAAAGGCACTAGCTAAAGTAGAAGAAACTAGAATAGTACCTCTCACTATCGATGGACCAGCCTCGCTCTCCACATGTGTAGGTTGTACTGCATGTAACTGTCCTTCCCCTCTTCCATGTAGTGTCGTCTGACTCCCCTGAGCAGCACCACTCTTCTGATACAAGATCTCATTCCTTGTAGCACCACATCCACTGCCACTACCGCCTCTTCTAGTAGAACTCTAGCTGCCAAACCTATATGGTGTAGAAGACCCCATTCCCACACTCTGACTCTAAGAAGCTTCTCCCTCAGCACCAACCAACTATTTCTTCCTATAAAACTTATGTAAGTGATCCATATTACCAAAAAAACCGGCACTACACTAGTGGTTTAGGACAATGTGTACAATAGTGTCCCTGCCTACCACACTGGTAGTAAAGCACATGAGTAAGATCTGGTGCAATCGTTCCTCCTGATTGTCCACCTTGCTTTCCACTATCCTGACTAAGATTCTCATGACAGTGCTTCCTACTCTCAGAAGGCACACTCCATGATCATACAGTGATAGCTACATGTCCAATACTAGAAGCCCCCTTCAGGTTCCCCTCTGAAATGAGATCTTGATTAACCACTTATGAGAATTTCTACAGCCTACAGATATTCACCTAGGACTTAATTTCACACCAAAGTCCATCCTGAAATTGTTTTTCCAAAGAAGCCTCATCAGCCGCCAAAGTTGGAGAAAAATTCTATAAATCTGTGAAACGTTCAATGTACTCCATTATGGACATGCTTCTTGGGTCAAATGTATAAACTCTGAATCCTTCTCTTGTCTCAGCGTGTCTGGATAAAAGTGTTCCAAGAACTTCTCCATAAATTCCTTCCATAACATATCATCAGCCTGTCCAGATCACACCTGAATGTCCCACCAGTGCTTTGCTGAACTCCATAGCATATAAGCAGCCAACTTGACCCTCCTCTCAGTTGGAGCCTCCAAATATTCAACTATCTTCTCAATGGATTCAATCCAAAATTCATCTCTCTCAGGTCCACCCTCTCCAGTAAAAGTAGGAGGGTTTTGTAGCTGAAATTCCCTTGTCAACTTCGACATACTTTTTTGGACCTTCCCTGGGTCTCTCTCCATGAATTTCATGAAACGAGCAAAGTTCTCTTGGAACTGTTCCCCTTCCTCCTCATCTTGCACCAATGGTGCCTCAATCTCCCTATCTGGAAGTTTGTTCCAGCCCATACCCCTCGGTCTCTCCCTTAACAAGAATCATGGAGGCATATCTCTACAAATACAAACACACATCTTAGGTCTCATAATGCAACCTTATAACATTACGTAAGAGGAGAAACTAACACAAGAAGTTTCAACATGTATTCCCCCCTTCTTCTTTCCACACGGTTAACACTGAGACCTTATCACTACACTTAACCATCATACTCCTAGGTCTTGGTTAATAAGGGTACATACATTCACATTAATTAATATAACCATTAATTAAACACATTATCTCAAATTAATTAATTCAACAGTTAATTAATTTCTCATACTCATTTCATCAATCAAGGTTCTCATTAAACACCCATTTATTCTCATTTTGCATCATTATTTCAATCTCACAACAAGGAAAAACAATTCAAGTTCAACAACTTACCCATAACCCATTTTCCTATGAGTGACTAGAATGATTCATGTCACAACAACCCTGAGTGCCTAGAATGATGCATGCTGACTCAACTATCATGCCTCTTTTAGGCCAAAAATCAAAATTCAACAATTTTCAAAACAAATATCACATCACACCACAAGTGTATCACCCAAGGTGAAATAATATCCAACTGTAACAACAATCATCAATCACAACAATCCCACCCTGAGTACTCAAATTTTTCTCTGTACATGGGTTTGAAACTCCCATTCACGAGCTCATTACCAAGTCTCGACTCTTCCTAGTCTCTTATATACCTTTCCCAAAACAGTAAGACAAAAGAATAAGAAAGAAAAGAAAACTCCTCTAATACCACTTTGTAACGTCCCAACCCAAGAGCCACTGAATGGTGCCCCGAGCCAGTTGGTCACATTCCCTCAAGCGTGCCTCCCTATACGCCAAAGGATTCCGACTAGCAGTGAGGGTCTAGTAAGTCAGTCTTGGGGAGACTATACCCTCTATTTATCATAATAAAACACCAACATAAACAAATAACAATAATCAAGTACAGAATCGTATAAATAACCAAAACAAATTCATTCCATGTGATAACCAAAACATGAAATTACAATACTCAACTGAAAGGTAAAGCATGCTATGACAATGCAAATGTCAAGTGTCTACAATGTAACTGAAAGTAAAGACACAATGACTCCCAAACGGGTCTCAAACCATGTCTGGTTTCCTCACCCATGCTCCAATCCCCAAACTACAACCTATATTAGGGCCTTGCCCTTATCCTATCATGCAATAACAAAGTCTAATAGGGTGCCGATCAGGCGGCCCGAATAGGGTGTGAGTACAACTTAGTAGGCCACCACCAAAAATGTCTGAAATGAGTCCAGTCAAAAGATAGTTCATACAATTTTATGAAGAAATAAATACAATGCATAATTTAAACAGTTGTCACATTGTCATCTAATCTTTAATCATCACATTAGGCCCAGTTTTAATTCATGTTTCCCATTTGAATCATCATTCAATATCATTAATCATTTGGTGTAGGTCTTCATGTCTAGAACCCCAAATCTTAGTTGAATCATCATTCATTATTATCATTCATTTGGTGTAGGTCATCATGCCTAGCACCACAATCTTGTTAAGTGTAGGTCGTCATGCCTAGAACTTATTTTCTCATTCGGTGTAGGTCGTCATGCCTAGCACCCCATTATCTCAAGCTTGGATATCTATTGGGGTGGAACGCCATGTCCAAGTCCCAACTTATAATTGGTCTACAATGCCATGACTAGAACCACAAAAATCTAATCCATTTAATCATTATTTAATTCACAATAATTTTCCATATTATTCCATTACTAATACAATGATTAGTTAAACATTTCAAAGGATATTAGTTAATTCAACAATTAACCAAGCACATAACCCATTAATTAATTTATCAATGAATTAATCAATCAATGCAACTCTCTTTCCATAATTAATTCTTCATAATTAATTATCCATATCAAATATCAACTTTTCATAATTAATTCTAACAATTAATTATCTTTGATCATCACCATGGAACATAATTAATTCTCATAATTAACTATCTTTGGTCAAAATCATGGAACATAATTAATTCTCACAATTAATTATCTTACACAGCCAGACATAATTTCATAATTAATTCCCCCCAATTAATTATCTTAACACAATCAATTCAATATATCAATTACAATATCTCAAACCATAAAAAATCTCAAAAATATCTATTTGGGAAACCCCCCATTCATTTGTTCTATGATTAAATTATCAATAAATCACTAAGGTAATCAAAAGTCAATTCTACATTCCAAATTAATCCAATTTAAGAAATCAATCATCCAAGAAAATCTAGAAAATCATAAACTCACATTCACATATCATAAATCACGACTATGGGAGTTCGATTTAGACCACTTACCTCGGTTTGTGGATGGAAGTTAGCCCAATGGAAAATCTACAAAATCTAAGAGGCATAACGTAGTCAATCAAGCTTCGGATCTAAATCCCTAAACCAAAATTAAGATCAAAGGAAATCAAGATCTTGAAAATCTAGATCTAGATCCACAATACTAGATCTAGATCTCAATTCATGGGTTTAGATTCAAGAAAACATGTGATATCTTCCATGAAAAGATCTATAAATGATAAGAGAAAGAACGGGAGAAGCATCGGGATGAAATCCACCTACCGGGAGGAGAGAGGATCTTCAATCTAAGATTTCGATCTCGAAGAACGGTGTTCAGATCGCCTAGGAGTTCCTCTAGAAGGATTTGGGAACACCTAGAAATTTTCAAGCCTGATCCTAGGTTGAATTAGAGAGGTTTCAGGGGTTCGGGTGGTTTTAAAACCAATTTTCAGATAAAACCGTTCTGCATGCACGATTTCACCTAGGAGTTTGCACGGTTAGGCCAAATTGTGTGCCAACCGGGCAGTATTCCACTACCCACTTGAATTGATGGCGCACAATTAGAAAAATCATGCGCCAACCATGTTGAATTCCATTGTTCACATGGTTAGCTTGCGCACGGTTTGGCCAAACTGTGCGCAACCCATGCACAGCTCCCTGTCTTCCCAATTCCTTAAAAACTCCACTCAAACGCACCCTAGGTCATACCCCAACCCAAAGGTACTTAATTTACAATCCTTTTGTTATGCCTCATTGGTTTAGCATTATCATTTTATAATTTACAATTCATGTATTTTTTTGGATAATATTGGAAATTTCAATAAGTTCCCATCACAATGTTTATTTATACTTTTGAAAATGATTAAGAAATCTCAATTCATGTCATGATAGTGGTGAACTAGCAATGATGTCAAACAACATATTTACATTTTCTTTATATAAAAACTTTATAATCGGAGATAGTGGTTCCAATTGAGGTGGTTTTTGGATTGATTGGAGGAATAAGAAATGTGGAGGTTTATAATTGAAACTATCTCTACAATGGTCAAATCATAAAAAGTAGAATTATCTTTTATAAGCTTTGTAGAATCATCGATGGTCATTGGATCCTCGTTATATAATAAATCATCAATTAGTAAACATGCATTACATTTTTTAAAAACATTAGAAAATTCACCACATGAATCTCTTTCTAGAATGTCTATTAATGATAAAAAAGAGATAAGGGGTCAGAGAAAAAGTAAAAGTTTTTATAGGATTAGGCGACACGTCATTGCGATCAATGAAAAGAGCATAATGTTATTCTGAGGGTTGCTTCATGGAATCAAGGATGCTGAAATGGAAATTATCACCAATAAAATCAATATATAATGTAGCACTATGAACATTGGTTACAATTTTGGATGTTTTCAAGAAAGGTGTCCCAATAATTATCAGCACATGTTAATTTATCCTACTATCTTTTATTTTAAACATGTAAAAACATTCAGAAAAAAATAAGTTTTAAACCATCACAAGTACAACCTCTATTACCCCAAAGGGGTGTGTGATGCTCCAATTCTCTAATTGAACTACTAAACATGTAAGTTTCGACTCCCCAATATATAATAAAGGGTAAATAAATTGATCCATCGCATTTATTGAAGTTCTTAAATCAATCATAACATCAAAGAAGAAAAACTCCCATATGGTATATGGAAGTGAGAATATCCTAGGGTCCTTGTATTTGGAAGGAATTACTAACTAGATAAATTAGGGTATGTTCCTCCCATGTATATAACCCTTTCACCCCCCTGAAGTTATCATTTGTATATTTTTAAATCCTTCAAAAATTTTCATATCATGACATTTCCATTATGACATTGATCAAAGAAATATTAACTTAAACCTTTTTAAAAGTTTATAGGATTAACTTATAACATTCATTTTACCTTGGTGTATTGTGTTAGGTTGATCATTGAGGAAAGGGTAGTGACATTATTGAGCTAAGGGAATCATCTAGTGGCACTTTCTTTCCCTTACTATGACCTCTATTCAAGTTTTTTTCTTTATTTAGATTTTTAGGGATGATTGGAATGGTGGTTTCCTTTGAAGTGGATGATTTGGATGTAGTGGTCGTGGGAATATTATGTTGAGTGCCACTCTAAAGGGTACTAGAACAACCATTTACCTTATCCCCTGGGTTTACTATAGGTTGAAAAGAAATTTTACTTAACCCTTGTCCTTGGATTTCTCCAACCAAGTTAACTAGATTCTTGAATTGAGTTCATAAGTCATGAATAGTATCTTGGATAGTTTATTGGAATTTTATATTGGTAAAAACAATTTCTTTTATTAGGTCCTCTCAGATATACTCAAAATTTCAATGGAGTTTTAGAAAATTCCTTGGCACTATAGGAAAAAGTGCCTTTTATTTGTATGTTTTATTAGCTGTTTTTGAAAACACACCTAATTTCATTACCCGCATTTTCAAAAATATCCAAAGAAATGTAGTGATGATAACTTATTTTCATTTTTAAGCATAAATAAATAGCCCTATTTGAAAAATGAAGCTAATTGGTTATGCTTTTAAAAATGTGAAGAATGTTTAAAAAAAGGCTATTTAGTGATGTTTTTTAAAAGGCAATCAATTAGTCATGTTTCTAAAAATGCGGCCATTTTTTCATCACCATATTCCCCCTCATTTTTTTAAAAAAATGAAGGTAATGAAATTGGCCACATTTTTAAAGATGGATAATATAAAAATAAAGAAACACTAAAAAGAAACAAATAAATAACGATTATAAAACATAATTAAAAAGTTTTAATTTTATCCTACATGGATTTGTTAAATAATATAATTTTATAAACTATAATTTTTATTTCAAATATTTTTTATCAAAACATAACATTCAAAAAAATCATAAATTTAGGATGAGGTGTACTATTATTGTTGTGAAAGAGGAAAATCCATGAAACAGAACTCCTCAAAACATATCAAACAATACAAATAGGTAACACTGCAATATAACCTTCTTAATAACCAAATGGAAACGTGCAAACACTAAAAAAAGACTAACAAGGTGCTTCAACAACTCTAAGAAGAACCCATGATTGCAATCAATGGAAGAGGCAACCTAAGAAGCAAAAAAATATGGGCACATTATCACACCAAATATGTACAAGTGTTTTTCTTTTAACATTTTTAATTATTTTTTTCAAGAATTAAAGTGTAAATATATTTTTCAGAATGGAAGAAACAAACTTTTTTTTTCAAATCTTAAGTGACTCCTATGAAGGTCCACTAGATAACGATTTTTTAAGAATTGTAAATAAAACTTATCACTTATGATATACAGTTTGGAAAATAAATAGTGCATATTTTATAAAAAAAAACTTGATTACATTCTATAAAAAATAACCAAAATAAGTGGGAGAAAGTACGTTTTAAAATTTTCAATTTGGAGACATTTATACAAAACCACTTATAAGTGGTTAAGTATTGTAAATAAGTGCTTCCAAGCATTTAGCTATCGACTTAAGATTAAAACTGTCATAGTAAATGAAAAATCAGCAATAAAAACACCAATAAGTAATGTCAAATGTACCAACATTATATTTAGCTTCAAAAGAATACTTTAGGTATGACATTCATTTTTAGAGGCTAATTCATTTTTTCAATTTTAAAATATGTAATTGAAAATTTAAATGAAAAATAATTTTAAAAATTTAAACGGGAGTAAAAAAGTGTTCAAAAGGAACAATAAGATGCTTAAAATACAGGATACAAGACGACTTCTGGATGACTATAAATGTGATGAAAGGAATTAAATTGGTATTTTAAAATAACACATAACATTTATTCCAAAAAATAAGGAGTGTTAGAGAATATAACATGTTCACTATTGAGAATGTTATTTTCCATTTTCAATATCAAATAAAATTAAAATAAAAAACGCTTAATGAAAATAACTCTACCACTCACCACTTTTAGGAAGCATCTTGGAATGAAAAAAATTAGTGAAAACTGGGGAATGAGTGGGAGGAGCATAGATCCAGAGACGTTGTTTCTTTCATCGGAGCAGAAAATGGGGAATGAGTGGGAACTTTTCAAGGAGAATGTTAGACCCTTGAAGAGAGGTCGGCAAGTTGGCCTCTTGAACAAAACCCTAAAACCCCAGACCGACAATCAACTCAAGAAATCTCTCCTCGTTACCAGAAGGCTTGACTTTATTATACTTTAATATCATTTCCTGGTGGAGATGGATCGACACTAGTTGTGATTTATGAACAGTGCGTGCGTGCTTTCTGGCATTCAGATCCCTACAAGGACGACCTCCGCTACCTGAAAGTGTGGTTGGAATATGCTGAAAATTGTACAGATGCTGAAGTCATTTACCGCTTTCTGGATGCAAGTAGAATCGGGCAGTCCCATTATTTGTATTTCATATCATATGCCTTATACATGGAATCCAAGAGCAAAATAAAAAGCGCTAATGAGATGTTTAATTGTGGCAAATCAAGGAATGCTCAACACAGAGGAAAATTGGAAACAGAAAGAGAGCCCACAAAAAAACTGATGGGGGCAGATTCGCCCAGCTCATCATCTTCAAGAATCAGAAACAGGGTTTCAGGTGGCTTCAGAGGGAGGTGCATTGCATGGGAGGTGACACAATGTAAGAATCCTGTCATGTGTTTCTTTTAAGTCATATAACATTTGTCCTATAGGAGGGTCTAAACCCCTCTGTAGCATAATGCTGTTATGCATTTTTTGTGTGTGTGAAAATGCACGTCATGCCTCATAATGAATCATGTCATGTGTTTCTTTTAATTCATATAACAAGTGTCCTTGTAACGACCCAAACTTTTTAAATAGTATATTAACTTACTCTTAACGATTTAATAAAGATGTTAATGGTTAATGCAGAAAGAGGAGTCGATGGCTTCTTCCAGTAGACTCGAACCTTATGAAGCCCACCTATTAGAGCTTGGGAAGGAGGTGGCATCTTTGGGCTTCGCTTTGGACCAAGCCCAAGTCGAACTCCAGCGTGTCAACCTTTAACAGAAACGCCTACGGGAGAAGTTCAAGTTAGTAGAGATTACTACTAGGGAAATGTTATCTAAGCCTCCCTCAGATTCTCTCACCATAGCACACCTTACACTTAGGTCATATGCCGGTATTATAAGGGGCTATGTGACGAGACCCTAGCTTCCTTGTGTGATACTTTGGGATGAATAAATTGAGATTTCTTCCTTTGGTGATGTTTGTGAAATTTCAATTGTTCGGATAATTTTAGGATGTATTTTATTGATGAATTTTGAAAAAAGGATATTTTAAAATATTTATGTAAACCTTAAATAATTAATGATGTATAATGATTTTCAAAAAATGGTCTTCTACAAAAGTGTTCAGTAAGGAATTTGGAGTCTAATAAGATCAACATTTTTTTATGAATAGTAAATTATGAATAGTGATTTTACGCTTAGGATTAGTAATGTGACCAAATGGATTAGTAATTTCACTCAAGGAAAGTTTTAATATAAATTAGACACATATATTAAGTAATGTGATTCACTAAAATGGGTAAATAACAGTTTCATAAATTATTAATCAAGTATTAGTTTTTTGGGGTGAATAGTGTTTTTAATTAAAAATTAAATTAAAAATATTTAGAAAAATATTTTTATAAAATGGACTTTATTTTTGAACTCAGAGCACCGATATTATGTTATGGTAATTTTTGGGGTTTTTTCTAAGGAAATGAATTTTTGGTGAATAGTGTTTTTATTTAAAAATTAAATTAAAAATATTTAGAAAATTATTTTTATAAAATGGAGTTCATATTTTTAATCAGAGCGTCGATATTTGGTTAAGGTGAAATTTTCGTATTTTTCTGAGAAAGATGAATTTTCAGTGAATAGTAAAAAAAAGCAGTTTTAGGGTTTCGGTATGTCTAATGACATCATAGTTGTGTCATAATGATTTCATGAGATATTTTAAGGGTTGGACAACCTTAGGTGATGAATTATTGTTTTGGGGGCCCCATGTGGCCTAACTTCATGGGAAATATCATGAGAGAGCACATGGTTTTGAGTAAAGCACTTGTGAGGTGTCCCTTGGCCATTAATGCCTTGTCCCCTCACTTTCCCTATAAATACCAAGCCCTACTATCATCCTTTCGACTCAAAAACCATACTCAATGAAGTTCTAGTCTCCTTACCTCCCAAGGAGTCCTCCCAAAGTTCCCCCAAGCCCTCAAGGTCCAAACCTTTGAGTTTTAAGAGTTACGTTTTAAGGTAAGGGATCCGACCTCTCTCTTCTTTTCAAGTAATCTCTTTTATGTCATTTCTTTTATACTCCATGTTCTTATGTTGGAGTATGTTCTTATATATTCATATTAATTCCCTTTTCATGTTCATATGATGAGAGACCCCATCTTTCTCTCATCAATTCGTTTTAAGAATGTTTAAGTGGCGCCGTTAGGCTGCCGAAATTTTAAGGGGATTCTTTCACCCTTCTCATTCTTTTCAAAGTTCTACTTTCATGTCAAGTCTTTCAAGTTCCTTTTTAATTATTTTGGGGTATGATCTCTATATCTATCATAATTAACTCTTATGTTCATATGATGAGGGACCCTATTTGATCTTTTCAATTCATTTTTGGTTGAAGTTTATGTAACGCCGTTAGGCTGCCGAATTTTCATAAGAGAAATCTAATTTTTGTCTTCCTTCCATGTTTTTCATTTCATATGGTATATTTTTAAATTTCATTACCATGTTCTTGAATCCCTTATATTTTTTCCCTCTACTGTTTTATGGGTCATTTATGAATGTTTGACCCATGTCCCCTCTCTTTTCAATGTTTTCTAAAAACCTTGTAACATAGCCGTTATGCTGCAGAATTTTCGTCTCAAAATGCCTCTCTCTTTTCTCAAAATTATTTTATGTTATAAAGTGAATACTCAAAGCTCTTATTTATACAAGGGTATTCACATATATATCAAAATGTTCTATTTTAAATTCTTGGATTTACATACATGAAACCCTCTTTCCCTTTTCTGTGGGTTTAAAGTGACATAAAGATCATGTCTTTAAAGCAGTTTTTAAAACGTTATGATTATGAAATGAAACCCATTTATTTTATGCTATATGGGTTGTTTATGAAATTATTGATGATGATATATGTGGCTCACATGATAATAAAGACATGTCAAGGGTGCTCCCAGATATCACTCCAATGCATTGGGTAAAGGCTTAATCTCTAGAGATGACTTTTAGACTGATACCTTGGTGAATAACCTTGGTAATTTTTAATGACACCTTGGGGATGGACCTTGGTGAAACGAAATGATTGTCAATATTAAATGTTATAGCCACATCTTCAAGTTATGAAAAATGTTATTTTTATTATGATGTATCTCATGATTCCTTTCTCATGCCTTAAAGTTCTTTTCATGTCCTTATTGAAGTATCTCAAGTTCACTTGTAAAATGTTTCTCTTGTTTCCCTTACTGGGCCTTCTGCTCACCCTTTCTTTTGATGTATGTCCCCAGGTTATGAGATGTAGTAATGAACCTTGGATGAACTTAAGGAGAATCCTTTAAAGTGTTTAAGAGGAATTTTTTATGTTGTTTTCATGTATTATGTTCCTTGTTTCCAAGACACTAAACCTTAAAGATCCTCAATTCCGTGTAATGAAATGAAAGTTTATGTTATAAAAAGACGGGATGATATAGTTGGTATCAAAGGATGGTTTAGTTATTTGTGGAAATTAGGATATAAAAACTTTAGGAAGAACCCTATAGAAAAGTTTAAATATAGGAAAACTTCCTGGTATTTTGGTAAGTATTGAGTGGGTGGTTTATCAAACAAATACATCCCTGTCTGGATACGAGCAGGTAGAGGCGGCTCTGGCACATATGTACATAGGGGTAAAACCTGAAAACACCGCTTTGAGCTAGAATCGAACAGGAACTAGTGCATGATAACGGGCCTTGCTGTACTCTTGGTTACGAAACTCCCGGGGGATATGTTTGGTTAATCACAAGCTTTTTATGAATCATTATGAAGGAATTATAGAGAAGTGTAATTGTCTAAGAATGAAGTCTTAGTTAAAAGATTCATAAATGAAATAAGTTCTCACTAAGGTTTTATTATTTTAGAAAATGGCGGGCAATAGGAGGAACCGTGCCAATGGTGACCGCAATGCACCATGTGCTGACGGCCCTCCGATGGAAGCCGGAATGGAAATATTCATGCGAATGATGAACCAACTGACTCAAGTTATGAGTAATAACTTGAATCAAGCTGAGAGGCCGATCTCACCACGAAGGGAACAACACTCTGTTGAGTCCTTCATGCGTAAACGACCACCATCATTCAGTGGATCTACTAACCCTTTGGTTGCGGAACAATGGATAAGCTCCATTGAAAAGATCTTTTATGTACTCCTTTGTTCGGAACAAGAAAAAGTCACCCTTTCTGTTTATCGCCTAGAGGGAGAAGCTGATCAGTGGTGGTCACTGGTCAAAAACACGAAGCCTAGAGGAGAGATGGAAGCTATGGAGTGGGAAGAGTTCTGGGGAATATTCTTTAACAAGTATTTCCCTCGTTCCATGAGAACGAGAATGGAGAAAGAGTTTCTTGAGCTGAAGCATAAGGAGAACGAATCTGTCGGAAGCTATGAGATGAACTTCACCCGACTTTCACGATATACCTCTAGCTTTGTCATGGATCCAAGTGGGAAGGTTGATAGATTTTTCGGTGGGCTGAGACCTCATCTGCGGAAGAATTTAGCCAACTGTTACTACGATAGCTACGGGGAGATCGTGCGGAGTGCAATGAAAGTCGAGCTGGAGTTTGCTGATACGCAGTGGTCTCATAAATCAAATGAAAAGAAGAGATCTTTGGAGCCCAGTTTAGGGAAGACTTTTGATCAGGGAAGAGGTGGAAAGCAAATGAAACTTACCACATGCAATAAATGTGGGAAGAAGCATCCGGGGAACTGCTTGGTCGGAAGTGGCAAGTGCTACAAGTGTGTAAGAGGAGGCCATATTGCTCGGAATTGTCGTAGTGAGGTGAAGCCTCAACTCCCCAACACTAATGACAGAGGAAAGATGGTTATGGAATTACCCGAAGTCCATTTCTTCAAGTGTGGACAGCTTGGGCACTATGCTAATCTCTGTCCAAATCCAAGGGCAGTGGAGGGGAATCACCATGAACCTCAGCAAAGGCCAGGGGAGCAAGGTCGTGCTTTTTCTATCACGAAAACTGAAGTTGAAGCTCCGAATGATGTGGTAGTAGGTACTCTTGCTGTCCTCTCAAAACTATCAACTACTTTGTTTGATTCTGGTTCTATGCATTCCTTTATTTCCTCCAAGTTTTCAAAGAATATAGAATCAATCCCCGAATTTCTTGAGGTAGAGTTGTCAGTCAAGACTCCAAGTGGGATTATCCTTGCATCAACAGTGTTTAGAGAATCTAGTGTTTACTTTAGTGAGAAAAATCTTATCACAAATATAGTAGTCATTCCCATGTTGGAATTCGACGTTATACTAGGGATGGACTGGCTCTCAAAGTATAATACTAGGATCAAATGCAGAATTAAGGAAATCTTAGTAGTCTTGAATAAACAACCTACAGTTATCTTCCAAGGAGAGATATCCTGAACTGATCCCTATCTAGAAGCACCTCCTATAGCTTTCTTTATAGAGTTAATCGGTGATGATGAAGAAGGAAAAGGGAGCATACAAATAGATGATGTTCCAATTTTTCAGAAATACATGGATGTATTTCCTGAGGAGTTACCTGGACCTCCCCCAGAAAGAGAGGTAGAGTTCTCCATTGAACTCGTACCTGGATCTCAACCGATATCGAAGACCCCATATAGAATGGAAAATGTAGAGCTATAAGAGCTAAAGAAACAACTCCAAGACTTGTTGGAGAAGGGGTTTATCCGACCGAGTGTGTCTCCTTGGGGGGCACCAGTTCTCTTTGTGAAGAAGAAGGATAGATCAATGCATCTATGAATTGATTATAGAGAACTGAACGGGATCACAGTGAAGAACAGATACCCTCTTTCAAGAATTGATGATTTATTTGACCAACTTCGTGGGGCTCAATTATTCTCTAAGATTGACCTTCGATCTGGTTATCATCAACTGAGGGTGAAGAAGGAAGATATTCCAAAGACCGCCTTCCGATCAAGATATGGGCATTATGAGTTTACTGTTATGCCCTTCGGCTTGACTAATGCTCCTGCTATCTTCATGGATTTGATGAATAGAGTCTTTAAGGACTACCTTGATAACTTTGTGGTAGTTTTTATTGATGATATTTTGATATAGTCAAAAAGTCGTGAGGAGCATGAAGATCATCTAAGGGTTATTTTGAAAACTCTGCGGAAGGAGAGGCTCTTTGGAAAGTTCAGCAAGTGTGAGTTTTGGTTACAACAAGTGGCTTTCTTGGGGCACATCGTAACCAATGAAGGAATCTCGGTAGACCCTGCAAAGACAATGGTTGTGGAGGAGTGGCCTCAACCCACAACAGTAACTGAGATTCGTAGTTTCCTTGGTTTAGCGGGATATTATAGGAGGTTTGTGAAAAAAATTTCATGAATTTCTAATACACTAACCAAGTTGACTCGAAAAGGGGTTAAGTTCATCTGGACAAAGGAATGCGAGGAACGTTTCCAAGAGCTGAAGAAGAGATTGGTTACTGCACCTGTGTTAACACTACCCTCTATCGGAGAAGGATTCGTTATTTTTAGCAATGCATCTCTAAAAGGGCTTGGGTGCGTCCTCATGAAAAATGACAAGGTAATTGCTTATGCATATTGATAGTTGAAGATTCATGAGCAGAATTATCCTACGCATGATCTAGAGCTGGCGGCAGTTGTTTTTGCTCTAAAGATATGGAGGCACTATCTTTATGGGGAGAAATGTGATATATACACCGACCACCAAAGTCTAAAGTATATTTTCACACAGAAAGAATTGAACATGAGAAAAAGGAGATGGTTGGAGCTTATTAAAGACTATAATTGTTCAATTCATTATCACCCTGGAAGAGAAAATAAAGTCGCGGATGCGTTAAGCAGGAAAGACACTGTTGTTCTGGAAACAATGAGGATCCTAGGAGATCCCTTGATTAAAGATCTAGTAAAACTGGACATGGGAATTATAAGTAAAGGGACATCATTAACCCTATCCCAAATGATTTCTCAACCTTCATTACTAGAGAAGATCAAGAAGGCTCAAAAAGAAGATCCTTTGCTGCAGGAGAAGTTTGAGGCTGTAAAGGATGGGAAGTTCCCTGACTTCAATATTGATCAAGAAGGTGTATTGAAATTTCATACAAGACTATGTGTTCCATCTATTCCGGGGATAAAGAAAGAACTGATGGATGAATCTCATAGCTCTACTTTCTCTATACATCCGGGAAGCACTAAGATGTATAGAGACCTTCGTGATCATTATTGGTGGGATAACATGAAGAGGGAGATTGCTGATTTCACTATAAGGTGCCTGGTGTGTCAGCAAGTAAAGGCAGAAAGACAACTTCCTAAGGGGGTATTACAACCGCTACCCATACCAGTATGGAAGTGGGATAATATCACTATGGACTTTGTAATTGGTCTCCCAAAAAAATCCAAAGGAAACAATGCGATATGGGTTATTGTGGACCGTCTCACCAAGACAGCCCATTTTATCTCTATTCGGGAAGATTTCTCTCTGGATCAGCTTGCCAAGATATACGTAAATAAAGTGGTGAGGCTGCATGGGGTACCACTATCCATCATGTTTGATCGTGATCCAAGATTCACATCAAAATTCTGGAGAATTCTTCAACATGCTCTGAATACTGAATTGAATTTTAGTACGGCCTATCATCCTCAAACTGATGGCCAATCTGAAAGGACTATTCAGACACTCGAAGACATGCTGAGATTATGCTCAATGGAATTTAAAGGTGGATGGGATCAACAACTCCCTTTAGTGGAGTTCTCCTATAACAACAGCTTCCATGCGAGTATTCAGATGGCACCCTATGAAGCTCTGTACGGAAAGTGATGTAGAACTCCTACTTGTTGGGATGAAACTGGTGAGAGAAAGCTTCTTGGGCCTGATCTTGTGCAAGAGATGACAGAATAGGTTCATGCCATCCAACAACACATAAAGGCTGCTCAGAGTCGGCAGAAGAGCTATGCTGACAATCGTCGAAGGGACTTGGAGTTTGGTGTTGGTGACAAAGTCTTCCTTCGAATTTCTCCATGGAAGAGAGTCATGCGGTTTGGGAAGAAAGGGAAACTCATCCCTAGGTACATTGGCCCCTATGAAATCCTTGATCGCATAGGATCAGTGGCCTATCGTCTAGCACTTCCACCGAACCTAGATCAAGTTCACAATGTCTCCCATGTATCTCTCTTGAGGAAGTACATACCCGACCCTTCGCATGTACTGAACCCAGAGGTGGTACAACTGGAACATGACCTCTCTTATGAGGAGCGACCAGTGGAGATCTTAGACCGTAGAGACAAGGTTCTACGAAACAAGACTACCCACCTTGTGAAAGTGTTGTGGAGGAATCATAAATATGAAGAAGCGACTTGGGAGCATGAGGAAACGATGAAGCAAAAGTACCCTCACCTTTTCGACTAGGCCTCAAGTATAAATTTCGGGGACAAAATTTCTTAAGGGGGGAAGAATGTAACGACCCAAACTTTTTAAATAGTATATTAACTTACTCTTAACGATTTAATAAAGATGTTAATGGTTAATGCAGAAAGAGGAGTCGATAGCTTCTTCCAGTAGACTCGAACCTTATGAAGCCCACTTATCAGAGCTTGGGGAGGAGGTGGCATCTTTGGGCTTCGCTTTGGACCAAGCCCAAGCCGAACTCCAGCGTGTCAAGCTTGAACAGAAACACCTACAGGAGAAGTTCAAGTTAGTAGAGATTACTACTAGGGCAATGTTATCTGAGCCTCCCTCAGATTCTCTCACCATAGCACACCTTACACTTAGGTCATATGCCGGTGTTATAAGGGGCTATGTGACGAGACCCTAGCTTCCTTGTGTGATCCTTTAGGATGAATAAATTGATATTTCTTCCTTTGGTGATGTTTGTGAAATTTCAATTGTTCGGATAATTTTAGGATGTATTTTATTGATGAATTTTGAAAAAAGGATATTTTAAAATATTTATGTAAACCTTAAATAATTAATGATGTATAATGATTTTCAAAAAATGGTCTTCTACAAAAGTGTTCAGTAAGAAATTTGGAGTCTAATAAGATCAACATTTTTTTATGAATAGTAAATTATGAATAGTGATTTTACGCTTAGGATTAGTAATGTGACCAAATCGATTAGTAATTTCACTCAAGGAAAGTTTTAATATAAATTAGACACATAGATTAAGTAATGTGATTCACTAAAATGGGTAAATAACAGTTTCATAAATTATTAATCAAGTATTAGTTTTTTGGGGTGAATAGTGTTTTTTAATTAAAAATTAAATTAAAAATATTTAGAAAAATATTTTTATAAAATGGACTTTATTTTTGAACTTAGAGCACCGATATTATGTTATGGTAATTTTTGGGGTTTTTTCTAAGGAAATGAATTTTCGGTGAATAGTGTTTTTATTTAAAAATTAAATTAAAAATATTTAGAAAATTATTTTTATAAAATGGAGTTCATATTTGTAATCAGAGCTTCGATATTTGGTTAAGGTGAAATTTTGGGATTTTTCTGAGAAAGATGAATTTTCAGTGAATAGTAAAAAAAAGCAGTTTTAGGGTTTCGGTATGTCTAATGACATCATAGTTGTGTCATGGTGATTTCATGAGATATTTTAAGGGTTGGCCGACCTTAGGTGATGAATTATTGTTTTGGGGGCCCCATGTGGCCTAACTTCATGGGAAATATCATGAGAGAGCACATGGTTTTGAGTAAATCACTTGTGAGGTGTCCCTTGGCCATTAATGCCTTGTCCCCTCACTTTCCCTATAAATACCAAGCCCTCCTATCATCCTTTCGACTCAAAAACCATCTTCAACGAAGTTCTGGTCTCCTTACCTCCCAAGGAGTCCTCCCAAGGTGCCCCCAAGCCCTCAAGGTCCAAACCTTTGAGTTTTAAGAGTTACATTTTAAGGTAAGGGATCCGACCTCTCTCTTCTTTTCAAGTAATCTCTTTTATGTCATTTATTTTATACTCCATGTTCTTATGTTGGAGGATGTTATTATATATTCATATTACTTCCCTTTTCATGTTCATATGATGAGAGACCCCATCTTTCTCTCATCAATTCATTTTAATAATGTTTAAGTGGCGCCGTTAGGCTGCCAAAATTTTAAGGGGATTCTTTCACCCTTCTCATTCTTTTCAAAGTTATACTTTCATGTCAAGTCTTTCAAGTTCATTTTTAATTATTTTGGGGTATGATCTCTATATCTATCATACTGAACTATTATTTTCATATGATGAGGGACCCTATTTGATCTTTTCAATTCATTTTTGGTTGAAGTTTATGTAACGCCATTAGGCTGCCAAATTTTCATAAGAGAAATCTAATTTTTGTCTTCCTTCCATGTTTTTCATTTCATATGGTATATTTTCAAATTTCATTACCATGTTCTTGAATCCCTTATATTCTTTCCCTCTACTATTTTATGGGTCATTTATGAATGTTTGATCCATGTCCCCTCTCTTTTCAATGTTTTCTAAAAACCTTGTAACATAGCCGTTATGCTGCAGAATTTTCGTCTCAAAATGCCTCTCTCTTTTCTCAAAATTATTTTATGTTATAAAGTGAATACTCAAAGCTCTTATTTCTACAAGGGTATTCACATATATATCAAAATTTTCTATTTTAAATTCTGGGATTTACATACATGAAACCCGCTTTCCCTTTTCTGTGGGTTTAAAGTGACATAAAGATCATGTCTTTAAAGCAGTTTTTAAAACGTTATGATTATAAAATGAAACCCATTTCTTTTATGCTATATGGGTTGTTTATGAAATGATTGATGATGATATATGTGGCTAACATGATAATAAAGACATGTCAAGGGTGCGCCCAGATAGAGCTCCAATGCATTGGGTAAAGGCTTAATCTCTAGAGATGTCTTTTAGACTGATACCTTGGTGAATAACCTTGGTAATTTTTAATGACACCTTGGGGATGGACCTTGGTGAAACGAAATTATTGTCAATATTAAATGTTGTAGCCACATCTTCAAGTTATGAAAAATGTTATTTTTATTATGATGTATCTCATGATTCCTTTCTCATGCCTTAAAGTTCTTTTCATGTCCTTATTGAAGTATCTCAAGTTCACTTGTAAAATGTTTCTCTTGTTTCCCTTACGGGGCCTTCTGCTCACCCTTTCTTTTGATGTATGTCCCCAGGTTATGAGATGCAGTAATGAACCTAGTATGAACTTAAGGAGAATCCTTTCAAGTGTTTAAGAAGAATGTTTTATGTTGTTTTCATGTATTATGTTCCTTATTTCCAAGACACTAAACCTTAAAGATCCTCAGTTCCGTGTAATGAAATGAAAGTTTATGTTATAAAAAGACGGGATGCTATAGTCCTATAGGAGGATCTAAACCCCTCTGTAGCAGAAAGCTGTTTTGCAATTTTTTGTGTGTGTGTGGAAATGCACATCATGCATCATAATGAAAATGTGGCAGATCAAGGTCCTTTATGCATTATTTTCTAGTTGGGCTAGCAGCAGTGAAACAGGTTAGATAGCATAATTGGGAGGGAGATTTGTGTTTATGGAGATTGTGCTGACCAACTTATTTATATTTTTGGAGCAGCTAAAATGTATGATCATGGATCATGTATATGAGATCAACGTGAATAGTGTGCTTCCTGATTGATCCCACTTAAATCTATAAAAAACTGGGAAAAAATTATCCCTATGATTAGTATAATCAATCATTTTTTTTAATTTAGCTATGTTTTTTTAATCTTTAATTTAACCATGTTTTTTTTCAAAAGATCACTAAATTCGCAATGATTTTTTTTTAAATTTCACTAATTCAACATGGTTTTTTAAAAACATGTTTAGTCTAGTCATTTTTTGATAACAGGGATAGAATAAAAAAGTAACCATGTTTTAAATAAATATAGCTAAAAAAGCATCATTAAATGCTTATTTTATTATAGTGTAGTGTTGGTCCGTGATTTTTGGGTTGTAATTGAGGATGGCTACCCTCCCTTAGTGGATACCATGAATGTTATGGATGGATGGAGTTATGTCCTTATCTAACTCTTGTATTCTTCCTTTCAATTTGAATAGGAAGGGTGGTAAGGTTTTTGGAAAGGGTTGCAGGGTCCAAGGGGTCTACTTCCGATAAAACCACTGGATGCAGCTCGACTGGAATTTATGAAAGCGAAAACAATGTTTTGGAATGAACCCATGCACCAACGCCCGAAACATAAAAAAATGAACCGTTCTCAAATTACTACGCTACTACACCCTCCTTTCAGACAATGCAAACAAGATCAATGGAAACAACGAAGAAAAAACATAAGACAATGAACAACACAAGAGATTACATGGTTCAGACTCATGTTTTAATGTATAGAGAAAATGTTTCTTTACTTTTATTTAGAAAAACAAAGGATGATTACAATTCTTAGAACATAACAATCACAAGTGATCAACCCTTCTTAAATAGGAGTGCCTAATCGGCACTTCAGGTTGATGTCACCATTTGATTTCTATAGAATGAGATCCACCTGAATCGATCTTCTTGAATGATCCTCCATTCGGTCAACTATCTCCATTGCCTCAGCTTTCCCTCCCAATGAACAGTGTTAGCTTTTGAAGATCTCACAATTCCTTAGTTTTTTATGCACTCCTCCAACAAGCATTTTTCGATGGATTGACTTCCGATAACACATTTTGGTTTAGCATATGGTCATCCAGACTTTGCTGCTACCGTTCCACCATCCCTTCAAGTTTCAGAAATTTATCCTCATAATTTTATCCTTTCGTTGGACTAGTTTTGTTTCCCTAAAAATGGTTTCCACACTTTGACTATAGCTCAACAATCTCCCACTTGGAAATCATATTTCTTGGCTTCACAACCGAGCCCCCCTTCAACTTTGGAAAAGCACCATTTGTTCTTCGAACTTTCGTGAAGCAACAACATGGTTTCCCACCACATCTTCCAATCATCCTAATCTGATTGAGTCACATCATCGTCTCAAGATATCCCAAGTAACCACATCCATCAACATGTCTGTTGGATTCCGAGCTGCTTCAATCTTTCATAAGTCTTTCTCCTCGTCCTCTAATAGCTTCCAGATAATGTGAAACCTCAAGTGAATGTGCTTCATTTGAGAATGAAAAATTGGATTCTTAGCTAAGTGAGTTGCACTTCGTGAATCATAAAAGTGCCTCCCATTACTTTTCCTCCTTCCAAGATCCTCCAACAAACCCTTAAGCCAAATCAACTACTTTCTTACTTTCGTCAAAGCAATATACTTAGCTTTTATTGTTGAGAGAGTGACGGTTGGTTAAAGTTTTGGACATCCAACTCATTGTTGTTCTACCGAATGTTGACACGTATTTGGATGTGCTCTTTCGTGAGTCAGAATCTTCCCCAATGTTTGAATATGCAAATCCTTACAAAGACTCATCCATTCTGAAGCAATGTGTCATGCTTCCAAAACCCTTCAAGTACCAAATAATCCATTTCACTGCCTCTGAGTGTTCCTTTTCAGGGTTCGACATGTATCTTCTGATGACTCACATTTCCCATGTAATGTTAGGATGGGTACAAACATTAAATAAATATTTTCAAACAATTTCTTAGTATTTAGCATAATCATTCCATTTCCACACCCATGCACACACACGATGCATGCAACCATGGAACTCCCTATACTCACGAGTGGTGAGTCACCATGTCACCAAGCCGTCACTTGGTGACCCAATTTGACAGTGGTACTTCCGACCATGATCCATCCTTGGTTTATCTTTAATTGACAATGGTACTTTTGACCATTACCCGTCCCATATGAACATGAACACACACCAACAATTTTATGCCAAATTGCCAATAAAACATTTATTTAACCAAAATCTCATCTTTCAAAACCCACCCTTTTGAAATCACATCAAACAAGGATTGTCCAAATAAATTCCCAAAAGAGATTTTCAACAAGCATGAACATTTTTTAGAAAAGATCAAGTCAATAAGTTCCAGAACGGTAGAGTGGGAGAGAAGTCACCTACTTCGATTACATTTTCACAAAGGATCATAAGAAATTCTACGGACCAACCTCTTCTTTCCACTCCTCTATCAAAACCCAAGTTGATCTCATTACCACAAATCCAAACCCATAGTCTCGGTCGTACCCATCGATCTAGGGTTCCAAGAGAGACAAATCAAGGAGATCCAAGATGAGAAAGGATGTTATGACCAGTCCCCCAGGGCCCGTGCCGTGATTACCCCAAGCCCGCCTCCCAAAGGCCAGGGGCTGACGACTAGCGCCGAAGGTATTATCCTGCAAGTGGGAGGTATTTTCCGAGTACTTGTACACACACACACACACACTCACAACCCCAACCCACAAAGCTAAAAAGGAGAACATGCATACCACTAAAACAACCACTGAGAGTAGAGGTACAAGCTGTAAGTAAAAAATGGGTTAGAATACAAACCCAACAAAAGACAACCTGCAAACAAGGGAGTACAAGGTCTCTGATAATCCGTCCACATAACACCCTACCTGAAGGGTTGGTGTAGAGTAGCTTCCAGAAGTCGTAGGAACATGCATCGCCTGTCCAATCTCACTGGGTACCGCCTGGTCATGGACCACCAAGGTCTCTGTCAAAGCGTCGGTCATCTGCACAAGACACGACACGTGCGGGCGAAACCCGTGTAGGGGTGAGTAATAAAATACTCAGTAGGGACCCCAAACCACAAAAAAAACGACCACAAAGAAAACACCACCAAGAATGTACAATCAGCTCAACAAAGATATGTGTCATCAACACATATAACAAGAACATCCGGGTATACTCATAAAGGATTCCAATATGCAACGTCTCCTCCACTTCCAACTTTATGGTTCCGTGTGTAGCACGCTCGATTTCGGGTGGTCCCACTCCTCGAGCTATCTGGTAGTAACCACGTGGAGTAAGTCTACCAAAAGTATCCGAGAGAACCTCTGGTCTTGATATGTCACGATGTTTCCCTGATACGTTTGATCTCACCGAGACAAGGAGTCTCGGTGTCACAACCAATCCTTTGTCACAGGATTATACTCAAGGCACGCTCGCCCTGGGAGGACTCACTCCTTGAGCCACCAAGTAATCAGAGACCTTCGCTAAGAGGTTTCACTTCCTTGGGCCCCACCCAAAGAGAACACACTGAGAACCACCTGAAGTACACTGCTTCAGTCGTAATGATGAACATCTTGTATTGTTGAGGGACTCATCCCCAATGAGTTGCTGGAGTCTGTCAGGCCACTAAGGTTTGCTCGTATGTCGGGCCACTGAGGTCTGCTTGGCTACTCGTCTGTCAGATCACACAGTTCTGGATGACTATTCGTCTATCGGGCCACACAGGTCCGCACAACTGCTAGTCTGCTGGGCCACACTGGTCGGCACGGTTCCTCGTCTGCCAGGCAACTGAGGTCCGCTCAGCTACTCGTCTGCCGACCACAAAGGTCCGCACGACTACTCGTTTGTCGAGATACATAGGTCCGTACGACTACTGAGGTCTTCTCATCTGTTGGGTCACTAAGGTCTGCTTGGTTACTCATCTTCCGGGTCACATAGGTTTGCACGACTATTCGTCTGGCGGGTCACATAGGTATGTACGACTGCTCGTCTGCTGGGCCACATTGGTCTGCACGACTGCTCGTCTTTCGGGCCACTGAGGTCTGCATGACTACTCGTCTGGTGGGCTACATAGGTCTGCACGACTACTCGTCTGTCAGGCCACTGAGATTCACTTAACACTTCCTTCTCGTCACAAACAGTCACAAGATTCCTGCTTGTAGCGCGCTTGATTTCAGGAGAATCTACCCCTCAAGTCATCAGTAATATCTCAATATCCACGGAAACTCACTTGGAGTATGTCAAAAGGGCTGCTTCGTTGTGAGGGTTCCAACGCTCCAAATGGATCTTCAATTGAACGTACGATTTACATGTTATGACCATTTTAGTAAAAAGGGGTCAGTTGGGTACGAGTCCCGATTCGATCTGATCAGACTAGTCCAGCTCGGGGTCCACTAACCCGACTCGGGTCTGTCCCGACCCGAATCTGACCCGGTCCGGCTGGGTTCGGCCTGGCCCATTGTGTGGGTTGGATCGGTTTGCTTGGGACGCGACGGGTGCCGCGTCCCACTCGTGGGTCGCTGCTGCAGTCCAATTGGACCACATCCTCCAGCCGTGCGACACGGCGCGGCTCACCGCGTCCGCTCATGTCACTGTCGTCGGCCATTGTCTGCGGCCCGATCCACCACCCGCAGTTGATGTCGCAAGCCCTTCTCTCTGTCGGCGCGTGTCACCCCTGCACCACCGTAGCTGTTGGGCCACGACCTTCTGTGTGTCGCCCATGACCTCCTACCACAGGCCTCCTCCGTCACCGCAATGCGCTATTGACGGGCACCGCCTTCTGTACCGTTGCGGCCGTCGAGCCGCAGCCTCTGCTTGCCACTGCGGTCTCCGCCTGGACTATGGATCGCCATCACCGCGATCTTAGACTTTTTTCCGGGTTGTTGCAGCGATGAAGTTCGAGAATTCATAAGAGTGAGGGAGGTGGGAAACTCACATGAACACCCAAGGTGGATGGATCAAGCCTTGTTCGTGTCAGCCTTGATTCCTCCACGTAAGAATTTAAGGGAATCTAAATGAAGAATTAGAACCAAATCACAAGCTCAACACTGATCCACTTTCCTAATGAATATCCCAAAAATTAAACTCACCCCACATTTATCACGCACAATCCATGAATCATTATGTCCGTTGAATGATTCACGATCGTCGTGGAGATTTAAAAACGGGGAAATGAATTTAATTAAACAGACACCCTACCTGGAAAAAGGATCGGTCGACGTCAGGGTCCGATCGTCATTGGCGATCCGTTAAGAGACATCACAATATGTCGTCTCGTTAACCATCGATCTGTGATTCTTCATTGTTGGTGATTCGTCGCTCACCAATGGAATTCCTCCAGAGCCTCAAAGTAATCTCTCATGTTGTCCCCTGATCCCGTATCTCTATTAATCAACTTAATGGAGGAAATGTGTTTCAGCGTTTCTGTTACGCCAAGTCGCCGTGTCATTACACTGTTTCATTTATGAAATGAAACAGCTACCTCGTCACTACGTTTCAATTAAACATTTTCGAATAAAATAAAAATTTTAAGTTTATTTTATTTTTCCTTAAAACGTCTGAAAATTAACTTTTACCCTCGACCCGCCTTGGTTGAGGTTAGGCCCTGCCTAAGGAAAGCGCACCCTCAGGTGCTCAATGGTACTCTCAGATTTCTAATCCGAGTTACCATTTATGAGTTATTGAAAATAAAATAATCTTTATTTAATTATTTTTTTTATAGCCATGTCCCAAAAACTACTTTCCATAGTTAACCCACGCTATCCAATGTTAGGCTCCACCTAAGGATAGTATGCCCTTACGAGCTCAAACGTGGTCTCATATTTTCAATCGGAGACACCGTTTGTGAGTTATAAAGATTTGAAAAATAAAATAATTTTATTTAATTATTTTATTTACAGTTATTTCATTTTTGAGATTTCTCATTGGAGACCCACGCTGACTAAACGTAAGTCGCGCCTAGGGTAAACTCACTACTCTGAATGCAATGATGCCCTCCGATTTTTAATCAGGGCACTCGTTTAAGAGTTATTCCATTTTTTTCAGGAAAACTACTCATGAGTGCTAATTAAAAACTTAACAAAGTTCGAACAATTGTTTCGGGCTCACCAGGCCATGGAATCAAGTGCCGTTTGAGCACCTGGTCTTGAAATAATCCCATATAATAAAAAAAATTACATGGAATTCCAGGACATTATAAAGACGGAGACACTAACCATTTATTCCACACAAAAAATGCTCAAATATCCATTTCCAGTAGAGTTTGGATGTCAAAAATCACTTAGGGAAGCCTTGGAAGTCAAGAGGGAGAAGAGAATGTCAAATGAGAAATATTACACCTGCAGGCTGGGTAAAACTGGATGGGCCTGAAAGATTCACAATATGAAAGGGTTTCACACCGTGAAATCCTCAAGAGGCCACTTACACTGATATTTTTGTCACCTCAACTTATTTTTCGAGAGTAATTGATTTGAATGATGTGAATGGTTTTCACATCCTGCACGGCCCATGTGAAACCATTCACGCTTTGAAATGTTTCACAAAATCTACCCTAAAAAATTCACGATGTGAAACCCTTTCACGATGTGAATGTTTCCTACAGAAATTTCCAACAGCCAGACCTCAAGCTCTCCTCCTCTTATACCAATGAACACTTCAATTAAAAATTCCAATGAATTCAAACATAAAAAAGAACAAGCATAAATAAATTGCATACCTCAAACTGGGGGTGCTAAATTCTCCCCACCTTTGGGCTTTTCATCCTCGGGAAGTTGGAACAAATTAGGCCATTGCTCCCGCATAAACTTTTCTCATTCCCATGTTTCCTCTTGAACCTGACCATGCTGGCATAATACTCGCAATAATGAAATAGATCTCCCTCGAAGGGTCTTTTCCTACCTTTCCAGAACCCATATCGGTTCGTGGATAAAAGTCTCATCTGGCTCAAGGGTAACATGATCCCAACTAATCACATGTCATGGACCAAGATGGTACTTCTTTAGTTGAGAAACATGGAAAGCGTTATGAACAACATTGAATCTCAGTGGTAACGCTAACTGGTACACAACAGTGCCAATCTGTTCTATAACCTTGAGTAGTCCCACATACCATGGCACTAACTTCCCTTGTTTACCTAAGCGTTGATGTACAATTTTCGGCAACACCTTCAAGAAACACATGGTTACTGACATAAAAAGATAAGGGTCGACGATGGTTATTTTTGTAAAAAAAATTCCTGCTTTGAGATGTAGCCATCGACTATCAGATCATTTTAATTTTCTCCATAGTCTCATGAATAAGACTAGGACCAATCAAATATGTATCTCCTATTTCCACCCAACATAGAGGAGAACAAAAAATCCAACCATACAAAGCCTCAAATGGCGACATCCGTATTGTCACCTAATAACTATTGTTATAGGATAATTCAACCAGAGGCATATGATCCTCCCATGAACCACCAATGTTCATGACACACACTCTGAGCATATCTTACATTGTTTGAATAGTGTGTTTTGACTGTCCATCTTCCCATGGACGATATGTTGTGCTCATATTCAATTGACTTCCAAGAGCCTATTGTAACGATATCCAAAATCAAGAAGTGAAACATGGATCTCTGTTAGATACAATTGAATCTGGAACTCCATGTAATCTGGCCACTTCTCGGATATACAATTTTGCAAAGTCCTCCACCATGTTGGATTCTCCAATAGGGGTAATGTGTGCCGAATTGGTTTGTCTATCTACTACTACCCATATAACATCATGTTTCCATAAAATTATCATCAAGTCTATGACAAAATCTATTGTAATATTCCCCCACTTCCATACAGGTATAGGCATAGTCTGTAGCATACCAGCTATCCTTTGACGCTCTTCTTTTACCTGTTGGAAATTTAGGCATTTCATCACATTTTCTACAATATTACGCTTCATACCTGTCCACCATAAATGTGTCTTCATCTCCTTGTACATTTTATAAACACCTGGATGAATGAACCATTTTGAATGGTGGTATGCCAAAATGAGCTATTCCTAACAAGAATGAGGAACTATAATTCAATTATGGAAGAATAACGGAGTTTGGATCTTCTGTCCAGTCATCAAAAGTATCCCCACCATTTAGGTTTGACATAATGATGATATAATCAGAAGATGCCATCTGAGCTTATTTTACCAACTTTACCAAGTCCCTAAAAAGAATTATTGGAAAGAAACCTCCATGATCATCCTGTACAACACAATCTAAATGCATATCAACAATCATGCTCATCAACTGCCATTGGTCACAAGCTTTTTATTCCACTTCATTGTACGATTTCCGACTCAATGCATCTACTACAGATTTTTGTTTATCGGGTGTGTATACCAAGTCAAAATCGAACATCTAGAGGTACTATATACATCTTTGTTTCCTCAAGTTGAAGTCTCACTGAGAAAATATGTATATCCAGCTCTTATGGTCAGTGAAAATTATGAACTTTTATCCAAAGAGGTAATGCATCCAAGTCTTTAAGGCATTCACAACCGCAACTAATTCCAAGTCATGTGTAGGATAATTATTCTCATGCACTCACAACTGCCTCAAACCATAGGCCACCACATGGTCTCCCTACATGAGAACATAACCAAGACCAGATTTTGACACATCACATTATACTACATAGCTATTACCTAGTTCTGAGAAGATTAGGATGGGTGCCTGAGGTGACACGAGTCTTGAATTTCAAAAATTATTTGTGACACTCATCATTCCATATGAATGGAACAAATTTCCTTATCAGAGTAGTCATGGGAGAAGCAAGTCTTGAGAAATCCCAAACAAAGCGGTGATAATAGCCTGCTAATCCTAGAAAACTGTGTACCTCAAAAAAAAATTTTGGTTTCCTCCAAGAGACTACTTCTTATATCTTATTAGGGACAACTGATATTGCTTCTTTGGAAATTACATGATTGAGGAAATAAAATTCTTAGATACAAAAGACACACTTTGAAAACTTAGCATACAAATGATGTTCCTGCAACGTACACAGTATAATTTCCAAGTGCTCCTTGTGGTCATTCCTGTTTCGATAGTATACCAGAATATCATCAACAAATAGAACAAAAAAGGAGTCGAGATACCATTGGAAGATACAATTCATCACAACCATGAAAACTACTAATGCATTCATCAGGACAAAAGCATGAATACATTTTCATAATGGCCATAATGTCTCCAAAATGATGTCTTCAGAATATCATATATTTTGACTCTAAGCTTATGAGTGTAGATCAATTTTAGAGAACCACTTGGATCCTTTTAATTGATCAAAAAAATCATCTTTTTAAGGAAAAGGATACTGATTTATAATCATCATTTGATTCATATTATGATAATCAACACATAATCAGAGAGTTTCATCTGATTTTTTACGAATAAAACTAGTGAAACCCAAGGAAATGTACTAGGTTTGATAAAGACTTTAATTTACAACTCTTCTAGATGGACTTTTAATTCCCATAGCTCAATCAGAGCTATTCTGTAAGGCGGTAAATAAATAGGTCTCATTCCAAAGAGTAGGTCGATAGTAAATTCGATTTCCCTTTCAGGTGGAAACCCAAAGAAATTGTTTGGAAAAACATCCAGGTATCGATCCACTATTTCTGGAAGAATCCCATTCCCTGTTTCATCAGCTTGACTCAAGTTCATTACTGCTAACTGGCTAGAAATGGTTTCATCAACTGCCACTAAAGGTCCTCCTCTTACTTCATTTATATCCCAATCCCCCATGAAAAGGTGAATGATTCCATCTTGGTATGTAAACGTCACTTGTTGTGCGTAGCAGTCGATATGGGATTTAAATCCTACCAGCCATTCCATACTAAATATTAAATGAAAAACATCCAATCCAGGATCATAAACTCCCATAAAAATTGTGTTATATAAATGCTAATGGAACATGTTGGGCATTTAAAAGCTATACACCCCCAGTTTACAAGGGGTGTCTTGATACTCATGACATAAGGAATAATTTCCACATGTAATCCCAATTGTTTAACCATAAAAGAAGAAATGAAATAATGCAATGTGCCAATATCAAACAAGATATGCATGAGAGTTGAGTTCAAAATAATGGAACCTCACACCATTGAGGTACTTGGTTTCTCACTAGAAATAGTATGTTTTTCTCTATATAACCATCACTCTTCTATCATATGATAGATTTTTCTACCCTACTGAGGTGTCAATTGAACAACTGAGGTGTTCCTAGAAACATCCTGGTTTAGTTGTGCATGTGGATGAAAACTAGTCTAACGAGATTATTCTGTTCGAGCATATGAAAGTTGAGGCTGAGTTGAGCCTATTCCACCTATTGATCTCAGAAGTTTATGATAATACTTCTTGAGATGCCCTTTCTTTCTACACTAATGGAAATTCCTTGCTACTGTAGTACATTCTTTCTTTCTGTGTTTTAATGAACCAAACTGAAAATGAATTGGTTTAACATTAGATCTTTAATAAAAAGTAACTAATTATGTAGTCTGTGATTGAGGTGTGATACCTCCATGAGAGTAGACATCCCTCTTTCTCTTATTTAAAACACTAGAGTTGAAACCCATCCCTATGAAAAAAAGACTACCACCCATAGGATTCCCAACAAGATCCCCTTTTCCCCACTATTTCCTTGTTCACCATCTCTGTATAATCCATAATACAAAGATCAAAAATCTTGGATCGAATCTATGGTTTCAATCCCAACTCAAAGATACACGCCTTCAAGGATGCACTCACAGTTACTTCTAGGAAAAAATGAACTAAGTTCATAAACTTAGCTCCATACCCTTTCACAGAGAGGTTTTTTTACTTTATACTAAAGAAATAAGTTTTTATTTCTATTTTGAATGTGTATGGATAGAATTGTTTATTAAAAAATTCCTCAAATTCCTCCCACGAAATTCATTGGTTAGCTCTAGCTTGGACTGCTAAATCCCACCATTGACGTGCAAGATCTTTCAATATATTGGTTTCTAATTTAATATTCATCTCTACCGATGTACCAAGAAAATTAAAGATTCAATTTATCTGGTTGAGTCACACCTCTTCTTTTTCAGGTTCAGAATCCCCTCGAAATAAAAGTGGATTCTGCTTCTGAAACTGCACTGAATGATCCACTTTCCCTGGTTTATCATTTCAATTTCCTCTTTCAACATATTAAAATGATTACACAATACTCAATACAAGTTGTTGGTTCACCTGTGGCTCAGGTGAAACCACAATCTCTGCTGCTTCTTCCTACTGATTTCTACAATGTCTTCCTGGAGCCATTTCTATAAATAGAACAATACAACATTTAAAACATTTCTATTTAAGAACGTAAGGCTTGAATAAATTAAAAAACATTATAAACAATTATCATCCCTATTTGTAACAACCACTGAAACCATCATTTCAAGAATAACCCATTTTAACCATTTTCTAAAATCATTTGAACAATAGAAGAAAAATACAGTTCTACTGGGAAGTCTTTGTACTAAGGTATGATATGAAACACTCATTGACTAATCCCATTACGATGAGATAAAAAAATTCCTAGAAGTGTCTTAAAACACTTTTTTACATGGATGACCTGGTAACTTGAAGTTCAACATAACAAGGTTAGCTACATATTTTCAAGCTATACATTTCAAGTTATGACAATATTATCTCCTTTCTACCAACCCGAATCAAAGATCAAACAAACTAATAACATTTGTAACACTCTACCGCTCCTCATTAGCTCGAGAAGAGGCAAAGTGCTACTAGCCTTAGGCGACATCCCCAAGATACCAAAGACTGACAATAAATTCCAAGGGATTAAGAGAATGTCAGGGGATGATTTTCCCTAAGAATCCACACATCCTATCAACAAAGACACCACATCCAAGAAAAACTAAATGATGCATGAAAAAATAATCAAATAAGTCAATAAAATCCCGATACATGAATAAAAATCAGAGTACAATTGAAAATAAATAAAGGTGCAAGGCTAAGACTCCAAATAGAAAGACATCGACACCAAAATGGCACCATCCCAGACCAAGATGCAGACACTTCCAAGCTCTAGCTTCAGCAACCAAACCATGATGTCAGGAATCATCACTAGAGAAGTATGAAACAATACCCTTCCTTATATCTTAGTAGATGACATCTACAAATGCACCAAATTACCCAAATAGGGGGTGAGTATATCACTCGGTAGGAATTCCCCAAAGAATTTCCAAAACATGCCACTAGGAGAAGAACATGTTACCACATTTTATATCAAAAAAATGAAGAGGAGATAAAAAATTTATATCAAAACCATAAGAAACTTTCATGGATAACATTAAATACATATTTTGAAACAATTTCTTAGTATTTGGCATAACCATTCCAATTCCACACCCACACACACAGACGATGCATGCAACCATGAACCTCCCTATACTCGCGGGTGGTGAGTCATCCTGTCACCAAGCCATCACTTAGTAACCCAATTTGATGGTGGTACTTCCAACCATGATCTGTCCTAAGTTTTTCATTAATCAATGGTGACACTTCCTACCATTACCCATCCTATATGAACATGAAAACACACCAACACCTTTATTCTAAATTTCTAATCAAACATTCATTTAACCAAAATATCATCTTTCAAAACCCACCCTTTTGAAATCACATCAAACATGGGTTTTCTAAATAAATTTCCACAGGAGATTTCCAACAAGAATGAACATGGTTTAGGAAAGATCAAGACAACAAGTTCTAAACTAGTATAGTGGGAGAGAATCCACCTACCTTGATTAAATTTTCAAAAAAAGGATTTTCAACAATTCTACAGATCAACCTCTTCATTTCGTTCCTCTATCAAAACCCAAGAAGATCTCATTAACATAAATCTAAACCCATAGATTCAGTCCTACCCACCAATCTAGTGTTCCAGGAGGAACAAATCAAGGAGATCCAAGATGAGAAAGAAGGAGGAGACCCTGACATTTGATTCCAAAAACAAACACTCAAAGATTCACTAACAACATATTCCAGATGTAAAAAATCATCAGAAATTTCCTAGGGAAGCCCTGAAAGTCGAGAGGGAGAAGAGAATGCTGAATAAGAAATATTACATCCATTGGATGGTTAAGACTGGTCAGGCCCAATATATTCATGATGTGAAGGGGTTTCACACCATGGATTCCTCTAGAGGCCACTTAAACCAATTTTTTCACCGCCTCAGGTTATTTTTCAAGAGAAATTGATCTCATGAACTGAATGGTTTTCACGCCCTATGTGGACTAGGAAAAACCATTCATGCTTCGAAATGTTTCATGACATCTACCCTAAAAAATTCATGACTTGAAACCCTTTCATGATGTGAATGTTTCATGCTGAAATATCAAGCGGTCGGACCTCAAACTCTCCTCCTCTTATACCAATGAACACTTCCAGTTAACCATTCCAACAACTTTAAACATAATTGAACAAGCATAAAGAGACGGTGTACCTCAAACCGAGGGTGCTATAGGTACTTTCTCTATGTAGTCAACCTATTTATCTATTCAAGATGGATTCCCCTTACTTATCTTGGAATGTGTGTCTAGGGGTGTTGTCATCGATTTATCTTCACTCATTCTAAATAATTCCACCACCTTTCATATATAATTTCCCTGAGTTAGGTACATTGTACTAGAACTTTGGTCTCATACAATTCGCATCCCCAAAATATGTTTTCCAGACCAAGATCCTTTGTCTCAATGCTTCTAAATAACTAATCATTCAGCTCATCAATCCTTTATTTCACCTGAACCGCTATAATCATGTCATCCACATAATGTAAAAGGATGATTAAACTACCATCATCAAACACCTTTTGGTAATAGGAATGATCATCATTGCTCCAAATGAACTTTCGTACCCACATTAAATCATTGAACTTTCAATTATAATTTCATGGTGCTTGATTTACTCCATAAAGACTACACCTTAGATTGCACAAAATATTCTAGTTCTGATGTTTTTTGAAACCCTCCGGTTTTTCCATAAATATTTCCTCTTCTAAGTCCCCAAGAAGAAATGTCATCTTCATACCCATTTTCTCTAGACATAATCTTTCAAAAGAAACATTTCTTAACACCTTTTGGATAGTTGTGTGATTTACTATCAAAGGAAAAATCTCAAAGAAATAAAATCCTTCCATTTATTGAAACCCTTCCAATGAGGCCAACCTTGTACTTCTTCCTACCATTTGTCTCCTCCTTTAGTCGAAAAGACCACTTGTTTTGCAAGTCTTTCTTCCCAACATGTATTCCCGTCAACTCCTATGTTTTAAACACATAGAGTGAATCAAGTTCATCCCTTATAGATAAATCCCACTCGATATTATAAACTCCTTACCTTATCCAGGATCTTAGGTTTTCTATCATCTATAAGAAGAAAAAAATGAAAAGTGTCACGACCCCCTCCCCACAAAGTGTACCCCTCTTGGGCCGGAAATGGGAGAAGAGAGATAGTGACCCCCGAGTTCCGCCTCTAATAGGCCCCGAGTCAGCAACTAGCATCGAGGGTATAATAAACATGTATATGGGAGACATTACCCTCTAAGAGAAACACATTCAGAAGAGAGATATTAGATAAACACCAACCAACTCCTGCTCATAATACAATATAAAAGAAAACCCAAGTATATAAATGTAATTTCATGCAAGAACTAATACAACTGAAAGGGAAAACTGCAAGTACCAAAAAAAAGTAAAGATGGTCATGACCTCGAAGCCCAAACAAATATTACAAAACCCCCAAGCTAGTAGTAACCATCCCGATCTCCAACCTTGTCCAAATAAACTGAAAAAAAAATTATATATTCATAGGGTGAGTATAATAGTATACTCAGTATGATCCTCCCTGAAGCCTCTCATGCAAAAGGTAAAGAAATCATGTTAAAACATAGTGAACAACATGTGAAACTAACTTATCACCTAAACAGGTATACTAAGTTCCCAACCTCACCATGGCTACTCTCACCAAGTATCACATACAAGAGAATATAATATAATAAATAATATCAAGGGTACCCCACTACCGCTTCCCCACTAGTTTGCTGCTCTGGCCCAACGTCGCACATCCTGAGTATCTCTTTCCAAAAGGTTACCCTGCAGAAACTTGGGTGAAGCACCAAAACTCGCATAACGTGTTTCACACATTGGGTATTATACCTCAAACCATCACAACCCATACACTGAGTAAGGATCCTCAAGCCCTCACATCCTATACATGTTATACCTATAATAGTCCTTAGGAAACTATATCCAGAATACATGTGTGGGAAATTCCCTCAAGACATTGCATCCCTCTACACACATATATTGGAAAAAATAACCGTCGTCTATATTAGCACAAGAAACTACCAAGAGAAGAGAGCATAGCCAAAGGGGGTAGTCAGCCATCCATCCTTCCACCAGGATGTTAGGGAAAATAACCCCTAGGGATCAGAATCCCCGAGGTTCCAGTTTCCTTAATCGAAAGGGTGGAGTAGCATATAGAAACATAAAAAGAACATGATATAATATAGGTCACAACCACACTATGGGAATAACCTAGTCTCAGACTCAATTTCAGCTAAAATCTTTCAGACTCTCAACTGACACTATTAAGACTAGATATCCTATAAGAACACAATCATTTAAAGAGATACATTAAATTACTTTATCCCTTTTTATCAGTTTCACTTTACATTAATTAATTCTTAACCATTAATTAACCATTATTAGATCCACATCACATCACATCACCATTTCAACAAAGATCCATGCCCTCCAAGAATAAGAAAATCGAGTCCATGACTTCTCAGAATTTCAAACTTAGTATTGCATCCCAGCAAGATCTAACCCCATGGGTTAAAAATTTATTCATTTACTAAAATTATTACTTTCCATATCACCAGGTGCTCTAGGAAAACATTCTAAGCTCCCCAAATACAAGGGGCTCAACACAATGAGTAGATGAACTACCCGTCAAGTCTTCTCCACCTATAGCAGGAGAGTAACTTCATCCAACCATGAGGAGATAAACAAGGAAAGCACGTGACATACCCTGTGAATATTTTCCTCCCATGGAAAGAGAGTAACCAAACACATCTGTTTGCCTCAAGAAGTGGGGAATGAAAAGTATATAAACAAACAACCTAGCCGCTGGCCAAGAAATAGAGTCAACAAGCATCTGACTTTCATAATAATGGGTAATCCCAACTTCAACCCATTCCATCATCTCTAGTGTCGTTCCCGAAACCCACATGCATATATCAATGCATATCGCCACTCTAGGCATCAACTACTTCCACAACAACTAAGCCTCCTTTCCCCTAATACCACAACATCCCTCCAGGCTCACATCACATTCGGGCCTCCCTGCCCTATATACCACAACATCCCTCTAGGCTCATCCATCCCAGACTCACGCCACATCACAAGTAGGAAACAAATATAGTAATTGATCTCTTGTACCTAAAGCAAGACATCCATTCTTCACACACAATGAGATCTCACGTCTCCAAAGCACATGGCTCATGGACTTTATAATCAAATGGGAAACTTAGGCCCTATAAATGCATTATCTTTGATCACACAATCAGTTCTTATTTCATCTTGAATTAACTGATTCATTATTCATAAGTTCCAACTATGGGAAACCTAAGCAACAAGTTATCAAATCTATCACAAATTAATTAGAAAATGGTTCATTAACAAAATCAATTAAACATGTGTACTTGCATCAATTTGATTAAAATCAAATTATAACAACAACAATCAGATTCATTAAACATTCCTATTTATCTTTTAGCAAATTAATTATCAATAAATTATAGATTTATGTTATTTACCAATTTCCATCAAGAAAAACATGTTAAACCAAGAAAGGAATAGATAGCACACTATCTATCAAATCAAGAGGCAAACCGTTATCACTGTACAAAGCAACAACATCGTTATGAAATCAATACCAATTCATTAATCTGATTCAAGTATTTAATTAGGTCAATTTCATTATAATACAAGGGGATAAATCATGTTAACTGTATGATTTCACGTAAATAAATAGGGAAGTAATGAATCCCCTACTTAAAAAGGTCGCTGGCATTCTTCACACAAGAACAAACCACACAATGGATCTCTGATCACCTCTCCCATAAGATTTGCATCCATATGAGGACATCATGGCACCATCGCACCCACAAAAACTGAGATAAACCCCATTAGAAACATGGGAAATCATCCACCATAATATGGAAAGAAGAATGGGAGGAAAAAAGAGATCAATCTGGGAGAAACTGTTGGAAAATGATGGAAAAAACACCTTGGATCAAGCCGGGTCACCATAGATCAAAGATGGAAACCCAAGGATCGATCCCTATTGAAGGGATATCTAAAATTCCGAAGAGGGGACTATTGGGTCACCTGGGATGAGAGAGAGGGAAGCAAAAACCATAGGGTTTGAAAACCTGAGTGGCTGGAATGTTTTAAAACATTACAACATTAGGGGTTTACACAACACATAATCCCTTTTCACGTCATGTAATTCCCTAAGGTTGCTTTCCGATGAAAAAACCATCACCTTTCAATTTTATTTAATTTTCAAACCCCAAAATATTACATGACGTGAATCCCACTTTCACATCGTAAAAGTCTTCTACACGGAGTGAAACCCACTTTCACACCGTGGAAGTTCCCTGCTCCCTGTTCTCAACACCTAAACTCTTCCAGACTTCCTCCGAGCCTCCTTCACACTCTACAAGCCTTGGGAACATGCAAAGGATCGATCCATGTGGATCTGGTCCCTTATATAATATACCTCTCAAAACATTCTCATCCTCAATAATTGAAAACCATCCCAGAGAGGAAACAAAAAGGGGTCATCCAAACATCCACCCTGTGAGATACCACTCAAAGCTATCTCTATCATAATAGCTCAACCAACACACTATGGGAACAACACAAAACCACAACCATATCCTAAACACTCTCCTAGAGGAGATACATCTCAAAAAGGATCTAAGAACAACAAGCAACAAGATAAATCCATCTCACAACTAGGAAATGTCTACAACCAAAAAATGAACAATGTTATATGAGAAGATCTAAATATCAAACAACTCGAGGTACTGAGCATGTAATTGTGACTCACGTTCCTAGGTAATCTCCTCCATGACACCATTCCGCCACAAGACATGAACCAAGGGGATTACATGCCCACGCAACACCTTATCTTGTCGGTCATGGATATCTACAGGAATCTCCTCAAAGTTCATATCATCATCAACATCGATCTCTCCCCAATCGATGATGTGAGATTCATCATGAAGATAACAACATAGCTGCAATATGTGAAAACATCATGTATCTGACTCTTCTATGTGGGAAGTTCTATCCAATATGCCATGACTCCAACATGAGCCAACACCTCAAAAGGCCCAAAAAACCGGGAAGAAATCTTACTCCCACGACCAAACCTTCACTGCCCATGATGGGGATCCACCTTCACTGCCCATGAGGTCTTCTACTATGATCAAGCAAGGATTTATGATGATCTGGCACTGCCTTCATCCTCTCACAAATCACCTAAACCATCTCTGTCATATTCTGTACCAGTTCCAACCTGAGAATTACTGACTCTCCGACCCCAGTCCAACACAATAAAGAGCAGAAAGGTCGGCTATACAAGGCTTCAAACGGTTCCATACCAATGGTGGAGTGAAAATATTGTTATAAAATAACTCTACTAAGGGAAGGTGCCTCATCCATGAACCTCTAAAATCCAAGAAACAATAGCGCAACATGTCTCCAAGAGTTTGGATGGTCTGCTCTGTCTGATCGTCCATCTATGGATGAAAAGTAGTGCTAAGGCATAACTGAGAACCAAAAGCATGTTGGAGACCTCTCCACACTCTGGAGGTAAAATGAGGATCTCGATCGGAAATTATCGTCCTCGGGACCCCGTGGAGTCTCAAAAAATCCTCTAAATATTGTCTCGATAAAACCTCCACTGAGCTCGACTCCTTGATCACTATAAAGCGGGATGATTTCATCAAATGATCCACTACCACCCATATAACATCATAGCCTCCCTGAGCTCGAGGTAAACTAGTAACAAAGTCCATTAAGATGTCCTCCCACTTCCATTGAGGAAAATCTAACGGTTGGAGAAAACCATCAGGAACACAGTGCTTGACCTTCACCTTCTGGCAGACCAAACATTCAGACAAAAACTCTACAACTGCACGCTTCAACCCAGACCACCAAAACTGACCTCTCAAATCTCGATACATCTTTTTCATGCCAGGATGTACTGCTAAGGGAGTGTTATGGAACTCTCTAAGAACCATATCATGCATCTCCAAAGGAACGGAAATCCTTCCTTGGAACAAAAATTGATGTTGTTCATCCTCAGATCAACCATCAGGGCCTCACCACAAAAAACTTGGTCTCTCCAGACCTCCACCTCAAGATCCTCCAACTGGGATTCCTCTACCCACTACACCAGAGATGACTGCACCATCATCTGAAAAAGACAACCTCTACCCCTGATTTCTCCTATATATAGATGCAAAGATGAAATTTCTTCTATCACTCTCGATGAATCACCAGATTCATGCACTATATCACTACATGACTCCTGCTCAGCGTATCAGCTACAATATTACCCTTTCCAGGTGTATATGAAATCTCAAAGTCATAATCCTATAAGAACTTCATCCACTAACACTGGCACAAGTTCATGTCACATTGGGAGAAAACATACCTTAGGCTCTTATGATCGATGAAGACCACAAAACACTCACCTATGAGGAAATGTCTCTAGAACTTCAGGGAAAACACCACTGTCTCCAACCCAAGATCATGGGTGGCATAGTTACGCTCATGGGGACATAACTGCTGAGACCCATAGGAAACAACTGATATCTGCTACATCATAACACAGTCTAATCTAGATGCAAAGTATCACATAAAACTTCAAACTGAGCCCCTTCTGTAGGCAGACAAAGAACTAGAGCACTAACCAATTTCTCCTTTAGATAATCAAAATCTATTTAACACTGATCAGTCCATAAGAACACCTGATCCTTTCTGGTAAATTCTATACGAGTTGTTGTAACATGAGAAAAATCAGCTACGAACCTCCGGTAATAGGCTGCAAGACCAAGGAAACTTGGCACCTCTTCCACTGTCTTGGGGGATGTCCAAGACACAACTTCTTCTATCTTCGACAGATCCACAACTACTCTCTCTAACATGTCCCAATAAACAAACCTCTCGAGCCCAAAACTCACACTTCAACAACTTCCCAAACAACTTATCATGATGAAGAACACTCAAGACAACACATAGATGCTCTATATGCTCCTCCTTATACGCGAAGTACACAAAGATTTCATTGATGAAAACCACCAAAAACTTATCCAGGAACTCATGGAACACAACATTCATAAACACCATGAACACAACTGGAGCATTCCTTACACCGAACGACATCACAACAAACTCGTAATGGTCATAACGACAACATAAAGCAGTCTTCGGGATATCCTCATCCTTTACACGCATCTGATGATATCCTGACTACAAATCGATCTTCGAGAACTAATTTTCACCCTTCAGTTGATCAAATAAATCATCAATTTGTGGAAGAGGATAGCGGTTCTTCACTGTCACTTGGTTCAAGCGACGATAATCGATACACAACCGCAAACTTCCATTAGACTTATTTATGAAAAAATTGGTGCACCCCATGGTGACACACTTGGCCGAACAAAACCACACCACAAAAAACCATCGATCGGTATACACAGATCTCACAACTCAAAAGGCATCATCCTATATAGAGATGTTGACGTAGGTGACACACATGGATATAGTTAGATCTCGAACTCGATCTACCATTGAGGGGGTAACACTACAACCTCCTCTGGAAAGACATTGGGGTACTCTTCTAAGACCCTAGAAAACACTAGCTACTGAACCTCCAACGAATTCAGCATCAGCTCAGCCATCAAGGACAATAAGGATGGAACACGCCACTAGCCTATCTGAGGGTCCCGCTCTCCAATAAACACGGCTGGCTCTCCATTAGCATCGGAGAACACAACCTGCCTCCTGAAGAAATCCATGATAGCCTTCACCGAATATAACCAATCCATGTCAAGGATGATATCATATGGTTTTATCTATAAACATAGGAAATCTCCACAAGAGCAGTGCTTCGCCAGCACTAGATCATAGTTTCTACATAATTCAAACAAGTCAGCTCGATATCCAACTGGCGTAGTCAACACCAAGGGAACACTAGAAGCCTCTATACCTCAAGTCCCAAATCATGGATAAGGGCAGGTGATATGAAGGAGCACGTCGCTCTTGGATTAAACAAATCATGCACCCAAGTATAAAACAAGCAAATGGTACCTCGAACGATGTCTGGTTTGCCTAGCGCTGGAAACATTAAAGCGTGAAGCTGACCACAACCTGCCCCATGACCTCTCAGACCATGCTGAAGACCACCTCTATAACCATGCTCTAATCTCTAAGGATGGGGATCATCTCAGGGCTATCCTCTTCCTGCCTCAACTACTCTCTCCTAATCCCAAACTGGAGCAACCTGCTGCTGCTGGCTTGACTGGAACTGTAAGGGTTGGTGTCCTGAGAACCAACTGTTTTGTACTTTGATTACATGAATGTAATCTTATTATATATTGTTCATTGTTCTTCATGAATATAATATAATAATGTCCTGGAATATTTTTTGCATTAATAAGGTCATGGCAGATCCCTACTATGATGAGAACCTTGAAATGCTATAACAATATTCTTAAATAAAGTTCTACAGTTGGATGAAATACTATGATAGGACACATAGTATAAAAACTGTCATGTGTGAGTACTCGTAAGAAGACGAGACTCTCTCTCATGGAGTTCGCACTTGATAATCTCCAAGATGGGAGATTATGAGAATAGACCCTCCAGTAGTAATTCCGCATGTTTTGGTGTCATCGGAAATTGCTATCTACGAGCGTGTGTAATGGTCCTTAGATTGAAAGATTATCACTAACTCATGTCATGACTCGCACACTTAGATTTGTTGAGGAAAACCATCGCGAAGACAGTTGGTGGGAAGTAGGGTATGTTGGGTGCGTCACGAATGACATGTTGTTAATGAATAAGTCGAGGAAGGATTTGTCCCTTCCATATTTATGGAAGTAGATATCTTGGGCTCTTTGATTGAAATAGATCTGTCGCACAAATTCCATGGCCATGGTGTCACGACGAGTTTATTTCTAGAAGTCAAAGAATGACAGATCAAGCATATAGGTTTATGACACTACCATGAAATCTTCTTGATGAGATATTGAGACAAATGGATTGAATTACACACTAAGCGTTTGTATGAGGTGACACGTCAATGTGACGTCTACTTCTTTCTCTTGGGTGCCTTGAACCGTTTCTAGACAGTAATCTTGGACTTTAGGCAAGCCCGCCTAATGCCAATGAGAAATAGGTCTAGAGGGTCACACACTAAGTGTATCCAAGTATCTCTAGTAGAATAAAGATTATTCTCATATATGGTTTAATAATTATTCAATGAAGCCTAAATTGTTTTAATGTTGGAGGAAGAATAAAATGAAAACAAGTACACGCTGTGTATTGATGATTACACGCCATGTGTGTTGTTTTTATTTTGAAAACAAGTACACGTTGTGTATTAATGATTACACATCATGTAGTTTTTCATAGAAAACAAGTACATGTCATGTATTAATGATTACACGCCATGTAGTTTTCCAGTCAGGATTTTGAGGATATAATATTGTTTTATTAAATGATATTTATTATAATCAGTGTGGGCACATGTCAAAGAATTAATTATTCGACATGGGAGTTTTCAATAAGAGTCAATGAAATAAATAAAATGTGTAACGTGTTTATTTATTGTCATTACTCTACAACCTCAAACCCGATTATAAATATCCTCACAACCCCAACTCTTTTCCTACAAGAGAATCGTTGTGCACAACAATTATAGAGAATTCTTTCAAGACCGAAAGAACCTATTCCTCCAAGAACGCTCTTAAGACTGAGATAGATCCTCTTCTATTGGATCAAGACGATCTAAAGTGGACAATGAAAGAAAAGGTTTCTCCACATTAGCACTCGGAGACTCCTTTGGCGAAGTCCAGAGATACGAGGTGCACGTGTGGATCACTGCTAGAGGAAGTCTACACTTGGCTTCTGCGACGCAACGACGAATCACATCAGAACATGATCAAGAATATCAACGAAGAAAGAACACCCAAAAGTTACTTCTTTTCAATTAATTAAGTTAACTATAATCAACCTGTGACAATACACTTTTGTGGTTCCATGAACTTTCTTCTTCTTTGTCTATTTCTGTGAATCGATCCGTGGAGATTGGCATTTATCATTGTATTGATCCTGGATTGATCATTGCTAATGACAAAAATCCAAGTGGGCACATCCACCCACGAGCTTCCGCTACGCCTGGAACCTTCAATTGGTATTAGAGCAGGTTACAACATTGATTATAGTTATTTAATTTTCATTGATAATTTACGCATTTATATTTGATTCAATTCAAGATAAATTGTTCTATAAAACTGAATGAATGAGATATGTTCTTCCTCCTTCGTTTCTTGATTCACATCACAGAAACAACCTTTTAATTTTAATTTTGATTAAATTAAAAATGAGGAACTCATCCGGAGGAGCTACTCTTTCTGTCCGTACAAAACAAGAATACACGGCGTGTAGTGAAAACTAAACATCGTGTACTTAGGTTCAATGAACCGATACTGGTCCGCCAAACCACGCCATGTGAATTGAGTATACCTGAGTTTTATTAGACCATGTTGACCAGAATTGAACGGCGCGTGGAAACCGGAATACACGGTGTGTATGTTGAATCAACACGCCATGTAGTTCGATCTAGTCCAGGTGAAACCGTGTACAAGGAGAAGCCGTGTTTTGCGTACACTAGATTTTCAGGCCGATAACCACGTAACAAGGAAGTACACATCGTGTTAGATTAATCTACATACCGTGTACTACAAAATTTACAGAGTACAGAAAACACGCCAAAGCCCCGGTGTGTACTTTGGATGAAGGGTGAAAAATACACAGCGTGTAGGCTATATTACACGCTATGTACTTTCCAAAAATGGGATTTCACCAGGTTTCCTCCAAAAGTACAAAGACCTGTACAAGGGATATGAATGAGAAGAATCTCAAGGAAATTCAGAAAGGAATTTAAGATAAATAATTGATTAATTATAAGATCATAATTAATTAATTTCAAGTGCGACTTATCTTAAATAATAGAATGATTAAAAGAATTTGAATTCTAAATATGCGTAAATGTCGTTGCATGCTATGGATGATCATGAGCTAGACCAAAGACCCTTTGTATGTGTGTATGGTTTCATTTAAATTTGTTTAATTTAAATTCGTTGGCCTGCGAGACTTTTTCCAATAAAATGTAGGGTCTGCATGCCCATGGTTTCTTTAATGTAAATCCCATGTAATGGAGGATCTCCCAAGCCAGAGGAGACGGTTCAAAACCCGAACCTGAGGCGAAACCAACCTAAGAAGATACAAAGGTAGACAGGTGGGAGCTGCAAAACATGAACCATCGGTTCAAGGTGTTTTTCCCTAAGTCAGGGTTAGCTTATCAAACCGCTAGATAAGCTAACCAATAGAAGATCATGATCATGCCATCTTATTTTATTTCTGTCTGATTTCATGGTTTATTTATTATGTTGTTGCAATCACATAATTAATGAAATAAGCAAGCATGCAAAGATGGAATAAAATAAAAACTGGACTATGCGTAAACATTATCAGAACATGGTTAATCACTTAAGCAAGTATCACTTAATATTAACAAGCATGTGATAATGAAAAACTATGCATAAAGAATAAAATCCCTCAAATACCATATTAAGTCAGACTAAGCCTTTTGTTACTTGATTAAGGGAAAGACTCAATAAAATTATGTGTTTGACCAACCCTTGTTGGGACACTTACTTTTATAAAGGAATATCTTATGAAAGTTTTGGGTTGACTTAAACATTTTACATCAAGAAGAGTAGCCCTTGCTAGAATTGTTGTAAAATGGAGGCAAGTGTTGAGGAAATCCAAGTCAGGATTTCAGGATTGGGGAGTCCACTCAACAGATCAAGGAACTGTAATCTCATAGTTGGCAGAGACCTTCCTACCTAAATACCTTAAAATAGCTTGACCAACCCTTGTTGGGGTTATGCGAAGGGGAATATGGATCCTTGCCACTAGAATGTCAAAGCAACTGGACATTCCGAGTTCAATGGTAAGGGCCATTGGGACTTGATAAAATAGTGGGAGACTTAATAAAATTTATTATTTCTCATAAAATGTAATCAAGAAAGTATTGATAAATCTGCTCTTTTAATTTGTAGAATAAATATGACACTCTTCAACCACCTTTTCTCTGCGATCAATTCTGGATAAAGACAATATCCTCACTGGTAGTAACTTTCAGGAATGGTTTAGGCACCTTCAGGTTATCCTACACCATGAACGAAAGTATTACGTACTAGAGTCCTCACTTCCTGATTCTCCTGCCCAAGGGGCGAGTGATGAAGATTTACTGGTCTATGATCAACATTTAAGCGATGCACTCGAAGTTCAATGTTTGATGTTGTCATCAATGTCTAGTGAGCTCATGAAGTCTCATGAAGACATGGATGCCTACAGTATGCTCGAGAACCTCTGTGGTCTATACCAGGATAGAGCAAGACATGAAAGGTTTGATATCTCCAAGGCTCTATTTCAGAGCAAGCTTAGAGAAGGTGCCCCAGCTGGGCCTCATGTAGTCAAGCTCATTGGCTACATTGAGAGCTTGGAGTTTATAGGGTTTAAACTCACCAAAGAACTGGGTACCGATCTCATTCTTGCATCACTCCCCCAGAGCTTCTCAAACTTTGTTGTGAACTTCAACATGAACAACATTGAGAAGTCTCTGTCTGATCTTTTTATCCTCATTCGCCAAGTGGACAATGACATGAAGCGTAAAAAGCCTTCTTTCCTCATGGTGAATAAAAGGAAAGGGAAGGTGAAGAGATTTAAGCCCAAATCTTCTTCAAGACCTTCCAAGAAAAGGAAGATCAAAGGGGAGTCAATAGAACATGAGGTTGTTTGTTTCGCATGTGGCAAGAAGGGCCACTGGAAGAAAAACTGCACCCAGCCAAGAAAGCAAGGGGAAGCTTCAGGTGCGTTTGTTATCGAATGCAATCTATATATTTCTACCAATTGGGTATTAGATACTGCTTGTGGTGCTCACATCTGTATCCAAATACAGGAACCAAGTAGATTCAGAAAGATTGACCGAGGTGAGGTGGATCTACGAGAAACCAACGGAGCTAGACTCGCTGTTGTAGCTATCAGAGACTACCACCTCACATTGCCTACTGGGATGGTCTTGGTTTTGAAATGATGTTATTATGTACCCTCTGTAACAAAAAACATTATTTAATTTTCCAGATTAGATACTGATGGATTCATCTTCAAGTTTGGAAGTGGATGTTGCTAATTTTATAAAGATAACATTTGTTTTGGTAGGGCACATTTATATAATGGCCTTTATGTGTTAGACTACACAAACCAAGTAATGGAAATCGATGACAAAGTTAATTCACATGACTCATACCACACCCAACTTTGGCATCACCGGCTAGGTCATGTCAATGAGAAATGTTTGACAAAATTGCATCAAGATGGGTATTTAGATTCTTTCGAACTAAAACCACTTGGTGTATGTCATGCGTGTCTACAAGGCAAAATGACCAAAGCCCCATTTAGTGGGAAAGGTTAAAGGGCTAAAGAGCTTCTAGAATTAGTTCACACAGATGTGTGTGGACCATTTCCAATTGAAGCAGGGGGTGGGTTCTCATACTTCATAACTTTTACTGATGATTTTAGTAGATATGGATATATTTACTTAATGAGGTATAAGTCAGATTATTTTGATCGGTTCAAAGAATACAAGAATGAAGTTGAGAACCAGCTTGGTAAGAAGATTAAGAAACTCCGCTCAGACAGAGGAGGAGAATATCTTAATCAGGACTTCATTGATTTCTTATGGGAGTTTGGGATTCTATCTCAACTCACTCCTCCTTACACACCTCAGTGGAATGGTGTAAGTGAAAGGAGAAACCACACCCCGTTGGACATGGTGAGATCAATGATGAGTCATGCGAGTCTTCCATTATCCTTTTAGGGATATGCATTACAAACAGCAACATACATACTAAACCAAGTACCAACTAAATCGATAAATGGTATTCCTTATGAGTTATGGAGTGGACGCAAAGCCATGTTATTGAATTTACATGTGTGGGGTAACAAAGCATTTGTTAAGGCCTCTTCAGGTAACAAACTTTCACCTAGAGGCACAAAGTGTATCTTTATAGGATATCCCAAGGAAACAAGGGGATATTACCTATACAACCCCTTAGACAAAAAGTTTACAGTGGCAAGACACGCCATATTCCTTGAGAGGGATCACATCTCCAAAAGAGATAGTGGGAGTGAGATAGACTTAGATGAAGTCGAGGCTCAAAATACATAGGAGTTGGTACAAGAACAAATTCCACAAAGCCCCATGGAAGAACAATTTGTTCCAGAGACACAAGAACTGCGTAGGAGCACGAGAGAGGTGAGAGAACCAGAACGATATGGTTTTCTTATCACCGAGGATGGTGAATCATTATTGGTTGAAAATGGCGATCCTCTTACCTACAAGGAAGCAGTTTAAGGCACAGACATTGCCAAGTGGAAAGAAGCCATGAATTCTAAAATGGATTCCATGTACCAAAACCAAGTCTGGATTTTGGTTGATCCTCTAGTTGATGTAAATCCTATTAGTAATAAATGGATATTGAAGAAGAAACTGGACATGGAGGGGCAAGTCAGCACCTATAAGGCACGACTGGTTGCCAAAGGTTTTAGACAACGTTAAAGAATTGACTATGATGAAACCTTTTCACCATTTGCGATGCTGAAATCTATTAGAATCCTATTGGCCATTACCGCTTATCATGACTATGAAATTTGGAAAATGGATGTCAAAACAACATTCCTTAACGGGAACCTCCAGGAAGATGTCTACATGAAACAACCTGAAGGGTTTGTGACTCCAAAGGATGCCAACAAGGTATGCAAGTTGCAGAAATCCATTTATGGATTAAAGCAAGCATCAAGGTCATAGAACATTCGTTTTGATGAAGCTGTAACGGAATTTGGCTTTGTTAAGAATGAATGTGAGCCTTGTGTCTATAAGAGGTTTAGTGGAAGTGCATTCGTTTTCCTAATAGTATATGTTGATGACATATTACTAATTGGAAACGAAGTACCTGTCTTACAGTCAGTTAAGGCATGGTTAGATAAATGATTCTCCATGAAAGACTTGGGCGAGATAGCATATATTCTTGGGATCAAGATTCATCGTGATAGATCTAAGAGAATGTTAGGCCTGAGTCAAAGTACATACATTGACAAGATACTGAAGAGATTCAGTATGGAACAATCCAAGAGGGGATTGTTGCCAGTGTCATATGACATTCATCTTTCCAAGAAAATGTGTCCTCAGACACATGAGGAAAGAAAGAAAATGGAAAGGATCCCTTACGCATCCGCGATTGGGTTAGTCATGTATGTTATGATATGTACAAGACTAGATGTTGCTTACGCATTAAGTGCGGTAGGAAGATATCAAGCTGATCCAGGAGACCGTCATTGGATGGCAGTCAAGACTATCCTTAAGTATTTGAGGGGTACTAAGGATATGTTCCTGGTTTATGGAGGAGATGAAGAACTAGTCATCAGAGGACATGTAGATGCTAGTTTCCAGACTGATCAAGATGACATGAAGTCACATACTGGATACATCTTCAGTTTGAATGGAGGTGCAGTGAGCTGGAAGAGCTCAAAGCAAAGTGTGGTGGAAGATTCTACAGTAGAGTTCGAGTATATCGCATCTTCTGAGGCAGCTAAAGAAGAAGTATGGATGCGAAGTTTTATCCAAAAGCTGGATGTAGTACCTAGAAGTAAAGATCCTATCACACTCTATTGTGATAATACTACAGCGGTGGCACTTGCAAAAGAGCCAACGTCACATCAGCAGACAAAACACATACTTCGGAAGTATCATCTCTTGAGGGATTTTTCTCAAAGAGGTGAAGTTGTAGCGAGCAGTATTTCCACAAAAGACAATGTGGCGGACCCCTTGACTAAAGCCTTGACTCAGCAGAAACATGATCATCATGTGAGGTCTAGTAGACTAAAAGTCTTAGGCAGTTGGCTCTAGTCCAAGTGGGAGTTTGTAAGGGTTGGTGTCCTGAGAACCAACAGTTTTGTACTTTGATTACAAGAATGTACTCTTATTATATATTGTTCATTGTTCTGCATGACTATAATATAATAATGTCCTGGAAAATTTGTTGCATTAATAAGGTCATGGCAGATCCCCGCTATGATGAGAACCCTGAAATGCTATAACAATATTCTTAAATAAAGTTCTACGGTTGGATGACATACTATGATAGGACACAAAGTATACAGACCGTCATGTGTGAGTACTCTTAAGAAGACGAGACTCTCTCTCATAGAGTTCATACTTGGTAATCTCCAAGATGAGAGATTATGAGAACAGACCCGCCAGTAGTAATTCTGCATGTTTTGGTGTCATCGGACACTGCTATCTGTGAGCGTGTGTAATGAACCTTAGACTAGAAGATTATCATTAACTCATGTCATGACTCGCACACTTAGATTTGCTGACGAAAACAGTTGGCGAGAAGTAGGGTACGTTGGGTGCGTCACGAATGACATATTGTTAATAGATAAGTCGATGAAGGATTTTCCCCTCCATATTTATGGAAGTAGATATCTCGGGCCCTTTGATTGAAATAGAACTGTCGCACAAATTCCATGGTCATGGTGTTACGATGAGTTTATTTCTAGAAGTCAAAGAATGACAGATCAAACATATAGGTTTATGACACTGTCATGAAACCTGCTTGATGAGATATTGAGACAAATGGATTAATTTACACACTAAGCGTTCGTATGAGGTGACACGTCAATGCGGCGTCAACTTCTTTCTCTTGGGTGTCTTGATCCGTTGCTAGACAGTAATCTTGGACTTTAGGCAAACCCGCCTAATGCCAACGAGAAAGAGGCCTAGAGGGTCACACACTAAGTGTATCCAAGTATCTCAAGTAGAATAAAGATTATTCTCATACGTGGTTTAATAATTATTCAAGGAAGCCTAAATCGTTTTAATGTTGGAGGAAGAATAAAATGAAAACAAGTGCACGCCGTGTATTAATGATTACACGCTGTGTAGTTTTTATTTTGAAAACAAGTACACACCGTGTATTAATGATTACACGCCATGTAGTTTTTCATGGAAAACAAGTACACGTCGTGTATTAATGATTACACGCCGTGTAGTTTTCCAGTCGGGATTTTGAGGATATAATATTGTTTTATTAAATGATATTTATTATAATCAGCATGAGCTCATGTCAAAAAATTAATTATTCGACATGAGGGTTTTCAATAAGAGTCAATGAAATAAATAAAACGTGTAACGCGTTTATTTATTGTCATAACTCTACAACCTCAAACCCGATTATAAATATCCTCACAACCCCAACTCTTTTCCTACAAGAGAATCATTGTGTACAACAAATTTGGAGAATTCTTTCAAGGCTGAAAGAACCTCTTCCTCCAAGAAAGCTCTCAAGACCGAGAGAGATCCTCTTCCACCAGATCAAGACGATCTAAAGCGGACAACGCAAGCAAAGGTTTCTCCACGCTAGCACCCGGACACTCCTTTGGCGACGTCCAGAGATACGAGGTGCACGTGTGGATCACCGCTAGAGGAAGTCTACACTTGGCTTCTGCGACGCAACGACGAATCACATCGGAACGTGATCAATAACATCAACGAAGAAAGAACACCCAAAAGGTACTTCTTGTCAATTAATTAAATTAACTATAATCAACAAGTGACGATCCACTTTTGTGGTTCCGGAAACTTTCTTCTTCTTTGTCTATTTTTGTGAATCGATCCGTGGAGACTGGCGTTTATCATCGTATTGATCCCGGATTGATCATTGCTAATGACAAAAAGCCAAGTGGGCACATCCACCCACGAGCTTCCGATGTGCCCGGAACCTTCAGGAACGACCTCAATGGAGGAACCTGAAGTGGAACAACTGGAGCACGTTGATTGCTCCGAAAGGTTGGACATTCTCACTACTGATGACCTCAGCCTCCACAAGAAAAACTGCTCAGAAATGTTTGACACTCGCTGCTTAAATAATTTCGCATGCTTAAAGAATTCAAATAAAAATATATATATATTTCTTTTCTACATCTCTATAAGCATGTCGAGAAAATCATAAGCCTTTAATATCAATACACTTTTACACTATAAATAGGATTTACTTGTCCTTGGGAACTCAATTTAAAAAAATAGAGAATAGAAAAATAGGAAGAATAAATGTTACAAATAGCATAAATGTGATGAAAGGAATTAAATTGGTATTGTGAAACAACACATAACATTTCTTACAAAGAACAAGGAGTTAAATTGGTAATGTGTGGAGAATGTTATTTTCCTTTTTAAATATCAAATAAAATTAAAATAAAAAACAGCACTCCCCACTTGTAGGAAGCATCTTGGAATGAAAAAATATATTGAAAACTGAATGAGCACTCAACTCTTATTCGAAATTTGAAAGGGGCAACTTACTTCGCGGCGATCCAGAGTAAGCCGAAGCCGGACAGCCATGGAGAGCGCTGGGACTGGGAGAATAGATCCGGAGGCGCTGTTTCTTTCATCGGAGCAGAAAACGGGGAATGAGTGGGAACTTTTCAAGGAGAATGTGAGACCCTTGAAGAGAGGTCGGCAAGTTGGCCTCTTGAACGAAGCCCTAAAAGCCCAGACCGACAATCAACTCAAGAAATCTCTCCTCGTTACCAGAAGGCTTGACTTTCTTACGCTTTAATATCATTTCTTTTAATTCGTTTCTTTCTATACCATCGTCTCCGAGCGAATCCGAATTAAAGCGCTGATTACTCTTTGTTCCACGCCCCCTTTTTTTGCGAGTTTAGGAGGATGATCCAGGCGATTGACGAATATAATGGGGACGATCCTCTTCGACCATGGCTTGATTGCATTAAATGGGTGCAGGAGGCATTTCCTCCTGGTGGAGATGGCTCGGCACTAGTTGTAATTTATGAACAGTGCGTGCGTGCTTTCTGGCATTCGGATCGCTACAAGGACGACCTCCGCTACCTGAAAGTGTGGGTGGAATATGCTGAAAATTGTGCAGATGCTGAAGTCATTTACCGCTTTCTGGATGCAAATAGAATCGGGCAGTCCCATTCTTTGTATTTCATATCATATGCCTTATACATGGAATCCAATAGTAAAATCAAAAGCGCTAACGAGATGTTTAATTGTGGCATATCAAGGAATGCTCAACCCAGAGGAAAATTGGAAACAGCCTATAGGAGGTTCCTCGTTCGCTCTATGAAGAGACCAAACATGGAAAACGAGGATTCGACGGAGGATCAGCTATCAGTTCGACGCTTTGGGACCATTCTTGCATCTGGAGAAAATAGGTGGTTGCCTGGAGGTAGTTTCGGTCATTCTAGGGAAAAGCTGAAGTCAAATAGGTCTCAGAATTCTCCTTTTTCGATTTACAATGAACCCAGTGGGGATGTCAACCAGGACCATCAAGCAGATGAGTCACGGATTGGCCTGGCTTCTTGGGGTATGCTTGGATCTCAAGCTGATAGAAACAAGGAAAATAACGCTCTTCCATCCAGATGGAGAACATATAAGATTCCACAGAGACATGGTTCTACAACGGTGCTCCCAACAGATTGCATTGATGTGTTTGTTGATGAGTGCACAGAACCAATGAAAATGAATCCTGAGATGGGAAAGGCATCGATGTTACAGTGTCAACAAGCAGATGGCAGTGACCTCAAAAAGGAGATAGGGTTATTGAGGAGAAACCCATTGCGCAATTTCCCTCCAGGCAGCCTACCCAGATGAATTGCAACATATGGACACTGAAAGAGAGCCCACAAGAATCTGATGGGGGCAGATTTGCCCTGCTCATCATCTTCAAGAATCAGAAACAGGGTTTCAGGTGGCTCCAGAGGGAGGTGCATTGCATGGGAGGTGACAGAATGTAAGAATCCTGTCGTGTTTTTTTTTAAGTCATATAACATTTGTCCTATAGGAGGATCTAAACCCCTCTGTAGCAGAATGCTGTTATGCATTTTTTTGTGTGTCTGTGGAAATGCACGTCATGCCTTGTAATGAATCTTGTCATGTGTTTCTTTTAATTCATATAACAAGTGTCCAATAGGAGGATCTAAACCCCTCTGTAGCAGAATGCTGTTGTGCATTTTTTGTGTGTGGAAATGCACGTCATGCCTCATAATGAAAATGTGGCGGATCGAGGCCCTTTATGCATTATTTTCTAGTTGGGCTAGCAGCAGCGAAACAGGTTAGATAGCATAACAGGGAGGGAGATTTGTGTTGATGGAGATTGTGCTGACCAACGCATTTATATTTTTGGAGCAGCTAAAATGCATGATCATGGATCGTGTATATGAGATCAACGTGAGCAGTGTGCTTCCTGATCGAGCCCACTTAAATCAGTAAAACATTGACTCATGAATTTAGCTATGTTTTTTTTTTAAATCTATAATTTAGCCACGTTTTTTTATTCAAAAATCACTAATTTTGTATTGTTTTCTTAAAAATGTCACTAATTCATCCATGTTTTCTAAAAACATTTTTAGTTTAGTCATTTTTTATAATAGGGATAAAATAAAAAATTAACCATGTTTTAAATAAATATAGCTAAAAAAACATCATTAATTGCTTATTTTATTATAGTGCAGTTCTGGTTGGTGATTTTTGGGTTGTAATAGAGGATGACTACACACCCTTGGTGGATACCATGAATGTTATGGGTAGATGAAATTATATTCTTATCTATGTATTGTATTTTTCCTTCCAATTTGAATAGGAAGAGTGGTAAAGTTTTTTGTAAAGGGGTGTTGCTGGGTCCAAGGGGCCTGCTTTCGATTAAACCACCGGATGAAGCTCCATCGGAATTTATGAAAGCGAAAACACAGTTTTGGAATGAACCCATGCACCGGCGCCCAAAACTTAAAAGACGAACTGCTCCCGAATCACAATGTTGCTATGCCCTCCTTTCGGGCAATGCAAAGAAGACCAACGAAAAAAGAAACACAAGACAATGAACAACACAAGAGATTACATGATTCAGACTCGTGTCCTAATACACAGGGAAAATGTCGCTTTACTTTTATTAAGAGAAACAAAGGATGATTGCAATTCTTGGTACATAACAATCACAAGTGATTAGCCCTCCTTAAATAGGTGTGCCCAATCGGCGCTTCAGGTTGTCGTCACCATTTGATTTCTACAGAATGAGATCCACCTCAACCAATCTTCTTGAACGATCCTCCATTCAGTCAACTATCAACTTGCTCTCCCAGTGAACAATGCTAGCTTCTGAAGATCTCGCAATTCCTCAGTTTTTTTCTGCACTCCTCCAACAAGTATTTTTCGATGACTTGACTTCTGGTAGCACCTTCTGGTTTAGCATCTGGTCCACCCAACTTCTGGTCATCCAGATATTGTTCCACCATCCCTTCAAGTTTCAGAAATTTAGCCTTAGAATTTTCTCCTTTCGTTGATCTAGTTTTGTTAGCAAGAAAATGGTTTCCACACTTTGACCATAGCTCAACAATCTCCCACTTGGAAATCATATTTCTAGGATCCACAACTGAGTCCCCAAAAGCACATTTGTTCTCTAAACTTCCGCTATGCAACATCATAGGTTACCACCACATCTTTCGATTATCCCAGTTCGACTGAGGCACATCATTGTCTTAAGACATCTTAAGTAACAACTTTCGTCAACATGTTTATTGGATTTTGAGCTCCTTTAATCTTCCATAAGTCCTGCTCCCAGTCCTCTAATATCTTCCAGATAAAGTGAAACTTTAAGTGAATGTGCTTTATTTTAGAATGAAAAGTTGGATTCTTGGCTAAGTGAGTCGCACTTTGTGAATCACAAAACAACCTCCCATCACTTTGCCGCCTTCCAAGATCTGCCATCAAACCCTTCAGCCAAATTAACTCCTTTCTTGTTTCGTTAAAGCAATATACTAAGCTTTTATTGTTGACAAAGTGACCACTGGTTGAAGTTTTGGATATCCAACTAACTGTTGTTCTGTTGAATGTTGACACATATCTGGAAGTGCTCTTCCGTGAGTCGGAATCTTCCCCAAAAGTTTGAATCTGAAAAGCCTTGCAAAGGCTCATCCGTTCCGAAGCAAAGTGCCATGCTTCCAAACCCTTCAAGTACCTAATAATCCATTTCACTGCCTCCCAGTGTTCCATTTTGGGTTTCAACATGTTTCTGCTGATGACTCCCACTGCCCGTGCAATGTTCGAGCGAGTACAAACCATGACACACATCAACCTTCCGACGACTGATGTATATGGTACTGTAACCCTCCGACCCTCCTCATTGGCTTGAGAAGAGGCAGAATGCTACTGGCCTTAGGTGATATCTCCAAGACACCAAAGGATGACAATAAATGTCAAGGGCTTAAGAGAACGTTGAGGGATGCTTTTCCCTAAGAAACTGTACAACCTATCAAGAAAGATACCAATTCCAAGACCAACTAAATGATGCATGAACAAACAATCACATAACTCAATAAAATCCCAATACATGAAAGAAAGGTTCTGTCGTGAACGCGTTCAAATTAACTGTGATTTTTGGGTACTTTGGTGCAACAGAATGGCTGACCAAGGTCGTCTCTCAAAGGAGGAAGTAATTTAAAAACTTATTAAAGGTATTTTGAAAATAAAATAAAAGGGAAGAAACAAACTACTTAAAAGAATGAGGGATTTTCATTTATAAATCTAGAAGAAGTATGCTGGAAGAAGATTGTATTTTTTTTGTTTTTATTTTTGAAATAAAATTCGATTAATAAGACACAACAAAAAATGTTTTTTTAGAAAATATTTTTAGAATGCATAATTGATCTAACTCTACCTCTTCATTTAATTATTAATCATTATCATTTAAATTAACATTCACTTAATTATGATCTTCTAATTTGTTAACACTCGAACCCTATGAGAATTAACTTTACCACAAAGATGAAAAGAGTTAAACCCTATGCTACCTTTAGAACATGCAATCACAACACCCTGCTTTAGTTTTCATTCTAAGGCTAGCTTATGGTCAGTGGTAAATTAGGACATAAATCCATTTTGGAAATAAGGATGAATTGAGTTTAGGGATTATATTTGAACTCTACAATTTTATCCCATGTGGTTTTGTTTAACCGATTAATTTTGCACTCTCACAATTTACACAAATCTTGACCTTGCATGTTTTTATGTTAATTGTTCAATCGCTTGCTTAATTTCTTATAATTTAAAAACTCAATTCATGGATCATATTTTTTGAATTACAGTAGCTCATTGATTCAAAATAAATAAATGAAGAAGGTAAGAGGTAGATTGATTACTAAGAAAACTAATCTTCCATGGGCGGTGTAGTCATCGTAGAAATGTATTGCATGTGCAAAGGTTTAGAAATGGTATAACCCAATCTCATTTCTAATCTTGATTTCCAGCCCAAATAGGATGAGTAAATAAGAATATAATTGAACAAAACAGAAGAAAACAAAAGAAATAAAAGAGGAACTAAGAAGTTTATTACACAAACACAAATATTACAATATGAGATGGAGAAAAAAGGCTTCAATGAAGGGAACTTTGCTTCAAGAGATCCCCCTATGAGTATAGGAAGTTCCAAAACCTCTAAGGTGATGAGAGGACTCCTCTAGAACTCTAAAATGGCAACACTTCACTCTTTGGTCGAACTTGCAAATGGGGGGCCCAAGGTGCCAATTTATAGGCAAAATGGGAAGTGGTTTTGGGCACCTAGATTTTGAGATACCACTTGTATCTCATTTTTGGGTTGGTAAATGACATTATTTCGACTTGGAAAAAAGAGAAAAGGTGTTGTTCGACATCTTGAATATCACCATGTCAAACTTGACGACCATTAGACATTTAGAATGAGAGATATAGCCAAAATACCGAATCAAACTTTTGAATTCATGCATATTCGGTTCTCTAGACATATCAGTTCTGTTGGGCCACCAGATGTACGAATTGGACTTGGGTTTCTAGAGATGAATTGTATCCCAATAAGTTCCGGATCATCTCACAAAATTTCAATCCATTTGGATTCACATATTTCTCAGGAAATGTAAAAAAATGTACATATGTCATTGGGATTCCATGCAAATTGACTCATTTTCCTTCTACATCATCTCTGACCCTCCAAATCACCTCCTTCTACAACGAAATCACCAAAACAAATATAATTTCCCTTTTTAACAGCGATAAAATTTGAATAATTGAATCAAATGGGAAGTGAAATTTGTTATTATATTTGTAATTTTCAATACAAAATCGATTTAAAACAACGATATAAGGGTGAAATAATACAGTGAATCGTGGTGTGATCACACCTCCACACTTACCCTTTTGCACTCTTGGGAAAAACCTCATATCATGTATTTCAAAAAAATTGTGACAAGATATGCATGTTCATATTCCTCAATCTACAATGGAAATATAGGCAAAGTAAGAATCCCATCAAGAGTCAATATCAATAAATTTGAAAGTCATTGTCTCATAAATTGTATCCAAATAAAATCCAATGAGATTAATGACACTAATCATAGCGAAACAAGTTACAGGTCCATCATGCCATTAATTCCTCATGTGTGTGTGTGCCAACCATTTCAAGATCTTATCTCCACCCTTTATCCAGTATATTCAGGTCAAATAAAACAATTCTTCTTACCTGGTTTAATTCACCGAACCTGTTCTATATTCCTTTGCAATCAAATTTCAAGACCCACTCACTTAACCATTCTTGAAAGTCAAACAATAATCCCCTGACCTAGATATCCCCATGTGTTGTACATTTCATCACTCCCCTCATTTATTATTTTTGTTTTTTTTTCAAAATTTTCACTTGGAACAAATCTCACACTCGTCCTTCAACCCTTGTTTGATCTCCTTACGACACTAATTGTAATAGTTATAACAAGATCAAAAGTTGAGGACGAGTGAGTTTTGACCCGCACAAGACACAACCCATGTTTTTGTGTTTTTATCTTGATTTATTTGATTTTGTTTTTTAGGGCATGCAATAGTCGAATAATAGGTACACATGCATAATTAAATTCGGTATAGTAATGAAATTGATTGGAAGAGAGATGAACGTATGAACCAACCATTGATATAAAATAATTTTTTTACCCAACTTGGCTATACATTCAATTGAGTAGGAAAAATTTCACAATTCATGGTTGCATGAAATTTTTTGTGGAGAAATCAATGACATAATTTACCATGAACAAATATCACAAATAATGGTGTCAAAATCAAAAAGATTTTATAATGACACAATCAATCATATCATCAACGACTTCCATTTTTACAAAAATCAACCCTTGATGATGAAGTTGTGCTCATGCTTATCATGCTACCAGTGAATTTTGAAAACATGCATTTTCTATATGTTCCACATGTAAATGAGCATGTTACATGATATGTTTTTTTGTTTTTTTTGAAAATTTTAACCAAAAACTTAACAGAAAACACACAAAAAACACACAAATGAAAACCCTAAATAACTGCCCCAAAATGCTGTCCCCCTCCCCCATAATTAAAATATTTCATTGTCCTCAATGTGAACTTATGAGATGATATGTGTATATGAAATGCATACTTTTAAATAGGACAAATAATATAAAAGTTAAAGGGTTAGGAACATCATGATATTATCAATTAATGATGGGGTCATGCAGTGTGATGAAATCAACTGCATGGGTGGGAAGTCCTTCAATGTATTTCTTCAAATGTTTCCCATTGACTGTAAATATTATTCTGGTGTCATCTTGTGTGATCTCCACTGCACCATAAGGAAAGACATTAGACACAACATAAGGACCTAACCATCTAGAACACAACTTACCAGGCATCAACTTCAGTCGTGAACTGTAGATTAGGACTTTCTCTCCAACATGAGACTACCTCTGTTGGATAATTATATCATGAGATACTTTTGATATTTCCTTGTAGAGACTTGAGTTCTCATATAATGACAATTGAATCTCCTCAAGCTCTTGAATTTGCAGCTTCCTTTGAATTCCATCTTGGGCCAAATCCATGTTGCATTTCTTTATAGCCCAATAATCCTGATACTCGACTTCCATTGGGAGATGACATGTTTTCACAAAAACTATCCAAAATGGGTACATATTGATGGGTGTCTTGTATTCTGTCCTATAATCCCAAAGCTCATCATCTAAGAACTTTCTCAAATCCTTCCAATTCGGCTACATATATTTCTCTAAAATTTGTTTCAATTCCAGATTTGAAACATCATCTTGACCATTTGTTTGGGGGTGGTATGGTATTGATGTTTTGTGTGTCACTACATACTTCCTAAGGAGAGAATCCAAATTCTTATTGAAAAAATGTGTCCCTTGGTCACTGATGATGACCTTCTGTACTCCAAACCTGCAAAAAATCTATGCCTTGAAAAAATTGACTACAACATGAGAATCATCAGTCCTGGTAGCCTTGACCTCCACCCATTCTCTAACATAATCAACATCAACCAAAACGTATAAGAAACCAAATGAAATAGGAAAGGGACCCATTAAATCAATGTCCCATACATAAAAAATTTCACAAAATAATTTGGGTTGTTGAGGCATCTCATGTTCTCAAAAAAAGTTTCTCGTATGTTGGTAATGTGAGAACGACTTAAAAAATAGATGAGCATCATGAAATACGCTAGGCCAATATAATCCAGAGTCTAAAACTTTACTAGTTGTATGTTGGGGTCCAAAGTGTCCACCATAAGAAAGTGTATGGAAAAAATGTAAAACAGACTCAAACTCATGATCATGAATACACCTCCTAATAACTTGGTCACTACACATGCACCAGAGGTGGGGATTATCTCAAACATAAAACCGAGACTCACTTTTTAATTTTTGGACTTGATGTTTTTTTAAATTTTTAGGCATTTCAGAGGCAACAAGTTAGTTCACTAAATCAGTTACTAGGGATGAGTACTTGAGATGGAATAAAGATGATCATTGGGGAAAGTGTCCCAAAGTGGTACTTGGTCCATGGTGTCATCCTCTAGTGTGTGAATAATCTTACTCACGTGGTCTACCACTAGGTTTTCTGACCCCTTCTTTTCCTTTATCTCAATATCAAATTCTTGAAGAAGGAGAATCCATCATATGAGTCTAGGATTTGCATGTGGCTTCTTCAAGAGGTTCCTCAGAGCTGCATGGTTAGAAAAAACAACTAATTTAGAGCCCAATAATGATTAAAGAAATTTATCTAAAGAAAATATGATGGAAAGAAACTCATTTTCCATGGTTTTTTAGTTTGATTAGGCTGAATCCAATGTCCTCAATGTATAGTAAATCGCATGTGAACATCCTTCCACCCTATGAGATAAGATACCTCTAACCAAAAAGTTGGATGCGTCACACATAAGCTCAAATGGAAGGTCCCATCGTGGGGGATGTATGATCGGTGGAGTGTTCAAATGCTTCTTTATATCATCAAATGATACCCTACACAAATCATAAAAAATGAATTCAATATCTTTTTGAATCAATCGAGATAAGGGTAGAGCGATCTTACTGAAATCTCGGATGAAGTGTCGATAACAGCTTGCATGCCCTAGGAATGATCTAACATCTCGAAAATATGAAGGATATGGTAAGGATGAAATAATATCTACCTTGGATCTATCAACCTCTATTTCATGTTTTGACACTACATGCCCTAAGACAATGCCATGCTCTACCATGAAATGACACTTTTCAAAGATCAAGACCAGATTCTTCTCAATACAATGATTCAAAACCTTTCCCAACACTACCAAAAAATGGGGCAAGGCCAACACCACCCTTCATCAGCACTAACAAAAAAGCGCTGATAAAGGTGCCCCCTTTAACAGTGCTTTTTTTAGCACCGTTAAAGGGTACCCCTTTATCATCTCTTTTTTTAGTAGCACTGATAAAGGGGGGTCTTTATCAACGCTTTTTTTAAAAGCGCGGATAAAGGGTCTACTTCCAAAAAAAAATCATTAAAAAATATATATTAATATTTAAATATATAGATATATTTATATTGATATAAATATAATATATATTTTTTAAATATAATTTTAAATATATTTTAGATAAGTATAAATATACAGTTACACTTAATATATATATTTAGTGAAAATGGCTTATAAAAAAAATAAAAAAATATTTTTAATTAATAATTTTCTAATTATTATGGAGTAATAGTCATTTAATAACAATTTGAAGACTAAAAAAATAATTTTTTTTTAAAAAAAGATACAAAATATGTTGAAAACACAACTCAAACTTCAAACAGCCATAACTTTTGATCCGGGTGTCTGTTTGAGCTCTACCACATATCAAATCGAAGCCTGTGATGAGATCTACACCCTTGTGACCTAGGAAAACCCCAGTAAAGGTTTTTTTGAGGCCAAAATAGGTTCAGAAGGCCTCCAAAACTGAGTTTTTAGTCAGGGTACCCTGAATTTTTAACATTTTGTGGATTTTCAGCCTCGTTTAAGGGGGCATTATTGCCTTTTTTTGATGGGGACTGAATTTATTCCAAGGTATTACATTCATATTGATATTATGTATTTTAAATTTTATCATTTTTTATAATGAACTACTATTTATAATCAAATATATAACAATACATACATATTTTTTATATATTCACACATAAAAATTTAATTATAAATATAAATAATAAAATATATTTACATATAAAATATATTAGCTTTATCTAAATAATAACTAATATCCATTTTATTTAAAATACCAATATATAAATATTTATATACCTATATATTAATCTAACTATATATATATATTGATATAACTACATATATATATTGATATAACTATAAATATATATATTAATATCACTATAAATATATATATTAATATAACTATATATATATATATTAATATAACTATATATATATAATATAACTATATTAATCTAACTATATATATATTAATATAACTACATATTATGTTTTGAAGCTCAGTTAAAAGAATGGCCAATCCACTAAATGCCAAAATTTCAATTTCCCATGGAATTATACCTTTTATTGAAAACACGGGTCATTAAAACCTCCCCCCTTAGAACTTATCATCCATGAGAAGCCTTTAGGAATAATGAAAATATCACTTGACCTACAGGGGTACTGAAGTCTCATTCAAACGGTCACATTGAGTTTCCAATATATAAATATTTATATACCATTTACATATAAAATATATTAGCTCTATCTAAATAATAACTAATATCCATTTTATTTAAAATACCAATATATAAATATTTATATACCTATATATTAATCTAAATATATATATATATATATATATATATTAATATAACTACATATATATATTGATATAACTATAAATATATATATTAATATCACTATAAATATATATATTAATATAACTATATATATATTAATATAACTATATATTACTATATGAATAAATATAACTAAATATATATATAAATAAATAGATATGTAATTAACTAGAGAAAAAATCAATATGGCAGAGTGGTAAAGGTTTTAGGCGTGCAAGGGGGAGGTCTCGAGATCAAATCTTGGTGGAGGCAAGGGCGCGCGTATGGGGGTGGATTTGGGGGCTAGCGCTGATAAAGGGGGTGGGTGTAACGCTGATATAGGGTGGAGGGGGGGGGGGTGCGTGCAGGCGCTTGAGGGGTTGGAAAGTTCTGTTAAAAGGGGGGCTCAAGCGCTATAAAATCCCACCAGATTGGTAGAATTTTTTTTTTTTAATTTTTTTTAATTTTTTTTAATTTTTTTACTTTTATCAGTGCTAAAAAAAGTGCTGATAAAATACCCCTTTTATGAGAGCTTTTTTTAGTGCTAATAAAGGGGACCCCCCTTTATCTTTGCCAGCTTTAATAGCACTTTTCTAGCGCTGTTAAAGGCCATTTTTAGCACTGATAAAAGGCGTATTTGTAGTAGTGAAAACTAAAGATACATTCATCAAATAAAGATCTATATAATGTAAAATCATCCATAAATAATTCCATGCTGGTCTCAATGAAATATAAAAAATACTCACCATACATCTCAGGAAGGTACCTGGGGAATTGCATAGTCCAAATGGAATTTTTCGGTAGGAAAATGTACCTAATGGACAAGTGAATGTTGTCTTTTCTTGATCCTCTAGAGCTATAGGAACCTGAAAATATCTAGAAAATCCATCCAAGAAACAATAGTGTGTTTTCCCAGTTAGTATATCAAGCATTTGATCAATAAATGGGAGGGGGGAATGGTTCTTATGAGTGGATTTATTTAGTTTTCCTATAATCAATACACACACACCAACTATTTTTCACCCTCATTGGAACTAACTCCTCTCTCTCATTTTTAACAACAATAACGCCACTTTTCTTAGGCACAACCTAAATAGGACTCACCCACTGGGAATATGAAATGGGATAAATTCTACCTATCTTGATAAATTTTCAACTTCTTTTTTAACAACTTCAAGAAGATTTGGATTCGGTCTCATTTGTGGCTACCTCACCGGTTTAGCCTCATACTTTAAAAAAATCCTATGCATGAAAATGGAGGGGTTAATACCTAATATGTCAGCCAAGGTCCACCCGATTTCCATAATTTTCTCCCGCAAAAGATTCAAAAGTTTTTCTTTATGTTCAAATGGAAGATTTTTAGCAATTATAATAGGTAATCTCTCACCACTCAACAAGTATAAGTATTTGAGATTTGGTGGCAATGGCTTGAGTTCCAATGAAGGGGGGGAGAAGTATGGAGGGAGATATTGAAGAAACTAAAATATGTGCACAATGAACATCAGTACTAGAATAAAAATCATCAAAATCAGAGAATAATGAATCAAGTCCATTAGTATACTCAACAACCAAGTTATAATTAGAGTGAACATGATCAAAACCAGAGTATGAATCAATTTCAAAATAAAATATAAGAGAAGTTTGTGTATTAGAAACATGTGTGGAAGTACACTCTTAGAAATCAAACTATAAACAATGCTCATAATCTCTCTAAGTATAGGGAAATCAAAATCCATGGGCTTTTTACTTAGTGGTTCAAAATGGGAGATAACAAAAGCAGAATGATCCTCTGAGGGATACTTCATGGAGTCCATGACACTAAAGATCACAACTTCATCTACAAACTCTATAGAAAGTGTACCCTCATGAACATTTATGATAGTTTTTTCAATTTTAAAAAAGGGAATACCTAAAATAATGGGAGCATGAGAAGTTACCTGATCATCCTCTATGTTAAGCACATAGAAATCTGTTGGAAAGATCATGTCTCTTAACCGAACAAGTACATCCTCAAGGACTCCTGCTGGATATGTTGTATCTTTATTCACCAACTAAACCACTAATCTCATTGGATTCAACTCACCAATATGTAAATAAGATAATACAGAGTGAGCCATCACATTTATTGAAGCTCCCAAATTACATAAAGCATCAGAAAAGTGTAACTCCCATATGGTACATGGGATGGTGAATGTCCCTGGATCCTTGCATTTGTTGGAATTAATGGAGTTGGTGTAATGAGTTATGACACATTACTTCCAAGATTTATCCTCTCATTTCCCTTAAGGCCTCTTCAATTGGTAAAAATTTCTTTTAAGAATTTGGAATACCTTGGTATTTTTTAATGGCTTCAAGTAGAGGTATGTTGATCTCAACACGCTTAAATATATCAAAAACATCTTTTTACATCACCTCTTTAGCCATATTCTTGGTTTGTACAACTCTCTTTGGAAATGGAAGGGGTTTAGGAGGAACATCATTTATCATTTTCTTACCTTTTTCTTTCTCCTCTGGTTTCTCAATGATCAGTGATAATAGAGGAATCTCCATCGGTTGAGTGAATCCTGATGGAATGGTAGGTTAAAATTCATCATTAGTTTTCTTCCCACTTCTCAATGTGATGACATTGACATTAACCTTGGGATTTGGAGTAGTTTGGGAAGGAATATTTCTAGAGTTCTTACTTACTAGTTCATGGAGGGCGGTGGAAATCTGGCTCATTTATGTCTTTAATTCCCTCAAATCCAAACGTTGACCCTTCATCTCATTCTTTTGATTAAGAAAATTTTGTTTCAAAAGGTAATCAATGTTAGCATCTACCTTTGGTTTATAATTCCCTTGTTGTTGACTTGTTGATGCTTGAGCTTCAAATCTTGTTTGGGGTTGTTAGAAACCCTGTTGGTAAGGAGGAGGCTATTGGAAGTTTTATTGAAAAGGGGGCCTTTGTTATTGTCCAGAGCCATATCTCATGTCTGATTAATCCTTATACCCTTGGTTGTATGTTGGTGAAAAGGAATCATAATTCTTATGGGGATGTGTTTGTCGCTACTGCTGATATGGTCTCATAGGAAATAAGGCAGTGTAATCCTCTGTCTCTTGTAATTGGGGGAAACAATTAGATGGGTGGTCTATTTAAATGAAAATGCCACAAGGCCTTATTGGAGAGGGTTGGGATGTATTTTTTTCCAAAGAAATATGTCTCACCATAGTGGTCAATTCTTCTAACTTAGTATCAATTAAATGACTTTCAATAGAAGGACTTACCTGATGTACTCCTATAACACGTGGTGTACCTCGATCGCCAAATTGTTGGAAGTTTTGTGCCATCTTGTCAATCAATAGAAGTGAAATTGTTGGTGTTTTATCGACAAATTCCCCTCTAACTAAGACATCCACCATGCTTCTCTCCATAGGTGTGAGGACTTCGTAGAATTATTAGGCGAGGAGTTGCTCACTAATTTGGTGATGTGGACAGCTTGCGCACAACTTCTTGAATCGCTCCCAGTACTCATACATTGACTCCCCTTGTGCTTACTTGATACTTGAAATCTCTTTACGAATAGAAGTGGTACTCAATGATGGAAAAATATCTACAATAAAATATATTTCAAATTGTTCCAACATGTTACATCTTTAGGTTGTAAATAATACATCCAGTCTTTTACAATTCCATCAAGTGAAAATGGGAATGATCTTAGTTTTATTTGATCTTCAGAGACATTTTTTGGTTTTAGGGTTGAGAAAACCACATTAAATACTTTCAAATATTTGTTTGGATCCTCATTAGATAATCCATGAAATTTTGGAAGAAGGTGAATTAACCCAGACTTCAATTCAAAGTTCGATTCTAGGTTTGGGTATGCGATGCAATTTGGTTGATAGTTAATATCTAGTGTATACAATTATCGAATGGTTCTCTTAAGTTCATTGTGATTGTTTTCAGCCACTGGTTCTTATTTTTATGTTTGAATTATAATCACTTCTGATTTCAATGTTACCATAATGGAGGAATTCTCCAACTGGTTGAATGTTGAAACTTTCTGTAGAATGAGAATGTCAGATTTGAGCCCTAAGGCTGCACTCAATCTCAGGGTCAATATATAAGAGATCCTTGATATTGGTTCGTGTCATAAATCAAATAAAAATGAAAAGAATAAAAATGGACCATAATAAAATAAAAATGAAAAGTTTGAGCTGGTGGTCTAAAAAATAACAAGAAGAAGAAAACAAAAGAACACAAAAACAAAAGAACAAAAAAAATTCAGATTGGGTAAAGAAGGAAGAAAGAAGATAATAAGGGAATAAAATGAAAAATAAAAGTTATAACTCTAATTTGTTGAAATAATTACTTGCCTCCTGGGAAATGATGTCAATTTGAAAGGAACTATCGTGTGTGCCTTCAAATTAAGTGTGATTTTTGGGTACTTAGGAGCAACAGAGTGGTTGACCAAGGTCGTCTCTCAAAGGAGGAAGTAATTTAAAAACTTATTAAAGGTATTTTGAAATTAAAATAAAAGGGAATAAACAAAATACTTAAAATAATGGGGGTTTTCTATTTATAAATCTAGAAGAATTATTATGGAAGAATATTTTTTTTGAAATGAAATTCGATTAATAAGACACAACGAGAAGATGTTTTTTTTAGAAAATATTTTTAGAAGGTGCAATCGATATAACTCTACCTATTCACTTAATTATTAATCATTATCATTTAAATTAACATTAACTTAATTATGATCCCTTAATTTTTTAACACTTGAACCCTACAATAATTAACTTTACCACAAAGATGAAAAGAGTTAAACCCTAGGCTAGCTTTAGAACAGGCAATCGCAACACCCTACTTTGATTTTCATTTTAAGGATAGCTTATGGTAAATGGTAAATTAAGTAATAAATCCATTTTGGAAATAAGTATGACTTGAGTTTATGGATTATATTCTAACTCTACAAATTTATCTCGTGTGGTTTTGTTTAACTGATTAAGTTTGTGCTATCACAATTTACACAAATCTCGACCTTGCGTGTTTTTGTGTTAATTGTTCAATTTATTACTTAGTTTCTTGTAATTTAAAAAATAAATTCATGGATAATATTATGTGAATTACAGTAGCTCATTTATTCAAAATAAATAAATGAATAAGGTAAGAGGTAGATCGATTACTAAGAAAATTACTCTTCCATGGGCGGTGTGGTTATCGTAGAAACGTATTGCATGTGAAAAGGTTTAGAAAGGGTATAACCTAATATAATTTATACTCTTGATTTACATACTAAATAGGATGAGTAAATAAGAATATAATTGAACAAAATAGAATAAAACATTAGACATAAAAGAGGAACTAAGAATTTTATTACACAAACAAAAATATTATAACATGAGAAGGAGATGATGGCTTCGATGAAGGGATCCTTGCTTCAAGAGACCCCCCTATGAGTAAAATAATTTTTAGAACCTACAAGGTGATGATCAAAATCATATATAACTACAAAATGGTAGCACTTTAATCCTTGTTCGAACTTGCAAATGGGGTTCCCAAGATGCCAATTTATAGTCAAAACGGAAAGTGGTATTGGGAACCCGGATCTTGAGATACCACTTGTGTCTTGGTTTTGGGTTGGAAAATGAAATTATCTCAACTTGAACAAAAGAGAAAAGGTGTTTTAAAGAATCTTTACTATCACCATATAAAATTTGGATCCCATTGGACATTTAGAATGATATATATAGACAAAATACAGAACCAAACTTTTGACTTAGTGCAGTTTCGGATCTCTGGATAGATCATTTTAGTTGGGCCACCAGATGCACAAATTGGGTTTGGGTTTCTTGAGATGAGTTGTATACCACTGAGTTTTGGATAATATCACAAAATTTAATTCCATTTGGATACATTTATTTCTTGGGACATGTAAAACATTTTATATATTTCATTGGGATTCCATGCAAATTGGCCCATTTCCCTTCTACATCATCTTCGACCCTCCAAATCACCTTATCCTACAGCGAAATCACCAAAAAAATATAATCTAACTTTTTAAAAATGATAAAATTTGAATAATTGAATCAAATGGGAAGTTTAATTTGTTATTATATTTGTAATTTTCAATACAAAATCAGTTTAAAACAGTGATGTAAGGGTGAAATAATGCAGTGAATCATGGTGTGATCAATGAACAAAAATCAAAGTACAACGAAAAAGAAATAAATGCACAAGGATAAGATTCTAAATAGAAAGACATCATAACCAAAGTGAAACTATCCTGAACCAAGATGAAGGCACTTACCAACTCTAACTTCAGAAATCAAACTATGATGTCAAAGATCACCACTAGAGAAGTACGAAACATGATCTTTCCCTCGATATACAATATATGAAAACACACAAAAGTGCTCAAGAAAGGGGTGAGTATATCACTCATTAGGATTTACCCAATGAATTATCAACACATGCCACTAGAACAAGAACATGTTAGCACATTTTATATAAAATAGACAAAGAGCAGATAAATAGTTTATGTCAAACCATAAGCGACTTTCATGAAAAACATTAAATAAATATTTTCAAACAATTTCTTACTATCTGGTCTAATCATTATAATTCAAAACCTATGCACACGCACAATGCATGAAATCATGGACCTCCCTATACTCATGAGTGGTGAGTCATCCTATCACCAAGACGTTACTTAGTGACCCAATTTATGGTGGTACTTCCGACCATGATCCGTCCCAAGTTTATCATTAACTGATAGTCATACTTCTGACCATCACCCATCCCATATGAACATGAACACACATCGACAACTTTATGAAAAGTTTTCAATAAAGAATTTATTTAAACAAAATATCATATTTCAAAACCCACCCTTTTGAAATCACATCAAACAAGATTTTTCCAAATAAATTTCCATAGGAGATTTCCAACAAGCATGAACATAGTTTATAAAAGATTAAGTCGACAAGTTCCAGAATAGAAGAGTGAGAGAGAAGACACCTACCTCGATTATGTTTGCATAAAGGATCTTAAAAAATTCGATGGATCAACCTCTTCCTTTCTTTCCTCTATAAAAACCCAAGAAGCACTACTACAAAACTTTCCTTTAACAACGTTGACCTTTATCAGTGCTTTATTTTTAGCATCGATAAATGATATCTTTTATCAATAATTTATTTTTAGTGCCCATAAAGGGATCCTTTACCAGTATTTTTTTAGCGCTGATAAAGGTTTGAAAAAATGAAATAATTAAATAAATAAAAAATAAAAATGAGTTTATTAAAAAAATTATTAAAAAAATTATTAATCAAAAAATTATTGATAAAAATTAATAAGATGATTATACTATATAAAAATTATAAATACTAATAAATAGTATATATTAAATATATAAATATATGTAAAATGGAAAATAAACAAATAAAAATTAAAAATAAGTAAATTGAGAAAAATATTAAGCATTTTTTTAATTAAATAATTATTGATAATGTTAATAAATAGTATATATTAAATATACATATATATATGAATGTATATAAATATGATTTATATAATATAAAATATTTATTATTTTACATTAAATAGTAATATATTTAGTGAATAATGGTATATCATTAAAAATTAATATGAATTAAAAATATTAACTAATTGCATCAAGTAATAGACATAATTGAATGTCATTTTATTTTTCAATTTAACATAGATCAAATGTATGTTATATTGATTTCACATACATATATTTAATTAATGTATTTTAATATACAACACACACACATAAATATTTATGCAATTAATGAAATCTTATATAGAAACACACACACCTAATATTTATGTAATTCATTTAAATTTTAGTATTCATTTTAGAATTTCATTATAACATGAAACATTTAATATTTTATGTTTTGAATCGATAAATTTTATTTATTTATTTTTAATATTATTAAAGTTAGGTATTATTTATTCATTTTTAATATGTATTATTTTTTATTTTTTATTTTATTGGGAATTTAATCAAGTTCCATTATTTATTTTATATATAATTATTTACTATGTTTTAATATTTCCAATATGTATTCATCTTTATTTCAAAATATATCCATATTTTTTTTAATAATTTATATTTAATTAATAAAACTTATCCATTTTCCGATATTGTTAAAGTGTACTCATTTTTAATTATTCAATTTCATCCATTCTTAACATGCATTCATTTAAGATTAAATAATCTAATAATGTTAAAAATATATTTGTAAAAAAATATTTATAAACAAAATATTTATAAATGTATATTCACTATATTTATACATTTATAATTATAAATAAATAAATACTAATTTTTTAAAAAGTATTTATATAATTATAAATAAATAATTCTATATATTTAAATAATTATAAAATAATAATAAATTTATTTAATTAATGAATATATTTACTATACTTATATATATATATATTAAATATATATAATGATATAAATATTATTTTTTTGGAAAGTATGCATATAATTATAAATAAATAATTATATATTTAAATAATTATAAAATTTATAATAAATATATCTAAATAAAGAATATATTTACTATATATATATATATATATATATATAATAATATAGTAGTTGGGGGCTTTCTTGAGTGGGAAACATCCTTGTAATCCTGCATCATACCTGGGTTCAGATCTGGGTGGGAGCGAATTTCAGCTGGTAGGCGGTGATGCAGACATGATGCAACCATGATGTCGCACTGGGCATTCAGGCCAGCTTGCGGGCCTTTGGTCTATGTAATAGGCTTCATGCTCACTAAGTCTTTAGGCCATGTATTGAATAAATAAGTTTTGATTGGTGATCTATTGGAATGCGTATCGCAATGCGTGCAAATTTGCAATATTTATTAACCAACTAAGTAGAAGTGGCCAGCAGGGTTGAACCATAGAGAGAATGTGAGTAGACACTAGAGATGTCCTCTTGGAGGAATGTTTAGGCAGATGGGCTTTAATTGTGTGATTAACAACTAAGTTCTAAAAACTAAATGACTATTTTAAAAATGACTATTTAAATTGACTAAAATTATCTAAGTGAATTAAGCTATGAAAGAAACTGGAAAAGATGGAAGTGTCAGAGTCGTGACGTCCATTCAAGTGCATGCAATGTCAATTATTTAATTCCCACATTTGAATATTTATTTATTAAATTATCAACGATTCCAAATTTAATCAAAATACTATCTGGTCTCGTTCTCTGATGTTAGATAGTATTTTAATGTTTACACAAATTATCCGTCATTTTGTTCTCTGTCCTGATGAATAACTTGCTCGTCGTTATAGCACTGAATCACTTGGGGAAATGCGACGACCCATTTCTCACAAAGTCGAAGTATCTACCTACATCAGGTTCTCTCACATGAGATCACTTATTCAGTATCACTCACACAAGTTTGAAGAAGCACACACACAAAATATTAATTTTTCAATTAATATATTTATTTATTCAGAATTTTCTCACGCGCTTGATCGAATTCCGGATAAATAAATTCTCTGATGAACTTGCGTTCGTGATTACTTATTAGGTATCACATGAACATGCACCAAAGCATGTGTGCAGAGCCAAGATGACAATTAATTTAAATGCAGATATAATTAATTAAATAAACATCCAATTGAAATTAATTCAAAAGGCAATCAAACATAGGAATAAATTAAAGACATGCATTCACCGTCACATTTGTCACAACTCCAACACAAATGAAATTATCCAACCATCGCGACAACACAACACATAAAATAATAAATAGAAGATATCACCGTACTCATGTTGTTGCTGTGGTCACCGCAAGACTCCGTCAACAATTGAAAAATAATAATCATCACTCCGCTCTGTGCAGTCACTGACACCACACCTGAATCAAACCACCGCGCCGCTGAAAATATGATCTGATCTACGCTTTCTCTCGCTGTGCGATGTGAATCTCCGAAAGCCAAGAGAACATCGATGAAATGTCTGAACCTCTTTTGCGCTCCTGGTGATGGTTTTCCGCTAGTTGATGCGTGCTGAAATGGCCGAGAGAGGAGTGGGGTTGAGGTGGCTGGGTTGGGAAGCAGGTGAGGAGAGGGGCGGTGGGGGCTAAGGGAAAGGGGGTGTGGTGGCTGGGTAACAGGGAATAGGGGTGAGGGGGATGGGAGATGAGGTGAAGTGGAATGGCGGAGAGGATCTAGGTGAGTCGAAGGAGCGGGGTAGGCGGGTGTAGTAGGTGAATAGGGCGAGCGGGTTAGAGGGGGTGTCAGGTAAATGGGGGAAGGGGAGGGGCAAGAGGGAGTGTGAGGGAGAGAGGCGGCCGAGTGGGTAATGGGGAGAGGATGGGGAGACAGGGTCCAGGGGGTGAGGAAAAGGGGTGTGGGGATATATGGGGTGACAGGTAGATTAGGGGAATGAAAGAAAAATAAGAGAAGAATAGGAAATAAAGAAAAATAAAAATAAGAAATAGGAGAAGGAGTTGTGGGGATAATGTGGAGGGTAATTGGAGAGAGAAATGGGGAGTTAGGAAGGTGGGGTTGGGTAGAGAAAATGGGGGATGGGAAGGGGTGACATGGGAAAGGGGAAGGTGTCAAAGGGGAGGGTGTGGTGTGCGGGTAGTTAAGGGGGAATAATAAAAAAATAGAATAAAAAAATAAAAAAATGTTAAATTCAAATTAAAAAAAACTAATTATCTAATTAAGTAAAAAAATGATAATAATAAATAATAATATATTAATGCACATGTAATTAAATATAATATTACTATTAAATATAATAATAAACTAATAACAAATACTATTTTATTAATGAAAAAAATAATGAAATAAAATAAAATACAGATTAAAATATACATACTAATAAAAATTAATAAAATAAACTAAACTAAAATTAGAGAAACTAATAATAATAATATAGTGTTGAATATAATATATAAAATTAATATAACTAATAGAAATACTAAATTACTAATATAAGTATATAAATTAACTAAAAATTATCAAAATATCTAAATTACTACAAAAATACAAAAATGAACTAAAAATATAAAAATTAGTTAAACTAATTAATTAAAACTAAGTTATAAAATTTTAAAAATACATGTAAAATCCATGTACATCAAATCCCCCACACTTAAACTTTTGCACTCCTGGGCAAAACAATCAGAAAGAAAACACTAGTGGTCGTAGACAAATCAAAACATCAAAATTACAAGTTCAAAATTCTTCAATCTCATTTACCCATAAAATATTATGATTCATTTAAAACTCCAATTTTCAAAAATCATTTTTCTTCCACAAAAATTGTTTCCAAAATGAGTACTTGCACTCATGTATCATGTGACCTACCTTTCCATCACTCTCATCTCTCAAAATATTTGATCAAAGTCATGCTCAATTCTCATACACATGCATTCTTACCATAGGATTTCCATGAATTTCACATCTCTATTAGTGGAAATCAAAAGTATGCACCAATATCAAGGACTTTACATGAGGTTCAAATGTCTCTGAGGTTGCGGGACGGTGGGTAAAACAAAATTGTCATTTTTTGGTAAAAACGAGGGTTGAATCTTGAAGTAAATGCATGATATATGTCAATCCAAATGTCTCCCTCAAACTCTCACTCCCCCACACTTAAAACAATTCTTGTACCCAAGCATGTGATAATAAAATGTTTTGATTTTTTTTAATACACAGCTCACTCAAATAATATGGTCATGAAAAATAGTTGAGTGTCAACTCTAAAACCCCATGAAATAAATTTTAGACAAAAATATCAAAGAATGGTACACAAGTAGTGCATATAATGTAACATCTCAATGAAAGTAGGTCATATAGAAAACTTCCTAGCTCCTGGAGTAATGAATCATCACTTTTATAGCTATCCCCAAAGTCGAGGGTTACTACGTAATGACCACCAATGTAATCATTGTTGGAACCAAAAGGATTCTATATTCCTATATCAAAATACATGTAATAAATGTGGATACTATGAAATATAACTCATATGATCAGGATGAGAGAATGTCAATCCATGTGCATCAAATGACTCACTGTCCCTCAAAGAACCCTTTCCATGAATAAATCTCTCCTCCACACTTAGATTGAAAATCATCATGTAGAAATTCAAGAAATGGGTAGAAAAGGGTATTGATTATGGGTTTATCCTAAAAAGGATTCTTCATGGATTCTAAGGGACACAATGGAGAAAATATATGGGTGGATCAGTGGGTTAATGGGGCTAAAATATCAAACAGATGCCTCGATCATTTTAGTGAAACTTTCAAAATTATTATCGCTTTGATGAAAAAACATGGAAAGTTATAGAGGAAATAAAATGGTTGAGATTCCCTCAAGAAAAAGATAAATAAAATATTATTTAAAATGGCTCAGAGTCCTTATAGGTATGAAAATATAATGTTGGACAACACAAATGAGCATGAGTGAAAATAAGTGTCTAAAAAATATACAAGTTTTTGAAAAACATTTTTAGAGCATGAAATAATATCAGCAATCATCTAAGTCATGAGATCAGGGATCAAAGAATTCCAAACAAGAATCAGGTGATCAAACTACATAGGGACACAAGTGGTATGTTCCTGATTGTGTTGTGACAAAAATACAACGGATTTCATGTAGGTTCATCAATGAAAGGAATGTTAGTTTTTTTTTCATTTTTCAAAATTTTCTTTTTTTTGTTAGTTTACATGATGTTTTTAGAAGCATAAAATATGGAAAAAATAAAACACTTCCTTGTGTAAGTGCAGATAGATGCGGAGAGGCTGTTTGTATCTAATGAAGCTCCAGAAATGGTATACCTGTAAGACCTAAACATCGACAACATGTACTTTCATCATATCAAATAATTCAAACCATAATCAAAATCATGTGGATGATAAAAATATTTATGATGAATTTAAACCCACTGTAGTTCTAGGAGAAAACAAATTGTGTTAAATGCATGCCTTTTTATTTTAAAATAAAACTAAATGAAATGAAATCAAATGCAGTGAAAAGAACACAAACAAATGATGGGTTACCTCACATTGAGCACTAATTGTACTTCGTCTTCAACCAGACGTTGTTGAAATTCCACTAGGATTGAACAGAAATGTAAACCATGCATTTTCTTCTTTTTTAGTAGGAGTGTGGAATCCATTCGTTGAAGATGAGTTTATCCTGCAAGCTGCACAAAATCTCAATGAAATCTTATTAGAAGAATGGATGTGTGGAATGAAATGAAAATAGGTCAACTCACAAGGTAATGAATATACCTCACCTGAAGAAAGACTCATCAAATAATTGAATTTTGGGAAAAGGCCATCAGTGGGAAGATAAAGAATATTACCTCCTTGAACATATATAAGTGAAAAAGTGCCTTTACCAGACTCCTTCAGTGGTCGGCTTATATCCATCACATCCTTGAATGCAATATTTGGGTTAAGGATGTATCCCAATTCATTTTCACACCCAACCAATAGCATAGTAAAATCTAATGGTTTCCAACTCAATTTATGCTTGAGGTATGAAGTAAGTGGGGTGAGCTCAATTGGACCAGAAGACTCCATTGTGTCAAGAATGACATCTTTTTCAAATTTTTTTTCTATACCTCCCTCATCATATTTTTTTGTTGGTACATGTTTCACCACAAACTCAGGATCCTCCAGAAAATCCCATTCTTCCATTGTTTCTAGAAACTTATGAGTGTTTTATACCACCAATGTTGATTGATTCTTCGACTCCAGAAAATTTTCAGAAGTCTCCATTTTAGAAAAAGTTTTGGACTCACAAATATTTTCAAAAAGAGGTGATTTGATGTCATTTGAAGTGATGTCCGCTTGAGTGTGGCAATCCATTGTCCCTTGGTTCAATTCTGAATATATCATGGTAAAGAAGGGTCCTAGTTCAATGTTCTCTTCATCCTCAAAAGGTGTGATTTGATAGACATTGAATGTGTCCTTTTTCACTTTGGGATGACTAGGTTGTGAATTCACAAAAGGACATGAAATCACATTTTTTGAGGGACTATTATGTTCAACAGGGCGGAAGACCAAGCTCTCATATTCTTGAAATGTGATTATATTGGAAGAATTATTTTGTGATGGAGGGGAGTCATCAATTGTATGATAAGAAGGCAGATAAATCTCATTATCAGACTCGGGACATAGATATTGTTCAAATGGAACCTCTATTACACTCTCCTCAAAAGAACTGTTTTGAATTAGATCATCAAGTGGTAATGAAGTAGCTAGTTTGGAAATATGATTCATTTGATTTACTAAATTCTTCAATTGATTTTCTAGATCTTTTTTCAAGGAAAAAAACTTTTCATTGCGTTCATCTTGAAGTTCAAACCTCCGATTGGTCTCATTGATAGCACAATGCAACATGTGCTCAATTATTGAACCATTTGTTTGAAATTAATTATCAAGTTCTAAATTTTCAGGAATTCATTGACTTTGAAAATGATCAAAATATGTATAAGGACTTGTTTAATATCATGGTGAAATATTCTCATATGGATCATAGCATGGACTTGAATAAATATCATTGAAATAAATGGGATTACCTGGATAGATCATGTGTGGTGAATCATTATACGTCATACCTTGAGTCGGGGCTGCATAGGGTGGATACTGGTTGTAATTGTGTGGTGTATTCCATGTCATTTATAACTTCTAGGTGTCTTGAAAATCCCTACAATGAAAAATTCCCAGAGTAGTAAACTATTTTTTTTTGTTGGTTTAGTTTTTTTTAATTTTTTTTGACCTAAATCACTCTTTTAAAGGAACTCCCAATGCTACTATTCTCCCCGGCAACGACGCCAGAAATTTGGCACGCGCGTCGCAATGCGTGCAAATTTTCAATATTTATTAACCTACTAACTACTGTATAATTGGAAAGCAGGGTTGAACCACAAAGAGAATGTGAGTAGACACTAGAGATGTCCTCTTGGAGGAATGTTCAAGCATATGGGCTTTAATTGTGTGATTAACAACTAAGTTCTAAAAACTAAATGACTTTTTTAAAAATGACTATTTAAATTGACTAAAATTATCTAAGTGAATTAAGCTATGAAAGAAACTGGCATAGATGGAAGTGTCAGAGTCGTGACATCCATTCAAGTTCATGCAATGTCAATTATTTAATTCCCACATTTGAATATTTATTTATTCAATTATCACCAATTCCAAATTTAATCAAAATACTATCTGGTATCATTCTCTGATGTTATACAGTATTTTAATGTTTACACAAATTATCCATCATTTTGTTCTCTGTCCTAATGAATAACTTGCACGTTGTTATAGCACTGAATCACTTGGGGAAATACGAAGACCCCTTTCTCACAAAGTCGAAGTATCTACCTGCGTCGGGTTCACTCACATGAGATCACTTATTCAGTATCACTCACACAAGTTTGGAGAAGCACACACACAAAATATTAATTTTTCAATTAATATATTTATTTATTCAGAATTATCTTGCACGCTTGATCGAATTACAGATAAATAAATCCTCTGATGAACTCCCGTTCATGATTACTTATTAGGCATCACACGAACTGGCACCAAAGCATGTGTACAGAGCCCAAATGATAATTAATTTAAACGTAGATATAATTAATTAAATTAACATCCAATTGAAATTAATTCAAAGACAATCAAACATAGGAATAAATTAAAGACATGAATTCACCATCACATTTGTCACAACTCCAACACAAATGAAATTATCCAACCATTGCGACGACACAACACATAAAATAATAAATAGAAGATATCACCATGATCATGTCATTGCTATGGTCACCGCAAGACACCATCAACAGTATCAAAATAATAATCATCACTCCTCTCTGTGCAGTCGCTGATGCCACACCCGAATCAAACCACCGCGCCGCTGAAAATATGATCTGATCTGCGCTTGCTCTCGCCGTGCGACGTGAATCTTCGGAAGCCAAGCGAACGTCGATGATGTGTCTGAACATCTGCTGTGCTCCTGGTGATGGTTTTCCACTAGTTGATGCATGCTGAAATGGCTGAGAGAGAATTGGGGTTGAGGTGGCTGGGTTGGGAAGCGGGTGAGGAGAGGGGCGGTAGGGGCTAAGGGAAAGGGGGCATGGTAGCTGGGTAACAGGGAATAGGGGCGAGGGGGATGGGAGATGAGGGGAAGTGGAATGGCAGAGTAGATCCAGGTGATCCAAAGGAGCAGGGTAGGTGGGTGTAGTGGGTGAATAAGGTGAGCGGGTTAGAGGGGGTGTCGGGTAAATGGGGGGAGGGGAGGGGCATGAGGGAGTGTGAGGGAGAGAGGCAGCCGAGTGGGTAGTGGGGAGAGGATGGGGCAAAGGGGTCCAAGGGGTGAGAAAAAGGGGCGTGGGGATATATGGGGTGGCGGGTAGATTAGGGGAATGAAAGAAAAAGAAGAGAAGAATAAAAAATAAAGAAAAATGAAAATAAGAAATAGGAGAAGGAGTCGTGGGGATAACGCGGAGGGTGATTGGAGAGAGAAATGGGGAGTTAGGAAGGTGGGGTTGGGTAGAGAAAAAGGGGGATGGGAAGGGGTGACGTGGGAAAGGGGAAGGGGTCAAAGGGGAGGGGGTGGTGCATGGGTAGTTAGTGGGGAATAATAAAAAATAGAATAAAATAAATAAATAAAATGTTAAATTCAAATTAAAAAAACTAATTATCTAATTAAGTAAAAAAATGATAATAATAAATAATAATATATTAATTCACATGTAATTAAATATAATAACAAACTAATAAAAAATACAATTTTATTAATGCAACAAAATAATGAAATAAAATAAAATACAGATTAAAATATACATACTAATAAAAATTAATAAAATAAACTAAACTAAAATTATAGAAACTAATAATAATAATATAGTGTTAAATATAATATATAAAATTAATATAACTAATAGAAATACTAAATTACTAATATAAGTATATAAATTAACTAAAAATTATCAAAATATCTAAATTACTACAAAACTACAAAAATAATCTAAAAATATAAAAATTGGTTAAACTAATTAATTAAAACTAAGTTAGAAAATTATAAAAATACATGTAAAATCCATGTACATCAGTTATCCCTTAAGGGGGCTATGTATTGCCTTTTCGGCCTGTGTGTGTGTTTTTAATGTAATTGTACCCCAATCACTTAATATATATATAATGATATAAATATTATTTTTTGAAAAGTATTTATATAATTATAAATAAATAATTATATATTTAAATAATTAAATAATTATAATAAATATATTTAAATAAAGAATATATTTACTATATATATATATTTATTATATATATAATTATATAAATATATTTATAATCTTTTTTATTTATAATTATAATTCTAAATCCATTATCAGCACTTTTTTAGTGCTGATCAAGATAGATATTTATTAGTGCTAAAAAATTACTACTAAATATTCCTTTTAAAATCGCTTATTAACTTAGCGCTGATAAAAGGGATCTTTATCAGCACTTTTTTGGAGGCGCGAATAAAAGTGTCCTGATCTATTTTAATAACTCTAACCATCACGAACTAGTTCACAATATCCGAAGCTCTCCGCAGAAGCCACATGTTGCTGATGCTCCTCGTTGTCGAATCCAAGCTCAAATCTATGCTAGAATCAAAGATCCAACTATTCCAGGGCTCGAATCCAAGACTCGAACGATTCTAGGGTCGAACGAAACCAAGGATCAAATGAAATCTAGGTTTTTCAATATCTCTACTTTCCCTCGGTTATCCACTGAACCTTCCCAGCCCACATCCGTGTATCCCAACAACTCCAATTGCACTATCCTATAATAAATCAACCCAAAATTCACTTTTTTTAGATATATTTAAGTATCATCTTCCCCAATAACATGTGTCTCTCCTTAGGACTACATTGGTTCTGTGCGACTTAAAATATATCAAACCTAATGTTGGTTCATGTTGTTGTGAGGTATAATAGGCTCCCAATACCTATATTCCATGACATCTACCTCTTTTCAATCATCAAATTTTAAAAAATTCATCCATATAACGACCGGTGTTGTCATTGGTTTGAAATATTACATTGAAAATAACTTAGGAAACTATTTTTCATATTTTTATTGAGAAATTAATGTGCTATTATTTCCTTGATTCACCTATAAACCAAGGAAAATGTTTAACTCACCAATCATAGACATCTCGATATCATACCACATATGATCCACAAATAAATTTCATTGTTATTTGTCTAATCCTCAAATATTATGTCTTCAATTTATATGTGTACCAACATCCTTTGACCATTCTCCTTCTTGATGTAGAGGCTATGATCAACTCTTCCTCGCTAAAAACAAAACTTTCTTAGGTATTGATCCAACCTTAAATACCAGGTAGTCAGTGATTTCTTTATCTTGTTTAAAGAATTCTTTAACTGACAAACCTTTATCTTATTTTCATCCATAATAAACCCATCCAGTTTCTCAATGTATACTCTCCCCTTAAGATATCCATTTATAAATATAGATTTGACATCCATTTGGCATGCTTTTAACTACATTCACACTAAAATAACCAAGAAAATTCAAATAGTTTTCAACCAGGATATGGGAGTAAATTTATTATAAATATAAATTCCTTTGATCTAGTAATTACCATTTCACACTACCCATTATTTATTTTGAGCCAATTTTCCATATTCAATGAGTTTATTACAAAATATCCACTTGGTTCTGATGACATTTCTATCTTCCGGCCTTGGAACAATTTCCCATGTCACATTTTTCTTATTCAGATCAAGCACCTCATACATAGATTTGATCCAATTATCATCCTTGTCATCCTATCCAAATGATTTAGTCTCTAATTGGGAAAAAATCAAGTTTTTTATAGAGTCTTACTCCTATGAGTTTTCACTAAAACTGCCTGATCACCAATGAAATTTTATTCATTGATTTCATCATTTCTTGTATTTCTTACAGTTGATAATACTTTATCATTTTCCTCACCACCAATTTATTATTTTAAGTCTACCTTATCCTCATGTTCTCCCCCTATACTACTCAATTCAAAATTAATTTCCTATGATGTTTCACTATTATTTTAATTATTAACAATTTCTCTATTCTAATTAGTGAAAAATATCTATAAATTTTATATTTTCATCATAAAAACATATCAACCCACCATTTTTAAATCAGTATTTAATTGTCTTGTTAACTAATATGATCAATTTTTCACTACCACAAATCAATTTTCTCTTTTAAACACAATTACCATTAATTTTTACCAACCTAAAATGAAAAACATGTTCAAATAGTTTTCTATACCTTTGTAAAAATATAGCCATATTTGAAATGATAACCCACTAATTATTACTTATTAAAAAACCACTTCATTTATTTTATCACACATCTATTAAACACTATGCATGTTTTAATTTAATCCATATAAAAAAAATCATTCTTTAACATTGCCTTTTGGATCCACCCTTAGGAATCTATGATTACCATCCATGTAATTCTTACAAATGGGAGACATTACCCCTTTTAGAGAACACAATGGAGTGCAACTGTCATCCTCATCAACTTCATCTCATGAATAGTTATTATTCCAATTTTTTGTTGGGAAATCATCCCCCATCTCTTTTATATTTCTTGTACTACTATGAGCAGTATTCATCCTATGGATGACTACTGGTTAGATTATTTCAAGCAATATAGGTACATGTCTACAATAGATGGAGGATGAGTTCCAAACAACAAAATGCAATGATAACTATTCAAAAGATGAGCTGATGAGGATGATAGTTGTCTATAACTTTCACCTTTGAATGAATTCAGAAGATAACACCTACCATAGTGGGGTAATTATTTTCTTAAATTCAATTACCAATTTTCTTCAAATCATATAGAAATTATTTGAAACAATAAAATGTTGGGTTTCCCTTATTAGAATTATCTATAACTTTCACCTTTGATAATGAATATATTATGTGTATTTATTTATTTATTGTACAAAATGAATATTTTATGAACCCAATAGGATATATATGAATCGAAAATGGATGCACACTAATCGTTTTCCAAAAGTGTTTGAAGATGGAGTTAAAGAGTTCATAAAGTTTGTAATAGAGCATGCATACGACCCTTCTTAAATCCTTTTTCCATGTTTATGTTGATTTTATTGAAGAAAAATTTGTCCAAAAGAGTTGGAAGAACATTTAATTTGTCACAGAATAGATCAAAGCTATAAATGTTAGACTAAACACGGGAAAAAACTGAATGTTCACACTAATTGGGATGATAATGGGGTTTATGAATCATTTGATATGAATACCAATGTAAATGATGATGGAGATCACATGGAAGAAATGAAAATTACAATTGAATATGAACTTTGTGATTTTCCAAAGTTGGTTGAAAAGTTAAATAGTTGTGCTAAGAGGCCATTACATATCTATTGTACTAAATACACAACATTGTCAGTTGTATTTAAATTATATAATTTGAAAGCTGACAACAGATGGAGTGATACTGGATTTACAAAACTACTTGATCTCCTAAATGATATCCTACCAGAAGAAAATTAACTACCATGTTTAACATATGATGTTAAAATAATGCTATGTATAATGGGTATGATCTCTAAAAAAATACATGCTTGTCCAAATGATTGCATATTTTTTTTCGCAAGGACCATGAATTACTTATAAAATCACCTACATGTGGTGTAGATAGATACAAGAAAAATGAATCAAGTACTTTCAAATCTGTATGGTACTTTCCTATCATTCCATGGTTTAGAAGACTATATGGATATTAGAAAACCATGAGACAGTTAACATGACATGAAAATTAAATAATTAAAGATGGGAACCTATGTCATCTAGTAGATTATCCTTAATAAATGAAAATTGATTACGAGTATCCTAAATTTGGAAATGAGTTGATTTTTTTTATCTTGCGTTACCCACAGATGGAATAAATCCTTTTGGTGTACATATTAGTAATCACAGTATGTGACCCATCATGTTGGTAAATTATAACTTTCCCTCATGGTTATGCATGAAGTGAAAATACATTATGTTGTCTCTACTTATATCTGGACCAAAGTAACCTGGTAATTATATTGATATCTATTTGGATTTATTGATCGAATATCTGAAATTGATGTGGGATACAAGTGTTACAATGTATGATTCTCATAGAAATTAAGAATTCACATTGAGAACCATATTGTATGGGATGATAAATGACTTTCCTGCTTATGGAAATTTATCAGGCTATAACATTAAAGGAATGTTGGGGTGTCCCATTTTTGAAAAACACACACATTCAGTTCTGTTGAAACATTCCTCGAAGACTGTGTTTTTAGGAAATTGTAATTTTTTTATCTCAATGACATAAATACCGATCCTAGATGACAAAACTCGATGGAAATATCAAACAAGGTACAACACCATATACAATAACAGGTGATCAACTTTTTGATAAAGGAAAAGATATTAACACTATTTTTGGTAAACCATTTTAAAAAAACTTATAAAATATGGTTTTAAGAAGAGATCTATTTTCTTTTAATTACCATATTGGAATTATTTTCATGTCATAAATTTTCTTGATGTCATGCATATAGAAAATAATTTATTTGATAGTGTTATTGGCATGTTACTAAATGTTCCTAAAAATATGAAAGATGACATCAAGGCTAGGTTATACATGATTGACAAGGGGATAAGGGAATACTTGGCACTGGTGAAGGGTAAAGGGTGAAATTTTCTTCCTCCAACATCTTACACTCTATCTAGATAAGAAAAATAACAATTTTTTCTTTTCCTTAATAGTGTAGAAGTTCCAGAGGGGGTATTAATAAAATATCAAGAATGCCATTTCAATGGTTAATTTGAAGTTACAAGGACTAAAATCATATGAATATCATGTTTTGATGCAAGATTTTATGCATGTTTCTTTACATTGAGTTCTGACTCAAAATGTATAGTATATATTAAACAGACTCTACCTCTTTTTCAAATCCATATGTAGTAAAGTTATAGACCCAATGAAGTTTCCAATCACAAATAAGGAGTTTTTAGTAATATTGTGTAAATTAGATATGTTCTCCCCACCATTATTCTTTGATATAATGTTCCACCTGATGGTTCACTTGGTTAGAGAGGTTCAAATATGTGGCCCTTTCCATTACAGATAGATGTACCCCAATGAATGGTATATGAAAATTTTGAAAGGGTATGTCAAGAATCGAAGTTGGCCAGAATTTTGTATTGTGAAATGATATATTATTGAAGAATCTATTGAATTCTATACCAATTACCTATCAGATGTTGAAAACATCGATCTACCAAAGTCTCATCACAACAGACATCTTATGGGAAAAGGGATTTCTAGAAAAGACGTTGTTACAATTACCTTGATAGAGTAGGAACAAGTGTACCTTTTCATTTTACATAATAGCGAATATGTTGATCCATACATTTAAGCCCACAAAGAAATTCTTAGAGATTTAAATCCATCAACGGATGAAGGATGTATATAAAATACACATAATCAAAATTTTATAGGATGTTTCAAAGATAAAATTTATAAGTAGATATCTAAAAATTTGAATTCAATTACTGAATGAATTCAATGGCTAGCAAGGTGACCAAAGGAAAATGTTATATCTTACACTAGTTTTGTAATCAATGGTTATACGTTCTATACAAAAGAACATGATGACTGCAATACGATAAAAAATAGTGGTGTTATGCATGTGAAAGAAGCAATGCACATATATGGTTCTAAGGATAGAAATTCAATTTATGAAAATATGTCATATTTTGGCATTATCAAACATATAAATGAATTGGATTATACAACATTTCAAGTACCAATTTTCCATTGCAAATGGTTTTACAATATAAGTGCAATGAAATTTGATGAAATGGGCTTTGTGAAGGTGAATTTTAGTGTGTAAGGGGAAAAAGACAAGTCATTAATAATGGAATCACAAGAAGTGCAATTATTTTATCTCTCATATCCAACAAACAATAATTGGTTGATTTTCTTAATGGTGACTAAAACAAATATCAGGTCAGTTGAAAATTCAATCAAGGATGAACCATTCATTGGGAGATCACACTCAGTTCATGCCAGTACTAATGTCAACAATGTCTTGTACATTATAGGGGACCATAAATAGGGGAGTTGGATTCTTGATAGAGGAACCAAATACATAAAACCATTAAAAAATATATTTTAATGGGAAGGTAAAAGTGTTTTTTAATATATTATGTTTTTCATCATAATATTATATGTTCTTAACTACATTAACATAATCTAAATTAAATGTTTTACTAATCATGTAGACAATGTATTATGCACATGATGATGTTACCAATCCCTCGTAAGAACAAAATATAACAATGGAAACCATTTGAGAAGTTGTAAAGGTGATGTTACAATATACTTTCTCCATTTTACCAAAAAATTATATAATGAAATATTGATTTAATTTTCATTATTACTCAAAGATTTCATTTATTTTAAAATATTTATGTCCATTTTTTTTTCAAAGAGGCGACATGGATTGGTTACCCAATCCATGCCAAAAGAAATTTATTAAATAAAATGGTTACAAGAAAATCCTGAGGTGTAAAATTCATACACCATCTTAAATATAGAAAAGACCAACAAAGATACAACTTTAAAAACCGGGTAAGAATCAGCAAAAGATTCCAGAAGAAGATCTGCATGATCAGCCCCACCATATCTTCATCATTCCGGAACTTCAAAATCCAGTGCAGGATCAACACTTTTCAAAGCATATATGAATCAATCATCACATCATCTCAGCAAGTCCGCAACAATATAGGTGCAAGGAAGGACCAGCAGCAAAAAACCAATATAGAACTTGAGCATTCCGGCCAAATAAAGCTTAAGACATCACAGATTAAGCAAGTTTTCAACTGGGAAAAAAATATGCTGACATGAAGAATAATCAGGCTAAACTTCAAACAAAAATAGATAGAGGAATCCAAAAAGACGAAACAGCAGGACTCCAGCAAGTAGTAATCTCCATGTGCAAGTTTCCCAAGAAATCCAAGGGCCAGACTTCAAAAATCTCCAGAAGAAGATCTGCACGAACTGCCAATAGAGAGAGATCGGACCCAGCATGTCTTCAGCATTCTGCTACCTCAAATTCCAGAACAAATCAGCTCACCATCAAGGCAAGGTTTCAACCAAACAGATGTATGGAAAGTCAAGCAATAATGCGAACTCGAGAAATCCAGCTAACTCAAACCTTTAACATCAGAACCAGAGGTAGAAAACATCATAAGAGGGCTTCAAAAAAATGTAAAATCATGATAATCATCAACAAGAAACCTAATCTTGAGCTCATCCCAGAAAAGGAGAACCAAAATAGCTTAAAGGAATCCCAACAAGACAACAAATTTTTCACTGTATAGCAAATCCAGAGTCCATGCAATATTGAAAGTACAGGCTCAAAGTCAGGTTTAGAAGCAGTTCCAAATCAGAATTTTTAAAAGTATATAAGCAATGAAAAAACTCAGTCAATTATTCTTGATCTGAAGCAAACTGCAAAAGAAGTATTCAATAGGAATTCTAGAGGATTAATAGCCTTATTCTCCTCGAAATACCTAGTTCAAATTTATGAAATGTTTCAGCAGAAATTTCACCACTTTTCATTTTCTCATAGGCCAATCCTTTTTGCTCTTCCCAATGAGCATCAAATTTTTTTAATTGTTCCTCAAGGGAGAGTTGTGGTGTAATCTTATTAGCCTCATCAACTGGAGTGTCATGAACTATCTCATTATTGACAGACTTAGTGGTATTGATAGAGCGAGTGGTGATGGTTCTTTCCATCTGTGAGTAATCTCTCCTTTTCCTAGTTTTCATAGGGTTAGGAGTGATGGATACATCTTCATCTACCATGAGTTTTTTCCCTTTCTGGCCATTGAATTCAAGAAATTCTCCTCTAATTGCCTAGTCTGGTCTTCTACTTCTTGAGGAACATCACTGGATTCAGAGGATTCTTCCTGTTCATCCACTTGGGGTTCCTGGGTTTGGGTGATCATATCCTATTCCTTAGCCACAATAGTAGGTTTAGAATCAGCCCCTGTGTTAGAGGGTTCCAGTAAATCAGGAGTTCTGTCCATATGAGTAGAATCCTTTTCTGTGGAAACCTTAACAACATTAGTAAAATCCGTCTCTTGAGAATCTAGATCTTGCCTCTTATCCAAGTGCACTACTTGCACAGAGTTGTCCATCTTCTTTGTTGAAGTGGAGGGGTCAGCGGTTTTCTCCTTTTCCACCTAGACAGACTTAGTGACATCTATCCCTACTGGTCTTCCACAGTTGGGGGTCACATTTCCCAACTTAAAAAAACGTTGACAATAATCAGGGAGTTCTTCATAAACCACCTCTTGATAGAAACCATGATCCCCATTTTGAATCCATATGTAAGGAGGGAACTGCTTAGAGGTATCTAACTCAACACATATTCTAGCAACAGAGGGACGAGTGAGATTTTTGGTTGCATTTTAAAGTCTTAAAGGGTTTCCAATTAGCTTTGATATTGGAAACAAAGCTATTTGTTTGAACAAATGAAGCGGCAGTCTAGGAAATCCTACCCAAATGGGGACAATCAGAGATTCTGCAGAAGGGTCAAAGTTGGGTGTCCATTTTAAAACCCTCCTGGGGTATCCCCTAAAGAACCATATTTGTCGAATCCAGATCCAGTAATAGTCTTCCTATGAAGCAAACCGAAGAGTAATATGTGTAGAAGTGAGGAGACCGATGTGAAAACCCAAGAATCCCAACAATTCGAGTGATGTTCTAAGAAATTTCAGGGAAGGTCTGCGCTTTGGAAAGTAACCAATCAAAACATATCGCAAGTCCGAAGCAAGAAGATTTACCTCCTCCGAAGAGAAAGCGATGGCCATTTTCCCGCGGTGTCGGTAATCTTTTGGATCTATCTTCACATCAGAGTCCGCGATGCCATTTGCAGCTGGATCCAAAGATCTACCCACAACGACATCTGCGAAGGATCAGCGATTAGGGTTCGACTCAAGGGGTATCGGGTGTCGCCGCTTATCTTCAGGAGTCGGTCTCCCTATCCTCTAAAATATTTATGTCCATATTTAATGCCTTCATCACTAAAACTTCCATAGACCTTTTCTACCTTAAAAACTTTTCACCCCTACAATGTTGCATTTATCACTTTCCTTCAAGTACCCTCCACTACCTTTGCGGGAAGAGCAATGATGCTGCCTCTGTTCTATAACTAAGGCAATATTGATGTTTTCATAGTAAAATCATTCTCCATATAATTAATTTATTGTTTCATATTTATTTTTAATTTATTTCATTTTAGTATTACTCATATAAGAATTGTTTTTTTATACAGATGGATTCTTTTGTTCAAGTTGAGGTTGTCAGTTCATCTTTCATGACTTTCTGCACCAAAACTTCCATATAATTCTTCTCCCATGAAACCTTTTCACCCCTATAGTTTTGTCATTTATCAATTTCCTTCAAGTTCCCTCCATTTCTCAATCACAGAGGGAATCTTATTGTTTTCAAAATAAAATCATTATCCATATAATTAATGTATTGTTTCATATTTATGTTGAATTTATTACTTTTTAGTATTACTCGCATAATAATTATTTTCTTATATAGGTAGGTTATTTTGTTTGAGCCAACAACTGAGATAATGACAATGAGGAAATGTGTCAAGAATGTATACAACCATCATAAAAAGGTGAATTCATACTACTTATTTAATTATTTTTATTATCATTTTATCTATTATTAGTAAGTTAATTTCCTTAAAATTTTTATCTAATACTTATTTAGTTTTTTTCATATATATTTTGAGAAGTCATATTTTTCTTTCAACTATTTTAAACAAGACACAAAAGAGATAAAATGTTCCTTTCTACAAATGTTACCACTCTTTCCATTTCCTTTCTTTTTCAAAATACTAAAACTACATATTGAGTCGATTCTATTAGCTAAAAAACCTTTCTCATTGTTGAAATACATAAGATTAGATGAAGATCATGTTCCCATTTTGGCAACTTCTCATGATATAATAGGAATATGAGGTTTATATGATCTTCTGGATTTCAACAATGAGAAAGTTTTTTTGGATAAGAAAATCATGTCAATATGTAGTCTTGGTAGTTTGAAAAGGAAAGGAAATAAAAATTATGGTAACATTGGTAGTTATTATTTTTTTGAGACTTTGTAACATGTATAAATAAACCACACCTCAATCCGAAACATGGTGTGATTGGTACGACTCCAAGTGCTTCATTTTATTTAAAATTGTCATTAATTTTAGTAAAAAAGACAATTGACATACTCAAAAATGTGAAAACATATTCCTATTGTTTTTATACTTTAATATAATGATCCATAAGTCATTTGTGACATGTATAAATCAGTTTCACCACAATATGATACACGATGTGGTCTGTATGACTCAAAGTGTTTGTTATCAATTTAAAATCAACCTTTTAGTTAAAAAAGTGTAACTCAATGAAAACAAATAAAAACAATTGTAATTTTTTTGATAATTTAGGACTCCAATTTAGAAAATATTTTTGATTTGTAGGAATTGGTATCATGTCAAACCGATACATGATGTGATCGGTATGAGTCAAAGTACACGTTTCTAGTTTAAAAATACATTTTAGTAAAAAAGAAATGTAACATACCAAAAAATAGGTAAATGAATTCAGATTATTTTGATACTTGATGATAACAATACATATGTAATTTGGTATGGGTAGGAATAAAACTCACCTCAATTAGATGCATTATGTGATCAGTATGACTCCAAGTGTATCTTTTTTATTTAAAATTGAAATTAATTTTATTAAAAAGGAAAACTCACCTACTCAAAACTAAGTAAAATACTTTGTATTATTTTTATATTTTAGTAAAATGATCTACAAGTCATTTGGGATGTGTAGGAATCAGCCATACCTCAATTTGATGCATGGTGTGACCGATATGACTCAATGTATCTGTTATCAGTTTAAAATTGATATTTTAGTTCAAAAAATTCGACTCATTGAAAACTGAGAAAACACTCTAATATTGTATTGATAATTTAATAAATTGATTAATAAGTCATTTTTGATGTTTAGGAATTAGTCTCACATCAAACTGACACAAAATGTGTTCGATTTGATTCAAAGTATGTATTTCCACTTTAAAATGTTATTTTAGTAAATAAGACAAGTGATGTTCTCAAAACTAATAAAATGCATTAGTATTATTTTGATACTTTATGAAAATGATCCATAAGTCATTTTATTTGTGTAGGAATTATCCAAACCTCAATATTATTCATGGTGTGGTTGGTATGACTCGAAGTGCATCTTTTTATTTAAAATTGACATCAATTTTAGTAAAAAGGACAATTGACCTACTCAAAATAAAGAAAAATCATTCATATTGTTTTGATACTTTAGGAAAAAAATCAATAAGTCCTTTGGTACATGTAGGAATTAGCTTCACCTCAATTTGATGCACAATGTGACTGATATGACTCAAAGTGTCTGTTATCAGTTTAAAATCGACATTTTTGTTCAAAAAGTGTCACTCACTAAATAATAAGAAAACTCGTGCATACTTTCTTGATAATTTATGACATCAATTAAAAAATAATTTTTGACATTTAGGAATCTGTCTCACATCAAACCAATAAATGATGTGATCAGTATGAGTCAAAGTGCGTGTTTCCAGTTTAAAATGACATTTTAGTAAAAAAGAAAATGAATTCAAATTATTTTGATACTTTAGAAAAATTATTCATAAGTCATTTGGGACATTTAGGAATCAGCCTGACTTCAATAAAAAGCACAGTGTGATCGGTATGACTCCAAGTGTGTCTTTTTATTTAAAATTGACATCAATTTTAGTAAAAAGGACAACCGACCTACTCAAAACTGAGAAAAACCATTCAGAGTGTTTTGATAATTTAGGAAAATGATCCATAAATTATTTTTTGATGTGTAGGAATCAACCTCACCTCAATCCTATGCACGGTGTGACCAGTATGACTAAATGTGTTTGCTATCAGTTTAAAATTGACATTTTAGTTCAAAAAGTGCCACTCATTGAAAACCAATCAAACACACTCATATTTTATTGATAATTTAATACATTTATTAATAATTAATTTATGAAATGTAAGAATTGTTATCACATCAAACCAACACATGATGTGATCAATATGATTTAAAGTGTGTTTTTCTAGTTTAAAATGATATTTTAGTAAAAAAGATAAGTGACGTACTCAAAAATAATAAAAAACATTTGGATTGTTATGATAATTTAGAAAAACAATCCATAAGTCATTTGAGATGTGTAGAAATCAGCCACACTTCAATCTGATGCATGGTGTGAATTGTATGACTCTAAGTGAATCTTTTCAATATTTAAGTTTCATTTTAGTTTAAAACGCGTATCACATCACCAAAATTGAGAAAACGAGCCTAGATTGTTTTATTATCATTATATGTACACTTAATTAATTATTTTCCTTAACATTTTTATACTATACTTATTTAGTTAATTTTCCTAGAGATAATGCTTGAAGATGGACAAGAAATGGTCTGACGTTCAAGAATCAATCGCAACTCAATCTGATACATAGTGTTCCTACCATGGCTCAATGTTTAGTTAAAAATTAACACTTTTTATTAATTTATTTTTTAATATTATTTATAACATAATAATTTTTTTCTTATATAGGTGCATTTTTTTCTCAAGTAGGGGTTAGGATAAAAAGAAAAAGGAACATTGATGTTTTTGAATGTATGTAATAATTTGTACTTATATAATTGTATAAACCAATGTTTGAAATGTATATAATATAATGTTTTTTTTCTTGTATTTGGGTTTTAAGTTTTATTTCATTTAAATTCTACAATGGTACTTTTTTTTTGATTTCATGGTGTTTTTGGTGCTGTGGTGTGTTGTTACAACACACCACACCATGCCCCTTTATCAGCGCTTTTAGAAGCACCGATAAAGGTCTACTTTATTGGATTTAAATAAAATAATTGTTAAATGTTTTCCTTTATCGTTGCTTCTAAAATAATTGATCCAAAAATATGACTTTTAATTTCACTCTAGTAGTTAGTGTTTCTTTAGCACTGATAAAGGTAATTTTTAGCCCTGTTTAAGGCCTATTTTGTAGTAGTGAAGTTTTCATTACCACAAATATAAACCCAAAAATATGGTCCTACCCACTGATCTAGGGTTCCAAGAGAAAAAAAATCAGGAAGATACAAGATGATAAAGAAGGATGAGACCCTAACCTTTGATTCCACAATCAAATGCTCAAATATTCTTTGCTAATAGAGTTTAGATGTCAAAAATCTCCAAAAATTTCTTAGGGAAGCCTTGGAAGTCAATAGGTAGAATAGAATGTTGAATGAGAAATATTACACCCATAAGATGGGAAAAAATGGCTGGGCCTGACAGATTCACGACATAAAAGGGTTTCAATTGTGAATTCTTCAAGAGGCCACTTATGCCGATATTTGTACCACCTCATATTATTTTCAAGAGAAATATATTTCACAATGTGAATGGTTTTCATGTCCTACACATCCCAGGTGAAACCATTTACACTTTGAAATGTTTCACAAAATCAGCCCAGAAATATTCACGATGTGAAACCCTTTCACAACATGAATATTTCCTGCAGAAATTTCCAGTAGATGGACCTTAAGATCTCCTCCTATTATACCAAAAAACACTTCCAATTAAACATTTCAACTAAATCAAACATAAAATAACATGTATAAAGATATTAAATACCTCAAACCATAGATTCTATATTCTCCCCACCATTAGGCTTTCTATCCTCAGGAATCTGGAACAAATTAGGCCATTTCTCCCACACAAACTTTTCTTGTCCCTATATTTCCTCTTAAACCTAACCATGTTATCTTAGAACTCACAATAAATAAATATATCTCCATCAAAGGTTCTTTTCCTACCTATCTAGAACCCATACAGGTTTATAGATAAAATCTTCATCTAGATCAGGGGTAATGTGATCCCAACTAATCACATGTCGTGGATCCGGATGATACTTCTTTAGTTGAGAAACAAGAAATATGTTATGAACATCACTGAATCTCAATGATAATTCTAACTGGTATAAAATAGTTATCATCCATTCTATAACCTCTAATAGTCCCACATACTATGGTACTAACTTCCCTTGTTTATCTAAGCGTTGATTTCTAAGTTTCGGTGACACTTTCAAGAAAACATGGTCACTGACAATAAAAGATAAAGTTCAGTGATGATTATTTGCATACAACTTATTTATGCTTTAAGCCATATCCATCCTATTTCAGATTATCTGAATTTTTCCCATAGTATCATGAACAAGACTAGGACCAATCAAAGATGTCTCTCCAGTTTCCACCCAACATAGAGAACAACAAGGTTGACCATACAAAGCCTCAAATGGTGGCATCTATATTGTCACCTGATAACTATTGTTATAAGATAATTCAACCAAAGGCATATGATCCTTCTATGAACCATCAAAGTCTATGACACACACTCTAATTATATCTTCCAATGTATGAATAGTGTGTTCTGACTATCCATCTATCTGTGGATGATATGTTGTACTCATAGTCAATTGGATTCCAATATCCTATTGCAATGATCACTAAAATAAAGAAATGAATTGGGGATCTCTGTTAGATACAAGTTAATCTAGAACTCCATGTAATCTGACCACTTCTTAGATATACAATTTTTCCAAGACCTCCACCATGTTGTATTATCTAATAGGGATAAAGTGTGCTGACTTGGTAAGTCTATCTACCACTACCCATTTAGCATCATGTTTCTGTAACATTCTTGGTAGGCCTATGAAAAAATCTATTACAATTTTCTCCCACTTACATAATATACCAACTATCCTTTCATGCTATGCTTTTACCTATTGTAAAGTTAGGAATTTCATCACATATTTTCTAATCTTATGTTTCATACCTGTCCACTAGAAAACTACCTTCATCGCCTTGTAAATTTTATGAAAACCTGGATGAAAAACCCATTTCAAATGGTGGTATTCCAAAATGAGATGTTCCCAATAAAACCGACGAACTATTATTTTATTCTAAAATCATAAAATAGAGTTTGGATCTTTTTTCCAATCATCGGAAGTCTCCCCACCATTTAGGTTTGACATAATGGTGATACAATCAAAATATGTTATTTGAGATTATTTCAAAACTTTATGAAGTATAGAAAAATACTTAATGGAAAGAAAACCACACGATCATCTTGCACAACACAATTTAAATGCATATCAGCAATCATGCTCATCAACTGCCATTGGTCACAAGCTTCTTGGACTACTTCGCTGTACGATTTCCAACTCAATTCATTTGCTACAGAATTCCCTTTACCAAGTTTGTATAATAAGTTGAAATTGAACATCTGGAGGTACTCCATCCACTTTCATTGACTCATGTTCAAGTCTTACTAAGAAAAGATGCATTTAAAACTCTTATAATCATTAAATAATGTAAATTTTTCTCCAAAAGGTAATGCCTCAAAGTATTTAAGGCATAGACAACCACAACTACTTCCATGTTATGCACAAGATAAATATTCTCATGCACTTGAAACTACCTTGAACCATAGGACACCATATGGTTTCCCTTCATGACAACACAACCAACACCAGATCCAAATTCATTAAAATATACCACATAGTTGTTACCTGGTTTTGACAAGATTAGGATGGGTGATAAGGTGAGGTGAGTCTTGAGTCCCAAAAATCATTTCTAGAATTCATCCTTTAATATTAAAGTAACACCTTTACTTGTTAGATAAGTCATGGGATAAGAAAATATTGAGAAATCCTGAATGAAGCAGCGATAATAGCCCACTAATCCCATAAAAATGTGTATCTCAAAAAAATTATTTGGTGTCTACCAAGAGACTATTGCTTCTATCTTCCCAGGTTTAACTAATATTTATTCCTCATAAATGACATGCTTGAGGAAATGAACTTCTTGGATCCAGAAGTCATACATTGAAAACTTAGCATACAAGCGATGTTCTTGCAACGTACTCAGTACAATTTCCAAGTGCTCATCTTGGTCATTCTTGTTTCGAGAGTATACAAGAATATCATCAAAAAATGAAACAAAAAAGGATTCAAGATACCCATGGAAGATAAAATTCATCACATCCACGAAAAACTATTGATGTATTCGTTAGAACAAAAGGCATGATGACATATTCATAATGGTCATCACAACTCTAAAATGTTGTCTTCAAAATATCCTCTATTATGAATCTAAGATTATAATATCTAGAGTGTAGATCAATTTTAGAGGACCACTTGGATCCCTTTAATTGATCAAATAGATCATCTATTCAAGGAAGTGGATATCAAATTTTAATCTTTAGTTTATTCAACTTACGATAATCAATAAACAATAATAGAATTACATATGATTTCTTTACAAATAAAATTTATGTAGCCTAAAGTGATGTATTAGGTATGATAAATCCTTTACTTTCCAACTCTTCTAGTTGGACTTTTAATTCCCACAACTCATTCAGATCCATTTTGTAAGACATTAAAGAAATAGGGCTCATTTCTGAGAGTAGGTTTATAGTAAATTTAATTTCCCTTTCAGGTGGTAACCAAGAGAAATCATTCAAAAAAACATTTGGGTATCAATCCACTATTTCAGGAAGAATCCCATTCCTTATTTTATCAACCATGGACAAGTTCATTACTACTAACTAGCTAGAAATTGTTTCATCAATTGCCACTAAATGTCCTGATCTACCTGCATTTATATTCCAATCCCCCTTGAAAAAGTGAAGGACTCTATCTAGGGATGTAAATGTTACTTATTGTGAATAGTAGTCAATACAGGATTTAAATCCTAGCATCCATTACATACCAAAGATTAAATAAAAAAATCAAGACCATAAACTCCCATAGAAAGTGTATTGCATTAATGGTAATGGAACATGCTGGGCATTTAAAACCCATGAAATCCCTCTTTCCAAGGGGTGTCTTGATACTCATGACATAAGGCATCATTTCCACATGTATCCCTATTTTTTAATCATAGAAGAAGAAATAAAAGAATGTGATATTCCAGTATCAAACAAGGCAGACATGAGAGTCGTGTTCAAAAGAATAGTACCTCACACCATAGAGGGACCTCGTTGCTAGCTGGAAATATACTGTCATTATTCATATAATTTTTGCTCATCTGTCATAGGATAGATTTTTCTTCCCTATTGAGGTGTCAATTGAACAACCAAAGTGTTCCTAGAAACACTCTGGTTCAACTATGCCTATGGATGTGAACTATTCTGATGGGAATTTTCTATCCGAGCATACAAAACTTGAGGATGAGTTGAGATTATTCCTCTTACTTATCTGATAAGTTTATAAAAATACTTCTTGATATGCCCTTTCTTTTCAAAATAATGGAAATTCATTGGTGGTTCATTACATTCTTTCTTTTTATGCATTAACAAACCACACTGAAAACAACCTGGTTTAACATCGTATCTTTTAGGAAAATTAACTAATTCTATAGTATTGAGGTACCTTACCTCTATGAGAGAAGACATCCCTCTTTCTCTTATTACCGAAACTAGAGTTGGAACCTATCACTATGAGAACAAACATACTATAACCCATAGGATTCCTAATAATACCCCTTTATTCCGCTATTTCCTTGTTCACTATCTCTATATAATTTGTAATATAGAGAATAACTATCTTGGATTGAGTCTCTGGTCATAATCCTGACTCAAAGATTTATGCCTTAAAAGATTCACTCACAACTAATTTTGGGGTGAAATAAAATTAGTTCATAAACTTAGCTGTATACTCTTTAAAATATAGGGTTTCTTACTTCAAGATGAAGAATTTTTTTGTTCTTTCTATTTTGAATGTGTGGGGATAAAATTTTTTATTAAAAAATTTCTCAAAATCCTCCCACATAAGTCCTTGGTAGGCTTTAGATTGGACAACTAAATCCCACCATTTTCTAGAAATATCTTCCAATATATTGGTTTCTAATTTAATATTCATCTCTACTTGTATAATAAGAAAATTAAATATTCTATTTATTCAGATAATCCACACCTTTTCTTTTTTAGGTTCAGAGTCCCCTCAAAATACAGGTGGATTTTGCTTCTAAAACTACACCGAATGATTCACTTGCCTCTGTTTATCATTTCAATTTCATCTATCAATAGTTTGAAATGCTTGAACAATATTCTATAAAAGTTTTTGGTTCACCTATGGCTTGGGTGAAACCCCATTCTCAGCAACTTCTTCATGTTGATTTATACTACATATTCCTAACTCCATTTCTATAAACAAAATAATACACCATTTAGAAAAATTCTCTCTAAGAACTGAAGGCTTGAATAAATTAAAAAAAATTATAAATAATTATCATCACCATGCGTGATAACCAGTGAAACTATCATTTTGAGAATAACCCACTTTAACCATTTTAAAAAACAATTTAAATAAAAAATGAACAATGAAATCCTAGTGGGAAGTCTCTATACTAATGCATGATATGCAACACTCATTGAATAAACCCATGATGATGAGATAATAACACTCCTAGAACTGTATTAAAACACTTTTTACCTCAACACCTGGGTAACTTGAAATTCAGAATAACATGGTTAACTTTATCTTTTTAAGATATACATTTCAAGTTTTGACAGTCCTATCTCCTTTACACCAACCCAACTCAATTATCAAACAAAATGATACCACTTGTAACACCCCACCCCTCCTTATTGGCTTGAATAGAGGCAAAATTATACTGTCCTTAAGTTTCATCCCCAAGATACCGAAGGTTGGTAACAAATTCCAAGGCTTAAGATAATTTTGGGGGATGATTTTCTCTTAGAACCCAAAAATACTATCAAGAAAGATACCACATCCAAGAAAAACTAAATAATGCATGAATAAACAATTACATAACTTAATAAAATCCTAATACATGAAAAAAATCAGAGTACAATGGAAAATAAATAAAGTTTCCAGGCTTAGACTCCAAATAGAAAGACATCGATGCCAAAGTGGCCCCATCCCATACCAAGATGCAAACACTTCCCAACTCTAGCTTCAACAACCAAACCATGATGTCAAAGATCGCTTCTGGAGAATTATGAAACATGAACCTTCACTAAATATTGATATATGAAATATGAAAATTTACCAAATTACCAAAGTAGGGGGTGAGTATATCACTCAATAGAATCTCCCCAAAGACTTCCCAATACACGCCACTAGGATAAGAATAGATTTGCACATTTTATATAAAACAAATAAAGATAAGATAAACAATTTTTATCAAAACCATAAGAAACTTTCATGTAAAACATTAAATAAATATTTTCAAACCATTTATTAGTATTTTTAATAATAGTTCCAATTCCACACACACACACACACACATGATTCATGAAACTATAGACCTTACTATAATCATGAGTGGTGAGTCATCCTGTCACTAAGTTGTCACTTGGTGACTCAATTTGATAGCAGTACTTCTGACCATGATCCATCCCAAGTTTATCATTAATTAATTGTGGTACTTCCAAAAAATATCCATCCCATATGAATATGACCACACACCAACACCTTTATTCCAAATTTCTAATAAAATATTTATTTAACGAAAATATCATCTTTCAAAACCCACATTTCAAAATCACATCAAATAGGGGTTTTCCAAATAAATTTTGACAAGATATTTCCATCAAGCATGAACATTTTTTAGAAAATATCGATCCAACAAGTTCTAGACCGGTGGAGTGGAGAGAATCAACCTACCTTTATTACATTTTCAAAATGAATACTAGAAAATTATGTGGATCAACCTCTTCCTTCAGTTCCTCTATCAAAACCTAAGAAGATCTCATTACCACAAATCTAAACCCAAATATTTGATCGCACCCACCAATCTAGGGTTCCAAGATAAACAAATAGAGGAGATCCAATATGATAAAGGAGGATACTATAACCTTTTATTCCAAAAAAGATCAAATATTCACTTTCAATAGAGTTACATCATCAAAAATTATTGAAGATTTCCTAGGGAATCCTTGAAAGTTGAGTGGGAGAAGATAATGCAGATTGAGAGATATTACACCCATAGGCTGTGTAAAACTAGCCGGGATTGAAAGATTCATGATGTAAAAGGGGTTCACAACATGAATTTCTCAAGAGGCTACTAACACCGATATTTTCATCACTTAGGATTATTTTTCAATAGAAATTGATTTCATGATGTAAATGGATTTCACATCCTTCGTGACCTAGGAAAAACCATTCATGCTTTAAAATATTTCAAAACATCTTCCCCAAAAAAATCATGATGTGAAATCCTTTCACAATGTGAATATTTCCTATAGAAATTTCCAACAGCTAGACCTCAATCTCTCCTTCTCTTATACCATCAAACACTTCCAGTTAAAAATTCCTAAAAACTTAAAACATTAAAAAAATGCATAAAAAGATGATATACCTCAAACAAAAGGATCTACAAGTACTTTTTCCATGAAATCAACTTCCATATCTATTCAATATTTCTTCCCCTTACTTATCTTGGAATGTGTTTCCAGGGGTGTTTTCACCAATTTTGCTTCACTCATTCTGAAGAATTCCACCACATTTCAAATATAATCTTCCCAAGTTAGGTATATTATACCAGAACTTTGGACTCATACAATCTGCATCCCCAAAATACATTTTTCAAACCAAGGTCCTTCATCTCAATGTTTCTAAATAACTCATCCTTTAGCTCATTGATCCTTTCTTTCACAAGAACCTCTATAAGCATATGATCAACATAAATTAGATGGATTATTAAACTCCCATCACCAAACACCTTTTATTAATATAAATGATCATCATTTACCCAAATTAAATTTCATTCCAACATGAAATAATTGAACTTCCAATTATAGTTTTTTTGGTGCTTGATTTAGGCCATAAATATTACACCTTATCTTGCACATAATATTCTAGTTCTGATGTTTTTCAAAACCCTCTGATTTTTCCATAAATATTTCTTCTTCTAATTCCCCATGAAGAAATGTCATCTTCATTTAAATTTTCTCTAGATAGAATATTTCAAAAGAAACCATGATTAACAGGTTTTGGATATTTTTGTGCTTTACTATAAGAGAAAAAATCTCAGAGAAATAAAATCACTCTATTTGTTGAAATCTCTTCAAAACTATCCTGGCCTTGTACTTAATCGTACCATCCATCTCCTACTTCAATCAAAAAATACAATTTTTTTGAAAGTATTTATTCCCAACAGGTCTCCCCATTAACTCCAATGTTTTAGACACATAAAGTGAATCAAGTTCATACCTTATAGATAACTCCCACTACTTATGATCTTCTAAAATCCCTACCTTATCCTGGCTATCGGGATATCCATCATATATAAGAATAAAATAATTTAAAAGTAATTTCATACCTTTTCACTTGATGCCTCTCCATATTAGACCTCCACAATTTTCCCTATGGTTGAGCTCCTTCATGTAATATAACATCTGGAGTATGAACTTCCAGTGTTCGAGCTTCCATAATCATTGAACTCTTTGATACTTTATGCCTTATAAACACCATTGGAATCTGACCTCCTTTTGGATCCTCCTATGACTAGTTTGGTGTTTCCACAACCATTTTTACATCATAAATTCCATATTTATGACATAAATTGGTTTCTACAACCTTTTTTCAGTATGAGATAGCTGTCCCTACTCCTATGCTTGCTTGAACCCTCGATACTTCCACTATAATTTAAAACACATCCAAAAACATCACGTTTGGACATTAAAACCCTAAAAACCCCATTTTAATTTTCAGATTTCAAAAAAAAAACTATTTTCTAATGGAGAAAAATTCAAAATCCCACTAAAATTATCAACTATCCGGACTCAGGTTCCTACATTGTTATTGTGAAACAAAACGAAAAATTTATGGACAAGAACTATGAGTGTTTAGAAAATAACATGGTTCAGTATTGAGAATGTTATTTTACCTTTCAGATATAAAAAATAAATAAAATCAAAACACTTATCAGAAATAAATTTAGCACTTATCACTTATAGTATGCATCTTGGAATGAAAAAAATTATTAAAATTTAATTAGCACTTACACTTATTTGAAATTTGGAAGTGGAAACTTACTGGGCGGCGATCCAGAGTAAGCCAAAGCAGGATACCCATGGAGAGCACTGGGACTGGGATCATAGATCTGGAGATGCTATTTCTTTTATAGGAGCAAAAAATGGGGAATGAGTGGGAAATTTTCAAGGAGAATGTGAGACCGTTGAAGAGTGGTTGGAAAGTTGGCCTCTTGAACAAATCCCTAAAATCCTAGACCAACAATCATTTCAAGAAATATCTCCTCGTTACCCTAAGGATTGAATTTCTTGCGCTTTAATATATTTTATTTTAATTCGTTTCTTTATATACCATCATATCTGAGAGAATCCAAATTAAAGCACTGATTACTCTTTGTTCCATGCCCTTTTTTTGTGAGTTTAGGAGGTTGATTCAGGAGATTGATGAATATAATGGGGAAAATCCTCTTTGAACATGTATTGATTGCATTAAATGGGTGAAGGAGGCATTTCCTCCTAGTGGAAATGGATCAACACTAGTTGTGATTTATGAAAAATTCATGGGTAATTTCTGGCATTTAGATCGCTACAAGGACGACCTCCACTACATAAAAGTGTGGTTAAAATATGATGAAAATTATGCATATGCTAGATTCAATTACCGCTTTCTGGATGCAAATACAATTACGCAGTCCTATTCTTTATCTTTCATATCATATTCCTTATACATGGAATCCAAGAGTAAAATCAAAAGCGCCAATGAGATGTTTAATTATGGCATATCAAGGAATGATCAGTCCAAAGTAAAATTAAAAATAACCTATAGGAGGTTCCTATTGGGACTAAAAAAAAGATTGGCCCATGGTGCAACCATAATCATGAGATAAAATAAAGTGCAAAATGCGGAAATAAAGGGACACTAGTTTTAATGTGGAAAACCCCCAAAATGGAAGGGATAAAGAACCATGAGAAAAATAGAAGGATCACTATGGGTAAAAGTGGGTGCACACCCCCTCACTATTACAAGAAGAAAATTCTCTAAAATACTTCTCTTGAATAGGTAGGGAAACCAACTCACGAAATACCACATATAATTAAAGGATATGATGATAGTAATTTCAATTGGTAAAGCTAGGGGAATCCAATACATTTTATAGGAATTCTTCACCACCCTAATCCTCCCACACTATAGGTTTAGTGGGGGTTTTCCACCCACCTTATGTGGCAAACTTCCTGCCTCCCTTGAAAAAATGGAGGGTGACACCGTCTTTGAAGAAAAAATCTGCTGACACATATTCCACTTGGAGATTTTATTGAGAACCAATCACATATCCACACTTCCTTTCTATCTTCCAAACCATGCTACTCACGTATCTACAAGTCCGCTTAAGGATATGCACCATATGAACTTATCAGAGTTAATTTACTTCATTAAGAAATCTTCCTGATTTTCTTTAGTGTGAATTTTCTATATGTTCACACTTATTTCCTCCGCTAAATCTTAGAAAAAGTGATAATACACCCCAATGTACTTCATCCTAGAATGAAAATATGAATTCCTTGCAATGTGCAAGACACTCTGACTATCACAAGACAATATAATCTCCTTCTGTCTATGCCTAATCTCCTCCATCCAAATTGACTCTTTTCAAGCCTATGTAGCTTCCATATACTTTTCCTATATCATAGATAAAGCCATAACTAACTGTAATTTTGAAATCCAGATCACAAATCCTCCTAAAATAGTAAACACATAACCTTTAGTGGATTTCCTATGGTCAAAATCTTCTAAAAAATACAAATCAACATATCCTCTGATAGTGAAATAAAATCCTCCATAACATAATGCATCATTTGGGGTCTCCTTGATGTATCTCAATATCCTATTCACTTTTCTCCAATGCTACCATTTTGGATTTTCCATGTACCGACTAAATGATCCCATTGCATGTGCAATGCCTAGTCTAGTAAAAAACATAACGAATATCAGAATTCCCACTGCTGATGCATACGGTACTCGAGAAATATCTATCCTCTATTCTTCACTTCTAGGACTCATCGTAGAGGATAACTTGAAATTAAAGGGAAGATGGGTAGATATTGGATTACAATATTTCATGTTGAATCATTTCAAGACTCTCCATAAGTAATTATTCTGTGATATCCAAATCTTCCCATTATTTCTATCTCAGTAAATCTATATCCCAAGAATCTTATTTACTGGTCCTAAGTACTTCATATCAAACTCCTCTAGCCAACTGTGATTTCGTCTTCTAGATTTGATCTTTTTTGGGGCTGTAGCCAATATGTCATCCACATACAACAGAATAATGATGAAATCATTACTATATAAACCCATGAAATATGCACAAGGATCTGAATAAAGTCTATTATATCCAAGTCTTGTGATATAGGAATCCAATCTCTTGTACCAACACCTTGGCGCCTTCTTGAGACCGTACAAAGATCTATTCAACCTGAAAACCAAGTTCTCTTTGTCTTCTTTAGAAAAACCTTCTGGTTGGAGCATATAGATATCTCCATCAAGATCACCATGGAGAAAATAAGTCTTCACATCCAGATGATTTATATGTAAACTATATGTTGCACACAACGCTTGAACTATCCGAATAGCCATCAATTTAACAACATGAGAAAATATTTTATTAAAAAAAATACCTTCCTTCTGAGCATATCCTTTGACCACCAGTCTTGCATGATATATTTCCACATGGTCCTTTCCACCACGATTGATCTTAAAGACCTATTTTATTTCCTAATATCCTTCCTTGCATGAGGTAATGGAAGAAGATCCCAAGTCTCATTCTTATACAGGGCTTCAAGTTCCTCCTGCATTGCCGCCATCCATGAGGATACATCTAGACTCTAGGTATCCTCCACAAAAGAAGATGGATCTTCATCCTCCATCAATAAGCAGTATATAATATTGCTCTCAGTGACATAGTATGAGTGCCATACTGGTGCTCTTTTCTCCCGAGTTGACCATCATGGTCAAAACTCAACCGGTAGTTGATCTTCATGCTCTGGTAATGCCTTAGAGGAAACTATTTCTTCCTTGTATTTGTCATCCACCTCGACTATTGTAGTTTCTGTATTCTCCTTCTCCATGTCTCGATAAATTGTCATTTTCACCTTGTCTTCTACAAAAATGACATCTATACTGATGATAAGTTTGCGAGCAGTGGGGTCCCATAAATGATACCCATTCACACCATCATCATACCCCAAGAAGATACATTTCCTGGATCTTGAATCCAAATTTGATATTTCTTGTTCATTAAACAATGCATATACATAACTTCCAAAAGTATATTACTGGGAATAGTCAACAGGTTGACAAGTTCACATCTCCATTGGTGTCTTCAGATCAATCACCATTAAAAGAGATTAGTTGATCACATAATAGGCAGTATTCACTGCTTTTTCCCAAAATGTTTTGGAAATTACTACAGTCTTCAAAATTTCTCTTGTTCTATCCAACAGGGTTATGTTAATCCATTCCTCCACTCTATTATGTTGAGGAGTGTGTGCCACCGTGAACTGTCTCTTTATTCCTTCTTGTTAAAAAAAAGTATCAAACTCATCTCTTGTATACTCTCCACCATTGTCTTCCCTCATACACTTGATCTTCTTTCCTGATTAAAGATCCTTCCACACTTTTAATGTTTTAAAGACTTCAAAAACATCCACCTTCCTCTTGATTTGGTACACACAACATCTCCTAGAATAGTCATCAATTAACGATACAAATTACCTTTCTCTTCTTAGGGATATAATCAGTGCTTTACAAATTTCATAATGGATCAACTATAATATCTCTTTACTTTGTGTTATTGATGTTACGAACTTTAACCTGTGTTGCTTTCTCAAAACACAATGCTCAAAAAATGGTAAGAATACCCTTTTAAGTTGATGAATAAATTTTTGATCCATAAGAATCCTCAGAACATGTTCTGATATATGGCCAAGCTTCTGATTCCATAACACTGTCAATGCTTCTATTGAGTTAGTTGATGTGAAAACTATCTCTACCTCCTTATGCGTCTCACCCAAAAGAATGTACAGGTTCATTGAGATATTCTCCACCTTTATTACCACAAGCGCTCCATTCACAATTTTCATCACTCCATTCTCAGTGTGAGTCTTGTATTCGATGTCATAAAATTGTCCCAAAGACAATATGTTATTCTTCAAGCCCTTCACATAGCGTACTCCTTGGATGGTTCAAACAATACCATCATGCATATTCATTTTTATGGTACCAACTCCAATTATCTTTAGGGTGTGATCATTACCCATGTACACAAGTCATTCTGAGATGGTTTCATACTGATCAAACCATTCCTGTCGAGACGCCATGTGAAATGTTACACCTGAGTCGATTATCCATGCATCGTTGAGATATTGTCTGCTTCTAGCAGTCGTTGCTTCTTTTCTGACTAGTATATCTCCATTTTTAGAAGTACTCAACACATTTTCATCCATGTCATGATTTTGTCTCCCACTAAAACCATGCTCCATCATCACATCTATCAGTCTTTATTCAATTTTCAATTGGCAATTATCCTTCCGCAGCACTTCCTGCATCTTCATTTTCCACAACAAAAAATTATTCCCGTTGAATTTATCGATCTTGAATTTCACCTCCATCTAAACATGCTGTTAGTCCAAAACCTCCTCCATTTCACAATAGTGTATTTAATAATATCAATATTTTTTTGATGTGAAAGATCAACCAAATTCGCAATCATAAAGCATACTAAAATTTATGAGAATTATTAATACTCAAGAATGTGAACAGAACCGTGCCAAAACCTTCCCTATGATACCACTTTTTGGGACCAAAAAAATTATTGGCCCATGGTGAATAAATAATAACAAGATAAAATAAAGTGAAAAATGTGGAAATAAAGGGACACCAGAAGTAACATGGAAAAACCCCCAAATAGAAGGGATAAAAAACCACGAGAAAAATAGAAGGACCACTATAGGTAAAAGTGAGTACACACTCCCTCACTATTACAAGGAGAAAACTATATTAAATTACTCTCTTGAATAGGTAGAGAAACCAACTCATGAAATTCCACATATACTAAAAGAAGATGATGGTGCTGATTGTAAGTTCTAAAGCTAGGGGAAGCCACTACCTTTTATAAGAAATATTCACCACCCTTCTCCTCCCACACTTTAGGTTTTGTGGGGTTTGGCCACCCACCTTATTTTCCCAACTGCCTACCTCCCTTGAAAAAATGGGGGGGAGACACTGTCTTTGAAGAAAAAAAATATGTTGACAGTTCCTTATGCAATTTATGAAGTGACCAAACATAGAAAACGAGGATTCGATGGATTATCAACTATAAATTCGACAATTTTGGATATTTCTTTAATATAAATAAAATAGGTGGTTTCCTGGAGGAAGTTCTAATCATTCTAGAAAAAAATATAATGTCAAATAGGTCTCAGAAATCTCCTTTTTCAATTTATAATGAACCTAGTGGGTATATCATCTAGGACCATCAAGCAGATGAGTTACAAATTGGCCTAGCTTCTCATGGTATTCTTGGATCTCAAGTAGATATAAACAAGGAAAATAACACTATTCCTTCTATATGGATAACATATAAGATTCCATAGAGACAAGGTTCTACAACGGTGCTCCCAATATATTGCATTGACATGTTTATTGATGAGTGCACAAAACCAATGAAAATGAATCCTAATATGGAAAAAGCATCGATGTTTCAGTGTCAACAAGCAGATAAAAATGACCTCAAAAAAAATATAGGGTTATTGAGGAAAAAACCATTGCATAATTTCCCTCCAAGTGACCTACCTAGATGAATTACAACATACAGAAATAGAAATAGAGCCCACAAAAATATTATGGGGGAAGATTCACCCTGCTCATCATCTTCAAGAATCAGAAATTGGGTTTCAGGTGGCTCTAGAAGGAGGTTCATTTCATGGGACATGAAAAAATGTAAGAATCCTGTCATGTGTTTTTTTTAATTCATATAACATTTTTCCTATAGGAGGATCTAAACCCCTCTATAGCAGAATGATGTTATGCATTTTTTTGTGAGGAGATGCACGCCATGCCTCATAATGAAAATTTGGCAGATCAAGGACCTTTATGCATTATTTTCTAGTTGGGATAGTAGTAGAAAAATAGGTTAGATAGCATTATAGGGTGGTATATTTTTGTTTATGGAGATTGTGCTGACCAACTCATTTATATTCTTAGAGCAACTAAAATGCATGATCATAGGTCATGTATATGAGATCAATATGAGTAGTGTGATTCCTAATTAATCCCACTTAAATTAGTAAAACACCGGGAAAAAATATCCCTATGATTATTATAATAAATCCAATTTTTTTAAGTCATTAATTTATCTATGTTTTTTAAATCTATAATTTAACCATGTTTTTTTTCAAAAAATAACAAATTTTGTAATTATTTCTTAAAAAGTCACTAATTCAGTCATATTTTTTAAAAACATGTTTAGTTTAATAATTTTTTTATAACATGGATAAAATAAAAAATTAACCATATTTTAAATAAATATATTCAAAAAATAATCATTAAATCCTTATTTTATTATAGTGCAGTGCTGGCCGGTGATTTTTGGGTTAAAATGGAGGATGAATACACTCCCTTGGCAGATAACATGAATGTTATGGATGGATGGAATTATATCCTTATCTAAGTCTTGTATTTTTCCTTCCAATTTAAATAGGAAGGTTGGTAAGGTTTTTTAAGGGTTATTGTTGGGCACAAGGGGATTGGTTCTAATTAAATTACCAAATGTAGCTCCATTAGAATTTATGAAAGTAAAAAAAAGTTTTGGAATGAACCCATGCACCAATGCATGAAAATTAAAAGATGAACCACTCCTAAATCCTAATGCTGCTACACCCTCCTTTCAGAAAATGAAAACAAGACCAAAAAAATAACAAATAAATAAACAAAAGAAAACGAACAATATAAGAGATGAAATGGTTCAGACTTGTGTCCTAATGCGCAAAGAAAATTCCACTTTACTTTTATTTAGATAAGAAAAGGATGATTAAAATTCTTGAAACATAATAATAAAAAGTGATCAAACCTCCTTAAATAGGCTTTCCTAATCGGCACTTCAGGTTTCCATCACTATTCACTTTCTATAGAATGAGATCCACATCAACTGATTTTCTTGGATTATTTTCCATTCGGTCAACTATCTCTATTTACTCAACTTTCTATCCCAGTGAACATTACTAGCTTATGAATATCTTGAAATTCCTCATTTTTATCCACTCCTAAAATAATAAATTTTTATTGGTTTGACTTCTGGTAACACCTTATGGTTTAACAGTCGGTCCAACCAACTTCTGGTTATCTTTACTTTTTTGATACCGTTCCACCATCCATTCAAGTTTCATAAATTTAGCCTTAGGATTTTCTCCTTTTGTTGGTCTAGTTTCGTTATCCTGAAAATGGTTTCCCCACTTTGACCATAGCTCAACAACCACTTGGAAATCATATTTATGGGCTTCAAAACTGTGCCCCCTTCAACTTTGGAAACATACCATTTGTTCTCTCAACATTTTCTAAGAAAAAACATGGTTTCCCACCACATATTTCGGTCATCCTTGTCCAACTGAGTCACATCATCCCCTCAAGATATCCCTAGTAACCACTTTCATCAACATGTCTATTGGATTCTGATCTTCTTCAATCTTCCATAAGTCCCACTCTCTAAGCTCTAATATCTTTCAGATAAAGTGAAACTTCAAGTTAATGTGCTTAATTCGAGAATGAAAATTTAGATTCCTGGCTATGTGAGTCACACTTTGCGAATCACAAAAGCACCTCCCACCAATTTTCATCCATCAAAGATCCTCCAGCAAACCCTTCAGCCAAAGAAATCCCTTTCTTTCTTCCATTAAATAAATATAATCAAATTTTATTATTGATAGAGTGAACATTGATTAAATTTTTGGACATCGAACTACCTATTATTTTGTTGAATGTTGACATGTATCTGGTAGTGCTCTTCCGTGATATAGAATCTTCCCCAAAGTATAAATCCCAAAAGCATTACAAAGGCTCATCTATTCTAAAGCAAAGTTCCATGTTTCCAAAACCATTCAAGTATCAGATAATCTATTTCATCACCTCTCATTGTTCCCTTTAAGAATTTGATATGTATCTTCCGATGATTCCCACTTCCCGTGAAATGTACGGGTGAGTACAAACCATGAAATACATCAATATTTTGACAACTAATGTATATGGTACTGTAACACCCCACACCCTATTGGCTTGAAAATATGCAAAATGATACCGGCCTCAGGTGATATCCCCAAGACACCAAATCCTGACAATAAATTCCAAGGCCTTAAGATAATGTTGAGGGATGATTTTCCCAAAGAACCCACACAACCTGTGAATAAAGATACCACATCCAAGACAAACTAAATGACACATAAACAAATAATAACATAACTCAATAAAATCCCAACACATGAAAAAAAATCAAAGTACTATGAGAAAGGAATAAAGGTGAGAGGCTAGGAATCCAAATAGAAAGACATAAACACCAAAGTGGAACTATCCCAGACCAAGATGCAGACACTTTACAACTCCAACTTCCACAATCAAACCACAATTTCAAGGATCGCCACTAGAGATGTATGAAACATGACCCTTGTATCACAATATATGACATCTAAAAACACACCAAAGTTCCCAAAAAGGGGTGATTATATCACTAGGTAGGATTTTAATAATGAATTCCCAACACACGCTATTAGGAAAAGAACATGTTAAAAAATTTTATATAAAACATTTGAAGAACAGATAAATATTTTATATAAAAAACATATGAGAATTTCCTAGAAAACATTAAATAAATATTTTCAAACAATTTATTAGTATTTGGGCAAATAGTTCCAATTCCACACCCACATACACACATGATACATGAAACCATGGACCTCCCTATACTCACTAGTGGTGAGTAATTCTATCACCAAGCCATCACTTGCTGACCCAATTTGACAGTGGTACTTCTAACTGTGATCCGTCCTAAGTTCATCATTAATTTACGGTGATACTTATAACCATTATCCATTCCATATGAACACGAACACACACTAAATTTCTTAGTATTTGGTCTAATATTTCCAATTCCACAACCACATACACACATGATGCATGAAACCATAGACCTCCCTATACTCTCTAGTGGTGAGTCATTCTATCACCAATCCGTCACTTGGTGACCTAATTTGATAGTGGTACTTATAACCATGTTCAGTCCCAAGTTCATCATTAATTGATGGTGATACTTCTGACCATTAGCCATCCTATATGGATATGAACACACACCAACACCATTATACCAAATTGCCAATAAAACATTTATTTAACCAAAATCTCATCTTTCAAAACCCACCCTTTTGAAATCACATCAAACAAGGGTTTTCCAAATAAATCTCCACAAGATGTTTTTAACATGCATGAACATTGTTTAGAAAATATCAAGACAACAAGTTCCAAAATGGTAAACTAAGATATAATCCACCTACCTCGATTAATTTTATACAAATGACCTTAAACAATTCTATGGATCAACCAATTCCTTCAATTCCTCTATCAAAACCCTAGAAGATCCCATTTTTTTTAAGAAAGTGGAGGATGTGCCTCTTTTATTAGAAAGAAATCAAAAGAGAGTAACAAAAAGAGAACAGGAAACAAGGAAAAACCCATGGTAGAAGACTATTTACCTATATTTTTCATCAATCTAGCACTTAGATTTCTCTCTTCTTCTTCAATTGCTTTCCATTCGGCTCTTCCGCGACCACGACCCCGACCTCTTGATCTTCCTCGGCATGAAGGAAGGGCTTGAAGTCTTTCTAAAAGTGTCCCAGCATCAGTGCTGTCAGGATTAGAGCTGTCATCTCGCTCTTTTCCTTTACCAGGAGAAGCATCTCCCTTTGTTGCAGTAGCCGGGGTGAGGATCTCTTGAGTCTCATCAGGAGAGCCCTGTGTGGTAACCTGCAACTCAGTGGCATCGTCAATATGTTGACCAACAGAAGGATTGTGCTTACCTGTAACAATCACAACTGCAGACTTTGCCTTCTTGTAAGAAACAAGCTGAAAGCCTTCATTATCCACAACGGGTTTTAAAGAAGCATGAGAAGGTTTATAAATGACTAGAGAGTCAGATTCTAAAATTTTCTTACCCTTTTGTACACTCGTAGCAACCATCCTATCATTAAGTTTATGGTCAACTTCTTTCTGAATGTTATCTTTAGTCACTTGGTTAGATCTTTGAATTTATTGCAGATCAGTACATTCTCCTTGATTGATAGTATCCACATTTTGCAAGTTCCCCTCTTCAGAAAAGATGGAAGCCCAAGACTTTGACTTATTCTTAGAAGTAGAGGCATAGATATTAGGTGTGGTACCTGACCGATCACCCTTCTCATCAACGGGAGGATTGACAACATCCTCAGGAATAGCCCCCTGTTCTTTTTCCTTATCACCAGAAATGGCAGGTCCATCCTCACCTTTACAATAAGTCTTCCAAACCTGTGTACCTTTATTCTTTTTAGGACAGTTGTTCATGTCATGTCCACATGAAGAGAAATAGGTGCAAACTGTTGAGCGCCTACATGTAGACAAGTCACGACCTATAATGTTATAGTATTTGCAGAATTTCAGTATTTTTTCATAAATGATCTTCAAATCAATAATGTCATCATCAGTTACAAGCATAACCTTATCAACTAGGGTTGATCCCAATTAGACCTCAACAAAAAACCAGGCATAGTGCCCAAATCGAGCCACTTCCGTTTCTTTTTCACTTTTGATGGGAATTCCAATTGGCAGAGCAATGTCATATAAAATTTTGGGGTACCAAAGAATCCAATTCAACCCATACACTCTTACCCAAGTTTGTGCGGTGGTGTTACCAACCTCAAAAGGATTGAATTTTTTATCCCATTCACAAAGGTGAACAATCCCTGGTTTGAGAGCGATGGAACCAAAACTCCAAGCTTGGACATTCATTTCTTCTGTGGGGAAGAGCATATGGAAATATCCCCGTCCAAGTGAGACACATTTCCAGGATAAAAATCCCCAAATCGATGAAATACGCTTCTTCAGTTCATCAATTTTTAAGGTATGAGAGCCTTTGGGTAGAAATAATCGAGCAATAATCGAGAACTCACCCATTTTAAGCCACTCATAAATAGTGTCAGGATCCGCTTTGATGTGAGTAATGCTCCCCTTTCTTCAGATTGAAGTGTCAGGTACACCTTTGAAGGAATAAAAGGAGCGATTCATAGAAATCCCCTCACAAGGGACATGCCTAAACCTCTTCTGGTTCTCATGCCCCGCTGCTGTACCCAAGTCCGTTTGACCCGCATCAATACAAACAGCAGTCGAAGTCTTCTGTAAAGAGGACATAGCTCCAGCTTCCAATGAAACTGCCCCATCAAGCCTTGAAGCAGCACATTGCTCGCTCACAGCCGTCGGCCAAACAGACGCATGATGTTGTGTTGCAAACACAGCCTTCGAGTCCGCTGTTCTATCAAAAGCATCAACAGAATCTGCCACAAAATTTTTCTCAACTGCAGATCGAAGTAGAGACATTCCACAGTTCTTTTCCTTGAGATCGCCTTCTTCACGACCCGCATATTCGGACGTCATCACCACACGCTGTTCAGCTACAGAAAGCGGAGCCAAATACCCACCGTTCTCCGTCGCAAGCTCACCATCGACAGCGCCACCTGCAACCTCGGACGGTGTTACAGATCTGGAGATTCCTGCTCTGAAAAAAGAGTGACTGTCGAATCGACCAGGGGGGAAATCGCTCGCCGCCATTGAACCCTAAACCTCCGCCGGGTTAGAGAGAGAGAGACTCGCTTCTCTCATCCTGCCTCCTCCTCACCCTAGAAGATCCCATTACCACAAATCCAAATCAATAGATCCATCCCTACCCACTGATCTAGGGTTCCAAGAGAAAAAAATCAAGGATATTCTAGATGATAATGAAGGAGGAGACCCTAATATTTGATTATATAAAAAAATTCTCAAAGATTCATTGCTAACAGAGTTAGGGCATTGAAAACTGTCAAAAATAGCCTTGTCTAGCCTTGGAAGTCAAGAGGGAGAATAGAATGCTGAATGAGAAATATTACACCCACAGGATGGGTGAAACTGACTGTGCCCGACATATTAACGACATGAAAGGGTTTCAATATGTGAATTACTCAAGAATCCACTTACACTAATATCTACGTCACCTCAACTTAATTTTCAAGAGAAATAAATTTCATAACATGAATGGATTTAACTTCCTACATGACCCAAGAAAAACCATTCACACTTTGAAATGTTTCATGGAATCTTCCCTAAAAAAATTCACAATGTGAAACCATTTCACAAGGTGAATGTTTCCTGTAGAAATTTCTAGTAGCTGAACCTCAAACTCTCCTCATATTATACTAACAAACACTTCTAGTTAAATATTCCAATGACTTAAAACATGAAAAAAATAAATCATAAAGAGAAAATGTACCTAAAATCGGAGGTGCTACATTCTCTTCACTATTGGGATTTCTATCCCCGGGAAGCTAGACCAAATTAGGCCATTTATCCCGCATAAAATTTTCTCATTCCCATGTTTCCTCTTGAACTTGACCATGATTACATCATACTCACATCAATGAAATAGATCTCCCTAGAAGTTTCTTTTCCTTCTTGTCCAAAACCCATACTGGTTCATGGATAATAGTCACATTTGGCTCAAGGGTAACATGATCCCAATTGATCTTATGTTATGGATCAGGATGATAATTATTTAGTTGAGAAACATGGAAGATGTTATGTACAACACTGAATCTAGGTGGTAACATTAACCAATATGTAGTAGTGAAAATATGTTCTATAACCTTGAATGGACCCACATACCATGGTACTAACTTCCCTTGTATACCCAAGTGTTTATGTGCAAGTTTTGGTGTCACTTTCAAGAAAACATGGTCATTTACATCAAAAGATAAAGGTCAATGATGATTATCTGCATAATAATTATGTCTAATTTAAACCATAGCCATCCACTTTTGGATCATCTAAATTTTCTCCATAGTCTCATGAATGAAACTAGGACCAATAAAAGATGTGTCTCATGTTTCCACCCAACACAGAGGAGAACAAAAAGGCCAACCATACAAAGTCTCAAATAGTTTAATTTGTATTGTCTCTTAATAAATTTTGTTATAGGAGAATTCAACTAAAGTCATATGATCCTCCCATAAACCACAAAAGTATATGACACACACTCTGAGAATATCTTCCAATGTATGAATAGTGCATTCTAACTATCCATATATTTTTGGATTATATGATGTGATCATAGTCAATTTAATTCCAATAGAATATTGTAACAATCACCAAAATAGAGAAGTAAAACAAGGATCCGTGTCAGATAAAATTGAAGCAGGAACTCCATGTAATCTATCCACTTTTCAGATATACAATTTTTCCAAGTCCTCCATTATGTTGGATTCCATAATAGGGATAAATTGTGCTGTCTTAGTAAGCCTATCTACTACTACCCATATAGAATCATGTTTTTTCAATGTTCTTAGAAGGCCTATGAAAAAATCCATTGTAATATTCTCCCACTTCCATATAGGTATATGCATAATCTGTAGCATACCAGATATCCTTTGATGCTCTATTTTTACCTATTATAATGTTAGGCATTTCATTACATAGTGTATAACATTTTTTTTCATACATTCCCACTAGAAATTTTTCCTCACCTCCTTGTACATTTTCTGAACACCTAGATGAATGAACCTCTTTGAATGGTGGTATGCCAAAAGGAGTTGTTCTTGAAAAGGATGAGGAGCTATAATTTGATTCCAAAATCATAACATAGAGTTTGGATATTTCATTTAGTCATTATAATTCTCTCCACCGTTTTGGTTTGACATAATGGTGATACAATCAGAATATTATAAATAAGATTCTTTTACCAAATTTATCAAGTCCAGAACAAGAATTACTGGAAAGAAAAATGCATGATCCTCATGTACAAAACAATATAAATTCATATCAATAATCATTATCATCAAATTACATTAGTCATGAGCTTCTCATAATACCTCATTGTATGATTTTTGAATCAATGCATTTGCTACAGAATTCCATTTATTGGGTGTGTATACCAAGTCTAAATCAAACATCTAGAGGTACTCCATCTATCTTCATTGCCTCAAGTTCATGTCTCACTGAGAAAATATGTATTTCAAACTCTTATTATTAGTGAAAATTGTGAACTTTTCTCCAAATAGGTAATGCCTCCAAGTCCTGAAGGAATTCACAACTGTAGCTAATTCCAATTCATGCGTAGGATAATTCTTCTCATGCACTCACAAACATATCAAACCATAGGCCCCCACATGGTATCACTATATGATAACACAACTAAGAAAAGATCTAGATGCATCATAATTTACCACATAAATATTACCTGGTTCTAACAAGATTAGGATGGGTACCGAGGTGAGATGATTCTTGAGTTCTAAAAATCATTTCTGAATCAGAAATAAGGTTTTAGGTGGCTCCATAGGGAGGTGAATTCCATAGGAGATGAAAAAATGTTAGAATCATATATTTCATTTCTTTTAATTCATATAATATGTGTTCTATAGGAGGATCTAAACCCCTTTGTAGTAGAATACTGTTATGTATTTTTTTGAGTGGAAATGCACGTCTTGTATCATAATGAAAATATGGAAAATCAAGGTCCTTTATACATTATTTTCTAGTTGAGATAGTAGTAGAAAAATAGTTTAGATAACATAATAGGGATGTATATTTGTGGAGCATCTAAAATTCATGATCATTGATCCTGTATATGAGATTAACATGAGCAGTATGCTTCCTGATCAAGATCTCTTAAATCAGTAAAACACTGGGAAAAAATTATCCCTGGGATTAGTATAATCAATCCAATTTTTTTAAGTCATTAATTTAGTTATGTTTTTTTAAAATCTATAATTTAACCATGTTTTTTATTCAAAATATCATTAATTTTGTAATAGTTTCTTAAAAATTTCACTAATTCATCCATGTTTTATAATAACATTTTTATTTTAGTCATTTTTTAATAACATGGATAAAATAAAAAATAAACCTTGTTTTAAATAAATATATCTAAAAAAGCATCATTAATTGCCTATTATATTATACTATAGTGTTGGTCATTGTTTTTTGGGTTAAAATAGAGGATGAATACCCTCCCTTGGTGGATACCATGAATGTTATGGATGGATGAAATTATATCCTTATCTAAGTATTTTATTTTTCCTTTCAATTTAAATAGGAAGGGTGGTATGGTTTTTATAAAGGGTTGTTGTTGGGTATAATGGAGTTTATTCTGATTAAACCAATGAAAGTATCTCCATTGGAATTTATAAAAGAGAAAATCAAGTTCTGGAATGAACCCATGCGCTAACATCCAAAAATTAAAATAAGAACTACTCCTAAAACACTATACTGCTACACCCTCGTTTCAGACAATGAAAATAAAACCAACGGAAACAACGAAGAAAAAAACACAAGACAAAACAACACAAGATATTACATGGTTCAGACTCATGTCCGTATGCACAAATAAAATGTTGCTTTAATTTTATTTAGAGAAACAAAGGATGATTACAGTTCTTTGAACATTACAATCACAAGTGATAAACCCTCCTTAAATAGGAGTTCCTAATTGGTTCTTGAGGTTGACATCACCATTTGATTTCTATAGAATTAGATCCTCCTCAACCAATCTTCTTGAATGATCCTCTATTTGGTCAACTATATCCATTGCCTCTACTTTCCCTCCCAATGAATAGTTATAGATTCAAAAGATCTAGAAATTACTTTGTTTTTTTACTCCTCAGTAAGCATTTTATAATGAATTGACTTCTGGAAACACCTTCTAATTTAGAATTAGTTCCCCCTAACTTCTGGTCATTCATACTTTGCTGCTACCATTCCACCATCCCTTAAAGTTTTATAAATATAGCCTCAGAATTTTATCCTTTCATTGGTCTAGTTTTGTTAGCCTAAAAATGGTTTCCACACTTTGACCATAGCTCAATAATCTCCCACTTGTAAATAATATTTCTAGGCTCCACAACTTTGTCCCCCTACAACTTCGTAAAAGCACCATTTTTTCTCTAAACTTCTGCTAAGAAACAACATGGTTTCCTACCACATCGTTCAGTCATCCTAGTCCAATTGAGGGATATCATCGCCTCAAGATATCCCAAGTAACCACTTTCATCAACATGTCTATTGGATTCCAAGATCCTTCAATCTTCCATAAGTCCCACTCCCCATCCTTCAATAGCTTCCATATAAAATGAAATTTCAAGTGAATTTGCATCATTTGAGAATGAAAATTTGGATTCTTGGATAAGTGAGTCAAACTTTATAAATAAAAAATAGCCACTCATCACTTTTCCTCCTTCCAAGATCCTCTAAAAATACCTTCATCCAAATAAAATCCTTTCTTTCTTCTGTTAAAGAATTGTACTCAACTTATATTATTGAGAGAGTGAACAATGGTTGAAATTTTGGACATCCAACTAACTTCTATTCTTTCAAATGTAGAAATGTATCTGTAAGTTCTCTTCTATGAGTCATAATCTTCCTTAATGTCTAAATATGAAAAACCTTACAAAGGCTCATCCATTCTAAAGAAAAGTTCCATGCTTCCAAAACCCTTAAGTACCAGATAATCCATTTAACCACTTATTAGCCCACACAATTTCCTTGATTACACATAATCATTTATTAGATTAGAATATATATTTCCCAAACTACAATTAGCTACAAAGGAATAGTACAGTGGTAGTACGAGGTCAAACCCACATGGACAGTTAGTAGATAGACAACCTAGTGGTAAGAATCTTGCAGTAGGAGTCCTCATGATATCTCTTATATTTGGTTTTATTAATATTACATATCTTGGGTTTTAATTTATATATAAAGAAGGGTTCAAGTTTAATTTTAGGGTTTAGTAAAAATACAATCCTAAATATAGCTTGAGATAGACCAATGGCCTAGGCTAAAAAGTGGTGTAAAGGTCACCAATTGGTCTTGGTCCAACCAATTAGATCTACCTAAGCTGCAACTATTCTTTGGTCTATATATAGTCAAAAACCTAGGTGCATTAATCTTGGATTGTACTAATAAAGTATCATAAGGTATTGACTATAGATTTCTCAACTCTAATTTGGCCAGGATCCTTCAATTACATCTCCCATGATCAACGTAGTGAAAAATAACAAGATAAACTATTATTTTTAACCTAATTAGTAGCTATAGGTTTACCAAGTTTTGATTTAGAGATTCATTACATTTAAACACACCCAAACTCTTGACCCCTAACCCCAAGTAGATTAGTCACACATTATGATATTAAATAAAAGAAGAGTAACATACATCATTATCAACATGATAAATAAACAACTCAAAATAAGGAAATAGACAATTGAAACCATATGAAAGCAATAAAATACCATCTTGAATAAAGAAAAAATGAAGAAAACAAAAATGGATGAAGTTGAACGACAATCATAATTGGATTCTTATTTCAAAACAAAAACAAAGCAACGAATGAGTCTCAAAATGGAAAGTGGTAATAATAGAATAGTTAAAATGATAAAAGAAAGCAATGTAAACAAGTTTGTAAGAAAACAAGAAATAAAAAAAGAAGAAAGAAAAATAGTTCCATTGGTTTCCAAGCTCCCTATTTGTTAGTGGTTGCTCCAATATATATAAGCCCATTCAGTTCACCAAATGTAAATTATTCACATCATGAAAATGATTCAAGTGACTTTTATTTCGACATTTACAGGATGTGTAACTGGGATTCACTTCGTGTACTTTAGATTCTGAAAGGTCTATGAAGATCTTGGATCTCCCGGATTTCACTGATTGAATATTCAATGGGATTTAGGTTTTGAGATTTTCAAATCCTGTAATTCATTCACATTGTGTATCTTCATCAGGTTTCATATTTGAATCTTTCATGATGTGTAACTCAGATTCACATCATGTACTTGTTTCACGTATTTTAATTCAGATTCATGAGATGGCCTTCGACACGTAGGTGCTCTTCTCAAGTAATACATGTCGTGTACTTTAGATTCATGGCATGTAATGTTGAATTTTATGATTTTACAGCATCTTCTCCTCTGAGTCTTGAGTTCATATTCCTTACAAAAACCAACCAAAACTCAGTGTATTATTGAATAAGGAATTATTAAACCTTAAATAAATGTATCCAAAAGATTTATATGAATTCCAATTATCAAATTCTCCCACACTAGAATAATTTATTATCCTTAATAAAAAAACATTTCAACATAGATTCTAAATCAAACAATTTTTTTAAACAGGAAACATGCATAAAAACAAAATAAATAAAACTAAGTGCAATAAAAAAATTCCTCCAAAATCAAACATGCAGAGAAAACTAGTCATGACTCATAGTTAAGATCTTTATTCAGATTCTTTATTCCATTAATTACAATTTCATAATCGTTCCTATGAAGCTATACCCATTTTTCAATTTACCACACAATGAATTTTCTCTCATCACTCAATGTAAAATGTAACCGGAGTTATAATTGCACCCTGAATACATGTACATAACCATAAGATTACATTGCTTCTAACATCCCACTCTGTAAAGATAAATAAAAAATTAATCATGCGAGATTAAACAATAAGGTTTAAATGACTATATGGTTGAGGGTAGGTGAGTATATAATAAGAATGAATCTCAAAAAGGAGGGTGAACTCTCAAGTATAATACACAATAATTAGGAATAAAGCAATTAAAAATATCATCCAGAAAGAAGAATATCTACACTCCCAAAATCTTAGGGTATGTCCATGGATGTGTCATAAAAGGAATGAAAGTGTCCTATTTTTTCCTCCTTTTCTCACTTTTTTTTTTCAAAATTCATATCTAGACCAGATCTCACATCCATCACCTAACCACATACAATCCATCATAAGATTCATCGGTATGGTAAATGGTGATTTTTGACCTTCCTAATAAATCCCAAATTTATATTTTATTATTTTATTATTTTATTATATATATATATATATTAAATAGGATAATCATGAATGGTACATCAAAAGAACCATGGACCACTTCCTGTAGATCATGGTAAATAATCACCGTATATCCCCTTAGTAATAAACATCCCACATCCATTAGTAGTTATTGAATCCCCCACACTTATTCAAATGATAATCATGCAATTATATCAAGATTAGGGTATGAAGGGATAAAATGGACTTATAATGTGGCTCAATCCCAACAAGGTTATTCATGGTTACTACGGGATAAAGGTGGATAGATATATAAGTGGTTATCATGATAAATGTCTCAACAAAGATCACCTAAATCATTTTAGCAATGTTTTTATTTAGTCACAGCTTCGATAAGATTCCAATGAAAGTTATGATAGGTCTACATGACCCAAGAATCTCTCAAGAAATATGCTTAGAAAATAATATAACAATGTTGGTCCAGAATCCTCTTGGGAATGAGAATATAAAATAGAGAAATCACATAGGATATAGTATCCAATAATAAGTCAATCAAAATAAACTGCAAGAATCTAGAATTAGAATTAAATTACTCAATTAGCAATCATGCTAAAATTATAAATAGAAATAAATAATGGATTTCACCAATCACAAACCAAAATTTTCTTTTATTTAAATGGTTGTAAAGATATTTTATGTTAAAAAACGATTTCAATGAAAAATGTATCCTAGAAATATGAAAACAATATAAAAGTCAAGTGTACAGACAGTAAAACTCAATAAATACCCCCATAATTAAAATGATATAGTGTATGAACTATTTTGGAAAGTGTTGTGGGAGAGATATCAATAAAATAATAGAAAAATTGAAATGAAAATTAAGAATTTAAAATAGGGAATTGAGAGATCCATGTAGTGAAAGTCAGGCCATGGTGGAAATTATTGGATAATGATGGGAAATTGGGCTACCTTCCAAAATTGTTAGAAAAGAAATACCCACAATAGATAAACCATTATTACATAGGGTTTAATAAATATGGAAGTAGAAAAATGGGAAGGTGTACACATTAAATGACATGAGAAAAAACAAATCAGATAAATGAAATAATTGACTATAATGATGTTTTGGATGACTGATGAACTGAAAGTGCTAGAAAAGAAAAAACAAAGGTCTTAAGAACACAAAAAAATATAGAAAACAAAAAATATGGGTTTACTCCCATAAAGTGCTAACTATGATGTCGTCAGCTAGATTGATGGATGAAATAATTGGTTAGTGTTGTCTATTGGCTCAGATGTCCTCTACCTCCTACAAGAACTAGTGGTGGAATTATTAAACTCACTAGGATGATTGGTGGGATTAACCACCTCAAGAATGGGTCAACCCAAACACTCTTGTGGGAGTAGTATTTTCCTTTCAAGTTGTGGAGGGGGATCATATACAATACTAAGCTGTAGCTCCACAATATAGCTCTGTATGTCAACCATATGTTGAAATATATCATGCAAAAGGACAATGATGGCATGTCAATCTCATTAATAACCATGGATGAAGCAGAATACCTTGACCTGCCTAAATAAATGCCGAAGTAAAAATTAAGATAAGAAAGTGAGAGGTACAGTGATAACTGTGTCCCATCCATAGATATGATAAATGATACATTAGGGAATATGGAATACAAAGAGATTACAAAAAAATATATACCCAAAAATAGTGTATAACAAGGGATGGGTATAAAGGTAGAACTAGACAGTATGATTAGAGTTTCCATTAGCCACATCTGAAGTCCCCTACTAAAAAGTAGGTTTTTGAATCTACCCCGCTCGATCTTTGTCATCTATAGAAGTGGATGTACGATCATCAACTGCTATAGTGGGTATCATGGTGTGGGACATTGGTTCAGTCAGGACAGGTGGCTGGGAGGTTCTAATCCATAGGGAGGTTGAACATTTGGAAGCTAGATCAATTAGAGGCACCTCATATGTTGAAGGAAGAGTGGGGCACTTTCCTTATTAATCCATCTCCTCCATAAACTCCAACCGAGCTACAAGTTCCGTGAGATCTGGGGGAAGGTTCAACAGTGTTGGCCTATGGGGTGAAAATAGAGGTAGAAGTGGGGTTTGTAGAGGGTGTTGGGTAGAAAGTGATAGGGGATGATGGTGGGGATGGGGTAGTGAAATGGGATAGAATGGTGAATGGGATGCGTAAGTGGTGTAAAATCTATCTCTAGTTCTCTAAAGATATTGGAGAAATGACCATATGTCAGATGGTACAGGTGGTATAGGTATATATGGGGTAGGAGGTGTTGGAGTAGTTGTGGTAGTTGGTGAATCAGATGGAGAAGTGGAGAAATGTGGGGAAGAGGAGGAAGTAGGGGATAAGGCTAGGTTAGAAGGGTAATAAGACTCATGAATGGGGGCATGGGTTGGGGAAGGGTTATCTAGAGCCTTAGTAGCATCGTCAACACACTCAAGGGCCCACTGGTATCTCCCCTCAATATACTTCAATAGACACATCTTTTGGAGCATGATGAGGTCAATGGAATCCATATTCCCAAGAGAGGAAAGAGGCCTAGAGACATAGAAGATGCCAAGATGACGAGAAATATGGGTAATGAAGCTGTCTCCCATAAGCATACCTCGATCCCTCAACAGCTAGTCCTAGTAGTATAAAGTGAACCGGCAAACCATGTTGAATTTAGGGATGCCCATGGATGAGGATAAGATAAGGATCTCAATCTGATTGATGCTCCCATGTGCATCTCTAGAGATCCATGCATGAGCCAGATCCTAGTGGAGAATCCATAGAGCGGTACCCCGCAGCTGGGTGCTCTTCACCATATGATGGTCATGGAAGCTCTGTGGATTCTGAGTGATCAATTCTCAACTCCTCACCACATTCATCTTGGTTGGGTCTAGTTATATAGTAGTGTAGGTTAGGGAAGTGATGAAATCCTCAATGTAGATATGGAGCCCGACATCTAAGTCTCATAGAGTGAGTTTCTAAGACCTCCCAGTGAGTTGAATGGTGAAATGAAGCACATCAAGCTCCAAAATTGATAATAACTCAAGTAAAAACTCCTCATACATCTCCTCATATATTTTAGTAATGTTGTAGAGGTGAATATATCCCAAAATATTGAGGATATCCACATGCACGTGGATATGCTCAAGAACGACTTGTTCTAGAGTCTTGTTGGACCTCATCGGCTTGGTCTGGAGATGGACCAAGTATACCTGATTCTCAGGTGTAGATAAGTGGTGGTAGGGGTACAGGTGGGGAATAGGGAAACACCCTAGAATGGGATGGATGAAGCCTCAGACTGGATGTAGGTGTATAGAGTGGTAGAACCAGATGTGAAAGATGAGGGGGTGGGATTTGCAGGCAACGACAAAGGTGCAAGAGACGATCTCTTGGGTGGTAGAGGATCATCTCCCTAGGCCAGGTGTTTAAAGTTTTTAGTGTATTCCATTGCGTTTTGAGTCTATGAGAAGGAAGGTAACATATCGTTAGGTGTAGGAGGACTAGAAGATGAGATGAGGAAGAAGAGGGGAGGAGGAAGGACAATGGTTGGGAGGAGGGGAGAGCGTGACCATGGGAGAGGAAAAGGTGTGTCTGTGTGTGTGTGGGGGGGGGGGTCATCTGTGAACCCTAGGTTTATAGTTTAAATATAAGTCATGATATTTTCACATCGTGTAAATGATACAAGATGCGTAAAATATAGGAATTTTATTTTTTTCCCTCAACAATTTCACATCGTGTAATTTTTACACGTTGTGAAATGTGTTTTTTTTTAATTTTTAATTTTTAATTTTAAAACTTTTGGAATTAAAAACCCTTAAACCATATCTGGAATTATTGAAAATTCATAAACTATAATCTAACCTATCCTATATTTCCTTCCATTCAGTGCTTATTTTATTTTTAAGATCTATAAATGCTTCGATTCAAATGAGGTATCCCTCATCATAGGTTGAGTGTAATTCCCATACTTGTGATCACTGTATTTATATTTATCAAGAGGCATGGTCTCTTTTTCATCCTCACTGGTCATATAATCATTTATATCACCATTAAGAAAGATGGATTGACACTCAAATGACTCACCACTTTTCTTGGTGGCTTTTTCTAAATCAAATACAACTTGTTATTTGTCAAATCTAAATATCAACCTTCCTTGATTTACATCAATCAACACTTTCCCAAAGGTGATAAATGGTCTCTCTAAAATGATGGGGATGTATCCTTCTTCCTCCATATTCAGGAAAATGAAATCAATAGGAAAGATGAACTTACCTACATTCACTAAGACATCCTTGATAAGTCCTTGAAGATACTTGAATGACTAGTCACACAGTTGAAGCGAAACTCTCGTTGGTTTCAATTTTTCATGTCCCATATTTTTGAAGACACTCATAGGCATGATATTGATACTTATGCCAAGATCATACAAGGATCTTCCAAAATCTCATGTCCCTATAGTGTAGGAAATAAAGAAAATTTCAGGGACTCACATCTTTGGTGGAAGATTCCAGAGAACAACATCAAAACATTATTCTTTTAAGGAGATGACTCCCAAGAATTCTATTTTCCTCTTGTTTGAGACTAACTCCTTCACAAACTTGGTATAAGAAGGCATCTGAGTGATCTCTTTTTCAAATGGGATATTAATGTGTAATTGTTTAAACATATCTAGATTTTTTTTCACTATCCTTATAATTTACGTTGCCTCATACTCTCTTGAAAGGGAAGAGAGGGATTGTAAGGTGGCGGTGCCACATATACATATTATTTTTCAGATTTATCTTGAACTAGATCTTTTATAGTATGTTATAATTCCATATTTTCTCTTGAACAAAATTTTTTGCTATCATCATAATCCCTATGGATGATTATTGCACATTTCTTAGGTTCTTCAATCTTTATTTATTTACCTAAGAATGGCCATTGAAAATATAATATTTTTCCACTCCTAAGAATGAAAAACTTATCCTCATCTATTGGACGTGTCTTGGTATTACCAGGAAATGAACCCAGTAATCGAACTGATAGAGTTTTAGTTAATTTTATACTTGGTTTTCAAGGTTGCACAAGGCATCCCTTTGGGTTTTCATTTCAGTCCCTTAGGCAGTCATCCTATGATTAGATTTCTGCATGAAGGTAGTGAGTAGGTTTTCTAGATTTGATTATGGTGGTGGGGCTCATAGTTGCTGCCATGGAGGGGATTGCCGAAACTATTATTGTTGAGATTTAGGTGGAAAAGGTTATTATTTAAATCATTGTTGTGGTTGAGGAATTGGATTTTGCACTGGGTACCCAGGTGGTCCCTGGTTCCATGGCGGCACATGAACACTCCTATATTGAAAGAAACCTTGATTTACTTATTATGGATACTGAGCTAGTATCTGCTGTTAATATTGGTGACTGTATTGTTGGGGTTGTTGAAAATGATGATTTTTTTAATTTATGTAATTACAATCTTGGATTTGAGACTCCTCTATTCCTTCCTTGCATTCCTAATATGGGTGTGGGCATCCATAAATTTCAGAAACTTGAATTTACATAACAAGGTAAGGAGGGAGCAGTGGTGTAATAGGTAGTTGAAAAAATTCAATATTTTTAGTAATGGATTCAAAATGATACACTAAGTGGGTATTATCTTCCACCCTATAGATTTTGTGCTGGGGTGGTCTGCGATCACTCACAACAAACTGACATTATGAGAAATTTCTTCTAGTAGTGCTCTTCTAACTTTAGGTGCCTTGAGAAGGAGCCTTCTATCATTGAAAATTTCTATAATAGTGTGGTAAGATGGTTAGATTCCTTGATAAAATGTTTTTAGTTGTAACCAAACATCAATTATATGATTTGGGTACTTACAAGTGAGCTCTTTTAAGTTTTCCTAGCTTAATTCTTCATTAGCCTAGTTGAAGTTATAGATTTCATTTCTAAGATTCCGGGTTATTATTGGTGGGAATTATTTATCTAATAATTTATTCTCTAAATTTTACCAATTCGAGATAGACTCATAAGCTTGGATTTTGAGCCAATCCTTAGCTCTTTTGTGCAAGAATAAGGGAAAGACTCATAGTCTGATAGATTGATACAATTAACCATGATTCTAAAAGGTGTCACAAACTTATAAGAAATTGGAAATATGATCACGAGGATCTTTTCATTGAATTCCACTAAATTAACCCATGTTATAGATCATATGGATGAGTCTTGGCATAATTTTGAAATAATACGCTTGAATACAAGGGTGCACAATGTTGGGTTCCACACCACTAATGGACAATGAGCTGTAGTCCATGATGGTGTACTCTTTTAGCATTGGTCACTCTCCTTAATGTTCAGGTGGTGCATATCTATGGTTTTGGGGATATGGAGGCATAAGATTATCATGTTCATCCATAGTAAATCATCGACATATAGATATGTATCTTTTGATATCAAGATCTAAAGAAATAAGTTCTTGAGAATCAAGTCTCCTTGAGTGAGTCATAGGGCCCTGACATATGAACTTGGCTGAAGAAGAGAGAACACAGGTTCTAGTCTGTGAGAAAAAATTTTTAAAAAGAAAAGGGGGAAAGAAAAGGGGTTTGGTGAGGTAATCCTAGGTTCCCACTGAAGTTTACTGTCCCGAGGCATAGTAATTTCCCTAACAACGATGCCAAAATTTTCCTGGATCTCACAAAATAATTTATTACACACTAGTGTTGATAATATTATAAACTATATTTCCCAAACTACACTCAGATACAAAGGCACAACACAATAATAGTGCAGGGTCAAACCCATAGGGACAGCTGGTAAGAAGGTAACCTAACAGTAAGAACCTTGTGGTAGGAGTCCTCATGATCTCTCTCAGGTTTAGTTTTATTAATATTACACATCTTGGGTTTTAATTTAGATGAAAATAATGGTTCAAGGTCAATTTTAGGGTTTAGGCAAAAGATAATCCTAAATCTAGCTTAGGATAGACCTATGGATTAGGCCATGAGGTAGTGAAAAGGTCACCAATTGGTCTTGGTCTAACCAATTCGATTTACCTATACCAAAACTAATCTTTGGTTCAGATATAGTTAACAACCTAGGTGTAATAATATTGGATTCTAGGAAAAATGTATCACAATCTATTGGTCCTAGCTTGCTTAACTTCAACTAGGACAAAATCATCCAATTACATTTCCCGTGATCTGGGTAGTGTAAAATAATGAGATAAAAAATTGATTTTAATCTATTTACTAGGAGCATGGTTACCAAGTTTTAATTTATAGAGTAATTACATTTAAACACACCCCTACTCTCAACCTTTAACCCCAAGAGGACCAATTGTGCATGACAATATTAAATAAAAGTAAAGAAATAGATCGAATGCTCAACAGATAAATAAACAACCCAAAATAAGGGAACCAATAGTTGAAACCATATGAAAGAAATAAAATAAAAACTTGAATGAATAAATAATGAAGGACACAACAATGGATGAATTGTAAGTACAATTTGAATTGGATTAAAATGTCTGAACAATAACATATAAATGAACAAGTATCCAATGGAATGATTAAAATGGTAAAATAAAAAAATAGAAACAAGTTTCTAAGAAAACAAGAAAGAAAAAAACAATAAAGGAAAATATTTTCAGTAGTGTCTGAGCTCCCTATTCATTGAGGGTCACTCGAATATATATAAGCCCGATTAGTTCACGACATGTAAATTATTCACATCATGAAAATGATTCAAGAGACTTCTATTTTAAAATTTACACGCTATGTAAGTAGAATTCATGATGTGTACTTAAAATATGAAAAGGTCTCTAGAGATCTTGGATCTCTCATATTTCATGGCTTGAATCTTTGGTGAGATTTAGGTTTTGATCTTTGTACACTATGTAATTCGTTCACATCATTTATCTTCATTAGGTTTCAGATTCGAGTATTTCATGATGTGTAACTCGGATTTATATCATGTAATTATTTCAGATCTTGTAATTTGGATTCATGGGAATTAATTTATCATGAAGGTTCTCTACTAATGGAATACACATCATGTACTACCGATTCACGATGCGTAATATTGAATTTTCCGATTTTCCATCATCTTATCCTACGAGTCTTGAGTTTTTATTCCTTGAAAAAATGAACAAAAACCCATCATATTATATAATAAATAATGATTAGAACCTTAAATAAATGTATCCAAAAGATGAATATGAATTTAGATTATCAACAGCCTCCTAGTGTTCCCTTTCGGGGTTCAAAATGTATCTGCTACTGATTTCCACGACCTGTGCAATGTCCGGGTGAGTACAAAATGTGAAATATATCAAACTTTTGACAACTGATGTATATGGTACTGTAACACCCTAACTCTCCTAATTGGTTTGAGAAAAGAAAAATGCCACCAACATTAGGTGATATCCTCAATACAACAAATGCTAGCAATAAATACCAAGAGATTAAGAGACCGTTGAGGGACAATTTTCCCTAAGAACCCGCACAACCTGTCAAGAAAGATACCACATCCAAGATAATAAAAATTATTCATGAAATAAAATAACATAACTCAATAAAATCCCAATAAATGAAAAAAACTATAGTACAAAATAAAATGAATAAATGTTTAAGGTTAAGACTCCAAATAGAAAGACATCGATAACAAAGTGGGACCATCTCAGACCAAGATGCAGACACTTCCTAGCTCTAACTTCAGCAATCAAACCATGATGTCAAGGATCACCACTAGAGAAGTAAAAAACATGAACCTTCCCTATATCTCAGTATATGACATTTGAAAACTCACCAAATCTCCTAAGAAGTGGGTGAGTATATAACTCAGTAGGATTTTCCCAATGACTTCCTAACACATGCCACCAGGACAAGAAAAAGGTTATACAATTTTATATAAAATAGATTAAGTGAAATTAAAAAGTTTATATAAAAAATATAAGAAAATTTCATGGAAAAAATTAAATAAATAATTTCAAAAAAATTCTTAGTATTTAGCATAATCGTTCTAATTTCACACCCATACACTCACACAATGCATTTCACCATAGACCTCCCTAAACTCTCAAGTGCTGAGTCATCTTTTCACTAAGCTGTAACTTGGTGACCTAATTTGACGATGGTACCTTTGATCATTACCAATCCCATATGAACAATAATGCACACTAACACATTTATAGAAAATTGATAGTAAAATATTTATTTAACCAAAATCTCATCTTTCAAAACCCACCCTTTTAAAATCACATCAAATAGGGGTTTTCCAAATAAATTTACACAGGATATTTCCAAAAAGAATGAACATAGTTTATAGAAGATCAATCTAACAAGATCCAAAACGGTAGAGTGGGGGAGAAGACACCTACCTAGATTATGTTTTCGAAAATGATCTTAAAAAATTCAATAGATTGAACTATTCCTTGCGTTCCTCTATCAAAACCCAATAAGGTCTCGTTACCCCAAATCAAAACCCACATATCTGGTCCTTTCCACCAATCTAGGTTTTTAAAAGATAAAAATATAGTATATACAGGATGAAAAAGAAATACGAGACCCTAACATTTGATTCCACAAAAAATAGTCAAAGATTCATTTCTAATGAAGTTAGGATGTCCAAAATCACTTAGGGCATCCTTGGAAGATGATAAGGAGAATAGAATATTGAATGATAAATATTACAGCTGTAGGCTAGGTAAACTTGTATGGTCCTGATAGATTCAGGACATGAAAGGGTTTCACATTATAAATTCCTCAAGAGGACACTTATGAAAAAATTTATGTTGCATCATTTTGTTTTTCAATACAAATAAACTTCATGATGTTAATTATTTTCTCATCCTACATGGACTAGGTGAAACCATTCATTCTTTATTTTTTTTCATGAAATTTTACCTGAAAAATTTACAACATGAAACCCTTTCACGAAATAAATGTTTCCTATAGAAATTTCTAATATCTGTACATCAAGATCTAATCCTCTTATACCAAAAAACACTTATAGTTAAACATTGTAATGACTTAAAACATAAAATAACAAGCATAAATACATGATTTATATCAAACTAGGTAGTTCTACATTCTCCCCACCATTGTGATTTCTATCCTTTGGAAGCCGGAACAAATTGGTCATTGCTCTCACATAAACTTTTCTCATTCCCATGCTTCCTCTTAAACCTGACCATAATAAAATAGTAATCATAACCATACTAGTTCACAGATAAAATTAACTTTTGGATCTTGGGTAACATGATCCCAAGTGATCACATTTCATGGATCAGGATGATACTTCTTTAGTTGAGAAACATAGAAGACATTATGAACATCACTGAATCTCAGCAGTAACCCTAACTAATATAAAATAGTTCCAATCTATTATATAGACTTGAATGATCCCATATACCATGAAACTAACATCCCTTATGTACCCAAGAGTTTATTTATATGTTTCAGTGACACTTTCAAGAAAACATGGTCATTAACATCAAAAGATTAATGTCATAGATGATTATCTACATATGAATTCTGTCTTCTTTGAGTCATAGACATCTATATTAGGATCATCTGAATTTTATCTATATTATCATCAGAAATACTAGGAACAATAAAACATGTATCTCTTATGTCCACCAAAATATAGTAGAACAACATATCCATCCATACAAAGCCTTAAATGGCGGCATCTGCATTGTCACCTGATAACTTTTGTTATGGGAGAATTCAACAAAAGGCATATTATCCTCCCATGAACCACCAAAGTACATGAAATATGATCTGAGCATATATTCCAATGTCTAAATTGTGAATTCCTACTATCCATTTGTTTGTGGATGATTTTCTATTCTCATATTAAATTGACTTCCAAGAGCCTGTTGTAATGATAAAAAAATAGAGAAGTGAAATGGGGATCTATGTCAGATACAATTGAAGCTAGAACTCCATGTATTCTAACCACTTATTTGATATACAATTTTTTCAAGTCCTCCACCATGTTGGATTCTATAATAGGGATAAACTATGCTAACTTGGTAAGTATATATACTACTACCTATATAATATCATGTTTCCATAATATTCTCGAAATACCTATAAGAAAATCCATTCAAATATAATTAAAATTTTATATAGGTATAGGCATAGTCTATATAATACTATCTAGTATTTGATGCTCTACTTTTACCTATTGGTGAGTTAGGTATTTCATCACATAGTATGCAATCTTTCATTTCATACCTATCCACCAGAAATTCACCTTCATCAGCTTGTACATTTTTTGAAAACATGGATGAATGACCCATTTTAAATGGTGGTATGATAAAATAAACTTTTCTTAACAATAATAAATAAATATAATTAAATTTTGAAATCATAACAAAGAGTTTGGATCTTCTGTCTAGTCATCAGAAGTCTCCCCACCATTTATGTTTGACATAATGGTGATATAATCAGAATATACCATCTGAGCTTATTTTACCAACTTTATCAAGTTTGAAACAAGACTTATTGGAAAGAAAACTGCATGCTTATCCTGTATAGCACAATCTAAATTCATATCAGCAATCATGCTCATCAACTGCCATTGGTCATGAGCTTCTCGATGCACTTCACTATATGATTTTCAACTCAATGCATATAATACAGAATTCCATTTACCAGGTGTGAATACCAAGTTCAAATCAAACATCTAGAGGTACTTCATCCATATTTTTTTCCTCAAGTTCAACTCTCACTGAGAAAATATTCATATCAAACTCTTATGGTGAGTGAAAACTATGAAATTTTATCCAAAGAGATGATGCCTACAAGTATTTAAGGCATGAAAAACCATAGATAATTACAATTCACACATTGGATAATTATTCTCATGCACTCATAACTGCCTCGAACCATAGGCTGCCACATGATCTCCTTTCATGTGAATAGAACCAAGACCAAATCCTTATCACAATACACCACATAAATGTTACCTAGTTCAAAAAATATTAGGATGGGTGCTGAGGTGAGATAATTATTGTGTTCTAAAAATCATTTTTGAAATTCATCATTCCATATAAATGAAACACCTTTCCTTGTCAAATTATTCATGGGAGAATAAATTCTTGAGACATCCTGAATGGAGTAGAAATAATACCTTTCTAATCTCAAAAAACTATATACCTCAAAAAAATTATTTGGTGTTTAATAAGAGACTATTGATTCTGTCTTCCTAGGGTCAAATGATATTCCTTATTTAAAAATGAAATTCCTAAGGAAATGTAATTCTTGGATATAGAAGTCTCACTTTGAAAACTTATCATAAAAATGATACAATTTATCACAACCAAGAAAACTACTAATGCCTTCATCATACCAAAAGGCATGATGACATATTCATTATGACTATAAAGAATATTAAATGATTTCTTTTAAATATCCTCTATTATGAATCTAATTCAATGATATATCAAGCATATATTAATTTTAGAGAACCAATTGGATCCATTTAATTGATCGAACAAACCATCTATTCAAGGAAGTGGATATCAATTTTTAATCATAATTTGATTTAGCTTATGATAATCAACACACAAGTGGAGAGTTACATTTGATTTCTTTATGAATAAAACAACAAAGGAGTTAGGATACCTATGGAAGATATAATTCATCACAACCATGAAAAATAATGACACGTTCATCATACCAAAAGTCATGATGACATATTAATTATGGCCATAACGAATATGAAATGATTTCTTCAAAATATCCTCTATTCTGAATCCAAGTTGACGATATATAGAGCATAGATTAATTTTAGAGTACCACTTGGATCCCTTTAATTGATCAAACATATCATCTATTCAAGGAAGTGGTTACCGATTTTTAATAATAAGTTGATTAAGATTATGATAATCAACACACAATCGGAGAGTTCCATTTTATTTTTTTATGAATAAAACTAATGCTGCCCAAGGTGATGCACTAGGACAAATAAATACTTTACTTTTACAACTCTTTTAGCTAGTATTTTATTTCACATATCTTATTCAAATACATTCTATAGATGATAAAGAAATAGTTATCATTATCGAGAGTAGGTTGATAGTAAATTCAATTTCCCTTTTAGGTGGTAACCCATAGAAATCATTCCAAAATTATCCTGGTATCAATCCACTATTTCAGGAAGAATCCCATTCCCTAATTCATTAGCTATGGTCAAGTTCATTGCTATTAACTAAATGTAAATGGTTTCATAAACTACCACTAATGGTCCCACTCTACCTACATTTATATCCCAATCCCCATTGAAAAGGTGAAGGACTCTATATGAGGATGTAAAAATTACATGCTATGCATAACAGTCGATATGGAATTTAAATCCCACCAACCAGTCCATACCAAATTTTTAATAAAAAAATCCATATCCAAGACTATAAAATCCAAGAGAAACTACACTACATAAATGTTAATGAAACATGTTGGGATTTAAAACCTTTTCACTCTCTCTTTCCAAGGGGTGTCTTTATAATCATGACATAAGGAATTATTACCACATGTAATCCAAATTGTTTAACCAAATAATAAGTAATGAAATAATTTGATGATCTAGTATCAAACAAGATATTCATGGGAGTTGATTTCAAAAGAATGGTACCTTACACCATATATGCACTTGTTTTCTCACTGGCGATGGATTTTTTTTCTCTATATAAACATCACTCATTTGTTATAGGATATGTTTTTCTTCTATAATGAGGTGTTGATTGGACAACCGAAGTGTTCCTAGAAACATCCTGGTTCAGCTATGCCTATGGAAGTGAACTAGTATAATCAGACTGTTCTATCGAAGTATATAGAAGATGGGACTGATTTGATCTTGTTATACCATTTGATATCAGAAGTTTATGATAATACTTACTGATATTCCCTTAATTTCCATAATAATTAAAATTCCTTGGTGGTGCATTATATTATTTTTTTCTGTGCATTAGTGAACTACATTGAAAATAACCTATTTTAACATCAGATCTTACATGAAAATTAACTAATTCTATAGTATGAGTTTGAGGTGTACTACCTCTATGAGAGTAGACACCCCTATTTCAATTATTTCAATCACTAGAGTTGAAACCCATCCCTATGGGAATAAACAAACTACCTCCCATATTATTCCCAAAAAGATCCCATTCTGAAACTGTTTCCTTGTTCACCATCTTCATATAATCCTTAATATAGATAAAAACTATATTGTATTGAATCTATGTTCATAATCCCAACTCAATGGTATACACCATCAATGGTACACTCACAAATACTTCCAAGAAAAAATAAACTAAGTTCATAACTTAGTTTCATACTCTATAACATATATGTTTTCTTACTTCAATATGAAGAAATATGTTATTATTTCTATTTTGAATATGTGGGGATAAAATTGTTTATTGAACAATTCCTAAAAAATTCTTCATATAATTACTTGGCCAACTTTATCTTAAACAACCAAATCTCGCCATTGGAGTGAAAGATCTTCCAATATATAGGTTTATAATTTAATCTTTAGCTTTTCTAGTGTACCAAGAAAATGTAATGTTCTATTTATTCAGTTGAGCCACAAATATTCTTTTTAAGGTTCCTAATTATTTTGAAATACATGTGGATTATGCTTCTAAAGATACACCGAATGATCTAATTTACTCATTTCATCATTTTTATTTCCTCTGTAAATAGCTTGAAATTCTTGTACAATACTCTGTACAAGTTATTGGTTCACTTGTGGCTTAGGTTCAACCACATTCTTAGTAGCTTATTCTGGATGATTTCTATGGTGTATTCATGGTGCTATTTCTATAAATAGAATAATACACCATTTAGACCATTTCTCTCTAAGAACTGAAGGCTTGAATAAATTCCAAAACATTATAAACAATTATTATCACTATGAGTAAAAATCAGTGCAACCATCATTTCAATAATAACCCATTTTAACTGTTTTAAAAAATCATTTGAAAAATAAAGTAATAATGAAGTCATAATGGAAAGTCTCTATACTATTTCATGATATGAAACAATCATCAGATAAACCCATGAATATGAGATAACAACACCTTGAGAAGTGTCTTAAAACAATTTTGTACCTAGATGCACTTGTAAATTGAAGTTCAACATAACAAGTTTAGATATGTATTTTTGTGCTATACATTTCAATTTTTGATAGTCCTATCTCATTGCTACCAACACAAATCAAATACTGAACAAACTAATACCATTTTTAATACTATACCCCTCCTCATTGGCTTGAGAAGAGGAAAAATGCTACTGACCTTAGGTGACATCCACAAGATACCAAAGGTTGGAAATAAATTACAAGGGATTAAGAGAATTTTGGGGGATGATTTTTCCTAAGAACCCACAAAACATATAAAGAAATATACTAAATACAAGATTGAATGAATGATGCATGAACAAACAATCACATATCTTAATAAAATCCCAATACATGAATAAAAATAAGATTAAAGTGGAAAATAAATCAAGTTGAAAGGATAAGACTACGAATAGAAAGACATCACACCAAATTGGTACCATCCCAGACCAATATACAGACACTTCCCAGCTATAGATTGAGTAACCAAACCATGATTCCAAGGATCAACTTTAGAGAAGTAAAAAACATAAACCTTCCCTATATCTCATTATATGACATCTGAAAACACACCAAAGTACCCAAATGGGTGGGGGGGGGGGTGAGTATATCACTACATAGGATTTACCCAAAGACTTCCCAACACATTCCACCAATACAAGAATAAGTTTAGCACATTTTATATAAAACATATAAAGATAAGATAAACAGTTTATATCAAAACCATAATAAAATTTCATGGAAAACATTAAATAAAGTTTTTCAAAAAAAATATTAGTATTTATCATAATCTTTCTAATTCCACACCCACACACACAAATTATGAATGAAATGATGGACCTCCCAATACTCATGAGTGGTGAGTCATCCTATCACCAAGCCATCACTTGGTGACCCAATTTGACGGTGGTACTTCTGACCATGATCCATCCCAAGTTTATTATTAATTGATGGTGGTACTTCTGACCATTACCTGTCCCATATAAACATGAACACACACCAATAAATTTATGATAAATTTTCAATAAAACATTTATTTAATGAGAATCTCATCTTTCAAAACCCACCCTTTTGAAATCACATAAAATAGCAGTTTTCTAAATAAAATTCTACAAGATATTTCCAATAAGAATGAATATAGTTTAGAAAAGATCAATCCAACATGTTTTAGTCTGGTAGAGTGGTAGAGAAGCCACCAACCTCGATTATGGCTACACAAAGGATATCAAAAAATTTTATGGATCAACCTCTTCCTTCCATTCCTCTACTAAAACCCAATGAGAAATTATTACCAAAAATCAAAACCCACAAATCCGATCCTACCCACCAAGACAGGGCTTCAGGGGAAACAAATCAAGGTGATCCAATATGAGAAATAATAAGGAGATCCTAACATTTTATTCCACAAACAAACACTCACTGATTCACTGCCAACAGAGTTCAGACATAGAAACTCACCATAAATTTCATAGGGAATCCCTGTAAGTCAATAGGGGAAAGATAATTCTGAATGAGAAATATTACACCCATAGTATGGGTAAAATTGGATGGTCCCAACAAATTCATGATGTGAAAGGGTTTCACATCATGAATTCCTCAATAGGCCACTTACGCTGCTATTTGTGTCACCTTAAATTATTTTGAAAGAGAAATTTATTTCATGATGTGAATGGTTTTCACATGTAGCACATCCCAATAGAAACCATTCATTCTTTGAAATGTTTCATGAAATCTTCCCTCAAAATATCATGATGTAAAACCCTTTCATGACATGAATGTTTCCTGTAGAAATTTCCAACAGTTATACCTCAAGATATCCTCCTCTTATACCAATGAACACTTCCAATTAAACATTCCAAAAAATTTAAACATAAAAGAAAAAGCATAAATAGATGGAAAACCTCAAATTGAGGGTGATATAGGTACTTTTCCATGTACTCAACTTCAACATCTATTCAAGATGAATTTCCCTTACTTAGTTTTGAATGTGTGTCCAGGGTTGTTGTCACTGATTTTTCTTTACTCATTCCAAATAATTTCACCACCTTTCATATATAATCTTACCAAGTTAGGTATACTGTACTAGAACTTTTATCTTATACATTTTTCAGCCCTGAAATACATTTTCTATACCAAGGTCCTTTTTCTCAATGATTCTAAACAACTGAACCTTTAGATTATTGATTATTTCTTTCACTAGAACCACTATAAGTATATCATCCACATAATGTATAAGGATGATTAAACTCCTATAATCAAACACATTTTAGTAATATGAATGATCATCATTGATCTAGATGAACTTTCATTCCAATAAGAAATCATTGATCTTCTGATTATAATTTCATGGTGCTTGATTTGGTCTATAAATAATACACCTTATATTTCACAAAATATTATAGTTCTCATGTTTTTAGAAACCCTATAGTTTTCCATAAATATTTATTCTTCTAAGTCACCATGAAGAAATTTCATCTTAATTTCCATTTTATCTAGATATAATATTTCAAAATCAACCATACATAACAAATTTTGGATAGTTGTGTGCACTACTATAAGAGAAAAAATCTCTGAGAAATAAAATCCTTTAATTTTTTAAAATACATTTACAACTATCCTGACCTTGTAACTTTTCACTCTATATATATCCCACTTCATTAAAAAACCCACTTGTTTTTAAAGTCTTTATTCCCAATAATTCTTCCCTTCAACTCCCATGTTTTAGACACATATAGCGAATCAAGTTTATCCCTTATAGATAACTCCCACTAATTTATATGTTCTAATTTTTTTAACTTATCTAGGATCTCATGCTCTTCATCATCTATAAGAAGAAAATAATTAAAATTACTTTCATAACTTTTCACTTGAAGCCTCTCCATAGTATACCTACAAAATTTTCCCTAAGTTTGATGTCCTTCTGGTACTGTAACTTATAGAGCATGAAGTTCTTATGCTTGACCTTCCATAGTCCTTGAACTCTACTGTACTTTAGACATTGGAAACAAAATTGGAATATGACCTCATTTTGGATACTCCTCTAGCTATTTTTTTTGTTTCCAGAACTTTCATGATTCTGGGATTTTCTAGAACATTCATAAGTTCTAGGTGAATATCTAGGTGAACCTAATATTTTGACGATACTTTGTTCTTATCAGAATTTACAACTTGTTTTTGATTATTCCATATAATACCTTCTTTGAAGATTACATTTTTACTTATGAAAACCTTCTGATGATTGTTATCCCAAAGTCAAATCCAAATTATTCATCACCATATCCCATAAATTAACATGATTGAGACCCAATATATAAATTTTATCATCCTTGGAATCAATATAGATATAATCTAGTACACCAAAGACTCCTAGGTGATTGAATTAGACCTTCATTTCAAACCAACATGATTCTGGTAGTTACTTCCAAGTTGGAGAATATAGATTCTAATCAATTAAATGGGTTTTACAGTTCAATAATTCTATATAAAACACATTAGGGAACCTTTTTTGAATATTAATGCTCTTATATTTATCTGAAAAAGTCCAGTTCATTCTTTCCATGACCCCATTATGTTATGGGGTCCCTGGCACAATATTTTCAAATTGAATCCCCCTTTTCAAACAAAAACTTCAGAACCCACTACTTCTATACTCACCACCATTGTATAACTATAATCACATAAATTTTATTTAAGTCTCCTTTTACACCATGGCCCTCCACCTAGAGAAATTTCTGAACACCTCAGACTTGTTCCTTAGAAACTACACCCACACTTTGTTCATGGAATCATTGATGAAGGTCACATAAAAAATGAACCTCTATGTAGTGACTCGGGGTTTGAACTATATGACTTTATAATATTTCCAAATCTAGGCACTGATTCTATGTGGGATTCTAGGGCCCAGAATCCTCCATGCGGTGATATTGAAAATATTAAATATATTTTATCACATGCTCATAGTTTCTTTAAAAGCATGGAATAATTCCCATGTAGAGTCTCAGATCAGAAATATGAGGCTACGGTTGAGTCTAGAATGTGGTGTTCAGCCTAGGTGTGACATAAAACCTTTGAGCACAAAGAGTTTGTTTGAGGGAGTGTTTTGGAAGGGTGTAAAAGGGAGTTTAATTGATTTAATAAAAAATAAATCAATTCCACCACCTTTGTTGTGTTCACACCAGATAGGATCCTAACATCTCTCCCACTTTGGAGAAACATATGAGCCAAGTCAAATACAAGGAGAAGAGGTGCCTTAAATATAAAATCTTGATGGATATCACTCCTAGATCATGGTATAGTGGCTCCAGAGTGTGGATATTCACCTGAAGCTTTGAAGTTTCACCATGAGGTAGGATAATTTTATTTTTAAGTCCCGATACCATTAATATGAATTATTTAAGGTTTTTAGATCCTTATTACAACTGATAGAGATCCCATGAGGGTCAATATATAGGTTTTGAGGGAAACCATGGTCATTCGGGTGACTCGTAGGGAATTTCCATTTAGAATTATCGATCACACGGTGTGTAGTGCATTGTCACATGTTGTGCGTTCTTCCCATTTAGGGAAGATGAATTTTTGGGACTATATGATGTGTACTAGGGTTACACACCATGTAGTGATCCCAGGTCATGTGTCCATGTGACATAACAATGTCAAGAGACATGGCCATGTGAAAGTACATGACCAGAGTACATGAGAACATGGTGTCGAGCACAGATATGGGCTGAAGACATGGAAAAGCAATCAGTTAGCTGAGAAACACTATGTACCAGGGCTACACGTCATGTAGGAGACATGAATGGGTGATCCATGTGGCCAAAGGGAATGACCAGGGCTTAGGTGAAGAGAGCCACACTGTGTACAGGGGGTACAAACCATGTATACTCACATGGCCAACCAAGTGGTCCAGCTAAGGAAACATATGGGTATTTATCTGGGGCTACATGCCGTGTGAACCCCCACACATTCCATTTACCGTTATTGGATACTTATTCCTAGCATATATCTATTTTCAAGGATCAAATTTAGGCCTATGAGTAACCTATCCTGATCATTTTTTCCACATAGAACATGATAGTGGACATGGTTTAGGCCTTTGAGATGTGGTTCAAGGTGATGTTGTGGGTCTATTAGGTTAGAGACATTAGGACCATAAGTGGTTGAGTGAATCCCTTGGTCTATACCTATGAGGGTACACAATGGAATTAAGTCCTTAGAAAAATATTATGATCCCCTCGATAGGATTAAATCATATAGAGTTGCAACATCCCACCAGGGAGGTTGATGCAGGATCCTATATCATATTATTTTCCCTAGATAATGTTCTTGGTATCTTCGTGACCAACCCTACATAGGAGAAAATCCTCTATCTAGAAGGATAGCCTAGTAAGGTTTGTGGAATCATCAGGTATATGATCTCCTAAATAGTGGGAAGGTTTAGTAGGGTTTGTGGCGTTATCGAGTATACAATCCCCTACTTAGTAGATGATTTAAGTAGGGTTTGTTTCATTATCAGGAGTATGACCCCCTACTTAGTGTGTTGTACCAGGCCGCGTTTGTAGAATCTTCATGACCGATACAACACTAGAGGCGAACCCCTATATGAGAGATACAATCTCTGAGATGTTGGATTGGGTTTTTGGTGTCTTTTAGTAGTCTTGGGTATCATCCCCTACCTGAGAGAGATCTTTGGGTTACTAGATTGTGTTTTTGGTTTACCCCAATGATCTTGGGAGTGATCCCCTATCTGAGGAGATGTAGTCTTCAGTATTCCAGACTAGGTTTGTAGTGTCCCCCAAAATTCTTAGGATAAATATCTTTTATGAGTGATGAGACCTTTCATGGTTCCAGCAGGTTTAGCAGTATCCCCCATAAAGGATGGTTGACATCACCTATCTGAGTATTGAGATCCACTTGGTTGAAGCATGAATTTATTCATGGTGAGATTCAATGAGTATATTCTCTCAAATATATGTCTTTTGGGATGGTAGGTATGTGTTATCATCTTTGTGATACCCGATGAAGTTTTATCTTTTATATGTTCTTTTAGGGATGGTAGGGTTGTTTCTAATAGAGTGATATCTCTTGGATGAGTTATATTTGGGATGGAAGGACTCAGGGTGTGTGTTTTCATAGATGTGTGTTACCTTCGAGTCTCAAGTAGAAACCCGTGGCTAGATATGAGATTGGGACCTCATCAGAATTGAAGTATGAGATGATTATATTTGGTTGATTCCAAGAGCCCCTGTTGTGTTTGAAAATTTCTTGGTTGAAATCCCATGATGACCGAGCTGACTATTCATATATAATAGAGAATGGTCGACTTAGAGATTCTATCTCATTGGGTTCCCTATGGATGGGTCGAGCAGACTGTTTCCTATTAGTTTATCCCTTTTCTTTTGGGGGGTTTGGGGTGCCTACTGGGTATTGTTATACTCACCCATGTACAGTCCTTTCCAACACTTGTTATGTCTTGTGTAGACTATATGAATTTCAACAGAGTCCCAGAAAAACCTGGAGCAAGTAGAGATTAGTGAGATAGAATTACCTAGGTGTTTACCGATGCTTGGATGAGGATATTTCTAGTAGTTTCATTTGACAGTGATCCCATCCATCTAATTATTTTGGATGATTTTTCAATTTTCTTTTGGTGGGTGTGTATTTTTCCCCCTTTATACTTCTATTTTATTGTGGTTTTAGGATAGATGTATCCATTCACTACTTTTCAGTTTGTATTATCTATGCACTATTTCATGGAGATGTTTGTGGGAGTGTGCATATAGAAAACTCAGGCTAAGGCCTCCCATGTGTATGATATGAAAACTTGGTGTTGGATGCAAGACCCTTTCCTATGGAGGATGTCTTGGGGAGTCATGGTTTGGGACCCATTAGGATGGGTCGTGATAGAGTTGTATCAGAACGAGTTCCACTTTGGGACCAAAATGTTATGGGTTTGGTTTGGGTTTCATAGCTACAATGTTAAGGTGTATTGAGTTTAGATTTCAGTTCATGGGATCTAGTTTTGGTGTGGTGACTGATGTATCCATTCACCAGGACTTTTATAAGCTAATTGTTGACTTGGTACATTAGGGAATTGGTCATAGAGAAAAATTGGTACGTGCATCATATAGGACTGGGTTGTGGTTTTTCCTTTCTATAATGGGTCATATCCATAGATATACTCTTTGATCATGGTATATCTTGATTCTATTTCAATATTCCACCAGAATAATATCCATACAGGGTTACATAATGGGATTGTGATGATGATCTTCCCTAAGATGAGGCTTTAGTGCAGGGAACTAGTTATGAGGCTAGACCTCCATGTGGTCCTCCATTTGAGCCACCACCCATCAAGAATTAGTTCGTGATGGTAGTTCAGGATGAGGATGTGTATAGACTGAGTGCGGTACATGAGTTCTAGAGGCAGTGACTTCTGAGGTATCAGGGTGATCCAGACCCCCAGGTTGATGATGACTGGTTTGAGGTAGTCACACACATTTTCCACTTAGCGAGGAAACCTCCCGATCATATGCTGGTCATAGTAGTGAGACTTCTATAGTGTTCAGTTGGATGATAGTGGAGTCTCATGATGCAGACCCATGATGAGGTGGCAATCTATTGGGTTGAGTTTGAATAGATATTCATGGAAGAGTTTTATCCATCCACATTGAGATCAGTGTGTATCTAGAAGATTCTATAGCTTTGGAGGGATAGAATGTCCATGGAAAAGTACCCAGTGAGGTTCAAAGACTTATTATGATACTCCCTGGACATGGTTTGGGATTCATTTTTCAGATCATAGAACTTCGAGTAGGGATTACACTGGGAGATCAAGGTATTGGTGGTACTGCTATTCATTCCCACCTTTGCTAAAGTGCTTGAGTGGCCCTTGGTGGTGGATACCTTTTTAGATGAGAAGACTCTGAGAACTAGTTCTGGGCACACAGGAGCTGAGACCATGAAAGTAGGTAGTCGGTGGAAGGCTCATGGATCTGAGTGTGTGAGATGCTTTAGGAGAAGAACCTAGGATGAAGGGTCTAAGGTTTAGGGCTTCCAAGATAGTTTGGATTAGCTGTAGGAGAGGTGATTTTACACTTATGAAGGTTGGGGAAATCTTTCTAGAGATTTTCCGACTTGTTGAGATAATTAGAGGGAGTCGATCGATGGAATTCCATAGAAGATGAAGCATTTGAAACATGGAATTCTACATTATGGTAGACGTGATAGAGGAACAGGGATAGAATCAGGTGGTGGAAGATGATTCTATTTTCCTCCACCACCACCCCTAGGTCATTCACGCCAGGCTTATAGAGATGGAGGATGGGGGTTAGGACAGATACAGGCCAAAAAGGACTTTAACCCAGATGATTCGAGGATAATTAGAGGTACAGTCTGTGTCCTTTATACTTTCTATAGTAGTATTGTTAGACACTATTATGTGGTACTATATTCTTTCTACTTCTTTCTCAAGGTTTTACTAGGGTGTTGTGGGGCCTTGGTAGAACCATGTGATGGTGTTATTTTGAGTATATCTAGATGCATGATTAATAGGGATGATTCTCCCTCTTAGACACATTTTTGTGATGTGATTAAAACCATGTGGGTGATTCAGTTCCTCCCAAAGCAGATAGTATCGAGGTGTGGTGGATTAGTCCCTCTGACTTGTGTGTTTGGGGTGGTTTTACGAGTTGGAGGTTTGTATGGAGGTACCGATAAGATCTAGTGTGTACATTTGGGTAGCCCTATGTTGTTCACTAGTAACCTCATGTGCTTGATGTCAGATTGGTGCACGATATGCTTGAGGAGGATGTGGTGTTGTTTGACGTCGAATCAGAATCACAAGAATCATGGATTCTTCCCCCACTGAGATGTGTTCTTGTGATGTGATTAAAATAGTGCAGATGTGATATTTTATCCCAAATAAGATAGTGTTAAGGTGTGATGGATGTGTTTCTATGAATTTTTTGTGGGTTAGTGGGGTTCCATTATTCTTGACCCTTTGATGAACATTTGGTGGGTTCTTGGTGTTTTCCCACCTATCGCAACTAAGGAGACATGTGCCCCTAGTTATATAATGTCGACCTGGTTTGATTTGGGAATGAGTGCATGTTGACCTTTTTGGTTCCTCTAAGTTCATGCTTGTAGGCATCATGAGAACCCATGGTGAGATCACTAGCACGCGAGTCCTAGTGAAGATCTCTATTTTTCTTCTTCTGCCTAGGTTGTCAAATTTTTGGGACAAAAAGCCTTAAGGTGTGTAGAATGTAGTGACTCAGGTTTTGACCTGTAATAATTTGGAATATTTCTAAAGACAAGCACTGATTCAGTGTGGGATTCCAAGGCCTAGATACCCTCTATTCTATGATATTAAAAATATTAAAAATATTTTATCACATGCATGTAATTTTTTTTGAAAACATGGAATTAATCCTGTGTAGAGTCTTAGATAAAAAATATGAGGCCATGGTTGATTCTAGAATGTGGTTTTTGGACTAGGAATGGAATAAAACTTGTTAGTGTTGGGAGTTTGGTCGAGGGTGTGTATTTGTGGGGTGTTAAAAGAGAGTTTAACTAATTTAATAAAAATTAAATCAATTAAAACCTCCCCCCTTTTTTTCACGCATGATAGAGAGGAGACGCACCCCACTATCCCTTTGGAGTGATGAAAATATTGATTCAAATCCAAGGATAATAGGTTCCTCCAATCTCTGATCTTGATGGTGATATCTCCAGAATCATGATGCAGTGGATTCAGAACGTGGATATGAACCAGAAGCTTCAGTGTTTCTCCATGAGGTAGATGGATTTGAATTTTAAGTCCCAATACCATTAATATAGATTTTTAAGGTTCTTAGAGACCTATTATGACTACTAAAGATCCCCTGATGGTCGATCTATAGGGTTCATGGGAAATTGGGGTGATTCAGGTGGCTCGAAGGGAATTTTTTTTGGAATTTCAAATAACACGTCGTGTAGTGTAGGGTCACATGCTACATGTTCTTCCCATTTGGGGAATATTATTTTTGGGGAAAAAATTCTATGTACCAGGGTTACATGATCTACAGTGATCCTAGGTTATGTGTCCATGAGACCTGACCAAGGTATCCATGTTAAGAGACATGAACGTGAGAAAGTACACAACTAGAGTACACGGGCATAGGGTGCCGGACATGAAAAAAGGATAAGGACATGGACAAGTGGCTGGTTAGTCAAGAAATTCCATGAACCAGGGGTACACACTATATAAGAGACACAACTAGGTGAGCCGTGTTTCCAAAGGTCATGACCAGGGCTTGGGTGAGGCTCGACACACCGTTTACCGGGGGTACACATCATGTACACTCACATGGACATCCAAGTGATGAAGCTAAGGATACAAATAGGTGTTTAGAAAGGGTCACATGCTATGTGGACCCATGTAAACTCTGTGTAATGTTCTTGGAGACATACGCCAAGTGTATCTACTTCTTCGAGGCTCTAATTTAGGCCTATGAGTAGCCTATCTTGAGAATTTTTCCACGTAGAACATGCTAATGGCCATAGTTTGGGCCTTTGAGATGTGGTGTGAGATGATATTGTTGGTTACTTTAGTTAGATACATTATGACCAACATTGGTTGAGTGATTCCCTTTGTATATCCCTATGAGGGTACAAATTGGCATTATATCCTTAGTATAGGATTGTGATCCCCTCGATAGGATGAGCTCAAATAGAGTTGCATCATCCCACTAGGGAGGCCAGGGTGGGATCCTCTATCATTTATTTTTCCCTATATCAGGTTCTTGGTATCATCATGACTAAAAATACATAGAAAAAATCCACTATCTAGAATGATAACTTAGTAGGGTTTTTGGAATTATCCGGTATATAATCCCCTATGTAGCAAACAATTTTAGTAGGGTTTATGGCATCATCGGGTATATGATCCCCTACTCAGCAGATGGTTTAAGTAGGGGTTGTGGCATCATTAGAAGTATGATCCCCTAATTCATGAGTTCTCCTAGGTGGGGTTTATGAAATCTTTATTACCAATACTACACAGGAGGAAATCCCATATATAAGATATATGATATTTGGGATGTTATATTGGATTTTTGGTGTCCCCCCAGTGGTCCTAAGTCTGACCTTATATCTAAGAGAGATCTTTAGTTTACCAAATTGGGTTTGTGGTGTCCCCAAGTAATCATGGGAGTGATCCCCTATCCAAGGAGATGTGGTCTTTAGTATTCCAGATTAGGTTTTTAGTGTCCCCCTATGATCTTGGGATAGATCCCCTTTCTATGTGATGAGACATTTCATGGTTCTAGTAAGGTGAGTAGCATCCCCCATCAAGGAAGGGTGAGATCCCCTATCTGAGTATCAAGATCTTCTAGGTTCCAATATGAATTTCTTCACGATGAGATATAATGAGAATGTTATCTTGGATATATGAATTTTGGGATAACAGAGATGTGCTTCCAGATTTTTGATACCCGATGGAGTGTTGTCTCTTGGATCTACCATCAAAGGTGGCTGATATTTTACCAATAGAGCATGTCTCTCAGATATACTATCAATAATTGTAGGGTTGTTCTTGATATATTTCCATCTCTCAAACGAGTTCCATATGGGATGGAAGGACTCATGGAGCGTGTTCTCCTAGATGTGTGTTACCTTTGAGCCTCGAGTAGAAACCTATGGCAAGCTATGAGGTTGGGACCTCATCAGACTTGGAGTACGATATGAGTATATTTGGGTGATTCTATGAGTACTTTTGGTGTTGTCACATGTCTTGGTTGAAACCCCATGTGGATTGAGATGACTAGTCATGTATATCCAAGGATGGTCAAGATAGCTCTTCTATCTCATTGGGTTCCCTTTAGTCGAGTAAAGCGAACTATTTCCTTTTGATTTATCCCTTTTATTTTGGATTTTTGGGGTGCCTACTGGGTATTGTTATACTCACCCTTGTACGATATTTTCCCTCACATGTTGTTTCTTGTGTAGACCACATGCCTTTTGACAGAGTCCCGGATGGACCCAAAGAAAGCAGAGCTTAGTGAGTTAGACTGACCGAGGTGTTTTTTGGTTCTTTCATGAGGATATTTCCCACAATTTCATTTAACAACAATCCACTCCATCTGAGTAGGCTAGATTATTTTGTAGTTTTCTTTTGGTGGATGTGTATTTTTCCATTTTTGTACTTATTTTTTACTCTTGTTGTGGGATTGAGGTATACAGTAATTTATTTTGAATTTATATTATCTATGCATTATTTCATGGATATTGTTTTGAGTGGGTGTATATAGGTAACTTAGGATAGGTCCTCCCATGCATGTGATATTTCTACTTGGTGTTATATTCCATCCCCTGGCCTATAAATGTAGGATTGGGGAGTTGCAGCTCAGGCCCTATTGGGACAGGTCGTGACACTCTATGAGAGAACTCCAGAGATGATCCTAAAACATCCATGTGGACAAACTCTAATTTTTTATGATTTGGTGTTTTCCCTTATGTTTAGAAGGAAACCATCATCTAATTTATAAAGATACAATCCCATCACATTTCAAACTCCATGATTTTATACTTTTGAAATCTATTAGTAGTAATGACATCATCTTCTTCTCACTGATATTCCCCCAACAGTCATGCCACAACTTAGGGTAAGTTATTTCTCTAAAATGATTTTCAATTTTTGATCCTCCTATAAGGTAAAATGGTCCATCATTGACTTTTGTAACAACCATGGATCTGCATGAAATTTTCATGATCCATTAGAAAACATATTTTTAGAATCCTACATAATTATGTTTCCCAACATAAATAAGTTTCTCCTTGAGGCCTATAATACGTTTCACACCCTTCAAATCTAGTGTTCTTCCATTCCTTGTTCAGATCAAGTCACCAATTTTCCCCAAAATCTTGAGATCTTTGTCACCTAGAAGATGAACCTTATTAAGTCTTCTAGAAGTATTATTTATCATAATACTCACCCCATAAGATGAGTGGAATGAAGATCTAGTGTCTATAACTAAATAACCCAATGATGTAATAACACTTAAGAGTAAACCATTCCTATCTTCCAATATAGGGTTTTAGACCCACTTACGAAAGTATAATTTATATAATTCCCCCTCCACTCACTACAAACTTTCTTCAGGTGGTCTTTCCTCCCATAATGACAAAAAAAGGGAGCACCATCTACTGATCTACTCCTAATACAAACCCTTCCACCTTTCCCTTTCTGATGAATTTTATATTTTGTATAACATCCTCTTCCTTCTATGTTATACATTTTTTTGAAAGGATGTGTAGATATCCTTCTGATGAATTTATTAATTCAATATTAGTTCATGAACATCAGTAAATTCCAAGTAATCCTTTACACTAGAATTAATTACAATAATCACCATTGTATTCCATGATTTTAGAAGTAAAGAGAGTAAAAATAATGCCCAAACCAGATTTATGAAGGTTACTTTCAGGGAATACAACCGACTTTGAAACACATTGAAGTATTTAATATGATCAGATACAGACCTTTATTTTAACATTCTCATTCCAAACAGTCTTCTTATAAAGAACACCTAGTTAATTTTCATGGGATTATTAAATATATTATATAAGGTCTTCATAAGTTTTGATATCATTCTCCCTTCATGGATGTTTTACCACATGTTCTAGGAAATTTACAATCACCTCAATATGAGCAATTTCTTATCAAGAATCCCCCCTTCCTCCCTTATAATCACTTATGGTTTAGCTCCAATTAATGTGTTATGAACACTCTTGAGCCATACATTCATTAGAAGATTGATCAAACCCATAATAAGGAATGAGGGTAATTTCTTATCCCAACGGGTTGGTGACAATCACTAGGGAATCATATAAATTCATGGGGAACAATTTCTTTATAAAAATAAGTAAAAATAGAAGCATAAAACTAAAAAAACTGATATGAATCATCCCTATATTAGGCATCTGTTCCAAATTAGATATGTAGAAATACACTATAAAGTAGTAAAGAAAAGTAAACAAACAATCCCTCTGCTTACCCCTAGTCTCCCTATCCTATATATTCAAAGACACAAATCCACCTCTAGATGAATTATGTTCAGGCACTATAAGATATCACTACCCTATATCCATAGAAATCAGTAAAATACTAATTGGATAGAGTTTAAAATAAAACCAAAAATAAATTTTGAGATACTTCAATTAGTCAATTATTTAAAGAGTGTCCAAATACCAAATAAAATTTTAAAACTAAAAATGATAAATAATCTTGAGCTAAAGCTCAGTTGGAATGACAAAGAGAAACCATAACCTAGGTATAAAATTTAAAATAAAGATCCATTTTATGTTAGTTTGAACTAAATTATTTAAATATAGGTTTTTAGTTCAAAACATATAAGGAAATAACACTTCCAAAACCATTTTAGAAACTTTATTTTATTTTATTTAAATGGAAAAAATAACTTAAAAAATTTAACAGTACTACACCACATTTGATTCTTATTTCAAAATATTGTTTAAAATAATTTTAAAAGGGTTTGAAAATAACTAATACTTATATAATTAATAAGAAGATAAATAAAGAAAGGCTCCATGTTATAAATACAATAAGGGAAAAGAAGAATCCAAAATAAGATGCCTTACATATCAAATAAATAATAGAATCTAAAGAATCCAGATGAACCCCTATGTTTGTATACCAATCATGTAATAAGTTTCATGGATCTATCCTAGTATGATAAGTCTAGATAACCTCAAACATAATTCACTATCATCTAGTGGAAAGGTCTAGTAACATGTTACTGTATAAAAACCCCTATCTTTAAAACACTTAATTTCATTATTTATTATATAAGAGAACAATTATTATAACCCATAAGTTTGTGTGGACTATTTTCATTGGAAAATTATTTATATATCACATTAACTTGATACATAGATATATAAATGTTTTAAAACTCTAAAACATGTCCTTATATTCTATCTATCCTCAAATACTACATGGGATTACCTGAGGATGTATATAATAAAGAGGTGAGATATTAAGCCTAGTAAGGGAATAAAAAAAATCATATCATAAGGTAAATTAGTACATGTGACCAAAGAGGAATATCAAGGTAACATAAGAGGGGTGAGAATCATAATCTTGAACAATGAGGCATGATATGAGATGATAACATAAAGGAAATATGGGGATATGGAAACAACATAAAACATGGAATCATAAGTATAAGTCAAGGATAAACACTAATAAATAATAATATAGTGTCCCTAGGATAACCTCCCTTGAACCATACATGAAATATTATGAGAAAAAAACATTAATCAATGCATCGAAGGGCTATATAATTCTGGGCCCACTAGTCACATTCATATTATGTACTTGCATAAGTGTGCCACATATATCATACAATATAAAGATGTATTTTATCACTTTTAATCCTATGATTAAGAATTGTGGGGTATATAAATGGAAGTCCCCATTCAATGAAGGATAGGTATATCTAGGTGAGTACTCTTGAGTGGAAATGGGGATGGGTATTCACTATACAAATGTTTGGCATGGAAAATCACGAGATAATTTCGAAAGCATAATTGGGGTACATAAAGGTTCATGGGAGGGTTTAATGAGAGTGAAAGGGGGTATCTAATACTATGTAAATCTTAATTATAGTAATAGGGGTATGTAAATACATATTCAAATAGGAATAATTCTAAATTAAAGGGTATAATATAAATAAAGTGCTTGAATAAAGAGGAGAAGGAGAGAATCCCTTACCTTGAGAGAGTGCTTCTAAAAGATTGGGAGGAGCTTATTAAGATCTTTATGGAACACTGGAATAGATTTAGAGAGGTAAGGGAAGATTAAATTTTTGATCCAAGGGTTTTGAGTGAAGATGAATGGGAGGTTAGGTGGGTTTATATAAAAAAAAGAGGATAATTCTTTATTAATTTCCACGATTAGGATTCAGACACTATATGATAAAGTATTCCAAACCAAAAACCATACCAGGATTTTTAAACATGGTTTCTACCAAAGGGGATTGGATTTAATTATTTTATATGTCTAAGAACCTAAATCAATAAAATAATACCCTTATTTATGTGTAAGTGAGTCATGTTTATAACGAATTCATTTTAAAACCTTAAAATATAATATAGGTTTTTGAGGTTTCATTACAGGTTTATGAAATTAATAAAATAACATAAAAAACACATTATTTTAAAGGGGAAAAATATATATTTTTGTTTTGGATACTATTTATAGTATTTATTATATCAATTTTAAGTTTTCATGATGTCATAATACATACCGTATATTTATACCGTATTTATTTTTTAACCAAAAATGCAAGTGTCCAATTTTTTTTTCAAAAATTCATCATTGGATAATTTCAACATAATAATTCCAAAAATAATATTTATATAAATATGATAATTAACACTTTTAAATAAAAAAATCCCTATTTATTTAAAAATAATTTTTTTCTATAATAATAGTTTCTCGATCCTTACAAAAATTACACTTAACTTTGTAAAATTATATAATCATTTATAGTTAATAAATATTATTTAATAATAATATTTTATTAAATTATAATTTATTTAAAAAATTATTGAATTAATAAAAAATATTGTTTTTATTGAAACTATATATTTCCCAAAAAATTCAATTTGTGTTTCATCGTATCAAGATCTAATTTTTATCAAACTCATTATCTAATCATTTAAATGAAATAATAAAAATGGAAAAAAATATAATCATTATTTTATTGAAGTTAAAGTAAAAAAATTTATATTGTTTGGGTCAAGATACATATCCTTCTATTACACCATTGAATACTGTAATCACTACTACAAAAAAGACTTTTCTAGAATTGAAATTTATCAATGCTAAAAAAGTGTTGAATATTGAAGCACAATTAAAATCCCTAGGATTTTATCAGTGATAGAAAAGCACTGATAAATGGGTCCTTTATAAGTGAAAAAAAGCACTGATAGAGGCTGACTTTATCAGTGAATTTAGAAGTGTTGATAAAAGACTCCATTTATCAGCGCATTTAATAGTAATGATAAAGGGGAATACTACAGTGTGCTGTAACAACATACTACAAAGATAGAAATGACACAAAAAAGTAGAAAAATTAGGTAAAAAAATATAGAATTTAAATGAATTAAAATTTAAAACACAAATACAAGGAAAAAGATATATTATAGACATTTACATAATTGGTTTGTATAATTACATGAGTAAGTAGAAATTATCACATACATTTAAAAACTTCAATGTTCCTTTGTCTTTTTACCTTGACCCTAAATCATGCTATTACTGAAAAAACCACCCCTACTTGAGAAAATGAATGAACCTATATAAGAAAAAATATATATTTTTAGTAATAATATAAATAATTAAATAAAATATAAAGTGTTAATTTTAAACTATACTTTTAGTCATACTAGGAACACCATGTATCAGATTGAGTTGCGGTTGATTCTTAAATGCCACACCATTTGTTGTTTATATTCAATAATTATCTCTATGAAAATTAACTAAATAATTATAATATAAAAATTATAATGAAATTAATTAATTAATAGCTAATATAATTATGATAGTACAATCTAGGATCGTTTGCTCAGTTTTGGCAATGTGATGTGCCTTTTAAACTAAAATGTCACTTATATATTGAAAAAACACACCTTGAGTCATATCGATAACACTGCACATCATATCAAGGTGAATATGATTCATAAAAATCCCAAATTACTTATGGATCATTTTCCTAAATTATTAAAAAAATATGAATGCATTTTCGTGGTTTTGAATATGTTACTCATGTTTTTTACTAAAATTCCATTTTAAACTAGAAACACACACTTTGAGTCATACTAGTAATATAATGTATCAATTTTATGTGATAATGATTCCCATACATCAAAAATGACTTATGATTTTTTTTCCTAAATTTTCAAGAAAATATGAGCTCATTTTCTTGGTTTTCAGTGAGTGACACTTTTTGAACTAAAATGTTAATTTTAAACTAATAACCGACAATTTAAGTCATAATAGGAACATAGTATGTTTTATTGAGGTGAGTATGATTCCTACTTGTCAAAAATTACTTATGGAACATTTTACTAAAGTATAAAAATAATCAAAATTCATTTTCTTGGTTTTGAGTATTTAGTTGTCCATTTTACTAAAATTAATTTCAATTTTAAATAGAAAAACTTAGAGTCATATTGACCACATAGTGAATTTTATTGAGGTGAGGATGATTCCTATAAATTATAAATTACTTATGGATAATTTTCACAATGTATCAAAACAATCTAATTGCGTTTAGTCAATTTTGAGTACATCACTTGTGGTTTTTACTAAAATGTCATTTTAAAATGGAAACAAGAACTTTGAGTCATATTAGTCACATCATGTGTTAATTTTGTGTGAGAATAATTATTACTCATGTAAAATGACTTATGAATCATTTTCTTAAATTATCAAGATAATCCAAGTGTGTTTTCTTAGCTTTCAATGAGTGTCAATTTTTGAACTAAAACGTCAATTTTAAACTGATAATAGACACTTTGAGTCATACTGTACACATCATGTATCAGATTGAGGTTCCTCTGATTTCTATACATAAAAAATTACTTATGGATATTTTTAAAAAATTATGAAAAAATATGAATGTATTTAATTAGTTTTGAGTATATCAATAATTTTTTACTAAAATTAAACTCAATTTTAATAAAAAAATGAACTTGGAGTCATACTGGTCACATCATGTGTCAGATTTAATAGAGGATGATTAATAAACATCCCAAATTAATTATGGATCATTTTTATAAATTATAAAAATAATCCAAATGTGTTTCTTAGTTTTGAGTTTGTAACTTGTGCTTTTTACTAAAATGTCATTTTAAACTCGAAACATGCACTTTGAGACATACCAGTCTTATTTTGTGTCAGTTTGATGTGAGAATAATTCATAAGTGTCTCAAATTAATTATAAACCATTTTTATAAATTATCAAGATAATATAAGTTCATTTTCTTGGTTTTCAATGAGTGAAAATATTTGAACTAAAAAGTCAATTTTAAAATGATAACGATCACTTTGAGTTATACTAGTCACATAATGTTTTAAATTGTGGTGAGGATGATTCATACATATAACAAATTACTTATGGATCATTTTATTAAAATATAAAAATAATAAAAAATAATTTTCTCAGTTTTGAGTTTGTCAGTTGTCTTTTTTACTAAAATTAATGTCAATTTTAAATAAAAAGAAACACTTGGAGTCATACGGGTCACACCATGCAATGTATTGATGTGAGAATTATTATTACACATAAAAAATTAATTATATATCTTTATAATAAAGTATCAAATTAATATTAATACATTTTCTTGGTTTTGAGTATGTCGCTTGTGTTTTTTACTAAAATATCATTTTAAACTGGAAACATGCAATTTGAGTCATATCGGTCATATAATGTGTTAGTTTGATGTGATAATAATTACTAAAAGTAAAAAATTAATTATAAATCTTTTTTATAAATTATTAAGACAATCTGATAGTGTTTTTTTAGTTTTCAGTATGTCACTTTCCCTTTTTACTAAAATTAATGCCAATTTTAAATAAAAATACTCAGTTTGAGTCATATTAGGAACACTCTACATTATATTGAGGTTAATATGATTTATAAATATAGAAAATGACTTATTTTCTTTAATAAGGCATCAAAACAATCTTAATGTGCTTGCTCGGTTTTGAGTATGTGATGTGCGCTTTGAAATAAAATGTAAATTATAAAATAAAAACATACAGTTTGAGTCATTATGATCACACTTTATATTGGATTGAGGTGAGGTAGATTTATTATGTGATTTTTGTTTTTATTTCAACTATCTATAAAAATCTATAAAATAGAGAAAATGTTCTATTCTGATGTAAGAGAAACTCCATGCTCCCTGAAACAATTCATGTTTTAGGTAGCATGGGGTTTCTTCTTCTATTAGAAAGAAATATGTTCTCTATTTTCTATCTTGTTGTATATAGTTGAAATAAAAACATGAATTCTAAAAATATCTATGTAAAAACTAAATATTTATTAGATAAAAATGATAAGGAAATTAATTTACAAATAGTAGATAAATGATGATGAAATTAATTAAATAAGTAGTAGGAATTCACCTTTTCATGATAGTTGTAAACATTCTTGACCCATTTCCTTATTTTAATTATCTTAGTTGTGTCCTCTAAGTCTAATATCTCAAGAGCATAAGCAAATTCAAAAAAACCAACACAACTCAAATAAAAGAATCCACATGTATAAGAAAAAAATTCTTATGTGAGTAATACAAAAAATAAATAAATTAAACATAAATACAAAATAATATATTATATATATGGATATTGATTTTACAGTTTAAACATAAAGACTAGAAAGACTATGTAAGATAATTTTTTTTTGAAATATTTGGAATGAACCAACCAACCAAGTTTTATTTTAACTCACTAAATTTCTTTGATAAAATATAGATATAGGTGAAATTAGTATTGATATTGAGGATTATGTTTGATTATTTTTGATTATGTGATGTGTGTTTTAAACTAAAATGTAAATTATAAGAAAAAAACATACAGTTTGAGTCATACCAAGAAAACTATGTGTCAGATTGAGGTATGAATTATTGAGTATGTGATGTGTGTTTTTCTTTCAACTGCTTGCACTAAGATAGAAAATAAAGAAATGTTCCATTTGAATGTAAGAGGAAACCCCATTCTACCTGAAACACCCCATCTAGAAGAAACATGTTCTCTCTTTTCTATCTTACTTCTACAATTGAAGGAAAAATATGACTTCCCAAAGATCTATGAAATAAATAAATAATTATTAGATAAAAATTATAAGGAAATTAAATTAAAAATAGGAGATACAATGGTGAAAAAATTAACAAAATAAGTAATAGGAATTCACCTTTTCATGATCATAGTAAAGGAGTGACTCATCCTTGTTGAAAAAGTCATTTCTTCATGATATCTATCAAAATTAAAAAAATAAGTATTAGATAAAAATGATGAGGAAATCAACTAAAAAATAGATAAAATGATGATAAAATAAACTAAAATTATTTTTTTTCTAGTTATATATCATTAAACTATAATATAATTATTCTTGATCATATGAAACTAAAATACAAGAAATTTAGTCAATCTTACATGACCCTAAAAGAAAATAATTTATAAGATCAATCCCAACAACATGATATATTTAATAACTTTACAATAACATAAAATTCAAGTATTATAGAAAATTTTCATAAATATTTTTATCCTTCTATGTTGGTGTAAAGGTCATATATAAAATTTTTACTTCTTATTTTGTACAAAAAACTAGCATAAAAAATTATATATTCCTTGATTATACTAAACATCAGTGTATCCCATTATTTATTTCTAGAAAACATTAACCATTAGTATAAACCTATTAGTGTTCATTGATTGAGATAAAATAAATATTTAAATTTGTGTTTTTATGGAATATAATAAAATATATCTTTACCTTTCACCATTATAGAGAGTACAAACTCCATGATAAACCATTTAGCTTCTTTGATGGAAAAAAATTCAATATAACCCATTATGTATTTTCAAAAGACACTAAACTCAATTATAAACTCTTTACCCCTTTTGAAAGTATTAAACATTTGTATATCCCTTTATAACATCCAAATTACACTAAAATCTAGTTCATCTATTAAGTCTTCCTAGAATGTGCTATGATCAGTATATCATTTTCAATATTTTGGGTGATGATAAACTCTAACATAAAATCATCATTATTTTTTCATAAAAATGGGAATATCCCTGTTCTCATGTATTTTTTAATGAGATTGATGATGAGTTTTTATTGACGATCTTATTAACATGGATCATTTTACATAATGAATGTGCACATGTATAATGATTATTACTTGTATAGATTTCACAAGCATTTATGATATTATATTGTGAATCTAATTGATGATCTAATAGCCTAAATAATTCTTCCACCCACCAAAGTAAAACCATTGTATTTTTATTTCTGAAAATTCATGATTCAGTTAATGAAATTATTTATTTATTTATTTTTAGAGGTTTTGGATCGAGATACTAGCTTCTTTTTCAAAGGGTTATTCATTTGGTTTTTTGGTTCTTCATGATTTAATTTGAAGTGGGTTTTTCATTTTCAGGGATTTCTTTATAAAGAGGTTTCTTTTCATTTGATTCCATGTTTTCTTTGACACTAGACCTTCTCAATGACCATGATCTCTTAATTTTGGTTTTCCTCCAATAGTTCTCCCATACACCTTATGGCTTTGGTGGTTGATTAAACACTTATTTATTTAGACATTTGAGCTGTATTACATACCTATTTGATGATTGGAATGGTGTTGTACGACTCTTAAGTGACTATTGGCTCCAATACTAAGACCCTTTATTTATAGTATAAAGAATCCATGGGAAAGAAAATGCATCTGTTTTTATATTTTTATTCAGTTTGTTCTTGGTGAGGGGTTTCTTTCACACTTAATTAGTATTTTATATTACTCAAAATGTGCTAATAGAAATTGTAGCCTATGATAATCAGTTTGAAAAAATAAGTGTTGTTTTTTTATGTAAAAAATTATTGTACTTAAATTACTATATAAAATCACTTAAACAAGTGGTTAAAAACATTTTTTCAATAAAAAGCTCAAAACACTTACACAATAGATCTTATCTTAAGTGAAAATTATTGTGTACAGTTTTGAATTTTTTTCTCAAATAAAACATTAGTATGATCCCCTTTCTACTCCAATGACCACCAATTTTATTATTTGTAGGCCAACACTTCATCTCCTCCCCCACCTCGGTCTCCTCCCCTACCTCCTCTTCCTCAGCAACTGACTCTGACTCCCCCTCGACCCCCTCCTTTGCCTCTACCTCTGCCTATGACTCCACCTCTATTTCCACCTTTTCTATTGCCCAAATTTTTTATTTTGTAGGCCAATGCTTCTAAAAAAATTGATTCCCCTCATTAAAATTATCCTAAAGAGACAAATCAAAAATAATATATAAGAATTATGACACTAATTATTTACACCCCAAATATAATTCTAAGGTCATAGCCCATACTAGATCCCAAAAATAGTATGTAATCAGCTAAAATTTTTATCTAAAAACATTCTGACACCATGTATAATACCCAATCATATCTAAAAAATTTACCTATTTTTTTTGAGTATGATGGTTGTTGAAAATGTCAGCAGTACTGAGAAAATATAGGAAAACAAATGATTAATAATTTTTTTAATGAAATTGTAATTAACTTTGAAACTTACCTCTTCTAGGAAGCTGGTCTTCATATGGTTTATGATTTCTTTCAAAAAATTTCAAACATAATATCCAGAATCATTTACATTATCTTACTTCAGATATTGGAGAAACATTGACCAAAATAATTAAATTATTTTGAAATAGTTATTTATAGTTAAATATTTCTATATATATAGCTTAATATTTTTCCATTTTATGTAATCCATATGATTTTTATGTTCACTCACTGACTTCATGCCATTATCTGTCCTGTATTTAGAGACCACCCTATTATAATAAAATTGTTGTTAAAACACAAATTAAAACATATAATTAGAAGTTTATCTATAAAATGTTGATTGTAGTGTATTAAAAATTCACAATACACATCATGTGTGTTCATTTTGTTGGATAAGCATGCATTGGATAAAAAAAATAAATATTTGGGATAACCAGATTGACTGCGATCAACATCCAGTGTTGCCTAAAATAATAAAACAACTAATTAATGAAAAAAATAAAATAAAAATTTATGTGATTAGATTTTAGAGTTTTACATCTGCATTATAGGCATCACAAAGTGTTTGTCATTTATTATTTTACATAAATGTATCGTATAACTCATCCTTTTTCTTCTTAAATTTTTCCATCTACAAAATAATTTTTTCCTTATAGAAATGATATAGAGATTAATGAATCCAAATCATGCATTACATGGTTTTATATTTATATATTAGTAATATAAATGCTTGTAGAAAATATGAATAAATATTGAATTTAATGAACATATTAGTTCACTATTTGGATAGAAATATTATGAAAATGTACTTTATGTCTGTATTTACAAATAAGGCTCCCAACCATTCATGCTTGAGAATATTATTTATACTCTCAAGACTAACTATTTCCATCATGAAATTTCCATATATTTATTCTTCATATATAATGTAATAAATATTTTAATCTTCAAATGTGGTCTCTTCGTGAAGTTGTAATGATAATAAATTTTTCTCTGGAACTAGTGGAGAGAAGTCACTCCTAAAAGGTCCTTTTGATTTCTCAGTTGATTCAATAGATTTTCTTCATCTGATCTTTCATTTACCCATCAATTTATCCACTTGTAATATCATACCTCACTTTAGACCTTTTCATCAACTATCACAGGTTTTTTATATGAAAAAATTTGTTATAGACATACCTCATGTATCTTTATAAGATTAGATGGCTATGGTATGAAAGTTCCAATACCATCATTGAACATTATAATATCCAAATAATCAAGTGGGATGGGAGAATCAGTAGCTGAATCCTGAGCTACCTCAATTCTCACTCTCATGTGATATTTTGGGAGTTATTTCTAGTGTAGCTTGTCTCCTAGTATATTTTACATCATAACCCTCACAATAAGGTGGTTCATGGGTGTTGATAGATAAAAATCACATACAACTATACCCAATATAATTTTAGTATTACAAATTGATAGTTTTTTGATTCAAATTTAGGATAAAGAGTAATGAAAAAATTGTTAACCTTGGGTAAGGTATGCAATTTAGGGGAATGAATAGCCTCAAAGATAGAGAGGTTATTTATTTCTTCATGTGCTGATCTTTGTTCCACTACTGGTTCACTCTGATACTTTCTCAATCATTGGTATTCTAAATAAGAATGGACAATAATATCTCTCAAAGGATATATTATTCATCCAATCCTTTCATCATATTATTTTTATCTTCACGTGGTTTTATCTTCTTAGAATATGTTTGAAGAGACACTCCAAAACCTACTCCTCCAACATTACCATATTGTTCCAGCCAATTCAAAGCTACTAAAATTAGTTTTTCTTCTGGAACAGTCACTTCCAATTCTTATGTCTAATCCATATAAAAAATCATGAACATAAATAGACATTTTTATATAATACTTTTTTAAATCATAATGAATTACTATTATTTCATACTTACACATGTTTCCCATACTATTTTTTTTTTCATCAACTAGATTACCCTCTTTATTTATTCAAGCCTCCTTTCATAGCAAATGACATGAGATAGAAGTGGCTTAATATTTTGATTCATCAATAAACATAAAAAAAGGAACATATGATGTTTCATATCACATAAAAATTTTATTTTTGATTTAAAATACATACCAATTTCGTCTCTCATGAATTGTACCTCATCTTTCCTTTATGATAGGAGTACATTGGTTTTAATGAACGTTATTTATTTTCAACACACTTTTACTATTTCATAAATTAACAATTTTGAATAAAATTAGAAAAAATAAATAATATAAAATAATATATTATCAACTAGAATGAACCTAAAATGATTTCTCATCATGAATATTATTGAAATCATTTCATGTTTCACACTTTATAATGCATACATAACTAACTGGTGTGTGGGGCTTTACTTTCCCCTTATAATACCTAATATGTAACTTAGTAAGAAGAGTTTGGAAGCCTCTATAAGATTTTCTAGTGTCCATTAAGACAAATTTATTATAGAAATATTCTAAAATAAATGTAATCTTAAAGGAATAATGAAAATTAAACCAATGTTTAATAATATTAATTTTTGGTAAAATAGAGAATGTATGTCATAACATTACCTTTACATCCTCCCAAATGGTTTCCTCATTACATGCCATATGTGGCACCATAAATCAATATCAATCAGTATATTCATATTCATTGTGACCCTAACATAACTAATTAACACTGATTTATTGTGGTCAATAAGTTGGATGTGTTGATTCCAACCAACCTTATATTTTATACCCTTACTTATTACCTTGATAATTTTATTCAACACTAGGATGCTACATCATTCTTGTTTTTATTTATCAAGATGATGTTGATCCCCTAATAAATCTATAGTTTATGCTTCAATAGTCTATTATTCTGCAAGATTGGTAACACCATCATGTGAAAAATACATTATCTATAGGATTAGTCAAACATTTAATTTATATTATGTTAATATAATAGAGAACTAATAATATCATGAGAAAAAACATAGTATACTGAAAGAACTTTAACCTTATCATTGAAATCTCTGTATTTAAAGGTTTTAGGGATTTGGATACTCTATAAAGAATCTAAATCCCCTCTTTATGGTCCCCTAAAATGTATAATAAATTATCTACATTGAGACCATCAAGAACTAATTGTGATCTCCCAATAAAAGGGCCATCCTTGATTGAATTTTCCTATGACCCTACAGTTGATTTAGTCGCCAGTAGGAAAATTGACCAATTCTTATTTTTTTGGATCCATGACATAAAATACTCGCATTACTTGAAATTCCATTATGAACTAATCAACTTTAACCCTTACAAACTGAAATTCACCTTCACAAATCCCATTTCATCAAATTTCACTACATTACTATTTTCAACCCATTTGCAACAAAAAATTGGAACTTGAAATGTTTCATAATACAACTCATATATCTATTTGATAATTTGAAAATATGATATATTTTTATAAACTGTATTTATATCCTTGGAACCAGATATGTACATCGCTTCTTCCACAAGCACAACTCCATTTTTTTTCATCATACAACATTAATCATGCTATTTTGTATAGAAAGTATAACCATTGATTACAAAACCAGTGTAATATATAACATTTGAATTCGGTCCCCTAGATAGTCATTGAAGTTGTTCAGAAATTGAATTTGGATTTTAAGATAATGAGTTATAAATTTGATCTCTTAACCATCCTATAAACTATTGATTATATATATTTGATATCCATTATCCAACCCTTGATTGATTCAAATATCTAATTTTTTTTGTGGGATTCAACATATAGATCAAAATATTCACTATTGTGTAGAATGTAAAGGTGTACTTTCTCCCACTATATGATGGTAATTATAACAACATCTCTTTTGGAAATTACTTTTACTATAAGGTTTATTCTATGAATAGATTTTGGGAGACTGATGCTATCAACATATAATAGGTAATTGGTACAAAATTCAATCGATTCTTCAATAATATATCATTCTACAATAAAACCTTATAAATAAATTAAATTATTGACATACCCTTCAAAAATATTCATATACTGTTCAATGGGGTACATCTATCTATAATGGATATAAACACATAGTTAAACCTCTATAACCAAGTAAACCATCAGGTGGAACATTATATCAAAGAACAATGGTGGGAAGAATATCTATAATTTACATAATATGAATACAACCACCTTATTCATGATTGGAAACTTAGTCGGATCTATGACTTTACTACTTATCGATTTGAAAAAGAAATAGAGTCTGGTTAATGTATGCCATAAATTTTTAGGAAGAATGAAACAAAAAGAAACATGCATCAAATCTTGAATCAAAACATGATAGTCATGTGATTTTAGTTCATATAACTTCAAATTAGTCATTGACAAAAAATTCATGATATTTGATGAATACCACTCTAGAACTTTTACACCATTAAATAAAAGGAAAAATTTTAATTTTTTTCTATCTAGATAGAGCGTAAGCTATTGAAGAAAGAAATTACCCTTCACTAGTTCTAACTCTTCCCTTATACCCATGTCAATCATGTACAAAAAATCTTGCATCAAAACATGACAGTCGTGTGATTTTAGTTCCTATAACTTCAAATTAGTCATTGACACAAAATTCTTGATATTTGATGAATACCACTCTAGAACTTTTACATCATTAAATAAAAGGAAAAATGCAATTTTTCCTATCTGGATAGAGTGTAAGCTACTGGAGAAAGAAATTACCCTTCACCGGTTCTAACTCTTTCCTCATCCCCATGTCAATCATGTCCAAAATATATTTGATGCCATCTTTATTTTTTCCAGGAACATTTAGTAAAATTACAATAACATTATAAAATATATTTCTTTCTATATGAATGACACCAAGAAAATGTATGACATATAAACAATTACAATATGGTATTTTAAATAATATTGATCTCTTCTTACAACATGTTTTCATAAGGTTTTTAAAAAATGGTTCATTGAAAAAAATGTATATATCTTTTAATTTATTGAACATTTGATCACCCATTAGTGGATATGGTGTTTAACTTGTTCAGTATTCCTATCAAATGTTATCATCCATGATTGGTATTTATGTGATCAAGTTAAAAATTTCCGATTTTCTAAAAACATAGTCTTTGAGGAATGTTTCAACTGAACTAAGTGTATGAATTATTCACAAATGGGACACCCCAACATTCCTTTAATTCTATAGCCTGAAAAATTTCTATAAGTAAGAAAGTCATTTATCATCCCATACAACATGGACCTCAATGTGAATTCTTCACTTTTATAAACATCAAATATTATAACACCTATATCCCACATCAATTTCAAATGTTTGATCAATGAAGACAAATAGAAATCAATATCATTACCAAGTTTCTTTAATCTTGATATAAGTAGAGACAACATAATATATTTTCATTTCTTGAATAACCCTAGAAGAAAGTTATAATTTACCAACATGATGGTCCATGTACTGTGAGTACTACTCTGTACACCAAAAGGATTTATTCCATCTTTATATAATTCAAGATGAAAGTTTTTTAGCTCATTTACATATTTAGGATACTCATAATCAATCTTCTTCCACTGAGGAGAATCTACTGGATGAAGCAGGTTCTCATATTTAATTATTTGATTTTTATTATATATGAATTGTTTAATGGTTTCCTAATATACGTATAATCTTCTAAATCATGGAATGAGAGGAAAGTACCATACATATTTTTGAGGACTTGATTCAGTTTTCTTATATCGATCTATTCCACACTTAAGACATTTTATGAGTGATTCATGGTCCTTGAAAAACAATATGAAATCATTTGGACAAGAATATATTTTTTTAGAGACCATTACCATTGAACATAACATTTTTTTAGAATCATATGTTCAACATGGAATTTAATTTTATTCTGGTATCATATCATTTAGAAGACAGATTTTTTCTATAAAGTTGGTGTCTCTCCATCCACTACCAGATTTCAAAATATATAACTTCAATATAGATAACAATATTGTGTATTTAGTACAACCAGTGCACAATAGTCCCTTAGCACAACTATTTAACTTCACAAACAAATTTGGAAAACCATGGAGGGTATCTTTAATTTCCATTGTCATTTCTTCCATGAGATCTTTATTATCATTTACACTAGTTTTCATATCAGATGATACATAAACCATAGTATTATCCCAATCATCATGAATGTTTAATTTACCACCATTTTTAGTCTAAATTTTATAGCTCTAATCTACTCTGTGACAAATTAAATATTCTTCCAACTCTTTGAAACTAATTATTCCCGAATAATAACAATATATCCATGAACAAAGGATTTGATAAAATTCACATGAAATATTTATTGGAAACTTGATGAACTATTTAAATCCATTTTCATACTATTTTCAAATGATTAGTGTGAATCCATTTTTGATTCATATCCATCATATTAGGTTCATAAAATGTTCATTTTTTATAATAAATAAATAAATACACATAAGATATTCATTTTCAAAGGTAAAAGTTCTATATAATTATAATAAGGGGAAACCAAAATTTGATTTTTTTCAATTAATTTAACTATGATTTCAAGTAAATAGGTAATTGAATTTAAGAAAATAATTAATCCACTATGGTAGGTTTTATACTCTAAATTCATCCAAAGGTGAAAGTTATAGACAACTTTCATCCTCATCAGCTTCATCTCTCGAACAATTAATATTGAATTTTATTTATTGAGACTCATCCCCCATCTCTTTTGGACCTTCACTTATGTTTCTTGGACTACTATGAGCAGTAGTCATCCCATACCAGGTTCTGGTGATCATTTTGGATGAATACTACTTAGAGTAGTTCAAGAAACATAGAAGAGATGGGGATGAGTCTCAAAAAATAAAATTTAATAATAATTTTTTGATAGTTAAAGATGATGAGGATGAAAACTATCTTCTCAAAACTTTTTAAATTACCAAATATTAATTTAAAACTTAAAATATCATCTCAAAAGCACTTTAAAAATTCAAAAAGATACTTTTTGAATTTTTAAAACCCCATTTAAAATCCGTTTTTTTAAATCCCACATGAAAATTAACCATTTTTTTCAAAAAACTTAATGGGATACAAAATCCCTTTTCAATAAAAATTATAAGCATCAAGTGATTTTTTTTAAAATCATATAAAAAACTCATTAATAATAAATGAAAATTTTAAAACCGTTTCCATGGAAATATGTACACTTTGAAATATTTAAAACTTTATATGTTCTCTTTGAAATCACTTCATTAGTTTCAAAACACTGAATCCATTTTATTTAATTTTAAGGGAAAACCTCTTTTTTCATTTAAAAATTCACTTTAACATTTAAAACCAAGTTTACTTTTTGAAAACTTAAATTTAAAATATGAATGACCATAAAAATGATAAATAAGTCACCAACCTATCTAAATAAAAGCATGATTATTAAAAATTTCACAACATTTTTAAAAATCTGTCATTAATAAAACATTTTTCAAAATATAGTAGTAAATTAACAATTTAAACACTAACATGATTTTCCTAGACTACCCAACAAAATACTGAGGTTCCCATGGTATTATTTCAAAATTCAATTAAGGTACTATTAATTTATCAAAAACCAGTTTCATCAAATATCACACAAGAAACCATAAATCAAAGCTTTCACATTCCATAAAATTTATTCAAGAATCAATATAAAGAAGGTTTTTCAAATATTAATTATATTGGAAAGTATTTTCCAAAATATCATGAGGTGTTAGATGGAGTTTTTGCATGGTATCAGGCTTAGTTTTGATTTTAATTTAACTAAGTGTGCCTCAAATTGGTGGTTCTCTATTACCTAAGGTGAGAGAACAATAACAGATTCGTTTTTTTGGGTAATGAACCAACCAAGAAGTTACACCAAGTTTCAAGTTTGTACATTTTTTGTGGGTGTATAGAAGATCATGAGATGATTTCGATTGATTAGGAATTATGATAAAGTAATGAGATAGCATGTCGACGGTTGCAACTGATCATTTTCAGTGAAAATTTAGCCAAAGAAGGATGAATCATGTTTTTTTCATGAGATTGGGTGTAGTGAGATGGAAACTACATCACATGTGTTGTTCACATTATATATTTATGGTTAGTTTATTATAGAAAGTATATTAAACTTGTTTACTTATTTTAAAATTATTTATTCCATGATATTAAAGTTTGGACTTGAGTTCTTTAATTATTTACATTATTTAATTTATATAAGTTTATTATTAGAAATTATATATTCTCAAAATAATTTTAAGATCCATAAAGGAATTTAGTTGTCCTATGTTTGGTACAAAATATTGGATCTACCCAGATTGGAAACCACTATTTGGTTCAAATGTTATTTCCAGTCTAGACACATTAGGCGCAACTAAAAAAGTGGAAAACATATCAAACTAGTGTTCCTAGTTATCAATATTCTAATTAGATCGTGATCATTCCCTTGAAATCTCTAGTTCAGATCATGAAATGGAATGAGATGTAATTTAATAAACAACCCAATACCTTAGCTAATAAATTAACCAAGTTTTTATTTAGAAATTCATTAATGAAACCAAAAATTTTCTACAACCTAGATACAATGAATTTTTATTATCCCCATAAAAGTGTGTGATCATTGGAATCTTCTAAATTTCTAATAATTTAATATCAAAAATAATTTCTTCAATTTGATCAAACTTATCAACCTGATAATATTCACTATTAATAGATATTGAATTCTACCCAATTTCACCATGAAAAATCCAAGGATTGTAACATGCATTAAAAAAATAAAAAATTAAATGATATTTAATTTATCTACTTTGTAACTCTGTCGTATTTAAGCATTTAAACCAAAAATAGAAAAACATGTCATTTTTTAGAACATTATATTTTGAAAATTCTAAAAAATCATCGACCGCTTCCTCATATTCTTCACTTGTACATAGTGTTGTAATCCAAATATGATTCATTATCATCTATAATAAATTTCAAGTACTAAATATAATTTTATTTTGAAAAATTAAATTCAAATTTACCTTTATAAATAAAAATAAAATCAAATAAATGAAAAATATTTCAAAAAAAATAAAGGCAAATTTTTTTAAAAATATGTTTCACATTAGACTTATTAAATTATAATCAATTCAAAAAAAATCAAAAAAAAAAAAAATTCTGAACTTTGATTTTAAAAGGTTGACCACAAATAAAAAAAATCTTCTTTATTTTTATTATATAATTTGGTAATTATTAAATTCAAAATATATAAATAAATATAAATTATAAAATAACATTATGAATAATATATTAGTGGTGAAAACAATATCGATAGTGATAAGGATCTAAAAGGATGCATATGATTTCATACATCATATTGAAAATGAAAATGTCACTTCATGTAGTAAATATGAAGTGATATATATTATGAACATGATTAAATGAGGAGATAATTTGATTTTTTTTATAAATATATTCAAAATAAATTTTAATCTTCTTATCCTTATCATATCATTTTATAACGACCAATATTATTATACTCTATGACTAGACATGATATAGAAAGTAACATTACAGAGGTGATGATGTTTTCTGATGAAATAGTTACGGTACCTGGTGAGGATTAAGTTAAAAAATTACTAGAATAATTGTATATAAATATTAAACTATAGAATGGAAAATAAACAGGGGATAAATCTAAAAAACTCTTATATTATTCTTGTGTTATTCAAACTTAATTATAAACTAACTTCCCCTATATTGAAATTATACAATGAACATAATAAAAACTTTTCCATGATGATCATTTAAATATATATTATCAATACTACATATTCAAACCCCATAATCCATTATACCTTCAAAACACTCATTCACAATGAAAAAAAACATTCTCTAATAATAAAATCACTCATTTGATAAATTAAACCCACCTTAGATGTTTTAAAAATGTTAATAATTTAATTAAATATAATTTAAATTTCATGAAAAGAATTATAATATTTACAAGAAACCCATTCATCAAAAAATAATTCCTTAAATATAACACAAGTTAAATAGTCATTGAAGAAAGTTAAACATACATTAGTTGTCATGACACTCATTAAATAATCATTAAGTCAAAGATAACACCTAATAAAAACACCTTATACACCCATTTATAAGTAAATAAACATGATTTATACAACCCATTCATCAAATAATCATACAAGAAACCACAATACCAAAAAAAATCAAATAAAATAGACCTTAGATGGGTGAAAAAAAATCAGAACTATGATTAAAAACTATGGAGAATTGTCAAAGAGAAGAAGTGGTAGAGGATAAAGAAAAATGGGAAGTTGACGATGATGGTGGTGATGGTAACAATGATAGTGCTAACAATGGATTGATATATGTGTGAAGGTGCCAATAAGAATGGAAACAATGAGGAATAATGAGAGAGATCAATCACAATTAGAGTTACGGGAGAAGAGAAGTAGGGTTCTTCATGGTTGAGAACACTATAATAAGAAAAAACACAGAACCCAAATAAGAAATCAATGAGTGAGGAGGAGGAGAAAAAACATACCTTGGATTCTAGTCTTGAATCGTTTGAGAGAATGTACAGGAGCACTGACTGTAGGGGAGTTCTGAAAAATCTAGAGAATCATGATTAAATCAGCCGCGATTAGGGTTCTTTTAAATAGATCGGAGACCTTTATCAGTGCTTCCAAAAAATGGATGATAAAGAAACCTCCCATCAACACCGAATTAATAAGCACTGATAAAAAATATCTTTATTAGTGTTTTTTAGCACAGATAAAGATGGAGCTTTACCAATTCGAAAAAAGTGCTGATAAAAGATATCTTTATGAGAGTTATAGGTTTAGCGCTTATAAAGATACCTTTTATCAATGTCACTTTAGCATTGATAGAGGATTTATAATTATAATTGTAAATAAAAAATTTGAAGAAATATTTATATATTTATATAATTATTTGTTATAATTTTTGATTATTTAAATATATAATTAATTATTTATAATTATATATATAGTTTTGAAAAAAATTATATATTTTTTATTTATAATTATAAATATATAATTTATAAATATAGAAAATATATATTTATAAATTTATTTATAAATATTTATTTATAATTATAAATATATTTATAAATATTTATTTATAATTATAAATATATTTATATAATTATATATTTTTATACAATTATATATATATTTAATAAATATATAAAAATATAAATATAGTAAATATATTCATTATTTAAATATATTTATTATAATTTTATAATTATAAATATATTTATATAATTATATATATTTATATAATTATATTTATATATATTAAATATTTATAAATATAAATATTTATAAATATAAATATTAACATAGTAAATATATTCATTATTTAAATATATTAATTATAATTTTACAATTATAAATATATTTATATCATTATATATATTTATATCATTATATATATATTTAATAAATAAATATAAATATAAATATAAATTTAGTAAATATATTCATTATTTAAATATATTTATTATAATTTTATAATTATTTTTTATAGATATATAAATACTTTAAAAAAAATATATTTATATGTTTATATCATTATATGTATATATATATATATGTATATATATATATTATTAATAAATATAACTATAACTATAAATATAAAATATAAATATAAATATAAATATAAATATAAATATAAATATAAATATAAATATAAATATAAATATAAATATAAATATGAATATAAATATAAATATAAATATAAATATAAATATAAATATATATATATAAATATAAATATAAATATAAGTATAAATATAAATATAAATATAAATATAAATATAAATATAAATATAAATATAAATATAACTATAACTATAAATATAAATATAAATATAAATATAAATATAAATATAAATATAAATATAAATATAAATATAAATATAAATATAAATATAAATATAAATATAAATATAAACATAAACATAAACATTAACATAAACATAAATATAAATATAAACATAAACCTAAATATAAATATAATTATAGTAAATATATTCATTATTTAAATAAATTTATTATAATTTTATAATTATTTAAAAATATATAATTATTATTTTTAATTATATAAATAATTTTTTAAAAAATAATATTTATTTATTTATAATAATAAATATATAAATGTATAAATATAGTAAATATAAATTAATAAATATATATATTTATAAATATTTTATTTAAAAATATATTTTTAACAATATTAATGAATATATAATCTTAAATGCATACATGTTAAAAATGAGTGAAATTTAATAATTAAAAATTAGTATACTTTAAACCAAAAAGGTTCAGGTACTGAGTGAACTCTTGTGTAAAATTTATTAATGAAAATTAAAGTACAGAAGGAACAATATACAAACATGTGGCACATAAAGAAACTCCAACTAGGAAAGTAACAAAACAACGCCACCCAGAACCACATTATTTCCCCAAAGACCCATTCATCATGGCTCGTAGACCTATTTTAGGCCCAACAACTCAAATAAGAAGAGCCAAAGGAACAAAGAAACCTGCACAACTAATGTAGCCATGATGACAACCAACCCTGACGACCTCACGCACTCGACTGCATTAATGAGGCTGGCTGAATCACACCACCCAAGGTCATCATGGATGAAGTACTGACATTGAAAACTACCAAAAAGACATTCACTTGAGGACGTTGTCATGCCTTTCATCATTGTCGCCTGTACAAATGTGATCGTCCTCGATGTCCATTTCTATAGGTGCCAGTCTACACTTCATTAGTGGGAGAAACACATGTCAGTGTCCCATACCACCAATTGCTCATGGTGCTCGAGAATGTCACACAACGATGTCCCATACCACCGCTGGTCGTCTAGTAGCCACTATTACCACCATAAACCAAAACTAAAGTCTCAAGTGAGAACAAACCAAATGAGAGCAGCCCAAAACCCATGGAAGGCCAAATCCCTTCTCAAAAACCAAAAAAATACCATCCTGCAATCAAACAACCCATCATAAACTATCCTTAATAGAACTCCTGAGGTCAACCCATCACACAATCTGATTTCTCTCGGCTACATCCCAAAGTCTGTCCGCATCCCAATGTCACACACACATCGCCATCAAGAGAAGTTCTCACTAGAGTAGGGACCTCATTGAAACCCTTGTAGTAACTGATCTTGGCCGTATTGGGGTTTCTCCTTGCAACCCAATCATGCACACACGATGTCTTCACTCTTTGTGAGGTCATCGCCGACCAGGAAATTGGAACCCCATCCCCACTGAAGGGCATGTCCGCATCACTGCCATCAAGACTGTAGTAACCGCCTATAAACGGACCATCATTATCTTCTCCACCAAGATCCCATGTCAATAGTACCTAACCACCGCTATGGTCCCACACCCATAAGGCTAAAATTCTTCAATGGATCACTCACCACAGTCCAGTCACTAACGATAATGATCTAAGCACCCATATTCATTGATCTGTGACTGAATTCATCCCAACATCCTGAGATTAAGGTCTCCTATCACCAGCATGTTCAAAAACTCCATCATTAGTAGTAGCATCTAACCTCCATCCCTGCCATTAGGCAGGGTAATTCTGTCACACACATCGATTTTTCAACAATGAAATAATGGCCACAGACCAATGCCTTACGCCCGCACATCAAGACATTATTGAAGGCCTCTAGAGTAGGATCTTCCTGGATGTTTACTCTAGCCTCAACGATCCTCAACAAGTGATCCATATGCAAAGATACCACCTCCCATTTCATCACCAAGACTCTCTCTTCTAGATTCAGGCTGATGGCACTTGAGGCCACAAGCTACAAACATCTCAAAATGGCTAAAAATTTTATATCCACAAATCTTACTTGATTTTCCAAATAAAACTACATGGAAATCTAGAGAGAGAGGATCTCAACTATTATTAGAGAGAATCTGAATCTTCTAACTAGGATGTCATGAGTACACTTTAAAAATATTGAAAAAATGATAAGTTTTATTAATTAAATAAAAATTATTAAAAAAATATGGATATATATTGAAGTAAATATGAATAAATATTGAAAATATTAAAACATATTAAATAAATTAATATAAATAAATAATAAAAAATGACAAAATTCAAAAAAATAAAAATAGAAATAAAAAATAAGCAATATTAGAATTGAATAAATAATACCTAACTGTAGTAATATTAAAAATAAATAATTAAAATTATCAATTAAAAACACAATATATTAAATGTATTATGTTATAATGAAATTCTAAAATGAATACTAAAATTTGAATAAATTACATAAACATTAGGGGAATGTGTTTCTATATAATATTTTATTAATTGCATAAAGATTTGTGTGTGTGTATGTTGTTTATAAAAAATCATTAATTATGTATATGTATGTGAAATAAATGTAACAAATGTTTGATATATGTTAAATTAAAAATTCAAACGACATTAAATTATGTCCATTACTCAATGCAATTAGACAATATTTTTAATTAATATTAATTTTTAATTATAAATCATTTTTACTAAATAGATGACGTATTTAATGCAAGAATAAATATTTTGTATTATATAAATCATATGTTAGGAAATATTATATGCATTGATATATATATATATATATATATATATATGAATATGAATATATTTATATATTAAACATATTAATGAATAACTCTGTATAAAAACCATTAAAAAGCAGAAGACATTAATATGTTTTTAATTATTAAATTTAATTTATTTTCTATATTTATATATATTATATATTATTTTTACTATTTATAATTAATATATATATATATATATTAAACTTATTCATTTTTATTAATTATTGTTTCATTAATAATTTTTTTAACAATTTTGTATTTTATTCATGTTTATTTATTTTTTGTTTAATTATTACGATTTATTCATTATATATATATATATATTTAATATATAATATTTATTAATATTTATAATCTATTTATATGTATATTAAATTTATTCATTTTTATCAATAATTATTTAATTAATAAAAGGTTTAATATTTTTCTTAATTTACCCATTTTTAATTTTTATTTGTTTAATTATTTAATTTTATTCATTATACATATCTATATATTTATAATATACTATTTATTAATATTTATAATTTATATATATGAATATTAAATTTATTATTTTTTATCATTAATTAATTAATAAATAAAATTGTTAATATTTTTTTAGTTTACTCATTTTTAGTTTTTATTTTTTAAATTATTTTATTTTATTGGGAACCTTTATCAGCACTAAAAAAACACTGATAAATGGTACCCTTTAACAACACTAAAAATAAAGTGCTGATAAAGGGTATCCTTTATAAGCACTAAAAATAAAGCACTAATAACGGGAACCTTTTATTAGTGATATAGAAAAACACTGATAAGTTTCAGTGCTATTAAAGGTATTTTTTTTGTAATAAGGAAGGGTAAGGTGTACGACGGTGAGATTTTATTGGGGTGGTTCAACAAACATGGTTTGGGCCATTATCTCAATGATTTTGAACATCTCCTATAAACGGTTTCTCTCATGATTTAGTTATTGAATCTCATCTTGGGCTTGGTCAAGGGAAAAGACCATTGATTCTATCTCCCTCAGAAGCTCTGATAAATGAGCTTAATAGGGTACGATCCTACTGGTTTATTCCATCACTTCTTCTATTCATGTCAATTGGACTTTATCATAACCCTTAAAATAATAATATTAATGGTCAATGTACAATGACTATATTATCAATGGTTATGATACTGGATGATCTTTTAAATATTATACTATATAACTTATAACGGTCCAAAATAACCTAAGTAGTGTATATGTTTTCAATAACTTCATTTCTTAATAAGGAATTTACTCTTACAAAAAGGAATCTCATTTATAAAATTTCAGGTCATTACAAACTGGCCAATGGGGGGTGAGCATAATTTACTAGTATTTCTAGTGGATAGGGTTCCCATATCATCTTTTTCAAACTACACTAGAACCATAATTCCCATGACCAAAGTAAAGAAAGGATGAGAAAACAATGTGAATAACCACAAATAATCATAAACAATGAACATTGAGCAATGCAACCATCAAAAATCATATCAAATAACTCACAATCACCTCCAGATCCCTCTCAAGAAGCAACCCCAAGTGCTTATTTTCTAAACTATACAAAATATAAAGTATGCCCCAAGGGGAGAAATCCATATCAAACCAAGTGAAATGGGGTTTAATAAGATCTTTCATGCATACACACATTTTTAAATCTCATAAAAGTTACAAACTATCATTTTAAAAATATTTGTGCAACCATCAGAGAAACCCCACATTTTTAGTTGTACTCATATACACCGACACACACACACACACCTATTTAAATTATTTCACAAATCCACATATTCTCATGTTAATTTTTCCACATAAATATATAAACAAATAAATATATATTTATACCCATTTACATATGTAAAACCATCATGCACACACACACACCAAGATACATCTTAAAAAAACTTACATTTTTCTACAAAATCAAATTTTGAAATACCTTTATAATACTTGAAATTTCAAAGTGCCATTTAAAAATTTATTTTAAAATATTTTCTATATAAAATTATAAAAGATTCCATTTGAAAACCACTTGAAGAATTAATATATTTTTTACTTAAGGCGTAAAAGGTCCAAACAAATATTTTTAATTATTCTTAAACCCGAATGGGGTCAAATCATTTTTAAATATCTCAATGTAATTAAAAATTTTTTTTCAACAATTTTTAAATAATTGGATTTTCAAGTAAATAAATAAAACCTTGAAACATTTACCAAACCCAGTTTAACATTAAAAAATAAGCATAATTAATAAAAGAATTTAAAACACCAAGAAATAAGGGGTTGTAAAACTTAAAGCCTAAACATTGGGAAACTAACCTCAAACAAATGATGCATGAGTCAGAAAATGTCATCTTTGATTAAGGACACACAAATGGGGAAGGAGGAAACCAGATGAACCATATACATTTAGGAAACCAAAAAAACCTGCTTAAATACTCACCCTAAGGTTTTGTTGAGAGAAATTCAATGATATAAAAGAGATAAATCTTAAGAAAAGAGAGGGGAGAAGGAATAAAAGGCCATACCTAGGAGGAATTACCCAAGAACCATGAAGTATTTGTGAATAAACACAATGAAGATGGATATCTATGAGATGGGGAGGCACGAACATGGGGGAGCTCAGCTCAGGGAGAGGTGTGATTTTGGGGAATAAAAATAAAGGGTATAAGAAAAAAAGTAAAGGAAAAAAAAAGGAAAAACCAAAATAAAAAGAAATTAAAAATTGGGCCCAATTCACGGTTTACCCACACATTTAATAAACCATGAAACAACCATGAAGCCTATATTGGGATCTCAAAATTCCTCGTACATTTACTCTTAGGTGTTTTCATTATTTAATAAAACATGTACAGACTATGCCAGATGACTCTATCCAAGATAGACTCGATATACATGGTTTTACCATGGTTTGAAAAACAATCCTAACAAATCGTTCTCCCCATCAAAAAATTAAATTTTTTAAAAAAAATTCCCCAAAATTTCTAAAATCTCATTATGAATAAAAAATAATAAAAAATAATATTAAATAAATTAATTAAAAAAACATGGGGTGTGACAATTCTACCCACCATAAATATTTATTCCTCTATAAATCCATTAACAAAGGATGAAAACGTTTAAAAAAATTATAACAACTTATGAGAAATGTAGAAGTGTCAGGAGACTATAACTGACCCTAAATGGAAGTGAACGCTAACAAGAACTATTCTTCTATATCCATGATATGTAACCTCAAACAACATTCAATATCTCCAAGTAGAATCCAACCATTAATAAGGGAAACAAGCTCTAACAAAATCTAAGATCTATCAAGGTCTACCCACCATTTAAACTTTATCATAAATATTAGTTCAACACAAAAGCACACACTCTCTAAGGGATACTACATCCATAAAACAACACTTCTACTAAAAACTCAAAGAAACCACAACACCTCTATCAAACATAACAATATAAAGGAGGTGAAACTTGAAAAAATATTGATTTGTGAAACAAAATTAGCCTTATAACCGAGTCACCATACTCATATGAGTAAAATAAGACCTCAAATATTGAACACTGTCTCATGATGAACCTAAAATAAGTATCACTCTTAAGTTCTTAACTGTCCGAAGGCCACTCATCCTAGTTACCCAAGAACCAACCCAAAGTAAACCATTCCAAACCCATCCATGAACAACTACCAATTTACAATCCCCAAAACAAAACTCATTGAAAAAATAATCTCCATTGAGGAATAACACTCCAAAATAATTAACATCCCATAAGAACTCTCATTGAATCACCAAAAAACCAATAGAATCAGGGATACCTCAAAGCCTCTCACTAACTATGAATCCAATAAAAATAAACAACCATTACTAAGAATCATCTCTATAATATAAGATCCAATGAAACTTGCACCTAACCAAGGTCACCATGAACAAAGAAGGGTATGATTCTAGAAACCTCAAGCCAAATCCAAGAGCAATATTGAATCCATACTTACCACTTGATTATGAGTCTGGGTAGGGCCACCAAATAGTGGAACTATGCTTAATAAGGGAATTAATTACAGAAAGGTTCTTCCCCAAAAAAACTTATCCATCCTTTCCATGATTTATCTAGGAGGTATAAACTGAGTAACATGAAACATGAACTCAACTAGTTCATGTATCAAAATCTCAACCAAGAATTCCCATCGAACTAAGGGAAAAATCCAAAATAATAAAACCAATAAAATATGACACATCACAAAACCCCATTTTCCTTACATTACTAAACTCCCATTAAATTATTTCAAAATAAATTTTATTAAAATGTATATTTAAAATTAAATTTTAATAAAACACCCCATTCTATTTCTAAATACCACCCCCATTTTTAAAAATTTAAAACTCATTCCTCAAAACATTCTCTTTCTAAAATTTCAAACTCTATTTTTTAATAGAAACCCTAATTCTATTTTCAAAAAATTTCCCCAAAATTAAATTTTAAAATAAAATACAAAATATTATTTTTAAACATTATCTTGTAACTATTTTTAAAACTAGAACTTTATGAAATCTTATTTTTTCCTTAAAATAATTTTTAAAAAATGAACAAAATTTAATAAACATCCCAAGTCCAAAACACATTTCAAAATATCCCAAGACTTCCTTGAGTTTAGCCCTATCACTGGGTATCACCCAAGGAATTCTAAATATCAAAAACAAATGGGATGCAGAATCATGATTGACCAAACCACATGGTTTGAGGGACCGTGAGCCAACAACACAAAAATTCTTAAGATGTCACAAGATTGAGTGTTTGGTCAATGCTTGATTTATGAAGTTGTATAAACCAACCACGCACCATCAATCTAATTTCCATTTCCACCCCAAAATCCAATTCAAACCCAAATCAACTCAATCATGATGACGAGGATCAATAAATGATAAAAAATAATAAAATAATGCTTCTAACTCAAAAGTCAAATCCCAACTACCCATAATGACTCAAGAATCATCTTGGTAGGTGGTGATCCGACACCCATTCATAAACAACCTCTTAAGTCTTGACATCCAATTTTAACTCTATCCTAACATGACACCACAAATAATACAAGGTATACTCACAAAATATCCAAGGTTCTCATAGAGATAAGAACCTGGCTCCACTGATACCATTTTTCATGAACCATCCCAATCTGTCCATTTTTTAGATGCCTAAGTTAGCCTATGATATGGATTGAGAGGTGTTACCGGTCCCCATGGGTTTGAAACATGCACTAGAGAATAATATAAATACAATGGGATCAATTTCACACTAAAAAAGTAAAAATAACAATATAAAAATAATGAAAAACTGACATGCCCGGTCCATTTCTTGGACATCCATGACAAATTAGATATACAAAAATACACAATAAATTAGAAAATAAAAGTAAAAAAACAACCCCTACGATCACCCCTAGTCTCCCTCCCTATATATGCACTATATATCACTACCCTCCATCTGCAGAAAGTAGTAAAATACTATGTTTCCAAAGTGTAAAAGGAAAATAAAAATAAATATATACCTACCTTAATCAATCAATGCTCTCAATAGTGTCTAAACACCAAATAAAAGCTTAAAAATAAAAAAGATAGATAGGTGTGAAATAAATATCATTACTCATGCAAAAATAGAAACCAAAACCTAGGCATATACATTAAAAGAAAGATCCATTTAATACTAGTTTGAACTACATTATTTAAAGATAGGTTTTAAGTTTAAAACATATAAGTCTTGGAAATTTACAAAACCATTTTATAAAATTTTATTTTATTTTATTTAAATAAAAAAATCACTTAGAAAATATTTAATGGGCCTACACCCCTTTTGGTTATAATTTCAAAATATCCTTTAAAGTAATTTAAAAAGGGTTTTAGAAAGAACTAACATACAAAACATGAATAGGAAGATAAATATGGAAATGAATCATGTTATAGATATAAATAAATAAATAGAAGAATCTAATATTAGGTGCCACACATATCAAATAAATAATGGAATCTAAAGAATCTAGAGGACCCCCTAAGTTAATCTAACAATCAAGGAATAAGTTTTATAGGCTCTACCCTAGTCTTCTTAAGTTTGGTAACCTCAATCATACTTCACTAGAATCTAGAAAAAATTTATAGTAACATGTTACTGTCTTTTGTGGGATAAACATACTTCTCTAGTATAACCAGTGGAATGGGATCCCATCCCATCTAATCTAGTCTAACCTAGAAACATGGTTCTACTAAAAAATTAAATCAAGGGTGATAATGTAATGATCATAACCAAAGATAAGCATAAAAATGAACTATGAGAAATGTTGTGAGTGCATGACCTAGAACCAAATACTTTATGTACTTTTATTACCATTACATATATTCTTTTTGGTAGATACACATGTTTATTATTACAATAATAGTGTTTATACTTATGAATCTACTATTTACATGGTAATGTACTTATATTAAATTTCATATCAAATGGTAATAGCAGTTCCCAACTACATTGATAATGTTGAGGTACTATGATAATAATATTAAACATTTGTACAAAGGTCTAAATACATCACAATGACAAGACATAGATTATGTCTGAATATCAGGTGATGGGGGATCTTAAACATTGATACTTCTTCTCATAAAGTTCTCACTTGGTAAACTTGACTATATGAGATCATGAGGAATGACCTTCCAATAGAAACACCACATGTTTCATGTGTAATTGATTGTTCCTATCTATAAAATTTTGTATTGGTATTTAGAATTGAAATCATTATTTTTGTGTACCATTTTATTGTGTTCTTTGATGCAAGTAAAAAACCATGACATTGAAGTTTTGGAGAGGAAACCTATATTTGGTATGTCATTGGTGGCATGGCATTAGTTGAATGATTAGGATATAATTTTTCAGTTTGAGGAAGAGATATCTCATGGGCCCAAGTTTACAAATATGGTAGTACCTTTATTAAATACATGGTTATGGGACAATAAGTTAAGTCCCTTCAGCATAGTCATGAAATATATAAAGTAATAAAAGGATGATGACACAAGTTTAAATCCTACTTTATGAGATATTTTTAGACAAAGAGATAATATTACACAAAATATATTCCTAGAAGGTAGTCATAACTATGCCATTATTTATCTCCTAAGGGGCCATGATGGGTTTCTATACTCATATTGTGGTCTATGGGTCATAATAACTACTATCGAGGTAATGACCTAAAGGGTCACACACTAACTGTATCCATAAGTTCCACCTATTCTGTTGAATATGAGTTTAGGATGAGGTGGGTCCCACAAGTAGGGCCAATGAACATCCGAGTGTGATTGATCACAAGTAAAACCAATTCAATTATATTATAAAATTTTATAATAATTATGATTTAATTTATTTGTCAAGGTATTCATAATTTTCTTGATCATAAAAGTGATCACGAGAAAATATAATTTTTTGAATAAATGTAGGATGTTTAAGTTTCATTAAATTATTTGGGGAGATTACAAATTGAGTTAATGGTTATTATTTTATCAAGTAACATTTTAAAGTGTTATAATTGAGTAATAAAATATGTTTGACATTTTTATCAAGTCGTAAGTGTGTGAAAAGGTTTAAAATTAAGCTTATTATTTTATAGGGGCCAAACTTAAATTTTGGAAAGTATAACCTAGATATAAAAGATAATTTTATCCTTTTTAATAGTGATCTCCACCATTTGAAAAAATTTATAGAGTAAATATATACTCTCCTCTCCTCTAAATATCTTATAGGGGGATTACGAAGGAAGAACAAGGTTGGATCAATCCTATCTTCTTGATCAAGTCAGTATTCTTCACATGATAGAAGGGACGTTGTAGAGCTCTTAAATTTTCCATGATAGCAATTTAAAGTCATATATCAATGATCCAAAATATGTAGTGAATATGTGGATGAACTATAGGATGTATAGCTTGGTTTCTTTGACTCAAGACACACCGATGGTGAGGGAATAAAATCATCAATTTCAAATGAACAAGGTACCATTTATGCTTATGTTCGATTTTATTTTTCATGATTAAAATGAATTTAAAATATTCATTTAAAAACGTTTAGCAAGGATTTTTTTGGATCTTGTGTTTTTAACTTGAATACAAACCCAAAATTTTTAAATTATTCATTTTAACACTTCTACAACACCTCAGGTTCCTTCAATTGGTATCTGAGAGGACGTGAAATTATTTACGTCTAAAAATTTGAAATTTCAATTAAATTTTCTATGATTAAAAAAATAGGGTTTTGATATAGTACCAAATAAAATGATGGTGTGTCAATATGAGTTTGCATCACAAAGATATAGTCAATTTAAGATTGATAAGTTTTGTGTAAAATTTATGACAAAAATTAAAGTTTTATTTTTCTTATTCACTTTAATAGCCATTGATGTGACCGATTTTTACTGAAGAGTGATGCAACCACTTTGTGCATTAGACGGAAACTAGTTGGGGTAGTCCATTGGCAATATAATTTTTTTGTGGAATCTTATTCTTTTTAGAAAAAATTAAAAAAATACAGAGCTTCTGTTGGAAGCCTAATTTAAAAATAAAAAAAAATTGTTTTTTGTCCACACCCAAATGGGTGTGGACGTATTGTTCTTCCCCTTTATGAGAAAGGGAATATTTTTGTCACCCCATTAATTTGGGTGGCCCTACCTAATATATATATATATATATATTATAACATATATTATATATTATCATATATTATATATATATATTATGTGTGTGTGTATATTTATATATATGTCCTTTAAATTGATGCCCAACTATACATGGGCCGAACTGGTATAGTATAGGTTCAAATATCCTAACTCATCACTAGCCCTAAATTAATATCTTGGGATCTTCTTTATGTCCAAATATACCCAAAAACTTATGAAAAAATGTCAAAAATTAATTTTAATTATATGTGATTTAATAAACTTATTATGAGTGCTTTATGATGCATCAATTATAAATCAAAATTATTTTAATTAATGTTATTGAATTAAAAATACCCATGATATTTTTTTTAGAAAATTTAATTTTTCTTATGCTATATAATTTAATGTTAACAGATCAGGAGCCAAGACCAACCCATGCATGTTTGGTTTATTATATATTTAATTTTATGATTTAATTTAAGGTTTTAAAATGTAATAAATATTTTATTTTGAAGATCTATAAATCATCCCTCTGCCTTTAATTTACATATGGGCCTGCATGTCTAAATTTAAGTGATAAAATGTATTTTTGAATGTTGAGTTCCCCTCACCCGCATGTGAGTATACATTGTAAAGATTAGATGATTTCTTGGAAAAGAGGTTTGAGTCAAGATCTAATATATAACAAACATGTGAAGTTTATGGGAGTTGAGGTCACTGCAATTCAAGTCCGATATTAACTTAATTATTTCTCCTAGGTTCTTAGTTAATCCATTATTTTATAGATGGTTTAACAAATAGTTTAAGGCTCATGATCACATCATTATTTATTTATTTTATCTTGTGCATGATTTATTATTTTTTGGTGTTTTTGTTTGGCTTCTTCTATGTTTCCCTATTAGTTGTTCTCTGTTTCGATGGAACGATGCAGTTTTCGGCTTGGTCTCCTTCTAAGGACTCCATTTTTTCATCCCTTCTTTGACGTCCTGGTCCTGTGCTATGTTCCCTGTCGGTCCGGTGTGCGAGTATTCATGGAGGTTCTGGAAGGTGAGGATCAAGTGGTGGTGCATCTCCGTGAGGGCGACTAGCCCACTGCCGAAGGTTCAGATGGTTTTATTATTGTGATTTAATGGTTTTTGGTGGTGATGATAGAGTTCTTCGTTGAAATTTTTAAGATAGCGGTGGTGATTGGTTGTGGATTTCTTGGTTCTGTGCCCCGATTCTCAGCTCCAGTGAGGATGGTCAATGACGATGAAGGTGATTCAGTGAGAGTTACAACGATGATGTTCGATGTGGCTGGAATAATTGGGATGATGAAAACTAGTCATGATATAAACTTCAGTGATTTCGATGGGCTGAAGACGGTGATGGTTGGCCAAAGATGTGATGATGGTGCATCACAGATAGGTCAGGGTAGTAATAGAGATGGGTGTGCATCTTGAGGCAGATGTGTGAATCACAGGTGATGATGACTTTGGATTTGAAATTTGAATTTTTCATCTTTTTGGATGGAGTTTTTGGCGGTACTTTGTCTGAAAGGAAGTTGGTCTGTGAATTTTTAATTCAGTATGATGTTTGTTCATCATCTAAGTAGGGTTTGTGCTGATGGTTTGAGGAGGTTTTTGTATGGTTCCCACTTTCCCAAAAGTGACTTTTTATATAATAAAAAAATGGATTGTGGATAAAATGAACATTTACAATGAATGTTTTTGATTTAAAAGAATGGTTAAGTTGTGAGTGTGATCAAATAGAACAAGCATGCTAAATAGAAAATAATTTTATTTGTCGATATTAACTTATAAAATCCCTCAAAGAAAATATTAATTCATTAAATTCTATAAATCACTTGAATTTGGACATAATAATTTTTTAGGTGCTCGTTAGCCCTAGTTGATGGTTCCTCATACTATCTGGGAGTCCTTATGATAGTGGTAGGTAAAATTAACTAATATTGGTAGAAAAATAGTATCCATAGCTAGATTTTTTCAAATTTATAGGAAAATAATTGATAAATTTAAAGTAATTATTTATAGAAGATGAGAATCCATTAAAAAGATAAAGGATCCGTATGTTAATACAGCTAGCCAGTCAAAATCGTACCTTAGAATCTTAGAGTAAGGGAGATTCCAAAGCTCAATTTATGAAGAGAGGTTTAAGGATAATTTTCACTAGAATAATCAAGTGAATGAGTGTTAAAAATATAATATTTTAGAGAGACTAGAATTCAATAAAATAGAGGGATACATTTAAAATTAATAATTTGAAAATTTCTACTAGTAATTAGGATAAAAGTACTAATATGATAGTGTTTATTTTTGAAGAAAAATGGAAAATAATACCACATATACACTATAATTAGTATTGTACAAAGAAAATGTCCTCACTAATTCTAATTTATAGGAGTATTACTAGAACTTGTGAAAAGTTATATGAAATAGGGAAGTCTTTGTATTAGAGTCCCCGCTATCTATTAAGCCACCTTAGGAAGTGAGGGTAGGAAAAATGATTACTGTAGACACATATATATTTAATTTAATGTTTTCATTATAACACTATCATCAATGTCCATTGTGTTGTGGATAATTAATAAGGACTTGGATGGTTTCACATGTTGTATCATATATGAGAAGCTTTCATGGAGAAAGTGAATTGATATATGAGTGGGTGATGATTACACTGAATATTGGTAAATTGAAAGACAAATCATGATCTTTAAATAAATATATTTATAATATCTTCATCACACAAATTAATCCATTTTCATTTAAAATTATAAAATGAATAAAAAATAGAGAGAATGATTCATTACCTTTTGGGTAAGGCTATCCAAGTTGATAAAAACTTAAGGAAAGTTTATTCTTTAGTTCTTATGGTGAACAAGTTGAACAAAAAGGTAAAAAGGCCAATGGAAAGTGTGATGCCAAAGGTACCTTCTCAAAATCCTTCAAATAAAAGAGGTTTATAACTATACAATAGGCTATTTGATTTACATGTCATGAGATAAGTCAATGTATGTTTAAATGTAATGAACTGAATTACAGAATCAAGTATTCACTTTTTCTTTATGAATATTCATCATTGTATATAATATTTATTTTATACTACATGGGTATTATATACAATATTAATATCACATATTTGCATTTAAATATAGTAACTAAGTAAGTATTGAAACATTATAATAAGTATGGTGAATTCTCCAAGTGACTGAGAAGGGATGAATCTTAAGTCAGCGGTGAGAAGTTCACAACTTCTATTTTCCATTATTAATGGTTTTTGTTGAACTTTTATTTAGTATAACTAAAAAAATTTATCTCATGTGTCCTTTATACACAAGGATACATTATTCCAAGTTTATAATGAAAAGTTGTTTTTGGTGTCTATTACTCAACTAATAGTTCAGTAATGATATATCATTGGAAATACATGATGAATATAGAATATAATACATAGTTATACCCAGATATGAAAAGATAGTTATTTGTTAAGTAAAACTAAAGGTAGTTTTAAATTATATACCTGATATGATATTTATAATATTTAGTGATAAATAACTTAGGTATTTTCAATGTATTTAATTATATAGTTTTGGAAAAAGAAACCTTTAACAGTAAAGGTATGCACAAAGCTTTCAAAATTTGTTCACCTAGAGAGGGTGAACTATTACAAGGTTAAACTAGTGGTAAATATACTCTATAATATTCATTTATGTGATATTAAGGAATGTAAATGTGAATTATGATATATGAATGGTTAGAATATATGAGTTACTTAGATCTTGTTTGATGAAGAATATCTTGACCAAGCATTCATCAATCATGAAATGTATAGTGGATTTATTCTTAAACTCACATTTCCTTATAAACATAAAATCTATGATGTTATTAAGTATGATCAAGGATGAGTTATACATAAAAACATTGACCAATAAAATGTAGCATTGAATAATTACTAAACTCAAATTTCCTTATACACATCAGATTCATTATGTAAGTAAAAGGAGAATCAATGTGGAAACTAATTTTACTTACAGAAAATTCCATTATTTTCCTAGACATGGTTCAAAAATAGAAGTGTTATCCCATAAACATATGCCAACTATAATGAAAAATCTATATCATATGAGTTATTGTATGATATAAATCCATTATTTCATAAAAAAGTGTTTAGATGAAAAGTTTTTATTAAGAACATAAACAAAATTGCATCAAGCAATACATAATATGCATCTAAAGTAATTATCCCAAAGTTTTATAAGGATATTATAAAAATACATATGATAGAAAATGATAGTCAAGTAATATACTATTTTATTTAAAAGGGTGGAATTCTCTATTTTAGATTGTGAGAGAAATATTTAATTGGATTTATTCAATGATGAAAATGCAAAAATAGTAAGCATAAGAACAATTTCCACAAGAGCACATGGAAAATAAATTTCAAAGGCACATACTACGTAGTAAGGTTAAAACCATAGTGGGGGTTTGAAATTCACCATGGATGGTGATATTTTATTCATTGAGAATAATCAATATTACAAGTAAGCAGTAAATGGAAATTGGATAAGACTAACAGGTTCTATTGAAATTCAATAATGGACTCCATATATCAAGGTAAAAGTTATTAGTATTTTGAATGTTTCAAATATTTACACTATGGTGGTATTAAATAGAAACATTACATGGGTGGTAAAATTATTGTACCAATAATTCACAATTATTTATACCAAGTCATGATGCCTAAATACATTATAATTTTAATTTTCATAGATACTTTTTATGACCATTTCATGTTAGGAATTGGATGTAAAGACCAAAAATATTTGAGGGTGTATATACAATGTAACTAGAATGGTTTAGCAACACCATAAAATTACAATAAGGGGTTAAAGTTACTAAAATCCAATTTTGGGATGATTTAAGCAACAAGATCATAGAATATTCATTTGTAATGAAATTTTTACATGAATATAAAAGAGGTTAGTGGGAGGACCACAATTTTCTAAGTAAAATATGTTAGATAAAATATGAAAAAAACCATTGGTCTAATAAGTAGTTAAGGCTAGAATGAAAGTATCTATATAGAGATTGACTTAATGTAGTAACCAAAGTTTTAAGGAACAAGATCTAACAAGGTTTATCTAATGGGTTTCTTAGACCAAGTCAAAGTACATATACTGACATGGTATTCAGAAATAAAATTTTGAAAAATTCTAGAGAGAATTGTTACCACTATCACATGTAATAAATCTATCTAAGAAGACATATATGAGACATATGAGGAGATTAATGTTGTAAGTATAATTCCTATGTTTTTATCATGTATCAATCAAATATTCCTTACTATGTATATAATATAATATTTAAAACATATAATTTATGGTTGGAAAATATCATTTGAATCCAAAAGAACTACATGGGAATCATTGAGAACTATCTAATTGTGCTTTAGAAAGTAAAAGGAATATGTACATGGTAGTTGGAGAGGAAGGGAAACTAGTTTTAATGGGACAAAAACTAGTATTAATTTAGATAAATATGATTTAATATCACAATTAGTCTATGGAAATGAGCAAGTGAATCTCATTCAATCTAGTTTCAGCCATATATATAAATGCCGAGTACATTGAAGCTTCTGATGATACTAAATAAGTTGTGTAAAAACAAAACAATTTGTTCCAGTTCTTGGAATTGTACCTAGTAAGTAAAATTTTATCATTATTATGATAATAATTTTACTGGTATTATCCATGATTCTAGATTTTTTTTATAGTAGATGAAAGGTATATGCTTAGGGATATATTCTCTTGATGGATTTTACTCAGAGAGGTGAATTCACAGTTTACAGAGTAGTCACATGGGATAATGTTGAAGACCACCTGACTAAATCCATATCTCAACAGAAGCATGATACTCATGTGAGAGTTAGCGGGTTGAAAATTGTTATCAGATGACTCAAGTGAAAGTTAGAGTGTTGTGAGTGGGTTCTCTAGATGTAACTCCTTTATGTACTTTGATTACCATTACATGTATACAGTTTGATATATACATGTGTTTATTATTACCATAATAGTGTCAACACTTTTGAATCCACTATTTACATGGTAATTTCATTAGATTATGTGTCATATCAAATGGTTATAGAAGTTTCTAGATATAATGAGAACCTCAAGGTAATATAACAATAATCTTAAACATATATCCTATAGTTGAAATAAATCATACTAATAAGAAACAAATGATGTCTGACTATTAGGTTATGGGGGATCCTAATCATTGAGACTTTTTATCATGATGTTCACACATGGTGATCTTGAGTACATGAGATAATGAGGAAAACAATGTCAATAAAAACACCACATGTTTTAAGAATCATTGGTTGTTCCTATCTATGAACATGTGTATTGGTCTCTGGACTTGAGATCATTATTTATGTGTATTATTTGATCGCATACTTTGATGTTTTAAAAAATCCATGACATTGAATTTCTCATGAGGTATTGTGTGTTGGGTGAATTATTAGTGGTATGACATTGGTTAAATGATGAAGAATAAATTTATCACTTTAGAGTTAAGGAAGATATATCACTACTAAAAAACTGGCCTTTAACAGCGTTGGTACTTATCATCGCTAGAAAAATGCTGATAAATGGAATATTTATCAGCACTAAAGAAAGTGCTGATAAATTTAACCTTTTATGAGTGCTTTTTTTAGTGCTGATAAAAGGAACCTTTATCAGTGCTTAATTTTTAGCACCGATAAAGGAAACCTTTATCGGTGCTTTATTTTTAGCACTGATAAAGGGTATTGTTTATCAACACTTTATTTTTAGCATCGATAAAGGGTACCGTTTATTAACGCTTTATTTTTAACATTGATAAATATTTATTTCATCAATGATTTTTTAGTGTTGATAAAGGTACCAAAAAATAAAATGATATAATTAAATAAATAAAAAAATAAAAAATAGTTTATTAAAAAATATTAATTTTTTTATTAATTAAATAATTATTGATAAAAATAAATAAATTGATTATACATTATTAATTATTAAAAATTTTATTAATTAGATAATTATGATAATTAATGTTATTAAAATTTATATATTCAATATATAGATATATATTAATGTATATAAATATGATTTATATATTACAAAATATTTATGTGCTTTACATTAAAAAATAATTTACTTTTTGAATAATGGTTTATAAATTAAAAACAATATGAATTAAAAATATTGACTAATTGTATAGTACTTGACATATAGTTAAATGTCATTTGACTTTTTAATTTAACATAAATCAAATTTGTGTTGTATCGATTTCACATATACGTAATTAATGCATTTTTATATACAATGCACACACAAAAAACGTATCCATTTTTTCAATATTGTTAAATGGTACTTATTATTATTAATTTATTCAATTTAACTCATTTTTAACATATATTCATGCCCTTAAAATTAGATATTCCTTAATAATGTGAAAAATATATTTTTTAAAAAATATTTAAAAATAAATATATTTTTAAACGTATATTTATTATATGTATACAATTATATATTCATAATTATAAATAAATATTTTTTTAAAAGTATTTATATAATTATAAATAAATAATTATATATATTTAAATAATTATTAAATTTATTATAAATTTACTTAAATAATGAATATATTTACTATATTTATATTTATATATATTTATTAAATATATATATGTATAATTATATTAATATATATAATGATATAAATATTATTTTTAAAAAATTTCTATAATTATAAATAAATAATTATAAAATTATAATAAATATATTTAAAAAGGAATATATTTTCTATATTTATATTTATATATATGTATTAAGTATATTTACATATTTACATTTTTTTATAATTATAATTATAAATCCTTTATCAACACTTAAGTAATAAGATATGATAAAATCATCTTTATTAGTGTTTTTTTCGCACTAATAAAGATGATGCTTTATCAGTGCTAAAAGAACCACTGATAAAATGAATATTTATCAGCATAGATAAAAATTGATTTTATTAGTGCTTATTACTTGAGCACCGATAAAAGTACTCTTTATCATTTCTTATTTGTAAGCATTGATAAAAGTGTCCTGATCTATTTGAAAAACTCTAACCATTTGTGAATCTGTCATATATTAGAAGCTTTCCACAAAAGCCACCTACTGATGGTGCTCATCCTCGACAAATCGAAGCTCAAATCACACAACTCGACTACCTCCAATTGGATGAAAATCTCGTTCGAAATTTGGTGTTTGATTTAAGTTATGGTTTCTGAAGAGGATCTCATATTTTCTTCAACCTAGGGAGGTAGGCCTTCAAATTTTATTTGTGTATTTTTGTTTTTGTTTTTGATTTCTTCTTCGACGATGTCATTATTTTTGGTCCGGTGATTGTATACTATTTTTATTTTATATTATGAACATAACAATTTATTGATGATCCATTGTTTGATAGACTACCAATGTATGGACCCTCTCAATATATGGAGTTATTGGTTATATCTAACACTAAACCTTGGATTTATTCATTTTTGTTTTACTGCTATGTTTTATATCTTCTTACTAAATATATTTTTTTCATATATGTATATAAATGTGTAGAAATTTTCATGTATATTATTTTTTATTGACTACTGATTTGAGGCACATTGGTGGTTCCCTAATGATTATATATATACTTACAACTTTCATGGACACCTCAGTGGACATGAAGCTTCAAATGCTATTTTTCAGGAACCAAGTTATCGGAGTGATGTATGTTCCTCTATTGGTTATATGTATCATATGATCAATTTACTCTTAGAATTCACTATGAAACTTAGTTTTCTTATGGAGTAGATTCAAAGGGGCCATCCCTAGTTAAGAACATGAGTTTTTATCACATAATGCATTTAATTTTTGAATCATTATGGTGCATTTAGTTTATGTTATGTTTGAATATCAGGTTTTTATCTAATTGATATTTCTTATAGAATATAAGTTAGTTTTTATACATGAAATGTATATGTGTATATATATATATTTCATCATTTATTTCCATAGTTGTTTGTCTAATAGGTATGGCTATATTGGGTAATGATGATTTTGGGTCTGCTTGTCCATTGACCCCAGGGTCATGTTTGAATTTTGTTCGACCTCTGGTACTAATTGTTTATATTTGGGGGGGAGGGTACCACCTCCCATTTATAGTTTATTACAACCAAAGTATAGACCATCCTTTAGTCACTTGGAGGCGTGTTAGAGGTCATATGATGATCTGACCTGGTGTTGTTTGGGTAATTTAGGATACGATCCTTACACTATCCATCTCACAAATTACACCTATAAAGTTTAGTGATAATATCATATATTATATACCATTATCTTCCTATCATTATCATATTCTTTTAGATGATTAAACATAGGGTATACATCCATTTCCTTATCTTGTACCCTCATATTAAAGACATAATTTATAACATGATTCATCAGAAATATGATGCATCCCGTATGTGCCTTATATAGGCATCCTTCTCACCACTACCACAAAAATAGGTTTTCATAGCACCACCCTTTATCTGCACTTTTTTAGTGGTGATAAAGGAACCCCCTTTATAATCACTTTTTTTAGTGCTGTTAAAGGGGACCCCTTTATCAACTCTTTTTTTAGTAGTACTGATAATGGGGGGGGGGATTTATTAGTGCTTTTTCCTATCATTGATAAAGTGTATATTTCAAAAAAAAATTCATGAAAAATAATATATTGATAAATAAGTATATTTATATTGATATAAATATAATATATACTTTTTAAATATGTTTTAGATAAGTATAAATAGACTATTGCATTTAATATTTAAGAAAATTAGTGAAAATGGATTTAAAATATTTTAAAAAATATTATTAATTAATAATTTTCTAATTATCATCGACTAATAATCATTTAATAACAATTTAAAGAAAAAAATAAAAAATAAATAAATAAAAGATCTAAAATAAGTTGAAAATGTAACTCAAACTTCAAACAACCATAAATTTTGATCCAGGTGTTCGTTTGAGCTCTACAGCATATCAAATCGAATCCCGTGATGAGCTATATGAACTACTGACCCAATAAAACCTTATTTCACATTTTTCGAGGCCAAAAAAGGCCCAAAAGGCCTCCAAAACTGAGTTTTTCGTCGGGATACCCCGATTTTTTAACATTCAAACATCTATAACATCTGATCTGGATGTCCTCTAGGCCTGTACTACATATCATATTGAAGATAATTTCATGTTCTTATATTTTAATGGTTGTGGAGTTGAAATAGATTTATAGATTAGAAGTTATGGTCATTTTAACATTCTATGGCTTTTCAGATACACACATATATGTATTTATTCGTATATATATATATGTGTGTGTGTGTGTGTTTTATATATGTATGTATGTATTTATTTATTTATAAACACACATAAAAAAATATTTTATACATGTATTTAAAACTAATCTTATAAATATATATTAATATACAAATAAATATATGGATAAAAAATTACAAAAAAATATAAATAGATATAAATATATATTAATATAAGAATATATATATATATTAATATATTAATGAATATATACGTTTTAATATAACTAAATATATTTATATTAATATGAATATATATTAATATAAAAATAAATATAACTATATATATATAAATAGATATATCATTAAATGAAGAAAAAAACTAAATTACTTAGTGGTAAAGGTGTAGGCGTGCAAGGGGGGAGGTCTCTGGTTCGAGTTCTGGTGGAAGCAAGGGTGTGTGGGCGCAAGTGGGAGGGGGTTGTGTGGGCAAGGACAACATGCAGTGAGAGGGAGGGGGCTCCGCCTAGCATTTGGGGGGGGGGGGGTCAAGTGCTGTTAAAAGATCCCCCCATATCATATATATATTTTTAATTTTTTTAATTTTTTTTGAATTTTATCAGTTCTTAAAAAAGCGCTAATAAAATGTGTCTTTTATCAGTGCTAAAAAAAGCGTTGATAAAGGAATTTTTTATCAGCGCTTTTTTTAGGGTTGATAGAAGACACCTTTTATCAGCACTTTTTTTAACGTTGATAAAAGGGGACTTTATCAGTGGTTTTCAGAGTGCTGATAAAAGGGACCCCCCTTTATCTTCACCTCGATTAACAATGATTTTCTACTAGTGTTAATGCCCTTTTCTAGTGTTGATAAAGGCCATATTTGTAGTAGTTCACCCTCACTCTCTTTACGTGGTTGATAATCAAGTATAAGGGATTCTAACAAATTCAACTTCTATTCTTGGTATAATATAATGCATTAGTGACCGTACTGCTTCTAGAAGCTTTCACCAGATATGAGATTCTATTTCTCTAATTTAGATCATAAGGAAAGTGATGTAGTTAAGAAACTTTCCATTATCTACACAAATCAAATAATATTTATTACATTTTAATGATTAGTGATTGTGATGTTATTAATGATTATATTATATCTCCCACTATTTTTTCAAATCCCAATAGCACATATTTTTGTATTTGAAATATCTATGCACTCAGATATTTTAGTAAAAATGATCCATATTTCCCTTCATGAAAGTATTAATCCCCTCGAACTAAGATTTATTCCTTTCTTACCAAATGCACCAAAATGCTATAAAAATAATGATAGTTCTCTCCCTTTTATCAGTAGCATTATTCCTCGATCCATGAAACCACTAATCTAGTTGATTTAATGAGATTTTATTATTCTTGTTTATCATATTTGAGTTTTTATTACTCCTTAATTACCTACATTATATTTTTATTATATTTTATGTGGAGTAATTATTATCTAAAATTTAATTACCCATTTTCTTCAACATACTGAAATTCCTTGAAACAATCAAATGTTGAGTTTCCCTTATTATAATTATATATAACTTTCACTTTTGATAATGAATATTTTATGTGTATTTATTTATATATTGTAAAAAATTAATATTTTATGAACCCAATTGAATGGATATGAACTTAAAATGGATGCATGATAATCATTTGAAAAATTAATATGAAGACAGAGATAAAGAGTTCAACAAGTTTTCAAGAGATCATGTAGAAAACCCTTCTAAAATCCTCTATCCGTGTTTATGTTGTTTTTATTCAAGAAAAATTAGTCTAGAAGAGTTGGAATAACATTTTATTTGTTATGTAATAGATCAAAGTTATAAATGTTTGACTAAACACAGAAAAAACTGAATGTGGACATCAATTGGGATGATATTATGGTTTATGAATCATTTTATATGAATATATTTGTAATAGTTGACAGGGATCACATGGAAGAAATGATGATGGAAATTTAAGATGAACTTTGTGATTGTCCACAATTGTTTGAGGAGTTAAATAGTTGTTCCAAGAAACCATTTTATACTGATTGTACTAAATACACAACATTATCAGATGTATTGATGTTATATAATTTGAAATCTGGTAGCAGATGGAGTGACAACAGCTTTATAGAACTACTTGGTCTTCTAAAAGGTATTCTACTAGAATAAAATCAACTCCCATACCAAACATATGGCGCTAAAATGTTATGTTAAATGGGAATTATATCTAAAAAATATATGTTTTTTCTAAATAATTACATATTGTTTCACAAGGACCATGAATCACTCATAAAATTACCTAAGTGGGGAAAAATTGATACAAGAAAAATGAATCAAGTCATTCAAAATATATATGGTACTTTCCTATCATTTCAAAGTTTAGAAGAATATATGGATGTTATGAGACCACAATATAATTGACATGACATTAAGATACCCGAATTAAAGATGGGAACCTATGTCATCTATTAGATTATCCTAAGTAGAAGAAAATTGATTTTGATTTTCCTAAATTTGAAGATGAGATGAGAAACTTTAATCTTGCATTATCTACAGATGGAATAAATTCTTTTTGTGTAAAAATAAGTACTCATTGTATATGCCCCGTCATGTTGGTAAATTATAACTTTCCACCATGGTTATGCATGAAGCGTAAATACATTATGATGTCTCTAATTATATCTAGACCAAAGCAACTTAGTAATGATATTGATGTCTATTTGGATCCATTGATTGGAGATATGAAATTTATGTGGGATACAAGTGTTATAATTTATGATGCTCATATAAGTGAAGGATTAACATTGAGGGTCATATTGTACATAACGATAATTGACTTCCCAGCTTAAAATAATTTATCAAGATATAGCATTAAAGGAATGTTGGGGTGTACCATTTGTGAAAAAATACATACTCAATTCTATTGAAACATTCCTCAAATATTGTGTTTTTATGACATTGGAAATTTTTACCTCGATGACATAAATACTGATCTTAGATGTCATCATTTGATGGGAATATCAAACAAGGTACAACACCATATCTAGTAATAGGCAATCAAATATATAAAAAAGTAAAAAATATTAACACTATTTTCAGTAAACCATTTTTGAAAAACCTTAAAAAATTAGGTTGGAAGAAGAGATCAATTTTATTTGAATTACCGTATTGGAATTGTTTGTATGTCAGACATTTTTTTGATGTAATGCATGTAGAAAAAAATGTATTTGATAGTGTTATTGGAACATTACTAATTTCTTATGAAAAAATGAAATATGGAATCATGGTTAGGTTGTACTTTATTGAAATGGGGATAAGGTAAGAGTTGGCACTGATGAAGGGTAAAAGAAAAAATTTTCTTCCTCCAGTAGCTTACACTCTACCCAGATAGGAAAAATTTCATTTTTTCCTTTTCCTTACTAGTGTAATTGTTCCACAGGGGTATTCATAAAATATCAAGAATGTCATGTCATTAACTAATTTGAAGTTAAACAGAATAAAATAACATGAATGTCATGTTTTGATAAAATATTTAATGCCTATTGCTTTCCATTTCATTCTTCCTCAAAATGTATGACATACATTAACCAGACTCTGCTTCTTTTTCAAATCCATATGCAGTAAAGTTGTAGACCCGGTGATGTTTCCCATCATGAATAAGAATATTTTAGTAATATTATGTGAATTAGATATGTTCTTACTAACACCATTTTTTTATATAATTGTCCACCCGATGGTTCGCTTGGTCAGAGAGGTTCAACTATGTGGTCCTGTCTATTAAAAATGGATATACCCCATTGAACGATATATGAAGATTTAGAAAGGGTATACAAAGAATTGAATTTGTCCAGAAGTTTGTATTACATAATGATATATTATTGAATAATCTATTGAATTATTTACTGATTACCTATCAAATATTGAATGAATTGGTCTCAAAAAGGCTCATCACATTGAATGCCTTATAGTCAAAGAGATTTCCAAAAGAGATGTTATTATAATTACCATGATAGAGTGGGAGAAATCACATCTTTACATATTACAAAATATTGAAGATGTTGATCCATACATTGAATCCCACAAAGAAATTCTCAGATATTTGAATTCATCAAGGGTTGAAGGATGGGTATCAAATACACATAATCAATAGTTTATAGGATGGTTCAGAGATCAAATTTATAATGAGTTATCTTAAAATCCAAATTCAATTGACGAACGACTTCAATGGCTATCTATAGGACCAAATGAAACTGTTATTTATTACACTACTTTTGTAATCAATGTTTACATGTTCTATAGAAAAGAACATGATGAATTTAGTATGATTAAAAATAGTGGTGTCATGCTTGTGGCTAAAGCAATGCACATATTTGGTTCCAAGGATAGAAATCCAATTTATGAAAATATGTTATATTTTGGAATTATCGAACAAATATACGAGTTGAATTATACAACATTTCTGTGTCCCTTCACTATTACAAATGGGTTGACAATATCAATGGAATTAAAGTTGATGAAATGGGATTTATAGAGGTGAATTTCAGTGTGAAAGGGGAAAAATATGAGCTATTCATAATAGAATCACAAGTATTACATGTATTTTATGTCTCTGATCCAACAAATAAGAATTAGTTGATTTTACTACTGGAGACTAAAAAAAATGTTGAGTCAGATGAAAATTAAATCAAGGATGCCCCTTTCATTGGGACATCACAATCAGTTCATTCTGATCCCAATATAGACAATGTATTATATATTATAGGTGACCACAAAGAGGGGATTTGGATTCTCAATAGAGGAACCAAATCCTTGAAACCTTTAAAAAAATAAAGAGGGTTCAATGAGAAGGTAAAAGTGTTTTTTAATATATTATGTTTTTATTCATAATATTATATATTCTCTACTATATTTACATAATATAAATTAAATGTTTTACTACTCATATAGATAATGTCTTCTGAACATGATGATATTACCAATCCCTCAAAAAAAAACTACAATGAAGGAAAACCTTTGGAAATATGTAAATGTAATGTTATTATATACTTTATCTATTTTTAAAAAAATTATATAATGGAACATAAATTTAATTTTCATTATTCCTTGAAGAGTTCATTTATTTTATAAGATTTATGTCCACGTGTCATGCCTTTGTAGGAAGAGAAATGAAGCTGTATCTGCTTAATCACATAGGTAATCTTGACGTTTTCATAGTAAAACCATTGTCCATATAATTAATGTATTATTTCATATTTATGTTTAATTTATTTATTTTTAGTATTACTAACATAATAATTTTTTTCCTATACAGGTGGATTATATTGTTCGAGTTGGGGTGATCTGTCCATATTTCATGCCTTTCTGCACCAAAACTTCTATAGACTTGTTCTCCATCAAAAAAATTTCACCCCTATAGTGGTTAATTTATCATTTTCTTTCATGTTACCTCCACTACCTTTGTAGGAAGAGAAACAAGGCTGCCTCTACTCAATTATAGAGAAAATATTTATGTTTTCACAGTAAAATAATTGTTCATATAATTAATGTATTGTTTCATATTTATGTTTAATTTATTTCTTTGTAGTATTACTCACATAATAATTTTTTTCTTATACAAGTGGATTATTTTGTTTGATATGGGGTTCTCTATCAATCTTCCATGGATTTATACACAAAAAATTCCACATAATTCTTCTCCCTCAAAACCTTTTCACTCTTACAATTGTCCATTTATCACTTTCTTTCAAGTTACCTCCATTACCTTTGTAGGAAGAGAAAGGATGCTACCTCTACTCAATTACACAGGTAATATTGATGTTTTCATAGTAAAATCATTGTCAATAGAATTAATGTATTGTTTCATATTTATGTTTAATTTCTTTATTTTTAGTATTACTCACATAATAATTTTTTTCTTATATAGGTGTATTTTTTGTATGAGTTGGGGTGCTCTGTCCATATTTCATGACTTTCTACACCAAAACGTCCACATACTTCTTCTCCCTCAAAACCTTTCACCCCTATAGTGTTGAAATTTATCACATTCCTTAAAGTTCCCTTCACTTCTCAATTATAGAGGTAATCTTGATATTTTCACAGTAAAATAATTTCTATAGAATTAATGTATTATTCATATTTTTTAATATTACTCATAATAATTATTTTCTTATATAGGTGGATTCTTTTTTTCAAGTTGATGTGGTTTGGTCTAAGTTTCTCATATAGTGTTGAAAATTTGAAAAATAAAGTCAATGGAAATCATGGTAACATTTAAATTTATGATTGTTTTGAGACATTGGGATGAATATAAATTAGTCACACCTCAATCCAACACATGATGTGACCGATATGATTCCAAGTACATCTTTCTATTTAAAATTGACATTAATTTTATTAAAAAAGGAAACTTACATTCTCAAAACCAATAAAAAATATTTATATTGTTTTGATACTTTAAGAAAACAATCCATATGTCATTTTTGACATATAAGAATCAACCTCACCTCAATCTGATACCTGATGTGCCTGATATGACTCAATGTGCATGTTATCTGTTTAAAATTGACATTTGACTTTAAAAAGTGTCCCTCACTAAAAATTGAGAAAACACACTCATATTGTTTTGATAATTTAGTGAATTGATTCATAAATCATTTTTTATGTATAGGAATTAGTCTCATGTCAAATAGATACATGATGTGACCCATACGAGTCAAAGTTTGTGTTTCAAGTTTAAAATGACATTTTAGTAAAAAAGAAAAGTGATGTACTAAAAAATGAGAAAAAAATTCAGATTGTTTTTATAATTATGTAAAATGATCCATAATTAATTTGGGATGTGTAGGAATTAACCTCACCTTATTCTGATGCACGGTGTGATCAGTATGAGTCTAAGTGTGTCTTTATTTAAAATTGACATCAATTTTAGTAAAAAAATGGCCTACTAAAAACTGAACAAATACATTAAAATTGTTTTAAAACTATAGGAAAATTATCTATATGTTATTTGAGATGTGTATGAATTATCCACACCTTAATCCAACACATGGACTGACCTGTAGAACTCTAAGTGTGTGTTTTTATTTAAAATTGACATCAATTTTAGTAAAAACGATAACCGACCTACTCAAAAATGAGAAAACTCATTCACATTGTTTAAATACTTTAGGAAAAGAATCCATAAGTTATTTGTGATGTGTAGTAATGAAACACACCTCAATATGATACACACTGTGATCAGTATGAGTCAAAGTGCATGTTTTAATTTTAAAATGATATTTTAGTAAAAAAGATAAGTGAATTACTCAAAACCAAGAAAACACATTCATATTGTTTTTTATACTTTAGGAAAATGATCCTTAAGTGTTTTTAGAAGTGAATTAATTATCCCCACCTCAATATGATGCATGGTGTGACCGGTATGACTTCAAGTGCGTGTTTTTATTTAAAATTGACATCAATTTTAGTGAAAAGGCTAACTACCCTACTCAAAATCGAGATAACACATTCACATTTTTTAAATAATTTAGGAAAATGATCCATGATTTATTTTTGATGTGTATGAATCATACTCACCTCAATATTATACACAATGTGATTGGTATGGGTTAGATTACTTGTTTCAATTTTAAAATGACATTTTAGTAAAAAAGACAGGTGACATACTCAAAATTGAGAAAAAAATTAAGATTGTCTTGGAACTTTAGGAAAATGATAAATAAGTCTTTTGGGATTTTTTGTAATTAGTCTCACATTAATATGACGCACAATGTGACCGGTATGACTCAAAGTGAATATTTTTATTTAAAATTATCATCAATTTTAGTAAAATGTCCAATTGACCTACTCAAAACCGACTAAACACATTCTAAATTTTAAATACTTTAAGAAAATGATACATAAGTCATTTTTGATGTGTAGGAATCAGCCTCAACTCAATTTTATACACAATGCAATCATTATGAGTCAAAGTGCATGTTTAAATTTTAAAATGACATTTTAGTAAAAAAGACAAGTGGCGTACTCAAAATCAAGAAAACACATTAATATTTTTTAAAACTTTAGGAAAATGATCTGTAATTAATTTTGGACTTGTAGGAATAATATTCACCTCAATCTGACATACATTGTGACTGGTATGACTCAAAGTGAGTCTTTTTATTTAAAATTGTCATCAATTCTAGTAAAATGGAGAACTGACCAACTCAAAATTGAGCAAAAAAATTTGAATTGTTTTGATACTTCATGAAAAAAATACATAAGTCATTTTTGATGTTTAGAAATCAGTCTCACATCATTCCGATACACAATGTGACCGATATGACTCAAAGTGTCCGTTATCAGTTTAAAATCGACATTTTAGTTTAAAAAGTGTCACTCACTGAAAACCAATCAAACACTCTCGGATATTCCTAATAATTTAGGAAAATTATTAATAAGTTATTTGTGACATGTAGGAGTCTTTTTCACATAATACTGATACACGATGTGATCAGAATGAGTCAAAAGTGCATGCTTCTAGTTTAAAATGACATTTTAGTAAAAAAGACAACTGACATACTCAAAACCAAGGAAAACAATTCATATTTTTTATTGATACTTTAGGAAAATAATCCATAAGTCATTTGATAGGTGTTGTAATCATCTACATCTCAATCTGATGCATGGTGTGACCAGTATGACTCCAAGTGCATCTTTTTATTTAAAATTGATATCAATTTTAGTAAAATTAACACTTTCTATTAATTTATTTCTTTATATTGTTACTAAAATAAGATTTTTTTTCTTATACAGGGGGATTATTTTTCTTGAGATGGGGTGGTTTTTTTAGAAATAACACGAGTTGGTTCAATATTAAAAGATAAAGGAAAATTAATGTTTTTGAATGTATGTAATAATTTGTATTTATGTAATTGTATAAACCAATGTTTGAAATGTTTTTAATATAGAGGTTTTTCTCGTGTTTGTGTTGTAAATTTAATTTCATTTAAATCATGTATTGGTACTTATTTATGTTGACATCTAGTGTGTTTCTAGTGATTGGTTGTGCTGTTACAGTACATTGCAATGGTGCTGCAGTGTGCTATTACAACACACTGCAATATGGCCCTTTATCAGTGCTTTTAAAAGAACTGATAAAAAGTCCTTTATCAGCATTTTTATAAGGGTGGATAAAGATATACTTTATCAGAACTTTTATATGCACTAATAAATGGTTCCTTTAGTGGTGCTAAATTAAAGTGATAATAAAGGACCCCTTTATTAGTACTTTTTCAGCACTGATAAAAGTCCTGGACTTTTAACCTCTCTCATGTAGTTAGCACTTTTATAGTGCTGATAAAGGCCATTTATAATGTTGTTGAAGTCCAATTCACTACAAAAAAAGGGATTTTTGTGATGGTGTATTTGTGATGGGATCTCTTCGCAAATGGCCCGTTGCGGAAAAGGGTGTCACAAATATTACCTTTTCTGATGGTCCATCACAAAAAAGTTATTATTTGTGATGGGCAGTTTCAGTATCGCAAATAGGGTCAGTGATTATTTTAAAAACCCTATGGCGACGAGCTGACCACCTATCACAAATAGTTTTCCCAATTTTTTTTAAAACCTTTTGCGACAGACCATCACAATTAGTATTTGAGATGGTTCATTGCAAATACTATGAAAAAATACAAATAATAAAATAAAACCTTTTGCAACGGTCCCGTCCCAAATAGTTGAAAAAATAAATAAAAAAATTAAATAAAATAATATTAATAATAATATAATATTAATATAAATGAAATCATAATATTAATATTTGTATAATAATTTTTTTTATAAAATAATAATAATAATAATAATAATAATAATAATATAATAATAATAATAATATAAGTAAAATAATAATATTAATATTCGTAAAATAAAATTAATTATAAAATAATTATATAATAATATAATAATATAATAATATTATTATTAATATTAATTAAATAATAATATTAATATTCTTAATATAATAAAAACCTAAGTATTTACAAAAATATAAAAATATATTAATTAATAAAATAATAAATATAATAAAAAATTAAATAAATAATAAAAACTGTAATATTCGAAACAACATGAAAAATGCACTATTTAAACCTTTAAATAGTTAATATTATATAAATATTACATTCAAATGTTTCATTATAAATTAAAAATACATCACTGAGGGGGAGAGTCGTCTGGAGGAGCTGGAGGAGATGGTAGAGGGAACTCCACCCCTAAACTATGAGTTAGACGCTGCGTGTAGTCCATCTTCTCCTGCTCCTACTGATGCCGCCATCGACACATCTCATTCTGCATCTCTTACTGCTACTGCTGATGCTATTGTAGGAACTCTTCCTCTTGCTGCTATTACCACAGACGCATCTCCTCCTACTCCTTACACATAGTCTCTAAAAGCTCACTCTGAGCTCAGAGCTTCTCTTGATACTGTGCATGAGATGATGATGACTCTCCACGATCTCCGATTGAGCTGGACGCTGACACCACAGAGGTTCCATAAAAACCCACAGGGGTCAATCGAGATCCAATACCAACAACTCGACCTTTCTCAAAGGCATACTAGGTCACCTATATCCATGTTGCCTCATCAAATTGGGGAAGTGGTCTGACCATTGGTCTCAGCCTGACTCTCACTATGTGTCTGAGACGTCATGACCTCATATGACTACTTCAATTAAAATTTTAATTTAAAATAGTTAAAATATTATTTGTAGTTAAATTTAAAACTCAAAAAGAAATTATACTGACCACAACATGATGCTGGCGAGCACATCTAATTTCTCCAATGGCTAAATCACTATACATCCTCCTATAAATATTGCACTCCATAATATCGGGCTGTGCGACTACCTATATGAAAATAAAATAAACTGTTTACATTTAAATTTATATACAATATTTTAAAAAATGTACTTACTATATGCTCTCTATGTGTACTAAATGTACGATTACCGACTCAATGTGTCACCTCCTGTCTCCTCTGATTTTTCTGACCTACTGATGATCTACTCTAAAACCGCCTACTCAACCAGTGTGTACATAATCCATCCCAAACTTGAGATGAAATATAATCAGATCAGTGGATGCGACATGTCTCATAAAACACTGTCACTCATGCTTTTTTCCATTGCTTTCCTTTTCAAATTTTGAAAAAACTTAGTGCAACACAGATGCATAGATCCCTACCATGCCTTCTAGATAACCTCACACATACTCTAATCAATGGGATACCATAAAACCTATAAATAATTTATAATTATAATTTATTAATTAAATTAATTTCAAAATAAATATTTTTTATTTACATACCATCCAATTATCGAACATGCAATGCTGTCCATCAATGGGAATTTGATCCCATGAAACTCATGCATCAGAAAAATAATTATGCAATATAGAGCTCCCCTATCCAATAACTATACGTGTAAAGCTGTAAAACAAAATCAATCAAACAATTAGAATATAAATAAATTAAAAAAACTAATTAAAATACATAGGTAAACACACCTCTGTATGCGTGGATCAAACCTAAGATGTGGATGTCGCTTAGGGATAGGGTCAGGAATCATCAGTCAGGAAAGACCACACCCCCTCTGAGTTCCCCCTAAACCACTAGTAGTCTGAGGGTCAGATGATCTGACATCCTTCTTGTCCAAAGGTAGATCAACCTCCTGCAACAGACGATACATATCCTCATCCATCTGAAACACAAAATGATTTTTGTTAGAAAAAAATTGAAAACAACTATTATATATAGATATATATTATATATTATTATAACCAGCATTTAACTGTGTCAATGTCCATCTTCATCCTCATCTTCAAGGCCATCGATGTCAATGTCTTCATCTTCCTCCCCAGAATAATCAATTTCCATATTAGTTTTAGTTTCATCATCTATTATCATTTCAAATTCAGTTGTTACATCATTAGCATCATCATCATCATCATCTCTTAACTATGGGGTGTCATCAAAGATATTTGTGTCTCTTCATGAAAAATATGGATTTGGAGGAGTCTCTTGAAAAATTTCAATTCCTTTCACTTCAGCGGAACGAAATTAACTTTTAGTAAACTGATTCTATTGAGATTTAATTTTTATTATACTCCACCAATCTCCTAACCCCTTGAAGTAGCACAATAATTTTCATAATAAATTTTATGTGTCTGAAGAGATAATAAAAATGTTTCATTTACTACAATAAGATTTTTATATTTAATATCAACGATTCCATGGATCAAATGAACACACAAGACTCTCTCAATATCAACCAATGACATTTAAACATCATTATGTAATGCTTTCCTAAATTACAGAGTTTAATGATTTCTTATATCATGCTATAAAAGTCAACTTCTGTTTGTCTATGATGAGATCCTCTCAAGAAGATACCGCAATTCATTGTTTTTTTGATTCCCCATATGCATGTGTATGAAATTGAAAACCATTCACCACATATGCATTATAAGATTTAACCATTTTGTATGGTGGGTTACTCAATACACACAATCGACTATCAATTTTATCAACATGTTGTGATACTTGAAAATTTGTAAAACAATTATCACTATAGCAAGTATTAAATTGATTTTTTATGTGAAATCAAAAATAATTTATGTTACTAGTTTTTGAAACTAGTAGAATATTTTTTGATGACATTCTTCAAGAGAAATTGCTGTAATATGTGGAAACTATTTCTTAATATGATTGTCATATAACCTAAAAATAAAATAAGACTAATTTAATTTTAAAAAAATTAGAGAATAAGAGATAGGAGCACTCACAATATAAATGGTGTCATTTCTTCACAGTTGAGAAAAATATATGTATGAGATCTTTGATGTTAATCATCTGAAATCCATCGTTCATGAACTTCAATGAATCCAAGTTCAGGCTGATGGAAAACTGATAATTGATTTCTCATTTCATCATCAAAATTTTCCTTATTATGGATCATGTAGTTGTTTTTTAAGGGATATTAATATTGAAAGTAACGAGATAAGGAAAAAATAAATTTCCTCTTTCAAATAAGCTTCTGTAATTAATCATTTAATTGATGCTTTGTTACATACTTTTTTTTTCAATTTCTTCAAACATCTCTCAAATGGGTACATCCATCGGAACTGTACCAGACCTTCTTTGTCTATTGTTGATGAAAAAATTTCTCAAAAAAATATGACATGTCTATTAGTGCATCCAAAATCATAGCATTTAACAAACCTTTTAATCTAATCGGTAGAATTATTTCTATTAAAACATGACAGTCATGACTTTTCAATTCAGTAATATCACCATTTCTGACACATCTGTCCAAATTGGAAGCATAACCATATGGAAGTCTCAAATATGAAATACATTGACAAAATAATAAGCGACTCTATTTGGACAATGTACAAGCTGCTTTTGGCTTAATTAACTTATGTGATCTGACATTTTCAAATAGTTCAAGTTCCAATCATTTGAAAATTTGGGCAAGATCTAATCATGCCTTTACATTATCTTTGGTCTGACCCAGTGTATCTAAAATTTTATGAAATAAATTATCAAAATAGTTCTTCTTAATATGTATCACATCTAAAATGTGACAGACCAACAAATCATACCTATATGAAAATCCTAAAAATGGTTTGTTTTATACAATTGTTCTCTTTTCCTAACCCATTAATTTTCTGTTGGTTTATTATTGGTTCAAATGTGATGGGAGGTAATGAAGAGATAATTTATTTTAACTATTTACCTAATATCATTATTCGAGGACCATATTTTTCAAATGTTCATTTTCTGTAGTGATATTTGTTTCTTCAAAAAGTATAATCAGTTGGAAGAAATCTGTGATGAAAGTAGAAAAAACAAGGTTTTTTCTATTGATGAGCATAAATTCTTTACTATCTCTCATACAGTATGGACATGATTTTGGACCATGTGTACTCTAGCTAGATAACATGTCATTTATAGGTAAGTCACTAATTATCCACATCAATGAAGCTTTCAGTAGGACGTTTTGTTTCATAGAAACATCATATGCACTGACACCATTACTCCACGATAAATTTAACTCATAAATCAATGGTTTGAAATAAATATCAATATTATTTTTTGGATGAACTGGAATTAATAAGGTCAAAGATATATATGAATCCTTCATCAACATCCATAGAGGTAAATTGTATGGAGTTATAAATACATAAAAACATGAATACTGACTACCATAAGAACTAAATGGACAAAAACTATAAGTAGAAATACCCAATTGTACATTTTAGGCTTCCAAAGAAAAAGACCAATGAACTTGGTCAAAATGTTTCCATGAATTACCATTAGAGGGATGATTTAAGCTTTTACCAGTTGAAATGTTGGTTTTGTTCCATGACATCAATGATGTTGTGTTCTGAGACATAAATAAATGCTGCAATCTGGGTGTGAGTGGGAAATATCTCAATTGTTTTACAGGAATAAATCCACTCTTCCTTGGTTGAGATTCTTTATACCTTGACTGTCCACATCTAGGACAACTATCCAACAAACCATTTCTACCATAATATAATATGTAGTCATTTGAACATGCATGAATTTTCTCATAACCAAGACCCAGATTACAAACCATCCTCTTTCTCTCATAGAAATTTATAGGCAACGCATTTCCTTTAGGTAACAATGTTTTTAACAAAGAGAATATCTGATCAAAAAAATTATTTGACATTCCATTATATGATTTAATATCCATAAATTTAGTAACTACTTCAAACTTTCTTATCTTGTAACCAAGATATAATGAATCCTTAGTGGACCTCAACAACTCATTTAAATGAGATTTTTCCAACTCAGGAGCTAAATCAATATCATTCTGAGTTTCAGTTTGTTGAAAAGATGGACCTGCTACATCATGTACTAAATTTTGAAACTGTGATGTATCCAAAACCAAATTACTAGTACCTTTTTTAGAACTGTGTTCACCATGTTGATAACAAAAAACATAATCTAGTTGAAAACCAAACCACAATAAATGAACTCCAACATTGTCAAATATGTTATAAGTCCTCAAAGCACATTTTGAAAAAGGAAACCTAATTGTCCCTTTTGAAACAAATTGTTGTTTTGATGATGAAGATGATAAGAAAGCTTGAACACCCTCAATATATACAGGATTTAAACCAGAACCATTTGGATTTCTGTGCTGATTTATCCAGCCACGATCCTCTAAGAATGACTATTCTCGACTTCCTTATTCCATATTTTTCTAAAAAATATGAAATAATTAGTTATTTTTTATAATTAGATATAATATAAACACCATCCAAAAAAGAGAAGACAATTAAATTCTCTTTTTCAAGAAATTTATAATAATTTCTATTATTTTATAGTTATTTATACTATTTTTTAATCTTTTATACTAATATACACTCATTTACAAAAAATTATACTAATAATTAATTATTATTAATTAAAGTTATTTTGTATTAATTAATGTTAATTACCGATGACAAAATTTCCAATAGATTGGCGGCAACTCTTTTTCCCGACGACTCACCCCCTTGTAATTTTCTGCAACTAAAATCACTATGAAAAGTCTTCTCTGATGCATGAATATACATTTTCATATGCACAAGTATGGAGATCTAGGAGGCCTCACCGCACTGCTCTCTATGCTCATGCATACAAACATTTATATCCGTACATCAGATCATGCTTTTCATAGTGATTTCTATTAGATAAGTTCCAAGGAGATGAGTCATTGGGCAAAAGAACCTCTTTTGTCCGATAGCTCACCTCTTTGCAACTTTATATGACTTAAATCAATATGAAAAATCTACTCTAACGTACGTCACAACAATCTTTTTCATATTTATTTTAGTAGAAAAAAGTTGGAAGGAGTTGAGGTGTCGATCAAAAGGAATGCCGCCAATCCTTTGGAAATTATGCCAGTTTATCAATATACTTGAATTTATTCTAATTTATTACTAATTAATATTAATTATTACTAATTAATCCTAATTATTACTAGTTAATACTAATTTTTACTAATCAATCCTAATTATTACCAATTTTTACTAATTCTTACTAATTTCTACTAATTGTTACCAATTATTACTAATTGTTACTAATTGTTACTAATTATTACTAATTAATCCTAATTATTCCTAATTATAACTAATTATTACTAATTAATTCTAATTATTACTAATTAATTCTAAATATTACTAATTATTACTAATTATTCATAATTTTTTTTAAATTTATTACTAATTATTACTATTTATTGTTAATTATTACAATTTATTGACAATTAATCCTAATTATTGATAATTATAACAAATTATTTCTAGTTATTACAAATTATTTCCAATTATTACAAATTATTTCTAATTATTACTACTTATTTCTAATTATTACTAATTATTACAAATTATTAAAAATATTACAAATTATTACAAATTATTACAAATTATTAAAAATTATTACCAATTATTACAAATTATTACCAAGTATTACAAATTATTATAAATTATTACAATTTATTACATATTATTACAATTTATTACTAATTATTTCTAATTATTATACATTATTTCTAATTATTACAAGTTATTTCTAATTATTATAACTTATTTCTTATTATTACAAATTATTTCAATTTATTTCTAATTAATCATAATTATTACTAATGATTATACTTTATTACTATATATTACTAATTATTACTAATTATTACTAATTATTAATAATTATTACTAATTATTACTAATTATTACTAATTATTACTAATTATTACTAATTATTACTAATTATTGATAATTATTACAATTTATTACAATTTATTACTAATTATTACAAATTATTAATAATTATTACAATTTATTACTAATTATTGCAATTTATTACTAATTATTGAAATTTATTACTAATTATTACAATTGATTACTAATTAATACTAATTAATACTAATTAATACAAATTAATACAAATTAATACAAATTAATACAAATTAATCTTAATTAATCCTAATTATTAATAATTAGTCCTAATTATTACTAATTAATCCTAATTATTTCTAATTAATCCCAATAATTGCTAATTAATCCTAATAATTACTAATTAATCCTAATAATTACTAATTAATCCTAGTAATTACTAATTATTTCAATTTATTACTAATTATTTCACTTTATTACTAATTATTTTAGTTTATTACTAATTATTTCAAATTATTACTAATTATTACAATTTATTACTAATTATTACAATTTATTACTAATTATTACAATTTATTATGAATTATTACAATTTATTATTAATTATTACTAATTATTTCTAATTAACACTTAGACATAATTATTCATAAAAATAAATACTGAAGAAACAAATATGTAATTCTAATTTAATTTAATTGCATCTAATTAACAAAAATTATAAATAATTTAAAATAAAATAAATTAACTAAATAATAAAAAATAGATAAATACCTTGAAACTGAAGCTTTCAGAGTATAAAAACCACAGATTGTGCTTCGATTAAAAAATTTAAATTATGAATAATTTTAGAAGAAAATTTTCCAAAAGAGATAGAGAGAGAAGTTGAGAAAGGAGTATAGTGAGAGGAAAAATGGATGTGGGTATATATAAGTTAGAGTATTTATGACGAGCTTATTTGCGACGGGTCCCATTATAAATTCCCACTACCTGCATTAATTACGGTTGGTCAGAAGAAGTTATTTGCGATAGGCCTCATCGCAAATGGGTACCTGCCGACACACTGTTTGCGACATGAGAAGTATCCTGTCGCAAATACTAAAAACCGCCGCTTGACATTTAGGACGAGACTAGGAACCCGTCGCAAATACCCCTTCCCGCAGTTTGATGTGTATTTCGTGCCAAACTTTTTTGTGACGAGTCCTTACTCCCCCATCAAAAAAATCTATTATTTGCGAGGAACCAATTGTATCGTCGCAAATAACCCGTTGAAAATGTCCATTTTTCCCGTAGTGGTTTTTGTAGTAGTGTATCTTGTAGGCCCATGTTGAGCAGGATGGTAGTAACTTCATTAAATCCATGACCATGGTACAAGAAGGTAAGTCTATCCAGTAAGTTCATGAAATATATAAAGTAATAGAAAGATGATGACATAAGTGTGCATCTTGCTTTACAAGATATCATTAGACAAAGAGATTATATTACCCCGAACATGTTCATATTAGGTAGTTGTAGCTATGAAATTCTTTTTGTCCTTGGGGACCATGAAGGGTTTATAGACTCCACTATTGGTTTATGGGTTGGACTCAATACTATCGTGATAAAGACCTATAGTTTCTCACACTAAGTGTATCCACAAGTTCCACCTATTCGGTTGAATAAGAGTTTAGGATGAAGTGGGCCCCACATGCGGGGCTGATGAACGTCCAAGTGTAATCGATCAAAAGTAAAAATAATTTAGTTATATTATTAAATCTTATAATAATGATTAATGAATATATTTATCAATGTATTCACAATTTTTATGATCATAAAAGTGAATATGTGAAAATAAATTTTTGTGAACGAAAAGAGGATGTTCAATGTAACACCCTGAAAATTCTAAAAGAGTGACTTTTTATTCGATAGCATGTATGACACGAAACACCCAATGTAGAAAGGAATATAAAATCTTGAGAATTTATGGTATATTTAATATTTTAAATAAATTTAATATTTTCTATAGCTTGTAATGAACACAATACTGAGTTAGCTTGCGTCACACGCAACTACTTTCTCTGATGACTTGCATTGTAGGTAAGACCAAGTTTTACCAAACAACAATGTATTATTACATGATTATTATTTAATATAATAAAATATAAACTAGCCATTAAATTATATGTTATTAATATTATTAACTAACATATGAAAATATACTGCTTATTAAAATTCATAGGTTACCAATTAATTAGAAATGAATATAAAAACGAATTGAATATAAAGGAAAAGTTTTTATGATCACAAAGGTTTTTTATCCTAATAAATTAAATTAATTACTATTAGTGAATAATATTAATTAAATATATATATTATATATTCAATAAAATATTTTTTATATTCATCAAATAGATTTGATAACCATAAGATAAGAATAAATCCAGTTTTATGCAAAAAATGTATTTTTTTCTAAAAAGCTATTTTTATGTCTTTTAATGGCGCACCCATTTTAAAACTGAATTTTGATAATTTTATATTTTAAAATTAAATTATATTTTTAAATAATAGTTTCAAAATTATATTAGGGTGATTTTTTTGGTATTTTATTGTGAAGTTTCATTTTTTAATGAATAGTGAAAAATATTGAATTTTTATTGAATTTTTTTCGTCTAATTTAATTATATAGTTAAATTATATTTTAAATTTTTTTAAAGTCACATTAGTTCTATTATACATCAATTAATAAAATTTATTTCATTTGAATCAATTTCACCTAGAAATGAGATATAAAAACATTTCAAACTTCTGAACATTTTCACTTTAAATACTCGCTTTGTTGTCCCATCTATAGGATTAATTTTAAATTAATTTCTACCAATTATGTGATTGAAATTTTGAGAAATGGATTCCATATTTTTTATCATAATAATTTATAATTTATAATATGGTCAACTTAGTTTTTAACCAAAATTATTAGTGAATGTTATTAAAATTAATTATAGTGATTAAGAGAAAAAATAGCTTAAAAAAAGACTAAACCTTAAAATTAAGGGCCAAAATATACTATAATTTTTTTCAATAAGAAATTTTATGAACATATTTATACCATATCATACCATTTATATAATTTTGTTCATTATTGTATCCACTTGACCTGGAAAGAAACATGAATGGAATTCCCTCTTTCAAAAATTTTCAATAATGCCACTTCTCTTCCACTATAAAAAGGCACTCAAATCTCCCACTTATTCACATATCTAAGGCCCTTTAGATCACCCAAAATATGCATAAATAATCTACCTATATCCATCCCCTCATCCTAGAATCCTCACTTTGGAAAGAAATGACACGAGCCGTCCCGGTGGGGCCCGTGTCGCGACTCCCAAAGCCTACCTCCAATAGGCCAGGGGTTGGTGACTAGAACCGAGTAGGCATATCACTAACATGTGAGGTATTGACTATATACCTATATACACACAAATATCCAAGCCTAGAAAATTATAAAATGTAAAAACCACTAAGTAAACAATGCATGCATACCACTATATGCCATAACCAGAGTACGATGAAAAGTAAAGTAAAGTAAATAGGGAAAAAATACGAGCCTACAAAAAAAAGTTTGTAACCACAAGTCCAACCTATATAAAAAAGGTACTTGGAATGGCATCTATAGTCCTAGGAACACAACTTGGTATGTCCGGTCTCAAAAATCACCATATGGTCCTAGTTCTCCTATGACTCCATCAAAAGGTCGATCGTATGCACACGACACAACGTGTACAGGAAAAGCCCATGTAGGGGTGAGTATAAAAAACTCAATAGGACACCCTGAAACTACAATGATATAAAAAAAAGGAAAGATATAGTAAGATATACACATTTATGTTTCTACAACATATATAAAAAGAATATCTAGATATACTAAACCAAAACACATAGTCTAGAGGTAATTCACAACCACTATATACCAACACTAAAAATTCAGCTCAAAGATTCCATAAAGCACTCATCTAGAAGAACACAATATTGAGCCTGATAGAATTGATGAAATTTGTCTGAGAGGTAATGATCTTCAGGTCTCTCTATGAGAATGATACACTGATAGATCTGAAGAGAGATACGATACGATATACAAGGATCAAATCCAGGGAAATGGGGTGATACCAATAACTTAATCTAGATTAACTCGCCAAGTAGAGGATCTGTACCCATGTAGTGTTGGTCACATTGATACTAAGAACTCCACCAAAGGAATTAATAATGAATAGAGGATCTTACTTTGTCCCTCTTGGGGGATTCTGACAACTCTAGATAGGAAGTCCCACTGAAGGGATCATAGTTCTATGAGTAGGAAATGATTCATACCTACCTTTAGAGAAATGATAAAGGGAATGAACCCTAATGAAACTTTCCAAGATACAGAGGACAAGAGAATCAATCCATGTAGAAAGAGGTACACAAAATGTAGTAAGGTCACATGTCACATCCCTTGAACTTGGGTACCACCCATATGCAACAGACTATGTCTTTAGAACATGTCATGTAGAAAATGGGTACAAAACATGTAGAAGGACTCACATGCTGTATTCTTACATCCGAGGTCTACCCCTATACCCTGGCCATGTGCCAGTACACAGTGTCAACCCTTGTAACCTTGCCCAGGTACCAGTATACGAGGTAGCATGTGTATCCAGTTCAAGCCATGCCATGTGGTGGAGTACATGCCATGTAGGAAACTCATGTACTCCACCCCGTATCCATGTAGTTCCCATGTACATGAAAATTGGTTCAGCAATGAACACATGTTGTTTAGTCGGGACTACACGACATGTGTTCTAGATTTTCTAGAAGGCTGTGTTCTTCCTCTACGTGCCTCGACTGATCTATCATACTTCATTCTGATGGTTCTTTCACCTCTAAACTCAAGATCTAAGGTCGTTTCTCCACCCTAACTCCGAATCTACGTGTTTCGGGCCTTCAATCTGTTCGAAAAACAATTTTAATCAAATCTAATGAAAAATACCTAAAGTAAAATTCCTCCCAAATCACTTCAATTCATCCGCCACTTTCACCATCACACCTCCATTGAGTCCTCCCGATGCCGAATCTCAAATTTCGGATCATTTCACCAAGAAGCGAAGGCACAATGATCGATCTTTCAAATTTTGGGGAAGAATAGAGAACACATGTAAGAAATTGGGGGATAAAATAATAAGAAACAAACCCCAAGGAACAAACCTTGACCATTGTTAATTCTATCATTGATATGTTCCCATAATAATGATAATAGAATCAAGAATTTAATCTCTAAGAAAAAATCCCGATAAACCCATAAAGTAACATCCCATCCTACAAACATGATCGATCTGTAGGCTAATCTGTTCATGAATTAGTACACATTCTTTGAAGAAATCAAGAATGAGAAAGAAGAATTTAAATAATGAATCCTACCTAGATTTTGGATCACTCACTGATGAAGATCAGTTGCTGCATCATCACCGTTGGTGAGATCCATCAAGAACGACAATTGTTGATCTTTGATTCAAGATTCTATCTTCTCTTTCCTAGAGGATTCTATAGGTTTTTCTCTCTAGGGACTCCATAGGATTTCAGGGTTATGATCCTAACCCTATATCTCCAACTAAAGGTTCATTTAAAAGAAAAACAATCACTTTGTCACTGTGTCTATAAAATATAAATAAAATAAATATCCTGTCAAATTATTTTATTCATTAAAAGTACTTGTAGAAACTTTCCACAGTTAACCCACACCGACCAATATTAGGTCACACCTATTGTAAAACTGCCACTCTAAACAAAACAGTGTCCTCATATTTCTAATCTAAGAACCCATTTATAAGTTATTCCACTTTTTCAGGAAAACTGCATGTGCGTACTATTTAATAATTTAATTTATTTCAAATGTTTATTTCAGGCACTATGGGCCTCAGAATCACACGTCGTCTCAATTTTTTGCCTCCAAATAAATCCATATAATATTTAAAAATAATATATATAAAATACGAGACATTAAATTCTCCCCACCTTGGGTATTTAAGTCCTCAAAAAGCCAAAACAAAGGTTAATAAAAAAGATGTGGGTACTGAGCATGAATCTGAGCCTCCCTCTTCCAAGTGCTCTCTTGGAGATTATTGTACTGCCACAAAACATGTACTAAAGGAATCAATCACCCATGAAGGATCTATTCCTATCGATCCTCGATCTCTATTGGGTACTCAGAAAAAGTCGCTCCATCCTCGATATCTAGATCACACCAGCCGATGATGTGTGATGGGTCATGTACATACCTAATCAACTGTGACACATAGAAGACATTGTGTACCCGATATAACTACAGGGGTAGAGCTAAGAAGTATTCCACCTCACCAAATATACACAGTATCTAAAAAGGGCCGATGAACCTTAGAGATAACTTTCTACCCCAAAAAAATCTCTATAATCCATGTCGATGTGAAACATGAAGGAACACATGGTCTCCTTCCTCGAACAAAAAAGGCCTTCTCTGCCTGTCAACATAAGAATTATGACAGCTCTGTATAGTCTTCATCCACTCCTAGATGATCTGCACCTTCTCAATAGTAGCTTGCACCAATTCCAATCCCCTGAGTGGTGACTCTCTTGGGTCAGTCCAACAAAGTGGTGACCTATAGGGTTGCCCATACAAAGGCTCGAATGGTTCCATACCAATGGTGGAATGATACCTATTGTTGTATGAAAACTCCAATAGTGGTAGGTGATCCTCCCAACTATAGCCGAATTCCCACATGAAATCCCACAACATGTCCTCTAAACCTAAATTGTCCGCTCCATCTGGTCGTCCATTTGTGGGTGAAATTCTGTGCTCAATCATAACTGGTTCCCAAATGCTTCTTGAAATCCCTTCCACAAACAAGATGTAAAATGAGTATCATGTTCTAAAACTATCTTCAATGGAACTCCATGGAGTCGAACTATCTCCTAAATGTAGAGGTATCCCAAGCTCTCTACCGAACTCTGCTCTCAAATAGCTAGGAAGTGGGCCAACTTGGTGATTCAGTCAATGATCACCTGATGGAATCGTCTACCCTATATATACATGGTAAAACCATCATGAATTATATTTATATACCATCCCAATTACATTCTTGCAAATTGGTTGAGCTAAACCCATTGGAACCTGGTGCTTAGCCTTCACTTGCTGACAAGTAAGGCATCAAGAAATAAACTATTCCAATCCTTTCCTTATTCTTGATCACCAAAACTGACAATGTAGGTCTTGGTAAATTTTTTAAACACCTAGATATATTTCTAGAGGGTATGCATGAAACTCCCTTAGAACCTCCTACCACAATGCCACTGTAACTACTATAGTCCTCTAAAAAGGATGACGTGCTCCCCACCTTTCGAATATCCATCAGAAGCATGACCTATGGACTTATGGGCACATAGGGTCTCACAGTTGGTATCCCCAAGATGTGTCTCCCTGACTTTATATAAGATTGTATGGGTACCAACCATCTACTAGAGTTAATATGCTCCATATCCACCCACAAAGGATAAATTCAATGAGACCAACTGCTCTGACAACTTGTTTAGTAAATGTGAACTAGATCTCCTACTAAGAGCATCTGCCACTACACCCCCCTTCAGAGTATAGAAAATCTCAAAGTCATAATGTTGGAGGAACTTTATCCATTTCTTATATCTAAAATTTAAGTACTTTTAAGAGAAGATATACTTGAGACACTTATGATCATAATAGATGATTAACTTCTTACCCATCAGGTAGTGTTACCACATCTACAATGAGAGAATATATACTTGAGACACTTATAAACCATATGTAATCACCAATCACCTCTTCATCAGAACACAAATAATCCCTTTTCCCGATGAATAATAGAAAACTATGTACTCGAAAACCTCCTCCGACAATATCAAGATTAGAGCACTCATAAAAATCTACCTCAGCTGATAAAATGACTGCTGGAACTTCTCTATACACATGAAATACTATCCACTTTGAGTCAAAGCTATCATAAGTGTTTATAGCCTGGATAAATCATGTATGAATCTTTGATAATATCTTTCTAGCCCAAGGAAGCTCCGTAACTCGGTCACACTCTTAGGTGGATCCCATGATAACATTTTATAGACCTTGTCTGGGTCCACTACCACTCTATCCACTAAGATAACATGACCTAGAAAGTAGATATCCTAAATCCAGAACTGACACTTCAAGAGTTTCCCATAAAGAAGGTTCTCTCAGAGTATGTCCAGAACCATGCTTAAGTGACTTGTGTGCTCTTCCTCAGACACCGAGTACACAAGGATATTATCAATGAAAAATATCATGAACTGATTGAATTACGTATGAAAGATCCAATTCATGATTCCCATGAACACTTTTGGGATTTTCTTAATTCTAAAGGGAATCACCAAGTACTCATAGTGACTATAAAAACATCTAAAAGATATCTTCATTATATCCTCATCCCATAATCTCAGTTGGTGATATCCTGATCTGAGGTCAACCTTCAAGAACCATCATTCCCCTTTCAACTGATCAAAGAGGTAATCGATTCTTAGTATTAGATACTTGTTCTTCACAATCACCTAGTTTAAGCATTGGTATTCAACACACAACCTCAAGATCCCATATGCCTTTTTGAAAAACAAAACTAGAGCTACCTAAGGTAAAACACTAGGTCTCATGACGCCCTTCCTATACAAGTCCTCTAAATGTACCCTCAACTCGCAAAGCTATGAAGAGCTATATGATATAATGATACAAATATCGCTGATTCCCCGAGGTGTAAATCAATGTAGAAGTTTATCTCCCAATATGAAGGAAATCCTGGAACATCTTTGGGAAAGATGTCTCCATACTCTGCCCCTACTACTGGGAACTAGAAACTCATAACATCTGATTCACCAAGGGTCAGGCTATCCAACTGATGAGTAATTAGCTACACCCTTCTATGCATGAGTCCATCCTATACTGCATGGGTTTCCTTTTCACTAACAAAGGTAAACCTCATCCCATCACTACTGACACACCACACCCTTCACCTAAAATAGTCAATCTAGGTATGGAATGTAAATAACAAATTCATGCCAATAATGACATTTTAAGGACTCAATGCTGCCACCAAGAAGTTCCAATCGAAACTCTCACCTACAAGGGTTAGGTCACACTATTGAAACATATGTATGATAATTGGGTCTACTCCGGTAGGTGTCTCCAAGTGTAAGGGTCGAGTTAATGGTTCAACTGGAATTTCTAGGTCTCGAACAAGATATGTGGTGAGGAAGTAATGAATAGAACCTGTGTCTATCAGTATTGCAGCTAAAGTAGAAAAGACACAGATCATACCTTGAATCATTCCTAGATCCCCTAAGTTATAAGCCTTGACCACACCCCTTCCCTTTCCTCTAGATCCCTAAACTTAGCATGGACAAACTATGGGTGGTGGTGGTATAAAATCAAAACATCGACCACCTCCTGCTGCTCTCCCAGCTCCTCTTACATGTCCACCACCATAGGGTTCTTCCTACTCATGTCGTTGTCTCTTCCTCGATGGTCCATCCATAATCTCCCTATTAGAAGAACGATGAGTTGGACAATCTCAAGTGATATGTCCCCTACCACCACATGAATATCACCACCTCTCTCTAGGATGATTGGACCCACCATGTGATCCCTGAAATGTAAATCCTATATTCTAGGACCTTGTCTCAAAAACTCTTCCCCCTCTAGGTCCCTAGGACTGACGTCGACTCCCTAATGCTGAGGTATCTGCTCCCTCTCATCCCTTGATAACTATCACCAACTGTATCTACTCAACCAAGAATATTTAAACCACCAAACCCGCTCAAGCACCCCAACATATGTCAGAATGTATAGAGGAATAACGCTGGATCAAATTTCTCTATGAAGAACTTTATAAAAGGTACGAGATATAAAGTAATAATCTATTATCATATCCATAGAGTACCTAGAATGGTTGGTGAACCTTGATGAATAATCAACCACTGGTAGGCTACCCTATTAGAGATGAAGAAGCTACTATATATTCACAATTCTTAGCATAACTGGTGAGAACTCCTCTAAAAAGGTGATCAAACTCTATACATGAAAGAGTCACCTCATTGTGAGTTTGGATATCCAAACTCCACCATCATACCACTAATACATGTATAAGGATCACCACTAGGACCACCATCTTATCCACTGGTGTCCTGATTAGGTAGAAAGCTCAGGTCACCACCTCAAATCAATCCTTACCTGTTTGAGGGTTGAGATTGCCTCAAAATCTAAGGGGTATCTATATTAGAAACTTTTGAATCATTATCATATTTTCCTCCTCACATGGTGGTACTATGGGTTCCACTTACTGATCTATAGGTGGAGGTATGGCTGGTGAACCACTTGGAGGTGACTTATGGGGAACTGGTCCCTGTATCAAAGCCTCGTCACTGAGGGGGTCATCATCACGATTGAGCTGCAGAATCCTAGATGGTATACACAGTGGAGGCATCCTGTAAGAAAACATGATGTACCATGGTCAATGAGTATATATGGAGAGCCGATTCAAGAAGGACATGGAAACCACAACCCATTCCTATATGATGCATGTACCATTATTTTCCATGAAACTAGTGTTTCCATGTACCGAGTAAAAAAGTAGGTTACTAGTGTCCTAGTGTATAGATAAATAGGCCTCCACACCAACATTGGAGTCCCTATCCTGAAAGCTAAACTCGAAACACTTAACACTATCACCCCAGGACAATATCATAGACTCTCAATCCTAAGGTAGAACCAGCCAGCCTTTGATACCACTCTTTCATAACCCATCCTAGTGTGGACCATGCTGTGAATCCCTAAGCCCGCCTCTAATAGGCTAGGGGATGGTGACTAGGACTAAGTAGGCATATCAATAACATAGGAGGCATTACCTATATACCTGTACACATGCACATATCTCCAAGCCCAAAAAATGTTGAAATGTAAAAACCACTAAGTAAATAGTTCATGCATACCACAATATCCCACAACCAGAGTACGATGGAAAGTAAATTAAAGTAAACAAGAATAGAATACAAGCCCACCAAAAAGAGTATATAACCACAAGTACTAACTATAAGAAAAAGGTACTGGGACTGATGTTTGTAGATGTAGGAACACAACTCAATCTGTCCAGTCTCACAAAGCACCATCTGGTCCTGGTCCACCTAAGAATCCATAAAAAGGTCAATCGTCTGCACAAGACATGACATGTGTGGGCAAAGAACATGTAGGGGTGAATATAAAAATACTCAGTAGGACACCCCTAAATCGCAATGTAATATAACAAAGGAAATATACAGTTAGCACTATATAGGTATGTGTCTACAAGAGATATAAAAAGATTATTCTGATATAATGAACCAAAAAACATAGTCTAGAGGTAAGTCACAACCACTGCATACTGACATTAGGAATTCAGTTTGAAGATTCAACGAAGTACTCATCCGGGAGAACACATTCCTAAGTTTGATAGCACTGATGATGTCTGTATGAGAGGTATTGCTTGTTGGGTCTTGCAATGAGAAAGATACACCGATAGATCTGAAAAGAGATATGATACAACTGAAGAGGATCACAACTAGGGATATGGGGTTATACCAACAACTTAATATAGATTAAATCACCAAGTAGAGGATCAGTGCCTATGTAGTGTTAGTCACATTGATACTGATAACTCCACCTAGGGAATGAAAAATGAATAGATGGTCATGCTCTAGGCCTCTTGGAATATTCCAACAACTCTATCCAGGAATTCCGGCTGAAGGGATCATAATTCTATGAGTAAGAAATGATTCATACCTAACTTAAAGTAAATGAAATAGGGAACAAACCCTAATGAAACTTGTCTAATATATGGAGGAAAAGATACTCAATCCATGTAGAAAAAGGTACACAATGTGTAGTAGGGTCTCACACCATGTCCCTTGACCCCGGGTACTACCCATGTACAACGACCTGTGTCTTTAGAACATGTCATGTAGAAGATGGGTATACGGTGTATATAAGGACTCACATTCCATGTCCTTCCATCCAGCTTCCTCCCATGCACCCTGGCTATGTGCCAATACATGATGTCAACCCATGTAACCTTGTCCATGTACCAGTACACATGGTGCCCATGTATCCAGTTCAGGCCAAGCCATGTGGTGGAGTACACACCATGTAGGTAACCTAGGTACTCCACCTCGTGTTCATGTAATTACCATGTACACACTAAGTGGTTCAGTTATGAATACACACCATGTAGCTAGGACTACACACCATGTATTTTGGACTTTCCAAAAGGCCAGGTTATTCCTTCGCATGCCTCGATCGATCTCTCAGACCTTGTTCCGATGGCCTATTCACCTAAAAACTCATTTTAAAAGGATGTTTCACCACCCTAACACTTAATTGATGCGTTTTAGGCCTTCAATATACTCATAGATCTGTTTTAATCAAATTTGATGCAAGCTTCCTGAAGAACGATTTCTCCCAAATTGCTTTGATTCGTCCACTACCATCACCGTCACACCTCCATCAAGTCATCCCAAATGCTAGATCTCAAATTTTGGATCATTTCACTAAGAAATTAAGGTTAAATGATCAATAATTCAAAGTTTGAGGAAGAATGAAGAACACACACAAGAAATTGGGGGATAAAATCATAAGAAACAAACCCCGAGGAATGAACCTAATAAATTTTTCATTCCAACCTTGATCCATTCCCATAAAAAATGATAATAGAATCAATAAATTAATCTTTAGGAACAAATCCTGATAAAACCTAAAAATAATATACTATCCTGCAAGCATGATCGATATGTAGGCTAATCTGTTCGTGGATTAGTCCACATTTGATAGAGAAATATATAATGAGAAAGAAGAATTTAAATAACACATCATACTTGTATTTTGGATTTCTCACTAATGAATATTGGTTGTTATGTCATCATCGTTGGTGAGATCTATTAAGAAAGAAATTTTTCAATATTTGATCCAAGGTTCCATCATCACCTGCTGAGAGAATTATCCAGGTTTTTCTCTGTAGGGCCTTTAGAGGATTACAAGGTTATGAGCCTAACCTTGGATTTCTTCCTAAATGTTCATTTAAAATAAAAAAACATTGTTGCATCATTGCATTGACAAAACAGAAATAAAATAAATATTTTTCAATTTATTTTATTCATTAAAAGTTCCCATAGTAACTTTCCATAGCCAAACCATGCAACCAAGGTTAGGTCACACCTAGAAAAAAAACTACTTTGAACACAATGGTTGTAACACCCCAAGCTTCTACGGTACGTTTCCCTTCGAATAATGCGATAGCGTGTGTTGTACGCAACCTCGAGTTCTAACACACACCACAACTAATTAAACTAGCCGTTGTGAATAGTAATACCTAATTTTTGAAATCATATATATTCTATATTTCAAAATGGACTTCATTTTTGGATTCGGAATATCAAAATTAGCCTAGGGTGAAATTTTGGTACATTTCGGATAACTTTCATATTTTGATGAATAGTGAAAATTTCTAAATTTTAATTAAAAACAACTTTTTTAATCAAAATAATTAATAGTGATAAATTATGAATTTGAGTGGTTTTAAAGTATATTTAGAATATATTTTTACCATTCAATTTAATGTTTATCATTGGACATAATTTTACAATTAAACCAAACATAAACAAGTGTCAATCTTTTGATAGTTATTATCTCTTAAAAACACGCTTTTTGTTTTAACAGCGGGAATTAATTTTAAATTAATTTCTGCCACTTCTGTGTTTTGAATTTAGAAAAATGGATTCCATATTTGGAATCAGGATGTCCAAATTATGTAAATAGGTAACTTTTATTTTTAGACATTTTGAATAATTACTGCGGTAAATATTTTATTTACCATGGTTAAAGGGTAAATCCGGTAAATAAGGGTTAAAAAAATAATATTATAATAATACAAAATTACCCTAAAACGTGTCTTAACCCTATTGGTTGATACATGGTCGACCATGGGCATCTTTGTGTCAATTTTGGGACCCCATGGATCCACTTGTAAGTGATAATGACACTTTATTTTAATTAAGTTAAAATGAATACAAAAATGACACAAGCATATATCTTTTAGAAGAACAATTTTTTACATAGGGTTATACATGTTGGATTTTCGATTATAAATATTCATTAGAAAGATAAAAAGATTTCCTACATAATGATATTTTATTTATAATTTTTAGACAATAAATAAGTTATTTTATTTATGACACAATGATGATGCAGTAATTACTATAATAGTGAAAAATTAAAATAATTGATATTATAAATACCCAAATAAATATAATATGAAACTTTTAATGAATTAAACTAATTTTCTAGGATAATATGATATATTAGGATTGATTTAATGGACTTTGTTCGAAGTAATCAATCTGTTATGAGTTTCACAAAAATCAACTATTGAATAGTGTCAAAATTGACATAAAAGAGTTCTTAAAACAAATATTATATTATTAATTGATATTAAATTCCTAAAAATCTAAGGTTCGGCCAAGAGACTTATATTATGATAGGTTAATCATTAATCGACCACTTCGGGGTCGCTTGGATGTATATAGTAAGTTTATTAACCATATTATATAAAAATACAAAGAGACATTGTAAAAGTGAAACTAATTAACTTAGAGTTAATACTTAAAGATAAGGTTAATATAAGTACCCAAACCTGTCTAAATTCTATTGGATGAGTTGTTTTCGAACTATCCCCACCTCATCCTTTGAATAGTCAACTTTGGAGCCTTTATAAACCGAATATGAATTTATTATAAATTAATATTTCTAGCTTTTCCAAAGGTGCCCCTCACCCCTCTTATAAAAGGGCACTCCTCCTTCTCATTTCTTCACACCTCTAAAGCCTTTTGGTTCGGCCAAACTCTGCCCAAATACTCTCCCAACATCCCTCAATACAACCTAGAGGCCTTAGTTTGATCAGAAAGCCAACCTAAGGATCCCTTTTGATCAAATCAAAAGGAAGAACCCGAAGAAGAGGTAATGATTTCACCACCCTTTTCTAAGTTCATTTCTTCTTCCACTTCTTCTTCCTTTGTTCTTACCATTCTGAAATAATAACTCCAGTATCTCACATATACTGTGATGTTATTATAAATATGGTACAATCATATTCAGTATTCTATCCACCCTTTGAATAACATGTCACCATACGTGCGTACGTACGGCTTACCGTCTCCACGTCGTGGTGTAATTGTTATTCAATATAATATTATTTGGATGGGTATAATAATGATGTGTAACTCATGTAAATAATAAATATAACATGTTAATGATTCTGTATATATGATATACCATCCATTTATATATTATTTTAATATCAAAAGAATGATATTGTCGCTCGTGCGTACGTACGGACTACCGTCTCCACGAACGCGATGAGATTCATTCTCCATCGTAACCATTAAAGCGTAATTATCATTTTATGATTTAAAAATGATGTTTAAGGACTTGATATCATTCTGGATATGAATAATATACAACCTATCCTTTACAAACATGTCTTACGTAACAAAACATATGAAAGAAAACAAGTAAGTTAACACCCGAAACAACGATAATACTAAGATATTATTATCAAATCAATATTAAAAGATCATATATGATATCATATTAATGTATATGATTCTTGTATAATTTAATAACAATTATTTCACCATTATACAGGAGGTTAACCTACCACAACCAAGGAAAAGTACAAGGTAAGGGTTATTTCACAATCTCTTCATTATCCGAGGTTGTATTATACGTAATAATCTACTGGGATCTCTTTATCATCCACATCCATGTTTCTTCGAAATGTATTTCAAAACATTTTTACTATTTACAAGAATATGGGTTAAAGTCATTTATACCCTTGTTTGACTTTTTATAAGAGGTTTATAAAGGAATCTTTCCGTCGTTTTCAAAACAAGGTCCTTTTTAACCTTTTCGACAGAATTGAGGTAAGAATGTTTTTTTAACTTATACGGCGGGTGCGGTTATTTTCCGCCGTTATAAAATCGTCGAAGCTTCCCATACAAGCTTATAAGAATATTTTCAAAGAAAATGTTTTATTTTATATGGATCTTAAATGATTTCAAAATAAAAGGAGATATTTCTTTTAAAAGAATTTTGATTTCATCTATGTCAACATCCTTTGATGGATTTTAAGATTATTTGAAGTTGATTTATTATGATACAAAACTTCTATATTGTATTGAAGGTTTTGTGATATGTTTGACTGTGGATGTGCTATTTTTATACCATTCATAGTTTATTGTGAAAGTATTGACATTTCGTATGCTAGTTTTAATACGAATGTTTATGTTATGTTTAAACCTTTTCATATGGGAATGCATTGGACTTAATAAGTGACGGGTGGAGCCCGCTATAGCTCCTCGATGCATCGGTAGGTCTCATGAGACAAACTAGTGTCTTGGCACAAGGCCTTGACAAAATCTTATTTGTAGCCTTGGCACGAGGCCTTGGCTATGTGGTTATGATAGTCTGGCATTATGCATTCCAACATTATGAAAGTGGTTATTGATTTTTGCATGTGATTATTCGATTAGTAGAATATCCATGTGAATAAGTAAATGGCATTATTTCATTTTACTTTTGCCATACCATGTTGAAGTTCAATTTTAAAAGGCTTTTGTTTTAGTAATGCATTGCCTTAAATGTTTATTCTTATTTATGAAAGTTTCCGCTATATTGTTATCCTTACTGGGCATTTGAGCTCACCCCTTTTCTATGTTTTATTTTTCCCCAGGATGTGAAGAAGTAAATTATGAATGACCTGCAGGGATATTATGAGGGGATAGTAGTGTGGATTATGGAGACATTATGTTGTTGTAGTAGTTTTTCATTTTATGATGAAATGTAAAACTTATGAATATATCTAGTGTTTCCAAGGCTACTAAACCAATCGGTCTTTCGAGATTTGATCTTTCTTGTGATCATGCCAATGTTATGTAATAATGCACTGACTCTAGGCAACTAGGGTCGGGGCGTTACAGTTGGTATCAGAGGAAGTTTAGTACAAACCTTGGAAGCTAGATTTAGATAAACTCTGATTAGAGCACGTAGACCTAAGATGAACTTTGAGGATTAGTATAGAAGAACTTCCTAGAATTTTGGTATTGTAGAGATTTTGTGAGTTTTTCGAGCAATACATCCCTGTCTGGATACGAGCAGGTAGAGGCGGCTCTGGCACAGATGTACCTAGGGGTAAAACCCGAAAACACCGCTTTGAGCTAGACTCGAACGGGAACTGGTGCACGACAACGGGCCTTGCTGCACTCTTGGTTACGACACTCCCGGGGGATATGCTTAGGATAACTCTCACTATCTTTACAAATCATTATGAAGGGTTTATGAGTATATACTTCCTCAAAGAAAACATTTTTATGATTATGGATTATATCCATAAATAGTTCAATTTATGTTAAGTGTTTTATAAGTATGGGATTATGTATTTTGATGCATAAACTGATCTAGTTTATGCCATTTTTTTTAGAAATGGCGCCTAGTGGAAGAAATGGAAACCGTATCAATGCACGCACTCCATGTAGGGATTGCCCTCCTGCTCAAGATAATTATAGTGGGGCTGGTGATGCAACTGGTGCTGATCAGCTAATCACCGTACTGGGACAACTTACTCAGGTTATGAATAATAACCTTACCCGTATGGAGCACCCTGATCCGCAGCGTGGAGGATCAATGTTAGATCGATTCATGAGACAACAACCACCAACGTTCAATGGGAGTACAAATCCCTTAGTAGCTGAGCAATGGATATTTTCCCTAGAGAAAATATTTCAGGCTTTGGGGAGTAGTGAAAGGGAAAAAGTTACCATGGCAGTTTACCGCCTCACTGGAGATGCTGATCAATGGTGGTCATTGATTCAAAACATGAAGGAAGATGATGAAGTATCAAACATGGAATGGAGGGAGTTCAAAGATCTGTTTTTAGAAAAATACTTTCCTCGCGACCATCGAGCAGATATGGAAAGGCAATTTCTGAGTCTGAGACAAAAGGAGGATGAGAATGTCACAAAGTATGAGGCTAACTTTACAAGGTTAGCGAGGTACGCTGGTGATTATATTCGCAACCCAAGAAGTAAGATTGATCGTTTCTTTGATGGGTTAAAACCATTTCTCCGTCGAGCATTAGTCTCACAATCCTTTTCATCGTACGAAGACATTGTCTCATGTGCTATCAAGACCGAAAAGGAATTCTCTAAGTCTTATGACTTTAAAGCAAAGCAAGAGAAGAAGAGACCTGCTGATCAATCTGGGAATGGAAATAAGGGGAAGAAGGGAAAGGTTGAATATCCATCTTGTGGTAAGTGCGGGAAGAAACACCCCGGTGCTTGCCTGAAGGGAATGGGAGTCTGTTACAAGTGTGGTGAAAAAGGCCACCAAGCTCATGATTGCAAGGGGAAGAAGGAAGCTACCAACGTTCAGTGCTACAATTGCAGGGAGATGGGGCATTATGCAAATGCATGTCCTAAGCGTCAGGAGAACTTACCTCAGAAAAGGCCAAGGGATCAAGGCCAGGCTTATGCTATCACTACTGCTGAGGTAGAAGCTCCGAAAGACGTGGTGGCAGGTAATTTAATGGTTTCCTCAAGTTTAGCAAATGCATTATTTGATTCCGGATCATCGCATTGTTTCATATCTTCCCAGTTTGCTAAGAAAATTAGATATTTCCAATTTGATTTAATAAGGGAGTTGTCAGTTAAAACTCCTAAGGGAAGTATCGTTGCAACAAAGTTTTGTGAATCAGTCCCCATTAGAGCACATAAATTTTCTTTATCTGCTGATTTCATCGTCATACCTATGATTGAGTTTGATATAATCCTCGGTATGGACTGGCTTTCGGACTATGATGCGAAGATTTATTGTAAGAAGAAAGAGGTTACGATTCTTGATGATAATGATAAGGAGCACCTTATTTTTAGAGCAGAATCGTCACCACCTAATTCTTATTTAGATCCACCCCCTGTAGCTCAACTTAATTCAATTATCGGGGAGGAAGAGAATGAAATAACTATCGGTGAGGAAAGAAATGTTCAAATAGAGGATGTACCTATTGTGAAAGAGTTTGTAGATGTATTTCCGGAAGATTTACCTGGACATCCTCCAGAACGAGAAGTAGAGTTTTCCATTGATTTAATTCCTGGATCAAGGCCTATATCGAAGACCCCTTATAGAATGGCCACTGTAGAGCTAGTCGAACTAAAGAAACAACTAGAGGAATTGAGTAATAAGGGATTTATTCGCCCTAGTGTTTCTCCATGGGGAGCCCCTGTTCTTTTTGTTAAAAAGAAAGATGGATCTATGAGGTTATGTATCGACTACAGGGAGATCAATGCTATAACGATAAAGAACAAGTATCCCCTACCTCGTATTGATGATTTATTTGACCAACTGCATGGAGCTCAATACTTTTCAAAGATTGACCTTCGATCTGGATACCATCAGTTGTGTGTGAAGAAGGAAGACATTCCGAAGACAGCATTTCGAACCAGGTACGGGCATTACGAGTTTACTGTAATGCCGTTTGGATTGACTAATGCACCCTCTGTATTCATGGATCTGATGAATAGAGTTTTCAAGGAGTATCTCGATGAATTTGTGGTGGTATTTATTGATGATATCTTGGTATACTCCAAAACCTACAAAGATCATGAAAATCACTTGCGCATTATCTTGAAGACTCTGAGGAGGCATGAATTATATGGAAAGTTTAGCAAGTGTGAATTCTGGCTTCAGGAGATTTCTTTTCTTGGCCATATTGTCTCTAAAGATGGAATCTCTGTTGATCCTTCTAAGACCAAGGAAATCCAAGAATGGCCAGCACCTACGAATATAACTGAGGTACGTAGTTTTATTGGTTTGGCAGGTTATTATCGACGTTTCGTCCAGAATTTTGCCCGATTGGCTAACCCATTAACGAAGCTCACACGTAAAGGGGTTAAATTTGTTTGGACAAAAGAGTGTGAAGAATGTTTCGAAGAACTGAAGAGAAGATTAGTCAATGCTCCTATATTGACTCTACCATCGGGGAATGATGGGTTCGTTATTTATAGTGATGCATCGAAGAAAGGACTTGGCTGTGTCCTTATGCAGAATGATAGAGTTATTGCCTATGCAACACGACAGTTGAAAATTCATGAACAAAACTATCCTACTCATGATCTTGAGTTAGCAGCTGTGATCTTTGCTTTGAAGATATGGAGGCACTACCTCTATGGTGAAAAATGTGAGATTTATACTGATCACAAGAGTTTGAAGTATATTTTCTCACAAAAAGAACTCAACATGAGGCAAAGGAGATGGCTTGAATTACTCAAGGATTATGATTGCACGATACACTACCACCCAGGGAAGGCAAAAAAGGTGGCAGATGCTTTGAGTAGAAAAGACCATGGAGTTTTGAACAATATGAGAATTGAAAGGGATCCAATTTTCATGGAGCTAGTGAAGATGGACATGGGAATAACCAGGGAAGGTGAAACATCAATGCTTTTTCAAATGGTTGCCAAACCATCTTTACTAGAAAGGATTAAGAGTTCTCAGACTGATGATGAAGAATTCCAAAAGAAGATTAAAGCTGTGAATGATGGGAGATTGAGAGACTTTGTGTATGAAGATGGAATTTTGAAATTCGGGAAGAGACTTTGTGTTCCCAATATACCTGATCTAAAAAGGGAATTGCTGGATGATGCTCATAGTTCCAATTTCTCTATACACCCTGGGAGCACCAAAATGTATAGAGATTTGAAGGAACATTTTTGGTGGGACAACATGAAGAGGGAGATTACTGATTTTGTGTCAAGATGTATGGTTTGTCAACAAGTGAAAGCTGGAAGGCAACAGCCTGGAGGAGTCATGCAACCTCTTCCCATACCGGAGTGGAAATGGGACAATATTACGATGGACTTTGTCATGGGGCTACCAAAGACTCCTAGAAGGAACGATGCAATATGGGTTATTGTTGATCGTCTTACCAAGTCAGCACATTTTCTTGCTATAAGAGAAGATCTACCCCTGGAACGTCTAGCAAGACTATATATTAATGAAGTTGTGAGACTTCATGGAGTACCCCTATCGATTGTTTCTGATCGTGATCCCCGTTTTACTTCAAGATTTTGGAAAAGTCTTCAGAAATCCCTAGATACTGAACTTCATTTGAGCACTGCTTACCACCCTCAGACAGACGGACAATCAGAACGGACTATTCAGACCTTAGAAGACATGTTGAGATCTTGCTCACTTGATTTTCAGGGTATGTGGGATCAATATTTACCACTAGTAGAATTTTCCTATAACAATAGCTTCCATTCGAGTATACAGATGGCACCATATGAAGCGTTATACGGAAAGAGATGTCGTACACCAACCTGTTGGGATGACGTTGGTGAAAGAAAACTTGTAGGCCCAGAGCTGGTGGAGGAAACGGTGGAAAAGGTGAAGGTAATCCAAAATCACATCAAAGCAGCTCAAAGTAGGCAGAAGAGCTATGCCGATAATCGAAGGAAGGATTTGGAATTTCAAGTCGGTGATCATGTTTTCCTAAAGGTATCTCCGTGGAAGGGAGTCATACGTTTTGGTAAGAAAGGTAAATTGAGTCCCAGGTACATCGGACCTTTCGAAATTCTAGAACGAATTGGGGCTGTAGCTTACCGATTGGCAATGCCGCCAAGTCTCTCCAAAGTTCACGATGTGTTCCACGTATCTCTGTTGAGGAAATACATGCCTGACCCAACGCATGTACTCACCTATGAGGAATTAGAACTGGAACCCGATCTGTCTTATTGCGAAGAGCCCGTCAGGATTCTTGATACAAGAGAACAAGTACTGAGAAACCGGACGACGCGTCTGGTAAAAGTTTTGTGGAGAAATCATAAGATGGAAGAGGCAACGTGGGAACCCGAGGAACTTATGATGAAGAACCACCCGAGTCTTTTTATGCAGTAATACCCTAGAAATTGCGAGGACACAATTATTTGAAGGAGGGGAGAATGTAACACCCCAAGCTTCTACGGTACGTTTCCCTTCGAATAATGCGATAGCGTGTGTTGTACGCAACCTCGAGTTCTAACACACACCACAACTAATTAAACTAGCCGTTGTGAATAGTAATACCTAATTTTTGAAATCATATATATTCTATATTTCAAAATGGACTTCATTTTTGGATTCGGAATATCAAAATTAGCCTAGGGTGAAATTTTGGTACATTTCGGATAACTTTCATATTTTGATGAATAGTGAAAATTTCTAAATTTTAATTAAAAACAACTTTTTTAATCAAAATAATTAATAGTGATAAATTATGAATTTGAGTGGTTTTAAAGTATATTTAGAATATATTTTTACCATTCAATTTAATGTTTATCATTGGACATAATTTTACAATTAAACCAAACATAAACAAGTGTCAATCTTTTGATAGTTATTATCTCTTAAAAACACGCTTTTTGTTTTAACAGCGGGAATTAATTTTAAATTAATTTCTGCCACTTCTGTGTTTTGAATTTAGGAAAATGGATTCCATATTTGGAATCAGGATGTCCAAATTATGTAAATAGGTAACTTTTATTTTTAGACATTTTGAATAATTACTGCGGTAAATATTTTATTTACCATGGTTAAAGGGTAAATCCGGTAAATAAGGGTTAAAAAAATAATATTATAATAATACAAAATTACCCTAAAACGTGTCTTAACCCTATTGGTTGATACATGGTCGACCATGGGCATCTTTGTGTCAATTTTGGGACCCCATGGATCCACTTGTAAGTGATAATGACACTTTATTTTAATTAAGTTAAAATGAATACAAAAATGACACAAGCATATATCTTTTAGAAGAACAATTTTTTACATAGGGTTATACATGTTGGATTTTCGATTATAAATATTCATTAGAAAGATAAAAAGATTTCCTACATAATGATATTTTATTTATAATTTTTAGACAATAAATAAGTTATTTTATTTATGACACAATGATGATGCAGTAATTACTATAATAGTGAAAAATTAAAATAATTGATATTATAAATACCCAAATAAATATAATATGAAACTTTTAATGAATTAAACTAATTTTATAGGCTAATATGATATATTAGGATTGATTTAATGGACTTTGTTCGAAGTAATCAATCTGTTATGAGTTTCACAAAAATCAACTATTGAATAGTGTCAAAATTGACATAAAAGAGTTCTTAAAACAAATATTATATTATTAATTGATATTAAATTCCTAAAAATCTAAGGTTCGGCCAAGAGACTTATATTATGATAGGTTAATCATTAATCGACCACTTGGGGGTCGCTTGGATGTATATAGTAAGTTTATTAACCATATTATATAAAAATACAAAGAGACATTGTAAAAGTGAAACTAATTAACTTAGAGTTAATACTTAAAGATAAGGTTAATATAAGTACCCAAACCTGTCTAAATTCTATTGGATGAGTTGTTTTCGACCTATCCCCACCTCATCATTTGAATAGTCAACTTTGGAGCCTTTAGAAACCGAATATGAATTTATTATAAATTAATATTTCTAGCTTTTCCAAAGGTGCCCCTCACCCCTCTTATAAAAGGGCACTCCTCCTTCTCATTTCTTCACACCTCTAAAGCCTTTTGGTTCGGCCAAACTCTGCCCAAATACTCTCCCAACATCCCTCAATACAACCTAGAGGCCTTAGTTTGATCAGAAAGCCAACCTAAGGATCCCTTTTGATCAAATCAAAAGGAAGAACCCGAAGAAGAGGTAATGATTTCACCACCCTTTTCTAAGTTCATTTCTTCTTCCACTTCTTCTTCCTTTGTTCTTACCATTCTGAAATAATAACTCCAGTATCTCACATATACTGTGATGTTATTATAAATATGGTACAATCATATTCAGTATTCTATCCACCCTTTGAATAACATGTCACCATACGTGCGTACGTACGGCTTACCGTCTCCACGTCGTGGTGTAATTGTTATTCAATATAATATTATTTGGATGGGTATAATAATGATGTGTAACTCATGTAAATAATAAATATAACATGTTAATGATTCTGTATATATGATATACCATCCATTTATATATTATTTTAATATCAAAAGAATGATATTGTCGCTCGTGCGTACGTACGGACTACCGTCTCCACGAACGCGATGAGATTCATTCTCCATCGTAACCATTAAAGCGTAATTATCATTTTATGATTTAAAAATGATGTTTAAGGACTTGATATCATTCTGGATATGAATAATATACAACCTATCCTTTACAAACATGTCTTACGTAACAAAACATATGAAAGAAAACAAGTAAGTTAACACCCGAAACAACGATAATACTAAGATATTATTATCAAATCAATATTAAAAGATCATATATGATATCATATTAATGTATATGATTCTTGTATAATTTAATAACAATTATTTCACCATTATACAGGAGGTTAACCTACCACAACCAAGGAAAAGTACAAGGTAAGGGTTATTTCACAATCTCTTCATTATCCGAGGTTGTATTATACGTAATAATCTACTGGGATCTCTTTATCATCCACATCCATGTTTCTTCGAAATGTATTTCAAAACATTTTTACTATTTACAAGAATATGGGTTAAAGTCATTTATACCCTTGTTTGACTTTTTATAAGAGGTTTATAAAGGAATCTTTCCGTCGTTTTCAAAACAAGGTCCTTTTTAACCTTTTCGACAGAATTGAGGTAAGAATGTTTTTTTTAACTTATACGGCGGGTGCGGTTATTTTCCGCCGTTATAAAATCGTCGAAGCTTCCCATACAAGCTTATAAGAATATTTTCAAAGAAAATGTTTTATTTTATATGGATCTTAAATGATTTCAAAATAAAAGGAGATATTTCTTTTAAAAGAATTTTGATTTCATCTATGTCAACATCCTTTGATGGATTTTAAGATTATTTGAAGTTGATTTATTATGATACAAAACTTCTATATTGTATTGAAGGTTTTGTGATATGTTTGACTGTGGATGTGCTATTTTTATACCATTCATAGTTTATTGTGAAAGTATTGACATTTCGTATGCTAGTTTTAATACGAATGTTTATGTTATGTTTAAACCTTTTCATATGGGAATGCATTGGACTTAATAAGTGACGGGTGGAGCCCGCTATAGCTCCTCGATGCATCGGTAGGTCTCATGAGACAAACTAGTGTCTTGGCACAAGGCCTTGACAAAATCTTATTTGTAGCCTTGGCACGAGGCCTTGGCTATGTGGTTATGATAGTCTGGCATTATGCATTCCAACATTATGAAAGTGGTTATTGATTTTTGCATGTGATTATTCGATTAGTAGAATATCCATGTGAATAAGTAAATGGAATTATTTCATTTTACTTTTGCCATACCATGTTGAAGTTCAATTTTAAAAGGCTTTTGTTTTAGTAATGCATTGACTTAAATGTTTATTCTTATTTATGAAAGTTTCCGCTATATTGTTATCCTTACTGGGCATTTGAGCTCACCCCTTTTCTATGTTTTATTTTTCCCCAGGATGTGAAGAAGTAAATTATGAATGACCTGCAGGGATATTATGAGGGGATAGTAGTGTGGATTATGGAGACATTATGTTGTTGTAGTAGTTTTTCATTTTATGATGAAATGTAAAACTTATGAATATATCTAGTGTTTCCAAGGCTACTAAACCAATCGGTCTTTCGAGATTTGATCTTTCTTGTGATCATGCCAATGTTATGTAATAATGCACCGACTCTAGGCAACTAGGGTCGGGGCGTTACAATGGTGCCCTCAGATTTATGATATCGTAACCCATTTAGAAGTTTTCCCACTTTTCCTAGAATGCTATGTGCACATACTATTTAATAATTTAATTAATTTCAAACATTTATTTTGGGCACACTGAGACTCATAATCGAATTCCATTTCAATGCCTGGTCTTGAAATCAATTCATATATTATTTAGAAATAATATTCAGAAAATATATGAAATTACAAGAAATAAAAAAAGGAATAATTTTGGTATAAATCAAAAGAATTTACCTGAATAAGAGGTAACGTTATTTAACAATAACTTCTGTTTCATTTACTTATCCACCGCTTAAATTATTTTTAAATCATGATTATATAATAAAATAAATGTCTTAAATATACTAAGATGTTTTTATGCTATGTTTTTGAACTATAATTTTTCACACATACATCAAATGGGATACACAATCATTATTCTTGTGTATTGCAGACTACATCAACGTGAACTGATGTCGTTCGTTCTTCCATTAACACATTTCAAGGATAGAAATAATTATGAAATTATAGTTTATATATATATATATATTATTTATAATGTATTTATGATTCTAAATTTTTTTATATAATTAATAACTTTATTATTTCCATTTCAGGGGAATATGATAACATCGTTTGTGGATATGTGGACTACCGCCTCCTCAAAGTGATGTAATTTGTTCACACTATACATGGAATGTATAAAGTTTGGTTTTAATAAATCTATTTGACATATATGAAATAAATAAGATAATTTAATTATAATATAAATACACACACACATATCATTTACTTTTTATTCTTTTAAATATAACAAGGAAATGGAAGTAGTATTCATGTGTATGTACGACATATCATCTCTATGAATGATGTATTTCATTTAATATCTCCAAACATTATGGATTATTATAAATACATATATAATGAATATATATTATTTTTAAATCATTTTTTACATACTTTATATGATTAAATCATGATTGACATAAGAAGAAAAAAAATAAAAAGTCCAAATATACTTGAAAAACAATGCAATTAACACCCAAAATTGAGAAAATAATGAAATACTATTAACAAATGGGTAAAAAGATATTATAATAAGATAATATATGATATTATAAATATAAATATAGTTATTTTATAAGTTAGTGACATGATTAAAACCATTATACAGGAGGTTAAAGGACATTCACATGAAAAGGAAACACAAGGAAAGGGACTTCATCTCAATTATCATTCTTTGAGGCATACTTTATCATTGTGCACCTAATTTCTTATATATGGTGTAAATAATACTAATTTAACATGTAATACCATTAATTATTAATTATTCATGGTATTTTGAGTTTCAATTTTAATTATTTCATCTAAGGGTATTTGAACTTAAAATTTCCAAGTGGTAAATAAATTCCAAAACTCAATTCCTTTATCATTGGGTTATATTACTTCCTCATTGTCATTAATATTATATAATTATGTGTATAATTAATTTGAATATCTTTTTATGTATTTACACTTCTTATATTTGGATTTAAATTTTATACACATAATCAATTCATTAATCAATTATCACATCAACCTTATAATCATTTTAAGGGTTTATTTCACAATATCATTCTAATTGAGATTGCTTATTATTGAAATCACATTACAACAATATATATGATAATTCTTTAATAAAACCTTTAACATTATTATAATCTTTTTATTAATGAACTTTATTATGTAATATTACCATTTTCCCACTCTTTAGTACTCAAAATGTTTTATAATTTTTTAAAATAAAACATGAATTCATTTCTCTCTTTAGTCAGAGAACCAATTTTCTTCTAAAAACCATATTTTATAAAAAGGTTTAAAAAATATTTTTATCCTTTACAAAATGATTTATTAAAGAAAATTTTACCCTTTTTTTCTTTTACAAATGTTTTCAAATTAATATTGTTATCAATTTTTGAAAAGTCACTTTTGCAACCTTTTACATTGGAAAAGGGATGTTCTTTTTACATTGTATGACATTTATTGAATTACCTGCTATATTTTCCCTAAATATTACTTTTTCAAGTTTAAAAGGCTAATTTTTTTTAAATAAAATGTTTTTAAAATTTATTTTCTAAGAAAAGTATTTTCAAAATGTCTTTAAAAATAAAGTGGATATTTCCTCAAGAATGTTTTTGAAAATATCCTTTTATAGTATTTCCATTCATAAATGAAAATAAACCTTTATTTTACTCCAATTGGTATATTTTGTATTGATTATATACTTATTCTTCCTATATATGGTTTATGATTTATTTGGACAAGGATAGTATTCAAATTCACTTCCTTGATTAATTTTTATAGTCCCCTTGAAATATTCAATTTCTTATGATCATTAGACATTAAACTCCTCTTAAATATCCATAAAATTTATCATGGATATGATTATTTCATAAACCTTATACCATTTTTATATATGGTGTTTAATTTGATAGTTATTTTATTATTTGGGGACATATGGATAAATCTGTATCCTTTAATCAATACAGATATTTGATAAGGTACATTTTTTATGAATTAAATCAATTATTAGATATATAAGGTATGATTTGGAGATGAAATACATGGGTTAAGGACTAGTTAATTCAAGAACCTCAATGAATTAGTAGTATCATGAGATGAATAAATTGGATAACCTAAGATAATGGGATTTTACCTAGTATATTTTACACTTTCTAGAAGATAGATCTTGATGGTAAAGGTATCATGTTCCTGGGAAACATGATGTCCAAAAATTAAGAATTGCCTTTACTGTGAATTCAATTATTTTCATTATATATGATATTTTTTCATTGAAATTATCTTTTAATGAATTTTCATTCTAATTTTGTTGATTTAATGGAATTTGTGTTTAGTTATTCCTTTCATTATTAATTATGTTCTATCCATTTATTTTAAATGGAATGTGATATCTGTTATTTAACTTTCCTTATTTTTTACACACTTCCTTATTTGATTATTGATTACATGGAATGAATCTTCAGTTTTTACTTTACTATATTTATTATTCTCATTGATTCATTATTTTTTCCACTGTACTTAACCCTTATTAAGAATTTAATCTCACCCTTATTTTGTTTCCTTTCCCCAAGAATCCAAGAAGTGTACTAAGAAAGATATGTAAAAATGCGCTAAGTGGGAATAATGTTATCATTGAAAAAATTATGTTGTAATTAGTGTATTAATCTATATTACAAGACTAATGTATGTAGCTAGTTTACTAAGACTAAAAAACTGATTGTTCCTTCAGGCCGCATTTCCCTGTAATCATTCCTATGTAATGGTAGTAGACACCAACTCTAGGTTTTTTAGGGTCAAGGCACTACATTCAAGGTTTGTTAAATTATTTGGGGAGCTTAAAACTAAAGTTAATGGTTCATATTTTATCACATAACTTATTAAACCCTTACAAGTGAGTGATAAAATATTTTTTTACATTTATGAAAATTTTATTAACTCATAAGCGTGCACACAAGTTTAAAATGAAGGTTATTACTTTCTAGGGACCAAAGTGCAATTTAGAAAAGTATAAACAAGTATAAAATATCATTTTAGCATCTTGAATAGTGATATACACCATTTGGAATAATTTATAGAGATACTTTCTCCTCTCCTCTCCTCTCAAGATCTTAGAGAGAGATTCTGAAGGAAGAACAAGGTTAGATCGATCCCATTTCTTGATCGATTCTATGTTCTTCACAAAATTGAAGGGATATTGTAAAGCTTTTAAATTCCCACATTAGCACCTGGGAATCATATATTGATGATCTATGATTTTTGTTTCATGTGTGGAAGATATAAATGATATCTAGCTTGGCATATTTGATCCATGATATGTCAACGGTGAGAAAATCAAACAGGCGATTTCAAATGAACAAGGTACCATTTATAGTTTCATTAAATTTTATTGTTGGTTATTAAATTAAATTGCATGAGATACATTAAGAAATTTGGGAAATTGGATTTTTGGATTCAGTGTTTTTAATAAGAATACAAACCCAAAAATTTTAAATTTTAAATTTTTAATGATTTTGTTGCACCTCAGGTTCCTTCATAAAATTCTAGCATTAAAATCATATCAAATAACTCAATCTCAACTCCATATCATTGTTAGAAAATAACCCTGAGTTCATATCTATCACACAATATCACTAATAGAAAAATATCCTATACTGAGGGTTTAGAACCATTGGTATAGGTCCCTAAACCATTGGTATAGACTATACCAATAGTTTGGAGGACTATTGGTTGATTTGGCATTAGGATAGATCTGTCCCAACAGGTTAGAAAAAATGGTTGGGATAGACCTATCCCTAAATTTTTTGAACCGTTGGTACAAACTTATCCCAATGGGTTTTCAAACCATTGGGAGAGGTCTATCCCAATGGATTTCCCCAAACTATTAGGATCATTAAAACTAAAATAATCACAATGGAGGTTTGAACCCATGACCTGCACATTATAAATCAAAGACCTACCACTATGCTACAATCATATTTGTGAATATATTTGGATATATATATATATATTTATAAGTAATTTATATCTTGATTTATTTTATGATATTCAAAAAAATAATTGATAAAAAATAAGGGTACCTATCCCAACGGTTTTGAGAACCGTTGGGATAGGTTTTCTTGTAATAAATATGGTCTATCCCAATGGTTTTACAAAACTATTGGGAAAAACTTATCCTATCCCAACAGTTTTCTAGAACCATTGGGATATGTGTTTTCAAAATGGGTTATCCCAATAGTTTTGGAAAACTGTTGGGATAGCCTTACCCTATCCCAATAGTTTTACAAAAGTGTTGGGATAAGGGTTATCAAAAATGGTCTATCCAAATAGTTTCTAGAAAACCATTGGGATAGTCATACCCTATACCAAAGGTTTGAGAAGACCATTGGGATAGGTTTTGTAAAAAATAGTCTATCCTAATGGTTTTCAGAAAACTATTAGGACAACCTTACCTTATCCCAACAGTTTTCACATAACCATTGGGATAGGGCCAATTTATTAGATATATCTCAACAATTTTACAAAACCATTGGGATATACTTATATTTCATAGTCTATCCCAACAGTTTTAAAGAACCATTGGGATATGGGTCCTATACCAATGGTTTTTAAAAACTGTTTGACAACCCCTTCAAAGAATAAATCCAATTTTTAATTAATCCCTAAAAAGGTCCAAACAAAGCTTTTAAATTATTTTCATACCCAAACTGGGTCAAACCATTTTTAAATGTCAAAATTTAATTAAAAGAAATTATTTCTATTTTTTTAAAATATATGACATTTCAAGTATCACTTGAAATTCCAAGTAAAGGAATTATACCAAATAAAGAACACCTTGAAACATTTACAAAACCCAATTTAACATAAAAAAAATATAAATAAATAATTAAATAATTAATTTAATACACTAAGTAATAAAGTTTTATGAAATTTAAAACTTTAACATGTGGAAACCTACCTAAAACCAATTTTACATGAGTATGAATGTGTCACCTTCAATGGAGTACACCAAAAAGGGGAAAGATAAACCCAAATAGACCCTATAAATTAAAGAAACCACAAAAATAAGTCAAATACACAAACTAGGGTTTTTCTAGGAGATATGTAGTGACAAGAAATAGGGAAATCATAAGAAAAGGGGGAAGACTAAAATGCAGGGGCCATGCCTAGAAGGAATTGGATAAGAATCATGATGAATCCATGAAGAAACACTATGGAGAGGGAGATTCTGGAGAGGGGGAGGCATGAACATGGGGGATATCATCTAGGAGAGAGGTTTGATGTTGGGGAAGAAAAAGAAAAGGGTAAGATAAAAATAGTAAAGGGAAAAATAAATAAAAGAAAAAAATAAATAAATTTTTTTATCGGTACATGGTTTACCCACACAATTTAATAAACAATGTGGAAATTGTACCCCCTATATTGGGTACTCAAAACACATCACAAAGTTATTCCTAGGCGATAATATGTTTTAATAAACCATTTATAGACTATGCGTGATGAATATAATCATGACTAACTCAATATGAATGGTTTATTATTTGTTTGACAAATCATATACCCCTTTAAGATTTCCAAAATTTAAAAATTTAGGGCCCAAAATTATAGTAAACTCATGATGACTCAAAATAATAACAAATAATATTAAATAAATTATTTAATAAAACATGGTGTGTAATATAATAGAATATCATGATCCTTCTATAATAGAAAATACTCTATCTACATTTTCCAGAATCCATAATCTATTCTATAAAACTTCTCAAACTGAGGCTTATTCTCATTTGAATCCATTCCTTTAAATGATGTGAACTCACACTAACATTGGAACAATGTAAAGGAAAATGACTAGAAACTCTTTATTAAGGTTCTTCTATAAGACTAGGGGTAGAATGTTGCTATTGAATCGATCTATGAAACACCCCATTTAGGGATCAGTTGTTTGGGTCACTCCAACCTTTAGCTCTGATACCACTTTTTCAGACCAAGAGAACTTCCTCCATTTAAACCACTAGATACAACTCAAAAAGAACTTATTAATATATAAAAAATTTCCAGAATGAACCCATACACAAACATATGGAACTCAAAATATGAACTACTAACAAATCACCACGTTGCTACACTCTCCTTCCAGATAACAAAAATAATCCCAATATAAACAATGAAGAAAGAAACATAAGGAAAAGAACAACACCAAATATTATGTGTTTTAAACTTGAATCTAAATAAAAAGGAAAAATATTACTTTACATTTTTTCAGATAAACAAAGGTTGATTAAAATTCTAGAAGCATAATAATCACAAGTGACCAACCCTCCTTAAATATTGGTTCTTAGTTGGTTCTTCAAGTTATCACCACTCTCTGATTTTTTAGGATGATTTCCACATAAATTTATGTTCACTAAAGATCCTACATTTAGTAAAGTATATCCACCACCTTAATTTTCCCTCCATATGAATAGTGATGGATTCCTCAGATCACATGATTACTTAGTTTTTACCACACTTCCTTCATTACTCATTTTCTCATGGTTGACTTCTAGTAACAAATTTTGGTTTAGTATCCATACTAACCAACATTTAAACTTCTAGACTTCATTTATTTAATTCCACCTTCTCTTTAGGTTCTAAAATTTTGGGATTCTAATTTCATTATTATATTTTTCTAGTTTCATTAGCTTGAAAATGGTTTCCAAACAACATCCATAACCAAAAATTGAGGAAACAAATACTGTAATGTATGGGAGGGGAGGCTAGGATTTACCATGGGAATGCATAGGTTTTTGAAGAAGGTAACTTATCTCATAAAACAATATGAACACCATATTCTATATTAAGGTCCTTGGTGAGACATGAACACACTGATAGAGTGTGAATAAATATCTAAATTTAATATACTTTTAAAAGAAAAAATTCATTTTGATATTTTTTATTTATTTGATAAAGTAACTAATTCTTTTTCACCTTTTATACCTTTAATATAGAAACATGAATCACAATAATATAATACTTATATTTACAAGGTTAATTACTCAATTTTAGTTGATGGTATTTTTTTTTGTGTTGTGTTTGTAACCAAATGTCACATGAATATACTATTTTTTTCACATACAAACCATTAGAGTAGAGGTATAACCTTGAACTCCTTACAATCTATCTCTAGAAAGTGTGTGTGACCCCAAACTAATAAAATTGATATAATTTAATTAAAATCAATGGATCATTTATTAATAAGTTAGTTAATATATCATAGAGGCTCCATATTCATTATCTTTCTTCTCTATGTAATGAAGATCAAAATAAAAACTTATTCTACCATTATTTTCACTCACATGAATAAATATACTGATATTTTATAACATCATGACTATTCCACTTTTCTTTTCACTCATCTCACTCCTTCTCATTTGAGTCACACTTTAATCAAATACACAACCCCCAAAACTCCACACATAATTTATTACTCTCTTCTATTATTTATTTTGTTCTAAAAATCTAAAACTACATCCATTAATTCATTAATAATTTAAAATGTTAATGGATACTTAAATAGGAATAAATTATATTAACTATGGAAATGATAATTACCATATTTTATTATATTTTTTGGATGGTTAAAAACATACTTAAACCATAGAATTAAATTTATAGTAACTCATAAAGAATAATATTTAATTTAGAAAAATAAAAATTCTCATAATTCACTCTTAAAAAATTCTAAGAATCACTATTATCTATTATTTATATCTCAATTAACCCCTATATTTACTTAACAAAACTTTTATCTCCATTATAAAAAGTATTAAAAAACATTATGTAACCTTTTATTTTAATAGTTTACTAATACTCCACACTCTTACATGGAATCCACAATTATTCATAATATTTATGAAACCATCCAAAAATCTAGTTTATAGTTATGTAGATACAAGTTAATCCCCATGAATCTCCCTTTTTTTCACTTCTCACATAATAAGCCCTTTTTAATTGTAGTTTACTACAATGAAACTCAATTTTTCTGGTACAACATTTTTGTAGAATTTTTACTTATTCTTTCACTCTTACTAGTAGATAGATTACTGTCATATAGAGACTTTCACATTTTTTATCCTTAAAAAACCTTTAAAATTTTCTTTCTTTAGTTATACTTACTAGTTAAATATTACATAGCCTTAAAATTTTTTAATTCATCCATATAAAATTACTTTACTTCCTTATTCACATTATAATAAACCCTTTATTTACTAATTTAGTTGACCATATATAACCATGATTTATATGATTTATATGGATGATGTGGTTGGTAAAAAAGACATCACATCATATAAAAAATTCTTGGTTCTTATAAATTAACATTTCAATAATATACCCCTTCAACCAATAATCATTGACAATTATAAGATCACAACTAGTGAAAAATACACGTTTCATCAATCTCAAACTTTTAATTCTATAATAAACACCATATAATCCAAAAACATATGAATCATACTAAACATATGAATATAAACATCCCCATACACCAGAGGCTATTGACTATTAGTGATGGCTTGATTTGTATAATGGAAAGACTATGATAATGATACTATAACCATCTAATGTCATAAATAAAAATCATCATAAAAAATATCATATGATATAAGAAATTATAAAAACCAAAACACAATATACCCAAAGTTTATATGGCCATATCACATTATATATAGGCAAATTAATCATACATGCCTTGAGAAATCCATGTAGAAAGCTCTTATGTCCAGAAATATATAGTGGATAAAAAAATAAAAAATTTAAAAATTCCTTGAGGAATGATTCTCCGTAGAAAGTCAAGACCTTGCTCTTAGATATCCACTTAACAATGGATGTTACTTATTATTGGGGCCATAGACTTACTTGAATAATGAACCATAAAGTATATATATACATTGAAGTACATATGTAGGTGGAGTTCACAAACATAGTAAAATTCCACCAGTAGACTTATAGTATATGTTATAATATATTCTATATTAATTTTTCATGAGAAAATAACTCTGACATTATATGAACACCCAGAGATAAGAAATTATGTTCTAACCAAGAAACCATGACACCTGACCATAACTACTTCATCTAATTATAGTATTTAATAAAATTCAATACCTAAATAGTTATTACTAAAATTGATCTATACTTGAAATACATACCCTTACCATAATTTTTTATACTTTGATACAACCTTATTAGCTTGTATAAAGTGTCTACCTTAATAAAATGTCACTAACTTAATGACTATATCACTCATCAAACCTAATAGATGATCATGTATTGAACCTAATGGTCAATTTTCTATGATACCAATGGTTTTAACATTCATGATTCCTAGTGTCACTTCTTTACCATGGTTCCAGTGATTGAGATCCATTTTTACTCCTTTGATCATTTACCATCTTGATCTCAATGACCAAAATTTACCTTCACCACTAGACCATTAACTGATATATCCCCAATGGCATATCCTTACATGAAATTTTTCATTAACATCAAAAAATTTAAATATTTTTTCTCTCTTAGACTTAAATAGACTACTCCAAAACATTATAAATATAATTTCTTTATAAAAATAATAAGAATATTATCACAATTTAGGTTTACATCCACCACTATATTAGTTAACACCTTTTACAGGACAACCACCATAGAATAGGTGACACCCTAATACCATGATTTTATATTCTATATTGGTCCCAATAAAAAATTTAATTTTTTACTCATCATTCACTTTAATACATCCTCATGTAAAAACATCACTAATGAACCCACATGTCAGTTTTCCCTTAGTAGAGTATCCATACCAACCCTATGCTCACATACTAGTCCATTCATCAATTATCCAATATCTAAAACTCTCTATTTTTTCACCCATGAAGGGTTCCCAAATTTCACACACTCTCAATAAAAAAAATCACACAAATTAGAGAGGAATAAGATAGAATAACCTTTCTTATACTAGATGAAATTCTTCCCCTTTATGAAACTAGCTAATTCCACTATGATATGAAAAATTGAATAAATCGTATAAAAATGAAATAAAACACTATTTATGATGACCTTAAATAAATTATATAATAAAATCATTGATGTTTGGGTGTATTACCATAGATTTATTTAATTGGGACTCACTACAAAAAATCTTACACTGAATAAAAATTTGGGTTCACTTTAAAGAAATAGGGAAGAGAAGAAATCCAAAGGAAACCCCCTATATTTCATATCATCATAAAAAAAAATTAAATATTATGGTTTTAAAAAGGATTCCAATCAGAAATATAAAAATTATCTTAATAAATTTGTATTTTCATCCTACCATGTATGTGATGGCCTACCACTAGTCACCAAATTCTAGGAAACTAGTCCTTAAGTGATCATAGAATAGGTTTTACCTAAACTATCTTTCTCTATAAAATACTTATTACTCCCCAAAAAGTACCCAATTTCCTATACTTCTCCCTAGTAACAATATCACCTCCTATATTTTGCAAAACCATATATTTATGTTTCTAAAAATTCAATTCCTTTGGAAAATATAAAAAAAAGAGTTTTAATGATCTGAGATAAAAAAAGTAACATACTTTAAATAACTTTAGTCATTAAAAAATATCTACCATCAATATTATCATTATTAAGAATCATATTGGAGTTTATATTGAGAATAAATTGAGACACTTCACCCTGATATCTTCATCTTATTCCCATATTTCCTATATGTATGGTTATGTTTCAATAACACCCAAATTAAATATTTTTCCTTCCAAAGTAATATCATCAAACTAAAATACTTAGTACAAAATTAATGATCCAAATTTAAAGATTCAATTTCAAAATATACTCCATCAGTCCAGATCAGATATAATAGATCTGAAAATATATCTTTAGACAAGAAACATAAAATACATCATGCAGAATATTTTATCACAATTTATAGTTTAACCAATAGTCCATGGTCCCAATCTTATAAAGGATCTTTAAAGGACTTATGAACCAAGGCCTTATATTAATTTGATTCCCTATACTATAATGTTCTAATAGTGATGATACACATGATCAACAATACTAAACTCTAATAGAAAACATCTATTTACCTACATATGACCTATATCTACTTTAGTAGATAGTCAATCACTTTATTATCAGTTGTACATAATTTTTAGTCCTAAACATACACATCTATTGGATAAAAAAATATTATTATTTGATTTTTATATAACATCGAGATGATATAGATATTTTACTATGCTGATACTCAAATAGAACCATTTAAATCAATGACTAATAATTGTTTTTATAGGTAAACTCTACTAAAGATATATGGGCCTCCCATTTATCACCAAAAAATATGATACATACATATACCATATCCTCTAATACTAAGATAATATGATATTTTTTGAGTCTATAGATGATAATTTGATCTAAGACTTACTGATGAAATCAATGTTCTATATAGTACCTATTAGAAATGAGATGTGAATCTCCTATCCCAGTATGATATAATTCTCTTTAATACCCAATATAGTTCCAACATATCCTGAACATAGAACTTTCCCATCTCGTCTAATGAATAAGTTCCTCAAATATCCATAAAATGACTACCTATTAGGGTTGGTACATTTGAACCAACTTTCCTTATGTATATTTTATTATCGAACCACATGTTTTCATTTTGATATTCTAATGACTATATTTTTTTAATTATACCCTATGAATATTTTAAATAATATTTATAGAGAAATTTTTGGAGTTGGATAAGTGTTCTGGGCATCATAAATCCCAAATGTTGGTATATTAAAAATATTAAATATATTAACACACACACAAACACAAAATATAAGAATTAATGTATTATCTCTTGAATAGAGTCTCATATGGGGAACCTATGACCACTTTTGAATCTGAAATATGGGTTTAGAATAGAAATAACATAAGTATCAATCAAATAATACCTCTGGTTGATGCACTAGAACATGATGGTATTAGATGAAAGAAAAAAATTAAATTAGTTAATTAATTTATTCGTTTAAATAAAATTTCAAAACCTAATCATTCTCTATTTATTACCTAGTTAGTGAATCCCCTAGGGTTATCCATATAACCTAAAGGGAGTCTTTATAGGAGTTACACAATATATAAGATTGGCAGTGACCTTGGAATTAGGGATCAATCACAAATCTGTAAAAATTCAACCATGTCTTCGATAACAATGACACAAGATTTTTTCTTCATTTGAAATCAATCCGATATCAACATAAAGTTTTTTTATGAATTCAATACCTATGTTTTCATCATTATTATTATGGATATTTTTTTAAGAATTTAATTCAGAATCAACCCTTGAAAAGCCCTGTCAATTTATATTTTTGATGATCTTATCTAATACCCTGTAATTATTTAAAGAATTATGATTCTTGATTAGTTTTTGGCGGTTTTTGATATCCAAAATTAGTATTAGGATACACAATTAACACTAGAAAATTCACATTATTTATTATGATTTTCTCCCCCATGTTCATCATGTTCATTATGGTCCTATAATAGGACAAAAATTAAACTATGAATACTATTTGAATCACCATAAAACCCTAGATTCACATTTCTTTGTTCTTTGGTAGAGATAAAAATTTCAGGAGATATGATGTTTAGAAATGATTCATGAAAGTAAGAGGAGATTGAAAGTGTCTTTTTTTCAAGGCAGTGCATGAAGATGACCAATAGATGATGATATATTGATTTTTCAATGAATATAGGTTTAAATACAACTTCCATATTGGCATATTGATGGTAAACATGACTATAGGAGTTTCAAGTCAAAATCATGGAGATATTAGTGGAGGTGATAAAGAATGGTGAGGTTCATCATCTATATAAATATTCTATAAAGTTCAGGACTACATGATGTGTTGTTCAGAAGAACACAGACTGTGTGTATTGTGATGTGGTTCTAGGGTTCATCCAATATAAATATCACAAAGTAATTTGGTCAAGCCTATACACTATGTAACACTATATGATTAGATTATTATGTATCAAATTTATACTTATAGGGACTCATGTGTCCCCACACACAGTGTGTTCTAGGACACACCCCATAAACCTTTTTAGGTACATGAATTAGGTATATGAGATGCAAGACGAATACCTCTATAGACAGGGCACACCATGGGACCCTTATATACTCTATGTAGTTAAGTATGAGACATACCATGTGAGATGAAAGAACATGACTAGGTGTTCGAATTAGGATAAGATACCATGTACCCCTTGGACACTCTGTGTACTCCCCATTGTCCTAAAATAGTTAAGTTAAATGCACATTTCACTCTCATTATTCTAAGGTGGGGTAGGTATTTCACCTATTAGGATTGGGATCCTCTTAGGGAGTTGGTATGTCACCCATGTAAGAATGGCAATGAGATCCTCTACCTACAAAATCAGATAGAGTCAGTATTTTACCCACATTATGGGTAAGTGATCCTATATATGTGGAGTTGGTATTTCACCCATTTATAGGCCCAGATGGGATAAGAATCATCTATTGAAGCTATTATTTCATTCATATAATTGGATAAAGGATCTTCCAACTTCATATGAGGGAATAACCATATAGGTTTCTTGATACTTATGGATCAAAATCTGGGTATGTAGAGTTTTTTTTTGGTTGGTTAAGAGTTGATACTGTACATTGGGAATTGGGTACATCTTATGAGAATATCTGGGTTATTCTCCTTTCCCTTTGGCTTATTATTTATGGAAATGAGATGAATCTTTCTTTTGATACTCAACTTATTAGTGATTTTATGGTGTCCTATTAGGTATGTATATAATCACCCCTACATGGTATTTTCTCACACGTGTCATGTATTATGTATACAATATGATATTTGTTGGAGATCTAGGGGGATTTGGTTAGGTGGTTCTTAGTGGAGCTTGGTGGCTATAATAGTAGGGTTGTTTTCAGACTAGTGGTTGGGTGTTGATATTTTCCCCCTATTATTATTAGGTTTAAATTACATACTACTTATTGGGCCTATGTTTTTCTGTATTTACTTAATTATGTATTATTATACTTGGTTTTAGGATATTATATGTTTTGTGTGCATTTATTATTCTAGTTTTTTTTCATTACTATGGTGTGTATGGAGGCACATTTTCATGTTTATAGGTATATTAGGATAAGTAATCTCATATGTGTGGTATGCCTACTTGGTTCTAGTCAACAAGGAATGCTTTATTATAGGTGGAATTAGGGAGGTAGACTCAACTAAACCCTGGACAAATGGGCCCCAATGGGTCTTGTCATGTCACAATGGTTTTAAATCCTAGGATGACCTAGGATGGATTTTGGTGTGAGAGTAATCATGAGGATTAGTTTTTGATTTAGGAAAATAGTGTTTTAAGTGTCTTGAGTTTTGTTATTGGGATAAGCACCCCACTGATGGTGTGGTGATTGATGTATTTAGTCACCAGGATTTTGATAAACTTCTTTTCAACTTGATATGACAAGGAACTGATTATATGGAAAATAGTGTCACACACATCATTTATAAATGAATTATAGTTTCTATGTCTTTCTTGAGTCATCTACCCAGATATTCTCTTTTGATTGTGGCATATCTTGAGTATTTTAAGGATCATCCATATATCCTACTAACCAAGATTCTATGATAGAATTTTATGAGGATCATATTTGTGATGAGGCCTCAGATCTGGGGATCATTCAAGAGGTATTCCCTTTAGGTGGACAATAAGTGATACTTTCACCCATATGGTAGCGAGAAGACCTACCTTCAATAATGCATGTTTATGTTTTAACTATTTTTGTGTGGAATATTATTCAAATTGTACATGATGATGATGTGCATAAGTTGAGAACGTTTTTTATGTTTTATAGGTAAAGACCACCTAGATTTCAGGGTGATCTAGACCCATAAGTAGAAGAGGACTCATTGGAGTCCATAGTTTGAGTATTCTATCTCGTATGGAACCCTTGGGATCAAATGCTCATGTTCACATAAAGTATTATCCATGTATTAGTAGAATGATGGGGGATATTGATAATATTGACCCATGATGAGGTGACTCTTCACTTGATCAAGTATGAGCACCTCTTTTTATAGAAGTATTTTCTAGTGACTCTGTAATCAGTACAAATCCAGGAGGTTATCAAGATTCAATAGGGAAACATGTTATTCACTCATTATGGATATAGGTTTACTAAAATCACATGATACTCATAGGACATGGTATTTAATGTGTATTTTTTGGAGAGGATATTTAATCATGGTCTATAGGGAGATATCCAAGAAAGATTTGTGCCCCTTTACATCCCCACCTATATTAGTGTACTAGAGCATGCCTTGTTATTAGAGAGATTTTTGGAAGATTAATCATAGTAATTTGGGGATAATAATATTCAAAAGAGAGTAAATAATTAAGTAGTAAGTGGAAGACTATTGGCTTATGGGTTTTGATACCTAAAACATCAACATGTCCAGCCTTAAAATAGAGTGTCAATGACCAAGGTTTCATGGAAAGGTTACATTCATTTGAGGAAGAGGTGATGATTTTCTTGGGATGAGTTCATATTTCTTGAGACTTCCTAACTATTCATGTAGAATTATATTGGAAGATAGTAGATGGGACTCTGAGGTAGAGGAAAAAAGTTGATATTTGAGATTTAAAGGGAGGAAAATATGGCATAGAAGTTGAAAAATATACAATAGGTATCCAATGTTATGATCCAATATTTCTACCACCACCTCCAGGTGGTCCTAATCAAGATTAGGGAGATGGTGGGAATATACGTGATCAGTTGTAAGAAGTTTTGGATTATAAACTAGAGGATCCTTACATGATTCAAGGAATGATCCATGTATTCTCTACCTTAGATTTAGTTTTGATAGACACATTCCTAATCTATTCATTTTTTTCATTATCCATGTTCAAGAACTAGATATTCCCATAGATCCTCTAGCTAGACCATTATGATTTGAGACGTTCACCAGAGGGGATTATGTTATCACATTATTTTATCAATAGTATGACTTGGTTCTTGGTGAAGAGAGTTTATTTTGGTAGATTTTTATGTTTGAAATGATACCATATAATATCATTCTTGATATGGAATTAATATCCACCATCCATGGATAGATTTACTGTTTTCATTATAGGATGTAGTTGATCTAGATAAATGGGTCAAGATTTTCCTTCACCAGTGTGAAGGAATTTCATTCAGAGTAGAATGAGTCCATATGCAAGAGACTACAACTTACTTCTCATCAGTTGGATATCTCGACTGTTAGTGTAGAAAAATCTATGTCTATTTGATTCCTTATTGTAGTACAAGAGTACCCATATGTCTTTTCAGAAGAGGTACCTAGGTTACCTCTTCATTAGGTTTTCAAATTCTATATCAAATTTCATCTTGGGAAAACATTATAGATCTTTTATAACTAAGGGTGCAATTGGAGGACCTTCAAATGAGTTTTTTATCTAACATAGTGTGTTCCCATATGAAACTCTGATAATATTCACCAAGTAGGAAGATGAGTGCCTAAGGTTGTGTGTGGATTACGTTTTCCTAAATTAGGTAATTTTTAAGAATATATATCCTCTACTAAGAATCAATTTCTTATTCAATCATTTGAAAGTGTAAAGGTGGTTCTCAATGATCAAACTCAAGTTTGGTTATCATCTACTTTGAGTTCACAAGGAGGACATACCTAAGTTAACATTCCAATATTTCTATGATCAATAAAATACCTAGTGATTCCCTTTAGAATTAATAATTCCCCAACAATGTTTATGATACTCACAAACCAAATATTCTATCCCTTATGAGACCAATTTTTGGTGTTATTTGTTGATGAAATTCTCATTTACTCAGTTTTATAGGTAGAGCATGTAGAGTATTAGATTATGGTCATGGGTATTCTTTGAGAGCATCAAATATATAGAAAACTCTCAAATTTTTAATTATAGATTAGAGAGGTTCAGTTTCTTAGACACATCTTCTCAGAGGATGGAGTAGCTATAGACCCAACAATGATTGACGCAGTGATTTCTTGGGATCCTCTATAGAGTGTGATAAAGGTTTAGATCTTCCTTAGGTTAGCTAGATATTATAGGAGATTAATTCTAGAATTATCTAGGATTGTGGATTCCTTTACTTCCATGACCAAAAATGTGTAGTATTCAATTTGGTCATAGAAGTGCTAGCAATACTTTGAGGAGTTGTAGTAGAGGTTTATTAACACTCCTTCCCTCAAGTTTCCAGAAGAGGGGGTTTAATAAAAAGTGTTTTATAATGCTTATAGAGTTAGGATTAAATTTTTGTTGATTCAAAGTTAGGATGTGATAACCTATGAATCTAGGAAGCTTAGACCCCATGAGTAAAAATATACAACCCATGACTTGGAGTTGAAAGCTATAGTGTTTCCCCTGAAAACTTATCTACACTACCTTCATGGTGAGAGACTTGTTGTTTATTTATACCAGAAGAGTCTTAGGTACATCTTTAATTAGATAGATCTCAACTTGAGATAGAGGATATGAATTCCCTTCTAAAAGACTATGACTTCTAGATAGTCTATACTACTGGGAAAGAGGATATTGTGGTAGATTCTCATAGTATGAAATCTCATTCCTAGTTTCTAAGTGAGTCATCACAGTAGTTAGCCTCATTAAAGTTATCCTTAGTGTATGAGGGAGGATAATAATACCTCTAATTGATGGGTTTAACCCCTCATCTCCTCCAAATAATGATGTAATAATAACATGGTGATGTTAATTGTGATGTATTGTGTGACCAGATATTCATAGATTATTCTCATGATGGATTTTAAAAATATGGAGAGAATTTCATCATCTTACAAGGGAAGGTGGTGGTACCAGTTTTACTTCAATAAGAGGTGCTAAGAGAGTTCTATACATATCCCTTAGTGGTACATCATAGATTAGGAAAGATATACCAAGACCTTCAATGATAGTTCTTATGTCTTGGGATGAACAAGTGTATTATAGAGTTCATCTTTTAATGGATCCCCTATCAGTAGTTTAAGGATGATCATCAAGTACCAATGAGTTTGGACCAGCTACTTGTGGTGCTATAATGGAATAGGGATGGTATATCCATGGATTTAATGATAGGGTTTCAATGAATAGGGAGATATCATGATGCTATCTAGGTGATCATAGATCAAAACACTAAGTTATCTCACTTACTTATCCTTAGAGAGTAGATTTAGGTGGAAATAACGAGACAATTTACATAAATAAGATCATCTAGATTCAGGTGTCCCCTTTAAAATTGTATCAGACCTTGATAATTTCTCCACATCTCAATTTTAGAGAGGCTTCCATGAGTCTTTCATGACTCAATTGCAGATGAGCATGATGTTCAACCCCTAGAAAAATGGCTAGACTGAGCATACCATTCAGTTACTTAAGGACATGTTGCATACTTTCATGTTGGAATTTTTATGAATTTAGGAAGATGACATACCCTAAGTAGATTATTTATATAACAACAACTATCACTTTTGTATTTGTGTAGAGAATTTTGAGAAACTTTATGAGAGACATTTTAGGTCACAACAATGATGGTTAGAGTTGGGATAATTAGGACTTTTTGGGCCTAATGTTAGTTCAAGAAATGATGAATAAAGTTCAAATCATCCTAGAGTGGATGAGGATATATAAAATCCATCATAATTATTACATAGAATAATGAAAGAGGCCCTTGGAGTTCAGTGAGGGAGACCATGTGTTCTTTAAGGTCTCACCTTGATGTGGTTTTTAGAGATTTAGTGTAGGATTTGTGAGGTTGTGTACTTATTTACTTTAAATATGTAATTAGACCAGGTTCATGAATTATTTCAGATTTTTTAAATGAGGAGGTAGATGCATGATCTGACACATATTATTGATTGGAGAGAGCATGAAATTGAATTCAGATCCACCTTTTCAGAGTACCCATGTGTGATTAAGTATCTAAAGTTGAAGATCCTTTATAGGAGAAAAAATGACCTTATTCTCATTCTATGGAAGCATGATAATCTTAAGGAGAGATTTTGGGAGTTGGATAACCAAATGTGTTCTCATTACCCTCACATTTTTGAGTAGTTCTTACTTTTTAGGATTGAAATCCTTGTAGGTTGGGAGAGTGTAATGGCTATGTTTTTATGATTTGAACCTTTTAATAGTTCAAAAAATATCTATAGTTCTATTTATGGAGTTGGAAAAGTGATCTGGGGGTTGTAAATCCCTAATAATGTTACATTAAAAGTATTAAATATATTAACACACACACACACACAAAATATCATAAATAATGTATTATCTCTCAAACAGAGACTTGGATTGGGAAACCAAGACCAATTTTGAATTTGGAATATGTGGTTTAACCTAGGCATGGAATAAATATCATTAGCACTAGACCTCTAGTTGATGAACCATTTTAAGTTGATATTAGATGAAATAAATAAATTAAATAGATAAATTAATTTATTAATTTAAATGAAATGTCTAAACCTAATCATTATCTATTTAATTACTCATTAAAAAATCCCCTAAGGTTAGATGTATAACCAAGATGGAGTCTTGAGAGGAGATCTATGGTGGAGAACATTGGCGGTGACCTTGTAATAATATATATATTAAAAACATGTCAAAATTAAACCACATATTCAATAGCGATGATGCAATCTTCACTCGTCATCAGCGATCAATATAATATTGTGGTAATGATTTTGTTTTACGGAATCAATCCATATTTTTTGATCGTTGTGATTATGGATTTGTCCTTAGAATAATTTATAATAGAATTGAACTTTGATAAGACCTTCCAATTTATATTTTTTTTGACCTTCTCTATGGACTTGGAATTATTTAAAGTGTTGAGATTCATGATTTTCTGGTATATTTTTCAAAACTGTGGCCATTGTTCTAGTTTGAAATGAGCACTAATGAATTCACCTTATTGATTGTTATTTTCTCCCCCACATTCTTCATGTTTTAATTAGCCAATGATAGACTAATGATTCATCCATGAATTTGGTATGAATCATTATTGAACCCCAGATTCATTTTTCTTTGTTTGACCATTAGTCAAAATGATGATTACTATAGTTATGAAATTTGAAGATAATTTGTGGAATTTGGATGGGAATGGAGGTGGTCATTTTTTGTGGTGGTGTGTGCAAATGATCAGAAGAAGACAATAATTCAATTTTATGATAAATTGAGGTTGGAATAAATTTTTTGACTTGGAACTAATAATTATTAACATGACTATGGTACTTTTGAGTAGGACTCACTACAAGATCAATAGAGGCAACGATGAACCATAAGTTGAATTTTCTATGAAATGATTCTGGAAAATTTATAACTATAAAATGTGTATTTTGTAACAACACAAAACATGTGTCTCGTGTGGTGGTGATATGGTTTTATTAGAGTTAAATATCAAATGAACTTATAGCTGATCCCATATTCCATCTAACATTGGATGAATTGCTCAACATGTACCAGATTTATATCCCAAGGGACCCATGTGGCCCCATATTCCATGTGTGCTAAGTTACACCTCATATCCCCTTAGAGCTAAATTACACGGTCATACAAGATGTACATTGAGTAAGTCCATAGACATGGTACACTATGTGAAACTTGTACACACTATGTAGTTGGGGTTAAGACATTCCATGTAGGATGAAAGAACATAAAAATGTGGATGACTTGGAATAATTCCCCATGTACTCCTAAGACACACCATGTACTCCTCTATAGCTCGAGATAGTTTAGTCAAACACAAATTGACCCCTCATTATTCCCATGTGGGGTAGGAATTTCATCTGTTGGGACTCATATCCAACTTGGGAGTTGATTTTTCACCCATTTAAGTATTGATTGGGGATCCTCTACCTTCAGAATCAGATAGAGTCAGTATTTCACCCAAATTAATGGGAAGGTATCCTCTATCCACAGATTCAATATTTTCCCCATCTATAGAGCTCAAACGAGAAAGGGATCCTCCACTATTACTGTTATTTCACCCATAAACTTGCAGTAGGGATCCTTTAATATCATCTGAGTGAATTACCATGTAGGTTTCGTGATACATCTAGGCTTGAATCTTGAAATAAAGATTTTGTTTTTCTGGATAAGAGTTTATACTATATTATGGGACTTGGGTACCTTCTATGGGTATATCTAGGCTCTTATAATTTCTCTTTGGCCCCTTGATTTGGTTATAATAACACTCTTTTTTTTTCATACTCTAGTTTTTGGTAATTTCAAGGTGTCCTACTAGGTTTGCATATACTCACCCCTACATGGGATATACCCACACATGGCATGTATTATAAAAATTATAGGTTATTAGATGGAGATCCAGAGGGACTTGGTGTGATTGGTTCATAGAATATGTGGTAGAAGGGCTATTTTTTAGATCAGTGTTTGTGTGATGAGACTATTTTCCTTATTATTTTTAAGTTAGACTTACTTATTGGTTATTTGGCCTATATTTTTCCCTCTTTACTTGACTATGCACAATCATACTTAGTTGTGAGATATTAGTGGTTGTTCATGAATTTATTATTCTAGTAGTTTAATTTGTTCAGTACTATAGTGTTTATTGAAACACATGTGTGAATGTACATGTGCTTTCGTTTATGGCCTCCCATATATGTGATATGCCTGCTTAGTGCTAGTTACCAACCCTTAGCCTATTGGAGGTAGGATTGGGGTGACACACTCGGCTTTCCACTGACTAGGAGAGACCCAATGGGTCAAGTCATGTAAAATATATACATGTTTTATTCACATATTATTTAATCTTATATGTTCCTTATATAATAATATCCATGGAATATTATTTATGTTGATTGGTTATAGAAGTCATCACTATAATGAGGACTTTTTATTCCTTGAAAATATTCTTAAAATCATGTCATATGGTCTAGATATATCATTCTAACAAAGTACACAAGATGTTTGGCTATAAAGTGTTTGGGGAATATAAGCATCAAGACTTATTCTCATGATAGTTTCAATTAGTGACCTTCAAGAGGAGATATTATGAGGATAAAACTACAAATAGGTATTCCACATGCTACATGTCATTATTAATTCTTATTTGTGATTATTTTTAATGATTCTTAGACTGGAGATCATTATTAATATATATCATGAATCATACACTTATATAATTATTGAAAACTTTGACAAATATAATCTTGGTGAACTATCATAAATTAGGCATGTTATGAGTGGTATGCAATTTATTGAATGAATAAGAAATTATTTTTACCTTTAGAGTTATAAGAAAATATATTTATAGATCTTTTATTAAAAATATAGTGAATGAATTAATTATATGGAAATATAGATCCTAGGAAAGTTTATATCAGTAAATAAAAGATTTATAGATCTAACATTAAGGGATTATGACACATACATGCATTTTGATTGATGATATATTGGTTGGTAAAATGATTATATTACATAGAAATTGTTCATAGGATGTTTTTCCTTGATACAAATTTTCACTCTCTTTGGGGGTATAATGTGTTTAAATATACCTCTCTTGGTCTAAAATTTAGTCTCACTACCACTAATAAAAATACCTATAGAATTGCATACTATGTGTAATAAAAGATCATTAAATTTAGTAGAATTTTATTTTCTAGAAGAGAATCAATATCAATATAAATATGAATTTATATTCATGTTATGTTGATCATAATTAAATCCCAAGTTATTATTGATCAGAAATTATGGATATAGGATTTTTATTTTTATTATAAGTATCCAAAAGTTGGTTGAGTTAATAATCAAGTGAATATTTATTTATCAAGAGTGATTTTATATAGAATTAATGATCCAAGTATATATAATTATTTAATTGGATAAATTATTATATGTGATTTATTTGATCATATCACTAAAATAATTCTTTATTTATGAAGTTATAAATTTAAAAAATATTAATTGACACCAGAATTATTTATTTATCAGTTAGATAATAAATATCATTATTTAATATTAAATTAAATATTCATCAATGGCATTGGGTTTAGTTTAGGAATATGCATATTTGGAGAGAAATTTTAATTTTTTACTAATTATAAAACCCTAGATATAGTATATTATTTATAGTGGTGAATTAGGTTTAGCTTTCATATACATCTTTCAGTTTCTATAGTAGAATTGAGAGCTTTCCTTTACTAATCCTCTAAAGACCTATGTAGAACCATATAAATTATTCTTTTATTGATACAAGAAAATAAGAGTGATATTAGTTATTTATTCTATTACCCAAAAGATTCATTTTGACATAATAATATTCATGGATCACATGTAAATATCACCAGATAGATTGAAGTTTGGTTCCCAAAGTAATTATGACAAAAACATCAAGTGAGATTCAAATACCATGGGAATTATTTAAGGTAATGGTTTTATTTTTAATATTTAACAAAACAATGATGTGCATATCTTATTCTTTAGATCCATCCATCCAAATTTAGATTAATTTTTAAATTTTGAACCCATAACACCCTAATTCTGTTATTATTATATCATAAAACAGGTATTAGAGTTATCTAATTAATTTTTATATTAATATTTTTATATATGATTTGTAAAAAATATATTTTTATCTTCCTAATTTTATATATTATGGTTATACCTATACAAATATGTGGTTTAGATGTTCAAAAAATAGAAAAATATGATCCAATTATCTTTTAAGCATGCAGATCCATTCTATTTAACTCAGATCAATGAAATATATATAGGAAAAATGAACAAATATATATAGATCTAGAGAAATTTCTCTTAGATATAAAAAATAGATATAGGGAAGGAATATAAATCTATTCAGACCCATATACATTTCAATTTGATCTATGAAATAGATAGAGGAAATTCTAACCTATTGACCAGATCTACCAACATATAAAGGAATCACCCAAATAATATTCAAAATCAACAAGAATAGGAGAATCAAAACTCAAAACTCAATATTGATGGATAAATTCTTTATCAAATGATAGATATACAAAAGGTGTGGACAAAATTTTTTTTTAAGAAAGATAAATTCACTAACCAACCATCCTATAACTACTTAGGCAGTTCTCATTGGACTGGGAAGTGCCTTGGGTGGCCTAACAGAGCTAAGGTAGCACCTAGAGAGCGCTAAGTCATTCCAATCCTCACTCACACACCCCTTATTTTTTTAATTTAAATAAATAATTATATATCTGTATATATAATATAATATTTATATATTTTTTTGTATATTTAATAAAACATTTAATAAATACAATTATTTAATTAAAAGATATTAATAAATATTCTAACTTTTTTTTAAATTTAAAAATTTGAAGGAATTTTAATATACCATAAGTGGATATATAAAAGTTATTTACTTTTTTATTATAGAATGAGGTGAGGAAGATAAATTTTTAATAGTAATTTTAGTTGTCTGATATGATTCATGATCATAATCTTGAGACCAACTTGTGTATGTTTGTTTTTATTTATTTATTTGAATTGTAATTATGGAATGCTTGTTTTAATAGACATTAAATTAAATAATGATCATATATAAATAATAAATACCTCATTTATTTTATATAGGCCTCTATTTTCATGTTTATTTTTATATAAGCCCATTCCCATAGATCACCTCACCTGTATGCGAGTATATTTATAATAGGAGGAGTTTCCATGTTGAAGAGATTAAAGTAACGAGTTAAAGGAATACCAGACAAAGGAAGATCATAGGATAATATAACTTATGTCTAGATATACTTTGGGTGTTACTCCCCCTAGGTTCTAGGTTTTTTATCACCACTTGATAAACGATCAAGTATTTCCAAATCTTATATTTTATGAACCAACCTGGGTTTCTATCGATCCAAGTACCCAAACTAGATCATCACATGACCCCAGGAATGTTCTTGATCACACTTGGCTAGTGACAAGCACCATGAAATCAAATGTGAGCTTGTGGAAACAATTTAATCCAAGAAAAAATAATAAATAAGTAGTGTAATCTTACATGGAATCCGGTATAACCCATATATAAGTTGAACAACTATACGAAATAAAAAACATATTCAAAATAAAAGAAAATACAAACAAGGAATACATATAAATAAACATAAATTTCACAAAAATAACATAAAAGAGGTGTAGTGAAATAGAAAAAGGACTTGAGATCAAAAATAATGCTGAGGTGTCTGATACATCCACGATACATGATAAAAACTGAATGTAAAACATAAGGAAATATGAAATCCCCATGACCCATGGTCACCTTCCAACTCATTCACTCCAAGAGTGATCTGAACTAATAAGTTTACAAAAGGAGCTTCCCAATAATCAAGAATCTAAACATAAAATATAAATATAGGAAATAAAAATATCTTATTAGGTATCCTCTCCACACCCCATGTATAATATTAAAATTAAAATACTTTCATCGTAGTTTGATGATACATTTAAAAAAATTAGGGGTTCTGTTTAAAATAAAGAATTCTCATATAGAAAACATAAAAATTTATTTCATTTTAAAATCATGGTAGCCCATTTAAAACCCTAAAACATGATTCAATGTATTTTGAGAGGAAAGAAATACTCAAGGAAAGGAATACACTTCAAATTAAAAATCCTTTTTGACTAGTCAATTTTTAACAAATAAATAATATAATTAACCTCGAAATATATATATATAATTGGGAAAAAATAACCATAAATAGTAAGAGTATGAAAAAAAGAATAAATGGTAGTAGAAAATTCGTGAAGAAATTAAATAATAAAATAATAAAAATATTGTAAATGATATAAAAAACAATGAAAGGAGAGCATATTAAAGTAAACTATTATCATGGAACTAGCCCTAGAAACTATGATTAAGGTTTCCTATGATCCTCACAACCTCAGTGATTGAGCCATACATTACTGTTCTTGTGCATGGACCACTTGGGAGGACCATGCCAAAGTTTTAGCAGTATCCACATTCTAATCATCTTATTGTTTATTTAGTGTTTTATCATAGTCCAATGGATAGAAAGGGAAGAAATTTTTATAGTAGTACTTGTCCTATAATCCCTTACCTAATCCCTCAGGTTCCCATGATTAATTTAAAACAGAAGAGAGTGTATGAACCAGAGTCAATCACATGAAAAAGGGATAATCATAGAACACTTTCATAAATTTCCAATTGATCAATGATACCCATTTTGGAAAATAAAAATATTTAATTATTTTAGATGTTTCTAAATAGTCCTTTAATCACTAAAACATGATTTGAAACATAAATATCCCTGTTTAAACCAAATACAACTCAAAACATTGAAAAAAACACCCTAAAACCAAAAGATAAATCCATTCCATGATAAAAATAATAAACAAACCCAAATATAAATTGATAACACCATTTAAAACATAAATACACATTGTAAGAGAATTTTTTTTAATACAATCCATAAATCATAACCAAGGAACCCAAATCTCAACCACTATTAAAATGCATTTTGAAACCCCCACTAATTCAAAAACCAAATTGAATTATTAAGTAATTTCCATTATAAAATATCATAAAAATAATAATTAATTATAATTTTCATAATTTTTATAACATTAGAAACATAACTTGAAGAAAACTATGAAAGAAATCAATTTTCCCAAATTTAAAGCCTTATGCATGGATAAACCTACCTCAAACCGAATAGAAACTCATTGGCTTTGACAATAATGACTAGAATAGGACTCAAAAGAAACTTTATAATCCCTAGACACTAATAAAAACAACATTAGACCAATACCACTACCTAGGATTCAACCACTATGGTTACAAGGAAAGGAGAAGAATAAAAACCATATAAAGAAAGAGTAAAGAAAAAAATGAAGGGAGATGAGGCCCTTAACAAGATATTTTATAAAGAACAACTCAATTATCCTCCCTGAAATTGAGATAACGAGAGGAGAAGTGGAGGGTTACATGTGTATGGTTCTTAAGAGTTGAGTAGGAGAGAAATGAGAGGAGATAGAGATTTATTTCATAGAAGTTTAGTATAGGATTTTCAAGTATTTTTAAATCTCGTTAGATCACATGGTTTGGACACACAATTTTTTAGACCACACACTAACCATGTGAGTCTCTCTGGGATCACCATGAATCTTGAATGATTTTTCCACAGAGTTTGGTAAACCATGTTCCAATAGTGAAAACCTTATCTGTTTAGAAATTAATGCCTTTTCATAGTTAGATGCATGGTTTATACTAACTATGTGACAACCATGATCCCTGATTTAAAACTCCAATGATTCAAAATTTGATCTTGTTTGAATCAAAACACAATAAGAGGGATAAAAATAAATTAATAGATAAAATAAAATGTAAAGTGAAGGACATGGTGTGATAATTATCCCCACCATAACACTTTCTACCCAAAAAATATCATCCATCTAGAAAAAAGTAATGGAAAAACTCAAAACTAAAGCCCAAATAGAAACCTACCAAACCCAAATGAGAAATATCTAAAAAACTAGGGATGTCCATAAGTCCCTATTCATAAATAGAAAAAAATAATATCTTAATATGACCACATTTTAAAATCCAAAAACATCCATACTTCTAGGATCATAACCACAAACCATAACAAAAACAAAATAGCTATAAATGATGATCAAAAAGAGATCTGAGACTGATACTTCGTCTCCCCACAATAAGGATTCCACTAAGGTGGAAGGAAAAAAACCCAAAAAATACTCCATGGAGAATACCTCAACCACAATGATAATTTGAATAAAAAAATATCACTAAAGCATTCGATTATGGGAACATCCATATTTTCCTCAAATGGATGATTTAGGTCTCCTAAGAAAATGCATGGTCAAGAGAACCATAAACTACAATACTCCAAAACCCAATTATTTTTAAACTACCCAAAAATCTACCATGATTAAGGGATAACCTGGGAAGAGAGAACCTAGAATACCTGAGCCACTCACACTGGAGCATGCTAAGGAGTTTCTCCTAAGGAGATGGAGGAACTTTACCAAGATCGAAAGAAGCAGGGTTACCACCCATCGTGGTCTAGCCCATGAAAATAAAACTCATTATCATGGCCCCATGGATCACATACTCAAATGAAGCTTGGTTATATTATAATATATTATAATCAAGTCTGATGAAGTCCACCTCCAAAGATAAAAAATTCATCGAGTCCATAGACACTGAATCAAAAAAAAAAACATTCCACTCACCGATATACAAAACAAACTAAAAAGAATTCTTAGGAAGGCTTAACAACTAAGAAGAGTTTAATTCCATAAATCATCCTAGAGTCTAGGTAAGGTTTTCAATCAAAATTATTACACTTACCTATACCATAGAAAAAAACTCAAGATCATCCTAAAAAAAACTACTCTTAACTCACTAAGGAAATTCTAGGAGAAAAACTAAGAAAAAGATATCATGAGACCAAATAGAAGAACAATAAAGATAAAATCACCCCCAAATTTAGTAAACTAATGTAAAAAATAAAAACTCAAATAAAAAATTCATAACCACCACTTGATAAATTTGAAATACCAAACAAAACCAAAGGGAAATTTTTTAAAATTCCTCCAAAATTATGAGTTTACTAAAAAATGTTTTCCACTATCAACTTTATATTTTAAATAATTAGAAAAACCAACCACATAAAATTCATTTCAATTCACTTGAGACAATCCCTTTATAGGTTTTAAAATTTAATTTTCACCATTTAAAACTATTTTTTCTTTAAAAAACCAAACATATACCAAATTCTTGAATAAAAAACATCTTACAGATTGAATTTTAAAATAACTGATTCTCATTTTAAAACAAAAGGATTTTTTTTTATTTTTCCTTTGAAACCATGAAACTCACTCAAAACCAAATTTCAAATCTATTAGTTTATCACTAAAACTATTACACATTACAAAACACCAAATTTATTTTTATTTGATTTAAAAGGTAACCCTTTAATTTTTAAATTCAATCCTATAACATCAGAAATTAAACTTTTACCATAAAAACCACAAAATAAACCACGTTCCCTTTAAAATTTATTCAAAATAAAACCTAAAATAACACACACCCATTTCAAAATGATAAAATATTAATAAAATATTGAAATAATTTTGCACATTTAGAGTAAAAAATACATTTTAAAACTGTCTTTATTAATTTATAAATACCACTTAAGAATCATTTTATTATTTCACAAATCACTATTGAAACAATCTTGAAAATATAGAATAATCTACTTATTTTATATAAATTCATAATCATCTTTCTAAATTTTTGAAACTTATATCTTGTCACATAAAACTAATATTACAAGTATATATCTCTAATAAAATACAACTAAATAAAATCAATATATCATAAAAAATTTCCTCAACTCACCCAAGGAAATATGAAATCATAACCTAAAGTGACCCAAAAAGTAAAGGACCCAATACAAAATTTAAGGGGATCTTATAAGTGAATAGTTTGACTACATGGTTTAGTGGATCATGCACTAATTATGTGATAATCAATGTAAGCTTACCTAAAAAATTATCATGCGCTCCACATGATTTACCAAGCCATGTGAGATAACCATGGGCCCCTATTTATTCTCCCATTTCACCCAAAAATAAAAAAATTCTAAAAATACTCACACAATATCAATAGAATCCAAAACACCATAATTTAAAAACCAAAACACATCGTAAATAAAATAAACCTGAATCTAAAATTCAAATTTCAACCCAACCACCCATGGTAGCTTAAGGATCTATGCAAATAAGATATAGTTAGACTCTTCTCCCATATATCACTTGAGTTATGATGATCATAAATCTAATATACCAGACTCACCCAAATAAAAAATGGTGGATCATGAGCCTAGTAACTTTTTAATAACCATGGATATGATACCATTTTTTTCATGAATCAACCATGGAAGCCTCGAATCTGGTCACCTGAACAAGCCTGTGACATGACCCGAGGGATATTCTCGATCTCCCCAAGCTAGTGATGATCACCAAGTAATAAAATGTGAGTCTACAGGAATGAATTATATAAATAAACATTAATTAATATGTAGTGTAATATCACCAAGAATCTAGAATGACCCATCCACAATTCATATTTCCATGAAAAATAAATAAACAGACTCAAAATAAAAACATAATCCAAATAAGGCATACTTAGAAATAAATATACATTGCACAACCATAATGTAAAAGTGGTTCATCAAAATAGAATTAGAACCCAAGATAAAAAATAAGTATAAGATTTATGATATATCCAAGAAACATAACAAAATAATAATAATAAAATTTAAGGAAAGATAATGTCCTCATGGTCCATTGTTACCTACTGACTCATCTGCTCCAAAAGCAATTTGAAATAAGAAGTCCCCACCTGGAGTTTCCCATTGATCCTAAAAATGAACTTAAAATTTTAATATAGGAATGATAAAAGATCCAAGTATCCATCCTCCCATATCCCATGTATAATATTTAAATGTAAAATCACCTCATGCTAGTTTGAAGATAAATTTTAATAAAAAGAAGGTTTTTAATTTAAAATAAAAAAATTCACTTGTAAGAAAATTAAAAATTCATTTCAATTTTAAATCACAGTTTCCCATTTAAAACCCTATACCATGGATTTAAATAATTTTTAGAGTAAAGAAATTATTAAGGAAAATAATCCATCTCAATTTCAAAATCCTTTTTGACTTGCCAAATTTTTAGAAAAGAAGAAAGAAACCCCACCTTCAAATATAAAAATATAAGTGGATAGAAAATAACCAACGATAGGAATGATAAAAACAATAAGATAAAATGAATTTAGAAAATATTTAAAGTAATTAGATAATAAAATAATAAACCCAAGGTAAAAAATATCATAAATAATAAAAGGATAGAAACTAAAAGTAAACCGTTATCATGGCAGTGCCCTAGGTAACTAACATCAAGGCATCCAATGATTCTAAAACCTTTAGTGTTCTAACAATAAATAACCATTCCCATTAATGATTCACTAGTGAGTAATAATCCAAATTACTAGTAGTAACTAAATCCTTATCATCATGTTGTTTAGTTAGTGTTGTGTCACAATACAAAGGATAAAGAGTTTGGACATTTTCCCAATGGTAATCTTTCTAGAATCCTTCACCTAAGACCCTAGGTTCCCCTAATTAATTTAAAAGGGAGGTGATTTCATTAACTATATAAATTCACATGAAGTTTCAATAACATATAAAATAACCCTCACCTCCTTTCCAACCATATCATAGGCAACCCCCATATTAATTAACACTCATCATGCTTGAAATAGTTAAATCTAAAGGGAAAATCACTATACACTTTCATAAAGTAAAAATAAGGCCCTGGAACACTTTTTATAAACCAAAACAATTAAATTATATTAGAAGTTTACAAATATGACTTTAAGTATTAAACCATGATTTGAAACATAGTGATTCCTTTTTTAAAACTGAATATAACTCAACACTTTGAAAATAAACACCTTAAAACCAAAAGATAACTTCATTCCATGATAAGAATAATTAATAAACCCAAATATAAACTCATAAAACCAATTAAAAAATAACTATACATCATATTATCCAAAACTTGTAATAAAAACCAAGAAATTGTAGCCATCTTACACATACCTAAATCACCATTGAAACCCCCTTTTAATTAGAAAACCAACTTTAATTATTAATTATTATCCATTTAAAAAATTTGAAGAAATTATAATTAAATATACTTTGTATAATTTCTATAATATTGAAACCATAAATTAATGAAAAATAGGCATGAAATAAAGGATTTCAAATTTAAATCATTACACATGGATCCAGATACCACAAACCAAAGAGAAACTCATCACATTTGATGAATTACATAAGAATAAGACTTTTAATAAACCTTATAATACCTAAAAAAATAAAAAATATTAGTACAACCCAAAACCCTAGTTTTGACTACCATGGTTTCAAGGAATGAATAAGAAGAAAAACCATAGAAATAATGTCAAAATAACTAAAAGAGGGGATAATAGGTACTTACTAGGTGATTTCATGAGGAATAAGTTAATTATTTCCCTTAAAAACGAACCAAGTAGGGGGTAATAGGAGGGAACCATAGAAAGGGGTATTTAGGGTCAATTGGGAGAGAAATGGGAGGTGTTAGGTATTTATTTTGAGAAATGGTAGTTCAGGAATTTCAATGACCTAAAAAATTTGGAAAATCACATGGTTTGTATGAATAGTTTTCAAAACCATAAACCAACCATATAGGATCACTATAATCACCTGGAACACATCAAATTATGGTCTCACAGTTTGGTAAATCATGCACCAACCATGAAAAACCAATTTCTTAATAAATACATTCCTTTGCATGGTTAGTTTCTTGGTTAGTACTAACCTTTTTCCAATTGTATGCCCAACTCTAAAACTAAAAAAATCAAATTTTGATCTAGTTAATCCCAAAAACCTTGAACAAGGATTCAAGTAAATAATTATATAAAATAATAAGTAAAATTAAGGTTTATTTATGACATTATAATGATTCCATAATTATATTATTGTCTATGCATGGCTAATTTTTTCTATGATCTCATAGATTAGAAAATTAACAATAATACCTATATAAAATTGAATTTTATGTAATATTATTATATTATTCATGGTTAATTATTTATTCAAGAGAGAATAAATAATATTTAGTAAAAATACTATAATAAAACAAAATATCTTATATGAAAATTAAAATCTATCAAAGAAAATTTTAAGTCTCCACTATCAGGACCATGTGGGAGTGAATCACCAATGAGGGGGGGGGGGTTAATCAGTTGTAACAAAACACATACTATAAAAAAATTTACCATCTCTCATTAGTGTATATTATTAAAAATTAATCCCAATGGTAATGAGATATATAACACATATAACATAAGAGTTTTTACATGGTTCATACACTCTTGTTATTGAGTGGATAATATTTTGGGTTGAGATATTGAGGTCTCTCTATCCATATTATTATCTTATTATCATTGAGAAAATGGTTTTGGAGTATAAATATTATCCTAAACTCTAAGAATAAGAAATATATAGACAATTTTCAGCATATATGTTGATCTGACTTGCCCTATTTAAGTTCCCTTGGTCTTTAGATTAAGTGTGAACCCTTTTTATTCTCCTCAATACCAGCCAAAATAACCTCCTAATTATTTTCAGAATGTATGGATTATTATGTAGAATTTATATCATAATCTTCTCTGAGTATAAAATCTTTTAACACATCATAACATGATGCCCTGGGTTGTGGTTCATTCTTTAGATTTGAATTCCATGGGTCATATATCTTTAAAAATCATTATATAGATACAAATATTTTTAATCACCCATATGGGATGAAATGTTTCATTATAATATAACATATACATCATTATATTTTTATAATACCTTTTATATCATGGAAATAAAGCTATGTGTCATGAGGTATCTTTCCTTTAAAATAGCTGCACAATAATTTTTCACTACTTGTAACCTTGCGATATGGATACTCCAATTATAGTGTGATATTAAAATTAGTTGGAATATCATTCAACTATCATATATAGTCTAGTATATAAAAATCATTACCCTATTTCATAAAAAAAATCTAAAAACCATGATTCCTCAGAATAAAATCATTGATTACCATCTGGGGATGCAGTGTGACTCCTGAATAGGAGTAGAATTATCTTATGATTCTAACAAATCATGATGTAACATGAAATCCTTCAGATAAAAATTTCCTACAAACAAATAAATATTTATTCCATTTCATCATCTGAACTTTAATTGACTTTCAAATTATCAATTATGACGTTTTTAATAAATAAAGTTGGAAACCACTTTTATTACTCATGAATGAATTTTACCTAAAAAATAATAGAATAATCCCAATAAAGAATTTATTTTAAAAACATCATAGTATTGAATGATATTTTTTAGAATTTTTAAAACATCATTATAATGATTGATACTATGTTGAACATGCCTCAATTGAGATTAACTCATAGATCTCCCTTTATCAATTCACTTAATGAGGATTATTCAATCTCCAATACTCATTTACTTCCTCAATTATCAAGGGCTCTAAAATCTCCCATTTATTATTTATTATTAACATGTGAAACAATACAAGATCTCTTCTCCATGCCCCAAATATTAACTCTTTATTTATTCCCCATATAAGAAAAACTATTCTTCTCGCCCCAGTTAACTATCACTAGTCAAAATAATAGAGTCTCCCACATTTTCAAGGTGATATAATTTATATTCCCCCTTTGAAAATTTTAAAAGTAATGAAAGAGGAAAAATAAATTAGAAAAATTATAGGGATTTTGGTAGAGAATGGAATCCAAAAAACAATCTCTAGTCATGGAATACATCTTTTATTATGGTTATTTTCAAGGCAACCATGAATTTCTCATTTTTTAAATAAATTCCAAAAAAATATCAAATGTTCCACCTTTTCCTTGTTAGAGTTTTACTTTACGTCAATAATTTTTTACCACTAATATTGTATTGTATTCTTTTATAACTTTATTTCACTTTTATTGTCACACCCAATCAGTAATGGGTATAATACATTCAACCTCATGTCTTTTTGTGGTCAATTTATCCATATCATTTCAGTTATGGATTGAAATTTTGTGACATAATTTGTTTATATTTTTCTTAAGGTGACTAAATTTTTCTTCTTATAGTGCCATGTAACACACCATCCTATAACAAAGAATTAACCTCTAGGAATTTAATTTTAATCAGAATCATCACCTTCCCAATCCATATTGGAACATATATAATGGTTAAAAGACACATCTTTTCACACCCAAGACATAATAAAGTGTCCATTTGACATAGTTTGAGATATTTTTTTCTAACTTAAGATATGAATCCTTTGGATTACTTTAAAATCATGTATATAGAGTTACTGTAAGCATGATGTCAATTATAGAAACATTCAAGTATCTTAGGCTTATAATAAGCCTCTATAACTCTATTTTATCCATAATATATCCTTCTTCATGCAAGAAAAAATTAGTCCCTAGTGTTGTAAGAGTATCAACTTCTTTAAATTACTCTATTCAAAACTTACTTAATAACTCATTATTATATTACTCTCATGGGAGAAAGATAAAAATTATTTTATTTATGTATTTCAAACACTAAAAAATATAATCCCACTAAGTATTGAATTTAAAATTTCTTCCTCATCTGGGAATAAAAATAATCACAATTTTCTTCTTTATTTCTTTAAAAAAGTATTTCACTGATATAAAAAATTATAATGAGTGATTTTGTGTCATCTCCCATGACATGTAGATTATAACCCACCTTTAATTTATAGAAATTCATGTTCCATAATCTAGTATATAGATTTCAATACCATTATTATGGTTTTTTAATTCCTAAAAATCTATTACATTAACACTAAAACTTTATAATGATTACCATCAATTATAAAACCTTTCATTTATTTAATATAAAACAATTTCTCAATTTCACCATTCTTTAATGATGACATCATTTCCATTTGAATACTTTACAATTAATTTAAACCCATATAATAACAAACAATTTTATTATTACAAGACATTATACTAGAGAAGAGGTCTCATCAAATTTTATACCCTCAATTTGATAATTCTCCTTGCACACAAAACAAGTTTTGATCCATTTTACTATACTTTCCCATTGATATTGTTTTTAAAAACCAACTTCATCCTAATGATATTCTTATCTTTGGGACATGAAACCAATTAAAAATTGTCATTCTTCATGATCTTATTTAGCTATTATTTCACCATTTCTTTCTAATAATCATATTTTATTGTATCTTCAATACACATTGGTTTAACTTGTGAAATAATTTTAGCGTGATTGGAAATTATTAGAATTATATAGGTTTTAACACCATTTATTCAATATTCAAGGATTTTTTTAGGATCAATATTTTTTTATTTCCCATGAACTTAGAACCACCATTATCTAGGATTTCCACATCACTAAAAATTTAAAAATAAATATAGTAACTTTTAAAATATACTACAAAATTAAAGTTTGTACCATGTTGTCGAAGACCTTGTCCTTAAGATTCTTCAATCTCATCATTAATATTCAATTATGTTTATAATTATTTTTTTATAAAAAATATAATCTTACCAATCAATGATCTTCCTTACACTTTTTTATAACACCAGAAACTCCTTCAACTAAGAATATACCCATGGAAAATCCCCGCATTAAAACTCTCATTAAACTTATGAAAATTTATTAATTAGATCTTGATATAAAAAGGGATACTAAATAAATTTAATATTTTCAAATTTGGATTATTCCAAAACCTGCCTCATAATGTATATATATTTAATTTGGTTAAAGTAGGCACTTTATCAATATACTGAAAACTATCATAGTAGCTTGTCTTAAGAATAATTTTAAAGTTTAATACTATGATAATATAATCATTACAATGTCAACCAAACTATAGTTATTTCACTAAAATAAATTATTTTTTCAAATGTTTATAAAGAACTACATTAATGAATTATTATATGATTCTAATGATATGAATAAAAATCTTCATTCCCTCATTCAGATCCATTATTAAATAAAAATATTTTGATAACATATCCCATTTGATATTTTATAACACCTCCAAAAGTGGTTAAAAATATCAAGTTCTTATGATTTAATTGACATGAAATAAATATAACTCATATGAGTATAATAATAAATAAAAGTCATAAAATAATTATCTATATCAGTTTATTAAAATATCAATAGACCACACACATTTAAATGTATCTACTCAAGTGGTTTCTTGGATTTTTATTTCCATATTATTATAACTCTTGTTAACTATATTTCCCTTTTTACATATGTTACATGGGTTTTGTCCTTGAAAATTAATTTTTTATAGATTAATCATAGTTTCAAACTTGATATGCTTAACCATTTTCTTTTGATCCAAATAGCCAGGTCTTCAATGAAAATTCTCATTTACCTCCTTTACACTCATTCCGTAACTTTTATGAACATTAGAAATATGTTATAGGTTTAAAAGTTTTCATTGTACATTCATGATAATTATTCCATCCTTTATCCTCCTAATTGCACATCCATTATTTCAAAATATTACCGCATTAAAATTTTCATAAAGATGAGAGGCACTCAAAAGATTATGTCTCAATGCATTAAAAATAAAATTTCACTGGATTCAAATTTATTTTTATCAACTTTAGAACTTTTGACTCTATTGAAATTGAGTTATCCATCATATTATAATGTACCATATCCACCATCACACCTTTGAAAAAATTTCAATAGATTATTATTTCCTTTAAAGTGCAATGAGCAACCAATTTCAAGTATCCAAGGATGTTTTTATTTCACTTCTTTGTATACTACCTCAAGTACCAATTATTTTTATTTATTACTCTTCTTATTAATATATTTATAGATATCCTTTTGTTTAAAATACTCTAGAACCAAAATAAGACACTTGTTTTTTGTGTTTCTAGGTAAATCACATGTTCTCTAAGTTTTATTTATATAATTTAAAGTATTATGCAATTTTACATTCTATTTTTGATTTTGTCTCACTCGGGTTCTATGAGTTTCAAATTGAAAATTACTTGATTTATAACCCCAATTTTATTTAAGGAGTGATAAGTTGTACAAAAACATATTTCATTCTTTTAAAAATACTCTATAACACAAAATTATTCCTTCAAAATAAAATATCCTTAGTTGAAAATATTCTTCTTCAAAACATACTCATTGGTTTTTCCATCCAATTTAAACTCTAATTTTTTTTTCAACTTTATTATAATTATAAGAAACATAATTTAACTTGGATTTGACCAGAGGTTTGGCCTTTAAATTCACCTTTGTCCACACCTCACAAACTTTGTAATTTTTAGCACCGCCACTTTCATTTTGAAATGGGTGGTTTCTATTTGTTAAGTGAAGTAATAACATTATTCCCTTTCATGTCTCTATTGTCACCATTTAGTTTTCAGGATTGGGTGTCTAATTTGATAGTCCATGTAACCATAAGAAAGTTCATAGGTTTCCTTATACAATCAAAAAAGTTATTAGCTAATTTAGAGTACTTAATAACTTATTTAATAAATTTTTAAAACTAATTTAATTATTTCATATGATTATCACTATGGACTAAATTTTCCTTAAAAAATTTCATCTTTATTCTTATAAATTAGATTTTATATGGAAATATCAGGAATATTTATTATTTATTCATGGATTACATTGATATCACCTATGTTCTATGTGAAATCCATTTATATTTCAAAAATATTCTCTGATTTTAATGAATTAAGATATTTCTTTAATAAATAATTCTCACTTTTCAATTTCTTATTTTATATATCAATTTTTTTTATTTTACTTTAATGAAACCAATAATTTTTTAATAGCTGAAATTCTATTGGTGTCTCCTCATCACTACTTACCTATTCACTACTACTTTCCTCCTCACTACTATATCATATTTTACTAGAGGGTTCTTTATACTATATTTATTTGACTATAAAATCTTTGAGACCTTCATCTTTAAAGTTCTATTCATATTCTCTTTCACCTTAATTTTCATTTAAATGATTTTTTTATGATTTATTACCATTTTGTTTCTCTAATATGATCTATTAGGTTGATCATCCTCTCAATCATTTTATTTCTTCTTGGAGAAACTATCTAAAATGTGTGCAATATTTACATAATTAAAACAATCAAAAGGAAATTTTCCATTACATTTACCTTTTACTCCCTTAATTAATTTACAAAATAATGAATTAAACTCATTTAAATTCATGAAATATTATCCAAAATTGGTTTATACCATATGAAACCTAGTTGGATTAATTTGTTTAGAACCTTTTGAAAGATTTGAATGTTTTATTCTTATTTGATTTTTATTTTCTCCTTAAGAACAACCCTATCCTCATCTCATATTATATTAAGAAATTTTTGTTCTTATAAATATTAATATAATATAAGTATTGATCCTTAAAGTCATAAATCTTTTCATCAAAATTTTTAGGATCTGCATCAACTTCTTTACAATGGTAGAATCTTTAAGAATTTCTTTATAACTTCAAATTCTGCTAACAAGTTTATTCACCTAAAATAAGAACCCATACTACAAATCATCTTCTTTCATTAAATATCCTCAAATTGAAACAAACATACATTTAATTATGATTCCATGACTCTATTCTATCCCTAATGGAAATCACAGAGTTTATTCAAAAATCCATTCAATGTTTTTATACCCATCACTTATTTCAAATCCTTCTTTTATAGGGATGTAAATAATTAATTACACATTATACCATTATCTTCAATATAATTATTATCAATCAATGTGTATGTTTACCTGACTTTAAGAATGTACACACTATTATTGATGATATTAAGAATACATAAGCTAAGAGATAGAAGATATGGAGATATGAACTCATTTCATGAAAGGAAAACCTTCACATAAAATAAGTAAACATATTTATTGTTAATGTTATTTATGATTTCAATAGACCCCATAAATTTAAATTATGTTAATAATAATGAAAGTATTCATATCCTTAGGAATACCTAGAACCATTTCAATAATGAATTAATACCACAAGACAAGGTGATAGTGAAATACCACCAAGAGTGGGATGATTCAATGGTTAACAAAACAAAGACTCTAAAACTAATTTCTCATAAAAATTTAGTGTGTAGGATCACAAAAATAAAATAAAATTATAAGGATTAGTAAATAGGTATAGAACACACATGACAAAATAGTTTTTATAAGGTTAATACACTCCCATTTTTGACCAGATAATTAGTGATGTCCAGTGATTATGACCTCACTATCCATATTTTTATCTTATTATCAATAATAATAAGGTATCAGACCTAAAAGATAGTTATGGAATATAAGTATAAGAAAGATTCAGGTAAGATTCAATAAGTCAATCGATTTCATATATCCTAATATAGTGCCTTGAGACTTTGGATCATGTGTTTACCCTTGTTCTTCCCCTCAATTCTTACCAAAATTTCCCTATAATTATCTCTGGAATTTATGTTCATTTATATCAAAGTTTTATTATACCTTTATCTATGAAAAAACACCATTATTTATAAACCCTTATCATTCTATGGTATTATTCCCTTGGTTATAGTTTTATATTTATATATTAATCTCCTAGTTTATATCACTTTATAAATATTTAAATAGATCCAAAAAAAATTAAATTTCCTTCATGGATTGATACATGGTATTATGATTTGATCATTATATATCCTCATTTATATAAAATATATATGGTGGCATGGAAACTAAGCTATATGGAATTATAAATTTTTCCTCTAAAATAGTCAGACTAGAATTTTTCACAGCCCAAAATAGTGTGACATGAATACTCCATTTGTTGTGTGTTAGTTAGCTTAGAACATGATAACCTCTATCTTTTCTAAAAATTGTCATACAAAAAATAGAACCCTCTATCATGGAAAAATATAAAAACCTTGATTTTTTAAAACTATATCATGATGAATTGTCTAAGGAATTAATCATTACTCTTTCATTAGAGTTTAATGATCCTATGATTTTAACCAATCATGACATGACATAAACTTTTTAACATAATGATTTCCTCCAAATTAATAAATATTTATTCATTTGAAATAAATAATCTCTATATAGAATATAATTCATCCATGAGGATGTTGTAAATAAATACAACATGAAACCACTTTTAATACTCATGAGTTAATTGTCTCATCAAACAAGTCATAGTATTATCCCAATGTGGAAGTTATATAAACACCACATCATAAGATAGAATGATGTTTTTGAGAGTTCTCTAGACCTCTGTGTAAAGATAAATATTATATAGATCATTTCTCTTTTGATATCAACTCAAATCTCCCAATTTATCAATTCAGTTTATAATAACTCTTCAATATCCAAAACACACTATCTTACATAATCATCAAGGGTCAAACACCCACCTTCCATAATTTTATTTATAATGAAACCATAGATTGAGATGATTTTGTTTAAAGATATAGTATCTTACATTTATAAAGGACTTATAATGATAATTATGGAGTGAATTAAATAAATTTTCATTATTGTAAGTGTATAAATAATTCTTGTATAAATTTAAAGGTAAGTGTCCAGAAAAATTAGAGTATAAGATTTAATAATTTAAAATCACCTTAAAAAAATCAAGGAACTATGAGTTAATAAAGTTGGAAAAAATAAAATCATACCTAAATAGCATTGAGAAGTATTTAATATCTAAATTATCTTTTATAAGAAGGGAAATTTGTTTTCTTTTACACTATAATATATAAGTATATAATATTCAAAATCCAATAACAAGGGATGTTCATATTTGATAAAAATAGCAATATATATAAATAATAAGTAAATCAATAATTTATTTTAAATAGTAATCAAGATAAAGTAATAATACACTATTTTATTTTGATATATATGGATAATAGCACAATTACCACCTTATCCCAATGAATTATTTTTGACAAAAGTAATATCTTCACTTGTATGTAATTATAGGAGTGGTATAGGTGCTTATGCATAGTACTATGAAAAGAGAGTAAATCAAATGTGCTAGAATCCCCCTATATGACCATCATTCTGAAGTAAAAATTAGGGAAGATAAGGAAGGAAATAAAAGGAACATGGATGATGTATTTTATGTACAATGAATCATATAATCATTTATCTCAAGTAAGATAAAAAAATATCTTGAGGAAAAATATATATTTACCATGTTGTCTAAACTCCATGATCTATATCAAGAGAAGGGATGGAAGTAAACATATGAGATATTTAAGGAATATTTCAAGTGAAATATAAGATAAATAATCCAATATGGTCTTCATTTACTCTATATAATTACGTATATTTATTAACTACAAAAACTTAGATTCAATTTTGATAAGAAACTATACACAAACCTAATACTTTCATCCTTAATACCCAGATTCTCTTGTTTAATTTTTAATTTTAACATGAACAGTATAAAGATATCACTCAAGGATATTTTAAATATATTTCACTAAAATTATAAGGATATAAAGAGATGTAAATCCTCAATCTTATGGTGACCAAGAAGAATTGTAAGGTAAATAGATCTAAGTCAAGTTTAAAGTTGAAGGTTATTGTACAATATCCTTATAAGAAGTAAAATATTTAGAGAGAGGGAAAAAATTAGGATATTTAAATTTTAAATGGAAATAAGGTCCATTAGGAAACATAATTCAATATAGTTGAGAAGAAGAAAGGGGAAGCTTCACTTATGTTTTTAATTTAATAAAATCCTATATTTTATAAATATTTTTTAGTAAATATTGATTGTGGATAACACATTTGTATTCAAATTCCATATACATGTAATTTTTGGAGGATTTCAAGAGGTTAGGTTGATATTCAAGATATTAATAGAGAAATACATTCTATATTATCTAGATAATATTATCATCTTATATTTCTTAGTTGACTAAATATTTCATTGATTTGGTATAATTGTGTGAATAAAATTAATAAAATACCATTACATCAATTATAGAAATAAATGGTTATATTTTATAGTATGGAATATTTAAATATATCCTTTTATAAATTATTAAATCAATAAATCATATATATTAAATTAGCGATGAATAGTGAACCACATAGCTTATATTATACCTTATACTAGCTATGTTTAATTGATCAAGTGAACTAAAAGGCTTTGATAAATATATATAAAAAGGGTATTTAGAATCATGAGTTAAAAACCTTGTACATATTTTATTTTTGTTTATAATTTTGTTATACCATGTCACATTTTAGAAATAATGGTTAATAGGGCATAAAAATTCAAGAATTAGTCCTCAAAGGTATGTATGGACTATTTAAAGTGAATACTAAGAATAAATTATTATAATTAATAGATTTTAGTGATAATAAAAATATATATATATTTCTGAATAATAAAGGTCATATTAGATATTTAAATAAATATAATTAATATTAAAATGAAAATTTGAATCAACATGGTAAGAAGAAAAAGAAACTCTGACCAAATATATGTAGAGAATATCTTAACCAAAAAATCATTTATTATTTTAAAGTTGTGGTATGATATCCAAAATACTATGCTAAGATTGATTATGATTCATAGAAATTATTATATAATAATTTTATAAATACACATTGGAAATAATAGTAACACACTTAAACAAGTGTTCCAACCATGGTGAAAAATGTGATCACATGTGAGTTATATTATGTAATGAATCTTGATGTGTAATGCCTTGACCCAGAAACCACTAAACCAATTCTCTATGCTAGTGCAACAGATAGCCTCAAGAATTCCTCCCTATATGCTAGAGGATAATGACTAGAATTCAGGTCCCATGAGATTATAGTGGGGAGATTTTTCCCACTTTACAAGAGTGGGAAACAAAGAAGTAAGGTAAACAATAAAACATCATATCTAGAAAAAATAAATTTGTAATAAACCATGAAATCACACAACATGAAACAATATAATTATTCTATACACAAAAATAGGTAGGGAAGTACATAATAGTCAATAAGTTTAATAAATCAAAAGATAAATAAAATTTAAAAGACCTAAATAGAATTTCACCCTAAGAAGTCCTGAGATCCATCCTGGATCCTAGCTCCCAAGCTCTAACCAAGACAAGAACCATCAAGAATTACCTTAGGCTTTTCTCTAAACCTATAACCTATAACCAAGGGTTATCTTCTTGGGTACCTAAGTTCCATGGAATCCTAAGAATGGTGTGAGTAAAAATCAATAGGCTTCCACCAATAATGTATAATTTTGTTTGTACATGTAAATCACACTGGTGTTCAATTTTAAAATAAATAAGTAAGAATAATAATAAACTACAGAATAAAGGAATAGAGCTGAGCCTTGAGTCTCAATAAGATAACCCGGGATGAAAATACCTACTTCAGACCTCAATGATAACTCTAATCATGGAGGAGTCATCATGTAATAATATTTTTCCAAGGTTCACTTCTATGGAAACCATGATCTAGTGTCTTGAGATGAATCCACATGAATCATATGGGAAGTCTATCCTAGATATTCTTGAGAATAATCATATAAATCATCTAGACTCAAGATACCACCCTTAATATTTAGAAACATGAATTGATTAGAATCCTAGATCACACCCAAGGAATTCCATACTAATACAAATCAATCTAAATCTAGGGATCTCATCATGCAACATTCAGCAAGGGAAGCCCTTAAGAATCTACATCATTAATCCATGGAATTCAACAAGTGTGTACATTACCTGAATCTAAGGGGGAGTCTCCCAAATGAATTCATGATAATGGATCTATGTATAGTTAATTTTCTTGCTCAATTAATTACATAGTATTGGACCCCATGTAATCTAAAGGTATATTCACACCCTAGAATTCACATGAACCCCCTAATGGAATCCTAGGATCATCAATGGAATTATACCCTAACATCATCATAAGGAATCCAAGGTCATCCAAGTAATTACATACTCAAAACATTTTCCTAGAATCTCCACATGCTATTATTTTACAATTCAAATAATAAAAAATCCTTCTAAAACAATACAATTAAATCCAAAATCACCATTTAGGTTCAAATCATATTTCCATTTATATAAACAAAGGACATAATCATAAAGGGGTCATAGAGGCCATCCTAGGAAACCCAATTTCCACATAAAACTATTACAAAACTAAGGGAAACCCTATACTACCCCTTTATATCACCTAAAGACATGACACAAGTAACACTCACCTATTTAAATAGTCTAAAAATGGCCTAACCAAAATAAACCCACCTTATTAAGTCTAAGGAAGTTCAATGTCATCACTATGGTAACTATAACATTGAATTAAATTATATAGTCCTTGTTTTAAAGAGTTGATATGACCACAAAATCCAATGATACAATATAATGGACCAAATTTAAGGGAAATAATTTAGACCATCTACATTTAATGATGATTTCCACTTTTATTCCAAGGGATAACAACATTTCCAAGATGCAATGAGCTCATTTCATCAACCAAATACCTAACTTACACCACAATACCACAAAAATAAATTATAAATAATAATAATTAATTTATTAAATTAATCCATTTGAATAAATGATGATGGACCTACTGAAATCCATCATTTCATCAGATCCATAGTCAACTACTCACTAAATAACCACAGTGTACCCCTGACCATATTTCTAGAAAAATATCTAAGAGGAAACAATTTTTCGAAGTCTAAGTTATAACAAAAATAAAGGAAAAACATAGAAAAATTAACCATGGAGTCACACCTTAGTAAAACACTAAGTGACTACATGTGGATTCCATCTTGGGGTTTCTTATATGAAACACATATGAACTTCCCAAGAATATCAGGAAATTAGACCTTGTTGTTGTGAAATCACCAATAACACCCCAACCAGATAAACTAAATAATATAAAGAATAAGGGAGGTGATCAAATGTGGTTGGTGGAGGGTGAAAATAACCAAAAATTAATAAATAAATTCCCCAAAACCATTCCAAGTTTAAGGGTTGGAGTATAAGGAAGGGGAAGGGAAAACCCTAGCCCCCATGCATCCTAATAATGATTAAAGGGATGAGAGTTAGTAAAAACTCAATGGTGGTATTTTTGCCATTTTCCACATTTTAAAAGTCTGCATGGTTTGGATACATAGTTTTTCAAACCATACGCCAACCATGCAGCTGAAACAATATCAATCCCTCCACCTAACATTATTTACCAAACCATTCACCAACCATGAAGGTGGTTCTATATTGATCCCTCTACATCTCATGGTTTGGTCACATGATTTACTGAACCCTTCACCAATCATGTGGGAGGATCTACAACCTATAAAATTTTCACATGATTTCCTATGACATCTATACAGTTTTACCTAAATTGTTCCCTAACTATTCATTTAATCCATGCACTAAGGAAAAAGAACTGATAATGACCTGAACTTCAAGTTTCCACAAAACAATTATCCCCAAATCACGTTCTCTAGGAAAAAACCTAAAAAAACCTAATCTTACCCAAATATCTTGAGGCTCACCTGAGCATATGATATGAAATTTTATCCTCATTACATGTATAAAAAACCACATGTCCAGACAATTGTAATTCCACTCTGAATCTTCAATCAAAATTTGACTTGTCCACAAGTCAAAAATTAAAATTCCCCAAAAATTAAAACATGTATATAGACATGGGGTAATAAAAAAATACAGAACATCACACTTCTCTTCCCCAACATATCTTAGTGGTTATCCATATGCATCTCCTACTTTACATTGGTCACTATCTTAAAGCCTAATGGCCTCAATCCATTCCTGAATGCCTAAAACATAACCAAGGAACAATATCCACTTCAAGGAAATTTAATGACATAACCCATTCCAACACCCATCATCATAACCAAAACATCCATATGAATCTTACCTGATCCCGTCTACACTGAAACATTACAATGTTTCACCCAATCATCTGACATGCCTATGGTGCCCCCCACTATAAGATTTATCTTACAACAACAAATTCCGATGCTTTGGTGTCTTTAACACCAGAATTTTCTATCAAAACTTCATACCCACAATAAAACAACACGAACAGTTCTATTCCCAACTCACTGCACCCAAACATCCATGATAATTACAATTAAATGTTGACGCCCATCCCCATTACTTAATTCCAAACTGGGATGGATAAATAATTGATATCCATTCATAATCCAAGAAGATGTCATATTTTATTGAAAATCCTAGTTTAATTCCTTAAATTTACCCTTCATATTCAAATGTAAAATTTGGATGTGGTTTGTAACTCACCACATCCAATCCCATTCACAAACATGATTCGAACCATCCTAAGGTGACTTATCTCAAAAACACTCATCTTCCACTATTTTCATATTATCATCCTATATGGTCATAATGCATTCATGCTTGGAGGAATATAATGATTTCACAAAAACACTTTCTAGATTTGATACTTGACTTCTAGTGAGTTCCCACAGTTAGGTCCTTAACTATCTAATACCTTCATCATGTCTTACTGCACACAGACATACATCCCATACAAGAACACTTAGATCCATTTAAAATGACCTTGATCATGATTACAATGCCCATTATTGATCCAAAAATTTACATTATTTCCTATTAGTAATACATTTAGAAACCAAATACACACCACATTGGTTCCTCACTAGTATAATGATTCCACCATGATTGTTCCACAATCATCTCTCCAAACCCATGACCCTTTTGAAAGAAGGGTCATAAACCTATGATTGACATTCCACTCTCTACCATGGGAGTTTTGTTTTCATTTCTTCCCCTAAGAAACTCCCTACCACCACATCCCACACTCCATTTTCATTAAACTCAATTATTTGATATGGACTCCCCACTCCCACCTGAGATATAATACAAACACCACATATTCACAACCTCTAATAACAACACCCATGACAATTTATAACATCAATTCCATCATGAGGGTTTGTACCTTATATGGACCATGGTGAAATACCTACCACATGACTTCACTAATACTATTATGTGATATTAACATCCATGATCACACCTTAAAATAAATTCATGCTGCTTTTTTGAGCCACACTCAACATATTCTAACAACACCTGGTGATTTTGTCTAGTTGAAACTTTTTCATTTGTTTCTACACACTCTAATCCCACCATGATGTCACCCCTCAATATAGGGGAACCTAAAAACTCCAAATTATAGGCCATGGGGACTCCTTCTTACAAGAATCTCATCTTCTTTTAGTTACCTTGCTTCAAGAGGTACTAAACACCCAATAACCTCCATGTCCCCATGGATCTCTTTAAAGATGTCGTGAACTAACATATACTATTGTACTTCTACCACTGCACTTATTAAGATTATACAAGACCTAAAAAATTATCAACATAAAAAATATGATCCATTTTACTAAACTATATCTCAACAGGCCCCATGCATAGCTAGTTCATGCCACTTTGCTTTCAAAAAAGGGTGCTTACTCTATAACCAATAATCACAAAACCCCAACGACATCACATATCTCTAGAACATACTTTCCACCAGGACTTAAAAAAACATTAGGGTCACATTCTCCCTTACAACCATTTCCCAACCTGACTCAAATTCCCATGAGTCATGCATCACTAGATCTAGGTTCAAACATCCACTCAAGAATATAGAAATTACCCTTATCCCATTAGCATCATCGAGCCCAAGGAATCCCTAATGTTTCCATCCAACAGGCATGAAATCACTCTTAAGTCATGTCTACCTCCATTAATACCTGAATACCACCCATTACATGGTTTTAATTTCTTACCTAGAGCACCTAATCTCCCTTATTGCACACCCATATGAAACGATAAACCACATGGCTAAGATTCATGTTGATCTCACCATTTCATATATCCTATACACCAAAAACAATAGCACTCAAGGAATCTTAAACCCCAAAAGGCAAGGTATCTCATAACCTTCATCAACCCCACTAAGGGTATCCTCACCCATATGGCACCTCATGACCCAAATCAAAAAACCTCATTTGTACTAACTCACCCATTTTGATCATTCTTAAGGAATCTCTATGACTAAACTTGATGTCTCCAAGTACATCACATACTATGATACAACACATAACATTTCACCATGCTTCACTAATATTGGGATTACCCACATTGGATCACTACTGACTACACCATCTAAACTAGACAAGGGAATGATAGATCTAGGCATCTAAATAATCCTTCACTCTCAAAAGAAACCTCAAAACCAAATAACTATCATATAAGTTCTTAAATAAGAAAAATTTGGCATCTAATGTGCCTAAACTAAACCCTAGGTAGTACCACCTATACACTAATCCTATTACACCAAGGCATCTACTCATGATTTATATATCTAAATCATCCAAGTACTAGGTAAACCCCACACACAACTACATTCAAAAACAAAAACTAACTCAACAATCCTCATTTCACACCTAGAAACACAAGGATCCCACTCTTAACCAAGGGAAAAAACTCACATTAACATAGGGTCATGAAAACACCCTAGATACCATCTCAAGTTAACACTAAAACTAACATTCTATCCCCAATTTCCAATACCATGGGATGAAATAACTCACAAAGATCAACACTACAACTAGGATCACAAAAAAAACAAACCTCTTATTATCCAACATAATGTGAATCACTATGTTCTCACAAACTAAGCTCTCTCTCTCTATACTTAAAACACAAAATTAGATCACTAACCTAAAGCCTACACCTGAATATGAATGCTCTCAATGGTCCAACCATTCATATAAGGTCCATGATCACACATTCTAAGTCACGACACAAGTTCTCATTTGAGCCTTTCCCACTACCCAAGTCCATATCATTTTATCATAAAAAAACTAAGGTCAAAATCTGGGTTAGATATGGTGACATTGAAATGATATGAGGTATAAAAACTTATAGGTTTATTACTAGAACTTTATTTAACTAATAAAATCATGTAATTTATCCAGATCTCAAGAATCACACATGTTTCAGGTCTTTTTCATTTCCCAATCAATCACCTTGGTTTCAATATATGGAGGGTTGAATACAAGTTATAGAGGAAAAAAATCTTTTATTTGTGATTAGAAAACCATTTTGCTGACACATATATAAATTCAAAACCAAAATCCACATACAAACATTCCCAAGGTTTCAAATGTAACCCCTTTTATTCTCATCAAATTTTTTTACTTCTACTATTCATAATTTATTTAGACATCACAATCCCTGGTTTGGTTAAATATGATCCCATTCACAATTTATACAGTAAAAAACTTTATATGTTTATTACTAGAATGTTATGAATCAAAAGAATCACCTTAATAATCTATTTATATTTTCCCACAATTTACATGGGGAAAATCTAGGAGATAGAAAAACAGAGTGCCAACATACACTTATATGTGAGAAACACAAAATAAATGTATATAGACAATTTAAATAACTTAACCCTATCAATTATATAAAACCATAGTAATATATAAATCACGAGAAAATATAATCCATAATAGTAAATAAACTTAGACCCATGTAACCACCATAGAACTAACAATCACTAGAAACACATGAATTGCATAAAAATCCTATTATACTTTCATGATGCACGAATTCACACACCCACTTTTTGTATTGATACAACAAATAAAAATCACATAAATCAATAACATAACACCCTTGTGCTCCACTTGAGGTGGAAATCAATAGACTATAAAATCAAAAAGCATGAAAAAAATTCCCATACATAAAAACATGGATTTCCCCCCATACATGGGACTATAACTCCTAGAACTAAGCTCATTACCAAGACTTGAAAATATCCTAGTCTCCTGTCTATAATACACAAATAGTAAGAAAAAATAAAAGAAATATTTTATACTAATTTTTAATATCATGACCAGAATCCACTAAACTAGTTCCCTGGGTTGATTCACCACATGGCCTCAGGTGTGCCTCCCCTTATGCCAGAGGTTTCCAACTAGTAGTGAGGGCCTGTGAGGTTACCTTGGGGAGACTATGTTTGATTTACTAGAGTGAGAAACATAGAATTAAATAAAATAAATAGTAAAAAATAATATATAGATAAAATAAATAGGCTTTAAACCGCCCAATCACATCCCACATGATAACATAATGATGATGATACAAAAAAAGTCTAGGCAATGCAAAACAATCAACAAGCACAATATCCTGAAGCATAAATAAAAGGAAAAGACCTAAATTTAGTATCACCCAGGGAAGTCCCAAGATCCAACATGGATCCAAATTATCACGATCCATTCAAGCCAATAACCATAAATAATAACCTCATGAAATTCCCTAAACCTATAAACTATGACCAATTGGAATCTGGTCAGGTAACCAAGTGCTATGGAGGCCTGAGTGCGGTGTGAGTAAAACTCAGTAGGTCACTTCCAACAATACCTAATAAAAATTATGTCTGTATGTGTAAATAATAATAGTATTAAATGAATAAATAATGTAGTAGGAATAATAATAAACTACAAAAACAAAACAGAACCATTTTAAGCCTCAGGTCTTAGTATGACAACCCATAGTAACACTACCTACTTGGACTATTACAAGTAAATATTATCATAGTGGAAACATCATGTCATAATTTGGTTCCAAGGTTCACTTCCAAGGAAACCATTTTCAAATGTCTTAAGAGGAATCCACATGGATTGTATGGGAATACCCCCATCCATTCACGAGAATAATCATCTGAATGGTCTAGACTCAATGGATTACCCTTGAAATTTATAAGAATGACTCGATTTGAGTCTTGGTGCACACCCAAGGTATTCTATACCAATAATAATCAATATTGATTTAATGATATCATCTTAATAAATTCAACAATGGATAATGTTAATAATCCACAACATTATTTTGCATAATTTGAAAAGTGTAGATATTACCTGAATCCAAGGGGGAAACACCCTATAGAATTTTAATTAATGAATATGTGTATAATTCACTAGTTTTATCAAGTCATTCCACAATTTTAAACCCTATTAAATCCAAAGGAGTCTTCACACCCTGATATTCATAAGCATACACTAAAGGAACCCTAGGATTTCCCATGGTATTATAATCTAACTTCATCAAAAGGAATCCAAGGAGGTCCTTCAAGGAATTCCACACTCATAACCATTTCCAAAAATCTCAACAGGATATTATTTCACAATTAATAGTAAAATATATCCTTAAAAAATAAAATTTATTCCAAAATCACCATTCATGTTCAAATCAAATTTCCATTTATGAAAACCAAGGCCATAATCATAATGAGGACCTAAAGGAAATCCTAGGAAACCCACTTTCTACATTGTACTATTATAACACCAAAGACAGCCCTAGACTACCCCTTTAGCTCACCCAAAAATATGGAATAAGAAAAAATCACCACTATAAGTAGTTATACAAGGTTTTACCCAAACGGACCCACCTTCCTAAGTCAAATGATGTTCCATTTCATCATTAGGAAAACTAAACCATTCAATTAAATTTTTCTAGTGTAGAACCAAAGATACGTCATGAATGTAAAAGTAAAAGATGCAATACAAGGGCTAGAATTTAAGGGAAATCATTTAGAGAACCTAACTTTAACTATGATTTCCAATTTTATTCTTAGGACTGACAACATTTCTAAGGCCCATTAAGCACACATTATCAACTAAGTACCTAACTCACACCATGATACCACAATAATAAATTATAAATAATTATAATTAATAAAAAATTAACTCAAAAGTTAAAGAATGTTAAGAGTCTAATAGAATCCCTTGCCGTATCAAAACCATAACCAACCACTTTACAAAGACCCATGTTATACCCCTAACTATATTTTGGGCTAAATCCTTATGAGGAAACACTATTTCTAAGGATAATTTTTTAAAAAAGGAAAACCTTATAAAAATTACCCATGGTTTCATACGTTAATAAAGGTATAAGAAAAAAATGTGGACATCATATCAGTATCTCCTTTACACAAGCCACATGAAATCACTAAGAAAAATGGGTGATTCCACCATGATCCAGTAGAATCTCTAGGAAAACCATAAAAAGTGAAACTGAAAATTAGGAAGAACAAGGGAGGAAATAAAATGTGTTTATTATAGGGTGAAAATAACTTCAAATTTATAAATAAATCCCCCCATAATTGTCCAATGTTCAAGGGATATAGGAGAAGGAATATAAATGGAAATCTCTTAGTTCATGCACCAATAGTGTAGTTAGAACTGTCTTAAGTCTTCCACTTCACATGGTTTAGTGACACAATTTACCAAACCCTGCATCAACCATGTGGTTGTCTCTACAAACTCTCTGAAAATTTCCTATGTTTTCTTTTGATATCCACCAAGTTTTCCCCAAACAATGATTTAACCGTTCATGAAAGCTATGCACTAAAAATATAATTAAGAATTCCTCGAGATTTAGGGTTCCACATGGTTTCCCCTAAACCATGCACCCAAAACCATGTTCTTTGGGAAAAAACCTCTAAAAATTACAAAACTAAGCCAAAGATCTGAAAGATCACCTAATATTTTTATTTAATTTAATATTATAATTCCATGTCTAAAAGAACTAATTTAATAAAAATCAAATCTCAAAATACCATTCTAAAGATTTGATCAAAATTTTAAAGTCATTTTAAAAATTTAAACCCATCCATATAAATGGGGTACTACATGATGCATCAAAAAATTATGTATAGGTATGTGGAGTGTTTGTTAAGGATAATTCTAGAAACAAACTTGTATCAAGTATCCTAAGTTAAATATTTATAAATTAATAAAAAATAATATGAGTATAATACCTAACTAATCCATTGTATAGAATGGTACTGGTGAAAATACAGAAAATATTTATATAAATAGATCACATCTATAAAAGAGATAATAGAATAATGATCAACATCAATGATGTTAAGTATCAATATTCACACAATTTATATCATGAAAAATATTTACAAGGTACAATGAAGGTAAATGTTTCAAATACACAAATATTATTCTCATGAATATGGAAGTTGGAGAAAAAGAGTGAAATGGTTTTCTATCCATAAAGAAATATTGCATTTTATTCATTGAGAATGACTAAATATTATCCTATAAGAAAGAAAGAAATATAAACAAACCTTTATTATATGTTTTTGAAAATGGTTTTTTAACCACATTACTAAAAGTAAACTTATTAAATATTTATCTATGACATAACCAGTAGGGCTATTTCATATAATAAAGAAAATAAAGTATACATTATATAAGGATATATTTATAGATTCAAGTGCTAATTGAGATCCTAGAATGATCATTTTAATGGGGTAAAAAGAGAGTCTGTTTCCTTTTGAAATGAAAGTAGTCCTTATATCTATAAGTGGTTAGTGTAGTTCTTATAGTTTTCTTAAGTATATACAAAAATAAATACCAGTCTTACATTTTTTTAAGACTTGATTAAATGAATTATTCTCTATGAAGAACATAAATATGTTGCCTATTATATAGTGACCAATATATATTTATTTATATATAAAAAGGATTATTAGAATTATTTTAAGTTCATTTATTGAAAATGTATTAAAAAAAATATAATATGGAACAATCTAAGAGAGGATTATAGAATATGACACATGGAATAAATCTATCAAGAAGATATATCTTAAAACACATAAAGAGAAAGATATAATAAATATAATACTTTATTAATTATCAATTAGAACTATCATATAAACCATATTATGTACTAATCATAATCACATCAAGAAATTTTAGGAGAGGATATAGAATTAGTGATTAGGGAATGTGGATATGCCAATTTATAATAAGATCTTTGTGTTCTAATATCATTGTTTTTTACAATAAACAAACAAAGTTTAAAATAGTTAATTTTAGTTTATTCTATAAAATTTTAGTATATTATAGATTCTAAACTAGATAAAGAATATATTTTAATAAGAAAATTACCCTCATATCGATTGGTGTTGGTGCCCCGAACCAACTGGTTTAGTGCTTTATTATATGTTTTTCTTATTAAATAATTTTTGTCATCACATCATGATTATTCTTCTAAATGATATTTTTATGTGATAATTTACTTAGAATATATGTATCACTAAAATGACATAACATTTCCCCACAATGATGAGAACCTAGAGGTTCCATGATATTATTATTTAACATTGTTCTATGGCTAGATGATATTGTCTAGCAGAACATATACAATACTTGCTATCAAGGGTAGAAGTATCATTAGAAATTGAGAAACCTTCTCATTATGTTCTTCCTTGGTAATATTCAATATAAGATATTCTAAGAAAAATACCATCAATAGGAAATCCACATTTCCACGTGTCATTGGATGTTTCTATCTATAGACATGGGAATTGTTCCTTAGACTTTAATATTTTCATTAATGGATATCATAACTTGCATACTTTGATGTATTTATGAAAGCCATGATGATATATGTTAATAGTGATGTAGGGTACATTGGGTAGGTCATTATTGATATAACATTAAAGGTTAATGCAAGAAAGGATTTATCCTTTTTTCTCTTAATAAAATTTAGTATCATAAGCCCTTTGATGGGAATGTAACCACCTGAATAAATCAATTTCCATGGTGTTTGATGGGTGATTTCATTTTTAGAAGTTAAAATAAATAGGAATCGATCATATAGGTTGATGTCATTGTAACAACCCATGCTTCCACGGTACGCTTCTCTTTGAATAATACAATAGCGTGTGTTGTACACAACTTCAAGTTCTAACACACAAAAACCAATCAAACTAGCTGTTATGAATAGTAATAAACACTTTTTGAATTTTTTTAAATTTTATATTTCAAAATGGACTTTATCTTTTGATTCAGAATATCGAAATTAGATTAGGGTTATTTTTTGGTATTTTTCTAAAAACTTTCAATTTTTGATGAATAGTGAAAAACAATGAGTTATTGTTTAAAACTGACTTTTTATTTAAATAATTATTTATTTTATTTAATTTTTTTAGGTCAAAGTCGATACATAATACCTATTTAAGTTAAATTTAATTCATTGGAGTCAGTTTATAATAATTTTAGATATATAAAAATTTTATTGAACTTTTTACCGTCTTTTACCCATCTCCTAGGAGCATTTGCAAATTTACATAAAACTTAATTTTACCACTTCTCTGAGTTGAATTTCAAAAATCCAAGAGACACAATTGATATCAGTATATAAAATGTGGTTCAATAAGATGAAAATAATTTTTGGTGAATAGTAAATATTTTACTTTTATTTACCACGGTTAAAAGTAAATAGGGTAATTAAGGGTAAAAATGATATTATTATTACCCTAAAATAGGTCCTAATTCTAATGGATAAATTTAATTAGACCAAGAAAAACCTTAGGAATAAAATATGATCCTTTAGGTCCACTTGGATTATATTAGAACATTTATTATTATTTAATTCCAAGAAGAGTTAAAAGTGTTAAATTCAATGTTTATTAACTAAACCATTTTTAATATAGGGTAACACATAAGATAAGTTATACTATAAATATTAATTAGGAATATAAAAATATTTCCTACATAATGGTATTTTATTTATAACTTTTAGACATTAAATAATTAAATTTATTTATGACAAAATGATGATGCAGTAATTACCTATTTAATGAAATATTAAAATAATTGATATTATAAATATCCAAATAAATTTAATTTGATACTTTTTATGAATTAAACTAATTTTCTAGGTTAATATGACATTTTAGGTTTGGTTAGATGAATTTTTTCGAAGTAATAATGCTGTTATGGATTTAGCTGAAACAAAATACCAAATAGTGTCAAAATTGACATAAAAGAGTTTTTTAAAACAAATATTATATTATTAATTGATATTCCATTCCTAAAAATCTAAGGTTTGGAAAAAAGACTTATATAATGATAGGTGTATCATTAATGAACCAATTTGGGTTCTCTTGAAAGTTTATAGTAAGTTTATTAACTATATAATATAAAAATACAAAGAGACATGGTAAATGTCAAACTATTTAACTAAGAGTTATATCTAAATGATAAAGTTAATATAGTGACCAAAATCAGTCTAAAAATGGTTTCTTGAGTGGTTTTCGACCCATCCACACATTATCCTTTAAATAGTTAATTTTTGAGCCATTATAAACTGAAAATGATTTTATTATAAAATAATATTTCTAGCTTTTCCTAAGGTTCCCCTCACCCCTCTTATAAAAGGGAACCCCCCTTATATCTAATTCACACCTTCAAATCCATTTGGATCAGACAAACCCTACCCAAATACTCCCTCAACTATCATCCCTTCATCATAGAGGCATTCCTTTAGTCAGAAAGCCAACCTAGGGAGCCCTTTTGATCAAATCAACAGGAAGAACCCAAAGAAGAGATAAATATTTCATTACCTCTTTCAAGTTCCTTCCTTCTTCCATTTCCTCTTTATTTTTTGTTTCCATTATAAAATAATAAATACAATATCTTCTATATACTGTGATGTTATTATAAATATGGTACAACCATATTCATTATTCTATCCATCCTTTTAATGACATGTCACCGTATGTGCGTACATACGGCTTACCGTCTCCATGTCGTGGTGTAATTGTCATTCAGTGCATTATTATTTGTATGGGTATAATAATTATGTGCAATTGATGTAAATAATAAATATAACATGATAATGATTCTGTATATATGATATAACATCAAATTATATATTATTTTAATATCAAAATAATGATATTGTTGCTCGTGCGTACGTACGGATTACCGTCTCCACGAACACAATGAGATTCATTCCCCATCATATCCATTCAAGAATAATTTTCATTAGATGATTAAAAATAATTTTTAAAGACTTAAAATCAAATGAATAAGATAAATCCTATCCATAACAAACATTACTTACATAACAAAGAATATAAAGGAAAACTAATCAGTTAACACCCGAAACAATGATAATACTAAGATATTATTAACAAAGCAATGTTAAAAGATCATATATGATATCATATTAATGTATATGGTTATTGTATAATATAATAACAATTATTTCACTATTATACAAGAGTTTAACCTACCCTTGATGAAGGAAAAGTACAAGGTAAGGGTTAATTTCACAATCTCTTTATTATCCGAGGTTGTTTTTATGTAAGTATCTACTGGGACCTCTTTATCATCCACATCCGTGTTTTCTTAAAAAATGTATTTCAAATTTTTTTTAATATTTACTAGACTATGGGATAAAGTCATTTATACCCTTTTTTTACTTTTTACAATATTTTTATAAAGGAATCTTTCTGTCATTTTCCAAACAAGTTACTTTATGACCTATTCGACTAAATTAAGGTAAGATTTTTTTTAACTTATACGATGGGTGCGACTATTTCCACCATTATAAAATCATAGAAGCTTCCCTTACAATATTATAAGAATATTTTCAAATATAAATGTTTTCTTTTATAATTACGTGACTTTTAAATGATTTCAAAATAAAAAGAGATGTTTCTCTAAATTTTTTTTGATTTCATCTATGTCAATATCCTTTGATGGATTTTAAGTTTGTTTGAAGTTGATTTATTATGATACAAAACTTTCATATTGTATTGAAGTTTTTGTGATATTTTTGACTATGGATGTGTTATTTCATACCATTCATGGTTTATGAATAAAGTATTGACATTTTGTATGCCAGTTTTAATACGAATGTTTATGTTATGTTTAAACCTTTTCATATGAGGAATGCATTAGACTTAGTAAGTGATGGGTGGAGCCTGCTATAGATCTTCAATGCATCGGTAGGTCTCATGAGACAAACTAGTGTCTTGGCACAAGACATTGAAAAAATCTTATTTGTAGTCTTGACACAAGGCCTTGACTATGTGGTTATGAAAGTCTGGCATTATGCATTCCATCATTATGAAAGTGGCTATTGATATTGCCTGTGATTATTAGACTAGTAGAATATCCATGTGAGTAAGTAAATGGATTTTTTTTAATTTATATTTTCCATTTTATGATGAAGTTTATGTTGAAAATGTTTTTTTTAGTTCTGTACATTTCCTTAAATGTTTATGCTTATTTATGAAGTTTTCCTTTATATTGTTATCCTTACTGAGCATCTGAGCTCACCCTTTTCTATGTTTTATTTTTCCCAGGAAGCGAAGAAGTATATTATGACTGACCTTTAGGGATATTCTATGGGATATCAGTGTTGTCTATAGAAACAATTTTTTTGTAGTTTTCCATTTTATGATGTAATATAAACCTTATGAATGCATCTAGTACTTCCAAGGATACTAAACTAATCGGTCTTTTGAGACTTGATCTTTTGTGATCATGAAAATTATATGTAATAATGCACCGAATCCAGGATTATAGGGTCGAGGAATTATAGTTGGTATCAGATGAATTTTAGTACAAACTTTGGAAACTATATTTTGATAAACTCTGATTAGAGCTCATAGCCCTAAGATAGGCTTTGAGGATTAATATAGAAGAACATCCTAGAATTTTGGTATTGTAGATATTTTGTGAGTTTTCCAAGAAATACATCCCTGACTAGATATGAGTAGGTAGAGGTGGCTCTGGAACAGATGTACATAGGGGAAAAATCCGAAAACACCACTTTGAGCTAGACTCGAATGAGAACTGGTGCACGATAACAGGCCTTGCTGCACTCTTGGTTACGACACTCCTGGGGGATATGCTTAAGATAATTATCATTTTCTTTAAAAACAATTATAAAGGGTTTATGAGTATATAATTCCTCAAATAAAACATTTTTATGATTATGGATTATATCCATAAACTATTCAATTTATGTTAAGTGTTTTACAAGTTTGGATTTATGTATTGCGATTCATAAACTAATCTAGTTTATTCCATTGTTCAGAAATGGCACCTAGTGGAAGGAATGGAAACTGTGTCAATGCACAAAGTCCATATAGGTATTTTCCTCCTACTCAAGATAATTATAGTGGAGTTCGTGATACAAATGGTGCTGATCAACTTATCACTATACCGGGACAACTCACTTAGGTTATGAATAATAACCCTACTCATATGGATCACCCAAATCAACAATGTGGAGGATCAATGTTAGATTTCTTTATGAGGCAGAAACCACCAACATTCAATGGGGGTACAAATCCACTAGTAGATGAGAAATGGATAAATTCCTTAGAGAAAATATTCCACGTCTTGGGGAGTAGCAAAAGAGAAAAAGTTTTCATGGAAGTTTATCGCCTCACTGGAGATGCTGATAAATGGTGGTCATTAATTCAAAACACAAAGGAATATGATGAAGTATAAAATATGGAATGAAGGGAGTTGAAAGAAATTTTCTTAGAAAAATACTTTCCTCATGACCATCGAGCAGATATTGAAAGGAAATTTCTGAGTCTAAGGAAAAAGGAGGATGAGAATGTCACAAAGTATGAAGCTAAATTTACAAGGTTAGAAAGGCATGATAAAGATTATATACATAACCTAATAAGTAAGACTGATAATTTCTTTGATGGGTTAAAACCATTTCTCCATCTATCATTAGTCTCACAATACTTCTCGTCGTACAGAGATATTGTCTCATGTGATATCAAGATAGAAAAAGAATTCTCTAAGTCTTAAGACTTTAAAGAAAATCAAGAGAAGAAGAGATCTTTTGAACACTCTGGAAATGGAAATAATGGGAAGAAGGGAAAAGTTGAATATCCATCTTACAGTAAATGTGGAAAGAAGCACCATGGTACTTTTCTGAAGGTAATGGGAGTCTGTTAGAAGTGTGGTGAAAAAGGCCACCAAGATCATGATTACAAGGGGAAGAAATAGGCTCTCGATGTTGAATACTACAATTTTATAGAAAGGGGGAATTATGAAAATTAATTTCCTAAGAATCATGGGAACTTAACTCAGAAAGTCCAAGGGATCAAGGATAAGATTATGCTATCACTACTGTTGAGGTTGAAGCTCTGAAATACATAGTGGCAGATAATTTAATGGTTTCCTCAAGTTTATCCAATGCTTTATTTGATTCTGGATCATTGGATTATTTCATATCTTCCTAGTTTTCTAAGAAAATTAGATATTTCCAATTTGATTTAACAAGAGAGTTGTCAGTAAAAACTCATAAGGGAAGTATCATTGCAACAAAGATTTGTGAATTAGTTCCCATTAAGTCATATAAAAATTATTTAACTGCTGATATCATCATAATACCCATGATTGAATTTGATATAATCCTTGGTATGGTTTGGCTTTCAGACCATGATGTGAAAATTTATTATAAGAAGAAGGAGGTTACAATTTTTGGTGATGATAAGGAGTACCTTATCTTTAGAGAAAAAACTTCACTACCTAATTCTTATCTAGATCCACCCCCAGTAGCTCAACTAAATTCAATTATTGGGGAGGAATAGAATGAAATAAATGTGGGTGAGGAAAGGAATGTTCAAATAGAGGGTGTACCTATTGTGAAAGAATATGTTGATGTGTTTCCAGAATATTTACCTAGACATCCTCTAGAACAAGAAATTGAGTTTTCCATTGATTTAATTCATGGATCAAGGCCCATATCGAAGACCCCTTATAGAATGGACACTGTGGAATTAGTGGAACTAAAGAAACAACTAGAGGAATTGAGTAATAATGGATTTATTCTCCATAGTGTTTCTCCATTGGGAGCCCCTATCCTTTTTGTTAATAATAAAGATGGATCTATGAGGTTGTGCATTGACTACATGGAGATCAATGCTATAAAAATAAAGAAAGAGTATCCCCTACCTTGCATTGATGATTTATTTGACCAACTTCATGGAGCTCAATACGTTACAAAGATTGACCTTAGATTTGGATATCATCAGTTGTGTGTGAAGAAGGAAGGCATTCCGAAAACAACATTTCGAACCGGGTACGAGCATTACAAGTTTACAATAATGCCTTTTGGATTGACTAATGCACCCTCTGTCTTCATGGATCTAATGAATGGAGTTTTCAAGGAATATCTTGATGACTTTGTAGTGGTATTTATTGATGATATATTGGTATACTCCAAAATCTATGAAGATCATGAAAATCACTTGCGCATTATCCTGAAGACTCATAGAAGACACGAATTATATGGGAAGCTTAGAAAGTGTGAACTCTGGATTCAAGAGATTTATTTTCTTGGCCATATTGTCTATAAGGATGGAATCTCTGTTGATCCTTCTAAGACCAAGGCAATCCAAGAATGGCCAACACTGATTAGTATAACTGAGGTACGGAGTTTTATTGGTTTAGCAGGTTATTATCGACGTTTCATTCAAAATTTTTCTTGGTTGGATAACCCATTAACAAAGCTCACACAAAAATGGGTTAAATTTGTTTGGACAAAAGAGTGTGAAGAATTTTTTAAAGAATTGATGAGAAGATTAGTCAATGATCCTATCTTGACTCTACCATCAGGGAATGATGGATTCGATATTTATAGTGATGCTTCAAAGAAAGGACTTGGTTGTGTCCTTATGTAGAATGATAGGGTTATTGCCTATGCATCACGAAAACTAAAAATTAATGATAAAAACTATCCTACTCATGATATTGAGTTAGAATGTGTAATATTTTCTTTGAATATTTGGAGACACTATATCTATGGTGAAAAATGTGAGATATATACCGATCACAAGAGTTTGAAGTATATTTTCTCATAGAAAGAACCCAACACGAGGCAAAAGAGATGGCTTCAACTACTCAAGGATTATGATTTCACTATAAACTACCACCCAGGGAAGGCAAATAAGGTGGCAGATGCTTTGAGTAGAACATATCATGGAGTTTTTAACAAGATGAGAGTTAAAAAGGATTCTATATACACAGATCTAGTAAATATGGATATGGGAATCACCATGTACGGTGAAAGATTAATAATTTTTCAATTGGTTTCCAAAATATATTTACTATAAAGAATAAAGAGTTCTCAAACCAGTGATGAAGAGTTTCAAAAGAAGATTAAAGTTGTGAAAGATGGGATATTGAGTGACTTTGTGTTTGAAGATGAAATTTTGAAATTTGGGAAGATAATTTGTGTTCCTGATATACCTGATCTAAAAAGGGAATTTTTGGATGATGCTCATAGTTCCAATTTCTCTATACACCCTAGTAGCACTAAGATGTATAGAGATTTGAAGGAACATTTTTGGTGGGACAACATGAAGAGGGATATTATTGATTTTGTGTCAAGATGTATGGTTTTTCAACAGGTGAAAGATGGAAGGCAACAACCTGGAGGAGTCATGCAACCTCTTCCCATACCTAAGTGGAAATGGAATAATATTACGATGGAATTTTTCATGAGACAAACAAAGAATCCTAGAAGAAACGATGCAATATGGGTCATTGTTGTTCGTCTTACCAAGTTAGCACATTTTCTTACTATATGGGAAGATTTACCACTTGAACGTTTAGTAAGACTATATATTAATGACATTTTAAGACTTCATGGAGTACCACTATCGATTGTTTCTGATCGTGATCCTCATTTTACATCAAGATTTTGGAAAAGTCTTCAGAAATCCTTGGATACTGAACTTCGTTTGAGCACTGCCTACCACCCCCACACTGATGGACAATCAGAACGGACTATTCAAACCTTAGAAGACTTGTTGAGATCATGATCACTTGACTTTCAAGGTATGTGGAATCAATATTTACCTATGGTAGAATTTTCCTATAACAATAGCTTCCATTCAAGTATCAGATGACACCATATAAAGAGTTATATGGAAATATATGTCGCACACCAACTCATTGGGATGATGTTGGTGAAAGAAAAATCGTAGGCCCAGAAATTGTGGAGGAAATGATGGATAAGGTAAAGGTAATCCAATCTCACATCAAAGCTGCTCAAAGTAGGCAGAAGAGCCATGCTAATAACCGAAGAAAGGATTTGTAATTTCAGGTTGAAGATCATGTTTACTTGAAGGTATCTCCATGGAAGGGTGTTATAAGTTTCGGTAAGAAGGGAAAATTGAGTCCCATGTACATCAGACCTTTTGAAATTCTAGAACTAATTGGGGATGTAGCTTCCCGTTTGGAAATGACACCAAGTCTCTCCAAAGTTCACGATGTATTCCACATATCACTGTTGAGAAAATTCATGCCTGACCCAACACATGTACTCACCTATGAGGAATTAAAACTGGAACCCAATCTATCTTATTGCGAAGAGCCTGTCAAGGTTCTTGATACAAGAGAACAAGTACTGAGAAACCGTACAACTCATCTGGTAAAAGTTTTATGGAGAAACCATAAGATGGAAGAGGAAACATGGAAACCTGAGGAACTTATGATGAAGAACCATATGAGACTTTTTATGTAGTAATATTTTAGAAATTTCAAGGATTAAATTATTTTAAGTAGGGGAGAATGTAACACCCCAAGCTTTCATGGTATGCTTCTCTTTGAATAATACAATAGCGTGTGTTGTACGCAACTTCGAGTTCTAACACACCACAACTAATCAAACTAGCCATTATGAATAGTAATACCCACTTTTTGAAATTTTATAAATATTATCTTTCAAAATGGACTTCATTTTTGGATTCGGAATATTGAAATTAGCTTAGGGTGAATTTTTGGTATTTTTCTGAAAACTTTCAATTTTTGATGAATAGTGAAAACACTAGGTTATTGTTTAAAACTGATTTTTTAAATAATTATTTATATTATTTAAATTTATTTTAGGTCAAAATAGATACATAATACCTATTTAAGTTCAATTTAACTCATTATATTTAGTTTATAATAATTTTAGATATATAATTTTTTTTTGAACTTTTTACTTTCTTTTACCCACCTCCTAGGAGCATTTGAAAATTTACATAAAACTTAATTTTACCACTTCTATGAGTTGAATTTCAAAAATCTGAGAGACACAGTTGATATCAGTAAGTAAAATGTGGTTCAATAAGTTGAAAATAATTTTTTTTGAATAGTAACTTTTTACTTTTATTTACCATGGTTAAAAGTAAATAGTGTAATTAAGGGTAAAAATGATATTATTATTACCCTAACACATGTCCTAATTCTATTGGATAAGTGAAATTCGACCAAAAACAACCTTAAGAATAAAATATGATTCTTCAGGTCCACTTGGATTAGATTAGGACATTTATTATTATTTAATTCAAAGTAGAGTTAAAGGTGTTAAATTCAAAGTTTAATAACTAAACCATTTTTAATATAGGTTTACACATAAGATAATTTTGACTATAAATATTCATTAAAAATCTAAAAATATTCCCTACATAATGGTATTTTATTTATAATTTTTAGAAATTAAATAATTAAATTTATTTATGACACGATGATGATGGAGTAATTACCTAATTAATGAAATATTAAAATAATTTATATTATAAATATCCAAATAAATGTAATTTGGAAATTTTTATAAATTCCACTAATTTTCTAGGTTAATATGAAATTTTAGGGTTGGTTAGATGGGGTTTTTTTGAAGTAATAATGCTGTTAGAAATTTAGCAAAAACAAAATACCAAATAGTGTCAAAATTGACATAAAAGAATTTTTTAAAACAAATATTATGTTATTAATTGATATTATATTCCTAAAAATATAAGGTTCACAAAAAAGACTTATATTATTATAGGTGTATCATTAATTAACCACTTGGGGTTCTCTTGGAAGTTTATAGTAAGTTTATTAACCGTATAATATAAAAATACAAAGAGACATGGTAAATGTCAAACTATTTAACTAAGAGTTAAATCTAAAAGATAAAGTTAATATAGTGACCCAAACTTTTCTAAAAACTATTTTTTGAGTGGTTTTCGAACCACAACCACCATATATTTAAATATTTTATTTTGGAGCCATTAGAAACTGAAAATTAATTTATTATAAAATAATATTTCTAGCTTTTCCTAAGGTGCCTCTCACCCCTCTTATAAAAGGGAACTCCCACTTCTCTCTAATTCACACCTTAAAAGAAATTTTCCTCAGTGAACCCCAACCCAAATACCCTCTCAACTGTCCTAACTTCACCCTAGAGGCCTTCATTTAGTCATAAATCCAACCTAAAAAACCCTTTTGATCAAATCAAAAGGAAGAACCCGAAGAAGAGGTAAATATTTCATCACCTCTTTCAAGTTCCTTTTCTTCTTCCGCTTCCTCTTTATTTGTTGTTTCCATTATAAAATAATAACTCTAGTGTATTAAATATAATGTGATGTTATTATAAATATGGTATAACCATATTCATTATTCTATCCATCCATTGAATGACATGTCACTATACGTGCGTATGTACGGCTTACTGTCTCCACGTCGTGGTGTAATTCTTATTCAATACATTATTATTTGTATGGGTATAATAATGATATGTAATTGATATAAATAATAAATATAACATGATAATGATTCTGTATATATGATATACCATCCAATTATATATTATTTTAATATCAAAATAATGATATTGTTGCTCGTACGGACGTATGGATTACCGTCTCCACGAACACAATGGGATTCATTACCCATCGTATCCATTCAAGAATAATTTTAATTAGATGATTAAAAATAATATTTAAAGACTTAATATAATATGAATAAGATGTATCCTATCCATAACAAACATTACTTATGTAAAAAATCATATAAAGGAAAATGAATCTGTTAACACCCGAAACCACGATAATACTAAGATATTATTAACAAAGCAATGCTAAAAAATCATATATGATATAATATTAATGTATATGATTCTTGTATAATTTAATAACAATTATTTCACCATTATACAGGAGGTTAACCTACCCTCGACCAAGGAAAAGTACAAGTTAAGTGTTAATTTCACAATATCTTTATTATCTGAGGTTCTTTTTACGTAATTATCTACTGGGAACTCTTTATCATCCACATCAGTGTTTTCTTAAAAAATGTATTTCAAAACATTTTTTATATTTAATAGACTATGGTATAAAGTCATTTATACCCTTTTTTGACTTTTTATAATATTTTTATAAAGGAATATTTCCATCGTTTTGCAAACAAGGTACTTAATGACCTTTTTGACAAAATTAAGGTAAAAAAGTTTTTTTTAATTATACGGTGGATGTGGCTATTTTTCTCCATTATAACATCGTCGAATCTTCCCTTACAATCTTATAATAATATTTTAAAATATAAATGTTTTTTATAATTACATGACTTTTAAATGATTTCAAAATAGAAAGATATATTTCTCTAAAAAGGTTTTGATTTCATCTATGTCAACATCCTTTGATGGATTTTAAGTTTGTTTGAAGTTGATTTATTATGATACAAAACTTCCATATTGTATTGAAGGTTTTGTGATATGTTTGAATGTGTATTTGTTATTTCATAACATTCATGGTTTATAGATAAAGTATTGACATTTCATATGCCAGTTTTAATATGAATGTTTATGTTATGTTTAAACCTTTTCATATGAGGAATGCATTGGACTTTAGTAAGTGATGGGTGGAGCCTGCTATAGCCCCTCGATGCATCGGTAGGTCGAATTAGAGAAACTAGTGTCTTGGCATAAGGCCTTGACAAAATCTTATTTGTAGTCTTGGCACAAGGACTTGACTATGTGGTTATGAAAGTCTGGCATTATGCATTCCATCATTATGAAAGTGGCTATTGATATTGCATGTGATTATTTGACTAGTAGAACATCCATGTGAGTAAGTAAATGGAATTATTTTGTTTTATATTTTCCATATTACGATTAATTTTCTATTGAAAAGGCTTTTTTTAGTTCTATACATTTCCTTAGATGTTTATGCTTATTTATGAAATTTTTCACCATATTGTTATCCTAAATGAGGATCTGAGCTCACCCTTTTCTATGTTTTATTTTTCCCAGGATATGAAGAAGTATATTATGAATGACCTGCATGGATAGTCTCTGGGATCTCAGTTTTGTCTATGGAAACAATGCTTTGGTAGTTTTCCATTTTATGATGTAATATAAACCTTATGAATGTATGTAGTACTTCCATGGCTACTAAAAAAATTGGTATTTCGAGACTTGATCTTTTGTGATCATGCCAATGATACGTAATAATTCACCGACTCTGGGCTTCTAGGGTCAGGGCTATAACGACCCAATGTTTTTCAATGGAAATTTCCTTATAATAAGTATGTCATAAAATCACATGAAAACACAATATAATGAACTAATAAGTGATAAGTGACCTTTAAACATAAGTTCGTCACTTCTGTGTTTGGAATTTTGAAAATCCGGCATACACGGTTGTAATCAGTAAGTTATTTGGAGTCTGATAAGGAAAAATTAATTTTTGGTGAATAGTATCCTACCCTAATGAATAGTAACATAACCTTATGAATAGTGATATACCCTAATGAATAGTAACCTCACCTATGGGGGTATAAAAATATTATTCAAGTTGGAAGTATGATATACCTATATTTTAGAATAAGTTAATGAATGTTTTAAAACTAGTTTTGATAATAAATTATTATTTTAAATAAATATTAAAATAATCATTTTTAGATAATCATTTTTGAAAAATGGACTTAATTTTTTGATTCTACACATCGAAAAATGGTTAGGGTGAATTTTTGGGATTTTTCTGAAATACTTGAATTTTTTATGAATAATAGAATTTGATAATTCACAATAAATGCTAAATAATGGATTAATTGTGTCATCGATGATGTTATAATGATGTAAGCCCACTTGGTTTGTGATCACATGTTAAAATAACTATTCTTGGTCATGGAATACTTACTATTCCTTGTCTTGGGAAGAAATAATAAATTAATGATTATAATATTATGAAATCCCTCCTCTCCTCCACTACAAAATCCCTCTTCACTCCCTCTTCTCTCCATTCCTCTCAAGCCTTGTGCCTTGCCATTATTCTGACCAATTCTCTCCCCAAGGTCCTCCCCCAAGTACAAAATCTCTCAGACTCCTCAAAATACCGAAACCTTTCCCCTTAAGAGGATCTCAAAGGAGGAAGTCTCAAGAGGTAAATTCCTCTTCCCAATTTCTTCTTTTCTTCTAAGTTCTTTTCATTCTGTTTTCTTTCCTCATATCCCTTCACCATAATAGTATGATAAATCCAGTAACATAAATGTACTGTAATGTCTTCATGCTAGTGGTATATTTCATTATCTTCTCTCCTTTCCCCACCCTTTTATTTGAAAGAAATGAAAGCACCGTTTGAGATGTGCTAATTTAGCACATTCAAGGACAACAGTTTATCAATTTATACTATTATATTTAATTATGGCCATGAAACCATTTGTGTTATGGTTTAACCAGATTATTATATATGTAATATATCCTATTTTGGGTTCTTTAATCCTTTGGTACAAATGGAATTAAGTTATAAAGCAAAACACATTCTTTGTAATGAAATCCACCAATTAAAAAAAACGGTCATCACTATGGATATATATATAATAATTCGACTTCACTCTAAGTAATATAATTAAAATTAAAACCATGTAATATCTTGGATATGAAATAAAGAATATAACTTCAATTCTGTACAGCCACTTTCATCTTACATATAATCCAAACTTGAATATAAGTGAACCGATCTATTAAAGCCAAGTAAACAAACGAGCCCGAACAATGAAATTGAACATTGTAACTAATCAAAAAGGATTTGAATGAACTAAAAAGGGTTATAATAAATAAATTTAATATATAAGGGGTTCTGGAATTAATAATTAATAAGCCTATTTTTTTTATTCAGGCCGTTAATTACTAGTGGAGAACACCAACGAATTTAAGGTAAGGGATCCTCGCCTTTTTACTTTTAATCAAGGATGTTCTCTATGATATGCCTTTCTGTATAATACCAAGTGATGGGGTATGTTTTATAACCTCCCCCATATTGACCTAATGTTTTATAAGTGATTATAAACCCCTTATATCTCTCATCAATCCCTCTTATTTACACCCGATACCATGCTGATAAACCATAATGGATTCTACTCGAACTTCCTTTACTCCTTCAGGTTGCTCCATCTTTCTTTTTACCAAAATGTAGTTGTATTTTATTTTTATATAGAACTAAAAAATTATGTTTATATGATTCAAAATCATGTTCCAAGATCCATATATAATTATATTTTGGGGATATACATGATTTTTAGTGAATCTCTCTTCGATACTTCCCAATAAGCACACTCGTTTTAAAGGAACTTTCTGAACTTTTACCCAATTTAAAGTGAACTCTATCTTCTGTTTTAAGACACCATTGTCTTTCTAAATTCAGTATTTTTTATGAACACCTTTTTGGTTCAATTATGGTTTTATATGAAAGAATGTATTCTGTAATATTTTAAAAGATCTATGGTATTTTCCTTAAAACCGCACAAAAATGTTTCAATGCTAATGTTTCTAAAATACATTTCTCATATGTTGTTACTTATGTTTGACACAACTTACCATGTTATACGCCTATTTTACCCTATGAACATCGATGTATTTTATAATTATTTCCTTATATGGACACTTTCATGATACTCCCATTGATTATGATTTATGTCATGATTGTGGTACCTAATTCTTTCCATGGGTACCCTTATGTTTGTGTATGGTTGATTATGTATGATTGTATATGTGATAAGAATATTTATATAGAAGGAATATTCAGGAAAATGTTGATATGGGTGCACCCAGATAGCAATCCAATGCATTGGGTAAGTTTAAGTCTCATGAGATGCGATGTGAAACAAGATTGGCGGTTAGCCTTGACCCGTACTAAAATGGGAAACGAGATTGGCGATTAGCCTTGACCCGTACTAAATATATGATTTATGATTCTACCAAATTTATATGATTCCATGTTTATATGATCCCATGATTATATTAATTGATTTTATAAGTTTCATGCTTTGTATATCATTATGTCATGCCTCCTAACTATTGTGCTTGAGACGTATCCTTATGTTCATTCCCTTATTGGGATTTTTAGCTCATTCCTTTGTTCATGTGTTCCCCAGGGTACCCTATGCAGATATAAGGGTTCAAATGAAGTTAGAATCTCTTTATGGAGATTAAATAAAGAAGTTTTTTTAGCCCTATGTTTTATGTTATATGTACCTAGTATTCCAAGTCACTAGACTTAACGGTCCTTGGCTTGTACTCTGATGATTAATTATGTTTAAATCATGAAATGTTTTATGTAAAAGGCTCGAGTCACTATAGTTTGCATCATTGGATGATCTAGTTATTTTTGGAGATTAGGAATAGATAACCTTAGTGAGAACCTTAATGACGAGACTAAGTATAAGAACTACAAATCACCACTTTGAGAAGGTTGAGGCGGCTCAGGCACAGATGTATCTAGGGTTAAAACCCCAAAGCACCACTTTGAGCTAGACTCGAATAGGAACTGGTGCACGATAACTGGCCTTGTTGCACTCTTGGTTACGACACTCCCTGGGGATATGCTTCGGTAGATTCACGAGATTATTACAAACCATTATTAAGGGAAAAAAGAAGCCCATAAGAATATAAGTTAAGAAATAGATCGAGGATAACCTAGATATAAACCTAAGGAATCAAAAGTCAGGATATACTTCTTCTTTATAAGTTCATACTTTTATGTTCAAAGTTTCCTTTTTATTCTCAATAGCTAAGTATTCAAGACCTCTAATTATATGTTCTTTTTCTTAGTTAATGGTGGGAAATAGAAGAACACTTTCCAACAACCAATGTGATAGGCAATGTGGTGATTGCCCTAATAACATGCCTGATGTGATGGAATAAGGTGTTCAAAACTTTATGGAATTACTTTCTCAGCTGGCTTGATTTATGAATAGTAAATTGAATCAGGTGGAATGTCCCCATCCTCCAAGGAAAGAGCATGTTGCCGTAGAATCCTTCATGCGGAAAAGGACCCCCATGTTTAGCCTGTATTCTGATCCCCTCCTTGCAGAACAATGGATTAACTCCATTGAAAGGATTTTCTCTGTCCTCCAGTGCTCGGAAGAAGAGAAAGTTGTGCTGGTAGTCTATTATTTTGATGTGGAAGCTGATCATTGGTGGACACTGATCAAGAATACAAAGTCCCAAGAGGAAATTGATTCCATAGAATGGGATGAATTCAAGAGGATGTTTCTCAACAAATATTTTCCTTGAACCCTCTGTCTCTAGATGGAAAGAGAGTTCATTGGACTAAAGAAGAACCAAGATGAGTCCATCAGGGTGTATGAAGGGAACTTTACAAGGCTTTCAAGGTATGCCTCTGGATTTGTCATGAACACCAAAAGAAAGGTGGATCGCTTCTTTAGCAGACTAAAGTCGAGTCTATGAAAAGTGTTGGCGATTCGAGACTTTGACATCTATGAGGAGATTGTCCATTGTGCCCTCAAGGTTGAAATAGAGATTAGAGACTCTCAGTGGTCTCATGGGCCTAGTGAAAAGAAGTAGAAAATGGATAACAACATGGGTGGTTCATCAAACAAATCCCATGATGGAAAGAAGCATCAATTTCCTCTTTGCAAAAATTGTGGGAAGAAGAATCTTGTTGACTTTCTCAAGGAAACCAAAAATTGCTTCAAATGCGGAAAGTTTGGTCATTTGGCCAAGAACTGCCAAAGGTATATGGAAAATCTCACTAATGTTGAAGAAGAAAGGAAGGTTCAGATCAACACTCAGCCTGTAGTGCAGTGTTATAACTACAAGGAGCTTGGTCATTATGCGAACAATTTCCCTAAGCCAAGGGTTGTTAGAGGCAATCGGTAACAACCTACAAGGCAACAAGTAAGGGCTTATGCTATCACTACTACTAAGGTGGAGCCGAAAAATGATGTGGTGATAGGTACGCTTGTTATTCATTCAAGAATAGCGAACATACTATTTGATGCTGGTTCTATACATTCTTTCATATATTGCACGTTTAGTAGAACTAATAAAACACCACCTCAAAATTTGGAGGAAAGGTTATCTGTGAGAATATCAAATGGGGTAATTATTTCATCCATGATTTATAACTCCTTCCCATTTAATGTTTGTGGACTAAACCTCCCAACAAATCTTGTCACACTTCATTTAGTAGAGTTCAGCGCTATCTTGGGCATGGATTTGCTATCTTTGTACAAGGACAACATCAATTTTTGTGAAAGGGAGATCACTTTTCACATCCTAAAGCATCCTATGATTCTTTACTAGTGTAAGGAAGAAGATGAGTTTCCTTTAGAATCTTCATCTTAAGTTTGGATACTGCTTCCTTGTGAGAAATCATATCTAGCTCAAACTATTGGGACAAAAGATAGAATAATTCTTAAAGACATGCCCATCATGAGGGATTACACTGATGTATTCCTCGAAGAGTTGCCTAGTATTCCTCTTGGCTTAGAGGTTGAGTTCTCAATTGAACTTATCCCTGGATCTCTACCAATCTCAGAGACACCTTACATAATGGCCACTGTAGAGCTAGAAGAGCTGAAGAAGCAGTTACAGGAGAATATGGATAAGGGTTTTATATGCCCGATCATGCTTCATCGTGGGGTGCTCTAGTCCTCTTTGTCAAGAAGAAGGATGGATCAATGGGCCTCTACATTGATTATCATGAGCTCAATAAAATCACTATAAAGAACAAGTATCCCCTTCCATGGATAGATGACTTGTTCGATCAGCTTTGTGGGGCCAGTTATTTCTCTAAGGTGGACCTTCATTTGGGATATCACCAATTAAAGGCGAGGAAGGAAGATATTCCCAAGACTGCCTTTTGAACGAGGTATGGAAACTATGAGTTCATATTGATGCCCTTCTGACTCACTAATGCTCCAAAAATTTTCATGAATTTAATGAATAGAGTCTTTAGAGATTACCTCGACAAATTTGTGGTGGTCTTTATTAATGATATTTTGATATACTCCAAGAGAAAGGAGGAATATGAGGAGCATTTGAAAACTATGTTAAAGACTTTGTGAAGGGAGAAGTTGTATGAAAAGTACAATAAATGTGAGTTCTGGATGGAGGAAGTATCATTCTTGGGGAATGTTATCACTAGGAAAGGGATATCTGTGGACCCTTCCAAGACAAAGGCAATTGAAGAGTGGCCGAGGCCAACTTCTGTAACAGAGATCTACAACTTTTTAGGTCTAGCTGGGTATTATCGACGATTCCTGAATAACTTTTCACGATTGTCAAACCCAATGACCAAGCTGAAATGGAAGGGAGTATAGTTTGTCTGGACACAAGAATGTGAATACTGTTTCAAGGAGTTAAAAAAGAGGCTTATCACTGCGCTGGTACTCACACTCCCTTCAAGTGGAGAACTCTTTGTGGTATATAGTGATGGTTATAAGAAAGGATTAGGCTGCGTGATAATGAAAAAATGATAAAGTTATAGCCTATGGATCAAGGAAGCTGAAAATCCACAAGAAAATCTATCCCACGCATGATCTAGAGTTGGCGGCTGTGATCTTTGCGTTGAAAATCTGACGGCATTATCTCTATGGGAAAAAATGTGAGATATATACTGACCACAAGAGTCTTAAATATATATTCACACATAAAGATATTAATATTCACCAGTGAAGATGGATAGAGATCATCAAGGATTATGAATTCTCAATCCACTACCATCCTGGTAAGGCAAACATGGTGTCAGATGCTCTAAGTAGAAAGGATCCTGCATCTTTATCAATGATGAGAATTGAAAAGTATCCGATCTTCTTAGATTTGAAAAGGATGGACATGGGAATCATTAATGTAGGAACATCATCAATAATTTCTCAAATGATTTCTCAACCATCCATCTTGGAGAAAATAAAGGATGCTCAAATAAAGGATGTGGAAATTCAAAAAAGGGTGGAAGCTGTTAAAAATAGGAAATCCTCAGATTTCAAAATTGATGAAGAAAGAGTTTTAAGATTTGGGACATGATTATGTGTACCATATGATCTAGAGATAAAGAAGGATCTATTGAATGATTCACATAGATTGACCTTCTATATCCATCTTGGGAGTACCAAAATGTACCGTGATCTTCGAGAACACTTTTGGTGGGATAACATGAAGAAGGAGATTGTATAATATATATCAAGGTGCTTAGTATTTCAGCAAGTTAAAGCTGAGTGACAAAAGTCCAAAGGTATTATGCAGCCATTACCTATACCCATGTGGAGATTGTAAAATGTTACTATATACTTTTTCACGGGTCTCCCTAAGACGTCGAAGGGAAATAATGCGGTATGGGTTGTGGTTGACCGACTCACCAAGACATCCCATTTCATCTCTATTCGAGAAGATCTCTCACTTGAACAACTTGCAAAGATATATGTGAAGGAAGTGGTGAGACTGCACGGTGTTCCACTCTCAATTGTCTCTGACCATGATCCAAGGTTCACATCTAAATTCTGGAGGAGTCTTCAATATTCTTTGAGTACTGAATTAAATTTTAGCATGACCTATCACCCCCAAAATGATGGCCAATCTGAAAGAACTATTCAGACGCTTGAAGATATGCTTAGAGCCTACTCTCTAGAATTCAAAGGCGGATGGGATCAACATCTCCCATTGGTTGAGTTATCATACAAAAATAGCTTCCACTTGAGTATTCAGATGGATCCATATGAAGCTCTGTATGGAAAGAGATGTAGAACTCCAACCAGTTGGGATGAAGTTGGAGAAAGAAAGCTACATGGACCCGATCTTGTTCAAGAGATGACATAGAAGGTTCAAGTCATCCAGAAACACATCAAAGCTACTCAAAGTCAGTAAAAGAGCTATGCTGACAACCATCGAGGGACTTGGAGTTCGACGTTGGAGATAAAGTCTTCCTTCGAATATCTCCATGGTAGAGAGTCATGCGATTCAGGAAGAAAGGGAAACTAAGCCCAAGGTATATTGGCCCCTTTGAGATCCTTGACCACCTAGGAGCCATGGCCTATCATCTTTCACTTCCACCGAATATGGCTCATGTTCATGATTTTTTTCATGTATCACTCTTGAGGAAGTACATACTTTATCCCTCACATGTACTGAACTCAGAGGTGGTGCAACTGGAAGATGATCTCTCTTACGAGGAGCAACCAGTGAAGATCTTGGATTGTAGAGAAAAAGTTCTACACAACAAGACTACTCATCTGGTCAAGGTACTATGGAGAAACCATAAGTACAAAGAGGAAACATGGTAATTGGAGGAAGCAATGAAGGAAAAGTACCGACATCTATTTTTGGCTTAGAATGTAAAAAAAAATTTCATGGGCGAAATTTCATAAGGGGGGAAGAATGTAACGACCCAATGTTTTTCAATGGAAATTACCTTCTCATATGTATGTCAAAAAATCACATGAAAACAGAAAATAATGAACTACTAAGTGATAAGTGACCTTTAAACATAATTTCGTCACTTCTATGTTTGGAATTTCGAAAATCCGGCATACACGGTTGTAATCCGTAAGTTATTTGGAGTCCGAAAAGGAAAAATTAATTTTTGATGAATGGTAACCTACCCTAATGAATATTAACATACCCTTATGAATAGTGATATACCCTAATTAATAGTAACCTCCCCTATGGTGGTATAAAAATATCATTCAAGTTGGAAGTATGATATACCTATATTTTAGAATAAGTTAATGAATGTTTTAAAACTGGTTTTGATAATAAGTTATTATTTTCATTAAATATTAAAATAATCATATTTAGAAAATTATTTTTGAAAAATGGACTTCATTTTTGGATTCTACATGTCGAAAAATGGTTAGGGTTATTTTTTGGGATTTTTCTAAAATACATGAATTTTTGATGAATAGTAGAATCCGATAATTCACAATAAATGCTAAATAATGGATTAATTGAGTCATTGATGATGTTATACTGATGTAAGCCCACTTGTTAAGGGATCACATAATAAAATAACTATTCTTGGTCATGTAATACTTACTATTCCTTGTCTTGGGAAGAAATAATAAATCAATGATTATAATATTATGAAATCCCTCCTCTCCTCCACTATAAACCCCCCCTTCACTCCCTCTTCTATCCACTCCTCTCAACCCTTGTTACTTTCCATTATTCTGCCCAAATAACTCCCCAAGGTCCTCCCCCATATCCAAAATCTCTCAGCCTCCTAAAAATACCAAAAACTCTCCCCTTAAGAGGTTCTCAAAGGAGGAAGTATCAAGAGGTAAATTCCTCTTCCCAATTTCTTCTTTTCTTTTAAGTTCTTTTTTTTCTTTCCTCAACTCCCTTAACCATAATAGTATGATAAATACAATAACATAAATGTAATGGAATTTCTTAATTCTAGTGGTATATTTCATTATCTTCTCTCCTTTACCCACTTTTTACTTGAAAGAAATGAAAGCACCGTTTGAGATGTGCTAATTTAGCACATTCAAGGACAACAGTTTATCAATTTATACTATTATATTTAATTATGGTCATTAAAACATTTGTGTTATGGTTGAAACATATTATTATATATGTAATATATCCTATTTTTTGTTCTGTAATCCTTTGGTACAAATGGAATTAAGTTATAAAGCAAAACACATTCTTTGTAATCAAATCCACCGATTAACAAAAACAGTTATCACTATGGATATATATATAATAATTCTACTTCACTATAAGTAACCTAATAAAAATTAAAACCATGTAACCTCCTGTATATGAACTAAATAATATAACTTAAATTCTGGTAAACCACTTTCATCTTGCATATAATCCAATCTTGAATATAAGTGAACCGATCTTTTAAAGCCAAGTAAACAAATGATCTCGAACAATGAAATTAAACCTTGTAACTAATCAAAAAGGATTTGAATGAACTAAAAAGGGTTATAATACATAAATTGAATATAGACGATTTTACGAAATTATTAATTAATAAGCCTAATTTTTTTATTCAGGTCGTTAATTACAAGTGGAGAACACCAATAGATTTAAGGTAATGGATCCTCCCCTTTTTACTCTTAATCAATATTATTCTCTATGATATGCCTTTTTGTGTAATACCAAGTTACGGGGTATGTTTTCTAACCTCTCCCATACTTCCCTAATGTTTTATAAGTGATGATAAACCCATTATCTCTCTCATCATTCCCTTTTAGTTACACCCAATACCATGTTTATAAACCATAATGGATTATACCCAAACTTCATTTACTCCTTTGGGTTGCTCTATCTTTCTTTTTACCAAAATGTAGTTGTATTTTATTTTTATGTAGAACTAAAAAATTCTGTTTATATGCTCCACACTCATGTTCCAAGATCCATATCTCATTCTCTGTCGGGGATATACATGCTTTTAAGCGAATCTCTCTTCGATACTTCCCAATAAGCACACTCGTTTTAAAGGAACTTCACAAAATTTTACCCAATCTCAAGTGTACTCAATTATCTATTTTAAGACACCATTGTCTTTGTAAATTCAGTATTTTTATTATGAAAAACTTCTTGGTTGAATTTTGTTTTTTTATAAAATAATGTCTTCTGTACTATTTTAAAAGATCTATGGTATTTTCCTTAAAACCACACAAAAAATGTTTTAATGCTAATGTTTCTAAAATACATTTCTCATAAGTTGTCACTTATGTTTGACACCACTTACCATTTTATATACCTATTTTACTCTATGAACGTCCATTTATTTTCTAATTATTTCCTTACATGGACACTTTCTTGATACGCCCATTGGTTATGATTTATGTCATGATTGTGGTACCCAATTCTTTCCATGGGTACACTTATGTTTGTATATGGTTGATTATGTATGATTTTATATGTGGTAATAATATTTATGTGGCAAGAATATTCATGAAAATGTTGAGATGGGTGTGCCTAGATTGCTCTCCAATGCATTAGGTAAGGTTAAGTCTCATGATATGCGATGTGAAATGGGATTGGCGGTTAGCCTTGACCCGTACTAAAGATATGATTTATGATTCTGCCACATTTATATGATTCCATGTTTATATGATCCCATGATTATATTAAATTATTTTATAGGTTCCATACTTTGGATATAATTATGTCATTCCTCCTAACTCATGTGCTTGAGATGTGTTCTTATGTTCATTCCCTTACTGGGCTTTTTAGATCATCCCTTTGTTCATGTGTTCCCCAGGGTACCCTATGCAGATGTAAGGGATCAAAGGAAGTTAGAAGCTCTTTATGGAGATTAAATAAAGATGTTTTTATCCCGATGTTTAATTTTATATGTACCTAGTCTTCCAAGACACTAGAATTAACGGTCCTTGGCCTGTACTCTGATGATTAATTATGTTTAAATCATGAAATGATTTATGTAAAAGGCTCGGGTCGCTATAGTGGCATTACAAAATCATCATGAAACCTAGTTTATTTGAGAAATTGTGATAAAATGATTATATTACTTCTTAAAATTTCATAGCAGGTTGGAATTTATTGTGATGTTAACTTATTTATATATGGATTACTTGGAATGTTTTTAGATGATAACCCTTGAATTTTGGTTTTTATTCCTAATACCACTAAGAAAGAGGCCTAGAGGGTCACACACATAGTGCATTTTCACTCTTAGTTAAACCTTGGTATTGAATTTAACAAGTAATAAAAATAATATTTATTTAGGTTTGGTTGAATTACATAATTTGATCAAAAGTTATTTAAAGTAATAAGTGAGGTAAATAATAAAAAAATATTTGTTTTCAATTTCGGTTAATATAATATTAATTATAATATCAATGAATAATACAGTGATATTTATTTATAAAATAAATAGCCATTATTTTTGGATCAATAAATGTGGATGAGGGAAAGAGGACCGAGTTTAATGGTCTACTTGGAAATGATATAAATGATATTTATTTATATTATTTATGTGTTTCACATGTAAATATTTTAATAATGATATTTATATTTTTATTATTAGTCATGGGTTTAACTATGATTTATGGAATTGGGAAATGGATTGTGTGAGATTTCCCAACACTAAAACTTCCAAAATAAATACCTAATTATATAACTTTACTAAAATAAAATTGGTGTTCATAATGGATCGAGTCAGACTCTCTCAATCACTAGAGAGATATCAATATATCTAGAGTTCTCTCCCACCCTACTCTCTCAACCCAATGAGAAATAATCAAGAGTTATTCCACTCATAATAATAATTATACTGTGAATAACCGTAAACAACACAAGTGATTAGGATTGGTTGTGCTAGCATCTAGTGATTCTATAATGTCATTCAGAGATTGTGGTGCTTGTGTGGATCATATCTATATTGATTCTGCACTATGATCATACAAACCAATAATGATGCGATGAGATATATTTGATGGATCATCAATGAAGAGAGAATTACGTTTTGATATATCTTCTTATAAATTAATTACAAATTACATGTGAAGATCCTTCACCCATGGTTCTAGTGTTTAAATCTAGTCGTGTAATTTACTATTTTCATTGGACATGTCCTTTATGATCATTTAAATAAAAAATTACACATGATTCATGAATAAAATTCAATATTTCCAAACCCACAAAGGATGATTCTACTATTACTAGAACCTATTGGTGGAATCAGAGCGATCACATGCATAATTTATAATTATTTATAATTCATTAATTGGTTTCACGTGTTTGAATTTTATTTTAATAAAACTAATTTTTTAAAATCTGACATTGTCTTCTATTCTCTTTCTTTGTTCATAATAACATAACCAATAAAAAATTGGGTATATATGATTCAATCAAATATAAGGTCCAACAAAGTAGATCAACATGTGGATTTAGATAGAATGGAACACAATTTGTTGAACTACACGCCATGTAAGTCCCATAAACACCATGTAGTCCTTTCCTTCTCACATCTGATAAAACAGGGTGTCCCAGTGAACCATGTATTGGATACACAACATATTGATATACATGTAATGAAACTATGATGTTACATTACATGTATTCCTAGGACACATTATGTACCTCAAACACTTATATAGTAGGAAACATAGCCAAACCCAAGGTGCATGCTGTATACATGTATACAAGACAAGTACACACCATGTACTTTTATACAGATTGTGTATTTTATAGCTAGTGGTATTTTCAAATTTTCATATAAATAAAAATTAAATGTATAGTTTAACCTATTTATTATGTGTTATGTGTGTTGTTAATTCAACACTACACACCATGTCATAGTAATAAAATTATATATTAAATTAATTTCCATGTTAAAATTTTGACGAACACATGAGGTTTCCTATACGTACACTTGTATACTACATTAATTTTAAATGAAATTAATATTGTTTAAAATTATATATGATGGTGAGTTAAGGATGGTTGGATGGAATTAAGATAAATTTAATTAATTGGTTTAATTCATGGATCATTATCTTAATTAAATAATGAATCTAAGTAATTGATAACATGATTATAAATGTATGTTCGTTTCTTGATATGTGGATGATCATGAGATTAAAAAATATCTTATGTATGATTGGATTCATTTAATTTATTATGTTTAAATTACTATTTATGGCCTATGTGTGATCCCATCCTTTTTATTATTTAAGGGCCTATGTGATTGTGGTTTCTTTTATGTAATCCCCCTTTATCTGATCCATCAGATCCCCTCACCTCTATATGAGTAAATGATTATGTAATGATAGAGCACCCAAGTAAGTGGAGTTGTTTTGAGTCAAGGAGCTAAGGTAAAACCAATCAAGGTGACTCATAGGATCCAAGGTTGAATATTGAAACACAAACCAAGATGCAGTTCAAGATGTTTTCCTATAGGGTTTAGGTTTAGTTTATCATTCACTATATAAACTAACTAGTAGATAATATCATGATCATGCCACTTATATTTTGTTTCTTTCAACTATATGGTTAATTATTTATTTTTGTGAATGTTTCATGATCACACATGGTTAATCACTTAAGTAAAATCCACATAATATTAATAAGGAATATGAAAGGGTAAAATTGAATTTATGCATAAGGATAAATGTCCCTAAAATAAAATATTAATTCATCTTATCCTTCCAATACTTAAGTTATAATCCACCTCATAGTTTAAAGTAAATAACTTTCCCAAGTTGGGGTGCATTAAATTATCATGGAAATTATATCTTGAGGTATCAGGATGACTTAAATTAGTTTACATCATGGGATGACTATATAATCTGGAATTTTTATGACTAATAGGAAAATGTTTAGGATACATTAAAATAGGATTTTAGGATAGGGTATTCTACTAAAAAGATCCAGGAACTATGTTTTAATGTAATTGGAAGGTTACACATACCTAAAAGCCTTTAAAAAGATTTCAGGCCCAAGTTTTGGTTATGAGAAGGGAATATGGATCCCCAAAAAAAGAATATCTAAGTGAAAAGATATTCTGAAACTAATAGCGAGGGATATTAGGTTTTGAAACATAGTGGGAGATTAATAAAGAAATTAATTGATTTTAAAATTTTAATCTAATTTTGTAATCAAAATAATTAATAATTATCTGATTTTAAATTATAGAAATGGGAAAACAAAATACATTGATAAAATCACTATGATCTATAATTTAAAAGGATAAACTTATCATGGGTATTAATTTTTAGTAATGTTATAGGTGATTATGTGTTATACTATTCCATGAATGAAAATTTTATGTGTTGAAAGTCCTTGTTTCCAACTCACTTTCCAAAGAGGCTAGTGAGGAATATGTATATCTCAATCTAAAGAATGTAGAAGATGCATTGTATGTATAACATTTTATGTAATCATCTATATCCAATGATATTTTAAAGAAATATAAGGATATGTTTGTTTATAATATATTTTATCTCTTTTGGGATATCTATCGAGAAAAGGGAAGATCAGATAGATATGATATCTCTAATTCACTATAAACATGCATGCTTAGATATTCAGATCTAGTTGGGGAATATTTAGTCAAGATGATTGTCTACATTTTGCGAATGGGCATCTTAAGTTTTAAGATACCTAATGAGATATGTAAGGATATTATTTTTTCCTCAATACTTAAAAATTTTCTAGTTTTATTATGAATTATAATATGAGAAATAGTGGTAAGAAACTACTGGAACTTCTTACTCTTATCTACCAAGTTGATAAAGACATGGGGTGTGAAAAAAACCACTTTCAGCATGGTTAATAATAATAAGAGGGAAAATTAAAAGGGGATAAAGAATCATTCCAAGTATATGGATCTTGAGAACCATCCCTCTAAGAAGAAGAAGATCTATAGGTAGGTAATGGAAAAGGATGTGGTATGTTTTTCATACAGAAAAAAGAGATATTGGAAGAGGAATTGCACCTAAAAAAAGAAGCAAGGGGAAGCTTTAGGTGTGTTTCTTATTGAGTGTAATCTTTCTATATCTATAAGTTGGGAATTAGATACTACACGTGGTGATTAAATTCTTATCCAAATATAAGAAACAAGTAGATTTCAAAAAATTACTAGAGAATAGGTGGATATACGGGATACCAATGGAGCGAGGTTGGATTCTCTAGCCATTGGAGACTACCATCTAAAATTTTAAACAAGATGGATTTTGGTTTTAAAGAACTCTTATTATGTGCATTGTGTTACAAAGAACATTATTTATGTTTCTTTTTATGACATGGAAAGATTCATTTCATCTTTGTAAATAAAGGATAATAATTTTATAAATATAACATATATTATGGTATGTAACAACTAAATAATGTTATTTATGTATTAAATCCTAAAAAATATATAATGTAAATTGATTATGAAAGTAAAATGTGTGACTCATATGAAAATAAGTTATGGAATCACCATCTTGGTCACATAAATGTTAATCATTTGAAAATATCTTTCATGATTTTTATTTATGATTTTTTGAGCTAAATCCACTTGAAATATGGAATGATTTTTTAAAAGGAAAAATTACTAGACCACCATTTAGTGGTAAAGGTGAAAGGGACACAAAAATTATATAATTATTACAAACTAATGTGTGTAGAACTTTTCAAGTATAATATATAGGTGTATACTCATACTTTATTACTTTTATCAATTAATTGATTATGTATGTTTATATATAATTATTAAGTTACAAGTCCAAATCCTTTGAGATGTTAAAAGAGTTCAATAATGAGGTTGAGAATCATATTAGTAGGGATATAAAAAAACTTCAATTAGATCTAGGTAGAGAATATCTTAACCAAGTCTTTATTGACTTTCTATAAGTGTGGGATTTTATCTCAACTCACTCCACCTTATAAGACATAGTGGAATAGTGTTAGTAAAATGAAGAAGCATACCTTTTTGGACATGGTAAGATCGATTATGGGTCATACATTCCTTACATTATCCATTTGAAGATATGAATTACAAAAATTATTATAATTACTAAATGAAGTAGTAAACAAAGTAGAAAATGATATTATCCTTGTGTTATGGAGTCGAAAGAAACCCATTTCTTCATATTTTCATTCTTGGGGATGTGAATAATTTTTTATGGATAGATAAAGAGACATTATATCACTATAAGGAATAAAGTATATAATTATAGGGTATCCTAAGGAGATAAGGGGATACTATTTATACAACCCTTCAAACAAGATTTAACTATTTCAAGATAGACTGTATTTCTTGAGAGGGATCACATTTTCAAGGAGTATAGTGGGAGAAAGATTGAATATGATACAGTTGATGATAAATATATATAAGTGTTAGTACATGAAATTATTAAACAATTATCAATGGAATATATTGATTTTAAAACACAATTATTGCATATAAGTGCTAGATAGGTAAGAGAAATAGAGAGATATTATTTTCTGGTCACTCATGAAGGTGACACATTGTGGGTTGGAATGGAAAATCATATCTCTTATAAGAAGGTAGTAGAGATATTAGAATCTCAAAATGGAAATAATCCATGAGTTTTTAGATAGATTCTATGTATCAAAATCAAGTTTGTGTTATGATCAATCTTTTTGTTAATTTAAATCTTTTTGAGTTTAAATTGTTATTCAAGAGAAAGTAGTACATGGATGGTAAAGTAAATGCCTATAAAGCATGACTAGTGGCTAATGATTTTAGAAAACATTAAGGAATTTACTATAATGAAACCTTTTCTCTAGTTTCTATTTTTAAATCTATCAAAATGTTGTATTCTATAGATTCTTACGATGAATATGAGAATTGGAAAATGAATTTCAAAGCCACTTTCCTTAAGAGTAACCTTTAAGAGGATGTGTACACAACACAAATAAAAGGGTTTATAACTCTGGGAAATGAAAAAAAGTTATTCAAGTTACAAAGATCCATCTATGGATTAAAAAAATCATCCAAATCATGGAACATTTGATTTGTTGAATCTATAAGGAAATTTGGTTTCATTAATAATGAATGTGATCCATGTGTTTAAAATAGGTTTAGTGGCAGTACATTTTTTTTCATAGTAGGATATATTGATAACATATTACTAATTAGAAATTAATTAAAAACCATACTATATGTTAAGTCATGGTTTAGAAAGTGATTCTCCATATAAAACTTAGGTGAAGAAACTCATATTATAGGGATCGAGATCATGTGTGGAATATCCAAGAGGCTGATCAGACTAAGTCAAGGTATATATATTGAACAGATATTAAATAGGTTTAGTATGGAACAATCCAAGAGATGATGGTTCCAATGTCACATGGTATACTTCTTTCTAAGAAAATGTGTCTCCATATATAAGAGGAAATAAAGATAATGATTAAGATCCAATAAAATTCTTCAATAAGATCTATCATGTGTTCCATATTATGTATGAAGATTGATGTTTACTATGATTTAATATAGTAGGAAGATATAAATCATATCTAGGTGAATAAAACTGCACTGACTGAAAATTAAATTTTTATTATTCAAACACTTTTGAGGAAAAAGTGAGAAACCAACAGGGCTTCATGACTTAAACAACCAGATCACCATGGAATAGAAGTTTTAACGCAACCAACACAATGTCATGATGTTTAGACCTGGAAAACTTGAACTTGAAGAGACCTAAATATTCACAATACCAAAATTTCATTCCCCATTTCAACAAATTAAACCAGCCACTCCCCCATTTCCAAGCATTCAACACAATAGTCAAAACAACAAAATTGTCCTGTGAGAAGTTGAATTGCATACCCCCAAAGTACATTCAAAACTCCTCATTGTTGGAGACCTAAAATACTTCAGCATCTTTAGGTACTTATTTCCCCTTTCTTACCCACATAATAACTCAACAGACAAGAATCAAGACACAAACCAATCATCCAAAATCGCAAACCACAAGACGATTAGATTCAAACTGAATAAACATGAAGCATACCACAAGACCCACAACATTCATCCAAAATGGTAAAATGATCCAAGAACTCAAATGTTGGAAACCATCACCTTATACATCCACTCAAACGCCAACAATCTGGAAAAAGATCCTAGTCACAAGCCACAATCCCATCTCTTCCTTCAAAACTGCACTCAGAGCCCACAACAAACCTCCCTACGACCCCACCATTGACACAGAAATGAAACTGCAAGAGATGGGACATGACCACGAGCCTTCACCACGCCTCCATAAAAAGTCCTATAAAATCCAAGGATAGGAAAAGAAGGAGGTATCCCATAGTGGTTGTCAGGTCGAGCCCACTAAGTCGCGAGCCGCACTTCATAACAGTGCACTAATGTTAAGGATATCCTTATGTATCTAAGGCATACTATAAACATGTTCCTAATTTTTATAGGAGGTAAAGTAGTATTCATAAGGGTTTATATATATTCTTGTTTTTAGATAGATAGAAATGATATGAAGTCATAGTATGGATATGTATTTTGTGTCAATGGATGATCTATGAGCTGGAATAGTTCAAATTAGCAAGTTATTGCTAATTTTCTTGTAGAGTTTGAGTATATTGTAGCTTCTGATACAACCAAGGAAGCATTTTGGATTCAAAACGTTTTCCGTGATCTTGATGTGGAACCTAGCAGTAAAGATCCTATCATAGTTTATAGTGATAATACTATAGAAGTGGATCTTTCTAAAGAGCCAATGTCATACCAAAATAAAAAAAATACTTTGAAAGTTTCATCTCTTGATGGATTTTTTTCAACAAGACAAAGTTGCAGTGAGGAGAGTATTCATGGAGGAAAACATGGAGGAACCCATAATGAAGGATTTATATCAGTATAAGAATGATATCATGTGATAAATAGTGGATTGAAAGCTATTTTTAATTAGCACTAGTGAAAGTGGGAGTCTTTTGGAATTGGTTCCCTAGAACCAACTTGTTTAGTGATTGATTAAATTTTTTTCTTATTAAATAAATTTTCTTATGACATCTTGTTTATTATATTTCATGATATTTTATGTGATATTATCTTTAGAATATATTTCATACTGAATGGTTATATAAGTTCCCTGATATTATGATAACCTATAGGAACCATGCCATTATTTTTAAACCATGTTCTATGGCCAGATGATATTGTTTTATAGGACATAGAAAATATATGATATCAGGGGTAGGAGGCACATAAGACATTTATACACCTTCTCATATTTTTCACCATTCCTAATATCCAATATATGATGTTATGAGAATAGGCCCACTAATAGAAAATACATATTTACATGTGTTATTATATTTTTGTATCTGTAGATGTGTGTATTGATCCTTATATTTTTAGATTATTATTAATGGATATCATGAATCATGTAATTTTTGTATTAATGAAAATCATGATGAAATATGTCTATGATGAAGTATGTTACATTTGGTGTTCCATGAGTGATATTGAATTAATGGATAATGTGAGAAGGGATTTATATCTTTTTTCTTTTGATGAAAGTTAATATATTAAGCCCTTTGTTTGGAATAGAACCATCTTAATAAATCCATCTCTATTGTTCTCAATGGGAGATTTCATTTCCATAAATTCAAAAAAAGATACATTGAGTATATAGGTTGATGGAACTGGTATGAAACCTCCTTGATTTGATATATTTTGATAAAATAATTATATTATATAGTAAACATTCATTGGAGGTTGGACATTGTTGCAATGTTAACTTTTTTTCTCTATGGAATCATTGGTGTATTTCTACATATTAACCTTGGACTTTAGGCCTTTATTCCTAATGCCATTGAAAAAGTGGCCTAGTGGGTCACACACTAATTGTATCAGTAAAATCAGTTAAAATATAGAATTCAATTTAACAAGTTAGAATAAATAATAATTATTTGTGTTTGGTTGATAATCATAATTTAATCACAAGTTATTCAAAATAATAAGTGAGTTAAATAATAATAAATATTTGTTTTCATGTTTGATGAATATAATATTTATTATATTTATCAATGAACAATTCAATGATATTTATTTATTAAATAAATATTCATTATTTAAGGATCGATAAATGTGGGTGAGGGAAAGCGAACTAAATTTAATGATTCAATTGGAAATGGTATAAATGATATTTATTTATGTTCATTATGCATTGAAAATGTAAAGTTTTTATTATAAATATTTATATTATTATTACTGGACATGGGTTCAACTAAGAATTGTGGAATTGGGAAAGGTATTATGTGTGATTTTCCAACCATAACCCTGTCAAAATAAATATCGATTTATATCTCTTTCATAAAACATAATCGGTGTGCACAAAAGATATAGTGAGAATCTATTAAGACCTATAAATATATCAAGATATATAGAGTTCTCTCCTATATTCCTCTCTCAATAGAATAAGATATCATCGAGATTTATACCTCTCTTAAGAAGAATTATAATATGGTCAACCACGAACAATGAAATAAATGAAGATCAGCTGTGCTAGAACCCAAAAATTCTACAAAGAAATTTAGATATTTTGGTGAAATTTTGGATAAATACTGAAGGGCTTATGCATTTAGATCCTACGACAGAATGATGGTGTGATGATATCTAATCCAATAATCATCAATGAAGAGGGAATTACGAGTTAAGTAATTTTATATTTTCTTATAAATTAATTATAAATTACATGTGAATATCCTTTACCCATGGTTATGGAGTTTTAATATAATCAAGTAATATAATTTTTTTTCTAGGAATGACCTTTTTGATCATGTAAATCAATGATTACACATGATTCATGACTTAAAGCTGAGTTGGTCTTACCAGAAAAGGATGCTTCCAATGAACTTGAAACCTACAATATCTTTATATAGTATTTGATTAAATAGATCATATCATAGTGTTATGTGGTAACAATACATGAGTATTTATTTTAAAATATCCCATATTACACCAACAAAAAAATAATATACATTTTATTGATAAACTTTGAATGGATTTACTTAATGATATGAAGTTATAGTTAGTAGACGATCCTCAGATGTAATTTTGGTAGACTCATTAACTAAGGCCTTAACTTAGAATAAGCATGAATATCATGTGAGAGATAACTAGTTGAATAGTTAATAGTTGGGTTTAGTGATAGTAATAGATATTGAGGGTTAAATCTCTAGAACTATGTTTCTTTATAAATTTTATATTAATAAACCACTATTATTTAGTTTGTTATATAATTATTTTATTTTGTTATATTTTTTTCTTTTTGATGCACCTTTTGTAATAATGAACTTGGAATATTTTTCACACCGTTAGGTTATAGTAGTTCCCAATATAAAGAAAACCAAAAAATTCAATGAATATGTTAATAATGTTTTGGCCTATAGTGAAGATACATCAGTATGATAAAACATAGATGAGTTTGATTATAAAGTTTTAGGGGACCATAAGTATTGAGAATTATTCTCATGAAGTTTATACTTGGTGATCTCTAAGAGAGGAGATAATTAGGATAGACTCATCAATAATAATTATACATACTATGTGTCATTGTAAATTACATGAGAATTTGTAATGTTCCTTGGACTTGAGATCATTATTAATGTATATCATGAATTAGATACTTAAATTCATGATAAAAACCTTGATATATATGTTCTTTGATAAGTAGATTGTTTTTATTGAGTCTCATGTGGTATAAGATTAATTAAATGATAAATGAAGGATTTTATATTTTAGAAAATATGAGAAGATATATTTTTCTACTTAATGATATGTCATTTAGAAAAGGATTATATTATATAGTAAACTTTGAAATTATGGTTATCATTTTTATAAATTTTCTCATCCCCTATTTGGAACATGATGTGTTTCTAGATAACACTATTGGTCTATGTGTTTAACTCACTACCACCGAGAAAGTGAGAAAGGGGGTCACAAACTAAGTATATATAGAATAACTAAAAAGTAACTTTTTATTCCAAAAGATTATAAGTAAAGGATCTTTTTTGGGTGGGATAAAATTATGTAAGCCAAGTGCATCAACCCTAAAAAAGATGTCACAATCCTGAGGTAGAGATCCAGTGAAATTATAAATAATTAATAATTTACTATTATTACACTCGATGGAAAAATAATCTTCACCAAATTTATTGTCCCTCTATGTGTGTCTCACATCAATTCCCTAGTCCAATATCAACCGGCATATCCTAGTAAAGTAAGTTAGGTCCCATAAGTTTCTTGTTTTCTACTGAATCACAAAAACTATAATTTTATAGTCATATTTGACTATAGAAATAAATATTTCATACAAGTTTCACTAGGAGAGGCCATTGCACATTTCCTAATACTATGCCCTAATGGAATTCTGTAGACTATAAAAATCACAAAACTCAAGAACCACTAATCCCTTATCATCCCTAACCAACCCACCTCTCTCATAACCCCTAAAATATAGGAGCCTTAAAAATTTAGTTTTGACCCACTAGATAGGGGAATTAAATGTACCCTAATCCTTAGGGAACCATAACCCATTGAAGAAATGGATAGCACTCTATATGAAAGCATCCCTTTGATATATAAAGAAGACACCCCATCTAGAAGCATAGAGGCAAGTTTAGATACAAGAAAACTTACCAGACCATGAATGTAAGTTAACGAGCAGTGGAAACCTTTTATAGCTATATTCTTGGCCTCCCTTAGCAGCCAACACACAATAGAAAAAACCATGACATGTTATTTACTTCCCTTGAAATTCTGAAAAAACCCTTCAAATGATTCTTTTATAAAATCCATCAATTTATCTCTAATCATTGAAAAACCCATGCACTAATTGGTGTAATACAAAATACAACTTTTGCATTCCCATTTGAAGAAAATATACCACATCATTTCAAAACTATGTTCCTAATAACACATGCAGTGTGAGACCAAAGATATACCCTTCATTTGAACATTTAAATCCATGGAAATAACCTTATTCCTTAAATTACAAACTAATAAATTTATCTTCATCAATATCTCCTTACACCAATTCCTACTATACCACACACTCTGAACATACATTTCATGCATCCATACATGATAATCCTGACCGTTGAAGTGTCTAGTTGATGAATCCACACAAAAAAATTGTCATGTCTACTATCAGTGTAATGGAGCCAAACATAAACTACTGGACCTTTTGGAGCATTGAAATAATAATATCAAGAAATTTAGAATATTTAGTAAATGAAGATTCCATCACTGGGTGTCCTAAGTAGTGCAACAACCTACCCACCCAATTATCATTCCAAAAGATGATGTCTTCACAACCCATAAAAAAATTTGCAATAAATGTGAGGATGATATTAACAAGGTAAATTATTTCTCTAAGTGATAAAAAATTATTCTTCTAGTTCCAAATCCTCATGATAATTCTATTAATAATACCTTAAAAAAATCCATCTTGATCCAACCATCCGATATGGAGGCTCCAAGGTACTCCATTAAATGGTTACATTTTTTTATTTGAAGTCTATTATGTATTTTCTTACCATGCTAGAGAATTTTTTTTATCTATAAACACAAAATTTACCATAGTTACTACAATGACCACTCTAGTATCCATACTAATCCATGATTTTAATAAAACCATTGATTAAACTCTTCTACCTGTTGATAAAATATCGGCTTATTCGTAAACATTAGATATAACATGATACAATATCCCATAATATCTCTAAAAGGAATGAAATATCCTTCCTAAATACTACACTTCACATTCCTGGAAAGTGCATCCTATTCCAGAATGAAGAGACTATAGTACATAGGAATTCCTTTCCAAAGACCATAGACAATTTTGAATAACCCAAATCTCTTCCCCATAATCAAAATATTAAGGAATGGAGATGAAACATAGATGAAAAATAAATCAAAATGATATTACCTAAAACCAAATCATATCATGACCTTCATGATGAAACCCCACTCAATACAATCATTGGACTTATCAATATCCACCTTGATCATAATATTGAATCTAAAAGATCTAATGTTAATATCATCCACCAATTCATAAGTAATAATGATCTACCCATTAATGAATATTCCTTGAATAAATACATGAGTCTATTTATAGATGATACTTGATAGAAAAATTCCCAATTTTTTTTTCAGAATGTGAGGTAATAATTTGTAAGAGAAATTAAATAGACAAGTCAAGTTATTTTTACTAAGAGACTATGGATCTTTCACCTTGGTTATCCGGACCACTATTGATGAACACACCACTCTAGTAAGCTCTTCTCATTTGAAAAAGTCTTGGAGTACCCAAAACAACTTGTCTTTGATGATGTCACATTCCACTATATAGAATGATCTATAAATCCCATCAGGTCCTAGTAAGAATTCGACACTCAAACTGGTAACTATATTCCAAATCTTCTTCTCCCCCAAAATAACATCCATTTCATCATTATCAGTGTCTTCTACAAGATGAGGTATTTTTATAAGAAATCAGTCATGAAAATTACCACATGGACATCCCTTACCCTCAAAGCCAAGTGGTCCATCGAGTATCTCCTCAAAATTACCCACTACTAGTTTCCTAGCCACATTCACATTATCCATGTAAGATCCATAAATAATAATAATATTCATTCTTATTAATATTTTCATTTCTTTCAAGATCACCTAAAAGTATGATGTGTTTCAATATACCTCTCTAATATAGTGAGTTCTAAATCCCTCTCTGCTGGTTGTTTCAATTTACAACATTTTTCAGCTAAAGAATGTTTTTTTTGATCCAAAAGGAAGAATTCCTCCTCCTGCCAAGATTGTTGGATATTCTATTCAAGACTATAAATATCATATTTATTCTCCTAAAATACGTAAAAATTATTTATATTTTTTAAATCCTAATCATGGAGGTCTTTTTTAAGGTTTTTAAAATGACCAGAAGGTCCCACCCACACTGATTTAGTAATTGGTTTCATCTAGGAATCACAAATAGCTTTCATGAAACTATAACATCTAGCCCAACTAGTTGAGTAGAAGAAACACATTTTGAACTTATCATCTCACTTTAAATTAACTACCAATGGGATGTGATTTTACAAGGATCTTTTCAAATGCTTTAAAGAGCTATAGAAAAATAATTTATACCCTTAATGTTAGACATGCAGTGGTCAGGCCTCCTCTAGATCCTCATTTACCCTTATAGTTATTACACCAATTAACCCTATAACTTGCGAATCCCAAATACAACATCCAATTATTATCCATGAATTCATGAAATTAATTCATTTCCCCAATCAAAAAATATTCCTCTACCTTCTTCTTAGACACCTCAAATATGGAGTTAAAATCTCCCCCATAAACCAAGCCAAACCCTCTAGGTTGAACTAAGAGTGATGATTCCATAAAATACTTCTCACAAAAGCATTGAAACTGGTATAAATAAAGGAGAATAAAAGTTTATATCCCCTTATGGTAACTTTTATATTAATATATTGTGAAGAAATATCCACCCAATCAATAGACATAGTTTTCCTCCAAATTATCCAAACATGATAGTTTTTTTGGGCTCAATGCATAACATCTGAGAGTCCAGTACACTTCAAGAAGTTAGATAATTTATTATCTTATTCTTGGGTTCCATAATAGCCATCATAGAAGCATTATACCTATAATATTTATCTGATGGAAATTATCTTTTTATACCAAGCCTTGGGACCCTTGGAATTCTAAATGATGAAAGATATAATTGACAAGGACCAGTGGTGACATTGTGGGTGATGGATAGAACTGACTAAGAGTTTGAGTGAGAAACACTAGACACCTCATTAATCTTGGATCGTATCAGGTGAAATCCATCAATAGGATAAGGAACTACCTTATTATTTACATTCTTTTGGGTACCATTTGATTCCACCCCCTTAGCCTCAACACCATCCAAAACATCAAACCAATTAGATGAAAAAAATTCTTTCTTTGATGGTGGATTCAAAACCTTATAAAGAGAGAGAGAGAGAGAGAAAGGTTCTAAAATGAAGATACTTTATAGGAAGTTCCTTTTATAAGAAAAAGAACATAAATAGACCTTTATTTACTCTATACAGAAGTACCCATAACTTCCTATGGCACCAAGGCAGAAGATATAGAAACCCCCACTACCACACCTGAATTGACAACCACCAATCCTGCATGGAAAGTGGTTTCTAACCCATCCTATGACACACTAATAGAGGAACCAAAAACCATAGGATAAGATACCAAGAAATAAAGCTTACTAGGAGAACTAACCATCACTGGAGATGATGCTATAGGAGAACCACGAAGAGTAGAGGGAACCAAAATCAGGCCCCCATCCGGTGAGAGAGCCTTAGAAGATGACTGAAGACCCATAGATGGGGATTGATGAGCCCCAAGATCATCTAGAAAGGAAGCCTCATATGAAACCCCATCCTCCACCACTTTCTCCATCAGAGGACCAAGAAGACTATGTTAGTAAACCGAAACCAAGTGAACATGGATCCCAAAAACCTCAAAAAATCTTAAAATACCTTGATAAAAAATCCATTACCACCAGGAGAACTCATGACCATCCTGAATGAGAAAACATGATGGTAAAAATTCTGAGATATCTAGATCATCATAGATCTGAGCTATCAAAGAAGTCTTTGTGATTCTATTCTCCTCATACAAAAATATAAAATATCCTATATCATCACTCATACTTTGAAGAATGGAAGGGTTATGAATAGGAAGTGGGAGATCCAAAATCCTAATCTAGAACACTAATGAAATCAATTCCTTCCTGAAATGATCATAAATACTATTTTTAATATTTGGTAATCCAAATTTATATCAAGTTATTAATATGGTACCCACCTCAAACTGCATCCACTACATGTAGATCTTGAACTACCTTCTTTAATTGACCAATGATTACCCACAATGAATCTTTACCTATGTATGATCATAGTAAAACCAATATGAAATCTATAATGATCTCTTCCCATTTAAAATAATAATAGAAAATTTATATAACAACATACCAAACACTAATGTTCATCCTTTACTAGTTTAAACGTGAGGCACCTTGATACACTTCTCATTATAACGTGCTTCACACCTATCCATAAATACGATCTCTTGACATTTTTATGTGTTTCTAAACTTGAGTTGGAAAAACAATTAAAAAGAGAGAAAATATTATATCACCTCCCCACTCAGGTGTGCAAAACCATTAACCAAACATGAACATGTAATGAAATATTGGAAAATAAAGTCTAATTGGGCCATCTCTCCACACCATCACAATTTTTATGCACCATGATAAATTAAAAGTTATATATTTGTGCCTATATCACTCTAATCAATCCAAGTAGATGTTATTATTATTAATGAAGAAATAAGTACACCTAAACCAGTGATACATGTATAACTAATAAGACAGACATAAACTTCCATTACACCTTTTCCTATTAGACTATTTACTTTATGGTTTTTTGGTTTATAGTACTTGATACAATGTTTCCCTTACTTGATATGAAAACTAACTATTAATCAAATGACTACTAGTATTTAAAATACATACTATGCCAACTATTTTGGTCATCCAATGAGAAATTATATCTCAATATCTTATTATTAGGTTTATAAAAATATTTTCAATAAATATATAATCTTTAACACATAATAATATGAATAAATTAAAAAAAAAACTCAAGTTCATGTGTTGGATAGTTTTTCTCAAGTGTCTTCAGCTGTCACAACCCATAAGTTCATATATTGTCCCCATTCTAGGAAAAATACCCTTATAGGTGTAGGTTGAATCAGGATACGTTATTTTAAAACAACACCCCTATTAATCTTTCTCTATTTTGAGTTAAAACACACATATCTCTTTATCTCTAGATAATGTATAATGAAATTGAAATTATGTAAGAGATATAATTTTTTTACTTGATTAACCTAAATTGGGTTATGTACAAGGATATTACACACAAAAATATTCTAGTGTACAAAGATTGAATAAATTGAATTATTTTTAATAATCTCGATGCATACACACTATCCCATAGTTTAAAACCAACAACAACAGATAACACATGGATCTTTGAACTAAAGTGACTCACTTATACTATAGAAGAATCCTCAAACAATCTGAATCAACTCAAAAACTATTCACACTGGTATTGATATAACATAAAAACCCATTTTAAAAAAATATATGCATCAATCCTTATCTCATAATATTTTCTCCATGAAAAGTAAGCTTTTTACAAATATTCTTAGTATAAAATTGGTTGTGTAAATTCTTTATGGAAAAACTATTTTTTTTACATGGATCCCCTTGGTTATTAAAATTTATTCATAGTACGATGATTTATACATAATGTATTTATGGTAATACCTAGTACAAGTAATTTATTTTTGGTTCTTACTAAATTTAATAATTATTTTGTAAAGATAGTGTGACTGATTTCTTCATAGAACTCCACACTTTGTGAAAACAGAGTGGTTAACTATTCTGATCTTCCTCTAAATAATTATTCTATACTAAATGAGTTTTTAAGGGTTTATTTATAATAAATTTATACTAAAAAATATGATCTTTGAAATATTATCATTATACCTTTCACATAAGATTGGTCAATATAAAAATTTCCCTATGGGATCTGAGTTCATAAAGGGTGCATAAGATCATTCATTCATAGTCTATGAGTAACTTAGTCTACCTTTTCGAATAATTTTTACTTTAAAACTTCCACGTAATTATTTTATAAATTTTTTCCTCATTTTAATTCTTCCACGATATGATTCAGATATGCAATTTACCAATGTAATTTTATCTATGTGTAATTATTTCACCAATATGTATAATTATTTCATGATATTTCTTTATTTTATTTGATTTTTTTGCAAATATTATCCTCTAATAACAAATTTTAATAGTTAATACAAAACCAACTCATTACATATTTTAAATACTTCTCATCATTAATGTATTAATATTCCCAATTATATAACTTTTACAACATGATTTATCAATAGAAAACCCCACAATATCTAAAAAAATGTTGAGGGATTTTTTCTAATAATACCACCTTTGGGTTTATAGAAAATACTAAAAAATCCTTAAGAAACTATTCGATAAAAACTTTTATACTTTATACATAAAATACTATTCACTCCCTATAACTATATACAACATTAAAAGATTCACCTAACATGTACCCAATCCCACATGAGTCATGCTCTCCATGAGAAACAAGAGTAACATGTAATGTTCATCAATGGATTACTTCATTTATATTAATTTGGTCTTGGTGATTAGAATACTTGATAAACACAAATTTTCTTATCCCTAATCATCCCACTTCATATTTTCTCTCTTTGATTAAATATCGAATTATTATACCCTATTACTAGATTTTTAAAGATATTCCCAAAATTTTACCATATAGTTTTAGAAACCCACTATAAAGAAAATAGTTACTAGCTATGGGTTGTTTTTAAATATACAACCATTTAAACCACCACTAATTTATTAAAGGGGATTTCCCAAACTATTGTGTTTAAATTACTTGGATATTAATTAGATTCAGTTTTTTTATTATCACTAGTCATGTAGAACTATAAAAAATTGATAATCAGTGGTAGTTTAAAAACCACTATTATAATTAATAAAATAATAATTTAAAATTTATTTTTTTTTTCTAAAATAGATGTTCTTATAAACTATTTGAATTACTTAGTGGTGGTATATCAAAAGATAAATTTTTTTAACCACCTTCATGTAATTATTGGTGGTTTTTTAATTTTTGTGTTAGTTTAAACTACTTCTAAACACCAAAATATAAAATTAAAAATAACTATTAAAATTATAAATATGCTACTATGTAAAATTTTAAATACAAATATATCCACAAGGTAAAAAATTAAATACTTCCAATATTAAAATAGAAAAATACTAGATAAAACAATTATATACATTATATCGTAGTATTTTATAAATATAAAAATATATTTTTTAAGTAAAATGTTATAGATGTGTCATATATATTTTTAATGATAAATAAAACACATGAAGAGGGGATACATAATCAATAATATATACCTAGGTTAGGATGGAAACCCCTAGATGTTTCACACTCCTTATTTTTCTATCATCTACTAGCCTTAAGCACATCTAATTCCCATATTAAATGGAATTTAAAATATTAATTAGTTTTAATTAGATACCATGCAATAAAAATATATTTTTAAAAATTATAAAAATAATATATACATATTAAAATAAAAAATAATAGATTAAGTATCACTAGTCATATCAAGGATGCAATATCTAATGGAATAATTCCAAACATTCCCTGAAACAGAGGTGCCACTACACTGCCTATTACCACAAGAAACTTATCCTGAGAAATCCATTGTGGCTCATACTCTTGTATTATATTATTAAGGATATCAATTTTATTTTGTGATTATTGTTGATCAATAATATTAAAATTACTTGAACCTATAGGAGGAGGCATTGTACTGAATAAATATGAGCCCCTCCCAAAGACTCAGGAGGGAGAGGGTCCAATAACCGACCATCATACATGAATGATATTCACATTTCCTAAAACATGGAAAAAAATATTGTTATGGGAGATTGATGATGACTGTGATGGATTTTTATCTCATTCCTCTTTAATTTTTTTTCAAATATAACCAAATTTTATAAAATATATTCCTTCAAAAAAAATTAATTATATTTTTTAACCCAATGTTTTTAGCATGTTAAATTATGTAATTTCCACCAAATTTCTTATGCACAACAGACTAAAAATTGGCTTGAACAAGATCATGAAAAAAATTATTTATCCTATATCATAAATTGAAAAGTTGATAGATATAAAATATTATTTACTTACAATACAATAAAAGTATATTTAATAATGGCTAACATGTTACCATGATCTTCTACTTGATTTTTTGTAACTAGATATGCATGGGATGAATTTTTTATCCTTAATTGCTGAGTTTTTTATGATTCTTGAAAAAAAATAAAGTAAATATTAATAAAAATTGCTTTATTTTTATTAAAATAATATCGATGTACTAAGATGGTATTAAATACCTTATGTGAATCATAATTATGCATATCTATGAAGAAATTACATTGATCCCATGGTATACCTTATGACACCTTTTCATACATTTGGTGGAGACTTATAGAGTTTTTATTAAACTCACACCATATCATATACTTAAATTCCTATGAAGTTTCCCTCCAATTTTTCAGTTTTTGTTGACACAAAACCATATTATTCACATATAAATGGAAAATCATTTAAATTTAAATATGAATAAAATTTAACTTACATTTTATAGAAATATTAGATAAATTCAACTAAAAATATATATTTTTACTTAATATCACTTTTTTAATAATAAATATCATTATTTTAATATATGTGAATGTACTTCCAATCATGATACATGATGTAAAGGGAAATAACATCACGTGATAACTTCCACAAGATAAGACTGTATAAGCCTCTAGTGGATGAAAAAATACATCCATATTTAATTTTACAAAACACACAAAATAAATCATGTGGTGAAAATTTCATGAATTTCAAATAAAAGAAGTTGGGACGAGAAATACCCTAACTTTTGTTCCAACCAACTATTTATGTCTTTTAATTTCTTGAATAATAAATATTTATTAATTATATAATTTATTCATGATATTTTTATTGTTTATTAATTTACTGTTATTCCATTTATATCACATATTACCATGTACCATTTAGATAGTAAGCTGACTAAGTTTAGATTGGAAGTTTTTAGGTCCTTTAGTACGTAATATCCAAAACTATGTTCTGTGCGTTGACTATGATTAAATGGTTCATGTTTACAATATATATAGAATAGTAAAATTATGATAATTATTTTTTATAAATTCAATATTCTTTTATATTCATCCATGTAAATGTGGACATGAAAAATGAAGCACATCATTTCATGGAGATGATAGTCCGTACATACACATGAATGCAATTTCCATTTTTCTAATTGATGAAAATGAAATAAAGTATATAATTATTTAAATTTAAATAATTATACTCATATTATAAATATCATATTTAATCATTAAATCCATACTTATGATCATACATGAAATGCATAAATAAAAAATGAGTTACATCTCTTCGTGGATGTGGTAATCAGCATGTATGCATGAATAACATTACCATTTTATAAATAACAAAAGGGTATAAAGGCAGATAATATAATATATTTATATAATCGTAATAATTTCATAAATATCATATATAATCACAAATTTCATCTTTATAAACATCCATGTGTGGCGGTGATGAGAAAATGAAACACATTGCTTCATGGAGGTTGTAATGACCCAAGATTTAAGATCCTTTAAATTGATAATATCATCAATAGATTATGTCATACTGAATACAAAAAATTATATAAATATGACATCAATAATTATATATATATGATATATATATTGAGAATTTCTTATTTCCTATAAATTATGATTTTATGCACATAAGGGTATAATATTTTTTGCAATATGTGATTGTAGTAAAATGATAACTGTTATCATTATGTGTTTCAACCATATAAGAGATCATTAATTAATTAGTTATATAAGATTAAATGGTTGGGGGAGTAAAATTCATGTATATATACAAATTCATAAACTAGACAAGGGAATTAACTAATGTGTTATAAGATATGAGTTACTGCAAACACCACCCAAGAGTGTTCTTAGGTTATATATAAAACTTATAACTATATGAGGGAATTTTGTAATAATATCCATCGAGTGACTTCTAGGAATGATAATATATCTTTCATATCGATCCGCATAAGGGTATCCATTGTATTACCTTTATTCAATGAAAGGAACTTCTAGGCTACCTTTACACAGGAGGTCTGTGTAAAGATGATCGATTTAATTACCTTTAAACAATGGATATAGAAGGCCCATGTAAATGTAAAAGTGATTAACTTTATGCAAGGATGTCCAAACAACTTATTTAAGGGTGGAAGGATTTAACCATACGTAGGAATTCATTTATGTGTAAGGGTAATTATATTTTTTTAATTTTTTTTAATTTTTTTATCATATAAAATGATTTATATGGTTTGTAAAATGTTTATGAATCGTTATAAATTTTTTTTGTACATTTTAATTTATAAAAGGTATATAAATTTATTAATTATAAATTTTTTATAATTAATTAAATAAATTTATGTGAAACATTTTATTCTTGAATATTAAATGTCAATATTTGAAATACATTTTACCAAATTACATGTCAATTCATATGATATATAAATAAATTTTTTATTTCAAAATAATTAAAAAATTATAAAGGGTTATAAATTTTTAAATAAGTCCAAAATATAAATTTTTTATTTTTAAATTATGAATTGTTCATAATTAATAATTTTTAAACATCCAAAATTAAATGGGGGACTTATTTGGATATTATTTAAGAGACATCAAAAATGTTTTTGAATATTGATATGATCAAGGTTTAAATAATGATTAATCATATGATATTTATATTATATAAAATGTTCACATAAATTCCATATATTGATAAATATGAAATAGTTCATATTGAATTGAAAATAAATGTTTATATAAAAATTAATGAAATTTATGTAATGTTAAGATGAAGTTGTATCAAGGCTTTATAGTTATTATTTATTTATTAATTATTTAAAAATGTTTATCTTATATATAAATTTACGAATTGTTATTTTATTTAAATAGTTATTCCATACTATATTCATATTTAGTAAATTCTTTAATAAATATGAATATTGAGTATCCTTTAGATTAAAATGTTAAACTGCTTATAGGATAGGGCCATGAATTACATGCTAGGACCATCACTATAATTAATTTAATTTTTTTTATCTTCCTTGAACTAAGTTTGTAAGTGAAGTTATAAACTTGAATTTAGATATTGAATATATTTTGTTCATTTTAGGTTTAAGAGTTATGATGAATTTGATTTTCTCTTGAGTAATGTATCCTTGGGTAGAGGGAATTGTAGTAAGACTACCTACCAACATGGAGTCTTATGTCATGTATAGGATAGTGAATGGGGTTGGCTATGTATCACTTTGGGATACTCATGTGGATAACTCTATAAATTTACATAAAGTGTTTATGTACCTTATGCATATGATAAATTCGAATATTTATGAATATTTTTGACTTCTATTTTTGTGTCGGTAATACAAACCTATGGGTTGTGTAAATATTACCCATCAATATGGTTTGACCATATTAATTAGGTGGAGGGAATAACATTCCAAACTAAGATACTAGAATAATTCATACATAAAGGGAATATCATGAGGTAATATGGTGAGATTAAAATCCCCTTAAAACACTAAGTGTGAAATTCTTTCCAAATAGGGACTTGTTAAGACCTTGATTATCCAACCGGGTTGTTTCATGACAAATCTAAGTTCCCCTAGATTAACATGTGTAAGGGAAAAAAGTTAACTATGGATTTACTTATTGGGTAGTTTCCTCCCAAAGAATTGTTCCCATATATTATATTTGGTTAGCTTGTTTTTGGTACTTTTAAGTAACACTTAAATGGTAATCCATAATGATTAGGATACTAGAGAATTAGAGTTAGGTTTTTCTATATTATGTATTAGTAAAAGTGTTGTCTTCTCAACTATCCAAGGATCATATATGATATTATTGGGATTATTCCCTATCTAAATAATTAAATAATGAGATAACCAATCCAAAAGACTCATTTATTAATGATATATGTATCTTGAATAACTAATGGATATGATATGTTTTTAAAGGTTTCGTCATTTTAGTAGGATACCATTTAATAAATGGTCTTATTAAATGGTTAATAATAGATGATACTCATATGATAAAATATTTTGTTGTAGATATCATCATCATCATCATCAAGCTACCCTTTGATATTAATCCTTGAAAAGAAGAAACTTAATGTAAGTGGATCTAAATAATGGTAACCTAATAAATTTCTTAGTAATTATTAGTGATTTAATAAATGTTATAAATAAAAATTTCTATGTATCAAAATCATCCCTTCCTTAGTAACCGTGTGTTAAATTTGTTCAGAAAGTGAATTTTGATTCTCATGGAAACATAGTTATTTATTTAATATTTAAAAGGATTTAGATGAAAAATTACCAAATGGAATATTACTCTACACTTATATACTCAATATGACTGAGAACATCAATGATGTTTGTCTCATATACTCAATATTATTGGGTATGTAAAAGAATATTTAATTTTATTGAATATATTGATGACACAATGAGACTAAAAGTTTACTTAAAACATAATTTTTTATAGAAATCAATTCTATCATTTTGAAAAAAATATGATATCAATAATATGATTTATAAGTGTTGTTAATATACCAAAGGTTATAAAGATAAAAATAATTGATGTTTGGATCTTGAAGGATTCATTTAAGTAATGTATCAAAGGAGTAGCTATATTGATAACTTGGATGCTTCAGTCTTGGATTTACTTGTCATAATATGTGTATTATCACATTTTTCTCTTTATAAGAGCATAAAAATAATTATTATTTCATAAAATGTAAATATTTTTTTTGATACACATAGTTATGATTTGTTTAGTTTTATATCATTATTTAAGGAAGATTAAAAATGGCTTGTTATGGTTAGGGAATTTATCCTACTATCATCTATAGAAATGTTCCGACAATATTACTGAATTAAAGAAATGTTTATCTAATATTATCAAAGTGTTGAGAATGGATGAACTGGGTATATGATGTTTGGATCTTGGTACTATATGGATAATATAATTATGTAAAAGTTTAAACTACAGAAATAAAATTTATTGGAGAAGATCAAAAATGTTTCTTCAATAAGACAATCAAGGTCATAAAAAAAATGGTTGTTAGGAAGGAAGAGTAATAATTCAATATGATTGGATTACCCAATATATACCTAAAGGAGTTTATGAAACTCCATTGAATGTCTATGTTAGTTATGGATTTTATAAAAATTAATTATTTATTTTTTAAAGGTATATGATATCGAATGTTTTATTTATAAAGTGTTGTAAATATATAGGAGTTTTAAATCAAAATTTATATATAGGTATATATTTCATGAAGTGTAATGATAATTGACCTCTAAAATCATGAATTTGATTTTTTCCCTAATCAATTTTCATCATGGAGAATTATTTTTTATGATGAAATTTCAAGGTTAGTGTGAGTAGGATTCTCATATAGAGATATATAATATTCTCATGAGGAATGAAAAAAGGATATAATTATTTATGTGTGAGGGATTACCTACTAAGTATACCACATGGAGTGTTATATATAGATGTATTTGATATAATTGTAGTTTTTAGATCATATTTGAGTCCCCACTACATGAAGTTAGAGATATACCTAGCATGAGAACCTTAATTATTTGATACCCTACTAATGCAAGTATATATATTTAATTTCCTAATACAAGAGTGGTTTGGTATGTTACTAATCATTTAATCAGTTTTATCTTAATATAGATGAGATTTTTCATCTCATAAGATTATTATGAGATCTGGTTTATTAATTGAGATAGAATATAGAAGTGTGCAGACACACCAAGATAATATATATATAAATATATGGATAAGGAAAATGTGATATGATCAATCAAAAGGATAAATGACATATGATGTATTCATTTATTAGTTCAATCTACACTCAATTAATCAAGAACATATGAGTTGGCTATATGGGAGAGATATGTTCCAGTTACCATGGTCACTCGATATCTTAGACAAAGAGAAATATAATAATGGAAATTTGAAAATGATGAAGACTAGTGGTGTGACAACCCAAGTAATGTGAAGATAATTAATTTCTTAATAACATTCATCAATTATATTTTATATAGTTATATTCATAATAATAATATTAGGTAATTTTTTCAGTCAACAAGAAAACAGAATTATTTTTATCCAAATTGAGTTTTCATGCATTATATAGTTTTATTTAATATATCTATTTAAAATTTATAGAATTTTATTTTGAAAAAATGAACTTAAATTTTTAATTCATAATTTTAAAATTAGTTTAGAAATATTTTTTTTTGTATTTTCTTGAAAATTTTGATTTTTCACTGAATAGTGAAAATACTTATTTTCATTGAAATATGTCTTCTCATATCAATAATTTAAAATGTTACATTTTATTTTAAAAAATTTTAAAATAAAAATTATTTTAATTATATTATTAATAATCCTATAATGGTATTTTTTATGAATTTTATACTTGAAATTGGTATAAAAACATTTTTACACTTAAAACACTTTTTTCTAAAAAACCATTCATCCTCACATTTTAAGGTTTTATTTTAATATAATTTACACCACTTATGAAAATTGAATTTTATAAAATGGATTAAATATTTAGAATCATCATAATTAATATTAGTTAATAAGGTCACCTTAATTTTTAGTTTTAATTAATAGTAAAAATTCTAAAAATCCAATTCTATGGATAAAGTTAAAACATGTTTAGTAAGGGGTTAAAATTAAGTGATAAGGGTTAAAATGACCTAGAAAATTTTCTAAATTATATTGGATGTTGATATTCAGACCTTTTATCATATAATATTCTTAAATTTTCTATTTTTTATACATTTTTAGAGTAATTAATACAAGTGCATCCTCTCCCACACTTATAAAAGGACACCCACTTTCCTATCATATAAACAGTTCAAGAGACTTTTTTTATTCATAAAATACCTACCCAAATCAATTACTTAAATCCCTAACTATATCATATAGTCCTTGGTTTAATCAAAAAACCAATCTAGGATATTTTTATGTTTAAATCTAAAGAGGTTTTTTGAAGAAGAGGTATAGTTCTTAACATATCATTTTTGTTTTATTTATACTTCTACCACCTTGAAATCTTATTCAAAAATATTTAAATAAAAAAATAATTATATTAAATATATTAATATGTCTTTATGTTAATGGAATAACTTATATCCTTTTACCTCTTCCACCAAATGGGAAATAAAGCAATCATTCATGTGTACTGCGGTCTACCGCCTCACGAACTTATATAACTAATTTTCTATAACAGCCTCTCATAACTTGTTATAATGATGTATTTTATGTATATATAAGATATAAATAAAATATTTATCATTTTTAAAGATAATATATCATATTATTTCTTACCATTACATCCATTGAAAAATTATAACACCGTTCGTACCTACATGTGGATTACTATCTACATGAAGAGATGTGATTTTTTTCATAACAACATCACATTACTACTAAATATAAGTGTATTTAAAGGAATAATATGATATTTTTGATATAATAATAATTCTATTAATATAAAATGACATTTTCCTTCTTTCCCTCATGCGATTTGAAAAATTAAAACCTTACTCGTGCATACGTACGACCTATTGTCTCTATGATAGTAACATAATTCATTTCTCATAACCATATTTCGTGGTTGGTATTAATATTATAAATAATGTATAAAAAATGATAATTATTAAATGATTATTATTATATATATAATTTAATGATGACCTATTTGACCATATTCAACTTACCAAAGTGATTCTGGACATATGAGCTGAATATCATAAAAATATTTGACATGAACATAATTGATTGAGTAATTGTATATAACATGGTAATAAATATAATAAAAGTATTAAATATGAAAAAGGTTCTTAATAAATTAAATAACTAATTTAATTTTATTATTAGAGAATATAAATAACATATGTGACATTTTAGACTCGAGGTAAGGGACACTTTACCTTAAAAAACACTTTTTAAATGTTTTAAGGATTTATTTTCAAAATATTTTTCTTCCATGAAAATATTCAAAAAAAATGTATGGATGTATTTATATTGAAATAAATAAATTAAAAAGGAAATTTTCAATAATTTTTGACTTTCTTTTAATTTGTTTTTAAAATGAATCAATTTTTATATTTTATAGAGAACATTTTGATAAAAAGGAAAAAGGAATGTTCTGTTTTAACATATGTAGCTTCAAGAGTTTCTACTGCCACCAGAATAATTATTTGATGCTTGGAATACTTTATAAGATTTAATTTTATCTTCATTGAAAAACCACCTTCCAATTTTTATGGGTATTTTAAAAAATGGTTTTAAATGGAATGGATATCTCAATATCTAAAAATTATTTCTTCTTGGTGCATATAATATTTTAATGATCATAATAATGGGAATGCAACGTTTCTCGTATTATTATTATTATGTTAATGTCATTAATAATTTTTTATGATTATGGGTGAGTTAAATACAGATCATGTTGATGTGTGAACCTAATATGGCTCTCTATTGCATTAGGTAAATATATAGAGTTAGTCAGTTAGGTTTCTCCTAAGATATTATTAGAATTTACCGAGAAGTTTATTCCATTAGTATGAGTGATTTAAAAATGATGTCCCAATTCACCTATATGATTTATATATAATTTTTATCAGTTTTCATGTAAATATTATTATTTCCCAAGGTAATCTAATGATCTTAAAAGTAAAGATAAGTTTATGCTACTTCTTAAGGGAGAAATGTATAAATTTTCACGATCTTTACATGATTTAAAAGAAACCATTAAGATTTTTGTTTTTTACATTAGTATTTCTTTTGATATGTTTTATGAAAATATTTAGGCAGTAAATATGATATATGTGTAAGTAAATGATTATTTTTTTCACAATGTTTATTATGTTAAAGTATAACTCTATTTTATGATATCATGGTTTTAAAATGGAATAACATGTGTTTTATTTTAAATGAATTGTATTGTAGAAAAAATGCATACTAAGAGGAATTTTAAAACTTTTAAAGTATAGATTTGTTATATAAAAATTATGACCAAATTATATAAAACTCTAAACTAAAAAATTTATTTGGGACTAAAAGGAAATTATTAAAACAAATTATGGATAGAATAAGGGTTTATTCCTTATATGTGGAATCATAGAATTTTTTTGGAAAACATTAGAGGTAATGATGATTCATATGATGATAGATTATGATTTTTAGATACCATTATAGATTAATAAGTTTATTTATAGGATAAAATCCTAGAGTTTAGTGAAAAAATATTTCTTGGTTTTCCTAATAATTACATCCATATTAGGATTCTAGAATGTGGATATGGATGTGGTATAAATAAAACTTGGGGTATTAACTCTGAAATAGGAGGATTGTGTATTAACTCAATCATCACTTGATGTATAATGTGTGGGCCTAAAAAGTCACACCTGGATAGACACCACTATGTGATATTCTTTGGTTAAATCACATGTTTTGAATTAACCATTATTAGGTGGTTTTGATGATCGAATCAATAGGGATGATGAATTTTCCTCACGTACACCCACCCCTTTCTTCATCTTGTACTATTTAGAATAGTCCTATGGCGCGACCTTCTTCTCCAGTGGTTTTTGATCCAGGAACTTTGGTTTTACCTGGTCCTTGGGTGTTGGTTTCTCTAAATTCGGGGGGTTTTGGACAGGGATCCTTCAAGGATGTTCTTTGTGGTGGTCCTGCAGCTCTCCCTTGCTTTCCAGAAATTTCTACATTCAACCTACGTGTGGAACATGAAGGGTCTAGTTTTTTGCATTGATGTTCCGAGATATGTTTTTGAGGAGGTAGTGAATTGTTTGCAATGGACTCTGGTAGCTAGTTTTGGTGGGGTGAAGCCTTCTCTACCTTCTTTTCAAAGATTCGTGGCTTCTTGGGGTCTTTGTTCTCCAGTCAAGATCTCTGATATTCATAAACAATCTTTCTGCTTAATTTTTGTTTTCAGGGAAGATTTTTTTCTGGTATGGTGCTTCACCCCTGGAGTGTTTGGTCGATGGCGCTTCAATCTCTCCAAGTGGTCTCTAGATGCGTATCATGAGAAAGAAAGCTCGGTAGCAACAGTTTGGATTTTTTTACCTGGACTCCCGCTCCCTTTTCAGAACAAGGGTTTCTTGAGGGTTATTGGAGACTCCTTGGGTGGATTCCTCTGTTCGGATCCTAGGACCTGTTCTTGTGATGATTTTTTAGTGGCTCGCATCTGTGTTGAACTTGACCTCTCCCTCCCAATTCTGGATAGAATTGATCTTCATGTGCTGGCTTCTTTCTATTGGAATCAATACATTTGGTATCCGATGTATCCAAACTTTTGTCCTAACTATCTACTGTAGGGGAATTATCATGCGGTTTGCAGGAAAGGTAAAAAGTGGTCTCATCCTACTGTTAGCCAAAGGGAAATGACCAATGTGGATCTGTCACCCCCTGCTAGGATTCTTTCTAGTGGATCCTTAGAGGAGGGTAGGTCTCATGTTTCTGTATCTTTAGATCCTTCTCAAAGTATTCAGAAGGATGTTCCTAATAATTGTTGGGATATTGTGCCTTTTATTCCAAGGCCTATTCCCCAAGTCCAATTTGTTAATGGCCTTGTTCCTGTCTTTGATAATTTGGAGCATTGACTTTTATATGAAAATCAAGTTGTTTCAGTCTCACTGCCCTTATCTCAGGAGCCTTTTCTATTGGATTTTTATGAGAACTCTGAGGATTCAATATTTGAGGAGTTATCCAGTGGTGTGAATAATATTACTGTCTCTAGTAGTTCAGTTTCCTTGATCTCTTCTACTTTTTCTCCATATTCTAGGGAGAAGAATATGATTTTTTCTTTTTCAGTAGGAGTGTTTGAGGGGAATAGAACCCTTCATGATAGAGAGGAATATTTTTTTCTTAGTAAGGTAGTTAGCTCTGGAGCCAATCCCAGAGCCCTCCTATTTCAATGATCCCTATGATTATATGGAATGCCTGGGGCCTTGGAGCCTAGATTAGGACTAATTTTCTTACTTTTGAGATTTTTAAACACAATATTATTTTGGTGGGTATTCTTGAGCACAAACAACATCCCTACATGATCGATGAATTTTCCAAAATGATTAAGATAAAGGGATGTCTTCATGCTGACCTGGGTAATAAACATATTTGGATATTCTCGTATAGGGACTTTAGGGTGGAGCTGTATCAATAAGGTGACCAATTTATTAATATTAGGGTATCTTATGAATCTCATTATTTTTTCCTAAAATTTGTTTTTGGAAGCTGTGATCATCTTCAAAGGATACTTATTTGGAATAACCTTAGTTCCTTTGACCCTGGAGATACCCCTTGGTTTATTGGGGGGGAGGGGGTGATTTCAACATTATTGCACCCCCTAGAGGAAAAAAGGGAGAGGTAATTTTCTTAGACAGGCTAACCTTGAGTTTCATCAGTTCATGATGGGAAAAGGGCTCCTTGATCTTATTTTTTCTGGTGAAAAATTTAACTTGAGTAACAATCAGTAAGGAGACTGTAGAGTTTGGAGTCGTCTGGAAAGATGCCTTGGTAAACTACATGCCATTTCTTCTTATTCTAATGTGAAGGTGACTCACCTCATGTGAGGTATTTCGGACCATTCCCCCCTCCTGGTTACTTTATCTCCAAGTACAATTCATCATGAGAAGTTTCAGTGTTTTCCTTACTGGGAGAAATGTCCAGGTTTTCATGACCTCATTCGAAAGTCATGGGAGGAGCCATGTGAGGGTAATTCCTAGTCTTTAGTGCAATTTAAGTTGAGATGGCTCAAACACATTCTTCTTATATGGTCGAAGGATATTCCTCCCCCAGACAATGACATTCGGGAATCTATGGACATCATTGATTGACTGGAATAGATCCTGGAAGAAAACTGGGATTCTGGTATTTTTGGAGAACTAGAAAACAGGAAAGACCATCTAGCAGATATGGTTCTCAAATAAGAGAGGCTGGCCAAAGAGAAGGATAAAGTTAAATGGATAAAAGAGGGAGACAAAAATACCGTTTTTTTCATGCCTGTATTAAGGAAAGGAAAAGTTTTATGAAACCAAATGTTGTACTGGAAGATGGGTCTATTACTGATGATATGGGGACTATTGGAGGTCAGGCCAATTCTCATATAAGGGAGATGCTAAACGGTGTTAATCCTTTTATGGGAAATGGTTATCCAAGGGGTCCTACATATTTTTTTGATGTTATCTAGAGATGTGTTTCTAACCAGGATAATAGTTTTTTGGGTTCTATTCCACAGGAGAGGGAAATCTTTGAGGCCATGTTGAAGTTAAATCCAGATAGTGCTGCAGACCCAGACTCCTTTCCTTATTCTTTTTATAAGTCTTCATGGGACCTAATTAAGGGGGATATTTTCAGGGCTGTTCAAGATTTTTTGGGAGGTTAATTGCCTCGTATTTCTAGTGCCACAAATGTTGTGCTTATCCCCAAATCAAAGGATTCTTCTTTTATCCTGCAATTTAGACCTATAAGCATGTGTAATGTACCCTATAAAATATTGGCTAGTATAATTAATGCTTGTTTATATGTCTATTTTCCCAGGTGGATTTCATTAGAGCAGTATGGGTTTGTGAAAGGTTGCTCTATACAAGGGGCTATTGCTTTGGCCCAGGATTTGATCAGGGATATCAATCTTAAAACCAGGGGGTCTAATGTGGCTATAAAGCTAGATATAAGTAAAGCCTATGATCTAATGGAGTGGAGTTTTATTAAAAAAGGTTCTAGAAAGTATGGGATTTTCTCAAAGAAATATTGATCTGATCTTCTGATGTATTTCTTCTCCTTGGATGGCGGTTTCGTATATGGGAAAGACTTATTGTTTTTTTAAAGCCACCCGTGGTTTTCGTTAGGGGGATCCAATATCTCCTAGAATTTTTATCATTGTTTAGAATGTTATTAGTAGGCATTTACATTTAATATTGAATAATGGAAGCATTATGGATTATCTAAGAAGATTGAGGGTTTCTCTGGTTTCTCATTTGATGTTTATAGATGAATCTTTGATATTCTTGAATGGATCAAGGAGATTGTTGCGGGGTATGAATAAATTTTTAGATGATTATAACCACTGGAGTGGTCAACAAGTTAACAAAAATAAAATATATTTTATATTTTCAGAAGATGTACTAGTGAAAGGATATCTCTGGTGAGCTCTCTTATTAATATACAAAGAGGTGCTTTTCCCATGAAATATCTGGGATCCCCTCTTGCTTATGGGAGGGTGCATATATGTGATTTTGATAATCTTTCTAGTAAAACCTTGGTTTGTATTATGAATAGGAAGAATCATTGCCTATCCTTTTGTAGGAGTATATCTTTGATTAACAGTGTTCTTTTGACCTCTCCAATCCATGCTCTTTTGACTTTTAGAGTACCCAAGGGTGCGATTTGCAATATTGAGAGGATTATTGAAAAGTTTTTATGGGATCTAAAGATGGAAAGAAAAAGGCACTGGGTTACATGGGGGAGGTTGGATCGTCCTCTTATTGAAGGAGGTGTTGGTGTGAATAGTCTTGAGGGGACAATCAAATGTATGCCAGCCAAGCTATCCTGGGAAGTCTTGGAGGGTTGCACGCTTTGGGGAAGGTCTATGATGTGTTATCTGGATAGTGACAAGGATACTTTGTTTTCTCCTTTTTGGGTTGAAATTGCTTCAATTATCAGCTATCTAAATCCTCATTACCACTGTATTGTTGGGAGAGGTGATATTTCTTTTTGGAGGAGAAATTGGTGTGTGGAGATCCTTGAATACCCAAGATGTTCGGTCCCATAGATTACTTTCAAAGAAGCCTGTCAGCATCCTGGTTTCTTTAATACTGTTTTAAATAGTGAAAAATTGGATTTATTTAACCATATGGAACATTCCCCTGATGAGGACAAGCTGATATTCTCTCCTTCCTCCTCTGGATCCTTTACTTCTAAAGATTACAGAGGGATATCGTCTATTATGGTTACGGATAGTGAAAGATTTGTCTATCTTTGGGAAAAGAAAATTCTATTAAAATACAACTTCCTTATCTGGAGGATTCAGATGGGAGCTTTGCCTATGCATGAAAATGTTAAACACTGTGGGATTTATCTTGTTTCCAGATGTGTCTATTGTAACATCCATAAAGAAGAAAGATCAGACCATTTGTTTTTCTATAGTGAGTGGGATTATGCTGTTTAGAGTTTCTTCGGTGGTTTCACTGGTTTTTCTTTTAATACTATGTATGATCGACCATTCTTGGAATGGTGGTTTTATGGTTCGGGTTCTAGTGGTATGGAGAAAGATACTCACCTTGCGATTATTCTTGCTTGTTGCTGGTGCTTATGGTAGGCAAGAAATAATTGTCTGTTTAAGGAGGTACCTTAAAATATCCATGGTATTGTTTTTAGAACCAAAAACCTCCTCCTTGACTTCATCGGATCTCCAGGGTGTGAGAGAGAGGCACCATCTTTATAGGGACACCAACCTATCTCTGCTGCTCTTCCTTTAGTCTATAAGAATTTTCAAGGCTCCTGGATCTGCTGGTATCCTCCTCAAAGCGGCTTGAAACTAAATTGTGATGGTTCTTGTGTCTTAGGAGCAATTAGTGGAGGGGGGATTCTATGGGATTCTAGGGGTTCAATCTTTATGGCCTTCTCCATCAAGCTTGGATGTGGAAATTCTCTCCAGGAAGAGGTCCTGGCTTTATTCACTGGATTGAGTTTATGTATTCAGAGGAGGATCAACATTTATGTGGTAGAAACTTATTCTATGATCTTGTATAATTAACTTTGTGGAAGAGGTAATGTTCCATGGTCCATCTTATATACTATTTTTAAATTTTGGTATATTATTGATGATCATATCAAGGTGTCCCATACTCGGCAAGAGGGTAATAAAGCTGCGGATTTTCTTGCTTTGGTGGGCTTTCTAGGCTCAAAGCGTTTATTCCTTCATGATTTGGTATGTCTCAAGGCGGAAGATGTTAATATAATTAGGGGTGATGCTCTTGGCCTTTTTCACTTTAGGCCACCCTGATTATGGTTTTGTTTTGGTCCTGCCTTTGTGGGTCTTTGTTTGTAGTTCTTTTTTGTCCATTTAATAATAAAAAAGTATGATTTGTGTGTTAAATTAACCATTATTAAATATTTTAAGATAATTTTATAGAATTGAATGATGACCATGGATAAAATTTTATAAACATAAGGTGATGTATATTAAAAGGAAAATTATCATAGATAAATAAATTAAAATTTATTTAAATCTTGACTCATATTTTCTTAAAGAAATTATTAGTTATTTACTCAAAAATATATTTCAACAGGGTAAAAGATATTATAAAATATTAAAGGAAATAATAAAAAAATCATACTTTCTCAACCAGAGGACTCACTTTCAATTATTTATGAAAAAGTAAGCTGAAGTCACATGAAATTTTTTTCTAACCTTAAACATGAAATAAAAACATTATAATATATCCCAATACTATTATATTATTCAATATAATGATAGAAAATGGGATATATTTTAATATTTTTTGAAAAATTAAACATCACATCATACTCAATTCAGAAAACATCATATGATACTTTATCATGATTTTAAAATGAATTGTCCAGAAAAAGGGATACTGGTCCTATATTTTTCTTTAAAAGAGGGAAATATTTGAAAAAAATATATCATTATTTTTTTTATTATCATAGTAACCAAAAATTATTAAAAAATTCAAGTCAAACCATAACCTAATTTATTATGGAAAACTAGTTAGGGAGTATGTTTCAAAACATTATGTTCAAAACCAAGTATTGTTTAAAATATTTGATCTATGTCAATATCATTTTCCAACCATGATGTAACATGTATGAATAAAATAATAAGTGGAACATGGAATGATTTTGAGGTATTATGATAACATAGGGACTCTACATATCATATCATGAGACCTTATACATAGAAATTGGGACTAGAATAAATGTCAATCAATATTTCAAAGGTATGGATTATTTTAGTTTTTTTTATAAATTTTAATTCGGATTCAATATTTAATTTATTCAAATTTAATCTTTTATAAGGTAATTATAAAGGAATAATATGAAAAATCATGTTTAATTATTTAAGAATAAATTTGAATAAAGGACACATTTATGTAACGAGTTTTTTTTTCATATAGTGGTATTTTATCATTGATATTATGGTATATTCTAAATTTTACAAGGATCATGAAACACCTAAGGATTATTCTATTGAAGTTTTTGTTCTCAAATTTTGGAAACATATATTGGATAGAATAAATACCTTTAAATAATGATTTAGCGTAAATTTTATATTTTAATAACATATGATTGAGGTATAAATAAACTTTTGGGTTAATATGTTCTTAATGATAATGGTTAATTATGATTATTTTATTTTGTGAAAAAATATGTTTGAAAACCCATATTGTATAAAAAGTTATTTGTTGATTAATGTTACTTTTGAGGATTTTCATCAAATTTTTGGAAAATTTATTATACTAAGGAGAATTATGAATATGTTTATCACATAAGTTTTTCCATTTATATTGTATATATATTAATATAGTTTTATAATAAACAGAATTCATTCTATAGGAGGTAACTAGTCACATATATTAAGGCCACATAACTTAAAACCAAACCAAATGGTGAAAAAGGTGCAAAAACTACCATTGGAATGCGTGATCTTTTGGTTACTATGACATATTTTTTGGTAAAGGATTTGGTAGATCAAGAATAAGTTTATTTTTGGAAGCATATTATAGGATAAACTCTTTTTTTTGGATTTGGTGATGATTAATGATACTTTGGTATAAATTTATAGAGTTTTGATAGATGGTTGAGGTATATTTAACCCTAAAGTTTAAGTTGTATTTTTTTATTTTATGGAATAAAGGTTGAATTATATATTTGAAGTATATTTGATTTTAATGTGGTTTTATGGTGGTTAAAGTTATTTTTGGAAATGGTTAGCATATTTTGTATATTATATGATTAATAAATAAAAATTTATTGGGTATTTGAAATTATGAGAGTCTAATATTGATTAGATATAAATGTTAAATTAATATATGAATAATATGTGTTCAAATCCCTCTTATTTTTGTGTTTTGAAACCTGCTCGAAAATATTATGAATAATATTAAGGAGAGTTTTTTATAAACTAATCTAAGTTTAACTTCATGTGTTATTGTTGAGGTTTTAGAGATTTATTATTTATTTAATCATATCAAGGTTTATTCATTTTTGGAATTATATTACCTTGTGCTAACCATTTTTGTTTTGATTAATGTATAAAGGCATAATGAATAGATTGTTATCCTTTTATGGATTATGTGATCCATTAAAAGTTTCTTTTAGTGATTTTTGAATTAAATAATCATATTTAATACTCATTATTTATATAAAAAGATGATATTTTGGTGGGAATTCATTACTGGATTAAATTATGCCTGGTAGTTAAGTATATTTTCTTATGTTTTTAGTCTAGATGGTAAAAAAAGTACTCAAATATAGTAAAAGGATATGGTAACCACATTATTATCCTATTAATTTTTTTTATGAATTTATGGTCTTTTTAATTTCTATTTAGTTTATGATTTTTTGGTCATTAACTTTCATATGATCATTCACTTTCCCATAATCAATTCTCTTTATCACTCTCTATTATTATATGGACATTGCATTTTCCCTCCATGTCCATATTCTCACATCCCAATAATGTTTTAGAATTTTTAAACCTATTATGTGTTATTCTGGATGACCTTTATATTTTCTTGTTTCTCTTTTCAATAGGAAGTTATATAAACCCTTTTTACGATGTGGGATTTCAATAAAGGTGGTTTTAAATGTCAAAACCTTGGTTACCGAGATTAAATTAAAATTGCAAGGAAGTAATTTAAAAAATTGGGGAAGAATGTAAAAAAATAAGTAATGTTAAGATAAAATATTTTCATGGATTATTAAATTAATTAATTAGATTTTATATATTTATATTAAATATAATAATGTTAGGTAATTTTTTAGTCAAAAGGAAAAAATATTTATTTCTAACCAAATTGTGTTTATATGCATTATATGGTTGATTTAAAATATTAGTTTTCAAATTATTTAATTATAATTTGATAAAATGAACTTAATTTTTGAATTAATCATTTAAAAATTATAATATTATTTTTTTTAAAATTTTATAAAAATATTTTTTTAATTAATAGTGAAAAATATAGATTTCTAATAAAATCTGTCATTTCATGTCACGAAATTAAAAAATTATTTTTTTAAAATGGTTTAAAAGAAAAATTAGTTCAATTATATTATTTATAATAAAATTATTTTATTTTGAATGAATTTATTTCTTTAATTTTTGTATGAAAACATTTTTATACAAAAAATATATTTTTCTAAAAAACATTGTTCATATTGTTTTTAAATTTAATTTTAAATTAAATTCTATAAATTTTCGGAATTAAATTTGATAAAGTTTATTCTATTTTCGTTATAAAAATAATTAATATTAGTTAATGTGGTCAACAAATTTTTTGTTCATAATTAATTATAAAAATAGTAAAAATTTCTTACCACAAATAAGGTTAAAACAGGCGTACTAGGGGGTTAAACATAAGTGATAAGGGTTAAAATTACCTATAAACTTGTATAAATTCTATTTTTTTGGAAATATTTAAACCTTATGTCATATATTATTTATAAATGGTCCATTTTGGGTCCAATTTTCATGAGTAAGATTTTTTTATATTTTATACTTTTTTAAAATTTCAAGTGTGTCCCCTCACTTATAAAAGGACTCTCCCTCCCAAATCATCTACACACTTCAAGATCCTATTAATTCGAGAAATTATTACCCAAAGAACTTTCTTAAATCCCTAACCACATATTAGAGGCATTTTTTGATCATAAAAACAATCTAATTAGGGTTAAGATATAAACCTAAAGAAGTTTTCTGAAAAAGAGTTATAGTTTTTAACTGAGCATTTTTATTTTTTTATTCTTCACATCCTTAAAATAATTATAAAAATAATTATATTAAATATAATAATATTTTTTTTTCATTTTAATTTAATAAACTATATCATTCTCAATATTCTACCAAATATGAAAAAAAGCCATCTTTCATGTGTAAGGTTGACTACCACATCACAAACTGATATAATTCATTTTACATCACCACCTCTCAAGGATGGTTACAATGATGTATTTTATTTATATATTTGATATTGATGACATATTTATAATTTTTAAAAGAAAATATTTCATATTATCTCTTAACTTTCCATCCATTGAAAAACTATAACATTGTTCATGCGTACTTGTGGATTAACACCTCCACAAAGAGATGCGATTTTATTTCTATGACCACATCACATGGATACTTAATATAAGTTAATTTAAATAAATAATAGTATTTCTATCACATAATATTATATATTTAAAGATAAAATTATTTTTAACTTCTTTCCCTCGTTCTATTTAAAAAATGAAAATGTTACTCATGCATATGTATGACCTACCATCCCAATTATTCTAACATAATTAATTTTTCATAACCATATTTCATTTTTATTTTAAAAAGAATAATTAATGTATAAAAATAATAATTAATTAATTATTATTATTATATATATGATTTAATAAATACCACTTTTACCATAGTTAACTTACCAAAGTGATCTTGGGAATATGAGACTAAAATTTTCAAAACATCTAACACAAACATAATTGATTTATTAATTGTATACAACATCGTAATAAATAATATAAAAGGATTAATTAACTTGAAATTTTTTATTAAAAAATTAAATAATTAACATAAGTTGATTATTTAGAAATATAAAGAACGCAAATGACAATTCATACTCTAGGTAAGGGACACTTTACCTTAAAAACCTCTTTTTAAATGTTTTAAAGATTTATTTTCTAAATATTTTTCTTCCATGCCCATATTATTAAAACAATTTTATGGATTTATTTTTATGGAAATAAATTTTGGAAATTTTATGCCAATTTGGAATTTATTTCAAAGGTTTTAAAAAGTAATATTTTTATATATTATATACATAATGTTCTGAAAAAAGGAAAATGAATATTCTATTTTAATATAAAAGGCACCAAAAATTCTTCCCACCACCATAGAATATATTTTATGTTTTGATTACCTTGTAATATTTTATATTTTATTCAATTAAAAACCCTCACTTTCTTTGTTCTAGGTATTCTAAAAAATGTTTTAAAATGTAATATATATTTTAATATCTGGAAATCTTTTCTTATTAGTGTAAGGGATATTTTCCTTATTATGATAATGGAAATCAAATATTTCATATATTATGTTTATGTTATGGTTTTGGGAATTTTTTATGATGATATGTGAGCCTGATATAGGTCATTATTATGGGTGGAAATGATATATATCTTCAATGCATTTGGAAAAGGGATAAAGTTAACCAATTAGGTTTCTCCTAATAATTATTGTAATTACTGGGTTGGTTATTCCATTTGTAAGTGTTATTTTAAGAGTTATATGAAAATGATGTCCCAAGTTATCTATATAATTTATCTATTTTTCTATGTGTTTTCACAAAAATATTAAGATTTCAAAAGTTGAGATAATGAGATTATATTTAAAGGTAGGTTTACACTACTTATTAAGGGTTAAATATATAAACTTTCATGATTTTTACATTATTAAAAAAAACCATTATAAATTTTATATTTCCTTTATGATTTATTAGGAAATTCTTTATAAGAAACTATGGTAAGTAACTATAATTTGATGTGTAAGTAAACGATTGTTTGAGCTCAAAGTTTATCACATTAATAGAAAACCCTCATTTATAATATCATGGGTTTATAATGTACTAATAGGTTTATTTATTTTTTATATCCTATAATAATATTTTGTTTAACATAAAAAATTTTAAAAAACAATTCTAATTATTTTAATTATGAGTAGGAATAGAGAATAATTATGTTGAAAACCGTAAATATTTTTCATGGAAATAAAGCTTGTTTTACTTTAAAAGTATTCAATTGTGAAAAAAGGAAATTAAGTGGAAATTTAAAACTTGTAATGTGTGACTTTGTGATGTAAAAGTTATGAAATAATTCTATAAAACTATAAAACTAAAAATATATTCATGAATGTAAAAAAAAGAATTATTGTTTAAAATGAAGTTATTGGTAGAATAAGGGATGAGTCATTTTAGGTAGACATAGTTATAGAGATACATGTGTTTTATATAGATCACACAAGATCCATTTATAGCTTGAGTAGAATTGAAACTTTTATATAGGATGCTATATAATTACATATATAGATATGAAGTTTTTTCTTTTTTTCCAAATGTTATAAAGGCCTATAGTGTCACACTTTTTGGTTGACTAAATTTGGATTGATTTTGACTCAATGAGTGGCTATAAATGTGTTTTATAGTTAACCCAAAAGTATTTTTTGATGGTTATTCACAATGTATTTCATATTATGCGACAAAAGGTGAAGTTTATGATATATTTCCAAAATTTCTTTGTAAAATATCCAAAAGAAGTTTGGATATAGTTTCACTTGTTATTTTATATGATATAATATGAGGTGAAATAGAACAATGTCTGTTTGGATTTAGTGAAAGTGGAATATTCATGGGAATATCCCCTATATATATATGATATATAAGGCCATTTTATAATGAATACAAATTATTATTTTCATGAACATATGATTATATTATTTTATGAAATATGCGATTGCATAAAAATGAAATTTTTTATCATTTTATGTTTCTCCCATATATGATATCAATTCATTAATACATTACACAAGATAAAATGGATGCATGAGTTAAATTCATGTATTCATATAAATGAATGAGTAAAAAAGGGAATTAACTAATTCATTATAATCCACGAGTTAATGTGAACACCACCCAAGAGTGTCCTTGGGTTCTATATAAACCCTAAAACCATATGATGGGATTGTGTGTTAATATCTGACCAGTGAATCATAATAATGATAAGATATATTTAATCCCCCAACTTTCCATTAGAGGTATTAGAATACCTTGGAGATAATATGGATCCCATCCAAACATCATATGATTTAGGTATAACCCATGGATACACTACTGATGTGGGAGGATTTTGTTTTCTAGTTTAATGATCTCTCTTAAACTCATGTGACATAGTTTGAAGATGATATAGTGTATATTCAGTATAAGGTAAAAAAAAATTATGGTAGTTCTTAATTTTGTTTTTATCACATGTTTCATATTATATTTTATGGACTTCCTTAAAAAATGGGGTTTAAGTCTCTTCTGTTTAATGTGATAAATGTTATTAGACTAATTTAAAAAATAACTAAACTAGTGCAAGAACCAAATAAAACGAACCATGAAATATGAATATGAAATGAATAAATTTTTCATTAAAAAATAACAATACAATAATACATTATAATAGTCACATATTTTTATTTTTCTTTGATGATTATTTTAAAAGAATGAATACTTTTCAAAGAACCATTTTAAAAAAGGGGTATTGTATTTTACCTTAACAAATTAAAATTGATCAAAGTTAAAAGTTTTTTATAATAGGAAATATTTATATTTATAAACAAATATATCAATATTAAACTATATATAAATGTATATGAAATGAAATTAATTTTTTTTGATGTTTTAAAAGGTTATTTTTAAATAAAAGCATTGTATCTTATTATATTGTATTTTAATTAAAAAATTAATTTAAAAATTTATAAATTATTATTTTTAAAAAATAAATTATTATTTTTTGTTTAAAATTGAAAATATTATATTAATATGAATTTTTAGGATTTTTCTAATAAGGTTGATTTTTAGGTGAATAGTGAAAAAATACCATTTTTACAAATAACATGACTTTTTTGACATTATTAGTATATAAGTGTGAATTATATTTTTTAGAAACTTTTTATAAAATAAAATATGTGTATTATATGTGAATATATACTTTAATTTTTTTTTCTAATTTTAAAACCCATATTTGGTATTTCAGAATTTAAGATATATTTTTCAATTTTTTTAATACATTATAAATTTATTATTATAAAATTAATTTCTATCACTTTTATAAATTTAATATTATTAAATGGAATTTATTTTTTGAATTAGTATCTCCAAATCATATAATGAGTTCCCTTTTTTTGGGCATAAAGGATAAATTACCTTGGTAAAAAATAGTTACCATGATGAAAACTAAAATGGTAAAAATGAGTAACCGTAAATATAAAGGGCCTAAATTGATTAAGAAATGTTTCCAATTGGGTTGTGATTTTTTTTATAGAGTATAAAAATTACTCTATACATTATTTATCAATTTTGGATCCAATTTCTTTAAGATATACTTCCAATTATTAATTTTTTTAGTATTTATAAAAAATACCACCCCTTTTCACTTGTAGAAGAGACTATCCTATAATCAGTTACCCTCACAAAAAACACAATAGTTTAGAAATAACATTTTCTAATACTCTATTAAAAACTCTTAGCCACCTTAATGAGGTTTTGGTCTTCTGAAAAGACCATCCCTCAAAGGCTTAATACCCTTTAAAATGGAGATAATCCAAGAAGTATGGTATAAGTTTTTAACTTCTCTTTCCATTTCCTATTTATTTATGTACTTTTATTTTTATTAAAATTTAATTTCACTATATTAAATTAATAAGTCAAGTATTAATAATATAATAAAATGTTATTATAATTATGGTAAAATCATTACCCACCTTCCCCTTTTCTATTAAGAAAAAAATTGTGAGTCATGCATTGTGAGAACAACAACCCCAATGATGAAATGTGTATTATTTTATTTCACCACCTTAAAAGTATGGTATAAAATGGAAGTTTAATAAATAATTATGTTATTTATATAATTTTTATGCTTTATAAACAATAAATAATATTACTTACTACTCCCATTTATTGGGAAATGAAATCATCAACTATGCGTACGTGTGGACTACCATCTCCATGGAATTACTAATTTCTATTTATTTACAAACATTCATATATGGAATTAATAATTTTTTAATAGATAAATATTTTTTTATGATAGAATTATGTTTTTGGTTTGATAAATTAGAAAACATAAAAATTATGTGACCAATAAACAATCCTTCATAATTCAATCATCTAAAAACGCACATTAAGAGATAAATCTTCTTATTCATATTTTGTAATATTTTCAAATCCATCACTTATTTTCTAAATTCATTAATATTATTATATATAAGAATAATATAAACTAAATTATATCATTATTCCACTCATATAATGGTATTTTATCTTAATCAAATCATGATCATCCATGAATCATGATATGTCCAAGTTTGTGTCGGTTTACCCTACCACATATACTATTGTATAAAACTATATCATGGATAACCCTTGAAACTTAAATAAAAATATTATTATATGTTAATAGAATTTAATGATTTTTTTGTTTCTTCAATGTTTATAACAGGTATTTAAATAATTATTAAAGTATCATATTTGTTTTTTCTAAAATCAAAACATAAGCGAGAACCAATTCAATTTTCACACAAACATAAGTAAAAAAATATAATAAATAAATATTTTATGATAATAAATGGTCTATATTAAATTAAATATATAATAATAGGGTTACCAATAATTTATGTATTAAAATTAATTTGATTATTCAGCATGTTAATCATGTCTACATAATGAATATGGATCAATGTAAGGGTTTCATATAAAAATTTCCATATGTGAGTCACATTTTATTTTACGAAACTAATTTAATTTAAATGATGTGTATATTAACTATTGGATATATAATATCATGAATAATATTGATCATGGAATTTTAACTTCAATTTAAATCTCCCTCTCTCTATATATATATTTCAAGGATTTTTTATTTAATTGTTTCTTATCCTGTAAGGGGTTTTCATCTCAAATTCTCCTTATCATGACTTGTTTTAATTTTATATATAAATTTCTTATTTATATGGTTTATATAGTACCCATGAAAGTATTTTTAAACAATATATTATTTAATTAACAATATTTTCAAATCCATATTATTTTCAAGATTCTAATGATTTTGGATTGCAAAATTACAAAGCCATAAGTGTTTTGAAAAGTCAATTATATTTTATTAAGTTATACACATCTTTATTTAACCATAATATTAAAGATTGGTTTTATTCATCCTTATAATAATATTATGTTATAAACCATCCTAATTTTGAAGGGAATTATTTTTTATATCTATGTATTATTCCATAGGGATTTCATTTATAAAGTGTGGGATTACAAAGAATAATTCTTATATTTTATATCGGAACATTATTTTCCATGTCCAAATTTTCCATTCTCACTAATGTTTTAATTTTTATTCAGAAATATTTTATATTTTTATCTCTTTTGACCCTCATATTTCTCTTTTTAAAAATTTTGTTTTAATAATAGTTAAAATGATGTGGGTTTTGAAAAAAGTATATATTTTTTTGAAATAAATGGTGTTAAATTTAAAGAACTTATATTTTATTTTTTAACCAAAAACTTATTATATAAGGAAATAATTCTTTCAAGATTATTTATTACCAAAAATAGTTTTTTTAAAAGACTCTTTGAAACCATATAAAAAATATTTTGGAAATGATTTTAAACACTATTTTACAAATAAATAAAAAAGGTTTCAATGATATAATTTTCTTAAATTTTTTCTTCTATTTTATTATATATACCAAAGATTCAATATTTTTAAACTAATTTTATTAAATGGTTAATTTTGTAAACTTTATGAAAAGTATTTAGATTAATATTAATTACTCTTTTTTATAAAAAAATTCCAATGGATTTTAAAACATTACATTTTCTTAATGTTTTTCTTCTATTTTCTTCACTAACTCAAAGTATTTTAAATATTACCAAATGATGCTCATGATTTTACTGTATATTATTTTTTTATTCCCATTTATTTTTTATATATTTTTCATCTATGTCAACATTGTTTGAATATTGGGGACATGGTGTAATGATCTCATTCACCTTATTTCTCTAGATAGCCAATGTTGATGTTTTGAAGGTATTTTAGGAAACCTATTTATTTTCCATAGGATATTTAATGAAATGTTAGAAATTATATGAAAAATATTTTATTTCCTTAGTTTCTATATAATTGTAAATGTCATGATATACAGTTCTCTTTCTATATGTTATATTATTATGTGATGATTATTTTCAAGTGGAACATAAATGTATGGATTATGAGATAGGTGGAACCTATATATCACTCAAATTAATTGGTTAGAGGATTATATCTCATGAGATATATATATTTTTGAATATTTTTTTGAGTAGCTAGGTTCAAAAATGGTTAGTATGATAGTGTTTAGCTATACTAACAATTTTATATGTGAATAGGTTAACAAGTATCTGGGGTCACAAAGGGTGAGTGTGATGGAATTTATCTATACTTTAAATTTAATGTGTGAATGGGTTATAGAGTAGAAAGGTTCAAAAAGATAATAAATTTTATGTTTACAATTATACCACATTCTTTCATATATTCCATGGCTCATGATTTATGCTGTATGTTTTGTTTTAGTATTCCCTGATAAAGTTTTGATCATTTGTTGTTATATATCTGTCTTAATTCTTATAGACACATGTTTTATGTTATATGTTTTTTTGTAGTATGATTTTATCACGTGTGTTGATTATACCATATTCTCATCTTATTCTCACTTATGATCATTTATTATTATCACTTATGTTTTCCATTACTGATTAACTAATATCACTCCATTATTATATTTCATTTTATCTTGGAAATGAAGAAAACTATTACATAAGATGTTTCTATAAGGGTATCTTTTCCAAATAATTTTTGTGAGATATTAAAGTCTTTTTAGGGATTAATATGTTATTTATTTAATGGGAAAATGATCGTTAATAGAAAAATAAAAGTTTTTATATAGTTAATAATTTTTTATAATTTTTTAAAAAAACCTAAAATTTACTAGGAATATATTTTGTTAAAATATTTGTTTTAAGTCATGTAATAATGATATGGTTAGGTCTAGGGAGTCATAGTTGGTATTAAAGTAGGGTTTAGACAACTTTTATGATTTTTATTTTTGTTGAGGGTAATTTATCTATTGATAAGTTAAGGGTTTCCATTATTTAATGGTTATAGACAATCCTTCATGTTATTTGAGGTAATATTGAATATTTTTGAGATTAAGATAAGAGAAAATCAGTGAATATCTTAGAAATATGTCTATATATAAGATGATATCCTAATGCTTTGGAAAATTCTCAAGTATGTTTTTTTCCTTTAAATTACATCCCTATATAGATACTACAAGTGGACATATGATCTGACATATATGTACCTAGGGATGAAAATGATGAATTAGGTATTGAATCGATCATCACCCAGTGCACAAAAAAAATCCTAACTTCACACCAGGCTTGACACTCTTGGGGGATATGATCTGGTTAATCTGATTATCTTTATGAAAAATTATGAAATATTTATTTCATAATTACATTGAGGGATTAATTTAATATGTACAAGAGAACCTAACTTAAAGGAAATTCTATTGAAATGGAATTTTCATAGTAGGAAATGAATTTATCACTAGTGGATATATATTAGGTTTGATTATTTACATATATATGATGATTTAATCTAATTTTACAGATTTTTTTTGGGTTTTAGTATTTGGTTGAAATAGGAACATAGAAATGGTCTTGAGAATGTAATTCACCTAGAAACAACCATGTCTTATAACTGAATAATGAATAATACATAAATGGTTATGATTTTCAGTATATAACTATTATAATGGAAAAATTGAGTTTTTTAGTCTTCTCTAAGGTAGTGATATTGATACCATAATTATCCTGAACTAACCAAAATACCCTAGTACAACAATGCCCGATCTGATCCTAACATAGCACGAAGGGCATTTCTAATCCCCTTGGGTTGAAGATAATCACCTAGTATCATTTCAAAAATAAAGGGGAATATTTTTTTTCTAGAATAACAATCTAATAATATAAAACAGTTGAAGATAAACAAAGAATAATTGGTATGCTGAAACACTAATCAAGGAGAAATGAGTACCACAAGAAACCAGATAAACATCCCAATGTTAAGAATCATCCAAAATACGACACAAATACATCAAGAACAAACTTAGAATACCCATGAAATGAGGGGATCACAACTCCACCAATCAACACCATCACCTAGAGTCCCTTGCTTGAGCACATCCACCACCACAAAGTGTCATTTTTCTTTTTCCCATTCCTAGCATAACATAATCTAAAAATTCATGATAGAAAAAGTAGGGTGTGAGATAACCAAACCTGTAAGATATCACCAAGTGTTTTATAAGTAGTTCCACTTCAAATACACCATTTATTCCACAATTAAAATAAATAAAAGGAATAGAAAATCATTTCACATTTTCGATCGAATCATTATTTGAAAATAGGATCATGGAAGGTATATTGAAACAAGATTAAATGAACATTTTTAACAAAATAAAAGTGAATGGATAAAATAGTATTATAATAACTGGAATATAATAAACAAGTAAAAAACCATTTCATAATCCCTAATATAATTTAGTTTCAAGTTATTGGATCCTTATGCTACTCAGTCAATCATCATGACTCAATGTGCATGAAAAAGTCTCTAAGGACCAGTCCATTGGAATAATCAATCAACAACACATAGGGGAAAATTTTACATAATTTGGTTTAGTTGGAGTTTTCATTTTCAATCCATTAATATAGAGTCATTGTCCTAGTATGATTGTCCCCATGAACCACTAACAACCCAGGATCACATGTTCTTTCAATCAATAAATGGTGGGGAATTAATTCATTTCAAATAAACTCACATTTCAAATTCCCAATTGAAGTTTTAATAAGCCATATTAATTTAAAAACTTAGTCAAAGGTTTTTATCAATTTTATGAATTTTTAAGACATATTTAATTTAAATCCATATTATGAAAGGTTAATATCAAATAATTTCATCAAATCAATTATTATTTCAATCCAAATTTCTTTAAGCTCGCCCAATTTATAAAAGCCTTTGAAAAATGGAATCTTTTAAAAAATATTGTAATTTTAAAATAAAACATAAAATTTAGTCAATTTTAAGGATATAAATCAAAATTAAATTTCAAATCATCTAAGAAATTCAAGGATTTAAATGTATGAAAAACATTTATGGAAATAGTTACCATTAATCACCTGAAATAAGAATCTCCATTGAAGATATAGAGGTAAGGAAGATCAAATTGTAATCCATTGAGTTACAATATATATAATCATGGTTTAGATCCACCAAAAATATGATGATTAATCAATCTCAAATGAGGAGAGAATAATAAAAGGAATGGTTTCCAAATATAAGAGAATTCATATATTGGATAGAGATAAAATGATTCCTCTAATGATTTGATATATAAAGAAGAAAGGTTTGAGGAGTTAATTCACCTCTCGAGAGAATCCAAAAAACTAAGGACTAGATTAGGGTATAATGAGAGGTGTTTACGAGTTATAATTGGGATTCAAGGTGTTAATTATATTTTTAGAGATATTAAGAAACAATTCTACTGTTTTTCATGGTTGGGATGCATGGTTAGTCTTAACCATGGGCCTAACCATGTGACCTTCCTAAGATTTTGGAAAGGGTACATAGTTTGGCCACATGATTTGACTAACTATTCCCCAACTATGAAAACAACCACTTTCTAAGGCCATATGTTTTGGAGGAGAGAACCTATGGTTTGGACTAACCATGTGAAAACTATGAACCAACCTTCGAACCAACACAAAGGGAAAATGGTTGGATTGGACAAATTGTATGGTTTTCCCTGACCATGCTCCAACTTTTTATAGCCCAAAAAACATTCAAAAATATCTAGAAGTCCCAAAAAGCAATGTATAAAAATTTACAAATAAAGGTTGATCAAAACAAGGATCAAATGTCCCTAAAGGAGGTCAAAAAGATTTTACAATATCTCCACCATAAATTCTCTCATCCACCATAAAGCCTATTCAGAAGTGGTCATTACAAAGTGATGAGTTCAATGATCTTTAAACAAAACCTTATAATATAAAGTATCATGAGAATCATAACCTTGTGATGATAACAATAGAAATAGAGTAAGTAAATTTCCACGAATAACTTTTTTATGAGGATCAATAATCCATACTAGATGCCCAGTCATAGATAAATTATGTTTTGTATGAAAATAATCCCAACTCAAGGCATAAGATGGGTCACAAAGATATTTTTTGAGCTATGAAATGTGAAACATGTTCTTAATTGACATAAAATAAGGTGGAAAGTCTTAATGGAAATCCACCTTGTTAATATTATCAATAACCTAAAACAGTCCCACATATCTTTGAGCATGATTTACTTATTTACCAAGCCATAAATGACCCAAATGAGGTGAACCTCTCAAAAAACATGGTATCTAAAAAACATCCAAAGGGAATCGATGACTAGAAATCTAAGATTTATATCATCTCTATGATATTAAAATTATTTGATGAATCAACTAGATATTTACTATAATCTCTTAGAAAAAACTAGGTCTAACTAGAGAATTTTTATAAACCCATAACCAACTCAACAAATATTTAGATAGGTGGCCATACAAGGCCTCAAAGGGTGAAATCCTATTGGATGAATAGTGATTGTTATTATAGGAAAACTAAACTAGTACGAAGTGGTGATCCCAATGTCCACCAAAATTGATAATTCAAGTATAAAACATGTATTCTAGAAAATTTATAGCTCTTTCTATCTAGCCATCTATATGAGGATGATATTCCATCCTCAAACTAACTCCAGATCCCATTTTATCCTTGATGCATCTTTAAAAATCTGAAATAAAATGTGCATTAGTATCATAAATTATGTAAGATGAAATATCGTTCAGTCTGATGATATCATACAAAAACATATTTCCCAAGTCCTAAAATTTATATATATCATGAATGAGAATAAAGTGATCCAATTTTCTCAGTTGATCAATCAAAAATCATATCGCATTCTTCCCTTTAGAAGTATGTAGCAACCTGACTACAAAATCCATTGATATCACATCCCAAATCCAAGTCAACACATGAAGGGATTGAATAAAACCGGATGGGTTTTAAGGATTATCCCTAAATTTTTGATTCGTATAAAAAAACAAAACCATTAATGTTTCAGATCATACCTGGATACCAGAATCACCGCCACATGATAAAGAATATTTTCATGGTGATAGGGTGTACTGAACATTAAGAAATATCAAAATCCCCCATCACAGCCTTCCTTATGGGAAAAGGTATGAAACTAGAAATTTTAAGAATAAAATACCCTTATAATAGAATGACCACTCAACAATGGTATCCTTACCATAAATAGATTCCTCAATTCAATTAAACTCATCATCAAGTTCCTAATTATGAAGAATCATCATAAAAAGAGTGGAGGTCAGTTGAATGATTTCCATAAAAACTTAGTAATATTTTTCCTAAACTCCCAAATTCATAGGAGTAAAGTGATCCATCAAGTTATACTCTTATGATGATTCATTCAAATCATGGTTTATAATTTTCTTACTTAAGGAATTTTTTATGGCATTCCCCTTGTTAGGGGTATGAGAACTATCGATATAAAATAATTGTAGCTACTAAAACCATTCCCTCTGATGAAGATTCAAATAATTTTGATAGAAGATACAACTTAGGATTTTGTGATCATAATAAATGGTAACCCTTTCTTTATAAAGTTAATACTACTAACACTTAAGATCATTCATTATAGAGGTGAGTTTGAGGCAATGAGTAGGATGGTTCTTCTCATGTGGCCTAAGCTTTCATGAACCATAATCCTATATGTGATCACCCTAAATTATAATTAAACCTATACCAAAACTTGACATTTCACAAAAGACCACATAGATTTTCCCAACCTCTGTAAGACTCAATAATGGCACAAATTTTATAATGTATTTCAAATCATCAAAATAATTTTGACATTTTTAATCACATAAAAACTTTAACCCCTTCACAGTGAGAGTAGTTATTGGAGAATACAACTTTGATAAAACTTTAATGAACTAGTGTTAATACCCTTCTAATTCCAATATGATTTTTATATTGATTAAAGTGTTAATTTTCTACCACATCATAATAGATTTAATCTTTTTAGGTTTAATTGAAATACCATGGTTCAAAATCAAATGTCCCAAAATCTTCACTTCCTTAATCTAGAAATTTCATTTTAATACCTTGGAATAAAGTCAATGATCTCTCAATAGCTCTAAAATTTATCTAAAATAACAAACATGGTCATCCTCGATCTTAGAGTAAACCAAGATGTTCACCACAAATACCATAATTAATAAATCAAGACACTCATGGAATACCCTATTCATCAATTCCATAAAAAATTAATGAGTATTTTTGAGACCAAAAGGCATAATAAGGTACTCATAATGTATATTCCTACTCATGAAGGTGGTATTTGTGATGTTAGATTCCTTGATTCTAAATTTTTTATTACCTAGCCAATGATAAATCTTTGAGAACCACTTATACCATTTTAATTGATCAAACAAATCATCTATCCACATAAATAGTTACTTGTTCTTTACCATAACTAGATTAAGATTATAGTAATCAAGACAAAGGTGAATCACCCCATCTTCTATCACTATAAAGGGAAATGATTTTCTAAAGGTTAAACACTCAGTAATATACAAACTTTATCTAAAACATAATCTAATAGAGTCTTCAAATATTCTAGTTTTGATGGTTCCATATGGTATGAAAGAATATACATTTTTTGGGTACCTAGTGCTATGTCAATAGAGAACTCTACCTCCCTTACCAATGGTAGGACATAAAAGTAAGATGGAAGCATGTTGAGAAACTCAATGACCACTAGTGGAAGATCACCAAACAGGGTTTCCCACTCCAGATCAAAATGAAACACAAATAACACTACCCCCAACTTTGAAAATGGTTATATAGCCTTACTTGATATTGGGTCCCATTCATCTTGGAAATCCCAACACACTCCATTAGGTGTAGTAAACTAGACTTGAAAAAGATAAAAGTCAATTTGAGATTTATGGGAAATCATAAAATCCATATTGAGGAAAAAATATAATGGTTTTAAATCCCGAACCATAAAATTCTAGGTGAACTAAATCTATGATAAATAAAATGAATAATGAGGGAACCAAAGATCCTGATCTTGCTTTGTTCTAAGGGGCGTAGAAATATCTATCATATAAGACATAAAATCCATATGAAGGTTCAAAAAATACACAATACGAGTAGATATGAATGAAGGAGACACAAAAATATCAAATAAAGAAATTAATAAATATGACGCTATAGTGATGACACCTCTCACTATTATTGGACCTGCGTCAGCTTCCTCTGGATAATCTTTCACTATGTGAAAAGCTTTATTCCAAAGCCCTATGGATAGAACCACTTATTTCATGAAGAATTTGATTACAAAAAAGTATATTTAAGTTATTATGAGCCCATGTCACTACACAAGGAAGAAAATACACGACATAACTTATATAGGTGGCTTGAGTGACTGTACAAAGAATAGATCCACATTGCCTTAGTACAAACTCGGTTCAAATTCTGAACCTTGATATATTTAAAGAATGTAAAATGGACTCTTATAGACATATCAAAGTGTCTTGATGATTCATCCTATCACGATCCACTATAAGAATCATCCCACTTTCTCTTCCCTTTATAGGAACTAAAAAAAACTACCACAATGAGTAATAATAACTCTCATCAACCCTGACTTAATAGCCAATTCAATCCTAGCTATCAAAACTATATTGAAAATTTCTATATTATAAGTGATATTCATCATGAAAAAATAAGATTATATATCAAATAGAATGCCCATATTTAATCTTTGGGCCTTTATATTGTCATTTTTCACTACATCATGAGAATACTGAACAAGTTTAGCTAAGCAGTTTGCATAGCGAGTCACAATTCTATCAGTATACTGGAGGATGAGAAACTACATATAATATTCTAAAAACCATCAAATATAGATATAACTATTTCATAAATAGGGATATAAATTATTTCCAATCATATAATTCAAGTTTATTCACTATAACAATAAAATACCAGCACCTCCTACTAGGTCCTTTAAGCATCAAGGTAACAAAGTTCACTTTTAGTGAGTGAGGTGTTTCTAAGAACTAAAAAAAGCTAAATAATTTTTAACCAATACTATGAATCTTGTGAATAATTTGATCCATGTAAAGCGGGTATTTTCTTCCAATGAAACTTATGAGTATGATCTCTAATTTCATCCCTTCATGGTTCCATTGCTTGAGCCTGAACAAGAATGGGTGTGAGTACCTATCCATGATCTTAAACCATACTCACCACAGTATCAACTATATTTTGATAAACTAGATAGTTAAATTTATATGGTTTATTGAAAACCCCCTCCCGAGGTTTGTTCAAATGTATTATTAGGTGCATGTTACTACACAACATCAACGTACAATATGAAAACATCAATAATGATTCTCTGATCATCAAATCAATTATAAGATATAAGATTATCAATTCCATTGAATATAATTAAATTTTCTGAGGTTTTACAATAATTAGTTCAAATTGGGAGAGGAATAGAATAAAATCAATATATTCTTAAAATAATCCTTTCCTAAACCCCCATAGTGACTCAAGGCTCACTACAATGATAGCTATATATTTAATTTCATGTAACTATCCCTTAAGTCCCAATAATCATACCACACATTTAATTACTTGGAAATTGCAAAAAAGAATACACACATCAATGAGAGATATACAACCTTGCACATTTGATACCATTTTTCAATTAACCAACCCCAATACCCTGGTACACCAATATCTAAGCCAATTCTGATATAGCTCAAAGGGTTTTCCTGATCCCCAAAGGTTTAAGACAAGATCCTATCATGATTTTAATGATAAATGTGAATAGTTTTTACACTAGAACATACCAAAAATATACAATAGTGGCAGATAAACATAGAAAAATCTGAATTCCAAAAACAATCCTCTAGGGGAAAGGGGTACCAAAAGAATATAGAAAAAATCCCAAAGTAAAACATAATCCAAAAGATAAAACAACATACATCAAGACTAAAATCAGAATCTCTATGCAATGAGGGGATCACAAATCCACTAGTCACTACCATAACACAATATCCCATTCTCAAGAACATTCCTCACATCCATGTAATGCTTTCCCCTTTTCTATACCTAGAATTACATAATCAACAAACATATAAAGGATAAGTTAGGGTGTGAGATAAAAAACCTAAGAAGATCACACCAAGTGTTCTATAAGTATTTCTATAAAAATAAACCATTTATGCTTCAATTTAAATAAATAAAATGCATGGTAATTTATTTCACATTTTTTATAAAATAATGCTTAAAAAAAGAATATGTAATATATATCAGATAGTCACCACGAATCAAAGGTTTTGTATACATCCCTAAGGCATAGGCCATCAAGAAAATCAATAAACACCCCATAGGTAAAAATAATGAAAAATTTGGTATAGTTAGAGTTTTCATTATCAATCATTTTTAGGGAATTTGAGTGCTACAATTCATGTCCCAATCTCCCAATAACTATCCAGACTGACATGTGATTTTAGTAAATAAATCCATCATGATATAATAATTGATTTCAATTTTTTTCATTGTTAAAATTCCCAATTCATGTTTCAAGATTCCATCTAAATTTCATAACCAAATCATAGGTTTTTATCTAGTTCATACCTTTCAAAATACTCTTTTATTTAAATTTATTTTCTCAAATATCAACATAAAATAATTTTTTCAAGACATCTTACTCAAAATTCACCCAATTTATCAAAGCCTTTGAAAAATGGACTCATTTATCAAATCCATGACTTTTGAAATTAAACAACAAATATAAATAATTTCAATGAAATAAATTGAGATTAAATTTTAAATCAATAAAGAAAATAAATTTTTTAAGTATAGGTAAAAGATTTATGGAACAACTTAACTTTAATCATTATATAATCTAACCAATCACCTGAAATGGGAATTACCGACATAGAGTCAAAGGGGTTGAGAGATCAAAGATGAATCCATAAAATTAAAACCCATAAAATAATGGTTTTGATCCCCCAACAATGTGAGGATTCATCACTCTCAAAGGAGAAGATAAGAGGATAAGGTTAGGATTCCAAATCCAAGATAATTCATATACTTAAGATAGATAAAAAACATCCACCAATGCTTTGATATAATAATAAGGGATATTGCAGGATACAATTCACCCCTTGAGAACCTTCAAAAGATAATGAACCGAATTAGGGTATAATAGGAGGTGTTTATGAGTTATTGTAGAGACCCAAACTTGGCGTACATGGAAATTAAATTAATTTTGTATAATACTTAATACATAATAAAAAACAGACACCCAAGGACTGTAATAGTTTAGTGTATTTGGAAACATTAAACATAATCATCTAATCAATGTGAAAGATCTTCAATATCTCCTATAAAGATCTTCACCTTTTGTTTTCTTACCTAAAAACTTTATTTATATCTTGGGGAAAATAAAACATATAAAGGGTGAGCTCAAATTCTCCGTAATGGTAAACATGGAGAACATAAAACAATCCATAAACATTTTAATGCAAAAACATGAACATAAAATTTAAACATCAAAAGGATGAACAATGGCATAAAACATTACAGTATATATGGCATAGATCATAAAGGAACATCAATCATGATAAAATGTCATGGGAATAAAACATGTAATTGTGGAAAACCATTAAACACATGATATTATTTCCATATTAGCCAAGGAATTGCTGCCAAGACCATTATAGTGGACAAAGTCCATTACTGAACCGGGTTTACCAGTCGTTCCATCCCTGTATTACTGAACCATATTTTACTTACCGTTCTAACTATGTCTATCTAATGAGATATAAATAATTACCCAATGAATTGGAGGGTGATATAGGTCCCACCCATCTTATAATTAAATCATTCTTACATGTGCCACAAAATAAACATAAATCATTTATCATAACCCAAAGAATAAAATGGGTTTCATAAACATCATCACATCATAACATAATCCATATAAAAAATGGATATCATTTCATCATAAGAAAAATCAAACCATGTAAATAATAGAGACATTATACTTGAAACATAATCATACTAAATAATGTCATCATATATGGGAAATAGTTTTGATAAAACACTTGAAATGAATTCTTGAGTAAAATATCATTTCTTCTTCAAAATCAAAACATTTAACAAAATGCCATTCAATTTTAAAAGAAAATGTTTTTTGTTGAAAATAATCATAAAATCTTGTTGAGTAAGCTTCATGAAAATAAGGTTTTATGAAGCCGTAAAAATATGTTCATGCCGTATATGTTCAAAAAACATTCTCCTCATACTTTTTCCAGAAAAGTCAAAAAGTACCTCGTATGGTAAAAAAAAATATAGATTCCTTCCATACATTGTGGTAAAAGTCATAAAAGGGTAAAAATGACTTTAAACATAAATGAAAGAATAGTAAAACTTTTATGAAAACATTTTGAGAAAACATGTATATGGATGATAAACATAGCCCCGATAAATACTTACAAATAAACAATCTTGGATAAGAATGAGATTGGAATAATTATCCCTTACCTTATGTCTAATTTATTTTGTATGTGTCCGAGACTCCTATATATTGGGTTTAAACAAATTATTAACTTGTATTAGAACCATAATAATATTTATTATATCATATATGATTCACTTATGAGTTTATATTACCTGTTCATTTGTCAATTCCATGTTAAAGCAGTGTTTTGGGTAAAATTGTTTCATTCATCATATGTGTTTTCACTACAAAAAAACTGGGTTTAGCGGCGGTTTTGTGGCGGCGGTTCACAAAACCGCTGCTAAACATTTTCGGTGAAGGTTTCGCAGCGGTTTTTAATAAACCGCCGCGAAACCCAAATTTTTTTAGAAACACCACGACCCTTTCCCCCTCCCCGACCGCGTTCCCCAAACCCTCCCTGATCCCCCCCGGCCTCGGCGACCACTGCGCCCCCCGCACCCTCTGGCGACCCCCGCACCCCCCGCACTCCCCGCGCCCTCCGGCGAAACCCACACCCCCCGTCGCCCCCCTCGACCATTGGTGACCCCCGCGCCCCCCGCGCCCCCTGTGCCATCCGGCGACCCCGACACCCCCACACCCCCGTGGCCTCCGGTGACCCCCGCACCCCCCGGCGCCCCCCGCGACCCCTTTCGACTTTGGTAATTTTTAGTTATTCCTTGATTCTTAGATAGATAAATATTTAGTTGGTATATCTTTAATCCAATGGATTTATTAATCTGAGTGTGTCTACATAGGGTTATCCATTTCTTTTTACCAATATTGCAAGAGTGAGTTATTGATTTTATATTATCTGTTATAAATTAAATCATGTTAATATTAATAATTGGTATCCTTTTCTATGAATTTATGATTTATTCAATCAGTTTAGAGGTTCTTTATGGATTTTGAAGATTGTTCATCGATTAGGTTATCAGCGGTTAAAGTTTTGAGCTAAAGGTGTTTCCAAGATATAATTTCAAATAGTATATAGTAATTTTGTGTTTTTGGTAATTCTATTTAGGGTAATAGAGAAACCATATGTATTTATAACTTTGATAAACCATTTTTTATCCTTTTTTTTCATTCGAGACTATATTTATCAATGATATATCGGTATGATCATGATCCTATGAGGAGCATGAATAATAGTTGGTTATGTTCTTAGACACATTGAGATATCATCATTTATATGCCAATATATTGAAATGTTATTTCTATAATCAATAGGTGACATTTTTTTGGTTGTGAGTTCTCTAAATATAGGATATTAGGGGATATTGAGAAAGTAGAATCTATAATTTCTTAATAGATTCATACTAATATTGTTGAGATTCATATTTTCATTGGTCATGTGGTTTCTTATTCTTGCATTATCTTGGAGTTTTCTCACATATCCATTAAAAATATAGTATTGACTTGGAATGGAGTGAATTTTTCGTGGGATGATAAATAAAAAGATTCATTTTATGAGCTAAAAAATATATTGACATCTACACCTATTCTTATTTGACCAAAGCCAAGGATGCATTATAAGGTCAATAATGAGGCCTCCAATGTGATGTTAAGATTTATGTTGATATGGAGGAATGAGTTTTAGTAAATGGGTCTTGAAACTTATAATAAATGATAAAAATTATCCAACTCATGATATTGAGTTAGTCATGGTTATGCATTCCCTCCAATGTTTATGAAATTAGTTATTCAATGAGAATTTTGTGGCATTTACAAATAAAAAAACATGTAGTAAATATTTTATCATAGGGATAAAAATTTATGATAGAGGATATGGGATGAATATATTTAGTCATTTTATTTGGATTTTAATTATACTCCAAGAAAGTGAAATTTCATTATTGATGCTCTAAGTATAAATTATCAAGTGCATGTAGTTTGTACGTCGAAAGATGAATGAAAATTTATATTACTTTTCTCAGAGATTCATCATGATGTAGTTAATTATAAAGGTCATGTCATTATAGAAACCTTGACCATCACTTTGTCTTTATTTTTTTATTTAAAGAATGTATGATTTCATATTATGTGTATTGGGTTTTCCATGAATGGTTTTATAGTATGGATTTCATACCTAGGTATATGATTAGTGAGAATTCTCTATTGTATTTTCATGGGTGTAATTTTTTTATTGACCCCGACACCCACCATGCCCCCCGTGGCCTCCGGCGACCCCCGCACCCCCCTACGCCCCCCGTGACCCCTTTCGACTTTGGTAATTTTTAGTTCTTCCTTGATTCTTTGATTGCTTCTCATAAACAACGGATAAGTCATGCATAGTAATTGTGGATTATTTATTTTTTTGGTTTATATATTTCTCCTACATTTATTCATGTATTCATTACTAAAAGTGAGAATATCCATCCACAATTTGAGTAATTTCTTGGAATTTATATTGACCAGTTGGTTCCTTTGGGATATCACTTAATATTATTTACACCTCAACTCTTTCCAAGAATATAGATATGTTCAATAGATTAAATCCCATCCTATAGACCAATTTCAATTCCAATGGTTTATTTTACAAAAATCCATGTGACTTATCTCCCTTGTAAATTTGGTCCATAACGACATGTCTTATCATGGATAATGAATTAATTAGGTGCTTCATGTTCTGTAAACATATCCCATTGGAAACCATAAAAAATAGTTGGGTAGATAGTGTTATGATAAGTGTGTAACCCGATATTCTTATTTCTCCTTAATGAGGTGTTGACGCTGTCTCTTATGGACCAGACTTGTTCGGTTGGTCTGAAGTGGTAAATGTGATCAATGAACCATCTTTATTATATTATGCATACTTTATGATCAATGGTTCATCTTTATTATATTATGTTTCTGTAATCTTACACTATCGTATATTTTGTGTAGGCACATTGTAATATACATGGATAAAAGCTGGATCACATTACCGAGGAACACACCTCAATATGTTAAGGGTTTGAATGAGTTTTTAGATTTTTCAATTTATAATCGATCCGTTGAAGGGAGAATAAGATGTCCATGTCCTAAATGTAAATTTAGAACACGGTTGAAGAGAGATTAAGTTTATGAAAATTTAATACTGAAGCAATTCCCTGATCAATATTTGTGTTGGATTTGGCATGGAGAATCAAACAATACAGAAAGATTGAGAACTAATATTAATCCACAGAATGAGGTCCCAAGTTTGTCACCAATGGAAAATGAAATGAAAAACCTCATAAATGATGCATTAGGCACTGCAAGACACCACTATGAGCATCAAAACATATCAGAACAACCAGAAGAGGGTGCTACAAATTGCAACGTGACAAGTGATGTTTTTGAGACTGTAACACAAGCAGATCAAGATTGTAACATATCATTGGATCCTCCTCTTGATTCTGTGGAGCCAAATGTAAGGGAAAACATCAGTGAGGAAAATGTGTTTCATAATTTATTTGATGATGGAAATCAAGAGTTGTATAGTGGGTGTTTGAAATATTCAAAGCTTTCATTTCTGCTGAAGTTATACCATATCAAATGTCTACGTGGAATTACAAATAAGGCAATGTCCATGTTATTGGAATTGATTCGTGATGAATTTCCTGAAGCAAAAATCCTAGAATCGTTTTATGAGATGAAAAAATTTGTAAACAAGCTTGGTCTGAATTATACAAAAAAACATGTGTGTCCCAATGATTTTATGCTTTACTGGGGAGAGGATTCAAGTAGACAGAATTGTAAGAAATGTTCTTCTTCTAGATGGCAGTCAAAAGGTGATTTTGGAAGTATGACTGAACATAATTTCATGGAGAAGAAGAAAAGGAACACACCTGCAAAAGTTTTTCATTACTTTCCTTTGAAGCCTCGATTGCAAAGATTATTCAGGTCATCAAAAACCGCCGAACACATGAAGTGGCATTCTATAGATAATAACAATGATGGGTTAATGAGACATCCACGAGATTCCCAATCATGGAAGACATTTGATTCATTACATCCAGATTTCTCAGCTGATCCTAGGAATGTTCGATTGGGATTGGCTGCTGATGGATTCAACCCATTTGAGACTTTGAGTACGAGTTATAGCATTTGGCCAGTTGTTTTGATCCCTTATAATCTGACTCCGTGGATGTGTATGCAACAAACATATTTTATCATTTCGATGATTATTCCTGGAAAACAAATGCCTGGAAATGATATTGATGTATACCTGCAGCCTTTGATTGAAGAATTGCAGGAGTTATGGAGCAACAGTGTTGAGACATTTGATGTTTCTTCTAAAACAATGTTCAAAATACATGCTGCTTTAATGTGGACCATTAGTGACTTCCCTGGTCTTGGGAATTTATCTGGTTGGAACAATTATACGGGTTTTTCTTGTCCTATTTGTAACTTTGATTTCGAGCCCAAACGGCTACCTCACAGTAGAAAATGGTGCTTCTTGTGCCATCGAATATTTCTTGATGCATCTCATAGATTTCGGCTGAACAAATCAAAATTTAATGGTTCCATTGATTGTAGACCACCTCCAAATTTGTTAACCAGTTCTGAAATATTGACATAGCTTGAAAATGTTAAAACAGAATTTGGGAAGGTTCATCATTTGATTGATAGCGGAAAACGAGTGTGAAGTGCATCGTCAAGTGAAATCAGAACGCAACAATGGAAGAAAAAAAGTATATTCTTCAAACTTCCGTATTGGGAATTTAATTCTTTGCACCACAATCTTGATGTGATTCATATTGAGAAGAATGTATGTGATAATTTGATTTTCATATTACTTAATGAGCATGGAAAGTCGAAGGATCATCTCAATGCTCGCAAAGACTTACAAGTAATGAACATAAAACATGATCTTTGGCCAGATGAGAATGAAAAGTATTCTGCTGCCATTTTTTCAATGAAAAATAGGGATAAAGATGTGTTCCTTTGAATTTTAAAGAATGTGATGGTATCTGATGGGTATTAGAGTAACATCTCTAGGTGTGTTGATTTGAATAATCGTAAGTTATATGGATTGAAAAGTCACGATTCACATGTTTTGTTACAACAGTTACTACCATTGGCATTGCGTACATTATTACCTAAAAAAGTTACTGCTGTTGTACTGCAATTCTGCACATTTTTCAGGCAATTATGTGAGAAAACTCTACATCCTTTACAGCTTGACAACCTACAGGAGAGGTTTGTATTGACCCTTTGTGCAATGGAGATGATCTTTCCTCCATCATTTTTTACTGTCATGATGCATTTAACTGTGCATTTAGTTGACGAAGCTAAATTAGGAGGCCCTGTTCATTATCGATGGATGTATCCAATTGAGAGGTATTTTATTTATATGTTTCCAGTTAAGTAAACAATATTTGGAATTTAAATAAATGCATAATATTATTATTATTTTTCACAGATATCTTGGGCATTTGAAAGCATACGTGAGAAATAAAGCTCAACCAGAAGGCTCTATTGCTGAAGGATATTTGGCCGAGGAGTGTCTCACCTTTTGTTCCAGATATTTGGATGATATTGAGACAAGATTTAATCAAGTTGGACGTGTTGACGACACATCAACTCAATCTCAAATGCATCAGAAATCAAAAATATTTCCTGCTATTGGCCGATCAGTTGGGAGGACCTCATACGCGACACTGATAGAATTGGAGTTATTACAGGCACATAGATATGTGATACTGAATAGTGAAATTGCAGATCCATTTATTAAAGATTTGAGGATACAAACAAAGAGACGAATGAGAGGCCAAACACGAAATGAAAAAGATATAACGAAAGCTGTGAATAAAGAGCTGGTAGAATGGTTTGCACGACGTGTAAGTTTATAAATATTGCAATAAATACGAATATTAGTTTGACATATACAATTTGGAAATCTATTAAATTATATTTTTATTCTTCAGATCATGAATATTGATACTCGAGCAGACTTGTCAGAAGATTTGAAGATTCTTGCTAGAGGTCCTATAAAACAAGTTAGAAAGTTCGACGCTTATAATGTGAATGGTTTTATATTTCATATAGTCAATCGAGAAATGGGTTTGAAAACACAGAATAGTGGTATATTTACATTTGCTGAAGTGGAATAATATAGAAAGGTGCATGATATTATTGAATTAAACTACCACAGGCATTTTTCTGTTGTTTTATTCAAATGAAAATGGGTCGATATTATCAGAGGTGTTAAAAGATATTCCTTGCAATTTACTTCTGTAAACTTCTCTCGCTTGATGGATGTTGGTGATCGTGAACTGCATGATCCATATGTCTTAGCATCACAGGAAAAAATGGTATATTATGTGAATGATGTTGTGGATGAAGGGTGGAGTGTAGTTACTCACGTAATACAAAGATATTTGTATGATATGGGTGATGAAGTGGAAGATTTGACCTCTGCAATTGAATTTCATCAAAAACAGGAAGCATAATTATTTGTCCATCATGATATTGAAAATATTAGTCTAGCAAGGATGAATGAAGTGGATGAAGCAATGGAGCAAGAAACTGACATGATTGAAGGGGAAAATGATTGTATGTACAATTATGTATTCATTAAGCAACCACTTGTTTCATTTCTGTAGTCATTCATTATCATTGTTAAATATATTTTGTTTGTTAGTACTAGGTATCTATTATCATTTTTAATTTTTTTTCTGCATAAATTTTTTGAAATATATATTCTGAACTTAATTTTATTTGATTAAATGACAGGAATTCCAAGGAAGAAGCGGTACACCATTTCATCTACTTCTACGACAGATGACGATCCATCTGTCCCCATAGCATCTGAGGCAGCAGCTGCCTACATCCCTGTATCATCTCCCCCTACACCATCTCTGACACCGTCAGTGGATGTCTCATTAGAGGATGAGTCATCGCCTCCCCCTACATGAGCCTCAGCAGCGGGGCAGCGACACGCCCCTTCTAGTTCATCACAGACATTCTAGAGGGTCACAATCATAGGTACAAATTTTAATTAAATTAATTTATTGCATTTTGTTTATAGTAATTGTTTGCTAATTGCAGATGAAAAAAATGCAACCATGGAAAAACACTTAAAAAGTTCTGATGTTTGGAACATGAATGGCGAGAAGATAGTGGTGCCATTTGATTCTTATGGGGTCCCGACGGATGACGCCGCAAGTTTACTTGGTCAGATTATAGGTCAGTTGGAAGCAGAGCCCATTTCCCTGCCTATTTCATATGATGATTGGAGGCATATGCCTCCAAACTAGAAAAATGAAGTTTTTGATTCTCAGATAAAGGTAATTTTATTACTTCATGGTTTAATTGAATGTCATGTTACTAATTTATTCAAAATGAATTTCTGTATACAGATGTTCTTCCACTTTACCGTTGCTGATGTGATAGCACGGAAGTGGACATTGAAAAATCTTGGAAAAAAATGGAAAGATTTCAAATGGAGGTTGTGGTGTGATGCCAATGATACTTCTTTGACCGTGCAGTAGATGTATGAGAAGCTACCCTGTGGGGTACCGAAAGAATAGTGGAATGTTTTTGTCGATAGCCATCGTGATGAGAAGCGGATGGTATTGAAATATATATTATTATATTATCCTCATTTTGCATTTATACATGTACATGAAGAGGAGATAGACATTGAATACATTACTGTTAAATTGAATTTTATTTATTTCAGGATCTCTCAAGACAGAATGCATCAAACTGGGAAAAACAAGTCATCCCGCACACTGCGGGCTCAAAAATCTTTTCTAGAAGCCGAATGTCATTGGTAATATTTTAATTAGTTTAAATATTTATAAGACAATATTATCTATTTAACATATTTAATTGTTGATTTATCTTTTTTTAATGCAGTCACAAAGTTTAGGGCATGAAGCATCCCGAACAGAACTGTGGATGGATGTTCATAAAAAAACAGATGGAAGTTTTGTTAATGAACCTGCCATAGAAGTTGGGGTATGAAGTAAATTATTTATTATAATAACTTATTATCAGTTTTTACTGTGTTAATATATATTGATATTTGATTTATCGGTAAAAATTAAAAAAATATGGGATGTCAATCCTGAACAATCCTACTCAGTCTCCCAGGATGACCCGGTTGGTAAAGTCCTTGGGAAGGAGCATCCTGGTAGAGTGCGCGGGATGGGTTTTGGACCCGTACCATCTGAGGTCTTTGGCCGGCCGTCGGGGATTTCAGCTACATCTACTCCTGGTTATAGTCATTTCATACCTGAAGATACTCAGAGGGAGATGTCTTCTCTACGAAACATAGTTCACCAGTAAGGGGATCAGATATCTGCTTTGCAGAAAGAGTTGCTTAAAATACGTCAGCATATGAGCAGATATGCCCCCGGTGGTAGTGCATTGGCTAGTGGTGAGCAGGTAAATCACAATAAAATCAAAATCATTTAGTTTTCACACTTTTATTGGTTTTAAGTTTAATTATAAATATGCAACAATATTTAATTTTTAATATAATGTTCTTATAGGTGGCAGCAGGTAGTGGAGATGAAGGTGGAGAGGGTGAAGATGTTGCATCAGATGAGTAGTAGTAGTGTTGTTGATGTGTTGAACAAGTATGAGAATGGTTGGTTTGTATATGTAACATGTATATGGCACATAGTTTCCACCAAACATTTCCATGTCCTAACATTTTTTTTTGATTTCTCATGCTTACTTATATGCATTTTATTTATTTATGATGTTTCATTTTATGTCTTGATTTCTCGAGTGTGGTATACATCATTCCATTTAGGCCTGTGTTTGAATTGGTACCACATCCAATGAAAATACCATATATGTAACCCATATTCATACCATTTCTACTATATAGAAGCATTCGGGTAGCCCCATTGTGTAAGCTCGATTCATACCATAACTGATTCATAGAAGTACCTAGGCAGTCTAACTGTGTAAGTCCCATTCATATCATTGTTTCTCCATAGCAACACCTGGGTATCCTAGCTGTGTAAGCCCAATTCATACCATCACTATCAAGGCCCAATGAGCCACAACACATTACACAGGCATGAAGAAATTCCCACCTAACAGGCTAATATTAGACTGTACAACCAACATACTAATTATGCTGATAAAGAACTCACGCTCTTACTAACATGGAAAGAGTGTATCTTGGAAGCCTCCCACAATACCTAAATTTAACCGTTATCAGTATAACATTAATCTAAGCATGTATACACTCTATTAAAACACATAATATGCATCATTACAATAACATCCAAATAATCATAGTTTAACTTAACTTATCCCCCAAATAACCATGTCAATTATTCATGTTAGACTTAACAAAACACAAGCACTACCCATGCTTTTACATTCACAATACCAAATACAATGATATTACTAACTGAATACCAAACCACAATCCACCTATATACCATCACTATAGAACAAAGTGTCTAAACTTACTTTCATTTTTTTAATGAACTCATAGACCTAGGATAAGTCCTCTCTTGGATTAAATACATACAAGAAAACCCTCATCAGGTGGAAATGAGAATCGCTATTTCACTTGATTAGAACACTCCAATCACCAATATCCCAAGATACATCTCAATATTACTAGTCTCTCTCAACCCTAGTTCACATGTCACATCCTATATAGGATACAACTCATGGAGAAGCATCTATGAACCCATCTCAAATATCACGAGGAAAATCATAGGCCAATATACCCACTCAAGGGTTCTCATCTATATCACAAATCCCATACCCAATCCAACTATAAAATCTAGGTTACTAATCCTAACTAGAAATCGACACACCATACTTCCCCTAAAAGATAAAGATCACATACATGCACATATATATTAATGACATTATCTTATGATAATAACTATTGTGAAAAATCAATATCATTTGGTTTGGTTAAGTATAATTCCACCAATAAGGTATTTAGGAAAACATTAGATAAGTTGTTGAAATTTTAAAAAACTCAAACCTATTTTCTTTAACGAAGTCAATAACAACTATATCATGATGCATCTCATCCAACCTGCAACATGATGACCATCTTGGGATGTATACATGAAACTCTTATCTCATATCCAATGACATAACTCAAATCCTCAATAGGAATCATGTATAACCTACAAGATCATAAACCATACTCTCTCAAGAACCATGCACGGTTAGCGTGTTTTCCAACCTAAAACACACGCCAATTCACAAGTTACCCATTTTCTATAGTAGGCATTAACAACCAACCCAAAACACACAACAAACCATACCATAACATACATTCTATAACTACTCAAACATCCATCTTTGGAAAAAATTCTATACCCATATAAACATAATTTGTTCTATCCCATAACACAAATCCATTGTAAAAAAAACCCAACCCATATCACAATCCACCCATGGATGTTATATCGGCCAACTTAGAGCATAACCAATTACATATCATTACAAATCACCATTGTTAGCATGATCACATAAATTGTATCAAAATTCATAACCATTTATCATATAGAGTATTAGTATCCATATAATATAAATCAACCCTTCTTAAAACATATAAGAAATTAAAGAAGCTAAAAACACATATACATCTTGGGGGTCACATGGATTGGTTACTCACCAAATTGTGATACATACCTTTCCTTAGGTTGGACTCCATAACATAAAACATTTTCTCATATCTTATTTTTCAATGAATACTACCATGTTATTTGTTTGTATGGTGTCTCTTGTTCAATATTCTGGTTTGATTTGTTTTTCAGGGCAGTGGTGTGGTAGGAGCAGAATTATTTTTTTTCCAGGTCAACATTTCGCGGCGGTTTTAACCGCCGCTAATGCCTTACTGGTCAGCATTTAGCGGTGGTTATAACTGCCGCTAATGCCTTATTGGTCAGTATTTAGCGGCGGTTATAACCTCCGCTAAATTTATTATGTTTAAATTTAGCGGCAGTTTTCACCGCCGCGACATAGGCACATAAAAGGCCAGGATATAGTGGCGGTTAAAACCGCCGCGAAAAAAAGTATCATCTACGCATAAAACTGCCGCGAAATGGTCAAAAACCGTCGCGAAAAGAGGCATCTACGACGCTTTTCTTAAACCACCACGAAATAGTAAAAACCGCCGCTAATAGATTGCCGACGCCCAATTTCGCGGCGGTTTTTGTAAACCGCTGCCAAACCCTATAGCGTCGGTTTAAACCACCGCCAAATGAAAAAAAACCGCCGCTAGGGGCCGATTTTGTTGTAGTGTTTGACTTGTAATTATTCATATGATTACTTAGATCATGATTACTTACTTCCAAAATGTAAAACATGATTTATATATATATATATTCAGAATATATATATAATATATTGATAAATGGAATGAAATACACCGTTCATGGAGACGGTAGGCCATATGTACGCATGAACGCTGTTTTCATTTCCTTATTAAATTGAATGGAAGTAAATGACATATATATATATATACATAAATATAGTAGAATTATTATTTCATATATTTCATTATTATGTATTATATATACTTTACAATCATTCTTGAATGGTTAACATGGAGAATGAATCTCATCGCCTCGTGGAGATGGTAATCCATACGTACACACGAGTGAAGATATCATTAACATAATATAATATCCCATAATTATAATCATGTTATAATAATCATATATAGTTATTATTTCTACCATTATACCCATCCAAGTAAGGTGGTGGTGGAAAAACATATTACACCGCAGCGTGGGGACGGTATTCCATACGTACGCACACGTAGTGATTTAATTTTCATAGGATGTATAGAAGGTGAAATAAGGTTGTTTCATATTTATAATAACATATTGGTTTATTATTTATACTGATATTATTACTTTATAATGAAACAACTAAATAATAGGATGTATAAGAAGAAATAAATTTGAAATAATTGGTAAAGGATATTACCTCTTCTTCGACACGTTTGTTCTAAACCTCCTCTTAGGGCACTAAAGATGGTCTTTGAAGAAAATAAGGACCTCTAGTATGTTTCTATAGAAATTTAGAAGAGAAATGGGCAATTGTTTTCTTATATTAAAATCTCAAAATGTTGTGAAGAGGAGAGGGAGGAGGTGCCCTTTTATAAGAGAGGAGAGGGGCACTTTTTGGAAACCTCCAAAATATTAATTTACAATAAACTCAAACCCCACATAAAAACCTCTAAAATGACTCAACTTTGAAGATGATATGATATATGGTTGTAATCTCATTAAAGACTAAAATTTAGACATGTAGGAAATTTATTTTAAACCTTATCATTTTGTTTTATCCTAATTTAATCTATTTAATTTTATTTGTGGTAATAAGATTCTAAATTATAAATTGGTATAAATACTTACTTATGTGTTGTAAATTGTCCATAATTGGATAAAATATGACATGTTATAACATATAAATTTCAATTTATAATTTGTAAATATTTTTGTGATTTTTAAACAATTTAATAATATGTTATTTTTATAAAATATCAATAGTGTCAATTTTGAAACTATTCAATTATTAGAATTTAAATAAAATACAAACAGAATATATATTCCAAAAAAAATATTTTATAGATCCCTCACATGGAATATGAATCTTTAAAATTAGTGGATCACATTAAATAGTTCATATAATATTTATTTTAATATTTTTAAAACCATTTATTTTATATTTCAATCAATAAAATAATTTCTACATCACAATTGTGTCACCATTAATGATACATATTTAATCCTTAAAAATTATAAATAAATTTAAATGATGTATATAGTTTTATTATATTTCTGGTGAATATTTATTTTCTAAGTTTTATGAATTTCATCACTAAATTAAAATTATTACACTTATAAGATATAAGAGAGTGACATGTTGTCACTTTATTTGGTTTTAATAATAATTAAATTCTTTTCAGGGTAAAAAGTCCATAAAATGAATCTATTCTGACCCTTAGGTGATATGGGTCGACTTTTATTCATCCAATAGAATTTTTCAGGTGTTAGGGTAATTTTATAATCTTATTTGTACCCTTAATTGCCCGATTTACCTTTAACTGTAGTAAATAAAATTTTCCGTAGTTACTATTCAAAATGTTTAAAAATAAAAATTAGATAATTAACATAATTTGGAAATAATGATTCCAAATATGAAATCAATTTTTTCAAATTCAAAACACAAAAGTTGCAGTATTTAATTTAAAATTAATCCTGCTATTTAGAAAATGGGTTTTAAAAGTTAAAACATTGCAAAAGATTGAAATGTTTCTACCTATGAATTCAATGTAAAATTAATGATAATGACTTGAATTATATTAAATAGTAAAAACATATTCTCTATATACTTTAAAACCATTCAATATTATAATTTAACCATATAAATTATTTTAATGAAAAAGTTGTTTTTAATTAAAATTTTACATATTTTTACTATTCATCAAAATATGAAAGTTAACAGAAAAATATTAAAAAATTATCCAAAGTATATTTTTATATAAATATTTCAATTAATAAGTTTATTTTTTCAAATTAAACTCATAAATGTGTCAAAAACTAGATTTAATGTGGGTGTTCCATCAAAAGGCGGCGAAATTGCATTTTTTGAAAAATACTTATTTTACCAGAAAAATTTATTTTGTTTTCATACCATGTTCTAGAATATGTGTAAGATGAATGATATTGTTATAAAATTCAAAATTTGGTTAATACTATTCGTAACGGTTAGTTCATAATAATATATCATTTTTTAGTGAAACTCGGTATTGCGTACAACACAAGCTATTGAGGAAGGTCGCTCTTTCATATAACACAAGCCAAGAATAGTGTTGCATATATTACAAGCTAATATATTGTTGTGTATAGAGGAATATAATCTTGGTTTAGCGTACAACACAAGACATCAATGAAATTAAAAATAATATTTCTCATAAAATCTCGGGGTGTTACAGTTATAATACGAGGATAAGGATTTTAATTTCAATTTTTTGTGGATTAAAAACCCGTTCACATTGTTTCATGGGTTGGGACACATTGTTATTAATATCTATCCACTGAATTTAATTTCCTTGCTGGGATTCTAGAAATGGTTCCTATTTTAGTTTCACAACTAAAATAGCAATTTTCCAACAATAAAAACCTCTATTTTACAAGGCCACACAATTTGAAGGAGAGGCTACATGGTTTAGTATATGTGCTAAACATTTTCCGTCCTCTAGAATCAATACATAGGGCACATAGTTTTCTCGGACAAACCAGATGTTTTTCCCTAACTGTGGACCAATTGTGTATAGACCCAAAACATCTAAAAATATTCAAAACTTCTTAGAAATGACCAAGAACAAGATTCAACAAAAATTTTTCAAAACAAGGGTTAAAAGTACCTAAAAGTGGGTAATGAAATGTTACAATAATACAAAGTATTATTTTTTTGACAATCATATCTATTTTATTTTATGAGTGATATTTATCAATGGTCTTTTTGAATTTATGATGGTTATATGAAATATATGAGGATTTTATTTCAACATTTTTACTTTAAGGATATGAAAACATATATTAAATGGTATAAACAACCTCAAAATGTTATTTTATGAAAAGGTTATATTTTTGGGATAACTACTAGATAACAAATTATTGAGGTATGAATAACTCTATTGTTTAATATATGATTTATGTTGATATAGTAAAGGGTGGTTTTATTTTGAAGAAGTAAGTTAGATAACATTGGTAACCATGGGACTGATAATTGAATTATTATTTGTTGATGATGTTTATCTCATTTTTGGGTTTATATTGACTAGTGTGTGATTTTATGAACTAATGGTTGAACATAAGAGTTAATTTTAGTGGAATTTAATATTTCCCAATGTTTTAAAGTATTTATATTTAATTTTTTTGGTAAAGGTATACTCTAGATAATATATAATTAGTGTATACACCATAAATGTTGTTTAAAGAATGATAACTGTATTGGTATAACCAAAGATAATAAGGTAAATGTTACATCAAAAGTTTTATATATAATAATATATATGTTAAGAATAACCTCCCCTAATTTCATCAATTTGAAATAATTAAAATTTTGAATAAATTATTTATTTAATGGGGTAGAATGAAACAACTTGAGATTTTGGATCCTTTAAATTGGTACTATCTTCGACAGTTTTTGTCATATAGAACACAAAACTAAAATAATAAATGGCTAAAAAAACCATGAAATATTAAAATTATAGGAATAAAACAATAATTAGTAAATAAATGGATAAAAATAAATTATAATAGTTACATATTAGTAATTTTCATTGATGAACATTTTAAAAGAAAGAATTATTTTTGAAGAACCATTTTAAAAAAAGAGTATTGTATTTTAACTTAATAAATTATAAGTGATCATTGTCAAAAGTTTTAAGTAATAGGTATTATTTATATTTATAAAGTAATATATATATATATTTAATTATTTATAAATATATATGAAATAAGATTAAAATACATGAGGTTTGAAAATGAAATTTTTAATAAAATCAATTTTTATTAATATATTTTATTTTTATTTATAATACAGTTAATAAATTTTATAAATTTTATTTTTTAAAAAATGGATAATTTTTTAAAACATGTCAATAATATTGTAAGATAATTATTTTGTATTTTCTGAACATATTAATTTTAAGGTGAATAGCGAAAACACTATTTTTTTAAATAACAAGACTTTTAGGAAAGTATTAGTATATAATTATAAATATGAAATTAAGAAAACCTATTTATATGATAAAATATATATTTTATAAGTTTATTTATAATTTTAACAACATGGGTTTTAATTTAAAAACCCATATTTTACATTTTTGAATTTAAGATATATTTTTCTAAAATATTGTTTTTTAATAAAATATTCATTGATTATTTTAAAATTGATTTTTATAACATTTATAAATTCAATATTATTAAATTTATATCAAATTTTTAATAATTTGGTCTAAATTTTATTTTATACACCATTTTATTTTTGGGTATCAAGGATAAATTTCATAGTTAAAAACTAGTTACTCTAGTGAAAACTAAAATGGTAAAAATGAGAAACCTTAGAGATACATGGATTAAAATGATTAAAAAATATTTATAATTTGGGGGATGTAGGTGTTTATAGTCCTTATAAATTATTATATCCATTATTTATCATATTTTGAGCCACATTCCTTGATATTTACTTCCCATTATTGATGTTTTTTTTGGTATTTCCAAAAATGTCACCCCTTTTAACTTGTAAAAGGGATTCTTATCTCCTCACTTACCTTTATAGTAGAACCCCATTAGTTCAAAAAAAAAATCTTTCCAATACTATCCTAAAACTATTATACATTGTAATGAAGTTATTTTCTTATCAAAATACCATGACTCAAAGGCTTGGACCCCTTTGAAAAGGAGATAATCCAAGAAGTGAAGTATAGGTTTTTAACCTCTCTTTTTTGTTTTATATTTATTTATATAATTTTCTTAGTAATAAAATTTATTTTTACCATATTAATATAAATAAATTAGTAAAATTACTATAATGGTATGTTATAATAATGATGGTACCAGAATTAACCCACTTTACCTTTTATATTAAGATATATAAAATTGTCACTCATGCATTGTGCGGACTACCACCTCCACGATACTTTGTGTTCCATTTTACTTCACCATAATAAAATAATAATATAAACGATAAATTAAATAAATAATTATGATATTTATATTAGTTTTCTTATAATGAAAAAAATATAACATATTACTCCTTTCTCCCATTTTATGGGGGATACAATCATGAACCATGAGTATGTGTGTACTACCATCTCTAAGGAACGATTGATTTCCATTTATTTACCAAAAATAGTGGATGTAAATAATAATGAGTTTACAAGATAAATATAATATTTATGATATCATTAATGTTATGCTATAATAAATTGGAGAATCTATTAATGAAATTATCAGTAAATGATCATCTTTAATTAAATAATTTAAAATAAGCATACTAAGAGAAAAATATTCTCATTCATATTATGAAATATTTTTAAATACATTAATTTTTTTAATTCCTTCCAATTATGATATATAAAACTAATTTAAAATAAATAATATCCTTATACTACTAGTATAATGATATTATAGCTAAATAATTTTATGTCCATCCATTAATCATGGTGTGTTCTTTTTTGGGTTGATTCAACCACCCACATGAATAATGATATCAAAATATATCATGGATTACCATGAGAACTTAAATAATAAAATAATTATAAGTTAATAATCATTTAAATATCCATTATTTGTTCTATAATGGTTATATAAGGTATTTTACTCATTATTAAAATCTCATTTTCATTCTCTAAAATCACCAAAATAATCCAGCACCGATTCAATTTTCACTCAAACATAAGAAAAAATAGTATAATAAATAAATATTTTATAATAATAAATATTCTATATTAAATTAATTATGTAATAACAACGTTACCAAAAATGGATCTAATAGTATTAATTTTATTATTCAAAATATTAATAATGTGCTCAAAATGAATATGGAAGATGATAAGGGTTTTGTATCAAAATTTCCTTCTTTGAGTCACATTTTCTTTTATGCACCTAATTTCTTTTTAATGGCGTGTATATAACCTTTTTTTATATAATACCATGAATTATATTTATCATTGTATTTTAACTTCTATTTCATTATATATATATATCTCTCAATATTTCATGGGGGTTTTATATGAGTGTTTCTTAAGCTATAAGGGTTTTTAATATCGATTTCTCTTTATTTAGACATGTTTTAATGTTATAAATAAATTTATTATTTACATGATGTATATAATTCACAAGAATTTATTTTGTAATAATAAATTATTTAATTCATGGGATTTATATATTCATATGATTTTTAAGCTTCTAATGAATTTTCATTAAGAAATTACTAAAGCATCAAGGGTTATGATATCTCAATAACCGTTCATTGAGTTATACCCATCTTTATTGAACATTTTTGATAAAATTTGGATCAAATAATCCTTATAATTATATTATGTTATATAATATATTTTATTTCTATGTAATTGTCTTTTATATCCATGTCTTCTTCCATGATGATTTCATTTATAGTGTGTGTTATAATTGAGAATAATTCCTATATTTTCTAATGAACCTTTATTTTTTATTTCTTCGTTTTCCCCTTATATAAAATTTTAAATTTTTATTTGTAAATCTTTAAAAAATTTATCTATATTCACCATCATATTTTTAATTACTAAATTTTTAAAAGTTTGTTTTATCATCTCTTAAAATGATGTCAATTTTAACAAAATTATATTTCTTTGATATAAAATGATTTTAATTTCATGCTCATATATTTTTTATTATAACATATATTTTATTATAAATGAAAATTATTCCTTAAATATTATTTGTTTCCACATATAATATTTTAAATGTATCTTTGAAACCTTATGAAAAAAAATTAAAATTATTTTAATCATTGTTATACAAACAATTTATAAGGGTTTCAAAGATATAAATTTTTAAAATTTTTTATTCTATTGTCCTCTCTGTACCAAAGAATCTATATTTTGAAAATATTGGTCAAAAAAATTTACCATTTAAAACTTTATAAAATGTTTTTTGGATAAGTTTAATTACTCTATTTTATAAAAAAAATTAATGATATTTTAAAAAATTATTGTTTCTTAATGTTTTACTTATATTTTTTATCTCTAGCTCAGAGTGCTTTATCTCATACCAAGTGATGGTCACGGTTATCCTCTATATGATTTTATGATAACCATATATTTTTATGTATTTTTCTTCTATTTTAATGTTCTTTGAATATTTGGGATTTGATTTAACAAGTTCATCCACCTTATCTCTCTAGGTGTACAATGTTGATATTTTAGGGGTGTTTTATAAAACTAGTTTCTTTTCCATACGTTATTTAATGAAAATTTTGAAATGTTATGAAACAAATTTTATTTCCCTAGTTTCAATATAACTGGAAATTTCATGATACCCATTTATATTTCTATGGGTTATTTTATTATGTGATGATTATTTTCATGTGGGACAAAAATTTGTCGATTATAAGATGAGTGAGGCCTATATATAAATCCAATGCATTGGAAAAAGATTATATCTAATGAGATAAAAAATTATATGTGAATAGGTTAGTGATTAGCTAGGATAAAAAAATGCGAGTGTGATGATATTTAGTTATACTCACAATTTTATGTGTGAATAGGTCAGTGAGTATCTAGGTTAATAAAGGGTGAATGTGATAGAGTTTAACTATACTCACAGTTTTATGTTTCAATGGGTTTGCGAGTAGCCATGTTCACAAAGATAAGAAATCCTATGTTTATAATTATGCCACTTTATTTCTTATGTCCCATATATTATGATTTATGCATCATGTTTTTTTGTGTGTTCCATGATGAAGGTTTGATCATTTGTTCTTATGTGTATATATTTTTTCTTATGGACACATATTTTATGATATATGTTTTTATGGGGTATGATTATATTATGTACATTGATTATAACCATATTCTCATCTTATGATCACATATGATCACTAATTATTTTCACTTATATTTACCCTTACTAATAATTTGATATCACCCATTTATTATGTTTCCTTTCCCCCATGTTATTAAGAAAACTATTATATAAGATTTTTATAGAGGTGTATATTTTTGGAAGAAGTTTATAGAGATGTTAAAGACCTGTTAGGGATTATATAATTGTTTCTTTAATGGGAAAATTTCTAGTAGTTGAAAATACATTAGTTTTAATAGTTAATGTTTTATAATAATTATTTTTCTTTGATATTAAATTTTATTATAGAGTCTAAGGAGAACTATATTGATGTAAAATACCCAGCCTTGATATATAGGGTGAAAATGAGTTATATGTAAACTGCCTTCTATTGTCTATTTTTAATTTTATGATATATACACCATATTCTATATCAACCCCTTCTGAAACATTTTGAACATTAAAACAGACTCATATTTGTGTTTCATAAACCTTAATATATTGAACTATATAAATTGATAAATGAAGGTTGTGAAGTAATGATAAACTTTGATGGACTAGTATCTCATTGGTCCATAGATATTAGAGTGAATATGTTCAAGATTTTGAGTAAACTGAATATCTACCTTCTGATGATTTTTTGACTATTCTTCCTTTTTCACATGTTTTAGAAATAATATACCTTTTTTCATAAGTTGATAATGATATATAATTGATTATATAATAGATATTTTTCCTGTGATCTCATAGACACAGATATCCAAGTCTTATGGACCACAATTCATTTTTATCATGAACGCTCTAATAAAAAGCAACTTGGATTTTAAATTTAGAATAAATCGCTATCATTTTTGTCTCTATTGGTAATAATATTTCCACCATTTGAACATTTTATAATGCAAGAATCAATTTTAAAGATATATTAATTCCCATATTCACATAGCTGGATAACACTTGGTAATTTGTGTTTAAGTCCATTAACATGCAACAACATCTTCATATTTCAAGTTTCCTGATTTAATTTCAGTTGTTCAAACCAATTTTATTTTAATAGAATAGTCATTTCCAAAAATAAAGACACATCCATCATATTATTTTATTTGTTTTATTTTTATCACATCTCTTGTAATATGGGAAGAATATATGCTATTGAGAATCCATGTCTTCTCCATTTTTCTAGATTTTAGGGAAACCTCATCTAATAATATTTTCTCTTTCATCTTCCCTATACCAAATATTTTTTTTGTATGAGTGTGAATTTTAAATTTAATTATTCATAAATTCTCCTAAATGATGACTGGATTGATCAAACCTTCCATATACCTTATCAAGACATTCATATATGTTTTTTCTTTTAAATTTTTTTCTTTATAGACTTTTATAATTATAATTTTTCTTAAAAATCCATACCATGTAACTAATTTATTAATAGTTTCTCATTATTCTAGTATTAATACCCATTGACTCATTACTTTTCCCTTGAAGTGACATATTACACAAACAATTGTAATATTTATTTCAAAATTATTTGTAGGACCTACAATAACCATTGAATATTAATCTATCATAATAATATAAATTTTGGTTGAAATATTATGTTTAAGGTTGATCAAAATTAATTTATTTCTTATTACTTTGATTTGGAGTATTATTTATATGTGAGTTATCATATAATTTTGAATTCTTTTTAAAGGAATTGTATTTTTCAATGTCCATTTTTGTCCATGTATTCTCTTTCTTTATTGTATAACTTGTATTGTTAGTTGAAATAATATTAAAAATATATTTATTATTAGGTTTATTTTGAAAATATTTTTTATATATAGCTTCTAAAAAATTTGATGAAGATTTTTGTTCTTCTTTTTTTACAAAAAAATATCCAGTCATTCTTTTTATAAATAATTTCAACTTTAAGACATCTTGATTGTGTCCTGCCCAACTCAACTTCCTTCATAGAAAATTTCTTATCATTTTTATTTTAAAATATTTTATTGTCATGAAAATTTTACTATGAGGGATTTAATTTCATCAAGATACCATTTTTATATTTTAAGAAAATCTTCAACTCTATATTTTATACCAAGAAATATGGATTACTTATTTATTTGGGAGTTTTTCTTATGACATGCATCGGGTTATAATCTCAAAAAATATAATCTATATGTTTCTTTACTCTATCATGCTTCAACTATAGAAGAATCCTCAAGTTTCTCCACATGATCCATGAGGTTAAGGATTTTTTCTAGAATATATTCATCTCATGAATTACTTTCATTTGATGAATTCTCATCTTCTTTTAAAATATTTATCATCTTTATTCTTTTGGAGCACATTCCTTTTATCTTCCTGAATTATTTAACTTATCTAGAGTTTTTACCACAATTATTCTCATGAGGCTTGTTCATTTGTTCATATTCTTCAAACTCACAATTTCTTTTCATGGGAAGTTGAGGAAAATTGGATGATTTATTCTAACTTAAAACATTTAAGAATATATTTTACCTTATACTTTCCTTTATATTTTCTACGTTTCTTTCAGATAAAGTCCTTTACTTTAGAATATTCTTCATTATTCAAAAATAAATATTCCAATATGTGGGATTACTCTTCTTATTATGAAATATTGAGTATCTTAATTACTTAAAAATAAGTTTAATATTTATCCTTCTTCTTAAAAACTAGATCATTTCATATTTCATTGGAAATTATAATGCTGTGAAGCTCATTCATACTAATAGTTTATCCATCCTCAATAATAGAAATTTTTTTGGTCAAATCTATCATAAAAATTAAACATTAATGTTTTCAAAATAGATGAGTCTAACAACATTTCTCCAAAACCTATAATATTATTAACTATTTAATTTAACCTTTTTGAAATATTCATCGATTTTCTCTTCCTCTTCCATTTTGAGAACTTCAAATTTACTTATCCAAATTTAATGTTTTTCTTATTTCACTATTACATCACCGTCCAAAATTCTTTCAAGACTATCCAAAATATCCTTATTCATTTGATGTCCCATAACCTTTGGAAAAAATCTTTTATAAATAAACATAAGAATGAAAATTTGAAACTTACCATCATTTTATTGATTTATCTTGTCAAAAAAGTCATTGGAGAATGCTTTTATCTTTATGGGAATCCAATGGTTTGTGCATCCACCACTTCTAGGAAAATTAAATTAAGATAGGTATCATTATATTAATATAACCAAAATAGTTATTTCCATCAAAAGTATTAACTCATCTACTATTAATGGAATTTAAATTCTTCATACTTTAAAAAATGGATCTACAAAGGATTTCATGCTCTGATAAGAATTTAGGTGAGTGTGGATATTGCACCACTGTTGGGGGTTATTAGTAGTAATATTTTTACAATTTCCTTCACTTATAAATAATTATATTCAAAATGTTAGTGTTTTGAACCGTTCAACTTTATAGCTTATCCTCACCCCTATGAAATGTTAATAATGATAAAAATCATGGAATATAGTTTTTAATAGGTTCAATCTAAATGTGGGTTCCTACTCTCTGATAAAACTATAATAACTTGAGAGACAAATGTTTCACTAAGATCCTAAAAAATACAAATGTGGATAGGTGAGTAATCAACCGTAACCAAAATAATGGTGGGAAGGAATCACCCTTGACCCAAGAAAGTTGGTTATCACCAATTACAACAGCTTCCCACACCAAACTAAGAAATATTGCTTACAACTCTAACTTATTAATCTATAATGAATATATTTCTGTGAGACTTCATATAATAAATTTATAAGATTATTCTCCAAACTCAATCATTTGGAATTTTGTATCTGGAAATTCTTTCTTCCGAAACATGGTTCTTCCAGAACATTATGTTCGATCCTTCTTAAGAAACTTTTTAGCTTCTCGAACATCTTCTTCCAATATTCTTTAAATCATCGATCAATGATTTAAAATTTTCAACAACATCTTAGAACAAGCCAACTCTATTTTATATACCATGAAACCACAAAAAATTAAGGGAATTTGGAAAAATAAAAATATGAAATTCCCTCTCAGACATTCATTGGTTTGAATATATTCAAAAAATCTAATGTAATCCGAGTTTACATTAATCACATGAAATTTCTTAAAACTCAACAAAACACACATTTTGAACTCTTCCCCAAAATACAGTGAGAAATGATTTTTTTCTTTCATGAATGTTTTTTCACTGAATGTGATGCACAACATTGTCACAATGTGCAGAGAGTTTAAACATGAAGGAAACTCCATTAGGTAATACTATTTCTTATATGTCTAGTGATCTTTGCAATTTTCTATTCTATGATCTTTATAAAATTATATATGATGGATTTTTAAATATATATTCAAAAATCTTTGTAAAATTTTGTACGATAACCTTTATAATTCTCAATCATGTAAAAATTATTAATCATCTATCTAGTAACCTTTATAAATACCTATATGGTACAAATTTTTAAAAGTCTATCCAGTAATATTTATAATTCTTCATCCAATAAAATTTTGTAATAGTCCATTCGGTAACCTTCATAATTATACATTTTGTATAAATTATAAAAATTATATTCAGTAATAATCTAGAGATTTATCTTTCTAAAATAATCTTTAGATGGAGTTATAAAATCTATTTCTGCTCATTATGTGTGAGATGGATTTCATAAAAGTTTACCTGATGGGATCATTCCTATAACTATTCTACCTATCCATCAAATAATTTGTAAAGACCCGTAAAATTCAAGGGAAATTTTTTCTTAATTTTCTTTAGAATTTTACAAGAGCGCGGTTTCTGACGGCACCTGATTCCGAGGCCCGGAGTGCCCGGAATCATTTTCCGAAGTTTGGCTCGGGTACGTTCAGTGAACGAACGAGCGGGAATTCCTAAATTTTGATCCGGTGCTCGGAATTGAAATCCGAGGGCACCGATGAACTCGCAGCGCCGATATTCGCTTAAAGAGACCTTTTCGGAAGTTGCGTTTGTTGCTGGTTGAAAGTTAGTTTTTGGGTTTTTAGTTTAAGTTAAATAAAATTCGTGAAGAACAAATTTTATTTTAACTTGTTAAATCCTACCAAAGGGGGTTGGAAGTGGGACCCACATCCACTTAACCTCCCTTGGGAGGATTAAGTGTGGTGGGGCCCACACGAAGCTCCCAACCTTTCATCTTCTCCCAACTCCCTTAACCCCTCTTTAATGACTTGAGTTATTTAATTTTGGAGTTAATCTTTTTGAAATTCAAACCTTTGAAATTCTTTTGTTAGGTTTGTTAATAAAATAAGCTCTTATTTTATTTGGTTGGGTGAGAACACTTTGGCCACCTTGAGAGCTTTTGGGAGCTTTTCTTCTTCTTCTTCAACTCTGATGAAGAACATGAAGAACCTTCGAACTTGACGAAGAACGCTCAAGTTCCGACGAAGAACGCCGCTCCGCTCTTCTTCGTCTTCCGTGTCAACGAGAGGGAACGCCGCTTCCTCCTCGGATTCCCTTCGCCGACATACGAAGTTTCGCCAACGACGTATCACATCGGACGCACCTCTTCGTCATCGGATTTGACGAACGACGACCGCGACGCCCGACCTCCGCGACGTTGTCTTCCGCGGAACGTTGTCAAATCTACGAACCTATACCCGAGGTAGGGGTTGTTGATTATTGTTTAATTATTTTATCCTTGTTCGTGGTTCAAGCATAACTGACGTATGGATTTTTATAAAAGTGTTATTGTTTAACGTGAGGGGGCCGGACCGCTTGAACACGGCCGAACCCCCTCCATCGTTCTTGTTGAATTGCTTTGCGGGTGGAAACAAGATGGCGTGGTGCCGTCGTACCACGCGGTTAATCGTGCGTTTATTTTACGCAACACCGTCGCGCGCGCACCATGGAAGAAACATCTTGAACGCGACGCCGTCGCGCCGCGTTGAAAGAAATCAAGGCACGGAGGAGGGGCGCGGTTCCGTCACACCGCGCCGGACGACGAACACCGCGGCCGGTTCCGGGCCGCGGCGGAAAGAGAAGACCGGCGGCCGAGCCGCCGGCGTCGGAAGCCGAAGAGGGGACCGGATTTTCCGGTCCCGTTGGAGAAAACCGGTCGGCCAGATGGCCGGCCGGATGGCATTAAACCGGGGGAAATTAATCCCCCGGCCGGCTCACAAAACCCCCCTCTTTATGAGGGGGGCAGTTTCCATGAAGGGGGGGCAGCAGACCCCCGGTTTTTCCTTCAAGCCGGCCCCCACGTGGGGGCCGTTTTTAATCAAGGGGCGCGGCATTTAGCCGCGCCGTCATTCCAAGAAAGCGGGGGAATTGATTTCCCCCGCTCTACCTTCGTGCGGCGCCAGGACGCCGCGCCGCCGGCCGCCGGCCGGCCGGGTTGGGTCGGACCCGGGTCGGTTCGACCCGGTTCGGGCCGACCCAGGGGGGGGGGGGGTCGGGCCGGGTCGGCCCGGACCCGGACCCCCCGTTTCGAATCATTTTCGGTCTTTTGGACATAACTTGAGCCACGGACCTCCGATCGACGAACCGTCTGCGGCAACGCGATCCTTGGATCGAGACGGTCGTTTCAATTTATCGCACTCAAGGTTTCGGATTACTTTGAGTTCGGCCGGGTTGGTTCGTTCACGAAACCAACCGGGCCTTCGGAGCGGAAACACTCATATCTTGAGCTACGGACGTCCGATTGACGTGCCGTCAGCTGTGTTGTGTTCCTCTTAGTGAGAAGAATCTTTTGGCATACTCCGCCCGAGGTTTGGACACAGGTGGAGTACGGTCGGGTTGGTTTTGCCTTAAAAACCAACCGGGCCCCGAGGACGAAAATGCCAATAACTCTCAGACCGGGCGTCCGATCGACGCGCCGTCTGTTGCGTTGAGTTCCTGTTGACGATACGGAACTTTTGGATACATCAACTCTGGACTTTGTGATAGTTGATGTATCAGCCTCTCGGCTCGTGGAGCGGACCCTCCGAACGAGCTTGCTGTGTGCGGGAACCCTAGTGCTGGCTGCGACTGTTACTGTGACTACTACTGCTACTACTGCTACTGTGACTGCAACGACGATAGTACAGAGATCCTGTGTGGATTCGACGACGACGACTACAGCACTCAGCGATCCTACGTGGATCAGTGCTACAGGTCCTATGTGGGCCCGATCCTGTGTGGGTCCGATCCTGTGTGGGTCCTTGCGCTCAGCGGTCCTGTGTGAACCAGCGCCTACAGGTCCTGTGTGGGCCCGATCCTGTGTGGGTCTTTGCGGGGGTTAGTTACATATCGATCCTTCGTGGGTCCGACGACTTAGATGGATCAGAGATCATCTTTATCGTCCTTTGAAGAAGTATACCTGTGTGAGCTGAAATCTGTTGCTTTCCTGTGTGGATTGTGTTGTGCAATCCTGTGTGGATTACGTTTTTCTTTCCTATGTGGAATACGTTTACTTTCTTGTGTGGACTGAGTTGTACTTGGGCTTGGAGGTTGGAGCGTATTTGAAATTGATGACTTAGGTATATGTATGGGTATATACCTAAGCAGTAACGGTTATTACTTCGTGATTGTTCCTTTCTTCGTGGTTTATCCTTTGTGGATTTGAGAGACCTTCAGGGGTCTCGGGGTCTCTACTGAGTAGATTATACTCACACCTACACGGGCTTTGCCCGCACTACGTTGTGTTGGTTGCAGACGAAGGACAGCGTTGACCTTAGCTGAGGCTTGCAGAGCGGGACGGTACCCGGAGGTGGACCACTGGGCGGGACGTGCACGGAGCGGACGGCGGGACCCGTGGAGCAGAGGAGCTATCTGTACCCACCCTTCAGGTGGGATTTCTGGTGGACAGCTCGGTGTAGCGGCTTTTACTTTTCAGTTGCTGTTTTCCCTTTCGAGTTGTACTTTACTTTCAGTTTGGGTTTGTATACTGGACCATTTACTTTTCCGCACTTTCAGTTGTACTCTGCTTTTTCTTAGTGTTTACTTTCCGCTTGCTTACTCTGTGGTGTTTGTTTACTTACAAAGGCAATGCCTTCCCTTTTTATCGGGATTTACGCCTTGATGCTAGTCGCCAGCCCCTGGCCTTTGGAAGGCGGGCTTGGGGTAGTCACGGCACGGACCCCGAGGGCGGGTCGTGACAAATTGGTATCAGAGGAGTTCGGTTCTACCGTGAACTCTGATCTTTTCTATGTGAAGCAATAATGTTTAGCGTATTGAGTGTGGTTATCAGTCCAGGGAGTCCAGTGTTGGTGCGGCGGCCGACGTATCCGTACACCAGGACCCTGACTTCTGATTTCCGACTTAATGCACGAAAACATTGATTGCGTGTGTGTTTCAAAGTTTTCTTTTTGATTACTTATATCAGCTCACCAGGTATACTGTTCTGACCGTGGCGCACCTGTTTCCTTTTCAAGATGGCCCCACGATGGCAGCCAGCTAGGGTTCCGAGAGTCAAGCGTGACGACAGCCCACTGAGCGACGAGGCCTCGGTGCAGGGCCCTTTGTCAGCAGTGGCACCGGCGGTAGCTCTACTCGCCGAGCCCCCGATGCTTCCAGCAGCAGCCGCTGACGATGCACGTCGCCTCAACGCACTGCATGAGTTTCAGCGCCAGCGACCGCCCAGGTTTCGCGGGGAGACGGATCCCCAGGCAGCAAAGGACTGGCTGGAGGCAGTGGTACGAGTGTTTAGGCTAGTGAGGACACCAGCAGACCTCATGGTGATCCTCGCTGCGAGCCTACTACACGCAGCAGCAGGACGATGGTGGAGTTTGATGCTCCAGGTGCACGATGAGGCATCTCTACTTTGGACGGACTTTGAGAGCCTCTTCCGCTCGGAGTTCGTCCCAGCCACCCTTCGTGCGGTGCGTATCCAGGAGCTTCTACAGCTGCGGCAGGGCAGTATGACGGTCGCTCAGTACTTGGCGAGATTTACCAATCTCTTGCGCTACTCGACCAACATGGTACGGGACCCATTCTTCCGGGCCCGGACTTTTGAGCAGGGTTTGAGACACAAGATCAGGGCATCACTGATCTACCTCAGCATACCGACTCAGACAGGAGTACTGGAGCGGGCCCTTCTGATCGAGAGCTTCCTTTCTGAGTCTACACCAGCACAGAGACCCACCGCAGGGCGGCACGTGGCAGAATCATCTGCAGCAGGCAGTCGACGGATGACTCAAGGGTCCAGACAGACCAGACCTTCGGGAAGATGACCTCAGGACACTGGCTCAGCAGTGCGGGGCACACAACGCGGAGCCAGTCTTTCGAGAGGCAGACATTGCTACTCGTGCGGCGGGCAGGGCCACATGGCTCGTGACTGCCCGACCCGCCGTGCCGAGGAGCAGCTTACGGTTGAGGGACCACCGAGGCAGAGGCAGAGGGTCGACCGTGGCGGTCCGCAGGGAGGAGGCGGACAAGGCAGAGGAGCTGGACGAGCAGCCGGTGGTGGGCGACGCTTTGAGGCTCTGCCACCACCACCACCAGGAGGTCCACCCCGACCACAGGGAGCTGGCGGGCAGCGACAAGCACAGATCCAGGCAGCAGAGGCCTACGACCACGACGCACCCGAGATGATTCGAGGTACTATCTGTGTCTACTCCACCCTTGCTGCAGTTCTTATAGACACAGGAGTGAGTCACTCTTTCATAGCCGCTGCCTTTGTTCGGAGCTCGGAGATTCCGACAGAGTCGTTGGCTCGATCCTTACGGCTAGAGACTCCTACGGGAGCAGACTCGACGATTACGCACTAGTGCCGGCAGTGTGATCTTACTCTAGGAGGCGAGAGCTTCGACTGGGATCTTCTTGTAGCAGCGTCGAGGCCTTACGACGTCATCTTGGGCATGGATTGGCTGTTTACGGTCCATGCACAGATTGACTGTTTTAGGCGCAAGTTGCGATGTGTACGCACCGACGGGAGCTGGTTCACCTTCACCGGCGAGAAGGGAGCCTTAGCAGCACAGGATGGACTTCCGCGGAGGAGAGGGCAGCCCATTACTCATCAGTTGGCTAGCCTTATCCTTGGAGCAGTTGACGTGCGGAGTCCTGGTTTTCCTGCAGTGGTGGATCAGTTTGCAGACGTTTTTCCCGACGATGTTCCAGGGCTACCTCCTCGCAGATAGGTAGACTTTTATATTGAATTTTACCCCGGGACAGCCCCGATATCCACTCCAGCATATCGGATGGCCCCCACTGAGCTTCGAGAGCTACGGGTACAGTTGGAGGACTTGCAGGGCAAGGGGTTCATCCGACCCAGTGTTTCACCCTGGGCTTCCCCGATTTTGTTCACCAAGAAGGCGGACGGGAGCTTGAGACTTTGTGTTGACTATCGTCTCCTGAACCAGGTAACAGTGAGGAACAAGTATCCGCTACCGAGGATTGATGACCTCTTTGATCAGCTCAAGGGAGCACGGTGGTTCTCGAAGATAGACCTCAGGTCAGGCTATCATCAGCTCAGAGTCAGAGACGAGGATGTGAAGAAGACAGCCTTCAGATGTCGGTATGGCCATTATGAGTTCTTGGTTATGCCATTCGGTGTAACCAATGCTCCAGCAGTGTTCATGGCTCTCATGAACAGGATCTTTCAGCCATACCTCGATCGGTTTTTCGTAGTCTTCATCGACGACATTCTGATTTACTCTACGACAGAGGAGGAGCACGCCTATCACTTGCGAGTTGTACTAGACACACTCCGAGAGCACCAGCTTTATGGTAAGCTCTCGAAGTGCCAGTTCTGGATACGTGAGGTCCACTTCTTGGGACACGTTATCTCTGAGGCGGGAGTTGCAGTGGATCCCGCGAAGATTGAGGCTGTGTTAGCTTGGGAGCCACCCAGGAGCGTGACTGAGGTTCGGAGTTTCTTGGGACTAGCTGGATACTATCGGAGATTCGTGCCAGACTTCTCTAGAGTTGCGGCATCACTCACAGCTTTGACAAAGAAGGGGAAACCCTTCGTATGGTCAGACAGATGTCAGCAGAGCTTCCAGGAGCTGAGACAGAGATTGACCTGCGCACCTATCTTGAGGTTGCCTGAGGAGGGAGTAGGGTACGTAGTCTACTGTGATGCATCAGGGACCGGACTCGGATGTGTTCTGATGCAAGCGGGCAGTGATCGCCTATGGATCACGTCAGTTGAGGCCGCATGAGCAGAACTACGCTACCCATGACCTGGAGTTAGCAGCAGTGGTCTTCGCTCTGAAGACATGACGACACTACCTGATGGGCGAGGGCTTTACAGTCTTTTCCGATCATCAGAGTCTCAGGTATATCTTCTCTCAGAAGGACCTGAACCTGAGACAGCGGCGATGGCTCGAGTTCCTCCAGGACTATGACTTTGAGATAGTCTATACTCCTGGGAAGGGGAACGTAGTAGCCGATGCCCTCAGCAGGAGGACGGGCATTCAGCTACTTGAGGAGGCGACGAAGCATCTAGCCTCTTTGCAGATATCCTTCGTGGATAGAGATGGAGCAGCCTTCCTCCAGTATCTCACAGTCACCCCTCCACTACTGCAGCAAGTTAGGGAGGCACAGCGTGGGGACGCTGACTGTGAGACACGGCGTGCACAGATATCCTCGGGATAGGCACCTGATGGTTTCTACCTTGTAGCAGAGCACGACATCCTTTTCAGAGGACGTACCATGGTACCAGTAGCTTTGCGAGAGGAAGTGCTGAGAGAGTTTCACACTTCTCCTTTGGCAGTACATCCTGGAGTGGCGAAGATGTACCAGGACCTCAGACGACAGCACTGGTGGCCGGGCATGGAGAAGGCAGTAACAGAGTTCGTTTCTCGATGCCTCACCTGCCAGCAGGTGAAGGCAGAGCATCAGGTACCAGCAGGCTTGGTACAACCCTTGGAGGTTCAGGAGTGGAAGTGGGACGGCATATCTATGGACTTCGTGACTGGACTTCCACGCACTTCCAGAGGTCACGACTCCATCTGGGTGATTGTTGACCGACTCACCAAGTCGGCACACTTCTTACCCATCAGAGAGCAGGGCTCAGTGGAGAGCTTGGGACGTCTCTACGTTCAGGAGATTGTGCGGCTCCACGGCGTGCCATCATCTATCGTCTCCGATCGAGATGCTCGCTTTACTTCCCGGATTTGGAAGGGGTTACAGGAGGCGTTCGGGACGCATCTACGTCTGAGCACAGCCTTTCACCCTCAGACAGATGGTCAGACGGAGAGGACAATTCAAACTCTCGAGGACATGCTCCGCGCATGTGTCCTCGACTTTGGTCGTAGATGGGAGGACCACCTACCCTTGGTGGAGTTTGCGTACAACAACAACTACCACTCCACCATCGGGATGGCACCGTACGAGGCGTTGTACGACCGACCTTGTAGATCTCCTTTGTGCTGGACAGACCCCGGAGAGTTAGCACTGGTGGGACCGGAGATGGTCCAGGCCACGACAGAGAAGGTCCAGGTCATCCAGGAGCGGATGAGGACAGCTCAGAGCCGGAAGAAGTCATATGCTGACAGGAGGCGGAGGCCACTAGAGTTCGAGGATGGCGACCACGTCTTCTTGCGGGTCTCACCTCGACGTGGTATTCAGAGATTTGGCCGAGGCGGCAAGTTATCTCCGCGCTTCATCGGAACCTTCCAGGTCCTCAGTAGGGTTGGCGAGGTGGCTTATCGCCTGGCTCTACCACCTCAGTTGCACCGGGTGCACGACGTCTTCCACGTGTCTCAGCTGAGGAGATACGTGCACGACCCGATGCACATCATTGATCATGGGGAACTTGACGTTGACGATGGGGCGAATTTTACGGAGGTTCCGGTGGAGATAGAGGATCGACAGGAGCAGGTCCTGCGTGGGCGATCGATTCCTCTTGTGCGCATCAGATGGAAGCACGGGAATCTCCAGGAGAGCACATGGGAGCGGGAGGCTCAAATGCGTGCTCAGTACCCTCATTTGTTTCCCTAGTTTTTGGATGTATCTTTACGGGGACGTAAAGCCCTGAGGTGGGAGTAATGTAAAGACCCTTAAAATTCAAGGGAAATTTTTTCTTAATTTTATTTAGAATTTTACAAGAGCGCGGTTTCTGACGGCACCTGATTCCGAGGCCCGGAGTGCCCGGAATCATTTTCCGAAGTTTGGCTCGGGTACGTTCAGTGAACGAACGAGCGGGAATTCCTAACTTTTGATCCGGTGCTCGGAATTGAAATCCGAGGGCACCGATGAACTCGCAGCGCCGATATTCGCTTAAAGAGACCTTTTCGGAAGTTGCGTTTGTTGCGGGTTGAAAGTTAGTTTTTGGGTTTTTAGTTTAAGTTAAATAAAATTCGTGAAGAACAAATTTTATTTTAACTTGTTAAATCCTACCAAAGGGGGTTGGAAGTGGGACCCACATCCACTTAACCTCCCTTGGGAGGATTAAGTGTGGTGGGGCCCACACGAAGCTCCCAACCTTTCATCTTCTCCCAACTCCCTTAACCCCTCTTTAATGACTTGAGTTATTTAATTTTGGAGTTAATCTTTTTGAAATTCAAACCTTTGAAATTCTTTTGTTAGGTTTGTAAATAAAATAAGCTCTTATTTTATTTGGTTGGGTGAGAACACTTTGGCCACCTTGAGAGCTTTTGGGAGCTTTTCTTCTTCTTCTTCAACTTTGACGAAGAACACGAAGAACCTTCGAACTTGACGAAGAACGCTCAAGTTCCGACGAAGAACGCCGCTCCGCTCTTCTTCTTCTTCCGTGTCAACGAGAGGGAACGCCGCTTCCTCCTCGGATTCCCTTCGTCGGCATACGAAGTTTCGCCAACGACGTATCACATCGAACGCACCTCTTCGTCATCGGATTTGACGAACGACGACCGCGACGCCCGACCTCCGCGACGTTGTCTTCCGCGGAACGTTGTCAAATCTACGAACCTATACCCGAGGTAGGGGTTGTTGATTATTGTTTAATTATTTTATCCTTGTTCGTGGTTCAAGCATAACTGACGTATGGATTTTTATAAAAGTGTTATTGTTTAACGTGAGGGGGCCGGACCGATTGAACACGACCGAACCCCCTCCATCGTTCTTGTTGAATTGCTTTGCGGGTGGAAACAAGATGGCGTGGTGCCGTCGCACCACGCGGTTAATCGTGTGTTTATTTTACGCAACACCGTCGCGCGCGCACCATGGAAGAAACATCTTGAACGCGACGCCATCGCGCCGCGTTGAAAGAAATCAAGGCACGGCGGAGTGGCGCGGTGCCGTCGCACCGCGCCGGATGACGAAAACCGCGGCCGGTTCCAGGCCGCGACGGAAAGAGAAGACCGGCGGCTGAGCCGCCGGCGTCGGAAGCCGAAGAGGGGACCGGATTTTCTGGTCCCGTTGGAGAAAACCGGTCGGCCAGGTGGCCGGCCGGATGGCATTAAACCGGGGGAAATTAATCCCCCGGCCGGCTCACAAAACCCCCCTCTTTATGAGGGGGGCGGTTTCCATGAAGGGGGGGCAGCAGCCCCCCGGTTTTTCCTTCAAGCCGGCCCCCATGTGGGGGCCGTTTTTAATCAAGGGGCGCGGCATTTAGCCGCGCCGTCATTCCAAGAAAGCGGGGGAATTGATTTCCCCCGCGCTGCCTTCGTGCGGCGCCAGGCCGCCGCGGCCGCCGCGCCGCCGGCCGGCCGGGCCGGGTCGGACCCAGGTCGGGTCGACCCGGTTCGGTTCGACCCGGTTCGGGCCGACCCAGGGGGGGGGGGGGGGGGGTCGGGCCGGGTCAGCCCGGACCCGGACCCCCCGTTTCGAATCATTTTCGGTCTTTTGGCCATAACTTGAGCCACAGACCTCCAATCGACGAACCGTCTGCGGAAACGCGATCCTTGGATAGAGACGGTCGTTTCGGTTTATCGCACTCAAGGATTCAGATTACTTTGAGTTCGTCCGGGTTGGTTCGTTCACGAAACCAACCGGGCCTTCGGAGCGGAAACGCTCATATCTTGAGCTACGGACGTCCGATTGACGTGCCGTCAGCTGTGTTGTGTTCCTCTTAGTGAGAAGAATCTTTTGGAATACTCCGCCCGAGGTTTGGACGTAGGTGGAGTACGGTCGGGTTGGTTTTGCCTTAAAAACCAACCGGGCCCCGGGGACAAAAATGCCAATAACTCTCAGACCGGGCGTCCGATCGACGCGCCGTCTGTTGCGTTGAGTTCCTGTTGACGATACGAAACTTTTGGATACATCAACTCTGGACTTTGTGACAGTTGATGTATCAGCCTCTCGGCTCGTGGAGCGGACCCTCCGAACGAGCTTGCTGTGTGCGGGAACCCCAGTGCTGGCTGCGACTGTTACTGTGACTACTACTGCTACTACTGCTACTGTGACTGCAACGACGACAGTACAGAGATCCTGTATGGATTCGACGACGACGACTACAGCACTCAGCGATCCTACGTGGATCAGTGCTACAGGTCCTATGTGGGCCCGATCCTGTGTGGGTCCTTGCGCTCAGCGGTCCTGTGCGAACCAGCGCCTACAGGTCCTGTGTGGGCCTGATCCTGTGTGGGTCTTTGCGGGGGTTAGTTACCTATCGATCCTTCATGGGTCCGATGACTTAGATGGATCAGAGATCATCTTTATCATCCTTTGAAGAAGTATACTTGTGTGAGCTGAAATCTGTTGCTTTCCTGTGTGGATTGTGTTGTGCAATCCTGTGTGGATTACGTTTTGCTTTCCTATGTGGAATACGTTTACTTTTCTGTGTGCACTGAGTTGTACTTGGGCTCGGAGGTTGGAGCGTATTTGAAATTGATGACTTAGGTATATGTATGGGCATATACCTAAGCAGTATCGGTTATTACTTCGTGATTGTTCCTTTCTTCGTGGTTTATCCTTTGTGGATTTGAGATACCTTCAGGGGTCTCGGGGTCTCTACTGAGTAGCTTATACTCACCCCTGCACGGGCTTTTCCCGCACTACGTTGTGTTGGTTGCAGACGACGGACAGCGTTGACCTTAACTGAGGCTTGCAGAGCGGGACGGTACCCGGAGGTGGACCACTGGGCGGGACGTGCACGGAGCGGACGGCGGGACCCGTGGAGCAGAGGAGCTATCTGTACCCACCCTTCAGGTGGGATTTCCGGTGGACAGCTCGGTGTAGCGGCTTTTACTTTTCAGTTGTTGTTTTCCCTTTCGAGTTGTACTTTACTTTCAGTTTGGGTTTGTATACTGGCCCATTTACTTTTCCACACTTTCAGTTGTACTCTGCTTTTTCTTAGTGTTTACTTTACGCTTGCTTACTCTGTGGTGTTTTTTTTACTTACAAAGGCAATTCCTTCCCTTTTTACCGGGATTTACGCCTTGGTGCTAGTCGCCAGCCCCTGGCCTTTGGAAGGCGGGCTTGGGGTAGTCACGGCACGGACCCCGAGGGCGGGTCGTGACATAATTATCCATATATTTAACACTATATTGATTGATCTTTTTATAGTCAAAACTCCACCTTTATAACTCAATTTTTTTTACATAATTCATAACATTAACATTGTATAACTTCAAACTTTGAAAAAAATATTCCATAATTATAAAATTATTCACGAAGTTTGGAAATTTAAGGAATAAAAAATTATCATCTAACTAAATATATGGACATTCTAAAAAAATTTCCCTTGAAAATCCCTTCTGGAAATATTTATCGAAAATATCCCTTCCATAAATTTTCTTCTTGAAGTGGTCACCTCAAATACTGTATATATGTTCAATATAAGGTCAAACATGTCTATTTATTTATTAAAAAAATAAAAAACAATTATCAAAACCATGTCTTCTTAAAATTTCTTTCCATACATAATATAATCCATGGTAACTCTTCTTCAGAATGATACTATTTGGTTTGATGATAGAGGTCTTAACAAAGGTCACATAGGAAGGAATCTAACACTTATTATTTAAGAGGATTTTAAAAATAAACACTATGTTATCTCATGTTATTCCCTTTGTGTATGCATGTTTCTAATTATTTAGTTTTACAATCATATTCTATCTATCAAAAAAATATTTTCAAACCATGTTGATGTGTTATCTTTACAAATCCCTCAGTTTTTGTTACTCACACAAAAATATAATCCAACAATATTTACAAAAATTCAATTGAATCTCATGAAAAAGGTACATAAACTATTTATATAAAGTTTTAGAGATATATGATGTTGTAAATATCCATATGAATCATCCTATAGGGATAAATAACATATTTAAACCTTTCGATAATAGGTCATTATCCTCCATGCCTATTGGATGTGTAACCTAATGCACCTCTACATAGGGATTCTTTATTCAAGGGATAATACAATTTATCATAACTAAGGTGACACATTCATTACATATATAAATGTTACATCATTTTGGATGAATATTTAAAACATATCATAATAATACATACCCTATAACTATATAGGTGTAATGAATTTAGATATTAGAAACACAATCAAATTATTTCATGAAATACATTTAATATCTACCATAATGTTCTTCTCACATAATTACATTATTAGAAATAAATTATTTAAAACATTTCTTCAAAATCAAAGGTAAAGTAAACATAAGAAAAGTTAAGATCAAATGATCAATAAGGGTAGAAATTTTAGATATCAATCAATGATCATAAGTGGGCATAATATAAGAATAATTTTATGATAAAATGATCATAACTTATAAAAGTCATAATCAATCAGCCAAACCTAATTAATCATGAGTAATGGAATAAGGAATTCCCATAACAAAAGAAATAACTTATAAGAGTGCAGAATCAAAAATAATAAATCATTATCTGTGATAACATATCATAAAATTAATATATAAGTTTGTGGAATACACATTAGAATATAAAGTAATTTCCTCCACTACTAATATTATCATAGTGGATGAAGTCCCATAGTGGATTGGTTTAACTACCCATTACATCATTTCCTTAGTCAAGTATCACTTCCAAGACTATCATATTGGATATATTCCCCTCCAAAACTGGGTTCACTCCCTATTACAGTCAATATTATCTCATGAGATATTAATTTTTAACCAATGAATTGGATGAATATAAAAAATAATTTCCACCTATCTCATAAAGAAAACCATAAATATATATTTCATAAGATCATAATAAAATTCATCATATAATCACAACATAATCTATAAAAAAGAAATATTTTCCCTAATCATCTCATCATCACATAATCATAATCCATCCATATAATGTAATTTTAGGAAATTATAACAACATTCATTATCTCATTATAGCTTAATTAACTCATAAGAAAGAAAAGATATCATAAAATCATTTAATAAAATAATCATCATAAACAATCTAAAAAAGTTGATGGTATCGTAAGATCACATCCTATATGAAGTATAAGAATCATAAAAGGATGTTTATATAGATGAAAAATACATTTGAATGAACATTTTATCCTTTATTTGAAAACATGATAAACATATCATTTTATTTTTTTAGCATTTTAAATAAGAATTATCAATATTTTCATAAAATTATTTTATTTTAAAATTACCTTTTAATGTTTTAATGGAATATTAAAATCAATTAATAGTTATTATGGTGGGGAAACATGTTCATACTATTAATGTTAAAAGAATGATTCATTTCACACTTTTGGTAAAGAGTTATAAATAACCCATTTGGCAAAAATGTGAGAAGTACTATTTAGTCCTTTAAAAATAATGTAAAATATAGTTTAAAATTAATTTGAATACTAATTTTATCATATAAAAGGTCATTCTTGAAAACATTTTAAAGAACATGGACATGGAAGACAAATTTCATCGACCAAAGAGTAAGGTCGATTTTCTTTTAAATGTTTTCTTGATAGTTAAAGTACCAAAGATATGGGAATGAAATTTAAATAATAAGGAACCATAAATAAACATATGAAAATAAAATATATGGGTTTTAATATATAAATATAATATAATTACCCCAAATGAGATTCAAGAATAAACAATCCCGAATAAAAATGTGATTGCAACATAAAACAATATTGTTTTGGTTACTTTTGAATCATAAAACCAATGAAATAAATAACATAGAATATTTTTTTTAATAATATGAATTTTAATATATTAATGACATAATAAATAAAATTTAAATTATATAATCCATATAAACTCAAATATATATAATACAAAATACTTCTCGATGAAACAATATTGAGGTAAAGAACCATTACCTCAAGTCTTATCTTGCTTCATACATATTATAACCTATTATATAATAAATATACATATTATAAATATATTAAATAATCATATTAATTTATATCATAATATATATCATTTCCTTATAATTTACAATTATATTTTTAGTAATAATTCTTCATTAAAATTATGATTTTGGTGAAAATTGGTCTATTTTCCCTGCATGTTTTAGTTCAACTATTATAGTCCTTACACCTTGGTCATGATTTCATCATATCTAGAATCTTAATAATGTAATATTTATAATATTTATTAATTATTTAATCTTCTATAACCATTCATATAATATGGTGATGAAAAATTACTTACATCACTTCATGGTGATGGTTGTCTGTATGTATACATGAGTGATATTTACACTTTTTAGTGGATAGAAAAAATATTGGTAAATAATAATTATCCTTTATAAAATCATAGTTATATTATAAATATAATATATATTCTTTAAATCTATCCTTATTACCTTCCATGTAAATACGAAATGAAAAAGTCATTTTATCGCTTTGTGGAGGTGGTTGTACACACCTACGCATGAGCAACATTGTCATTTTTTAACAGATGTGAAAAAGATAAAAAATGGACATATAAATAAAATAATAATGTATTAGTATATTAAAGATAATTTTTACATCATTTTATGATGAATATAGAAAATTTGGAGGAGTTTTAAGAAGAAATAAACTTAAAATAGGTTTTTAAAAACATATACATCTTCTCCAGACATCTTTCTTTGAAAAGAACCTTAATAATTCTTGGAGGGATCATTTAGAAAGAAAAAAAAACAAAAGTTATTAGATAAGTATTTAAATAGATTATTTAAGAAGATATTTTTCAATCTAATGGGATAATTTGGGGTGGATTATAGAGGAGAGGTGGTTCCCTTATATAAGTTGGGAGAGTGGAAAACATGTAAATACTTAAAATATTCAAATATAATAGTCTCATTAAAGTTCATGTGGCACCAAAGAAACCCAAATTAGAAGATAATATATGTTTTTGTCTAAATATATTCAACTAATCAAATTTAGAGAAGTTTTATTAATTATTTAACCCTCGACATTTAGTTTAATTCCCTCACTAATCCTATTTATCCTTAATTGAGGCAACAAAGTTTTACCATAGTTACTATTCATTACAAGCATAAATTAAAGTGGAATCATTAATTTTTTTAAAATTAATATTAAAAATAAGGAAACCATTTTAAAAATTAAATTTCTATAAATGGTAGATGTTAATTTTAAAATAAGTTCACAAAACTCAATTTTTTTTTTGAAAGAATGCATTTTTGAGAATAACATTGAATTTAATCCAATACCATTGCAAGTAAAAACCAATACAAGATATTTAACATATTTTATTGTATTTTTTTTTAAAAATTCATTAAAATCATTCATAAATTGTGAATAATTTAATTCATTAAGATAAAAATAGATTATATGAAAAAAGTAGTTCTTTTGAGAAGCATTTTTTTTTTCTCTTCAAATGTCTTTATTTTTATTTATTACCAATTTATAATCAATTCATTCATTATATAAAATTTTAAAAAATAAATTTTTATTTGTTTAAACCCTTGAATAATTTTTTATATAAAACATATTTTACAAAAACAATGCTTATGAAGAAAATATTGCAAAATAGTTCTTTTTTATCAACATTATTTACTAAGCTAATTAGAAATTATTTTAGAAAAGTATATTTAACTTAATTTAATTATTAAAGATAAATATATTCTAAAATATAGGGGTGTTACATTATACCCCATTATATGAATTTATCCATAGATATTATATCACTCCACTATAAATAGATGAGGATAATCTGGCCTCATCAAATCGTTGGGTTCAAACATATATTTCTCAAATTTACTATTGATCTATATAAATTTCACTAGGTGATTAGTTTTTTTATGTATCAATTTATCTCTATCATTCATAACTTCTATTAGCTATTCCTCATAATGAAGTTCATTCTATAGTGGTACAACCTTTGATTTCAATACATGTGTAGGATATTTTATGCACATCCTCAAAATAAATACATGAAACATATTATGAAATTAATATGGGTTTATAAGAAGATACACATGATAAGAAACTATCCTTTTATGATTAGTAATTTACAATGGGTTGATATATAGACATACCATATTCCCCTTATTTCCAAATCAAATAACCTTCTTCCAATGAGATATTCATAGAAATACCATGTCAGCAACATCAAATTATTGATCTCACTGATTATTATCATCACAACACTTCTTTTGACTCCAAACACACTTGATGATATACTTAATGGATCTAACTTTATCTTCTATTTATTCAAATAGTTTAGGTCCCAATATATTTCTTTCTTTAACATCATCCCAGCATGTCAGAGTTCTTTAATTCCTTTAATAAATGGATTCATAAGGATACATTTTTTTTTCTTGAGTGGAATATATTATTGTAATAATATTAATCTATAGGGAGGTATTTATCCCAAACACATTTTAAATATATAAAAAATATATCAATATATAATCTAGAGTTTTAATATTCCTCTTAGACCGACCATCCATTAGAGGATGATATATAATACTAAATATTAATTTCTTATTCAAATCCTATTGAACAAATATCCATAAAATTGAGGTAAATATCATATCTCGATCAAATACAATATAATGTGACACTCCATGAAATAATAACACTTCCATAATGTATATTCTAATAAGATGATCAAGTGACAATTATTTTCTGATAATAAGGAAATGTGTTATCTTTATAAGGCGATCTACTACAACCTAAATAGAATTAATACCTTAAATATTATTGAGTTCCTAGTAATAACATCCATGTTGATGTTTTTCCATTTCCATTTTGGAATGTGAAATGGTTTTAACACTCCCCAATACTTATGTTTCTCATCCTAAAATTTCAAACAAACCATAAAACAAGATACATACTTTGAAGTATCCCTTTTCAAGTTTTCCCACTAGAAATTCTGTTTTAGATCTCTATAGTTCTTCATATATCTAGGATGAAAATATAATGATAAACTAAGATCTTAATCCAACAACTCCTAATTCAAATATTATATTTATGGGACACATAATTGGTTCCAAAACACAATCCTTACATCACTATAATGGTTAAAATAAAGACTATACCTTACCTTATTATGAAGTTCTACATCTTCCCTTTATACATGTAGAATCCTCAAATGGATGGATAATCAAACATTAATCCAAGAATAATATGATATACCCCTTTCCTCATGATTAAAATATCCATTATATAAAAATCTATAAGTATTGGATCTCTTTAAATAATCATCATAGAAAAAATATAATGGTCCTTCTAACTCAGAGCATTTACCACCTTGATAAAATTCCTAAGGATGTAATGTATTGAGTAGACAGAATATTTAATCAAATAAAACCATGCCATTTGACACATATTAAAATCTTTTTGTGTTAATATATAATTTAATATTTTATGAATAGTATATATATGTCACCTTTAACCATAAAGTCAATGCCTATATATTTTAATAAAAAAATCTCTTCCACATACTCTAAATCAAGATTTTAGTAATTTTCATCATGAAGTTTCAATTGTTGTGAAGTATAATCTATCACCATATTATCATGAAATAGGAAACACAATATTTTATTCTTCAATGAATAACTATAGATTAGAAATCCATATCTAAAATATGGGTGTGTGAGAATAGGTGCACTGACCTACCTTCTTTTCATCTCTTTGAAATTTTCCTCACATTCACCTATGTGGAATATGGATCCCTTCCATGAAAACTTTGTTATTAGGATAGATATACAAGACAAATCTTTAAAAAATAATCAATAATAGCCATCAAACCCAAAATAACTATGGATCTCGATCAACATGGTTTGTTTAGGCCATTTTTCAATAAATTATGTCTTTAAAGGATCCAGTGATAAACCATCACTGGAGATTATATGACCCAATAATTAGGATTTCTATATCATGAATTCACATCTTCTAAATTTGATATACAAATTCTACAACCTCATGGTATTTACAATAATCCTCAAAAGATCTTCATGATCTTAGTTTATATTAGAAAATTTAAGAATATCATATATAAATACTATCATAAACAGATCAAGGTAATCCCTAATGACTCTATTCATTACATCTATTAAGATAATAGGGGCATTAAAAAGTCCAAATGGAATCATTATAAACTCATAATGACCATACCTCATATGGAAGGCCTTCTTAGATATATCCTCCTTCACCCATAGCTGTTGATATCCATATTAAAGAGAAATCTTGGAAATATATTGATATCCCCATAATTGATCTAATAGATCATCTATATAGGATATAAAGTACTTGTTCTTAATATTGGTTTTAGGTTTATAATAATAAATGAAAATACACATTGAACCATCTTTATTCTTAAGAAAAAATGGGTCTACCCCATGGTGACACACTAGGGAATATGAATCCCTTATCAATATTATCCCAGAGTTGCTTCTCTAATTCTATAAACCCAATAATGTACATTCTATATGTGGTTTTTGAAATAGTTATAACACTATATATGGGTTATTTTGAAAAATCAACAACACGATTTAGTAGAAGACTCTAAAAGTATTCCAAAAATATATCTTTATATTACCAAACAATAAGAAAATATTCAACGTTGAGTTTCTCCTCAACCATTTTAGATAAATATCCCTTATGAATAAAAATTAATATATATAGAAATGAAGTATTCTTCATTGGAAGTTCATAATAATAATTTCACCCATAGACAATGTTTGGTTCATTCAAAATATAAAATGTAACTTACCGTACTAAATAATTGTTATGGGATCTATATAATGATATCCAATCTATGAATAAAAGCACATGAAATTAAACTTGATAAAGAATACAAATATTTTTAGGAAGAACCATCCCAAAAAATTATATGGGATAGGAGTTGTAGAAATGAGATAAAATCATCACAACAATATGAGTTTTCACTGATAATTTGACATTTACTTATTTATGATATCAATTAATATTCCTAAATACTTTTCATGATATAAAATAATTCATATGTATAATCTCAAATAATATACTTCAATATTTGAGTGTACTCATTTCCCCCTAAACTTCATCATTCTATCTCCAATCCCTTAATAAAACCAAAATCTTAGTGTGAGTATCAAATATAAATAATCAATGAAATGAATTATATGATAATGAAAATCATTTCTAAAATTTCCTAAATTATGACACATTCTCGTTAACCCATGACTTTTTTGGTTTATCCTATATAACTTAGGTTTATAATATGTTTTCATAGGTTATATCCTGTCATTATTCATATTGGTTCATAAAGAGAATGTGAATTAACTAATTAATAACTTCTCATATTGTCAAACCAGGTGTGAAATTAAGGCTCTTTATCATGCACTGGGAAAATATTGAGTTAATACCCAAACTTCCATTTATGGGTTATTACCCAAATGTTCATATTTTCGAGTGCATTCATCCACTTTTTTGTATTCAAATAGAGTTATCATTTATTAGAAAGAAACAAAATCTCTACATTATTAGGATATTATCCTGTACATAGACTTATCCATAGGGTTTTCACCAAATTCCTCTAATCCTAATATCTAAAAATAACTAAACCCTACTCTGATACAAAATGTGGGGACCAAATATTACATAAAAAAAATATTGTGTAATTTTAAATGAATATTCAATACATGTAATAATAATAAATTCCTAAAACCATAAAATTTAAGTGTCTTTGTATAGTAGATACAGAATAAAATAATTTCATGAATGATCTTAAATATCTCCCATACATTTATTCTCACATAATAGCCTTTATTATGATACCCTATTTAAACCCATTCTTATTGATCTAGTTAAAAGGAAACATAAAAAAGATTTAGATCAGATTATTAATAAGTGTAAACATAGGATTCATTAATCAATAAAGACAAGTAAGCATAAGGTATGTATAAGGATATGAGAAAATGATTATAAGATACAAAATTAAAAACCTATAATTCAAAGATCTTTAATTAAGAGTCATATTATTATTCTTTGTCATCACAAAATTCATAATCTATAAGAGTGATAAATAATCAATAATCAATCACGATCTGTGAGAACATATTATAAGAAATAAACATAAGTTTATGGAATAAATATTAACATAGAAAATCATTTCCTTATAAAATGATCAATGGAAAGACTATAATAGTTGATAGAATCCCATAGTGGATCGGGTTTACTGCCCATTTTAACATTTCCTTAGTCAAGAATTAGTTCCAAGACTATCATAGTGAATAGAGTCCCTTATTAAATTGGGTTCACTCCCCATTACACTCTGTATTATCTCATGAGATATCACACTTTATCTAATTCATTAGAGGGACACATAATTCTGGGACCACCCATCACAAAATGAAAACCATACATATGTTCACCACATGACTATAATAACATTAATCATATCATCATATCATATCTAATGGAAATGAAATAATATTTGTAAAAAATATCATCACTACATAGTTATAATCCATACATAGAAGGAAGTTCATGGTATCATAACATCATTCATCATCTCATCATAACTTAATTTACCCATGGGAAGGAAAAAAATTTAATTAAATCTTTTGAAGAATATAATCTTCATAAATAATCTCAAAAAGTGGATGGTATCATAGAATAATAATTATAACACCCTAGTAATCCTTATATAATCTTTATATTAAATATATACAATAAAATGTACATATATATTAAGAAACAAATTAAAAACTATATAATAACATATCCTTATACTAATAAGGTGATTACAATAAACCTATAAATATCATCATTAATAAATAAGGACAACTTATAAAAAACATGATAACTGGAATATCAAAACCCATGTCTTTGGGATCTTCCATTTGTTGAAACCTAATAGAGTATTAGAACAAGAGCATAGAATAATGTAAAAATAATCATCTTCTTTGTGGGTAGATGATATCCAAATTTGATGAGTTTGGTTAAAATAAAATTTTGGTTAAGGTTATGTATTTATACATAAAAATACCATTGAATTTATCCATTGAAGACCTTTTAAAAATAAAATGATAGTAAATAAAACTAAAAATAACCATTTTACTTATATATATATATCTATGTGTGTGGGTTTATGTTATAACTAATTAACATTTAAAAGGGGGTTTACTTAAATACATATATTAATAGTATTTATTTTATTGATAGATATTTAAGATTCATATTGATAATTATAAAATTTTTATTAAAAGTTATATATAAGAAATATGTAGTTTTTATTGCATGAAATATAATTATAGTTTATTTTTTAAAAAATGTATTGGTTTTTAAATTTTCATTTTTAAGAAAATCATATTTTAAAAACTACCTTTTCCTCTCAAGAAATAATAATGATAAAAAAAATGTACATAAGAATTTATGAAATAATAATTTTATTTTGTAAAAACATTTATTTTAATTATATGATAATTTTATAAATTATAATTACTTTTGTTTAAAAATATAATACATACATAAATATAATTAAATTAAGCATCTTAATTGAAACAAGATTATATATGACACACATATATTTTTTTGAATTCCAAATAAAAAGTTACATTATTAATTTTAGAAATTTTTGAATATTTATAATTAAAAAATATATAAAATCCTAGATATTATTATATTGATAACAATAATAATGATAATAATATGATTTATGTTAATTTATATGTGAAAAAATATCAGTTTAAAGAATTAACATGATTATATATATATGTGTGATTTTTTATCAATAATAATATATATAAATATATGAATATATGAATAATCATTAAAAGATAAAATAATTATTAAGTTATCAAAAGTTAGAAGGGTTTTTTGGGTTCTTTGTTTTGGTCAAAGCCGAAAGGCTCTTCAACCCCCTCTCGATGTCGTTGTCTTCAGCTAGAGGAGCTGTGAATCTCAATCGCATCTGTAAAATATCATGTCTAGTGATCCACTGATGTTCATTAAGGGATATATATTGTGCAATCTATTTCTTTTAGGGATCCCATCACTTGGGAATGGTCTCTTGCAGATGAAGCCAACACTGCTGGTGGTCGGTTGATCTGTAACTTACATCAGTGACCCATGATTCCTTTACCCTACGACTATTATGTGGATTGTGGAAGGACTCATAGATGAATCCATTTATGTGAATATGAGTCATATCATGAAATATAGATGAATTAGACATGTTTGTGATGGATTATAAAATTTCAATTTCGGATTTAGATTTCCACGTATTCTAGTTCTATTAAAATTAAGGATATATTTTGAGGGAATGTAGAGAATTTTGTTGGGTAGGGAAGACCACCCTTCAAACTGGTTTTTCATATGAATATTGATGGTTTTGGTGTGTATGATATCTGTATATAAGGCTCTACTATATTAAAAAAGGTCTTAACTGATGAAACTCTCTTAAACCTACCTTCACTAGTTTAGCTTTGTTTTCTTGGTTCAAATATCTATGTATAGTTTTTGTTTTATCACCATTGTGATTTTGAGAAAGGTCTAGATAGAAGCCGTGTACTTCATTGAGTCATACTGTAAGGTGAATACCTATTTTTGATGCATTTATTTATTTACGTGTTTCTTCATAAAAAGTTGATTTGTTTCAATTAAAGAGAACTTTTCTTTTGGTTGTGAAGATAAAATATTCTCAAATGGTTCAACTGGTTTTTGTGTTTTAGAAATTATATGTCAATTTTGATTATTTTATTTATATTATTTATTTTCAAACTATCTAAATATTTTTTAGTTTTTTTTGTGATATTAAGGGATTTATTTTCATACATTTATTTATTTTTAAAATATTTACTTTTAAGGTAATTTATTTATATTTATTTTTGAATAATATTTTAAAAAGGAAGTGGGTTTTGTGTTTTATAAATTCTATGTAAATTTGTTTTAGCGGTTTAATGGTAATTATTTTATGACTATTTAAATATTTTTTAATTATACTGTTATGATAGTAAGGGTAAATTTTGTTAAAACCATGTTTAAATATTTAAAATAATTTCCAAATTTAGGATTGTTATGCATAATTTTATTTTAGTTCAGAAAGATTTTTTTTATAATGGTGTTTTGATTGTTTTATAATAGAAATAGGATCATTTAGATATTATTACTCAAAAATTCATATTGGTTTTACATTTAATATTTTATACATAAATTTATTTGGTCCATGAGGTTTATTTTATTGAAATTATTTGGAATGTTTAAAGAACCTTAATTGGACCCCAAAAAAGGGTTGCTATTATATTTTCAAAATCATTGTATTGATATTAATGTTTCAAGTATATGAATGTATGTCTATATATATATATACACATATAAATCATTACACATTAAAAATTATGTCTGGCCATAAACTCTACATTATAAGAATTATTTTTTTTACACATAGAGAATCTTAATTATACCTCTAAATTTGCAAGAAAAGCTATCAAAATTTTTAAATTAATATTTAAGGTAAAATAATTTTATATTAAAACAATTATATATAAATAGGTTATTTCATATGAAAACATTTTTTAACTTGTATATATATATATACCTACATACATGAAATTTTAGGAGAAAAATATTTTTTTAATTAGAATCATTAGATACATGTATATAAATATATAAGTATATAAGTATTAATTTTTAAAAAACTATTTTAATATTTATATATATAAGTATGTAAATAAATGTATGCATATACATGTGTCACTTTATTGTGAAATTATTCTTGTGGATATCCATGAACATGTGTATGAAGATGAAATTATGTTTTATTCCAATATCAACATATATACAAACAAATATATATAAGTATACATATCATTTTATGAAAGGCCATTATATAAATATAACTATATAAATGAAGGTATAATTAAATATATATTTTAATGATAAACTAAATTTAGCATAATACATGTATAATCAAGAAAGTCCGTTTTATGAAATAGTTTTCAATGATCATGGTTTAGAAGAATCACCATGGTCCTTATGATAAAAAATATAAGTTATAATGTTTTTAATTCCAAAGTATTATGCTTGGATATTATTTGAATGAAGGAAGGGGATGAGGAGTGAACCCAAAACCCTTATGGGAATTTTTCCCTATCAGGTGATAGGTGTGACTAGAATTATATAGCACTCCAATGCATTGGGTAATGTTTTAATCTCTTGAGATTTCATGTATAGTGCATGAGAGGTTTTATCTTAAGAACACTATAGGATTAGGGAAAAAACCTAATACATTATGGGACTATTTACATCATGTTATGTTATCTCGGGAGTGAAACAATAATTTATGTTATGATATAAGGTTCCCTTGATAATTAATTATAATTGATTATAAGTTTTATAGAGAAATCAATATTAATTAGTGATTAATTAAGTGGATTTTCTAGATGTTATATCTACTGAAATCCTTTTATCTAAAATGTTTATTTTGAAAAGTACTCATGGGTTTTTTGGATTTAATTATTGAAATTTGTAAAACTTTTTACTTTTTATGATGAATTGAAAAATCATGTTTGGTTTTCTTACATTTTAAACCTCTTACTAAGCTTTTTATCACTCACCCTATGTTTTCGAAACCACTTTTTAATAAGGAATACAGACTTGTAGAAATGAGAGAGTGGTCGAGGTCCCTTTAAGGTGTTTAAATTTTGTAAAGAATAAGAATAATATTAGTATTTACTTTCATAGTTTGTGTAATTAGAATTATATGTTGTATCCATACTCTCTATAACTCTATACATTTGATATCTTTAGGTTTTAATTAATAAATTATATATATATTAAAAAAATAGAACATGTTTCTGGGTCATTATAGCTGGTATCGGAGCTAAGGTTTAAACCACTTTAGAGGTCAGGATATAAAAAACCCTTTAAACATTTAGAGGCCTTTCATAGACTCTTTTTAGGGTAATAATAAATATTTATAATTAGAGTCATTTAATTCAAAAGTTTATCATTTATAAAGGGTAATTTATAATCTATTGTGTTTAAATCATTAGGATAAAAGGTTAGTTTCAAGATAGAAGAAGAAGAACATCTCACAACACTCTTTTCAATTACCGAGGACATAATTGAAATAATTATTTTGATGTCAAGATAAAATAGTTTTGAAACTTTTTCCAATGTGAAAATTTCTCAAAAAATGATTTATGACATATAAAACACCTCCTCCACACTGTAGAAAAATCGAGGATCATGTCTCACCTACGATCAAACAATAAGCTCTCAACTCTTCCCCCTTTCTCGCCAAGGGAGGTACTACCAGGTAAATTTAAATTATTTCAAGTAACCTACTTAATGTAATTTTTTTTGTGAAAAATATAATAGTTTTTAAATTTACATTTTTAAGAAAATATTATTTATAATACTACCTTTATCTATCATGAAATAATAACGATAAAAAATTTGATCATAATTGTTTATGAAAAACACAATTTTATTTTGAAACAAAACTTTTATGTTAATTAAAATATTATTTTATAAATTATAATTACTTTATTTTTAATAGAAAATACACACTTAAATATAAGTACATTAAGTAGGTTACTTGAAAACAGGTTAATATAGGACATATTTTTTTTGGAAACTAAATAAAACGTTACATTATTAATTTTACAATTTTTTGAATATTTATAATTATAAAATATATAATATTTTAGTTATTATTATATTGATAAAAATAATAATGATAATAATAATATTTCTTTTAATTTATAAGTGAAAAATATTAGTTTAGATAATTAAAATATGCACATACATACATACATATATATATATATATATTAGTGTTTATCAAAAATAATATATATAAATATATGAATATATGAAAATAATAATTAAAATATAAAACAATAATTAATTTATCAAAAGGTGGAGAGGGGTTTTTTAGGGTTCTTTATTTCTATTGAAGCTGATGGGCTCTTCCCCCCACTCTCGTAGTCGTGTTCTTCAGCTAGAGGAGTTTTGATTCTTGATGACGACGAGAGAATATTGAGTCTTGTGCTCTACTAATGTTTATCAAGGATCATCTGGTATGTGAACCATTTCATTTGGGGATCCTATCACTTAGGGATGGTTTCTTGCGGATGAAGCTGACACTGCTTGAGGTCGGTCAACCTACAACTAACATCAGTGACCCATGATTCCTTTACCCTATGACTGTCATGTTTCTTGTGGAATGAATCATCCATGAATCCCTTAATGCGAAGACAAGTCAGATCATGAGATATGGAAAAATCAGAAAGGTATGCAAGGGATTATAGAATTTCAATTTCTAGTATAGGTTTCCATATATTATGTTTCTATATGAATTTAAGATACATTTTGAGGGAAATTGTAGATTCTTGTTAGGTATGGAATCCCACCATTCACTCTATTTTTTATATGCATATTGATGGGTTTTTAGGTGTATAATATCTATATATAAGTCTCTAATATGTTGAAATAAGGCTTAATTTTGGAGAATCTCTTAAAAATTCCCACAGCAGATTAGCTTAGTTTTCCATGATTAAAGATCTCTATCTAGTTTTTATTTTATCTCTATTGTGATTTTTAGACTGGTCTAGATAGGAAGAGTTTGTTGTCCTAATTCATATTGTAAGGGAAAACTTATTTTTCATGCATTTAATTTTTTTTGAGTTTCTTCATACAAAGTTGGTTTGTTTCAATACAAGAGAACTTTTATTTTCACTGTGAAGATAAAATATGATCAAATGGTTTAGTTGGTTTTTACATTTTAAAAATCATATGTCAATTTTCCTTAGTTTATTTCTATTATTTATTTTCAAATGGTATAAATATTTTTTTGATAATAAGGGAATTATTTTCAGAAATTTATTTCTTTTTAAAATATTTACTATGAAGGTAATTTATTCATGCTTCTTGGAATAATATACTTAAAAGAAGTGGGTTTTGTATTTTATAAATTATATTTCAATCAGTTTTAGTGGTTTACTGGTAATTATTTTAACAATATTAAAATAATTTTAAATTGTAGCATTATGATAGTAAGGGGTAATTTTGTAAAAATCATGTTTAAATATTTAAGACAGTTTCAAAATTTAAGATTGTTGTAAAAATATTGTTTAGTCCATAATAATTTTATTTATAATGTTTTTTTATTGTTTTATAATAGAAAGGCGTCATTTTGATGTTCTTACTCAATAATTCATATTGGTTTTACACTTAAGATTTTATACATAAATTTATTTGTCCCATGAGATTTATTTTCGTGAAATTATTTGGATTGTTGAAAGAACCTTAACAGGGAACTTATAAAAAATAGGGTTTGTTATTATATTTTCAAAATAAGTATTTTGATACTATTTCTGAAAATGTATTTATATATATATAAATAATTACATATTAAAAATCATGTCTACCCTTGAACTTATCATTATATTTTTTTATGATTAGAGAATCCTAATGAGACGTCTAAAAGTTCAAGAAAAGTTATCAAATTTTCAAAATTAATGTTTAAGTTAAAATAGTATTATCTTCAAACAATTATATATATATATAAATATTCCATTTCATGTGAATTGTTTATAAACATGTATATATATAACTACATACATAATATTTTAAGAGGAAAATATTTTTTTAATTGACATTATCAGATACATGTATATAAATATTTAAGTATATAAGTATTAATTTATGAAAAAATATTTTAATATTAATATTTAAATATATAGGTATGTAAAAAAATTTATGTATATACATGTGTTATTTTTATGTGAATGTATTTTTTTGGGATATCTATGCACATGTGTATGAACTTGAAATTATGTTTCATTCCAATATCTACATATATACAAACAAATGTATATATAAATATATGTATCATTTTAGAAAGACTATTATATACATATAAATATGCACATGAATCTATAATTACATATGTATTTTAATGTGAAACTACATTTATCATGATACACGTATATTCAAGAAAGACGTTTTTAAAAAATAGTTTTCAAAATTCCTAGTTTAAAAGAAACTCCAAGGTCCTTATGATGAAAAATATAAGTTATAATGTATTTAATTCTAAATATTTGAAATTTTATATTATATTAATGAAGGTAAGGAATGGGGAGTGAACCCAAAAACCTTATGGGACTTTTTTCCAATCATTTGATGGGTTCACCAAAAATTAGATAGCACTCCAATGCGTTGGGTACTGTTTTAATCTCTTGAGATGTCATGTATGGTGCATGGGAGGGTTTATCCTATGTACACTATGGGATTATGGAGTGAACCTAATCCATCAGGGGACTATTTTTACCATGTTAAGTTTTCTCAGGAGTGAACCAAGAATTTATGCAATGATCCAAGGTGCCTTTGAGATTTAATTATGAATGCTTATAAATTTTCAAGTGAAATCACTATTATTTTATATATTAATGAAGTTGATTTTAGAAATTTTATATATATTGAACACATTTTAGCTAAAAAATTATTTTTAAAAGTAATCAATATTTCTTAAGCCTGCATTATTGATATTTATATCATGTTTTACTTTTATGTTGAATATAAAAATCCTATTTTGTTCACTTATGTTTTCAAGTCCCTTACTGAGTTTTTTTTCACTCACCCTATGTTTTCAAAACCTCTTTTCATAGGGTATAAGGAATTGTAGAAGAGACAGAGTGGTTGAGGTCCCCCTATGTTTTTTAACTCAGTATTGGTCTTTTCTATCATAGGTTGTGAAATTTTAATTCTCCAATGTATTTAGACTCTCTAAAAATCTAAACATTTTCTATCTCAGGTTGTTAATTAATAAACTATATATACAAACATACATACATACATACATACATAAATATATATATATATATATATATATATTAAAAAATGGGATTGTTTTCTAGGTTTTCATAATAAAACTATTCAATAATAAAAAACATCAAAGGATGCTGATATAGATAAGAAATACCATTGGAATAGCATTCGAACCTTGCTTTGAATATATGAGAAAAATATCTTTTTCTTTTGATATAATTTTCTATAAAAATTTCCAAATAAATGAGAATGTTATTTATTTTAAAATAACATTGTAAAATTTTAAAGGAATCATAAAATTATAGAATATTAATGACGATGGAAAAATCCATTTATGTGGTAAATGTTAAAAAAATATTTCTTTCAAACTTTTATAAAAATTAATAAATAACACATTTAGATAACATTGTAAAAATTAAATTTAAATTTTTTTAAAAGAAAGTCAAATATTATCCAAAAAATAATATAGATAATAATTTCATCATAGAAATGAGAATTATTGAAAAATATTTTTAAGTACATAGATATAGAAGAAACAATTCATCAACCAAAGGGGAAATAAGGTCATATTTTCTTAAAATTTTTTTATCAATATTTTTATTTACCAAACAGAGGTTAATGAAAGGAAACCAGGAAACCCAATAAATAAAAATAGAATAATAGAATATATGGAGTTTAATAGATATAAATAATATAATTACCCTAAATTAGATTCAGTCTAAAACAATACTGATTAAAAATGAGATTGTAACATAAAACATTATTTCTTTGGTAACATTTGAATCATAAACCCCTTGAAATAAGTAACATCAAGTAAATTTTTTAATAACATGAATATTAAAATATTAATGCCATATTATATAAACTCGGTAGTATATATAACATATAAACACAATTGGTGTATAACATAAAAAATGTCTAAAAAAACAATATTGTGATGAAGACCCCTGACCTCAAGTCCTCTAGTTCTTCATACAGATTAAAAAACATTATAAAAAATATATATTTATTATACATATATTATAGAATCATGTTAAAATATATATTACTATATATCATTCCATTATAATTTCTAAATACCCTTTTATTAAAAATTATTCATTAAAAACATTATTCATGTGAAAATAGCTTCACTTTACATGCATGTTCCACTTGGGGCGCGGGGGGGGGGGGGGGGGGGGTAGTCCACACACCCGCATAAGAAACATTAAGATTTTAAAACAGATTAGAAGAAGTTAAAAAATGGTTATAAAATTAACATAAAAAATATAATTATTTTAATGATATTTATTCCCCCATGTTAAGATGGTTATATAACAACTGGATGAGGTTTAAGAAGAAATAAACTTGAAAAAGATGGAAATAATATATACCTCATATTTGGGTTTAATATTTTTAAAATCACCTTATGGATTCTTGGATAGATATTTTAAGAATAAAATAAGATTATATTGATGTATTAGGATGTTGGGAGAGTATATTACTATATATAGGTTGAGATAAAGGGATAAAGTGGTGTGGAAAATAGTGGAGAGTAGGTCCCCTTTTATATGTGAGGTAGTGAAAATTTTGTAAATACTTAAAACATTAAATGATAATAAATTATTAATCAAATTCAATTGGAAACGATACAAAAAAAAATAAGATAAAATATTTTTGTGTATAAATATATTTAACCAATCTAATTTTTACAAGTTTATTTGATATTTTAAACCTTATCTTTTAGTTTAACCATCACGTTAACCCTTTTTAACCTTAACCGAGGTAATAAATTTATACTATAGTTAATATTCTTTATAATATAAAATATAAGTGGAAAAATTATCAAATTGGGACATTTTTATTCTAAATATGGAAACCATTTTATTAAATTCTATTTCTATAATTACTAGGAATTAATTTTAAAATAATCCTCTGAAACAAAAAAATAAACAGTTTCTGAAAAATGAATTTTTAGGAATAACACAAAATTTAATCCAATTTATTTCCTTATAAAAACTAATATATGAATATTAAATTATGCGATTAAATTAATTTCTTTAACATTGACTAAAATCATTCATCAATAGTTAATAATTTAATTTATTAAGATAAAAATACATTGGATGCATAAATATAGTTTTTCTAGAAAAAAATGATATTTTTACCTTAAAATTATTTTATTTTCATTGGTAACCATTTGATAACCATTCAATTTATTTTATAAATATGTAAAAAAAATAATTATTTTACTATAATATATTAATTGTTTTAAATAAAATATCTGTGAATTAGATAAAACATTTTTTCAAAAATAATTCTTTTAAAAAAAATATTTAAAAATATTTATCTAGGATCAATAATATTCCATAGTGAATTAGAAATTATTTTTGAAAACTATACTTACTTTAGATTCCGTAAAATGTGCTTCTTTTGATAATTTATATTTATTATTCACATAATTAAAATGTTTTGATGCCTTACACACTATCAAAGAAAATTTATTTACTTAAGGTAAATACATTATAAAATCATAGGGTGTTACAATAGCTATAACACTAAATATGTATAATTTATATTATAAAACTAAATTAAATATAATAAATTTAGTCGATAACTGAGAATGGGGTTGAAGAAAAATAAATATTATTTAATTTCACCTAGCTTTAAATGAAAGTCTTTATAATTTTATAAAAATAAGTTCAACAAATTTAAACTAAAGAATGATTTAATAATAAAATATAGGCTTCAACCCCAAATTAAAAAAATTAAACTAAAGAATACACATATTCAAAATAATGAAAATTTATATCCTTGAATAATTAAAAATGAAATAACTTTTGAAAAAATGAATATTTCATAAATTTATTCATGAGATAAAAATTTATAAAAAAAATTTAAATAAAAATTTATTTATAAGGATTTAATAATTTTGTCTATTCACTATAAACACACCATAATCCTAAATATAAACAATTTATATTCATTTTTGAGTTATAAACATTCTATATTCAAATTATTATTATGTAAATTTTTTACATAATTTATATATCATATACATAACATTAGTTAAACTTTTATAAAATTAACTATCAAAAATATTTTGTTGTAGTTGAAATAATACATGAAAATATGGATTTAATTTGAATAAATAAAATTTATTAATTATAAAAAGATCACTATCTAAATATAAAAACTATATTTTGACCATATTTTTAAATTTATAAACCCTTTATAAATTACCCCTTGTGATTTATAAATAAAATATTATTTCTAATCCATAAGGTATGATATATATTTTTATAAAAGGTATTTTTTATATTATAATTTTATATTAATGAATACTTCATAAAAAATGTTTCATAAAAATTAATTAAATAATTATAAACTTTTTATTTTTGATTAATTTATAAACTATTTATAATTAATAAATATCCCAAAAATTTATTTTATCATTATTTATAAATGATTTATAAATAATAAAATACAATTCATAATTGATTTTTTAGAGAAATATTTTTTTATTAAACAGTCATATTTTAGGACATAGGTTATATCGTAACCCACAATATGCATAATTATTTATCATATTTTACGAAATATAATAGGTAGTCTTGATATCTCCCTCAACACCTGATGTATCATATATAATGATACACATCATATTGTTTTTATGATATATTGCCCAATTTTTATCATATAAAACAATGATATCATCCCTTACAACATCATATATTGTATTCTATGATATATATAAAAATAGAAGAATAAAATTGAATTTATAGATATAATATGTTTTATCAAAAAGATAAATCTAGTCACAAATTATGATATTTGATATAATAAGATAATACAGAGTGAAAAATTTAATTCCAATTCGATGATATATAATATGATAGGTCTTATTTCTTCAAAAAAAATTCATAGTGTTAATTTAATAATTTAAATGATGGATAGATATAATACCACTATTGGGTTTTGAATAGAATAATGGTCACTTTTTAGAACTGGGGGAAGAAATTATAATACCAAACCCAAGATCACCATTACTGGATAAGTGAAATCATAAAATCTAGAAATGAATAAAAATCATAAGATTTCATATCTTTGAACAAAACAATTGTTTCTTCCCCTCATATATGGTAATCACTAAGGAATAATCAATTGATTCTTCCCTCTGTGGTACATTTTCATGTCTAGTATAAATCATCCATCATATGGATGAGACTCCTCTTATTATAAGGATGTGATAGAATCTTGTATGGAAATTAGGAAGAGGAGAGTGATTTGGGTTCTAGGGTGTCCCAACTAATCATCGAACAAGAACACACACACCCTTTAAATGTGAACTACCTACTTATATATTTCCTTGAGGACACTCCTCAAGTGTTATTTCATCTACCCATGCATTATAATTCATGAATAGATTCCATGTATTTATTAATTTAATGATCACATGAATATTATTTCCATTTACTAAATCTTATAAAAATAAAATTAAATGATAGTTTACATGGGAAGATCACTCAAACATTAATACTTGATGTTTAACCACTAATATAAATGAATGAAGTAGTATGAAATCACATAAAAAACTATACAACATTGTATGTTGTATAATAAAATTATTATGGAAAGGTAATAAAATATAATTCAATCATACATTTTGATTGAATGAGTAAATAACATAAAATCTTATTTCATGCTTTATGATATCCATTTTATAATAAAATAAATTATAGTCAATTGCATCAAATGAAAAAATTATTTGGGGAATTTCATCTACTTTAATTACTCATTAAAAGAGTTTAGTGGGAGGGTTTTATTTGATGGTTATATAGATATGTTGTAACATAATGTTATGTTTTTTAAGTACTCCCTTTTTTATGTTTTTTTTCATCCATGTTTGGGTACATTTGTAAGATTCTCATTTATGGGGATCCTTTTTTAGATAAAATGACTTAATGTTTTGGGATGTATTTTTTTTTGAATTAACAGAGTCCTAGTATAAATGTGTTAATGGATTTGAGGGTCTATCCCCACGTTCGTAGAGTATCCCATGTGCTTTTGTGTTTTACTTCATAAACTATCCTATTAGCATTTTGTTGGGAATTTACAATCTATGTAATGGGATTACACACCGTGTAATGATCGTCAAGTAGATTATGAGAATTTAGTTCAGGGCATGAAGTTTACACATTTTTTATTTTGATTTCACATCATGAAATGGAGAAAATCTATTTTTTTATAAAAGGTGATATGTTTTTCAGTGTTTTTAGCCTTTGTGGAATTCACATCATGTAATGGGATTAAACGAAGTGTAATTCTCACAAAATGGGTTCTTATGGAATCATTCAATCATTTATTTATTTAATCTACCCTCAACCTTAATGCATTGACCTTGTTCTTACCCCATGTGATTTTGGAGATCTTCCCTCCTTCCGAAATACTCATTCGATAATCAATCATTAGGGTTATTGTGATATTCCTCTCGGAGTAATCATTCCTTTTGGTTCATCATTCCTTTGATCAGGGAATATATTTTGGCTATATTTATGGTTCAAATTTAAGATTAGATAGTGTTTCATATCAATTATATGATTTTTCTTGAATTTCATTTTCTTTCAATGGCTATTCTCTTGGTTTCTAATCACTATTGTCAAAGGTGGATAGGTTTATACCATTTTAGGTAGGTGTTTCTATAAAATAGATTAAATCGATGAATTTTCTTATTGTTATTGATAAATTACTTTGGGTTTTTTATTTAATTAAAGTGATTTATTTTTTCAGGGTATTTATTGAAGGATATATATTTATGAAGAGATTTTCTTTAAAAATAGATATCTTTATTCAAAAAATGGGGTTTTTAAACACCTAAAATGTTTTTCTTAGATTTTAGAAATGTTTTATAAATAGAGATCATGGTTTTGAATTGCATTTTGATAAGAATGAAACTTTAAGAACCCTGGGTGTGTCATGAAATATGCATATGAAACCTTAGTGTGTGTGGAACTAGAAGTGGTTGTTTTGTTGATATAAATAGATTAAGGTAGGACTCTATATCAGTTGGATCCAACATTTGACTTGGTCTAGGAAATTTTATTTATAGTATATATTGTACCATATTATATATTCAAAATGATAGTGTGGTTTTCCATTTATGTATTTTTATCTTGTTATGGTTTTAATCATGGGGTTTTACATAAGTTTTGATATGAGGTTGTATCAAATGGAATCACATGATGGTATTTCATGGATATTCATTTAATTTATTATCTTATGATTCATGGAAATTATTTTCTATTTTGTCAATTCAGATTTTTATATTTATATATTTGATAATATAAAAGGAAATTATGATGAAAAAAATGGAAAATTATTTATAAATGGATTGGATTTATGATGATTATTTATAAATCTATTTTTGTTTTTAAATCCCGAAGTGTTTCATTCTTGATATTAAACATTTTATAGACTCTATGGTGGTATCCTACTAGACTTTGTTCTCATACCCAACATTTTACATTTGGCGGTTGTAAATATTTTATTTTATGATACAGGTAAAGGGAAGGGAATCTTGTAGCATGATGGATTATATAGTTGCTACTACCTTCAGTTAATATTGATTTAGAGGTTACTATTAACCACACTAAGATTTTTCATACCCTTTGGTTTAGCCAATTTTATTGGATTTTTTATTTTTTGTATTTATTTTTTACTACATATTACTCTTGTTTTATTTCATGTTATCATTATATTCAAGAATTTTTACTATTATCTTTGTTATACCTCACCGTGACATGCCGACTCTGGTAGATTATCTAGTTGACTCAGGTTGGTTTGTTATAATTTAGTGTTAGAGGAGAAGGATCAAACTGAAGTGTGTTTATACTGCCTATGTTTGGTATTATGTCTTGGGTAAACTAGAGTTAGGACCATTGGAATTCAGTTAGTATGTGTAGAAAAGGGGCCTAACCAGCTCACTTTTATGATTGGACATGTGTACCAATGGGTGAACAAAGACTTTTACTATGTTTAGATAGGGAGTTTGGGGTAATTTGAATGAAATGTATGGGAAATTTATTTAAATTTACCTATTCCTTTTTCAATAATGTTTTTAATTTTTGAAATTCATAATTTATTTTATTGATTTTAAATAATTGGTTTGAATTTTTGAAGTGATATTATGATTTTGGAATGTTATAATTATCTAATTGGCTATTGTATTACATTTATTACATAATTACCCTTATAAGATCTATTACAAACTTGATATAGGAATCTATGATATAGGTTCCATAGGTGAATCCTTCATTGGACCCTTCCTTGGTTGAAGCAGTAATCCATACTATTCTAACAATGGGTCAAGTAGGTGTAAAAAACATAATATGTGTTGTGGATAATTTATCTTTATTTGCTAAGAAGAATCCACGTATGTTCTTTCGTAACAAGGGACCCCATGAATCTAAAGAGTGTCTTGATCACATTGAGAGGATATTCAAAATTTTGAAGACTCCTAAAGACTCAAAGGCGAGATTTTCCATGTTATTCAAGGTCCAGGTAGGATATGGTGGGAATCAATTGTGAAATATAAGTTACAAGAGGATATTACCTGGATATCCTTCAATAAAATATTTAACCACTAGCTTTATCCTCATACATTACATGCAGAAAAGACCTAAGAGTTTTTGATCTTGGAATAGGGGGACCATAACATTCAAGAGTATTCCACCATATTTGTTAAGATGGTACATCCAGAACTAAATCTTGTCACTAATGAGCACCTAAAAACTTGGAGGTTTGAGTTGGGAATTAGTATATACATCCGGTTATTGTTTATTCTCATGTTTCTTTCTACCTATTTTGATTTAGTTGACAAAAAATCTTAGGATAAGTTATACATAGCTATAAAAATAGGTTTGGTTTGAGCTTCAATTGATGTAGTTTTAAGGCATGATGTATCTTATGGATAGAAAAGTAAGTGAAAAGGTGACCAGTTTCTTCACGACTAGTTCTAGGGGCTTCCTCAGAATAATAAGAGAATGTTTACTATCAGTATTGCAGGCTTGGGTATACCAAGAAAAATTGTGTTGAAGCTCTAATGAAATGTCATATTTGTGGATGATTTACATATTTGAAATATTTTTTGTGATAAGATATCCCATAGTATTGAGACAGGATCCCCATTCACTAGTAGTTCACATGTTCATAAAGATGCTTCCTAGGGTGGTGGGTTTTATACTCATACATTTGGTCAATGTTGATTATCATGCACCTTTCTAACTATGTGGAGTTAGGTGACAAAGATTCTTAGGATAAGAAAGAAATATATAGAAAATAGGTTTGGTTAGATATTTAGTTGGTGAAATTGTTAGCCAGGGTGTATCTTCTTGATAGAAATGTAAGTGAAAAAGTGACCAATTTTCTTTAGGACTAGTTTCAAGGGATTCGTCAGAGAAAAATATATTTTTTTCTATTTGTGTTCATTACCTTGGCACACCAATCCAAATTATGTGGAGGATCCCAAGAAATGTTATCTTTTTGGATGATATAGTTATCTGAAATGTTTTTGTGATAGAATATTCTAGGGTATTAAGGTAGGATCCACATTCACCAATGGTTCATAGTTTCATGAAGATGCTTCCAAGGGTGGTGGGACCTATACTTAGGCTAAGGGGATGTTCATTTGGATAAGAAATATTAACGAGGAGTAGAGACTAGACGTCTTTATGTAGTGGAGTATACACTAGTGGAATCTGAAGCAGGGTTGACTACAGTTAGAGGTACAATGTTTATTTTTTCTTTTATGGTACAAGATTTTTTTGAAACCTATTCTAATAATTCTTTTATATCTTCAATGTTTATTGATGTGTTTTAATTTTTTTCAAATCTTATTCCATTATTGTTGGATCCTTCCACACCTATGGGAAATATGCATGAATAATGTTTTAAGTGCCTCATGTGTCGGGTGATGATTTTAATCTTTAATGTGTTATGGGTTTTTTTAGTTCATGATATTGAAATAAAATACTTGATTATATATAGGTATTGGTTGATCAATGTTAAGTCCCATATGGACTATTATTTCTGTCAACTGCGGTTCTTATCTACAGATGGGTTACTCATGTTTTTTAGGGTGAGTGGGACTCTAGATTGAGAAGGCAAGGGCCTGTTATTCCGTATGATGGGGTAATCTTATGCAAGTTGGTAGAGACGTTTCATGATATAGTTGACCCTTTTTTGGGTTGTAACCATATTGAAGTGGTGTGTGTGTGCCATGAGGACATTCCAAATTATTATTTTTAGTTTACAACAACAAAGATAGGTTGTGTTTATTATTGACCCGCTCCCAAATATGATGCATATTTAATTGTTTCTTATAAAATGTAACCTATTGAGTTGGTGGAACTTAATATCCAAATTGAGGAAATAGAGTTTAAAGAATTTATTCATCCCATTGTGTCACTATGGGATTATCATGTCCTCTTTATGAAGAAGGAAGAAATGATCCTCATGCTATGTATTAACACTTAGAAGTGGAATTAGGTGACCATTAAAAACAAATATCCTTTTCCAAGGATTGATAATATTTCTGACTGACCTCAAAGGACATGTTGGTTTTCAAAGATTGACCTTTGGTCAGGGTAAAAATAGTTGAGAGTCTAAGAAAAGGATATACCTAAGAAATAATTTAGGAGCCGATATGGGAATTTTGAGTCTCTAGATATGCCATTTAGTCTCACTAACACTCCTATGATGTTTATAGATTTTATGAACAAGGTTTTTCACCAGTTCTTGGAATATTTTGTTTTTTTGTGGATTATATTTTGGTATACTCCATGTTAGAGGAGAATCATAGGGACCATTTGAATATAATTCTTTAAACCTTGAAATAACATTGTCTATATGATAAGATTTATAAATGGGAGTTTTGGATTTGGGAAATGAAATTTATGGGTCATGTGATATCAAAGTGGGGAATCTTAGTGGATCTTGAAAAGATACATGTTTTTATTTCCTGGTATCAACATATAATTTTTTTAGATCAGAATATTCTTAGGTTTGGCTAGTTACAATAGATGGTTTGTTTAAGATTTCAACAAGATTTCATATTCAATGACTGATTTAACACATAAGGGTGTAAAGTTTCAATGGAATGAATATTGTTAGAGATATTTTGAGAAGTTTTAGGTGAGTTTGAATTCAATCACAGTTTTGATTCTTTTAGAACCATGTTCGGGTTATGATGTTTTATGTGATGATTCTTGTATAGGTTTGGGATGGATCTTGATTCAAGAGAAACATGGGGTGGCCTATGGATCATGAAGGTTATTACATCATGAGAAGAACTACCCTACCAATGCTATTGAGTTGGTAGTGGTTATGTATAGACTCAAATTACTGAAAAAATACCTCTTTATGGAGTAGTTCATAGTGAATTATAATCATAATATCCTGAAATATATTTTTACTCAGAGGGATCTGAACCTAAGACAGTGATGATTGGTGGAGTATCTTTAGACTTTTTATTTATATATTTCATATACTCATGGTAGAGGGAATGTAGTTTCTAATGCGTTGAGAAGAAAATTATAGATAGAATTAGTGGTGGAATGAGACGAGTAGTGGTCTCTAATGATTTTGTTTGTAGAGATGAGCTTGGAAATGGAAGAGGCTAGTGGGAAGGTATATCTATCTTCAATGATTCATAAATTACCTTCTGATGAGAGGGTTTGGATTGAATAGAAGAATTATTCCAAGTGTTATAGTATTAGTAAAATACATTATGGTGTGGAGAGCTCAGGTGTGTGGTTATAATCTCCCAATGAAGGTTTATTATTCTGTAATAGGTTGGTTTTTCCAATTTCCCTAAGGAAGGGGTTGATGGAAAGTAGAAACCTATATTTTTGGTCTGTGAACCATGGGGTTACTAAGATGTATCATGACATGAGATGTTAGTATTGGTGGTCAGGTATGCGATGGTCAATTTTAGATTCTATATCACAATGTCTTACTTATTAGTGAATTAAGGGGGAACACTAGAGAATTGTTAGTTTGTTGCTACCCTTACCCATTATGTTATATAAGTGGGATGAGATTTATATGGATTTATTTATTGTTTTACAAAAAATTTATTGTGGTAAGGATTAATTTTACTGATCATTGACTGAATCATAAAATCATCTCATTTCTTACCTATTAAGGAGGTAATGAAAGTCGAGATGCTAGGGGAATTGTATGTTTGAGATATTTTAACACTTTATGGGGTTACCTTTGCAGTCATTTGTGATTTTTACCAGAGGTTTATTTCCATGTTCTGTAAATATTTTCCAGAGGTGATGAGATCCTATATGAAATTAGGAATGGATTGTTATCCATAGATGGATGTAAAAATAGAGATGGCTATCCATGTTCATAAGGATATTATTTGGACTTGTGCTATTGAATCTGGTAGATCTTGGAAAATGAATTTTCCTCTGGTCAGGTATTTCTATAAAAATAGTTATAAGTACTTGATTATGATGGTTCCAATTAAGGATTTGAATGGGTGGACAAGTAGCTCTCCCTTATTTTGGGAATATTTGGGAGAGCGGTCCTTGATTGGGATAAGTCTTATTTAGGAGACAATAGAGATGGTACATTTAATATGAAAGAGATTGATCATAGAATAGGGTCATAAGAAATCTTATGTAGACTATATTAATTGACAACTGGAGTTTAAGGTTGGTAATTGAGTATTTCTTAGATTTTCACCTCACTTGGGACATCATTGGTTGGGTAGGTATGGTATGTTGACACCAATGTATTTAGGCCTCTTTAATATTGTTGGATGACTAGGAAAAATGGAATATCAACTGGACTTTCCTTTTGGTTTGACATCTACCCAAAATATGTTTCTTATTTTCTTGATGAGGAAGTATATATTAGATTCTTTCGATGTGATTGGATGAGAGGATGTTGATATTGAGACTGAAACCACTATGGTTGAGTATCCAATTATGATTATGGATCACCATGAGAAGGTAATGTAATGTAAAATGATTCCATTGGTCTAGGTACTGTGGTAGTGCATATGGGATATCCATGAGACCTAGGGAGGGAATTTTTTATGAGGTAGTAGTAGAATTAACTTATTTCAAGTATATTAATCTAAGGGATTTCTAGGAAAGATAGGATTTATGGTGGGGAGATTGTTACATCTTGTTATATGTTTCAAGTACACCCTTGTTCAATCTTTGTTTATCATCCTTGTTTGGGTGCATTTGTCTGTTTTTTAATGATGAAGATACATTACTAAGGAAAATGAAGAAAATTTCATGGATGTATGTATATTTTAATTAATGGAGTGTGGGTATAAATTTGTTAATTTATTTTAGGGGTTCTCCCCATGTTTAGATAATGTCTTGGGTGCTTTGGTGTTTTCCACCGAAATTGGCCTATTAGTAGTTTGTTGGGTGATTACATTCCTTGTAAAGGGATTACAAGACATGTAATGGAAAAAATAAGATGTTATCAATTTGGTTCAGGACAAGAATTTTACACTCTTTTTATTTGGATTTTACGTCGTTAAATGGATAAAATTCAGTTCTTATAAAAAGGTGATGCTTTTTTGGTGTTTTCAGCCTTCACAAAATTCACATCATGTAATGGGATTATGCGTCACATAATCCTCATGTATTGAGTTATTAAGTAGTTGTGAATGTGTTTATTCTTTCATTATACCTAAATCCAACCTCTATCAACTTATAACTCACCCTAGGTGATTTTGGAGATCTTCGCTCCTTTTAGGTTACTCGTTCGGTGATTGATCATTAGGTTTGTTGCAGTGCGCCTCTTCATGTAATTGTTCCTTCTTATTCATCATTCCTTTGTTTTTTGACACTATATTGTCTACTTTTATAGTTAATATTCATGATTTGATTGTGTTTTCTATCCATCCTTTTCAATTTCTTAATGTTTCTTGTCTTTCAAAGACTGATCTCTGGGATTCAAATCACTATTGTCAAATGTGGATAGGTTTATACCATTGAGAAAGGTGTTTATATATAATGGGATAATTCAATAATTTTTTTTATAATTATTGATAAATTACATTGTGTTTTTTATTTAAATGAAGATACTATTTTTTTAAAGGTGTTATTTTGAATGACTAATTCTTCTAAATAGGTTTTATTTAAAAGTAGATTTTTTATTCAAAAATCGATTTTTCAAACACCAAAGTAGTTTTTCTTGGATTTGAATTTTTTTCATAAATGGTGAGAATAGTTTTTCAATTTATTTTAATAAACTTGGAATTTTTGGAACCTTGTATGGATTGGGAAATCACATGATTGTTTTTATCATGGATAGTTTCTCACAAGTTTTTAAATGAGGTTGTATCATATGGAATCACATGATGGTATTTCATGGATATATGTCTACTTGATTACATTATTATGAAATGATATTATTCCCTATTTTATAACTTCTTATTATCATATTTTTGTACTTTATAATATGAATTTAATTTTTATGAAAAAATAAAGGGAAAATGATTTACAAATAGATTGGATTTAGGAATGTTATTTTTAAAATTGTGTTTATTTTTTAATCTAGAACTATCACATTCTTATTACTAGAACTTTTATAGAATCTATGGTGTTATCCTAATAGGATTTATACTCACACTCTAATTTTTACTTTGGGTGGTTATAGATTTTGTATTATAGGATACATGTAAAGGGAAGGGCATCATATCACATGCTGGATCCTCTAAACGTTTCTGACTTTGGTTTGGGTAGGTTTGGAAGTGACTGTTGGTCACATGGATATTTTTCATACTTTCTAGTTTAGAATATTTTGGATTGTATTGTTTGGTTTTTATTGTGTTTATTTTTTCTTCCATATAGTAATCTTATTTTATATCTTGTTTTTTTATATTCAAGAGTTGTTACTATCATCTTTGTTATACCTCAACGTGATGGTATAACTTCGATGGCTAATCTAGTTGACCCCAGTTATTCTATTATATATGTAGTATAAATTACATAGAGATATAATATGATTATAAAAACCTTAATAATGATTTAAAATAAGGTCAATATAATTTTTAATCATTTGATATATGATTATATAGGTTATTATATAATATTTTTTTATAATTAACCAATGTTTTTTAGAATATAAAATTTATCATGTTATAAAAAAGGATGTCTCCACTTTATAGTTATTTCACATTGTTTATATATATTTCTAAAAATATAAATTAAAATTGACCTCTGAATGTAAAACTTTTAGTTATTCCTAATTGAGTCTCATCATGAGTGTTATAGGATGCGATGAAATTTTGAGGTTAGTTGGGTGGGACTTAATATAGTGGTAGTGAATATGGGTGTATGTTTAATGTTGAATCCATAAAATTGACAATGGAAATATATTTACAATGATAAACTTCATACTTTAATACCTTTTATATGAATTACTCAAGGATTATATAATCATAATATGGTTGGGTATATTGTTGATCATGTGGTCAGTTGATGTTTAACCAAGACTAGATTTTTAATCTCATAGGATGATTAAAAAATTGGGACCCTTTATTAAAATAGATAGAGGAAATTTATTTACATAGTTTTATAACATACATGTGATGTGATTATATACTTTAATGAGGGTAATATGATGTGATCATCCACTTAGATGAATTAAATGTGGTGTATTCATCAATCTGGTTAGTTTATACTTAATGAATTGAGAGCATATAATTAGGATATATGTGAATCACATCCTCTGTGTCCAATAGTCACTTGATGTCTTGGATAAAGGGATTTTTATTATTATGTATACCTTTATATGATATAACCAATGGAAATAGGTATGTATATACATGTTTTAAGAGAGATCACAACCAATCCGTTTATTGTTAGGAGTTTCATTAATGATTTTCCAGAGATTTATCTTTGATTAAAAGTATAGGTTGGTAAATTCATAATTATTATAAATTATATGATAGTATATGGTATCAAACTTTTTGGTTTTAAGAATGAGTATCATGTTTATAAAACTTTTAGAGATACCCAAATGTCTTTTATAGGATATCCAGAAGAAGTTTTTTATGGATTTTCCAAATTTGTTATAGATGATGCTTCATATGATGAAATTGTATGATATATTTTTAAAATATATTTTATCAAATATCTAGAAGGAATTTTTATAGGATTTTATGAATTTTTAAATATTTATAATTCTATAAGGATTTTAGAATAAGTAGGGGATTGATGGATATGTAGACTTAAATAATACAATCCATGACATAGTGGGTGTTATAGTCTTTGTTAGGGAGAACCAAAATATATTAACCAATGTTGTCCATATTTATTTATACCATGTTATAATATATGTCCTATAAGTTGTGCATGATACCATCACATTATGAGACAATTCAAGGAATAAACACCTTTATATCCTCCATGATATCATACTTGATCAGTATATCATTGGATAATGATATTGAAAAATTATAAATTTATGGATGAGTTTTCTACATGTTAAATAAGTAATTATGAGGATTGAATAAGAATTTAATTATTTTTAATTTTGTGATTTGTTTATTAAATATATTTAAAATATAGGTTGACCATTTGGGTTATTGGTTTACTATATAAACATATTCTGATCTTAATGGATGTTTTTATGAGTATGAGAATCAGTGATATTGATAGAAATCCATGAGAATAAGATAATTTTAATTTCTTGTTATCTCTATCATTTAAACTAATAAACCTAGAACAACAATGGTATAAAGGAGTTAAATACTTAGCATAAGATGAATCAGGTGACCTATGGATACCCTAAGTGAGAGGAACCCTTAGGTTTCTCCTTAGTGATCTCATTAAAATGCCTATTTTCATATTAGAGAAGATTAATTGATAAGGTGTAAGGGGAACATTTGATTATTTAGTTTTTTATTCATTTCAAATGAATATATATATATGGGTTAATCATGGTTAGGATTTATTATTTTACTATGTTTTAGATGTTAAACATCCCAAAAAACCCTTCAATTTTATAATAACATTTATGATAGAATAAATAGTCATAGTCATATTTTTATTATGGGGAAGAAGTTTGAAAACATTGAAAATTTTAAAATTTTAAAAATTAAGTACAAAATATCTTATGTATAAAATATTAGATTTAATAATCAAACATGGTGGTGAATAAAAAATCCATGAATTTAATGATCATGAAAGAGGTTATAAAACTATTTCACATATCACTTATCCTAGAACACCAAAATGGAATGATGTTTATGAAAAGTGGAGTATAAACTTCTTGAATAAGGTTTATTGAATGTTGAATTCATGCAAACTTCTTATACCAATATGGAGATATGATTCTAAGTAACATTTTTTATACACCACCACATTGTATTTTATAAATCCACAAAGAAAATATATAATATTTGGATTGATAGGACTCAAAATTTTTATTTTATTAGTATTTGGGGCTTTATAACATACATATGATATTTGAATTTATAAAAACATCATTGTAAATAAAATATATTCATTTTTTTATTTATCCCAAATAAAAAATTGGTATATTTTTAAAACCATTAGATAAAACCAGTTTTAGTGTCTCGACATATTGTTTTCCTTGAGGAAGATCACATAAATAATTGACTTAGATGGAGTATATTTGATATTATATAATTTCAAGACTAAAAAATGGGAATTGTTTTTGAGATATTATGTGATCTAGTTCTGTAAAAGGTTTTGGAAATTGAATCGACATAGGTTGCACAAGAATTTTGAGCACATTATACGATTCTTCAAGATCATGATATATATATATAATTATTATATAATTTAGTTATAATTTTTTATTTATAGGGGATGGATATGTTACCTATATGGATTTCATTAATATTTTTAATTTTTAGAAAATTTTATAGGATATGAGATTATAAATTAACTCAATATAGATTAACTTTGTTTGGAACATGGATGATACATCATAAGGGGTGAGACACATAGGGTGATAGTTTTCTTTTCTAAATAAAATTGACAAGGATGAAAGTGTTTATACCTATTAATATATCTTAGCAGAAAAGGGTTTAAAAAAGTTCCACGTATTAACTTTGAAGATTCATATTCACATATAGAAATAATAAATTCCATAAAAACATTTATTTCAATAGTTGATCATTTTTTATGAGATTTATTAAATGGATATCAAAACTACATTCCTTAATATGAACTTATTATAGGATATTTAAATGATACATCTTAAATATTTTGAGAATTTAAATTGTTATTCTAATGTATAGAAGTTTGAATGATCCACTAATGGAATTAATAAATATTATTAAAGTTTGAACATCTGGTTTGATGGTTAAAACAATTATTTTTCTTTGATCATGGAAAATAATATACTTTTATACTAAAAATTTTTTAGATGTAGTGTGGTGTTTAGGGTTTTGTATGTGGATGATGCACCAATTATCAAAAATAGTATCCCAACTTATATATTGTAAAAGTATGTTTGGGAAAATTTTTATCAATGAAAGAAATAAAAAATGAATAATACATACTATGTATAAATATTTATAATGATATTTCTAAGAGGTTCATTTATTTGAGTCATAAAACATGTATTGGTAATGTTTTAAATAGGTTTAATATGGATAACTTCAAGAAGGGTCCTTACCATTATTACATGGAGCATGTATTATAAAAGAAAAATGTCTATTTGATGAATTAAAATAGAAAAACGTGGATAATATTCCTAACACTACACAAATTATACATCACATATTCCATCGAAAGAAAACACCACCTTGTCTACATCCAGTTCGTGAGAGTGAATTTCTGGTCCTGCCGTTGGTTTTGGGTTTAGTTGGTTCCACGACCAGATTTAGACAAGGTGATTTTTTATTTGGATGGTGATTACTCTCTATAGGTGAATCTGACCTATGTTGAACTATTTGTTTGGAATTATTTGGTTCTTATGGTGCTGTGATTTTACTAGGGGACTCGGTGGTCCGTTGTTCAAGTATTTTCGCAACCTGATCTTTCTCAAGGGCTACTCATATGGGGTTCAAAGTTAGTAGATTCTTCCTGACCATTGATTTCTTGATTTGGACATTTGAGAGGGTATGAACTTAGCCATTGGTACCGATCCCATTCACTTTTTCATGAGACATCTTGCCGACTGTGATGTGAAAGGGGAATCTGGTTTTAACAATTTTGATGTTGGGAGGGGATTTTTCATGTTGCAATCTAGGGTGATTTTGTCATTGGGATCTTGATCTATTGAGGTATTTTATTGTTCTTAAGTCGTTGAAGTCTTGTCAGGTTCCCCCTCAGCCCCTAAATTGGGTTTATCTTTATAAGAAAAATTAATTTTCAATCAGTCAAGAATAAACAATGTAAAGTACCATTATATATGAAATTTTCAATTGAATGGAAGCCACATTGGTTGTGAATGGTATGTGAAAACCATGATACTTAATTTTACTTTTCCAGTAAAAACCATAAATTCAAACCTTAAACATGATTCCTTTATTTAGTGGATTACACATGGTTGGAACATAGTTTGGTAAACCATGTATCCAAATTGTGTAGCAATGCTAGGATGATCTTGTTAGTGTCACATGGTTGGAGCATGGTTTAGTAAACCATACATCCAAACCAATGCATCCATCTAAGAAACATTATTTTATGGATTTATATATATATCCCTAATAAATTAAATCCCCATTTGGGTTTATTTTTCCCTCATTTATGTAATATATTGGGTCATTATCCACTCAACCGGTTCCCTAACCTGGTTCACTATATGACCTTAGGAACACACTATACCCCCATATCAGAGTGGAAAAAATACCAATCATCATCTATAGTAGTAAATAATCAGAATATGATGAAGAAATAAAATAAAAATAATAATAATAAAATGATATAGAAATATAAAGTTATACAAAAATGATGTCCCACCAGTCCGATCACATATACAAACTAATAAAAATAATCAAATAAAAGTATATGAGGCTATACTACTGCCCCGAGCCACAACTCATCCCAATATCCAATCCTATTTGAGATATCCTTCTCAACCATGTTATCCCTATCCTCTATCAATTTAGACTCTATAATCAGTTAAGGATACTTCAGTACCCAAGTTCCATGGCTACCCAAATAGTGTGTGAGTATAACTCACTATGAAACCAATAATGTATTCCCATACATAATAAGTAAATGTAGTGTAACGACCCAATACTTTTAAATGGAAATTATCCTCTTATAAATATGTCAAAAAATCACATGAAAACACAACATAATGAACTAATAAATACTAAGTGACCTTTAAACATAAGCTTTTCACTTCTGTGTTTGGTATTTTGAAAATCTGATATACATGGTTGCAATTAGTATGTTTTTTGGAGTCCGATATGAAAAATTTAATTTTTGAAGAATAGTAATCTACCCTTATGAATAGTAACATAACCTTATGAATATTTATATAACCTAATGAATAGAAACCTTACCTATGATAGTATAAAAATAATATTCAAATTAAATTATGATGTACCTATATTTTAGAACAAGTAAATGAATGTTTCAAAACTAGGGTATTAATAATAAATTATGATTTTAATTAAATATTAAATTAATAATATTTAGAAAATTATTTCCAAAAAATGGACTTTATTTTTTGATTATACAGGTCAAAAAATGGTTAGGGTGAATTTTTGATATTTTTTTAAAATACTTGAATTTTTTATGAATAGTAAAATCTGATAATTCACAATAAATGCAAAAACATTAATTTATGCATCATGCTTGAGTCATGGATGATGTAAATGGCCTTTGGATTGAAGTCACATTAATTTATTACTATTTTTTGTCATGTAATAATAACTATTTATGGTATTGAGAAAAATTAATAAACTAATTATTATAATATTATCAAAACCCTCCGCTCCTCCACTATAACCCCCCCCACTCCCTCTTCTCTTCACTACTCTAAAGCCTTGTGCCTAGCCAATATTTTACCCAAATCTCTCCTCAAGCTCCTCCCCCACGTCCAAAATCCCCAATCTTCTTCAAAATACCAAAACCTCTCCCCTTAATAGGTTCTCAAAAGGTGAAGTCTGAAGAGGTAAATTTCTCTTTCCAATTCCTTCATTTCTTTTAAGTTCTTTTATTTTTGTTTCATTACCCACCTCCCTTCACCTAAATGGTATGATAAATCCAGTAACATAAATGTATTGTAATGTTTTTATGATAATGGGATATTTCATTATCTTCTCTCCTTTCCCCACCTTTTTATTTGAAAGAAATGAAAGCACCGTTTGAGATGTGTTAATTTAGCACATTCAAGGACAACAATTTATCAATTTCTATTACCATCTTTAATTATGGTCATGAAACAATTTGTTTTATAGTTGAACTAGATTATTATATATTTAATATATCATCTTTTGGTTATATATTCCTTTTGTAAAAATATTAGTAAGTTATAAAAAAACATGTTCCTTGTAATCAAACCCACCGATTAACAAAAACAATTGTCACTATGGTTTTATATAATAATTTGACTTTACTCTAAGTAACCAGAATAAATTTTGAAACCATGTAATCTCCTAGATGTTCAATAATATCATATAACTTCAATTATTTACAACCACTTTAATCTTACATGTTTATACAAACATGAATATATGTGAACTGGTCATTAAAACCATGTAAACAAACAAGCCCGAACAATAAAATTGAACCTCATAACCAGTCAAAATGGTCATAAATGAACATAAAATTATCATACTAAACCAATTAAATATATAATAGGTTATGTAATTATTAATTAATAAACCGATTTTTTTTATTCATGTCTTTAATAACAAGTGAAGAATACCAACGGATTTATGGTAAGGGATCCTCTCCATTTCTCTCTTAATCAAGATTGTCCTCTATGCTATGCCTTTTTATGGGTAATCCAAAATAATGGGGTATGTTTTCACACCTCCCCAATACTTCCCTCATTATTTATATGTGATGAAAAACCCCTTTTCTCTCTCATCAATCCCTCTTGGGTACACCCAACACCATGCCAATAAACCGTAACGAAATCGACCCGAACCTCCTTTGTTCTTTTTAGTTTCCTTATTTTTATTTATATCAAAATGGATTCATCTTATCTGTTTTTTTGCATCTTAAAAATTATGTGTATTTTTACAAAATTTATTTATTAATACTCTTCAATCACTCTCTTTCAGGGATATACATGTTTCTAAAATATTCCATCCTTAGAACTTTTCGATAAGAAAACCTATTTTAAGGGAACTTCCCAAATTTTTACCCAATTTCAAATGCACTATATCCTATGATTTAATACACCACTATCTTTATAAAAAACTATTTTTATTATTAAAACATTCTTGGTTCAATTCTGGTTTTATATAAAAGATTTTCCTCTTTTCTATTTTTAAAGCTCTATTGTGTTTTCCTTAAAACTGTGAAAAACACGTTTTAATGCTAATGTTTCTAAAATAAATTTATTATATGTTGTCACTTATGTTTAACACAAATTACCATGTTATATTCCTATTTTAACTTATTAACATCCATCAATGTTCTAAATCATTTCTTTCATGGACACTTTCATGATACACCCATTGGTTATGATTTATTTCATGATTGTGGTACCCAATTCTTTCCATTGGTACCCTTATGTTTATATATGGTTGATTATGTATGATTATATATATGGAAAGCATATTCATGAAAATTTTGAGATGTGTGTGCTCAGAGAGTGATCCAATGCATCGGTTAAAGTTAAGTCTCATGAGATGTGATGTGAAACGGGATTGGCTTTTATCCTTGACCTATACTAAAATGGGAAACGTGATTGAAGGTTAGCCTTGACCCATAATAAAATGGGAAATTTGATTGGTGGTTATCCTTGACCCATACTAAGGAAATGTTTTATAATTATACCACATTTCTATGATTCTGTGTTTATATAATCTCATGCTTAGATGATATGATTTCATATGTTCCATGCTTTGGATATCATTATGTCTTGCCTTTTAACTCATGTGTCTAAGATGCATCCTTATGTTCATTTCCTTATTGGGATTTGTAGCTCATCCCTTTGTTCATGTGTTCCACAGGGCACCCTAGGCAGATGTAAGGGCTCAAAGGAAGTTAGGATCTCTTTATGGAGATTAAATAAAGAAGTGCTTTTTTGGCCGCACATTTTATATTTTATGTACCTAGTCTTACAAAGCACAAGACTTAACGATCCATGGATTGCACTCTGATGTATAATTAGGCTTCAAATCATGTAATGTTATATGTAAAAGGATTGGGTCACTATAGTTGGTATCAGAGGGTGTTCTAGTTATTTTTGGAGATTAGGAATAGAGCACCTTAGTGAGAACCTTAAGGATGAGACTAATTATAAGAAAAAATTCCTAAATTTTGGTGTGTATTGAGTGAGTGGTTTATCAAGAAAATATATCTTTGGTTGGATACGATCAGGTAGAGGTGGATCTGACATAAATGTATCTAGGGGTAGAACCCGAAACACCTCTTTGAGTTGGACTCGAACATGAACTAGTGCACGACAACAAGCCTTACTGCACTTTTGGTTATGACACTCCTGGGGGATATGCTTTGGTAGATTCATGAGATTAGTACAAAACATTATTAAGGGAAAAAGGCCCGTAAGAATATAAGTTAAGAAATAGACTGAGGATAATCTATATTTGAACCTGGGGAATCAAAAATTAGGATATACTTATTTTTTATAAGTTTATAATTTTATGTTCAAAGTTTCCTTTTTTTATACTTAATATCTAATTATTCAAGACCTCTAATTATATGTTATTATTCTTAGTTAATGGTGGGAAATAGAAGAACACATTCCAACAACCAATGTGATGTTTAATGTGAAGATTTCCCAAATGATATGCCTGATATGATGGGAGAGGGTGCTCAAAACTTCATAAAAGTACTTTCTCAGTTGGCTCAAGTTATAAATAATAACATGAATCATATAGAACGCCCTCCTCCTCCAAGGAAGGAGCAAGTTTCTCTATAATCCTTCATATAACAAAGGCCTCCCATGTTTAGTAGATCTTATGATTCCCTCTTCATAGAGCAATGAATTAACCCCATTAAAAAGATATTCCCTATCCTCCAGTGCTCGGAATAAGAGAAAGTTGTACTGGCGGTCTATCATTTTGAGGGAAAAGCAGATCAGCGGTGGAAACTGATCAAGAATTTAATGCCACAAGAGGAAATTGATTCCATGGATTGGGAGGAATTCAAGAGGATATTTTTCAACTAATATTTTCCTCGAATCCTCCATATCAATATGAAAAGAGTGTTTCTCATACTCAAGTAGAAGGAAGATGAGTCCATTGGGGAATATGAAGCAAAATTCACAATGCTTGTAAGGTACACCTCTGGATTTATCATGAGCACCAAAAGCAAGGTGGATCGCTTCTTTAGTAGAATAAAGCCGAGTCTATGAAAAGTGTTGGCAATTAGAGACTTCGATAGTTATGAGGATATTGTCTGTTGTTCCCTCAAGGTTGAAATGGAGATTGGGGACTCTCCGTGGTCTCATAGGACCAGTGAAAAGAAGAAGAAAATGTAGAACAACATGGGTGGTTCATAAAACAAATCCCCTGATGGAAATAAGATAAAATTTCCCCCTTCTAAAAGTTGTGGAAAGAAGAATCTTGGAAACTATTTGAAGGGAACCAAGAATTTCTTAAATTGTGGAAAGTTTGGTATTCTTTCCAATAACTACCAAAGGGATATGGAAAATCCCATTATTTTTGAAGAAGAATGGAAGGATTAAATAAAAACTCAGCCTGTAGTGAAATGTTACAACTGCAAGGAGCATGGGCATTATGTGTACAATTTCTCTAAGATGAGGGTTGTCATAGGAAATTAGAAACAACCTCCAATGAAACAAGGAAGTGTTTATTTTATCACTACTACTGAGGTGGAGCTGTACAATGATGTGGTGATAGGTAAGCTAGTTATTCATTCAAGAATAGTGAATGTACTATTTTATTCTGGTTCTACGCATTCCTTCAGATCTTGCAAGTTTAGTAGAAATATTCAAACACAACCTCAAAATTTTGAGGAAAAGTTATTTATGAGAACAGTAAATGGGGAAATTATTATTTCCATGGTTTATAACTGTAACGCCCCGACCCCAGCTACCCAGAGTCGGTGCATTACTTCGTAACATTGGCATGATCACAAGAAAGATCAAATCTCGAAAGACCGATTGGTTTAGTAGCCTTGGAAACACTAGATATATTCATAAGTTTTACATTACATCATAAAATGAAAAACTAATACAACAACATAATGTTTCCACAATCCACACTATAATCCCCTCATAATATCCCTGCAGGTCATTCATAACTTACATATTCACATCCAGGGAAAAATAAAACATAGAAAAGGGGTGAGCTCAAATGCCCAGTAAGGATAACAATATAGCGGAACATTCAAAATAAGCATAAACATTTAAGGCAATGAATTACTAAAACAAAAGCCTTTTAAACATAAACTTCAACATAGTATGGAAAAAGTAAAATTAAATAATGCCATTTACTTATTCACATGGATATTCTACTAATCGAATAATCACATGCAAAATCAATAACAACTTTCATAATGTTGGAATGCATAATGCCAGACTATCATAACCACATAGCCAAGGCCTCGTGCCAAGAATACAAATAAGATTTTGTCAAGGCCTTGTGCCAAGACACTAGTTTGTCTCATGAGACCTACCGATGCATCGAGGAGCTATAGCGGGCTCCACCCGTCACTTATTAAGTCCAATGCATTCCCATATGAAAAGGTTTAAACATAACATAAACATTCGTATTAAAACTAGCATATGAAATGTCAATACTTTCACCATAAACTATGAATGGTATAAAAATAGCACATCCACAGTCAAACATATCACAAAACCTTCAATACAATATAGAAGTTTTGTATCATAATAAATCAACTTCAAATAATCTTAAAATCCATCAAAGGATATTGACATAGATGAAATCAAAATTCTTTTAAAATAAATATCTCCTTTTATTTTGAAATCATTTAAGATCCATATAAAATAAAACATTTTCTTTGAAAATATTCTTATAAGCTTGTAAGGGAAGCTTTGAAGATTTTATAACGGCATAAAATAACCGCACCCGCCGTATAAGTTAAAAAAACATTCTTACCTCAATTCTGTCGAAAAGGTTAAAAAGGACCTTGTTTTGAAAACGACGGAAAGATTCCTTTATAAACCTCTTATAAAAAGTCAAACAAGGGTATAAATGACTTTAAGCCATATTCTTGTAAATAGTAAAAATGTTTTGAAATTCATTTTTAAGAAACATGGATGTGGATGATAAAGATATCCCAGTAGATTATTACGTATAAACAACCTCAGATAATGAAGAGATTGTGAAATAACCCTTACCTTGTACTTTTCCTTGGTTGGGGTAGGTTAACCTCCTGTATAATGGTGAAATAGTTGTTATTAAATTATACAAGAATCATATACATTAATATGATATCATATATGATCTTGTAACATTGCTTTATTAATAATATCTTAGTATTATCGTCGTTTCAGGTGATAATCGATTCGTTCTTCTTAAATGTTTGGTTACGTAAGACATGTTTGTAATGGATAGATTAAATCTTATTAATAATCATAATGATATTAACATTATTTTTTACCCTAAAATGAGAATAAGACTTGAATGGATACGATGGAGGATGGATCTCACCGCGTTCGTGGAGACGGTAGTCCGTACGTACGCACGAACGCTACTTCCATTTAATTTTTATTTTAAAAGAATTGAATCCAAATGATACATAGGTATATTACTATTCCAGTATAATATAATATTTTATATACGTTACTTAAGTTCATTAACACCATCCTTTATACGTTCCATGTGTGGTATGAACGAGTCATATCATTTTAAGGGGGCGGTAGTCCGCACTTCCTCAAATGAAATTATCGTATGTATATACAACATGAAACGAATAATGGTATGAAATAAAATGGAATTACAGAAGCTTATTCATAAAATATATATCATTAATATCATATTTAATTACAGTGCCATCATAATGGCCACCATGAGAGGCGGTAAGATGTATTTGAACAATCATCGTTTCGTGAGGCGTTAGTTTTCCATCCACAGAAACATTATGTTCATCATCCATTAGATGGAGTTGTGTGTATGTGTAGTTTGAATCCTTCTTATAACAACATCCTAGTATATTGAGGATACTGGTGTTGTTACAAAAGAAAGGAAATAAAAAGAGTTTGGGGGTTGGAGAAGCAAAATAAAGGAAAATAATTTAAGAGAAATCGTTACCTTTAATTTAGGTAACTCACTTTGGTTGGAACCAAAGGACTTCTTGAAATGATTTCTGCCTAAGGGGAAGCTTCAAGGAGGAGGAGAGGGATGTGGGGAGCTTAGTTGGGCAGAGTTTGGACGAGCCAAGTGGCTTGAGAGGTGTGAGGAATGAGTAGAAGTGGTCTCCTTTTATAAGGGAGAAGAGGGGCTCTTTAGGAATGAGTGAAAGTATTACTTTATAATATAATTATATTCGGTTTATAATGGTAAAAAAATCATTGAGGTTGAAGATAAGATGACTAATATTCTAAATAACATCAACCAATAAGAATTGGACAGGTTGTAGATAATATTTTAATCATTATAATTTTATTTATTTAAATGATTTATTAATGAGGTAAACATTGCATCATTATTGTGTCATTAATAATTTAAATTATTTGATGTCTAAAAATTATAAATAAAATATCATTATGTAGGAAATCTTTTTATATTTCTAATGAATATTTATAATCGAAAATCCAACATGTATAACCCTATGTAAAAATTGTTCTTCTAAAAGATGTAAGCTTATGCCATTTTTATTTTTATTTTAACTTTATTAATATAAAGTGTCCCTACCACATACAAGTGGCTCCAAGGGGTCCCCAAATTGACCCAAGGATGCTCATGGTCGGGTATGTGTCCACCAATAAGGTTAGGACACGTTTTAGGTTAATTTTGTATTATTATAATATCATTTTTTAACCCTTATTTACCGGATTTACCCTTAACCATGGTAAATAAAATATTTACCACAGTAATTATTCAAAATGTCTAAAAATAAAAGTTAACTATTTACACAATTTGGACATCCTGATTCCAAATATGGAATCCATTTTTCTAAATTCAAAACACAGAAGTGGCAGAAATTAATTTAAAATTAATTCCCGCTGTCAAAACAAAAAGCGTGTTTTTAAGAGGTAATAACTATCAAAAGATTGACACTTGTTTATGTTCGGTTTAATTGTAAAATTATGTCCAATGACCAACATTATATTAAATGGTAAAAATATATTCTAAATATACTTTAAAACCACTCAAATTCACAATTTATCACTATTAATTATTTTGATTAAAAAAGTTGTTTTTAATTAAAATTTAGTAATTTTCACTATTCATCAAAATATAAAAGTTATCCGAAAAGTACCAAAATTTCACCCTAGGATAATTTCAATATTCAGAATCCAAAAATGAAGTCCATTTTGAAATATAAAATATATATGATTTCAAAAAGTAGGTATTACTATTCATAACGGCTAGTTTGATTAGTTATGGTGTGTTAGAACTCGGTGTTGCGTACAACACACGCTATCACATTATTCAAAGAGAAGCGTACCGTAGAAGCTTGGGATGTTTCATTTTAAATTTTTGATGTCCCCATTTAGTCAAAAAGTTTAAAATATAGTATTTAAAAAGGGTTCACTATTAAAGTTGATAAAAGTGCAATACTGAAAATGAATTTGTTCTTGCATTATATCTAAGAAACTCATAATATGGATTCTAAAATTATAAGGATTATATAAACATTAAAATTTATCTTATACTATTCATAACCTCTTTTGAACGACTTGTTTGGTAAGTCATGGTGTGCTTGAACTTGGTGTTGCATGTAGTGAAAGTTATTGAATTATTTTGAAGAAGTAACACACTATGAAATCTTGGGGTGTTACATTCTCCCCTCCTTCAATAAATTGCGTCCTCGCAATTTGAAATTGTTCTTCGAAAATAAAAGGTTGAAAATAGAAAATATATTTGTGGGAAAACCCACATCGGAAATTGGGTTACTAAAATTTAGTCTTAATATGAGGAAAAGAGAAATCAAAGGGTCACCACCAAATTATGATCTCGATTAGGAGAACATTGGTGGCAATTAGAGACATATAATTGGAGGAAAAACATAAATATTTATAGGTAGTGATTGAGGTCATAAATCACAAACAAGTATAAAATTGAGGTCCTTAAATTCATCAATCTATTATGATTTGAAATACCATCGGTTCAACAAAACATAGGGTATTAGGATAACACATTTTTGACGTTTCAAAATATCTTAGTTGAAATCCCACATCGAAAAATGAATTAATGAGGACTCTATTTAAAATAAAGAGTTGAAAGTATGAAGATTTCCGAAAATAACTCATACTAGGGTTCCATGTAGGAAAATATGGATATGGAAGAAAAATCTAACCATCAATTATCTGATGGAGAGTGGTAGAGAACATGGCTATGAAAAGGCCAACAATCCCAAATCCATAAATTAGTGATGATTTAAGGTACCATCTAGGAAAACATTTTTGTTCTAAGTTGCTTTTCTTAATATTGAGGAATTTATTTATGAGATTGGCTAAGATCATAAGGAGATATACTTACTTTATAATTAGAGTTTTATCCATTAATAAATTTCTACCACAAACTCATCTTTCACTCTAAAAGATAATAGAATGTAAAAAAATTCTATTTACACTATTCGTATAGGGTTCCAAAAGAAAGGAATTTATAATTCATCTACCAGATCTTTTAAAAAACTACTTTATTTAATCCAGGACATCTCATGGATAGTGGTAGGTGATACACCCTTGTCTCCCTTCGGTTGCGGGTTCAAGTCTCGCAGCCTTGCCGGACGCGACGGGTTGTCGTCCGACCTCCGGGTTGTCCTTTTATGGAAATCCAAAATAATCCAAACTAGAACTATCCAAAATACTTCTGTCCAAACTCACAGTCCAACATTCATAAGGAAGGTAAACATAATATAGATCCTTTTTACCCCGTAATAGCATATGAATACCTTCATCATGTATTACCATATTCCTTATTGATTACATTCATGCTCCCTTATTCCATATAGAATGCTGGATATACTTCATTAATCCAAAAATGTTTTAAACCCCAACAATGATGGAATATACAAATCATTAATCAGTTCCAAGGTAGTCAAGAATATCCAATATAATTTATCCAAAACAATCACATATTATTCCAAAATCACTACCTCAGTATCAGAACTATATTATGGTTTATCATTCTCTCAACCATATATTTTCCAAAAATCTATCCTGCTATTGAGTCACTTTTCTTTGTTCCACACAATCTAAAGTCCTTAATGAAATAGTACTGCAGTACAATCCTTATATACTCCATAATTATTATAACAAGTACATTGTTGATACAACACTCAATTGACATAATCAACATAAGAGCTTTAATCATTCCTCTTCATCTATGGTAGTATCATAACTTGATTATTATCCAATAACATCATTTGCGGCATAGTCTGATGACTGGGACATAGGTTCGCGTAGTGTCCAAACTCCTTGCAAATGAAGCATTGTACATTTGAAACCATTTTCTTACCCTTGCAGTCACGTACTTTGTGCCCTTTTCCTCCACACTTATAACAAACTCCCATTCCTTTCAGGCAAGTTCCAGGGTGTTTCTTTCCACAGTTACCACATATGGGAAAATTCTTCTTTTCCCTCTTCCCTTTATCCATCTTTTTCTCTTATATCCTTTTCTTCTCTTGCTTCCCTTCAAAGCCATAGGACTCAGTAAACTCTTTACTTATCTTATCAACACATGATATTATTTCTTCATATGATGATAATACATGGGAGACTATTTATCTTATAAATTCTAGCTTAAGACCATGAAAGATATGATCCTTCCTTCTCTTTGAATCATGTGTATTTCTGGAGTTCTCATTCCTTCTACTGGGCGCCATTTCTATACCATGGCATAAACTAGATCAGTTTATGAATCAAAACACATAATCCCATACTTATAAAACACTTAACATAAATTGAACTATTTATGGATATAATCCATAATCATAAAAATGTTTTCTTTGAGGAATTATATACTCATAAACCCTTCATAATGATTTGTAAAGAAAATGAGAGTTATCCTAAGCATATCCCCCGGGAGTGTCGTAACCAAGAGTGCAGCAAGGCCCGTTGTCGTGCACCAGTTCCCGTTCGAGTCTAGCTCAAAGCGGTGTTTTCGGGTTTTACCCCTAGGTACATCTGTTCCAGAGCCGCCTCTACCTGCTCGTATCCAGACAGGGATGTATTGCTCAGAAAACTCACAAAATCTCTACAATACCAAAATTCTAGGAAGTTCTTCTATACTAATCCTTAAAGTTCATCTTAGGTCTACGTGCTCTAATCAGAGTTTATCTAAATCTAGTTTCCAAGGTTTGTACTAAACTTCCTCTGATACCAACTGTAACGCCCCGACCCCAGCTACCCAGAGTCGGTGCATTACCTCGTAACATTGGCATGATCACAAGAAAGATCAAATCTCGAAAGACCGATTGGTTTAGTAGCCTTGGAAACACTAGATATATTCATAAGTTTTACATTACATCATAAAATGAAAAACTAATACAACAACATAATGTTTCCACAATCCACACTATAATCCCCTCATAATATCCCTGCAGGTCATTCATAACTTACATCTTCACATCCTGGGAAAAATAAAACATAGAAAAGGGGTGAGCTCAAATGCCCAGTAAGGATAACAATATAGCGGAACATTCAAAATAAGCATAAACATTTAAGGCAATGAATTACTAAAACAAAAGCCTTTTAAACATGAACTTCAACATAGTATGACAAAAGTAAAATTAAATAATGCAATTTACTTATTCACATGGATATTCTACTAATCGAATAATCACATGCAAAATCAATAACCACTTTCATAATGTTGGAATGCATAATGCCAGACTATCATAACCACATAGCCAAGGCCTCGTGCCAAGACTACAAATAAGATTTTGTCAAGGCCTTGTGCCAAGACACTAGTTTGTCTCATGAGACCTACCGATGCATCGAGGAGCTATAGCGGGCTCCACCCGTCACTTATTAAGTCCAATGCATTCCCATATGAAAAGGTTTAAACATAACATAAACATTCGTATTAAAACTAGCATACGAAATGTCAATACTTTCACCATAAACTATGAATGGTATAAAAATAGCACATCCACAGTCAAACATATCACAAAACCTTCAATACAATATAGAAGTTTTGTATCATAATAAATCAACTTCAAATAATCTTAAAATCCATCAAAGGATGTTGACATAGATGAAATCAAAATTCTTTTAAAAGAAATATCTCCTTTTATTTTGAAATCATTTAAGATCCATATAAAATAAAACATTTTCTTTGAAAATATTCTTATAAGCTTGTAAGGGAAGCTTTGAAGATTTTATAACGGCATAAAATAACCGCACCCGCCGTATAAGTTAAAAAAACATTCTTACCTCAATTCTGTCGAAAAGGTTAAAAAGGACCTTGTTTTGAAAACGACGGAAAGATTCCTTTATAAACCTCTTATAAAAAGTCAAACAAGGGTATAAATGACTTTAACCCATATTCTTGTAAATAGTAAAAATGTTTTGAAATACATTTTTAAGAAACATGGATGTGGATGATAAAGATATCCCAGTAGATTATTACGTATAAACAACCTCGGATAATGAAGAGATTGTGAAATAACCCTTACCTTGTACTTTTCCTTGGTTGGGGTAGGTTAACCTCCTGTATAATGGTGAAATAGTTGTTATTAAATTATACAAGAATCATATACATTAATATGATATCATATATGATCTTTTAACATTGCTTTATTAATAATATCTTAGTATTATCGTCGTTTCAGGTGATAATCGATTCGTTCTTCTTAAATGTTTGGTTACGTAAGACATGTTTGTAATGGATAGATTAAATCTTATTCATAATCAGAATGATATTAACATTATTTTTAACCCTAAAATGAGAATAAGACTTGAATGGATACGATGGAGGATGGATCTCACCGCGTTCGTGGAGACGGTAGTCCGTACGTACGCACGAACGCTACTTCCATTTAATTTTTATTTTAAAAGAATTGAATCCAAATGATAAATAGGTATATTACTATTCCAGTATAATATAATATTTTATATACGTTACTTAAGTTCATTAACACCATCCTTTATACGTTCCATGTGTGGTATGAACGAGTCATATCATTTTAAGGGGGCGGTAGTCCGCACTTCCTCAAATGAAATTATCGTATGTATATACAACATGAAACGAATAATGGTATGAAATAAAATGGAATTACAGAAGCTTATACATAAAATATATATCATTAATATCATATTTAATTACAGTTCCATCATAATGGCCACCATGAGAGGCGGTAAGATGTATTTGAACAATCATCGTTTCGTGAGGCGTTAGTTTTCCATCCACAGAAACATTATGTTCATCATCCATTAGATGGAGTTGTGTGTATGTGTAGTTTGAATCCTTCTTATAACAACATCCTAGTATATTGAGGATACTGGTGTTGTTACAAAAGAAAGGAAATAAAAAGAGTTTGGGGGTTGGAGAAGCAAAATAAAGGAAAATAATTTAAGAGAAATCGTTACCTTTAATTTAGGTAACTCACTTTGGTTGGAACCAAAGGACTTATTGAAATAATTTCTGCCTAGGGGGAAGCTTCAAGGAGGAGGAGAGGGATGTGGGGAGCTTAGTTGGGCAGAGTTTGGACGAGCCAAGTGGCTTGAGAGGTGTGAGGAATGAGTAGAAGTGGTCTCCTTTTATAAGGGAGAAGAGGGGCTCTTTAGGAAAGAGTGAAAGTATTACTTTATAATATAATTATATTCGGTTTATAATGGTCCCAAAATCATTGAGGTCGAAGATAAGATGACTAATATTCTAAATAACATCAACCAATAAGAATTGGACAGGTTTTAGATAATATTTTAATCATTATAATTTTATTTATTTAAATGATTTATTAATGAGGTAAACATTGCATCATTATTGTGTCATTAATAATTTAAATTATTTGATGTCTAAAAATTATAAATAAAATATCATTATGTAGGAAATCTTTTTATCTTTCTAATGAATATTTATAATCGAAAATCCAACATGTATAACCCTATGTAAAAATTGTTCTTCTAAAAGATGTAAGCTTATGCCATTTTTATTTTTATTTTAACTTTATTAATATAAAGTGTCCCTACAACATACAAGTGGCTCCAAGGGGTCCCCAAATTGTCCCAAGGATGCTCATGGTCGGGTATGTGTCCACCAATAAGGTTAGGACACGTTTTAGGTTAATTTTGTATTATTATAATATCATTTTTTAACCCTTATTTACCGGATTTACCCTTAACCATGGTAAATAAAATATTTACCACAGTAATTATTCAAAATGTCTAAAAATAAAAGTTAACTATTTACACAATTTGGACATCCTGATTCCAAATATGGAATCCATTTTTCTAAATTCAAAACACAGAAGTGGCAGAAATTAATTTAAAATTAATTCCCGCTGTCAAAACAAAAAGCGTGTTTTTAAGAGGTAATAACTATCAAAAGATTGACACTTGTTTATGTTCGGTTTAATTGTAAAATTATGTCCAATGACCAACATTATATTAAATGGTAAAAATATATTCTAAATATACTTTAAAACCACTCAAATTCACAATTTATCACTATTAATTATTTTGATTAAAAAAGTTGTTTTTAATTAAAATTTAGTAATTTTCACTATTCATCAAAATATAAAAGTTATCCGAAAAGTACCAAAATTTCACCCTAGGATAATTTCAATATTCAGAATCCAAAAATGAAGTCCATTTTGAAATATAAAATATATATGATTTCAAAAAGTAGGTATTACTATTCATAACGGCTAGTTTGATTAGTTATGGTGTGTTAGAACTCGGTGTTGCGTACAACACACGCTATCACATTATTCAAAGAGAAGCGTACCGTAGAAGCTTGGGATGTTTCATTTTAAATTTTTGATGTCCCCATTTAGTAAAAAAGTTTAAAATATAGTATTTAAAAAGGGTTCACTATTAAAGTTGATAAAAGTGCAATACTGAAAATGAATTTGTTCTTGCATTATATCTAAGAAACTCATAATATGGATTCTAAAATTATAAGGATTATATAAACATTAAAATTTATCTTATACTATTCATAACCTCTTTTGAACGGCTTGTTTGGTAAGTCATGGTGTGCTTGAACTTGGTGTTGCATGTAGTGAAAGTTATTGAATTATTTTGAAGAAGTAACACACTATGAAATCTTGGGGTGTTACAATAACTCCTCCTAGTTTAATTTTTGTGGACTGATCCTCCTAGAAAATCTTTCCATACTTCCTTTAGTAATGTTTTATGCTATATTGGGAATGGATTTTCTATCTTTATACAAAGCCAACATCAACTATCAGGAAAGGGAGATCACTCCTCACATCCCAAATAATCTTCCAATTCTTTACAAGTGTAAGGATGAAGATGAATCTCCTTTGGAATCTTCATATAAATCTTGGATATTTATGCCGTGTGAGCAGGCATATCTACCTCAAATGATTGATACAAAGGAGAGAACCATTCTTGAAGACATTCCCATCATGAGGGATTACAATGATGTATTCCCTGAAGAGTTTCTTGGTCTTAATCCTGACCGAGAGGTTGAGTTTTCAATTCAACTTATCCATGGATCTCTACCTATATCAAAGAAACCTTAAAAAATGGCCATCGTAGAGCTGGAAGAGCTGAATAATAAGTTAAATGAGAATATGAAGAAGGGTTTTATATGCCTGAGTTCTTGACTGTGGGGTGCACCGGTCCTCTTCATCAAGAAGAAATATATATCAATGCGCCTCTGCATTAATTATCACAAGCTCAATAAAACAACGATAAATAACAAGCATCCCCTTCCACTGATAGATGACTTGTTCGATCAACTTTATGGGGCCAGTTATTTATCTAAGGTGGACCTTCGGTCGGGATATCACTAATTAAAGGTGAGGAACGAAGATATTCCCAAGACTACCTTTCAAATGAGGTATGTACACTATGAGTTCATAGTTATGACCTTAATAATCACTAAGGCACTAGCAATTTTCATGGAATTAATGAATAGAGTCCTTAGATATTACCTCGAAAAATTTGTGGTAGTATTTATTGATGATATTCTGATATACTACAAGAGAAATGAGGTACATGAGGATCATTTTAATACTATGTTAAAGAATTTACGAAGGGAGAAGTTGTATGCTCAGTACATTAAATGTGAGTTCTGGATGGAGGAAGTATCATTATTAGGGCATGTTATCACCAGCAAAAGGATATCTATAGACCCTTCCCAGAAAAATGCAATTGTAGAGCGGTCCATGCCAGCTTATGTAATGGAGATCCACATCTTTTTGGGTCTATCTGGGTATTATCGATGATTCATGGTGAACTTTTCATGGTTTTGAAACCCAAATACCAAGTTGACATGAAATGGAGTAAAGTTTTTCTGGAAAAAAAATGTGAAGACTATTTTAAGGATTTGAAAAAGAGGATTATCACTACACCAGTACTCACACTCCCTATAAGTGGAGAACCCTTTAAGGTGTATAGTGATGCTTATAGAAAGGGATTAGGCTATGTGCTAATGAAAAATGATAAAGTGATATCCTATGCCTCAAGACATCTGACAATCCATGAGCAAAACTATCCTACGTATGATTTGGAGTTGGTGGTAGAGATATTTGCATTGAAAATCTGGCATGATTGTCTCTATGGTGAGAAGTGTGAGATATATACTAACCAAAAGAGTCTCAAAAATATATTCACACAAAAAGAAATTAATATGCTCCATTGAAGATGGATAGAGATTATAAAATATTATGACTGCTCATTCCATTACCATCTCGGTAAGTCAAACAAGGTGGAAGATGCTCTAAGTAGAAAGGATCATGTATCTTTATCAATGATGAGAATTGAAAAGGATCTAATATTTTTATATTTTCAAAGGATCGACATGAGAATCATTAAGGGGGGAACATCATCAATCCTTTCTCAAACGATTGCTCAACCATCTCTCTTAGAGAAAATAAAGGATTCTCAAAGAAAAGATTTGGAAATTCTGAAAGGGTGGAAGCTATCAGAAATGGGAAATCCTCAGAGTTTAAGTTTGATGAGGATGGAGTTGTAAGATTTGGGAAAAGATTACATGTACCATCTGATCCATAGATAAATAAGCATATTCTGAATTATGCACATAGCTCAACCTTTTCTATCCACCCAGGGAGCATAAAGTTGTAACAATATCTATGAGAAAATTTTTGGTTGAAAAGGGTGATTGCTAAATATAAGTCAAAGTGCCTGGTATGTAAACAAGTGAAGGCTGAGAGGAAAAAATCTAAGGCGATGATGCAACCAGTACCCATACCAGCATGGAAGTGGGAGAACATTACCATGGACATTGTCCCTAGACTTCCAAGGACATCTAGAGTAAATAATGAAATATGGGTTATTGTGGATCATCTTATGAAGACAACCCACTTTATCATGATTCGAGATGACTTCTCATTGGATCAACTTGCACAGATTTACATCAAAGAAGTGGTAAGGCTGCATGGAGTACCACTATCTATTGTATCCAATCATGATCTGAGATTCACCTCAAAGTTCTGGAAAAGTCTCCAATATGCTCTATGAACTGAACTGAACTTCAGTATGGCCTGTCATCCTCAAACCGATGGAAAATATGATCAAAATATTCAAACACTGGAAGACATGTAGATAGCGTGTTCTATGGAATTCAAAGGAGGAAGGGACCAATATATTCTACTGGTTTAATTCTCCTACAAAAATAGTTTCCACTTGAGCATCTGAATGGAACCGTATGAAGATATTTATGGGAAAAGGTGCAGAACACTGGCGTGTTGGGATGAATTTGGTGAGCATAAGCTTCTAGGACATGAAATGGTTGAAGAAATGGTAGAGAAGGTGAAAACCATTTAGCATCATATCAAGGTAGCCCAAAGTCGATAGAAAACTTATAAAGACATCAGTTAACAAGACCTTGAGTTTAAAGTTTGAGAAATGATATTTTTACACATATCTCTATAGAAGAAAGTCATGAGGTTTGGAAATAAAGGGAAGTTAAGTCCCAGGTACATCGGCCTCATTGAGATCCTTGATTGATTCCGAGTCGTGGCCTATTGACTGGCACTTCCACATACCATATAATGACCCAAGATTGTTGTACATGAACATCAAATTACTTTTGCAGAAAACTTAATACATGAAAAAAACATACTCCCAAAGACCGTATTAGTTTAGTGTCTTTGGAAACACGAAACATAATCTTCTAATCATGGTGAAAGATATTCAACATTCTCCCATAAAGATGTTCCCCTTTTGTTTTCTTACCTAAAACCATTCTTTATATCCTAGGTAAAAGAAAACATAAAAAGGGTGATCTCAAATGCTCTATAAGGATAAACATGGAGAACTTAAAAACAATCCATAAACATTTGAACATTAAATAATGAACATAAAACATCAAAATATTGAGCAATGACATAAATCTTGGCTGTACATAAGGAATAGATCATAAAGGAAAATTAATCATGATAAAATAAAACATGTAATTGTGGTAAAACATTAAGAACATGATATTATTTCCACAGTATCCAAGGCATTTCTTCCAAGACTATAATAGTGGACAAAGTCCATTACTGAACCGGGTTTACTTTCCATTCCAGCCCTGTATTACTGAACCTGATTTTACTTGACATTCCAGCCATGTCTATCTCATGAGATATAAATCTTTACCCAATGCATTGTAGGGAGATATAGGTCCCACCCATCTCATATTGAAATAATTCTTACGTGTCCCACAAAATAAACATAAATCAATCATCATAACCCAAAGAATAAAATGGGTTTCATAAACATCATCCCATCATAACATAATCCATATAAAACAATGGATATCATTTCATCATAAGAAAAATCAAACCATGTAAATAATAGATACATTATTATTGAAACATAACCATATTAAATAATGTCATCATAGATGGAAAATAGTTTTAATAAAACACTTGAAATGAATTCTGAGGAAAATATCTTTTCTTCTTCCAAATAATTTTACTTTCTCAAAATGACATGAAATTTTAAAAAAATAATTTTTTTGAAAATAATCATGAAATATTATAGATTAATATTTCTGTAAATAAGGGGTTATGAAATCGTAAAAATCCATTCATTCCATATAAGTTAAAAAAACATTCTCCTCGTACTTTTAATGGAAAAGTCAAAAAGTACCACGTATGGTAAACTAAATAAATATTCCTTCCATAACAAAAAGTAAAAGTCAAAAAGGGGTAAACATAAATTTAAACATACATGGAATAATATTGAACACTTTATGAAGACATTTTTATGGATATGGATGAAATATATAACCCCAGTAAATACTTACATATAAGCAATCCCGGATGAAATTGAGATTGAAAAATTATCCCTTACCTTATGTCCAATTTCTTCCATACGTGTATGAAACTCATGTATAGTGGATTTAAAAATATTATTAACTTGTAACATAACCATAATAATATTTATGATATCATATATGATTCACTTATGACTTTATATTACCCGTTCTTTTATCAATTCCATGTTAAAACAACGTTTTGGGTAATAATCGTATCATTTATCGTACGTGTTTGAACTTATTGTTCTTGATATTATTATTACTTATATCATGATTTACTTACTTATAAAATTTAAAAAATGATTTATATATCATATATATCCAGTATATATATGTATAATAGAGAGATAAATGAAATGAAATACACCATTCATGGAGACGGTAGGTCGTACGTACACATGAATGTTGTTTTCATTTCCTTACTGAATTAAATGGAAGTAAGTAGATGACATACATATATATACATAAATCAAGTAGAATTAGTATTTCATATATTTCATTATTATTCATTATATATACTTGATAATAATTCTTTAATGGTTAACATGGAAAATAAATCTCATCGCGTCGTGGAGACGATAATCCCTATGTACGCACGAGCGACGATATCGTTCCCAAAATTATTGAATGGAATTGGAGTGGATGATATAATATCTCAGAATTAGTATCATGTTATAATAATTATATATAGTTATTATTTCCACCATTTTACCCATCCACGTAAAGTGGTGTTGGAAAAACAAATTACACCACGACCTAGAGACGGTAAGCAGTACGTACGCACGCGCGGTGATTTCATTTTCCATAGGATGGATAGAAGGTGAAATAAGGTTGTTTAACATTTATAATAACATATAAGTATATTAGTGATACTTATGTTATTACATTATAATGAAACAAATAAAGAAAATGAAGTATAATAATAAATGAAATTGAAAGAATCGGTAATGGATATTACCTCTTCTTCAACGCGCCTCTTCTAAACCTCCTCTTAGGGGAACTAAAGTTGATCTTTAAAGAAGACCAGGACCTCTAGTAGGTTTATAGGGAAGTGGAGAAGAGAAATGGATAGGGTTTTGACGATCTTGAATGCTAAAAAATGTTGTAAAGAGGAGAGGGATGAGGTGCCCTTTTATAAGGGAGGAGAGGGGCACTTTTGGAAACCTCTAAAATATTAATTTATAATAAACTAAAAAACCACTTAAAAACCTCCAAAAATGACTCAAATCCAAATATGAGATGACATAGGGTTTTAATATCATCATAAAATAAAATTTAGACATGTTGGGAATTTATTTTAAACATTATCAACTTGATTTATCCTTATTTAATCTATTTAATTTTATTTGTGGTAATAATGTTATAAATTTTAATTTGTTATAAATAATTACTTATGTGTTTTGAATTGTCCATAATTGGATAATTTATGAAATTTTAGACCATATAAATTTCAATTTATAATTTTTAAATATTTTTGTGATTTTTAAACAATTTAATAATATCTTATTTTTATAAAATAACAATAGTGTCAATTTTGACACTATTCATTTATTTGAATTTAAATAAAATCAAAACAGAGTATATATTCGAAAATAAATATTTAATAGATTCCTAAGATGTCATATGAATCTAAAAAATTCATTTATCACATTAATTTTTTCATATAACATTTATTTTAATATTTTTAAAACCATTTGTTTGATATTTCCGTTAATAAAATAATTACTACAACATTTTTCTATTATTATTTAATATACTTATTCGTTGCATAAAAATTAAAAATAAAATACTATGATTCATATAAATATAATATATACTATAATAATACTTTTACTCGAATTTATAATCTTAAAATCACAAAATTTAAAATTCTATATTTATTAAATCATGAAGGTGACAACTTTGACATCATTTAAAATAAAATAATATAAGTGTCATAATATCTTTTTTAAGGCTCCAAATGGTCAAATAGTCGACCATTGTATTATTATGGTTTACAGATACATGACCAATAAGTTTGTGTCAGGTGTTTGTGCCTTTTATGGTCACTATTAGTTTAATAAAAACTGTATTATTGATTTTTTCACTAAATAAACAATTTCTGCTTCACTATTATGTCACCATTAATGATAATTATTTAATCCCAAAAAATTATAAATAATTTCACATAATGTAGATAATTTTATTATATCTCTGTTAACTATTTATTTTCTAATATTTATGAAGTTTATCACTAAATTAAATTTATTACACTTATAAGATATAAGAGAGTGACATGTTGTCACATTCTTTGGATTTAATAAAAATTACATCATTTTCATGTTCAAAAGTCCCTGAAATGAAACTATTCAGACCCTTAGGTGATATGGGATGAGAATTATTCATCCCATTTAATTTTTTAAGGTGTTAGGATAATTTTATAAAATTATTTTTACCCTTAGTTACCTGATTTACCTTTAACTGCGGTAAATAAAATTTACCGTAGTTACTATTCCTAATGAAAAAAAATAAAAAGTAGCCTATTAACATAATTTGGACCTAAGGATTTCAAATATGGAATCCATTTTCCCAAATTCAAGACACATAAGATGCATTAGTTAATTTAAAATTAATCCCATTGTCGAAACAAATGGGTTTTTATTTAAAACATTGTAAAAGATTGAAATGTTTTTACCTATGAATTCAATGTAAAATTAATGATAATGAAATAAATTATATTAAATGGTGAAAATATATTATATTTATACTTTAAAACCCTTCAATATTATAATTTGACCATATAAATTATCTTGATGAACAAAAGTTGTTTTTAAATAGAATTTAGCATGTTTATACTATTCATCAAAATATGAACGTTATCAGAAAAATAGAAAAACTTTATCCAATGTAAATTTTTATACCCTGATTCACAAGAAGAATTTTATTTTGTAAAATTTAACTTATAAAATTGTGAAAAATTATATTTAAAATGGGTGCACCATCAAAAGGTGGAAAACTGCATTTATTGAAAAATACTTATTATACCCAAAAATTTTATTTTGTTCTCATATAATGTTCTAGAATATGTGAAAGATGAATTATTATGTAATAAAATTAAAAATGTAGTTAATAATATTCATAATGGCTAGTTTATAATAATATATCATTGTTTAGTGAAATTCGGTATTGCGTACAATGCACGTTATCGAGGAAGGTCACTCTTGCATGCAACACAAGCCATGAATAGTGCTTGCGTATACTACAAGCTAATACGGTGTTGCGTATAGTTCAAGATAATTTTGGTGTAGTGCACAAAACAAGACATCAAAGAAATTAAAAATAATATTTCTCATAAAATCTCGGGGTGTTACATTCTACCCCCCTTAAAATGAATTTCAAATTCAAAATTTGTTGGGGTTATAAATCGTTTACTACTTGGAAGTTGCTTTCATAGAAACCCAAATCGTAAAAAGGAATACTAAAACCTAATTTTAAAAAGGAATGTTATAAACATAATGGTCACCCAAAGTAACTCAACAATGGGTTTCCACATAAGGGAATATAGATGAAAAAATGGATATGGAAGAGAAATCTAACCATCATGTTATGATGAAGAGTGGTACAGAACATGGTTATGAAAAAGCCAAAAATAATAAAGCCATAAATTTGTGATGATATAAGGTACCATCTGATTCATCAGATATGAGAGTACTAGGACAACATTTTTGGTTTTCAATATTATTTCCCTAATGTTGATGAATTTTTACATAAGGAGAAATAATTACTTGATTTCAGTGTACTATCATCGTTGGTCATTCCATGAACATCCACTTCATATCTTATTTAAAGAAATGAAGTTGAATTTATCATTGTTGAAGTGTTATCAAATCATGTGATAGAATGAAGGGTCATTTCATATATCTCAAACAAAAGGTTAGAAAAAGTTATTAAATATACATAAGTCCGTCTATGGTGAGATTAATCGTATATGGTTCAAAAAATGGACTTCTACTTCATCTATTATGACGGTTAATAAAATAAAACTAGTTTCTACTAACCAGGGACTTCCTATAGGACAGTGGTAGGCGATAAAGGCCTGTCGCACTTTGGTTGTGGGTTTGATTCCTGCAACCTTGTCCGACGCGACAGGTTGTTGTCCGTCCTGCAGGTTGTCCTTTTTCAGAAACTTCACCATTATAAAATTCCATAAATAATATCGAAAAAAAGGTTCTATCCTTAAATAATAATATCTGATTTCCAACTTAGTCTATTCCAATCTTTAGGCTTATCCAAAATACTTCTATCCAATCTCATAGTATAAAGTAAACGATTACTTGAAATTTCATCTACTGAGCATATGAATACCATCATTTATCCCCCATATATCATATGATATATCTTGTTGTTGGTCACATTACAAAAATGTGAATAACTTAATCATGTATTCTCTTGGAAAAGGAATACCCATTGAACCTTAGTGAAAACATGAATCCTGTAAAAAATTAACTATTTCCACATACCAAAATCCCAAAAATTCAATATACTCAAACCATGATATCACTTTGTTCTTATACCAGTTATATGATCATTAATACTCTCAAATATATTATTTTCTCCTTATCCCTTCATTATGTGCATATAATCTATTTTCTAAAAATATTTCAATCACTTTTCATGGTTATCGATACCATATTCTTATGGAAAACCACAATGGACCAATACATAGATATTCTTATATACCATAAAAGTAACTCGACAAAATTATTCTTCAATACCAATACATAAACACTTCAATACATCCTCTTCAATGATTGTCCTTGAATAAGTCCTTCCTTGATTTAGAAGTAAGATCTTAGGTCAGAGCATTGAGTTGGGTAATGCCTGTGTTCTCCACAAATAAGACATTGAACTCCATAACAGTCTGTCACTCTATGACCCTTCTCCCCACACAGATTACATATTCCCTTTATTTTATGTATTCATCAAGGTTCTTCTTCTCTTATTTATAAATCTCAATCATCCTTTCTCTATGCTCCTCACTATGCGAACATGCATAAAAGTCCATCTTTCTCTTATTTGATGAATTAGGAATACCACTAAAGTTCACCTTGTTAATCATATATCATGATGATTGATTAATCATAATCACTATATATTTCTTTCTAGGCATTATGCAATTTCGTTGCTCATAGTACCCAATTTTTCCATTGGATTCAATGTCAACCCAATTCCTTCTGGTTCCCTCCATTGACTAAAACAAAAAACCATAGTGTAAGACACATTTAAAATAAAGAGGAACCCCATAATCATAAAAAGTATAACTTATCAAACATTCTTTAATCCATTACACCTTAGGTTCACCCTAGGTTATTCATGATCGTTAACATAATTCTAGGACTGTAACCTATAGTTATACTAAACCTTAGGGACATCCCTAGACATAGCTCAGAAATATATCTACGGATCTCACCAAATTTTTCACATCCTAGTTTCAGAGGTTAACTAAACCTTCACTCTGATACCAACTATAATGATCCAAACTTGATGTACATGGAAATTACATTACTTTTGTGGAAAAATTACTGAATGACAAAAACAGTCACCTAAAGACCGTATTAGTTTAGTGTCTTTTGAAACCCAGAACATAATCCTTTAATCATGGTGAGAGATCTTCAACATCTCCCATAAAGATCTTCCCATTTTTTTCTTACCTAAAACCTTTATTTATATCCTGGGGAAAAGAAAACCTAAAAAGGGTGATCTCAAATGCTCATTAAGGGTAAACATGGAGAATTTAAATACAATACATAAACATTTGAACATAAAAACATGAATATAAAACATCAAAATCTTAAGCAATGACATAAATCATGGCAGTACATAAGGCATAGATCATAAAAGAAAAATAATCATGATAAAATAAAACATGTAATTATGGAAAACCATTAAGAACATGATATGATTTTCATAGTATCCAAGGAATTTCTTCCAAGACCATCATAGTGGACAAAGTCCATTACTAAACCAGGTTTATATGCTGTTCCAGCACTGTATTACTGAACCAGATTTTACTTTCCATTCCAGCCATGTCTATCTCATGAGATATAAATCTTTACCAAATTCATTTGAGGGAGATATAGGTCCCACACATCTCATATTGAAATAATTCTAACGTGTGCGACAAAATAAACATAAACCATTCATCATAACCCAAATAATAAAATGGGTTTCATGAACATCATCTCATCATAAAATAATCCATATAAAACAAATGGGTATCATTTCATCGTAAGAAAAATCAAACCATTTAAATAATAGAGACATTATTCTTCAAACATAACCATATTAAATAATGTCATCATAGATGGAAACTAGTTTTAATAAAACACTTGAAATGAATTCTCGATGAAAATATCTTTTCTTATTTCGAATCATTTTCTTTTCTCAAAATGACAAGAAATTTAAAAAGAATAATTTTGTTGAAAATAATCATTAAATCTTTTAGAGTAATATTTATTTAAATAAGGGATTATGAAATTGTAAAAATCTGTTCATGCCATGTAAGTTAAAAAACATTCTCATTATACTTTTAACGGAAAAGTCAAAAAGTACCACATATGGTAAACAAAATAAAGATTCCTTCCATAACAAAAAGTAAAAGTCAAAAAGGGGTAAACATGACTTCAAACATACATGGAGGAATATTGAACCCTTTATGAAAACATTTTTATGGGAATGGATGAAAAATATAACCCCAGTAAATACTTACATATAAGCAATCCCGGATAAAATTGAGATTGCAAAATTATCCCTTACCTTATGTCCAATTTCTTCCGTATGCATATGAAACACCTATATAGTGGGTTTAAACATATTATTAACTTGTAACAGAACCATAATAATATTTATTATATCATATATGATTCACTTATGACTTTATATTACACGTTCTTTTGTCAATTCCATGTTAAAGCAGCATTTTGGGTAATAATTGTATCATTTTCGTACATGTTTGGACTTGTTGTTATTGATATTATTATTAATTATATCACGATTTACTTACTTACTTCATGTAAAACATGATTTATATATCATATATATTTAGTATATATATGTATAATAGAGAGATAAATGAAATTAAATACACCATTCATGGACACGGTAGGTCGTACGTACGCATGAACGTTGTTTTCATTTCTTTACTGAATTGAATGGAAGTAAGTAGATGACCTCAATATATATATAAATAAATGAATTATAATTATTATTCCATATATTTCATTATTATTCATTATATATATTTTATAATCATTTTTGAATGGTTCACATGGAGAATGAATCTCATTGCGTCGTGGAGATGATAATCCATACGTACGCACGAGCGATGATATCATTCCCATAATTATTGAATAGAATTGGAGTGGATGATATAATATCTCATAATTAGTATAATTTTATAATAATAATATATAGTTATTATTTATATCATTTTAACCATCCACGTAAAGTGGTGTTGGAAAAACAGATTACACCACGACGTAGAGACGGTAAGCCGTACGTACACACGCACAGTGATTTCGTTTTCCATAGGATGGATAGAAGGGGAAATAATGTTGTTTCCTATTTATAATAACATATAATTATATTAGTGATAATGATGTTATTACATTATAATTAAATAAATAAATAATATGAAGTAGAAGAAGAAATGAAATTGAAAGAATCGGTAAAGGATATTACCTCTCCTTCAGCGCGCCTCTTCTAAACCTCCTCTTAGGGCACTAAAGTTGCTCTTTGAAGAATAAAATGAATTATATTAGGCTTCTTGGGAAGTGTATAAGAGAAATGGACATGTTTTGGTAGATCTTGAAGGATAAAAAATATTTTTAAGAGGGGAGGGTGGAGGTGCCCTTTTATAAGGAAGAAGAGGGGCACTTTTGGATACCTCTAAAATATTAATTTATAATAAACTTAAAAACCACTTAAAAAATGTAACGCCCCGACCCCAGCTACCCAGAGTCGGTGCATTACTTCGTAACATTGGCATGATCACAAGAAAGATCAAATCTCGAAAGACCGATTGGTTTAGTAGCCTTGGAAATACTAGATATATTCATATGTTTTACATTACATCATAAAATGAAAAACTAATACAACAACATAATGTTTCCACAATACACACTATTAACCCCTCATAAAATCCCTGCAGGTCATTCATAACTTACTTCTTCACATCCTGGGAAAAATAAAACATAGAAAAGGGGTGAGCTCAAATGCCCAGTAAGGATAACAATATAGCGGAAACTTTCATAAATAAGAATAAACATTTAAGGCAATGTATAACTAAAACAAAATCCTTTTAAACATGAACTTTCAACATGGTATGGCATAAATAAAATGAAATAATGCCATTTACTTATTCACATGGATATTCTACTAATCGAATAATCACATGCAAAAATCAATAACCACTTTCATAATGTTGGAATGCATAATGCCAGACTATCATAACCACATAGCCAAGGCCTCGTGCCAAGACTACAAATAAGATTTTGTCAAGGCCTTGTGCCAAGACACTAGTTTGTCTCATGAGACCTACCGATGCATCGAGGAGCTATAGCGGGCTCCACCCGTCACTTATTAAGTCCAATGCATTCCCATATGAAAAGGTTTAAACATAACATAAACAATCGTATTAAAACTAGCATACGAAATGTCAATAATTTCACCATAAACTATGAATGGTATAAAAATAGCACATCCACAGTCAAACATATCACAAAACCTTCAATACAATATAGAAGTTTTGTATCATAATAAATCAACTTCAAATAATCTTAAAATCCATCAAAGGATGTTGACATAGATGAAATCAACATTCTTTTTAAAGAAGTATCTCCTTTTATTTTGAAATCATTTAAGATCCATATAAAATAAAACATTTTCTTTGAAAATATTCTTATAAGCTTGTATGGAAAGCTTTGACGATTTTATAACGGCGGAAAATAACCGCACCCGCCGTATAAGTTAAAAAAAACATTCTTACCTCAATTCAGTCGAAAAGGTTAAAAAGGACCTTGTTTTGAAAACGACGGAAAGATTCCTTTATAAACCTCTTACAAAAAGTCAAACAAGGGTATAAATGACTTTAACCCATATTCTTGTAAATAGTAAAAATGTTTTGAAATACATTTCAAAGAAACATGGATGTGGATGATAAAGAGATCCCAGTAGATTATTACGTATAATACAACCTCGGATAATGAAGAGATTGTGAAATAACCCTTACCTTGAACATTTCCTTGGTTGGGGTAGGATAACCTCCTGTATAATGGTGAAATAATTGTTATTAAATTGTACAAGAATCATATACATTAATATGATATCATATATGATCTTTTAACATTGCTTTATTAATAATATCTTAGTATTATCGTCGTTTCGGGTGATAATCGATTCGTTCTTCTTAAATGTTTGGTTACGTAAGACATGTTTGTAATTGATAGATTATATCTTATTCATAATCAGAATGATATTAACATTATTTTTATCCCTAAAATGAGAATAATACTTGAATGGATATGATGGAGAACGAATCTTATCGCGTTCGTGGAGACGGTAGTCCGTACGTACGCACGAACGCTACTTCCATTTAATTTTTATTTTAAAAGATTCAAATCCAAATGATACATAGGTATATTACTATTCCAGTATAATATAATATTTTATATATGTTACTTAAGTTCATTAACACCATCCTTTATACGTTCCATGTGTGGTATGAACGAGTCATATCATTTTAAGGGGGCGGTAGTCCGCACTTCCTCAAATGAAATTATCGTATGTATATACAACATGAAACGAATAATGGAATGAAATAAAATGGAATTACAGAAGCTTATATATAAAATATATATCATTAATATCATATTTAATTACATTTCCATCATAATGGCCACCATGAGAGGTGGTAAGATGTATTTGAACAATCATCGTTTCGTGAGGCGTTAGTTTGCCATCCACAGAAACATTATGTTCATCATCCAGTAGATGGAGTTGTGTGTATGTGTAGTTTGAATCCTTCTTATAACAACATCCTAGTATATTGAGGATACTGTTGTTGTTAGAAAAGAAAGGAAATAAAAAGATTTTGGGGGTTGGAGAAGCAAAATAAATGAAAATACTTTAAGAGAAATTGTTACCTTTAATTTAGGTAACTCACTTTGGTTGGAACCAAAGGACTTCTTGAAATGCTTTCTGCCTAAGGGGAAGCTTCAAGGAGGAGGAGAGGGATGTGGGGAGCTTAGTTGGGCAGAGTTTGGACGAGCCAAGTGGCTTGAGAGGTGTGAGGAAAAGAGAAGGAGGAGTGCCCTTTTATAAGAGGGGTGAGGGGCACTTTTGGAAAAGCTAGAAATATTAATTTATTATAAATTCATATTCGGTTTCCAAAGGCTCCAAAGTTGACTATTCAAAGGATTAGGTGGGGATAGGTCGAAAACAACTCATCCAATAGAATTTAGATAGGTTTGGGTACTTATATTAACCTTATCTTTAAGTATTAACTCTAAGTTAATTAGTTTCACTTTTACAATGTCTCTTTGTATTTTTATATAATATGGTTAATAAACTTACTATATACATCCAAGAGACCCCCAAGTGGTCCATTAATGATTAACCTATCATAATATAAGTCTCTTGGCAGAACCTTAGATTTTTATGAATTTAATATCAATTAATAATATAATATTTGTTTTAAGAACTCTTTTAAGTCAATTTTGACACTATTCAATAGTTGATTTTTGTGAAACTCATAACAGATTGATTACTTCAAAAAAAGTCAATTAAATCAATCCTAATATATCATATTATCCTAGAAAATTAGTGTAATTCATTAAAAGTTTCATATTATATTTATTTGGGTATTTATAATATCAATTATGTTAATTTTTTACTATTTTAGTAATTACTGCATCATCATTGTGTCATAAATAAAATAAATTATTTAATGTCTAAAAATTATAAATAAAACATCATTATGTAGGAAATCGTTTTAGCTTTCTAATGAATATTTATAATCGAAAATCCAACATGTATAACCCTATGTAAAAATTGTTCTTCTAAAAGATGTAAGCTTATGCCATTTTTATTTTTATTTTAACTTTATTAATATAATGTGTCCCTACCACATACAAGTGGCCCCAAGGGGTCCCCAAATTGACCCAAGGATGCCCATGGTCGGGTATGTGTCCACCAATAAGGTTAGGACACGTTTTAGGGTAATTTTGTATTATTATAATATTATTTTTTAACCCTTATTTACCGGATTTACCCTTTAACCATGGTAAATAAAATATTTACCGCAGTAATTATTCAAAATGTCTAAAAATAAAAGTTACCTATTTACACAATTTGAACATCCTGATTCCAAATATGGAATCCATTTTTCTAAATTCAAAACACAGAAGTGGCAGAAATTAATTTAAAATTAATTCCCGCTGTCAAAACAAAAAGCGTGTTTTTAAGAGATAATAAATATCAAAAGATTGACACTTGTTTATGTTTGGTTTAATTGTAAAATTATGTCCAATGACCAACATTATATTAAATGGTAAAAATATATTCTACATATACTTTAAAACCACTCAAATTCATAATTTATCACTATTAATTATTTTGATTAAAAAAGTTGTTTTTAATTAAAATTTAGTAATTTTCACTATTCATCAAAATATGAAAGTTATCCGAAAAGTACCAAAATTTCACCTTAGGCTAAATTTGATATTCTGAATCCAAAAATGAATTCCATTTTAAAATATAAAATATATATAACTTCAAAAATTAGGTATTACTATTTATAACAGCTAGTTTGATTGGTTACGGTGTGTTAGAACTCGAAGTTGCGTACAACACACGCTACTGTTTTATTCAAAGGAAAGCGTACCGTGGAAGCTTGGGATGTTTCATTTTAATTTTTTTGATGTCTCCATTTAGTCAAAAAGTTTAAAATATTATATTTAAAAAGGTTTCACTATCAAAAGTTGATAAAAGTGCAATACTGAAAATGAATCTGTTCTTGCATTATGACTAAGAAACTCATAATATGGATTCTAAAATTATAAGGATTATATAAAGTTTAAAATTTAGTTAATACTATTCATGACCTCTTTTAATGGCTTTTTTTTTGGTAAGTCATGGTGCAATTGAACTCAGTGTTGCGTGTAGTGCAAGTTATTGAATTATTTTGAGGAAATAACACACTATGAAATCTTGGGGTGTTACATTCTCCCCTCCTTCAATAAATTGCGTCCTCGCAATTTGAAATTGTTCTTCAAAAATAAAAGGTTGAAAGTAGAAAATATATTTGTGGGAAAACCCACATCGGAAATTGGGTTACTAAAATTTAGTCTTAATATGAGGAAAAGAGAAATGAAAGAGTCACCACCAAATTATGATCTCGATTAGGAGAACATTGGTGGCAATTAGAGACATATAATCGGAGGAAAAACGTAAATATTTATAGGTTGTGATTGAGGTCATCAATCACAAACAAGTGTATAATTGAGGTCCTTAAATTCATCAATCTATGATGATTTGAAATACCATCGGTTCAACAAAACATAGGGTATTAGGATAACACATTTTTGACGTTTCAAAATATCTTAGTTGAAATCCCACATCGAAAAATGAATTATTGAGGCCTCTATTTAAAATAAAGAGTGGAAAGTATGAAGATTACCGAAAATAACACATACTAGGGTTCCATGTAGGAAAATATGGATATGGAAGAGAAATCTAACCATCAATTATCTGATGGAGAGTGATAGAGAACATGGCTATGAAAAGGCCAACAATCCCAAAGCCATAAATTAGTGATGATTTAAGGTATCATCTAGGAAAACATTTTTGTTCTAAGTTACTTTTCTTAATGTTGAGGAATTTATTTATGAGATTGGATAAGATCATAAGGAGATAAACTTACTTTATAATTAGAGTTTTATCCATTAATAAATTTCTACCACAAACTCATCTTTCACTCTAAAAGATAATAGAATGTAAAAAAAATTCTATTTACACTATTCGTATAGGGTTCCAAAATAAACGAATTTATAATTCATCTACAAGATCGTTTAATAAAAACTACATTATTTAATCCAGGACATCTCGTGGGCCAGTGGTAGGTGATACACCCTTGTCACCCTTCGGTTGCGGGTTCAAGTCTCGCAGCCTTGCCGGACGCGACAGGTTGCCGCCCGACCTCTGGGATGCCCTTTTATGGCAATCCAAAATAATCCAAACTATAACTATCCAAAATAATTCTGTCCAAAATCACAGTCCAACATCTATAAGGAAGGTAAACATTATGTAGATCCTTTTTACCCCGTAATAGCTTATGAATACCTTCATCATGTATTCTTTTAATACACTGAAACATCCTGAATTACCATAATCTTTATTGATTACATTCATGCTCCCTTATTCTATATAGAATGCTGGATATACTTCATCAATCCAAAAATGTTTTAAACCCCAACAATGATGGAATATACAAATCATTAATCAGTTCCAAGGTAGTCAAAAATATCCAATATAATTTTTCCAAAACAATCACATATTATTCCAAAATCACTACCTCAGTATCAGAACTATATTATGATTTATCATTCTCATAACCATATATTTTCCAAAAATTTATCCTGCTATTGAGTCACTTTTCTTTATTCCACACAATCTCAAGTCCTTAATGAAATAGTACTGCAGTACAATCCTTATATACTCCATAATTATTATAACAAGTACATTGTTGATACAACACTCAATTGACATAATCAACATAAGAACTCTGATCATTCCTCTTCATCTGTGGTAGTATCATAACTTGATTATTATCCAATAGCATCATTTGTGGCATAGTCTGATGACTCGGACATAGGTTCGCGTAGTGTCCAAACTCCTTGCAAATGAAGCATTGTACATTTAAAACCATTTTCTTACCCTTGCAGTCACGTACTTTGTGCCCTTTTCCTCCACACTTATAACAAACTCCCATTCCTTTCAGGCATGTTCCAGGATGTTTCTTTCCACAGTTACCACATATGGGAAAATTCTTCTTTTCCCTCTTCCTTTTATCCATCTTTCTCTCTTCCATCCTTTTCTTCTCTTGATTCCCTTCAAATCCATAGGACTCAGTAAAATATTTACTTATCTTATCAACACATGATATTATTTCTTCATATAATGATAATACATGGGAGACTATTTCTCTTATAAATTCTGGCTTAAGACCATTAAAGATATGATCCTTCTTTCTCTTTGGATCATGTGCATTGCTGGAGTTCTCATTCCTTCTACTGGGCGCCATTTCTAAACAATGGCATACACTAGATCAGTTTATGAATCAAAATACATAATCCCATACTTATAAAACACTTAACATAAATTGAACTATCTATGGATATAATCCATAATCATAAATATTTTTTTCTTTGAGGAAGTATATACTCATAAAACCTTCATAATGATTTGTAAAGAAAGTGAGAGTTATCCTAAGCATATCCCCCGAGAGTGTCGTAACCAAGAGTGCAGCAAGGCCCGTTGTCGTGCACCAGTTCCCGTTCGAGTCTAGCTCAAAGCGGTGTTTTCGGGTTTTACCCCTAGGTACATCTGTGCCAGAGCCGCCTCTACCTGCTCGTATCCAGACAGGGATGTATTGCTTGGAAAACTCACAAAATCTCTACAATACCAAAATTCTAGGAAGTTCTTCTACACTAATCCTCAAAGTTCATCTTAGGTCTACGTGCTCTAATCAGAGTTTATCTAAATCTAGCTTCCAAGGTTTGTACTAAACTTCCTCTGATACCAACTGTAACGCCCCGACCCCAGCTACCCAGAGTCGGTGCATTACTTCGTAACATTGGCATGATCACAAGAAAGATCAAATCTCGAAAGACCGATTGGTTTAGTAGCCTTGGAAATACTAGATATATTCATATGTTTTACATTACATCATAAAATGAAAAACTAATACAACAACATAATGTTTCCACAATACACACTATTAACCCCTCATAAAATCCCTGCAGGTCATTCATAACTTACTTCTTCACATCCTGGGAAAAATAAAACATAGAAAAGGGGTGAGCTCAAATGCCCAGTAAGGATAACAATATAGCGGAAACTTTCATAAATAAGAATAAACATTTAAGGCAATGTATAACTAAAACAAAAGCCTTTTAAACATGAACTTTCAACATGGTATGGCATAAATAAAATGAAATAATGCCATTTACTTATTCACATGGATATTCTACTAATCGAATAATCACATGCAAAAATCAATAACCACTTTCATAATGTTGGAATGCATAATGCCAGACTATCATAACCACATAGCCAAGGCCTCGTGCCAAGACTACAAATAAGATTTTGTCAAGGCCTTGTGCCAAGACACTAGTTTGTCTCATGAGACCTACCGATGCATCGAGGAGCTATAGCGGGCTCCACCCGTCACTTATTAAGTCCAATGCATTCCCATATGAAAAGGTTTAAACATAACATAAACATTCGTATTAAAACTAGCATACAAAATGTCAATAATTTCACCATAAACTATGAATGGTATAAAAATAGCACATCCAAAGTCAAACATATCACAAAACCTTCAATACAATATAGAAGTTTTGTATCATAATAAATCAACTTCAAATAATCTTAAAATCCATCAAAGGATGTTGACATAGATGAAATCAACATTCTTTTTAAAGAAGTATCTCCTTTTATTTTGAAATCATTTAAGATCCATATAAAATAAAACATTTTCTTTGAAAATATTCTTATAAGCTTGTATGGAAAGCTTTGACGATTTTATAACGGCGGAAAATAACCGCACCCGCCGTATAAGTTAAAAAAAACATTCTTACCTCAATTCAGTCGAAAAGGTTAAAAAGGACCTTGTTTTGAAAACGACGGAAAGATTCCTTTATAAACCTCTTACAAAAAGTCAAACAAGGGTATAAATGACTTTAACCCATATTCTTGTAAATAGTAAAAATGTTTTGAAATACATTTCAAAGAAACATGGATGTGGATGATAAAGAGATCCCAGTAGATTATTACGTATAATACAACCTCGGATAATGAAGAGATTGTGAAATAACCCTTACCTTGAACATTTCCTTGGTTGGGGTAGGATAACCTCCTGTATAATGGTGAAATAATTGTTATTAAATTGTACAAGAATCATATACATTAATATGATATCATATATGATCTTTTAACATTGCTTTATTAATAATATCTTAGTATTATCGTCGTTTCGGGTGATAATCGATTCGTTCTTCTTAAATGTTTGGTTACGTAAGACATGTTTGTAATTGATAGATTATATCTTATTCATAATCAGAATGATATTAACATTATTTTTATCCCTAAAATGAGAATAATACTTGAATGGATATGATGGAGAACGAATCTTATCGCGTTCGTGGAGACGGTAGTCCGTACGTACGCACGAACGCTACTTCCATTTAATTTTTATTTTAAAAGATTCAAATCCAAATGATACATAGGTATATTACTATTCCAGTATAATATAATATTTTATATATGTTACTTAAGTTCATTAACACCATCCTTTATACGTTCCATGTGTGGTATGAACGAGTCATATCATTTTAAGGGGGCGGTAGTCCGCACTTCCTCAAATGAAATTATCGTATGTATATACAACATGAAACGAATAATGGAATGAAATAAAATGGAATTAAAGAAGCTTATATATAAAATATATATCATTAATATCATATTTAATTACATTTCCATCATAATGGCCACCATGAGAGGTGGTAAGATGTATTTGAACAATCATCGTTTCGTGAGGCGTTAGTTTGCCATCCACAGAAACATTATGTTCATCATCCAGTAGATGGAGTTGTGTGTATGTGTAGTTTGAATCCTTCTTATAACAACATCCTAGTATATTGAGGATACTGTTGTTGTTAGAAAAGAAAGGAAATAAAAAGATTTTGGGGGTTGGAGAAGCAAAATAAATGAAAATACTTTAAGAGAAATTGTTACCTTTAATTTAGGTAACTCACTTTGGTTGGAACCAAAGGACTTCTTGAAATGCTTTCTGCCTAAGGGGAAGCTTCAAGGAGGAGGAGAGGGATGTGGGGAGCTTAGTTGGGCAGAGTTTGGACGAGCCAAGTGGCTTGAGAGGTGTGAGGAAAAGAGAAGGAGGAGTGCCCTTTTATAAGAGGGGTGAGGGGCACTTTTGGAAAAGCTAGAAATATTAATTTATTATAAATTCATATTCGGTTTCCAAAGGCTCCAAAGTTGACTATTCAAAGGATGAGGTGGGGATAGGTCGAAAACAACTCATCCAATAGAATTTAGACAGGTTTGGGTACTTATATTAACCTTATCTTTAAGTATTAACTCTAAGTTAATTAGTTTCACTTTTACAATGTCTCTTTGTATTTTTATATAATATGGTTAATAAACTTACTATATACATCCAAGCGACCCCCAAGTGGTCCATTAATGATTAACCTATCATAATATAAGTCTCTTGGCCGAACCTTAGATTTTTATGAATTTAATATCAATTAATAATATAATATTTGTTTTAAGAACTCTTTTATGTCAATTTTGACACTATTCAATAGTTGATTTTTGTGAAACTCATAACAGATTGATTACTTCAAACAAAGTCAATTACATCAATCCTAATATATCATATTATCCTAGAAAATTAGTGTAATTCATTAAAAGTTTCATATTATATTTATTTGGGTATTTATAATATCAATTATGTTAATTTTTTACTATTTTAGTAATTACTGCATCATCATTGTGTCATAAATAAAATAAATTATTTAATGTCTAAAAATTATAAATAAAACATCATTATGTAGGAAATCTTTTTAGCTTTCTAATGAATATTTATAATCGAAAATCCAACATGTATAACCCTATGTAAAAATTGTTCTTCTAAAAGATGTAAGCTTATGCCATTTTTATTTTTATTTTAACTTTATTAATATAATGTGTCCCTACCACATACAAGTGGCCCCAAGGGGTCCCCAAATTGACCCAAGGATGCCCATGGTCGGGTATGTGTCCACCAATAAGGTTAGGACACGTTTTAGGGTAATTTTGTATTATTATAATATTATTTTTTAACCCTTATTTACCGGATTTACCCTTTAACCATGGTAAATAAAATATTTACCGCAGTAATTATTCAAAATGTCTAAAAATAAAAGATACCTATTTACACAATTTGAAGATCCTGAATCCAAATATGGAATCCATTTTTCTAAATTCAAAACACAGAAGTGGCAGAAATTAATTTAAAATTAATTCCCGCTGTCAAAACAAAAAGCGTGTTTTTAAGAGATAATAAATATCAAAAGATTGACACTTGTTTATGTTTGGTTTAATTGTAAAATTATGTCCAATGCCCAACATTATATTAAATGGTAAAAATATATTCTAAATATACTTTAAAACCACTCAAATTCATAATTTATCACTATTAATTATTTTGATTAAAAAAGTTGTTTTTAATTAAAATTTAGTAATTTTCACTATTCATCAAAATATGAAAGTTATCCGAAAAGTACCAAAATTTCACCTTAGGCTAAATTTGATATTCTGAATCCAAAAATGAATTCCATTTTAAAATATAAAATATATATAACTTCAAAAATTAGGTATTACTATTTATAACAGCTAGTTTGATTGGTTACGGTGTGTTAGAACTCGAAGTTGCGTACAACACACGCTACTGTTTTATTCAAAGGAAAGCGTACCGTGGAAGCTTGGGATGTTTCATTTTAATTTTTTTGATGTCTCCATTTAGTCAAAAAGTTTAAAATATTGTATTTAAAAAGGTTTCACTATCAAAAGTTGATAAAAGTGCAATACTGAAAATGAATCTGTTCTTGCATTATGACTAAGAAACTCATAATATGGATTCTAAAATTATAAGGATTATATAAAGTTTAAAATTTAGTTAATAATATTCATGACCTCTTTTAATGGCTTTTTTTTTGGTAAGTCATGGTGCAATTGAACTCAGTGTTGCGTGTAGTGCAAGTTATTGAATTATTTTGAGGAAATAACACACTATGAAATCTTGGGGTGTTACAAAAAACTCCAAAAATGACTAAAATCAGATTATGAGATGGGATAGGGTTGTAATCTCATCAGAAAATAAAATTTATACATGTTTTTAATTTTTTTTAAACCTTTTCAACTTGATTTATCCTTATTTAATCTATATAATTTTATTTGTGGTAATAATATTCTTAATTCTAAATTTTTACAAATAATTACTTATGTTGTGTTAATTGTCCATAATTGAATACTTTATGACATTTTAGACCATATAAATTTCAATTTATTATTTTTAAATATTTTTTTGATTTTTAAACAATTTAATAATATGTTGTTTTTATAAAATAACAATAGTGTCAATTTTGACACTATTCATTTATTAGAATTTAAATAAAATCAACCCAGAGGATATATTCAAACCAAAATATTTACTATATTCCTAAAATGTCATATAAATCTAAAAAATTAATTTATCACATCAATTTGTTCATATAACATTTATTTTAATATTTTTAAAACCATTTGTTTGATATTTCCCTTAATAAAATAATTACTACAACATTTTTGTATAATTATTTAATATACTTATTAATTGCATGAAAATTAAAAATAAAATAATATGATACAGATAAATATAATATATCCCATAATAATACTTTTACTCGAATTTATCATCTTAAAATCACAAAATTTAAATTGGTATATTTATTAAATCATGAAGGTGACAACTTTGACATCATTTAAAATAAAATAATATAAGTGTCATAATTGCTTTTATAAGGCTCCAAATAGTCAAATATTCGACCATTGGATGATTATGGTTTACATTTACCTGACCAATAAGTTTTGGTCAGGTTTTTGTGCCTTTTATGGTCACTATTAGATTAATAAAAACTGTATTATTGATTTTTTCACTAAATAATCAATTTATGCATCACTATTGTGTCACCATTAATGATAATTATTTAATCCCTAAAAATAATAAATAAATTCAGATAATGTAGATAATTTTATTATATTTCTGTTTAATATTAATTTTCGAAGGTTTAATAAGTTTATCACTAAATTAAAATTATTACACTTATAAGATATAAGAGAGTGACATATTGTCACTTTTTTGGTTTTAATAATAATTACATCATTTTCATGGTAAAAAGTCCAGTAAATGAATATATTATGACCATTAGGTGATATGGGTTGACTTTTATTCATACAATATAATTTTATAAGTTTTTAGGATAATTTTATAATATTATGTTTACCCTTAATTACCTGATTTACCTTTAACTGCGGTAAATAAAATTTACCGTAATTACTATTCCTAATGCCCAAAAATTAAAATTAGCCTATTAACATAATTTTTACCCACTAATTCCAAATTTGGAATCCATTTTTCTGAATTCAAGATATAGAAGATGCAGTAATTAATTTAAAATTAATCCCGTTGTCGAAAAAATGGGGTTTTATTTAAAACATTGCAAAATATTTAAATATTTTTACCTATGAATTCAGTGTAAAATTAATGATAATGACATAAATTATATTAAATGGTAAAAATATATTCTATTTATAATTTAAATCCATTCAATATTATAATTTAAAAATATAAATTATCTGGATGATAAAAAGTTGTTTTTAAATAAAATTTAGCATGTTTTTACTATTCATCAAAATATGAACGGTATCAGAAAAATATAAAAACTTTATCCAACGTAAATTTTTATATCCTGGTTAACAAGAAAAATTTTATTTTTCAAAATTTAACTTATAAACTTGTTAAAACTTATATTAAAAATGGGTTCACCTTCAAAAGGTGGCAAAACTGCATTTTTTGAAATATACTTATTTTACCTGAAAATTTTATTTTGTTCTCATAACATGTTCTAGAATATGTGAAATATGAATTATTATGTAATAAAATTCAGAATTTAGTTAATATATTCATAATTCCTAGTTTATAATAATATATCGTTGTTTAGTGAAACTCGGTATTGCGTACAACACACGCTATCGAGGAAGGTCACTCTTCCGTGCAACACAAGCCAAGAATAGTGCTTGTGCATACTACAAGCTAATATGGTGTTGCATATAGCGCAAGCTAATTTTGGTGTAGTATACAATACAAGATATCAATGAAATTAAAAAGAATATTTCTCATAAAATCTCAGAGTGTTACATATGATGTCGAAAGTACATGATGTCTTTCATGTATCCCTCTTAATAAAGTGCTTACCAAACCCTTCACATGTACTCTCTTCAGAGGTGGTATAGTTGGAGGATGATATTTCCTATGAGGAGCCGCCAATGAAGATCTTAAATCATAGAGACAAAGTTATACGCAACAATACTACTCATTTGGTTAAGGTTCCATGGAGAAACCATAAGTACGACGAGCCAACATTAGAACTGGAGGAAGCAATGAAGGAAAAGCACCACCACCTGTTTCTGGCCTAGAATGTAAAATGAAATTTTGAGGGAGAAATTTATTAAGGGGGGAAGGATCTAATGACCCAATGTTTTTAAATGTAAATTCCCTTCTAATAAATATGTCATAGAATCACATGAAAACACAACATAATGAACTACCATGTCCTAAGTGACCTTTAAACATAAGTTTTTCACTCCTCTGTTTGGAATTTTTTAAAATCTGACATACATAGTTGCAATCAGTAATTTATTTGGAGTCTGAAAAGGAAAACTTATTTTTTGGTGAATATAAACCTACCCTTATGAATAGTAACATACCCTTATGAATAGTGTTGTAACCTAATGAATAGTAACCTTACCTATGATAGTATAAAAATAATGTTCAAATGAAATTATGATATACCTATATTTAAGAACAAGTAAATGAATGTTTTATAACTGGGTTTTTAATAATAAATTATGATTTTAATTAAATATTAAATTAATAATATTTAGAAAATTATTTTTGAAAAATGGACTTCATTTTTGGATTCTTCACATCAAAAAATAGTTAGGGTGAATTTTTGAGTTTTTTCTAAAATACATGATTTTTTATGAATAATAAAATCCAATAATTCCCAATAAATGCTAAAACCTTAATTTATGCATCATGATTGAGTCATGGATGATGTAAATGGACTTTGGTTCAAAGTCACATGCATTTATTACTGTTTTTGGTCATGGAATCATCACTATTTATAGTCTTGAGGGAAAATAATAATCTAATTATTATAATATTATGAAAACCCTCCCCTCCTCCACTATACACCCCCCTCACTCCCTATTCTCTTCACTACTCTCAAGCCTTGTGCCTTTCCAATATTCTTCCCGAATATCTCCCCATGATCCTCCCCCACATCCAAAATTCCCAAGACCCTTTATAATACCTAAACCTCTCCCCTTTAGAGGTTCTCAAAGGAGGAAGTATCAAGAGGTAAATTCCTCTTTCCAATTCATTCATTTCTTTAATGTTCTTTTCTTTTTGTTTATTTCCTCACCTCCCTTCACCCAAATAGTATGATAACTCCAGTAACATACATGTACTGGAATTTTTTTATGATAATGGTTTATTTCATTATCTTCTCTCCTTTACCAACCTTTTTATTTGAAAGAAATGAAATCACCGTTTGAGATGCGATAATTTAGCACATTCAAGGAAAACAGTTTATCAATTTATATTATCATCATTAATTCTGGTCATAAAACAATTTTGGTTATGGTTGAACCAGATTAGTAGATATTTAATATATCATTTTTTCGGTTTTGTAATCCTTTTGTAAAAATGTTTTTAATTTATAAAGCAAAACATGTTCCTTGTAATCAAACCCACCGATTACCAAAAACCGTTGTCACTATGGTTTTATATAATAATTTGGCTTTAATATAAGTAAAAAAATTAAATTTCAAACCATGTAATCTCCTATATGTTCAATAATATCATATAACTTCTATTATGGACAACTACTTTTATATTTCATGTTTATCCAAACATGAATATAGGTGAACCAGTCATTAAAACCAAGTAAAAAAATGAGCCCGAATAACGAAATTGAACCTCATAACCAATCAAAACGGTTATAAATGAACTAAAAATGATTATACTAAACCAATTAAATATAGAATTGGTTTTTTAATTATTAATTATTAAACCTAATTTGATTACTCAGTTCTTTAATAAAAAATGGAGAACACCAATGAATTTAAGGTAAGAGATCCTCTCCATTTCTCTCTTAATCAAGATTATCCTCTATGCTATGCCTTTTTATGCATAATCCCAAATAATGGGGTATGTTTTATCACCTCTAACATAAATCCCTTATGATTTATACGTGATGAGAAACCTATTTTATCCATCATTAATTCCTCTTTGGTACACCCGACACCATGCCAATAAACTGTAACAAAATCAACCCAAACCTCCTTTGTTCCTTCGGGTTTCCTTATCCTTATTTATATCAAAATAGAGTTATCTTATATATTTATGTCAATATTCTAAATTATTTTCATTTGTAAAAAATTCATTTATGAAGACCCTTTCATCACTCTCTTTCGGAGATATACCTAATTTTAAAAGATTCTCTCCTTAGAACTATCCGATAAGCAAAGCTGTTTTAAGGGAACTTACCTAATTTTTATCCAATTTCAAGTGAAATAAATCATACATTTTATTCCACCATTGTCTTTATTAAAGATATTTTTTTTATTATAAAAACCTTATTGGTTCAATTCTTGTTTTATATAAAACATTTTCTGCTTTTCTATTTTAAAATCTCTATAGTATTTTCCTTAAAACCGTGCAAAAATGTTTTAATGCTAAGGTTTCTAAAATACATTTCTTATATGTTGTAACCTTTTTTTTACACCACTACTATGTTATATTCGTATTTTAACTTATTAACATCCATATATGTTCTAAATCCTTTCTTTCATGATACGCCCATTGGTTATGATTTATGTCATGAATTTGGTACCCAACTCTTTCCATGGGTACTACTATGTTTATATATGGTTGATTATGTATGATTATTTATGTTGTAAGAATATTCATGAAAATTTTGAGATGGGTAATCCTATATAGCACTCTAATGATATGGGTAAAGTTATGTAACATGATATGTGATGTGAAATGGGATTGGTGGTTAGCCTTGACCCGTACTAAAATGGGAAAGGAGATTGGAGGTTAGCCTTGACCCGTACTAAAATGGGAAACAAGATTGGAGGTTAGCTTTGAACTATACTAAGGAAATGTTTTATGATTCTTATAAATTTATATGACTCCATGTTTATATTATCCCATACTTATATGAAATTATTTCATAGGTTCTATGCTTTGGATATCATTATGTCATGCCTCCTAACTCATGTGCCTAAGATGTATCCTTATGTTCATTCCCTGATTGGGCTTTTCAGCTCATCCCTATGTTCATGTGTTCCCCAGGGTACCCTATGAATATGTAAGGGATCAAAGGAATTTAGTATCTCTATATAGAGATTAAATAGAGAAGTTTTTTTTAGCCCCATGTTTTATGTTTTATGTACATAGTCTTCCAAGACACTAGACCTAACGATCCTTGGCTTGTACTCTGATGTATAATTATGATTAAAATCATGTAATTTTTTATGTAAATGTCTTGGGTTGATATATATAGTGTATATAAATGTGACATTCTAGAATAAGTAAATAAATAAATTTCATAATCATAAATAAATAACCACTATCGATCTTTAGGTTTTCCATTGGAACCCAGATAGACACAAAATATCTTTGGACAGTACCAATTTTATTTGATATTGTCCCATGAACTTTACAACCAAACATGTAAAATATTCCAACCCATAAGAGTTCATACTAGGTGGTCACAATATCATGTACAATATCCAGATCAAAGAAACATGTCAGGTGAATCCCATAGTACCATTCATCACTTTCAGATCCATGAAATGATTCCAAGGAATCCAATACTCATATGGGATAACATTCAATCCTTGGGAGGTTAGCCTAAGAATTACATAGTAATAATGCTCTAAGACTCTCCCTAGTAAGTAATCCTAAGTGATCATGATTTATTGGGTGTCCTCACCAAAACTCAAGAGGTTATTCTGATCATTAAAATAGTCATTAAGATCCAAGAAAAACCTTATGTGATATCATAGGCATTGAATATTAATTCATAATCATCATTGAACTTAAGGGGTATCACCCTTATAATTCCATTATCATTAAGCTCAAAGTTCATATCTAAGAAGATCACCCAAGTCATCCCATGAATCTAATTACACCTCATAGGGTTTAATTCTTTTTGTAAAATTTCATCTGAAATATATCTTATATATCCCATCTTTCATAAACAAGGCCAGCCTTTAAAGTGTAAAACCTATAGTTTCTACAACCATTATAGGATCAAATTATAAATTTATGTTCTAAGGTGACACCCCAAAATGATACTACCAATTTTGGAAGAAAACCTTCTCATTAGGGTCCACATGTCATTGGGGAACCCAAATGGGTCCCCTTGGTCTCATCATTTCCATGAAACCTCTTAAGGGTCCCTCAATCCAAAAACCATATCTTAGGTCAGCACCCATTACTCATATGTCAAAGTATCACTCACCATTATCAAGGTATCATTGAGGCCTCAGTGGCGTCATACTCATTTCTCATAAGGGGTGTTCTTAATCCCCTTTCCATTTTAAATTCACTTAGGTTGGTATGAACACCTTACACATCCATCAATATAATATTTTTTACCCATCGGGGTATTCATATCTCAGTGGGGGAGGAACATTTTCCCCAAGATCATTTGACTAGCTAATGACTCTAAGTTATCTCAAGGGGCCACTAAGACCTTATAAGGAAAATCATTATCATCACATAACAACCCTCCACTCAGAGGTCAACATGGAACCTATAAAATGTTTCAAATCACTTATAGTCCAATTACACACCTTTATGGGGTCCACATAGACCAAGGAACATAAATACAATCAAGACCATGACCATGACTTCCTGAATCAATCAATCCAGTGTACAATGGTCAATTATGGCCTGTGTAACTATGTGTAATTAAAAATAGGATTTAAAATTTAATTAAACCACATAAATATTTTTTAGTGGTCAATCATACAAAGTTGAGAGAACACACATATCATATTCATAATAAAAAAAATACATAAATACCAAAGGGTATATGTATAAGGATAACTTGCCTCCTACAACCCATTTCTCCTTTTAAGCATATCCAAAAAACTCTAACTTGATCACATACAAGCCCAACAACCATTATCAAAACACTATAATTTCCTAACTTACACCAAAACTTCCAAAAAATTTAATTATTCAAATATATAATTAATTATAAATTTTAATATAAATAGGCATAAATTCCTAAAATCTCACTGGCTCATCTAGACATGCTGAAACCGTAGGCAACAAGGTGAGTTTGAATCCTTAAATATCCACATTCTTAAATAACATGGAATCCAAAATTATAAATACATTATAGGGACGAACCTTTTTAGAATGGAAACATAGATACATGAAGACATAATCTCAATTTATCCTCTAACTAGGACAAGAAAAATCCATTTCAAAAACAAATAATTCCCCTATTATTCAGTGGAATTGATACCAAATAATAAAGTAGTTCAAACTAAAATAAATTTTAATGAATGGAAAAAAAGTGGAAGGAATGATTAGGAATATCATACCTAGAAGCACCATTGACACAAAACCTGGAATGCCTAAAATGATAGAATATGGGGGAGTTCAAGTTGAGACCCTCCTTGTACGCCTGTACAAGAAAAGTGGTAAAGGGGTGATTACCCCCCATTTAATTTCTTTTTAAAACTTTAGACATGTTTTATGATGTGACTAATGGGTTAATTCCATGAACACCTCAGGTAGAGGGCCCCCCCACCTCTATCTGAAAGACTCATGATATGACCACTTGGTCATTCCATGAAAGTATAGCTACTATATTATCTTAGAATCCTAACCATTTTAACATCCTATAATCCACACCAAAAAACCTTGGCATCCACTAAATCCTTTTATTATATAAAAAATATTTTTTAGGAATGTTAAAATTTTCAAAACCTCATACCATGTTACAATTCTCAAAACGGTCTATCCAGTAAATAAAAATTCAAATTACTACTAAATTTTATAACATTTCTAGACATGGGGTATTAATATATCCCCACCGCAACACTTATCTCCATCAATAAGTATCAGAAAAAATTCCTTCAATACTCATGACATACCCATGTTTACAAACCATTCTCAATTATTCATGATATAGCCCATAACACCGAATAATATTCTACTATGAATCTCTAAAAAAAGGGGAACGTTCTTTAAAAAATGGATCCACCACTTGTAACCATAATCAAAACATCAAGATGAAATGTACCAACCCCCTTCTATATAGGGAAACCAATTTATTATTAATAAATTCATCACTAAGATTGTATCACTCCTTACTATAAGCTTCATCTCATCAAGGCCGATTGTGATCGGTGGTATTCCCCAACATCAAAACCTCCCACTATAACTCATCATGTAGAAGTTCAATGACCCACTCGGCGATGTTTCCATCTCACCACACATAGAAATATGGGATAAAACTATTCAAAAGTTTTTACTTCCTCTTATATTTAATTCGGAATTGAATTATATGAGTCTACATCCCCTTTCATAGGTCCCGTATACACTGGCATTTCCTTAAAATGTCCTGACCAAACCTCATAATACCCATGTCATACCTAATATAAATCCCCAAATCATGATACCAAATTTCCTTGATATCCTGTTATTTTTCCACCTTAAAATAAACATTTACTTTATTTCTTCATGCGATTCTCCCTTGAATCATTCTATGAAATGGGTTCGCCCCATGAACCATGTCATGAAACCTTTTCCGCAACTGAAACATTCCATTAATAAGTGGTTCATCCCTTAACCAAGAAAATAATAATAATTAACCCCCTAAACCATGTGAAAAGTTGTTCACCACTTGAAATATCTCAAGAATATTTGGTTCACCTCCAGAACAACATGAAAAAATTAGATCTCCCTTGAATCATGTAACGAACATCAGTTCACCTCTTGAAACACTATCAAATCAAATTGAAACTAACTCGAGCTTGATGAAAATGTAATAAATCATAAAATATCTCCTACATATCTTAAATAATTAAATTACATAGGAAAAAATATGTTGCATTCACAACTCACTGACATATAAGAACCACCTTGACCATCCAATGACTGGTTGTAACATTCCCATGACCCTACCAACAAGGTGTTGCACCTCCATGGATCATACCCTTTCTATTACCAGATGTAATGAATGAATGAAACAGTCTCACTCATACATGAGTACTAATATATAACATAAAATAGAACTAATTATTGAGTCATGGGAATGTTATTTTTAGCAACCACCAAAATTCAAATCATAATGAGGGTCACACCCTCAAATGGACAATGGTGTACTCCAAACCATATGATTTACCCTATACATTCCCCAAGAAAAACATCAATGACTCCAACAACATATGTGTGTCACTCCTCCTGAGAAATTATCATTTTATCCTAAGAATCATATACCTATAATTAATTCCCATATTTATCATGTCATCGCACCCAATCCATTTATAGTGTCTCCTCTACCACTATGGCGAACTTATATTTTCATCATATCCCTTGAGAAAACTAGGAACATATGAATTTAATCAAATCCATCATTTAATTCCCTATACACAACCACTCACAAATTCTCAATTCAATAATTTCATGAATATCTGACATGTACAATATTGATCTCATCTAGAATTAATAGGTGTACACTACCATACAAGTCGATCACATTACCTGATTCATAATAACATGATTTGCATCTAATCAAAAATAGTCTCACATTCCTAAACCCATTGACCATGAAATGATGCATGTTAGTATCATCAAAATAGGAGCACCAATATTTTATTTTACATTAACATGATATCCCTCATATATCATGGAATAAAATACGATCCCCCTCAAACCAAGGCATTATTCCAAACAAAAAATCATCCATCCCTGCTCTAATCATCTACACAATATGAATCTAAAATATATTGGGTATGGTATCCTATGCATCCTACCCTTATAAATGAACATAATACTAAAATAACAATAAATAAAAGTGATATTCCACTTGAAAACCCATGGCATCCCATTTTCATATACCATAACCCAATTAGCACATCCTATGCACCAGTCTCAAGGAAATAACTAAGGTATCACCATGACTACATGCCATACCTGAAAATATGCCCATGAATCAATATAAAACATAAATAATCTACTAATTCTTATCAAATATAATGGAACTCAAAAGCATAGTCTAACCCTAAACATAGGTTACCCTATTAAGTTTCATCTCACCCCATCAATATTACTAAGCTCACCAATATCCTAAGATATATCACCAATCATTAGGCTATCATATAAAACTCATAAATCATTTCTCATATGTTTATAGGTTATGAGAAGCACCACTTTATTCCAATATAAAACATCATATGGTATTTTATGTTTTAAAAAACCAACTTTAGGATCTCATTTATTCATATCCATATGTTTCATGAAATGCCAACTCACCACCTACGAGGGCCTTAATTATCAATGGGATTAAATATACATGAATACCCCTAGAGAATATAAAAGCATTGGATGATCCTAAATAGGCCTCCGTATATTGGATTAAATCCATAAGGATCACATTCTTATATATAAACATATGCAGATATAATGGAATCTATTGACCATGATTTGTGTTGAGTATGCCATAATGAGAGGGCTTGGTTAAGTATAATTCCATTTTATGCCATATGGGGAAAGATTATATAGGGTTTTATTGATAGTTTTAATAATAGAGAATATTTTCTCACTCACACCCAAGGTTTCATTACATGGAATCTAATTCAAGTATCAACCTAGTAGTGTCTCTATGCATTTCATATACCAAGGGACTACGTAGCTTTCACCATCGATCATCTCTTAGTACACCCACATGACATGTAATTATAAGATACTATATCATGGTTTGGTTGAGTATAATTAGATTCAAATTTATATATGAAAAAACTATAAAAGCTGTAATAGAAATATTAAAAAACTGAACACTTTATCATAAGTGATATAAAAATAACAATAAAAAACATGTATTTCATGACAATACCATATTCCAAATATGATTCACTAACATTTTCCTCTTATAATTAGGGTAAGAGATAAAAATAAATTAACTATACTCTTTCCAATGGACTATGAGACAAAATAAAATAAGTCAAAAATCATAAATCTAAAAATCTATGTGTGTCATTCTAGGTGAAAACCATACAACTATAACACTAAAAACTAAGAACAACAATCCCATATCCATCTTATCCTTGAATACCTATTAGAAAAGTTGTTCAAAATTAATTTGTTTAAGGTCTATCACAAGCCCTATCACATCCCTATGTAACCTGTATATCATCTCCCCAAACACTACGGTAAAATAAAACTTTGATAAATATTGTGATATCAACCACATAAGGATCTAATACCAATTTGTAACATCCATGGTTTTAGTCCACTCAACTGGTTCCTTAATCCATCTCACTATGTGACCTTAGGAATGCCTCCCCAAATGCTAGAGGCTATGAATAATAGTGGGTTCTAGGGTAGTACCATGGGGATTCTATACCCCAGTATTAGAGTGCATAATATATATAAAATAAACCAATGATCATCCATAATAGTAATTAAATAGATTATATATACAAAATAAAATAAAAAACAATAATAAAATGATTTTAATGTATACATTCATACAATAATGAAATCACAATGGGACGATAATCTTTAAAAGATGAAAAAAAGAATAAAATAAATGTTAAGAAGGCTCTACTATATCCCTGAGGCACAACTATTCCTAGTCTTGAATCACATCTAAGCATTCATACTCAACCATGCCATCATGGGCCTCCATGAATCCTAAACCTATAATTAGTGAGGGCTTCTTAGGTACCCAAGTTCTATGTCTACCCAATATGAATTTGATTATAACTCAATAGGTTATCAGTAACATGGTCCCATATATAACTTGTAAATCTGGTGTATGCGCATGTGATTGGGTCCGATGAATAAATAAATAAACTATATAAGCATAAATTAATAACCACTAGTAATCATTGGGCTCTACCATTGAAACCCAATAGACCCAAACCTACTTTGTCCTATGTTGAGTGTCTTTGAGCACATAAAATCACCATGCCAACCAAATATGGTGAATACACCACCCCTAGTGATCATCCTATGTGATTAAAATATGAGGAAAAATAACTAGAACCAAGGAACATGTTAAATGAATCCAATAGTCATCTGGTATAAATTCTAAACCCTGAAAGGTAATCCTATGAGTTACATAGTAATCCAGTTCAAAGTAAATCCCTAGGAGCTAATAAAGGTGATCAATAGTTTGTAGAAATCATCTTAGAAACTCAAGATGTAATCTTAAGCAATCAAGTAGTCATCATAACCCATGATGAACCTCGAGTGATATCCTATAAATTCAATAGAAATCAAGAATCATGATTAACCCATGGGGAATCACCCTTCGAATTACATAGTTATTAAGATAATTGGAAGGATCCAATGACATCATACAAGTCATCCCTCATTTGTAAATACATCCCAAAGAGTAGTGTTTACTCCTATAATATCTCATCAGGGTAGGCCATCTACTAGATCTCATCATTCATAAATAAGGCCAGCCTCTCACATTCATGACTTGTAATCTTCACAATCATAATAGGAACAAATCATCGATTCAAGTTCTAAGGTGACACCAACAAACATAACTACCCATTTCCCAAGTACACCCTTTCATTAGGGTCAATATGTCAGAGGGGAACACACTAGAGTCCCCTTGGTCTCATCATGTATCAGACACCTCATAAGGGTCCCTCAATCCCAAATCTGTCTCTAGGGTTAAAACTTGTCACTCATAGGGATTTCCATCCCTCAAAATCATCAAAGACTCATTATGGGCTTAGTGGCCTCATATTCAAATCTCACAAGGTTGATATCATTAAGATCCTTCTAATTTTAAAGTTACTTTGACTGATCCAAACACTAATCCCATCTAGTAGTCTCCTCGGGTCTACCCACCCAGGTAATCATGTCTTAGTGGAGGATTAATATTCTCGACATGGTCATCTCACTCTCCAATGACTCTAAGTAAACTCAAGGGTTCAATGAATCATAATAGGGCCACTCATTCTCATTACATCACATATATACACTTAGAAGTTAGAATGGAACATATATAAAGGGCTATATCACTTACATAATTCAATGAAACCCCCTAGGTTTTCCATGTGGCTCAAGGCAATAAAATATAATCAAGGCCTCATTCATTGGCGGCTGAGGACATCATGATAGTGAACTAGGGTCTATCATGGCCCTTAAAACTTTTTGAAATTCAACATTTGATTTCAATTTTAATTTAACAACATATATATTTTAAAAATTTTGATCTATTAAGGTGAAGAGACCACAATAATAAAATTTATATAAAAAAAATCTTTAAATTCAAAAGGGTAGATACATAAGAACCACCCACCTAAAACATGCCATTTCCTATTTTATATGAAACTAGAAAACTCCCACCTGATCTTGTAAAAGTTCAACGAGCATCTTCTAAACACTGTGATGCCATAATTAATTACAATACCTAAAAATTAATTAATTATAATAATTTATAATTAATTAAAAAAGTAATTTAAATTGGAATAAATTCATTAATACTTACCAGGTCATCCTACTATTCCAAATCCATTGGTAATGAGGTGTCGTGCACTCCTAACACACCTCTGGTCTTAAGAAAAATGAAATAATACATAAGAAACACTAATTCAATGGTGAATAAAATTCAATTAAGGTATAAAACCTGAAAAATGATAACGAAAACGTACCTTAACTAAAAATACAGTCACTAATAAATGGACATAATCTTAGGTTCTCCTCTAGCTAATCTGAGTAAAATCCATTTAAGAAAAGCAGATCCCCTATGATCTCATGGAATTGGAGATAAACCTTAAAATAGTTCACAATAAAATTATAGTCGACATATGGGAACAAATTGGGAAGGAAATATGAGGAATATCATACTAAGAAGAACCATTTTAATTCACCAAGACATACCAAACTGGAGGGATTAAGGGGGAGGGGAATGTCCAGTCGAGACCCACCGCAAGTGCATGTTCAAGATAAGAGAGAATGGGGGATTAAACCCCTAATAAAGTCTAAAAAACACCTTATAGACATTTCATGACATGAACAATGGGTTCATGTCATGAACACTGCAGGCATAAGTTCTTTCCCACTTTGTGTTGAAAACTCATAGTGTGACCCTTATGGTCACGTTTTAAAAGTAATACTGTTGCATTATTACAACATATTAACCATTCTACCTTCCTATAATCTCCTCCCAAAACACTAGAACATCTAATTATCCTTTATATCCTTCCAAAAAACTCATTGATGGATACTCAAATTCTCAAAACCTAATTTTAAGTTTCAATTTTCAAAATGAACCATCCACCAAACTCAAATTAAAACTCTCATTGAATTTCTTAACATGCATTGAAATGAGGTATTATAATTCACATGTCTCTTCTAAGGGATATCCCTAGCCCTTTTTAATTTCCTATTTTATAGTTTTACATATCCTCTTTATACTTTTTTATGAGTTTTTAAAGGTTTAGTCTTATCTTCTCTTCTCCCCTCCTTGTATTATATTTTCTTTTCTTCCTTTCACAGTAAGGCAATGGTTGTTAAACCCCATGTTTAAGGTTTGACTTAAAACTTGAGTTTCTTTATGTCTAGGGTGGTACAGATTATTAATTTATATTTTTTATTTTATTCCTTAAATACTTAATGGCATCCACACATTTTTAGGTGTTTGTTTCTATGAATCATTGTTTATTATTTATATATTAGGTTCCTAAGTTTCATAAATCATTTCATTAATCAAGATTTAATAAATTATGCAATTTTTGATGATGATATATTGGGTTTACTCATATTAGTGAATTTCAAGCAAAATTAAAAGGGATTTTCATTGGTTATTATGATGTGTAATATTTGAAATAATTTCTAATCCAGTCTATTAGATTCCATTAAGGAATTAGAGGACCTTTTAATGAATTAATGTTTAATAAAAGGATGATCATTTTATCTAATGAGCATGAAATATTTTATAGAAGTAATTAAATAATTATTACACTTTGTTTTATATTTAAATAGATCCATTTGAAATATTTTATTATTATTATTGAGATTTTGAATTCTTTTATTATCATTTTATGATTATTATATGTTTATTTGATTTTTTAATTTGTAAATATATCCTAAATGAAGCTTGGATCCCATATTATGTATATAATATGTGATTATCTTGGAATTAATTTTGGGTTTAAAGAGTTCTTTCCTATGTTTTGAACTCTATTTGGTCTAAAAAAGTGGTTTCTATGTCTTGAACATTATCTTAATGCTTTATTTCGAATTTGGTAAAGAACTTTATTATTTTTCTTGTTTTGATTATCAATGATGTATCAATGGACTATTTGTTTCTTTATAAAGAGGGATTTTTATGATCTAATAAGTCCACTTAGATTTAATAAATTTAATTATATTTTACTTTGATCATGATTTTTTTTGTTTAATTTATATTTTTTAATTTATAATTGGTTATGAATAGATAAACAAGAGGCCATTTTAGTGAAGTATTCTCAGAGGTGAGATGCTATATTTCATTGATGTTTTATGTGATTAGTTTCATGAATGAAATTATTCACCATCATTTAGTTTATCATTTGAATCTCATGTACTTATATAGGGGTCTCAAATACATATCTACTAGGTATTGATGCCACTCTACATAGCCTACTAAGAAATGATGCAACTCTACCTATCCTACACATCACTTGTTATTATTCCGCTCCTACTAGGATGAAACTATTATTATTAGTTTAGGATGCCACTATATCTAGTAACTTAGTCATACTTTGAGATGCTTGGTTCTGAAAGATATTAGCATGAGAATATTAGTGGGCATTGAACTTCATTCTCTAAGGTTATTCTCTTTATATAAGGTTATCTTTTTTTTACTTGAGTTGATTTTATTATTATTTATCTTTTTTCACGTGGTTTATATTTTATTTTGGTGTGGTATATATGTTTATTATTTTTTATTTTTCTCATATTTTTTGAACATTACATTTTTAGCCTTAATTCTTCAAATTATTGATTTTAAACTATATTTTCAATGATTTTGTAAGTGAATTAGAAAAAATATATTTGGAATTAATTATTAATTTCTCACAATTTTAAAGTCATTATGTACATTCATTAAAAATAGGTGTTAAGTGAATTTCCATGAAATCATTTATTTTTTAAAAATAATGTGGTTTTCTATTAAAGATTAATTATTAGGATTTATTTACATTTATTGTTTTCCTTGAATTCTAAAAAGTATCATTTTAATAAAAGGAAATAGAATTAACAAAATGTATTATAAGAGGAGTCACATAGAGACTTTTCATGGAGGAAACATACTAGTAATGTTTTTCTCACACCCTACTTATACAATGAATTGTTAGTAGACTCAGTTAATTTTTTTATGTTTAAGTTCAAGATCATGAGAAAAACCCATTATTGGATTCCTTGTATTCATTTTCTAGGGCAGCATGTTATAGTGATAATGTTAGAGGGTGACCTTGGTTCATGAGTAGACCACCAATTTAGTATTTTTGAACATTTTATTTACCTTTTATTTTGTATATACCATTCATTTTGTATTTCCTTGCAATTATTTGGGATTTATGTATTGTTAATATTACTTAATTTAATTATTTATATTATATTTAATGTTATTTTGATATTTTCTGAGTTATTTATTGTTTGTTTTATTTTATATTTAAAGAAACTAATTCTAATTAATATTGATATAAAACAGATAGATTCACCACATATAATTATTGTTAAGAATTGAAATATACTATTATTAATATTTATTAGGGCACACTATTCCAAATATTTTATCCTTGATGACCAAGAACTAGTTTCCAGCCTATTGGGATTAGAAATTCACATTGGGACTTATCATGGGACAACTTGGGTACCAAGTTGATGTAGTCTGGGTTTGATTGCGACTTGTTATATTTAGGGTTTCTTTAAGACTAAAAAGATTATTCATAGTTACAATATAGTTTTTTATTTTATTTCAGTAGTAGAAAAATTATTTAGAAGAGTTCCAAACAACCCATTATGATGGACTTGATAACTAGGACTAATTACATCATTATATCAATTGTTTCAAAATAAATTTTTTTGATGTGTAAGTTTATAAAAAAATTTCAGGTTTCTCCTAGAGTATTGAAAAAAAAATCTATATTGTGACAAAAATTAAGTATTTTCTCAAACCAATTACCCTTAGTCTCCCTAATGCACAAATAAAATCCATTAAAAATAACATATAATTCTTGAAAAAATAAATTAGGGTGATGTAAAGAGTTCTTAGGTAGTTATTGCGGAAAATGTTGTAAATCAATAAAATACACATTAAAATAGTGTAAGTTTTTGATTCATGTAAATACATAGGGTATTATATACATGAGATAGTGGATATAATAGTTTTTGCAATTTTATATGTATTATGGTTTTATTTTAAAAATCTCTATTTATATTCATTCATGGGAACTGTTGATATAAATAAATCATGGAATGATAAAAACTATCAAATTATATATTTTTTATTATCCCAAAATAATGATAAAATTGATGTTTTATGTATAGTGATGATAATTTATGATTAATATGAATAATTTTTTTGTGATATATAATAAACATATGAGATAATGTATCATGAATTAATTTATAAATTATCCCTTCATTTTATATCATGTGAAATTTCATAGATTAAAGAATTGATATACTTAGTGGTGTAGGTTTTATCCCCATTACCTTGAGGATAAAAATTTATCCCACCTATGGTCCTTAAAATTTCTATATCTCTCTTATAACATTCTTTAAACTGGGCCAATCATTTGGGGGTTGTGTACATTTTTGATCACGTGTTTGTTATTTCTTATCTATTATGATATTTTTTTCACTTATGTGATAGGTATGAAATATGGTCCCTTGATTTAATTAGATTGGATAAACTCGTTTTCATGATTATTTGAGTGATATATGATTTAATAATAAAAATTAATGTTTGACATATAGTATTTTTCATGAATGAGTTCAATAAATTTTAGAAAATAAATAACATGATAGTTTTCCTCTACTGTATTGAAACATTTCATGACTAGTGTTTGATTTTATTCCTAGAATTAAGGGATATGATGATGAATAAGATGTATAAAGACACATCTTGAATTGGAGATATATATATAAATTCATGAGTTTCTTTAATTACGATCACACTATGATAATTTCTTGATTGCGTAACAATAATGTTTTTTCAATGGATAATGATTTATTATAATTACATATAAGGGAATTTATAATGATTTGAACTTTTATAAATAAAATTCCTTTTGTGGTTAAATTAAATTCCCTATTAAGTATAATGGTTATAAAAAACACATGCACTTATTTATTTTTATTATATCATATCAAATTTAAAAGACCGTTAAGAAACATAACCATTTATAATATAGACATTGAATAATGATCAAATGATTAGTATAGATATAGGGTTTTCGAAAATTCAATTGACACATACAATAGAAGTGATTACCTTAACATGTAGGATCATACCCTATAAAGACCAGTAATCATAACTTTAAAGGGAGATATCATTACATGGATTTTTAGCTGACCAAGCCTAAGCTGAGATCCAACAACTTAAGCTTGTGAGAAATTGTCTATGATATAAATTCAAGTTCATTAAAATCATGGCCCAAACCATCTACACCGAACCACCCCATTGAAGTCTAACCATTGTGAACTAACCCTTAAGGTGTTTTCTTCTGTAATAAAGAGTTATGTATCAAAAAAATAATAATATGAATATGTATATCTTATAGAATAATGAATATATTTTCATATTATTATTGTTACTTTTAGATGATTTTGATAGAATAAAACAAAAATTATATTTTTGGGTAATATTAAAATTCAATTAAGGAATTTATTTTGATAAATTAATGGATTTATGAAATAAATAATATTTTAATATAATACTATTATGAAATAAATTTTATTAAATATAAGTTATCAAATATTTTTTATGAAGTTGAATGTGATTTTTATGAGTTTTTGAAAACTGTTATTATCAAAAAACCTGCATTTCTCAATAAAATAAGATTATTATTTTAAAAGTAAAAATTAACTTATATTCGAAATTATATGGATACAATAAATATTTTTTTTGGAATCTTAAATTTAAAATTATCTAATGGTGTAACTTTCATAATTTTTGGAGATAGTTTAATTTTCAGGTTAAAATTAAACATGGTATAAATATGTGGTGTGTATTATGACATCATAATACCCCATAAGTGATGTAATAAATGCTATAAATGGTTCCCATTACCCAATATATATTTAAAATTTAAAATAATATGATTTTATGTATATTTTATTGATTTTATAAATCCTTTATGAATCTTTAAAAACCTATATTATATTTTAAGGTTTTAAAAACATTTCATTAAAGACATGACTCACTTCCACATTAACAAGGGTAATATTTTTATAAGTTCTGAACATGGTGTTATAAAATAATAAAAAATAGTCTGATTTGGAAGAAAACATGGTAAAAAACCATAGAACGTTTTTTGGTTTTGGTTACTTTATTATATATAGTCTAAAACCTAAGTTTGAGAAATAATAATGAACTCCCCACTCTTTTATTATATAAAACCACCAAAGATACCATTTATATTCACTCAAAAAAAAATTAGAACATACTTAATATTACTTATAGTCTCTAGAGTCATTCAAAGGTGCACTAATATCTCAATAAGTTTCTACAAGAATTTGGAATCACCCTTTCAAGGTAGGGGATCCTCTCCTTTTTCTCTTTATCATGTATCTTTATTATCTTATGCCTTTTATATCGAATTAATGATGTTGGGATATATTATAACATATTAATATTAATTACCCTATGATTTATAAATTATTATTGACCCATTTAACTCTCATTAACCCCCCTCCCCCCATGAACATTTATATGCTCCCATAATGCTGTTGAAATTTCATCATCATTTTCATGCCAAAAAATTATGTAGTGAATACCCATGTAAATTTCCTATCAATGATTGTAACTTTTATAATATTATACTTATTTTATCAGGTAATTACATGTATGTATTCCACAAAATTTGAGCATAGAATAAAATTTTAAGATAAATTATTTCATGTTTTATGATCTATTGGAAACACTTATCCATGTAGATGAATTGAAAGATATAGGTTCACGAAGAAATATATAGTGCTCCAATGCACTGGGTAATGTTTTAGTCTCCTGTGACATCATGATAGGGATTATAAAGTGAACCTAATCTATCATGGTATTTTTTACACCATGATTTCATGGAAGTTAGCATTGACCTATGTTTATGATTCTATATTTAATGTTTTTTGAACATTTCCCATGTCGCCTTTATGTTATCATACTATATCATTCCTCATTTTTTATCTTTATGATTATAACCCCTTTCATGTATCATTTATATTAATATTTTCTAACATGCAATAGATTCTATTATGTTACTCCTTGTTTATTCCCTTACTGGGCTTTATAGCTCACTCTTTTCTTATATATGTCCCTAAGCTATCCCATACAGTTTTTAAGTAATATGGAATAATATTAGCATTTTAAAGAAGTTTTCAATAAGGAAGATGTATTCCTTATTTTAAGTTTTTATTTAATATAACTAATTCAAAAATACACTATACTTATTGATATTTTGGGTTTTATTATGTTTACTCTTATGTAATAAATAATGAATTAATGTGTAATAATGAGTATGATTTCAATAGTTTATATCAACAAAAAGTTTAGTTATTTTTGTTATTAGGACTTGAAAACTCTAGAGAAATTTTTAAGGATAATAATAAACATAATAATACATCACTAATTTTTTTAATGTATATAGTAAGTATTTTACATGAAAATACACCACTATCAGGATACTATAAATGGATGTGGCTTGGGAACAGATGTACCTAGGGGTAAAACCTTAAAACACCACATTATGCAACACTTTACCAGGAACTGGTGCATGAAAATGGGCATTTTTGTACACTTGGTTTGACACACCCATGGGATATAAAATGTTAAATTCATATGATCATTATAAACCATTATTAAAGGAACAAAAACTACAATATGTTTCTATATTAAAAAATAGATCATGGATAAAATAGATTGAATCCTAGAAATTCACAAGTTAAGGAATAAAAATAATTTATTTGTTATCCCTTTAATGTTATTGGACTTTGGTTAGTGTGTTCAATAGGATAAAAATTATCATGGCTACATTTATTTTGTATAATTTAGTTAGTTAGGACCAGAATCAAAAAGTGAAAGGTATAATTATCATCCATAATTCTATGCATTCCTTCATATCACAAAAGTTTAGTATAACTATTTAAACATCACCAAAAGGCATGTAAGTAGATATGTTAGTGAAATTGAAAAATGGGGAAATTATTTCATCCCAAGTATATAAATACTCCTATATAAAAAATTTGGGACTGATCTTCCACAGTGAACCTTATGATAACAACTTGAGTGTAATTTGATGCATCTATGTGTATCAATTGAATTTTCTTGTATAGAACCAAAAACAATTTCTAAGAGAAGGAAATCACTCTCTGTATTATGAATCATACTTTGATTCTATAAATTTTCATGGAGGAAGCTGAATCTTCTTTTTCCCAAAAATATCAATCATGAATATTATTTCCCTAAGAATAAGCGTATCTAGCTCAAATGATTGAGTATATGGAAAAGATCACCCTTAAAGACATGACCATTGTGGGTGAATTTTATAATGTGTTTCAAGAATAATTTCATGGTCTTCCTCCTTACTGAGAGGTTGAATTTTCGATCAAACTTATATGTGGGGAATTTGCATTATCTAAGAATCTATATATAATGAATGTTTTGGAACTTCAGGAGATAAAGAAACAACTAAAAGAGAATCTGGATAAAGGGTTTTTAAGCTTAAGTTCTTCTACATGGGGTTCACCAGTCCTCTTTATCAAGAATAAGGATGTGACATTTTACCTTTGCATTGAATATCTTGAGATCAAAAATATCAAGATAAAGAGCCATTATCCTCTACCATAGATTGATGAATTGTTTGACCAGCTATGTGGAGACCAATAATTCTACATTGTGGATCATTAGTCAGCGTATTATCAAGTAATATAGAAGAAGGATGATATCCCCAATACTACATTACAAACATGGTATAAGCACTTTGATTTCATTGTAATGCTATTAAGACACACTAATAATTTATCAATATTTATGGACTTTATAAATAGAATATTTAAATATTACCATGAATAATTTGTTGTAGTATTTATTAAAGATATTATAATATCTCTAAATGTTAGGAGGAGAATTAGGATCATCTAAGAACTGTTATAAAGACCTAATGAAAGGGGAATATTTATTAAAGTACAAAAAATGTGATTTTTGGTTAAAGGAAGTCTCATTCATGAGGAATATTATCACGTGTAATGGGATATCCATGGACCCTTCAAAGATATAAGAAATTTAAGGATGAACGATGATGACAACTATGGTATAAATCCATAGTTTCCTTGAAATATATGGGTACTATAATCCATTTCTAAGAAATTTCTCATGATTTTAAAACCCTCTAACCAAGAAAAATTTTAAGAGAGTCATGATTGTTTAGAACAATGAATGAGAAGATAGATTCAAGGTGTTAAAAAATAGGATTATCACTACACCTTTACTTACACTACCCATAAGTGAGAACATTTTGTGGTATACAATGATCCATTGAAGAAGGGATTGGGTTGTGTGTTAATGCCGAATCGAAATGTGATAACCTATGCCTGAAGGAAATTGAATGGTCACAAACTAAACTACCTAATTTATGATCTAGGGTTGGTTTCTATGATCTTCATGTTGAAAATCTTATAGCTATATCTATTTGGGGAGAAATGTGAAATATATAAAAATTATAAGATCTTCAAGTATATATTCATAAATAAAGTGATGAATTTACACCAATAATGATAGTTAGAGATAATTAAGGACTGCGAATGCTCAATCCACTACCATATTGGGAAATTGAATAAATTGGAAGACTCTATACATAGAAAGGATACATCTATTTTTATCATTGATAAGAATTGAGAAGGATATGGTCTTCTTAGATAAAAAATGATAGACATTGGAATCGTAAAGGAAGGAACACTATCAAAACTTTTATAAATGATTTCTCAAACAACCCTTATAGAGGTGATAAAGGATGCATAAAGATATGATGTGTAAATTTCAAATAAAAGGAAAACTTTAAGAAAAAGTAAATCCTTATAGTTCAATGATAATGAAGAATGAGTTGTGATATTTGGATCACGACTATGTGTACCATCAAATATTGAGTTAAAGAATGAGATTTTGGATTATGCACATAGTTAAACCTTATCTATCCATCCATGGATCATAATGATGTATCGAGATATTTTAGAGAACTATTGGTGGGACAATATGAAGAAAAAGATCACAAAAATAAATTCAATGGTGTATTTTATGTGAGAAAGTGAAGGAAGAAAGGAAAAAATTCATAGGAATGATGAAATAATTACCCATACCAATATGGAAATTCGAAAAGATAACCACAAAAATTCTCACTGGTCTTATAAAGACATCAAGTGGAAATAATTCTATATGGTTTGTGTGGGATCATCTTATAAATACTTCTTATTTAATTACAATTAATGAGGAATTCTCACTAAATCAATACACAAGGATATACATTAGAGAAGTGGCGAGGCTGCATGGAACACCACTATCGATTATATTTGATTGAGATCCAATATTTACATCCAAGTTATATTAGAGTAAAAAACATGCTCTAAATACTGAGTTGAACATCAGTATAGGTTTTCACCCTAAAAATGATGTCCAATCTGAGCAGACTATCAATATAGTTGAGGTTATGTTGGGAGCAAGCTCAATTGACTTTATATGAGAATGAGACCAACATCTTCATATAGTAGAGTTCTTATACAATAACAGTCTCCAATCAAGAAATAAAATGTGTACATATTTATAAATTTAGGGGAAGAGGTGGAGAACACCTTCATGCTGGAATGAAGACATGGAACACAAACTAATAGGTCATTAAATGGTTGTGGGAAATGGTGGAAAAACTCAATACCATTATGTAACACATCAAGGACACACAGAGTTGACACAATAGCTTTACTAACAATCATCAGAGTGACATAGATTTTTAGGATGGAGACATGGGATTCCTCCACATATCTCCATGGAATAATGTCATGAGATTTGGGATAAAGGTAATGTTTAGTGAAAGACACAATGATCCCTTTGAGATCCTTAATCGCATCAAAGCGATGACCTATAGACTTGAACTCTCACCTAAGCTATCACAAGTACATGACCTGTTTGATGTATCACTCTTGAGGAAGTAAATACCAAAACCCTCACATGTTATGAATCTAGAGGTAGTATAGTTGGATAAGGATCATTCATTTGAGGATCATCCAATTAAGATATTAGATCACATAGACAAAATTCTAAGAAATAAAACAATTCACCTAGTCGAATTGCTCTAGAGAAACTAGTAGTTTGAAGAGGCCATCTAAGAACTAGAGGAGGTGATGAATCCAAGTTACTCTCATCTGTTTTAGCATGTTAAATAAAAAATTTGAGGGAAACATTTGGGGGGGGGGATATTGAAAGGACTGGATCTTTTATTAATAAAATTACATTTGTGGTTGAATTAAATTACCTAATATGTATGATGGTTATAAAAAACACATGAACTTATTTGTTTTTGTTATGTCCTATAAAATAAAAAATATCATTAATAATATCAACCATTGATAATATAGTTATTTAATAATTATCACATTATTAGTATAAATTTAGGATTTTAAAAAATCCAATTGACAGAGAAAAAAGAATTTATGGACTCAACTAGTATGATCACACACTATGAATCCAATTTATCAAAGCTTACAAGGGAGATAAAATAACTGGAATTTTCCCATAACCAAACCCATTCTAAGAATACCTAACATAATAATGAGAAGAACCTTGTATGTGATAATTTCAAGCTCCTCGAGAACACTAGCCAAACCATGTATGCGAAACCACCCCATGAACATCTCAATATCACACACATTACCCTTAGGGTGTTTGTTGGTGTAATAAAGAGCTAGGTATCAAGACCCTAATAATATTAATATGTATACTATATAGGATAATTAATAAATTTTCATCTTATTATTTTTAATTTATAAATTATTTTGATACAAAAACATAAATTATATTTTTGGGTAATATTCAAATTTAATTAATAAAATTATTTTGTTGAATTAAAGTATTTTTTAAATAAATAATATTTTAATAAAAAAATTAATTAAAAAATTTTTATTAAAAAAATGATAATATAATTTTTATAAAGTCAAATGTAATTATTATAAGGGTTCAAAAAACTATTATTGTAGAAAAACTAGCATTTCTCAATAAATGCAAATTCTTATTTTAAAAGTAAATATTCACATATTTATAAAATTATTTTGATAAAATAAATATTATTTTTGAAATCATAAGATAAAAATCTTCAAATGGTTAAATTTTTATAATTTTCTAAGACATTAATATTTTTAGGGTAAAAATTAAATATGGTATAAATATACGGTGTGTATTATGGCATAATAATACCACGAAATTAATGTAATAAATAATATAAATTATACCCATGATCAAATATATTTCTATATTTAAAAAATGTTATTTAAATGTTATTTTTATTAATTTTATAAAGCCTTTATGAATTCTCCAAAAACTATAATATAACTTAAGTTTTTAAAATAATTTCATTAAGGACATGACTCACATCTACTTCCCCAAGGTAAATATTTTAATTAGTTAGGCCCTTGGACTTCTAAAATAACTAAAACCACTCCCATTTGGCATATAATATAGTTAAAAACCATGGTATTGTTTGTGGTTTTGATTAATTTATCATATAGAGTCCAAAACCTATGTTTGAAAAATAATAAAGAACTCCCCTCTATTTTCCTATATAAACCCACACAAGATCCCATTTCACATCACTCAAAAACCTTGGAGCACATCCTTAATCTACCCTTCCTTATATATAATCCAACCAAGGTTACCCAAAGATCTCAAGAAGCTCCACTCAAGAATTTATAATCACCCTATCAATGTTAGAGATCCTTTTTTCCTTATTATTCATGTATCTTCATTATCTTAGGCCTTTTATCTACAATTAATAATGTTGGAATATATTCTTAAATATTACCCTTACTATCCTAATGATTTATAAAGGATTAGAGTTCCCTTTAAATCTCATTAATCTCTTATATTAAAATTTATATTCTCTTGTTATGCTACACAAATTTCACCAAAATATTCAATGACAAACAATTTTGTAATGAATACTCATTTCGATTCCTAAACAAGGATGTTCAAATTTATGCACTTATACTTATTTTATTAGGGACTTAAATGTATTTATTCTACAATCCATGACCATAGAATAAATGTGATTAATATTTATTACATGTTGTATGATCTATGTGAAACACTTATTCATATGAATTGAAATGAAAGTTATGGGTACACCCAGAATTATACATCACTCCAATGCATTGGGTAATTTTTTAGTATCATGAGACATCATTAAAGAGATTAGGGGGTGAACCTAATCTATCACAAGTATTTTTCCACCCTGATTTCTTAGAATTTATCTATGATCAATGTTTATGATTTCATGTTTAAAGTTACTTGCACATTTCCCATGTCGCCTTTATGTTATCATGATATATCATGCCTCGTTGTTAGTGTTTATTATTATCACCCCTTTTCTGTCGCATTGAAATTCCTTTTTTTAACATTTAATACCTTAATTCATGTTATTCCATGTTTATTACCTTATTGGAATTTATATCTCACCTCTTTCTTATGTATGTACCCAGGTTATCCCATACAGTTTTAAGTAAGATGAAATAATATCAGTATGTGAAGGGCATTTTCAACAATGGTGATGTAATCCCTATTTTATGTTTTTATATAATGAACCTAATTACAAAATACACTATACTTATTTATCTTCTAGGTTTTACTATGTCTAATATTATGTATTAAATTATGAATTAAGGTGTAATAAATAGGATGGTTTTTAAAAAATTCATGATTGTTTCCAGTTCTACGAAGGTCTATTGGATCACATAGCATGCTATAAAACAAGGATAAAATTTTGTAAAATGTATTTATCCAAAATTTTAGTGAGAATATATATCATTAAAGTCAAGAGTGTTTTATATGGAGTCATAAATATTTGGTATGTTTTTCAAATAGACTAATTGGCTTTAGTGTATGTGTGGAGACTCTTGGATGTATATACTAAAGTATAAACCATGATATAGTGAAATTCACCATTCCATGGTTTGGTTTATGGATTTTTTCATGTCATGGTGTTCATCATGAATGATGTGAGATAGCATTCAGATTTTTTTCATAAAAAATATTATCATATCATTATATTAAGACACATCATGTGATGATTTATTAATGATTAATTTCATGTTAAAATATTTTAAAAAGTATTGTAATGAGTTAGTTTTTTAGTATAAATCTTACAATAGAGGAAGCTATGAATTTTCCATTTTAGTATAAAGAAAACTAATTAACTTTAAATAGTATATTAATTCATTGAATAAGGTTTATTTAAATTTAGTTCATGGAATTTTTTTTTTGAAAAAGGGATAACTCTATAACAAAATAAAACTCTTTATCAATATCTACTCTTTATTTACCTTAGAGATAGTGTTGGCACACCATTTAAGTAAAATTGGTCTTACCAAACAGTTTTGTGATTCCATTAGCTACCAGCTTATGAGATTTTTTTAAATTCATAAATATTATTTAAATTTTTCTAGATTACAATAGTTATATTTTTTTCCTATCACTTACATAAAATTAATATATAATAGTGAGCCTATGATTTTATTTTTTCCATGAAAGTTATTCTCAATTATTACCTTGTTAGTAATTTTCACTAGAAAACCATCAATAATTATAAAATTTACAACATTAAATACATAAAAATCATCAATACTCATGTATAATAAATATTTAAGAATCCTCTTCCTCTTTATATTCTAACTTTTTCTACTGAAATTATGATAATTATTCATTGAATATATTTATTTTATATATAATAATTTTCAACAATATTACTTTAAACGTGAATTTTAGAAGAAAAATTTATTAAATTAAATTAAATGCATATTTAGATAAGATCATAAATTACTAGTCTAATAATAATTATTAGAATACATGGTAAGATGTAGAAATAGAATATGGGGTAAATTAATGGGTCATATTAATCTCCCTTTTTCCAAAAACCATTCATTTAAACTTTACGTATTTATAAGATAATATCAGCTTGATTGTTTACCTTTTTACACATATTGGTTAATAGAAATGTATCTTTAGAGTACACAATCTATATTCTCATGGTTTACTACTCAGTGTGAGTATTTAATCCTTGAATTATTATGGTGGTTTTCTTAGGAAAATTAATAATTCCCTTTTTATCATCTATAAACCCTTAAAGAAAGGGGTCATCTTAAATTTCATAAAATTAATATCATAACAATATATGCTCTCTATAAATGATATAACTGCTCAAATATATTTCTTATCATGTAATACTTTCTTAATATTATATTTTACTCTTCAAAGATACTCCAATGTCTTTATCCATATTCCATGTGAAATTATATTCATATAATTTACATATTTGGATTCATTTTCACTCTCATTCATAGTTATGTCAATATAATGATGAATCATGGTTCTTTATCTTCTTATTCTTATTGATTATCTCTACTTATCCCCTAAAAATGCTTCAATTAACTGAAAAATCATGAAAATACCACTCATAAAATATTCATATTCTTTTATTATTTATTCAGTAAAAAAATCATGACTATGCTAGTAATAGTTTCATAAATTTACATTTTTATCTCCCACATAAATGGTAATAATCTACCTTTAGCATGACTATTAAAATTATAAAATTTAAGGATGATTATATCAAGAATAAAAAAATATTTAATTATTTTTCTTAAACCAATGACAAGATGTGAAAATAAATTTTCATTTTATATAGTATAATTTCAATAATTTATTCTTAAATATTATAAAAACTCATTCCTTACTATTATGAAAATATCCACCAACCCTTACAAACCCTTAAAAAACAAAACCTCACAATAATAAAACATCCTAATATGCCTTGAACATCTTATTATTTTCTCATTTCACTATTAAGGTGTTTTTTTACCCTAATCCCACCAAAAATAACTCTAATACATACTTTAGATTTTCCATTTTTATGATAGGATTTTATTGGGAAAGCATAATGAATCCGACTTATGTACATATAAAACTTATTTCGGAATTTGTTTTTCATTTACTCTTATATAAATCAATTTTTTTTCACAAAATATACAATGACTTTATATTACCTATTTCACTCAATCAAAGTATCAATATAGATGTTACCTAGATACTTTTTTTCATTCCACTATTACATTGATTTTTTATTTCTCTTTTTAAAATTACACATACTAGTTAACTATCATAATTCTATCATAAATTTTCATTCACCATTATACAATTTTTTATTTACTTCTTTACTATAAAGATAATCAATTTTAGCATTTATTCTTTAATTTATCATATATAATATTAGTTTATATAGTGACCTTTATTTTAGTGAACTATTATTATATAATTATAATGATGAACAACATAAAAGAGTTACACAACTAGGATCCAAAGGTTTAGTGTCTTGGAAAAATTACAACAACACATAAAATTTACAACATAAAAATTTATTTAATTTTTTCTTCACTAGCTTCTTAGAGGCCTTCACATTCTCCTTAGTACAAGTAATCACATGAGGATATACATAAAAAAGGGGTGATCTAAAAGACTAGTAAGAGGATAGGTAATAACATGAACAATATAACATTGGGTGAGAAAAATCATTATCATCATAACATATATATAATATCATAATAATTAAAGGAAGAATTGAGAAAAGGATTGAAATGTTGTAATTCATAAAAATGAAACATCATGTATTAGTGGTCACTACCACACTTAGTTGTGAACAAAGCTAGCATCATGTTCAATCATATTTCACTTTTATCATGATATTCATCGCATTACCCAATTTATTGGTGGACTATATAATTCTGGGCTCACCCATTACATCATAACATTTACTTTGTTCTATATAATTCTATATGCACCCCTCACATTATAACATTAACATTATCATGCATGGCACATAGAACATATATAAATATTAGAAATAAAATAACCCATGTAAAGGAATGGGTCTCATTTAATAAATCATGAATTACTAAAATTTGTGTTCCCAAATAAAATATGGAATAACATACTTGATATAATAATCATCAACCTTGGGTGAATAAGAAACAATCTTGAGAAGTAAAAGGTATTTTTTTGAAAGAAGAGTTATTTTAGAAAACATTGTGTTTGACATAGACTTAAGTAGAAAATATATATATCACAAAAATGTTATATAATTATGAAGAAATTATATTTAAGTAATATACATACTAAAAATGGGGTAAAAGAGGGAAAACCCAAAGAAAGAGAGCTGAGTTTGAGAATTCCCCTTACCTTGTGGCTAAATGCCTTCTTCAATTTAATATCTTGTATAATCACATTATATTCATTAATTAAAAAATATAGAACATTTTATACATTAAATTTATTTATTATTATTAAATTATGTTCATTTATGGGATTTGTTATTAGTTATAGAGTTTAATTTCATTGTTTGGGAGCTTTCATTTTCATGGTTTTCATGATCAGTTCACTTGTATACATTAATGAAAGTTTATATAAAAAGTGGATAAATATATATAATTGTTATTATAGGTTATTAATGATCTTATATAAGTTTAATTTATCTTATAAATAATTTGGTTATATGGCATGATGATGAATAATTAGATAGAAGTTAATGATGGTAGTTTTAGGTTAATTTTTGTAGCCTTTCTATCACAATGAATTCATTTTGTTTTATCATCTAGTATTATGTATATAAGTTAGTTATATAACATAAATAGGGGTTTATCATAAAAATTACAATATTTTATAAACCATTTAATGGTTTTATTAATATCCTTAAAGGACTTTAAGTAAAATTAAAGTCTATCACCCACGATGTCAGTAAATTGATACATCACGAGCAATGGTATAATTTTTATAATAAAAGAGTGAGATAGAGGAGTTTAATGATCAATATTACATTAAAATTATATAATTTCAGTATATTTATGTTATTGGTGTTATCATATCATTTGGATTATGGTATATGAGGATAGAATACAAAAATAAATGAAATTTAAATGAAATTAAAATAAAATGAGAAAGGATCTACCTCTTCAATTCTACTCTTGAGATCCTCCTCAAGAAACTTAGGATTTATATTTTTATGATACCAAGAGATCCTGGATGTTATATAGGGGATAAAGATGAGTATTGGGCAGAATTTGTCCAAGACTCAAATCTTGAGAGTTATGAAGAGAATAAGGTGCAATGGGTGGTATTTATAGTGGAGGAGAGGGGTGTTTTCTCTTTATTTAATCCATTAGTTTATTGTTTTTCACAAGAAAATAAATAATGACGATTCATGAGAATAAATATAGTAATTAGATCATGTGAGTTCAAACCAATGGTGATTACATCAGTTATGAAAAAAATAATAGTGTATTTATCTTATAATGTATTTATACCATAAATTAACATATTATAATATTCACAAAAAATTCAAGTATTTCATAAAATAAAAAAAATTCACCCAAACAAATTTTAAACCTATATAATTAAAAAAACTAAATCCATTTTAGGAAAATAATTTTCTAAATATGAGTAATTTAATTTTTAACTAAATTCACCATTTACTAAAATTAATACAGATTTTAAAATTATAATTGATTTCATAACACTTTGAAAAATTACATAATGTATCATAAAATTATCTTAAATCATAATATATCAAAATATTAATTTATGGATACATTTTATTAAAATAAATTTTCTTTTAAATAAGTAAATTATTCAAAAAAATTAATTAAATATTTATAACTTACAAAAATACCAACACTTAGTTAATAATTAAAAAAAAATTATTTACTTAGACTATGATATAATTATACCATTAGTTCATTTATAAGATTCCAGAATTTTACTTATACTTTCATGGGTGAAGATACTATTCGTTTGGTAGGTTTAGTATTTATGAGGGTCATATTACTATTCATGTGGCCAAGTTACTATTTCATCAGTATTGGCTCCTTAACTTTTATAAATACTTCTCATTTAATTAATTATTCATTTATAAAGTATTTATTATGGTCTATAAGTGATTTTATGTGATTTATACTATTTTAAATTACTATAATAAGGGAGAAATTCTATTGATAAATTGTTGGGTCATTACATTCTTCCCCCCTTTTTAAAATTTTCCTCTGAAATTTCATTTTACATAAATAGGTGAGGGTAATTCTCCTTCATCACCTAATCCAATTCCCATGTTAATTATTTATACTTATGGTTCCTCCAAAAAACTTTGATAAGGTGGGTTGTATTATTGTATAGAATCTTATCTCTCTGGCCCAGAATTATTATTGGATTCTCCTTATAATAGAGATCATCTTCCAGTTTTACCACTTTTGAATTCAGTACATGTGAGGGATCTAGTATGAACTTCCTCATGAGTAATACGTGGAACACATCATGAACATAATCCATATTCAGTGTAACTTCAAGCCGATAGGCCACATCTCTGATGGGATCAATGATGTCAAAGTGGCCAATGTACCTTGGGCATAACATCCCTTTCTTTACAAACTGCATGACTCTCTTAGATGGGGATATTTGAAAGAAGACGTTATCTCAAACATCAAACTCCAAGTCCCTTAAATGGTTATTATAATATGTATTTATATGACTTTGAGTATCTTTGATATGTTTCTAGATGGCTTAAACATTCTCTTTCATCTCCTACACAAGATCTGGTCTAAGTTGATTTCTATCACCAACCTCATCCCAATATATTTTAGTTCTATATAACTTCCCATATAGAGCTTCATATGAAACCATATGAATACTCGAGTGGAAGATATTTTTGTATGAGAACTCAAACAATGGGATATGTTGATCCCATCTAGACTGGCCATCAGTTTGGGGGTGATAGGTCATGATGAAATTTAATTATGTACTCAAAGAATATTTAAGACTGCTCTAGAATTTAGATGTGAAACTAGGAACAAAATTAGTGAAAATAGAGAGTGGAACACCATGAAGTCTCACCACTACTTTCACATATATCTTTTCAAGTGGTTCAAGTGATATATCTTCTGAATAGTGATAAAGTGTGAAGCCTTGGTGAGTGGGTCCACCACAAACCATATCACATTGTTTCCTTTCGATGTCTTTGAGAGACTAGTTACAAAGTCCACAATGACTTTCTCCCATTTCGACATGGGTATAGGTAATGGTTGAATAATCCCTTTGGACTTCTGTCACTCAAATTTAACTTGCCGACACATCATAAACCTTGAGATATACTCAACAATATCCTTCTTAATATTGTCCCACCGGAACTGTTCTTAGAGATCCCGGTACATCTTGGTACTCACGATATGTATAGATAAAGTTGATATATTTTTATTTTCCAATATATCCTTATTTATCCTAAGATAAAGGGTAACATAGAGCCTCATTACAAACCAAATCACACCATCATCAATGATATGGAACTCTTGTTGTTTCCCTTATTTTACTGCATTCACCATATTTTGTAACTCCAGATCATCCCTTTGTGCCTCCTTAATCTTGTAACGACCCGAAATTTTGAATAAATCTTGTTTCCTAATTTCATGTGTTATTTTTTATACTCAAAAATATGTTTTATTTGATAAACATGATTATAAATAAAATGAGACCATTGGTTTTTGAGTGTTATATGACCATCGGTCAATATGACCACCGTGAACAAAATGTTTTGCTTATTGTCTCTAAATTTAAGTAATCTTGGTTAATTATTATAGAAAGAATATTTGATGGCCTCACCTAGTAGCCTTGGGCCGATCGAAGACCATGTAATAGAGATTGGGAAGGAGGTAGCACCATTGGGCTTTGCTCTGGACCAAATCCAAGTCGAACTTCATCATGTGAAGCTAGAACGGAATCGCCTTCGCGAGAAGTTCAAACTGATAGAAATTACTACTCGGGCAATGTTGACTGAGCCGCCCCAAAATTCTATCACCCTAGCACACCTTACTCTTAGGTCCTATGCTGGTATTATAAGGGGTTATGTAACGAGACCGTAATTGCCTTGTGTAATCCTTTTTTTAAATAAAAATTTGGATTTCTTCTTATGATGATGTTTATGAATTTTCAAATGACCGGATAAATATTTTATGCATATTTTTGATGAATTTTAGAAAAAGGATATTTTAAAAATGGTTGTGTAAACCTTAAATAATTAAAAATGTGTAATGATTTTTGAAAAATGGTCTTCTACAATTATGTTCAGTACGAAATTTAGAGTCTAATAAGATCAAATTGATTTTTGATGAATAGTAAATTATGAATAGTGATTTTATGATTAGGATTAGTAATATGACCAAATGGATTAGTAATCTCACTTAAAGAAAGTTTTAAAATAATCTAGCCACCTTGATTAAGTAATGTGATTCAATAAAATAGTTAAATAACGGTTTCATTAATTATTATTCAAGTATTAGTTTTTTTTAGGGTGAATAGTGTTTTTTAATTAAAAATTTAATTAAAAATAATTAGAAAATTATTTTTATAAAAATGACTTTATTTTTGAACTCAGAGCATCGATATTATGTTATGGTAATTTTTGGGGTTTTTTCTGAAAAAATGAATTTTCGATGAATAGTGTTTTTATTTAAAAATAAAATTTAAAATATTTATAAAATTATTTTTATAAAATGGAGTTCATTTTTGAAATCATAGCATTGATATTTGGTTAAGGTGAAATTTTGGGATTATTCTGAGAAAGTTGAATTTTTGATGAATAGTGAAAATACAGTTTTTAAGTTACGGGTGTTTAATGACATCATTAAATGATGTATTAAGTTTGTAATCAATATGTTCGAATTATGAATAGTGAGATAAGGTATGAGGTGTCCCAAGTGGCCAATACCATGGGCAAATACCATGGTTTTGCCAAAACCACTAATGAGGTGTCCCTTTGCCATTAATGCCTTGTCCCCTCACTTTCCCTATAAATACCCACCCTTTCCTCCCTTAGTTTTCACTCCCAACTCTCCCCCAACGAAGTTCTGGTCTTCTTACCTTCCAAAGAGTCCTCCCAAGGTTCCCCCAAGCCCTCAAGGTCCAATCCTTTGAGTTTCAAGAGTCACATTTTAAGGTAAGGGATCCGACCCCTCTCTTTCTTTTCAAGTAATCTCTTTTATGTCTTTTCTTTTATACTCCACGTTCTTATGTTGGAGGATGTTCTTTTATATTCATACTACTGCCTATTTCATGTTCATATGATGAGAGACCCCCCTTGCTCTCATCAATTCGTTTTAAGAATGTTTAAGTGGCGCCGTTAGGCTGCCGAATTTTTAAGGGATTCTTTCACCTTCCTCGTTTTCAAGTTCTATTTTCATTCAAGTCTTTCATGTTTCTTTGTATTATGTTGGGGCATGATCTCTAAATTTATCATACTGATCTTTTATGATCATATGATGAGAGACCCCATTTTATCTCTTCAATTCAATTTTTTTGAAGTTTTATGTGGCGCCGTTAGGCTACCGAATTTTTTAAGGGATTCTCTCACCCTTCTCTTTTTCAAAGTTCTACTTTCATGTCAAGTCTTTCAAGTTAATTTCTATTATGTTGGGGTATTATCTCTATATCTATCATACTGGACTCTTATGTTAATATGATGAGAGACCCCATTTTATCTCTTCAATTCAGTATTTTGATGTTTTAAGTGGCGCCGTTAGGCTGCTGAATTTTTAAGTGGTTCTTCACCCTTCTCGTTTTGAAGTTCTACTTTCATGTGAATTATTTCAAGTTACTTTTTGTTATATTGGGGTATGATCTCTATATCTATCATACTGGACTCTTATTTTCATATGATGAGAGACCCCATTTGATCGCTTCAATTCAGTATTTTGAAGTTTTAAGTGGTGCTGTTAGGCTGCCGAATTTTCATAAGAGAAATCTAATCTTTTTTTTCCTTCCATGTTTTTCATTTCAAATGTTATGTCCCTCAAATTTCATTACCATGTCCATATGTCCTTCTTACTCTTTCACCCTACTGTTTTATGGATCATTTATGAGTGGGTGACCCATGTCCCCTCTCATTTCAATGTTTTCTAAAACCCCGAAACTTAGCTATTATGCTGCAGAATTTTCCCCTCAAAATGCCTCTCTCTTTTCTCAAAAATTATTTTATGTTATAAAGTTAATACTCAAAGCTCCTATTTCTACAAAGGTATTCTCATATATACCAAAATGTTCTATTTTAAATTCTGGGATTTACATACATGAGACCCACCTTCCTTTTCTGTGGGTTTTAAAGTGAGATAAAGATCATGCCTTTAAAGCAGTTTTTAAAAAGTTATGATTATGAAATGAAACCCATTTCCTTTATGCTATATGGGTTATTTATGAAATGTTTGATGATGATATATGTGGCTAACATGATGATAAAGGCAAATTTAAGGGTGCACCCTGATAACGCTCCAATGCATTGGGTAATGATGTAACCACTCGAGATTACAATGTTCACGATACCTTGGTGAATAACCTTGGTAATTTTCAAATGACACCTTGGGGATGGACCTTGGTGATATGTTCATGATTGTCTATGTTAAATGATGTAGCCACATATTCAAGTTATGAAAAATGTTATTTTTATTATGAAATGCCTCATGATTTCTTTCTCATGCCTTAAAGTTCTTTTCATGTCCTTATTGAAGTATCTCAAGTTCACATGTAAAATGTTCCTCTTGTTTCCCTTACTGGGCCTTCTGCTCACCCTTTCTTTTGATGTATGTCCCCAGGTTATGAGATGCAGTAATGAACCTAGAATGAACTTAAGGAGACGCCTTGCAAGTGTTTAAGAAGAATGCTTTATGTTGTTTTCATGTATTATGTTCCTGGTTTCCAAGACACTAAACCTTAAAGATCCTCGGTTTTGTAAAATGTAATTAAAGTTTATGTGATAAAAAGGTGGGATGCTATAGTTGGTATCAAAGGATGGTTTAGTTATTTGTGGAAATTAGGATATGAAAACTCTAGGAGGAACCCTATAGAAAAGTTTAATATAGTAAATCTTCCTGGTATTTTGGTGAGTATTGAGTAAGGGGTTGCCAAGCAAATACATCCCTGTCTGGATACGAGCAGGTAGAGGTGGCTCTGGCATAGATGTACATAGGGGTAAAACTCGAAAACACCGCTTTGAGCTAGACTCGAACGGGAACTGGTACACGACAACGGGCCTTGCTGCACTCTTGGTTACTACACTCCCGGGGGATATGCTTTGGTAAATTCATAAGCTTGATATGAACCATTATTAAAGGAACAAAGATAAAATAAAATAAAGATTCAAATAAGAATATATGATCATGGATAACCTAGATGGGAACCTATGGGATCACAAGTTAGGGTATACTTTTCTTCTACAAGTTATCCTTATATGCTTTAAGTTCCTTTTCATGATTATTGGTTAAGTATTTAAGCCTCTAATTATACTTTATCTTCTTAGTTAATGGTGGGAAATGGAATAACGTGTCCCAACAACCAATGTGATAGGAAATGCGACAATTTCCGTATTAATATATCATAGATTATTAGGGGATTAAAAGATGATTATTATTTTGGAAGGCGTTCACTATTTTGGGGACCCTATATGATCGAGGTAAATAGATTACTATAGTATTTTCATTGAGGAGTAAGGTTGACTTATATTTTGAAGAATTGATGAATTTAAGGTGGACTTATAGTAATTTAGGTTACTTTTGGGAATGATTAACCTATCTTGGGTAAAATATGTTTAGGTTAGCTACTTTTGTTATAAGATGTTAGGAGTGGTTGATGTTGTCTGGAGATGAACAATGAAGTTATTTTGGAAGACTATGTTATTAAATCCTTCTTGTATTTGGGTTTCAATCTTAGTTTGGTTTATTTTGAGGAATTTTAAGGACCGTTATTTATGGAGTGGTCTATGATGAACGTTGGGTAGTACCATGGAACTTTGAAGATTTAAAAGTAGGTTCTATTCCTATGGGATTCTTTCTTTTTGAAGAGTTGTTTTACCTTAACCTTTCTGTTTTTGGGATAATGTTTAAAGATAGAAGAAATAGATAGTTAATCTTTTGTAGATTATGTGATTCTATAGAAGATGATTCTTGTGCTTTTATGAGACCAAGTGTTTTTTAATTCTCATCATTTGGCAAAAAGATTAGTGTTGGTAGGGACTTGTTAAAGGATGAAACTCTACTTGAAGGTAGGTATATTTTCTTATTTTTTTTGTTCTATGTAGTAAATGAAATCCTCAAAATTATGAAAATAAACGTAAAACAAAAATGTTGTTGGTTTACGTTTCCTACTAGGTAATCAAAGACCGTTTACACACATCATAAGTTTGGGATTTTCTCATGGTTAACTTTCTCCTAATCATGTTCTCTATCACTCTCTCTCAGAACTGACCCTTTGTTTTTTTCCTCCATGTCCATGTTTTCCTACATGGAACTCGAGTGTGGGTTAACTCGGGTGGCCTTTGTACTTCCTTTTCTTTCTTTTAAAGTAATGGTGTTACTGACTCTTTTTCCGATGTGGGACTTTCAATGAAATTTCAAAACCCAATTTAAAAAAATTGCGAGGACGCAATTTCTTAAGGGGGGAAGATTGTAACGACCCAAAATTTTGAATAAATCTTGTTTCCTAATTTCATGTGTTATTTTTTATACTCAAAAAAATGTTTTATTTGATAAACATGATTATAAATAAAATGAGACCATTGGTTTTTGAGTGTTATATGACCATCGGTCAATATGACCACCGTGAACAAAATGTTTTGATTATTGTCTCTAAATTTAAGTAATCTTGGTTAATTATTATAGAAAGAATATTTGATGGCCTCACCTAGTAGCCTTGGGCCGATCGAAGACCATCTAATAGAGATTGGGAAGGAGGTAGCACCATTGGGCTTTGCTCTGGACCAAATCCAAGTCGAACTTCATCATGTGAAGCTAGAACGGAATCGCCTTCGCGAGAAGTTCAAACTGATAGAAATTACTACTCGGGCAATGTTGACTGAGCCGCCCCAAAATTCTATCACCCTAGCACACCTTACTCTTAGGTCCTATGCTGGTATTATAAGGGGTTATGTAACGAGACCGTAATTGCCTTGTGTAATCCTTTTTTTAAATAAAAATTTGGATTTCTTCTTATGATGATGTTTATGAATTTTCAAATGACCGGATAAATATTTTATGCATATTTTTGATGAATTTTAGAAAAAGGATATTTTAAAAATGGTTGTGTAAACCTTAAATAATTAAAAATGTGTAATGATTTTTGAAAAATGGTCTTCTACAATTATGTTCAGTACGAAATTTAGAGTCTAATAAGATCAACTTGATTTTTGATGAATAGTAAATTATGAATAGTGATTTTATGATTAGGATTAGTAATATGACCAAATGGATTAGTAATCTCACTTAAAGAAAGTTTTAAAATAATCTAGCCACCTTGATTAAGTAATGTGATTCAATAAAATAGTTAAATAACGGTTTCATTAATTATTATTCAAGTATTAGTTTTTTTAGGGTGAATAGTGTTTTTTAATTAAAAATTTAATTAAAAATAATTAGAAAATTATTTTTATAAAAATGACTTTATTTTTGAACTCAGAGCATCGATATTATGTTATGGTAATTTTTGGGGTTTTTTCTGAAAAAATGAATTTTCGATGAATAGTGTTTTTATTTAAAAATAAAATTTAAAATATTTATAAAATTATTTTTATAAAATGGAGTTCATTTTTGAAATCATAGCATTGATATTTGGTTAAGGTGAAATTTTGGGATTATTCTGAGAAAGTTGAATTTTTGATGAATAGTGAAAATACAGTTTTTAAGTTACAGGTGTTTAATGACATCATTAAATGATGTATTAAGTTTGTAATCAATATGTTCGAATTATGAATAGTGAGATAAGGTATGAGGTGTCCCAAGTGGCCAATACCATGGGCAAATACCATGGGCAAGCCCATGGTTTTGCCAAAACCACTAATGAGGTGTCCCTTTGCCATTAATGCCTTGTCCCCTCACTTTCCCTATAAATACCCACCCTTTCCTCCCTTAGTTTTCACTCCCAACTCTCCCCCAACGAATTTCTGGTCTTCTTACCTTCCAAAGAGTCCTCCCAAGGTTCCCCCAAGCCCTCAAGGTCCAATCCTTTGAGTTTCAAGAGTCACATTTTAAGGTAAGGGATCCGACCCCTCTCTTTCTTTTCAAGTAATCTCTTTTATGTCTTTTCTTTTATACTCCATGTTCTTATGTTGGAGGATGTTCTTTTATATTCATCCTACTGCCTATTTCATGTTCATATGATGAGATACCCCCCTTGCTCTCATCAATTCGTTTTAAGAATGTTTAAGTGGCGCCGTTAGGCTGCCGGATTTTTAAGGGATTCTTTCACCTTCCTCGTTTTCAAGTTCTATTTTCATTCAAGACTTTCATGTTTCTTTGTATTATGTTGGGGCATGATCTCTAAATTTATCATACTGATCTTTTATGATCATATGATGAGAGAACCCATTTTATCTCTTCAATTCAATTTTTTTGAAGTTTTATGTGGCGCCGTTAGGCTGCTGAATTTTTTAAGGGATTCTCTCACCCTTCTCTTTTTCAAAGTTCTACTTTCATGTCAAGTCTTTCAAGTTAATTTCTATTATGTTGGGGTATTATCTCTATATCTATCATACTGGACTCTTATGTTAATATGATGAGAGACCCCATTTTATCTCTTCAATTCAGTATTTTGATGTTTTAAGTGGCGCCGTTAGGCTGCTGAATTTTTAAGTGGTTCTTCACCCTTCTCGTTTTGAAGTTCTACTTTCATGTGAATTATTTGAAGTTCCTTTTTGTTATATTGGGGTATTATCTCTATATCTATCATACTGGACTCTTATTTTCATATGATGAGAGACCCCATTTGATCGCTTCAATTCAGTATTTTGAAGTTTTAAGTGGTGCTGTTAGGCTGCCGAATTTTCATAAGAGAAATCTAATCTTTTTTTTCCTTCCATGTTTTTCATTTCAAATGTTATGTCCCTCAAATTTCATTACCATGTCCATATGTCCTTCTTACTCTTTCACCCTACTGTTTTATGGATCATTTATGAGTGGGTGACCCATGTCCCCTCTCATTTCAATGTTTTCTAAAACCCCGAAACTTAGCTATTATGCTGCAGAATTTTCCCCTCAAAATGCCTCTCTCTTTTCTCAAAAATTATTTTATGTTATAAAGTTAATACTCAAAGCTCCTATTTCTACAAAGGTATTCTCATATATACCAAAATGTTCTATTTTAAATTCTGGGATTTACATACATGAGACCCACCTTCCTTTTCTGTGGGTTTTAAAGTGAGATAAAGATCATGCCTTTAAAGCAGTTTTTAAAAAGTTATGATTATGAAATGAAACCCATTTCCTTTATGCTATATGGGTTATTTATGAAATGTTTGATGATGATATATGTGGCTCACATGATGATAAAGGAAAATTTAAGGGTGCGCCCTGATAGCGCTCCAATGCATTGGGTAATGATGTAACCACTAGAGATTACAATTTTCACGATACCTTGGTGAATAACCTTGGTAATTTTCAAATGACACCTTGGGGATGGACCTTGGTGATATGTTCATGATTGTCTATGTTAAATGATGTAGCCACATCTTCAAGTTATGAAAAAAGTTATTTTTATTATGAAATTCCTCATGATTTCTTTCTCATGCCTTAAAGTTCTTTTCATGTCCTTATTGAAGTATCTCAAGTTCACATGTAAAATGTTCCTCTTCTTTCCCTTACTGGGCCTTCTGCTCACCCTTTCTTTTGATGTATGTCCCCAGGTTATGAGATGCAGTAATGAACCTAGAATGAACTTAAGGAGACGCCTTGCAAGTGTTTAAGAAGAATGCTTTATGTTGTTTTCATGTATTATGTTCCTGGTTTCCAAGACACTAAACCTTAAAGATCCTCGGTTTTGTAAAATGTAATTAAAGTTTATGTGATAAAAAGGTGGGATGCTATAAATCTTCTCTTGGATAGATGGTCGATAAATCATTTGGGAAAGGTAGTATTTATTACCTTCGATTATGATTTCCAAATCCATCCTTTTCATATACAATATGATAAGGTCTTTCTCAATCCTCTACATTCAAATAGTAGCATGTTCTTTTCTTATAAGATCATCAGCTACCTTGTTCACCTTTCTAAGATGATAGTGTATAGAGAAATAATAGTTTTTGATTAGATCTAGCCATATCATTTGATTAATGTTGAGATCCTTTTATTTCAATATATAATTTATGCTCTTATGATCAGTATATATGACACACTTCTCACTATAGAGGTTGTGCCTCTAGATTTTCAAGGAAACAATCATAGCTACTAGCTTCATATCATGCACTGGGTAGTTATTCTCATGATTCTTCAACTGACTTGAGACATAGTCTATCACATTATACTTTTTTATTAGTATGCAACCCAATAATTTCTTTGAAGTATTAAAGTATATCACACAACATTCTCAACTTTTTAGTAATGTGAGTACAAGTGTAGTGATCAACATTCTCTTTAAATACTGAAATCTTTCCTAATATTCTATTGTATAAACATAATTTACCCCTTTTCTTTTTTAACTTAGTTATTGGGAATGGCAATCATTAAAATTTTCTCACAAAACATCGATAATACCCAGTTAATGCAAGAAAACTACAGATTTTTGTGACACTAGAGGTTCTAGTCCATTCCTCAATTGCCTTATTTTTGAAGGGTACATAGAAATTCCATTACTTGTGATTACATTTCCCAAGAATGTGACTTTATATAACCATAAGTCCCACTTTTTTAACTTTGTGTACATATTCTCCTTTTTTAATGTCGCCAACACAAGCCTTATATGTTCTTAATGTCCCTCCTTTTTCATGGAGTGGATGAGAATATAATTAGTAAAAACTACCAAAAATTTGTAGAGGAAATGTATAAAGACTCTATTAATCAAATCCAAGAATATTATAGGGGGACTAGTAACTCCTAAGGGAATCACCAAAAAATCATCATGCACATACCTTATACTGAAGGCGATTTTCTGAATATTTTCATTCTTCACCTTTAACTAATGTATCCAGATCAAAGATACACCTTTGAGAAGTACTGGGATCCTTGAAACTAATCTCACAAGTCATCAATCCTTGGAATAGTATACATGTTCATTATGATGCTCTTATTGAGTTCTTGATAATAAATATGAAACCACATCGATCCATCCTTTTTCTTGACAACGATAACTAATCCAACCCAAGGTGATGCACTAGGGAATATAAACCTTTTGTCCATATTCTCTGGAAACTACTTCTTTAACTCCTCAACTTTGATAGAAGGCATACTATAGGGACACTTTGAGATAGTAGTAGCTCCAGGTATGAGTTCTATTAATAAATCTACCTTCCGAACTAGGGGAAGCCCATGAAAATATTTGGGAAGTAAATCACCATATTCCCTCACAATTGGGTTTTACCCTAGGTTGATACCTTCATTTGAATAAATTATTTGAGTGGGGTATTCTTATTTATAGGGAATCAACACCAACACAATTGAAGTATTTTTCAAAAGTGATTCATGATCTTCCTTACACATATATATAAGTATAGTATGGTTCAAAATATGAAAATATATTTCTTTTCCTTGAAAATTAATGTGTTCTATATATAAAGATATCCAAACTATCCCCAGTATACTATCGAATTCCACCAAGGGAAGTATTACAAGAGTCACTGGAAGAATCTTCCCACAATCTTCAATTAGAGAATATTCCAACACTTGGGTTGCAATGATTGAACCACTAGGTGTTTTTTGGGATATATCTACTTAATAGTTTTATGGAATTTATTCAATAGTCCTAGAAATCATGAAAGATATATAGGAATATGTATAACAAAAATCAAATAATACTTTTTATTCTTTATTGAATAAGAAGTGTACTTTATACAACTTTTTTTTCTTTCTGCACTTCAGTAGTAGTGATGGAATAATCCTCTTCTTACTCCATTGTATTTAGGGGATTATGACACTAATTACCCATAAGGTCTCTTGATTTAGTGAAATGGATATCATAGTGACATTTCTCCATACATTTACAGCATTGTACCATGGGTGGTGATCTCCTTTTCTCCACCACATTATCCTAATTCCTCATGTATTTTTTATATTCAAGTGTTTGACGTCCTTGTATCCCACACATGAAGAATTTATCCATCCCTTTATGGAATCTCCCAGGAGGATGCTTCCCACAATTTTTACATGTGGGTAGTTGAGTTTTATTTCCACATTTCTCATTAAATCATCTAGCTTGAAACTCCATTTTAGTTTCTTATCACCATTTCCATGGGAAAAATCTCAAAACACCATATCTACTTTGATAGAACATTTAACAACTTCCTAATAACTCCTAAAGTCTCTAATTGATAGAGACTTTTGATGGTGTGGTTTTAATCTACTAAATAATATATCAATTTTTTTTTGTCATTGTTGATAAAAAACAAGAAGAATATATTGTAGCCTTTTGGAATTATCTTCATAGGCCATGAAATATTATCATTATTTTTTCATCATATCTATGAATTATATATCCATATGTGTATGAATATTTTTAGGGAAACACTTTGAAACATTATCTTAAATAATTTCTACTCTATCTCTTCAATTTCATCATTTTTCTAGGTGTTATTAATCAAATCCAACCATTTATCGACCTCTCCATCTAGAAGATAAATGAAAAGAGTCACCTTCTCCATCATAGAGTATTGAAGCTTAGAAAATAACTTATATATTGAGTTGTCTCAGTTTTCCATGACTATTGGATTGAAATATCCACTAAACATTAGTTTTATTTTTCGTATAAAACATTTGATAACCAATTTATCCCTCTGAGGTGAAGGTGGACATTCCAAATTATTCATGTTATTGTTCATAACCTGAGATAGCTGGGTAAGAATGACAATGAAATTTTGAACTAAAACTACCATGTAATTGGGTATGTCAGTTGGGAAATCGCTGCATTGACTCTCACATGGGTTTTTGGCCTTGTTTCTCCTGGTTCCCAGTATTTTCTAAAATAGAAAAGGTTAGAAAAAAACATAAGTCAATAAGTCTTGAATAATTTTTCCCTTTTAACTCTAAATTAATATATTATGGGATCCCTCTGTTTATAATTATTGAAAAAAATTTCTTGGGAACATACATGTACTTATTCTCATAACATGGGTTTTCACTAAGGTTCTCTAATCCTAATTCCCAAATTAACTAAACTGTGCTCTAATACCAACTATTAAAACCCTAATTTTCTTACATGATTATTATATCATTTTAAATATGCACAAAATAAAAGAGTTAATAAACCATGATACTATGGTTTAGTGTCTTGAGAAAATTATGACCATACATAAAATTTACAACATAAATATTTATTTAATTCCTTCCTCTCCTGCTTCTTAGAGGACTTCACATTCTCCTTAATAAATGTAATCACTTGAGGACATATATCAGAAAGGGGAGAGATAAAATCCCAGAAAGAGGATAGATATTTATATGAACAATATAACACGGGGTGTTCATAATAATTATCATAATAAAATACACATATGATCATAATCCTCAAAGGAAGAATTGGGAAAGGTCATGAAATGTGGTGATGAATAAAAATGAAACATCATGTCATAGTGGTCAACTACCACGCATAGTTGTGAAAAATATAGCATCATTTTCATTAATATTTCAATTTTATCATGTGATTAATCACATTACCCAATTAATTGGAGTGTTATATAATTCTGGGCGCACCTGTCACGTTATAATATTTAAATTACACTATATAATTCAAGTAACACCTGCCACATCATGACATTAACATTATCATTCATGCCAGACAGAACATATATCAATCATGGAAATAAAATATCCCATAGAAAGGAATTTTTTTTATTTCATAAATCATACACTCATAAAATTTGGGTTCCAAAATGAAATATGGAATAACGTACTTGATATAAGAATCCTTAACCTTGGGTGAAGAAGAAATACTCTTGAGAAATAAAAGGTGATTTTTTTTTGAAAGAATATTTCTTTTGGAACGCATTGTGTTTTATATAAAAATAATTAGAAAACATATATATAACATAAAGGGTATTTTAATTATTAATAAATTATATTTAAGTAATATTCATTCTGAAAAATGGGGTGAAAGAGGGAAAAAACAAGAAAGGGAGTTGGGTTTGAGAATTCCCCTTAACTTGAGTTTGAAGGCCTTATTCACTTAAATATATTTTATAATCACATTATATTCATTAATTAACAAATCAATAACCTTTTATAAATTAATTTTATTCACTATGGGTTTTTAAGTTCATTTATTGGCTTTTTTATGAGTTATAGAGTTTAATTCCATCATTTAGAAGTGTTTGTTTTCTTGGTTTTCATGACCGGTTCACTTGTACACATGAAAGGAAGTTCATGTAAAAAATAGATTAATATTAAAAATCATTATCATATTTTATTAATGATATTACATAATTTTAAACAATCTTTTAAGTAATTTGGTTATATTTAATGAGGATGAATCATTAGATTGATGTTAATGATGGCCATTTTAGTTTATTTTTGGCAGTTTTTCGATCATAATGAACTCATTTTGCTTAATGATCTTATATTATGTATATAAGTTAGTTACTGAACATAAAGGAGGTTATATAATAAAAATTAAAATCTATTTTCATCCATTTAATGGTTTTATTAATATCCTTGAAGGTGCTTAAGGAAAATGAACCTGCATTTCCCATAATGTCTGTAAATTGACACATTATGGGAGACAATTTCATTTTTATAATAAAATATTGGAAGGGAGTATTTTAATGATATATATTCTATTAACATGATATAATTACAGTATATTTAAGTTAATTAAGTTATAATGTAAATTGGATGAAGTGATATGAGGATATAATAAGAAAATAAATGAAATTAAAATGAAATTAAAAGAAAAAGAGAGAGGATTTACCTATTGAATTCTCCTATTGATACCCTCCTCAAGGCACCTAGTCTTGGTCTTTTGATGAGACCAATAGATCATGTATGCGGGGGAGTGGATAGGCTAGATTATTGGGTAAAATTTGGGAATGTCTCAAATATTGAAGGGTGTGAGGAGAGGAGGGTGTGAGGTGTGGTATTTATAGTGGATGAGAGGGATATTTTCTCATTATTTAATTCATGACTTTATTATTTTTCTCAAGAAAATAAATAGTGGAGATTCTTAAGACTAAATACATTAATTAGATCATGTGAGTTCTAACAAATGGTACTTACATTAGTGATGACTCAATGAATAGTGTATTTAACTTATAATGTATTTATACCATAATTTTTTGTATTTTACTATTCACAAAAAATAAAGTATTTTAGAAAATTCCAAAAATTCACCCTAACTATTTTTCGATGTATATAATTAAATTGTCTTTTTAATTATTAAATTAATCATAAAATTTTAATTTAATATTTATAAAATACAAAAAATACCAAAACTTAATTAATAATTTTTAAAATATTTGTTTACTTATACTATGATATTATTATACCACTCTTTCATTTATAATATGCCTAAATTTTACTTATACTTTCATGGGTGAGGATACTATTCATTTGGCTATTCAACTATTCATAAAGTTCATATTACTATACTTAAGGTCAAGTTACTATTTCATTGGTATTAATTTCTTTACATCTAGAAATAATTCTTATTTTAGTAATTCTTCATTTATAAAGTCATTATTATGGTATATAAGTGATTTTATGTGATTTATACTATATACAATTACTATAAAAAAGGAGATATTCCATTGAGAAAATTTTGGGTCATTAAATTTTATATGATTTATATTGACGATGTAGTTTTAAATAAAATACAATGCATCTTATTGATTAATATTTATTCTTTTTATTGAATTATCAATAGCTCTTCCCATTAAAACTAGACATTAATAAATAATGCATTAAAAATCATCAAATACACATGGATTTATAGAGACCAAGTAGAGGGTGATTGTTGAGACTCAAATGTATGGGGAGATTATTTGAGTTAAGGAATATGTATTACCAAGCATTATAGAGTTGGTTAAATGAGTAGAAGTTTGTTGAACTGATGTGAAATTAAAGTGGATATGAATTGATGACATTAGTGCTGGATTTTTTTGTCAATTAACTTATAATTATATGAATAATATTAAATCTCAACTGATTTATGGAGGTTTCATTCAGTTATTTTTTTTTTGATTCTTGGAGGAATATGAAAAAGTATGAATCTAGGAATATGAATTTTTCGATAAGTTATAGTATTATAGAGAATATCAAGGAATAATGGATGAATCATGCCACAATGTGTGGTCCATCAGATAAAATCACAATAAAATTTATTTTGTCACACTGTGATTGAGGTATAATCTTAATGATGCTTTAACTTACCTTTCATAACATGATAATCATGACACAATTAATAGTGGTTGTGTCATGAAGGCATTATTCAAACTACAATTCATGTAGGAATAATTTTTCTTATACTCACTATTCAAGGAAATTAATTATTTCAATATAATTATTTAAACCCCAAAATAGATAATCCGTACATATAAATTTACTAGATTGGGTAAGTGGATGATTATGATGCAAAGGATCTCTTTGTGTCATGAACCATCCAATCAATCCATGATTTTTTTCTCTAGATGAAAAAGTCTTTAGGGTTCACACCAAAAGTGATATCTTACATGATAATGGAGAGTTGGGTTTCATATAGTTAAAGGAAAACTGATGTATCCCACCATACTATCCCATGGTTGTGTTGTGAATAACATGCACTATAAGAAAAATCATACTTTTCTGCAGTTTATTAAAACTAGTTAAAAAAATAAATTACTAATACTAAATTTCTTAAACATTAATCCCATATTATTTGAAGTGATTAAATATAACAATAATGTAATGAAATATTAGATGTTTTTTAAATACCCCCAACTAGTATGAATGTTTTTTGTGGTTATTGAAAACCAAAATTCTAGTTAAACCTCATTTTCACAATGACTTCCTCTTTCCTTTCTCTTTATTATACTCATTTCTCCATCCATCTTGTGATCCACTTACATTCCTCCTACTGAATTTCTTTTATCTATCTATTCATCATATTTTCATTCTCATTGACTCTAAGAATATGATCAGTTCATAGAATCTATAATCTTTTCTTATCTATAATATAATCAAAATTGAATGACCTCCATGAGATTTATAGAGGGAATTGAAATTAATGCTTTATGGATTTTTATTATAAAACCATAAAAATAGTTTTAAACATATTATTATTCCAACTAATAAATATTTATTATTAGGAAATTGTGAAGGACCAAAAGTATGACGTCCAACCCCAACTTTCTTCCTTCATCTCCCAGTAGTATGACTCTGGTGATCCCTAATGTTTGTCTATGTTGATCTTGTAATGGGTTAAATCTATTTGAAATGTATGGATTTCTATAGATAATGTGAGTGGATTATACAGTCATATATTTGGGTAGTTTAAATATGGGATAATATCCTTTCCCATCACATATCATGATAGGATTCCCATTCCTATCAATTGGAAGAATAATATTTTTTATAAAAATTTTATAGTAAATTTATATTTATAGATTTTTTTATATGATATTCATTTAAAATATAAGTATAATAATTTTTTTTCATTTCCAACTTGTAAATTATATTCCATTTTTATGTGCATGATCTGGTTTTTCATCAATTGACATTGAAAAGTTTAAAGAAAAGAGGAAATAATTTAAGTATAGGTTTCAGTCTGATGTGATGTCCCAGACCTATTTCATTTCAGAGTAATATAGCATGGTTGGACACATGAAATCATTCATACCTCTCTGAATATCATATGCTACTGACTAGAATCAAGGACCTAGGGTGTGAAAATGGGGAGACAATTACCTATGGTCAGAGTATCACAACTTTGATATAATGGATGAATAAACTATAATGGAAGCATTATAATAAATATGGAAGTGGAAAAATGAATAATCATCCATGTATTAAATAACCATTTTAATAAATTTAATGTGTATCATATAAAAAATGATGATTATGTAATGTCATGTCCCTACAAATTCAAAAATAAGTCCTAGATAGAAGTAGTAAATCACTATAATACATGTTATATAAGAGAATCAAAAGACGAAAAACAATCTAATCACCCCGAGCTCTTGCCTAGTCATATGCTAACAAGCTCTCATCGTAAAGTAAGAAAGATAGGGGTCCAAAGCATGGAAATTCTTTTTGCACACGCCTACAATAATATTATATACCTGAGTACCAATAGTGGCATGAATAAGATGTGAAATAAATCTAAAAAAACAACCAAAAATAGAATATATACTATTATATATATGAATATAAACCATACAATATGGAACTATATAAATGTAAAAATTACAAGAATGATAACTCATAAATGCTTCATTCTCAACTAGTGTCTGAACATGTATCATTTAATTAATTACGATTCAATTTATATAGACAAATCACATGAAGGACTCAACAGTACCCTAATAGATCATAATAAAAATAAAGGAGGATCTAAGGTGAAACCAAGTAATCTTTGACCTCAGGGGTTATCCAAATCAAATTAATAACTGAAATAGTCTCGAAATAAGGGATTTGAGTGTAATCCATGGGGAACTCTCAAGGAATTACCCAATAAATGAGTCTAACTGAGTCCATGGAGCTTATCCATGCTAATCCGGAGCTAAGAATTACTGGGCCTAAGGGGGTTAATCCATGGTGACGTGTGTTCGAAGACATCATGGTGAATCCAAGGAGTGTATCTAAGGAATTATAATATCTAGAAAAGATGTTAACTAAATCATCAGTAATATAATAAGGCATTCATATACTAAACTAATGACATATTATATGGTGGTTATATCCCATGTCTATTATCTCAGTGCATTATAATAGTTTCCTCCGAGTGCTCAAGGAATACCATTGGGAATTAAATGCTCTCTCAAGTCTGACCATATCTATAAGTATGAAAAAAGTACCAAAGAAAATTTAGCCTTATACTCATTCTGTTTATATCATATATTATATTGGGTAATTTAATAATTATTCCATTTAATCATTTGATAAGTTCATTCCATTACCTTTCATTGATCATGAAAATGTGATATAAGTACATGAAACCAATATCAATTCAATTAAATAATCATCATTTAGGATCACTCCATACCTTTAATTAAACATGAAAAGGGGTAGGGGACATGCAACTAATAGAAATTCATTTATAATTAACTAGGTTAAGTGATATATACAAATATACTTTCCATTTAACAATTTAAATATTAATTTAATTATTATGGAGCATTTACCTTTACAAGGCCAAGTAGAAACACACCTGAATGATGTCTTTGATAATCTAAACAACATGGCAAGAAGTAATAACATGATACACATCCTAATTGGGTGGATGGTGTTGATGTATAAACCTATAACAAATTGAATAAAAAATATACTTTGGGATTTATAACATAAGATAGAAAATAATAATTAAGGTAGAGGATTTTAGAATCATCGCCCAATGGAACCGGTGTGTACACTACGATGGGAACGTATTAACTACAATAATTTTAAGGAAAATTCATAGACTATAAACCTCATTACTATGGTAGATTCCTTATCTAGTTTCAACACTTAATTTTCATCATCTAAAGAAAAGAAAAGAATATAAAAAACTCCAAAAATGGGTTATAATAACTATCACAAAAATAGAATCTTTGATAGGAAGGAAAATGATTAAACAAACCTAAGGATTTATTATCTTACTAGTGCCTATCCAATGAGATGATCTGATCTTAAATTGGACTTCAGATGATGAAATGACACCAAATCCTATATAAAGGAAATAAAAAAAGATCTCAAAGGAGGATAATAATACCTCCTATACATTGAATGATGGAATAAGATGGTTTGTTTATACTATAAGAATTGTAAGGGAAAATGGAAATTTTACCCAAAAAAGGGTCTTAAGGTATGGACATATGGTTTTCCAAACATTATACTAATAAAACACCATTCATTTCTCAATAGGGAACCTGAATGGTTCATGTTCATGGGTTAGAAAATTTTGTGCCTTTACTCTACTAAAATTTTTAGATCCTCAAAATGAGAATGTATCCAGGGTTTTATAGTTAGGAAAAACTACGCTTCTATCTTCTACTCACTGAACACCACAAACGGTTAGGATAAACAGTGTAGATAGGGTGACATGGATTCTACTAACAGTCCATCACTATGGTTTCTTCTACCTATCAGGGTTCATGGATCTGATTAATCCTTGTACACCCTTGTTTCCTCTATAAAATCAAAATGAATTAATGTTATGTCAAAAACAAAGAATTAGACCAAAATTTTAGAGGATTTGTAGCTCAAATAAAAATATGATTCTTATAATATTCCCCTTAAATGAACTCATCTTCAAGATTCCCTTCTGAGGGTGGTAGTATGCTGTCTGGGAACAATGCCAACCACTGAGCATGTACATTGACTTCCTATTCCCAAGTCTCATCCTGTACATGGTCATGCTTCCATAACACCCACACCAAATGGACAGACTGTCCTTTGGGTACCTTCATTATTAAATCAATGATGCACATGAGAAAATCATTAAAAGAATTTTTAGTATCTAAATCAATATCCTAAGGATAAAATGTATGAGATGGGTCAGCATGATAACGGAAAATTTGTGATATCTTGGAGATGTTGTGCATGGAATGGTAACTCTAAGGTAATAAAAATTGATAGGCAACCAGTATGAATCTACCCAAGATATAAAATGGAATGAAAAATAAGGTTTAAGATTCCTTTTACTATTCATACATGTATGACCATGTTTGGGTGATACATATAGGAAAATATGATCCGAAACATTATACTCTAGATGTCATTGATGAAGATCAACATAAGATTTCTATCTAGAATGAGAATTATAAATACACTTTCTCATTAATTGAACCTACTCTAAAGTATCCTACATGAGATGAGGAAAAAGTAGCACTAACTCTCATACCTTTAACTAGTATAGGGGTGAATGGCATGGCCTACTATACACAGACTCAAATAGAGAAATCTGAATCATTCATTGAAAACTATAAATGTATAAAAATCAATTACAGGGTTATTATTCTCTGAAAAACCAATGAAATCAAGGATTCATGCTCGAAGTATGTACTCCAACATCTGTATAGTCCACTAGGACTGGCCATTTTTATGAGGGAGAAAATATGTGATTCGAATCCCCAATATACCCAAATATCACTATAACCCCTATCGAAACATCAATGTTAAATGATCATCCCTACATGAAATTATAATAAGAGGGACCCCATGTAGGTTTATAATCTCACCAATATACAGTCTTCCCATATCATCAACTAATAAATTCTACTGGATATTAAAGAAGTGGTATACCATTGTTAGCTGATCAATGACTACCCAAACTACATCAATACCTTGAGGAAACTTCAGTATGCGAACTAAAAAATACATCACAAAATCATCACATTTACATTCTAGGACCCTTAACTACTGTAACAAGATAATGGGGAGATGATGTTCCACCTTTACCTATTGACAGGTGGAACACCTAATGATAAATCAAACTATCTGATGTTTCATCCTTGGACACCAATACTTATCCTGATACATATTATAGATTCCAAGATAAACTACCCAGTAAGAAGAATGGGACTCTCACATCATATCCCCTCTCATATATGTAAGAACCTAGATATTCCCATGTATAAGTATGATGTCATCTTCATCAATAGATTAATCTACAGATGGATCATCACTGGAAATACTCCCTCATAGGACCAACCCCTATGGATCATAAAACAACCTTCTCTTCACTCTATCGAGGAGTAAAGAGGTTACTGATACGGCTGTAAGAAAAGGATAGTCATGATTATTATCATGAAACTCTATATTCTACCAAAAAATTCGGCTATAAATTTCCATTCATCACTAGCTTCCTTGATGGCATGTACTTAAGTTTTTTGGTTCAACGCGTTAGCCACCTCATTACACATTCCAAAAAAATAGTCAATTTCAAAATTGAAGGACTAAAAGTATTATACCAATTTTCAATATATGATATTAAATTCATGCAATGTAAATATATATTTTAGGATATTTTAGTCCATATGCACTATAAAGCACTCACCCATCAGATAGTGTCTCTATCAACACAATTCATGGAATACTATTGCTAGATCTTGTTTATTCATCAAGTAATTATGATATTGAGTCGTCAACTAGAAATTCCCATAAGAAATTACTATATCATCTTTTATAAACACCATACCTATCCCAATTCTCTATGCATCATAGAATAATGTATAGACTCTTACATGCTCTGGAATAATCATAATCAGTGTTGAAGTAATACTCCCTTTCAGCTCTTGAAATGATTTCTTTCATGATTTAGAAAATAAGAACTTCATATCCTTCTTAGTAAGACTATTATGAGGTACATAAAATCCTAATAAGTCTTATATAAAATTCCTATAATATCCATTTGTCCCTAAGAAACTTTTTATATCAATCACGTTCTTGGGATTCTCCTTAGAAACCACAACACTTATCTTCTCTAAGTAAAATGATACTTCTAATTATAATAAAATATGACCCATGATGTGAACTTTTTTGATTTAGAAGGTTCACTTAGAAAGCATAACATATAGACGATTCTCTCTCACTATATTCAAAATAATATCAAGGTGTTTGGAATGGTCTCTTTGAGTATGATCATACACTATGATGTTATCTACAAAAATAATGAAAATGAAATCTAGATAGGGGTGTAAACACCTATTCATCAAAGACATGAAATCAAAGGTCATTTTCGTAAGATATATTGACATACGAGGAAACTCATATAAACCATACCAACTTCAGAAATCCATAAATGGTATATCTGATGGATTTTCTCATACATAATGATATCCCAATATCATTTCAATCCTTGAAAACACTCTTGCTCCTCAGAGCTAGTAAAAGAGATCATTTATTTGAGGGAAAATACTAGGTTTTAACCATAATATGGTTCAACCATACATAATACAAGTGAAGACTAAGGGTACTATCCAACTTCTTGGAGAAAAGTATAGGTGAACACTAAGATGAAGTATGGGGTTAGATAAAACCCTTATATTATAAATCTTATAATTATCTATTGAGATGTTGGATCTCAATATGTGATATCCTGTATAAGAAGAATAGATACTAGAGAATATCTTGGAATAAGCTTTAATATAATATCTACCTCTCTCTCAGATAGTAAGCCGTAAAAATCATTAGGAAATACATCGTGAAAATTATCTACAATGGGAGGATCATATGTTAGAAATATCATCTGATCATCCAAGAGAAGGATAGAAATATGGGTGGCCACTCCACTTGTCTCCTGATGCACTTGTCTAGATCTACTGGCTTTCATATTCCACTTCACCTTATGAAGATAACTATATCCATATGGTGATGTAATTGACACCCTATAGTGATATTAGTTAACAAAGACATGATAGGAAACCAACCATTCCATCATGATAATGACATTTAATACCATCACCTTGAGGATGAAGAGGTCCCATAAGAAATGACAACTACCAACCTCAAGGTGATAGTCTTTGCATTGGTGTATACCCACTAACTAGAAAATGAATGGAGTGTACAAGGTCATCACCCCATAGAAGTACTGAATTTATTTCTTAAGGCTTTACATGATTGATAAAAAGATAAATGAGTGTGAATTACCTATGGTGAATAAAGAAGATATGATAGTAGAGGATACTAGAATAGTACCTCATACAGTGGAAGTTCATGCACTTTGATCCTCAGGTGTCGAATGTAATTCATGCAACTAACCTCATCCACGAAACATAGCTATAACCGGACTACCATGAATTGATCAACTCTGTTGGTGCTAATAATCAAAATTTTGGCTATGTTAGCCATGAACTCCTCCTTATCTTGTCCTGCAAGTGCTTCTCCAGCTTCCTTCCTGACATAATGTAACTAAACCCGCTGTAATATCATGGGTTTTCCTATGAGGTACGAATCTTTATTATTTTTCATTTAATATTCTTGGTTTTGACCTAGTATGAGTTCCTAGTTAGATCACCCTTTTTTTGGAGGTATTCAGAGAATTTCTGAATCACATAGGCCCTATTTTTGGAAAAGGTAGCTAGGCCACATGGTCAGTAGAAATCCTGAATCTTTGGAAACATGGTTTGAGTAAACCATATGGGGATGGATAGAGATTATTATAGGGAACACAGCTCCCCCTAATAGTGCTCCAATGGCCGCATTCCCATGTGGGATGATCTACAGTTTTTAGCATAGGTTTGAATCCCAATTTGATCTTAGTTTCCCAAAACTGTGCAGATAATCTGTGTGGGATCCCTATTAAGGCAATGAGGGGAACACGATTGGTTCAATGTTTTTCCAACCATCTATCCAAAATTTAGAACCCAATGTCTTTTTTTAAAATGACTAAAGTTACCTTAAAAATATTATAAACATAATCTATTTTTTTCTTTCATCTAGTGGACAACCTCCTTGTAATTTTGGAGCTCCTCTAAATCCATATCCTAGGCTTGGATTCTGATTTTGTATCCAAACTCAAAATCAAACACTTTTTGTCTAGTTGTATCCATGAATATGAGTTCATCATTAATATTGAACCTTTTATCATTTTACTTTATATTAATGGTGTAATTTTTTTGTAATAAAATGTTACATATTTCTTGGTTTTTAATCTCTTCTTCCTTTTTCTTATAATCTGGACCAAATCTAAGGTTGATATTGGTTGAGTGTTCTACCATAGACCTAAGGTAGGTGGTATACTAATTTCCATTAAATTTTGGTGTTTATATGCCTTGTATCTATTTTTCCACATTCCATACCTTCCCATATTCCCCTAATAATTTAATGAACTCATTGATATAATTGTTTGGAACTTGTTATGTTTCACTTGAGTACCATTTTATGTTTGGAAGTTATTAGACTAATCCTTGGACACCCATGATGTGTTCCCTTGTATCTTCACTATGTTATACCACACCATGGCTATGTGTGAGATCTCCAATTATAGTGGGAACTTTCATGACATAAATGAATGGGTTTTAGAGTGTTTTTACCTCCTTTTAAATGTTATTACATGGTGTTTATTGATTAAATTTTTGAATAGAAAATATAAAAATGAGTTGTATGAACTATTGTTATGATAATTTTAATGAATTTTTATTAAATGATTAATGAATAGTTTAATGAATTGATAATGGTAGTGGATGCCTCATATGAGCTCCTAGGATCATGATTTTGTTGGATGAAATGGATATTTATACTAAATGAATCCTTATTTATTATGGTAGTGTATTCCTTGTAAATTTATACTAATTAAATTAAAATTCCATGGGATTCCAAGGTAATTTCTACCCCTTGGATCCATCTTGATTAGATTTTCAATGGACACACTCTGTGGTCATGCTGATTGGACTACACTAGAGTAGTTACCGATTATTCATTGAGATGGTTCATAAAATTTACAAGGATGCCTTGGTATTTTATACCTTGGATCGGGAACTTTGTGTTATGAAATTGGATTACATGCCATAGGCCGTTGTGGATGTTATAAACTTGATTATATGGAATGTCCATTGTGGATATTTTTCTATTCTTTATAGATATCCCTGGTATGGGTACCTGATTTTATTTCTTAGATAGGATAGTTTCACACCTATTTATTTATGATATATAGTAAGACCATGATTGAAATTGAATTATTATTGTTCACAAGGGAACATTATTGGTTGGATAAGACCAAATTTATATATGAAACTTTACATTTATTTCTGTTATACCGATGATATACTGCACACTACTTCATTTACTGTACATAGACTGGATATATTATAGGCATTATTGGTGGGGGCCTACTGAGTATTATCTAGCACCCTATTTGCGACACCATTAGGAACTAAGATAGACTTCATGGATAAATTTAGGGAATGGGGAATGAGCTCACTATACGATGCTTGATTATTTGTGCATAGGGGTAGGGGATCACATGACCGAGATATGGTCATGATTCTGGTTGGATAGTTCCTTTTTGGTGTTTTTATTACTTTCATATATGTATTTTATTGGATTCATATTCCATGTATTTCCAACCATTTTTTATAGATACATGACATGATAATCATATAATATATGAAACTGCTTTTGGATTATGTATTCTTACAGTCATCTGAAGGTTTATCTTCAATCATTTATTTATATTATGCTTCTACTATTGATTAATATAATTATAAAACTATATTAAAATATTAAATGAGGGAATAATGTATCTATATACACACCCTAGGCCCTAAAATCTTGTTGGAAGCCTCTAAAATATGAGGAGATGATCTTTAGGCCATGTGACTCACCGACTCAGGGCACCATTTAGTGGTTACTGGGTCAGAATATTAAAAAGTGGTATCATAATTTTTTATTTTTATGCATTACTATTTTGGTAAAATATATATGATAACATGAATTTATTGGGATTTGGTGATGATTTGTTCCTAGTATTAGCTAACCCACCTATAGGGAAAATCTTAATTTTCTGTAATGATGAATTTTTGCTATGTATTTTTCATATAATAGATGATTTGATTCCACTATTGGGTGATGTTATTGATATGTGATGTTATCATTGATATGATTGGGGATTTTCTTTTACTATTCTTTTATGAGATGAGGGAATTCTATCTCATGCATAATTTTAGGCACCTTACATTATTCACATGCCATGCATATTCTATGGTAGATTAGATGCATTGATTGACTATATGAAATTATTATGTGTGAACTGTATGATAAAATTTACATGTGTTTATTAATTTTTTTAGGGAATTGAGAAAAATTATTAGTAAATAGAGTTACTATCATAACCTAATCATTATTTTCATATATTGGCTATAATAGATATGCTAACTAGTCAATTATGGCACATTGAGTCACGGGACATTGGTCGCATGGACTAGAACATGTTATGTCTTGGATTAAGTGGATGACAAAATTAGATTCATGAGGTGTACGGTACCTTACAGATTTGAGTTTCAAACCAATTTCTTCAAAAATTCAAAGAGAATTATAAATTAAATATGAACTTAAATGAAATTGAAATTGTGAAATACAGAACAAGACCTAGACCTGGATTTAGAGAGGGAAGTAGGTAGTGTCTCTAGTTGTTTTATGGTAGTTCCTATTACCCAGTCCTAGATTTATGAGAAGGCATAGAGGTGTGACTTTTTTTATAGGAAGGATTCAACCTATCCTATGATTTTATATATGTGAATTTGTCGCTACTATATTCTTTTTTGAGGTGTGTGTTTGTCTTGTAGAGACATGCAACCATGACGACCTCCATTCTTTCTCTAGGAGGGTGATGATGAACATGATCTAATGGTGGTGGGACCTAGGATTCCAATATAACCTCATATAGTTATAGTTATAGAATTATCAACTATATCAGATATGGGTGATGATGCCCAGTTCCATAAGGTGTTCTTACTCATTATGTGAACCATTCAGGGAGCCCCACATCCTGACTCAAATAGGGAAGATCTGATGCATGTATTCCAGTAACAAAATCCTCTCACATTTTTAGGGTATATATGTCAAAATTCTATCAAATTTTGGCTTGATACTACTTTATTGATCTTCGAGCATCTCGAGACACCTCTTAGTATGAGAGTGAATATCATGACATATATGATTTTGGGAGCTTCTAAGATCTCATTGAATGTTTTGAACTTGGATTATGCACTCCATGATATGGTTTAGAGATATTTTCAATCCACTTTTTTTGACTAATTGTTTCCTATGATCCCGATAGATGATAGAAATAGTGATTTTATGCATTTGGAGTAGGGGTTGATGACTATTATGAAGTATTTAGTTCAATTTATAGAGATTCATTATTTTAAAATGATTTATATTGATTATGATCCATTGAGGGAGTGACCCTTCAAGGAATGTCTTAAAAAGGTCATTCGATCACAGGTCAACATGTTTCAGTTGACTACTATTACAGGCAAAGTGAATCAGGAGCTTATTACTGAGTGAAACCTGAGAAAAGTTAGGGGTTCATAGAAAGGTAGTTAAGCCTCTTGAACAAATTGTTAATTGTGAGTTGGAAGAAATATCTTTTTTGAGGCTTCTTATGAGGGAAATACCAGCTAGAGTATAGGTTCTAGTTGTTTTATATTATGCGATGAGTGCAGAATATGGGGATATTTGCGGAACCAATGTGATATAAACCCATTAAAGTTCCATGTTTTCGGTATAATGGGATACGTATAATGTTTTTACAGGATCTTCCCTCCAGAATTTAGTGGAAGGGGATAAGATCCTACTAATGGTTTAGGAGGAGGAGTCATAGCTCTCCATCAAGCTGGGAGTTGGAGTAGTGCTTCTCATTCTGGATGAGGTGGTGGTGATGTCCAAGTAATCCTGGATCTAGTTGCATCACAATAATAGAGTGGGCCTACTTTAGGAAAGGATATTGTTTCACAGGGTTGTAGTTCAAGATGGATATATTTTTTATAAACCACACTTGAGAAGTAGATTGTTGGGTTGTCTACAGTGAGATATACAATCCTAGTGGACCCTAATCTAGTGTATACACTTTTTGATATAGGTTCATCACATTATTTCAAGTATATAGCTATTGTGGAGAGACTCAAGCCCATTTTTTAACTTTTTATGGCATCATAACACTCAATAATTCATTGGGGATCATAGCTTATGGTTTACCCCAGTACAGGTAGTTTCTCCATTAGATTAGTGGGTGTCACTTCATATGGGATTATTTTTCCTTGAGGTGATACTGGTTCACATCATACCGAAGATGGAATTTCTAGTTACTTGTCGAAGTTATTTTTATTGTTATCATTGGAGGATGACCTTTACATCACTAGAGTGTGGAGTTTTTATTCAAAAGTGTGAATGGTATGTCCAGGAAAGCTGACCAGAACCAGAACATTGTGGGATGGGAAGATGATAGAACATATTTCTAGATTGCATATGGATGATCATGGATTACATATGGAGAATTTCACTTTAGTGGTATATCATTTTAGGACTATTTTCCTTAAAAAATTAATTTTACCTTCAAATTGATAGGTGTATTTATCTATAGAGTTAGGTCCAGGAGGTATAGAGGTATCCATCATTCCTTATATGATTCCAAATATATAGTTGTAGGAGCTCAAGAGGCAGTTAGAGGACTTGGAAGTGAAGGTGTTTATATAAACTCATACTTCTCCATTGTATTTTCTAGTCCTTTTTTGATAAAATGTAAAGTGGTACCCTCAGAATATGTGTGTATTATCCCAAATTGAACTAGTTGATTGTTAAGAACTGATATTATTTTCCATAGATAAATGATCTCTTCTACCATCTCTATGGAGAATAGGTTTTCTCAAATATTGATTTTAGGTCATGTTATCGTCAAGTGTATGTTCAAACACAAGACATAAACCCTGAAACATTTATTAGAAGGTATGATATATATGAGTATTTGGTTACGCTGTTTAGTATCATGAACATTCCAGTAGTTTTATGGAACCAATGAACCATTTTTTCCATCCTTATTTGGACTTTTTTTTGGTGGTATTTGGGGTTGCTATCTTGTGGTACAGTCACAATAGTGATGACCATGAAAAACATCTTGAGATAAATTTTGGTTACACTGAGAGAGAATCATTTATATTCTATACGCAGAAGGTTCCTATTTTGGATTGATAAGATCACCTTTTAGGTTATATTATATCAGAAACAATAGTAGTAGCTAACCCATAGAAGGTGATATGTATAGTTTCCAAGGAGAATCCCAAGAAAATATTTAATATATTGAGTTTCTTGTGGCTAGCTGGATATTACATGGATTTCATAAAGGACATATAATTCTTATAATCCCATCTTATTATTTTGAATAAGAAGGGTGTGAAGTTTTTATGGTCAGATACCTATGAGATAGCCTTTTAAGAGCTGAAATGGAGAGTGACTTCAGTTCCATTCTTAATTATGCTAGAGTCAGTAAAAATATATATTGTAGATTTTGGTTCATTAGGTGTTGGTCTAGTATAAGTTATTATTTAGGAGGATCAACTTGTGAAATACTATTCTCTTCAGTTGAGTCCACATAAGAGGAACTACCTGACACATGATCTCATGTTTTATGTCGTTGTGAACAACTTGCACTAATAGAGGGACTATTTAATGGGAGAGAGTTTTTTGGTGTAAATAGATCAAACATGAATTTAGTACAAATTTACACAACCTAGATTTAATTTTAGGTAGAGAAGTTTGGTGGGATGCCTAAATTATTTTGACTTGGATTTTTCTTACATGATCGGAAAGGGAAATGTAGTTTCCAATTCACTAAATATGAGGAATTAGATATAGTAAGTTAAAGAGGCCAGTAGAAAGTGATATTTTATGTATTTGTTTTATGATATTCACTTGGAAGTGAATAATGGTGTTGGAAAGACTATTCCTACATCTGTGGTAGTTAATTCAACTCTTCTTGATAAAGTAAGGATGAGACTACTGTCAGTTTCAAAGTGCATAGTCTTATGGAAGATTATTGAAGGTGAGCACCTAACCCCTAGTTGGAATATTGGAAAGGATAAAATTATTATATTACTGATCAATATTGGGTTCTAGAAACCAGACATGAGTATATAAATTAGGAGTTTCATACCTCATATTAGAAATTGCATCCCGATATCAATATGATGTATCATGACATGGGCCGTCGATACTGAAGGTTGAGGATAAAATGATATGTAGATGGTTTTTTCAAGAGGTGTTCTAAATGTAAAAATGTGAATAAAAAACCCTAGAAACCAAATCTGCTTTTACAAGAGTTATCCATTCCTAAATGGAAATGGGATGATGTTGCGATGGATTTTGTGACTGTGTTTTCATGGTTGACTCAAGGTGATGATTCTATATGGGTTGTTGTTGACAATATCATTAAGGTCACTCATTTCTAACCAATCAAGGAGGAATTATTACTATATGAGGTTGGGAGGCTTTATATCTTCATTATAGTGTATATTCATGGGGTTACTCATACCATTGCATTGAATAGGGATGATTCGTTTATATCACAATTATTGAATATAATAAAGAGGGTTTTTGGTACATAGGTGAGTCTGATCATGGAATATCCAACATAGACTGATTTGTAGTTAGATAATACTATATAGGTTATAGAGAACCATATTATATAATGCATCCTCAATTTTGGGGGCTCTTGGTAGAGGAACATATCCCTCATAGAATTTACCTACAAAAAAATATATCAAGATACTTAAAAAATGGAACCTTATGAGGCTCTATATGGTAGGCCATATCAATCTCCCTTATTCTAGTTAGTCATTGGAGATTCATTTATACTTTGACCTCATCTTGTTCATGATAAATCATAGTAGGTCTATTTGATTGGAAAGTTGATGGATACTATATAGTCTAGATAGAAATATTATGTTGATCTCCATTGATGACCCATAGAGTTCACGGTTGGGGATCATGTATTTTTATATATCTCAAAAAGGATGAAAGATAGATTTATTAGGGGACATAGTAATCATTCACTATGATATATTGAGTCATTCAATATTCTGGAGAGATTTGTACTGACAACTATGTATTGTAGTTACCTCAGAGGTATTGATCCATTCACAATGTATTCCATGTATCTTAGTTACTCCATTATTAATCAGACATGTATCATAATCTTTAGTGGGATGAGGGTGAGCTAAATGTGGGTGAATCCTTCAAGTAGAATCCTATTTTCATTATTGACATGAGCACAATGTTTCTTCAAGGATGATAACTTCATCTAGTATGAGTGTTATGGAAGTATGGGTGTTTACAGGATGAGACATCGGAGTGGGAGGTAGATCTATGTGCTCAATGGCTATATTTATTATCATGTGGTTCTTTACCACCCTTGTAAGGGAAATTCAGGGATGACTTTCTTTCAGGGGGAATATTGTAAGATCTTTGGTTTCTTATGAGGTATGGATATTTTTATTTCTAGTTTAAATTCATAGTATTTATCTATTATGAATTACTAATGAGATAATGTGTGTTTTAGTGGTATCTGAGACTTTTTTAGAGACTAAAGGATTAGTTTTTGGAAAAGGTAGATGAGCCACACCGTTAGTAGAAACCAGGTGACCCATGCTGCACAGTTTGAGTAATCTGTGTGGAGTTGGATAAAGAGAAGGAGAGGGTGTATGGTTCTCCCTAACCATATGCCCAGTTCCCCACTCCAATTTAGGAAGCTCCACATTTTTTTTGTAGAGTCATAAATCATATTTTTCATGTTGTTACCCAAAATGTCTGCATAAATAATTCATGATATCTATTGAGGTGGTGAGGGGTGTACGGTTGGTGCACTGTTTGGCCAACCAAGCAGCAAAACTATTTAAAATAGTTTTTTAGTAAAATGACCAAATTTTCCTTAAAATTTGTTATAACCTAACCCTTTCTTCCAACAGATAGCCTCCTTGGAATTTGGGATCACTTTTGAATCCATTTCCGAGGCTTGGATCGCAATTCTTCATCAAGACTTGGAATCAAACACCACTCACCTCGTTGGATCCACGCTAGTGTGTTCTTCATTCATCATGAACAATTCATCATTTTCCTTCATATTAACAATTTTATTTTGGTAAAATATATTTTTTCCTATTTCAATGGTTTTCATCTATTATTAATTTTTATCCTGATTTGTATGAAATCATAGGTCGATACTAGATTATTCTACCACAGACCTATAGTAGGTCATCTATACCTTTCCCTTAAGGATTTTTATTTATATTCATTACTTATATTATTCTTCAAACTTTAACATATGGTGTTTCTACTAAAAATTAAATGAACATCTGGATATATTTGTTTAGAACCTATTAGGTTTTCATTGAGTACCATTTTATGGTTGGAGTTTATTAGCCTAAACCTATTCACCTTTGGGATGTTCCCTTATGTATTTCCTATGTTATACGACCCCTCTGGGTGTGTGTAAGCTCCCCAATTGAAGTGGGTGACGTCATGAATTAAATGAGAGGTTTAGGATAGAGTTTTTACCTTCTTTTAAATGTTATTACACGATGTAAAATTGATAAAATTATTTAATGAAGAATGTGGAAATGAGTTAGATATACACTTGGTATTAGTATGATAATGAATGTTTATGAAATGATTAATGAATTGATAAATGAATTATTATGGAATTGGATTGCTTGGATGAGCTCCTTAGATCCTAATTTCATTGGATTTCATTGAAATTTCTACTATATGGATCCATATTTATTATTGTAGTGGATTCCATGGACATTTTTACTCCTTGGATCATGATTCCATAGGATGCCAAGGGGATTTATACCCCTTGTATCCATCTTCCTTGTAATTTCATTTGATATGCAATGTGGACATGCTCCATGGAGTCCACCAAGTCATTATCGAGTTTTGATCGAGATGCTACATGGGGTCGATGAGGATTCCATGTTCTTATATATATTGGATCCATCCATTCGCGGTCTAACACTGGATTATATGTCACATGCCATTGTGTATGTTATAATTTCATTAAAGATAGCCCTACTATTGGTATTTAATTTTAGTTGTTAGACAGGATAGTTTCACACATATTTATTTATAATTTACATTTATCACATGATTACAATTGTTTGATTATTGTTCAAAGTGAGCCATGATTGGCTGGTCAAGATAACCTTTGCATATGGAACTTTACTTTTACATTTGTTATAGTTGTGATATACTAGACAATGATTCATTTTTTATACACAGATTGGACATGTTATAGACACCATTGGTGGGGGACTACAAAGTGTTCTCTCACACCCTCTTTGGGCCACCATTGGTTACCTGGATAGATTTCAGGGATGTTGGTTGGGATCTAGGTAAGCGACCATTGTACGGTACTTGATTGCATGTGCATAAGAGTTGGGGAGAAAAGCACTGAGATATGCTCATGATGATAACTAGGTTAGTTCTTTATTTTCTTTTTGTTTTTTGATACATGTATTATTTTGGATGCCTCTATCATGTATTTTCTTTCATGTTGTATAGATACATGACATGATCATCATATTATATATGACACTTCTTTTGGAATATTTCTTATTACAGTCATATATATGTTTATCTTCTATAATTGATTTATAGTATGCTTCCCCTATAGATAAATATGTTTATACCACAACATTACACTATAAAATGAGGTAATAGTCTCCCCATAGAAACACCATATCCCCTCAATGATAGTCGGTAGCCTCTCGTGTATAGGGATGAATTCTTGAGGCCATTTGACCCATCAAATTAGGGAACCATTTAGTGAATCCCATGTTAGGAGGTTACATCCACTCTTGAAGGTGGAGCTTTTGTGAGTCCTATTTCACTATAATCACATGGAAAGGTTTGGAAGAACCTTTGAAGATGACCCATCTAGCTATAAGAAAAACACTCAATAATTTCTCGATCAAACTGAGGCTTCAAATTCCCATATCATTTACACTAATGGAATCTAAAAAAGTTCATATGTAGATAATCTGGACACTACTACTTGGACAAGAAAACTCAACGGTGATCTTCATGATACTAGAATAACTAATTCCTTGTCATGGAACCGAACCTTTTTTCTGGTACTATCAAATTCTCTCAAGTTGAACTTAGCAATAAAATCCGGATTAATGATGCCAGAAAAGGTAAATAGGTGAAATACATTCACCTGGGAGTAGTTGGAATACTTGATACCATCCTCTAACTATCCCTCTTATGATATCTCACCACCGAAAAGAAGTATTATAAGGCATTTAAACTTAATAAAACATGTTGAATAGTCCCTGACTTACATAACACCATGATCTAAGTTCATGAAATCTCTAGATCAGTCAGCACTCAACGTATGAGGGAAAATGCAGTCATATAATGTAGTCAAGAAGTATTCCCAAACCATGCTCTAATGACAACCGGCTTGAGTAATAACCTCCCACCAGCACTTGGCCAAATCATGCAACATGTAGGTGGTGAGCTTGACTTTACTCTCTAGAGTCATATTCAGATGCTCTAAGATAGAAATAATGGAATCCATCTATGACTCAGCATCCTATAGACCACTATCCCCTAAGAATATAGGAGTATGCTACTACTAGAACTAATGAGTCAGATCAGACATCATAGGTGTAGGTCATAGAGCACCCTACATATACTACATCAAATTTAGAAAACCATCTCAAAGCTAAGAATCACTACTAAATTTTGCTATAATATGTGGTGCCTCTGGTGGTAATACTGGAGGAATAAAAGGTGTCTCGGGGCCCACCACCTCCAGATCATGGTCGTCATCACCCTCCTAGAACACGACTAGAGGACTTCCTGGTGGCATAGATCTAGAAATTTCACGCACACACCTTAAAACAAGATTTGAAGAATGATAGAAACACTAGAGGAATGTTTTCATAAGGAAAAATGGTCTCACTTCTCAAAATAGTAACCCCAACTACCCTCATAGAAGTCCAGGGTATTGGTTAGAGTTCAACTTGAATTTATAAGGGTTTTGATAAATGGAAGGTTCAATTGAAATTTAAGGAGGAAAAAACTCTTTAAATTACAGTTTTCCTCTCTATTTACTAGAAACCATTTAATTTTTAAGTCAAGATTTTAATTTTATGTTTGTATGTACTTATATACATATAACATGGATAAATTAAATGGATCATCAGTCCTAGTTAATAAAGGCTCATACAATGTCTTTCTAAAATTGACACTCTTTTAATTTTAATTATCCCTCCATACATTTGGTCTCAACATGTAAAGTGTATCATATTGTGTCTTGAATAAATAAATTACCAATTAGAATTTATAAGGTCCCACACACTTTATAATTGAAACTAGTAGTCTTTTAATCACATTCAAAGTCTATCTCATGTAACTAGGTTTTCATATATTTCTAGGGATTAAATTTTATATTCAGGATTCCACCATCAATCAATACAAGAAAACACTATTTAGGTTGATTCTAAAACATTAAACAACCAATTACATTTCCCTACAAAATACTTTAGTAGAAAAGTCATGTATAAGAACTATGTATTACTCAAAAATCAAAAGTAACATAGGTAATGAAAATAGTAAAATTATCTTTTATGTCATGGAATATGCATGAAATGTGAATTCTATGTAATTATAATGACCCATGTAACAATTATCCATTCCATACCATGCTACAGTAAAATTTCCAAAAAAGAATATCAAACACCACAATTCATGTGTATCAACCTATAGTGAATGTATATCCATTGTAATAAGAGAAAATAGAAAAACATTTTCCCATTCCAAGGAAACTTGGTATTTAACCAGAACATGGGATAGATACTCCTCAGAAAAGATTATGACCAAGTTCTAACATGTTTTTAATGTTCTATCTAAATGTATGAAACAATAAGAAAAAAAGAAAAGGAAGGCTCTAATGACACTTTGTGATGCCTCGGACCAGGTTCACTCTCGAGTAACCAAACCCGGTGATCCATATGGCCTCAATGGAACCTCCCTGTATTCTATATGATACCAATTAGCAATGAGGGTGCAGGGTGTGGTAGTAGTGAGACTATTTCCTCTGGCCAGAGTAGCACATTAGTGATATAACAAATGAATCAACAATGGTGGAAGTATAATAAACAATATGAAAGTGGAAAAAATAAAAATCTTCCACGTAATAAATAACCATATTAATAATTATAATTTGTACCATATAAGAAATTAAAATGATGTAATTTTATGTCTCTAAAGAAAATATGTAGGCATACATGGTAGCATGAAATTAGAAAAATTCATCCTATATAAAAATTAAGAAGGAAAAAAACTATCCAAGAATCCTGATCTTTGGATTTGTCATCATCTACCAAGATCCCATACTAATGTAATCAAGTTAGTTGTCTAAAATGAGACATTTCCCATTATCAAGATATATAATCAATGATGTATATATAATCTAGTCTATGAATATAAACTATAATGTGTGCAATAATATGAAGGTAAATTTTTTTTTATAATAATAAATCATACCTACTTCAGCCTCATCTAGTGTCTATACATATATAAATTAATTAATTATGATTAATTATATATATATATATATATATATCATGTAAAGGGGTCACAATACACATATAGATAATAATAATAATAAAAGAGGATACAAGGTGAAACCATGTCATCCTTGACATCAGGGGTTGGGAAACTCATTGTAATAACTCATACAGTCTAACAATAAGGGGTATGAGTGTAATCCAAGGGGCACACCCAAGGCATTTCACTGTAAAGGAGTCTAAAAAAGTCCATGGATCTCATCCATGTTAATCTTGGGCTAATAATTACTAGGAATAATGGGGTGAATCTCTAGATCCACATGTCTGAAGACATCAATATGAATCCAAGGAGTGTATACAAGGAATTCTAATATTCGAATAATATGTCAAGTGAATCATTGGTACTAATTTCATACATTCATGTAATAATACAATGACTGGATTATGTGATAGGTATAACCCATGAAAATTAGTTAAATGAATATGGAATGGTTTCCTCTAGGTACTCAATGTATTATTTCAAGAATCCAAGGATATGTCATGTATGTCCATTCATATAAAGTTGGAAAAGGTCCAATGAAAAAAGGCACCTTATACTCATTCCATTTATATCATATATAATCATGGGTAGTGTAATACTCATTCCATTAAATCATTTAATATGTTAAATTCATTACCTTTAATTAAGCATGACATGGTGTTATAAAGGCATGAAACCAATATTAATTCAATTACAAAATTTTTATTTATGTTCATTCCAAACCATTCATTAAACATCACAAGCAGTAGAGGACATTCATCCAATAGTAATTCATTTATAATTAACTAGGACAAGTGATATATATAAATATAATTTCCATTTAAAATTTTGAATATTCATTTAATTATGATGGAACACCTACCTAAACAATTCCATGTTAAAACACATCAGAACACTATCTTAGATAATCTAAAAAACATTAAAAATGAATAACATGGTACAAAAAATAATTAGGTTGATGGTGTTGAGGTTACAAACACTAATGACATGAAGAACATTTATAATTACGTCTTTATAACACTAGATAAACAATTATAACTATGGAATTTTATTTTTAAAAGCATTGCCTAGTGAAACCATCATGCAAAAAATGAATGAAATTTATAAATGACAAGAATTTTAGGGAAAAGTCATAGACCTCCTACCTTATGCCTATAGTGGATGTATCCTCCAATATCAACCCTTAATCTGAATTATATCAAATGAAAATGGAATAACAAACAAACAATATAAAAATGGGGCCTATGAGCTCACACCAAAATAGCATCATCGATAGGAATACAAAAAAAGAAATGACCATAATTACTAAATCACTTACTTATGGTTATCCAACAAGATGAGTGGATATCTAATCGAACGATGAAAGACAAATTGACACCAAAACATACCACTAGGGATTGAATAATCTATCAAAGGTGGTGTCACGACTCGTCTCCCAGGGCTCATGCCGTGACTACCCAAAGCCCAACTTCCATAGGTCAGGGACTGGCGACTAGAAACAAAGGTGTAAATCCCTAAAAATCAGAAGGCATTGCCTTTATAAACTAAAAACACAGTCAACAGAGTAAGCTGAATGCAAAAAACTATATAAGACTATATACAAAAGGAGTGATGAAATGTAATGGGGCCAAAAATACAAGCCCAACTATAAAGTACAAGGAAACTGAAAACAAGTACAACTAAAGAAAGGTAAACAACTAAAAGGTGAAAAGAAGCTCATGGAACATCCACCATGGATCCTACCTAAGGGGTAGGTACAGATAGCCTCCTCAGAACTCTACATCCATAATTCTCCTCTGTGTATTGACTCGCCGTAAGGTCCACCTCTGAGTACCGTCCAGTCCTGGTGCTCTCAGCCTCCATCAGCGTTGTCAGTCGTCTATATCCAACACAACGAGGTGCGGGCATAGCCTGTGTAGGGGTGAGTATAATGATACTTAGTAGGGACCCCGAGAACACCGAGGTCTCTCAAAATATACCAAGTACAAACTATAGAGTAAGAAATAAACATATAGTCATTACTTAGGTATATGCCCATACATATACCTAAGTTATCAAGTAACCCAACTTGATCATGAGGAAAACATAGAAGTCACTGACTCAGCTCACATAGGTATACACCTTATGTAGAGAGATAGTGATGACCAGATATAGCCACTAAATCATCTATGATGTCAGAACCACACAGGATCTAGGACCAACAGTTATAACTTTCAGACCCACACAGGATCCAGGAATAGAAGTTGGAGTTGTCGAACCAACACATGATCCAGGACCAGCTATTCTATCAGACCAACACATGATCTAGGAACAGATGTTAAAACTATCAGACCAACACATGATCCAGGAGTAGTTGTCAGAGCTATCAGACCAACACATGATCTAGGACTAGCTATTCTGTCGGACCAACACATGATCCAAGAATAGAAGCTAGAACTGTCAGACCAACACATGATCTAGGAACAGTCATCAGAGCTGTCAGACCAACACATGATCTTGGAACAATCGTCAGAGTATAGCCACACAAAGGGTTTCCACAAAGCACGCTTGATTCCAGGAGGGTAGGCTCCTCAAGACATGTGTCGATACATCAACTTCCACGAATTCCCACATATAAGTATTACAAAGGTCCACCTCGTCATAGGGGTCTCAACGCAACAGATAGTGTATCGATCAAATGCCCAGTCTGTGAGTCATTAGCCTTTTAGTTTTATGGGCCCGGTTGGATTCGTGTATGATCTAACCTAACTGTATCTCAAATATATCCCAAACTCTAGTGGGGTATTGTCAATGGGACAGTCGTATTCCAAGAATACCGGTGCCACTAACAGTTCTTCAAATGGACGTCTGGTGCCAAAGATATGGCCAAAAGAAAGTAACAGGGTCTGTAATGGCCCTAGGCCCGGTCCGACCTGGTCGGACCAAATTGGCCAAACCCAGACTGGGCCAACCGGGTCTGGGTTGACCCAGTTAGACCTGCTGGGTCTGACCCGACCCATTGGGCGGGTCAGCCTTCTAGGTTTGGGCCGGTCCACTGGGCCCGGCCCAGGGGACTGCAGGGGCGGTTCAACTCAAAGGTCGCCGCATAGGCGGCTCAGCTCGGAGGCTGGGGACGATTCAGCTAACACCACATGGGGCGTGGCTCGTGTGTCTTGACCCAGAAATCCGATCCGGTTTGGCCAGCGACGCTGTGAAGGACGCCGCGGGCTGGCTTTGGTTTGCCAGCACGACTCGGTCGGGAGCTGGGGCGCGGGCAGGCCGCACGGGGCGTCGAGCAGGGTGCGGCCGACAGCACGGGGCACCAACATGATGTCAGGGTGCATGGGCAGCACATGGGTAGGCCGTGGGGCCTCGGGCTGCACACGCAGAGGTCAGCGGGGCGCGTGGGCAGGCGGTGGGGCGCGGGCAGGCCGCGGGGAATTTGCAGGTTGTGGGGTGCAGGCAGCGAGTGGATAGGCTATAGGGCACCGGGTAGTGCACGAGCAGGCCGAGGGACACCAGGTAGTGCGTGGGTAGGCCAGCGTTGCACGCAGGCAGGCCGCGGGGCGCGCCGATAGGCCGCGGGGCACCGGGCAGCAAGCCGTTTGGCTAGCGAGGTGCCAGGCTGCGCGTGGGAGGCCTGTGGTGTGCGTGGGTAGGCCACGCAGGGCACGAGCAGCACGCGGGCTCGACCGGAGGCGGTGTGGGATGCCGCAGGGGCGACGCAGTTCATGGAGGCCACGAATAGCGCGACCTTTTTCATTGTCATTTCCATTGCCTCATCATTGTTATGTCACCATGCCTCAGAACACCACAAGAAGGAAAAACGACGGAGGATATTTGGCCATGTTAGGTTGGTCCTCACCCTCTGCGTTTAGGGAGGTATCAATTGGCTCAACAAGATAAGTAGTTGGTCATTAACACGTCCACAAAAAACCCTTTCTATCTGATGAAGAAGATAAGAAAAGTTAAAACATCATCAAGTAATAAACCCTATACCTTTTGATTGTCGGTCTTCATTTGTTGACGGTGTCACAAAAAGGGAATGAAGGAGTTTGTTGTTCTCTGTGTTCGTCATTCTCTCCCAATCCCAGGCTGCGTTGGTTTATTGACGACGATGAGGTGGGAATATCCATTGAAGACATCCCACATCAAAGGGGGTTCCAAGGAAGAAGTCGAGGAAGATCATTCATCATTGGAATCATTATTTATTGGGATCCTTCTCCCAATATTTCTCCCAAGTTCCCCCTTTCTCTTCACTCCACCCAAAATGAAATCATAGCCAAATAATATATTAGGATCTATTATGTTCGTTGGTGTAAATTCAAATTGAGTGATTTAATTAAATGGTTTCACTCATTTAATTAATGGGGTGGAGTTGGCATAACAATTCAAAAGAGATAATTGAATAATTAACTCAGCTCCCCTAATTAATGCTTGAGAGGTGGCACTAATTCAATTCAAGGGGAGTTGTCTCCATTAAGGTGGTGAGGGTCAAGGGGTTTCTACCCATTTAATGGAGATTGGGGAGGTTTTACCCTCCTCTATTAATAGTGGGTTAAGCCTTGTGTGGTCCGCACGTCATAACCTCTCATAGGAGGTTATGCTCGAGTAGGCCCCACCACCATAACCTCCCATGGGAGGTTAAGGTGTGGTGGTCCCACCTCCATCTCCCAAGAGGAGGTTTTAATCATCCAACCTCCACATTGTGGTTAAAAATAAAATAAAGTGAGTTTACTTTATTTTGTTACTTCACATAAGAACCCAAAAATTAACTTTTATCCTCGACTCACTACAATCAAAGGGAAAGTCTTCTTAAGAGAAAATCGGTGTTTCGATTTCAATGGCACTCACAAATTTTAATTCCAAGCACCGGTTCAAAAGTTATAAAAACATGATCGTATTTTTACAGAACATACCCAAACAAGACTTCAAAAATTGATTCCGGGCACATCAGGCCTCAGAATCAAGCACCGTAAACTTTCACGGACTCGTAAAAATACCATGTATTGAAAAAAATATTCCATGGGATTTATAGGTCTTTAAATTCTTCCCAACTCATGGATTTACATCCTTGTATGCTACAACTCGAACTAAGGGAACAAATGGGGGGTATTGAGCATGCATCTGAGCCTCCCGCTACCATGTGCTCTCCTAGAGGTTCTCGTGCTACCAATAAATGCGCACCAGAGACATCGACAATCCACATAGGACCTAATTCTGTCAATCCTCAATCTCTACCGGAACCTCTATAAAATTCTCCCCATCGTCGACATCCAGCTCTCCATGGTCGATGATGTGAGATGGTCTGTGCACCTATCTACTCAACTGAGATACATGGAAGATGTCGTGCAACCGGTGCAACTGAGGTAGAAGAACTAAGTGGTATGCCATCTCGCCAATTCTACTGAGGACTTGGAAAGGTCTGATGAACCTCAGAGATAACTTTTCGTCTCATCCAAATCTCCATACAACTCATCGAGGTGAGACCCGTAGAATGACGTGGTCACCATACTCGAAATCTAGAGGTCTCCATCTCCTATTAGCATATGAATTTTGCCTACTCTTTACAGTCTTCATCCACTCCTGGATGATCTGAACCTTCTCTGTGGTATCCCGCACCATCTATGGTCCCACTAGTGTGGACTCCCCTGGGTCAGTCCAACACAAGGGTGATCTATAAGGTTGTCCGTACAATGCCTAAAAAGGTGACATCCCTATGGTGGAGTGATAGTTGTTGTTGTACGCAAACTCCACCAATGGGAATTGATCCTCCCAGCTACAATCAAAGTCGAGGACACAAGCAAGTAACATTTCCTCAAGGGTATGAATAGTCCTCTCAGTCAGGCCGTCATTCCGAGGATGGAAGGTGGTGCTCAGACGTAGCTGCATCCCGAAAGCCTCATGAAACCCCTTCCATAGCTGGTAAGTAAACCTTGTGTCACAATCGGAGAAAATAGAAGATGGTACTCCATGTAGCTACATAATCTCCTGTACATAATGGCATCCTAAGATCTCTACTGAGCCCTACTATCTGATCAGTAGAAAGTGGTCCGACATGGTGAGTCGGTCAACGATCACCCAAATCAAGTCGTGTCCCCTAGATGTACATGGAAAACCCATCTTGAACCAAGCTTGCTGGTACCTGGTGCTCCGCCTTCACTTACTAACAAGTGAGGCACCGAGAGGCAAACTCTACTACAACCTTATTCATACCTAGCCACCAGTGCTGTTGTCGAAGGTCCTGGTACATCTTCTCCACTCCTGGATGTACCGCTAGAGGGGATGTGTGAAACTAACTCAACACTTCCTTCTAAAGTGCTACTGGTACCAAGGTACATCCTCTGAAGAATATGAAATGCTCCCCACCTTCATAAAATCCATCAGGTGCCTTCCATGTGGATATTTGTGCACGTCGTGTCTCGCAGCCAACATCTCCTTGCTACGCCTCCTCGACTCACTAAAAAAGTGGGGGACTGACTGTAAGAGACTAAAGGAAAGCTGCTCCATCTCTATCAACAAAGGACATCTATAAAGCAGCTAGCTCCTTTGTCACATCTCTTAGAAGCTGTATACCAGATCTCTTGCTGAGTGCATTTGCAACAACATTCCCCTTCCCAGGAGTATAGACTATCTCGAAGTCATAGTCCAGGAGAAACTCAAGCCATCGCCGCTGTCTCAGGTTCAGGTCCTTTTGAGATAAGATATACCTGAGACTCTTGTGATCAGAGTACATGGTAAAACGTTCACCAATCAGGTAGTGTCGCCACATCTTCAAGGTGACGACCACTGCTGATAGCTCCAAGTCATGGGTGGTGTAGTTTTACTCATGTTGTCTCAACTGCTGAGAACCATATGTGATCACTACTCACTCTTACATTAGGACACACCCAAGTTTGGTCCTTGATGCCTCGCAGTAAACTATGTACCCTACGCCTTCCTCTGGAAGTCTCAAGATGGGGGCACTAGTCGGCCTCTACCTTAGCTCCTGGAAGCTCTGCTGGCATCTCTCCAACCACAAAAAGGGTTTACCCTTCTTTGTTAAGGCTGATAGTGGTTCTTCAACTCTGGATAAGTCTGGTACGAACCTTCGGTAGTGACCAACCAAACCCAGAAAACTCCGTACCTTCGTCACACTTCTAGGTGGCTCCCAAGAAAGTACATCCTCAATCTTCACTGGATCCACTTCAACTCTAGCCTCCAAGATGACATGTACCAAAAAGTGAACCTCTCAGATCCAGAACTGGAAATTCGAGAGCTTACCATAAAGTTGGTGCTCTCGGAGTGTGTCCAGTACTACCCAAAAATGGTAGGCATGCTCCTCCTCAGTAGTCGAGTAGATCAGAATGTTGTCGATGAAGACTACAACAAAGTGATCTAGGTATGGATATAAGATCCTATTCATGAGTCCCATGAACACTACTGGAGTGTAGGTTATTCCCGAAGGCATAACCCAGAACTCATAGTGGCCGTACCCACATCTGAAGGATGTCTTCTACACATCCTTGTCTCAAACGTTGAGCTGGTGATAGCCTGATCTGAGGTCTATCTTCGAGAACCATCGTGATCCCTTCCACTGATTAAAGAGGTTGTCAATCCTTAGGAGTGGGTACGTGTTCTTCATAGTCACCTAGTTCAGGCAATGATAGTCGACACAAATCCGCAAGCTCCTATCCGCCTTCTTGGTGAACAGAATTGGGGCTGCCCATGGAGAAATAATGGGTCGGATGAATCCCTTCCCCTGCAAGTCCTCCAGCTATACCCATAACTCACGAAGCTCAGCGGGATCCATCCAATATGCGGGAGTAGATATTGGTGCAGTACCAAGGTACATGTCAATGTAAAAGTCCACCTCTCTTCAAGGAGGTAGTCCTGTAATATCGTTAGGGAAAACATTTGCGTACTAGTCCACCAATACAGGATAGCTTGGAATCTCCACATCAACTACTCTGAGGGTAAGGCAGGACAACTGATGAGTGATCAGTTGCACCCTCCTCCTTGTAAGTTCGACCTGTGCTACAAAGGCTCCCTTCTCACCAGTGAAGGTGAACCTGGTCCCATCTGTGCGGACAGACCACACTTTATGCCAAATATAGTCGATCTAAGCATGGAGTGTAGATAACCATTCTATACCCAAGATGATGTCGTAAGGCATCGATGCAGCTACGAGGAGATCCCAGCCAAAGCTATCGCCTCCTAGAGTAATCTCACACAGCTGGAACCATTGTGAAATCATCGAGGTTGCTCCCCTAGGAGTCTCTAGCCATAAGGATCAAGCCAACGGCTCTGTCAGAATCTCCGAGCTCTGAACGAGGGAAGTGGAAATGAAAGAGTGATTGGAACCTGTGTATATAAGAACTGAAACTATAGTGGAGTAGACACAGATCATACCTAGAATCATCTTTATAGTGCCATGATCATAAGCCTCAACTTCCTAGAGCTGAGCTCTCCCCTTTCCACCTACTCTCTATAGTTAGGGTAGACCTCCTGGTGGTGGTGGCGGTAACACCTCAAAACATCATCCACCGCCATCTGCACAACCATCTCCTCTACCACGTCTTCCTACTCCCTACGGACCACCTTGATCGAATCTATGCCTCTTCCTGGGAGGTCCCTCAACTATTCGATGATCATCTGAATGGCAGGTCGGAAAATCATGAGTCATGTGACCCTACCCACCATAGGTGCAACATTACCGACTTCTGGTATGACTAGATCTGCCTCGTGTGCCCCACACAACTGAACTCGTATTCTAGGGTCGTACACCGAATGGTCTGGTCTGCTTGGAACTCTACTATATCTGTCTACTGCTAGCTGTAGAAGACTCTGATTCATGTCGACTAGTGGTGGGTCTCACTGCTGGAGACTGCTCAGCATGGAAAATCTCCACTAGGAGGGCCCTCTCTAATACTCCTTCCTATGTTAGGATGCTGAGGGAGATCATCGAGGCCCTAATCTCTCGCCTGAGCCCCTTCTCGAAGGTTCGGGCCCTGAAGAATGGGTCCCGTACCATATCTGTAGAGTAGCGTGAGAGGTCGGTGAACCTCACTGAGTACTATGCCACCATCATGCTACCTTGCTGTAGATGAAGTAGCTCATGTATCCACACAACACATAGGGTGGCTGGGACAAAATCTGCCCCAAACAGGATCTCGAAGTCTACCTAGAATAGTGTCTCCTTATCATACACCTGGCACATCAGACTCCACCATCTTCCTACTCCTAACTAAAGGATAATCATATAAAGGATCACCATAAGATCAGCTGGTTTCCCTACCATTCTGAAAAATCTCACCACAGCCTCCAGCCAATCCTCAGTTGTCTGCGAGTCCGTCTTATCCTTGAACCTGGGTGTGCTTTAGCGTTGGAACTCATGCAACGTGCTCAAGGGCGTGCACTCCCAGCTACTGAGGCTGGTGGTATTGGTGGCCCAACGGGTTGTGGTACCACTGGTGCATCTACTATGATGGGGCCCTGCACCGAGGTCTCGTCGTTCGGTGGGCCGCCATCTCGTACATCCCTCGGAACCCTAGCTAGTTGTCTGCGTGGAGGAATCCTGAAAAGAAACAGGTGTTCCATGGTCAATAAGTTATACCTGGTGAGCTGACTTAAGATATCACAAAGAAAACCCTTGAAAACACACACACAATCTGTGTTTTCGTGCATTGAGTTGGAAATCAGAAGTTAGGGTCATGGTGTATGGATACGTCAGTCGTCGTACCGATGCTGGGCTCTCTAAACTTAAAACCATACTCAGTTCCCTTAACACTATAGCTTCATAGAAAAGAAAGATCAGAGTCTTGAGTTCTATGGTTGAACCGACGCCTCTGATACCAATTTTTCATGACCCATCCCTCGGGGCCATGCTGTGACTACCCCAAGCCCGAATTCCATAGGCAAGGAGCTGGAGACTAGAACCAAAGGTGTAAATTCCTAAAACTGGGAAGGAATTTCCTTTATAAACTAGAAACACACACAATAAAGTAAAATGGAAACAAAACACTATGTAAGACTGTATACAAAAGGAGTGCTGAAAAGTAAAGGGGCCAGAAATACAAGCCCAACTGTAAAGTACAAGGAAACTGAAAACAAGTACAACTGAAGAAAGGTAAATAATCGAATGGTGAAAAGCAGCTCCTGGAACGTCCACCATAGATCGTACCTGAAGGGTAGGTATATATAGCCTCCTCAACACTCCATGTCCATCAGTATCCACCATGTACCGACTCCTCGTACGGTCCACCTCCGAGTACCGTCTAGTCCTGGTGCTCTAGGCCTCCGTCAGCACTGTCCGTCTTCTGCATCCAACACAACGAGGTGCGGGCATAGACCGTGCAGGGGTTAGTATAACGATACTTAGTAGGGACCTCGAGACCACCAAGGTATCTCAAAATTCACCAAGGACATACTACAGTGTAAGAAATTAACAGATATCCATTACTTAGGTATATGCATACATATAAATACGTTATCAAGTAACCCATCTCAATCACGAGGAAAACATAGAAGTCACTGACTTAGCTCACACAATTATACATCTTATGTAGAGAGATAGAGATGATCAGATATAGTCACTGAATCATTTAAGCTATTGGACCCACACAGGATCCAGGACCAGCTGTTAGAACTGTCAGACCCACACAAGATCTAGGAATAGAAGCTAGAGCTCTCAGACCTACACATGATCCAGGACCAGCTATTCTGTTAGACCAACACATGATCCAGGAACAGAAGTCAAAACTGTCGGACCAACACATGATCTAGGTACAGTCGTCAGAGTTGTCGGAAAAACACATGATCCAGGACTAGCTATTCTGTCATACCAACACATGATCCAGGAATAGAAGTCCAAACTGTTGGACCATCACATGATTTAGGAATAGTCGTCAGAGCTGTCAGACCAACACATGATCTAGGAATAGTAATCAGAGTATAGACAGCCACAGGGTTTCCATAAATCACACTTGATTCCAGGAGGGTCCACTACTCAAGCCAGGTGTCAATACATCAACTGCCCTAAAATCCCATGAAAAAGTATCACAAAGGTCCGCCTCGTCATAGGGGTCTGAATGCAATAGACGGTGCGTCTATCGGACAGCCATTCTGTGAGTTATTAGACTTTTAGTTCTTGGGGCCCGGCTGGATTCGTGTATGATCCAACCTGACCATATCTCAAATATAACCCAAACTCTTGTGGGGTATTCTCAAAAGGACCTTCACATTCTAAGAATATCAGTGCCACTGACGGTTCATCAAACGGACGTCTGGTGCCAACGATATGGCCAAAAGAAAGTAACAGGGTCGGTAAAGGCCCTAGGCCCAGTCCAACCTGGTCAGACTGACTTAGTCCAACCTAGACTGGGCCGACCTAGTATGGGTCGACCCGATCAGACCAGCTGGGTCTGACCCAACTTGTTGGGTGGGTCATCCCACAAGGTTTGGTCCGATCTACTGGGCCCGACCCAGCGGACTACAGGCGGTTCGGCCCAAGGTCTCCACGTAGGCAGCTTGGCCCAGAGGTCGGGGCCGGTTCGACCAACACCACGTGGGGTGTGGCTCAGGTGGCTCAGCCCAAAAAGCCGAGCCGGTTCGGCCAGCGACACCACGAAGGACGTCGCGGGATGTCTCAGGTGGAAAGTGCGGCTCGACCAGGATCCGGGGCGTGGGTAGGCCGCGCGGGGCATAGGCAGGCCGACAGGGCACGCAAGAAACACGTGGGCAAGCCACAGGGCACCAGGCAGCACGCGGGAAGGCCGGCGGGGGGGGGGGGGCACGGGCATGCCGTGGGGTGCCGATAAGGCATGCAGGGAGGTCAGCCGGGAACGCGCGTAGGGTGTGGTTATGACATGGGGTGCACAGGCAAGCCGTGGGGTGCCGGGTAGCATGCGGGTAGGCCAACGGGGAACCGGGCAACGCGTGGGCTCGGATGACGGTGGTGCAGGATGCTGTGGGGGTAGTACGGTTCACAGAGGACATGAGTAGCGCGGCCTTTGTCATTGCCGTATCTGTCGCCTCGTCATTTTTACGTTACTATGTCGTAGAACACCACAAAGAGGAAAAACGATAGAGGACATCGGGCCATGTTAGGTATCCCCACACCCTCCGTATTTAGGGAGGTATCAATTGGCTCAAGAATATAAAAATTTGATCATTAGCACATCCACAAAAAACCCTTTCTATCTGATAAAGAAGATAAGAAAAGGTATAACATTGTCAAGTAATAAACCCCCTACCTTTTGATTGTCGGTCATCGTTTGTTGACGGTGTCGCAGAAAGGGAATGAAGGAGTTCTCCGTTCGTCATGTTTATCACGCTCTCCCAATCCCGAGCTATGTCAGTTCATTGACGACGATGAAGAGAAAAGATAAGTTGAAGACGTCCCATGTCAAAGGGGGGTTCTGAGGAAGAAGTCGAGGAAGATCATTCTTCGTTGGATGCATTCTTCACTGGGAGCCTTCCCCCAACATTTCTTGCAAGTTCCTCCTTTTCTCGCCACTCCACCCAAAATGAAATCATACCCAAATAATAGATAAGGATCTATTATGTTCATTGGCATAAATTCAAATTGAGTGATTTAATTAAATTAGTTGACTCATTTAATTAACGGGGTGGAGTTGGCATAACAATTCAAAAGAGATAGTTAAATAATTAACTCATCTCCCCTAATTAATGCTTGAGAGGTGGTACTAATTAAATTAAAGGGGAGTTGGCTCCATTAAGGTGGTGAAGGTCAAGGGGATTCTCCCCATTTAATGGGGAGTTGTGGAGGTTTTACCCTATTCCATTAATAGTGGTTAAGCCTCGTGTGGTCACCACGTCATAACCTCTCACGAGAGGTTATGCTCTGGTGGGCCCCACCACCATAACCTCCCAAGGGAGGTTAAGGTGTCGTGGTCCAACCTCCAACTCCCAAGATGAGGTTTTAATCACCCAATATCCACATGGAGATTAAAAATAAAATAAAGTGAGTTTACTTTATTTTATTACTTCACACAAAAACCCAAAAACTAAGTTTTATCCTTGACTCACTGTTATCGAAGTGAAAGTCTTCTTAAAAGAAAATCGGCGCCGCGAGTTCAAAGGTGCTCTCAAATTTTAATTCTAAGCACCAATTCAAAAGTTATAAAAACCCGCTCATACCTTTATTGAACATACCCAAAAAAACATCAAAAATTGATTCAGGGCACACCGAGCCTAGAAATAAAGTGTCGTAATCTTTTTTATACTCGTAATAATCCCATGTACTAAAAAAAATTCCATGGGATTTCCGGGTCTTTATAGGAGGAAGATAATAACTCTAATATACTGGAGGAGTAAATAATAAGGCGTTCTTAATTTATAATATATTCAAGGATGAAAGGGTAATTTTACCCAAAAACTATTGGTATCACAATTTGGTCGCACAGTTTCCCAAATAGTGCTCCATAAAACACCTCAAGAGGGAACCCACCTGGTTCATTTGCACAGTTTGGGAAACCATGTTGTAGACACTGAAAAGTGTGTAAGTTCTAGAGAAATTTCTAAAACGTAAAAGTGAAGTAATATTCGGACTCAGAGGCCCAGTCTGGAGGGCCTGCAGATGTTTTGTGGAAAAAGGGTGAAGAGAACGAAAAAAGTTCCCCCGCGCGGAAAGTAGTGGGATTCGCGAAGAGTCTCGGCGCAGGAAAAAAATAATTTTGCGCCCGTGCCCCGGGCGGTTGAACTTTCATTCCACCACCTCCGTCGCGCAATTATTTAGTGCCACCCTGAATTCCACACCGCCAGATGCCTATAAATAGAAGGCGACCCCTTCCTTTTCAAATTTGAAGAATTCGAACCGCCTATCATGCACGTAATTGGAATTCCGCGCACGCAAAATATGGCCTTCAGGTATGGTTCTTTTTCACGCCAAGTCGCCCCGAAATTCGCCTTCGCGCGAGATCCCCCTTGCTTAGACTAAACTCCAACCCCTTCGGGGTATGACCCTTGCGCACAATCCTTTCCAGGGCACGCAAGCTGGCCAGGTTGCGCGCAATTCTTCCTTTGCGCGCACACCCCTTCTTTTGCTCGCAATCCCTAAAAGTCACGCGCAAAACCTCAGCCCCCCTATTCCGTGCAAGCAACACTGATTTCACATCAGACCTCTTTTTTCGCGCAAGCTCCAAGGGTTGCGTGCAATCCCCAGGGCCCTTCACCTCGGTGATCCTCGAGCACCCTCTTGCGCGAACGTCTGATGCCCTCCAACTGGGTGTCACTCACAGGTTTTTCATACACTCTGAGCATCCACATCATGCATGTTTTTCCTGTGTAACCTTCTAGGCTCGTACGAAGTAACTTCAATGTCCCTTGTTCAATCCTTCTTGATGCGTTTCTTCACCTTTTTCTTCATCGCATAATCATTCTAACAGCTATTAATTCTTCGCATAGCCACACTAACGTGGACCCCTCGATGGTTCGCTCTGTGACACCCCCTCATTACAGCTTTGCTGATGCCTTCCCTTTCACAAGGAGCAGAGGATACCATTTTTGTAGGTCCTAGGGGTGAAGAGCAATACCACCTCATCTGAGATATAGGACGTTAAACTTCCAAGCATCTTGTCCTCAACACATAACGTTTAACTGTGACCTAACCTCGTGCCTTGCATGTAGGGTCCCCCCCGCCTCAGACATTCTCCATGCCCACTCATCTCCACGGGGATGGGATAATCCTTCATAGGGGGTGATTTATTAGAGTGGCATTTGTCTGCGGGGAAGGGCATCCACCTTGTTGTAAGCCCCTAGTTATTCTTGCTGGAGGCAGCACCCCTGCTCCTCCTTACTTCATCGGTGCCAAGGCTAGCGGAGTGCATGATAGGGAACGGGGCCCCTACACTCTTCCTGGGTGCCAAATCCCTCTACTATTGCATTTTTTTGCCCCTGGGCCTCCATCCTGGAGTAAGTACTAACACCATGGGCCGCTTAACGCGTAAGCCCCTTTTCACTTCCCATAGACGCACCCTTCTTGATGTGATCGCCAGGTCTCTGCTATCTCTTTTTTCTCACACTGAGCATGACTCTCGTGAGCTTAGAGTGAGCAACGACCATGACACACCTTGGGCCATCTCAGAGCGTAAGCCCCAAACTCCCCTATCCCGCATGACGTTAAACTGTCCAAACTAAACTACAAGGACTTTGATCCATGGTAAGGCATGGTACGTAGGAAGCCTTCATGAGGTTCACGCCCCACCACCTTAGGCCGTCTCAGTGTGTAATCCCCAATCCAACTCGAACTACGGGGACTTTGATCCTTTCTAAGGCATGGTATGTAGGAAGCCTCCACGAGGTTCAAGCCCCACCACCTTGGGCCATCTCAGAGTGTAAGCCCCAATTCATCCTGAACTATGGGGACTTTGATCCGTACTAAGGCATGGTATGTAGAAAGCCTCCACGAGGTTCAAGCCCCACCACCTTGGGTTTTCTTAGAGTGTAATCCCCAATCCATCCCAAACTATGAGGACTTTGATCTCTGCTAAGGCATGGTATGTAGGAAGCCTCCATGAGGTTCAAGACACACCACCTTAGGCCATATCAGAGTGTAAGCCCCAATCCACCTGGACCCCAGGTCCCTCTTTACGTCGGTTCACCGACTCCACCTTAGGCCATTTCAGAGCATAATCCCAAAATGCTTCCATCCCGCATGACATTACATTTCATTCCATTATGAACTACGAAGACATTGATTCTCCGCCACAGGGATACATAGGAGGCCTCCATGAGGCTCAATCCTATCACTCATGTCTCATCCTAATCTCTCCCTCGAGCCCACATGTCTTGGGAAGCTCATTCCCTAACCCTGAGGTTCCACTTCCTCTGGGTCCCATCCACACATCCATTCTCACGGGTCGCCTCTTCAGGTGTCCCATCGTATCATTGAACTATGTGGACTTTGATTCCCTACCACGAGGATATGTAGGAAGTCTCTTCGAGACCCAAGCCCAAAGCCACCATCCATCCTGATTCTTACTCGGGCCACCACATCCCGGTTGGATCATGCCAATTCACTCCTCATTCCCCTCCACAACATTCGGGAAGACACACACATGCTGGCACCAACATCGGTGTTATCTCCTAGTGGTTCTTCAATCTGATCCACTCTAGCTAGTGTTCCGATCAGTCCAATCCATTTCTTCTGGACATTAAACTTGCGGCATACCCAGTGTTAAACATGGTAAGCCGAGGAAGACCGCAGATACATGCCTATGGAATATAATTCCTCATTTTCAATGTGGGATGCCTCGGGATTCCGCACCCTCGTGAAGCCCTAAAATAAGGGAAAGAAGACAGACATGCCAATCCCCAGCATCAAGAAACACCAGTGATGCACCAACGTGACTACTCCCCTAACCAAAGGTTACTGCCCTGACCAGACTCCTTGGAAGGTCCTGAAAGAAGCAGTGTAATTAACCAGTATCCATGAAGATATGGGACTGGGAAGAGCTTCACGAACTACATTTTAAATCTATGAGGGAGACCTGGACTAGGTGATGAGCTCCGAGGAGGAATCCACGGAAGGAAGAATCGACATCTCATAATCCCGTTTCGATCAAGGAGAAGACTTCCCTGAATAAGGATCGGATGCTGCCCGCCATTGGAAAGTGGGAATGTAAGGTAACAGCAACGCATACTCTGTGTGGCAGATGAGTGCGCCCTAAAGAAAGTGTCAGAAACACATGTGGAAACCATTTGTTTTTATTCTGCTAAAAATTGATGATCCTGTGAATGGGCATTCAACTTAGGTTGCATGTTTATGGAAAATTGTATGCCCACTTCTTATCACTGAACACCTTACATAGTTAGAAGAAACCATGTGGACTGGGTGACACAACTTCTACTAACCATGATTCCCAGTGGTTTCATCGACTAGCTAGGGTTTTAGGCTCTGAACAAGCCATAAACACTCTCTTTTCCTCTATATCCTCACAGGGCATTCATATTAGGTCAAATAAAAATAATTATATAAAAAATTAAAGGATCCATACCTCTATGAAAAACCTATTTCTTACATATGAGATTATTGAATCCTCCTTGAGTCTCTATCGAATGTATGAAAAGGTACTCGAAGGGATACTATGGGATCAGTGGAAGCCCAATGTGGATATGCAGTTTAATTTCTCTATGTATGTGTAAAGTTGATGTGTTTTTTGTTTCTAGTGATTTATTGTTAATGTGTGGTAAAGAGTTAGGTGATTGAGTGAGTATCCACCCACTGAAGACCAAGGGAATGCTACCCCAATGTTTTTGGGTAAATCAATGTGAAGGTGATTCCATCATAAATAAACCCATAAATAATTGGCTTGATAGATCCAAAGAGAATCCTCTATATATAATGAATATAAAGTTGGTCCTCATGGGAAAAATGTTTTTCAATATTGAATGGGTCACTGGTAACAACATATTTATAATAGTGGAGTTGATTTTGATAGAGATAGCTATTTAGGTGTTTGTGTTTGACAAATTTTACATATATAATTAAAAGTAATATAATAGGGTTAAAGTATTAAAGAAAGTTTACTATGTATTATGGGAACAATTAATGGATCATGAGAATTTAAACCTCTCAAATCAATTTATTAAAATTATTTTTCTGAATTATTAGGTTAGATTATGTGATGTGAATGAGAAAGAGATGAGTTTCTTTGAGGAAACCATTAAAGTCAACTTTATAATTCTAGAATTTGTGTTTATGTTTGGAAAGTGGGAATGTCTAGGAATATGTACATGAGTTATCAAATACCGTGTATGAGTAATTATTGATACTTTTTATGAGTCATCTTTGAGTTAATGAAATGTTCATATGATTCATCCATACATCTATGAATGGGTCATCTCAAATTTTCATATGATTCATTCTATGTATATATGGAATTTAAAATAATACTTGACCACATATCAATTATCTAGACTTATATACGAGTCATTTAACTTAGCGTATGAGTTAAATAAATGTAATTATGATTAATTTAACTTGTCGGTAAGCATATTTTGTGGAAAGATCCATTTCATAATGATGATTTTGAGGTTTCCTGCACATCATTTTCATAATCATGAATTCTTAACTCTATGAGTTAATTGTAATATTTGTAAGGATCAATTCATAGTGAAAATTAAATGATTTTATAGATTAAAAATTCATTTTCCATAATTATTTATTCTGATGGGAAAAAATACTAGAAGATTCAAGATATATACATTAAAGTTAAAATAATCATGATACTTGGACATAAATGATTATATCATTATTTGAGGAAGATTAGATGTGAAAGATAATAGAGAACATTATTCTATAAAGTTTTGAGTTTCAAATGATTGTATTTTAAAATTATATCTTTGATCAAATGGAAGATTTAAATATTTATATGTAATAGTTATGATTCATAGAATTAAATATAAAAAATTGGTTTGTGATTTAAGAATGAGAAGAGGGAAATAGAGATAATATGATGTAAAAAATTTCAATCATAATATAGAGTCTGTATAGTATTTATGGGAATTTATCAGGATACCAATGAATTGATCCATGATGAAAATGATTTTCTATATATCCTTATACTACCTTGAAAGATTGTTCAAATTGTAGTTTCCATGGGGAGATTCAGACACCTCAATACTTATTAGAAAAAGAAATAACTGAATGAATAATAGAATGAATTTAAAATGAGTTGAAATAAAAAGAAAATAAAACTAAAGTAATTTTTCTATATACAACCATCTATGAAAATAGAAGATATATATATTTTGGCATGCATGACAAATTAATTTTTTTTGGATTATATGTTATCTTATTCAATATTTTTATTATTAAATTTTTTGGGAAGATATAAAAAAATGAGTGGATCTCTATACTGAAATGGTATTCAAATGGGGGAAATAATATATTATGAGGAAGAAATATAAAGAAAGTTATAATCGAGAATTAAAATAAATATTTTTATTGAAAGTGAGTAAACTATGAGCGAATAACTCTCTCTCTCTCTCTCTCTAAAAGAGGTGTAAGAAGAAGTTTCAATACTAAATTCAACATTATATTTCATGTACTATTTCATACCACACATAATGTTAAATAATTTTGAGGAAGAATATGAGAGAATAAGTGGACATAAGAATATCTACATTTTATTAACAAGAATAATCCCGAATCTTCTTTGTTTAATCACCAAGTATAATATTTGGCCTGTGTTTGTTTAAAAATAAGTGAGAATGTATAATGACCATATCTCTTATATAATATATTATGGAAGACATGTTCTTTAATGACTTGGTTTAAAGTGTCCACTAAATAGTTTCTAATGTAGAATTGAGATGTTGTGTAGAAAATATATAATGAACCTTTAGAATTATTCTTGAATAATTATAGGTATTCAAAGAATATTTCAAGAAAGAATATATATTATTAAAATATAGTTACATCCCTAGAAATATTCAATGATATACTTCAAGAATAATGGAATTTGAGAATAATTCGTGGGATGCAAGTATGAAGATGTGGTGTGGGATACTGTACCGATTTACTTGGGTAACATAGTGGAAAAACTCAATTATGGAATATAGAGAGATGGTGCAATATGATTGACACCCTGATCCAATGGGATTTTGATTATACTATTTATGGAAAAAAATATGTGAATCATACGTCTAAAGTAGAACATGGATCATGATTCCCAGAAAAATCCCAATCAAGTAAAATAACATGTTCTAAACTTTACATATTTATAGAATTACATATAGTTATATTTTAGGTTAAATAAGAAAATATTTTTCTTTCTTGTCTGACAACAAAGGTTTAAATTCCAATGGAGTTAACAGGTTAAAATAATAAATTATAATTTGTTAAAATATTGAGCACACATGATTTACTGCCTCCTGGGTGATTATGCACCATTTATATGGAACTAGAAGAGGTATTATAGTGCAAGGTTATCTCATATTGGATGTATATTATTCTTTTACATTTTTAATGAAAGTGGATTTATTGTGAACCAAAATTCAATTAAATTCTTATTTACCTAATAATGTACCATAATGGCACACCATAGGGTTGATCACAAGGAGGCTGGCAACACACACTATTTTCCTATTGTGACTACTATAAAATAACTAACATAAAAATATTAAACTAATATAAATGGGGGGGGGGTAATTAAAATGAATTAAATATAAATATAATATATAATAATGAAATGAAATACAAAATGATGTTAGAATAAATAAATAAAGAAGTTGTTCTTAGGAGGACGTGGTGGTCGATATCATTGTTTAAAAAGAATCTCAATATTCAACTCAATGAGGTGATTAAGACCTGTCACACCTCACCTTATCATTTGTATTGTCATCACCCCATAAGGATACCTCTACATACGGGGTAATTCTCTTCCTAAAATCTTTTAGGAGACCTCTTCACTGACCATCACTACTCATTCCATGCTTCGTCGTATGGATGACACAAATAGCGATGGGAAGAAAATTGATAAACGAGAAGAAGAAATTGGTAGTAAAAAAAACATGGTGACCACTCACCATAATCAATTTAACCAACACCAAAATTACCATAATTGAATAAATTATAATAAAATTAAAGCTCAATAACTCAATCAACTCACCATTCCCTTTGTAGAACAAGTGATGAGGATTATTCTCCATTTTTAGTGGAGTTGAGAAGGGAACAACTGTGGAAGAACACATAAAATAACAAAATGGAAGAAAAGAGGTATGAAAAGGAAAGATAAAATAATATATATTAAAAATAAAAATAACTATTATAACAACAATACTCAAACTTTACCCCTTGAAAATGGCTATCCTTGTAAAAAGAGAGGAGTTACAAATTTATAGAGAAAATGGGTTGAAGAAATCTCGCTCAATTCTATCCTCCAGAAGTTCACGATAGTTAGATACATTTAATTCCAAAATTGGTTAATTTTGACTTCTTAAAAGTTGTTCCATAACTTCCTCTGCGTCCCTCCACAAAATTTCATCCTTATTGGTCCATGTATAAAAGAGTTATGTCTATTTTGGTGTGGAACATTTAATCTGTCCATGTGACTCTTCATATTCCACAACTCCAACTTACAATTCAATTAAGACCTTTAATAAAGAGGATTCAGACATGGTCTCATTAATTAAAGTTGTTAATTAATTTGTTTTTACATACCCTTGTATAATTTCAGCTCCAATGGACCTGTATACTTAGAGATACAAGCTCATATTTAAAACATTCCAAATCTACACACAGTTTATGAGGTCCGAATTGTGACCTGATTTTGGGGCTTGAAGTGATTGATTGAGCTGGGAATACAGAAGGCTGAAATTAGAAAAATGATGTAATGAAACCTATAAAAAAGTAATTTCACAATTACTTTCATTATATAAAATGATATGGCCTAAATATAGAATAAAAATAATACAATTAAATCCCAAATTAAAGCCATTTTTGCAATTAAGCTCAAAATACAACTAAAACAAAAAAATGTGACAATTTTCAAAAAAATATTACTATGATGGGATTTAAAACAGTGAAATATAGTATAAAATATATGAAAAGTATAGATTTATCACTCCCCTGCACTTAATCATTTCACTCATGTTCAATCATCATATATTCAAATCAAAATTCACACAAAAATCAAAAATGGCAAAACATCAATGATATGTTCCAAAATGAAATTCCATCATGTATCCTTTATGAAATAAAAATTCCCCATAATTTTTATTCCTCAAATTTAAATTTATTAATCATGATGGCTTTTTATATGTTAATTATATGGCTTAGGTTTTGTGGAAAAATTATTGAAAAATTTAAGGCATGAAAAATGAGGTTAGACTCTTAAGCACAATGCATGAATATTCAAGTGAAAACACAATAATTTCTCACTCAATCCCCCTAATAGTGTGAAACACAACACAAAACCCTATTTTGTATAACATGGAACACGAGGCATAAAATTATTCTAATGAATGTTATCATCCATGTTCCCCCCCTTTTTTATGTATTTTTCTTTTTTTTTTGTAAAGCTCCAGAAAGGAACAACTTTATTTTCATTTTTTTTATTTTTTTCCTAGATAATGAGATAAAAATTGAATAAAATGAACTAATTACCATCATTACCTTTATTTTATAGAGTTAAATGTTTCATAAAAGGAAGTACAATGATAAATTCAAGCTCATCTCCATTTTTTTCTATTTATTTCATATTTTTTGAAGGAGAACCATATGAAACAAATAAAGTAGAATGAAAGGATTACACATGCCCGATTTTATGGTTATCCACTACCCAAAATTTTTACATACACCTCAAATCACTCACAATTAAAACAAATCCCAAATAAAGCACACAAAAGTCCATTCACCCACATTGAAACATGAAATATCCATGCAAAAATACCAAGAGTGCGAGTAAGTAAGGAAAAATCATCTTGTAATGTGGCTTAAACCTATAAATCAATTCATGAAATATAAGGGCTAAATAAGGATAGATCTAAAGTTATTTATCTAGATAAAATATGACTATCCAAACAAATTCCTCAATCATATAAAAAACATTACATGAAATCTAGAGCTTTGAAAGATAAAAGTCACAAATTCTGGTTCTCACACAAAATCCAAGAATCTCTCAAGAAAGTGTGGGTATTAGAAAGAATATTTCAGAGTGGTTTAGAATACCTCAGAAGACTAGAAAAATATTTGAGTCAGTGTTTCATGGGAATGGATTGCAAAAATTGGTCAAACTCATAAAAATGATTTATAATCCAATTCAAGGAAAAAGTTCTCAAATCAAAAATCATTAAAAATCCATTTCATCAAATATTTTCTCAACTTTCTCAAAATTAATTTGTGTTTAAAAAATGATCAGAATTTCCATTAAATCTCAATGTTGCTGAAAAGATTAAAAATAAAATGAAACATAAAGAACACAAAACAACTAATCAGGTTGAAACTCCCCCAAACCTAGATTTCACTACCCCTCAATGCAGCTCAACACAAAATAAAAATAAGGGCAGAAAAATAAAGGGAAGGAAAGATACAACTTGACTTTATTTTTCAGTGACAGTGTTGAGTTAAGATCCTATATAATTCCACTTGACCTAAAATGAATGAAATAAAGAGAACATGTAAAAAATAATTAAAAATAAATAGGAAAGGAAAATAAATATGATAATTCTTGGTTTGACCCCCCCAAGAAGGTGCTAGGTTTTTTATTACACCTACTTCAGTAGTTGCAGGTGTTTAACCCCTATCTGATGGTGTATGGGGTTTCATGCTCATAAAACACCAGAACATAGTTCTTCTAGTTATATTAATCTTGCACCGGTTATGGTGGAACCCATGAATTGATCACAACAACTTCTCACCCTTTGAAATGTGGTATAGATTAGAATATAGGGTAAGGAAGAAGACTGGATCCTCTATTTCTTCAGCCATGACTTCTGTGGCCACATTGACAACAACATATAGGAATTTCTTATGTGATTCCATTTCAAAAAATTCAGAAGGGAATTCAGAAAAAAAGTCCACTTGTATATGATTAAAACATGAAGAATCAATATAAAAATCGTCCCATTTATGTAGGTCAGCGTGAAATGTGATTTCTTCAGGAAATGCCTTTGAAAATTCCATCTTAGAAGGTGAATATTAATCATCTTACAAAGAAATAGAGAGGTATAGAGGTACTAATTTTTCATTTAAAAATATGTGACGATCACTTAAATTTTGGTCTTCAAAAATATCTAACCAATGTTCATCCAAATCATGTTGATCTCCCACAGTTGTATCACCTGGCATGTCATCTTTTGGAACCTCTTCAGGAAATGGACAAGGAGAGACAATTGTATCTTCAAGTTGAGTATTCAATTCTTCTTTGGGTTCTTCAACTACAAATTTAGGTGGAACAAAATTTACCTTTTCCTCTTCAGCTTTGTTCTATTGTTTTTATTGTTCAATCCATAAAACTTTAACATCTTCAACTTCAGCCGCCATCAATGCTACCATCTTTCTTGCTAGTTCAAGGATTTTGAAATTATTTTTAATCATCACAAAATCTTTTTCCATTTGGATAAAAAAAGACTCATCACTAATATAAAATTCATAATTAGGCCAATCATATGAAAATTCACTAAAATAATCCATCTTGACTCAAAAAAGAATGATATTCAATGATGCACTTTGTTTAGTTTTTGAAAATTTTAATTATTTTGTTTTTATGAAAAATTGTGCGTGAAACCACTTGGCCTCCCCAGAAATGATTCAAAATTGATAAAAGAGGCTTTGTCACAAACCAAAATTCAATTAAATTCTAATTTACCTAATAATGCACCATAGTGGCACACCCTAGGGTCGATCCTAAGGAGGCCTCTAACACACGCTATTTTCCTATTGTCACTATTATAAAATAACTAATATAAACATATTAAACTAATATAAATGCGGGGGGGGGGGGACTGAAATGAATTAAATATAAATATAATATATAATAATTAAATTAAATAAAAAATGACGTTATAAGAATGAAATGAGGTAGTTGTTCTTAGGAGGTTGTGGTGGTCGATACCATTGTTTAAAAAGAATCTCAATACTCAACTCAATGAGGTGATTAAGACCTATCACACCTCACCTTCTCATTTGGATTGTCATCACCCCATAATGAGACCTCTTCATACAGGGTAATTCTCTTCCTAAAATCAGCTAGGATACCTCTTCTTTGACCGTCACTACTCATTCCATGATCCACTGTATGGACAACACAAATTGCAAAGGGAAGGAAAATTGATAAATGATAAGAAGAAATTAGTGGTAGAGAAAAAATGGCGACCGCTCACCGTAATCAATTTAACCAACACAAAAATTCCCCAAATTAAATAGAGGTTAATAAAATTAAAGCTCAATAACTCAATCAACTCACCATTCTCTCCGTTGAACAAGAAATGATGTTAGTTATCCATTTTTAGTGGAGTTGAGAGGGGAATAACTTTGGAAGAAAACATAAAATAACAAAATGGAAGAAAGGAGGTAAGAAAAGGAAAGATAAACTAATATATATATAAAATAAAAATAACTATTATAACAAAAATACTCAACCTTTCCCCCTTTAAAATGGAAATCTTTGTAAAAAGAGAGGAGGTATAAATTTATAGTGAAAATGAGTTGAAGAAATATCGCTCAATTCTGTCCTCCAGAAGTCCACGACTATTAGACCTATTTAATTCCCTAATTGGTTAATGGTCCCTTCTGGAAAGTTGTTCCATATCTTCTTCTGTATCCCACCACAATATTCCATCTTGATTGGTCCATTTATGAAGAGTTATGTCTGTTTTGGTGCATAAAATTTAATCTGTCCATGTGACTCTTTGTATTCCACAACTCCCACTTACAATTCCATTAAGTCCTTTAATGCAGAGGATTCAGATGTTTCCTAATTAATTAAATATGTTAATCAAATTGATTAAAGTGTAATTTTTATGAACCACAATTCAATTAAATTCTTATTTACCTAATAATGCACCATAGTGGCACAACCTACGGTTAATCACAAGGAGGCCGATAACACACACTATTTTCCTATTGTCACTATTATAAAGTAACTGATATAAAAATATTAAACTAATATAAATGGGGGTAATTGAAACTCATTAAATATAAATAAAATATAAATTTTTTCAATGAAATACAAAATTAATTTATAAGAAAGAAAGTAAGAATTTTTTCTTAGGAGGTTGTGGTGGTCGATATCATTGTTTAAAAAGAATCTCAATATTCAACTCATTGAGGTGATTAAGACATGTCACACCTCACCTTCTCCTTTTGATTTTCATCACCCCATACTGAGACCTTTGCATAAGGGGTAATTATCTTCCTAAAATTAGTTATGAGTCCTCTTCTCTGACCTTCAGTACTCATGCCATGCTCCACCGTAGGGACGACACAAATAGCAAAGGGAAGAAAAATTGATAAACGAGTAGAAGAAATTGGTGGTAGAGAAAATAGGGAAACCACTCACTATAATCCATGTAACCTTCACAAAAATTCCCAAAATTGAATAAATTATAATAAATTTAAACATAAATAACTCAATAAACTCACCATTACCTCCCTCAAACAATCACCGAGGTTAGTTCCACATTTTTAGTGGAGTTGAGAAGGGAACAACTATGGAAGAACACATAAAATAACAAAATGGAAGAAAGGATGGCATGAAAATAAAAGAAAAAATAATATATATTAAAAATAAAAATAACTATTATAACAACAATAATCAAACTTTCCCCCTTGAAAATGGTTATCCTTGTAAAAATAAAGGAGGTACAAATTTATAGAGAAAATGGGTTGAAGAAACCTCACTCAATTCTTTCCTCTAGAAGTTCATGACTGTTAGACCTATTTAATTCCTGAATTGGTTAATGATCCCTTATTTAAAGTTTTTCCATATATTCTTCCTCGTACCTCCAAAAAATTTCTTCCTTATTGGTCAATGTATGAAACAGTTATGTTTGTTTTGTTTTGGAACATTTAATCTGTCCATGTGACTCTTCATGTTCCACAACTCCAACTTACAATGCCATTAAGACCTTTAATATAGAGGATTCAGATGTTTAAAAATTAATTAAAGATGTTAATTAATTTTTTTACATATAATTGTTGAATTTAAGATCCAATGGACCTGTATACTTCGAGATACATGCTCATATTTAAAACATTCCAAATATGCACACAGTTTACGAGGTCTAAATTGCGACCTAATTTTGGGGCTTGAAATGATTGATTTAGCTTGGAAAACAGAAGTTTGAAATGAGTACCATGATGTAATGAAACCTATAAAAATTAATTTCACAATTCATTTTAGTATATAAAATGATATGTCCAAAATACAGAAGACAAATAAAACAATTAAATCCCAAAATAAAGCCATTTTTGCAATTAACCTCAAAATACAACTAAAACATAAAAATGTGACAGTTTCCCATAAAATATTACTATGGTTAGATTTAAAATAGTTAAATATAGTATAAAATATATGAAACTTATAGATTTATCACTCCCCCAAACTTAATCATTGCACTCTTGGGAAAACATCATATATTCAAATCAAAATTCACACAAAAATCAAAAATGAGAGAACATCAATTAACTCTTCTAAAATGAAATTACATCATGTATCCTCTATGAAAAAAAATTCCAAATCATTTTCATTCCTAAAATTTAAATTTATTCAACCTCATAAATCCATCCATGACCCAATCACAGCCAACCTCACAATGAATTTTGTGTCACTCTTCACTCAAGAGAAATTATATCTAGATTTATGCTCATACTTGGAATGTAGATGTTTCACCATAGGCTTGTGATAATTCTCATATCTCCACAGAACAAAACATGAAAATTAATTTAATCATGAGGTCTTTTTCCAGGTTAATTATGTGTCTTAGTTTTGGTGGGAAAATTATTGAAAAATTAAATGTATGAAAAGGAGGTTAGACTCTTAAGCACAATGCATGAATATTCAAGGGAAAACAAAGAAATTTCTCAGTCAATACCCTTAACAATGTGAAATATAACTCCAAACCCCCTTTTGTATGAAATGGGACATGAGGAAAGAAATTATTCCAATAAATTATATCATCCATGTTATCCACTTTATTTATTTATTTTTCTTTTTTTTTGTAAAGCTCCATAAAGGAAAAACATTATTTTCATTTTTTTGTATTTTTTAGAAAATGAGTGGACAATTGAATAAAATGAAATAATGACCAACATGCACTTTATTTTAGATGGGTACATTATTCATAAAAGGAATTACAATGAGAAATTCATGCTCATCTCCATTTTTTTCTATTTGTTTCATTTTTTGAAGGAGAACCAGATGAAATAAATAAAGAAGAATGAAAGGATTAAAAATGCCCAATTTTATGGTTATCCACTACCCAAAAGGTTTACATATACCTCATATCACCCACAAATGAAACACATCCCAAATAACTCACACAAAAGGCCATTCCCCCCACACTCAAAAATGAAATATCCATGAAGAAATACCAAGAGTGTGGGTAAGTAATGAAAAATCATCTTGTAATGTGGCTTAAGACTATAAATAAATTCATAGAATATAAGGGATAATGAAAGATATATGTAAATTTATGTCTCAATATAGAATATGGCTAGAAAAACAAATGACTCAATCGTATGAAAAAAATTACATTAAATCCATAGCTTTGAAAGAGAAAAGTCAAAAATTCTGGTTCTCACACAAAATCCAAGCATCTCTGAAGAAAGTGTGGGTATTAGAAAGAATATTTCCAGGTGGTTTAGAATACCTCACAAGACTAGAAAAATAGTTGAGTTAGTGTTTCATGGGAATGGATTTCAAAAATTGGTCAAACTCATAAAAATTCTTGAAAATCCAATTCAAGGAAAACGTTTTCACATCAACAATTATTAAAATTCCATTTCATCAAAAATCATCTCAACTTTCTCAAAATCAATTAGTGTCTGAAAAATGATCTGAATATTCATTAAAGCTCATGGTTACTAAAAAGATTAAAAATAAATTGAAAAGTAAAGAACACAAAACAACTAAGAAGGTTGACACTCCCCCACACCTATATTTCACAACCACTCAATACAGCTCAACACAAAATAAATATAAGGGCAGAAAAATAAAGGGATGGAAAGATACAACATGACATTATTTCTAAGTGACAGTGTTGATTTAAGATTTTATATACTGCCACTTAAACTAAAAGTCATGAAATAAAGAAAACATGTCAAAAATAATTAAAAATAAAGAGGAAAGGAAAATAAAGACGATAATGCTTGGTTTGACCCCCAAGAGGGTGCAAGGTTTTTTACTGCCCCTTGTCCAGCAGTTGTAGCAGTTTAACCCCAATCCGATGGTGGATGAGGTTTCTTGCTCAGGAACCACTAGAACTTAGTTCTTCCAGTTATATTATGCTTTCAACGGTCATGGTGGAACCCATGAATAGAGTATAATAGCTCCTCACCCTTTGCAATGTGGTATAGATTAGAATATAGGGGAAGAAGGAAGAGTGGTTCCTCTATTTCTTCATCCATGAATTCTTTGGACACTTTGACTTCAACATATAGTGATTTCTCATGTGATACTGTTTCAAAAAATTCATAAGTAAATTCAGAAAAAAATTCCACTTGGATATGATTAAAACCTGAAGAATCAATATAAAAATCTTCCCTTTAATGTTGGTTAGTGTGAAATGTGATCTCTTCCAGCAATGCCACTGGGAATTCCATCTCAGAAGGTGCATATTAATCATCTTCAAAAGCAAGAGAGAGGTATAGAGGTACTGATTTTTCTTTGAAAAATATGGGATGATCACTTAATTTTTTGTATTCAAAAAAATATAACCAATTTTCATCCAAATCATGTTGATCTCCCACAGTTTTATCAGCTGAAATGTCATCTTCAAAAGCCTCTTCATGAAATGGCCAAGGAGAGACAATTTCATCTTCAAGCTGAGTATTCATGTCTTTCTTGGGGTTTTCAACTTCAAATATAGGTGGAACAACATTTACCTTTTCTTCTTCAGATTTGTTCTGTTGTTTTTGTTTTTGTTCCATCCTTAAAACATTAACATCTTCAACTTCATCCACCAATGATACTACCATCTTTCTTGCTTCTTCAAGGATTTTGAAATTGTTTTGAATCATCGTGTCATAATTTTCCATTTGGATAAACAAGTCTCATTCCTACTTGAAAATTCAGAACTAGGCCAAGCATATGAAAAATCACTAAAATAATCCATCTTGACCCAAAAAAAGAATGATATTCAATGAAGAACATTTTTTAGTTTTTGAAATTTTTAATTTTCGTTTTGTTTTTTTGAAAAATAGTGTGCGAAAGCAATTGTCCTCCTTGGAAATGGTGCCAAATTGATGAAATAGGATTTGTCACAAACCAAAATTCAATTAAATTATTATTTACCAAATAATGCACCATAGTGGCACACCCTAGGGTCGATCACAAGGAGGGTGCTAACACGCACTATTTTCCAATTGTCATTATCATAAAATAACTAATATAAAAATATTAAACTAATATAAATGGGGGGGATTGAAATGAATTAAATATAAATATAATATATAATAATGCAATGCAATACAAAATTAAGTTAGAAGAAATAAAGCAGGCAGTTGTTCATAGGAGGTTGTGGTGGTTCATATCATTTTTTAAGAAGAATCTCAGTATTCAACTCAATGAGGTGATTAAGACCTATCACACCTCACCTTATCATTTGGATTTTTATCACCCCATATTGAGACCTCTATATACATGGTAATTCTCTTCCTAAAATTAGCCAGGAGACCTCTTCATTGACCGTCACTACTCATGACATGCTCCACCGTATGGATCACCCAAATAGAAAAGGGAATGAAAAATTGATAAACGAGAAGAAGAAATTGGTGGTAGAGAAAATAGGGAAACTGCTCACCATAATCGATTTAACCAACACCAAAATTCCCAAAATTTAATAATGGTTAAAAAAATTAATGCTCAATAACTACATCAACTCACCATTCCCTCCCTTGAACAAGCGCCGAGGTTAGTTCTCCATTTTTTGTGGAGTTGAGAGGGGAATAACTGTGGAAGAACATATAAAATAACAAAATGGAATAAAGGAGGTATGAAAAGTAAAGATAAACTAATATATATTAAAAATAAAAATAACTATTATAACAACAATACTCAACCTTTCCCCCTTGAAAATGGCTATCTTTGTAAAAAGAGAGGAGGTACAAATTTATAGAGAAAATGAGTTGAAGAAATCTCGCCCAATTCTATCCTCTAGAAGGTCACAACTGTTAGACCTATTTAATTCTTAAATTGGTTAATGGTCCCTTCTTTAAAGTTGTTACATATCATATTCATTTTACCTCATCAAAATTTCATCTTTATTTGTTAATGTATGAAAGATTTATTTATGTTTTGGTGCGGAACATTAAATATGTCCATGTGACTCTTCATATTACACAACTCCAACCTACAATGCCATTAAGACCTTTAATATAGAGGATTCAGACATGGCCTCATTAATTAAATATGTTCATCAAATTTATTAAAGTGTATTTTTTGATAACTACAATTCAATCAAATTCGTATTTACCTAATAATGCACCATAGTGGAACACCCTAGGGTCGATCACACGGAGGCTACTAACACGCTCTATTTTCCTATTGTCACTATTATAAAATAACTAATATAAAAATATTAAACTAATATAAATAGAGGGGGGGGGGGGGAATTGAAACATATTAAATATAAATATAATATATAATATTTCAATGCAATACAAAATGAATTTATAAGAAAGAAAGCATGCATTTGTTCTTAGGAGGTCGTGGTGGTCGATATCATTGTTTAAAAGGAATCTCAATATTCAACTCAATGAGGTGATTAAGATATGTCACACCTCACCTTCTCATTTGGATTTTCATCACCCCATATTTAGAACTCTTGATAAGGGGTAATTATCTTCCTAAAATCATCTAGGAGACCTCTTCGCTGACTGTCACTACTCATTCCATGCTCCACCGTATGGATGACACAAATAGTGAATGGAAGGAAAATTGATAAATGAGAAGAAGAAATTGGTGGTTGAGAAAATAGGGTGAAAACTCTCCATAATCTATTTAACCAACACAAAAACTCCCAAAATTGAATAAATTATAATAAAATTAAAGCTCAATAACACAATAAACTCACCATTCCCTCTCTCGAACAAGTGCTAAGGTTAGTTCTCCATTTTTAGTGGAGTTGAGAAGGGAATAGTTGTGGAAGAACACATAAAATAACAAAATGGAAGAAAGGAGGTATGAAAAGAAAAGATAAAATAATATATATTAAATTTAAAAATAACTATTCTAACAACAATACTAAACCTTACCACCTTGAAAATTTCTATCCTTGTAAAAATAATGGAGGTACAAATTTATAGAGAAAATGGGTTGAAGAAATCTTGGTCAATTATGTCCTCCAGAAGTTCATGACTGTTGGACCCATTTAATTCCCTAATTGGTTAATGGTCCATTATTTAAAGTTTTTCCATATCTTCTTCCGTTTCCCTCCACATAATTTCATCCTGATTGGTTCATGTATGAAAGAGTTATGTCTTTTTTGTTACGGAACATTTAATATGTCTGTGTGACTCTTCGTATTCCACAACTCAAACTTACAATTCCATTAAGACCTTTAATACAGAAGATTCACATGTGGACTCATTAATTAAATATGTTCATAAAATTGATGAAAGTATATTATTTTGAACCACAATTCAATTAAATTCTTATTTACCAAATAATGCACCATAGTGGCACACCCTAGGGTCGATCACAAGGAGGCCACTAACACGCACTATTTTCCTATTGTCACTATTATAAAATAACTAATATAAAAATTTAAACAAATATAAATGGGTTGGGGGAATTGAAATGAATTAAATATAAATAAAATATATAGTAATGTAATGCAATACAAAATGAATTTAGAAGAAAGAAAGCAGTAAGTTTTTCTTAGGAGTTCGTGGTGGTCGATATCATTGTTTAAAAAGCATCTCAATATTAACTCAATGATGTGATTAAGACCTGTCCCACCTCCACTTATCATTTGGATTGTCATCACCCTGTAATGAGACCTATGCATACATGGTAATTATATTCCTAAAATCAGCTCAGATACCTCTTCTTTGTCCATCATTACTCATGCTATGCTCCACTGTATGGATGAAACAAATAGCGAAGGGAAGGAAAATTGATAAACGAGAAGAAGAAATTGGTGGTAGAGAAAATAGGGCGTCTTCTCACCATAATGGATTTAACCAACACCAAAATTCCCAGAATTTAAAAAAGGATAATAAAATTAATGATAAATAACTCAATCAAATCACTATTTCCTCCCTCAAACAAGCGTCGAGGTTAGATCTCCATTTTTAGTGTAGTTGAGAAGGGAACAACTATAGAAGAACACATAAAATAACAAAATGTAAGAAAGGAGGTATGAAAAGGAAAGATAAACTAATATATATTAAAAATAAAATTAGATATTATAACAACAATACTCAACCTTTCCCCCTTGAATATGAGTATCAATTGTTAAAAGAAAGGAGGTAAAAATTTATAGAGAAAATGGGTTGAAGTAATCTTGCTCAATTATGTCCTCTAGAAGATCATGACTGTTAGACCCATTTAATTACTGAATTGGGTAATGGTACCTTCTTTAAAGATGTTCCATATATTCCCCCTCATCCCTCCAAAAAATTTAATCTTTTTTGGTCCATGTATGAAAGAGTTTTGTCTGTTTTGGTGCGGAAAATTTAATCTGTCCATGTGACTCTTCATATTCCAAAACTCCAACTTACAATGCCCTTAAGGCCTTTAATACAAAGGATTAAGACGTGTACTCATTAATTTAATATTTTAATTATTATTTTTACATATCCTTGTTGAATTTAAGATCTATTGGACCTATATACTTCGAGATACAAGCTCAGATTTAAAACATTCCAAATCTGAGCACAGTTTACGAGGTCCAGATTGTGAGCTGATTTTGGGGCTTGAAATGATTGAATGAGCTGGGAATACATTAGGATTAAATGAGGACCTTCATGTAATGAAACCTATAAAAAATGAATTTCACAATTTGGCTCAGTATAGAAAATGATATTTCTGAAATACAGAAGACAAATAAAACAATTAAATCCCAAAATAAAGCCATTTTTGCAATTTAGCTCCAAATAAAACTAAAACATAAGAATGCGACAATTGCCCATAAATTATTACAATGGTGGGATTTAAAACAGTTAAATACAGTATAAAATATATGAAAATTATATCTTTGTCAATGTTATATAAGAACAATGACCAACTTTTATTAGATCTACATTTTTCCCAAAAATGTTATCATATTTAATGATGTACATATTTTAGATAAGTTAAAATGTTCTTTAGATGGTAAAAACATATTTTATCCCAATTAAAACCAAATTAGAGGCTTCATCCATTAAATTTAAAAAAAAACAAAGAAAGAGGAAATGAAGAAAAGAAAGTGAACAATGAATAATAAGGAAAACTCTCTAGATGAAGGTAGTCAGGGTGGTATTTTTTTTATAAATATATAGATTATTATTTCTTTAGTGAAATTTGAACAAGTTGTGATGATGATGATTTCAATGTATCTCATAGTGATAATTATTTTGAAGATAAATACTATTTTAATGAATTCCCTTTGGAAGTAATTACAAACATAGTTTTATATATCAAGGGAATTTATGATGAGAATTCATATCTAGAATAAAAGACAAATTTAATAAACGATTGATTGGACAAAAATTATTATCTAGTTGTTGATTTAATTTCCTAAAAAAATTAATTCAATGAAATTGAATATGATGTACAAAGATACATCTTGAAGTGGATATAATCATATAATGACAAGATTGTGTTTAATGAAGATCATATTAGGGCACATTCAAGATCGAGTAACAAGTATGTTTTTTAGAAGCCAATAATTTCTAATAATTATATATTGGGGAATTAATTATTTTTTTCCAATTCTACAATGGTCCATTGGATAACATATTAGGCTATAGAATAAGGATTAATTTTTTGTACAATGTGTTTATTCATAATTTTATTGAGTATATATTATAATCAATTCCAAATGGTTTTAGATGGATTTATAAATAGATACAAAGTTATTCATATATAAAATGAGTCATTAGTGTACGTGGGAGACCTAGTGGATTTATGTACTAAAGTATAGACCATTATATGGTGAAAGTAAAAAATTACATGGAATGTTTTATAGAGTTTTTTGTTTCATTTCATGGTGTTTATCGTGAATAACATGGATATCATAATTATTATCACACCATTCGATTGTAACACAAAAATATATATTTCATTTTTGATTAAGTGAATGTTAAATGATTTTAAAAAGTAACATAATGAATAAGGATCCTTTTATAAATTTTTTAATGGATGAAGTTTTGATTTTTCTTTTTTATTACAAAAAAACCTATAACTTTATGTGGTTCCTCCATTAGTTGACAGATTTTTATTTAAATGCAGTCCATGGACCTCATTTTTGGAATATGGGATAATTATCAATAATGATAAAAATATCACTCAATATCCTCCCTTCATATAACTTATAGACAGTTCTATCATACTACGTGATGGGAAATAGGTTCTGTTAAAGAGTTTGGTGAATCCATTGGATAGGGGATGTCACGACCCATCCCCCGGGGCCCGTGCCCTGAATACCCCATGCCCGCCTTCCATAGGCCAGGGGCTGGCGACTAGCACCGAAAGGCGTAATCCCTAAAACTGGGAAGGAATTTTCTTTATAAACTATAAACACAAAACCAAGCACACAACAAGATACGAACTCAAGAAAACTGTATAAGAAAAAGAGTGTTGAAATTAAAAGGGTCCAGAATAAAAGTCCAATAGTAAAGGTTCAAGTACAAATGAAATACAATATAACTGATGAAAAATAAATATTGTTACTAGATCGTCCTCTGAGGTTCCTACCTGAAGGGTAGGTACAAATCGCCTCCTTAGCACTCCATGTCCACCCATCTCCTTTGCTAACAGACACTTCGTATGGTCCACCTCTGAGTATCTTCTAGTCCTAGTACCCTCGTCCTCAGTCAGCGTTGTCTGTTGTCTGCATCCAACACAACAAGGTGCAGGCATAGCCTATGCGGGGGTGAGTATAAGGATACTCAATAGGTACCTCGAGACTCTCAAGGTCTCATAAAATCCACCAAAGATAAACCAAAATGTATGAAATCAACATATAACCCTACTTAGGTATATGCTCATACATATACCTACGTTTTCAAGAAATCCGTACCAATCATGAGAAAAACATTGAGGTACTGACTCAGATCACACCAGGTATATCTTTAGGTACGGTAGTAGAGATGATTAGTTATAAATTCCAAATCATCGTATTCTGTCAAGAGGCTCTGCTGCTGACCTGCACAGAATTGCTAGGAGCTGACCCACACAGGATCGCTAGGAGGAGACCCACACAGGATCACTGGAGATGACCCACACAAGATCTCTAGGAGGTGACCCACAAAGGATATCTAGTAGCTGAACCACAGAGAATCTCTGGATCTTACCCACACAGGATCGCTAGGAGCTGACCCACATAATATCACTGGAGATAACCCACACATGATCGCTAGGAGATGACCTACACAGGATCGTTGGAGCTGACCCACACAGGATCGCTAAGAGATGGCCCACACAGGATCACTGGAGCTGACCCACACATGATCGCTAGGAGCTGACCCACACATGATTGCTAGGAGCTGACTCACACAGGTTCACTAGGAACACTCTTCTCGTCACAGCCAGCTACTGGATTTCCGCACTAGGCTCTCTCATCTTAGGGAGATTTCATTTCCCCAAGCCACTGGTCGATTCTAAAACTACCATGATGTCCCATAAATAAGTATCTCGAAGTTTAATCACGTCATAGGGGTCTCAATGATAGACAGTGCGTCAATCAGATGCCTGGTTTGTGAGGTATTCACCTTTTAGTCTTGGGATCCCGATTGGATTCATGCTCGATCGAACTCGACCATTCCCCAACATTATCCAAAACTCCAGTGGGGTATACCAAAGGGAATTTCATGCTCCAAGATTTTCGGCGTCGCTGACAACTCGTCAAATGGATGTTTGGTTCCAAAGTTATGGCCCAAGTAATGTAAAGGGTCGTATCAGGTCCGGGTCCAGACCGAACTGGTCGGTCCGACCCGACCCGACCCGACCTGGGTCGACCCGGTTCGGGTAAACTCATCCCGACCTGTTGGTTCATGACCAACCTTTAAGTACCCGAATATTATTTTTAGGTATGTTTTTCTTTTTTCTGGAGTTTTTGAGAAAAGAGAAGTTTCTAGAATTTTTTGAAGTACATGCCGTGTCTTTATGAGTACATGTCGTGTACTCAGTTACCGCGGGTAGTCATGTGCTGGACATGTAGCGGCCATGCACATGGCCATGTGGGATGACCTGGAGGCCACACAAAGTGGAGTACGAAAAAGGTGAGTACATGCTGTGTACTTCAAAAGTACACGCCGTGTACATTTTTTTCATTAAACGCACTTGGGTTGTGTCTAATCAACAGAAACACCCCCTTCATTTTTTATATCATCCAGGTGTGCCATACAACCATGAATCTTTGTTGAACCACAGAGCGAGTATCTGTCCTCTGAATCGAAAACCGTCAGTTGTGTTGGAATCCCATTGGTGAGTTATCTCTTCTCCTAAAGAACCATCACTTGATTTCTCCTCTTTTGTGAGTTATCATGGGTTGAATATTTTATATGTTTTCATAGTTATACAGAGTTATAAAGAGATTCAAGATTCGTGGTTCATGTATATCGATCTCCCAATACCGAGGTAGGTGGTTTGTGAATTTCCGTTCAAAGTATTTGAGTATTATGTGAAAATTCCACCAAAACCATTGAATGGGGTATTGCATGTTTACCGTTTTACCCCTGCTCAATGCCTGTCATGCATGTGTGCTTGCATATATGTTATTTGGATATGAAAAGGGTTTATTTATATTCTTTGGATGTTTTTCCTTGCATGTTCTATTTATGAATGTTTGGTCCTGTTTAGCCAGTTTGGATGCCTTTCCTGTTTTCCATGCTTGTTGCTGTAGGATATAAAGTTTGTATTATGACATTCTTGATATGCTGTAGACTGTTAGCCAAGTAGTTCTATAGGTTTACTTTGGAAATATCACATTACTATGCTCGTTGACCTACAGAGGGTTGTAAGAACCTAGTGTAGTAGACTATAAGGGGAATTGACCCCGTGAACTTTTTCAGAGAGTCTTTGAGCACTTTAGGCTATAAGGGGGATTGACCGAGTGAGCATCCTCAGAGTGCCTATAACCACTTAGGGATATAAGGGGAATTTACTGAGTGAGATTCATCAAAGAGTCCTTGATTGCTTTAGACTATAAGGGTAATGGACCGTGCGGGCCTCCTCAGAGAGTCTTTGTTTTACTTGAATTACCTTGATTGCTCTAGACTATAAGGGGAATTGATAGTGATTGATTCTTCAGAGAGTCTATGAATGACCTAGGATATAAGGGGAATTGATGGGGTGAGCTTCCTTAGAGTTTCCTTGACCTTGGGGCTATAAGAGGAGTTGATAGTGAGTGCTTCATTAGAGAGTTCTTGACTACCTTAAACTAGAATGGGAGTTGACTGTGAGTTCTTCATCAGAGAGTCATTATATACCGAACCACAAGGTTTTGGCCGAGTGCACTGCCCATAGGGTTTCTTGTACATCTTAGTTAGTACCACATGGGATGGTCTTGAGCACTTCCTAGAGGGTTACCTTTTCATGTTAGATGATTGTTTCGATTGTTGTTTGATATTGAAACTGTGGATAGTTTACTACTGTGTACTTTCCTCTTTGTTGTTTTCTACCCTTTTACCTACCATATATTCACTGACTATTATGCCCAGGTCTTCGAGTGATTTCCTACTGGGATTTAGTCTCACACCCTAATTGGGTAATGCTTTTGGGCCCAAACTGATTATATTGTTGTAGGTATAGATAAGGAAAACTCCCTTCTACTTCAGGTACATGATATGCTGTGGAGTTGGTGATTATGAGACCAATATTAGGATTGCGATGCTGAGGAGCTGTTTGTCTTTTTATTTTGTACTCTTGTTTAGACCTATTTGTATTTCCAGCATTGTGACTTTTTGGGCTACTTTCCTAGACATATGTATCGTGCATCATTATATATATATATGTGTGTGTGTGTGTGTGTGTGTGTGTGGGTGGGTGTGTTCTCTAGTTGTTTGTTATTCCAGTCTTTCACTGTTAAAGTTGTTGGATATTTACTGCTTCTGCTCTTTTATATATTTATTTACTTCCACTGTGTACTCTGCCAATGTGGGAATAGTTTCCCCACTATCACACCCAAGGCCCTTTATGCTAGTCAGAATCCTCTAGTGTAGGGGGAAATTCACTTGAGGCCATGTGACCAACTGGGTACGGGGTGCCTCTAGGTGGATTCCGGAATCGGGACATTACAAAGTGGTATCAGAGGAATTCTTTTCTCGTGACTTACTATTTGGAGCCTTTATCCAGGGATATGAAGGAATAGGTACTTGGTAATAGGTTGTGCCCAGGAGTATCTAACCCATGTATAGGGAAAATCTAACCTACTCCGTTTATTGAAATTTTATGGTTTTGCAAGATTACAGTTGATTTGATTTCACCTTGAGTGATTCAGATGATTTGTGTTATTACTGTTGATGTTATTTAAGTTCTATTTCTATTACAACCTGATGAGATGAGGTTATTCCATCTCATTCATCATATAAGCACTTGCTAGAAACCACATGTCATGCATTCTTGCCTAGTCATCTATGATGCATTAGCGGTTTCATGTTGATGAGATAAACATTTTGTAGAATATGCATGCTATTGTGAAAGATTCATTGATAAGAATGCCTGTTGTTTTATAGGGTATTGTTTTGTGTAATTTTTTTCTTGAATGGGCACCAAAACTTTGGTTCTTGAGGTGTTATGGGCCCTCATGGACCGGAATTTGGTGGATCATTTCTATGTTTGAATTGATATAACATGTGTAAGATGCCAAACTTTGATTCATGGGGAGTATGGGCCCTCACAGATCGGAATTTGGCACTTTCAACGTTAGTTTTAGTGTTTTATGGGTTCCGGAGTAGTTTATGAGGCTTACTATCTAGAAAAAACCCAGAATACATGCCGTGTAGTGTTAAGTACACGCCATGTGTTCTTATGTTCGGGAAGAAACTATTTTTCATAAGTAAACATTGTGTACTTTATGTACATGTCGTGTAGTCTCTGACTGTGTCGTAGGCCATGTGGGCAGAGACACGGGATAGGGAAGGACTGATGGGAACATGCCATGTACCAGATGAACACACTACGTTATGTCGGCCCTGTGTCTGCTTGTGTAACTAACAACATGGATGGATAAGACTTTAAGCTATACACGTCATGTCATTATTGAACATGCCATGTAGTATGACCTAGCTACCCTTCCATGTCACGAACGACACAGGTCAGTGTTATCCCATCTCATACATGCCGTGTCCGTATGGAACACGCCGTGTAGTTTCAGTCGTGTAGCCGGCCGTGTAACTAACACCACAGGCCTGGTGAAGCTTGTCTAGTACACACTGTGTTTATTGTGAACACACTATGTATCCTGGTCTTAGGAGAGACACGTGGATTAATCGTGTAGAAGGACTTGGGTAGGGGAAGAGGATTCAAGTACACGTCGTGTGTTAAGACAACACGCCGTGTCTTTGGGGTGTTACATGACCAGTTTAGGCAGGAGTACACACCCATTTAAATTACTTAAGGGAACACAACGTGTAGTCATGTTTTGAAAAAATTGAATGCTATTTTTCTCCTATTCCCTTCTTACACTCCTTGTTTTTTTTCCTTTATAAACTTGACCTAAGGTGTGTGCTTGAACTTGCAGAGTCATGCCACCGAGACATCCTCCAGTTTTGCACCAGTTTCTAGACGGCGATCAGACACTAGACATGGATGATCAGGGATTATCTGCAGATCCTCTAATTGTGCTATCCTTAGCACTAGCTGTTGTATGTGACATAGGTGCGGATGCACAGTTCAGGGAGGGATTTATAAGGATGATTAAGACCTTTTATGGATAACCTCCTCCTACCCCGTCGATGGATAATTTGATGCGGTTCTTCTAGCAGCATCATCCTCCTACATTCTCAGGGGATGGAGGACCTCAGGCTGTAGTGTCATGGCTAGAAGCCACACTGATTATTTTTGAGCATCTGGAGATACCACCAGAGAAGAGGGCGAAGCTTGCTACCTACATGATCTGAGACTTCGCTAAGAGGTTGTGGGATGTGATCTCACAGGCGGGATACCAATAGAATTTGTCTTGGGAAGAGTTTTGGCGCATCTTCTATGATTACTTCTATCTAGAGACCTTGAGGTCCGATCAAGCCCGAGAGTTCATGAGTCTAGGGAAGGGTACTCATTCGGTTATGGATTATTCCTCTTGCTTCACAGAGCTCCAGTGTTTCACGCCTACTCCAGGAGGTGATGAGTTGTTCCTTGCATGGAAGTTTGAGGAAGGTCTGAGGCACAACATCTGATCTTAGGTGAACATCTTCAGGTTGAATTATACATCTTCTATCATCTACTAGGAACTGATCACAGAGCATAATATGAGGGATTCTGGAGCTGTGAGCTAGGATGGTTTGGCATCCAATGTTATTGCTCCACCAGCTGATAGAAGGAAGTTCTGTTAGGAGGGTGCTTGAGGAGATCAGAGCAGGCGTGATGCATCTTCCAATATCCAGGCGGTGTGCTACCAGTGTGGGTGGAGCAGGCATACAAGGCCACATTGCCCGAGTGACCCAGTGAAGGGCCGATCTTGCAGAAAAATGGGACATCTTTAGCGCTTTTTTCAGTTCTTATTTCCATAAACTAGTGACAGGGGTTCTTCTATGACCCCATGTTCTGGAGCAATGCCAACAGTTTCTCACCAGTTATGGAATTGGATTTCTTCTGGCCTTTTAAGCTGAGGTGGAGGCCGTGGCCATTGTGGCCAGTCACCATTCATTCAGTGACAACATAGTGGATCAGCTCAGAGTGGTTAGGAAGGGTCACATGGTTGTGGATCAGGCTAGACCTTTGCAGTGGAGCAGACCCAGTAGGAGCAGGATCCCGTAACTTCTACAGTTCGAGGTACGATCTTAGTATCATCAGTTATAGCTTCTTCTCTTTTTAATACAGGGGCTTACCATAACATTATATCTGTTTCCATTTTGGAGAGACTTGGGCTCTGCAGCTTTTCTTCCACCGATATCTTGATACTAGACACTCCGTTGGGGACGAGAACATCTAGTGTGCATTACTGTAAGGATTTCCCCCTTGAGGTTGGTGGGTGTCACTTTCTATGGGACCTCTATGTCCTAGAGATGACATGCTATGATGTTATTCTCGAAATGGAATGTCTAGTTCTCTTCCAGGTAGTCGTCGACTGTTACTGCCCAGGGTGAGTTTCATATCACCAGAGGGTGGATCCTTTCTTCATAATGGTTAATGGGATGTTCAGGTGAGCAGAGTGGGTCCAGAGAATCATGGGTTATGAAGAGTTATAGTGTAGATTTCTAGTCTGTATCTAGATGACCTAGGGACTTCTCAGTTGTACTTTCCTCCAGTGGTGTATCATTTTAGAGATGTTTTTACAGAGGACTTATTAGGTTTTCCTCAAGATCAAGAGGTAGAATTTTCTATTGAGCTTTTTCCAGGAGCAACACCGGTGTCCATTAATCCTTATTGGATGGCTACACCAGAGTTGTAGGAGCTCAAAAAGTAGTTGGATGAGTTGTGGGAAAATTGTTTCATCCGACCTAGTACTTCTCCTTGTGGTTTTCCTGTCCTATTTGGAAAGAATCAAACGATACCCTTAGGGTTTGTGTTGAATATCGGAAGCTGAACTAGTTGATGGTAAAGAACCGATATCCATTACCAAGGATTGATGATCTATTTGATTAGCTTTAAGGAGCCCGGGTGTTCTCGAAGATAGAATTGTGGTCCTGTTATCATCAGTTGCACGTTAGACCATCTGATATACCTATTAGAACCTATAGAAGCAGGTATGGTCTATATGAGTATATGGTTATGCCATTCAGTCAGATGAATGCTCCTGCAATTTTCATGGAACTGATGAACCGAGTGTTCCATCCATACTTGGATTCCTTCATGGTTATCTTTGTGGATGATATCTTTGTGTACTCTCACACTTGACATGACCATGCTACCCATCTTGAGATCGTTTTGAGTACACCGAGGGAGCATCAGTTATATGCTAAGCTCTCAAAGTTCCACTTCTGGATGGATCAGATTCACTTATTAGGTTATGTCATCTCAGAGATAGAAGTATCAGTGGACCCAGAGAAAGTGAGTGTTGTAGTTTTCTGGGAGGAGCCGAAGAACGTATTTGAGGTATGGAGTTTTCTAGGGATGGATGGAGACTATAGAAATTTCATACAGGAATTTTCATTCTTAGCTGCACCACTGACAGGTCTGAATAAGAAGGGTGAGATGTTCTTATGGTCAGATTCTTGTGAGTTAGCCTTTCATAAGCGGAAAGGGAGATTGACTTCAGCACTGATACTAGTATTTCCATAGCCAGGAAAGAGCTATACTATTTATTGTGATGCTTCAGGTATCTCACTGGGAGCTGTGCTTATGCAGGGAGATGGAGTCGTTGTGTACGAGTCATGGTAGTTGCGACCACATGAGAGGAATTACCCGACACACGATCTCGAGTTAGTGGCAGTTGTTCATGCTTCACTCTGTTGGAGAAATTTTCATCTAGGAGATAATTTTGTGGTTTTCATTGAACACAATTGTCTCAACTACATCTTCACTCAGTGTGATCTAAATTTGAGATAGAGAAGGTGGGTTGAGTACCTTCAGTCCTTTGATTTTGAGCTTGCCTATATGCTAGGGAAAGGCAAAGCAGTGGCTGATGCGCTGAGAAGAAGGACTTAGATACAGGTAGTTCAGGAGGCCAGCAGTGAGTGGAAGCTTATGGATCTATTCTCTGAGATGCATTTGGAGGTGCACAAAAGATAGGGCCATACTTTTCTATCTTATATAGCGGTTACCTCTAATATTCTTGATCGAGTGTGAATGAGGCAGCTATTAGATTTTGAAGGCCTAGTCCTAAAGGAGAATGTTTCAGGATTGGACCCTATTCCAGGATGGACCATAGGCAAGGATGAGATCTTGTGATTCCAGGGGTGCGTATGGGTTCCAGTAGACATACGCGATGAGCTGATGTGGCATTTTCAGTCCTCAATTTGGGAAGCATATCCTGACATCACCAAGATGTATTGTGATCTAAACCATTAGTATTGGTGGCCAGGTATGAAGAAGGACGTTTCTGGCTTCGTCATGAGGTGTTCCACCTGTCAGTAGGTGAAGGTGGAGCATGAGCGGCTAACAAGGATCTTATAGCAGTTACCCATTCCCAAGTGGAAGTGGAATGACGTCGCGATGGACTTTGTGATTGGGTTTCCAAGGTCTCCTTGGGGGAATGATGTAGTTTGGGTTGTCATTGACAGACTCAAGAAGGTCACTCACTTCTTTCCGATCAAGGATATCTTCAGTGTTGATGAGTTAGGATGGTTGTACATCTGAGAGATTGTATGTCTACATGGAGTTCCACACTCCATTGTTTTAGATATGGATGTGCATTTTACTTCTCGGGTCTAGAAGAGGCTTCAGAAAGCATTGGGTGTACATGTACTTTTGAGTATAGCTTACCACCCCAAGATAGATGGCCAACCCGAGCGTACAATTCTGGTGCTTGAGGATATGCTCCGAGCATGCATTCTGGATTTTGGAGGTTCTTGGGAGAAACATATACCTCTTGTGGAGTTTTCCTACAATAATAGTTTTCAAGAAAATATTCATATGGCACCTTATGAGACTTTGTACGGTAGGCCATGATGATCACCATTATGTTGGATGGAGGTAGGAGAGGCAGCATTGCTGGGACCTCGTCTTGTTTAGGAGACCACATAGCAGATAGAGTTGATTTAGAAGAGGATTTATACTGCACAGTCTTGAAAGAAGCCTTATGTTGATTAGCGGAGATGACCTCTGGAGTTTGAGGTTACAGATCAGGTTTTACTGCATGTCACACAGAGGTTGGGACACAAGAGGATTAGAAGACAGGGTAAGATTTTGTTGAGGTACATCGGGCCATTTGAGGTGTTGGAGAGAGTTGGGCCAGTTGCCTATTGGTTGGAGTAACCTCAGAGGTACTGAGATATGCATGATGTCTTCCACATTTCTCATCTTTGATGTTACTTCTCTAACCCATCTCACATCTTCCAACCCGAGGAGGTTGAGTTGGAAGTGGATTAATCCTTTGAAGAGCATCCTATCCGGATCATTGATCGCAGTACGAAGGTTCTTCGTGGATGGTCTATTCCTCTGGTATGGGTGCTTTGGCAGCACGGGCAAGTATAGGATGAGACTTGGAAGAGGGAGGCAGACGTGTGATCACAATGGCCAGAGCTATTCAAGGTTTCTTATTCTACGCTGCGCTAGGGAAATTTGAGGATGAATTTATTTAAATGGGGAAGTTTATAAGAACCCGGATCTTCCTTTCAGGTATGTTTTTCTTTTTTATGGAGTTTTTGAGAAATGAGAATTTTCATGAAATTTTTGAAGTATACATCGTGTAATTTATGGGTACACACCGTGTACTCCGTTACCGTAGGTAGCCATGTGTTGGCCATGTAACATCCTTGCACACGACCATGTGGGTTGACCTGGAGGCCACTTAAAGAGGAGTACAGAAAAGGCGAGTACATGATGTGTACTTTATTTTTTTCATTAAACGCACTGGGGTCACATCTAATCGATATAAAAACCCCCTTATTCATTCATCTCATCCAAGAGCACTGTACGACTATAGATCTTTGATGAACCTCTGATTGAGCGTCCATCTTTCGAATCAAATGCCATCAATTGTGTTGGAATCGCATCAGTGAGTTCTCTATTCTCCTAGAGCACTATCCCTTGATTTCTTCTCTTTCGTGAGTTATTGTGGGTTGAAAATTTTATACGTTTTCATAGATCTATGGCGGTCTAAGGATATTAAATCTTCTAGGTTCATGTATATCGATCTGCCAATGCTGAGGTAGGTGGTTTGTGCCTTTCCTTTCAAAGTCTTTGAGTATTAAGTGAAAATTCTAACAATACCCTTGAACGGGGTAATGCATGTTTACCATTTTACCCCTACTGATTTTCTTCCATGATTGTGTGCTTTCATAGAGGTTATTTGGATATTAATTGGGTTTATTTCTATGCTTTGGATGTTTTTACCTTGCATGTTCTGCTTACGACCATTTGGTCCTGTTTAGCCAATTTGGTTGCCTTGCCTGTTTTCCATGCCTGTTGATGTAGGATGGAGGGTTTGTATTCTGAAATGCTTGACTTACTATAGACTGTTATCAAAGTAGTTCTACATGTTTACTTTTTTCCATATCGCACTGCTATGCTCATTGATCTATACAGGGTTGTGAGAACCTAGTGTAGTAGACAGTAAGGGTAATTGACCAGGTAAGCTTTCTCAGAGAGTCTTTGTTCACTTTAGGATATAAGGGATATTGACCGAGGGAGCATCCTCAGATAGACTAGGACCACTTGGGGCTATCAGGGGAATTGATTGAGTGAGATTCCTCAAAGAGACCTTGATTCCTTTAGACTATAAGGGGAATTGAAGATGCAAGAATCCTTAGAGAGTCTTTGTTTTACTTGAATTTCCTTGGTTACTAAAGACTATTATGGGAATTGATGGTGAGTGCTTCCTCAGAGAGTCTATCAATGACCTAGGCTATAAGGGGAATTGACCATGTGAGATTTCTCAGAGAGTTCCTGACAACATTAGTCTATAAGGGGAATTGACTGTGAGTTCTTCCTTAGAGAGTCTTTATATACTGAACCATAGGGGTTAGGCCAAGTGCAATTCCTAGAGGGTTTCTTGTACTTCTTAGGTAGGACCAGAGGGGATGGTTGTGAGCACTTCCCAGAGGGTTACCTATTCGTGTTAGCTGTTTGTTTCGTTGTTTTCTTGATATTGAAACTATGGATAGTTTACTGTTGAGTACTTTCCTATTTGTTGTTTTCTGCACTTTTATCTGCCATATATGTACTGATTATTAGGCATATATCACTGGGTGGTTTCCTATTGGGATTTAGTCTCAAAACTAGTTTGGGTCATGCTTTTGGTCCTAAAAGGATTATATTGTTTCAGGTATAAATAAGAGAAAATTACCTGCTACTTTAAGTACTTGATATGCTATGGAGCTGGTGAGCATGGTACCAAGCTTAGGCTTGCGATGTTGAGGAGTTGTTTGTCTTTTTCTTTTTTACATTGGTTTAGCACAGTTTCTATTTCCAGCATTGTGACTTGTTTGGATGATTTCTTAGACATATGAATCATGCATCATTATATATATATATGTGTGTGTGTGTGTGTGTGTGTGCTCTAGTTGTTTATTATTCTAGTCTTCCGCTATTACAGTTGTTGGATATTTACTTCTTCCGCTCTTGTGTGTATTTATTTACTTCCATTGTGTTCTATGCCAATGAGGGGATTGTTTCCCCACTATCACACCCAAGGCCCTCACTGCTATTCGGCAACCTCTAGCATTCAGGGAAATATACTTGAGGTCATGTGACCAACTAGGTACGGGGCTCCTCTGGGTGGCTTCTGAAACCCGGACGTTACACTGCCCGTGGTTTGGCCTGGCATGTTGGGCGGCCCAACAGGCTGTGAGGGCTGTGAGGGGCCGTTGGTGCCTTGGGGCGGTAGAGGCCACAGGCCAGCTCGGGCGTGGATGGTGGCTCGGTCGCAGGGGTGTTGCGAGGGAGCGGGGCGTCTCGGCCCGGCCTAGGGTGGCTGGGTTGGGAGGGCGGAGGCCGCAGGGCAGCTCGGCCGGAGCGGCTTGAGGGCCACGGGGCAGCTTGGCTAGTGCAGCTCGACCACGGGGCTGCTCGACTAGAGAAGCTCGAGGTAACGAGGTGGTTCGGCTGGAGTGGATCGGCCACGTATGGCAGCCCGGCCGCTAGGCGACTCGGCTGGAGCAGCTCGGGGCCGTGGGGCAGCTCGGCCGAAGCATCTTGTTGGTTCAGCCGTGAAGCGGTGTGGAGGCCGTGAACAATGATGCTATGGGGCACGGAGTCCGTGAGGCGGTGGGGCGGCGGTGGCCATGGGTTGCTGTCGTTTCCTTTGCCGGCTTCGTCACCTTCATTGACTTTGTCACCTTCTTTGCCTTCATCGTGGTTCTCAGGTCCCACCAATGCCACCCGCCGATATTGGTCACCACCATCTTCCATTGTGATGAACACAAAAAACCTCAAGATAAACTATGGAGAGGTCAGGCCATGTTTTTCTAGCCCGCACCCTCCACATTAGGGCTGTAGAAAGAGACTTTAAAAGAATCAGGAATCAAGAACGACAACTCAACAATTTAATACAAATCGTGGATCAACTCGTCTTGGTTGATCCATGTTTTCCATGCTTTCCAAGAACGAGGAAAAAAATAATCACAAGAATTCAAAATTTCAATAACAACCCCCTACCTCGTTCGCTTGATTGTTTGAATATTTTCAGAGAGGAAAGAGTCGATGCCATTGGGAATAGACGGATGTAGGTGACGTCCGTGTCTCCTCATTCGTTGGTGGAGATGTTTCTCGTTGGCGATCATTCGATGGAGTTTGGAGAATAATTCATCAAAGGAGAATCGTTCTTCATTGGCGTTCATCATTGGAGATATTTTCTCCCAATTCTCCGAGATTCTACCTTTTTGTGCCAATAGTTTCCCCCAATTCCACCCAAAATGGGTATTTTCCAACTTAATAGATTATGTTGGCATAATTTCAAATTCTATTAATTAATTAATTGATGGGTGACATAATAAATTAAGGGGAGGGATATCATAATTTTGTGGCGAGCTCAAGAGGTTTCTCCCCACTTAATAGGGAGTTCAAGAGATTCTAATCCTCGGGTGGTCCCCACCACCATAATATCCACATGTGGGTGGTTACAACAAATAAAATTAAATGAGGGATTATTTTATTTTATTATTTCCCTGAAAAAACCCAAAAAATTATCTTTCACTCTTGACCAACTTCCATCGATGTGAAAGTCTCCTTAAGTGAATACCGGTGCAGTGAGTTCAACGGTGCCCTCAGATTTCAATTCTAGGTTCTGATTTAAAATTTAGAAAAATCCGCTCACACGTTTTCTAAATGTACCCGAAATAAAGTTCATAAATTCATTCCAGGCACTCTGGGCCTCAAAATCATGCACTGTAAATTTTTGTGGACTCCTAAAATTCCCATTTATTTTTTAAAAAAATTACACCGAATTTCTGAGTCTTTACATTCTCCCCACCGCAGGGCCCTACATCCCCGTAAGCTACTGTAACACCCCAAGATTTCACGATACACTTCTCTTTCAATAATGCAATAGCTTGCATTGTACGCAAGTTCGAGATTCTAACACGCCGCGACCAATCAAAGTAGAAGTTATGAATAGTAATACCCACTTTTTGAAATTATATAAATTTTATATTTCAAAATGGACTTCATTTTTGTATTCGGAATATCGAAATTATCCAAAGTTAATTTTTTTTTAATTTTCTGAGAACTTCCAATTTTTTATGAATTGTTAAAAATACTTAAAAAAAACTTTTTTAATCAAAATATTTTACAGTGATAAATTATACTATTGAGTGGTTTTAAAGTATAATTAGAATATATTTTTACTATTTTATCCAATGGTGGTCATTAGAATTAATTTCACTTTGAAATTGGACATAAACAATTGTCAATCTTTTGATATATATTGTTTCTTAAAAACAATCTATTTGTTGTGACAGTAGGAATAAATTATAAAATTAATTAACGAAACTAATATGTTTGGAATTTTGTAAAATAGATATCATTTTTGGATTCGGAATATCAATTATATCTTAATGTGAAATTTTGGCATTGTTCTGAAAAACTTCAATTTTTGATGAATAGTGAAACCACTAAGTGGTAGTTAAAAAACTGATTTTTCGTTTAAATGAAACATTACCACTTCTGTGATTTGATTTTCAAAAATCTGACATACATGGTTTTCATTAGGAAGTAAAATGTGGTTCAATGGGATTAAAAATAATTTTTCTTGTGAATAGTAACTTTTAAGTTTAATTAATCGCGATTAAAGGTAATTAGTGAAATTTAAGGTAAAAATGATATTATAAAAATATGAAAATACCTTTACACTTGTCCTACCCCTATTGGATGTGTCATGGACGACCAAGAAAATCCATGGGTCAACTTGGGGACCCCATGGAGCCACTTTGGTAGGAAAATGACATAAATAACTTTTTATTTAAAAATGTCACAAACAAGAGTTGTTTTACTAAATAAAATTTTAAATGGGGTTATAAAAGTCATATTTTTTACTATAAATTTTCATTAGAAATATAAAAAGAGTTCATACATCATGATATTTTTTTTATAATTTTTTGAAATTAAATAAATTAAATTATTTATGACACCATGATGATGCAGCGATTACCTCATTAATTAACGATTTAAATAAAATGAAAAGATAATGTAAAATATAAAACTTACACATGTCAAAAACCTATTGGATGAGTATATTTCGAACCCTTATCACCTTATCCTCGAAATATATAAGTTTGGGACCTTTAGAATCCAAAAAACCATTTCATAATAATGTAACATTTCAATCTTTCCAAGAGTGCCCCTTCTCTCCTCCTATAAAAGGCCCCCCACTACCTCCTTACTCACACCATCAAAGCCTTTTCGCTCGACCAAACTATGCACAAATACTCTCTCAACTTCCCAATATTACTCCTAGAAGCCTCACTTGGGGCATAATTCTTCCCAAGGAAGCCTTTGGCTCAAATCAAAATGAGTTACTCGATTTTAAGGTAATGTCTTCTCTTATGTTATTTTGTTTATTTTGCTTCTCCAACACCCTAAACTATTTTTATTCATTTCATTTGTAACAAAACCAGTATCCTAAATATACTAGGATTTTGTTATAATAAGTATTATAGCTACACTTACACACAACTAAATCTAATAGTTAAAGAACATACTGTTTCTGTGGATGGAAAATTTCCGCCTCACGAAACGATGATTGTTCGACACTCATATAACACCTTCAAAGGTGGCCATTAAGATGTCACAATATTTATATATGATATATAATATGTTTATGTTTTACATAAGATTATTTGTTTTTCATTTATGGCATACCTTTATGATTTCCATTATGGGTAAACGCGATGATTTCATTTTAGGAAGTGCGGACTACCGCCCCCTCAAAGTGATTTGAATCGTTAATGCCATATGCGGGATGTATAAAGGATGGAGTAAATGTTATTATACATTATATTATACTGGAAGTATATTATACCTTTATATAATTATAATTTCATTCCATTAAATATGAAATATAAATGAAAGTAGCGTTCATGCGTACGTACGGCTTACCGTCTCCATGAACGGTGCATTTCATTTCTTACCTCTAAATGTTATATAATGTTATAAATGCATGTATATAATGGATATATATTATATATATGATATATAAATCATGAATTTAATTCTGAATATTATGGATATTCTACCACATTAACAACTTGTAATTATAAGAAGTTTATTTTTGACTCAACTGCCAAAGATCGACAAAACGACCATTATTAACTTAAATAATTACATATTGTTCATAACATGGTAATAAGTGATATAAAAGGAATAATGAAATTGAAAAAGGTTCTTAAGCAAGTAGAAATTAACTCTAGTTTATTATTCAGTAGGTTAAATAATGATCGAGTCAAGTCGGACACGAGGTAAGGGAATTTCTTAACCCAATTTCCATTCTTTGGGTTCATCTCCTACTTTCAAATTATGTTATGATATTATTATGTCCTATCTTGTATTTGTACTTTCTTTATGTGTACTTATATTGAATACACATAATAGATCTATTTTATTTAAAAAAATGATCTTGGTAAGGACTTCGTCTCAATCTCCTTTCATTGAGGTATATTTTGTTTTATACACAACTTTATTTTATACGGTGTATAAACCCCTTTGGCTTTTACGTTTATTCAAAAGGAATATTTTTTTATACGAAGCATTTTACAAAACGACAAAAAGGAATTTTTTTCTTGTCGTACATATGCGGTGACAACGACTTATCCGCCTCCGTGAGCACTATTCGTGTTTCGACTTCCTCTACAAGCCATAACTTTCTTTTAAAGGAAAAGAAATACCATGATTTACTTTTCTTTTATTTTGGCATTGAAAATGTTTTTGATAAAGTTTTTATTATATCAATGTGTTTTATTGATATCTTGTGATTGAAGTGTGGAAATCTTATGTTTCCTTTATGCATGTTTTATGTGATACGATTATGTTATGTTTTATGATATGTTTAAACCTATTCATATGAGGAATGCATTGGAATTAATAAGTGACGGGTGGAGCCCAATATAGCTCCTCGATGCATCGGTAGGTCTCATGAGACAAACTAGTGTCTTGGCACAAGGCCTTGACAAAATGTTATTTGTAGTCTTGGCACGAGGCCTTGGCTACGTGGTTATGATAGTCTGGCATTATGCATTCCATCATTATGAAAGTGGTTATTGATATTTCATGTGATTATTCGACCTGTAGAATATCCATGCGAATATGTAAATGGAATTATTTCATTTTACTTTTTCCATATTATGTTGAAGTTCATGTATAAAAGGCTTTTGTTTAGTTATAGAGGTCCTTAAATGATAATGTTTATTTATGAAAGCTTCCGCTATATTGTTATCCTTACTGAGATTCTGAGCTCACCGCTTTCAATGTTTTAATATTTTCCAGGATGTGAAGAAGTATTTTATGAATGACCTGAAGGGATAATCAGAAGAGGATATGAGTGTGGACTATGGAGACTATGTTATTGTAGTTTTTCACTTTATGATGTAATGTAACATTTATGAATGTATCTAGTGTTTCCAAGGCTACTAAACTAATCGGTCTTTCGAGAATTGATCTTTTGTGATCATGCCAATGTTACAAAGTAATGCACCGACTCTGGGTAGCTGGGGTCGGGGTGTTACAGTTGGTATCAGAGGCAGTTTAGTACTAACCTTGGAAGCTAGATTTAGATAAACTCTGATTAGAGCACATAGCCCAAAGATAGACTTTGAGGATTAGTATAGAAGAACTTCCTAGAATTTTGGTATTATAGAGATTTTGTGAGTCTTCCGAGCAATACATACCTGTCTAGATACGAGCAGGTAGAGGCGGCTCTGGCACAGATGTACCAAGGGGTAAAACCCGAAAACACTGCTTTGACCTAGACTCGAACGGGAACTGGTTCACGACAACGGGCCTTGATGCACTCTTGGTTACGACACTCCCGGGGGATATGCTTAGGATAATTATCATTTTCTTTACAAACCACTATGAAGGGTTATGAGTATATACTTCCTCAAAGAAAACATTTTTATCGATTATATCCATAAATAGTTTAATTTATGTTAAGTATTTTACAAGTATGGAATTATGTATTTTGATTCATAAACTAATCTAGTGTATGCCACTATTTAGAAATGGCGCCTAGTGGAAGGAATGGAAACTGTATCAATGCACGCACTCCGTGTAGGGATTTCCCTCCTGCTCAAGATAATTATTGTGGATCTAGAGATACAACTGGTGCTGATCAACTTATTAACGTACTGGGACAACTCACTCAGGTTATGAATAATAACCTTACTCATATGGAGAACCCTGATCCGCAACATGGAGGATCAATGTTAGACCGATTCATGAGGCAACAACCACCAACAATTAATGGGGGGTACAAATCCATTAGTAGCTGACCAATGGATAAACTCCTTAGAGAAAATATTCCACGCCTTGGGGAGTAGCGAAAGGGATAAGGTTGTCATGGTAGTTTACCGCCTCACTGGAGATGCTGATCAATGGTGGTCATTGATTCAAAATACAAAGGAAGATGAAGAAGTATCAAATATGGAATGGAGGGAGTTCAAATAGCTTTTCTTAGAAAAGTACTTTCCCCGGGACCATAGAACAGATATGGAAAGGCAATTTCTGAGTCTGAGACAAAAGGAGGATGATAATGTCGCAAAGTATGAGGCTAACTTTACAAGGTTAGTGAGGCATGCTGCAGATTATATACGTAACCCAAGAAGTAAGATCGATCGTTTCTTTGATGGGTTAAAACCATTTCTCCATCGAGCACTAGTATCAAAATCTTTCTCAACTTACGAAGATATAGTCGCATGTTCTATCAAGACAGAAAAAGAATTATCTAAATCTTATGACAATAAAGTAAAGCAAGAGAAGAAGAGAATGGTGGAACAAGAGATAGATAAAGGGAAAAAGGGAAAGAAGGATTTTCCATTATGTGATAATTGTGGGAAGAATCACCCTGTTTCTTGCCTAAAAGGAATGAGAGTTTGTTATAAATATGGAGAAAAAGGTCACCAAGCTCGTGATTTCAAGGGAAACAAAGAGGCTATCAATGTTGAATGCTAAAATTGTAGGGAAATGGGGCATTATGCAAATGAATGTCCTAAGAGTCAGGGAAACTTACCTCAGAAAAGGCCAAGGGATCAAGTACAATCTTATGCTGTTACTACAGTTGAAGCGGAATAATTAATGTATTGGTTCTTTTGGACTCAAGGATTATATTCTGGTTATAAAAATAATGTGATATATATAAGGATTGTACTGCAGTACTTGTTGTTATCATTAAGGTTTTAATATGATAAAGGAAATCATATTTTTAGTATGTGACAATAAGAGAAACTTTACTTTGTTTAGGGAATCTAATGTTACAATTGATTTTGGAATTTAAGGACCCTTTAGAGAAAGTCTGGATGGAGGTATTTTGGATAACTATAAAGGTTGTAATGGCTTAAGTTGATCTTTGGATAGTATTGTTTAAGGTTAAAACATTTATGAAGATTATTTTTGGAATATTATAATACTATAGTTTTAGGGAAAGGACAACCTGCAGGGTGGGGCATAACCTATCGCGTCGGACAAAGCTGCAGGAATCGAACCCACAACCATAGTGCGGCAGGCCTTTATTACCTACCACTAGCCTACAGGAAGTCCCTATTTATTAAAAAATATTTTTCCTAATCTAAATGGTATGTGGTAATATTGAGAACCTTATACAATTAGGAAAAGTAGAATATTTTTGAGTTCTGTTACCATTTGGAGTGAAAGATGGGTTTGTGGTAAAAATTTATTAAGGAATGAAAGTCTACACGACAAGTAAGTATATTTCCGTACGTTCTTAGAAAATATCTTGAATAAATTCCTCAACTTTATAAAAGGTAACTTAAAACAAAAACGTTGTCGGTTAACATTTCCAACTGGGGATTCATTGACCGTTTAACCAATCAAAAGTTTGTGATTTTCTTGTGGTTAACTTTCTCCTAATCCTATTTTCTACAACTCTCCATTACACCATGATAGTTTGTTTCTCTTCTATATCCATATTTTCATAGAATCCTATTATGGGCTATCTCGGGTGACCTTTGTACTTCTCTTTCTTTCTTTTAATGTTATATTCTTATTAACCCTATTTCCGATGTGGGTTTTCTACAAAGTTATTTTCTATTTTCAACCATTTATTTTTGAAGAACATTTTCAAATTGCGAGGTCGCAATTTATTGAAGGAGGGGAGAATGTAACACCCCAATCTTTCACGATACACTTCTCTTTCAATAATGCAACATCTTGCATTGTACGCAAGTTCGAGATTCTAACACACCGGGACCAATCAAAGTAGCAGTTCTGAATAGTAATTCCCACTTTTTGAAATTATATAAATTTTATATTTCAAAATGGACTTCATTTTTGTATTCGGAATATTGAAATTATCCAAAGTTGAATTTTTTGTAATTTTCTGAGAACTTCCAATTTTTTATGAATAGTGAAAAATACTTAAAAACAACTTTTTTAATAAAAATATTTTACAGTGATAAATTGTAATATTGAGTGGTTTTAAAGTATAATTAGAATATATTTTTACTATTTTATCCAATGGTGGTCATTAGAATTAATTTCACTTTGAAATTGGACATAAACAATTGTCAATCTTTTGATATATATTGTTTCTTAAAAACACGCTATTTGTTGTGACAGCGGGAATTAATTATAATATTAATTAATGCAACTTATATGTTTGGAATTTTTTAAAATATAAATCATTTTTGGATTTGGAATATCAATTATAGCTTAAGGTGAAATTTTGGCATTGTTATGAAAAACTTCAATTTTTGATGAATAGTGAAACCACTAAGTGGTATTTAAAAAACTGCTTTTTCGTTTAAATGAAACATTACCACTTCTGTGATTTGATTTTCAAAAATCCAACACAAATGGTTTTCATTAGGAAGTAAAATTTTGTTCAATGAGATTAAAATAATTTTTTTTGTGAATAGTAACTTTTAAGTTTAATTAATCACAATTAAAGGTAATTAATGAAATTTAAGGTAAAAATGATATTATAAAAATATGAAAATACCTTTACACTTGTACTACCCCTATTGTATGTGTCATGGCTGAACAATATAATCCATGGGTCAACTTGGGGACCCCATGGAGCCACTTTGGTAGGAAAATGACACAAATAACTTTTTATTTAAAAATGTCACAAACAAGAGTTGTTTTACTAAAACAATTTTTAAATGGGGTTATACAAGTCATATTTTCAACTATAAATATTCATTAAAAATCTAAAAAGATTTCCTACATCATGATATTTTTTTATAATTTTTAGACATTAAATTAATTAAATTATTTATGACACCATGATGATGCAGCGATTACCTCATTAATTAATGATTTAAATAAAATGAAAAGATAATGCAAAATCTAAGAATTACACTTGTCAAAAACCTATTGGATGAGTAGAGTTCAAAAACTTATCACCATATACTATAAATATATATGTTTGGGACCTTTAGAATCCTAAAAATCATTTCATAATAATGTAACATTTCAATCTTTCCAAGAGTTCCCCTTCTCTCCCCTTATAAAAGGCCCCCACCACTACCACCTTAATCACACCATAAAAGCCTTTTGGCTCAGACAAACTCTGCCCCAATACTCTATAAACTTCCATATATTACTCCTAGAAGCCTCACTTGGGGCATAATTCTTCCCAAGGAAGCCTTTGGCTCAAATCAGAAAGAGTTACTCGATTTTAAGGTAATGTCTTCTCTTATGTTATTTTGTTTATTTTGCTTCTCCAACCCCCTAAACTATTTTTATTCATTTCTTTTGTAACAACACCAGTATAATCAATATAATAGTATGTTTTTATAAGAAGTATTCTAGCTAAACTTACACACAACTACATCTAATGGTTAAATAACATACTGTTTCTGTGGATGGAGAATTTCTGCCTCACGAAATGATGATTGTTCAACGCTCATATAACACCTTAAAAGGTGGCCATTAAGATGTCACAATATTTATATATGATATATAATATGTTTATTCTTTACATAAGATTCTTTATTTTTCATTTATGGCATACCTTTATGATTTCCATTATGGGTAAACGCGATGATTTCATTTTAGGATGTACGGACTACCGCCCCTCAAAGTGATTTGAATCATTAATGCCATATGTGGGATGTATAAAGGATGAAGTAAATGGTATTATACATTATATTATATTGGAAGTGTAGTATACCTTTATATAATAATAATTTCATTCCATTAAATACGAAATAGAAATGAAAGTAGCGTTCATGCGTACGTACGACTTACCGTCTCCATGAACGGTGCATTTAATTTCTTACCTATAAATGTTATATAATGTTATAAATGCATGTATATACTGGATATATATGATATATATGATATCTAAATCATGAATATAATTCTGAATATTATAGATATTATACCACATAAACAACTTGTAATTATAAGAATATTATTTTTGACTCAAGTTCCAAAGATCGACAAAATGACCGTTATTAACTTAAATAATTACATAATGATCATAACATGGTAATAAGTGATATAAAAGGAATAATGAACTTGAAAAAGGTTCTTAAGCAAGTATAAATTAACTCTAGTTTATTATTCAGGAGGTTAAAGAATGATCGAGTCAAGTCAGACATGAGGTAAGGGAATTTCTTAACCCAATTTCCATTCTTTGGTTTAATCTCCTAATTTTAAATTATGTTATGATATTATTATTTCCTATCTTGTATTTTTACTTTCTTTATGTGTACTTATATTGAATAAACATAATAGATCTATTTTATTTAAAAAAATGATCTTGGTAAGGACTTCGTCTCAATCTCCTTTCATTGAGGCATATTTTGTTTTATACACAACTTTCTTTTATACGGTGTATAAACCCCTTTGACTTTCACGTTTATTCAAAAGGAATCTTTTTTTATACGAAGCATTTTACTAAATGAAAAAAAGGAATGTTTTTCTTTTCGTACGTATGCGGTGACAACGACTTCTCCGCCTCTGTGAGCACTATTTGAGTTTCGGCTTCCTCTACAAGCCATAACTTTTTTTAAAAGAAAAATAAATACCATGTTTTACTTTTCTTTTATTTTGGTATTGAAAATGGTTTTGATAAAGTTTCTATTATATCAATGTGTAATATTGATATATTATGATTGAAGTGTGGAAATCTTATGTTTCCTTTATGCATGTTTTATATGATACGATTATGTTATGGTTTATGATATGTTTAAACCTATTCATATGAGGAATGCATTGGACTTAATAAGTGACGGGTGGAGCCCACTATAGCTCCTCGATGAATCGGTAGGTCTCATGAGGAAAACTAGTGTCTTGGCACGAGGCCTTGACAAAATCGTATTTGTAGTCTTGGCACGAGGCCTTTGCTACGTGGTTATGATAGTCTGGAATTATGCATTCCATCATTATGAAAGTGGTTATTGATATTTCATGTGATTATTCGACCAGTAGAATATCCATGTTAATATGTAAATGGAATTATTTCATTTTACTTTTTCCATATTATGTTGAAGTTCATGTTTAAAAGGCTTTTGTTTAGTTATACAAGGCCTTAAATGATAATGTTTATTTATGAAAGCTTCCACTATAGTGTTATCCTTACTGAGCATCTGAGCTCACCCCTTTCAATGTTTTAATATTTTCCAGGATGTGAAGAAGTATTTTATGAATGACCTGTAGGGATAATCAGAAGAGTATATGAGTGTGGACTATGGAGACTATGTTATTGTAGTATTTCACTTTATGATGTAATGTAACATTTATGAATGTATCTAGTGTTTCCAAGGCTACTAAACTAATCGGTCTTTCGAGACTTGATCTTTTGTGATCATGCCAATGTTACGAAGTAATGCACCGACTCTTGGTAGCTGGGGTCGGGGTGTTACAGCTACAACTCATAACTAGGTAAAAAAGTGGGTGTATTGATCATGCTTTTGATCCTTCCACTCCCATGTTCTCTCCTAGAGGTTCTCATGCTGTGAGAGAACACTCACCATAAGTATCAACTATCCACGAAGGAACCACTCCTATCGATCCTCAATCTATACTGGAACCTCCATAAATGTTTCCCCATCATCGACGTCAAGCTCACCATGGTTGATGATGTGAGAAGAGTCATGCACATATATCCTCAGCTGGGATATGTGGAAGATGTCATGCACCTGGTGCAACTAAGGTGGAATAGCTAAGTGGTAATCAACCTCACCAACTCTACTGAGGACCTGAAAAGGTCTGATGAACCTCAGATATAACTTGACACCTTGGCCAAATCTCCACAAACCTCATCGAGGTGAGACCCATAGAAAGACGTGGTCACCATCCCCAAACTCTAGAGGCACCCATCTTCTATTGGCACAATACTTTTTCCTGCTTTGTGCAGTCTTCATCTTCTCCTAGATGATCTACACCTTATCCGTGGTAGCCCGTACTATCTTTGGTCCCACTAGAGCTGACTCCCCTAGGTCTGTTCAGCACAAAGGTGATCTTCTAGATCGTCCATACAATGCCTATAAAGGTTCCATCCCAACGGTGGAGGGATAGCTGTTGTGGTATGAAAACTCCACCAATAGAAATTGATCCTCCCAACAACGACCAAGGTTGAGGATGCATGCACGTAGCATGTCCTTAAGGGTCTAAATGGTCTTCTCAGTCTGGCCATCTGTATGAGGATGGAAGGCGGTGATAAAATGAGGCTACATCCCGAAAGCCTCCTGCAACCCCTTCCATAGTTGGGAAGTAAAATGTCTATCTCAATCAGAGACGATCGTAAATGATACTCCATGTAGATGTACAATCTTCTACACATAGAGGCGTCCCAAGCTCTCTACTGAACCCTTCTCTTTGATCGGTAAGAAGTGGGCCGACTTGGTGAGTCGGTCGACGATCACCCAAATCGATTCATGACCCCTGTATGTACATGGAAGTCCTATCACAAAGTTCATAGATATATCATCCCACTTACACTCTGGGGACTTTAATGGCTGAACCAAGCCTGCTGGTACCTGATGCTCTGCAATCACTTGCTGACAAGTGAGGCACCGAGAAACAAACTCTGAAACATCTTTCTTCATTCCTGGCCACTAGTGTTGTCGTCGGAGATCCTGATACATCTTCTTCACTCTTGGATGTACTTCTAGATGTGATGATTGGAACTCCCTCAAAACTTCCTCCTGAATTGACACTGGTACCATGGTACGTCCTCTGAAGAGGATTATGTGATCCCACCTTCAGAAAATCCATCAGGTTCTTATCTTGTGTATATATAAGCATATCATGCCTCGCAGTCAGCGTCCCCATGTTGCGCCTCCCTGAATCGCTGAATAAGTGGCAGAGTGATTGTAAGATACTGAAGGAAAATTTCTCCATCACGTTCCACGAAGGATATCTGCAAAGTGGACAGCTGCTCCATCACCTCACCTAGAAGCTGTATACCAGACCTCCTACTAAGTGCATCTGCTACAACATTCCACTTTCTTGGAGTATAGACTATCTCGAAGTCATAGACCTGGAGGAACTCAAGCCAATGTCGTTGTCTCAGGTTCAATTCCTTTTGAGAGAAGATATACCTGAGACTCTTGTGATCATAGTAGACTGTAAACTGTTCACCCATCAGATAGTTTCACCACATCTTCAAGGCGAAGACCACTTCTACTAACTCCAGGTCAAGGGTGGCATAGTTCTTCTCATGTTGTCTCAACTGTCGAGAACCATATGCGATCACTACTCACTCCTGCATTAGGACACATCCGAGTCCGGTCCCTGATGTGTCACAGTATACTACGTACCATATTCCCTCCTCTAGAAGCCTCAAGATGGGGGCACTAGTCAGCCTCTGCCTCATCTCCTGAAAACTCCACTGGTATTTCTACGACCACACGAAGAGTTTCCCCTTATTCGTCAATGCTGACAGTGGTGCTGTAACTCTAGAGAAGTCTAGAACAAACCTCCTATAGTATTCATCAAAACCTAAGAAACTCCGAATCTCCATCACACTCCTAGGTGGCTTCCAAGAAAGTTCCACCTCAATCATCACTATATCCACTACAACTCTAGCCTCTGATATTACATGTCCCTGAAAGTGAACCTCTCAGATCCAAAATTGGATCTTTAAGAGCATACCATAAATACGGTTCCCTCAAAGTGTGTCCAGTAATACCTATAAATGATATGGATTCTCCTCCTCAATAGCCAAGTAGATAAGAATTTTGTCGATGAATACTACTGAAAAGTGATCAAGGTATGGATGAAATATCTTGTTCATGAGTCCCATGAACACTTCTGGAGCATTGGTTACCCCAAATGGAATAACCAAGAACTCGTAATGGTCATACCGACATATGAAAGATGTCTTCTTCACATCCTCATATCGTAATCCGAGCTGGTAATAGACAGATATGAGGCCTATCTTCGAGAACCACCGTGATCCCTTCAGCTGATCAAAGAGGTCATCAGTCCTCAGAAGTGGGTACTTGTTATTCACAGCTTCCTGGTTCATGTGCTGATAGTCGACACAAAGTCTCATGATCCCATCTTCCTTCTTGGCAAATAGAATTGGGGCTACCCAAGGGGAAACACTAGGCTTCAAGAATCCCTTCCCCTGCAAGTCCTCTATCTATACCCACAGCTCACGAATCTATAAGGTAGCTATCCAATACGCTGGTGTAGATATCGATGTCGTCTTGGGGTAAAAATCAATGTAAAAGTCTACCTCTCTACAAGGAGGTAGACCCGAAACATCATTAGGGAAGACATCCACATACTGGTCAACCACTATAGGATAACTCAGACTCTCAACATCAATTGCTTCAAGGGAAAGGCTAGCCAACTAATGAGTGATAAGTTATACTCTCCTCTTGGTAAGTCCATCATGTGCTGTAAAGGCTCCCTTATGGCCAATGAAGGTAAACCTAGTCACATCCTTGAAAACACACTACAATTTATGCCTAATACAGTCTATCTGAGAATGGACTGTAGATAACTAGTCCATACCCAAGATTACGTCGTAAGGCCTCGATGCTGCTACTAGGAGATCCCAGCGGAAGCTCTCTCCTCCAAGAGTAAGCTCTCACTGCCAGCACCGATGTGTAATCATTTAATCGAATCCCATAGGAGTCTCTAGAAATAAAGATCAAGCCAACGAATCCATTGGAATATCTGAGCTCTAAATGAGGGAAGTGGAAATAAAAGAATGAATTGCACCTGTGTCTATAAGTACTACAACTAAGGTGGAGTAGACATAGATCATACCTCGTATCATCTCTGAAGTGTAATGATGGTATTCCTCAACTACCTGGAGCTGAGATCTCCCCTATCCAACTGCTCCTTGTGGTCAGGGTGGACCTCCTCGTGGTTGTGGCAGTAACATCTCGAATTGTCGCCCACCGCCAACTACACGACTAGCACCTCTACCATGTATGCCTACTCCCTGTGGACCTCCTCGGTCAAATCTCTTTCTCTCTCTAGGAATTCCATCGATCTCCTGATCATTGTCCGTACGATGAGTCAGATAGTCACGAGCCATGTGACCCTACCCAACACATGTGTCACACTGCCCGCTCCTGGCATGATAGTCTCTGCCTCGGGTGCCTTGTACAACTCACCCTGAATCGTGCGGTCATCCACCTATAGTTCTAGTCCTCCTAGACCTATGAGACATATGTCTGCTGCCAGCTATATAAGACTCTGCTACGTGACAACTGGTGGTGGGTCTTGATGCTGGTGACTTGTCATCAAGGAAACTCTCCACTAAGAAGGCTGTCTCTAACACCCCCGCCTGCATCGGGATTATGATTGAGATCATCGAAGCCCTGGTCTCTTGCCTCACACCATATTTGTGGAGTAGCGTGAGTGGTCAGTGAACCTTGCTGAGTACCGAGCTACAGTCATGCAACCCCAATGTAGATGAAGAAGCTCTTGTATGCTCACTACGCAAAGAGTCTCTGGGACAAACTCTTCCTGAAACAGGCTCTCGATATCTTCCTAGACAAGCGTCACCTTATCGTGAACCTATAGCATCAAGGTCCACCATCTGCCCGCTGCTTCCTATAGAAGGCTGGAGGAAAGGATCATCATGAGATTGGCTAGTGTCCCTACCAGTCGGAAGACTCTAACTACAGCCTCCAACCAATCCTCATCTACCTGAGGGTCCGTATCTTCCCTGAACCCGGGTGGCCTCTGGAACTGGAACTCATGAAACTCGCTCAAGTGGCGTGTACTATCTACTACTGGGGCTGGTGGAATTGGTGGCCCAATGGGTAATGGTACCGTTGGTGCCTCCACAGGTTCCTCTACTAGAAGAGGGCCCTACAAAGAGGCCTCATCACTCAGTGGGATATCAGTGCATACTACTCTCAGAACCCTAGCTGGCTATCTGTGTGGAGGCATCTTGAAAATAAACAGGCTTGCCACAATGAATACATTATATTTGGTGAGTTGACTCAAGATATCACAAAGAAAACTCTTGGAAACACACACACAATCAGTGCTTTTGTGCACTGAGTCAGAAATCAGAAGTCAGGGTCCTTGTGTATGGATACGTCAGCCGCCGCACCAACACTGGATTCCATAAACTGATAACCACACTCAATACAATTAACACTATTGTCATTAAAAAGAAATAACAGAGTCCTATGTTTTGTGGTAAACCGACTCCATTGATACCAATTTATTATGAACCATCCCCTGGGGCTCATGCCATGACTACCCCAAGCCCACCATCCATAGGCCAGGGGCTAACGACTAGCACAGAAAATCATAATCCCTTAAATTGGGAAGGAATTGACTTTATAACCTATAAAAACAAAACCAAGTACACAAAAAGACATGAACACAAGCAAAACTTATAACAAGAAGAGATCTGAAAGTAAAAGGGGTTGGAATACCATCCCCATAGTAAAGGTTCAAGTACAACTTAAATACAATACAACTGAAGAAAAAGAAAGAAAATTACAAGATCATCCTCCGAGGTTTCTACATAAAGTGTAGGTACATATCGCCTCCTCATCACTCCATGTCCACCCATCTCCTCTGGGAACCGACACATCATATGGTCTAACTCTAAGCACTATCTAGTCTTGGTACCCTCATCCTCAGCAAGTGCTATCCGTCATTTGCATCCAACACAACAAAGTGTGGGCATAGTCCATGTAGGGGTGAGTATAACGATACTCAGTAGGGACCTCGAGACCCTCAATGTCTCAAAAAATACACTAAGGATAAACTAAAACATATGAATCAACAGATAACCCTACTTAGGTATATTCCCATAGATATACCTGAGTTTTCAAGTAATCCATCTCAATCATGAGGAATACACCGAGGTACTGACTCAGCTCATACCAGATATATCTTTAGGTAAGGTAGTAGAGATGATTAATTATAAATACTAAATCATCTTAGTCCACTAAGAGGCTTTGGTACTGACCTGTATAGAATCACTAGGAGTTGACCCACACAGGATCGCAAGAGCTGACCCACACACGATACCTAGGAGCTGACCCACACAGGATCTCTAGGAGCTTACCCACAAAAGATCATTGGATCTGACCCACATTTGATCTTTAGGAGCTCACCCACAAAGGATCGCTAGAGGTGACCCACATAGGATCGCTAGGAGCTGACCCACACAGGATCGATGGAGCTCACCCACACAGGATCCCTAGAAGCTGACCCACACATGATTGCTGGAGCTGACCTAGATAGGATCGCTAGGAGCTGACCCAAACAGGGTCCCTAGAGCTTACTCACATAGGATTGATAGAAGATGACCCACACAATATCGCTAGGAGTTGACCCGCAAAGGTTCGATAGGAGCACTCTTCTCATCACAACCATCTATTGGGTTTCCACACTAGGCTTGCTCGTCTCTAGGAGAGTCTATTTACCCAAGCCACTGGTAAATTCTACAAATACCATGATTTACTATGAAGAAGAATCTAAAAGGTTCTCTATGTCATAGGGGTATAAACACAACATACGGTGCGTCAATCAGACGCTTGGTCTGTGAGTTATTAGCCTTTCAGTCTCAGGGGCCCTGTTGGATTCGTGTTTGATCCAACCTGACCATTCCCCAACATTATCAAAAACTCTAGTGGGTTATACGAAAGGGACTGTCTTGAACCAATATTTCTAGTGCCACTGACAGCTCATCAAATGGATATCCGATGCCAAAGTTATGGCCCAAGTAATGTAAAGGGTCTTATCAGGTCCGGGTCCGGTCTGAGCCGGTCAGACCGACCCGACCCGACCTGGCCTGGGTCGACCCGGTTCGGGTCATCTCGGCCCGTGGTGCAGTCTGACCTGCTGGGTGGTCCAGCAGGCTGTGAGGGCCATGAGGGGCCGTGGGGTGGTGGAGGCCGCAGGTCGGCTCGGGCGTAGACGGCTTCTCAGCCGCAGGGGTGCCGCGAGGGCGCGTGGTGGCTCGACTGGGGGAGTGGAGGCCACAAGGTGGCTCGGCTAGAGCATCTAGGGGGATGCGGGGAGGCTCTACCAGAGCAGCTCGGCCGTGGGGTGGATCAGCTGGAGCGGCTCAGCAGCAGATGGTGGCCTGACCGTAGGGTGGCTCAGCCAGAGTGGCTCAGGGCCGTGAGGCGGCTCGATCGGAGCGGCTAGGGGGTTTGGCCGTGGAACAGTGAAGAGGCCGCAAGGTGCGAAGGATATAGTGGACGTAGGGTGGTGTCGTTGCCTTTTTCTCCTTCTTCACCTTCGTTGCCTTTGTCGCGGTTATCGTGTTCCATTGGTGCCACCCACCGGCACCTGTCAGCACCTTCTTCCATTATGAGGAACACAACAAACCTCAACATAAACTATAGGGAGGTCGGACCATGTTTGTTTGGACCTCACCCTCAGAGTTAGGGAGGTAGCAACTGAATTTAACAGAATCTAGAATCAAGAATGAAAACTCAACAATTTAATACAAATCGTTGATCAAATTTTCTTGGTTGATCCACATTTTTTATGCTTTCCAAGAACGAGGAAAAAATAATCAAGAGAATTAAAGATTTCAATAACAACCCTTACTTCGTTCGTTTGATTTGTTGAAGATTTTATAAGAGGAAAGAGTCAATGCTATTTGGAATAGATGGATGTTGGTGATGTCAATGTCTCCCCGTTCGTCAGTGGAGATGTTCCTTGTTGGTGATCCTTCGACAAAGTTTGGAGAAGAATTATTCAAAGGAGAAGAGTTCTTCATTGGCGTTCTTAGTTGGAGATATTTTCTCCCAATTCTCCAAGATTATCCCTTTTTGTGCCAAGATTTTCGCCCCAATTCCACCTAAAATTAGGATTTTCCAACTTAATAGATTAATTTGGCACAATTTCAAAATCGATTAATTAATTAATTGATGGGTGGTATAATAAATTAAGGGTAGGGTTGGCATAATTAAGTAGGGAGCGTAAGAGGTTTCACCCCACTTGATAGGGAGTTTAAGGGGTTTCAATCCTTGGGTGGTCCCCACTACCATAATATCCACAAGTGGGTGGTTACAACAAATAAATTAAAATGAGTGATTATTTTATTTTATTATTTCCACAAAAAACACAAAAAATTATATTTCACTCTCGACCAACTGTCGTCGAGGTGAAAGTATCTTTAAGAGAATACCGGTGCCGTGAGTTCAACAGTGCCCTCAGATTTAAATTCTGAGCACTGGTTTAAGAGCTAGAAAAACATGCTTTCATGTTTTCTGAATGTACATGAAATTATGTTCATAAATTCATTCCAACAACTCCATACCTCGAAATCACGTGCCGTAAATTTTCACGGACTCGTAAAATTCCCATTTATTTAAAAAACATTACCTGGAATTTCAGGGTCTTTACAGGGAAACCTTGTGTACTTAGATTCAGTTGATTATTACTTAGGGACCTCTATAAAAAATAAGGTTTTAGAATATATTGCATTAATTTTTTTGTACATATTTTTTAAATTTATCATTTTATATTTTAGTAGATCTTATGAATTGATTTTTTTAATTCCACTGTATATGGGAATTCAAATTTCATATGAATCCCTTCAAAAAATTCTCTCTAAACCCCTATTACGGTGTTTAAAATGCTATTAACATTAATGATTAACTCATACACAATAACATCATAATTTTTACAAACAACAAACAATTATTCTCATCATAGCTGTTTCATAACTTCATTGACCTTGTTGTTACATTCGTAAGATTTATTAAACATTATCTAGATCCCATAGTTATCTGGATTCATATCACTTATGTAAACTCATTCTATATTAGTTAGTATAAGATCATATTTTTTACTTCCCAATTATTCTCAATACTTATCTTATTAATAAATATTATTAAAACATGACCATTGATTAGAAATTTTACAAAAGTCAATATACAAACATTATCAATCCTTGAGGATAAAAAAATGTGAAATAAACCTCTCTATCTATATATAATAAAATTTCCCATTGAAATTATGGACATTATTTTATTAACTAAATTTATTTTATCTATATTAATTTGTGGTAAAAATAATTCAAACATTAAATTTATAAGAAAAATATATTAAATTTAATGAAACAAAAGTATATATAGAAGAACCTAAAATATAAATCTGGTAATAATTTCTAGGATCCCTGATGAGGTATGGGCATTTTAAGAGAGGATAAATCAATGGGTCCTTTTAATACCCATTTTATAAAAACATTTCTTCTTATTATTTATTTTTTAATTATACAAAATCATATTTTTTACCTTTATCCACCTATGGGATATAAATAATTCACCCTCATAACAGAACATTAAGATTTTGATGGTTCACTACTCAGTGTGAGTATTTAGATTATGGTGTGTTGCGGTTGTTTTCCCAAGTCACATGATAATACTATTTTTATCATATACAACCTGATATAGAAAGGTGGTGGTCTTAAATTCAATAAACATTGTATATTAACAATGGATATTATCTCCCATTGATAAAACTAAAAAAATCTAATGCATATCATGGGAAATTTTTCCATTATTATGGACGATATGTCTAATAAACAATAGATTTATTTTCTATATTATATGAGAAATTATGATCACATCAGTTTCATTTTCCTCTTCATTTTTAACTCTCATGCAGAGTTATTTGAATATATTATAAGAAAATTCTTCATCCACTTATTATTCTTCCAAATTTTCTCTCATTATCCTATAAAAAATATTCAATCAACTACACAAACCTCAAAACACCAATTGATTTTTAAATTTTTATTATTTTATTTATTGTAGCTAAAGATGTCATGACTATTGTTGTTATTTTATCTTAAATTTATAATTGTAACATCCAAACAAATATTAATAAAATACATTTACTAGGACTAAAAAAATTATATATTTTAAGGATGATTATTGCGTGGATAATTATTTTTTAAATTAATTGGTTTAAACTTGTGGCTTGAGAAGATGATAAGTTTTAATTTAGTATTTTATAATTGATAATATATTATTCTTACATAATACAAAAAATCATTATTCAATATTGTGAAAATATACAGTAACCCCAATAAATCTTTAAAACCCCCCACATCACCATTATACAACATCCTAATTTCCCTTATATGTCATTTTATTTTCTTAGTTCCTTTTAAAGAGAATTTTTACAATGATTACACTATAAAAAATATTATACATCCTTGGGATTTTACATATATATGTCATTAATATATTTTGAAACAATTATGCATCTCAATTCTATACACATCTCAAATATCTAGGCTTTTAATTTTTTTTACTCATTTTCAACTCAAAATATTTTTATCAACACTTTCAAGGAATTTATATTTCTTATTTAACACATTTAAGGTTACAATATAGATTTTACTGAGATAAATTTTTTGTATTACATTATTAAAAATAATTTGTATTTTTCTTTCCCCACATATGTAGACTATTAGCTCTCCCACAACAATCTGAAATTCGAATATACCCCTATGAAATATATTTATTTACCTATTCACTTAAAAAATAATTTCTTTTAAATTTAATTCTTTTATTGATCACATATAATCATGGTTCATATGATATATATTAGTGATGTTTTTTTAAACAACTGAAAACACATTATATTGGAAACTATTTATTCTTCTTAATAAAATTCTAAAAAAATCCCTCATTAAAACTCATCATTACAACTAATAGATTATATATCATTAAATACACATGGATTTATTGATAGTATGTTGATGGTGATTGTTGAGAACCATGATTATATGAGTATTATTAATGTTTAATCAGATCGAACCTCTAGAATTATGATATTTGTCAAATAAGGAGAAGTATGTTTGATTAAAGTGAAATTGAAGTGGATATGATTTAATATATTTGGTGTTGAAATTTATTTTAAATGAAAATTTAATTATATGAGTCATATTTAATATCAAGTAATTCATAGTGGTTTAGTTATGGTTAAAATTGGACTTTTAAAGTTTTGAAGAATACAGATGATGTTTAAAATTGTGAATATGATGTTTTCGATATGTTATTTTGTTGTATAAAAGGTTATCCCACAATATTTTTCAAAATTACACAGTTTGTGGTGAATAATATAAAATAATGTCACAACATATGTTGTCACATTGTGATTGAGGATGAATTTTAAATATGTTTGAACATCCCTTTCATGACATGAGGACCACACTATAAATAATAATTGTTCCACAATGAAGGTATTTCTCAAATTGTAATGCATGTAAGCATGATTTTTTTATACACACTATTATGGGGAATAAATTTATTATGATATAAATGATCAAGAGATACCACATATCATATGTATGAAGAAATTTATTGGATTGGTAAAGTGGAAAATTGTAATAAAATGGATCAGGTTACACCGTGAAGAATTCAATCACTCTAGAATGATTATTGCATGAATTTTTTACTTATTCTCAAGATTGAATGGTCTTTAAGGGTTCACACTAAAAGTGATATACCACACCAAAATAGAGAGTTGGTTTTTAATTAGTTGTTAGATAAATGATGTACTACACAATAATTTTCCATGATTTTGTTGTGAAGAACATGCACTATATGAAAAATAATACTTTATGGTGGTCTATCAGAATGAGTTCCAAAAAACCAATAAATATTACTTATCCCATGTTTCTTAACCATTAATCCTAGTTATTTATTGATTTTTTAATATAACCATAGAAAAGGTAAATACTATTAGAAGGTTTTTAAATAACAATGCCAGTATAAAGATTCCCAATGATTATTAAAAAATTATTTCTAGTTAAACACTATTTTCATAGAGAAATATCCTTTCCTTTATTCCCCTTATTCTTTTTTCTCCGTGAATCATTTGAACCACTTACACTACTCTTTACATATTTAATTAGTATATCCATTCATTATATTGTCAACCTCATTGATCTATAGTGCAAGGTAAGTTCCCAGAAGCACTATTATTCTTATATATATATATATATATATATATTATAACCCTATATTTCAATGTCTTCTATGAGATTTATTTAAGAATTTTGTATTTTTTATATTTAGATATTTTTATTAATTAAATATAAATTTTTTTTATCATATTATTGGTTCATCTTGTAAAACTACCATACTTGGAAAATTTTAAGGACCCAAAGGCTTATGTCGACACTCCCTTTCCCTCATAATCCCCAAGTAGTCTAGCTCTAGTCATCCCTGAATTTTTACGCCAGTGATCTGGTAATGTACTTATGGTTTTGATGAATTAATATTTTATTTATTAAATAAAATTTAGTTAATTTTTTTCATTATTATTAGGATATTTTTTAGATTAGCTTTGTTTTCTTGAACTATTTTATTTTGATGCATTTAGGTATGCCGTTTTCATTTCCGTATTTTCTTTATTAATATATAGTAGATTAAATATTATTTTATTATTTTATATTTATTTTATATTTTTTTATTTATGTATTTTAGTTTCATATTATATAGATATTATTTTTTTATTCAATTTTGTTTTTTATTCTCTGATGACTGAATAAAACTTTTTAATTATTTTTCAATGATTTATTATTTATTTATTCCTATAGTGTTTTTTAATTTTTTATTTTTTATTTTCACACATTATATGATTGTGTTTTGTTTTTAATATTCAAAATTTATGGATATATAAAATATTTAAAATTAAATAGTTTTAAGATAAGAAATTAAAATATAAATTACAAATTAAAGAAACTAAAAAATACACGTGTATTTATTATTCACATAAAAAATAAGAAATTATTTCAATAAAACATTTAAATTTATGTTATGTTTTATTTTTATATATGTTATAGGATGTATTTATATCATAAACTATTAAATAATAATATCATTTGATTCTGATTATTTTTTATTTGATGACTTTTTCGCTATAATATTTTACAGAAGTCAATATATTTTATCATATTAATGTTTTGATATAAAATAAATCGTATGATTTTTATAACATGATTTTAATTAATTATTTAATTTTATGTCGTTTATATATATATATATTTATCAATATGATACAAATATAAAGATTTCGGATTATTTTACCCAAGAAAAACCTTTTTTCTAGGGTTAGGTCCATTTTTAGATTTTTCTATTAAAAATTGATCTATTTATAGAAGAATAAAATTTCCATGTACAAATTTTAATTTTCGATGATGGTTGGAATGGATTAAAGTTTATGAGAACAAACTATTAAAAAAGATCCACCTTTATATATGAGATAGATTTTACACAAGGAATTAGATATTATTGAATGTATATTGTGTAACCATTATCAGTATGAACAACCTACTACCCTGATAGTTTAGAATGAAATTTAGAAATTGATTAAGGATTTTTTTGGAATTATATCATAACATTATGATGATTGTAACATGTTAGCTGTAACGATAAGAATTTTTTTAAATAAAATTCCATTTTTTATTTAATTAAATGTCTTATTATATATTATTGTTATAGAAGAGACATGAACTTATTAGAATCATTGTTATTATTCCCTTGATAAATCCCAAGATTATACCCAACAACTAAAGTATGAGTGAAACCATATACGGGATATGTTAAATCTAGTCTAGATCAATACCCAAACCATGTACATCAAACCATCTGATGAAATTCTCACCATCACACACCATACCCTTAGTGCATTTCCTGGTGTAATAAAGGTATATATATCATGACTCTAATAATTTTAATATTTATATTTTATATAATAATTAATATTTTTTCTTCTTCTTATTATTATTTTATAATTTTTTTATTTTGATACTATAAAAGATAAATTATAATTTTTGGGTAATATTAAATATTAATTAAGAAATTTATTATGATAAATTAATGGATATTTAAAATAAATAATATTTTAATAAAATATTATTTTTAGATAGTTTTTATTAAATATAAAAGAGCATATAATTTTTATAAAGTGAAATGTAATGTTTATAAGGTTTATAAGACTATAATTTCCAAAAAAAACATCATTTCTTGATAAATTTTGATTCTATTTTAAAAGGAAAAAATTAATATATTTATAAAATTATTTTGATAAAATAAATATTTTTTTTGGAATCAGCATGTCAAAATAATCCAATGGGTATTTTTTTAATTTTCTTAGATAATAAAATTTTCAGGTAAAAATTAAATACAATATAAATATACAATATGTATTTTGACATCATAATGACCCAAAAGTTATGTAATAAATGATATAAAAGGTATACATAGAAAAGTATATGTTTACCCAATAAATTAATGTGTTTTTAGGGTATTTTATTAATTTTATAAAGCTTTTATGGATCTTTCAAAACCTATACTATAATTTTAGGTTTTAAAATCATTTCTTGAAGAAAAAGAATAACTTCCACATCACTAAGGGTAATATTTTAATATATTCAGAATTTAAAATAATAAAATAATTAAATAAAATCCAATTTAGTAGAAAAATGGGGAAATCCATGGTAAGGTTTGTAGTTTTGATTGCTTTATTATATAGATTGTAAAACCTATGTTTGCGAAATAATCAGGAACTCAACTATCTTTTCCTATATATACCCACCAAATCACCCATTCAAATTCACTCAAAAACCTTGGATAATTTCAATAATCTTCCCTCACATCTCTGGAGTCCTCATAATGTTCCCCAAATCTCTCAAGAATCTCCTTCCATGCTTTTGGAATCACTATATCAAGGTATGGTATCCTCTCCCTATTCCCTTTATTTAAACATCTTCATTATCTTATGCCTTTTATATTTAATTAATATTATTGGTATATGTTTTTCCATATACCCCTTATTACCATTGTTATTTAAAAATTATTATATAACCCTTTAACTCTCATTAATCCCTCCCATGAACATTTATGTTCCCCTGTTATGTTGCCGAAATTTTACTGCAATTTTACATGAAAAACAATTGTATAGTAAATACTCATATTGATCTAATATAAATGGTTTTCACCTTTATGGAATTATAATTATTTTATTGGGTAATTAAAAGTATGTAACCCACAGTCCAATATCTTGGGATTAAATATTATGAAATAATTTCTTATTTGTATGATCTATGTCGCACAGTTATGCATGTACATGTTATGATTATGATGGGTATGCTTAGATATCACTCCAATGAATTGGGTAAGGTTTTTAATCTCATGAGATACAATGTATGGTGTATTCTAGGTTATCCTAATCACATTATGTTTTGTTTTATTGATTTTTAACCTTGACTTATTCTTAGTATTTCATGTTTAATGTTTTCATGTTACCTTTATGTTATAATGTTATATAATGCCTCGTTATTCATGTTTTTTATTCCCACCCCTTTTATGTCCCATTAATATGTCTATTTTATAACATGTAATACATTATTTATGTTATTAATTTTTTATTCCCTTTATGGGATTCTTATATCACCCCCTATTATGTATGTCCCTAGGTAATACCATGCAATTTTAAGAACGATGGAATAATATGACAATGTTAAGGAAGTTTTCAATAATGATGATGTATCCCTTATTTTAATTAGTTATGTAATGTACATAATAACTATGTACACTAGACTCATTTATATTCTAGGTTGAATTAGGTGTACCATTATGTAATTAATATTAATATTTAATAAAGTCAAGGGTTTTTATAGTTTGTATTAAATGAAAGTGTAGTTATTTTTGGGATTAAAATTATAAAACATTAGAGAAATATTTAGGGAAAACAATAAACATAATAAGACATACTTATATTTTGTAAAATAATAGAGTAATTGGTTTTCTATAAAATAAATCCATGTATGGATACTACTATTTTATGTGGCTCTCATATAGATGTACCTTGGGGTAAAACATGAAAACACTAATTTGAGATAGAGATGATTGGGAAATGATACACAACAATGGCCCTTACTGTGAACCTGGTTCGATACGCCCAAGGGATATTCTTTGGTATATTAACAATATCATTGGGAACATTATTAAGTTAAAAAATTCCCATAAGTGCATATGTTAGAAAATATATCATGGATTGAATCCTAGAAATTAATACATTAAAGAAATATAATTAATTTATAACTATCATTGGATTTACATTTATGTTTTTTATAGTTTAAAAATACTCATACATAATTTTCCCTTTATTCTATCCAATTTCTTTAAATAAGAGGAAATGAGTAAACAACCAATGTGAAAGACAATGTGATGACTACCCAAAATAGATACCCTACCCAAGGGGAGTAGAAATCACCAACTTTGTGAGGATACTCTCTTAGTTGATAGAGGTTATAAATAGATATCAAAATTAGTAGGAACACCTAAATCACCCAAAATAAGAAGAAATTGACACCTTTATGAGAAAAAATCCTCTGACATTCAATGGATAATTAAAACCCTTAATCATGGAACAATGGATCAAGTCATTGAGAAGATCTTATCCATCCTTCAATGCTCTAAGCAAGAGAAGGCTATACTGGTTGTTTATCATATAGAGAGATTAACTTATATGTGGTGAAAATTTATAATTAATAAAATGACTAAGGAAGAGATAAAAAATTTGGGGTGGAGGGATTTATAGGAAATATATTTTTATTTTTTTTACTCAAACTCCACAACATAAACTGTGTCACGAACCAACCTGGGTCGACCCTGAACCGGTCACCCGAGCCGGTCCACGACATGGCCCGAGAGGCGTTCCCGATCCTCCCGGGCTGGCGACAAGCACCAGGGCATCAACTGAGGCTATGGGAACGATTTCTCCCAATATAAATAAATAAGATAGCGAAAATAATACAGAGCACCGCAGAAAAGATAAACCAAATAAAGTGACTAAACGGGAACAAACAAGAATCAAACTAACCAAACACGATGTGCGAACAAACTCCGTGTGACCTCGCGGGTCGCTCTCCGACTCAACTATCAAGCATCGCCCTAGGCGAGCGCACTCAAGCTATAGCCTGCACAAACACTAAAAACAGAAAAGAACTATAGGCGTGAGTATTCAAACTCAGTAGGCTAGCCCGATATCTATTCCCAATGCACTACCTTTAATATAAAAGAAACATCATTTCAAGTTTGAACTACAATTTATAAAAGTATGTTTTTTCTAAGCATTTTACTTAAAAAAAAGTACGAACCATTTCCCTTAGCCATTTCAAAATTCGGGTTCATTTCATTAGTGTCAATGACATTTCAGGAAAGGGGGAAAGTGATGTTTAAATTTTCAAATTTGTACAAAAGGGATTAAACACTTCCATTTGAAAACAATTTTTATAAACCTATTAAAAAGCAATTTATCAGTTTCCAAGGAAAACAATATGCCAGAATGCACAAAGTAAAACATACAGTAAGGGCAATGTGGGTATACATGTGAGCATCATAATCATTACTGCAAGCTACAAAAGATGAATAGACATGGGTGAACCTAGGAGATCGAGAATAAACCATAAGACACCAATACATGAGAAATCATCCTTATCAATATGTCACGATGAAATCAAAACGCACAAAACGCTCGACCATCCACTCACAGGCAGGTCGAGGGCAAATCCCATAGTAATAAACCCAATATATCCACCTACTATGGGCCACTGGTCAGTACCATAACCTACCAGTGCAGCAATCATTCTTAGAATATTCTCTCAATATGCCAGATTCCCATGTCTCATGTGTTTGAAAAAGGGGTGAGCCAACTCACGCCAACCGAGCATCCAATCATGTACATATATATATATATATAAAGCACAACAAGCATCACCCGAGCCACTCCGTGGAACAACCTCATGCCTTTAAACTACTCACGCACCTGGGAGCTACTAAGCGCGACCTCCCAGACAATCAATTGGAACCAAGGCATGGGAGTTGTCCTAAGAGGGTTTTATCAAAACATTTTCATCTCTTTCCATAAGGTGCCAAACGGGCATTTAATACATTCCACAAACACCACTCAACGAAAGGTTCAACATCTTTATGAGACAAAACCCAGTTTAAAACAATTTAAAGAACCACAAAACACTACTTCACAGGTTGCCAATATTTTTATAAACCAAACCAAACCATTTTCCCTTTCCAAATAAACTTTAAGAGCCAACCGGGCAATTTCTCAAACGAACTAAAGTATTTGTTCACGCCTCAAAAGAAATCATTTCTCATTAAACCAGAACTCCATTTTATATTCCGTGAATTATGTTTAAAAGCCAAACGAGCATTCTTTCATTATTGGGTGTCCGCTCGTCAAAAGGATGTTTCAAGTGTCCTGTATAAAATAAACGGCTCCTTTTGACATTAATTAACCATTTAAAAATTTACCCTATTATATTAAAAATTAATTATTGTATATTATCTCATATTTATTAAAATTAATAAAATGTTGATTTTGAACAATTAGGGTGCGCAAACAACATGAAATAATATAACATCAATTTTAAAAGTAGTGCAAAGGGAACCTACCTCAAAATCAAGCGCGTCGACAGACAACCTCGGATCCAAGGCGCGATGACACAACGTGTGTCCGAGACTACGTGACAAAGTCTAATACTCTGCATAAACAATATCAAGGACTTAGAGACATCCAAAAACTCACCAGAGCACGCGAAACCAAGCGGCGGGAAGAAAAACTCACCTCGGAACTGAAGCGCGACAACAACGGAACCTCGGAGACAAGGCGCGGCGATGGCGCTCACTCGGAAACACCCTTCGCGGGCCCTCAAATAATAATCCTACCAAACGAAACATAAATTGATAAAAACCCCCTAACAAAGCAAAGACGAACCAAGAATAATAATAATCGCGATAATAATAGTAATAATTATAACAATAACAATAATAATAATCAATAATGATAATAATAATAATAATAATAATAGTAATAATAATAATAATAATAATAACAACAACAAAATAATAATAATAATAATAATAATAATAACAAAAATAATAAAAATAATATTAATAATAGTAACAACAACAATAATAATAATAATAATAATAATAATAAAAATTAATAATAACAATAATAATAATAATAATGATAATAATAATAATAATAGTAATAGAATTAATAATAATAATAATAATAATAATAATAATAATAAAATTAATAATAATAATAATGAAAATAATAATGATAATAATAATAATAATAGTAATAGAATTAATAATAATAATAATAATAATAAAATTAATAATAATAATAATAATAATAATAATAATATTAGTAATACTAACATTAATAATAATAATGATCACATAAATCACAATTTTATAATAAAATGTTAACAACATATTAAATAAAATGAAATAGTAGAATAAACTAAAATAAATAAAATAAAATAAAAAACTTACCTGCGCGGCGGAGCGGAGGAAGGAGAAAGAAAAAGAAGAAGAAGAAGAGAAGAAGAAGAGGAAGGGAAGGAGAAGAAGAGAAGAAGAAGAGGAAGAAGGAGAGAAGAAGAAGGGGGGGGGGTTTGGAGTGGGTGCAGCAGGGGAGCAGTGACGTCGGCCCGAGGCGGAGGGATGCGAGCCGGCTGGACCAGGGGGTTCGTGCGGAGGGAGGAGAATTGGAAGTAGGGGGTCCTGCGCTGGATGGTTGTGTCGTCTGTGCGCTGCAAGAATGGAGGGATGGAGCAAGGGAAGAAGGAGGTGCAGGCGTTGGGTCGTTGCGCAAGGGGAGGAGGCACGGCCGGAGGGAGCACTGCTGGTGGAGGAGAGGGGCGCCGCATGAACTGGGGAAGAGGAGGCGGAGGGTGCGCCAGAGGTGATGCTGTGTGCGGGTCACAGGAGAGGAGTCGCGGGGCAGCAGTGGTAGAGAGAGAGGGGGGCGACCGGATTGGGATGAAGGCCGACGTTGCGCGCCAGCGGTGTGCTGAAGGAGGAGGCACGACTGAGGTGGGGGCACGCTGGGGAGAAGCCGAGGCGTTGCTAGGGGAAGAAGAATAGGAGGCGGCGGCTCCAGTGGGGAAAAGAAAAAAAAAGATATAAAGGGGGCCGCTAGGGTTGGAGGGGAAAGAAAAGAAAAGATAAAAGAAAAAAAAATTAAATAAAACAAAACAAAATCATAATAATAATAAATTACAATAATACTAATAACAATAATAAATATTAATAACAAAACATATTTAATAACGGTAATACTACTATCCACAATGTTAACAAAACATAATGATAAAAATACAAATGATAAAAAAAATGTTCATTTCGTCTTAAATAGTAAAATTAACTATTAACTGATAACAATAGATGTGCGCGATAAATATAAAGACTCTATTTAAATTTTTCCAAAGACAACGGGATGCGAAAATACACCGGGCAGGGACGAGCGGGGTTTCCAGAACAGGCTCCACTCACGCGCCCAACGACGTCGCGTCAAAAAGCGCACTTTTTAACAAAAACTCAAAAACATGGTCCGATAATGATCACGAACCGCAACAATATAATTTAAAGTCAAAGAAATCATAAAATAAAATAAATGCGCACGTCGGGGTGTGACAATTCTCCCCACCATAACGCTTTCCTCCCCCGGAAAGCCACCACACCAACCAATCGATCGATCAACACCTAAGGATTCCACACAACACCATCCAACCTCTTAACACAAGGACCTCACAACGACTACCAGTGGGACTGATCCTCATTGCCTTAAATAAATCACCAATAGTGGGGGGGGGGGCTGAACGGGCTCCCCACCATAAGAACTCAACCAGCATTCGATAACGATTTAAGAGAAAACCCAAAGAGACTCATGGTGGGTCTCCCCACCATAAAAAACCGACCAACTAACGACCAAACGGGGAACCAGCTTAGACATGCACGAGACTTTACTCCAGCTAGAAAGAGCACATCAAGGACCTTTAAACCACTTACTCACGTACAAAAGTAATAGGAGTTGATCTGAAAAATTTACGCAAACCAAAACCCTTACCCCATGGGCGGGGAGGGTGGGCCCAAGGATCAAATCACTGAAACTACGACGTACGACTACTCACGACCCATCACTTCGGGATGGACCCAAACCAGGGCCGCAACTGATTTACATCAGTGGCCCATGCAAAGTCACTGATCAGCAACTTACATCCAAGAGGCACGACTCCCGACACTATGCGAGGGATAAGTCCATCACGCGCTTTGTGACAAGAAGAAAACTACAATGACAGAGGAACCAAAGAAACAACACCAAAACTATCTCACCACGACGATAGAAGAACGACTTTCACCAGACTCTTTAAAAATTTCCCCCCCGGGGGTTCCTGACTACGCGCTGGCTTCAGTCCGAGACCTTTTGGTTGGAGCTCTGATGGATGAAGCATCTTCTACCTCGCAGTCAGGTTTTGATAATCCCAATGAGAAACATACATCTTTTCATTTAAAAAAAAGAGAGGACAAGATTTTAATATTAAAAAAAACATACCAGCATTGAAAGCCAGAGTTTGTCAAAAGACCCACGACATTCCCATACATTTCAAACCCAAAACACCATCAGTACAACTACAACGATAAAATATCTCTTAAACTGAAAGGAAAATTACACCAGAAACTTTGGACAAAGACCCAACAACACATCACATTCGAGAATTTCCTCTGCGACGCTTTCTTGCAACGCCCCGACAAAATCGTCGCAAGTGACCCAGACGTCCACACGCCTGGCAGGGCTTCAGAGCGCTTGGGCACGACGACTTCTTGTGACCCCGCTTGCCACACTGATAACACACAATAATATCTTGTACCGAAGAGGTTCATGAAAGATCCCAAGGCCTCTTGATTCCATGACCTGATCCATCCACTTCCATTTTCTTACTCATCTCCTTTCCAGAATCTTTACCAGTACTCATAGGGATCGAAGGAGGGAGAACTACTTCGAGCACTCCTGCCATCACAGCTTCGATACGAAAAGCTTGTCTCGCCACATCGACAAAAGAAGTTAGGTTGGACTCTGACACCTTCGACTGCAGATCAGGGCGGAGACCCGCCTCGAAGCGTCGAGCCTTCATGGGGTCATTTGTGGCGTACTCTGAATCATAAGGTACTAGCTCCACAAAGCGCTGGAAATATTCTAACACGGATCTGTCACCCTGCTGCAAACAACACACTTCTATACCCTTCCTCACCCTTTCTTCCTCAGAGAAATACTGGCGAATGAACGAGGCCTTGAAAAACTCCCAAGTAATCTCTTGACGGGGCTTGTTCCGAGACACTGACTTCCACCACACCCACAGTGAACCTTCAAGCATGAAGGACGCAAACTTGACCTTCAACGACTCGGGCAGCTCAATGAGGTTCAAGTCCCTTTCAATCTTCCACATCCACTCCTCTGCCATAGAGGTTTCTGCTTGAACATAAAATATAGGTGGATCTAACTTCCGAAACTCAAGCATAAAATCCTTAGGTTGATCAACCGCACTACGATCACCCATCGAAGCTTCAAAGTGATAACCGCTGGACAAGGAAAGGTCAAAAACCCAATCAAGGCCAACTCAATGAGTGAATAAAAACCTCAAAATCAACCACTGCATCGGTGATAAGTTCAAAACACAAGAAAGCGAGTTATCATAACATCAAAACTTTTCTCTTTGAAAACATCTTTAATTTAGAACGAGCTTAGTGGGTTAAACCCCTGCCATTGGTATTATTTAGAGCCTCACTCACATGCATGTATCCGTGCCACCCAGGGCATCCATCTACCATACCAGAAATCCATCCACATTTCCAACATACCACAATGCATGTGAGCACTCATCAGAACACCAAGGTCAAAAAAAAGCAACTTCATTTTCCAAAAAAAAATCATTTATACCACTTCTTTTAAAACAATCTACAAATTAAACATGTCATTTCAAACAACACCCCCTTTTTTTAAACCAACTTTTCTAATTCAAACCACTTTCAAAAATCAAGGGGAACTCAAAAAAACTCAAACAGGGGACTAGTGTCAGTGGGTGGCTGGACCATATGGTTGGCGGCCATATGCCAAACACATCACTGACACAGAGAGCCTTCTTGGACCATGCCCCTAGCTCTGCATGGCTTGCCAGGCCGTGCGGGTTAGGAGGACTAATGGCCCAAACTCCCTTTGTCGTATCCCAATCGAAAAACATTTCCATAAAAACCCAAACAAACCAATTAAACCGGACTTCCCATGGAAACCTGAGGATCAGTACGGGCAAGAGTTCGCGACGCTCTTCTCGCACCTACCCCTCAAGTCCCGAAAATCCTACTCCATCTACCTTGACATCCCAAATAACAAAGGGCACTCTGAAAAGCGAGGTCTGCTAAGAGAAAACCTCCCTTTGATACCATTTTGTCACGAACCAACCTGGGTCGACCCTGAACCGGTCACCCGAGCCGGTCCGCGACATGGCCCGAGAGGCGTTCCCGATCCTCCCGGGCTGGCGACAAGCGCCAGGGCATCAACAGAGGCTGTGGGAACGATTTCGCCCAATATAAATAAATAAGACAACGAAAATAATACAGAGCAGTGCAGAAAAGATAAACCCAATAAAGTGACTAAATGGGAACAAACAAGAATCAAACTAACCAAACACGACGTGCGAACAAACTCCGTGCGTCCTCGCGGGTCCCTCTCCGACTCAACGATCAAGCGTCGCCCTAGGCGAGCGCACTCAAGCTATAGCCTGCACAAATACTAAAAACAGAAAAGAACTATAGGCATGAGTATTAAAAATCAGTAGGCTAGCCCGATATATATTCCCAATGCACTACCTTTAAAATAAAAGAAACATCATTTCAAGTTTGAACTACAATTTATAAAAGTATTTTTTTTCTAAGCATTTTTACTTAAAAAAAAAGTACGAACCATTGCCCTTAGCCATTTCAAAATTCGGGTTCATTTCATTAGTTTCAATGACATTTCAGTAAAGGGGGAAAGTGATGTTTAAATTTTCAAATTTGTACAAAAGGGATTAAACACTTCCATTTGAAAACAATTTTTAGAAACCTATTAAAAAGCAATTTATCAGTTTCCAAGGAAAACAATATGCCAGAATTCACAAAGTAAAACATACAGCAAGGGAAATGTGGGTATACATGTGAGCATCATAATCATTACTGCAAGCTACAAAAGCTGAATAGACATGGGTGAACCTAGGAGATCGAGAATAAACCAGAAGACACCAATACATGAGAAATCATCCTTATCGACATGTCACGATGAAATCAAAACGCACAAAACGCTCGACCATCCACTCACAGGCAGGTCGAGGGAAAATCCCATAGTAATAAACCCAATATATCCACCTACTATGGGCCACTGGTCAGTACCATAACCTACCAGTGCAGCAATCATTCTTAGAATATTCTCTCAATATGCCAGATTCCCATGTCTCAAGTGTTTGAAAAAGGGGTGAGCCAACTCACGCCAACCGAGCATCCAATCATGTACATATATATATATATAAAGCACAACAAGCATCACTCGAGCCACTCCGTGGAACAACCTCATGCCTTTAAACTACTCACGCACCTGGGAGCTACTAAGCGCGGCCTCCCAGACAATCAATTGGAACCAAGGCATGGGAGTTGTCCTAAGAGGGTTTTATCAAAACATTTTCATCTCTTTCCATAAGGTGCCAAATGGGCATTTAATACATTCCACAAACACCACTCAACGAAAGGTTCAACATCTTTATGAGACAAAACCCAGTTTAAAACAATTTAAAGAACCACAAAACACTACTTCACAGGTTGCCAATATTTTTATAAACCAAACCAAACCATTTTACCTTTCCAAATAAACTTTAAGAGCCAACCGGGCAATTTCTCAAATGAACTAAAGTATTTGTTCATGCCTCAAAAGAAATCATTTCTCATTAAACCATAACTCCATTTTATATTCCGTGAATTATGTTTAAAAGCCAAACGAGCATTCTTTCATTATTGGGTGTCTGCTCGTTAAAAGGATGTTTCAAGTGTCCTGTATAAAATAAACGGCTCCTTTTGACATTTATTAACCATTTAAAAATTTACCTTATTATATTAAAAATTAATTATCGTATATTATCTCATATTTATTAAAATTAATAAAATGTTGATTTTGAACAATTAGGGTGCGCAAAAAGAATGAAATAATATAACTTAAATTTTAAAAGCAGTGCAAAGGGAACCTACCTCAAAATCAAGCGCGTCGACAAACAACCTCGGATCCAAGGCGCGATGACACGACGTGTGTCCGAGACTACGTGACAAAGTCTAATACTCTGCATAAACAATATCAAGGACTTAGACACATCCAAAAACTCACCAAAGCATGTGAAACCAAGCGGCGGGAAGAAAAACTCACCTCGGAACTGAAGCGCGACAACAACGGAACCTCGGAGACAAGGCGCGACGATGACGCTCACTCGGAAACACCCTGCGCGGGCCCTCAAATAATAATCCTATGAAACGAAACATAAATTGATAAAAAACCCCTAACAAAGCAAAGACGAACCAAGAATAATAATAATCGTGGTAATAATAGTAATAATTATAACAATAACAATAATAATAATCAATAATGATAAAAATAATAATAATAATAATAGTAATAATAATAATAATAATAACAACAAAAAAATAATCATAATAATAATAATAATAATAATAAAAAATAATAATAAAAATAATATTAATAATAGTAACAACAATAATAATAATAATAATAATAATAATAAAAATTAATAATAATAATAATAATAATAATGATAATAATAATAATAATAGTAATAGAATTAATAATAATAATAATAATAATAATAATAAAATTAATAATAATAATAATAATGATAATGATAATGATAATAATAATAATAATAGTAATAGAATTAATAATAATAATAATAATAATAATAATAATAAAATTAATAATAATAATAATAATAATAATATTAGTAATACTAACATTAATAATAATAATGATCACATAAATCACAATTTTATAATAAAATGTTAACAACATATAAAAATAAAATGAAATAGCAGAATAAACTAAAATAAATAAAATAAAATAAAAAACTTACCTGCGCGGCGGAGCGGAGGAAGGAAAAAGAAAAAGAAGAAGAAGAAGAGAAGAAGAAGAAGAGGAAGAGAAGGAGACGAAGAGAAGAAGAAGAGGAAGAAGGAGAGAAGAAGAAGGGGGGGCACGGGTCTGGAGTGGGTGCAGCAGGGGAGCAGCGACGTCGGCCCGAGGTGGAGGGATGCGAGCCGGCTGGACTAGGGGGTTCGTGTGGAGAGAGGATAATTGGAGGCAGGGGGTCCTGCGCCGGATGGTTGTGTCGTCCGTGCGTTGCAAGAATGGAGGGATGCAGCAAGGGAAGAATTAGGTGCAGGCATTGGGTCGTTGCGCAAGGGGAGGAGGCAAGGCCGGAGGGAGCACTGCTGGTGGAGGAGAGGGGTGCTGCATGAACTGGGGAAGAGGAGGCGGAGGGTGAGCCGGAGGTGATGCTGTGTGCGGGTCACAGGAGAGGAGTCGCGGGGCAGCAGTGGTAGAGAGTGAGGGGGCGCCCGGCTTGGGATGAAGGCCGACGTTGCGCGCCGACGGTGTGCTGAAGGAGGAGGCACGACTGAGGTGGGGGCGCGCTGGGGAGAAGCCGAGGCGTTGCTAGGGGAAGAAGAATAGGAGGCGGCGGCTCCAGCGGGGAAAAGAAAAAAAAAGATATAAAGGGGGCCGTTAGGGTTGGAGGGGGAAGAAAAGAAAAGATAAAAGAAAAAAATTAAATAAAACAAAACAAAATCATAATAATAATAAATTACAATAATACTAATAACAATAATAAATATTAATAACAAAACATATTTAATAACGGTTATACTACTATCTGCAACGTTAACAAAACATAATGATAAAAATACAAATGATAGAAAAAAATGTTCATTTCGTCTTAAATAGTAAAAATATCTATTAACTGATAATAATAGATGTGCGCGTTAAATATAAAGACTCTATTTAAATTTTTCCAAAGACAACGGGATGTGAAAATACACCGAGCAGGGACGAGCGGGGTTTCCAGAACAGGCTCCGCTCAGGCGCCCAACGACGTTGCGTCAAAAAGCGCACTTTTTAACAAAAACTCAAAAACCTGGTCCGATACTGAACACGAACCGCAACAATATAATTTAAAGTCAATGAAATCATAAAATAAAATAAATGCGCACGTCGGGGTGTGACAAACTGGGAAGTTATTTTCTTTCCCTCAAGAGAAATGATGATGAATCCATCAGGTCATTTAATTAAAAATTCACAAAACATCAATTATAATCCTCCATAATTATCATTACTATAGAATTAAAATATGACCTCATCTTTAGTGGGATAAAACAAACTCTATAAAAATCCCTAGTAATGTAAGACCTTGATAGCTATAAGAAATTTATATTATTTTCTATCAAATTAAAAATGAAGATCGATGAATCTCAAGAGTCACATTATGATAAGAAGTGGAAAGTTGAGTTTAATTCTACTGATTTAATGAATAAATATAATAGTGGTATGACATTGAAACATCCCTCTTGTCAAAAGTTTAGAAAAAAGCACCCAGAAAATTGCCTAATGGGGTTAAGGAAATGCTTTAGGTGTATAAATGATGGGAACCAAGGTAGTAATTTACAAAAGGGGAAACCCACCAATTCAATGGAAGAAAATAATGTTATAAACTACCCTAAGCCTATTTTTTAATGATTCAACTAGAAGGAATAAGGAAACTCTATGACACACTACCTTAATCTAGGGGTTATTGAAGAAAATCAACTCCAATAGCTTATAAGGATGCAAGGGAGAGAATATGTCATCACAACCTCTGAGGTGGATCCTAATAGAAAACTGGTGACATTTACTATAGTTATTTATTTAAGAATAGTGAATTTAAATTTTGATTCTAGTTCAATACATTACTTTATATCACACAGGTTTTGTAAAACTATTAAAACACCATCATAAAGAATGAAAGTAGAGATTTTGTTTAAAATGAAAAATGGGAAAATTATTAAATCCCAAGAATATTACTCCTCTACTGTAAATATTTGTTGGATAAACATCCCAAAAAACCTTTTTATACTTCATTTAGTTAAATTTAATGATATTTTGGTTATATATTGTCTTTCCTTATATAGAGATAACATATGTTTCCATGTTAAGGAAATCACTCTTCATATTATGAATCATCCATCGATTTTTTACCAGTTCAATAAGGAGGATGAATTTTCGTTAGAACCAACATATCAAGAATGGATATTATTTCTTTATTATAAATCATGTGTAGATAAAGTTATATATTTTAAAGAAAATATGATCCATGAAAATGATCCCATTGTGAGGTAATATGCTAATGTATTTCTTGAAGAATTTCTTAGTATTCTTTATATAAGAGAGGTTTAATTTCCAATTGATCTTATACCTAGGTAATTTTCATTATCAAAGACTCCAAATATAATATATTTTGAGGAACTAGATGATTTTAATAAACAACTACATGATAGTCAAGTTACATGGTTCAGACGCCTAAGAGATTTACCTTGTGGTGTACTGGTCCTATTCATTAAGATGAAGGATGGGTCAATGCGCTTCTGCATTGATTATTATGAGACAAACAAGACCTTGATAAGGAAAAGGTATCATCTAACATAGATTTATGAATTTTTTGATCAAATATATGGATCCCAATACTTTTCTAAGTTGGATATTTATTCATGGTATTATGAAGTAAGGGTGAAGAAGGAAGATATCCTTAATATTGATTTCAGTATAGAGAAATGGAACTATGAGTTCATAGTTATTCCATTTGGACTCACTAATTCTCAAAAAATATTTATTGACATGATAAATAGTGTATTTAGAGATTACCTTAACAAATTTATGGTTGTCTTTATAGATGACATTCTAATATACACCAATATCAAGGAGAAGCATGAGTGAAATTTAAGCACTATGATAGTGAACTTATTAAAGGAAAAGATTTATTCAAATTAAAAAAATGTGAGTTCTAGTTGAAGGAAGTATCATTCATAGGGTATATTATCACAATAAATGGGATATATGTGGACCCTTCAAAGATATAAGTAATTGACGGATGTTTGAGGCCAAAAATTGTGAGAAATATCTATAGTTTCCTTCGATTAGCTAGGTATTATCACCGATTATTGATAATTTTCTCAGGATTTAAAAGCTTTATAACTAAGATAACATATAAAAGAGTAGATTTTTTTTGGAATAATGAATGTGAATATAGTTTGAAGAAGTTGATAAGGAGGATAATCACTGCACCTATACTAGCACTACCCATGAGTGGGGAACTTTTTGAGCTATATAGCATTGCTTCGATGAAGGGATTGGGATATATGTTACTAAAAAATGAAAAAGTGATAGTCCATGACTCTAGGAAAATTAAAATTCATGAAAAGAACTAACTAAAGTGTGATTTGTATTTTACTGAAGTTATATTCACATTGAAAATCTAGTGGAATTATTTATTTGTTGAAAAGTGTGAAATATATATGGATCATAAGAGCCTCAAGTATATATTCACTGTAACACCCCAAGTAAATAAAGAATATGACATTTTTATATTTATCCCTATTTTTGAATAAAATGTAAATATAAATTTGAAGGTAATGCTATGCTCTATGGCTTACCCAATACGCAACAACGAGTTCCTTTGAAATCTTACGTTGCACTCTAATAATAAAATAATATTATTTTAAATGTTAGTTAACGCCTAGCCATTATATTGACAGGAATGAATAGAAATAATTAAAATATGATTATATATTTTTTTTAAATGTTTTTACTTTTATCCATTAAATTTTAGAGGCTTAAAATACAAATGAATCAAATCTTAAGCATTGAATACACTAGTATTTTTAAAAGATTGTTTTTCTACCTTTTGATGGAAAACCATTTTTAAATCAAAATTTTGACAATTTTATAAGCTCTATTTTTCAAAATAAACATATTATTTATTATTGGGACATTGAAATTTACATTGGGTTAATTTTTGGTATTTTTCTAACAATGTTCATTTTTCAATAAATAGTGAAAAATACTGCATTTTACATCAAAACTTTTCATATAATTTAATTATATGGTTATATTATCTTTTTAATTTGTTTTAAATTGTAATTATAATATATTTTTACCATGTAATCCAATTATGGTAATTGGGATTAATTTCACTTTTTAATTGGGCATAAACAAGTGCAAAACTATTCATAAATATTGTTTCTAAAAAACCCGCTATTTGTTTTGACAACGGGAATTATTTTTAAATTAAATTTTCCAATTTATGTGTTTAGAATTTGGTAAAATGGATTAAATATTTGGAATCAGAAGGTCCAAATTATGTAATTAAGACTCTTTTGTTTTTTTACATTATGAATAGTAACGACGGTAATTATCTTTAATTATCTTGATTAATGAGTAATCAGGTAGTTAAAGATAATAAAATAATATCATAACAATAAAAAATGACCACAACATGTGTCCTAAGGCTACTGGTTGTCTCATGGCAGAACATGGGATGCCTTGTGCCAAACTTGGGGGCCCCATGGAATCACTTTTGTGAGAAAGTGACTTTTTATCTTTTTATTTTTAAAGAATGTTAAATGTAACAAAGAATGTATCACCTAAGTAAAATATTCTTACTTTTGTCTACATAAATGATCTTTTGGACTATAAATATTCATTATAAAGCTAAAACTATTTCCTACATCATAGAATTTTTTTATAATTTTTAGACATTAAATAAATTGAATTATTTATGACATCATGATGATGCAGCGATGACCTCATTATTTAACGATTTAATTAAAATGGAAATATAATGTAACATCTAAGACCTATACTTGTCCAAAACCTATTTTACGGGTGGATTTAGAACCCTTATCACCTTGAAACACACCAATGTGGGACCATTAAAACCCGAAACTCATTTGAAAATAAAGTTACATTTTATACATTTCCAAGAGTGCGCCTCCTCCCCTCTTATAAAAGGCCCCCACCTCTACCTCCTTACCCACACTTCCAAAGCCTTTGTCTCAGCCAAACCCTGCCCATTTTGTCTCTAAACATCCCTCTATAACTCCTTGAAGCCTCAATTTGGGCAGAAGTCTTCCTAAGGAAGCCTTTGAGCTCAAACCAAAGGGAGTTACCCGATTTTAAGGTAATGTATTCACTTGAGTCCTTTTGTTTTATTTTGTTTCTCCAACCCCCTAAACTCTTTTTATTTATTTATTTTGTAACAACTCCAGTATATTCAATATACTAGGATGTTTTTATAAGAATTATTCGAGCTACAATTACACACACCTTCGTCTAATGGTTAAAGAACATACTGTTTCTGTGGTTGGCGATTTTCTGCCTCATGAAACGATGATTGTTCAATTTTCTTTTAACACCTTTAAAGGTGGCCATTATGTTGTCACTGTATTTTATATATGATATATATGGTATTTATGTTTACTATATGCTTCTGTATTTTATATTTAAAATATACCTTTATTCTTTTCATGTTGTGTAAATGCGATAATTTCATATGAGGAAGTGTGGACTACCGCCCCCTCAAGTGATGTGACTCGTACATGCAGTACATGGAATGCATAAAGAATTAAATTAATGAACATATGTGACCTATATAAAATATATATTATACTTTAATTATAATATATATATATCATTTATTTTTAATTCCATTAATATGACAAAGAAAAAATGAAAGTAGCGTTCATGCGTACGTACGACCTACCGTCTCCATGAACGGTGCTTTTCGTTTTTTATCTCCAAATTATATGAAAGAGTATAAAATGAATATGTACTGGATATATATGATATTTTAATCATTAATACTATTCTGGAAATTATTTACTTATAACTACATGGACAATCATTTTTCAAACAAGTTCATTTTTTACTCATGTACCAAACATCGGCAAAAACGTCTGATATGAACTAACATTATTAAAAAATTATTATAACATTATAATATGTGATATGAACTGAATAATAATATTTAAAGGAGGTAATTAGGCAATTATAAATTGAACAAAGTTTATTATTCAGGAATATAATGAAACGAACAGACAAGTTGGACTTGAGGTAAGGGATCCAACCTCTCTTTTTTTTAAGTACACTCTTTTATGTCATTCATTTTAAGATCATATTTATTATTATTGGTATGTTCTTTTATATTACTCCTACTGTACTTTTTATGTTCATATTATGATAGACCCTATTTTCTCTCATCAATCCATTTTGGAAGTCTTAAGTGGCACTGTTAGGCTGCCAAATTTTTTGTAAGGGATCCAACCTCTCTATTTCTTTTTAAGTACTCTCATTTATGTCATTTCTTTTAAGCCCATCTTTATTATGTTTGGGGATGTTATTTTATATTCCTCATACTTTAATTTTTATGTTCATATTATGGGAGACCCTATTTGATCTCATAAATCTATTTTTGGCTGTTTTAAGTGGCGCCGTTAGGCTGTCGAGTTTTCGTAAGGGATTTTTCATCTCACTTTTATTTCCGTGACATTTATGATACATTGGACACTATTTCCATTGAGTGGTGTATGTACTGCCCCTTATTATACACTTTGTGTAGTATAATTTCATTTATGGGTATTTACATATTCATTGTATGACCCTTCTTCCATGGGGTGTACTTTTCGAAAGATACCCAACTCGGTAAGGGGACCTTTCACCCTCCTCTTTTTAAAAGACTTATTTTGTTGGGTCTTTTAATTTACATATTGTTATGTTGGGATATGTTCTCATATATCCTTATTGATGTAAATTTTAAGTCCAAGTGATGATATACCCTTTTTATCTCTCATCAACTCATTTTCTGAATTTTGTAGTGACACCGTTAGGCCGTCATATTTTTGCAAGGGAACTTCTGAACCCAATTTTGATTCTTTGGTATAATATTGTACTCCTTGAATATGTCATTCTATGAATATGTGTAAATAACCTCCGATTGTTTTACACTTAATATCCACTTATATTGGGTGTATTCGTTTGTCACACATAATTATGTAATTGATTTATCCTTAAACCATGGATACCGTCTTTGTAAGGGACTTCGTCTCAATATACATTCATTGAGGCATATTTTGTTTTATACACAACCTTATTTTATACGATGTATAAACCCTTTTGAATTTTACGTTTATTCAAAAGGAATCTTTTATCTATGAAGCGTTTTACTAAACGACAAAAAGGAATGTTTCTTTTTACGTACGCGGTGACAACGACCTTTTCTGCCGCCGCGAGTATTATTTGATCTTTGGATTCCTCAACATGCCGTAATGTTTTTAAAATAAAATAAAAACCATATTCTTTTTTTTTTGTATTTTGGTATTGAAAATGGTTTTGATAAAGGATTCTATTATGTCAATATATTTAAATGATATATTGTGATTGAAATGTGGAAATTTTATCATTCCTTTATGTTGGTTTTATGTGTTATAATTTATAATGTTACTTGGACATTTTACGGGTGGTTACGTGATAAACCATATGATGGGTGGTGCCGTGAATACCAGGACGGGTGGTTACGTTTTAACCTCCAATGCATTGGGTATGGAAGTCGGCCGTATGGATATTCCATTAAGTATGTATGGAAGTTGGCCGAATGGCTATTCAATTAAGTGACATGTGGGGAAGTCGACCTTATGGTTATTCCTCTTAAGTAAGTTTATGTCCCAAGTTACCTTTATATGTTATGAGATCTTTATATGGGGTTTATGGAAATATTTTGGTTACAAAAGGGTAAGTAATGATATTTTATTTAGTGAAGAGTTTTTACTACTTCATGAAGGTGAAGGTATTACTTTGATAAAGTATACATGGTTTATTTATTGTTTTGAATAACTAATAGTTTTCATTCTTTGTGTATCCCTTACTGAGCTTTTTATGCTCACCCCAAGTTTTTTTTGAAATGTTTTTCACAGGACTTAATGTGGAATAGGGTCAAGGATAGGATCAAGGGAAAGTCATGATATCTAAAACATGGAACTAGACATGTTTCTTATTAAGAGTTTTTATTTTATGGAAACTTAGTGGAAGTGTCTACTTTGTAATCTTTTGAGATGTAATAGTTATGTCCTAATTCTCTAAAACTCTAAACCTGAAAAGATACTAAATGTGAATTATTCATTTAATTCAATATTAAGTAAGGTTTAAGGCCGGGGCCTTATAGTTGGTATCAAAGGTGGGTTTAGATAACTTTAGAGGTTAAGGTATCTTCTAAGCATAAGTGACATTACCATAATGGTTAGGATTTTAGAAAGTGTCATAGTTTTTAGATAAAGTGAATGAGTCAGTATATCTTAGTGTTTATCTTACTCATTAGTACATGATGGTTTTTTTGATATACTCACAATGACATTTCTGTTTTTAGTAAATGGATGGATCATGTAGGCACCAAAGTGACAATGGGTGTTTTGGAAACTGTGGTGGTTCTCTGATTAAGAGACTGGATGAAATGGGGGATTCAATGAGGAATCTCGTGGTTGTGCTAAACCAACTATCAAGGATTCATGATAAACCACTTGAACCATGGTTATTTCTCTAATGAATCATGTATGAGATGACCAACTTGATGTGGAAGTTCATGTAATAATTATAAAGGTAACCATTAGGGTTTATATGATCCTTACTTTTTAGGTAATTATGGTTTACTCTATGATATGATGGAAAATGAAAGACATGAGATAAAATTGAGGTTAAAATATGTTATGGTTATTTTTGATGACTTTATCTCATTTTGGGGAATGTTTTAAGAATTATATAGTTTTGGAAAAAGGACAACACGCAGACCGTGTGACAACCCGTCGTGTCAGACAAAGCTGCGGGAATCGAACCCACAACCAAAGTGCGACTGGTATTTATCGCCTACCACTAGACTACGTGAAGTCCCTAGTTAGTTTGACTATTTTTTTTAGTTATATGATTTTATGAATTAAGAGTAAGTTGATTTTGGGTTATCTATGGAAATATATTAACCTATCATGGAGGCTATGTGATTAGGTTAATTAATTTTCAATACGAGACTTTAAGAGAAACTGATGTTGTTTAGAGATAAATGTTACGATTTAACTTGGAAGACTATGTGACTAAAACCTTCAAATATTTGGGTTTCAATCTTAGTTTGGTTTATTTTGAAGGATTTTATGGACAAATTGTTTAAAGAATGGTCCTCGTTGAACTTTGGGTTTTGTTGGACAAATTTTGGAAATTAAGAATAGATTTTATTTTTATAAAGGGTTATCCTTTTCAGGATTATCTGATCTTGTACTAAATTTTTTGGTTTTGGTTAAAGTCTAAAGACATGGGAAGTATATAGTTCTCTTTTGTGGATTAGGTGACTCTCTAAAAGTTGATTATAGTACTCTTAATGTGAACAAGTCTTCCTAAATACTCGTCTTTTGGGGAAAGTATGAGTTTGTGTAATAAATCTAATAAAAGTTGAAAGTCAACATGATAAGTAATTATGTTTCCTTATGAATAAATTCCTCAATAAAAAGTAACTTAAAACAAAATGTTGTCTATTAACTTTTCCTACTGGGGAATTGAATACCATTTAACCCATCACAAGTTTGTGATTTTCTTGTGGTTAACTTTCTCCTAAACATGTTTTCTATCACTCTCCATCAGAACATGTCCCTATGTTTTCTCCTCCATGTCCATGTTTTCCTACATGGAATCCTAGTATGGGTTAACTCAGGTGACCTCCGTACTTATCTTTCTTTATTTTAAAGTGATTGTTTTATCGACTCTTTTTCCGATGTGGGACGTTAAAGGATGTTTCCAAGCCCAATTTTAAAATTGCAAGGACGCAATTCCCAAAAGGGGGGAAGGATGTAACACCCCAGGTAAATAAAGAATATGACATTTTTATATTTATCCCTATTTGTGAATAAAATGTCAATATTAATTTAAATTGAATACTATGCTCGATGTCTTACCCAATACGCAACAATGAGTTCCTTTGAAATCTTATGTTGCACTCTAATAATAAAATAATATTATTTTAAATGTTAGTTAACGCCTAGCCATTGTATTGACAGGAATGAATATAAATAACTAAAATATGATTATATATGTTTGTTAAATGTTTTTACTTTTATCCAATAAATTTTAGAGGCTTAAAATACAAATGAATCCAATCTTAAGCATTGAATACACCAGTAATTTTAAAAGATTGTTTTACTACCTTTTGATGGAAAACCATTTTTAAATAAAATTTTTGACAATTTTATAAGCTCTATTTTTCAAAATAAACATATTATTTATTATTGGGACATTGAAATTTACATTGGGTTAATTTTTGGTATTTTTCTGACAATGTTCATTTTTCGATGAATAACGAAAAATACTGCATTTTAGATCAAAACTGCGTTTTCATATAATTTAATTATATGGTTATATTATCTTTTTAATTTGTTTTAAAGTGTAATTAGAATATATTTTTTCCATGTAATCCAATTATGGTAATTGGGATTAATTTCACTTTTTAATTGGGCATAAACAAGTGCAAAACTTTTCATTAATATTGTTTCTAAAAAACCCGCTATTTGTTTTGACAACGAGAATTATTTTTAAATTAATTTTTTCAATTTTTTTGTTTGGAATTTGGTAAAATGGATTACATGTTTTGATTCAGAAGGTCCGAATTATGTAATTAATACTCTTTTGTTTTTGGACATTATGAATTGTAACGACGGTAATTATCTTTAATTATCTTGATTAATGAGTAATCAGGTAGTTAAAGATAATAAAATAATATCATAATAATAAAAAATGACCACAACATGTGTCCTAAGGCTACTGGTTGTCTCATTTCCGACCATGGGATGCCTTGTTCCAATCTTGGGGGCCCCATGGAATCACTTTTGTGAGAAAGTGACTTTTTATCTTTTTATTTTTAAAGAATGTTAAATGTAACAAAGAATGTATCACCTAAGTAAAATATTCTTAATTTTGTATACATAAATGATATTTTAGACTATAAATATTCATTATAAATCTAAAACGATTTCCTAAATCATCATATTTTTTTTATAATTTTTAGACATTAAATAAATAAAATTATTTATGACATCATGATGATGCAGCGATGACCTCATTATTTAACGATTTAATTAAAATGGAAAGATAATGTAAAATCTAAGACCTAAACTTGTCCAAAACCTATTGTATGGGTGGATTTCGAACCCTTATCACCTTATCCTTGAAATACACCAATGTGGGACCATTAAAATCCGAAACTCATTTGAAAATAAAATTAAATTTTATACCTTTCCAAGAGTGCCCCTCCTCTCCTCTTATAAAAAGCCCCCACCTCTACCTCCTTACCCACATTTCCAAAGCCTTTGGCTCAGAAAACCCCTGACCAATGTGTCTCTCCACGTACCTATATAACTCCTTGAAGCCTCACTTTGGGCATAAGTCTTCCCAAGGAAGCCTTTGAGCTCAAACCAAAGGGAGTTACCCGATTTTAAGGTAATGTCTTCACTTGAGTCCTTTTTTTTTATTTTGCTTCTACAACCATATAAACTCTTTTTATTCATTTATTTTGTAACAACTCCAGTATCTTAAATATACTAGGATGTTGTTATAATAAGGATTTGAGCTAAAATTACATAAAACTTCATCTAATGGTTAAAGAACATACTGTTTCTGTGGTTGGCGATTTTCTGCCTCACGAAACGACAATTGTTCAATATTATTTTAACACCTTTAAAGGTGGCCATTATGATTCCAATGTATTTTATATATGATATATATGGTATTTATGTTTACTATATACTCTTTTATTTTATATTTAAAATATACCTTTATTCTTTTCATGTTGTGTAAATGCGATAATTTCATATGAGGAAGTGTGGACTACCGCCCCCTCAAGTGATGTGACTCGTACATGCAATAAATGGAATGCATAAAGAATGAAATTAATGAACATATGTGACCTATATAACATATATATATTATACTGTAATTATAATATATATATATATATCATTTATTTTTAATTCCATTAATATGATAAAGAAAAAATGAAAGTAGCGTTCATGCGTACGTACGGCCTACCGTCTCCATGAACGGTACTTTTCGTTTTTTATCTCCAAATGATATGGAAGAGTATAAAATGAATATGTACTGGAAATATATGATATTTTATTCATTAATACTATTCTGGAAATTATTTACTTATAAATACACGGACAATCATTTTTCAAACAAGTTCATTTTTGACTCATGTACCAATCATCGAAAAAAACGTCTGATATGAACTAACATTATTAAACAATTATTATAACATTATAATATGTGATATTAACTGAGTAATAATCTTTAAAAAAGATACTTAGGCAATTATAAATTGACCAAAGTTTATTATTCAGGAATATAAAGAAACGAACAAGACAAGTTGGACTTGAGGTAAGGGATCCAACCTCTTTTTTTTTAAGTACACTCTTTTATGTCATTAATTTTAAGCTCATATTTATAATGATTGGGATGTTATTTTATATTACTCTTACTGTACTTTTTATTTTCATATGATGAGAGACCCTATTTTCTATCATCAATCCATTTTGGAAGCCTTAAGTGGCGCCGTTAGGCTGCCGAATTTTTGAAGGGATCCATCCTCTATATTTCTTTTTAAGTACTCTCATTTATGTCATTTCTTTTAAGCCCATATTTATTATGTTTGGGGATGTTATTTTATATTCCCCATAATTTAATTTTTATGTTCATATTATGGGAGACCCTATTTGATCTCATAAATCCATTTTTGGAAGTTTTAAGTGGCGCCGTTTGGCTGCTGAGTTTTCGTAAGGGATTTTTCATCTCACTTTTATTCCCGTGACATTTATGCTACGTTTTCCACTATTTCCATTGAGTGTTTTATGTACTGCCCATTATTATAAACTTTGTGTAGTATAATTTCATTTATGGGTATTTACATCTTCATTGTATGACCCTTCTTCCATGGGGTGTACTTTTCGAAAGATACCCAACTCGGTAAGGGGACCTTTCACCCTACTCTTTTTAAAAGACTTATTTTTTGGGTCTTTTAATTTACATATTTTTATGTTGGAATATATTCTCATATATCTTTATTGATTTAAATTTTATGTCCAAGTGATGAGATACCCTTTTTATCTCTCATCAACTCATTTTCTGAATTTTGTAGTGACGCTGTTAGGCTGTCATATTTTTGCAAGGGAACTTCTTAACCCAAATTTGATTCTTTGGGATAATCTTGTACTCCTTGAATATGTCATTATATGAATATTTGTGAATAAACTATTATTTTTTTACACTTAATATCCACTTATATTTGGTGTATTCATTTGTCACACATAAATATGTAATTGATTTATCCTTAAACCATGGATACCATCTTTGTAAGGGACTTCGTCTCAATCTCCATTCATTGAGGCATATTTTATTTTACACACAACCTTCTTTTATACGGTGTATAAACCCCTTTGAATTTTACGTTTATTGAAAAGGAATCTTTTATCTATGAAGCGTTTTACTAAATGACAAAAAGGAATGTTTCTTTTTACGTACGCGGTGACAACGACCTTTTCTGCCGCCGCGAGTATTATTTGATCTTTGGCTTCCTCAAAAAGCCGTAATGTTTTTAAAATAAAATAAATACCATATAATTTTTTTTTGTATTTTGGTATTGAAAATGGTTTTGATAAAGGATTATATTATGTCAATATATTTAAATGATATATTGTGATTGAAATATGGAAATGTTATCATTCCTTTATGTTGGTTTTATGTGTTATAATTTTATAATGGTACTTGGACATTTTACGGGTGGTTACTTGATAAACCATATGACGAGTGGTGCCGTGAATACCAGGACGGGTGGTTAATTTATAACCTCCAATGCATTGGGTATGGAAGTCGGCCGTATGGCTATTCCATTAAGTATTTATGGAAGTTGGACGAATGGCTATTCCATTAAGTGATATGTGTGGAAGTCGACCTTATGGTTATTCCTATTAAGTATGTTTATGTCCCAAGTTATCTTTATATGTTATGTGATCTTTATATGGGTTTTATGGAAATATTTTGGTTAGAAAAGCATAAGTAATGATATTTTATTCAGTGAAGAGTTTTTACTACTTCATAAAGGTGAAGGTATTACTTTGATAAAGTATACATGGTTTATTTGTTGTTTTAAATAAATAATAGTTTTCATTCTTTGTGTATCCCTTACTGAGCTTTTTATGCTCACCCCAAGTTTTTTTGAATTGTTTTTCACAGGACTTAATGTAGAATAGGGTCAAGTATGGGATCAAGGGAAAGTCATGATATCTAAAACATGGAACTAGACATGTTTCTTATTAAGAGTTTTTATTTTATGGAAACTTAGTGGAAGTGTCTACTTTTTAATCTTTTGAGATGTAATAGTTATGTCCTAATTCTCTAAAACTCTAAACCTGAAAAGATACTCAATGTGAATTATTCATTTAATTCAATATTAAGTAAGGTTTAAGGTCGGGGCCTTATATTCACACATAAAGAGTTGAATATGCACAAAATAAGATGGTTATAACTGATAAAGGTATATGAATAATCAATCCACTAATATATTCAGAATGAAAATAAATTGGAAGACATTATAACTATAAATGACACAAAAAATTTATCATTGATGAGAATAGAGAATGATACAACCTTATTAGACATGTAAAGGATGGACATGGGAATCATAATGGAAGGAATATAATCAATCATTTCACAAATGATTACTCAACCATCCCATCTGAAGAAGTTAAATGATTCTCAAAGAGATGATATGGAAATTTAGAATAAGGTAAAAGTTATAATAAATAGACAATCCCAAAAGTTCAAAATTAATGAATAAGGAGTCATAAGATTTGGTTCATGACTATGTGTACAATCAAATCCCATGTTCAATAAGGATATGTTGGATGATTTACATAGATCATCCATTTCCATCCATATAGCGAGAAGAAAGATATATCAATATCGATGAGAGAATAATTGGTGGGAAAATATGAAGAAAGAGATTATATAATATATATCATGGTGTCTTGTATTTCACAAAGTGAAGTATAAGAGGAAAAAATCCAAGGGAATGATGAAAATATTTACCATTTCTATATAGAAATGGGAAAAAATAGCCATAAATATTTTTAGTGGCCTTCTGAATACATTGAGAGAAAATATTTCTATATGGGTTTTAGTGGATGGTCTTGCAATGTCTACTCACTTCATTACAATATGAGATGAATTCTCACTCAATCAACTTGTAAGGATATACATTATAAAAGTTATGATACTGCATGGAGAAACACTATAAATTTTATCTGATTGAGATCCAAGATTTACCACTGAGTTATAGAAGATTATCTAACATGATCTAAATATTGAGATGATTATCTACACAGCTTATCATCTTCAAACTGATGGTCGATCGTTGTGGAAAATCCAGACACTTGAGGACATGTAGATAGCATACTCAATTGAATTCAAAGGAGGATGGGATCAACATCTTCCTTTGGATGAGTTCTCATACAATAATAGTTTTCAGTAAGGAATCCAAATGGATTCTTATGAATCCATTTATGGGAAGTGGATCAAAACAAATGCATGTTGGGATGATGTTTCTGAATAGGAACTACTAGGCCCTAAAATGGTTAAGGAAATATTAGGAAATAGAAAGACCATTCAGTAACAAATCATAGATTCTCATAGTCTAAATAATAGCTATGTTTGCAATTGTTTATGATATGTGGAGTTTAAGGTTGAAGATAATGTATTCCTCCATGTATATCCATGGATAAAAGTCATGAGATTTGGGAAGAAGGGAAATCATATTACAAGATACATTGGTCCTATTGAGATCCTTGATTACATCTAAGTGGTGGTCTATCGAATAACAATCCCACCTAACCTATCTCATGTACATGATGTGTTCAGTGTATCCCTCTTGAAGAAGTATATACAAGATCCCTCACATGTTCTAAATATAGAGGTGGTACCATTGGAGAGGGATATCTCATATGAGGACCAGCCAGTGAAGATCTTATATCGTAGATAGAAAGTTCGAAAAAATAATAAAATGAACCCGGTAAAAGTTCTATGGAGAAGACATAATTCTGAAGATGAAATACCATAAGTGTAAGATGTGATGAAACTAAAATACCATAATCTATTTTCATGTTAATAATGACAATTTCAAGGTCGAAATATCTAAAGGGGGAATATTGTAATAACCCAAAATTTTATAAATAAAATTCCCTTTCTGACTTAATAAAATGTATTATTATGTATTATGGTTATAAAGAAACACATAAACTTATTTAGTATTATTATATACAACCATTTGTAAAATAATTTTAATAAAAATAACCCTTAATACTATAGTCGTTGAATAATAATCAAATGATTAGTATAAATACATGGTTTTGACAAATCCCATTGATACAGACAAAGGGAGTGATGGAGTCATCCAATAGGAACATACACTATGAATCCAATTTATCATAGTTTCTAAGGGAAATAGTATCATTGAGATTTACCCTTGGTTAATCCCTATTTTATATCTAACAACTAAATCATAATAAAAACTATTCACGAGAGAAGTTCAAGCTTATCCAGATCACTTCCCAAACCATGTATGATGAAACACCCCATGAAAATATCATCATCATGCACCTTACCCTAATGGTGATTACTAGTGTAAAAAAGGGATATATATCAAGACCACAATAATATGTATATTTATATTTTATAGAATAATTAACAGGATTTTTTCTTATTATTGTTACTTTATGTTCAATTTTGATTTTGATTCAATGAAACAAAAAATTTATCTTTAGGTAATATTAAATTTCAATTAAGAAATTTGTTTTTATAAATTTAATTATTTTTAAAATAAATAGTATTTTAATAAAATATTATTATTAAATAAGTTTTATTAAATATAAATTTTCATATATTTCAATTAAATTTTGATGTAATATTTATAAGGGTACAAAAACAGTTATTGTAAAAAAATTAACATTATCAATAAATGTAAATTCTATTTTAAAAGTGAAAAATAATATATTTAGAAAGTTATTTATAAAATATAAATATTATTTTTGGAAAAATCACATTGAAATAATCCAATTTTTATTTTTTTTATAATTTTCTGAGACATCCGAAGTTTCAGGTTAAAATTAAATATGGTATAAATATATGGTGTATATTTTTGCATCATAATGACCCAAAAGTGAAGTAAGAAATTATAAAATATGTATACCCAAAGAAACATATGTTTCCCATTTAAATTAATGTGTTTTTAAGGTTATTAGATTAATTTTATAAATTCTTTATGAATCCTCCAAGCCCTATATCAGATTTTACAGTTTTAAAAACATTTCTTTAAAAACATGAATCACTTACACATTACGAAGGGTAATATTTTAATATGTTATGTACTTTTACTTATAAAATAATTAAAATAAAATCTCTATGGTAGAAACCATGGAAAAAAATCATATTAGGAAATGTGGTTTCTATTACTATATTATATAGAGTTCAAAACCTATGTTTAAGAAATAATAAATAATTCCCCTCTCTTTCCCTATACAAACCCATTGAAGCTGTTATTAGTCTTCAATAAATAAAATTGGATAAGATAATTACTCTTAACTCTAATCTCTAGATTCCTCCAAAGGTTCCCATAATATCTCAATATGCTCCTCCCAATATTTTAGTATCAGCCTCTCAAGGAAAGGGATCATCTCCATCTCCACTTTATTCAAGCATCTTCATTATCTTACACCTTTTAACTCTAATTCCTATTGTTGGGATAAGTTATTCCATGTCACCTTAATTATCATATAGTTTATAAATAATTAGATACCCATTTAACTCTCATTAATTTTTATAATGTACGTTAATGTTCTCCCGTTATGCTGATGAAATTTCACTATGATTTTTCCTGAAAAACAATTGGGTAGTGAATAACCATTCTTGTTTCCTATAAAGGGTGTCTAAATTTATGAAAACATACTTATTTTATTATTTAATTACATTTACAGGAACCTAAATCCATTATTGTGGGATTAAACGTGATTATATATGTTCTTATATATATGATCCTTGTGGGAAACTTATCCATGTACATGATATCATTTTGATGGGTGAAACTATATAGTGATCCAATGCATTGGATAATGTTTTAGTCTAATGATATTATAAATATGGTTTATGGGGTGTTATCCTAAGAATATTATTTTATATTTTCTTAGTGTTTTATCTCGAATTATGCTTATAAAATCATGTATAATTTTGTTTCCTAATTCCCATGTTGCTTATATGTTATCATGCTTTATCATGCCTCATTGTTCATGTTTAGGATTCTCACACCTTTTGTGTACCATTTATATTCCTATTGTATAACATGGAATTCCTTCCAAATGTTTCACATTTCATATTACATTATAGTCTTTATATCTCAACCCTTTATTTTTTAGGTCCCAAGGTTATCCCATGTAGTTTTATGAACGATGGAATAATTTGAGCATTTTAAGGAAGTTTTCAATAACAAAGATCAATCCCTTATTTTAAGATGTTATGAAGTGTACCTAATTCCCAAATACAACAGACTTATTAATCTTATGAGTTGTATTATGTGTACTATTATGTAATAATTCATGAATTAATGTGTTATAAAGACATGAGATTTTATATTAGGGGGGTAAAATTAGGATTTCATTGAGATTAGTACAAGAGAGAATCTAACTAAGTGAAAAATTGTGTTTTATGAATTAGAGGATGATAGATGTTAGGAGATGTATGATGGTTGTAGCATAGAAAATTATTCTTTATATTGAATTTGAACTATATCAAGTAATTATATGGAATTACAAACAATGTAATGTTGATGATATTAGAGTTACTGTATGATGAATTTATTGAATCTCAGATCTATTAATCATTTTTTAAAATGAGGAAGGATTTTAACATTCTCAATATCAATTTTAAAAAGTTACATCCATATCCTAATGACAAAAAATTTTATTGGTAAGAATATTTATATACAGAATAAAAAAACATAGTATACATCTAAATGAAAATTTGTGAATCATGATTAAATTTTCAATAAATATACTATGAATAATAAAATAAATAAAAAAAACTATAACATTTTTATGTAAATTTACATTAAAAACATGATTGGAAATATTATTCATGTATAATAAAATATAAAAGAAAATAATGTTTTATTCTATATAAAACAACAACAATGGGTTTAGATGACATTCAAGATATTCAAAAGCATGAAAATCCTTAGATTCGTTATATCTAAATAACTATTTAGATACTAGTTATACATTTTTGGTATTATATCCTGATGGATTTAATCTATTTGGGACTATAATAAGAACTTATAACATATGAAAAATTATTTTCATCCCTTAAAATCAATGGGAGTATCAGATATTAAAGCAGCAGGGTCAATGAGAGCCTCTAATGTGCATGCAGTTTTAGAACAGGGGAATACCTCTTTTATGGAGGGAAATAACTAGTGATAAAACTAGATATATTGCATTTAAGGGTTAAACATCATCTTATGATTGTTTTTCTCCCTTTATATCTAAAAGTGGCTCTGGAAAGGGAAGCATATTCGTGGTTGTTGGTAGCTTGGATAATGACAGAGTAAGGTGTGAGTTGGAACAACCCCTTAAGGGGAGGAGTTGAGAGAATCCTTGATTAAAGGGCCACATAGATAGGTGAGTATTTATACTCAAATTGAAACGGAATATTTTTACCTTACTCATATCATGGAATAAAATCATAGAGAATTTTAATAAGTAATGGAAGATGAATAATATTGGAGGTAAATGGAAAATCATAGAGGATGATGTTTGATCACCAGAGACCTATTAATGGAATGCTATTGTGATGGTAAAGACTAAGGTTGATGAAGGTTTATCATAGATTCTTATAATTAAATCAAGGACCAGGAGATAATACTATTATATCATGCCCACCATGGGAACTAGGTTGATGCCACTTACTAGTGAGAGGATGCCACATTCTAACTACTTTAGCTCTTTGAAATACGAGTTAGACTAGGAGAGGGACTGTGAGGTTTATAATAGTCTAGATTATGATATTTAAGGTTTTTATCTTCTTGAATGAGATAATTTTATATTCTCTCTAACCCCATTCCATTATATATGTTCATGTATTTTATTTTTTAATTAAAGCGGCCTAACCCAAACCATTTCTAAATAATTGAAATGGGTATGGGATAATGATGTAGATACATATGATGCATCAATAACCCAACTGTTCAAAAATGTTTCCTTCACTATTGTGGGTTATTAGTGATTTCCCCAGTGGAACAGTCACATTTTTTAGACATTTACACTTTATAACTTTGAATTCTAATGTTGAATAATACTATATAGTTAACAGTGGTGTTTCATGTGTCATTTTAAATTCTTAAATTCATTTAATGGATATTGATTTTAAATTTAACGATTTTATGTATGAAATTATTTTATAACACCAGAAAAATTATAATTATTTATAGAAATAATTTCCTAATTAGTAATTATTGATGAGAATATTTTGAAATTTTATCTATTGTGGATTTTTATTAAAAGAGTCAGATATAATTGGTACACAAAAATAGAAGAAACATGATTTTTTTAAACATTAATATTGTATGTTTTAATTATTACATCATAATATTGATATTATGGACATTGAAAATAATATATGTGGAAATTCAACTTTTAATATATTTAATGATAAGGGAAAAATCAAAAGATCATATTAATTCTAAAAAATACATATAATAAATAAATATTAATTATGGTCTATGGGTGAATGATATTGGATAGTATCATGTAGTATATTTTTCATTGAAAAAAGATGAAATATGTGTCTTTATTTGAATAATGAAAAAAGTGAAATTACATGATCGATATTCAAGTTATATTTACATAATTGTTTACTTAAAAATTTGTTTTATACATGGGATTTAAATCCCTAACTAACAAATTTTGAAGGAGCAATTAGAAAGTTTAGTATTGAAATTATTATTACCTGATAGAAGAAAAACTATTGTAATTGAGTTTTTTATATTCTTCAAATAGATTTGTGAGAAAAATTTAAACCCTTTTGAGCATGAAATAATTTTAATGACACTTTTTCACTGTGATGATTCATTTAACTATGAAATTGACAGAGGATGTTTATATTGTAGGGACCATAATTTATCGATGGATGTATCCCATATATATTTATTTTCATCTTACTCATTACTCATTACTACATTAATGTTTTCAAGATCATTACATTTAAGATATATTCTACTATATTGTTTTCTTGATTATTAATCTCATTCATTTGAAAGGTTTTATGAGAAAAAACTCTAAACCAGAATTATTTATTTATTAAGGTCGTTAATAAAAAGAGTGTATCACATTCTATTTGAGATATTTGGATAATACCAAGACATTAATAAATCAAGTTGGATGTGTTTGAGATAATAAAAATCCATTTTGGTCCTCCATTAAATCAGTAAACTTTCCAATGTTAGGTCTTGAAGTTGGGAAAATATAATGAAATTCATTTACATAGAAGAGTTCATATAAGAAAAAAGATTTCTAAAAATCAATAGGGATATTACAAATACTTTCATTGAATAATTGATTAAATAATAAAAGAGATGACTTTGATGTCAAACAACAAAATGATATGGATATAACAAAACCGATTAACAAAAAAAATATTGATTGGTTTTCACATCATGTAAGATCATAATCAATTTAATATTCATAATATACTTATATAATTATCCTATATAACATATGATATTATATATTTATATATAAAGATCTTGAATATTGATAAACAATCAATAATTCTAATGGATTTCAAATATTTGGCTCATGGCCATTTGATGAAGTAAAAGAGACTTGAAACTTATAATATTAATGTATTTAAGTTTCATACATTTCTACATGAGGATGATTTGAAAACAAAGAAATTGGAATCTTAAAAAAATTCAAAGAGTTGGGATACCATTGAATGTCGACTGACATTATTGAATTAAATTATTATATAAAATTTTAGTTGTGTTATTCAAATGAAACTGGCTTAATTTTTATATGGCCATAAGGAAACATTATTTAAAGTTTAATTATTTCTAATTTTATCGGTTGATTGATAATGGGGAGTTTGAATAATATGATCAATATATTTTAGCTTTATAAGATAAATTATTATATTATGTAGATGGTAGAGTTTATGAAGTATAGAGTGTTGTAGTCCATGATATATATAGACATGCATGATATGTGTGATAATGTCAAAGAATTGTTTTTTGATAATGAACCCCATCAGCCATATGCCATTGATCTAACTTTCCCTGATGATATTTAAATAACTGGAATTACAAGGGAGAGTGAATAAGGTGAAATCTTATTAATGATGGAAGATTCCAATGATATTGTCAATGATTAATTAATTGATTATATGTTCAATCATATTTTAACTTATCAATTATTTTTTTATAATACATGAATTAGATTAATCTATGTACATCATTTTAAAATACATTATTTTTTCATATCATATATCATGTTCTACATTTATTTTATATTCTTGTTGAATGTAGTGATTTGCAAAAAAAATGATCCAATGTAATGAAGCGGTCTTTCAGAACTCCTATGTTTTTGGATGAGCCATATGATAAACTCCCATGATCATCAGGAACACTCTATATATTTGGTATTCAACCTTTTATAATTTTATTCCATTATATTACATTTGATATGATCTTATATTCTTCAAGAATACTAGATTTTTTTCAGTATATTTCCTTCTTATCCAGAGATTTTAGGGGGATTAGATGAGGTAGCTATAGAGCGGTCATCGACTAATTATATGGTGTCATAGTTTACATCATGAGTGTTTTGAAGGGTGAACATTTTTTCATGTAACTGTTAATATGAAAAAAGAAATTTATCACATTTTTATTTAATTAAGGACTACATTTATTGAATAAATATAGATAATAAAAAAAGAAATAAACATTAATACATCAGTTGTAGAATGGATGAAACTATTTAAAGTTTGTGTTCTATTTGACATGTATAGGGTGTTAAAAATGATTTCAGGTGTATATATATATTGGTCTTTGGGTATTTAGGATATGAAACAATACCCCTACCCATAAAAAATAATGATTGAAGGAATATTATGATAAAATATGGGATTAATATTTTTTATAATGAATCAAAATTAAATAAAAATAATTATTTTTAGATGATTTTATTTAATATTTTTATCAAACATAGTTATAATTATTTTTTATGTCTAATTAGAAGATGATTTTCCATTTTGATGTGCATGATGTGTTTGTATGTCAAAGGACATTGAAAAAATTAGGACAAAGAGTTAGGAATTTAATTATAGGTTATGGTGTGAGTACATTGACACATCCTTGAGTCCCTATAAAATGTAAAAAAGGTATCCAAAGGGATAACACATGATTAGTGGAAGTCCCTTTTGGATATAAATATGATTTTTTCAATGGATGTTTAAATTTAAAGTTATATTTGTTTTTAGGGATGTAAATTAAATGTGTGAAAAATATTTGTGTGATAGAGTGAGTATCCAACCACTAAAGACAAAGTAAAGGATTCCTATATAATTTATGGGTAATAAAATATGAATGTGCTACCATCATAAATAAAAAAAGATGAATATGTTTCCCTTAAAAAAATTTCTTGACAGATTCAAGGAGCATCCCATATTTGTACTGATTATAGGGATGTTCTTCATAGAAAATACAAGTGCAACAAGGGTGAAAAGTAAATTTTCTAAAACATATTAAGAATATAATATCCATGGTTATAGGATTAGGATATTTGAATTTGTGTTTAGGACAAATTTTAAATCATTAATTAAAAGGTTTTGAATAGTTTCAATGTATTAAATAATAATAGCTATGTTTTGAGGAAACCATCCAAGGAGCATTGAGCATTTAGGTTACAAACAATTAGCAAAGATAAATCATTTATATGAAAATATAAAAATGAAAAAGTGAGGTGGTTGAGAAGGATGAGATTTATGCCCCACCAAAAGTTATTTTCATACAATATGATACTGAAATTCTTTCTTGAGTTACAACTCCATGCTTTAAGCGAATTGTGATACACTATAAAAATATTTTTATCTAAATGTGGGTTTTATAACGAATATGTTAAATTAGAAGGTATGAATAGAAATAACTACATTATGAAATATTTAAATTAAAAATTTTTATAATTAAAATGTATTTATTAATTCATAATAAATAAGTAATCAATTTTCAGTTAAGTTATTTTTTTGCTTTAAAAATACAACTTCTTCAAAAATGGTTTTATTTATTTTTTTGATTTAATATTATATATAATTTCATAAAAATTATTGAAGTTTTAATTGATAAAAAAGAACTTATTTTTCAAATCATCATATAAAAATTAACATAGGGTGAAATTTTTATATTTTTCTAAAAAGATTGATTTTTTAGTGAATAGTAAAAATTGATGATTTTATGTAAAACTATAATTTATTTTCATGTATTTAAAAAATGGAATTTTCAATTGATTTTAAATTAATTTTTTTAAAATTTTATAAAAATTAATCAAATTAGTAATATTTAAATGAAGAATGTCCACAATTTTTTTATAAAAACATTTTTTACTTAAAAAAGCACTTTTTTGGAAAATAATTTGAAGGCATTTTTAGTGTTTATTTCGAATATAATTTTTTCCCACTTATAATAATTGATTTTTATAAAATGGTAATAATTTTTGGATTCAAAAAATCAAATTTATCATTTGATAAATTTTTGATATTTTTATGTAAAAGTTAAATTTGTAGTGAATAGTAAAAAAATACAGTTTTTATGAAATACGGTATCCTTTGTCATATAAACAATACATAAATATGATAAAAATATTATGGAACTTATGGAAAGAAAAATTTATATTTATATATTATATATTTCATAATAAAATAATTCTAAAATAATAAATTATAATTTAATACAAGTAAAATATGAAAATTATTTTCAGTGTTGACGTAATGCTTGTACATCCTTGGAAAATTCAAATTTGGTGTCCAAAAGATAATATTTTAGGAATAATAAGTATTTAATTGAATTTATTAATTTATATGATGTGATATTGATGATATGTACAGATATTTAGAAATGTTTGAGTAATATTAAAATAATATTTTCCAAATGATTTTGCAATGATTGCATGAGGAGGGATAAGTCAAATTAACATATTAAATAAGTTTTCATGACATAAATGTGAGTAAATATTAATATTTAATGAAATTAAATATCCATTATGAATAAAAATAAATAATTATTATTTTAATTATATATTTTTAATTTTATAAATTATTATAATTATCTGAAACATTTTAGTCGTGGTAGCATAGTGTTTAAGAAAACATAAGAAGAATAATAAAATGATTTTAAAAATATTTAAAATGACAATATATAGATGAGTTTATTTATGAAATGAATATTATATATATTTATAATGAACAATATATAGTATAATATATTATATTTTAAATTGGTCAGTTTTATGATATTTTTAATGTCAAGATAAGTTGAGAACAATAAAAATGACTTTAATTGTATTTTATTATAAACAGTAATTTATTAATTTTTTTAAAGACATAAAAATTATATAAATTAATAAGGGTGATTTAATATGACCTAAAATGTCATCATTTTACCATTTTTATGCCACTAGGTATTTTATAATTACATTTCCTCTTCTTAATAACTAAATATTTACGAAAATAGTATATATTTTTTTCCAATAAAAAGGGAATCATTTCAACCATTTATATCACAAATAAATTTCTATTTCTCTCCATATAATCATCCCAAATACCTATTTAAATATTAATTTCCATATTAAAAATCCATTATTGTGACCATAAACCTCTCTGGAATGTTATTAATCTTAATCAAAATGATTTTTTTCAAGAAGGAGGGTATAACTCTTAACTGAGATCATCCTTTTTTGTTATTATTATAAATTATTAAAATCTATCTATATTATGATGAAATAATAACATAAGTATATTAAATATAACTATATTTTATTATGTTAAATCCTCAACCCTTGTTGATATCCTTTTTCAATCTATGGGAAATGAAAACATCGCTTGTGAATATATGTGGATTACCACCTCCACGAAGAGATGCATTTTGTTTTTCAACTCCACATCATAAGGATAGTTATGTTAATATATGTAATTAATATATAAGATATTCATGACCAAATTATAATTCTATAATGATAATATATCATTTGTTTTCTTAACATTCCATCTATTTAAAAATGGCATCATCTTTTATGTGTACGTGTGGACTACCACCTCCATGAAGTGATGTGATTTGTTTTCCATGTAACCCCTTTAAGGATGTCTACTAAATTTTATTTAATGAATATAAATTACAATAATTACATGGTTAAGAATATAGAGATGATTGAATAATTATTCCTTTTACAATGGTCACCCCACCAAGGCTGTTTTTGGAATTATAAACCTACCTCCTTAAAATATCCAATATAAACATGACTGATTAAGAAAATAAATTAAACATGGTCATAAATGAAATAAATGGTAAAATGATAATTTAATGAACATGAAATGTTTTATTAATATGTTAAATAACTAATATAAATATATTATTTAAGAGTTAATGAATGTACAATGTGAGGAAATATTTAAGGTAAGAGATTTCTAGTCTTAATTCATTTTCTTTGAGACTTAACCTATTTTAACTACATTTTTTTGTGATGACATATGGATTAATTTTAAAAATATTCTCTAAAAATATAATATTTTAAAAATAAAATCAAAATACTTCTTTCAATGTTTTAGTAGATCAAAATTTATCAGGTCATAATGTTTTTTATTTAAAACCTTATTTTAAATGTTTAAATGTTTTTATTTTAATTTTCCCTCATAACAATGTTATTTAAAATATTTTAGGTATGTTTTTATTAATATTTAATTTTTTTAAATTTATTTTAAACCATGTTTTATATTCTTTATGAAGGTTTTAAAATAATAATTATGAATTTTTTCTAATAATCTTATTTTTTACATTTTTACAAAAGTGTTGAATAAATAATTTTCATAATATATACCACTTGAGAATAATTTTCTATCATAATGAACATTTTTCTTTAAAAATCATAATTTACATTATTTTATGGTTATTTAAAAAATACCATTTCCCATTATTTCTGGATTTTTTAGTCTCTTTTAAAGAAACATTATTTTTATAATTATTTTAATATGAAACTTGAATTCACTTTTATGCATGTGTCAAATGGAATAATTTAAGAAATTTTGTTATATAATGGATAGATTTTATGTGTTTTATGTTTATTTTTTACTCGTAAATTTTGTATGATGGTGGTTGAACATGATATTTCTCTTTAATGAATTGGGTAATGATTATGTTATATGAAGAATTATATTATAATTAACTGAGTATGTTATTCCATTTTTAATGGTTCTTGTAAGGGTTATATGAAGATTTTTTTGGAAATGGTTGATGATTAATCTGAAATTATTAACTGAAAAAAGAAGAAAACCTCTTTTAAAAACATGGGAAAGAGGGAAACCATTTCACAAAGAGGCAATGTTGTTTTAAAGAAACATGAAATAGATGTCTTAGAACTCCCAAAATTCAAAAGGGAAGAAAACATAAAATAAAGAACTTGAAAAACATCATATCCCTCTCTATAGAAAATGAAATAGTGACATCAGTTAATGAGGATGCATCCCCCTCCCCCTTATAAGAAATTTCACTATAATAGAAAAAAATAATGTGGTAGAGAACTCCTCCTAACAACACTTACTTGTGGAGGAGATTTATATGAAAGGTACCAGAACACCTTTCTCTCAATTAACATTCCCACCTGAAAAATAATATGAGGAACTCACTTCCTTGTCAACCTGATGAAATAAAAAACCTTACTAAAGACACTGTAAATAATTTGAGGGAAAAGTGTACATATATCCATTAAAATTTATGAAATATGACTGAATGATGGGTGTAATCACTCCCATACCTCTTTCAAGATTTCCCACCGAGCATCAACTAAAAAATTCGCCATTAATTTCCAAATTAAATGAATAAGAGATTAATGAACCCAAAAAATATTAACCCCAATAGAAATATTGTCTTAATAAGATGTGAAGAGAATAATTTAAAACAAACCCAAATAAGTAGATCCTCAAACCACTGAAGAAGATCTTAAACAATAAAAAATAAATTTCAACTTACTCATAATCCGTTGCTGAATAGAGGCATTTGAAATTAATATCCCTCATCAGTCTTCTATACAAGTCCCATCATCATCCATAGAGCTCGCTAAAACATACCATGAATAATAATCAACCATTTCCTAAATCCTCCACCACCAGAACACTATGTATTTCCACCTGATGGAATCAAAGATTTCGACTGATCATCTAGACTTTATACTCCTGTAATCTCCAAATACCTGATATACGATAGAATACACTGCCCAAAATCTAAACCAAAACTGCATGATATATCCTTAGACCATCACAAAAATATTTATCCAAGCCCAAAATTCCTAAATCTAAACCAGATCGAGGGATAAAGGCATTCAGGGAGGACAAAAAAAAATGGAAGAACCCAAAAATATCATCAAACGACTCATAGAAGAAGGAAATTTAGAGAATCATCAGAGAAGATAAGTAGACAAAACTACCTCCAAATTAGTTGGTAAAATAAATAATAAGGCCTCTATAAACCCTTCTTTGGTGAGGATGAGTATGGATGATGGACTTCATGAAGAGGAATAATAATCCCTAGGGGAGGGTTTCAACATGCTTAGAAAGTAAAGTGGAATTGTTTCCCTCAAGGGGATTATATGAAGGTAATTTCTAATGGAATGTAAATTACTTTTCTATGATTTATAATGGATTTTCATGGAAATATTTTCATTCTATAATATAATATAATGATCCTTTTTTTAATGGATTGATTATTCCATTTAATGAAGAAAAGGTACGTTTTTATGAAAATGTTTTTTATGGGTTCTCATATTTTCTAAGGAACCCTCATGATTATGATTTTTCATTTGTGATATATTATAATTATTTTATTAAAAACCATGGGTATTAAAAATGATTTCATTTGTATGTAAATGGTTATCTAATCAAAATGTTTATTATGTTAAAGGAAAACTCTTTTATGTAATCTAAGGGTTTTGAAATAGACTAAAAAGTTTATTTTCTTTTTTTATACATGTCCGTTATTAATATTTTCTTTATCATCCAAAATTTTCAAATGATTTTTCATAGGGCTTAAGGATGACTATAAATGTTAATAAAGTTATTGTTATAGATATGGGAGTTACCTTGAAAAATGAAGTGTGTCTTTATAAAAAACGTTTTTGTGTGTGTGAAAAAAGTATCCTTTGTGGAAATTTACATAATTTAATGTAAGATTTTGTCCTAATTATATAATGATATAAACCTAAAAGGTCCTTTACTATATAAGTTATACCATATTTCCATTTTGTTTTGTAAAATTTTTATGGCTAAAATTGGGTAACATTTATCAAATCTGTTAAGGTAAATATAATATTTTTACCATGACATTCAAGAGTGTAAGTTCTTGGATATTATAATCTGTATTAGATTAGAATTTGGATAACATTATAGATTTTTATTAGAAAACTTTGGGGAGAATTATTGTGATAATTCTTTGAAAATTATAAAATCACAATATTTTTATAGAGTTTTTGAGGATTACTGGAAATGAAATACAAATATGGATACTAGAATGTGAATAAAATTGTGGAGAATAAGAACCTATAGGTAAAAACTATGAATGGGGTGGATTTGGTATTAAATAAATCATTAACGGTGAATGATGAGTAGAAATAACACTGCACACATGAAAAAACACTCCATGAGGATAAGGCTTTGGCTATTTCAAATTCTATTTATCAACCATTATGAATAATGAGAGGATAAAACATATGGAAAACTATCCTAAACCATAGTAATATGTGATAACCCAAAAGATTAATGGTTTGATATGTATATGTTTTATCATATTTATAAAGGAAAAAATACCCCTTTCTAAGTTTAATGTGATGGTAGTACAGTGAGAGAAATTTATTTAGTTTTGATAGATGTTTTAATTATAAGTTACCCTTAAGTTTAACATGTGAAATAGTTATTATAGAAAGAATGATTTTATATTTTGTGGACATAAGTTGAAATATGGATAACCATGAGGGTTGATATTATTTTATATGTTGAGTTGATTATAGTTAGTTAGGAGAAAAAGGTCATTATATTTCATGAACATATTTTTTATCTTATAGATAACCATATGATTGAAATGTAACTTGGTGACTAAGTTATTAATGTTATCTTTTATTAAGTACACTCTATTGGAAATATTCTATGATTAAGGTAAATGGAAATACATTTTATAATGATGAGTTTCTTACTTGTCGAATAAAGGTTGAATTTTCTTTTGGAAGTATATATGATTTTATTTTGAATTTGTTATAATTCAATTTATTTATGGAAATTATTGGTGTATTTTGGGGATTGTATGATAAGGGAATATAAATTTTTGGTATGTGACATTATTAGTGATTGATGTTATATAGGGATCAATGTTAATTTTATATTGTAAAATTATGTGATAAACAATTGTTAATCATTGGGTTACAATCTTGGTCAAGCATGTTTTGAGGAGTTTTATGGTTTTATATTTATAGAATTATTTCATTTTAACTTTGGGTGTTATTTCTAGTTAATAGGATATTAATGTAATATTTCTTCATATTAAGGCTTATACATATTTGATATTATCTTACCTTATTAAAACCATTTTGGTATTTATTAATCTATAGTGACATGATCTAAAATATGTTATCCTTTTTTGATTTTGTGATCCATAAAAAATTTATGTTAGTTCTTCATACATGAAAAATTCTATTTGAATATTCATTTAATGTAATAAGAGATGAGATAGAAGCCAAAATTGATTAAATCACCTTGAAAGGTAAACAAATTTCTTATGAAATAGAAATAAACCAGGTAAATATATTTTCTTATCTTTTTTATCTAGATGGTAAAAGAATCCCTAAAATTAAGTAAAATGATCTTAAAATAAAAAATTTATCTATTTAATTTCATTTTCAATGAATTTATGGTCATATTTATCCCATACTGATTTATTTTTTAGTTTTAACACACACTAAGAAAAAATGGCCTTTATACAAGGATGGCTATATTTTCTAGATTGTGTTTATTCCTACAAAAGAAGCAGTAGACGTTGAAGTAAAAAATATATTTTAATTAGAAGATAAAATTAAAATTTAATTAGAAATATATATTTAATGTTATTTGACACTAGATTGGATAATGTAAATAAATACAAAAATCCTAAAGAAAATGTAGAAGAGGAAGACGAAAGAGAATGTAGAGGAATAATAGGGGAGAATTAGTAGAAAAATAACAATTAAATAAATAAATAAATATATATATATATATATTGGTTGAAGACTCTAATGTGGTTACATATAATTATTTCCTATCATTTTTTATATGATATAATATTTCACAAGTTGGGAGACATATTTTAAAAATGAGTTCAAGAATAAACTATTCATATGGCATTGAACATGTTAAAACTAGTAGATCATGTGATAATGGGTTATTCTAGATCATGATAAGGATATAAGAATTCATTTTAAGTGGTGAACCATATAGAAAATAAACCTTGTCTACTATGTTTATACATCTGTTCTTTTGAAATCTTTCACATAGTTCACATTAATTGGTGTAAAAGGGGTTTAAAAGGGGAAATGTAAAAGAATTGGATTCACCCATTCATCTACCCCAAGTGAATTTTCATTAATATTTTGGATCATTTTAAATAAATATTAGAAAATTCTATGATTTCATTGAAGGTGAAACATATATTTGGAGTTTAATAAAAACAAATTCTATATATCTGATGCTTTCTTTTTAAATTTTTTTTATTTAATATAGATCACATCAATATGATAAAAAGAAATTGAATTTCAATTTTTGATGGAAATAATTGTTATATATTGGGTTATTTTCTGTTTATATATTTATTATTTATCTGTTTGGATGTATTATTTATCATTTTGGATGTATTATATACTTTTAAAAAGAAATTTTCAATTAATATTAAAGTATATTATATGATAGCAATTGATAGAATTAATATAGAAAATGATGAAAATTTATGGCATTCCAACTTTTTATCTCTTTATAAAAAGGAATTTATCAAACATAATGAGATTAATAAAATATAATATATTTATAATAATTTATAAAAATATGAAGGTAATGAAAGAATAAAGAAATCCAATCTATATATTAAGAGATAGAAAAATATTGATCCCAAGATGAGTTATGATGAAATAGTAGATAATTTATTCACCATAGTTAATGATGTTTGGAGCTCCATAAATTTTTTTGTTCAAAATTTGAGAGAATCTATAACTGTTGAAAAGATACTACATATCTTACTGAACAAATACGAAATAACGTTTTTATTGATATATGATTGTTATCAAAACACACTTCCCTATATTGATCTATATAGAATATTAATTTATTATGAAATGAGGATGAAATTTATTTTAATAATAGGAGTAATGTTTATAATGAAATATCCTTTAAACCATTGAAATAATAGAAGCGTAAGAGATAATTTATCGAGGAAGAAGATGATTCTGATGAAGATGAAGATGTTGAAATATAATTTTAAAAAAATTATGTGGTTTATTTAAATAAGTTTAAGATGTTATAAAGGAATAATTCACGGAAATATTCCACTCATGTCTAAATTTGTTGTACATTTCATAGTGAATCTTCTAAAGTTAAAATAATGATATTACGAAGATTAGGGATTAGAATATATGGAGTTCCTAAAATAATATATTTTCAAAATTAAAAAAAATCAGAAGTTTTCTTCAGAGGGGAAGGATAATATTATCTACAAACCATAGAAGTGATTTTTTTTATATAAGTTTAAAGAAAATGAAGGTATTAAGAGTGAATAATATTATGGAACTTATTGTAAAATTTATGAAATTATGCATCTTATAGACGTGAAAGAAGAAGAGTTCACTAGGTATGAAAGTAGAAATGATTTAAGTGGGGAAAAACTCAAATAGTCACCAAATAGTAGTAGTTAATAAACGAATTACATTTAAATAATTAAAAATTTAGATGGATAGTAATAATTTAAATAAAAACTAAATAACATAATGTAAAATTTCCCCCATAGATTATAAAAAGGATTTAAATTTGAAAAATTAGATAACTTAAATATGCTGCTTCTTGAAGATAATAAATTGAGAATCAGTATGAATGATAAGGATATAGAAAGTAATTAACTTTTTAAACTATAAAATACTAAACTTAAATATTGTAAAATATATTTTAAATGTTGGAAAAAGTATAACTCAATGGTATATGTAATGGAATAAATTTTCTATTATGAAAATACAATTCCCTGAAATTTTTCAACTATAGGAATGATAACTTGGATAAAAAAATGATACAAATGGTGATCTTAAAAACCCCAAAAAATAATACTAGGATTAATATGAAAGTGTTGGGAGACTACTACAATTTTTTTTGAAAAAAATGATCCAATGTTAATTGTGTAAATTTTTTAGAATAACATGAATTTAATTCTTGATAACAAATAGATTATAATATAAAATTTTATTTTAATGATACTATTGGCACTATGGAATATTTGGGAAAATTTAAAAGAGTTTTTGGTTTAATTTTCATATTTTTTTAATTATAGAATATATATTAAGATTTTTTTATGGTGGGTGGTAAACCCACACAAATAAGAAAATTTCATAAACAAGTTAAAAGTCTATGATAATAGTAAAAAATAAATTCCAATCTTCTTATGAGGTTTGTGTAAATTTTGAACAAATAGGTCAATATATTGAAGAATATATCACTATTTTACCAACCCAATTTAAAATGAATTATAATAATATAAATACATAGAAGAGTAAAGAGAATGGAAGGGATACAAAATTAGTTGTTGAAGTAGAACTAAAGGAGTTTGAAAAGGAATGTCTATTCATTTTGGATAATGGATTCACATTAACTATAACCTATGACTAAAATAGCATGAATGATATTGAAATGTGTAATTATGTATTGGTGAAATTTAGTAGTGATTTTTTACTAAAGAGTAGGGGATCTAGTTAAGCTATTTTTTGATAACATAATAAAATTCAATGGATACATTATTTATAGAAGTGTTAAAAAATACTAATTATGTACCAAATTTGTGGTGAGGTAAATGACATAAGATTTCAAAACTATAGATTCTTAGTGAAGAGGTTGAAGTATTGGTACATTTTGATGTGATGAAAATAGACATAAGGTATCTTGTTTCAGACTGAGGATGAAAAAAATCATGCATCCAAAGATTGAATTAATAAAATCAATAACGGTATTTAAGACTCTTCCACATTGTCTAATAGAATATTCATAATCATAACCAAAGACATAATTTTCATTATTAACCTATATTGAATAGAATATTAAATTATATGTTCTCTACATACCTTAATGGAGTGATAATTAATTATTTACCCACTAAAGTGGAGATTCAAACAACTTATCTGTTGGAGCTCATTTATTCAGATATTTGGGGGACTATGAAGAAAAATTTTAAAAATTTAGATAGTCTGATTAGTTATTTTATTGATGTATTTAATCAAATTATTGGTATTATTTTAATGAATCATAAGTATGATGCATTGAATAAATATTATGTTTATAAAATATGTATAGAATAGGCGTGTGATTTCTATTTAAATAAGTCTTGGAAAAATAATTGTTTTGAATACACAAGTGTAAAATTTAAAGAATATCATAAAAATAATTGTATTATTAATGCATTTAGTACATCATATAAACTAGAATAAATGGTGGTTTAAAATAAAATAATCAGAACTTATATGAAATAGTTCACACTATGTTGAAAAGGCATGGTAGTTATAATTTTTTATAGAAACAATTTATTAGAACAACAATTCATATTTAAAATAATTTTTTTTTGATAAAAATAATTTAAATATGTCATAATAAATGATTCATTAAAATAATACCAAAAGATTGAAATATTTTATGCTATTTGGAATCCCCTGCATTATCCTTATGAAATGTGAAAATGTGAGTTTCTTTGGGAATTGTGTATTTTGTGGAATATTCCTTGGTTATACTCTGAATAAAAGAGGTTATAATCATTACTCAAAGTAAACTAGTAATATCATGGATAAGTTTGATCTAAAAGTGTTGTAACAATGAAAGAATGTGATTTCACATTAAGAAGATAGTCTATAAGTGAGATCATAGAGCTCGATTTATTGAGATGTATGATAATAGTTTTTTAAATAAATGAAAATAAATATGATGCATAAGATCAAGATGAATATTTATCAATGACTAGTGATGAATAAAAATATTTTTTAACTCATCAAATGATGAGAAATAAGGGGTACTTCTATTATACCATTTGAGGTTATGGATAACCAATTCCAACAATGTGAAATTTTATGAAAACATCCTATACCTTATTGTTATCCCAATATTATATAAGATATATTAAAGATGCCTTATAGAATAAAGATTGGATTGATGTTATGAATGAGGAGTTGGATCCAATCTAATAGAAAGATACTCTGGAGTTCTTACCCAATCCATCTAATAATAATTTTATCAAAACAAAGTTTGTATTTTGTAACAAGTTGAATCAAAATAGAGAGGTGATGAGAGACAAGACTAAACTTGTGTGTAAAAGATATACACAAGTGGAATGAAATGATTTTGATAATATTGTCACACCAATTCTAAGCTAGAAACCATAAGTTTCTTTGATATCACCACATAATGAAGATATAAGATCACCCAAATGGATATCAAGTCATGTTTCCCAATAGAGTGTTGGAAGAGGATGTGTTTATTGGGAAACCCAATGTTTATATCTTGTAGAGAATGAAGGATATTTTTTTGGACAAATAAGGGTCTATGTTGGTTAAAAATCCCCTAAGATCATTTTTTTCTATGTTATTCGCTTGTCCAGCCTTACTCAAATAAATTAAGAGAGGAGTCGACCTAAATATAATGGTGTTTAGTGGCGGTTTTCTAAAATCATAGATATATTTTCATTTTTTTAATTTTTAGTGGTAATTTTGGAAAACCATTGGTAATTAATCATGGACTAGTAACAACCATTGCTATGTACAATGATTAAAAATGATGATAAATATGTTTTTTTAAATTTTTGTGGTGGTTTTTAAAAAATTACTACAAACTTGATTTTAGTTAATTATAATTATAATCAATAACTAAAATTTTAATTACTTGTTAATAAAAAATAAAAAATAATTAATTCTTAATTATTATTTGATTATAATTATTTATTATTTAAATTTTAAATTATTATGAAATATTAATCATTAATTATTTATATATTTACATATAAATACCCACACATATACTAATATGTATAATTTTTATTACTATATATATATATATAAAATTATGTAAATATATTCATATTTATAGATATTTATAAGTATTTTTTTTATATTTATATATATTTATATATATTTGAATATATATATATTTATTACTTTGTTATATGTGTAGATAATTATATGTGTATATATATATATATTTATGTTTTTATATATATTTAGATACATTTTAATTTATTTATAATTACAATCAATTATAAACATGTTAATTTATTTATATATATTTATGTCAATTTATTTATAGTTATATAAATTTATATTTATTATTATGTATTCATGAAAATTTATGTATGTATATATATATATATATCAATATTTATATATATTATGTGGGTATATATATATATATATTATATCTCTGTGTGTATTTATGTACCTTTCAATGTGATATTTATATATAACACTAAAGATTTTAAAATATAGACATTCTATTAGACAACATATGTGATATGCAACATTGAGTTTAAACATCCCATGATATATATATTTCTTTAAATGTAATTTCTTTGATAGGTTCGGGATCATACAACCCTAATCCTAGATGAACTGTAATATAATATACCATTATAACCTTTACATTTAATTATAATGCATTAATATTATAAAATCAATAATTAAAATTATGGATATTTATTGACTAGATAAAAAAAGAATCATTTAAAAGAATAAGTAATAATTTCAAAAAAAATGTATAAAAAAACAGTTCAGTCACTCATTGTGCACATAATTTAAAATTAAATTTTAACACTTTTAGAAATTTTATTTGATAATATTAAATTAATTTTTTCAATATCCATATCAAAATTATCTTTAGGTAAATTCTTTGTATTTTTTATAAAGAGTTTCATTTTTCAATGAATAGCGAAAAATACTGATTTTTATATAAAGATTCATTTTCATTTAAAAATATTACAAATTAATATTACATTTTAAAATGGTTTTTAAGTAAAATTAGTTAAATTATATTAAAATTTAACTAATTTAGGTCATAATAATCAATTTAATTTTTAATTTTGATATTAAACCCTTCTACACTTATGAGAATTTTTACTTTGGAAACCTGACTTTTCCTCATGCTTACAGATATGATTTAAAATTGCATTCTTACACTTATGTGAATTTAATTAGAAAAAATAGATTCAATATTTAAAATCTATATATTTTAAAATATCAAATATGTTCAAATTAATTTTTTACCATTCTTAATAATGAAATTAGTAAAAATTAAATTTCATTGTTAAGGAAATAATTGATTTACCATGAAGTTAAACTGAAAATATAAGTATTAAAAAGAAATGAAAACGTTCCCAACACTTATTTTATAGAAATATTTTAACTTTATAACTTTTAAGGGTCTAAAGTGACCCATTTTTTTGGATTTTTTAATCATAAAAAATGTGGTTTTAATTTATTCGTATCAAATATTTCAGGTGTGTCCTTACCCCCACCTGTAAAAGGCCACCCATCTCCCCCCTTATTCACACTTACAATACCTTATACTTTTTCCAAAAACTACACCATTATATTTATTACTTTCCTCTAAAAATCCTATATCTCTTATTTTGATCATAAATCAAACCCATTAAGTATTTTTTCCTAAACTTAAAAATGTTTTTTTGAAGAAGAGGTAATGTTCTTAAACGAGCATTTAATTTTTATTTCTTCATCCATCTTATTGAAATAACATTAAAACATGATTATATAATAACATTATAATATTACATAAACAAATATTTTATTATGTTAAGTGCATGAAATATATCCATCTCCTCTTTCATCAATTGGGAAACAAAACTGTCGATTGTGTATACGGTAGACTACCACCTCACGAACCGATGTAATTCATTTTCCATACCCACATTTAAAGGATAGATATAAAGATGGGATTGACACATATATATTAAAGTTATGATAATTATATACTTTTGTAATTATAATATCCCATATACTTTTTTATGGTTTTAAAATACAATAACGTCACTCGTGTGTGTGACATGCTACTGCCTCATGAAACAATGCGATTTTTTTTCAGTTACTCCTCACACAGAATTTAATAAGGATAAAATTATGGAATATATTTGATATTTATGAAATGATAATGATTATTTAAAATTAATATATCATCTAATTCCTTACCATTTCACTCATTAATAAATGGTAATATCACTCATGTGTATGCCTGGCCTGCCATTGGCACAAAGCGGTGTGATCCATTCTGCGTGTTAAAATTTACATAATGATTATAAAAATCCATATAATGAAATAAATTATATTTATAACATTAAAATAAATTTGTATAATATTTAAATATACATTTTGAATAATAACCACAAAATTCAGGATAAATCATGAATGATAAAATCAGGTAATTAACTCTCGAAACAATGAAAATAAGGAAATACTATTAACAGGTGATAAAATGTTACAAGGGGATCATATATGATATTATAAATATGGTTTTAGTTATGATATAAATTATTAATTTTTATTAAAACCAATTTATAAGAGGTCAAATAATGTTCAACTATAAGGAAACATGAGGTTAGGGACTTCATCTCAAATTCCCTTTCATTGAGTCATATCGTAATTATATGCACCTAATTTATTATATTTGCACCTTTTAAATGTAATATAATGATTCATTAATAATTAATTTTATGTTATGTTTCTATTTTAATTTTCTCATCAAAGTGGATTTGATATTAAAATTACCAATTGGTAATGAATTTCCTAACTCAATTTCTTTTTCATTGGGTTATATTATCTCTTCATTCTCTAAGATATTCTATATTTATGTGTGTGATGATTTGTAAATATATTATTTTGTATATCCACTTTCTTAATGTGTATTTTAATTTTATATTAAAAAATTAAATCATTCGTAATTATCACTTCAATTTTATGAAATTTTTAGGAGTTTATTTCATAATCTCATTTTAATCTAGATTGTTTATACATGAATTTTCATTGAATGAAATTATTTTTTCATTGGATAATGTTCCACTTTAATTTTATTCTCTTATTTTTATCCATTATGTTTTCATGTAATGGTACCATTTTTTCCACTCTTTGGTACTTAAAATGATTGATAATTGTTTTTAATAAAATCCATCTTCATTTCCCACTTGCTTTAAAAATACATTTTAAATAAAATACATGTTTCAAAAAATGTTTTAAATTTTTTTAACCTTTTTATAGTGATTTATTAGATAAATTTTTATATATTTCTACTTTAAAAAAAATAAAAGGAGTATTCATGTAATTTTCACAATAATCCCCATTTAGATTTCACCTAAAAAGTGACGGGAATATTTATTTTAATGTGTATGACATGAATAGAATTTCCAGAATTCATGACCACTTAATTTTTATAGATTATTTTACAAGATTAAAATGACACCTTAAATGAAAATTATTTTCAAAAATTTTTCTAAACCTTTAGATTTAAAATTGTATTATCAATGTGAAATGCATATTTTTCTCAAGATTATTTTTAAAGATATTTTTATGGTATTTCTATTCACAAATGAAAAAAACCATTTATTTTACTTATACTACATGAGGAATCTATTTATTTAAACAATAATTATTATTTTTAAGGATTTTTTATGATTATTTTTACCATGGAAAGTACTGAAATTCAATTCATTGATCCATTTTTACATTAATTAACATTACATTTAAATATTAACTTTTCTATGACCATTTGGACTTAAATTTCCCTTAAATATCCATATTATTTATCATGAATATTCTTATTGATTAAAATGTATATAATTTTGAGAAAAAATTATTCTTTATTTAATTTCATTTGTTTATTTGGGGAAATATTGATAAACTTGTATTCTTTACTCAATACAGATATTTGATGACAAGTCATTTTTTCATAAATTAATTATTTTATTATATATATGAGGAATTAATTGGACATTTAGTGATGGGTGGGGACATAAATTATATATCCCCTAATGCAATGATAATATCATTAGAAAAATCATTAAAATATCATTAAACAGATTTCTACCTACAGTTTTAAACCATCTTATGAAAGGTATTGATAGTTGAGTTGTTGTGATGCCTATGATCATGATGTCTAATGTTTAAGAATTTCATTAATTAAGAATCCAGTTATTATTATTCTTGAAATCATTACAATGTTATTATCATTGGATGATTTTTATTCTATGTTTATTGATTAAATGGAATGAGTTTTTGTTATTTATCATTCCATATTGATTAATCCTTGTATATTCATGATATTTAAGTTATTCAAATGGAATTTGTTTCCATTTATTTACCTTTATTTATGTATTATTATTTATCTAAATAGGATAATCAAGTTATTGATTAAATGGAATGTTTTATAGATATTGACTTTCACATATTGATTAATACATACCTAATAAAGATAGTAAATTTAATTAAATGAAAGATGTGTCCATTTTTTTACATTTCCATGTTTATTATTCTTATTAATTCATGAAATATTCTACTTTATAAAAATATTACTGAGAATCTGAGCTCACCCTTATTTTGTTTCTTTATGCATAGATATTATAGAGGTAATAATGATATTCTTGAAATAAAATAATGTTGTAATTTTTATTTTCAATTTTAATATAGGAATCATATATACCAAGGATATTAAACTATTTATTCCTTAAGGATATGATTCCATGTATCTTATTCCATTATAATAAATAAGACACCAGCTACAGGTTACTAGAGTTGGGGTAGTTATTGTTGGTATAATATGATGTTTAATAGAAAACATGAAATTATATTTATCAAAACATAGATTAGGGAACATAACTCTTTTATAGTATTTGAGGATAAGTAGAAAATAACATCCTAATGTTTTGGTAAATTATATATTATGTGGATTTTCCTAGAAATACCTCCATATCTGGATACTACAAGTGGACCTGGTTTGACAAAGATGTACCTAGGGGTAATAAATCTGAAAAATATGTGTCAAACTTTACTAAATCCTTACCTTGTATATGACAATGAGACTTTCTACACACCTGTTTTAACACTCATGGGGATAGGATTTGTATAAATATCATTTTAATTAGTAAATATTATGAAGGATTTGAATAGGCGATGATATTGAATATCCTAGGTTAAACCAAAGGTGTATCTAATTTAAAATATATTGTTATGATTTATAAATCCTATAAATAATTATATATATTTTCTAATATTATCAATGTTTATCCCATTATGGTTTTTTTTAGTTAATATCTAGATTCTAAAAAATCATTTTAATATTTAATATAAAGGGAAATGCCATTATTATGAGAAACGAAATGGTATGATGATAAGATTTAACAATATCACGATTCTTCCAAATCATTTTTCCTAAAATATGATTAACAACCTATAACTTAATCAAATCTCAATGTCACTAATGAGGAGAATAAGAAGTTTTTCTAAGAGATATTATGGAGGAGACCATAGTGGAAATATGGATTGATTTATTTCATGTTAGATTTATGGAATGTGAAATTTTGGAAAGTGTCTTTAAAGAACAATAAAAAAATGGTGTGGAAAAGAAGGTCGTAGTGTACTGAATTTTAGAGTAAAAATGAAGAGTACGATGTAAAAAAATAAATTTCATCTTAATGATCAATTTATTAGTCATTTTCTTAAATGTGTGGAACCTAGGGATTATCAAAGTCAATTACCACTTTAAAATGTTTCCTCCAAGGACAAGTAAGTACTTATGATGAAATAAAATTGTTGATTTATTTACTTAGATTATATAATTATACTACAGAAGTATTTTATAGATGTTATTTTTGTTATAAGAATCATGAATCATCTAAGGATTGTATTAATTTTTAAAAAATATATGTATTCATTAACATAATATTTATGGATACCGTTATCAATGTTCGAGTTTAATTTTGATAATATTTTTAAAGAATTAAACACCCCTTTTTTAGTTTCATTTGAGGGGAGTATACTGTGATAGTGGATATGGTTGGAAAAGATTTATATGAATACAACCAAATAGTTTAGTATATAAGAAAGTTATTTAAGGAAGAAGGAGCTTATGTTTCTAGGAATAAGTTTAAAGAAATTGGTAACCTTTATGATTTATCTAATATTTGGCATTGAGATAATTATTGGTTACTACTCTTTGGGGATGTTATAGGAAATATATTAATATTTTTTGTAGAAAGGAATATTCATTGCATCAAGTGAAGGTCGTGGGTCTTGAACCCATAATTGATGGATGATAAGAGTTTAGCACCTACCACTAGCCTACATTATATTCTAGATAATATATAATTTTTTTACTTTAATTTCCTGATGAATAAATATTAATGATGAACTAGTGGTGCTACTATTTAGGTTTAGAGATTTATGTATTATATTGGATTATTTGTGTTAACCATATTGGGTTTGAAAAATATTTAGAGATAAATGGATATAATTTTCACTCATTTATGGATATTAAGATTCATTCAATGTTAATTTTAGTACTTCATGAATAAAAAAAATCATCTTTAGATATTTATTCCTTTGAGTAATTGATAAATTGGAAATTGATCAAGGCACAACAAAAGTATGAAATTGTTCATTTCAGATAAAAAGATATTAGGTAAGTATATTTACTTATATTCATATACAATGAAATAATTATTCAAGTTAATTAAAAACATCATGTAATATTTTTTATCCAATTAAATTAGTATCTGATTAATCAAATTCTCTTTTAAATCATCATGTATTTATGGTTTGGTTTTAATTATCTTTTCATTTATCATTCACTTTATTGTGATCAATAACCTCTATCACTTTCAATAATCATTTACATTTTTTTGCCTATGTCTATATATTCAATCTCTACCACTTTTATCCTAAATAGAAACCTAGTTATGTGTTATTATATACGACCTTTTATATCTCTCTTTCCCACTTTTAAGAGTAAGTCTTATTGGCCCATTTACACTGTATGTTTTTCAATAATAGTATTTCTAAACGTCAAACCCAAGATTATCGAGATAATGTTCAAATTAAAAGGTTTAAATTTATTGAAGGTGGGTAGAATGTAATATTACATGATTTTAAAATAATATAATATTTTTTGATATAGTATGAAACATGAAACACTTATCTTAAATAACCCATGAAATGTATTTCTTTATATTTAATCTATTTGATAGATTACTGAACATGCACCAACACACCTAAAAGATCAATAATATAGTATACCATTAAAACCAAGTAAATAAATTAGTGGTTATGAATAGTAATAAATAAATTATTAAAATTTTGTATACCTATTGATTAGAAATAAAATAATAATCATTTATAGTAAAAATGGAATGTTTTTAGAAAAAACGATGTTTTTCTAGAAAATGGTTTAGACACGCTTAATGAAAATAATTTAAAATTAATTAATAACATTTTTAGAAAATTTATTTTATTAAATTAACTGAATTTATGAAATAATCATAGTATACTTTTCTTAGGGTGAATTTTTGGGTTTTTCAGAAAATTTCTATTTTTTAATGAATAGTAGAAAATAACGATTTCTATTGGAAGTTTACTTTTCATTTTAATAATTTATAAGATTATTTTATATTTAAAATTATTTTTATAGTAAAAATAGTTCAATTATATTAAAATTTAACTAATTCAGTTATGTGAAATCATTTTAATGTTGATTTTTTATATTAAAACCTTTTATAATTTTTTGAATTTTCTCTTTGGAAACCCTCTTTTTAATCATGTATGATAATACAATTTTCAATTGAATTCTGACAAATCTATGAATTCGATTTAGAAAATTGAATTCCATATTTTTAATTGGATAATTTATATTATCTAATGATTTCAATTTAGTTTCTTACCATTATCAATAATAAAATATGTAAAAATTAATTACTGCAAGTTAAGTTAAAACTTGATTTACTTAGAGGATAAACTAAAACGATAAGGGTAAAAATGACCTAACCACTTGTAAAGAACAATTTTTATATCCATAAGTTGATCTTATCACCTATAATAGTAAATAATAAACTATTTTTAGACTTTATTTGAGATAAACATGTTGTTGTAATTGATTCCTTTCAAAAATTACTTGGGTGTACTCTCCCCCACTTATAAAAGGCCACCCTCTCCTACCATCTTCACACATCCAAATACATTTGGTTCAAAAAATATAAGAAAAAATTAACATTATTAATCTCCTAAAATCATAATATATTCCTTTTTATTATCATAAATCCACCCTATGAATGATTTTTTTTTCAAACTTAAAGAAGTTGTTCGAAGAAGAGGAAACATTTTTAACAAGCGTTTTTAGTTTTTTTGTCCATCCACCTCCTTAAAATATTTATATAAAATTATTATATATTATCTTATTTATTATCAATATATTTATATTTTATAATTTTCAGGTAATTAACTATATCCATATCACATTCCCTCATATTCAAAAATAAATTTTCAATCATGTGTACGGTGGTCTACCGCCTCATGAACTAATGTAACTCATTTTACATCCCCACATTTCATGGATGAAAATAAAAACGTATTTAATACATTTATATAATATTTATGATATTAATATACTTATTTAATTACAATATCAAATATAACTTCTTCTATTCAACCTCTTAAAATATGATAATAGCACTCATGTATACGGCTGACTACCGCCTCGTGAAGTGGTGTGACTTATTTTTAACTTATGATTTAAATGGAATATAATAAGGATATATTTATTGAATTTATGTGATATTTAGGAAATGATATTTATTATAGAAAATTAATATACCATAAAATTCCTTACCCTTTAACTTTTTAAGGAAATTATAACATCGCTAGTGCTTACGTACGACCTGCCATCTCCATGTAATGAGGTGATCCATTCTCTATGTTAAAAATAAAATATTGAATCCAAAAAAATTAAATATTGGAAAAATTATATTTATAAAATTTTTATAATTATAGATATTATAGAACTATATAATGTGTACAAGAACTGGAACCTTCATGTAAAACAATGAATGAGAAAACAAGATAAATAAAACCTTAAATAATGAAAATGAAAAAATGTTATTAATAAACAGGTGAATTTTTTTTAAGTGGATAATATGTGTTATTATAAATATGGATATGGTTCATTTATAAATTAATATCATTGTTTAAACAAATATATAGGAGATCAAATCACGTTCAAATAAAAGGAAGTGTGTGGTAAGGTACTTCGTCTCAATTTCACTTCACTGAGGCATATTGTAATGTTATGCACCTAATTTATTTTATATAGTGTGTATGAAATGTAATGTCATTAATTATTAATAACTCATATAATTTTATGTTTTCATTTGAATTATTTCATCTTGGGATACTTGACATAAAAATTACCAAGTAGAAATTAGATTCAAAACTCAATGTCTTTATATTGGGTTGTATTACTTTTTCACTGTCTCTAGTGTTTAATGATTATATCAAATTATTTATGTTGATTTAAATTTTATACACATAATCTATTATTTGTTAAATTCTCACTTCAATGTTATGATCCTTATAATGGTTTATTTCACAATCTCATTTTAATAGTGATTGTCTATGCTTGAACTCCCATTGAAGGAAAATATCTCATCATTGGATAATAAAACCATTTAATTTTATTTTAGTATGGTTAATAATTTTGTTTTTGGTAAAATTACTATTTTTACACTCTTATATACGTAAATTATAGTGAATTTTTTTTCTAAAATTTTATATCATTTCTCCATTCAATCAAAAATAACTTTTCATCAAAGTAAATGTTTTCCAAAAAAGTTTTCCATTTTCTGAACTTTCAAGAATGATATATTAAACACATTTTTTAGACATTTTTACTATTTAATTTTTTTAAAGGAATATTTAAGTCATTTTTAAAACAAGTCATGTTGGGATTTTACTGAAAAAGTTAAAGGAATATTTCTTTTAACATGTACACTGTGATATGAATTTCTAAATGTCCTCTCCTATAAAATTTTTATTTATTCTTTTATAATATTAAAATTTTATTTCCAAATAATTGTATTTTAAATTTTTTGTAAACATTTTGTTTTAAGTAGTGATTTTCAAGATGAAAATGGTATATTCTTCAGGAATGTTTATAAAGGTCTTCTAATGGTATTTCCATTCATAAATGACAACAAGGGCTTATTTTACTTATACTGCATAGAGAATATGTTGTATTGATACAATAGTTTTTATTATTAGGGATGGGTTATGATCTTTTTCACAAAGTAATGTATTGAAATTCACTTCTTATATTAATTTTTTAGTCAGTAACATTCCCTTTAAATATTCACATTCTTGTTCTCATTAGAAATTAAATTTCCCATAAATATTCAAATAATTTATCATGGATACATTTTTTTATTAAAACATATATCATTTATATATATGGTATTCCAAATTAAAAGTTACTTTTTGATATTGGAAAATATTGATAAATTAATATTATTTACTCAATAATGATATTTGATGATAAGTCACATTTTTCATGAATTAAATTGATTATTCTATACATGAGGAATGATTTGGATATGCAGTGATGGGTGGGGCCTAGAATTTTATAGCTCCTAAATGAATCAGTAGTCTCATGAGGTGAATTAATAATATATCATTAAATAGGTTTCTATATATAGTTTCAAATCATCTTGTGAAAATTCTTGATGACAGAAGTATCATTATTCTTGAAACCATGACATCTAATAACTATGTATTTACTTCATTAAGAACTCAGTTATTATTATCCAAGAGATTTTAAAATGATATTATATTTGGATTTATTTAATTGTAATTCAATTAATTAAATGACTATTGTTTTCAGTTATTTACCTTTCCATATAGATTATACCTTATCTGTTCATGATATTCATGTTATTTAGTAAACATGTGTGTTTAGTTTTTTAAATTTCTATATAAATCCTCAACTAATAATGAAAATCAATTTATTGATTACATAGAAATGGTGTTCAGATATTTACCCTTCCATATTGATTATTACTTATCTATTTATCATAGTTAAGTTGTTTAATGGAATTTGGGTTCAGTTATTTAGCATACATTGTTGAATATGCTTATTAATTCATGATAGCTTCTTTTTTATATAATTCTTACTGAATATCTTAGCTCACCCTTATTTTTTTCCTTTCCCATCAATCCAATAATTGTAATATTAATGATACAAAAGTATATTTTAGGGTTGAAATGATGTTTTTGAAAGAAATATGTTTTAATTTATGTTTTCAGTTGAAATATGGGAGTAATATATGTATCTATTGTACCAAAAACTATTAAAATATTCATTCATTTGAGATACGATTATATATATCTTATGAAAATTTAATAATATAGAAACAAACATTATGTTATTCGATTTGGGGTCAATAAAATCTATTATATTTTCTAAAGAAGGGTGTTTCCTAGATAACGTGTCGACAACATAGTGCTCTATGCCACCAATTACAGTGTTTCCTCATCTCGAAAAGGCATCCCATTTTGCACTCCATTTTTCCTGTCCCACATTATGTTATCGACATTAGGGCATCATCACTTCTTATCTAACCATTCCTTACCTCCATATTCATCCTAAATCTTCAATCTTCATATTATCCATGCCTCCAATTACAGTAGTGTTTACTTATCTCACGAGGGAATCCCATTTCACATTCTAATTTTTCTCTCCCACAATCCGTCATTGACATTAGGGTTTCATCGCATTTACTCCAACCATTCCTTGCCTCCATCTTCATCCACCTGCTTCAATCTTCATATTTTACCCAGTGCATGCTCCACATATTCTTTCTCTGCCTATGGATACTTCCCTACCAACTTCTCCACCTCCAACACCCTCTCCCTCTCTTTACTCCACCTTTGGCTGCTTCACCTCCCCTCTCTACCTCCACCTATTCCACCCCCACCTTCTCCACCTACAGATTCTTCACCTATGAATTATCCACCTCATACCCCCTCTCCAGGCAGAGTTAGGTATGTTTTCTTTCCTAACCAATCTGTAATATTTTTCTCCACATTTAAGATATCTATTAAAACCTATTCACACAAAGATACCACAATGTAATGAAATATTACTTCATTCAGATTTTATTTATTAGGGATCCACTAATTTTGGTATTCCCCCATTACAATACCATTTTCTATATTCTGATACACTAAAAATTAGTTTCTTCACAAAAGGTGTTCCATCATCAATTAATGAAAAAATTACCTTCTATTCATGAGTAAATATTTCCAGTTTTAGTTGATTCATTTCTATTTATTTTCTCAGTGTATGTGAATATAGAAATTGGAATTTGAGATAGGTTTTATTACCACCATTCTAGTAGATTCCATTAAAAAATTTATAGAAACTATCACTTCAACCAATTTTTTTCATGACTACTAATCTCAGAAGTTCTTTGGGAGTCATATGTAAATTATTTCATCATAAATTACATCATAGAAATACCATTGTAAATTTCACGTCATTTCTTTAAATTGTTAATTTTATTGTACTATTATTCCATAAAGTAATTTCCATTAGTTTCTAAATATAACATTTAACTTTAACAATATTGACTTATTTATAATTTTATAGAACATTATCTTTGAAATTATCACCAAGAATTGACAAGATTTTTAGTAGAGACTACCAAGGGAACCACAAAAAATATATTGTTAGATACGAATTAAACTTTACTGTATTTTTCTTAATTTAGTTTAATTGTTAATCCTTGAAGTATATGTTATTATTTTCTAAATATCACATTTCACTTTAATATTATTAAATTACTTATGATTATCCATGACTTTTAAGCTAAAAGTTTCACCATGAATTTATAGAAGATTCAATGGAGACTGTTAAGGAAGCAACTAAAAATATGTTTTCAGATATGTATTAATCATTATATGATTATATTTTGTAAATTATGATTCATTCTCTCTATTAATTTATTTTATTTTGTATGTTTTAGTAATTTTATTCGATGTTTCCTCTTAGCATTTTTTATATTTTCTAAATGAATTAATTTAATGTTTATTGTGTTGTATTTTATTATATTAATATATTTCCTATGGTTTGCTAATGTGATTATGTGATATTTTCTCCTACAGTTCTAGATGAGGTGAAGGGATGCTAATATTGGCATTGCATGGAAACTGGGAGTTGGTATATCTTGTGTATTTATTTTCTCAGTGCATGTGAATACATAAATAATTGGAAATGTGTTTGATTACCAACATTCCTGTAGATGCCATTACAATTTTTTATAAACTATCACATTACCTAATTGTTTTGTATGATTCCCGGTCTCCCAAAGTTTATGAAAATCAGTTGTGAAGGATTGCAACATTCATTCCATCAGACGACTACAATTATAAAGTTCACTAATTCTATATCAATTATATATTTCATTTTCATGTTATTACCTAAAGTACATCTCATTATTTTCTAAATAAATAGCTTCACTTTAATATTATTGGTTTTTTTTGATTTCTGGGGAAATTTTTGCTGTAATTGTCACTACGAATTGAGAGTAGTTTCAGTGTATATTACTAAGGCAACAAAAAAAACTTCTCTAATACATATAAATATATACTCGATTTTGTTTCATAAATTATGATTAATTATCTATACTTATTTTTTATATGATCTATAACTTTTACCATTATTACTTCTCTAAATATAAGAAACATTGATGACACCATCTACATTATAATGAATAATTATTTTTCCCCATTTAATGGAAAAAAACCAATAAATAAACATTTATACAATATTTACATCAAATACTCACTTGAATAGTGTTAATTAAGAATGTTTGATCTCACATATTTCATGACGATATCTTAAAATATAAACACCAATAAAATATCATTGTGTTTTAAAATATTTTTTAAAAGATGATCCTACATATTGATTGTATCTTTAATACAACCATGCATATCTTCACCATTACAAAGAAGTTTTTGTGTCATTTATAACATGATTGACTTGCATGGATACCAATGACATAACATATTGTATATATCATGTTTTACTAAGTCTATATTTAAAAATATTATCATCATGTTGGTTTTAATATCTTGGTTTTAGGACATTGATTTATCATTATAAAGGGTATCAATTGAGAAGTGGGTCATTTTTTTTGTTCCAGTTAACAATTTCTTTTACTTGTATAGAAATCTATTGACTGACTTCGATATTGATGATATAGTCAAACATAATGTTTCACTGACTGGTGACTCAACAACACCATCAACAGGTGCCATTGATCTTCATATCCATATAATGGATAACCTTAAAAATTAGACAATGTTGACTAATTATTTGTCTTGTAGTACTTATCCACTTTAGAAACAAATTTTCCACAATATGTATGATTCAAATTTCCGATTACAAATAATTTCTCCACAGTTATGTCTACTTATATTGTAGTTTACTAATACACTATAAGAAAATATTAAAATCATAAAATAAATTTTTTTGATTGTAAAATTATATACACTAATATATATAATCCATGTTCTGATATGTAATGATAGCTTCCATTGATTTAGTTTTCCCATATTATGATTTCTCAATTTTTTCTCCAGTTGAACCAATTTACGATTCTAGGATTTATCACTATTTTTTCGATAAAATAGATTTCCCAATTTATGAGTTGTCAATGTTTTTTCAAGTAAAAAATATTTCTCATTATCTAAATTATGATGTTTTTTCCTATATAACACAATTCTATTAGTCTGAATTATTATGTATGTTTCAAGTTAAAATAATAATCTATATTGTAATCAAGCATGTTTTTTATACAAAAATATATTTCACCATTTATGATTTTTGATTTCTATTTCCTGAAAACAATGTACCCAATTTATGCCTTAATATTTTTTGTTTCCATTATTAGTTATTTCCCATTTTCTTATTAGGCATTTTTTAGTCAATTTTTTTGTAATATGATTTTTCATTTATGATTATTATAAAATTGAATACCAATTTAATTATTTCATGTTTGCTTCCAATTTACTAGATTACAAAAATTTAGATTATTCATGTTTCCCTCTAGAAAAAAAATTCCCATTTAATGAAATCTTATGATAGCTTCCCATTAAACATAATAACCATTTTATGATTAGTGATGTTTGATTCCAGATTTCCAATTTTTCTGATTATAAAAGTTTCATTCTAGAAAAAAAATTATCCTATTTTATGATATCTGATGATTTTTTCCATCTATAATAGAAGAGTATAATGTGAAGACAACATTCAGGTTTGGGGAAGCAATTTAGCATCATGGCATAAATATGCATCTAAATATAGATATGTCAACTATTTTTTCCTAATGGAATTATTCTGATTCTACCTACTATTATGTTCTTCTTTTCCATATCACTGGTTGTTTTTTCATAATAATTGGTGTCATTTACTCACATTTATGTTTAATTACCTATTATAGAGATCAATATAATTGTATACAAGCATAACGAACTACTGATCCTTTGCATCGACAAATCATGGAAGTAAAGGGAGGCTATTGAATGCACATTATAATGACACAAGTTGGACTCTGATGGGAATACCTACTATTGTTGAAAAGCATTGTTCATGTTTCTATTGTCATTCATGTATCTTCTACTGAAACCATATTTAAGTTTTTTACCATAGTGATAGAACATTCCATAGTTTTATTTCCATGGTGATAAAATAGTCTAAAGTTATGTTTCTTTTTTGAGAATGAACCATGATGTTCTTTCCATTTTGATGTTATGTTTCCATGTTTTTGTTTTAATGATTCAACTACTTCAACTATCTATAAGTTATGTTTCAATTTTTTTTATATTTAAATTCAATTTACTTAATTCAGTGTTTACTATTACTTATTCATATATGAGAACCATGGACAGAATTATAATTTAAACAAATTTATTATTAATTTTCATTGATCACTTCTCAAATTATTAATGCATTTTGAAATTCAGATTTGATTTATGGAATCGTGCATATGCATGGGCAAGGTACTAGTATATATTAATATTTATATTTATTTATCTTTTATTGTATATGTTTATATGTATATATATATTTATGTGTAGTTATTTATAATTGTATATATTTTTATAGATATTTATATATTTTTTCTACATTTATGTATATTTCTTTAACAGGTAGGGGGAAGCCCCCATATTTTATTAAAACACTGACATCCCTCTGGTTATTCAGGAAGAGGGACCCCATTACATGACCTATATAGATATATATGTAATTAAATTTAAATATTTATATCGGTATTTATATATATTTATGTAAATTTATTTATATTGATATACATTTATAGAATTTTAGATGTATTTATATATATAGGTATTAATATGTATTTATATTCATTTTTTTCCATATATACATATATATTATGTAGGTATATATAATATTATATTTAATAATATATATATGTATATATGTGTGTACATATATGTTTTTATATATGATTATGTAAGTTTATTTATATTTAAAAATATGTATAGATAATTTTTATATATTTATGTATATTATATTCATTTATATATAATATATCACTATGTATGTGTGTGTGTGTGTGTATATATGTATATTTATACATATTATTATTTTTATATGTTTATATTTATAAATTATGATTAAATATATGTACACATATATAATAATTTATACATATTTATCTATATATATAAGTTTATTAATGTATGTTTAATCCTCAGATATCAGGTTAGGGGTGGGATTGAGATAATAAATATTGATAAATAAATAGTAAATAAATAAATTCTAAATAATAAATGATAAACGATAAATGGTAAATAAATACTAAAAATTAAATTTCAAATAATAAACAGTGAATAAATATTATATAAGTAAAAAATATATAAATACATGAGAATATGAATAATTATAAATATACATAATAAAAAATCACTATAAAAAAATTATATAATAACTATCATTTAATGAAAAATGTCCATGAAACATTACGTGAAAATATTCCTAATACACAAAATCATAGTAGTTTATAGAAATCATTATGAATAATTTATTGGTTTTTTAAAACACTGTTAAATATGAAAATTACTACCACTAAAATGAATTTTCCTATACTGAATAGAAAATAACATCTAAATCATATAATATAAATATTTATTCTTAATTATTATTATTTATGTTGAAGATCTATTTTTTCTTTGAAATGAGAAAAATATAAAGAGTTTTATTTGGAAATAATGAAGTTGTTTTAGATTTCCCTGCTAGGAGAGATGAATTATTTTATAGATTACCAATTTTTTCAAGAGAAAGATCGAGTTTTCCTTTTTTATAAGAGTATTTTACCTGCATATATTTAAATAAGTTTGGTATAAATGATTCAAAGAAGGTTTCTACCCAAAATTTAGTGGGAACAGAGTTATGAAAAACTTATATAGAAATAATGTTGATATTATAGAGTTTAAGAAACTAATTGAAAGTTTCCTCTTCATTTGACTATTTCATTATGAATTTAGTTTATTTTGTTATATTATGTTTTATATTAAAAATTACATTGATGGAATAAAAACTTATTACTGAAAATATAATTATAAGATATATCAAAGTAATTATTAATTATAGTATAAAATATTGAAAAAATGACGTATTAATCATTTTGGATATGTAGATATAGATTGGGATGAATATTTCGAGGATAGTGGATCATCATCTAAGAATTGTTTCCTTCTAAGGGAATGTTGTGTCACATTGAACACAATGAGGTATATTTTTAGGATCTTGATGAATTTTTTATTAGAGAAGGGAGTGCTAAACATGGATTTTTTCTATCCAAGGAGAAAATAAATGATGAGAACACTAAACCCATTTCCAAATGTTTTATTTCAAAAAATGAGGCTGATAATGGGTGTTTTATCTATATCTACTCAAGGATTAGGTATAGTGATTATGTCCACTCTCTTCATGACATTTTATTTTTATTTTCAATGGGGGATTAGAATAATATTAATTCTAAGAATATGTTTTCCTTAAGGGGGAGGATATATTGAGTGGGGTTTCAATAGGGGAAGGATATTATTTTAGTGTTTATGTTTGTGATGTGTTTAGATTATTTTAATTTTTTTGTTGATCATATTTGTTGGATGTTTGTGTTTGGAATATGTGAGATTTTTTTTTAAAATTTGTGATGAAATCAGAAATAAAAGACATATAAGATAAGGATAAAAGAGAATATGTGTTACCCTAATGGAAAATTTGGTATTTTTACTCAAAGTATTTATTCATTACATATATTACAATCACATGGGAATTAAATTATTGAATTATGATTCCTTTTTATTTTATAAGGGTGATTTATTTTCAATTGATAACAATAATTATAATAATTTAATAGTTGAAAAAGAATCCAAAGTGGTATATTATTGAGACCTAGTAGAGTGATATTATTAAGAATAGAAATTAGGTGGTGATTTTTAATGTTTAATAAGATTGATCCTCCAGAATTATAGAGTTTATCAAAAGGGGGAAATTTTATATAATTGAAATGAAATAAAAGTGAATATGATTTTATAAGTTTTCTATTAGATTTTATTATCAATATAGTTCTTATTTACCGAATAACATTTAATTTCAATTGATTCATGGTTTTTTCAGTTGATATGATGTTGGTTTCTGATGCTTTAAATAATATGAATGTAGTTTAGAATTGAGAATATGATGTTTTGGAGAAGTTTATTATTTGAACAAAATATCATGTCATAGTGGATGTGATCCCATCATAATGTGTGGTGAATTATATTAAATAATTTCATAACCTAAGTGGTCTCATTTTTATTGAGTTCCAATTCTAAAAATGTTTGAATTGGGATTTTATAACAGTAGGATCACAAAAAAAGAAAAATGGATTCTTAATGAAGATATTAATCACATTAGAATTCCTGTAGCCAATATTTTTCATTTACTCATAGTTATTGGTGATGTGTTTGTTGAGATATAAAGCATTAATACTCACTAACAATCATCTGTATAAATAATTTTTTTAGAACATAATATTTTTGGATTTTAATGAAAATTATTTATTATTGTAGTAAAGAATCCAATCACACTATAGTGTTCTGGTTGAAATTTTTTAGTTTTCATTTATATGTACAGGTCTTTCAGTGTTCACACTGCAAGGTGTATCTCACACTATAATAGAGATTTGTTTTATAGGTTGTTGAAGGATAACTGATTTATCACATCTCAGTGTCCCAAGATCTCATCAGAATGAACAGGATTACACCACAGTGAAGGTGGTCACAACCTGATTTCTTCCATAATATAGATTTTTTTTCATGTGGATCATTTAGTGTTTTATAGTTTGTTCTAACAAGATTCTTAAAGTACCTAAATCTCGTAAAATAACAACTATAAATACAAGATTGATCAAATAGCTTTAAAATATGTAAATGAAGTTAAATTTAATGAATTAATTTAATTTGAATTTGTAATTAAAATTTCACTGATATTACATGTTGAATTTAATTGTGAATAAAAGTTGGTAGTATAGGGAAATACCCAGATTATTGAGAAGATGAGGAAGAGGAAGAGGAATAGAAAGAAGATAAAGGGGAGGAACAGTCATAATAATAACTAGATATAATTATACATTGGTTGAATACTTTCAAGTTGTTACATTTTATAATGTGTTATTATTTTTTGTGAAAAATAACATTACACAATAGGGGTTTGAAATATTAAATTGACGGATTAAACTAGATAAACCAAGCTACCTTAAATGGGTAAAATACAGTTTAAATCATTTTCCATGTTCATTCAAGTTAATGAATATTTTATATTTTGGTTTTCTAGATCTATTTTATTTTATAAAACATAACCATTCATAATTAATATTAATGAAAAATAAATATTTAAAAATAAATATAAATCATTTTGGAAAGTGGAAGTGATTACTAATTTGCAATAAAAAATAGTGGACATAACATAAATCATTATTAATTATTCAATATAATGAAACATTATAAACATATTTGATGATAAATAGAATATAAATCATTAAAACACATTGAAATTTTCCATTTAAATCATTAAATTCATTCTAACCTTTTCTATATTAATTGGCCAGTTTTATGTAAAACTATTTACTTCATTAATGTATTTAATTAATCATTTTTCTCAATGATATTCTCTTTGACCTACCTATTTAATCCTAAATTCCTTATTATATTTGAACCAATGTTTATGAATGCTTAGATCATTTTCATTTATTTATGAATAATTTTTTCATCATGTACTTTTTTTCAATGTATTATTAACTAATATAAACATGTATTAACTAATATAAACTGGCCAGTTTAATTTTTTTAGTTTTATAATTATTATTGGTTGATTTATGTTTCCACTTAAAATAATTTTTTTCTTCAATCAATTAGTTAAAGCCATTTTACTTAACTGATTTTAACTGAACATGCATACCCTTATTAAGCAAGTTGGTAGAGACATTGTATATAATGATTTCAAGGATAAATAATAATCATTGTATATAACATGTTAAAACATGAGGATGATGTGATCATCAGGGATTTAAGATCATACTACAGATGTTGTCACTCATTTTCAGTGGTGAACCATATAAAAAATAAATTGTTCCTTTTTTGTTTGTTTATTTATGTTTGGTATATTGATATTATCATAAGTATTAATTTGCATAAAAAGGTTTTTCAAATGTGGAACATAAAAGAATTTATTTCACTGATTCACCCCTTCCCCCTTAGGGAATTATAAATTATATTTGGGACTCTTTCTAGTATCATTATTCTAAAATAAGTTTTCACCATGTGTACTCCTCTAATGGAAATGTTAGACCTCAAACTAGACTACATATTATTTTGTATAATATTTGTGAAGATAAAAAAAAATATTTGACTCTTATATACAGCGAAAAAACATAAAACTATATCATTCATAAAATAGTTTTGATAAATTAGATATTTATAAAAAAATATGTTAATAGTTGACTAGTTTTCTAAGAATTAAGAATACTTATCCCTAATATATTAAATCATTCTCAATAATCACAAATTATTTCCTATTTAAATTATATTTTTTAAAAAATTTATTTGTGTAATTCTATAGTTATGGAGTCTGAAAAATATTTTAATAAAAAGGGTTGTTTTATGTACTCTAATAATTTAATTGGGGTTTTATCAGAGTATAGTGAATCATTTGGAGTTTCATCTTGGGATAAAGGAAAAACCATTATATTTATAAGTTCCCCATTTAGCCCATTATGTTTTATGTCAAACATAAGGTATAAAATTCCTTTAAAATTTCATGAGTTATCTCCCTAGAATCTTCATAGTTTTTTTTATTAAAAAAAAATTAAACATGATTTTAGTTCAATTTTTAGGTCCTTCCCTGATGATTTAATTTTATATGGCATGATAATTAAAATTGGGTGAAGTTAGTTATTTTAACATCTTATCATTTTAATCCATGAAATATATTTCAATTTAATATTTATTTTTATTAGAATAAATATAGGTTTATGTAGTTTTCTCAATCAATCATGTGTTCTTCTACAAAGGTTTAAGGCATGCGTTGTGATGTTATTGATGATTTTTTTCCTTTTCGTGTAAAAATTCTGTTATTTTTTTAGAGATAAAAAATTCATAAAAGTTTATAAAATATGTTATTAAAAACTAAAATTTAAAAAATAAGGTAAATAAAAAAAATATTTTCATAATTTATTAATAAATAAAAAAATTATATACTATAAATAGTATAAATTCCAAAAAGATATTCCAAAATTTTATCACATTATCCTAGCACATCATATTAATTGTTTTTTATTCATTATTCATATAAGAGGGAAGATCATCAAACATTTATCATGGAGAGTTTAGAGGTTAGCAGTTTGAATTTTAATATGAAAAAAAACAAAATGGTGGTTTGTGTATAGTTTAAAATTGAACAAATTAAGGTAACTAAAATAAGCATGTGATCATTGAAAAAATATATTTGGAAAGATATATAATAAGGTGACTATAAAATGGTTTCTAAAAATTCTAGAAATATAATAGAACATAAATGTTTATATAGTTTACTATAATTAATTGGACGAGGCTTAATTAATATCTCATTTGTTCTCTACAGTAACACCCTAAGACTATAGTATGTGTTTTTCAATAAATAAATACTATATTGAATATATTTTATTATATGAAACACCAAAATAAAATATACCAATTTACATTTTACAGTGTGAAATAAAAATTAATACATCATGATAATAACATAAGAAATATCATTAATAAAATTAAAGGAAGAGTAAAACCATGAGTAAATAAAAAGATATTTTAATTTTTTTAATTACTCACATATTATTAAAATTTTATACCAATTAATTGATGGAATTTAGTTTTTAGAATACAAATAATAAAATATAATTGGAAGTGATTGAAATTATTTAGTGTTAATAATTACAATTTTCCAATAAATAAAATTTTTCTATATATTATATATTCTTATCTTAATAATATAAATTTATTTTTTAATGGATTCTTTTAATAAAAATTTCCAATATAAAAACTAATATATTAACACTCATTTAATCTATAATTGATATGATATAATTGAAAAGACCCATATTTTAGTTAAGGTAAGGATAATTTTTTGAAATTAATTTAGATGATTCTAATAATGATTCATAGTCATGTTAAGAAGGGGTCAAGTACATTAGGGGAAAATTTAGAGTCTGAAGCCCCAAAATGAAAATAAAGGGTTTAGATGAATCTTTTGGAGAAATGGTTCCACCCATCCCACATGTATTCCCTAAACTATGTGGTTGTTGATAGAGGTGCAGTAGGAGACACACAATTTTATAGTGGGATTTTACATAGTTTGTGCACAGTTTGAGAAACTGTGTTCCTTAATCATGCATGGAAAAATCTTTATGTATTTTCTTGTACATGGTTTGTCCATAGTTTGGTAAAATGGGTGTCTTTACTGTGTATCTTGAGGCTAAATTAATTTTTATCCTCATTAAATATTTAAACCTATTTTCTTCTTTCATCCTTTTCGATCAATGGCCTTCTATTTCTAATCTTGTAGCTTTCCAAAATTATGAATCTAGGGATTGAGATAACTCTTCCATATGGTGTCTGATTCAAGATCCAAAGGAATCATTGGATTCTATAATATGCACTCTCAAATCATCTCTATTGCAATATAATTTTTTCTTTGAATCCATCATGATATTATGGTGCATGATTATTTGACCTATTTTTAGAGAATTGGATAATTTCATAGATCTCTTCCAACCTACTCCAAATCTACAGTTAATATCGAGAAATAATTCATCTACGGCCTTGAGGTTAGTGGTATCAATAATTTTTTTGATGATTTTTGATATTACATAGCTATGTTGTTGTGACGCATGCTGGCATTATCTGGGTGCCTCCTTTTGGTTGATTCCTTTATATCAATTTGATATTGTCACCAAAATGCAATCCAATTAAAAACTATTTATTATATTAGAGGTGTTTGATCAAATTTATAGACACCCCTTGGGTGATCCACTTTTTAATTTCCCTCTTTTTTAAATTTATTTAAATAACCTAGATATATATTTAGATCTCAGCTTGTATTTTGAATGGAATTTCATTGATTTATAAAGGTTTCATGGAACCTAGGTACCTATTAGGTGTTTTTCCAATATTATACTTGAAATTTATAATTTTGGGAATTTCATAGATGACCCTGTCACCTTTTAAGTGACCCCTTTGATCATATTAAGGGTATTTTAATATTTTATTAAATTCAATGATTTAAATGAATTTTATCATGCAGGATGTATTATGAAAGATGGTTTTATTTTACATAAATAAAATTAATTATTTAAATGGAATGATTAAATGGTGTTAGGTCCATGCCAATTGTTTTTTTCCTTATCAAGTGCATAAATGGAATGGTTAATCCTTATATATATGTGTGATCTTGATGAACATGACACATGAGAGGTAATGAATCATGACTTGTATCATAAAAATGATTATTCCCTAATAGTGGTTATGGTATGATGGTAAGGAATATGTTGATCATGATGGTATCATGGTCCCTTACATTGGGTGCTGAGTATGATGTCTCACACCATTGAAACTAGTTTTACGTTGGGCTTGAGGCGATGCATCCCTTGTTAGAGTGTCAACATCTTAACACACTCATTATCTATAGTGATAATCATGACATCACCCACTCACTATGAGATTTAGGGAATGTACCCTATTTCTTTATCATATAGGCTCGTTAGACTGATCATGGATGTCTTTGTTACACCCTGGTCTAGCTAGTAACTACTATTCATGTTATACGACCACTTATGTCTGCATGTAAATGGTTCATATAGGTGGATGAAATATATAACTATACTATATATATTATTACTATATGTATATATAGTAACTAGTTAGAAATACTCCCCGACCATTATTTGAAGAAGGTGGAGCCGCCAGGTGTCCTTTAGGAACCTGAGTGAGAGGTTATTTAGTTTTTCAGGTTTTTTATTAATTAATTTATACATAAATTCTATTTAGTTATTATAATTGTTTGAATTACTTCTAGACATAGTTGGTGGTAGCTTATTGATATTTTTATCTCAAACCCTACACCGGCAGACTTTGGTTACCAAGAATATTATAAGACTATAGGTTCAGTTAATGGAAAGGGCCCTACTCTATGATATTGATATGATTATATTATAGATAGAGATTATGAGTAGAGGGATGAGAATTTTCTTTGAAATGCTAGTGGAGTAATTTTTTTTTATTTTTATAGTTTTTTATATGTCTTAACCTTGTTCCCCATTTTTTTATATCATAATTCCATTAATCTATGTATATGACACTATCAGTGATTATTTTGGATATTATTCAGTTGCTCAGTTATTTTTTCTTTTGAAGTTGTTAATTATCCAATTTCTTACTCATTTTGTCTTTTTTATATATTCTTTCATTATTGTATGTTTATAGATATATATATTGTTACACTCTAATATGAGGGTATAGTCTCCCCACCATACCACCTCTTCACCCTTGCTCCTAGTTGGAAGCCTCCGACATATGGGGTAGTACACTTGAGGTCATGTCACACACTATCTCAGGGCACAATTTAAGTGGACCTCAGGCTAGGACATTACAATGTTGTATTTGAGCCATTTCTTTAATTTTACTAACTTTTTGGGTATTAGATAAGATACTAGGAGATGAAGAAATTTTTAATTGACTCTATTTGTGAATATTGTTAACCCATGTACAGTGGAAACCCAAATTACATAGGATGGGTAATTTTAATTATTGATTTTGTCATTTATACTTGATACTAATTCACCAATGGGTGATTATCATGTTTTATGTTGTTATAGAAGTTGGTGTTATTGAAATGATGATTCCGTTGATATGGATGGATGAAATTTGGGCTTTTCATTAGTACACACATCATAATAGGAACAATAAGAAAAATATGTCATGAATTTTTTCATACCATGTCTAATTTCAGAAGGAATTTTCTTATTACATAATGCTATCTCCTAGAATATGCATTGAACAGTGTGGAAATTTTTTGTATGAATTGGAAAAAATAATTTATAATTAATGTGTCTACCTAAACCTAACAATTTTTTCCTAAATAGGCTAAATAAGAAACCTTAAGCAGTCAATTATGGAATGTAGATCCATGGACTACTGTTCACTATTTTTCTAGAACATCTTTTTATGTGAGTTAAGTGGATTCCATATGTTGGTTCATAAAGATTATGGCACCTTATGAATTAGAAATCATAATCCATCTAATTCATCCATTTTAAAGTGATTTAAAATATTTGAAAAGGCACAAGTTTATCTAAGTATGACTTATAAAGTGATTTAACTATCCTATAAAAATGAAACAGTGACTTATACCCAAATCCTACCTCAGTAGTGGGTAGTGGGTTAAATCATGTGTTTTTGTGACCTGCTATGGTCTGTTCTACTACATATGCCTAGATTTTGTTGCATGAATAGTGGTTTGATCAATTATATAGGAATGACTTACACATGTAATATTTTTCTATCTACAGTAATTCTAGACACTTAAATATATTATGAGGTGTTTGTTTGGAATTATAGAATTATAAAACCATGATGTCCACTAATCATACGTTTTGAAGGTGGTGATGACCATGCACTTAATGTAGCAGGCCATGATCCACCAGATATTCCTCCTATAGTTCCACCTATGGAACCTCTTCCTTTCTGGATATAGGAACTGATTCAATATTCTGAGAGGTATTTAAATGTATGTTGCATTCTATTAAAGGATTTTTTTGACCTACCTTGAGTATGGAATATTTGACTCATAAATTCTACCAGCAACATCCTCCCAGCTTATTAGGGTATGGAAAACCCCACACTGTTGAGTCTTGGCTCCACGCCATTATTTTCAAATTTGAGCATCTAGAGATGCTGCTAGAGTGGACGGTCAAACTAGCTATGTATATACTGTGGGATTATACTATGCCGTGGTGGGATGTTATTGCCCAGGTGGATCAACATCACAACATGGTTTTGGGTTATTTCTAGATTATCTTCTATGACTACCTATTTCTCTAGACTCCGAGGGATGACAATTCTAATGAGTTCTTGAAGTAGTAATAGAGAGGCATACCTTTTATGGACTACACTACCCATTTTACTTAGATGTAGTGGTTCAATCCTACTATAGAAGGTGATGATATTATGAAATCCAGGAGATTTTAGGATGGGATAGTGTTGGGAAAAAGTTGGATGGAGAAAGGATTTTGAAGAGTTTACTTTTTCAGAGTGTTGTCTTTTGTTGTCAGAGAGGATAAATCAATTCACTTTGAAACAATGTAGAAAAACTATGATAATTCTTGAATGATTTTTATTTCTAAAATATCATATGTTTATAGAACTTCTGAAGAAACCTTTTTGAAGGATAGGGGGAGTAAATAAGTGTTTTTTGGATTGGAAAGAGAGTGGAACACAAGTCAAATAGTGGTGCACAAGTATATGTGGCATGCAAGTGTATGTGGAGTGCAAGTGTATGTTGCGCGCAAGTCAGGTTTGAAGATCAACACATCAAGATATGAAAAAGGAAATAAAGTGGCGTGAAAGTCAAAAAGTGGCGTGAAAGTGCGGCACACAAGTATAAATGGTGAACAAGTGTATGTTTCACGCAAGTCGTATTTCAACATCAGCTTATAAAAATATGAAAAAGGAAAGAAAATGGTGCACTAGTGATGGAGTGGTTCACTAGTGATAGAGCAGCATGAAAGTGATGGAGCGATGTGAAAGTGACAGAGCAGTGTGCAAATAGGAAAGGCACACAAGTGTATATGGAATGCAAGTCACCAAAATTCCCATAAATAGACGGCTACCATCCTCATTGTTTAAGGATCAACACTTAATTTAAAATTTGAGCTTTTTTCACGCAAGTAATAGAAAGTGGCATGCAAGTTGAAGAGTCGTGCATGTTATGAGTTATTTATAAGGCACACAAGTAGGGAGGCGCGCAAGCAGCATGGCGCACAAGTAGAGTGGCACAAATGCCGAAGTGGCAGTCAAGTTCTAATAGGCATGCAAGTAGGGATTTGTGTTCAAGAATTGTGTTTTGTATAAGCTAAAGGTGGAACACAAGTTGTGAGCTGTGCATAATAGTGATACACAAGTAGTTAGTGGCACATAAGTAGGTAGGCACACAAGCTGAGTGGCACGCAAGTAGGCGGCACACAAGCAGGGAGGTGTGAAAGTAGGGTGTGGCCCACAAACTATTTTCACCAGGAGGTTCTTACCAAATTCTGGGTAGGAAAGTGAATATTTTTTTTTGAAAGATTTGATTCGTGAAAATTAATCAAGAAGCATAGAAACATTTTTTTACCCTATTTGTAATAAGAGGGAGCACATGCACCTTTGGATTATTTTCAAAGTGATACATGAGTGTAAGGGAACATACTACTAATTGTATTCCACATAAAAGGATTATTTTCTAGTGAGTTGTCTAGTACTAGATTGTTTCGGTACCATACTAAGGATGTAGCTACTCTTTTTGAGTAGTGAACATTGTAAATCTTGTGTTCATGTGGTTGTGTGTGTTTAGCAGGTAAGAAACTATTTAACTGTAGGTGAAGGTTGTTTCAAAAATAAGGAAACATAAAAAAGAAAAAGATACCATTGATTCACCCCTCCCCCTCTCAGTGATACTTAGATCCTGATTGGGAACATCAATTGGTACTAAATAAAGGTTCCTTAATTTGTTTATTTCTGATGTTTTGAAGATAAGTTGTGATGGAAAATCAGAATTGTGTGAATAGTAAGGGGATTTTGATATTTTATTGAAAGAATTATCGTATATGCAAAGATAAAATTATTCCTTATCTTATGTACCTTGGGTATGAATTTGTTGAAACTAAAACTGATGGATTTAATCCCATTGATGACAAGGTTCATCTTACACCTGCTGATAAGAAGAATCTTGAGAATGATGGAAGATGTAAAAATTTGTTACTCTCATCTCTATTTGAGAGTTAGTTTTTTGGAGTGGATGGTGTCGCTAAATCTAAAGGGATCTGAGATAAGTTAATTATCATCTTTAAAGGAAATACTAAAGTACAGAATGAAAAACCACAAATCTGGATGCTAATGTATGAAGACATGAAAATGGGAGAATATGAATATTTTAGGGAATTCATTACTAGGATAAATGACATTTTCAGTACAATTAGATGTCTTGGTGAAATGTTGGAGGATTCTATAGTTGTTGAAAAGATCTTGAGAATTATGCCCGACAAGTTTGATGCTAAAGTGTCTTCATTAGAAGATAGAGACCCTGAAACATTATCTTGATATGATTTCTATAGCACTATAATTACTTATGAAATGAGAAGAGATAAGACTCTAAAGAGAAAAACAAAATCTAATAGAGAAATATTATTCAAGGCTGCAAATAGAGAGAATTCAAAGAAGGCTCTTATTGAAGATAATGCTAATAAATCTGACACTGAATATGAGGTATGTAAAAATTTTGATGAAATTTTATCCTTATTTTCTAAGAATATAAAAAATATGTATGGGGAAATATAAGGGAAAACCTCCCTTGAAATGTTTTGAGTGTGGATCAATTAGTCATTTGGTGGGTAACTGTCCTCAAAAGAATAATGAAGAAGACAATGATGGTGATTACATAAGGGTAAGAAGGTCGTGGAAGAAACAAGCTAACAAAGACAAATATTTTTCAAAGTGGAAGGATAAAATGTTCTTCAAATAAAAAAGAATAAGATTTTTTATCTAAATATAAAGATGAAGAAGATAAAAAAGATGAATCAGAGAAATAATTTTCTAAAAAAACTAGAGAGAATAACCATATTGTAGTAGTGAATAATGAATATTACAGGAGCCACTATTCTGAAGAAGAATAAAATCAACTTGAATATCTTCTGAAAGAAGAGTTGAAAGAATGTTTGAGAAATATCATAAGTCCTGATAAGGAAAAAAGGAAGTTCATAAATAAAAATTACACATTCAACAATCAAGAAGACTTTCCCAATGTGAAAATCAAGATGGAAAAAGAGATTGATGATCTAAAGAATTCTCTTGAGAATGAAAAGAATCGTAATGACCATCTTCAAGTAAATATGAAGAAAAAAGATGAAGAGTTAGAACTTTTCCAATAGAAATTTTCTAAAGATAAAGAAATAAATATCAGTTTCAAACAATCAATCCCAGATGTTGGTGAAATTTCTTGAAAAAATGAACCAATGAAGGATCCAAAATAGTTACCGTCAATGTTTGAGAGAAAATACAGAAGTGGTTCCGATAAGAACAAAGATGGAAAGACTATGTATGTGGACCAAGTCAGTAATGCAAAAAAATAAGAATTACGTAAAAATCCCAAGTCCAAAAATATTTCTAATACTTATGGTACTAATAAATCTGAATAGAAATATGATCCGAAGAAGAAAGTTACAATTGAAAATAAGAAGGTAGATGGTCAGTAGAGTTCTATTAAAAAGGTTTTTCAAAAGAATGTTCACAACTCCAGTCAGTATAGAATTTTCTGAGGTAAATATTAATTCTATGGTTACTATTGGTATTATAGTGGATTTGGACACACTACAAACATGTTTTGGTTTAATAAACAACATTACTAATATTCCAAAATTTATGGAAGACAAGTTTTAGGGGGATTCAATCCTCTCAGAAATGGAAGTATGAGAAGGAAGTTTAGAAGAAATCTGAGAAGGCTTGTATGAAAGTTGAAAATAAGTTCCAACCATTGGAAGTTATTTTTAAAATATGTGAACAACCTAGACATCTTTATAAGGGATGTCTTGTTTTGTTTCTATCAAAAAAGGTTGTTAACAAATCTTAGAAGCTGGAGGTGAATAATGAAAAGGAATAATAAAAATATCTTGTTGTTGAAACTGCCTAGAAAGATAAAAAAGTAGAACATCCATGGATTCTTGATAGTGGGTGTTCTTCTCATATGAAATGAGGCATAATGTTTTGTAATAATGTGAATGAATTTAAATAAGGAACAATTACATTTGTAAATGATGCATCTCTAAGGATAAAAGGTGTTGGATCAGCCATCATCAAGAAAGAAAAAATGAAACCTAGAAAAACATTATATGTTTATGGGTTAAAACATAATCTTCTAATTGTTTTGAAACTCTGTGATGAGGGAACCCAATTTATCATTAAAAAATATTGTTTTTTGTGAAATGTGAAAATGATGGAAAGGTAGTTACAAGAGGCCAATGTAAAAAAGGGAACTTGTTCGAAGTTGGTGAAGTACAAAACTCTTGTTACACGGGCATGGTGGATGAAAATCAATTATTTCCTGAAAGACTAGGACATATGTGTCAGAGAAACATGTGAAAGTTATCAACGTGATATAGTGTTTGAGATATGCCTGATCTATCAAGAAGAAGAGATTGGTGTTGCACTATTTGTGAATAAGGGAAGATTACAAATTATATGCATAAGAGAGTTGAAATATGTTAAAAAACCCCTTATAAGTTATACATTATTATATCTATTGAACAATGAGAAAGTAATCAAAAAAATTAAGATAATTACTTCATTACTTTCATTTTTTACTTTACATGCATTATGTGTGTTGTGTATATGAGACATAAGTCAGATGCTCTGAAAATGTTTTAGACTTTCAAGAGGAAATCAGAGAAGGAATGTGATAATTTAGTGAAGATGTTGAGAAATGATAATGGTAGAGAGTATAAGAATTAAGAGTTTGAATGTTACCTTTAGAATCATGGAATTCAGTATTAGTTCAGTTCACCATACACACCTCAACAAAATGGGGTTACTGAAAGGAAGAATAGAATTTTGGTTGAAATGGGGAAAATTATGTTACATGAACATGGTCTATATCATTATTATTGGAGAAAATCCATGAGTACTGCAGTGTATATTCAAAACCAATGTTTCTATAGGCCACATTCACATATGACTCTATATGAAATGGTTTATGAAAAAAATACAAGTTTGAAAAACTGAAGAGTTTTTAGGAGTCCCTGCATCATAAAGAAAAAGGGTGTAAACCTTGGAATGTTCTAACAAGGAGGGGATGATGGAATTTTTCTTATCTATTCTTGAGAAGGAAGTGGATATAGATGTTTCCACAAATAAATGGGATGAATTTTTTATTCTGATAATGTGAAAGTTTTTGAAAATATTGAAAAAGAAAAGAAGAAATTTTCTGATATAGAAGTTGAGCCGAATAAGAAAAGTCATATTAACGATTCTAATAATTATACAAGCATTGGAAATCCTACTCAAGAAGAAGCATCAGAATCCAAAATTTCAAGTGATGAGGATGAAATTTGAATAGTTCATCCTAGGCTAAGGAAGCAAGTGGTGTCATAGAACATTATTGGTGATCAACACGAGAGGGTTCAAAAAAGATGAACAACAAATGTTGTTACCCATATATCTTTTTATTCAAAAGTGGAGAAAACTTATGTAAATAAAGCTTTTGATCATCAAAAATGGATTCATGATATGAATGAAGAGCTTAATCAGATAGAAAAGAATGATACTTGGGAACTAGTACCCATATCGGATGACAAAAATGTTACTTGTACAAAATGGGTTTCCTGAAACAAGCTGAATGAATAAGACAAAGTGATAAGGAACTAGGGAAGATTAGTGTACAAAGGTTACCCAAAAATTTAAGGTGTTGATATTTATGGGACCTTTTGTCCATTATCTATATTGGAAACAATCAGAATATTTCTTTTTATTACTGTACAATGAGGTTGCAAACTTTTTCAAGTGGATGTGAAGTCCACATTTCTAAATGAAATCTAGATGAAGAAGTTTAAATTGAACAATTTAGAGACACAATATTGAAATATATATACATTACATTACTTTTTCAAAATAATTAATATATAGAAAAATCAGACACCTAAGGATCATAATAGTATAGTGTCTTTGGAAACTCGGAACAACATCTTCTACTCATGGTGAAAGATCTTCAACATCTCCCATAAAGGTCTTCCCTATTTGTTTTATTACCTAAAAACTTTCTTTAAATCTTAGGTAAATGAAAACATACAAAGGGTGATCTCAAATTCTTAGTAAGGGAAAGCATGGAGAAAATAAAACAAACCATATACATTTGAATTTAAAAACATGAACATAATGTTTAAACATCAAAATATTGAGAAATGACATAAAAAATGGAAGTACATAAAGCATAGATCATAATGGAACATAAATCATGATAAAATAACATGGGAATAAAACATGTAATTGGGGAAAACCATTAAGCACATGATATTATTTCCATAGTATCCAAGGCATTGCTACCAAGATCATCATAATGGACAAAGTCCCATAATGGACGGGGTTTACCTGCCGTTCCAGCCCTATATTACTAAACCAGATTCACTTTCCATTCCAGCCATGTCTATATCATGAGATATATATCATTATCCAATGAATTGTAGGGAGATATAGGTCCCACCCATCTCATAATGAAATCTTTCTTAAGTGTTCCACAAAATAATCATAAATCATTCTTAATAGCCTGATGAATAGAATGGGTTTCATAAACACTATCCAATCATAACATAATCCATATAAAACAATGTATATCAAAAAAATAAAACCATGTAAATAATAGGAACATTATACAATAATCATTACCATATTAAAGAATGTAATATTTTTGGGAAAATAGTTTTAAATAAACAATTAAAATGAATTCTTGAGGAAAATATCCTTTCTTCTTCAAAATCATTTTATTTTCCCAAAATGCCATGAGATTTTAAATGAAAGGATTTTTTTTAGAAATAATCATGAAATCTTGTAGATTAATCTTCATGGAAATAAGGCTTTATGAAACTGTAACAATACATTCACACTGAATAAGTTAAAAAAATATTTTTCTCATACTTTTTCCGGAAAAGTCAAAAAGTACCTTATATGGTAAACAAAGGAAAGATTCCTTCCATACAATGTTGTAAAAGTAAAAAAAGGGTAAAAATGACTTTAAACATAAATGGAAGAATAATAAAAATTTTAAGAAAACTTTTTTAGAAAACATGGACATGGATTATAAACATAACCCCAGTAAATACTTACAAATAAACAATCTCGGATAAGAATGAGATTGGAATAATTATCCCTTACCTTATGTCCAATTTCTTCTGTATGTTTCCGAGACTGCTGTATAGTGTGTTTAAACATATTATTAACTTGTAGCATAACCATAATAATATTTATGATATCATATATGATTCACTTACTACTTTATATTACTCGTACATTTGACAATTCTATGTTAAAGCAATGTTTTGGGTAAAATCGTTTCATTTATCGTACGTGTTTGGACTTATTGTTCCTGATTTTATTATTTATTATATCATTATTTAATTACTTCTAGAATGTAAAACATGATTTATATATCATATATATTCAGGATATATAAGTATATAATAGATAGATAAAAGAAATGAAATACACTGTTTATGGAGAAGGTAGACCGTACATACACATGAACGTTGTTTTCATTTCCTTATTGAATTAAATGGAAGTAAGTACATGAAATATATATATATATACAGTAGAATTAATATGTCATAAATTTAATCATTATTTATTATATATATACTTTATTATCATTTTGGAATGGTTAACATGGTGAATAAATCTAATCACGTTGTGGAGACGGTAATCCGTACGTACGCACGAGTGATGATATCATTCCCCTAATTATTGAATGGTATTGGAGTGGATGATATAATATCAAATAACTATAATCATGTTTTAATAAGAATATATAGTCATTATTTCCACCATTATACCCATCCAAGTAAGGTGGTGGTGGAAAAACAGATTACACCACGACGTGGAGACGGTATTCCCTACGTACGCACGCACAATGATTTTGTTTTTCATAGGATGGGTAGAAGGTGAAATTGAGTTGTTTAATATTTATAATAACATATCATAATATTATTTATACTTATGTTATTACTTTATAATGCAACAACTAAAGAAGAGGAAGTAGAAGAATAAAGAAACTTTGAAAGAATCGGTAGAAGAGACTACCTCCTCTTCGACGCACCACTTCTAAACCTCCTCTTAGGGCACTAATGTTGGTCTTTGAAGAGGGAAAAGACCTATAGTATGTTTATAGGGGAGTGTAGAATGGAAATGGTCAGGGGTTGGCCGAGATTGAAGTCTCAAAATGGTGTGAGGAGGAGAGGGAGGAGGTTCCCTTTTATAAGAGAGGAGAGGGGTAATTTTAGAAACCTCTAAAATATTAATTTACAATAAACTCGTAACTAACATAAAAACATCCAGAGTGACTCAAATTAGGATATTAGATAGTATAGTGTTGTAATTTTATGAAAAAATTAAATTTATACATGTTCTGATTTTATTTTAAACCTTATCATTTTGATTTTTCCTTATTTAATATATTAATTTTATTTGTGGTAATAATGTTATAAATTATATATGGTTATAAATAATTTCTTATGTGTTTTCAATTATTCATAATCTGATATTTCATGACATTTTATATCATATAAATTTTAATTTGTAATTTTTAAATATTTTTGTGATTTTTAAACAATTTAATAATACAAAATATCAATAGTGTCAATTTTGACACAATTCATTTATTTGAATTTAAATAAAATCCAAAGAGAATATATTTTAGAAAAAAACTATTTAATAGATTCCTAACAAGTCATATTAATCTATAAAATTCGTTTAGAAAATTAATTAGTTAATATAATATTTATTTTAATACTTTTAAAATCATTTATTTGATATTTCTATTGCAAAATTAATTAATACAAAATTTTAGTATAATTATTTAATATACATATTTGTGGCATAAAAATTATAAATAAAATACTATGATGAAGATAAATATAATATATTTCATAATAATACTTTTAATAGAATTTATCTTCTAAAACATCCATGTTTTAATATTTTATCTTTATTAAAGTATGAAGGTGACACCATTGACATCATTTAAAATAAAATAATCCAAATGTTCTAATCTGTTTTATAAGGATCCAAATGGTCTACAATTATACCCTTAGATGATTAGGGTATAGATATACTCGACCAATAATGTCTGGTCAAGTTTCTGGTCCTTTTGATGGGTATTATTATTGTAATAAAAACTATATAATTGATTTTTCACTAAATAAATAGTTTCTTCATCATTAATGTATAAGTTATTAAGGTAATTATATATTTCCTAAAAATCAAAAATAAATTGCAATGATGAAGAAGAAAATCTTATATTTTAAAAGAGTATTTATAATCCAATTTATATTATGTATATTCTTATATTAAAAATACATTAATTATTAAAGTTTGAGTGAGACATATTTCACTTTCTTTAAATAAAATAAATTAAAGGTCTTAATCACATCCATGTGGGTTCCAATAGATTTCATTTCAACCCAAGTTATATTTAGGGAAATATATAATCATCAAATTATATTAAGACAAGTGTTAGGGTAATTTTATAATATTATATTAACCTTAATTACCCGATTTACCGTAAACTATGGTAAATAAAATTTACGATAGTTACAATTCATAATGCCTAAAAATAGAAAGTATCCTATTAACATAATTTTTACCTATTTATTCCAAATATGAATTTAATTTTTAAAAATTCAATACACAGAAGTGGTAGTACTTAATTTAGAATTAATCCTGCTGTTGAGAAAATGTGTTTTAAAAGTTAAAATATTGCAAAAGATTAAAATGTTTTTACCTATGAATTCAATGTAAAATTAATTATAATTACTTACATTATATGAATTGGTAAAAATATATTATATTTATAATTTAAAACAATTAAATATAATAACTTAAACATATAAATTATCTTAATGGAAATTTTTTTTTGTAATTTAAATTTAGCGTATTTGTACTATTCATCAAAATATAAAACTTATCAGAAAAATATCAAAAATTTATCCAAAGTAAATCTTTATATCCTGATTCCAAGGAAGAAGTTTAATTTATCAAATTTAACTTATAAACATGTCAAAACTAGATTTAAAGTGGGATCACCATAAAAAGGTGGCAAAACTGCATTTTTTGAAAAATACTCGTTTTACCTAAAAAATTTATTTTGTTCTCATAGCATGTTCTAGAATATTTGTAAGATGAATTATATTGTTATAAAATTTAAAATTTAGTTAATACTATTAATAATTTCTAGTTCATAATATATTGTAGTATATTGAAACTTGGTAATTCGTACAACACACGCTATTGAGGAAGCTCGCTCTTGCATGCAACACAAGCCAGTAATAATGTTTTCTTATACTACATGATAATAATGTGTTGAGTATAGTGCAAGATAATATTGGTGTAGCGTACGACACAAGACCTAAAAGAAATTAAAAATAATATTTCTCATAAAATCTCAAGGTGTTACATTCTACCCACTTTAAAATAAATTTCACCCTTGAAATTTGTTGGGGTTATAAATGGATTACTATTTGAATGTTTCTTTCATAGAAGCCCACATCGTAAAAATGAATACTAAAACCTAGTTTTAAAAACCAAAGTATAAAATGTAATGGTTACCCGAATTAACCCATCATTGGGTTTCCACGTAGTAGAACATCGGTAAAAATATGGATATGGAAGAGAAATCTAACCATCAAGTTCTGATAGAGATTGGTAGAGAACATGGCTATAAAAAATCCAAAATTCACAAAGCCATAAATTTGTGATGATATAAGGTACCATCTGATTCATCAGATATGAGGGTACTAGGACAACATTTTTGGTTTTCAAGATCATTTCTCTAAAGTAGATGAATTTTTGCATCAGGATAAATACTTACTTGATTTCAGTGTAATATCATCATTGGCCATTCCAAGAACAATTTCCACTTCATCTCTTATTTAAAGAAATGAAGTTGAATTTTTCATTTTTTAAGTATTACCTAATCATGCGATAGAATGATAGGTCATTCCATATGTCTATATAAAAAAAGGATAACACCAGATATTAAATATACATAAGTCCATCTATGTTGAGGTTAATCATATATGGTTCCAAAAATGGACGTATTCTTCATCTATCATACCGCTTAATAAAATTAAACTAATTTTTACTAACCAGGGACTTCCTGTAATCCAATGGTAGGCGATAAAGGCATGTCGTACTTCAGTGGTGGTTTCTATTCCCGCATCCCTATCCGAAGCGATGGGTTGTCACCCATCCTATGGGTTGTCCTTTTTAATAAACTATACTATTATAACATTTTAGAAATAATGTCAAAAAGTTATATCCTTAAACATTACTATCTAATTTATTACTTAATCTATTCCAATTTTTAGGCTTATCTAACATACTTCTTTCCAATCTCCTAGTATAAAGAAAACAATTACTAGAATGTTCATATAACAATCATGTCAACACCATCATTTATCCCCCATATATCATAAGATATAAATTTTTGGTCACATTCTAAACATGTGAATTATTTAATCATGTATTCTCTGGAAAAATGAATACACATTTAACCTTTATAAAAACATGAATGCGGTTAAATGTTAACTCTTTCCACATACCAAAATCCCAAAATTTTTATATATTAAAACCATGATGTAACTTTGTCCTTAAATCAGTCATGAGCACATTAATACTATCAATCATATAATTCTCTCCTTATCCCTTCATTATGCACATATTATCTTCTTTCTAAAAATATTTCAATCACTTTTCATGGTTACCGGTACCATAATATTATTGAAAACCACAATAAACCAATACATAGATATTCCAATATTCCACGATACTATAAATGAGATTCCACAACATTAGTTTGGAATCCAATTACATAAACACTTAATCATTATACCACAAGGTTCTCTTACTCGACATCGCAAATAGTGATCGCATGTGAATTTCTTTGTCCTTTGCCTTAAGTGGTTGTAAATGTCGATCATCATTAACCCTTGGATTAGGGCATTAGTTAGTATAATGCCCCATTTACTTGCACTTGTAGCATTGAAGTGTTGGTGGTGCATTCTCTATAGTATTTTCACTATTCACACCATTAGCTAGCTTTTTTCCATTACTTCGAAACTCGACTGCTCGATGACCTTATTTTCCACACTAAAAAATTTTTATAGCCCCTTTAAGACATTCTCCATTATTCTTCTTTCCACACTTTGAGCACAACAAAACATTCATCTTCTTTTCACCATTGTTTTGAGATTTTTCCTTGAACTCCATCATTTGTTTCTTATCAAAACCATGATATGGATATGTAACACCAACTTCCAGTTATACCTTGATAGCACAATAAAAAATTTCTTCATAGCTACTGAAGTCTCTTATCACTAATGCCCATTGAAGACTTGGTTTTAAGCCACTGAAGAATCGATCAACTTTACTTATAGGTTTGATGATAAATCCAGATGCATACCTTGCATGCTTTATAAAATTTGCTTCGTATATACCAACATATTGATTATCCTTTTTCTTATGCTCAAGGAACTAATTTTCTATCTTAGTTAGAAGAATACGAGGGAAGTACTTATTTAAAAACAAGTTCTTGAACTCGTCCCATTCCATGGATTCGATTTCATCTTGGGGCCTTGTGTTCTTAATTAGAGTCCACCAATGTTCTACTTTAACTTATAAATGGAAAATATCCAATATGAATTTTTCATGTTCTGAATAGTGAAGTATGGAAAAGATGTTTTCAATGGTACTGATCCATTTTTCAGCAACAAGTGGATCATAAGACCCAATAAAAGAAGGTGGACGTTTCCTCATGAAGGACTGGATAGAATATTGTTCCTTTCTATACTCATTTGGAAGTACAGAATGATTCATAGCTTGTGTAAGTATAGAAATAAGATTTTGCACTCCATTTAAGAGAAAATTGGGGTGTTCAAGAGGAAAATCATTGCATTGCCCCGTGTATTGATCATTAACACTGTTCTTTTAGGTTACATCCATTATCTAAAACACAAAAAGAATAGTATGAGAGGAAAAATCATACTATAAAAAAAACATAATCCAGGGGAGAACTTTCAATCTCTAAAATCTTTGTTTTAATACTAAGTTATTCATGATCATTATCATAATTCTAGGATTGTACCCTATACTTATACATAACCTTAGGGACATACCTAGACATACCTTAGAAATATCTATAGGGATTTCACTAAAGATTTCACATCATAGTTTCAAAAGGTTAACAAAACCTTTCCTCTAATACCAACTATAGAGACCCAAACTTGATGTACATAGATATTACATTACTTTTACGGAATACTTAATATATAAAAAAACAGAAACCCAAGGACCGTAATAGTTTAGTATATAAAGAAACTCAGAACAACATCTTCTAGTAATGGTGAATGATCTTCAACATCTCTTATAAAGGTCTTCCCTATTTGTTTTCTTAACTAAAACCATTCTTTAAATCCAAGGGAAAAGAAAAAATATAAAGGGTGAGCTCAAATTCTCAGTAAGGGTAAGCATGGAGACAATAAAACAAACGATATAAAATTGAATTTAAAAACATGAACATAATGTTTAAACATCAAAATCTTGAGCAATGACATAAAACATGGCAGTACGTAAGTCATAGATCATAATGTAACTTCAATCATGATAAAATAACATGGGAATAAGACATGTAATTGTGGAAAACCATTAAGTACATGATATGATTTCCATAGTAGACAAGGCATTGCTGCCAAGACCATCATAGTGGACAAAGTCCCTTACTGAACTAGGTTTACATTCCGTTCCAACCCTGTATTACTAAACCATATTTACTTGTCATTATAGCCATGTCTATCTCATGAGATATAAATCATTACCCAATTTATGGGAGGTAGATATAGGTCCCACCCATCTCATAATGAAATCATTCTTAAGTGTTCCACAAAATAATTATAAATCATTCATAAAAACCCAAAGAATAGAATGAGTTTCATAAACATCATCCCATCATAAAATAATCTATATAAAATAATGGTTATCAAAAAAATAAAACCATGTAAATAATAGGGACATTATACTTGGAACATTACCATATTAAAGAATGTAATCTTATAGGGAAAATAGTTTTGAATAAATTCTTGAAATGAATTATTGAGGAAAATATCTTTTCTTCTTGAGAATAATTTTCTTTTCTCAAAATGCCATGTGATTTTAAAAGAAAATAATTTTGTAGAAAATAATCATGAAATCTTATAGATTAAGCTTCATGAAAATAAGGTGTTATTAAACCATAAAAATCCATTCATGCTGTATATGTTAAAAAACATTCTTCTCGTACTTTTGCCGGAAAAGTCAAAAAGTGCCTTATAAGGTAAACAATGGAATGATTCCTCCCATAAAATGTGGTAAAAGTAAAAAAGGGTAAAAATGAATTAAACATACATGGAAGAATATTAAACATTTTATGAAAACAATTTTAGAAAACATGGACATGGATGATAAACATAAACCCGATAAATACTTACGAATAAACAATCTCAAATAAGAACAAGATTGGAATAATTATCCCATAACTTATGTCCAATTTATTACGAATGATTCTGAGACTCCTGTATAGTGGATTTAAAGAAATTATTAACTTGTAACAGAACCATAATAATATTTATGATAACATATATGATTAACTTATGACATTATATTACCCGTGCATTTGACAATTCCATGCTAAAGCAGTGTTTTGGGTAAAATCGTTTCATTTATCGTACATGTTTGGAATTGTTGTTCTTGATTTTATTATTACTTATATCATGATTTACATACTTCTAGAATGTAAAACATGATTTATATATCATATATATTCAGGATATATATGTATATAACAGATAGATAAATGAAATAAAATACAACGTTCATGGAGACGGTAGACCGTACGTATGCATGAACGCTGTTTTCATTTCCTTATTGAATTAAATGGAAGTAAGTAGATGATATATATATATATATATAAATACAGAATCATTATTATGTCATAAATTTAATCATTATTTATTATATATATACTTTATAATCATTCTGGAAAGGTTAACATGGAGAATGAATCTCATCACGTCGTGGAGACGGTAATCCGTATGTACGCACGAGCGATGATATCATTCCAATAATTATGAATGGTATTGGAGTGGATGATATAATATCTCATAATTATAATAATTTTATAATAAGAATATATGGTCATTATTTTTACAATTATACCCATCCAAGTAAGGTGGTGGTGGAAAAACAGATTACACCACGACGTGGAGACGATATTCCGTACATACGCATGCGTGATTATTTCATTTTTAATAGGAGGGTAGAAGGTGAAATAGGTTAGTTTAATATTTATAATAACATATTAGTATATTAGTTATACTAATTATATTACATTATAATGAAACAACTAATGAAGAGGAAGTAGAATAATAAAGAAACTTTGAAAGAATCGGTAGAAGAGATTATCTCTTCTTCGAGGGGCCTCTTCTAAACCTACTCTTAGGGCAATAAAGATTGTCTTTGAATAATACCAGGACCTATAGTATTTTATAGGGAAGTTTATAATGGAAATGGTTAGGGTTTGTCTAAGATTGAAGGCTCAAAATGGTGTGAGGAGGAGAGGGAGTAGGGTCCCTTTTATAAGAGATGAGAGGGGCACTTTTGGAAACCTCTAAAATATTAATTTATAATAAACCCAAAACCCACTTAAAAACTTCCAAAGTGACTCCAATTCGGATATTAGATAATATAGGGTTGTAATATCACAATCCAATTAAATTTAGACATGTTATGATTTTATTTTAAACCTTATCATTTTGATTTAGCCTTATTTAATCTATTTAATTTTATTTGTGGTCATAAAGTTATAAATTTTATATGGTTATAAATACTTACTTATGTGTTGTTAATTATACAGAATTTGATAATTTATGACATTTTAGATCATAAAAATTTTAATTTGTATTTTTTAAATATTTTTGTGATTTTTAAATAATTTAATATTATAAAATATCAATAGTGTCAATTTTGACACAATTCATTTATTTGAATTCAAATAACATCCACAGAGAATATATTTTTGAAAAAAACTATTTAAAAGATTCATAAAAAGTCATATTCATCTATAAAATTCATGGATCACATTAATTAGTTCATATAATATTTATTTTAATACTTTTAAAATCATTTATTTGATATTTCTCTTACTAAAATAATTAATACAACATTTTTTTATAATTTTTTAATATACTTATTTTTTTCATATAAAATAAAAATAAAATACTATTATGAAGATAAATATAATATATTTCATAATAATAATTTTAGTAGAATGTGTCTTCTAAAACAACCATATTTTAAAATTTTATCTTTATTAAAGTATGAAGGTGACAACTTTGGCATCATTTAAAATAAAATTATATAAATGTCCTAATCTAATTTATAAGGCTCCAAATGGTCCACAATTCTACCATTGGACTATTAGGGTATATATTTACTCTACCAATAAGGTCTTGTCAATTTTATGGTTCTTTTTATGGGTATTATTATTGTAATAAAAACTATATTAATTATTTTTCACTAAATAAATAAATTCTGCATCATTAATGTATAAGATATTAAGGTAATTATATATTTCTTAAAAATAAAAAATAAATTACCATGATGAAATTAAATTATATTTTAAAGGATTATTTATAATTGAATTTATATTATGTGTAACCTTATATTAAAAATATTTTAATTATTAATGTTTGAGTGAGACATATTTCACTTTCTTAAAATAAAATTAACTAAAGGTCTTAATCACATCCAAGTGGGTTCCAATAGATTCCATCTTGACCCAAGTCTGATATTGGGAAAAATATAACCATCTAATTATATTAAGACAAGTGTTAGGGTAATTTCATAATATTATATTTACCCTTAATTACCAGATTTACCATTAACTATGGTAAATAAAATTTACCGTAGTTACTATGTATAATGCCTAAAAATAAAAAGTATCCTATTAACATAATTTTGACCTAATTATTCCAAATAAAGTATCCATTTTTACAAATTCAATACACAGAAGTGGCAGTATTTAATTTAAAATTAATCCCCCTGTTGAGAAAATGGGGTTTAAAAGTTAAAACATTACAAAAGATTGAAATGCTTTTACCAATGAATTGAATGTAAAATTAATAATAATTACATAAATTATATTCAATTTTGAAAATATATTATATTTATACTTTAAAACCATTCAATATAAAATTTAACCATATAAATTATCTTGATGAAAAAAGTTGTTTTTAATTAAAATATACCGTATTTTTACTATTCATCAAAATATGAAACTTATCAGAAAAATCTAAAAAGTTTATCCAAAGTAAATTTTTATATCCTAATTCAAGGGAAAAGGTTTAATTTTTCAAATTGAACTTAGAAACATTTCAAAAACTAGATTTTAAGTGGGTGCTCCATCATAATGTTGCAAAATTGCATTTTTTTTTGAAAAATACTCATTTTACCCGAAAAAATTATTTTTTTCTCATACCATGTTCTAGAATATGTGTAGGATGAATTATATTATTATAAAATTAAAAATTGGGTTAATACTATTCATAACGTCTATTTCATAATATATCGTTTTTAGTGAAACTCGATATTGTGTATAACACACGCTATTGAGGAAGATCGCTATTGCGTGCAACACATGCCACAAATACTGTTTGCATATACTACAAGCTAAAAATGTGTTTTGTATAGAATAAGATAGTATTTTTGTAGTTTATAACACAAGACATCAATGAAATTAAAAATAATATTTCTCATAAAATCTCTGGGTGTTACAAACAACCTTGTGGCTTTTTTGTTGGGAAGGATGAAAGTTATGTGTGTAAGAAAAAGAAATCTCTCTATGGGGTAAAAAAAGTTCCAACGGCATGGTATTCCAAACTGGATACTTGCTTAAGGAAGATGAGTTTTAAGAAAGGACGAGTTGACAAAAATCTTTACATCAAGGAATGTCAGGAGTCTTCTCTCATTGTAATTGTTTATGTTGATGGCATTATCTTTGTAGTAAATGATGAAATATCTTGTGAAATATTTTATAAGGAGATGAAGAAGTTGTTTGTGATGTCCATGCTAGGAGAAATAAAATAATTTCTTGGGTTACAAATATTACAGAAGAGGAACCACATTTTTCTTTCCCAAGAGAAGAATTCTAAGGAACTTATGAAGAAGTTTGGCATGGAAAATTCAAAACCAGTTTCCACACCAATTTCAATAGGGAAAAAAGTGGTCTAAAGATGGAGAAGGCCAGAAAGCTGATCAGAAAGAGTTTTGAAATCTTATTGGAAGTTTATTATATTTTACTGCCTCAAGACCCGACATTGTCTATGTTGTTATCTTATGTGAAAGGATTCAGAGAGCTCCAAATGAATCAAATTTAATTACCAGAAAGAGGATTCTCAGATATATCAAAGACACAACAAATTTTGGAATTTGGTATGATGGTTCAGAAAATATTGATTTGTTCAGGTATTCATATTCTGATTGGGTAGGAATTTTTGTTGATAGAAGATCCACATCTGGTGGAGTTTTCTTTCTAGGGAAATGTTGTGTTAGTTGGCATGAAAAGAAATAGAATTCAGTAAATCTTATCATGACTGAATCTATGTAGGTTGCTTCCACTCAAGCTACGACCCAACTTATGAGGATGAAGACCTCAGTTGAAAGATCTACTTGTTGAAGTGAAGCTTCCCTTACTATTGGGATGTGATAATCAGAGTGAGGTCAATCTTATAAGGAACCTGGTACAACATTATCGTTCAAAACATATTTACATAAAGTACCACATCATCAAAGAGCAAGGGGAGAAGAATGAATTGAAGCTGGAGTATGTTCTTACCTCAGAACAAGTTGATGACTTATTTACAAAATCATTTATGAAGGAACCATTTGATATATTGTGGTTGAACATGGGTGTCCAACCTCCTTCTCATCAAGGTTGAGGTATATGTGTTTGTCACCACTCTAATCTTACCTTTGGATAGTGTTGTCAATGGGGATAATTGTTTTATAAATCTATCCTTATAAAAGCATGCATAAAGGGGGAGTTGTGGGTAAGTTGTGAACCCAACATGTATGTGTGTGAACTATTCTAACTGTCTGTTGGAATGGTTGTAGTAAACATTTTTTTTGTATTCCAGGAAAATTGAAGAAGTGAAGAATGCTGAGGTAGAATCTTGGAAGATGTTCTGAAGAATGCTGAGGAGATATGTCAGGGCCCATCCCCTGGGTCCCATTCTGTGATTACCCGATGCCCACCTTCCATAGGCCAGGGGCTGAAGACTAGCACCAAAGGCATATTCCCTAAAACTGGGAAGGAATTACCTTTATAACCTATAACTCATGCAACCAATCACACAACACGATACAAACACAAGTAAACTGAATAGTAAAAAGAGTTTGTACAGTATATAAAAGGGTCCACAATACAAGCCCAAATGGAAAGTACAAGAAAACTATAAAGTACAAGTAAACTGAACAGCTCCTATGAACACCCACAAAGGATCCTACTTGAAGGGTATGTTCAGCTCTCGAACGATCATATATATGGTACGCCTCATCTATGGTCCACCTCTGAGCTACCTCTAGTCCTGGTAACCTTGTCCTTAGTTAGTGCTATCTGTCATCTATACCAAACACAATAAGGTGTGGGCATAGCCTATGCAGGGGTGAGTATAACGATACTCAGTAGGGACCCCGAAACCCCCCAAAGGTCTCTCAAAATCCACAAAGGATAAAACAAAAAGCATGAAAACAACTTTCAGCCCTACATAGGTATATTCCTATACATATACCTAGCTTATCAAGTATACCCATCTCATTCATGATTAAACACAAGGCCCAAATCCATATCCCAAGGATCAACTATTCCACAAAGGAAGGAATACCATGAAGGTAACACCATAACGGTAAGTACCAAAAAGGTAATGACACACTGAAGAATAATAAAAAGGTTTCACCATGAAGGAATATACCACCCAGGTATGCCACACTAAAGAATACCAAAAATGTATCACCACAAAGGTAGGGACTCAGATCATACCAGGTATAACTTAGGTAAAATCATAAATATGATTAGATGTAACTACTAATTCATATTACTCTGTTAAGAGGCAGACCCACAAAGGATCCTAAATCATCATCAGAACCATAGAGGATCATAGTACATTATCAGACCCAAACAAGATCCTAGTACCTCTTCAGACCCACACAGGATCCTAGTACATCGTCAGACACACACATGATCCTAGTACATCATCAGTATGTCATCAAACCCACACAAGATCCCAGTACAATGTCAATACATTATCAGACCCACACCGGATCCTAGTACACCGTCAGTACATCATTATACCCACACAAGATCCTAGTACATCGTCAGTACGTCATCAGACACACACAAGATCCTAGTAAAGTGTCAGTACATCGTCAGACCCACACAGGATCCTAGTACATCTTCAATACATCGTTATCAACACACATGATCCTAGTACACCGTCAGTACGTCGTCAGACCTAAACAAGATTCTAGTACAACGTCAGTATATCATTAGACCCACATAGGATCCTAGTACGCTATCAGTACGTCGTCATACCCACACAAGATCCTAGTACACTGTCAGTACATCGTCAGACCCACATAGGATCCTAGTACTCCGTCAGTACGTCGTCAGACCCACACAGGATCCTAGTATATCATCATAGCTAGCTATAGGGTTACCACACTGAGCTCGCTTATCTCCAAGAGGGTCCGCTCCTCACGCACTGGTCAATACTAAAACTGTCATGAGGTCCCACAAAGAAATATCCCAATGGAATCCCATGACATATGAGTCTCAACGAAACATATGGTGCGTCAATCAGATGCCCGGTCTGTAAGTTATTAGCATTTTAGTCCCTGAGGGAACGGTTGGATTCATGCTTGATCCAACCCGACCATAACCCAACATTATCAAAATATTGAGTGGGGTATACCAATGGGTTTGTCTCACTCCATGGTTTCTGACGTTATAGACGGTTCATCTAACGGATGCTCGAGGCCAAAGTTACGGCTAAAAGAACATATAGGGTCAAAATTGGTCTGGGTTCGGTCCGAAACGGTTGGACCGACCCAGTTTGGGTCGACCCAGCCTGACCTGCTGGGTCTGGCCCAGACTGCTGGGCGGCCCAGCCCGCTGGGTCCGGCTCGGCTCGCGCTAGATTACCTGCGATGTAGGGTGGCCACAGTGCAGCGGTATAAGGACCCAGCCTTATTACAAAACCAATCTTGAATTTAGTCAAGAAAACACTTCCTTTTACATTGAATATCTTTTCAAGTTTAGAGATTTAGATAATTAGGATAATACATTCATGACATTACACATTATTATAGAGTGGATACCATGAAAACAGTTTTCATTTTTTCAAAATATAAAACATTAAAAAAAAACAAGACTCCTTGAAAGATCTTCAACATTTAACATGAAATCCTTCCTTTTATTACACATCCATTATCCTATGAAAATTATCATTTAAAAACTAAGGATGAGCACAAAATCTCAGTAATGGATAGAAAAGAAGGAATATCACATTATTCCATGAATACTCGTAATATATGAAATCATATTCAAAAGACATTCTTGTCACCCTTATATACTTACTTTGTGTAACATGATATTTAAAAAAGATCTATAGAATACATGAAAACGTAAAAATAATCATAAAGGTATCTTGGGGGGCATTACTTACATAATATTGTAACCATTCATGGCTACCATATAATTTGTAACCCTCACGGCTACCTTACTTTGTGTAACCATCGGAGTTACACTTGGAGTAACCATATGACCGACCTCCAACCTACTCATAAAAAATGCATTGGAGTGAGATATAGGTCCCACCCTTCATCATAAATAATTCCCAAGAAACAAAACATAATCATACAACATTAATAATTCCATAAAAACATTACTTTGGAATTACATAAAACCGAATTTAAAAAGAGGATTTTTAAAAAAAATCCATTTATAAAGATCATAAAATTGAAGAGATACTTAATTGAGTGTATTTATTTTGTATATATACTGTAAATATAAATAATAAAAAATAATAAAGACATGATCAATCACCAAAACAATTTAAATAGCACATAAATAATGAAGTAGAATGTTAACCCAAAAAATGGAAATCGGGTTAAGAATTCCCTTACCTCGGGTTTGTCTTACTTTCAACTTGTTTAAACCTTCTGTATAATGGTTAAAAGAGTGTTATTAATATTTTACAAAAAAAATTCATGTTTATAACATCTTATACTATCATTTCATAACATCATTTCAACCTTTAATTGTTAGTATTTTTCTCCTTGCACTATTTTTTGGTGAACTCTTTACATGATTTCTATGATTGGTTCATGGTGGTCATTCTTGTCGATTGTAAGTGGAACTACATAATTGGAATGGAGTAGTATTTACATATATCCAGTAACATAAATTATTTCATTCATCATTTTGAATTCTTACATGAGGATAATTCATATGTTAGAACATTAATGATGTTCGTTTAGATCATTTTAGTGGTTCTTTGATAATGACAACATCGTTTTGTATTATAAATTAGAACCATGAGTAAAAAAAATTCCAGAACCATGGGTGAGTCATATCACATATATTATAACCTTTTTCAACTATATAAATGATTTCATGACCAGGCTTGAAATAATTAATGGAAATTTAAATCACATCGTCCATGATGTCGATAGTTCGACACAAACAGACAGTGTTTTTATTCTTTAAATAAGTGGAAGAGGAGAAGAAAAATGTTGAGTAATTTTCTATAAAAATGATAAAATACAAAATATAAATTATTTATGGAGATTTCATGCCCCTTGGGTAAGGATATATGAAGAAATAATAAGGAAGAAACTCAAAATAAAAGAATAAGTGAGAAATTTTTTAAAAAAATTCGGCTGCCCAACGGCTATGCGACTGGGTTTTAGAAAACATTAAGAAGAGAGGGGACAAGGGTCACCCATCCAGAAATGAGTAATAATACATAATATAGCATTAATAAGAAGGAAACAATAACATGGTATGGAAACTTGAACGATATACCACATAAAAGAGAACTTGAAAGGAAAAAGAATGAAATTGAAAATTTTCTTACCTTATAGAGTAACCCTTAGAACATGAAGGTTGGGACCTTGGGGGCTTGAGGAAACCTTGGGAGGAAAAATATGAAGGTAAGTATTCCATATCCTTGTTGAGATATAATTGGGAATGAATTAAATGAAGGTAAGTGTTGATATTTATAGGAAAAGTGAGGGATTATTTTAATAATTTTCAAGGGACACCTCATTGGTGGTATTTGCAAAACCATGGGCTTGACTATAGTATTTTCCCATGGTATAAGCCACATGGGGAAACTCAAATTTTATTTAACTATACACAATTCGATCATATTTATGACATAATTATTAAATCATTAATGATTTAATTAACACACCAAAACTAAAAACTATATTTTTTACTATTCACTGAAAAATGAACTATTTGACAAGAATTCCCAAAATTCACCCAAACCATTTATCGACGTGTAGATTTCAAAAATGAAGTCCATTTTTTGATAATAATTTTCTAATTATTATTAATTTAATTTTTAAATATAAGCATACTTAATTCAAAAATTAACAATTCAAATTCTGTAACTACTTCTGTATCATTTTGAAAAATTAACGTAGATGCTATTATCTTAAATCCTTAATAAAAATAATAACAATAAAAGTTACTATTCATTCAGGTCATATTACTATTCATACGTGTATGTTACTAATTACCCAACAAAACAAGTTGGTTTTAATAGACTCCAAATAACATACTGAACACAATTGTAGATGAGAGTTTTTTGAAATTCAAAACATAAAACTGGAAAAGTTATGTATTAATGGCTAGTTAAAAATATCTACTTAAAACATAATTCCCTGAATTAATATTTATTTTTCGAAAAACATGGGGTGTTACGTTATCCCCACCTTGTGGAAATTATGTCCTCACAATTTTATTTACTTATTAAACAACTGAGGGTAAATTTCCCTCATAGCATTTCAGACTCCCATGTTGCTTCTTCAACCATGTGGTTTCTCCACAAAACCTTTACCTGGTGGATTAACTTATTCCTCAATACCTGTTCCCTTCGATCAAGAATATGAACTGGTTTCTCATCATAATAAAGGTTCTTTTCCAGCTAAACTACTTCTGGGCTCAAGACATGTGATGAATCTGGCACACACTTTCTCAAAATTGAAACATGAAAAACATTGTGTACCTGAATCAATCTCAGAGGAAAATCTCCACGGTATGGAACAGTTCCAATATTCTCCAAGATTTCAAAAGGACTGATGAACCATGGAATTATATTCCCTTTCTTACTGAAACACATCACACTTTTCCAAGGAGAGATTTTAAGGAAACTATGGTCACCTATCTCGAAAGAGAAGCCTTTCCTTCTATAATCTGAATAACATTTCTATCTACTCTGAGCTATCCTCATGTGCGGATGGTTCATCCTCACTTTCTTAGCCACTTATTCTACTAATTCTAGCCCCATCAAATTTCTTTCACTGACTTCATCCCAAAATGCTGGAGTCTGACAATGCTTTCCATACAAGGCCTAAAAAGGTACCATCTGAATACTGGAATGAAAAGTGTTATTATAAGAAAACTAAACTAAAGAAAGATATTGATCCCAACTTCCCTGATAGTCCATTGAACAAGCTCGAAGCATATCCTCCAATGTTTTAATCGTTCGTTCTGACTGCCCATCTCATTGAGGATGAAAATCTGTACTGAAACTTAACTTTGTGCCCAACAACTTCTGAAGTCCCTTCCAAAAGTTAAAAGTGAACCTGGGATCTCGGTCATATACAATGGAAAGAAGAACTCCATGTAACCTGAAAATCTTCTTGAGGTACAATTGAGAAAGCTGATCTAAATTCATTATATCTAGAATAAAAAGAAAATGTACAGAATTTTTTAGCCGATCAACAATAAACCAAATCACATTGTTACCTGGAGAAGTCCTTGGTAGTCCCACCACAAAGTCCATGGATACATTCTCCGATTTCAACTCTAGCACTGGAAAAGGCTGAAGTATCCCCTTTAGTAACTTCCACCCTTCTTTAACCTGTTGACACTTCAAACATTTCATGGTAAAATAAGCAACATATCTTTTCATTCTATCCCACCAATAATACTCCCAAAGGTCTTTCTACATCTTAGTACAACTAGGATGAATAGAAAATGGAGAACTCTGAGCTTCAGACAAAAAATATTTCTTCAACTGAGAATCACTAGGCACACACATCCTTTTTCCAAATCTTAAAACACAATCTTTGTCAAGGTTAAATTCTGGTAACTTACCCATTTTAACCAATTCTACCATTTTTTGTAGCTGATGGTCTTCCTTATGCGCTTTCATAATTTTGTCTGACAACAAAAACTGCACTAAAACCTGAAAAAAATAGAGGCATTCCCTGCACCAACAACATCTAACCCAAAATTCATCAAATCATTAATCAAGGGATCATGTTCCAAACATAACATGGTTAATTATGCATGATGTTTCTTACTTAAGGAATCCACTACTTTTTTTTTCTTTTCTAGATTGGTAATTGATTATGCAGTCATAATAATTTATCAGTTCTATCCATCTTATCATCATCATGTTTAATTCCTTCTGAGTGAATATATACTTTAGACATTTATGGTTAGTATATATATGTAATTTTGTTCCGTATATATGATGCCTCCAAAATTTCAAAGAAAAAACCACAACTACCAATTCCAAATCATGTGTGGGATAATTTAGCTCATGAGGTTTAAGTTGTATCGAAGCATAGGCAATTACCTGATTATTCTGCATCAAAACACAACCAAGTCCCTTTCAAAGAAGCATCACTGTAGATGATAAACTCACCATTTCAAGAAGGTGAGGCCAAAATGGAGCATTCACCAATCATTTCTTTAGTTTCTGAAAGCAAACATCAAATTCTTCTATCAAAACAAATTTAACCCCATTCCATGTTAACAAAGTTATCAGGCTAGATAACCATGAAAACTTCATAACAAATCATCTGTAATAACCTGCTAACCGAAAAAAACTATGAATCTCTATAACATTTGTGGGTCTTGGAAAATCACCAACTAATTTTGTTTCGGTAGGATCAACTATCATTCCATCCTTATTTACAATGTTCCCCATACAATAAATCTGTTGCAACAAAAAATCACAATTGCTGAATTTTCTATATTTTTTCCTTTCTTTTAATGTTTTCCAAACAACCCTTAGATGTTTTTCATGCTCCTATTTATTTTTAGAAAAAACCAGAATGTCATCAATAAATACAACAACAAACTTATCCAAGAACTCATGAAATACTCTATTCATAAGATTCATGAATAAATCAGGTGAATTAGTTAATCCAAATGTCATAACAACAAATTCATAATGCCCATATCTAGTACGAAAGGCTGTTTTCAGGATGTCATCCTCCTTCACATTCAGCTGATGGTATCCAGATCTCAAGTCAATCTTGGAAAAGTACTAAGCTCCCAAGAGCTGATCAAACAAGTCATCGATAAGAGGAAAATGATACATGTTTTTAACAGTGATGTTATTCAAAGCTCTATAATCAATTTAAAGTCTCAGGTAACAATTTTTCTTTTTAGAAAAAAATAGGGGCTCACCATGGTGAAGTGCTAGGACGAATGAAGCCATTGTCAAGGAAATCCTACATCTAATATTTCAATTCAAGAAGTTCTATTGGAGCCATATGATATGGGGGTTTTGAAATTGGCTGAGCATCAGGAACTAATTCAATTGTGAATTCAACTTTTTGATCAGGTATGACACCGAGTAACTCATCAGAAAAAACATCACGGTATTCATTTACCACTGGCACATCATTAATTTGAATAGTTCCCTTGTTTTCAAAAATATGAGAAATATAACTTTAATTTCCATATTTCAATAGTTTCTCACCTTCATAATATGTTATAAATTGTATGGGTTAATTCTTGTGTACAAACAAAAACTCTTTCTGAAAAAAAACATCTTTAGAACTACAGTCAATCTTAGCATGATAATCAGAAAGCTAGTCCTATACCAGAATAACATCAAACTCAACTAAGGGTAAAACAACAATGTTTGTAGGTAAACTCTTTCCATATACCACAATAGAAAGATTCTTATAATTCCTCTTCTCTATAACATTTCCCCATGGTGTTTTAACAACAAGTTTGGGTCTCATTTGTCGAGGTGATATTTTGAATTTTCTAGAAAATTTATCAGAGATGAAAAAATGTGTAAACCCCATATCAAACATAACATTAGAAAAAACTGAGTGAATAAAAAAAGTACCTGATACAACTTCATTGGATGGACCGACATCTACTGACATAGTCTCAAAGGATCTCACTACACCTTTCTTCTTGTAGTCTGTCTTCTTTTCATCATTCAGATCTCTCTTTGGGTAGACATTTTCATAATGACCCATTTCAACACAATTAAAACACTTTATAGTCTACTTATCAGGATTAGTCTTTGGATTATTTTCATTACAATCTCGGGCCATATGTCCAAAATTACCACATTTAAAACACTTCCTAGTTTTCCTAATACATTCCGCAGGGTGTTTATTGCCACACTTCTCAGAAATTGGAAATTGGATTTTCTTGCCATCAGATTTCTTTGGTTTATTCTTACCCATTGCTTACCAAATGGACCTCTTCTTCTCTTTGTTTCCAAAATCCATATGATCATCAGAAAACTCAATCTCTACCCTCTCAGCACATCAGGCAAGTTTCTCATAACCTTTGAATTCACTAGAGGCTAATGCCTTTCGAGACCTTGGATTTAATCCTGAGTAAAAGCGGTTTATTTTGCTATCAAGATCCAGAATAAAATTTGGAGCATACCACACCAGTCGGGTGAAGTTTGATTCATACACCACCACTGAATCTTACTCCTTCTATTTCAATTCAAGGATTTGATTATCCAATCTTAGTTGCACCACCGTAAGAAAATATTTAACAAGGAAAAGACTTTTAAATTCATCCCACTTTAAGGCATCAAAATCCTCTCTACCCCTGACATTCCTTACCATTGACCCCCACTGATTAAATTCCACTTCAAAATGATAAATTTAAAGACTTACCTTTTTATTTTTTGAACATCCCATAACATAAAATATCATTTCAATGGCTTTGATCCATCCTTCAGTTGCTACTGGGTCAGAAGATCCATTGAATGCAGGAGGATGTTGTCTCATTAAATGTTCCATTACTATCATGTTCCGTTGTGGTACATCAATTGGTTCTCTTTCATAGATTCCACCACCATTTATTGCCTATGTTAGATGATCCATTATTGTCACAAACTGCTCAGTTCCAATCCCTACCATTCTGGGCTGTAGTTTCGGAAGGATGTCATTCTTTCGGTGCCTCTCCTCTTCAGTATCCATGTTCCTACCGTGGCAACCATTATGGACAAAAATGTCTTAGATGAAGCAACATGGTAATATTTAAATACTAAAACACTTCAAATTAAACATAGAGAGAAAATAATTTATGGTATTCTATTAACATCACCCTAACCCCTAAAGTTATCTAAACCATCCTATGATACCAACTATAAGGACCCGGCCTTATTACATACATAATCTTGAATTTATTCAAAAAAACACTTACTTTAACATTGAAGAACTTTTAAATTTTAGAGATTTAGAGAATTAGGACAATACATTCATGACATTACACATTATTACAGAGTGGATACAATAAAAACAGTTTCCATTTTTTTTTTCAAAATATAAAACATTAAAACATAAAACAAGACTCCTTGAAAAATATTCAACATTTAACATGGATTCTTTCCATGTATTAAAAATAAATTAACTTGTAAAAAAATAATTTAAAAACTTGGGATGAGAACAACAACTCAATAACGGATGGAAAAGAATGAAGATCAAATTATTCCATGAATACTCATAATATATGAAAGAATTTTCAAAAGACATTCTTTTAACCCATATATACATACTTTGTCTAACATGAGATTTACACAAGATCAACACAAAACATGAAAACATAAATATAATCCTAAAGGTATCTTGGGGAATTACTTATATAATATTGTAACCATTCTTGGCTAACTTATAATTTGTAACCCTCACGACTACCTTACTTTGTGTAACCATCACAGTTACACTTGGAGTAAACATACGGCCGACCTCCAACTTACTAATACACAATGCATTGGAGGGATATATAGGTCCAGAAAATCATCATAGATAATTCCCAAGAACCAAAACATAATCATACAACATGAATAATTCCATAAATACATTACTTTGGAATTTCGTAAAACCAAATTTAAAATGAAGATTTTTAAAGAAAATCCACTTATAAATATCATAAAATTGAAGAGATACTTAATAGAGTGTATTGAGTTTGTATATATATATTTTAAATATAAATAATGAAACATAATATAAAAATAAACTATCAAAAAAACAATTTTAATAGTACATAAATAATGAAGTAGAAGGTTAACCCAAAGATTGGAAACCGGGTAAAGAATTCCCTTACCTCGGGTTTGTCTTACTTCCAACTTGTTTAAAACTCACGTATAATGATTAAAAGAGTTTTATTAATATTTTAAAGAAACATGTTTATGTTCAAACATCTTATATGATCATTTCATGACATCATTTCATCATTTAATTGTCAACATTTTGCTCCTTGCACTGTTTTTGGGTGAATTCTTTACATGATTTCTATGATTGGTTCACGGTGGACATTCCCGTCGATTGGAAGTGAAAATCCAGAATTGGAATGGAGTGGTATTTAAATATATACAGTAACATATATTATTTCATTCATAATTTTTAATTATTACATGAGGATGATTCATAAATTAGAACATTAATGATGTTCGTTTAGATAATTTTAGTGGTTCTTTGATAATAACAACCTCGTTTTGTGTTATAACTTATAAACATGAGTAAAAAATAATTCCAGAACCATGGGTGAGTCAGAGAACATATATTATAACCCAGTTCAACGATATAAATGGTTTCATGACAATACTTGAAATAATTAATGGAAATTGAAATCACATCATCCACGATGTCGATAATTCAACACAAACGGAAAATGCTTTTGATCTTTAAATAAGTGGGAGAGGAGAAGAATAATTACGAGTAATTTTACATAAACATGTTAAAATCCATAATATAAATTAATTATGGAGATTTCATTCCACTTGGGTAAGGAGATATGAAGAAATAATAAGTGAGAAATTTCTTACAAAAATTCGGCAGCTGAAAGGCTATGCGACAAGGTTTTAGAAAACATTAAGAAGAGAGGGGAAAAAGGTCACACATCTAGAAATGAGTAATAATACAAAATATATCATTAATAAGAAGGAAATAATAACATGGTATGAAAACTTGAAAGATATACCACATAAAATAGAACTCGAAAGAAAAAAAGAAATAAATTGAAAAGTTTCTTACCTTGTAGAGTAACCCTTAGAACATGAAGGTCGGGACCATGGGGGCTTGAGGAAACCATGGGAGGACTACTATGAAGGAAAGTATTCCAGATATTAGTTGAGGGAGAATTGGTAATTAATTCAGTGAAGGGAAGAGTTGGTATTTATAGGAAAAGTGAGGGATTATTTTAATAATTTTCAAGGGACACCTCATGGGTGGTATTTGCAAAACCATGGGCTTTCCCATGGTATAAGACAATTGGGAAACCTCACATCTTATTTAACTATACACAAGTAAAACATATTTATGAAATCATTATTATATTATTAATTATTTCATTGAGACACCGAAACTAAAAACTGTATTTTTTACTATTCACTTAAAAATCCACTGTTTCAAAAAATTTTGAAAATTCACCCAAAACATTTATCGACGTGTAGATTTCAAAAATGAATTCCATTTTTTGAAAAGAATTTTCTACATTTTATTAATTTAATTTTTAAATAAAATCATACTTAATTCAAAAATTAACAAATCTAATTCTGTAACTACTTCTATATCACAATGAAAAATTAACCTAGATACTATTATCTTAAAGCTTTAATAAAAAAAATAAAAAAAATTCTATTAATTAGGGTCATATTAAAATTAATATTACTATTCATAAGTGTATTTTACTATTCATCAAAAAAACATGTTGGTTCTAATAGACTCCAAATAACATACTAAACACAATTGTAGATGACGATTTCTTGAAATTCAAAACATAAAAGTGGAAAAGTTATGTTTTAATAGATAGTTTAAAATATCTACTTAAAAAAATTCCATGCATTTCTCATTAATTTTAGAAAAAAATGGGGTGTTACAGGTGGGGTGGTCACGGGGTGGCAACACTCCGGCGGGGCGGCCGCAGTGTGGAGGGGGCGAGGCGGCCACTGTGCGGCGGGGCAGCGACAGACCACCGCGGCTGGCTGGATGGCCAGCCGTCCTCTCCACACGGCACTGTTGCACACTGCACCTTCACCGGCGACTAGCTCGGTTTCCATCTTCCTCCATCACAATGATTTCATCAAAAAGCACAAGGGATTGCAGAGAGGTTGGGCCATGTTCCTTTGGCCCAAACCCTCTGCGTTAGAGTGGTAGCAAGCGGTTCAAAACTTTTGAATCACGAAGAACATCAAGAAAGGGTAAGGGAGGTATTTAAAATATCAAAACATACCTATAAGGTTTGTTGATGTGTCCCAAGAAAGAAATGGTGAAGGTGAATAGGGTTCCAATGATCATCACCTCTGCAACATGGTTCTGAAGTTGGGCCCATCCATCATTCTCTTTCTTGGCTTCGAAGAACATTATTTGATGGAGATGGAATTCTTCGTTTGGAGGAGATGTTCTTCGTTGGAGATGAGTTTCTCCAAGGTCTTCCAAGATTCTCATTTTTTCTAACAATTTCCATCCCGAAAAAAATGAGAGGTTCCATCTTATTAGATTAGGTCTATAAATTTAACTTACATTGGCACAATTAATTGTTGGCATAGTTAATTATACCACATTGGCTTAATAAATTTGGACAAAGTACATGGGTTAACTCTTCATTAATGAGGGAGTTCAAGGGGTTTCCCCCATTATGAGTGTTTGGGTGGTCCCCAACTTTAAGAATTCAAATGGGTGTTTTAGTTCAGGTGGTCCCCACATATTTTAACATTCACATGGGAGGTTTCAACAAAAATAAAATAGAAGTTTATTTTATTTTATTTTTCATTTCCAGGAAAAACACAAAAACTATTTTTCACCCTCAACCAACTGTGGTTGAGGTGAAGGTCCCCTCAAGTGAATATTGGCACTGTGAGTTCTGTGGTGCTATTGGATTTCAATTCCTAGCACCGGTTTGAAAGTTACAAAATCCCAATCATACGTTTTCTGAAAGTACCTGAAAAAAAGTTCAGAAATTCATTCCGGGCACACCAGGGCTCAGAATCACGTGCTATAAATTTTCCTGGACTGATAAAATTCCGATATAATTAAAAAAATTACATAGAAATTTCGGGGTCTTTACATGATATGATCATGAAATTTCATAGTCACTACTTTTAGACATCATGGTTTTGGATGTCAATAATTCTTGTTTCCTACAACGAGTTAGCTCATATAGTCTTAAAATTTTTGATAAGTAATCTATTTCTTGAGGTTACAAAGTTTAGTGATTTATGAATCTTGGTAGAAAACAAAATCTAAAGTGGGATATTGTTGGGACCATATTGGATGGAGAAAGAAGTTTGAAGAGTTTTTTTTTGCAGAGTGTTTTATTTTATTGTCAAAGAGGATAAATCAATTCACTTTGTAAAAACTAGGAAAACTATGAAGATGTTATGATGATTTGTATTTCACAAATATCATAAGTTCAGAGAACTTGTGATGCAATCCTTATAAAGGATATGGTAAGTAAATAAGTGTTTTTGGAAAAGGAAAGAGAGTGGTGCACAAGTCAAAGAGTGGAAAAGAAGTATATTTTGTGGCATGTATAAGTGGAATAAAAGTGTATTTTGTGTGAAAATCATATTTCAAGATCATCACATCAAAATATGATAAAGGAAATATAAAGTGCCCGCAATTCAAAATGTGGCCTGCATGTGTGGTGCGCAGGTATAAACGGCGCGCAAGTGTATGTTGTGTTCAAGTCATATTTCAACATCAGCTTTTCAAAATATGACAAAGGAATGAAAGTGGAAAACTAGTGATGGTGTGGAATGCTAGTGATAGAACGGCACACAAGTGATGGAGAGGTGCACACGTGATGGAGCGGTAATAAAGTAGAAATGGCGCGCAAGTGTACATGGTGTACAAGTCACCAAAATGCTTATAAATAGACGGCTACCCTCCTCATTTTTAAGCCTCAGTGGTTAAGGGAAAATTTGAGCTCCGAGAACTCATTTATTAGAATGTGGCGCGCAAGCTGAAGTGTCCTGAAAGTTCAGATCTATTTATAAGGAACGCAAGTAGGGAGGCACACAAACAGCATGGTGCGCAACCATAGTGGTACACAAGTATAACTGGCGTGTATGTTCTAATAGGTTCACAAGTAAGGAGTTGTGTTCAAGAAGTGTGTTGTGTGTAAGGAAAAGGTGGTGCAAAAGTTGTGATCTATGCACAATAGTGACACACATGAAGTTAGTGGCACACAAGCAGGTTGGTGTGCAAGATGAGTGGCATGCAAGCTGGTGGTATGCAAGCAGGGAGGGGCACAAGTAGGGTGTGGTACACAAGATATTTTCACCAAGAGGTTCTTACCATCTTTTGGGTAAGAAAGTGAAGAATTGTTTTGAAAGATTTGATTTGTGAAAATTCAACATGGAGCACAAAAACACAGTTTTACCCTATTTGTGCTAAGAGGGAGAACATGCAATATTGGATTGTTTTCAATGTGCTACACGAGTGTAAGGGAATATCCTACTCATTGTATTCCACATCAAAGGATTTTTTTTCAAGTTGATTTTTTGGTATTATATTTTTTCTGTACCATACCATGGACGTAGATACTCTTGTTGAGTCGTGAACCTTTAAAATCTTGTGTTCTTGTGTTTGTGTGTGTTCCATAGGGAAGAAACACTTTAATAGGAGGCGATGGTTGTTTAAAAAAATGGAATCATAAAAAAGAAAAAGATATAACTGATTCAACCCTCCCTCTGTTAGTGATACTTGGATCCTTATCGGAATATTTAGCTAGTTTATGTCATCTAGTCACAGGTTAATGTCTTCAAGTTGACCACTATTTGTGAAATTGTCAACCAAGCCCTTATTATAGAGTAAAACGTTAGGGAATATGATGGTGTGAGTCAAGGAAGTTTGAAATATTGAGCTACCAGTGGTTTTTATTTTGGGGAAAAAGATGTTTTGAGGATACTCATAGAGGTGGTAGCATTAAGGCTCCTTGTGTATGTAGTTTTTGATATGTCACAATGTGGGAAGCTGAACATATAAAGCCTCGGTGCTTATGAGACCCAGTAGAAGGCAGAGGCTACATCAGGATGAGCCATATCCATTGTTTATGCAGGAACTTTCCTTCACCACTTAGCGAATGTGGATCTACTCCAACTCCATGGTTTGGAGTTGGGCCAATAAGATCACGTCAAGTAGAAAACTGGAATACCATCGACCGATCAACCCTATGTGGTGGTTGAGGTAGAGGTAGCTAGACTTATAATTATCAATGCCAAAAAATTAGGCTTGATCAGAGTATTCAAGTAACGATTCAAGGTTACGGTATATGCCAATTACATGTAGTCCATACTACATAGAAGATTTTCAAACATTCTATAGTTCATGGTATTATTCTTATTGCATCCACTTTAGTGTCTACTCTATTCAACAAAGGATTGATTCACTTTTTTATATATAATACCATTATGGGATGTCTATTCCTCAAGATCAATAAATTTCATGGTGTTATGACTCTTTATACCCCGTTAGGTATCCAATCAGAGGGAAATTCCTGGGTATCTTTTGATGGGGATGATTTACATCCTCGACATGATGGGTATTGACCTAATCGTTAGGATGGATTGGTTAATTCTCTATCATTCCTATATTTATTTCTATCATTGGATGGTGATTTTTACATCACCATAGGGAATTAAGACTCTACATAAGGGAGAATGGGATGTTAGTGTGTCTCGAGCAGGACCTAAGTAGTGGAGGCTTGGAAATATGATAGCTCAGATCACCTGTATTTTCTTAGATGAATAGAGGTTATTTCCAACTATTTTAATTCCTATAGAAAAGTTTTTCAGGTATTTCTTTCATGATGACATCCTTGGTCTACCTTTTGTATAAGAGGTCGAGTTTACCATTCATATTATACTAGGAGTAGCAATAGTGAACATTTCTCCTTATAATATGGAACATAAGAAGATTTTAGTGCATAAGAAACAGTTGGAGGATATAGAGGCTAAATTATTTATACACACTAGAACTTATTCTTGGGGTACACAGGTCCTATTTTCTAAGAAGGAAAATGGTACATATAGGGTTTTTGTGAATTACCATTGTTTTAACCATCTTACAATCAAGAAACAGTTTCCCTTTCCTAGAATAGATGAACTCTATTATTAGATTTGAGGAATGAGAGTGTTCTCAAAGATAAACCTGATGTTAGGCTATAATCATGTGAATTTTAGAACTTCAGATATACCTCACACAATGTTTAGGAGTAGGTTGGTCTCGATGAGTACCTAGTTATTATGTTCAAACTTGTGAAAACACCTATAGTCTTCATGATCTTACGAATCAGGTTTTCCACCCATATATAGATTCATTCATGGTAGTCTTTACTGAACATATCTTGGTGTATTCATGCTCCAGACAAGACCATTTCAAAAATCATGAGATCATACATAATACATTGAGAGATAATCAGCTCTATGCTAATCTCAGTAAATTACACTTTTGGATTGTAAAAGTCCACTTATTGGGTCACATTATCTTGGATTCAAGAGTTTTAGTAGATACATAGAAAATGAGAGCTGTAGTTTCTTGGTAGAATCCCAATAATATTTTTTGAATCATGAGTTTCTTGGGGCTAGCTGGGTATTACAAACAATTTATATGATATTTTTTACACCTTGTAGAGTGAATTACAAGCCTGAAAAAGAAATATGTGAAAGTTTTATGGTTAGAAGCCCATGAAGAATCATTTCACAAGTTTAAGGGATGTTTTACTTCAATGATGATATTGATTTTTTCAGATTCAGGAAAGATCTATACTGTGTATCATGATTCATTATGTATCATGCTTGTAGTTGTTCTAATGTAGGTTGAGTGAGACTTTTTGTATGAGGATCATTAGTTTAGGCATCACGAGTGGAATTACCTGAGTCACAACACTGAGATCCATGATATTTTATATGCCTTACACTATTGAAGAAATTATCTACTCGGTGACCATTTTTTGGTATTCACTGATCACAAAAATCTTTATGTACATATTTACATAGTAGAATCTAAATCACAGGTAGTGCAGGTGGGTCTAGTACCTATAGTCATTTGATTTCGAGCTTGCCTACAAGCCTCGTAAGGAAAATTTTATATCCAATTCTCTAATAGAAAATGCTCAAACACAAGAGGTTTAGGAATCCATTAGATATTTATAGATTATGGACTTACTCTTTGATATTCACATTGTGGTTTTGGAGGACCATGGACAAAGTATCATCTGGGTCATAGTAGTGACCTCTACTCTTTTGGAATCAGTATGAATGAGGTAGTTATCTTACCCCAAAGGCCTTGTCCAAAGGAAAATAATTTCATAGAATGATATGTCTTCCTGTTGTACCATGGATAGGGATGAAACCTTATTGTTCATGGGTATGTATAGTTCCCAAAAAAAAATTAAAGAGGAGCTGATATAATAATTACATGCCTTTGGATGGAAAGTTCACCCTTTTTTAACCAAAATGTATCAGGGCCTATAGTCCCAGTATTTGTGTCCTGGTATGAAATGAAAGGTTGTAGGATATTTCACAAAGGTTTTCATATTTATGTAGGAAAATGAAGAACACTAACATCCAGTAGGGTTTTAATAACATTTTTTCATTCCTAAGTACAAATGAGATGATGTTTCAATTGATTTCATGATTGGTCTACCCAAATCACCTCACAAAGATGATATAGTGTAGATTGTTATTGAATTTTTAATGATTTTGAAACACTTATTACCTATTCCAGATACCTTCTTGGTTGATTATCTAGGAAGTTTTTATATTAGTGAGGTTGTACATCTTTATAGACCTTATCATTCTATTATATCTGAAAAAGATGGTTTCTTTACATCATGTTTATAGAAGATTTTACAGAAGGCCATTAGTGAAAATGTTCTTTTGATTACGTACTATCATACACAAACCATTTTAAATATGGAACATATGATTTAGGTTCCATAAGACATGCTTTTTGCTTGTGTCCTTGACTTTGGGGTTTTTGGAGAAACATATTCCCTTCGCTGAGTTCTCTTATGAAAAAACCTTTAGGATACCATAGAGATATATCCTTATGAATACTTATATGGTAGGAATTTATGATCACCTATGTTCTGGATATAGGTAGGTTAGGAATCTATTCTTTGACCGTGTCTCATGCAAAAGACTATAGAGAAGGTCTAGCTAATCAGAAACTTCATGTTGACAACTCAGTCCAGAAAACTGTTGTATTCCAATAGATTTGAGAAACCTCTCGAGTTTGAGGTAGGAGACTGTGGTTTCTTATGAATCTCACCTAGGTTGGGGAATATATGTATTTGGAATAAGGTTAATTTCTCCCTGAGGTCCATTGGACCGTTCGATGTTGTAAAACAAATCGGACCAGTGGCTTACCAGTTGGAACTTCCTCAGAGATACAGATCTATGAATGATGTCTTTCACATATCTCATATTTTTCAATATTATCAAGACCCATCACATGTTTACCAACCATATGCCCTTAAAATAGATTTAGATACTTTCTTCTAGGAGTACCCCATTCATATTGTTGATTAGAGCAAGAATACACTTTGAGGAAGGTTAATTACTTTTCTATGGGTGCCATGAAATCATGGATGAGTACATGACGAGGACTAGGAATGAGAAGAAGATATAATATTTTAGTGGTTTTAACTCTTCGATGATGATAAATATTTACCCTAAAAATTCCAACTCAGGGATGAGTTGATCTAAGGAGGTTAATTGGTAATAAACCATCTTTCCGTGAAGGTATATATCACTTTTTTGTTTAATTTCCATTAGAATGACCTAATAATGATGCTTAAAAAAGTTATTGAGGGATTGAATGTGTATGGTTCTCATTCAGAGCCTGGAGACTTCAAATGAGAAGAAAATTCTAGGTGGAACGGTCCAAAGAAACCATGTGGCCCAGCCTGCATGGTTTCCGTCTACCGTTTGATTGCAGACACAAGTACAGTATGAGCCACATAGTTTGTCTAAAAACATGTGAATCTATGTTCACATTCATGTGAGAAAATAATTGTTTTTTATAGTGATATTTATCACGTTTTTTCACATGGTTTGGGAAACCGTGTTCCTTAAAAAATCCAAATAAAATATTTTGCAGTGGCTTGCACACGATTTGGTAAACTATGGTCCTTAACCATGCACCATTGTATTTTGAGGTGAAATAACTTTTTTCCACATTGTTAAATCCTTATACCCATTTTATTATTCCTCATTTATCAAAAAATTAATGACTTAATGTTTTTTCTCTTTTAGATTTCGAATCTTCCTAATCTAGGGATTGAGAGAACACTTCCTTCTATTGTATGGTTCAAGAACTGAAGGAATCGTTGGATTCCTTAAAGAGAGCTCTCAAATCATATTCCTTATTATCTATGTTTGTAATTGAATCCATCGACCTATTTATGTGAAAGATAAATTTACATATGTTTAGGTTATTGGAATGTTTCTTAGATTACTTCTAACCTAATCCAAATTCAAGGAAATATTGAGCAAGGAGTAGTCTACAGCCTTGAGGTAGGTGGTCTCATCATTTTTCCCATGATTTTTTATGTTCGGTAGCTATTTGATTTTGTCACACATCAGCTCTTGATGAGTGTCACCTTATCATTGATTCCTTTATATCAATTTGACCCTTTCTCCTTGATATGTAACTTTGGAACCTTGTATACTATATTAGAGGAGGTTGATCACATTTATGGACACACCTTGGGCGATCCACTTTAGATTTTCCTCTTTCATAAGTTGATTTAAATACATGGGACACCAATTTAACTCCTGGATTTTATTACAAATGTAATTTTCTTTGATATGTAATGGTTTAGTAGAACCAAGGATCATATTAGGTGTTTGGACCAACCAATAGTTGGAATTTCTAATGTAGATAATTTCCTTGATGACCATGTCACCTTCTAAGTCCCCCATTGAACTTATAAATGGTATTTCCATGTTTTAGTAAATTGAATGAGTTGAATGGATTTGATCATGTTGGATGGATTATTCAAGATGGTTTTTTTCCTTAAATATATGAATTTTTAAATCGAGTGATTAAAGGGTGTAAATTCCACACCAATTGTTTCATTATTTATAAATATTTTAAATGGAACTATTAATCCTTATTTATATATATATGGGATTGATGAACATGAAACCAGAAAGGTAGTGCCTTATGAATTGTATTATAAAAATGATTTCACCTTTATAGAGGTTGTTGAATGATGGTAATGGATTTATTGATAATTACATTATCACGGTCCCTTACATCGGGTGTTGAGTATAACCTCTCACACCATTGACAATAATTCAATGTGGGCTTGAGGTGACACATCCCTTGTTATAGGTTTTACATGTTGGCAGACTCCCCATATCAAGTGAGTAACATGAAGTCCCCCACTCACTATGTGATGTAGGAAAAGTACCATATTTCTTGAGCTTAAAGGATCATTATACTAGTCATAGATGTCTGAGTTTGGCCTCTATCCATCTAGCAAATTTTATTCTAGGTATATGTCCACTAACGTCTGCAAGTAATTTTTTTATATAGGTGGATGAAATATGAAACTATACTATATATATATTTATATATATATACATATATAGTGAATGATTATACATACTCGTGGCCATAAGGAAAAGCCGATAGATCTGATAGGTGTCCTTTAAAAACATGATCAGGTGATTATTTAATCATTTATCTTTGCGTATTAATCCATTATACCTATAGAATATTTTCATACAAGAACTTCAAGGATTACTTTGAAACACCAATGGTGGTGGATTACTGATATTTTTATCTCACACCATACTCGGGATGCCTTTGGTACCTAATAAGATTATATAATTATAGGTTCAAATAAGATAAAGGACCATACTACAATTTTTTGATACAATTAGTTTATATATAGAGCTTAAGAGAATAGGACCAAGCATTTTCTAGAGATTTTATTGGAGAATATTTTTGTTCTTTTTGTAGTTTTGTATATATTTTCCCCTTATTCCCATTTTTGTATATCATCTTACCATGCATCCATGTATATGACACTACCAAGGAGAAATTTGTGTATCCTTTAGTTTCTTAGTTATTTATGCTTTTTTACTTATTTATCTTTCCACTGGTTAATGATTTTTTTCTATTTATATATACTTTTATTGTTTTATGTTTCTAGATATATCTATTGTTCCACTTTGATATGAGGTTATAGCCTCTCCACTGTACCACCTATACTCTATCACTATTAGTCAGCAGCATCTAGTGTTTAGGAATGCCCACTACAGCCTATGTAACCCACTTTCTCAGGAAATAATTTATGTAGAACCTTGGTTGGGATGTTATAATAATTTTATGAATGTGTTTGTTTAAAAAATAAGTTTATTTAGTAAAAATTGTTTTTGTTTAAATTAAAATTTTAAAATAAAATTTAAATCCTCAAATTTTATAATTTTGATTTAATAATACAGTCTTTATTTTTGAAATCCTCTTGTCAAAAATTTTTTATGTTGAATTTTTGAGATTTTACTAGAGAATTTGATTTTTTGGTGAATAGTCAAAAATATAGTTTTTACAAATACCACAACTTTTATTAAATCATCTTGATATAAGAATGAATTAAAAAATTATGAAAATTTTTCTTAAAAAAAAATTAAATAAAAAAATAATGAATCTAAAAATATAAATATGAATTTAGAAACATATATTTTATATTTTTGATCATAAAATGATTTCATCTAAATATAAAACTATTTTCCAATATTTAAAATTAATTAAGTGGTTGGAAGGTTACATTTAGTTTTGGATGGATATAAATGAAAAATATTCCTATTCATTTAATATCAAACAAAAAAATCATTTTAATCAATACTATTCACTATTAGATTTTTAAAATGATAAAATAATCAATATTTTACCCAAAAAACACCATTATTCTCAAGTATAAGTACCCCCACTCATTTCCCCCGGAAAACTACTTCCAATTAACTTTATAAGGAATTATATATTCCCCTTTCCCATATATCAGGTATATTATAACTCGTAGTTATGTTATAAAGTTACACCACCCCACGCCTTCAAGGATTTAGTAAATAACTAAATCTTTAATGAAGAGGTAAACCTGAATAACTTTTCATTATTTTTCACTCTTATTATTTCCACCATCACATTAAGTTCACAATTATCTAAATGTATTAAAATAAATTATAAGAGTAAAAAATGCATTAATTTTATTATGATATTGTTATATAAATTTCAATCTAGCTACTGTATATACTCTATTTCTCTATCTTTTGACACATCCTAATAAATAACCACCGCCATCTTCCTATGAAGACATTATTAAATCTCTAAAAAACACAATTATGTGGATTGTTATTTTATATTAGGTAATATAAATTTATTTTAATGTATTCCAGTATTATGTAAATAATTTTTCAAAATGATAAATTACAAATAATAAAAATCAGAAAATCAAAACAAAATATGATAAATAAAAAAGAAAACATTTCATGAATCCATTTTATAATCAAATGAAATAGAATAATTAAATTTCAATAATTAATACTGATAAATAATGAAAAAAATAAATATAATTCACTTATGGATTCATGTTTTATTAAACATAAGTTTATTATATATGAGGCACAAAAGTGACACAATATATTAGGATATAATGCGAGGGTTATTTGTCTCAATTTCAATTCCATGAGAAAAGGTTTTTTTGCACTACTTTAAATTTAAATGCTATAAAGACTATAATATCAACATATTATATTTTAAATAATTTATTATTATTTGGATTTTCACTTAAATTTAAGATCTTTCAATTACTTATCCATTTTTGTAAACTTTACCTAAGTTGTAAAGGTTATGGGTAACCGAATTTACTTTGAATAAGTTATAATCATCAATATTGAACATCATCCACCTATATATGGTTTATTATACCCTATAATAATATTATACTATATTCCCTAGTTATTTTCCATTTTATACCTCTAATATTGAAATTTCACTTCAATTCAATTCACAATTCTTCCCAAAATATCCTCATACATGAAATAATCTTTTTTTATAGCGAAGAAAAACTTTCTTTCATGTTAATATTATTTATATTATTACAAGAATGTTATTCTATCAAAATAAATGATCATTTAGAGTCAATTTTTTCCCTTATCTTTATTTATCAAGGTTTAAAAAAATATTTTTTAATTTTCTCTACACCATTCATTTTTTTTACATTTTCATAAAAGTATGGAAATAATCTCATTTATAAAATTTAACACATGGAATTTTCTTTTTAGATTTTAGGATCATTCTTCATTATCAATATTATTATTAAATTTTCTATTATTATTAAAATAAAATTAGTTATATTGGACTAAAAATAAATTTATGAAATAAAAAAAAATTACTAAGATTTAATATTAAAATTGTAAAATAATACTTTTGGAAAATAAACTTTTAAAAGTGAATGAAAATTAAGAATTATAATTACTAAAATAATTAAAAATAAACTAATTTATAGGTATATTATAACAATGATTATATATAACAAACCCTAAACTTGTTAGTTAACTTGTAATTAAAATTGATTAAATATTCACCTCATCTAGGATAAAACAATGACATCTCCTCTTATTTTTAGAAATGACCATTGAAACAAAATGGATTACTAAATATCCTATGTTTATTTGAATCTTTAATCCTCTTTTGAGTGGAAAATAGGGTGATATAATTGATGTATATATTTCTTCATTCTAAAACAATTATTTATGAAAGAATTTTTTATTATCTTAACCCAAAAATAGGTTCACTTGTTATTATTATATCATTAATATATTTCAATCTAGATATAGTTTCTAGGGAATTTTCATAATATTCAATGGTATAGAATTATCATGACATGTTTTTTATGGACACCATGTTATGGTTTTCATCTGTTTTTTTTATTCTTCCAATGTCATCTAAAATATTCTAATAATGAAAAAATTCAATCAAAATATAAATGATACCTAGAATTATTTATATAGAAATAAATTTCAATAAAACGTGAAACAAAAAAAACTGAGAACGTGGAATCACATTATATCTATGAGGAGACATGAATCTTATTTTTAGTCAACCAATGTGTTCTATATTTTGTCCATTTTTTCCTATTCTATTCCAATTACTTCATGGAATCTCAAAATCACCTTTAACTACCATATAAATAGGAACAATAGTGAATTTATTAAAAACTAATATTTCTTAGAATTAAAATTGGGAATGAAATGATAAGTTCAAAAGAAACATTAGTTGATAAATTAACACCAATTATTATTTAATAACATCAATACTAATGTTTAAATGGATGGTTCACCATAATGTGATCAAATTATTGTAATGAGGTTTGAGGTGTTTAACACATTGAACTATCTAAAAATTATGAGAGAGAGGTAATTCATGGAGGAAAATGGATATCAAATTCTGATATTGGAGATCTACTCTAGAGAATGGGATGAAGGTGGAGGAACATTCAATGAAGAATAATTGGGGGCTTCTTAGTCAATCCTTAATATAACTTACAGGGTATTATTTTTTCCTGGAAATTCCATATTCGATATTTTTTTATGTAGAATATTGGTTAATAAATGAAATTGATAAACCCTAATTTATCAATATATTTAACATTTTTTGTTTATTATTCTCCCTCATTATTAATCCTTATTTTATGGATCACTAAATAAATGATCTTAGGGGATTTTTGATATAAAAATATTTGAATCTCATATCAAGACTGAGGATTTAGAACACATTCACCCAAGGGCTGAAAATTATAGTTGGGAATAAGGATGTAAGTTTTTATGTATTTTGAATAGTGATTTAGGTTAGACTTTAGATTGATCGGATTTTATTGGACCCTAAATAAGTATTTTTTATAACATTTTAGGATGGATAATATGCCTTCAGGTTATCTAGGATTATGGAAATTGAATTCAAAATTAGGTAAAAATTAACACCATGGAACATAGAGTTATGACTTGGAAAGTGATTTTAACCATGTATAATGGATGATGTAGTGAGAAGTTCTAAAAAATCAACTGTTTAACTATATATTATAGTTTTAAGGATTTCAAACCATGATAGTGGTCTTTTTTCTTGAACAATTTTTGTAAGAGGTTATTAAATTATGGAAGCTTGGGTTTCACCATGATGAAACCATGGGCAGATAAGCTATGACTTTATGGACGGTAAGACACACCAAAAACTGGTGGATTACTCTTTGAGGGTTATTTGGAGAGGGGGATTAATTCCATGCCCTTGAGGATCACACTATGACCATACCGGTTCTATTTAAAAAAATAATTGGATTAAGTTAAATTAATTCGTAAAATGATATTAAAAAGAAAATATAGACCAATTTAACTAGAACCAACATGATTACCAAAAACCTTATTATTCTAATTACTTTTTCTATTTTAGATATATAAATAAATTCCCATCAGCTATAAGTGTATTTAGACGTAGGTAATAGCCACAAGAAGTTTATAAGTCTGTGTGATTTTTTTCTATAATTCTCTTTATTTTCACTATTTCAATAAAAAATTAACAAAAATATGTATTTTTTGATTTTTTTTAAAACCATTTGTCATAGCTAGATCATATAAAGGTTCTCCATGAGTGGAGTCCTACTAAATCTGGGTTGGTGGTTATAATATTTTCCTATGCTCGACATGTGTTTTGAATGTGTAATAAATATTCATTGGTAGGGTTTTTTATGTTTTATTGGAACCAAAAACCACTAGTGTTATTTTTTGTTCTCTAGGGACACATGAGGGTAGTATCTAGTGGTAAACAATAGATTCAAAAATAATTTAATGAATTTCATGTCACATGGTTTGGTGGTTGGTTGGGAATGATGATACAGGTTGTTAATTTTGTTCTTATGATGCAATGAATTTTGTGTTTTTTTGGAATGTTTTGGGTATAACCCATGTGTTAGGGGTGATTTGGATCAAATTATGTGGGATTATGAGGTTACTAGTATTATGTGGTAAGCATTGAAAATATCCAAGGAATATGTTGATGGTTCACAGATGGTGTGGTCTAGATTTTTGGGGATGCAACTCACCATGATTATTGAGTCCCTTGGGGTCATTTTAATTCATGAAATGACCCATGAGATATTTTATTCTAATTTTTCGGGTGGTGAATTATATATATTAAGAGACATAGGGGGTATTATTGACCACACAAGTTCATAAATGATATTTTCACATCATTTTTTTGGATTTTAACATCGGTTACGCCCACTATGTTATTTTAGGGGATATTGTAAATATGTTTCTAATGTTAGTGAAAAATAATTGACATTATAAATACAAAACTTTTGGGTGGTTCATCAAATTGGATATGATAAAAATATGATAAATAATTTTTAACATTTTTTTTAGAAAATTGATTTTATAAAGAATTTATCAAGTCACTTTTCGTAAAACTAATGTGTTAAAGTACATTATATTGTATTTTAAAATCAATATTTCTAAAAAATAGTAATCTAAAAAACAATCATTTTTTTTGAGACGGTTTACCACATAGGTTAATTCTAAAACAACGTGTTAAATCATCTCAAAAAAATTTAAATTTCAATGTTGTTTACCACGTAAATTATATAATAACTGAAATCTGAAACCATTTATCATGTTCTGTTTTTAAAATAATTGAAATGTAAAGTATTTTTGTATCTATTCATTTTTTTTATAAAATAAATAATGTAAAAATTCAGAATAATTTGTTTCCACATTGGTAATATATAAATCGAGGTGGAAAACACTTTATTATGTTAATTTTTTTAAAATGATCATAATAAACCTTATTTTAGGGTTTTGGCATCTGTAATAAAATAATAAATATAAATAATGTTTTATTAATAATATTGAATAATAAAATCCCCTATTAGTAGAGCACTACAAGAACATACCTAAAATATAGAAACAATAGTAGTATTAGCAAAAATATTTACATTTTGTACAATAAACATTAAAATGTATTGAATAAATAAACTACAACCCAATAATAATGGTGAAATAATTTGACCATTCAATTTTTATATGTCTTATATTTCCTCTAATATAAGGTTAAGGGTCTTAGAAAAGATAAAAATTGAAAATAAATAATTTAATATGTATTCTGAATAAAATGAATGAAAAATTAAAGGAAGTTTTTATAATTAAATATATCATTTTGGAACTTTACAAATATACCATTTGTAATTATTTCATGCATAAATATTATAACATAATATTCATATTCTTTCACTCCTTATTTTTTTTATCAAACTTCAATTTAAAAATAATTTCTCAATTCAATATATTGTTTTAAGTACTTTCGAGAAAAATGTAGTAATGGTAAATTAAAGTCATTGTTTCGTTAACATATTTGATCTTGATGATCAATTTTCTTATTTTCTATATAAATAAATTACATTAACTATTTTAAAATAATTATTTTTAAATATATTTAAATTCTATTATAATATATAAAATTATAAAAATATACATGTTAATTTCATTCTGAAAATTATATCACACTTCATGATGGATAGCTCATAGCCAGTAAAGTGTCTTCTCTCTTGGAAAAAAACTCAACCACTAATAAAAACTAATTTGTAAAAAATATAATTGTAGAGGATATTATTTTAATTGATATAAAACATTAAAATACATATGTTTCGTACTATTTAAGATAAGGAAGTTTCCAACATGGAATAATTTTCTTATACTGTAGTCATTTAGCAATATAAATTATTCTATTTACATCAGTCATTGTCCATTGTATATGTGATAAAAACTGTGGGTCCATAAATCCCTATTCTGATGTCATGTCATGCTTCATAAAATAGGTATGTTAATTGACTTACTTGGAAAATAGTTTCATCATGATAATTCCCAAATCATCTCATGTTACAAGATCCCTGATATCTTTTTCTAAAAGAGTGACAATCATTACATGGACATATATTTTATCTTCCATTAGAATTTCATAAATATCTAATATAAAATTTTAATATGGTGATAATTTATCAAGAGAAGAATAGATTTATCTAAAGTCATAAAAGCCTATATTTTTTTTCCAATATTGTATATATTTATATTTATATTATTCATATGAAAAAGATAAATAAATAAAAATTAACACAATTATTAAATAAATGATATAATATACATACACCTCAATGTTAATTTTTTTGAAAAAGTCTAAATAGAGAAACCAAAAAAGGCCAATAATTTCTCCAACTATACTGGCCTAATCTATAAAAAGTGGCATTTTAGATAACCTATCAATAATATCATGTACATTGACCCTATTATTCTCTATCTATAACTATTGATAATGATTGGTATTTCCTATATAATATATAATATAATATGAAATAATATGATATTTGGGATCCTTAACATATAACTCATAATAGATGGGATTTTTATAAGAGTAGGTATAAGAGTAGAATAAGTATGAGGTGGAGGAGTGAGTTCTATAGATAGAGGTTGATGATTGAGAACTAAAGGAGAAGGCTGAGGAGTGGGATCGACATCCTATAACTATCTCTTCATGTATGTAATGATTTTGTGGACTAAATATATGATCCTCTCATCCATCATATCACCCATATCCTTAAATTTAGCTTCCAAAGATTCAAATTTTATTTTATAAACATCCTCTATGGAAGAAGTTTCAAAACAACCAAATATTTTTCTTATTGATACACCTATCGTGTGTCCATAGACATGACCTGGGTGTTTGATCTTTCCTAATGTAATAGGTAAAATACCTTTCAGACCCTCAAACATGAACATCTCATGTGTGGTCAGATCCTCAAGGGACTTATGTATAGAAAATTTAAAAAAACTAGTAGTGAATCAAAATATAAATATATTTTCTTTAACTTAATAAACATGAATAAATTTATTATATTCTTACAATCCTCTCAATAACAACCCTTTAATCTTCCATAATATATTGTCTATTTTTAATCATTTAGTCCCTCTTTCATTTTGCATGTCTATCTTGGGGGAAAGAGGGTTAACCATTACTGATCCTTGAGACTCATCTCTCAATTTTTTGAAAATTTCCAGCTATCATTTTTTCATTCAATAATGTATACCCTCCATGGTATAAAACAAGAGGGTATACATTTTTGGATTGGATCTCCTTATGATATTTCCTCATTTTATAAAAATTAAGAATAAATAAATCATTAATTTGATCATTAATATAAAAAACCTCAAAAACCTAACAACCCATACCAAAAATGAATCTTTTCTTCTACTTTAAAAAAACTGTTTCCATATATCTTCATCAAGAAATGGATTTGTTTCATATGGATTTTTATGTTTTCAATCCCCAAAAATGAATTATTGTGTGGGTGTTGATTTAAAATCTCTCTATCTCATAGAATCCAAACCTATAAATTTCTTCCTAACTCCTCCTATATCAGGAATATCATATGTCATCTAATAATAAGTTAAAACCCTATATTAATAATATATATTAATTATTAATAAAATAATAAAAAGGTATATTGAAAAAAAAATTATACTTTAATTGAGATATAGTCAATTTGTTAACACTTAACTAATTAAAAATCAAAATAATAACTTTTCATCGATCCTTCACTATAATAATATTACTACATTTTTGGAATTTTTACCCATGGGAATAACATTATCACCAAAATAAACATGTATCCTTTGTTCTTAGCTACATGCGAGTGCTAATTTGGGTTAACATGTTTATCCACGTTTAAAACCCCTTAAACAATGAATTTCTACTATATAAGTAGATGTATCATGTTCAGAAGTATGAGGAGGTTCCTCAATGGTAATATGTGTGTGGTCCTCCCTATAAGAATGTTTTATAATGAATGTTTGTTCATCCAATATCCGACAAATAAAAGTAAAAAACATTTAGTACCAAGATATTCAAATTCTACTGTTACGTATAAAAAACCAATCAAACAAAAACTAAACTAAACTAAACACATTGTTATTCATATTTGATTAAATAGTTAACTAAAATGATAAAAATATTCATGAGAGATGAAAGTACATAGATGAATGAAAAAAATCCAAAAATTATTTGTGAATAATAAAAATGTTTCAATTTATTACACCATTTTTCTACACCAAAAATAATATTATATGAAAATAATATTTTATTAATTTTTCATTTTTATTTGACATATTATATTAAAATTACTTGTTTTCCATAAAATCGAAACAAAATATATAATTTATGGGTATACATGGTAAACTAAAAAAATTATAAATTAATATAAATAAACAATTTAACTTATTTTTTATAATATGTGTTTTAATTAAGAAGATAAAAGTAATATATCTTAAATTTAATGAAATTTTAAATAGAAAAAAAGAGATAAATATTTGTTACCAGTAATATTAGGTAATTACAAAAGGCTTCTTTCCAAAAAAATTTCCTCATGATCATTCTGTATGACACAAACCATGTCTATGAAAAAATCATCGATATTATCTATCAATCGTTCCATGGAAGTAATGATTCATGGGATTCAATAATTTGAGTGTTTAAGTCTATATATTTAATCAATGGATAATTATAATTTTTGGATCGATCAGATTGTTGGAAAATAAGTGGACTAAGTTAAAAGGAATATTGTAATTGAACTTTAATTTTAAATTTTAAATTCATTGATATTAAAAGTTGAATAACATTGTAAATCAGAGTGGGTGGTATAGATAAAGGCATGAGTATATAGAATATGAGGAAGAGGAAGAAGAAGAGTATGAAAACAAAGAGGATGAAGGAGCACAATAATAATTAGATATAAGTATAACTTGTTTGAAGAATCTCAAGATGTAATTTTTTTGATTTTTTTGTCATCGTTTGTGAAAAAATAACAATTTAGAATAAGGGTTTGTAGGATTAAATTGATTGATAAAACTAATTGAACCGAACAAACATAAACTAATAAAATATAGTTTAAATCACTTACCAAATTTATTCTATTTAATGAATATTGTATATTTTTTTATTCTAGTTGGGTTTTATTTTATAAAACATAACCATTATTAACCAATGAAAATAAAAAATAAGTAATTAAATAAAACATAAATAATTATGGAAAGTGTAAGTGATGATTAACCTTCAATAATAAATATAAAATATAACATAATTAAATAATAATTACTCAATATAATGAAATGTGATAAACATATTTTATGATTAAGTGAATATAAATCATTAAAGCACATTGAAATTTTTTATTTATATTATTAAACCACTTATATATTTTTTTCATGTTAATTTGTTAGTCTATATCATACTATTTCCTTCATCTTATTATTGAATGCATCATTTTTTCAATAATATTATCTTTCTATTGTTTATGATATCCTAAAATTATTATTATCTTATAAAACATGACTATTAATGTTTAGAGGTTTATCCTTTCCTTATGAATGATTTTTTGTCATGTAATTTTTTTCAATGAATTTTTAACTGATCCAATTTTTTTTAAACAATATAAACAAACTAGTTTTTTTAGTTTTAGAATAATAATTGACCTATTTTGGTTTCCACTTAAAATATTTTTTTTATTTAATTGGCCAGCTCATACCACTTCCCTTAACTGATTTTAACTGAAAATTCTTACCATTATTACAGTAGTTTGGAGACACATTGCATATAACAAGTTCAATGATAAACCCTACTCATTGCATCTAACAAATTGAAATGTATGGATTGTGTGATCAAGATGGATTCAAGATCATTCCAAGGATTTTTTACATTCATTTTGATTGATAAACCATATAAAAATTGATTTTTAATTATATGTTTGTTTATTTGTGTTTGTGATATTATTATTATCATTCACATTAATAGTTTTTAGAATTTTCTTTAAAATAGAAACGTAAGAGAATAAATTTAACATATTTATCACTTCCCCCTAAGTGAATTATCAACTAATTTTGGGATACATTTTAGTGTCATTATTCTAAAAAATCTTCAGCATGTGTAATCCTCTAATGGAAATATTAAACCTCAAATAGGAATATAATTTTTTTTGGATAATATTTGTATAGATCAACCAAGATACAATTTGATTCATATATACCTTGAAACCACTTACAAATAAATCAATCATACACTAATTTTTAATAATTATATATTTATAGAATATTTATATTAGTATTTGATTAGTTTTTTTTATGATTTGTAAAACTTATCCATAACATTTTAAATCATTATCAATAAGCATAAATTATTTCCCATTGAAATTATATTATTAATGAAATTTTATTTGGGTATTTATATTGGTAAGGATGTTAAGAAATATTTTTCTAGAAAAGGATGTTTTGTGTCTTTTAAAGATTTTATTGGGATTTTCCTATAGTAGAGTCAATCAAATATAATATCATTTTTGAAGAAAGTAAATAACCACATATTCTCAAGGTCCCCATTTACTACATAAGGTTTTATGTGAAACATATGAAATACAATTAATTTAAATATTCTTGAGTTTCTTTCCTAGAATGTCCATATAATTTTTATAAAAAATAAATTAAACTATAATTTTTTAGGTATTTCACTAATAATTTAAATTTTTGTAGTTTGATAATTGAAATTGGGAGAGGTTATTTATTTTAAAATATGAGAATAATTAACCACGATATAAATGTTAGTTTCTTATTTGTCATTATTTCATAAAATATATGTTTTTTTAGGTTCTTAAATCAATGATGTGTTCTTCACCAGATGTTAAATGTTTTGTTTTCAAGTTATTGGCTAGTTATTTCACGTTTGGGTTCAAAAAGTGTTTATACTTATAGATATTAACAATTCAAAAAAAATTATTTATTTAACATATTTTACTAAAATCATAAATTATAATAGTATGGTAAATGAAAAACTATTTTTATAATTTATGGAGAAATTAAAAAAATTAAATATTCTAAATCGTGGAGATTCTAAAAAACTATTCCAAATTTTGGATTCATTATCATGAAACGTTATATTAATTAATTTTTGACCATTATTCATATAATTGGTAAGATCATCAAAGATTTATCATGGATAATTTAAACGATAATAGTGAAAATTTTAATATGATAAAAAACTAAAAAAGGGGGTATGTAAATAATTTAACATTAAAAAAAATGAAAGAACAAAAATAAGAATTTGATCGTTGTAAAATAAAATAATGTTACAGGGGTATATAAGTAGGTGACTATTACATGGTTTCTAATCATATTAGAATGTTTATAAAACATTAATGATTATTTGTTTTATAATAATTACATGGTTGAGGATTTATCAATATCACAACTTTTATCTATTATAACACCCATATATTATGGTAATTTTTTTTATATAAATAATATATATGTTGAATAATTTGTATCACATACAACCGCAATCTAAAAATACCACTTTACATTTTACAGTGTCAGATAAACATTAATACATCCTGAGAATAAGATGAGAAATATTATTATAAAAATTAAAGGAAGAGTAAATGCTAGAGTAAATAAACAGATTTTTTAAATTACATATTTTAATTCATCATATATTATTATATTTTTATACAAATTAATTGATGATATTTTATTTTTTGAATATAAATAATAAAATTTAATGGGATGTGATTGGAAATATTTAGTGTTAAAAGGAATATTTTTCAACGAATTATATTTTTATATATATTATTTATTGTTATTTTAAAAAAATAAATTGAATTTTTTAAAAATATTACTTCAATAAAAAATTTCAATATAAAAAATAACAAATTGATACTCATTTAATTTGAAATTGATATGAAATAATTTTAAGATAACTTAATGGTTAAAAAATTATATTCTTTATTAAAAACCGTTTTTCATTATTTTATAAATTTCAATTAAAATTGAAATTCCAAAATTTTATAATTTTAATTTAATAATATGTACTTAATTTTTGGAATCACTATATCAAAATTTTCTTAGGGTGAATTTTTTGGATTTTATGGAAGAATTTTATTTTTTAGTGAATAGTTAAAAATATAATATTTACAAATGCCTTAACTTTTATAACAAAATCAAGATGTAAGAATGAATTACTAATTTATGAAACATTTTTCTTGAAAAAACCACTATTTATGAAGTAAGATAATTAATTTAAAAATAAATATTTGAATTTAAGAACATCTATATTATATTTTGTGTCCTAAAATATATTCCATTATTATACAAAAAACTATTTTTTAATCATAATTAAGTATTTGGAAGTTTTTATTTAGTTTTATATTGATATAAATTTAAAATATTTATCTTAGTTTAATAATAAACCAGATAATTCATGGGTATAAATACTGTTGAATTTTATTTCTGAAATGATAAATTATTCAAAATTTTAACCAAAACACCTCTCTACTCAAGTTGTAATAACCCCTCTCATTTTCATTGATTAACCACTTATGAATCACATATCAGTGCCACTAATCTTCCCATTTTACATATCTTAAATATATTATAACACATTTGGATGTTCTTGAGTTACACCACCCCATGCCTTTAAGGCTTTTTCAAAGAACATAATCATCAACGAAGTGGTAAACCTGGATCTCTTTTCATTGTTTTTATCTCTTCATATTTATATTGTCTCAGTAAATTTACATTTTTATACATTTATAATTTTTTTATTATTATAAAATATATTAATTTAATTATGATATTGGTAAATAAATTTCAATCTATCTATAGTATATACTGTATCTCCACATCTTTTGACATGTCTTGATAAATGGCATGCATCATCAACATATGATGACATTGTTATTACTCTAATTATCACTAAATACATGGATTGTTAGTGTATATTAAGTAATATAAATTTATTTAAATTTATTTTAATATTATGTAAAAAAATTAAATATTATAAATTCTAAATAATCAAGATTATAAAATCAAAACTAAATAGGTTAAATAAAAATAAAATATTTCATCAAGAAATTATCTCTTATAATGTAACAAAAATTTAAAAAAAATCAATGATTAATACTAATCAAGAAGGAAAAGTTTAAATAAAACTCACTTTTGGATTCAGTTTTAAATAAACATATGTTTATTATATATAATTCACAAACATGAAAAAATAAAATAGGAAATAAGGGCAGGGTTCTTTGTCTAAATTTCAATTCCTTGATAATTTTTTTTTATTATGAACCAATTGAATTTTATATTTTATAGATACTATAATATAGAATTACTATACCTTAAATCATTAATCATTATTTAGAAGTTCAATTTAATTTAATATATACAAATTATTTACCCTTCTAATCAAATATTATCGAAGTTGTAAGGGTTATTGGTAACTTAATTTACTTTTATTAATTTATAATATTCATTCATGAACATCATACTTTTTTATTTTCTTTCTTCCACTACATGATTTTATTATAATATTTTCACTCTTTATTTTATAGTTTATATGAGTCCTATTGAAAATTTTTCTCTCTTTGGTTTACAATGAAACCAATGGGGTTTCCATACATGAAAATAGCCTTCTTCTTTTATGTCCAAGAATATATTTTTTTCCATTTCCATACCATTTATATTTCCCCAAGAATACTATAATATAAAAATCAATGATCATGTAATTTCATTTTATGTTACCTTTAAATTTAATTAACATAGTTTAAAATAATCATTTCTAATATTCTCCACACCAGTTATTTTTTACTTTCTTATAACAGTGTACAAAGAACCCCATTTTTAACATTTACCACATGGATATTTTTTTTCCATATTTTAGGATCATTTTTTATTATCAAGATTATTATTAATATTATTATTTATATTAAAAGAAAATTAATAATATTGATCTAAAAATAAATGAATGAACTGAATAAAAAGTTACTAATTATTGATATTAAAAATATAAAATAATCCTTCCGGGAAACAAAAGTGTAAAAGTGAATGAGAATTATGAATTCGCCTTACTAAAAATATCCTAAACACATTAATTTATAGATATAGATAGACCAAGTTTAAAAATACAAAAGATATGGACTTCTTATCAAGTAATTAAAAGTGAATAAATATTCACCTCATATAGGATTAAAAATAGAATCTCTTCATATCTTGGGAAATGATCCTTGAAACGAAATGGTTTCCTATATATCCACTATTTTATTTGTATATTCTTTCCTCTTTTTTGTGTAAAATAGCATAATATACTTTATTTATATATATATTAATTTTCAAACCATGATCTGGGAAAAATTTCTTTCTTATCTAAACCAAAAAATAAGTTTCCCTGTTATTATTCTCTCATTAATATAATTCACTCTATCCATGGTTTTTAGGTAATTTTCTTAATATTAAATGGTATAAAACAACCATTCCATATTGTTTTGGACACTATGTAATGTTTTTCATCATTTACTTTTTATCTTCATCAAATGTTCTCTAAAATATTTTAATATTATAAAAAATCCATCAAAATATCAATGATACTACAAATTACTAATATTAAAATAAATTTTAATAAAATGTATAATGGGAATATATTTTTGGAAAAAAGATATCACAATATATTTGTGAATAACCTATAATATGATTTTTAGTCAACTAATTGTTCCATATTTTATACAGATTTTCCCAGGTTGTTTCAATTACTTTATGGAATCTAAAACTAACTTTCAATTACTATATAATGATGAATAATAGTGAAATTTTCAAGCATTAATATTAATTATATTTAAAATTGGTAATGAAATGATAATTTCAAATGACAAATAAGTTATGAAATTGAAATTTGTAGTTATTTACAAACATCTATAATATAATTGAACAATATGGTGCACTATAATGAGTATAATTTACTAGAATGTTTTTTGAGGGGTTTAACACTCGGAAAAATAATAAATTTATGGGAGAGGGATAATTAATTAGGAATATATATATCAAATTCTTATCTAGGATATCTACTATAAGGAATTTGAACTAGAAGGAGGAATATTTAATGAAGAACGAGTGGAAGCTTCTGATTTAATTCTAAAGATAACTTACCAATAATTAATAATCAAATTAAATTCCATATCCAATATTGTTTATTATTTTGAAATATAAAATTGGTTTATATATGAAATAGATGAAATCTTATTTATGAGTATATTTATGTTTTTTTCTTTATTATTATCCCTTATTTTTAATCCTTATTTAATTGATCAATAAATAAATAATCCCAAGGGATGAGTGAATTAGAAATAGTGTAAGCTCCTATCATTCCATGATATTTAGAACATAATCACCAAAGGAGTGAAAATTATAGTAGGGACTAAGGTTGTATGATCATAAATATTTTAAATAGTTTTTTAGGTTGGAATTTGATAAATCATGTTTGGGAAGACCCTAAATAAGTATTGTTATCACATTTTATAATGGAGAATGTGCCTCAAAACTGGCTAGGATTGGGGTACATGAATTATAAAGTAGATAAAATTTACACCGGGATACATAGTATTGTAAAATGGAAAGGTGTTTTCACCATGCCCAATGGGAGATGTAGTACGAAGTATTGAATAATAAATTTTTTTTCTATATATTTGATGTTTAAGGATGCTAAACACTGATGGAGTTTGTTATGTTATGATGGTTTTTTGTATTAGGTTATCACATTATAGAAGCTAGGTTTTAACCTTAATAAAACCTTGGAATGTGAAAATGAGGATTTAGGGCAAGTAAGCCACACCGCAAAGTGTGGGATCACTCTGTGAGAGGCGTTTGGTGAGGGGGATTTATTCCCTGAGCTTGAGGGCCACAATATAAAAAGACTAGTGTTCTTTAAAAAAGTAATTGGATTAAATTAAATCTATTAGTAAAATTAGTTTAAATATATATATATAGATTCATCTAGAGATCATGTGTGGATCAACACTGATCCTATATGGGTTAGATCCTATGTGGGCTAGCGCTCAATGATCCTATGTGGGTCAGCACATATAGATCATGTGTGAGTTAGTCTCTGTATGGTTAGAAACCAAGCCTCTCAACAGAAAAAGATTATCTTGATTTATTATTAATCATTTGTAATTCTTTACTTATACTTCATGTGGGTTGAGTCATTACATTTGTGGTAATTTTACCTTCATGGTGTTAACTTCTTGGTTCTACCTTTGTGGTTTTGCCTTTGTGGTTTTACCTTTGTTGTAATTTTACCTTCGTGGTGTTACCTTTGGGGTACTTTTACCTTTGTGGTACTTTTACCTTTGCGGTGTAACATTTGTGGTACTTTTACCTTCATGGTATTACATTCACGGTGTTACATTTGTGGTATTCTTCCATCGTAGATCAGTTGTGAAAATTGCTTAAAAGTTAGAGTCTTAAGTTTCCTCATGAATGAGATGAGTATCTTTTGATAACTTAGGTATATGTATTGGCATATACCTAAGTAGAGTTGATGATTGCTTCGTGGTTTGGGATTGAGGTCTTTCTTTGTGGTTTTCCCTTTGTGGAACTCTGTGAGACCTTTGGGGGTCTCAGGGTCCCAATTGAGTATTGTTATACTCACCCCTACATGTGATACACCCGCCCCATACTGTGTCTTGTGAATACGATGGACATCGTTGATCGAGGATGAGGGAGCCAGGACTAGACGATGCTCATAGGTGGACCATTTTACATGATGCTCCAAAGTGTCTATAGATTGTGAGTTGTAACTACCCTTCAAGTAGGGTCATCAGTGGATGATCTAGAAGCTGTTTTATCTTTTCTTTTGCACTTGTACTTTCCATTTGGGCTTGTATTCTGGCCACCTTACTTTCATTACACTTTTTACTAAATCAGTTTAATTCATGGTTTCTTATTGTTGTACCATTGGATTGTGTGTTTTTACAGGTTTAAAGAAAATGCGTTCCCCCTATAGGGATACAAATTTCTGGTGCTCATCGCCAGCCCTGGCCTATGGAAGGCAGGCTAGGGGTAGTCATGACATGGGCCCCGGGGGATAGGTCATGACAGTGTGGTATTAGAGGAGTCAGTTAAACCAAATAACTAAGACTCTGATCATTCCATTGTGGGAATATTGTTAAGTGTTATGAGTGTGGTTTTCAGTTTAGGGAATCCAATGTTGGTGCGATAGCCGACGTATCCATACACTAGGACCCTGAATTTTTATTTCCAACTCAGTGCACAGAAACACTGATTACGTGTGTTTTTGAAAAGTTTTTCTTTGATCTCTTTGAGTCATCTCACCAGGTATAACTTTTAACTGTGGCACATCTATTTTATTTCAGGATGCTGCCACATAGACTGCCATCCCAGATTCCCTAGAGAGTACACTATAAAGGCCCACTGAGCGATGAGCCTTCAGTGTAGGTCCCTCTTACTGTGATAGTACCATCGGGTGGTGCACCAGTAGCACCACCACCCATTGGTAAGTAGATGCCACCAACCCCACCATCAGAGGGTGCACAGTAACTGAGTGTATTGAACAAGTTCCAGCAACAGAGGCCTCTAATTTTCCAAGGTGAGATGGATCTGTAGGTGGCTGAGGACTGGCTGGAGGCTGTGGCCATAGTTTTTCGCTTAGTTGGGACACCCGCTAATCTGATGGTGATCCTAGCAGCCAGTCTCTTCCAAGGAGCAGCTGGGAGATGGTGGAGTTTGACACTCCAGTTACACGATGAGGAAAACCTCACCTGGGTGAACTTAGAGGGCCTTTTCAGGGCATATTTCATCCTAGTGACTCTATGTTCAGTTTGTATATAGGAGCCGAGGCACGTACAGTAGGGCAACATGACCATGGCCCAATACTCGGTGAGGTTCACTAATCTCTCCCACTACTCCACTGACATGGTACAAGATACATTCTTCATGGACCAGACCATTGAGCAGGGTCTCCAACATGAGATTAGAGAAACGATGATATTTCTCAGAATTCTGACGTAAGATGGGGTGATAGAGTGGGTAATATTGGTTGAGAGATTCCTAATTGAGAAGACACCGACAACTAGAGCCACCACCGAACATCAAGTAGTAGATTCATCCATAGGAGGTAGTAGATAGAGGACGCAAGGGCCCAAGTGTGCCAGACCTTCTGTTGGATGACCTCAAGATACATGGTGGGTGGTGAGGGAATCACGTGACAGAGGAGAACAGATGAGGATTAAGCTATGCTACTCGTGCGGCGAGTAGGTCCATGTGGCTCATTACTTCTTGACCAACGATATGGATGTACATATGAAGATCAAGGGACCTCCAAGACAGAGGCATAGGTTCGAGTGAGGAGGTCCAAAGGGAGGCAGACGTTTAGAGGAGCTGGCCATGTAGCAGGTGGTGGGGGCAATTCGATGTTCTACCGACACCACCTCCATGTGGTCCACCCCAACCACATGGAGCGGGTGTACAGGGATGAGAACAACTCCAAGCAGCTGAGTCTTATGACCATGATGATTTGGAGATGATTTTATGTACAATTAGTTTCTACTCCACCCTAGTTATAGTACTTATATAAATAGGTTCCAGTCACTGTTTCATTGCCATGACCCTCATTCAAAGCTTGGAGATTTTGATGGATCTGTTGGCTCGATCCTTGAGATTAGTGACTCATACAGGAGAAGATTTGATGATTACACACTGGTGCTGGCAGAGTGAGCTTACTATAGGGGGAAAGAGCTTTGGATGGTATCTTCTAGTAGCAGCGTCAAGACCTTATGATGTCATCTTGGGTATAGATTGGTTATCCACAGTCCATGATCAGATTTACTCTATTAGGCGTAATGTGCGGTGTGTCCGTGAGAATGGGACTAGATTTTCCATCACCAGTGAGAAGGGAAACTTTACAAAAACGGATATACTAACCTAGAGGAGGGTATATAAAATCACACATTAGTTAGCCAGTCTTACCCTCAAAGGAGTTGATGTTGAGAGTCTAAGCTATCATGTAGTGGTGGAGCAGTATGCCAATGTCTTCCCTGATGATGTTATAGGACTACTACCTCCCATAGAGGTGGAATTTTACATCGACCTATACCCTAGGACCATACTGATATATACACCAGCAAATCGGATGGCTCCTATAGATCTTAGTGAGTTACAAATATAGTTGGAGGACTTTCAGATAAAGTGGTTCATAAGGCCCAATGTTTCTCCGTAGGAATCCCTAATTTTGTTCACCAAGAAGGAAAATGGTAGTTTGAGACTCTGTGTGGATATTGGTGCCTGAACCAGGTGACTATGAAGAACAAGTTTCTACTTATGAGGATTGATGATATTTTCGATAATCTGAAGGGAGATCATTGGCTTTCGAATATTGACCTCAGACCAGACTATCATTAGGTCAGGGTATGAGATGAGGATGTGCAGAAGATGACCTTTAGATGTTGGTATGGCCAATATGAGTTTTGGGTTATGCTATTCAGCGTGAAAACCCCCCAATAGTGTTAATGGGACTCATGAACAGGATCTTCCAGAAATACCTCAATCGCTTCGTTGTGGTCTTCATTGATGCCATATTAGTGTACTCAAAGATGGAGGAGGAGTGTTCCTATCATCTACAGATAGTTCTAGATACACTTATAGAGAACCAACTTTATGTTAATCTCTCTATGTTCAAGTTATGGATACAAGAGGTCCACTTTTTGGGACATGTTATCATAGAGGACGGAGTTGTAGTGGATCCGGAAAAGATAGAGGCTATTCTAGATTGGGAGCGACCCAAAAGTGTGACTGAGGTGTGTCATTTCCTAGGGTTGGATGGTAACTAATGGAGATTTGTAACTGACTTTTCCAGAGTTTCGACACCCTAGTATGCGTTGATGAAGAAGGGATAACCCTTTGCGTGGATGGAGAGATGCTATCACATTTTTTAGGAGATATGGCAGAGACTGAAGAGTGCCCCCATCTTGAGGCTACCAGAAGAGGGTGTTGGGTATGTATTCTATTGTGACACATCAGGGACTGGACATGGATGTTTCATGATATAGGAGTGGGTATTGATCGCTTACGGTTCACAATAACTGAGACAACATAAGTAGAACTACACCACCCATGACCTGGAGTAAGTAGCTATTGAGAAAAAATCCCTCAAGGTCCCATTTAAGTATTTTTGAGGTAATTGTGTTTATTGAGAAAGGGTAAATCTATGTTGTTTTTGTTGACATATCAGTCCAATATGTTAATTTTGTTGAAAAATGGGTTTTAAATGGTGAATTTTTGATTTCCAAAGATATTGTTGACAACCAATGTTGAAAAAGAACTACGAAAAAGGAATGGATGGTCATTAGGTGGTACAAAAAGAATAGATTTAAGGTCGTGTGATTTTCCAGTATTTGCCAAAATTTTAGGCCTCAAAATCAGAAAATGGGGAAACATGTTTTTGGCAAAGGAAGTAGCGTTCAAGATTTATGGTGGTTTATAAATTTGTGCACAAGGAATGTTTCAAGATCAGAATGTGGAAAAATGTAAATGTCATGTGGCGCATGAAATATTTGAAGATGTGCGTGAAAGATAGAGTTTCTTGAAGGAATCCTTCACACAAGGCAGGTTTCGAGAGCAGAATGTCAAAAAATGGAAAAGGCATGATGTGTACAAAGGATTTAGAAATGGGTGTAAAAGATGCGGTTGTGAGAAATAAAATTTCACGCCCAATGAGACGTCATATGGGTTTTTGCGAACTCGAAGGGGAAATTGTGTGAAAAAAGTTGAGTCTTATGTGTATGGGTCAATAATGCCTATAAAAATGAAGGGACCCCCCGCATTAGAGATAGATTGACGCATTTAGAAAATTTGAGCACCAGATAGCGTAAGAATTTCACGCAAATAGAGTTGGGTTAACTATTTTGAGTTTCCTGCAAGCTAAGAATGTTGCTCAAAATATTTGGTTTGCATGAAAAATTGAAGTTTCATGAAAAGGTTGTTTCTTGAAAAAGTGGAATCTTGTGTACAAGGAATCAAAATTTCACAAAAGACACAGTAAGGGTGGCATGAAAGATTTAAGGTTTCCCAATACACATGGTGCAAAGAGAGATTCATCTTTGGGTGAATGTTGGATGTACAAAGGGAATCTATCATCAATTAAAGTTGTAGATTTCATTAGAGATAATGGAGAGAACTACTGGTCTATAGACTGTGAGTGGATATTTAGAATAAGTAGTGACCACACTTTAGTTGAGAGGGTAGTGAGATTTTATATCATAATTTGTTGTAAACTAGAAGGGACACTAAGTCCGCTTCAAAAATTTTAAACAAGCATTGTGCTTTTAGTGAAGCTGGTACATTGGAACATCACCAGTCAATGCTCCTTAGACGTAGCCCAGTGTGGGTGAACAAAGTAAAAATAGCGGTGTCTTGTGAATGATTTGATTTATGTTTATACTTTACTACATGAAATAGAGAGAAGAGAGTTTTTCTTAACAATGAAACAAGATCAATAGGGGTAGTTGTTTTAATATACCATACACTAATTTACCCTCCCTCTTAGGGTATCTACCCAAGTGGACCTAACATCAGAAGTGGTATTCGCCTTGTAGATGTGGCAACATTACTTGATGGGCAAATGATTTGCAATCTACCGAGATTACAAGAGTCTCGGGTATATCTTCTAACAAAAGGACCAGAACATGAGACATTGAAATTGGATGAAGTTCCTCCAGGAATATGACTTCAATATAGTCTACACTCTTGGGAAGGGGAACATAGGGGTAGACACACTCAATTAGAGGTCTGGTTTACAGCTACTGAGTGAGGTGACATAGAAGATAGCCACATTGTAGATATCCTTTCTGGATAGAAATGGATCACCTTACCTCCAGTCTATGACCGTCACTCCCCCATTTCATCAGTGAGTTCAAGAGACACAACTTGGGGACGTTGACTGTGAGTATTGATGTGCTTAGATATCCTCAGGACAAGAACCTAATGTATTTCTTGAAAGTGGGGAGCACGTCAACATCTTCAGAGTATGTAACATGGTACCAGTGGGGCTATGGGAGGAGGTGTTGAGGGAGTTCCATACGTCCCCTCTGGCGGTACATCATCATGTTGCGAAGTTGTACCCCAACATCCGATATCAGCACTGGTGGCTAGGGATGAAGAAATATGTGGAAAAGTTTGTTTCACGATGCCTCATTTGTCAGCAAGTAAAGGCCGAGCATCAGGTTCCAAAAGGCTTAGCACATCCACTAGAGGTGTTAAAGTGGAAGTTGGATGGTATCTCAATGGAAATTGTGACAAGGCTTCCACATACATCTAGGGTACATGATTCCATCTGGGTGATCATTAAACGACTCACCAAGTCGGCCCACATCCTACCCATACGAGAGCTATGATCAGTAGATGGCTTGATATACCTCTATGTAGAGGATATTGTAGGGCTTCATGGGGTTCCATAAATGATCTCATCTAACCATGATTCATATTTTACATCCCAGTTTTGGAAGTTATTACAGGAGGTGTTCAGGACTCAGCTACGTTTGAGCACCGCCTTTCAACAACAACCAGATGGTTAGACGGAGCAGACCATTAATACACTAGAGGGCATGCATCATGAATGCATCCTAGATTTTGGCCACATTTGGGAGGATCACTTTCCCTTGGTGGACTTCTCAAACAAAAATATCTATCACTCTACCATCGGTATGGAACTATTTGGGCCTTGTACAGTTAACCATGCAGATCAACTCTGTGCTGGATAGAACCAGAAGAGTCAGCACCTATGGGTATAAAGTTGGTATGGGTTACCACTGAGAAGGTGCAGATCATCCAGGAGTGGATGGAGATAGTACAGAGCTGGAAGAAGTCTTATGATGACATGAGAAAAATACCTTTGGTGTTTGATGAGGGAGACCATGTCTTCCTATGGGTCTCACTATGATGAGGTTTGAGGAAATTTGGCTATGGAAAAAAGTTATCACTGAGGTTTATTAGACCTTTTTAGGTTCTCAACATAGTTGGTGAGGTGTCGTATCGCATGGATCTTCCCCCACAGATGCATAGAGTGCATGTCGTTTTCCACATGTCACAGCTGAGGAGGTACATGTATGATCTGTCACACATAATCGATTGGGTTGAGCTAGACATTGACGATGGGGTATCTTTTATAGAGGTTACAATTGAGATTGAGTATCGATAGGGGATGTTCCTTTATGGGTGATTGATTCCTCTAGTTCACATTCTCTTGTAGCACGAGAACCTCCATAAGAGCACATCGGAGCATGAGGCTTAGATTAGTGCTCAATACCTCCATTTATTTTCTTAGCATATGTTTTGGTATTCAGGGATGAATGGCCCTAAGGTGGGGAGAATTCAATGACCTAGATTTTCCATGTAATTTATTTTAAAATTAAATGGAATTATTACGAGTCTGTGAAAATTGACAGTACATGATTCTGAGGCCCGATGTTCCCAAAATGAATTTCTATACTTTTTTTAAAGTATGTTCAGTAAATACACCAGCGGCATTTTTTAACTTTTGAACTGATGCTCAGATTAAAAATATGAGAGAATCATTAAATCCACAACACCAGGATTCATCTAAGGGAGGATTCACTTAAACCGTAGTAGGTTGGGAGAAAAATATAGATTTTGGGAATTTTAAATGAATAATAAAATAAAAAAGATATTTTATTTCCTTTATTTTTTCCTCTAATAGAAAAGCGGTAGTGGTGGGACCAATGATGTGTGAAGCCATTAAATTCCTTGACTCCTCAATTATTTGTAACAACATCATTGGAATTAAAATGGTTTCTTAATTAATTAAACCCCATTAATTCCACGTGCATTACTCACACTCCCCTCACCTATTTATATAGAGCTTGGGGAGGAGTATTGGCATGACTTCACCAAGAGACGAAGTTCTGATAATGTGTCGCAACACCAACCACCTGGAGGACGAGACCAATTTCGGGGAGTGGTGGTGAGCTCCACCGAATGACGAACTGAAGAATGATGATTGAGTGGCGTCATTGGAGGCTTGTTGTGGGAATGAAGAATGCTGGTTCTTCCTCAAACATAGAAGTTATCTATTGATCTTGAGGTTGGGATTTATCTTGTTTTAATTTCAAGAGATTGTTGAATCATGTAACCTTCCCCCCTTGTTAAGAAGCTAATGTGGAGGGCGTATTCCAAATGAAAAAGGCCCGGACCCTCTGCTACTTTGTTAATCTATGCATTCTTCAAGGTAATTTATATTTGGATTGGAATAAAATTAGAATAGAGGGTCGAGAAGTTAAGAGGGTATCCCAGGGAGGCCGATGGTACCTACGGACAAAAAAATGGGCCATCGGAGCTCACTCGGTGTCCCGCGGAAGATCGCCGACACGACACTGGAACAACAACACCGAGCGCAGCGGGTGACAGTGGCAGCCGGAAATGATTGACCTTGGAAGAGATGGCAGTGAACCATCATGCACCGCTGGTGGAGAAGGTTGCGGCCGTAGCTGTGGCGGGTGAAGATGGTAGCTGGCTCAGACCTACCGCGGAAGATGGAGGTGGAGCGGCACGCCATCATGCGCTATTGGAGAGGGTCATGACATGAAGCCGTGACGGTCACAGAGGGACCCTCCCCTATGTGTCCCTAAGAAACAAGGCGGTGCCACGTGGTGTTGCTGCTCCATTAGCCAAACAGTTTAGCCATTCGGTGGAAAGGGGAAAGCACTCTCCCCCTAGCGCCACCTAGGGTAGGACCCAGCCTATAAGGCCCCAGCCTTAAACCTTACTTAATCTTGAGTTGTTACAAGATTACACATTGAGGATCTTTTTAGGTTTAGAGTTTTAGAGAATTAGATCATGAAACTTGCATTACATTCCACATTTAAACAAAGTGGTTACATAAAAGACAATATTCATTTTTCCCATCAACGGAAACATATTTAAAATAAAACACGGATTCTTTCTTGGCACATCCTTGACACTATCATCACATCATGTTCCTTTCCCTTGACCTGTGAAAAACATTTCAAAAACATGGGATGATAATAAAAAGCTCAGTAAAGGTTATAAAAATATGGAAAGGAAACATGAGTTCATATATACATAAGAATGAAATCATACTTTACCCATAAAACATAGGCACTTTAACATACCTCATAAAACCATGAATAAATCATAGAAATCATAAGACATAAAGGTAACTTTAGGCATTCATAACATTCTTACATAGGGAGTAACCCTCTTGGTTACGTTTGGAATACCCATCACAGTATATTCCCTAAATCTCTTCGGAAAAACCTTAACGTTTCACTCCTTCGCGTTACCCAATGCATTGGAGAGCTATATCGGGCTCACCCGCCCTTAGTTTATCACGGAACCACCCGTCTTCATTACAATTCCCAAGAACCATAACATAATCTTATCACATAAAACATGCATAAAGGAAACATAACATTTCCACCTTTCAATAACAAGATATCAATACAACACATTGATACAAAAATATTATGAAAAACATTTTCAATACCATAATAAAATAAAGGTAAAACATGGTATTTATTTTTCTTTTAAAATGAAGGTATGGCTTGTAGAAGAAGCCGAAAGTCCAATAATGGTCACGGAGGTGGAGAAGTCGTTGTCGCCGCATACGTATGAAAAAAACATTCCCTTTTGTCATATAATAAAACGCTTCATATAAAAAAGATTCCTTTTTGGATAAAAGTAAAAGTTAAAGGGGATTATACACCGTATAAAAGAAGGTTGTGTATAAAACCAAATATTCCTCAATGAATGGAGATTGAGACTAAGTCCCTTACAAAGACGGTATCCTTGGTTTAAGGATAAATCAATTACATAATTATGTGTGACAAACGAATACACCAAATATAAGTGGATATTAAGTGTAAAATAATCAAGGTCATTCACACATATTCAAAGGATGACATATTTAATAACTACATGTTGAACCCAGAGAAATCTAAATTGGGTTAAGAAGTTCCCTTGACAGCCTAAGGACGTCACATCAAAATGAGTTGATGAGAGATAAAAAAAGGGTATCTCATCACTTGGAAATAAAACTTACATCAATAAGGATATATGAGAACATATCCCAACATAACAATATGTAAATTAAAATACCCAACAAAAGAAGTCTTTTAAAAAGAGGAGGGTGAAAGGATCCCTTACCGACATTGGTATCTTTCGAAACATACACCTCGTGAAAGAAGGACAATACAACATTGATGTAAATAATCATAAAAGAAATTATATTAAACAATGAGTAAAATAATGGGCATTACATACACCACTCAAAGGAAATTGTGTCAAATGTAGCATAAATCTCACAGGAATAAAAGTGAGATGGAAAATCCCTTACGAAAACTCGGCAGCCTAGCGGCGCCACATAAAACATACAAAAAATGGGTTGATGAGATCAAATAGGTTATCTCATCATATTAAAATAAAGTTTATAGAAATAGTAATATAAAAGAACATCCCCCAACATAAAAAAGAGGATCTTAAAAGAAGTGACATAAAGGAGAGTACTTAAAAAGAAAGAGAGAGGTTAGATCTCTTACGAAAATTCGGCAGCCTAACGACGCCACTCAAAACTTCCAAAATGGATTGATGAGAGAGAATAGGGTCTATCATCATATGGACATAAAAATTACGGTAAGAGTAATATAAAACAACATCCCAATCACAAGAAAGATGAGATTAAAAGGAATGGCATAAAAGAGTGTACTTAAAAACAAAGAGTGGAGTATGATCCCTTACCTCGGGTCCGACTTGACTCGATCGTTCTTTAACGTCCTGAATAATAAACTTGAGTTAATTTCCCCTTTATTAAGAACCTTTTTCTAGTTCATTATTCCTTTTATATCACTTATTTACATGTTATAAACATTATGTAATCATTTAAGTTAATAATGTTTGTTTTGTCGATATTTGGTTCTTAAGTCGAAAGTGGACTTCTTAAAATTACATGTTGTTCGTGTGGTCAAATGTTAATTATATACAGAATTATATTCATGATTTGGATATCATATATATCATATATATCCATAATATACATGTATTTATAATATTACATAATCATTTAGAGGTAAGAAATGAAATGCACCGTTCATGGAGACGGTAAGCCGTACGTATACAAGAACGCTACTTTCATTTCTATTTCATATTTTTATGGAATGGAATAATAATTATATAGAGGTATATTATAATTACAGTATAACATAATATATAATAACTTTAAATCCATCCTTTATACGTCCCACATATGGCATTAACGAATCACGTCACTTTGAGGGGGCGGTAGTCCGCACATCCTTAAATGAAGATATCGCGTTTAACCATAATGGAAACAATAAAGGTATGCCCAAAATTAAAAATACATATGCTTAAGGAAAACAAAAACATATTATATATCATATATAAATATAGTGTCATCTTAATGGCCACCTTTGAAGGTGTTAAAAGAATGTTGAACAATCATCGTTTCGGGAGGCCGAAATTCGCCATCCACAGAAACAGTATGTTCTTTAACCATTAGATGTAGGTGTGTGAAAGTGTAGCTCCAATTCTTATTATAAAAACATCCTAGTATATTTATGATACTGGATTTGTTATAAAAGAAATGAATAAAAAGAGTTTAGGGGGTTGGAGAAGCAAAATAAAACAAAATGACTCAAGTGAAGACATTACCTTAAAATCGGGTAACTCCCTTTGGTTTGAGCACAAAGGCTTACTTGGGAAGACTTATACCCAAAGTGAGGATTCAAGGAGTAATAGAGGGAATTGGAGAGACAAAATGGGCAGAGTTTGGCCGAGCCAAAGGCTTTGGGAGTGTGGGTAAGGAGGTAGAGGTGGGGGCCTTTTATAAGAGGAGAGGAGGGGCACTCTTGGAAGGTAAAGAAAAGTCACTTTATTTTAAAATGGTATTCTGATTTAAGAGGTCCCACATTGATGTAATTCGAGGATAAGGTTATAAGGGTTATAAATCCACTCATCCGATAGGTTTTGGACATGTGTAGGTCTTAGATATTACATTATCTTTCCATTTTATTTAAATCGTTAAATAATGAGGCCATCACTGCATCATCATGATGTCATAAATAATTTAATTTATTTAATGTCTAAAAATTATAAAAAAATACTATGATGTAGGAAATCTTTTTATCTTTCCAATGAGTATTTATAGTAAAAAATAGGATTTTTATAACCCCATGTAAAAATTGTTTTAGTAAACAATTTCAAGTTTGTCTCATTTTTACTTTAACTTTAAATAAAAAGATATTAATGTCATTTTCCAACCAAAGTGGCTTCATGGGGTCCCCAAGATGACCCATGGGTTGTCTTGGTAGTCCATGACACATCCAATGATGTTAGGAAATGTGTCAAGTTCATTTAATATTATTAAAACATTATTTTTACCTTAAACTACACTAATTACCTCTAATCGCGATTAAAAACATAATAAGTTACTATTCACCAAAAAATTAGTTTTATCCCATTGAACCACATTTTACTTCTTGATGACAACCATGTATGTCGGATTTTTGAAATTCAAAACACAAATATGGCAAAATTTTATTTAAACGGAAAAATCAGTTTTTATAAGTACCACTTAGTGGTTTCACTATTCATCAAAAATTGAAGTTTTTCAGAAAAAACCCAAAAAATCACCCTAAGATATATTTGATATCTTGAATTCAAAAATGAAGTCTATTATACAAAATTCAAATCATATAAGTCACATTAATTAATTTAATAATTAATTCCCGCTGTCAGAGCAAATAGCTTGTTTTTATGAAACAATAAGTATCAAAAAATTGACACTAGTTTAAGTCTGATTTCAAAGTGAAATTAATTCCAACGACCACTATTGGATTTAATGGTAAAAATATATTCTAATTTCACTTAAAACCAATTCAAAAGATAATCTAATCATATAAATAAATTAGATTAAAAAGAGGTTTTGAATTAAAATACAACATTTTACACTATTCATTAAAAAATGAACTTTATCAGAAAGATACCAAAAATTTACACAAAGTAAATTTTGATGTCCCAATTCTTAAGGAGAGTTTTATTTGGTCTAAAAGGATGTATAATAGTGAACAAAACTTTATTTAAGGACGGTTCTCCATCAAAAGGCGATAAGTGAACCTTTAGTGAAAACTAGGGAATATACGCCTAAAATTAAATTCTTTCCGTATTTTATGCCTTTATATTTTATTGGATTACTGTAAAAACATTTAAAAACATATATAATCATATTTTAGTTATTTCTATCCATTCCCGCCAATACAACGGCTACATGTTAACTACCATTTAAAATAATATTATTTTATTATTAGAGTGCAACGTAAGATTCCCAAGAAACTCGTTGTTGCGTGTTGGGTACGCCATCAAGCATAGCGTCCCCTTTGAAGTCATATTAATATTTTATTCACAAATATGGATAAATATGAAAATGTCACATTTTTTATTTACCTGGGGTGTTACATCCTTCCCCCCTTTTGGGAATTGCATCCTCGCAATTTTTAAAATTGAGCTTGGAAACATCCTTGAAAGTCCCACATCGGAACAAGAGTCGGTAAAACAATCACTTTATGATAAAGAAATATAAGTACAAAGGTCACCCAAGTTAACCCATACTAGGATTCTAAGTATGAAAACATGGACATGGAGGAGAAAACATAGGGTCATGTTCTGATGGAGAGTGATAGTAAACATGTCTAGGAGAAAGTTAACCATAAGAAAATCACAAACTTGTTATGGGTTAAACGGTATTCGATTCCCCAGTAGGAAAAGTTAATAGAATTTTTTTTTGGTTTAAGTTACTTTTTATTGAGGAATTTATTCATAAGGAAACATAATCACTTATCATGTTGACTTTCAACTTTTACTAGATTCCTTAATCAAACTCATATTTTTTTTCCAAAAGACGAGTATTTAGGGAGACTTGTTCGCATTAAGAGTACTATAATAAACTTCTAGAGAATCACCAAATACACCAAAGAGAACTATATACGTCCCATGTATTTAGGATTTAACCAAAACCAAAACCAAAAAGGTTAGTACAAGGTCATATAATCCAGAAAAGTATAACCCATTAAAAAGAAAATCTATGCTTAATCTCCAAAATTTGTCCAACAAAATCCAAAGTTCAAGGAGGACCATACGATAAACAATTTTTCCATAAAATTATTCAAAGTAAACCAATCTAAGATTGAAACCCAAATATTTTAAGGATTTAGTCACATAGTCTTCCAAGTTAAATCGTAACATTTATCTCCAAACAACATCAGTTGCTCCTAAAGTCTCGTATAGAAAAGTAATTAACCTAATCAAATATCTTCCATGATAGGTTAATCATTTTCATAAATAACCCAAAATCAACTTACTCTTAATTCATAAAATCATATAACTAAAAATAATCTGTCAAAATAACCAGGGACTTCATGTATTCCAGTGGTAGGCGATAAATACCAGTCGCACTTTGGTTGTGGGTTCGATTCCCGTAGCTTTGTCCGACGCGACGGGTTGTCACACGGTCTGCGTGTTGCCCTTTTTCCAAAACTATATAATTCTTAAATCATTCCCCAAAAATAGATAAAATCATCAAAAATGATCATAACATATTTTAACCTCAAGTTTATCTCATGCCTTTCATTTTCCAGCATATCATATAATGACCCATAATTACCTCAAAAGTAAGGATCATATAAACTCAAATGGTTACCCTTATAATTATTACCTGAAATTCCACATAGATTGGTCATCTCGTACATGATTCATTACAGAACATACCAAGGTTCAAGTGGTTGATCATGACTCCTTGATATTTGGTTTAGAACAACCACGAATTTCCTCATTGAATCCTCCATTTTATCTAGTATCTTAATCAGAGAACCACCACAGTCTCCTTAAAACCTGTTGTCTCTTTGGCGCCTGCTAGATCCATCCATTCACTAAAAATAGAAATTTCAGTGTGAGTATATCAACAAAACCATCATGTACTAATGAGGAAGGTAAACACTAAGATATACTTACTCATTCACTTTATCTAAAACTAGGACTCTTTCTAAAATCCTATCCATTATGGTAATGTCACTTATGTTTAAAGAATACCCTAACCTCTAAAGTTATCTAAACCGACCTCTGATACCAACTATAAGGCCTCAGCCTTAAACCTTACTTAATCTTGAGTTGTTACAAGATTACACATTAAGAATCTTTTTTAGGTTTAGAGTTTTCGAGAATTAGATCATGAAACTTGCATTACATTCCACATTTAAACAAAGTGGTTACATAAAAGACAATATTCATTCTTCCCATAAACGGAAACATATTTAAAATAAAACACGGATTCTTTCTTAACACATCCTTTACACTATCATCACATCATGTACCTTTCCCTTGACCTGTGAAAAACATTTCAAAAACTTGGGATGAGCATAAAAAGCTCTGTAAGGGTTATAAAAATATGGAAAGGAAACATGAGTTCATATATACATAAGAATGAATTCATAATTTACCCATAAAACATAGGCACTTTAGCATACCTCATAAAACCATGAATAAATCATAGAAATCATAAGACATAAAGGTAACTTGAGGCATTCATAACATTCTTACGTAGGGAGTAACCCTCTTGGTTACGTTTGAAATACCAATCACAATATATTCCCTAAATCTCTTTGGATAAACCTTAACATTTCACTCCTTCGCGTTACCCCATGCATTGGAGATCTATATCGAGCTCACCCGCCCTTAGTTTATCACGGAACCACCCGTCTTCATAACAATGCCCAACAATCATAACATAATCTTATCACACAAAACATGCATAAAGGAAACATAAAATTTCCACCTTTCAAGAACAAGATATCAATACAACATATTGATACAAAAACATTATGAAAACCATTTTCAATACCATAATAAAAGAAAAGTAAAACATGGTATTTATTTTTCTTTTAAAAAGAAGGTATGGCTTGTAGAAGAAGCCGAAAGTCAAATAATGGTCATGGAGGCGGAGAAGTCATTGTCGCCGCATACGTATGACAAAAACATTCCCTTTTGTCATATAGTAAAACGCTTCATATAAAAAAGATTCCTTTTTGGATAAAAGTAAAATTTCAAGGGGTTTATACACCGTATAAAAGAATATTGTGTATAAAACAAAATATGCCTCAATGAATGGAGATTGATACGAAGTCCCTTACAAAGACGGTATCCTTGGTTTAAGGATAAATCAATTACATAAATATGTGTGACAAACTAATACACCAAATATAAGTGGATATTAAGTGTAAAATAATCAAGGTCATTCACACATATTCAAAGGATGACATATTCAATAACTACATGTTGAACCCAAAGAAATCGAAATTGGGTTAAGAAGTTCCTTTGACAGGCTAACAGCGTCACATCAAAATGAGTTGATGAGAGATAAAAAAGGGTATCTCATCACTTGGACATAAAATTTACATCAATAAAGATATATTAGAACATATCCCAACATAACAATATGTAAATTAAAAGACCCAACAAAAGAAGTCTTTTAAAAAGAGGAGGGTGAAAGGTTCCCTTACCGACATGGGTATCTTTCGAAACATACACCTCGTGAAAGAAGGAAAATACAACATTGATGTAAATACTCATAAAATAAAGTATATTACACAATGAGTAAAATAATGGGAAGTACATACACCACTCAAAGGAAATTGTGGCAAATGTAGCATAAATATCACGGGAATAAAAGTGAGATGGAAAATCCCTTACGAAAACTCGGCAGCCTAACGGCCCCACATAAAACTTACAAAAATGGGTTGATGAGATCAAATAGGGTATCTCATAATATTAACATAAATTTTATAGAAATAGTAATATAAAAGAACATCCCCCAACATAACAAAGAGGAGCTTAAAAGAAGTGACATAAAGGAGAGTACTTAAAAAGAAAGAGAGAGGTTAGATCTCTTATGAAAATTCGGCAGCCTAACGACGCCACTCAAAACTTCCAAAATGGATTGATGAGAGAGAATATGGTCTCTCATAATATGGACATAAAAATTACGGTAAGATTAATATAAAAGAACATCCCAATCACAAGAAATATGAGATTAAAAGGAATGGAATAAAAGAGTGTACTTAAAAACAAAGAGAGGAGTAGGATCCCTTACCTCGGGTCCGACTTGACTCGATCGTTCTTTAACATCCTGAATAATAAACTTGAGTTTATTTCCACTTTATTAAGAACCTTTTTATAGTTCATTATTCCTTTTAGATCACTTATTTCCATGTTATAAACATTATGTAATCATTTAAGTTAATAATGTTTGTTTTGTCGATATTTGGTTCTTAAGTCGAAAGTGGACTTCTTACAATTACATGTTGTTCGTGTGGTCAAATGTTCATTATATCCAGAATTATATTAATGATTTGGATATCATATGTATCATATATATCCAGAATATACATGTATTTATAATATTACATAATCATTTAGAGTTAAGAAATGAAATGCACCGTTCATGGAGACGGTAAGTTGTACGTACGCAAGAACGCTACTTTTATTTCTATTTCATATTTTTATGGAATGGAATAATAATTATATATAGGTATATTATAATTCAGTATAAAATCATATATAATAACTTTAAATCCATCCTTTATACGTCCCACATATGGCATTAACGAATCACATCACTTTGAGGGGGCGGTAGTCCGCACATCCTTAAATGAAGATATCACGTTTACCCATAAAGGTATGCCCAAAATGAAAAATACAGAAGATTAAGGAAAACATAAACATATTATATATCATATATAAATATAGTTTCATCTTAATTTCCACCTTTGAAGGTGTTAAAAGAATGTTGAACAATCATCGTTTCGAAAGGCCGAACTTCGCCATCCACAGAAACAGTAGGTTCTTTAACCATTAGATGTAGGTGTGTGAAAGTGTAGCTCGAATACTTCTTATAAAAACATCCTAGTATATTTATGATACTGGAGTTTTTATAAAATAAATGAATAAAAAGATTTTAGGGGGTTGGAGAAGCAAAATAAAACAAAAGGACTCAAGTGAAGACATTACCTTAAAATCGGGTAACTCCCTTTGGTTTGAGCTCAAAGGCTTCCTTGGGAAGACTTCTGCCCAAAGTGAGTCTTCAAGGAGTAAGAGAGGGAAGTGGAGAGACAAAATGGGCAGAGGTTGGCCGAGCCAAAGGATTTGGGAGTGTGGGTAAGGAGGTAGAGGTGGGGGCCTTTTATAAGAGGAGAGGAGGGGCACTCTTGGAAGTTAAAGAAAAGTCACTTTATTTTAAAATGGTATTCGGATTTAAGAGGTCCCACGTTGATGTAGTTCTAGGATAAGGTAATAAGGGTTCGAAATACACTCATCCAATAGGTTTTGGACATGTTTAGGTCTTATATATTACATTATATTTCCATTTTATTTAAATCGTTAAATAATGAGGTCATCGCTGCATCATCATGATGTCATAAATAATTTAATTTATTTAATGTCTAAAAATTATAAAAAAACTACTATGATGTAGGTAATCTTTTTATATTTCCAATTAATATTTATAGTCAAAAATATGATTTTTATAACCAAATGTAAAAATTGTTTTAGTAAAAAAGTTCATGTTTGTCTCATTTTTACTTCAACTTTAAATAAAAAGATATTAATGTCATTTTCCAACCAAAGTGGCTTCATGGGGTCCCCAAGTTGACCCATGGGTTGTCTTGGTCGGCCATGACAAATCCAATGATGTTATGAAATGTGTCAAGTTCATTTCATATTATTAAAACATTATTTTTACCTTAAACTACACTAATCACCTCTAATCGCGATTAAAAACTTAATAAGTTACTATTCATCAAAAAATTATTTTTATCCCATTGAACCACATTTTACTTCTTAATTACAACCATGTATGTTGGATTTTTGAAATTAAAAACACAAAGATGGAAAAATTTCATTTAAACAAAAAAATCAGTTTTTATAAGTACCACTTAGTGGTTTCACTATTCATCAAAAATTGAAGTTTTTCAGAAAAATCCCAAAAATTCACCCTAAGCTATATTTGATATCCTGAATTCAAAAATAAAGTCCATTTTACAAAATTCAAATCATATAAGTCACATTAATTAATTTAATAATTAATTCCCGCTATCAGAGCAAATAGCGTGTTTTTATGAAACAATAAGTATCAAAAGATTGACACTAGTTTAAGTCTGATTTCAAAGTGAAATTAATTCCAACGACCACTATTGGATTTAATGGAAAAAATATATTCTAATTTCACTTTAAAACCAATTCAAAATATAATCTAATCATATAAATAAATTATATTAAAAAGTGGTTTTGAATTAAAATACAACATTTTACACTATTCATTAAAAAAACGAACTTTATCAGAAAGATACCAAAAATTTACACAAAGTAAATTTTGATGTCCCAATTATTAAGAAGAGTTTTATTTGGTACAAAAGGATGTATAATAGTGAACAAAATTTTATTTAATGACGGTTCTCCATCAAAAGGCGATAAGTGAACCTTTAGTGAAAACTGGGGAATATACGCCTAAAATTGAATTCTTTCCGTATTTTATGCCTTTATATTTTATTGGATAACTGTAAAAACATTTAAAAACATATATAATCATATTTTAGTTATTTCTATCCATTCCCACCAATACAACAGCTACATGTTAACTACCATTTAAAATAATATTATTTTATTATAAGAGTGCAACATAAGATTCCCAAGAAACTCGTTGTTGCGTGTTGGATACGCCATCAAGCATAGCGTCCCCTTTGAAGTCATATTAATATTTTATTCACAAATATGGATAAATATGAAAATTTCATATTCTTTATTTACCTGGGGTGTTACACAGACAGCGGGCTACACCCCTTCGCAGGTCAGGAAGTGCGAGCCCAGCAGGCCACTCCCTCCATAGGATAGGCTGTGCCCCCTATGGGTTGGGTCGTTCCCCCTACAAGTCCAGCCAGACTGTGGCCCATCCAGGTCAGCTGACTGGATAGGACCAGACCCAAACCCTTCCGGGCCTAGTTTCGATAAAAATGCCATAACATAAACTATGGGAACTCGTTTGATGAACTGTCTACAGAGTTGAGACCCTTGGAGTGATATGGGCCTTTTGGTGTACTCCACTTGAGTTTTGGAGAATGTTGGAGTACAGTCGGGTTGGATCGGACCCGAATCCAACCGGGCCCTTAGAACTAAAACTCTTATAAGTCACAGACAGGGCGTCTGATTGACACGCCATCTATTGCGTTGGAAACCATATGATATGGAGGTCCTTTGGGATAATATTTCATGGGTCTTAGTGGAATTTGAGGCATGACCAATGGTTTTAGGAACAGATTCTCCTAGAATCAAAAATATTATGAGAGGGAATCTAGTGGCTGGCAGTGAGGCGGTGGTTGGAGACAGATCATTCATAGGTTAGTACCTCATAATCCTGTGTGGATCCGCACCAATCATGTGTGGGTCAAACCTAGTGTGGGACAGCATTCAGCAATCATGTGTGGGTTAGAACATTTTGATCATGTGTGGGTCAGATCCTGTGTGGGTTAGCGGGGGTTAGTACCTATCAATCCTATGTGGTTCAGACTCCGTATGGTTAGTAGTAGAGCCTCTCAATATAATAAGATGACCTTGATTTACTAATAATCATATGTACTTAAGTACTTATATCTATTGTGATATGATTCATTACCTTTTTGGTACTTTTACCTTTCGGGTGTTACCATTGTGGTTCTACCTTTATAGTACCTCCACCTTCGTGGTGTTACCTTCGTGGTGTTACCTTTTGGTACTTTTAACATCGTGGTGTAACCTTTGTAGTACATTTACCTTCATGGTACTTATACCTTCGTGGTGTTAAATTAGTGGTACTTTTACCTTTGTTGTGTTACCTTTACGGTGTTACCTTTGTGGTATTCTTCCTTCGTGGATTAGTTGTGAAAATGGCTTAAAAGTTAGAGTCTAATGTTTCCACATGAATGAGACAAGTATATTTTGATAAATTAGGTATATTTATGGGAATATACCTATGTAGAGTTTATTACAGGTTCATGATTTCTGATTGAGGTCTTGCTTTGTTGTTTTTACTTTATGGAACTCTAGGAGACCTTCTGGGGTCTCAAGGTCTCTACTAAGTATTGTTATACTCACCCCTACACAGGCTATGCCTGCAGCTTTCTATGTCTTGTGTAGACAACAAATAGTGTTGATCGTGGTTGAGGGAGCCAGGACTGGATGATGCTCAGAGACAGACCATTTGACATGACATGCTACAGTGTCTACAGATTGTGATTTATACCTACCCTTTAGGTAGTATCATCGATGGACGATATAGGAGCTATTTTATCTTTTTAGTTGCACCTATACTTTCCATTTGGGCTTTTATTCTGGACCCTTTACAGTTATTACACTTTTTACTACAAAATTTCACTTTTTGGTTACTTCTTATTGTAATCTTGGATTGTGAGTTTGTACAAGTTTAAAGGCAATGCCTTCTCGTTATAGTGATACCACTTTCTGGTGCTAGTCTCCAGCCCATGACCTATGGAAGGTGGGCTTGGGGTCGTCCCAAAATGGGCCTCAGGGGATGGGTCATGACAAAGGTCCTCACTAGATGTATCTGTATGGTCCTCCTTATAATTTTTTTGTAGATCAGATATTTGTTTTTCCATTATCATACAAGTCAAAGTAACAAAAAATTAGTAGAAAAATATAAAAAAAACTATTACATATAAAATTAAAAAAACTGATCGAACAATAAGTAAACTAAAATAAACACATTATTGTTCATATTTTGACATATAGTTATATAAAATAATAACAACATTAATGAGCGATGAAATGGAATAAAAGAATTAAATAAAGTAAAAAAATGACATGTGAATAATAAAAATTCTCTAATGTATTACACTATTTTTTACACCCAAAATAACATTCCATAAATATAATATTTTATATCTTTTTAATTTTTTTAACTTATTAGATTTAAATTAATTATTTTTCATAAAATCAACAAATACATATGTTAAGTGGAAAAATGGCGATCTAAAAAGAACCAAATTAATATATAAAACAATATAAATTCTTTGTTTTTAAAAAAATTAACAAAGAATATAAAATTAATATATATAACATTTTATGAAAATTTAAAAAATTAAACAATAAACAAATAAATGTTACTTATAATATAAGAAAATTACTAAAGAATTATTTTCCCAAATTCATTCCTTATGCTCATTTTAGTATACACAAACCTTGTCTACGCTATTATCATCAATATTATCTTTTATTATTTCCATGTATATAGGGTTCTCACATAAATAAGTATATTTAACAAGTTTTTCATCACAAATATACTAATATTTTAATTTTAAAATGATAAAACACTGCATATTGGATTGATTAGGAACATATAAATTTATTCATGTGTTTACATGATAAAAATATCTTCGGTGTATTCAAATGTATTCTTATTAACCATTTTCATACAAATTTCTTTATGTCAATGATTTTAATTAGAATCCACATATTACCTTTCCCCTACAACATACTCCTTCAAAGTGAGATATATTAAAAATAATGTTCTCTATTATAGAGAAAAATCTTGTACAAAACTATGTAGCCTCCTCAGAATTTTATTTCTCAACAATAGAGGTATCATGTGAATATGGATTATTAATATATACATTGAATATAATTATATATCTTTTAAAATTATAAATATAATGTATATATATATTTCATCAATGCATTATTTACCACACCAAATGAATCATTAGATGTACTATGGTTTCAAATAATGATGGAAGAAAATACATTTCAAGTATAAAAATTATATAAGCTATATTTTCCTCCAATTTATTAAACTAATTTAGAGAAATACTATTTTTAAAAATTGAACATAAAAAAGAACACACCTTCATGATATTCACTCTATCATGTACAGGAAATATACTGCACAATGAAATTAATATGATATGTTTAATGATGACTTGGAAATCATGAAATTTAATGCAAGTGAAGATCAAATATTTTAGATTATGTTTTTTATGTTTATTGATGTCCCTTACTATATTTTGATACAATGGAGGAAATAAAAACACCTAATTTTCTACATTATGGAGAATGTTTAAAATGATTAAGGTAGGTATGTGAATCTTCCATCATGTGTGGGAGCTAACACCAAATGTATTCCCATTGAGAGAAAGTATAATATTGCATTATATCAGTCTCTATTATCTCCTTTAATATCTAACAATGTTTCAATAAAATGGTCACATCTATTCTTCTTTACATGCATGAAATAAATTTTATGATTGGCCCCAAGATATATCTAATATGCTAGCTCAAAAAATATTGATCATTTCTCTCAAATGATTCTTGATTACTATATATTTTTGAATTTATAAATGTGACATTAATGTCTTTCCTCTTCTCAATATTTTGATTAGTGTGAAAAGGTATTGGAGAAATATCCAAATCCTTTGATCCATTGAATTCCCTTCATGATATTCAATATGAGTGATCCATTAAAAAAACCTATGATGAACCATATATAATTTCCCCCCATGTTTTAATTGATAAGATGAAGTATATTGTTCCCAAATTGGACAAGACTTATTCCCTTTAAAACTATTCAAAGACAAAATTATATATGTTGGGAAGTCATTTATATTTAACATAATCATCGCATGTAGTAAAAACTTTTAAAAATAAAAATATCGAAGATAAACCAACATCAATTGAAATTGGAATATAAAATCCAAATTAAAATATCATGTTTGAAAATAAAATAAAAACGATGAACACAAATTGTAAATTAACATTGGAATCTGGGGGAATGAGAAGATGACGCCATTGGGAGGAATGTAAGAGTGGTGTCCGGTGATGGGAGACAGTAGACGGTAACAATATAGGTCAAATGAAAGAAAAATTGACATAAATGGAATATTTGGACTGAAAAAACAAAGGAAAATACCTTGGATGCCTGGAAAATGAAAACAATAATCACAAACCATTAATTTAAATCCTAACTTGGTTGACTGGTATGGTGAAACTAATGAGAATAATGTGAATGTGGTTGCCAATGCTAGGTTATGGTGGAAGGTACATGGTGGTGGATTCCAACTCAAATAAAAATCAATATCAATAGAAAATTGGAACCAAAAATCAAAATCAATATAAATTTAATGAAAGTAAAATAGAAACAATAAGAAAATATAAATGAAAATATGAATCAAAACATTTGAGTAGGTGACATGAATGAGAATAATGTGCAAGCAATGGCCGACGATGGGTGATGGTGGGTAGTGAATGATGGTCGAAGAGGAAGGAAATATATTTAAGGCCACATATTAAAAAAATAAGAGATTTTAGGATATGTATGGAAGAGTGAAGAGTTTTTGGCAATAGATTGAAAATTGAAATGGTTATGGGTTCTTGCATGTGAGAGAACAAAATTCAGTCACGTGATAGAATGAAACAAAAATGATATATCCCAACACATGATATAAATTATAATGAATTTATATGTTGTTTATTCTATAATCAATGCACAAAATAATATTTTTAAGGTAATTTACTGATCAACCGATGTTAAAATGGTAATTTTTCCAATGGGTTCTTCTATAACTGATGTTAAATCATATGTTGTTTCATCTTCCACATTAGTTACTGACGCACACCAGTTGTGAGGTGTATAAAAACCTATTTATTTTTTCCCTAAGGGTTTAGTAGTAGTGGTGAATAAATTATTTTATAAAGAGATGTATTTTAATCAAATTTTAATGAGTATAAAAGTAAAAGATAATAATTTAATGACCAGGTAGTAATGAACCTTGTTTATGAAGGTTGGATTAATTAAAAGTTAATGGGTTTATCTTTAGAATCCATTTATAATTCTATCACAGTCCTTTAAAAATTAATATTGTGTCTTTATTAAATATATTAATGATTGGATTAATAATATTTCCTCCATTTTTACCCTCAGTAATGGTTTATAGATAATGAACAAAATACACATGATTTTTTTGGTTGGGATATTCTCCTTCCAAAGTGTTAAAGTCCTAGTTGGTCTCCATTGGATCCCCATGGATATACCAAATCAATGTATTGAGTTTCCCTATTGTCCAAATTAGTCCACTATTTCTTTTTCACATGCTTAGAAATCACTAAACACTTCTACTATTAACATTAAATTACCTAATCATTGTGATCTAAAACCAGGATGGGGGATAAAAAAATTCATAATCAAAATAATTTAAAATATTTATATTTTATATAAAAATATAGTAGTATCCCATTAAAATTATGAAATTAGGAATTGAAGATAATTTACCAAATATAAGGACATTAAATAATTTGAAAAAACATGGACCCAGAAATTACATATGGTCATGTCCCCTTTTACCATCAACAAAAGGTCCCACCCCTCCATTAAAAAATGGATGTAAAAGGGGAAGAATTAATTAAAAAATATAATTAAAATAAAGGCAGTAAAAGTAGGCCATGGAACATCAATCAACTTTAAATCCTCTAATCCTACTGTGGTGCAAATCCTTGTATTTATAGAGGGAGTTGACCTCTTTATCTCAATAGTTTTTTTCTTTTGATATCCTTTGAATCACTAAATATATATTTTTAAAGATATTTTGCATTAAATCATCTAAATTATTGTGTTTTCCCAAATCACATCATTGAGATGCAATTTCCCAGTAACAGTGGATAATATATAATATTACACTAACTAAAAATTACATATACCATTTCATATCTACTATTACAACAATTTTCCCCAGTTTAAAATAGTTCCATGCCTCATGCTTATTTAAAGTGGTTCATTAGACAATGGATCATTCATGGGTTTCTTTCTCTTGATTTTCCATTTCATAAATGGTAGATCACATCTACCACAAACTCCACCGAATAACACATATACCACTGATATAATGGAATATCACATCTACCATTAACCCAACGTCAAATCACATCTACCATTGGTAGTAACTAGCATCCAAAATTTCTTCATTCAGCTTTAATAGTGTTGTCATCCATAGACTCGACCTCCTATTTAGATGATTGAACATTCAGCTGGTGAGTGATCCATGCATGGGGGTTTTTTGGAAGTATATAACAGATCTTTAGGTGAATTCAATTACTGAGAATGGGTTAGGAATGACATCATGGACACACAAACTTAGAATTTACTCCTTCAAAATAGCAGGAGTGGAATATGAGCATGAAATCAACGACTTCGGGCTTCATGAAAGGTTCTCTAGTGACGAGACAAGGTGGAAATGGTTCAACAACCTTCATCATGCCCTCTATCATTCATAGTGGTCAATCAGAGATCTAGTAGCAAGAAAAAACATTAGTTATCTTTGAAAGGAAATTTATAGTGACTGTATGTAGACCTAAATATTATCAGTGGTTCTCTCTAGGATTCAACATGATAATATGGAATGAGATCATGTTTTTAGGTAGTATTACATGGAGTTTGATGATAAAAGAGGGTGTAAGATTGTGTTGAGAGATTAAAGGTGGTAGTGGTGATCTCTAGATATACTAGTACAATTAAAGAAGATCACATCTACCATTTTACCAATGGTAGATCATATAAACGATTTTATCATCGGTGGATCATATATTCTATTGGAATAAATGTAGATAAATTATACCGTTAGTACACTAGTAGCAAGTCATGATCCTTTGTGAATGGTGTGAAAGGGGTGGTGGAAGTTCCATCTGGATCAGTTTATAAAATTTCCCTTACTTAACCCCTTTTTTCCTTTATAATGACCAAAGGAGGATTTATTTTTCTTGAGTGGATTTGAATTATTCTAAAGGAGCTTGTGGTGGTCGTTTGTAGCACCATAGAAAATCCCTGGTGGAGGAAGGCCTTCGTAGTAGACAAAGACATTGTCCTTGAGCTATTTTAGTGTAGAAATAGTGTTTCCTTGTGAGTATAGCAGACAACAGGTCAGCCTCGGGCAGAATATATGGCAGAGGGCAGTGGTGGATGTATCCCTAGGTCAGTCACAGGATAACAAAGAAGGACGTCATCATTTATTTAAGTGATGAATAGTACTTGAAATAATCATTTCCCATATCAGAAATGAAGCTAGGGGTTATAATGGTTTTAAGTGAATCTTGTATGGTACTCGGTATAGAATCCTACATCAATGTGTGCTCCCAGATTCACATACACTCATGGACATGGGCTACATGCACTACATGATCCGATTGGGCCTAAGTCTACCAACTATGCATGATATTCTACGGGATCAAAAATTTCCCAGTCCTAAAGCCACCATGAGGCCTCACACCCTACCACATGTGCAGTCCATCCCAGTGGTGGCATGGTCGACTAAAAACTTGTGGGATAGCCATGTAATAGGTTACTATTAGTTTATGGGTTATCCTAGAATGGCATAATTTTTTTTGGGAAAACTCCTAAAATAATTTAACAACTTAGTTAAAATTAATATCACTTTAACAAAAATATGAACCATAATTTCTTCAATTAAAAACCAAAATCTATATTCACTTTACATTTTCAGATCAAATTTCCTATATTTTATTAAAAAAATTAAATACAAGCCTTTTTTCATTAGAAATAATTAAAAAATAATATAATTTTTTTACAAATTCATGAAAATATTTTTGTTTCAAATACCCCCACAATTAAACCATGCTTCACCTCAAAAAAATCTCAACATTGAAAATCAAAGGGTACATATGTGACCATTATTCAAATATTAAAACAATAAAATAAAATGATTATCATTCTTAATTAAAAAATTCAATAATCCACATAAAATATCAATTAAATTTATCAATTTTCAAAGAAAAAATCCAAATCAATTATTTTACTTTTACCAATGAAAATTATGGAACTTCATATTTAATACATTCAAGCTCTTTAATTCAATATTATTAAAAATTTCATGTCATGTTTCATCTCACTTTTTATTCTTTTCTCTTATCACTCATGATATTAATTCATGTTGTTTTTTACTCATATCATGGGAACATTATTCTTATATGTAGTCTTTAAAATGAACTAATTTATCCACAATGTAAAGAAAAAATTCACATAAAATTATGAGGGATTTGCAATTAATATTCCAATGAATATAAGGATTATGATTTATAGGAGATGATGTTTTAAAAATTAATTCCCAAGGATGTGGTTTCTCTCTAATATTCAATTCGTGATTTTAAAATCACATATAATGAAATTATCCCCTTAAAATTGGGACAACTCATCACTTTTTAGGCTTAATGTAATTTCGTGACCTATAAAAACATAATGAATAATTTTCTCCTTATTAATATATATATATATATATATATATTATTTTTTCTAATTTTTTTCGTAGAATTTATATCACATGTACCACCTAACCACATATTGTGAAAATAATTGGTCTTGTGATAGTTATTTATGATACACCCAATTTAAACACATATTTTTTACCCTATTTTTAATTCCATTTTTCCATTTTTTCAATAAGGTAAAACTATGAAGTGAAATTAATGATTAATAATCCTTCATTAATATCCAAATATATAACCCCACATGTTTTTATTATAATTTATTTGATCCCTTACACCATAACGACCTTCATTCCCCCACTTCAACTTTAAAATATAATGATAATACAAAGATGTGGGAAGGAATGGATTAAAATGGATTAAAACATGGATCATACCTACCAAGGACATTTATGGTATTTATGGGATAAACATGTATTTATATAAAGGATTCCATAATAATAATGTGTTTTTAAAACATGCTTCATTCATTTTAAATGAAAGTTTTCATAGTCATATAATTTACAAGTTCAAATACAATTTCTAGCCTATGAAATGTCCCAAGATCTTTAATAAATATACTCAAGGTAAAATAAGAAGTTCTTAGTAAATAAATTATATAGGGAATGGAATATATTTTTTGGAAATCATTCATTCCATGAATTATAATAACAAATCAATTTTTAGGAATTTTCAAATTTCAAAGCATGAAATATGATATGAAATTTCATTTACAAGAACCAACCAATTCCCTCAAATCACGAGTCCTCATTTTAATATCCATGATTCAATTTAATAATTCTATTGTCCATTTCAATTATTCAATTTTAATAATATTAAAATATAAAACATGGAATATAATAATTCCTTTGAAACTAATGTCTCACCGAAAAGTCATTTAATTCAAGAATGTAAGTAAAGAATGCAGTTTCCACATTAATATAGATGCTGGAATTTCTAGTTTAAAATAGAGTTACAAAAACAAAAAGGATGTTCTAAACATAAAGAATGAAATAATGATCTCCCTATTCACATGCATATTTTTATATAATTCCATCTTGTTTTTTTGGGGATTCCTTTGGACTTCTATCTTGGTGGTCTTATAAACAACTCAAACTAGTGTAAGAACCACTCCATTAAAGCTCAAGGGTTGAAGTGAAGATGTGACTTCATCTTAACCTCCTAAATCCTAAAATTAGTAAATTTTAGTTTTACTCACAAAATCCCCTTTGTTTAATATTGTTAACTCAACATAACCTCATGGGAAGAAATTAGTATATAGGTTGGAGAAGTCAAATATCCACTACTGGTTCTTGAGGTAGATTATTGTTGATATTTTTTACCATATTCCCATTAATAGGTAATGAGTTACCTTACTCTTCTCACATAAAATTAATGATATCAAAATGAAATATATTAGTAACTATAGAATTTACTTACCACCTCAAAAAAAAATATCTGGATATAACTTTGTTCTGGAATTGTAGAGTAGTACTTGGTCTTTATGTTGACAATTCATTTGATGGATCATCATGTCATGTTCCACTATAGTTATTTCCACTTAAAAACATGAGTTTTTGAAATAATATCTTCTAGTTTCCACTAATTATTGTATCTATATCTTACTCTCTTTCCGAGCAATCAACTAATACAAATTCATCTATTTTATGGCTCAATATAATGCTTCTCCAACTCCACTGACAAATGAAAACTATTTCCATAAATAATTCGATAGGGGCTCATAATAATAAGTGTTTTGTATGATATATAATATTCCCATAAGGTCTCACTAATACTTTTTCTCCAACACCTAATCTTATCCATTTGATAGTGGATGAAAAGGTATTGATTTATTTGTGTGAACCCCATACTTTTTAAGCATAGAATCTATATTTATGTTGAAAAAAATGAATCCCATAGTCACTAATGATGTACCTTAGAAATCCAAACCAGAAAAAGATGTTAGTCCTAAAAAATCACATAAAACATGGAAATCATTCATCTTGGTGTATTTTTATTACATCCATTTATAGACATAATCTAAAACAAGTAAAATGTATGAATTACCAAAATAAATAGGAAAGGGTCCCTTAAAATCAATTCACAATACTTAAAATATTTCACAAAAAAATGATGGGTTTTTGAGTCCTCTCCCGCATTTTTTAAATATTTCTAGAATATTGACACTTCTCACATTTTTTACAATATTCTATAGTATTTTAAAATAATTTTGAAAAATAAATTACAGATTCCAACACTTTTCTAGCTATTAAATAAGGTCCAAAGTTGGCTAATAAGAAAATGTATAAAAAAATTTAAAATATATATCCTATTTAACTAGTCATTAAACACCCCCTTATGACATGAGGATTCCAAATTTTACACAAATTTGGATCTTCCCAAGTATTGAATTTGGATTCAACCTTAATTTTTTTCTTTATATGATTTTTAAGGTGAGAATTTAGCTAATATGTTTTTAAATAATTCACCCTATCAGCATACCATAGTACTTCACATTACACATTGTAGAGTTTCTCTTTAGGTATGTGATAATTAGATGGTCTTAGTTCTGTAATGTATATTTAAACAGTGTTGGGGAGTCTTCTATGGTGATCTTTCACCTATTTTGTATCTCCCTTTTGTCCTTGATTTCTATGTTGAACTATTTCAAAATATGTATCCATCTCATTAGAAATAGTGTGAAATCAGCCTTCTTCATCAAGTACTTAAATGTCACATGATAAAAAAATAAAATAACAATAATTCCCAATAAATATGATCTAAATATTTCCAATGAAAATACAACAAAAGGAATTATTTTTAAATATTTTTGTAATTGAGGCGAGTTTCATCCAATGTTCTTGAGGAATATGCTATTACATTTGGTCTTCCTTCAATTATTTGGTAGAGGACTACACCTAAATCTTTGTTTGATGCATCAAAAAGAAAATCAAATTTGTGATACCAATCTATGGGTTTCATAATTGGTGGGGTAATAAAATTTTAATTCATCTCATTAAATGACACCAAAAAATTATCATTGAAAGTAAATAGAACTTATTTTAAAATCGATATTGAACGAGGAAGAGATATCTTATGAAATTACTTGATGAATCTTATGTATAATCCCACATAGAGAAAAAATGAACTAATATATATCACACTAGTGGGATATGGTAAATAATTTATTACTTCAATATTATAATTATTCAAGTTAACGAATTCTTGTGAAATTATATTACCCAACACTATACCCTTTTCTAACATAATGGGAAATTTATCAAAGATTAAAATATGGTTTTTTTATATTCATGTTTTCAAAACTATTTTATAGGTTATCTATGAAATTATAAAAGGATTTTCAAAAAATAGTATTGTCATCAATAAATACCTCAATATATCTCTATGTGATCTGATAAAATTCTTACCATATATCCCTAAAACGTACCTGGATCATTTTATAGTCCAAAGGAATCATCTTTTAGGAAAATTTACTGAAAGGGAAGGTGAATGTTTTCTTCTCAAGGTCTTATAGTGAAATATTTACCTGAAAATATCTAGAGAAACCATCCAAAATGTACTAATGTGTTCTACACATGAACCTTTCTAGCATTTTATCAATGAATGGGATGGGAAAATAGTCTTTTGAGGTGCCTTGGTAAATTTTTATGTAGTCAATTAACACCATCCAACTATTTTGGTCTCTCGTTAGAATTAATTTATTATTATAAATTTTCACTATTTTCAAACCAATATTCATGGAAAACACATGGATGGGGCTGTCTCATTTTGAGTAAAAAATTGGAATATTATGTTGGCAGGTAACATTTTTCAATATATTTTATAAAAACATCCATAATTGTATGGTGAAGTCTTTAATAGTGTATCCTAATAATAATGGTGTCCCCTAATAGAAATATATTTTGTGAACAGACCTTGGATTTTATTCTAGGGATACCTCCAAGGCTCCACCATAATAATTTGATGCTTCTTTTCAAAAGGTCAATTAAAATTTTCAGTTATTATTGGGATAGGGGGTTATCTATGATTACTATAAATTTATATCATTCTATATGATAGACATATTTTAAGTCAAATAGAAGGGGTTTTTATAACAGATTTTGGGGTTTCTCTATATATGAGATTGAATTAAAATTTCTATTTTAAAAGATTTAATCTCTTAAAAAGGGTTTCAAATGAGTTTCATCTACAATATATTCAAAAAATTCTGATGTCATTTATTTTTTAGTAGAATTTTTTATGTTCTATGTACTCTATTCTTCCATGATGTTTTTAATATAATTTTTTCTCTCATGTCAAATACTCTTTAATCATATGTGACTCTTCAATGGTATTAATACATTCTTTATAGAAAATTAAATATAGTGAATGATTGTTTAAAGGGTTCCTCTTGGTGTCACGAACATTAAAGTAAATCTTGTTATCTACCATCTCTATAGGTAGGGTTTCTTCATATATATTAATGATCATCTTGTCCATCTCTAGGAATCATTTTCCTAAAACAATGGGTGAATCCACCAGTTCTCTATCTTCCTCCATGGTGAGCACATAAAAATCATCTAGGATCACAATTATTTCGACTCCCTCAAGAATATCTTTGAAAAATACAACTAGAAAAATAGTAGATTTATTTTCTAGTTGGACAACCAATATTGGGGGGCTCTGTATTATCTATTTTCAAAGATGAGATGATATATTTATACATGGATTTTATTGAAGCACCAAGATTACATAGTGCTTCAGAAAACATCAATGAATTTATAGTGTTAGGAATTGAATAATTCCTTATATATTTATTTCTGCGAAATTATAGTCTCATTCTAGATGATTAATGCTTCCCAAGGTTAATTCTTTCATTCATATACATCTTCTTCTTATTTGTGTGAATATATTTTGGAATTTAGTGTATTTGGTAATTTTATTGATGTCTTCCAAGGGGTAATGTTAATTTAAACCTTTTTAGAGGTATATTAGATCTTTATTTGAAGTTGTTCTTACTCAATCCTATTGTATTTTACATAACCGAATGGGAATGAGAGGGAAATTTTTTATTCTCTATTTTCTATCTTCGTAAATAATTTTATGGTCTTTCCTTCCTAAATATTATATTGGGGTCTTCATTTCTCTATTTTTCTTGTCTTTTGTGAATGGTGTTCTCTACCATAATCTCTTCAGAATTTATAGAATTTTAAAAATTTATAGACTCACATTCTTTTGGTTCCTCATGATCCTCCTAGGGGACTAGTGGATGTATCTCTTTTTGAATCATTTTGATAATAATGTATACACTTACCTTTGTGGTCGTGTTATGTTATCTACATGTTTTCCTAGGTTTTTGGAAATAATTTCCATGAGATTCTAAAATTGATTAGATTAATGCATCACTATATTTTTTAGCTCCATTATCATTGTTACTATCCTTTGTTTGATAGGTTATAAACTAGATTAGGGATTTCCATATATATTTTTTGAAAAGGAGGTGGTTGATAGTATTATTGTTGGTATTTTTATTGTTTGATTATTGGAAAAGGGGATGGATTCTGGAATTACTACTATAAAAGGGATCTATAATGACTTTGTTAACCTCCAAATTCCTATTGGAATTTCCATTATATTTATGGTTGGTTCTGTTGAAACTATATTTTCTGAAATATTACGATATAACTCTCCATTCCCTACACCACAGAACATTGATCAATGAAGTGATGGGGTGATTCATATAAACCAATACCTAAGGTGGGGATGGTTGTTCATTATATTATTTTTACAACCAACTTTCATTTTGGGATTGTTAATTCTTTATGTTAGGTTTTAATTAAGGATGAAGAGTTAGAGGTTTTTACCTTATAGATGACTCTTATGCTTATACATCTTATTCCAAACTATTAAAAATTCTATATAATCTTCTCAATCATGCTCCTAGTTTCTATGGGTGAATTATCAATAAAATATACTTTGGATAGCGCATCAAATAGGTTTTCTCTCATTGTTTAGAAGCCCTTTATAGAAGTATACTAGGAATTGATGATCTTCCACAACATGATGAGGAAATCATTAAAATTTCTTTTTGAATCATTCTCAATATTATTTAAAGGTTTCTCCAGTATATTTTATTTTGGTATAGATATCATGCGTTATTTTAGTGATCCAATAGGCTGGGAAAACCTTTATAAGAAAATTATTTGGAGATGATCACATTCATAGATCTATCCCTGTTGTAGGGAGTACAACCACTCTTTAGTAGCTTCCTCAAGTGAAAAGGGAAATTAACTTAACTTGAATTGTTCCACATCCACTACTCTTGTATTGAATATTGACTAAACATAGTTGAACTCCTAAATGTATTGGTTCGAGTATTCTCTAATAAGGTAATGATACATTGGTAATGCATGCATCATATTGACTTGTAGCTCAAAAAAATTTCTTCCACATGCATAGTTAATTGACTTTTGTGGTTAGAAAAATTTGGGGCACAGAGACCCCTTGGGGTTGTTGTGGGTTAAGGTCCATGTTTTTTAGGTTAGAGTGAACACATTATGTTTCACTTGTGTCTTAAAATTTTATTTTTTCAAGGTTTTTTTGAAGACTAATATTTATAACACTAGTTAGTAAAGTAATCTCTATATCAAGGTCAAGATCGAATAGTTCTTCATTATAGTTCCTAATAATGAAAGTTATAGGTTTTTTTAACACTTACTCCCCAACAACGGTTCCACGTTTTGACACAAACCAGTCATGAGGTGTGAAAAAATATATTTATTTTCCTCATAAGTGTGCAGTAGTAGTGGTGAAAAAATTAATCTCCATAGGGAAGTGTTTTAATCATAATAAAATGAGTGAAAATTTAAATTAATGAATATGAATTTATTGACAATGAAGCGAAGAACTTCATTTTTGGAGATCAAATTAAATAATATTGATTGGGATTAGGATTTTATTCCCTCTTGTAATCCAACCACGTTAATATATAAATGAATATTTTGTCCTTATTAATTGTCATAATGATTGGATTAACAATCATACCCCCTTTTCACTGTTGTTTATTTTTACCCTAGATTAAGGTTGATAGAAAATGAATGTATTATACAGATTTTTCTTGGTTGGACTATTCTCTTTGAAATGTTTGAATTTCATATTAGGTCTGATTTGGATCACTTAGTGAATAAAAAATTAGGTATTAAGTTTCCCCAGTTTCCAAATTTGTCAACTATTTCTTATGAACATTATTAGTAATCAACATACACTTCACCACTTCAACCTGAATCACCTAATTAGTGTGATCCAAAACCAAGAATAAGAAGAACAAATTTCATAATGAAATTAATTTAAAATATTCGTATTTGAAATAGAAATACTATTTTATCACATTAAAATTACGAAAACATGAGAAATAAATAATTTAATATGGTCACCTCCACTTCTCCCAAAAAAAGGTTATACCCCTCCACTAAAAGGAAACCAATGGAGGTAGATGGGGAGTATGGCATAATAAATGTTAATTAAACAAAATAAGTAAAATAAGATCATTCAATAGCAGTCACCTCTTAGGTTTATCATCCTCCCATATTGGTGAAACATCCCTGTATTTATAGAGGGAGGTAACCTATTTATCTCACTCATTTTTATCTTTCAATTTATTTCAAATCACTAAATATATCGTTTTAAAGATATTTTGTGTTGAGTTTTCTAAAATCCTTGGTGTTTCCAAATTCTAGTATTGATATACAATTTCTATATGGAGGAGGATCATATATACCATTTAACCAATGGTAGATAACATCTATTATTTCATATCTACCATTGATAAAAAAATCCATTTTATAAAGACTTATTTTACTAGGTCTTCTTCATAATGGTTCATCAGACAATGGATCATGCATGGGGTAATGCCTCTATATCTTCCATTTCTTTTATGGTAGATCACATCTACCACCGGCTCAATAGTAGATCTGGTCTTCCACTAACCCAATATAATATCAAATCTACCATTAAACCAATGGGAGATCATATCTACCATTCTCAGTAGCCACCATAAAAAAAATTCTTTATTTTTCCTAAACTGTGGAATCATCCACAGTCCCAACTTCTTCCTTGTAAAATTAATCATTCAGTTGATGATTCAACCATGAATACTTTTTCATAGTAGCACAGAGTCGAGCATTGGGTGGATTCCTTTACAAATCATGGGTCTCACATGGTATCATGGATGTGCGGCCTCGATGGTGACTCCTTGGAAAAAGAGGTAGTGGTACTTGATCTTGGAAGAAGTGACTCTAAGATTAATGGATGGTGCTACAGTGATATGGAATTGGGGAAATGGTGTAGTAGACTTCATCAAGTCCTCCGTCCTTTATAGTGGATTAATGGAAATCCAGTAGAAAGAATAAGTGTTAAATATCTTATAAAAGATCTTAATAGTGACCGTATAGACACCCAAAGATTATCAATAGTGATCCATGGGTTTTGGTATGAAGAGATGGCATGAGAATAAGGTTTCTATGTGTTCCAAAATGGTTTTTATGAAGATAAAAGAGGGAATCTGATTGTGTCGAGAAAAAGTAGCTAGTATTGGAAAATATTGAATCTACCATTGCAATGATGATAGATCATATATAAAATTTCACCAATGTGTATGATATCCAACATTGTCCCAATGGTAGATAATATCTACAATTATAAAAATAGTGGGTCACTCTAACATTGATACATTGTATTATGTCTTGTTCAATCATGAATAGTGTGAAAGGTGTGGGGCAAGTTCCACATGGCTTGGTTGGTGAAATAGTTATTCTATAACACCAATGGCCATCAATGTGGCCAGAGGGGGATATATTTGGATTGAATGGTTACATATATATGGAAAGGAGCTCATTTTGGTCTTCCACAGGACAAGATATGAACTCAGGTGGGGGCAGGCCTTGGAAGTCTCCAAGGGAATAGATTTTGATCTCTCTCAGTACATAAATTTTGTTTCCCAGTGAGTATATGAAGCATCATCCTAATGTCAATCGATAGAGATAGTGGAGGGTAGTAGGGGATTCATTTAGATATAGTGAACGTGAGAAGAATCTATGATGACATCATTTCATTAAGTGATGAATTGTACCCTAACTAACCATGTCCCAAATATAAAATGATGTTAGGGGTGGTGATCATTTAAAATGAATCTCATATGGTACTCATCTAATAATCCAGTGCTAGGGTGGGATCCCTAGTTCACCTGTACACAAAAACACTGGCCACACATACTGTGAAACCTGAGTGGACTTAGGCCCATCCTCTATGTGTTGCACTCTTATGGCTCATATGCCACCCAGACCTGATTCCCCTTTGCTTCCTCACACACTGTCATCTTGAGAAGGACCTTCTAGTGGTGGCCTGGCTGGCCAGCCCCATGGGGGATGTCTATGTAGTGGGCTGGTACTAGTTAATTGGAAGCCTAGATTGACCTAATTTTATTGGTAAACACAAAAAATATTTGAACAACTTAATTAAATTTAGAAATTGTTTAATATCAACCAAAATATCTTCAATTAAAAATGAAATTCCATATTCATTTAAAAAATTTACTTCAAATTTTATATATTTTATTAATAACATTTAAATACATTTATTTATTAATCTAAAATCATTGAAAAATAATTTAATTATTTTAGAAAAATTATGAAAATATTAGGGAATCAGTAATTCAACATCAAATGTGAAATATCAATTTTCTAATTGTGGTTATTTAATAATTGATGTGAAAAAATGTTTTATTTTATTTTTCACATCGTTTATTCATGAAATGACATGAAAAGAATCAATTATTTTATTTTTGACATCATTTATAAATAATCAATGTGAAAAACATGTCAATAAAAATGAATTTTTTACTAGAACCATCAGTATATAAGTGGATTAAACTATCAAAGGAAACTATTGGTGGTTGTTTAGACCACTAAAATGGGTCTTGGGGTCACCATTTATATTGATTCAGATGGGTCTGGTTTGGAAGTGTGGGTTTCATCATGACATGGGTTCATTATGATATTGATATCATAATGGTAAAGTGAATGGAATTCCATAAAATTTTTTATATGAAATTTGGATGTGTTGATGGGGTATTAAGATTTTTTTAGAATAGTTATTCCATGTGATGTATAATTGATTGGAAGGTTGATGGAACATCTAACATGATAGACTATTTATATATAACTTCACATTAATGTTGTATAAGGAGGGTATGATCACTTAGGGGGATGGTTAATCATGGGTGGGGAGGGATTTGATTTTTGATTTGGTAGCTATTTATTATGATTTCAAACATTGGTATATAGTATAGATGGAATCTATGAACGCCATTGTTGATGGCCTGATGAGTTCATTCACACACCTCACAATGGAACTATGGGACAGTTAAAAACATTATGTCTAATGTTTAATTAAATAAAAAAGTTGGAATTATATATCATAGTGGACGTGGAATCACAAATGGTGGATGAGTTAGTTGGCATGATTTTTAGATGGGATGGGTGGTTTCTCAGTGTTAGTGTAACACCCCGAGATTTTATGAAAAATATTATTTTAATTTAATTTATTTCTTGTGTTGTAAACAACACCATATTATCTTATATTATATGCAAACACTATTCTTGGCTTGTGTTGCACGCAAGAGAAACCTTCCTCAATATCATGTGTTGTACGTAATACTAAGTTTTACTAAACAATGATATATTGTAATAATATTATTAGGAACTAGATGTTATGAATATTAGTAACTAAAATTTTAATTTTATGAAATTTTAATTCATCCTACACATTTTATAGAACATGGTATGCGAACAAAATAATTTTTTTAGGTAAAATATGTATTTTTCAAAAAATGCAGTTTTGTCACATTTTGATGGGACACCGACATTAAATTTAGTTTTTTAAATGTTTATAAGTTCAATTTAACAAAATAAAATTATTATTTTGAATCAGGATATAAAAATTTACATTGGATAAATTTTTGGTATTTTTCTGATAAGTTTCTTATTTTGATGAATAGTAAAAATACACTAAATTTTAATTAAAAACAACTTTTTTCATCGAGATAATTTATATTGTTAAATTATAATATTTAATGGTTTTAAAGTATAAATAGAATATATTTTTACCATTTAATATAATGTAACTCATTAGCATTAATTTATCACTGAATTCATAAGTAAAAACATTTCAATCTTTTGCAACGTTTTAACTTTTAAGACCCATCTTATCAACAGTGGGATTAATTTTAAATTAAATACTGCAACTTAAGTGTTTTGAATTTTAAAAAATGGATTCCATATTTGGAATCATTAGGTCCAAATTATGTTAATAAGATACTTTTTATTTTTAGGCATTATGAATAGTAACTACGACAAATTTTATTTATCATAGTTAAAGGTAAATCGGGTAATTAAAGGTAAATATAATATTATAAAATTACCCTAACACTTGTAATAATATAATTTGATGATTATATTTTTTCCTAAATCATACTTGTGTCAAAATAGAATCTAATATAACCCACTTGTATTTGATTAAGACCTTTTATTTATTTTATTTAAAGGAAAGTGAAATATGTCTCACTCAAACTTCAATAATTAGATTATTTTTAATATAAGGATATACAGAATATAAATTAGATTATAAATACTAATTTGAAAGCTAAAATATTTATATTTATCATGGTAATTTATTTTTAATTTTTAAGAAATATTTAATTACCTTAATAGCTTATACATTAGTGATGTAGAAATTATTTATTTAGTGAAAAATCAATAATATTGTATTTATTAAAATAACAATACCTATCAAAAGAACCATAAACTTGACCAAAAATTATTGGTCACGTATATAAATACCCTAATCATCCAAGGGTCGATTTGTGGACCATTTGGAGCCTTATAAAACTGATTAGGACACTTATATTATTTTATTTTAAATGATGTCAAAGATGTCACCCTCACAATTTAATAAATATAACAATTTAAATGTTGTGATTTTAAGATGATAAATTCGAGTAATAATATTATTATGAATGGTATTATATTTATATTAATCATAATATTTTATTTTTAATTTTTATTCTACAAATAAGTATATTAAACAATTATACAAAAATGATGTAGTAATTATTTTATTAAGAGATATACCAAATAAATGCTTTTAAAAATATTAATATATATAATATTTGAACAAATTAACATGACCCATGATTTTTTTGTTGTATATGACATGTAATTAATCTATCATATAATTCGTTTTGAACATATCTTCAATGTAGTTTTTATTTAAATTAAAATAATGAATAGCGTCAAAATTGACACTATTGATATTTTATAAAAATAACATATTATTAAATTATTTAAAATTCACAAAAGTATATACAAACTACAAAGTTAAAATTATATGGTCAACAAGGTTATAAAGTATCCAATTATGGAAAATTGACAACATTTAATTATGTATTTATAACAATTTATAATTTATAATTTTATTACCACAAATAAAATTAATTAGATTAAATAATGATAAATCAAGTTGGTAAGGTTTAAAATAAACATAAAACATGTATAAATTTTATTTATTGATTATATTACAACCCTATATCTTATAATATTCAAATTGAGTCATTTTTGTTGTTTTTAAGTGTGTTTTCATTTTATTATTAATTAATATTTTTGAGGTTTCCAAAAGTGCCCCTCTCCTCTCCTATATAAGGGCACCTCCTTCCCTCTCCTCTTCACTCAATTTTGAGTCTTAAAGCTCGGAAAACCCCTGTAAATTTCTCTTATCAACCTCTATAGTTATATTATAGAGGTTCTGGTCTTCTCAAAAGACCAAATATAGTGCCTTAAAAGGAAGCATACAAGAGGTGCGTCGAAGAAGAGGTAATCTCTTTTACCGATTCTTTCAAGTTTCTTTCTTCTTCAACTTATTCTTTTTTAGTTGTTTCATTTTAAAGTAATAAAATATGTATCAATAATATACTTATATGTTATTTTAAATATGAAACAACCCCATTTCACTTTCTATCCATCCTACGGAAAACAAAATCACCACGCGTGCGTACGTACAAAATACTGTCTCCACCCCGTGGTGTAATATGTTTTTTCCACCACCACCTTACTTGTATGGGTATAATGGTGTAAAGAACAACTATATATAGTTATTATAACATCATACTGATTCTGAGATATTATATAATCCACTCCAATTCTATTCAATAATTATGGGAATGATATCACCCCTCGTGCGTACGTGCGGATTACCGTCTCCACGACATGATGCGATTCATTCTCCATGTTAACCATTAAAGAATGATTATAAAGTATATATAACGAATAATAATTGTATATATAACATAATAGTTCTACTGGATTTATTTATATATATATATTTCATCTACTTACTTCGATTCAAGTTAATAAGGAATGAAAAACGATGTTCATGTGTACGTATAACCTACCATCTCCATGAACAATGTGTTTCATTTCATTTATCTATCTATTATATATATATATACTAAATATATATGATATATAAATCATGTTTCAGATTCTGGATGTAATTAAATCATGATATAAGTAATACTAATATAAAAAACAACAAGTCCACACACGTATGATAAATGAAATGATTTTACCGAAAACGCTGCCTTAACATAGAATTGACAAAAGAAAAAGTAATATAAAGTCATAAGGGAATCATATATGATATCATAAATATTATTATGGTTTTGTTACAAGTTAATAATATGTTTAAATCCACTATATAGGATTTTCGGACACGTACGGAAGAAACTGGACCTAAGGTAAGGGATAATTTTGCAAATCTCATTTTTATCCGAGATTTCTTATACGTAAGTATTTACTGGGGTTATATTTTTTTCTTCCATTTCCATAAAAATGTTTTTCATAAAGTGTTTAATATTCTTCCATGTATGTTTAAACTCATATTTACCCCTTTTTGACTTTTACTTTGTGTTACGGAATGAATTTTTCTTTTTTTTACCATACATGGTACTTCTTGAATTTTCTGTTAAAAGTACGAGGAGAATGTTTTTTTAACTTATATAGAGTGAATGGATTTTTACGGTTTCATAACGCATAATTTTTATGAAGATTCTTCTAAAATATTTCATTATTATTTTCAACAAAATATTTTTCTTTTAAAATTGAATGACATTTTGTGGTAAGAAAATGATTTTAAAGAAGAAAGGATATTTTCCTCAAGAATTCATTTCAAGTGTTTTGTCTAAACTATTTTTCATCTAAGATGACATTGTTTAATATGATTATTTTTCAAGTATAATGTCTCCATTATTTACATGGTTTGATTCTATTTATGATGAAATGATATTCATTTTTTTTATATGGATTAAATTATGATGGGATGATGTTTATGAAACCCATTTTATTCTTTGGGTTATGATGAAGGATTTATGTTTATTTTGTGGCACAAGTAAGAATGATTTAATTATGAGATGGGTAGGACCTATATCTCCCTATAATGCATTGGGTAAATATTTATATCACATGAGATATACATGACTGGAGTGACAAGTTAATCCAGTTCAGTTATAGAATACCGGAACGAGGATTGAACTCAATTCAGTAAGGGACTTTGTCCACTAAGATGGTCTTGGAAGTAATGCCTTAGCTACTATGGAAATCATATCATGTGATTAATGGTTTTCCACCATTACATGTTTTATTACCATGATATTTTATCATGATTAATGTTCCTTTATGATCTATGCCTTATGTACTTCCATGATTTATTTCTCAAGATTTTGTTGTTTGAACATTACGTTCATGTTTGTTTAAGTTCAAATGTCTGTGATTTGTTTTATTTTCTCCATTCTTACCCTTACTGAGCATTTGAGCTCACCCTTTATATGTTCTCTTTTCCCCAGGATTTATAGAAAGGTTTTAGGTAATAAAACAAAATGGGAATATCTTTATGGGAGATGTTGAAGATCTATCACCATGATTAGAAGATTATGTTCTGAGTTTCCAATGACACTAAACTATTACGGTCCTTGAGTGTTGGTTATTGTTATTTATTAATTATTCTGAAAAAGTAATGTAATGTTCATGTACGTCAAACATGGGTCTCTATAGTTGGTATCAAAGGAATGGTTTAGTTAACCTTTGGAAACTAGGATGTGAAAACTTTAGTGGTTACCCTAGAAGATATTTCTAAGGTATATATAGGGATGTCCCTAAGGTTACATATAAGTATAGTTTATAGTCCTATAATTATGGTAACGATCTTATAATTTAACATAAGATGTTATATATTGAAGGTACTCCCCCTTGATTATGATTTTTTCCTCTCACACTATTATTTTGGGTTTTAGAAAATGGCTGGAAACAGGAAGATTCACGATAATGAAGGATATGATGGACAATGTAATGATATTATTCATGAGCAACCAAATGAAATTGGATCTGGATGTCCACATATAATTATTATGCCTAATCATCAATCTCATAATATGATCAATAATCTCCTCTTTGGTATGTTTCCCGACTCATATACTAATAGAAATATGGAGTTTCATGATGATCATAGAGGAAAGAAAGTTCAATTTCTCTCATGTAAATCATGTGGGATGATGCATCAGGGAAAATGTTTCAAAAGAACTAGAAGATGTTTTGGGTGTGAAAAAGAAGGACACAAAGCCAGTAATTGTAAAGTAAAAGGACCAGTTAACACCATGCACAAGGATAATGTTATTGTTATGACATCAACAACAGTTAAATGTTTTAAAGGTGGAATGTACGGGCATTATGCAAACCAATTCCCTAAGGGAAAATCTCATGAAGATAATCATCATGGTTTTATGGGTAGTATTTATGTTGATGATGATGAAGAGACTACAAATAGTATATGAGATGAAAGAAGTGTTGTTGAATACAATGATGAAGCTCGGCCAATGGTTTAAGAAGGTAGTGGAATGATTGCATGTTTATCAAGAGTAATGTTGTATAATTAATTTAATGGTACTCTGGAATAAAAAAACATATAAGGATCATTAAACTATTGTTTTTAATTAAGTTTTTTGAAAATATATGTTGAATGGTACTGGTAACCATGAAATTTTATTCAGATATTTTTGGAAAGTAGATGATATGCGCATAATGAAGGGATAAGGAGATAATGAAATTTTTGATAATATTAATGATCTCATGACTGATATAAGGACAAAGTGATATCATGGGTTTAGTATATAGATATTCTGGGATCATTCATGTTTTCACAATGATTATATGGTTATACATGTTTCAAGAGAATACATGATTTAGGTATTCACATGTTTGAAATGTGATCAACAAGATATATCTTATGATATATGGGGGATAAATGATGGTATTCACGTGCTTGTTATTTGACCTTTCAAGTAATCGTTTTCTTTATACTATGAGATTTGACAGATTTATTTTGGACAAGACTAAAGATTGGAATGGATTATGTTGGACATCATAGAGGATTATTTAAGGATAGACCTAATTTTTTGATATTATTTATGGAATGTTATAATAGTATAGTTTTAGAAAAAGGAAAACTCATAGGATGAGCGACAACCCGTCGCGTCAGACAAGGCTATGGGAATCAAACCCACATCAGAAGTGCGTCTGGCCTTTATCACATGCCACTGGCCAACAGGAAGTCCTTGGTTAGTATAAATTAGTTTTAATTTATTATGTGGTATGATATATGAAGTATAAGTCCATTTTAGGAACCATATACGATTAATCTCACTATATATGGACTTATGTATATTTAATAACAATTGATAACTATTTGTTTGAGACAGACAGAATGACCTATCATTCTATCGTATGATCTTCCAACACTTCATGAATGACAAATTCAACATCATTTCGTTAAGAGATGAAGTGGAAATTGTTCAAGGAATGACCAACGGTGATATTGTAACAAAATCAAAAAAGTATTTCTTCTACTTCTAATTTTTTCAACATTAGGGAAATGATCATGAAAACCAAAAATGTTGTCCTATTTCCCTCATATCTAATGAATCAGATGGTACCTTAGATCATCACAAATTTATGACTTTGTGATTGTTGGTTTTTTCATATACATGTTCTCTTCCACTCTCCATCAAAACTTGATGGTTAAGTTTCTCTTCCATATCCATATTTTCACCTTGGTTCTCCTATATGGAAACCCAATTATTAGTTAATTTGGGTAACCGTTACATTTTATAATTTAGTTTTTAACATTATGTTTTGGTATTCCTTTTTACGATGTGGGTTTCTATTAAAGAAACTTTCAAGTAGTTTACCATTTATAACCCTGATGAATTTCGAGTGTGAAATTCATTTTAAAGGGGGTAGAATGTAACACCTCGAGATTTTATGAAAAATATTCTTTTAATTTCATTGGTGTATTGTGTTGTAAGAAACCCCATATTAGATTATATTATACACAAACACTATTCTTGGCTTGTGTTTCACGCAAGAGCAACCTTCCTCAATAGTGTGTGTTGTACGCAATACTAAGTTTTACTAAACAATGATATATTGTTGTAATATTATTATGAACTAGTCGTTATGAATATTAGAAACTAAATTTTGAATTTTATGACATTATAATTCATCGTACACATTTTATAGAACATGGTATGAGAACAAAATAAAATTTTCAGGTAAAATAAGTATTTTTCAAAAAATGTAGTTTTGCCGCCTTTCGATGGTGAACCCACATTAAATTTAGTTTTTGACATTTTTATAAGTAAAATTTTTCAAAATAAAATTCTTATTTTGAATCAGGATATAACAATTTACTTTGGATAATTTTTTGATTTTTTTCTGATAAGAATCTTAATTTGATGAATAGTAAAAATATGCTAAATTTTAATTATAAACAACTTTTTTCATCGAGATAATTTATATGGTTAAATGATAATATTGAATGGTTTTAAAGTATAAATAGAATATATTTTCACTATTTAATATAATTTAAGTCATTAGCATTAACTTTACACTGAATTCATAAGTAAAAACATTTCAATATTTTGCAACATTTTAATTTTTTAAACCCATTTTCTCAACAGCGGGATTAATTTTAAATTAAATACTGAAACTTTTGTGTTTTGAATTTGAAAAAATGGAGACCATATTTGGAATAATTAGGTCCAAATTATGTTAATAATTTACCTTTAATTTTTAGTCATTATGAATAGTAACTATGGTAAATTTTATTTACCATAGTTAAAGGTAAATCGAGTAATTAAGGGTAATTATAATATTATAAAATTACCCTAACACTTTTCATAATATAATTGGATGATTGTATTTTTCCTTAAATCATACTTGGGTCGAAATGGAATCTAATGGAACCCAGTTGTATTTCATTCAGACCATTTTTTTAAAGGAATGTGAAATATGTCTCACTCAAAATTTAATAATTAGATTATTTTTAATACAAGGTTATACCAAATATAAATTCGATAATAAATACTCATTTGATAGATAATTTTTTTCATTATCATGGTAATTTAGTTGTAATTTTTAAGAAATATTTATTTACCTTAATAACTTATACATTAATGATGTAGAAATTAGTTATTTAGTGAAAAATCAATAATATAGTTTTCATAAAAATACCAATACCTACCAAAAGGACCAGAAACTTGACAAAAAAAATATTGGTCGAGTATATCTATACCCTAATCATCCAAGGGTATATTTGGAACCATTTAGAGCCTTATAAAACCGATTAAGACATTTATATTATTTTATTTTAAATGATGTCAAAGATGTCAGCTTCATAATTTAATAAATATAACAATTTAAATGTTGTGATTTTAAGATTATAAAATAGAGTAAAAAAAATATTATTAAATTTATTATATTTATAGTCATCATAATATTTTATTTTTAATTTTTATGCAATAAATAAGTATATTAAATAATTATACAAAAATGTGGTAGTAATTATTTTATTAAGAGATATACCAAATAAATGGTATTAAAAATATTAAAATAAATAATATATGAACACATTAATGTTCCCCATGAATTGTTTTGATGAATATGACATGTTTGGAATATATTATATATTTTTTTCGAACATATAGTCTTTGTGGTTTTTATTTAAATTCAAATAATGAATAGTGTCAAAATTGACACTATTGATATTTTATAAAAATAACATATTATTAAATTATTTAAAAATCACCAAAATATTTAAAAACTGAAAATTGAAAATTATATTGTAGAAATGGTTCTAAAGTATCCAATTATGGGAAATTGAAAACATTTAAGTATGTATTTATAAAAATTTAATATTTATAATTTTATTAAAACAAATAAAATTAAATAGATTAAATAATGATAAATCAAGTTGATAAGGTTTAAAATAAACATAAAACCTGTATAAATTTTATTGGATGATGATATTAAAACCATATCTCATCTCATATTATAATTTAGTCATTTTTGGAGGTTTTTAAGTGAGGTTTCATTTTATTATTAATTAATATTTTTAAGGTTTCCAAAAGTGCCCCTCCCCTCTCCTATATAAGGGAACCTCCTTCCCTCTCCTCTTCAATAAATTTTGAGCCTTCAAGATTGGCCAACCCATGAAAATTTCTATTCTAGACCTCTATAGTTATATTATAGAGGTTCTTTTCTTCTCAAAAGAGCTACTCTAGTGCCTTAAGAGGAAGCTTAAAAGAGGTGCGTCGAAGAAGAGGTAATCTCTTCTACCGATTATTTTAACATTCTTTCTTCTTAAACTTCTTCTTCATTAGTTTTTTAATTATAAGTTAATAACATAAGTATCACTAATATACTAATATGTCATTATAAATATGAAGAAACCCCATTTCACCTTCTATCCATCCTACATAAAATGAAATCACTTCGCGTGCGTACGTATGGAATACCGTCTCCATGTGGTGGTGTAATATGTTTTTTCCACCACCACCATACATGGATGGGTATAATGGTGTAGATAATAACTATGTATGGTTATTATAACATCATAATGATTATAAGATATTATATCATCCACTCCAATTCCATTCAATAATTATGGGAATGATATCATCGCTCGTGCGTATGTACGGATTACCATCTCCACGATGCATTGAGATTCATTCTCCATGTTAACCATTCAAGAATTATTATAAAGTATATACAATGAATAATAATGGTATATATAACATAATAATTCTACTAGATTTATGTATATATATATGTCATCTACTTCGATTCAAGTCAACAAGGAAAGAAAAACACCGTTCATGCGTACGTACGGCCTACCGTCTCCGTGAAGGTGTGTTTCATTTAATTTATCTATATTATATATATATATACTGAATATATATGATATATAAATCATGTTTTACATTCTTGAAGTAAGAAAATAATGATATAATTAATAATAATATCGAGAACAACAAGTCCAAACACGTACGATAAATGAAACGATTTTACCAAAAACACTGCTCTAACATGGAATTAACAAAAGAACAGGTAATATAAAGTCTTAAGTGAATCATATATGATATCATAAATATTATTATGGTTCTTTTACAAGTTAATAATATGTCTAAACCCACTATATAGGATTTTCGTACACGTACGAATGAAATTGTTCCTAATGTAAGGGATAATTTTTAAAATCTCATTTTTATCTGAGATTGCTTATACGTAAGTATTTACTCGGGTTATATATCTTTTTTCATCCATGTCCATAAAAATGTTTTTCATAAAGTGTTTATTATTTTTTCCATGTATGTTTAAAGTCATGTTTACCCATTTTTGACTTTTTATTTTTGTTATGGAAGGAATCATTCTTTTGTTTACCATACATAGTACTTTTTGACTTTTCCATTAAAAGTACAAGGAGAATGTTTTTTTAACCTATATAGCAAGAATGGATTTTTATGGTTTCATAATGCCCAATTTTCATGAATATTCCTCTACAAAATTTCATTATTATTTTCAAGAAAATCCTTTTCTTTTAAAATTGAATGGCATTTTGTGATAAGAAAATGATTTTAAAGAAGAAAGGATATTTTCCTCAAGAATTAATTTCAAGTGTTTTGTCAAAACTATTTTCCATATAAGATGATATTATTTAGTATGATTATGTTTCAAGTATAATTTCTCTATTATTTACATGGTTTGATTCTTTTTATGATGAAATGATATCCATTTTTTATATGGATTACGTTATGATGGGATGATGTTTATGAAACCCATTTTATTCTTTGTGTTATGATGAATGATTTAGGTTTATTGTGTGGCATAAGTAAGAATGATTTAATAATGAGATGGGTGGGAACTATATCTCCCTCCAATGCATTGGGTAAAGATTTATATCTCATGATATAGACATGGCTGGAATGGCAAGTTAATCCAGTTCAGTTATACATGACTAGAATGAGTATTGAACTTGATTCAATAAGGGACATTGTCCACTAAGATGGTCTTTACAGCAATGCCTTTGCTACTTTGGAAATCATATAATGTGCTTAATAGTTTTCCACAATTACATGTTTTATTCCCATGCTATTTTGTCATGATTAATGTTCCTTTATGATCTATGCCTTATGTATTGACAAGATTTATTTATCAAGATTTTGATGTTTAAACTTTATGTTCATGTTTTTTAAAGTTCAAATGTATGTGATTTGTTTTATTTTCTCCATGCTTACCCTTACTGAGAATTTGAGCTCACCCTTTATATGTTTTCTTTTCCCCATGATTTAAAGAAAGGTTTTAGGTAAGAAAACAAAAGGGGAAGATCCTTATGGGAGATGTTGAAGATCTCTCACCATGATTAGAACATTATGTTCCGGGATTCCAAAGACACTAAACTATCATGGTCCTTGAGTGCTGGTTATTGTTATGTATTAATTATTCCGCAAAAGTAATGTAATGTCCATGTACATCAAGTGTGGGTCTCTACAATTCGGATAGTTTTTTCAGTTTGTTTATTTTTCATATATGCATATGTCATCATCCCATAGAAGATCACGTATAATCATGAATGGTTCACATGAAATTTTAGATACTAGTTATATTATCAAATATGTATATTTGGAATGATGTTGTAGGATATTTAAATTTCTTTCACTTTTTTATGATGTTATTCTTATTATTTATCACTAGTATGTAAATTCTCCCTACTATCACCTTATATACCCTAACTATTTATCAATAGGCTCTAGTGTATAATAGAATAATTACTAAATTTTAGTGACACTATAATACATTAACTATAGTCTGAGCTGGGTCGGGTTCTAATAAAGTGGAATCAAATCAAGGTGGTTACTGAAGGTTCTGGGGGTGCAACATAAGTAGTTAGAACTGTTTCCCATAATGGTTTTTTACATTTTCTTTAGATAATCCATAGAACTGGATAAAAACTACCTCAAAATATTAATAGAGATTATATTTTCACATATAATTTATAATTCATTTATAAGCATGAATTAACTTATCAATTTAATTGTTTATTTGATAATACATTCAGTTTACCTTCTTTTCATACCATAATTATGATAAAACACCAAAAAGATAATTCCTCTAGTGATATAGACACATGCTCTATGAATCTCAGAATGTCATTGATGGAGCTATTGGTTTTGGAATAGATGTACCAATCATCCTAAATCATTCACCATTGACTGTAATAAGACTTCCTTTAACCTTGAAGAATTATTCTTTCTTATCCTGGTCTTGATAGGGTAGAGGAGGATTATTTTATATCATTCTTGTGAACATTATTAAGACAATTATCTTCATTAATGAAATAATTTTCATTATAAAATTTATTATGCACAAAAATTAACATGAAGATAGAAAATATATAATTTTGGTTATATACCAAGGGTTAGAAAATTTGTTATTTCACAAAGTCCCTTAACTAAATTCTGTATTCTAATTAAACCCCACATAATTATAATAATAATATCATATAATATTATTGTTCTAAAATGAAAGTATTTAAATATAATATATTAAAAAATTCTTATTTATTTAAATATATTTAAACATATATATCATTCCCATCAGGCCCTATACATGGATTATCAAACCACCTTGTCATTAGCTAAACATAAAATAGTAAATATTTATTGAAATAAATAAATATCATTATAGAAATCATTATTTTAAAAAAACAAATATTATATATACTAATTAATGAGTAAATATTTATTAAATACCCGACTCACATACACACATATATAATATATAACAGGTGATTAGATTTATTCGATCAATATAACATGAATAATAATTATTTCTTGGTTTGGAGGATAATATTTGTTCCAATGTTAAATAAAAATAAAATTTATTATGATTCTAGATGCACATAGTGAATGACTGTCTATGCCTATTTATTAATACCATTAGACAAAATTTCCTAATGTCTAGAGTAATGTATATAAACACATCGTGGAACACATATAGAAAGGAATTAATGTCATAATAAAAATAATTTCATACAAACACATACTAGGTACTATAATCAATTTATATCAATATCTCATCAAGTAGGTTTCTTACTTATGTCATCATACTATAAGATGTGTTTATCATTATTTTAATACCTAAAATGAACTTTTGAAAAACCCACCATATCCATGGACATAATTAGACAATTCTATCAGAATAGAAGGGTATTGAAAATGAATATTTGGTTTGTAAAGGGAAAATCATTTTTTGAGTTATTAAATTACTATCATATAAATTACAACATAACCATCATAACATACACCACCACTATCAAATATTATCATGATTTTTTAAAATTCATCAAAGTACACAATTCATGATTATTATCATTAATTTTTTTAATTCTAAGAACCAATACACATGTATATAAATTAGAATATCCAATGACACCTAAAACATATGGAATTACTATTGGATGGTCTTCTCTCACAAACTCCCTCCAAAGAGATTATGAAGTAAAATCATTGAGAGAATAAGTTTAAATGATATATGAGCCTCCATCACCTGATAGTAAGACATCATCCTTGTCCTTCTAGATGGTTTCATAGAGACTATATGACATAAGTTTAAGATTATTTTCTTCGAAATTCAATTTTATCATTATAGTGACAAATTTATATAATATATTTATATTATAAATAATATAAGGTCATTATGAAATTTATATTATGTATAATAACACTCAAAATATGATAACTTTTTTGTTAATACTTAGACATTTTAATACACACAGAATCAAATTTATAACATTAGTTGGTTCTAGGAAACTAACTCCAACAGACTACCACTTTATCTAGATTAACCGGTAACCAATTTATTTCATCTAGATATCAAATTATATTAATTATTATACTAAGATAATTCTATATCCCATAAGTTTTGAATCTTCTTTATCCTAGATACTTTAATTATTATAATGTCACCCCTCTATAAAAAAAATCAAGGGGTGATACTTCATAAGAATATTATTTTCTTATTTATGTGAACTTTTCTCATTTCATATATCCAACCTTATAGTGTCATCACTATAAAATGTGATATAATATTTACTAGTATATGCCACATCAAGTTCCTAGATGGTATAGTGTATCCAAACTACTTTTTTAGGTGCATTAAAATCTATAATATATTAATAACTTTTTCTAAAATTGATAACCACTATATTTTTAAGCTCTTAATTCTTATAGATCCTATAATAAGGTATATTCATACCCTGATAATAATTTTATATCAATTTTCTCTATATGGAAACTAGCATGTGTGTATTTGTTGATGACTAGTTTATTATCTAATCCATAAACTAAGAATATATCTTTATTGTGCCTTGAAAACATTATAATAATATTTGAAATAGTTTAAGGTTATTCTACTAGGTATAAATGATATATTCCAACCATGCCCAAGGATTAGAAAATATCAGGGTTGGCACATAACATGACATACATGAAAAACTAAACCATAGATGCATAATTAATCCCGATCATCCTCTCTCTATCTCTCCACCCTCTTATATAAAGGGATACATTTTTTTTTGATAAATATACTTTATGTGACATTGGCTTTAATTCACTTTAAAATATTCCATACCCAATCACTTTATTACATTTTCAACACATATACCAAGACTTAGTTCCAAAATCCACTTAGTTTAAAAATTATGGATATTGATATCTAAAATATAAGTTACATCACCTAAGTATTTCATTTAATTTTTTTTAACCTTTTACTAATTTATGGTAAGTCTGGTATCTCATTTCACATCAATAATATATCATCAACATATACTATAAGAAAAATTATTGGACTCATGCTAAACCACTTGTAAGAACAGGTCCCAAATTCTATCTTTATGAAAAAATTAGCTTATAGATTCAACAAAATGAAAGTCCCATGATCAAGAACCTTTTATAAAACCATAAATAGATATATAAAACTTTTATTACTTATTATTAAACTTTAGATTAAAAACCCATTCTGGTTGTTTCATGTAGAAATATTCTATAAGTCTCTTATGTCTATTTTTACATCCATTTTCTAAATTCCATAATAATGGCATGATTATATGGAATTTAGAATTCTAATAGATCTCATCATTGTGACTGGAGATATGATTTAATCATTTTCTAGGCCTTATCATTTCTTAAACCCATTAGTAACTAGTCATGTCTTATAGGTACTTACTTTTCCATCCATGATCTATTTCTTATTGAATATTCATTTTCACCATATTGGATTTACATTCATTGGAGTATCAATAAAATTGAAAACTTGTTTCTAGTAAATAAAATTCATTTCATAATTCATATATTCTTTCCACCTATAAAATTTTGTGATACATATTGTTTTTATATAGAAAAATGTATCATAATTAGAAACTAATAATGAGTCACAATACTTAGTGTTAAAAATACCATATATCTATGGTTCTATAACGTCCCTAGTCTACAATACTTATGTATCTAATACAACTTACCCAATAAGGAATTTGAAAAAAATACTATACTGAATCTTATGTATCTTGAGCCTTGATTTCATTGAATTCAATCTCGATTCCATGATTTATTTAGAATATGTATTCCGTCTTAGGGAATATAAAATTTCTTTAAACTATTACCTTTTTAGTGAGGAGTCATATTGAAAATATCAACTTAATTTCTCAGGATATAATATAATGATACACTTTGGTCTATATGAATTATGGTTGTTGCTAAATATAATCTTAACAAATAATCCACAACCCCTGTGATGAACATGTGACAGAAATAATTTCCTTCCCACTCCATAAATATAATGGAATTTTATCTTACAATTTAGTTTGAACTTGATTTAGTTTGTATGCTTCAATATATAATTCATATCCCAAAAAAGATAATGGATGATCTCTATGACTCATCCCTGGTATCACCATGTCCATCAAGGTAAAATTTACCCTTTCATTAAAACCATTCCAATGTATTTTATAAGTAGGAATGAGTTGATATATAATCCCAAACTCCCTTATATAATTAATAAAATATTGGTTATGATACTCTCTTCCACTATCGAAGTGAAATTTATTTGTCACATTACCAACCTAACTCTCTACATTATTCATGTTATCCTTAAATATATCATTTGATTCAAAATTATACTTCATTATTTATACATTCCCATATCAACCAAATTAATTTATAAAAGTTAATAAGTAATTGAATCCACCCCTAGATTCAACTATAAAAGGTCAACAAATATCTTTATGCACCAATTTAATAATCTCTATGACTCTATCACCCCTTTCACTAAATGGATATTTGATCATTTTCCTTGAAAAAAAGCATGATATAAACCAAGTGTATCTAGTTTAAAGTAATTAAAGGACTCTTATATATATATATATATATATATTTATGATCCTCCCATTTACATGAAAATATTGGTGATACCACAACTTATTTTGATTTTCATCCTGAAAACCATATTTATTACAAATTCCAATAACTAGGATTTCATTTTCTTATATGTAAATTCCATTATTAAGCTTTATCATCCCAAAACATATTCTCTATTTATAAAATCTTCATCTATAATTTTAAAACATTAAAATAAATCTATTCATATATAATATAGAAACAAATATGTTTGTTTTTTGTAAAAATGGGAACAAAATTATAATTATTCAAAACATGAAGTAAACCCATTAGCTATGTAAGACAGTAGTCTATAATAACTAGTGTAGCCCACTATACTCCATGGGTAGCTCAAAATCTACCTCACCTCTAGGAACCTTCGTAGATCTTTATGGTTCCAATATTTGGATACTAATGTGAGTATAAAAGGATATATCTAATAATAAATAAATTGAAATGAAAATATTTCATTCAATTTAGAGAACACCTGAAGCTTACCCTTTCTTATTCATTGAGGAAAACATTATTCTTCTACCAGCCCTTCTTGCCACATACAAAACACACTACCTCATGCTTCTTATCTTTCCCCTTGACCCAATTTCTCTTGGACATGTAGTGTAATGGTTACTTGGATTTGTTATTAGTATTGGGTGTCTTCTCCATAAACATCCTTATATACATTATAAGGAATATTTTTTTACTTTATATCCTTATCCAGTAGTCGAATCATAGTGAGGAAAGCTAATATTTTCTACTCAATATTTTTAAAATGAAAATTAATAATAAAATTTTAGAATCATTAAGGAAGTGAAGAAACCATGAGTTCCATGCATGATTTTTTGAGTAGCTCGAAACCCTTAATTATTGGACACTAAATATATCTGATTATCATGATTACATGAGGGAGGACCAGGGAATAATCTACAAGATTATAAATAAATATTACCTTAGAAATATTGTACCTATCTTATCTACCAAACTCTTGATAAAAAAATCATTGAGATGGGATAAAATTTTGTATGAATCCATGCCTTTGGGAAGCCTCTAAAGAGCACTAGCCATGGATGATAAGATGGGGAATTGTACATATAATGGTTCACCCAAATTGTTTTAGAAGACAATATTATTATCCTCAATTATGTAATTGAAATGAATTATAAGAATTTTGGACTCTAACAAATAAAACATACTCTCTTGGAGTATTAAGACATTCAAGTGTATGTATCACTCTTGAATGTTCACATTAGATTCAAAATTTTCTTTCTATTATATTGATTGTTAGGATGTTTTCGAGTTGTGATTATGTGACATTTTTTACCAAAAATAAAATTATGTTTTAATACATTAATATGATTACCATGCATGACATAGTAAATTTAATTTAATTTACATTCCCCAATTTTTTCAAATCTAAACAGCACTAACCACTGGATTGAGAACCTCTAATCTCATGGATATTCTATTGTCTAGAATCCATGTTTCTCCTATAAAAATTTAGTCTTGGTCCTATAAAATTATTCAAAGGTATTCATGTTGGTGGTCAGAAAAACTACAATAAATATAAGCTCCATGATACATTTAGTGGACCCCCATCCTAAAAACATGGATATATATTTCCTCAACACTTGAATCTAAGTTAAAAATAGTCTATATTAGGTATTTAATCCTTGATTCAAACTTCGTTATATGGACCCAAAATATTAGTTATATCTCCCCAGTAAATGAAATCACCCAAACTTGATATGACCAATAACTTTGAACTATGGTTGAATTCTAACTCAGGTAATGGAAGAATTTTCTTAAAATAGTATTTAATTGAGATATTTTATTTATTATTATGTGTAAATATTATTTATTTTAACTTTTTACATGTTGGTAAATATTATTTGGATTTTATATAATAAATTATTCATGTTTGATAAAATAATTTATACATAATGAGTTTATTTTATTTTATCTTAGCATGATTTATATTTTATTTAATTCATGTCATCATGTTTAAATATCAAATAAACATTCCATCACATAAATAAATAAATAACCATACACTATAAAAAATAAAATAAACATGTCGTATGATCATGAAATTTAACTACTAGTTAATTTATCAATCGAACAATAAACCAAACCTTATCCCAAGGGTGATAACTCATTGAGTTGGGTATGGGTATATTTGTAGAATTACCCCTTTATAATGTGTATCTACTTGGTTTGTTCCACCTTTTGTCAATCTAGAACCGTCTATTATCCCTAGGGAGATCTATCATTTACCTATACACTCTCAAACACAGTTAAAGGGAACTAGTGGTTTAGGGTAACATAAAAAAAGTAGACACACTAGACCATACATAATAGTGAGATGGGATGATACATAAATCATCATATTTAATTTAGTAATAAATTTATAATAACCCTCGTGTAAGAAATAATTAAAAAAAAGTAAAACCCAACACATATATAGCCCAGATAATATTATAATCAGCCACACATGAAAGAACTACACATTTAAACAAGATATTATTCATTTAAAACATTATTTACTAATACAAACCTCTTTAATTAAAAAATTAATTACCTTATTAATTAATTAATTCATTTTTATTTGGTATATATATAAATATTCTTTGATATTCCAAACTATAATAATGTTAAATAAATTTTTTTATTTAAAATTTTTTACGCACAAGATGTGCAATGAAATATCTTAGGATACCATCAAAACCAGAACCATACATAATCTGTCACTAGACAAAAGGGGGTTACTGATCCCCATGGGATTGAGACAAGTTTCAGGGAATCATATTATAAATTGGGATAATTTTTCAATGAATAAAATTATATAAAAATTATTTTTCTCTTGAAAATTATACATGAATAATATATGAGTTAGAATTCCATGCCAAATGAGATCAACTAATAAATAAAAACAAACAATATAAATGAATTCAAAATAACTCCCTTATATAACCCCTAAACCCATCATAATGTTGTATCTCTAATTCCTAATCTAAAATATATAGATATAATTAATCTTACTGATAAAATAAATGAATAATTTATTTAAAGTGAAGAACTAGCCAGTCAATCTCTGAATGTAAATATCAAGACTAGTTGAATATCATACTAAATCAAGTAATTAGAATAGCTAGCTGATGCAATAAACAAAACTGAATATATACTAACCTTAAAAGTATAAGTTAATCAATACTATGAAGGTGTCGATAAGCTAAACCAGAACCCTAAAATTGAAATGTGATAATATAAGTGTGAGAAAAAAATACTAAATACGCCAACACCAAAATTTCCACATTCTAAACCATTAATTAAAAATATAATTTCAGGATTTATTGAAATATAGATATAAAAATATGGTTTCTATAAATACATTGAATAAAATGAAATATCATTGCAAAAATACCTCCCAAAAAATGATCACCATTTTTTAAAAGAGAAATGGAACGGTAGAACTGAAACCATTTTTCCAAAAAGGGTAAACCATTTAAAAAAATATTATATGTCCTAAAACCATAATTTTTAATGCAACAAAAAAATTAATTCTTTTCTTTAAAACTGTTTTCAAACCAAGAAAATAGGTCATTAAAAATTTATTCACAATAAAAAACATTTTATTCATATTTTATCAATTTTTTTTTAAAATCCTTATTCAAACAATAATGATTTTCTATTTCAAAAAAACCACTCATTTCAGATAATTTCAAAAATAAATTTGAAATTTATTCCCAATACATAAAAATAGAATAAGCCACAATAGGCACCCATGCATCTAAAACTTAATAAAATGGATAAAAAGAACATGATAGTAATAAATAAAAAATAGGTAGTGGTGGAATAAAAGAAAAAACTAAATCATCTATATCATCATAAAATAGGGTATTGCATCACGGGAAACACCTTAATTTTCTACTAATAGGGATGAAAAATCATGATAAGGAACCAAGTCTTCTTGTACTATACCCATCCACTTCATCGATAGTCCTATTAAACTATCTATAAAAAAACCCAGAGATCCTTCACTACCATGGGAATAAATGTTTTTTCCTATATGACACAGTACCGCTCTCAGTGATGAGGTGTAACTGGGAAACATTCACTATAATAAAAATTTTATAAACTATGTCTTTCATTTATACATGTCACATACTATATTTTTGGGACACCCAAGACATGTAAAATAGAGTTGAGTAATCAATAATCACATTAAAAAGTAGAAATCATTTTAATGAAACATACATCTCACCTCCAACACCCCCATAAAAATCATCCACATACTTAATAAAAGTATAATCATCACAACATGCACAAAAAATTACAAATAACCCTAAAAGGTCTATGATCCAAAATTAAAAAAACAATCACATAATAATAACTATGGGACCCATACACTGTGGAAAATAACATAATGTTCCAAACAAGTCATTAAAACATAACACTTGGAATTTCAAGTCATTTTACCCACATTTTTAATCCATTAAATACTATATCATACATCACTTGAAACATATTTTTTAATAAATTAAAAACCTTTTAAGTATAAAACCATCTCTTTGAAAACAATATAAAAATAATTTCGAAATTTATTTTAAGAATTACCCCACTTCAATTAAAAACCTTTAAGGCTCCAACATACCATCCATTAATTTGTTTTACAATCCAAAAAACCAAATACATTTACAAACCTCACACATTATTCCAAAAATTTCTTTAAACCTCTTATCAACAAATGAAAATTTCAAGTATCCATCGAAACATTACGAAAAAAATAGAGGAATCACATTGTTATTCCAAAACAAAATTATAAATTTCAAAAAATATATTTAATATCATTTCAAAAATATTTTATATTTTTAGAATGTATATTTTAGAAAACTCATATTTGGAAAAATCATCAAAATAGGAAATCTATTCACATTATAATAAAACCAAGACCAAAAATTGATTCCTTTATATAAATCCTATCAACGCATTTGATAATGTGAGTAGGAAATTAAACCAAAATTTTATAACCCTAAGTAATCTTTGGTAAATGAATTAAAAGTTATGGAATGGTAAAAACAAACTCAAATAAATGGTGAGAGGTCTAGAGTATCAAATTTGGATTGAAGGAGACTCAAATAAGGGATCACAAGCCATATGAACAAGAAGAATAAAAAATAAGGCCATTTTGATACTCTAGGGTTTATCCAAATAAAAAAATAATGGGACAAGAGGAAAATAGTGAGGAAATATATTAGAGCGGTAATTGTACACAATAAATTTAATATTTGTCCAATAATAACCAAGAAAACCTAAAAAAATATCTAAAGTGAGAGGTGATAATAAGTGGTATGTGCATGTGAGGGAGGGGGATCAACCAGGGGTGTAATGTGACATAGGGGAGGAGAAGAAAAGGCTAAAAAATATAATAACATTTAGGGTAATAAATTTAAATTCTGAATATTTTATTTCTTAGGAACCTACATGGTTATTCGTAATGGTTTAACAAAATTTTAGGTACCGATGTGGTCAACACTCAACATCCCTTGTCCTCCTCACATCCCAAGGATCCTGTACAATTCAACTAGTCATTCTCTAAGCGTTCCAAATGTCATGACCCAATTAAATAACCAAATTCTCCATTTCTATATTATTACTTTTAACCATGCATAATATGTGTGACTCCTATAAACCATTAAAAAAATAAATTCCAATACACAAATAAATTAAACAAAAATAACATGTAATTATATATATTAATATAAAATAATGTCCACATTGATGTGATGAGTGTCACATTTATCCCCACCCCACCACTATCTACACCCATAAAGTCTTGGGTCAAAATAGAGGAGAACATTAAACGATTTTTATTTTAAACCCTCAATGTAGAATATATTTCCTCAAAAAACTATATAAATCTTCAAGAAAAATTAATCTTCATCAATCTGGGTACACTCTTAATCTAATAACACCCTTTACGGAATGAGTGACCTAACATAGGTCTCCCCACCACATAAAATTGATCTAAAATGTTTAAAAAAACATAAAAACTCTTTTCCATAAAGCGTGAAGAGATTTCCAAATAACCAAATTCCCAAAATATTCAAATAGTACCAAAAGGAACCTATAGTCATCTACAACCGCAAGAAAATATTGTATATATAAAGAGATAACCAAACTATTAAACATCCTAAAATATCATAATGTTGGCTTACCTAATAAATGGAATCCCAAATTCATGGAGCAAAACATCAGGAGACATACCTCACTAAGAAAATGAGATGGTATAACCCTAATTTCACAGTCTAAATATTATTTAACTTTGGTCCAAATCCATATAATATAATCTTAGAGTGATTTCAATAGAAAACACATCTCGGAGGAACCTACAATCCAACCAGAACCATGCTATATTCCCAATCACCCATACACATAACCTAGGGTTTTAAAATGGGAAATATAGTAATAGTGAAAAATATCATGGTACACATCATGTAGAAGAAACAAAAAATCACAACAAATGGGGAATGAACATCTAGAAAAAAATCTTCTCATACAGAGAAACCAAGGCTCACCCAAACTATGAAACTAGATAATGATTTATTTAAGACCTAACTGATTCAAACTAATAAGTCATGAATAAAAAATAGGTTTTCATCCAAAGTGATACAACTAAACTCTAAAATGATATATCAAGTGATAGAAACCCCATTCATCTTAAACATATCCAATAGTAGTAAAAAAACCTCCCCGAATAAAATAATCACCTAAAACTTGATTCAAAATATGTGTATCTAAGAAAACTAACCCACGTTGGTATAACTATCAAACCAAGGGTCAAAACTGAACCCACTCAATCTTTATGGTCCCCAAAAAGTTCCACTAGAAAGATACATCCTTGGATTAATCCAAGAGACATTTATATTTGGAGAGAGAAATACCTAAAACTATATTCATTTCCTTGATAATGTTAAAATAGATTGGTGGAATGGTAACCCAAATACAAGCACTATACATTTACACTAGAAACTTCTTGGAGGAACACATTAAATAACAAGAGACATGTGATCAACTCAGTCATGTATCCAAAAATCACAATAATATATTCTAAAATAAAATAATGGATGAAACCAAACAAAAAATTCATCTAAACCCACATAACTATTATAAAAAAATTTCCCATTAGAAAAGTTTCCCAAAACTAGTTTTGAAATCTAATTCACCATTTGAATAATTCTTTATTTCATGAAAAACAAAAAAACCATTTTATAATTTCAACCCCAATCCAAAACCCAACATGGTCAATTTAAAATGTTTCCAAAACAAACATCAAATTATACACTAATTTCATATTAAAAAAAATTCCAAAACATTATCATTTTGAATTAGTCTTAACCCAATATATTAATGTTTAAATCCCAACATTCGACAAAATATAAATATGGGAGAAAAACCATCTTCCCTTAAAATGATAATCCCACCATTTAAAAGTTATAAATTAATTTTTGAAAACTAGGAAAAACCATTCAACTAATATTAAAAAAAGATAAAATTTAGAAACCACTACCATTCTTAAAAACAAAATATCACCTTTATTATTTTAGTTAGTTTTGAAAAACACATTACCCACATAATTTTTTCAAAAAATATCCAACTATTTTGAAACCAATGAATTTTAAAAATTAAAAAAATGAAATCAACCACTTCACAAACAATACCCAAGGCCTTATTTCAAATATTTTTTTAATTTATCATGAAATATATTCTCTATACATGGAATTATATTAAAAATGGAATAATAGAATCCACAAAATTCCAATCAAATGATTCCAATTTGGCATGAGAATCTCCTTGATCTTTTTTACATTTCCCAAACAATATAAGCAATACAATAGTCTAGGGGTATAAATAGTAAAACCGAATGTGATGAAAAATAACTCCAAACATGGTCATGTGGTTGACTCCACGTTCTAATCTTGTAATGGTCCCTAGAGTATGTTTGGAATCAATATCATGATTAATATATTGTCTATTAGGCGTTATAAGACATCCCTACCACTTGATTACCTTTTCTATATGTATCTGAAATCACCAAATATAACCAATAAGTAATCTAATACAATTCCAATGATAATAAAAGCATCCAAAATCAATAATAAAAATAGAATCGAAAAATAAAAATTATAATCCCATATACCATGGAAACTCAAGGCAATGGGAAGGAAGGATCTAGCTAGAGTGTTCTTGAACTAACTTCATGAGTTCCAAGGAAATTTCCTAAATCGATTCAACCACAAGACAGATAAAATAACCTAATGGACCTTAATAAATATATTCTACCACTGAAGAACCTATTATTTGATACCCTTTATAACAAACCATCCCTACCTTCCATCAGAACTAATACCTGGGCCAGTATTCCTCTGGTATGAAGGGCGTTTCTAGTCCCCATTTTCGAGATGCAAGTTCCAGTGAATCAAAAACAAGCCTTGCGAAAAAATTCTCACATGAATTATAGTAAATCAAAATCGATTTTATTCCTAAAATACATCATGAACCATCTATGGTTCGAGAATCAACACAAAATTATATCGATTAATAAATAAAAATAAAAATATAAAAACAGATTCCAAATATATTCATTAGCTCACACAAACACCCTCTGTAACATCCCAAGATTTTGAAAATAAATTTAATATTGAAGGCATGAAACAATCAATTAATAAAAAGAACTATGTTATAACCTATCTAGTAAACATAATTTTTACACCTCTCTGATTTTAATTTTGAAAAACTAACATACACGGTAGAGTTCAAAAAGATATTTAGAGTCTGACAAGACAAACTTAATTCTTGGTGAATAGTAACATACCCTTATGAATAGTAATATGAATGTTTTAATAACCCTTATTAATATTAAATATTATTATTATTTTATTGTATAAGGTTATAAGACAATGAGATCTTGATTAATTTTTCACGGTGATATAAAACGAATTATAGTATTAAAATTCTTATTTTTCAAATTAATTTTATTTAAAAATTAAATTAATAATATTTGGAAAATTAATTTCAAAAAAATGAGTTCATTTTTTAATTATAAAAATATTAAAATCATTAGAGTGAATATTTGGGATTTTTCTGAAATACTCATATTTTTGATGAATAATAAAATATGATACTTTACTATATATATACATTATCAGTTAAACTCACTATTCATATCTTAATGGCTAATGTAAACACACTTGGTTTTAACTAACATACGAATATTACTATTTTTGGTCACAAGAATCAATATTATTGGTTGTATATGGAAAAATAATAAAATAATGAGTAAAATAATGGGAAAACCCTCATCTCCTCTACAATACCCCCCCCCCACTCTGTCTTCTATTCACTCTTATAAGAATTGAATTTAATATAATTATGGCCCATATAAAATTATCTTCTAACCACCAACATCCAAGATCTCTTGGTCTTTCCAAAAGACCAAAACCACTTCCCAAAAAGAGGCTCTCAAGATAGTTATTTCCATAGGTAAAGAATCTTTCTTTTTTCCTTTAGTTTCATTTAAATGTATCTTGTTTTGTTATTCTCACATAACATCCTCTATAAAATTGATACTTATAACTAAATTATTAACTATATACTGTAAATATACCATGTTAATTTAATAACCATTATAAATATTCTTACTCTCTATCTCCCTCTCTTATAAATGAAACCATTGTCCAAGAGGTTCTAATTTACAACCTTTGTGGATGACAAAGTTTTGTTCTTAAATTTCTATATCATTACTTGTAATCAAAACAATTATATGGTTGAAAGAGACTATAATATAACTATTATAACCTAATTAATATTTTGGAACCTGTATATGTACATAGTATTAATTTATATGACAAAAATAATTCATAATAATACAAACACCGCTAAATAATCTAAGTGATTATCATTAATATTTCATCGAATGATTCATCCTCATACCATGTATTCGAATGATATATATAACAATTAAAACATATTTATGCTCATAAATACTATATAATCTCGATTCTATAGAATTACAACCATTCCACATGAACTCCATTACTAAAACATGTGCACCGATTATGAAAATCAAGAAAATGAACACTCTAGAATGACAAAATTCAAGTTTATAACTTATCAATAAGGAAATAAATGAACTAAAAGATTATGATAAACTAAATACATATATAATAGGTTCTTAAGTAATTTATTAATGAGACTAATTTCATATTCCAATACTATAAGGTTAAGAGTGGAACATTCAGACTTAAGGTAAGGGTTTTCTACCTGACCCTCAATTTTCATTCGGGTAACTCTTATTCTCTACTTACCTTAATTAAATTGTTATTTAGTCATATTTACTTCTCTTATATTCTTTGATAATATTATATATATTTTTAATAACCATAATCCTTTCTTATTTTATGTGGAGTCACACATTTTAAAAGGAACATTCAAAAATATTTCGGAAATACAAGCCTGATTCAATGGAATTTCTCAAATTATTACATATTTTTAAGGGAACCCTATAATTTATTTTATAAACCATTATCTTTATAAAATAACTTTTTTTATTATAAAAATACAATCTTAAATTTGTTCTATTTTTATACAAATACTTTTCCAAAAGAACTATTCTTTTTAAAATATTAGTATATATCTCAAGAATTACTCGATGACTTTATAAGAGTGTCTTCATCTATTTAAAAACTCTTATTGATTATTATATATTAATGGCATAAATATTTTATGATATCATCTACCATATTTAATTTAATGGTTTATGATTATTTTTACTGTGTATGTATTATCTTAAAACCATTCACCAATTTACTCTAAATGGTTAGTGTTTATGCTTAATGTTCGGGGAAAGTTATTTACATTTCATATGTTAGTTTCAATATAAATATATATATAGTTTTTTTATCCCTAATAATACTAGGAATTCATTGGACTTGTTATGTTATAGGTGGGTCCTTCTATATCCCCTTGACGCGTCGATAGGTCTAACGAGAAAAATATATATGGACTTGGCTGAGACATTACCCATTTTAAGATATGGTTTTGGATGAGGCCATAATCATTTTTAGATGTCTTGGACAGGGCCTTGATGGTATATTTCAGAATGTCCATCATATGAATTTTCCTCATTATGAAGCTAAAAATTCATAGTTATTGTGGTTATTTTACTAGTAGAATACCCATGATTATGTTTTATTGTGGAAATATCTACTCGTCTCATATTTATTTCATATTGTGTTCAAGTTTATTATTTTCAAAGGAATGTGTTTTCAATTATTCACTATGACTAATGTTTATTTTTATGTTATCTTCCTCTGTATTTTTTACTCTTACTGAGTGTTTGAGCTCACCCATTTCTAATGTTTGATTTTCTTAAGACATGAAGATGTTTTTTATGAATGACCTGTAGGGATAAAATTATAGGTGTGGATGTTTCCAATAAAAGATATATCTTATATTTAATTTCAATATTTAATGATGATTTTTTATGTATATGGATTTCATAATATACTATACTATTAATTCCTTAAAGATATGACTTCCTTGTAATCATGCCAATGTAATGGAATAAGGTAACGACTCTGATAAATTGGTGTTAGGTGTTAACACCCTCTATATGATACATCTCTAAGTCTCACTATGACCTCTATAGATATAATTAAATCCACTAATAACCATAAATAAATTTAATATAGAACTCAATTATATTTCCCAACTTGTTGTTCATTCTATGAATGTAAATATCATGTATGGATGAAAATCCTAGTAAATCATTTAATATGAATAGTTGGATGATGGGATAAAACAACTAAATAAACATTAAACAATAATCCCAAAATTAATTAGTTCTCCATGGGAGGCCAATATGTGAACTATAATCTTGAAACTAAAATATGATAATAGAGGTGTAAGCCTAAAAAATCAATAGACCACCACCCACCTTTCCATGTGCCAAACCATTAATTAAAGATCCACATTCAAGATATTTTGAAATATATATATAAAATTAGGGTTTCAACATACAACTTAAATAAAACTTAGAATCATACCGTAAATAATTTTCAAAAAAATCCCCCTTTATTTATAAAGGATAAATATAAGGGGTAACTTAAACCATTTTTTGAACAAGGTAAAAAACCTTTGAAAAAAACTCATATATTACTTAAAACCTTAATTTTCAATCAAACCCCTAAATCAAGGGTTTATATTAAAACTATTTTCATCCAATGAAATGATGAAATTAAAAATTCATCCCCAAAATGTATTATTTCTTCCTCTATTCTCAAATGTTTGATAAATTATATTTTCAAAACACACCATATTCAAATTTTAAACAAACTAGTATTTTTAAAAATCATTTCAAAACCAATTTGATAAAGTAATATCATTCCATAAAAAATGGGAGAAGACATAATATGCACCCACACATTACAAAATATAATAAAATGTATAAATTTAATCAATGGAAAATAAACAATCAATAGGTAGGGGTGAAATTGAAGAATAAATGAAATCCATTGTGTCATCTTAAAATAGAATCTAGCTTCATGGGAATCAATCTAAGACTCTAGTAATATTGACATGACTTGGATCTAAAGAACCTAGAATGAGAATACTAAACCAATAAAAATCCCTTATAGTACCATAATACTATCCTAAAATATGTTTCCTAATAGATCATTCGTTACCATGGGAAAATCATTTCTAGCTCATAAGACCCCTAACCCTCTTAGTGAAATTGCTGAGGTATAGGTGGGATAAATTTCATTGCCCTCACACCACTATACACTAGAAATTAAACTCATACAATCTTCCTACTATATTACTGGGACACCCCTGATATTTTTGAAAGAGGTGTGTAATCAATAATAACATATATCATGTATAAAGTATTTGAAGAAAATAAAACCTCACATCCTATATCGCGACAATAATCATCCCAATTTTCCTTCATATAGAATCATTAAAGAATAAACAAAAAAATTAAAAAAACATTAAGAGTTTGAGATACAAAATAATAAAAACAATAGATGATAAAAATTAAGGATATCACACATTTTTAAAATCACTTAATGTTTCAAACATGCCTTTAAAACATAACAATCAGAATATCAAGAAATTTAACCAATGTTTGTAAAATATTTAAAATCCCATTTCAAATTTCCCTTAAAACCAAATTTTTTGACACATTTAAAAGTATTTAATGGACCAATAATATATATGATAACCATACAAAAAATGGATACTTCTTCAAATAATTATCCATATTTCTATGAAAACCTACAATGGTCCACCACACCACCATTCAATTTATTTCACAACCCAAAAAGGTTAACTCATTTGAAGGCCTCACACTTTAATAAAAATAATTCTTAAAATCATTGAACAAAACATAGAATTTGATGTATTTACATTATTTCTATGTAAAAACTTTTATAAATAAATTTTAAAGGTAAAATCATATTTATAAATTTTCAAAAACTATTTTAAAGATCATTTTGGAATATTTTAAATAGTTGGAATACGTGGTTAAGAACACCCATATTAGAATAAATATTAAAAATAAGAAAATTCTTCAATTTCTATAAAATTCATGTTAAAAACTATCAACCTTTATATATATCCCATAAACACATTTTAGACTACATGTAGAAAATTAAAAAATTATTTTAGTACTCCATAAAATCAACTCTTTTGGAATTGAAAGTTAGGGCATGAGAGAACCTACATCAAATTAACAACAAGAGGTCCAAAGCATTGAATCGATGTTGAAGGTTTCTCATATAATGGATAAAAAACCCTAACTATAATAATAACACAAAAATTTGATCATTCACATACCCTAGGGTTTGACCAAATTGAAATATTGATATGGGAAGAAGAAAACCATGAGAAACTGGGGAATAGAGGGAATTTGAGACTCTACCATGAAAAATCAACAAAGAATCACCAATAAACAATGATGAAATCACCTAAGGGAGAGGTGGTTAGTGGATATAGGAACTCTCAAGAGAGGGATCTCTTCTTGGGGTAGTTGTGTGACATGATGGGGGAAAAAGGGATATAATCCCTTAAAACATTTAAGAGGCATAATTCGAAATTCTGAAAATTGTATTCCTTAGGAAACCTTTATGGTTCAAAAAATCATATAGTAGCCATGTGTCCTACACCACATACCCTCTTAACAAATCACACAGGTTTTTTTAGGACCCTGAATGGTTTAACTATCTATGAAAAAAGTATTCCAAAATATTCCTCCCAATTACAAATCCAAATGTACATTTTCTTCATGGTTACTCCTAACCATTCTTAACTCGTGAAATAAAAAAAACGTGGAAAATAAAAATTTCTATCCAAAAAAATACAGAATGTAAAATAAAACAAAATAAAGTAAATTATTAAAAAAATAAGATCCACAGAGATGTGATGAGTGCCACATGGCGTGCACTTGAGGAAAAATAGAATGTAACCTTATACTTCTCCTTAAAACCATTTTTGGAGTTGTAACTATTACATGTAATCCACTGTCACATGAAATTGTGTTTGAATAATGTTGTCTATGTTACTTATCCTATAAAATGTACTTACATTTTATATATTCCTACACAATATGTTATAATATACATGAAATTTTGTTCAATGAGATAATCTATGTAGTCAGTGTAAAATTTATGAATACATGAAATTCATTGAATATACATGCTGAGTACTACTGGAAATTATTGGGAAGTGTACAATGTTTATGATGAATATACACATCATGCATCTACATAATAATTCAAAATATAATAATTAAATCATTTAATTCCACACAACCTTTAATAAATCACTCGCAATATAATTTGTGTGGAAAAACCTATCACATATCATGTTCATCCAGCCACATTCCATGAAGTTTGGTTTTCATTAGTTAATAAATTTTCTTTGTTTGTTGACACACCTAAAACAAGCATTTCAGTTTCCTAATTATATGGGTTAGATTGAATTACATGATTAGTATAGTCTGCTACACGACATGTGATTATTTACTATCCACCCACACAATATGTATAGGGAATCAGTGGGAAATGTTCATGGTTTATTTCATGTTACAGAATGTATACAGACCGCTACATTCCATGCACCTAACCGAATTTCATGTTTCAATATTGGTAATAAATATGGGGAACGTATTAATTACACACTATGTACTTTTACCACAAGTTTTCCATGATCCTTATGGGGTAAAATCCATATGGGGATACATGATGTATATGCATGATAAAGGTCATGTATCTTTGTCATACCATGTTCTGACTATCAAACAATATGAATATTTTAATGAAGCCAACCCCCCACCCCCATAGTGTGTTGCAAATTTCATAACTCATCCTGGTGGGATTTTCCATGATTACATGACACATACATTCTTATTACATGTCCCGTATTTGTGTCATTTGACCAGAATCCTTGGAATCTCCAAATGGGATCTTTGACCATTCTTTATTTTCTATTGAAATGTTCAGGTTTAGATGAAAATGAACAATCATATTATCTCAAATTTTTTATTAAGAATGAATAATTGTTAATGAAATACTAACAATCAATGAAATAATTTATCAATAAATAATAAATAATTATGAATTAATATAACTCTTTTTTTATACCACAAGAAGGAACTGAGGTATGGAAGAAGTGGATAGGCCTATGACTAATAATATTTTTCATCAGTTTTGTTAGATAAATCATTATAATTGGATGAACACAACCCCAAAATATTCATTTAGAGTTTTTTTATTCTACACAAAATCTATAATTATTTTATAAATAAGAATTACCTCTATTTTATAATTATTATTATTTTATTAAATTCAGTTATCCTTACTATCTAACTATTATTAGAATGATTAATTCCATGAATAATTAGTCTATCAATACCCCCACATGCTTTGGATATCTTGAAACATCACCAATGGAACATTAGGTGTTAGTGTGGAGGTACCGATCATCGTACACAATTCACCACTAATCATAAAAAGAATTCATCTAAGATTTAATAATTTATAATTTTTTTTCTATATCGTGAGAGGGAAGAGATAGTGATTGTTTCTCATTATTGAGATCACTCTTGAGAGAAGTATCTTCTATCATGAGAAAATTTTCTTAAGAGAATATATTGTGAATAATATTTCACATAACCCTAGAAATGATATAAGTCGTCTTGTTTACTAAGGGTTCAATAAATAATTATTTCCAAATGTAATATAACTAATCTATGTAAGACCCATGCCTAATGAAAATAATATTAATATTTTACACAATACATGCTAACTTGTAGATATTTAAAAAAATAATTAAATAAATCAATATTTATTAAAATGAAATTAAATAAAACATGTCCTTCCCATCCAGCCCTTTACTCATCCCATCAAACCTCCATAGAAATTACCAAACCTCAAATAATATATATTTATTTAAATAAGTAAATATCATTATATTATTCATTTATTTAATAAATAAATAAATATTATACTCACTAACTCGTGAATAAATATATATTGAATTAAATACTCACACATATATATATATTTAAAACCAAAATAACTTATTATTGATCTTATATTACTAATATAAACATAAAAATTATTATTTCTTATTCCAGAGAATAATAGTTTTTCCCATGTAAAATTTAGATTGAATTTAACCAAAATTTTTGATAAACATATAGTGGGACCCTATATGCATCCTTCTTAGCAGAATTTTTTAGGATTTTATGAAGTCTTGTATTAGTGTCTAGAAATATATTAATGAACCCATAAAGAAACATGTTAATGTTGAAATGAAAACAAATTCATATATATTATTATTATGTAATATTATCCCTTTGTATTGATATCTCGTCATTCTAGTTCCACACTTGTTTCATTAACTTAAAAATTTGATATATCATTCATTGACTACCTGAAATGAACACATTGAAAAAAGTCCATATAAATGGACTTATTAAAAAAATCCATTTCAATCAATAGGAATAAGATACTATTTTTTGTTCTTGGAATGTGTAAATTTTTATTGAAATAATTAATTAATTTTATGTCACTTATCAATCACCCAACATATCTTATATTTTTATGAGTATGAATCATCACATTTCTCAATAATATATAGATATATTCTAATTATCATTTAAATTAGATATAATATAATTTATATGCACCAATACTAATTTTTATAGATAGGAATATATAGTTAAACATAAAACATATTGAATTTATATTAGTTGGCCTATTCTCATAACCTTCATTCATGGAGATTACCAAGTGATAACTAAATGAGAATAAGTTTTATAGTCTTACGGTCCTCCAAAATATGATAGCCAATCATCTTATGTTCCTTATTAGAATGTGTCATGAATATTATAAGACATATGTTTATAAATATTTTTGTAACTCTTCATAGTTTTCATTACAGTAGGGAACTTCTGTAAACATTTTTTGTAATAAATACTTTGATGAAATTATCATATTATTGTTTAATATAAGAATAATAATCATGTGATAATATATTTATTAATATTTAAATCTTTTAATATATATGTAATTTTATATAGAAAGTTATTTGGTTATATTTCACCAAATCTAATAGTTATAAACTGGTATCACTGATATATATTAATGTTAGGTTTTCTTAATGTAAAAATTAAGTCTATTTTTATTTGGGATGTATACTATAGGTATACTAATCTATTTTAACTTAGAGAAAATATCTTATTCTATTATTGACAATAAAAAGTATGAGATGAATTCTATGTCACTTAAGAATCAGGGATTATCATTTTTAGTTTAGGTGGGCAAAAATAGTTTTTCTATTTGACTTTTTTTGGTATTGTATGTTATTGATTTTGTTTGATTCAAAATATTGGATCTATGATGAAAGAGGTGGTACTCATGGATAATACTAAAAACATAGGTCTCACATGTAATATGTGTGTTTCTATTGTCTATTTTTCGTAACCCGAAAGAGAAAGGAAGGGTTAAACTGTTTAAATTGTCAAGAGAATGCTAAAAATTGTTTTCTTATATAGTCTCTTAATGGAATAAAACCTTTATAAATAAGGTAGAGTGTTAGTTTTAGAAATGAAAAAGAGGTTCATCTCTTTAATATATTGGAAAAAACATATATGGTGTTTTTCTATAAAGCTTCTTGGGGTCATTCTACTCTATCGTTCCAGGTATATAACTCTCAGTGTGATAAGTATAGAGGTCCTTTGTGGGTATGATGTATGTGGTGCTTATCCTAGAGATGGGCAGGTAGGGATATGAGGTTGGATGATATGAAATATGGGTGCGGTTGGGAATTGTAGGGGATATAAGGTTATATTACTAATTACTTAATTACCTATTTTTGATATATATACTATTATATCTGTTTTTAGCATGGTGTTTTATTCTCAAAGATATTACACTAAGATGTCAAGTAATTTGCATTTAGGAGGATGATGATGTGAGGATATGAGGGTTTTAATTGTATGAGGTTGATGATGGTTGATGTTAGAATGGGTCACGTGTAGAGACATTGAGGGAGGCAAGAAAAACATAGTTGGAAGTGGTTAGATGTGAATCTTTTATTGATCCTAATTCAGGATATACAAATTACTATTTGAGGATCATGGAGAGTTGATCAATCGATGGAATATTTGACATGGTATTTCTAGTCACATAATCCTCCCTTATTCTTGGGAGATGGTGGGCTATAAGTGGTAGAATACTGGATTGAGTTTTTAAAGATGATATTTGACTAGATTCAGATAACATTGAGGTACAAGATGAAGTTGGCCACATAAATTCTTAGTGGACTAATAAAAATATAGTGTGATATATAGGTACATTCATATAAACATTCTGGGTTGGTGTGGGAGGACTTCAAATCCATGTTGTTTGAATAATTCTTTACTAAAAATATGATATAAGACTATGCCCATGAGTTCATGAAATCATAATAAGTAGACATCTTTAGGATATATTATTATCATAGGTTTATATATTTTATATTATTTTTATTGATTATGGAGGAGGTTGAGATATCTTTTTTTTATGGTTTGAGGATGGTTTACAACATGCTATTAGGGTGAGGAAAAATATCATCAAATTGAATTTATTCTTAGAGTAAATGAACCAGGAATTAATGGAAGAGTAGAACCTAAAAATGGGAACATAATAACTCAAACAATTGGGTTAGGTGCAATAGGTATTGGGGCTCTGAGTAGTTAAATGTGGGTATATTATCAGACACTATCAGTTCATCATAATAGAGCCTCGATGACGAAACAAGGATTTGGGCAACAAAAATGTGTTTTTAGTTTGGGAATACTAATAATGTTCAGAACTTATATAATTAGTCGTCGAAAGAGGGAAGTACATGGGTACATATGAGGAATTTTGTGTTATTTTTTCATTCGGCATAAAAAATATGGGATTCATGGACCGAGTTATAATCCGTAAGTTGAAGGAGTATTGGGTGAGGGATCAAGAGTAGGTCATAGAGATTAATGTACATACACTTGAAATGGAAGTGTTTGAGATACCTAGTGGTGAGGATAGTTCCCAATGGTGATTAAAACTCCACAGGGGACATGTATATGGTCGTCAAGATTTGATCCCATAACATGCAGTTGAGTCAACATATTTTAATCCGGACACATATCCGGTGATAATTACAGGTACATAATGAGCATGTAATTATGTTTTTTTGTTTTGTTTATTAGACATTGGAAAAATATTTTCAGCTGTAATGTCTATAAATATCAAATACATCTTATTGTATATACATTATATGTGATGTTTGTGTGATGTTTTGGCACAAGGATAATTGTAGACAATGAGTATTATGTAGGATGATACATAGAATAGAGTACAATTTTGGATGGGGATGTATTATGGTTATAACATGTGCATTATATGATGATAGATGAGTATTATATCATCGCTTTTTTGTTTGGTATGGTAAAGACATTATTGGGATATTGTCGGGAGGGTGATTCCAATGGTGTGGAGTGCCCACTGAAGGAATTTATTTATTTATATTAAGTATCCATGGTATTACTAGTATATGGGGAAGAGAATTGTTCATTTAGCATAATCTCAATTATGTGAGAATTCATAGTCTAGGATTCTCTATTGTTAATAAGAAATGGTCAGTATGTGGAAGAGATAGCTATGTGAAAAAGAAATAATATAGCGGGGAGGTTGTAAGGCCCCAAGAATTTTAAATAGAATTTCATGATAGAACATAGATCGATAGGGTGTGTGTGGACCCGTATGAGGTTTCAATGGTGTTATTTTAGGATGGGGAATGTTCCTTGAGGTTAGTGGAGTTCAGGAAGCAAAAATACCATAGTGGGTAGAATTCATGCCAAATCGTATGGTGTCATGTCATGGAAATAGATTCACACCATGGTTGAAGATAAACATGGAATCAAGGGGTAAAAATTATATTTTTAACTAAGACTGTGAGTTTTTAGGGTTTCAACCTATGATGTGGGTAGTCATACTTTGAAGGTTATTTGTGTGGGGTCATCGTACCATGAAAGCTGATGTCACACTATGAAACAAGATTTTGAAATGAAGTTGAATATTTTAAAGAGATAAAACATGCCATAAATAGGTGGATTTCACTATAAGGTGTATCTATCATAATTGATTCTATCTATGATACAGATTTTCATATCATAAATATCCCAGTGATGTTAAAAAACTAAGGAATTATATTAAATTAAAATGACTAGTAAACTAATTTTAAAAAATATAGTCTATTTCAGTAGGGACCTATAAGAAACCCTACAAAATTCTTCCAAACAATAATTCTTATATTTTTTATATATCACCCTTCTATTTTATCAGATCATGGTGTTGTTGGAATCATAGAGTAACTATAAGTAAGGATGATAATCTACATGAGTTCATTTGGAAAAAAATTCCCTCTTTTCCTTATTTTTTTAATGGTTTCCAAAAATTTGGATATCTATATATTTTTCTAATAGTAATGATTATGAATTTATCAACTAGAGGTTCTCTATAAGTGGATTCATAAAAACTATAGGTAAGTAGTTCTAATACTTTTTCTATGTTATACATGTGTTATGTGTATGTAATAAATTGGAATGGGTAGTGTTGATTATGTGTGAATAGATATAGAACCACTAGGGGTTTTCATCCTTATTAAGGTAAATATAAGGGTTGTATAATTTGGAAAATAATAGGTTTCTATTGGGCATGGAATTAATTGTGTGGAATGCTGTTTCATCACTTGTTGGTAATGATGATTCTAGTTGTTTATATTGTTCTGGTCATGCGATTAATGATTTGGTTCCATGGTAATGTGTTAGGTTTAGTCCATGTGACAATGGGTTATATTGATTAATAATATATAGGGTGAAGAGGATGTCGATATGATGCGGGTTGTGTTAACCATTTCGATGGGTAGAAATAGAGGTTTGTCGATAGTATAGCCTAGGATGTTTATAATCCCATTCATCAAAGGGACTATGGGCATTGGGGATGTGTTCATATATTACATGGAATATGAGGTGGTTTAGTACACTCATTATGGATGGTATTATCCATATAATTAGTGGCATAAGAGTATGGTATTAAAAATTGGAATAGAGGTGTTTCACACTATAGAAGTACATGCTTGGAATTAGTTAAAATCCCCAGATACGGGAATTGGGTCATTCTTTATGTTGAGTTTGATATGTCATGTTTAAAAGAAAAGGTATCATTATGCCTTGGTTTTGTAGGTATATTGATCAATAAATGTTAAATAGGATGGAAGTACATGGGACATGTGGTGTAACTTTCGGATGCATAGTCTAGGTTTCATGATTATATCAGAATAGGTATTACACATGACATTAAATTGATTGGAAGGTATATAAAATTTTTAGTATGATAGACTGTGGTTAAATTATTTCACTTTGTAATTGGATGAGGCAAGTAAATACTCCCTTGGTGATGGTCAAGAATTATTGTAGAATTTTTTAAATTTTTATTGGGTAGAAGTTTATTATAATTTGTATTCACTAGTATATACTATGGATAAAATATAGGGACAATATAGGTGGTACCTATTAGGTTCATTCTCAACCCTTGCATGAGGATTTTGGTATTAGTAAAGACTATATGTTTTATGGTTTAGCTCTGGGAAAAGGTTTGACATCTGTAAATCAGTGGAGGTGGGAGTGAAAGTAGTGCACAAGTTGGTTGGAATGATTTTTTGATGTTCCAAATAGTTCCTCAATGCTATACTAGTTCATTATTTAGGTTAATTTTTATTTAATATTTGATCGGCCCACAAGATATGTTCTATAATCTTTTATAGATGGAATGACAATATATATTCGAGTTGGATGATCATATATATATTTTTCATAAAATTGGATGATATTTTAATTTCTTATACTATGTTGTGTTTATGTTATAATTATTATTTATCACAATAGAGTACATTTTCTCGACAATTACCCCATAGCCCCCCAATTAGTTTACGAACTTTGGCATATGTGGAGGCGCACCTAATGTCCAATAAAACCTTGTTCTAGTTATTATGGAGTGAACCAAGTTGATGAATTATAAAGGTAGTGTATAACTCATTTACCAAGAGAACATAAATCTCATTAAATGAGAATCTCCTAAAACCTAATGGGGATTTATTTTCTAATTAATTGTCTTTCATATCTTTATTAACTATATATAAATTTAGTTACTATTTCTTAAAATTTTGGCATGATTATATGGGAGATTTATACACATTAGTTGACTTTTTTCATACACTTAATAAAATAATTCCAATCATGTTTTAATCCTTTATAATTAGAGTCATTTTTTGTATTATTTTATTACTTTATATTATTTTCCATTTATCCAATGTGATATGAAAAATAAAATTATAATTTTTCTATTATTTCAAAATTTATTCAAATAAATTCAATTTTTTCTTCACTATTTGTCCTTGTGGATTCAACCTAATATCTTCTATTTTATTTGTTTTATAATTTTTTTATTTCTCTTTTTAATTAAATGAATTAATTTTAGAATTTTCATGATTATTTTTGTTTGTAAATTACAATTTGGAACCATTTTTGATGATAAATAATTAAAAAAATAGTTTATTTTGTTTTAAAATCTAAATACATATTAATAATCAAGAAGAACTCTAAATTTAAATGTTGCAATTTATTATTTGAAATAATAATTTTTTTGTTAAAGTTATAAGGTAGGGTTGTTACACATTTTTTGTTAAAATAATATAGTGAAAAACCCCAAAAATTTATAAAATAATAAAATAGTAAAACATATAAAATTTAAAATAAAAAAAATAAAAAATAAAAATCTTAAGAAATAATTTATTTTTTTCTTTGTAAAATTTTTATAGTAATTTTTATCTATTTATTAAAAGTATTAGAGTTTCTTAAATGATAATATGTTATATTACCTCTCTCCCCACATTATTTTGAACTTAAATATCTTTTATTTTTTAGGAAATTGGATCATATATAGGAACGATCAAATTTGAAGAATTTCTTACATATTTTGGATATCTCAAACTCAAAATAAGGCTATTTAGACATATAAATTGAAACAATTATAGTGGTAAACAATAATGGTATCCCACATTCTCTATAAATGACCACAATTAAGTTTAATATATTTACACACTAATGTTATATAATAAATAAAACTAAATATGGTTAATGCAATCAATAAAACCTCAAGATAAAGAACCAAATCCAAAAAATATAGTTGAAATTAGTGAATTTATTTACATAGATAATAAAAGATATTAATTTTATCTTCATTATTGTTATTTTAATTAGAATACATATACTCAATTTATTTTTAAAATAATTAGACAATTTAATAGATTGCCAATCAAGATCTGATTCCAGAGTGAATCTAATTTATAAAAATATTAATTTTGATATAACATGGATGGATGTTATAATGGAATACTTTTATCAATAAGTTAAAGATTTAATAAAATGAATACAAATATATATTCTGAAATTAATGAAAAATATAAGATAAAATTGATGATGTAGAAGGAATCACTATTTCTAATCAATTAATTAACACAACTTTTTATAATATAATATTAATTTATGAAGTGATGGATATTGAAAATGAATTGATATATGACTAATAAATGCTTCACTGTATTTATATAATTTTTCTATAAATAAAATTTCAATAATTTTCATTCCATGTGGAGGAAAAGTTGGATGATTATATGAATCAATAATCCACTTAATCAAAATCTACAAAAAAAGTATCAAAAGAGTCTCCTCCTAGTAATAAAATTTTGAACAAAATATGGGGTTCAATTATTTTAAATTTAATTGATGTTAAGATAGAAGTGGTTTAGTTAGAGAACATCTATATAGAGATAAAAACATTTGGTTTTAAAACCACCATTAATTATTTCTAAATTGATATCTTTCGTATAAAATTTATGGTGTAAAATAAGTGGATTTTCAATGAAAACATATTTTAGAAGGTAAATTTTAGTTATTGAATGATGTTTCTACTACATAATAGCCTCTCTAGAAGAAATTTAGAAACAAATATATTTTATATTAAATCCAAAAAAATATCTTCTAATGTACAATAGATAGTTCCTGATAAATTTATAGCTAAAGAAAATAAACATAGTACTATTGTGGGGTAATCTAAATTTTATAGGAAATTTTCCTTACATTAATTTTATAAACGTAGGATTTACATAATTTCTAATTTTTATCAAATGTAATTATTTTTTTAAAATAATAACCCATATAATTGATTAATATACACTATTTTTATGTAAAATAATAGCGTTAGAAAGTTTCTCCACTACAAGACCCGAGTAGGAGTCACATCACATGAGGGGATTTTTTCTTCCATTATTTATTGACATCACCTTGTATTTAAATTATATAATAAATTTATTTTCTACATTATGTAACATAATTAAAAGAATATGGCCTCTATTTGAAATATGTTTTTTTGAATGGTCATGTGAGAATACAATTTTTTTTACTATTTGAATAAGGAGAAATTTTTGTCTCGATATTCGATTTATTTTTATTAAAGATAATTTTTATAAAAAAATTAAATGAATTAATTTTTATGATTTACTTTGATAAAATGATGAATTTGATCTTGAATCCATGATTTTTTGTGCATTAATGGTCATTCATAATGGATAATTTTTTAAATTTCACTTTAAATTTGTGATTTATATAATAAATTATTAATGTAATATGATTATGTAATGAATTCAATTTAATGATTTCAAATTCAGTTTTTGAAATTTTATATAGAAACAAAATTTAGAAAAAATTTATAAAGAAATTAATAAAATCCATGATTTATTTAAATTCATTATTCATTGTTCCTTTTACTCCTCGAATATAACAAATAGTCCCATTGGGTTTTAATTAGTTTGATTATTATATTCCTATTGATTATATTATAATCCTTTGACTAACCAAATTTCATTATGCCCCTCTCCTTTAGTCCTTTATCATATTATATTTCCTTATTGTTAATTAATAGGGGTAATAGTGGTTCATGATATTTTTGGACAAGTTTCATATATAAACAAATAAAAATAAAAAAATGAAAAAAATGTTGTGTGTCCACATATTTTTGGACAAAATAGAAAATGAAATAATTTTATATCCAAAATGAAGTATTAAAAATTTATATATCAATAAAATAAATAATTATGAAATTTTTTAAGGGTTTTATTGATTTTATATTATTGAATTTACTTGAGAAACAATTATTTTAAACAATATAACCATTTTGTAATAAAAAATTAAGAATAATATTAATTTACTATAACATAATTGTAATGATATCCATCCTTCTCACCATGTTCTAACCTTGTGAATAGTTATTGTGAGATTTTCTTAATGAAAATAAATGGATAAATCATGTCTAATTTGATTGTGTTATTTTCAACATAATCCATATATAATATTTTAGGCATTTTTAGTGCTTAATTATGAAGATATAATTGAATATAAGGGTTTTAGGAGTTTCCAAAATATTTTGGGGTAAAAATATAATTATGATTTGTTTTGTGATTTTTTTTATAATTTTGAGTAATTTTAAAAATTTATCTGATTTTAAATATATTTTTTCTGAATAATTGATAACCAATGAATATTTTTTTTTGTGTTGTTCGATAGTCTATTAAATTAATTATGAATTTTAAAGATTATTATATGGATTCAAATGTTGAAAGAGACAATGTTTCCTTATTATGTTCTATTATATATATATATATATATATGTATGTGTGTGTGTGTGTCTTTATATACGTATAATAATAATAATAAATAAGAAAAATTATATATATATATATATATATATTCCTATGTGTTTGTGTTTTCATATTATATATAGACGCACACACAGGTATATATAATTTTTACGCTTAGAATTTAAATCTATCAATGTTTCCTCTTCCTCACTTTGAAATAATGAAACGTGTGACACCAACCTTCGCATAAAAAACAATTCTTATGAATGTGTAAGAAAATAAAAAATAGGGAATAATAAAAAAATCAATAACACTCACACATGGAAACTCACTCACTTTCCACAAGTATAAAAAACCATTCATGACCATCATCTATTACTTAATTAAAAAATATATATACATATATATATATATCTTCCACAAAACTAATAACTATAATAATTAATTTATAATTGGAAATGAAAATCAACCACACAAAACAAATGGTTTTGACTAAAATTATATACTATTCAAGAATATAAAAATAATATATACTTCCAAGAATGTTACACACGCATTAAAAACTATTTTTTCTATTATTCAAGGAATAATTTCTTATGTAAGTTTAAAATAGTTTTTATGCCAATAATATTCTTGAAAATATAGTACAAATAGAATTTATGGGGAATCTGAAGTGTTTTTACTATCATCTTTGTGATAGAGGGTTGATAAAAATAATTTAACAATGAATTTAGCGGGGTACTCTTATTGGACCTATGTGTTAGTTTAATTATAATTAATTTTCCTTTTCATTTAAATTTCATATTCTATCATGTTGTTTTTGAAGACATATACTAAAAATGACGATGATATTAGGATTTAAATTAATCAACCCTTATCAATTGATTAATTAAACTTATGGTTTTTGTCATTTTTCCTCATTTGTTATTTATTAAATGATTTATCACTTTAGGATATGGGTGATGTGGGGATATTGAAAGATAATATAATATAAAAGGATTAATAAAATAGTCACACAATGAGTGAATGATACCAAAGGGACCATTTAAGCATATTGACCACTGGATAATAGAATATAAGATGATTCTATTAAGAATTAACCTTAAAATTATTGGGACTTGTTTTCTTGTTAATAATTTAAGTGTATCTTTATTAAGATTATTAGATTTTTTTTGTTGTTTTATAACATTGTGACATCATTACATGGTTGGTTTAGATTTTTTAATTGAATTTATATTTCCATCACATAATATTGCCATTTTTAGGGAATTTGAATTCTCGATAGTTAGTGTCCATATGATTAGTATTTGATTAATTAATGATTTTATCTATTTTATATTACAGTATTATAAATAACATTATATGTTTTTCTTGACATTCCAAATATATTTGAAAAATAAATTATATCCCAACTCCATTTCCATGTGGTTTAGATTGTATATCTATAAATTTATTTGTGTTAATATTGAATCATGATCTTCTATGTAAGAAGAAGTTTTTTTAATTCCTAAGGGTTTTATCTATTAGTAAATCATGTTTTGAAAGATTTTATGTCCCTGATCAGAGTTATTTAATAAATAAAATATATAAAAGGAGTTTCATGGATTCAATAAAAGTTACTTGAAATAAAATATATCAATGTTCCAATTTTTTTAAGCTTTGATAGTAACTCTCTTCAATTAACCATGAGTAGATACTGGAATATTATAGCAGATAAGAATGTTTTTTCAAAATGGAGATTTAGAAATTTCATATTTGGTGGAATAACTTAAGAGGAAGTAATATGTTAGTTTCATCGAAGTGATCATCACCCACTATGTTGTTTGATTTTATACTAAATAGAAGGCATGTTTTCATTTTGATTATTTATTTATTTATTTATCTTTATTTTGATGATCTCTCCTTGAGTTTCATATTTACAAAACATATAGACATATTAGATTTCCTAAAACCTATCATTATTTATATTAATCAATCATGGTAAACTAATTATAGGATATTATTTCACCCCAGGAGACCTTTGAATATAAATAACATTGTAATTTTGGTAATTCATTATATAGAATAGTTAGAAAATTATATATAGGTTTGGTATAGGACATAGAGGAAAATGGGTAATGTGAACATAATATAACTTAGGTGATGAGACTCATGCACTGTAGAGATCCATAGATTTACGTATATAGACATTACATTTCTTTTTTGGAATACATAATACATGAAAAAACAGACACCTGAAGACCGTATTAGTTTAGTGTCTTTGGAAACTCGGAACATAATCTTCTAATAATGGTGAAAGATCATCAACATCTCACCTAAATATCTTCCCCTTTTGTTTTCTAAACTAAAACCATTCTTTATATCCTAGGGAAAGGAAAAAATAACAAGGTTGAGCTCAAATTCTCAGTAAGGGTAAGCATAGAGAACATAAAACAATCCATAAACATTTGAACGTTAAAACATAAACATTGAACATTAAAATCATGAGTAATGACATAAATATTGGAAGTACATAAGGAATAGATCATAAATGAACATTAATCATGATAAAATATCATGGTAATAAAACATGTAATTGTTGAAACCACAAAGAACATGTTTTGATTTCCATATTAGCCAAGACATTGCTGCCAAGACAATCATAGTGGAAAAAATCCATTACTGAACCGAGTTCACTCCTCGTTCCAATCCTGTATCACTGAACCAGATTAACTTTTCATTCTAGACATGTCTATCTCATAAGATATAAATATTTTTCTAATGCATTATATGGAGATATAGGTCCCACCCATCTCATAAGAAACCATTCTCATGTGTGCCACAAAATCATAAATCATACATCATAGCATAAACCATGTAAAAAATGGGATTCTTAAACATCATGCCCTCATAAAGTAATCCATATAAGATAAAAGGACTTCATAAAAATAATTTCATCATAACATAATCAAATCAATTTAATAATATTGATAGAAACAGAACCCTATATTATCTTAGATGTAAAATAATTTTGATAAAACACATAGACTCAATTTTTGAGGAAAATATCATTTCTACTTCAAAAACATTTTTCCTTTCTCAACATGTCATAAAATTTTAAACTAAAAGAATTTGATTGAAATTAAACTTGATAACTTGTAAAGGAAGCTTCATGTAAATAATATATTCATTCCATTTATGTTAAAAAACATTCTTCTCATACTTTGGCCGAAAAAGTCAAAAAGTATCTTGTAAGGAAAACAATAAAAGATTCCATTCATATATTTTACTCAAAATTCACCAATAGGTAAAATTGGATTTAAACAATTTTATGAGGATATAAATAATATTACATATAGTGGAAACAAAGATGTGGATGATAAAGAAATCCAAGTGGATAATTATATATAAACAACCTTGAATAATGGAGAGGTTGTATAATTAACCATTACCTTGTAATTTTACTTAGTCAGGGTTAGTTTATCCTCCTCTATAATAGTTAAATCATTTTTATTAAATTATAAAATAATCATATACATAAATATTATATCATATATGATCTTCTCATATTTCTTTGTTAATAATATTTTAGTATTATGGTCATTCCGGGTGTTAAATTTATCATTTTATTTTAGATGTTTTGTTACATAAACCATGTTTGTTATGGGTAGGTTATATATTATTCATATAATAACTGATATTAATTCCTAAAACATTATTTTTGAACATGAAAATAAAATTATTCTTGAATGAATATGATGGGGAATGAATCTCATCGCGTTTGTGGAGACGGTAGTCCGTACGTACAGACGAGCGACAATATCATTCTTTTGATATTAAAATACTATATAATTGGAGGTTATATCATATATAAATAATCATTATAATGTTATATTTATTATTTATATCATTAATACTCATTATTATACCCATCCAAATGATGAAATGTTTGAATAACAAACTATACCACCACATGGAGACAGCAGGCCATACGTACACACATGTGGTGACTTTTTCATTCATAGGATGGATAAAATTACTAATATGGTTCTACCATTTTTATAATAACATCAATATATATATGATACTAGAGGTATTATTTTATAATCGAAACAAAAAAATAAGTAGGAAGTGGAAGAATAATGGAACTTGAAATAGGTGGTGAGATATTTACCTATTCTTCAGGTTCTTCCTTTTGATTTGATCAAAAGGGATCCATAGGTTAGGTTTATGATTAATGTAAGGCATTTAAAATGAAGGGAGGACAGTTTAGAGTGTATTTGGACAGGGTTTGGCTGATCCAAATGGCGTTTATGGTGTGAATTAGAGAGAAAGGGGAGTTCCATTTTATAAGAGGGGTGAGGTTCACTTTAATAATGGCAAGAAATATTATTTTATAATAAATACATATTCCTTTTTTATTGAATGAAAAATATATTATTTTTATGATAAGGTGGGAATGAGTAGATATACACTCATCCAATAGATTTTAGATAGGTTTGGGGTCACTATATTACCTTTATCTTTTAGATTTAACTCATAGTTAAATAGTTTGACATTTACCATGTCTCTTTGTTTTTTTATATTATATGGTTAATAAACATACTATATACATCCAAGAGAACTACAAGTGGTTAATTAATGATACAACTATTATTATATAAGTCTTCTGGATGAAGATTATATTTTTAGGAATAGAATATCAATTAATAATATAATATAATTTTGAAAACTCTTTTATGTCAATTTGACACTATTTGGTAATTTTTTTGCTAAATTTATAAAAGCATTATTACTTGAAACAAAATTCATATAACCAACCATAATATGATATATTAACCTATAAAATTAGTGGAATTCATAAACAGGCTCAAATTAAATTTTTTTTTTGGTATTTATAATATGAATTATGTTAATATTTCATTAATAAGGTAATTACTTCATCATCATTGTGTCATAAATAAATTAAATTATTTAATGTATAATTTTTTTAAATAAAATACCATTATATAGTGAATCTTTTTATATTTATAATTAATATTTATATTCAAATTTATCTTATGAATAACCCTATATTAAAATTGTTTTAGTTATTAAAATTTGATTTTAACTCTTTTAACTTTTCTATGAATTAAATAATATTAAATGTCCCCATCTAATCCAAGTGGACCTAAAGGGTCATATTTTATTCCTAAGGTTGTTTTTGGTCGAATTATGCTTATCCAATAGAATTAGGACATGTTTTAGGGTAATAATAATATACGTTTTACCCTTAATTACCCTATTTACTTTTAACCGAGGAAAATAAAAGGAAAAAGTTACTATTCACCAAAAATTACTTTTATCTTATTGAACCATATTTTACATAATAATATAAACCGTGTCTCCCAGATTTTTGAAATTCCACTCACAGAAGTGGTAAAATTTTGTTTTATGTAAATTTCCAAATTCCTCTAGGATGTAGGTAAAAGACAGTGAAAAGTTCAATAAACATTATATATATATATATATAATTATTATAAAATGACTCCAATGAATTACATTGAACTTATATAGGTATTATGTATCTATTTTGACCTAAAATAAATATAAATAAAATAAATAATTATTTAAATAAAAATTCGGTTTTAAACTAGAACTCAGTGTTTTTTCACTATTCATCAAAAATTGAAATTTTTCAGAAAAATACAAAAAATTCACAATAAGCTAATTTTGACATTTCGAATCCAAAAATAAAGTCCATTTTTAAATATAAACTTTATAAAATTTTAAAAATAGGGTATTAATATTCATAACGGCTAGTTTATATAATTTTTTAATAACATATCGTTGTTTAGTGAAACTCAGTATTGTGTACAACACACTCTATTGAGGAAGGTCGCTCTTGCTTGCAACAAAAGCCAAAAATAGTGTTTGCGTATACTAAAAGATAGTAAGGTTTTTCATATAGCGCAATCTAATCTTTGTGAAGCATACAACACAATATGTTAAAGAAATTAAAAATAATACTTCTCATAAAATATCGGGATGTTACATTCCACCCCTCTTAAAATGAATTTCACCCACGAAATTCGTCGGTGTTATAAATCGTTTACTACTTGTAAGGTTTTTTTATAGAAACCCACATTGTAAAAAGGAATACTAAAACTTAATTTCAAAAACTAAAGTATGAAACATAGTGGTTACCCAAATTAACTCATCATTAGGTTTCCACATAGGAGAACATAGGTGAAAATCTGGATATGGAAGAGAAATCTAACCATCAAGTTCTAATGGAGGGTGGTAGAGAACATGGATATGAAGAATCAAACAATCACAAATCCCTAAATTTGTGATGATCTAAAGTACCATCTAATTTATCAGATATGTGGGTACTAGGACAACATTTTTGGTTTTCAAGATCATTTCCCTTAAGTTGAGAAATTTGTGCCCAAGGAGAAATACTTACGTGGTTTCAGTGTAATATTATCGTTGGTCTTTCCATGAACAATTTACACTTCATCTCTTATTAAAAGAAATGAAGTTGAATTCTTCATTCTTGATGTGTTATCAAATCATGTGATAGAATGATTGGTCATTCCATCTGTCTTGAACAAAAGGTTATCAGAAGTTATCGAATATACATAAGTCCATTTATGGTGAGATAAACCGTATATGATTCAAAAAATGGACTTATACTTCATCTATCATACCTCTTAAATAAATAAAACTAATTTTAGTTACCAGGGACATCCTGTAGGCCAGTAGTAGGCAATAAAGGCCTATTACACTTCACTTGTGGGTTCGATTCCCACAACCTTGTCCGACATGACGGGTTGTTGCCCGTCCTACAGGTTGTCCTTTTACTAAAACTACACTGTTATAGCATTCCAAAAATAATATCAAAAAATGTTCTATCCTTAAACAATATTATCTTATTTCCAACATAATACATTTCAAATCTTTAGTCTTATCCAATTTTTTTAATCCAATATCATCGTATAAAGAAAATGTTTACTAGAAATGTCATCAACCTAGCATGTTAATACCATCATTTATCCCTCGTATATCATAAGATAAATCTTGTTGGTCACATTCCAAACATGTGAATACCTTAATTATGTATTCTAGTTAAACATGAATTACTATAGAGAGTGAAAACATGAATTCTTATCAAAAGTTAACTCCTTCCACATACCAAAATCCCAAAATTAATTTATACTCAAACCATGATGCCACTTTGTCTTTATATCAGTCATGAGCTCATTAATACTATCAAACATTTCATTATCTCTTTATCCCTTCTTTATGCGCATATTAGGTGATTTCCCTAAATATTCCAATCACATTTCATAGTTATCGGTACCATATAATTATTTAAAATTACAATAAACCAATACATAGATATGCCAATATTCCACGACATTAAAAATGAGATTCCACGACACTGTTTTGGAATCTTGTTACATAAACACTTAATAATTCCACCACTTCGTTGTTATATTCAACATCGCCAATAGTGATCCCATGTGACTTCCCTTTGTTCTTTGTTGTGAGAGGTTGTTGATGTTGATAATCATTAAGCCTTGGATTAGGGCATTGGTTACCATTATGCCCTATTTCCTTGCACTTGTAACATTGAAGTGTAGGAGGTGCATTCTGTGTCGCCTTTTCTTTGTTCACATCACTAGAAATCTCTTTCCCATCACTAAAACATTCAATTTCCCTATGAAATTCTTTTCCACACTTAAAACATTAACTTGTCCTTTTAAGAAAATTCCCTCCAAGTTTCTTTTCAAACATTGAGCATAAGGGAAAACTCATCTTCTTTCCTGTGTGGTCATTAGATTTTCCTTTGAATTCCATTTTCCTTTTCTTATCAAACCCATATGATTGATGGGTTACTAAAATCTCCATCTCAACCTGGAGAGCACATTGAAAAATTTCCTCATAGCTATTGAAGTCCCTTAGAGCTAATGCCCTTCAGATAGTTGGTTTTATGCTACTAAAGAATCGATCGATCTTACTATCAAGTTGGATAATAATCTCAGAAGTGTACCTTGCATGTATTGTAAAATTTTCTTCATAGGTACCAATATATTCATCATCCTTTTTCTTTAGTTCAAGAAACTACTTATCCATCTTTGTTAGAAGAATACGAGGGAAGTACTTATTGAAAAATAAGTTCTGCAATTGGTCTCATTCCAAGGATTCAATTTCGTCTCTTTGCCTCATATTCTTGATAAGATTCCACCATTGATCATCTTCACCTTCCAAACGATATACTGATAATATGACTTTATCATGTTCAGAACATTGTAGAACTGAAAATATCTTTTCAGTGGAACTAATCCATTGTTCAGCCACTAATGGATCCGAAGACCCACTGAATGAAGGCGGATGCTACGTCATGAAGGATTCAATAGAATTTTGCTCCTTCCTTTGTTTTTTTGGAAGTCTTTCATGATTCATAGCTTGAGAAAGTTGTCTGAGCATTGCTACACGATTTTTTATTCCAACTCTCATAAATTTTGGTTGCTCATGGGGACAATCATTTCATTGCTCATCACATTCAGCATTAACACGGTTCCTTCGGGTTCCAGCCATTGACTAAAACCAAAAGCATAGTGTGAGAGGAAAAAACCACACAAGGAAAACAACATATACAAGGGGAGTACATTCAATCTCTAATATCTTAGGTTTAATTTTATGATCATTACTATAATTCTATGATTATAACCTATACTTATACTTAACCATAGATACATCCCTAGAAATACCTTTGAAATATATCTAGGGATTTCACTAAAGTATTCGCATCCTAGTTTCCATAGGTTAAATAAACCATCGCTCTAATACCAACTGTAGAGTCCCATATCTTGACGTACATAGATATTACATTACTTTTGGGGAATACTTAATACATGAAAAAATAGACGCCCAAAGCCATATTAGTTTAGTATCTTTGGAAACTCGGAACATAATCTTCTAATCATGGTGAAACATCTTCAAAATTTCCCAAAAAGATCTTCACCTTTTGTTTTCATACCTAAAATATTTCTTTATATCCTGGGGAAAATAAAACATAACAAGGGTGAGCTCAAATTCTCAGTAAGGGTCGGCATGGAGAACATAAAACAATCCATAAACATTTGAACGTAAAAAAATGAACATAAAACATTAAAATCCTGAGTAATGACATAAATCTTGGTAGTACATAAGGAGTAGATCATTAAGGAACATTAATCATGATAAAATATTATGGGAATGAAACATGTAATTGTGGGAACCATTAAGCACATGTTATGATTTCCATAGTAGCCAAGGCATTACTGCCAATTCCATCATAGTGGACAAAGTCCATTACAGAACCGAGTTCACTCATCGTTCCAGTATTGTACCACTGAACCGAATCAACATGCCATTCTAGCCATGTTTATCTCATGAGATATAAATCTTTAACCAATGAATTTGAGGGAGATATAGGTCCCACCCATCTCTTAATTAAACCATTCTTATGTGTGCCACAAAATCATAAATCATACATCATAGCATAACCCATGTAATAAAAATGGGATTCTTAAACATCATTCCATCATAACATAATCCATATAAGATAAAAGGACTTAATAAAAATAATTCCATCATAAAATAATAAAATAAATTATAATAATAGGGATAGAAATATAATCCAATATTTTCTTAGATGGAAATCAATTTTGATAAAACACTTGAACTTCATTCTAGAGGAAAATACCCTTTCTATTTCAAAAACATTTTTCCTTTATGAACATGTCCTAAAATATTAAACTTGAAGAATTTAATTGAAAATAAACTTGAATACTTGTAAAGGAAGCTTCATGGAAATAATCCATTCATGTCGTATAAGTTAGAAAAAAATTCTTCTTGTAATTTGGCCGGAAAAGTTAAAAAGTATCTCGTACTGAAAATGAAAAAAGATTACTTTCATATATTTTACTTCAAATTTACCAATAGGTAAAATTGTATTTAATCAATTTTAGGAGGATAGAAATAATATTACATATTTAGGAAACAATTATGTGGATGATAAAGAAGTCTATGTAGATAATTACATATAAACAACCTTGAATAATGAAGAGGTTATAGAATTAACCCTTACCTTGTAATTTTCCTTGGTGAAGTGTAGTATAACCTCCTATATAATAGTTAAATCATTTTTATTAAATTACACAATAATCATATACATAAATATTAGAATCATATATGATCTTCTAATAATTCTGTATTAATAATATTTTAGTATTATCGTCGTTTCAGTTGTTAACTTACTCATTTTTTTATATGTTTTGTTACATAAGACGTGTTTTTTATGGGTAGGTTTTATATTATTCATATCCATAATGATATTAAGTCCTTAAAAATTATTTTTAATCATCAAATGAAAATTATTCTGGAATGGATATGATGGGGAATGAATCTCATTGCGTTCGTGGAGATGGTAGTCTGTATGTACGCACGAGGGACAATATACTTCTTTTGATAATAAAATAATATATAATTGGATGGTATATCATGTATAAATAATCACTATAATTTTATATTTATTATTTATATAATTTATACTCATTATTATACCCATCCAAATGATGAAATGATTGAATAAAAAACTACACCATGACGTGGAGACGGTAAGCCGTACGTACGCATGTGTAGTGACTTTTTCATTCATAGGATCTATAAAATTACTAATATGGTTGTACAATTTTCATAATGACATAGAAATATATAGAATATACTGAGGTTATAATTTTATAATGTAAACAACAAATAAGTAGGAAGTGGAAGAAGAAAGGAACTTGAAATAGGTGGTGAGATATTTACCTCTTCTTCGGGTTCTTCCTTTTGATTTGATCAAAAGGACTCTATAAGTTGGATTTATGACTAAATGAAGGACTCTAGGATTAAGTTAGGACCGTTTAGAGGGTATTTGGGCAGGGTTTTCCTGACCCAAATTGATTTTAAGGTGTGAATTAGAGAGAATGGGGAGTGTGCTTTTATAAGAGCGGTGATGGTCACTTTCGGAAAAGCTAGAAAATTGATTTATAATAAATTCATATTTAATTTCTAATGAAAAAAATTTATTATTTCAAAGATAATATGGGAATGGGTCAAAATCCACTCAACCAATAGGTTTTAGACAGGTTTGGAGTCACTATATTAACTTTATCTTCTTGATTTAACTCATAGTTAAATAGTTTGACATTTACCACGTCTCTTGGTATTTTTATATTATATGGTTAATAAAATTACTATATACATCCAATAAAACACCAAGTGGTTCATTAATGATACAAATATTATTATATAAGTCTTTTGGAATAACCTTATATTTTTTAAAACAGAATATCAATTAATAATATAATATGTGTTTTAAAAACTATTTTATGTCAATTTTGACACTATTTGGTATTTTGTTTTGGATAAATTCATAAGAAAATTATTACTTCTAAATAATTAATATAACCAACCATAATATTTTATATTAACCAATAAAATTAGTTTAATTCATAAAAAGTCTCAAATTACATTTATATGGGTATTTATAATATCAATATTGTTAATATTTCATTAATATGGTAATTACTGCATCATCATTGTGTCATAAATAAATTAAATTATTTAATGTCTAAATTTTTTAAATAAAATACCATTATGTAGGTGACCTATTTATATTTATAATGAATATTTATAGTCGAATTTATCTTATTTATATCCCTATATTAAAAATGTTTTATTTATTAAATGTTGATTTAAACTCTTTTAACTCTTCTTTGAATTAAATAATAATAAATTCACTAATCTAATCCAAGTGGGTCTAAAGGGTCATATATTATTCCTAATATTGATTTAGGTCTAATTATTGTTTTTCAATAGAATTAGGACCTCTGTTAGGGTAATAATAATATAATTTGTACCCTTAATTACCCTATTTACCTTTAACAAAGGTAAATAAAAGTAAACAATTACTATTCAACAAAAATTATTTTTATTTTATTGACCAAATTATACAAACTAATATCAACCATGTATCAAAGATTTTTGAAATTCCACTCACAAAAGTGGTAATGTTATGTTTTTTGTAAATTTTGCAAATTCTCCTATGAGGTGGGTAAAAGGCGGTGAAAAGTTCAATAAATTTTTTATATATCTAAAATTATTATAAAATGACTCCAATGAATTAAATTGAACTTATATAGGTATTATATAAATATTTTGACCTAAAATAAATTTAAATAAAATAAATAATTATTTAAATAAAAATTATGTTTTAAACTATAACTTAGTGTTTTTCACTATTCATCAAAAATTAAAAGTTTTTAGAAACAATACCAAAAAATTCACCCTAATCTAATTTTGATATTCCAAATCCAAAAATAAAGTCCATTTTGAATGGTAAAATTTATAAAATTTTAAAAAGTGGGTATTACTTTTCATAATGGCTAGTTTATATAATATTTTAATAACATATTGTAGTTTAGTGAAACTCAGAATTGCGTACAACACACGCTATTGAGGAAGGTCACTCTTGCATACAACACAAGCCAAGAAGAGTGTTTACGTATTCTACATGCTAGTACGGTGTTGTGTATTGTGCAAACTAATCTTGGTGAAGCGTACAAAAAAATATGTCAAAGTAATTAAAAATAATATTTCTCATAAAATCTATGGGTGTTACATGAACAATGCTAGAAAGGTTGGTCAGGTATGGTTTATGCTACATGGAGGAGGTGTGGCCCTAGACATGTTGATTGGAAATTATGCATGGCACATTTTATAGGTAAAAATTTATCATATGGACAAAATGTTTTTATTCAACATGTACCATGTAGCTGGTTTTGTGTCTATGTTACACATGACATTTGGCTATATCACATGACCACATGAGTATTCTGGGGACTTTTTTGAACCTACATATTATTCTAAAAACTAGAAACACAATTTATCAAATAAAAATTAAGGAATAATAAATTATACTATTTTTTCACATATAACAACAAAATAGTAATTTAAAATATAGTTGAGAATATTTAAAAATTATTTTTTAAAATTTTAATAATTCTCCCCCCAATAGAGATGACTAAAACTGAGTAATTTATTTAAATATCACTATACCGATTTAAATATATAAAAACTCTATGAAATCCTACATTGGATAATTTTGAGCTCCTAATTAGTTAGAATATATAAAGAAAATATATTTGATCTAGGAAAGATGAAAAATTATATTCAATGAAATTTTCAATTATTGTGACCATTTTTGAGGTCCTAGTGGTTATTATGTTCTAGGGTTCATTCATTGATGTAATTTAATATTTATTATGCACTTTAATATTTTAATTTTATAAATTATTTACCTTATTCTTCAATAGAGATTTTTTTGTTAAAGGTGAATTTATTTTTTCTCTAGGGGTGTCACATGATGGTCATCATCATGAAATTAATATGATATCTAGATTATGAATCATAATAGGATTTTGGGTTATCCTATTTACTATATTGCTGAATTTTTGAGATAATAATTGATAAGTTACCTCTCATAGTGAATGGTGAGATATAGAATTTTGTGATCAAACATATGAGATCCAGTGATTGTTTTATATATTAGGTTTGGATCCTTAGAACTAACTAATTTCTACTTTAAATTTCCATTATATTCATAGACTTGAATTTTAATCAATATCTTATCACATGATGATTTTTTTGATTAACATATATGTGAGAACATCCTCAGAGTGTCTCTCACATCGAAATTTCGAAGCAGTTCCCCATTATGATGAGAATCATTGAATTATATTATATTTTTTAAAGATATATTCTTTTTAAAATTAACATATAGCTCATGATACAGATATGATGTTTGAATATTAGGTATTGGTGGCTCATGATCATTGATACTTCAACTCATGAAGTCCACACATGGAAATATCATAGGGGAGGTCATGAGAATAGACAAGTCTATAGGAATTCCAGATGTTTTATGCATCATTAGACATTAATATAGGTTTTTTATTTATTAGTCCTTAGATATGATACTATTGTTAATGTATATCGTGAATCACACAATTTGATGTATTAATGGAAACTGTGATGACATATTCTTGTCATAAAGTAAGATATGTTGGGTGTGTCATAAGTGATATGAAATTAATAAATAAGTTAATATAGGATTATTCCCTTCCCTAAAAATGAATGTAGATATATCTAACACTTTTACTATAAAAATCAATTATCTATGTTTTTATTCATTTTTTTAGATGTTGGGGATACATTTTGATTTAGTTTCATTTTTATCCACTTTATTAAAAATGGGGCTAATCTTGCTATGTTTTTTAACATTTTTTTAAAATGCCTACAATTTTTAATTTAGCCACATTTTAAAGGTGGAAAATTTTACTATGTTCAAAAACTTCGTTAATTTCTAAATAGTGATGGTTTTTATTAAAACAGTATTGAATATTAATTTAATAGTGTTTTAAATGTTATAAGATTAAATAAGAGATTAAAATTTATTATATTTTTATATTTTTATAATATTTTTTCGTCAACATAAAAATAAATTTTATTCATATAAAATTAAAATATATATATATATATGCACACATATACAGACAAACATAGATTAACATAGATAGATACATATAAACACACACAATTATTCAAAACCAAATTACTAATAATTGATAACAGCAATATAAATAATTATTAAAATAAATGATTAAATATATGAATAGAAATTTAATATTATTAGGAATTACAAATTATATATATGTATATAAAAATTTATAATTATAATTATAATAATTTACACACACATATATATAAATATATAAATATATGAATTTATATGTGTGTGTGTGTATTAATCTATAATAATTATATATATATTATTAAATTATATATACATATCTATATATAATAATATATATATCTCCATTAATATATTAATATATAAATAAATATAATAAATTTTTATTATTTATAGACACACATAAATATATTATCATATATATATATATAATCGTTTGATTATTATATTGAATTAAAATAGAAAGAAATATTTATATAAAATTAAGGTACACGTACATACGTACAAATAAACCAATGAACAAAAAATTTAAATCAAAATTATAATTAATTAATATTTACTAAATAAATGATTATAAGTATATAAAGATATAAATATATGTATATGTATATTTATAGGTATGTGTATATGTATATGTATATGTATATGTATATGTATATGTGTATGTGTTTGTATATGTATATGTATATGTATATGTTTATGTATATGTATATGTATATGTTTATGTATATGTATATGTATATCAATGTATATGTATTTTTATGTTAAATTATATATGTCTGTGTTTATTTATATATTAATGTATATATATAAGCATGTTGATAATATTACATATATAATATAATGAAATTACATTAATGATAAATGTTATATATATAGTAGCATATTAATATTAGTAAATAAATATATATATATATATATATCAGTGTGTATATATACATATATTAGTTTATACAGACACATAGAGACACACATATATTAATTAATAATAATTAAATAACATATCATTAATATATATATATATATATATATAATTATATTTATATTTATATTTATTTATACCCACATACATACATACATAAATATTTATACATATAATTTAATAAAAATGTAAATATAATTTTTTTCTTATTATTATATATATACATATATTGAAATATTATTTAATATATAAATATATATATATATATATTAATTATTATATAAATTTCTAATAATAACAATATATTTTTAAATATAATATAATATTTTATAACCAAATATGGATGTCGATATAACCGGTACGAGCATTGAAAAACATATCACAGAGCATTTGTTCGAGCCACCATGACATGTATTTTCATTTTAATGTAGGTAGGGTGCTAAGAGTGGTGGTAGAGGAGTGATGATGGGAACAAGTTGGGGTTATTTCATGTGGGGTGGTGTTAAGTGGTGGGGTGGGTTCAATGGATGGGGTGGGTGATGATGGGAGGTGTCAGAAGAATGGTGGGAGATGATGTCAAGTGTTAAGGGAGGGGCGGGGTCATGAAAGGTGATATGTTAGGGGTGATGGGTTGTAAAGAACCAACCCAGGTTGACTTAAACTGTTACCTAATATGGCCCAACACATGAAATGAAGCACATTCCCGATCACCATGGGTTGGTGATAAGCACCAAGAATAACCAACAATCTTGTGGGAATGGTTATAGCCATGGTAAAATGGGCGGGGGGGGGGGGGGGGGGGGGTCACAAGAGGGGGTGGGTGGTGGAGGGCATTGTCAGGGGGAAGGTGGGTGATGATTTACGGTGTTAAGGGAGGGGATGAGGTTGTGTTTGGTGTTGTGTTTGGGAAGGTGGGTTGTAACAAAGTAACCCAGGTCAACCCAAACCATCACCTAGGCCTGCCTATAATATGTCCCGAAGCTATTTATCGATCACCACAAGTTGGCAATAAGCACTAGACATAACAACAATATCTTGGGAATTGTTTATTCCATGTTAAACTAGCATGACCCATCCAAAAATGGGATTTCCATACCCACACCATTAGATTCAATAATAATAACAATTATACATCTAAATCAACACAACATGTGAAATGAATATAACATAAACCAAAATAAACCTTATATACTGTCATCCCAAAAAGTCTATACACATGGTATCTCTAGTCATAGATCAAACCTAAAAACATGGGAAACAATTGTAGTTTTACCAAGATACACATCCAAATTAGTACAAACCACAAAATGAGTCCATATGATCCAACTTTATGAGACCACATCTCCTCCAAAAAAACATAAGATGAAAGTAATCAAGAAGATCCACCTCAAAACAAGATGCCATATCCTTTACTTGTGTCCTACAAAATAAAATCTAAATATTTTCAATTTCATATATATGGTGTGAGGTAAAAACCCAATATTATACTAAAATGATCTTATTTAGGTATTTTACCCATGAAAACCAATAAACTAGGTTGAAAACCATTTCAAATATACTAAACTTTGAAAATAATCCATTTTCAAATAATCCATTGAAATTTCTTTGTGCTTCCATTTCAAACAAAACTGTTTTTCCAGGAAATCTTCCAATAAGGAACATATAAGGAAGAAAGGACCAAGGCATAAAATTCTCAAAATACCCCACACAGAATAATAATAATGAGCTTACAAATCATTATCAATAACTATATAAAGGGAAGAAAATGAAATTGACATATCATATCTCATAAAATCAGATGTATCACTGGTAAAATGAATAAATCATATGAACCATCTTGGGATGATTAATGTTCACCTACAACAGTAACTATTAGGCCTATCACAAGTGAGTATAACAAGCATGCTTTTAAGCTATGTAGTAATGGAAGCTCTCCCAATCCTCCTTGGGACAAACTCCAAGAGTGCTCACTATCACTCAACAACCAAAATGTAATATTCATTGGCCTTCCCATTACAGGATCTCATGGTTATAATATCAACCCCTTTAATGAATACTCAGTTAACTCATGTTTTACTCCATTCCATCAAAATCAAAAAGAAATTCCATATCAAAATAAGAAATCCTATAATAAATTTTCATAGAAAACATTCCCATTTCATAAAAAACCTTCCAAAAAAGAAACAAAATTTCTAAATCCATTTCAGAAATCCATTTCAAAACCATTAAAACTCATTGAGACATTTTAGAAAAAACATAGGGACACATAATCCACACCCATTTATAAAACCATTTTTAAAAAACACAAAATTACAGACCAAGTCATAGAATACATCAAACATGAGATATAAATCAATAATAAAAATTTATTTGGAAATTAAAAAGACAACAAAAACCAAAGAGGATTCATAAATTCAATAAATGTTCTGGAAAATAACCTTAAATAGAGACACCTGCATAGAATTTTGTATAAACCTTATTTCCCATCAAGGTTATGAATCCATAATATGTAGATCAAGGCCTTACAGACCTAATCTATAAAATAACCAAATATCCCATTACATAAATTATATTTTTCCAACACCGCTTCAAGGGTTACACATTATGAAAATGGAAGAATAAGAAAAAGAAGGTGGAAAAGAATAAAAATCAATGAATATTTGGACTTACTTAAAGAAAAATCACAATTAATGAAAGCAAAATCCATCAAGGATGTAGATGATAATATTAATGGACTAGTAGGAGTATATTTATATAATGGATATGGAAAATGAGGCACAAAGGCTTAAAATTGATAGGGTAAATGGTAAATTATAAATTTTTAAGTTACATGGACATGATGTACGGTTTGGAATCTTGGACGGTCAATTTTTTCACCAACAATTTTGGTTTCACTATCCTCCCATGAATTAGGATTCATAGTTACTCTTGAGTGTCACAAGGATTGAAAAACTATGTCAAAACCCTGAAAAACTCCATTATCACCCTCTAAAACCCCAAAAATGGTTAGTAACATGGTTAAAAACTGTGTAAAAAATATGATTCTCATTATGTCTTCACAAGAATTCCAGTTTTAGACCCCCAACTATCAAGAACACCAATGCCTAACTAAAAGATAAATTAACCCCAAATTAGATCTACCAGTGACCTGGAGGGTGTCACAAACTCCCCAACTTACTGATTTTTACCCAAAGAATATCATCAGGCGTCCTTAGTAGAAAATATGGTAGCCCACTACTTCCACACCAATGATTTCGTCTCCCATGTCTCATGGGTATCACTACCTCACTGTCAAATAACACTAACCAATGCGATAAATTTATCATAGAGGAAATTATTTTGACAATACAAGATATGAACTGGATGCTACACATTGTTGGTATTAGGCTTAAGATCCATATTTTCCCACTCTATCATATGAGTGGGGTCTCAATGGTATCTCTGAATCAATGAAACATTTAATATTTCATGGATCGAGGTTAGTCATAGTTAAAACTACAATTGATGGGATATCTTCTCCAGATTCCCTACAACACAGAATAACCCAACTTAACATGGTGATAACTTTCCCTATATTCCCAAATGATGATGTCTTGGTTAGAAAAATACCTTAAAGGACTCCTAATCACCCACCTGAAACTCCAAAAATTGATAATGCTGGTCATATTATGACTTATGTTGAATCTTATATATCAATATTCATCTTTGAATTAGGAAAACAATCTCAGTCGTCTCTAAAATGATACTTAATCCAACCAAGTAATACTCACCCACTTTCTCCCAACACTATGAATATTGGAATGAACTTTTATAAAATACCTAAAATGGTTCCATTATGATTGATTCATGATAATTATTGTTATAAGTAAACTCATACTATAGTAGGTGCCCTTCCAAATAACCCCCAAAGTAAACCACACAATCCCACAACACATCATTGAGATTTTGGATGATACACTCTCACTAGGCATTTGACTATGGGTGATATGAAGTTATCAATCTTATATTGGTTCCCAAATCATCCTAGAGTACCTTCTAGAATTGATATGTTAAATAGTAATCCCAATCTAATACAATTTCTGAGGTAACTCTGTGAAGATGAATGACATCTTGAACATATTGGTGTCTATGTACCTCTACCTTCATAGAATACCTAATGGTAATGAAATGAGATGATTTAATAATATTATTTATAATAATTCAAATATAATATTTCCCACAGAGTGTATGAGGTAGGCCGGTCATAAAATCGATAGAGATATTTTTCCACTTCCTTACTGGAAAAGGATGTGGCTAAAAAAACCCAGATGTCCTCTAATGCTCAAAATTGTTTCTCAGATTGTTTAATCATCTAGAATTTAAATATTTGACTACAAAACTCATCCTAGACCACCAATACAGATGTCTTAAAAAATTAAAAATATTTTTTCACCCTAGGGTGAATAACCCTACTAGAATTTTTCATCCCTTGCATCAACTTTTTCCCCAGGCTCAAAGAAAGTACAATCATATTTGAAAGTGGAGATAACCATCAGGAAATTAAGACCAATAAATATAGGTCTATCCTCCATTTAAAGTACTACTGATATAATTTCACTCAGCTTCACATACCTTCTCACTCCAAACTAAATCACTACGAGAGGGTGTCACCAATAGACTAGCAAAAAAACACTTCCACCCATCATCCTTCAAATCTAGTATTAGATAAATAAAAAAGATCATCATAACCCACTCATATGCCAATTATCTAATGGAATTTACTAGATGATTCATACTCAAATAATTAATGACCACATTCCCCTTCTCTGACAAATATGCTATCCCAAAATCAAATGTCTCGAGAGACTTCACCTATCACCTCTATTTGAGGTTCATGTCATTATGGGTGATAATATACCTCAAGATATTATGATCCAAATAAAACATCAAATCCTCCCATAAGAGTTAATGTCACCACATCTTTATCACAAGCATCCAAACTAACAATTTCAAATATTGGGTTGGAAAATTCTCTTCATTTAGATTTATCTTTCAAAATCTATAGTCCATGATATGGTCACCCTTCATCATCATGAATAAAAAACACACTTGATGAATAAAAATAGATGGAATAATAATTATTGGGATTTCAAAGAAAAAAAATTGGTGTAGATGTCAAATGGGGTTTCAACTAATCAAAATCACTCTAGCACTTCTCATACCACAAAAAATTTACCCCTTTTATATTAATACACATCAAGGGAGAAGCTATCCCTTAGAATTTATGAATGAAATTTAAATAATACCAAAATAATACTATAATGATATAGTTCTAGAATATATTTTTTGGTTAATACCAAATCATGACTTCTTAATCTTTCTCTAGATCCCTTGAATCCCATGCCTCAAAAACCACAAGGCCCTAAAACATCACTTCCCAGATGTAAAACTGAAACATTGATAATTATCATATAAATGGTTCTCTCTTATAATACACAAAAAAAACACCATATGGTCAAAATGATCCTCATTCATATTGTAAGACAAAGATATTTCATCCATAATCATTTCCATGAATGAGTCCAAAAATTCATGGGAGATATGATTTGTCACTACCATAAAGACCGCATGAGGATTTTTAATACCCAAATACATAACTTATTACTCAAAATGTACATAAAAAATCTGAATGGAAACATTTGGAGCATCCTATTACCATCTTTATTTGGTGGTCCCTGGATCTCAGATCGATCATTGAAAATACATGCCCCTCCTAGATGATCAAAAAGGTCATCAATTTTGGAAAACATGTATTTATTCTTCATATTCACCTGGTTATGCTTACAAAAGTCCTTGAAAAGTTAATAACCCCCATATTACTTATTTTTAAATAGTATTAGAGAAGAACATGGTGATACACTATGATGGATAATTCTCATTTACCTAATGATCCTCTAGATATACCTTCAACTCTTCCCACTTAGTTAGAGTTATCTAGTAAAACAATATAGAAATTAGGCTCATCCCAGGGAGTAGATCGATAGTAAACATGATCTCTTGTTAGGTCATAAATTCTAAAAAATATTCAAAAAACAAATTTTCGTACATATCCATGACCATTGTATGTTTTGACACTAAATTGTACTCCAAAAAATTGAGAAAAAACTTGTAAAAATAGTATGAGATCAACCTTAACTCCGAAAAAGATAATCCCGGTCTCACTTATCATCGATACCACTCACAATATAAGACATGAGTATTCCCATCCGGAGTAAAGAATAATCAACTTGAACCTTGAATCTAATCAACCAATCTAGGATGATAATTTGGTAAAAACAACTAGGTCCAAAACAAGGAATTACCAGATAATTTCTGCATTAACTACCAAAACACGACACTCATGGAACATAAAATTGTACTCCTACCTTCTTCACAAAGGGGTTAATAGATCCATAAAATAAGGTATAAAAAAACTTGAATACCAAAATTATCAATTTTTTTAAACTAAATGAGGGGATGAGATGTAATAGTATCAAATACAACTGATTCCATGGAAGAATAAAAAAATGCAGTACCTCTCACTATAGCTAGCCTAGAATTTGAGTCCTTTATGATAAGTCAATTGCATAGAGATTCCATAGATCACACATACCATTTCTATTCATAACATGTTGATAATATCCCTTATAATGTAGGTGAGATCTACCATCTTTGGAATCCTCTAACTATACCTAAAACCCCTTCAAAAATATGGACCCCACACTACTCCCCAACAAAGCCAACCGACTATAACAACAAATATTTCATTACTTCCCACACTAGTGGTGCATCCTCAAAGTCACTATAAAATTCATCTAGTTGTTCCCTACCTTCTATTACTGATAAAAAATTACAATCATATGCCATGATGAATCCACAATAATTGATCTTGTTGACTCTTATACACTCTTTCCACTACCTATATTAGACTCATCCAACATCATATTTTACCCCATGGAATAACTATGGATTATTCCCATTGATGGAATGTTACTGAATCATATATTTTATAATAAAAATTAATCCATTTAAAAAACCTATTAATAGGTTATTTAACAAAAAAGGATGATCATAGATTAGATCCATGGCATCAAGTACATCACAAAATATTGATCCTTGAGGTAATATTTTTTAAGAAGATTTGGAGAGAAATAAACCAAATTAATTTATCTTGTGGAATACCCTATCACTAAACAATCCCCTTGATCCATCATTAGAAACTTGTGGTCATTATTCACCCCCAAGGGCTCCAGATAGAACTTTCGATTGAAATCCATCTTGAAAGTGGTCAATGTGTGTCTCTATGCCGCATCATGAGAACCATTGACTCCCAACAAATCTTACATAGTCCTTCTATCACATACATGGAGATGACCTATTTTATTTTGTTTCAGGGGTCTTAATGATCTCAAAGATATTCTCAATATAATCCATCCAATCCTTAGGATAATTGGATCTCTTATCATTGTGGAACACCAGTATATTTTTCCTCGTCAAATCTTGAGAATGCTCCACCATATGTGATTACTCATGACCACCCACATGAACTAAGTATTGGATCGTACAAATCAATTAATCCACCAAATTGATATCAAGAGGTGGGTTTCTCTATGAAGTGTTCTCTACAACACCCTATATACACCAATATAATGTTCTTATTGGATCATTTGTATACAAATAATAGCATCTTTAAAATAATATTCAGCCTCAAACCACATAAAAAGATCCAAAATAAACACAGCATAATTGGTAATAACAAGAAACATATGCATCAAAAATAGTTACAAACAAAAAAAGGAGTGAAAAATATAAAAATACAAGTATTTCCCACTACACTGGGTTTATCCACATAGTTTGTATAATCATGCACCAACTGTGCATGGTCACTAGGGTTGGGAAAAAAGGATACATGGTATGCACATAGTTACTACTGACCATTTCCACTAACTACACACCTCCCCATACAATCTTTTTTCACTCAAAAAATCACATTGACACCCAATATTACCTAGGGACCTAACACTAATTGGTAAATACTCCAAAATATCATCTATAATACACATTTCATGGCTCAATAAAAAATTAACATACCAGTCCACAAATGGAGACTTCAGGTTCTATATGAAGATGTTTTTTCTAGATACTCCCTTTTTCCTAACTCTTGAGTCTTGATAGTCCTATCCCCAATCAACCAAAGACTTCTAAATATAAAACTATTATAATTCCATTTTTTAACAAACCATTATTGACCCAAACCATAACCCTGGATGACATGAAACATGTCATAAAGCATGTTTTTGATCTTCATGAGCGAGAGAAAACAAACATCCAAAACTAATAGTCTCATGGGAATGGTTTCACCCATGGTAAACAAGAATGTCCCATACATAAAATGGGATGACCAAAACAACCACATCAGAGTCAAAAATAAGCATAAACATATATCCATAGTAGCACGAAATTTGAAAAATAGATACCATAATACAAAATAAACCATATATATAGAAATTCTAGAAAATTTCATACACACAGTATCTCATGTCATAGCTCAAACATATAAAAAAAGGAATAAAATACCTGTTGTAGAAAATACACTTCTTCATGGGTAAAAAACTCCATATGAGACAACTCAATGAGACCATATATCCTCCACAAAACATCATATGATGGTAGTCATAAAAATACACCCTAGTATAGGGTTCTATTCCCTTTACATATAACCTAAAAAAATTAAATCCACACATGCTGAAAGGAATATATATAGATTGAGGCACATGAATAGTAGGATACCACCATGAATCTATTTAATTCATGAAAACCAATTAGCTAGTATGGAAACCATTTTAAAAACTAAACCACTTTAATAACATTATATTTTCAAACAATCCCTTGAAATTCTTTATGTTTTCCATGTAAAAAATTGGTTTTTCAAAACAACTTCCTACATTTATTGAATAAGGAAAAATACCCATTAAATAACATGATCAACATATCTAACAAGGAATAATAAGACTAGTAATAAGCATAAATTTTAATAATGATATAAATAGATGAAAATTATATAGGAATAATATATCTCATTAGATCAAACAATAACCTAATAAAATTAATAATGCATATGAATAAATTCCATAAAAATAATTTGCATAGAGGGATCTAACCATAAGGCCTATTATGAGTAATTATAATAAGTATGATAACTAACAAAGAAAAAACAGATTCTCTAATGTCTTCCCCAGGCCCAACTCAAAGATCTCTCATAGTCTCTTGACAACCAGTCATGGAAGCTATCATGATTTTCCAACCCAAATGCTCAGAAATTACTATGGAAAACAAAATGGACGTTTTATCAGTCATTCATCCCTAGGATCTCATTTTCAACCAAACAAAATCCTCAATTGCATCATAGTTTACCCATATTCTACTCCATGCCAAAATAATTAAAAACATGTTCCATAAAAAATAATTCATTCCAAATTCCATTTTTACAAAAAAATACCATTTTATAAAACATCATCCAACAAATAAAAAAATATAAATCCATTTCAAAACCATTAAATCTCTTTGATCTATTTCATGATACACTTAGTGTTCATAGAAGCCACACCCATTTTGAAAACACTCTTTAAACACCCAACTTCAGAACGATTTTATATAACATATTAAACATGATATATAAATCAACCATAAATCATTTATCTATAAATTAATCAAACACAAAAAGAAATATTCATAATTTAAAGGCATTTCATAGAAATTTCCCCTAAATAAATACATCTAACTCAGATTGGTTCCAACCACATCTCCCTTGATTATAAACACTTGAAATAGTTAGATAATGTCTTTACACACCTAATACAAAATAAATCATACCAAGTACCGAATTTCATACCCTAGATTCATCCAAAACCCATACTATTATCACAAATCTCTATGATAATAGAATAATAATCAAAATAAGGGGTAAAAGATGAGGAAAACATGAATATTCGAACTTATAACAAGAAAAATCAACATGAATCCAAGAGAAATCCACAATGGATATATATAAAAATCCCTAAGGATAAGTATGAGGAGGTCCATGGGATTGGGGATGTAAAATAATGGACAAATACTTAAATAATATTGGAAAAAATGGAAAATTAATAATTTTTTATGTGAACTAGACAGACCACATGGTTCAGCTACAAGGCTAGGAAAACTGTGTTATAACCATGTGGCTTCCAATGTGGACCAAAAAATCAATCCACATGATTACTCTTAAGTTTCAAACATTTTGAAAAACCATGATAATACCATTTAAAACCCCACAATCACCGTCAACACCCCCTTTCATTATTAGTAGCATGGTTAAACAAACTATGTGGTACATGTGTGCCTCAGTCTATCTTCCAAAAATACTCAATTTGATTCATGAGGTTCAAGAACACAAAGGTATAACTAAAAGTAAAAAACTAAAAATTATGAATATAAATGACCTAGTGAGTATCACATGGGTGGTTTCTTGTAGGTAGGTGTGGTAGGGTGGTGTCAGGTGAGTGTGTTATGGGGTATGAATTCAGTTGTGTTGGCTTTCAAGGGTGGCATTGGGGAAGGGTTTTGGGGATTAGGTAGTGGGGTGATAACATGTGTGTGAAGGGGGTTGGTCGGTGACTAGGTTTTGTTTCATGGGTGGGGGAGTGGTAGTTCCATGGGTAGGAGAGAGGTTTGAGGAGAGGTTTTGGGTTCATTTGTTTAGGTGTACGTAGACAACCACATAATGTTCTAAGGGAGGGTAGGTTTTTGTTAAGGGGCAGGGGTGAGGGATGATTTCAAGGGAAATATGGTCATGTTTTTTAGTTGTCTATGGGAGGATATCATGGGGTTGGTGGGTGGAAGTTTCTAGTGTAAGGGGGTGGTGTTTGGGAGAGGGGGTGAGGCCAGGGGTTAGGCGTGCAGGGTTATCGAGTGTTAGGTTGTGTGTGTGGGGGTGGGGGTGTTGGATAAATAATAGTTATGTGACTAAAATTTTAAAACAACATCACCACATTTCTAAAAGGTGGGCAGCATATCTTTGTTTACCATCATTTATAAATATTTTCAAAAGACCCCTGATTTAGAGAGACTGTATTTAAAAAAAAATAAATATTGATAAATTATTTAGTTTTATTTATAAAAATTACTAAATAAAATAAAAACATAGTGAAATGTATTTTCTTGTTGAGTTTTATTGAAATAAATTTTTTCATAAATCCATGAAAATGGAATAGATTTCAACATTATTATTTTTGGAAGTCAAATTAATATAAATAAGTAATATAATTTAATAATCTAAAGTCTGAAACATTTTTAATGATATATAAAAATGGAATTACATTATAATGTTAACATCCATGGGATGTTTTTTTCTTTTTGAAATTAACATCTTTATATATGGGTTATTTGATGTGTTTCTAGATGTTAAACCTTTACATTAAGATAGTTCTCCTAATGTTTGTAAGAATGTTTTTTTATAGATTCACACACTATGTGTCTGTACAATCTTAGAAAATTTTTACTTGAATTTAATAGTTTGAATAAATATTATTCTTGACTTATGGTTTAATAAATATTCATGATGTGTTGATCATATTAAGTAAATCACTAGTTATTCAAAATAATATATATTTCCGTTAGATATTAAATAAATATTTATTCACAAAATAATATATATAATTATTTGAATATGTTATATTTATTTATCACTTGTTTATTTCTAAGGTAAAAAATAATTATTTATTTAGTTTTATGAATATTAAATAAATTCCTTTTCCCTAGTAGGTTATTCTAATATTTAATTATTTTTCAATGAATAATCTAATATTTTTCCTTAATTAAATTAATAGTTTTTATTCAATGTCCAATAAATTCCAATGAAGATTGGAAATATATTTTAAGGGCATATATGAAAAGATATTTAATTATCTATGAGTTTGGAACACATTAAGGAAATAATAATAATAATATTATTATTATTATTGTTATTATTGTAATTATTCACATGGTTCACTTAAAATGAAGATATTGGTTATGGAACATCCTGTAATAATTAATTCTTTGGCCTAAGTTTATAATTTGATTTATGCCATTTCTAGAATAGTTGTCTTGTTGTGAAAAAAATAATCTCTAGAGTATTATCTAAAAACATTGAGTGATATTTTATAGAACTCTCTTAATAATAGTAATAAGTGATCCTATTTCTCTCTTTTAATATATTGAGAGAATAAGAGGATGATTTCTCTCACATAAAGAATCCTTTTTTTATCAATAATAAAGAACTTGAAAGGTTTGGATCCTCTTCATTTTCTCCCAAAGTTCCAAGAGTTGAATTATGAAATTCAAGTAGTATGTATGGATACCTTTATAGGTACTCTACCCTTTTGCATGTCATCACAACTATGGAATGAAAAAAAATCAAACAATTCGATAATGAATTAATAATTTCAAAATAATGTAATTATTATTTTAATAAATTAATATTAAATTACTAGTTAAATGATACGATTTTCATATATTTCTCGGCATAATTCACTTGGATATGAAGATTTAATTAACAAAAAAAACGTTTTTTTTTCTTAAGATCGATTACTTACATTTTATCCTGGATCCTTTAAGTTCTATTAGAGTAGTAATATATGAAATTATAATTATATATCATTAATTGATTGATTTATTCATTTCAAATTAATTTTTCATTTTAGGTATATTTATTCTTAGTTTGTTAGTGATTATATATTTTTTAATTCAGTTTAATATCACCATGAAAAGACCATGAATAAATAACTAAGGATTAGATATTCTATCCAAAGGTGCCATAGTTTCTGGTATGATAACATGGTTACACGATGTGTAACAAAACATTACACACTATATAGATTGATCAAGAAAACAATAATGCATCATGTAAATTGTGGAATATCATGTTTTTTCTTTTATGAAAAAAATATATAATTACATGATACAAATAATGTGGTTTTAAGGGTTACATGGTGTCTATTCAATGTACATGTTGTGTAACCCCACATGATGTTGTGGTTGTATGGTTAATTCACTGACATTTAATTAATTCACTCTCTGTTTGTTGACTACCAACTAATAAACATGAGATATAAGAGATTAAATGACATGTATATAGTTGTAAAAACCATGTATCTATATATTAATCAACTATATTACATATAAATTCTCCACTTTTTGTTCATAGGTAGGCCAGAAATGAATTACACAACATCTAATTTGTGCTAGCTCATACTGATCATATGGGTTGACATCTATGTTGTGTAAGTAGATGAACACTTAATGATTATTTAATTCGACTAAAATAAAAATACATAATGTGTAGCTAGTCTATATGCTATGTGATAGGGTTTTCTCATATATAACACATCATGTGATTTCAGAATTCCTTATGGAATAATTTTTTGAACAAATTATTTTCTATGTTTTCTTATAATACACAACATGTATGGATATTGTAGATTTTTTTTACTTCATGATAATTTCAAGTGGTCTAAACTTCATATATTAATTGTATGTTGTATAGTTATAAACATTTTTCTGATGACACGGCTTGACTCATGGTACTACACACCATATATTTTAGGACATTTCATGTACACCACTTGTCTTGTAAGTATATGATACATGAAAAGGGCCTTACATATAGGAATCAAACACTATGATGGTGAAACTACAATCCATGTATTCATTAATTTTAAATTATATTAATTAATTTAATTTATTTAAAACTACAAATCATAGGTATCTCAAGGATAGTTCATGTGTAATATTATGATAGATGAATAAATGAATTAATAAGATAATTAATTTGATCAATTAATCATAATTAAGAACAAATATAAATGAATGATATACAGTTTTACAAAAATTTTAGTCATTCCATGCATGGATGATCATGACTTTGACTGAAAACTGTTTCTACAGGGTTTTTATTTAATTTAATATTTTTTACATTATTTTATTATGTATGGTAATTTTCATCCACAATTTATTTTGTGTAACTCCATGTCCCTAGTTTCCCTCACCCACATGTGAGTAAAAACCTATAAAAGATAGAAAAACCATGTAGAAGAGACACCTTATAACCTGATTTGAGGTCAAACTAACCAAGAACATACATTAAATGTCGGATGAATATTGTAACCCAAACCAATCTCAGTTCTAGGAGTTATTCCATAGGGTAAGGGTTAGTTTATTGTCCTCTCAAAAAACTAACCAATATAAAGGATCTTTCTCATGATATATTTTTTATATAGTGTATGTTTATTTATATAGTATTTGCATGATAATTTGAACATGATTATATAAAGTTAATAAAAAACTATAATGTAAGATAAAATAAAATAAATTTTTTATTAATAAATTAATTTTTTAGGTAATTTTTAATTAATAAGTAAATATACTCCTAATATTAACTTTCATGTAATATGAAAAAATAATTAATATTTATAAATAAAAAAATCAATCAAAGAAAATATTAATTCTAAGACCTTATACCACTACTTGATTTATGATGAAAATATATTTCAAAATACTTTACTACCCTCCATAAAGGATCTTTCAATTATTAAGTAATTTTTAAAAAAGGTTTAGGTTGAATTAACCTTGTCCACATAAAGAGTCGGTCGAATCTATTTGACTTGGTGTAACTAGGTTGAATGTGTTGGGAAAATTAAAGTATAGGATTTTAATATTAGGGTATCCACTAAATAGATAAAGGAAAAATTAGTTTATATAGTTTGGAAGGTTGTCTACCTAAATTCCCTCAAATAACTTGTCAAGTCCCTGTTTGGGTTATGAGATGTGAAAATAGATCATATCCACTAGAATATCCTTATGATACGATATTCCAAATCCAATAGTTAGTTCTATTTGGTTTTTATAAAATAATGGGAGAATAATAAATAAATAAAAAATACTATGTCGCATTTGGTAATCAAGAAAAAGTTCAAAAATATTATTTTATATATTATAGAAAATGGAAAGAATACCCACATGAATTCTAGGATATTTTATGGATAAAGGAAATTTCCCATCCAATATAAATTACCCATTGTGGAATAATCATTTATACAATTCCCAAATACAATAAAATTTATACTATTATTAATGTCCCCTATACCTATTTACCCACCTAATGAAGCAAAATTTCTTGAAAAGGAAGACAACAAGAGATTCATAAAGGATTCTTCTTATGTATATTGTATCATTCTTTCATCTATGTCCAAATATATAATGATAAAAAATAAGGATATGGATTCTTTCACGCTGAAAACTTGTCTCATAAATCTTGAAATAGAAATTGAGATGATTAATATAAATTATAATTTAATATAACAATAATAGTGTATACTTGAAGAGGTGACACTAACTAATGATCAAACCTTCAAAATAAATTATTATATTGGATAGTAATCAAAATTTGGTATTTTTATAGATAAAAATTTATCTATTAGTATAATACTACCATCTTAATATCCTAGGTTATCCATATTCACTATGAATCTAAGAACACATAGTACAAATGAGAGACTTAGGAATATTTTGACCTTGATTCACAAGACATATAAAGAATTGAGGGAATATGGTTCCTCATATATTATGATGAATGAAGTTAAAGAACATGTTCAAAATCCCATGGATTTTTCAAATTTAATGGTTATATTACAATATCCTCCAAATATATAAAGTATTAAAGGAGAGAGAAATGATTATGAGATTATTTCCTTCTCATGTGGACAAAAGGGTCAGAAGAAGTGAACTATAATATTATAATTAAAATGTAAATAATCACATAAATTTTGGGAGTATTCATCATTTCATGTGATATCTCCTTTTTATTTCATAAGTATTAAATTCATTATGAAATTCACATATTTTTAATAAAATACAATAACCAATGGAATTAAAAAAATATTTAAATTAATATTTTCAATTATATAAGTAACTGAGAAATGATGATTCCTATGTCAACAGAGAGATGTAAAAATATTCTAATTTTCAAAAGGATTGATTCAAGTTGAAATTTTGTTTTGTTTTGGGTGTTTCAAAAAAAATTATTTCAGTATCACATTAGACAAAATAAGACATTATTTTATTATTTAAATGATTGTTGTAAATATATTTCATACAAAATTAAAAGTTTAGTAGTTCTTGAATCATAAATATCCAATAACCAGAAAGGAATTAAGAATAAAAAATATTATACTCATACTATGATTTAGTAAGATAATACTTAGTCATATAAAACTAATTGTAATATTAAAACATTGTTTTGACATACCTATCATGTTTTAGACAAACAAATCATTAAAAATAAAGGAAATCAACAATTATTATAGAGATATTTCACCTTAACCACACGAACCATCCTAATGAAAATATATTTCTAAATTCTTATACTATGTAATATTCCTCGATGATGTTTTAGGACTGATTAGATGAAAAAATGATTTCACATGGGTTAGTGATACATGATCCTATGTGGAGGCTTATCGGACTATATCTTAACCATGTATTCATCGATCATTTAATAGAAGAGTTACATATTTCATACTTTAACATTTCATTATTCAAATCATAGGGATGATTTTAGTACAATGGTGATTGATTAAGAGTCTTATATTCATTTCAGGTGTTATATCGTTTTTAAAGACATGTTTTTGAAATAACATTTTAATTACATACCATATACCAAATTTACATACTAATGTATATCATATAATTTCTGATATGATGGGAGTCCATTATTTTATAGCCTCTTTTTTGATTGGAATTGTTTTTTAACGATTTTTAAAGCTAAAAATTAACATAAAAGGAAATTGAAATTTCATCTTAATTAAAAATCCTATAGATACTTTAGATAAAAAAATACCATAGATATAAAGTTATTTTCATAAAGTAACATATTTATATAGGGGAATATAATATCTATTGAGTTAGTTAGAGGAGGGTAGATATTAGTTATGTCTTATCTTGGGATATACATTACTGGTTATAAGAACACAAAAGTACACAAGTCTTAGTAGGGGAATTATTTTATAGATTCATAATATATATATAAAAAGTATGTTTTTTATTCAACAAAAATATGTGATATAATATTTTTAAAATAATAATGAATCCTATAGAGATAATGTTAATTGAAAAGATATGTGATTTTTATGTTTAAAATAATTCAATATTGTTTCTATTTACCCAGAGTCAGTTTCATAATTTTTTTAGTTTTCTCCCATTGACATAAATTCATTAGTGGATATTCAAGAGAAATAAACATTTATGGTACAAGTTGGTACCCATAAAGCTCGTCTGGTTATATATTAATTAATATCTATTAATGGTCTATGCAAAAACAATCCCCCAATTTTCAGGATGAAAAATATTATAATTTTATTTCATATTACAACTTTTTAGGATCAATATATTGGGAATTGGATTTCCCTATTAATTTCCTAATAGGAAACCTTATGAAAGTTGTTTGTACAGCATAACCAAAAAATATTTATTGAAAAATAAGAGACCCAATAAGGAATGAATGTAGTAGAAACCGATTGATATAATAAATAACATTCTATGATTATAGAATATTTATTTGATATTAAAGTGTGTTAGGGATCTACAATAGGATAGTATGAGTGTTATAGTTTTCCATTAAAAATATGTCAGAAACATATGTAAAAAATATTGTTATTCTTACAATCAAATGCAAACACTATCTCCATGAGTAATGTTAGTATCAATCCATGTTTTATAAATTAATATATAGAGATATATCAATTGTGTTTCCTCGATCAAGTTATACTACATTCAATGAAAAGGTATCATTATTCATGACACGTGAGCATGATATATCTCTAATATGATGTGAAAAAACCCAAGAAGTGATTATTCTGATAAATAGACTATATATTCCTAATTATAATTATAAAATATATCTCGAATTCCAGGATATATACTAATGTTATATATTTATAATTTTTAAAGAATACTTGAAAAATATAAAAAAAACTTGGAGAATTGCACAAGATAGTAGTTAGAACTACTGAATAATATTTGATAATGTAACCTGGATAAGTTCCTAGCTATTGGAGAAATGTGAATATTAGTTTTAATGGGATAAAAAACTATACTTTTATTAGATCATTTTTATATAATATCATATTAATTTTATGATAATATGCAAGATAAAAAAATAGTAAATCTTGTGGTTTTAATATCTATCTCGATCAAGTACGTTTTAGAATCTTTTATATAATACGATGTGGATTTAACAATAGATTTCATCCAATATTTTTTTATTATATAAGATGGAAAATAATAATTATTGAAAATTATTAATAATCATCCATGTCATCTATCTATAAATTTTCATAATTATTGGATGTTTGAGTAATAAAAATAGCCATTGGAAATTTCTATTCTTAATAAATATATCCATATTTATATAGAATTATTAAAATCATATGAGAACTAATAAAATAAATGTTTCTTTTCGTTATTTATAATGGGAGTGAGAGTCTGTTATAGTTGTTCCCTTGAACCAACTACTTTATACATTTGATTACCTATATATTTATTAAATAAAATATTAATAAATATCTATAATATGATGAGTGTTTTTATATATAACATCAGTTTGATAATATCCTTAGAGTTTCTATTTAATGAAAAGGTCAAAGTAGTTACCTAAAATAATTTGAACCTTAAAATTATATAAAAACATTCTTAAATATATATTCTATAATTATATAAAATACATTTTATGGAAAAATGATATTTAGATATATGGTGCGTGAGTCTCATAAGAATTTTATACTTATTTTTTTATATTTCACACTTAGAAATATCCAAAAAAGGTGGTTATGAGAATAAAACCACTTATAGGACTTCCACATGTTATATATTTTTGTGCATATTAATATCCATGGTATTGTTTATTGGACATTCCAATTGAGAGTATTATTAATTTATAACATGAATCACATATTTAGGTATTGATGAAAAATATGATAACATATTCCCACAGTGATTTTTGGATACTTTTGGTGAATTAAAAGTGATATGAAATTATTGATCAAGTAAATAAAGTATATTTTTTCTTCCATATCAATGGATGTAGATATCACTATAACATTCATTGAATAGAACTATCAGTTAAATTCATTTAAATGGTGTATATTTTGGCCAATTTAAGTTAGAGAAATATAAATCATGTGTGTTTGTTGATGATACAATTTATGAAACCTTCTTGATGAGATATCTAGGAAAAGAGATTATATTAGACAGTGAACATCTATAGAAGGTAGTTTATCTTGTGAGATTAAATACCTTCTCTATGGGTAACATGACATGTTTCTAGATTATGATCATAGAATTTAGTATATTTTTCAAAATTAAACAATGAAAGATGCATAGATGCTAACACAATAACTATATCAAGAATCTTAATTATATTTTATTTGAATTTAACAATGTGAAAAAAATATATTTATTCTTGTGATTTAATAATTAGTTATGATGTGTTGATCACATTAATTAAATCACTATTTATTTGAATGAATCTAATTTTGTTTTGGATAATTAAATAATATTAATTTTGAAGACAATATATATATATATATATATTTATGTATGTATAATATTTATTTATCTCTTTTTTATGTACAAGGTAACACATCATTATTTATTTAGTTATGGTAAAATAAAATAAATATTCATTAAATAGTTTCTGAACATAATATTTTATTAATTTTGGAATATTAACATTATGATATTTATTTATTTAAATAAATCATTAGTAATAATGGATCGACAAATTCTGAGGAGGATTGAGAAATTCAGTTATGGGTATAAATGAAATTCTTTTTAATTATCTTTGAGTCTAGTGAATCTTAAGGAAATAAAGATGATAATATTATTATTATTCAATATAGGGTTAACATATAATTTTGTGATTGGGTTAGGGAATTTGTGAAATAACTAATTCCATAACCTAATATTATTATTTTATTTATTTCATTTCTAGAATGGATGTTTTTTTCACACAATATTTCATTCTTTAGAATTAACATAAACCACTAAGGGATATTCTATATAATTATCTTATGAATAAAGAGTAATGATCCTTCTTATCTCTCTTGAGATATTGGGATAATAAGAGAATGAATTTTCCCACCCAAATAATTATTATTGTGATCAATGGAGATTGATGATATTGTTTGGGATCCTCTGTGATTGTATCCTGGGTAATAATGATTAATATAAAAAATTCACAGAGCATGTGTTGATATCCCAAGATTGATTTTATCCCAGGATAGTTCATCACTATGATAGTATAATAAGAGTGGTCAAACAATATGACAATGAAGAAAAAAGTTATGATAAGAAAATTATTAATTATATAAATTATATGATAAAATAACCTATATCAAATAATTTGGGATAAACTCGTTAGATTATTAAGATATCATCCAAAGAAACTGAAAAAAAGCATTATTGGGTACAAGCCTGACTACTTATGTTGCACCCCAAAACCATCACTACAAACTTTACATATAGGATGTGATATTATTCTAAATTTTTTAATATATCATTTCATGATAGTTTCTTATTATTCATATATTTATATAATAGTTGAACACTACCTAATGTCACTATTAACTAGATCTAAACACTTTGATTTCATGTATAGTTTCCATTAATAGAGACTTATTTTTAAAGGAATTTTAGACTTTATCCATACAATGTTCTTCCTCTATTCTGTATGATCTAATATTAGCTAGTATGTAGATTTTGGGTACTATTATAAATAATTATCTTTTTTTTGGTTCATGATCCACTATAATGTGATTAGTGGTTTACCTCCGTCAAATACTCCTCTTTTCATTGTATGACCCCATAAAGTTTTAATAATGTTTATCCAGTAAATGAGGGTGTGGTTATAGGTCCCTATTTCCCTATTTATACCATCAAAATATTCTTTTATTTTGGGAGTGTCATTTTCTGTAATATTGGTTATATATTTTGGATGTACAAATGAGATGGTGGTTTAGTTTAAATATATATATATATATCACTTGATCAATTTGTTTGACTAAAAATAATTTTAATCACATTAAACACACACAAAAATTTAATGAAAAAAATATGTTGTGTTAAGGTGGTTTAATGTGTGGGTTCTTTTGGGTTAAAACAATATTATAATTATTAAAATAAATAAATAAATTATAATAAATTCAAATAAATAAAGTATTAAATAAAATAGTTATTCTATATAACATATAAATATTTAATTATTTTTTAATAATTCCTATATAGACTCTAGTTAATCTCAGTATGAGATCTTTCATATGGAAACCAAGCTATAATTAATATTATTTTAGAAAATATTATGAAAAATAATAATGTAAAATCCTCTTATATATAGAGATGATGGTTTGGAAAAAACTGATTAAAAAAGGTTACCCCTCCACCCAGTACAATAAGATATAAATAATATAGTGGTCCAACCCTGTTTAAGGTTATTTTTTACTTTTTTAGGTTGGTCAGAATATGTGAGGTTTATTATTTGATTTCATAATTTTGTTATAATCCATAGTAAATATTACTCAAATGATCTATAATTATATATGATGACATACAATATATTATGATGAGGTCAGATCCTAGTGACTTTTTAAGACTAGATGGGCAATGGGAGGTATTGAGAGGTAATTTCATGAAAATATATTATGTTTAAAAAAAATATTATGAATAAATAAATATAGTTTTGGAATTTTTTAATAAATTCTATTTCCTATTTTGTATTGTCATATTAGTCCCCACACATGTAATTTTTTTAATTTAATCATGGTTGTAAATATTTCCACCATTTTCCTAGAGATCATGTAGTTATAGAGTTAGTAGAGCAGCATATAGGGATTATATTCTAGATTTTGATAGAGGTTTCATTAAATAAAATTAATTGTCTATAGGTTGAGGTTTCTACACTAGTTCTATACTTATTGAATTACTATAGGGTTTTTATGTTTTCTTAGATATATATGTTGTTAAATGTCTATTGAGTACATTCCCTTATTTGTATACTTTATTTTAAAATTTTCAGTTTTGTTTGTTTTATTATATAATATATTTTTTTGGTGTCTCCGTGATATGTAACTTTAGTTTTAAAAGAAAATTTGATAAAATATTTAGAGTATTCCCTTACAGTAATAGTCACCAACCCTAAATATATTAGAAGTTGGGTTAGGATTTAATTCTTTGAAATTTCAATAACCAAGTTAAGGCCTTTATGTAGTCAAGTAATGTTAGTTATTCAATGATTTTTGATTAATTCATTATAAATTCTTAGAGATCCACTCACTTCTTTGTATCTTATCAACACTTTTATTTGTATTATAATGTTATAGTATCATGGAAAATAAAAAAAATTAATTGAATAATTTATATAACTCAAAATTGATTTTTTTCTCAACAATAATGAAAATATTTACACAACTTTATTCATATTAATACTAAGTAAATATATTTGTTATTTGACTCGATGATATTAGTTAAAATATTATAATATCCAAGCTAATTACTTCCTATTCCTCAATAAATGAACACCCTATTATGACAAATTCCATATACCAATACTAACATATTGTGATAGGATTAATATATCTTAATAAAAACATAAAATAGTTCTCAACATATTACCTAATATAAATAATTAAAATTATCCATTTGTGTTGAACTATATTAATAAAATAATTTTCTTAACCATCCATATGTTAGGAGAATTAAAAATAGATTATTAAGAGAAAATCACCATATGGTGATGAGGTTTCTTTTGGTCAACCCCGATCTTCTAAAATGATAACATGGAATTGTGAACTCTCTGTAATCATTAAAAAAATTTAATTTTCAAAATTTAATTACAACAATTCTTAGAACCTTCCTTATAATATAGAAAATTATCTTGAGTTTTTTTGAAATATTATTTTTTATCCAAAAAATACATTTAAAAATTAAATTATTATTTAAAAAAATTATATTCCATAATGATTTGACCTTCATAATAGTATTATTTTACATGATTAATATCCTTCTACAGTTGAGGAAAAGGATCAACACTTTTTCTACCGCCATGGTCCTAAACACTCTTATATGTAGTGAATTAGGGTATCTACTTGTTTTAAAAAATGATTTTTGTTTGATATGTTCTACTTTGATAAAAGGAAGTCATTAATCTGTTAGTCATCCCACATTATATCAACCATTTAAAGAAAAGGGAAGTACAAAGACACAATTATTCTTATATGGTAAACCAAAATAGATATATCAAAGTATAATACATGTGGTAGTGTATAAAAGTTATAAGGTATTATTAATAAACAATTTTGTGCTTAATTGTTTTCTGGAATATTTCATCAGAGGGTCTTAGGGATACACCCACATCTTTCCTCCCCAAACACTACTTTAATATAAGGTTAAGAAATTATTTTTTGGTTTCACATTGCAATGAGTAAATAAAATTAACTAATATACCAAATTATATAATGTTTTTTTAAATTATTTAATAGTTTTTTTCTCTCCTTGTATTAGTATATATAAATTCCATATATGTGTTAAAATCGTCACAATTTTTTTACTACAACTTTTTATGTCCCATAAATTCCTCCCTATTTTCTATAATAATTTTTATCTATATTTATCATCAAGGTAAACTAGATATTACAATATAGGATAACATTTTTCAATAATATTGTTCACGTGGAATAACTATTAAAGGGTAGTGAATAGTAATATAATTAGTTGATAAATATTTTCAAAAATCATCTCCACTGTTTCGAAACTAGTAGATATAAATAATTTTTTTACTAACATGAAGAAAAACCATTGTATGGATGTGTTCCAAAATAAGCAAGGATTTACAATTAATTCATCAAATCCTTATTCCAAAATGTTTATCTCTAATCCTCTAAAAACATTTTCGATTTAAATATATTAAAATCAGATTTGTAAGTCACATCATTATGTGATTATGGTTTCCATGATATAGTATTCTTATCCCAATTGAAGGTTTTGTAACTCAAGAAAAAAATGTATTGGACTCCATGATAGATTGAATATTTTATATAATGTAAACTAATATCTCCAATATGAGGATCCATATCTCCCCAGGGTTAATATAGGCTCTAATCATCAAAATTACATACATCATGATATAATATCTAATGTATGCAATTTTAGGCAATGATAATGTGAACAACTTTTTTTGGAAAACCAACTTTTATGACACAAAATATTTTCATGGGTTTTTAAATAGAATTAAAAAATTGGTCATCTCAAGGAATAATTTTCATCATAAATATAGTTTTAAATATGAATGTATAAATTATATTCATAACAAATGTTTGAGTACATGATGTATTATATCACCCAATAATGAAATTTTAATGATCCTGAAATGGTTCTCTAAAAAATTTTATATAGTAAGTCATACCTACATTATATTTTATGTTCTTTTACTATAAACACATAAATGATCTATACCATAGAATGATATATCCTTACTAAACCAAAATATATTATTTCAACGGCTACATCAATTCATGCTCATTTATTTCACTATAGAAAAACATTATCCATATTAAACCATAATTAAAATAAATTAATTCCTAATAATAAAATAACTATCCTTATTCACCATTGGGTAATCAAACACTTCCAAACATTATAATTATTTTCCATATAGATTTTGACTTTATTTCTAATGATTTTAACATTATCTAAATTTGGGGTTATGAATATTTTTTATTTGTTTGTTATTTTATTGATATCATTTATATATATGTGATAACCAAAAATGAATAAAAATATTTATTCTATAAATTGTATGATAGTTGGAGTCAAAATCAATATAAGAAGAAAGAGTGAGGTAAATGATTCAAAATTAAACTACTTGATAAACCCAAAAAAATTCACCATCTCTTACTAATTATTATGAAATAATACCATTTTTTTAATGATTACTGAAAAGATTCCAAATATATTATTGAAAAGAACTTCATACATTGAATTCATTTTTCCAAATAAAACTTAGTCTTTACTTACTCTAAATATGTCAGATTTTTTTTTACATACTCTTAATGTCTTATATATACCTATTGTTTTCTTGATCTCTATGTACTATGTGATGACTGGATTTTTTCATCAACCTAAAGAATATTACACCCCCAAATCATATCTACCCCAATTTCTATGTGTCCTTTAGATAATTTCCATATTTTCTCCCACTTTGAAAATAAAACCAAATGGAAACTCCTCTATTTAGAATATTCTTCATTATTTATTCAAAAAATAACTAATTTTATAATAACAAATTGGGGAGAGATATGTTTCCCAAGATATATAAGTTAATTAATATTGTTGAACTATGAGACAAGACCTATTCTTCTCGAATGATGGCATACTGATTAGCTTTTGAAAATTTCTACCACATGCTGATTAGTGATAATTAGATACAATTTAAAAACCTCGTATCCCACATTTTATTTAAATATGTGTTAAAAACCACCATATATTCTACTTATGAGTTCTATATCATATTATTTTTGTGATCCATCATTATTTTGTTATCAAACTGGATCTATATGGTCAGTATCACGTCACTTCCATGAACATCCAATTGTTATGTCAAATAATTTAATTTTAGTTATATTTCATGATGGAATTAATCTCATTAATATATATTATATATTAAATTAATTTGGTACCAAAATAAATTATTCCCCAACCTGGGTATTTTATTTCTAAAATATATCTATGTAAATCTGCATCACTCTGTATTATCTACTCTTTCTTCTATATTGATTTATACAATTAGACATATTTAAGAGTTCTTCCCCAACATTTTCTTCATTAATATGTTATTTTATTCCTTTAGATAGATTTAAAATCAGTCAACTACTTATTATATATATAATATATCTAATAGCTTCATATAAAGTAAATAAAACATTAAATATTTTTTCATAATAATCTTGATAATAGTAATGTCTATTCATATTTTTTTGATGTTTAGTTCAGAAAATTATATGAGTTTAAACTATCTTACTATCATGCATTAAAAAATTATTCAATAAATCAGTAACTTGATTCACTAGATATTCAAAATCCTAATCACCTTATTGGTTAACATGAAACATAATAATGTTTTTTATTTATTAAAAAAATTAAATTTCAAAAAAAAAGCTCATTATGTTTCCAAAAAACATAAAAAACTTCCTTGTTTAAAAAAATGATATTTTCAAAATAGATGAGTACTATAAAATAATATTTCATTGGGGTTTATACTTAACTGTTGTGGTCAACACCACCATTCTTGAATTTAATCAACTTAAAGTATTTATCTTACCTATAATACCTCCTTTTTATACTTGTTTAAATCTATAAAAATCATTATTTAAATGAAATACATTTATTTTATTATCATAAAATTAAAAACGAAATAGTTGTTTAATATATATCCCTTAAAGCAATATATTCAAGAATTATATCTTCACTATTATTCTTTATTTACTAATTATCCTTTGGATCTCTACCACCAAGACTTGTCTAAATGAGTAAATCCTCAATTTTTGTATAAATATATCTCTTATATCGATAACCATATTATAGAATATCATTTACAATCTATTTGACCATTATTACTAAAAAAATTACCATGTTCATCAGGTTTGATATTGAATACTAACTTTTTTATGAGTAAATTTGATTATGCAACCTCTTTAAAAGCTCCAATATCATTTATTTTTTATTTTTATCATGTTTCACTATCATGAACATCGCCTTTGATTCTTCATTTATTAATTTTTTCAAATGATATGGTTTATTCTTGAAAGAATGAATTTTTTAATCAATATTACCCATCTAATAGTTTTATATTAGTTTTATACACCAACCTCAAATATTTTACTCATTAAATTATGAACACATTGACATGAGAACCAAATAATATTACTACAGATGGGATGATATCCTCATGAATATTCCTAGATCATTAGAAGAAGATATCAAGTAGATCAGGATAAATCATACCTTTTGATTAACAATGTTATATAAAATATATAAACCTAACATAGTATGAAAATAAAAATTTACATTTAGTTAATTAATATTTTTTAAAAAAATTTCAATGGAAGGGAACTTGTTTTATAATACCAATAAAAATAAAATATTTAAAATAAACCAAATATAACTATTTCCGACCCTTTTGTCGGGGCGCACACATTCGTCTGTGGGGACGCGCAGTTGTTGTCCCGCATTCCCACTTTCCAAAGGCAGGCGACATTCGTTCCTTATTCAGGTACGTCTGCTCCTTGATCAAAACGGGATGATGCGATGTTAGTTCTCCCTTCTTTGGATTCCTCCTCATAACTCGTCACCTAGTCCGGGTCTCCCTCATAGATTTAATACGTTGTTCATGAAACTCTTCCCAGTGCCATGTTTCCACGGACGCTGGTTAATTACACTGCTTCCGTCAAGACATTCCATGGGGTCTTGACGTGGTAGCAACCTTCAGTCGGAGTAGACGGAAACATCAGGCATGTCGGGGCATCTCTGGGTGCGTGGACATAGGGGAACCTGTAATCTTCCTCATAAGAGGGAATCTCAAGGGTGAAGAACCTGAGGCATCCCACATCGGATGCGGGGAATCATATTCCATCTGAGGTTTTCCTCAGCTTCCCATGTTTATCACTGGGAATGTCGCGAGTTTAATGTCTTGCGGAGATGGTCACGCCAAAGGCGTGTCATCCGAGGTTTTCCTCAGGCATCTCATGTTTATCACGAGGTAGGCCACGAGTTTAACATCTTGAGGATACGGAATGAGGGTGATCAGAACGTCCCATAGAGACAGATCAGAGGTGGTGTTCCCCATAGAGGGGAGATGTCACACCGTGAAAGCTGATCTGGACACCACTGAGGGTGGATCAGGGAGTGTGCACCCTAGAATGGGGAAACACCAAGGTTTTCCATTGGATGGGATTGAACCTCAGGGAGGTTTCCTATGTACCCTATATAGACAACAACGATCAAAACCCACACAGTTCGAAGGGGTGATGAATCGGGGTGTACACAGAGGACAACGACCCGGAGATATGACGGGGCTTACACATGGATAGTGGCCCAGGTGCTACTAGGAGCACCGAGGAGGTGGATGGCATGATTCCACTAGGATGTGGTGGCCCGAGTGAGAATCAGGATGGATGATGGAGAGTTGAAGGAAGTGGAGGGGGAATGAAATGGGACCATAGCAAGGGCGATGGTAAAGTTGGGATTGAGCCTCGAAGAGACTTCCTACGTATCCCTGTGGAAGGGAATCAAAGTCCGCGTAGTTCGGGTTGGTGTCAGTGAACCGACGTGAAGGTAGAACTTGGTCCGATGGGTATCATCAGCGAACTGACATGAAGGTGGACCTTGGTCCGATGGGTATCGTCAGCGAACCAATGTGAAGGTGAACCCGGGGGTCCACTGATGGTGGGCTTGAACCTCATGAAGGCTTCCTACGCACCATGCCTTGACATGGATCAAAGACAATGTAGTTCATATGGTGTGTCGACGAACCGACGCGAGTGAGGAATATGGTTTGGATGGTGTGGGGCTTACACACTAGGCTACTCGGGTGTTGATGAACTAACTTGAAGAGGGTCAGAGTGACCAACGGGTGGTGGGCTTGAACCTCTGGGAGGATTCCTACATGACATTCCTTGACATGGATCAAAGTCCTCGTAGTTCAGGGGGTGTCATCGGTGAACCGACATGAAAGTAGACCCGGGGGTCCACTAGTGGTGGGCTTGAACCTCATGAGGCTTCCTACGTACCATGCCTTGACATGGATCAAAGTTCTTTTAGTTTGGGATGTTCACAACGGCTTTCTGTTGGACTGGAATCCATTTTAACGTCATGCTGGACGAGAGTGAACCCTGGCATGAATAAACGACGGGCGGTGGGCTTGAACCTCATGAAAGCTTCCTACGTACCATGCCTTGACATGGATCAAAGACCACGTAGTTCAAAATGGTGTGGGTTTCGGCGAACCGAAGTGAGGAAGGGACCTTGGTCCGATGGGAGATGGGCTTGAACCTCAGGGAGGCTTCCTACGTACCATGCCTTGACATGGATCAAAGACCTCGTAGTTCAAAGGGGGGTTCGTTGGCGAACCGACGTGAAGGTGGGCCTTGGTCCGATGGGTGATGGGCTTGAACCTCAGGGAGGCTTCCTACGTACCATGCCTTGACATGGATCAAAGACCTCGTAGTTCAATATGGATGAGTCACAACGGTTTGTCGTTGGACTGGGATACAGTTTAATGTCTTGCGGGACGAAGGTGGAACGTGACGTGAATGAATGACATGTGGGCTTGAACCTCGTGGAGGTTTCCTACGTACCATTCCTTGACATGGATCAAAGACCTCGTAGTTCAAATGGTGGAATAAAGTTTAACGTCATGAGGTATGGTGGTGAACCGACATGAATGTGGTCGGAATGACCGGGCGGTGGGCTTGAACCTCGTAGAGGCTTCCTACGTACCACGCCTTGACATGGATCAAAGTCCTCGTAGTTTAGTTGGGCGTGCAGTTTAACATCATGCTAGACAAGGGCATACAGTTTAACGTCATGTTGGACGAGGGCATACAATTTAACGTCATGCTGGACGAGGTGTTTTCATTGCCAATGCTTACTCTAAGCCCACGTGAGTCATGCTCGGTGTGAGAAACAAGAGGCAGCAGAGACCAGACGATCACGCCGCGAAGGGTGCATCCGTGAGAAGCAAAGAGGGGCTTACGCGTTAGTCGGCCCATGGTGTTGGGATTTACTCTAGGATGGAGGCTTGAAGTGCGGCAGAGCGTAGCAAAAGAGGGATTTGGGACCAATGATGGGAGGTGCCTCATTCCCAATCGTTCCCTCCACTGACCTTGGCAGTGGGGAAGTATGGAGATTCAGGGGTGAAGCCTTCCTCAAAAGGGGATAGGGGCTTACACCAAGTTGGTTTCCCTTCTCCCATGGACATATGCTACTCTGAGAAGGAGGATATCACCCCTTGTGGAGGGGGTGACCCCGTCTCTATAGAGACGAGTGGCGTAAAGAATGACCGAGCTGGGGGGACCCTGCGTGCGAAGCACGGGGCTGGATCACAGTTTATCCTCATGTTCTGAGGACGAGGTGCTTGGCAGTTTAACGTCCTGCAGCTAGGACGAGGTGGGTTTACTCCGCACCCCTAGGACTTACATAACTGGTACCTATTGCTCCTTAGGGCAGGGAAGGTACCAGTAAGGCCGTGGTGAAAGGGGTGGAACTGTCATGAGGATGAAGATGGTTTTGGGCTTGAGCCATGAAGAGGCTTCCTACGTATCACAATGGCAGGGAATCAAAGTCCATGTAGTTTTCCTGATGATGGCTTACCGCCGATTGGGGGTTTCAACGACTTACCGCTAGATTGAGTAACAACGGCTTACCGCTGGATAAGGTCATAACGGCTTACCGCTGGATAAGGATGTGAATAGCTTGCCGCTAAATGAGTTGCAACGTCTTACCGCTAGATTAGGTCACAACGACTTACCACTGGATAAGGATGTCAACGTCTTACTGCTGCATGGGATCGCAATGGCTTACCGCTGGATTGGGTCAAAACGGCTTACTGCTAGAAAAGGATGTCAAGTGATTACCGTTGAATGGGGTCGCACCGGCTTACCGCTGGAAAATGATGTCAACGGCTTACCACTAAATGGGGTCGCAACAGCTTACCATTGTATTGGGTCACAAAAACGGATGGGGCTTACGCGAGGAAGCTGCCCGGGTGCCGCTATGGAGCGACAATTGGTGAATGGGGCTTACGCAGGGAAGCTACCCAGGTGCCGCTAGGGAGCGGCACTGGTGGATGGGGCTTACACTAGGAAGCTGCCCGGGTGCTGCTATGGAGCGGAAATGGTTAATGGGGCTTACAAAAGGAAGTTTCCTGGGTGCCGCTATGGAGCGACAAAGGTGAATGGGGCTTACGCAAGGATGCTGCCCGGGTGTCGCTAAGGAGCGGCAATGGTGAATGGGGATTACGCAAGGATGCAGCCCGTATTGTCTTCCTCATGTCTGGCCAAGAGGGCATCCCAACTCACTGGTGAATTGAGGCCCTCACCTGTGCACTGGTGCACAAGAGGGGTAATTCCAAGGGTCATTGAAATCATGCCACTATAGTCATGGCATTGAGAATCTTACGCTTGGAGCATAAGGCATCTTCTGTTTGGAACAAGAGGCATCCTACATTAGGAACATAGGGCATACTAAAGTTTAGAGTCTTGTAGGTAGGACTATTGGCATCTCAATCTAGGAGAATGAGGCATCTCTCGTATAGGTCAAGAGGCATACTATCATTTATTAGATAGGGAGTAATACAGTTTATAGTCATGTAGATAGTACTATTGGCATCTTATGCTTAGAGCACAAGGCATCTCTTGCTTGGAGCAGGGGGATCCTATCATTTGTTAGATAGGGAGTACTACAGTTTAAAGTCATATTGATAGGACTATTATCATCTCATGCTGGGAGCATAAGGCATCTCTTTCTTGGAGAAAGGGGCATCCTATGTTTGGAACATAGGGAGAATACTACAGTTTAGAGTCATGTAGGTAAGACTGTTAGAATCTCATGCTGGGAGCATAAGGCATCTCTCGTATGGGGCAAGAGGCATCCTATCATTTGTTAGATAGGGTGTAATACAATTTATAGTCATGTATGTAGGACTATTTAGGCATAAGGTGCCTAGAAATGGATGGTGTTGGGTCTTACGCAAGGGTGGCCCTTTCTGGTTCAACGTGGCATATGAGCCCAGTGATAGGGTTTGGAGAAGTTTCCTGAGGAATGGTTCCACTCAAGGTACTCGGGGAATTGATGATGAGAACCTCAACTCACGACATAGGAAAAGAACCAAGAAGAATACATCAACTCAAGGTGTTTCATGGTGTGTGGAGGAGTATCTCAAATCATAGTGTTCCATAGGTGGAAGGTGGGTGCGCATGAGGGCGAAATGGAAAGTCCCAACATCCCATCCCAAAAAGAACGCGGTGTGACTCTCCATTTTTCAAGGGGGTCTGTGATGGTTGCGAAGGGACCGGGCCGGTGGTTGGAACTGACCCCGAGCGGGGGTGCGGGGGCGCAGGCCCCGCGGTATGGACCGCTGGGCGCGAAGGTAGGATCATCGCAAAGGATGGGTCTTCGCGAAGTAGCTTAGAGGAGAATGGCCTCACGGAGCAATGGTCTCTTGCGGAGCAAAGGGGTCTCGCGGAGCAAAGGGGTCTCACGGAGCTTGGTCTCGCGGAGCAGCATCGCGGAGCATTGGCTCGCTAAGCATGGACTCACGGAGTATGGTCTCACTGAGCAGCATCACGGAGCATGGGCTCGCGGAGCATGGACTCACAGAGCCTCGACTCGCGGAGCAGCAATGCGAAGGAAGCTGCTTGTGGAGCATGGCCTCGCGGAGCTGCAATGCGGAGCTCCGCTCGGCCGCCAAAGGGGCGAAGTGGCTGTGGCCGTCCGTCTTGAGAAGGGGGGTGAGCTGGGTATTTATAGGCAAGGGCCGCCGCGAAGCAAAGCTCGCTCGGCACGAAGACGGAGCTTGCTCCGCGGAGGAGCTTCATGACGCGTTGCGAAGGTCAAGGCACTTCGCAGAGCCGTCTCGCCTCCTTTGCTTTGCGGCGGGCTCACGAACGTCAGGGCGTTCGCGGAGCATTACCGCCTCCTCTGCTTCGCGGCGGGTTCGCGAATGTCAAATTCATTCGCGGAGCATCCCGCCTCCTGTGCTTCACGGCGGGTCTTCGCGGCGTGTCACGAACATCAGACGGGTTCACAGAGCCTCTCGCCTCATTACATCGCGGCGGTGCTCCGCGATCACGGAGGGGGCTTCACGAATGGGCTTTGCGAACCAGATTTCCAGCCCAACTTCAAATATCCATAAATCCTAATCCGTAACTCCGTTCGGGCACTGCGACCTACCAAATCGAAGCTTGCGAAAAGTTCTACGATCTTGGATCATTTATAGAAGCATTAGGAAAATTTTGGGGACGCTTTTTCTGTGGTCTACAATAACCTAATATAAAAATACTTATTTGAACCTCAAACCCCCAACTCTTCCTCTATATATCAAAAGTGGATATATTTCTCACCACTGATAAATAAAAATGTGATCCCTTTAACTATATCATGAATTATATTTTATATATATCTACTAATTTATAGATTTAGGGGGTGTTTGTAAATCCAATAGTAGTTCACCAATATCTCCAAAATACTACCATGCATGTGTAAATTCTTTATTAAAAACAATTTATATTTGAAAATTTAAAAAATAAACTAAAACATTTATTTTATCTAAACACTCAAAAAACCAATGTTATACATAAATAATATTTCTACATTTTAATTTGTTTTAAAATATTTCAATCCAAACATGGTATAAAATAGCTTATAGTTTATGTTTTCTCCCCAAAAACACAGGTCATAATAAAAAAATACTCTTTACTAAATTCAATGGAATAATTTTGGATTAAAAAACAATTGAAAATACCCTATTTTGAAATTAAAAAGGAAAATACCCATTTTACCAACGTTCATTGGAAACCCCTGCCCCCTAATGATACCCTATACACAATCCTGATCTATAAATCACCCTCAAGATAGATTTACTTTGGTGCGGCCTCTGTATGCACATCCAAAACCCCGACAATTATGAGTATCCCATTTCGGACCTTGTTATCCCAACCATTTCACTACTTGACTCTATCTCACTATGTCAATACCTTACCATAGATGAATATTATAGGTTTAAAAAATGAAAATATTATTAATATACATTTCACACATGTATGTACAACTTTTAATAAACATAAAAAATCATAAAATACATTTTCCACATAAATTTTATAATAAAATAAACATTTTAGATATATGACAATTATTAAAATGAATAAAATTCATCCAATTATTTAGTTTTTAATTTATAATTTCAATGGTTTTAAAATACCCAATTACAAGATAAATTCATTTTTTTATAATACCTATTTTTCATAAATCTACAACTTTAAATAATTCATGAAATTATAATTATAAAAATAGTAATAAATAAAACAACATATAATATTATCCAATTCATTTTGAAGGGATAGTATCCTCTTATCTTGTAATTTAAATTTGATAAACAATCCAACTTCTTTGTTAAAATTGAAACCAATTTGATTAATCCTCAAATAACTAATCAATAGGAATGAAATCATTTAATCTAAATCCATAGGTTCATGAATTTCAGATTATTAATTCCAGATCTAAGAGGGAGGTTTAAAAAAATAAGAGAGATAAACTAGATCAAATACTAACCCAACATCTAATATCTAACATGTGACCTTCATACATGATCGATCAAAGAGAGGATGGGAGAGCACCAAAAAAATCCTAGAATGCGAAAATAATTACCTAATGTTGTTTGGGAGGAATATTATAATGCTTTAAAGCAGTGTAAGGTGTAATAAGTGAAACCATGCCAGTTAAACTCAATTATATAATTTTCATATATGGATCTCAAAATGGTACAGTTTACTAACATTCATTATTTACCTAAATTTTTTATTAATATGCAATAATATTTTATAGTCCACAAGACAATTTAGGTGATTATTGAAAACATTATAGTATCTAATTCATGAAATGAAAGGTCATAATGAATTGTTTTTTAGACTATGAATTTAAAAATGAAGACCTAAAGAAATATAATCCTCTTATATATCAAATATTATATTCAAAACCTACTTTAGTGGTTATACATAAATTCTTAGTTTAAAAAAATATCATAAAAACATTAGAAAAATGGGATCTAATACATAAGCTAATAACCCTAGAATTATAAATCTCCCCACCATAAGTTTTTTTATCCCTAAAAAAGAATAATGAAATATATTTATCAAATAGATTCCACCACTAATGTCACATATACTTCTTTATTTTTAAGTCTCTTATTAGATCATTCTATGCTAATAGAAAATCCAAACCAAAGGAATAAACATTATTTAAATAATTTTCTCTCTATAATATAAAATCAAAATGGGTTTCTCCATTTAAGAATCAATAAGTTCCAACTCAAATTCCTCAAATTTTAAAATATTATTTGAAGATTATTAATAAAATTTCAACTAAGAAACATATAGTGAATCACTATATACCTCTATGGAAAATCCAATTTTTACTCCACTTCATCAATACACTAAATTATTTTTAATGTCCCAACATATTATGGTGTCAATTTCCCTTTCTTCCTAAAATATATATGCCCCATTTTTTGAGTTATATTATGGAAAACACCATATCAAACATTAAATCTAAAAATTCATCACAAATGATAAGTGTATGTACTCTAATAGATCTTAGTTTAAATCATGAGATTCCATACTAATCTAACATATTTTATTTTTTTATCACACAAAATTATTCCCTGTAAGAATCTTCTCACCTACATTAGCCCAACAAAATAGTAAATTAAATGGTCAAATATATTATAATTTAAATTTTCAGAGAATATTAGATGAATGAAAAATGTTATTATAAATGAGTCATATCAATGAAACATGATCATATAAATATTTCCTAAAATAAATCAGATGTCTTAGATCATATCCTAAAATCAAGATAATATGTTTCATCTGTCCATCTATTTTAAGATGGTATTCTATAGTCCTCTCCATATAATCTCCCTAATCATTATGAGGTCCCATATAGAATATAGATTCATTTTAATAATATATATCTAAGATAATGGTCATTAAAATACTAGGATGTCTAATGATCTCATTCACATAAGGAATACTAATATCTTTTATTTAAAATATGACCCATATAATAAATTTATACAAGATCATAAGTTAATACGGACATAAAAAACACCGTCTTTTTTATTTGGTGGTCACATAAAATAAATCATTAAATATCTAGTATTATCCTCTCATTTCCATGTTAGAATAAAGAAATTCTATAACTTTAATGTTATTTATTGATGATCTAACATCAACTACCAACAAATCATACAATGAGAAATAAAATTAATAATTTCCTTGTTTATTTCTAACTACCATAACAATCATATAATATCATGAATCATTTTTATAACACTAGGATTCACAATAAAACATTAATAGAGGAATGTTTTCAGAATATCACTTTTGATCCCTACATGAACCAATATCCATCAACTAAAATTAAGTGATGAATTTATCATAATAATCTACCACTTAATGGTCTCACCGTAATTTAAGGTATCCCACATCCACCTCTCATCCTTATCTATAATTGTCACTTCTTTTATAAGGCTAATAAACATAGATGTCACATTGAGGCTATAGAGAACTACATAATCCATCAACCATTTTCATACATATGGGTGTATACTTAAAATTCTATCAACTTCCATTACTCCCATATTTCTTCACTATTTCAAATAGGTATTTCCAAACTTGAAGTATATACGATAATATTTTTTAAATGGATGAATACATAAGCTCAAAATGAAAATTTTGAGGATATTCGGCTTTCCTATGCTATCTCAGGTTCTGAAATAACTGTGAAAAAAATGTAATTTGAACTATAATGTATTTTATATAATAATAATTTCTTATATAAGGGTAGTTTCTCAAAAAAATTTAAAACTAACAATATTAAAAAAAATTTAAATCATGCATAGGGTATCATAGAGTTTCAAATTATAAGACCAATATGCCACAGCCTTTATTCCCACTAATAAAAATAATTATAAACACAAGATATAAACATCATGGTACTCCTTATGGAAAAATACAAATTTAAGGGGAATCAAAATTGAGACTTAAGTAATACTCAAAGTTAAATCATTAAATGACTCTAAGAACATATAATCACATTCAATTTTTAATCCAATTGGAGTCACAAAAAATACTGGAGAATTAAATTTTGACAATATTAAAATTAATCTTTGGTAATATCTAACCAACCTTAAAAAATTATATATCTATAATTCCATTTTATATATTTCCCAAGGAATGATTTCCAAGACCATATTAAGATAAATAAAAATTCACTTGTTGAAAATAACATGGACAAGGAATGTTACCATATAAATATAGAAATGGCATTTATAGAACTTTTAATGAATTATATCCTCATGAAGAATCTCTAATAGTGTTTGTGGGTAAAACATATGATATTCATCTAACCTTGAATAAATAAGTATTTCAACTAAAAATACAACAAATAATGAACCTAAATATCAATGGAACATCTAATATATCTATTCCATAAAAACCAAAAGTACATTGGAAACTATAAAGGTTTAACAATAACTCTTAATGAATATATCAATATCATAAAAACATTTTTTGAACATCCCATTCTCCTACCTTAAGCTGATGATATATCAACTAATGGTATGTCTTGGAAAGACAATGATCTCCCCTTAGATATTCAAATAGATAATCAATTCAAGGAAAAATATATTTGTCTCTCACTATCACATGGTTCAGAATTCGATATTCAATATACAAAATCAATTTAAAATAATCATTCTTATAAATAAAATTCATATTTCCAAAGGATAAGCATTCTATTGAATGTGTCCTTTTTAGTCAAGATCATTTCTCTACACAGTTTTCCAACAAAATTATATTAGTTAAACATTATAATATCATAATGTAATAGGAATCATCCCAAGAACCATGTCATTGAAATAACTAATCTACTCTTTTTTGTAATATAGGAAAAAAATTAAACTCATTTGGATATTGATCTACCACCTTATAAATCTGAGGTAAAATTTTCTCTTCCATGTACCCAAACATTACATAAACCTTATTACATGATATAGACCAAATATCACATTCCATTGATATCTTATTTCTTACCAGAATCTCCCACTCACCCTCAAAAGTGTGGATAGTCTCATATGGTGCTACAAAAATAACCCATCAACTATAAATTTGTGTATGTTCATTAACATTATTCAACCAATCCATTCCAATGATCAATTAAATTTTTTTAATTTCAATATTTGAAAACACCCATTATATTTCCATATATCAAAACATGGTTGAGTGGGGGTACACAATGATTTTTTAGATTTATCACCCATTCCACTATCAATTCTATTGGACTATGAAATATATTTTTTGTTTATTTTTAATAGATATAATAATTTTGAAGAGATAAATTAATATGATGCCCAAGTATCGATAAAAAATATATTTACACAATCTTTCTTGGTCGTAGCTCACAATATAAAATGTCTTTCATCAATGTCATCCTCATTTTATTCCTACTCAATAGTGAATTTTTCCCCTTAAATCTTCTAAGGTATGTACCTATCTTCATAATTAGGCTCTCTCATCGTACCATGAGTCCTTAAATTCTATTTATTTGGTTTATCAAAATCCATACTCTTGGTTAGATAAACCACCACTACTCACCCATTAGTACTAGTAATAAAACTTCTTTTAATGGATAACCCACTCATAATAGAAACATATGTAAATTGGATTTGAATACACTAACTTAAATTATCTCAATTTATGAATTTGGAAATAGTCTACTGGTACCTTAACTTGGAAAAAATAGAAGCTACATTGAAATTTTTTTCCTAGAAATCCTTTTTAATACTCTTATAGAAAACAAAAAATACCTCCTTTATCGGTCCGAGGAAGTAAACCTATTTAATTTACGAATATTTAATGTTCAAATGTTTTTTACCTTCCATATTAACCACCTCTATATAAGTATGGAAAATAACTAAAATAATACTCAAATTAATCTATAGTCACAACATTATCTCTAATCTCAGTTCCATGATCCCTTAATTCATTAGAAATTTTATAACACACATCATCTACAAAATAAACATTTTATGAAAACCTCATAAACATCATATCACCATGCTCAAAATATAAGAAATAACAAACTCTATCTAGCTATAACTATTTTATGTAGTAACACTAATTAAATATCTTTTAAAATATTTTAAATTTGGGTTCATTATCCTACCTTTAACCCTTGATCACTTTCCACCACTTTTTATTTATCCCATACATTAAACAAAACAAAAAAAGCAACTACCGAGTAATCAAATACCTATAAAAATGTATGATATTATTGATAATATCTATCCACAACACTACATGATCGATCCTAACATTAAATCAAAATGAAGGAAGGTTTTTCTTTTGAAACTATGAAACTCTATCCACCTCTTATATGATATCATTTTTAACATATCATTCAATCATATAGATAATAAAAAAAAAATACTCACTTGTTTTTGGTCTATAAGAGAATATTATTCCACTATTATTCCACATTGTTATCTGACTAGATCTATCCTAGGAAAATTACTCGATAAATCTAAAATAATATTATTTTAAATAACATAATCCCTCTATCACTAATCATCACAAAAACTAGTATTTTGAATATTATTACCCATTCCCTTGAATATTTATATTCCAAAAATATTTTCATAATAATGGAACCAAGTTTACAATAGAATTTTATTTCAAAAATCACCTTATGAAAATATAAAAACATCCATTGTGTTTTTGAAAACCCCGTTCATGTTTGAAACCTCATTTTATTATAAAACAATTTCAAGTGATACAATTGTTACCATACAGACCATATTAATTACACTCTTTTGTTTCCTTAAATTATCATGGTTTTATATGGCATTAATAATCATCATAAAATGGAATCACAAACATATACTTCAACAAAAACTACTTTTTAACTAGAATTTCACCCAAAAAATTAATAATGTCTTTTTATGTGTGGAATCCATGTTATAGCAATATTATTCTCCATGCATATCAAACATCCAATGAATCAACTTAGAAACTATGATCTAATACCATTTTGTAAAAACACCCCCTATATTTTTTATTCCTAATACGAGATCTTGGATTCTAAATCACCTTAAGTGTGTTCCCTGATTAAATTAGGATACCAAAACATGTTGAAGGTTCTATTAAACCACTGAATGAATGATTTTACATCAAATACATAAAACCAGTTACATGAAAATGTAAATTTAATTTTAATAAAAAATTTAAAAACTCCACATTATAAATAAACATATTTTAAAAGAAAAATATAAATTTAATAGTTAAATTAAACTAGACACAAAAATACAAAAATAAGCACTTAGACCTTGATTAAAAAAATCGTGTTCCATATCACTAAAGTGGACCTTTTTATCACTAGTGGTGAATAAAAAACTTCTCTTTTTTTGCATCATAATGAATCATGTCTTCATGTACATATATGTTCACAATTAATGGGTAAGTATACAAAAAATAGAATTTTTACAATTGATGAAATTTTTTAGCAAAAAATTACCCTTAAATCCATAACTAGTTAACATTACAAAGTTTTTATTCCATATTTATACATCAAAAAATCATGAAATAGTGATTTTCAACTTTTGGCCTCATGTATCCTAACCATCACATTCCTTAATGTACATAGTCTACATCATCACTATTAAATTTATGAATCTTAGTCATTTAAAAAATAGTGACTTATCAAAATAAATTTCTCATATACATACACACTATATGATAAATCAATAATATAATATAATACTTTTCTTTATCAAATTAAAAAGAAAATAAATATATAAAATGACCAGAAGTCAATAAATAAGGTCAAATATATTGAAAATTCTTGTTTCCAATACAATATACAAATCGTTATGAAAACCAAAATTTCTAAATAAATATATTTAGTTAAAAATAACAATTTATGGATAAATTCTCATTTTCATAACATTTACGATATTTTATTACTCACAGAAATAAACAATTTTAAATTTATATAAAAATATATTATCTCATAATAGTGATCAACGACACCTACAAAGGCATTTATTTCCCATAAAACACTCCAACTTCTTGGTCTAAAATATCATAGAATAGGAAAATATTCAAATAACTTATAAATATAAATTAAATTCTTCAATTTATGTCTATAAGATCAAATATAAAACGTCATTATGAATGGATTTTAGAGTATATTCAACATATACATGGTTAAGAAAAAATATATAGGCCTTACCTGTGGTTTGACACCAAATCCATAATCTATGTTCACTACTTAAATAAGAGAGTAAAAGAGGAAAAAAATATAAACACAAAGAATTTACAAGATATTTTTTGTTTAATAATGGGTTGTTTTATAGATTTTTTTGGAATAAAGTTAAAGCTTCATTTCTTTAACCCAACTATATAGTATCCATGCTTGTTTTATAAGAAAATGTGGTCTACCATGTATTATTAACTAAAAAGATTTGAATAATATTAGTTCTTTATAAAAAGTCCATAGGATGTTATAAGTTACTATAAAAATCATATAAGATCCAAATTCTAATGATGCATGGTTGTACCTCATGTTCACTAGAACTATGTAGGTGACCATCCAAAACTATATAAATATCATTAATCTCTTATTCTAAATCAAAATTTAAACAAAACATAAAATCCAAGGAAAATTAACCATTATTGATCTAATGATACAATCAAAACTCACATTAATTCTCATCTAACTATTCATGCTTTAAAAAATCAAATACAAATATCACATTCACATAAAAAAATAGTGAAACCAAAACAGAACTCAATAACCTAATAATTACATCTTTATACCTTTTTTGTATTATATCATTATTTGGAAATTAACTTACCTAAAATGTGTCTTTATCTTATAAATTAATCTTATAATATTCTTAATTTGATATCCAATTGGGTTCGTCAAGTATATATTCATGATCACCATCCTCTTTATCAAAAGTTTTACATTTTATCCAAATTTCATGTTTCAAATATTTCATTTGATTACCATTATATCCCCTCTTTCAAAAAACAATTTGAGTCTCTCAAAAAATCATTTATAGGCCTTTATCTTGGAATTATAATTGGGAATATTATTTTTTATGTTTTATATTAAAATTTTCTCTATGTACAATATTTATTATGGATGGAATCTTTTATTCTAAAAATTATAATGTTTATTACATTAGGGTTTTTCTACTAAACATTTCATATTTCACCATATTTTCTCCCAGACATTACATATCCCTATTTTGAAGATATTTTGGAACTTGTTTAGCCTCCCCTAATTATAAATTAAATGATATCACTTGATGAGAAATTTACATTCCATATTATATGAAATGTTATTCATTATTTCATCAACATTTTTCTATATAGAACGATCACTGATGAATCATTATGTTTAATACCATTTATATCAACATATTTTTCCACTTTTATTTAAAGAAACTATTTTACATTTTCAATTTATAAGGTTTTTATCATAATTCCATATTGGATATTATCAATCCTTAAATAATTCATAATGAAACCAACCAATTCCTTTTCAAGTATAATTGAATGATCAAATGTATTATACTATAACCATTAATGAACAAGATATATTGATTATTCCCTTCGGTACCCATTTTTTTTGTGATCGTAATAATTAAAGGGCATAATGTCAATAAATTTTAAAACTCCATTATTCCTCAAAATAAATTGATTATAAATCCTCATTTCCTTCATGAATGCATCACAACAGTTTACACTTTTTTATATTGGGTATATTAATAACTTACTTTACAATTAAGAGATATTTTATAATTTTTATATAGGTTCACAATTCATTGATTCCATAAATTCCATTCCTCTTATATTGTGATAAAAATAGTGATTTCCCTGATATATAATTAGTATACAATTTTTTTAGTTTTTATCCCTTATTTCAAAGAATTATAATTATTTCCTTCAATATATAAACCCTAATTTTTAAATGAAGAATTATATCAATATTAATATAATATAAGCATAAATAAGTGTTATGAAAATGTTATTCTATTAAAAAAAATCCGCAACATTTATCTCTACTCTTGATATCCTCATCCTAAAAAATCATTTTAAATTAAATATTCTATAATTTTAAAATCTGTTCATTACCTACTCATCATCCATTATTTTTTTCAATCTATAATCAATGATCATATTATGGGATGATAATATATTGTTATGAATCCATGTAATCTTATATTTACATGTATTTAATGAATCTTTATCCTAGATTTCCACTAATTCAGTCTTATTTTTCTTCAATAATATTCATTGATAATTTGATAAATGTTTATATGTCATCTCATTTATTACTTTATGTTTAGTGAAATATCATTTTTCATCAATAAAATGTGTTCATAGTCTCTCCATAAGTAGTTTTTGAGTATTTTTTAGGTTACATTTCATCTATGAATATCTTAAAATCAAATGATTTAGGGCGTTGTTTGAGTTACAAAAATAATAATAACTGAAATAATTGTTCCTTCATTATAAATTATTTTTTTGTTTCTTTCTTCAAATTTAATCACCTCAAAAATAGTTCCTTCCAACTTTATAATAAGACCTAGTGTGTTTAAAGTCGATATGAAATTAAAAAAATACTTAATTCTCACTCCTTTAATCCAATATTAAAGTTTAACTTAAAAAATTTGGGTTACTATAATTAATTTAATTTTTGGGACATCTCTAATATTTTTTTTCATTTTACTATTGGAATTTCCAAAATTATTGTCATATTTTGGGCCTTGGATGACTAAAATTCATAAAAATGTTATTATATTTCCTATGGAAACAGTTATTTTATTATCCAAACACTCTTAATTTTGTTTTATGGTGTATTTTTATTTTTATTTTAGAACATAATTATTAATTCATATAAATATTAATTTCTTTATTGTTTTTAAAATTTAGTTTTGATATGTCTAAGAGTGAGTATTCCTACACTAAATTGTGGGGGTGAATCAAGAGTTAATAAAACCCTAACATTCAAACAATGTTTTCTCATTATCATATGATGTTTAAGATAAATGAATGTCCATAAGTGAATATGTGAAAATAAATAGATAGAACATGCAGGACATGAGTGTTTTTATAAGGTTCACCCACCCTCGTTTTTGAGTGACTAGCCCTTGGAATAAAATGATTCTAATCACACTATCTAAATTATTATTTTATTATAAACATCTAAAAGATGTAGGAGTAGAGTGATAGTTTTTAACCCTTATTATTAGAATGAATTTATCACCTTCCAATAGTTAGATCAATCTTGTTGAGCCTCCTCAAGTCCTACAAAATCTAGATCACATGTGAACACTATTTATTTTACTCAATCATGAATGGAAACCCCCTATGAAATTTCTCTAGTATTTAAGTTCATAAGCCACAAATTTTTATCCCTCATGTTCCACATACCCTTGGGAAAAATGGCTCATATATATAGACACATCAATCATCAATGTGTGGTGATAAATATTGTGATGTCATTGATAGATCTAATATAGATTAAATATATCTCTTACAATATCACCAATAAGTTCTATAATTTTTTCACACTCATTTCGGAATAATCATGTATATCACAAAATGATCTCTTTACCTCATCAGCTCTAGTGTAGCACTAAACATTCAATGATTAAAAATTATAGCTTACAATACTTCATTACAACATGGTGGATGACTTTTGGAAATAATTTTATTTATCTATATAACAAGTATAACACTGTATGCTCCTGAACTTCCCTCATAGTTCAGACTGAACCAAAAACATTTAAAAAAGAACAAATCTTCACTGTAACATGTGATATTCAATTATATTAAGTAATATTTTTTTCTAAATAAATAATAACATAATGAAAATATCATTATTTAAAATATGATTATAAACCAAATTCAATTTTTTTAAAAAATTAAAAATTAAAAATTAATTTCATTTTTTAAATCATAATGCCAAAAATAGATTAGGATGATTTTCTAAAATTTTTTATAAATAGTTTATTTTTAGGTGAATTGTGAAAAATACATATTCTTCAGAAATGTAACATTTATGATATTATAATGACATATGAATGACTTGAAAATATATGAAACCTTTTTAATATTCTAAATATATATTAAATAATTAATATAATTCATAAAAAAAATATAATTTTTATCTTAGAAATATATATTTATCATTTTTAGAATCTAGGAAATGTTTTTTGTTCAAATTAAAACTATTTTTAATTATTTTCATTATGAAACTATTTAAAAGGGAATTTTTGTATTATTTTGTTTTGAATGAAAAATAAGTTATGTTTTATTCAATATAATAAAATTATTCTTATTAGAATCATCATTATACATTATATTTTAGAAAAATTAATTTTATGCTTAAAATAAACATTTTTATAAAATTGGTTTACATTGAATTTTATAAACATATATTAAAAGTTATTTCTAAAACATTTAAGAGTTGAATAATTTAAAATGGAATCATAATTTTGAATAGATTAATTAATATTAGGTAATAAGGGTAAATTAGTTTTTTTTAAAGTGAATAATAACCTTGGTAAAGATATCAACCCAGTTAAGCGTAAAAAGAATTAAATAGAGTAAACATGAAGGTATCTGGCTTCAAAATAACACAAAAAACATTATTAAACCTCATTATGTGGTTGTATTTCCAAATTATGATTATTATAATCACATTTAAAACAATTTTATTCCATTTTCGTAAGAATAAAACAATATATAATTAAAATACTTTAAGTAGTTCCATGTTTTTTGCTCCCATGTCTTATAATAGGGACCCACTTATAATAATTTATTTACAAACATTGATCCCTCTATATTGGATAATACCTACCCAAAAAATACTAGATTCTTTAATCTCATTCTTGAGATCATGTTCTTACCTAAGACCGTACTAAGAGGGATTAATGTCTATTCCAATTGAGATATCTCAATGAAGAGGTAGTAATCTTACCTGACACTTTAATAGTTTTTATATTATTTTCAATCCTATAAATATATGGTATCCATAATAAAATAAATATTTTTATGTAAAAAATATACCAAAGTCTTATTATGATTGTGGGACCACCATTTATCACCTCATTTCTATCTTATGGAAACTGATATCATCAATCATGCATATGTTTGACCTACCATCTCTACATAGTAGTGTAATTAATTTTTCATCTTTTTTTAGTTGTTTGATGGTAAATAAGAAATTAATGAAATACATATGACGTTAATAAAATAATTTTGAATCTATAAATATGATATATCCTCTATATTCAAACAATTCCATCTGAAGGATAATGACAATTTCACTCATGCATATATTTATATATGCACCTCCACGAAGCGATGGGAAAAATTATTACACAAACACCATGAATAGATGACTATAAAATAATATATATTGAATAAAAAATAAATTCATGAAATTTTTAGCATATTGGATAAGATGGAACCATTTAATTATGCCTTTGACCATGGACACTATACAGATGTAATTTTGGAGAAATGAGTTGAACAAAACAAATGTGGTTGTTTTAAGAAATAAATATTCAATGAATGGATTTGAAATGAAAATAAATGAAAAAAATAGATAAAAAAGGTTCGTAATAAATTATATAATAAATTTAAATTCATTATACTAGAAAACCAAACATGCATGACTAAGAAGTTACCTAATGTATGGGATTTCATTTATAATGTAATTTTATTTCACTTTTGATTAAGAACCTATTTACTTTAGATCTTAATATATTAAAACTCATCTATTTTATTCACCTCTGGTTATTGTTTTTGGTTTAAATGTTTGTTTTAATTTTCTTCTTTTATTGAATCATGAATCAACAAGTATGTTACATGTAAGGTACTATTGTATAAAAATAGTTTTTCAGGTTTCACTTCCAACCATTCTTTATTACATGTCCATATATAATTTAAAATTTTTTAAATGATATTTTTTATATTCTTCAAATATTTATTAATTTTATTTTTACCTATCTTTTAAATAATATAAATATTATTTAAAGTAATATTCTTATCATTTTTAAAATAATGAATTTTTACTAAAGGTGTGAAAGAAATATTCAGTTTAACATAAAACACATGAAAATATTTTCCCACCATCATAACTAATCTTTTCTTTTAAGAGTACTTTATAAATTTACCTTGTTATTTTTAAGGAAAATAATTATCTCAATATTTTTTGAATTTTTAATTAAAATTATATCAAAATAAAACAGTATAATTTTCATAAAGTAATAAAAATAATTTGGAAAAATCAGTTATATCGTTCTTCCTAAATGATGTTACAAGGAATTTATTTTTAATGTATTGATTATACTATATAATCTAATTTATTTTTTATACTTTAATCCATAATTTATATTGAATCAATGGTATTCCTTTACTGATAATTAATTATACCTTATTTTAAGATAATTCACTTTCTTTTTATCCAATTCTCCATCACTCTCCATTATTCATGAGATATTATTTTTCTCCTTCATTTCCATATTTTTAATAAAATTGATAAACATAGAAACATTTATATTAGTTTTATTATGATTTAACCATATACCATTTCTATATCTGGTTTCAAATGAAGGAATATTATTTAGTATGTTATTTCATTTGTTGGAAAATTTTGATGATATGCATTGATGATTAAATACTGAAAATTATTGATATATAATGAATTTTGATAATCAATATTATTGATCATTAAAAAAATAAGAAATGTATTGGATTTAAAAGTGACAAGTGAAGACCACTTGTAGATATCTAATTGATTCATCTACAGGTATTAAGAGACAAAAAAGTAACTCTATATTATATGGGTATCTAGTTTACACATACCCATTTATTATGAATGATTTATTGGTTGAGTGTCCTTAATAGTAGGATTCATTTTATCTTTTTTGGGATACCTTGATCATGAATGTCCATAATTATTCATTTCCTTTATTATGATTTTTTCTCTTATCCATGTGATTTCTATGTTGATATTAGCCTTTGATATTCATTGAACTCATTTTTTGGATTGAATGTCAGGAGTTTTTATTATCCACTCAACTATATTGATTATGAATTATTTACACATGATATACTCCACCATACATAAAACATCCACTAAATATGAGATCTCCCTTTATTTTTTTTCCTTTATCCAAGATATGGAGAAGGATATTATGAATGATTTAAATGGTGAAATAATGTTTTTGGGTTTATTTTTTTTTAAAATATCATTAATGTAAACACCAGTTCTGGGTTTATGGAGTCTGGTTGTTACAGTTGGTATCAAATAAAGTTTAGATTGAATGTTGGTAAATATATTTTAAATGAACATAGATTACATGTGATTTAGGGTATTTTAGAAAATTGACAATTATAAGGAATTTTTTATGGATCAATATTCTTGATGATTGTGTAATAACTATAGGTGTTGTATTAAATAGAGATGACTCTTTATGGAAGAAAGGGAATCCAAAACCACCATCAATGAAGAAGATTCCTTTCTAAGGAATCCAATACATTTGTTGTTATAGTAGAGTAGATCATTGACATATTAAGGTATCTAGGTAAGTTTATAATGAATAACCATTCTTATATAGAGAAAAATATTGTTCCATATAGTAATTCACCTATATTAGATCACATTATGTGAAACAATACTCCATATTTTAATAGAGGTGATAATAAATTGGTAGATGAAAAATAGATTAAGTAACTCAAAAAGATATTTCTAGCCATAAGATGTAACGAATGTGAAAAGTTATTCATTCAGTGTATTTTTAAAAGGAGAAGATAATCAATAGTGTTTATTGATCTAGAATAGTAAAGTGGTTAAAAAATATGGAATTAAAATCTTTTAATGTGATGTTATTTGATAAGTACATTCCTTAAGAATAGTGATCTGAAATGGATAGGAGGTTCCTCACTTTAATTCACAAAGAAAAATAATGTGTTGTAGAGTTTGTGTAAAACATTAAAATATTATCCAAAAATGTTACGACCAAAATACACAATCCAAAAAGTAAGATTGACTATTTTCTTGATGGTATTAAAATAATTCACTAGAGGGGACTATTTTCTTAATCATGTTCATCATATAATTATATAGTATCAAGTTCCATCAAGATGGAGAAATAATTTTCTCATTCTTATATCTTCAAGGGAAACCATGAAAAGGAGAGGTCAGTTGAGAACAACAAAAAAAAAATATTTTCAAATTAAAAAAATTGAGGATGGGTTTCCCAACCTATAATAATTATGGAAACAAACAAATAGGTACATGTTTAATAAGAATAATGATATATTTCTTGTGAGTAGAAAGGGGTCGAGAGGCTCTTGAGTGTAATAAAAATAAATAAACTGCTAATATATATTTCATTAATGGTTAATAAAAGGTGGAATATTTAAACCAATGTCTCGCATTTCAATGGAAACTCATGTAGAATATTTAATGGGGAAAAGATTAAGCCTATGTGATTAATAAATTAGTGGTTTATTTTTCCAAAGATGTGGAAATAGGTACTTTGTTCATAAACTCAAATTTATCACGTGATTTATTTAATTTTGGATATTCAAACTCTTTTATATAATCTAGGTTTTCAGTGAAAATTAGATTTTTACCCATCACCTTAACTAAAGAGTTATCAATCAGGACTTCTTCTGGAAATATTATTTCAACAAGTATATGTTATTCAATTCCCATTACAAAACATAGACATAACATATTTGGAAACTTTATTTTTATTTCTATAACTGAATTTTATATAGTATTTGTAATGTATAGGATTTAAAATTATAATGAAAAAAATTTCATCCAAGAGAAACTAATTGTCATTCATAATGAAGATTTAGAATACCTTGTTTATATAGCGGAGAATACGTCATATGAATCATGTCTTAGTCTACCTCTAGTAGCTATCCTAAATTAAATTCTTATATAAGAATCTATAATTCAGCCTATTATTGGGAAGGGTACCCCTAAGTAATAATATTTATCTTTTTTATGGGAATATATTGATCTGTTTCTTGTAGAACACCCATACACACACTTGATCATGAAGATAGGATTTTTATTAATCCAATCCATAATAAGAAACCTACATCTAAGACTCCTTATAGGATAGAGATTAAAAAATTATTGGAACTAAATAAAAAACTGTAAATGTTTGGTGATAAGGGATTAATACCCTGTAGTGTTTCTCCATGGGGAAACCATATTCTTTTTGTTAAGAATAAATCTACATATATGAGGTTCTGCATTGATTATAGGGAAATTAATTCCGTTAATAAAAGGAATGAGTATCTTCTACCCCAAATTTATGACTTGTTCAATCAGCTACAAAGAGTTCAATGTTTTCCAAAGATCAATAATTGATCTAGTTATCATAAATTATGAGAAAATAAGGAGAATATGCTAAAAATTCCATTTTGAATGAAGTATGGACATTAAAAATTTATAGTAATTCAACTTGTATTAATAAATAAATACTTTATTTTAATATATATGGTGAACAAGAATATTCAAGTATTTGAATGGTAATTCATTTCTAGAATTATTAATGATATCTTGATATAATATAAAATCTATGATTTGCATAATAGACATTTTATAATCATTCCTAAGACTCCTATAGAAAATAATTCATATGGAAAATATAAAATATAAAAATTATGGATTCAAAAAGTTTCTTTATAGGTCCATATTATCTTTAAGGATGGAATATAAGATGAAACTTAAATGAAAACTTTAGTACCAAAATATCCAACACCAATGAATATAAATGGGTTATGTAGTTTCCTTAGTTTAATAGGTTATTATCAATGATTTGTTGAAAAACGTTATTGATTATCTAACTCAACAACCAAAATAACATGTAAACCATTTATGTTCATAGAGTCAAAATAATTTAAAGAGTGTTTTGTATAAAAATATATGATTTGTCAATAAACCGGTATTAACACCAATATCGATAAGGTATGTATTTGTGATATATATTGATGCAATAATGAAATGACTTGGAGGTTTCTTTATTAAAGATGATTGATTCATTGCCTTTGTATCAATTAAATTAAGGATCCATGAACAAAATTATCAAACCCATGATCTAGAGTTGGTAGCTGTGATATTTGAATCTAAGATATATAGGCATTACTGTTATTACTATATACCAAGAATCACATCTCGAAATAATAAATAGTTTAGTGGACTTAAAAAACTGGATACATATTTTAATTTCTCATTATATTTGAAATCATAAAATAAAACCTATTAGTTTCATTGAGAACAACACTAATCTATAACGCCCCAGCCTCCGGTAGCTCAGAGATGGTTATCTAAATATGGTGTGTATTTTTTTTATTACAAAGTGGAAAAATAAATTTACACATCACACCCCTTCAGAAGGAACATTATGGTTTAGGTTATAGAGAATCAGACATAACAACTTCACTTATTCAATGTTGAAAATAGACAAACTCCAAATCTTGATAAATCCACTAAGCCTATAAAAATTCATTAAAAATGTATGGTGGGCATTTAAAATACTCAGTAAGGGGTTTTGAAAAATATGAAATATAACATTCAAAAACCTTCTTTGAAAATACTATACATACATAAAATATTTCGTTTAAAGTAAACATCAACACTTTTCAAAGGTTCTTAGGAAACATTTAGGGGATTCCACACAAGTATAAATGTAATCCACCAAAGACTACTAAAAGATCACGTTACAAAGTAAGCATGATTGTAAAAAAGTGCATGGTGTTCTAATAAATATAAATAAGCATAACATGAAAAATATACAAGAACTAATGAGAATAAACACTAATATATTTTCATATAAATAATTTCTTTAATATCTTGAAATATAAAAATTCACATGATAAATGAGATGCTAACATTTTTATTGAATTTATGGAAATTAATACTATTATTTCTTCATAAATGTCTCATCATATTCCACATATATTTAATTTCATACTCATAACTAAAGGGATACTAACCAAGGAAGTTATACTAGTAGAATAATTACTTTGTTTCCCACATACTAATACATGATGAAAGAGTGTATAATATTGGACTTTAATTTCTATTTCAAAGCCTCATGCAAAGACCTAGAGGATAACTATAACTGGACCCCAACCCAGAGACCCTCTGTAACATGACTTCATCCCAGATAGCTTCTATAAATAGACTCCAACGTAGAGGGTCTACTATAACCGGACCTCAACCTGGAGGGATTACTTTTACCAGCCCCCAACCCAGAACATACTAGTTAAATACATTCCTCATATGTTTAGTAAGGTCTGGTATTCATGGTGTCCCGTACCACTATGAATATTTAAATTTTACTTTATTTTACTCATGGTGTCCCATACCACTTTGTGTGCTTTAATTTATTATCACATTATTATGAAATGCCACATGCAAGAATCATTGAGTGAAACTATAAATAAAATGGGAAATGAAACCATTTAATCCAAAAATATATAATATGACAAATAAAATTGAAAATATGGAAGTAATAGTTTATTGAAGGCATACGTGGGTTATTTCACATTCTTTGCACATGGGACAATTACTAAAGAACAAAAACTAATATATGAGAAGTGGTTTTCCATATGAGATGTTAAAATGATAAGTATTTAACTTAAAATCATTTTTCCATGAATAAAAATTAATGTTATTTAATATGCTGATAAATGTTTCAGTGATCAGGAAATTAGATTACATCATAACTTAACTAACAATAATCACTGCAGTTGACAAAACATTAAGTGAGCATAACATGATCGCATGGTTTAACAAACCCTTTTATCCATTAACATATTTTGGTCAAATAAAAAATATATATTCTTTTTAGTCATAAAAAAACAAGGTCAATCATATAATACCTTTGAAACATGAAATTATAACAAGGCCCATATCATTAAAAGTTATTTAACAAAAACATGTTTGACATAGTTTATGGATTAGGACTTACATATTTACATAAATAGCTATTGGTTTGGCTTACACAGAGAATGATGTTCATTAAGGTCTTACAAGTATTAATTACATCAATACATTATTTAAATTCTAATAATCCATACATGAAATTAGGATTTTTGAAACTATAACTGTATATAAACAAAGTGTATGTATGAGTTTTGATAATTAAACTAGGTTTAATAATTTCTAATAAGTAATTAATACTTTAAAAAAATATTTAATACACCATTATCACTTGATTTAAAAACCATACCATGTTAGTTATATAACACGTGTGACCATATGTATATATATATATATGTGTGTGTGTGTGTAAAAGTTAGGTTTTTTCAAACTAAATATACATCCAATTAAACAAAAAGAACATTTTACATCCAAACCATTATTTAAAGATTTTTATTCTCTTTTATAAAAAAACATAAACATATTTGTACTTAATTACCCATGTATATCCTAATATACAAATGTTTATATTTGGCTTTCGTTTGGTAGAACCATTCAAACTAAAACCCTTGAATCCTTTAAAACTTAAAAATAATTGTGAACATAATATCCAAACTTTGAATGTATAGATAGGTTTGGATTTAAAATATATGTAATTATATATGAATATACCAGAATATGAACAGAACTATTTATTGGATTTTTTATAAGAAGTACAGATCTAATTGAACCCAAAACATAATTTGCATAAAAAATTATTTTAATGGTTGGAAATCATCTTCTAAAATTCATAAAAAAGATTTGGTTTGAGTCACTTAAATTTGTTTATATTTAGATGTGAATATAATTATATACAAAGTGTTTAATCGGTTTTGTGGATATAAAAACACTTGAAAATATATCCTCACAACATTATAAAATATTGAACACAAATGTCCAGTATTTGAAAACACGAACTAGCTTGGTTTTGAAATACAAATAAATATACCTATATATATCCAATTATATAAAAAAACTATATGATCGATTTTATATATGAAAAAAATTTGGAAAGGCCCCTTACGTGGCTTGGATGAGAGGCTCAGACCAGAGAGGGCTTGTTGGAGATTTGGGTAAGAGAACCCTTAGGGTTTTCATGTAGGGTGTGGGTTTAGCTTAGACTTATTCCAAATTTATAAAATAAAGGAAGGTTGTAAAAACTTATGGGAGAAGATAACCAAAAAATAATAAATAAATAAAATAGATAATCAATGACTCAAAACATGGGTGAATAGTTTTTTAGTTTTTTTGTACTTTGGTTTGTTTCACATCACTTTCAAGATAACATATCTTATTATCATATTTTTGTTCCTTTTTTTTAAACTCAATTTTTTTTTATTTGTTCCAACACATTTATCTCTTCATTCGATTCACCCTTTTTGTTAGACAACATGTTATTTTTTGATTCAATCATTACACTCTTTAAAATTATATTTCTTATAAAACAAATATAATCATTAAAAAACGTTTTGAATAACATATATAGATATAAACGATATATATATCTATATATATTAGAAACACATATCAATGGTTCATTTTTTAAAATAAATTAATTAAATACATTTATAATTTATGAAAACATAATATATTTTCAATTATTTATAAAATATAACGTCATAAAATTAATAATAATTCTTTTTATGCAAAAAATATTTACATTAATAATACATTCAAAAAATTAAATATTAAAGCATACTTTTTAAAATTATACATACATTTACTTATAAAAGAGAAATTTTATTTAAAGAAAATAATATTTTAATTCATGAGTTCATGTTACATTTCAAAGCATAAAAATAACTTCAATTAGAAACTATATTTTAAAGATAATACCTTTATGTTCTAAATATCATTATAAATAAAAACTATAGTTTTAACATTTAAATGTATAAATCATAACTTACAATATAATTCTAGAACACACATGAAATAGATATGTTTTGAAAACTTATAAAATTTAATTTTTTTATAAGCACTAGGTTTCATAATTAAAATACTTTGAAATTATATATGGAACATAAAATACTTAAAAAACATGAAATGATTATGTTATATATTATTTATAAAACTAAGTGTTATTATTTTGAAAATTTGAATTAATTTTCCACATTATAAAATATAACATTATCCATTTAAATTAGAGTTTATAAAACTCGGGGTGTTATATTATTCCCCACTTTAACTGAATTGTGTCCTCGCAAATTGATTTGTGTACTCTCACAAACTAATCAACAGAGACTTTCTCACATCCTTAGTGATGTCCCTACACAAAAATCCTAGGAATTAATAACTACCAAAATAAAAGAACAAGAAAAACAACTATGTTGTATATTCATTGGGCCCATCACTATGACCGAGTTTCTGATGTCCGAAACTCAATCCCCAAGGTAGATCCATGTTATTCGATCTCCCTTGCCCAAATAAATCTTGGGAAACTAGGGATAAACTCTCACATGAAACAGCTGGGTTTCCAGATAGAATCATAAGAAGTGTGAAGCTCAACAAAATCGATGTGGAATCAGTCCCTAAATACCAGTCAGACTACCTCAAGGTTGGGGGGTCTGATATCATAGAGTCTCCCATATATACTAAAAATCAAAAATTTGAAGAAATACGCTACACAGAGATCACCCTCCTCTATAGCGTCTTGAAAAACCTTTATATCTAGTTAATTCTCGACCAAGGTGAGATATTGAAAAGTACTTCGTAATATTTCCCCTACCATTTTAGTATGTGAGTTGTGCATATGACATACGGCAGTCGACATTGTTTGGTCCCTGAAATAGTTGAAGGACATTTTAGTTGTTCAACACTTGAAAAAGGAGTTTTTAGGATAGGCAAAGGTTCCCAAAGGGCTCATAATCTTTCGAACATGACATAAAATATATGGATTCTAGAATTTCAGTTGGTAGGGACAAAATACTTATTGGTGATCATTCGTATTCCATCTGAAATTTTTTAAAAATTTTACTTAGTATGACATAATTTGATGTTTTAGCATTGTTCTAATTTCCCAGAGTTGTCTAGAAATTTCCTCTGATACCAACTATAATGCCCCATCCTCCAGTAGCCTGGAGCCAATGTCCAGATATGGTATGTAATATTTTTAAAATTAAAAATAAGAACAATAAAATTACACATCACACCCCTTCAGGAGCATCTTTACGATTTAGTTTCTAGAGAATCAGAAAAAAATAGCTTCAGTTCTTCAATGATAAAAAGAGACAAACTCCAAATCTTGATAAATCCACTAAACCTATAAAAATTCATTAAAAACATAGGGTGAGCATTTAAAAGACATAGTAAGGGGTTTTAAAAAATACTTAATACAGCTTTCAAGAACCTTCATTGAAAATAATACACCCACATAAAATATTTCTTTTAAAGAAAACATCATCACTTTTCAAAGGTTATTAGGAAACATTTAGGGGATTCCAGACAAGTATATAAGCAATTAATAGAAGACTACTAAAAGACCATGTTACAATGTATGTATGTTGGAACAAAAGTTCATGGTTTTCTACTAAAAATAAATAAGCATAACATGCAAAGTATGGAAGCACTACTAAGCATAAAGACTGACAGATTTCCACGTAAATAATTTCTTTAATAACTTGACCTATAAAAATGTACATGATAAATGAGATGCTAACATTTACATTTAAATTATGGAAATTAATACTGTAATTTATTTATAAATGTATCATCATATTCCATATACATTTAATGTCGTACTCATAAGTAAATGGTTACTGACCAAGGATATTCTACTAATCGAATAATTACTTAGTTTGTCACATACTAACACATGAAGGGGGAATGTATAATAACGGGCTTTAATATCATTGTCAAGGGCTCGTGCCAAGACCTAGGGGATAACTATAAACAGACCCCAACCCAGAGAGCCTCTGTATCCAGACTCCATCCCAGCGAGCCTCTGTAACTAGACTCCAACCCGAAGGGTCTGCTGTAACCAGTCCCCAACGCAGAACATACTAGTCAAATAAGTTCCTCATATGTTAAGTAAAGTATGATATTAAAGGTGTCCCATACCACTATGAATATTTAAATTTTACTTCATATTACTTAAAGTGTTCCATACCACTTTGATAAATTTAATTTTTTATATCATTATTATGATATTCCACATACAGGAATCATTGTGTGAAACTATAAATTAAATGGAAAATGAATCATTTAATCCAAATATACATAATATGAGAGATAACATTGAAAATATGGTAGTAACAATTTATCAAAGGCATACATGGTTTATTACACATTCTTTCCACATGGGAAAATACTAAAGTACATCAAATAATTGATGAGAAGGGGTTTTCCATATGAGATGTTAAAATCATAACTCTTTAATTTAAAATTCTTATTCCAGGAATGAAAATACATGTTATTTAATATACTGATAAAAGTGTCAATGATTGTCAATTAGATTATATCGGGATTTAACTAATAAGAATCACCATAGTTGATAAAACATTAAGCAAACATAACATGATTTCATGTTTTAACACACCCTTTTATCCTTTAATATATTTTGGTCAAATAAAAAACATATATTCTTATTAATCATAAAAAAACATGGTAAATCACATAATACCTTTGAAACATGAAATTATAATAAGGCTAAAATCATTAAAATTTCTTTAACTAAAACATGTTTGGCATACTTTATGGATTAGGACATACATATTTACATAAATACCTATTGGATTTGGCTTACACAAAGACTAGTGTTCATTAAAGTCATACACATATTAATTACATCAATATATTAATTAAATTTTAATAATCCATACATGATATTATGGTTTTAGAAACTATAACCATATATAAACAAAGTGTATATTTGAGTTTTCATAATTAAAAAATGTTTAATAATTTCTCATAAGTAATAAATACTTAAAACATAATTAATTAACCATTATCACTTGATTAAAAAACAAACCATGTTAGGTTTATAACACGCGTGACCGTATGTATATATATATAAACGTTAGGGTTACTCTTACTAAATATAATTCCATTTAAACCAAAATCACATTTAGTATCCATCCCATTATTTATATTTTCGAATTCACCTTTTAGAAAAATAGAAACAGATTTGTAATTAATTACCCATGTATATCTGAATATACAAAAGTGTATATTTGGCTTTGGTTTAGTGGAACCATTAAAAATAAAACCCTTTCATCATATAAACCTTAAAAATAATTGTTATCATAACATCCATACTTTAAAATGATATATTGGGTTGGATTTTAAATAAATGTTAATATAAATGTATATAACCAAATATGCACATAACTATATATTGGGTTTTTCATAAGAAGTACAAATCTAACAGAACCCAAAACATAATTTTCTTCAAAAAAATTATTTTAAGGGTTGGAATCATCTTCTAAAATTAATAAAATAGATTTGTTTTGAGTCACATAAATTTTATATAAATATCTATGTACATCATTATATAAAAAGTGTATAATCATGTTTTCAGATATAAAAACACTTGAAAATAAATCCTTACAACATTATAAAATCTTGAACACAAATGTCTAGCATTTGAAAACGTGACCTATCTTGGATTTGAAAAACAAATAAATAAACCTATACATTTCCGATTATATACAAAAACTGAATGATCGGTTTTATATGATAAAAAAAATTTAGAAAAGGCCCCTTACCTGGCTTGGATGAGAGGCTAGGACTAGAGAGGGCTAGCTGGAGATTTGAGGAACTGAACACTTTGGGTTTTCATGCAGGGTGTGGGTTTAGCATACACTTTTTCCAAATTTATAAAATAAAGGAAGTCTATGCAAGCTTATGGGGGAATCTAACTAAAAAAAATTAAATAAATAAAATAGCTAATCAATGACTCAAAACATGAGTGATAAGGTTTTTGGTTTTTTTATACTTTGGTTTTTTTCACATCACATTCATGATAACATATCTTATTATCATTTTTTTTCTTTTCTTCCTTTTTTGAAACTCACATTTTTTATTTATTCCAAAAATTTTCTCTCTCCAATAAATTCACCCTTGTTGTTAGTCTATACATTATTTTTCGATTCAATAATTACACACTTTAACATTATATTTTTTATAAAACAAATATAACCATTAAATAAACGTTTTGAATAACATATGTAGATATAAATGATATATATATATACATATATATATTAAAAACACATATCAAAGGTTCATTTTTTTATAATAAATTTTTCAAATAAATTTATAATTTATAAAAACATAATATATTTTCAAATATTTATAAAATGTAATATCTTAAAATTAACAATAATTATTTATATATAAAAAAATGTTTAAATTAATAATATATTCAAAATAGTAAAAATTAAATCATAATTTTTAATATTATATATATATATATTAACTTATTAAAGAAAACATTTATTTTAATGAAATAATATTTCAATTCATGAGTTCATGTTACATTTCAAAGAACAAAAAATAACTTCAATTAGAAACTACATTTTAAAGATAATACCATTAAGTGATAAACAAAATTAGAAATAAAAACTGTAGGTTTAACATTCATATGTTAAAATCATAACATACAATATAATTCTATAACACACATGAAATACATATGTTTTGAAACCTTATAAAGTATACTGGTTTTGTAAGCAATATGTTTCATAATTAAAATACCATGACATTATATATGGTATATAGAATACTTAAAAAAACATGAAAAGATTAATTTATATAATCTTTATAAAAATAGGTGTTATTATTTTGAAAATATTAAGTAATGTACCAAATTATAAAATATAAAATTATCCATTTAAATTCAAGTTCATAAAACTTGGGGTGTTACATAATCCCATTAAAATATCCCTACACATCAATCATGATAAATTTCCTAGAATCTTTGGGAAAGGAAACATAACAAATGGGTGATCTAAAATTCATAGTAATTTTATGCATATAGTAGAATCCATCATGAATAAATTTGGAATAGTCAGTAAAAAAACTTGAATATTTTAAAACACATTAATTACTAACTTGAGTATAAATATTAATATGATATGAGTAAATAATTATAAAATAATTCCTTATAAATTATTACATGATCTTGAACTAATGCATGCATATAAAAAATAATCAAATAATTAAACATAAATCAATAACAAATCTCATGATTAGGTAATTCATAATTATAGACATTATAAACATTCCTTTTAGGATTCCTTACAACAAATATTACATCAATATGTAAGGACTCAGCCAAATACCCACGTTAGTTTATCTAATGATACTTACTAAGCATCAAGGGGATATTAAGTTCCCTACCTATCACATAATATGTCCAATAAATTCAGTATAAGAAATGGTTGAATCATAATTCATGAAAACATTTCTATTAAAAATGGAATTTTAATAATTTCTACAATCAATAAACATAATAAAAAAGAATTAAGAGTAATATGGTAAATGGTATCAAAATAGTAAATCCCAAGTCAAAACATTACTTAAACATCCAGGTAAATAATAAAGATCATATCATTACAAAATATCAAAATTATAACATATATAAAAAATGGGTTTTTATCCATAATAAATAGAAATATGATAAAAGTATCAATAAAAAATTCTTGCGAAAAATACCCTTATAACTTTTAAAATAAATATTGAAAATTAAAAATTTCTATAATATTAAGAAAAAACATTTAAATTGAAACATGTAAATAGTAAGGGGAGATTAAATTTAATTATTAATCATGAAACTGAGAGTTTTTGTTAATCGTGAGTACATTAAAGAAAATATTTCTTTCACATTTTTGTTAAAAATCCAAAAAAACATCATTCAAAAAAATTGGAATATTCCTTCTAAACACTTATATATTAATTAAAACATGAGTAAAAATGACTTTTATGATTCATTAGATGATTAAAAAATCAATTTTGAAAACATTTTTAGAAATCATGGACACTGAAGACAAATGATTTTCAAATGAATAGAAAAACACTCTTGATATTCAATAAAAATATTTTTTTGGGTATTTGAGTACTTAAAAAGTGGAAAATAAAGTAAAGATCATAATTTCCACAAATAACTATAGTTTAAATAATATATTGGATGTAATTTAGAAATATTAAATAATTCCCCCAATGGAGACTTAAAAAATACAATCTTGAATAATGATGAGATTTTTAAATAAACCCCTACCACTTTGGTATATTTTAATTCATAATACCCATGAATAAAATAAGATTATATGGTTATGTATATAATATAATTTTCATGATAAGAATCATAAAATGGATTCAAGGGTGGTATATATCCCACTCAAAATAATCAAGTGGTTTATAAGGCTTGTTTCCCATAGATATAATTGCGAGACAAAAATATCTTACCTTAGGTATAATCACCTTCATACATTTTTTAAACTAAATAAAAATAAATAATGATATATTATATATCTATAAAATAACTATATTCATATAGCATACCATATATTATTTGAATAAAAAAAATTATCACCGATTTATTAATAATCCTTTATTAAATCATTATTTTGGGTGATAACTATTTCATTTTCCGTATATGTTTTGGTTCGGTAGTTTGGTTAATTTTACTTTGTTCATGGTTCTTTCATATATAGGGGAGATAATTATGACTTTGATTAATGCTAATAGAGAGAGTTTTGTGGGTAGACCCATGTCAGTGGACACTTGTGTTGGCGGTGTGAGCAGATCAAGTGGATCTATACTGGTTAAGACTGATGCAGGTGGCACGAGTTGTGTGGTTGGTTTATTCTGGGGTGGCTGGGATTCATACCTGAAAATACAGGGTATTTTTCTCAATGGAAGCAGGTGGAATGCCTATGTTGATGATTTTAGAGCATGCTTCTATAGTGTTTGAAAAATTAATTGACATTCCTACAGGGAAATTATAGCTTTAGCAACTAGCTTAAGTTGTTGATTATCCTCCTTGTGTTGTAGTTGTTGGAGATAAAATTACGCACCCATATAAGTGTTTCCAAGAGAAATTGATAAATATGAAGAACAAAATGTCCCAATATAGCATTCTTAACTAGAGGTATTTTCCACATGTAAATGATGTCTCTTTGGTGTGAATAGTCAAGAAATGTGACACTTAATTTTTGACTACTGAACAAGTAATGATTCTTGATAGATTTAAGATCTGTTAATACTCTATAAACACTAGGATTTTTCTTCCCATTGGAGGTAAGTCTTAGAAACTTGATGATATAGTTTTGAATTCTGTCTTTATATGGGGATTTTTTGACTAGAGATGTATTCCCCTAGGTCGTGGTTTCCTTTACATCATTTTTCTTTTCTAAGGACCTAAAAAAGGGTATGGGGGATCAGATAAATTACTTTAAAACCAATTATGATATGTTTTCAAGAGTGAGGTTTTTCTTTTAATATATTTTTCATAAAAAATACAAGAGTTTAGGTTTGGATCAAAATTATTTTCTTTAATTGGATTTTGCAGCATCCTAATATCTTATTCGATATTGACTCTTCTGTGGGAATTCTGATCAAGATGGATAGGAATAATAAAATTTCTAAATTTGACCATTATACCAGGATACTGGTGAGGTTGATTTGATATCTAGATTGATCCATAATATTGTTTTTTCATCATTAAATGATGATATTCCTTTAAAATTTGAGTATGAAATACTTCCTGACTTTTGTATAGAGTTCCAATATATTGGTCGTGTAAAAGATAAATATCTTGGGAATGTGATTTTCTCTTTTTATTCTTTAAAATGGAACCATGAATATTCTTTTAGGAATAAATTGGGGAACCAGACCTCAAAAACCAATTTAGTCCCACCTGATGATGGAAACCCACTGGTAATATGGGAAATGGATTTTCATAAGAGACCTGTGGGTTAGGGGAGACTGCCCTTATGATAGTGCACGAAGAGAATGAGGGAGACCACAAACCAAGATCCACTCCTAAATTTGATGTCCCACAAAATTTGAGTGATTATTGTAATAATCCAAGGATTCATGAGCATGTCAATAATTTGTAGGAAACCTAGTGTATCCCTTGAAATAGGGATAATATTGAGGATGATTCCCTAAAAATCATCTTATAGTCAGGTATTGTCCAAAGGGAAAAATTTTGTTGGGGATGATGAAGGTTTCTAACTTGTTCCATCAAAGAAAGTGGGATATAAAGAATATTAATCTCCCCTAAAAAAAACTATAGATACCAGGTTTCATGGTCCCATAGAATTTTATTATGATTGGTATGATGATAATTATGAATCCTATCATCATGAGAATGATTTTTGATATCTTTTTCTTCTCTTGGAATGAGGGAATCAATACTTGTATGACCCCATCCTTCTCCTTTCTGTATTTTCTTTTCCGTAATAAAATGTCCCATACCTAACTTTTTGACTATAATATATATACATTAAATCCATAAATATATCCATACAGGAGAGGTGGTGAAGAAAAAAAAATTACACTTGTTCGCGATGTGGTAGTCCTCAATAATCATGATCGATAGTTACATTTCCCATTAGATGAAGTATGGAAAAAATATAGTTATATAATTAACATAATAACAAATCAATATATCTAACTAAAGTATTTTATTATTTTATCATATTTGAATAATTTACAAAAAAATTTAGATGAACAAATAAAAATAATATTCATTGTTAATAACTATACCTCTTCATCAAAGAACCTATTTTTGTTTACACCTAAACACCTCATAGGATGGGTTTTTGATCAAAACAGGGACTCTAGTTCGTGGGGTTAGATGTAAGGAAGATAATCCATAATGATTTGGCAAAAACAAAGATTTATTAAATTATAGAGAGTATATGATATGGGGAGTCCATTTATATATGGGGGAGGTGAACTTCTTGGAATCCACATGGAAATTTCCAAAAAGAATAAAAAATAAAAAATGTATTCCCAAGAAAAATGCTTCCAAATGACCGTATATTCAAAGGTGGGATAGTATAATTTCTAAATATTTATATTCTATATAATATTTATAGGATTAGTTATAATAATAATACTTATATTCTTGTTTATCCTCCCCATTAAACTCGTTTTAGTATTTACCGTGATAATTAATTTTTACTATTTTCTCTATTCATTATGACCAAAATTTATGTAAAACCTATTAATAATATAAATTATTAGGATTATAAATTTTGAATCTAATTTATTTAAATTAGATTCAATGAGGTCATAGAATGTATTTTAAAATTAAACCTATAAGCGTGACAAAAAATGCGTTTTTAAAAGGGAATTTTTTTTATGTTTAAGAAGATTTTATTTAAAAACCCCATATAAAATTTATTCCAATGAAATCAATTGGATTAATTTTAATATAATTGAAAGAATTTTAAAATTTTAAAAAAATTGAATGGAACTTTCCCAATTTTGAAAATGAAAAGGCACTTTTTAATTAAACGATGGTTTTTTTTCTATTTATCTAAAAATTAATTATATATAAAATTATAAAAAATCACTCTAAAATACTTTTGATAAATTATTTCCAAAAATATATTTTATTTTTTCATAAAAAATTCTAAAAATATTAAAAATTATTTTAAAAATAAATTCTCAAAATCTGATCAAACCGCTTTTTAGAGAAAAAAAATATGGTTTTCAGAAAAAAAATTATTTTTACTTGAACTGATTTTAATTTTAATTTTTAATCAATTAATAACCAATAAATTTATTTTTACATGGGTAAACCATATACTTTAATAATTTATCTATTAATATTCATACCCATCAATTAATTTTCTAGTTTAAAACTATTTACTATATTTTGGTTTATTTAGACTCATTGTAGTGTGCATTGTAAGCTATCGAAGGGATTACATTTATTTAAAAATAAATATATTCTAAATTATTAGAGTGTTACATTATTTCCTCCTTAAAAAATTTTCTTCCTAAAAAATTATAAATTTATCTCACAAACTATTTTAGGAATTTTTCCTCATAATATTTTCTGGTACCCATGCCACATATTCTATCTTATGATTTCTCCAAAGTTCATTTACCAGCCTGTATGTCTAATTCCATAACACCTATTCTCTGGTGTCTCAAATATAGATAGGATATTAAAAGTTATATAGATCAGGTTCCAAATATATTTCTTCATATGTGAGAACATTTTTTGGGGCTGGTATTTCTTCCTTAACAATGATACGTGGGACACATCCTTTATTTTAGAGATACTTAGCTGAATTTAGGAATGTAAATAAATAATTGTAATTATTTATAGGATTTCAAAGGGACAAATATACTTAGTGATCGGTTTAAAATTATTATCAAACAATATAACACACATCAATGATGATAATTTCATAAAAACATGATCTCAAACTTGAAATTTCAAATCATTTATTTATTTGTTGATATATATCTTTTTCCTATCTTGAGTTGCATTCAGTAATAATTAACTTTTTAGTTTTCACCTACACAAGATCTTTTCCTAAAATATTACTTTCATGAACTTCATCCCAATAAGTTAGAGTACAAAATATAATTCTATACTATAAATAATAGAAATCAGGGTGTCTATATTGATGTTTTAAATTCATTTTTTAGAAACTGATGTTAAAACTAAATTTTATATGTTTTAGAATTTATTTTTTTATAAAATAGATGTTAATTTTAATTAAATAGAAATTATAATTTCATTTTTTATAAAAAAAACCTTTGTTAAATGTTTTTAAAAATAATTATAATCACATTTTTCTAAAAAACTGTCATTCAAAGTGTTTTATAAAATCAATAAGACCCCAAGGCCCCCATTTCATTTTCAATTGAAACCAATTCCCTCAATGGCGACGATTCCCAAAAGATCATAATTACCTATAGAGACCCTTGATCATATCATAATGTTGATTTTAGTCATCTTTTCAAATTGGTTTACTTAATATTTCATCATTTATCCTTCATTCATAGTAATCAAGCTATCTCGATCAACCCCCAACCACTATATAAGGTTTTTGTTAGTTTTTATTACTTTGTTTTTGCACTAATTTTTCTCCCATCTTACAATATTCACATTTTTTTCCACAAATTTCAAGTGAGTTGATAAAAAATCAGGATCATTTCTCAATTATCGACCAAACTTTTTTTTCATTTTTTTATTTTTAATGATAAATTATTTATCTATTAGTTTTAAATTTTATGGATCTATTCATTTGTTTTGTATCATTTTATTATCAATTAAACTTTTTTGTCAAAATTTTATTAATAAAATAATTTTATTATTAATCTAATTTTTTTTCCATTATATATTTTTTATTCATGAACCATTTATATTTATAAGTATATTTATTTATATATTTTAATTGTTAGAATTTTTTATGGGTGAAATTTTTTTCCTCATCATTATTTTTTCATTTATAATATTTTATCATTTTTAAATTACTTTTTAAAAAAATATTTATTAAAAAAATTGTTCATGTTTTATTTATTATTTTATATATATGTTAAATCCATTTTATTTAAATATTTCAAATATATTTTTTGATCATTATGTATACTTTTTTTATGATCAAATTTTTACAAATAAATGATTTTTTAGTTATATATTTTTAGGTTTAAAATTTATATGTTTATATATAATTTTAAATGTTTATAATTTATAATATATTTATCTTTTATATTTTTATCTTGGATAAATAATTGATCGTAATTCAATAAATTTATAGAGAAGCATTGATGAATATGAAAATGGAGATAATGATTTCATGGAATTTCATAAATGAAATCTTCTAAACAAATATTTTATTTTTTATAATTGTGTGAAGTGTTTGAATATAAGAAACTTATATTCCATATAAATAAATGACCATCTCATTTTATATGTATTTATACATAATTATACAAATTAAATCAAATATAGTGAAATTATTAAAAATTGAACATCTATTATTGATAAAAATTTTATGCATGAGACAGAGGATCATAATGAAGAATTAAATTATGTTGTAGGAATTTAAACCAATGATAAAAATACTATTGAATGATTTTATGTAGATTAAAAAAAATCAATATTTTCTAGTTGCACTAAATTTATAGTGTTATCAGAATTATAGAGAATAGTTTACTTAAAAGAGAGAAATAGGAAAAGTTAGAACAGTTTCTCTAAATTGCATGAACTTTTAAAAGAGATACTTCCAGAACGAAAAGGGATTATATATTATAATTATGAATAAAAGAAAATATTATTCCCAGTGGTGTTGGGGTATAAAAACATACAATATTTCCTTAATTATTGTGTGTTTTATAGGAAGAAAGATAATTATTTATCAAAATATCTTAAATTTGGGACATTATATATAAGATGGATGAAAATTCAACTCTGATTTATTCTTAGGCACCTATATGAATCCTCCAACAAAATAAATTCATTAGAATCCAATAATTAATCAATTGAATTATTTATTTTGAAATTAAAATGATGCAAAAAGGATAATATGGAACACTAATGAGTTCACAACAGATGTAAAAAATACTTTAGCCTACTGATTCACTACACTTGATGAGATTTTATAAAAAAATTATGATTTTGGATATAATTCTATAAATCATACAATATAACTATAAATAGATAGAATAAATATATCTCGGAGCCTCAATCAGAAAAATAGATCTTGGAATATTTTGTTAGTGGTTAACAACTTGTCCTCAAGGATATGGATAATGAATTTTTTTTGTTATGATGGGTAGATGATTTCTACACCAAATTAGTCATGAAATTATATTTTTGTATATCTTTCACATTTAATTATTGACTTGCATCATCTATGTGATAAAATTGTTACAGTTTTTATGCCAATAAGATAGAGTATTTTATTTTAAATGTTATGAAAATGTTCTCTATAAATGACTTTAATGCATAGGAACACTTTATTGGATACAATGTTATAGTACATAAATCATGTCCAATTTTTAAAGAAGAGACTTCATAAAACAATTTAAGAATGGAAAAAATACATTTTACATTGGAAATTAATTTTTTTTGAAATAATAATCCTTATAATAGATTGAGAAAATAATTTAATTGGTTACTGTAATATAATGCCTCCCACAACAATTTTTTCACAAACCCGGCAAGGTCATCATCCAACTCGGTTCCTGACCCAGTCCGCGACATGTCCCGAAGGGCGTTCTAGATCCCCATGGGCTAGCTCAAGTGCTCAAGTGCCAAAAAAGTTCAAGGGAATGATTTACCTGGAATAGTATAAAAATGACTGAAAGATAAAAGAAACTAAAACTGAAAATAGACAACCAAATAAGACATTAACTATAAACAAATTTAATAGTTTTAAAATTGAACAACAATCTAAAAATTAATGACAAGAAAAGAAACTAAAACTCTAACTCAAACCTCCAAGAAACAAGAGAGGTGCGAATACACAAGCTACAAACACCAACCTACATGAGAAGACCATCAACAACTCAAACCACCATTACAGAGCATGATTTCACAACATGGAATACACAAGAAACAAGGTATATATATAGCCAAAGGTGTATGCAGGGTGTGAGAAGAAAGCCCAATAAGAAGCCACCCAATAAGAATATTCCATGCCACAACACCAAAGAGATAACATAACATGCTTATTTAAAAACATTCTTTTAAAACACTTTGTTTTTAAGGAAAATTTTTTTCAAATTAAAACTAAAGGAAAAGAAAACACCTCGAAATGCCATTTCACAAAAATTATTTTAAATCAAAAAATAAAATTTATAAAGAACACACACATACATAAGTGGACCTCCTTATTCCGATGGAGGGAACCACATCATGGGTAATAGAGCACTGCTGGTAAATCGCCTAAGGATTATCTATCTCTAGTAGGGACCTTGAACCTCGTATCTTGGTGAAAAGTAACCATACAATACCTTTTCTCCAGCACAAGAGCCACTATTAGGGAGCACACACATAACCTACTGGTCCCCCATCATCATTATCATCACGGTTTAGATAGTGTTATCATTGTCAAACATTGTATTTGAAATAAGGGCCAAACCCCATGGGATCACTAGCATACTAGTTCTAGTCTACCCACCTAGATACCCGGGGTTTCCCTTGTGCTCAATCAAGTTTTACATTCATATAGTATATCAATTTCACATATCACAAACCACAAAAGAAATTACACACAATGGCTACAATTTGCATACCCAAACCATTTTAAAGACACACACACACCAAAATACCTTTCCAAAATATACTTGAAGTTACTTGATCATTTAAAAAAACCCCATTTGGAAGCGCTCAAAGAATATCATAACCAATTTTCACATCATTTCAAGCATTAATAAATATCACAACAAGGGATTACACAATAAACACATATAATTTCAAAAAAGGAAATCAATTTCAAATAACATTCTAAACACAATAAACATAAAACTAGTTTTACACTACATACACAATTAAATGAATAGATTGAACCACTTATAAAACACCACCAAGTGACACGAAGAGGGTTTACACCAAAAAACATGTCCCATTTAATATAAACATGCTACATTAAAATCATACTCAAACTAAACTCTTCAAAAACACTTTTTCCGGGCCATCCAAATGAATCAATAAATCTTTTTACTATTTATTATGAATTTCCAGAAAATCCAAGAATACTTTACACAAAAAACCACATGATTTGATTTAGTAATGATACCTTAAAACCAAATACCCAACTTAACCATATCAAAATATGTTTTCCATTTTTCAAAAATTTTTGGTTCAATTTTAAAAGTGAACAACAAGGAAAACACACCCAAAGTGACTCATTTACATTGTTTAAAATCACTACTAAAATCTATACACACATAAAAGTCATTAGAAATGAAATTTTCACCATCCAAACAACCCTTTTAACTCTTTGTAGGGACATTAAATCATAAAAAACATTAAAACACAACCAAATACCTATATTAAAATCCACTCATAACCTTAAAAAACTCCATCCATTCTAAAAACATTATATATGACACATAATTTAGGTAATAAACAATTTTAATAATTAGTAAAACATCAAAAATTGGTGAAATCAAGTTTTACATCAAATTTAACCAGTTTCTTATAAAATAATGTCACTTCAGAAATAATTCCCCACATTATCACACTAAAATATGATTCACACATAACAACCAACACATAAAACCTATTTATAAAACAACACACAAATATTCACACACAAAGCACATCCACCTTCATTTTAAATCATATTCCCAACATTAAAACATGTAAAACACCTTGAAATTATTTTTCTCACTCTGAAAAAAAATTCTAGAACACAAACACAATTTTAAACATGTATAATAAAATTTTAAAAGTTGGTTAAGGCATAGAACCACCTACCTCGGTTGGAGAAACTCTCAATATTTAGTGCGAATAAAATTTTTGTGCCAAATAGACCACAAGAGAACTAAAGGCGAACCCTAATCCATAAAATAAAATAGAAGTATGAAAAATTAAGACCCTAATTAAAACACTAAAAATTCTAGAAGTGTAGAAATAAAAAAAACAAATAGAAAAACCTACTAAGGAGGAGGGGTTGTGTTCATCAGAGAATAGGCCGGTTCACACAAGGGGAGGTCGGGGGAGGTGGTTGGTGCCTCATACCAGAAGGAGGTGGTCAATGGTTTGGCGGCTGTCCGAGAAAGGAAGGGAACATGACACTAGGGTGCTGGACAGGGAGCATGGGTGACGACGAGTGTTCGGTGGAGAAGGTGTGACATGATGAGGCTAGCTGGGGTAGTGAGTCATCACAATGGGAGGTGGGGAGGCTGACAGAGGGGTGTGTTATAGCAGTGAGGGGAGTAGGGGAGTTCCGCTGGGATTCTGAGAAGAAGGGCTATGGTTAGGTGGAAGCTTGGATGGGGAGGTCTTGCAGGTGGTTCGGGGAGGGTAAAGCGGTGTGGTAGCCTGCCCAAGTGGGAAAGTGTGCGTTGAATAAAATATGGGGGGGGGGGGAGAAAACCATAACCAAAGAAATAGTAAATAAAAGACAAGGATATAATAAAACTAAAACTAATAATAATAATAATTATATACCTAAATAATGATAATGATATTATTATCATCAAAAACAATGTTTAGAATATTATTAACAAATCATTCTCATTTAATTTTTATTTATCTTCTTCCAAAAATTTAATTTAATTTCATTGTAATTATTAATTCATTTTATTTGGTTAATTGAATAGTGGTCAGGTCACATAGCGGCGCTAGAAAAGTCATATGGCTTTGCAATTATGCTTCGCACATGCGTCACATCCCACCACGCCAAAAAAAATCTTTCACCTACAAAACACCAAATTCAACTAGAAGTTGGCTCGCACCTCGACGGAAAAATTTTGAAGCCAAATAAAATAAAAAATAAAAAAGTGTATTAACTTAATTTAATATTAACAAAAATTATAATTATTATAATATTAATAACAAAATAATTAATTTTTTTATATTCCTAACAGTATTAATAAAAATAATATTCTCAAAAAAAATTATTATAATTAAAAAATTCCCTTAAATTTCATTACATTTCTCATTTTTATTTCACTATTCCTTACTTTCTATTTATCTGCCTTGAACTTAAAGTGGGTCATGTGGTGAGCTAGGAGCGGTCATGCAATGAATCAGGCGAGGTCTCATGGCTTTGACCACTGTGCGATGAACACTGTCAAGGCCAAAACATGTGATTTAAGATAAGAGCTCTAAAATTTTAAGTATGGCTTCAACACGAACAACTTCATGTCGAGAAAAATAATAAAATAAATGATTTAGAAATGAAGGGTGTGACAATTATCCCGACCATAGAACTTTATGTCCCCAAAAATCCACAAATAAGGTTGAACCCCAAAGTAGAAAGCGACACCCCTTTAAGGTTCGTAAATAATTCCTTCTAAAAATGAGTGAAAAGAGAAAAAATCACCATGCTCAAAGAAAGTGACTTAAATGACAACCTAAATAAACCCCTAAAATACTTTTCACTATGTATCAATTATCCCAAAGAGTTGTAACACCTCCAGTTGATTGATCAAGGGAGGGAACTCTCACACACAAGAAAATTAACTTTATAAATCGAAACAAAATTAGGGAAACTGAGATGAGACTTGGAAACTGCCACAGGGTGACTGACATGGGGAGGCCCGAGTGAACTCCCCACCATAGAAACAGGCTAGCATCAACTTACTCTAAAAATATTTGTGTGGGACGCATCGTGGGTCTCCCCACCATTAGAACTGACAGAAGGTACAAAACCTTGGAAAAAAATCGACGGTGACCAAACAACCCACCAAAAGGATGGGGACGAAAGGGTGAAACTACCAGGGCATCAAAACAACAGCCTAAGACAAACCAACATCTTCACATCCCTAGAAAAGCACCATTCCAATTTGTGACCAGTTCACCGAAACATACCCCATAAGGACCACTAAAAGAGATTACATCTGGTGGGACACAACCTCCAAGAAATTAAGGTAATGAGGTGACAACACCTCCTCATAGCCATGGGAAACCTCACACACCCAAACCGGTCGTTCAAAATGGAACAACTATAGGAACCAATTTAAACTAATATAACTTTCAACAACGATGTATGATATAAATTCAGGGTCTCATACACTCTCTGGGTTCCTGACCATGCACTAGATTCACTCTGAGGCCTATGGCTGGAGCCCTGATGTTTGAAGCATCTCATTCCTCACAGTCAGGTATTGAAGGCTCTCGAACAGAGCTTCTCCCTTTGGTGCTGCATGAAACCACACTGCAACTGAGACAACACCAACAAACAAAAAACCCCCCAACAAGTAATTATTTAAAAAACCAAATCATTTTTAACTTAAAACCATATTTACACGAATTCAAAAAAAATAGATGAGGAACGATGCAAGAGGAGACATGTGTAAGTGGGTGACTGGGATACATGGTTGTCGGCCATATTACAATCACACCACTTCCACAAAGTGTATTCTAGGACAGTGTCCCTAGATACACAAGGATTACTAGACCTTGCAAGATCACTTGAACCACTAACCCTACTCCCTTTTCATTTCACCTAAACAAGATTATTCACAAGGGACAATGACTGAAAAAAACTATGACTTATCCTGGTAACTTGAGTCCTTCCAGGATGTTTGATGGCCAGACACCTTACTTGTAGCCAGAACATTAATCTTTGACACCCTTAACTCAGGTATACTATGAATCTTCCTAAAATAACATGACCCAAAAGAAGAAACCTTCCTCTGATACCATTTTGTCGCGTACAAGGCCGGGTCTCCATCCGACCTAGCACCTGACCCATTCCGTGACATTGCCTGATGGGTGTTCTTAATCCCCATGGGCTTGCACAAGTTCTCGGGTACCAAAATAGTGCAAGGGAACAATTTACCCAAAATAATAAACACAAAACAACTGACAAGATAAAAAACTAAAACTGAAAACCGACAACCAAACTTGTCCTTAACTAAAAAAATTAAAGGATTACAACTTGAACAAATATCCAAAAATTAATTACAACAAAAAAACTAAAACTCTAACTTAAACATCTAAGCAACAAGAGAGGTGTGACATCCACAAGATAAAAACACCATCCTGTATGAGAATACCATCAACAACCTGAACCACTATCACTGAGCATGATGTCACAACCCAGAATACACATGAAACAAGGTCTACATACACCCAAAGGTGTTTGTGGGGTGTCAACAGAAATCCCAGTAGGAAGTCACCCAATAAGAATATTTCATGCCACAACACATAATAGATAATTTAATATGCTTATTTAAAACTATACTTTTAAAATGCTATGTTTTTAAGGAAAATATTTTTCAAGTTAAAACTAAAGGAAAATAAAACACTACAAAAATCCATTTCCCAAAAACTATTTTAATGTAGAAAATAAAATTTACAAAGAACACAAAAATATACAAGTGGTCCTCCGTATACCGATAGAGGGAACCACGTCACAGGTAGTAGAGCAATGTGGGTAAATCCCTTAATGTTTATCTAGCTCGAGCAGGGCCCTATAACCTCGTATCTCGATGAAAAAGTGACCATGCAATATCTATTCTCATGCAAATGGGGCACTAGAAGGGAGAATACCCATAATCTAGTGGCCCCCATCATAATCATCGTCATAGTTTATTTAGTGTTGTCATCATCAAACTTGCTACATGAAATAGGGGACAAACCCCATAGGATCACTATCATACTTTTTCTAGTCTGTCCACCTAGATACCCAGGGATTCCCTTGTTCACAATAAAGTTCCACATTCACATAGAATATCACTTTCACGTATCACAAAACACACAAGAAATTACACACAAAGTACACCATTTTCATACCCAAACCATCTCAGAGACACATGCACACTAAAATACCTTTCCAAAATATACTTTTTATTACTTACTCATTTAAAAAATCCCCATTTGGAAACACTCAAAGAATAACATAATCAATTTGCACAACATAGAAATCATTAGTAAAAAACACAATAAGGTCTTACATAATAAACACTCCAAATTTTAAAAATGAAATCCATTTCAAATCATTTTCATAACACATTCACCTTAAAGCTAGTTTCAAACAACATACACAATTAAATGAACTACTTGCACAACATATAAAATACCACCAAGTGATGAGAAGAGGGTCTACACCCAAAACATTCCTCATTTTATATAAACACACTACTTTAAAAACAAACACATACTCAACTCTTCCAACAATAGTACTTTCGCACCATCCAAATAAATCAATACATCTTTTAGCTATTTATTAAATCATTTCTAGAAAAGCCAAGAAGGATTTACACCGAAAACCACTTGATTTGATATAGTGAAGCTAATTTAAAACAAAATCTCCAAGGAAACCATATCAAAATATGTTTCCAATTGTTCAACAATTTGGGATCCAATTTAAAAAGTGCACAACAAGGAAAACACACCCTAAGTGATTCATTTTCATTTTTAAAAATATCTTTTAAAATTTACAGACACATCAAAGACATTTGAAATTCACTTCACACAATACAAAAAACCCTTAGAACACTTTTTAGGGGAATTAAATCAAAACACACATTAGAAAACAACCAAATATCTATATTAAAATCCACTCCCAGCCTTTAAAAACATCACACATTTTCAATACATTATACGCGCCACATAATTTCTGTAATAAACCATTTGAATAAATTTGAAAACATTAACAGGTGGTGTAATCTTGGTTTACATCAAATTTACCCATTTTCGCATAAAATAATGTCACTTTAGAACTAACTCCCAACATTATCACAGTGGAACACACTTCATACCTAACAACCAATGCACAAAACATATTTATAAAACAACACAAAAATTTTCACACATAAATAAAACCCGCCTTCATTTTAAATCATATTCCCAATATTAAAACATGTCAAAAACCTTGAAATTATTTTTTACACCAAGCAAGGAAAATTTATAACACACCCACAATTTAAAAAAATTATAATAAAATTATCAAAGTGTGTTAAGGCATGGAACCACCTACCTCAATTGGAGAAACCCTCATAAATTGGTTTGAATTTCATTTTTGTGCCAAATGCACCATAAGAGAACCAAATGTGAACCCTAATATATGAAATCAAACAATAATATGTAAAATTAAGACCCTATTTAACACCCTAAAAATTAGGGAAGTGTAGAAACTCCCAAAAAAGATTGAGAAAAACCAAGCAAGGAGGAGGGGTTGTGGTCATTAGAGAACATGCCGGTTCGCACAAGGGGAGGCTGGGGGAGGTGGCTAGCACCTCACACCAAAAGGAAGAGGTTGGTGGTCCAATGGATAGCCAAGAGAAGTAAGGCATGTGACACTAGGGTGTTGACTGAGGAGTAGGGTAAACGATGAGTGTCCAGGGAGGGGTGCAGAATGACGAGGTTGGTCGGGATAACGAGTCATTGCGACAGGAGGTGGGGAGGCTGGTGGAGGGTTGTTCGACAGTGGTGAGGGGAGTAGGGGATGTTCCACATGATTCTGAATGAGACTGAGATGGTGGGGTGGAAGTCTAGTCGAGGAGGTCATGCGGGTGGTCCGGGAAGGGTAAGGTGGTGTGGTAGCCTACTCAAGGGGGAAAGGATGTGCTGAAAAAAAGATGGCGGGGGGGGGGGGGGGGGAGGAAACCCTAACCAAAATAAATAATAAATAAATTAATAAAAGATACAGATATAATAAAACTAAAAGTAATAATAATAATAATAATATCCAGAAATATTAATAGTATTATTATTATCCTAAAAAATAATGTTGACTAAATTATTATCAAATATTTTTCAATTTTTTATTTCTATTCATCCAAACATTTATTTATATTTCATTATTATTAATAATTAATTATATTTTGTTAATTGAACAATGGGCGGGTCACATGGTGGCACTGGTGAAGCAGCATGGCTTAGCAATTATGCTTCGCTCATGCGTTGCATGCTTCCATGCCTTGAAAAAAAAACTTGTTTATCAACAAAAACACCAAATTCAATTGGAACTCAGTCTTCAGCTCGACAAAAATTTTTTGAAGCCAAATAACAAAACTGGTGTTAAATTAATTTAGTAATAATAATAATAATAATTATTATGTTATTAATAAAAACTTAATTAATTTTTTTTATATTATTATCACTAATAATAATAATAATATTTTCAATGAAAATTTTTATAATAAAAATAGTCCATTAAATTTTATTACACATCTCATATTTATTTTATTTTAATTTTATTATTCATTACAGGCCTTTTATCTACCTTGAACATCAAGCAGGTCATGCGGTGAGCCGGGTGAGGTTGCGCGGTGACTCGTTCGAGGTCGTATGACTTCAATTACTGTGTGATGAATGCTGATAAGGCCAGAACATTTGTTTTTAGAAAAAAATTCAAAAAATTTAAGCCAGGATTCAACCTGAACTACCTGATGCACAAAAAATTAATAAAATAAATGATTTAGAAATGAAGGGTTTAACACCTATTCAGTTGAAGAATATTATGACATGGTAAATAAATCATTATTTCACATTTTGGGAAGAAATAAATATTTGGTCATTAAAAAATATATGTAATAAAAATTCCATCTAAATTGAACTACCTTATTTCAGTTTTTTAGAGATAAAACATAACATTGATGTTATTCATTTTGAGAAAAACATATGAAATAGTTTTGTTGTAACATTATTAAACATAAAAGTAAAGGAAAAAATGAGGGATTACATATAATGTTGGTATTAATATCCATCATAATACCTTTGGAGTTAGATCCAACTATGAAAGAAGATAAAAAATATTTACATATGGCTTCTCACTTATTAAGAAAGACTAAAAAGTTTAACATGTTTTCAGTGTCTTCATGGTATTAAATACTATGTGAAAAATCATAAAATGTTAATAATTTAGTGTAATTAAAGTATTTTTAATTAATATTTATGTATTCTCATGACTATCATGTTCTGAAAAAATAATTGTTATTGGTTATAATGCATTGTATATTTCCTACAACTATCATAAATTCTATTATAAGGTTATTTTTTTCATCAAATCCATTTCGAGAAAAGTCATTGATCAAAATTTGTTATACGTGTTGTAAAATGAGGATGTATCACTCTTTCTAAAATAAAAATTTATTTCACATATTTTTTTATATATATAATGGGTTCTACGGTGATTCATTTGGTGCACGAGACAAGAATATTTGGTCTTACTTATTTATATTGGATGTATCCTTCTAAATTATATATGAAATTTTGAATGGATATGTCAAAAATAATGATTGTCTTGAGGCCTGTATTTTTAAAAAATATGAATAGTAAGAGGTGATTAAGCTATATAATAATTATTTGTATGAAGTGGTGTATATTGTTCTCCTTATATCTTAATATTTAATATTTGATAGTGCAAGTAGAGTGATTTGTGGCATAGAGTTAAATTTTATTCCATGTAATGAAGAGATACAGACATATTTATATAGTTTGAACAACACAGGTGAGGTTCAACCAAATATACCATCACAACTTTTTTGATTAAAGGTATGAGATATGAAATGAAATGAATAGTGCTAGATGATTAAGAAAATAAATAAATCTGTTTCATGGTTTATAGAGAATTTCAGAAAAAATATAAAAGAATTAGAAACAATAAAAAAGTTATAAGGGTGATCATCTCTTAATGTGATCACATGGTCCAGTTTTTATATTAATATTTAAAAAATTTACAAAATAAATTTGGATGATAAGACTACTATACAAAATACTGTGGTAATGGTTGTTGTTAAATCATTTTATTTTTTAGGTGGAAAAGATAAAAACACAATTTTTTTATTAATTAAATATTTTAGAGTTCTTGGGGAGATATAGGAAATTTATTTTACTAAATTTTGAGTAACTGTGTTTAATTGTAACTGGGTTTATAATAAAATTGGGGTGAAACATTATGATTGTAGATTTAGACTCATTGATTTGAAAATATTTATTTATAAGAGGAACCATTTATCATTGTAACACATGAAAAGAAAATATTTTATTTTATCTTCCCATCGAATGATCAGTGGTCTATAATTTTTCAAGGGAATAGAATGCATTTGGGTGATGATGATTATGAGGATGTTATGGATTTATGATTGGTTTCATGGTCTATTACATGATTTCTAGATAATAACATTGACTATAATATATGTATAGTCTATGTTGTATGAAATGATCTTGTTGAAGGGGTATATGAAAATAGAAAATGAAACCCTTAATTTTTTAGCAAAATATTAATAATCTATTTTTCATTATTTAACTCTAAATTTTGTATGTTATTTTTTCTATATTTATTTTCCATATAGAATTTTTTGTACATTATAATGAATTTTGATTATTTTTTTGTGGATTTTTTTTATTTTTCGAATTATATTTAAGATATAAATTATTTATTAAAAATTTATTCATGTTTAAATTTGCATTTTTTTATATGTGATTATATGTTTCTCTTCAATTTTCCAATTATCACCCATGTTACACCACCTTTTAGTGAGTTAATAGTTTTTAATATCTATTTACTTCCATATTTTTTATGTTATTTTTTATTTTTGAAGATAAATTATTTATCTATTTGTTACAAATCTCATTCATCCAATAATTTATCTATATACATGTAATTATCAACTATAATTTATTTGGAAAATTTGTATAGTCTTACAATTTTATTATGATTGTAAATTTTTTTACTGTAATTGGTTGTTTGTTATATATATTTTTATTTAAATTTTTTTGTATTTATACATTTTTTTCATTGTAATGTTTTTGTGGTTAAAAAAATTTCAATCATTAATTTAATTCATTTATAATTTTTTTTTATTATATATTAAGAACAATAAAATTTTTATTTAGTACCTTATTTAATTTTAATCAAGTATATGTATATATACTTGTGTTGACGTAGCTTACATTTTTCATAATGACATACACCGAGGTTGGTAGAACGAGATAAATATATTTTATTTCATTTATATATACATATATAATGTAATTTAATTTTTAACAAAATTAAACTTATATATCTTAATATTATTTGTGTCTCAAATTCATATCCAAATAGGATCGAACCTAAATATAGTAGGCATGTGGTAACCTTTTTTCCAAAACATGAACTCCCATGTGGACTGAAAAGGGTAATAATTAACTTTGATAAGAACAACATCCAAACATGTCCAAATGCGACACATTTTAGGACTTGTCTGGTTGTATAGATTCCTTTTAGTATAAGTATTTTATAGCTTAATTTTAGGATCGTTTACTAGAAGAAAAAATATATTTTTTGGGAGAACTTAATGGTAAAATTTATAAATGTGATTATATGGTTTTCCAATGTTTTAAATATTTATCATTTATTAATATTTTATTTGTCCATTTACATATCAAAATTTACTTTCAAATAAAAAAATTATCTAAAAAAGTTTTTATCTTTTGCGGTAACTACCTGGACATATTTTAATATAAATTTAACATTAAATTATATTTTTGGGAGTAAAATGGATAATGATCCATGCCTTAAGTGTGAGATTATAGATAGAGATACATGGTATAAGTTTTCCTCCGGTTAGCACGAGGTATATTTTAATGTTTATTTTTGTTCATTGTAAAATTTATTTTTTTAATTAAATATCATTACATCATATGTTATTTATTTTTTATTATGTAACAAGAATCCATAAAAACCCACCAAGAGATATAGTATCATAATTCATACTCTCATAAATTCTCATGAGAAGGGTATTTTCATGACTTGCCCCCAAGAGCTTGTGTTGTGACTAACCCAAGCTGACCTTCCATAGGCTAGGGGCTGGCGACTAGCACTAGAAAGGCATATTTCTAAAAAGGAAAGGCATTGCCTCAAAACTAGTATGCACAAAAATAGGGCACACTACACACAAGTATAACACAACAAAAGATGAAAGTTACAACCACAACTAAAAACCTCAACAGAGTGTAAACTTAAGTACTGAAAGTAAAAGGGGTCAGCATACAAGCACAACTGAAATAGAAGTACATGTAAAAGGAAAAACAGCTCCTGAGGTCACCCACTAAGGATCCTGCATGAAGGGTAGGTAAAACTCGTCATTGTGGCTCTCCACATCAACCAGTAACATCTGTACACCATCAATTCTTGGCTCCCCAAGTCTCAGTCAATGTTTCCCACCGTTTAGACAAGAAAAAACAAGGTGCGGGTGAAGCCCATGCAAGGGTGAGTATAACAATACTCAGTAGGTATCCCGAGACTCCCGAAAGTCTCTCAGAATTCCACAAAGGAATAACCAAAAAGCAAGATCTCAATCACAAATCACAAAGAAAAAGATAGCTCACACAAGGTATATAAATTAAGTACAGAAGTACAGATGATTAGTCCTAAAACTAGATCATCTTATTCTGTCGAGAGGTGCTACTACTGACCCAATTAATATAGATAGATACTGAACCACACAAGATCATTGGGCACAAACCCACACAGTATCGATAGATGCTGACTCACATATGATCTATAGATGCTGACTCATCTAGGATCTCTAGGTGCTTACCCATATAGGATCATTAATCTTTCTTCATGTCATAGCCAGCCACTAGATTCCCACACTAAGCTCACTTGATCCAGTTAGGATCTTCTCTTCAAGCTATCAGTCGTATGCCAACCACCCCAATGTCCCACGAAGAGGTAACACAATGAACCGCCACATCATAAGGGTTCCAATGGAAAAGAAGAAGTGTTAATCATATGCCCTGTTTGTAAGTTAAAAGAATTTTATTTCTAGGGGCTGGTTGGATTTGAGTCCAATCTAACTCAGCCACACTCTATCTTTCTCCAAAATTATAGTGGTGTAACTCGAAAGGAATGTCTCTTCCTAAGGGTTTCAACACCACAATCGGTCTGTCAAACCAAAATTTAGTTTATGATATTTTCCCATTTAAGTGAAATTAGGTCGTAAATGGGTCTAGGTTCGGGACAACCAAGTCGGACCGACCCGACTTAGCGGAAGGGGTTGGGCTCGTCCCAGTTCAACTGGGTCTATTCCATCCCGCTGGACTAGAGGCTCGGCCCACTGGTCGGTGAGCTCGACCCGCTGGGCCGTTGGTTCGGCCAGGCCCACCCGGCTTGGCATAACTCATCGGGCCGTGGAACTGCCTGACCTACTAGCTGGCATGGGGGTCCGCTCCCCTCATAAAAATCTATATCATTCGAGTCTCTTAATTAGCAGCACTAGTTGGTGCTGCTCCACCAGGCCAGTTCCCTCAGTCCAGTCACCCGCGGAACTCGCGGGGCACGGGTCTACCGTCTACCACATCTCAAAGCCACAACCTTCCTCTATGGTGTGCATTTGCAGTGTGCTTCCCGACGTCAATGCGGACAACAATGGTTGGCCGCCCCCTTCACCCATCGCGGCTCAGAGCCATAGACATCCTCGACGGTGCACTACCATGGTGTGTCGCTATCATCTATGTGGTCAGTGATGTTTGATTGTCTTCTTCATCTGTCATGCCGCCTTTAGGTGCCACAACCATATCATGGTCAGCGAGATCTGGTCGGCACTACCAGTTTCCAAAATGTTGGTCGGTCACCCATGAAGAACGCAATCAAAGTAACATTGGCGGACGGTCCAAGCCCTATTTAGTTTGGCCCATGAACATTACGTTAGCGTTATAATAAAGAAAGGGTTCTACATCATCAAGAGTGGATGAAATAAATAAAAATCAAGAGAAACCCTTACCTTGAATTCGTTGTAAGATGTTGTAGATGAGGAATAATTTTCCATGTCTGAAGGTGTTCGTCATAGTTCACCATTGCCCATCGATTCCTCCAACGACCATCACTCGATCTTAATTCTTCATTTGATCAGAAAATGTCCATAATTTCTTAAGAGCCTCCTTTTGTAGATCTCCCAAAACCTATGCCCAATCTTTTATTAAATTAGAGAAATTGGTGTTTTAACTTGTCACACAATTAATGTGGTTCATTAATGTGTTTAATTAATTAACTCATTAATCTTCTGACAGTGTAGTTACACAAGAAATTATAACTAGCCATTAAATGATCTGACAACCTAGTGGCCACACCATCTTTTCTCATAGGTTACAAAGAATGAAATAAAACTACTTGTTGACTTATTTTATAATTTTTTTCTAAAGTCCAAAAATAAAATTTTCGTTTGGATTTTTTCAAACAAAGTTATGTTTCCATTAAGTGAATCCTGACGCTACGAATTCTATGGTGCCCTCATATTTTTAATCTGAGCGTTGGTTTAAAATGATAGAAATCAGCACTTGTATGTTTACTGAATATACCTTAAAAAAAGTTCATAAATTCGTTTCAAGCTCTTTGGGGCTCGGAATCACCTGCCGTTAATTTTTGAAGACTTGTAATATTTACATTTAATTAAAAATATATACATTGAATTTTTATGTCTTTACATTCTCCCCACTTTAGGGAATTTCATCCCCAAAATCCACAACACAAACTAGGGAAACAAATGGGGTTACTAAGCACGTATCTGAGCCTCCAACTCCCATGTACTCTCCTAGAGGTTACCATGGTACCACTAAACTCGCACCGTAGGGATAGAACATCCACAAAGGACCTACTCCAATCGATCCTCTATCTCTATTAAGAACTCCATGAATCTCACCTGATCATCAATGTCCAGCTCACCCTAGTCAATAATGTGTGATAGATCATGCTCGTACCTCCCCATTTTAGAGAAATGGAAAAAATTATGTACCTGGTGTATCTGTGGTGGAAGAGTTAGGCAGTATGCCACTTCGCCTACTTTGATGAGGATCTAGAAAGGGCTGATGAACCTTGGAGATAGATTTTCACCCCTACCAAATCTCTGTAATCCTTTTTGGGGTGAGACCCATAGGTAGACATGGTATCCCTTCCTGAAATCCAAGGGCCTCCATCTCCTATCAGAAAAAATACATCTTCTGAATCTGTGTAGTCTTCATCCCCTCCTAGGGGATCATCACCTTCTTAGTGGTAGCCCATACCAACTTTGGACCCATAAGTGCTGACTCCCATGGGTATGTCCAGCATAATGGTGATCTACATGGTTACTTGTACAAGGCCTCAAACGGTGCCATGGAAATGGTGGAGTGATAACTGTTGTTGAATGAGAACTCAACCAAGGGAAAGTGATCCTCCCAACTGTAGAAAAAACCAAGGACATAAGCACGAAGCATGTCCTCAAGCATCTGTATAGTTTTCTTTATCTGACCATCTTTCTGAGGATGAAATGTGGTGCTCACGTGTAGTTGAGTCCCAAATGCCACCTGTAATACCATCCAAAACTGAGATGTAAAACAAGTGTCACAATCTGAAATGATCATTGATGTCACCCTGTGAATCCATAAAATCTCTTGTATATAGAGGAATCTCAATCCCTCTACTGATCCCTGATCTCAGATTGGTAGGAAGTTGGCCGACATCATGAGTCAGTCAAAGACCACCCATACGGAATCATAGCCCCAAGACATACATGGTATCCTGGTCACAAAGTCCAGGGAGATTCCACCCCACTTCCTATCTGGAACCTCAAGTGGTTGATTCAAGCCTGCTGGAACCTGGTGCTCATCCTTCACTTGATGACAAGTGAGGCACCATGAAATGACCTCTACCAAAAAATTATTCATACCTGGCCACTAGTACTGATGTCGGAGGTCTTAGAACATCTTCTCCACTCCATGATGTACCACCAAAGGGGATGTGTGGAACTCCCTCAACTCCTACTCTTGTAGAATCACTTGTACCATGGAATGACCTTTGAAAAGGATGACGTGCTCCCCACCATCCGAAAATCCCTTAAGAGCTCATCCTAAGAATATCTGAGCACATAGGGCCTCACAGTCAACATTCCCAAGTTGTCCCTCCCATACTTGTTGAAGCATTGGGGGAGTAAAAGTCCTAGACTGGAGGTATGATGCTCAATCCCTATCCACAAAGGATAACTTCAATGCAGCTATCTGCTCTGTCGCCTCACTCACCAACTGTAGACCAGACCTCTTGCTGAGTGTGTCTGCTATAATGTTCCCCTTCTTAGATGTGTAGAATATCTCAAAGTCATAGTCCTAGAGGAACACCAGCCATTGTTTCTGTCTTAGGTTCAGATCATTCTGTGAGAAGATATACCTGTGGCTCTGGTGATCAGTGTAAATAGTATACCATTCACCCATCAAGTAGTGTTGCCATGTCTTTAGCGCAAAGACCACTACAGCTAACTCCAGGTCATGGGAAGCATAATTATACTCTTTTTACCTTAGTTTCCATGATCAGTAGGTGATCAATGCTCACTCTTGTATCAAGATACATCCCATTCTAGTCACGTATGTGTCACAGTAGACTAAATAATCAACACCCTCTTTCGGTAGCCTCAATATGGGAGCACTTCTCAATCTCCACCTTATCTCCCAGAAACTCTAGTGGAACCTCTCTATCCATAAGAATGGATTTCCCTTCTTCTTCAAATATAAAAAGGGGTTTTATCCTCTTTAAAATTCATGTATGAATCTCTAGTAGTACCCATCCAACCCCAGGAAACTCTGCACCTCAGTCACGCTCCTAGGTTGCTCCCAAGAAATAACTGCCTCAATCTTCACTGGATCCAAAAAAAATATAGACTTTGAGATGAAGTGTCCCAGAAAGTTGGCTTCTTGTATCCATAACTAGCACCTTGAGAGCTTTCTATAAAGTTGGTGCTCTTGGAGTGTATCTAGAACTATCTGCAGATGTGTACCAAGCTCATCCTATGATGCTGATTATATCAAGATGTCATCAATAAAGACTACCAAAAAGTGATCAAGGTAAGGTTATAAGATACTATTCATGATTCCCATGAACACTAGTGGAGCATTGGTCACACAGAAAAACATCACCAAGAACTCATAATGGCCATACCAACATTTGATGTTTGTATTTGGTATGTCCTCATCTCGTACCTTGATCTGATGATAACTTGATCTGAGGTCTATCTTCAAAAACCATTGTTATCCCTTCATCTTGTCGAATAGGTCATAAATAATTGGGAGAGGATACATGTTCTTCACAGTCACCTGTTTCAGGCACATATAGTCCACACAAAGCCTCAGACTCCCATCTTTCTTCTTGGTGAACAAAATCGGGGTTTCCCAACCGGAAACACTGTGCCTTATAAACCCAATCCTCTGCAAGTCTTCCAAATAAACCCTCAACTCATGAAGCTCTAAAGAATCCATTCAATATGCTGGTATAGTTATCATTGCGGTCCAGGGGTATAGATCGATGTAAAATTCTACATCTCTATGAGGAGGTAGTCCCAAAATATCATTAGGGATGACATCAGCATAGTGGTCCACCAAAATAGGATAGCTAATACTTCTCTCATCCAATACACTGAGGGTGAGGCTAGAAAACTGATGTGTGATCGGCTAAACCCTCCTCTGAGAAAGTCCATCTTGTACCACAAAGGATTCCTTCTCACTGGTGAAAGAAAACATAGTCTTATCCTAGCGGTCACAACGCACATTGCGCCTAAAACAGTCGATCTGAGCATGGACCTTGGATAACCACTCCAAACCCAAGATGAAATCATAAGGCCTCTACACTACTACTAGGAGATCACATTCGAATCCCCCACCTCCTAGAGTAAGCTCACATTGTCAGCACCAGTGTGTAATCATCGAATCCTCTCCTGTAGGAGTCTCTAATCTTAAAGATCAAGCCAATGGCTCCATTGGAATCTACCTGCTCCGAATGAGAGCTGTGGGAATGAAATAGTGACTGGAACTTGTGGCAATATGTAATATAGCTATGGAGGGGTAGACATAAATTTTACCTCAAATTATCTCTAGAGTGCAGTGATCTTAGGCATTAGCAGCTTGAAGGTTAGCTCATTCCTATCCACCTACTCCCTGAGGTCGTGGTGGACCTCCTAGAGGTGGTGGCGGTAGAACCTCAAATATTTACCCACCATCTACTACTCAACCGGCCCATATTAAATGAACACTACCATGAACACCTCCTCTATCAAATAACTATCTCTGCCTCGATGGTCCCTCGAACATCTGATGATCATTGGTGTGGTGGGTCGGGCAGTCGCGATCCATGCAACCCTGCCTGCCACATGTGCATCACAATCTGGTCCTCTGCGGAACTTCTCTATCCTTCGATCTTCGTACATCTGAACCTACACCTTGTGGTCAACCTTCAGATGTTATAGCCCACATGAACCTCTGCGTCATCTACCTACTACCTACTTCAGATGACTCGACTACCTGTCATCCAATGGTGGCTCGTACTGTAGGTGTCTGCTTAGCTAAAAATCTCTCCACCAACAGTGTTCTCTCAAGCACTCCAGCCTGCATTGGGATATTGAGCAATATCATACACACTATGAAATCCCATTAGAGACCCTGGTCAATGGTTAGATCCCTGAAAAAAGGTTCATGTACCATGTTGGGTGAGTAGGGAGATAGGTAAGTGAATCTTGTCGAGTAATAGGACATTGTCAGGTTGCCCTGCTATAAGTGTAGCAGCTTCCGAATACACATAGAGAATAGGGTCACTAGTTTGAACTATGCCCTGAAAATGGTCTCAAAGTCCAAACAGGAGAGTGTTGCCTCCTTATGTGTCTTTTGTGTCAGGCTCCAACATCTCCTTGAAATTCCCTGAAAGAGGCTAGTAGTTAGGATCACCATCTTGTCTTTTGATATCTCAACCAGGGTAAAAACACATGCCACATCTTCTAACCAGTCCTCAGCTACCTGTGATTTTTTCTTTCCTCAAAACATTGGAGGCCTCATTCTATGGAACTCATGAAATGTGCTTAGTCAACATGCATGGTCTTCTGGTGGGGCTAGTACCAACTGCTTCTCTACAGGTGGTGGTGATGTGGGTACACTACCCAAAGGTGTTATCACCGTAAGATGTCCTAAACCAATGCCTCATCAGTCGGTGGGCCACCATCATGATCTCTCTCTGGAATCCCGGTTGGTTCTCTATGTAGTAGTATCCTAAAATAAATGGGTTCTCCATGTTCAATAAGTTATACCTTGGGAGCTGACTCAAAATTGACCAAAAAGAAAAAAAAACATTTTCAAAACACACACAACTAGTGTTTTCATGTACCATGTCAGATATCATATTTCAGGGTCCTAGTGTATGGATACGTCGATCATCACACCAACACTGGACTCCCGAAACTGAAACCCAAACTCAAGTCACAGAACACAATTTCCCTATTGAAAACATTTACTCTTAGTTATTTTGGTAGAACCGACCTCTCTAATAACACTTTGACATGAGTCTTCCCCTGGTTCCCATGTCGTGACTACCCTAAGCCTACATTCCATAGACCATGGGTTGGTGACTACCACCAGAATGGAATATCCCTAAAAACGGAAGGCATTACCTCAAAACCTATATAAACACATATTGGGCACTCATCAGAAAAGTATAACACAACCGAAGAAGAAAGTTACAACCAGAAATAAAAATATCAACTAAGTGTAAAAGTACTAAAAGTAAAAGGGTCCATAATACAAAAACAACTGAAATAGAAGTATATGTAAAAGGAAAAACAGCTCTTGAGGTCACCCGCCAAGGATCCTACAAGAAGGGTTGGTTGAGCTCATCCCTGCAACTCTCCACTTCAATCGGTCACCTCTGTACACCATCAAGTCATGTCTCCCCGAGTCTCATTCAAAGCTTCCCATAATATGTACAAGACACAAAAATGTGTGGCTGAATCCCATGAAGGGGTGAGTATAAAAATACTCAGTAGGGAGCCCAAGACCATCAACATTCTCTCAAAATTCCATAAAGAAATAACCACAAATAATGATCTCAATCACAAAGAAAAATAACAAGACAGACCACACTAGGTATATAACTTAAGTACACAAATACAAATAATTATTCATAAAGCTAGATCATCTTATTCTGTCGAGAGTCTATGTTGTTGACCCACACAGGATCTATAGATGCTGACCCACATGAGATTACTAGGCGCTGACCCACACAGGATCGATTTATGCTGACCCACACAAGATTGCTAGGTGTTGACCCATACAGGATTGATAGGTGTTGTCCCACACAATATCGCTAAGAGGTGACCCACACAGGATCTCTAGATGCTGACCCACACAAAATCACTAGGTGCTAACCCACACATGATTGATATTGTTTCTATATGTCATATCTAGCCACTGGATTCCCACACTAATCTCACTTGAATCTAGGAGGATTCACTCTTCAATCCATTAGTAGTATGACATCCAGCACATAGTCCCATCGAGAGGTAACCCGATGAACTGCCATATCATAAGGCTTTCAATGTAATAGATGGTGCGTCAATCAGACACCAGGTCTATAAATAATAGCCATTTTAGTGACAGGGCCTAGTTGGATTCGAGTCTGATCTAACCCATCCATACTCAAAATTTCTTCAAAACACATGTGAAGTATCTCAAAAGATCCATCTCTTCCTAAGTGTTAGAGCACTATAGCCGGTTTATCAATAAGACATCTAGTTTAGGAGATTTTCCCATTTAAGTGAAACAAGGCCATAAGTGTGTCTGAGTCCGGTCTGACCCAGTCGAAATGGCCTGAAGAAGCTGGGATCACCCCATTTAATCTAGGTCTAGTGCAGCCCAGTGGTCTGGGGACTTGACCCTCTAGGCCTTAGGTTCATCCAAGCCCACCCAACTGGGCACGACCCACCGGGCTGCAGAACCACTCGGCCCGCTGGCTGACGCAGGGGTCTGCTCCCCTCCTGAACATCTCGGTTGTTCAGATACTTCAATTAGCAATGCCAGTTGGCGCCACACCAACTATTCGTTCCACTCATACTGGTCACCCATAGACCCACAAGTCATGGTTCTACCCTTTTCCTTGGATCGACGTTGTGTCCTTCTTCAACGGCGTGCTGTCGTGGCGTGCCACCCGATGTCAATGAGGCCGGTGATGGCGGGCCGCCCCCTTTATCCATTGCATATTGGATTCATGGCCCTCCTCCATAGCATTTCACCAATACAACATGGTCAGTGATGGCCAACCTCCCCCTTTTTCCACCACGTCACCTTCAGGCACCGCCACCTTCTCGTAGCTGGCGAGAGCCGACCACCGCTACCAGTTTCCACCATGTTGGTTGGTCTCCCGTGAAGAACTCAAAAAAAGTAATGTTAGAAGAGGGTTTGGGCCCTATTAGGTTTGTCTCATTCCCTCCACAATAACTTCATAACAAGGAAATGGTTTGACATCATCAAAAGTAGATGAAACAAATAAAAAATAACACAAACCCCTACCTCAAATTCGTTGGAAGGCTCTACAGGTGAGGAAGAAGGGTCCATGTCTGAAGGTGTTCGTCAATATTCACCATCATCCATAGATTATTCTAACAACTATCACTTGATCTGTGTTCTTCGTTAGACATTAAAGTCACTTGAATTTCATCAGAGCCTCCTTTCGTAGCTCTCCAAAAACATATGACCCAGCTTTGATTTAATAGGAGAAATGAGAGTTTTAACTTGTTTCACAATTAATGTGGTTCATTAATGAGTTTAGTTAAATAACACATTAATCTCCCAATAGTTTGGTTACACAAGAAAGTTTATGCATCCATTAAATGGTCAGACAACTCAGTGGACCCACCACCATCGCTCATCGGTTACAAAGAAAGAAATAAAATAACTCATTGAGTTATTATTATTATTATTTTTGTAAATCCAAAAAATAAACTATTTCATCTGAATGTTTTCCAGACAATGTTTATCTTCCCTTCAGAGAATCATGGCACTGATAATTAATTGGTTCCCTCATATTTTTAATCCAAGCTCTGGTTCAAAACATAGCAATTACTACTCGCATGTTTAATAAAAGTATTTTAAAAAAAGTTCAAAAATTCATTCTAGGCTCTCCGGGGCTCAGAATCACGTGCCATCAATTTTAGTAGACTCATATTAAATCCATTTAATTAAAAAATATTCATGTAATTCATGGGTCTTTATATGTATCCTTTATTAATGGAAAAAATGATTTCTAAAAAATATAGTGAATTAAGATCCAACTCAAGTAGTGGCTCTAAAGAGGATACACTCGACCCTATATATCCTCACAATCATCCGAAAAAATGGAAATTGGTGCCGATCCAACAAAGGAATGAGAATATAATATTTCATGCAATTTAGTGTTAATTTTCATAAATATTACTTTTCATAAAAAAAATTCTTAATAATACTATTATTTTACATATTACATTAGGATGATATTCATGTGAAAATGAAAGGGGGAACTTTATCCTTGATGAAGTAATGATATTGATACCATTGGTTTAAGAAATATGGAACACCCTGGCTGCATTAGAGGGTATAAGTTGGGTGTTAGATTTTGAAAATTTTATGTTTATTCCCCTAGCACGAATCGATGGGGGAGAAATTTAAGGACAAAATTATTTCAAGACTGAGCAGTGAAACCAAAATGAAAAAATAAAGGGTAAGATATAATCATATGTACCTAATATGTTGAATTAACCATTGAGACAGACATATCCAGTGTATCTTGTACAACCATCCTACCTAAATCTTTCACCTCCTTATTCAGACCAGACCAAGTACTGTGAGTTACTTGTTGGGGATCCCCATTTACATATTTAATCTTATTGAATTGTATATGATATTGGATATTATGTACATCATCATATTATATATTTGGTTCATGTAATAATAGAAATAAATATTATTATTTATTTAACTACTATAGTGCCATTTTTTATGAAAGAGGTTTCCATAATTTGACAGAGTATTGGCCATTTTTTACATTGGCCTTCTCATCATTGATATCTATTGAAATATGAGGAATGATTTAAATTTATTTTTAATATACCATTAAATTTAAAATTACATATAATATTTTATTATATTTACCTTATATATAAAAATATGATATCAAAAGAGTCACTATAAAGGAATATAAATTTTCAGATTTTATTACATTCATATATTCCATAAGAAGATGATTGTGTAACAAATTTATCACATTTTTACTATATTAGATAATTATTATAATATTCTGAGGAATAATGATATATGTGGTAGATATTATGCATTATATATTTTTATATATAATATCAAGGATATTGTAAATAGTGATCATCTCACCGTACTGATCTTTCAATTGTTTTCATTGTAATATAATTTCAATTATTAATTTATTTTTATTAAGTAGGGATATTTTATATAGACGTAATTAATTTCTTATCTAATCAGGTATCACCACCGCCTTTATTTACATTATGTTTTCACTTTTTTTGTTTTATCAATCTATAATACATTTCAATTGATATCAACTACTAGAAATAGGAAACTAGAATTAGATATGTATCTAAAAGATTCAAAAGAAATAAAATCAAATATTGGGTTTTCCATTACTTGATGGGTAAGAAACAATATACAATTATAAACTAATATTCACTATACTATTATTAATAATGAATATTTTATTTTCTAGTAGACATTAGATATTAAGTATATTTTTTCTAAAAGAATGTAAATCATATTGTTTATGATCATTATTTGGTGGTGATCAAAGAAGATTTAGAAACATGTTAAATAATTTTATTTTATCTCGTGTTTTTTGTTCTTAATCTAATTTTTTTATTACATTGGTTTTGATAATTAATATTTGAAATTAAAATAATTCATGTGTTGTGGTCAACAATAATTTCTATCCAATAGTGGATACCAAACAAATTGAATATGTGAAATATCAGGTAAATTACATTTATATTAGTGAAGAGTTGGGTGTTCTTACATATCTGTAGTTTTTTATTTTTTAAATATGGTTTCATATATGAGTTGTCATCATAAAAAATGTAATGTTGAATATGGTTATTATATTTTTTGATTGATTTATGAGATAGTCAAATCTATATCAACAATATATTTTGAAAGGGTTTGTTACCTTACAACACTTAAAATATTAAAAAATATTTTATTTTTTAAATTCATATAACATTATTTTTTAGGTTTTTGAAGATGAATATTTGTATACATCATGAAACTTTAAATACCATAAAAATTAATTTTCAAACTATATATATATGTTTGACTAATATTGATATTTAGTTTCATTTAATTATATATTTATATTTTTTCATAAAAGTTTATAATGAGTTATATTAAATCAATTTTGTTTATACTATATATTTATAGTTTTTAATTCTAATTTGAGCCTCTAGGTGTGAGGATTATGTATTTTTAATTTTTTAATTTTCTTAAAAACTTACAAGGTTTGTTTTATAAATAAATGTCATTGAAAGATCCCTGGAAGTTTTTAACATTAGTTTTTACTAAAAACCTATGTAAAAAATGACTTTCCATGTCAGTTCTTATAAAACCAATGATAAAAGAACATTAGGTATCGACATGATATTGATGATTGGATTTTATAAAACCAATTTTTGAAGATTTACATGATGTATTTCAACATTTTTGTTAGCCCAAAGGAGACTGTTGTCTGCCCTCTCGAGTATTAATGGTTTCAATAATAACAAATCTTGTCAAATCCTATTAATCATTTCTAAACATTTCAATCATTATTATTTAAGTTTCAATATGTGAAATTATGTTTATCTATGATCACATATAAACTTGATACATTTTGATAATATTTATGTTGTTAGACAGTCCAAGAAAAAATATTTTATAAGTATAACAGACTAACACCAACAGAGAGAATGAGTTAATGAAAGCTTAATTGACCTCCTGATTCATGGTGCTACTCATGCATGGAGATATCGATAGTTCAACTTTGTCACTAATAGATGACATATCGATGTAGATGACCTACCGATGCAGATGTCCTACCAAAGTTGATGACTTATCAATGTTAGGACTCACCGTCATTTCAAATGACTCACTGATGCATGGTGATACCGATGCAAGGACTCACCGAATGATAAAATGAGCCACCGATGCATGGAAAGACCGAGAGACTGATACACTAATGAAGAGACACATCAAAAGAAGGAGCCTCCAAAATAGGACTCACTGATTCATTGAAAGACCAACCGAGGACTCACAATTAGACTGTTTAAAATTTCGTTTATTTAAAATTACTTTTAATGGTAATATTTTCTGTATTTTAATGCTCCGGCTTAATTTGATGATTTTTTAAAGACATCTTAAATGAGGATGTCATAAATAAAACGTAGTGTATCTACCTTAAACACAAAAATTTTCGGGTTTCAAGAATATGTATAAAGAAGAAGATAACATGAAAGGAATATATACGCGCAAGCACGCATACACAAGAAGATACAAGCAGACCCCCATGAACAACATAAATAAAAGAAGAACACAAGAGGAATTTTTAATTCCTTATTGCTTTGAACCAGAGATATGTGGTTCATCATAGTTCCATCATTTATGTACCATCTAACCAAATTGAAGGAGAAGAACATCTCATATTTCTGGAAGATAGAACACAATTCTTCTCGACAATCAATTTTTAGTGTATGATTTCAGAAGAGAACTCAAGCTTCAACTTTGATATGTTAAAGAGTCCATATATGAATTTTATAACACTCAGAGAATTTATAATCTCTTTTTATTATATTCTACTATGTTTTTTACAATTATACTAAAATTTCAACTAGTGTGTGTGTAGGTACTAAAACTACCCACTATCTCCTGCACGGAGCTGTAGGATGTCAGATATCCTAAAACAACTATCTTTTTACACTTTTTTATCCCACGAAGAACTGTGGAAGATTCCCTATGTGACCTGGTTATTTATGTTCCCAAGTCGAACTATGGTAGAGGCCTTATGACCAGAAAAGTCTGGTGTACTGTTGTTATCCTTTATCTAGGGTGTGAAACAAAATATTTATTTATATAGATTGATTGGTGGTATTTTATCACTAAGTGGAGAAGAATAAGTCTCTACTTGAGACTGAGCATCTGGTTTTTATTCGTTGTGTTTTTTAATTTAGTTTTTATTTGTTTTAAATCGTATTTTAGAAAACTAAATTTTACTTTGATATTTAGTATTGGATATTAGTTGTAACCATTTTTACTTATTTGAGTAGTTTCAAAAGTTTTATCAATATCTAATAATTTTATATCTGAGAATTGATCAATCTTATGAGAAACTATGTGAACAGTCAAGATATAATAATTTAACTACCTTGGTTAACTGGCTAATTTTATTTTAAATTGGGGAGAATCAATTAAGTAAACTTTTTAATAGAAATTTTTTATTGTAATTTAGTTCACCCCCCTCTTGGGTGTCTTACTCAAACCAAAAGTTGGTATTAGAGGTTGTTTGCAAGTTGTTGTTTTCAAAATTTTAAATCTCTTTTAAAATATTCTTCAAATTTGATTTTAGTTTTATTTTAAAGATATTTAATTTTTTGTTATTTCTAAATTTCTTGTTCTTTAAAAGTATATTTCTTCATTATGGATAATATATTAGATGTTTTTTCTACCAACATACCTCTATTATTTAATGGAATAAATTATGCACAATGGAAAATTAAATTGAAAATGAAACTAGAAATTATGGGTTTCGAGATTTGGTCTTCAATTATAGATGAATATAATATTTCTTCTACTAATAGGAAATAATGGGATAACCCAAATAAAGATTATTATAACAATAATATCAAATCCATTAATTCCTTATATTTTACTTTAGGTGATGAAGAGTTTAATAGAATTTATGCATGTAAAACTGCCCATGAAATTTGGGACACTTTATCTGTTTCACATAAAAGAACCTCAAGTGTTATGGAAATGAGACTTAAGACATATAATATTAAATATAATAACTTTAAAATGAATCCCAATGATCATATTTCTAAAATTTATCATAGGTTTAATAAAATTTTGAATACTATGATCTCTTCGGGAATGGATGTTACAATCAAGGAGAAAATCATGAGAATACTTAGATGCTTAAAAGATAGATAGAGAGGAACTTCTGTATCAATTAGAGAGTCATATAATGTTAGTAAGATAATAGTCAATGAGATGATAGGGAAGATAGTGATGTATGAGGAAGAAATAAAAGTCAACAAATAAAAGGATGATGAACCCAAAAGAAAATTTGTTTCTTTCAAATCTACTACCTCCAAGCTGAAGGACAAAGTTCCAGATGAAACTAAAAGTTTTAGTGATGAAAAATCATTAATAATAAGTGATTAAGAGATAAATAAAATATCTAGAAGGTTTAGTAAATGTTATATAAAGAATAAATTCTTTATAAATCCCAACTACAAAGGAAAGTCGGATCAGATGTGCTATTGGAAAAAGGATTGGAAGAAAGGTGATACTTTCAGTGAAATAATCTGTTATGAATGTAAGATATAAAAGGGAAATTTAAAGGCTACTATACCAAGATAAAATATAAGAATAGATATGAGTACAAAGACTAAAAGTATAAAAATTTCATGAAGGAAACTTGGGGTACTTTTAAGGATAGCTCAAGTTACATAGAATCCATCCATGATGGAAAGGATAATAAAGAAAATATGTGTTTTATGACAAACATATCTGAGGGACACTGTTTGAAGAGATTCTATAAAATCTTATTGTACTTGGATAGTGGATGTTCCAGAAAAATGTTAGGAGAATAATCATGATTCAATAACATGATAAATATTGATGGTGGGCATGTCACCGTTGGATATAATGCTAATGAAAAAATCATTGTCCTTGGGCATATTGGTAACACTAACATAGTTTTAGTTTATAATGTAATGTTTGATTATAGATTTAAATACAATCTAATTAGTATCTCTTAGTTATGTGATGATAGTTTTAATGTAAATTTTTAAAATGATTCATACAATGTGTTTAACTCTAAAAATAATTTTTTTATTTTTTCCTCTTAAATATGAAAATATTTATGTTGTTAACTTATATTATTTAATGTCTCAAAATGATTCTTTCTTTAGCTTTTTAATAAATAATCATGGCTTTGGAATTGGATATTAGGACAGTACAATGTACACTCACTTAGAAAGCTTACTAGAATGTCTTAGTCAAGTATCTACCTAAACATGAGTTTCCAAATGACAAAGTCTATGATCCTTGTCAAAAGGGTAAACAACACAAAATATCTTTCAAAACAAATAAATAAGTTTCAACTTCCCAACCTCTCAAGTTTTATCATATGGGGTTGTTTGGGCCTTATATAGTTTCAATTCTATGTGGGAAGAATTGTGTCTATATTCTTGTACATGACTACTCTATATATACTTGGACCTTCTTCTTGGCTCAAAAAAGTCAATTTTTCTCTCATTTCACCAAGTATTCTAGGACTGTAGAAAATCTTAGTGGTCTTAAAAAAATTTAATAAGTGACCATGGTTGTGAGTTTGAGAACCAAGATTTTGCATCCTTTTTATCAAAAAATTGATATAGGCATAAATTATCTGCTCCTAGTACCCCCCCCCCCCAGCAAAATAGAGTTATAGAAAGAAGAAATAGAACCTTACAAGAAATAGCTAGAACCATTCTTAGTGAGTATGGCCTACTTATATACTTATGGGTAGATGCTATCAAGAGATCATTATATATAATCAATGGTGTCTCGATTAGAAATATCCTTAAAAATAATTATGACTTGTGGAATAATAGAAACCACATGGTTAACTACTTCAATGTTTTTTGTTGCAATTTATATATTCTTAACACTATGGATAATCTGGAAAACATTGCCTCTAATGGCAATGAAGTAATTTTCCTAGGTTATTAACATTCTATTAAAGCCTATATAGTCTTCAATAATAAAACCAAATGTGTGGAAGAATCTGTACATGTCATGTTTGATGAGACAAAGCCACATGATCCAAAAACCACTCTAGAGAATCTCGAGGATGATATGTCAAATATAGATATGAATACTAAATCTTCTGACCATCCTGTAAATAAATTTGTAAAAACTTCTAGTTCGAGAAATTCTCCATATTTTATTCATCATGAACCTAAACCTATTGAACATGCAAAAGTGAAGAGCCCTTTTTTTCTAAACCTGTTAGAACTCTTAAGAACCATAATTTAGATTATATTGATGGAGATTTAGACCAAGGAACTCATAAAAGGTATTCTATAAGAAATCAGGTTGAACATGAAGCTTTTATATCACATCTTGAACATAAGAAAATCAATGATGCTATTAATGATGAATTTTTAGTGATTTCTATGAAAGAAGTGTCAAATTAGTTTTAAAGAAACAATTTCAGGAAACTTGCAGATAGACCCAAATACACCTAGACTATAGGAACTAAATGGGTGTTTTTTAATTGAGTATATGAAGATGTTAACAAAGTTAGAAATAAATCTATATTGGTTTCACAAGGTTATAGTTAAGAAGAATGAATGGACTATGAGGAAACCTTTGCACTAGTAGCTAGACTTGAGGCTATTAGAATCCTTCTTGTCGATGTAGCACATATAGATTTCAAAATTTATCAAATGAAGGTTAAGATTGAATTCTTAAATGGAAATATAGTTGAGGATGTTTTTGGTAAAAATTTATGCAGATGATTTTATTTTTGGATCTTCTATAAGTTATTTATGTGTTGATTTTTCAAAAAGATAATGCAATGTGATTTTTAAATGTGTTTAATGGGTGAACTCATGTTCTTTCTTGGATTTCAAGTATTTTAGTATAAAGAAGGTATTTTTTTGAATCAAATTAAATATACTAAAGATATTTTAAAAATATTTGGATTTGAAAGAACTAAGAGTAGTGACACTCCAATGAGTACCACTTGTATGTTGGACCTTGATTAAGATGATAAATCTTTTGATCAAACCACTTATAGAGGAATGATTAGATGTCTATTATACATAACTGTTAGTAGGAAAAATATTATGTTTAGTGTGTTCATGTGTGCATGTTTTCAAGAAAATCTAAATAAATACCACCTTCTTAGTGTTAAAAGGATTTTCAAATACCTAAAACATACTACCAACATAGGACTATTCAATCCGAGTGGGAATACTTTTGATTTGGTGAGTTATTCAAAAGCTGATTTTGGTGGATGTAAGTTAGATATAAAAAGAATCTCTAGAACATTTCACTTTTTGGGAAAGTCACTAATTTCACGGTGTAGTAAGAAACAGAATTCAGTTGCATTATCTACTGTCAAATCTAAATACATAACTACTAGTAGTTGTTGTGAGAAAATTTTGTGGATGAAACAAACATTACTAGATTATAGATATCAATTCAGGCATGTCCATAAAAATTGTGATAACACAAGTGCTATTAATATTTCTAAGAATCCTGTTTCACATTCTATTAAAAAAATTGATTCAAGTCATCAATTTTTGATACACATTTATAAAAAATGTGATATAACTTTAGATTTCATTGGCACTAAACATTAGATTTTATACATTTTCATTAATCTATTCAAAACAAAATGATTAACTAAATAAAATATAAGTTAAGAATAATCAATCTATAGGACCTTATGCTTCTGTTCCTTTGATAATTTTAAGTGGGGTTGTCATACCGACATAGGAAAATTCGAATAGATGGTGTCATGACGACACTGATATTATGAAGTTGAAAATGTTATGCTGACACAGATAACTATGTCATACCAACACATTTTTCATGCTGACATCATTTTCAAGTCGACACCGATTCTTTTTCATGCCAATACCCTATAATGATGACACTAATGTCTTGTCATGCCGATATTGTTAGTGTTGTGAGATTTTTGTCAAGCTAACACTGATGAATCACTAATTTTATCCATTTTACGTTATTTACCAAAATAACATTGTTTCATTGATTTTTTGAACCCAATTCACGATTTCATGATTTTTTAATTTCAAAATACATAAATGATATAAATTTAAATCAATACACTCTAATACTTTACCCATACAGTTACTCAACTATTTATCTCTCTACCCCAACCTTTCACCTTCTAACCATCAAACCAAACTGTTGGAATGGTGCATGTGAAGGGGGATAATGAAGGTGGCGAGTCTCTTGAATCTAAGAAACAAAAATTGGAATCCAAAAAATCTTATGGACCTGTGAATCCCACTCTGGAAAACCATGTTGTAACTCCAGAAAAAGAGGTTCTTAGGGAATGTATTTTGGAAAGAAACAATTTTCTACTAAAGGTACTACAGGATCGGGGTTGGCATGAATGGTTCTATGATAATGAAAGACCCTTCTAAATTAATATAGTTCATGAATATAGAGTTCTTACTATAAGGAATTTATTTCTCTTAGATTAAGTCCATTGTGAAAGGAAATTGAATTTTGTTCTCATAAAGACAGTGGGATAAATGTTTTAAAAGTCCCTCATAAAGGTGTTTTCAATGATTATCAAGTTTCTTATCTTCCTGAGAGTGATATTTTCTGCTTTGAGATAGTTCTGAATTAGATTAACAATAACATTGAGTATAGGAGACCCATTTCTATAGAGTTAAGTGGACAATGTAGAGTTTTGTTCAAGTTTATTCTGCATCAGGTCTGTCCCATGAATTGAGACTTTTCATCTATGAAATATCAAGATGTTTATCTGGTTTATCTATTGAGAAAAGGGATTAAGGTAAATCTACGTTGATAAACTGTTAGAAACATGAATTAAATGATCAATCCTTTATGAAAAACTAATTCCCTATTTTATCCAAGGTTAAACTCATCTATGTTAAAATAGAAATGTTATATTAGTGAGGGAGAGGAAGTTGTTTCTATGTGCAGTGGAATATTTCTTAGTAATGATATTTGTAAAATGATGAAAATCAAATTGAACCTATGGAAGAAAGAATGGGTTGGAGATGACGATAAAATTTATGATAAGTTCAATCTTGTGGACCATCCAACTAGACCTAAGAATATGGTTCATTCTAGGCTTGGACCAAATGAGGAATTTGTTTACTTAGAAGAATAAGAATAAGAATAAGATCCAACCCCTCCTATTAGAGATCAAGGGACACATATTGATGATAGGAGTGATCCTGACACCACTAAACCTTGAAAAGTTTTTCTTTTGGACCTTCTATTCCTATACATTCCATACGATCTAATGATCCCATGCTTGAAGAAAATGGAGGTGAGGAGATATAAGACTTAGGTAGTGTGGAATAGGTAAGTATATCTAATATCTTAGAATAAGAAGAAGAAGGAAGTGAAGATGATGAAAGTGGAAGTGGTAGTGAATAGAAAGAAGGTGATGTAGATGTTGATAGAAATGGAAATTGAGATCATGACTATGGACATGATTATAATGAAATTAGTAAAACTGATAATGATAAAGGTGGAGATATTGATATAGTTGAAGTTGTGGATTAGGAACGGTTGGAAGAAATTCCTGAAGTTGTTGTTCAAGTAATAGAAAATGATTATTTTCATGATGAAATGGATTCTTAGGAAAATTATGTACCACAATTAGTATATGAAAGAAGGAGACCTCATGCTAAAAGTGAGAAACCAGTGAGGAGAGATCATATTGAGGGGGATACTCAAGAAATGGGTTATAAATATGGTGAAGAGAGTCAACTTGGAAGAGTAAGACTTGACACTCTCACTCCTCTTGATGATGATGTAATGATGGAATTGGAAAGGAATTGAGGGTATGTAGCACATGGATTAGTTTATAATGACTCAGATGATGAATTTTTTGTAGCTGTTTCAAGAGAATCAGTGGCTAAGACCCTTCCTAGTGACATTGTCACTAATACAGATTTTGAAAGGTTTAAAGAAGAAGTTTATTCAGATATAAGTATATCAGTTCAATCTCAAATTGTGCAAGAGATTCAAACAGCTAGAATAGAAAATATTAAGCTGAGTGATGAATTACAATCTATTATATATTCTATAGTAGAAATGTGGTAGTCTAGGTAATATAATTCTCTTCCAGGTCAGAAATTGGGTATAAGTGAGGATGATGCATCCAATGTTTCAAAAACATTGATAGAGGATATTCAAGACAACTTAATTACAACTTTTGATACAATTTTTACAAGCAATTCCATGTTACGAAAAGATATCATTGGGCATTATATGTAATAATGACTTTTTCCTCAGAGTACAAAAGTTGTGTAGAGGATCTTCTTAAGGCCTTTAAGTATCATTCCTTAGTTCTTATAGATATTACTTCTACCTCTGGTCAGTCTTCACAGATCGTAGACATTGAGGTAGTCAACACTATTATTATGGAGGATATTCAAGCTCTATTTGATGCTTCTGGTTTGGCCATCCTTGAAAATATTAATAAAAATAGTGATCAATTTCAGGATATGGTCATTATCTATTCCAAAAGTGTTAATACTGCAAATTCTCATATCACAAAAAGGTGGAATACTATTTCAAGAAGATAATTTCCATGAATCGGTTGACCAGTCTATTTATGTAATTGATAAAGAACCTTTCCATTCCTATAGTGACATGAGATTTTAAAGATCAAGTATAGACGTTGAAAGATTTCACCCTTATTTTGTAAAAATTCAGGGAGAAGAAGGATGACTTTGATAAGGAAATGAAGTATGGAGGTGAGATTATTGAGGATTTCATTAAGATGTTTAAGCCATACCTTCATGTACAAAGTGTAGATATTGTAGTACCTAGTTCTACACCTCTTGGACCTACTAGATTAATGCCTTCACCATAGATGTTAGTTTCTCTAGCCTTGTCTCAAATTCATCTTATGATCCAAGAACTAATTCAACCTCTTATGTTGTCCCAGCACAAACCTAACCATGTACCAAATGTTTCAAAAGGAGTGATCCTACCTCATCTAAAAATTTCATCAAACCCTCCAATTTATAAGAAACCACCTACTAGACCATCTATTAATACCTAAGAGAAAAAGAGGGAACCTCTTCATCCTGAGCTATAGTGTGGATCATTATCTAATCTGGTTGTTTTGTTGAATTTTTATATCTTTTCTTGAAATTGTTTAATACGTTGTACTATCAGGATTAGTGGGATTGTGTGTTCTTGTCTTTTATCTATTTATCTTATATCTATTATTATATGATACTTTTTTTTCTTGCTTTTACTCCAAAAGGTGGAGAACAATTTTAGCTCCCCTTTCACTTTATTATAATCCAAAAATGGGGAGAAATGTTTGACATTATCCTTATTTACTTTACCTTTAATATTACTCTTATATATTTTACTTTTTATTCAATACTATTACTATATATTTTACCTATCAACTTTATCTATATATCGTGAAAAGTGATTAAAAATGGGAGATATCATATAGAATGATTTCATTCCATATCAAATGATTTTACAAAATAATGCCGCAATTTTTTATCATAAAAGAAGGGGATATTGTTGGCCCATAGGTGACTATTAGCCACCCTCTCACGTATTAATGGTTTTAATAATCACAAATCATGTAAATTCCTATTAATCATATCTAAAAATTTCAATCTTGATTATTTATGTTTCAATATGTTCAATTATGTTTATTTATGATCACATATAAATTTGATACATTTTGATAAAATTTATGTTATATTATAGTCCAAGCAAAAATATTTTCTAAGTATAATAGATTGACACTGATAGACAGAATGAGTCATTGAAAACTCAACTGTCCTACCGATGCCTAATGCTACTGATGTATGAAGATACTGACAGTTCAACTTTACCACTTATAGATGACCTACCAACACAGATAACCTACTAATTCAAGGACTCACTATAAGTTGAAATGACTCGCCAATGCATGGTGATACCGACATAAGAACTCACCAAAATTTAAAATGAGTCACCGACAAATGGAAATACTAAAATAACAACACACTAATGAAAAAAAACACCAGTAGAAGGAGATACTGATAGAGGACTCAATGATGCATAGAACAACCCACTGAGGAATCACCGATACATTATTTAAAATTTATTATATTTAAAATTACTTATAATGGTCATATTTTAAGTATTTTAATGTTCTTGATTAATTTATTTATTTTTTGAAGATATCTTAAATGAGGCTTTCAGAAATACGAGGTACTGTATCTACCTTAATCATACACATTATCGAGCTATAAGAATGTGTATAAAAAAATAAGAGAGTGTGAGAGGAATATATATGTGAAATCATGCATACACAAGAAAATAGAAAAATACCCCAATGAGAAACATATAGAAAAGAAGAACACACGAGGAATTCTTTATTCCTATTTGCTTTGAACCATAGAGCTACTGTTTATCATAGTTCCATTATCTCTACAACATTTAACTTAGTCAAAGAAGAAAAACATCGCATCTTTCTTGAAGATAGAAAATAGTGCTTATCAAGACTCTGTTTTTAGTGTCTATTTCTAGAATAGGGCTAGAGCTACAACTTTGATATATTAGAGAGTATAGAGATGAATTACATAACACTCAAAGAATTTATAATCCCTTATTGTTATATTCTGTTATGTTGTGTACTATATTGCTATACTTTCGAGAAGTGTGTGTGTCTGTACTAAAAACACACACTATATTCTACACTGAACTTGGGGATACTAGATATCCTCAAACAAATATATTTTTACACTTGTTTATCCCACCATGGACTATTAAAGAGTTCATGTATGACCTAGTTTTTTTTATTCCCACATAGAACTGTGGTAATAGTGTTTTTACCTAGACAATCTTGTGTACTATTTTTTTCCCCAATCCAGGGTGTGGATAAAAATATTTATTTATAAATATTTCTTATTGGTAGGTGATCACCAAGTGAAGAAGTCTATGTCTCTTCTTGAGACTGTACCACATTTTTTTATCCACTATTTTTTTCAATTTAGTCTTCCTCTATATTAACTAATATTTTAGAAAACTAAATTTTACTTTGATAGTTAGACTTGGATAGCTGTTATAACTATATTTCCATATAAGAGTAGTTTAAAATTTTGAATGAATATCTCATTTTGTTATAGCTGAGAATTAATCAATCTTCTTAGAAACTATTTAAATAGTCGATCTATAGTAATTTTACTACCTTGGTTATCTGGCCAATTTTATTTTAAATTGGGGGGAATTTCTAAAATAAACTTTTTAATATATTTTTTTAGGAATTGAATTCAACCCCATATTGAGTTTCCTATTCTAACCAACAATTTTTATTATAAAAATAAGACATAGATAACCCTATTGGTAGAATTTCCACATCACTTTTATATAGAATCAGTACTAAATATCCGTTATAGTTCCCCTTATAAAAAAAATTTCAAAATAGATTTATGAAAACTAATATGAAAAATCCCACATTAAATGTCATCTATATTAAAATCATTTATAAACCAATTGTAAAATATAAAAAAACCAACAATTAAGCTATTTTTCACTGTTAAATGCTTCATTAAACACTATTTGAATAATTTAATGGAATATATTATTATTGATGAACTCTACCAAAGGTAAATTCAACTCCCACATAAATTGAAGGTCATTTTGAGTATGACCTACCAATTTATTCTAATTTTTTCATAGTAAAATTTTACTACCATTTTTTGGGGGTGATAAAAATTTCCCAAATTAATCTTAGTATCAAGATCCTTATAAAGAATTTTCTAGAGTTTTGATACAAATTGTGGATCATGGTTGTGATAAATTGAAATAGTTATTCCATAAATTCTTAAAAAGTCATTAATATATAGCTGTGTAAGGATATCTGAAGGTAAATATTCTCTTATATTTAAGAAATGTTCATGTATTGTGAGCCAATAAATAATAACCCATATTAAATCATTAATTATATAAGTATTTGGTAATAAAGTGACAAAGTAAACACTAATTTTATCCCATTTCCACATAGAAATAGGTAGTGGACACATGATTCCTTTAGGATGTTTCATCTCAGCCATAACCTTTTGATAAAACAAACATCAAGACACATAATAAGCAACTTTACACTTCACATTATCCCACAAAAATTTATCCCTCAAATCTCTATAAATATTTGTGATACCATGGTGTATTGAGAAATTCAATCTATCTGAATCATACAATCATTCTATCTTCATCTCAGGTATAGATGTAAAATATATCCCCTTTTAAATTTAAAAAATTCCACCTTCAGAGACAAACTCTACAAATTTTCCGTCATTCAATGCTTTAATTTTATTTGGAAGACTATCATCGTAAAGTTTAGAAAACATTATATTTTACAACAAATATAGTTTAGAATTTTTTTCGAAAATGAGTGATGTATCACATTCCTCAAAAATTTTGATATCAATATTTACTAATTCTATTACCATAGGATCCCTATATATCCACATTTTGGCTAGACCTCCATGATCTTTCTTACTCAATGCATATACTAAATTATTATCCATCCCTATGAGGTATTATATTGAGAAATAATAATCCATGAGTAGCTTCAACCATAACCATTAGGTCATTTTTATATCTTTTTATAATAATATGTATTTCAAACTCTTCTGATCCATTTATATCTAATTTTTTTATCATGTAGATGTTTTATAAAAATCTCAAAAGAATGGATTACATATTCCAACTCCATATCATGGGTTGGATAGTTTTGTTCATTAATCTTCAACTACCTTGATTCATAGGAAAAATAATTTTTCTTTATAAGGACAGAACCAAGTCCCTTTTTTGATGCATGAGTTTATATAAAAAATTTCTTATTTCCTACCAGTAGAGTAAAATATTAGAGCATTAAAAAATATCCACATTATTTATTTAAAATATTCGTCACATTCCATTTTCCATATGAACTTAACCATCTTAGGAGTAAAATATTTTAACAGGTTAGTCAATCATGAAACTTTTTAAACCAAACTTTTATAGTAACATACCAAACCAATGAAACTAAATACCTAGATTATTTCGAATGGTATAGTACTTGTTTTAATGTTGTTTCCTTTATAGGATCAATATATATACCATCCTTGGAGACAATATGGATAAGACAAAAAATTTATGAATCCAAACATTCTAATATTACTATATAAAACATTACAACTAATTGTCTATATAATGAATCACAAGCGATTCTCATGGCCCTCATTGATCATAGTGGACACCAATATATGATTAATAAATACCATAAATAAAAGTTTTAAAGATATTCCTTGAAAACATTTCTGATTAGTTATAGGAAGGAAAATGGGAAATCAGTCAATCTAAATGGAATTACTATGAACTCATAATGTCTATAACTCATTCAAAGTGCTATCTTTGGAATATGTTTCTTATTTACTCATTGTTTATGATACCCATAGTATAGCTAAATCTTCTAAAAATATATATCTTCATGAATTTGATCACATAATTTATCTATACGAGGAATTTGTTACTTCTTCTTTATCACAATATAATTGATTTAACTATAATTAATATAAAACCTCATATATCAATATTTTGTATTAATATTAAGAACAATGGCTCCCCATGGTGAAACACTATAGGGTATAAATACCTTATTAAAAAATCCTCTAGTTTTTTCTAAACTACAGAAATTATAAAATCTCTATTATATAAAATTATTTTATATAGGTGTTGCATAAAGGTTTAAATCAATTGGAAACTCAACATCATTCTCTATATTCCCAAGTAATACATTAGGAAATAAATTAATTTATTCGTATAAAATAATACATCCTCAATTTAGAGATTATAATTTTCATCCCTTTATTTTTTTGACTCATATTCATGAATAATACAATTCAAAAGAGCTATTGGGAGTATAAATATTCATGGCTTAGATAATGAAGTGTCCCTTATAAAGAAAAGAAATTCAACATTTTCATTATAAATCCTAATTTCCTCGTCTTTGGAATACAATTTTTCATCATATTTTGAAATAAAACCCATGAAAAAGATTATATCAAAATGAACCATATATAAAAGGATGAATTTAGAAAATAGGGCACATTTATGTGTCAAAATGGGTACTAACCAACAAATCCATGTTGCAGTGAGAAATTTACTAGGATACATTCATAATAACTCACTTCATATGATTCTGGGAAAAAATATGATTTTATTAAATAAAAAGAATGATATTAAAGAGTGTAAAGATACATAATCAAATAAATAATTGTCTATATTTGATGATTTTATTAAATTTCATGAAATCATATAATTAGAAACATCCACCTCAGTTTTTGTTATCATATAAGATTGGTCTTAAGACCTTGTAATTTATGGTGGAATATTCCATTTATTCCATGGAAAATTATTTACATAGTTATCTATCAACTTAAATTTGAATTATTTAACCTTATAATCTTCCTTCATTCCCTTTAAATTACAAGCCACATGGCCTTCCTCTCTATACATAGAAACTCTCATTCCCAAAAATCATGTTCCATAGGGTTTCATTTGAAATTTATTACTGGATGAAAATTTCACCCTTCTCTTATTCCCTTATATTATATTTACTTTTCTTGAGTTCTTATCATCCCTATTATTATTTTGATTTCCATAAAATTCATAAGGTAGAGAGAATTACATATTTGTATTGATATAACATGATACTATATGATCATATGATGACAATGTTTAAGAGACTAGTTCCCTTTAAGGGATTGGATTAATCCAATCAAATAAATAGTTAATTTTTCTCATTAAATTACATAAATAATATATATAATATATTTAAATACCTATAAATATATATTTATACTCAAAACAATTTATGACAAGTAATGTCCCTCCATATCCAGTCATAATTCATGAGGAAATTATTTTTCCAAGATGAGTACATTAAAATGTATCCATTCCATGATTGTTATTTAATCCTCATACATATTGTTTAAATTAACGGTGACCACTTATATACATCCTATGATATATGATAAACTATCATGAAAACCGTCTCCCTTTCATTACTTCTCAAATTGAAAAATATCCTCTCCAATGAACTTATAAATTTCATAGATAAAAATAGATTTGTAGTCCCATTAAAATTTGAAGATTTTTATTCATAATGTTGTATAACATTGCAACACCACATTTTGAATTAGTAGGCTATTAAATATGATAATGGTTATTAGTCATAGCCTTATTTAGTGGACCCAATATGGTTAAATATTTTTCCCTCTCCAAATGCATCTCCAGCTCAAGGATCATTATCTTACCAGGTAGGGAAATACCTATATGGATTACATACATTTATGTTGTTCCCATTCCTTTTGGAAGGATCTATTTCAAAACAACATTATACAATATATTATATCATAAAATTATAAAACATGATTTTTAATCCAAAAAATAGTTAACCAATTAACATAAATTAAATAATTTATGTATATCAAATCTTATAATCATTACCATGGTTTCTTTATGAATGTTTTCAAATAAAAAAAAATATTTTTAAAGCCTCCAGAATTGATTTTATATAAAATGTGAAATAGCACAAGAATGCACCTAGGAGTGACAAACTAGGTGTACAGTAAAGATCATTTTCGTGCACCAAGTGATGATGGATTCAAATGTCAGGGTTCCCTTTTTAGAGTTATTACCCATAGAAAAAATTATTCCATATCCACATCTAGTTTTATTATCTAGATAGAGATGTATTTCAAGAAAATAAACATCATATATACCTTACCAGATCATTAAAATGTTGTCATATACTTATACATATCCTCAAGGATAGTCATAGTGTAATGTTATTTAGTATATGGTTTCCTAAATATACTTCCAAACGTTTCTAATAAAATTCCTTTGATAGAAACTGTAATGACCATACATTAGTATCCATGAGTGAGAAGTTACTTTATTATATTGAAATAGATACAAGGAATAACATCTTGATGGAATGAATATATTAGTAGTCTTGTAAAACTAGATACATACATTAATTATACGTTATAATTAAAAACATTAAAGGGATCATAGTTTTCTTTTAGAACACTACTATTCCTTTTAGCATATCCCTGTATATCAATCACGATACATTTCTTAGAATCATGGTGAAATGAAACAAAATTGAAGGATGATATTTGGTACACCATAAGGGTATGAATATATTAGGATATATCATGAATAAAAAAGGAATAACGAAGATGTATGGGTATGTAGCTAAAAAGAAATTTTATTTATCAATAACATGATTTTAAAGAATAACATGGTAGGAATATATGATGATCAAATAACTCGATTTAAATAAAAACTTGATTTTGATATTATAGATGGATATAATAACTAATCAAGTAATCCCATGGACATAAATATGTAATTTCAAAATAAAATATTTTATTATAACATACATCATAAACATACAATAACAACCTTATTCCAAGAAATGTTACAAAAATATATTAGTCTTAGGCTAAATATCCCTGACAGTTTTTTCCCATGAAACCAATAGATATATCAAGTTGATAGATCAGGACTCACCTATCATCTACTAAGTCCAATAAATTACTCACATGAAAGGGTAAAAACATAATCAATGTATTAAATTCTTGTTTAAAAAATATCATATAAAATTTTAAAACATTCCCCAATCAATAAACATAATCATAAACCATCCAATGTATTATGGATAATGGTGTCAATATAGTATGTCCCTATTAAAAATTATCAGAAACCATTCATAGAAATAATAATTTTTAGGTTATTATAAAATAGCCCCTATATAGAAAAAGGTAATTTTGAAAGTTTTTTCATTTGATGAATAGAAATACAAAAAAAAATCATTAAAAACATCTTGATGAAAGTACCCTTTTCACATTGAAAATCATTTTAAAAAACTAAATATTTCATGTATATTAAGAAGAACATTTTATTTTTAAAGAAACATCTAAAATTATAAGGTAATCTCTAAATAAATTTGTTTCCATGATATAGGAAAATTCCATTCATAGCAAGTATGTTAAAATAATGACTCCTGTTTTATTTCCAGTAGAAAGTCAAGTACCAAATTCAAACAAATTATAGGAAGATTCCTTTGAAAATGTGTTTTTACATGTAAAACATGGGTATAAATTACTTTTAAAAATAATATGGGAATACTGAACAAAATTATTTTTTTATAAAAAATTAGCATGGAAGATAAAGTATTTTTAACCAAATAGAAAAAAATGTCAGTTTTACCTATAATAACTACTATTGTATTATTTGTACTTAAAGAGAAAAAATGAATTAAAAATTATTAATTTCAATAAATTACCCTTGGAGAATATAACATATCTGTTTAATTATAAATGGTCATATAACTCTCCCAATAGAGATTTAAACATAGACAATCTGAAATAATGATGTGATTATGTAATAAACCCTTACTACGTTAACATGTTTTGAATAATACAACACATAAATGAAAGAACCATATATGGAGATGTATATACCATAATATTACTAATAATAATCACAAAATACATTAATGTTCAGTATATAAAACTCACAAAATAAACATGTGGTGTATAAGGCATGTGTCCCATAGAAATTAATGTGAGACAAAAACCCCTTAACTCAGTTCTAATTTTCACCGTACATGTTTAAAACATATGTATAATAAATATATAATTATTATAAATATATTACATATCAATAATAATTTATATAATAGAATATTTGATTCAATTATTACGTTTTATTAATAATTATTTAATCAAATCACTATTTTGGGTGACAAGTGCTTCGTTTTTCATGTATATTTTGGTTTGGTAGTTTTGGCCCTTGTACATTGATTATGGTTAAATAATCTACAGAATGTTAATAATGATATAAAAATCATATATATCTATTTTATATATATTTATAGTTATACAAAAAAATTATAGAAGTAGAAATGAATTAAACCATTCATTGAGAAGGTAGGTCCTACAAACACATAAATTATATTTCCATCTTTTAACTAATGGAATAAAATAAAGATAAAAAATATTTATACAATAATAAATCATTATTTGATAATATATATAATATTTATTAATTAAAATATATCTTCATTTAAATACATTTTAGTATAAAATAATAAAAATTAACATTGATTTGTTGAGAAGGTAGTCCATAGATATGCACGAGCAATGTTATCGTTTTCCAAGGGATTGAATGGTAAGAAGGTAGATGTGATAATATAATTATAGGATTATAATTACATCATAATTATAATTTATATACATTAAATACATCATTAAAACAATCCATGAGTGGTTGTGATGGAAAATAAATTACATCAGTTTGTGAGGTGGTAGTCCCCCATACACACGTTCGATGGTTTCATTTCACATTTTATGGAAGGTGGATGGATATAGGTTATTATATTAATATAATAACTTCTCAATATATATAATATACTAGTTTTATTAATTTATAATATATTTTGAACATTTTAATGTTTTACTATATGAAATAAAATGAAGAGGCATGGTTAAGATCTATACCCCTTCTTGGGAGAATCTCATTAGGTTTACTGCTAAAGCCTTCCAAGGATGGTTTTATAAAAAAACTAAAGTATCTAAGTCATGGGAAGGGATGTAAGGAATGTATTATGGAAAATATTTTCTTAACTAAATTTTTATTTATGTGTGTAAAATAGAGATATGAGTTTCCCTTTTATTATAAGGAGAGGGGACCATCTTTAAAATCACATGGAAATTTCCCAAAGAATATAAAATGAAAAATTAACTCCTTAGAAAAATGATTCAAAATCACCATATATTTGAATATGATATAAAAAAATGTATAAATATTTCTCTCCAAAAATATTTTGAAAACATTATTATGAAAACATACCTTTATCTTTTGGTTTAACCCCGAGACAAATCTGTTTTTACCATATCCATTGTAAATAGTTTTTTCTTCTGTTTTTAATATTTATTAGGAAAAAAATAAGTGTATTATTTTATTTAATATTAATTTATATAATTAATGGTATTAAATATATTTTAAAAAATTCAATCCATATAATTTTTAGAGTTTAATAATAAATCAATCCTTTAATAATGAAGAAAATTCAATTTTCCAAAGAATAAATTTTTTTAAGTACAAATATATTTTATATCAAAACTCAGCAGGAAATTGATTTAAATGGACTAATTTAATTAATAATAATTGATTTTAAATAATTTTTCTTCCAAATTAATTTTAAAAATAATCTATCTTTGTATATATTCTAAATGAAAATATAGTTTTCAATAAAATTTAGGGTTTCACTATTCATCAGAAAATTATTCTTTTTATAAAATTTTAAAAAAATATCGCTAAGATAATTTTTACTTGTTGATTTCTAAAATAAAGTTAATTTTTTTAAAAAAGGTTTCTAAAATTTTTAAAAATTTATTTTTAAAAGAAATAATGTTTTGGCTTACAATTTGGAAGTACCACCTCACATCTCTATGTTCATGATGTGTTCCAATTCTCATTATTGAATATGTAAATATTTAACCTAATTTATTTTCTCACATTAGAGGAAATAATATTAGGAAAAATATATCTTATTTTGATGATCTTATCTATATTATTGACACTAGAGAACTATTGTTATAGAATTTGACAACTTAATTGGTTAAGGTACTTCAGATAAATCATAAAATAGAATATGAGACATGGGAATTTCGAGAAGTTGTGATGATAATCTACCCAAATATATTCATATGGGGAAATTATAGAAATTTTTAGGATGGATTTTTTTTATAAGGGAAGAATGTAACCCCATATCTTCAATTATAGTAAGTAAGTTTTTCTTTTTAAATAATCATCAAGATAATGCACATTATTTTATTCAAGATATTTAACTAAAAAAATTCACAAATTTTATAAATTTAATTAGAATATGTTAATTTCATTTTTCAAATTCATCATATTTAAATTATCTTAATATTAATTTTTGTGATTTTTTAGAAATATTTTATTTTTAGCTGAATTGTAAAAAAATACATATTTTACAAGATATCCAATTTTATGAAATTATAAAGGTATTAGAATAACTTTAAATATTTAGAAAAAAAATTCTGAAAAAATATATATTAAATAAGTAAAATAATTCATATAAAATAATATTTTTTATCATAGAATTATATGGTTTAAATTATGGGAATCAAATTATGTTTTTTTTTCATATATGGGCTATTTTTTCTTCTATTCTTTTAATCAAGTATTTTCAAGATATAGTTTGGTTTTGGATTTGTTTTATTAAAAAATATGTCTCATTTATTTTATCATAATTAAATTAATCTCATTGGAATCAACATTAAAATTTATTTTTGTGTAAAATCATTTTTATGATTAAAATATTTTTTTTAAAAAATGGTTTTCATTACTTTTAGTGAAATTATATTACAATTAATTTCAGACACTTAAAATAATAATTTCATGTAAAACAGATTCTATATTTTCAATAATTATAATTAATAATAATAATTTTCAACATATTTTTGGTCAAAATGAAATTTAGTAGTGGTAAATATTTATCGTCTCAGTCAATGGTAAAATGGGTTAAAAGGGTCAAAAATTAAGGGACAAGGCTTAAAGGTAATGTATAAAACTTTATTAAACCTCATTCGATGGATTTTTTGAATTATTATCCTTATAATAATTTATGATATGATTTTTTTCAATTTTCATAAGACGTTAATTTTTATATTTTTAAAATCATCTATGTAATTCCATGTGTGTCCCCTCACTTATAAAAGGAGAACTCTTCTCCTTAACTATTCAAAAACATTGATCCCTATAGAATGGAAAATACCTACCTAAGAAACCTTCCTAGATTCATTAAATTTGTTCTTGATAACTTTATCTTACCTAATATCATCCTATGAAGGGTTATGGTATATTCCAAAGGAGGTCTGTCAAATGAGAGGTAATCATCTTACTTGAATATTTCAATTTTTATTTCCTCTTCTATGTACTCTAAATATGTTGTATCCATCCTAAAATTATGAATAAAATATCAAAAATATACTTATATAGTATTTTGATTATGGTATAATAATTTTCCACCTATTTTCCATCCCATGGAAAACGAAAACATTTCACATGCATACGTACGACCGACCTTATACATGTAGCAATGTAATTATTTTTTCATCACCATTTTACATGGATGGTTATAAATATAGAATTAACAAAATATATTTGAAATTTATTAAATAATTATGTTTTATTTAAATAATATATCATCTACATTCTTACCCTTCCATCCGTTAGAAAATGATTACGTTGCTCAAGCATATGTGTGGACTACCACTTAAATGAAGAGAGATGATTAGTTCTTCCATTAAAAACAAAATTTATGATTATAAAATTTTATAAAATGAATAAAAATTATATTCATGAAATTATTAACACTCTGGGGATTATGCAAAAAATTCATGAAATATTTAATCCAAGATAATATACAAATGTAATTTTGGAGAAATTTTTAGAACAACTATAAAGTGGTCATTTCAACGAAGAAAAATTCAAGGAATTGATTTAAAAATACTAAAGAGATAATTTAAAAAATATAATATAGATGAAAAATGATTTTTATTAATTTATTTTATAAATTTTAATTCATTATATAAGAGGAACAAACACGTATGACTTAGATGAGACCCAAGGTATTGGATTTCTATTACAATATCATTTTATTTATTGTTTATTTATGTTCGTATTTTATTTAAAGAAATCACGTGATGCTAATCTTATATAACCCATATATTTTATTCTACATTAGTTATTTTTTTGTTATATATGTTTATTTTCCATTTATTCACTTATTTATTCAAGAATTAACAAGTATGTTAAATTTAAGTTACTTTATTTTAAAAATATTGTTTTGATGTTTTCCTTCCAACTATTTTTTTGTCTATATTTAATAAAAAATATTACTCAAATTATTCTAATATTCACCAAATATTCCTAAAAGTAATTTTTAACCATGTTTAAAGTTTTAAAAATAATTTTTAAAACAAATATTATTGTTATTTTTTGGATGAGGTACATTTTAACAACAATTTGAACCAAATCACTTTCTAGCATAAATTGTATGAATGAATTTTTATGAAATAATTACTAATATTTTTCTGAATATTCCTTTACAATATTCATTGTTTATTTTAAAATAAAACATGTCTCTTAATATTATAGTAAATTTTACTTAAAATGACATCAAAAGAAAAGGGTATTATTTTGTTAATTGAATAAAAAGAATTTTGAAAAGTGATTTATAACTATGTTCTTACATGAAGTTATAAGGAAGTTATTTATAATTTCTTGATTATATTTTATTTTTTAATGTATTTTTAATATAAATCCATCATTTATGATTAATTGGAAGTCTTTCATTACAAATAATGGATTATACTATTTTTGAGATCGTTTACTTTTTATGATAATGTTCTCTGTCACTCTCTATTACTCATTGGGCATTGTTTCTATCCTCCGTGTAAATATTTTTTTATATAAAATATTATTTTATAATAATTTAAATTATATTAATTATTTTTCAACTATATACCATTTATATATATGGCATCAAATTAAGGATTATTATAATGTAATTTTCATCATTTATTATGTAAATAATGATGTAGGGTATTTGTGATTCATTATATATTATTGTTCACTTATAATGAGTTTTTTTAAGGAATTATATTTTTTATTCAAAATATGATGAATGAATAGGATGTGTGTGTTATGGGTGGGGTCTAGTTATAGATATCCCCTCAATTAATCAACAATTATCAATAGGAAATATAGTAGAAATTCCATTTTAGATACGTATCAAGTTTAAACTTTCCGAATTATTAAGAATGATGTGTTGGTTGAGATACCTTGATGGTAAGATTCAGGATATCTTAGTTATGTTTCCATGAAAATTAATGTCATGATTTATGCAATAATTTTTTTTAATAATGTATTTTCTATTATTTAGGTGATTTCAATGTTGAAATTATCCATAGATGTTCATTGAACCCATGTTTTTTTGGATTGTAATGTGTTTTGATTATCCACTATTACATATTGATTATTACTTATTTAATCATGATATATTTCAAATTAAATAAACTTTATGGAGTATATAATTTAATGATTTATTTTATTTCCTTCCCCTAGGATATTGGGAATGACATTGTTAACAATTTCATGGTTGTAGGAATGTTTCTTATACTATTTTATAAATTTCTAATGTTATATCGGAATCATGTATGGGTATAATTTTTATAGACTACTAAATTGATCAATCCTACATTGTTATATCACTTTTATTATATACCAATGTAATAAAGATAGCATCATCTCAGGATTTTTACAGTCAAGGTGTTACATTTAAGGTAATATATAACTATTATAGTGTGATTCTTCACAGAAGAGTAACACGCTCAATTGATTTAGCATTATCATGTTGAAATAAAATCCTTCAAATCAAAATTCCATTTAATTTAGGAAAACATTAGTCATTTTCACTCTATCACTACTCCAATTAAACTTTTACTCATCCAGGATATTTTTTTTAATAAATACAACACAAAAAATCCACTAATAGTCCTGAATGATTTGTCTTAATAAACAATTCATTGAATTCTCCCAATACGAGGGTTATATAAACACCACATTATAGGATAAATTGATGCTATTAAGGGTTCTAAAACCTATTAGTGTAAATATAAATTCCATATTGACCATGTATCTATTGAGATCAATATAAAACTCCCTATTTTTCAAAATGTTGGGGCTGAGGTTCCTTTTATTAGGAAAAATAAAATCTTTTTATAAATAGTGTTGAGAGATAACCCATACATGTCCTAGATACCGAGATTAAAAAGGACCCAGGGAAACATTACTTGATGGCCTAGTGACCTGATGTCCAAAACATGACCCAATTTCTATAGTGAGAATGATTTTCACAGTTTCAAATTATAGCACCTTAGGATTCTATTTATAAGGAAAACATAACTTATATTTTATCTCTATTATCACCTAAAAAATAATCATGAGTCTCTACCCCATTTTTATTAAGAGATACTTTTATATTCTTCCCCTTTGTTAATAAATGTAAAGGAATTAATGAAAAAAATAAATTTATATAGAATAAATATCAAAAACAGTGTCAAGTTCAATATTAACCCTTCATTATGGGATTAATCAAGATATCCTCTACTTAATACTTGTTTAAAACTCAATATAATGATATATATATATATGGTTCATTGTTTCTTTGAAGAAGTGATACATAATATTAACATGCTTCAATCGTGAATATTTTACTAGATTCTTTCACTGATTGATTTCAAAATTATTATCATGCCCAATCATTTATGGGTAATAAAAAACCAAAAAATTACTTTACAATGTGACTTAATCCACTTTATTTATTTAATTTATTTTAATACCAATTTATATTTATATTTTTTTTATCAATGTGGATTATTTTTTTATGGAGTTCCAAGCAACGAACCTTCCTATATGAAATAATTCTCCTATTAATAGTGAAATTCGGATCTCCATCATAACCATCCCAATAAATATAACAGTATCTTAAATTATGTTTTCTTGTCATATATCAATCAATAATCATAAGTTACATTGACATAAAACGTGATTTATTTTTCTTACATAATATGAAACTCCCTATGATTTCCTTTGAATCATGAACAATTTTTAATATAAAAATAAATATCTAATATAGATGATTTCTAGTAGAGTAGTCTAGTAATAAGACTTCAAGACTCCTTTTAATCCATGCTAATTTTTACTTTACCAAATTAAATCTTGTTCCCAAGAGATACATGGGTGAATAAATATATATATTTTCCTAATATAAAAATCTAAAATAACCTGTTTGCAGACTTTAATTTTTAGATACAGATAAATCATTTTCTATTTTTAACATGAAAGCCTATGTAAAATTCTATGTCCTTGATTATTTATGACTAATAATGTTTCCTCATTTGGAATGAAAATTTCTCAATAGACTTTTTTTATGTTAAATATAATTCTACCAATATATACAATCACTATGGGTTAGATTATGACACCACACTTGACATAGAGGTTGTTTACACCATGAATTTGATGAATCTTATTCTCTTTATACTATTTTACAACAATCGATTCCTTGATCAAAGAACTTATTTCTCCATTAATTATTTATCTTACATACTTGATAACCATAACAATCAATAAAAAAACTTTTATTTGTTCAATATATTATTCTTCCTCAACTTCCTCATTCAAAAGATCTGACATAAAATCCTTATACAACATTTTATAATTACTTTCAAAACATATTATATGAAAAATAAACATAATTTGAAGAATTTTGACTGGAAAAAGTCTCCTAAAATTATATTCCCTATATTTGAGATCATCCCATATATATATAAGTTAAGATTTCATTTATGAAATTACTCCTTTATTATTATTTATATTTATAGAAAACCACTTCATCCCAACCACTTTCATTCTTCTAGAATGTGATACTAATTCAAAATATTCATTCATCTCAGTCCAATTCATATATTATTTAATTTCTATAATCTAATCAAAATTTGGAAATTCTTATTCAATTATTTTTTGTTAAACTTCTTAATGTTAATAGGTGTAATTGAAATTTTTAGATGTTATCTAATATTGAACACCATAGATACTATCTCCAGGGATTTATTTTCTGGATAAATGTATTTACTAATTCATTATATCTATGAAAAACTAGTTTTACATCACTGGAAAACTAGAATCCTCACAGGAAATTACAAAATCATCTTATCTTAATCAATCACTTCTATGTAATACAATGCTTTATCGTTGAAAATTTTCCATCACAACATTAATAGTAAAATATGTTTTAGAATATTCTTGATTGTAAATCCTAATTTAATTAATTATATCTAAAATATTATTCTTCTTTTTTTTATAAAATTGTTTATTCCGTCCACTGGGTGTATATCCATTGAAATTTTCCATCACCAATCCTCTCAATAAATTTTCTCCATTGTATATATTTGATCTTGATAAAGCATGGGATGATGAATACATTAAGGTTATTAATTTTTGGTTTCTTATAGAACCATAGATTATATGTATTGATTGTGGAATTTGGTTAATGTAAACAATGGTTGAGAATGTTAAAAATAACTCTACTGTATTTTCTATAAAATAACATTGATCTGCCCTGATCTTATATCATGGTTCTTCCCATATACATAAAAATATGGTTTCTATGATCTTTTTACCTAGTTTTTTCTATTTTATATAGATAATATTAATCATTACTTATTATATTCTTTTTAGTATATTCTATGATCCTGTAATTCTTATGTTTATATCTGTTATCAAACAAAAATAACATGATATCACATTCTATTTGATTTTTAGCACATCATAATAAGTTTATAAACATGTCAAAAGTATGTTATTTACTTCATAAAAAATTTATCATATCTATATAGGGTGAATATTTTATATAACTCATGAAATTTCAATATTCATTTGATGACTTTAAATTCATTGGTCAAACACATCTGAGTGTATTTACTCGAGATATTTCATTCTTTTGATCTAAACTGCCTTTTAGATATTATTCACCATTTTTATGGAATTAATCATAATTGTTTATTATTTAATGAATTAGTAAGTTAATTAAATACTTATACATAAATACTTGGTCTATATTATTTTGACACTAATGGCCAAGTCTCTTATATTAAAACCAAATTTTTTCAAGAATATCAATGCAAAATGTGCATTAAAAATTAGATATTTAAAATTGATTGTTAGTATTTTTTCCCATTATGATTATCATATAATTATTTTACTTTTTTATAACACATACAATATTGTAAAAGATCACATCATTCCCATTTTTAAAAAATTACAAGAAACTACAAAGATTATGCAGAAACCCATTGTTAAATAGAGAATAACAAGATTTACTCCGACATATTTCAGTGATTCCAACTAATTTCATATTATGTGATCCATCATTAATAAAAAAATATCTCCCCTTTCATATATTTATATTTATTTTTTAAATAATATTATTTATATCCAACTACAGTGAAAAAAAATCAATCATTTATCAAATGATTTTATCATTTATATGATTTTTATGAAACCCTAACTCTCATCACATGACCCTAATTAATATGATTTTTTATACAGTTCGATATATCCATTTTATTCATATAATTTATTATTATTATGATAAAATTATTTTAATATTTAATATTTTATCACACATCCCTTTATTTTTATCAGGAAAGTTAAATTAATTTTACAAATAAATTTCCTTATGGTTGTTTCTTTGGATACTAATTTTTTTATTTAGTTAGTTTACCCCTCGATTCATGTCATATCATTATATGATGAAGTAGTTAATTATACAAGTACACATATTTTTTTCTTTTACTCTTCATCACCAACATATTTCATCAAATAAATAAATCCATGGTTATAATACGAATCATTAAAATATTTTTGTATTTTTTCTTTCTAATTTAAAATTTACCATTTTATTCATATTTATTATGTTTAAAGATGCATACTTTACCCATTACATTCCTATATTGTTATATTTTTATCTCTATGTTATTAAAAAACTGACCCTTTTTTGATTTTTTATTATAAAAACTTGAGATGACAATAAGTGTATTATTTTCCTTCAGTTAAATGGTTACCATCTTCCCTTTGTTTTGAATGCTACCACATTTTTTATTAAAAAATAATGTGTCGAAAAAAATAGTTCATGGTACCACATAACAATATATATTTTTCTTAGTATCATAAAAATTTTCATAGATGACTTTGAGAATTTACCAACATCTTTGAAAAAAAATTTTAACTCCACCAATAAAATTTTTCTCAAGGAATTTTTTTCATCCATAAATTTTTCTTTAAGATCCTGTACACCTTCATTATTAATGATAATATTTGATATTGTATTATTAATAATATAATCCCTATATTTAGTAATTTTATTTTTATCAACCATATTTCATGTGAAAATAATTAAAATATTTAATTTTTTTAATTCTTATCTGTCAATATTTTGATTTTAATAAATCATTCCCATGATTCCTTCTTTGAAAATAATTTTTTGTCTAATCATAATTAATATATTAACTAAAACCTTTTTATTATTCAAAAGTTGAAATGTTATATTTATTTGATTTACAAATGAGCATTATTAGAACTATTTCTAAGACTCTTTAGTCACTTTCACATTCTTCCCCACAAGATATGGAAACATTATTTTAGAGAAAGTTCATTTTTTTAGTATTATTCCAATTTCAATTTATTATAAATGTAATTCCTCCATTATTATTTAATTATATTATGTATGCTCTTGATGATTTTGTTAATTCATTATCCTCATCAAATTTTATATTACACTTTGGATTTTTGTTGATTTTTTTTACCATTCAATAATTGAAATATTTATAAGGAACTTTACCCATATTATTATCTTTTACACATTACAATCCCTTGAAAAGTAATGGCATATGTTTATTAAAATCCAAGGATGATTCTTTATAATTAGTTTACTTCTCTTCAAAATTATTTATTTTAACGTTTTTTGAACCTTTAGAAAATTTACATTCATTCAATTTCACATATTTTCTCTCTCCTTAAGGATATCCATTTTCACATCATATAAAATACCAATAAATTATTTATCATATAAATGGTAAGATCATACAACTCTTAGTCCTCAATGACTTGAAACAACCCACTAGGGGCCATCTAAGGACAATGGTAGGAAAAATGTGCCACCCAAAGCCTACATTCAATATGAAAGAGGCTAGTGACTAGAACTGTCAATGAATATCACTCATATGGGAGGCCTTATACTAGTTAATCTAAAATAAAAAACATATATACATGACATAAAAATAAATCGTAAAAACAGATAAACCAACTAATATGGTAAATTAATTCTTGCATCAACCTCTATAGTCCGACAAGTGAATCAATACATATCTAAAATTACTCAGGGAAAAAATGCACACCCAATATAATATAGAAAAACCATACCTATGAATTGATGAGGAGATTCATTCCCTCATGAATAAATCCATAAATATAACCACTATGTAAATTCTATTCCACTAAATAATACTATACACCACCCAAATCTATTCCACCATGATCACCACAAAACTACTTTTCAACTTTATAGAGCATGACAAGTGCAGGAAAGACATCCATATTAGGTGAGTATATGCATAATCAGTGTGATTATGATAATAAGGACATTCCATAAAACCCACATTATTAAATTTATTATTTTCCTTTGAATTTAATATAGTATACACACTAGGGTCAATTTCCAGAAGGTAGCTCACATAACACAGATTTTATATTATCAATATTGTATTAAAACTAATATATTTAGGATGTTATACTAATATAATATGTTTTATTGAAATTAAAGTGATATAAAAATATGAAAATGTTACTAAAATTTGAAACAAATTTAGAATGATTTCACAAGGAGATAAAAAAGGAAATTTTTATTCGGAGATTACAATGAATTATAACATTTGTTCATTAAATTATTCTCAATACTCAATTCAATGTAGTGATCATGATCTATCACACTATAACCAATTATTTGAATTGATATTACCCCACACTTAGATCTATAAAAGTAGGTAAATAAAGATCTAAATTCATCTAGGATATTTATTCACCAACCATAATTACCTATGTCATACTCCCTAATATTCATGACATAGATAGAAATGGGAATGAAGATAAATAAATGAGAAGAAGAAATTGGTTGATTGAGAAAAGGTTGAAATATCTAACTCTAATATACATAAAAACCACCTAAATTCATATAATTGAATAGATATAAACACAAAAACATAGGAAACTAAATCAAATAACTAAACCCTCCCTTAAACAATCATAAAGTTTAATTGTCCATTTTTAGTGGAGTTAGGAGGGGAAAACTATTGGAGAAAAAGAAGTGAAAAAATGAATGCTAAACAGATGAATAAGAAGACAAATATATATCATAAATTTATAATTTTATAATATAAAATGTAAAAATAGGTTGACGACAAAATTTATATCTATAATTTTTAACTTCTCTGGAATAGAGAGTGAGTATAAATTTATAACCATGAGGGTGAATCATTTTCACTAAAAAATGTTTCCCTAAATATATTTTGAGTATGAGAACCAATTAATGGGATATATTATAAAATATTTATTCTAAAGATATGATACAATACAAAATGTTTCAGGTACCCCAAAAATTTCATCTTATTTTGACATTTGTATAGAATGATATAGCCAAATTATAAAAAATATTATTTCAATCATGGAGACTCTTCTTATTCCCTATATTTTGTCTATATAAATTCAATTGTCCTTTAATATTTATAAATAAGTGTTTCCACAGTTACAGAAAATTATACTAGAAACGTTATATAGATCTCTTTAAAATATTTTCTCAATTAGATTAGTCTTTTTTTAGATATGTTCTGATCTACAAAAAACACCACAATTAGGTTTAGATTCAAATAGCTGTATTTTAATCTTATTTTGTGACTCAAATAATTGAATTGATATTTAATTACTATAGAATGAAATGAATACAAAAAAACATAGATTTATAAAAAATAATCATTGTAATTTTGATTTGTGTAGAAAAATTTGTAGCTATAATACAAAATATACATAAAATACATAATATTCAAAAATGAGGATATTTTCATAATTATGTTCAAAATAATTATAAACATAAAAATTTGAAAATATCCCACAAAATAATACCTTTATATGATTAAAATAACTTAATTATTAAATAAAATACCTGAAAATATTAGCTTCATTAATACAAAAAAGTTGACCATTGCACTCCAAGGAAATTATTTAACATCCAATTAAAAATACACACAAGAATCAAAAGTGAGAAAATTTCCAAGATCATTTAAAAAAAATTAAATCATGTTACATATTTAAAAAAAAATCCCCTTTACTTATCAACTCTCACTATTTACTTTATTCAATTTAAAAAATCTATCAATGGCCCAATCCCACTTACCTCTCATTCAAATTTCATGTTAGTCTTCGCCCAAGAGAAACAAAATCTTGAGTTATGATTATAATTATAAATTTCATATATCACCATAGGATTTGGAATATTCTCATCTCACTATACTATAAGACATAGAAATTTCATTAATCATGAAGACATTTCTTGTTCAATTTAGTGGCTAAGAGTTGGTGGGTAAAACTATGAAAAAAATAAAATTCTAAAAAGGGGAGGATGAGCTTCTAATTATAATACCATTATTATCCAAGTGAAAACATAGGATGATCCTCACTTAATTTCCCATTAAAATTAATACCATTCACCCATTAACATGATACATGTGTCAAAAAGTTAATACATTGAATGATGTCATCCAAATTCTCCATCTTTTTTTATTTTCTCTACTTTTTATTTTATTACATGGAGGATGAGATGAAAATTTAATAAAATGTGACAATAAAAATTCATACATGTGACTTTTTAAGGGAAAATTATTTATAAAAAGTTATAATAATGAAAAATTAAATCTCATCCACATTTTATATTTTTTAAAAAAAATTATATTTTTTTATCTTTTTGGAGACAAATGATGAAAAAATTAAGTATAATGAATAAAAGTGACTAATGATAATTCAAAGGCCCAAAATGTTGATAAATACATCACACAACCATTTTAATGAAGTGAATCCTAAAAACACATATTAAAATTTCTTCCCCCATACACAAAATAGAAATATCCTTGCAAAAATATTTAGAGAGAAGTTATATAAGAACAATTTTCTTATAATTTTCTTTAAACCTTTAAAGAAATTATTTTCTTATAAGGGGTAATAATTTTATACATAATGGTAGGTCTAAAATTAAAATATTTACTACAAAAAATTTCTCAAAAATTTAAAAAAAATTATGAAGTCTTATTATTAGAAATAGAAAAATCAAAAGATATAGTTCACATATAAAATCCTTGTTTCTATCATGAGTGTGTCGGTATTAGTAATAATATGAAGAAATATATTATAATACCACATATTATGGGAGAAAATATTTAAGTATGTGATTTAGGGTAATTCATTTCAAAAATTAATAAACTCATAAAATGATTAAAAATAAAATTCTATAAAAATTATTTAACATAAATAATCATTTAAAATATATTTTTAAATAATAAAAAAGAAATCTGAAAATAAATTTAGTGTAAAATATAATAACTAATATTAATTGATGATTGAAATTACTAAAAAATTAAAAATAAAAGCACATAAAAAATTTTAGGCATGTTAACAGTTCCCCCATAAAAATATAACTGCCCCACATTTATGCTTAAAAATGTAAAATTATATGGGTAGAAAAATAAATGAAAATTAATGTTATAACTTGATTTTATTCATTAGTGATATCATTGAGTTATGATCCTATCCACTTCCACATCAAAACTTGAAAAACTATACAATGAGAAATTAATTCAAAATAAATAGAATTGGGGAAATAAAAGGGATAATACGTGGCTTAGACACATAAGTGGGTGATAGGTTTTTACTAGATTTAGACAGATTGTTTTAGTGGATTATCCCTAATCAAAATGTGGATAGGGTTTCATTGATTTGAACCCCCCACAAGATAATTATCTCATTTTCCATTAGTATACATCATGAATATATACCGCTAAAACAAAATAATTCTCATCCCCTAGAATAAGTGTAGAAAAGAGATGTAAGCGGAATGGGTAAAGTAAATAGGGGTTCTCTTTTTTGACTTTTGTGGGGTACTCCTCTATTTTATATTCATGTTATTGTAGTAGAGGTAATCCTAACACCACAAGTTCCCTGATTTCTTCTTCTTCTTATACTATTTTTTGGATTATTAATTAATATAAATATATATCACTTTATCCACCTATGATATATTAAAAATATTAGAACAGGAGATGTCATAAATCAATTCATCTTTAATATGATTAAAACATGATGAATTAAAAAAATATATGATCCCTTTCAATTAAGTTAGTATGGAAACTAATTATATCTTTAAGGTCCAATAAAAAATCAATCCAAAAAGGTCTATTTTATTATCTTATTCCAATAGCAAGACAGAGGTTTAGAGGATCTGATTTTCCTTTTTCAAAGATGGGATAATTACATACCATTTCTACCTCAACCAAATTTTACTAGTTCTCATAAAATTCTTCTTGATCTCCCATTTTTATATCAACTCACATGTCTATTTCAGTACATATTTGAACTCATTCTCATAATGTCACCTGATAGTAGTGAGTTCATTCGTAATAATCATTATTTCAATATATTATGTAACATGATATTTTTTTTAAATTTGTGAATTTTATTGTGTTTTTAGGAAAAAATTTGTAAAATTATTTCTCAGCCCTAAAAATAGATCAAAACTGATAATATTATTTTTAATTGATCCTAAATTAATATATTTCTAATTTTACTAATAATTATACATATTTTGCTCCATAGGGATGATATCAAGGTGGAGGCTCATAAGAAAATAATTTTCTATTGTCACTACTATATTATAACTAATATATTTTTAATATAATACTAATATAAGTGGTTGTTTTTTAAATTAATGTGATATATAAATATATAAATGAAATTAAAATCAAACATATATAAAAAATGAAGTTATCAATAAATAAATAAAGAATCCATTATTAAGAGATTATTGATAATGACATTAAAGTTCATTGATATATAATGGATACCTAATTAAATGTAATGATAATGATCTAAGAAATGAAATCATATCATATTAATTTTTATTACCCTACTCCTAGATCAATACATATAGGGAAATAATGTTCCTATTGATTTCTTGGAGAACACTTCACTAATTATTATTACCCAAGCCATTATCTTCCATATGCATGGTTTATATAGTGAAGGTAATGGTGATATGTGGATGTTAAAAAGAACGTAGGTGATATATAAAAGGGTAAATCAATCAACCTAATATATTTAAACATGAAGTAAATTCAAGAATATAATAAATAGAAACATGAATGCATAATAAAATCAATTAAATCATTGATCCCTCCCTCAAACAATCACTGAGGTTATTTATCCATTTTTAGTGGAGTTGACAATGGAAAATATTTGGGGAATATATAAAAAATTAAGGATAAGGATATTAAGAATAATAATAATATGTATTATAAATTTATAATATTACAAAAAATGAAAAAAAATTCTTAACTATGAAAATGAGAAATATAAATTTGGGAATTTTTTAAAATAGAGAGCATGAAGAAATTTAAACCCTTGGGGGTGAACTACTATAAAAAATTACTTTAAAAACGCTATAAATTTCCAATATTAGTGCTATAGATGCACTGACTACCTGAGCAAGACTAAAAACCTGGGTCTTTTATTAGTGCTAAAAATGCACTAAAAAAGGGGTCCTTTAATGGCCTAAAAAACTGATTAATTGGTCCTTTATCAGTGTATTTTGAAGAACTGATAAAGGGATGTTTATAAATTCTTATAGAATAATTGATAAATGTTACCCTTTTTAGTTATTTTAAAAGGCCTAATGAATGGGTCCATTATCAGTGTTGATAAATGTTCATACTACAGTGTGCTATAGCAGGACATTGTAGCACCAATGTAATGTGCTATAAACGCACATCACATAACCATAAACGAACCAGATATCAATAAAAAAAATTACCAATATATAATTTAAATGAAAACAAATTTACAAAAAAAATGAAAAAAACTATATTATAACCATTTCAAACATTTTTTACATAATTACATAAATACAAATTATTACCTACATTCATAAACATCAATGTTCCTTTTTTATTTTAATACTAAACCCGAATCATGATATTTCTAAAATAACCACCCTTTATATAAAAATAATTCACCTTTAGAAGAAAAAAAATATTATTCAAAAAATAATATAAAGAAATAAATTAACTGAAAGTGTTAATTTTACAAAAATTAATCTCAATTTTTAATAAAATGATGCACTTTGAGTCATACCAATCACACTATCCATAATATTAAGGTTAGGATGGTTCCAACATGTAAAAAATGTATTTTTGATCATTTTCATAATGTATAAATAAAATATGAATGTGTTTTCTTGGTTTTGAGTATATTTGTTGTCTTTTTTTTACTAAAATGTCATTTTAAATTGGAAACACACACATTGACTCATTTTGATCACATCATGTATTTGTTTAATGTGAAAATGATTCCTACATATATAAAATGAAATATGGATATATTTTATAACTTATCAATAAAATTCAAGAATGTTTGATTAATTTTCAGCGAGTGACACTTTTTGAACTAAAATGTCAATTCTAAACTAATAAAAGACATTTTGAGTCATATCGGGCACACCGTGTATCTGATTGAGGTGAAGATGATTCCTAAATGTCAAAAATGATATATGAATCATTTTCATAAAGAATAAAAAAATATGAATGTGTTTTTTTGGGTTTTGAGTAGGTCGTTTTTTTCATATTACAAAAATTAATTTCAAATTTAAATAAAAAACGCACTTTGAGTCATACAGGTCACACTGTGGGTCAGATTTTGGTGTTTCTAGTTCCTAAAATTCTCAAATGACTTATATATCATTTTACTAAAGTATCAAAACTAATTTTTTTTTCTTATTTTGGAGTAATTTAGTTGGAGTTTTTGCAAAAATGTCATTTTAAACTGGAAACACCCACATTGACTCTTTCTGGCCACATAGTGTTTCATTTTGAAATGAGACCAATTCTGATATGTCACAAATGACTTATGAATCATTTTACTAAATTATAAATAAATCCAAAGTGTGTTTGATCAGTTTTTAGTGAGCTTCACTTTTTGACATATAATTTTTATTTTAAACTAATAACGAAGAATCTCAGTCATACTGGGAACATCTTGTATCAAAATGAGGTGCATATTATCACTACATATCACAGATGACTTATGAATCATTTCCATAAATTAAACATAAATATAGTTTTTTATAAATATAGAGAAATTATGTTGTAACATTACCTTTACATCTTTCCAAAGGGTTTCCTTCATTATAGTTTGTTCTTCAATGGGAATGGTAACATCATCATGTGTAGAAGACATTATCTGCATGAATAGTCAAATATTTAATTCAGATTATGGTAATTTAGTCGAAAATATAAAATATTATGATGAAAAACAAAGTTTATTTAAAAAAAATTTACCATCTCATTGAACTATTTTTTTATGTTTCAAGTATTTGGGTCCTATATCAAGAATCCAAATCACTTTTTATGGTCCCTTATAACATTAAATACATTGTCTATGTAAGGACAAAAATGAACTTATTTTGATCTCCCAATAAATGGGTTATCCTTAATTGAATTTTCATCTAAAATGACATTTGTTTTAGTTTCCAACATGATAATCAACCAATTAATTTTTATTGGATTTGAGACATAAAATATAGGAACTTCTTGTGATGCCATTATAAATGGCTTGTCTTTTCCCCTTCCAGACTAAAATTCACCTTCAAAACTCCCATTTCATCAACTTTAGCTGCACTGATATTGTCAACCCATTTCCAATGGAAAATTAGTGCATGAAATTTTGAATAATCTAACTTTTATTTTTGTTTGATGATTCCAAATTATTACATATTTTCATAAATTTGATTTCTATCCTTGAAACCAGATTTCTGCACCACTTCATCCACAAGTGTAACCCCACTATTTTGCATCATACATTAGCAATCATTTTCCTTTGTATAGAACATATTACTATTGCTTAAAAAACTAGTGTATGATATAACATTTTAATTTCGTCCCCTCGCGAGCCAGTAAGTTCATTAAAAAATTAAATTCATATTTTTAGATAACTCATTATATATTTGATCTTAGAACCATCCTATAAATTATTGATTATGTGTATTTGATATCCATCCTTCATCACATTATGGATTTAAATATCTAATAATTTATTTTTGGGATTCAATGTATGGATCAAAATCATTAACATTATGTAAAATTTAAAGGTGTTCTTTCTCCTTCTCTGTCAAGGTAATTGCAACAACATCTATTCTGGAAATACCTTCACCCATAAGGCATTAGTTGTGATGAGACATTGGGAGATATATGCTTTCAACATCTAATATGCAATCAGTATAGAATTAAATATATTCTTCAACATTATATCATTCTTTAATACAAACTTCTAATCGACTTCAATTCTTTCCATACCCCTTTGAAATATTTATAAATCATTCAATGTTTTTAGATCCATCTGTAATGGATATGACCACATAGATGACTCTCTCTAACCAAGTGAACTATAAGGTGGGCCATTATACCAAGCAACTATAGTAGGAAAAACATATTTAATTCACATAATACGACTAAAACTGATATATTCATTATTGGAAACTTCGTCAAGTCTATAACTTTACTATATGTGGCTTTGAAAAATAAGTATTCATACATTTTGAGGCAAAATGAAATGAAAATCAATAGGCATTAAATATTATATCAAAAAAGATAGTCATTTTATTTTAGTCTTTGTAACTTGAAATTAGTAATTAAAACTATATTATTGATATTTTATTAATACTCTTTTGGAACTTTTATACTATTAAGAAAAAGGAAAAAATTTAAAAAAAATATCTTGATGGAGTGTAAGATGCTGGAGGAAGAAAAATTTTCATTTTACCCTTCACCGGTGACAAATCGTTCCTTATCCCCATTTCAATCAAGTCCAAACTAGCCTTAATTCCATATTTCATTTTTCTATGAACATTTAGGAATGTTCCAATTACACTATCAAGTAAATTTTTTAAAATTAATGACATCAATAAAATATTAGGCATAAACAAATATCCAATATAGTAATTAAAATAAATTTGATCTCTTATTCCAACCTAATTTTGTAAGGTTTTTTTCAAATGGTTTATTGAAAAAAGTGTAAATATATTTTACATTATTGTATAGTTAATATATCATTAATGTATATGGAGTTGTACCTTGTTAGATATTCCCATTGAATAATATCATCCAGGATTGGTATTTATGTCATTTAGGTAAAAAAATTGTATGTTCTAAAAACCTGTTATTTGAGGAATGTTTCAACTGAATTGAGTATGTGTGATTTTCAATAATGGGACACCCCGACATTCCTTTAATATTATAGATTGATAAATTTCCATAAGAGGGAAATTTATTTATCTTCACATACAACATGGATTTCAATGGGAATTATTCACTTCTATGAGCATCATGAATTATAACACTTGTATCCCACATCAATTTTTGATATTCTATTAATGGATCCAAATAGACATAAATATCATTTCTATGTTTCCTTGGTCTGGATATAATAAGAGACAACATAATTTATTTTCACTTTAGGAATAAATATGGAGGAAATTTATAATTTACCAACATAAGGGCCATGTCATATGAATACTACTCAATACCCCAAAAGGATGTATTCTATCTATATTTAACACAAGATAAAATTTTCTCTACTCATTTAGAAATTCAAGATACCCATAATGAATTTTATTTCCCTAAGAATAGTCTTATGTATGAAATAAGTTCCCATATTTAATTATTATATATGTATTCCATGTCAATTGGCTTATAGTTTCTTGACACCAATATAGTCTTCTAAACCAAAGAATGAGAGTAAAGTACCATACAAATTTCTATGAACTTCATTCATTTCTCTTGTATCGATCTGTGCCACACAAAGAACATTTTATGAGTGATTCATTTTCCTTTTGAAAAATATTAAATAATTTGGAAGAGAATTTGTTTTTTAGAGATAATTCCAATTTAAAGAAATATTCATTTAGCGTCATATGTTTGACATAGTAATTAATTTTATTTTTGTAGCATATCATTCACGAGACAAAGTAGTTCTATAAAGCTAGTTTCACTCTATCTTTTGATATCTTTCAAATTATATAAATTCAATATAACTGAAAATGTTGTTTATTTAGTACAAAAAGTGTACAATGTTTTTTGGAACAACTATTTAACTCCTTAAACAACTTTGGTTAATCGGGATGGTCATATTCAATTTCAATTGTCATTCCTTCAATGTGATCTACATCATCATTTACACTGGTCTTCATCAAAAATGATCCATAAACCCAAGTATCATCCTAATCGATGTCGACATTATGTTTTTCCCCATTTTTAGTCCAACATTTATAGCTCTGATATATTCTGTGACAAATAACGTTTTATTCCAACTCTTCTGGACCTATTTATCTTAAACAACAACAATGTAAATACGAAAAAAGGAATTGAGAAGGGTTGTAAAAATTCTCTCTTAGAAAATTGATGAACTCTTTAACTCCATATTCATACTCTATTTTCATACAATTAGTGTGCATATATTATTGATTCATATCCATTCTATTGGGTTCTTAGAAGATTTATTTTTTATAATAAATAAATAAATACACATAATATATTCATTATAAAAGGTGAAAGTTATAGAAAATTCTAATCTGGGAAACTCCAAATCTGATTATTTCAAAGAACTTATATTTATTGAAGAAAATGGGTAATTTAGTTTAAGAAAATAATTAATCCACCATGGGAGGTGTTATCCTATGAATTCATTCAATGTTGAATATTGTAGACAATTACCATCCTCATCAACTCATCTCACAAACATTTATCATTTCATTTTGTTGTTTGACACACATCTTCCATCTCTTGTGCACATGAACCTATGTTTCTAAAAATAATCTAATAGTAGTCATCTATAGGATGACTAATGCTCAAAGTTCTAAAAGAAACAAAAAAGAGATGGGGGATGAGTTTCAACCAACAAATTTCAATAATAACTATTTGGGAGATATAGTTAATGACGATGATTGTTTTCTATATAATAGATGGTGGAGTCTAAAGAAACAAACTTCAGTAATAACTATTGTTTGAAACACATCAATCCCTTATTAAATCTCCTAAACAAATGAAAATATTATATATGCAATTAAAAAGTTATTATAATCCCAAATATGATAAACAAAAATAATAAATTCCCAATCAAGAAACAAAAAGATATAAAAATGTATTGATAAAAAAATTAATAAATAACGAGTTATTTCATATACATTGATGGTAATCAGAAATTATTAGAGGTGGAAACAATACATGTATACCTAAAATGATTAATACCTAAAAGTAAATTCTAATATATATAATTCGATAACATCCATTAGATTTTTTGGAATAAGTGATGGAGCAACCTAAGGAATTATTACATTTTAAATTAATGGTATATAACATATTTGAAAAAATATCTAGACCCTTGGGATATCATATCACCCCACCGAACCATCCCAAGGATTATACGGAGGTCTTCTTATCAGATCTACCCATATTAAAGACTCTATGGGGTATTTAAAACATATTGACCCATCCTTGATATTATAGGGAGGTCCATAATGAAGTATTCATAAAACAATAACACTCATTAACTAGATATATTACAAACATGGGAGAAAAACACATCAACTCTTTCAATGTATATCCCAGACAAATTATCTTCTACCAAGATAAAACAACTCCTGTGAAGTCACATTTACAAAGTGGAATACCATTACTTCACATGGAAATCTAAGTGGAATCAGAAAATTAACAAATTTTAAAATATCACCCCATATAATGTCTCTACTACACAAATATGAAAATAACTAGTCAGTTTAATCTACTAGGAATTAGTATTATAGGCTACCCAACCACCATCATATAAATTAATACATAAAAAATTATATAGATGATAAAAAATGAGATGGTACTTCTATGATGTTGTTAATTCCACTATTTATTCATCAAAAATAAAAATTATTCATCCACATTTTAACATAAATAAAAGTGTAGCTCACAAATACCCTGCATTAATTCATAGATGTAATTGAGAAGAAAGGAGATGCTCACATGGTATGGGGGAAAATATAGGAAGGCTCATAGTATAGGTGTTTTGCACACTAAGAATTACAATCCTGAAAATGGATGATCTCCAAGGCCAAATCTCTAAAATGACTAACTAACCACACTCACAATTGAAAAACAGCCTCCACCATAGCCAAAACCATTGATGTTTTACACCCCGAGTTCCCCAATAAAATGTAGATAAAAACATACATTTGAGATAAAGTAGAGAAATACTAATGTTTAAGCCTAGAATTACTTCCTCTATTGAATCGTTTGAGCCTTTAAGTTGAGCCTTGTATTTTTTGAGCCTTGATTAGAGCCTTGATTTGAGATTTGATTCACTGAGGAGGAGGAGGAGGAGTAGTGGATGGATTTTGTATATATCATAGGTTAATAAATAGTTAGGGGTTTTTTAATATATTGAGACACTTTTATCATCTCTTCCCAAAAAGATTTGATAAATATAGAGATTCATTATCACTAATAAATAATCCCTTTATCAGTGTTTATTACTTAGGAACTGATAAAGGATGTATAATTATAGTTATAAATAAAAAATATGAGTATATTCAAATATAAATATAGTAAATATATTCTTTATTTAAATATATTTATTATAATTTAATAGTTATTTAATGATATAAATAAATATTTGTAATTATAGAAATATTTTTTAGAAAATAATATTCATATCATCATATATATTTAAATAATTATTTTTATTTTTATTTAATAAATATATATAAATGTAAATATAGAAAATATATTCATTATTTAAATAAAATTATTATAAATTAAATAATTATTTACTTATATATTATTATTTATTTATAATTATATAAATAATTTTAAAAAATATTGATTTATTTATAATTAATAATATATAATTTATAAATTTAGAAAATGTACATTTATAAATAATTTTATTTATGAACATTTTTTTACAAATATATTTTTAACATTATTAATTAATATCTAATTTTATGTTCATGTGTGTTAAAAAAAAGTAAAATTAAATAAATTTAAAATAAGTACACTAAAAATATTTAAAAAATGGATAAGTGTTGTGTGTGTGAAATGTATATAAAAATTCATTAATTATATATATATATTAAATCAATATAAATGATATTTGCTCTATTTGAAATTGAAAAATCAAATTACATTCAATTATATGTTCATTACTCTATGTAATGAGTGAAAATTTTTAATTCATGTTAATTTTTAATTATTTACCATTATTCGCTATATATATGAATTTTTAATGTATAACAAGTATATATCTTGTAATATATAAATCATATTTATATATATTCATATATATATATATATAAATTTAAAATATATAATTTATTAACATTATCAATAATTATCAAATTAATAAAATGTTTCATATTTTTCTCAATTTTCTAATTTTTAATTTCAATTTGTATAATTTTATTTTTTCATATATCAACATATTTATTATATACTATTTATTAGTATTTATAATTTATAAATAGTGCAAAAAAATTATTCATTTTTATCAATAATAATTTAATTAATAAAATTTGTAATATTTTTTTCAATAAACTGATTTTTTGTTTTTTATTTATTTTGTTATTTTATTTTAATTATTTAGACCATTATCAGCACTGAAAAGACACTAATAATGGATTCCTTTGTGAGAACTAAAAATATAGCATTGATAAATACCAGTATTGTTAAAGGTCTGTTTTATAGTATTGGGGGGTCATTTTCACTCCAACAATTTCCTATAAATGTTCGCAAGTATATATCCAAATAAACAGAATAACTTAAAAGTTTTGTCTTTTTAAATGTTTTTCCCACATTCCATTCACGTGACCCTAAAATTGATTATTTGGGAATGTGTAATGAATGATATAGATGACTTACTAGGGAAATTATTTCTCTCTCATAGACTTCGTATTCCCAATATCCCGTTTCTATAAAATTAATATTCAAGAAGGAATTTGAATCACACATGGACATAGTTACATACAACAATAATTGAAATGTTTCCCTCTCCCATTAACATTTTCTCTCAATTGGGATAAATGGTTATGAGTTATTGTTTGATCTTTAAAATTCATCAAAATTTTGTATTGATTCCATGGACCACATTATATGCTTTATTTGGGCCTCAAATTAATGGATCCATCTTTGGGGTTAATTTAATAAAATGAATCATAATGATCATATAATCCTAGGAAAAGGATTTTTTTCAATTTGGAATATTTTTGAAAAAGTTATAGCCAAAATACCAAATAGACATAAACAAATAAAATTCCAAAATTAATTTATTCTAAGAATTATACTCAAAATACTTATAAACCTAAAAATATGAAAATTTCCATTAAATTAATACTTTTAATGGGATAAAACATTAAATTTTATAATAAAATATATAAAAATATTATCTTTATTAGACACCCTGAATACTAAAAAATATTAAGTTATCAAGGAGATTTATATATAGAAAACAAATCAAGATGGAAAGGTAAAATGAAATAGATATTCTCTTAAGAAGAAATCAAGTCATTGGAAGTGAACTCATTCTTCATAGTCAGCTAAGTATAATTAACACACATCCTAGGGATACTAATTAACCAAATAAAATAATCCTCATTGCCTCTTATAAACTATAATAGAGGATATATAAAACCTATATATAAAGGTAAGAAATTTGAGTCTTGTGGAAGATACTAGACCTGAGTAATCTCTTAAATGGTAGAAATACAAAATCCATAAATAGAGGATCTTGTGATCATGTTAGTCTGAATAATACCTTTCTTAACTATTCTAAAAAAAGAGGATCCATTCACCCAACTCAGCTATACAAGAATACTAACCCTACTTGAGGATGATGATAGGAATCTTTATTGTGAAAAAACATTACATGTACAGGGGGTTCCTACCTTTCAAAATTATCATCTAGAAATAATGGTCAAATAACTTCATCATATTCCCAATGTTGGAGAGGTGAATTGGGCATTCATCACCCTACTCTACCTGTTTTATATTGATAGAAGGGACATCATTATGTCCTATGTGAAATATTACTCAAAATATACTACATGTATGTATAATTTTTAGTTCAAACAATGAAATATTATGGGAAGGTAGGTGTAGAAGATGTATATGGTGTATTTGTTCCGGAAAATTGTGTGTAGTACTAAACAACAATATGATTTAGTACTATCACTCTACATTAAATGTGGTTATTCATCTATATGGTGCGTAAGGTGGTTTATAGGTGTGTAGGACTCAGAGGGGTACTGATAATGTACCTTGACTCTTTATGTCATGAAATAGTATTTGATAGTATGTTCCATGGTACTTCATGGTGTGTAGCTCAAGGAAGTTACATAGTATATACTATCAAAGGAAATTGTGTTACATACTTCTAGAGTACATATAGAGTAGTCTATCCCACATATCCTATTGTAAAAATGATCACATGGGAATTTACTTCTTATATATTCCATGAAATCATCTATGGGTACAAAAAATATTCTATTAATTTTCATTTATTATGATATTTAACTCACTTAAACCCCTAGCCACAACATCAACTGAAGTACATAGAATGTTTTATTCCAAGCAATATATGGTGGAGTTGGAAAAAATCAAAAAAAATTACATCTTCTCCCAATATTTCACCAAAACCACTGAATTCAAAATAAACCCCAATATAGTCATTATTTATTACATCGGCCATAGATGAATCATACCCAAATATTTATTTTCCATTCACCACTCACCAAAAAATATAATCACAATTGAAGATTTATTTTTCAAACACTGAAACATAGGAAAAACAACTTGCTCATTCCCTAACACATAACCAAACACCATGTAGTGATACAACAATGTTCCAAGATCTCATTGTCATTTACAAACACACAATCATAGATCCATGTTCAATCACAATTTAAATTAGACTAATATTATTGGAATCACTAACCAAATAGATAGAAGTGATCAATACACAATGTATGGTTGGATAAATCTATGAAAAAATGAATGTAAATAATATTAAAAGCTGATATGATCTTGACTATCGATCGTGGACATGGAAACTAATTAGTTAATATAGAATAATTAATGTTCAAGATTTAGATAATTAAAATCATACACTAGTTTATGTTAAATTGATAGGTCCATTATACAATTGAACATCAAAAAAACTAAAAAATAATTTAACAAAATTGAAAAAAATGATAGGGTAATCTAATAATATAGAAATACCTTACTCCAAAAAGGATCAATAAATAGTCAATAAGAAACTCAGAATTATGTTGTCGGTGATTTATATTAAACTCTCTATTGATTTCACAATTCCCTTTTGATCAGCCACAAAATATTCCTCCATGCGATGATCCTCTTAAATAATTTAGGTTCGTATATTTAACATTATAAATTTGTAAAAGTGTGGTTTAAATAGTGTTTTATAGGATAAAACATCAATTAAATAATCTTTTAATTATTCAATAAATATTCCAGAAATTCCTCCCATGAATGTGATGCCCTGAAAAACCCAATGAAAATTATAATTACATTGCACATATGGTAAGAAACATATTATAGACTCAACTATAGTCATTTTTTCCATCTGAAACTCTATTTAGAGTATACAACATCATTATCAAAAAAATCATGTAACAAATAATGTAATTTATATTATTTTATTTTACCAAATATTAGGTTTCCCAAACACATGAAACATCATTCCATCACACTATATGAAATATGAATATATTTAAAAATATTAAAATGGTATAATTGTAAAAACTAGAGTTGTTAAACACTACCCATATTTATGTATTTTTACACAAAAAAGAATAAAATAATAAAATAACTAAGGGTATTGAGCCCAAATTTGGATATCTAAATCCCAATATCTATCCTATAGATTACTATGTTGGAAATGGATATTTTCTAGCAGAATGAATATCTCAATAAGTAATATCACTAATTAATACTTGATCTAAACTGGGTACTCTAGAATGGAAAACCTAAAATTAATGTCTAGATCTCCTAGTTAATTAGGTATTACAACTTATAAACATAACTCCTCAACTAAAACACATGGAATATGTCATGATATTGATCCAACTATGTCATAATTAATACCAAGTATGAAACCTTGCTCACCATGCATAAAATATGGAATATAAAAATGAATCTAGGGGAAAATTTTCCCCTTAGAAAAAATCTATAAAATTCACACCAAGGTGAGATATTCAGGAACACATGGGATCCCTCCTAGAACTCTACGGTACACTATTTATGGTACATGTAGGGATTATAATTCTTATGAGAAATATCCATCCCTTACTAGAAAAAATAAAACTTTTATATCAACACAAATTTCATCTTTGCTTGTTTGAGAATTGATTCCCCCATCTTAGAGGAGCACATAGGTGACTTATACGGTCTCTCAAACTGTATCTCACAAGGTGGCATGCTAATGGTGGAGTTGTAACACAACATTAAGTATAATAATATATCCCTCAACATACCCCCAATGTCACAAACTAAGATGGGTCATAATCTGACCCGACACCCAACTCGGTCCTTAACATGGCCCGAAGGGCGTTCCCGATCCCCACGGGCTGTCACAAGTCCCTGAGTATCAAAATAGTATAGGGGAATGATCTACCCAAAATAATAGACATAAAAAACAGCTAACAAGATAAATAAACTGAAACTAGAAACAGACGACCAAACACTCCTTTACCAATAAACATGTTTAAATTCTAAAATATAACTAAACACCCCAAGTGAGAAACAAAAAACATAGAGAACTAAAACTCCAATACCATCCTACAAGAAAATACCATCACCAACTAGAACCACTATCACTAAGCATGATTATTCAACTTGGAATACACAAATAAGAAGGTCTATATACACCCAAAGGTGTTTATAGGCTGTCAGCCAAGAACCTAGTAGGATGTCACCCAAAAAACAGGTTCCACACATAATTATTAAAGGACAAATAAATTTTCAATTTTAACTAAAGTAAATAATTAAATTCTTGAACAATTTTATATAAATTAGGATTAAAAAAAAACAGTTTCCAATGTAATAACTTAAACTAAAACACACACAAACTTACTTTTTAAAATAACCAATGTGTCACACTAACAAGAATAAAGTAACCAATGAGCACCAATATGGTAGATGCCTCATGGGTGTTAGCAAGATTGGGTCCCTAGATCTTTATGTCTCAGTGAAGCATGGAATAGAAACCATGACCCTCATAAAACATGTCTTATATACCATGACCCTTAACAAAACATGGCTTAGAAACCACAAACCACCGCCATTCATATGTTTACTTAGTGTTGCAATCGTCAATCCTGATAAGTAAAACAGGGCCAAAGCCACCCCTGAATCACTATCCTTATAGTCTGGTCCACCCTTCTAGCTACCCAGGCTTCCTGCTTTGTGCTCAAAACAAGTTTAAAGTTCATGTCACACGTCATACTTATGCAGAAAATCCAAAAATGGTACTTACACACACAAAACCTCCATTGGCACATTAAAAACATCTTTTAAAACCATACACAAACCAACAACATTTTCAAAACTTAATATGCATAGGTTACATACTCAATTAAACAATATCCATAGTTTAAAAAGTCACTTATCATTACACAAATCACCACTTACACACAAAAATAGCATTTTCAAATAATTCTCACACTAAAAAATTTTTCAAGCACATTTTTCACTAGTGAAATAATTTAATAAACCATTAAATATATATATATATATATAGTAAAATAATGTCACATGGATTTACACACACCAAAGTAACAATTTATACATTCAAACGCATTCAAACATCATACTCACTCGAATACATTTTAAAGTGTGTCATGCACCACACAAATTGTTTTATGGACGACCTTACACTATATGTAATACACATTTGCCTAAACCATATAATTTAATAATCCAAAAAAAATTAAATCTTATAAAAAAATTTAAAATAAAACACTTGGAATTACCCACTAAACCCCCAAAAAACCTTCTATTATGACCAAGTGCACACAACGTCAAGTCAAAAATAAAATTTTCACCACTTTCACAAATTAATAATCTAACGAAATAATTTAAAAAATCACTAACAACTAACAAGATATAAGTTCTTAATTGAAAACACACACGTAATATAAACATGCCAATAAAAAATTTAAATAAAAATGAAACTTCAATGAAATCCAACTTCACACTATAAAAATTAATTAAATAATATGATAAAAAATTAATCTTCCAAATTAATTCATCAAATAATAATTTAGACATGGAACCACGTACCTTAAACCAAGAATTATCCGAAAAGTGAAAAATCACCACTGCACATCAAACTCAACTCAAGAAACCTAGCGCGAACCCAAAATGAAAGGTTACACACCAAAAATTCAATGCCAAACTCCCGCTGCATTCCAAACACACCGTAAGAAACCCAATTACAAACCCAAAGTAGATTGCGTGAAAAACAAGGGAAATCTCTTGAGGTTATACTGTCAGTGGGGAAGGGTTGCCAAAGTTGAGTCTTTTCGGAAGAGAGTTGCGACCAAGGGGATCAGCGCACTGGAGATTGGGCTAACTAGGGAGACATGGGAGGCGTAGTTGCAGTCTGAGGGTGGAAGGACAAATGGGAGAGGGATGCCCGATGGATTTCTGAGGGATACGGGGTGTGCGGTGGGAGTCCTCTGTGATGGGGCTATCCGAAATAGGGAAAGGTGCTGGAGTGGTTTGTTATGGCTAAAGAGGGGGGTTGTGCTTGAAGTTTTGTACACAAGGGGGTGAAGGGGGAGACAATGGTGTTTCTGAGGAAGATGTGGGGGTGTCAGAGCAGGTGGTTGATGATAGCAGGGAGGAGGAAGGTTGCAGATGATGCATGCAGGTGATGGTGATTCCAGCTAAAGAAGAGGTCGGCAGTAGGCCATGGGTGCAGCGCGACAGGATTCCAAGGGGAGGAGTGTACCGTGATTAGCATCAGGGGTAAGGGGGAGTGCAACACAAAAGGGAGAGGGAAAACCTACCCAAAAAAATATGACAAATAATAAATAAATAAATAAAAGTAAAAGTAAAACTAAAAGTAAAACAAATAAAAATAAAAATAATATTAAAACTAAAAAAAGAATATTAATTTTAATAATATTATTAATAACTTAATTAAACATTAATAAAATGGATAATAATAATAATCTCATTATTATTATTATTATTATTATAACTATTAATTCATTTTATCCTTCTCATTTTATTTTTCTCTAATTAGCTTATTCGTTTCATTAAATAATGAATTAACCATACACTGGGCATGTCGTGTGGTGACTTAGGAAAAGTTGTGCAACTTCGACTATCCCCCTCCCATGTGTCGGACAGCACCAAGCCCGAAATATTCATTTATCAGCAGAATGTAAAATTTCAATCAGGCTCGGCCCGCACTCCGAACATGATTTTAAAGACATATAAAATAATATAGTTCAAGTCAATTAATATAATATTAACAATAATATTAATTATTATAATCTTAATATAATCTTAATAAAATTTATATTATTAACATTATCAATAATAACAATAATGATAATATTCTCACATGATATTGTTATTATTATCATTAAAATAGTCCCTTGAATTTTATCACAGCTCTTATTCTTATTTTATTTTATCTTTATTTTACCACTCATATAATTTTATTTCTAAATTATTAATTCCTTTTATTTAATTAGTTTCAAATTAGAAAATCATGCGGGGAATTGACGAGGCTGTGTGGTGACCCCGACGAGGCCGCATAGCTTCAATAGTGGAACACAGAATGCTCTCATGGCCAAAACAAGTATTTTGTTAAATAACAACTCAAAATTATAAGTTGGGCTTCATCCTAGACTACTAAATCCCTAGATAAATTAGTAAAATAAATAATGGAAAAGGGAAGGGTGTGACAATTCTCCCCACCATAAATCTTTCATCGCTGAAAAGCCACAACTATGTTTGAGACTCAAAGAAGAAACTGATACCCTATTAAGGTTCAACAAGGATACCAAAAATCAACAAGTGAAAAGAAGAAAACACATTATGGTCAGAGAATATGACTAAAATAAAACTTCAATAAACTCATAAAAATACTTTCTGATATGTGTCACCCTCCCCAAAGAGCTAGAACACCTCTAGTTGATTGATCAAGGAAAGGAACTCTCGCACCCTTGGAAACCAACTTCACAAGACAAAACACCTCAAGCACTATTAAATGAAAACCACACCATTCAGCTAGAATGAACAACCAAGGTCAAACCATGTCCAAGGAACACTCTAATCACTTATAACTAATACATCTTTAGAAACATAAAAAAATGGTCAACCTAGGGAATGACTGAAGGAGCTCCCCACCATTAAAAACCTACCAATGCCCGAGCTGAGACAAGAAATAAAACACGGGGAGGCCCCCCATACTGTCCACCATTATGAAGATGGACAACACTGATTCATTCAAAATAAATTTGAGCGAGACCTATTGTGGGTCTCCTCACCATTAAAACTAACATAAGATACAAAACATTGAAAATTTCCAGACGGTGACAAAACACCCCACTACAAGGGGCGGGGAGGGCCGGACCCCAACTACTGGGGTTCCAAAACCACGAACCATGACAAACCAACCTATACACATACCTAGATGAGCACTATTTAAAGTTTTTACTGACTTACCCAACAATCCCCATAAGAATTACTAAAGAATATTACATCCGGTGGAAAGAAACCCCCAGAGACATTAAGTTAATGAGACGACCATACCTCCTCATAGCCACGATGTAACACCCCGACCCCAGAATCTAGGATCCATTGAATTATTTTAATATATTGGCATGATCACATGGAATCAAGTCTTGAAGGATAGGTTAGTTAAGTGTTCATGGAAACATGATACATACATAAGTGCAACATTACAACTTGAAAAGAAATACAACAATAATTTATTTCATTAGAAACATCGAAGCCTCCAAGATTATGCCTGCAATTCACTCATAACTAACTCCTTAATATTCTAGCAAAATGAAACATAATAAAGGGGTGAGATCAAATGCCCAGTAAGGGTATGAAATATAGCATAAGATAACATAAATATTAAGCATGGTAAATAATTGAAAACACATGCCTTTATAAATAATAAACATAGACACTTTTATGGTAAGAATATGAGCTGAGTAAATAATGACATCATAAAACACAATCATGGTTATTCTTCTATTAAAATTTCCACATGAAATATCAATAGTTGATCTCATAATGATGGAATGCATAATGATAGACATCATAACCACATAGTCCAGGCCTTGTGCCTGGACTACAAATAAGATTTTGTCAAAGCCTTGTGCGAAGACACTAGTTTGACTCATGAGACCAACCGATGCATCAAGGAGCTATAACGGGCTCCACCCGTCACTTACAAAGTCTAATGAATTCCTCATATGAAAATTTTGAAACATAACATAAACATTCATATTAAAACAAGAATAAGAAATGTCAATACTTTATCCACAAACCATGAATGGTATAAAAATAGCACATCCACAGTCAAACATAACTAATTCAATACAATAAGGAAAATTGTATTGTAACATATTAACCTGAATCGAGAATAATGAAGGATATTTACATAGATGAAAATAATCATCAAAACTATTTTAGAGAAATATACACCTTTTTCTTGAAAACATTTAAAATTCACACTATTTTTCAAGGAGGGGTTTAAAATAGATCTTTGAATCAAAGTGTCCCATACCACTTTGAAACTTATAAAATTAATTTTAATTTTTAAACATTAATGTTAATATAAATAAATCCTTAAAACATTTCTAAAACATGTACATTAAAGAGAAATATTTAAAATAATAAATCTTTAAAAAATTTAAAATGATATTTTAGTTAGAGTTCCTAACCAAAAGAGAGACACTTGAATAAAAATAATTGAGGTAATCAAAACATTATAATATCATGAGAATAAAGGGATTAATGATATACTATGTCAAAGCACATTATGTACACCATATAAAAGTGAATTGGTGTATAACAACAAAGAAGCCTCAATGGAATGTAAATTGAGACGAAATACCTTATAAAGACCATATCATTAGGTTAAGGAAAAATCAACGATACAATTATGTGTCAAAAATATAAATACACTCAATATTATTGGATATTTAGTGTAAATCAATCAAAGGAAATTCAAACATATTCTTGTAAAAACAACACCAATGAATTGGATGTTTAACTCAATAAATAGAGATTGAGTTAAAATTACTCTAATCAAGTTCATATCGATGAATTGAGAATTTATCAATAGAGTGATTATGTGTATCAAAATTATATTCACAGAAATGGGAGTGGAAATTACTAAAAAAATATAAATAGTGTTTCCACACATAATCATGGAGTAAAAAATCAATGAAGTATTTGTATAGCCCAATGAGTAGAAATTGAAAATTGAAATTCCCTTACCGATTTGGTGACTTAAAAAACATATGTACCATAAAATAAGGATCATGCAATAAAGATTTAAATACGCATAAATTAATGTATAATACATAAGTGATACAATCATGGGCAATATATACCCCACACAAAAGTAAATAGTGGCAATATAGCATGAATCTCACGGAAATAAGAAGTGAGATGAAAGCCACGTTGTAATCAATCGATTCATATGAACAAAATTCAATAACCACCAAATGAATCACATAATACCATGAATATAAAGATAATCATGATAATATATATCAAATGGTTGTACAAAATACAACACATGCAATAAAAAGTGGCGAACAATGGAAATATCACAGAATTAAAAGTAAGATAAGAAACCCCTAACATTGTAATTTTCCTTGGTTGAGGGTAGGTAAGCCTTATTTATAATGGTGAAATGATTTTTATTATATTATACAAGAACCATACAGATTAATATGATATCATATATGATCTTTTAATATTTCTTTGTTAATAATATTTCAGTATTGTCGTTGTTTTGGGTGTTAACTGATTCATTTTCCATTATATGATTTGTTATATAAGTAATGTTTTTTGATGGATAGGATGTATCTTATTAATATTCAGAATTATATTAAGTCATTAAATATTATTTTTAATCATCAAATGAAAAGTATTCTTGAATGGATATGATGAGGAATGAATCTCATCATGTTCGTCGAGACGGTAATTCGTATGTACGCACGAGCGACAATATCATTCTTTTAATGTTAAAATAATATATAATTGCATGGTATATCATATATACAGAATCATTATAATGTTATATTTATTATTTACATCCATTACACATCATTATTATACCCATCCAAATAATAATGTATTGAATAACAATTACACCACGACCTGGAGACGGTAAGTCGTACGTACGCACGTATGGTGGCAAGTCATTCAAAGGTTTGATATAATAATGAATATGATTATACCATATTTATGATAATATAACAGTATATAGATGATACCGGAGTTATTATTTTATAATGGAAACAACAAATAAAATTGGAATTGGAAGAAGCAAGGAACATGAAAGAGGTGATAAATATTTACCTCTTTTTCGGGTTCTTCCTTTTTATTTGATCAAAAGGGATCCTTAGGATGACTTTCTGAGTAAACTAATGACTCTAGGATTAAGGGAGGAAGTTGGAGATGATATTTGGGTAGTATTTGGCCGATCCAAATGACTTTGAAGGTGTGAATTAGAGAGAAGGGAAGTGCCCTTTTATAAGAGGGGTGATGGGAACCTTAGGAAAAGATTGAAATATTATTTTATAATAAAATTATTTAAGGTTTCTAAAGGCTAAAAAAATTATTTAAAGGATAAGTTGGGGATGAGTTGAAAACCACTCAACCAATAGGTTTTATATAGGTTTGGGTTAATATATTAACTTTATCTTATAGATTTAACTCTTAGTTAATTAGTTTAACATTTGACATGTCTCTTTTTATTTTTATATTGTATGGGTAATAAACATACTATAAACTTACAAGTGAACCTAAAGTGGTTCATTAATGACATATATAATATTATTTATGACCTTTTTTTAACCTTATATTTTTAGTAATATAATATCAATTCATAATATAATATTTGTTTTAAAAACTATTTTATTTCAATTTTTTCACTATTTGCTATTTTGTTTTTATTAAATTCATAACAACATTATTACTTAAAATAAAATCTATTTAATAAATCCTAACATATCACATTAACCTATAAAATTATTGGATGGAATAAAAACTTTAAAATTATATTTATTTTAACATCTATAATACCATTTATTTGATTCTTTCATTAATAAGGAAAATAATACATCATCATTGTGTCATAAATAAATATATTTATTTTATGTGTAAAAAATATAAATAATATATCCTGAGGTAGTAAGTATTTTTTTCTTTCTAATTATTATCTATAGTCTAATTGATAAATTATGTAACCTTATATAATTTTTTTTACAAAAAGATATTTGCTTTTGTTATTTTTGTCTTTACCTTAAATTAATTAATATAAAGCATCATTATCACTTACAATTGGATCCATGGGATCCCAAAATCGACCAAAGGATGCCCATGGTCGGCCATGTATCATATAATAGGTTTAGCACATGTGTTAGGGTAATTTAATATTATTATAATATTATTTGTTTACCCTTATTTACCAGATTTACTCATTAACCCGGGTAAATAAAATATTTACTAAAGTAATTATTCAAAATCTCTAAAAATAAAAAGATACCCATTTACAAAATTTGTATCTACTGATTCTAAATATAGAATCCATTTTTATAAATTCAAAACAATGTATTGGCATAAATTAATTAAAAATTAATTCCCATTGTCAAAACAAAAATAATTTTTTTCAGAAATAATAACAATCAGAAGATTGACACTTGTTTATGTCTAGTTTAATCGTGAGATTACATAAAATGACTTAAATTACATTAAATGATAAAAATATAATATAATTATACTTAAAAAATATTCAAATTTATAATTTAACACTAAAAATTATTTCGATTAAAAAAGTCGTTTTTAATAAAAGTTTAGTATTTTCACTATTCATCAAAAATTGAATGTTTTCATAAAAATACCAAAAATTCACCCTAAGCTAATTTCGATATTAAAAATCCAAAAATGAAGTCCATTTTGAATGATAAAATTTCTAAAAATTCAAATAACTTGTTATTACTATTCATAACGACTAGTATGACTGGTCGCGGTGTGTTAGAATCACGATTTTGCATACAATGCAAGAAATTACATTATTCAAATGGAAACATATCGTGGAGGCTTGGGGTGTCACACAGAGGAACCCTTACACACCCAAACGGGTCTCTAGAATATGAAAAAAATTGACTTCTTTTACTTTCATCACCGATGACAGAAATAAGTTTGGGATCCCATACCCTCTCGGGGTTCCTGACCACGCGCCAGCTTCACACTGAGGCCTATGGCTGGAGACCTGATTTTTGAATCATATCCTTCCTCTAAATCAGACATTAAATACTCATAAATAGAGATTCTCTTTTATTTTTACATGTAACCACACCACAATCAATACAACACCAACAAACAAAACACACCATAATAGTCAACTAATCGCTCATGGCACATCCACAAAAAGAAAGGTTTAGATGATGCACAAGAATCACCTCTTAAATTTAACCCTAAAAATAAAGATGGAATGACACACGACAAACACTCACCTTGGAACAGTAAAATTAGAACTCCCTAAGAGGAGGACGTACTACTATGAAAATAGGGATTCTCAGTGGGTTTCCTGAAATTTGCCTTTTCACATCAATGAGAAGTCACACTGCAAGACATATCCAAACCTGGCCCTTGTGGCCGATGAAAGCACTACATGCCTTTCAAGAATCGGTTAGCACCAATAAATCTGAATCACCTTCCCCCTTCCCTGTTGTAATTCCTTTCAATGCTTCTAGGGGGAACCTTCTGATGCAACGTTGTCAAACTTCATACCCAATGACTCAGACAACTCAAAGAGACCAAAACTCCATCTAACTCCCCTTGTATCTTTCATCCCGCTGCAAGAGGATCTGGTTAGTTGTAAAAATGAGAGGTGGGTTCAATTCTAGAATTCAAGAATAGAGTCCTTTAACCAACTGAGGGTCGACCAATGGAGAATTTCTCGTTACTACACTTTAATCACATGTTAACGCTTTTTAAGGGCATACACTAGTCAATATAGAAAACCATAGAACCAATCAAACTGTTCCAATGGCCAAGACATACCACAAGAGACCACTAAACGTGTAGGGGGAACCACTATAGGGACCTCCCAAATAATTTTTCAAAAGAAACTATAACCCACACGCTTTCACACCAACTTAAAAATAAGAATTCAAACTCATGACACAAATCATTCCAAAAGGATTCTCTGCTCAAAACGCCTCACATCCAACATTTATAAAATATACGAATACACCACACAACAACCAATTATTAAAACACTAAATAATTTTTACATAAAAACCATATTTCTTTGAATCCAAAACAAAAAGATGAGGAACGATCTCATAGGAGGCTAGTATCGGCGAGGGACTGAGACATATGTTTAGCGGTCATACGCCAATCATGACACTACCAAAGATAGTATTCTAGGATAGATTCCCTAGATTCAAATTTCTTGACAGACCCTAGGAGCTCCCTAGGACCGCTGACACAACTCCCTTTTCATTTCCCCTAAAAAAGATTAATCACGAAGACCAACGACTAAGACATACCTCAACATACTCTGGTAACTTGAGTCCCACCACAAGATGTGATGGGAAGGCACCTTGCACATAACCAAAACATCAAGTTCTGACACCCTTAACATTGTTCTACCCTGACAATATCTCAAAAGAACATGAACCAAGAGGAAAAACCTCCCTTTGATACCATTTTTCCATGAGCCAAGCCGGGTCGCCATCCGACCCGGCGCCCGACCCGGTCCGCGACATATCCTGAAGGGCTTTCTCGATAACCACAGGATTGTACAAGTTCCCAGGTATCAAAATAGTACATGGGAATGATTAAACCAAAATAATAGAAAAAAACACAACTAACAAGATAAATAAACTGAAACTAGAAACATACGACCAAATTTTTTTAACTATAAATAGGTTTAAATTCTAAAATTCAACTAAAAACCCAATGTGAATGCCAAAAAATATAGAGAACTAAAACTCCAATACCAACTACCAAGATAAGAACATTAGAAACCAGAACCAAAATCACTAAGCATGATGCCTCATCCTAAAATACATAAATAAAAAGGTCTACATACACCCGAAGGTGTGTGTAGGGTGTGATCCAAGAGCCCAGTAGGATGTCACCCAACAAAAAGGTTCCATGCATAATTATTAAAGGACAAATACATTTGCAATTTTAATTAAAGAAAACAAGTAAATGCTTGAACACTTTTAATGAAAACATGATTACAGAAAATAGTTTCAAATGGAACAAATTAAACTAAAACACACACACACTTGCTTTTTAAAATAACCAATGTCTCACAAAGATGAGCGTAAGGTAACCATTGAGAACCATTGTGGGAGAGGCCTCATGGGTGTTAACTAGATTAGGTCCCTAGATCTTCGTTTCTCAGTGAAGTGTGGCATAGAAACCATGACCCTCAGAAAATGTGGCTTAGAAACCATAAAACTCAGAAAAAGGTTGTAACAACCCGAGATTTTATGAGAATTATTATTTTTTAATTTCATTGATGTATTTTTTTTGTATGCTACACCAAGATTATCTTGCACTATACGTAACACCGTATTATCTTGTAGTATACACAACACTATTCTTGGCTCGTGTTACACACAATTTCAAGTTTGTTTTGTAGAAATTATTCTACGCAACATTAAGTATAGACTTTGTTTAATGTATAAATGAAACATGGTTGTATTTTGTTATACGCAACAAAAAAATGAGTCTTTCAATACACGCAACCCTGACTTGGCTTGCATTACACGTAATTGCGACCTTCCTCGATAGCGTGTGTAGTACGCAATACCGGGTTTCACTAAACAATGATATATTGTTATAATATTATTATGGACTATCCATTATTAATAGTATTAACTAAATTTTGAATTTTATAACATTATTATTAATCTTACATATTTTCTTGAACATGGTATGCGAACAAAATAAATTTTTCTGGTAAAATAAGTATTTTTCAAAAAATACAGTTTTGCCGCCTCTTGATGGCGCACCCACATTAAATCTAGTTTTTGACATGTTTATAAGTTTAATTTGACAAAATAAAATTCTTCCTTGGAATCAGGATATAAAAATTTAATTTGGATAAATTTTTCAAATTATTCTGATAGCTTTCGTATTTTGATGAATAGTAAAAACATGCTATATTTTAATTAAAAAAAAAATTCATCACAATAGCTTATATGGCTAGATGATATTTTTAATTGGTTTAAAATTTTAATTAAAATATATTTTTACCATTTAATCCAATTTGGGTCATTGGAATTAATTTCACTTTGAAATTTAACATAAACAAGTGATGATCTTTTGATAGTTATTGTTTCTTAAAAACACACTATTTGTTTTGATAACGGGAATTACTTTTAAAATTAATTAATGCCACTTATATGTTTTGAATTTATGAAAATATACATCATTTTTGAATTCAGAATATCAAATATAGCTTAGGTTGATTTTTTTTATTTTTCTGAAAAACTTCAATTTTTGAAGAATAGTGAAATCATTGAGTTTTTGGTTAAAACCGACTTTTTATTTAAATAATAATTTATTTTATTTAAAATTATTTTAGGTCAAAATAGATACATAATAATTATATAAGTTCAATGAAATTAATTGGAATCATTTTATAAAAATTTTAGATTTATAAAAAAATGTATTGAAATTTTCACCGTCTTTTACCCACCTCCTAGGAGCTTTTGAAATTGTCTGTAAAACTCAATTTAACCACTTCTGTGAGTTGAATTTCGAAAATCTGAGTGATACAGTTAATATTGTGTAAAATATGGTTCAATAAGATAAAAATAATTTTTGGTAAATAGTAACTTTTTTCTTTTATTTACCTTGGTTAAAAGTAAATAGGGTAATTCAAGGTTAAAATATTATTATAATAATTCAAAATTATCTTAACACTTGAAAAAACCTTATTGGATGAGTAATTTCCGACCATGGGCATACTTGGGTCGATTTTGGGACCACATAGTGCCACTTATGAAAGACAATGACACATTAGATTAATTAATTTAATGTAAAGACAAAATTGGCATTAACAAAAATCCTTTAGTAATTAATTTTTATAAGGGGATATATAAATTATCTTTTCGACTATAAAAATTTCATTGGAAATATAAACAGATTTCCTACATGTTTTTTATAATTTTTATACTTCAAATAAATTAAATTATTTATGACACAATAATGATGCAGTATTTACCTCATTAATAAATGATTTAAATAAATAAGATTATAATGATTAAAATATTATCCCAAACATGTCCAATTCTTATTGGATGATTTTTTTTCTACCATGAGTCATCTCATCTTAATCTTTAATTATTTTCTGACCATTTGAAACCAAAGATAAGTTTATAATAAAATAATATTTCCACACTTTCCAAAAGATCCCCTCCTCTCCCTTATAAAAGGAGACCACTTATATGCAATTCCTCACACCTATCAAGACTTTTGGCTCATCTAAACTCTGCCCAAATACGCTCCCTACATCCCTCCCCTCCCCCTAGAAGCCTTATATTAGGCATAAGTCACTTCAAAAAGTCCTTTTGGTTCAAACAAAAGGAAGTTACCCAAATTAAAGGTATTAGTTTCTCTTAAGTTGTATTCTTTTATTCTACTTTTCCAACCCCTAAACTCTTTTTAATCCTTTATTTTGTGACAACACCAGTATCCTAAAAATATTATGATGTTGTTATGAGAATTATTAGAACTACACTTACACACACCTCCATCTAACAGATGAAGAACATAATGTTTCTGTGTTGGCAAACTAACGCCTCACGAAACGATGATTGTTCGATTTTCTCCTACCGCCTCTCATGGTGGCCATTATTATGGAACTGTATTTATATATAATATATATTATGTTTATGATTTCATTATTCTTCTTTAATTCCCAATTATATTAAGCCTTTATGGTTTCCATAGTTGGTAAATACGATAATCTCATTCGTTAATGCCCTATGTGGGATGTATAAAGGATGGAGTTAATGATATTATATATGATATTATACTGGAATTATAATTTACCTATGTATCATTATGTTTTAATTCCATTAAAATAATAAATAGAAATTGAAGTAGCGTTCATGCGTACGTACGGTTTACCGTCTCCATGAACGGTGCATTTCATTTCTTACCTCCATATGTTATGTACTATTATAAATACATGTATATACTGGATATATAATGAATATATATGATATATAAATCATGATTTACATTCTGGAAGTAAGTAAATCATGATATAAGGAAAAATAACATCAAGAACAACGAGTCCAAACACGTACGATAAATAAGGTGATTTTACCCAAAACGTTGCTTTAACATGGGATTTACAAAATAACGGGTAATATAAAGTCACAAGTTAACCATATATGATATCATAAAAATTAATATAATTCTTTAATAAGTCAATGAGATTATTTAAATCATTATACAGGAGGTTCAGATACGTATGAAGCATATCGGACCTAAGGTAAGGGATAACCATTCCAATCTCTTTCTTATCTGAGATTGTTTATTCGTAAGTATTTGATGGGGTTGTTGTCATCATCCAATTCCATGTTTTCTAAAAGTGTTTTTATTTGTGTTTAATTTAGTTTTTACCCATTTTGTATTTTACTACATGGTATGTAAAGAATCTTTCTTTTTTTTACGTTACGAGGTACTTTTTGACTTTTCCGACAAAAGTATGAGGATAATGTTTTTTTAACTAATACAACAAGAAGGGATTTTTATGGTTTTCAAAATCCTTATTTTAATGAAGCTTGCTCCAAAATATTTCATGACTATTTTCAACAAAATATATTTCTTTTAAAATTGCATGACGTTTTGTGAAAAGAAATTGATTTTGAAGAAGAATGGATATTTTCTTCAAGAATTTATTTCAAGTACTTTATCAAAACCATTTCCATCTAAGATGAAATTATTACATATGTGTATGTTTCAAGTATAATGTCTCTATGATTTACATGGGTTCACTTTTCTAATGATGAAATGATATCCATTTGTTTTATATAGATTATGTTATGATGGGATGATGCTTATGAGACATATTTTTATTCTTTGGGTTATGATGAATGATTTATGTTTATGTTGTGGAACAAATAAGAATGATTTCATTATATGATGGGTGGGACCTGTATCTCCCTCCAATGAATTGGGTAAAGATTTATATCTCATGAGATAGACATGGCTGAAATGGCAAGTAAATCTGGTTCAGTAATAAAGGGCTGGAATGGCAAGTAAACCCGGTTCAGTAAGGGACTTTGTCCACTGAGATGGTCTTGGAAGAAATACCTTGGCTACTATGGAAATAATATCATGTTCTTAATGTTTTCCCACAGTGACATGTTTTATTTCCATTCTAGTTTATCATGATTAATGTTCCATTATGATCTATGCCTTATGTACTTCCATGTTTTATGTCATTGCCCAGGATTTTGATGTTTAAACATTATGTTCATGTTTTTAAGTTCATATGTATATGATTTGTTTTATTTTATCAATGCTTACCCTTACTAAGAATTTGAGCTCACTCTTTATATGTTTTCTTTTTCCCAAGGATATAAAGAAAGGTTTTAGGTAAGAAAACAAAAGGGGAAGATCTTTATGGGAGAAGTTGAAGATCTTTCACCACGATTAGAAGATTATATTCCGAGTTTCCAAAGAAACTAAACTATTATGGTCCTTATGTGTCTGTTTTTGTTATGTATTAAGTATTCTGCAAAAGTAATGTAATTTCCATGAACGTCAAGCTTCAGGACTCTACTGTTGGCGTTAGAAGGAGGTTTAGTTAACCTTTGGAAACTAGGACGTGAAAACTTTAGTGAGATTCCTAGATATATTTCTATGGTATGTCTAAGGATGTCCCTAAGGATAAGTATAAGTATAGGTTATAGTCCTAGAATTACCGTAACGATATTAGAATTAAACCTAAGATGTTATATATTGAAGTTACTCCCCCTTTATTATGTTGTTTTACCTATCATGATTTTTTCCTCTCGCAGTATTCTTTTTGGGTTTTAGATGATGGCTATAACCAGAAGGAACCGTGTTGATCAATGTAATGGATGATGCAATGATTTTCCTTCTGAACAAACCAATGTTGTGGGAGATGGAGTGAAAAATATTATTGCTATACTTATGATATGAATCATTATGGACTTCCGAATGAGCAGAGAAGGGAACAATATTCTATTGAGTCCTTCATGAGGCAACGCCCCCCTTCTTTCAGTGGGTCTTCTAATCCACTTTTTCTGAACAATGGATCAGTACCATTGAATGGATATTTTCCATATATCACTGTTCGGAACATGAAAAAGTCATTCTGGCTATTTACCGATTAGAAAGCGAAGTAGATCAATAGTGGACTTTAATTAAGAATACAAGGCCCCAAGGTGAAATTGACTCCATGGAATGGTATGAGTTCAAGAACTTATTTTTCAATAAGTACTTCCCTCGTATTCTTCGAACAAATATGGAAAAAGAGTTCCTTGAGCTTAAATAAAAGGATGATGAATATATTAGTATATTTGAAGCGAATTTTACAAGGCTTACAAGGTATGTATCTGGCTTTATCATCCAACCTGAAAGTAAAGTTGATCAATTCTTTAGTGGCATAAAACCAAGTCTTCGAAGAGCATTATCTATAAGAGACTTCAGTAGCTATGAAGAAATTGTGCATTGTGCTATCAAGGTAGAACTGGAAGTTGGTGTCACATATACATCTAATGGGTTTGACAAGAAACGAAAGATGGAGTTCAAGGAGAAATCTCAGAACAATGGTGAAAAGAAGATGAATGTTTCTTTATTCTCAAAGTGTGGAAAGAAGCATAGTGGAGATTACCTAAAAGGTACTAGAAAATGTTTTTAGTGTGGAAAAGAAGGTCATCAAGCAGATGATTGTCAATGTAATGGGAAAAAGCCTACTAATGATGTGAATAGAGAAAATACAACAGAGAACGCTCCACCAACACATCAATGTTTCAAGTGTAAGGAAATGGGGAATTATGCTAATAAATTCCCTAATCCAAGGGTTAATGATGATCAACATGAGAAACCACTTACGGTAAAGGCAGAATGGAATTCACATGCGATCACTATTGGAAATGTTGAATATGAAAACGATGTGGTGGAATGATTTAGTGTTCATGTAATGGGATTCGAAAATAATGTTGTATAAGTAATCTCATGGTACTATGGAATAAAGAGACATCTAAGGATTGTTACACTGTTTTCTTTCCTTATGTTTTGAAAGTGTATGATGAATGGTACCGGTAACCATGAATGGTTATTCGGATATTTTTGGAAAGCACCTAATATGCGCATAAAGAAGTGCTAAGGAGATAATGAAATGTTTGATAGTATTAATGAGCTCATGAATTATATAAGGACAAAGTGATATCATGGTTTGAGTATAAATAATTTTTGGGATTTTGGTATGTGGAAAGAGTTAACTTTTGACAGCATTCATGTTTTCACTAAGGTTCAATGGGTATTCATTTTTCAAGAGAATACATGATTAAGGTATTCACATGATTGGAATGTGATCAACAAGACATATCAGGGATAAATGATGGTATTCACATGCTCGGTAGATGAAATTTCTAGTAATTGTTTTCATTATACTATAATCTTGGACAGAAGTATTTTGGATAAGCCTAAAGATTTGAAATGGATTATGTTGGACACAAGTTAGTATTGTTTGAGGCTATAACTTTTTTTCGACATTATTGATGGAATGTCATAATGATGTAATTTTAGAAAAAGGACAACCAGCAAGATGGGTGACAACCCATCACGTCATACAAGGCTGTAGGAATCGAACCCACAATCGAAGTGAGATAGGCCTTTATCGCCTACCACTGGCCTACAGGAAGTCCCTAGTTAGTAGAAATTAGTTTTATTTTATTAAGAAGTACGATAGTTGAAGTATAAGTCCATTTTTGGAACCATATACAAATAATATCACCATAGATGGACTTATATATATAACCTTTTCTATCCTTATGTTTGAGACAGATAGAATGACCTATCATTCTATCACATGATCTACTAACACTTCACGAATAACAAATTCAACTTCATTTCTTTAATATATGAAGTGGAAATTGTTCAAGGCAAGAACAACTGTGAGATGGTACCAAAATCAGGTAAGTATTTCTTTTAATTCATCAACTTTAGGGAAATGATATTGAAAACCAAAACAAATGTTGTCATAGTGCCCTCATATCCGATAAATCAGATGGTACCTTAGATCATCACAAATTTATGGCTTTGTGATTGTTGGCTTTTTCATAGCCATGTTCTCTACCACTCTCCATCAGGACATGATGGTTAGATTTTTCTTCCATATCCATATTTTAACCTATGTTCTCCTATGTGGAAACCTAGTGATTAGTTAATTTGGGTAATCGTAATGTTTCTTACATTAGTTTTTAAAGATATTTTTGGTATTCCCTATTACGATGTAGGTATCTATGAAAGAAACTCTCATGTAATAAACCATTTATAACCTCGACGAATTTCGAGGGTGAAATTCATTTTAAGGGGACAGAATGTAACAACCCGAGATTTTATGAGAATTAATATTTTTAATTTCATTTATTTCTTATGTTGTACGCCACACCAATATTATCGTGCGCTATACGCAACACCGTATTAGCTTGCAGTATACGCAACACTATTCTTGGCTCGTGTTACACACAATTTCAAGTTCGTTTTCTAGAAATTATTTTACGCAACATTAAGTATAGACTTTGTTTAATGTATAAATGAAATATGGCTGTATTTTGTTATATGAAACAACAAAGGAGTCTTTCACTACACGCCACCCTGACTTGGCATTCATTAGACGCAATCACGACCTTCCTCGATAGCGTGTGCAGTATGCAATACCGAGTTTCACTAAACAACGATATATTGTTATAATATTATTATGGACAAGCCGTTATGAATAGTATTAACTAAATATTGAATTTTATAACATTATTATTAATCTTGCATATTTTATAGAACATGTTATGAGAACGAAATAATTTTTTCGGGTAAAATAAGTATTTTTCAAAAAATGCAGTTTTGTCGCCTTTTAATGGCGCACCCACTTTAAATCTAGTTTTTTACATGTTTATAAGTTCAATTTGACAAAATAAAACTCTTCCTTAGAATCAGGATATAGAAATTTAATTTGGATAAATTTTTCATATTATTCTGATAACTTTCATATTTTGATGAATAGTAAAAACACACTATATTTTAATTAAAATCAACTTTTTTCATCGCAATAATTTATATGGCTAGATTATATGATTAATTTATTTTAAAGTGTAATTATAATATATTTTTACCATTTAATCCAGTTTTTGTCATTGGAATTAATTTCACTTTGAAATTGGACATAAACAAGTGATGATCTTTTGATAGTTATTATTTCTTAAAAAATGGTATTTGTTTTGATAACGGGAATCACTTTTAAAATTAATTAATACAACATATATGTTTTGAATTTGGAAAAATAGACATCATTTTTGAATTTTTAATATCAAATATAGCTTAGGCTGAAGTTTTGGTATTTTTCTGAAAAACTTCAATTTTTGATGAATAGTAAAAACACTGAGTTTTTGGTTAAAACCCACTTTTTATTTAAATAATCATTTATTTTTTTTAAATTTATTGTAGGTAAAAATAGATACATAAAACTTATATAATTTCAATGAAATTAATTGGAATCATTTTATAATTACTTTAGATTTATAAAAATTGTATTGAACTTTTCACCGTCTTTTACCCACCTCCTAGGAGCTCTTGCAATTGTTCATAAAACATAATTTTACTGCTTCTATGAGTTTAATTTTGAACATCCGAGAGACACGGTTAATATCAAGGAGTAAAATGTGGTTCAATAAGATAAAAATATTTTTTGGTGAGTAGTAACTTTTTAGTTTTATTTACCACGGTTAAAAGAAAATAGGGTAATTCAAGGTTAAAAGAATATTACAATAATTTAAAATTACCTTAACACTTGTCCAAACCTTATTGTATGAGTAATGGACGGACATGGGCATCCATGGGTCGATTTTGTGACCCCATGGAGCCACTTATGAAAGACAATGACACATTAGATTAATTAATTTAATGTAAAGACAAAATTGGCATTAACAAAACTCTTTTAGTAACTAATTTTTATAAGTGGATATATAAATTATCTTTTAGAATATAAATATTCATTGGAAAGATAAAATTATTTCCTACATGTTGGTATTTTTTTATAATATTTATACATCATAAAAATTAAATTATTTATGACAAAATAATGATGCAGTATTTATCTCATTAATAAATGATTTAAAAAAATAAGATTACAATGATTAAAATTTTATCCAAAACATGTCCAATTCAGATTGGATGATTTTATTTCGACCATGAGTCATCTTATATTCATCTTTAATTATTTTGGGACCTTTTTAAACTGAATATAAGTTTATAATAAAATAATATTTCTGCACTTTCCTAAAGAGCCCCTCCTCTCCCTTATAAATTGAGACAACTTCTATGAAATTTCTCACACCTCTCAAGCCTTTTGGCTCGTCCAAACTCTACCTGACTAAGCTCCCTACATCCCTCCCATAACCCTATAAGCCTTACATTAGGAATAAGTCACTTCAAGAAGTCATTTTGGTTCAAACCAAAGGAAGTTACCTGAATTAAAGGTAATAGTTTCTCTTAAGTTGTTTTCTTTTATTCTACTTCTCCAACCCCTAAACTATTTTTAATCATTTATTTTGTGACAAAACCAGTATAATCAAAATACTAGAATGTTTTTATGAGAAGTATTAGAACTACACTTAAACACACCTCCATCTAATGGATGAAGAACATAATGTTTCTGTGATGGCAAACTAACGCCTCACGAAACGATGTTTATTCGATTATCTCCTACCGCCTCTCATGGTGGCCATTATGATGGAACTATATTTGTATATGATATATATTATGTTTATGATTTCCTTATGCTTCTTTATTTTCCAATTATATCAAGACTTTATTTTTTCAATGGTTGGTAAATACGATAATCTCATTTGAGGAAGTGCGGACTACCACCCCCTCAAATTGATGTGATTCGTTAATGCCTTATGTGGGATGTATAAAGGTTGGAGTTAATGATATTATATATGATATTATACTGGAATTATAATATACCTATGTATCATTATGTTTTAATTACATTAAAATAATAAATAGAAATGATAGTAGCATTCATGCGTACGTACGATTTACCATCTCCATGAACGGTGCATTTCATTTCTTACCTCCATATGTTATGTAATATTATAAATACATGTATTTTACGGATATATAATGAATATATATGATATATAAATCATTATTTACATTCTTTAAGTAAGTAAATAATGATATAAGTAATAATAACATCAATAACAACAAGTCCAAACACGTGCGATAAATAAGTTGATTTTACCCAAAATGTTTCTTTAACATGGGATTTACAAAAGAATGGGTAATATAAAGTCATAAGTGAACCATATATGATATCATAACAATGAATATGATTCTTTAATAAGTCAATGACCTTATTTAAATCATTATACAGGAGTTTCGGATACGTACGAAGCATATCAGACCTAAGGTAAGGGATAACCTTTCCAATCTCGTTCTTATCTGAGATTGTTTATTCGTAAGTATTTTCTAGGGTTATTGTTATCATCCAAGTCCATGTTTTCTAAAAGTGTTTTTATATATGTTTAATGTCATTTTTACCTATTTTTTCTTTTACTACATGGTATGTAAGGAATATTTCTTTTGTTTACGTTATGAGGTACTTTTTGACTTTTCCGAAAAAAGTACGAGGAGAATGTTTTTTAACTAATATGGAATGAAAGGATTTTTACGGTTTTATAAAGCCTTATTTTCATGAAGCTTTCTCCAAAATATTTCATGACTATTTTCAACAAAATATCTTTCTTTTAAAATTGCATGACATTTTGTGAAAATAAATTGATTTTGAAGAAGAAAGGATATTTTCCTCAAGAATTCATTTCAAGTACTTTATCAAAACCATTTTCCATCTAAGATGACATTATTTCATATGTGTATGTTTCAAGTATAATGTATCTATGATTTACATGGTTTAACTTTTCTTATGATGAAATGATATCCATTTTTTTATATGGATTATGTTATGATGGGATATTCTTTATGAGACCCATTTTTATTCTTTGGGTTATGATGAATGATTTATGTTTATGTTGTGGAACAAGTAAGAATGATTTCATTATGAGATTGGTGGGACCTATATCTACCTCCAATGCATTGGGTAAAGATTTATATCTCATGAGATAGACATGGCTGGAACGATAAGTAAATCTGGTTCATTAATAAAGGGCCGGAACGACAAGTAAACCCGGTTCAGTAAGGGACTTTGTCCACTAAGATGGTCTTGGAAGCAATGCCTTTGTTACTATGGAAGTCATATCATGTGCTTAATGTTTTTCCACAATTACATGTTTTATTCCCATTCTAGTTTATCATGATTAATGTTTCTTTGTGATCTATGCCTTATGTACTGCCATGTTTTATGTCATTGCCCATGATTTTGATATTTAAACATTATGTTCATGTTTTTATGTTCAAATGTATATGATTTGTTTTATTTTATCAATTATTACCCTTACTGAGCATCTGAGCTCACCCTTTATATGTTTTCTTTTCCCCAAGACATAAATAAAGGTTTTAGGTAAGAAAACAAAAGGGGAAGATCTTTATGGGAGATGTTGAAGATCTTTCACCACAATTAGAAGATTATATTCCGAGTTTCCAAAGAAACTAAACTATTACGGTCCTTGTGTGTCTGGTTTTGTTATGTATTAAGTATTCCGTAAAATTATATGTTTAGTTAGTGTTGCAATCGTCAATCCTGCTTAGTGAAACTGGGCCAAAGCCACCCCAGGATCATTGGACCACTACTCTAGTCCACCCTCCTAGTTACCCAGGCTTCCCTATTTGTTCTCAAACAAGTTTCAAGTTCATATCACACGTCACACTTATGCATTAAATCCAAACAAGGTACTTAAACACACAAAATCACCATTTTTCACACCAAAATATTCTTTTAAAAACATACGCACACCAAAAATATTTTCAATACTTAATATACATAGGTTATATAATCAATTGAACAATCTGAACAGTTTAAAAAGACACTTATTATTAAACAAACCACCGCTCACACACAAAAATACCATTTTCAAATAAGACGCAAACTAAATAATTTTTCATACACGTTTTACACCGATGACATGATTTAATAAAGTATTAAATATATATATATATAAAGAAATTTTAGAGAATGTCACAAGGATTTATACAAACTAAATTAACAATTTATACATTCAAACACATTCCAACATCACGGGAACTCGAATGCAATTTTAAAGTGTGACCTACACCAGAAAAATATTATCATGGAAAACCTAACACCTTTGTAAATAACAATTTCATAAACTACATAATTTAATAAGACAAAAAATAAAAGCTTATAAAAAAATTTAAAATAAGCCACATGCCATTACCCACTAAACCCACACAAAACCTTCTTTTAAGACCAAAATCACACAAAGTCATGTCAAAAAAAAATATTTCACCACTTGCAAAAATTAAAAATTTAACCAAATAATTTAAAAAATCACTAACAACTAACTAGAAATAAGTTATTAACAGAACACACACACGTAATATAAACATGCCACTAAACAATTTAAATATAAAAAAAACTTCAATGAAAACCAACTTTGAACTAAAGAAATTAATTAAATAAAATTATAAACAAAGCATGCAAATTAATTCATTAAATAATAATTTAGACGTGAAACCACCTACCTTAAAACAAGAATCATCTGAAGAAAGGTGTGAAATCACCATTTCACATCATCCAAACCTCATGAATCCTAGAGAGAACCCAGAATCTATGTTTACACCCAAAAATTTGATGCAAAACTCCCACCACATGCCAAACACACCACATGAAAAAGGAATATGAACCTGAAGTAGATTGAGTAAAAAACAAGGAAACTTGCTTGAGGTTTTACTGTCAAGGGGGAAGGGTCACCGAAGGATACTATCATCGAAAGAGAGTTGTGGCCAAGGGGAGCAGTGTGATGAAGATTGTGCCAACTAGGAAGATAAGGGCAGTGCAGTAGCTGTTCGAGGGAGGAAGGTCAGATGAGAGTTGGAAGGTCGTAGGAGTTTTGGGTGAGATGGGGTGGGCGTTGGGAGGCCAGTACGATGGGGATGGCTGGGAGAAGGAAAGTTTTATAAGTGGTTCGCACCAGCCAAAGAGGGGGGTCATGCCAGGATTGTTGTGAACAAGGGGGTGATGGGGGCGGCGATGGTTTTTCTGGGGAAGAGGCTGGGGTGGAAACGTATGTGGTCAAGAACGACAAAGTGGGGGGAGGCTGTTGACAGTGTATTCAAGTGAGTGTGACGCCGGCTGAAGAGTAGGCTGGCGACTGGCCATGGGGGTGGCGCGATGGGATTCCAATGGGAGGAGTGCACCACCATCAGCACCAGGGGGTAAGGGGGAGTTCAACGGGATATGGACATGGAAACCCTACCCAAAACATGATAAAAAAGAATAATAAACAAATAATATAAAACTAAAAGGAAAATTAAAACTAACAACAATAATAATAAAAATAAAACAAGAATATTAATTTTAATATTATTATTATTAACATAATTAAAACATTAATAAAAAGGATGATAATAATAATAATAATCTTAATAATAATATTATTTTTATTATTAGAACTCTTAATTCATTTTACTCTTATCATTTTATTTGGTGCTAACTACCTTATTCATCTCATTAAATAATTAATTAACCATACACTGGACATACTGAGTGGTGACATGGGAAAAGTTTCACATCTTCGATTGTCCCCTCGCCCATGCGTCGGATGCCGCTAGGAACAAAATATTTATTTATCATCAGAATATATAATTTCAATTGTGCTTTTCCCATAGTCCAACAAAGATTTTAAAGTCATATAAAATAATAAACTGTTAGTCACTTAATATAATATTAGAAATAATATTAATTATTAAAATATTAATATCAACTTAATAAAATTTATATTCTTAACACAATTGATAATAATAATAATGATAATATTCTCAAACAATATTAATATTATTATCATTAAAATAGTCTCTTAAATTTTACCACACTTCTTATTCTTATTTTATTTTATTTTTATTTTACCACACATATAATGTTATTTTTCCATTATTAATTCATTTTATTTAATTAGTTGTACATCGGGCAAGCATGCAGGGAACCAGATGAGGCTGCACGGTGACCCAGACGAAGCCGTGCGACTTCGACAGTGGCGCGTTGAGCGCTCTGAAAGACAAAGAAAGCATTTTTTTAAATAAAAACTCAAAATTATAAGTCATGCTTCAACCTATACTACATGATCCCGAGAGAATTAATTAAATAAATAATGGAAAAGAGGCGGGTGTGACACCCAATAACCAAAATTATTTTCTCATTTTGTACATTATTCTACATGGTAATATACATATGCTATGTAACTAGGTCCTATAATCCACAGTTAAATTGTCCCACAACCATGATGTAAACAAACTATTTTGTTTAAAAATATTTATCGAGGATATCCCATGGATTTGGATGATATCCTTCATGAATTTTTATCATTAACTCTCTAATTAATTTTTCTATTTGATTGAAAGGATGTGTGTTGACTTATTCAATCAGTGTATAATCCCATATATAAAATCATAACCTATCACTGATAATGGTAGTCCCATCAAAAAGTCCATCAATATATCATACCACTTCAACTTTTTAACCTCAATGAGTTGGACCACACATGTTGGGACCTGGGGGTCCACCATTACTTACAAACAACTAAGGATTTAGAATATAAATTTATCAATTGTTTACTTTATTCCCACCCACAAAAACTAGAAATGATGTTATTGGTACAAATTTTCTTCTACAAAATGCACAATTAATGTTGAATTATGTACCTCCTTTATAACCTCCTAATATAGAACAACTGGTACCACCATCAATCGGTGAAGGAGGATGACATGGTCCCCATATTTGTAAATTCTATATGGTTCATCACTTGAAAAAATATGGATGTGAAACATCTCACAGTCAAGTCTCTAAGATCCCACACATACTGAAGAAGTGTAGGGGAAACAATCAATGATATGAAATAAGGCATTAATCTATCTTCCAATAGGGGAAAATAAATTACTCCATCACCCCCATTTCCTCTCCCAGTAATTGTGAAAGTGATTTTTTATTTTGGAATCTACCACCAAATTCCCTTTTCCTAGAATATATACTATTTTAATGTCATAATAATATAATAATTTTAACCTATACCTTTTCCTCAAGTTCAAATCCCTCTAATAAAAGTTTTTTACAAGATTAACAATGTTAGGAAAATATAAGAGGGTTTGAATTGTTGTAAAAAAATATAACTCACAATTTTTTCCTTCCTCAATGTTTTAAATGATTAGAAATAAAATCTTATAAATGAATTTTAATACATAAGAGAATAAAAGAAAAATAAATGTTAAATAAAACTACATAAAATGAAGACTAACCAACTAAATTAGTACGAATTGTAGAAAATAAGTTTTTTTAGGAATTTACAAAATCTAAAAAAGTAAAAACATAAAAAAATGAAAACAAAAAAAAATTTAAATTGATGAAAATTGTATCGAATATAAATTAAAATACTTCAAAAATGATATTATTAATAATAACTTATAATAATTAAAGTATTCACATTAATAAAAATAGAAAATATGATCATAAATTTAATACATGTATCTTAAATCGAACTCACAAGTCCCTCGACTCTAAACCTAATAGAAGGTATCAGTTTCTTATCCATGGATACTCATTCATATTAACCCCATAGTCCCTAGAAAAAGACGTATTTTCATTCCCTAGAATCCATCCACACAATGAACATAACTATAAAAATTATTACCAAAAGATATTGATAAATTTTAATGAGAAACATCAACAATGCATGATCTTTCCTAAGGTATTTTAAGAAAATAAAATTAGAATTTATCTAGAAAAAAATATTACAATCTTAAAAGCAATTGTAAGACTTTTATATTTATTGAGTAATCATTCTATAACATCAAATCCATTATCAATTTTTTTATACATCCACATAAAAAAATAAAATTTCTAGATTTCAAAAAAATTAGTTTCAGTTGCAACATCATCAAAAAAACAAATCCATCTTTCAATGGATTACACAATTCTCTCTAAAATATAATAAAGTTAACCTACATTACTTAAATGATCCATATTTTGGTGAAAATAATAAATCATAAATTCTCAGTTCTCCAAAATCTTATATTTTCAGCATCAACTAATGGAATTTTATTTTCCAAAAAATCATCATGCATAAAAAATAACTAAAAACCTAGCTTCATGTTTTGTCAAGGTCATATTAAATGTATTTATATTTTCAAAACATGCATGATAATATGTATTTAACTTAACAGTCAAACCCACTTTTTAAAGTTACCAAACACACATGAAATTTCAAAATTTATACTGAATTTGAACTAAATACTCTCTATAAGTTTTTATGAGATAATTTTATTCCCCTTTACTCAGAAATTTAAAAATAGACTCATTATTCATAAACAATATTAGTAGAATAAGTCTCTTTTTTGTTTAATGAAGAAACCCTTATCATTTTAGGAAATTTTCCTCCCTTAGTTAAAAATAAAAAAACTTATACAATTTTAACTAAATTTATACCCCTATGTAATTTTCATAAATAAAACCATGAGAAATAAGAAAGATAAAATAGATGTAGAAAAAAATAATTTCTATGAAACTTAATTCATTAAACAAATACCCTCTTTAATTTAAATATATCTCCCTTCAATATATAATAAATATATATGGATAACTATACAAAAAATTATATTACATTTGAAATTAAAATATATATATATATACATAACAAAAAAATAAAATCAAAAGAATACAAGAATTTTTTTTTGAATCTTTCAAAAGTTTTCTCCCAATACCTACAAATGATCTTGTTATTTCAAATTTTTCCATGAAAAAATATTCAATGTTAAAATTATTATATTACATAACATTAAGGTAAGATTCCAGTAATATACTAAAGAAAATATCTCTTTCTCTTAGGTGTTAATAAAATTAATAAAACCCAAAATGTTGATGTTTTTGGGTTATTTTTGTAAGATTATAACCAAACATGAATTGTAACTCATAGATACTCATGTATATTAAGATTAAATTAAATTTTAAATTCTGTTAAATGTAATTATAGTGAATGTAATTTTTTTATAAAAACTAAGGAAAAATATGAAGTACCTACGTATGTGTTAGTATACTTATAAGAAAATAAATTACCTCTTTTTCATTCAAGTATTATTTCATTGTTATAAGCTAGATTAAAGAAGAATTTTTTTTAAAGATCACTATATATTTATTATTCCCATATTCTATTTGATATATTCTAATCTATCAGAATTTAAAGGCTTGACGACAATTTCAGTAATTTAATTTTCATATTTGATATTGTCAAGAAAAAATAACTAATTTTTGGCATGATTCTGCATTAAATAGTGTCTTACATATATGTTTTTTTACATGAGTGATGTTATATGTTTATATATAAGAAAATATAATTTTTTTCACAAATAATTTATGCATAATTGAAATTCAAAAAAAATCAATGAGTGAGTACTGCATCCACATCACATAAGTGAAACAATGTCGAACTTACACATATTCATCTATGATAGTATAAAGTTAAATAAATTTTTATATCTTAGGTGACCAAGAAACTAAGGAATCCCATATAAAATGGAATGTTCGTGAAGAACTCTTCTTATTCCACCTACAACCTCCAATGTTAGAATATGAGAAACTTTTAATGATAAATTCATTTTTATCATAATAAAATATGTAAAGAACTAATGTAACATTAATATAATAGAAAATATATGTAATGAATTTTAAACAAAATTCCTTTAGGTATTTTTAAAATATCACAAAATAATAATAAAAATATAATATCTATTCATCTATCCATTAGATATTATAAACAACTAATCATTCTAATATAATGATTTTTACAAAAAAAGTTACTCAGTTTCAACAAGATATAGTTTAAAAAGTATTCCTACCAGAGTTCCTCATCTATAATTATTTTCATTTCAAATTTTTTTATTAAATCATTAATTAATTTATTTTGAGTTAACATATTTCCCTTCAGTTTCTAAGAAATAAGAAAATGAAGGGAAAATTTATGTGAAACAATGATAATAATATCAAATTCACTTTTATATGTCACAAAACCCATCAAAAATAAGTTTTAATTTTAATAAAAAATAATAATTTCATCAATATAAAATTGAACAAAAATAGTTACTTTTAAAATATTATTGATAAAATATGTTTGAAAAAAAATTAAACCAAATTATTTTTATGTAAAATTTTGGTTAATATATAATTACATGAACTTTGGGTTTATGTATGACCATAGAGTTCTCTAACAAGTTTATATATGTTTTTTAAAAATTTAACATCATAAAAATTAGGGAGTTTTTTAAAATAAAATTCCTTCATAGCATATCCATTATGAAATTCCATTTTCACTTCCACATGAAATAATGTAAATTCAATATTTTCTTTAATGGAATGTATGATCTATATATAATATATACTATATACTCATGAAAAATGTTCTTTGTATTCTATTTATTATTCTGAAAAATAACCCTTATAAATAAGCCTTTATTTATTACTTTCGATAGATTAATTTTCGACATATTTATTTTGAAACCCCCATTTTAATAACATTACAAGAGGATTTTTTTCTGCTCAACTAGAGTCCATATTTTATTCCATTAAAATTGATTAAAATATTCTTGCATATTTCTTTTCAATCATTCATTACCCAAGGAAGCATGTTCCATTTTAGGCTAAAATTGTGATAAGAATGCGTGTTGAGTTCATTGATTTCCCATATTCCATGAACCACATTTACTCATAACCCTCCTATCCATACTGTGAAGAGTGGTATATGACCCATGAATCCCACTGCTAATAGACCATGTGTCCTGAACTAACATTAAGGTTATATAACAAAAAATTGTGAACATTTCCATTTTAATGTAAATTTGACGAATAAGATATAAGATTATATACATTGAATAAATCCATATCATAAATAAATAATAAATCCATTACTCATGGATTTAATTTCATACATATATAGAAAGGATAAAAATAAATACAAAAAAATCTTGGTAGCAACAACAAATTTCAAACACTCTTGATCAAATCCATGAGTAAGTATACCCAAGTCCGTCACCAACTATCTCTTGAAATCCTGAAAAATATTTACCTATTAATATAGTGATCACATAAGTATATTTAGAATTATCCTACTAGAAAATTCTCATTAAAAACATTAAATAATAACACTAAAGCCTAGTGAATAAACAAATGAAACTAAACCATCACCTATGTTTGTAAAAATATTATTCCATAATATCCATGTATTTATCACCATGTATCTTATATAGGTAAGAACATCGAAATTAATTATAAATTTAGATAAAGGTTTCCCCACTTCCACTCCCCCATAGGTGTGCCACACTCACTCCAAAATAACTCAAATCATATTCTCATCGATATCATAAATCATCCAGTATCAGATATGTACATATCAAAACCATTATTAATACTATGTATCTTGTAATAACCACATCATCACCATATCATCTATAACCAAGTATGAGTTCCAATGTTTCTAAATTTTTTCAGCATACAATTTCTAGCCCTCTTGAAATTGATTATCAGAAATCAACTACAATAACCCTTGAATTTGATTTTTTTGGTGTTGATTTGGATATAGATATATACAAGGATTATGTCACACCTCTAGTAGAACCTGTTTCACTAATATTCCTGCATCAAAATACTAATTTTTTCAAATCTATGTTTCTTCGAAAAGTTAAAAACACACCTACCTAGATTGATTCTTGAGATTCTATTTTTCTTTATGAGCATAAATTCTTCTTGACGAATCTTTTGGGAGCCCCTTATTTTTTAACCTAAACCTAAATGACTATAAAATACTTAAAAATTGATTTTGGGTAATGATTTCTCCTATTAACTTGAAGACTCCTTAGAGCAGTTCCTTAAATATAATGAGGTTTCCTAGGTATTTTTATAGTTAATTAGTTTTTTTTCCAAATTTAATATATTTAGGTGACTATTAATTTTAATTCATTATTAAAAATAGTTTAAAAAACACATGTTGTGGTTTATTGAAGATAAAATTATCCCTCCTTATGACTTAGGTTAGTTTCTATGGTATTCAAGTTAGGGAATTTAAAAACTTCATTACATGGGTGGAAAGTAATTATTTTATTCCATTCAATAAAACAATTTGTTTCTATTTCAATAATGTCTAACAAAAGGATTTAAATTCATTGATTCAGGGGATCCAACCCATGATTTGTCTTTATTTTTCCCCTTTTTTAGTAAAGAGATTCTTGCTCTTCATTTTCTTCATTTTCTGATAGATTTAGTTTTTTTCCTTCCAAGTCATCATTTTTCTTGTTGTCACTGGAGGAGTAGAACTCTCTCTTATTCTGAATTCTTAAGAAAATTCATTCTAGAGACTCACATGGATAAATTCCCTAAACAAATACATTTGTTTTTTCATTCCATTTGATTTTAATTTTTTGAATTAATATTCTAATATTCTTCATTTTTAAAAGTCTTGAAGCAGAAAAAAACCATAGGTTTTCACTCAAGGCTGAGTTGGATGACTAATTTTTGGTTAACTAAATTAGAAAAGATTCATCAAATTAGGGTGTTTAAATTTTTAAATTTATTTAATGCTCTTCTCTATTAATTTCTGAAAAAAAAGTCACTATTTAACATCATGCGGTGATTCACTACTACGGTTACTCATTAGATTGGAAGTGGTTTTGAGTCATTGATGTTCTTCTTCTATAAGAAATTTTACTATATAATTGGATTTTTTATAGAAATTGATTTTCATTGATTTAAAATCTCTTTATATTTGAAATTATGTGTGGTGGGGTATTACCCCTACTTGTTTTTCGTTAAATTAATTTTCATGGTTCTGTTTCTCTTTGTTAGTTTTTTAGCATACCTCTAAACATACTATTGAAAATCATTTTGAATCATATTTCTTAACTTGATTACACCCAATTTAAATGTACTCATTTTTCATGTGATACTATTTTGAACATAATTTAAAATATCTATTCACTGGATTAATAATGAACCAAGAGTTTTTATTGTAAAATATTTATTGTGGTAATCACACTATTTGAACATCATTGTGACCCTTCGACGTATCACATTACTATAGTGTTGAAAATATATTCGAGCTTAAAAATTCAAATTGTCTTCTGTACTTTAGAATTCAACTTTGCAGATAATGTTAGGTCCTAAGTTTGGGGAAGATGGTCTATATATTTTTGATCTTATTTGTGTTTTAATGTTACCCCATCGAATCCCTTTGTCATTTTATAAATCTTTTTTAAGAAAAATGGTCAAATATTTTAAAAATTATTTTGCAGTCTTATGGTCTTTAGGCATCATACTATATTTAAAATCAGCATTTCCTAAGGAAAATTAATTACTAGTAGTTAAGAATTTATTTGAATAGGAAATTTTAGAGGTTGAATGATTAAATAATGAAGTTGAATTTTTCTTTTATGAATGTTGTGTTTAGGAACTATGTTTGAGAGTAATATATGATGCTTTTTTGGTGTTATGATCATACCATTAGGAGACTATAAGTTTGATCATTATACTATGGTAATCACTTTTTAATTATAAAAAAATAAATCACCTAGTTGAACCAATTTAAATTGCAGTTATATAATATTTTGAAAAAAGAGTAAAATGGGAATTTGGAAGCCCATAGTGAACCTATGGGACACTAGGAACTAAGTGTGTGTGAGTAAGACCAATATGAAAATTAATTAAGTTCATATGCATAGTTTTAAGAACAAGTTAAATTGATGGGTAATATTCAAAATAATAATAAAACTAAGAATGTGGCTATTAGTAAAAAACAATTTCATTATGGTGATGGGAATTTTGAAAGCTTGATGAAAAAGAGGAAAATATATTTATATAAAAATCATTTATGTTCTATCAATATGGTGATTAAAAAAATTAATTAGATTTTTCTTTCCAGAACTAATGAGGAGATCAAAGTATAAGGTACCTCTTGTTAGGTTCTTAATTCCACTAATATTAAACCTGTAATCACTTATAGATTTAGAACTTGTATAGAAATTGAAGTAATTATTTATATAGATTCATGTATGTGGACTCACATCCTCATAAGTGAAAGATTCATTCTTCTTTTGAACTTCTAGTGGGTATATTTAATAAGGCATTACCTCATTTGATTAATTCATTTGAAAAGCCTAAATCTCATTCTATGTTCCTCTGATCTTCAATACCTGTACATTACTATTTTTGAGCTGAATATAAAAAATCATGTTTCTATTTTTCAAAATAAAAAAAAGCATGGTATTGAATGAGGAAAATCAATGACTAAGAGTGGGTGGATTTGATGGTTCCTTAATATCCAATGATTATCGACATCATTTATTAATGTTTTTAATAATTTAATTAAGTGTGCCTAGTGTTTTTGTAAAATAATTTCATTTTTGTGATTTTATATTTTAATTTTTTAATTAATCAAATTTTATTTTTTATCTTGTATATTTAGTGTTTAAATTCATTAATTATGTTTTTCTTTTTCCCCCAATCTAAATTCCCTAATTACTTGTTATGTTTTAATTATGCTTAAAATATTAATTTTATTTTTTTATCAATTAAGAATTTATCAAGTATATATCTAATTAACTGATTCTTTAATTTCATTTTGTAATCTTGATAAAAATTCACTTTAAGTATCAATTTAAGTAATTAGTTTCATTTCAATGATTAATTTAAATCATTTAAATTAATTTTTAATGTCAATTTATTATTCTAGTTTGAAATTTTTATTTAACTCTATATAACAACTTAATTGAGACTTTTAATTTAATATTAGTTTTAAAAGATTAATTTCATGTTAATTAAATTAATTAATTATTCAATTGTCTTTCATTTATATCATTTCAATTTCATTTAAATAACTAATTAATTAAATTATCAAACAAAATTCTCATTTTATTAATTTAATAATTTTAACATTGTTCTCTATTAATATATAATTTTAATTTAGTTATAGTTCGATAGACACAATAATTTTTTACACTGCCAGAAATAATGGACCATTACACTTGTTGCTTCCACACCTCCTCATATCCCCAATAGAAATTTCTTTGCCAAATTTTTGGTTCACACTACTACTGTGAGACATTATTGGGTCTCTCAACTCACTACTGGAGCCTTCACATTACCAGTAGAAATATCCATCTACACACCGCTTTTATATTGACACACTATAAACTTGATTGATCCAAAACTTATAGAAGAAAAACGAGGCACTGGCATTGCTTCAGTATAATTTCACACCACCAATATACAGTTTCACACTCACCGTTGTAGTTTTTTACACTGCCAACCCAATGGTGTCTTGACGCACCATCACCCCAACATTCCACCTCCTCATCGAGACACCTTTATAATATTATATCTCTTTCAAACCACCATACCCACAAAAGCCACTGTCTGATGGCATCTCGCGACCCACTATCAAGAGTTCTTACTGCCACATATCAAACCATAATTAAAATAGATATTCCTGATCAGCTCAATATGACCCAGTAAAATCAATCCAATCAAACCATATCCAAAAAAACTATTAAATTTAACCATAGAATCCCATGCACACTACCCTAGAAGATGGCCAAACACCACTGCCACCGGTGACATCTGGATCTGAAGTAGTCTCCATCACTCGGTTCTTCAACCCTCCGCATCCATGAAGAATTCTATGTTTAACTAAGTGGGAGATCCATCAGCGCTTGTCGTGCCAATGTTGTGTGTCCATTGGAAGAGGAAGAGCCACCACGATGAGAAACTAATGCCACTGAAACCTCGATCTATTCCATTACATATACCTGAGATGATCTTAGGAGGATGTCGGTGCTATTCGAGCTATGTCGCTGCCTGAGCAAGCTAAAACCAGCGTGAGCCAAGACCAACTCTCGCATAAACCACAAAAAGATGCCGACATGAGCCACCGCACACCATCATAGGGAGAGGCGAGTGAGCCAATGTTTTCTTCTCTAAGAATCCAAGAAACCCCCTCCCCACAGGCTACACCTAGATAAGGGGGAATAATAATAAAAATAAATAAATAAATAAATAAAAGATAAAATAATTAACAAAAATAATTAATAAAATATTAAAACTATAATAATTAATAATTAATAATTTTTTTATTAAAATTAAGTAGTTTAATATAATAAATAAATTTAAAACAATAACATTAAAACTAATAATAAATAAAATAAGTAACTAATAATTAATTAACATAATAAAATTTACTAATAAAATATAATAATTACAATCATAAAATTATTTGATTAAGATAAATAACATAATATTAATTATAAAAAAATTATAAAAAAATACTATAAATTAATTAATACATAATAATTTGATCTAATTATTCTAATTCTAATTAATTAAATAATTTAATACTGAAGTTAAATATTTATGTTAACATTTAATAATTATTGTTAGTATTTATTGTAAAGTAACCAGCTGATATAAAATCCATGTTCAACCCAACTGCTTGTGGAATTTAGTTAGAAGTGATTTGATAGAGTCAAATACAGTAAAATGAAGTTGAAAGACAATAACAAGGGTTCAATAATTTCTAGCACAACAAAGCTAACTCGGTGGGTAGGAGTGTGAACAATATAGAACCTGAAAAAAAAATTAAAATTAGAAAGGAAAACAGGGGTGCTAGGGGATCCTATTCATTATTCATCACCAAAATCTTGGAGACCCATAGACCAGGAGCAGAAGAAAAATCAGGAGGAGCGGAATAGAGCATCAGCAATATAGATTTCTGTCTATTTTTGGGGAGATCTCTTTTCCCCTATTTTCATTATTTCTTTCGATTATAATTTGTACTCTTTAGATTATTTTATATGAATATAGGAAAATAATTTTGTGTTTGGGGGGTTTCTAATCCACTTGGTATTTTCTTTTACTTCTTCACATTGTTCTTTTTCTAATTTTAGAATTGATCGTCATGATCAATTCTCGAATCATTAAAAATGTTTCGTAATTTTTTTCAAAATAAAAAACATTAGAAATGATCAGTGAGATCACTTTCAATTATTTTTCTTCTACTCTAATTTCAAAAACATCAAAAATAATTAGGAAATTTGTTTCTGGTCACTATAACATCAAATATCAATTTCTGTTTAATGTCTCTTATAATGATAAATTCCAAAATTCATTTTTGAACGTGGTTACTCTTTTGGTGAGAGAAAGTGATCCAACCCATTTTCAATGTTGTTAATTAAAAAATACTTTATTGAAAGAAAAAATCATATCAACCCAATAATTTTATTTTTCCCCCAAGAATATATTTTGATGTTATTTCCTCATTCTATCGTCATGTTTCATGGTCATCCTTTCTTTTATTTTCACATGTTTAATGAATTACACCCCCATATAAATATATTATTCACATTATTTTTAAAAACATAAATTAATTTCTTGTTGTTTCATTAGTTTGTAACTAAAAAAGTAACCGTAAAACATTCACCCTTTTTCACAAGGGATTGAACATTAACTACTTCACTAGTGTAGGTTTATAAAATAAATTAACCTTTCTAACGACCTTCATCCCTATCAATATCTAAACTGATTGGTCCTTTGGGATTTTAATACTTGCAGTCATTACTATGTAATAAAATAATGCATTGTTTCTGAGCTTATGGGGTTAGGGTATTATAATTATCATTAAATGTTAATTATTTCATAATCACATGAATATTTAAGGTGCTATAATATATGTTCCATAATTATTTATGATGTTCCAAATCCATTCCATGTGGGTTTTAGGTATGTTTTTCCATATCACCCTTATTTTGATATGTTTTAACAAATAAAATGTGTTATATTAACAATGAGTTAAATAATAATTTTACCCCCAAATATTCGAGGGAAAATTTTATATACTTATTTATTTTATATTATATAGTAATTTAGTTTCTATAACTATACAAGATTAAAATTTTTAGCATCAATTATGTAGTTGGTTAAATCGACATAAATAAGAACATGTTATAATCAATAGAGGTGAATTATTAGGAAGTGTTTTTTGTAATATCACTAATCATGAAAAATATTTATATTATTTAGATATTATTAAAAAATAAATTATAATTAATAATTTTTTTATAATGAATATAAATGAAAAATAATGATAAGATGTTATCACTTATAAAGAATAAATTGTATCTCCTATTAGAAAAATTCTTAGTTTTGAAGGAATTTTTAGAATATATAGGGTCTGAATGCTAAATAATTATGTATAGTATTAATAGTTAATAAAATATGGATGTTTAGGCAGGATAATTATAATTTTATGTGTATATTTTTAGGGGATATTGAGGGGTACCTTTATAAGTTAGTGGATTGGTATTCTTTAAAATACTAATGACTTAATGTAAAGAAATAAAATTCTTTTTCAATGAAAGTGGATCTAAATTTGAAAAAAATGAATAAAATATGTTTGAGGAAAGATAAATAACACATAAAATAGTTTAAAGACACCTTTTATGATATTTTTGGTCTTTCCCACTTGATTGGACTCCTTTACCCAATTTTAGCCGTTACTATTAAAACTAACTTTTACCTTCGTAACTTATATTTATGCCTAAAAAAATTAACTTATTACATAATATTTAAATCATGAATCAAAAAATGATATAATTATTATTTTATAAATTTTTAAAATTGGAAAAAATTAATTTTAATATAAAAACACATAGTTCAAAAAAAACTTTCCAGAAAAAATGTAATTTTAATAATAAAATGAATTGATTATTATTCCATACCAAGTAATAGTCTATAAATGAATACTAATTTTTTTCTAATGTATATTTGATCATACCACAATTTACTGTGTCATTTTCACCCTTACACTATTGTATTAAACTGAATTTTTATTGTAATTTCAAATTAAAATAAGAAAATAAACATCATGTTTGATTAAATTATTATTTTTATCACTATTTAAATGGTAAATTTTACTTGGTTTAATAATTTCATTGAATGTGGAGGTGATTTAGAAAATGAATGATGAAGTCTAGGAAAAATGGGCCAAACTGGGCAAGACCCAAGCACACCAGTGGATCCATCCACACACGGCTACTAGAACGTGCATAAAAATGGGATGAAATTTTGTGGGATGGTATAAAATTAATTGGGATACATTTCATATGAAGGTCTCAAAGACTCATTCTTCCATATAGTAGCCCATCTGACCTGATCTTTCTAGCATATCTAATCAACACAATGTCAAATGCAGTGTTCTGTATGTTATCAATTTCTCAAGATTTATTTGTCCAAATGGTTCCAAACATTTGGTGAAGATATTAATGAGGTGTGGTAACATGTTTCTAGTTTTTTCAAAAGTGAGATTCGACTATCAAGTGGTTTAAAATTGTCAGCCAAGTGGTTTTACCCAATTTTTCTTCCCAAGAACACCTTCTATTTTGCCTATAAAAGAGAAGCTTGGGATTCTCAATTGAGAGTTCAAAACAGAAGCCAAGATCTGTCATTCTGGAGTCCTATAGAAGTATCTTCATCATCCTAGAAGTTATGTAGGCCCCTATACTCATAGGGGGATCACAGATGAAGGAGTCCCCCCAAGCCTTCTCCTCCTCTCAATGGTGAGATAAACGGTGGACGATTATTTCGAGGGAGATACACAAACTTGGAAGGGTGTTCAAGAACATTTTCATATAATGTATTTGTAAATTTTTTTGTTTAATATTTCACTTATTTTTTATCTTGAAATGATTCTCCCTAATTACATTTCATTTGATATAATTAAGTCGAAAACGTTTTATTTCAACACTAATTGGGTTTAGATTTCAAGTGGGAATCTCGGGTTGTTCCGATTGGACAACAGAATAAACATATTTATCTCAAACATACCTAACATTTAATTATTCTTTGGTAGGACATTTATTCTATTTTTGAAAACCAAATCTTGGAAACACATTTTTTGTGTCAAGGGGTGGTTCTTTAAGCATCATTTGAAGAGGCCATAGGGGAGTCAATATCTTGACAACCTTCAACCAAAGAATTGAACAAAACTAAGTACAATTTTTAAAACTATGAACTATAAAAGATGTGTAGTGAACATGAAATGATTTTCTTCTCTCATAATTTTTAATACACCACCTTTATTTATCAAGTATTTAACTCTTTAATTAAGTAATTTACATAAAATCCGTTTCAAAAAAAACCACCTCTTTTAGTAATTCTAATTAAAAAGACATACTCAAAACATATCAACACTCCTTGAGATAATACCTAGGGTCTTACCTAGACTATAAATCAACCATAAAATCATAATAAATTTTATGTGTCATGATAGTACAGTCAAATTTTGGCGTCGTTTTCCAGGAGGGATTTGGTTTTAGTGCGTCTTTTTGATAATTTTCTTTGTAAATTTTGTGATTGTTTTTTTCTTCTACCTTTACATTTATTTTTTTTGTTCTAATTTATTTATTAAGTAGTTTATGTGTATGATTCATTCTACTCTGGGATACTTACTACCTTTTGAACCCGTACTAGAGAGGATCCTACATTAGTGACCCCGAGATACAGAAGAAGAACCTTTAAAGGAGGACGCCCAAAACGTCAACACTCATCTTGATACTTCTTCTTCATCTTTGTAAAACCACATTAAAGAAGAAATTAATGTGAGTAACATGGTTGAAAAAATATAATACTAAAATAAATAAACTTTCCTAATTTTGATATCCAACCCACCTATATTAAATTACAAGGCCAGGAAGCAAATTTTGAACTAAAATTTGGTTTAATGCATCTATTAACATGATTCCATGGACTTCCTGAAGAGGGTCCACAAAATAATTTAAAAGAATTATATATTGTTTTTTCTACATTAAAACTTGCAAAGGTGGATAAATAATAAGTAAAGATAAAGTAATTACCTTTTCATTAGAAGACACAACAAAAGATTGGTTATATTATGTTAATTCACCAATAAGAGGCTGGGAAGACATGAAACTATTTTTCATGAAAAATATTTCCCTGCCTCTCGAAGTGCAACAATATGGAAAGAAATTTGTGGGATAAGACAATCTCAAGAAGAAACATTACATGAATATTGGGAATGCTTTAAAAGGTTATGTTCATGTTGACCACGGTAGAAAACAAGTGATTAACTTTTAATTCAATATTTTTATGAAGGTTAAATCTCTATTGGTAGAAATATGATTGATGATGCTGAAGGTGGTGCACTAGTTTATAAGACCCCAATTGCTACAAGAACCCTAATTCGGAACATGGCACAAAACACACAACGATTTTCTTCAGGGTCCAATGTACCGATTAGAGGTTTCTATAAGGTGAAAAGTATAGAATTCGCGAAGAAGGTGGACCTAAAGATCGAAGAGGTATGTACCCTTCTTCGACAACTTTCTCTTTCTCAAGGGAAATCCCAATCTCCTCCTCCCATCCATTGTAGTATATGTTCTTCTGACACCCTCTACTCTTACCAATGTCTCCAATTGAGGGAAACATCTGAGAGTTGTGAGGTAATATTTCTAGGCCTCCCCTATAACCAAACCTTTAGGAAGTCACCTTATTATCCATCCATACCTGGGTGTAAGGAGAACCAAGAATATAGCCAAGGGGGTATTCAAACCAAACTCAACAATAATGGATCCATCCAGGGTAGACTATTCATCCACCACCACCACCCAGAAATCATCACCCACCCCAATGGCCTTTCCAAAAAACCCTCTAAAACTCGATCCTAGCCTAGAAGATATGATGAAATAAATGGATTCCAACATTATCCAATTCCAATAAACCACTCAGGTAGCTATATAAGACCTCAAACCCCAATTAGGCCAACTAGATAACTTAGTGGGTGAAATTCAAAGTCACAGATCTTGTAAACTTCCCTCTCAACCATTAGTTAACCCTAGGGCTAAAGAAAATGTTAGTGCAATCACCCTTAAGAGTGGAAAACAACTAAAAAGTAAAATGAATCTTCCATTAGGGTCATCCCCTTTATAGGAAACCTCCATCCAAACCAATAAAAATGTTCTAAATGTTGAAGAACATTGTCCTGGGAGAATTTTTTCTAATGGAAAGAGTGTGTATATTGATGAGTCACTTAGCCCAACCATTCGTCTTCCATTTCCTCAAAGGTCCACCAAACCAAGAAAACAAAAGAAAACTGAAATTGATAAGGAAATATTATAAATTTTCAAGAAAGTGTAGGTTAACATCACATTGATTGGTGTTGGGAAGAAAATTCCATGGTACGCCAAGTTTCTAAAGGAGATGTGTATACACCAAAGGTGATTTGAGGTGATGAGAAAGTGATCTTGGGGAGGAATGTTTCATAATTGATAGAGCCATCACTTCCCACCAAGTGAAATGATCATGGAACATTCTCTATTATGTGAACCATTAGGGAGTATAATTTTTCTAATGTTATTATTTATTTAGGTGCTTCTATAAATGTGATGCCTCACTCTATTTACTCTACATTGCAGGTCGGAGAACTAAAGCCCACTGGAATTATTGTTCAACTGGCTAACTGATGTACTGTACACCCATTTCGTGTGTTAGAAGATGTTCTTATGAGGGTCCAAAATTTAATTTTTCCTACTAACTTTTATGTGTTTAAAATGGAAGATGGTGGGATGAATGGACATGCCCCAATTATATTGGAGAGACCCATCTTGAAAATCACCAAAAGCATAATTAATGTCCACAATGTTACATTATCTATGGAATTTGGTGGTGACATAGTTCATTTCAACATCCTTGATTCCATGAAGTACCCCTCAGAACAATATTCCTCTCTCTCTATTAATTCAATTAATGTACTCCCTACCCCTGAAAAAACAATTTTTCTTTCCCCCGATCCCATTTTTGAGATTTCTTAGTTGATTGAAATTCTAGGTAATGAATCTTTCATTTATTGTTGCGTTGGTCTATAAAAGTTTCAAGCATGTTTATTAATTGATAATTTCTTAAACACCAAGGATCCAATGACCATCGATGATACTACTAAGGTTATAAATCTCATTCCTCATATGTGATTGATACCATTGAGCAGTTAGATGATATCATTGAACTCTCACTTTCAAATACACACCCATCAATCCAAAATCCACCTGAATTGAAACTGAAACAAATGCCTCAAGATTTAAAATATTCATATCATGAGAATGGAAACAAGTTTCTTGTCATCATTGTTATTTCACTCCCTCCAGAGCATGAATTGTGACTGCTTGACAAATTAAAGGAGTATAAACAATATTTGGGATGGACAATTACTGAAATTCATTATATTAGCCCATCAATTTGTACACATCATATTTTGTAAAATTATGAGCCAAAACTAGTGAGACATCACAACATCGATTGAACCCAAACCTTATAGGAGTTGAACAAAATGAGGTAACAAAATTATTGGTTGCTAGAATCATTTACCCCATATTTGACAGCCAATGGGTCAGTCCTATTCAAGTAGTTCCTAAAAAACTACCCTTATAGTAATCAGAAATGAAAACAATGAATTGGTTCCAACTCGGATGCAGAATAGTTGGCGTGTCAGTATATACTATTGCTGATTTAACCAACACACTAGGAAAGACTATTTACCTTCTCCATTCATTGACCAACTTCTAGAGAGTCTAGTGGGTAAGTCCCAATACTATTTCCTTGATGGGTATTCTAGATACTTTTAGATTCATATTTCCCTCGAGGATCAGAAAATGACAACCTTCACTTTCTCCTTTGGCACATTTTTTATAGAAGGATTCCATTTGGTCTGTGCAATCCTTCAGGTACATTACAACGATGCATGGGTAGTATATTTTTGGATTACCTAGAGAATTGAATGGAAGTATTCATGGATGATTTCACTATTTACAGATCCACTTTTGATGAATGTTTGAGTAGTATTACTTCAGTCCTACGTCGTTTTATTGAAAATAATCTCGTATAAAATTATGAGAAAAGCCATTTCATAGTGCAATAAGGTATAGTTCTGGAGAATTTAATTTTTGGGGATGGTATCCAAGTAGATAAATCAAAAGTCGATGTCATTTCTTCCTTACAATTCTCGAAAAATGTAAGGGATTTTCAGTCATTCCTAGGTCATGCAGGATTTTACCGTCGTTTCATTCATAACTTTAGTAAAATTACACTCCCCCTCTCCAGATAACAGCAAAAAGACACGGAATTTGTTTTTTATAAAGATTATGAGGAAGATTTTAATATGTCAAAATGGAGTCTCATGTCACCCTTGGTAATCTAACCACCTCGGTGGGATTAACCGTTTGAGGTCATGTGTGATGCCTCTAACTAGGCAGTTGGGACAGTCTTGTCACAAGGGGTCGATCGAGCCCCACATGTCATTGCCTATGCCTCATGTACTTTGGACCCTTCCCAAGAAAACTACACCAAAATGGAAAAATAATTCCTTTCCATTGTTTTTCCCTTGGACAAATTCAGGTTATAGCTTTTGGGGTCCAAATTCATTGTGTTTTTAGACCATGCATCCCTCTGGTATCTCCTTAAGAAACCGGAAGCAAAACCATGTCTCATTCAATGGATGCTCCTAATTCATGAATTTCATCTAGGAATTAGAGATAAAAATGGATCAGATAATGTGGTGGCTGATCATATCAGTAGGATTCCCCCATTCGTGTACATTTAATCAACCCCTTGTATTCCTATAAATGATATGTTTCCCAATGAGAAATTGTACTGTGTGCAAGATGTTATTCCTTGGTATGATGAAATTGTAAATTATTTAATAGAATATTTCATTCATAATAATTTCAATAAAAAACAATCTAGTCATCTAAAAAATGAGTCACGTTGGTACAATTGGGATCACCCCTACCTCTGACGCACATGTAGTGATCAATTCCGTAGGCGTTGTGTTCTTGATAGTGATTTTCAGTCTATCCTTAGATTCTGTCAAACTATTTCTTGTGGGGGCCACTTTGGTCCCCAATGGATTGCTCGCAAAGTCCTTGATCTAGTCTCTTTTGGGAAACACTTTTTCAAGTTGCCCATGATTTTTTCAAATCTTGTCCTCATTTTCAAAGAATGGAAAATGTCTCTAAATGAAATGAAATTCCAGAGTAACTGTTTCACATTCATGAAATTTTTGATGTTTGGTGCATTGAAATTATGGGTCCATTTCCCAATTCCTTTGGAAACATGTACATTGTTCTAGTGGTTGACTATGTGTCAAAATGGGTAGAGGCTTGATCCACAAGGATAGATGCTTCCAAAATAGTTTTGTAATTTTTAAGAACCCATATCATTTATAGGTTGGAATTACCTAGGTTCATCATTAGTGACCAGGGTTCTCATTTCTGCAACCAAAAAATGCAATCACTTTTGTGTCATTATGGGTTCAGTCATAGAGTGTCTAATGCATATCACCCACAGACCAATGGTTACGACAATGTGTCAAATAGAGAGGTAAAATAGATTCTTGAAAAACAGTTCAACCAAATAGAAAATATTGGAGTCTTCAACTTGATGATTCATTATGGTTCAACCATACTGCTTTCAAAACACACATTGGAATGTCACCATATCATCTTGTGTTTGGAAATAGTTGTCACCTGCCTATTGAGATTGAGCACTGGGCCTACTGGGCCATCGAATAATGAAATTCTAATCATTCGGGTGAAGGTTCTCAAAGGAAGTATTAGATTAAGGAGTTTGAAGAAATGAAAAGGGATTCATATAAAAACTCCAGAATTTATAATGAGTGAACCAAGGCTACCCATGACCATCTTATACTTCATCGTCAGTTCCACATTGGGCAGAAGGTCCTCCTTTATAATGCAAGGACAATGTTTCATCTAGGTAAGCTTTGGTCCCACAGGTTTAGCCCATACACAGTTATTAATGTATCTCTATTTGGTTTTGTTCAGGTTCAAAATGAGTAAACCAAACAAACCTTCACTGCCAATGGGCAGCGGCTGAAGCACTTCCAAAAAGCCCTTTAGAAGTTCCTAATAGAGTAACTCCATGATCAAGAAGCAACATACCACTGAAACAAACTATGTTTTATCCTTCCTTATCACCTTCTCAATTATTACAGTGAGAACACTACACATTCTATGTGTGGGGGGGGGGATGGTTACATTCCTGGGTTTGATAGGATTTTTCATCATTTTTTTCCTTCTTTATGGTTTTTTCACTTGTTCTCATCTTGTCGTGTTCGTTAAGAATTTTATTGTCTTTATTCTTTCTTCTCTTTTTCACCTTATTTATGGTATTTTCTTTTTCCCCCATAAAAAATTTCAAATTTACATGATTTGGTGGCCATAAGGGGGGGGGGAAGTAAAAATACCATAAAGAATGGTGAAAAGGAATATTTTTATGAAGATAACATCAGGGAGTGTTTTTTAGTGAATTGTTTTTTTAAATAATAAAAATAGTTGTATCACTGTGAAACATTTGAGATAATTGATATTCATTGTGTGAGTAGTTTTTGGCAAAATTGTGCACTAATATCTCCATAAATATGTGCACCATACCACAAAGTATGAATATTTATTACATAATATAAGGTAAATATATGTTAGGTTAATATTTTTCAGCTTTAAATAATATTTCCATACATTCTTTCCTTATCCGATCTGTTTCATTACTGTACCAGATTAACCTATGTGTCTGTAGCTAATGTCTGATTGTTGTAAACCCTTAGAAAAAGATTTTGTGTCTTTGGTAGGTTAAAAAAACACTCCTCTTAGACCTTTGATCTTGTTATAACTATTTTAATTAGTGTTGTGAGGATATCAAACAAGGGTTGAGAGATGAGTGTTAGAATGGTTCCAAATGCAACATCTAAAAAACAAAAAATATAAATGAGGGGAGTGATGAAATGTTCAAAATATGGGGATATCTATGTCAGGATCTTATGGTTTGACTTCTATGAATTCTTATGTGAGTGGGTCTTGAAATATTATTGCAAAAAATGTAGGGCAGGTTTGGTGAAAATTCATTTAATGCTGAATAATTTTTAAATAACCTGTATTTATTAGATAGAAAGTGGAAGGAATAACATGGAATGGTTTTCACTCACACACATGTAGAGTTAGTGTAATGGTTTTATTTTTAATTCCTTTCTCAATTTAGTGTCATGAATCTCTTTTAATTTCATTGTGTTATGATTTATGAGACATCTTTTTCCATTGTCACTAAGAATAACTCCTTGGTGTGGTTTGTGCATTGATCACACAACTTTAATGAATTAAAATTTCCTCAGATGTTAAATCTTCATGATGTTGGTAATATATACATGCATTATTTTTTGGATATTTCTATTTTCAAAGGGGTGGAAATTTTTTGGTGCGGGGGTGTGATTGTAACATGATTCATTGTGTCATTTTCAACATTACACCATTGTATAAAACTAATTTTTTATTGAAAATTCAAAATATAATAACAAAATGAATTCCATATTTGATTCAATTTTTTTTGTGTATCACTGTTAAAAATGTCAATGTTACTTGCTTTGATAATTTCATTGAAGATGGATGTTATTTGGAAGACCCATGATGAAGTCCATGAAAAATGGACTAAATTGTGCAAGACCCAAGCACACCAGTGGATCCATCCGCACAATGCTACTAGAAAGTGAATACAAATGGGATGAAATATTGTGGTCTATTCCAAAATTAATTGGGATAAATTTCATATAATGGGATACAAGACTCATTCATCCATATAGTGGCCCAATCGACCTGGTCTGTCCAACACATCAAAACTACACAATGTCAAATCTGGTGTTCTTTATTTTATCAATATCTCAAGATGTAGTTGTCCAAATGGTGAAAAACATTCATTAGAGATATTCAAGAGGTGGGAAAAAAAAAATTTGTTTCCTCCAAAGTGAGATTCTACTTTCATGTGGTTGAAAACTATTGGCTAAGTGGTTTTACACAATCTGTGCGCCGAAAACCACCTTTTATTTTGCCTATAAAAAGGAATCTTGGGATCCTCATTTGGGAATTCAAACCAAGAGACAATATCTTCCATTTTGGAGTCCTATATAAGTCTCTTCATCATCCTATAAGTTATGGAGTCCTATATCCTCATAGGGGGATCAAGGATGAAGAATGAGTTCCACCCAAGCCATCTCCTCCCCTTGCTGGCGAGCTAAATAGTGGACAATAATTTTGAGGGAGCTACACAAACCTGGGAGGGAGTTCCACCAAATATTCTTATATTGGTTTTAAATAATTTGTTTGTTTAATATTTCACCTATTTTTTATCTTGACATTCTTCTCCCTGATTACAATTAATTTCATATAATTAAGTGGAACGCTTTTTATTTCAACACCGAGTGGGTTGAGATTTCAACTGGGAATCTTGGGTTGTTCCGATTGGACAATAAAATAATCTTATTTATCTCACACATAAATAATATTTAATTATTCTTTGGTAGAACTTTTTTTCTATTTTTGATAACCAAATCATGGAAACAAAACTGTTTTGTCAAGGGGTGGTTCTTTAAGCATCATTTGAAGAGGCAAGAGGGGAGTCAAGATCTTAACAACATTTAGCCAATGAATTAAACAAAACCATGTTAAATTTTCAGGAAAATGAATAATCCAATATGTGTAGTGAACATCAATGATATTATTATCTCATAATTATAAATATAAAACCTTTATTTATCAACTATTTAACTCTTTAATTATTTAATTTACTTAAAATCTGTTTCAAAACCACCCCTCTTTTAGTAATTCTTATTAAAAATACATACTCAAAACCTATCAACGCTCCTAGAGAGACGACCTAGGGTCTTCCATAGACTATAAATCAACATTAAAAACATAATAAATTTGATGTTTCCTGACATCATAGTCAATATTATCAAAAACATTAATTTTATTAATTATTAACTAATGATTAAATAATTTTATTAAGATAAACATACAAAATATATGGAAAACATTCTTTAAAAAATACATCATCTTCACATTAAATGATTATATTCATAATTTTTATAATTTATTACTTATTTATCAAACATTTATCAATAAATTTATATTAAAAACCTTTTATTTTATAAAAAAATATTTTTTTTACAAAAATTCTCATCAAAATAATGACATCATATATAAAATTTAATATATTAATAATTACATGTTTATATCATCCTAATTTCTACTTACGAAACCCCTTATGGACTTTATATAAGATCTAATGTTAAGATAAGAAAGCATGGAAATATTGGGTTATTATTCAGTATGGAAAGATATTATAGTGATTTAAAACATATTGATCTACTCTCAAAGATGTGTCACCCCAAAATTTTATATTAAAGTAATTATATTATCAATATATTGCATAACACACAACATCAAGCTTTATGTGAATTGTGTTATACTATAAAAAATATTATTACATGACTATTTTAAATTATACATTGAATTAATGGGTATGAATTAGAGTGATCTAATTATAAAATTTATGTATAATTTTCCTACTCAATATAAAATTATTGATTAATTCTTAGGTAATAAGCACTAAATTTTTAATAAAATCAATTTATGCTTCAAAAAATTAAGTTTTCATAAAAAATGAGTTCAATTTCTTATAGGTGGATGAATAATATAGTTAATTTTTTTATATTTAGAAATTTAATTTTATTAAAATGATATCATTTTTTAAAACTTCATATAAAAATTATCATAATGTGAAATTTTGAGAATCTTTAAAAAGATTAATTGTTTAGTGAATTGTGAAAAATAATGATTTTAAATAAATTTTCCGTTTCCATTGTATTTACAAAGTACAATTTTTTTGAATTGATTTTAAAATTTTATTAGTTTTTTTTTGAATAAAGATAATACAATTAATGTCATCATAATTAACATTATGCTTAATTTTTCTATAAAAACATTTTCCTGCTTAAAAATGCATTTTTTTGGGATATTAGTTTTTCACAATGTTTTCTTAATTTATTATAAAAATATTTTATTCAAAATAAATTCTTTTATTTTGAAAAATTTTATTTCATATTTGGAATTATAATTTCTAAATTTTCTTAATACATCAACATTATTTTTAACCAAAATGATTATTAACTGTGGTAAATATTTTTTACCTATTTAAGGGTAAAGCATGTAATTAAGGTTTCAAATAATATAAAAAGTATTTAAAAATATATCAAACATATAAAATATTTCTATTTCATGAGTTATGTTCTAGAATGCTCATATAATTTTATAATACATAGAAACATGGTTCCATTTTTCTTTAATATTGAGCTTAATATTATTTCATGTAAAGAATAAATACAACATGTCACCCTCTTTGTTTTAATATCACTAATATTGTTATTGGGATAAAAAAGGTTATGTTTAGTGGTAAATGGTTATTAGAAATATAAATTATTTTTTTCATTTCAATATATTTTTTAATTTTTTGTGAAGGAATAATTACCTTAAAATCTTACACAACTCCGACATAGTGCCTGTGAAACTAGTAGAAAAGTCAAATAAATTAATTTTGAAAAATAAAAAGTAATATATTTTAGATAATTTTTAGTGTTCCCGGGATATTTTATCTAAATATAAAATGTTATTTAGGTGGTAAAAGTTTATATTTTAATTAAAAAACTATTTTGATGTATTTTTAAAAAATTAACTATATAAATAGTCTTGAAAATAACTTAAATGGTATCTTATGTGATTAATTATTTTATTAAATGAATAAAAATTAAAAAAAACTTATAATCATACAATTTTATATGATATGGTCTATATTATCAACCATTTTCCCATTATGGGTTTCTTTTCCTTTTATCGAAAAACTCTTAACCCCTAAAGAGTAAAAAACATTGATATAACAGTAATTGTCTTAAGGTTTCACAAGGGGTTAAAACTAAGAGATAAGGGATAATACATTACCCAAACATATCTATATATTATTATATGAGAGTATTTCAAATTATATTCACCCAAAAATTATAAAGTTATCATTATTTATCCACCTAAACCGAAAAAATAATTTATATTATTTTTAATATTTTATGTAATTTCATCGGTGCCCCTCTCTTATCTTATATAAGGAAAATATTATCTTTTCTTCACAAATTTTCTTGAGCCTTAAAGCGTGATCTAAACCAACATAAAAAACTTCTTAACATACTTATAAAAATTAAAAATGTCTTGGTATTTTTCCAATATCATCCCTAGGCCCCTTAAGGAAATATCCAATGGAGGTTCTTCAAATAAAAGAAGGTTAGAGTACTTACAAATAAAGTCCAATTTAAGGAAAGGGTTTCTCATATCATGTTTATTTTTTGTGAGAAACATTCCATATTCAACACTTTTTTATTTTAAGAGTTTTATATACATCACATAAATATATTTTATAATTATATTACATAAAATTATAGGGATTTAAAAAAGCTATATAATGTTCTCTCAATCATTAGGTATTGATTTATAGATTTCCAATATTGTAAGGGTTCTTCGTCACAATATTTTTTTATGAGAAATGATTGATTTTATTCACCTAATTACTTTTATGATTTATATATATTGTTACATTGAATTTTTTTTATCATGTATCCTTATAAAATAATATTTTTTTTACTCTTGTAATTAAAATTATATCATTCTAGGGGGTTTGATTTGAACATTACCAAAGTGGTATTGGTTTATCATCTCAAATTTTCTTCTTTGTGACATATGATATATTGTACAACAATATTATTTTATGAGTTTTATCTACTTCCCAATTGATATGTTTCATCATTAATACCCTTATTTTCATGGTATTTAAGGTTTAATTTGATGTTTTTTCTTTCATATGGGTTATAATTCAAAAGTTACCTATGTGGTAAGGGTTTTGTAAGAAAATAAATTTTTTTATCAGGATTTTTTATGATTATGTTTATTATAATAATATTTTACATTCAATCTCTCAAAAATATGATTATTTCCCATCTCCTATGATTATCTCTAGAGATTGTATGTTTTCCTTATATATTTTTTATTTTTATTTTATAAAGAGATTGAATGAATATTTTTAGAGAAGACTAACCACATATTATAATTTATTAGGAATATTTTTAGTCAATGTCCATATATTCATTAAAAAAATATGAATTATTTTACCACTCTCCTATAAATATTTAAATTCATTTTTAAAAATTTTTAACATTCAATAAAAAAATTTAACCGAATACTCGTATTAGTTTATGAATGAGGAACTTTTGAATTTTTTCTGAAAATGTGAATGGAATATTTTTTATATATACCCAAAATGAAAAAAACATATCAAAATCATTATCATTAAATTATTTGAATATTACTTTTCATTTATTCATGTTTTTTAAATAAAAAATTTTCATTAATATTTCGGGAATTTCTAAATTTTAAAAATGTGATTTCAAATTGAAAAGTTTGTTTTCCCTAATAAATGTTCTAATGATATTTTAAGGTAATTTTTAACCTAATATAATATCCTTTTATGTAACTTATGTTTAAATTATGATATTATTTCTTAATACCCTCCTTCTTATTTATGATGGCGGTTTATTCGTTCTGGTTAAAAAAATATCAATGAAACAATTTTTATTTTCCCCATGTTAACTTTTAATGGAATATTAAATGTTATTATGTTATCCTAGCATATATATGAATGGATTATAAATATGTGATGGGTGGTGGTGGAATTCTATATCACTCCAATGAAAATTGTAAATCATAATGTTTCATTTGTTTAAATTCTATATGATAGGTTATCTATGTAACATCCCAAGTAAGTAATTAGTAATAGATATTTTTATCTATGTATATTAATGAATTAGATAGTGTTTTAGAGCCTTAAAATGAAAATAAATCCATTCTTAAGCATGGAATACACTAATATTTTTTAAAGATTGTTTTACTGCCTTTTGATGGAAAACCATTTTTAAATCTATCTTTTGACAATTTTATAAGCTATTTTTTTTAAAATAAACATATTCTTTATTATTGGGACATCAAAACATACTTTGTGTGAATTTTTGGTATTTTTCAGACAATGTACATTTTTTATGAATAGTGAAAAATACTACATTTTACATCAAAACTGTTTTTTAATCTAATTTATTTATATGATTATATTATCTTTTGAATTGGTTTTGAAGTGAAATTAGAATATATTTTTACCATTTAATCCAATGGTGGTCATTGGAATCAATTTCACTTTGAAATTGGACTTAAACTGGTGTCAATCTTTTGATACTTATTATTTCATAAAAACACGCTATTTGTCATGACATCGGGAATTAATTATTAAATTAATTAATGTGACTTATATGTTTTGAATTTTTTAAAATAGACTTCATTTTTGAATTCGGAATATCAAATATATCTTAGGTTGAATTTTTGGTATTTTTATGAAAAACATCAATTTTTGATGAATAGTGAAACCACTAAGTGGTACTTATAAAAACTGCTTTTTCATTTAAATGAAATTTTACCACCTCTGTGTTTTGAATTTCAAAAATCTGACATACATGGTTGTCATTAAGAATTAAAATGTGTTTCAATGAGATTAAAATAATTTTTTGGTGAATAGTAACTATTAAGTTCTTAATCGCGATTAGAGTTAATTAGTGTAGTTTAAGGTAAAAATAATGCTTTAATAAAATGAGATGAGCTGGACACATGTCCTACCCTCATTGGATGTGTCATGGCCGACCAAGAAAATCCATGGGTCAACTTGGGGACCCCATGGAGCCACTTTGGTTGGGAAATGACATAAATATCTTTTTATTTAATGTAAAAGTAAAAATGAAACAAACATGAGATGTTTATCTAAAACAATTTTAAATGGGGTTATAAAGATCATATTTTTGATTATAAATAGTCATTGGAAAGCTAAAAATATTTCCCACATCATAGTAGTTTTTTTATAATTTTTAGACTTTAAATAAATTAAATTATTTATGACATCATGATGATGCAACGATGACCTCATTATTTAATGATTTAAATAAAATGGAATGATAATGTAAAATCTAAGACCTAAACATGACCAAAACCTATTGAATGGGTGGATTTATAACCCTTATCACCTTATCCTCGAAACACATCAATGTGGGACCTCTTAAATCCGAATACCATTTTAAAATAATGTGACTTTTCTTTACCTTCCAAGAGTGCCCCTCCTCTCCTCTTATAAAAGGCCCCCAACTCTACCTCCTTACCCACACTCCCAAAGCCTTTGGCTCGGCCAACCCCTGCCCATTTTAGCTCTCCACATCCCTCTTTTACTCCTTGAAGCCTCACATTGGGAAAACTCTTCCCAAGGAATCCATTGAGCTCAAATCTAAGAGAGTTACCCGATTTTAAGGTAATGTCTTCTTTTGAGTCCTTTTGTTTTATTTTTTTTCTCTAACCCCCTAAAATCTTTTTATTAATTTCTTTTGCAACAAGTCCAGTAGATTCAATATACTAGGAGGTTGTTATAAGAAGGATTAGAGCTACACTTACACACACCTACATCTAATGGTTAAAGAACATACTGTTTCCGTGGATGGTGAATTTATGCCTCCCGAAACGATGATTGTTCAACATTATTTTAACACCTTCAAAGGTGGACATTAAGATGTCACTATATTTATATATGATATATAATATGTTTATGTTTTCCTTAAGCTTATGTATTTTTCATTTTGGGCATACCTTTATGGTTTCCATTATGGGTAAACGCGATATCTTCATTTAAGGAAGTGCGGACTACGACCCCCTCAAAGTGATTTGATTTGTTAAATACCATATGTGGGACATATAAAGGATGGAACTATAATATTATATATGATATTATACTGGAATTATAATATACCTTTATATAATTATGATTCCATTCTATAAAATACGAAATAGAAATGAAAGTAGCTTTCATGCGTACGTACGACTTACCGTCTCCATGAACGGTGAATTTCATTTCTTACCTATAAATGATTATGTAATATTATAAATGCATTTATATACTGGATATATATGATATATACATCATGATTATAATTCTGGATATAATGGATACGTGAACAACTTGTAATTATAAAGGGTTTATTTTTGACTCAAGTACCAATGATCGTTAAAACGACCGTTATTAACTTAAATAATTACATAGTGTTTATGACATAGAAATAAGTGATATAAAAGGAATAATGAACTTTAAAAAGGATCATAAGAATGTAGAAATTAAATCAAGTTTATTATTCAGGACATTAAAGAACAATCGAGTCAAGTCGGACCTGAGGTATGGGACTTCGTCTCAATCTCCTTTCATTGAGGCATATTTTGTTTTATACACATCCTTCTTTTATACGGTGTATAAACCCCTTTGACTTTTACATTTATTCAACATGAATCGTTTTTATACGAATTGTTTACTAAACGACAAAATGGAATGTTTTTGTCGTACGTATGCGGCGACAACGACTTCTCCGCCGCCGTGACCATTATTTGAGTTTCGGCTTCCTCTACAATCCATACTTTTTTTAAAAGAAAAATAAATACCATGTTTTAATTTTCTTTTATTTTGGTATTGAAAATGTTTTCATAATGTTTTTATATCAATGTGTTGTATTGATATCTTGTGATTGAAAGGTGGAAATGTTATGTTTCCTTTATGCATGTTTTATGTGATACGATTATGTTGAGGTTCTTGGGAATTATTATGAACACATGTGGTTTTGTGATAAACTAAGAGCGGGTGAGCCCGATATAGCTCTCCAATGCATTGGGTAACGCAAAGGAGTGTAACTTTAAGGTTTCTCCGAAGAGATTTAGGGAATATACTGTGATGGGTATTCCAAACGTAACCAAGAGGGTTACTCCCTACGTAAGAATGTTATGAATGCCTCAAGTTACCTTTATGTCTTATGATTTCTATGATTTATTCATGATTTGATGAGGTATGTTAAAGTGCTTATGTTTTATGGGTAAAGTATGATTTCATTATTATGCATATATGTACCCATGTTTCCTTTCCATATTTTTATATCCCTTACTGAGCTTTTTATGCTCATCCCAAGGTTTTTTGAGATGTTTTTCACCGGTCAAGGGAAAGGTACATGATATGATGATACTGTCAAGGAAGTGTCAATAAAGAATCCATGTTTTATCTTAAATATATTTCCATTGATGGGAAAGAAGAATACTATATTTATGTAACCACTTCGTTTATATGTGGAATGTAATGCAAGTTTTATGATCTAATTCTATAAAACTATAAACCCGAAAAGATACTCAATGTGTAATCTTATAATAACTCAAGATTAAGTAAGGTTTAAGGCTGGGGCCTTATAGTTGGTATCAGAGGTCGGTTTAGATAACATTAGGAGTTAGAATTATATTAAATGATTATCCAAAAATATTTTTTTATGGTCAAATTGAAGTGATATATTATTTGAAGATTACCATGTTGTTTCATCTAAGACATGTTTATTCAGAATGGTTTTCTGCAGAGGAAACAGGGAAGCAGTGCTAGGAAGGCATGCAGAAGGAAATAACCTTCCGAATCAGCATCCTGAGATGGTCATAATTGGAACTGAACAGTTTGTTGCAGTAATGGCGGTGGTATCCATATACGAGATCAGCCAGATCAACCTCAGAGGAACAAGTCAGTGGTGGAACATTTCATGTGGTAACTTCCCCCATCATTCAGAGGATCATCTGACCCTTTGCTAGCTGAAGGGTGGATTAAAGCACTGGAGAAGATTTTTGATGTCATGGGGTGTTCAGAAAATCAAATGGTTAGTCTTGTTATTTATCTTTTGGAGCGTGAAGCAGATAAGTGGTGGTCGATGGTTAAAAATATCAGGGATGCTGATGAGATTGATGCTCTCGATTGGGATGAATTCAAAGGTATGTTTCTTGAGAAGTATTCTCCAATGGTTGTTTGACTTATTATGGAAAAGAAATTCTTGGAATTGAGGCAAGAGGAAGACTCAGTGGCTGCCTATGAAGAAAGGTTCACTCGATTGGAAAGGTATGCTCCAAATTTTATCCGAGACCTTGATAGTAAAATCAATCGTTTTACCCAGGATTAAAGCCAAAATATCGAAGGGCATTAGCTTCTCGTGAGTTTAAAAGTTATGAAATGATTGTTGGAGTGCTGATAAGGTGGAAATGGAGTTTGTCGATGATCAAGTGTTCTATAACAACCAACAGAAGAAGAGACCGAGGTGGCAGGAGAAAGGTAATAATTCTTCAAAAAAGTCTGACGGTAAGAAAACTAAGTTTCCAGTTTGTGATAAATGTGGCAAAAGGCATGTTGGGGAATGTCTTTTGAACTCTGGAAAGTGCTACCGATGTGGTAATATGGGACATAAGGCTCGTGATTTCACTGTAAAAGATCAGGGTGATGGTAAGACCAAATTTGATTTACAGTTAGTGAAATGTTATAAGTGCAATGAGATGGGTCACTATGAAAACGAGTGTCCGACAAAGAGCTTGGGTGATGGGAAGCAGTTAGAATACAAGTAGAAAGGGGTGGTAAAATCCTTTGCAACTACTTCAGTAGATGTCGGGCCATCAAATGAAGTTGTATCAGGTACTTTGTTTGTTTTTTCAAATTATGCTAGTGTGTTGTTTGATTCGGGGTCTACACATTCTTTCATCTCTGAAACCTTTTCTAGTAAAATGGGAATACCATCTCAAGAAATGACTCCTGAACTTTTGGTAAAAAAACCTGGGGGAAATTTTGAGGAAAAAAGAATTTATAAGGATCTTCTTATCCTTATCTGTGGAAAGAACCTACTTGAAAACCTTATTGTTCTACCTTTAGTAGAGTTTGACGTTATCCTGGGTATGGATTGGCTCTCTATTTACCATGCTAAGATTGACTGTAGAGCTAAAGAAGTTTATTTTTAGAAAGTCTTTCAGTTTGTGTACAAGAATGAACCCTTACTGTTGATAACTTATCAAGAGGCCAAGAAACTTATAAAAGATGGAAATGAATGTTAACTTGCACACATCATTGAAAATAAAGGAACTGTTCAGATTAATGATGTTCCAGTGGTAAATGAGTATCCTGATGTTTTTCCTGATGAGTTGCCTGGAATAATACCAGACCGGGAAGTTGAGTTTACTGTTGAATTAGTTCCTGATGCTAAGCCAATTTCAAAACCCCCTTATCAAATGGCTCAAATTGAACTTTTAGAGTTGAAGGAGAAATTGCAAGATTTATTAGAGAAAGGTTTCATTCGACCTAGCACATCACCATGGGGTTCTCCTATTTTATTTGTTAAAAAGAAAGATGGTTCAATGAGACTTTGCATTGATTATAGATCCTTGAATAACATCACTGTTAAGAACAAATATCCTTTGCCTCATATCGATGATTTGTTTGATCAGCTCCAGGGAGCTCAGTATTTTTCAAAGATTGACTTGAGATCGGGGTACCATCAGCTGAAGGTAAAGGAAGAAGATTTTCCGAAGACCTCGTTCTGTACAAGATATGGCCATTATGAATTTGTAGTAATGCCTTTTGGGCTAACCAATGAACCTGTTGTATTCATGGACTTAATGAAGAGAATTTTCCATGAGTTCTTGGATAAGTTTGTGGTGGTTTTCATTGATGATATTTTGGTGTTTTGTAAAATTAAAGAGGAGAATGAAAGACATTTAAGGGTTATCTTGCAAACCTTAAATGAAAAGAAACTGTATGGAAAATTAAGCAAGTGTGAGTCTTGGTTGCAAAAAATTTATTTCCTTGGTCATATTGTTTCTAAAGATGGGATAACTGTTGATCCTGCAAAAACAAAGGTTGTTGAAGAATGACCAATACACACAAATGTAACTAAGATTCGTAGCTTCCTTGGTTTGGCAGGCTATTACCGAAGGTTTGTTAAAAAAAATTCACGGTTATCTAGTCCAATGACTAAGCTAACTTGGAAGGGTGTTAAGTTTATCTGGACAAAAGAATGTGATGATTGTTTTCAGGAATTGAAAAGAAGATTGGTGAATGCTCCAGTTTTGCCACTACCTTCCAGGAATGGTGAGTTTGTTATATAGAGTGATGCTTCATTGAAAGGACTTGGTTGCATCCTAATGCAGAATGATCAGGTAATTTTTTATTCTTCAAGACAGTTGAAAACTCATGAGGTAAATTACCCTACACATGATTTGGAATTAGCTTATATTGTTTTCGCTTTAAAAATTTGGAGGCATCATTTGTATGGAGTAAAGTGTGAAATATATACTGATCACAAAAGTTTAAAGTATATATTTACTCAGAAAGAGTTAAACATGAGACATAGGAGATGGGTGGAATTAATCAAGGATTATGATTGTACAATTCATTACCATCCGGGAAAAGCAAATAAAGTGGCTGATGCTTTGAGTCGAAAAAGTAATGCTTCATTAGCAATGTTGCGTTTGGAACGTGATCCTTTGGTTAAGGATTTGATGAACTTTGGAAACGAAGTTGTTGGTATAGGAAGTTCTTCTGTTTTGTTTCAGGTATCAGTGATATCATCTCTATTAGATAGAATCAAGCAAGCACAGAAGCAAGACAAGGAGTTGTAGAAAAAGGTAGAGCTGGTTCAGAAAGGTAAGTTGCCTGAATTCAACATTGATAATGATTGCGTTTTGAGATTTGGGAAGAGATTGTGTGTGCCTTGTGATTCACAGTTGAAGAGAGAGTTTTTATGTGAAGCTCATAGTTCTCCGTTTTTAGTTCATCCTGGCAGTACTAAGATGTACAGAGATCTGCGGGAGTATTACTGGTGGGGTGGAATGAAAAGAGATATTGCTGATTTTACTGTGATGTGTTTGACATGTCAACAGGTTAAAGCAAAGAGGAAGTTACCGAAAGGGATGCTTCAGCCTTTACCAGCGCCATAGTGGAAATGGGAGAATATATCCATGGACTTTGATGTGGGATTACCGAAGACATCTCGAGGTAATAATGCAATATGGGTTGCTGTTGATCGCTTGACGAAATCTGCTCATTTCCTTGCTATACGAGATACTTTTTTCCCTAGATCAACTTTCCCGTTTGTATCATAAAGAGATAGTCAGGTTACATGGAGTTCCCCTCTCCATTGTATCTGATTATGATCCCAGGTTCACTTCTAACTTTTGGAAAGGCCTTCAGAAGTCGTTGGGTACTGAATTAAATTTTAGTACAGCTTTTCATCCTCAATCAGATGAGCAGTCAGAATGAAAAATTCATACACTGGAGGATATGCTACGTTCTTGCTCTATGGATTATCAGAGAAGTTGGTACCAACATCTTTCTTTGGTTGAATTTTCATATAATAACAGTTTTCATTCCAGTATATAGATGGCACCATTTCAGGCATTATATGGGAAGTGGTGTCGAACTCCAGCTTTCTGGGATGAAGTGGGTGAAAGGAAGTTGATGGGATCAGAATTGGTAGAAGAGATGGCCGAAAAAGTTCAGCTGATTCAGAAGCACATGATAATAGCTTAGAGCAGGCATAAGAGTTATGCGGATAACCAGAGGAAGGATCTATCTTTCGAGGTAGGTGATCATGTTTTTCTCAAGGTTTCTCCTTGGAAAAGTGTGATGAGATTTGGTAAGAAAGGAAAGCTAAGTCCAAGGTTTATTGGACCATATGAAATTCTGGAGAGAGTTGTATCAGTTGCATACCGGGTGGCTTTACCTCCAAGTTTATCTTAGGTACACAATGTTTTTCAAGTTTCGATGTTGAGAAAGTATATGCCAGATCTGTCTCATGTTTTGAGTCCAGAGGTAGTTCAGCTGAAAGAGAACATATCTTATGAGGAACAACCGGTCCAGATTCTTGACCACATGGAGCGAGTGTTACGGAATAAGGTGATTAATCAGGTAAAGGTTTTGTGGAAAACCCACATGATGGAAGAGGCAACATGGGAATCTGAAAATGCAATGAGGGATAAGTACCCCCATTTATTCGATAAGTAAATAAATTGCGGGGACGCAATTTTCTAAAGGGGGGAAGGATGTAACATCCCAAGTAAGTAATGAGTAATATATATTTTTATCTATGTCTATTAATGAATTATATAGTGTTTTAGAGGCTTAAAATGAAAATAAATCCAATCTTAAGCATGGAATACACTAATATTTTTAAAAGATTGTTTTACTGCCTTTTGATGGAAAAACATTTTTAAATCTATCTTTTGACAATTTTATAAGCTATGTTTGTCAAAATAAACTTATTCTTTATGATTGGGACATCAAAATTTACTTTTTGTGAATATTTGGTATTTTTCAGACAATGTTCATTTTTTAATGAATAGTGAAAAATACTGCATTTTACATCAAAACTGCTTTTTAATCTAATTTATTTATATGATTAGATTATCTTTTAAATTGGTTGTGAAGTGAAATTAGAATATGTTTTTACCATTTAATCCAATGGTGGTCATTGGAATCAATTTCACTTTGAAATTGGACTTAAACTGGTGTCAATCTTCTGATACTAATTGTTTCATAAAAACACGCTATTTGTCATGACAGCGGAAATTAATTGTTAAATTAATTAATGTGAATTATATGTTTTTAATTTTGTAAAATATTCTTCATTTTTGAATTTGGAATATCAAATATAGCTTAGGTTGAATTTTTGGTATGTTTCTGAAAAACTTCAATTTTTGATGAATAGTGAAACCACTAAGTGGTACTTATAAAAACCGATTTTTCGTTTAAATGAAATTTTACCACTTCTGTGATTTGAATTTATGAAATCCGACATACATGGTTGTCATTAATAATTAAAATGTGGTTCAATGAGATTAAAATAATTTTTTGGTGAATAGTAACTCTTAAGTTCTTAATCGCGATTGGAGATAATTAGTGTAGTTTAAGATAAAAATAATGCTTTAATAAAATGAGATGAGATTGAAACATGTACTACCCTAATTGGATGTGTCATGGAAGACCAAGACAATCCATGGGTCAACTTGGGGACCCCATGGAGCCACTTTGGTTGGGAAATGACATAAAAAACTTTTTATTTAATGTAAAAGTAAAAATGACACAAACATGAGATGTTTTACTAAGACAATTTTTACATGGGGTTATAAAGATCCGGTTCTTTATTATAAATAGTCATTGGAAATATAAAAGTATTTCCTAAATCATAGTATTTTTTTTATATTTTTTAGACTTTAAATAAATTAAATTATTAATGACATCATGATGATGCAGCGATGACCTCATTATTTAACGATTTAAATAAAATGGAATGATAATGTAAAATCTAAGAACTAAACATGGCCAAAACCTATTGTATGGGTGTATTTCGAACCCTTATCACCTTATCCTCGAAACACATAAATGTAGGACCTCTAAAATCCTAATACCATTTTAAAATAAAGTGACTTTTCTTTACCTTCCAAGAGTGCCCCTCCTCTCCTCTTATAAAATGCCCCCACCTCTACCTCCTTACCCACACTTCCAAAGCCTTCAGCTCGGCCATCCCCTGCCAATTTTGGCTCTCCACATCCCTATATTACTCCTTGAAGCCTCAATTTGGGCAGAAGTCTTACCAAGGAAGCCTTTGAGCTCAAATCTAAGAGAGTTACCCGATTTTAAGGTAATGTCTTCTTTTGAGTCCTTCTGTTTTATTTTTCTTCTCCAACCCCCTAAACTCTTTTTATTCATTTATTTTGTAACAAATCAAGTATATTTGATATTCTAGGATGTTTTTATAAGAAGTATTCAAGATACACTAACACACACCTACATCTAAAGGTTAAAGAACATACTCTTTCCGTGGATGGTGAATTTATGCCTCTCGAAACGATGATTGTTCAACATTATTTTAACACCTTCAAAGGTGGTCATTAAGATGTCACTATATTTATATATGATATATAATATGTTTATGTTTTCCTTAAGATTATGTATTTTTCATTTTGGGCATACCTTTATGGTTTCCATTATGGGTAAACGCGAAATCTTCATTTAAGGAAGTGCGGACTACCGCCCCCTCAAAGTGATTTGATTCGTTAAATACCATATGTGGGACGTATAAAGGATAGAACTATGATATTATATATGATATTATACTGTAATTATAATATACCTTTATATAATTATGATTCCATTCTATAAAATAATAAATAGAAATGAAAGTAGCGTTCATGCGTACGTACGACTTACCGTCTCCATGAACGGTGCATTTCATTTCTTACCTCTAAATGATTTTGTAATATTATAAATGCATGTATATACTGGATATATATGATATATACATCATGATTATAATTCTGGATATAATTGATACATGAACAACTTGTAATTATAAAGGGTTTATTTTTGACTCAAGTACCAATGATCGTTAAAACGACCGTTATTAACTTAAATTATTACATAGTGTTCATGACATGGAGATGAGTGATATAAAAGGAATAATGAACTTGAAAAAGGTTCTTAAGCAAGTAGAAATTAACTCACGTTTATTATTCAGGACATTAAAGAACGATCGAGTCAAGTCGGACCCGAGGTATGGGACTTCGTCTCAATCTCCTTTCATTGAGGCAAATTTTGTTTTATACACAACCTTCTTTTATATGGTGTATAAACCCCTTTTACTTTTACGTTTATTCAAAAGGAATATTTTTTATACGAAGCGTTTACTAAACGACAAAAGGTAATGTTTTTGTCATACGTATGCGGCGACAACGACTTCTCCACCACCGTGACCATTATTTGAGTTTCGGCTTCCTCTACAAGCCATACTTTTTTTAAAAGAAAAATAAATACCATGTTTTAATTTTCTTTTATTTTGGTCTTGAAAATGTTTTCATAATGTTTTTATATCAATGTGTTATATTGATATCTTGTGATTGAAAGGTGGAAATGTTATGTTTCCTTTATGCATGTTTTATGTGATATGATTATGTTGAGGTTCTTCGACATTATTTTGAAGACGGGTGGTTTCGTGATAATCTAAGGGCGGGTGAGCCCGATATAGCTCTCCAATGCATTGGGTAACTATAAGGAGTGTAACGTTAAGGTTTCTCCAAAGAGATTTAGGGAATTTACTGTGATGGGTATTCCAAACGTAACCAAGAGGGTTACTCCCTACGTAAGAATGTTATGAATGCCTCAAGTTACCTTTATGTCTTATGATTTCTATGATTTATTCATGATTTGATGAGGTATGTTAAAGTGCTTATGTTTTATGGGTGAAGTACGATTTCATTCTTATGCATATATGTACCCATGTTTCCTTTCCATATTTTTATATCCCTTACTGAGCTTTTTATGCTCATCCCAAGTTTTTTTGAAATTTTTTTCACAGGTCAAGGGAAAGGTACATAATATGATGATAGTGTCAAGGATGTGTCAAGAAAGAATCCAGGTTTTATCTTAAATGTGTTTCCATTGATGGGAAAGAAGAATACTATCTTTATGTAACCACATCGTTTATATGTGGAATGTAATGAAAGTTTTATGATCTAATTCTCTAAAACTCTTAACCCGAAAAGATCCTCAATGTGTAATCTTGTAATAAATCAAGATTAGTTAAGGTTTAAGGTTGGGGCCTTATAATCTAAATCTTGAAAGAGGGTACACATGAGGTTATTCATAGCCCGAAAGTCGGTAAATGGGTTGTTATACTGGGGGGAAAAGAGGGTACATGGGGTGAAATCCCAAGATAAAGGTAGTTTTATGGTTGTTTGGAATAATCCTAAGATGTGATGAATTTGTTGGTGGGTATTTTTATATAATATTTTTATGATTTATATTATTACACACTTTATACCACTCTTTTATGAAATGATTTTATACCTATGTTATGCTATCATAGATCATGTTTATTGTTTCACTTATGATTCATATCTCATGAATTTATAAGATATTTTTTCCATGAAAAATAATTATGATCTATAAATTGTGTGGAATGGTTTTTAAATTTTAAACACATGTTATTATACGCTTATGATCATGTTATGATTAATTAATCATTGATATCTCCATTTTCTACCCTTACTAAGAATCTGACCTCAAGCCTTTTATGTTTTGTTTTCCTTATTATATGACGAAAGGTTTTATGAATGACATATCTAAGAAGGGTTCTAGTTGTGAATAATATAGTGTTAGATTATGAATTATTTTATAAAATAGTTATTTATGTATTATAGTTGGAAAATACACTAATTATCTATAGTTCAATCTGGATCATAATAATATGTAATGAATATTAAATTATTAGGATTTATTATTTAGGTTTTTAATAATTGTGTCATTATAGTAGATGATTTCCCTCAATTCATCCCTATTAAAAATTAACTTGTGCTTGGTCTTGGAAAAAACCTAGTGAAGCTGAATCCTTTACAATCTCATATAAATGTGCCTCATAAGGAAGACTCCCATGGTTTGATTCCATCATTTATCATTTCTATATATATTTCATAATGTGATTTCTTATATTAATACCTGTCAATTCAATGGATATGTCATAATAGTAACTTTTAATAATTAATATGTTATCCCAATAATATATCATTGTTCATTTTAGTTCGATATATTATGTAAAATAGTATATAAATCGGAAAAAAATATTTAAGGTGAAATATATACTAAAAATATGGTTTGTAACATTTTAACCCGCGTAAAATATAATATCACCCTCAAAACACAATAACATTGATAATAATATGTGAGGGTACTTTTTTCTCATTATATGTTTTGGTTACTATGTAGCTTTATTAAACAAATGATTTTTCCTCGGTTTTTTACTATATGGGTGGACTTATTTTGTATTAAAATATATCTTTGATCCAAGATATCTATTGGTTATTTCTTATAAGAGATATCATTTTATATTTCCATAAATTTTGATTTTAATACATGAGATATATCTATTATATACTTCCTAAAAAGTTATACAATGAACAAAAAATTTACCTAGGATAGGTTTTTTGGAAACACTAAGGGATATGTTACAATCACAATATGATCAGGAATCTCAGAGGAACTGATATATATTGGTCTTAACATACCCTTCTTATCATGTCCCATAACCCTCTTACAATGTGATATTCAATGGAATACCATATCACCAACATTATGTTCTCCACCTTATTAATTATTATAATCATAACTCATTTAGAAAAATTTAGGATGCATTAATATGTTGTTGATTAGTTTGAAACTTCTCTATTATTACAAATAAAAAATAAGGCCCTAAAATTTTCCTCTATTTGACTTCATCCTAAAATATTAGATCTTTGTATGTCCTCCCATATAGATCTCTGTATGGTTCCATTGGAATGGAGATGTGGAAACTATTATTATATAAGAACTCATCAAAGGCTATATATTCATGATATCCACTTTTAAAATTCATTGAGTATGAGATTAACATTTCATTCAATTTTTGAATGGCCCTTTCAGATTGACCATTACTCTATGGATGGAAAGGTGTTATAAATATAATTTTCTTATCCATTTCTTACTAATTATTTTTCTATAATACCGATGTAAACATTGGATTGTGATTATAACCAATTAAAATTTCTACACCATATAACCTCAAATGTTCTTTTAGGTATAATTAGGAATGTTGATCTAGTGATAAATCATCACAAAGGTAATGAGGTTTTTTGACTTTGTTTTTCGATCCACCAAAACCCAGATGGAATTTTAGAATTGTAATGTCATAAGAATACGAACCAAAAAATATATAGTGGAATTATCTCATTTTGGAACTGCTATAGGTAATTCTCGCATCATCCCTCTAGATGTCTAATGATTAACCTTTTTATGTAGGCATACTAAAAACCATTATATATACTCTAAACTCCAAAAAATATATATAATATAATATCTCTCTACATAGTTATGATTCCTCAATGAATATACAAGGATGAGCTATGCACATCATCCACCTTATGATTCTTTAATTCTATTTTTTTGGAGAAAATATTTTTTTCCAAAAAATTATAACTCAAAAGTTGTTAATGTTAAAATCAATAATACGTTTTACCTTCTTATATAACTACATATCATTTTTCTAGGCCTAATTGATCTTTATTTAGATATATGGGTGATAAATCATTTTAAAAAGGTAATATTTCACCTAGTTCGTTATGAATTATAAATCCATATAGTAAATATCCATTTTAATTAGGTCACTTTAAATACTTATCAATGATAGGGTATCATGACCCTTTATACTTAGTGTATTCACCAATTTCATTTCCATCCCTATAAAGTAAATCATTAAGAAATCACTGTATTTTCTTAACTCTAACTATATAATTTTGTCCATGTAAGAATTATTATATTTAGTAGTATAAATAGGGGATTTGGAGTGAAGGATTTAATGTGATTTTTTTTAGAAACCAATTTCACAATTAATAAAGGTAACTTTTCACATCATCCTTTTATAATACCAATGTTAATGGTAATTTAGAACACTATTTAACATCATTTTAACATAAAACGAATTTAAATTGTTTTTAAAATTAATTTTAATGTTGGTTTTCAAAAATATCATAAAACTGTTTTAAAGAAACAAAGGGACCCTAAAACCCTAATTTATTTTCCATTAAAAACCCATCCTCTTAAACAATGATAATAACAGACGATTCCTAATGGCATTTGACGATGCTAAATCTTGTCTTATAGTTGATTTTCATCATCTTTTCACATTTTTTCTCCTCAATATTCCATACCTCATCCTTTTTTCCTGATTCTATAGCTATATTAGTCAAACCGAAAACATTGTTTAGTGTTTTTGTTTGTTTTTTTACTATTTTTTCACTCTCTTATAATTAATCTTATAACCTTCCCCTTATTTCCAATGAATTTAGTTGTGTTGGTCGTATGTCACTATCTAATTTCTATTATTTACATAGAAATTTGGTAATTTATTTATTTTTGAAGTTAAATTAATCATCTCAATGTTATAAAATTTATTCATCCATTCATTTTTTTGGATGACTTTTATAATCAATTTTTTGTTAATTTTTTTAATATTTAAAATTTTGTAATATTTTAATTTTTTCTTATATTTTGTTTTTTATTGAAATTTTTATATTTATAAATTTTTTTATGATATTTTTTGGTTGAATTTTTTTTCCTCTTCAAAAGTATACACATATAAATTTATTTGTCAATACAATGGCTTTTGAGTAAATTTTTTTGTTGTAACCTGTTTTCCATTTTTAAATTTTTGTGAAGGAAAAATATTTCTTTATGAATTTATGCATGTCTACATTATCTATGTTTGAAAATGTTTAATAACTTGTATTTAAATTTTTAAATGATATGTTTTGAACATTATATATAACTCATTGTTATGATCAAATAGTTATTAATAATTTATTGTTTTGATTATATTTTTTATCTTTAGAATTTATTAATTTATATATAATTTTAAATATTTATATGCTTTAATATATTTAACTTTTAAATTTATATATTACGTAATTAATGAATCATAATTTGAGAAATTTATAAATAACCAGTAATTAATATTAAAAATGAGTTGACGATTTCTTGGAATTTTCTAGAAAAAATATTTGAAACAAAGATTTTATTTTTTTCCTATTTGATGATTGTTTGAATATGAAAATATTAAATTCAAAATAAATAAAGTATCAACTCATTTTTCGCAATTTTATCTATAATTATACACTTTGGTCCTTTTGTAGTGAAATAATAGAATATTCAACATGTAATATTGAAGAAAATATTTAGCATGATGCATAAGGTCATATAGAAGAACAAATTTATGATGTAGTCATAGAAACCATAAAAAATTAGAAATTATTAAATAAATCTATAGATCCATTGAGAATCCACTATTATCCGATAGAACTAAATTTATAGTTTTATCAATAGATTTTAGATTAGTTATCTTGACATTAAGAAATGGGTGGGGTGAGAAAATTTAATCGAAATTTCTTGAGATTATCAAAAGAGGAACTTCCTGAAGGAAACAATATTATAGATTCAAATTATAAAAGAAGGAGGATATTATTTCCAATGTGATTTAAGTATTAAATGAATCATTCTTCTCCTAGTGATTGTTTTTATAGGGATTAATATTAATCTTTATAAAAAATTAATTTTTATGGGACACGACAGTATAAGATAGATGAAAAATTGAACTATGATTCATTCTCAAGTTCTAAAATAAAACTCGGTTCTATTAAAATTTTGTATCTTCTAATAATTCATCAGAAAAATAATATATTGTTAAATTACTATGATTTAAAAATGTTAATATGGAATAAAAATTAGAACATTTCTTATGGAAACAAGCATCACCCTTCTGATTCATTACAGTATAAGAGATGATAAAAAAATTAGTGATTTTGGAAGAGAAGGTTGAAATCACATAATGAAATAATGCACAGATAAACTAAATCCTTATTAGAGTCTCAATATCCAATAATGTTAATGGAGTATTTTATTGGTAGTTTATAACTTCTTAATATAGATATGTATGATAAATAACTATGTTATTAAGAGTTAAATGATTTTTGGAGAAAACAACCCAGAAATGATATTGATGTGTATATTTCTCTATTGATTGATGAATTAATGATTTTATGGGAGACATGTGTTATAATACTTGATTCATATAAGAATGAGTATTTTATTATGTGTTTTATAATAATGTTAACTATAAAAAACATTCATGCATATTAAAATTTATTTCGATAGAATGTTAATGGAAATATTTTATGTCCTATTTTTGAAGAAGAGACTACATATTATCAATTTCATAATCAAATAAGAATAATATACATGGGACATCTAGGATTTTTTCAAATTGATCATCCTTATTATAGATTAAAAAACATTTAATTGTTTATTGAAATAAAATCTCCTCAAAACCCATTTTCATCTGAATAATATTTTCATAAGTTAAACAATACTAATTTAACATTTGCAATAAATGGATTTTCTAGGGTCAAAGAAATATCTACAAGGAAAAACATGTCATATTTAAACTAACATGTGGGATATTTTTAGATATAAAATATAACATTGAAATTATACATCTTGAGGAATGTGAGAGTTTTATTAGAACATTTTTAGGCCTAAAAGGAATGAAAAAATATAAATTTCATGAATTCTTGGACTTTATATCCATGGTAATACATTTGAAGTTATCCACCACTAAGAAAGGAAATAGAACATATTTATCTTAGGCCAATCACAAATTAAGAATGAGTGAGAAGATTAATTTTTTTATTGTCTGCATGGTATAAAAGTTCAAAGTGGATATCTTTAAAATGTGAATAATATTTTTTCATTGGAGGATTTGAAATTAAAAGTCTTGAAGTCTCATGATTATCATGTATTGATGCAACTAATTCTATTAGGCGCACTATATGGTATATTTTCAACAGCTATAAGAGATAATATCATCATGTTATGTTATTTTTAAAATATTATTTATAGAAAATTAATTTATACAAAATTTATTAGATGTGTTGGATAATGATGAAGCACTTATACTTTTTAAACTAAAAATATATTTTCCACTATTTTATCTGATATAATGGTTCATATAGAATTCATTTGGAGGGTAAGATAATAATATGTGGAATGTTTATTTATATTGGATATCTAATTTTTAAAGTTAAATGTAAATCTTAAAGGGATATGTTAAAAATACTCATCGAATAGAGACCTCTATTATTGAAAAATATTTATCAGATGAGGTGATTATATTCTTTATTATTTATTTTTATAAAGTAGAGAATATTAGTCTCACTATATCTCAACATTTAAAAGTTATTAGTGAATATATAGGGATTTATGGTTTAATGATAATTTTCACTCCATATGAGAATATAATGTAGGAACATTTATACATTTTAAAAAAACTTATGAGGATAAAACATATATGTCATTATATATTATTGGATTAAAGGTATGATATCTGATAAGAATGAAAAGTGGTTGATGATTGAGCATAAAAAGACATTTGATTCATGGTTTAGAGAAAATGTCAACATAGATTTATTTATATCTTAAATAATAAAATGTTTATGAAAAGGACCATCTCGTAATATCATCACACAATCTAGTTTTTATATGAATGGTTACCCATTTTACACCAAAAAACCAAGATTATAAGAGTACTATTAAAAATATTGGGTTAATAGTCTTAACTAAAGCATTTCATTTTTCAAGTGGAAATGATAAAACCCCAATTTATACATCAACAACATATTTTGGTGCTCTTGAGGATATATAGAAAATTTAGTATATTTAATTTCATGTGAATTTTTTAAGTGGTATTGGGTTGATAGTAATAGTGGTGTAAAATATGATGAGTGTGGATTTATACTCATTAATTTAAAAAAAATAGAGTTGCAAAGGGAAATTATTTATCATAGTTCCATATGATGAAAAAAATATTTTATGTTTTCAAACCAAAAAATTATTAGTGGTCCATCATTTTTGAATGGAAAAGATTTCATTTGGGATATGAGAATGATGATGATGTTATGGGTATATTTGAGGTTTCATGGTCTGTTACATAATTTTTGAAATGATAACAATGCCTATAATTAAGAAATAGTCCATGCTATATGAAATGATCATGTGTAAGGGATATGGTAAAACACTAAATTATTTCCATTATTATTTAGAAAATGATTTAAAATTTTTTTTATTATCAACCTCAACATTTTTTAAGTAATTTGTTTCTTAATTTTTTTTATTTAATTTTCTTTATTAAAATGAGTTTTGATTAAATTAATTTTTTGTAACTTATTTTAATTTTTTCAATTGGTTTGAATAGATAAAATATTTGTTAAAATTTTAAAGCGGTTGAAATTATCTATTTTTATATGTGTTTATATGTTTCTATTTAATCTTGTATAATTCACCTTATTTTCCCCCACCTTCAACTGACTTTAATGAAATTAATGATATACTTACATCCAATTTTTTATACAATTTTTTTTGTTTTTGACCATAAATTAATTCTATATTATATAAAAAAATTACACATCTAATCATTGGATTTAATATAATTTATTATCAATTATAATATTTTTTATATTTTTAAAATTAGCATTTTTTTATGAATATAATATTTTTGTTACTTAAATTTGTTTCTAGTTAAAACTATTGGTATTTATAATTGTTTCCATTTATGCATTTTTATTTTTATAATATTTGTTTGGTTGATATTATTTTTTATCTTTTTTCATTTATAAGTTGTTATTTTTATCTGTTATAAATAATAAAATTTTAAATTATTAATGTTATGTAATTTTAATCAAATACGGGTAAAAATAAATTTTTTGATGTAGGATACATATTTAAAAGGTGACAGAAACTAAGGTTTCTAAATCGAGTTATGTGTGTTTTTTCATTTAAATTTATATATATATTAATTAAATTATTTAATTAAATTAAACAAAAAATTTCTAAAATAATGTGATTCGCTTGTTCTCCAATAGATAGGATGATACCTAATGTTTGTAGGCTTGATATTACACATTTACCAAAACATACAATTGCACTTGGAGGGAAAATAACTATAATAAAAATTGAGGAGAATGACTCCCCACCTAACCAAATTCCACACCGTTTAGTCCATACCGGTGTATACATAGACATTATAAGACAAATATTTTATACCATAATTGTAATATGTTCCACTATTTGGTGAAATATATTTTATGGGATCCCATAATAGTAATTTTTCAAACATATTTATTTATTTTTAAAATGTTTTAAATTATTCACATTTCTAAAAAAATTATTTATTCAATTACCGAAGACATTTTACTTTCAATAAAAAAAGGGAATTTAAAAAAGTTTTTATCCTTCACAGAAAAAAGATGGAGAGAAGTTAAATAAAAATTAACTTCAATATATATTTTTTGGAGTAAAAATTATTGTGATACATGACTTAAGTAATAATTTATAGATAGATATACACAACATGTAATGTCCTGACCCAGGTGCCACATTCTGATGCCCCGACCTATTAGTTACATGACCTCAGAAATGCATCCCCATACACCAGAGGCTTCCGACTGCCAAATAGGGCCTGATATGTTACATGGGGAGACAATAACCTGATTATCAAAGTATAAAAATAGATTAACCAATAAATAATAGTGGATTAATAATAAACATTAACCAGAATAATACCATAAAAAAAAGACCAACAACACATGATAATCCCAAACTAAGAAAATAATCTCCAACCAAAGAAGTAATGATGACATGCCATAATAAGCTTGAATTTCCCAAATAAAAACCAAAATAAAGACATTTAAAACTTCCATGTGAACCCTGAAATCATATTTGATCTCATTACCCATGATTTGTCCCAACTCAATCATCTAACATAGGGATCCTTCCCTTGTTTTTCCTTGAAAACTTGAAGTCTATTTGGTTACCGATCAGGCATCCTGAGTTGGTTGTGAGTAAAAATCAGTAATCCACCACCAACGATATGTAAAACAATATCCCATCTATAAAATGCATGAAACTATAAAAATAAAGTAAAAATATAATGTTAATAGTTTTTATATTAAATTATTATTTAATTAACTATATAATCCCCAAGGTTCATGTTGACACCTAAACCAACAATACATAGTTTATATCATGTCAGTGTCTAAACCATCCACTAAGGGATATCACATTTCATTCAATCACAGTCTTTCATTTTTCATTTAATTCTAATTTTACATTAAAAGTGTGGGGGCCTAGTGTATGAGTCTAGCACCCCATGGGTATTTGGAGCTGTAGTCAATATCCCAGAACTCAGTGATCACCTACAATACATACATACATACACACATCTGTGTGTGTGTATTGGGGTCTAGAGTGGGAGTCTAAAACCCCATGGGTTTTGGACTAGAAATCCAAATCTCACAACTCACTCACAAAAATCACATCTCATTATTCCAAATTCTCAACATAGATATCATCCATTTCAATATTTCACTATTCAACCTATTTTATAAGTTCATTTCTCTACCAAGAATAATTTATTAACCATAGCTTCAATCATATCAACACTCTATATGGGTCACTATCAATTTCAAAAACACATTAATAAATCAATTTCATAAAACCATTATTCTCCAAATTCATTATCACATATTCAACAAATTTCATTATCATGTGGGAAAAATAAACAATTAATTAGTTCCATTTAGAATGATATTTTCCAACATAGAAATTTAAATTTCATAATCGCATACCCTCATTTAAAATAAAGACTATGAGATTTGAAAATTAGATCACCTACCTCATAGTAATTTATAACAGCCCAGAATCCGCTAATATTGTTCTGTTGCACAAAATATAAAAATCACATTTATGAATTTGATATATATAAATGTCACCCCATTTTTTCCAACAAAAATTATAATGTCAAAATGAAATATTTAGTTGAATAAATATTCTTGGGTCTTTTGGGTTTAGAGTTTTAGAGATTTAGGAGAAGCTCTTAATAACTTAGGCTTATAAACAAATCACTCATAAAGATCCACATTATCTCTTAGTATATCTAACTTTCACAATATGTCATCAACATAGTCCATGTGAAATCCTTCTATATAATGTTCATTTAGCATCTTTCCTCATAAACTTGTATATCAAATATGATAATATTGAATCTGAAGATTGAATGTCTGTAAGACACAAGTCATAAGATAGTAAAATAACATTACAAATGACATTATAACAATGAAATAAGATGTAGAATTTATGTCATATAGATAACCTTATAATATCTTATGTCAATGATACCTACCAAGACTTTTATAGTATTATAGGATTTGTATAATCACCCATGTACCTACTTCATGCTTGGTATGACCTCCCATACATATTTAGTTTTGGAATTAGGATGAACTCCCATGTACCATATTGTTGCAGGATTAGGAGGACCTCCTGTGTATTCTATTATTATGGGTTTAGGATAACCACCCATGTACTCAATTGTTACGGGATTAGGATAACCTCTCGTGAACCCTATTTTTGTGCGATTAAGATGGCCTCATGTGTACCCATTGATCTCAAAATACATTTACCAATATCTAATTCATTAGAGGGAGATATAGGTCCCACTAGAAACTTAATAAAACCCATAAATATTCATTCCATAATTACATAAATCATATCAAAACATATAAAAAGAAATAGGTTTCATAATAATTTAATTATAGAATAACCCATGGGAAAGAAATATTTTTCATAAATTTATACATAAACCAACCATAAAATAATAAGTATAATGACCTTAAATAATGTCCTCATTAAAGTATAAGTAATATCAAATAATTTTATCCTATATGTAAAATATTTTTGGGAGTTCACTGGAAAACATTCCTGAGGAAAATAAACTTTCTAATTTGAAAATTGATTTTTAAATAATAAAAAAATTAGAATACCATTTTTTATTAAAAATAACACAGAAAACATATCAATTAACCTTTGAAAAAATCATTCTAAACATCTTTGAAATCCTTTTTTGGAATATTCATAAAATATCATTTAAAAATATTCTTAGAAAACATGGTTTTTGAATAAAAAATTGATCAAAGATAGAAGTAAATTACATGAAATCTATAATACCAGGAAAATAAGTAGAGTAATTATAAACAAAATAAAAGGGAAGTATATACACCATATTAAAAAATATAGGTTCATTACACAACATGTGTCTCAAGGAATTCAAATTGAGACAAAAATTACCTTACCAACTTGGTAACTTTGGAAATGTAAAACCCGTGAAAGAGAAATAAAAAAAATTGATATGTAAATACCCATAAATTTAAGGATAATGATTATAGATCAAATTAATAGGAAGTATATACCCCAAAAATAATGAAATAAATAGTGAATATGTAAATATTCTAATAGAAATATATGTCATATTTGAAATCCCCTTACAAATACAATATCATTTATTCGAGGATTCATTTAATGGATCAATTATGTTTATTCATTTTAAATCGAAAAAAAAATAATTTCAAATAAAAAATAAAACAATAAAAATTCATATCCCACATAATCGTAGAATGATATAATCAATGAAATAATAGTCTAACCTAATGAATAGAAATTGATTTAAGAATTACCAAACAACATTGTAATTAGTCGAATCATGTGACCCATAAAAGTAAAAAAATTCAAATAAAATTATTAATAACATAGAGTTAATGAGATTTATGATATTATATAACAATTTTCAGTATATACATGACACACAAGGAGTACATGTTGAATAAGGAACATATCTCACAAAGAAAAAATTGAGATGAGAAACCCTTACCTCATGTTTCCCATTAGCTTTTCGTACTTCATCCTCCTCTATAATGGTTTAAATAATTTTATTAATTAATTAATTAACCATATTTATATATATATATAGTACAATATATGATATTTTAATAAAATATTTCCACCCATACATTAATAATATTTCATGATTTTCATTTTTTATGGGTGAGTTCATTTCACAATTTTCATGATCGGTATATTTGTGCATAATTTTCGATTTCCATGTCAAATCGAAATAAAACTCCATACTTTTAATGAAATTTTATTAATTCAATTACATAAGTTTTAATGGTTTCATTTATCTATTTTATTTCATATGATATGAATATTCATTCGATAAAATGTTAATAATAAAAATTTAGTTTAATTTTGTCATTTCTTCAACCATAACAAACTAGTTTTGTTTTACATAGAATTATTTATATATATTAGTTAAAGAACATGAACATGGTTATAATATACCAATTAAAATATTATTTGACAAAAATAATGTTTTTATGACCTTCCATGAAGGTGGTAATGAAAAACAAACAAAATCATTATTCACAAAGGTGATTAACTGGCATAATTTGGGAAATAGTATTGATTATTTGAATAAGAGGTGGTAATAAAATAGATGGATATAAGATATTACATTTGAGAGATAAATTTATGTTATTTAAATTATTATTTAATTTTTTTCCTTTATGAATTAATTAAAGGAGAAAAAATAATAGGAAAAAAAGAAAATAAGAGATGTATTTTGAGAAAATTACCTATTGAATATCACCTACTTAAGAGACCATTGGGGACATTATATTTGTACTTTTGGTGATTAAAACAGAGGTTGTAAATGTATATAGTGATTATGAGATTATTTGGTAGATATTTTAGGATCATAAAGGATTTTGGGTCGAAATGGGGTGGTGGGGGTGGTATTTATACGTGATGAGAGGTGGGTTTAAGTGATTAAAAATTGATCTTTTATAATTAACGCCAACCAAGTTGAGGTGGAATTAATCCTCATGAATTAGATTGTTAAATAATTTTTAAGAGGCAAGTCATGGTCTATAAATACCTCAAAATCCCCATTAAAGTTTTATTTTCAGGTAGTTTAAGCTTTTATCTTTTTAGCTTTAACCCCTTTCATTATTTAACTTATACTATTGTAAATATATTTTTTGACATGGTAAATTTTTTATTTCCAAAAATTAAAAAGAACATACATCCTAACTTTAATCTTATTATTCTAAATAGGTAAAAACTAACTAATTAAATTCACCTAATTTTAAAAAGTAAATCTAAAACAAATCTCAGAGACACAACAAAAAATAGTATTTTAAAGTGAAAAGCTAAAAAGTTCAAAATGTTTTTCTATCAAATTAAATTGTAAATTTGATTATTATGACCTAAATTGGGTTTATTTATGTATAATTAAACTAATTATAATTTTAAACTAAATTAAAATAAAATTTAAATTTATAATTAAATAATATTAAATGTGGTTTTTTATTAAAATTTGATAATTTTCACTATTCATAAAAAAGATTAAATTTATTAAAAAATAAAAAAAATTAACCCTAATAAAATTTTGATATCCCTATTTCAAAAAATTAATTTTATTTTTTCATAATAAAATTATAAAATTTTCAAAATTTACTCTTAAAATAGGTGGTCTATTAAAAGGCGGTAAAATTATCTTTTAGAAAAAATATAACTTTTTATATTTAAAATATAATTTATTATTATCTTAGGCCTATAAAACATATTGAATGAATTTAAAAAAATATAGAATATATAATATTTTAATTTCATTAATATATGTCAATAATAGTGATTAATTTAAATTATTAATATAAAATGTCATTATGGGAAAAAAAGTTTTTTTAAGAAAAAATCTTTTATGTTCAATTGGTATTTATTTTTATTTATCATTAATTTGTAACCAATGAATTAATTTTATAAAAATTTGTAGACTATAATTTAATAATTTAATTAATGACATTCATTTCCATAATTCCAACAAGTTAGTGATATAATTCATGTTAAAATAATAATATTTAAGTGTACATCAATGTTCGTTTAATATTGGTGTTGCATGAAACATTTTCTATCAAAGAGATTAAATTTATTTTAAAGAAGGAAATACCATAAAATCTAAGATTTTAACATTATACCACCTTAAATATGATTTTTTCACTCAAAATTCATTACTCAGATATAATTAGATGAGGATACTTTCACCTCATCAAATACTTAGGTTCCCATATATCTTCCTCAAAGTAGTGGTTTTTTCATAAAACATTAACCAGGTGAGTGGTATTATTTCAATGAACATTATCCCCACAAACAAAAATCTTCATTGGTTTTTCATCATAACAAATATTTTGTTCAGTGATATGACATCTATGTTTAGTATATGTGAAGTATCAGGTATGTACTCCGTCAGGAGAGACACAAGGAACACATCGTGTAGTTTAGGGAGGTTCGGTGGATCTATCAATAGAGAAGCTACCATATCGATAAGATCAATAACTTTGAGAAATTTTTTCATCGAAATTTAAAATTTCACTATGAAAATAAAAGGTGTGTTTTTGAAAATTTCATTTGTTGGAAACCCGCTTTGGGAAAGGGGTTAAAAAATCATTCTATTAAGAAGAGGGAAATTAAAAGGTGAAGATCACCACATAACTAGGATTTTGATTAGGAAAACCATAGTGTGAAGTAAAAACTATAACATGGAAAATAAATAAATCTATCATGTTTTAGTGGAGAGTGATAATGAACATGGTCATCATAAATTATATCATCATAAAACCCTAAATATTTAATGTCTTAAAGAAGTCGTTGACTTCTTGGTAAGAATATTAAACAAATAATGTTTTGGTTACAAGATCATTTTCATAGATTGTAGGAATTACATTACTTTCATAATTAATAATATGAGTAAATATACTTAATAAATTTCCACCACAAACTCATATTTTTCTCCAAATGATTAGTATGAATTATTTTATGCCTGGATCACTATAATAAACATCTACTTATAATTAAATATATAAAATATAACAATTTATTCCTTCTTTCTATAGGAATTAATAAAAAAAATGGTTAGTACTTTATATAATATTACAAAAAGAATAAACAATTATATAATGAAAAACTAATTTAATCTCTAAATTTATATACAATTTCTCATATTTAAACAAATATCATTCGATAAATAACATCCGTAAAATTAATAAACACTATTCTAGAATAAGATTAAAACCCAAAACATTTAAGGATTTGATCACATAGTTTTCCAAAATAAATTTTAAAATTTATCCCTAAATCAAATCAATCACTCTTAGTGCCTCATAACAAAAAATTAATTTTCTAATTCACATAATATCAATGATATGATAACAATTTCCATTAATAACATGACTCACCATAAAGACACAATAAACTCATATATTCATCCAAAATGTAAATCAACCTTTATTACTCCAATTTAATCCCATAATAATATATTTTCCTTAATCATATAGGGTTAAAAAATTTGTCATCATATTCCAAAACAACATCACTCACATAATCACAAAATTATTTCATATATCTTGGTTATATATAAAACATATTTTCCTAAAATCAAAATAATCTTTATCCATCATATATTTTAAATAAAAGAAAATGGTTTATACTATGTAAGATCTCACGTAGGCCTATGGTAGGCGATACATTATTTTATCCCTTTTCATATGTGACATACTGTCACTAATACTATTGGATTAAATTTTCCTAAAACTATATTATTATATTCCAAATAAAATTCAATAAACTTGAGAATAATTATAAAAAATATCCCTTATATTATTTAACCTCAAAGGAAATCTCATAACATTCATTTTCCTTCCCAATATTTAGTTATCCATAATTATCTCAAAAATTTATGTCTCTAAAAATACCCTTAGTCATCATATAATTTCATAACATAAAGCCTAAAGGGGGTTTCTAAGACATTAAACAAATGATCGTCCAAAAAATTTTATAACCATGATGAAATCCATATCTCTTACGACTACCAAAAAATAATCAATCATAATATCCAATGTTATCTAACAAATTCTCTAAGACCAACTATAATAGCCTAAAATGTACACTTAATGTTCCAGAACTAAAAACATAATCATTAAATATTTGAATTTTATACTTATAAATGTGAATAATATTTTTACCAAAAACACTAACAAAAAAATGAAATATTAGATCACATACATACCCAAGGGACTTTTAGGTTTAGAGTTTTAGATATTTAGAAAAAACTCTTAACAACATGGGATTATAAAAAATTGTCTCATATATATAAACTTTATCTCTCACTATTACTAAATTTCACAATATGTTATAAACCTCATCTATGTGAAATCCTTCTAGACACAGTTCATTTAACAACTTTCCTCATAACGTTGAATATCAAATATCATAATCTTGAATCAAAATATTGTAGTTCATAGGACATGAATCATAATATAATCAAATAAAATGATCCATGAGAGTATAAAAATGGCATAATACATTGAATATGTTTCATACACATACGATTAGAATATATTATATCAATGATACCTACCAAGACATTAATAATATGTTTGGCTTAGTCTAATCACCTGTGTACCTACATAGGGCTTGGGATGGCATCTCATGTACATTTTAGTTTTGGTCTTAGTATTAAATCTTGTGTAACCTCTTGTTTATGGATTAGGATGCCCTCTCATTTACCATATGTTTATAGGATTAAGATAACCTCTTGTGTACCCTATTTGTTGTGGGATTATGGTAACCTCTCATGTACCCTCTTATTGCGGGCTTAGGTTAACCACATGTGTACCCTTTGAGCTTATATAACATTTTCAATAAAAAATTCATTGTAGGTAAATATAAGTGCCACACAGAAAATAATTAAAACCATACAAAAAGTTCCACATAAACATGAATCAGATCAAATCATATAAAAATAAATTGTTTTCGTAATCATTTCAACATAGAATAACCCTTGGGAAAGAAATATTTTTCATAAATATAGACATAAAACAACAAAAAAAGAATTATCATAATTTCATTGAATAATATCCCCAGTAAAGAATAAGTAACACAAATTAATGTTATCATAGACGGAAAATAATTCTATGAGATATCTTGAAATAGTTTTTAAAAAAAATATCGTTTTTATTTTGAAAAAATTAAACCATTAAATGGATATATTAAAACTTAATTTAAACATATTTTAAAAAAATTACTTGATTATTATTAAAATATCATTAAAAACATTTTTAAATTTTTCTTATAAAACATGGTTTTGAATATAAAAAAATCTGATCAAAAAGAGAATAATATTACATGAAACTTATAATATCATTAAAATAAGTAGGATTATGATAAAACATTTAAAGGTGTTGTATATAAACCTCAAATAATAATATAGGTAAATAACACCACATGTGTCTCAAAGAAGAAAAATTGAGATAAATTTAACTTACCAATTTGGTAACTTTTGAAACATAAAACTCATGAAATATAGATAATCAAATGGATATGTATATACACCACCATAAATGAGTGTTGAATATAGAAACAGTCTCGTGGAAATATAAGTGAGACTAAAAAACACCTTGAAAATACTATATCCTTCATGTGGCAATTAATTGATTTAACTGATTATGTTTATTCATTATAAATCCACATAAAATAAGTTTAAAAAAACATAACATAATAAATAAACATTTCATAGATAATCATAAAATTACATAGTCATGTAAATAATAGTTTAACCTAATGAATGAAAATTGAGTTAAGAATTCCATTTCAACATTGTAATAAGTTGAATCATATTCCACATAAAAGTAATAATTATAAAATGAAACATTTAATAACATTTAGATAAGTATATAAATGACATTATATATCATATTTCATTATATACACTACACACAAGGAGTATGTGATGAATGAGGCACAGATCTCACAGAGGAAAATGTTAGATGAGAAACCCTTACCTCACATGTTATTTTGTTTTTACATAATTAAACCATATATATAATGGTTTAAATACTGTTATTAAATCATTAAAACACCATTTTTTATTTATAATACGTTATTTATATTTATATAACATCTAATCACCCATTCTTAAATAATATTTCATGATTTCCACTGTTTCATGTGAGTTCATTTCACGATTTTCACGATCACTTTATTAGTGAATAATTATGGATTTCCATGTAGAATGGACATGAAACTTCAAAAGGATATTTAAATGGTCCCATTTATTATTTTTATTTCATACATGATTTTTATTCATTTGCATAAATTGTTAATGATAAATGTTCAGTTTAATTTGGCGATTTTTCTGAACACAGAAATCCATTTTTATTTTAATTTACATTATTTATATATATTAGTTATATGACATTAAATAGGGTATAATCAAAATATTAAAATATTATTTAACCCGGATAATAGTTTTATGAAAATCCATGAAGGTGATAATGGAAAATTAACAAAATCATTATTCATGAAGGTGATTGACCAACATAATTTGGACAATAGCTTCGTTTATTTTAATAACAGGTTGCAACAAAAGGTATAAATATAATATATTCCTTTATAAACATGAAATTTAAATATGTATTTAATTTTGTAATTATTATTTAGTGGCTTCAATATATGAGGATAAATTCAAAGATGAAAATAAAATAAGAGATGTGTTTTGAGAAAATTACCTCTTGAATACTGCCTTTTTGAGAGACCTTTGAGGACCTTGGATTTTGTCTTTTGGGGATACCCTGAGTAATTTTATGTGATTAGAGTTAATATTAGAGGATTTGGAATATATTTTAGGATATTCATGTATTTTTTCTAAATGGGTTTGTGGGGTGGTATTTATACTTGAGCAGAGGTGGGTTTATGTTATTAAATAATGAATATTTTATAATTAAAGCCATCCACATTGAGGTGGAATTAGTTTTAAATAATTGGATTGATAAATAATTTTTTTGAGGATTTTTGGGGTCTATAAATACCTTAACAACCCAACAATACTTTTATTTTTTCAGTGGTTTAAGATCTTATCCTTTTAACATTTTTTATTATTTTACCAACATTATGGTAAATAATTTTTTTTATTAAAGTATCATTTTTATTTCTAAAAATGAAAATGACATTACAAACTAATTTTGAAATTATTATTCCAAATATGGAATACATTTTACCAAATTAAATTCATATAATTGAAAAAAAATATATTTATAATTAATCCTCTAGACACATTGAAAAAGTGGGATTTAAAGTGAAATGTTAAGAAAAGTGAAATGTTTTTTTATTGAATTTTAAAGTTAAATTGGTTCTAATGAAAGAAATTGGTTTTTTTTATGTTTAATTGAACTCATGAAAATTTAAACCCAATTTAATATATAATTAAACTATATAAATAAATAAGATGAAATAACATTTTTTAATGAAAATTCGATATTTTTCACTATTTATCAAAAAATGTAACTTATAAGAAAAAAAATTGACTCTAAGACAATATTGATATCCCTATATCAAAAATAAAGATTATTTTTTAAAATAAAACTTATAAAAGTGTAAAATTTTATTTTTAAAATAAGTGCACCATTAAAATGTGAAAAAAATACCTTCTAGGAGAATATATATTTTTATGTTTAAAATAGGATTTATTATAATGTTAAGCCTTTCAAAAATATTGAAAAAAAATATGGAATATAAAACATATGAATTTCATTAATATTAATCACTAATAATTATTAATTTAAATTATTAATATTAATTGTTATTATGTGCATAAATATAGTTTTTTCTAAAAAAATCATTTATGATCAATAGGTTTTCATTTTTATTTTTAATTTATTTGTAACCATTGAATTAATTTTATAAACATGTGTAAACTGTTCTTTCATAATTTAATTAATCTCATTAATTATAACCATTTCAATTTCTAAGTGATTTCATTCGTGTTAAAATAATAATATTTAACAGTATATCGTGGTTTGTTTAAGATCGGTGGTGCGTGTAACATTTTCTATAAAAGAGATTGAATTTATTTAAAAAAATGACACGCTGTAAAATTATGGGGTGTTATATTCTACCCCCCTTAAAATTAATTCTCTTTTGAAATTCCTTACATAGATATAAAAATATAAGGATACTTATGCCACATCACAACCTCCGGTTCCCATATTGCTTCCTCAAATTGGGGGTTTCACCATAAAACTTTAACCTAGTATGCCATATTTTTTCATAGAACATTATCTCTATGACTAGGAACCTCAAATATTTTTCCATCATAGGAAATATATTTCTCAATTGGTATGACTTTTTAGTTTAGTACATGTGAATGATCATATATGTACATCCTCGGGAAAAATACATGGAACCTTTCATGGACTTGAGAGACATTTGGTGGAATTGTCCATCAATAAGCTACAATCATAATAAGATCAAGAATTTTAAAAAATATCATCCTAGAAATTTTAATTTTCACTCTGAAAACATAATATGGTTGTTTTAAAATTTCTTTTATGAAAAACCCTGATCGATAAATGGGTCAATAAAACTTCCTCTTAAAAATTGGAAAAGTAAAAGGTAAACATCACCACATATAAGAACCCAGATCTATTTTTGGGTATTTTTTCCCTTTTCTGGTGTTTTTGAAGAAAAAATAGGAGGTTCTAGAAATTTCTTAAGTACACACTATGTACTTTATGAGTACATGCCATGTACTCAGTTACCGTGGGTAACCATGTGCAAGTCGTGTAGCAGACACGCACACGGCCCTATGGGGTGACCTGGAGGCCACCTAAAGCGGGGCTCTATAACGGTAAGTACATGCCATGTACTTATAAGGTAAACACTGTTTACGTTTTTTTATTTCATTAAATGTTCTGGGGTCGTGTTTGATGGACTCAATACTCCTCTTCTAGGTCTGTTTTGTACAATAGAACCCGTACAATCGCAAATCTTCTCCGAGCCCTCGAGCGAGCGTCTGTTCTCTGAATCGACCAACATCGATTTTGTTGGGACTGCCTCGATAGGCTCTTTCTTCTACATGACCTTCATTTCATGACTCCTCTTCTTTTAAGAGTTATCCTCGGTTGAGCATTTTAGAAATTTTTGTAGATCTACGGTGTTCTTGGGAGATTTAAGGCTTGAGGTTTACATATAACAATTTCCCAACACCAAGGTAGGTGGATTGTGCCTTTCAGTAGAAAGTCTTTGAGTTTATGGGCAGAAGTGCCTAATACCCATGAACGGGGTATTGCGTGTTTACTATTTTATCCCTATTGGGTTCCTGCTATTCTTGTATGCTTCAGTAGAAGTTAATTGATTATGAATAGGGTGAATTTCTCTGCTTTGTAAGTGTTTCCCATGCATGTTTTGTTTATGACCATTTGGTTCCTCTTAGCCTGTAAGGATGCCTTGTTTTCTCCATTCCTAGTATTATAGGATGGGGTTACTGTTGTTCTGACATGATGAAATGTTGTAGACTATTTAGCCAAGTTTCTTGAGGTTTACTTTGGCTGATATACTTTGTTGTAATTGTTGACTTACATAGGGCCATGAGAACCTGGTATAGTAGACCATAGGGAGAATGGACGTAAGGGCTTCTCGAGAGTGTCTATTTTTACTAATGATGAGAGACCATATGGGAAATTGACGTAAGTGCTTTCTCAGAGTGTCTGTAGTTCCTCAACGTGGTCCACATAGGGAATGTGATGTAAGTGGTTCCCTAGAGGGCCTTTAGTTACCAATATGAGAATATAGGTGGAATCGACGGCGAGTGCTTCCTCAGAGAGTCTATGCTTAAGCTGAACCAAAGGGGTTAGATGGTGAGTTCTACTCAGAGGGTTGCTTGTGATACTTATGTTTTTTGGTTGAACCAGAGGGGTTTGGCTGATAGTACTTCCCAGTGGGTTGCCTACTTTGTTGCTAATTTCTTTTACTTATTACCTATCATATATTCATTGACTATTAGGAACATATATTTTGGTAGTTTCCTACTAGTATTTAGTCTAACACCATGTTTGGGTCATTATTTTGGGCCCAATAATATTATAATGTTGTAGGTATTTATAAGGGAAACTGTGCTTCTACTTCAGGTACTTGATTTATTTGAAGCTAGAGAGCAGTGGACCAAGCTGAGGCTTGCGATGCTGAGGAGTTTATATGTTTTATTTTGTACTTAGGTTTAGTACTATTTTTATTCCTGCATTGTGATTTGTTTGGAAAATTTCCTTGACATATGTATCATTCTTCATTCATATATATGTGTGTGCTCCAGTTTATTATTTCTAGTCTTCCATTGTCTACTTTTGTATCGATTATTGCTGCTTCTGCTATTGTCATTTGTTTACTTCCTCTTTGTTACGCTACCAATAATTTAATAGTTTCCCCACTATCACACACAAAGAAGTTGCTGCTAGTCGGAATCCTATGGAATTTAGGGAAATGAGCTTGAGTCCATGTGACCAACCGGGTATGGGGTGCCTCTAGGCAGCTTTCAGAATCGGGAAGTTACAAAGTGGTATCAAAATATATTATTTTCTTATGGACTTACAATTTGAAACATATAGTCATGGATAGGATGGAATAGGTACCTGGTAATAATCTATTCCTTGTAGTAGCTGACACATGTATAGGGAAATTCCAATTTACCTCAAATATTGAAAATTTTCTAGTTTTTCAATTTTACAGTTGATTTGATTTTCACTGTTGGGTGATTCACATGTTTTGTTCTGTTACCGTTGATATTATTGAGATTATACTTCTGTTGCAACCCAATGAGATGAGGGTATTCCATCTCATGCATCATATATGCACTTTCTAGAAATCACATGTCATACATTCTTTCCATGGCATTTAGGATGCATTAGTTATTTCATGTTGTTGTGATAGATGTTGTGCTAGATATGCATGTTGTTGTTATAGATGCCTTGATAAAATACCTGTTGTTTGATAGGGTATTATGTTGTGTATGTTTCTGTTTGGATGAAGATCAATCTTTGGTTCTTGCGGTGTTATGAGCCCTCGTGGACCGGAGTTTAGGGGGTCATTTCACTACTTTTCTTGTTTATGAGATGTATAAGATGCGAAGAAATGATTTTCGGGGAGTATGGGCCCCCACGGATCGAAATTTGGCACTTAAATGTTTGTTTCTGTGTTTTCTGGGCATCCAGAGTAGTTTCTGAGGCTTACTGTCTGGAAAAACCCCGAATACACAGTGTTTATTGATGAATACATACCATGTGTTCTTCTGTTCAGGAAGATAATATTTTTCTTAAGTACATACCGTGTACCGCATGTACACGTCGTATAGTCTCTAACTATATCTCTGGCTGTGTAGGCAGGGACAGTAGGTTAGAGAAATCTTGGTAGGACATGCCGTGTACCGAATGTACACACCGTGTTGTAGAACCGTGTATCTGATAATGTAGTGGATAACACAAGTCACCAAAATCATCCTTGTACATGCTGTGTAAATCACAAAATACTATGTATAGTCTGTTATATAACTGATGATGAAACTAACAACACGGGTTTGTGAAGTTCATTTAGTACATGCCGTGTCTGGAAATAACATTTCATGTAGTATTGTTCTAGGAGAACCATGTGGTTTAACCATACATAAGGACTCGGGTAGGGGAAGAGGATTTAAGTACGCATCATGTGTTAGGACAACATGCCATGTGTTTGGGGTGTTACATGACCAGTTCTGGAATAAGTAAACACCCATGTGAAAGGCTTAAGAGATCACACCGTGTAAGGGTTATACATGACGTGTAGTCTGGTTTTGGAAAACTTGAATGCTTCATTTATCATGTTCCTATTGAGACCCAAGCTTGAGGTACGTGGACATTACATAAATTTTGCGGAATACTTAATACATAACAAAAACAGACACCCAAGGACCGTAAAAGTTTAGTGTCTTTGGAAAATCAGAACACAATATTATAATCATGGTGAAAGATATTCAACATCTCCTATAAAGATATTCTACTTTTTTTATTACATAAAACCATTATTTATATCCTAGGGAAAATAAAACATAAAAAGGGTGAGCAAAAATTCTTAGTAAGGGTAAACGGGGAGAACTTAAAAACAATCCATAATAATTTGAATGTAAAAACATGAACATAAAACATCAAAATCATGAGCAATAACATAAATCATGGTAGTACATAAGGCATAGATCATAAAGGAACATTAATCATGATAAAATAACATGGGAATAAAACATGAAATTGTGGCAAACCATTAAGCACATGATATGATTTCCATAGTAGCCAAGGCATTGCTGCCAAGACCATCATAGTGGATAAAGTCCATTACTAAACTAGGTTTACTTGCTGTTCTAGCCCTGTATTACTGAACCAGATTCACTTTCCATTCTAGACTTTTCTATCTCATAAGATATAAATCTTTACCCAATGCATTGGAGGTAGATATTGTCCCACCCATCTCATAATGAAATCATTCTTAATTGTGCCACAAAATAGACATAAATCATTCATCATTACCCAAAGAATAAAATGGGTTTCATAAACATCATCCCATCATAACATAATCCATATAAAACAAATGGATATCGTTTCATCATAAGAAGAATAAAACCATGGAAATAAAAAAGACATTATACTTGAAACATAATTATACTAAATAATGTCATCTTAGATGGAAAATAGTTTTGACAAAACACTTGAAATTAATTGTTGAGGAAAATATCGTTTCTTCATAAAAATAATTTTATTTTAAAAAAATTACATTAAATTTTAAAAGAAAAGGATTTTTTTGAAAATAATCAAGAAATATTTTAGAGAATTATTCTTGAAAATTAGGAATTATGAAACCGAAAAAATCCATTCATGCTGTATAAGTTAAAGAAACATTCTCCTTGTACTTTTTCCCGAAAATTCAAATATTTCCTCCTATGGTAAGTAAACGAACGATTCCTTCCATAACACAATGTAAAAGTCAAATAGGGGTCAAAATGAATTTAAATATACATGGAAGAATATGAAAAACATTATGAAAAACATTTTTATGTACATGGATGAAAATATAACCCTAGTAAATACTTACATCTAAGCAATATCAGATAAAAATGAGATTTGAAAAATTATCCCTTACCTTAGATCTAATTTCTTCCGTATGTGTCCAAAACTCATGTATAGTGGGTTTAAAGATGTTATTAACTTGTAATAGAACCATAATAATATTTATTAGATGATATATGATTCACTTATGACTTTATATTACGTGTTCTTTTGTCAATTCCATGTTAAATCAGTGTTTTGGGTAAAATTGTTTCATTTATCGTACATGTTTGGACATGTTGTTCTGGATATTATTATTATTTATATCATGATTAACTTACTTCTAGAATGTAAAACATGATTTATATATATATTCAGTATATATATATATTAGATAGATAAATGAAATGAAACACACCATTCATGGAGACGGTAGGCTGTATGTACGCATGAACGATGTTTTCCATTCCTTATTGACTTGAATGGAAGTAAGTAGATGATATATATATATATATACATAAATCCAGTAGAATTATTATGTCATATATATCATTATTTTACATTATATATACTTTATAATTATTCTTTAATGGTTATCATGGCGAATTAATATCATCGCGTTGTGGAGATGGTAATCCGTACATACGCACCACCTTGGTAAGTACATCCTTCGGCTTGAGCTTCATTTCCAAATTCCTCCTCTTTCAAAAGTTATCATTGGTTGACCATTTTAGATTTTTTTTGTAGATCTATGGTGTTCTTGGGAAATTCAAGCCTTAAGGTTAACATATAATGATCTCCCAACATTAAGGTAGGTGGTTTATGCCTTTCCATAGAAAGTCTTTGGGTTTATGTGCAAAAGTTCCCAATACCCATGAACGGGGTATTGTGTGTTTACTTTTTTAGCCTTATTTCCCCCCTACTATGCTTGTATTCTTGAGTATATGTTAATTGATTTTGAATAGGATGAATTTATATGATTTAGAAGTGTTTCCCATGGTTTTTTTGTTTATGAACAACTGGTTCTTCTTAGCCTGCTAGAATGCCTTGTTTCTTCCATGCCTATTACTGTAGGATGGTGTAACTATTGTTCTAACATGTTGATATGATTTAGACTATTTAAACAAGTAGTTTTTGAGGTTTACATTGGTCGATATTCTTTTTTGTACTTGTTGACTTATACAGGGCTGTGAGAACATGGTGTAGTAGACCATAGAAAGAATAGATGTATAGGCTTCTCCAAAGTGTCTATTTTTACTTATGATGCGAGAACATAGAGGGAATTGATGTAAGTTATTCTTTAGAGTGTATGTAGTTCCTAGACTCAGGATATATAGGTAATGTGGCTTAATTGCTTCCCTAGAGTTCCATTAGATACAGATATGAGACTATACGAGGAATTGATGGCGAGTGCTTCCTCATAGAGTCTATGCTTAAGCTGAACCAGAGGGGTTAGACTGTTTGTACTTCATAGAGGGTTTCTTGTGATACTTATGTTTTTTGGTTGAACCAGTGGGTTTAGGCTGAGTGTACTTTCTATAGGGTTACCTGCTTTGATTAGATTCTAACATGATATATGGAATTGAATGCTTTGAAATGTGGATTGTTTACTGGTGAGTACTTCCTTGTTACTACATTCCTTTACTTATTACATATTATATATACACTGACTATTAGGCACAGATCTTGTGGAGGTTTCATTCTAGAAATTAGTCTCACAACCTATATGGGTCATGCTTTCAGGCCCAAATAGATTATATTATTGCAGGTATAGATAAGGGCAAACACCCTTCTACTTCAGGTACTTGATTGCTTTGGATCTAGATTGAAGGGGACCAAGAAAAGGCTTGCGATGCTTAGGAGTTTATCTATTTTGTTTTGTACTTTGGTTTAGTACTGTTTTTATTCCATAATTTTGATTTGTTTGGATGTTATCGTCGACATATGTATCATTAATCATTTATATATATTTGTGTGCTCTAGTTTATTATTTCTAGTCTTCCACTTTCTACTTTTGTATGGATTATTACTACTTACGCTATTTCCATTTGTTTTCTTTTGATGTGTTACTTGTCCAATGAGGGCATAGTTTCCCCACTATCACACCCAAGGCCCGCACTGTTAGTCTGCAGCCTCTGGCATTTGGAGAAATGCTCTTGAGGCCATGTGACCAACCAGTTATGGGGTGCCTCTAGGCGGCTTCCGGAACCAGGACGTTACGCCACAAAACTAGGATTTCAATTAGGATAACATAGTGCCAAGTGAAAACTAGAACATGTATGAGAAATAAATGTACCATGTTGTGATATAGAGTGATAAATAACATGGTCATTGTAATGTATACCATCACAAAACCATAAATTTGTGATGGATTAAAGTGGTCATTAATTTATCAAAAAAAATTAAATGAATAATGTTTTTGTTTCAAGAACAATTTCATAGTGTTGAGGAATTATATTAATTCAATATTTAAGAACCTGTGTAAATATAATTACTTCAAAAGTATAGTTCCATCCTTTTGATAAATTTCAACCATAAACTCATATTTTTCTTCAAATGATAAGCATGATTTATTTATGCCTGAAGAACTAGAATCAACTTCTTCTGATCTATAAATCTATTAATGATAAAAATTTATTCCTCCTATCTTTTGGAATTAACCAAAAAAAATGACAATTACATTATATATTATTCATGAAATAATAAACCGTGATATGGTGAAAAACTACTTTAATCTCTAAAATTTCATAGTAATACCCATAAATAAACATAAATCATTTGATAAATAACTATCATTAAAATTACTAAAAAACTATTATAGAATAATATTGAAATGTGAAAACTATAAGGATTTGAAAAACTATCTTTCAAGATAAATTTTAATATGTATCCCCAAATAACATCAATAACACTTAATTCCTCATTCCAAGAATTTAATTTTTGAAATCACATAATGTCCAAGATATGCTAACCATTTCCAAAAATAACCTGACTCACCATAAAGATGCAATAAAATCATATATGCTTCCAAAATATAAATCAACCATAATTCCTCAAATAAAATCCATAATATTATATTTACCTTAATCATATAGGGTTCCCAAAATTGTGATCATCATCTAAAATAACATTATATCACTTAGTCCCCAAATTATTTCCAATATGATAGTTATCTATAAAACATATTATCTAAAAGTTAACTTAACCATTATCCATCATATATTTGAAATAAAAGAAATTAATTTTATAGTAACCAAGACATCGTGTAGGCTAGTGGATGGTGATGCACCTTAATCACCCTTTGGATGTGGGTTCAATAAATTTTTCCTTTCCAGATAAAATAGGTTTTTACCCATCATTTGGGTTGTCCTTTTCATAAAAAACATTATTATAATCCTTATAAAATACCATAAATTTTAGAATCCTTCTCAGAAATAGATTTAATATTCTTTAACCTAAAATTTCATCACATAAAATTTTTTTTTATAACAAAATTTCATAACCCATAATTACCTCAAAAATGAATGTCTCTAGAAATACCATTTGTCACCATAAAATTTCATAACTTAATCACTTCAAAGTGGTTTCAAAGACACTGAACGTAATATCTGAAAACAAATTATAAACTCATGATGATATCCACAACACTTAAGAATTCCAAAAATGAAAACATCATAATCTTTAAATCTGTATAAAACCTACTCTGATACCAACTATAAAAGCCTTGAATCTACGCTTCTAATTTCGATATGAAAAACCTAAACATTAGATTTCATAATTTGACACATATAAATTTGACCAAAAAAAATTCCAACAAAACATAAAATGTGGAAAGGAAATATTGTATAACATATATAACCAATGTTTTTTTTGTTTTAAGTTTTAGATATTTTGAAAAAAAAAACTGAACAACATAGGATTATAAACAACTAGATCATAAAGATCAATATAATCTCCCACTATACCCACCATTCACAATAGGTCATCTACATCATGCATGTAAAATCCTTCAAGACACGGTTCCTATAACATATTTACTCATAATTCTTTATATAAATTATTATAATCTTAAATCATAATATTATTAGGTCATAAGACATGAATCATAAGATAATGAAAGAACATGATCCATGAGTGTAAAATAATGGAATAAGACATACAATTTGTGGCATACATATGAGAATATATTATATTTTTTCAATGATACCTACCAAGATATTTATAGTATGTTAGTCTTTTGTTAATCAAAAATGTATGTAACCCAAGCTTAGGATAAAGTCCCATGTATCTTATAGTTTTGGGTTTAGTATGACCACCATGTACCCTCTTATTAAGGGACTATGATTGCCTTCTGTGTACCTTATTATTGCGGTCTTAGAATGACCACTCGTGTACCATATTATTATAGACTTAGAATGACCACATGCGTACCATCTTTTGTGGGCTTAGGATGATCTCCCATGTACCATTTGAGATCATAGAACTTTTATCATTACATAATTAATTGGAGTGTGATATACGTCTGACCCATCACATAATTAAAACCATACATACGTGTGTCACAATAACTTAAATTATATCACAACCTCAAAAAATAAATAGGATACATAATAATTTCCCTATAGAATAACTCATGTGGAAGAAATATATTTCATAAATAAAACCCTAGAACAACCATAAAAGAATAAGGATAATTTCTTTGAATAATATACCCAGTAGATCATAAGTAACATAAAATAATTTTATCTTATATATAATATAATTCTGAGAGATCACTTGAAATAATTCACGGAAAAAATATCCTTTATATTTGGAAAAAAATATTTCTAAATTGTAAATCCTTTAGAAAACCTTTTTTATTGAAAATAACCTTGAAAGTTTATAAATGAATCTTTGAAGCCCCATTTTAAACATCTTTTAAATATTTTTCCTTGAATATTCTTACAAAATTATTTCAAATTTGTTTTAAAACTTTTATATAAAAAATTGGTTTTGAATAAAAATATCCGATCAATGAGATGATAAAATTACATAAAACATATAAAATCATGAAAATAAATATATTCATGATACAAAATTTAAATGGGAATTATATAAAGCTCATCAAATATTATAGGTTTATAAGAAAAAATGTGTCTCATAGAAGGCATGTTGAGACAAAATTACCTTACTGATTTGGAAACTTTTGAAACATAAACCCCATGAAAGAGAGATTATAAAATGTATATTTAAATACACATAAATTTAAATATAATGATTATATTTTGAATTCATTAGATGTATTTACACCATATAAATTAAATTAGTGGTTAATATGGAAAGAGTCATGAAGATATATATGTGACACTAGAAATCCACTTACAAATACCATATCATTGAAGTGAGGATAATAAAATGAATTGATTATGTTTATTCTATGTAAATAAAAATAAAATAATTTAAAATTATATATAATATAATAAAAATTCATTTCACACATAATCATAGAATTATATAATCATGGAAATAATGTTTTACCCCAATTAATGGAAATTGTGTTAAGAATTCCCTTAATACATTGCATTTAGTCGAATTGTATACCCTGTAAAAGTTATAATTTTCAAATAAATCTCTTAAAAACATTTATATAATGAGATTTATTATATTATATACCAAATTTCAGTATATACACCACACAAAAGGAGTAAATTTTTAATAAGGAACGTATCTCACATAGGAAAAATTGAAACGAGAAACCATTACATCATGCTTCCCTTAAGTTTTTCATACTTAAAACTCTTGTATAATAGTTTAATGTATGTTATTAATTCATTAAATAAATATATTAATACTTATAATACCTTATATGATATTTTTATAACATATTACCACCAATTAATTAATAATATTTCATAATTTCCATTGTTTTGGTGATTTTATTTCACGATTTTTCGTAATCAGTTTATTTATTCATAATTATGGATTGTCGTGTCAAAAGGAAATTAAACTAATAAAGTGTAATGAAATGGTATTAATTAACATTAATTAGTTTAAATGGTCCCATTTATCAGTTCTATTTTATACATAATTATTATTCATTTCATTAAATGTTAATGATAAATGTTCTGTTTAATTTAGCAATTTTTCTAACCATAATAAAGTAGTTTTATTTTATTTAAGATTATGTATATATATTAGTTATAGAAAATTAAAAAGTTCTTAATATACCAAATAAAATACTATTTTACATAATAATATTTGTTAATGGAGTCCATTAATGTGGTAATGGGAAATGGACAAATTCATTTTTTACGGAGGAGATTAACCAGCATAATTTGAACAATAGTTTTTTTCTTTGAATAAGAAGAGGTAATAAAATGGATGGATATAAGATATTAGATTAGAAACATAATATAATAGTTTTTAAATGATTTTTTAATTATTATTATTTAATGGATAAAATAAATGAGGATAAATTATAAGAAGAAAAGAAAATAATAGAGGTGTTTTGAGAAAATTACCTCTTGAATATCACCTCCTTGAGAGCCACTTGAGGAACATGGATTTGGTATTTTGGTGAGACCATAAGAACATGTATGTGAGGATAATAATGAGGAGAGGTGTTTTTAGATATTTTATGATCTCCATGAATTTTGGGTTGAAATGGGGTGGTGGGGGTGGTAATTATACTTTAGAAGAGGTGGGTTTAAGAGATTAAATAGGGAATATTTTATAATAAAAGGGGACCACATTGAGGTGGAATTAATTTCAAGGAATTAATTTTTTTAATATTTTTAGTCTCCTTAATTTTGATTAATACCTAAAAAATCAATTTATTTATTTTTTATGTATTTTAAACTTTTATCTTTTTAACATTAACCCTTTTCATTATTTTCATACTCTGAAAAGTATTTTTTACCATCGTAAATTTTTTATGTATAAAAAATGACCGTAAAAAATATTTTAAAAATATTATTAAAAATATTTAATCCATTTTACAAAATTAAATTCCCATAATTGGAAAATTTATATTTAAACTTAATCCCACAAACACATTGAAAATGCATGTTTTTAAAGTGAAAAGTTCAAATGTTTGAAATGTTTTTATATCAAATTTCAATTTTAAATTGTTTAAAATTACCTAAATTTATTTGAATGATGTATAAATTCACTAAATATACTTTAAAATAAATTTAAAATATAAATTAACTATACAAACAAATTTTATAAAAATAATCTTTTAATTAAAACTCGATATTTTTCATTATTAATCAAAAAATGAAACTTATTAGGAAAATTCCAAAATTTCACCTAAATATAATTTTTATTCCCTAATCCCAAATAATAATATAATTTTTTCAAATAAAACATATAAATGTGTTAAAATATAGTTTTAAAATAGGTTCACTATTAAAAGGTTGAAAAATTTCCTTTTAAAAAAATATAGCTTTTAGGCTTAAAATTTGATATAGTCTTTTATAAGGCCTATAAAACATATTGATTGAATTTAAGAAAATTTGAATAAATATATAACATATGAATTTAATTATGATATATCACTCATAGTGATTAATTTAATTTATTAAGATATAATGTCATTATGGGCATAAAAATATTTTTTTAATAAAAAATATCATTTATGTTCAATTGGATTTTAATTTTATTCATAATTAATTCGTTACAGGGAATTAATTTTATAAAAATTTTCAAACTATACTTTTATAATTTATTTAATTTCATTCATTCATTCCATTCCAACAGATATGTTGTCACACCCATTTTTTCATGTCTTTGTTTGGATATGGTTCATTGGAAATCACGATCCTTTTCTTGGGTATTTTGTGAGATGAATGTTGAGTTTTTAAGTTTCATATATTTCTAGTCACCCTAATATGGCTACTACATTTCTTTTTTTGGAGTTCTTGGAGAAAGGGTGGTAATATCATGATTTGGGCCGACCGTGAGCCCATTTCCAGATTTAAAAAAAATATGTATCTTTTATCAATCCTTCATTTTTTTTTCACTCACTAAAATTACAACATTGACTTAACTGAAATATTAAAACTACATATCCTTTTTTACCCCTTATAAATTCATCAACATGGTGAATTTGGGTTATTTTTTAGGTATTGGGTCATCCCAAGGTCCAATTTCCAGTTTTAAAAACAAATAATTTGTTTATTTTATATATTATTCATTTTTTTATAGTTTTTGGTGATTCCACATCCCACTCAGGTAAAATAACCATAGGAACAACCCCATGTTCTATTTTATCCCTTTTAAGCTCATATTTTAACAACCCAAGATTTCATATTCAATTAACTCTTCTAAGTATTTCAATAACTTGCGCTACACGCAACACCTAGCTTGAGTGCACCATGACTTACCAAACTAGCCATTAAAAAAATATTTTATGAATATTGTTAACCAAATTTTAAATTTTATACATCCTATATTATTTTAAAATTATTATTTTATGACATAATATAAGAAAAATTAAAATTTTAAGATAAAAAATGTTTTTTTTCCAAAAAATGCAATTTTATGCCTTTCAATGGAGAACCCTTTCTAAATCCAATATTTGAAACTTTTATGTATTAAATATAGTGAAATTAGATTAATCTTTAGAATGGGTATATAAAAAATTAGTTTGGATAAATTATTTTTACTCTTTGGATAACTTTCATATTTTGAAGAATAGTGAAACAAAAATAAATTTTAATTAAAAACAACTTTGTTAATCAAAATAATTTATAGTGTTAAATTATAAATTTTAATAGTTTTTAAGTATAATTAGATTATATTTTTATCATTTAATATAATTTAGGTCATTGGATGTAATTTCACATTTAAATTGGACATAAACAAGTGTCAATCTTTTGATAGTTATTATTTCTTAAAAACACGCCTTTACTATGACAATGAGAATTAATTTTAAATTAATTTATCCAAATTCTGTGTTTTGAAATTGGAAAAATTAATCCCATATTTGTAATCATGAGTTCCAAATTGTGTAAATAGGTAAATTTTATTTTTAGACATTATGAATAATTATTTCCTTAAATGTTTTTTTACCAGGGTTAATGGGTAAATCTGGTAAATATGGATAAAAAATAATATTAAATTAATATTATATAACCATAAACTATTTCATATTCTTATCGGCTGATACATGTCCAAACATGGGAATGCTTGTGTCGATTTTGGGTCAACTTGGAGCCACTTGATAGTGATAATGACACTATATATTAATTAATTTAAAATAAAGACAAAAATTACATAAACATATATCTTTTAGTAAAAAAATTATTACAAGGTGTTATATAAATTATCTATTAGATGATAAATATTAATTAGAAAGAAAAAAAATTCTACATAATATTATTTTATTAATAATTTTTAGGCATTAAATAATTTAATTTAGTAATGTCATAATGATGATGCAGTAATTACCTTATTAATGAAAGATTAAAATAATTGATATTATATATATCCAAATAAATGTAATTTTAAAAATTTGATGAATTGAACTAATTTTATAGTTTATTATGTCATTTTATGTTTTGTTTGTCATTTTATTCAAAGTGATATTGTTTTTAAGGCTTTCAAAAAAATCAAATACTAAATTGTGTCAAAATTGACATAATTGAAGTTTTAAACCAAATACTATATTATTAATTGATATAATATTTCTAAAAATATAATATTAGGCCAAAGTACTTATATATGGTTATATATATTAATAATTAACCACATGGGGTTTTATTTTCATGTTATATTAAGATTATTAACCATATAATATAAAAATACAAAGAGACATAGTAAATGTCAAACTATTTAACTAAGAATTAAATCTAAAAGATAAGGTTCATATGATGACCTAAACCTGTCTAAAAACTATTTTTTGAGAGGTTTTTGACCCATACCTACCTTATCCTCTAAATAATTCATTTTGGATCCATTACAAACTGAAAACTAATTTATTATAAAATAATATTTCAAGCCTTTCCTAAAGTGACCCTGACCTCTCTCATAAAAAGGAACTTCCCCTTCTCTTAATTTCACACCTCCAAAGCCTTTTGGCTCGGCCAAATCCAGAAAAAATATCCTAAAAAATTTAATCCCTTCATCTTAGAGGCATTCATTTGGTCATAAATCCAACTTAATGAACTCTTTTGATCAAATCAAAAGGAAGAACCCGAAGAAGAGGTAAATATTTCATCACCTCTTTCATGTTCTTTTCTTCTTCCACTTCCTATTTATTTGTTGTTTCTATTATAAAATAATGACTCCAGTATCTTGTATATACTATGATAATATTATAAAAATGATACAACCATTTTCATTACTATATCCATCTGTTAAATTACAATGTCACCATACATGCGTATGTACAGATTACCGTCTCCACGTCGTGGTGTAGTTTGTTATTCAAACACTTCATTATTTGGATGAGTATAATTATGAGTATAACTGATGTAAATAATAAATTTAACATTTTAATGATTCTGTATATATGATATACCATCCAATTTCATACGATTTCACCATCAGTATAATGATATTGTCGTTCGTGCGTACGTACGGATTATCGTCTCCATGACGCAATGAGATTCATTTCCACGTTCACCATTCAACGATGATTATAAAAATATATATCATTAACAATTTTGTAATATATGAAATAATAATTATACTAGATATATATATATGTGTGTGTGTGTGTGTGTGCTTACATATATCTTATTCACTTAGTTCCATTCAATGCGATATGAAAACGGAAACAACATTTATGCGTACGTGTGACCTACCGTCTCCATAAACAGTGTTTTCCATTTCATATATATGTCTAGTATACATATTCTATATTCTAAATATATATAATATATAAATCATGTTCTATATTCTATAATTATTTAAATCATGATCTAAGTTATACAATCAATAGTTACAAGTTAAAACACGTATGATAAAGAAAGCGATTATTACACGAAATGTTAATTTAACATGAAAATTATTATTAAATGGGTTGTAAAAAGTCATAAATGAATCATGTATTATATCATAAATATTAATATGGTTCTTTTATAATTTAATAACATATTATGGTATTTATATAGGAGGTTAAATGTACCCTAGACTAAAGGAAAGAACAAGGTAAAGGTTAATTTCATAATCTCTTTATTATCCAAGTTTGTTTTTATGTAAGTTTCTACTTGGACATATTTATTATCCATGTCCATGTTTCATAAAATAGTTTTCAAATGTATTATATTTAATGGAACTTTCTATTAAAACATAATTTTAAAGATTTATTCTTTTAAACCTTTCTCATTAATGTCCATGTTTTCAAAATTGTTTTAAGGATTTATTTATATTGACATGAATGTTTTAAAATGTTAATTCCTTTCAAAAGATTCTAAGTGTTATGGGACACATTGATTAAAAAATATATTTTAAATGAATTACTTTTTAAATTGTATGACTTTTAAATGATTTCATGAAAAAGGGATATTTTTTCAACGATTTTCACTGATCATTTTCAACTATTTCAACATCCTTTACAAAATATTATTCTTGATCGAGGATGATTTATTAGGATTAAAATATTCCATATTGTATTGAAATTTTTGTGATATATTTGAATGTGGATGTGTTATTTTTATACCATTCATAGTTTATGGAAAAATTATTGACATTCCATATGAAATTTATAATATGAATGTTTATGTTATGTTTAAACCTATTGATATGAAGAATGTATTGGAATTAGTATGTGACGGGTGGAGCCCGCTATACCTCCTTGATGCATCGATTGGTCTCATGAGACAAACTAGTTTCTTGGAACAAGGTCTTGAGAAAATATTATTTTTATTCTTGGTACAAGGCCTTGACTCTGTGGTTATAAAGTCTGAAATTATGCATTCTATCATTATGAAAGTGGCTATTGATATTAAATTTGATTATTCGACTAGTAGAATATCAATGTGAATAAGTAAATAGAATTATTTGATTTTAGCTTTGCCATATTATTATGAGGATTAATTTTAAAACTCTTTTTTTAGTCTTATACATTGCCTTAAATGTTTTTGATTATTTATGAAAGATTCTGCTATATCGTTATCCTTACTGAGCATCTGAGCTCACCCCTTTTTATGTTTTATTTTTCCCAAAATTCCAAGAAGTGTATTGTTATTGATTTGTACGTTTAATATAATGGAATAATAGAATTCATAAAGGATTATTTATGTTGTCTTGTATGCTATAAAGTATAATGTAACATTCATGTATGTAATCTATTTTCCAAGACTGTTAAACCAATAAGTCCTTTGGGACTTTATTCCTTGTAATCAAGCCATTTTTATGTAATAAGGCACCGAATTTGGGTAACATGGGTCGGGGCATTATAGTTGGTATCAAGGAAAGTTTAGAGACAACATTGGAAATATATTTAGAAAAACTCTTCTTAGAAAAAATTACCCTATGATAGATTTGAAGATTAGTATAGAAGAACTTCTTATAATTTTGATATTGTTGATATTTTGTGTATTTTCAAAGAAATAAATCCCTATCTGGATACAAGTAGGTAGAGGTTCCTCTAGAACAGATGTACCACGAAGTGAAAACTCTGATAAGGAGTTTCGGGCTTGATTCGTGGAATCCTGGTATATGACAATGGTCCTTGATTCACTCTTCGTTATGACACTCCCGGGGGATATGTTTAGGATAATTCACATTTTCTTTACAAGCCATTGTGAAGGATTTTGGAGTAAATAATTCCACAAAGAAAACATTTAATGATTATAGATTATATTAATATTATTTTCAATTTAGGTTAGGTATTTTAAAAGTTTGGAATTATTCATTGTGATTCATAAACTAACCTGGTGTATGCCATTGTCTTGAAATGACACCTAGTAGAAGGAATGAGAATTCCAGCAATAAGCATGATTAAATGATTAAGAAGGATCATATCTTTCATGGAATTAAAATAAAATTTAAAATGGAAATAGTCTCCCACATATTCTCATCTTATGAATAAATAGTATCATGTGTTAATAAGATAAGTAAAAAATTCTCAGAGTCATTTGGCTTTAAATGGAAGCAAGATAAGTAAAGGATGGTAGAGAGAAAGATGGATAAAGGGAAGACAGGAAAGAATGATTTTCCCATATGTGATAACTATAGAAAGAATAACCTTGGTAAATGCTTGAAGGGAATGGGAGTTTGTTATAAGCGTGGAGAAAAAGGAAACCATGTATGTGATTTCAAGCGTATGAAAAAAGTTTTCAAATGTACAATGATTCATCTGCAACGAGTTGAGACACTATACAAATCAATGTAAAAATCATCAGAGTATACCCCAAATGTTAATATTTGATAATAATCATGTTATGATACTACCGAAAAAGAAGAGGAATGATTAGAGTTCTTATGTTTTTATTAAATCATTTTTTCATTTGAGTATTGTATTAATGATGTTCATGTTATAAGAATTATAGAGTATATAAGGATTGTACTATAGGACTATTTCATTAAGGAATTGAGATTTTGTGGAACCAAGAAAAGTGACTGAATATAAGGTTAATTTTTTTTGGAAAATATATGGTTGAGAAGAAGATAAACCATAATATGGTTCTGATACTGAGGTAGTGAGTTTGGAATAATATATTTTTGATTTGGATAAATTATATTGGATATTATTGACTACATTGTAACTGATTAATGGTTTATTTATTAAATAATTGTTGGAATAAAAAACGATATAAACAATATATCTAGTATTATATAATTAATAAGGGAGAATATAAGGTTTTACGGTAATTCATGGTGTTACCATGTTTTAAAAGAATACATGAAGAAGGTATTAATATATTATTATTTGGAAAAAAAGATCTTCATTTTGTTTACCTTCCTTATAAACTGTAGATTGTGAGTTTAGATAGAATTATTTTAGATATCTATAAAGGTTGGAATGGATTATTTTGAACTTTGGATAGTATTTATTAAGATTATTTTTGAAATATTATAATACTATAGTTTTATAAAAAGAACAGCATGCTGATCGGGTGATAACTCATCGCGTCGAACAAAGCTGCAGGAATTGAACCCACAACCAAAGTGAAACAAGGATTTATGACCTACCACTAGCCAATTTGATGTCCTAGCTCATATAATGTAGTTTTTTAGTCTGAAAAGTGAATTATAAATTTGTTTTTTTTAAACCTTATATGATTTGGATAAATAAAATAATTTTGATTTATATTATCTTTTGGAGTGAAAGATGAGTTTGTGGTAGGAATTAGTTGAAGGATAAAACTCTACTTGTCATGTATTTTTTTCCTCTTATTCTATGGATAAATTAATTCTTAAATATTAGGGAATGAATCTTAAAAAACAATATTTGTTATCCAAACACCTTATGTTTTGTTGAACCGATGATATTTTACATCATCATAGATTGATGGATTTGAGGCCCTCAATTTTACACTTGTTTGGGATTGATTACCTCAATCTCTCCCTATAAATATTTACGTTTTTCCTCTAATAATTTTTCTCTAATTTCCACCAATGTTCTCATAATAGAGATCATAATTTGGTGTTGACTTTTTCATTTCCCTTTCCCTCTTAATAAGACTAAATTTTATTAACCCAATTTTCTATGTGGGTTTTCCACAAAGGTATTTTTCTATTTTAAGATTTTATTTTCAAAAAACAATTTCAAATTTAGAGGATGAAATTTATTGAAAGAGGGAATAATGTAACACCCCAAGATTTCATAGTCAGTTATTTATTCAAAGTATTTCAATAACTTGCACTACAAGAAACACCGAGTTCGAGTGCACCACAACTAACCAAAATATCCATTTAAAAAGAGGTTATGAATATTATTAACAAAATTTAAAATTATATATATCTTATATAATTTTAAAATTCATATTTTAAGACATAATATAAGAAAAATTCAATTGCTAAGATAAAAGATGTATTTTTAAAAAAAAATGTAGTTTTATGCCTTTTAATAGAGAACCCTTCTTAAAATCCAATATTTGACACCTTTATATATTAAATTTAGTTAAATTAAATTCATATTTAAAAGAGGGACATAAACATTTAGTTTGTATAATTTTTTGGTAATTTTCTAATAACTCCCATATTTTGATGAATAGTGAAAAAATAATAAATTTTAATCAAAAAGAACTTTTTAATCAAAATAATTTATTGTCTTAAATTATAAATTTTAATGATTTTTAAGTATAATTAGATTATATTTTTATCATTTAAAATAATTTATATCATTTGATGTAATTTTACATTTATATTGGACATAAACAAGTGTCAATCTTTTGATAGTTATTATTTCTTAAAAACATGCTTTTATTTTGACAATGGGAATACATTATAAATTAATTTATGCCACTTGTGTGTTTTGAATTCGAAAAATGTATTAAATATTTGGAATCAGGAGGTCCAAATTTTGTAAATAGTTCACTTTTATTTTTAGACATCATAGATATTTATTTCGGTAAATATTTTATTTTCCATGGTTAAAGGGTAAATCCGGTAAATTTGGGTAAATAAATAATATTAAAATAATATTAAATTACACTAAAATGTGTACTATTCCAATTCGTCTATACATTTCCGACCATGGTCATCCTTGGGTCGATTTTGGAACCACTTCGTGCCACATGGGAGTGATAATGACACATTATATTAATGAATTTAAAGTAAAGACAAAAATGATATAACCATATATCTTTTAGTAAAACAATTATTACCTGGTGGTATATAAGTTATATATTCAACTATAAATATAAATTAGAAATAAAAAAAACATTCCTACATAATAGTATTTTATTAATAATTTTTAGACATTAAATAATTTAATTTTTTTATGACACGATGATGATGCATTAATTACCTTATTAATGAAAGATTAATGTAATTGATATTATATATATCCAAATTAATGAAATTTGAGAATTTTTAAGATTTAAACTAATTTTATAGTTTAATATGAAATTTTATGGTTGGTTAAATAAATTTTATTCTAAGTGATAAATTTTTTATGGCTTTAAAAAAATCAAATACTAAATAGTGTCAAAATTGACATAATTGAGTTTTTTAACCAAATACTATATTATTAATTGATATAATATTCCTAAAAATCTATTGTTCGGAAAAAGGACTTAGATAATGTTATATATATTAATAATTAACCACATGGTGTTTTCTTGTCTTGTTATAGTAATATTATTAACCATATAATATAAAAATACAAAGAGACATGGTAAATTTCAAACTATTTAACTAAGAGTTAAATCTAAAAGATTAGGATAATATGATGACCTAACACAATATAAAACCTATTGGATGATATATTTTAGACCCATAACTACCTTGTTCTATAAATAATTCATTTTGTAGACATTAGAATCCGAAAATGATTTTATTGTAAAATAATATATCAAGCTTTTCTTAAAGTGACCCTCACCTCTCTTATAAAAGGGAACTTCCCCTTCTCTTAATTTCACACCTCCAAAGCCTTTTGAATCTACCAAATCATGCCCAAATATCCTCTCAAAATTACTCCCTTAATCTTAGAGGCCGTAATTTGGTCATAGAGACAACCTAAGGAGAACTTTTGATCAAATCAAAAGGAAGAACCCGAAGAAGAGGTAAATATTTCTTCACCTCTTTCAAGTTCCTTTATTCTTCTTCTTCCTCTTTATTTGTTGTTTCCATTCTAAAATAATAACTCTAGTGTCTTCTATATACTTTGATGTTATTATAAAAATGGTACAACCATTTTAATTACTCTATACATCCTATAAATTACAATTTCATCATACTTGTGTACGCACAGATTACCGTCTCCACGTCGTGGTGTAGTTTGTTATTCGAACACTTAATTATTTGTATGGGTATAATAATGAGTATAACTTATGTAAATAATGAATATAATATTTTAATTATTTTATATATATGATATTCCTTCCAATTAAATATTATGTCACCATGAATATAATGATATTTTCGCATGTGCGTACGTACGGATTACCGTCTCCAAGACGTGATGAGATTCATTTCCACATTCATGATTCAACGATGACTATAAAAATATATATCATTAATAATTAAATAATATATGACATAATAATTATACATTATATATATATAATTATATATTTATGTGTTTAAATATATCTTATTCACTTAGTTTCGTTCTATACGATATAAAAATGGAAACAATGTTTATGCATACGTACGACCTACCGTCTCCATGAACAGTGTTTTCCATTTCATATATATATCTAGTATACATGTTTATATTCTCAATATATATGATATAATAATTATTAATTATATTATGGAATTATTTAAATCGTGATCTAAGTTATACAATCAAGATTAAAAAGTCAAAACACGTACGATAAAGAAAGTGATTATTACCCGAAATGTTAATTTAGCAAGGAAATTATTATTAAATGGGTAGTATAAAGTCATAAATGAATAATTTATGATATCATAAATATTAATATGGTTATGGTATAATTTAATAACATACGATGGTATTTATACATGAGGTTAAACGTACCCTCGACTAAAGGGAAGTACAAGGTAAGGGTTAATTTCACAATCCCTTTATTATCCGAGTTTGTTTTTATGTAAGTTTCTACTGTGAAATATTTATTATCCATGTCCATGTTTCACAAAATAGTTTTCAAAGGGTTCATTTTAAGGGACCTTTTTACTAAAACATCATTTTAAATATTTATTCTTCTAAACCTTTCTCATTAATTTCAATGTTTTTAAAATGGTTTTAAGGATTTATTTATATGGACATGAATGTTTTAAAATGTTAATTCCATTCAAATGTTTCAAAGTGGTATGGGACACTTTGATACAAAACTATATTTTAAATGAATTCCTTTATAAATTATGTGACTTTTAAATGAATTCATGAAAAAGGTATATTTCTCTCAAAGATTTTTATTGATCATTTTTAACTATGTCAACATCTTTTACTAGATATTATTCTTGATAGTGGTTGATTTATTATGATAAAAATCTTCCATATTTTATTGATGGTTTTTTGATATGCTTGAATGTGGATGTATTATTTTTATACCATTCATGGTTTATGGATAAAGTATTGACAATCCGTAAGATAGTTTTAATACGAATGTTTATATTATGTTTAAACCTTTTCATATAAAGAGTGCATTGGACTTAGTAAGTGATGGGTGGAGCGCGCTATAGATCCTCATTGCATCGATAGGTCTCATGAAACAAGCTTGTTTCCTGGCCCTAGGCCTTGAAAAAATATTATTTGTAGTCTTGGCATTAGGCCTTGAATATGTGTTTATGAAGTCTGACATTATGCATTCTATCATTATGAAAGTAGCTATTGATATTGCATGTGATTATTTGACTAGCTGAATATCAATGTTAATAAGTATATAGAGTTATTTGATTTTACCTTTTCCATATTATATTGAGGTTTAATTTTAAAAGTATTTTGTTTTAGTCTTCTACAATGCCTTAAATGTTTATGCTTATTTATGAATGATTCTGCTATATTGTTATCCTTACTGAGCATCTGAGCTCACCCATTTCTATGTTTTATTTTTCCCAAGACTCAATGAAGTGTATTGTGATTGATTTTCATGGTTATTTTAAGGTAATAATGGCATTCAAAAAGGATTATTTATGTCGTGTTTTATGTTATAAGGTGTAATGTAACATTCATGTATATAATCTATTTTCCAAGATTGGTAAACTGATCGATCCTTAGGGACTTGATTCCTTGTAATCATGCCAATGCTTTGTAATAATTCCCCAACTATAGGTTATTGGGGTCAGGGTGTTACACATACTGAAATGGATTAGGGAAAATATTATCAATGGTTCTCAAATAGTCATTATTTTCCGAAGGTTTTTTTCTCATTCATAAAACCTTCAATTCGTTATCTTTTTGACACAAATAATCTTCCCATAGTTCTTCCATAACGTATGAGACTCTACAAGGAGTTTCAATCCATTACCTTTCCTCTGTCGGTGTATATCTATGGGAATACAAATATTTTTTGAGTCTCCAAGGTGAGATTCTTTCTTATTTCTCCTCCCACTTCCTCCCCCTTTCATTATTTCTTGGTTTTATGTTCTCCTATAGTCATGTGTGATATTTTGTTATATTATCCAATGATTTTCTATTGTGGTTTTTTTCATTTGGGACTGTTCATCATTGTTTTTGGGTTTATAAACCCTCAGATGGTGATATTGGGTGTGTGTAACCATTACGCCAAGGATTTGAGGTAGGATATCCCATTCACATGCCTTTATCATTTAAGTTTCATCATTTTATTATTATTTTTAACCTAATATATATTTTTATTATTTTTTGCATCCTTTGGATAATTTTCTTGTTGTGAAATACAGTTTTTTAAACTTTTTTTGTGAAAGGTAATGTTGTTTTGTCAAAAAAGTGTACACTAAGTGTTTGTTTAAATTTTAGATTATATTTTGAACCTAGTTTTTGAGGTTTATAACCCGGTATATTGTATTTTGAACATTTTCCAGTATATTTAATAAAATATGGCATGAAATTGGTGTTTTATTCCTTGTCTGGTTCTAAAAATAAATTGTTTTGTTTCAAAGTGCATGTACTGTGGTCAGTAAATTGCCCGGTTGGATTTTTTGTGTTATGTGTGATTTAAAAATTATTACTGTTTTATTTATAAATGCATTTTAAGAATTAAAAAAATTATGTTTGGTTCCTTCTATTTATTTCCAATTTGTATTAGGTTTTACAAACAAATGGGTTTTGGTTTACAACATGTTTTGGCCCGAGTTGCTGGAAAATGGCCCGTTTCACATCATTATTAAAATGGTTGTGCTTTAAAGATGAAACTTGAGTTTTCTAATGGATTGATGAATGTGGTTTTCTGATATAAATTGTGTTTATACACCTATTTAATAAAAGTTAAATTCATACCTTTGTCAAATGTTAGTTTTGAGAAAGGCTTAAAGGACCTTTTGGCATTTGTTTCTTTTGAAAAAATGGTTTCCATGTGTATTTCATGTTCTATATTTTGGGGCCATTTTATGGTCCATGAAATGGTTTTATTAAAAGTTTTTGGGGATGAAAAATATTGGTTTATATTCTATTAATGGGTTTGTGGCCTTCAAAGAGCATTTTTAATGGATTTTATGTTCAAGGCATCGTTATAATCCTTGAAATTATTTTACCAAACTTTTTAGTTGTTTAGTGTTTCGTGAAAGAAATTGGAAACATGTTTGCGGTCTGTTTTTTCTTTATGGTTTTTTAATGGAAATTTGATGTGAAATGAGTATTTGATGAAATTATTATCTTTATTGAGCACTAAAGGGAATCTTTGGTATCTTAGTGGGTGGACGTGTACTAGTATGCTAGTGATCCTTTGGGGTTTTTCCCCAGTTTGACGTAGCAAGTTTAACGACGAAAACACTAACTAAAATTTGATGATGATATTTATGTGGGGACACTAGGTTATGGGTATTATCTATACTAGTGCCTCATGTGCATTATAATGGATATTTATTATGGTTACTTTCACCTAGATACGAGGTACCGAGGGCTCACAACTAACTAGTGCCTAGGGGTGTTCCTGTGACTTATGCTCATTGGCTATATTGTACACACTAATGGTATAAGGTGTGTTTGGTTGGTAAATTCAGCAGTGTGTGTGATTTATTTAAAAGTTTACAATCTTTAAATCTTCCCTCTTGAAAACTAGTTTCATTTTGAAGTTGCACCTCTTTGAAAATGTTTACTAGAATTCTTGTTTATAAAGCATGCTAGTTTTTTCTAGTAATTTTTTTATAGAATGGGACCTCATTTGGAAAAAATACCTTTATATCTTATATTTAAAACTTGAAAATGATTTATATTTTATTTTAAGGGATGTACATTGGAAATACAATATCGGGCTAACCTATTGAGTTTTAATACTCACGCCTAGGTTCTTATTTTGTTTTTAGCCCTTCTGCATGTTTCAGCTTGAGCTTGATCACCTTGGGCTATGTGTGATCATTGTGTTGGATAGTGAATAGAGGGGTAACACTGACTTAGTTGGTTATCAGGTTTGGTCAGTTGAGTTGTTGGTTTAGTTGTACTTTCATTTTCTTGTTCAAATAATGTTCATTTCAATTTTTATGTAAATGTATTTTGGGATGTCCATTTCATTCTTCTATTCGTTTTATTGTTTATATTTGGGATAAATTTTTCCCTTGTGTACTCTATTTATTCCCTTGGTGATTGTTTCCATTCTGGGAGGGTCGAGAGCGCCTCTTGGGACTTGTCGCGGGTTGGCCTAGGTGACTGGTTCATGTTCAACTCGGGCTAGTTCGTGTATCATAGGAGGTCGTCTCTTAGAAGACATTTATTTTTAGATCAACCTTTTTTTTGGGATGTCAAGGTTGATGGAGTATTATTGTTGGGACTTTAGGTGTAAGTACAGGATTAACTTCGCGAACTCTTTCTCATTTTGATCCTCAGGTTTCCATGAAATGTCGGGTTTTATTAGCTTCCTTTTTTATTGTTGATTGTTTTGTGTTTGGATATGACATGGGGGGTCTGGCTAATAGACATTGTGAGATCACAGGGCCTGGAAAGACATGTGGATCTGATGTATGGTTCTAATAAATCTCTCCATGTTGGCATTGTGTTATACATGTGGCCACCAACCATATGGTCAGGTCACCCACCAACACCAGTTCCCTTTTTGGGTTTCTTAGAACTTTCTTGAATTCTGATTTTTTTTAAAATACTTGTGTGAGAACTATGGAAATAGGTTTTAAAAAATGTATTTAATTTTGAAAATGGAAAAAGGGGTTCAGAAAAATGAAATATAATAATGGTTTTGGATGGTTATGTTTTTTTGAAACAAATTTTGGGGAGGAATTGTAAATGATTTAATGGGATTGGATTATCCCTAATCTAAACATGTGGTTTGTTAAAATAAAATGTTTTTAAAGTGTGAATCATTTTAAGGTGATCTTGAATCTTTTTTTAAATGTGGTGTTTTGGGATGTTTAAAAGTGTTTAAATTTGATGAATTAGTTTTAGAAAAAAAAAATTAAGTAGTTAATGTTTTCTTAGAAAGGGTATTGGTCTCAATGGTCGTCGGATTATAAAAAGATACCTTGCTGAATTTTATAAAATGGGAAGGGGTTGTTTGGAGTAGCTTGGTTTTTTTAACAGTTGTTAAGAATTAAAAGGGGTAGGTTGTTAAGAAAATAGTTCTTGATGATGTGTGGTTTTTTTTCAAAATCAGAAAAGGGTTTTTGACTTGGTGGTTAGTGTTCCTTTGGAAGGTTTATGATTTTTTTAATGATGTTGTTATGTTTTAGCCATTTGTGTTTTCAGGGGAGCTCACATGCATGGTTTTATTCATATATGGAAGGATGGTCTACATTTCATGGTGCTTGGGTGCCTAGGGTGGAAAGGAAATGTTCATGGGAGTGAGGCTTGATGAAACACCATTGGTGAATGTGGAAATCCACTAAGTAAGTTTGTTTTTCAAAAGTGGTTTGACCTAAAAAATTATGGAATCTTTTTATAAACTGATGGTTATATGTCTAGTTCTTTTCTATGTATGAGAATTTTTTCTTTTTCAGTATGCTTCCTTCTGATATGGAATTCATAATATAGTTGTGTCTTGAGATGGGATCTTGTTGGTGGCTCTCTTTTAGAGTAATGTCTAGTGGGTTTCTAAAGATGTGTTGGATGTTGTGATGTTGCCCCAGATTGTTCTATGTTTGCAATATTTCTAGTTGATCAACCCAAGGATTATTTATCTTGTTTCACAATCTATATCCAACTCTTTAAATAATTCTTCATCCCGTTTTTTGAAATAGAGTGCTCTCTAGGATCAATTTATAGTGCCTTCCTATTATGATGATTCTCTCAGTTATAGCGGTTGTGTTCGGTGATGCTTGGTGTATTTCACCATTTCCTTGTTCATTTCACTCCTCATTTTATGTAAGTTAGAATTGTGGTGTGTATCGCTCTGTCTCTATTGGGTATTAGAGTTCTCTTTTAGCTAGTTAATTTCATGAGATAATCTGATTCGTAAATCCTCACTGTGGTGTAGTAGATGATTCAAACATCAGGACTCTAGCCATAGGCCCGGGAGTGAAGCTTTTCACGTAGTAAGAAAATAACTAGAGGTGTGGGGAGATCGATTATTCTCCTATGTCCAACATTATGGTAAGGTAGTTTCTGTTTCTATATTATGGTTCCTCATCACTATGAATTTCCCCTTGTCACAAAGAGCATGGTGGACATACCCCTTACATAGTGTCTATGGTTATGCCTTCATGGATGTGGGTTTCTGATCAATGTCCCTATGGTGACTGCCTGTGTAAATTAGGTGCAATCATGGTGTTACTTATTCTTTGATGGATAATGTTGGGTAGCTCTTTTTTTTATTTTTTAGTTTTAGTGGACTAATTATTGGGTCCTCTCCTCTACACTCCATAAGTTTTGGGGGTCTGAATCCATGCAGAAAGTGTAGTCCCAGTTCTTTTCCCCTCTATTCATGAGTGGGTGGTTTATATTTTCATGTTTTAACACTAAAAACATTGGTTTGTAGGTTGTTTTGGGAGATTTTTGGTGGGAAAGTGCGGGTGAGGCCCAATTCCAGTTCATGTTAAAATCATTTTTTTGTTCATTTCTAGTTGGTTTCTAGTGGTATGGATACCCACTGAGGGTCTCAATGATCTTTCATTTATGGATTTCTCATATTGTAGTTGTAATTTAATAGTGGGGAGCATATTCTAGCCTCCTCACCCAAGTCATTTTATTTCATGAGTGAACATTGGATTGGGTGATCATTGGGTTCATTGGGAGAAGGCACAACAATCAAGTTCTTGGCTTGGTTGAGGAGGTGGTGGCTTGATCTTTCTATTGATTCTGACAATGTAGTTGTGAGTTTTTGTTTCTTTGAGGGAGAGGATTAAGTTCCATTAATAGTGAATGATATTTCCTTATCATTAGAGGCAGGATTATGTTGACAAGTAATCCTTAGGTGTTTATCAATCATCTAGAATGTGTTGTTGCTTTCTGGGGGTGGAAAACATTAATGGTGGGGAGATTTGTCACACACTATTTTCCATGTCTTTGTTTTGATTCTGTTCATTAAAAATGCTGACCCTTTTATTGGTTTATATGATATTAATGTTGATTTTTTATGTTTCATATATATCTAATCTCCCTAATTTGTGTTACCCATTTATTTTTAGTAGTTTTTTGAGAAATGATGGTTACTTCATGATTTGGGCCAATAGTGAGCCTATTTTTATTTTTAAAAACCTAATTTTTTTCATTTATAACTCTATTTTATCAACATTTTTCACTCATTCCACTTCCCACATGGAATCAAATAACATATTAAAACTACATATCCTTTTTCCCCTTATACATTCATAATCATGGTGAATTTGGGTTATTTATTTCGGTGTTAGGCCATCCCAAGGGCCCATTTTTTTAAAAAAAAAAAATACATTCTTTCATTTATATATTATAACTTTTTTTTAAATTTTTAGTGATTAAACCTTCTAAAATATTTCAATAACCCTATTAAAACCCCCATGTTCCATTTTATCCCATTGGAGCTCATACAGCCGCGGATTATGGAAAATATTCTCAATGGTTCTCAAATCGTACTGATTTGCCAAAGGTATTTTGTCTCATTCAAAATTCCTTAAATTCAATATATTTTTGCCACAAATATTCCTCCGTGAGTTATCCTAGGCCTTAGGATCCTCTCTATGGAGTTTATATCCAATAAATTTCCTTTATAGGTGTAGATCTAGGGGAATACAAAACGTTTTTGAGTTTCTAAGGTGGGATTCATTCTCATTTCTCCTCCCTCTTCCTCCTCCTTTCATTATATCTTGCTTTTCGATTCTCCTATATTCATTATCGACCTTTTTTTATATTATAAAAATATTTTTTATGGTGTTTTTTTTCATTTAGGACTGGTCATCCAATGTTTAGGGTTTATAAACCCTGAGTTGGTGATATTGGGTGTGTGTTTCCATTACGCCTATGATTTGAGGTAGGATATCCCTTGAACAAGCCTTTATCATTTAAGTATCATCATTTTCATATTTTTCTCACATGATATATATTTTTATTATTGTTTTTTAGATTTTTTATAATTTAAGTGTTGTGCAATACAATTTTTTAAAGGTTTGTTTTGTTAAAGGTAGTGTATTTTTTGTCATAAAAGTGCACACCAAGTGATTGTTTAAATGTTACGTTATATTTTGCACCTAGTTTTTGAGGTTTAGAACCTGGTGTATTTTATTTTAAACATTTTATAGTATCTTGAATAAAATTTCGCATGCAATTGGTGTTTCATTCCATGTCAAGTGAATAAAAAAATTGTTTTATTTAAAAGTGCATGTCATGTGGTCGGTAAATTTCTCGGTTGGATTTTATGTGTTAAGTGTGATTTAAAAATTATTATTTTTTATTTATAAATGAATTGGAAGAATTAAAAAAGTTATTTCTAGTTACATCTATGTATTTTTAATTTTTAAATGGTTTTACAAACAAATGGGTTTTGATTTACAACATGTTTTGGCCTGAGTTACTGAAAAATGGACCATTTCACATCTTTATGAAAATGTTTGTGTTTTGAATATGTAACATGAGTGTTCTAAGTAATTGATGAATGTTGGTTTATTCTTTAAATGTTGTGTATACACCTCCTTATTAAATTTAAATGCACACCTTTGTCAAATATTAGTTTTGAGAAAGGCCTAAAGGCCCGTTTGGTATTTCTTTTCTTTTTAAAAAATGGTTTCCATGTGTATTTCCTGTTCTATATTTTGGGGAAATTTTATGGTCTATGAAATTGATTTATTAATTGGTTTTGGGGATGAAAATATGTTTTTATTTCCTATTCATGGGTTTTGGCCTTAAAAGAGCATTTTTAATAGATTTTATGTGCAAGGCCTTGTTATACTCCTTGAAATTTTTTAGAAAATTTTTAGTTGTTTACTGATTCGTGAAAGAAATGGGAAGCAAGTTTGTGGGATATTTGTGTGCTTATGGTTTACTAATGAAATTTTTATGAGAAAAGTTTATTTGATAATATCTGTAACTTGATTGAGCACTGAAGGGAATCCTAGGTATCTAGGTGGGTAGATGTGTACTAGTATGCAAGTGATCTTGTGGGATTGGGTCCTTGTTTGATGTAACAAGTTTGAAAATAACAAAACTAACTAAAATATGATGATGATATTTTTGGGGGTACACTATGTTATGGGTATGATCCCTACTAGAGGATCATGTGCAGGAGAAAAAATATTTATTATGGTTACTTTCACCGAGATACGAGGTACCAGGGGATCACAACTAACTAGTGCCTAGGAGTGTTCATGTGACTTGTGTTCATTGGTGATTTTGTACTCACTATCGGCATACATTTTGTTTTTTTAGATTCAGTAGTTTTTGTGATTTATTTAAATTTGTACATTCTATAAATCATCCCTCCTGAAAACTAGTTTCATTTTGAAGTTGCGCCTCTTTGAAAATTCTTACTAGCATTCTTGATTATAAAACCTTCTTGTTTTTAGCAGGTAATTTTTTATATAATGGGACCTCATTTGGAAAACATACATTTATATCTTGTATTTAAAACCTGAAATTTATGTTTCTTTTATTTTAATGTACATGCATTGGGAATTGAATATCGGGTTAACCTACTAATATTTAATACACATGCTTATAGTCATCTTCGGTTTTTAGCCCTTATGCACGTTTCAACATAAGTCTGATCGCCTTGGGAGATGTGTGATCATTATGTTGGAGAGTGACTAGAGGGGTCACGTGGAGTTATTTGGTTATCTTTTTTAGTCAGTTTAGTTGTTGGTTTAGTTGTACTTTTATTTAATTTTACAAATAATGTTTAGTTCAATTTTTATGTAAATGTATTTTGGGTTGTCCATTTCTTTCTGTTGTTTGTTTAATTGTTTATATTTCAGTGAAATCATTATCTTTTGTAATCTATTAATTCCCTTAGTGTTTTTCACCATCCCGGGAGGATTGGGAACACCTCTTGGGACATGTCACAGGCTGGCCTAGGTGACTGGTTCAAGATTTACTCGGACTGGTTCGTGACATATGTGATAGCGTTCATGTTAAAAAAATAATATTTAATAGTATATATTAGTTTTTTAAATCTTGGTGTTGTGATAAATTTTTGATATCAAAGATATTAAATTTAATTTAAAAAGGACATACCATAAAATATTTGGGTGTTACATTATTGAAGAAATTAGAAAAAACTAAAATCCGTAATTTTCTACGGAAGGATCAAATTCACAATGGAATGGATGATCTATGATCAACACCTAAGATCAAGATCTAAAGGATTAATATCCATAAAAACATTGATATAATGCATTTAAAATGGAAGAAAACCCATTAATCTTGATTTGGAAAAAGATATGGGAGATATAGAAACCCTAACGAGGTAGAAATCACTTACCTACGAGGAGTCGATCATTCAATTAGATCTTCCATTCACCAAGAAAGTGGTTCATGGAGCCTTATAATCCTCTATGGAGCCTCCAAAATTTATGGAATTCTTATTAGGCCGAAATAGGGTGTTTAGGGATAATAAATATGGTATTATAGAATTTAATAATTTTTTTAGGGTAATCAAATCCCACATGCATGGTTTTCTAGGAATGGTTGCACGGTTTTCCACACCATTAAACATAATTATGTTCCTCTACTTAGGCATTGCGTAGTTTCTCTTGATTGGAATATAGTTTTACAGTCCATGCACCAACTGAATAAACCCACACTATTTTAGGGGGTATGATTTTGTGAGGGTGGACACATTTTTTTGTGAAACCATGTACCAGCTGTGCACTACCTCATGTCTCTCCAAAACAGGGTACATGGTATCTTGGGCCAGCCACATGGTCTTCTGTAACCATTCACCAACCATGAATAGCCCCATGGGATTTCCAAATTCTCCAACAAAACAAAAAACAATACCATATAAAAACCCAACTGAGATATAACCAAAACAAGGGTAAAAGAGTACATAAAAACTAGCATGAGACATTCCCAGAATGGTCTATATCTTTCAATATTCCCACCATATAATAGCTGATCCTCAAGACGTACTCTTAATAATGTCTAATATTTTAAGTTAAAAAGGTTAGGAAACCAATAAAGTCTCTTTGATAGGAATGAAATGTGAAATTTTCATCACTTGTTCCACCATCACCCAAATATCTTCATTCTTTTAAGGCACCCTCAAAATGACCACCACAAAGCCCATGGAAATTTCATCCCACTTCCTCTTCAGAATAAGAAATAGTTTTAGTAAATTTCCTGGTCATTTATACTTGTACTTCACTTATTGACTGGTGTAGCATTATTCCATGGAACATTCAATTTTTGTTATCATTCGCAAACACCAATACTATCGATGTAAGTCTCGATACATTTTGGTCAGACCAATTTGCACTTCCCACTTCAAGGAATGAAACTTGTGCATCATCTCCTCTCATGTACTCATAGGCACAACAATATAGTTCTAGACATATATGATCTCATAATCTTTTATAGTTTAATTTGAAGTCGACTCCCAACCTTCAAGGATTTTCCTTAAGTACAAACACTCTAGATACTCATATTTAATCTCCCTAATCCTACTCAAAATTGTGGAATCATCTAATATTGATATGAGGGTTATATGATATTGGCCCTCCTAAACAAAAAAATACATATTAGTTAGAAAATTCATCATCTTCAACTCAGAAATAAACTTCCAAACTACCAGAGTCTATGCATTCTCAAATCATCAGCAGCATTGTTTCCCATCTCGAGGGTATATGCTAGATAAAAATAAAATGACTCCATATATTCAACCCACCTCCTCTTCTAGTGATTCAAATGTCAATATGAAAAGATATAAAATAATATTTTTTTTATTGTTATATAGAGTAAACTCTTCATATAATATATAATTCCTCCAAACATTAAGGTATAAACCACCACATATTACTCGAGGACAATCATAGGGTAAATTTATTCATGTGGACTCAACTTCCATGATCTATATTTCATAACTCGATCACCCTGCATAAAGACTTCTCTATTTATGATCCTATAAGTCTCAATGAACAAGGTATACTCCCCACATGGCACAGTTATGATCAAAATTGGGGTGCTAGTCAAACACTTCTATAACTCCTAGAAAGAATTCTCACAAGATCCAGACCATTCATGCATAAAAACTTTTTTGGTCATGCTGGAAATTGGTGCTTCTAGATGAGAAAAGTCTTATATGAACCTATAATAATAACTCATGAACCCTAGAAAGGTTTGTATATCCAAAACATTCTTTGGATCCTCCTAATAAACTACTACTTGTAATTTATATGGCTCCACTAACACAACTTCCTCAGAGAAGATGTGGCTTGTGAAATGTACCATGTCGATCTATAATTGACACATGGATTGCATGTCATATAGTTGATAATATATCATTGTACTCATAACAAGGTGTGTCAGTGGACCAAGATATAGAAAAAAAATCATTATAAAATTATTCCACACTTAAAAGATAATTTCACCCTCAAAATTCCATAACATTGATAATAATAATTGTGGGTAATTTTGTATCATTATATCTATAGGTTACCATGTATATTCATTAAATATATGACTTTTCCTTATGTTTATGATAGGTGGGTGGATTTCTTACACATTAATATATATATTCAATCCAAGAACACCCTCAGTTATTCCTTATAATAGAGATCATTTTACATTTTAGTATATTTTAATTTTAATACATGTGATATATCTATTATGTAATTACATAAAATTTATACATGGAACACATATTAATTTAATATTTTTGGAGATCAGGAGGGTATGATCTCGGTTCCTTATTTGAAAATAACCTAGGTTTCGGGAATGGCCACCATCATTTTCCATTACCTATATGAGGGGTAGGTACATCCTCTCCATCATGCCTTTTCCATTTTTGAACCCTGATTTCTTCCCTCATTTCCCTAGCATTTCTCTAAGCGTTAAATTTTCTAATCTCCATGATGAATTCCCACAGCTCTCACTTTCATCATTGGAATTTTATAAGGCCTCAGATCTACTGAATCAAACATTGGTGGCTCATTTCACATTGCAAAGACCTTCGGTGGATACTTTTAACCACTTCATTTATGCTTTATGGGGTTTTCAGTAGTGGGTTATGGTCGAACTTATTGACAAGCGGCACATAATAGTATGCCTCTCTTCATTGAAGGATTTAATCATTTCATGGTCAAGAAAACATAGATCCTATAATGGGTATTACTTATTTCCAATAATATGGTTATATAATATTTACATGAACTAAAGTGATCCTCTATCAGAATTGTTGGTAAGGTTTCCTGAACATCCACTACATTTTCATAACCCATAATCATATGTATGTTAAGAAATATGGTTGGTCATTATCTATGTTCTAACTCAATAAACATTGTTTTCTTTCACCCAATCTCCACATTGGTTTTTTTTTTGAAGTTGATGTCTCAAAACCTCTAGTCGAGTGGGTCTAGATATCATTTGGTTGAATTTTGATATAAGCAGCTAGTTGACTTTGAGTTTTGGATTAATTTATGAAATTCTTGTAATGATTTGGGGCACCTATATTCTTCATGTCGGTGTGGGAACAAGGAGGATTAGGGAGGGGATAATCCAAATGTATCTAATTCTATTATACCGCCCATATTTAGAGAAGGTATCTTCAATGTTGGTCCACCATAAGAGTGTTTAAGTTTCATGCCTCCAGCGCCAAAGATGAAAGACATCTTTGCAAGATTGAATCAGGACTTAGGAATCCCCGGGTTTTCATGTCAGATCTAAGAAAACACTTTCCATCCCCTTCAAGGAAACATACCTCCTTTGAAAAGGTGGTTAAATATGGGGGTGCGGCAATAATGATTGTGTCTAGCCAGAAATATAATTTGCAAACTATTTCTGACTAGCCTACGACCCCTCATTTGTGAATTTCTACTCGTCAGAATGTTTCATTACCATTGTTATATATTAGAAGCTATGTTAATTATATGGTTGGGGATGAGAAGGAGAATTTAAATCCTGAAGGCTTGAAAATAGTGATTCAAAAGTGGAAAAGGAATCATGAAAGTTTAAAGGTCTCTTGACGAGTTTATCTGAGTGATAATGAATAGAATTTTCAATCATGGTTGGACTATGAGAAGGACACTCATGGGTCTGCAAGCAGTGGCTCTAGGTCAAGGAATTTGGAGAGATGAATTATAATATCAGTTAATTTTACAGTTAATAAGGTAAATAAATCAAAACATTATACAGAGAACTTTAATTTTCCAAAAACAGTGACAACAAAGTCTGCTGTCAAAGAAAAAAAACCCCAAGAATAATATCGGGCCATCTAAAGCCCTGTGAGCTATTCTAGTGAATAAAACATGGAATTTTTCATTTTCTAATAGTGCAGAATTGGTTTCTACTATGGTGGATATGGTGGGAGTTGAGGTGCAGGAGTGCGATCCATTGGACTTAGACTCAGATAGGGAGGAAGGGCAGTTGAGAGAGGGGAACGGGAAACAGTTGGTTATATTTTCATATTCTAAGGATGGTAGGGGCTTTCTAGTGTTTATGGTCCCTCCTTTCCTATCTTGGTGTTCTAAAAGTAGGTTAGAGAGGTCATGGTAATTGAAAATTCAAGGGAGATGATAATACAGTTTGAGAAAGAGATGGTGGAGACTCTGATACCCATTCATGCTTCAACTAAGGTTGTGTAAAGTATAAATAAAAGTCTAATTCAAGTAGACACAATGAAGTAGGAAAGTGAGTTTGTTGAAAAAATACCCAAGATCAAATCTGGGTTGGGAAAAAATTCTACATTAACGTAGCAGCGTGGGTACCCTAGTAGTGCTGACACTAATGGGTCCAATGGGTCAAAAAATGTGCCTTCAAGCCTTTTATTCAAAACACTTGGTCTTGGGCATTCTGGATATGTAATTGGTCTCCCTCTACCCATAATAAAGAGTTCTTTTCTTTAAATGATAAATTAAGGCTTCGGCCTTAACCTTTAAAAAAATAATACTTAATCATGTTTATAGGATTCAAAAATAAGAAGATTGATAAGGAGGGGTTCCTGCAATCATGGGAAAAACTGACCGCTCAATTTTAAGATATTAAATGTTACAACTCTATCAAAAAGGCAATAAATAAATCTTGTAAATTATATAAGGAGATCATGTCAACTAGGATTAAACTAGGTTTTAATGATTTTTATACTTTCTATAATGTTTTATGTATTCATTATTCTTTAAGGTTTCACACTTTTTCCATAAAAGTGTCTTTTAATAAAAATATACATATATTCAAGATTATACATTTAACACATCATTTACCTAATATAGGTTTTGTGGAATCACTATGGGATATTCTATAATCACTATATAATCATGAATCTCAAGGGAACCAATTTATCTAGGTTTTATGATTCACATCTTCTCAAATCTCATAACCCTCCTCCAAAGTGATTTTGATGTAATACCTTATTTTAACATTAATTTATATATCTCATCAATTATTGTAATCATGTACCATTTATAAAATTTTGGATGAATTCATTTGATTTTTTAATGGTTTGAATCTTCTCTATCATTTCATAGAAAACATATGGTCCCAACAATTTCCTCTCTTCAGTTTTATCCTATAAAATCATAGTTTTGTAAGATTCCCATATATAGCCCCATATGGTTCCCTTTTAATGGAAGTTTGGAAACTATTATTATATAATAAAATGACCAAATCTAGATATTGACCACATCTACTTTTAAAAATTTATTGAGTATGATCTTAATATATCATTCAATATTTGAATAGAGCTTTCATATTGAACATTAGTTTAATGATGGTAAGGTGTTATAAATCTCATCACCATATCCATAAATTATTTAATACTTTTTCTATAATTTTCATGAAAACCTTGGATTGTGATTATATCCAATTAAAATTTGTACACCATATAACCTTACACGTTCTGTTAAGTGTATTTAAGAATGTTGATCGAGTGAAAAATCCTATCAAAATTAAAGAAAATTTTGTAATTTTCTTTTCGATCCCCCACAAACCAAATAGAATTTTGGTATTTAAATTTCATAATAAGACTAATAACATAATCCTTAGTGGTATTCTTCCATTTCAGAAATGGTATAGGTAATTCTGTCATCATCCCCTCATATGCTTAACATTTACCCTTCACATGTAGGAATACTAAACAATTATATATACAATACATCCAAAAAAATATATAATATCAGATATCTATAAAAAAAATTATTCCTCAAAGAATAGACAATGATGCGCTATGTTCATCTCAAAACTTACACTTCTTCAGTTCAGGTTTTTAGGAGAGACATATTGTTTTCCTAAAAATTATGAATCATTCATTTCTAATGTTAAACTCCAGAATGATTTTTAACATCTTCTATAAGTCTATATCATTTTTCTAGACCTTCTTGATCAAAATATAGATATATGTTTGAGAAATAATTTAGAAGAGGTTGGATTTTAAGAATTTCTTTATTATTTCCAAATCCATAAATTAAATTTCAATAATGATTAGGTTGCTTTCAACACTTATCAATGATCATGTAGAATGACCCTTTCTACTTGGAAAATCCACTAATTTTATTTCATTCCTAGTAAAGTAAGGTATTAATACTTTTTCATATTTAATTATCAGTAACCATATAATTTGGGCCATGTTAAACTTCTTTTATGAACTAGAAGAAATAGGTGATTTTGAGTCAATGATTTAATGTCATCATTTAGAAATCTATGTAAAAATTATTTTTGGTAAAGTTTCACAATAGGTTTTTATAATACTAATGTTAAAAGTGATTTAGAACATGTTTTAATGTCAGTTTTATTAAAAACCAATCTTAAAGGATTTTAAAATTGCTTTTAATATTCATTTTAGAAAAATGACATTAAAAGTGATTGAAAGAAACAAAAAGGACCCTTAAACCATCATTTATTTTTCATTCGAAACCCATCCTATGGAATAATGATGACACCTAATGGCCTTTTCCAATGCTCAATCATGTCTTACAGTCGATTTTCATAGTATTTTCATTTTTTTCACGTCAATATTCTATCCTTCATCATTTTTTCATGATTCTCAATCGTTATTTTCTGACCTACACCCATTGTTTAATGTTTTTGTTTTTATTTTCGTTAAATTGTTTTTTCACCTACTTTTATTCAATCAAGAAGCCTTCATCATGTTTCCAATGACTTCATGTGAGTTGATCATAAGTCATGGTCTAGTTTCCATTATTGACGTCAATTTTTTTATGTTTATTTATTTATTTTTGAAGATAAATTAATTATCTAAAAGTTATAAATTTGATTCATCCATTCATTTTTTTCTATTCTTTTAATTATCAATTATTATTTTTTTGGTTAATTATTGTTAATATTATAAATTTAATATTGTTATAAATTATTTCCCACTATATTTTTCTTTTTCTCAAACTAATTTTATTTATAATTTTTTTTTGTGATATTTTTTTGCTGAAATTGTTTTTCTTATTTAATTTTTTCATTTATAATTTTTTTTCAATATAATTACATTTGAGTAAATTTTTCTTGTAACTTTTTTTTCAATATTAAATATTTTTTAAAGAAATTTATTTCTTCAAAAATTTATTTGTGTTTAAATTATCTATTTTTACATAATTTTAATCATGCGTATTTATATTTTTCAATCATATATTTTGATCATTATGTATAAATATTTATTATGATAAAATATTTATCAATAATTGATTGGTTTGATTATAATATTTTAATTTTAAAATTTAACTATTTATATATACTTTAAATGTTTATACGTTTTAATATATCCACCTTTTAAATTGTTATCTTATGTATTTAATGGATTGTAATAAGATAAATTTAGGAAGAACGACTAATAAATATAAAAAAGGAGTTTATGGTTTCTTAAAATTTTCTAAATGAAATCTTATAAATAAAGATTTTATATATTTTCATTTGTGAAAAGTTTGAATATGATAATTATAAATTACAAAATAAAAATAAATCATCTTATTTTCCATAAGTTTACCCATACTTATACACATTTTTTCTTTCATGGAGAAATAACAGAATATTCCACATCTAATATTGAAAAAAATATTCAAAATGATTTATAGGATCATATAAAAGAATAAATTCACGATGTAGGAATTGAAACCAAAAAAATAAATCCACTATTGAATGAAACTATAGATACATTAAGAAAACACTATACTCTGGTAACGCTAAATTCACAATGTTTTCTATAAATGTGTGATTAGATATTTCAATAGAAATAAATGGGTACAGTGGTGAAATTTTCTCTAAATCTCTTAAACTTTTAAAATGGGTACTTCCAGAATGCAATAAGATTCCAGATTCAAATTATGAAACAAGGTAAATATTATTCCCGATGGTATTGTGATATTAAATGACACTATAATTCTCTAATGATTTTCTTTTGTACAAAAAAATATAAATTTTTATCAAATTTTCTTATATTCTGTACAACAAAAAATAATAGAGAATAAAAATTGAACTATAATTGATTCTCAGGTACCGACATTAAACTTCCTTTTAAAGAAATTTAGTACTTTACAATAATTCATCATTTGAAGAATTTATTTTGAAATTAAAATGATGTTAAAATGTTACGATGGCATACAAATAAGTGAATATCTAATTGAAACATACATCACCCCACTAATTCACCATAGTGGAAGAGATTTGATAAAAATATTCATGATTTTGGAAGATAAGGTAGAAATCAGAGAATAGGACAGTGCACCGATGTAATGAATCCATATCAGAGCCTTAGTATCCAATAATGTTAATGGCATATTTTCTTAGTAGTTTACAACTTGTGGACATATATATGTATGATAAAGAACTTTGTTATGATGAGAATAATGATTTCTAGACCAAAACAACCATGAAATGATATTTATTTTTATCATTCACCACTAATTGATGATTTTAATCTTTAATGGGAGACATGTGTTATAATTTGTGATATATACAATAAAGTGAATTTTATTTTGGGTTTAGCGATAATATTCACTATAAATGTATTTCATTCATATAGAAAATTATATGGATATACCATTAAGGGATATAATGTATTTACTATTTGTGAAGAAGAGAGTACATATTATCAATTGCATAATAGTATAAAGGAAATGTACATGGGACATCAAATATTTATTCATATTAATAAACATTGTTTTATTTTGAAAAAAAATTAATGGTTTATAGAAATATAATCCCCCCATAACTATTTTTAGATCAATAATATTATATCAATATAAAAAAATTATTTCATATTTGGAATGATAAGTTTGTTTGATCATTAAAAAAATATTTGGAAGGAACAATATGTCATATTCAAACTATATTATTTGATATTTTTATAGAAAAAATTTAATATGGATGTTACACATGTTAAGAAATGTGAGTTTTATTAGAACATATTTGAACAAAAAATGAATTAAAAAAATGTATTTAAATATGTATTGGACTTTATATCCATGGTAATACATTTGAAGTTAGAACCCACTAAGAATGGAAATAGAATATATTCATCTCTGTCTTGTCACACATTAATAATTAGTGGGGAAATAAATTTTTATGGTGTCTAAATCATATTAAACTTCCCAGTGGATATTCTTAAAATGTGAAGAATTTGGTGTCATAGTAGGACATTAAATTAAAAGGGATGAAATTGCATTAAATTTATGAATTGATTCACATACTTCTATTAGATGAACTACATGGTATATTATCAACACCTATTAGAAATAATGTCACTAGGTTATGTTATTTTTTTAAATCCATTTGTAGCAATGTCATTATTCAAAAAAAATTAGATGTTTTGGAGAATTAATCTTCACTCATTATTTTTAAACTAGAAATATTTTTCCCACCAATGTGTTTTAATATAATTGTTCATATGGTGATTCGTTTGGTGCATGAGATAAGAATATGTAGGGATGTTATTAATATTGGATGTATAATTTTGAAATATATATGGTAAATGTTTATGGGATATATTAATAATCCTCATTGATCAGAGCCTCTATTTTTAAAGTATTTATTATAAGAGGTGATTGTTATTTGTACTAGTCATTTCTATAAAATGGAGCATGTTGGTCTCCTTATATCATGACATTTTAAATATGATAGGGAATGTAGAGGGATTCATGGTTTAAATGAATTTTTTATTTTATATGATAAAGTGGTGTATTAACATTTAAACATTTTAAACAACACAGATTAGGTTTAACCATATATATCATAAAATATTTATGGATTAATGGTATGATATCTGAAAAATAAAAAATATTGGTTGATGATTGAGCATAAAAAGACAATTGTTTCATGGTTTCAAGATAAAGTCAATAAAAATGTAACTACATTATGAACATTTAAATGGTTGGAAGAGGGAAAATATATTAATGTGATCACGTGGTCTAGTTTTTATAACAATGGTTACACATTTTAAAAAATAAATCAAGATGAACTGAAATACTGGGGTAATGGTCATCACTGAAGCACTTCATTATTTGGGTGAAAAATATAAAAATTCAGTTTCAACATCAACAACATATTTTGGAGTTCTTCACGATATATAAGAAATTTAGTATGCTTAATTTTGAATAAAAGTTTTTATGTTTTACTGGGTTGATAGTAATAGTGTTTTGAAATATGAATATTGTGGATTAATATTAATTAATTTTAAAATATTTAGTTGAAAATATGAAACATTTTTCATAGTTCCATATGCAATGAAAGTATTTTATGTTATTGATCTGACTAATGAGTTGTGGTATGCTTTTTTAAAATGGAAATGATTTCATTTTGGTTATGAGGAAGATGATGATGTTATGGATATATGTGAGGTTTCATGTTCTATTACATGAATTTAGAATGATAACAATGACTATAATATAGACATAGTCCCTGTTATATGAAATTATATTTCAGAATAGATATGGGAAGAAAATAAATTAATATCTTAATCATTCAATAAAATATCTATATTTTATTTTGGATTAATAACATTATAATTATTCAATTTATGTTTTTTCTTAATTGTTTTTTATTTAATTTTTTTCATTATAATAATTTTTGATTAATTTTATATTGTTGTAATCTGTTTGTAATTTTTTAATTGGTTTGAGGATATAAAACATTTTTTAAAAATGTATGCATGTTAAAAATATCTTTTTTTATATGTTGTTATATGTTTCTCTTTAATGTTATACCATTCACTATATTTCCAACGCCATCAAGTGACTTCAATTACATTGAAGATCTATTAACATCCAAAAAATTTAGGATTTTTCTTTTTTTTTGAAAATTAATTAATTATCAGTTAATTAAAAATTTTATTCATCAAATTATTATTTTTTTACATTTTATTATCAATTATATTTTTTTCATTTTTTAATGTTTTTAGTTTTTTATGAATATAAAAAAAAATTAATGTACTTTTTTTATCTGAAACCTTCATATTTATAAATTTTTATTCATTTTTTATCATAATAATATATTTTTGGTTGATTTTTTTCATTTATTAATTATTATTGTTATCTATTATAAATAATAATATTTTAAAATTTTATTGTTATGTAATTTTAATCAAATATATGTGTGAATATATTTTTAGAGGAAGAATATAACATTCAAAATGGAATACACAGAGGCTGATGAATCGAGGTATGTATTTACTTTAATTTTAATATATATTTATAGTAATTAAATTTTATAATGAAATTTACAATAATTTTTTTAGAAAAATTTGCAGTAGTTATTCTTCTTTATAACAGAAAATACCTAATGATAGTAGGATTGAGATTACACATTTACAAAAACATGTGCTTTCACATGGAGGGAAAATAGTGATAATTAACTTTGATGAGAATGAATCCCCAATTGGCCCAAATTCCAAATAGTTTAGGCTATACCTAACTATACAAAGACATTTTTGGATAAGTATTTTATACCCTGATTGGAGGATCTTCCACTAGTTGGTGAAAGATCTATTATGGGATCTCATAATGGTAAAAATTTTAAACTTAATTATTTAGTTTTCTAATTTTTTAAATTTTATACATTTCTAAATATTTTATTTATTCAATTACTTCTGAAATTTAACTTTCAAGTGACAAAATGAATTAAAAAAGTGTTTATCCATTACATAAACAAGATGGAGATAATTTAAGGTAAATTTGAATTCAACATATATATTTAGGTGTAAAAAGGAAAAATATCCATGAATTATGTGTGATTTCATATTTAGAGATACATGAAATCTAACATCATATCCTAGGTGCCACATTCTGGTGCCCCGATCCAATCGATTATGTGACCTTAGGAGCACCTTCCCATACACTAGTGGCTACTGAGTAGCATCGAAGGTCTAATATGTAACTCGAGGAGAAAATGACCAATTTATCATAAAATCACAATAGAGTAACCAACAAAAAATAGTGAATTGATAAAAAATAACTATAATAATACACTAACATATAAATACCGACATCACATTATAATCCAATAATTGGAAAACAATATCCAAACCAAATCTATAATAAATCCACGCCATAATAATTTTTGAGTTCCCAAAGAAAACCCAAAACAAAGACAATGAAAACTCCCAAGAAGGTCCACAAATAATTTTAGATTCCCTATTTAATTCTCCATCCCAACTCAACCATCTAACATAGGGAACTTTATATTATTTCATTTCTGTAAACATGAAGTCTATTTGGGTACCAATTAGGTAGCCTGAGTAGGTTGTGAGTACACCTCAGTGTGCCATCACCAATTACATGTAAAATAATAACTAGTCAATAACAGTATATACAGTTGCATAAATAATAAATTAAAAAAATAGAGTAAATATTTTTCATGTTAAATAATTCTTTAATTGACCATATAAGTCCCTAGGTTCAAATTGATATTCAATCCCACAATACCTGCTTTAGAACATTCCATTGTATAAACCATCCCCTAAAGGATATCACATTTTATTCATTTATGGGTTTCCATTATTAATTTCATTCTAATTCCATATTCAAATGTTGGGGCATAGTGTAGTAGTTTAGAAGGCCATGGGAATTTTGAACAGTGGTCCCTATCCCAAAACTCAGTGATCACATAAAATACATATATATTTATTGGGAGCCTAGAGTGTCATTTTGGAACCCCGTGGGTATTTTTAGTAGTATTCCATATCCCACAACTTAGTCACAAAAATCATTTCTCATGATTCTACATTCTCAACCCATATATCAACAAGTTCTGTAATTCATTATTCATCCCATTTCTAAATTTTGTTCATCAACCATGAAAAATTTATAAACCGTAGTTTCAATCATATAAACACATTCCATTATTAGCTATCAATTTCATAAACCCATTAATCAATCAATTTTCTAATCCTATTATTCTCTAATTTCATTATCACATATTCATCCAATTTCATTGTCATATTAAATAAGTTTTCACTTAATTAATTTAATTTAGAATGGAATTTTTGACTATTGAAATCACAATTTCACAATTAAATACAAGAATTTAAAATCAATACTATGGTATTTGAAAATTATACCATAAACCTCAAGGTTGTTGATGGACGTTCACCAAACCCAAATCACCAATTTGTTGTGAAGTGATCAAAATCATAATATAATGAAAGATCTGGGACCAACAACTAAGACAAATACTAAAAAAGATTATGATATATAAAAAACTAGATTCAAACCATCTCCAATAGAGGAAAAATCACCCTACTTCATCAGAGAAAATAGATGGGGTAGGGAGAGAAAATAAAATATGGAATAAATAAATTACCAATGAAGAGTCAATCCTTCAACCAGATCTTTGGTTCACTAATAAAGTGGTTCAAGGAGCCTTAGAATATTGAATTGAACCTGCAAAATCAAATGAATTCTTTTCAAGGTGGAAAGAAGTTGTTTAGGAATAATAAACCGGGGGTGTGGGAATTTAATAAAAAAATTGGGATAATTAAATAGCAGATGTATGGTTTTTTGGGAAGGGGTGTACAGTTTACCTAAATGTTAACCATAACCATGTGTCTCCACTTAGGTGTGTATAGTTTCTCCAAAGTGGTTCATTTTTTTACAAAAATGTGTCTAATGTTGAAAACCCCACTATTTTGGGTTGCACGGTTTAGGGAGTGAGGGCACGTGGATTGGCCAAACCATGTGCCACCCATGTGCTACCTCATATCTCTCCAAAATAGGGTGAATAGTTTCCTATGAAAGCCACACAGTTTTAATTAACTATGTTACAACCATGAAAATCCTCATGGGGTTTCAAAATTCTCTAACATCACCTAAAGCAACCCCATATAAAACCCAACCAATATATAATAAAAAAGGGTAAAAGTGTACATTAAAGTTGTCATGATACAATTATAGAAAGTTTGGGATCTTGTAATATCCACACATTATAACGAATTTTCCTTGAGATATACTCCTTGAAATATCTTATATTCCAAGGTAAAAAAGTAGGCCACAAAACCCACATATCTTCTTCCCTCTCCTTGGTTTCCTACTAAACAGGAAATTTTCTTCACAATACTTGAACTATCCACATAGCCATTCCATTCAATAGATTCTCACAGCATTCCAAAACATTATTTAGAATCTAAATAGGGAATTCATTGGTATCATGCTCAATATCGTCAATATTGATCACCTAAGAAGCATCGGGGTGATAATATTGAAGTTATGGAAAATGGAAAACATTTCGTATAACATTATACCTATATGGAAGATCCAATTGTTGAACCATCAGCCTCATTATCTCCCCAATCTCTCAAGGTTTGAAAAACACGGGCACCATCCTTTCTTGTCTCTGATACCCACGGTGACCCAATATTGGCAACAACTGAAGGAATAAATGATAACCCATTATATGCTCAAGGTATCATAAAAATATATTAGTATATGACTTCTTCCTACTATGAGTCATAGTCATACATGTCTAAATCATCTGAACATGATATGATGTCTCCTTCATTATACTATATCCCAAAAACTATGAATATCCAACCCTCATTCAACAGAGAGGTGATCAACATGACGTAATATAAACTGCCTCATATAGTGAAATCTATATAGTCACCTGATAATGGTTGTTATAGGAGAACTCAATGAGTGTTAGGTGCTTCTCCCAAGATCCCCTAAAGTCTAGGACACATGCCCAAAGCATATCCTCAATCATCTGTATAGTACATTCTAAATAACCATATATCTTTGGGTGTAAATTCATACTTAGAATCTTTTTTGAACCAAAATCCTTATCTAAGCCTTTATAGAAGTGAAAAGTGAAATTTGTACACTTTATAGCACATCATGAGGATATACTATCTCTTGAATGTACAATTCCCAAACCGATCCCCCAATAATTTTTTCCAAATAGAAACTAAGTGGAAGACTTTCATTAATCAGTGTGAAATCACCCAAATAGATTCAATATTCTAAAACATCCCCAGAAGAACCACAACGAATTACATTATAATTTCATCCCACATTCATTTTGTAATGGGAAAATGTTGTAGTAAACCACCGTGTCATTGATTCTTATCCTTCACTCGTTGAAAGGTGTAGCATCATGTCACAAGACATGAAATTTAATTTATCAAGCCCAACCACCAATATTGTTGATGTAGGTCACATTACATTTTAGATAAACCAGGATACACTTCCCCCTTCATGGAAGAATAATTATGTGTTATATTCTCTTTCACACTCGTAGGAACAAAAATATGGTTCCAAACATAGAATATATCATCCTCAAATATATTCCATTTTGAAGTTGAATCCCAACCTTCAAGGCTTTCCCTTAAGTCCAAACAATCAGTATCCTCATACTTCCTATCCCTGATCCATCTCCGAATTGTGGATGGAAATAATACTAATATGAGGGATATCTGATCTTGGTCCAACTAAACCACAATATACATCTCATACAATAATTTTATCAACCTCCACTCAGAACTAGACTCTTGAACTACCTATGTCTATGTCTTCCTTCTCAAAGAATCAACAACACGGTTTCCCATCTCAGGTATATATGTTAGCTCAAAATAAAACTATTGCATAAAACCAACCTACCTCTACAGCATGTGATTCAAATCTCACTACAAAAATATATACTTTAATATTTTCTAATCAGTATATAGAGTAAAAATTTCACCCAATAAATAATTCCACAAACACATTAAGGCATAATCCGTAGAATGTAACTTGAGGGCATGCATATAGTAATTTTTATCATCTATCCTAAACTTCCATGACCCATATTCCAAAACTCAATCTCCCTTCTCAACATTGCTCTGTTTCTAAACACAGATGTGTCACAAAACATTGTATACTTCTCCTTGGGCTCAGGTAGGATCAAAATTATTGTGGTATTCAAATAGTTCTTTAACTATAGAAAAGAATTATAACATAATCGAGTCCACTACACCATAATACTTCTCTTGGTTAACCCTAAAATTGGTTCTTCCAAGTGGGAAAAGTCTTGGATGAACCTCTGATAATAACCTTACAACCCCATAATTCTTAAAATATAAAAACAATTCTCAGGATAATCCCAAGAATCTTATAAATAAACTTTATTTGGGTCCATATACTGACTTTCCTAATAGAGGATGTGGACCACATAACGTAGCATGTTGATCCATAATTGACAGTTGAATATCTTGGCATATAAAAAATTATATCTCGATTTACTTAGGATGATGTGAATATGTTTGAAATGATCATCATGATTCTTATAGTACACCAAAATTTCATCCACATAATCAACCAATAACTTATCTAGGTACAGGTGGAAGATTCAATTCATCATTTCCATACACATAGCATGTGTATTCGTCGGCCCGAATGACATCATGGAATACTCTTATAGGTTATACCTACTTCTAAAAGTTTTCCATGGAATATCAGAAGATCTATATCTCAAAAGATGATACCCTGACCTCAATTCAATCAAGGATAAAACACAAGATCCTTTCAACTGATCAAAGATATCTTTGATATATATTAGAGGATACTGATTCTTCACTTTCACCCATTTAAACTTATGGTAATCAACACATAAACTCAAGTTCTTGTTATCCTCATTTGGAAACATTATTGAATAACCCCATGTTGACGTACTCATATGGGTAAATCTATTATCCATCAACTCTCAAAGGCGTGTCTTGAGTTATTGAATCTATTTTGGTGCCATTCTATAAGGTGGAATAGAAACTAGTTCAACTCCAGGCATGAACTCAATTTTAAACTCAACATCCCTATCTGGTGGAAGCCCTAAATAACATATTAGGAAACACATCCCAAAACCAATCTACTATGGGTGTAAATACATCACGATTTTCACCCCCATAATCTAGAAAAATAATTGCAACTCAGGTGGTAAGATACCCTAGTTATTGATGTATTATCCCTACATGACCAGTCTATATACTTCCCTCTCCATGATGAAGATAATTTTCACCCTTTGGAGATGTAAAAGGAAATATGAAGCAGAAAAAATCCTTTTGGGAACTGTACAACACTAACCAATCCTTACTCAAAAGCAACTATAATCCTGACAAGTCAAGGATGTAAATTTAACAGAGAAAACAATGCTCACAATCCTCAAGAGAACACGCCTTGCATATACATATATCTCTCAACTGTGCTCCCAAAAACATATCAATCATCATAACACCACTCACAAACTCCACCATCAGAATAAAACTATTCAAAATTTGAGTAGATATGGAATACTGAGAGGCTCCTGTATCAAATAAGTTACTAGAAATCATAGAATCTACTAGAATAGCACCCCTGACTATCGATGGCCCAACCTCAGTATCCATAGGTGTAGAATGAACAAAATGAAGCTATATTTCCCCACGTCAATGTGCTACATTATGAGTCCCCTAACCTCCACCACTCTACTGATATGAAAACTCTTTCCCTAACATACCATTCCCACCACCTCATCCACCATGGACATTAGAACCAATGTACTAGATTAATATGGGATATAAGACCCCTTCCCAGTGTTCTGACTCTATCTAGATCCTCTTTTAATACCCACAGGTCAAGGGATTTTTCAATACCTTTTTAAGAGACCCATATAGCCATAATCAAGGAACTACACTAGTGCCCAGGGAAACTAGCTAAGAATTTTACCATACCAAACACATTGGTGGTAGTATATTAAGTTAATTCTCTGAATAACAATTCCTTCTCCTAGAATGCTATGTCAACCAACCACCTAGTTAACATTCTTAAAGTGATTTTTACTACTCTTTTAATTCAAACCTCTTGGTCATGAAGAAGAAACCACCTACATTCCACTAGAATCCTCATTCGGGTTCCCCTAATAAATGAGGTCCTTACTCAGCACCTCTAAAAACATCCTCATCCTAAAGACATTATGTTGGTATATAATCACACAGTTAAATCCCATATTGGAAATGTTTTCTATAGTAACCTTATCTCCTACCAAAATTTTTATAATAATTTTAAATTAGTGAAACAAACATCATAGTTCATCACAGATATACTCCCTTATGTCAACCATATGAAATCAACTTCCCTCTCCTTGGGGAGCCTCTGAGGGTAAAAGTGATCCACAAATATTTCCCAAAAGTCTTTCAATACCACATTTTAAAAGTTCTCATCTTGAGTCTAAATGTACCACCAATGATTATCTTGACCACATAAAATATAATCAGTTATTTTGACTTACTTGGACACAAGAGTCTCCAAATGGTAATGGGTTATCTTGATAGATTCAATCCAGCACTCAGTTTCCTTAGGTCTACCCTATCTGGTGAAGCTCATAGGGTGCTATAATAGGAACTCGTACATCATGTTAGACTTATTTCAATCAAACTTCCCGGGTTATTACATCATATAATGCATTTAACAATTAGAGTTCTCATGAAACTGATCTTCTGGATCTTCACCCGGAACTATCAGAGCATCTGGTTTCATTATTGGAGGATCATTTCCAGCTATGTCCTCTTATTATCCTATTAAAAAGCTTAATCATGGGGGAATATCTCTATAATTAAAAACCAATATCTTAGGACACATAATGTCTAATTAACACATTTACATAATAGGGATTCACATAATGTCAAAAAAATTCATCCCCCAAACCCCTTCCACATAGACAAAACTAAGAAACTATCACAACCCTCAACCATCCCTCACCTAAGTCATGGTTAACTTATGGTAAAACACTTTTATATTCAAATTTTCCCATTAGACACCCATTTATAAATTTCAATTTAGCACATTATTCTTCATTCAAAATCGTCAATTTCATATTAGGAAATTTTTATCTTAAATTACTCACACATATAAAATCCTTTCATTTTAACTACTCACCTAAAACCATATTTTCATTGCATGCTTTAAATTATAAAGACAACAACAAATCCTATGTTCCATGGATGATACATGTACACCCAACTCTCATTCTATTCTAGGCCATGAATAAAAATATCAATAAAATGATAACATCACACTAAAATTATATCTTTTAATGTGAAGTAACATTCAACTATAACAGGAAACATCAATCTCACCACAGGTACTTGGGTTCTCCCCCGTACATCGGTTAACTACTCCCAAGAACAAACAGATGACCAAGGACTGACTCATCCTAGTCCATTGTCTACCATTTACAAATAGTCATAAAAATTAAGGAAAAATAACTTCCTTTGATACAACTTTATAATGTCCCATCCTAGGTTCCCAGATGCGATCATTTATGTGACCATTCGTGTAATGAATCATATTTTTCCCTTCGATTTACTTTTAATTAATTGGAAAAATATATAGATCAAGAACTAAGATGGCATGAGATTTTGGGGCCCCATGGGCTGAGAATAAATCATTGAATAAATTTTATTTTTTAATTAAAAGAGCTCAGGGATATAACTTTGATCCTTAATATTTTCTAAACAAGTTCCCAGATTAGAAATATTGGGCATCGTTTTATCCTAAACAGTGACTTTACATTATGTGAGGCCTAAAATCATCCAGCATAGTCTAGAAAAAAGTTATATTTTAGACATAACCATCATTAAAATATTTTAAATAAAAATATATTTATGGAAATAAAGATATTTATTTTTGTAAAAAAAAAATTGGTGATCCAAGGTTATCATCATAACCCTTGAGTTTTTCTAATACAAGGAGGAGAGGCTCCCTCAATGATAAATGCATTCATATTAGGATCGGAGACATGGATCGAGATCGTTCTTCAATATATTTTCAATGACATCAAATCAAAAATAGAAAATGATGCAATACCTAGTTGGTTGTGTGATTTTATTTGGTTTCATTCACCGTTCTTTATTATTTTCACTATGATGAATGTGAATCAATGAATGAATTAATTGATTCATAGATCGTGTGTAGTGTGAGGTTGAGATTTATGTTGTAGGGTTTTAATCGGGGTTTAAGCATGATTAGAATTCATCCATGTTTATAATTTTTAATCTTTTCCACATTTTCAATTATAACATGTATGGATCAAGGCAATAACAAACAAGGCCTAAATCTATCCACATTTTAGTGTTCTTGTGTTATGCCCACTCTTTACTATAATCCCTTCTCGTTCTTTCTGGAAAAAAAATCCAGATCAGGATCCAGGACCGCGTTTGTGCATGGAGGTGGTACAAAGAGGTTGTAGTTGGAGGTAGAAACTCTGGCCTTTCTTGGTGGATTGCAACGACATGAGTCCTCTGGATCAATAGTTGATGGTGGTTTCCTGTAGCGGTGGTGGTTGCAAGTGGCATATGGGAGTCGTAGCTAGGCGGGCCGCAGCGGCAGAGGGATGATACTCCCTAAGCCACAGTGGATGGAGGACCCTCCACTAAGACATGGGTGTGATATGGTCATAGAGACAGGCCGCATTGACCCCGAGATTGGTTAGCCGGGACACATTCGGTGCTGGTGAACTAGCCCGCAAGCGGTGGGTCGGGCGGGAGATAGTTGACCGGCCAGCCTAACAGGCCAGGCCCAATGGGTCGGTTCGACCAGATGGGTCGGGTTAACTAGTTAGTCCCAACCTAGTGAATTGGTTCGGGCCTGACGGGATGGGTCGGTGGACCCCAAGTAAGGTCGGTCCGATCGGGTCAGACCAAACCTGGACCCAACTAGCCATTTTTTACAAAATCACCCATAACATTCAAACCATAAGCCTGTTTGATGATCTTTTTTGGTGTTGGGACCCTCATGATGATAAATTTCTTTTAATATAGATTCATGGGTTTTTAGTGAGTAACAAAGTATGTTCAAGGCTTCCCCTTGGTTCTCTCTTCAAGGGTTCGGTAGGACATTTTATCCACATCACTGGGCAGCAATCCCCTCAATAGGATAGAGTTCTTTATATAGTTATGGAATCCTCCTTGGGACAAGAGTGATGCTCTATCACCCTAGATGTATTTTCTTACTGTTGACATGACCTTCAAGCATAGGGCGTTAATCCTTCATCTAGTGGGCTGTATCGGCAGGGTTTGTGGTTAAATCTGAGCAAAATTCCCTATATTATGAGCCACATCAGAAGGGTTTATGGTATTATTTGAGAATAATCACCTATATTTAATAAAATACAAATTAGGTTCATGATATTCTTTAAGTCGAATCCCCTATCTATATATCATGATCTTAGTCTAGCATCTTCTCTTTGGGTGGGGCCCAAATTAGTGGGACCTCATGTAAGAGTCCCTGATGACATCAAGGCTCGAGGAGTGAGTTGTCCCAGAATAAGCATGGCTTGAGCGGATTTCGGTGGATGATAACTGGTTGTGACTTATCCTCTATTTCTTTGTGTTTAGTAATGAGTATATATAGATGTTTCTTGTAATATGTATGGAAGTATACCTGTGTATAGATTAATATGCATAATTTTTTGGTTTTCTATTTGTGGATTCGGATTGTCCTGTAGAGTATTTTTAAACTCAACCCTATACAGGATTTTCCTGAACATGTCTTGTCTTGTGAAGATGATTGATGTTTCAAAGGAGTCCTAGGAAAAGAAGTACTAGGACCAGGAATGGATGGTGCCTCATGATATCAGATGGGTGGAGGTGTTTATGGTTTCTTTATACAGTAGTTTCATTACCCTTGTTTTCCTGTCAGGCATTGTAGAAGTATTTCTTTTGGTGGCCTTGTATTCTGGCCCGGTTTACCTTCTTGTACTTTAATTTTTTTTGTACTTTCTGGTTAGTTATTATTGTAAGAAATAATGGTGGTTGGTGTTATCTATTTTTTTCTTTTTGGGAATGGAGATGTGTGTGTGTGCATACAAGTACTTTGGTAAATGCCTCCCATTTGTGAGATATGTCTACTCGGTGCTAGTCGCTAGCCCCTTTCCTATTAGAGGTGGTCTTGGGGTAGTCGCGACATAGGCCCCACTGGGACAGGTTTTGATAGAGTGGTATCAGATGCAGTTCAGTTTTACTTTGGGACTTGTTGATTATGAGATTGGTTTGGGGAAACATTGTTAAGTGTTTCGAGTTTGTCTTTCAGGTCAAGGAATCCAGTGTTGGTGCGGAAACTGATGTATCCTTACACCAGGCCTTTGGGAACCTGCTTTCTAACTCGGTAAATGAAAAACACTAGTTATAGGGAAATGAATGGTACGTGAATCAAATAAGAATGTGTTATTTTTTCCATGTCATTATTGATTCAGCTCTCTATATATCCTCTATTGATCATGGCTCATATTAGTATGTTTCAGGATGCCTCTATGGAGACAGCCATCTAGGATTCTGATTAGTGATCATGATGAGGATCTGCCTAGCGATGAGGCATTATGACCATGGGAAATTCAAGACATGGCACCTCCTGGTGGTTTTCTTACTTTAGTGTCACCCATCGAGCAATGGTTCTTTCCAGTGCTATAGGTAAAGGATGCACCAAGGTTGAGTGTGTTTCATGTGTTCCAGAGGCAGAGATCTCCCAAGTTTAGGGGTGGGACAGACCCACAGGTAGCAGAAGATTGGTTGTAGGTGGTTACCCGTATCTTCCGGCTTGTGAGTACATGTACTAATCATATTGAATTCATATCCACGAGTCTTCTTCAGGGATTGTTAGGGAGATAACAGAGCTTTTTGATCCAAACACATGACGAGATGACTCTCTATTGGGTTTATATTGAGGGCCTCCTTTGGGTGGATTTTTTTCTAGTTACATTTCACTAAATACACATACAAGAGATCCTACATCTATATCAGGGCATCTAGACAGTAGTAGAGTACTCAATGAGGTTTACTGATATTTATTTCTAATCCCCAGATATGGTGCGAGACCTATTTTTAGAGCTCATTATTTTGAGTCGGGACGACGTCGATATATCAATCCATCCATGGTATCTCTCAACATCCCTACTTAGGAATGGGTACTAGAGAGATCCTTTCCCATTGAGAGATTTATAGAGGGGGAAATACCAGTATTGGGAGCTACCAGCCAGCACCAGGTGGCTGAGTCTTCATTGGTTGGTAACTGACAATAGATGAAGGGGTCCAAGCAAGCCAGGTCCTTAAGGATACATCCCTCATGATATAGGATCAATGGTGCAATCCTCCAACCACATAGTGGGATAGTCGAATGAGAGACTATGTTTCACGTGCAGGGGTCGAGGAAACATAACTCTTTATTGCCTAAAATGTCATATTGATGATTAGAAGATGGGTAAGAGACCACCGAGGTAGCGGTAGAGGACCGAGAATGGTGGTCTGTTGGGCGGAATACATGAAAGTGGAGTGGGTAGAGTAGTATCTGGTGGGTGGAGGTTTTATGTACAACCACCACCACCCCCAGTTGGTCCACCACGGGCTCTAGGAGATGGTGGACAAGGGTGTGGCCTACATCAGGTGATGGAGGTTCATGAACCTGGTTCTCTATTGATGATTATTGGTATGATATATGTATTTTATAGCCTAGATACAATTTTTATAGACACAGGTTCAAGTCACTCCTTCCATACTATACACCTCCTCCAGAGTTTGGAAAATATGGTGGAGTCGTTGGCTTGATCATTACATTTAGAGACTATTACGGGAATATATTCAAAGATCACACACTAGTGTTGGAAGTGTGAGAATACTCTTATAGGTGAGAGCATTGGTTGGGATCTCCTAGTAGCAGCATTGAGGCCTTATGACTTCATTCTTGGTATGGAGTGGTTATCCACAGTTCATGCTCAGATTGACTATTTTAGGTGCATAGTTCGGTGTGTCTGTAGAGATGGGACCAAGTTTTCTTTTACAAGCAAAAAAATTAATTCATCGTTGGATGGAATTTCTCATAGGAGGGTACATCCAATCACTCACTAGTTGGCTAGGCTCACATGTGGTGCGGTGGAGGAGAGGAGCCCTAGTTTCCGATAGTGGTGGATTAATATGAGGACGTATTCCCTAAGGATGTTCTAGTATTACCTACCCACAGATATGTTGACTTCTATATTGATCTAAAACCCATGTCAGCACTAATATCTACACATTCATATCAGATGGCTCCTATGGAGCTTTGTGAGTTTAGGGTACAACTGGAGTGCTTGTAGAGGAAGGGCTTCATGAGGCCCAACATTTCACCCTGGGTGGCCCCATTTTTATTATACAAGGAAGAAGACAGGATTTTGAGTCTATGTATAGACTTTAGGAACTTGAACCAAGTGGTCATGATGAATAATTATCCACTACCAAGGATTGATGTCCTCTTTGATCAGCTGAAGGAAGCAAGATGCTTCTCAAAGATGGACCTAATATCAGGCTATCACATGCTTTGGGTGTGGGATGAAGACATTCTAAAGATGAATTTGAGATGTTGTTACAACCACTACAAGTAGTTAGTTATTCCAATTTTTGTGAAAAGTTCCCCTGTAGTGTTCATGGGACTCATGAATAGGATCTTCTAGCCTTACCTAGACCGGTTTGTAGTGGTCTTAATTGATGGCATCCTAGTGTACTCGACGTCTGAGGAAGAGCACACGATACACTTGAGGATGGTCGTGGACTTACTCTGATAGCACCATCACTATGGGAATCTCTCTAAGTGTCAGTTCATGATATTATAGGTCCACTTTTTAGGGAACATCATTTTGAAGTCTATAGTTTCAGTAGATACACGGAAGATAGAGGTGGTGCTTTCTTGGGATCCACCTAAGAACATTACCGAGGGGTGGAGATTCCTTGGGTTGGTTGGATACTATTAGAGGGTTGTTCATGAATTTTATAGAGTATCATGATCCATGAAAAATTTATCACAAAAAGGGAAACCTTTCATGTGGATGGAGAAGTGAAAGAAGATATTTCAACAGCTAAGGAAGAGTTTGAAGAGCACTCCCATCCCGAGATTTCCAGAGGAGGGTGTCAAGTATATGGTATTCTATGACACATTAGGGACCAGTATTGGTTGTTTCATGATGCCTGGGAATGTGGTGATTATCTACAGTTCACGGCGGTTGATACTACAAGAGAAGAACTGTGTGACCCATTATCTAGAGTTGGCGGCGGTGGTCTTCACATTGAAGAAACGGTGACACTACGTTATGGTCAAGCAATTTATCATATACTTAGACTACAAAATTTATAAGTATATCTTCACTGAGAAGGATATGAACTTGATAGAGAGGTGTTGTCTAGAGTTCCTCCAGGACTATTACATTGATATAGTATATTCTCCTTGGAAGGAGAACATGGTGGAAGATGTTCTCATCTATAGATCAACTACACAGCTACTGAATGAGGCCTCAGAGCAGTTTTCCTCACTTTAGATATTCTTCATGGATGGAGATGAATAATGTTATCTCCATTCTATGGTAGTTACCCCTCCACTCTTACAGTGAGTTAGGGAGGCACAACTAAAAGATACCAACTGTGAGACTACATGTTCTTGGAGGTCCAAAGGGCATGCCCCTGATGGATATTCAAAAGCTGGGGAGCACATCATCCTTTTTAGGGTATGAATAGTTGTACCAGTGGAATTATGGGAGGTGGTGTTGATGGAGTTTCATACATCCTATTTGGTGGTAGATCAAGGTGTATAAAAGATGTTCTTAGACCTCTAACATCATTTTTGGTGGTCGAGGATGAAGAAGGAAGTGGCAGAGTTTTCTCTAGATACCTCACTTTTCAACAAGTGAAGGTAAACCACCAAGTTCTAGAGGGTTTAACTCAACCCATAGAGGTTCCAAAGTTGAAGTGGTATGGAATATCGATGGAATTCATGATAGGTTTACCAAACACGTCTTTGGGATGCAATACCATCTGGGTAATCATTGACCAACTCACCAAGTCGTCTCACTTCCTACCCATCCATGAGCAGAGTTCCGTAGAGATCTTTGGATGCCTCTATGTTAACAAGATAGTTCAACTTCACAGTGTTACCTCAACAATCATTTTAGAACATGATTCTCATTTTATGTCTCCTTTAAGGAAGAGTTTTCAGGATGCTTTTGGGTCTTAGTTGCGATTGAGCACAACTTTTCATCCTTATAAAGATGGTCATACAGAGAGGAAATTCCAGATTTTAGAAGATATACAGCATGACTACATCTTGTACTTTGGTCACAGTTGGGAGGACCGCCTACTAATAGTGTAGTTTTCGTATAACAATATTTAACACTCCATAATTGGTTTGGAACTTTTCGAGTCCTTATAGGGGTGACCTTGTAGATCACTGTTATGTTGGACTAACCTAGGGAAGTCAACACATATGGGCCTAGAGTTGGTAAGGTCTACCATCAAGAAGGTTCATAAAATCTCTAAGCATATGAGGACTGCACAGAGAAGGATGAAATAATATGATGATAGAAGATGGAGGCCCTTGGAGTTCGAGGAGGGAGGTCATGTTTTCCTTTGGGTATCACCTTGATAGGGATTGTGGATATTTGGATGGGGCAACAAGTTATCTCTAAGGTTCATCAGCTCCTTTCATATTACAAGCAGAGTTGGTGAGGTTGTGTACCTCCTAGCTCTACCACAAAATATGTATCTGGTGCATGATGTATTTTCATGTGTCGTATCTAAGGAGGTACGTGCATAGAAAATTGCACGTTTTCGACTGGGGAAAGCTAGACATTGAAGATGGGGTGACATTTGCTGAGTACCTAGTGGAGATCGAGGATTGATATGAGTGGTCCCTTTTTGGGTGGTCGATCACTTTTGTGCACATTTGAGAGTATTATGGGAATCTCTAGGAGAGAAAATGGGAGCAGGGGGCTTAAATACGTGCTCAACAACCTTATATTTTTGTTAATTAGACCTTGTTTTGGATTTCAGGGACATAAATCCCTATGGTAGGGAGAATTTAATAACTCTAGGTTTTTCCATCCAATTTATTATAAATTAATTTGGAAAAAAATTAAACCAAGAACTAAGATGGTAGGATATTCTAGGGCTTGGTAGTCCCATAATAAATCTAAGAATAATGTTTACTTTTTAATTAAAAGCGCTTGGGGGGATAACTGTGAACCTTAATATCTTCTAAAAGAGTGCCCAAATCAGAAATCTAATGACATTATCATGTCTGGAATAGTGACTTCACCTTAGGCGGGGCTTAACATTGTCCGACATGGGAAAAATGAAAAGGTTATATTTTGGATTTAACCTTCATTAAAATATATTGAATAAAAATATTTTTGACACAATAGAGATATTTCCTTTTAAGAAAATCCTTTTTATAGATCTAGGTTTATCGCCATAACCCTGGAGTTTCCTTGAGACAAAGAGAAGAGGATCCCCCAATAACAAACACCGAAAAATTTGGATCAGAGATGAGGATCAAGATAATTCTTAAATGGATCCTCAATGGTGACAAATCCATGGTAGTGAACAATCCAATACCAAGTAGGGAAAGTGATTTTATTTGGTTTCATTCCCAGTTATTTATTCTTTCCCAACGATGAATGTGAATCAATCAAAGAATGGATTGATTCATGAATCATGCATAGTGCAAGGTTGGGATTTATGTTGTGGAGTTTAAATAGGGGTTTAACCATGATTAAAATTTATCCCTCTTTAGAATTTTTGATCTTTTTCCCATTTTGAATTCTATCGTGGAATGATCATGGATTACACGAATAAGGACAAGATTTTTCCACATTTTTGTGTTCATGTGTTACTCCCCCTCATTACCAATTTCCCTCCTCTTTCTCAGTAGATCATGGAGAGACGAGGTCTCTAGCTCGACAGTCAGTGGTGGGAGCCTACAATTAGGGAAGCCATATATAGAATGTGGGAGCCATATAAAAGTGGACTGTGGTGGTGGTGGATAGTCCCAGTAGAAGGTTGCGGTGGACATACATGGCTCACCCAAGCCATGTTATACATGTGATCCCATGGAGAAATCGGCCACAGGAGGTGGTGACAAGCTACAGTAGGAGGCTGCGAAGGCAGAGGGATGTGCTTCCCTAAGCCACAGGACCTGTAGCTAAGCAATGGGTGTAAGATGGTCACAAAAACTAGCCATGGGAAATGTGCACCAGCTGTGTTGACTAAGGGCATGGCCAACTGAGCCACATCCGGTGCTGGTGAACCATCCCACATTCAGTAAGATGGGCTGGATATGGTGAGTCAGGCTAGAAAAATGGGCTGGGACTAGCCTATTCAGATTGGGACCAATGGGTCAGTTCAACCCAGTGGGTCAGGTTGGACCTGGTGGGCTGGGTTGGCGGACCCCGGATCGAATCATTCCCAAACTCAACCGACCCCTTTTTACAAAGAGACCCATAACATTCAAACTGTAAGTCCATTTGACGATCTATTTTTGGTTTTGGGTTCCTCATGATGAGACAGTCTTTTTTAGATTGGTTAATGGGTTTTTAGTGAGGACCAGCATTGGTGAAAATCTTCCCCTTGGTTCTTTCCTTGAGGTTTCGGTACGGAATTGTGTCCACATCATTGGGCAGCAATCTCCTCAAGAGGATAAAGTCTCATATAGAGTTGTGGAAATCTCCTTGGGACTAGAGTGATACTCTATCACCTAGGATGTAATTTTTTGGGTAATGACGTGACCCTTGAGCACAAAAAATTAATACTCCATCTATTGGGTCATATCAATAGGGTTCACGATATTTTATGAGGCGAATCCCCTGTGTTATGAGCTGCATCGGTAGGGTTCTTTCTATTCTCAAAGTAGAATCCTCTATGGTGCGAGTAAATGCATATTGGGTTTGCAGTTTTCTATGAGGATAATCTCATGTCATAATATCATAATCTTAGACCAACTCCTTCCCTTTGGGATGGGCCAAAATTAGTAGGACCTCTTGTAAGAGTCCTCGATGATATCAAGGCTCAAGGAGTGAGTTCTCCGAGAGCAAGCATTCCTCGAGTGGAATCAGGTAGATAATGATTTGTTGTGACTTATCTTCTACTTATTTGTGGTTGGTAATGAGTGTATCTAGATGTTTCTTGGAATATATATGCGTTTATACCTATGTATAGATGACTGTTCAATCTTCTATTGTTTTTCCTTTGTGGTTTTTGGGTTTCCTACTTAGTATTGTTTTACTCACCCTTGTTTGGGATTTTCCCTCATGTTTCAGTTCTTATGTAGATGAATCATGCTTCAACAGAGTCATTGGAAGAGAAGGACCATGACTACGACCAGATGGTGCCTTGTGAGATCAGATAGGCTGAGGTGTTTTCCACAGCTTTCTATAGAATCTTTAGTAACCCTATTTGTAGGTCAGACTTTGTAGTTTCCATTATTTTGGTGGGCTTGTATTCTGGCCCAATTTACCTTCATGTGCTTTACTTTTCTATTGTACTCTATGGTTGGTTATTAGTTTATTCATTCATGTTGGTTGGTGTTATCTCTTTTTTTCTCTATGAGCATGGATATGTGTGTGTGTGTATTGGTACTTAGGAAAATTCCTCCCATGTGTGAGATATAACTACTTGAAACTAGTCACCATCATCTGGCCTATGAGAGGTTGGCTTGGGGTAGTCCTAGAATGTTATTCACTGGGCCGGGTTGTGACATCAGGCATGCCTCCCCATATGCCAAAGGCTGACGAATAGTAGTGAGGTTCTATTATGGGACTTGTTGAGACTCTACCTTGTTTACCAAAGCATAAAAATAGTGAAATCAATAACCAATAGTAAAGTGATAATAAAAAATAACAAGAATAATACCATAACCAATAAAGACCAAAATCATAGGATAGTCCAAAATAGGAAAACAATCTCCAAACCAAACCAATAATGATGCCACATCATAATATGTGTCAAGTCCCCAATGAAACCCTATAATAAATAAACTAAAAACTTCTAAGTAGTTCTTGACATCATGTTTGGTTCTATTATCCATGTTCCAACCCAACTCAGCCATCTATGTAGAGACCCAATCCTGACGTACATGGAAATTACATTACTTTTTCAGAATAATTAATATATACCAAAAACAGACACCCAAGGACCATAATAGTTTAGTGTCTTTGGAAACATAGAACATAATATTCTAATCATGGTGAAAGATCTTCAATATCTCCAATAAAGATATTCTCCTTTTTTTTCTTACCTAAAACATTTTTTTATATCTTTGGGAGAAGAAAAAATTTTAACGTTGAGCTCAAATTCTTAGTAATGGTAGGAATGGAGAAAATAAAACAAACCATATACATTTTAAATTTAAAAACATGAACATAAAGTTTAAACATCAAAATCATGAGTTGTGAAATAAATATTGGAAATACATAAGGCATAGATCGTAAATAAAAATAATTAATGATAAAATAACATGGAAATAAAACATGTAATTGTGTAAAACTATTAAGAACATGATATGATTTCCATTATAGCCAAGGAATTACTTCCAAGACCATCATAGTGGACAATGTCCATTACTGAACTGGGTTTACTTGCCATTCCAGCCTTGTATTACTGAATTGGATTTACTTGCCATTTCATCCATGTCTATCTCATGAGATATAAATCTTTACCCAATTCATTGGAGGGAGATATAGGTCCCACCTATCTCATAATGAAATCATTATTTCGTGTGCCAAAAAACAAACATAAATCATTCATCAGAATCTAATAAATAAAATGGGTTTCATAAACATCATCACATATTAACATAATCCATCTAAAAAATGGATATCAATTCATCATAAGAAAAATAAAACCACATAAATAATAGAGACATTATACTTGAAACATAAACATAATAAATAATGTCATCTTAGTTGGAAAATAGTTTTTATAAAACACTTGAAATGTATTCTTGAGTAAAAAATCCTTTCTTCTTCAAAATCATTTTATTTTCACAAAAATCCATGCAATTTTAGAAGAAAATGATTTTTGTTGAGAATAATCAAGAAATCATGTAGAGGAAGCTTCATAAAAATAAGGCTTTATGAAACTGAAAAAAATCGTTCATGCCGTATAACATAAAAAAACATTTTCCTCGTACATTTTCCAAAAAAGTAAAAAAGTACCTCATATGGTAAACAAAATAAAGATTCCTTCCATACCTTGTGGTAAAGGTCATAAAAGAGTAAAAATTAATTTAAACATACATGGAATAATAGTAAAAATTTTATGATTTTTTTTAAAAAAAAATATGGGCATGGATGATAAATATAACCCCAGTAAATACTTATGAATAAACAATCTTGGATAAGAATGAGATTGGAGTAATTATCCCTTACCTTATGTCCAATTTCCTTCATAGGTGTTCTAAACTCTAGTATAGTGGGCTTAAACATATTATTAACTTATAATAGAACCATACTAATTTTTATGATATCATATATGATTCACTTATGACTTTATATTACCCTTTCATTTGTCAATTCCATGTTAAAGTATCATTTTGGGTAAAATCGTTTCATTTATCGTACGTGTTATGAATTGTAATTATTCATATGATTACATAGATAATGATTACTTACTTCTATAATTTGAAACATGATTTATATATAATATATATTCATAATATATATATATATATATATATAATAGATCGATAAATGGAATGAAATACACTGTTCATGGAGATGGTAGGTCGTACGTATGCACGAACGATGTTTTCGTTTCCTTATTAAATTGAATGATTGTAAATGACATATATATAAATATATATAGACATACGCGTATACGCACGTGTGACGATATCGTTCCCATAATTATTGAATGGAAGTAGAGTGGATGATATAATATCTCATAATTAGAATCATGTTATAATAATAATATATAGTTATCATTTCCACCATTATACCCATCCATGTAATTTGGTGGTGGAAAAACATATTACACCACAGTGTGGAGACAATATTCCATACGTACGCACGTGTGGTGATTAAATTCTTCGTAGGATGCATAGAAAGTGAAATAGGGTTGTTTCATATTTATAATAATATATCACTATATTATTTATAATGATGTTATTACTTTTTTATGAAACAACAAAATAAGAGGAAGTATAAGAAGAAATGAATTTGAGAGAATCGGTAAAGGATATTACCTCTTATTCGATGCGCCTCTTCTAAACCTCTTCTTAGGGCACTAAAGAAGGTATTTGAAGAATACCTGGACCTATAGTATGTTTCTAGTGAAGTGGATAAGATAAATGGTTAGGGTTTTTCTGATCATGAATGCTCAAAATGTTGTGAAGAGGAGAGGGAGGAGGTTCCCTTTTATAAGAGATGAGAGGGGCACATCTGTAAACCACTAAACTTTTAATTTATAATAAACTAAAAACCCACCTAAACTGAATCAAATTCAGAGATAATATGAGATAGGGTTGTAATATCTTTATGCAATAAAATTTTGACATGTTAAGAATTTATTTTAAACATTATCATCTTGATTTATCCTTATTTAATCTATTTTATTTTATTTGTGGTAATAATAGTCTAAATTTTAATTTGTTATAAATAATTACTTATGTGTTCTGAATTTCCCATAATTGGATACTTTATGACATTTTAGACAATATGAATTTCAATTTATTATTTACAAATATTTTTGTGATTTTTAAACAGTTTAATAATATGTTATTTTAATAAAATATCAATAGTGTCAACTTTGACACTATTCAATTTTTTGAATTTATATAAAATCCATACAAGAGATATGTTTGAACCGTAATATTTAATAGATCTGTATCATGTAATATTCGTCTTAAAAATTCATGGATCACAATAAATATTTCATATAATATTTATTTTAATATTTTTAAGACCATTTATTTGATATTTCAATCAATAGAATAATTTCTACATCACTATTGTGTCACCATCAATGATAATTATTTAATCCCTAAAAATTCTAAATAAATTAAAATGATGTAGATAATTTTATTAGATTTCTGTTCACTGTTTATTTTCGACATTTTATGATGTTAATCACTAAATCACAATTATTACACTTATAAGATATAAAAGAGTGACATGTTGTCACTTTCATTGGTTTTAATAATAATTACATAATTTTCATGGTAAAAAGTCCATGAAACGAATATATTCCATCCCTTAGGTGATATGGTTCTACTTTTATTTATCCAAGAGAATTTTAGAAGGTGTTAGGGTAATTTTATAATCTTATTTTTACCCTTAAATACCTGATTTACCTTTAACTGCAGTAAATAAAATTTACCATAGTTACTATTCATTATTTCTAAAAATAAAATCCAGCCTATTAAAATAATTTTGAACTAATGATTCCAAATATAGAATCCATTTTTTCAAATTTAAAACATAGAAGATGTAGTATTTAATTTAAAATTAATCTCGCTGTTGAGAAAATAGGTTTTAAAAGTTAAAACATTGCAAAAGATTGATATGTTTTTACCTAAGAATTCAATGTAAAATTGATGATAATGACTTGAATAGTATTAAATTATTAAAATATATTCTATTTATAATTTAAAACTATTTAATATTATAATTTAACCTTATAAATTATCTTCATGAAAAAATTTGTTTTTAATTAAAATTTAGCTTATTATCTCTTTTCATCAAAATAAAGAAGTTAAAAAAATATTAAAAAATTATCAAAAGTAAATTTTTAAATGATTATTGTAATGAATAAGTTTATTTTTTCAAATTGAACTCATAAACGTGTTAAAAACTACATTTAATGTGGGTGCTCCATCAAAAGGCAAAAAAAATTCATTTTTTTGAAGAATACTTATTTTACCCGAAAAATTAATTTTGGTCTCATACCATGTTCTAGAATATATGTAAGATGAATGATATAATTATAAAAATCAAAATGTGGTTAATAATATTCATAACGGCTAGTTCGTAATAATATATCATTTTTTTAGTGAAACTCAGTATTGCGTACAACACACGCTATTGAGGAATGTTGCTCTTGCATGAAACACAAGCTAAGTATATTGTTGTGTATACTATAAGATAATATTGGCGTAGTGTAAAAAATAGGACATCAAAGAATTTAAAAGGAATATTTTTCATAAAATTTCAGGGTGTTACATTCTACACCCCTTAAAATGAATTTCTCCATCAAAATTCATCGGGGTTATAAATGGTTTACTAATTGAATGTTTCTTTCATATAAACCTATATCGTAAAATGGAATACTAAAACATAATTTTAAAGAATAATGTATAAAAATAATGATTACCCAAATTAACATATCACTAGGTTGCCACAAAGGAGAAAAAAGGTGAAAATATGGATATGGAAGAGAAATATATCCATCATGTTCTGATGGAGAGTGGTAGAGAACATGGCTGTGAAAAATCAAACAATCGCGAAGCCATTAATTTGTGATGATCTAAGGTACCATATGATTAATCGGATATGAGGGTACTAAGACAGTGTTTTTGGTTTTCAAGATCATTTCCCTAAAGTTGATGATTTTTTTTCAGAAGGATAAATACATACTTGATTTTAGGGTAATATCATCGTTGGTCATTCCATGAACAATGTTTACTTCTTCTCTTATTTAAATAAATGAAGTTGAATTTTTCCTTCTTGAAATGTTAGCAGATCATGCAATAGAATGGTAGGTTATTACATCTCTCTCAAAAATTTAGCAAAAGTTATTAATTATACGTAAGTCCATCTATGGTGAGATTAAACATTTATGATTCCAAAAATTGATTTATGCATCAACTATCATACCACTTAATAAAATAAAACTAATTTCTACTGACCAGAGACTTCTTATAGGATAGTGATAGGAGATAAAGGCATTTCACATATCAGTTGTGGGTTCGATTCCCCCATCCTAGTTTGACGCGACGGGTTGTCGCCCATCCTTTGGGTAGTCCTTTTTCTAAAATTATACTATTATAACATTTTAGAAATAATATAAAAAAGTTGTAGCCTTAATCAATACTATCTGATTTCTAACTTAATCTATTCCAATGTTTAAAAAAATCCAAAATACTTATTCATTCTCATAGTATAAAGAAAAATATTACTAGATAGGTCATATACAAAGCATGTGATTACCATAATTTATCCCCCATATATCAAAAGATATATCATGTTGCTCACATTCCAAACATGTGAATACCTTAATCATGTATTATCTTGAAACATGAATTACCATAGAATCTTAGTGAAAACATGAATGCTGTCAAAAAGTTAATTATTTCCACATACCCAAATCCCAAAATTTCTATATACTCAAACAATGATGTGACTTTGTCCTTATATCAATCATGAGCTTATTAATACTATCAAACATATAATTTTATCCTTATCCTTTCATTATTCGCATATCAACATATTTCCAATAATATTTCAATCACTTTTCATGGTTACCGGTACCATATAATTTTTGAAAACCACAATAAACTAATATATAGATATTCCAAAATTCCATGATACTATAAATTAGATTCCACAACACTATTTTGGAATCTCGTTACATAAACACTTAATAATTCCACCACTTCGTTGTCATATTCAACATCGCCAAGAGTGATTGCATGTGACTTCCCTTTTTTCCTTCGTCTTAAGAGGTTTTTGATGTCGACCATCATTACACCTTAGATTAGGGCATTAGTTATAATAATTCCCCATTTCCTTTCACTTGTATCATTGAAGTGTTAGTGGTGTGTTCTCTGTAGTATTTTCTTTATTCACATCATTAGCTACCTTTTCCCATTAATTCAACACTCATCTACTCGATGACCTTATTTAACACACTTAAAACATTTTCTAGTCCCTTTAAGATAATATCCACTATGCTTCTTTCTACATGTTGAGCATAACGAAACATTTTTCCTCTTGTCACCATTGTTTTGAGATTTTTCCTTGAACTCCATCTTTCGTTTCTTATCAAAATTATGAGATGGATATGTAACACCAGCTTCCAGTTCTACCTCGATAGCATAATGGATAATTTATTCATCGCTACTAATGTCTCTTATAGCTAGTTCCCTTCAAAGGCTTGGTTTTAAACCACTGAAGAATCGATCAACTTTACTTTCAAGTTGGATGATAAAGCCAGATTCATACCTTTCAAGCCTTGTAGAATGTGCCTCGTATATACCAACAGATTCATCATGCTTTTGATTAATCTCAAGAAACTCATTTTCCATTTTTTTTCAAATAATACAAGGGATGTACTTGTTGAAAAAAAAAGTTCTTGAACTCGTCCCATTCCATTGATTCAATTTAATATTGGTCCTTGTATTCTTAATCAGATTCCACCACTGGTCTTCATCACCTTCTAAATGGTAAACATCCAAAATGACTTTTTCATGTTCTGAACAGCGAAGTATGGAAAATATCTTTTCAATGGTACTGATCCATTGTTCATCAACAATTGGATCATAATACCCACTAAAATAAGGTTTATGTTGCCTCATAAAGGACTCAATAGAATATCGTTCCATTCTCTGCTCATTTTGATGTCCTCAATGATTCATAGCTTGTGTAAGTATAAAAAAAAGATTTTTCACTCCATGTCCAATAAAAATTGGTTGTTCAGTAGGACAATCATTGCATTTCCTAGGTCATTGATCATTAACATGGTTCCTTCAGGTTCCATCAATTATCTAAAACCCATGAAGAATAGTGTGAGAGGAAAAATTCATACTAAGAAAAGAGAAAAATCAAGGGGAGTACCTTCATTATCTAACAGCCTAGGTTTAATCCTAGGTAATTCAAGATCATTATCAAAATTCTAGGACTGTAACATATACTTATACTTAACGTTAGGGACTTCCCTAGACATACCCTAGAAATATCTCTAGGGATCTCACTAAAGTTTTCTCATCCTAGTTTCCAAAGGTTAACTAAACCTTTCCTATGATACCAAATTTAGAGACCCAAGATTGACGTACATGGAAATTACATCACTTCTACAGAATACTTAATACATAAAAAAACAGACACCCGAGGACCACAATAGATTTTTGTCTTTGAAAACTTGGAACATAATCTTCTAATCATGGTGAATGTTCTTAAACATATCCCATAAAGATATTCCCATTTTGTTTTCTTACCTAAAACTTTTCTTTATATCCTAGGGAAAATAAAACAAACAAAGGGTGAGCTCAAATGCTCAGTAAGGGTAAGAATGGAGAAAATAAATCAAACCATATACATTTTAACATAAAAATCATGAACGTAATGTTTAAACATCAAAATCATGAGTTGTGAAATAAATCATGAGAGTACATAAGGCATATATCATAAAGGAAAATAAATCATGATAAAATAAAATGGAAATAAAACATGTAATTGTGGAAAACCATCAAGAACATGATATGATTTCCATTGTATCCAAGGCATTGGTTCCAAGACAGTCATAGTGGTGAAATTCTGTTACTGAACCGAGTTTATTTGTCGTTTCAGCCCTGTATTATTGAACATGATTTACTTTTCGTTCTAACCATGTCTATCTCATGAGATATAAATCATTACCCAATTCATTGGAGGGAGATATAGGTCACACCCTTCTCATAATAAAAACATTCTTTTTTGTGCTACAAAATAAATATAAATCATTCATCATAACCCAATGAATAAAATGGGTTTCATAAAGCTCATCCCATCTTAACATAATCCATATAAAAAAATGGATATCATTTCATCATAAGAAAAATAAAACCCTGTAAATAATAGAGACATTATACTTGAAACATAAACAAACTAAATAATTTAATCTTATATGGAAAATAGTTTTGATAAAACACTTGAAATGAATTCATGAGTAAAATATCCTTCCTTCTTCAAAATAATTTTATTTTCACAAAATGTCAAGAAATTTTAAAATAAAAGGATTTTTGTTGAAAATTATCATGAAATCATGTACATTGAGATTCATAAAAATAAGGTTTTATGCAACCATAGAAATCTATTCATGTTGTATAAGTTTAAAAAAACATTATCCTCGTACTTTTGTCAGAAAAAGTCATAAAGTACCTCGTATGGTAAACAAAATAAATATTCCTTCAATACCATGTGGTAAAAGTCATAAATGGGTAAAAATGAATTTAAACATACATGGAATAAGAGTAACCATTTTATGAAAACATTTTTAGAAGACATGGACATGGAAGACAAACATTACCCCAATAAATTCTTACGAATAAACAATCTCAGATAAGAATGAGATTGGAATAATTATCCCTTACCTTATGTCCAATTTCATCCAGACGTGTCCAAAACTCATGTATAGTGGGTTTAAATGTATTATTATCTTATAATAGAACCATAATAATATTTATTATATCATATATGATTCACTTACGACTTTATATTACCCATTCATTTGTCAATTCCATGTTAAAGCAGCATTGTTTGTAAAATATTTTCATTTATCGTAGGTGTTTTGACTTGTAATTATTCATAAGATTACATAGATCATGATTACATACTTATATAATGTAAAAAATGATTTAAATATAATATTTATTCATAATATATTTATATAATATATCAATAAATGGAATGAAATACATCATTCATGGAGATGGTAGGCCATACGTACGCATGAACGCTGTTTTCATTTCCTTATTAAATTGAATGGAAGTAAATGTCATATATATATATACATAAATAAAGTAGAATTATTATGTAATATATTTCATTATTATTTTTATATATACTTTATAATCATTCTTGAATGGTTAACTTGGAGAATGAATCTCATCGCGTCGTGGAGATGGTAATCAGTACGTACGCACGAGCGACGATATCATTCCCATAATTATTGAATAGAACTGGAGTGGATGATATAATATCTCATAATTAGAATAATATTATAAATTTCATTTATAGTTATTATTTACACCATTATACCAATCCATGTAAGGTGGTGGTGGAAAAAAAGATTACACCACAACGTGGAGACAGTATTCTGTACGTATGCACGCGCGGTGATTTCTTTTTTTGTAGGATAGAGAGAATGTGAAATAGGGTGTTTTCATATTTATAATAACATATAAGTATATTATTTATACTTATGTTATTACTTTATTATGAAACAAAAAAATAAGAGTAAGTATATGAAGAAATGAATTTGAAAGAATCGGTAAAGGATATTACCTCTTCTTCGACGCGCCTCTTCTAAACCTCCTCTTAGGGCACTAAAGTTGGAATTTGAAGAATACAAAACCTATAGTATGTATCTATGGAAGTATAGAATATAAATGGTCATGTTTTGGGTCAACTTTAAGGCTCAAAATGTTGTGAAGGGGAGAGGGAGGAGGTGCCCTTTTATAAGAGATAAGAGGGGCACTTTTGGAAATCTCAAAAATATTAATTTATAATAAAATTAAACCCCACCTAAAAATAATGAAATTATAATATTAGATGATATGGGGTTTCAATATCATCAACCAATAAAATTTAGACATGTTAGGAATTTATATTAATCCTTATCAACTTGATTTATCCTTATTCAATCTATTTAATTTTATTTGTGGTAATAATATTCTAAATTTTAAATTGTTATAAATAATTACATATGTGTCGTGAATTGTACATAATTGAATAATTTATGACATTTTTGACCCTATAAATTATAATTTAATATTTTTAAATATTTTTGGGATTTTTAAACAATTTAATAATATGGTATTTTTCTAAAATATCAATAGTGTCAATTTTGACACTATTAAATTATTTGAATTTAAATAAAATCCTCACAGAAGATATGTTTGAAAAAAATATTTAATAGATCTCTGAAATGTTATATTCATCTTAAAAATTCATGTATCACATTAAATAGTTCATATAATGTAACACCCCAAGATTTTATAGTGTGTTATTTCTTCAAAATAATTCAATAACTTTCACTACACGCAACACCAAGTTCAATCGCACCATGACTTACCAAACAAGCTGTTCAAAAGAGGTTATGAATAGTGTTAACTAAATTTTAAACTTTATATAATCCTTATAATTTTAGAATCCATATTATGAGTTTCTTAGACATAATGTAAGAACAAATTCATTTTCAGTATTTCACTTTTACCAAATTTTAATAGTGAACCCTTTTTAGATACTATATTTTAAACTTTTTGACTAAATGGGGACATCAAAAATTTAAAATGAAACATCCCAAGCTTCCACGGTACGCTAGCGTGTGTTGTACGCAACACCGAGTTCTAACACACCGTAACCAATCAAACTAGCCGTTATGAATAGTAATACCTACTTTTTGAAATTATATATATTTTATATTTGAAAATGGACTTCATTTTTGGATTCAGAATATCGAATTTAGCCTAAGGTGAAATTTTGGTACATTTCGGACAACTTTCATATTTTGATGAATAGTGAAAATTACTAAATTTTAATTAAAAACAACTTTTTTAATCAAATTAATTACTAGTGATAAATTATGAATTTGAGTGGTTTTAAAGTATATTTAAAATATATTTTTACCATTTAATATAATTTTGGTCATTGGACATAATTTTACAATTAAACCGAACATAAACAAGTGTCAATCTTTTGATAGTTATTATCTCTTAAAAACACGCTTTTTGTTTTGACAGCGGGAATTAATTTTAAATTAATTTCTTCCACTTCTGTGTTTTGAATTTAGAAAAATGGATTCCATATTTGGAATCAGGATGTTCAAGTTTTGTAAATAGGTAACTTTTATTTTTAGACATTTTGAATAATTACTGTGGTAAATATTTTATTTACCATGGTTAAGGGTAAATCCGGTAAATAAGGGTTAAAAAATAATATTATAATAATATAAAATTACCCTAAAACGTGTCCTAACCATATTTGTGGACACATACCCGACCATGAGCATCCTTGGGTCAATTTGGGGACCCCTTGGAGCCACTTGTATGTGGTAGGGACACATTATATTAATAAAGTTAAAATAAAAATAAAAATGGCATAAGCTTACATCTTTTAGAAGAACAATTTTTACATAGGGTTATACATGTTGGATTTTCGATTATAAATATTCATTAGAAATCTAAAAAGATTTCCTACATGATGATATTTTATTTATAATTTTTAGACATCAAATAAGTTAAATTATTAATGACACAATAATGATGCAATGTTTACCTCATTAATAAATCATTGAAATAAATAATATTATAATGATTAAAATATTATCTAAAACCAGTCCAATTCTTATTGGTTGATGTTATTTAGAATATGAGTCATCTTATCTTCGACCTCAATGATTTTTGGACCATTATAAACTTAATATAATTATATTATAAAGTAATACTTTCACTCTTTCCTAAAGAGCCCCTCCTCTCCCTTATAAAAGGAGACCACTTCTACTCATTCCTCACACCTCTCAAGCCACTTGGCTCGTCCAAACTCTGCCCAAATAAGCTCCCCACATCCCTCTCCTCATCCTTGAAGCTTCCCCTTAGGCAGAAAGCATTTCAAGAAGTCCTTTGGTTCCAACCAAAGTGAGTTACCTAAATTAAAGGTAACGATTTCTCTTAAATTATTTTCATTTATTTTGCTTCTTCAACCCCCAAAATCTTTTTATTTCCTTTCTTTTGTAACAACACCAGTATCCTCAATATACTAGGATGTTGTTATAAGAAGGATTCAAACTACACATACACACAACTCCATCTAATGGATGATGAATATAATGTTTCTGTGGATGGCAAACTAACGCCTCACGAAACGATGATTGTTCAAATACATCTTACCGCCTCTCATGGTGGCCATTATGATGGCACTGTAATTAAATATGATATTAATGATATATATTTTATATATAAGCTTTTGTAATTCCATTTTATTTCATACCATTATTCGTTTCATGTTGTATATACATACGATAATTTCATTTGAGGAAGTGCGGACTACCGCCCCCTTAAAATGATATGACTCGTTCATACCACACATGGAACGTATAAAGGATGGTGTTAATGAACATAAGTAACATATATAAAATATTATATTATACTGGAATAGTAATATACCTATGTATCATTTGGATTCGATTCTTTTAAAATAAAAATTAAATGGAAGTAGCGTTCGTGCGTACGTACGGACTACCGTCTCCACGAACGCGATGAGATTCATTCTCCATCGTATCCATTCAAGTATAATTATCATTTAATGATTTAAAAATGATTTTTAAGGACTTGATATCATTCTGGATATGAATAAGATACAACAAACATGACTTATGTAACAAAACATATAAAGAAAATGAGTAAGTTAACACCCGAAACGGCGATAATACTAAGATATTATTATCAAATCAATATTAAAAGATCATATATGATATCATATTAATGTATATTATTCTTGTATAATTTAGTAACAATTATTTCACTATTATACAGGAGGTTAACCTACCCCAACCAAGGAAAAGTACAAGGTAAGGGTTATTTCACAATCTCTTCATTATCCGAGGTTGTTTATACGTAATAATCTACTGGGATATCTTTATCATCCACATCCATGTTTCTTAAAAATGTATTTCAAAACATTTTTACTATTTACAAGAATATGGGTTAAAGTCATTTATACCCTTGTTTGACTTTTTATAAGAGGTTTATAAAGGAATCTTTCCGTCGTTTTCGAAACAAGGTCCTTTTTAACCTTTTCGACAGAATTGAGGTAAGAATGTTTTTTTAACTTATACGGCGGGTGCGGTTATTTTACGCCGTTATAAAATCTTCAAAGCTTTCCTTACAAGATTATAAGAATATTTTCAAAGAAAATGTTTTATTTTATATGGATCTTAAATGATTTCAAAATAAAAGGAGATATTTCTTTAAAAAGAATTTTGATTTCATCTACGTCAACATCCTTTGATGGATTTTAAGATTATTTGAAGTTGATTTATTATGATACAAAACATCTATATTGTATTGAAGGTTTTGTGATATGTTTGACTATGGATGTGCTATTTTTATACCATTCATAGTTTATGGTGAAATTATTGACATTTCGTATGCTAGTTTTAATATGAATGTTTATGTTATGTTTAAACCTTTTCATATGGGAATGCATTGGACTTAATAAGTGACGGGTGGAGCCCGCTATAGCTCCTCGATGCATCGGTAAGTTTCATGAGACAAACTAGTGTCTTGGCACAAGGCCTTGACAAAATCTTATTTGTAGTCTTGGCACGAGGCCTTGGCTATGTGGTTATGATAGTCTAGCATTATGCATTCCAACATTATGAAAGTGGTTATTGATTTTTGCATGTGATTATTCGATTAGTAGAATATCCATGTGAATAAGTAAATGGCATTATTTCATTTTACTTTTGTCATACTATGTCGAAGTTAAAGTTTAAAAGGCTTTTGTTTTAGTAATGCATTGCCTTAAATGTTTATTCTTATTTATGAAAGTTTCCGCTATATTGTTATCCTTACTGGGCATTTGAGCTCACCCCTTTTCTATGTTTTATTTTTCCCAGGATGTGAAGAAGTAAGTTATGAATGACCTGCAGGGATTTTATGAGGGGTTAATAGTGTGGATTGTGGAAACATTATGTTGTTGTAGTAGTTTTTCATTTTATGATGTAATGTAAAACTTATGAATATATCTAGTGTTTCCAAGGCTACTAAACCAATCGGTCTTTCGAGATTTGATCTTTCTTGTGATCATGCCAATGTTACGAAGTAATGCACCGACTCTGGGTAACTGGGGTCGGGGCGTTACAGTTGGTATCAGAGGAAGTTTAGTACAAACCTTCGAAACTAGATTTAGATAAACTCTGATTAGAGCACGTAGACCTAAGATGAACTTTGAGGATTAGTATAGAAGAACTTCCTAGAATTTTGGTATTGTAGAGATTTTGTGAGTTTTCCGAGCAATACATCCCTGTCTGGATACGAGCAGGTAGAGGCGGCTCTGGAACAGATGTACCTAGGGGTAAAACCCGAAAACACCGCTTTGAGCTAGACTCGAACGGGAACTGGTGCACGACAACGGGCCTTGCTGCACTCTTGGTTACGACACTCCCGGGGGATATGCTTAGGATAATTCTCATTTTCATTACAAACCATTATGAAGGTTTTATGAGTATATACATCCTCAAAGGCGACATTTTTATGATTATGGATTATATCCATAAAGAGTTCAATTTATGTTAAGAGTTTTATAAGTATGGGATTATGTATTTTGATTCATAAACTGATCTAATTTATGCCATTGTTTAGAAATGGCGCCCAGTAGAAGGAATGAGAACTCCAGAAATACTCATGATTCAAAGAGAAGGAAGGATCATATCTTTCATGGTCTTAAGCTAGAATTTATAAGAGAAATATTCACCCATGTATTATCATCATATGAAGAAATAATATCATGTGTTGATAAGATAAGTAAAGAGTTTACTGAGTCCTATGGCTTTGAAGGGAAGCAAGAGAAGAAAAGGATGGAAGAGAGAAAGATGGATAAAGGGAAGAGGGAAAAGAAGAATTTTCCCATATGTGGTAACTGTGGAAAGAAACACCCTGGAACTTGCCTGAAAGGAATGGGAGTTTGTTATAAGTGTGGAGGAAAAGGGCACAAAGTACGTGACTGCAAGGGTAAGAAAATGGTTTCAAATGTACAATGCTTCATTTGCAAGGAGTTTGGACACTACGCGAACCTATGTCCCAGTCATCAGACTATGCCGCAAATGATGCTATTGGATAATAATCAAGTTATGATACTACCACAGATGAAGAGGAATGATTAGAGTTCTTATGTTGATTATGTCAATTGAGTGTTGTATCAACAATGTATTTGTTATAATAATTATGGAGTATATAAGGATTGTACTGCAGTACTATTTCATTAAGGACTTGAGATTGTGTGAAAAAAAGAAAAGTGACTCAACAACAGGATAAATTTTTGGAAAATATATGGTTGAGAGAATGATAAACCATAATATAGTTCTGATACCGAGTTAGTGATTTTGGAATAATACATGATTGTTTTGGATAAATTATATTGGATATTCTTGACTACCTTGGAACTGATTAATGATCTGTATATTCCATTATTGTTGGGGTTTAAAACATTTTTGGATTGATGAGGTATATCCAGCATTCTATATGGAATAAGGGAGCATGAATGTAATCAATAAGGAATATGGTAATTCAGGATATTTCAGTGTATTAAAAGAGTACATGATGAAGGTATTCATATGCAATTACGTGGTAAAAAGGACCTACATTATGTTTAACTTCCTTATAAATGTTGGACTGTGAGTTTGGTCAGAAATATTTTGGATAAATTCTATTTTGAGATTAATTTTGGATTGCCATAAAAGGACAACCCGGAGGTCGGGCAGTAACCCGTCGCGTCCGGCAAGGCTGCGAGACTTGAACCCGCAACCGAAGGGAGACAAGGGTGTATCACCTACCACTGGCCCACGAGATGTCCTGGATTAAATAATGTAGTTTTTTTTAAAAGATCTGGTAGATGAATTATAAATTCATTTATTTTGTAACCCTGTACGAATATTATAAATAGAAATTTTTTTTACGTTCTATTATCTTTTAGAGTGAAAGTTGAGTTTGTGGTAGAAATTTATTAATGGATAAAACTCTAATTATAATGTAAGTATATCTCCTTATGATCTTAGCCAATCTCATAAATAAATTCCTCAACATTAATAAAAGGAACTTAGAACAAAAATGTTGTCCTAGATGGTACCTTAAATCATCACTAATTTATGGCTTTGGGATTGTTGGCCTTTTCATAGCCATGTTCTCTACCACTCTCCATCATATAATTGATGGTTAGATTTCTCTTCCATATCCATATTTTCCTACATGAAACCCTAGTATGTGTTATTTTCGGTAATCTTTATACTTTCCACTCTTTATTTTAAATAGAGGCCTCATTAATTCATTTTTCGATGTGGGATTTCAACTAAGATATTTTGAAACGTCAAAAATGTGTTATCCTAATACCCTATGTTTTGTTGAACCGATGGTATTTCAAATCACCATAGATTGATGAATTTAAGGACCTCAATTTTACACTTTTTTGTGATTGAGGACCTCAATCACCACCTATAAATATTTACGTTTTTCCTCCAATTATATGTCTCTAATTGCCACCAATGTTCTCCTAATCGAGATCATAATTTGGTGGTGACCCTTTGATTTCTCTTTTCCTCATATTAAGACTAAATTTTAGTAACCCAATTTCCGATGTGGGTTTTCCCACAAATATATTTTCTATTTTCAACCTTTTATTTTTGAAGAACAATTTCAAATTGCGAGGACGCAATTTATTGAAGGAGGGGAGAATGTAACACCCCAAGATTTTATAGTGTGTTATTTCTTCAAAATAATTCAATAACTTTCACTACACGCAACACCAAGTTCAATCGCACCATGACTTACCAAACAAGCTGTTCAAAAGAGGTTATGAATAGTGTTAACTAAATTTTAAACTTTATATAATCCTTATAATTTTAGAATCCATATTATGAGTTTCTTAGACATAATGTAAGAACAAATTCATTTTCAGTATTTCACTTTTACCAAATTTTAATAGTGAACCCTTTTTAGATACTATATTTTAAACTTTTTGACTAAATGGGGACATCAAAAATTTAAAATGAAACATCCCAAGCTTCCACGGTACGCTGCGTGTGTTGTACGCAACACCGAGTTCTAACACACCGTAACCAATCAAACTAGCCGTTATGAATAGTAATACATACTTTTTGAAATTATATATATTTTATATTTGAAAATGGACTTCATTTTTGGATTCAGAATATCGAATTTAGCCTAAGGTGAAATTTTGGTACATTTCGGATAACTTTCATATTTTGATGAATAGTGAAAATTACTAAATTTTAATTAAAAACAACTTTTTTAATCAAATTAATTACTAGTGATAAATTATGAATTTGAGTGGTTTTAAAGTATATTTAGAATATATTTTTACCATTTAATATAATTTTGGTCATTGGACATAACTTTACAATTAAACCGAACATAAACAATTGTCAATCTTTTGATAGTTATTATCTCTTAAAAACACGCTTTTTGTTTTGACAGTGGGAATTAATTTTAAATTAATTTCTGCCACTTCTGTGTTTTGAATTTAGAAAAATGGATTCCATATTTTGAATCAGGATGTTCAAATTGTGTAAATAGGTAACTTTAATTTTTAGACATTTTGAATAATTACTGTGGTAAATATTTTATTTACCATGGTTAAGGGTAAATCCGGTAAATAAGGGTTAAAAAATAATATTATAATAATATAAAATTACCCTAAAACGTGTCCTAACCTTATTGGTGGACACATACCCGACCATGAGCATCCTTGGGTCAATTTGGGGACCCCTTGGAGCCACTTGTATGTGGTAGGGACACATTATATTAATAAAGTTAAAATAAAAATAAAAATGGCATAAGCTTACATCTTTTAGAAGAACAATTTTTACATAGGGTTATACGTGTTGGATTTTCGATTATAAATATTCATTAGAAAGATACAAAGATTTCCTACATGATGATATTTTATTTATAATTTTTAGACATCAAATAAGTTAAATTATTAATGACACAATAATGATGCAATGTTTACCTCATTAATAAATCATTGAAATAAATAATATTATAATGATTAAAATATTATCTAAAACCTGTCCAATTCTTATTGGTTGATGTTATTTAGAATATGAGTCATCTTATCTTCGACCTCAATTATTTTTTGACCATTATAAACCGAATATAATTATATTATAAAGTAATACTTTCACTCTTTCCTAAAGATCCCCTCCTCTCCCTTATAAAAGGAGACCACTTCTACTCATTCCTCACACCTCTCAAGCCACTTGGCTCGTCCAAACTCTGCCCAAATAAGATCCCCACATCCCTCTCCTCATCCTTGAAGCTTCCCCTTAGGCAGAAAGCATTTCATGAAGTCCTTTGGTTCCAACCAAAGTGAGTTACCTAAATTAAAGCTAACGATTTCTCTTAAATTATTTTCATTTATTTTGCTTCTTCAACCCCCAAACTCTTTTTATTTCCTTTCTTTTGTAACAACACCAGTATCCTCAATATACTAGGATGTTTTTATAAGAAGGATTAAAACTACACATACACACAACTCCATCTAATGGATGATGAACATAATGTTTCTGTGGATGGCAAACTAACGCCTCACGAAACGATGATTGTTCAAATACATCTTACCGCCTCTCATGGTGGCCATTTTGATGGAACTGTAATTAAATATGATATTAATGATATATATTTTATATATAAGCTTCTGTAATTCCATTTTATTTCATACCATTATTCGTTTCATGTTGTATATACATACGATAATTTCATTTGAGGAAGTGCGGACTACCGCCCCCTTAAAATGATATGACTCGTTCATACCACACATGGAACGTATAAAGGATGGTGTTAATGAACTTAAGTAACATATATAAAATATTATATTATACTGGAATAATAATATACCTATGTATCATTTGGATTCGATTCTTTTAAAATAAAAATTAAATGGAAGTAGCGTTCGTGCGTACGTACGGACTACCTTCTCCACGAACGCGATGAGATTCATTCTCCATCGTATCCATTCAAGTATAATTATCATTTAATGATTTAAAAATGATTTTTATGGACTTTATATCATTCTGGATATGAATAAGATACAACAAAGATGACTTATGTAACAAAACATATAGAGAAAATGAGTAAGTTAACACCCGAAACGGCGATAATACTAAGATATTATTATCAAATCAATATTAAAAGATCATATATGATATCATATTAATGTATATGATTCTTGTATAATTTAGTAACAATTATTTCACTATTATACAGGAGGTTAACCTACCCCAACCAAGGAAAAGTACAAGGTAAGGGTTATTTCACAATCTCTTCATTATCTGAGGTTGTTTATACGTAATAATCTACTGGGATATCTTTATCATCCACATCCATGTTTCTTAAAAATGTATTTCAAAACATTTTTACTATTTACAAGAATATGGGTTAAAGTCATTTATACCCTTGTTTGACTTTTTATAAGAGGTTTATAAAGGAATCTTTCCGTCGTTTTCGAAACAAGGTCCTTTTTAACCTTTTCGACAGAATTGAGGTAAGAATGTTTTTTTTAACTTATACGGCGGGTGCGGTTATTTTATGCCGTTATAAAATCTTCAAAGCTTTCCCTACAAGCTTATAAGAATATTTTCAAAGAAAATGTTTTATTTTATATGGATCTTAAATGATTTCAAAATAAAAGGAGATATTTCTTTAAAAAGAATTTTGATTTCATCTACGTCAACATCCTTTGATGGATTTTAAGATTATTTGAAGTTGATTTATTAAGATACAAAACTTCTATATTGTATTGAAGGTTTTGTGATATGTTTGACTATGGATGTGCTATTTTTATACCATTCATAGTTTATGGTGAAATTATTGACATTTCGTATGCTAGTTTTAATATGAATGTTTATGTTATGTTTAAACCTTTTCATATGGGAATGCATTGGACTTAATAAGTGACGGGTGGAGCCCTCTATAGCTCCTCGATGCATCGGTAGGTTTCATGAGACAAACTAGTGTCTTGGCACAAGGCCTTGACAAAATCTTATTTGTAGTCTTGGCACGAGGCCTTGGCTATGTGGTTATGATAGTCTGGCATTATGCATTCCAACATTATGAAAGTGGTTATTGATTTTTGCATGTGATTATTCGATTAGTAGAATATCCATGTGAATAAGTAAATGGCATTATTTCATTTTACTTTTGCCATACTATGTCGAAGTTAAAGTTTAAAAGGCTTTTGTTTTAGTAATGCAATGCCTTAAATGTTTATTCTTATTTATGAAAGTTTCCGCTATATTGTTATCCTTACTGGGCATTTGAGCTCACCCCTTTTCTATGTTTTATTTTTCCCAGGATGTGAAGAAGTAAGTTATGAATGACCTGCAGGGATTTTATGAGGGGTTAATAGTGTGGATTGTGGAAACATTATGTTGTTGTAGTTGTTTTTCGTTTTATGATGTAATGTAAAACTTATGAATATATCTAGTGTTTCCAAGGCTACTAAACCAATCGGTCTTTCGAGATTTGATCTTTCTTGTGATCATGCCAATGTTACGAAGTAATGCACCGACTCTGGGTAACTGGGGTTGGGGCGTTACATATAATATTTATTTTAATATTTTTAAAACCATTTATTTGAAATTTCAATCAATAAAATAATTTCTACTTCACTATTGAGTCATCATTAATGATAATTATTTAATCCCTAAAAATTCTAAATAAATTCAAATTATGTATTTAATTTTATTATATTTCTGGTGAAAATTTATGCTTGAAGTTTTATAATGTTTATCTCTAAATTAAAATTATTACACTTATAAGATTTAAGAGAGTGACATGTGGTCACTTTCTTGGGTTTTGATAATAATCACATCATTTTCATGTTCAAAAGTCCATGAAATGAATCTATTCTGACCATTAGGTAATTTGGGTCGACATTTATTCATCCAATATAATTTTTTAAGGTTTTAGTTTAATTTTATAATCTTATTGTTACCCTTAATTACACGATTTACCTTTAAATGTAGTAAATAAAATTTACCGTAATTACTATTCATAATGTCTAGAAATAAAAAGTAGCATATTAACATAATTTGGACCTACTGATTCCAAATATGGAATCCATTTTTCCAAATTCAAAACACATAATTTGCAGTATTTAATTTGAAATTAATCCCCCTGTTGAGAAAACGGGTTTTAAAAGTTAAAACATTGGAATCGATTGAAATGTTTTTACCTATGAATTCAATGTAAAATTTATGATAATAACATGAATTATATTAAATGGTAAAAATATATTCTATTTATACATTAAAACAATTCAATATTATAATTTAACCATATAAATTATCTTGAAGAAAAAAGTTGTTTTTAATTAAAATTAGGCGTATTTTTACTATTCATTAAAATATGCAAGTTAACGAAAAAATATTAATAATTTATCCAAAGTAAATTTTCATATTCTTATTGAAATTTATAAGTTTATTTTGTCAAATTTAACTCATAAACTTTTCAAAAACTATATTTAAAGAGGGTTCTCCATCAAAAGGTGTAAAAACTACATTTTTTGAAAAATACTTATTTTACCCAAAAAATTTATTTTGCTCTCATACAATGTTCTAGAATATGTGTAAGATTAATGATATTATTATAAAATTCAAAATGTGGTTAATACTATTCATAATAGCTAGTTCATAATAATATATCATTGTTTAGTGAAACTTGGTATTGCGTACAACACACACTATTGAGGATGGTCGCTCTTGCGTTAAAAACAAGATAAGTATATTGTTGCGTATACTGATAGATAATCATGGTGTATTGTTAAACTCAAGACATCAAAGAAATTACAAAGAATATTTATCATAAAATTTTGGGTTATTACAATCTAACATAGGGCTCTTTCTTGTGTCATGTCCTATAAAAATGAAGTCTATTTTTGTAATGATCCGGAAAACCAAGTAGGGTGTTAACACAACTTATTATGACACCAAAAAAAATTCTAAAATAGTATCTATTATATATAAATGTATATATTTGGATAAATAATAATATAGAAATAAACAGTAAACAGTTTTCACATTAAATTATTCTTTAATTAGCCAAATATGTCCTTGGGTTCATGTTGTCACCGAAGCAAAGAATACCTACTTTTTCTTATGTCTATGCACTAACCATACACCATGGGAAATCACATTCCATTCCATCATCAGTTTCCATTGTTCATTTAATTTCAATTCCACATCCAAATAGTGGGGGCCTAGAGCAGCATTTTGGCACCCAGTGGGTTTTTAGAAGAGAATTTCTTATCATAAATCTCAGTGATCACATACAATATATATATACATATATATGTGTCCTAGAGATGAATTTTGTCACCTCGTGGTTATTCGGAGTAGCATTCACTATCCCAAAACTCAGTCACAATCATTATAAGTCATGATTAAACATTCTCAATCCATATATCAACCATTTTAAGTATTCATTATTCAACCCAGTTCACATGTTCATTCATCAACCAAGAATAATTTATAAACCATATCTTCAATCATATAAACACACTCTATGGGTCACCATAAATTTAATAAACCCATCAATCATTCAATTTCAAAATCACATTATTCACCAATTTCATTATCACATATTCAATAAATTTCATTATGAAATGTGAAAATAATAAATTAATTAATTAAATTTACAATGAAATTTCCCAACATGGGAATTGAAACTTCACAATTACATACATGCATTTATAAGAAATATTATAGGAATTTACAATTATACTACCAAACTCAATGTTCTTGATGGATGCTTTCTATTCTAAAATCACCAATTTTGTGTAGAATGGTCCAAATTGGAAAGTTATAGATGATCTAAGAGAAACAACTATAATTATGATTCAAAGTGTTAAGATCCACCAAAACCTTGATCTAAATAATCTATAAAAGAGAATAAATCAACCCTCTTCATTAGAGAAAAGAGATGGGAGAGAGATAAAACTGAACAGGTTAGAAATCACTTACCAGTGAGGAATCAATCCTTCAACCAGATCTTCAATTCCACAAAAAATGAGATCAATGAGCCTTAAAATCTTCCTAGTAGCTTCCAAATTTATTGATTCATATTAGGAATAAATAAGATGTTTAAGGTTAATAACTGGGTACTCCATTAGTTTTATAAAAAAAATTGTGGAATAAAACATCATGTTCACTTTTCCATGGGAAGGGTGTACAATTTACCCAACCATGAACCTTAACCATGTACCTCATCTTATGGGGAACATGGTTTTTCCAAAGTGATGCACAGTCTGAAAAATCATGCCCCAACCATGAAAACCCTAATTGTTTCAAGATGCATGGTTTGGGGAGGGTGGCTACATGGTTTGTAAAAATCATATGCCCACCATGCACCACCTCCAGTCACTATAAAATATGGATAATAAATTCTTAGTAAATACACACAGTTTTTTCTTAACCATGATAGAATCGTACACACTTCCATATGATTCTATAATTCTCTAACTTCCGTGAAAACAAGCCCATATAAAAACCAAAACAATATATAAACAAAACAAGGGTAAAAGTGTACATGAAAATGATCATGAGACATTCCCACAAAGGTCTGGATCATATATGGTAGATGTTTGTCTTCAGTCAGTAAGACTAATATTTTCTAGTATGTTTCTATTCTATGTAAAATATATATTTTTTAATTAAATTTATTTACATTATAAATTATTTAATTTTTATTATGGAAAATTATTCTAGGAAAACTCACCAAGAGATTATGTATAATGATTTATACCCTCATACATTTTCACAAGGAGGGTTTGATTTATTAGAGGAATAAATTATTTCTTGAAATCATAGTCAATTCATATCTAATTAATTTATAAAATCTAAACAGGTACCACTGAACCATATATCTCCTCTCATATTCCAAGAAAAATATAAAAGGGAATGAATTATAAAAAATGGAAAGTATTTTATTCATCCGAAAAAGGATGTAGTTGATAAAATTGTAGTTAATTTATTGTAACTTTTCATAAATACTATTATTTAGTAAATTTTTCATACTAATATTACATTTAAAAATATTACCTCAGGGTGAAATTTAAAATAAAATTACAAAGGGGGACTTTTTCCCTACGGGTATGAAGGAAATTTTTACTGTTTCATTAGGAAATCTAAAACCCTCTATCCATATTAGAGGGTATAATAATGTTACCAGATTAAAAAAAATTGGGCATGCCCATACTGTGTTATTGATGGGGGGAATATTTATAATAAATAGATTCTTTGAAGGTTGAGTTGTGAAACATGAATGAGTCAATAGAGGGTAAGATTAAATCATTTTTATGGTCTATGTTTTTAGAATCAATGAGACATATAATGTATGTGTGGAATTTCTATATAGTTCATCCACATCCTCATTATGACTTGACCATGTACTGTGAGTTTCATAATGTGAAATCCCATGTACATATTGTAAAATATTAAATTTTTGATCATATAAGGGATGATGTACGTCATCATCTTATGAAATCTAGTCAGGTGAGAGTAATGGTATAAGATATTATTGATCAAACTACTCCAGTTTAGATTCTTATTGAGGAGGTGTTCATAGTTAGATAGAGTGTTGTTCATTTTTTACATTGGACAACTAATATTTTTCATCATCTAACGTATGTGGTATGCATTAGTTTTCATTTTTATTTATCATTAAATTATTAATTTATTATAATATTTTTTTTAAAAAAATTACCTCATATAGGTGTATTTGAAATTGAAGGAATCACTACAAAAGATAAGAAAATTTTATGTTCCAGTACCTTCATATATTCCTCGGGATACTAATTGGGTGACAAATTTATCACATTTTTTTCCTATATTATATAATTATAATACTTTTTTGTTGATTTATGATATATTTGGAAGATATTAGATGTTAAATATTTTTAAAACCAACATCATGGATATTGTAAAGGGTGATTTTCTTAGCATACCCATGTTCGCACTATTTTCAATGTTTGTAAATTTTAATTATTAATTTATTTTATTTGAGTAATAATATTTTTATTGACATAACTAATTAATTTTATAATAAAATAACTTTACATTATCTGTATCCAATAATATTTCACTTATATTTATGGGTTTATCTACCCAAATTACATTTCAAAAAAAGTAAAATATTTGAACCAAGAAACCAGAATTAAATATGTGCCTGAAATATTAAAAAACACAGAGACCACATGTTGGTTTTTCCATTCTTTCATGGGTAAGAACAAATATATAATTATAAACCCATGTTCATAGTATTATTATTAATTATTAATAAATTCTCTTTTAGTGGACAATGTACGCTGGCCATATTTTTCCAACAATAATGTAGAGAATATTGGAAATTCTATTTATTGGGTGGTGTTCGAAGAAAATTTACAACATTGTTAAAGAATTAATTATTATCTAATTATTTTATCTCTTTAATAGTTATTTTTTTCTCTATTAATAATTTTTTATTATTAATATTATAAATTCAAAAAGTATATGGAATTTTTTTCAATAGGTCTTGTTCTCCAATAGTGGAACAAAAAAAATGATTATGGGAACACTCTTGTAGAAAAATTTTATATCAGTGAATATTTGGTATTTCATACATATATTTTGTTTTTATTTTTCAAAAAATGTTTCACAAACATAGTTTACGCAACAACAAATTATATTTTTGAATGTGGATATTATTTTTTATGATTCGTTTATGAGATAATCATGACTAAAAACAGTAGATTTTGAAAATATTAGTTTCATTATAACACTTATAATTTAAGAAATTCGTTATGTTTCAAATTCATAACCCATTGTATTGTAGTTTCTTAATGATGTTTATTCCTATATATTCAATTTAATGAAACACCTAAAAATTTTAATCGCATAATATTTTCTATATTTGAATGATTTTGATATTTAGTTTCATTTTTTGTGTATTTGTAGAAATTGTTGTAAAAGTTCTCACTGATTTTGTTGATATTATTCTCTTTTTTCTATTTTTTATTGATTTGGTTTGATATCATGAAATTTATAGCTGTGGGATTATATAATTTTGTAATATTTTTCAAAAAATAAACATTCAATGTCTAGTTTTTTTTAAAACTGATGTTGAAAACCCTCTATGACATCAGCATCCATTTAACACTATTTTTATAAACAATTGGGATCAAAATTCCTCTTGGAATACTTTCAACATGTGTTTTTAGTAAAAACCATCAAAAAATTGTAAAATTTCTTTCCATGATGGTTTTTTGGAAACAAAACATTGAAATCCATATATTTATCTTTCTCTATAAGGGTTTTCAATGATGGTTTTATGAAAAATGACATAGAAACATTCACATTCATCATATAATGTATTAACATCAGTTATAAATTTTCATTTAAAGGTAAAAAAACCAACATTAAAAGTGTTTTCTCCATTGGTGATGTTATTATATACTTTAATATTTTGTTATTAGTATATATACCATATGTTTTAACATAGATATAATGCTAGAAAATCATTATTTAAAGGATTATTATCACATTCTATTGATCATGTACTAGGTAATTTTTCTCATAGGACACTAATTTAGATGAGATATAATATATTACCTTGCCATTTTTCATAGTAATACTTCCCAATACCTTCCTTGAAGCATCTCAATATATGAAACCCCCTTCTCCACCATTGGACAATTTGAGTGAATGTGTGATGACTAACATATTATATAGTCTCTTGAATATTTCTTTAAATAATATTTTATTGAATAACATCACTATATTCTATGTCAACTTTGTTAGAGGATTTGTAAATCATGAAAAGTATTTAACAAATCATCAATAGTATCCAAATAAACTAAGAAAACTATGTATTTTTATAATTTTAATTATATAATCCATTCATGAATCACATATGTCTTTAAAGGATCCATATAAATACCTCCACTTGTAATTACATGATCTAAGAAGGATACTTTTGTAGAAAAAATTCACACTTGTTGAACAAGGAATATAGTTTATAAATTTTTTAGTTCTTTACAAAAATACCCAGACACATTTCATTTTATTTATTTATCTTAGAATCTACGAGAATATCATCAATAAGAAACAATTTAAATTTTCTGAGGTAGTATTTAAATAATCTATTCATTGGATTGACGAATACTCCATGGGAATCTATACATCTGAAAGGTATCACTAGTAATTCATAGTTTCCATATATAAAAAAATATATCTTGGGTGAATATTTTTTATTTACCCTTAATTTATGTAATCTATATTGATGATCAGCCTTTGAGAAGTATTGGGACCCTCTATGTAGATCAAAAATTACATCAATACATGGTAAAATTTTTCTTTATCGTGATTTTTTTAGTTCATGGTAATCAATGAAAAGATGCATTGATCTATCCATCTTTTTGACAAATAGGACGAGTGAACCCTGTGGTGAAACACTTTGTTGCATAAAAACCTTTTCTCATCTATTTTGATGTTTCATATTATGTTCATCCAATTTTAAGGGGCTATTTTGTAATAACCGATTGATATAGGTGTGGATCCTGGTTTGAGTTAAATTTAAAACTCAACCTCACGTTCTGGGGGAAAACTAGGATGTTATTCAGGGAATACATTAGTATACTCTTCAATGAATGAAATGTTTATAATTTTTATATTCTCCAATACTAATTGAGTTGTGTATCCTCCATTATTGGGTTTCGAGACACATATAAATGGATTTTTTTCAATGGGAGTTCCTAATCAACCTTCCATTGATAATTAATAATTGGATATCCAGGGATATGGAAAGAGATTTCCATTTCCTAACAATTGATATATTATCTATTTAGAGAGTGCCAGTATATACCACAAACCACATAATGTTCTACCATGGGATGAATTATTCGATCTTTAAGAAGTATACTCCCACAAACCTCGATTAGAATAGTTCTATATACACCTTAGATTCAATCATTTCACCGCCAATTTTTTTATTAATAATTTAATATCCAATATTTGAGATAGTAAATAAATATTCTTATAAAACATGCATTATATGAAAGAATAAAAGGAAATATAATTAGAAAATAAATTTAATGACTTTTAATGAATAATAAGTGTAATTTTAACCAATAAATTATTATGGTCCACTTGAATAGTAATGATTACATATGATCTTTATTTCTCCCTTAGTCATGGAGGTTGATGATTTAAATTTTCCCCGTTATACATTGTATTATGAAATTCATTCATAAAATTTAAAAAACATTTATATTTGAATCATTTAAGTGTGAGCTGTTAATTATTTGTTATTTTCTTATCCTCAGTGGAATTGACCAGTCTCTTAATACCCCTTCAACAATCACGAGCATGATGGAAAACCCTTATACATATGAAGAACTTACGGGTCCCTTTCAAGAAAATTCCTTAGTGATTCCTCCCATACTTTTGGTAAACATGTGGTTAAATTTTTTTCCCCATGGATATTTGTCGTTTATATTTCTATAAAACTCCATTTTAATTTCTTTTACCCAAATCCAAAAGATTAATCAGAGTCTGCAATTTCTATTTCAACCATAACAAAAAAAACATATAATTTTTCCATAACTAACATATTATATTGTAAGTAATTCTTTTCAAATTCATAGTTTTAATCCACTAATAAAATGATCTATATTTTTTTAGGATCAATAATAAAAATAAAGGCATACCACATGATCTTTATGAATTTCTCATCATAAGTACCCACAAATTGATCTTCCTTTTGTTTAAAATTTTGGAATTATCCTTCCATTTCTTTATAAAGAGTCTAATGAAATTATTTAGTAAATAATATTTTTTAATCTCTCCCATTATATAAAGTATTAGTTATCCTTCTGAGTCATATTCTTAATTAGAGTCTACTATTTTTTAGTTTCTCTATCTAAATGATAAATATCTAAGAAAATATTTTCATGCTTCAATAAATAGATAATATAAAATATATTTTTTATTATGTTGATCCATTTCTAGAAAATTACTAGATTGGAACACCCACTAAATGAGGGTAAACATTTTCACAAGAAGGAATAAATTTCATGTTTCTCATTCCTTGGTGTGTTTGAGAGATCAAAATTATTTATATTTTTATTCACGGCCTGGTGGAGAATTTTTTTATGGTATTCACTTCATTTCCCATCACAATTGGTTTTCAGTTGGATAAAAACCACATTTTCCTTCAAAAAAATTATAAATTAGGTACCATCTAGTTTTGGGTATTTAATAAAATGTGTGTTAAAACGTGAAATTAACTTTAATATCTTAATAAAATCATTGTAAAGTACAATATAAATTCAAAAAGACTATATTAGGATTATTTAATATATTAACCTCCATTTAATCTAATGAAACTTTCAATTTAATATAGTTTTCTTTAAGTTGAGTTCTCTTATAATCCCTACAAATAAACAAACCCTACTGTGATACAAACTGATATGACCCATGATAAAAATACATATATTTTAAATCATTTTTATTTATTAATGTAATATATCAAAGATAAATCCCAAAATCCTAATATTCAATGGTTTGGTGTCTTCAGATATTATCTATATAAAATCCTTATTACATATAAAAACATTAACATATCCTAGAAAAATTACTATAAAATACTTTCTTACAAATATAATCTTCTATATAATCCCTCGGGAAAAATGTAAAAATAGAAAAATATGTGAGTGAAAATTTATAGTAAGGAAAAAAAATTTCAACAAGTAATAAAGGGGATAGATCATAGGAATCTAAGACAAAATGATCATGGAAAAAATATCTAATTAAAAGGAACATTTCATCATATGAGTTATCTAAAAAATAATATCAAAGAATATATAACTTAAAAACATCAAATATATTCCATGAAATAAGAATAACGAAGAATAATACAATAATCATGGTCTTTGGAATATAACATAGGCATGGTATAAAATAAAAAAAAATTAATCATAACCCTATAAAATAATAAAATTGGGCGCATAAATTATTGAAATCATGTTCCCACATAATTGTCTAATTATATCTAACCTCAATCATACCAATTCATAAAAATGAAAACATAGCTAACCACAATCCTTTCCACAATTAATGTTGTGAGAAAACCCAATCATTCCCATGGATAAAATTATTATCTCATGAGATATAAAGATTGACTAATTATATTATAGGTATAAAATAGAATCACCCATATCATAATGATAGACCATATGTATGTCTACCCCATGAAATCAATCATACAATATATCATAAAATAAACATGGATATAGAATGGGTTTTATGTAACTTTTAAAGGGTATCACATAATAATAAATCAAGAGTAGAATGGTCATTACCCAAAATTCAATCTCCCAAAAAGAGTTAAAAATAATTTAGTAAAATATCTTGAAAAATAATCCATCAGAGGTAGATCATTTGGAGGTAGAGAATAATATGTAAATGAATTCCAAAAAAAGTGTTTTTTGAAATCATATTTATCATTATCATATGTAAGGCCCCAGCCTTAAACAATACATAATATTGAGTTTATATCAAGGATTTAATTTATTTCGCATTGAGGATCTTTGTAGGTTTATAGTTTTTGATAATTAGGCCATATATATTATATTACATCTTAAATATTACAAAGTAGACACTTATTCTCTATCCAATTTTTTCACAATAATAAAAATCCTCAATTAATACAAGAATTATTTTCTTGATAAAAATTGTCTTGAAATCTTATTTTCTTTTACCCTTCATTATACCCTAGGAAAAACATTTCGAAAACATGTGATTAGAATAAAAAACTCAATAAGGGATATAAAATAAGGAATGAAAACATTAGAACATGAATACATATAAATCGATGAAATCATACTTTTTACTCATAAAACGTATGCTCTTCAACACACCTCAAGAAATCATAAAATTTTTGAATAACTCAAGGAAATCATAAATCATAAAGGTAACTCATGGAATCCATAACATACTTACATTGTAGCTTCCACAGCTGCATAGGGAGTAACCTTCATTGTTACGTTTGGAATACCCCTCACATTATATTCCCAAAATATCTTAAGAGAAGCCTTAACATTTACCTCTGTCATGTTACCTAAATCATTGTAGAGATATCATGGGATCACCCACACTCATTTTATAATGTAACCACCAGTATAAGTAAACAATTCCCAAAAACCATAACTTAATCATTACACATAAAACAAGCATAAAAAATATAATATCTCCACATTATAATAACAAGATATAATTTCAAGATATTGATATAATAAATCCTTTATAAAAAAAATTCAATAAAAAATACATAAAAAGGGTATATGGTGTTATTTTTTCTTTTTAAAACATTACAACTTGTAGAGGAAGAAAAATATCAAATAATTCTCGCAGCATCGAAAAGGTTGATGTCACCACATAAGTTAAAAAGAAACATTCTTTTTTCATTTAGTAAAATGATTTATAGAAAAATATTCCGTTCAAAAAACATTTAATAAAATTGAAATTCAAAGGGTTTGATTATATACTGTATAAAATAATGTTGTATATAAATAAAAATATTCCTTAATGAAAGGATACTGAGATGAAGTCCCTTACAAAGATCATATCATTAGAGTATAGATAAATAAAAGAAATTATTATATGTGAAAATTAAAATACACCCAATATATGTGGATATTTAGATTAAAACAATCAATGGTTATTCACACATATTCTTTAAAAAACAAATCCAATGACATCGATATTTAACTCAATGAATTGAGATTTAGTTAAGATTTTCTTTAACTTGAGTTTGACTTGTCTCATTCATTCATTAATTTCCTGAATAATAATCTTAGGTTAATTTCTAATTGATTTAGAACAGTTTTCATTTTTATTATTTCTTTTAATCACTTATTACCATGTTATAAAAATTACATAACTATTTATGTTTATCTTGGTTGTTTTGTCGGTATTCGGTACTTGAGATGAAAATTAACATGTTTGATGTAAATTTTCCATGTGATAAAAATTCCATCATCTCAAGAATATTATTACTGATTTAAATATCATATATATCTAGTATATATGTATTTATAATAGGCTATATCATTTTGAGATAATAAACGATATACACCTTTCATGAAGAAGGTAGGTCGTATGTATGCATGAACGTTACATTCATTTCTTTGTCAAATTAAATGAATGAAAACTAAATGATACATCAGTATATTATAATTCCAATATAATATATATTTTATATATGTTACATAATTTCATTAATTTCAACCTTCACACATTCCATGTATGGAATGAATGAGTCATATCACTTTGAGGGGGTGGTAGTCCACACTTCCTCAAATGAAATTATCATATTTATACATTATGGAAAGCATAAAGGTATGTTGTAAATAAAAATTGCAGAAGAAAAGGGTGAATATAAATATTATATATATCATATTTATTTATTCCATTCATGTATATAATAATGGTTTAATAAATAACATATAGAATGAATCATATCACGTCATGGAGATGGTATGTCATAAGTACGCACAAGCGATGATATCATTCCCTTAATGGTTAAGTGGTATAGAATTGAATGGTATATTAATTATACAGAATAATTATTATGTTATATTAATTATTTAAATATATTATTCTTATTATTATACCCATCCCAATTAAAAAAAATTTAATAAAAAATTACACCATGACATGGAGACGGTAAGTCGTACGTACGCACGCAAAATGATATTGTTATTCGTAGGATGGATAAATGAAGGTAAAAGGATTTCCCATAAATATAATAACATATAATCATGTAGAAGATACTGAATTTAGTACTTAATTAAAGAAACTATTTAACAATAATATGTAGGAGAAGAAAAGAACTTTGAATGAAGGGATAAATGATTACCTCTTCTTCAGGCATCTCCATTTGGTTTTCACAAAAGGTCCCTTTAGGATGGATTTATGAAAAAAGTGCGGCCTCTAGGTGGAAGGGAGGGATTTTGGGATATTATTGGAGTAGAATTTTTATGCGAAAAGGGGATTGAGACGTGTGAGTAAGTATGTAGAGGTGGTGGCCTTTTATAATAGGGAGGAGGGGCACTTTAGAAATGTCTTGAAATATTATTTTATTATAAATTTATTTTCGAATTATAATTCTAAAAAATCATTTAATTAAAATATGCGAAGATTTCGGGTTATATACCCGTAATAAAATTAAAATTATACAAGTTTTGAATATTTTTTAACCCTCATATTTTTTATTTAACCTTTATTTTACACTTTTTAATATTACCATGATATTTTATTATTTACACTTTGTGGGTTAATTTAATTACCATAACAAGGAAAAAGTCCCAAAAAAGAGCCATTTATGACATATTTGGACTTATCATAACCATATGGTCTAATATTATATATTTTAAAAAATTAGAACTTTTAATAAACTATTTTATATTTTATGTTATGAATTATGACAACTTTGACCCTATTTATACTTGACTTTTAAAAACATCATAAAAACATTATTACTTATAAAAATACATTAAATCAATTATAACTTGTCATATTCATCCATAATATTCTTTTATGACATAAATCATGTCATATAATATTTATTCTAATATTTATAATATTATATATTTGATATGTCTCTTATTAAAAAAAGTATTATGTCACCGTTGTGTCAATAGTTATGGTAATTATTTAATCTATAAAAGTTAAAAATAAATTTCCATTATGTATAAAAGTTTATTATATTTATAGATTCTATTTATTTTTAATGTTTAATCAAATTTACCTCTATAATAAAATTATTATACTTGTAATATATAATAGGGTGGCATGTTGTCACTTTCTTCGGTTTTATTAATAATTACATCAATTTCAAGGAAAAAAGCCCATTAAATAAATCAATTACATCTCTAATGTGATATGGGTCAACGTTTATTCATCCAATGGGATTTTTTCAGATGTTAGGGTAATTTTATTATCCTTATCATATTGTTTGTTACCCTAATTTACCCAATTTACCTTTATCTGTGATAAATAATATTTCCAAAGTTACTATTCGTAATGTCTAAAAATAAAAGGTACATATTTAAACAATTTTTACCTTATGATTCAAAATATATAATTCATTTTTTCAAATTCAAAACATATAATTTGAAGAAATTAATTTAAAAATAATTCTCGTTGTCAAAACCATAAAGTAGGTTTTTAATAAGTAAAAGCTATCAAAAGATTGACATGTGTTTATGTAAAATTTAAATTTAAAATTACTATAAATGACCAAAAGTAGATTAAATGATAAGAAAATAATCCAATTACAAATTAAAAACAATTAAAATGATAATCTAACTATATAAATAAATTAGTTGAAAATACAGTTTTGAATTAAAATGCATTATTTTTCATTATTCATTAAAATATTAATTTCATTATAGGAATACCAAAATTTTGTCCAAGTTAAATCTTAATGCCCCTATTCTAAATAAGAACGATATTTTGTAAAATAGAACATATATAAGTGACAGAAAAATATTTTTAAAACGGGTTTTCCATTAAAAGGCTGTAAAAGAGCCTTTTAAAAATATTAGGATATTTTATGCTTAAAACTGGATTCATTTTCATTTTAATCCTCTAAAATTCATTGGATAAATGTATAAACATTCGAAAAATATTTAGAATCATAATATAGTTAATTATTTTCATTATCACTAATATAATGGTTAGGTGATAACTACCATTTAAAATAATAATTTTATTGTTGTATTATTTTTCGGAATAACTCAGTTTTGTGTGCAACGTAAGATTTTAAAGAAATCCATTATTGCCTATCATTTACGCTATCGTACATATTTTCCCCTATGAAATTAAAAAATATTAATAGATATAAATTTTATTGTTTTATAAATACATGGGATGTTATATCATTCCCCCCTTTTAGAAATATTATCCTTACAATTTTAAAATTGGGCTCAAAAACATCATTGAAAATCCGACATCTGAAAAAGATTAAATATAACATTAACTTTAAAATAAATAAAGAGAACTAAAAAAGGTTACCCGATATAACACATACAAGGATTCCATGTAGGAAAACATGGATATGGAATAAAAACTATCCATCTTGTTCTGATGGAGAGTGATAGAAAATATAATCAGAAGAATGATAACAACCAAAAAACCATAAAATTGTGATGGGTTACAAGGTCTTTGATTTCCTAGTAGGAAAAATAAATGGAAATTTTTTTTTAATATTCCTATCATAAATTTGAGGAATTTATTTATGAGCTTTACTAATAACAAAAAGAAACATACTTACTTTCCAAGTAGAGTATCATTATTTAATAAATATCTACCATAAACTCATCATTTCTCCAAATAATGAGTATTCAAGAAGACATGGTCACACTTGATGATCTAGAATCACCTTTTAGAGAATCATAAAATCAGAAAAATATGAACTATATATTTCTTCTATCTTTAGACATTAACCAAAACCAAAATGTTTCGTACAAGATTAGATAATCCCCAAAAAGGATAATCCATTATAAAAAGAAATAATACTCTTAATCTCCAAAATTCAACAAACAATACCCAAAGATCAAAAAATACCATTAAATAAAAAAGTTCCCTTATAATTAATTAAATAATAAAAACTATGATTGAAACACCAAATTCATAAGGATTTGGTCACATAATCTTCCATGATAAATATTAACATTTATCTCCAAATAACATTGACTACTCCTAAAGTCTTATACTTGATAATAATTAACATATTCACATATTCTCTATGATAGGTTAATCATTTCCAAAAATTACCCAAATCTCCATATGTCCATAATAAAAACATATATTCTTCCAAAATAAAATTCAACCATTACCCCTCAAATTAAATCTTATAGTATTCTTTTTTCCATAGGCATATAGTGTTTCCAAAAGAGATAACCTCTTCCAAAAATAGAATTTATCACCTTATAACTATATCATTTTCCAATAAAAATGATATAAATTTGATAAAACATAAGTTTCAAAAACCCAATTATTCTTAATCCATAAAATAATTTACCAAAACGCAATAATTATTACTAACCATGGACTTTACTTAGGCCAATGGTAGGCAATGCTCCCTTGTCTCCCTTCTGTTGTGGGTTTGATTCCCATGGCCTTGCCATACATGATGGGTTGTCACCCATATTGTGGGTTTTCCTTTTTCTAAAAATATATAATTCTTATAACATTCCAAACATGGGATAAAATCATTAAAATAACCATAACATATTTAACCACAGATTTATCTCATTCCTTTCATTTTGCTTCTCAAAATGTAATAAACCAAAATTACCTCAAAATTAAGGATCATATAAACCAAAAATATTATTTATAATTGTATACACAATATAAATGTTAATTCTTACTCAAATAGAATTTTCACCGAACTAACTTCAGGGTTACACATACTAGAGGAAATTCATCCAATGTAATCCCATCAACAAAAGAGCATTAATACTTTTAAGAATTTCATCACCCATAAATCTAACATACCTCTTGAATTTATAAAATGTACACATCTTAATCATCCATCATTTTGCATGATCCCTTAACTAGTGGAAATCCCACCTATACCAACACATATATCACAACAGTGTGAAAAAACTATTGTGAAAATTATCATATACCAACAGTTAATTGAAACCATTTGTATATGCCAATATAAGATTGATTTTCTTAATGATTTTATAAAACCGTTAGAAGAAGGACTGATCTAGTATAGGTATCCCAAAAGTTTTTGTAAATCGTTGGGATATACCCTCTACCCCAATAGTTATTAAAAATCACTAGGATAGAAAATACCCAAAACTAGTCAAGCCCCCTTCCTCCATCTAGAACTGATCTTTTTCGGAGATCTCTCCCTCCTCTGAACCCTACTTTTTGATCCCACATCCTCTAGAACTAATCTATCTAGGATTCCAACCCTACTTCCCAAGTTCACTTCCTCCATAACCCAGCTCTAACATTTTTCCCTAAATTATATTTCTCCAGACTGAGAACCCTACCCCTTAACCAGTGATCTATTTTGATTCAAGTAATTTTTTTTCTTCCACTTCAAATCGGTATGTTGTAAACACGTTTTGTCTTTTTCCTCCATTTATTTTATCTTTTTCCATTCTATTTCATAGAAAATTATTTCTTTTACCCTTTTTTTGTTTTTATCCTCTTTTTAACACAATCCATATATCATATTAGCTTTGTGGTTTTGTTGTGGCTTTGTTGTGAATTATCTTTATAGAATAATTTTAATTGATATTGAAGAAATCAATATAATCATGGGTTATTTTATCCTTGTATTATTTTAAATTTAATGGTTTCTTGAATAATTTCATTGGTTAGACAAAAATACAGCTATATAATTTTTTACCCTAAGAGGAACGACAAGATACTCATGCATTATTAATCTAACATTAAATTTTGTCTTTAAAATATCACACTCTAACATTAATATCATGAAACCCTCACTATAAATCAATCATGGAGAGATACTATGGGATGGTTAATACTATGTTACATATAATTTATCACTAAGTGATAATGAATATTTTGTTATAATGTCAACTTAAATCATAAGTGTTGTGGGATTTAAAAATCTTGTGATTATGGATATTTTTAAGAACTATTAAAATACAATTAATTTAGAGAAATTATTATAAAAATTTGAGTGAAGATTATCAATGTTTATTTGAATATGTTTTTAAATATAATATCTATTTATATTATTTTGACCATGATTATTTCCAATTTAATTTCATGTGAAAGTCATCAATGGTTGTACTATTTTCATTGAGTGATCTGTAGATCTCCTTGACCTAACTGTACAAGTAAGAAATATTCTTTTTATTATATATAGAACATGAAATAGTGTAATATAATTGGAAAATACTTTATGTTAATAATATTTTCTTTAAATATTAGATTATATTGAAGAATATTTTCAGAACAACTACTTCATGAAGAATTATTTTTTGAATAAGATTCATTTACTATTATTTGTAGATACAAATATGTGATAAATATGATCTCTATTTCTATATCTCATATAATTATTTTATAAGTGTCAAATACTTATAATTAGATTTAAATTAAAGTTCCAACTAGTTGTAATTATTTTTGAGGTCCCCAAGAAAGCATTTTAAGTCTCAACAAAAATCTTATTCATAGTATTTCTTCTGTCACTCAGTTTTGAGATCCGTAGTGTAGAGGCCATATTGGTTGGTACCTTTAAGAGGGGTGAATGAGTGGAACACATTTTATTATTTATTTTTAATTCAAATTATTGTTCTAGTTAATTTTATCATCTTTTAAATATTTAATCAACTCATCCTCACATCATATGAAACATAAATATGGAAATCCTAATGTACAATGTTTTAAAAAGTTTGGACTGAAATGCCTACTCTTTTCCATGATTGGTTAGTCACCCCAATTTCTGATTCTCCACTATATACCCAAGTGGTTACACTAAGTACCTCTCAATCCTATAAGAATAGATACCCACTGTGATTCTACTCTAGAGTCCCATCAATGAATGCATCTTCCAACTAACCAGTAGAATGTATGATTAAAATAAAATAAGATCCCCATCATCTCTATGTTTCTTTTACACCAGTTGATATAGATATCCCTTCATAAACACACAGTAGTGGAAAGAGGCTCTAAACCTCCTATTTTTTGAATTCCACTATGTGAAATTATTTTTTCTCTTACACAATCTAAAATAAATATTCGTATAATACTAAAATTTAAAATTTTATTTTTCCACATGTAACTATATATTGTATTGGTTATGGTTTTATATAAAGTGAACAATTCTCATTTATATAAAAATATTTTCTATTGAACTTCAATATTATTTAATTTCTTTCACGAAATTATTGATTACATTTTGTTATAGAATGGAAACAAGTTGGATGTTTGAAACTGATCAAATCTTATGAAATTTCCAAAACTATTTTTAGATATTTTTAGATTTCACATTAAATAATGATTTAGATAGTGGCCAGATAAATAGCCCATATTATAATTGTGTTAGAAGACCATGATTTAGATGTGAAGAAGTTAGATAACATATAACCAAATATGTTTTACAAATAAACTATTATGTGTTGTATCACATTAAGGAGAAAATGGAATATAAAAAAGTTGATGATCCAAATGAGAGGAATGTATTGAAAAATTTGATATATGATTAGTTTCCATTTATTCATCATCATTATAAGGAAAGGATTTCAACCCAAGAATACTTCTATATAGGCACGCATGATTCATCCAATGAAAAAGATGATATTGGCAGAGTGAAAAAAATGATTGATTCTACAACGACTCTACTATATCGACAATGTGGATAAATGAAAAAGCTGAAATTTTTAATTTGGTTTTCTCATGGGAAAACCATATATGGGATTTCTAATACTACCATCAATTTCATTATTACCTTATTAAAGGAATTACTTCTAGATGATATAAATATTCCCTCAAACCACTATATGGCATGGAAGTTAGTTGAAGAACATGGATTTTAAAAAAACAAAATTCATGCATGTCCAAAAGATTACAGCTTATTCTGGGAGGAAACTGCTAAAAGAAATGATTGTATCAAATGTGGAACATTTAAATGGAATCCAAAATCTGATGTAATACCATCCCATGTTCCACATAAAGTAAGGTTAAACTTTCTATTGATCCTCAGACTCCAGAATCATTTCATATCTGATGAAATATCAATTAAAATTTGATGGCATTATAATGAGAGAAATAAGAATAATGAATATTTAGTATTCATTGTAGATATTTGATGCTTGATATCCTGATTTTTTAGCTGACATGCATAATGTGAGGTTAGTTTTTTCATGTGACGGTTTTAATCCGTTTGAGCATATGCTTACTTTGAACAACACATAGCCAGTTTCCATACACATTTATAACCTTCCCCCATGGTTGTGTATGAACAAACCTTTCACTTTCCTGATTATACTTATATCCACCCCTTCTGATCCAAAAAATTATATATACATATACATGAAACATTTAATAAAAGAGTTGAAACTTCTTTGGGATGTGGGTGTGAACACATATGATTCTTGGTCAAAAGATATATTTCAAATGCTTGTTGGTCTTATGTGGGTGATCAATGATTTTCATGCTTATGAAAGGATTTCTGGATGGAGCATGAAGGGAAAATTGTCATGCCCTGTTTGTATGTATAATACTCAATCTACAAGAATGAAATATCTTCATAGTTTTTGTTTTTTGGGACATTGATGATTATTTCCAATGAACCATCAATATAGAAATAATCATTGATGATTTGACAATACCATGGAGACCGATGATCCACTTCATCTTATTTCTAGAACTGATGTTCTTAATGAATTAAAAGATTTCAATTTTTCATTTGGGAAGGGTCAAATGAAATATAGGTAGAGAAATAATATTGTCAAGGATACTTGTTACAATCAAAACAATAGGAGTATATTCTTTGAGTTGTTGTATTGGTCAAACAATTCTTTACATAATTTCTTAGGCATAATTCATGTTGAAAAGAATATATGTGAAATGTTTCTTTCGATTATTATAAATGTAAAGGGAAATAAAAAAATTATTTCTGATCTCGGCGTGGCTTGGTGGATTGGGGCATCAGACTAGAATTGCATCTTGTGTGTATTAGTGTAAATAAATGGCATGTTCCATGTAGTTCTTATGTGATTACACCTGCAGAAAAAAATCAATTTCTGGAAGTACTATGAACTATTAATGTTCATGATGGATATTCAAGAAATATATTAAAATGGGTCAATAGAAGAGAGCTGAAGATGAAATCTTTAAAGACTCGGGATTATCACATCCTTCTACATGATTTGATTCCATTAGAAATCTGTCAACATTTGTATAATAATATAAGGGTGTCAGTTATTCGGTTGTTCTATTTGTTTATAGATCTTTGTGAAAATAAGCTTTTCGAGTCTTTCTTGCAAAAAAATGTTGGCATAGACACCATTAATTTATTCTGAGTTAAAGAAAATATTTCCTCCATCATTTTACACAAGCATGTTGCATCTGACAATCCATCTTCCAATCGAAATACTTCTTAGAGGACTGATTGCTTTCTGATGGATGTATCCAACTGAAATAAATATATAGACACTGAAATCTTATATCTCGAATAGGAATCATCCTGAAGGTTCTATTGTGAATGGTTACTTGTCACAAGAATGTATGGGTTTCTGCACAATGTATTTGTCTGATCTTACTACGAGAATGAACATACTAATGAAAAATGAAGATGAATAGTCTGAGAAAATTGAGCCCAGTTTTCCAACACTTCCTCAAACAAGAGTAATTCTCGAATCATATACACTGATGACATTAAGCCTTAAATAGAGAGATATAGCACATTGCAAAGTGTTGTTCAAAAATTATTTGTTTGATGGCTACATCAAGTAAGTAAATAAATAACTAATATCTTATCTCCTCTCTTGTAATTTTACATATCTGTTAAACTATTTCTATTTTTATCAACATGGAACATAAATAAATGATAAATAGAAATCATTGTACATTATCTTTAAGAAAAAGAGATACTTTTCATAGAAAATAGTTTTCTACATAGTTGAAATTGAAGGTAGAAATATTTCAATAATAAATAAATTAAATTAATATTTAATTAAATTTAATATTTTTTATATTTCAAGTATCGGTTTTTTTACAAACTCGGTTTTAGAGGAAATAATAGCTTTTGATGTTGGTATTAATACCATGGTTTGTGAATGTAAATCAATTGTGATTAATGGGTATATATTTATTATAACCGAATAAGCAAAGAACATGAGAACACAAATTATTGGTGTTATGCTAACTGCCACAAAAATTTTTTATTCCAGTACATCAGATATTAGACATCATTTTGAAAATTTTTCTTATTATAGATCCATTGAGAAAATAATAATATTGGATTATTACTCTCATGGTCGAGTCATGATGATGAAATGCATGTGGTTTGATTCGATAAAGAGGCAGGGTATCTTTATTGATGATTATGGATTTTTAGTTATTGACATGACTCACATTCTTGCTATCGATGAACCATATGTATTGGCATCAATGAAAAAATTGGATTATTATGTCAAAGATCATCATTGACCTAAATTGGGTTTCATTATTGAAGTAATTGCAAGACATGTTTTTGATGGTGGTGATGATGGAATTGACACCATCCCTACTTCATTTGGAAAAAATCCATTTATTACTTTTGATGACTCCAATAGCTCAATTTTTAGAGATTATTGTGAACCTAAAGTTGTTGTGGGAAATATATTGAATCATGTATCAATATTCCCAATTATTTGGGTTTATCTCAACTTTGGTTTCTAAGGTTGGTACTATTCAAATTGATTTAATATTTATTACAAATATGTTGTATTCGACTTAAACTATATTCAAACCTATGAAAATTTATTACATGGTGAAAATTTCAATGCATTATTGACCATGTATAAAAGTAGTATAACTCTAAGACCCCCATTTAACATTTTAATTATTTATTTACCATGGATGTTTGACCCCAGAAACCATGAATCCCCCTATCCCATCAGATATATTTTGTTTTTTGGGTTGAAAATTAGCTGTACTTTTCTAATTACTTCCATATTTGTTTTCAAAAGTAGTAAATGAAACCTATTGAAGATATAAAATGAAAAAGGATACTAGACAACAATTGTCGCATGGAAGAGATGGGTCTTCCTATACTAGTGCCTGTTGTGAGTACTTTATTTCAAATATATATATATATTTAAATAACATATAATTTTATGTGATTAATTTTTTTTAAAAAAAAATCCAAGATCCACTACTAAAGCGATAGTTATTTGATGAGAAGCCTAGTAGTGCTCCCAGTACTCAGGTCAGTGGTACGAGGGAGGGTGGTATGAGAGATAGGTGATCTAGTCGGCATACCCGATTAGACCATACCCCTCCCACTAGCATTCCATCTATCCCACATTCCGATCATAGTGTTTAATTAGGGAAACACATGATATTTAATCCTCCCATGTTTTCATCACCCTTTATATCTGAGCCTCATCACCCGTATTTACTATATCTGATGATGATTTCCACTCCTCATCCATATCATGCATTTGGCCAACCATCCATGCCATATTTGTTTACTTGTAATTCATTCTCTCCAAGTTTCTATATTCCATCTTCTTCTACTCCTTCTACACCATAGTTTGTGCCTATGGAGCATACATTGGGATGCACACCACCTGTATAGGGTGTTCCTTCAGTTTCTGCGGATCTAGTGGCACCCATTGATCAGACTGTCATAGAAATATTTATAGAACCCCAAATAAAATTTATACCATTATTTATTTTCATTATAACATTAATTTATAAAATATTTGTTTTTATTTCATAACATATACATCTACTGATAAGAGGTGGGATCGGGGGTGTAAATGCATGCGTGCGGTGTGGAACTGCCACACGCAGTTGATGGCAGACTATAACAAAGAAAATAAAATGATTGAGAAAAAAAAAGAAGCAATGTCGGAGTTCTTTTGTGATGCTTTCCAAATACTCCGATATCATTACCATTAACCTTGTCTCATGGAGACAATTTCCAAATTAATTTAAGGATAATTCTTGGGAAAAATATGGGTAAAAAATATGTTTTATTTAATGTAATATATTATTTTTTATTTATATGAATTGATATTTTGGTTTCAACTTCGGTTTAATTTCTCCAATGGTGAGGGTGCATGGCCAGCACATCTAAAGGAGTTAAGTGACCTTTGGAGAGCCTATAAGTAGGATTTTTATATTAGTTGTCATGCTGAAGTTAGAACATAGTTAAAGAAAGTACCTGTCTTGGATTATTGTCCGATAAAACATTATCGTAAAATGATTACTCATTGGATAACTATTAAGTTTAAGGTATTAATCACACTTGAAGTATTTAAATTAACATTTTCATTTTTTTCATTAATACTAAATTTTGTGTTATTGAATTTTATTTAGGAATCATCCAGAAAACATTTAAAAAAATTGATGCTAAAAAATAACTCCACACATTGGGATGTACTACGATGTCCTATCATGAGAGGAAGCATGTATGATAGTAGTTTATAAATTTTCTTTAGGACTTGCACATTCTATTTTTTCTCAATAATTTATTCAATCTCTAATCTTTTCAAATAATTTTAGTTATTAAATTCATTATGGGTAACATATATTTGATTATGGTTTCCTGCATTCAGTTTCATTTTAATGGAAATTATATCATATTGATAGACATGTGTCTTTAGAAAAACTATTTTGCTCGAGTAGAATGAAAAAATATGGAAGTTCGAGTAACGAACCAACTCAACTAGAAAATTATAAGTTTTAAATTATTGATTTAAAATTTTAATACCTATTTTGTAACTTAATAATATATTTATATTTGTAACAGGCTGCTTTAGAGGCCCTTGATGCCCAGAAAACTGATAATTTTAAGCCAAATGATAACTTATGTTATGTGTTGGGAGATGAGAACCCTAGAAATGTACACAGAAAACTTGGGAAGTGTATAGTCCCAATGAATTATTTTCCCTCTTCATGTACGAGTTATAGTTCATCCGAGTTCGTACAATTTAAGGCACGGGCAGAACAAGATGAAAAAAGGGCTACACAGGTGGAAGCACGATCTTCTAGGAAAAACACTGAATTTATGAAACTAATGAATTTTTTATTTCTATCATATCCACCAGAGGTCATGACACCTTTTAATGAATATACTTTGTCGATGCATTCAATATATAATGTACTAGGTGGAAGTTATAGTGGTGGTCAAGATGATTTTTTTTCCTGGCGATGACAATGGTGAGGAAGAGGCCAAGGATGATAATGATGTTAAGAACGAGGGTTAAGAGGAGGTTGAGGTAGAGGATAAGGGGGAAGAGGAGGGATATGAGGAATCCAAGTATGAGGATAGGGATGGGGGTGGGTTTGAGGTAGGGGATGATTATGAGGACAAGGATGACGCTGATGATGATGGTGATGATAGTGATAGTGATGAGGGACAAATTGATCTGTTACATTTTTGACTGATAATACTGACATTTGATATTTGATGATTTTATATAACTAAATATATATTTGATTAGGTAGGTCACATTATATTTATTTATTTATCAATAAATAAATAAACATGACTTGATAAAGAGGTATGGATTCAATGAATTCTCATTTTACATGGAATCAACGATATTTCATAATTAACATTTTACATACTCTCGAAGTCTTGGCTGAAGAACATGAGCTTATTGATTTTCATTATACCAATTCTTTTTCATACTTCTCTGATTCATTTTCTTTTTATACTTAACATTATGGGACACCATTTTTGATCTAGTCTTATTCACAGATTATGTTGTACTTGATACTTTGTGTTGTTGTATTTGTTTCCAAAAATAATTTGATTTACTGATAAATTATGAACCTTCTTGATATGGTTTGTATGTATACATCATGGTATAATGTTTTATGAACCTATAAGGTATTTTTGAGTTCATTTGAAATTCATATGGTGAGTCTATGAGTTAATTAGAGTGAAATCTATAATTTTCTAGATTTATGTAAGAATTTCCAGTACATGGGAAATTCATGTAACCAAATATATCACATAACTTGATCTAGTCATTGCTACCATAACATATTTTATTTAAATCTTAACCCCATTTATCATCACACCACTCTGGAAATCTCTACAAAACCTCACCACTGATTTTTCAATCATAAAAGTTAAACTAATTAATTATCACATTTCCCTCAAAGAAAATCAGACCACATAAATATATATTGTCCTCTTAAATCCATATTCATCTATTATATATTTTATATGTCACCTTCATGTAGGTCACATCATAAAAATACCTCACCCATGATTGTATCAATATATTGAAATATATATCATTTCACCTCACAATAATTATAACCCCTTTAGGTTAGATTCTGTAACCCATAGGTTTTCATAAATCAATGTTTTACATTGGAATCAAGGAATCCCATCCACTGAGATAATCCCATATCATACTTCATGGTAAAATATTCTTAAGGTTCATAAGGTCACAATATTATCCTTACTCACCACTATGCTCTTAGGACCTAGTCTATTCACATGAAAATAGATCCGTATATTTATAAATTACCTTATAAAATCCTTTGAATCTACCCTTAGAGTAATGATATCATAACTATCAACCCAATCTATGTCACTTGAGGTATTTACTCTATACAAATAATCAATAAACATTAAGTATTCATCAACATCGTGCTTCCACTATCAATATCTATAAAAGTCCCCATCCTCTTTTGCTGATTTCACTATGTTGTGGTGCAATGCTCATATATTTCTTAAATCCAAAACCACTGAATAAAACGGAAGTTGGGGGAGAGTGAAATTTAGGGAGGTGAGGAGGAATCATACCTAATATTTCCATATACACACCACTAAAAACACCCTTAATCATGGAGGATTTAATGGAGAAATAAGGATATGAGGAACTGTCCAAATGGACTTCCCCATTTATTATTTTGTTACAGATCACCTATTTTTTGTGTAAAGGTTTAATAATTTTTAACATAGTGTTTTAGGATTTTTATTGTTGAAACATGTGTGTTCGGTTTGGTTCAATTATAAAATGGTTTATAAAGATGTTTGGGAGATGAGTTTTGAATTTAATGACTCTTTTGGGATATTAATATTTGTATTTCCAAATGCATGTTTCGATTTAAAGAAGGATTAAACCTATAAAATGTTATTACCATGGATATTTTCATTAAATATATAAACATGTAATTTTATAAATTTTAATGGGTTTGTGATTTTTAAAATTTATTGGGCAGGTGGAGAGGGGGTGGGCTATGCAGGTGGGGGTGTGCAGGTGGGGAAGGTGGTGTATATGTGGGTTGGGGGGCTATGCCGGTGGGGGAGGGGGTGTGTAGGGGGAGGGGTTGTGCAGGGGGTGATGTGGGGAGGGGTTGGGAAAGTGTGGAGGGGGGGACTATGTAGGTGGGATGGGGTGTGTGCATGTGGGGAGGGTGTACAAGGGCAGGCTACTGAGGGTGAGGTGGGGAGTGGGGGATGTACAGGTGTGTATGTGGTGATAGGGGTGTGTAGGTGGGTGGGAGTTATGCAGGTGGGGAGGGGGTTTTCAAGGGGGAGGGGGTTGTTCAGGGGGAGGCTTCTTGTGGTGAGGTTGGGAGGGGGGTTGTGCAGGTGGGGAGGGGTTTGTTCATGTGGGGAGGGGGCTGTGTAGGTGGGGGCAGTGTAGGGGGGGTCAATATGATGATGTCTAGTAGAAAAAAAATTATAAATGTACTAGCCTTTAATTTCATTTGAGGTATAATTCAACATGGGTTTCAATATATTAACTTACATGGAAATAAACATGGTGATTTAATGATTGAAATAATGATTTCTTTGTTCTAAACCTAGATAATGCACAATCATGTGTCCAATCGCCATACAGATAGAAACATTTTTGAAAGGGAAGGTCGGGATAGGAAGACTTATACAAACCATTTAGAGGTTTAATCATACATAAAAATATAGTTGGAAGACCATCTGTGATTGTATAATTGCATATAATTGAAAATATGTTGGCTAGAAGAGATAGAAGTAATCGTTTTTTCATATTTGAGGAAATTGATGAGAATTGTCCAAGAATCAATTGGTACCACTATTTTGTGAAATATGAAGCCCCCTAAATCCATTGATGGCCTTATTTAAAGTCATGATCAAGGGGTGGAGATGGCCAAACCAATATAATAGTGAAGAGATAGAGATATGATACATCTTGTAACATGGAATTAGTAAGAAAAAGATAGGTAGGAACCTTTAAAAGGTTAAATACCATTAGGTACACTCAATGTTTTACATTGTAATCAATGAATCTCATCCACTAAGATAATCCCATATCTTTCTTCATGGTAAAATATTCCCAAATTTTATAAGGTCACACCAAGATCCTTACTCACCACTATTCCCTTAGTCCCTAGTCCATTCACTTGAAAATTGATCCATATGTTTATAAATTACCTTATAAAATCCTTTGAATCTACCCATAGAGTAATGATATCATTACTATCAACCCATTATATGTCATTTGAGGTGTTTACTATATCTAAATAATTAATTAACCTTGATTATTCATCATCATCGTGCTTCCACTATCAATCTCTAAAAATATCCACATCCACTTTTATTGATTGCACTATATTGTGGTGGAATGTTCATATAGTTCCTAAATCCACAATCGCTAAATCAAAGGGAAGTTGGGGGAGAGTGAAATTGAGGGAGGTGAGGAGGAATCATACCTAAAAATTCCATATACACCCCACTAAAATCACCCTTAATCATGGAGGATTTAATGGAGAAAGAATGATATGAGGAGCTATCCAAATGGACTTCCATGTTTTCTAATTACTTCATAAAATTAAAGGTTGTATAAATATGAAATTTTGGCCATGCTCTTCTTTATAAAAAAATTATTAAACCACATTGGGTGCCTTGTATACTACCCCCGAGTACCTAACTGACAGCCATGAAAGGTCACCAAAGGTAAAAATATCAATTACCTAATAAAGAACCATTATATTCCAGATGTAAGATGAAGGAAATTTAGGACCACCTAGACCTCACCAGGTACCAAGTCTATTAACTCGACATACTCAATGGTGTCTATTACAGTTGGAAGAAACACCACCCTACTCTAAACCCTAGTGAAATTTATAAAACTCCTATAGAACCCATGATCATGAAAAAGGAATCCTTATTTTCATGTAAACTAGTTATGGATTACATTAGAATCTGAAATCCAAACACACTATGGTTACGAATCTAGAAAATATAATGTTCCTGCATTTAAACTAACCTATAACAATGTGAGTAGTAACAAAATATTAATCATAAAACATCTAATCCTTGAGAATCATGTATAATAATATCTCAATTTTTATACCATCTACTAAAATCCAATATGATCATTTTCTCTTGATTGTAAATGAGGGATAATTGGTCTATCAAAAAAATAAATCCCATTAAACTAATTTTTTAATGAAAAGTACATATTCAATCCCCATTATGAATCCACCATTTTTGGAAATAAAATTTTTGAATTCATTTATCCATTTTCATATCTAATTACATGTTAAAAGTATTAGCTAATATTCAATCACATTTAATTCATCTAAAATAACCCATCCTATGAACAATAATGCTATATTAAAAACATGAAACATGATTTCCTTATATAGGGGTTATCATGATTCATTTTAACATCTATATAATACCTCTATTAATGAACCTATTTTTATATTAATTTTTTGGAAGATGTATATCTACATATTGATTTGTACTTGATACATTAATTAAACTCTATATTGTACTAGTAACTCTAGAACACAGATCGTATCAAATTACCAAAGATTAATCGTAAAAATTACTATTTTAAATGAATTATATATGACCCATTCTTTCCACATGCATCCCCAATATCAAAACTCAAATCACTCACAATATGGGATATCTATATTGGTCAATATACACATTCATCGCCACTTATCAAACATTAGGGTCATACACAAATATCTAATAACTCATGAAGATCAGCATTCCATATACATTCCTGAAGTATCTTGTGATAAATATCCCAAGAACCTTACTCTAAAGTGTAAATAAAAAATTGTTCATTTACCAACACAAATCAATCTATAACTATCCTTATCGCATTCCCCATTATTAAGGTTCAGAATTCCCATCAAATTCCTAGCATTTTCATCTTGTATAATTCTAAATTTATTAACCTGGCATGAATCACCTATGATGAATCAGGAAATAACATAAAACCATAATAATTTTTTTATCAACCATGCCTAACTCATTGTTCACCGCATTTATTTTAAACCTTTTGTCTTACACTTTATCAGTTTAGGGTGTGATCCCCACAATTTGACTATACTCACCAAATATCCTTGAGCACCCACAAATATAGATGTCTATCATCACCCAAACATTTTCACCCATTTAATATTCCAATTTCATACACATAGATTCATCCCAAACTCTATAATTAGGCATGGAATTCATGATATCCCAATCTTCTTCTACCCCATACTATCAAAAGTTCATCACTATGGACCTATACCACTTCCCACTATAGAACCACAATATCCCATATGATTTCATGTAATTAAATAGATTTAATATTCCTCATCTATGGGTAAGAACATCCCCAAATCATATTTTTACATAGTTCCAGCAATGCCATTGAGATTAAAAAAAGGCCTATAAGCTCATCCAAATGAATTTCAATGAGGAAACTCTAGGATATTGGGAAACTTAGAATCATAAACCCTAGTCCAATCCTAAAGTATTTTACTAGTTCTCAATACAATAGATTGTTCTTAGACAAGAACATGACATGTATAAAATCCTCCCACCTATCATAGTGGTAATGAGTGACACTGACATGCACCATGGAATTATGTACCATGTATTTCAATTTCATAGGGTAATTACTATCTAATTTCAGAATTCAATTTTTCATGTGTTATAAAGAATTTTATTCTGTATGTATTGAATTATGAATTGAATACACTGTACATAGTTTAGAATTTTGTTTTTATTCATAATCATGTATAACACATACATAATTATGTATTCAATTCTGTATGTATTATTTTCATAATTAATAATTCAATTATGTATGTATTCAATTCAAAATTAAATTATGAATTTTGTATTGCACAGGGTAATTGCCTTTGGAATTCTGAATTCAATTCTAAATTGACTTCTATGTTTCATAGGTATTTCATAGAATTTAATAGAATTGCTTTATTTATTGAACATATAATTTTAGGGGGAGGCAGGCCGTTGACTGTTGTAATTCCTGTAGTAAGGCTATGCCAATGGTTTATAACTGTTGGTATATTTTGAAAAACAAACTATATACCAAGGGTTTCATGTAAATCATTGGTAAAATTATATAAAAATAGTTTTTAATCCATCAGTATAGACCTTTAAAATCATTCTTTACTAATAGTATACTTCAAATCATTGGTAAAAGTATATTCCAACGGTTTGAAAACCGTTGAATTAGATGTGAAAATTAAAAAATTTCAATGGTTTGAAACTATTGGTAAATATTTATACCAATATTTAGTAGAAGCTATTGTTATAATGTGCATTCTGAATCCATATACCAAAATTTATTGAATAACCATTGGTATATTTTTATCCCCACACCTCAATAACCAACGGTTTGGACAACTGTTGGTATAGTTTATACCAACACTTGTCTAGTCTTTATCAACGGTTTTAATCTATTAGTAGAGAGTAATTTTCCAGTAATTCTTAACCATGTTTTTTCAACTTATTCCACAATACTTATTTCCTACAAACAAAATCATGAATCATGTCATAATATTCATTAATTTCAAAACATTAGCTATGAACTAATTTATACCTTTCATGGGTCATTTTCTGTTTCCTCATCTTCAATTGGAATGGAATTATATATTGGTAAACATATATATTTATGGTCCTACTAATCCCATTCTTGAACCTTCTTCATTGGAAATTTTTTTTCTTAATGACCATACTTCCCAAATTTAAAACATTCAATTGATAACTCGGAATGAACATCATTCACATTCCTATAGTCAATTGAATGCTTCCATTTTCCATGGTAGGTTATTGCTTTATGACCATCATTACCGCATATATTATATCTTCCCATCCCTTTGAGACATTTTCCTTGGTGTTTCTTTCAACATCCTTGACACAAATGATTTTGAATATACTTACCATTATTATTGTTACCTAAACTTCCATTTGGGATTTGTTTCTAGCATATCTGATGCTGTAGAAAAATCACTAAGGTTCAAGCTGTCAATAATGAATCTAGATATTTGGATAATAATAACAAAAAGAGTTATCATTTTATCTCCCATTTCATTCGGTCTCTTATTAATAAAACTATTATAGTTTTCTACACATCCATTATTACTTCGGTACCTACTAGATCCAACTATTTACTAAAACCAAAATGTTCAATGTGAGTATATCAGTTAATCATCATATATTATCTTATAAAGAGGGTAAACACTAAGATATAATTATTCATGTTATCATAAAATCATTCAATTATTCTAAAATGATTATGACTCTTTCTAATTTGATAACCATTGTGGTTATATAAAACATCTCACATATCCTCAAATAAAACCATAACCTATAAAGTTATCTAAAATGACCTACGATACCAACTGTAAGGCCCCCTCCTTAAACACTACATAATCATGAGTTTTGATCAAGAATTTACTTTCTTTCACATTGAGGATCTTTTCGTGTTTAGGATTTTAGCGAATTAGGACAAAACTATTACATTACATCTCAAATATTACAAAGTAAACACATTTAATCTATCCAATTTTTTATGCAATAATAAAACTCCTTAAATAAAACAATAATTCTTTTCATGATAAAAATCTTCTTAAAATTTTCATTTCACTTACCCTTCCTTATAACCTATGAAAAACCATTTCAAAAAACATGGTATTAGCATAAAAATCTCAGTAAGGGATATAAAATAAGGAAAGAAAACATTAGTCCATGAACACATACAAATCAATAAAATCAATCTTTTTACTCATAAAACATAATCTCTTTATCATACCTCATGAAATCCTTTGACTAATGAATAAATAATAGAAATATTATATCATAAAGGTAACTTATGGTATCCATAATATACTTACATTGTAGATTTCACATCCACATAGAGAGTAACCATTATGTTTATGATTGGAATACGGATCACAATATATTATCTAAATCTCTTAGGATAAGACTTAAGATTTACCTCTATCATGTTACCCAATGAATTTGAGATCTTTCATGGGATCTTCATCCATTAGTTTATCACAGAACCACCTGTGTACATAATCAATGCCCAAGAACTATAACATAATCATAACACATAAAACATGCATAAAGAAAAGATAATATTTCCACATTGAAATCACATGAAATCATTTAAAGATATTGACATAATCAATACTTTATAAAAAAATTCAATACCAAAATACATAAAAAGGGTATATGGTTTTAATATTTCATTTAAAAACATTACTACTTATAGTGGAATCCAAATATCAAATAATTCTCATGGTGGTGAAAATGTCATTGTCGCCGCATACGTTAAAGAGAAACATTCTTTTTATCATTTAGTGAAACGGTTGGTTGAAAAAAGATTACTTTAGAAAAAAATTGTATAAATTTAAATTTCAAAGGGGTTGATTATGTACCATATAAAATAATGTTGTATATAAATAAAAATATTTATCAATGAAAGGAGATTGAGACAAAGTCCCTTACAAAGATCGTATCATTAGATTAAGAATAAATCATTGATGTTATTATGTGTGAAAATAAAAATACACCCAATATAAGTGTGTATTCAGTGTAAAATAATCAAGGGTCAATCACACATATTCTTTGAAAAAAAAAACCAATTAATTGGATATTTAACTCAATAAATGGAGATTGAGTTAAGATTTCCCTTACTTTGAGTCTGAATTGTCTCATTCGTTGATTAATTTACTAAAAAATAAACTCAGATTAATTTCCACTTACATAAAAACATTTTTCAAGTGTATTAATTCTTTTATATAAATTATTACCATTTTGAAAAATTACATAATTATTTAAGTTCATATTGGTCATTTTGTTGATATTCGATACTTGAGTCGAAAGTGAACTTGTTTAATGTAAATTGTTCATGTGGTTAAAATTCCATCATATAAAAAATATTATTAACAATTTAAATATCATATATATCTAGTATACATGTATTTATAATAGTCCATAACATTTGGAGATAATAAATTAAATGCACCATTCATGGAGACTGTAGGTTGTACGTATGTATGAACACAACTTTCATTTCTTTGTCATATTAAAGAAATGAAAACTAAATGATAATAAGGTATATTATAATTACAGTATAATATATATGTTATATAAGTTACATAAGTTCATTAATTCCATTATTTATATGTTCCTTTTATGGCATGGATGAGTCATACCACTTTGAGGGGGTGGTGGTCCACATTTACTCAAATGAATTTATCGTATTTACACATTATTGAAAGAATAAAGGTATATTGTAAATAAAAAATAAATAAGAATAGAGTCAATATAAATATTATATATCATATTTATTCTTTCCATTCATGTATATAATCGTGTTTTAATGAAGATCATGTAGAATTAATCGCATCGTATCATGGAGATGGTAGGTTTGACGTACGCATGAGTGACGATATCATTACCTTAATGGTTAAAAGGTATAAAATTGTATGGTTTATTAATTATACATAATAGTTATCATGTTATATTAACTATTTAAATCAAAAATATTAATCATTATACCCATCCAATTTTATTCTTTTTGAAACACAAATTACACCATAGTGAACAGATGGTAAGTCGTACATACACACACATGGTGATATTGTTATTAATATGATGGATAAAAAAACATATAAGGTTTTAACATAATTATAAAAACATATAGTAATGTATAATATACTGGATTTACTACTTTAGTATGGAAATGACTTAGGAAGAGGAAGTAGTAAAAAAAGAACTTTAACTGAAGGGATAAAACTATTACCCCTTCTTCGGGTGTATCCTTTTGATTTGCACAAAAGGTCTCCTTAAGATTGTTTTATTCCCTAATTGTTCCCTCTAAAAGGAATGGGGGATGTTGGGAGATTATTTGAGCATAATTTGGATGATACAAGGTGCTTTATAGGTGTGAGTAAGTGGGTAGAGTTGGTGACCTTTTATAGGAGGTAAGAGGGGCACTTTTGGAATGTCCAGAAATATTCTTTTATTATATATTGATTTTTGAATTATTATGGTCACAAAATAATTTATTTAAAATATAAGATTATATTGGGTCGTATCACAATCAGCCAATAAAATTTGACATGTTTTGAATATTTTTTTAACCATTATATGTTTTGTTTAAGCTTTATTTTACCCTTTTTAATCTTACCATGATATTTTATTAGTGGGTTAATTTAATTACCATAAAATGTAAAAAACCATCAAAAGTGTCATTAATGAAATATTTGGACATATCATAACTATTTTTTTAAATATTAAAATTTCAAGAATATTAAAACATTTAATAAACTATTTTATATTTTAGGTTATGAAATACATCACTTTGGACACTATTCATACTTGACTTCTTAAAAAATTCATAAAAAATTGATTACATAAAAAAATACAATAACTCAATATTAAAATATCATATTGATCTATAAAATTCTTGGATGACATAAATTATTTCATATAATATTTACTTTAATATTTATAATATCATTTATTTGATATTTATCTTAATAAAATAATTGTTTTATCATTGTTTTGTCAATAGTTATGGTAATTATTTAAAAACTAGAAATTATTAAAAATTACCATTATATATATAATTTCATTAGATTTATGTAGTGAATTTATTTTGGATGTTTCATGAATTTTATATCAATATTAAAATTATTAAACTTATAAGATATAATAGAGTGACATGTTGTCACTATCTTTTGTTATAATAATAATTACATCACTTTCTAGGAAAAGATTCCATTAAATGAATCTATTATAACCCTAAGGTGATATGGATCGACTATTATTCATCATGTAAGATTTTGGAAAGTTCTAGGGTAGTTTTATTACCTTTATCATACTATTTTTTACCCCAATTTACCAGATTTACGTTTAATTCTTGTAAATAAACTACCAAAGTTACTATTCAAAATGTCAAAAAATAAAAGGTACTTATTTAAAAAATTGGGAAACTATGATTTAAAATATGAAAACCATTTTTCCAAATTAAAAACACTGAATTGGTAGAAATTAATTTAAAATTACTTCATATTGTCGAAACCAGAAAGTGGGGTTTTAAGAAGTAAAAACAGTAGAAAGATTGATATGTGTTTATGTCCAATTTAAATATGAAATTACTATAAATGACCAAAATTGGATAAAATGATAAAAAATAATATAATTACACTTTGAAACCAATTAAAAATGTAATATAAATATATAAATAAATTAGATGAAAATGCATTTTTGAATTAAAATTTAGTATTTTTCACTATTCATTTAAATTTGAATTTCACCAGAAAAATACCAAAATTTTGACCAATATAAATTTGGATGTTCCTCCTCTGAAAAATAATTTTATTTTTTCAAATAAAACATATAAAATTGACAAAAACTATTTTTAAAAAGAGTTCACCATTAAAAGGCAGCAAAACAAACTTTTAAAAATACTAGACTATTTTATGCTTAAAATTGTATTTATTCTCATTTTAAGCAATTAAAATTCATTGGATAAATGTGTAAAACATTTAAAAAACATTTAAAATCATAATATAGTTAATTTTGTTCATTCCTAATAATACAACGACTAGGTATTAAATACAATTTAAAATAATAATGTTGTTGTTGTTGTTGTAGTGTGAAACGTAATATTTCAGAGATAACTGTTGTTACATGTTTGGTACTATATCGTACATAGTGACCCCTATGAAATTCAAAACAATTAATAGTTATGAAAATTTATTGTTGTATAAATACCTAGAATTTTACATCATAAATTTTAATTCTATAGGTTACATTCAAAAATAAGTTTCAAGAAATAAAATGGAAATATTAATACAAAATCACATTAAAATGTCCACAATTAAAAGAAAATTTAAAATAAATATATTTTATGTTATTAAATGTGAAGTGAAAGTTTAAAATATATTAATGTGAAATGAATTGTGTTTTTAGATATCAAGAAGTATTAAAGAAAAACAGGAATCAAACAAATGGTCGAAATAATTATTATTGAAAGGATAAAAAGAGAAATATAATGAATATATATGACAATACATATTTGTATTTAATGATAAGAAAATAAATCATTTTAATTAATAAATCGTCAAGACATGGAATAAAAATATCAATTTTAATGGTTGATAATTATTCATTGGAACATAATAATTTTTCAGATAATGAATCCATTGAAGAAGAATATATTTAAGTAGAGATATAATTCTTCTACATATAAAGATAAAATAAAATATATAATAAATAAATAGTATAATTAAATAAATATAGAATATAAGAGTCAATGAATAATTTTTATGGCCTAATGAAATTAAAATTAAGCTGATAAAACCTTTACCATAGATACCAACTTTGTTAGAAACACTCTAACATACTATATAATAATCATAGACTATATAAAAATACATTTAAGATAATTATATATATATAAATTTTACATCAGTATTTTTATAAATTTATTATTAAAACATTACTTTTTATTTTCCAATGTTGTTCATTTATGTTCTTATTTTTAATTGTTCCATGTTTTTTACAATATTAGGGCTTAATTTATCATTAAAAATTCATGAGTTAATCATATGAAAAATATTCAAGGCACTATAATAGAAATTATATGATTATTAATGAATTCATTGGAGAATTCCATGAGAATTTTGGATGCGGCTTCCTAAGATGAATTTTATATTGTGCTTATTTCTATAATTGTTAATGAATAACTATTGTATATTAATAATGAGTTAAATATTACTATGACCATTATAAAAAATAACATTAATTATATGTTAAGATAACATCATACAAGAGGTTCTGTTTTCATAATAATCCTTCCTAAAAATTTATATCATCATTTATATAGGCATTTAAACCAACAAAACATGAACATGCTATAATAAATAAATTAGTTTGATTATGAAGTGATTTTATTATAATATCATCCTTTAATAAGAATAATTATATTAAATAGATGTTAATAGAGAGATAAATTATAAATTATAATAAATTATGTACTAACATAAATTAATATGAATGATACGAAATTATCCTCTTCAAAGAAGAAATCATATATCCTCAGGAATGTATTCTTTGTATTTAAAGAATTTGGGTAATATATAGGGACTAAAAGCTACCTAATATATAATAGACGTAATAGGGAAGGAAATATGGAAGATTGTTGTGGAGAATAATAAATATAGGTGTTATTTTTAAGGATTTGTGTATGAGTACAGCTATAAGTAAGTGAAGTGAAATTATGTTAAATAGATATGACTCAATATAAAAAGAAATTAAATTTCAAGGTAAGATAACCAAAATTTGAAAAATAATGGAGTTAAAATTATGGGAGGTATATAAATCCATAATCTTATTATTTAATCAAATTTTATATAATATTCTATATCTTTACCACATGATTTAACACATTTACCCTCTTTTCCCTTTACCATAGATAGTAACATTAACCTTTCTCAGTTATTTTTATGCCTAAAAATAATTTTATCCTCATTGATTATCTTCTAATTAAAAATTGAAAATATGAAATCCTTTTTTTATTAAATTTAAAAGTGGTAAAAAATAATTTTACTATATTAATTCATAACATATAAAAACAATTTTTGGAAAAACTGAATTTTTATGCATAAACTTAATGTAATCTTATTACATGACAAGTAAAAGGAATTAAATGAATATTACTTTGTGTTTTTGTATATATTATCAATATTTTTCATTAAATTAAATATTTATTAATAAATCTTTAGTTTATTAATTTAAAAATAACTATTATATAGAAAAATACCATTCATTAGAAAATTGTTATTTTTAACTTTAAATGATTTCATTCCAAATTTTTAAAATTTATTATTTATTTCATAAATAAATTTCAATATATTTTTATTAAATACATCATTTTAAACTTATATTAAATAAAATTTTATAAAAATTACAAATAATTAAATGAGAACATATTTAAATATTTTTTTAAATAATTATATGTTTATATCATTTGATCTTCTATTTGAAAAACACCTCAAGAACACTAAATTTTATCTAAGTGTAAGATAAGAAGTGGTGATAGATGTAGGTTTTTATTCAGATATAATGGATCTCATAATGATTTCTAAAATCATGAACATCTCTAATACATTATTTCATTCTAGTCATAAATTTTGAATATCATCTTGGGCATGGTCTACAAAAAACATTAGTGATGTTACCTCCTCTATAAGATAAAAAAAATGGACCTCATGAGGAATAATCTGGCCATCTAATTCAAATAATTCTCCTCTCCAAACTAATTTCATAATATAGTTACTTCTATTTATATCCACCTATTCAATGACTATGTCATAACAATCTCATTTAATAATTAACATTTTATTTAAATTATATATTGAAGATGTTTTTGTTTTGTTTTTCATGAGATACAAGATATCAATCATAAAAATCTTATTTGAAGATACATTTATATAAAAAAATCATGGGATTCTATATATCTTAAGAAACATTAGTCATTACAATATCTTATGGGGATATTTTAATGATGTTGTCATGAATTTTATGGTGCAGTTAATTTTTTTTTCTTCCCAAGATATAATGCACATATATTTTTATCCATTTATGAGGTATATATTCCTCTCCACATTCATCTCTTTCATCAACATTACACCATCATTTTTGTTGATTTTATAGGTCTTATTTTTTTAATTTATGTCTTTCCCCAAATCACATAATTTTCTAATACATACAATTTTTTTCCAATGCATCAATAATCAAGACATCCTTGCATGTAATATACTTTTCTTACATTTTAGTTTGTAATAGAGTTTCATCTGGGTGTTAAATTAATTCCAATAGATACTTATCTATTGGTACCCTTGTATTTGGGTGAGTTGAGGACACAAATTGATGATATGATGTAGATGAGCTTTATTAGGGCTACTATATCATCATATGTACCTCCAATTTTTTTTCTAAGAAGGTGTATGGTAGTCAAACATTCTTTATTGGATACCAGAGGTATAATTAGCTTATAATCAAGAATATTTACCCTCATTAGAGAATTTAAGATCATTTTGACTTGTCAAGGGGATATATTTAGTTTTCTAAAATCAATATGCAGCCGTGATATCATCATATATGAGTGATAGATGAAAATATTCTAAAGACTACTTTTCATTAGCTGTATAGCCTCTTTATGTTTTTATTTATGCTATTTGGTGTCATGAATACTTCAGTTGTGTTCTTGTGACTCATGTAATTTTTTTTCATGATTTATTGGAGTAGTTCATAGTTGTGTTCATATATGAAATTATTTTATACTTGAAGTCATAAGAGGATAATTTTTATAACCCATATATATTATTCTAGAATATCGAGAAAAACCATATTATATGAAATTTTACAAGTTTAAGTTATGGATTTGGGAGGTTAATGTTTTTGGACTTGTTTTTTGATAAAGGAGTAGAAGAAGTTCTAATAAAGTTTGAGATGGTTTTTTATTGGTAAGAACCCAAAAATGTGGTAGGGGTAAATATTTTTTTTGGTATCAAGGGTTATTATCAATGTTTTTTGATAGGTTTATCCCAGAATTCAATCCCATTAATTCTTGGACTAGGGAGGGTCATTTATTTGTTTCAATTAAAAAATTTCAAGAATAATTTGAATAAATAATGGAAAACTTGTTCAACACTATATTTAATTAGTTTCCTAAGGAGGGTGTCATGTTTGAGGTTTTATATGATGATTCCCTCTTGTAATTTGGATATGTATTAAGATTGTAGTAGGTAGTGATATCCAATTGGTCTACGATATTACACCACCATGAGCATAACTATGCCACCCATGATCTATAGATATATGAATTACTATTTCCCTAGAATCTATGGTGACATTACCAAATTATGGATCACTTTATAGTCTTCTTGGATATCAAATTCCTAAAGTATATTTTTCTATGAATGACCGAAATCTATTTCAATAGAGGTGGATGGATTTTTTCTAGGACTATAATTTCCATAGGCCCTATACACAAGATAATTTAATTTTCATGGATAACACACTAAGAAATGAGTCATGGGAATTCATATGAGAATTGATGGATTTCTGAAGTGTGATGGAGGAGATAAAATCATTTAATCTTATACTAGAGGAGACCAACTAAGGATAATTGTTCCATATGTTTGTATAAAACACTTTGCTGTAGTAAGTGGAGGATTTTTAATGGGAAGACATATATTCATTGATTATGTGTGATTGGTTCATTCATTTTGATTCCCATAAGGTATGGTCAAAGTATGGAAAACATTTCATTATGTTCTAGGGAATGATGTTCATCCCATTTGAAATGTGTGAGGGGTTCCTCTATGAGTTTCATAACACACCTATAATGGTGAACCCATGTACATCTAAGATGTAACATGGATTTAAGTGGCATTTTTGGTGGTCAAGATGAATTGGGAAATGACGGTGTTCATGGGATGTTGTATAGTCTTCTATCAAATGAAGTAATATCATCATATCCCTGGTTATTTATTAAGGCAATTGGATGTCCCTAATTAGTAGTTGGAAGATAAATTGATGGATTTTAACATTATATTACCCCATTCTCCTGGGGAATATTAAGATATTTAGGTGATACTGTATATGATAATAATGTTGGATCACTTATTTGGAGATCTAGAGGTTTTGTATAGTGGATTTTCTACTAAGATGATACAATGAAGACATAGTGATGCATTATAGATCTATATAGACCATCATTTATAGTTTATACCATCAGTTCACTTCACAAGTTTATAGGGGATTGTAACATTCCTTTTTCTCTCTTTTATTACATAATAAATCTATCTACTCCTACAAATATGATCAGATGGAGTGAACTATTAAAATGTTAAGGGATATCTTTTAGACGTTCATCTTAGAGTTGGGTGGACCATGGGTTTGACACCAACCTTTGGTTTAGTTTTCTTATGATAAAATCAACCACTCATCCATTAGTATGTACCCATTTGAGGAATTCTATGAGTGTTCTCGTAGATTCCTATTGAGATTGACCCAGATTGGGGAGGAATCCATTCTTGGTCCTGATATATTGTAGAGTACAATGATGAAGGTTCAGGTGGTTTTTAAAAAGAATAATGTAGCATAGGATTGGTAGAAGTATTATGCAGACTGGTGGAAGAGTCCCTTGGAGTTTGAGGTAAGGGGCCATTTTTTCAAAAAAATCCCCTCAACATGGCTATTGAAGATAATTAGGGGTAATATCTCACCCTAGTTTGATTGACCGTTCATGTTATTATGTAATATTTAGGGGGAGGGGATATTAGTTAGAGCTTCCCCCAAATATGTAAGAAGTTCATAATGTCTTCCACATGTCATAGCAATTCTGATATCTTTACAATGATTCCAATATCAATGAATGTGGAGTAATATATCATGGATTGTGTAAAGTTATTTTAAAGACCAATCAAGAATCAGTAGCATCAGTATAAGGTGATGTGAGGGTGTGTTGTCCCTTAAATTTGATTCATATGGAGGCATGGTGGCCAAGAAAATAGTAGTTGTGATTGGGAGTTGCATATTCATTCCCAAGACAAAAGGTTTTCTATTCTATGAGGATTTGGTAGTTTTAATGTTGGAGATTTAAGATGGTAATTTGACCTCTTACCATTATATTTTGAGATATTATTGTTATATTTTGATGAATGGTTTAATCCTTGATTGTTAAGTATCTCCCAATCTAGTTTTTGGTGGTTTCTGGCAGTTGGAGAATCCTTTTATGGTTGGTCTTTATTCTTAAGTATGAGTATCATTTTATAGCTATCTAATTTAATAGAAAAAATAATTTAGACCAATTACATTGTGAATTTTGTGTGTTGGGATCCTTGATATGTTTTTGGGGAAATAATAGGAAGAGATGAAGTTAAACCTATAGATATATGAGGTGATTAATTCCATTAATCTCTAATTAATAGTGTGAATTATGTTTCACAAGGTGGATTTAGGACTCGGTATACATGATTTCAGGAAAATCTATTGATGATTAGTTTATAGTGGGAATTTTTTCCATGGTTTGAATTTTTTGGGGGAGTTTCTTATTCAATATTTTATGGTTTCATAGTATGGAGTGATATATACATGATGTGAAACCCTATATTGGTTTATTCATTTGATAAATTTTTTTCAATGGATTTGAACCATTTGAGGTTTATTGTGTGAACCAACCATTTACACTATGAATGGGATGATCTCTAAAATATATATAACTTTTACCCTCACTCATATTTTCTTCATTCTTCAATAATTCATCTCAAACCTTAGGTGATCCCTAGTTTATTTTTGAATCCCAAAATTCTTATGATCATTAGTGTTTATCCTTGGTTCCTAGCGATTAAATTTTAGCGATTTTGGCTGAGTCAATGTTTTCTTTATCTATGGGTGCTTCCTTATTTCTCTAATGTTCTAAAAATGGATTTTTTTAGAGTTGAGGGTATATTGAAAAGTATCTTTGAGGAAACATCTTTACATTTCAAATTTATTCAAGGATTCCATGTGTGGTTCTGACCCCATAGATTATTCTCTATTGCTTAGGCTTGGATAGTGAATTTGAAATCATCTTTTGAGGCATGGGTTTCGATTTAACCTCCCTTATATTTTCATATTTGAGATTATAATTCATTTTTTGTTTAATGGTATTAAATTAACATAATGATTATAATAAACTAGAATAATGAAATTGAAGGGAGATGGTGTGATATGCATGCAGTAACAAATTTTCATAGGAATTGATTTTGTTGGATTATGCTTTATACTTATTAATAAATCATGGATTATATTTTTTGAGAAATTTTAGAACATCGTTTAAGTGTTTAAATACATAAGTATGGTAAAGGATATTACTGATTTGAATATTTCTCTTTTATGCTTGACATGACGTGTGTAGTTTGGTGGGATTGATGTGTGTGATTTGGTGACTGGGGTTTTTTGTGGACTGGTGGCCTTGGTTATGATGTGCTAGTTTTATATGGTAGATTCATGATTGATGTTTATTAATAATGGAATAATACTGAAATATATAAATTTTATTATGTACTAAATAGTTTATTATTGAGAATCAAAATCCAACAGTTAATTAAATAACTCTACACGGATATCTTTTTAAATAAAATAATGGGAAATAGATTTCATGTTGTGTGTAGAGACCCAATACATAATGTACACAGACATTACATTAATTTTGTAGAATACTTAATACATAACAAAAACATACACCCATGGATCGTAGTAGTTTAGTGTCTTCGGAAACATGGAACATAATCTTCTAATCATGGTGAAAGATCTTCAACATTTTCCATAAAGATCTTCCCCTTTTGATTTCATACCTAAAACCTTTCTTTATATCATGGGGAAATGAAAAAATATAAAGGGTGACCTCAAATTATCCTTAAGGGTATGCATGGATAAAATAAGACAAACCATATACATTTGAACTTAAAAACATGATCATAAAGTTTAAAAATCAAAATCTTGAGTTGTGAAATAAATCGTGGTAGTACATAAGGCATAAATCATAAAGGAACATCAATAATGATAAAATAGCATGGGAATAAAACATGTAATTGTGTAAAATTATTAATCACACGATATTATTTCTATAGTATCCAATCCATTGCTTCCAAGACCCTCGTAGTGGACATAGTCTATTATTGAATCGAGTTTACGTGTTGTTCCAGCCCTGTATTACTGAACCAGATTTACATGCTATTCCAGCCATATTTATCTCATGAGATATAAATCATTACCCAATGAATTAGAGTGAGATATATTTTCCACCCATCTCATATTGAAATAATTCTTACGTGTGCCACAAAACAATAATAAATCATTCATCATAACCCAAAAAATAAAATGGGTTTCATAAACATCATCCCATCATAACATAATCCATATAAAATAATGGATATCATTTTATCATAAAGAAAAATCAAACCATGTAAATAATAGGAACATTATTCTTCAAACATAACCATATTAAATATTGTAATATTAGAGGGAAAATAACTTTTTAATAAACACATGAAATTAATTCTTGAGCAATATATCTTTTATTCTTATAAATAATTTTTTTTCTCCAAATGTCATGCAAATTTAAAAGAAAATTTTTTTATTGAAAATAATCATGAAATTTTTTAGAATAAGATTCATTTAAATAAGGAGTTATGAAACCATAAAAATTCATTCATGTTGTATAATTTAAAAAAATATTCTCCTCATACTTTTGTCAGAAAAGTCAAAAAGTACCTCCTATGGTAAACAAACGAAAGATTCCTTCCATACCTTGTTGTAATATTCATAAAAGGGTAAAAATGACTTTAAAAATACATGGAAGAATAGTTAACATTTTATGAAAACATTTTGAGAAAACATAGACATGGATGATAAACAAAACCCCAGTAAATAATTATGAATAAATAATCCTGGACAAAAACGAGTTTGGAATAATTATCCCTTACATTATGTCCATTTTTTTATGTATGTGTCTGAGACTCCTGTATAGTGGGTTTAAACATATTATTAACTTATAAAAGAACCATAATAATATTTATGATATCATTTATGACTCACATACAACTTTATATTACCCTTTCATTTACCAATTTGATATTAAAGCATCATTTGGGTAAAATCGTTTCATTTATCATACATGTTTTGACTTGTAATTGTTCATATGATTAGTTAGATAAATATTACTTAATTATAGAATTTAAAACATGATTTATATATAATATATATTCATAATATATATATATATATATATATATAATTGATAAATGGAATAAAATACACTGTTGATGGAGACGGTAGGTCGTACGTACGCATGAACGTTATTTTCGTTTCCTTATTGAATTGAATTGAAGTAAATGACATATATATATATATATATACATAAACCCACTAGAATTATTATGTCATATATTTAATTATTAATTAAGTCATATACTTTATAATCATTCTTGAATTGTTAACATGGAGAATGAATCCCATAGCATCATGGAGATGACAATCTGTACGTACGCACGAGTGATGATATCGTTCATATAATTATTGAATAGAATTGGAGTGGATGATATAATATCTCAGAATTATTAATATGTTATAATAATCATATATAGGAATTATTTCCACCATTATACCCATCCATTTAAGGTGGTGGTGGAGCAATAGATTACACCACGGCGTGGAGACGGTATGTCATACGTACGCAGGCGCGGTGATTTCGTTTTTTGTAGGATGGATATAAGGTGAAATAGGTTTGTTTCATATTTATAATAACATATAAGTGTATTATTTATACTGATGTTATTACTTTATTATGAAACAACCGAAGAAGTATAAGAAGAATGAAACATGAAAGAATCGGTAGAAGAGATTACCTCTTCCTCGACGTGCCTCTTTTAAACTTCCTCTTAGGGCACTACAGTTGGTCTTTTGAGAAGACCAACACCTATATATAATGTAACTATAGAGGTTTATAAGAGGTGTTTTCATGGGTTGGCCGAGCATTAATGCTCAAAATGGAGTGAAGATGAGAGGGAGGAGGTGCTCTTTTATAAGAGAGGAGAGGGGCACTTTTCGAAACCTCAAAAATATTAATTTATAATAAACTCAAACCCAACATAAAAACTTCCAAAGTGACTGAAATTAAGAAATGAGATAATATAGGGTTGTAATCTCATCATCCAATCAAATTTAAACATGTTTTGATTTTATTTTAAACCTTATCATTCTGATTTATCCTTATTTAATCTATTTAATTTTATTTGTAGTAATAATGTTATAAATTTCAAATGGTTGTAAATACTTACTTATGTCTTGTTAATTGTAAATAATTGGATACATTATTACGTGGTCGACCATATAAATTTTAATTTGTAATTTATAAATATTTTTGTGATTTTTAAACACTTTAATAATATTTTATTTTTATAAAATACAAATGGTGTCAATTTTGACACAATTCATTTATTTGAATGTAAAGAAAATCCAAATAGAGGATATATTAAAACCAAAATATTTAATTGATTCCTAACATGTCATATTCATATAAAAAAGTCTTGTAGAAAATTAATTAGTTTATATAATATTTATTTTAATATTTTTAAAACCATTTATTTGATATTTCTCTTAATAAAGTAATTAATACAACATTTTTGTATAATTATTTAATATACTTATTTGTTGCATAAAAATTAAAATTAAAATACTATGATTTATATAAATCTAATATGTTTTATATCAACAATTTTATTCAAATTTATCTTCTAATAAACAAACTATTAAAATGTTATCTTTATTAAATTATGAAGGTGAAAACTTTGACATCATTTAAAATAAAATAATATAAATGTCATAATCTGTTTTATAAGCCTCCAAATGGTCCCCAAGTCGACCCTTGAAAGATTAGGGTATATATATACTCAACCAATAAGTTTGGATCATGTTTTTTCCCCTTTTTTTTGGTATTATTATTTTAATAAAAACTATATTATTGATTTTTCACTAAATAAATAATTCCTGCATCATTAATATATAAACTATTAATGTAATTATATATTTCTTAAAAATCACAAATAAATTTACATGATAAAGAAAAAATATTATCTTTCAAATGAGAATTTATAATCTAATTTATATTATGTATAACCTTATATTAAAATTGCTTTAATTTTTAAAGTTTGAGTGAGACATATTTCACTTTCTTTAAATCTAATAAATTAATGGTCTTAATCACATCCAAGTGGGTTCCAAAATATACCATTTCGACCCAATTATATTTTATAACGAAATATAATATTCCAATTAGGTTAATACTACTGTTAGGGTAATTTTATAATATTATTTTTACCCTTAATTACCTAATTGACCTTTAACTATAGTAAATAAAATTTACCATAGTTACAATTCATAATGCCTAAAAATAAAAAGTTGCCTATCGGCATAATTTTGATGTATTGATCCCAAATATGGAATCCATTTTTCCAAATTCAATACAAAGAAGTTGCAGTATTTAATTTTAAATTTATAATGTTGTTGAGAAAATAGGTTTTAAAAGTTAAAACATTACAAAAGATTGAAATGTTTTTACCTATGAATTCATTGTAAAATCAATTATAATGACTTAAATTATATTAAATGGTAAAAATATATTTTATTTAAACTTTAAAACCATTCAATATTATAATTTAACCTTCTAAATTATCTCGATGAAAAAAGTTGTTTTTAATTAAAATTTAGCATATTTTTACAATTAATCAAAATATGATTGTTATCAGAAAAATGACAAAATTTTATCCAAAATAAATTTTTATATCCTGATTCCAAGGGTAAAGTTTTATTTGTCAAATTGAACTTATAAAAATGTAAAAAACTAGATTTATAGTGGGTTCTCTATCAAAAGGCAGAAGAATTGTTTTTTTTTAAAAAAACTACTCTACCAAAAAAAATTATTTTATTCTCATACCATGTTCTAGATAATGTGTAAGATGAATGATAATGTTATAAAATAAAAAATGTGGTTAATAATATTCATAAAACCTAGTTCATAATAATATTATAACAATATATCGTTGTTTAGTGAAACTCAGTATTGCGTACAACACACACTATTGAGGAAGGTCACTCTTGCGTGAAACACAAGCCAAGAATATTGTTTCTGTAAAATACAAGCAAATACGGTGTTGCATATAGTGCAAGATAATTTTGGTGGAGCATAAAACACAATACATAAATTAAATTAAGAAGAATATTTCTCATAAAAACTCAGGGTGTTACATTGTGTCCCATCCTGTGATGATTTTTGGTTAGTTTTTCTTCATTAGATGTAGAAAATGTTGGTGTGACATTGATAGTGTTCCAAAATTGGTTGTGGTTGGGTTGTTTGTGTGAACTAATAGGTTTGAAATTGGGTGAGAATATTATATACCCATGTTCTCTTGTTTTTTCTTATATATCCTACCCATGTTATATTATCTTACCAAAAAGCAAATACCCTAGGAGATTTTACCTTACATCCATGATTGGGAGGATACGGATGGCTAAATACCACTCTCCCCACATCTACTTCTGGCAGTATATTCTAGTGATAATAATAGTGGATGATGAGATATGGTGTGGGGGTCATTCATGGTAAGAGGAAAAAAGGTTGACTTCTTACACGTTCATGATACTTATTTCTCAAGTTAATTTATATGTGACATTCGGATGGTTACATATGATTTTATGTCGGCTTGGGGTTATAAGAGAGGATATAATGTTGGTTGCATCATTAGTAGATATGGAAGGGATGAGAGAAATGGAATTATTCACATTCTGTGAGAGCAGAAAACTGGTGGGGAAGTAGTTGTCGGGGGCCTAAATAAAAAAAATATGATATTAATATACAATCCTTTGATTATTGATTTTTTGAGAGAGGATTGTTGAGGCTGGAGGGAGAAGATGACCCTTATAGGTGATGGTTAGTTCTATTATTTATTTACCGAGACATTATTATGGGCTCTTCAATTTTTCATGAGAGAATTTGGATATAATCCAATTAATTATAAATGATATGATTACCCTACATGTATATAAACTAGTTTCCAGGTTTCTAATGGGAATTTAGTGATTAGTATAGATAATATTGTCTCTGTTCATGGGGTGTTTTGGTTGCTACTACAATTTTTTTGTTACTCCTTTATCTTTGAAAACATTCGTATCTATTACATATTCATGAATTTGAGATATTATTTACATGGGTTAATTTCTATTTTATATTATATAATGGTATTATTAGATGATTTTTCATGTTATATTTTAGTCTATTTTATTATATTGAGATTAATTCCTCCCATTTGATTGTTTTATACCCTAGTCATTAGTCACTAGCCTGGGGCCTACTGGGTGTGATACTCAATGGTCACTCCTCGTCACTGCCAACTTGAGTGGGGTATTAGTGGATGTAATTCATTAGAATATTCAATAGAATAAATATTATACAACTAAATTATTACTAGAATATTGAATTATAATTGGCCTCTTTTATTGGTCATTTTCTTTTTAGTAACTCTTGGCTATGAAAAACATGTTTTTAGTATGACACGTATTTCAAGAACAATCACATATGATTTGTGATATATTATTGTGTGTAATTATTTTAAATTTAATATAAATTTAGGTATTTTATTTTTGTAGGACACCTAATTCAACCATTCTCATTAGAGTAGGCTCTTATGGATTTACATCAACTACGACCAATTTTTTTAAATCAAAACCCACACCTTATTTAAATTTATTCTTGATGTGTTTATTTTGAATGTAATCCTATAATTTTTTCATTATATCTATATGTTTCTATTTTACATTCTATACAACTACACAATTAAATATCTTGATGTCATCCTGGGATTCAATGGTCTCTCAAGATCTAAAATATTTCATCATATATAGATAATAGCTTATTTAAAATCCATGATATGTAAGAAATGATAATTCATAATTTAAGTCAAAATTTCAATTATTTATGTCTAATCATTGATTTTAATATTGTACATAAATAACTTCTATATGATCTTTGACTTCTTAAATTTTAATCTTTTAAATTAATAATTCAATATTTATTTATATTTATTTTAATATCTTTATAGATTGTCTTTAATCATGGACCACACAGTTTTCTTTATTCATTTTACCTACCCAAATATCTATTTCCTCCATTGAATCCTCCAAATTAACCTTAATGTCCAATATTCCATTAATTCTAGATTTTTCACCATCATGGTGTTATTATATTTGTGTCTTTTATATAAAATTAATAATAATTTATTTGTTGATGTATTTGTTGTCCTCAATTCCTATTGCATCCATTTCTTATGAGCTAACATATTCTTATAAGTGAAGCATTATTTTACAAAGAATCTATTTTATGAAATACTATTTAATTTTACATATTTTAATGATTTCCTTGTAGGAATATAATTCTCATCATCATCTCAAAATTTCTTGAGATTATTTTCAACGAGGTTCCCAACCTTTCCACATTTAAGGTATGTGAGTGGATGTTTCTATCTTAGACCTTTGGGTAATTATCTTATACTAGGGAGGGGTAGTTTCATATTTTCAGTCTGATGTTTCTCTATTATACCTTAGGGTCATGGTTTTTATTATGTCCATGAAGTCTTTTGTGGGTTTCCCATCTTCCCATAAAAGGATATTCTATTATAATAAAAAAAATTGATGGCCTCTGGGCCAATGGATGGATGGATATTTCCATTTGATATTTCATTTTCTACATTTTATATATTAAAAATGAATTAAATAACATTAAAACCTCTCACTTATTTAGTAATGTCATCCATTGAGAGCTTCTTGATTTTCATTAACACAACTTCTTAATAATTATCTATTTCCACGACTTTGTTATCATAATTCCTCATTTTATATGTAACATGTGTGCTTTGAAGAATATCCTATATCACCTTCTATAGATCAGTGTCCATGATCACCCAAATGTTTTTTATTGAATTTATTTGGAAATATAATCAAGAAACTCTTTATGATCATAAAATCAATAAATATTTCCCCAAATTCATTCAGGTCCTCCAAAATAACATTTACCAGACTGTTGAAGGCTTAAACAGATTTATTTAGATGTATCCTCGTGTGTAAATACTTGTTTTATTGAACCTATAATTTAGCTTCATGTACCTCTATGTATCCTTCATATATGATGAAAAATCCTATATAGCATTTGAGTATTTTAACAATTATACCTTCATCAAGATTGTTGTTGGATAACAGTTCATTAAACACACTGATTCCTTTAGTGTAGACATCCATCTCTTTGTAACATCTCTATGATTAAGCTCTCTTCTATAGGTTAGATAAATTTAATGAATATAAATTGTATAAACATCCATTCATATGTTTCTTTAATAGTTTAAAATTTTATTCTTCTATAAATAAAAATTATTTACATCCAATATCAGAATCGCATTTTGATTCAACAAAACAATATATTATAAAATATGAGATTTCACAAATTATAGACCTTAAAATATTATTCCACTTATTGGTCTTACACTAGAGAATATACCCAGATTGGGTGGGGTGTGAATATGTGTATGAGAGTTTAAAACAATTCCCTTATTGTTCTTATTCCACTATGTGATGAAATAAAATTTTCTATTTTTCTAATAAATATGTATAATAAAAATAAAATCATGTGAGAAGAACAATTATTTTTACTTAGTTCACACTTACTGTGGTACATTCAAGGAACACAGACAAAGATGTATGATGGTGTACCAAAATCCACTAAATTGAACTTCTATTTAAATTTTGGGATAAGAAAAATTGTACCACTAGGTTTATAAGAAATTATAATAGAGAAAAAAACTACTCTTTCAACTGAAGTGACCTCAATACTCTTCCAGAAAGTTCATTAAATAATCTAAACCATCTCATAAATTATTTCACTAGAATTTGTGTGATGCTGAATTTTTTTCATAAAATAGTTCAATTTGCCTTTAATATTTCAGATTTAATCCATGAAAGTTATTTTATGATTAAAATATTATAAATTTAATTTAATTGTGTAAGTTATTAATGAAAAATGATAATTACAAAAATCGTTATGATTCACCATTGGTCTATGTAATATATTCAAAATAATGTATGGAATAGGTAATTTTATCATTGAACTTCATAGTCCATATAATTTCAATTTGATACCAACTGATCCATACAATTCTTTTTCTCCATAAGATGGTCCAAATGATTTCATAATGAAACTCCATACATTTTCAAAATATAGGGGTTAACCATTTTGATCATATTTAAATACTTCTTCTCTAAAAAACTAGTTTATTAGGGGATTATTATACGAAAATGACCCTAATAATATTTTCAATAGAGTATTACCCTTCATAAATTCTTATAATATTGGTCTACACATGAATTATCCACCATAAACTATGTTATACAGTGGCCATATAAGAGAACCCATTTATAGTTCTTGAGTAACATAGACTCTATTTCACAAATTAATAAGATTTTTTTACTTTTATGTAATTATTTCACAACATCCTGCCATTATATAATTTTTAGTGGTATATTTTATCTTTTTAACTCTTTAAAGAAAATTTGGATTCATGTAATTCTTCCATGGATATGAATAATTCTTCCATGGGATTTCATCATTTTCTACAAATATTCCATAAAATATTTCCTTTGACTCTAAATTTTCATGATCAATAAAAATATTAGAAAAAATTATAGAAATCATCTCTTAATGAATGTGTCAAGATTCGTGATTTTTGAATCATTTTACCATTAATTATAAATAGGCACAACTTAATACCATCAAAAACACAGTTGGTATATTTTTTCTAACATACTACTAGTTTAAACTATTTAAAAATAATACCTATCCCAATTTGTGAGGTATCAAAATATACTATGTATATATTACCTGACTTTGGTAAGTTCTATATTAGTGATGTGGTTAACATAATATTATGTTTTTTAAAATATAAATCACATTAAGCATCCCAATGAAAGATAACAATTTTATAGTCAGGGATGTCATTAGTTCTATTATTTGAGAGAATTAATTGACAAATAAATATTGTTATCCATCCCACACAAGGAAACTATCATCGTCAAACATGTTTGTGATAATATCCTAATTCATCATCACTTATTCTTTTTAGGATCCAATGATATTCTAACTATAAACACTATTTAACCCGAAAACATTACATATTGAATTTAAATACTATACATTCACTTCTATTAAATATATAAATATCCTAAAACATATATAACTCAATATTAAAGTATCTTTATGATCCTCCCTTGATTGAATGTATAATCTCACGTCATTAAAAAACACTACCATAAAAATCAACATATGAGTTCAATATCATGTTTATTAGGACCATAAACAATTCAGGTGAATTTATTACTTTAAAAGTATTAATAACAAACTCATAAAACCTATACTAGATCATTAATTTAATCTTTAGTATAACCTAAACATATATCATGAGTTGATTGTTCCTAGATCTCATATCAATCTCTAGCAACTATCATACACCTCTTAGATAATCAAATTAAACACTATTCAAGGAAATGAGTTTTAGTTCGTAATCATCATAGGATTTGACATTCAGTAATCCAAAAATAGTTTAATGGAATCATCGACAATATTTTATTATGAATATAGGTACTCTCAAGGTATATATACTATGATATAAATATCATATCCTTTAGGTCTCTAGGATAAAATTCATTACCCCTAACTCTATTAGATCTATATAATATAGAGGAATTGATATATGATCTATTATAGAAAGTAAATCGATTATTAAATCCACCTCACTCTCTCAAGGTAATCTCAAATAGCCTACAATTAATATTTTGAAAAACTAATCAATAATTGGAGTTATAACATACCTCTATACCCCTTAAAATTTTCTCAAACCTCAAAAAACTATGTACTCTATGATGTCATCTATCAGGATGAGGTCAGGTCCACCCCAACCCTCATATACATCTATATCTCTTATGAATGTATAATAATCACTAATTAGAAATGAAAATCACATAGTCATCAAGTAAAATTCTACATGAAACAAAAAAGTATCATAGTAAATCCATCTCAACTATGATATACAAATTTGTCATATAAATAATTGGGATATACCATAGATATTCCTATAGACTTATAGGGAATGTTCAAAATGTTCATATAATTTAAAAATATACCTTCTTCCCAAATGTATTATATAATGACCCATTCTTTACATACATAAATATTACATATTTCAAGATGAATATTCAATACATTTCACAAAAACCCTCCGGATGACTGTAACGGCTTAGAGTCTTTAGAGACTAGATACACAGTCTTCTTATTTCATGAATGATATTCAAAATCTCCCATAAAGATCTTCCCATGATTTAATCTTCTTATATATACCCTACATAAAACCATTATTCAAAACATAGGGAAAGAAAACATAATAAAGGGTCATCTAAAATGATCAGTTAGGTTAAAAAAAGGAGATATCAACATTTCATGACCATAAGGGTATGAGAACATGAGATTAACATTTCAAAAACTATAGAATTCATATAATAGATCACAAACATGATGAATTTCATAATTTTTGGCAGTTTATCGGACTTGATTCGTATTGGAATAAAATAATATGAGCCAAGAGAAGATATGATGACATGGGAAATTGATTTTTGGCATGCATATAAGAATAGAAAAACATTTTCATACTAGTCAAGGCTCACTTAAAAGGATAACATAGTGGAATGGTTTCACTCCCTAAACCATCATAGTAGTCAAGGTTCACTGCCATTACCATCATTGAGAACAAAGTCCCAAGCTAAAGTAAGTTCACTCCTCATTCCAGTCCTATATTTTGCATGATATATAATTAATTTCCAAATTCATTTGAGGGATATATAGGTCACAGAAGACCCATAATAAAGATCATAAATATGTTTTCAATAAGATAATAAAATATTCATCAAATCATAACCCATGAAGTGAAGTGGGTGTCATAAATATTTTATCATATCCTATCCTATCAGTAAAACGCCATTCTAGAAGCTCGATATGGTGAATTATTTTATTACATTGGCATGGTTACAAGTAATAAAATCCTAAAGGACTGATCAGTTTATAAGTATTTTAAGACCAAATTACATTCTTGATACCCATAATACATTCGGGAAAAAAAAATAATACATGATACATAATAAAATAAACTAAACTACATCCTTGAAAAATTATTCAAATTTTTCTTCTTCATAACTCAAGGAAAGGAAATATAAGAAAGGGGTGATCTCAGATGCTTATTTAGGGTAATTAATATTGTAACAAAGCATAAATAATAAGGCATATTGAGTAACTAAAAGTATACATTCCATTAAACCATAATCTTTAGAGTAATATGGACGGAATATAATTTAATTAAATAATTCTATAATAAAACATAACTACAGATATTCTACCAGTCTAATAATACCATGTACTATCAATTAATAGTTTTATAATGATGTAATATATAATGTGAGTCATTATAAACATACTTCCAAGGCTTCAGACAAGACACCATATATAATTGCTAGAAACCCAATCTAGTTTGTCTCATGAGACATGTTGATGCATCGAGGGACTATAACAGGCCTCTCCCATCACATAATAAGTTCAATAAATTTCTTAGATTAAAATTATGAAACATAAACTATAAAATATTCAAATTGAAAAAAACAGCATATGAAAAGTGAATAATTTTACTATAAACCATGAATGGTATCAAATAGGGAATCTATAATCAAAGTGGTCATAAAAACATAAACATCATATGTATATGTTATAATGAGAGATAAAAAAAATTAATTACAAGATTAAACAAAGAAAATTTACATAGATGAAGATACCATTGAATAATTATTAAAGAAAATATTATATAAACATTTAAATGTGTCTCATACCACATTGAAAAATTTAAATCATAATCCCCATGAAGGAATAATAAAATGAAACTTATAATTTAATGAGAATATGAATAAACATGGTATGATATATTAAATGGAAGTTTATACACCACACACATAAGGAATAAGTGGTGAACAAGGCATATATCTCATAGAAGTAAAATTTAGATGAAAAACCACCTTTTTACCTTGGAAGGAAGAGTTCTTTTAGAAAATTATTTTTATTTGTCACAAAATCGTATTGTAAACATATATATCACGGAAAAAAATAGTTTTTTAAATTGAAATTATATTTTTTCAGAAATTATGCCCCACTAAAGTGAAGTCAAGTAAAAAAAGTTTTTAATAAACTTTAGAAATAAAACCTTTTAGTGAGGTTTAAGGAAAATATTAAAGATATTTTAAAGTAGAAATAAATGTTTTTTCATAAAAATTTAAGTGAACCGAGATTTTTTATTATTATAAAATTTGTGATTTTATAAAAATAATTATGACATAAAAAAATTATATAGTGCACTTGAAAATGGGTAAGAATTTGGGAAGTTTCCTTTAATCAGGATTGCTTATCAAGAAGAATTTAGAAGGGAAACATATTAAATCATGTTTTCTCCTATTAAAGAATAAAGAAAGTATATGGATATATGTTTCTGGAACATATTCACATATTATTGAATAATTATAAAAAATATTCAAGAATTACTTCGGGGTAAAGAGATAGATATTGTAACCTGAATGAAAAATTGGGGTTCGGGAAGAAATCCTTACCACTTTTTTAACAATCGAATCATACATACAAAAATTAATAATCATTCAATGAATAATTTAATAACATTAAGATAATGATATTAATCATATTAAATATAAAATTACAGTATAAATACATCACATATAATTAATAAGTGGTGAATAATGTAAATCACACAAAAATAAAAGTTAGACGAGAAACCCCTTACATTATATTCGAATATTTTCCCCACTTGACCTTTTATATTGGATAATAAAATTAAATACATTAATTAATTGACTAATAAAATTTTAAAAATTTATTATATTCATAATTGTATTCTTAAGTTCATTATGGCTTTATTGATGAGTTATAGAGTTTAATTTTATCATTAAAGAGCATTCATTTTCTTGGTTTTCATGATCGGTTTTCTTGTTTATAAGTGATAAGGTTCATGTAAATGGATATAATTCTAAAAAATTATAATTATATGTTGTTAATGAACATATATATGTTTCATTTATTTTATATATAGTTTTTTCTTATGCATGAGTATGAATCATTATATAACACATTATTTATAATCATTTAGATTAATTTTAGTGGTTTTACATCACAATAAACACATTTTGTTTTATAATTTATTATTATGTAAATATCTTAATTGTAGAAAACAAAAAGGGTTTTAATATTACTTTTAAAATTTATTTCAACCACTAATTTTTTTTAAGAATATTTTTGTAGATGGTGAAAGAAAATGAAAACTTGTCGTCCTTGAAGGTGATGAAATAACACCTCACGGACGATGCTTCCATTTTTTGAATAAAAGATAGGGGAAGGGGTTTTATGATGGATTATTAAATTATCATAACAAAACTACATTATATGAAAGATACTATAGTTATAATACTATTTTTATGAGGGTAGGTTAGTAGAGAATAATAAAATAAAGGAACTTGGAAAGAAAATTAAAGGAAAAGGAAGAGGATTTTACCTCTTTAATCCTCTCCCTTGAGAAACTCCTTGGGGGAAATGGTTTTGGTATTTTAATGATAACAAGAGCTCCTAAACATGTGGGAGGGACTTGGAAAGATTATTGGGTATAGATTTGGCAAGTATCAAAACCTATAAGTTGTGAGGAGAAGGGGTGGTGAAGAGTTGTATTTGTAGTGGAGGAGAGTGGTGTTTTTTGATTATTTTAATTGTTTGTTCATAATTTTAGAAAAAGACAAGAACTAGTGTTTATTATTGTGATAAAATATAGTAAAAATTCCATGTGAGTTTGAAATAATGGTTATTAACTCATTCTTACATCATTAATGACTCAAAAATTTATGTACTTAGTAATTATCATAAATTACTGTAATTTACTATTCACTAAAAATCCAAGTATTGTTGAAAAATACCAAAAAATAACCATAACCATTTTTTGACATATAAAATTAAAAATCGAACTACATTTTATGAAAAAATAAATAAATATGTGCAATTATATTTTTAATTAAAATCATCTTTTACATGAAAAATATAGATTTTAAAATTACAACTGATTTTATAACACTTTATAAAATTAACTAAGGTCTCATAAAATTGACATAAAATCATAAGAAAACAAAAAAAATTAATTTATGGATACATTTTATGAAAATAAATTTTCTTTTAAATCATTTTTTTATTATAAATATGTAAATAAATATTTATGACTACCAAAAATACCAATACTTAATTATAAATTTTTAAAAATTTAATTACTTATACTATGATATAATTATATCATATATTCGTATATAATATTGATAAAACAATTATACATTCATGGGTGAGGTTACTATAACTTTTTCCTATTTACTATTCATAAGGGTCATATTACTATTCATAATGGTAACATTACTATTCTAAAGGGTCAAGTTAATATTCACCAAAACAATTAGTTGATCTTATCAGACTGTATATGTATTACTGATTGCAACCATGTATGTCCATTTTCCTAAATTCAATTCATAGATGCATGAAAATTATTTTTAATGCTAATCCTATAAGATTATAAAGAAGGCGGAAAAAAGTACGTTCAAAAGTTCAATAAGTCTTTATATCTAACATCAATATGAAAATGATTCCAATGTTCTAAAATAAATTAATATATGTATAAATGATCTATTGTGACATTGAAAATCATTTTATAGTATGATAATTATTTTAATGAAAAAAATTATTTTTAACAAAAATGAAGTATTTTTCACTATTAATCAAAAAATGAAACTTCTCAAAAAAATACTAAAAATTAACCCTTATTTAAATTGGAAAAAATGTTTTTTATTTTACCAAGAAATATATATTTCATTATAAATATGTTTTATTTATATGTAACCATTATAAATGACATTTAATAGTAGTTATTACTATTAGTATTACTATGTTTAACAACTAGGTTATAACTATCTTGTTTGAATAATTATAATAATAATGTGTTGTTTCACAGAGACTCAGTGTTTTAGGTATTACATTCTAAATTGAATTTATTTGTAAATATTTTTGGTGTTAAACTATCTAAAAGATAAGTTTTTATAATCATTTCACCATTTCATCATAGAATAACCCATAAAAAGAAGTGGGTTTCATAATCATTTTATCATGGTATAACCAATTGAAGGGAAATAGGTTTTATAAATATATTGTAATCATAAAAATAAACCATTCAAGGAAATAATAAGATTGGTATACTTGGATCAAATCACTAGTAAATCAATCATAATATAAAAGGTGTAATCTTTGATGTAAAATGATCTTGAAAGATAACTTGGAACATTTATAGAGAAATGTAACTTTTAATTGAAAATCACTTTTTGAAACTAAAAATTCATAATTTTTTTGGATATAATTTTAGTTGAAAATAAACTTTGATACTTATAATGGATGATTTAACAATCATTTAGAACATTTCTTATGGACAACATTTAATCCACTTTGAGAAAATATTTTTTAAAACCTAAAACGTTTTCGAAATCATATTCTTTTAAAATATATTCCAAAACATATAAAGGAATCATCAAATCAAATAATAGTAATAATGGTTGGAAATTTAATTCATGTCATACATGTTAAAACAATGTTTCCTTTCACATTTTTGGTAATATAAAAATTGGAATTATTTAGAATATGAGATGAATTTTCATTTCAAAAAAATTTTGTAATAATATTCATGGGTAAAAATGTCTTTAATAAATAATTTGATGATTGTTAAAAATATATTGATGTCATTTTTTGAAAATTTTTTTTTGGAAGAAAATATTCTTCTTTTCAAAAGAGATAAATAATGTTTATTTTACATAATTTTTTTTAATATTTAGAAAATAAAGGGAGAAGAAAATGTAAAAATTTAATTTTTAATAAATAACCTGTGGATAAGAAATATCATGTGTTTATTCAATTGTAGTTAAGAATATTTCATTATCAGAAGAAAATGATGAGATTGTATTATAAAACGCTTTCTACTTTTGTAAAATTTATTCTTAATCCCCATGAAGTAATAAATTTTAATTAAACTTAAAATATCAATATAATAAATAAATTCATCATATGAAATGTCAATGGGGCTTTATATGCATCTAATAAAAGAAAGGTTTATAACATTACCTATGTTTCAAGGAAGTAAAATTGTGACAAAATACCCTTACCTCTTTTGTAAATTTTAATCCATGAATACCATGAAAGAGATATTCTAAAATCGATATATAATCAAAATAATTTCAATAGAATCATTATATAATACTTTCATGCCTGAATGGCCTGAAGGACTTCATTTTTATTGATTTTTGATAACCCCCCTTTCAAGGGATGAGGGGGAACAATTACAAGGCTTGTAGGCTCTGAGATTACATGGCCCGTAGGATTCAGAGATTAAATGACCCGAAGGTCTTAGAAAATTCAACTAGACTATCTACAAGGATCTACCCCTCCATAGCATTAACATCATGATAGTAGCTCTCCACCTTCGCATGGTCATCTAGCTAGGCTCCTCGTGAAAGCATGGGATGGTCCTGATGGCATAGCCAGACCATCTCATTATTACAAATCCATTTGGCTCTGCTCTGGTGACTGCACCTACTCTGAATCCTCTTCTGGGGCTACAAATTTTTTTGTTGTGTGTCTGGAGCAACTACATGTGGCCCAAAGGCCTTGAGGTGGCTTGAAGGCCATAAAGGAGGCCTGAAAGCCTTACTAACCTGAATTCATAGGTGACCTGAAATCCTTAAGGACTCCAAGACCAAACCAGTGGCCAAAGGTGAATAATTCCAGCTATTATAGTACCGAGAAGTACCTGCTACAGTGCCTGCTATAGTACCTGCACAGTGTACAGTCCCTACTACATTACCTAGCGTAAATATTCCTCTACCTGGTTTTGAACCTTGGTATTATGGATTCACTTAAGGATACCTCACTAACTATGATGATTCTCATGTGAAATATAACAATTTCATGGGAAATATATACAGAATATAAAAGAAATATGTGGTGAATATGGAATATGTTTTACAGAATAAAAAAGTTATATGAAAATACCATACATGAAGGCCTTCATTTTTTTTGATTTTTGATAACACCCTTTCAAGGGACGAGGGGGAACCCTTATAAGGCCCGTAGGCTCAGAGATTACATGGACCGTAGGCTTATGAGATTACATGACCTGAAGGTCTTAGGTAATTCAACCAGACTATCAACAAGGAACTGCCCCTCCCCAGTATCTGCGTCATGATAGTAGCTCCCCACCATTTCATGTCCGTCTGGCTAGGCTTCTTGTGCATGAATAGGATTGTACTGATGTCATAGCCATACCCTCTCATTCTGATAATCCATTTGGATCTTCTCTGGTGAGTGCACCTGCTCAGAATCCTCTTCTGGGGCTGCTCCATTTTTGTAGTGTGTCTAGGGCAACTACATGTGGCCTGAAGCCCTTAAGGTGGCCTGAGGGCCATAAAGGTGGCCCGAAATCCCTTCTGACCCAAAGTCCTGGGTGTCCTGAAATCTTTAAGAACTCCAAGCCCAAACCGGTGGCCCAAGGTGAATAGTTTCAACTACTACAGTAAGGAAGAGTACCTGCTACAGTACCCGCACAATGTACAGTTCTGCTACATTACCGCACAATGTACAGTACTACTAAAGTGTCTGCTATAGTACTGCTATAGTACCTAGAAATATTCCTCTACCTGGTTTTGAACCTGGGTCTTGTGGATTCACTTAAGGATACCTCACCAACTGGGTTGAGGCTCATGTGCAATGGAAATACCCTACCATATGTCTCAATTTCCTTTATACATTTTTGAATCTCATATATAATAAATATAATTTTATTATAAAACTATTAAGGGGAAAATATTATATATATATATATCATACCATATATTATTTACTTTTAATATTTTATTACCCATTTATTAATAATTCAATGTTCATGTCATGTTTTGGGTAATAATAGATTTGTTTTTTATGTATGTTTTGATTTGGTATTTTAGGTCCTATTACATTAATCAAGGTTCAATAATATCCAAAATTTCCACCATGATATAAATATCATATATATTCATTATATATTAATTTATATTAATAAATAAAATTTATTTATATGAAATGAAATTCATTGATCATGGAGACAGTTGGTCGTACGTACGCATCAATGTTGCTTCCATTTTCATGATGGATGAATTGAAAGAAAGGTAAATACTATATTTGTTTTAAGTAATCATCTTCATTTCATATATATCACGTTTTTTATTTTAACATTTCCTTATTACCTTCCATGTAAAGCGTATGTGAATAATGAATCACATCGTTTCGCAAGGCGGTAGTCCACCGTACACATAAACAATGTTATTGTATACCCCGTGGGATGGAAAGTAAGAACGTATATGTGATATCATAAATAATTAAGTATAATTAAGTCACAAATATTATATATATTTTTGTAATCTATGCTTATTACTAACCTAGTAAATCAAAAATAAAAAAACATTGCATCGGTTCGTGAGGCGGTAGTCCATCGTACACACGAGTGACATTATTATCTTCCCAAAAGGTTTGTTAGAAAGTTTTAAAAGGTGTTATTATAGTTTTTGAGGTATAATAGTATAATAAATATCATATATAAATATTATATCTATCATTATATCTATCTATGAAATGTGGCGATGGAAAATAAGTAACATCGGTTCGTGGGGTAATAGTTTGTCCTGCACACGAATGATGATTTCATATCCCATTGGAAGGAATATGAGATGTATATAGGTAATTCACCTATCATAAAAAATAACTATATATTTAATATAATTATGTTATTATATCATAATTTTTAATAATAATTTAAGGAGGTGTTAGAGGAAATAAAATAGAATGCTAGTGTAGGGATGTAAACTCTTATTCAGATCACTTGTTTTGGTTTGCATCAAAATCCTTACTAGGTTGGATTGATGGCCAATATAGGGATTCCTCGATAATAGGATTTAATTAATGATGGTATTTTTTGGGTATTTTCTAATAAAAATGGATCTGAATGTGTTAATAGGATAGGAGAGGGGTGGTCTTTCATAAGTGAGGTGAGTGGCACACTTTTTTTTAAAGTATATGGATGTTTTACGCAATACAAGAAAATCAAAAATGATCCATTAATATATTAATAATATATATGATCTAAATATGATCATAAAATTGGTTTTGTAATTTTTTTTCATTTTTAGCCCTCATATTTTTTGTTTAACCCCTAGGAAACACAATTTCCCTTTAGCCGCTGTAATTTTTTTTACTATTTTAACAATTCATTAAGGTAAAAAAATATGTTGAACATAATATACAATATAAGATATTATTATTTCAAATATAGAATCTATTTTTTCAAATTCCATTCATATAATTATAAAATTTTAATTTACAATTAATCCTGCAAACTTGATGAGAAAGAAATTTTCCAATGAGAAAACGTTCAATAGATTAAAATGTTTTTATACAAAAAATTTATTTGAAATTGAATCAAATGAACTAAATTAGACACATAGATATATAATTTTACTAATTTTACATTTAAAAATATCTTAAAATAATTTTTATTCGATTAAATGTTTGAAAAGAAATGGAAATTCTTAATAAAAATAATTAATTTTCATTATTCATAAAAAAATTATCTTTTTAGAAATACATAAAAAATTCAACCGAATAAAATTTTGAAATTGTGATTTAAAAAATTATTTTTAATTCATAAAATATATTTAATAAATTTTTCATAAAATTATTCTAAAATAATTATGAAAAATTAGAGAATGCATCTTTTTAGAAAAAATCAGTTTTAAGAGTTAAATTGGTTTTATTCGTATCTCTTTTCTAGAAAACACATAATATATATATTATATATTTTATTTAATAGAATTTATATAAATTTCTCTAAAATAATTCACCCAAAGTTATTTTTTAATTTTTTGAGGTAAAATTCTTTTGTGCATATAAAAATACTTTCTCAAAAAAAGTATATCTTTTGTTTTCGAATGGTTTTTATTTTCATTTATAATTAATTATTTTCAAAATATATCATTATATAATAATTTTTAAAACATGTATTTTCAAAATTCATTTATTCATACTCTTATCCACAATTCCAATGTCTAGGTGAAAACTATCATATTAAATAATAATATCTTTATATTTGCCAAATTTCATTTAAACTCGGGGTTGCGTGTAATGAAGGATATAATCAGTGTTGTGTGTAACCAAAGATAAACTCATTTTTGTGTGTTATTAAAGTTAAAATCAGAGTTTTATGTAATTAAAAATATTTACATGAGTAAATATATTTTTTAAAAAATATTCCACAAAATATCATGGTGTTACATTCTACCTCCCTTAAAATGAATTTCACCCTCAAAATTTGTCACATTTGTACCAAAAATTTAGGATACATCAACCTCATTACAACATAAGGTTCCCATGTAGAACAAAAAATTTGGTAGTTCACTACAAAATATTAAACAAGTGATTGGTCGTATTTCATAGAACTTACTCTGCATGATCCAGAATCACCATTGGTTGTTCCTCAATAGAAATATAATGCTCTAGTGGTAAGACCTCTATATTCAGTAAATTTGATTTATTAGGTATGTAATTCCTCAATATAGATACAGAAAACACATTTTGAACCTGATAGAGGTTTGGTGGAATCCTTATGTGATAATCTACATTCCAAATACGATCAAAAAATTCAAAGTTACTGATATACCTAAGGATTAGTTTTCCCTTCTTTCAACCCTGGAGAAATTCATTTAAACAAATTCTCACCAATATAAAATTATAGATCACATCAAATATTATTATAATAATATTTCATTAATCTTTTTAATAACCTTACATGTTATTGGATATCTTTAACCATCTTTTCTATTTCATCCGTTGGATAAGGTCTCAATAGCTTTCTTTCTATAACTTCATTCAAGTACATTGGAGTTGTACACTTATTTCCAAAACAGGATTCATATAGATCCATATAGATACTTGAGTAAAATATATTATTGTAAGAATACTCAACTAGATTAAGGTTTTGATCATGAGACCCTTTTAAATCCATAAAACATGATCTTAGAATATCCTATAGGGTTTGAATTGTTCTCTTATACCAACCATCTGTCTGAGGATAACACACATTTCTTAAAATGAATTCTATATCAAGAGCATACGGAATAATTCAACAGAACATTGAGGTAGACCTCATGTTATAATTATATTTAATTACTCCAATGGACCGAAACCCTTCATTTTTTATTGGTTTTGATAATAAACCATTCAAGGGGTGAGGTGGAACCCATACAAGGCCCGTAGGTGTAAGTAATACATGGTCTATAGGCTTTAGAGAAATTCATTACCCATAGACTTCAAACATTACATACAGCCCAGACTAACTACAAGGAATTGCTCCTCCCCAGCATATTCATCATGAAATCCACTCTCCACCTTCACATGGTTGTTTATCTAGGCTTTCTTTTTCATGCATAGGCTTTTCTCAATGGTAGGTGTCATACCATCTCATTCTTTCAATCTGTTTAGCTTCTGCTGTGCTGAAAGCTCCTTACTCATCCTCCTTCTGGAGCTTATTCCTTGTAGGTTGTCTGGTTTTCATATGTACTTAAGGTGATCTTAAGGCATTGAGGTGTCCCAAAGGCCTAACTAATCCCATAGAGAAATATTGTCTAATAGTGATGAAGTGTGATTTATTTGTAAGGTGATCGACTACAAACCACATAACATTATTCTCGATCTATGTTTTGAGGAGTCCAATGAGAAAATCCATGTTGTTGTTTTTCCCATATAAATTCTAGTATGGATAATGGTTGTATCATCCTCTTAAACATTCATCTCTCTTATTTGACTTGCGGCCATACCAAGTAATGATATATATACCCAAAAGTATTTATCTTTGTGTTGTCCCACTAAAAATACTCTTTAACATATGTGTGTAGTAGAAGCTTTACACGTTTTCCCTTTGGTTGTGGGTCCATTATAGTGACCCCAATTTTCTTACATGGATATTGTATCATTTTGAAGATAAAAAACATAATAGTGATACAGAAATAGGATCCAAATAACTCTATATAAGTTTTACATAATAAAAAATAAACATTTATTTAATTCCTTATTATCTAGCTTCTTAGTGGCACTTTTTTCTCCTTATTAAAAGTAATCACATAATAATATACATAAAATAAAGCGGTGAGATAAAAGCCCAGTAATAGGATAGATAAATAAATGAATCAATATAACATGGGTTAGAATAATCATTATCATAACATCATAATCGTGAGATGGAATATTAGATAAAGGCATGGAATGTGGAAATGAATAAAAATGAAACATCTTGTCTTAGTGGTCAAATACCACACATATTTTTGAATAAAATAAAGAATAATGTTCACACATATTGAGCTTTTATAATGATATACATCACATTACCCAATGCATTGAAGAAATATATAATTTCAGGCACACCCATCACCTCATAACATTAACATCATCATATATTCCTCATAGAACGTATATCAAACTTAAACATAAAATAACCCAGGTAAAGGAAATGGGTTTCATGAGAATTTCTTAAAGAATAAATTCATGAATAATCCTTGTGCTTCCAAAAAGAAATGGGAGTAACATACTTTGTATAATAATCATCAGTCTTGGGTGAAGAAGAAGCATCCTCAAGTGAAGTAAATCATCTGTTTTTAGAAAGAAGAGTTCCTTTGAAAAAATATTTTAATTTGAAATATAATCATATTTAAAGAATTTAGATCCCATAAATGAAAATTAATTAAAATTAAACTATATTTTTTTAATATTAAAATAACATCCACATTAAAAAAATTCATGAAAGAGGAACAACCCAAATATTATAAATTGGGTTTGAGAACCCCCTAACCTTATGTCTGAATGTTTTATTCACTTTACTATCCTAGATAATCAAATAAAATACATTAATTAACAAATAAATAACCTATGATACAATTTATTTTATTTATTATAGTTTTATTATGTTTATTTATGGCCTTTTCGATGTTTTATAAAGTCTATTTTCATAGTTCAGGAGCGTTCATTTTCATGGTTTTCATGATCAGTTTGTTATTTATAAGTATGGAAGTTCATGTAAAATGATAATGATTTTCAATAATTGAAATTATATTTTATTAATTAACATACATAATTTCTAATGGTATTATATTCCATTTTATATATGTAATGGTGATGATTTATTAGATTGAACTCTAATGAAAATGATTTAATTTATTTTTTTAGTTTTTATGACCATTATGAGCTTATATAATTTCATTTAACATCATGTTCATGTATTGTATATAGAATAATATATAACCTATAAGATGTATATAAAATCATATTTAACCATAATAATTATTTTATAACTGTACTTGAAGGCGATGGTGAAAACTGAAAAGACATCATCCACAGTGGTGGTAAATCGACACACCAAAGAAGATATTTTCATTTTTTTTAATAAAAGGAAAATGGAATATATTTGAAGATGAATTATTACATTAACATAATAAAATTACAATATATAAAATATAATGGAGTTATTATTTCACTTGGATAAGTTTCGGTGAGTTGCGGATAAGAAAACAAATGAAATTGAAAATAAATTAAATGAAAAAGAAAGAGAATTTTAACTCTTCAATTTCTTCTCCTTGAGAACCTCCATAGGGAAAAGGGTTAGGTATTTTGATGAGACCAAGGGATCCTGGGTGTGGGGGAGGGGCTTGGGAATAGTATTTTTAAAAACATGGAAAATATTCTTGTCTTGTATGGTGTGAGGATAATAGGCAGAGAGGGGTGGTATTTATAGGGGGAGCGGGTTGTTTTCTCATTATGTTGTTCATTACATTATTATTTTGGCTCAAAACTATGAATAATTTGATCCTTATCACTAAATATATCAAAATTATTAATTATAGTTCTAGATTTTGGTCTTCATTATCCTTACATCAACATTGACTAAATAATTCTTGTATTTAGATTTTATCATAAATTATCATATTCTACTATTCAACAGAAATTCATGTATTTTAGAAAAATCCAAAAAATTCACCCTAACAATTTTTATATGTGCAGAATTTAAAAATAAAATCCATTTTATTATAACAATTTTCTAAATATGAGAAATTTAATTTTTAATTAAAATCATCATTTACTTGGAAACTGCCATTTTTCAATTTATATTTGATTTTATAAAACAATGAAAAATTAATTAAGGTATCATAAAATTATCTTATAATAAGAAAAAAAAATCTTAATTTATGATTATATTATAGAAAAATAAATTTTATTTTAAATAATTTTATTAATTATAAAATTATAATTAAATATTTATGACATATAACAATACCAACACTTGATTAATAATTTTTAAAATATTTATTTATTTATAATATGATATAATTATGAAATATTATCATTTATAAGAAGCCTAAATTTTATTTATACATTCATAGATGATTTTAACATTAATTTTATCATATTACTATTCTTAATGTTCATGTTACTATTCCATGGGTTGAGCTATTATTCCATCAGGATGGGTTTTTAAATTTCTTAAAATGCCTTTTATTTCATCAATTCTTAATTGATAAAGTTTGAATTGTTTTATCAAAGTTATTTTCTATTGTTTATTCTATATGATATAATTATAAAAAGGGAATTTTTATTGATAAAATTTTAGGTTTTTACATTCTCCCCCCCCCCCATGAAGTTTTTCCCTCAAAATTTCATTTTACATACTATTGTTAAAACAAGTGAGGGTACTTATCCTTCATTGCTTCCTCCAGTTCCCATGTTGCCTCTTCATATATATAGTTCTTCAAAATTACTTTTACAAGGTAAGTATTATTGTTTTATAGAACTTTATCTATATGGTCCAAGATCTTTACTTACTACTCCTCATAAGAGAGATCATTTTCCAAGTATACATTCTCTTGGTTTAGTAAATTTGAGGGATCTAGTATTTACTTTATTAAGAGAGATACATGTAATAAATCATGTTCTTGAGGCATGGTTGGTGGATATTTCAGTCGATAGGCCACAACTCCAAAACAATCATGAATATCTATGGGGTCGATGTACCTATAACTCGTCCATATTTTCTTCCTAAATATCATGATCTTCTTCCAAGGAGATATGAAGAGGAATAACATGTCTCTATCCTTAAAATATAGTTCTATTCAATGTCTATCTTCATATCTATTATATCGACATTGGGATTACTTGATGTGTTTCTGAATAGATTTCACCTTTTCTACCATTTATTCGACCATTTTAGGTCCAGAAGCTTATGTTAATGAAATCCATCTCAGCACAAAATTGTTTTATATATTTTCCTACAAAGGGATTCATATGGATCCATTTGGATTCTCATGTAGAAATGTATGTTTTAAGTGAAACTCATCTATAAGAAGATGTTGGTACTTAACTCCTTTTAAGTCCATATAACATACCATCAACATTTCTTCTAGTGTATGAGTAGTCTTTTCAGATTGTCCATTATTTATACGATGATTAGCCATACTGAAGTTCAGATCAGTATTTAGAGCATGTTGGATACTTTTCCAAAACATGGAGGTGAATCTCAGATATCGATCAGTTACAATCAATAGTGGTACTCCATTCATTCTTACCACTTAGTTGATATATATCCCTGTATGTTTATCCAGTGATAATTCCTCCTGAATTGTGATAAATTGAGCTATCTTTGTAAGATGACCCACAAAATCCATATATAATTGTTTCATCTTGATGACTTCATATGTCCAGTAACAAATTCAATGGTGATGTTTTTCCATTTCCATGTTTGTATGGGTAATGGTTCTATCATACCCTTATAATTTTTCCTTTCTTCCTTCACTTACTAAAATACAAGGCACTTTGATGTATATTCAGTGATATTTTCTTCATATTGTCCCACCAAATGTTCTCTGAGGGATTATCATATATATTTGATCTCCCTATGTGATTAGATATACTTGATCCATGTGCGTCATTCATAGATTCTTTCTTTATCTCTATATTGGATGGTACCAATATTCATCATAAAAATTATACATCTCTTTTTCCATCAATTTTAACTCTGAGGATTTCCGCTTGCTCGTGGCATCCACCTTCTTCTGAATTTACACATCATTTCTTTGAGAATCCTTTATTTTCTCCTCGAGGGATGGTTAAGAAATCATTTGAGAAAGGATTAGTGATTTTACTTTATTAATTATTCCCATGACATTCCTTTATAAATATAAGAAGATTGGATACTTCATAATTTTCATTATTGATAATGTTACAGAATCATTTCTATATAGAGAACATGCCACTTTGTTCACTTTTCTAGGATGGTTGTGGATCGAGCATTCATAATCCTTTATGAGATATAACCATATTCAAAGGATCATATTAACATCCACCTATGTGAATATATATTTAATAATATTATGAATATTATATATTTCATACTTCTCCCCATAGAGATAATACCACCATATTTTCTATGTGAAGATCACAGCTTCCAACTTCAGATCATGCCTAGGATAGTTTTTCTCATGAATTTTAAGTTGCCTTGAGGCATAGGCTATCAATTTATCACTTTTCATTAGTACATAGCCTCATCCCTTCTTGGAATCATCCCTGTATACCACAATGAGTTCCCAACTTTTCATATTACTAAGTAATCCAATAGTGATAAGCCTTTTTTCACCCCTTTAAAGTAGTATTGACATTCATTGGTCTAGTAAACGTTTTCTCACTTCTATGTTAGCTTGGTTAGTGGGTTTAAAAATTGTGATAAGTTCTTCAAAAATCACAAGTAATACCCAAATAGACCAAGGAAACTACAAATTTATGTTACAAATGTTTGGACTAGGCCACTCTGAAATTTCATTTATCTTAGAAGTATCTACATATATTTCTTTAATGGTGATAACATTCCTCAAGAATGATACTTCCTCCATAAAAATCACATGTACTATAACTTTCATAAATTTTCTCCCTTCACAATGTATTTAGAATAGTATTCAAATTCTTCTCATGTTTCCCCTTTCTCTAAGAGTATATTTGAATATCATCAATAAAAACTACCAATTTTTTTTGAGGTAATCACTAAAGACTATATTCATTAAGTCCATGAATATTTCTAGATCATTAGTGAATCATACGGGAATAACTATGAATTCATTGTGTCCATACCTCATTCAAAAGGTTTTCTTTGGAATATCATCCTTCCTCACCTTTAATTGGTGATATCTTGATCGATGGTCTACCTTATTTAAATACTTGTCCACATATAGTTGATCAAACAAGTAATATATCTATGGAAGTGGATAATTGTTATTTATAATGATTTTTTTGAGCTCAAAATAAACAATTCAGAGGATCATTGATCCATCCTTATTCTTGATGAAGAAAACTGGTGCACCCCATGGTGAGGCACTCGGGCTTATAAAACCCTCATCTAGATTATCTTGTAACAACTTCTTAAGTTCCTCAAACATAATTTTTTCCATTATATAAGGTGTATTTGATATTGGTAGATATCCCAGAATAATTTCAATTGAGAACTCATCCTCTTGGTCAAGAGGAATACCAGGAAATTCTTCAAGTAAAAAATCAATGTAGTCCCTCATAATGGCCATGTCTTTGATAATTATTCCCTACTTTGTCTCAATCATTTGAGCTAGATATGCTTGCTTATAAGGCAATAATATCTACACTTTAGATGATTAATCCAAATGAGATTCATCTACCTCCTTAAACTTATACATAATTAAAGGATTCCTCAAGATGTGAAGAGTGGTCTCCCTTTCCTGAAATTTGACGGTGTCTTTGTATTAAGAGAGACAATCCATGCCCAATATAGCATCAAACTATACCAAAAGAAGTAAGACCATATTTTCTAGGAGCGATATCCACAAACATTAACTGGGAAGGACTTATATACATTATATTAAATAATTGATCTATTTTCTATTTTCATAGATAACTCAACATCAAAATTTTTAGGAGGTGTTTAAATAGTTCTACTAAATGTTCAAGATATGAAAGAATTCGCAGAACCAGAATCAGATTGTAAATTTTATATTATTGAATGAATAACCAATATACCTATCACTACATAATTATTGGGATCCACCTCATTAGTAGTGAAGGAATAAAATTGCCATTTATATTTTGGCTTTGGTGGATACTGATGCTGATTTCCCTTAAGGAGTTGACTATTAGTACACTAGATTGCATAGTTCCCTTTCTCCTTACAGTTGAAACATTGGAACATGGGTGGTTTTCTTCTTATCTCCTCCACATTTTCTAATTTTCACATCTCTCTTATACATTTATGAAATTGGTTTCTTTCTCTTCCACACTTATAGTATTTATCCGTCCTTTTGAGGTAGTTCATGTGATGCTTCTTCCAACATTTTTGACATGTGTGTGGTTGATATTTCTTTCCACCTTTCTCATTATATCCCCCATCTTGAAAGCACATTTTCATTTCATATCACTGTAGTCATGGGACCATTATCAAAACTCCATATCTACATTGAGATCACATCAAACAACTTCTTCATAACTCCCAAAGTATATAATTTCTAGATCATTTCAAAGGTATGGTTTTAATCCACTAGAGAATCTCTCTATTTTTCTATCATTATTGATAAAAAAACCCAGATCATACCTTAAAAGACTTGTGAAATTTGATTTATAGGCTATGATATATTCACATTCCTTTTTCTTTATCCTTATAAATTCTCCCCTCGTCTTTGTACAAATAATTCGGGGGAAATACATATTAATAAACATCATCTTAAAGTCTTCCCACTCTATATATTTATTTTCATCATGTAGCTTAGTGTTTATAATCAAACAAAACCATTGATCGTCCTCTCTATCAAGATGATAAATGGATAGATTTAGCTTCTCCTTCTCATAACATTGAATTACAAAAAATATATTCTCTATTGATTTGATGCACTGCTCTGTGATGAGTGGATTAGAAGTCCCACTAAACGACGGTGGTAGTTTCCACATAAAGACTTAGTAGTCAGTTTCTCTTGTTTATATAAAGGTGGATGTTCCACACTGTTCGGGTTATTATTCATAGCCTGATACATCTAGGTAATAAACACCATAAAATTTCGAACTCCAGCACCCAAGGAATTTGGGTTGTCATTTTGGAAATCACTGCATTATACCTTAGATGGGCTGTTGGACTTGTTTCTCTTGGTTCCCACAATTTTCTAAAATAGAAAAGGTCTGAACAAAACATATGTAAACAAGTCATGAATAAATTATTTATTCATTTATGTAATTAACTCTAAAAAAATAACTTATAGGATCCCTGTGTTTTTTTCTAAATCAAAGACTCTTGGGTGATTACATATACTAAGTCTCATAAGAAGGGTTTTCACAAAGGTTCTCTAATCCAAATTCCCAAATAAACTAAACCATCATCTGATAACAACTATATAGACATCTATTTTCATCCATGACTATGACATAATTTTAAATATAGAAAACATAATAGTGATACAAAATTGGGATACAAAGGTTTAGTGTCTTGGGAAAATTAGGACTATACCTAACTTTAACCAAATAAAACATACACATTTATTTAATCCCTTCTTATCTAGATTATTTGTGGTCCTTATTATCTCCTTAATAAAATTAATCACCTAGAGATATAAATTAATGAAAGGGGTGAGATAAAATTATAGTGAGTGGATAAATAAATACATGAATCAATATAACATAGGTAGGCATAATCATCATCTTAACATCATAATCATGAGCGGAAACATTATATAAAGTCATTGAATGTGGTGATGCATAAAAATGAAACATCATTTCTTAGTGGTAAAATAAACCACATATTTTTTAAAAATTATTTAATCATGTTCATGCATATTAAAATTTTCTCATGAGATACATCACATTTCACATTGTATTGAAGTTCTATATAATTCTGGTCACACTCGTCACATAATAACATTTACAAAATCATGCATGATACATAGAAAATATATCAATCTTATACATAAAATAACCCTTGGAAATTAAATGGTTTTAACAAGAGTTTCATAAACTATACATTCATTAATAAGCCTTGTGGTTACCAAAATAAAACGGTGTAAAATACTTGGTATAAGAATCATCAATCTTGAGTGAAAAAGATATAATGTCAAGGGAAGTAAAACATGTGTTTTTTGAAAGAATTCATCTTTTGTAAAATGATTTCATTTGATATTAAATCAGATTAAATAAATATATATAATAGAAATAAAATATATAAGGAAAATAAAACTATATTTGAGGAATATTAAAAAAACATTCACACTAAGAATATATTAAAAGAGGAATTACCAAAAGAATGGAAATTGGGTTTGAGGATCCCCTTACCTTATGCCTGAATCATTTTTTTACTTTAATATCTTATAAAATTAAATTAAATTCATTAATTATAAAATAAATAACCTATTATACATGTATTTTATTAATTATAGAGTTCAATTTCATCATTTAGAAGCATTCATTTTCATGGTTTTCATGATCATTTCACTTGTTTATAATTATGGAACTTCATGTATAATGAGAATAATTATTCAGAATTGAACTTATATGTTATTAATTAACATAAATAATTTTAAATTTTATTATATTTCATTTGGTTATATAGTATGAGGATGATTTATAAGATATAATGTTAATAAAATGATTTAATTTATTTGGGTGGTTTTTACGACTATTATGATCTTGTATCATTTTATTTAACATCATGTTTATATATTTGTTCCAAAACATTATATAAAAGATAATATATGTAATAAAATATTATTTAAAAATAATAGTGGTTTTATAACTAGCCATAAAGGTTATAGTGAAAGATAAGAATGAATCATCAACGGTGGTGGTAAATCGACACACCAGAGACGATATTTTCATTTTTTAAATAAATTGAAAAGGGAATATATATTAATAATTATTATTACATTAACATTATAGTATTCTTTTATATAAAATAAATTGGAGTTATTATTCCACTTAGATAACTGGTGGTGAGTAGAGGATAATAAATGAAATAAAATTGAAAATAAATTAAAACAAAAATGAAAAGGATTTTACCTCTTGAATTTCTCCTCCTTGAGAACCTTCATAGAGAAAAGTGTTTAGACTTTTGATAAAACAATGGTATACATGAAATGATGAGGGACTTGGAAATATTATTTTTTAGAAATTGGAAAATCATAATGTCTTATAAGGTGTGAGGAGAAAAGGTGGTGAGGGGGGTATTTATATGAGAGGAGAGGGGTGTTTACTCATTATTTTATCTATTAGTTTATTATTTTGGCGATAGATTATGAATAGTTTACACCATATCAACAAATATATTAAAATAATGAATTATATTTCAATATTTTGTACTTAAATCATCCATAAATCGACAATGACTATAAAATTCATGTTTTTTTCCTTTCTCCAAAATTACTATATTTTACTATTCACCAAAAATTCATGTATTTTAGAAAAATCCCAAAAAGTGACCCTAACCACTCTTATACATGTAAAATTTAAAAATTAACTACATTTAATGTAAATAATTTTCTAAATATTAAATAATAAATTTTTAATTATAATCATCATTTACTTGGAAAATAATGATTTTAAAATAATAACTGGTTTATAACAATTTAAAATTTTAAATAAGGTCTCATAAAATTATCTAATAATAAAAAGATAAAAAATGAATTTATGAATGTATTTTATAAAATTATATTTTATTTTAAATAATTATATAAATTATAAATTTTTAATTAAATATTTATGACTTAAAAATTTACCAACATTTAATTAATAATTTTTAAAATATTTATTTACTCATACTGTGATATAATTATATAATATTATCACATATAAGATGAATAAATTTTTTTATACTTTAATATATGAGGTTACTATTCATTTAGCCAGATTACTATTCCTACTGGTTTTGTTACTGCTTCAAGGTTCATGTTACTATTCCATCGGTATAGGTTCCTAAATTTCAAGAAATACCACATATTTAATTCATTACTCTTTTTTAAAGTTTTTATTTTGTTATAAAAGTGATTTTATGTGGTTTATACTATTTGAGATAATTATAAGAATGGAATATCCATTAATAAATTTTTTTGTCGCTACATCCATGCTATGCGGCCTTGCCATATGATATAGGTTGTCGACTGACATGCAGTTTGTCATTTACCAAAACTAAATTAATATAATTTCCAAATTGTAGTAACAAATATTTACATAGACATCAAGAATATGATAGCCCCTATAGGTTACAAATATCATTAATCTTATGTCCACAAAATTTAAAGAAATTCTCCCTGAAATAACTTTTACACTAAATCATATACAAAACCAAATGGTTGTATTTCTATAAATGTCTCCCAAAATATCCTTAATATTGATAAAAACCCATCACATAAAACCTCATGAGGGGTGTATAATACTCTGAAATTATGATCAACCTTAAAATTATAAACCCATAAAGGAATCTATAACTATTTAGTTAATCATACATGGAGACATATATGATACCAAAAATAATATTATTCTCAGATGTTTCATGATTCATATAACTAAAATATAATTGGTAAAATACTTATATAACATAATTATTGAATCCATATACATAAATACTTCAATCCTTTTACTCTAATGATTTGGTGTAACATAGCCCTTACCGTGGTCTATGGGAAAGCCCTTAGTTTAGGGCATTGAGATTTATAATTCCCAAGTTACTCATATATAAGTCACCATCCATGAAAATTTATTACTTTATATCCTTAATTTCCATATCAATAACATCTTTCCTTCCATTTGAGATATTCATCCAGGTTCTTCCCATCATCATGTAATTTCAAAATATGAATCTTTTTATCTCTATGTTTGTTACCACTTAAACATTCATATAATTCCATCATCCTCTTATTTGATACATTAGGAATCTCATTGAAGTTAATGTTGTTAATAATATATTATGATAAATGATTAGGCACAATCACAATATCATTGTCTCTTGTCATAACACAACTTTTTTACTCATAGTCACCAAATTTTCCATCATATTCAGTGTTAAGTTGATTCCTTCTTATTCCAACCATTGACTGAAACCAAAAAATCATAGTGTGAGAAGTAATAATCATAGTGTAAAACCAAAAAATAATGAAAAATAACATATTGTAAGTCTAAATAATGACAAATTATTTTAATATTTGACACTATAGTCTTAATCTAGGTAATTCGTGGTCACTATTTAAATCCTTCAGGATGGTTCACAAAGAGATTGTGAATTTCCATATTGTATTCCTCGAGAGTGAGAAACTAGGTGTGTATAAAAGGACATTATCATGCATTGGGTGGCAATAAATTCTATCTCAATGCACCCTCTTCTGATTTATTTTCCCCTGGTACCTTTATGACAGATCCACGACCACTTGTAGTATCTATACATGGATATAATTTCTTATAATCCACAATCTCTATGATTTAACAAAATTCTTGAATATTTACCTATACTTTGACTCTTCCATATATTTATCCTTATATATATCCCTATAAATATAAATATAAATATCCATAGGGATCTCACTAATGGTTTCTCATCCTAATTTTCAAAGGATAACTAAACCTTTCCACTGATACCAACTATAACAATGTAGTATTTTCTTACATAAATATTATAACTTTTTAGATGAATATTCATTATAGGTCACCAAAACACACTCTATGATCGTAAAGGATTTGTGTCTTTGGAGACTCGATACACAATATTCTTATTTATTTAAATATCTTCATTATATACCCTAAATATCTTCCCACATTATACTCTAATTTGAGATTCCTTAATTAAAACAATTCTTTATAACTTGGGGAAGGGAAACCTAAGAAAGGGTCAGATCAAATTCTCATTAAGGGACAAAAAGTGAGACATCAATATTTCATGAGAATAAGCATATGAAAAAATGATAATAACTTTTGAAAAACATACCTTGTATGTCATTGGACATAAAAAATGAGGCATAACATAAATTATCCCATTCCATGAGACATTATTCATAATGGAATCAAAGAAACTGATCCATAGAACATGACATTGGCATAATACGTAGATTTTTGGAATATACATAAACATAGAAAATAATTTCCATATTAGTCAAGGCTCAATTAAAGGTATATTATAGTGGAATGGTTTCACTTTCCAAACCATCATAGTAGTCAAGGTTCACTCCAAATACCATAATAGTGGAAAAAGTCCCTTTATGAGCAAGGATTACTCCCCATTCCAATCCTATCTATCCCATGGGATATAAATATTTAACAAATTAATTTGATTGAGATAACGTTAATACAAATCTTATAATGTAAATAATTTGTATGTGGGACAAAATATCATAAAAAATTTATCATATCATAACCAATTAAATGAAATGGATTTCATAAACATTTCATCATATCATAACCTATGGAAAAGTAGAAAGTTTCATTATCATTTCCCCATTTCATCATAGCATAACCTGTGAAAATAAGTGGCTTTATTAATCATTTTATAATGGTATAAACCATATAAGAGAAATTGGTTTCATAATAACAATGGCATCATAACCATAAACAATTTAGAGAAAGAATTGTAATGGTATTCATGGATCATATCTTGAGTAAAGCATGAGTAACACCAAAGGATTCCACATTAGATGGAAATTTATTTTGAATAATCACATTGAAAATTTCTTAAGGAAGATAAATTATCATTGAAAATAATTTTTTAAAATAATAAATTCAAAAAAAATATTTTTTACATCCCTTTATTTGAAAATAAACTTTAAAACTAATAAAAGAATATTTAAAAATCATTTAAAAAATTTCTTGCGGATAAAAACATCAACTCTTTAAAAAAGAATTTTTAAAAAATAAAAAAATTTCAAAATGATTTTATTATAAAATAATATTTAAAAATTATGATGGAATATTCGACGAAAATAATGGTTATGAAGGTGGGAAAAGTCTTTTAAGTTGTACACATTAAAGAAAATATTTCGTTCATATTTTCTGTAAAAGAAAAGTGGATATTTTTTGGAAAATGTTATAAAGATTCAATTAAAAATATTTTATAAAAAGTAAAACATGGGTAAAAATGTAATTAATAAATTATTTAAATATTTTTAAAAATATTTTTGAAAATATTTTTATAAAACATGGTTTTGGAAGAAAAATTGTTTTCGATTGAAGAGAGAAATAAAGACAATTTTTGTTAAAAAAAAATATTTTTAACTCTTAAGGACATAATCATAGAAAAATAAATTCAAAGCATATATTATCAATAAATAACCATAGGTGAATAAAATTCTTTATTTTCATGAGAGATAGTTTATAAGTTCTAATCTTCTGAATCATAAACATAAATAATATTGACAACTGGTGATATTTTATTATAAACCCCCTACCACATTGGTAACATTGAATTGTATAAACCCATAATGAATAGCATTACATGAAACATAAATTGTAATGAGAATAAAATAAATATTAATATTAAATGAAAACGGGGATGTATATACACCTCATTAAATAATATAGGTTCATAACATAACATAGGTAAAAAGGAATGAAAATTGAGTCAAAAAATCCATTACCACTTTGGAAAATTTTGAACCATAAAACTTGTGAAAGAGAGATCCTAAAATTGTTATGTAAATAAAAATAATTTCATGACAATAAAAATATAATAAAATCATGGAAAATATATACACCCTCATATAATTAATAGGTGGTGAATATGGAATGTGTCTCATGGAAGAGAAAAGTTAGACATAAATCTCATACCATAAGACTCAATTTTCTTCATTCATATTGAAAAATCATATTTAATAAATATAAGTTTATTATTAATATATTAAATAAACATAATTATATATATCAGACCATATATTATTCACTTATGACCTTAAATTATCTATTTATTAACAATTTCATGTTAAAGTCATGTTTCATTTAATAAGTGCTTTGTTTTTTGTAAATATATTTTTGGTATTTTTTTCCCATTAATTTGAATATTGTTCCATTACCTTCATAATTTTAACCATGATATAAATATCATATATATTTGTTTTATATTTATTTATTGTAACCCATAAAATTTATAAATATAAAATGAAATACATCATTCATTGTGACGGTAAGATGTATGTACACATGAACGTTGTATCCATTTTCCTAATTGATGAAACTAATGAAAGGTAAATATTGTTTTACCATTCAAAAATAATTCTTATTATATATATATATATATCCCATGTTTTTATTTAAACATGTCCTTATTACCTTCTAAGTAAACCATATGTGAATATTTAATTACATTGCTTTGTGAGGTTGTAGTCTGTTAGACACACAAACAATGTTATCATATCCCCCATAGAATAGAAAATAAGAATTTATATGAGATATAAAAATTAGATAAGTATAATTATGTTAAGAATATCATATATACTCATTTATTCTATCTTTATTACCATAAAAGTAAATTATAAATGAAATACACATCACATCAACTCATAAGGTACTAGTCTGTCGTACACACAAGGGATGTAATTTTTTTCCCAGAGGGTTTTAATTCAACGAGTTATATGTGGTGTTATAATTAAATAGGTATAATAATATCATTAATATAATATATAACCATTAAATCCGTCATTATATTTATCTATGATATGTGGTTATGGAAAACAAATAACATCATCTTGTGATGTGGTAGTCCAAAGTACACATGAAAAATGGTTACATATACCATTTGATAGAAGAGGAGATGAATATAGGTCATTAACATAAAATAGAAACATATAAGTATATTTAGATAATGATTTTATTATATCATCATGGTTTAATAAGATCTTAAGTGGGTGGAGGAATAAATAAAATGAAACGCTTGGTTAGGGGCGTTACCACTTCTTTGAACAACTTTTTTTGTTTTACACAAAAATACTTCCTAGGTTTGATTTATAACAAAACTAAGTATTATAGGATTATAAGTTGGGGTTAAGGAAGGTATTTTGGAATTTATTTTCCAATACAAAGGACATTTGATCTTTCTTGTGTATTAGAGACTGTGTTTCATTTTATAAGTGATGTGAGAGAAATACTTGTAATTTTTTAAAAGAAAAAGGTATACCCGTGTTTTACACAAGAAAAAAGGATTAAAAATGGAACATTATATAAATTAGAATAAATAACGTCAATATATGGAAATAAATTCGTTTTGAACAAGTTATGGGTCATTTTTAACACTTAACTTTTTAGATTAACCCCTTGTTAAACTCATTTTCACCATAAATGTGATAAAAAATTTACTATTTTTATTATTCATTATGGTAAAAACATAAACTGAACTTATTTGATAATTAAAAATTTTATGATTCCAAATATTGAATCCATTTTATAATGTTTGATTCATTTATGTGTAAATTTTTAATTTAGAATTAATCCCATACTCGTTACGTGAAAGCAATTTTCCATTAAGAAAATGTTCAAAAATTTAAATAGTTTTTTATATCAAAATTCAACATAAAATTGAGTAAAATTGCATAAATTGTATTACCATATATAAAATTTTACTAATTTGACTTTCAAAATCATAGAAAAAAATATTATCTGATTAAATGTTTTAAATGAAATGAACTTGTTTAATAAAAACCTATATTTTCCACTATTTAATGAAAAAAATAATCTTTTCAGAAAATTCTCAAAGATTCTCCCTAAGTTAATTTTAACATTATGATTCAAAAATCTATGTTTATTTTTTTGAATAAATTTATAAAAGTGTGAAATTTATATTTAAAAATAAGCCCAGAAATGGATACAAAATATTTTTTTAGAAAAAATTAGTTTTAAATGTAAAATTGGATTTGTTATTATCTCTTATACATAAAACACATAAGTAAATTTATTAAAATATAATTGAATGTATAGTATAAAAATTTCATTAAAATAACTCACCCAAATTTAGTTTTATAATTTATTTAGTTATAATACTTTTGTGTACATAAAATTAGGTATTCAATAAAAATATTTCTTTTGTTTTCAATTGGTTTTAATTTTCATTTCTAATTAATTAGTCATAAAATATTTATTTATATATAAATTATTAAACCAAATATTTTCATAATTTATTTAACCATTTTCATACCCACTATTTCAATGGATTTTTAGTAACCATCATATTAAATAATAAAATCATAATAGTATGTCATGTTTTTTTACTCAGTGTTGTGTGTAACACAAGCTACACAGAGTGTTGAATGTAATTCAAGCTATACTCAGTGTTGAATATAAATAAAACTATACTTAGTTTTTATTGTAAGTAAATATAAATTCTATGCTTTATAGAATAAAAAATATAAAAAATATTTAATTTAATTGATTTTTTTGATTTTTTTGATTTTTTCACAAAATATTTGGGTGTTACATGGTATCTTTTGATAAAACTCTTAACAATCACAACATGTTATGATAAAAATTTCTTACTATAAAAGCTAAAAAACGATTGGGATTCACTCATATCAAACAATTCACTATCAAATTTTGACATCACATTGATCAGACCTGGAATTTTCGATAAACCTTTTCTAGAATCTTTGGTTAACTCCATGAAGTAAAAAAGTGTGTCATAAACTAGATAGATAGGCTTGACTATACAATAATTTTGAGTACTATTAATTTTTTCTCAAATTGTTTTGATTTATTCTATTATGTGAACTCCTGAAAAAACATTGGATGAGACCTTATTATGATCCACCTTAATGCATTTATGAGACATTGTTACACATTGATTCCAATCTACAATCAGTCTAAGTTATATCCTAGTAAAAGAGTTATATATGACCTATTAGGAAGTTGATATAACCCAACATCATATCACTCAAAAAATCCACCCAAATATTTCATGACATTACATAATATAAGAATACTAGTAGGGATATTAATTATGGAAATTGAATTAATCTCCCACTCTGATAATTTCATTGATAACCACTTTGATATGACTCCTTAAACAAAATTATCTAGATACATGATTAAATACCACCAGATCATGATGCATATGGGGTACCACTAACTCAATATTCCCTAAATTGGTTACAATCTACCATTATCACATTATTTACCACCACTAAACATACTGGATTACAAAATAGTTTCACTTGTTACCATATCACTATTCTTAACCCAATCACAAACTGATGATATCTAATTTACTTGTGACAACCTAGAGTTCATATGAACCAAAAAATTTCCTTAAAACATATAATATAATCCATGATAATAATATATCTACACAATATATTTATAAACTCTTATACCATATCCATTTTCAATGTATTTAGGTAAAAATTCTTATAAAATGTGACACATAAGCATTTTAAAGCTAACCCCACATCCTTTTTGGTCATAACAATAAAATCCCACTTGTTTTGTTTTTGTCCCTTGAGAATTATAACTGTAAACATTAAATTTTTATAATGAGGTGTTCTAATCAATACAAATATACAATGGCCTCCTCCAATGAAATTTATATTAAAATATTCTCCCTATAAATTGGTAGATGCTTCATAAGAAACTCAATTATATAATATGTTATTATGAAATCATCCACGGGAAACATCCTATTTTATAAATATATCAATTAGGTAAGATTTCCATTATATTATCATGCATCAGATGTTCCTAAGCTACCTCAATCATTATAATCTCTACTAATACCTATTATCACTCTTTTAGATCTCACTTCGGTGTCTTATCTCTTAAATTATAGAAAACACTATATACATATACTCCATGTAATATACTAATTTTATAGTCATTTTCATCACATAACATCACATCAAACAAAACTTGATTCCCATAGCCAAGATACTCATACACATTTATGTTTATCAACCATGATAGTACATCTAATGAACCAACTATCGGTACAACCCAATATCATAACCTTTACCATATAATGAGATATGTACTCTTAATAAGGTAATACAACCATAACATAACTAAAATATATATATTTTATAAAATAACATATATTTGAAGACACTGCACAATTTATCTTTTACTATTCAATTATATAATCCATTTCTAGCTCTCTCGAGCGGTCGAAGTTCCTCCTCTTTAACCCCTGCCATACCGTCCTGGTTTGATACACAAAAACCTATCCTAGTTGGGTGTGTATGTTTTTAAGTTGTTTTTGGATTGTGGTAGTGAGAGTAGTGGCAATGCAGGATTCTTCTTGTGGTATATTTTTTTCCTTTGTTTCTTTCATTATTTTTCTTCAGTTCATAATATTTGGTGTTTCTTTCCTTTTTTCTTCTTATTTGTTGTAACATAATTCCCAAATCCTATTTTTTATTTTTCTATTGATGTTTTTTGATGGATTTGTGTTCATTTTGTTAATGTTTCATTTCAGTTGTTTGGATGGTTCTTTTCGGTGTTCTTCCAAGATGACGATGTTAGTTCCTGATGTTCTTCACATGTTTATGGATCTAAAGGTAGGTTTTAATGTTAATGTAAGTGTTCATATATCACTAAGGATGCCTATGTATTCTATAGATGCGGTTCTAGCTCCTGTTTTCCCCCAATCTTATCCCAGTTGGATTCGCATGGTGGTTCTCAAGGAGTTTTGGGATGTGTAGTTCAAGAAATCGATGACATTTCAGGAGATGATTATCTATGGTGGATTCATCTCTATCTTTGGGATACCATAGGTCCTGTTCTCTATGATGGATTGTGGATTTTCTTTAAATTCATGGTTTTGATGTTCTATGGTGGTCCGTTATGGTTTCATACGGTTCCAATAATGGATTCTGGTGGATGGTCTCTCTAGTGAAATGTGGGTGTTTCTCATCAGCATACTAGTGTGAAAAAAGTGTAAAAGTTAGGTCAGATTGAATGATGTGAGGTGGATTGTCAATTGGGGAGGTGATGATGGTTTTAGTTTGAAATATGAATTTTTAAAATTAAAATTTTATCTTTGTTCACAATAGTTAGTGGTGTGGATGTCGACGATGTTTGGTGTAGATGATTGGGATGAGGCAAATATGATGATGATATGATGATGGTGATGATTAATAGATGATGATGTGATCTCAAGTAGAATATTTTTTCTCTTGTTTTTTTAATATGCTCATTTTGGGTATATGTTCACTAATGTCGATGTGAGGGTTCCTACACTAACCCTAAAAGAGGTGTTTTAAAAATCTATAAATGGAGGTAATTTCTAATGAGATACAGTCTCATTAGTCATACATTCCATGACCCATCCCTATTCAAATCCTTTAAAATAACACATTTATATATAATAAAAAATATGAAATATATATAAATCCTGATTTTCCATAATAATCAAATGGTGTGCTTCTATCCATCCCCTAAATAACCATTATCACCTATTACTATGCCACTATCCTTACCTACTTTATACACCATGAAGACTTCATGTCCACCATAGTACACATGTGGGGTGTGATCCAATAAATATGATAGGAAACCACTAGTTTATCCCTAGTGTGTCCTATATTATTATATATATCTTTATGACATGATCCAATCATTCATAATAAATATACATAAAAAAATTATTCATCATTTACTAATAAGAATACCAATACACCTAATCACACCTAATTTGACCAGTATTGTTCTATCAGTCATATCAATACATTAATAGGTATAATAAATTTCCACTTAAACTATCTCTTCATAGCCTAACCAAAATAGTATTTACTATGTGATAACCCTACTAGCTTGTAACAATTTATAGATCTAATGTTTGGTCACCAACCCTAAAGATCAGTTTTCTCATCAACCCATATAGTTTACCTTTTTACCCTAATGGTGAAATTATAATCCCAAAATAGATTTTATATTCACGATTTTCAAAGGATATTATTATCCCTAGAACTAATTAATATATCCCACCTTAAAACTATCGACCATTCACCCTCTTGATCATAAAGACTAACTTTTTCCATAACCCAAATAGCCATTCACCAACATGGATCTAATAACACAACAACACATACCGAATTTCATTAATAACCAATGATTCCAATAGTATTTTAAGAAATATAACATAATTTAATATGGAAAAAATATTATTTCAATAATTTTACAACATTAAGAATTATTTATCCCAGTTTTGGTGATCAAATATCACTCTATATGCTAACATCACTATTCAGAAAATTTCCATAGGAGAATTGATATCGGTTTTCTATGCATTTATTTTATGGAACTTACATATATTTGATTATTTATTTTAGTGATTATTATTTCCAATTTGTGAATGGTTTAAATAATTTTGTGTTTTATGGAAGACGATAACATTTTATTGAAAAAGAAGCAAAAAAAAGACACTTCACACTGTGAGTGATGAAAAGAAGCGTGGCACCGGATTTTTGAGGATGGTCATATAATGCATTCAAGTCACATAACTAAATAATTGAGGGAAAATGAGGTTCTTGAAGACCAAATCTTGGAGCGAGAAGTTTAAATTGTATGGTACTCGCCATTTCATCTCTGGTTTCCTATTATGGTATATTTTTAATTTCTACCCACTTATCATCTCATCACTAGGATGTATGGTAAAGCCTCCTTATTTTGGGGTTATGTAACAGAAGGGGGGATGTTTTGAATTCTTTGTTTCTTTTTATTCAATTTGTGTATATGGTTTTTCATAATTTAATCATTAAATTATAATCCTTTTCTTTTTATTTTTTCCTAAAAAATTTTAGTTGACTCTTGTGGGTTTAATTAGAATACTCAAGAGGGGGTGAATTGAGTATCTATAAAAATTTCTGATTAAAAGGAATTTCTAAAATGTTTCCCCAAAAGATTCAATACAGCACAGTTAATCAATGTAATACGGTTATAAAGGTTTAACTATTTGAATATCTTCTTGGAAGATTGATTAGTTCATAGTAATCTTAATATTAGCGATTAATATTACTTTTGAAGCTATTTGACTTAGGCAAGAGAATTATAACTTTCTTCCAAGATTAATTATCAAAGTAAGTTTAGTGATTTCTGAATTATCAAGTAGAGTATTAAAATGGAGAAAACTAAGTTAAGTAGCATAGCAGATATGAAAAATGTTGTTTAGTATAAAGATGATTCCTAATCCACTCCACTTGGTGATCACCTTCCTCCAAGAATTTTATATAAGTAAACTTGATCCACACCCTAGACCACGGTTAAATAGCAGTACACATGACTTTCCAGGATGCACAAGGACCACTTCCATAATTCTTCATGGGTACAAACTACCAGGAAACACAAGGACCTCTTCCAAAATTATCTGTGGGTATATACAAGAGTAAAAGAATGTTTGAGTAAGGATATCTTGTATGATTCAGTTTAATACAGGAGACAAAGTGGGTTGTTATACAGATACACACTCTACTCAAAAATTAATAAAATGATACCCAACTGGGCAGTAATATTGAGATAGGTATAGAAGTGCTATGAGTGTTGATCTTTGCAGCTCTGGACTTCTGAGATGAAGTAGATGCAGAACATGAGTCCTTGTTTGGAAAACTGGGTGTCCTAAGTCAGACAGATCTAACTTGTGTTCTTCGTGATGTTTTGACTGTGTGAAGTTGTTCTTGGTATTCCAGTATTCATTGTGTTTTCTTTAGTAGAGTCGAGTTGCATGAGATAGTTTGCAAGAAGGTATTATGTTGTCTCGCTCATGCCCACCAGCTTGTTCTTTGTATCGGGGTTTTCTTACCAACATTCCGCATATTTCCACACTCTTGTTTGTTTCTGGGATGCATTTCTCTTTTATATTGGAGTGCCTATGTTGGGGATGACAGGTTTCATGTATTCTCTACCTTGTTCCTCATACTGTCTGATGATATGTATACAAAGAAACATTAATTATGTCAGTTCATTAAAATCTTCAAATATGACCGTTAGAGATTAAATTGAAAGATGAAAAAATATATTAGGAAATGGTGTCATAGTATGTCATGGAAATTTTTTCTCCTTCACAGGGCGTCTGGATTGGTCATGGTGTCTCACTGTCACGGTGTCTCATGGTCATGATTTATGCTTATTCACAATGTCTTGTTCACAGTGTCTTGTTCACGGTGTCTTGTTCACGTTGTATTATGGTCAGAGTGTCTGATCCTTTACAGTGTCTGATCCTTCACAGTGTCTGATCCTTCCTGGTGTCTAATCCTTCACGATGTCTGATTGTCACGGTGTCTGATTTACTTTTCCATAAAGACATAACCAGTGGTAGACTCACGGTGTCTCAGACTTTTCAAAAGTAACCGTATTCAGTCTTAAGCAATGATGATCATATAATGAATTAGACTAAATCATTTGTCAAAGAATGTATTATAAATGTAAGTCAAGGATAGTATAAAGTAGATAAATTGAATGTAGAGAAATTAAGATCTTGAATGGATCTCATTAAATCATGAGAATACATAAATTAAAATACCCATGATTTGATATAATTTACAGGATATAACCAGGTTGAATAGGATTTGTGATCATTAAAACATGAGAGTTCAACAATATCCCCCTTTTTAATGATCACATATCATATAGATTTAAAGTGTATTTTTGATTAAACTATAGATATAGAGATAAATATCTAACATATAGAGATTTATCCCCCTTTTGGTATTATCAAAAAGAAGAAATAAAAAAGAAGAACAAAAGTAAAAAAGAAATGTGCATAATGTATTACAGAAAGAGAGTGGCACTATAAAGAGAAAATCAAATGAAACAGGATTCCTATAAAAAAAATAAACATTATCCTTCTTTACTAACTGGTCTTCTCTTTTCCTTTATTAGTATCAGTAGAAAAGGAATCCATAGGATCTGAAGTGGAGGTAGAAGAAGGGAGGGATCTGGTCGATAGAGAAGGTAAAGGAAGGCCTTCATAAATAGAGGTATCTAGAGTAGGTGCAGTAGAAGACCGAGGTTGGTGTTGATCAAGGATCACAGGCCTAATTTGACTTAGTGCATGACTAACATACATAGAAGTGGAGGCTAGGGAAAAAGGTGAAGGTAGGAAATCCAGGTTTTAGAGGTTCTTCCATAGGAGAAACAATGGTTATACGCTAGACATGAAGATAGGGCCTCATAAGTTTGATAAAATCCGCAATGATCTCTCCACCATACTACATGGATTTCTCAAAATCATCCTTTTTCTCCATTAACTTGTCCACCAACTGAGTAAACTCTGTGATCTTTTGGACTTGGGTCTTGAAATCTTGAGTAACAGGAGGAATCTGTAGATTTTTCACAAGATACTTGATGTGATTATTCATGTCAGACTTAGAGAATATTCTGTTGAAGTAGAAGTCCACTTTATTGGAAATCTCTTACTGAGCATCATTAGCAACATTAGAATGTATTTGGACCAGGTCAAGAACTTTGTCACTGTTCTTGATAACTACAGAGAGAGAATATTTATTTAAGCCACTAAGCACAGTCTGAAGCTCTTCATTGACCACTGTTCTGAGAAGATCACTATCTAAAGAGGGTTTACAGGATTGACCAGAGGCTTTAGAATAATTGATAGTGGTGGTGAGATATTTTAGTTTATTTAGAACTTTTTCATGACTCTCCCTATACTCATCAGTGAGTTGTTATGATTTACAACAAGAACTCTCATCTCCTTCAAAATTTGTTTGTTCCTTTTAGTGAACTCTTCAGTTAAGGAAACTTTGTGTGGATGAATCTGAGACACAACATCCTATGGTATTTGAGGAACATTAGGTTATACAGAATGAGAAACAAGTTCTGATCTCGAATGCATCTCTATCTTCATTTCTTCAATCATTCATCTCAGGGTATTCACTTTATATCTAAGTAGTCTGTTCTCAACTCTTACTTCCTAAATTTCATGAAACATTTTGGTTTGTATTTTCCCAATAACATTATCCAATAATAAAGAGGAATCTCTCTCACTTAGATGAGTCACAAGAGGAGGTTGTGAATTCACGCCTTTTTTGACACCAGACAAAAGGGTTGCACCAAATTCTTTTAGATCATCCTTACTCAAAATGGATGGTTGGTCTAATGAAGGTTCAGAAATAGGGATTGATACGGTTTCATGTTCCTTTGTAGGGGCTATATTAGATACCAATTTCAACTAGAAAAAAGAGGAATAGTCAAGACCTTTTGCTAAGACTTACTGAGAGTCGTCCACAACATAGAAACTAGGGAACTCATATTAAGTGTCTAAAGGGCTCAGATCAACCGGATTTGGTTCTTTAATAGATTTCAAATTTGGGGGTTTCTCCCCATCAATAGTTGCATCCTTATCAAGACTGAGGGGATTTGGATCTTGATCTAATTCTACAAACTCATCTCATAGTTCTTCACCCATTTCTTGTTTAGAAAACTAAAAAGCCAACTCCATCATTTCCTCAGATGATGGAATGATTTTAGAAATAGATTGTTCCACTTGGAGTTCCTCAAGGTTACCCTCTTGCATAATAGGTATCTCTTCCACTATAGGTTCATCCATGGAATTATTTTCAGTTTCATTGGAAACAGATTTTGTTTCAACCATAGGTTGATTTTCCAGATTAACAAAATCTTTAGGAGCAGGGAACTCTTCTTCAAGAAATTCATGAGTAACTGGAGTACCGTCTTCCTCAACATAAACAGTTTCCCTGGGGGGCACAGCATCCTCTTCTTCTTCTTCAGAAAAGTACTCAACAACCACATCTGGTTCCAAACCAAAATCAAAAATATCTCTTGGTCTTGAGGAATGTTCCACAGGATTTAATTTTTCATAAAGTCTATCATTGTCTTCTTCCCAAGCCTTTTTTCAAGGGTTCTAATTTATCTTCATCCTCTTCATATTGTCCTTTGAAAGGTAGTACTCACAATCCTTTATAAATTTCTCATTAGGTTCAACCATACCTTTGGTATGAATCATGGCTGAGATAAGCTAAGACTCAAATAGGTAGGTTTACTTGGATGTGGATTTGATGAGTTCACACATGTGGTGAATGATATACTTTAAAAGGTTAATTTTATGCCCATTTTTCATAAGGTGGATTAGAAACACATCCTGGTATTTCTAAACCACAAAATCACCTTTTTTAGGGCTAACCATATTCTAAATAAACTTGAATAGAAGCCTTGATTCTCCATTTATTTTATCAGCAATGGATCTTCTCTTGGTTCTATTTCCAGTTAAGGATTTCAAAGCATCCTCTAGATCAAAGAATTTGGTTGAAGGTGAAGGTCCTCTCTGATAATCCTCACAGATGCCTTCACGAGGTATCCTAAGGCATGCAGATCATAACCTCAATGAGAATGAGCATATTTGGTTATTTATCCAGCTTCTCACAGTATAACCATCTTTAGAATCAGAAGAGAACTGAACACATTGATAAAAGTGAGAAACTAACATACGGTAGATTGGTCTATCTTCCTTCGAAAACCACTGTAGTGAGCCTTGTTCTTTTAAAACTTTCAGAACCAGATACTTACTTGACAGAAGACATTTGGGGAAAACGTTTTTATCAGGTATTAAAACTTGGTTTACTAGATTTGGATTTATAGGTCCTTCGAGTATTAGCATAGGTGCAATCTTCTTCTTCTTTGAGCAACACTTCTCAGGTGTCTATGATGAGGGGTGTTTCATCCTGGGAATCTACCAAAGTATTGAGAGTGAGAGAAGGGTTTTAGGGTTGAAGAAGGGTTCAAAATGAGTGAATAGAAGAAAGACCGAGTGAATAATTGAGTGATACTTTCTTTCTTTTATCATTTAGGAATACCAAACATCGTAAATGAAAAAACTCATGAAAACAAAAAGGTGAAATGAATAATTACCACGATATAGTTTTTAATTCATAACTAAACATTAAAGAAAAGCCTTACAGTGAGACCATATCGGGTCTTTACCATGAGGTAGGGAATGAATGTTACGGTGAGACAGTAATTGAGTGTTACCGTGAGACAGTAACATTGTGAGTCAGTAAGATATACAACAGTAAGTCATTTACATAAGATTTATCATGCCTAATTCATGTATGATATAAGGCCCCAGCCTTAAACCTTACGTAATCTTGAGTTATTCCAAGATCACACGTTGAGGATCTTTTCAGGTTTAGAGTTTTATAGAATTAGATCATAAAACTTGCATTACATTCTACATTTAAACAAAGTGGTTACATAAAAGATATTATTCATTTTTTCCATCAACGGAAACATATTTAAAATAAAACATGGATTCTTTCTCGACACTTCCTTGACACTATCATTATATCATTTACAATTCCCTTGACCTGTGAGAAACATTTCAAAAACTTGGGATGAGCATAAAAAGCTCAGTAAGGGTTATAAAAACATGGAAAGGAAACATGAGTACATATATACATAAGAATGAAATCATACTTTACCCATAAAACAAAAGCACTTTAACATACCTCATCAAATCATGAATAAATCATAGAAATCATAAGACATAAAGGTAACTTGAGGCATTCATAACATTCTTACTTAGGGAGTAACCCTCTTGGTTATGTTTGAAATACCCATCACCGCAAATTCCCTAAATATCTTCGGAGAAACCTTAACATTTAACTGGTTCGCGTTACCCAATGCATTGGAGAGCTATAACGGGCTCACCCGCCCTTAGTTTATCATGGAACCACCTGTCTTCATAATAATGCCCAAGAACCACAACTTAATCATATCACATAAACATGCATAAAGGAAACATATCATTTCCACTTTTCAATCACAAGATATCAGTACAACACATTGACATAAAAAAATTATGAAAACCATTTTCAATACCAAAATAAAAGAAAAGTAAAACATGGTATTTATTTTTCATTTAAAAAAAGGTATAGCTTGTAGAGGAAGCCGAAACTCAAATAATGGTCACGGCAGCGGAGAAGTCATTGTAGCCGCATACGTATGACAAAAAAAACATTCCCTTTTTTCATTTAGTAAACATTTCATATAAAAATATTCCTTTTGAATAAACGTAAAACTAAAAATGGTTTATACACCGTATAAAAGAAAGTTGTGTATAAAACAAAATATGCCTCAATGAAAGGAGATTGAGATGAAGTCCCTTACAAAGATCATTTTTTTAAATAAAACAGATCTAATATGTGTATTCACCATAAGTAAACATAAATAAAGTACAAATACAACATAGTACATAATAATATCATGACATAATTTGAAAGTAGGAGATTGACCCAAAGAACGGAAATTGGGTTAAGAAGTTCCCTTACCTCGTATCCAACTTGACTCGATCGTTCTCTAACCTCCTAAATAATAAAATTGAGTTAATTTATACTATCTTAGGAACCTTTTTCAAGTTCATTATTTCTTTTATATCACTTATTACCATTTCATGAACACTATGTAATTATTTAAGTTAATAACGGTCGTTTTGACGATCATTAGTACTTGAGTCAAAAATAAACACATTATAATTACAAGTTGTTCATGTATCCATTATATCCAGAGTTATACTCATAATTTATATATCATATATATCATATATATCCATTATATACATGAATTTATAATATTACATAACATTTAGAGGTATGAAATGAAATTCACCGTTCATGGAGATGGTAAGTCGTACGTATGCATGAACGCTACTTTCATTTCTATTTCATATTTTATGGAATGGAATCATAATGATATAAAGGTATATTATAATTCCAGTATAATATCATATCTAATATCATTAATTAAATCCTTTATATGTCCCACATATGGAATTAACGAATCAAATCACTTTGAGGGGGCGGTAGTCCGCACTTCCTAAAATGAAGATATCGCGTTTACCCATAAGGGTAACCATAAAGGTATGCCATAAATGAAAAATACAAAAGCTTAAGTAAAACATAAACATATTATATATCATATATAAATATATTTTCATCTTAATTTCCACCTTTTAAGGTGTTAAAATAATATTCATCAATCATCATTTCGTGAGGCAGAACTTCTCTATCCACTGAAACAGTATGTTCTTTAACCATTAGATGTAGGTGTGTTTAAGTTTTTCTCAAATCCTTCTTATAAAAAAATCCTAGTATATGGAAGATACTGTTTTTTTTACAAAATAAATGAATAAAAAGAGTTTAGGGGGTTGGAGAAGAAAAATAAAACATAAGAACACAAGAGAAGACACTACCTTTAAATCGGGTAACTCTTTTTGATTTGAGCTCAAAGGCTTCCTTGGGAAGACTTCTTCCCAAAGTGAGGCTTCTAAGAGTTATAGAGGGATTTGTAGAGACAAAATGGGTAGTGGTTGGCCGAGCCAAAGGATTTGGAAGTGTGGGTAAGGTTGTAGAGGTGGGGGCCTTTTATAAGAGGAGAGGAGGGGCACTCTTGGAAAGTTACAAAATGTTACTTTATTTTCAAATGGGTTTTGGATTTTAAAGGTCCCACATTGATGTACTTTGAGGATAAGGTGATAAGGGTTCGAAATATACTCATCCAATAGGTCTTTGACAAGTGTAGGTCTTAGATTTTACATTATCTGTTTATTTTATTTAAATCGTTAAATAATGAGGTAATTGCTGCATCATCATGATGTCATAAATAATTTAATTTATTTAATGTATAAAAATTAGTAAAAAAATACTCTGATGTAGGAAATCTTTCTAAATTTCCAATGAGTATTTATAATCCAAAATATCATCTATGTAGACAAAATTAAAAAAAATTTACTCAGGTGATACATTCTTTGTTATATTTACTTTCATTAAAAAATAAAAAGATAAAAAGTCACTTTCCAACAAAAGTGATTCCATGGGGTCCCCAAGATTGGCACAAGGAATATCATGGTCGGCCATGAGATAAACAGTAGCATTAAGACACATTTTTGTGCCATTTTTTATTATTATGATAATATTTTATTATCCTTAACTACCCGATTACTCATTAATCAAGATAATTAAAGATAATTACCGTCGTTACTATTCATAATGTCCAAAAACAAAAGATTCTTGATTACATAATTTGGACCTTTTGATTCTAAATATTTAATCCATTTTACCAAATTCCAAACACAGAAATTTCAATAATTAATTTAAAAATAATTCCCATTGTCAAAACAAATTGTGGGTTTTTTAAACAATATCTATGAAAAGTTTGGCATTAGTTTATGCCCAATTCCAAGGTGAAATTAATCCTAATGACCCCCATTTGATTAAATGGAAAAAATTTATTCTAATTAAACTTTAATATAAATTAAAGATATAATATATCCATATAATTAAATTAGATGAAAAAGCAGTTTTGCTGTAAAATGCAGTATTTTTCACTATTCATAAAAAAATGAACATTGTCAGAAAAATACCAAAAATTTATCCAATGTAAATTTCAATGTCCCAATCATAAATAATATGTTTATTTTGACAAATAGGGCTTATAAAATTGTCAAAAGTTTTATTTAAAAATGGTTTTCCATCAAAAGGCAGTAAAACAATCTTTTAAAAATATTAGTTTATTCCATGCTTAAGATTGGATTTATTCTCATTTTAAGCCTCTAAAACACTATTTAATTATAAATAGACATATATAACTATATCTATTATTCATTACTTACTTGGGATGTTACATATGATGTAGCCTATTCTTTAATAATTTAATGATTTGGTAAATATATCAGCAAGCTGATACTCAGTACCAATTAATTCCAAAGTGATATCACTTTTTTGATCATGATCTCTCAATTAGTGATGTCTAACTTCAATATGATTTGTCCTAGAATGTGGAACGAGACTGTTTGAGATGTTAATAGAACTTTTGTTTTCACAGTTTATAGGTAAATGCCTAAATTTATATCCCTAATCTAGTAATGTATGTTCCATCCACAAAATTTGTGCAAAACAACTGCCAGCAGCTATTTATTCAGCTTCTACAGTAGATAATGCAACAAAATTTTGTTTCTTACTACACCATGATACTAGTAACTTTCCTAAAAAGTGACATGTTCCAGATGTTCTTTTTCTATCTATCTTATAACCACTGAAGTCATCATCATAGTTCTAACTAATTCAAATGATTTTCCTCTAGGATAGAATAATCCTAGATTTGTTGTAAGCTTGAGGTATTTCAAAATTCTCATTATAGTATTTAAATGAGATTCCTTAGGATTTTCTTGAAAAAGATCACACATACACACACTAAACATAATTTCAGGTCGACTAGCAGTCAAGTATAGTAAAATTGCAATCATTCCTCTATATGTGGTTTGATCAATAAATTTTCCATCTTCATCAAGATCCAACATACAAGTGGGACTAAAGGGAGTGTTACTAATTTTCATGATATCCAATCCAAAACTTTTTAGAAGATCTCTAGTATATTTACTTTGAGTTAAACTAATTCAAACATTATTTTGAATGATTTGAAATCTGATAAAGAATTTTAGTTCACCCATTAATCTCATTTCAAATTCATTTTTCTTCATTTTAGAAAAATCAACACATATAAAAAAATTATAAGATCCAAAAAAAAATGTCATCTACATAGATTTTAACAACTAAAATATCATTTGAAATTCTTTTTATAAAAAGAGTAGGATCAACTATTGCTTTTGTAAAACCTTTGGTAATAAGTAAATAACTCAGCCTATCATACCAGGATCTTGGAGCTTGTTTTAAACCATATAAAGCTTTTGATAATTTAAAAATATAATTTGGAAAATGGGGTTTTGTAAAACTAGGGGTTGTTCAAATAATACATCCTCAAAAATATACCCATTTATTAATGCACTCTTAACATCCATTTGATATAGTTTGAAATTCAGATGTGCAGCATATGCAGGCAGGATTCTGATGGATTAATGTCTAGCTATTGGTGAAAAGGTCTCCTCATAGTCAATTCCTTTTTCTTTACTATAGCATTGTGCAACTAATATAACCTTGTTTTTTAATATGTTGCCAGCTTCATCTACCTTATTTCTAAATACCCATTTAGTGTATATGGTGAATGTGTCTAATGGTCTTTTAAAAACATTCCAAACATTGTTACTTTATAAATGATTAAGTTCTTCTTGCATATCTAACCCCTAAAATACATCATTGATAGCATCATTAATATTTTAAGGATCAAGTTGTGACAAGAAGACTTGATGTTCAACCTGATTTCTAAGAGAAGATCTAGTTTGTGTTCCTTAGTCTAGGTCTCCTACAACAGCATCTAAGGGATTATTCTTAAGAGTTCTAACAGCTCTAGTAAAGTAGGGACTAGTTATTTCAGGTTCATTAGTAGGTTCAGGTTCTAAGGACTTTTTAGAACTATAAGCTTTGACTGCTTCTTTCACAGACTGATTTGAGGATTTTGGATTAATGTTCAGATTTGGTACATCATCCTCTAGGTTTTCTAGATATTTTTTAGGCTCATGTGGATCTATTTCATCAAATTTGGCATGGACATATTTTTGCACACATTTGGTTCACTTATTTAACACTCTATACTCTTTACTGGAGATTGAGTAACCTAGGAAAATTCCTTCATCACTTTTGGAGGAAAACATGTCAAGATTGTCCTTAGTGTTAAGTATAATGAATTTTCAACCAAAAACACTAAAGTAATTAATATTAGGCTTCTTATTATTCCAAAGTTCATAAATATTCCTCTTAATAATGGGTCTGATCAACAATATGTTGATCATGTAGCATGTTGTTTTGATAGCTTCAGCAAAAAAATAAATAGGAAGATCATATTCACTGAGCATTATTCTAGAAATATATTGTAGAGTTCTATTTATTCTTTCTACAACTAAATTTTTTGAGGTGTTATAAGGGTAGATAAATTGTGAATATAACCATTTTGTGAGTAAAAGGATTCAAACTCTTGATTTTCAAACTCACATCCATGATCATTTCCTAAGGATTTAATTATAAGTCCAATATGATTTTCTACAGACATGGAATATTTAGTAAAATAAGTGTAGGATTCACTCTTGTGAGATATAAAAAAGGTCCAAGTATATATATAAAATTCATCTACAAGAACATAAACATAGTGCTTCCCATTTAAACTAGTTACTATGGATGGTCCAAATAAATCCATGTGAACCAGTTCGAGTGGATGAGAAGTTTACCCTTCTTTATTTGGTTTGAAAGAATCTTTCTGTTGTTTTACCTTTTTACAGGGATTACACACATTGTCATTTGGAATCTCATGTTTGGGTAAGTCATTAAATAATCTTTTTCTAGTTAACGTTCTAAGGAAGTGAATATTACAATGTCCTAGTCTCCTATTCCAAATCAATAACTCATTATGAAATACACTTAATCATGAAGAATTTTGAGATGCTATGGAATCTAAGTTAATAGAGTAAACATTTTAATTTCTTAAAGTAGAAAACAATAATTCATCTTTATAATTAAAGATATTGCAAGAATAATTTTCAAATCTTACATGAAATCCATCATCACATAATTGTTAGATACAAAGAAAATTATATTTTAATCCATCATAAAATAGTAATTTAGAAATTAAAACTATGTTAGAGTTACCGATTTGATCGAGGCCAATAATCTTTCCTTTGGAATTGTCACTAAATTTGACATGACCTCCATCTATTTTTATTAGGTTCTTGAAGCATGAGTAGTCTCCTGTCATGTTTCTTGAACATCCACTGTCCATGTACCATAAAATTTTACAGGAACTCTTTAAGTAGCTTTCTGATAAAATGATCAAGAAAAAACATATTTTGGTACCCATAATTGTTTAGGTCCAGTAATATTAGTAATAAGTTCTTTGGGAACCCATATGTTCCACATAAGTTTCCTATAATAATTAAGTAAAGTATTCAAAAAATAAACTCTATTCGGTCCACAAAAACATGAAACAAAAGACAATGTATCATAACTTGAATTAGATGATTTGTATCCAGAAGTGGAAGTAAAACTATATGTTCTAGATCTTGAAAAAAAAATTCTTCCCAGATTTCTTTTTCCAGGTTGATAACCAATGCAAGTCTTTTATTTAGTGGTAATTTGTGTTCCTAAAATTTGAGTAAGGGTATTCTTCCCATTGGTAAACTTTTCAAGTCCATTCTTCAATTGCTCACTAGACATTTTTAATTCATTATTTTCTTTAAGAAGTTTAGAATTTTTCTCTTTTTCAGTTGTGAGTTCAGATTTAATAGTCACAGCGAGATCATGCTATTTCATCAATGATTTATATTTTCCTTTTAGTTCATTGCATGTTTCTTCAAGAATGTTACAGTATTAAAACATTTCGTCATTAGTCATGTTCTTAGAGTCACTCTCATTTTTAGAATAGAATGAATTATGTACATGAGTCTATTGTTACCTCAAATGTTTTTTTCATAACACACATATTATATTTGTTAGCCTATTCATCATGTGATGTTTCTGAGTCACTTGAACTATCATCAAAAGAATTATAGGTTGCTTTAATGGCCTTTTTATACTTCATATCCTTGTTCTCATATTTCTTTTTTTACTTGATCTTTCGATAGTCAACATTGGTATGTCATTTGAGTTTACATTCATAACAGACAATCTCATTAGTCTTGTCACTACTTTTACAGTCCTTCATCCAGTTTCTTTTTTGGTTATATTTTCCCTTGAAGTTAGGGTTTCAAAAAATGTTCTTCTTGTAAAATATTTTGAATATTCTAGCTAGTTTATCCATCTCCTCATCACTATCAATTTATTATTGTTTACTACTGGAACTTTCTACAGAAGATTCCAATTTCCCTTTGTCTTTGTGTTTAAAGGTGGTGTTCTTGAATGCAACAGATTTCCTTTTTGGTTCATCATCCTCCTTATTGTTGAATTTTAGTTCCTCTTCATACATCATCAGTTTCTCAATAAGTTCTTTTACAGGTAGATTTCTAATTTCACATGATTCAATAATAGAGAAATTGTTTCCTCTCAATCTGTTAGGTAGACATCTATGAATTCTCATGATTTGTTCCTTGGCAGTGACTTCTCTTCCAAGCGAGATCATTGTGTTGACAATCTCGTTGAACCTAAGATACATGTCAGAAATAGGCTCATCAGGTTTCATTCTAAATTTATCATATTTTATTTTATAAGTATTAAGTCTCATTTCTTTTACACTACATGTTCCTTCATGTGAGACAGATAGGGTATTCAAAATCTCATGGACAGTTTTACAAGTATAAATTCTTTTGAATTCCTCATCTCTTAAGGATAAGTATAAAGCATTAACAACTTTGAAATTGTTATTGTAGGCAGTTTTGATAGGTTCATCCAATGTAATTCAATCAGTAGTAGGAATCTTGTATTCACCTATAATGGATGAACAAATCTCAAAGCCCATACTCTCTAAGTACATTTCCATTTTAATTTTCCATTGAGCATAGTTGGTTCCATTAAAGAATAGTGGTATGTTTGTTGCAACACCTTATAATCTATTATCCATAATAAAAAATAGGTTTAAAGAGATAAAAATTTATATTTCACAGAAATTTACATATTTTCAAAGTACAACTACAATCAGAGTTGAATAAGATTAAACAAAGCCCTAATAAACACCCTATGATGCCAAATTTTGGTCGAAGTAGAATAGTCAAGAGGGGGTGAATTGAGTATCTATAAAAAATTATGATTAAAATGTATTTCTAAAATGTTTCCCCAAAAGATTCAATACAACCGAGTTAATCAATGTAATACGCTTATAAAGGTTTGACTGTTTGAATAACTTCCATGAAGATTGATTAGTTCTTAGTAATATTAATATTAGTTATTAATATTACTTTTTAAGATATTCTACTTAGTCAAGAAAATTATAACTTCTTTCTAAGATTAACTATCAAAGTATGTTTAGTGATTTCTGAAATATCCAATAGATGAGTAAAACCGAGAAAACTAAATTAAGCATCATAGCGGATATGAAACAAGTGATTCAGTCTCAAGCCGAGACCTAACCCACTCCACTAGGTGATCACCCACCACCAAGAAATTTATATAAGTAAACTTGATCCACACCATGTATTGAGGTTAAACAGCAGTACATAGGACTGTGCAGGTCTCAGAAGGACCTCTTATACAGTTCTTCATGGGTAAAAACTATGAGGCCACACAAGGACATCTTCCACACTTATCTGTGGGTATACAAAAGAGTAAAATAATGTTTGAGTAAGGATATATTATATCCTTCTGTTTAATTCAGGAGACAGAGCATGTTTCTATATAGATACACACTCTGCTTGAAAATTAATAAAATTATACACAACATATCAATAATATTGAGATAGGTTTAGAAGTTTTTTGAGTGTTTATCTTTGCTTCTTTGGACTTCAGAGATGAAGCAGATGTAGAACTTGAGTCCTTGTCTAGAAAACAGTGTATCGTAAGTCAGAGAGATATGACTTTTGTTCTTTATAATGTTTTTACAATGTGTAGATGTTCTCAGGATTCTAGTATGCTTTGTTTGTTCTTCAGTAGAGTCGAGTTCCATGGGCCAATTCGCAAGAGTGTATTCTGTTGTCTTGCTCATGCCCAACAGCTTGTTCTTTGTATCATGTTTTTTCTACTAGCTTTCCGCATATGTCCACACTCTTGTTTGTTTCTGGTCTGCATTACTCTTTTATCTTGGAGTGCATTTGTTGGGGTCAACAGGTTGCATGTATTCTACACCTCGTACCTCGTACTGTCCGATGATATGTCTATAAAGAAACATTAATTATTTCAGTGCATTAAAATCATCAAATATGATAGTTAGAGATTAAATTGAAAGAAGACAAAATATATTGGAAAACAGTGTCATAGTATGTCCTAGAAATGGTGTCTCCTTCACACAGTGTCTGGATTGGTCATGGTGTCTCACAGTCACGGTGTCTCGCAGTCACAGCGTCTCATGGTCACGGTGTCTTCTTTTTCATAGTGTCTCGTTCACAGTGTCTTGTTCACGGTGTCTTCTTCATGGTGTCTTGTTCATGGTGTATCATGGTCATAGTGTCTGATCCTTTACGATGTCTGATCCTTCACGGTGTTTGATCCTTCATGGTGTCTGATTGTTATGGTGTCTGATTTACTTTGCCAGAATGACATAACCAGTGGCAGACTCATGATGTCTCAGACTTCTCAAAAATTCCTATATTCAGACTTAAGGAATGATGATCATAGAATGAATTAGATTTAATCATTTTTCAAAGAAGGTGTTATAAAAGTAAGTCAAGGATATTATAATGTAATTAAACTAAATATAGAGAAATAAAGAACTTGAATGGATCTTCTTAAAGTATGAGAATACTTAAACAATAATACACATTATTTGATATAATTTACGGGATTTAATGAGGTTGAATATGATTTTTGATCATTAAAACATGAGGAGTACATGAGGAGTCCAATAATTCTAAAAAGATATTTTAAATTGATCAATTGATAACCCTAAAGGAGGCATAACCATTGTAAACTATGGGTGAAATCATATTTCAATATGGTATCAATAAAAAATATATTCAGTGAAACCTTAAATTAACATTCCTGGGGAAATAGAGGATTATCACGTCAAGGAGGGGATTCCATGAACTTTGGATCTTCCCATCTCAACTCTGAAACCAATCATGAATTAACCAACCTATTTTATAAAATCAAATGTCGCCTAAAAAATAATATTATAAAAACATAAGAATGATTTAAAAAATATACCAGCCAATCAATCTTATTGGATTTCATATATTGCTTTTTAAAAATCAATCAATACCTATATTTTCTAACTTATTTCTTAAAATTAATAAAATCAAATCATTTTAAAACCTAATCAAACTAATTTCACTATCTCTATGGCTCAATATCGACCTACTTATTTATTCATTTTAATTAATTATGTCACATAGTTTTAGTTTTATAATTATTTGTTTTGAATAGACCCATAGGGAATTAACGACGCCCTTTGGGCCTATCAAGAAGTGAAACTGTAATACCTTAATTTATGATTCCCAATTGGTTCCCATGATTAATTTAAATGTTTATTCATAATTGATATTTATTTATCCTAAAAAATTAACCATGTCCCTACCTATGAATTTCTTTGATGGAGTTATTGTCCAATGACTTATAGCCCCTAATAATTAATTCATCAATCCCACACTATAAAAATTTATCTATTTAGTCACTAATTGTGGGTTCCTAATTATCAAACACTCTCTATCAATGAAATTACAAAAAAAAAATATGAAAAAAGAAGATTGAGGTATCCTAATATAGTTCATATGACTTTTTCCTTTTAAGGAAGCTGGATGATTCCACTTCAATCTAATAAATTATAAAAACCCTATTTAAATATAGTAAAACATTATTTAAATTTATTTTCACCAAATATGAGAGTAGTCCATGGAAATTTTGTTGTTTTTCCATATCCTTGTCACTGGGAAATTACTTCCATGTATGAAGTTAAATTATAACACTATAAATAATGTTTATATCACTTTAAAACAAGTGCATAAAATAAAACAATAAAGAATGACCCCTCAACGATATATTCTATTGACTAAAAATTAGATAATATTTTCTAAAATGGATTCCTGAAAAAAAAAATATGGATGTAAAATTAAGTAATTTTTCTTATTAGTTCATTATGTACATGTTGGCCTACTACTGACAATCTAATAGTCACGGTTGAGCATTACCCTTGCCATTAAAACTACCCAAGGTACCCAATGCACCCCAATATATACCTATTATCCCATTATATTCCTTTGTAGTAGCATTACCAATTCAATTTTATTTAAATATAATTTTTTACTACAAAAAATCCATTCAACTGATCAAAATACAAGTAAATCATATTTTAAAACCCAAAAATACAAATAATAACATACCTAATCAACCAAGGGTTGTTACAATCTCTTTGTTTACCCAATATTACCTTCTAAATAAAATGACGAATATAAATGTTGACTAAATTCTAGAATCAAATTCTCATATCAAACTCTTCATATCTTAAGAAAAATCTCCCACTATAAACATGACATTTATTTCATTATATAACACAATAAAAAATTGAAATATTTTAAAAAAATATTTCATAACATTAAAACTCACCATTTATTTGTATTTTACCTTATATGGTTTCTCGTAGTATTCTAGAACTATATTTAAATTAATCTTGATTTGTGTTATTCTATCCTTTTCACTATAATAATCCAAAGAAAAAATGAAGTGTATGTATATGTGTAACTCAATCCTAAAGAAATAGTTGTTGAATATCTATTATTAACCTCTTTTCCAACAAATTCTCTTCCATTAAGTATTTTTTCGAAGCCTATATTAACTCTATCAAAATATTCACTTCCATATTATTAGTTATTCTTGAGATAATAAATAAATGTGATTTATTTTTCTAAATATTATTGTTGTGTAATTAATTAAATCATATTTATTATTGGTTCTTCGATATATCAATGATCCCCTGAAAATATTATGAACTATGATAGGATATATTATACCACCATGAACCTATATATTATTTTAATCATTTATTTCATCAGAAAATATATATTTATTTTAAAAATAGTTCATCTCTCACCCTTACATTTTCTTGATCCCCCCATGTTTTATATACACATAAAAATAATTTTATTTAACTTTAGTATCATAAAAAATAATATTCTTATGAACAATGATATCAATAAATCCATATTCAATTCCTTCTCTTTCTTTACGATTAAAAAATATTTGATTTTCATGTTTTACCCATATGGAATAGAAATCCACATATCTATTTGTCTTTGGACAATATTTGACTGTCACTCATCCATTTCAAAAAGAATTATTTATTCTTGAAAATAACATCAATACCCTAATTAAATAGTTATGATTCACCAAGTATATTTTATTTTAGTCCATTAAAAAATATTGTGATCTTCATCTATAAATATATTTTATTAATTTTAGTCTTTATAAATCATCTAATTTTTAGACTCTTATAATTTTCAAATATTATTAATACTTAAATAATGCTTATAAATATTTTTAATACTATTAGATCTCATATCCTATTGAATTAATATGTATTCTCCAAAATGAATAATAACTACATATTTTTATCCTTTATTTATTCTTAATTAAAGATCTAAAAATATTTTCCATTGCTCTCACTCTAAAAACTATGTGTAATATCATCTATTATTAAATTATTGGACTTTATTGTAAAAATTATATCTATCAACATGACCATTTTGATCACATCTTCGAATAACTCATTCCTAAAACAATTTTTTAATACAACATCTGATTCTGAATTTATAGTCATTTAGTGAATGTATAACCTTTTTGGGTTTTATTGAAATCAACATAAATATATTATATATTCTGGGATGTTTATTCAGTCGACCACTAAGAAAAATCTCATTTATATGTGCTCATAGAACCCTTAACACAAACAATATCATTAAAACAAAATCTTATTTCAAAAAATATCATGCTATGAAAATACATAACTTGATATTTTCATTCTTTTTTATTATTGTATTAAGAATTATTTTATAAAAATATATATTATTTTTTATACTTCTCTTTATTAAATGTAAAAAAAAGTTACCTAATTTTTATCCTACTCATTTAATTAATTTCTCATGAAATTTTTAATTTCCAACCAAAATATATTTTTCAAAATATTTATTATAAATAATAATATTAACTCTTTTCTAATCTATTTAGTATCCATAATTTTCTTCATATTAACCATGAATATGAATATAATTATATTGATTTATTTTTATAACTATACATTCATCTTTGATTTTTTAAAACTAAAAAAATACAATATTTTTTTTTATATTTATTCAACATCATGGATTGAATTTTCAAAGTTAAGCTTAAATTTATTTATATGTTTCTTAGAAACCAAAACTTTTTCTTATGTAAATTCAATTTATTTATTTATGGATAAATATTTCCCTTATATTCATTCATTTATTATCTTATCCATTTAAGGATATATTAACAATCTATCAATCTAGTTTATCAAAATTGATTCTTTTTTAGTTGTGGAAACATCATCATAACTCAATGATTGAGATAGTATCTTTGTGTTATTTATCACCCTCTAACTTATAATTTTTTTATATTCACTCATTGAATTAACATTTAACTTGAATTATATCTATATTTAATTTTAATTAATAATTTCCACTTTCATCTCTACTTGATGAATATTTATTATTGATCTTGGAAATGAACATATTTTATTTAGGTTTACTTGTTTAACTGCATTTATCTTAACTATACTAACTAATTTCATCATCCATTTTAGAAATAAAATTAATTCTTGTTAACTTATAATAAATATTAAATTAATATTTAACATATTTGTTTTCATTTCTATATTTATTTGTATTTATATTCAAACCCACCCAAGATTATTATCTCTATAATCACATTTATCTTATAAAAAATCTACTATTTCCTCAAAAGATTAATATTGAACCAAAAATTAAAATACATTAAATGTAGAATAAGATAATACCTACTTCTTCTTGTATGATAATTTCTTTATATTAAAGAAATTATCATATTGGACTTAGATTCAAAATATTCTTCCTACAAATCTAAAATTTCAAAAACTTTATATTCCTAATGATTCTTCTCACCCTGATAAACCTTAAAGTCTAACTCTTTTTCAAATTCACCCTTCAACAATGTAGTTATTCATTTTCATGTCTCATATTAAATAATGATATAGTGAAAATTATCAATTGGGAATGTATTATGTTCTAAATATTTATTAGAATATAATTAAGGATCAAACTTATCTAGTATTATTCTAACCATATTCTTAATAAAATATGAATTTCAAAACTAATGTATATGTTCACTAAACTATAAACTATGACATGGTATATGTACTCTATCATGATTTGAGGTATGATGTGATTTTTTTTTCCTCATAATATCCATCATAAATATAATATATTATTAAAAATATTATAATATGATGATTATAATACTATTATATTATAATAGATCATTTTATTTCATGTTGGTGATTATATTAATATTAATGGAGTTTAATAAATCACTTTATAAAATATGTGTCCAGTGTAAATGTTACTTTGTAAGAAGCTAATAGGTGTCCAATTCATAATGTATGAAACCTTTGAATGTTATGTGTAACCTTTATTAAAAAATATTTAATATTTAAAAGGATTTAGATGATCATATTTTTAATACATGAGATCACTCAAGAGAATACTAATATTTATCCCATTATCTTATCATCATTTACCTAGAAGGAGGAAAATGCTTTCCATTTTAAACAATAAGGGGTTTTAGTGAGGTATTCAATTATTATATTGGATATTTTAAACCTTAGAAGGTAATAATCAATTGAACTCTTCTTATATTCCTCTTTGAGAAACACTATTTTGGAAGATATACCGTAGAAAGTTAGTCATTCCTTGTTTATGTTTTTCATTTCATTTTTTTATTTCCTCACATAATAAGTAATTTGTATGAGTTTTCTGATTTATTTTATTCCATTTTTGTTATATATATGTCTTATAAAACCATTAAATTTTTTCATGATGAGTATTATTGAACATTTTACAATATAAATATCAAAAAATTTGATCCTTTTTGGAGTTCTTCCTAAATCATGAATATGGATTATTTAACCACATTTTTTTATATGTAAATTATCATAAAACAAATGTTTATACATTTATTATATGTTTAATATAATAAAAGTGAGTTTAAAAATCAATATTTCCATGCCATGGTCGTAATTTAAAATATCAATATTTCTTGGGAATTAATTTTTCATGGGAACTCCAAAAATTATTATTTTTAACATATTATGGTTTGAGGATTACCAATGAAAAATTACACAGATAAAATTATTTTTACAATGAAACTGTTTTCTATAAAAAGTTGTTACCTTTAATAAATTATTTTTTTAATGGATTAGATAGATAATTCACATCATTATTTTTTTTATTTTTTACTTTATTTCAAAAAAAATTATTCCCACACCCAATCTATATTACATTAAACTATATCAAAAACTATTTTTATATAATTTCTCAATATATAAAGTTGTAATATCCCATGATAAATATTTGAAATGTTTACTTATGTCTTTAATTATATATTTCATATTCAATTATATAAGTTTTTAATATTACAAATGGTTTTAATCATCAATTTAATGTATTTAAATATCTTCTTAAAATTGTTATACAAAGAATATAAGTGTCGCATACTTATTCTAATATAAGGTTTGGTTTCATTCTACAAAAGATAATGATTTATTATTTGTATTTTAATTTAGAAATAATAGTTTATTATTATTTATACAAATAAGACATTATTATTGTATTAGAATTAAAGATACTTGAGTATTGATCTAAGGATAAAAATTATTTGGGTCAAACTTTTCACTATATTAATAGAGTAATAAATGTTCTCTAAAATAATGGGTAGATAAGTATCACACAATAATAAATCTTATAGATATTTTATTTTAATATAATCCCAAAACAATACATAGAATGGTTATATATACCTTATGAATGTGATTCATTTTGATATGTATAGATAAATTATATTTTATTTTATTTTTCTAAGTAACATTGCTCATTAGTTTTGTAAAGTATTTTACATTAATATGTTTGCAACATAATAATTCAGAAGAAGGTATAGTTTAAAAAACTATAGAATTAAAATTACTCATAGATAATGGTCTTATATTTTATACAAAGATATGCTCGGATAAACATGGAAATGGTGAGACAGGGAAAACACATAAGAATATTGTGTGTTAGATTCATTCCAATGTAAGAAAAAATTAAGACCTTGATCATTTAGTTTATATAACACTTTGAGTTAGGAAACCATATATTCTATTATTTAAGGAATTAATGAGGTGTCTAACCCATAAATTTAGTAAAATATATCCTCTTATGACATTTTGGTTTTATATTGTTGAATAATAATATAATTTTGGTAATAAGGGATTTCAAGTTAGGGAAAATTATATGATAAATTTATTCATAGGGTTGTTCACCTAATTATCTAAGAGTCATATAAGATATGAATAAAATGATCTTATATCTAAATAATAATTTTTTAAGTGGAACACTAATGTGGACTCAAATTTTAGTGAAATATATGTATTTTCCAACTAAAATAATAGTGTACATGGTCATCATTTTATGGGAGTACAGTTAATAAGTGTCATTATTGAATGAATATAAATATAATACTCAACCAATTAAGTTTCAAAAATATAGATTATGGAATTCATTTTAATCATCCTTTTGATATAAACCTATAAGTTAATATATTTCTCATTTAGATTGAGAAGTGATCTCAAGGAGAAGCCTTATGAGAAAGAGGATGTCAATGTTATATAAGTAAATTTCCCAAATTCTATCTCATGGTAATGAGTTAATGGTTAAAATATTAATTATAATATTGGAAAAAAATTACATTACAGTGTCAAATATATACTTTATTTCAATATTCTGTTTAGATAAAAATGTTTTTTGATAATGATTAAGTACAATATTTTTTTGATATACATGAATTAGATTTTTTATGGTATAAGAAATATTTTGAATGATTTATATATTTTATACATGGATAATAAATTATTTTTTATTGAATATTAAAATTTCATGGTAGTTGATTCTATCACAACCTATATTTATCATTATTTACATGGCCATATAAATAAGAAATGAATTAAAAGACATTATAGTGATAGATTATTTCGATCACTTGATTATGAATATTTTTATAAACATGATCCTTTTATATAAAAAATAAAAAATAAAAAATGTAGTATTAAAGTTGAGAGAGAAATGGAATATGATACCTAATATATAGTATTGTTTGTGAACCAATTAGTATACAAGAATGTAATGGGAATAGGTTTTGTTAGATATATACAATAAAAAATAGGCCACAATATGGGGGATGTAATGGTCTATGTGAGGGAGGATCATTATATAGTGTATATCATTATCCATCCTTATGTGCATGATGACATAATATTTTCCATTATGATTGTGAATTATATTATCCATTATTAGATAATTCATGTAAATTCCACATTCTTCTACTCCACGATATCATAATTGATTGGTTAATCATGCGATGATGATATTGAGTTCTTTCTAAGTATGAGTCTCAATACTCTTTATAAAACTCATTGAAACATGGACCATATGAAGATATTTTTCTATACATCCTTTATATTAGAGGTTTTAGTAGGACATGGATAAATGGGAGTTCCTAAATGAGTTTTAAATGATTCCCACAACCCATGGATACACTATTTATTAGAAACTTTTTATTCTTTACCCATTAATCTCAATCAAGATCCTGTTAAAAAATAAGCAATCTTAATAAAAAATGTTTGGGGTATATATTTTATATAAGTTTTGTTGTTCGTTACAAACACATAGATAGGTTCTATGCTTAATGGTTTTTTGGAGTTATTCTTCCGCATATCCCCCCACTCTCTTTGGTTCTCCCATATCCCACACACACACACTCTCATTCTCTCACATAGAACTCATGATGTCTAGGGTTTCTTCTTAAATTATACTTGGTGATGATGGTATCACTCTAGAGAAACATATCACTTATTTTCTCTTATTCTTATTATCCTACAGTATTTTTTAGCTTTAATTTTCTTTCATATTAATTATTTTTTGTCTCATATAAAAATTTCATTCCAAGTTCATCCATACATTCTAGATATTTTTATTTTATTTCTTTCCATTAAATTTTTTTCCTATTATTATAATTATTGAGGTCTTTATTACTGTTACCCTCTAATATGACTTCCTAACACATTATTCATAAACCCATCATTAGTGAATCATGATGGAATATATGGTTGGTTGGTATGGTGGTGTGGGATTCATCTTCTGGAAATGTCTCTCATCAATGTTCCTTTCTTATTGTGTGACCATGTCACTATGTTCTCCTCCTACTCGGTTTCCTTCATGAATCATCATCTAAATCATCACATTATTTATATTTGGAAGTTTTAGTGGAGGATTGTGATGGTCTTTGTGGTTATGTTTAGTGGAAGTTCACATGTTGGTGTTATTCCATTTTCTCTATTTTTTCTAGTTTCATTACCATCAGTTTTGTCAAGTTAGGTTCTTCCTCTATAGTTTTCCCCCACATTTTTATTACTTTATTTTCTTGGTTTTTGTTTTATCTAGATTAACGCAACTCTATTAAATTTTTTATTATTTTATTTTTCCTCAATAATGTACTCTTAGTGTAACTACATGGTATAACTTATCAATTAATTTTATAGGTGGATGCTTTTTTACAAAGTAAAATTCATTTTTTCTGTAAGTCGAGTGTGTTAAAAGTGATGTCCAAATTTTTCATCATTGTTCATGCATCAGTTGAAATAGTTTACTGAAATATATGGGGATGAAATCCCATGTGAGTATAGTATAATTTATATTATTGGTGGTGGGAATTTTTTAGTTCAAGGTGACTTTATTTAAAGACTCAAGATTGAAATACATCAACATTACATTTTTTGCAAAATACTTAATACATTTCACCAATATACACCCAAAGAACTTATTAGTTTAGAATATTTGGAAACATGGAACATAATATTATAACATGGAGATAGATCTTCAATATCTCCCATAAAGATATTCCCCTTTTGTCCTACTGAAAACCTTTCTTTATATCGTAGGGAAAAGAAAACATAAACAGGGTGAGCTCAAATGCTTAGTAAGGGTAAACATCGAGAACATAGAAAAATCATAATCATAAGAATGTAAAAACCTGAACATAATGTTTAAATATCAAAATATTGAGTCATGAAATAAATCTTGGCAGTATGTAAGGCATAGATCATAAAGGAAAATTAACTATAATAAAATAACATTCGAATAAAACATGGAATTTTTGAAAACAAATAACCACATAATTTGATTTCTATAGTAGCCATGGAATTTTTGTGAAGACCACCATAGTTGAAAAAGTATATTACTTAAATGGTTTTACTTGTCGTTCTAGCCTTGTATTACTGAACTAGATTTACTTGTCATTTTATCCCTATATTACTGAACCATATTTACTTGTCATTCCCATCATGTATATCTCATGTGATATAACTATTTACCAAATTCATTGGAGGGAGATATAGGTTCCACTCATCTCAAAATGAAATCATTCTTAAATATTTCACAAAAACATAAATCAATCATCATAGCATAACCCATGGAATAAAATGGGTCTCTTAAACATCATTCTATTGTAACATAATCCATATAAAATATCATTCAATCATTAACACACTGAAATCATAGTAATAATAGGGATATAATAATAACCCTATTTAAGATCATAATCTTATATGGAAAATTATTTTGATTAAAAACTAGAACTTAATTCTTGAGGAAAATATCATTTATTCTTCAAAAATGGTTTCTTTTCTCAAAATTTCATGCAATTTTAAAATAAAAGAATTTAATTGAAAATAAATTTTAAATAGTGTAGAGGAAACCTCATGTAAATAAGGAATCATGAAACTGTAAAAATAAATTCATGTCGTATAAGATAAGAAAGAAATTCTTCTCGAACTTTCTCTAGAAAAGTCAAAAAGTGCCTCAAATCAAATAACGACAAAAGATTCCTTTCATACCGTTTAATAAAAATTAACCAAAGGGTAAAATGAACAATAAAAAATATATAAGAATAGAAATAATATTACATAATTAAGAAACATGGATGTGGATGATAAATAAACCCCAACATTTATTTATGTAAAAATAATATTGGATAGAAATGAGATTGCAGACTTCTCCATTACATTAGATCCAATTTCTTCTGTATGTGTCTAAAACTCTTCTTTTTCAAGTATATCATTTTTATTTGAACAAAATTTCTCCAAAGGATGGCATTATTCCAAAATTTTGGCCTCTAGGATGAATTTATAGAAGTTGGGAGTGGAGTTGGGTTGGGTTTGGCCAAGGAAAAGGGATTTGGAGGTGTGATTAAAAGAGAAGGAGATGTTCCCTTTTATTGGAGAGGTGAGGGGCACATTAAGAAAGTCTCTAAAAATTAATTTATTAATAAATTTATTTTCAGCTTATAATGGTCCCAAAATCATTTATTTATAATATCATATGACGATGGATCTAAATAATCTCAATAAATAGGTTTTATAATGGTTTATCTCAAAAAATTACCTTTATCTTTTAGTTTTAACCCTTAGTTAAAAACATTAACTCTTACTATGTCTTCTTGTGTTTTCATACTATATGGTTACTATAGTTACTATAAAATTCTTAGAGAATCACAGGTGGATCATTAATGAAATTTTTAACATTATATAAGTCAATTGGATGAATCTTAGATTTTTAGGGTTGTTATATCAGTTAATAAAATAGTATTTGTTTTAAAAACTCATTTTTTGTTAATTTTGACACTTTTTTTAACTGTTTTTTGTTAAAGTCATAAAACCATGAATCCTTCGAACCAAAAGAATTGACTCAAATATTTTATATCATATTCGTCTAGAAAATTCTTCTATGGAATCAAAATGTTAGAATTATATTTATTTTAATATTTATAATATCATTTATTTGAATCATTTATTAATAAGGTAATCACTACATCATCATTGTGTTATAAATAAATTTATTTATTTAAAGTCTAAAAATTATAAATAAAAAAACATGATTTATGAAATATTTTTAGCTGTCTAATTACTATTTATAGTAAAATATATCAATTATATAACTATATAGTAAATATTTTTAGTAAAAGATATATGTTTATGTTATATTTCCCTTTTCTTTAAATAAAAATTTATAAATGATCATTATCACACCCAAGTGGCTCCATGGGGTCATAAAATCAACCCAAGGATGATCATGGACGTCCATATCTCATAAAATAGAATTATGATATGTTTTATTGTAGTTTTATATTATTATAATATTATTTGTTACGCTAATTTACCGAATTTAACCTTTAACCATGGAAAATAAAAATAATTAGTAAAGTTACTATTCATATTATCCAAGAAATAATAGGTGCCTATTTGAACAATTTATACCATATGATTCAAAATATGGAACCCATTTTTCTAAATTTGAATCATATAATTTCTTGAAATTAATTTAAAATTAATTCCCATTGTCAAAACCAGAAAGTGGGTTTTTAGGAAGTAAAAATTATCAAAAGAATAAAATGTGTTTATATCAAATTTAAATTTTAAATTACATAAAATGAAAAAATTGGATTAAATTATAAAAAAATCCAATTACACTTTAAAAACAATTAAGAAGATAATTTAACTTTATAAATAAATTATATGAAAAGGTTTTTTTGAATTAAAATGCTGTATTTTTTACTATTCATTAAAATATGAATTTTAACAGAAAATTAGAAAAAAACTAAACCAAAGTAAATTTTGATGCCTCACATCCAAATAATAAGTTTATTTGGTCATATAGAATATATAAAATTGTTAAAAACTATATTTAAAATGGATGCGCTATCAAAAGGCGGAAAACCTACATTATTCAAAATAAATAAATCTTTTAACCAAAAAAATTGATGTTTTTCTTATATCATGTTCTAGAAAATAAATAAGGTGAATTTTTATGTTATTTAAAATTAATAATTTTGTTAATACTATTAATAATTTCTAGTTTATATCCCATTAAATAATAATATTTAAATAATATATAATTGTTGACTGAAACGTTGTATTGCGTACAATGCAAGCTATCCAGGAAGGTGACTCTTATGTGTAACGCAAGCCAAGAATATTGTAGAGTATACTACAATCTAATATGTTTTTGTGTTTATAAATAGATAATATTGGTGTAGTATACAACATAAGACATCAAAGAAATTAAAAGGAATCTATCTCATAAAATCACAGGGTGTTACACTTTAGTGTTTTTGTGTGCACTGATTTCTAGTTTTGTCATGAAGTATCACTATATTGTCTCTTATTTTTTAATAGTTATGATATCATACTTTTTGGGGGTTCACACTATTTTATTATATATGTTATATGATCAGTTTTGATTTAATATGATTATTATTTGGTTTCACAGTAGTTTAGATTGAAAAGATTCATCGCTAATGTGAATAGTGATAGAGAATAAGCATCACATCATGTGGTGGCCTTTGTTGATGTATATGGTGAACGGTTTGAGGTATAATCTCTAGATACCCTCTTTTTTATCATTATTTTCATCTTATAATCACTCACTAGTTTGAAGATGAAATTTTTTATTATTATCGGGGTCACTCGAGTGGCTTGGCTAGGATTCATCTTAGGCTATTACATCACATACATCATTCATAGAGTCAAACTACCTTGAAAAATTGAAAAGTAATCATATAAATAACACCTGGTCATTTATATATTAATAAATACTCAAGAAAGATTCAATATATCAATTATAAAATCTCACTTAACTCGTCTCGGCTACCCCAATGTCATTCCCACACAATTGCATATTGTAAAATTTTTATCTCCATGACAAACATCAACCATCATTGCATCCCTGGGCTCCCATCCCATTTATCCATATATAACTAACCATCAATATAACCCCGATCCTCCATCACAATTCTCATAAAATAATTTTAACCATAGTAGGTTATTAATCAATCACATCAAGGATTTGAATTCCACAAAAAAAATATTTTAAATGTATTTTACACACAAAAAAGGAAACTAAGGTCAAGGAATCGTGATTTTCAAGCCTCTTACAATGAATAATGTTCTCGTTTAGCCTGAAAAATTTGTTCTCTGACAAGTAACCATTTAAATTCCATCTTGAATTAACGAGTTTATAGTGAATATGATTCACACATCATAAAGCCTATAGGAATTGGATAAAAGTAGCTTAATATCAACATAAACATTCCACGTTAATTATTCCTATAATGATACAACTTCTATGAGAAACCGTAATTAAAATCATGTTTTATACATTAATTAATTAATGGTATAATTTTAATATTTTTTATCCATTTCAAGTAACTTACCCTGATAAACAACAAACCAATATACACCCAAGTATATAAAACATTATCTAAGAAAAAAATAAGTAATAAAAAACATATCAAATAATATAATGATAAAAATATTTCAACCATTAATTTCATAATCTTCTGTAACATAAAATATTAATTATTTATAAAAGCAATAATTTTCCTTCAAACCTTTAATTCCAAAAATTATACAACAATTCATAACATTCATCAATATTATATTTATATATAATCAGATAATATTTACACTAAGAATGTTATTATCTTATTCCTATCACTTCACTAATTCCCAGATTATGAACAGTAATATATAAGCTATAGTATTAAAATTATTTCAATTTCATTATTTTGGATTAATATTGGAAATTTTTTATATGATTATTCTTTTCTATATTTCTTAAGTAATTTACAAAATGATAATAAACTATCATTCTTCATTATGATATTTATAAATCATTAAAAGGATAAGGTTTATTCACTTCATGAATTTATTCCCACTAAATGAATAATATTTACATCATGTAAAATAATTCTTAGGGAAAAACCCATCAATGTAACATTACAGTGTTTTTGGGTTGATTTTGTTTGTTGAAAAATTAGGTTTCCAAGGTCATTTGTGGAGTTCTGGATAGATTTTTGACACATTATATTAATATAGATCCAAGATAAAAGAATGGATACTCTAGAGGTGATACAGAAAGATGCTTATATAAGGTGGCATAATTTCCCTAAATCTACCAATTTTTTGGGGTCTAAAATTTTGAGGAGAACTCAAGATTTTTGAAATTTGGAATTCTATGAATGCCTCATAAAATTATGGAAAATGTGTGAATTTTTAGAATGATTAATGATTCACAAAGGAGTGGTGTTTCATAAAAGTTCGGTGTTTCTCTAAGGTGTGGAGCTTAAAAAATGATAGCAAAACACAAAGTTTTAACAATATCTCTATGATTATATTAAGATTCAGGAATGTGAAAATTTCCCTAAAGCTTCACGAAGATATGGAGGTTCATGAATAATAAAAGAGAGCTTAGAAGAAAGGTAGAGTTTAGGTTGAAAGCTTCACTAAAGGTAGGAAATGTCTATAAATAGGCGTCTACCCCCTCATTTGAACTAGTAAGCCTCAAAGAAAATAAAATGGATCTAAATTTAGGAAGGTGATCCATGATGGATTTCACATGCATGAAGGTTTTTATAATATCATCTCTTTCATAGAGAAATGGATTTAACAAAGTCTGTGTGAGCTTCATAGAGAGGTTGATCTTAGTGAAGGCTAAGTGACCTTCACAAAAGTAGTGATATTTGAGAAAGTAATGAGTTTCATGAAAGTAGTGGAGTTCATGAAATCAACACTTTATTATGAAGAATTATTCAGTTTCACAATGGTTGTGTGAGTTTCGTGAAAAAAAGTGAGCATCGAGAAAGTGTTGAAAATGGATTTCTAATTAAAATATGGTAATGTTTTATTCATCAATTATATGAAAGAAAAACTTAATGATACACCAAATGAGGTGTAAAAATAATTCAAGTGATCAAAATAAGAATAATCTAAAAGAAAATTTTGAAAACTTTAGTTAAGAGAGTAGTGAGATTTCAAATTGTATTTTGTTGTAAACTAGGAGGTATAGTGAGTCCTATCAAAAAAAATTAACAAAATTTCACATACAGTATTTGGTACATTATAACATTTTTTTTATGATCCTTATATGTAGCCTAATGTGGTTCAACCAAGTAAAATTTTCATTTCTCCTGCATGATTTCATTTCTAATCCGACATTACTTTGGGAAAGGTAGAGAAGAGTGTTTTGTTTAATGAAAAAACAAGATCATAAGGGGAATTAGTTTTAGTATGTCATCCCTTATTCACCACCCCCCCCCATAAGGGTATTTAATCTATTTGTGCTCACAATTGGCATCATAGAAAGAGTTTAATATCAGTTTTTATCTCTAAAGGTGTAAGAATCTGGTTCTTGTTTTAGATGTACGGGCTTCTTATTTTCCTTTTCCTTAAGTGATTTTGAGAAAATATGGGAAAATGGGGGAAAATCCTAAATGTTGAAACTACACGCCGTGTACTTTTGGCCGTGTTGGGATAAGTACACAGGGCGTGTAGCCTCGCCGGCGACAAAGGGTGTAGGAACCGACTACACGCCATGTAGTGGTCCTTTACATTCCGTGTAGTCAGTCAGCAGGTTAAAAAGCGGTGGAGTCGCCGCCAGCTGGGCGGCAGTACACACCGTGTACTCGAGAGTATATGTCGTGTACTCTTTTCGGCTGGTGAACAGTGCCGGTGCTGCCAAATGAACAGTTAAATAAAAGAAGTACACACCGTGTACTCAGAAGTACATGTCGTGTACTTTGTTTTTTCGGCTTAAAATAGGCAGTAGCCTCCTCATTTGGCAGAGGAGGCGTTTGAGCCATTTTGGAGCCAAAGGAGGAGACTGGACATTTGATGATCTGCCGGGAGTTCATCTGGAATTCGATTCGGCTTCGGACGATCTCGTTGGAACCGCACGGGTAAGCCCTTCCTCCTCCTGGTACCGTTCATGCCAATTCTTCTCCCAACGTAAGTTATTTACGTTTGAATGGGTTTTGTTCTTCGTCAGATCTACGCCATTCTTGGGCGTTTCTGGAGCCGGCGTTCGGGAATAGCGTTCGTTGGCATATAAGGTAGGTGTATTTGTGTTATTTTCCAACTGTCGTGCATTTTTGTGCGTTTTCGTGCCACAAACCCATGTTGGGGTGTCATGTGGATGAGGTCGTTGCTATATTAAATTCCTATAATTTCATAGGTGATTAAATTGTGATAATAAAATGATGTTTGGGATCATTGCTTGGATCCAGGACCATCCCGAGGGGTGCGTTCCTCTGTTTAGCCGTTTGGCCAGGATACCCGAGGGTATGCCTTAAATGTAGTAACTATAGAATTTACTTGATAGGAATTCCTTGTTTACTGCATTTTGATATGTTGGGCATGGCCCGGTTACCTTTTTATCCTGAGGGCGTTATTGTGATTATCCTGAGGGCATGACTGTTTTAGCCCGAGGGCTATCGTTATTCCGCCTGAGGGAAACCTTTCGTGCCTGAGGGCTTGACTTCTGTGCCTGAGGGCGACACTTCGTATGCCTAAGGGTGAGAATTTATGTTATTCCTGAGGGAAATACCTGCGGGTTGGATTCTATATAGCCTCAGGTAGTGGTTTACTATTTAAGCCTGAGGGCGTGGTTTACTTTTTTAGCCTGAGGGCACGATTATGGTTAGCCTGAGGGCTTGGTGTTGTTGAGCAAGAAATTGTTACTAAATTAAAGGAATTAAATGAATAATAAAATGGCAATTTAACTGTTAAGTTAGTTACTTTTGAGTACTGTTTAGTTATTTCATTTTACTACTGCACACTTGTTGCATGTTTTACACACAGTTGAGCACGGGCCTTTGGTGGGCACCTACTGAGATATATTTCTCACACCCTGTTTGGGTCACACTTTTTGGCCCAAACAGATTACATTACTGCAGGTATAGATAGGGGAAAGAGTCCCTATACAGGTACTTGACTGTTGCTGAGGAGTAGGAGGGAATGGGACCGAGCCTAGGCTCGCGATGCCGCTGCTAGCTATTTTGCTTTCTTTATTATACTCTGTTTTTTTGCTGGACTGTATTGATGTATAACATGTTCTGGATGTTTTCATAGAACTTGAATCATGTAGAATCATCACTTATATAATGTTGGTTATATCCACTATTGTAGTTATTTCAGTTGTGTATGTTTACAACTTCTGCTGTTGTTGTATGTTTATTTTGGTATTCCGCTGCGCGACACTTTGAAAAATGAGGGCATAGTTTCCCCACTATCAGACCTGGGCCCTCGCTGCTAGTCGGCAGCCTCTGGCATTTGGGGAAATGCGCTTGAGGTCACGTGGCGAACCGGGCTCGGGGCACCCGTTGCGTGGCACCCGGGGCCGGGACGTTACAAAGTGGTATCAAAGGGGTTTCTTTTCTTTGACTTACTATTTGGTACCATAGTCAGGGATAGGACAGAACGGTAATTGGTAATAAGATGTGCCCGGGCGTAGCTAACCTGTGTACAGGGAAAATCTTTTCTACCTCATATTTTTCATTCTTTGGATTTTGCAATTTTACGGTTGATATGTTTTCACCTTTGGGTAACGCACTTGGATTGTGCTGTTTATATTTTATCTATGGGTTCTATTTAGTTCCAACCCGATGAGATGAGGGTGTGTCGTCTCATGCATCATATAGGCACATTCTAGATATCGCATTCCATGCATAGTTTTCATGCCTTGTAGGTGCATTAGAAATTCTCATGTTGTTGTGATAGTTGTTGTGCTAGAAAAGCATGCTGTTGTGATAGCTTCTTGATAAATACATGCCTTCTGATATGGTATTTTTGTTTGAGCATGTTTATATAATGGACGCCAAACTTTGGTATTTGGGGAGTATGGGCCCCCATTGACCATAATTTGGTGGATCATTGACTAGTTTTGGGTTATAACACAAATAAGATGTCAAACTTTGATTCGTGGGGAGTATGGGCCCCCACGGGTCAGAATTTGACACATAGGTGTTGTGTTTCGGTATTTTCTGGGTTCCGGAGAAGTTTTGAGGCATACTGTCCGGAATCCTAGTATACACACTGTGTAGATATTATACACGCCGTGTATGTTCTTCTGTTCAGGAAGAAAAATGAACTTTTTGAGTACATGTTGTGTACCCGGAGTACACGCCGTGTACCCGGAGTACACGCCGTGTAGTCTCTTCCCGTGTGACAAACTGTGTGGGCAGCGACACGGGGTAAGGAAGATCATGGGTAAAACATGTCGTGTAGTTTTTGTACACACCGTGTAGTGTTGACCCGGAGTCCGACTGTGTAACTAACAACACTGGTCGGCGAACTCCTTGACAGAACACACCATGTCAATTATGGACACGCTGTGTAGTGTGACCTAGGGACTCGGCCGTGTAACTAACAACATGGGCCGGCGTCACCTCTTCTAAAACACGCCATGTACCTTTGGAACATGCCGTGTAGTCTTGTCCAAGGACAGACTATGTGGACTTAGCCATGTGGCTGGGAAACGGGATGGTGTACACGCCGTGTGCGGGTGTAACACGCCGTGTAGAGTAAATCCGAGTAGTCGGTCGTGTCACAGATGACACAGGCAGTTGGAAAATAACACCATACACGCCATGTAGATATTATACATGTTGTGTAGTTTTGTTGAACGGAATCTGTGTGTCTTAGCTGTGTAGAAGGACCCGGGAAAGGGAAAGGAAGTCAAGTACATGCCGTATAATCAGTATACACGTCGTGTAGTCTTGTTTTGCAAATTTTGAAACGCCTTCTTCCTCTTGTTCCTTTGTGGTTCCTTCATTTCAGTTTTAATAATCTTGAATCTGAGGAGTTATTTTGACCTTGTAGAGTCATGCTGCCTAGATGACTGTGAGTTGTTCGCCAAGAGAGCGGCGACGATTATACTCTGGAGATGGTGGGCCATGGGCTACCAGTTGATCCACCAGTAGAGCCAGATGTGGCACCTGCTGTTATACCAGACACGGGTGCAGAGGCACAGTTCTGTGAAGGCTTATTGCAGTTCATGCAGAACTTTCAAGGAGCACCGGAGGATTCCACTTCTATGGCTAAGCTGATGCGTGTCTTTGAGCAGCAGCATCCGCCTACATTTTCAGGGTATGGAGAACTACAGGCTGTAGAGTCTTGGCTAGGATCGATGCAGACTATTTTGGAGAATCTTGAGATGCCTCCAGGGCGGAGGGTCAATCTCGCGACTTACATGCTGTGTGATTCTGCCAAGCGGTGGTGGGATGTTACCACCTAGTCAGAGCATCACAGGGACAAGGTGTGGGAGGATTTTTAGGCAGTCTTCTATGACTTCTTTTTTCCTGAGACGTTGAGGGCAGATAGAGCTCGAGAGTTCATAAATCTACAGCAGGACACTATGTCGTTGATGGACTACTCTTCTCCTTTTACAGAGCTTCAGTGTTTTGCACCCGTGCTGGTGGGTGATGAGACGCTGAGAGCCAGACGTATTGAGGATGGTATTCAGTATGACATCCGAGTGTTGGTGAATGTTTTTAGGTTTCCTACTGTACACGCGATTTTGAATCAGGCGTTGATTATAGAGAGGAAGCTGCAAGAATCTAGTGGTGTGGTCTAGGGAGGTTCGGCACCAGTTACTGGTACTATTTCTACTGGCAAGAAGAAGAGACATATGGACTTCTCTCAGGGCGGCAGTACCAGCCAGGCAGCTTCTTCAGTGGCCCGATCAGGTGCTACCAGTGTGGCAAAGAGGGGCACAAGAGGCCGTAGTGTCCATGAGACCCAGTGGAGTGCTGAGCTTGCGGCAAGATGGGTCATCTGCAGCGCTTTTGCAGGGCGTTTCTACCAGTGGCTAGTGAGAGGGGTTCTGTGCAGACTCCGCGTGCGGGAGCAGGACCAGTGGCTTCTGACCAGTCAGGGAACTGGAATACGTCAGGGCGTGCAGGTAGAGATGGTGGTCGTTTCCATGGTAGCTAGACACCAGGATCTCAGAGGCAACAGGGCGGGATAGCTTAGGGTAGCCAGGCTGTGTCACAGGGCCGCGGCACTGGACAGGCATATGCAGTGCAACAGACCCAACATGAGCAGGATCCCGGACCTTCGACAGTCAGAGGTACTCTTCTAGTAGCTTCTGTCTTGTCTTCAGTACTTTTTGATACTGGTGTTACACATAGTTTTATATCAGTACCCATTGTGGAGAGCCTTGAGCTCGGTGTTTCTACTTCATCTGATATCTTGACCCTAGACACTCCGTTGGGGACTAGGACGGTTGGTGTGCATCAGTGCAAGGAGTTTCCCCTTGAGGTTGGTGGGTGTCAATTTATTTAGGACCTCTATGTCCTGGAGATGACGAGCTATGACTTCATTCTCAGGATGGACTGGTTGGTTCCCTTTCGAGCCTTTGTAGACTGCTATCATCGTAGGGTGTGTTTCACGTCACCAGAGGGTGGGGAGTTTCTATACAAGGGCGAGTGGGATGTTCAGGTAAGTTGAGCTGGACCAGAGCATCATGGGCGAGGTGGAGTCACAGCCCAGATTGTGAGCTTATATCTGGATGACCAGGGGACTTGTCAGACAGATTTACCTCCTGTTGTTGATCGTTTTAGGGATGTCTTCCCGGATGAATTTTCAGGTCTACCTCTGGTGCGTGTGGTGGATTTCTCTATCGAGCTTGTGCCAGGAACAGCACTGGTGTCCATTCCTCCTTATAGGATGGCCACACCTGAGTTGCAGGAGATCAAGAGGAAGTTAGAGGAGCTACAGGCAAAGGTTTTTATCCGACCCAGTACTTCTCTTTGGGGTTCTCCAGTCCTCTTTGTGAAGAAGGCGGATGGTACCCTTAGGATTTTTGTGGATTATAGGAAGATGAACCAGTTGACGGTTAAGAACTGATATCCCTTGCTGAGGATATATGATCTGTTTGATCAGCTTTGTGGAGAACAAGTGTTCTCGAAGATTGACTTGAGATCCGGAAATCATCAGCTGCGCGTTAGACCATCTGATACACCTCTCACAGCTTTCAGGAGTAGATATGTTCTATATGAGTATATGGTTATACCGTTCGGACTCACGAACGCGCCTATAGTTATCATGGATCTGATGAATCGTGTGTTCCATCCGTATCTTGATTCATTTGACGTAGTATTCGTGGACAACATCTTGGTGTACTCTCACACTTGACACGACCATGCCACCCATCATGAGATCGTATTGAGTACACTGAGAGAGAATCGCCTATATGCTAAGCTCTCGAAGTGCCACTTTTGGATGGACCAGATTCACTTCCTGGGTCATGCCATCTCAGAGGCAGGAGTTGCAGTGGACCCAAAGAAGGTGATAGCAGTAGTTTCCTGGGATCAGCCCAAGAACGTGTTTGGGATACGGAGTTTCTTAGGGCTGGCTGGTTACTACAGAAGTTTCATACAGGACTTCTCCCACTTATCAGCACCGTTGATAGGTCTGACTAAGAAGGGTGTGATGTTCGTTTGGTCAGAAGTTTGTGAGATAGCTTTTCAGGACCTGAAGGGAAGGCTGACATCAGCACCGATCCTGATACTCCCAGAGCAGGGGAAGGTCTATACAGTTTACTGTGATGTGTGAGGGATTGGGTTGGGAGCCGTTTTGATGCAGGGTGACCGAGTTGTGGCGTACGGGTCTCGGCAGTTGAGGCCACATGAGAGGAATTACCTGATGCACGATATCGAGTTGGCTGCAGTTGTGCATGCGTTGCATTGTTGGAGACATTACCTGTTGGGAGAGCATTTTGTGGTTTTCACCAACCACAAAAGCCTCAAGTATATCTTTACTCAGAGTGACCTGAATCTGAGGCAGAGAAGGTGGGTTGAGTACCTACAGTCCTTCGATTTTGAGCTTGCCTATAAACCTGGTAAAGGTAATGTGGTAGCCGATGCACTGAGCAGGAAGACTCAGATACAGGCAGTGCAGGAGGCCAGTGGTGAGTGGCAGCTTATGGCTTTATTTTCTGAGAGGCATCTGGAGGTGCGTTGAAGTCAGGGACAGAATTATCTTTCCTCGTTAGCTGTGACTTCTACCCTCCTGGATAGAGTGAGGATGAGGCAACTATCAATTCCAGAAGGCCTAGTTCTACGGGAGTCTGTAGCAAGTGAGGAACCTCCTCCCGGTTGACGATAGGCAATGATGAGGTTTTGTGTTTCCATGGACGTGTATGGGTTCCAGAGGATATACGTGAGGTGCTGATGAGGGAGTTTTATGCTTCAGCTTGGGAAGTTCATCCCGGGGTTACCAAGATGTACTGAGACTTGAGACGTCAGTACTGGTGGCCGGGTATGAAGAGAAAGATAGTTGGTTTTGTTACGAGGTGTTCCATCTATCAGCAGGTGAAGGCAGAGCATCAGAGACCAGCTGGGCTATTACAGCAGTTTCCCATTCCGTAGTGGAAATGGGATGATGTCACGATGGATTTCGTGATGGGATTTCCAAGTTCACCTTGAGGCAATGATGTTGTATGGGTTGTTGTGGACAGACTTACGAAGGTATATCACTTCTTTCCAATCAAGGAGACCTTTGGTGTGAACTAGCTCGGAAGACTCTATATCTGAGAGATCGTATGTCTACATGGGGTCCCTCTTTCTATCATTTCAGATAGGGACACCCGCTTCACATCTCGTTTCTAGCAGAGTTTTCAGCCGGCGTTGGGTACACAGGTGCTTCTGAGCACAGCATACCACCCTCAGACTGATGGCCAGTCAGAGCAGACGATACAGGTGCTAGAGGACATGCTGCGCGCATGTGCCCTAGACTTTGGGGGCTCTTGGGAGAAGCATATACCCTTAGTCGAGTTTGCCTATAACAATAGTTTTCAAGCAACTATTGAGATGGAACCATAGGAGGCTTTATATGGTAGGCCATGCCGATCAACTTTGTGCTGGTTAGAGGCATGTGAGGCAGCTTTACTGGGACCACAGCTCGTGCAGGAGACATCTGAGCAGGTCCACTTAATTCAGAAGCGAATGGCTACCGCGCAGTCTCTTCAGAAGTCTTATGCTGATCGCCGTAGATGAACTTTGGAGTTCGTGGTTGGGGATCAGGTTTTCTTGCGTGTTTCACCGAGGCTGGGACACAAACGGATCAGGAGACAGGGTAATCTTTCACCGGGGTATGTGGGTCCATTTGAAATTCTGGAGAGAGTCGGGCTGGTTGCCTATCAGTTGCAGTTACCATAGCAGTACCGAGCCATGCACGACGTCTTCCACGTGTCTCAGTTGCGTCACTACCATTCAGACCCGTCTCACACCTTTCATCCAGAGGAGTTTGAGCTGTGGCATGATGTTTCCTTTTAGGAGCATCTGATCTGTATCGTTGACAGGAGCACGAAGGTTCTCCGAGGCCGGTCAGCTCCTCTCGTACGGGTGCTATGGCAGCATGGCCAAGTGCAGGAAGAGACCTGGGAGCGGGAGCCCGATGTACGTGCTCAGTGTCCAGAGTTGTTCTGAGCTTTCTCTTCGCCACCCTTGGAAGGGCAATTCGGGGACGAATTGTTATAATAGGGGAAGTTTGTAAGAACTCGGTTATTGTTTTAGAGGTACGGTCTTCTTCTTTTCCTTTTCCTTAAGTGATTTTTATAAAATATGGAAAAATGGGGAAAAATCCTAAATTTTGAAACTACACACCGTGTACTTTTGGCCGTGTTGGGATAAGTACACAGGGCGTGTAGCCTCGCCGGCGACAAAGGGTGTATGAACCGACTAAACGTCGTGTAGTGGTCCTTTACACGCCGTGTAGTCAGTCGGACGGTTAAAAAGTAAGGCAGTGGAGTCGCCGCCAGCTGGGTGGCAGTACATGCCGTGTACTCGGGAGTACATGTCGTGTACTCTTGTCTGCTGGTGAACAGTGCTGGTGCCACCAAATGAAAAGTTAAATGAAAGAATTACACGCTGTGTACTCAGAAGTACACGCATTGTACTTTGTTTTTTTTGGCTTAAAACAGGCAGTAGCCTCCTCATTTGGCAGAGGAGGCGTTTGAGCAATTTTGGATCCAAAGGAGGAGGCCGGACCTTTGAAGATCCATAGGGAGTTTGTCTGGAATCCGATTCGGCTCCGGACGATCTCGTTGGAACCGCACGGGTAAGCCCTTCCTCCTCCTGGTACCGTTCTTCCCAATTCTTCTCAAAACGTAAGTTATTTACATTTGAATGGGTTTTTTTCTTCGTTAGATGTACGCCGTTCTTGGGCATTTCTGGAGCCGGCGTTCGGTAATAGCGTTCGTTGGCGTATAAGGTACGTGGCTTTGTGTTATTTTCCAACTGTCGTGCATGTTTTGTGTGTTTTCATGCCACGAACCCATGTTGGGGTGTCGTGTGGCTAAGGCCGTTGCTATATTTAATTCCTAGAATTGCATAGGTTATTAAATGGTGATAATAAAATAATGTTTGGGATCATTTCTTGGATCCAGGACCATCCCGAGGGGTGTGTTCCTCTGTTTAGCCATTTGGCCAGGATACCCGAGGGTATGCCTTAAATGTAGTAACTATAGAATTTCATTGAGAGTAATTTCTTGTTTACTGCATTTTGATATGTTGGGCATGGCCCCATTACCTTTTTAGCCTGAGGGTGTCGTTGTGATTAGCCTGAGGGCGTGACTATTTTAGCCCGAGGGCTATCGTTATTCCACCTGAGGGAAACCTTTCGTGCCTGAGGGATTGACTTCTGTGCCTGAGGGTGACACTTCATATGCCTGAGGGCGAGAATTTCTGTTACACCTGAGGGAAATACCTACGGGTTTTATTCTGTATAGCCTGAGGGCGTGGTTTACTATTTAAGCCTGAGGGCGTGGTTTACTATTTTAGACTGAGGGCACGGTTCTGGTTAGCCTGAGGGCTTGGTGCTGTTGGGAACAAAAATGTTACTAAATTAAAGGAATTAAATGAATAATAAAATGGCTATTTAACTGTTAAGTTAGTTACTTTTGAGTAATTCTTAGTTATTGCATTTTACTACTGCACACTTGTTGCATGTTTTACACACAGTTGAGCACGGGCCTTTGGTGGGTGCCTAATGAGATATATTTCTCACACCCTGTTTGGGTCATGCTTTTCGGCCCAAACAGATTATGTTTCTGTAGGTGTAGATAGGGGAAAGAGTCCATGTACAGGTACTTGACTGTTTCTGAGGAGTAGGAGGGCATGGGACCAAGCCTAGGCTCGCGATGCCGCTGCTGGCTGTTTTGCTTGCTTTACTGTACTCTGTTCTTCTGCTGTACTGTATTGATGTCTGACATGTTCTGGCTGTTTTCTTAGAACTTTAATCATGTAGCATCATCACTTATATAATCTTGGTTATATCCATTGCTGTAGTTATTTCAGTTGTGTATGTTTACTGCATCCGCTGTTGTTGTATGTTTATTTTGGTATTCTGTTGCGCGACACTTTGACAAATGAGGTCATAGTTTCCCCACTATCAGACCTAGGCCCTCACTGCTAATCGGTAGCCTCTGGCATTTGGGGAAATGCTCTTGAGGTCACGTGGCGAACCGGGCTCAGGGCACCCATTGCGTGGCACCCGGGGCCGGGACGTTACAAAAGGGTTTTAATGAAATATTTCAATCATAAAGGGATCCTGATCTTTGATTGAAAAACATTTAAATTATGGAAGAATTAAATGCATCACTACTTATTATCTTTAGGTGGGGATGTATTTATAGTATAAATTCATGGTATCTCAGCTAGTGAGGATATTGTTTATTTATCAAAATCTAAACAAAGGGAATTGAATTCTAATTCCAAAGGAATCAGTGCATTAGGTGGATCATTGTACAATGCAACCTACACTAAGCTTATGACATGAAATTTAATACATGTCATGTGGTAAAATATGTTAAATATCTATAAAGGTGATTCAAAAGTTAGAGAAGAAAAATTGAACGTCCTTTTTAACAAATATAAGGATATGAGAATGAATCCCAATGAGTTCGTATATACATTATTTTACTAGGTTGATATTGTTGTGGAATAATGCATGATATCATAGAAAGTATTAAATATTTAAAGATCATTAAGATAATCTTGATAATACTTTCACATAGGTTCAATATGAAAGTCTTTGTACTAAATGATAAAGATCCAAAGGAGGATACACTATATAGATTTTATAGTACTCTCATCACATACGATATGGAAAATAAATATATTAAGTCTTTTGAAAAAGGTAATTCTAAAGATGTGGTATTCAATTCCATGGAGAATCTCACAATTTAATATTTTCATGAATAATAATAGACATATGAGGTCATATCATTTGTCTCCTCAAATTAATAAAGATAAAAAGTAATGTTTTGAGGGAAACTCCCACTCTCTTGCTTTTGATTTCGAAGGGTTGGACATCTTGCGGCAAGGTTACCTAAGAAGATTCAAGATAATGATGAATAGAAATTTTAAATTCCCATGTAGAATTATTCACCCTATCTGAAAGGTATAAAAAAATTTAGAGAAACTTCTTTCAAAAGAGAAATATTATTTCACAGGAAAATAAATGTTTAGAAGAATTTGAGGTTAAAGAGATGGAGAAATACAATGTTCATGGAAAGAAATTCTATTTTGGTAGTTATAGGTAACACCCAGACAGCGGAGGAAAGAAAAATGATGAAGGAGAAGTTAAAGGAAGGTTTGATCTCTAAGATGAATTAAAAGCTTCTCTTGTGGAGGTATATTTTTAGAGAGGAAAAATGATGAAATACAACAAAGTGGTTTTGGATTGAAAACTCTATGTGCATCTGTAGTAAGAAGATAAGTTAGGGTTAAATGAATAAATTTAAAATATTATGTCTTAAATGCCAAAGAACATAGAAAAATGATGTTGAGTGCAAGATCAAAGTTTAATAATGGAAAACAGAAATTGATGGTTTAAATAAAACAGGAAAAGATACACTCAAACAAATCAAAGAAACTGAAGAGTATTTTTTCAACCTATATAGAAAATTAAAAAATACAAAGAGACTCTTGACTCCTAATATGGAATCAAAAATTCATATTACTCAAGAAACAAAAAACCCATAATTGGACTATAGTGGTCTAGCAAGATATAATCAACAGTCATATCCAAATGACAAGCCCATTATGGGGCTTGATCAAAAAAATGTGGTGATTGATGTCAGACCACAGGCCCCCACCCCAAGGATGAATGTTATTTGAGGTACAAATTAGAATCAGAATACTCATAGAACCTAAGAAAGAACTAGTCCTATAATAATTTGTAGGAATACAACTCATATCAGGTGTTATTTTTGTAGAAAGATAATACATTCTCAAAATGAATGTTTCAAATCCAAAAGGTACTGGAGGGTAAAAGGGGAAAAAATTCTGATATACAGAGTTCAATATTTCATAAATGACTTTGAGGTTCACTATTCTTGGTGTGTAGGATTCAGACACATGGCCAAATATTTATCATCAACAATTTAGAGTAATTTGCTGAAGCAAATTTAATTTAGACATAAGCAGTAGCTCAATGTATTATCAAATGAGATAAAAAGTAAAAATCAATTTTAAACTCTACAAGATGAATTTGGTCCATCAAACTTGAAGGAAGACCAATATTATAAATCCATAGTGGGTATGAAGTCAAATATGTGGATCAAAAATAAAAGATCTGGGAAGGAAGTGGTTGTAGAGATTTCCGTTAAAGCATTAGATTATACTAGAGTATAGATCATTGATAGTGGATGCACATACCATATAATAGGAAATAAGGTTCTTGTTATAGTCATAAAATATGATAATAATGGTGTTGTAAAATATTAAATTTATTATGTCCAAAATATTGTTGGCTCAGGAAAATCTAATTTTGGGGGTAAAGATATGAGATGTTCTAATTATTTATTGTTAAGGGTCTTAGTCAAAACTGTTTAAGTGTGTTTCAATTATAGGACTCATGTCATGATATAATATTTTCTAAGAAGTTTTTTATCATCAATGGAAAATATGGTATAGTTTTTTATAGGGAAATTATATGAAGGGAAATCTATACAATGTGATTTGAGAAAAATATATGTTCTTTCTATACAGGGAGGAAGAAAATAGGCTGTTTCATAAACATATTGGCCATCTATATCAACCATCCCTATAGATCTGGTCAAATGTGTTTAATCTTGAGATCACCTAAATTTATCATGTGATTGTACTCACACATGGGATTTTTTCAATAAGGAAATATTATTAGAAATATATATAATGAAAAATATCAAAATTCATCCATAGTTCATAAATTGGTGCCTGTAGGTGTGTGTAGATCTATCTCACCAAGTTCAATTGAAAAGAAGAGGTATTATGTTCTTCTCATTGATTATTTCAGTTATATGGAATTTATATTTTTCATTTCCCACTAGTATGATGTATTCAGTTTCATAAACCAATATCAGATAAAATCTAAAAGGATGCTTGGATAGAAGATTCTGAAGTTTATTACTATGAATGGTATGGAATTCGAAAACATCAAACCGAAATATTATCTTGAAAAACATGGGATAGGGCATAAAGTTTCATTAGTGAGAACTCTTTAATAAAATTGAGTGTTTGAGAGGAGAAATCGGATCATAAACAATATGGATAGAAAAATTCTTATTGAAATGGATCTGGCAGAAAAATTCTAGAATGAAGCTTTCTTGACATCGGCCAATATATCCAATAGGGCTTTGTTGTGTCTGAAATAAGATAATCTTATGTATAAGATGTTTTCTGGAAATAATAAAATGTTAAAATACTTTTTAATATTTGGAAGTAATTTTTTTATTCTCAAAAAGGATAAACACAAGAAATTTGAATCTCCTAAAGATAAGGGGAAATTCCTAGGATATTGAGAAAAAAAGAAAATATTGAAAATGTTTCAATAAGAGGCTGGGAAAAGAAGTTAAATAAATGATGTCACTGTAGTAGAGATTGAATAGAATCTTTAACAACACAGTGAAAAGTTCCCATATTATAGTGATGAGGAGGTGAGCAACATAGTGGGAGTATTAGTAGAAAATACTGATTCAGAGAAAGAAATTGATTATGACTAGGATGAAGTCAAATCTATTTTTGCATGGAAGTCAAATAGTCAAGTTGAAATTGATAATAAAAATATCATTCATGACTATGCATCACCAGTTAAAAAATGGATAATGAAGTATTTATTATAGACATATTTCTAATATCAGGTGCAAAAAAATGTTTTGAGGAAGAAGCTAGAGATGAAAACTAAGTTCATTATATGAATAAGGATCTTGACTAAATTGATAATAATCAAACTTGAGGGATTATTTTGAGAACAAAAGATAATAATGTCATTAAGAACAAATGGGTATTCCATAATAAGCTGAATGAATACAATATAGTTATTTTAAATAAATCATGACTAGTGTGCAAAGGGTACTTTTAAATTGAGGGAATCTATTTTGATGAAACATTTATACATGTTTCATGGCTAGAGACAATCATATTATTCATGGTTATAGTAGAACAAATAAAGTTCAATGTTTTCTAAATGGATGTCAAGTCATCATTTACAAATTGGGAACTAGAATAATAAGTGTATATTGAGAATCCAAATGGTTTTCTAATTAAAAAATATGAGAAATGTGTCTGTTAGTTGAGAAAGGAACCATAAGGGTCGAAACAAGAACTGAGAAGGGGGTATTCAAGGCTCGATCAGTTGTTGAAGAGACATGGGTTTCATCATGGTGAATTTGATTACAATATATATGTCAAAAATGATAGTAATCAAAGGATGATTATGCTGGTATATGTTGACGATATAATCATTGGTGGATTGGATGAAGAACAATGAAAACGATTCTCAAAATTCACGAAAAGTGAACTTGAAATTGAAATAATTGGTGAACTGGAATTTTCCTTGGTTTATAAGTGACACAAGGAAGGAATGGAACATTTATTTCTTAATAAAAATGTGCCAAGGACGTTTTGAGAAGATTTAGAATGGATAATTCCAATGATATAAAGACCTTGTTGGCGACTCAGATCAAACTATCATGAGATAACAAAGGAAAAGTAGTTAATGTCATAGAATATAGGGAGATCATTAGAAGGTTTTTTTACTTAATTGTGATATGACAAGATATTGTTTTTTTTCATGCCAAGAAGCATTATATTAAATAAATCCCAAATAAATCCACTTACTTTAAGTAAAAAATAACACTTTAGTGTGTTGGGGGTATGATGGATTTTTGTTTTCTTTACAATGAAAAACATAATCAAAGGATTTTGGTTTATATAGATGCAGATTGGGGTAGTTCAAAAGAAGATATAAAATAAACATCAAGTGTTACATTCTATCTTATAGAGATTTTGTATTTCATGTCTAGGAATTAAATACGATTTAATTTTATTAAGAATCACATAATCTGAATATATTTCATATAATCAAGCTTGCATGAAGTTATTGTGGATGAATCCACATCTTAATGATATGGGAATCGAAGTGAAGTCTCAAATCAGAATCCATTATAATAATTCACATGTTATAAATCCTATAAAAAATACAGTATATCAGGAGAGGATAAATCACATTGAAATCAGTATCATTTTATCAAGTATAATGTAGACCATGTTCTTTCAAAGTTGGAATATGTTCCTACAAAACTATATGTTGCAGACATTCTGATGAAGGCTTTACCCAAAGAGTATTTTGAGTGACATCAACTACATCTTGGAGTTCAGTCAAATTCTGACACTTAAGATAGTTTATATATGGGACCCCCTCTCCTGAAGATATAATTTGTTTCCCTAATATTTCTATCTATGTTCTTTTCCCTATTGCATACCATAAATGAGTGACCTTTGGGTTCATTAAAAAATGTGTAAAAGTTGTGTCTATAAAAGGGGGATAATTTTTTTTAATAAATATAGGGGATAAGATGATTTGTGGAGAAAAACATTAGGGGGATTTTAAAATATAATGATGTTCAAGATGATTAGTCAAAGTATATATATCACAATATATGGGATCTCTGATGAAATTAGTTAACTGGTTTGTGAATGAAGTGATTAATTGATGAAAATTTTATACTTCTCTTTTTTCTCATGTTGAGAATGGATCATATGGGATTAAAGTGTGTGTTGAGTAATTAATTTACCACTATCTCAATTTCAAGAAGTTAATTTTGTTATATTATGGTATAATCTATAATGAGGTATCAAAATGTGATGATTTGTCAACAAACCCAAAGGGGGTTGTTGGGAAAAAATCCCTAAAGGTAACATTGCAGTGTTTTTGGGTTGATTTTGTTTGATGACAAAGTAGGTTTCCATGGTTAGTTGTAAAGATCTAGAGAGATTTTTGACATGATATGTTGAAAAATATCTAGTAAAATTAATGGATGCTCTGGCGGTGGTACACAAAAATACGTATACAAGGTGGTATCATTTACCAGTATTTTTCAAATTATTGGGGTCCAAAATATGGAGGAGGACTCAAGATTTTAAAAAGTTGTATTTCCATGAATTCATCATTAAAATATAGAAAATGAATAAATTTATCAATGGATTGATGTTTTGTGAAGGAATAGTGAATCATAAAATTTTGGTGTTTCACCATGGTGTGGAGCTTCACAAAATTGGTCTGAGCGCAAAGGGTTGATGGTATTTATGTGACTACAAAAAGATTCAAAAATTTAAACATTTACTTAAATCTTCATAAAGATAGGTAATCACATGAACAAGAATGGATATATTAATGAAAATGCAATGGTGAGGTTGAAATATTCACGAAATGGAGGAAATGCCTATAAATAGGCATCTACCCCCTCATTTGAACCATCAAACCATAATGAAAATCCAAAGCTCTAAAATTTTGAAGGTGATTCATGAAGGATTTTTTCGTTCATAATGCTTTTCATAAGATCATATATTTTATAGAGAAATAGTTTTCGTGTAAGCTATGTGAGCTTCATGAAAGGGTCGAGCTAAATGAAGGCTAAGTGAGACTTGTGAAATTAGTGAGCCTCACAAAAGTAGTGAGATTTATGAAAGTATTGATCTTCAAGAAATTTTTGGGTTTTTTGAAAGTGTAATTTTCTTATTAATAATAGGTCAGTTTAATGAAGGTTGTGTGGGCTTTGAAAAACTATTGACCATCGTGAAAGTGTTTATAGGGGATTTCCCAATAAATTTGTGGTAAAGTGGTATTCACCAAGTATATTAAATCTGAACTTAATGATGAACCAAATGAGGTTCCAATAATATTTATTAAGTGATCAAAATAATAATCATATTAAGGAGTAGTGAGCACACTTTAGTTGAGAGAGTAGTGATAATTAAATTTTTTTTGGTTACAAACCAGGTGTGATAGTGTTTCCACTCAAAATATTATAATAGAAATGAGATTTACTGGATTTGGTACATAGGCACATTGAATTTGTTATGCCCTTTGGATGTATCCTAGTGTGGGTGAACCAAGTAAAATTAATTAGTCTCATGAATTCTTTCATTTCTTCTCATACATTACTTTGATAAAGGGAGATAGTATTGTTTTGTTTAACGAAGAAACAAGATCAGAAGGGGAGGTAGTTTTAGTCAGTCAAAACCAAATCCCCCCTCTCAAGGTATTTAACCTGGTTGGGATAATAATAATTCTATTTAATTTATTTAAATAATAAGATAATATATTATGAATTTTTAATAACATGTTATTAATTAAAATATATAAATTAAACAAAAGCATGAAATTTTGATAATTCTTCATCCTTTAAATAATTCCATATTATTGAATAATCAGACATCATGTGATTCATTTCTAGATTATTATATTTTTATAGTTAATTGAACCCATTCAAAAAATGGAAATCAAGGAATGTTAATTTCATAAATACACTAATTAAAGTATAAGTTGTAGATCACCAATGTAATAGAAGTTCCATGATTAACTACTGAAAAATATAGTATAGTGAAAAAAATTGTCCCAATAAAGAACTTTCAGAGATGACTCAAAATAATTCAAAGGGATATCTAAAATAAAATAGTGAATCTTAAATTTCCCAAACTCAATAAATAATAGATACAATAAAATAAGAGGGACTCTCTAATTTTTACAAAGATAATTGATATGGTTTCTAGTTATTTTGGAAACAACCCCCCAGTATTTAAATATTTTTATTCTAAATTAAATAATTTTTAATTTATTTTACTTTATACAATTTGTCTTAAATCAATTAAAATCAATCAAGTTAAATATTTAATGATATTTATCAAAAAAAATTAAAAAAAATTCATTTCAAAATTCTGTATATTTTATTTCCAAAAAAATGAGGAAAATTTTTTTAGAAGAGGGAATTTAAATTTTATGATTGTAATGCTACCTCCATGAAAAAGAGTCTCGATGTGTAAGGATAAACCAATTTACTCTTCCACGGTGCGATGACATTTATGTAATGAAGGAATAAATTGGATGGCCTTTATGAAAGAAAGGAAAATATTGAGTTCTTACTTTTATATAATCTTGGTTCTACCCTTATGAGATATAACAAAATATAGACGTACCTATACTCAATTATTCAAAATTCGAACCTTCAAATATATACATCTCAAATGACCCTAATTTGAGAACATCATGAATATTTACCCAAATGAAATTCCCAAATAACTTTACACAATTTAAGGGAAAATTTAATTACCCTTTTTTCACTTAGAACTTACCCATGTATAGACGCAAAGAACCTCACATAGTCGGAGCAGTCTACCATTAAGTAACTAATAAATATTACCCTTAAGAAAATAATAATCCCTATATTAGGGTAAGAAAAAATTTATAAAAATTAAATTTTTAATTATACTAAGTTGTAAATAATTTTAAATAATTTTAATTATTAATTCCTAAAATATCTAAATTAAATTTTAATTAATTTAATCAATTTTAAAAACATCAATATATTTTTCCAAAATAAATTTTAAACATTAAAATTACTTACCTAATTTGAAAACCCATTATAAACTCATATTTTAATTTTATGAAAATTCACTTGAACCAGCAGACATATTAGAATGAAAACGGAGGGTGTAGGAAAAATTTTAACCATTACATTAGATACCTCTCAAACAATTATTATCACATAATTAAAACAAGAATTTAAGTAAATAGAAATAGGTTCAAACAAACACCCCATGAGATACTTATCATGGATCATTATATATTCAAACGAAACCAACGTATCAGAGGGGAAATGATCATAACCATACAACATCAAAAAAAACACTCTCTCAGGGGTGATACCTCTAAAATAGGATCAAAGACATTAATAAAACATTATGTCAACAAGTAAAATCAATCTCATATATCAAAAAGAGGTAAAATACATCCTCTCAAAAAAATAAAGTATAAATAAATTTGGGATAATGAACAAACATATATTACTCTTGTTCCCAATTAAAGTCACATAAGTAACAATAAATTTTACATAAACTATTATAGAAAACTAAATGAACAATTTATACCAATCAGTCATTACAGAAAATAAAAATACTATAGTAAGGAACATCATTTATAAACAATTACTTCACAATGATTTAAACAAAAGGCATGGAAATTTATTTAATTGAAAAAATTAAACTCAATACCTCAATATTTTTACTTAGGCCTTCTCAAAAATTCATTTTATGTTTTCCTTGTCCTCATGTATTGTTATCTTAATTTACCATTAAATTTTGACTTTATTCCCTTTTCATGCTTCCTACTTAATCAAAAAATTGAATAATAAATAATGAAATAAATTTAATTCTCAAAATTTATAACTTATCATGCAAAACATGTTATGAAAAAATTATATTATCATACTTTTATAAAAGTTATTAATAGTCTTAGAAATTATACGTACAAAAAAGTTCATACACACTACATCACATCTTCATTTTAAATTTCACATTCTCAATTTTCTTTAGTGTCTTTATCGACATGAATGATAAAATTTAATTAATTCATGTATGTTTAAGAGTTAAATACATTAACATTAATTTAAAATGATTTATTATATACATTTAATTCTAATAGGTTTTGTAATGTTCTTGAATCGGTGCTCCCTCGGGGGACTGATCCAATTGGCTATGGGACCTTAGGTGCACCACTTTTGTATACCAGAGGATATTGAATAGTAGTGAGGGTATTAATAATATAATGGAGATAGTATATCCTTTAGTAACAGTTGCATTGAAATTATAAAATAGTAGTATAGTAGCAGAAATGGTGGAAACAATATGAATAAAAAATCAGACAACCAAAACTGAGAAAGGAAAAACTGAATAAATCCAAATATTAATAAAATAATGTAATGAATATTTGATTGTATATAAATAAAAAAATATTAATTTTTAGAGATTAAATACTAATTAGAATAAAATAAGAACTCTAAAAACTATGGTCTTGAGTCCCATGATGGTCACGTCTCCAAGCTCAAGCCTATCCAGCAAGTTATAAATCAACAAAAATGTCTATTTCCCTTACCCAAACCTACATCCAAAGGTACTAAATAGAGGCCCATCCAGGGTGTGAGCATAAATTAGTCTGTTGAGACTACCATATATAAAAAATTACATACTGAGAAATACATTTCATCCAATATTATGATAAATAGGGTGTTAATTTAATAAATTATTATTGCACCTGAAATAAATAAGCTGACCATCAAGTTATTGGTTAACACCTGAGGCCAAACAAACCATATTTCTTTCCACAATGAGTGTCTCTGACTATGTTTGGATCCATATGTATCAAGATATATTCCCCAACTAGTGGAAGATTCTTCTCTTAAGGATGAATCATACAGATATCAAATTCACAAATGGTCTCTACTAATAGGCAATCCATAATCTTTCCCACGAGAATCCAAAATCTTTCCCTTATGAATCCAGAATCTCTCCCTAGGGAATCCAATGATTGTGAATCCTTTATTTAGACATATGATGTAGTCATATACTGTTACCTCAAGAATAAAGTATGTGTGTGTATAGCCATCAAGCGATATGAAAATAATACACCACACCTCAGACATTAACATAAAATCATGAGCCATATCCATTAAAACTCAACAAGACATTAAGAATCCCACACTCAGGTATAAATCACATCAATTTTATATAAGATCAAAATATAATCAAGCATAATAACATGGCTAACAACACACATACCAGATATATAATCCCAATATAAAATGATAAAGTTATCAAATTATCATTTTTCTAACCAAATATATTTAATTAATAAAGTTTCATAATTATCATCATAATAATATCAAACCTATTTTATTTATTATTTGACACTATATTCATTAAAATATTAGTTAAACTAATTAGACTAGGTGATTCTATCATAATAAATCACACAATACACTTATTATAACCATTCATAATATTAATCCAATAATCAATCAATTTTTACAATATATCTCAGGGCTCTATCATCAATCTGACCAAGTGTCAACATTGTCCAAGCCTAAAACACATATTCTGGGGATATAGGATTCAATATTCATGCTTATTGACCCAATGGGATCCAACAGATAGTCGAGAAATAAATATTATATCTTAACCAAGATTATCCATATTATTTTTTTTTCACACGTGATAAGTTAGTGTGGTAACACATACCTCATATAATATGGATAATTAAATCATAGAAATGGGATAATATTTATACCACCCATCTTTATCTGACAATCAAGGAAACACTTCTAATAGGCAATTCCAATAAAAACAAATGTGAAGAAGATCACAACAAGAACCTAGATAGCACAAGATCAAGATCAACACCAATTTCCACATCAGTCAAAATATTACATCTTGATAATGAGTAACATGTGAAAGAGAGGGAATAAAAAGTTAAAAACTCACTAGGAATTAGACACTTTATTGAGATGTCTAAAAAAGAAGTAATGGACCCAAAATCCCAATAATTATCCCAAGGGTCCAAAGTAGAATGTCTACACACTAATGGAAAGAAATCACACATGCATCGTGGATTTAAAACTACTAAGAATGTGAAATACATTTCATTTAACTAATTAACGTCATGTATTTCTCAAATTCTGAGTTATGTTGAGAAACATGTTTCCTCATGTTAAAAATAACCCTACTCTAGCATTACATAATGTGAACCAGTTTCAAAACTTGTATTAATTTCACATCCTATACCAATTTATGAAATCTTCCTAGAAACATTTATATATGGTGTAATATTTTCATAGAATTTGAATATCCAGAATACATCTTTCAACCCAGTTATTATAGAATATCCTAAACCACCTATGAATCCTTCCAAACTCATGGAGAACCCTCATAAATAAATTTTTTAGAACATTTATTCTCATTATATGTTAATTAAATAAAAATAACATTCCCTATATTTCGGTAATTTTCCCTAGGAAAACCTCTCCATTCCCAAAAACGAACATGACCATGAGAGACTAAAGAAGGAAATCCAAAAAGAATATAGGATCAAAAAAACTCAAATAGGGATGCACCTAGAAAAAGAATTTATCTTAAAACCACCCCCATTATATAATATCACATCCCTATGTTCCTCCATGAATTACTAGGGGGTCTTGATAAACAAGTCTGGACATTGTGATCACATATAAAATTTCCCCTCCCAGGTCTCCTCTTGAACACACCCATGTTTCCACTATACATGGACTTGAGGAATAATATTTCTTAGGAAATACTTGTCACTATGTTCCACAATCCATATCAAAACATCTTCAAATGAAAATATATACCAATCTTGACATCATCTACATCTTCCATATGGGATGGTTCAAGATGATTTCTCAAAATCTATGACATGTAAAACATGTTGTGCGTAAAACTATAACACTTCGGAAGGGATAATTGGTAAGACATTGTACTTCCCCTTTCCACTATCTCAAATGGACTAAAAAACTATATTTCTAACTTTACTTATTTCATAATATTGGGAATCCCTAATTTAGGTGACACCTGAAGGAAAACTAGATAACAAACCTCAAACTCCATAGGTCATCTATGATAGACAGTGTAAGACTTCTTATATCTCTGCACGATCACTGAATACCTCCTAATTAACTGGACCTTCTTAGATGTATCATACAATAACTCAACTTCCTCTAAACAAAAAATATGTGAATGTAATATCATTACATACAAATCCATAAAAGGTTAAATTTGGATTGATTATTGGGAATTGTTATTTTAAGTGAACTCCATGAGTGAAAAATGTTTCCCCCATAAACAACTGAAAACCAAAACAAAGTCTCATAATATATACTCCAAAAGTTGAGTATTCAAATCATATTGGACTTTAGACTAAGGATGGTAGGTTGTACTCCGAAGAACCTTCAGTCCCAAATCCTTCTAAAGACCTTTCCAAAACAGAGAATTGAAATAAGGATATCGATCAGAAAAAATGTGCCAACAAAACCATGAAACTAAACTATTTAAATCATGTAAAGTCTACCCAGATCATCAATAATGTAGGTCCCTCTAATAGATAAGAAGTGGTATACCTTAATCAATCAATCTATAATCACCCATAATTCATTATTCTTGTGAGTTATCCTACGCAATCATATCAAAAAATATATAATGAAATCATCACATTTCCACTCAAGAATCGGTAGAGCATACAACATTCAAACATGATTCTAATGCTCATATTTCACCTATTGATAGGTGAAACTTATCACCACAAAGCCTATTATATTCTTATTCATTAATGGCCATCAATATTGTCTTCGAATATCACAATATATATTTTTCAAAACAAAATATACCACTCATCTAGATACATGAAACTATCTCATGAACTCCTCACACAAACCCATATGAACCCATATGAATCCACATAAGAGAATAAATTTGTCTCTACCAAGAGACCATATTGATGGTGTTTCCCCACTATATAAGTTGCTTCTCAGAGCTAAGCCCTCCTGATCAGATAAATTCTCTACCTTGATCTAATCCAAAAGTATGGGTATATATGATGTATAAGTCATATCTACTCATCTTTCGGACTCCCAAATATCTCGAAACATATCTAAAAATATCACCATCACCCTAAACGCATCTAAATGCTTCTATACTACCTTCATATTCATCTTTTGGATCAAGGTTTTGGAAAAATTGTTTCCCTTTCCCAGTGTATAAGCCAACTCAAAGTTGAAATAATGCAGATACTCAACCCACTTCTTCTACCAAAGGTTTGTGTATCACTACGAAAATATTTAACTAAACCTATTGTTGTACATGTACACCAACAACCTCTTACCAAAAAGATAGTGTCTCTAGAATCATAAGGAATGTCCTACTACTATAACACCATATCATAAATATGATAATTCAACTTGAGTGACCATAACTATCTGTCGACATAAGAAACCATTCAATCCTCCTGAATCAAATCTACTCTAAGTCCAACTTAGGTTGCATCACAATATATGGTATATTACATACCCAACACCAGTAAAGTGAGGATTGATGATGAGGTTGGTCTTCCTTTTATCTCCTAAAAATATCCTTCGTAAGCATCTGACTAAACAAAGTTCACCCATTTTTTGGTCATCTCATACATTGGTGCTACCGGATGTGGATAATTCCTAGATGAAATTCTGATACTAACCTACTAAACTATGAAAATTTAGAATATAAAATAAATTATTAGGTCACTCCCAAGATAGGATTGCTGCAAAGTTCTTGGGATCCACTAACACTCCATCCTCTATGATTACATGGAACTTTATCAATCTAGAAACTAAATTTGGTTATCTTGATGGAAATAAAATTCTCTTTTAATATACTCAATATTATTTCAAGATGTTTGGAATGATCTTCAATTTACTAGGAGTAAACTAAGATGTTATCACTGAAAACTACCAAAAACTAATATAAGAAATGATTATAGTTTTGATTCATCAAAGACATGAATACCACTGGTGCATTTTTCTGGATAAAGAACATCACCATGAACTCATAAAATCCATATCTACTTCTAAAATTATTATGAGGTATGTTTGAAGGTATCACTCTTAAATGATGATTCCATGATCTCAAGTCAGCCTTAGAGTAAATTAAGGAACCTATCAACATATCTAATAGATCATCAATGCTTGGAAGGTGATATCATTTCTTGACCATCATCTAGTTAAATCTCAAATAATCCACACACAAGAAAAAATTTCATTTAGCCTTCTTATAGAAGAGAAATATAAAACCCCATGGAGACATACTAGTATATATGAAACCTTTGTCTTCCAGATCTTCCAACTGAACCTTCAACTCTTGAATCTATGCAAGTTCCATCCAATAAGTTGTGATAAATACTGAATCAACACCTAAAACCAAATCAATCATAAACTTTGTCTCCCACTCAGGTGGTAATCTTGATAACACTTTAGGAAAGAAATATTGAATATATTCCACCACAAGAGGAAAAGAATCATGTTGTATTCCTCCATTATTTAGAACAAGGCTTACTATCTGAGATATCAGACAATCCAATCTATACTGAATTGGTCCTCTATGGACAGTTAGAAGATCCTACTCACCCAGGGGAGTATAGATACCCCCACTATAGATAGAAAGGTAAGTCTCCTTTGATAATATTTGATATGATCCTGGTATATATATAGCCAATCTATACCATTAATTAAATATAATCATGTCATTTCTAAAACAAAAATTTTCCATCAGAAATTATAGGCACCAATTTCAATAGGACACTCCTTACAGCACCTGATACCCCCTAATCACACTCCAAATGGTGTGTCAATGGTCATTACCTCATCTATTATCTCTACAATCAATCCCAACCCATTTGAATAAATATCTAATATAAAGGAATGTGATGCTCCTATGTCAAAAAAATGAAACATAAGGTAGATGACACAAGAATCATACCTTTGATGGTAGAATTTCATTCATTCAAACTGGATAGAAAAGGCTATATATCATGTAGGTGGATCACCCCTCTAGAATGGGCTTCATTTTGACTCCACTATTTTGTTCCCTCTGAGTAGTACTACCACTCCTACACAAGGGTACCATGTCCCCTTCCCCATCCTAAACGGTCAGCATAACTCCAACTACCATTATTCTTCAGGATAGATTATATCCTCTCAGACTCATGGGATCATATTGATCCCCTTACACTACTCTATTTTGTAAATTTCCCATAGAACTTCTAAATACGACCCATCCTTCCACCTACATGACACTCTATAGTTGGGTGAGGACACTACAAGAACTTGTATCCCAACCTAACACACTAATACCATTACACAAAACCATGGTCCTAAGGTGGAAGTCCACTCCATAAAACTTTCTTGACGCTATGACTTGATATCATAGTGAATCCCATCCTAAAAACATCTCACCCTATAAATCCCGTCATTTTCTAAGGATGGAGAAAAATGCAACAATTCTATGTAGCATCTGACATAGTCCATCATTGACAAGCTCTCATATGTCAGGTGTATGAAATCATGAGCCTTCTTATCCCTCAGTGTATCAGGATATAAGTATCTCACAAAAATTTACTTGAAGTCCTTCCAAGATAAATCCTCTTTCTACCAATATTTCTCTATAATGTCCTACCAATGATTAGCAGGTCCACAAAGCCTGTATGTAGCAATATTCACCCTCCTATCTGCATGTGTCTTGGAATTCTTGATGATCATATAGACTCGGTCCAAAACTAAACTTCTTAGGGGCCGCCATACCAAGTCAATATAAAATAATGTTTTAGATTAAACTCTCTCATCATATCATACATCGATGGCATGGTGCAAATAGTCTCCCTTTCCATGGATCACATGACCCTCAAGAAGATATCTTGAAACTAAAAATCTATATGATCCTTAGAAGTTAAAAGAAGTTTTGGTTAAGCTATGTTAGGAGAATGCTGATTTCCACTCTATTAATGCTCAATTCCAAGATGTAAAGGAGGAATTTTCTTTACCAGACAAACACACTCCATCGAATATAGGGTACACAAAAAATCAACCTCAACAGGTGAAAATGATAGAGAAGCATCATATAATGGTCTATCTAAAAAAGGATTAACAAGTGAATTGGTATGAAATAACAGTTTATTTATTCACATTCTTATCATATATAATTTCCCAACTAGAAAAAATGTCTATTTCCACAGTTCAAACCCGTGGGAATGGGCCCCAAAACGGTGGCTAAAGGCTACTGCCACAGTTTTGGCCAACCGTGGCCACTATCGTCGTGGCAGTAGGTCCCGGCCTATTTCCACAGTTTTAACCATGGAAATAGGCCTCCAAATTTGAAATTGTGGCACCAGACCTATATTCATGGTTTAAACTGTGTCAATATCCTATAAAAAACATGGCAATAGCCAAAATTATAAATGTTCACAATGGATTTTGATCCATGCACCTCCACTACACAGTCCATCACACTTACCACTACACCTGCACCACAATTTGGATATATATATATATATATATATATATTATGAAATATATATATTAATAAAAACAATGGTAATAGATTCAAAACTATGGCAATAGGGCTTCCCGCCAATTTTTTTGTGGGAATTGTTTTCCCACGGAAGCGTGGGAACCCTATAGCCACGGTTTTTCAAACTCTGGCCATAAGACACAAAACTATGGCAATAACCATGGGATATTACCACAGTTTGGAAAATCGTGGCTATAGGATAAGGAAAATAGTCCTATATCCACTGTTTTAAACCGTAATTATAGATCTATGGTAGTAGCACCATTTTCTAGTTTTTTAGGTATATCATTTCATATATTATTGATGAAAATATATCACATGCACTAAATATTTCCCTATCATGAATGATTCATGTCAATATATATACCTATGTTCTTGTCATTATACATGCATACACATATCATGCCATTCTAGGAAATGAGTACAAATCTCATGAAACAATAACATCACATAACATGTGAATTACCCAAGCTGAAATAAAATAAAATCATAACAAACAAAAATCATGAATAAGAATCCCATCCTCGGGCACTTGGATTTTCTTCCAACATAGGTTAGTTAATCCCATGCACAAGCTATTCAACAAAACCCAACACATATGAGTCACTGTTCTACATTTTCCAAGAAAAAATTAATAGAAAACAAACCTCTATTGATACCACTTTATAATATCCTCTAACTGGTCCTCCCTCATGTGATTGAGTGAGTAAGATACATTACATCAGGTGTTCCTCCCTATATGAAAAGGGTTTCCAAATAGAAGTGAGAGTCAAAAATAATATAGTGGGAGATACTATACCCTTTGGAAAAAATTTCAATGGAAGTGTAAAATGATAGTAGAGTATCAGAAATAGTAGAAGTAATAATAAAAATAAGCATACCACCTAATATGAGAAATAACCAACTAAATAAATCAAAATAATAGAAGAATAATGTAATTACCTGATAAATGTATCTAAATAACAAGATGAAGTCTTATAGATAAAATAATAAGTATACTTAAATAAAAACTCCAAAAACCATAGTCTCAAGCCCCATATTGGTCACTTCTCCTAGCTCCAACACATCTAGTAATCCAAAAATCAAAAACCGGGTCCCTTTCCCATGTACAAACCTGCATCTTCAAAATAATTCTAAGTACCAAATGGTGGGTCTTCTAGGGTGTGAGTACAACATAGTTGTTCGACACCACCATGTCTAAACAAATTCATTCTGATAAATATAATTAATGAAATATAGCAATAAATATGGTATTGATATATTAAATTAGTACTATTCATGAAATTGACTTGATAACCCTAACGTTATTGGATAACACCTGAGTATAGACAACCCTACATTGATTCACTTTTAGGTATCTCTAACTAAGGATAGATCCTCCAACCTCAGGATAGTTCGTCAAATCAGTTGCATATTCTCTTTCCATGGATTAATCCTACAAACATTAAATTCAAAAATGACCTCTTCCCATAGTTTTTCCATAATATCACCATGGTATATCAATAATATCTCCCTCAGGAATCCAAAATCTCTACTCATGGCTTCTAGTTACTATTCATTTGGTCCTTATATATTTGATATAATCATATACTCTGACCTTGAGAGTATTATTTACCTATGAGTGTATCCCTCTATAAATACGAAAATCATGCACCAATCCCTCATTCATTGATATAAAATCATGAGTCATATCCAGACAAACTCAACATGCCAATAAGAATCTCACCCTCAGGTATCGATCACCTCAATAAAACATAAGCACAAAATCTATACAATAAGAATCATAGGGTTAATAACTCTCATACCATATATATCATCAAAAGAAAAAATGATAAATTTATCAAAGTATCATTTTTCTAACCAAATATGTTTCATTAAAATGTGTTCATAATTATTATCTTAATTATATCAAACCTATTTTATTTATCCTTTTAACCTATGGATATTAAAATATCATTTGAACCAATTAGCTGAGGTGACTTTATCGTAATCAATCACACAATATACTTCATATTCAATAGATTAATCCAAAAATAAATAAATTTTTCCAATATATATTAGGTCTCTAACATCAAGCTAACAAATTCTCTACAAGGTCCAAGTCTGGAACAACAATCAAGTGGACTCAGGTCTCAATCTCCATGATTATGAACCCAAAATGATCTAATGGATAGTATAAAAATAAATATTATAATTAAAAAAGTATTATCCAATTTATTTGGTCGTCTTCATGTCATGATAGTGAAATCACACATATCTCATATACTATTGATAATTGAATCAGACAAAAGGGATAAGATTTAAACCACAAAACATTGTCTAGAGATCAAGGAAACACTTCCAACATACAATTGCAATAAGATCGAAGTTGATGTAGATCCCAAGAACAACCTAGATCACACAGTATCAAGATCAACACCAGATTCCACATTTGTGAAATCATTACACCACGATAATAAGGAACACGCAAAAAAGAAGAGAAAACCAATGAAAAAAATAACTCATTAGCGATCAGACGCTTGATTAAGAAATCCAAACATGAAGAAATGGCTCTAAATTTTCAAGTAGTAGGACTAGGGTCCAAATGATAAAGGATTCATGTGTATGGATAGAAAACATGCATGCATCATGTCTTTAAGACTAATGATCCCATGATGTGTAACCCCTTCATGTTGTGTCTCTGTAAAATTAAGAGTTACACAGAAAAACATGTCACCTTAGGTAAAAAATAACCCTTCTCAAACATTAAATGACACGAACTAGTTTCATGACATGTATTCATTTCACATCATAAACCAATTCATGACATCTATCTTAAAACATCTACAAATTGTGTAACATTTTCAAGGTGTGTAAATGTCCAGCAGATAGCTCTTAGTCTAGTTTTTACATAAGAGTTTGAACCACCTCTAAAACCTTCAAATATCATGGAGAACCCTAATAAATCCCTTTTTAACATTTTTATACCATGAATCCATTTATTCAATCAAACATAGATCCTCAAACATTAGGCCATTTTCCCTAGAAAAAGCTCTCCATTTCCAAAGAGGAACTTGACCACCAATTTTTAAAGAAGGAAATCCAAAAGGATCAACAAAAACTCAAAGAGTTTAATACCTAAAAAATTATGATATCTTTAATGTTTTCTATTTTTATAGTTGAATTAACATATTAATGAAAGTTCATATTAAAATTTGTTAAAACTTCAAATCATGATTCTGAAAAAATTGACTAAGCCTTTTTATTTATATTCCACTATTTTGGAAAAACCTTAAATTAAAAAAAATTTAATCATTATTCATAAGAAAGTGTCATCAAAATTATTTTTTAAAAAAAACTCCCAATTCCTTTTTAAAAAATAGCTTTTAAAATAATTTATTATTTTATTAAAGAACTACAGATATTTTTTTTCAAAAAGATGGTTACCTCAAAAATAAATTTCTTCCAGTGGGACACTCTTAATATTACTATATATATTATCCCACAATAAGGATATAATTCCCAAATATAAAATATTTAAAGAAACTTTTCCAAAACATTTCATTACTAATTAATGAAACCAAACTATTTAGTAAACTAACCAAATTAATTTATCATCCATCCCATAATTTAAAGAATCATCCCACAACTATAATTAAAACCTTTAAATGTTCTATATTTAACTAATTGATGACTATAATAAACTTAAAATATCTTAATCATGATGTATAACTTTTCGTATTTAACATTGTTTTCATAATAAATTACATATCAAGAAAAGTTACATGCTTCTATCACATTATTTTCTTTTCAATAGACAACGACCTTGCATGATTTTTTTCAATTTAATATCAAAATTCATAACTTTAAAAAAAATATAATCCAAATTAAAACATTACATACATCATAAAACATGATTTTGAAACAATATAATTTCTTCAACCAAAAAAATTTCCAAGTTTATTAACAAGTATTCATTTACCAAGAGAACAATCATGATAATACTACAAAAAATTTAATGATTTCCTTTACCAATCACTATAATTGAATTTAATTACTTTAAATAAGTTTAAATTTTCACCATAAAATATTCATTAACCAATACATTCCCTTATATAAATATAATTTGGGATGCCATAAGCATAAAAATACAGGTAACCAATCCATCATACCCTAATATTGTCATATTTTCATGGCCCTACTCATCTATACAGATTTAAAACACATCATGAAAAATAAAGTTTCATAATGGTAAAGTATCCATTTGATTCATATGATTTAATTCATAACATATGTTAGCATCAGAATAAATCATTACATAATTATGGGTTCATAAAATCATAGATACATCATTAATAGACTCAAATACACAAATCATGTTATATAAGAACTTAATTCACAACATTGAGAAAATAAATATTATACTAAGAAGAGAATAAGTGAAACCGAAAATAAGTAATATCCCCTTAACCTAGATCAGGGTCGATAACACTAGGACTAAGAGCATAGTATTAGAAATAATGGGGACATACAAATACCCCTTCCCCTAGACCAAACCTCTACCAGACCAGACTAGGCCATTGATAAGAGTTATAAAATACATATGATAAAATTTTCCCTTGAGCCTTGTCTTTATTACACCAACCCCAAGGAAGGAATTATGGAATGAAATGATTAAAATTAAAGGAACCCTTTCCACATACCATATCTATGTCTCATCACTATACCTAAGGAGTGATTCATACTTACCATCTCTAAAGGAATTTTAAGAATAGGTTGGTTGTTAAAGTGTGGATTGGTATAATAAGATAGATCATTATATTAAATAGGTGGGTTTCAATTAGAGATAGTGATATAAGTACCAATAATTTATCTGAAGGGATTACAATAAATAAGGAATGAAATTAATTTGATTCTCTAAATTTTAGGGGTTGACAATAAAATTATTAATGCTCAAAAAAGAATAAAAGGTTCTTAAAGATATTAAGAGAATAACTCAAAAATATCCCATTAGAGGGAAATCATATCATACTATTAATACTCAGCCATAGATGAAGAAATCAACTCTACCTAAAACTAATATTTTAACCACTCCCATAAAAAGTATCAAATCCTCCCAATCCTTTACGAAAAAAAAATACCATTGTCAAGCATCCTCATGAAACATCATCACAACCAATGAAAACTCAATGCTTCTTATGAGAAGAAGCTGAAGTAAATGTTATATCTACCTCCTTAAAACATTATATATCTCCTAAACTAAATTTTATCCCTCATAATCATATATAATATATTGTTTAAACACTTTTAGTTTCTGCATCCACACATCATTATAATATACCTCCACTCTCTGGAGACTTGATGGCACATCTTACTAAACATCTTCAGTGTGAACCCAATGGAGATATAGAAATAAAGGAATTATAAAAATAAAAAATGTTAGAGAACCCCAAATGGGACACATATTAATTAATTTTAATCAATTAATTTAATTTAACATTATTCCCAATATAAACTCAATTCAAACATAGGTGAACATGAACATGATTATGATTTGTACCTATGTATCTACCCCATAATAAGTATCACATATCTTATAATGTTTATAAAACATTAAGTTTCTTGTTTCAAATCACATGGTACCCTAAAAACCTATATATTGGTTGGGTCCCCATGTTTACGATACATACTAAGCCCATATGATATTATCTTCTACTAAAACATACATCCTCACTAGTGCCTAACTCTAAACTCTACCTTATCCCTCATCCATCAGTGTTTATACCACTCTATCATGAACCCTAATTATAAACTGAATGAGGATAATATTCATTGTTAATATATATAATATTCATGTTATTTATAATTTATAAACACCATTTTAGTTTATTTTACACTTTGAACATTATTTCATATTATAATTGTCATTCCTTATTAAAATTCACTACTACATGGTACATTTCTTTACATCATTTAAAGTACCCAATGATCTTGATTTTATTTTCAGGTTTTATTTTCAGGTTTTTCAATGCATTTGTGACAATTCATACTTTTGGAGTACTTGAAGATTCATATTGGAAGAGCACCAAAGTTGTCCTTGAACAAACAACATTCTGGGTGAAGTGAACTGGACAATAGCCCAATAAAACTACTTTAGAAGCCAATATCCCAGCCCTATAATTTTGAAAATTTAACCGAATATATAATAATTCATGAGTAACATTTCATAAAATGTTTTATTAAGATAATAATGATTTTTTAATGTAGTTCCAGGTAGACCAAGTTGGAGATAAAATTCACGGCCAGATTTTACGGCCAAGAAAAACATCCCACCATTTCAATAATATCTCGCCAAAAAATTCAATTTAGACTAAACTATTATAGGAAGTTAGGAGACATAAAAATATCAATTTTCTTCTTCTATGGACCACTCTAATTCGGCCATCTATAAGGCCATTTAGACACATCTTGTCGGTGGATGCAAGCTACCTTCCACTTCGGGTCAAGGGTGGAAAATTCTAAGTTCCACAATCTTTCCATCACCCTAGGCATACCATACTCAAGTGGGATGACTCCCACTATTTGAGGATCGACCCAAGGCTCCTAAAATTTATATTTTAGGCAGTGGTGTTGGAGGATTTATTCATCTTTTGAGCATTCTTTCATTGTAATGTTATGTTGTGATTTTGTTGTCTCAAGTTTGTCTTTCACATGTAAGTTGTTCAATTAACATTAGTTTCATAATAAAAGTTCTTATTATCCTCTTATTATTTGGTTATTAATATAAATTTGAGGCCATTAGTTCAATGTGTGAATTTATTCACACAAAACCTTGTGAAATTATCACACAAAGGTGGAGTGATCGTTATTTCATTGTTTTTTTACCTCCCTATTTCCTCCCGCATGAGTCTACTTCCCGCTTCCATTGAAACCATAGAATCAATGGAGGGATAACAAACTTATGGTTTGATCCAAGGGAGTAGAAATAGTCTGTATTGGATATTATTTATCACCCCATTAATTTCTAATCACCTCTTTTAATTGAGATTTTTTTGATGATTTTGAAACTTCTTCGTCCTTATTGAATTTTAAGGCCACATACTTCAAGTGCTAATACGAACCTTTACCTTGGAGTGCTCCAAAATTTAATCCTCCAAGTATATAGGTGATTATTATTATGGTGTGTTTGTATTAAACCAATAAGTGATTAATTTTTTTGATCTTATTGAATAAACCTATCTCGAATATAAGAATTTAAAATTGTTAAAAAATAATCTCATCCAATCCACTCCCAAGTGATAACCAAGGATCGACTCATTATTTTAATTTGAATTCACTTAAGTTTTTTAGCATTCATTTAAAACCATATAAAATCAACCTATGTTTCCCACTTTATATCCAAAAAAAATTCATAGGATGTACGTTTTTGCAGGTTACTTCTTAGGTCTCTGAGGATTCGACAACCCAAGCAAAACTACAGGTGACCGCTTAAACCTAAAATCCTGCATATGTTTGGGAGAGAAAAAATTTTGACACCATTTATAGGGACCTAATTAATTTATATTAAACACTATCATCATTTTATCTCCCCAATTTTTCTATTCTCTCCCACCTACCACTTATCTTTTCACCTTTCTATTTGTTTGTGTCCAAAGAATCTCAAATCCTAGTTTCAATCTACTCTAATGGAGGGTCTTCCACATTATTATATCATAAACCCATGTTGGAATCAAATTGGAAATAATTATTTGGAATCCCCTTACTTAGTGAATCTCTTTGATCAGTCCTTGAATGATCACCCCACACTCGATGAGATGCACAATCATTTAAATGATGTCTATTTAAAATATAAATTTCCATCCCTCTCAAGGATGGTTTAAGAGATCAATATTGGTAAATTACATGATGTTACACCTCATAAAAATTCTATTTTTCAATAATTTATTGAACAATTGTGTAATAAAATAGAGATAATTAATTCTGAGGTTTCATCTTTGAGATTAGAATAACAATAGATTAATACTTGTGAGGAACTCATCCCTACACCGATTGTCCCTTCCATCACCTTATGTGAAGTGTCTAGTTTCCCAAAATCCTCTCATGAATTTATTGAAAAACCAAAAATTTTACTTTGGGTAGTCTAAGTGAATCAAGAAATTTTTTAAGGGTCTTTGAATCAAGAAGAAATTGATTTTTTGGTTTCAAAAGAGGAGAATTTGATATCATGGATTAAGTGACCCTATTATAGATCAATTGATGATTTTTCAAAAACAAAAATCACTTAATCATTGGGATAAATCAAAAATATATAGTCCCTAACCATTATTGACACTTATCTTCCTAATTTGGTGGTTGAATATTCTATTAAAAAAGAACAAATTTGGTTGAGAAATTTGGAAAATGAAACTATGTTAGATTCAAAATCCCCACCTGTGTTTGAATGTCCTATCCAAACCGAGATCAAAATTATTAACCTTCCTTACCCAATAAATTATCCCTTAATAGGGTATAATGTTGACCTTTCAGTTATAATTAATTATTCTCTTCAAACCAAAAATGTTGGAATGACCATGGTTGTCTTAGGCAAGACTACAGAGGAAACTGGATCAAACATTTCTGATATTCCTTGGATTCCCCACTCATTATAGAACATAGTAATGTACATGACACAAAATATAAACAAAGAATAAATCTAAATAAATTAGAAGTGGATAAATATGGGGTCCTTAAAATGTTGAAAGTTGGTATTGGGTAAGTTAGGGTGTTCATGTCGAGCTAATGATGTTAAACAAAAGTGTTGCATGGGAGGCAACCCGTGGATTTCATATTTCCAATATTTTTTAACCATCTTTATTTTTCAAATAGAATTAATGAATCATTTTGATATTTAAAAAAATTAAAATAAAAAAATAGATTGCTGACATGTATATCTATTATGAGTATGGATGGGTATGAAAGGGGACCACCATATTCAACTGTGTCATGTGGTGTGATCCTTGAGTAATACCTTACCCAGAAATTTAAAAAGATGAAAATGTAACATATTTTTATTTTATTTTTATGTTTTTGTAGGTTAAAATAAAAATACAAAGAAAAATAATTAAAAGAATAAAAGGACACATTGTAGGTTGTGGGTAAACCCCATCACAGCCAGTGAAGCCGTGGGGACTCGAACCCAAGACTGAAGGGAGACAGGGGTGCACACTTACCACTGACCTACGGTTTATAGTGATTCTTTATTCTATAATTTTAGTGTATATACTAATATTTTAATTTTTTTATTATATAAATATATATATATATATATATATATATTTGTTTTTTTACCTTTTCCCACTAGGGAACTTTGCAAGTGACATGGATATCAAAGGACTACATTGAAGCATCAAGAAATTAAACTTCAACCACCAAGTGACTTCATTCCATGAACCTCATATTTAAATTTTCATTTATAATTCATGTCACCTACCTCTACCCCCTTCTCAATTTTGTTTTCTTTAAACACTGGGGATAGTTTTATTTTATGTTTGGGGGGTGAAAAGAATGAAAACAAATAAATTAATTTTGTGTGCATAAAAAAATGTGTGGAAGGAAAAGTTTCTTTAACCTTGAAAATTATAATACACATTGAACACTTTGAAACTAAATATAAAATAATTTATCATTCCCTGATTCTAATTTTAATCCATGTTCAACTTCTTAAGCATAGATTTTTGAAAGTGTGGTCGTCTAATGTAAAATTTCATCATTTATATTTTCATCCAAATATAAAAAAAAAGATCACAACTCATGTCGTTTGGATAGTGTGGTATTAGTTTTAGTTCACGGGGTCCCCAAAATAAATACCATAGGATTGGTGATCATTTTAGTTTTAACATGAGTATTCAATAAAAAATTCAAAAAAACAATAATTTTGTGTGTAGAGTAATGGAATGACCTAATACGTTGCTTTTGGCACTTGGGGGTCCTGACTAAAAAATTTTATGGTCCAAAGTTAGTAATTGAATCTCTATTTATGGTAATTTGACATTGTTTTTTATTAATTTATCTTGAGAAGATGCCTGATTATGTGGGCTTCACTTGGTGCCCTAAGGTCTTTGAGCCTGGGAGTCATCGATAAAGTTTCACTACATGGGTTGACTCTTTTGATTGAAATTTCAATTATGATTTCAATATTTAAAAAACAAAAAAATGAATACTCATCTTAATATTGAAATGTGATTCCACCTAGTGCTTTCTTCATTTCCCCGCTTGAATAAAGATGAACCCTCATGTCTATTGTGGTACACAACACATCCTCATACTTAATTGATATTGGATGAAATATGGTGATGAATTTGAAAAAAGGAATGGGTGTGGGATTGGGATCTTCTTATGAAGTTATCTTGTATTAAAATATTTTTTATGGGTTTCACAGTTATTTGATATAAGGGTTTTTGGTGATCATTGTTTATTAAAATGTTTTCGGAATAGGGAATTCGAATTTCATATTTTTGATATATATTTTGATCGGTACTAGCAAAAGTCAAGTTGGGGGTGTGATTATCCACTTAATGATGATAATATTAATTGTTAATATATATAATATCTATGTTATTTATTATTTATAAACAGCTTTTAGTGCATTTTACACTATAAACATTATTTCATATTATAATTGTAATTCCTTCTTAAGTTCCACTATTACATGGTACATTTTTTAACATAATTTAAAGTACCTAATGATCTTGATTTTATTTTAATATTTAATTTTCAGGTTTTTCATTACATTGGTAACAATTAATAATTTTGGAGTACTTGAATATTCATATTGGAAGACCACCAAAGTTGGCACTGAACAAACAACATTCTGGGTAAAGTGAACTGGAAAGAATCCCAATAAAACTACTATATCGGCCAATATACATGCCCAATAATTCTGAAAATTGAACTAAAAATATAAAAAATCTTGGGGAAAATTTCATTCATTAGTATACAAAGTTAATTCTGATGTTTGAATGGAGTTACAGGCAGCCCATGTTAGAGATAAAATTCTAGGCCAGATTCTGCATCCTAGAAAAACATCCCACCATTTCAATAATGTCTCGCAAAAAAAATCCATTTGGGATGAAATTTTACAGGAGGTTAAGAGACATGCTAAGATCCATTTTCGGATTCTACTTCCTACTCTAATTTTTCCATATAGATGGTCATTTAGATGCTGTTGTTTGGTAGATGTAGGTTGCCTTCCACTTCTGGTCAAGGGTGGAAATGTTAAAGTTCCACCAGATTCCAACCACCATAGGTATACCATACTAAAATGGGATGACTTTAAATATTGGAGTCTCAACCCAAGGTTACTAAAATTCCTATTCAAGGTAGTGGTGTTGGAGTATTTATTCATATTTTGATCTTTCTTTCATTGCAATGTAACGTTGTGATTTTGTTATCTCAAGTTTGTCTTTCACATGTAAGTTGTTCAATTAACTTTGGTTTCTTAATAAAATTTCTTCTTCTACTCTCATTATGTTTTTCTACATATCACTTTGGAACCTTTGATTAAAGGTGTGAATTTATTCACACCAAACCTTGTGAAATTGTCACACAACCGGGGATTGATTTTTATTTCATTGTTTTTTTTACTTCTCCATTTCCTCCCTCATGAGTCTACTTCCCTCTTCCATTGAAACCATAGAATAAATGGACGGATAACCCACTTATGCGTTGATCCAAAGGATTATAAAGTTGATGGATTTTATGTTATTTATCATGCCATTAATTTCTAATCACATCTTTTAATTGAGATTTTTATTTGATCATTTTGAAACTTCTTCATCCTTGTTGAATTTTTAGGCCACATACTTCAAGTGCTAATACAAACCTTTACCTTAGAGTGATCCTAAATTTGATCCTCCAAGTATATAAGTGATTAGTATTATTGTGTTTTTGTATTAAACCAATAAGTGATGATGTTTTTTGAGCTTCTTGAAGAAAGGTATCTTGAATATAAGAAGCTGAAACCATTAAAAAGGAATCTCATCCAATCCACCCCCAAGTGATACCCTAGGATCAACTCATTATTTTAATTTGAATTCACTTAAGTCTCTTAGAGTTCATTTAAACCCATGTAAAATCAACCCAATTTGGACACTTTATATCCAAAAAAAATCCATAGGATGTATGTTTCTATAGGTTAATTCTTAGGTCTCTGAGGATTCGACAACCCAAGCTAAACTACAAGTGACCGCTTAAACCTAAAATCTTAGGTAAATTTGGGTGAGACCAAACCATCCCCAAAAAAGATACCAATATTGTTTGGAAATAAATAATGTAATTTAATGACCCCAAAATCCCACCTCTAATGGGCCACGGGTTGGTTACTAGCACCGAGGTTATATAAATCACACACATGGGAGGTATTTCTATAATGAAATTTACAGAGTAAGGGTTAAGATAGAAACCACCAATAAACTCCATATAATAAACAAAAAATTTTAATAAAATAAATAACAATCACATTACATGAATGTAATGACACTCAACTGAAACAACATAAAATACTAAAAAAATATTTGACAGTGACCATGAAACTCCAACAGCTCTTGAATAACTCCTCAAATTAGTAATGCCCAACTCAATCACAAACCAAATCCTAGTGACATAAAAATTAGTTTATATATACATAGGGTGAGCATAAAATGTATACTTATAATTTCTCTCCCTGTAACCTCTCAAGAAAAATTAAAAATAAGTATATAAAGCCTAATTAATAAAAAAATGAAACAAAATCATCAACTAAATAGATAAAACTATATTTTCCGATAATCACCATAGATTATTCACCAAGAAAATCATAGATGTTACACCCCAATCGATTCTTAATTTTAATTTAATTATTTTGGGTCTCACTTTTGAGTCGTAGGTTGAGTTGGTTTTAATTTAACGGAAATTTGGGATCTTATACGGGTGCACAACTGTACTCGGAACCGTGTGTAGTGCCTAAGATTAATAATGGGTAATTTTATTATTAAATATACTATTACACTAGTGTGTGACTGGTAGTGTGACCATACTCACAACCGTGCATGGTGTCCAACCTCAGTTAATAATGATACTATTATTTTGGTTCCTTTTATTATTTTGGTTTTTTTATTAGTATAATTATTATTTAAGTTAATGTATTAATTAGGTTATGATTATAATTATTATTTATAAATTAATATTTTTATTTGGTCGTTAATATTAAAATAATGTTACAATTATGAAATTATTAACTTACGATTTGGATTACCGTTATTTTTGTTATTATGTATAGGTTAGATTATGTTTTTTTTAAGTTTCATTTAATTTTTTTCATTTATTTTTCTCTTCTTTTTTCTCTCTTTTTTCTTATTTTCCTCCCTCTCTATTTATCTCCCCTCTCTCTCTCATAGACCTCCTCTCCCCCCAATAACCCTAGTGCACCGCATGTTTCTCCTCTCATCCGACGTTGACCTGTCTCTTCTACTCCTGTCCAGCACTAACCTACCCCATGCCTCCAGCTCCCATCCAGTACTACCTCTCTAACCTCCTCACCTGAGCGCATAACCAACCTTGCACGACATACCCTCTAATTCGCAACAGTCATGTCACATCTCCCTTGGCCACGCCCCCCCCCCCCCCTTCCAGCTACACTGACCGGCTTCCCGATTCCACCCCAGTTGGATTCCACACCGGTGGTCTGCACTTCTCTTGTCCAATAGGTCTACCAAACCCCTCCTTGGCTCGACCAAAGACCTAACAACCCCTTTTCTAGCCACTCTCCCCTTGTTTTTCCGAATTAAGTTCTAACGGAACCCTCTTTCTGGCACCATACACCTCTATTAGCCTTCTTTGAGCTTTGGCCAGCCTCTCGGATGCCTCACCATGGTGATTTTTTCTTGTTAATTTTCTTCCCCTTCTTTGTGTTGGGTTTTGGGTAGTATTTTGAGTTGTGTTTGTTTCAACGTTGATTTTATTAGTTTAATACTTTTTTAGGGTCTTTTTATGTTGACGAAGGTTTAGTTGATGTGAGGGGGTGTTACACAATAAATCTTTGAGGTTCTCTACATCGAGGTAGGTGGTTCCATGTTTTATTATTAATTGATGCATTAATTTGTATGTTTAATTAAATTATATTATTATTTAAATTATTTTTTGGTGTAAAGTTACTTTTTAGTGAATGAGGAATTGCTTCAATTATTTAATTTTATGGCATGTTTATATATTATGGAGTCCATTTTTTATGAAAACTCATGTTAATTCATTTATTTTTATTTGTTTTATAAATTGAGTAATTAATTTAATAAATAGTGAAAATTATTTATTAAACTTCATAAGTGATTTTTCAAATCGTTTAAATAATGCAAATGGTGTGTGGTGAATATTCTAGTGTGTGTCAGACTACAAATAGAATCGTCAAAGTGTAGTTTTGTGGTAAAACATTTTTGCGCACATTGTAAATGTTCTATTATGTGTGTAGTTGATTTATTAAATTTTCTATGTGGTATGAAAATACTTTTAAGAGTTTTTGTTATGTGTCTAGTTTTTGAAGTGGTATGTTCATAGAAGATATGATGTGTTTGTGAAAAAAATCCACATAGTGTTTTATTGAATCGCATAGTTGGTTTATTAAAAAGTACAGGGGATGAGAATTGAAATATATAAATGGGTTGGTGTGCATTTGATTATAAAATATATTTTTGGGTGGGTTTTGTTTGCAAGGTCTTGTGTTCCCCTTTGGAAAGTATTTTCTAAAAAAATTAACGAGTTTATTAATTTATATAAATGGTGTAAAATGTGTTTAGAGAATGTTTTAGCATGTGTATTATTTCAAAATGGTTTTTTTGGGTGTAATTTGTGATTTGATTAATTATTAGTCTCTTTAAACAATGAATATTATTTCTTTAATTTGGTAAGTGATGCAGATTTAGTTTGAGAGATTTTTAGTGTGCGTATTATTATTATTTTGAAATGGTTTTTGTGTGTTCAAGTGTGATGTTGGGTAAAAGTATCACCCCATTTGTTTTTTTATTATGTTTTACATGTGACATGTACTTTGGGACACTTGAAAACAAATTGGAAGCTTGGGTACTAGGTGGTCAGACTAGGACTAGTGCGCTAGTGACACAGAATTGGCATTGGCCCGGTTTCACATAGCTAGAATGAGAACTACAACACTAACTAAACTTTTGGATTATTTTGAAAGACTACTTGGTTATCAATTTGTTTACCGACAAGTGTCTCATGCACGAGAACATATATTGTTGTGTTCTTATACTATTGTTCTCCGAGACATGATGTTCTACGGTACCACTTCTCGCTAGTATCTTTAGGGCCTCTCCCATGAATTGTGCTCCTCTTTTGATTTGCGCTCACCATAAACATATATTGTGACATTGGTGTTACCATTAAAGAAAATGTCTGTGTGTGTGTGTTTTAATTTAAGATTTTTCCATTAAAACTATTTTTATAAAAAATTGTTTTCACTAAAACTGTTCAAGAATTTATTTATTTTGTTTTGTTAAACTAGTAAATGTATTTGTCACTTAATAATTATTTGTGGAACCTTTTCTCAGTGGAATTATACTGGGATTTGGCTCAAAACCTGCATATACCTTTGGGTGTATATTGATCCAATTTCTTTTATATTCTAGGTTGAGGCATCGAGCATATCATGGGTGATTCGGGTTGTCAATGGAATCCTCGTGTTGGTTTGGTGAATGTGGCTTGAGGTGTTTGCACCTCATGTTTCTTTGAGGTTTGAGTTTGTGTTTTTAGTTTTTCCTTTATTGTCGTTCCCTTTGAGTTTTTGGTTCAAGTTGTAAACTTTAATTTTTACCCTAGTTTAAGGGCATGTTTAGTTGTTTGATTTTAGTTTTGAATTTATTCATCTTGTTTATTATTTTATGTTTATTTATTTAGGTAAATAACTCGTAAGTTTTATTTTGATACCCGGTCACTTGTTCCAACCCATGGGAATCAGGAACGCCCCTCGGGCCTTGCCATGGACCAGGTTGAGAGATAGTTCGGATGGTAACCCGTCTTGGTTTGTGACAAAATGGCATCAAAGGGGCAGGTTTGTTCTTATTATTTGGGATGTCAGGTAGATCGGAGATAGGATTTTGGGTACTCAAGTGATAGGTGTGGGAAGAGAATCATGAACTCTTGCTCATTCTGATCCTCATGTAACCATGGATAGTCCAAGATTTATGTTTTATGGATTTGGTATTTGTGGATGGGGATGAAAATAGAAGTAAACTGCTGTTGCGCATGGTCTCACATGGAGTAGTGACCCATGTGATGCCCAAGAGTACGTTTTGACACACCTAGTGGTTGGAGCCTGCCCAGGTCATGGTCTTCTAAACTATGTAGTCGTTTTAGGAATTACCACTAGTTCTCCATCTAGGTGATTTAGTGTTAGTGATGTCATGATTCAGTTTTAGGTTGGTTTGATGGATTTTTTAAGGAAAACGGACCATGGGGTTGCTCTTATTTTCCCCTTGCTGTGAGTTTGACATGATTTTTGGGGTGTGTTTCTTTTGAACCTTATTTCTAGAATTTGGAATTTTATTTTTTGAAATTGAATTTATAAAAGAATTTCTTGGGATGTTTGAAATAAAACTGAGATTTTCTAGAAATAGGAATCATTTTTGAAATTTGTCTTGAAGTTTTGAAATTTTTTAGAAAAAAAATGTAATTTTAGAATATTGGTAATGTTTTGTTTTAAAAGCAAAAGAACCTTATTTTTTCAATGGTATTTCTATGGGTGATCGCGTGTTCATGTGGATGTGATTAATGGATTGTTGGTGGATCATGTGGATTGGTGCTTTAGTGGCATGAAAATGCATATTTATGAGGCAACGTGGAATATCAGTGGTGAGTGATTGATTTCTATAGCTACTTCTTATTTCTTGAAAAGTGGGTTTTATCTAAAATTTATTTTTTGTTTAAATGGTCTAGTAATAGAAAAATAGTTGTGATCTCGGAGTGAAAATGGTGGTTTTAAAAGAGATTTTGGACTTTGTTGGGAAGTGCTTGTTTTTTTCATGTGGGTGTTTTTCTTTATGATTTAATCAATATTTTAAATTATAATTGTTGGACTTGTGTCTGGAATGTGGATGTTTGTTTTGTGATGTGTTTTGTTTTGTAGAGGTCTAGTTTTTAATTTTTTTTGTTCGGGAGATTCCCCCTAGAAACATCCCATGGGTTTCTAGTAGGTCTCTTGATTCTTGGCATATCCAAGACTCCTAGTTGATATGTGGAGTTAGATTCTACTCATTTGTGTTGACTTTTTGTCGACATCAAGTTCTATTGGATATCGTTGAACTCTTTGGGAAAGTTAATAGTGTCTCTAGTTTTTGAGTAATTCCAAATGTTGTGTAGGCATAAGTTGTCTCGAGTATGTTTGGATGAGTGAGACTACACCAGCAAATGGTGATCATTCTATTTTTGTTGGAATGGGGATGTCAGGAGCTATCCTCAAGACTAGCCTCATTTCACAGTTGAACCTAAGGAAGTGAATGTGAGGGAAAGTGATGGATCTCTTAGGTTCATGACCAATAAACTGGTGTATATTGATGTTTTTTGACCTTTCTGATGAGCTAGTTTCATGTTCCCCAGAATTAGTGTGGAATAATTAGTTTAAAACTTGTAATAGTTGTGTTCTTTCTCATATTGGGGTAACTGAAGGTCCCCCATCTGATGAGGAGTGTGAACCAAATAGACTTGTTCTTGTAGTGCCCCTTCTATCAGTTTTTGTTGTGTGTTTGATAGACCACTCAATCACCTATCTCTAATGTGGTCAGTTGGATAGTCTAAGTCATTCACTACAATTCTCAGTTGTCATATTGATGGGGTGGTTGATTGGAACACAAGGAGAAGCCTATAGGTTACTTTTCTAGTGGGGGAAGTTATTTTCAGAGATGTTCAGTTTATTACTGTGAGGTAGTAGATGCTTCAGACACTTGGGCCCCAGCCATAGGTCTCGGGGTGAAGCTTGCGCGCAGTCAAAACCTGTCAGATGTGGGATGGGCATGGTCCGACTTAAATCCGCAGTGATGGGATATGGACGGCTTAAGTTTCACTATTCCAATATCATCTCTGGAGGCTTCATTTTGTTCTGAGGGGCATGAATCCCTTGTCTCCTTGGTGTGGTATTAATTTGTGGGAGTTCCTCTTAGACCTTAAAGTGGTTTGGATAATTCATATTCTTGTAAATCCAGCGAGCATGCTCTGTAAACCTTCTTGTGATCGGTTATGGATTGAAATTGTACTTGTTTCATAGATTATCATGTCTTGTGGGATTGACGCGCGCCTGTCTATTTCGCCTCTCGGTTAGGGGTTTCTGCTATCAAAACAATCTAATGTGGTATATTTTTGGCTAGTGTAGGAATCACCCATGCAGGTCGTCCCATGTTGGTGGGTTCATGATCTAGTGTTTAGTTTGTATCGCTCAAAGTAAACTTGGAATTCCCGCATGGGTATCATGGTGTTAGGAAAAATATAAAATGGTGGGGAGACCCACTATATTTCTTCTTGGTGTCTCCTCTCGTGTTGATTTTTTTAACTTAGGGAGCTTGGAGGTTCAAGCTAGTGTAAGAGGTTTTCGGGATTGCGAGTTATTTTGGTTTGGATGACCAATGTTTAACAAGAATCCTAATATGGTGGGGAGACCACCATTGGATGAACTTGTAGAAATTTCTATCGTGAAAGTGTTCTTGGTTTGGAAGTCCCTTGCTTCTTCTCTATTCGACCTCGACCATGCTAATTGGTTATCTTGAGTAGTGGGTCATTGGATGAGTGTTCTTGGAGATATTGAGTGGCCCTCATGATCCCTAAGGTAGGGGTCAGGGTGTTCCGTGTTGTATTTTTGTTTGATCTTAATTCCTTGTTTTTGTTTATCTTTATTAGCCTTTCTAGTTTTGAGATATTTAGATTTTTAGGTCATGGGTATTTTTAATGCTCGATCTTCACGTGATTTAGGTTTAGTATAAATTATCATCGCAGTCTTACTTGGAATCATGGGTTGGTCAAGTCTTTTGGGACTTTTTGGGGGAATAAAGTTTTATGGTGGGGGGAATTTTCACACCTCGGTCGACGTTTAATTTTAATTTCATTTTTTGGGTCTCACTTTTGAGACACAGGTTGAGTCAGTTTTAATTTAAAAGGAAATTTGGGATCCTATATCGGTGTGCAACCATACATGAAACTATGTGTAGTGCCCAACTTTAATAAGATAATGTTTTATTATTAAATTTACTATTACATTTGCACATGACTGGGCATGTGACCACGCATGTGACCATCTGCGGTGTCCAACCTTAGTTAATAATGATAATATTAGTTTGGTTGGTTTTATTATTTTGTTTTTATTATTAGTATAATTATTATTTAAGTTTATTTTTTAATTAGTTTATGATAATAATTATTATTATTCAATTAATATTTTGAATTTTTCGTTAATATTAGAATAATATTAAAATTATAAAATAATTTACTTACTATTTAGATTACCATTATTTTTGTGATTATATATATGTTAGATTAAGTTTTTTTAACGTTTCATTTCATTTTTTTCATTTCTTTTTCCCTTATTTTTTCTATCTTATTTTTCTTATTGTTCTTCCTCTCTCTTGCTCTCCCCTCTCTCTCGCACAGAAATATTCTCCCCCCTGAAACCCTAGCATGCTGCATGTTTCTCCTTCTCCCATCCAGCATTGACCCGCCTCTTCTACTCATGTCCAGCACTGACCTGCCGCCTGCCTCCATCTCTCGTCTAGCGCTACCTCTCTAGCTTCCTCACATGTACGCAAAACCTCCCTCTCATGACCTCCCCTCCAATTCACAACAGTCATGCCACATCACCCTCGATCCCCCCCCCCCCCATTCCAACTACATTGATCGGCTTCATGGTTCTTCCTCAGCCAGATTCCACAATGGAATCCCACACTTCCTTCATCCAACAGGTCGAACACACCCCTTTTTGGCTGGACTGAAGAACCAATAAACCCTCTTTTAGTCACTCTCAACTTGTTTGTTTGGCTGAATTTTTGGTGATACCCTCTTTCCGGCACTGTACACCTCCGTTAGCCTTCTTCAAGCTCCCGCCATCCTCTTAGACCCCTTTCCATGGTGTGTTTTTCTATGGAGATTTTCTTCTATTTCTTTGTGTAGGGTTCCGTTTAAGATTTTAAGTTTCATTTGGTTCAATGTTGATACGATTGGTTTAATAATTTATTTTTAGGGTCTTTTTATGTTGATGGAGGTGTGGTTAGCATACATGGGTGTTACAAAACAAATATTTGAGGTTCACCACACTGAGGTAGGTGGTTCCACGTTTTAATATTAATTGATGAATTAATTTTGCATGATTAATTAAATTAAATTATTATTTAAATTATGTGTTTAGTTTGAAGTTAGTTTTTAGCGAATGAGTAATTTCTTTGATTATTTAATTTTATTGAATGTTTATATGTTATGGAGTCAACTTTTTGTGAAAACTCATGTTAATTAATTTATTTTTATTTGTTTTAGAAATTGAGTAATTAATTTATTAAATAGTGAAAATTATTTATTGAACTATATAGGTGATTTTTCAAATTGTTTAAATATTGAAAATGTTGTGTGGGGAATATTGTAGTGTGTTTTGAATTTCAAAGATAATCATTTGAGTGTATTTTTGTGGTAAAACATTATTGGGCACATTGGAAATGTTCTATTAAGTGTGTAATTGATTTATTAAATTTTTTATGTGGTGAGAAAATAGTTTTAAGAGTGTTTATTATGTGTTTGGTTTTTGAAGTGGTCTGTTCATTGGAGATATGATGAATTTTGTATAAAAATCCACATTGTGTCATCACATAGTATTTTATTAAATCGTGTATTTGGTTTATTAAAAATTACAAGGGTTGATAATTACTTTTTAGAAATGTGTTGGTGTGAGTTTGATCATAAAAGATATTTTTGGGTGGGTTTTGTGCACAAGGTCTTATGTTACACTTTGGACATTGTTTTCTAAATTTTTTTAAGAGTTTATTAATTTATATCAATGGTGTAAGTGCGCTTGGAGATTTTCTTAGCATGAATCTAATTTCAAAATGGTATTTGAGTATGTAAGTTGTGGTTTCTTTAATTATTAGTCTCTTTAAACTGTGTAGATGGTTTCTTTAATTGGAGAAGTGATGATATTTAGTTTGATAGATTTTTAGTGTGTGTATTATTAGTATTTTTAAATGGTTTTTGTGTGTTCAAGTGTGGTGTGGGGTAGAAGTAGTGCCTCATTTGTTTCGTTTGTTTATGTTATACATGTTACATGAACTTTGGGCCACTTGAGAAAAAATGGGAATCATGGGTACTAGGTGGGAAGACTAGGACTAGTAAGCTAGTGACACGGAAGTGGTATCGGCCCAATTTCACTTAGCTGGATTGATGACTACAACACTAACTAAACTTTTGGATGATGTTGGGATACCACTAGGTTTTGTATGTGTTTCCCTACAGGTGGCTTGTGCACGATAATGTGTATTGTTGTGTTTTTATACCATTGTTGACCAAGACACAATGTTCTAGGGTCCAACTTTTTGATAGTATCTTTAGGGCCTCTCTCATGTATTGTTCTCTTCTTTTTCATTGTGCTCACCATCTGCACATAGTGTAACATTGGGGTTACCATAAAATCAAGTGTGTGTGTGTGTGTGCGTTTTAATTTATGTTGTTTCCATTAAAATTATTTTTATAAAAAATCATTTTAACTAAAATTGTTTAAGAATTTTATTATTTTCTTTTTCTAAACATGTAACTATGTTTATCATTTAATAATTATGCATGGAAACTTTTATCAGTGGCATCCTACTAGGATTTGGATCACACCCTACATACACCTTTGTGTGTATGTATCTTCTATTTCTTTTGTATTCAATGAAGAGGCATCGAGCATAGCATGAGTGATTCAGGTTGTCAGTAGCATCCTCATGTCGGATTGGTGAATGTGTCTCGATGTTGGTTCACCTCATATTTCATGGAGGTTGGAGTTAGTGTTTTTAGTTTTTCCTTTATTATCGTTCCCTTTGGGTTTTGGGTTCAAGTTGTAAACTTTAATCTTAACCATATTTTAAGGGAATGTTTTGTTGTTTGATTTTATTTTTTAATTTATTCATATTGTTGTTTTTTTTGTTTATTTATTCAGGTAAATTGTTCCCAAGTATTATTTTGGTACATGGGCACTTGTGCTAGCCCGTGGGGATCGGGAATGCCCCTCAAGTCTTTCCACAGATCAGGTCGGTCACTGGGTCGGATGGCGACCCGGCTTGGTTTGTGACAATAGAAGTGAAACAATATTTATTAAAAACAAATATATATATATATATATATATATAATGTTACACTTCATCCACTTTCCCGCTATATTTTCACTCTCACGGTCCAATTCCACACATCCTATGCTTATCCCTTTTATAAGTAAGTCATCCTGGATGTGAGTTTGGCCCCTTCCCTACCAATCATAGTCATGTGCAAGGAAAAACATCTTATATTAAAATCCATCCACATAATCAATTCTTCACCATTATATCCTAGTGGAAACCAATTTTATATCAGAAGACACTACAGCCTGTGTAAATTCATTATACCTCAAGACATCACAACATATGCTCATACACATATGGGATGTCTTATTCACCATGACTCGATACAATTATGTTTCATGCCTCAAGTCATTATAACCCATATATAAATGTATAGTAAACTGGGAGCCATGATAACCCATGTGATACCGTACCCTATACCTCAAGCCATAACAGGTCAAGAATTCCCACATAATACTACAATTGAAGAGAGAGTGGTGAGAGGGGGTAGTCAACTATTTGTTCTCTCTCCCACCTAAATGTTGGGGAAAGTACCACCCCAAATATTTGGATGTCAATTTCCCTACCAACTTGGGTGGGTTAACATATTAAATTAGAAAAAAAATAATATCATGCAGAAGCCTCACTAAGGGAAACTACATATCCTTAGAATCTTCTTCTATTATCATTTCACATGACCCCAGACTATCACTGATAAGGTCTACATCTTAAAAATCATACAAGCATAAAATTAATTATTATTAAATTAATTATCCATTGATTAATGTTATTCCATATTCATTTATAATATTTATACCATAATATTTTAATCCAGTTCCTTAAACATTGTAACTCATATATTTAGATTTTCAATTACGTGATCTGTGAATGCCATGAACCAACCCTGTTAATTTTTTTTCAATTATCATTTCATAATTATTTTTGTACTCTATGAATCACCCTATGATACTACATCAAGGATTCACTTGTCATTTATAGAGTCAAACTTATTTTAGAAATTTAAAAATAACTATATAAATAACATCTGGTCATTTATTAATTAAGTAGGAATCAGGAAAGATTAAAGATATCATCGATCAATCCCTACACTGAATTCAACCCAACTGAACTGGTTTCATTCCCACGCCATTTTTTCAATTACAATATATCACGCTATCACATACCTCAACCATCCTACATCCCAAAGATCCCATATCATTGGTCAGTATATAATTAAGTTGTCATGATTCATCCCATAGGGGGATTTATTGGGACTACCCCAAGCCCACCTCCAATAGGCCAGGGGCTAGTGACTAGCACTGTATAGGCCAATCCCACAAATGTGAGAGATTTTACTAAGTACCTGTATACACACACCCACTCATATCCAAGCCCAAAATATTAAAATGTAAAAACAATAAGTAAAAAATACATGAAAACAATAAAATAAAAAACACATAGTATGACATGAATGTAAAGTGATGTAAATTACAACTGGGTCATAATATAATCCCACCAAAGAAATATTCTACAAAAGTGAATGCACAAGTCCCTGAAACTCATCTGCAGAAAACCCTACCTAAATGGAAAGGTATTGTTCAGTTGTATGAATACATAAAAGAACACCTAGAATATCCAGTCTCTCCAAGAACCACCTATTCCTAGGCTACTTATGACTCCATCAAAGTTTTGATCGCCTGCATAAGACATGACATGTGTGGCCAAAGCCCATGCAGGGGTGAGTAAATAAATAATCAGTCAGACACCCTAAAAACAAAAAGTAAATACCACAATGAAAACACCACAATGAATATATAGTAATCTCAACACTAGTATGTGTCTTCAGCACAAATAAGAATAATATCCATGTATACTCGTAAAATATTCCTAGCCTCAAAGGTCTCATCCAATGCAAGCCATATGGTTTCTCACAATTCATACTCGATCTGAGATATCTCACTCCTCAAGAAATATGATAGTAACCACGTAGAACAGGTCCACCAAAATTACCCACGGAGACACATGGTCTCTATAAGTCACATAGTTTTCATGAGATATTCAGTATCACTAAGACAGAGAGTCTCGATACATCATATCCAGACATCAACCACTGAAAACTGCCTGAAGCATTCTCATTAGGTTTAGTCATGTAAAATGTAAACAATCTGATCTCGATACATTGATTTGGGGTCCACTATGCCTAGGGCTCACTGGGGGGACTCCTAGACCTATTGGAAACATCATAGTAGATAGGGGAGAATTACCCAAATAAATATTGGTCACACTAGCTCCACAAACCCTATCTATGGTAACACTAAGAGAAGTGAGGACTGGATGGACCTCTCGGTACAATACATGCTTCAATCCGCTGATTCAACTATCAGAGTTGGGATGTGACAACTCACTTCAGTACATGGGTCAATCTCTATTATAGGAATAGTATCCTGTATTTAACCCTTTGTAAATGACAAAGGGTATGCTCTAAACCTATGTTTTTATCCACTATGATGGGAACAAGATCCTACATTGAACCCTTATATGAGTAGACAAAGAGAACACTCCCAATCTATTATGGTCCAACTAAAAACCCACAAAGACATATAAAAAGTACCACCCCATTGAAAGGGTCCCAATACTGAAGATGGGTCATCAAATTGATGCTCCATTTGAAAGTTAAAGTTATTTTACTGAAAAAGGGTCTAACTTGACCAGTTGGCTGACCCGACCCAATCTGGTCAACCCGACATGACCCAGTTTGGCCAACCCAACCTGGTCCACTGGACTAATGGTACATGGCTTGCTAGACTGCTAGACCCATCCCACTGGGTTTCTGAAGTGTCCTGGCCCCATCGATCTAGCCCGAGTGCGCAGGCTAGCCTTCACGCCCCATGTGGTCTACTACACCGAATGCCTCCTAGTCAAAACGACACTGTCGTGTTCAACACAGAAGACCACCATGTTTGCTTTCCTTGCTGCCCCATTTTCATGAAAATGAAATCAATTTACCCTTACACATTGCGATGAATGTTACATGTTAAATGAAACAGTGGGTAAAAATTTATGTGAGAAAAAAATTGGGTTCTTACCTTTACACAATTAGGGTTTAACCCTTATCTGATAGAACAGAATTTGGACTTACCTATACAATTATTTTCAGAATACCAACTTACCTATATGTAGAATTCAAATGAACTTGATGTGTGACCTTCACGCATTCTTACACTGATGAAACTCCCAGAAAAATTGCACATTGGTTAAGGAAAAATCAAATTACCCTTATTCCACTAAGAACATACCAAAATTAAGACCCAAAGAACCTCACACAACTAGAGCAGTCAACCCTTATGAAACTAATAAATATTTCCCTTACACAGAGAAGAGGTCCTCTGTAATAGTAATAAAACTTTTTGTGAAAATTAAATTTTCAATTAAAATACCTTTTAAATAATTACAAGTAGGTTTTATTATTAATTATAGAAAAATATAAATTAATTTAACAATTTTAAAAACATGTAAATAATTTTCCAATTTTTTTTTTAATATTTAAAATTCATTTCATGATTTAAAAATCTATTTTAAAATAAAATATTAAATTTATGAAAATTATCCTAAACCACCCAACACCCCAAATTAAGAAAGGAATGAATTTAAAAATTTTGAAACTATATCATAAATTTTTCATATAAAGTTTATAAAATTTTAAAATTTCATGATGAACCTTATTTAATGAATTATTTTTTTATAATGATATATGGTTTCATTTCTTAGGGTATAGGATGTAGTAAATTAAATTTAAACTTTTATAACTTCTATTATTCCATTCTTTTATCTTAACTATGAGGAGATACTATCACATCATGGGAGAGGGAAATTTCCTTTAAAAAGGTTATTTATATATTTTACATTCAATTGATTTACTTTAGATTTGATCACTTGTCCATTGTTATTAAGTGTTCAATATCAACCACATTGTTTAACAATCTATTGGATTGAAGGTATGGAATTATTTATATTCTATATTCATTTATTATTTCTTCATTCTCAATGATATTGGATTGGTTTTATGTTTTAGTTGTTTATTGATGTATTATATTTCATTAAAACATATCAGTATTAATAGATTGAATCAGACACATGATTGATTTTTTTAAAATTTTATGAAAAATATAGTCTTATATTGAACATGGATAATAAAGAAAGTGGCATGATGATATCTTTTCCCATGTTATATCTATTGTTATTATAGTTAGAATATGTCTTTTTATTGTAATATCATAGATAATGATATTAGATAATGTTGTCTTTTATATGCTTGGGCCACTCATCCCAAATAGGGGTTCATATCATCATCATGTAATAGTGATATAATTTTTTATATTATAATCCAAAACATTGTTTTTGGATTTTTATTGGGAGAGTTATATAGATATCACTAGCCATGATTAAAATATTAAAAACATTAATCATCATTTACTAAGATATAACATTAATACTATTATCAAATCCATTAATAAGTGATATTGTAGCCTAAAATACATGGATAACATTATAAGATATTTATGTAGTTCTTTTCTAGCATTATTGTCTTTACCTATATCAACTAAAGAGATACAATATATCCCTATCTATGATATAGTTCCAACAAAAAATTTTCCCTAAAAAAATGAATTTTATATTTATTTATTACATTTTTAAATATTTATGAATATGGGTTTTGTATATTGGTGACTTTTTATAACATTATTTAAATTTTTTAAATTTTTTCCTTATAAATTTTACACCCCACAACTAAGGAATTTTATGATATGTATATGTAATTTCCTTAAAGGATGTATAATCAATACTGAGATTGCTTTTGAATTATTTTTTTCTATTTTTATGAGTATTTAAAAAACTAAATAATTGTACTTTTTAAAGTGAATGAATATTTTTTAACTTACTTAACTCAAAATCAATATATGCTTAAATTAAGTCAACTACAACAAGACCCGAATATTTTTACAGGGTTGATCATCCAATTTAGAATACTAAATATTTTTCTATGATGATTTATTTTAAAAATTTATCAAATTATTTCAAAAATTATATTATATTAGGATATATATTATCTATAAACCCACATAATTATTTTTCAATCCCACTAGGTTTTTCTTGGTTTCATCAAAGTAATTTCTCTGACATTATTCAATTTTAGTGTGGTTCTTATAAGTGAAAAAAAATACCCCTTGATATTCATTGGATCATAAAATAGAAACTAATAAAGTCTCTCTTAGAATATAAATTTTAGTAAGTCTTATCTGGATTAGTTGTTAGGATCAACGTTACTCAAAATCAAATATGAAGATACACATAAAATAATGACTTTAGGAACACATATTTAACCCTATGGAACTTATTCATAATCAGTTAAATTATAATCTTCTCCTTTTATTATATTAATTATAATACTCTCATTAATCTCTTTGCATAGAAGTGGTAGTTTGATTCTCATGGGTCATCTCACACACCCGAAAGATTCTCAGTACTTCCAATTTTCACTATTAAATTAAACTAAAATCATTGAATCCATATTTTTAATCACATAGATATATTCAATAAATATAATAAATATTTCATTTTTAATTACGAAGAAAATGTGATCTTATTTACCTCAAAATATTGAAATGTATTTCTATAAAATCACTCAAATATTCTGCTTGATATTTTTCGCTACAAATATCCTTGTATTTCGGTATTATAAATCCATTAAACATAAAAATTAATATATGTTTTATCATATTTTTTATTTAAATAATTAGTAAATATATCTCCATGAAATAATAAAATAATCTTTATATATGTTCCAAATCTCAAACATAGAAACTTTTCTAAGTGAATATCTTTATAAATTTACATAATCCAATGCTTACATTGCCATTAAAATATTTCATTAAATATTATGAAACTTTATCTTAAACCTTACACAACCTATTAAAAGTCCATTTATCACTTATTTATCTTTGTCTCAACTTAATTAAATTGAATTCATCATTTTGTTAGCTTTTACACAATTTTAATAGTCTTAAACAATTCTTATTCAACTTATGTTCATTGTTACACAAAATTTTACTCGCATTTACACCTATATTGTATTTATATTTATTTTTATATAGTTCTCTAATTAATCATACCTATTATAAACTCACTATTACATTCAAAATTCATTTGTAACTAAAATATTATTTAGTATTTAAAATTATTAACTCACCATTATGAAAACTTTTCAAATCTCATACAATTATTACATAGACTTCATATATCTCTTATACATGATTTTTTTCATTTTATAAAATCTATTAAAACATAGTTTTACTCTCACATAGATCCTTTAAAATTTCATCATTGACTTTATACATTAAATATAAAAAGATACATAGCTTTTAGACCACCTTCATTTTAGCTTAAGTTATTCTATCCATAGAGATCCTCAACGAATCATCATTAAAATTCTTAATTTTTCTTAGCATGGACCCTCATTATATGTGATGTGTCAACATTATCAGTTATCATCTTTATTTTATTATAGAACTTTATCTTCAATAACTACATATTCAAAATTAAACATTGATGATAATTACCACTTAAGAAATACTAACATAAATTTATGTGTTGTCAATGTGTATTGAAAATGATATGTATTAATCAATATAAAAACACATAAATAGTACACTAATCCATGGAAAAATTATTATCCTTTTTTTCAAGGGTGCTTCAGTATAATAATCATTTTATTTTAGTTTAACTAAAACTGACTACTTGTTTATAATAATTTTAATTTGAGAAATTTTTGTAATTTTTTATATATTTTTAGAGTTAAAATTAAATTATAATTTAAAATAATAATTGAGTAATTATATATGGATTGTAGGACAATGGGTTATATTTTCCACTATTTTATGTTTTTATCCTCCATTCTAGAAAAGTGGGGATGATTATATTTCACACCATACATACTTCTGAGTGAGATTTTGGTTTTATATTATTTTAATCTATTACATGAAAATATTTTCATATAAATTATGAATTTATAGTATTTGAATATTTAATAAATAATAATTAATTTAATTTTGGGTGTATAACATATATTATTAGTAATATAATAGTATAAAATTAACATGAATGAAATATTTTAATTTTTTTAAGGAATGATATTCATAAGTTAAATCATTATATGAATGAACGAATATAGGGAAACATGTGGATATATATAAAATAATGATATCTTAAAAACCCCTCAAAATAATATGCTTCAAATTCATTCAATATTAATCAAAAGTTAAGACCATGATCACTCAATATTTTTGAACCTAAAAGTTAGGGTTACATGGACTCTTTTTGTGTATGGTCTGTGAGATATATTTAACCCTAAAAGTTAATAAAATATATTCAATTGTGATATTTAGGTTTTATTAATATATTCAACCCTAAACTTTTTGTTCTTGGGGTAATGGGGTATGGATAATTTATTAAGTAAATATATTTAAGTTATTTTCCAACCAACTATCTAGGAGTTATATATAATTTACATGAATGTATACTTAAATAGATATAAGTGTATAGATAATTTTTAATAATAAAGTGGTGTTTATTTAAAATTATGAATCATACCTTGTTATATATAGTATAATAATGGTAGATTCAATCCAACCACTCTCTGTCTTTTAGGGTTTATTCTCTTGAAACTGTTATTTTTTTCTTGACTAAATTTCATCTAAGATGGTTTAAAATTCCTCATATAGGATATAAGCTAAAAATAATTATAACTTCTCTTTCAAAAAAATTTAGGTTTTTGAAATTTATATAAATCATAAAATTTTAGCGATACATGATCTTGAATCTATAATGTATTTTTTATATCCCAAAGAATTGACATGTTATTAATTTTATAATCAATCATATCACAATGTGTTTTTGGCTCATTTTTGTGTATTTCTTGAGAAAAAAATATATTTCTAAAATAACGAGTGTGATACAATTTAAATTAGTATATTTTATAACTATAAAAAATTAATTGTTCTAGAGATTGAATATGATGTAGTGTCATAAGAAGTTATAAAAATCTAACCAACTCATGTATCAAATAAACCATGAAGTTCTAGTATGATTCATTAATACCTAGGAGAGATGAATTATTATAGAAAATGATAATGAATTTGAGTTCAAACAAGTTGGAACTAATACCTATCAAGAATATATAAATATCAATTTTAGAATCCCTACATTTTCATATATTCCTATTACATCATTTTAAAGATAAAAAACATAATAACATTACAAAACTGGGATCAAAAGGTTTAGTTTCTCGGGAACATTATGCATATACATAACATTAACAATAATAAAACATAAAAAATTATTTAAAACCCTCTTATTTATCCATTTGTGTAACACCCCAAGATTTCATAGTGTGTTATTTCCTCAAAATAATTCAATAACTTGCACTACACGCAACACTGAGTTCAATTGCACCATGAATTACCAAAAAAAAGCCATTAAAAGAGGTCATGAATAGTATTAACTAAATTTTAAACTTTATATAATCCTTATAATTTTAGAATCCATATTATGAGTTTCTTAGTCATAATGCAAGAACAGATTCATTTTCAGTATTGCACTTTTATCAACTTTTGATAGTGAAACCTTTTTAAATACAATATTTTAAACTTTTTGACTAAATGGAGACATCAAAAAAATTAAAATGAAACATCCCAAGCTTCCACGGTACGCTTTCCTTTGAATAAAACAGTAGCGTGTGTTGTACGCAACTTCGAGTTCTAACACACTGTAACCAATCAAACTAGCTGTTATAAATAGTAATACCTAATTTTTGAAGTTATATATATTTTATATTTTAAAATGGAATTCATTTTTGGATTCAGAATATCAAATTTAGCCTAAGGTGAAATTTTGGTACTTTTCGGATAACTTTCATATTTTGATGAATAGTGAAAATTACTAAATTTTAATTAAAAACAACTTTTTTAATCAAAATAATTAATAGTGATAAATTATGAATTTGATTGGTTTTAAAGTATATTTAGAATATATTTTTACTATTTAATATAATGTTGGTCATTGGACATAATTTTACAATTAAACCGAACATAAACAAGTGTCAATCTTTTGATAGTTATTATCTCTTAAAAACACGCTTTTTGTTTTGACAGCGGGAATTAATTTTAAATTAATTTATGCCACTTCTGTGTTTTGAATTTAGGAAAATGGATTCCATATTCGGAATCAGGATGTTCAAATTGTTTAAATAGGTAACTTTTATTTTTAGACATTTTGAATAATTACTGCGGTAAATATTTTATTTACCATGGTTAAGGGTAAATCCGGTAAATAAGGGTTAAAAAATAATAATATAATAATACTAAATTACCCTAAAACGTGTCTTAACCCTATTAGTTGATACATGGTCGACCATGGGCATCTTTGTGTAAATTTTGGGACCCCATGGATCCACTTGTAAGTGATAATGACACTTTATTTTAATTAAGTCAAAATGAATACAAAAATGACACAAGCATATATCGTTTAGCAAAACAATTGTTACATAGGGTTATATAAGTTGTATTTTAGATTATAAATATTCATTAGAAAGATAAAAAGATTTCCTACATAATGATATTTTATTTATAATTTTTAGACATTAAATAATTTATTTTATTTATGACACAATGATGATGCAGTAATTACTATAATAGTGAAAAATTAAAATAATTGATATTATAAATACCCAAAAAAAATATAATATGAACCTTTTAATGAATTAAACAAATTTTATAGGATAATATGATATATTAGGATTGATTTAATTGACTTTGTTCGAAGTAATCAATCTGTTATGAGTTTCACAAAAATCAACTATTGAATAGTGTCAAAATTGACATAAAAGAGTTTTTAAAACAAATATTATATTATTAATTGATATTAAATTCTTAAAAATCTAAGGTTCGGCCAAGAGACTTATATAAGGATAGTTTAATCATTAATGGACCACTTGGGGGTCTCTTGGATGTATATAGTAAGTTTATTAACCATATTATATAAAAATACAAAGAGACATTGTAAAAGTGAAACTAATTAACTTAGAGTTAATACTTAAAGATAAGGTTAATATAAGTACCCAAACCTGTCTAAATTCTATTGGATGAGTTGTTTTCGACCTATCCCTACCTCATCCTTTGAATAGTCAACTTTGGAGCCTTTGGAAACCGAATATGAATTTATTATAAATTAATATTTCTAGCTTTTCCAAAGGTGCCCCTCACCCCTCTTATAAAAGGGCACTCCTCCTTCTCTTTTCCTCACACCTCTCAAGCCACTTGGCTCGTCCAAACTCTGCCCAACTAAGCTCCCAACATCCCTCTCCTCCTCCTTGAAGCTTCCCCTTAGGCAGAAAGCATTTCAAGAAGTCCTTTGGTTCCAACCAAAGTGAGTTACCTAAATTAAAGGTAACAATTTCTCTTAAAGTATTTTCATTTATTTTGCTTCTCCAACCCCCAAAATCTTTTTATTTCCTTTCTTTTCTAACAACAACAGTATCCTCAATATACTAGGATGTTGTTATAATAAGGATTCAAACTACACATACACACAACTCCATCTACTGGATGATGAACATAATGTTTCTGTGGATGGCAAACTAACGCCTCACGAAACGATGATTGTTCAAATACATCTTACCACCTCTCATGGTGGCCATTATGATGGCAATGTAATTAAATATGATATTAATGATATATATTTTATATATAAGCTTCTGTAATTCCATTTTATTTCATTCCATTATTCGTTTCATGTTGTATATACATACGATAATTTCATTTGAGGAAGTGCGGACTACCGCCCCCTTAAAATGATATGACTCGTTCATACCACACATGGAACGTATAAAGGATGGTGTTAATGAACTTAAGTAACATATATAAAATATTATATTATACTGGAATAGTAATATACCTATGTATCATTTGGATTTGAATCTTTTAAAATAAAAATTAAATGGAAGTAGCATTCGTGCGTACGTACGGACTACCGTCTCCACGAACGCGATAAGATTCGTTCTCCATCATATCCATTCAAGTATTATTCTCATTTTAGGGATAAAAATAATGTTAATATCATTCTGATTATGAATAAGATATAATCTATCAATTACAAACATGTCTTACGTAACCAAACATTTAAGAAGAACGAATCGATTATCACCCGAAACGACGATAATACTAAGATATTATTAATAAAGCAATGTTAAAAGATCATATATGATATCATATTAATGTATATGATTCTTGTACAATTTAATAACAATTATTTCACCATTATACAGGAGGTTATCCTACCCCAACCAAGGAAATGTTCAAGGTAAAGGTTATTTCACAATCTCTTCATTATCCGAGGTTGTTTATATGTAATAATCTACTGGGATCTCTTTATCATCCACATCCATGTTTCTTAAAAATGTATTTCAAAACATTTTTACTATTTACAAGAATATGGGTTAAAGTCATTTATACCTTTTTTTGACTTTTTATAAGAGGTTTATAAAGGAATCTTTCCGTCGTTTTCAAAACAAGGTCCTTTTTTAACCTTTTCGACAGAATTGAGGTAAGAATGTTTATTTTAACTTATACGGCGGGTGCGGTTATTTTACGCCGTTATAAAATCTTCAAAGCTTTCCTTACAAGATTATAAGAATATTTTCAAAGAAAATGTTTTATTTTATACGGATCTTAAATTATTTCAAAATAAAAGGAGATATTTCTTTAAAAGAATTTTGATTTCATCTATGTCAACATCCTTTGATGGATTTTAAGATTATTTGAAGTTGATTTATTATGATACAAAACTTCTATATTGTATTGAAGGTTTTGTGATATGTTTGACTGTGGATGTGCTATTTTTATACCATTCATAGTTTATGGTGAAAGTATTGACATTTCATATGCTAGTTTTAATATGAATGTTTATGTTATGTTATGTTTAAACCTTTTCATATGGGAATGCATTGGACTTAATATGTGACGGGTGGAGCCCGCTATAGCTCCTCGATGCATCGGTAGGTCTCATGAGACAAACTAGTGTCTTGGCACAAGGCCTTGAAAAAATCTTATTTGTAGTCTTGGCACGAGGCCTTGGCTATGTGGTTATGATAGTCTGGCATTATGCATTCCAACATTATGAAAGTGGTTATTGATTTTTGCATGTGATTATTCGATTAGTAGAATATCCATGTGAATAAGTAAATGGCATTATTTCATTTTATTTATGCCATACCATGTTTAAAGTTCATATTTAAAAGGCTTTTGTTTTAGTTATACATTGCCTTAAATGTTTATTCTTATTTCTGAAAGTTTCCGCTATATTGTTATCCTTACTGGGCATTTGAGCTCACCCCTTTTCTATGTTTTATTTTTCCCAGGAAGTGAAGATGTAAGTTATGAATGACCTTCAGGGATATTATGAGGGGTTAATAGTGTGGATATGAAGACTTTTTTGTTGTAGTAGTTTTTCACTTTGAAATGTAATGTAAAACTTTATGATTATATCTAGTGTTTCCAAGGCTACTAAACCAATCGGTCTTTCGGGATTTGATCTTTCTTGTGATCATGCCAATGTTACGAAGTAATGCACCGACTCTGGGTAGCTGGGGTCGGGGCGTTACAGTTGGTATCAGAGGAAGTTTAGTACAAACCTTGGAAGCTAGATTTAGATAAACTCTGATTAGAGCACGTAGACCTAAGATGAACTTTGAGGATTAGTGTAGAAGAACTTCCTAGAATTTTGGTATTGTAGAGATTTTGTGAGTTTTCCAAGCAATACATCCCTGTCTGGATACGAGCAGGTAGAGGCGGCTCTGGCACAGATGTACCTAGGGTTAAAACCCGAAAACACCGCTTTGAGCTAGACTCGAACGGGAACTGGTGCACGACAACGGGCCTTGCTGCACTCTTGGTTACGACACTCCCGGGGGATATGCTTAGGATAACTCTCACTTTCTTTACAAATCATTATGAAGGTTTTATGAGTATATACTTCCTCAAAGAAAAAAATATTTATGATTATGGATTATATCCATAGATAGTTCAATTTATGTTAAGTGTTTTATAAGTATGGGATTATGTATTTTGATTCATAAACTGATCTAGTGTACGCCATTGTTTAGAAATGGCGCCCAGTAGAAGGAATGAGAACTCCAGCAATGCACATGATCCAAAGAGAAAGAAGGATCATATCTTTCATGGTCTTAAGCCAGAATTTATAAGAGAAATAGTCTCCCATGTATTATCATTATATGAAGAAATAATATCATGTGTTGATAAGATAAGTAAATATTTTACTGAGTCCTATGGATTTGAAGGGAATCAAGAGAAGAAAAGGATGGAAGAGAGAAAGATGGATAAAAGGAAGAGGGAAAAGAAGAATTTTCCCATATGTGGTAACTGTGGAAAGAAACATCCTGGAACATGCCTGAAAGGAATGGGAGTTTGTTATAAGTGTGGAGGAAAAGGGCACAAAGTACGTGACTGCAAGGGTAAGAAAATGGTTTTAAATGTACAATGCTTCATTTGCAAGGAGTTTGGACACTACGCGAACCTATGTCCCAGTCATCAGACTATGCCACAAATGATGCTATTGGATAATAATCAAGTTATGATACTACCACAGATGAAGAGGAATGATCAGAGTTCTTATGTTGATTATGTCAATTGAGTGTTGTATCAACAATGTACTTGTTATAATAATTATGGAGTATATAAGGATTGTACTGCAGTACTATTTCATTAAGGACTTGAGATTGTGTGGAATAAAGAAAAGTGACTCAATAGCAGGATAAATTTTTGGAAAATATATGGTTGTGAGAATGATAAATCATAATATAGTTCTGATACTGAGGTAGTGATTTTGGAATAATATGTGATTGTTTTGGAAAAATTATATTGGATATTTTTGACTACCTTGGAACTGATTAATGATTTGTATATTCCATCATTGTTGGGGTTTAAAACATTTTTGGATTGATGAAGTATATCCAGCATTCTATATAGAATAAGGGAGCATGAATGTAATCAATAAAGATTATGGTAATTCAGGATGTTTCAGTGTATTAAAAGAATACATGATGAAGGTATTCATAAGCTATTACGGGGTAAAAAGGATCTACATAATGTTTACCTTCCTTATAGATGTTGGACTGTGATTTTGGACAGAATTATTTTGGATAGTTCTAGTTTGGATTATTTTGGATTGCCATAAAAGGGCATCCCAGAGGTCGGGCGGCAACCTGTCGCGTCCGGCAAGGCTGCGAGACTTGAACCCGCAACCGAAGGGTGACAAGGGTGTATCACCTACCACTGGCCCACGAGATGTCCTAGATTAAATAATGTAGTTTTTATTAAACGATCTTGTAGATGAATTATAAATTCGTTTATTTTGGAACCCTATACGAATAGTGTAAATAGAATTTTTTTTTACATTCTATTATCTTTTAGAGTGAAAGATGAGTTTGTGGTAGAAATTTATTAATGGATAAAACTCTAATTATAAAGTAAGTTTATCTCCTTATGATCTTATCCAATCTCATAAATAAATTCCTCAACATTAAGAAAAGTAACTTAGAACAAAAATGTTTTCCTAGATGATACCTTAAATCATCACTAATTTATGGCTTTGGGATTGTTGGCCTTTTCATAGCCATGTTCTCTACCACTCTCCATCAGATAATTGATGGTTAGATTTCTCTTCCATATCCATATTTTCCTACATGGAACCCTAGTATGTGTTATTTTCGGTAATCTTCATACTTTCCACTCTTTATTTTAAATAGAGGCCTCAATAATTCATTTTTCGATGTGGGATTTCAACTAAGATATTTTGAAACGTCAAAAATGTGTTATCCTAATACCCTATGTTTTGTTGAACCGATGGTATTTCAAATCATCATAGATTGATGAATTTAAGGACCTCAATTATACACTTGTTTGTGATTGATGACCTCAATCACAACCTATAAATATTTACGTTTTTCCTCCGATTATATGTCTCTAATTGCCACCAATGTTCTCCTAATCGAGATCATAATTTGGTGGTGACTCTTTCATTTCTCTTTTCCTCATATTAAGACTAAATTTTAGTAACCCAATTTCCGATGTGGGTTTTCCCACAAATATATTTTCTACTTTCAACCTTTTATTTTTGAAGAACAATTTCAAATTGCGAGGACGCAATTTATTGAAGGAGGGGAGAATGTAACACCCCAAGATTTCATAGTGTGTTATTTCCTCAAAATAATTCAATAACTTGCACTACACGCAACACTGAGTTCAATTGCACCATGACTTACCAAAAAAAAGCCATTAAAAGAGGTCATGAATAGTATTAACTAAATTTTAAACTTTATATAATCCTTATAATTTTAGAATCCATATTATGAGTTTCTTAGTCATAATGCAAGAACAGATTCATTTTCAGTATTGCACTTTTGTCAACTTTTGATAGTGAAACCTTTTTAAATACAATATTTTAAACTTTTTGACTAAATGGAGACATCAAAAAAATTAAAATGAAACATCCCAAGCTTCCACGGTACGCTTTCCTTTGAATAAAACAGTAGCGTGTGTTGTACGCAACTTCGAGTTCTAACACACCGTAACCAATCAAACTAGCTGTTATAAATAGTAATACCTAATTTTTGAAGTTATATATATTTTATATTTTAAAATGGAATTCATTTTTGGATTAAGAATATCAAATTTAGCCTAAGGTGAAATTTTGGTACTTTTCGGATAACTTTCATATTTTGATGAATAGTGAAAATTACTAAATTTTAATTAAAAACAACTTTTTTAATCAAAATAATTAATAGTGATAAATTATGAATTTGAGTGGTTTTAAAGTATATTTAGAATATATTTTTACTATTTAATATAATGTTGGTCATTGGACATAATTTTACAATTAAACCGAACATAAACAAGTGTCAATCTTTTGATAGTTATTATCTCTTAAAAACACGCTTTTTGTTTTGACAGCGGGAATTAATTTTAAATTAATTTATGCCACTTCTGTGTTTTGAATTTATGAAAATGGATTCCATATTCGGAATCAGGATGTTCAAATTGTTTAAATAGGTAACTTTTATTTTTAGACATTTTGAATAATTACTGCGGTAAATATTTTATTTACCATGGTTAAGGGTAAATCCGGTAAATAAGGGTTAACAAATAATATTATAATAATACTAAATTACCCTAAAACGTGTCTTAACCCTATTAGTTGATACATGGTAGACCATGGGCATCTTTGTGTCAATTTTGGGACCCCATGGATCCACTTGTAAGTGATAATGACACTTTATTTTAATTAAGTCAAAATGAATACAAAAATGACACAAGCATATATCTTTTAGAAAAACAATTGTTACATAGGGTTATATAAGTTGTATTTTAGATTATAAATATTCATTAGAAAGATAAAAAGATTTCCTACATAATGATATTTTATTTATAATTTTTTGACATTAAATAATTTATTTTATTTATGACACAATGATGATGCAGTAATTACTATAATAGTGAAAAATTAAAATAATTGATATTATAAATACCCAAAAAAAATATAATATGAAACTTTTAATGAATTAAACAAATTTTATAGGATAATATGATATATTAGTATTGATTTAATTGACTTTGTTCGAAGTAATCAATCTGTTATGAGTTTCACAAAAATCAACTATTGAATAGTGTCAAAATTGACATAAAAGAGTTTTTAAAACAAATATTATATTATTAATTGATATTAAATTCTTAAAAATCTAAGGATCGGCCAAGAGACTTATATAAGGATAGGTTAATCATTAATGGACCACTTGGGGGTCTCTTGGATGTATATAGTAAGTTTATTAACCATATTATATAAAAATACAAAGAGACATTGTAAAAGTGAAACTAATTAACTTAGAGTTAATACTTAAAGATAAGGTTAATATAAGTACCCAAACCTGTCTAAATTCTATTGGATGAGTTGTTTTCGACCTATCCCTACCTCATCCTTTGAATAGTCAACTTTGGAGCCTTTGGAAACCGAATATGAATTTATTATAAATTAATATTTCTAGCTTTTCCAAAGGTGCCCCTCACCCCTCTTATAAAAGGGCACTCCTCCTTCTCTTTTCCTCACACCTCTCAAGCCACTTGGCTCGTCCAAACTCTGCCCAACTAATCTCCCCACATCCCTCTCCTCCTCCTTGAAGCTTCCCCTTAGGCAGAAAGCATTTCAAGAAGTCCTTTGGTTCCAACCAAAGTGAGTTACCTAAATTAAAGGTAACAATTTCTCTTAAAGTATTTTCATTTATTTTGCTTCTCCAACCCCCAAAATCTTTTTATTTCCTTTCTTTTCTAACAACAACAGTATCCTAAATATACTAGGATGTTGTTATAAGAAGGATTCAAACTACACATACACACAACTCCATCTACTGGATGATGAACATAATGTTTCTGTGGATGGCAAACTAAGGCCTCACGAAACGATGATTGTTCAAATACATCTTACCACCTCTCATGGTGGCCATTATGATGGAAATGTAATTAAATATGATATTAATGATATATATTTTATATATAAGCTTCTGTAATTCCATTTTATTTCATTCCATTATTCGTTTCATGTTGTATATACATACGATAATTTCATTTGAGGAAGTGCGGACTACCGCCCCCTTAAAATGATATGACTCGTTCATACCACACATGGAACGTATAAAGGATGGTGTTAATGAACTTAAGTAACATATATAAAATATTATATTATACTGGAATAGTAATATACCTATGTATCATTTGGATTTGAATCTTTTAAAATAAAAATTAAATGGATGTAGCGTTCGTGCGTACGTACGGACTACCGTCTCCACGAACGCGATAAGATTCGTTCTCCATCATATCCATTCAAGTATTATTCTCATTTTAGGGATAAAAATAATGTTAATATCATTCTGATTATGAATAAGATATAATCTATCAATTACAAACATGTCTTACGTAACCAAACATTTAAGAAGAACGAATTGATTATCACCCGAAACGACGATAATACTAAGATATTATTAATAAAGCAATGTTAAAAGATCATATATGATATCATATTAATGTATATGATTCTTGTACAATTTAATAACAATTATTTCACCATTATACAGGAGGTTATCCTACCCCAACCAAGGAAATGTTCAAGGTAAGGGTTATTTCACAATCTCTTCATTATCCGAGGTTGTTTATATGTAATAATCTACTGGGATCTCTTTATCATCCACATCCATGTTTCTTAAAAATGTATTTCAAAACATTTTTACTATTTACAAGAATATGGGTTAAAGTCATTTATACCTTTTTTTGACTTTTTATAAGAGGTTTATAAAGGAATCTTTCCGTCGTTTTCAAAACAAGGTCCTTTTTTAACCTTTTCGACAGAATTGAGGTAAGAATGTTTATTTTAACTTATACGGCGGGTGCGGTTATTTTACGCCGTTATAAAATCTTCAAAGCTTTCCTTACAAGATTATAAGAATATTTTCAAAGAAAATGTTTTATTTTATACGGATCTTAAATTATTTCAAAATAAAAGGAGATATTTCTTTAAAAGAATTTTGATTTCATCTATGTCAACATCATTTGATGGATTTTAAGATTATTTGAAGTTGATTTATTATGATACAAAACTTCTATATTGTATTGAAGGTTTTGTGATATGTTTGACTGTGGATGTGCTATTTTTATACCATTCATAGTTTATGGTGAAAGTATTGACATTTCATATGCTAGTTTTAATATGAATGTTTATGTTATGTTATGTTTAAACCTTTTCATATGGGAATGCATTGGACTTAATATGTGAAGGGTGGAGCCCGCTATAGCTCCTCGATGCATCGGTAGGTCTCATGAGACAAACTAGTGTCTTGGCACAAGGCCTTGACAAAATCTTATTTGTAGTCTTGGCACGAGGCCTTGGCTATGTGGTTATGATAGTCTGGCATTATGCATTCCAACATTATGAAAGTGGTTATTGATTTTTGCATGTGATTATTCGATTAGTAGAATATCCATGTGAATAAGTAAATGGCATTATTTCATTTTATTTATGCCATACCATGTTTAAAGTTCATATTTAAAAGGCTTTTGTTTTAGTTATACATTGCCTTAAATGTTTATTCTTATTTCTGAAAGTTTCCGCTATATTGTTATCCTTACTGGGCATTTGAGCTCACCCCTTTTCTATGTTTTATTTTTTCCAGGAAGTGAAGATGTAAGTTATGAATGACCTTCAGGGATATTATGAGGGGTTAATAGTGTGGATATGAAGACTATGTTGTTGTAGTAGTTTTTCACTTTGAAATGTAATGTAAAACTTTATGATTATATCTAGTGTTTCCAAGGCTACTAAACCAATCGGTCTTTTGGGATTTGATCTTTCTTGTGATCATGCCAATGTTACGAAGTAATGCACCGACTCTGGGTAGCTGGGGTCGGGGCGTTACAATTTGAATCTCAAATTCTCATTAGTACACATAGTCACTTAAGGATATACATCAAAGAAAGGGGGTTAGCTAAAATCCCAGTAAGAGGATGAATAAGGGATATGAATCAATATAACATGGGTGAGCATAATCATCATCATAATTTTATAAGCATCAATATAATTATGGGAAACATGTCATAATGTCATCGAATGTGACGATGTATAAAAAAATAAGCATCATGTCTTAGTTGTCAAATACCACACATAGTTGTGAACAAATATAGAATCATGTTTAGTTATAACATATGTGCATAATCATAACATTATATTGTGTACAAATATAACATAACATTCATGCATAGTACACATAATATCATGAGTTACATCACATTACCCAGTTCATTGAAGGGATATATAATTCTGGGTCCACCTTTCACATCACAACATTTATATAATTATGCTTTCCACATGGAACATATAACAATATTAGTCAAAAAATAACCCTTGGAAAGAAAATGGGACTCATGATAATTTCATAATTCATAAATTCATGAATAAAATTAGATATTACAAAATCATAAAGGTAAAAAAAATATCGTATAAGAATCATCACACTTGGGTGAGGAAGATACAATCTCAAGAGGAGTTAGCATGTGAATTAGAAAGAAGATTTATTTTTGAAAATATTTATATTTGTCATAAAACCAGGTTGGAAACTTTTATATCCTAAGAAATAAAAATGGAAGAATAATGATATTATATTTATGGTGCATTAGAGGAATGTACACAAAAATATTTTCCAAGGACATGGTATAACCCAATGAAAGAGAGTTGGGGTTGATAATTCCCCTTACCATATGTCTAAAAGCATTCTGTATTTTCATTTAACATCCTGGATAATAAAATTATATTTATTAATTACATAATAATGAACCTATTAAAAATTTATTTTATTTATTATAATTTTATTATGTGTTTTATGGACATTTTTATGATTTATAGTGTTCAATATCATCATTTCAGAAGCATTCGTTTTCATGGTTTCATGGTCGGTTTACTTGTGTATAATTATGGAAGTTCTTGCTAAATGTGAATAATTATCCAAAATTAAAATTATGTGTTATTAATGAACTTCAAGAAGAATAAATTTTATCATATATAATTTGGTTTTCTTGTATGATAATTATTTATTAGATAAAATATTGATTATAAATGTTTAGATTATTTTGGCAGTTTTTATGACCACAGTGAACTAGTATAAGTTTAATTATTATTATATTTATATATTGGTTCTATAAAATGATAAAAATTATAATATGTATATTAAAAAATTATTTAACCATAAAATTGGTTTATAAAATCCATGAAGGTGGTAATGAAAAATGAAAACTCATTGTCAAAGAAGGTAGTTAATTGACACATCACAGAGAAGTTTTTATTTTTTGAATAAAAGGAGAAGAGAATAGATTTTATGATGGATATTTAATTATAAAAAATAAAATTATAGTATATATATGATACTTTATTGAGACTAGAGTTTCATATACAAGAGTAAAAGGCTTGTGGATGGAATTGGGTATAATTAAGACAAGATAAAAGTCATTTGAGGTGTGACCAAAAGGGATGGTGAAGGGTGGTATTTATAAGGGAGGAGATAGGTGTTTTTTTATTATTTTATTAATTTGCTTATTATTTTGGATCCAGACTATAAATAGTGATGACTATTACAAATAAACATATTGAATGGTTCAAGACAGTTCAAACCAATTAGTTCTTACATCATCCATGACTCAAAAATTAATTTATTTGTTAAATACAGTAAATTACAGAATTGCAGTATTCACAAAAAAATCAACTATTTTAGAAAAATCCAAAAGAAATCACCATTAAAATTTTACAATTTGTATATTTCAAAAATAAGCTCCATATTGTGAAAATATTTTTCTAAATTTGTGAAATTTTATTTTTAAATAAAATCATCATTTATTTAAAAAATATTTATTTTAATATTATAAATAATTTTATAAAATTTTAACAAATTAATTAAGGTATAATAAAATTAAATTATAATTATAATAAAAAAAAATATTACCTTACTAATCTATTTTATGAAAATAATTTTTCTTATAAATCATTATATTAATTATAAAATTATATATTAACATTTATGTTTTAAATAAATATCAACACTTAATTTATTATTTATTTAAAATTTATTTACTTATAATATGATATAATAATATAATATTTTCATTTATAAGATTCATATATTTTTTATACATTCATAGGTGAGTTTTATAATCTATTGGATAGATTATTATTCCTAATGGTCATGTTACTATTCCAATGGTTAGGTTATAATTGTATTGGTATAGGATCCTTGATTTATATTAATACCACTTATTTCATTCTTCATTTATGAGAATAATGTTGTTATTGGGTTATCTGGTTGATTTATTTATTTTAGTACACAATTATATGAAGTTAAAATTCCATTGATTGATGTTTGGGTCCTTACATTCTTCCTCCCTTTTGAAATTTCTCCCTCAAAATTTCATTTTACATATTATGGTGAAAAAATGTGAGGGTATTTCTACTTCATTCCTTCCTCTAGTTCCCATGTGGCCACTTCATAGTTATGATTCCTCCACAACACTTTGACAAGGTGAGTCATTTTTTTCCTAGGACTTTGTCTTTATGGTCTAATATCTTCACTGGTTTCTCTTCATTTGAGAGGTCATTATCTAGTTATACCACCTCCAGATTCAGTACTTGTGAGGGGTTGGGTATGTACTTCCTCAAGAGTGATACATGGAATACTCCATGAACTTGATCCATATTTGGTGGAAGTTAAAGCTGATAGGACACTTCTCCTATGTGTTCAAGGATCCCAAATGGGCCAACATACCTTGAGCTAAGCTTCCTTTTCTTTCCAAACTGCATGACTCTCTTCTATGGTGATATTATAAGGAAGACTTTGTATCAAACATAAAATTTCAAATCCCTTTGATGGTTCTTAGCATATTTATTTTTATAAACTTGAGTAGATTTTATATGTTGTTTGATGCATGAACCTTATCGGTTATCTCTTGCACAAAATCACGTCCAAGTATCTTTCATTCTCCAACTTCATCCCAAAAAGTTGGAGTTCTACATCATTTCACATACAAATATTAATATAGATCCATTTGAATACATTAGTGAAAACTGTTGTAATATGATAACTCAACCAATGGGATATTTTTATCCCATCCTCCTTTGAATTCCATTGAGCAGGCTCTTAGTATGTACTCGAGCATCTGAATTGTACTTTCAAATTTTACATTGGTTTGGGGGTGATAAGAAATGCTGAAATTCAATTTTGTACTCAAATAATATTGAATAATTATCCAAAATTTAGATTTGATCCTTAGATCAAAATAAAATATGATCGAAAGTGGTACCCTATGCATCCTCACCACTTCCCTCACATATATCTTGGCATGTTTTTCAAGCGATAAATCTTCCCTTTTAGAGATAAAGTGGGAAGTCATAGTGACGTGATCCACCAAAACCCATATCGCATTGTTTCATTTGGATGTCTTTGAGAGGCTAGTGAAAATACCATTGTCACATTATCCCATTTCCACATGAGTGTAGGAAATGGTTAAATCATCCCCTTAGACTTCTTTCATTCTATATTAACTTGTTTACATTTTAAACATCTTTAGATATACTTTAAAATATCCTTATACATGTTTTCCCAACAAAAGTTTTTTTGAAGATCATGGTATATCCTTGTACTTCCAAATTAATGGAGAAATATGAGCTATGTGAATTATCCAATAGCTCTTTCTTTATCTCAAGTAATACAAGCACACAATTTCTAGTCCCAAACTTAATCACACCATCATCACCAATATTGAACTCATGTATATTTCCATCATTTATTAAATTAACCTTCTTTCATAACTCCATATCATCTCTTTGTGACTCCTTGATATTCCTTGGATAAAGGGTTGGGAAATTATTTGAGAAAGGCAGGTTTTGTTCCCTTCCATTATTATTTCCAAATCCATCCTTTTCATATCCTTGAAGATAAGGTCCTTCTCAATCTACGTCATCGATAGAGTTGTAGGTTATTTTCTTCTAAGAGCATATGCTAGCTTGTTCACCTTTCATGGATGGTAATGAATAGATCAATCAAAGTATTTTATTAGCTCTAACCATATAATTTTATTTGTGTTGAGATCTACTTGTTTGAATATATACATTAGACTCTTATCATCAGTACATATGTCCCACTTCTCATAATAGAGTTAGTGCCACCATAATTTCAAGGAAAAATAATAGCCACTAGCTCCAAATCATGTGCTAGGTAGTTCTGCTCATGGATCTTCAACTACTGTGAGGGGTAGTCTATAGATTTATCACTCTATATGATTACATAATCCAATCCTTTCATTGAATCATCACTTTATATCACAAAACCTTCTTCACTAATTGGTAGTGTGAGTACGGGTGTAGTGATTATCCTCTTCATGAGCTCCAAAAATCTTTCATCAAATTGTTTTTTCCATGCATACTTTACACATTTCCATGTTGACTTAGTTAGTAGGTTATAAATTAACGAGAAATTACTCACAAATCATCAGTAGTACCTAGATAATCTAAGAAAAATATGGATTTCTATGACACTATTGGGTTTGTTCCATTCCTTAATTTCAATTTTTTAAAGGGTCCACAAAACTTCCCTCACTTGTGATCATATTCCCCAATAATGATACATTTTTCATCCAAAATTCACACTTTCTAAATATGGCATATAATTTCTCTTTCTTTAATTTCACCAGAACACTCCTTAAATATAATTCATGTTCCTCTATTCTATTAGAGTATATGAGAATAACATCGATAAACACTACCAAAAAATCAAGGTAGTCTCTAAAGACTCTATTCATTAGTTACATGAAGATTATAGGGGAGTCAATATGTATAAAGGGAATAAATATGAACTCATATTCACCATACCTTTAATGGAAAGCATTCTTCTAAATATATTCCTTATTCAATTTCATTTTATGATAACCAGAACAAAGATCCACCTTTGAGAAGTATTGGGCTCCTAATAGTTAATCAATCAAGTCATAAATCCTTGTAAGAGGATACTTATTATTTATGGTGAACTTATTGAGATATTTGTAATCTATACATAGCCATATTCATCTATCCATTTTCATTATAAGGAGCACTAGTTCACCCCAAGGTGATGCACTATGGAATATAAACCCTTTTTTAAAATTCTATTACAGTTTCTTCTTTAAATCCTCAAATTCGATTAGGGCCATTATATATAGACATTTAGAGATAGTAGTGACTCCAGGTATAATTTCTATTGATAACGATACCTCATAATCTGGGATAATTATAGGTATCTCTTTAGGAAATATATTATTGTATTCCATCATAATCGGCATTTCTTCTAGGTTGGTACCATCCTTTGACTTAACTATTTGAGCGAGGTATGATTCTTCATATGAAATCAACTCCCACACCATTGAGTAATTTTATTATGTACATTCATGGTATTCCTTTCATTTATAGAGGATTATGGGATATTAAATATATGAAAAGATATTTCCTTTTCTTAATAGTTAATGCATTCTCAATATAATGATAGGCAATTCATGCCTAGTATAACATCAAATTCCCCCAAGGCAATATGATATTAAATAGAATAATCTTCCTATATATGAAAAGAGGAGAATATTCCAACACTTGAGTTTTAATTATCTCACCACTAGGTGTTTTATGGATATCACTACTTCAAGGTATTGGGCCTTTAATTTAGTAGTTCTAGAAAACTTCAATGATATAAAGGAATATGTAGAACCAGAATCAAATAATACTTTTTACATTATTGAGTGGATAGGAAGTGTAACTTGTACAACTTTTTTTCTCCACTTCAGTAGTAATGATAGAATAATCTTTCTCATGATGCTTTGGCTTTGGTGGCTACTAAAGATGATTACCCTAAAGGATACAAGGTTTAGCGCATTGGCTTGTATAGTTCCCTTTCTCCCTATAGTTGATTCATTGAACCATGGGTGGTTCTCTCCTTTACTCCATTATGTTGGACATATTCTTTATTTCTCTCTAACATTTATGAGCTTGGTGTCCTTATCTCTTAAACATGAAGTATTTACCCATCCCTTTTAGGTAATTTCCATGATGTTTCTTCCAACATTTGTGACACGTGAGTTGTTTCATCCTCTTTCCTCATTTTTAATTCGACCCACTATCATGAAAATCCATTCTTATATTCTTATCTCAATAATCGTGGGACCATTATCTAAACTCCATCTCTAATTTGAGATCACATCAGACCACTTATTCATAACACCCAAATTCTTGAATAGTTAGAGCCTTTCAAAAGGGTAGTTTTAAAACAATAATGAATCTATCTATTTTTCTATCATTTTTTATAACAAAATACAAGGAAAACCTTGAAATCAAAGTGAATCATTATTTATAATCAATGATAGATTCAACTTCCTTTTTCTATATCTCTATGAATTCTCTCAACATATTTTTTGAAGAGTTCGACTAAAATACTTAAGAAATATTTTCTTAAATTCTTTACACTCCATCTCTTCCATTTATTCCTTTATCTTGGTGTTTTTATCAATTCCCACCACTGATTAGATTATCCATCTTAACGATATACATCTAGAGTAACCTTATCCTTCTTAGAATAGTGGATCACAGAAAAGATCATCTCCATTGAGTTAAAACATTGTTCCATGATTAGGGGATCATATTATCCACTAAATATCAGTGGTCGTTGCCACATAAAGGACTTTATGGCTAGTTTCTCCGACTTGGGAGAAGTTAGATGTTCCATGTGGTTAAATTGTTTATTCATAGCTTGAGATAGATAGGTAAGCATCTCCATAAATTTTTGAACACCAGCTGCCATATAATTAAGGATATCGTTTAGAAAATCATTGCATTGTACCTAACATGGGTTTTTGTCTTCGTTTCTCCTAGGTCCCACCATTTTCTAAAATAGAAATTTCTTGAACAAAAAAATAAGTCATAAAAGCATGAATAATTTATCCTTTTAAGTAATTTACACTGAAGGAATGTCTTATGAGATCCCTATGTTAAGAATTTTCCTAAACAAAACCTCATATACTTTGTATTATCCAAATGGTTTCACAAAAATTATCTAATCCTAATTCCAAAATTAACTAAAATTTTATTTTATACCAACCATAGAATACCTACTTTTTCTTACATGTCTATTATATCATTTTAAAGTAAACAACATAATAGTGTCACAAAACAAGGATCAAAAGGTTTAGTGTCTTATGAAAATTAGGAACATACCTAACGTGAAATATAATGAAACATTAAACATTCCTTAAAAACTTCTTATTTTACCCCTTTAAATATAACGTTATTCTTAGTACACAAAGTTATCTAAGGATATACATCAAAGAATTGGGTGAGCTAAAATCCTTGTAAGAGGGTGAATAACGGATATGAATTAATATAACACGGGTGGTCATAATCATCATCATCATTTCATAATCATGGGATCCTCATAAATATCATATGGGAAAACATGTGATAAATTCATGGAATGTAGCAATGAATAAAAATTAAACATCATGTCTTAGTGGTCAAATACCACACAATGTTTTGAACTAATCTAGCATCATATTCATGCATAACATATATACATAATCATAACATCATATTGTAAAAAATATTGCATAATGTTCCAAAATAATACACATCATATCATGAGAAACATCATATTACCCATTGAATTGGAGGGATATATGATTTCAATCCCACCCATCACATTATAAAATTTTCATAATCATGCATGCCACATATAATGTATAAAAATATTAGTATTAAAATGACCCATTGAAAGGAAATGGGTTTCATGAGAATTCCATAAAAATATATATATATAGGAATAAACTTTGGGGTTCACAAATGAGAAATGGAAAAAAAATATATGGTATAATAATAATCACACTTTAGTGATGAAGAAACAATCTCAATAGGAGTCCAAATGTGAATTGGAAAGAAGAGTTTTTCGGAAAATATCAACATTTGTCATCAAACCAGGTTATAAACATGTATATCCTTGAAAATAAAAAGTAAATAACAATTAAATTAAATTCAATGATCATTAAATAAATAATCACACTAAATTTTTCATGAAATAGGTATAACCCAAAGAAAGGGAGTTGGGATCGAGAATTCCCCTTACCGTATGTTTGAAATCATTCTTCATTTTCACTTAATACACAAGATAATCTAATTTTATTCACTAATTACATAAATCAGAACCTATTATATTTTTATTTTATTTATTATAATTTTATAAAGTCTATTTATGGACATTTTTATGAATTGTAGTGTTCAATTTCATCATTTAGGAGCATTCGTTTTTATATTTTCATGGTCCGTTTACTTGTGTATAATTATGGAAGTTCTTGTTAAATGGTAATAATTATCTTGAAATAAAATTATATTTTATTAATAAAAAAATAAGATTAAATTTCCTTGTTTATAATTTTGTCTTTTGGTATTAGAATGATTCATTTGATAAAATATTGATGATAAACCATATGATTATTTTGGTGGTTTTTACGACCGTCGGGAAATAGTATAATTTTATTTAATATTATGTTTATATATTGGTTCTGGAACCTGATATAACTTATAAAATGCATATTATAAACTTATTAAACCATAATTACGGTTTTATGACCAACCTTGAAAGTGGTAAAGGAAAACAAAAACTCGTCATCCACAATGGTGGTGAATAGACACATCATGCATGATGGTTTGATTTTTTTAGTAAAATGAAAAGAGAAGAGTTTTGATGATGGATATTCCATTAAAATAAAAAAATTATAGTATATATATATGATATTATATTTATCATGCCCCTTTGAATAGTGGATGTGATGAGAGGATATTAAAAAAAAATTGAAAGAGAAGGATTTGGGGTTTTACATCTTGAATGTTGTCTCCTTCATAACATTCTTAAAGAACTAGAGTATGGAACTTTATTGATACCAATAGATAGTAGATGAGGGTAAAAGGCCAGGGGATGGAATTTAGTTGAATTTAGACAAGATACAATGATTTTAATGTGTTAGGAAAAGGGGTGGTGAATGGTTGTATTTATAGGGCTGGAGAGGGATGGTTTTTTATTATTTTATTCATTTGTCTATTATTTTAGATAATGAATATCAATAGTGATGATTCCTATGACTAAATAAATTAATTTTTTAAGGAGAGTTAGAACAAATGGGTGTTTAAATCATCCATACATAATCTAGTACTCAAAAATTATTTTATTTGTTAAATATCGTAAATTGCGGAATTTCACTACTCACCAAAAATTAAACTATTTTAGAAAAATCCCAAAAATTCTCCCTAATTTTTTTTAATGTGAATATTTCAAAAATGGACTCAATGTTATAATTATAATTTAATAAATATGAGAAAATTAATTTTTAAATAAAATCATTATTTATTTGAAAATAGAAATTTTAATATTATAACCAGTTTAAGGACATTTTTTAATATTAATTAAGATAGCAAAAAATTACCTTATAATTATATTAAAAAAATATTAATTTATTAATCTATTTTATGAGAATAAATTTTCTTTTAAGTCATTTTATTAATTATAAAATTATAAATAATCATTTACATCCTACAAAAATGTCAACACATAATTTATTAATTATAAAACATTTATTTACATATACTATGATATTATTATATCATATTTTCATTTATAAGAATCCAAAATTTTATTTATAATTTCATAGGTGATGTTACTATTCTATTGGTTTGATTATTATTATTAATTTTTATGTTAGTATTCCAAATGTTAGGTTATAATTCCATTGTTATCGGTTCCTTAATTTCTATAAATACAACTTATTTTATTATTTATTTATGTGAATAATGTTTTTATTTGGTTCTATAGGTTAGGTATGTGTTTTATGACATAATTAAAATAAGTGAAAATTCTATTGATAGATTTTTTTGTCGTTATAGTTATATTTATATGAAATATATAGTGTCAATGAAATATAAAATAGACAGCAATACCAAAAAAATATTTGAAAATTCATTGATCCAGTGGTAAGAACCAAAGTATATGCGAGGTTTTTTCTAAAAAACAAATATATAAGGTATATTTTTTACCTATGAATCTATCTTGTTGGTTAATGGTTAAAAAATAAAACATGGTATTTTATATAAATAAAACTTATCACTTGTAAATATAATGTTTTCTATTGGTTTATTTATTGACATATAAAATTATTATGAATGTGATATGACAAAAATATTTCCTTAATAGAAATCAATTCAGGGATGTGTATATGATTTCTCATTCTTTTTTTATTTTCAAAAAAATCCCATTAATTTTGAGTGGGAAAGAGGAAAATTTGACATTCAACAAACATACAAGAAGAACCAAAGGGACAAACAAATTATAGTTGGTCCACCCAAGTTAATTGAATAAGTAAAATTTCAAAAATCACAACAAGAACTAAATTCAACACTAGCCGAGGAAATCAGGTGAAGAGAAAAAGGATCCACTTAGTTCCCTACACCTAATATAACATCCCACCTTGTCATTCACCACCACTCCACCATCTTTATCTGCCAAAAACTCATCATAAAAAACCATCAACAAGAATTTCATCATATCTAGAATAAAAAAGAAGCACCAAGTCCTAGTAAGAATGAATCACGAAACCCTGATCTGTCATCAACACCCATAACCAAAGAAAAAACTAATCAAAACTAAAGTTCCAAACATATTTTGAACCCTTCAAGTAAAAATCATAGATAATACCAAACAATAACAGAACCATCTCCAGTGATAAAGACAACACCACCCTAGCATGAGGAAACCCACTATAGTGACCCACCTCTAAATGAACCAAATAACCTAAAGAACAACATCCACCTTTTATGAACACCTTTCATCTCATCCCACCTCTTGTTGTACAACATCACTCCTTAAATGGTTTCCAAGACATTGAAATAAAGATTATATGAATAAAAAACCCATGACTAAACCTAACTCATATATACCCTAAGAGTAGTTCATAATGCTAGAACCAATGATCTACATAGGAAGATGAACAAGAGAATAGGATAACTAATAAAATAATATACCAATAGGAGAAACTGGTGAAGGAATATAGGGGGATAACACAAAGGATGATCACATCACTAGTTCCTTACACCACTAAAGTCACAAAAAATTCCTCTAGATCCAATGACACACCAAAACATAACCCTATCCAATGTTCTAGATGTAATAGAACATGTAAGAAAAAATAAAATCCACTAAGTGTTGAAATATTTTCCAAATTGGCCCATAAGTATCACCAAAATAATATCCTATGATAGAAAAATAATGGAAACCCCTCTTTGGAATAGGATCCACCTTAACTTGAACACTAGTGGCTCCAAAATAATAGGAATTAAATTAGAGGTAAGGCCAGTGGAAAAAATACAAGGAATAAAAAAGGGTAAGAAACTATCATAAAAGGGTTAATATATATTGTTGGTAAAAATTCAAATGAGACATCAATTGATATCCCCCCTCATGTAGTAATTTAAAAAACATTGGAAGTGGGAGAGTTAAGATAATTTTCTTCTATAATTATTAACAATTCCTTTTTTATTTAATGAAATTAAATAAATCAACTCAAAATGATTATGTTAATATGATTCAACACAAATAATTTGGGGGTCAAAATGGTTCTACTAAGGAATGAAAATTATAATGATTATATTTTTGAATTTAATAAAGTGTATCAAAGTCATAATATTTTATTAGATAATATAATCAAAGGATTTGCTATAGTCAAAAATGTATATAGGAATTGTGAATATATTCAAGTAAGGAGAACCACTATTGTATTTATAATCTTTCCTGTGGGTGACACAATGATCATCAAAAATGATAAACTTGTATTATAGTCTTTAAATTATTTATTAGTAAATTTATTATCAATGAAATATGTGGGTAAATTACACTATACTCTAGGTATGAAGATTTATATATTGATATATGAGGTTTCTTGGTCTGTTTTTAAACACATGTATTTCTAAATTGAAGATGAGGCTTATCATAGAAAACTCCATTGATGGGTTTATAAAATTGTAACATGGGATGAGTCTTATGAAGTATCAATGTAATTATTTTATGATTAAAATGATCGAAATGAATTAAATTAGTTATTCTTCGAAAATATGGTCAATCATATATTCCAGGATGTGTATGTAAACAAATGTATACTATGCTTTAATCATAACTATTTGATACAAATAAGGTTCTAGATAAAGTAATAGGATTATTTCTGAGAATACCCAAAAATACTTGATAATGACTGAGCTTGTATTCATGGTCTATGGAAGTAAGGTAGAAGATACTATTAAGGATTATACTTATTCTAGCCTCTAAAATAACAAGGTTTATTCTTGACCTCAATAAAAAAGAGTTATAAGTATATAGAGAAGGATGATTATATATTTAAAACATAGTATATTTATTCATAAAATTTTATAAAGGTGGTTTTTTGGATTAATAAGTTCATTATTTAACTATAGGATGTACTAATCATTTTAGAATTGATATACATTTACCATGGAATGAATAAAGTTAACTTTCGTATTAAAGAAACTTGGTCTCACCTAGGGTCCAAACCCATTCATCATAAGTACAATATCATTAGATAAATCAGTAAGAAAGTAAATTCAATGATTTATCACATAACGAAAAATGATAATGTAGTGGATCCATTATAAAACACCATTAGCAAAAAATATCATTGAGTTCATGTAATTACATAGGTTTTTTATATAAGAGTAAATGGATCAATATATATTTTTTCTATATATTCCAAATCTATTTTATGTGATATATAACATTGAATTATAAAAATATATAATATTTTAAAAATAAAGGATATTTTATGTTTCTATTCATTCATTTTTTATTCCATATTGAAAAATATTTGAATGATAAATAAACCTTCAAATGAAAAAATTTATGTTTCCCTTAGTCATTGATTTTTAGGTAAATGAATGGGTTATAGAAATGTGTTAATATTACTATGAGTATGAGATCATATGAAGATATATAGTTTATTTATGAGACACAAGTGTGAATTATTTTATAGAATAATTTTCTAGAGTATGTGAAATAAAAATCCATATATAATTTCTTTCTCATATTTAAAGGTTTATACATTATATCGATCATCATAACCTAAGGTTAACAAGATACCATTCATGTGATCCTTTATAATTTGATAACTTTCCAACACCAATATTAAGGCCAATCTAATTAGGATTCATTAATAATGTTATTGATAATGTAGTGGGTTTTTCTTAGTTAAAAATAGGATTTATCCTCTTATATGATATGTATAAAATTTGGGCCCTTAGTTAAGAAGAAATGAAAAAATTATTACACCTACTATCCTAAGTGACATTTAATATGATCACTTACACTGATAAAGAACATATTATGTATTCATTTAGATTGAATAGTATATTTTATAGAATCAAGAAGGTATGAGTTTTTTATATGAGTTTAAAACTATTAATGTCTTATATTTTTTCTCTCTATTTTGAAAAAATGGATAATATAATTATACATATAATGTATATAGATACATCAGGTGGAAATGTTTATGTAAATATATATGTTTTTAAAATATATAAATAAAAATCACATTGTAACTTTTGTAACAATGATGGTTTTCTAGAGGATACTCTTTTCTTTTCATTCTATTCTTGGAATCAATTATCATTGTCAATTTCATAAAGAACCATTGAGTCATACATAATGTTATGGAATGAGAATTTATAATTGTTGGTTTTTTTCCAAAATAATAGAGTTTATATTATTTTATCTTCAAGATTTTGGATATGATCTATAATATTTTTTGAAATGTGATAATGTTTGTGAGATTTCAATAAAATTGTGAGATTGAGATTTAATAGACACAAAATAACATATCATGCCATGTGATATGGAATATTTCATTTTTTTATGATTATTGCATTAAGAAATAGTGTTTTAGTGTAAGGATATCTCATTACGTCATTAAAATTGTTTCCATTAATTTATAATTATATTTATTTTTTACGTCTTTTGATAATGTGTTTATTAAAGTGTACCAGTTATTTTAAATCATTGAAGTGTTAAATGATCATTCGAGTAATGAAGGATTATTTTATAATGTATAATGTTTTTGGTCAAGAATTTTGATTTTGTTTTTTTAATATAATTTCCATACCATTTTTTATAATTATTTAGAGATTAAATGTGAATATACAATTTAAAATAAGTGTTTCACACATTTCATAACATTTTGAGGAACATGGTAATTTTGTGATGTTCTGGGAAATTTATATTAATTTTTGACCATTATGATTTTTTTTAATTTAATAATATTTTCTAGAGTGTAATTAAAATACCTAAAGTATTTTATGGTTTTATTGTGTGGTCCATGAATTTAATTGCGATTTTTTATTGGACATTAAGTGTTTTCTTTGTCGTTTCGATATTTTTTTCATTTTATTATTAAATGTAAAAATATATCTACATAATATAAAATAATAATAATAATAATAATAATAATAATAAATGATCTATATAGTAATCCAAAAATCCCACCCCAAAGGATATCATAAATAAAATAAATTAGTAGTCCATGGATAGTCATGAAAAATGAGTGTAGGTATTTCACTAAAAATATATAAATAAAAAAAATATAAATATATATAAACATCCATATAAATATACATACAAATATATATTCACACATATAAAGATATAGACATAGACACATATACATATATACATTGTTGAAAATAAAAAAAAATCAATGTTACATATATAACATGTTGCAATAATTCAATGTGAGACAACACTCCCTCCTAAAAAAATCATGAAAGAGAGATAAAAATATTACAAAATTAAATTAAAAAAACAAAATCAACAATTCTATCACTTTTCTCTACTCTCAGGCAACATCCTCCAAAAACTACTTCTATTCAATAAATAAAATAAAATAAATAATATAAAAATTTAAAACATAAAAACCAATAATAAATGAATTATAGTTAGATAATGATGATATTTTAACATAAACACATGGATAATACTAATATTAAATTATTCCATAATGATATAAAAATCCATCAAATATTTTTGAATATTCTCCATGGATTTAAAACTTTTACTATTATTTTTCAAGTTGTAACATTGACCGTACTATTATGACATGTAAAATTAATTACATTTTTATAAATATTTATATAATTTGGGAGAAACTAAATTGTTTATCAAGGAATTTTAAATGTTAAGGGAGAATATTTTAATAAGATAAATTGTAAATTGAAAAAAAGGGGATTTATGAATGATTTATCATTAAAATAAATAATTAAAAAACTAGTGTGTGATCATTGAAAAATGTTTAAGGGTTTAAGAGATATATGATAAATTTATTATCATAGTGTTGTTAAAAATCATGTCAAGTTAATTGGTGTTAAATGTTTATTCGGTTTAGTGTAACTAATTGTTTAAGTCTTAATCAAGATCTTGATTATCCTTTTCCCCTTTAAAAAATGATATTAGGTATAGAACTTGGTATAACTATTTTATAACCATTAATTGTACCCTAGGTATCTTCTAGGTATATACACAACACCCCCATATTTCTGGTGCTGGTCAAATAAATAAACTATTCTGTTTTATAATAAAAATTTCTAAAGTTCCCACCATGAAATATTAGAATAAAACCATTTGAATAAAACATTCATTTTAAATTTGTAACTCAATGTAATCATCCAATTATAAATATATCAAAATATAGGGATATGAAATAATTATAACCCAAAAAACTACATGAATCTAGTTTTGGAAGGATGTGTTGAAACTCAATTTCCCGTTATCTATCTCCCTTATAATTATCTCCCCATTTTTAGCTCACCATATAAAGGTAGAGGAGAATTGAGTGGATCTATTTTCATTTCAAATCTCCCTATGAGGATTAGGATATCTATAATATATAGAAATATGATAACAACCCTTTAATTCTCTCTAATTTTAGTACCTTGACCCTTGGTTGAACTCCCTAGTGTGGTACCCAGATTATATATTTATAGGGGAAGAGTTGTATTTTTTTAACATATATTTTTCAATATTATCCTAAACATATTTTTTTTAACTATATATTATCTAATATTTATAAAAAACTAATGTTTTATAAAATATTGAATGTATCTGTTAAATATTTTTTATAAATTGAAGTTTTATAATCTAAGATACAGATAAAATAAAGAATTATCCTCTTGATTATGTGAAATTTCAATTTTTAATTAAATTTGTCATTTTTTGGACCACTAAATGGATGGAATTTTCCCAATCATGTTCATTAATTATGGTAGTGAATAGACCCACTAAATATTATATCCAATAGATCTATTATTATTTTGGAATTTTATTTTTAGTATACTAATGAGTTTGGGAGTTTATAAAACATATCATGTTTTTCTATAATTTCTTCATAGGAACTCCAAAAATACTCTTTATATCATGGTATCATGAAATAAATTAATATTACACTATTTTAAAATAAATTTAAATTATAAACATTAATTAAATGAAAAGAGAAAATGATACTAAATTTTTGAATGTAAAACCCACAATCAATTAAGATATTCTATATATGGGTGGAAAGGATAGTGAATTATAATGTGATCACACTCCCTCACATAAATATTTTATCTCATTTGAAAAGTCATGATCCATTTATTCAAAAAATAATGATATAATATACCTGATGAATTCCAAATTTATAACGGTTTGATATTTAATGGTAAATTAATTCATGATAGTAATGAAAGAAATAATGAATCACACTTTGAATTTAATATTTAGAAGAATCAAATTAATTAACTCATAAATAATATCAATAAAAAAATTAGTGATATATATAAAACTAATCATATACAATCATTTTATAATTTAATTATGCCTCAAAATTGTAATGTGACTGTGTGATAAAAATTTCATGATTTTGTTTCTACTATTTATTTGGTATAAGTACATTAACTAAATTTTTTGGGTATACATATCTTTTACATTGAACCACCTCTTATCCTTTATAATAATTTTTTTCAAAAATAACTCACATAAACATTCCCAAATACCTTAAGGTATCCTTTTATATGTTGTGTTATATTATTTTTATTAGTTTCTTTAATATTTTTATATTCTTATCATGGAATATTACATTCTACATCAACAATATGATAATAAATTATTTCTATGAAACTAAACAGATAATAAATAAATTTAAGAAAAATATTCCTTAAAATGTGATAGATATTTAATTTTCTTACATATACCTTCATTTGAGTATAAAAAATTAAAAATTCATGATTCTGTGAGATGATGTGTAGATATATGATGACAATATTTTCTTATAAAAAATATAACATATATGGTGTTACCATATTAATGTTTTTTTAAAGTTATTACCAATCATATCATTGAAATATATCCATTTTAAATAAAATAAACTATAAATATAGGTTCTTGATTCTTCCCTAACCCTTACTTTATATTTTGTGGATATTTGAGATCTTAGGAGGGATGTGGGGAAGGAGGAAGGAGAGGTAGCTTTCATTTCTAATTTCAGTTGAAATAAGTAGTTCGAGATATGACCATATGAGTCATGGCCTATGGTAATTTGATATAGATGAAGGCACTTCTATTGGTTGGTATTATAGTGTGATCATTATATATTACAACATAATGGAGTTATCAATAAAAGTTCTTGTTTTCATGGATTTTTTGTCATGATGTTTAGGATTAGGTTTCATCATGTGATATTCATGGAAAAAACTCTAGGGTTCTTCCCAAAAATCTTCATGGCATGGGGTGTGTAGTTCACAGCACGAAGACCAGGATATCAGATTCCAGTTTTTCTGTTTTAGATAATGTAACATCATAGAGAACGGTTCTAGAAACTATCCTTTTTAGATCTTATTGTATTTGAGAGTTTTACTAGGTTTTGAATAAGTGGAATTTGTAGGATTTACAACAAAAAATTCATATATGTAAGAAATTTTACCTATCACAACATGACCATGATTCATCACATTGATAGCTACAGTTCTCTTTGACTATCACAGTGTACTGATGACAGGTCTCATTGTGACCATGTTTTTTTCCTTCTAGGTAAAATTTTGGTAGTTCCCTACATTTCCCTTCATTCCCTTCATTTTCTTTCAAAACCCAAGTGATATGGGAAGGGGCCTCTGAGCAGAAGCTTTTATCTCAGCCTGCGGCATTAGGGTTTCTGCTCGGTTCGTCTCCTCTCCTCCTCTGGGGCAGCTCATAGTTGCATGTCGGCTGCCTTCATCCTCCTCGGATCTTCGTTGACATCAGCGTGCGGAGGTTCCTCAGGTCCCAGTTCGGTCCTCAGCTTCTCGTGCGGCACTGCTTCATCATCGGATTTCGGAGTAGTCTTGGCCCAGATCTTGGCTCGTCTCTGTGTGGGATGCTTGCTTCTCTATCCCTGGAGCTCTTCGGTGTCGGTGGCTTCCTCGACGGTGGTGTCCTGTCTCAAGTCGGCGTAGGCGTGTGGCGTTATTTTTCTGTCCTCCTTGGATTCAATTCACACTGGAGTGCAGAGGTTACTCAGGTCTCGATTTAGTTTTGGATCTAGGATCGCCTCTGCATGTGGTGCAGTATTTGTCTTCCCCGGAGCACATTCAGCATCGACCTCTTCATTGGACGGCCTGGACCCCGTTGTCATCTCTGAGTGACTGGAGGGGGGGTTTTGTTCTCTGTTTTTTTTGTTTGCAGGCAGTGTTGTGGTGGTGCTTTGATCTGGTGGCATTGATTGTTCTCTACCCTCTGACCCTTTCCCTGCATCTCTGTGGGCTTTTTCCGCTATAGTGGCAGTGGTAATGAAGTGGAACAGCGATGTTAACCCACGTTATTGTTAAGTGAAATTGCAAATGACTCGTGAAAGCTTCTTGATTTGATGAATCTCTTGACTGCGTGGAATCCTTTTTGTGGCATGTTTGATTATTGTTGGGTTGTCTCGGACTTTCTTCCAGAATTTTCTTCAGATGTGGATTTAGAGAAGGTTGTTCTCACCTTGCATGGTTTTTCAGACTTGGAAGATTGAGAGGGTATGACATTGCCATCAGTACCGGGCCCGTGCATTTTTGTACGGGACAGTTTGCTGAGTATTCATGCACAGGTGGATCCTCCATATGTATTTTGATGCTTGGGAGGGGCATCTATGTGGAGTGTGTTTTGAGATGATTGCAGAATATTCAAACATTGTTTTTGTATCTAAGTCTTGAAGTCATTTCTGGTTTCCCCCTTTAGCCTTAAAAGGGGGGCTTATCCAAAAATCAATAAAAATTTCGGCCTTCGAGCCATTCAGTCAGTTAGTGATATGTGATGTGTTTTTGAATATTCTCAATCCCCTCTTTCATGAATGTTAATCATTTATTGCATGGGATCAATAATACATCTATACATGATTTATGATGTTCTTTTTATGTGATTCAATCCTTGAGATAATCTCTTCTCTATATTTTTCTTATGTATAAATCATCAAATAATTTGTTGAGGTATTAGATTCATTACTTGTCCTTATTTAATGTATCTATGTGAAAGTATCATGATTTATCTTCTTTTGTTAATGGAGGAATAAAACTAATGAATATAATAATATAGAGATTATGAAAGAATGAAATATTTAATGTGATTATGTGATGTATATAGTTTATACTATCATTGGATGTCTCCTAATATTATCTAGATAGTGTGAAATGGATTGATGTGATTATTATTTTCTCTATGTATAAATTTAATATTCTAAAATCTATTAAATAATATAAATCTAGTAAATATGAAAATAATAATGAATGTCGCTTATAATATGAGTTATTAATCTTCCTAAAATTTGTTAATAATGAGGGTATAGATCATAGCATGTTTATTATTGATACTTATTTAGTGATTACAACTATATTTGTGCATTATTATTGTCTAAAAATATTCATAATGAATCAATTAATTAAATAAGGTAATGAAAAATTATATGTGTTCATGTTAAAGTGTTTGGGGATATTATTATCCCAACTTTATTATTATGGAATATTTCATGAGATTTTTTCTTGATGTTATATCCTTGGATACCCCTGAGTGTTTCATGTTTAAAATATATTTTTATTTCATGTGCATGTTATATAGGATGGTAGCTCCCTTTCTATAATTTTTTTGTAAACCTGGTATGGTCGGGATATTTGGAAATGTATGGTATGTGTTTTCCTTCATTGTGACAGTGGTTAGATGGAATGGGTTGAGAGCCTAGATTTCCTATTTTCATGAAGTTTCATTGGAATTATTAATTGGTCAGTTGATGTCTGTGTATAGTTGGGATTTAACATCTTTATTATTGATATTTAATTATTGGTTTTCTTAATGTATTTTATTGTGATTTCTTATTGTGTGGTGTAGTTTGGTCTATTCATTATGATTCCAACTTTCCTATGGTATTTTAGTTTGATTCCGAGAATACCAAAATTATGCAATGATAAACAAATTATAAATAAACTCATGGTTTTGAATGTTTTTTATGTCAATAATTGTTTCTAAATTAAATGAGAATTATGGGATGGTTGGATTATTGGTCTAAGAGTATGGGATGCAAATAATGAAATTGAAATACAAATTATGAAACAATTTTGTCTTATGATTAAATGAATTGATTAACCTATAATTCATAATGGGATTAAATAATGGTTTGTGATTGTTAATTATTGTATGGGAGTGATTAATTATTATAGGGATAATGAACTATGGGAAATTTTCTAAATTGCTAAATGAGTTGATTCTTGATGGAACTTGATGCTTGTGTGATTTTATGGGATCTATCCTTCTAAACCTTGACTATGGAAACTAGTTCTCATGTGGAAAAATAATTACATTTTATGTTTAGATACCCTTAGTTGGTTGATTAATATTCTATTTATTATATTTGTTGATTCTATATGCTCCACTACCTTATAAGGGTGGCCATATAACACCTATATTCTTTAGGTTCTAGGTTCTTTCCACAGAATTTTGGTTGGTGAGGAAATGAATGGTCGATTTATTCTTTTTCCACACTCTCTCTTCAGAAATAAAATGGTGTATTGTATTATTAGGAATGTAATGGATTAAGGTATTGGGTACGTATCTATACATGTTGTGATCGATATTGTTTTTATTGTACATGTGTGTGAAGGATATAACTACTTATGGTCATAACATAGACATGTATTCTAGTCATAGTAACGACATATATGATGTGTGTACTTACATGGGTTGTATTGGATTGATTTATAATACTAGATATATGTTTTTTAGTGGATTTCAGACTTACTATTAGATTGAATGTGGCTAATATATTTGTGCATGGGGTGTAGTATGAGACATGGTCGAGATATGTGTGCATAGGGAGAAAATGACCAATTGAAGGGACTATAGCACATGATAATTGGTGTTTGGGTTTGATATCATAAAACTAGTGGGGAACTAGATGTGGGGAACCATTAACCAATATATTTTATTGATATTATGTTCTAATTATTGTGTATTACTTGGTTAGTGATCCTTGGTAAGGATGGGATATAGTTTTTCTTACTTAGGTAATAAGTTTCTTTTATTTGTTTATTAATTGGGATTCAGTATACTTCATTCACATTTTAATGAGATATTTTTGGGAGGATTCTTTTAATAATTGAAATATTCTCTTCCCATATTTATATAAATCATTTTTCATGCTTGTAGGAGCTTTTTGGTGATCGATTTGGGAATTACAAGTTTATAGATCTGTTCTGCAGGTGTTGGAGTTTGTGATTAATTCCTTGGATTTTTTATTTGTATTTTTAGTTGTTTCTTATTCTATTAAATTAAATATAATGTATTAGGATTTATTATTTATTTATTATTTTCTATTTATTATAGATCTAATCTACTATATTATCCTAAACATTATATATTGAAGAAAATGACTCCTATTTGTATGCATTTTATGCCCCTAATGCTCATCACCAACTTGTCGACTATTGGAGGTGGGATTTGAGGGTTCATACCTATATTCATTTCTGGAAGAGGAGGGGTACCAATAGAAGGGATTTGTGTTGTGAAATAGTGGTATATGATTTGATGGTTGGGAGATAGGATGAAGTATGACGATATGAATTGGTTAGGATTTCATGGATTGGTAGGGAAACAATATCAAGTGAAGTTGGTATGTGATGTAAGAAAGGGATAAAAGCTATGATATAGTATTTTAGGTCCCCATTTGATCTGGCACAAGGACCATAATCTTTCTTAATGTACTTAGTAAAGTGATGTTTCTCTCAAGGTAAAGACCTAGGTAAGTATCATGTATCATGGTTTCTTGTTCTTGTGTTTTCATTGATTAGACAATGATAATTAGGTTAGATTTAAATTAATTAACCTTAAATATTCCATATTATTATTTTTGGGATCTCTAAACTTTGTTCACTTATTGGAATGTCTCCAGTTTGATGTCCCTGTTAGGTTTTTTCTGATGATGTCTTGTGGGATGCACCTACATATCATCATAGAGTAAATATCAATGATGATGGAACTTAGTGTAAGATACATTAAGAGTCTTAGTGTAAAAGTATGAAAAAATATGAGGGATTCATTTTATATTAAGATACTGAGGCTTGGTTAGAAAATATATAGATTTCCTTTATATTGGTACATGCTGAGAGGGAGCATCGGGTTTTGTTAGTTGTTACTATGCTACATGGTGTAGTTCAGATGTGGTGATTCTTGTTCCCCAGGGATCAAAAAGAGTTGGTTATTTATTGGGAGAATATTTTTGATTATTTTTATGTTATGTTTCTTTCATTGACTATGAATGTGTCTTTTTAGTATAATATTCTTACTCTCCACTATATAAATTTTTTCATACATGAGTTCAGTATCCAATCTAAGAACCATCTACATTATGATTTAGACCTTATAACTAATGAGGAGGCTAGGGTGATGCATTTTGAGGAGGCTTTGCATAAAAAGATAAAATCACAGGTCACCCTTTAATATTATCAATATATCTCATGGTGATGATAATGGTATAGGTTATTTATAGGGTTCTAGATATAACCATATCATCATGGGAGGGGAGTTATCAGGATTTTTCACTGAGAAAATATATGGCCAGAATTTCTCAGTTTCATGGTGTGGTGAAGGGTTAAACAAACAAGATTTTCTTTTAGAATTCTTTACCTAATTTCAATGGGGCTATAATTTCACAGAACCCTTCAGGTAAATTAGTAATGGTTTTTTTATAGAAGATATTTCCATCAAAATATTTATTTCCAAACCTTCCAGTATGAATATGGTGTCCCTCCATGGGCTCAGTCATTATAGTAGTATCCTATGAGGTAGCAGTAGTATGGTGATCTATCCCTTGATATATATATATATATATATATATATAGTTGATTAAGGTAGAATAAATTCATACAATTCTCCTAATCTTTAGGGGAAATGATCCAAGCATGACTATGGAGGTGGTCACTATCAAGTCCAGAGAGTATTTAGAGCCAAGCATGGTAAGATGTTTTCCTAGGAGTTATCAGCACCAAGAAAACTAGATGTCTTGTGATTTATTATCTACTTATATTTTAATTAGTATTAATATTTATTATATTTAGGATCTAAACACTTCTATGTTACACCCACCGCTATCCAGTATTTACGACTTGAGGTGGAGAGGCTTCTACTTCCCTTGGAGTTGACTACACCATTTGTTACTTAACCTAGCTTATGATATTTTTATAAAGATTGTGATATAGTTCTAGGGAGTCATAACTCTTGGGTATATTTCCTATGTTTACAGATATATTCATATAACATCATCCTCAACATAGATTAGATACATTTGGTTTATGCAATTATTGATTGCTTTCGTATGTGAGTGGTATTCCTTGATGTTGATAGAGAGAAATTAATGTATGTTATCAAAGGAGACCATCATAAGGGTCATAGTAATATCAATTACTTGTGTTCCATGATGTTCAATCTAATATTGAGTTTAGAGGATGATCAGTTAGTAATATTTCATAGGGTTTCAGAGGAATAAACAGATGTTTTTCCTAGATAGGTTTTGATGCTACCCCCTCAAAGTGATATCGATTTTGGGATATATTTAAAATAATGTTTCACTCTATATTTGATATCTATATATAGTTTATAACCTTATGATTTGAGATATTTATAGATTTAGGTTGATTGTATTCTACAGTGAAGTTTTATTCTACTTAGTGTGTCACCTTTGGGTGCTTCCATTCTATTTGTGAAGAGGGTGGAAGTAAGTCTGTGTTTTTGTACCATTTTTTATCACTTGAATCGAGTTATAGTGAAGAAATTTTATCCTATTTTTTGGATTAATGACTTATTTGAATATTTGAAATCATCTAGATGATTCTCAATGATTTATTTCTGGTTAGGGTGTCATCAAATGAGAGTGATGGATAGTGATATCCTGAAAAAGGCATTTAGATATCATTATGGGAATTATGATTTATTTCTAATATTGCTTTGTGTTATGAAAAATATATTAATGTTCAAGGGATTCATGAATTCAATGTTTCATGAGTTTTTTTATCTATTTTTGGTGGTTTTTATTAAATAAATATTCATGTATTCAATTTCTGAGGAGGATCTTGTAGTGTATCTACAAGCTATTTTTGGAGTTCTTAAGTGTTATAAAAAAATAGGAATCTACTAAAGTTTATGTTTTAAATCTATTCGTTTCATTAATTGTGGAATGTTTTGTCTCAATATCAAGTGGTTGTGCATCCCTTGGATATATAGGGGTATATTTCTTGGTAACCCTCTAGAATGTGGTAGAGGTGTGGGATTTCTTTGGTATTGCATGATATTATAGGAGGTTCATACTAGGATTATCTCATATTGTGAATCCTCTGATAATATTGAGTAGAAAGTATTAGGATTTTTTTAAGGACAAGCTTTTTCTGGTATGCCTTCATGTATTTATATAATAAGCTATTTGGTTCTCTCATTCTTCATTTTTTCAATGGAAAGTGTTCCATTTTAGGTTTATTGTGATAATTAGCATCTTGGTTTGGGTTTTGGTCTAATGTAGTTGAGTGAATTTATCTATTATAGGTATTATTGGTTAAACCATGTGAATATAACTACACTACCAATAACCATGATCTTACCATGGTTGTTTTTTCTCTGAAGTTATGGTGTCACACTACTACAAATACGCCTTTTATCAGCAATAAAAATGGCCTTTAACAGTGCTAGAAAAGCGCTGTTAAAGCTGGCGAAGATAAAGGGGGGTCCCCTTTATCAGCGCTCAGAAAAGCGCTGATAAAGACACCTTTTATCAGTGCTAAAATAAGCGCTGATAAAAGGGGTCTTTTATCAGCACTGATAAAGGGGTCCTATATCAGTGCTTCCTTTATCAGCGTTCTCGTTTTAGCACTGATAAAGGACCCTTTTATCAGGGCTTTTAAAAAAGCGCTGATAAAAGTTAAAAAAATTTAAAAAAAATACAAAAAATTACGAAAAATTTACAAAAATCATGCCAATCCGGGGGCTTTTATACCGCTTGAGCCCCACTTTTAATAGATCTTTCCACCCCCTCCAGTGCCCCGCACACACCCCTCCACCCTTTATCAGCGCTAGCCCCCCACATCCACACACATGCACGCGCCTCTGCCTCCAGCAGGTTTTGAACTCGAGACCTCCTCCCTGCGCGCCTAAGCCCTTACCACTACTCTATTTTAATTTGTTTACTATTTCATGATATCTCTATTTATAAATATATATATATAGTTACATTTATTCGTATAGTAATATATATTTATATTAATATATATATATATAGTTATATTAATGTATATATAGTTATATTAATATATATATATATATATAGTTATATTAATATATATATAGTTATATTAATATATATATTGTTATATTAATATATATATATATATTTGTATTAATATATATATATATATAGTTATATTAATATATATACAGTTATATTAATATATATATAGTTATATTAATATATATATATAATTATATTAGTATATATATAGTTATATTAATATATATATATAGTTATATTAATATATATATATAGTTATATTAATATATATATATATTGTTATCTTAATATATATATAGCTATATTAATATATATCTCTATTTATATATATATAGTTATATTTATTCGTATAGTAATATATATTTATATTAATATATATATAGTTATATTAATATATATATAGTTATATTAATTTATATCTCTATTTATATATATATATATATAGTTATATTTATTTGTATAGTAATATATATTTATATTAATATATATATATATAGTTATAGTTATATGAATATATATATTTATAGTGATATTAATATATATATTTATAGTGATATTAATAGATATGTAGTAATATTAATATATATGTAGTTATATTAATATATATATATATAGCTAGATTAGTGTGTATATATATAGTTAAATTAATATATAGGTATATAAATATTCATATATTTTTATTTTAAATAAAATGGATATTATTTATTATTTAGATAAAGCTAATATATTTTATATGTAAATATATTTTATTATTTATATTTATAATTAATTTTTATGTGTGAATATATAAAAAATATGTACATATTGTTATATATTTGATTATAAATAGCAGTGAATTAAAAAAAATGATAAAATTTCAAACACATAATATCAATATGAATGTAATATCTTGGAATAAATTCAGTCCCCGCCAAAAAAAAGTCAATAATACCCCCTTAAACGAGACTGAAAATCCACAAAATGTTAAAAAATCAGGGTACCCCGACTAAAAACTCAGTTTTAGAGGTCTTTTGGGCCTCTTTTGGCCTCCAAAAACCATCGAATGGGGTATCCTCAATCATAGCAAAGTAGAGCTTATCGCAGGATTCAATTTGTTATGTGGTAGAGCACAAACGGACACTCGGATGAAAAGTTATGGCCGTTTGAAGTTTGAGTTGCGTTTTCAAGATATTTTGGATCTTTTTTTAATTTTTTTTAATTTTTTCAGTTTTCAAATTGTTATTAAATCACTATTACTCCATAATAATTAACAAATTATTAATTAAAAATATTTTTTTTTATTTTTTAAGAATCCATTTTCACTAAATATCTTATATATTAAGTATATTAAGTGTAAATGTACATTTATACTTATCGAAAATATATTTAAAAATTATATATTATATTTATATCAATATAACTATATTTATATATTACTATATTAATTTTTTTTTAATTTTTTTTTAATTCAACCCTTTATGAGCGCTTTAAGAAAAGCACTGATAAAGGCCCCCCTTTATCAGCGCTACTAAACAAGCGCTGATAAAGGGGGGCCTTTATCAGCGCTAAAAAAAGTACTGATAAAATGGTCCTTTTATCAGCGCTTTTTTTAGCGCTGATAAAGGCACCCTTTATCAGCATTTTTTTGAGCGCTGATAAATGTACCCCCCCTTTATCAGTTCTTTTTTGTTAGCGTTGATAATGGGGGCGCTGGGGAAAACTATTTTTGTGGTAGTGTCATTACCTCATTAGGGAACACTTTTTTCTCTTCTAGTATCACATAATTTTGAGATATATATTTTATCAATATTATTTGATTTTTTGGAAATAAATGTGGATATAATTTATGTGGTATTATGATTTAAATATTTTTTTATACACCATGTAAAGTGAATGTTTTGGTTAATTAATTGAGTTGTACGTTATGTAGTGGTGTTATGTGTGAGTCTGGAGACTCTTGGGGGTATAACAAAGGATCTTGTTATGTTTTTCCTAGACATGGGAGCTACTGATGGAAGATGGATTATTTAATATATATTTATATAGTATTATTTAGTTTATCAGGCGGGGGAATCTAATATGGGGGTTTGAGAAATAGAGGTTTGGCATAATCGGGTTATTTATGCACATGCCCCGGAGGGACAGTCTGAGGATGATCAACATCGAGTGTTGTTTTAGGGGAGGCTATTCATTACATTAGAGAAGCATGAAGTGTCTCTTCATGAGTACTATAGTTCTCCCTTAGTGGTATATCCTAGTGTGTAAAAGATGTATTGTTCCCTTAAAGTTCATTTTTAATGGTTTGGGGTGAAGTGATTAGTTTCTTAGTTTTCCCCATGATGTTTGGTTTTCAAAATGTTAAGGTTGAGTTTTGTCTTCTTTGTGAGTATATCTAGATTCTCTATGTTCCTTGGTGGATGTTGGAGGGAATATATTTAGACTTCGTCATCAGTTTACCTTGAGATCAGGGTGTATTTTGTTTCATTTAGCTGATTATAGACTGATTGATGAAGTCAAATCAATTTTTAGTGATTAAGTAGTTGAAAACAATAGAGTTTTTATCAAGGAAATATATATAGGAGATTGTGAGGCATCATGGGGTTCTAAATATGGTCATCTTGGATCATAATTCATATATTACCTATAGGTTCTAGGGAGTTATCCAGTGTGTGTTTGGATATTTCCTACATTGATTTTCATCCACATAATGATGGGAAAATAGATAAGAATATCCAGAATTTAGAGGACATGTTGTGTGTGTGTGTGTTCTATATTTTTTAAGGTTCATAGGTGACACACCTACCCTTCTTGGATTTCTATTATAATATTATTTATCTCTATACCATAGTTATAACCCCATTCAAACAACTTTATGGTGTACCATTTCAATCTACATTGTGTTGGAATAAGGTTGGGGATTCAATGATTCTTGTTCCAAAATTATTGCATAACATAATAGAAAACGTATAGGTGATCCATGAGAGAATAAAGGAAAAAATATCACTAAAATTACTATATTGATAAAAGGACGAGTCTTATAGAGTTTCACATTGTAGATCATGTGTCACAAACCAACCTAGTGCCACCTTGTCCTAAACATCTCAGTTATAATATAGAAAGGCTCGGAGGGTATTTATGATCCCCACATTCCAGAAACTAGTGCATGTTCATTAAGAACGCACCTTGGGAATAGTTTTCTCAATAAATAAAATATACTTGAAGGGAAACATAACTATAAATATGAAAATGATGATAATTAAATATCTAAAAATGGGTAAAGATAGTCAATATCCATATACAAAATGAATGCTGTAGAAACCCAAGAGTCTATACAAAAGAGGATTAGGGATATACAATAAAGACTCATAAAAAATAAAAATAAATGAACCCATAACTATATAAAAAGGGGTTAACCTCCCACTATGTCACCTAAATCACCCAAGCTTCACTAACATGTTAACTTACTAACTTCAATATATGAATTTATTTTACCTACGTCTAACAAAACAAAGTATGCATACACCCATTGGACATATTTAAGGTGTTATCAAATCTATCTTGGTAGGGTCCCACTAAGTGTTCCATGAATAACCGTTATTAGGAAAAAATAAGCATTCTAGTTTAAAAATAAATTAAACAAAAAATATGATTTAAACATTTAAAATAAAAATAGGAATAAAAACAAGAAATCTAAAATAAACACCATTGGATATCACTAGGGTAGCTAAGGTTGGGGAATCATCCTTGGATCCACGTACTCTCAGCCATAAAACAATTAAAAATCATTCTCATGTATTATACACTAGGTAGGACTTTGTCAAAATCCAAATGACAACCATATTCATATCCAATTTTTAAGTTAGTTTTATATTAGAATCCAAGGTATAGGAAGGGTGTGTCATACTTAGGGGTGATTTTCCTAGTATCTCTACCTAGGTACCCAGGGTTCCCATGTTCCATTCCATTTCTATTCAATTTAAATTTAAATTTTAATCCATTCAATAAAAAACATTCCAATTTCACATCATTTCTACCTCAATTCCAAAGGAATGGTCTTTGTAATCAAACGGAAGAAAACAAATAGCCCTTAAAATACCTTTTTTCTTTGAAATAATTAAAATATTATTTCTAAACTTATAAATAAACATCTAGTTGATCAATGAATGATATATCCTGAAACCACCAGACATAATCATTTTAAATCAGCAATTACTGGTTGGAATAAAAAATCCAAAAGAGAAGGACCTAAGGAAATAAGTGGAAACCATGAACACCAAGGATCATTCCACTGGGTTTTGATTTAGAAAACCCTATGTTACTATTTCCATGGAGAAGAGAAAAATCTAGGAAAAAATAATAAATGAGAGGAGGAAATGAAAGTACTTAAATGATTATTACTTGAAGTTACAAGTTTAAATCCCTTAAAAACCACCAAAATGGGTGAAAAATTCATGTGATAGAATAGGGATAGGGGTTGAAATGAGGGAGAAAAAATAGGAATTTTGGGTTTAATTTGAGTAGGGAAGTAAGGTAATTTCACACTATTAAGAAGGTTTTGGATAGGGATTTACAAAAGTTAGTTAACTCTTATTATGATGTGGTTCCCATTTATATGATAAAACTATATATAGACCTAGGTTGCACCATAGATTGGTTTAACCCAAACTTTTTGAACAATTATCCCCTAAACATTCCATGAAAAGATTCATAGTGTATGAATACTTGTAGTCTGGAATTCATGTGGTTGGATGAAAATGGGGCTAGGGGATAACCATTAGAGTTCTCTACATCATCATTTTTGATATGGTATATCCCCTAAAATACAAGTGTATGTCCCAAACCTAGTGTTCCCCATGATTCATCCAAATGGACACCTCAAAGAGGCCAAAACATAGGAGTGGTGTTTCAATCCATAGTCACCTTGGATTCTCCCTTAGAACCTCCCGGACATAGCCTCCATGATATTATGGATTCCCCACCATGGCATGGTTATTTGAAAATTTCACTGGGTTCCATAAGATCCAACCAAAATAAATAAAAGATAGTAAATAATGAGAAGATAGAAAACAAGGAAAACAAAAAAAAAGATAAATGACAACTTATTACCCAAAAACATCAACTTTGGTGTGACAATTCTCTATACCATATCACTTTACACCTTTGGAAGGTCATCCAAACTTCCCTTTTGAGTAAAAAACTACATAAAAAATAGAAAAACCCATATAATTTCAATAAAAACACAAGCTGGAGGCTTTTCCCACCCTAATTATAATCTCCTTGTACTTTGAGACTAGAAACACCAGTACCTTCATCACGTTAAATGAAAACAAATAACTATAAAATTTCATAAAAATATTCTACGAATAATCCCATTAATTAAATAAATAAACTATTTAAATTATAGTGTGGTCAAACAATCAGAAAAACTGTTGACACAAAATCTTCAAATAAGATCTCTATCACTAATATTGTAAAAAAACTCAATAATGAAGTTTCACAAGAAATAAAAAACCTAATAATGAAACAATTTATGGTTCACAAAAATATTTCAAAAAAAATAAAAAATAAAAAAAATAGATTCATGGAAATACAATAAACATAATGAAATTGAGTGGAAAACATCATTAATATTTAAATCATACCCATTTTGAAACACAACCAAATTATCTTTGAATTAAGAAAAAATATACCGATAATGAAATGAACACATGGTAACCACTCATTTAAAATCACAGGACAAAAATATGTATCCCTAAATAATAGTTTAAAACATAAATGAACTACTTATTAGATAATCATTCACAGGTGGCGTTCTCCCCACTATTTAGTCCTTTTCTCACACCCACAACTAAATAACATTAAAATTAGTAGTATAAAAAACACACAATGATTCAACAAAAAGGTAATATTATAAAATTCATAGTTTAACACAACCAAAATCACTTAAAAAAACATAAAAACATTACTTTTACCAAAATTTAAATCATTCATAATTCCAAATCACACAAAATATAAATAAATTCAATGCAACTACTAGGATCAAATCATACACCATGAATACCAAGTAGTCACTTTGAAACTAGAATTAACTCATTTTTTAAACCAAGTATGGAATGGCTTCTAGGGAACCACCATATCCCATAGCACCATAAATTATAATATCAAAACACATAAATAAAAATTTATACTAAATAAGGAAATTAATCACACTAAAACAAATAAAACTACCAAAATAAAATAAAATAAAATTTAATGGGTACTTTTTATTAAAATAAATCAATTTAGTAGATTTCATGTTAATATGAAACATAAATTTATGAAATAAACCAATCATTTCAAGTTATATAACAACTCTAAAAAGAAATTATTCTATAATTAAATTTGGTCCTAAATAATTATAAATTAGTTCAATCCAAAGAAAAATCAATAAAGGAAAAAAATTTGTAAATCTCAAATACCCTTGAAATAATTTAATATGTTTATTTTATAAATGTTTTGAAAATAAAAATTCTTTGATATAATAATAATAAAATTTGAAAATACCACACATAAAAGAAACATCACTTTATATTTTTAAATAATAAATATTAGTGAAAAACAAAATTTATTCCAATTTAAAAAAATACATGCCACCACCTAGATTTGTTGAAAACAATAATCATTGTCAAAAAATCGAAGAAAACCTACAATTTTCTCATTAGAGAAAATCCATAACATAAGGTGAAAAGTTTATAACTTCAAATATAATTTTCATACAAATTATAGTTTTAATTATTTAATTTAAATATAACTAGGTACATTTTAAAATAACTCTCCCTTCAGTAAATAATTGTAGGTTTTCCTAAAAACACAACCACCCTATTTAAAATCGAACACAATGGTCGATATCTTTCCTTTAAAGCTCAAACTAATTTTATAAATCACATCACCAATGAGGATAGTAGAAAATTGATGATATTAAAAGTCATATTTCTCACCTATTTAAGCCAAGAGTAGATTCCTAGTAAATAATCATTATTTCATATAAAATTTCACAATTTTCAGAAACTATAAAAAAATAAATGGGGGCCTTTATCAGTGCTAAAAAAAGGACTGATAAAGTGGTCCGTTTATCAGCGCTTTTTTTAGCGCTGATAAAGGCACCCTTTATCAGCATTTTTTTTGAGCGGTGATAAAGGGACCCCCTTTATCAGTGCTTTTTCATTAACGCTGATAAAGGGGGGGCACTGGGAAAAACAGTTTTTGTGGTAGTGGCATTACCTCATTAGGGAACACTTTATGCTCTTCTGGTATCACATAATTTTGAGATATATATTTTATCAATATTATTTGAATTTTTGGAAATAAATGTGGATAGAATTTATGTGGTATTATTATTTAAATATTTTTTTATACACCATGTAAAGTGAATTTTTTGGTTAATTAATTGAGTTATACATTATTTAGTGGTGTTATGTGTGAGTCTGAAGACTCTTGGGGGTATAACAAAGGATCATGTTATGTTTTTCCTAGATATGGGAGCTACTGATGGAATATGGATTCTTTAATATATATTTATATAGTATTATTTAGTGTATCAGGAGGGGGAATCTAATATGGGGGTTTGAGAAAAAGAGGTTTGGCATAATCGGGTTATTGTGTACATGCCCCTAAGGGGTGGTCTGAGGATGATCAACATCGAGTGTTGTTTTAGGGGATTATATTCATTACATTAGAGAAGAATGAAGTGTCTCTTCATGAGTACCATAGATCTCCCTTAGTAGTATATCTTAGTGTGGAAAAGATTTATTGTTCCCTTAAAGTTCAGTTTTAATGATTTGGGATGAATTGATTAGTTTCTTAGTTTTCCCTATGATGTTTGGTTTTCAAAATGTTAAGGTTGAGTGTTGTCTTCTTTGTGAGTATATCTTGCTTCTCTATGTTCCTTGGTGGATGCTGGAGGGAATATATTTAGACTTCGTCATCAGTTTACCTTGAGATCAGGGTGTATTTTGTTCCATTTAGGTTATTATAGACTGATTGATGAAGTCAAATCAAGTTTTAGTGATTTAGTAGTTGAGAACAATAGAGTTTTTATCAAGGAAATATATATAGGATATTTTAAGGAATCATGGGGTTCTGAATATGGTCATCTTGGATCATGATTCCTATATTTCCTATAAGTTCTAGAGAGGTATCCAGTGTGTGTTTGGATATTTCCTACATTGATTTTCATCCACATTATGATGGAAAAATAGCTAAGAATATCCAGAATTTAGAGGACATGTTGTGTGTGTGTGTGTTCTAGTTTTTTTAAAGTTCATAGGTGACACACCTACCCTTCCGGGATTTCTATTATAATATTATTTATCTCTATACCATAAGTATAACCTCATTCAAACAACTTTATAGTGGACCATTTCAATCTACATTGTGTTGGAATAAGGTTGGGGAGTCAACGATTCTTGTACCAAAATTGGTGCATATCATAATAGAGAAAGTATAGGTGATCCATGAGAGAATAAAGGAAAAAAATATCACTAAAATTACTATATTGATAAAAGGATGATTCTTATAGAGTTTCACATTGTAGATCATCTGTCACAAACCAACCTAGTTCCACCCTGTCCTAAACATCTGAGCTATAATATAGAAATGATTGAAGGGTATTCATGATCCCCACATTCTAGAAACTAGTGCATGTTCATTAAGAATTCACCTTGGGAATAGTTTTCTAAATAAATAAAATATACTTGAAAGGAAACATAACTATACATATGAAAATGATGATAATTAAATATCCAAAAAATTTGTAAATATAGTCAATATCCATATACAAAATGAATGGTGTAGAAACCCAAGATTCTATAGAAAAGTGGTTTAGTGATATACAATAATGACTAATAATAAATAAAAATAAATGAACCCATATATATATATAAAGGGGGTTAACCTCCCACTATGTCACCTAAATCAACCAAGCTTCACTAACATGTTAACTTACTACCTTCAATAGAAGAATTTATTTTACCTATGTCTAACAAAACAAAGTATGCATACACCAATTGGACATATTTAAGGTGTTATCAAATCAATCTCGGTAGGTTCCCACTAAGTGTTCCATGAATAACCATTATTAGGAAAAAATAATCATGCTAGTTTAAAAATAAATTAAACAAAAATATGATTTAAACATTTAAAATAAATAGAAGAATAATAACAAGAAATCTAAAATAAACACCATTGGATATCACTAGGGTTGATAAGGTTGGGGAATCATCCTTGGATCTACGTACTCTCAGCCTTAAAACAATTAAAAATAATTCCCATTCATGGTACACTAGGTAGGACCATGTCAAAATCCCAATGACAACCATATTCATATATAATTTTTTAGTTAATTTCATATTAGAATCCAAGGTATATGAAGGGTGTGCCATACCTAGGGGTAATTTTCCTAGTATTTATGCCTAGGTACCCAGGGTTCCAATGTTCCATTACATTTATATTCAATTGAAATTAAAATTTTAATCCATTCAGTAAAAAACATTATAATTTCACATCATTTCTACCTCAATACAAAAGGAATTGTCTTTGTAATCAATCAGACAAAAAAATAGCCCTTAAAATACCTTTTTTCTTTGAAATAATTAAAATATTATTTATAAACTTATAAATAAACATCTGGTTGATCAATGAATGATATATCCTAAAACCACCCGACATAATCACTTTAAATCAGCAATTAATTGATGGAATAAAAATTCCAAAAGAGAAGGACCTAAGGAAGTAAGAGGAAACCAATAACACCAAGGATCATTCCACTGGGTTTTAATTTAGAAAACACTAGGTTTCTATTTCCATGGGGAAGAGAAAAATCTAGGAAAAAATAATAAATGAGAGGAGGAAATAAAAGTACTTAAATGATTATTACTTGATGTTACAAGTTTAATTCCCTTAAAAACCACCAAAATTGGTGAAAAAATCATTTGAGAGTATGGGGATAGGGGTTGAATTGAGGGAGAAAAAATATGAATTGTGGGTTTAATTTGAGTAGGGTAGTAAGGTAATTTCACACAATTAAGAAGGTTTTGGATAAGTATTTACAAAAGGTAGTTAACTCTTATTATGATGTGGTTCCCCTTTATATGATAAAACTTTATATAGACCTAGGTTGCACCATGGATTGGTTTAACCCAAAATTTTTGAACAATTATCCCCAAAACATTCCATAAGAAGATTCATAGTGTATGAACCCTTGTAGTCTGGAATTCATGTGGTTGGATGAAAATGGGGCTAGGGGATAACCATTAGAGTTCTCTCCCTCATCATTTTTGATATGGTACATTCCCTAAAATACAAGGGGATGTCCCAAACCAAGTGTTCCCTATGATTCATTCAAATGGACACCTCAAAGAGGCCAAAACATAGGAGTGGTGTTTCAATCCCTAGTCACCTTGGAGTCTCCCTTAGAACCTCCCTCACATAGCCTCCATGCTATTATGGCTTCCCCTCCATGGCATGGTTATTTGAAAATTTCACTAGGTTCTATAAGATCCAACCAAAATAAATAAAATATAGATAATAATGAGAAGATAGTAAACAAGGAAAACAAAAAAAAGATAAATGACAACTTATTACCCAAAAACAACATCTTGGGTGTGACAATTCTCTAAACCATGTCACTTTACACCCTTGGAAGGTCATCCAAACTTCCCTTTAGAGTAAAAAACTACATAAAATATAGAAAAACACATATAATTTCAATAAAAACACAAGGTGATGGCTTTCCCCACCATATTAATAATCTTTTTGTACTTTGAGAATAGAAACACCAGAACCTTCATCAAATTAAATGAAAACAAATAACTATAAAATTTCATAAAAATATGCTACGAAGGATCCCATTAATTAAATAAATAAACTATTTAAATTATAGTGTGGCCAAAAAATCAAACAAACTGTTGACACAAAATCTTTCAAATAATATCTTTATCACTAATATTGTAAAAAATATTCAATAATTAAGTTTCACAAGATATAAAAAACCTAATAATTAAACAATTGCTGGTTCACAAAAATATTTCAAAAACAATAAAAAATAAAAAAATAGATTCATGGAAATACAATAAACATAATGAAATTGAGTGGAAAACATCATTAATATTTAAATAATACCCATTTTGAAACACAACCAAATTATCTTTGAATTAAGAAAAAATATAACAATAATGAAATGAACACATGGTAACCACTCATTTAAAATCACAAGACAAAAAAATGTTTCCCTAAATAATAGTTTAAAACATAAATGAACTACTTATTAGATAATCATTCACAGGTGGGGTTCTCCCCACTATTTAGTCCTTTTCTCACATCCACAACTAAATAAAATTAAAATGATTAGTATAAAAAAACACACAATGATTCAAAAAAAAGTAATATTATAAAATTCATAGTTTAACACAACCAAAATCACTTAAAAAAACATAAAAAACATTATTTTTACCAAAATTTAAATCATTCATAATTCGAAATCACACAAAATATAAATAAATTCAATGCAACTACTATGATCAAATCATACTCCATGAATACCAAGTAGTCACTTTGAAACTAGAATTAACTCATTTTTCAAACCAAGTATGGCATGGCTTATAGGGAACCACCATATCCCATAGCACCAAACATTATAATATCAAAACACATAAATAAAAATTTGTACTAAATAAGGAAATTAATCACACTAAAACAAATAAAACTACCAAAATAAAATAAAATAAAATTTAATGGGTACTTTTTATAAAAATAAATCAATTTAGTAGATTTAATATAATATGAAACTTAAATTTATGAAATAAACCAATCATTTCAAGTTAAATAACAACAACAAAATGAAGTTATTCTACAATTAAATTTGGTCCTAAATAATTATAAATTAGTTCAATCCAAAGAAAAATGAATAAAGGAAAAAATTTGTAAATCTCAAATACCCTTGAAATAATTTAATATGTTTAATTTTATAAATGTTTTGAAAATAAAAATTCTTTGATATAACAATAATAAAATTTAAAAATACGACACATAAAAGAAACATCACTTTATGTTTTTAAATAATAAATATTAGTCATAAAAAAATTTATTCCAATTTGAAAAAATAAATTCCACCACCTGGATTTGTTGAAAAAAATAATCATAGTCAAAACATCTAAGAAAACCTACAATTTTCTCATTAGTGAAAATCCATCAAATAAGGTGAAAAATTTATAACTTCAAATATAATTTTCTTATAAATTATAGTTTTAATTATTTAATTTAAATATATCAAAGTACATTTTAAAATAACTCTCCCTTCAGTAAATAATTGTAGGTTTTCCTAAAAACACAACCACCCTATTTAAAATCGAACACAATGGTCGATATCTTTCCTTTGAAGCTCCAAATAATTTTATAAATCACATCACCAATGAGGATAGTAGAAAATTGAAGATATTAAAAGTCATATTTCTCAAATATTTAATCCAAGAGTAGATTCCTAGTAAATCATCATTATTTCATATAAAATTTCACAATTTTCAGAAACTATAAAAAAATAAATGGGGCCTTTATCAGCGCTAAAAAAGGGCTGATAAAGTGGTGCGTTTATCAGCACTTTTTTTAACACTGATAAAGGAACCCTTTATCAACATTTGTTTTAGCACTGATAAAGGTACCCCCCTTTATCAGTTCTTTTTCATTAATGCTGACAAAGGGGTGTACCGGGAAAAATTGTTTTTGTGGTAGTGTCATTACCTCATTAGGGAACACTTTTTTCTCTTCTGGTATCACATAATTTTGAGATATATATTTTATCAATATTATTTTATCAATATTATTTGAGAAATATAATTTTGAGATATATATTTTGAGATATATATTTTTTGGAAATACATGTGGATAGAATTTATATGGTATTATAATTTAAATATTTTTTTATACACCATGTAAAGTGAATGTTTTGGTTAATTAATTGAGTTGTACATTATGTAGTGGTGTTATGTGTGAGTCTGAAGAATCTTGGGGGTAAAACAAAGGATCTTGTTATGTTTTTACTAGATATAGGAGCCACTGATGGAAGATGGATTCTCTAATATATATTTATATAGTATTATTTAGTGTATCTGGAGGGGGAATCTAATATGGGGGTTTGAGAAATAGAGGTTTGGCATAATCGAGTTATTTGTGTACGTGCCCCTGAGGGATGGTCTGAGGATGATAAACATCGAGTGTTGTTTTAGGGGAGTCTATTCATTACATTAGAGAAGCATGAAGTGTCTCTTCATGAGTACCACAGTTCTCCCTTAGTAGTATATCTTAGTGTATAAAATATATATTGTTCCCTTAATGTTCAGTTTTAATGGTTTGGGATAAATTGATTAGTTTCTTAGTTTTCACCATGATGTTTGGTTTTCAAAATGTTAAGGTTCAGTGTTGTCTTCTTTGTGAGTATATCTAGCTTCTATATGTTCCTTGGTGGACACTGGAGGGAATATATTTAGACTTTTTCATCAGTCTACCTTGAGATCAGGGTGTATTTTGTTCCATTTAGGTTATTATAGATTGATTGATGAAGTCAAATCAATTTTTAGTGATTAAGTAGTTGAGAACAATAAATTTTTTATCAAGGAAATATATATAGGAGATTGTGAGGCATCATGGGGTTCTGAATATGGTCATCTTGGATCATGATTCCTATATTACCTATAGGTTCTAGAGAGGTATCCAGTGTGTGTTTGGATATTTCCTACATTTATTTTCATCCACATTATGATGGGAAAAAAGATAAGAATATCCATAATTTAGAGGACATGTTATGTGTGTGTGTTTTCTAGATTTTTTAAAGTTCATAGGTGACACACCTACCCTTTCTGGATTTCTTATATAATATTATTTATCTCTATACTATAGGTATAAACTCATTCAAACAACTTTATGGTGGACCATTTCAATCTACATTGTGTTGGAATGCGGTTGGGGAGTCAACGATTCTTGTACCAAAATTGGTGGATATCATAATAGAGAAAGTATAGGTGATCCATGAGAAAATAAAGGAAAAAAATATCACTAAAATTACTATATTGACAAAAGGATGAGTCTTATAGAGTTTCACATTGTAGATCATGTGTCACAAACCAACCTAGTGCCACCCTGTCCTAAACATCTCAGGTATAATATAGAAAGGCTCGGAGGGTATTCATGATCCCCACATTCTAGAAACTAATGCATGTTCATTAAGAATGCACCTTGGGAATAGTTTTCTCAATAAATAAAATATACTTGAAAGGAAACATAACTATAAATATGAAAATGATGATAATTAAATATCCAAAAATGGGTAAAGATAGTCAATATCCATATACAAAATGAATGGTGTAGAAACCCAAGATTCTATACAAAAGAGGTTTAGGGATATACAATAAAGACCCATAATAAATAAAAATAAATGAACCCATATCTATATAAAAAGGGGGTTAACATCCCACTTTTTCACCTAAATCAAACAAGCTTCACTAACATGTTAACTTACTACCTTCAATAGATGCATTTATTTTACCTATGTCTAACAAAACAAAGTTTGCATACACCCATTTGACATATTTAAGGTGTTATCAAATCAATCTCAGTAGGGTCCCAATAAGTGTTCCATGAATAACCATTATTAAGAAAAAAATAAGAATGCTAGTATAAAAATAAATTAAACAAAAATATGATTTAAACAATTAAAATAAATAGAGGAATAATAAAAAGAAATCTAAAATAAACACCATTGGATATCATTAGGGTAGATAAGGTTGGGGAATCAACCTTAGATATACGTACTCTCAGCCATAAAACAATTAAAAATCATTCCCATTCATGGTAAACATGGTAGGAACATGTCAAAATCCCAGTGACAACCATATTCATATCTAATTTTTTAGTTAGTTTTATATTAGAATCCAAGGTATAGGAAGGGTGTGTCATACCTAGGGGTGATTTTTCTAGTATCTCTACCTAGGTACCCAGGGTTCCCATGTTCCATTCCATTTCTATTCAATTAAAATTTAAATTTTAATCCATTCAATAAAAAACATTCCAATTTTACATCATTTCTACTTTAATACAAACTTAATTGTCTTTGTAATAAACCGGACAAAAACAAATAGCCCTTAAAATACCATTTTTCTTTCAAATAATTAAAATATTATTTCTAAACATATAAATAAACATCTAATTGATCAATGAATGATATATCCTAAAACCACCCAACATAATCACTTTAAATCACCAATTACTTTATGGAATAAAAAGTTCAAAAGAGAAGGACCTAAGGAAGTAAGAGGAAACCATGAACACCAAGGATCATTCCACTGGGTTTTGATTTAGAAAACCCTAGGTTACTATTTCCATGGGGAAGATAAAAATATGGTAAAAAATAATAAATGAGATGAGGAAATGAAAGTACTTAAATGATTATTACTTTATGTTCCAAGTTTAAATCCCTCAAAAACCACCAAAATGGGTGAAAAATTCATGTTAGAGTATGGGGATAGGGGTTCAAATGAGGGAGAAAAAATATGAATTGTGGGTTTAATTTGAGTAGGGTAGTTAGGTAATTTCACACTATTAAAAAGGTTTTGGATAAGGATTTACAAAAGGAAGTTGACTCTTATTATGTTGTGGTTCCCCTTTATATAATAAAACTATATATAGACCTAGGTTGCACCATGGATTGGTTTAACCAAAAAAAATTTGTACAATTATCCCCTTAACATTCTATGAGAAGATTCATAGTGTATGAATCCTTGTAGTCTGTAATTCATGTGGTTGGATGAAAATGGGGCTAGGGGATAACCATTAGAGTTCTCTCCCTCATCATTTTTGATATGATACATCCCTTAAAATACAAGGGTATGTCCCAAACCTAGTGCTCCCAATGATTCATTCAAATGGACACCTCAAAGAGGCCAAAACATAGGAGTGGTGTTTCAATCCCTAGTCACCTTGGAGTCACCCTTAGAACCTCCCCGACATAGCCTACATGCTATTATGTCTTCCCCACCATGGCATGGTTATTTGAAAATTGCACTGGGTTCCATAAGAACCATCCAAAATAAATGAAAGATAGTTAATAATGAGAAGATAGTAAACAAGGAAAACAAAAAAAAAGATAAATGACAACTTATTACCCAGAAACATCATCTTGGGTGTGACAATTCTCTAAACCATATCACTTTACACCCTTGTAAGGTCATCCAAACTTCCCTTTGGAGTAAAAAACTACATAAAATATAGAAAAACCTATATAATTTCAATAAAAACACAAGGGGATGGCTTTCCCCACCATATTTATAATCTTTTTGTACTTTGAGAATAGAAACACCAGTACCTTCATCACATTAAATGAAAACAAATAACTATAAAATTTCATAAAAATATTCTACAAAGAATCCCATTAATTAAATAAATAAACTATTTAAATTATAGTGTGGTCAAAAAATCAGACAAACTGTTGACACAAAATCTTTCAAATAAGATCTCTATCACTAATATTGTAAAAAAAATTCAATAATCAAGTTTCACAAGATATAAAAAAACCTAATAATTAAACAATTGATGGTTCATAAAAATATTTCAAAAACAATAAAAAATAAAAAAAAAATAGATTCATGTAAATACAATAAACATAATGAAATTGAGTGGAAAACATCATTAATATTTAAAGCATACCCATTTTGAAACACATCCAAATTATCTTTGAATTAAGAAAAAATATAACAATAATGAAATGAACACATGGTAACCACTCATTTAAAATCACAAGACAAAAATATGTATCCCTAAATAATTATTTAAAACATAAATGAACTACTTATTAAATAATCATTCACAGGTGGGGTTCTCCCCACTATTTAGTCCTTTTCTCACACCCACAACTAAATAACATTAAAATGAGTAGTATAAAAAACACACAAAGATTCAACAAAAAGGTAATATTATAAAATTCATAGTTTAACACAACCAAAATCACTTATAAAACATAAAGAACATTATTTTTACCAAAATTTAAATCATTTATAATTCCAAATCACACAAAATATAAATAAATACAATGCAACTACTAGGATCAAATCATACTCCATGAATACCAAGTAATCACTTTGAAACTAGAATTAACTCATTTTTCAAACCAAGTATGCCATGGTTTCTATGGAGCAACCATATCCCATAGCACCATACATTATAATATCAAAACATATAAATAAAAATTTATACTAAATAAGGAAATTAATCACACTAAAATAAATAAAACTACCAAAAAAATAAAATTAAATTTAATGGGTACTTTTTTCTTAAAATAAATCAATTTAGTAGATTTCATGTTAATATGAAACTTAAATTTATGAAAGAAACCAATCATTTAAAGTTAAATAACAACTCCAAAATGAAATTATTCTATAATTAAATTGCGTCCGAAATAATTATAAATTACCTCAATCCAAACAATAAAATAATCAATAAAGGAAAAAAATTCGTAAATCTCAAATACCCTTAAAATAATTTAATATGTTTAATTTTATAAATGTTTTGAAAATAAAAATTCTTTGATATAACAATAATAAAATTTGAAAATACCACACATAATTGAAACATCACTTTATATTTTTAAATAATAAATATTAGTCATAAAAAAATTCATTCCAATTTGAAAAAATACATGACACCACCTGGATTTGTTAAAAACAATAATCATAGTCAAAAAATCTAAGAAAACCTATAATTTTCTCATTAGAGAAAATCCATAATATAAGGTGAAAATTTTATAACTTAAAATATAATTTTCTTACAAATTATAGTTTTAATTATTTAATTCAAATATAACTAAGTAAATTTTAAAATCAATATCCCTTCAGTAAATAATTGTAGGATTTCCTCAAAACACAACCACCCTATTTAAAATTGAACACAATGGTCGATATATTTCCTTTGAAGCTCGAAATAATTTTATAAATCACATCACCAATGAGGATAGTAGAAAGTTAAAGATATTAAAACTCATATTTCTCACATATTTAAGCCAAGAGTAGATTCCTAGTAAATAATCATTATTTGATATAAAATTTCACAATTTTCAGAAACTATAAAAAAATTAAACCATTAACATTCAATCTTTATCAAGAATCCATAAATCTAAAATAAATAAAATCACTTAAATCAAACACACATGGGAATAAACATTCAAAATTTATAATTAAAAATCACTAATCCATAAAACAAATTGATATCCCATTTTTAATTAGGTTTCTATTAAAATAAGTCATTTAGCCAAATCCATGAAACTTATTTATTAATGGCTATATTTACATAAGTCCTACTTCATTTTATAAACTCTTACTAAAAACAATACTAGTTATTTGATAACTATAAAACACAATTGATGAAAATGTAAATTTTTCATGAATAATAATTTTTAAAACAAAAAAACTTTTTAAAAAATAGGTACTTATATTTAAAGGTTGTATATATTATTCAAAACAATTTGTTTTTTTAATTATTACCATACAACCAATTTATACAATAGTTTTATGGGGTCCCATTGAAAATAACTATAATTAATTCAAAAAAATTCATAAATTTATGAATTAAAAATAATATTTTTAAATCATTTTAAAATCAATTTATTTATAATCCAATTTAAAACCATCTATGTAATAGTATAAAATAATTTAAGAGTAAAAATTATTCTTATAAATTACCAAAAAGTCATAATTTTAGAAAATGAAACAAAAATATATTACATTACTTTGAAACTATATTAATTATAAAACAAAATAATCATACCAATTCAAATCCATGTCTTTATCACTCTCAAATCCTTTCTTTTATACCCTCATTTCAATAAAAACATTTAAAACGTATAGAACATAAAATTCAATTATTCTATAAGTTTTCAAATCACTCCTTTTTTAAATACATTATCTACTCATCAAGTCTAGATATATTTGTAAATAAAATAAGTCATAAATTTGTTACTCATAATAGAAACCCTTCTTTTATCATTAAAACAATTATCTTGTAGATAAATTTATCTCCAATTATAAAACATTACAACATAAAGTTACTCAAAAATACCTTAAAATGATACTCATAAATTTAAAACAAATGAAAATCATCCAAAAAATAGAAATGTCTCTTAGAGTTTTTAATAAAACATATTGTGAATAAAATATTCAATGTTTTTACAAGAAGTAGTCACTAAAATCACAACATAAGAAATGTGACTAAAAAATCAAATAACAACACCATTTCAATAAAATCAACTTAATCCACATCAAGTTTCAAATAATTTAAGGTAAGTTGGTTTTGATCATATAATCATAATTAGTTTCAATCATAATCAAACCACAAAATTAGTAAGTTACATTTAAAAGAATTTAAAAAGTAGAATATAACAAAACCACATTATTTTCAGATGATAAACCTAAGTTGAAATTCTAAAATCCACACACACTACCCATGAAATTTATAGTGCCCCTTACAACTTTCTTCAAATCTAGAGGTGCACCCATAAATAAAGGATAACTCAAACCCAAAACAACAATGGTACATCCTTCATGTCTAAAAAACTCATGTTTGGGTAATAAAATTATTCTTTATACACTCCTTAGTAACATTTCATTGAGCCCCTATAGTCCTATATTTTATCTATCTTCCAAAATAACATGCAATCAAAACCGGGCATTGATAACATTTTTTTATGAACCAATATGGGCTACCCTGATCTGGGAACCCAAGCTAGACTGTAGAAAGACTTGAAGGGAATTATTGATCCCCATGGCCTAGCGAACATACCTTGGAAATTATTTTCAAAATAAACACATAAAAAAATATAAAATACACCTTAAAGAAAGTATAACAAACTATATAAACGATATATAATTAAATATAAAAATATTGAAAAAAGCGTGTCGAAATCCATATTCAAAATGAACGTGATAGGGAGCCAAAGTACATACAAAAAAGGTTAGGGTACTATAAATGAGATTCAAAATAAAAAAATCTACCCATATCCATGTGAAACGAGGGTTAACCTCCCACCATTTCACCTCTATCATCTATTGTCCATTAACATGAGTACTCACCACCTCCGAGCAATGCCTTTATTTTACCTATGTTTAAAAAATATCTATATACACCCATTTTTTTGTATTTGGGGTGTGATAATATCTATCCTAGCAGTTTCCATCCATATTTTCCATGAATAACCATTTTTATTAAAAAAATAAACATACTAGTTTGAAAATATTTTAAATAAAAACATGGTTTTAACATTTAAAATAAACCAAGTAATAATAACAAGTAAGAAAAAATAAGCACCACAGGATAGTCCTATAGTGGCTAAGGTCATAAATTTATCCTATAATCCTTATACACTTGGTGATTAAACAACTTATAATTGTTCCCATGCATGATCCACTAGGGAGGTCCATGCCAAAGACCAAGTGGTAACCAATCCATATCATCATTTTTTTAGTTAATATTATATCATAATTTTAACAACTCGGGTTTTTTTCCATAAATAAATATTGTATTCTATGATTTTATCCCTATTAAAAACCAAAAACCAAACCAATATATACCATTGTAAGGTATTTATAGAATTAACAGGTATAAAAATTGGTAACATGATTATGAAATAAATATATATGAATATATATATATATATATATAACAAATAAATCACCTTAAATAGTGAACTCAATTAGTATAGCTATGAAAGTAATAAAAAATCATTCTAAACTTAAAATTTATTTTATAAAATGTTTATTTTTAATGTTTGATATATTTTTTTATCCTTAATATTATAATAATAGTTAATATACCAGAAAAATGTTCCCATATAAAAAATAGTTTTTCATGATATTTTATTATTTTATTTTAGAGTTGAACTTATTTATTTTAGGATGTTAATTTGAAGAAATAACAATGTTATTATATTTAGCATGTTCATATTATCTAATGATAAATTTTTGGGATTTTAAAAAATATATATTTTTATGTGAGTAATGAAAAATAATATTTTTGAAAATTACCTGGATTTTAATATATAAGTATAAACTAATACTTATGAAACCTTTTCCATAACCAAATACATGAATTCTAAGTAACATTGTATATTTTAAACTATCATGTTTGAGTTACAAACTTATATATTATATTTTAGAACATAATTAATATTTTCTCAAAAAAATTAATACATTAGTATTTTAAAATAATTTTTTACAATAGAATAAAATAAATTGGTTTTAAGATTTTAAAAAACTGGGTCCAAATTATATAATAAGTTACACTTTGTTTTTAGGCATAAATATTAAGTTTTCTTTGGTAAATATTAGTTACTCTTGTAAAATGATAATTTTCAAAGAATAATATTTTTTTAAATACGTTGCATTTTTTAAATTAAATGAAATGATTTTAAAAATTAAATTATACTTTTATGTTTAAAAATATATATTAATTAATTCACATTAATTTAATGTGAAATCAATGTTATATAAGATTAATATCACTTTATGATTAAATAAAAAAATGTATAAAAATAATTGTTTTCCAACACATTATATGTTCTTATCTAAAATTTAGTCTTCTAATATTTAGAAGTTGAATTAGTTGAAATAAAACCCAAATAATGATTTATCACATAAAAATTTGGTTATACGAATCTAATTATATTTTTAATAATAAATGACTAATGTATGGTGGCTCGAATTTTCCTAAATTATAAAGACTTTTAAACATTATAAAAAATTAGACTATAAATACTTAACAAAATATATCATTATAATTCCCTTACCTAACTCACTAAATGTTCATTCTTTTCCATTATTACTCCTCACTTTCCATTATTTTTTTTGGAAAGTCACTCTTCCCCACTTATAAAAGGGGGGTCGTAAAGACTCGACCCCAGTTTCCCGGATTCAGTGCCTTATTTGATTACATTGGTATACAAAAAAGGATTAATCATCCCGAAGTATCGAGTAGTTTAGTATTATTGGAAACAAGATACATATATAAGTTCAACTCTACATATTGAAATGAAAAAAACAACACTAAATTATTCTATTCAAAACATCCAGGTCTCCTAGATTATGCTTTAAATGTACTCATAATTTACTTCTTCAAACCCCAAGAAAATGAAACATAAGTAAGGGGTGAGCTCAAATGATCAGTAAGGGTAAACAAAATAGCATAAAATAGCCTAAACATAAGACATGGTAAGTAATTGAAAACACATGCCTTTAATAATAAACCTGTACACATTATAGCACGAATATGAGCTATGTAAATAATGCTATAATAAAACCTAATCATGGGTATTCTAATAGTAAAATAACCACATGAACTTAAAATAATCACATCATAATGAGGGAAGTGCATATGTTAGACATCATAACCAAAACGTCCAAGCCTCGTGCTAGGACCATAAATAATCAATTTGTCAAGGCCTTATGTCAAGACCGTAGTTTTTCTCATGAGGCCTAACGATGCATAGATGGGATATATTGGGACCCAAACATCACATAATAAGTCCAATTCATTCCTCATATGAGTGGGGATAAACATAAACAACATATACATTAATATTGAAACTATCATATGAAATGTAACTAACTTACCCCAATCATTAAACATAAAACACGAACCATTATGAGTAATATGGAGATTGGTTTTAGGATAGTTCATCCAAACTAGAGTTATAAATAAACCATTAAATATGGTAGATTACTTCATAAATGAATAAACCCAATAATACATAATAAAAAATAAGAGTTTTTAATCAAACAAAAATACTCTTATAAAACCATTTAGCAATCTTGAGATAAATACTTTTTTATTTGAAAAGAACAGTTCTTTTGGAAAAATATTTATATTAAACTATTAGTGAAGTAAGATATTATTTTAATAATAAAATGATTTATTTTATAAATAAAATGTTTTCCAAAAACATATTAGATATTACCCTTGAAAATAGGTAAGAAGTTGAGATATTTCGTTGAATCAGGTTTGTATTTTGAAATCAATTTTGAATGTTCCTTTTAAAACATGTAACTATAAATAAAATAAAGAATGATTATGGTTGGTGTACATATATATAATATCCTAACATAATTTATTGGTAGTACATAAGAATACATAATAATTTCATTGAGGTGATTATACAATGAAAGTAACCCAAATGAAAATGGAAGTTCGGGTAGAAACCCATTACCTTAACTCTGAACGTGTTCCTCTCTTGAGCTTAATCTCCTGGAATATGAAATTATAATTATTAATAAATTCTTTAAGAACCTATTAGACATGTATTTAGTTTATCATAATTCTTGTTATTTCATTTATGTTCTTATTGATATGTTATTGTATTGAATTTCGTCGCTCTGGAGTGTTCATTTTCATTATTTTCATCTTTGATTCACATGTTTTTAAGTATGTGGAATGGATGTAAATCTCCAGAATTGAAATTATATATTATTTATGAACATAAATAGGTGATATTTTTCATTTATATAACTTGGTTACATGTAAATAGGATTAATTTTTATATAGAACATTAATGATAATTGTTTCGGTTAATTTATGGGTTTTGATTACAACAAACTCATTTTTCTTTATAACTTAATACCATTTGTACAAACTGATTACAGAATATTAAATAGGTTATATTATATATATTAACCTGGTTAAACCATAACAATAATGGTTTCATGACCATAATTTATAATGATAATAGAAATCAAAAGTTCATCATCCTTGAATGTGAAAAAATTGACACATCTCTGTTGGTGTTCTTGCTACTAGTATAAAAGAAGTTAAAAAGGGGGAGATGATGATAACTTATTACACTATCTTGAAAATATTCCAGTACATATAAGGTACTATAATCATCACAAAATTTGGATAAGGAGAGGTAATATAAAAAAACCAATGAACTTGAAAGGAAAGACAAAGAACTGAAAAGAGGAATTTACCTCTTCAACCAAACTTCCCTGATAACCTCCTTAAGGAGTGTTTTTAGTCCTTTTATGAGACCAAGGATTTTTGGAGGTGGGGTAGGTTGGGAAGGTATTTGAATAGAATTTGTATAAAGAAAAAGTCTTGAGAGGAGTGAATGGAAGGGGGTGAGAGGGGGTTTTAATATTGGAGGAGAGAGGGGATTTCTTAATATAAAATTCATTAATTTATTCTTTCCCCCAAAATACAAGGAATTGTGAGAATTCTATGACCAAGAATAGTAATTTAATCATGTGACCCAAACAAATTGGTATTACATTAGTATAACATCATGAATTACTCTATAATTAGCTTATTTAGCTTATTTTGTAAATTATGGTGTTTCACTATTCCTCAAAAATTCAAGTATTTAAAAAAAATCAAAAAAAATTACCCCAACCATTTTCTAATGCGTAGAATCCATAAATGAAGTCCAATTTTCAAAAATAATTTTCTAAATATTATTAATTTAATATTTATTCTAAAAAATAGTTTTAAAACATTTGTTTACGTATTTTAAAGCATAAGTATATCATACTTACACTTGAATATTATTTATATACTATTATAGGTAAGGTTACTATTCATTAGGGTGTACAAATATTCATAAGGGTATGTTACTATTTATAAAGGTAGGATACTATTCACCAAAAACTAATTTTTCTTATTGAACTCCAAATAACTTACTGATCACAACTGTGTATGTCGGATTTTTGAAATTCACATCACAGAAGTGAAAACTTATGTTTTAAGGGTCACATGGAACTTAGTAGTTAATTATGTTGTAATTTCATGTGATTATGACATATTTATAAGAAAGAAATTTCCAAAAAAAATATTTGGTCATTACATTCTCTCCACCTTACAAAAATTTCTCCCTCGAAATTTCATTTTACATTCTAGGACAAGAATAGTGGGGGTACTTTTCCTTCATTGATTCCTCCAGTTCCCAAGTTGCCTCTTCGTACTTATGGTTTCTCCATAGTTCCTTGACCAGATTAGTAGTCTTGTTGCGTAGAACTTTTCTCTACGATCCAAGATTTTCACAGGCTGCTCCTCATAGGAAAGATCATCCTCCAACTATACCACCTCTGAAGAGAGTACATGTGAAGGGTCTGGTTTGTACTTCCATAAGACAGATACATGAAAGACATCATGTACTTTCAACATGGTAGGGGAGATTCCAGTCGATATGCCACAACTCTGAATCGATCAAGGATCTTGAAGGGGTTGATATACCTGGGACATAGCTTTCCTTTCCTCCCAAGCCTAATGAACTTCTTCCATGGAGATATGTGTAGAAATACCATGTCTCTAAATTTGAATTCAAGGTCTCGTCAATGGTTATCCTCATAACACTTCTGTCGATGTTGGGATGCCTTGATATGCTACTGAATTGTTTTCACCTTCTCCACTATTTCTTTAACCATTTGAGGTCCTATCACCTTACGCTCACCAACTTCATCCCAACATGTCATTGTTCTGGACCTTTTCCCATAAATGGCTTCATATGGTGCCATTTGGATGCTCGAGTGGAAACTGTTTTTGTAGGAGAACTCAACCAGTGGAAGATATTGGTCCCATCCTCCTTTGAATTTCATTGAACATGATCTCGACATGTCTTCCAGTGTCTGAATAGTCTACTCGTATTGGCCATCAGTTTGAGGAACATAGGTCGCACTGAAGTTCAGTTCAATCCTTAGAGCATGTTGGATACTTTTCCAAAACATATAGGTGAATCTAAGATCATGGTCGGATACAATAGATAGTGGAACTCCATGCAGCCTTACCAATTATTTGATGTAAATCTGTACATGTTAATCTAATGATAAGTCCTCTCGAATCGTGATAAAGTGAGATTTCTTTGTAAGACGATCCACAATGACCCATATAGAAATGTTTCCTCTAGATTTCCTTGGAAGTCCAGTGACAAAGTTCATGGTAATGTTCTCCAACTTCCATGATGTTATGGGTAGTGGTTTCATCACCCCCTTAGACTTTTTCCTCTCAGTATTCACTTGTTGACATAACAAGCCCGTTGATGAATTTTCAGCAATATCCCTTGTCATATTGTCCCACAAAAATTTTCTCAGAGATCTTAATACATCTTTTGCTACCAAGGTGTATGGAGAAATTAGAGCTATGATCAGCATCCAATAGTTCCTTCTTTAGCTCAGGAATAGCAGGAACACAAAGCCTCTCCCCAAATTTCAAAATAAAACCTTTATATGTGAAGTCCGTCAACTTACCATCATTTATAGCTTTAATTTTATTCTGAAACTCCTCATCATCAGCCTAAGAACATTTTATCATTTCCAGTAAAGAATTTTTGGCAACCATTTGAAAAAGTTATGATATGTTACCTTCCTTGATAATTCCCATATCCATATTTACAAGATCCATGAACAAAGGATCCCTTTAAACTCTCATCTTGTTAAGAACTTCATGACCGTTTATTCTCAAAGAATCTGTTACCTTATTTGCCTTCCTCGGGTGGTAGTGTATTGTGTAATCATAATCTTTGAGTAGCTCAATCTATCTCCTTTATCTCATGTTTAGTTCTATCTATGAGAATATATATCTCAAACTCTTATGATCTGTATATATCTCACATTTTTCTCCATAGAGGTAATGTCTCCAAATCTTCATAGCAAAGATTACGATTGCTAACTCAAGATCATGAGTTGGATAGTTTTGTTCATGAATTTTTTGCTGCCTAAATGCATAGGCAATCACACAACCATTCTGCATAAGGACACAACCAATTCCTTTATGTGATGCATCTCTATTGATAACAAAACCATCATTACCCAATGGTAGGGTTAGCATTGTATCATTCACTAACCTCTTCTTCAATTATTCAAAAAATTCTTCACATTCCTTTTTTCATACAAACTTAACCCCTTTTCGTGTGATCTACGTCATTGGGTTGGCTAAATGGGAGAATTTATGAATGAAATGTCGATAATAACCTGTTAAACCAATAAAACTACGTACCTCAGTTACATTTATTGGAGTAGGCCATTCTTGTACTACCTTTGTCTTTGTAGGATCTATAGATATTCCATCCTTAGAGACAATGTGTCCCAAAAAGGAAACTGGTTGGAGCCAAAAATCACACTTCCTAAAATTCCCATATAATTTATTTCTTCTAAGTGTCTTCAGGATAGTGCGCAAGTGATTTTTATGATCTTAATATCTTTTAGAGTATACCAGGATATCATCGATAAACACCACTGAAAATTCATCAAGATAATCCTTAAAAACTATATTGATTAGATCTATGAAGACAGATGGTGAATTAGTTATTCCAAAATGCGTTATTGTAAACTCCTAATGCATGTACCTTATTCGAAATGCTATTTTTTGAATGTCTTCCTTCCTCAAAAGAAACTGATGATATCCAGATCAAAGATCAATCTTAGAAAAATAATGGTATCCATGAAGTTGATAGAATAAATCATCAATTCATGGCATAGGATACTTATTCTTTATTGTAATAGCATTAATCTCCCTGTAGTCAATGCACAACCTCATAGACCCATCTTTCTTCTTTACAAAAAGAATAGGGGATCCCCATATAGAAACGCTAGGGAAAATAAATCCCTTATCACTCAATTCCTCTATATGTACATTCTTATCTTTACCCATAATTATTTCATTCCCTTCCTCCCCAATAATTGAATTCAGTAAAGCTACTGGGGGTGGATCTAAATGAGAATCACATAGTGATGTTTCTACTCTAAAAATAAGGGATTCTACACCATTCTGGAAAATTGTAACTTCCTTCTTCATGCAATATATCTTCACGTCATAATTTGATAGCCATCCCACACTGAGAATTATGTCATGGTCATCCATGGTTATGATAATAAGGTTATCAACTAAAGCACTTTAATGTGTCACAAGGGGTACTAATCGATATTCCTTTATAGCAATGATACATCCACAAAGAGTTTGACTGATAACTCCCTTATTAAATAAAATTGGACATATCTAATTTTCATGGAAAATTTGGAAGATATAAATTAATGTGATGATCCGTAATCAAATAAATTATTGGCTATGTTTGAGGAAATGATTAAAGTACCTTCCACTATATTGTTATGAACTTCAATATCAGCTATTGTGATCACATAAGCCAGTCCCAGCTCCCTTGACCTTTTCTGTTGCATATTTCCTTGACACTTTGGACAATAATTAGCATAGTGTTCCATCTCCCGAAAATTGTAGCATTAAACATTAATGGATTCATTTTTCCCCTTTAAATCACCAGTAAGATGGAAATTTTTACCACATTTGTAGCATAATACTTTTCCCTTTAAGAACACACCAGGGTGTTTCCTTCAATAATTATCACAGGTTTGAAATTCAACTCTTCCCTTCTTCCATGTTTCCTTATTTCCTTTCCCAGAGTTTTCAGCATCCCTCTTATTTTCTTTCTTTCCCTTAAAGTCACAATACCTAGAGAATTTTTTTTCTATCTTGATAGCACATGAAACTATATCCTCATATGATTAAAAACTTTGGGAGACCAGTGCCCACTGGAGGAATGGATTTAGGACCTTAACGAATGGATCAATTTTTCTCCATGGATTTCATGTGTAGTCCAAAACATTTCTTGCTAACCTTGTGAAGTTATCTTCGTACTTTGCAACATTCTCATAATCCTTTTTCCTCATATTCAAGAATTGGGTCTCCATATCTGCTCACTTCTCATTAGGTAAATATTTTTCTAAGAAGATTTCTTTAAAATCCTTCAATTCCATCTCTTCTATCTCTTCCTTCTCCTTTGTGTTTTGGATTAATGACCACCACTGATCCACATCTCCTGATATCTGATAAACTGCCATAATGACCTTCTCTCATTCATTACATCCCAAATTGAGAAATGTCTTCTCAAGGGAACATATCCAATGCTCTGCTACAAATGAGTTTGTAGTCTCTTAGAATGATGGAGGTTGTTGTCGCATAAAGTGATCTAGCATAGCTCCTCCACGTGGTGGATCCGGATGCTCTATACGGGTAAGGTTATTATTCATAACCTGAGTAAGTCGTCCTAGTATAGTTATTAGTTTCTCAACACCAGTCATAGCACCATAGACAACATTTTTATCTTGCATCAGAGGAAATTCCCTACAGGTGACATGTGCATTCGTGCGATTTTCATTCCTTCTACTAGGAACCATTTTTAAATAATGTAATACACTATATTAGGGTATGAATCACAATTTATAATCTCAATGTAGAAAAATAGTAAGAATAAATTTAAATTCTATGCATATCTATCCTCTTAATCATAAACATGGTATCTTTGAGGAAAAATTTACATTTCAATCCTTCGTAATGGCTTATATAGAAAACGTGAATTATCCTAAGAATATCCCTTAGAATTATCATAACCAACAGTGTATCAAGGCCCAATTTCATATACCAAGACACCCCGGGTCTAGCCCGAAACTCCTTTTCAGAGCTTTCACTCCTAGGTATATCTATGCCAGAGCCACCTCTACCTGCTCATATCCAGATAGGGATGTATTACTTGAATGATCCACATAATCTATTCCTTACCAAAATACCAGGACGTTCTTATATGTTTATCCTCAAAGACTATCTTTGGGACTCTTCCCTAATCTACATTTTCTAAATATAGTTTCCAAGTTTTCTTCTAAACTTCCTTTGATACCAACTGTAAGGACCCGACCCTAGTTGCTCAGAGTCAGTGCTTTTTTTGATTACATTGGTATATAAAAAAGTATTAAACATTCCGAAGTTCCGAGTATTTTAGTATTATTGGAAACAAGATACATACATAAGATCAACTTTACATATTGAAAGGAGAAACAACACTAAATTATTCTATTAAAAATATCCAGGCCTCATAGATTATGCTTGAAAGTCACTCATAATTTACTTCTTCATAGCCTGTGAAAATGAAACATAAAGAATAGGTGAACTTAAATGCTCAGTAAGGGTAAACAAAATAGTGGAAGATAGCATAAACATAAGACATGGTAAGTAATTGAAAACACATGCCTTTAATAATAAACTTGTACACATTATAGCATGAATATGAGCTAAGTAAATAATTATATAATCAAACATAATAATGGGTATTCTACTAGTAGAATAACCACATGAAATTCAAATACTCTCATCATAATGAGAGAAGTGCATATGTTGGGCATCATAACCATACCGTCAAAAACTTGTGCTAGGACCATAAATAATCAATTTGTCATGGCCTTGTGCCAAGACCGTAGTTTGTCTCATTAGACCTACCGATGCATAAAGGGGATATAGTGGGCCCCACAAATCACATAATAAGTCCAATGAATTCCTTATATGAATGGGGATAAACATTAACTACATATACATTCATATTGAAACTACCATATGAAATGTCACTAACTTACCCCAATAATTAAACATAAAACACTAACCATTCCTAGTAATATAGAGAATGTTTTTAGGATAGTTCATCCTAAATAGAGTTATTCATAAACCATTAAATATGGTAGATTACTTAATAAATTATCTAACCCAATAATACATAATAAACAACAATAGTGTTGAATCAAATGAAATTACTCTTATAAAATCATTTAGCAATCTTGAGATAAATACAGTTTTATTTGAAAAGAAGTGTTCTTTTGGAAATATATTTCTATAAAACCAGAAGTAAAGTAAGATATTATTTTAATAAGAAAATGATTTATTTTAGGAATATAATGTTTTCCAAAAATAGATTAGATATTACCCTTGAAAATAGGTAAGAAGTTGAGACATTCCCTTGAATCAGGTTTTTAATTAGAAATCAATTTTGAAAGTTCCTTTTAAAATGTGTAACAATCCATAAAATAAGGAAGGATTCTGGTTGGTGTACATATATATAATTCCAAAACATAATTTATTGGCAGTACATAATAATACATAAGAATTTCATTGAGGTAATTAGACAATGAAAGTAACCCGAATGAACATGGAAGTTCAGGTGAAAAAACCCTTACCTTAACTCTGAATTTGTTCCTATCTCAAACATAATCTCCTGGAATATGCAATTATACTTTTTAATAACTTATTTAAGAAAATATTTGAAAATTATTTAGTTTATCATAATTCTGGTTAGTACATTTATGTTCTTATTGATAAGTTATTGTATTGAATTCTGTCGCTACGGAGTGTTCATTTTCATTATTTTCATCTTTGGTTCACTTGTTTTAAAGTATGTGGAATGAATGTAAATCTCCAGAATTGAAATTATATATTATTTATGAACATAAATAGGTTTTATTGGTCATTTATATAACTTTTTTACATGGAAATATGATGAATTTTTATATATAACTTTAATGATAATTGTTTCGGTTAATTTGTGGGCTTTGATTACCATGAACTCATTTTTCCTGGTAACTTAATACCATTTGTACAAAGGGATTACAGAATATTAAGTAAGTTATATTATATATAATAACCTATTTCAACCATTACATGAATGGTTTCATGACCCAAATTGAGAATGATAATAGAAATCGAAAGTCCATCGTCCTTGAATGTGGAAAATTGACACATCTCGGATGGTGTTCTTGCTACCAGTATAAAAGAAGGTAAAAGAGGGGAGATGATGATTAATTATTCCAATATCATGAAAACATTCTAGTACATATAATTTACTGGATTCATCACAAAATTTGGATAAAGATGTGTAATAGAAAAAGAAAACAAATGAACTTGAATGGAAAGACAAAGAATTGAAAAGAGCAATTTGCCTCTTGAACCAAACATTCTTGAGAACCTCATTAAAGAGAGGTTTTGGTATTTTATGAGACCAAGGATTGATGGAAGTGGGGGAGGAGGTTGTTAAGGTATTTGGACAGAATTTTTAGGAGTCACAAGGCTTAAGAGGATTAAATGGAAGGGGGAGTGAGAGGGGGTGTTTATAGTGGAGGAGAGAGGGGATTTCTTTATATAAAATTCATTAATTTATAATTTCCCCACAATAAAAAGAATAGTGAGTATTCCATGACCAAAAATATTAATTTTATTATGTGAAACCGAAACAATTATGCTTACATCATCATAACATCATGCATGACTCTATAATTAGCTTATTTAGCATATTTTTGTAAATTATGGTATTTCACTATTCACCAAAAATTCATGTATTTATGAAAAATATCAAAAATTTACCACAACCATTTTTTGAAATTTATAATCCAAAAATGAAGTCTATTTTTCAAAAATAGTTTTCTAAATATTATTAATTTAATATTTAATTAAAATCTTAACTTATTCTAAAAACAACTGTTTTAAAACATTTTTTTACTTATTTTAAAGAATAGGTATATCGTACATACAATTGAATATAATTTATATACTATTATAGGTATGTTTACTATTCATTAGGGTATACCACTATTCATAAGGGTATGTTACTATTCATAAGGGTTGGTTACTATTCACCAAAAAATATGTTTTCCTTATTGGAATCCAAATAACATACTGATTGCAACTGTGTATGTCAGATTTTTGAAATTCACATCACAGAAGTGACAAATTATGTTTTAAGGGTCACATAGAACTTAGTAGTTAATTATGTAGTGATTTCATGTGATTATGACATATTTATAAGAAGGAAATTTCTAAAAAAATATTAGGTCGTTATAGGGGTCACTTCCACCATTTTAATACTCCACTCTTATTTTGAAATTTCCTTGAAACCCAACCCAAATATCATATATTTGAAGTCCTTTACACACCCTAATTACCTATTTCACCATAAAGTATACTAATTCCCACAAATCTATGGCCTTTATAAAGAGGAATTTCAAGGTGTCAACATAGGCATCACATTTTTCTTAAGGTTTATTTATTATTTTGTACTTTATAAAAAACATAACTATAGTATAATAATAACATCATCATCATTAGTTTTTGAATTTTATATTATAATAATGGTATATCCATTATTTTTTCTCTTCCATATACTAATATAAATAAGAATCATTATTTTTGTGTGTATGTTCATATTACAAATTCCACAAATCGATGATTTTGGTTTTTCATAACCACCTATCATGGATTGTTTAATAATTATATTAGTAAATAAGTATAATATATATTTTTTATTTATTATAATTAAAGGGTCACCCTCACCCCTATCATTTATTAAGTAATGGAAATGTTAATCGTGTGTTGTGTGGACCACCTCCCCCATGAAGAATCATTTTCTTATTTTTCTTCTAAATTTTATTTGTTTATCCAAAAATATTAAAATATGGTTCAAAATCATAAAAAATTTAAAATAAAATCATTATAATTATTTTATAATGATATTATTTCAATAAAACACCACCTTTACCACACTCGCCAATCGAGTTAAAGAGTGTTCAAGTTTGGATCCATTTGACCACTTAATTGATCAATGCTATGAAATTATGTCATGGATGATTATGAAAAATTAATTAATAGTATAATATGAAATTAATATAAAAATTATGATTTTTTTGATAAAATATATATCAATATTTAACTCATTAATTAATAAAATACCCTTCAATGGTTGGAAATCATAGGAAAAAAATTTCCTTGTCAATTTGGCCTTTTAGGATAAAGAAAAATGTAATAATGATAGGAAACATAAAATAAATAAATAATTATAATACATAAATTATATTAATATTAATGATGAAATTTCAAATAATAATGAACATGGACACCACACCTATGAAACTACTTAGCGGTCAAAACTATTAACACCCAATGTGGGAAAGTAAGAGAAAACAAACTAATATTCATATATATAATGATTATAAATGAAAATTATATATATTTTTAGGTATTAATATGGTTCTAAAATAGTATATAAATATATTTATTTCTATTTTTAATGATTTTAGAGCGCATTCAACTCAATGGGAAAATAAGGTAAGGGTTTCTTTATCACAAATTTTAATCCCTTGAGAAATGTTTATATTATACACTATGTTTATTTTTTTTATGGTCTAAATACAACTTCGTTTTCATTTTATTTCATTATTTCATAATATTTGATGTTGTAAATTTTTTTTCCCTTTTCTATTATTTCTTGTGCTTCTGATTCAAAAGATTCAAAGGTTTTAAGTGTTTTTTATCTCAAATTTGATTCATTGAGACATGTTTTAATGTTATTCACCCATTTCATATTTATATGGTGTATATACATCCCAAGAATATATATTGGAATAATCCTTGATTTAATTCATTGAATTTATAGAACCGTTTGATTTTAAATCTTCTAATGACTTTTGATTCAATAATTACTAAAGGCGTAAGGGTTTTTTTCATGATTTAATTCTCTTCCTTGGGTCATAATCACTCATCTCTACTAATTTTCTTTCTTGATTCATCAATTATAACCAATTTTGATTTTATGATTTATTCCACCTTATTTTCTAGGGAAATAATGTATCACACTAGTCTCTTCTTCCTCTATGATTTAAATGTTTTATTAAAATTCATTTTATTAAGCATAATTTCCAGTACTTTTAATGTTTTTCCTTCCATTTACATATTTTTAATTCTTAATAAAACTATACTTTACCTAGTGGAAAATCAAACTGTTTTTATCTCTAGAGATTTATTTATGCCCCTAATATCATTTTAAATAAAAGGTTCCATTATCCTAATTACCAATGTGGATTTTCGACAAGGTTATTTGAAAATGTTCAAATGGTTTTTATTTCCTTATAAAATAAAAGGTTTTATCATCCACTACACATTTACTTTTGAAAAAATATATGTATTTTTGTAGTATCAATTATCAAAGATTATTTTTAAAGTAAAAAATTTTCAATGTGTTTTCCATCCCTTTTTCAAAAACAGTTTTTTTCCATTATTAAATATTCCTTTCAAAAGTAAAAGTTTCCAAAGTATTTTATCTTATCCTTTTTAAAGCATTATTTCCTTTAAATTATATTTTATTTGGACCCATTTATAATAACTTTTTAAAAAATTATTCTCTTTCCCTTCTCAAAAAAATGTTTTTGAATGTAATCCACACATCATCTTTTATAAAAAAACATTTTAAAATGTTTTGTGAATACTTTTGTATTTTCACTTCGAATATTCCTCCAAGGTTTCTCTCACATAAAGTGATGTTTTTATCACCCTCCATTTATTATAATGTTATTAATCCTTTTGGTATATGTTATTTTTATATCATATGATTTTCAATTTTATTTTAATTTGAATGGTTAAGAAACCATTTATTTTTACATTGCTAATTCAAGATATGGTGATGTTTGATTTTTAGTGGCATGTATATGTATAGATGATGAAGGGTGGGGTATTATACCACCCTAAAATGAATTAATTTAAGTTTTAATCTCATGAGATAATCAGGCATGGATATAATGAGTCTGTTCACATAGGTGTGATCATGATGGGTTTTCTCACATTTCAGGTGTGGAAATAATGATTTTTTTTAACTATGAATATGAATAATTGTTTATCTCGCATATGTTTTCCTATTATTATGGGCTTAACAAATTTTCAATGTGTTCATAATGTTATAACACATTAAAAAGTTGTTTATCAAGTTATTATAATTTTATATGATTCATTTCATTTCAATGAAATGACATGATTTCGTGGTCATTCATTATATTTAAATTATTCCACACTTTTATATTATAGTCACATGATTTATCATTATTGATATGTATTTTGATCCATGTCATATATTTTATGGTACTTCAATGATCTATTTATAATCTTATGTTACTCCATCATTTTTTATGATCATTATACATATCCATATGATCTTTCATTAAGATATTTATGTCTTCCTATTATCCTCCTTTGTGTTTATGATCTAATAACTAATGATATGTATTTTACCTTTCTGAGAATTTTAACTCATCCCTTTATTATGTTTCTATTCCCTAGGTTATGAAGATTACTATGTCATGTAAGGTATCTAAAAAAGTTTCTATAGGAGCACAGTTTTGGAGAAATGTTCATAAGTGTTGTAAAATAAGATATTTATGTAGCCAATGTCCAAGACACAAAACCTTTAGTTCATTAGGTTATGATACTTATTGTAATATTTATTAACTAAATCATTATATTATTATACTAGTTATGTGATTTTTAGAATGGGTCACTTCACTTTGTATAAAAGGAGGTTTTAGTTATTTTTGGAGATTAGTTTATTTATTTTGGGGATTGGTATAAATAACCTTAGTAAAAAACCTATAGATGAGTCTAATTATATGATGATATCCTAAAGTATTGGTAAATCCTTGAGTAGGTTATTTTTCATAAAAATACATCTCCATATTGGTACTACAAGTGTATGGGGTTGTGGAACATATAAACCTAGGTGAAATTACCAAAAAATTTATTGGTTGAGAATTGAATTGATCATCAAACTAATGCATAAAGAGTGGGACTAATACTGCACACTTGTTTTGAAACTCTTAGGGGATATTCTTTGGTTAATCAGGTTCTCATTACAACCCACTAAAATATATTTATATTCTAGTTAGTTTGAAGGATTATGTTTATAAATGTAAGATAACCCAAATTAATGTAACCCAGTTAAACTAATATTAATATAGGCCTAACTAAAGTAACTATAGACTAATGTCATAATGTAAAATAAAAATACATTTAAGGTTTAATTCCTTTTATAATTTTTATAAATCCCACTTATTGTTAAATTTTTTTCACATATTTCAAACCATTTTGGTTTTAATTATATAGCTAGAAATAGAAGAAACCAAGTTAACAATGGGGGTGAATGAAAATACATTAACTAAACTAAAAAACTATCAAAATGTAATATGGAATTAGATAATTCAAACTATTTATCATGAAATATGATTAACAATGTGAACATCATCAAATTCATAGATATACTAATGAAAAGAATAAGGTAGTTTCATGAATTAGTAAGTAACATAGATGATGAAGGAAAAAAGTGTTAAATTTATTACATGTCAAAAAAATTGGAAGAAGCATCATGTAAATTTATTCAAGTGGAATGGAATATTCTTTTCTTGTGGTAAAGGAGGAAATAGAGAATCAAATTTTAGAGGGAAAATGAAGAGTTAATCTAACAAGAGTAAAGAAGATGGAAATCATCCTAGGGAACAACTAGAAATTCAGTGTCTTCTATGCAGAAAAAGTATGCATTATATAATATAAGTCCTTAATCCATCTATTTTTGAGTATAGTAGTTATTCACAACTTATTAGACCTGGGGTGAAAGAAAAAACCTATTTAATGAATATCAATTAAGAGGATAATGGTAAATAGGATATCATTTACCCTCCACCATTAATTATAGGATTTATTTTGTATTTATCAACCATATTTTATTTAGTATTATTTCTAATAACATCAATCCACCATCTTCAATGATTTTAATTTTAAAGAAAACATTTGGTGGTATGTTTTTTTTTGGAAATAAACACTATGAATATAATAATATCCTCCTCAAAACAATGTATCAGATTTTTGAAATAGAATGGGTATCTTTACTTTGAACCTAAATTAATTTTTAGATAGGTGAAAATACATTATAAATTAAATGTGGACGTCTATTAGTGCAAGTCCATCTATGAATTATCTAAGAATAAAATTTAATCCTTCATGTGGGCCTTAATACCTAGTTATGAGATACATTTATATGAAATGTATAGGGGAGACAAGTTTTATAGTATTCCCTATGATATTTAACATAATATCTTGATTCATGTCAATATTTTAGCCACCTTTATCTATTCCTTCAAGTAAATTCTAATTAAATTTCAAGGAAGATATTTATTAAAGGGGTGGAATGTAATGACCTGAGTTTTAATCCTTAAATAAATACTTTTCTCTATAATTTTCACCACATGTAACATAAAAAATCAAACCAATATATACCATCATAAGGAAGCCATATAATTAGAAGGTATAAATAGTGGTAATAGAATTATGAAATATATATATATATAAATGAATATATATATATATATAATAAAAAAACAAAATAAAATTCATCTTAAACGTCAAACTCAATTTTGAAAGATATGAAACTAATAAAATATATTTTATGATTAAAATGTATTTTATAAATTGGATACTTTTTTCAAGTTTCATTTATTTATGATGAGCACTAATTTTAGAAGAATTGTAAATATAAAAAATGATTCCCTATAAAAAAATATTTTTCAGGATAATTTATTATTTTATTTTAAAGTTAAATTTATCAAGTTTTATATTTAAAAGTAAAAAAATTAATATCATTTTTGGATTTATAATAATCATATTTTCTTAACCTGGATTTTAATAATTTTTCTAAAATAATTTATTTTTAGGTGAATATTGTAAAATGCCATTTTTGAAAATATTGTGGCTTTTAATATACAAGAAAATCCTAAAAACTAGGGAACCTTATTCATGAAAAAATATATTTATTCTATGTAACACTATATATTTTAAAGTATAATTTTTTGAATTAAAACCCTATATTTAATATTTAATAACATAGGTAATATTTTCATAAAATTATTTTAAATAAATTAATATTTTAAAATTATTTTTTTAACAATTAGATATAATTAAATATAATTTAAATTTAAAAAAATTGGGGTAAATTATCTAATAAGGTCCACTTTTTAGGAATAAATATTAAGTTACCTTCACTAAATATTAGTGGTAAAATGATTATTTTCAATGAATAATACTTTCCTAAATATTGTGTTTTAAAAAAATGAATAAATTTTTAAATTAAATATATAATATGATGTTTACACATATATAATAATTAATTAACACTCATTTAATTGTTTTATATTATTAAATAATATTAAGAACACTTAATTATTAAAACATCATTTTTCTAGAAGAAACAATTCTTCAATGCATTATATGTTTTGATTTAAAATTTCATTTTCTCTTATATGAAAATTTAATTTGGATAAAATAATCCCATGTTAAAATTTATGAAATTGAAATTTTAATATAATGGTGTTTTTTTATTTTTAATAATAAAATAATTGACAAGATTATTATTTAATTTATAGTAATAAGTTTTTAAATTCCTAATCTATGGTGGCTAAAAGTTTCTTAAATTAAAATAACATCTAAAAAGTAATGAATTGTTTTAGGATTTTATGTCTTACTTACATGTATCTCCAAAATTACCTCACCTAACTCTCCTAACATTCATACCTTTCAATTCTTACCCCTTACTTACCATTCTTTTTCATGAAAAAGTCTATCTTCCCCAGTTATAAAAGGGGGATCACTTCCACCATTTCAATACTCCACTCATAATTTGAAATTTCATTGAAAAAATAACCAAATATCCTATCTTTTAAGTCCTTTACATGTTTTCATTCCCACTGTAACCACAAATTATCCTAATTACATCAAATATAAATCCTTCATCAAGAGGAAGTTTAAGGTCTCAAGGTTGGTATCACATATTTCTTAAGATTTCTTTCCTATTCCTTCTTTTCTAAACCAACCATGACCTTATAAAAATAATAACATCATAATAATTAGTCTGTGGGTATTTTTTATTATAATAACGGTACAACCATTAGAAATCCCCTTCCATATAATAAGAAAAATATGAATTATCATTAGTGTATGTGTACAGATTACCACCTCCATCAAGCGATGATTTCATTTTTTCATCACTACCTTAAATTGATGGTATTAATGATGAAAGTTTTGTATAAATATGAATTATATAATGAATTTATGATTTTAAAAATGGTTGAATACACCCCTCTCATTTTTTTTAATTGAAATGTTAATAATGTTTTGGGCGAACTACCAACTTCATAAAGAATTGTTTTATTTTCTTTCTTATATTTTTTATTTATTTATCCAAAAAAATAAAATATTGTTAAAAATAAAAAAAAAGTATCAAAGTAATATAATTATTATTCTTTTATTATGAAATTATGTAAAAATAAACACTTATTTAACCACACTCACCAATGGAGTTAATGTGTGTTCAAGTTTAGGTAAGTTTGGACAATTACTTGAAAAATGCTATGAGATTATTTCATAGATGATTATTAAAAATTAACCACTGGTATAATATGTAATAAATATATAAATATATATTTTTTCTATATAAAGGATAAATAAATATTTAACTCATTAATTACTAAAACACCCCTCATGAGTTGAAAATGACAAGAAAAAATATCATTGTTGATTTCATCTTATTTTATAATGTATAAAGTACTAATGAAAATAAATTTAAAATAGTTAAATAATTATCATTAATCCATTATAGTAATTTTAATTATGAACTTTTGAAGAATAAGGAACACCAAAAGCACTCCTATAGAACTGTTACAAATAGTCAAAATTGTAGATGCTTGATGTGGGAAACTAAGAAAAAAATAACTAATATACATATAGATAATGATTAGAAATAAATTTTTTAATCATTATTAGGTGTTAATATGGTTATAAAATATTATATTAATATGTTTATGTATGTTTTTTATGAGGTTTGAGAGACTTTTACCCAGTGGTGAAACAAGGTAAGAGTTTCTTTGTCGCAAATTGGAATTCCTAGACACATATTTATGCTATACACCATGTTTCATTTTTTATAATGTAAATATTACCCCATTTTTATTTTGTATAATTATTTAATTATGTTTAAATATTTCCAATTCTTTTTTTCCATGTTCACTCTCTCTTGTTATTTTTGAATAATACCTGATTTAATTCATTGAAATTACAAAAACATATGACTTTAAGTCTTACAATTACTTGATTTAAAAATTACTAAAGATGCAAGGGGTTTTTCATTACTCATTTATCTTCATTAGGTCCTAATCACTCGTCTTTTTATATTATCTTTCACAATTTATTGATTATTAAATATGATGAATTTAGGATGTATTCCAAATTAATTTTTGGGGAAAAATTTTCTCACCAGTGACTTATTCCTTGATGATTTTAATGTTTCATTAAAATGAATTTTTGTAAGAATAATTCCAATTACTTTTTGTGGATTTTTCTTTTATGTCCATATTTTTATTTCATCACAATGTTCTCATTTAACTAATGGAAACAAAAAAATTATCAAAAATGATTATTTGATTTCCCATGTTTCATTTTAAATCAAATTCTTATTTATCCTATTTATGTATATGGGTTCTCAATAAGGTTTTTCCAAAATGTTCAAAAAAAATTATATCCTTACAAAATAAAATGTTTTATCATCCAATTGATATTTTATTTTGATAAAATTTATGTATTTTTCAAGTTCCCATTATTAAATATTATTTTTAATTAAAAATTTTCAAATTACTTTTAATTTCCCCTTTTGAAAACAATATTATTTTTTTCAAGTTTCCATTAACAATAATTATTTTAAAAATTAATTCTTTTAAAGTATTTTCACTTCTTATTTTTGAAGACTTATGTCTTTTCAAGGATATATTATTTGGACTTCTTTATGATAAGGTTTTCAAAAATTGTTCTCTTTCCATCCTCAAAAATATATTTTTGAAATTAATTTATATATTATATTTTATAAAAATGTTTAAAAGGGTTTTGTGAAAAAATTTGTATTTTTTAATTTAATTTTTCCTTTAAGGTTTATCTCTCATGAAGTGATATTTTTATAACCTTCCATATGTTATTATGTTATGAATCGTTTTGGGAAATGATATTTTGATATCCTCTTATTTCTTAACTTCATTTTATTTGAATTTTTTAGAAACTCCCACTTTTTTCCATGGGTTATTTAATATATGATGATGTTTGGTTTTAAGTGGAACACAAATCTATTAATGATGATGGGTGGGGTACTATATCACCCTAAAATTAATAGGTTTAAGATTATATATCATTAGATATCCAGGAATTTACTTAATGATTCTTTCACATATATGTGGGAAAGATGGTTTTTCTCACATTTCATACGTGAACATAATGAGTTTGTTAACACAGGCATAGGAATAATGGGATTTCTCATATAAATTTTATTATGCTTATGGTTGTGCCTAATTTTCATGTTTTTCATAAATTTATTCCACATTACGATGTTTTTTTCAAGTTATATAAATTTTATAAGATGCATTTCATTTACATGAAGTTCCATGTTTTCTTATTCATGAATTATTTTTAAATTATTCCACACTTTATATCATTCTCACATGATTTATGATTATTGATATGTATTTTCAGCCATGTAATATATTTTATGTTTCCTTAATGATCTATTTATGATATTATGTTTCTATATTATATTTTATGATAATCATATATTGTCTTATAAAATGTTATTATGATATCTTTGTCTTACAATTTTTCTTATTCATGTTTTTTATATAATACCTTATTATATTTATTTTCATTTACTAGGAATTTTATCCCACACATTTTTTATATTTCCATTTCTCATGTTATGAATATAATTATATCATGTGAGTTATCTAAAAAATGGTTTATATGAGCATAGTTATGGAGAAATTTTCACTTGTAAAACAAAATAATATGTTAATATAACTAGTCTCCAAGACAGTAAGGCTTTAGGTCCTTGGTTTTTCTATTTTTAGTGAGATTTATTATTTAAATCATCATATTATTGTAAAAATTTGGTGAAATATAGCATGGTTCACTTCATTAATCCAAGGGATAGTAAGGGTGGTCCATATAAAGTAGTAATTTTCCTAGTATCCCCACCTATGTGCTTAGGTTAACCATGTTCTATTCACTTTCAATTCAATTAGAATTCCACTTTCAATACATTACATAATAAAAACATGACACCATAACAACATTACCACATAAATACAAAATGAAACCATTTTTTAATCAACCAAAAACACATAGACAACCCTCAAAATACCCTCTTTGTATAAAAATAATTAAAACACTATTTATAAATTTAGGTCAGAATATTTCGTCCACCATACAATTATATATCATGAAACCACCAACCTTGATCACTTGAAATCACCAATAACTGGTTGGAATCCATAATTCAAGAGGAGAAAAGACCTTAAAGAAAAAGAGGAAACCACGAACATCAAGTCTCACACCACTAGTTTCATAATTAGAAAACATTAGGCCACCATGGACATGGTAAAGAGAAAAATACAAGAAAACAAATAATAAAGGACTAAAAGGAAGTAAATGAAGTCCTTTCTTGATGATTCCATGAATTTATAAGGTGTAATCCCACCAAAAATCTTACCAAATTGGAATGGGAGGTATTCTTGTGAGATGAGGGATATGGAGAGTCAAAATGTGAAAGAAAATTAGTAATTGGGGGCTTAGTTTTAGGATGAGTATCAATTGAAGTTTACAATTTTAATAATGTTTTGGACGTGGCTTAGTATGGTGCAGTCAAACCTTTCTAAAACATGGTGTCCCTTTATATGGGTTGGCTGAATTTGTAACATCAGTTGAACTATGGTATGATTAAAATCAATAATTTCAAAAAGTGATCCCATAAACATGTTATTGGGAGATCCACGGTGTAGGGATCCCTATGGTCTGACCAAATCGGCCACCTTCATGTAGCTATCCAAAACAGGGGCATAGGGGAGCACTAGTTAGTAGTTCAAAACATGCTATCCTCCTATGATCTAAAAAAGATTTCATAAGTTTTAAAGTGGGTGGGTTTATGAAAAAAAATCCATATAAAAATGGGCTTATATGAACAGCCCTCATGGGAAGCCAGCCCATGCAAGTTTGCCCATATGAATACAGGTTGGATCATGGGCCCTTAAAAATCATAGGATCCATATGTGAAAATTTCAATGTTTCACCACACATGCATAACCCACTAATGTCAACCTCTCCACCCCACTTGTTAATACTCTAATTACCATCATCCCATTATTTTTTTATTTAACCAAAGGTAGGCATCAATCTTTGTCTCCTCCTTTTCCCTTCACCTTCACTATTCTCTCTTTTATCTACCCATTCGTGTCTATCCACTACTTCCCCCCTCCTCCGTACAGAGAATCCAATGATGTTTAATGGTCACATCATCGTCCCTTTCCCCTACCTACCCTACTTCCATCCTCACTAACGTCGTGTGGTCCACGTCATCTTCCCCCTCCACGATGACCTCCACAACATCTGCCATCCCCCGCCAACTTCGTCCTCAATAATTCCTCATCTCCTACCCCACCATCCTTCACTTCATTCCTTCTAGCCACATAACTATACCAATTCATCATAACCCTCCCTAATTCCATCCATGAACTCCCTCATTCCTCACTTACTTCCATCCTCATCGATGTGTATGTAATATAAAGGTATCTAATGTAATAGATAACATAGATGTGTATTATTGAATAAACAGATAGCAATGATATATTAATGAAGTCACTTAACATATAATTTTCTTCTGAACAAACATCTTCATTTGAAATAAAGGGGAAATAGTGAGAAAAATGATTTTTTGATTTATTTCAATTATACCTTCTACACCATATTCAAAATTAATTCAATGTATGAACTATAATCATATAAATGGAAACATCAATAAAATAATAACACATTATTATTAGCACATCTATATTAAAAGTGAAGTGGAAATAAAGTGAAAAAATGTGAAGGTGGGGTGGTCTTCCCTGGTAAAAACTAAAAATTTTCAGCATAATCATTTCCAATATTTTTATAGACCATTCTAACCTATAATTTTTTTGAATTTCCTCAAAACAAAATTAATTTTATGCATCGTTAAAAACTCAATGGAATTAGATTTAATAAATAATACCAAAAATATAGCGTGGTCTCAAAATACCAAACTCCATTATCCACTAAGATATATATTTAGATATTATAGTGGGTTTTATTAAAATATTAAAATTGATTAAAATCTCCATGATGAAGGTAATATGACATGTCACATGTATAATTTTCATTCAAAAGTCTGAAGAAAATATTAGGTGCATTAATTACATTTAAAGGTCATAAAGAAACAAATAAATGATTTTAGTAAGGAAAATAATATATCTAAATAGAAAAAACATAGGTAGATGAAGTCACTTAACATAGATTTTTCATCTTAACAAACTTCTTATATGAAAACAAAGGGAAATATTAAGAAAAATGATTTTATAATTTAATTAATTTATACCTTATACACCATATTCAAAAGTAATTCAAATTATGAACAATAATCATGTTAATTGAAATATCAATAAAAGAATAACACATAGTATTAGCACACCTAAAGAAAAAGGGAAGTGGAAAGAAAGTGACAAGACATAAAAGTATGATAGTCTTCCCTGGTATGAAGTAAAATTTCACAGCATGCTCATTTCCAATTTTTTTCATGGACCACTCTAACCAGCAGAATTAAATTTTAATAAAAAAATGAATTCCATGAAACAAGAAAAATTCAATAGGATAATATTCAAGAAATCATACCAAACTTGTAGAGTAGTCTCAAAATATCAAACTCTATTAGACATTGAGATAGATATTTAGTTACTATAAGGGGAGTATTAAGATATGAAAATGGATTAGAATCATCTTGATAATGGTAATATAGAATATCAAATGTATAATTTTCATTCAAAAGTTTTAAGCAAATCTTATGTTCCTTCATTTCATTGAAAGTTCCTAAAAAACAAATAAATGATTTTAGTAAGGAAAATAATATAACTAAATTGAAAAAAAACAAAAGTATAATTATAGCTTCATAATTAAGTAAATACATTTATTTTGAGTTTATTTAAGAATATTTTCTTAGTAAATGAGAAAAAATTGGATAGAGAAGCTCATAAATATTTAAATAATATTCACTCATTCATTTTTAAACATTTTTTGTTGAGTTTTTTTTAAAGTAAACTATTTCCAATTCTCATATTGATGTTGACATTCCATGATTGAAATATGCAATTTCATAATCTATTTTTCAAATAATTTATTTATAATAAACATGTCGTAGATCTCTCTAAAAATAAGATATTAAAAAACTTGTGAGGCCATATACAATATAGAATAACATTTTTATTTAAATGAATCATCAAAGTGTATATACAAATAATTATAAATGGGTAAATTTAGTTATGTTTATATGTAAATTATATAAACATTTTTGGAATAAAATGTTAGGAAAATATAGATATGATATATGTTTTAAAAAAATAACTAAATAAATGATACATTAAATAAATATAAGAGAGAAAAATGATATAACACATTAAATAAAAATATTTTTGGAGAAAATTGAGTTTAAAAAACATAAAAAACATTTCAAATGAATAATTTATGATCATATAAATAGGAAAAATTGACATAAATGAGCTAAGGAAAATTTATTATCAAATGAAAATTGGATTTTTAATTATAAATAAACTTAATACAGAATTTTGTTTGATACATATTTCCACATAGAAACCTAACATAATCAACATTTTGTCATCTAAATAAAGAGGGAATCCAATAAAATACATTATATAACATATATTTTAGGGAATTTCTACACCTTAGTCCATGTCCAAAACCTCTAAAAAATTCCATTGGAATCCCAACAGAAAATACATATATAAGTCTTGAGAAACTACCCTGCCTCATTAATTCCCACAACTACTCCTAACCTTCCTATCAACACACAACAAAAAAAATCCTTACCATTATATAGAAAACCCCCACTGAAGTTATTAACCAATGCCCTAATGGCTAGAACCACCCCACCCCCCACTCATGGGTACACCCCCCACTCACACACACACACATTCCTAACATGTATAATCAGTATATGCATAATCTTAAGTAGTTTCAATCAAAGACTATTTAAAATCATTAGATATCTCAATGGGTCTCTAGAAAAATGGCTATTTTTTCAAAAAAGTAACAATTATAAAATCAAATTTTATACATATGAAGATATGAAAATACCAATATAAGATAAAAATTTTAACATAGTATATCATCCATGAAATTTAAGGAAACCTATGAAGTAGTTCCAAGGTTGAATTTACTACAGCTACCCTAGGAATAGGTTAATATTTGTTTACAAGGACTCTTATAAGAGTTCCATTCAATCACATTACATTATGATTATAACACCACAATTGGTATCTCACAAAACCTAATTCAACATGATAGAACGAAACATGTAAAGGTAGACAGACACTACTCATGGGAAATTTTGAAAAAGGCTTCATCAACACAGCATATGCACCCATGAGATAACAAATAGCTGAAATATTTACTAAATATCTATAGATTATAGCATCTGAATAACTTATGAGAAAGTTTTACATGATTGAAAAATAATACAAATATAACAATGGTTTGAAAAGAATCCTCTAGTTTGAGAAGAATATCTAAGGAATTATATGTTAGAGATCATTTAATATATCGACAAAAAAGAAAAATGTGATCTGTAAAATCATTTTATGGTCTGAAATTCTTTCATATTTTTTTTTTGTTGATTATTTATTTACCATATATTTCTTTTCAACATAGAACTTCAAGATATTTGTACTCTAGAATTAAGAATTAATCCCCCCAACACGGTGATCAAATCTATATAAAAATAAAAAAACATATAATGGAGATGGAAACAAACATAAAAGGAACCAAGAAAATAATTTGATATTGAGTAGAAATAATGAAATTTATAATTAGAATTTGTGTTCAATAATATCAGGACTATCAAAACAAGGAAAAATTATACTTATTCTTTAAGTTATGAGTATAACTTAGAAGTAATGTTACATATAACTCTCATCAATATGACTGCATATAGAGTTAAATAATAAACTCATTATGGGATAAAACTCACAAACACACCAAATTGAAGTGTAAATAAAGTTTAAAATAAATATAGAGGAAACCCCTAAATGAATAAATACAAAATAAAAACATTAATGGTTGAGTATGACATTAAATAACTCTTTCAATAAAAAGATCAAGCTAGAAACAAGACAAATAAATGAACTTGAAAGAACCTTCAAGAAGATGTCAGCATTGTAAAAAAATATCACTATGCTAATATTAACTTGTAGGAATTTTCCAGGACTTCAATATCATTGACTTTGTTGATAAGATGTATCTTGTCCATAAATTAGTGCTTGAATTCATGTGAATATTGATTAAAATATTATATCATAACCAAAAGGTTTTCAATGTGAGATTGTACCCTTTCTCACTCCAAAAATAATTTTACAATGAAAGAATATCTTCATCGAAATATTACCTTATTAAAGTATTTTGTTTATAGAGGCTACAGAATCTCATATATCATATTATTATTCAACTTCAAGAATTCAATAAAGGTTCCCAAAATTCATAATTATATATAAGCTCAAAAAACACTCATATATTGACTGAATATTATTATAGATAAATATAATAATTTTAAAACCTTTTAAAATAAAATATGATGCTAAAATGGAAACATCATTAAAACAAGATGTATAACCAACCAATAATTTAATTATATAGGTTCTGGTTCTTAAATATCAATGAATAATAAACTCAAAAAAAATTAAAATTTAGAAACTTAAATCATGTCCATCCATCTATCTTAACTTTCCTTGTCCAAAAAAATCTAATACTTATTATATTTTATAACTATATAATGAAGATGATAACTCATAAAAAAATAATAATAAAATCACAAAAATAAATTTTTTATCTTTTAATTTTAAGCTCAACCAACCATCTAGCTTAACTAGTCTCATCTATAAAAATCTAATACTACCTAAATTTTGGGTCATATATGAGTAAGATAACTTTAAATAGTATCCATTTAATAAAAAATTTACCACAACTTTCAACATATTTATTTATATTACTCATAGTCTAAACAGTCATCATCAGTGTTTTATTAATTTCCACTCTGAAGAAGAATAAACACAAGATGAAATGAAAATATCAAAGAAACTTTTGGGGACTATAAAATGACATAAATAATTGAAAAAAATCATTCAAAATTGAAAAAGTATTTTAGTTCACCATATAATATCTTGAACTTCTCTACAAATGATCTATTATATTCTTTGTGATTTTGAGTAGTTATTGTAAACATTGACTCATTAGAAATCAAATCTTTAGGCATAACATTGTCATGGAGTTTATTCTATATTGTATTATTTATTTTTTGTAGGAAAGTAAAAGATAAAAAATTAAATGAGTATGGAATGGTTCAATAATAGTAAATCTACATGTTATTAAATGAAATCCACCTTGAGTCTATGAGGGATATCATTCTGATGAGAAATGTATCTGATCTGAGTAAATGGGATAGATTCAGAAAATTATGCTTTAATGGAAGGAAAACATGGATAAATGTGGGGTGGCTACATATGATCTATTTTGGAATCATGTTAGAGAAGGAGGATCATGGTGAAGTGGGGAGGTCACATCTAAGGCACATCAGAGGAAGAGGTGGGGAGTGTGTGTTAGAGAAGCATCAATGAAGAGGTGGGTAGTCGCATCAGAGGAGGTTTCAAGGAGGAGAAGTGGCATGATGAGGAGGAAGATCACTGTAAGGTTAGGGGAGGAGGTCTATGAGGAGGTGATGTTTTGCGAGGAGGATGAGGATCTAGTAAATGTCAAGGGAGGAGATAAACGATTAGGGGCATGAGGGTTATGGTAAATTGGGGAGTTGGGGTGGAATACTTCCATGGCCAGTGAATTTTTCATGGAAATAAATTAGCTATAGCCATGGCCCTAATTTCCTGTGGCTATAGGTCCATGTATGCAGCCCCAAATTCTTGTAGTGATTGTTAGTTCATGATGGAGTTTTTTCACACTGGTTTGAAATTCATCTATATTTGATTTGGATTTGTAACATATTTCATGTTTCACAGATTTTTCCGTATCATCATGGGGATTACCGTGTTGTTGATTGTGGTGAGATGGAATTTGAAGTTGATATGACCTTTGAGTAATGGTTTGTTGAGATCCAAGATCATCATGAGAAGGTATTTTGTGGGTGTATTATTTCATTGGTTCATGTCCCATTGTGGAATAGTGTCATATAGAAGTGTACATAGGATTGGGAATGATTGATACACACTCAATATACTGATTTATTTGGTATTTTATTTTTATTTTAATTTTTATTATTATGTATGTTCATTGTTGATTTATGATATGTTGATTATTGATGTTTCATGTTTATATTCCTTGTTCCTTTGATTTATTGATTATTATCTTATTATATTTATAATATTAAGAGGCATATCATTGGTTATTTGTTATATTTCCCTTCTTTCCTTCCTAATCATTGGTTTAAACACTTAAGGAAAATAATTGTTTGATAGGTATCTAAAGTAAGGGTCTATTTTTTTCTTATCCCTTACTTGTGTATTTTTTGGATGTTTGGTGTGTTGATAGGGGTGTAGAAAAAGAGTGGTGGTTTTAATGTGAAATTTCATCTAGGAGTAGTATATTGCTACATGAACATATGTGTCATGGAATGATTAATTTGTTATAGATACATGAAGTGCTACAGGTTGGCATTGTGAAGATATACTAGTGTGTCACGGGGTGAGGGAGTTCTCAAAATGAGTGATTTTTTAGGGTTTATTTTTCATGGAATTTCGGATTAGTCCATTTCATAAAAACTTCAATTATGCCACAATATGACCATATGGGTCGTGGAGTCAGGTATTAGCTATAGATGCAGGTACTGTTATATGTTGGCATCATGACATAATAATTGTGTATCACAACGTGAGGGAGTTCTTAAAAGGTGTTATTTTTGTATGGGTTTGTTGGTCATGGAATATAGTATTAGGTTATGGAATAAAGATCTCAATGACATGTCTCTAGGGTTTCATCTTTGTATATTTTCACAAATACTCAAAATGGGGAGGGGTGAGTTGACTTCTTAAAATTTTAACACAAAAATAAATAGCCCTATTAATTAAATAATCAAAAATATCTCACTCTTCTCAGTAAAATAGGTAGAATAAACAAAGAAAAAAGAAGTATAAAACATGAGATTTATAGTGATTTGGTTCATAAAGATCACTTTATCATCTTCTCCAAAATTCCCTCTATGAGCTTGGTGTTTTTCACTATGTTAGTCTTTTTCACAGGGACCTTGATAATTGAGTGAAAGCTAATACAACTTGATAAAAAAAGCTTCAAGATCATTCAACAGGTATCTCCCTTCTCATAAGACCTGGATATGACCATTTCAAACTAATTATAAGGAGTAATAACTTACAAATACAAGAAAATTATGAAGAATAGATTCTAGTTTTAGCGCACTGTTTTTTTTTAAATGACTATTGATGAACAATGCTTCTTGAGAAAGAATACAAATTCAAATTTTGTTTACAAAAGATTCTTCAATTGTAATAGATGATTTTAAACTTAGCTATAGTAGTCAATATTTTCTCAATAATATAGCCAATAAAATCATGAAAACATAGTATTTAGTATTTCTACTCTTAAAAATGCACATAGATTCTAAAAAAGTTGCAATACTCTTCCTTTTGAATTTTAACTCTTGTAGATATATTTAAATATTCAAGTGAATAGAATATTCTGAAAATACAATTTTTTTCCTCATATGTAACCTTATTCTTGAAAAATATAAAGTGCTAAGGTAGTCATTTTTAGTAGATATGGTACTCCAGGGAATGATATATTTTCTTGAAAATCTGTACTTTATTTAAGTAATTCTTTCTTCATCTAGACATATCTGTTCTTGATAAAATAAAAACCATAAAAGAAATTTCTTAGAATACTATAACAATGTTAAGATTCTTGGAAATATTAATTAAATATTGAAAGTAATATTTTTCTTTAAGACTTATGCTTCTAACATATATATTTCTTAAGTCCTATAAACGAATAACTTTATGGATCTTATTGAATAATTTTTCACTTTAGAGAGAAATTTTTTTCTATGGAAACACTGATCTGGAAGTCATATCTTAACTCCTCGTATGATAATTCTATCATATTAAGATAAAATGTTAGGGAAATATTTTTTTTAAGATAATTTTTTCACAATAGGGTAAAAATAGCTCACGTAACATAATTTAGTTACATGTATAATGATTCTGAATCATGTAAGAAAATTATTGTCAAATATTAGTACTTTTATGTTCTATGATCATAGGATAGTTTACATAAAATTCCTCCATGTAAGATAATTTTCTTTTTCCATAAAATAATTTGATTACATTGTAATATAATTTATTTATGTAGAATCTCGTATAATAAATTCCTTTTTAAAATATTGAATTTCAATATAAGAAATTTTATGTCTATAAGATAACTTCCTTTGGAGATATTGAATTCTAATGAACTTAAGATAATTCCATTAATGAAATTTATTTAAACTCTTAAATAATAATGATTTGAAAAAAATACATCCAAAAAATATATCTCAACTAATTATTAATTGTTAACCTAAAACCACATAAGATAATATTATTAGTAAAACAAATGAGCATTTTGTGAGTATCAAAACATATTAAATATTTGGATATATTAGAATAACATTAGTATGTCCACCAATATATCCCTTTTTAATAAACACAAAACCCATAATTATTTTAAACAAAAAAATTGACATATTTTATACATATATACATACATAAAAAATGAAAATTTGTGATATTGGATAAAATTTTATGTTTACTCGTATCTTCTCCCCCTTTTGTGATATAAAAAATATTAACAAGGAATTGGGATAAAACAAATTCAATATTTCACAATGAAATAAGTAAACTAGTGATAACTATAAATTACTAAAATGAATAATGAGATAGCAAGGAATATTTAGAATATAGTGAAAAAATAAAATCAGAAACACAAACACTCAAAGATTCAAAATAAAATAAAAATTAAACCATTGAAATAAATGATAATAAAATTTTATTAATAATTCAAAACAAGGTATAAAATAATATATTTCATTATTTTTTTATCAAATATAGAATTTATGGTGATTTGAGACTCCATGGGATTAGGTTTTGGAGGTGGTCTGATGAAATACATAGGAATGGAAGGATTTGGATCAAGAACATCTATGGTTAAAGGATATGGATGGTGAATCTCACTAAATGATACAACCAAACTTAAATCCCCTTAGATATTAAAATTTTCTCACCTGTAATGTCTCCATATTATATCCATTATGTTGTATTAGTAGTCCATGGCCTTCTCTTTCTCATACTTGTCGAAAGTAGTGAAAGAGATCTTGGAAAAGGAGGTAATATGAGAGATTGTCCTAGATTTTTCTATATTATTATGATTCTCCTGCTAGTAGAATATGGAAGGATAAAATATAACTTAGATATTTTTCTTGGATATAGTAAATTTTTAGAAAGGGAAATACATATAGAATATATGACTTGAATCTAAAATGGAGCATATGTACACATGTATATTTTTTATGAGGGATTGTATATGAAAATAAAGAATAATTGAAAATCCTTAACACAATTTGTGATAAAAAAACTATCCAATAGTATTCAATATTATTATTTAAAGTGAAAATTTTTCACATAGACTATAGTATTGACAACTAGGGTTTTAGAAACATTTGAGGGTTTACAGGTGATACAAATATAGTTTATGGTTTACTAAGAAAAACCACTGCTTTACCTTTAGTAGATTCTTTATGAAACTTGTCTTCTTTCTCAATATCCTCATCATAAGATACCTCATAATTAGAGGGAATGTTTGTGTCAAGAGTTTCCTTATTTTTTACCACCTTAACAAATAATTATTTAAAGTTGTCATCAATGGGATAATCTGTATTTCTAATTTATAACACAATGTACTAAGATCCATCTTGTTTTTTCAAAAAAAATCTCTTCTAAAGTGACAAAAATCTCTTTAAAAAATCAATAATATTAGATATTTGTTTCAAGAATCCATGAACTGCTTCTCTCACATCAACTTTAACTTTCTCTATTTTAGAGGTTAACTCTTTTTCAACATATTTAAATGTTTCTAAAGACACAAAGAAACATTTTATGGAGTCAATAATTTTCATAATATCATAAAGGTTTAATGAAACATCAATAAAATTTCTTCTAAATAATGTGTAATATAATAATGGCCTAGTTCACTTATCTAAGCAGGTTGTATAGTTTTAGTAGTTAGTATTATTTTGATATTGAGAGACCATAATATTCTTAATGAGATCTTATTTTTCATGTAATATATTTTAGTTTTAGAGGATTTTAATTCTTCTCTATATTCTTCAAGATCATTCCTTATTCTATCCAACTATTCTTTCATCAAATTGAAGTTGGATATAATATTCCCAAAAAAAATTGAAATTAAATATCTGATTCAATGATTTAGGATCCTTGAACTATTGGATATCCTCCTCCTCTTCTTTTTATCTCCTTCTTATTCTTTTTATTATGATATAGATATTTTAACCTCCACATATCTTGTTTTGAGCTTCAACACTAGAAGAGTTTCTTCACTTCTTCCTCATATGATCCAAGCATATCAGATTGGGAAAAAATAATTATTCATCCTTAGAGTTAATTTTTACATTGGAAACTCACATTACATCCACAATAGTTAGGAATGTAGGTAATGTAATAAAATTATAGGCACCATTGAAAAATTTAAGAGTCATTTTTTCATCAATGTCCACAACAACCCATTTTTTGAAAGTAGGATACAATTATGTTCTGAAAAAAGATCTGGGAGAAGTGAGAGACAAATACATTATTAAGTCCCTTTTCCATAAAAACATTAACAGTAGGCCCATAAAACTCATCCAGATATATACTGATTTTCTTTACTTGAATAGAATCAACTTGTTCTACCAAATACAATTCTTTCAAAACAACAATTCTTGCTTCAATAACTAGTTCAGCCAGAACCAGTGCAACTATAGTATTAGGGGAAGGAATATAATTATAGATTACCTAATTATCTCACCTTATCATTGTAAGAGGTTTATTTTCTATGATTTCATTCATGTCTTCTTTAACAATAATATTATATTTTCCAACTCCCTCATAACGAAAAACAATTGTAGCTCCCAAAAAATTGTCTCCCTCAATATGAGCAGGGTTAACTTCTAATTCTTTATTACCAACTACCATTATATTATTTAAGGTAGGGATATAGAAATAACTAAACCTTTTAAGGACTCCAACGGTTATATTAGTCAATTAATGGCACTTAATGTCTATTACTTCACTGAATTTAATTTCAACTTTTTCAAACACAAGAATCAAAACTCATCGAAAAGGATAAAAACATAAAGTTCTATTGTTCACATGGTACATATAACTCAGAATATACTAAAATATATTTAATTTATTTTAAATTTATAAAATATAAATAAAATATACATAATAAAATATTCACCATTATATTGAAAAATAACAGTCTAAATAAAATTTACCAAGAACCTCACCTCAAGCTCGAGGTTCTTCACAACTTTATTCTCAATAATAGGTCCTAAAAAAAGATATATCATTAATTATATAGATATAACCTAATTTAAACACACAAGATAGGTATTAAACTTGAAACTCTACCTATTATGGAATCAAAATACTTTAACAAGGTTGAATGAGGAAATTTATAATTTCTTTCTATTTACCTTTAAAACTATTAACTCTTCTGCATCATCAAAAATAAACTCTATATTTTCAAAAAAATTATTTCCCATTGAATAACTCAATTCTTTTCTCATTGAATAAAGAATCTTATACTTTAAAGATGACATATTTCTTCATCTACATATATGTATGGTCTAACCTGAAAAAATCCGCAGCTTTTCCACTTAGCACCTAACACAACACCTCAACTCTTTTCAAAATTCATTAAGTAATATCCAATATTATTATTTTCATACCCATTATCACCATGATATATGTGATTATAAGGTTGAATTATTTGATTTAGGGTGTGAGGGTTTGGATTTGAGAACTAAGAGACTCTAAGGTTTTCAAATAGTTGAGGTTTATGAGAAAAAATTGATATATTCTCTTATAAGGAATATAAAGGGTCACCAAGAGTGACAATTTAAAATAAATTAAATAAAATTATAAACTAAATTAGGATTTACTATTAGTTTATAACAAAAAATAATTGGGGAAATAAACCTCAAATGGAATTCAATAAAATTGATCATAATTTATTCCATATTAGTAAATATTAAAGTAGTAAAATAACAGAAATTAGAATATTTAATTAACCTAATATCAATATTAATTAGAATTATGTAACATAAAACCAAACATACCAACTCAATTTTTATAAAATAAAATTTATCGTTAGATAAATTCTTAGTAAAAAAAATTTCTATTTTAGTTTTAGTGTAAATGAACTCCATAGAGATGTCATATTTTATGAGTGATATATTACAAAATGATTTATTATATCAATATGATTTGTCCTCAAATGACTTTCTATATTTTTTAAAATTTTGATATTATAATTTTTATCACATTTTATTGGTACGTAGTCAAAACAAAATCCAAAATCCATCAAAGTGTGTTTCATACACAACACTTATGCAAAACAACTGCCAAATGCAATGTACCCACCTTCAATAGTTGATAATAAAACTGAGTGTTTATTATTACTATAAAAAATAATTCAATGATTTTCCTAGTAAGTTATAAGTTCCTGATGTACTCTTCATATCTAATTTATACCCACTAAACTCTATATCTAAATATGAAATTAAATAAACTAAATATGTTTTTTAAAAATTATGTATAAATAAATAGTCCCTTTCAAATATCTTAAAATTCCTTTGGAAATTGTTAAATGTGACTCTTTTGGATTTTAATAAAATCTAGCACATAAAAATTGTGAAAAATTAATATTTGGTCCGCTAGCAGTAAGAAATAGAAAAATAACAAAAAATACTCTTTATAAATTATTTTCAACTAGCTTTCTTGATTCATACAAATAATGTTTAATATTATAACTCCTATGATCATTATATATCTTACTATTTTGAATTCCAAATTTATTTAGTAAATCATGTATGTATTTTCTTTGATTTAAAACATTTAAAAAATCAATTTGATAAATTTGAAAACTAAGGGAAAATTTCATCATCCATCATGGACATTTAAAATTCTGTTTTTATGTGTTTTGAAAATTATTTACATATTTTTCTATTTTTAGATGAAAAAATAAGGCATAAGCATAAATTTTAACTAATAAAACATATTTTGATGAAATTTTATTAAATAAATCAGGGTATTCCAAGAACACAATAAAACCATTTGATAAAATAAATGAACTTAATATTTCATTCAAATATCTGGGTGCTTGTTTAAGACCATAAATATATTTAGTATGTTTAAAAACTAATTTGGGAAAATGAGGGTTTTCAAAACCTAGTAGTTGTTCAACATAAACGTTATCTATTAATAATAAATTTTAAAAAATAATATTTAAAATTCATTTAAAATAATTTAACATTCATACAAGATGCATATTATAAAATGATTTAATGTTTTATAATCCAGCTATAAGAGAAAAGGTTTACTCATAGAATATTTCTTACTCTTGCTTATAACCTTTGGCCACTAACCAAGCCTTATTCCAAGTGATCATACTATGATCATACTAATTAATTCTAAACACCCATTTAGTTATTATAATTGGATAATCAGAGGTTATATTAACTAAATCTCATACCTTGTTCCTCTTGAACTTGTTTAATTACTCTTGTATGGAAACTACTCTAATTTCATCACTCAATGATTCTTTTATAGTTTAAGGTTCATGTTGGGATTGTAAAGTATGAAATGTGAAAAATTTAAATATAATTATTCCTTTAAAACTCCATCATATAGGTTTCCTATAATAGTCTCTAAAGGATGGTTTTTAAGGGTTCTAATCTATCTAGAAAACAAACTTTTAGGTTCACTTATTTCCAACCTTTCAGAACCATATTTTTCATTATCATGTTCCACATCATAATCCAATCTATCATTAAATATTGGTTAAAATATAATCTTATCTAAATATTCACTTTGTCCATTCATTTTAGTTTTTTGTGTTCAAAGGGGTCACTTTGATAAAATTTCACATGACTATATTCTTTAAAAATCCTTGAATTCTTTTTAAAAACTCAATAAATTATCAAAGTGGTAGAGTAACCCCAATAAGACTCTTTTATGATATTTAGATTGAACTTTACCAAATTATATTTAGTGTTCATGATATACACTTCCCATCCAAAAACCTTAAATTATCCAACCTTTGATCTTATATTATTCAATATATCATATATTGGTTTCTTCAAAATAGGTCTTATAATAACTCTATTTATAAAATAACATGTTTTGTTAACATAAAAAACTCAAAAATGAGTGGGAATGTAATATTTAGATAAAATTATTCGTATAATTTCATGAAAGGTCATATTCCTCTTTTTAATAACTCCATTATGTTGAGGTGACCTAGGTTCATGGGAGGTATGTTTAATTACATTCTTTAAGAAAAATTAATTTAACTCATTATTCTCTAACTCTCCCACATGGTCACTCCTCAAAGACATAATTTTATAATTTTATAATTTTTTACTAACTTGAAAATTTCAATAAAAATAGTATAACATTAACTCTTTAATTATTAAAAAATAAACCCATTTAAATATTGAAAATCAAGAACTAAAACATAAAAAAATATTTTTCCACCTTTTTTTGTACTTATATAATGGAAAAATCCATATGAATATGTTCTAGTTTTCTAGAATTTAAATCTTCATTAATTGGTTTGAAAGATGACTTGTGTTTCTTACCCATCTGGCATGCATCACATAATTTCCTTTTATCTAATTTAGGTTGAGACAAATAAAAAATCATATTTTTATTGGACATTTTTCTCAAGTAATAAACATTAAAATGTCCAAACATATTATTCCAAATCTAGGATTAATTAATTTAAGTATTCAAATAGTTCATATTAAATTTACACAAGGAATATAGTTATAGGGATTATTTATTTTCTATTATCAGTGCACTAAACTTAGGAAAAATATCTTTAAAAATGGAACAATAATTATTAAAAAAAATAAACATAAAATAAAACATGTAGATAAATACTTACTATCGTATTTTTTAATTCATTAACCTAAATAACTTTGTTAGTGAGGACTCAATGTAGGTCTTCAAAAGATCCAAATCCAGTAATATTTCCTTTGATATTGTCACTAAATGTGATATAGACTCTATCGATTTTGGATAATGAGTGGAATTTAGAAAAATATCCGATAATTTGTCTTTAATAGCCTCTATATATAGAAAATTTTTCATTGTTTCTCCCATAACAATTTTCATAAAAATTATCAAACCAAAAAAAAATTGGTACCCAAATTCTCTTAGGTATGATATGGTTATCTACTAATGATTTGGTAACTCAAATATTTCTACACTTCCAAAACTAAAATTAGATAAATTTATTGAAATATAATCCTTATTTTCACCACATAATTTAGGATATATTAAACTGAAATAATTAACATAACCAATTATACCATAGTGAAAACATGTAATATTAGACATGTTTCAATTTTTTAACTAGACAAAAAATAATTATTATATAGATTATGCTTTCCTGTATTACTATGTATTCCATCTTTACATTTATCTTATTATTTATTACTATGTATTTAGTTAAAGTAATTCTTTCCCTTAGTAAATACACTTGAAGTGTCCATTATATTTTTAAATTCAACCAATAATTCCACTATTTTTTTCATGAACAATACAGCTAGGAAACAATTTATCAAAATTAGGATCCAAATTTTGAAATCCATCTTTGAAGACCGTATTTTAATTTTAAAACAACATTACAATATTTCTTAAGAGTATTTTTCTTTTTATTAGATGATTCATAGTGGTCTCATAACATTGAACAATAATAATTTAATTTTTATTAGGTTCATTTTAGAGTTTGAAATTTATTTTTAGAAGAATAATAATAAATAGGTATACCTATTTTTTGATCCATGAAAAACATATTAGCCTTCTAGTTATAATTATATCCTTTGGATTATAATTAGAATCATTGATAGAGTCTTCTGAAGCACTATGTGTGGCCTTCATTTCATTTTTATCCTTATTTTTAAAATAATATTTTCATTTGAACTTTTTTTTATTTCTGTTACCTTTTTAATTAAGGGAAATCAGGCTTGATATAACTAAGATTGTTACATTAATAAGATATTAGTTCCTTTTAATTTCTATTGAACTTCATATAAATGTTGAATTATTTCTTGAATCGTCTTCTCTTATTATAAAAAATTTATAATTTTCTTGAAAACATCGAAAGTTCTTCATTAGATTTTGAGTAGCATGACACTTCTTCATCAGATGTGTCAAAAAATATTTTTTTCTCTGAGTATCCTCTCACATTTTAAGGTGGGTAATTTCAAATAATAATATTCCTTATTGATAAAATTGTGATCATCAACCTCTACTTTCTCCTCTACCTTAGACATCATAAGAGTGTCAATAGTATTCTTTATCTGTAAATCCTTTATAGGTGTGGATTTTTTGATGGAAGCATATATTTCACTATATTTCAAAGATAAAACTCTAAGTAATTTCAATTATTAATCTTATTCGAGAACAAGAGTTCCCAAGGTAGCAATATAATTAATAATCTCAGGGACTATAGCATTTATTTGATTTGTGCATTCACCATTTTTCATTCTGGAGTAGTCAAAAATAAGCATACCAGTGTTTTATCTTATTTTTATGGCATTTTTAGTTTCATCATATGATACAGTATTAGTTTCACAGATCACATTTTCATTAAGTATTTGTTATAATTAATTTAATTCATTTGGTATAATACCATATATAATATCATACATTTATCTTGATTTCAAATCATGTCTTGCTTCTTGAGAAGTCGAACATGACTTTGGTTCTTCTGTAGGATTTTTTTTAAAAATTTACATCTTCTGGATAGACTTTTAAACATTTATTTTTTAGATAATTAATCATTATGACCTTCTATAGTCAATAGTTTTCTCTATTGAAATATAGATATATTTCCATATACATTTCTTTATTCATCTAGGACATTGTAGAAACTTTATAAATAGATATTCAGACTTCAACCATTAAAGGATGAGGGAAAAAATAAATTTTCTTTATACCAATTGTTTTCATAGTAGTGTTTCAAAAATACCCAAGAGGGGGTGAATTGATTTATTAAAATTTAAACCAAAAAATAAATAGGCCTCTTAAATACTTAATTTATCATACCCAAAATTCCACAATAAAATAAGTAATGGAAAAAAATAAAACAAGAATAATGACACAAGATATTTATAGTGATTCAGGACACAATAAACTCATAGTCCACTCCCCCAACACTCTCTCTATGAGCTTCGTGATTTTCACTATAAGGGTCCTTTCTTGAGGACCTCAGTAGTTGATTGAAAGAAGATATAACATTTTAAAAAATGGTACAAAGATAATTCAATAGGGAACTCTTTTATTATAAGATCTATCCAAATCCTTTTTACACACATCACAAGGAATTTTATATTACAAGAATAAGAAAGTGATAAATAATAGATGATATCTTCATCACATAGTTTCCCGCAGGAACTGACAGATGATATATAAAAATTTTGGGGAAAGACTATAAATTCTAACTGTATTTTTATAATATTCATTGACTACAATAGATATTTTTAAACTTATAAGTAGTAATAAATATTTTCACAGTTTTATGTCTAAGATAATCATGAAAACATAGTATATAATCATTTTTTCATTAATATGGACAGAGATTCTACAGTAGTTGAAAAGATATTATTTATATATTTTAAATTCTATATACATTTCTCAAGAGTAGAGAAAATAAAATTTTCTATAAATAAAACGTTTATCCACTCATGTGACTTTATTTTATAAAAATAATAAGCACAGAAGTAGTCATTTTCAGTAGCTACAATATTTCTTATAATTAAACATTTTCTTATAAATAAGTGATTTATTTAAATCAAAATTTATTCATTTATATATCTTTATTTTTTTATAAAATAAAAGTAATTGTGAAATTTTATTAGAATACTATAATGGTAATATCATTAGAAGAAAAAATAATTTCATAAAGAAAATAATATTCAATTTTAACACTTTTTCTTCAAATATATCTATCTTATAACTACTTTTAATGAATAACTATACTAATCTTGATGAATATTTGTTCTCCATTGAATGAAATTATTTTCTATAGAAATACTAATTTCGAGGTGATATCTTACCTCCTCATAAGATAATTCCATCACCATATGATAAAATATTCTAGAAATATTATCTCGTAAGATAATTTATCCCTCATAGGGTAAAACTAGTTCATATAAGATAATTTAGTTACACATACAATTATTTTGAATCATTTAAGAAAAATAAATTTTCCAAATATTGTGGGTTCAAAATTTTGATCTCGTAGGATAGTTTACTTATGAAATCCCATTGTAAGATAAATTTTTTTCATTTTAATAGAATTCACTTATGTTGCAAGATAATTTATTTATAGAGTCTCCCATAAGTTAAATTCCATTATCAAATATTAACTTCCAGTTTGAAATAGTTTCTATCCATAAGATAAATTATTTTAGAGAAATTAAAGCTCCATGGCCGTAAGATAATTCACTTAATGAAATTTCTTAAAACTCTTGAAAAAAAATATTTGAATGAAAAGACTTCCAAATTAAGTTATACTCAAGTTAATATAAATTATTAACCCAAAATAACTTAAGATAATATTATTAGTAAAACCAATGGGGATTTTCTAGTAATCAAAATAAAAGAAATATTGGGATATTTAGGTACAAAATTATTATGTACAACATAGGGTTTTAACCAAAAACTTCATGTCATGGGGTGTGTGATTTTCTAAGTCAATACCTAAAGGTTGGAGTTCAATGTTCCTATATTTTGTAATTTTTCATCGTGGAGAATGGTTTGCAGTGTGATCCTTCTTAGATCTTAGTGGGTATGAGAGTTTGAATCATCTTTAAATGAGTGAGATTTAGGGGCTTTGAATCATTACATTCATGGAATGTTGACCTAATGTAGAGTAACAATTATTCTTAAGTTCACTAACCAGTTTTCTCTCATATGGTTCTAGTATAGTGATTTCAAGTCATGTTATGACTATGTGTTTTGTGTTCCAAATATAAATTTGGAAGTCCCCTTGATTTCTATTAGATCCATTCAGTTTATCGTAAACTATTGGCAATCTTAGGCGTCTTTTTCTATATTATCAGGCCTCCATTTAAAAAACATTTATCCCTAGATTCATTGGATTAATAATACATCCACCTAATAATGTTGAGGTTCCATTTTTGTGATTTGGTCCTTGATATCTTCTCTTCTTCATGTTATTCATTTTAAACAGTCATGAAATCTCCCATTGAGCTACGGGATTCATTACTTCATCTTTTTCTATGTGTCGATGTGAATGTATCATGATTGAGATTCTTTGGTTAATGGTGGAAACAACTTAATGATGATAATAATACATATATTAAGGAAGAATTAAATATGGAATGTGATACTGTGATCACATGTAATTTATTCTATTATTGGGTGCCTATTAATATTTTATAGATAGTGTTCAATTTATTTTTATGATTATTATTATTTCTGCACATGAATTTTACATTCTCAAATATGTTAAATAATATAAATCTAGTAAATATTAGATGAATAATGAATTAGGCGTATTCTATGTGTTATTAATATTCCTAAAATCTACCAGCATGAGTGTATTGATCATAGAATGTTTATTTTTGATACTTTGTTACTGATAATTTCTATATTTATGATTTATTATTTAAATATTATCATAATGAATCTATTAATTCAAAATGGTAATTAATTTTTTCCTTAAGTTAAAGAGTTTGGGGTTTTTGTGAGCCTAACTTTTCTTTATGCCATGTTTTCTAAGATTTTTTCTCGATGTTATGACATTGGTTTCCCCTTGAGTGTGACATTATAAAAATTTATTTTTTCACGTGTATATTCAATATGATTTTAAATACCCTTCTATAGTTTGATGTGAACCTTGTATTGTTTGGATATTTAGAAATGGATGGGCATGCTTTCCTAGTTTTTGGTAGTGGTCAGATAGAATAGGTTGAGAGTTGGGATTTCGTATTATCAAGATGTTTAGTTGAGGTTGTTGATTCGATAGTTAATATTGTGTAAGATATGGTATTTCCTATTTTTCTTGTCAATTTTTGATGATTAATTTTCTTTATGGTTGAATTTTGTGATTTTTAACTACCTGATGTGGTTTGTTCTATGAAATGAAAGTACATATTTCTTATGGTGATTTGGGTCAGGACCTAAAATATCTAGATTATAGAATGGTACAAGAATTATAAATTAACTATTGGTATTGGTTTTTTTTACAGTGGTATATATTTTTAAATTAAATGATACCATGGGATGGTTAGATTAGTGCTTGAACAACATGAGATGGAAATTTGGAAATTGAAATATAAATTTTGAAAGAATGATAGCCTATGATGAAATGAATTAATTAAACCAAAATTCATAATGGGATTAATAAATGTTTTGTAATTGATAATTACTACATAAGAGTGATTAATGATGATGGGGCTAGTGAATAATTGGTAATAGTATAAATTACTAAATGAATTAGTAGATGATAGAGCTTGATGATCATGTGATTATATGTGATATGGAATTATGAACCTTAGTTGTAGAAGCTAGGTGTTATGTGGGATGATAACTATAGCTTGAGTCTAAGATATGTGTCCATGGGGTGCATGATGATATGTAGCTAAGATATGTGCTCACAGGGTGAAAGATGACTTATGGAATGGATTTTATCATAAGATGTTAGATTTTTGGGTTTCAGAGAAACAAATTAGTGGAGAAGTGGATGCAAGGTACCTTTAAACTATATATGTTTTTGATATTATGTTTTAATTTATATGTGTTACTTGGTGAGTGGGCCTTGGTGAGGATGGGATATAGTTTTACATACTTAGGTAATGAGTTGGTTTCATTTTTTATTCACTAGGCGTTAGTATACTTATTTCACATTTTTATGAGATGTTTTAGGGAGAGTATCAATGAGTATACATGTATATTAACCCCATATATATAAATACATCATTTGTTAGCTTTGTAATAACTGGATGGTTATCGATCTAGGTGTCACTATCTTATAGACATTTTTATATATTTTTGGAGTTTATGGTTATTCCCTAGTATTTGTTTCATATTTTCCATTGTTTTCACTTGTATAACAATGCATATCATGTATTGGGATTTGTTATTTGTTTATAATATAGAGTTTGTTGGAGGATCTTATCTTTTATATTTTTCTAATCATTATATATTGAGGGTAATTATACCATTTTTATGCATATTATACCCTCAATGCTAGTATCCAGCCCATATTCTATTAGAGGCGGGCCTCGAGGATCCTCCCCATATTCACTTCTAGCCTAGGAGGGGTACCAGGTAAGGGGTTGGGTCAATAAATGTTTACGTTTTTTTCACAAACATAGGCTATTAATAAACCAAATTTCATTTGAATGTCTAAAAACTTTAGATTAGATAAACTAAACATGAATTTTTTTATATGTTTTATGAGGGTAATGAAAATGTGGAAAAGTTTTATTCTAGATAAAAAAATAAGTAAAATTGAAAAAAAAAACTAACAAACAAGAAAATATTGTTTTTAACAAACAAAGTAATAATGTACTCTTGAATGTATCTACACCCCTAACCATAGGTTAATTGAATCCTCACTATAATTTTAATAGAGTAACTAATTATAAATAATGACATAAGCTTTTGGGATTCAAATATAAATTACATCTTGAATGTGGAGCTCCATTACTAGGGAATCTATAGAGATTTTGTGAAATTTCTTCAGTTATTTTCCATTTAAGGTGACTATTTATTGGGATTCTATATTCTTAACGTGCACAACCAAAAAAGGGAAATATTAGTAACAATGTATGGGCCAATCCAATGTAAATAAATCTTACAATGTTATATATTCTAACATTCATTATACAATATAACTTTCTCACTAATGTAAAACTAGTGGTGAAGTATCAAGTGGTTATGGGAAGCCTTGGGTCTCTCTTTATAGATTCAATAATTTATGTATGGATCTTAACAAATAGCCTCAAAATCCTAAATTAGAAATTTATTTTGAGAACCTACACCTAAAGTCTTAAATTTAAAATTATTTATAACCCATAATGTTCATTGATCCACCACAATAGGGTGATGACAACCAAAAATATTGTTAATAAGGCAACATGATAATTGGAGTTTTGGATGCACTATTATAGGTAAAAAAGTATCATTAAGTAAAATAATTATTTCATACCAATTAGGTTATACTATTTTTAATTATTTTTTAAATCTTCATTATATATATCAGATTCCATTATTTTGAAGGATTATAATGTGGAAACATGATTCCCAAACCATTAATAATGAAAAAGAACTTTCATTATATGGGTTCAATAATGAGAACCCAATTCATTAATGATAGAACTAATAAATAGAACCCTATAAAATATTTTTATTCTCAAAAACATAATAATAACCATGTATTTTTTAGACCTAGTAGATCATGTATCTAACCATCTAAAAACATAACAAAACCTAAAAATAATGCATAAGTTACAAAATGAACTATAGAGAGGCCCTATAAATTCAATTCCCCAAACAAAAAAAATCATGTAATAACATGGGTATTTGTTGAATTTAAATTCTTTCAAGGATATTTTGTATCATTCTAAAACTATGATAGGATTATTAGAAATCATGGTCATCCTAAAACAAAATTTTCCAAAATAGATTATAATAAAAAACCATGTAAACAATCTATTTGGGACTAAACTATCCTTCATATTCAATGGTGTGAAATAACAAAAGGGTGTACTAAAACTCTCCATTGGTAACAAAATTCCTTAAGATATGGTCACTATAAGATAAAAATGTAGGGGTTATCAAAAATGTACTAACAATACTCATTTCTAAGAAAGTGTGCTCATATTTAATAAGAATGAAAGATTATACCAAATAATTGATAATTTTATTATACAATGGAATAGAGTGCCTCACTCAGTACAATTATTCATTATGAAATTTTTTATTTATTTGAATTCAAGGGGATGATTCAATGTACAAGGATAGAAGGATCTTACTCATATGGATAGCCACTATATTTTTTCTCATTTTTCATCCCTAAATTCAAAATTAAAATTATATGAGGTGGATCATTAAAAAAACTAAATATGGGTTATCAATAGGTGTTATAAATAGATATTGAAGGTCTTCATGGTCTGATAACAAAAAAACGTTTTACCATAAATTTTATGAAATAAATTTATCAAATAAAAAAATAATTTCAATAAATTATTTTTCAATTTTGGGGTAGATTTATTTGGTAAATTTTAGTATTCCTAAATCTTAAGTGTAGTGAAAAATTTGATTGTGGTTGTATTTGTTATCAATAAGGTTGTGAATAATGTGATGACTTTTTACTGATATTAAAGTAAATTAAGGGAAGGAGTTAGTGTCTGAATGAAAAATATATATAAAATTTTTTAATGTTTTTAAATGGTTTTGATGTCCTAGATATATGTTAAAATGGATTTGGTTTGAGTAAAGTGAAATCAGGAATGGTTGTGAAAGTTTTTAAAAAAATGAAAAAGGAAATTATCTTACTCATAGGACATTTCATCATCATGTAGGAGATTTAAATAGTGTGTAATACATTTCATTAATGTAGTTGGATATTAGATAAATTAAAAATACATTTATCCTATGTGGAACAGACTTGAGCCACATATAGAATATTTGATCGGGCTGTAAGAAATTTCACCTATGCATAAGATATTTTAAGTACCATAGGATAATTATTCTATCATGTAATACATTTCATCAACGTTGTTGAATTTTGATAAATATAAAATGAAATTATCCTAGGTGGAATATAATTTTCTAGTTTATAAGAATCTTTATCTGCATAGAGATTATTTGGCTATCATGTAATAGAATTTATCTACATAGAGGTGACTTGGATATCCCATAAGACATTTCCAGTATGTGATCCACCTATAAAATATTTTTTTAAGCCTATATGACATTTAAGAATGAAAATTTTCACCAAGGAAAAATTTATATAAAGTATGACATTTCAAAAGGTCATAAAACATTTGAGAAGATAATAGAGAATTTTGACTACCCATATTATATTTCTCTACTCTTATAATATTATCACATAATAGAATTTCATGAAAACTATATATTGAATAAGACTCAGTGAGAATGAATTTTAGTGGAAAACATGTGAAATATTTAGACTGGGTATTCTGAAAAATAGGAAAAAAAATTGATGATTTTAATATGATGATCTTCATGGATTAAAATATCATGATTAATTAAATAATAATGATTCAAGCCAAAATCGAAGGAAGGTTAGTTGAGGTGAAAGTCGGTTTGTTGAGAAGAGTTTCATGCTATGGAGTAAGGTTCCACATCGTAGTTCCTAGTACATAGAGATTTTGAATGACTTAAAGAATCATGTTTTGTGGAGGGTTACTAAGAATAAAATACCCAATTATTCAATAAATTCAAAATGTAGATTCTAATAAGGAATTAAAATTATTTTGAGTAAGAAAAAGAAAAATTGGATTATGTTAACCAAATGAAAAGGAATATCGATATTGTTTCCAATGATAAATGGAGTCCAAAAAATTCCATTTTGAAAATAATAATTCCTGATATTCTTTATGAATATAAAATATAGTAGGTACCTAGAGAATATTTTTTTAAACATTAAGATATCTTGTAAAAATTTTGAGAGTGAGAATTGAGAACCACATATAAATTTGTATCGAAGGAAGAAGAGTGTGTAATAAACTATGAGATATTTTAGTGAGATAGAAAAACTAATTCCTGAGTACATAGAATGTTGAGAAATATCTAGATTGTTTAATATATATATAGAGTTTTGATGCCAATAGTGTTGATCACCATTGTTGGTTGTTGAAGTTCTTGAAGGTGAGTACAAGTGAAGAAGATCTTTTGTACTCGTAGAGAAATATCATATCAGTTGGTGCATAAGAAACCCAGAGATTCTAGAAATTATTCTACCCTTGGATCAATGTAGAAGATAAGAGTTCTTTATTAGGGAATATAATGAGTTACTACTAATTGGGTTGCAGAGCCAAAAAAGGAGGGAGGATTTTTGGTTTCGGAATATAATCATTCATGAAAGAAGTGTTGGCGTATAAGAGCCCATTTTATCTTTTGAGTATGGATTATTTTATTTCTAGTTAAATGTTTTTATGATATTTTTGTCTTAGACCCTAAGCTAGGTGGTTGTTAAAATGAGTATTTTTTGTAAAGGAATAGGTAGGAGGGTTGTAGGGTTGATTCATGATAAATTCACACCATGTAATTGGAATACACGATGTGTATCAATTACACAATGTGTAATGGTCTGGCCATAACCTTTCACATTGTGTAAACTTTTTTTTCAAGTAGGAAGGCCTTAAGAATTACACAATGTTTAAATCATTTACATTTCATTTAATGATCAGGTCAGTTTTTTTTTAAAATTAGAGGTAGGGAACCTATTTTGGAAATAAGGCCTCACCTCATCCCTCCTCTCTCACTCATGAGAACCCAAGGAATCCAAGACATGGGGTTTTATCATGTTTCATAGTGTAATCCATAATTTCATATTTATCTATCCAATTAGATGTGCGTTGATAAGATCTTATTTCATCTTATGCCTTTCTTAATTTCTCTTCTCCTCAACGGAGTTATCTTGGTGTAAGATCATATTTTCTATTTTCATGGAATTGATATATTCTTCAGTTTTCTTCTAATTTAGTAAAATATAAGGGCCAATAATGGATGAGGAGATTACTATAGGCCTAAGGTAGGTGCTTTATGACTTTTCAATAAAAGTATCATTGTTTATAAATCATCATTGTTGTATGCATGACTGTTTCACTTGGATTTTCCTATTAAATTCATATTCCATGCTTATAATCATAGAAATCATATTCTAGAGCCCCTTGTATATATATATATATATATATATATTCATCACATAATTTTAGGTTGTAACCTTAACACCAAAAACCCCAAGTAGGGTGTTTCCTTATTTATGCCTTAGTAACCCATGTTGGGTTTATACGCAGCACAGTTCGGGTGCACTTGGACTTGACCATGATATGGTAAGTGTTTTAATTAATAAATGAACTTATTAAAGGTTAAATGGAATGTATGTTATAGATATCACCTAACACTTCTATGTTAAGTGTTCCAATATAATAAATGAATCCTTATTTGTTTAATGGAAATTATATTTATATATATAACTTGTCCTAGTTAATTATAATTGAGTGGTAATTGGTTGCATGTATTTATCCCACCTTTCGTTATTATGAACAGTAAATGAATGAACCCAATAAATTATTTAGGAATTATTGTGGTAATTGGATACATGTACTTACCCTAACTTTTCATAATTATGAAAGTTAAAGGAATGATCCAAATAAATGATTAAGTGATTAAAGTTCAAAATAGTTACATGTCCTTAATATACCTTGTCACATTAATGAAATGTATGGAATAAAACTAAAAACTTATTAAAATACATGATTACTAAAAGGAAAAATTAAATAATGATTTATGTATAAGTTTCCTATTTCATATGTAACTTTTAATCTTTATAGGAGTGGTTACACATGACCCATCCTTGGATTCCCAAGGGAATGCCTTGAGTAGTCAGTGGATTCCATTCTGATTCAAGGATCCAGATTCTAATGGATATTCCCATCTTAAAACAAGATCTTTGTCAACTATTGGATTCCCAACATGACATCATAGGATCATGTTACTATCTTCTGGATATTAGGATGCCTTAGATACACTCCATGGATCGAGTTTGATGTCTTCAAACATGTGGAAACATGGATACACCCCATTGAGCCCAGTAATTCTTAGACCTTGTTTACCATGGATGATATCCTTATACTCAATTATAATCTAAAATAGTGTAATTCCTTGGGATATGCTCCATGGATTAAACTCAGAACCCTTAGCTGGACTGCAAGTTATTACTATGAGTTGGCTCAACCCCTGAGGTCATGGATGCCTTATTTATTACCTTGGATCCTCTTTCATTATTATCAATATTATAGGATTCCTTGGTTATTAGCTTGGATCCGCTTTATTAGAATCATCATTATAGGGTGTCTTGGTTATTACCTTGGATCCTTTTTACTGTTATCATCATTAAAGGATTCCTTGGTCATTATCTAAGATTTTCTTTACTATCATCATCATCATAGGATCACTTGGTTACAAATTGGATACTTACACATTATTTATATTATATAAAGTTTGGTGGCACTTTTTTTCAAGGAAAGTGTTGTTAACACTTATTATAAATTGGAACAAAAATAATTAAATTATTACATGTTTAGACACTAATTGAGGTTGAAGTAAGTATTAGTATGTTTACATTATTGTACTATCTTTACTTCCATATATATATCTTCACACTATTTTATTTTATTTTCATGGACTAAATTTTACATATTCCATTTATGTTGGCCTAATGATATTTATCTCATAACCTATATGGGATACCAATGGTACATGGGTAGATTACATGTATATAGCTTTGGAAAAGGGGAAGCACCCCACTTTAGACACCAGATCTTTCTTTATTTCTTTAAGATGGAACTTGGTAGCAAATGATTGAGCCAACACTTGAGATGTTGGATAGTTTTTTTATTCTTATTTAATCATTTGTATATAATGTATTGCATACTACTTTGTATCCATGTTTTTTTCTGATTTATAGAGACATGAAATACATTATCATCATTTTTTATATGATTTGGTTTCTATATATTTATTATTATTATATTATTCTTAAGTTTTTTATCATTTATGTGTATTTCGGCTGAGTTATATATTTACCTTATGTGTTCTCTATTTTTATCTTTGTATTATATCTATTGTATTCTACTATGTTTATGAGGGAATATTCTCCCCAAGGACACACCCTAGTACCTTGCTACTAGTCCGTAGACTCAATCATATAGGGAGGCATGATTGAGGACATACGGCCCACCAGAATGGGTCACCTCTGAGTGGCACCCAAGTCAGGATATCACAAAGTGGTTTTAAAGTGATTTTCTTTTCTTATTTTACTATTTTGAGACAATATATAGAAGATTAAGAATTATTTGGAAATTTTTTATAATTCATGCTTGGGCATATCCAAACCAAGTTAGAGGTAAATCTTGAGTTTCTTAAAATAAGAATTGTTGTTCTATATTTTTCTTATTACAGTTTATAAACATTTAATGTTGGATGATTCACATTCTATGTGGTGGTTATTATTATTATCCTGATTTAGGATTCTATTTTTTAATTGGCCCGATGATATTAGAGATCGGAAGCATCAATCATGCATCATTATAGGCACCTATAAATCATATTCTATGTAATATGGGTGCATTTTACTACTTGTATTTTCCTATATTGCATGTGATTACTATGTGATACATGCTTGATATATATGCCTATGATGTGAACTTATTTTAAAAGGAAACTTAATTGGTTATTTAAATTGTTAGAATCAATATAAATAGTGTTTTACTATAAAGTTTGATACTAGAATCTTAAATAGTTAGTTTCTATTCATGTTATCTATGTACATTTTGTTACATGATCCACTATTTGGATATGATTGAGTGACTACCAGTTTCAATTTATGAGGTGTTTGGGCCCTCCTATATTGTAAGGGGTAATCTACTGAGTTAATCCATTATACATTTCCCATTACATTCTAAGATCAGATTCAGATAGTCTTAAGTTGAAATTAAATGAGTGTCAATTATAGCGATAAGGTGTATGGGCCCTTATTCACGGGGAATATCAATACATTTTAATCAAACCTTTATATATGTATATATGCAGATGAAAACATGAAAATTAAATATGGACTTATAAACATGAAATGGTTTCTAGTAAATGAAGATAAAAATTGTAAATTACCCTTCACCTATTGGAACCCCAGTAAATTAAATTCAAACACTTACTAATACCCTGACCTTCTAAATGGGTAGTCAGGGTAGTATACCTTGGGTAGTGAACCCTTATTCTTATTATCTTCTTTTTTTAGTGCTTCTATCTATTTAAAATATTTCTCTAAGGTGTGTACTTGGAATTTTTATAGATATTTCACCACGATGTCCTTTTTTTATATTCTAGGAGGGTAGTAATGACTATGCTCCAATGATGGTGGGGATTAAGCCACCAGTCTTACCACTATGAGTGAAACTTGAGGAACCACCTATTATACCTGATCTGGGCACTAATGCTCATCTTCATTAGATTTTCATATTTCTAATGTATTCTATAAAATGTTATCCCTAACTTACACCTATTATGGATAATCTGAATCATGAGGTTTAGCTGTAGAATCCTCCCACATAGATAAGTATTGGTTGAAAGAAACTATTTCTATCATAGATAATCTAGATATAGCTCCATAGATGAGGGTCAATCCTTAAACCTATATGATGTGTGATTCAACCATCTTCTGGTGGGATGTGATTACCTAGGATGGTCGTCATCAAGGCATGGTTTGGTCTGACTTTTAGACTAACTTTTATGATTAATTCTTTACTAATATGATGAGATCTAATTGAGTCAGAGATTTCATGCACCTAGAGAAAGGTATTTTGTACGTTACAGATTATTTCTCATGTTTTACTGAGTGGCATCTCCTCAGACAACTTTTAGCTAGTGATGAGTTATCTCAGGTGAGACACTTTGAGGATGGAATCAAGTATGTCATCTTATCATAGGTGTATGTCTTTTTCCTACCTACCTTTTCTGAGATTGTAATACGGCTCCTATCAACGAGCATAATCTGAGAGAAGTTGATATCACTAGGCATAGAGGTTTAGTGTTGAGGCATGGAGGTAGTTCTTCTAGTAGAAGGAAGCATAACTTTGAGGATTTTAATTAGATTAGTGTTGGGTAGATTATCTATACTGGAATCTTCATTATATGACATCAGTGTGAGAGGTTGGGGAATTTGAACCCTCGGTGTGATAGAGACTCTCTTGAGTGTCATGCCTATGGATGTATGGGGTATATTCAGAAATTTTTTCGAACATTTCCACCTACATTAGGTAGAAGAGGATCTATACCAACTTAAACTTCAGTAGTAGGATCTTTTTTTGTCATGTCAAGAATGGATTTAGAGTAGAGTCGGTAGGAATAGCTGAGGAGGAGGTCATGGTTGCTAGAATTTTGATTATCAACGTCAACAGAAAATACCTACTTAGGGAAGTCTCACTACAGAACAGGGTAATGGATCAAGTTAGATGCATGATTTATAGTGTATAAATGAAGATCAGAGTGTAGAACCATCTAAATTATGAGGTAATATTGTATTATCCTCCACTATTGTATCTTCTTTATTAGATATAGTTCCTTTACCTCTTTCTCAATTGTGGAAATTCTCAGGTTGGAAATTTAGAACTACTGTGGTGTACTGACCTTGGATACACCATCGGGAGTATGATCAGAGGTCATATGCCAATGTAGGGACTTCCCCCTTGAGGTAGGAAGTTACCCCTTCTTATGGGACATCTTATTACTAAAGATTATAGGTTTTGAGGTTATTATCAGAATGTATTGTTTGGTTCAATATTATACCTATTTGGACTACTATTTCCATAGGGTGTCATTTACATAACTAGAGCACAACAACTATCTTCACAAGGGTGAGTTAAATGACTAGGCTAGTAGAGTTGGACCAAAGAATCATGGGATAGGTGGAGTGATCACCCATATTTCTAGTCTCTTCAAGGATGATCAGGAAATATATCTGGCAGATTTTCCTTCCTTAGTAGATTGTTTTAGGGATTTTTTTCCATAATGATTTTTCAAGATTACCTCCTGAGAGAGTGGTAGAGTTTATGATAGATCTTTTACAAGAGTATCTCTAGTATCTATTCTTATGTACATGATGGGACCTACTAAGCACAAGGATCTCAAGATACGGTTAGAGGATCTCGAGTCTAAATCTTTTATCTGACCTGGTACTTCCTCTTGGGGTTCACCCATGATTTTCTCCAATAATGTGAATTTCACTCTTTGCTTATGTCTGGATTACCAATGGTTGAAATAAATTATGGTAAGGAAATGGTATCCACTACCCTAGAAAAATGATCACTTCGACCAACTCTTAGGAGCTAGGGTATTTTCGATGATTGACCTGACATCGAGCTGTCATCAGGTACGAGTCAGGCCTTCATATATACCATGTATGGATTTATGAATTCAGTATGGTTTATATGAGTATCTAGTTATTTTTTTTGGTCTTATTAACTCACCTTCAATTTTCATGGATTTTATGAATAGGGGTTTCCCCCTATCTATATTCCTTTGCTGTGGTTTTCATGGACGACATCTTAGTGTATTCACATACTCATAGAGACCATGCTCGACACCTCGATATCATTTTTAATACACTGATAAAATTTTATATATATGATAATATTTCTATGACACACATCTATATTGGAAAATTCCCCTTATTGGGTCATATTATCTCAGGATTAGAAGTATCAATTGACTTAGAGAAAGTGAGTGTTGTGGCTTCCTGGGGGTATCCCAAGAACGTGTTTGAAATTTGAAGTTTCTTGGGGATAGTTAGTTATTACAAGAGTTTTATACAAAAATTATCATGACTTTATTCAGATCTTAATGGTCTTGAAAATAATTATTTGAAGTTACTATGCTCAAAAGCGTGTGGGAAGACCTTTCAGAAGTTGAAAGGAAGGCTTACCTTAGCATCGATTCTGATTCTTCTAGATACTAGAAGATGCTATATAGAGATTTATAATGCATCTGGAATAATACTAGGTGTATTAATGATATAGTATGATATATTCATTGAATTTGGATCTTTTTAGTTGATCCCACATGAGATAAACTACCTAGTGCATGACCTCGAGCTAGCGGCAGTTGTTCATGCCTTACATTGTTGGAGACACTATCTATTTGGTGAGAACTTTTTGGTCTATATGGACCACAGGAGCCTCAAATATATGTTTTCATATAATTTCATGAATCTTAGATAGTGAAAATGGGTTGAATACCTTTAGTCATTTCACTTTTAGCTTTCCTATATTCCTCAAAAGGCCAATGCGGTAGCCGATGCACTGAGTCAAAAAACTCAGGCATAGGTCATACATAGAGACAGTGATGAATAGAAGTTTAATGACCACTTTTATAAGATGTTTCTTTATTTTCATGAGGTTCATGATCATTCTTACCTTACATCCTTAATAGTTACCTTCTCACTCCTTGATAGGTTGAAGATAAAGTGGTTTTCTAATTCTAAAGGTTTTGTTCACCAGGAGATTATTTCTAGTGAGGACCCACCTATGGATTGGTCTGTCGATGGAGATAACATCCTATGTATTCATATACATGTCTGGGTTCCTAAAGATATGATAGAGGAACTGATGAGTATGTCCCACACTTCTCAGTGGTTTGTTCATCTATGAATCACCATGATGTATTGAGATATGTGATGCCAGTATTGGTTGTCCGGGATAAAATATCAGATAGTAGGTTTTATCACCAGGTGATCCACCTACTAGTGGGTGAAGGTGTAGAACTAGTTAAATACTAGCTTGTTTCATCTATTACCAGTCCCAGGATAGAAATGGGAAGATATTTAATTGATTTTTTAGTCATCTTACTGAGGTCACCTCATGGTAGCGATGCTGTTTGGGTAGTCATGGATCGACTAACTAAAGTATCCCACTTCCTTCCTATCCGAGAGACTATCTCAGTTGATAATATGGGATGATTGTTTGTCCATGGTATCATATAGCTAAATTAGGTACCTCTTACCATCATTTAAGATATGTATTCTCATTTCACATGGAGTTTTTTGAAGGGTTTATAGAGAGCTATGGGTACACAGGTGATTTTTAGAACAACTTTTCACCCTGAGACTAATGTTCAGTCAGAACAGACAATAAAAGAGCTAAATGAAATTATTCTAGAATATTCCATTTATTTAAGTGGTTATTTGTATAATCATATCACTATCATAAAGTTCTCTTACAATAATATATTTTAGGTGATGATACAGATGGATCTATATGAGTCCTTGTACAGTAGGTTGTGTCATTCACCCTTGTGCTGGTTAGAGGTTGGAAAGGAAGCAATACTAGGTCATTGTCTTGTTTAGGATACCTAAAAGAAGGTTCAAATAATCAGAAATAATATTTATATTACTCATTATACATATAAATTTCTTGTCGATCATCATAAATTACCTCTAGAGTTTGAATTCGAGGATCATTTTTTATTACAGGTATCACCCAGACATGGGAATAGACAGATACAAAGGCAAGGAAAGATTTTAGCTCTATTTTTTAGGCCATTTGATATTCTGGATAGATTTGGGATGGTATCCTATTGGTTGATACTACCTCATAGGTACCATTCCATGCATGATTTCTTTCATGTTTCATGGCTCCACCATTACCATGTCAGCTCCTCTTAGACTTTTGATCCCATGGAGGTTAAGTTAGATGTTGATACTTATTTTGAGGAGTATCTAATATCCATCATTAACCAAAGAATGAAGGCTATATTAGGCTGGGATATCCCTTTAGTATGGGTGATATGAAATCACATTCATGTACAAGATGATACTTGGTAGTGGGAGGCCAACGTACGTGCTCAGTGGTTGGAGTTGTTCTCAGACATCATTTTGCCTCCCATATAAGCTGAACTTAGGGAAAAAAATACTTTAAGAAGGGGAGACAATAAGAACCAAATTTTTATATATGGTATAGATTATATTGTTTTTGATTAAACTCTTTTTTATGTTTTTTTTATTAGACCCTAAGTCAGTTCGTAGTCCAGTTGGGTAGTTTTTAGAAAGGAAGAGGTGGGTGGGTTGTAGGTTGGTTGCAGGCCAAATACACGTTGTGTAATTGGAAAAAATGTAGTGTATCAATTGAATGATGTGTAATGGTCTGGGAAAAACCATTTTCATCATGTAAAGGTTTTTTTCCAGGGAGTAATTCCTTGATATTTACATGATGTCTAAAGCATTTATATGCCTTATAAATGCTTAAGTTAGTTTTTTTAAAATAGATGTAGGGCCTATATTTTTGACTGAAGGCCTCAAATCCTCCCTTTTATCTCACATAGAAGAACCCAAGGAAGTCAATACCTGAGATTTGATCATTTTTAATTGTCCAGTCTCTGATTCCAGATTTTTATATCTAATTTTATATACACTGGTGAGATCTTATTTCATCTTTCACCTTTCATCGTTTCTCTTCTCCTCGACTGAGTTATCTTGGTGAAGGCTCGTATGCCCTATTTGTAGGGTCTTGATTCATTATTTAGTTTTATTATTATATAGTCTAATCTAAGGGTCGATACTAGAAGAGAAGATTACTACATTCCTAAGGTAGTTGATCTTTGACTTTTCCCAAAAATTCTCATTATTTATAAACTTTCGTTGTTGTGTGTATGCCGGTATCATCAGGCATTTCCTATTGAATTCATATTACATTCTTATAATCATCAAACTCATGTTATATATCCACTAATATATATATATATATATATATATTCATCACATCATCAGAGGTTGTGATCTCAACACCCACCACCCCAATTAGGTTGTTTCCTTATTTACACCTTGGTAATCCATGGTGGGTTTATCTACAGAATCGTTCGGTTGAGTTTGGACTTGAACTTGGTAAGGTAAGTGTTTTAATTAATAAATGAACCTATTAATTTATAAATGGAAAGTATGTTATTGATATAAATTGATCCTTCAAAGGTATGTTTTTTAATTTAATAAATGAATCCTTAACTGTTAAATTTCAAGTATATTTATAGATATCACTTGGTCTAGTTAATTATAACAAAATGGTAATTGGTTGCAGGTCTTTATCCATCCTTTTCATGATTATAAAAGGTAAAGGAATGAACATAATAAATGATTAATTAATTAATGTGGTAATTTTTTGTATTTCCTTAACCCCCCCCCCCCCCCATGATTATGAAAGGTAAACGAATGAACAAAAGAAATTATTAAGTAATTAATGTTATAAATGGTTTCATGTCCTTAATAAACCTTGTCCAATTAAAGAAAGGTATGAAATGATCCTAATAAGTTATTAAATGTAATGAGTGTTACATGGCCTAATTAAATAATAATTTATGTATAAGGTGACTATTTCATATGGACCTTTTAATCTTTCTAAGATTGGTTAGAGTTGAGACAACCTTATATTCTAGAGGGAATTCCTTGTGCACTTAGAAGAATCCATTCTAATTCATGGAGCCGATTTCCAAGGGAGATACCCACCTTAAAACATGGATTGTGTATACTAGTGGATGGCTTTCATGACACTGTAGGATCTCTTTACTATCTTGAAGATATTTAGATAACTCAAAAACTCTCCTTGGATCCATCTTGATGTCTTCTAACATGTGGCGCTAAGGATACACCCCATTGGGACTAAAAAAAGATTATCCCATGCTTACCTTGGATGATATCTATGGAATTAGTTAGAATATATTATAATGGAATGCCTTGGGCGATGCTCCTTGGATTACACTCAGACCCTTTTTCCAGACTGCATGTTATTACTATGAGTTGGATCGAACCCTAAGGTCAGAGATTCCTTGTTTATTACCTTAGATCCTCATTCATTATTATCAGTACTATAGGATGTCTTGGTTATTACACTGGTTCCTATTTACTATTATCATCACTATAGTATGCCTTTGTTATTACCTTGGATTCTTTTTACTATCATCATCATCACGGGATGCCTTAGTTACACCTTGGATCCTTCCACTTTATTTCTATTATATATAGTTTGGTTGACACTTATTATAAACAAACACATAAATAATTAAATGATTACATGTTCAGACATCAGCTAAGGATGAATCATTTATTGCAATATTTATATTACTGTATTTTCTTTACTTCCATATATATATGCACATTGTTTCAATTTATTTTCAAAAACAAGATTGTATAGATGTCATTGGTGATGGCCTACTGAGATTTATCTCATAACCAATCCAAGTCATACGGTAACTAGGAAAATTAAAAGTATATGTGTGTTAATAAGGGGAATCATCCTACTTTTGACACCTCATCTTTCTTGATTTCTTTAGAATGAAGCTTGGTAGAAGATGATCGAGGGAACGATCAAGATGTTGGATAGTTTTTGGCTTCTTTTTTATTCTTCTATATAGAATTATTTCATGCTACTTTATATCAATTTTTTCCCTTAATTATAGATTCATGGAATATATTACCATAATTTTTATTATGATTCAGTTTCTAGTTCATGAGTATTATTATCTTATGCTTGAGTTGTTTATCATTTATGTCTGTTTTCGTTGAGTTATATATTTACCTTATGCTTACTCTATTTTTATCTACATATTATATCTATTTTTATTCACTCCAGTTATGAGGGAATATTCTCCTCAAGGACACGTCATAGTCCCTCATTATTAGTTGGTAGCATATTGTGTATGGGGAGGCATGCTTGAGGCTATGTGGCCCACTAGATCGGGGTACTTTTGAGTGGAACCTGGGTCCGGATGTCACATGGTGGGTGGGATGAATAAATATAAACAACTAGAGGATAAAAAATATGGTTTATAATCAGTTACTATTGATGTTTGTTGATTGTTGGGGTGGTAATCTAGTGTTTAACACACCTCATAACCCTGCATGAAACCAAGGATCAAATCCTAGAAGTGGAATATTTTTGGGATACTGTAGTAGTACTTTAGTAAGAACTATACTGGTATTGTATAATCTAGAACTATTAATCTAATTCGGGACTTTGGACCAATGATTTAAGCTTTCGATCCATAGGGACTTTTTCACATCAGGCCTCTAGGCCACCTCAGGCCGCTAGGCCATGGGCTTTAAGGACACATGACCATGAAGCAGTTCGAAAAGACCACATAGAAGTAGGCCCCATAAGAGGATTATATAAATTCAGCATGCACCATAGTAGATTTAAATTTATTAGAATAATGATAGGGTATGATAATATCCATCATTACGAGAAATTGTACATATCTTCACGGGATAATGTTAGTCGATCAGCTATATAAGGTGGGAATCTATGTGCCTTCAATGATGTAGATACTAAGGTGGGGCAGTTCAAGTGTAGGAAGTTCCTTGGGCCTATAGGTCATGTATTATTCCTTGTGCCTTTAAGACTTCATGTCATGTACTAGGCCTTTTTCATTTGGTCCCATAGGTCATGCAAGGGTTCCCTCTCAACCTATTTTAAAAAGATGATTATCCCAAAATAAATAAATAACTTGAATGTCTTTTGGCCAGGTTGACCACCACCTGAATTTTTTCGATTGGGGTGCATGATAAATCACTCTCCAATGTGAATTAGGGTCCACTATAATTGATAACAATATTATAGTAGATAATATAAAGTTTGAGGCATCTAACTAACTACATCAAAGAGTATAATTTTATATCTATCCTTATAAATCTTTATATGTTGTGCCTTATTTATATTCCACTACATACATGGTGAGTTTGGGAATCTATATTTAGTGGATCAATTATTTATCAAGTTTAATAGGTGGGTTAAAATAGGGTAACTTGTAAAAAGAAAAAGAGATAACTGATTCATCCCCTCCCCCTCTATGTTATCCAACTAGAAATGAGGGCTTTATTAAGTAATGAAATACGGAACCCAATAGATATGTTTTATTAAGATTGATCTAAATACATAGTTGTATCCATATCATATGATCTAAAATATTAAATCCTATTCAGGTGAGTTGATTACCAGAGGAATCATGAGATTATTTTTAAATTTATTAAATATATTTCCATATTTCTCATCAAAAACAAATTTCCTATCTTTTTTTATCAATTAAGAAAGGGAGGGAAAAATATTACTCAATTCATGAATGAAATAATGTAAAAGTATTTTCCTTTGTCATACCATTAAATTGTATTTAACATAATTTAATAAAATATTGTTTTCAATACAATGATGAAAGAAAATATATAAAATGTGTAGGCACTCATAAAAGTGTTTCTTACAGATTGTAAAATCATTTATGGAAACTTCCATGTAATAATCATGATAGGTAAAAATATATATAATCATGCATTGTTAGAAAGTGCATATATCCTTTAATTAAGAAAATAAAACCATTTTATATGTAAATATTCTAAAATATTAGGTAAAGTTTGAATTTTTTTTATCCTTGATAGAAATGTTAATATGAAAAATTCTAGACCCACAATTTTAGAAATAGTAGTTATACTTCCCCACTAACTTCTCAAGTGTTAATTTAATGAATGATCATGGGAAATGATTCATCCTAGTGTATTGGATTAATTAGTGATAGTCTATATAGACACTCAAACTATTTTTCACCTGGTTCAATACCAGTACATTATTCTCATTTTTATTGACATTTTTAAAAAAAACCTACACTAAGTTAATTCATTGGTGATTAGAATTTAAATAAATAATTACATAAGTCAATAATTTACTATCCTCTTTTAATAAAATTAAGAAGGTTAGGTTTCAATGCACTTTTTTATGCCTTATTGGTTTAGCATTATCTTATTATAATTTAAAATTCATGTAAATGTTTTGCATAATATTAGAAATTTCAGTAAGTTCCCATCACAATGCTTGAATGTACTTTTTCAAATGGTTAAGAAATATCAATTCATTTTATGATAGAGGTGATATAGTAATGATAACATACAACATATTTACATTTCCTTTATATAAAAACATTATAATTAGAGATAGTGGTTCCAATTGAGGTAGTTTTTGGATAGATTGGAGGAAATAAGAAATGTGGAGGTTTATAATTGAAACTATATGAATAATGGTAAAATAATAAAAATTGGAATTATCTTCTATAAGCTATATAGAACCATCAATGGTCATTGTTGATGGAGATATTCATGCCTTGTATATATATACATAGGATATATATATATATATAATGGATTGAATGAAAATTGTGATTTGCATGTAGAAAGGTGGTATCATTTACACTACCTATGATAATAGTTATCGTTTTGAAATTTTGTTCATCCACACGAATATAATTTAATGCAGTGTTTGATTTGTTGAAAATTTCAAGAGTAAACTCATACAATGCATTCATTTTGTAAATGGTATTTATTAATGAATTTTAACACATGAATAAATAAGACAACCCAAGGATATTCCTTTAGGATTATAAATTATACATCTATATGATGGTTGTAGTGTGTATTACTTCTTCACACTTGGATAGAAATCCCTGAAACTAATAGATCTCTTTATCTTCCTTCATTGTATATTGAGATACTATAATACCGTGAAGAGAATATGGATCATATATAAACGTTGGATGATTACACACAACTTGTGGATACCTATGGAGGTTGGATGATTTTGTTTTAAAATTTGGTGATCTCTATCATAATAATCAAAAAAATATCAAAAGGTTATGGTCGATCATTGTTGTAAGGTATCTGTGTTTTATAGTATTCTTCAATTCAGTATTTTATACATTGTTTCATACTATCTTTCATGGTAGATCCTTGGAAAAGGGTTTTTAATCACTTCCCCTTGATCTGATAAAAGTTAATCAACTCCAACAAAACTCTTAAGTGGTATTAGAGGGATATATGCTTAATTTATATTAAATAATGGATGGAAATAAAGAGAAAATTGAAAAACAATGCACCATCTCATGTTTCTGGAAATCTTATTTTGTAAATGAACTACCATTACATAGTTCGGTAGTGTAAAGGTAACTATGACCTTACCCTTATACAGTTGACATGTGTAAGGGTAACTAAGGATTTACCCTTACACAGAGTGGTCTGTATAAGGTTCATCTCACCTTACCCTTACATAGATCAGTCTACATAAGGGTAACATGATCTTACCCTTACGTGTAATAGGTTACATAAGGGTATGATAATGTTTAACCTTAGGTGTATTTATCCTTACATGGCACGATGGTACATAAGGGAAATCTAGTTTTTACTAAAGCCTCTTAAAGGTAAGTGGCTGCATACCATTACGCAGAACATGGCTACGTAATAGTTATACCCTTATGTAGTGAGGTTTCTTGTAGCTGTATAAAAATAAGATGGTGTCTTACCTTTACACAGAAGTTCTATAAGGCTGAGTAAATGTATATAATGAATTAAACTTATGTTAGTTCTTCACATGAGGGTATTACCCTTACATAGAGTGTCTATATAAGGGTAAAGGGAGTATAGCCTTACGCTGGAATGGGTTTCTACATATGGGTAAACATATAATTTGTTATATATTATTTTTAATATATAAAATGAATTTAATGATTTTTAAAATGGTTATAAATAATTATAAATTTATATTGGGATATTTTAATTTATTAAAGATTTATAATTAATTGATTGTAAATGGTTTATAATTAATTAAATATATGTTTATGAAACTTTTAAACCAAATATTAAATATTAATATTTAAAATAAATTTTAACAAAATTATATTGAATGACTTATGATCTATAAATAAAAGTGTTTATGTTGAAATCATAATTGATAATTTATAATGGGTTATAATTTATGAAATAAGGCCAAAATATAAAATGTTTATATTTAAATTAATAATTGTTCATAATTAATAATTTTGAATTATTTGAAATAAAAGGGGGGATTATTTATATATTATTTAAGCCACATCAAATGTGTTTTGATGATTGATATGATCATGTTTTAAATAATTATTAAATATGTTATATTAAATTATCTAAAATTTTTACAGATTATAAATTGAATTATAAATTATTTATAGTTTAAAAAATATCATATATTTAAAAGGTAAATACCATATAATGATAAATACAAAAGAGTTCATATTGAAATTAATATAAAATTTTTATATTCAAAATTATATAATATCTATATATAAAAGAGTTCATATTGAAATTAATTTAAAAAAATTATATCCAAAATTATTTAATTTCTATAATGGTAATGATAAAAATTATAAATGAGTTTATAATTATATTTTATTTATGAATTTTTAATAAATTTTTATTTCATTATTAAATATTTGAATTTCTCATTTATTTAAAATTTTATTCCGTACTATATTCAAGTTTAGTAAAATTTTTATGAAATGATAATATTTTTTTCTTTATTTTAATTATTAAAATACTTATAGATATAGATTTTCATTACATGATAGGATTGCATCTATAATGAATTTCGTTTTTATCTACCCTGACCTTGGTTTGTAACTAAATTTATTAGCTTGAATTATGTTTTTGAAAATAGTTTGTTCATATTTTCTGTTAGAGTTATAAGAAATTATATTATCTCCTAAGTAAAGTGTCCCCAAATAGAGGGACATGGGGTCAAACTACCTACCTACATAATGGCTTATGCCTTGTCTAGGAAATTGAATAGGGATGGTTATCTATCACTTTGTGATTACTCATGTGGAGATTTTAAAATTTTTTATAATTATTTTCCTTTAAATGAAGTGTTCATGTACATTATACATATGATTTATCCAGATATGTATGAATAAGTTTGACTTCTAATTTAGAGTGAGTAACATAAACTTGTGGGTTGAGTAAATAGTTAAACAAAAATATGGTTTTAACATATTGATTAGGTGAGGGAAAAGGATTCAAAACTAAATTATTAGAAGAGTGCATACATAAAAATTGAACAACATGAGATAATATGATGATATTAAAATACCCTTTAAGTAATAAGTGTGAGATTCATTCAAAAGAGACAATTGTCAAGACATCAATTGTCCAACAAGGTAGCTTAATTCCATAGTCGGGTACCCCTTCATTATCTCATGTAAGGAAAGAAAGTAATAATAGATTCTATATTGATTTTTGGGTAGTTTTGTTCCATATTTAGGTGCCCCTATATTTTACTTGGTTGGATTTTTTTTGGCATTTTATTTAGGTAACAATTTGCTGGAAAGCATTAATGGTTATGATACTAGAAAAATGGAGTTAATTTTATCCATATTATGGATTGAAAAAAGGTTTTTCCACTCAGGTTTCCAATAATAATATATTATATGATTGGTTTGGGGTCCTACCTAAATAATTAAGTGGTGAGATGGATTCTCTAGTTGACTAATTTATTAGTGAAATATGGATCTTATCCCACTAATGGTTATAGTAAATTTCAATGGGGTCATCATTTTAGTGGGATCCAATTTAATAGAATTCCTTATTAAATGGTTAAAAATACATGATACTAATCTACTAAAATCTTATTTTTTAGATAAATATCATCATTATCATAAAGATAAACTTTTTAAACAATTCATAAAAGTAAAATATTAAAGTAAACTACTACTGATAATAATAACATAAGAAAATTTATTAAACTATATTGGTGATTTAAGAAAAGTTCTTAATGAAACTTTTATATGTTAGAATAGTTCCTTCCTTGGTAACCAAGTGTTTAAATTTTTCAATAAGTGATAATATATGCTTATGGAAACATAGAGTGATTAATTAAAGGTTTAAAAGTTAATAGATTCTAAATCGAAAAATTAATATTATTATCCACTCATATACTTAATATGACTGGGTACATCATTGATTTAAGGAATTTTAGTCTCATATACTCAATGTGATTAGGTATGCCACATGATATTCAATATGATTGAATATTTTAATAAGACTAAAGGTATCTTTAAAAATATAATGGTTATAAAAAATAATTATATGATATTAATAGATATATAATATCAACTGTATGTTTTACAAAGTGTTGTAAATATAAAAAAAATGTCGAAAGAGAAAATAATTAAAGTTTAGAACCTATGGTTTTCTTTCAATTAATAGAGAAAATGAGTTGCTTTATTGATAAATTAGACACTTCAATCTTAGATGAATTTTATATAATATGTATAATATCTCATTTTTATCTTGGGAAGAGCATAAGAAAAATTGTTTTTTAATAAATTGAGATGAAGTGTTTTTTATACACATAGTTATGATTTGTTCAGTTCTATAACATACTTTAAGGAATAAATAAAAATGTCTTGTTTACATTAAGTAATTTATCTTATTATCATCGATGGAAACCTAAGGTTTTCATAAAAGAATAGATATAATTCAATATGGTTGTATTATCCAATATATACCGAAAAAGGTTTATAAAACTCCATCGAATTTCCATGTTAGGTATGGATGTTATAGAAATTAATTCTTTTATTTTGAATGATGTGTGATATCGAATTTATATTTTACAAAAACTTTTAAATATATTGGATTTAAAAATAAAAGGAAAAAATTTTGGAGCTTGTATTTTATATTCATGAGATGTATTAAATAGTTACTACATCAATGATTTGAATGTAAAATATTTTGTCAAGCACAAACAAATATAAGTAAAAGATATGTATCTTTAACTCATTTATTTTATGTGATATGAGTATTTATTTGACTATAAATAGTTTTTGTGAACAATTATGAGATGATTAATTGTATACACTTAGTTTATGATTCATCCATTTATATAAATGTTTTGAAAATAAGATATGGGTAAAAGTGTTTTATCTAGGATAAAAGTTTTATCCAAGTATTTATTAAAATATACATAATTGTGTTCCGACTACCTATTAGTGTTATATTCTAATAAAGTATTTATTTTAAATGAAAAATACTCATAACATATATAATACCATATATGATATGGAAATAATAGCTTATTTATTTAATATTCCTACTTAAATAAAATAAATGTTATTTCCTAACACAAAAGGATTTTTGATTCTCATAAAGATAATTTGAAAAGAACATAGTGTCTAAGAGGATAGTGGGAGTATCTTTGTAAATATAGAAATTTAAAATTAATAGATAAAGGATAACACCAATCTTAATTTTAAGTGTTTTCCACTTAATGTCCAAAAATATTTAGGATACGTTATGGTAAATAAAAACCTAAAGTGTTACATTAAGTTAACATTTAGATAATGGTTTTCATTATTATAATAGACTAAGATTAAAGTTTTTTTCACTCAATATAATAAATTATTTTGGGAATTGTGATGATAAATAAAAATTTAAACAATTACATTTAATTTTCATGAATAGTAAAAGATGTTATTTTTTATAGGATTTTACCAATAAAATTTATAAATTGAATTACAATTAATATCCTAAAAGATTTTTAGGATATGATACCAAAGAGAAATGTAAAGGGTTGCATTAGTTTTTGTAACAAAGTGTTGTCATGTTATCCTAAAAGAGTTTAGGGTGTGGTGGTAAAGGAAAATGTAAGAGTCACATTTAGTTACAACATTAAATTGATTTTTAATTTATCCTAAAAAAGTTTAGGACTAATAAACAATAATGTATGTAGTTACATTATTTCATGAAAATATTGATGTAATAGGATTCCAAGGATGATGATGATGAACAGATATAGAGTTTAAAGTATAAAAAAAGTTAGGATCATAAAATTTGATGCAGTGAAGTTGAAGAATTTTTTATATGTTCAAGAAGTTGAATAGTTAGGAATATGATTCCTAAATCTCACCATTATTAAAACTATATTACTTCATATATGATTTTCACTACAGAGTTTAGTGAGAGGTTTTTATCATGTGGTCACAATGAGATGTAAATTGGATTAAAAATGATGTAATGTGCTAACAAACCCCCAAAAATATTTAGCGAACATAAGGAAGATATGGTAGTTTATCATATATGATTTGATAAAACAACACTTATATTAGGTTTCTTAAATATTATTAAAGAATTTAAGAATATTAAAATATATCATATTAAAAGAAACATCAATATTATCACTCTTTTACATTGGCTACATAAATTTATATATATATATATATATATGTATATATGTATATATATATATATACAGACACACACACATATATATATATATTATGAAGCTTAATGATAATTTACCTCTCAAATAATAACTTTGATTTTATCCATAACTGATGTTAATGATTAAATATGATAGGTTATGAAGACATGTTAATCCTAGTGTGAGTAGGATTCTTGTATATATATTTAGAATATTACCATGAGGGAAAAATAATGAATATGATTCTTTATGTGACCTAGATTACCTAAAAAGTATAACACATGGAGTGTCATACAAAGAGTGTTTTTCATCCACAACACTTGTGCACAATAACTTCCTACAGACACATATTTTGTCTCAACTGTTGACAAGGATACTAAGTGTTGTTTCTTAACAGACCATGAAACTAAATATTTTCATAAAAAGTGACAGGTTCCTGAGGTGATTTTCTATCTAATCTACAACTTCAAAATTCAGTATCTGAATATAAAATTAAATTAAAATAAGAAGTTTTTAGATATAGAAGATATTAAAAACAGTTTCTTTTAAATATCTAAAAATTCTTTCGATAGCACTTAAGTGATATTCTTTAGGATTTTATTGAAATCTTGCACAAAGACATATTGAGTACATTATATCTAACCAGGTAGTAGTAAGATATAATAAACTACCAATCATACCTCTATATAACTTTTTGTCATCTAATTTTCTAGTTCCATCCAAATCAAGTTTTATATTAGTACACATAGGAGTTTTATATGTCTTGTTGTTTTCAAGTAAAAATTTCTTCAGTAAATTAGTAATGTATTTTCTTTTATTCAAAACATTTCCAAAATATTTTTGATAAATTTTAATTCCTAAAAATAAATTTAGTTCTCCCATTATACTCATTTCAAATTCATTTTTCATTAAGTTTGAAAATTCATGAATTTTTTTTTATTTTTTGATCCAAAAATTACATCATTATTATAATTTTGAACCAATAAAATATTAGAGTTTACATTTATATTAAATAATGTCGGATCTTCCATTCCAACAGTAAAATAATTTTTCAAAATAAAGGAGCTTAATCTTTCATACCAAACTCTAGGTGCTTGTTTAAGGACATAAAGATCTTTAGTAAGTTTAAAAATAGAATCTGGTTTTTGAGAATTTTTAAAACTAGGAGGTTTCTCAACATAAACTTCCTCCATTAAATAACCATTTAAAAAGGTATACTTAACATCCATCTGAAATAATTTAATGTTTATATGAGATGCATAGGCTAAAAGGATTCTAATGGATTCTAATGTAGCTATAGGTGTAAAGGTATCATCATAATTTATACCTTCTTCCTGATTATATCCTTTAGTTATTAGTCTTTCTTTATTTCTTGTTATTATTCCTAGATCATCTTTTTTATTTCTAAAGACCAATTTAGTTCCTATAACTGGATTGTTTTATAGTCTTTCAACTAAATTCCAAACATCATTTCTCATGAACTGATTTAGTTCTTCTTGCATTTCTATCATCAAACTTTCATCAACTAAGGATTATTATATTGTATTAGGTTCTAATTGGGATAGAAAGGCAGAAAACTCAATTGTATTTCATATATTTCTTCTAGTCCTTATTTCTGTATCTAGGTCTCCTATAACAGTTTCTAAAGGGTGATTCATTAGGGTTCTAGATTGTCTAAGTAATTCACTATTAGGTTTATCAGTGTCATGTTCTTCTAAAATGGACTAAATTTTATTTGTATCTTTTTCAAAATAATCTTTCAAGTTCTCAAGTATCTTGTTATCATTAGAGTCAGATTTGTCAATTTGATCATTCCTTTTCTCAAAGGGATCAGATTCATCAAATTTCAAATGAACTGATTCTTTAATAATCCTTGACTTTTTATTAAAATTTCTATAATATTTGGAAGTTGTATAATATCCTAAAAAAATTCCCTCATTAGATTTTGGATTGAATTTACCAATAATTTCCTTGGGGTTTAATATATAAACCTCGCATCCAAAAACATTAAAGTATTTTACATTAGGTTTTCTTCTATTCTAAAGTTCATAGGGTGTTTTTTTAAAATTGGTCTGATTAAAACACTATTCATTTTATAATAGGTTTTTCTTACATATTCTACCCATAAATTGGTAGGAAGACTGTATTCATTTAGCATAGTCCTAGATATTTCCTAAATAGTTCTATTTCATCTTTAAAAATTTTCATTTTGTTGAGGTGTTCTTGATGTAGAGAAGGAATGTTTAATACCTAAATTTTAGCAAAAAAAATTGAATTCCTAATTCTAAAATTCTCCACCATGATCACTTATTAATGAAATTATTTTAAAACCATTTTCATTTTGAACAGCTCTGAAAAAACATTCAAATATATTAAAATCTTATTTTTTATATTTTAGAAAATATGTCCATATAAATATTGAATAGTCGTCAACTAAAAAATATACATATAATATACCAGCCAAACTTTCTATTCTTGAATATTCATGAAAATCCACATGGATAAGTTCTAGAGGTTTAGATGTAGAAATTTTGTTAACAGATTTGAAAGATGATTTGTGCTACTATCCAAGTTGATATGCATTACAAAATCTATCACTATCAAATTTAAGACTAGGTAAATCAGAAACTACTTGTTTCTTAGATAATTTATGTAAATAATATATATTGAAATGTCCATGTATTCTATGATAGAACCAAGATTCATTTGTCTTTGTAGTTAAACAATTTAATTTTTGTTTATATAAAGAATTTAAGTTCAGAGAATAAACATTATCTGTTCTGGGTGCTCTAAATATAAACAATTTATCTTTAAAAATAAAAAAAAAATTGTTGGAAAATAAAAAAAAATAACCATCATTACATAGTTTAGAGATACATATTAGGTTGTGATTGAATCCTTGAACATAGAGTACTCTATTGATTGAGACAACTTATGGTTCCAATGCCAATTATTTTACCTTTGGCATTGTCACCAAATGTGACTAAACCTACATCCTTTTGAGTTAAGGTTTTATGGTTCGATAATCTCCCACTCATATGACTAGATCAGCCAATGTTTATATACTATATTTCAGTTCGGCTTCTGTGACCTACTTCCCGCAAAGATATTAAATCAAAAGTTTGTTTTGGTACCCATATTTTATTGGGTCTAGTAGTGTTAGCTTGCAAAGATCTTTGAATCCAGAATTTCTTTGTTTTTCTATAATCAATATTATCATATAATTATCTTTCAATAAAGGATTTCTTAATCCCACTTATTTGAGGTTGCCTTAAATAATAGTTTTTAGATATGTGAACTTTTTTCCACGGTAGTTGAAAATTATACCTTTTGTACTTGGAACAAAATAGTTCTTATACAGTTTGGGTTTCTCACCTTTACTGCCTATTCCATATCTCTCATTTTTAATCAAATTCTTTCCATGAATTTTATTTAGTGAGTTTTCTCCTTTTGTAAAAACAAGAGCTATATTTTATATTTATCTACTTCTGTTTGCAGTGTTTTTATTTTAGTTTCATTATCTATATATTTTGTGTTTGATAAGTTATATTTTTCAATTAACTGTTGATGTTGTTTTAGTAGAGTCTATATTTCTCTTAAAATATCTATGTGAATATTTTTCAGTGATTTATGTTTCTTAAATAAGGAATCACGTTTCTCTTCAAGCATATTGTAGTAGGCTGTAAGTTTATCATCTGAGCAACTAGAACTAGAATCTGAATCAGATGAGTAATAATATTTTACCTCATCAACTTATATCATAAAGAACATATTTTCTTTTAGATTCAATTATTCCTTTTTTAAGTCAGACTTTGATGAGTTGTTGGTGTCTTCAGAAACACTGCAAGTAGCTTTCATCGCTCTTTTTTCTTTTTATTCATAATCATTGTTTTTAAAAAAATTATTTTTCTTTTCTCCTTGTAATTGAGGACAGTCAGGTCTTATGTAACCCATCTTTTTTTCATTCATAGTTTCTGACATCCTTTGGATCTTTCTCATCTCTCTTGAAAGATTTTATAAATCCCTTCTTCTTTCTGTAGAGTTTACTAAATTTCTTGGCTAACTGATCCAATTCCACATCTAAATCAGATGAATCAGAACATTATTGTTTTCTCTTGATCTCCTACTTCATATTTATTCTCTTATTTTTGGATGTGACTTTGAAAGAAGTATTTTCACTCTTGATCAAGACTTTATGCTCATTTTATTCATCTTGCATCTCATCTCCATACATCATCAGAGTTCCAATTAATTATATCATAGTTAGATCTCTGACTAGCGATAACTGTCTAATGGAAGCTGATATTCCATTCCATCTCGGTGGTAGTACTCTCCGTACTTTCAAGTATTGATCTACTTGTTTAATAGGATATCCCAAGGCAGTGATGTTTTTGAAAATCTCTCTGAGTATTCCACTCATTTTAGTAATGATTTCATCCTCAAACATTTTGAATAAATCAAATTTTAAGTTTATTGTGGCATACCTAATTTGTCTGGCATTGTCATTTCCTTCATAAGAAACTGCAATTGTCTGCCACATCTCATATGTAGTAGCACATTGAAATACTCATTTGAATTCATATGGAACTAGACCACAAATGATAGCATTCATATCTTTTGAATTTATGTCATACTCTACATCAGTAGTTGCACACAATGTTTCAGGTTTCTTAGGAATTTCATAAAGAGTAATAATTTTTTAATAGACTTTGTATCTAAGATTTTTCAGATAGATGGTCATACTTGACTTCCAACATCCATAGTTTTCACCATTGAAGTACGGAGCTATAACCATTAGCATTCCCTCTCTTATATCAGCCATTGTTCTCTAAGAATAATCCTTTGAAACTTTCTTCCTGATATAGCTTTTCAAAATAAATCCCTACATTTGATATCAATTGCTGGATCGGGTTATACCAAATATGCACAAGAGGGGGGGTGAATTGTGTCTTTTAAAATTTCATCGAGAATCATGATGATTGTGAAATATGTCCTTTAAATTTATCAGAATGTTTATGCAATGAAAAAATAAATAGATTTAAGGATGCATGGATGTATAGTGGTTTGGGGAATAGAAGGCCCCAAGTCCACTCCAACAACACTCTACTCCACGAGCTTGGGGATTTTCACTATCTGGTCCTCTTATCAATAGACCATCCATAATTGAGTACAAGAAAGTTGACACCTTTACAAGTTAAGGCTAAAATAGAGCCTTTTGGTTTATGCAAAAAACTGAATACATATCTTATTACAAGAAGCCAGTTACTGTAAATGAAAAGTGTATTTGTCTAAAAATACTTTCCAGATATTCATCACAATTGTAGCAGCACACAAATTGTAACATCTCAAGTAAGTAATGAATAATAAATATAGTTATCTATGTCTATTTATGAATTAGATAGTGTTTTAGAGGCTTAAAACGAGAATAAATCCAATCTTAAGCATGGAATACACTAATATTTTTAAAAGATTGTTTTACTGCCTTTTGGTGGAAAACCTTTTTTAAATAAAACTTTTGACAATTTTATAAGATATATTTGTCAAAATAAACTTATTATTTATGATTGGGACATTTAAACTTACTTTGGGTAAATTTTTGGTATTTTTCCGATAAAGTTCATTTTTAAATGAATAGTGAAAATGTTGTATTTTAATTCAAAACCTATTTTTAATCTAATTTATTTATATGATTAGATTATCTTTTGAATTGGTTTTAAAGTGAAATTATAATATATTTTTACCATTTAATCCAATAGTGGTCGTTGAAATTAATTTCACTTTGAAATTGGACTTAAACTAGAGTCAATCTTTTGATATATATTATTTCATAAAAACACGCTATTTGTTCGGACAGTGGGAATTAATTATTAAATTAATTATTGTAACTTATATGTTTTGAATTTTGTAAAATAGACATAATTTTTGAATTCAGAATATCAAATATATCTTAGGGTGAAGTTTTGGTATTTTTCTGAAAAAATTCAATTTTTGATGAATAGTAAAACCACTAAGTGGTACTTAAAAAAACTGATTTTTCGTTTAAATCAAATTTTACCACCTTTGTATTTTGAATTTCAAAAATCCGACATACATGGTTTTCATTAGGAAGTAAAATTTGGTTCAATGGGATTAAAATAATTTTTTGGTGAATAGTAACTTGTAAGTTTTTAATCGTGATTAGAGGTAATTAGTGTAGTTTAATGTAAAAATAATGTTTTAATAATATGAAATGACCTTGACACATGTCCTACCCTTATTGGATGTGTCATGGACGACCACGACAACCCATGGGTCGATTTTTGGGACCCCATGGAGCCACTTGGGTAAGATAATGACATTAATGCCTTTTATATAAAGTAAAAGTAAAAATGACACAAACATGTATTGTTTTACTAAAATAATTTTTACATGGGGTTATACAAGTCATATTTTTGACTATAAGTATTCATTGGAAAGATAAAAGGATTTATTAGGACATAGTATTTGTTTTATAATTTTTAGACATTAAATAAATTAAATTATTTATGACATCATGATGATGCAGTGATTACCTCATTATTTAACGATTTAAATAAAATGAAAAGATAATGTAAAATATAAGACCTAAACATGTCAAAACCCTATTGGATGAGTATATTTTGAACCCTTATCACCTTATCCTCAAAATACATCAATTTTGGGCCTCTAAAATCCGAAACTCATTTGAAAATAAAGTAACATTTTATACCTTTCCAAGAGTGCCCCTCCTCTCCTCTTATAAAAGGCCCCCACCTCTACCACCTTACCCACACCTCTCAAGCCTTTGTCTCGGCAAAATCCTGCCCATTTTTTCTCTACACATCCCCATATTACTCCTAGAATCCTCACTGTGGGTAGAGGTCTTTCCAAGGAAGCCTTTGAGCTCAAATCAAAAAGAGTTACCCGTTTTAAAGGTAGTGTCTTCTCTTGTGTTCTTATGTTTTATTTTGCTTCTCCAACCCCCTAAACTATTTTTATTCCTTTATTTTGTTACAAATACAGTATCTTAAATATACTATAATGTTTTTTTTATAATTATTATATCTAAACTTACACACACCTTCATCTAATGGTTAAAGAGCATATTGTTTTCGTGGATGGCAAATTTCTGGCTCACGAAATGATGATTGTTCAATATTCTTCTAACACCTTCAAAGGTGGCCATTAAGATGACACTATATTTATATATGATATATATTATGTTTATTTCTTCCTTATTCTTCTGTATTTTTCATTTGTTTCATACCTATATGGTTTCCATTGTGGGTAGACACGATAATTTCATTTTAGGAAGTGCGGACTACCACCACCTAAAGTGATTTGATTCATTAATTCCATATGTGAGACATATAAAGGATGGATTTAATGATATTATATATGAAATTATACTTTAATTATCATATACCTTTATTTCATTATGATTCCATTCCATAAAATATGAAATAGATATGAAAGTAGTGTTCATGCGTACGTACGACTTACCGTCTCCATGAACAGTACATTTCATTTCTTACCGATAAATGTTATGTAATATTACAAATTAATGTATATAATGGATATATATGATATATATGATATCTACATAATGAATATAATTTTGGATATAATAGATTTTTTTCCACATGAACAACTTATAATTACAAGAAGTTTATTTTTGACTCAAGTGCCCAGGGTCGACAAAATGACCATTATTATCCTAAATAATTACATAGTGTTCATGACATGGTAATAAGTGATATAAAAGGAATAATGAACTTGAAAGAGGTTCTTAATCAAGTATAAATTAACTCAAGTTTATTATTCAGGAGTTTAAAGAACGATCGAGTAAAGTTGGACACGAGGTAAGGGAATTCGTCTCAATCTCCTTTCATTGAGGCATATTTTGTTCTATACACAACATTCTTTTATACGGTGTATAAACCCCTTTGACTTTTATGATTATTCAAAAGGAATATTTTTATATGAAGTGTTTACTAAACGAAAAAAAGGGAATTTTTTTTGTCGTACGCATGCGGCGACAACGACTTCTCCACCGCCGTGACCATTATTTGAGTTTCGGCTTCCTCTACAAGTCATAACCTAACTTTTTTTAAAAATGAAAAATAAAGACCATGTATTACTTTTCTTTTATTTTGGTATTGAAAATGGTTTTCATAATGTTTTTATTATATCAATGTGTTGTATTGATATCTTGTGATTGAAATGTGGAAATGTTATGTTTCCTTTATGCATGTTTTACGTGATACGATTATGTTATGGTTCTTGGGAATTGTTATGAAGATGGGTGGTTCCATGATAAACTAAGGGATGGTGAGCCCGATATAGCTCTCCAATGCATTGGGTAACGTGAAAGAGTTAAACGTTATGGTTTTTCGGAAGAGATTTAGGGAATATACTGTGATGGGTATTCGAAATGTAACCAAGAGGGTTACTCCCTACGTAAGAATGTTATGAATGCCTCAAGTTACCTTTATGTCTTACGATTTCTATGATTTATTCATGATTTGATGAGGTATGTTAAAGTGATTATGTTTTATGGGTAAAGTATGATTTCATTCTTATGTATATATGAACTCATGTTTCCTTTCCATATTTTTGTAACCCTTATTGAGATTTTTATGCTCATCCCACGTTTTTTAAATGTTTTTCACAGGTCAAGGGAATGGTACGTGATATGATGATAGTGTCAAGGAAGTATCAATAAAGAATCCATGTTTTATTTTAAATATTTTTCCATTGATGGGAAAAATTAATACTATCTTTTATGCAACCACTTTGTTTAAATTTGGAATGGAATGCAAGTTTTATGATCTAATTCTCTAAAACTATAAACCTGAAAAGATCCCCAATGGGTAATCTTGTAATAACTTAAGATTAAGTAATGTTTAAGGCTGGGGCCTTATAGTTGGTATTAGAGGTCGGTTTAGACAACTTTAAGAGTTAGAAAATTGTTAAATTATAAATTAATTTATGGTATGATTGAAATGATATAGCATTTGAAGATTAACATGTTACTTCTCCTAAGTTATTTCCTTGTTAATAATGGTTTTTCATAGAGGAAACAGAACAGATTTTCTGGGAAGGCATACAGAGGGAAATGAACTTCCAAATCAGCAACCTGAGATGGTCAGAATTGGAAATGAACAGTTTGTTGCAGTGATGGCAGAGTTGACTTAGGCTATAAATGGTGGTGGTATCCATGCATGAGATCAGCCAGATCAACCATAGAAGAACATGTCAGTGGAGGAACATTTCATGAGGTAACATCCCCCATCATTCAGAGGATCATCTGACCTTGTGCTAACTGAAGGGTCGATTAAAGCATTGGAGAAGATTTTTGATGTCATGGGGTGTTCAGAACATCAAAAGGTTAGTCTTCTTATTCACTGTTTTTAAGGTGAAGCAGATCAGTGGTGGTCGATGATGAAAAATATCAGGGGTAGTGATGAGATTGATGATATTTTGGTGTTTTCTAAAAATAAATAGGAGAATGAAAGTCATTTAAGGGTTATCTTTCAAACCTTAAAAGAAAAGAAATTGTATGGAAAATTCAGCAAGTGTGAGTTTTGGTTACAAAAAATTTCTTTCCTTGGTCACATTGTTTCAAAAAATGGCATAATTGTTGATCCTGCTAAAACAAAAGTTGTTGAAGAATGGCCAAGACCCACAAATGTAACCGAGATCCGTAGTTTTCATGGTTTGGTAGGTTACTACCGAAGGTTTTTTGAAAAAATTTCATGGTTATCTAGTCCAAGGACTAAGCTAACTCGGAAGGGTGTTAAGTTTATCTGGACAAAAGAATGTGATGATTGTTTTCAGGAGTTAAAAAGACGAATGGAGAATGCTCCAGTTTTGGAACTTCCTTCAAAAAATGGTGAGTTTGTTATATACAGTGATTCTTCGTTGAAGGGACTTGGTTTTTTCATTATGAAAAATGATTATGTAATTGCATATGCTTCACGTTAGTTGAAAACTCATGAGGTAAATTACCCTACACATGACATGGAATTAGCTGCTGCTGTTTTTGCTCTAAAAATTTGGAGGCATCATTTGTATGGAGTAAAGTGTGAAATATATACTGATCACAAAAGTTTAAAATATATATTCACTCAGAAATAATTTAACATAAGACAGAGGAGATGGCTATAATTAATCAAGGATTATTATTGTACAATTCATTACCATCCAGGAAAAGAAAATAAAGTGGCTAATACTTTGAATAGAAAAAGTAATGCTTCATTAACCATGCTACGTGTGGAACGAGATCCTTTGGTTTTTGATTTGATGAACTTTGGCATAGAAGTTGTTGGTGTAGGAAGTTCTTTTGTTTTGTTTCAGGTATCAGTGAGATCATTTCTATCAGACAGAATTAAGCAAGCGTAGAAGAAAGACAGTGGGTTGCAGAAAGAGCTAGAGCTGGTTCAGAAGGGTAAGTTGCCTGAATTTAATATTGATAATGATTGTGTTTTGAGGTTTGGGAAGAGATTATGTGTTCCTGGTGATTCACAGTTTAAGAATGAGTTGTTATGTGAGGCTCATAGTTCCTCGTTTTCAGTTCATCCTGGTAGTACTAAGATGTACAAGGATCTGCAGGAGTATTACTAGTGGGATGGAATGAAAAGAGGTATTGCTGATTTTACTGTGAAGTGTTTGACTTGTTAGCAGGATAAAGCATAGTGGCAGTTACTGAAAGGGATGCTTCAGCCTTTACCAGTTCCAGAGTGGAAATGGGAAAATATATCCATGGACTTCATTGTGGGATTTCCAAAGACACCTCGAGGTAATAATGCAATCTGGGTTATTATTGATCGCTTGACTAAATCTTCTCATTTCCTTGCTATACAATATACTTTTTCCCTAGATCAAATTTCTCGTTAGTATCTTAAAGAGATAGTTAGGTTACATGGAGTTACCCTCTCCATTGTATCTGATCATGATCCCAGGTTTACTTCTATCTTTTGGAAAGGCCTTCATAAGTCATTGGGTACTGAATTAAATTTTAGTACAGCTTTTCATCCTCAATCAGATGGGAAGTTAGAACAAACAATTCAGACTTGGGAAGATATGCTACGTGCTTGTTCGATGGATTATCATGGAATTTGGGACCAACATCTTTCTTTGGTTGAGTTTTCTTATAATAACAGTTTTCATTCCAGTATACAGATGGCACCATTTGAGGCGTTATATGGGCACTACTACAAACACGGCCTTTATCAGCGCTAAAAATGGCCTTTATCAGTGCTAGAAAATCTCTGATAAAGCCAGCGTAGATAAAGGGGGGGTCCCCTTTATCAGTGCTCTGAAAAGCACTGATATAGGACCCCTTTATCAGCGCTAAAAAAAGTGCTGATAAAAGGGGTCTTTTATCAGCGCTCAAAAAAAGCGCTGATAAAATAACCCCTTTATCAGTGCTTTTTTTAGCGCTGATAAAGGGGGGCTATATCAGCGCTTCCTTTATCAGTGCTTTCATTTTAGCGCTGATAAAGGACCCTTTTATCAGCGCTTTTAAAAAAGCACTGATAAAAGTTAAAAAAAATTTAAAAAATTTAAAAATACTGCCAATCGGGGGGGATTTTATAGCGCTTGAACCCCCCCCCCTTTACAGCACTTTCGGCCCTTATACAACACCCCACGCACCCCACGCACCCCCCTCCACCCTTTAACATCTCTTGCTCCAATATTCCCCATGCGCGCGCACCCCTGCCTCCACCAGGATTTGAACTCGAGACCTCCCCCCTGCGCGCCTAAGCCCTTACCACTACTCTATTTTGATTTGGTTTCCAATTCATGATATCTCTATATATAAATATTTATATATTTAGTTATATTTATTCGTATAGTAATATATATTTATATTAATATATATATATAGTTATATTATAATATATAGTTATATAGTTATATTATAATATATATAGTAATATTAATATATATATAGTGGTATTAATATATATCTATATATATATATATTTAGTTATATTTATTCGTATAGTAATATATATTTATATTAATATATATATATAGTTATATTAACATATATATAGTTATATTAACATATATATAGTTATATTAACATATATATAGTTATATTAACATATATATAGTTATATGAATATATATGAATATATATTTATATAGTTATATTAATATATATATATATAGTGATATTAATATATATATTTATGGTGATATTAATATATATATTTATAGTAATACTAATATATATATGTAGTTATATTAATATATATATAGTTATTAGATTAATATATATATAGTTAGATTAATATATATATAGTGAGATTAATATATAGGTATATAAATATTCATATATTGGTATTTTAAATAAAATGGATGTTAGTTATATTTTAGATAAAGCTAATATATTTTATATGTAAATATATTTTATTATTTATATTTATAATTAAATAGGTGTGAATATTTAAAAAATATGAATATATTGTTATATATTTGATTATAAATAGCAGTGCATTATAAAAAATGATGAAATTTAAGACATAATATCAATATGAATGTAATAACTTGGAATAAATTCATACCCCACCAAAAAAATCCAATAATACCCCCTTAAACGAGGGTGAAAATCCACAAAATGTTAAAAAATCGGGGTACCCCGACTAAAAACTCAGTTTTGGAGGCCTTCTGGGCCTCTTTTGGCCTCTAAAATCGCTTGACTAGGGTCCTCCCGAGTCCCAGCGACGTAGATCTTGTCGTAGGCTTCGATTTGATATGTGGTAGAGCTCAAACGGACACCCGGATCAAAAGTTATGGCCGTTTGAAGTTTGAGTTACGTTTTCAACATATTTTGGATATTTTTTTAATTTTTTTAATTTTTTTAGTCCTCAAATTGTTATTAAATTACTATTACTCCATAATGATTATCAAAATATTAATTTAAAATATTTTTTAAATTTTTTAAGAAGGCATTTTCACTAAATATCTTATATATTAAGTATAATAAGTGTAAATGTACATTTATACTTATCTAAAATATATTTAAAAATTATATATTATATTTATATAACAACATAACTATATTTATATATTAATATATTAATTTTTTTTTTGAAGCCGACCCTTTATCAGCGCTAAAAAAAGCGCTGATAAAGGCCCCCCTTTATCAACGCTACTAAGCAAGCGCTGATAAAGGGGGGCCCTTTATCAGCGCTACTAAGAAAGCGCTGATAAAGGGGGTACCTTTATCAGCACTAACAAAAGCGCTGATAAAGGGGGGTCCCTTTATCAGTGCTAAAAAAAGCACTGATAAAGGGGGGCGCTGCGAAAAACTGTTTTTGTGGTAGTGGGGAAGCGGTGTCGAACTCCAGCTTTCTGGGATGAAGTGGGTGAAAGGAATTTGATGGGACCAGAATTGGTAGAAGAGTTGGCAGAAAAAGTTCAGCTGATACAGAGACACATGAGAACAGCTCAGAGCAGGCAGAAGAGTTATGCAGATAATAGGAGGAAGGATCTCTCTTTTGAGGTAGGTGATCATGTCTTCCTCAAAGTCTCACTATGGAAAAGTGTGATGCGATTTGGTAAGAAAGGAAAGATGAGTCCAAGGTTCAGTGGAACATATAAAATTTTGGAGAGAGTCGGATCAGTTGCATACCGAGTGGCTTTAACTCTGAGTTTATCTCAGGTACACAATGTTTTTCATGTTTCGATGTTGAGAAAGTATATGCCATATCCATCTCATGTTTTGAGTCCAGAGGTAGTTCAGCTGGAAGAGAATCTATCTTATGAGGAACAACCGGTCCAGATTCTTGACCACAGGGAGAAAGTTTTGTGGAATAAGGTGATTTATCAGGTAAAGGTTTTGTGGAAAAACTATATGGTTGAAGAGGCAACATGGGAATATGAAAATTCTATGAGGGATAAATACCCCCACTTATTCGATAAGTACATAAATTACAGGGACGCAATTTTCTAAAGGGGGAATGATGTAACATCCCAAGTAAGTAATGAATAATAGATATAGTTATCTATGTCTATTTATGAATTATATAGTGTTTTAGAGGCTTAAAATGAGAATAAATCAACTCTTAAGCATGGAATACACAAATATTTTTAAAAGATGGTTTTACTTCCTTTTGGTGGCAAACCTTTTTTAAATAAAAAGTTTAACAATTTTATAATCTCTATTTGGAAAAATAAACTTATTCTTTATGATTGGGACATTGAAATTTACTTTGGGTAAATTTTTGGTATTTTTCCGATAAAGTTCATTTTTTAATGAATAGTGAAAAATGTTGTATTTTAATTCAAAACCTCTTTTTAATATAATTTATTTATATGATTAGATTATCTTTTGAAGTATTTTTAAAGTTAAATTAGAATATATTTTTACCATTTAATTCAATAGTGGTCATTGGAATTAATTTAACTTTGAAATTGGACTTAAAGTAGTGTCAATCTTTTGATATATATTGGTTCATAAAAACACGCTATTTGTTCAGACAACGGGAATTAATTATTAAATTAATTATTTTAACTTATATGTTTTGAATTTTTTAAAATAGACATCATTTTTGAATTCGGAATATCAAATAAAGCTTAGGGTGAAATTTTGGTATTTTTCTGAAAAACTTCAATTTTTGATGAATAGTGAAACCACTAAGTGGTACTTAAAAAACTGATTTTTCGTTTAAATGAAATTTTTCCACCTCTGTGTTTTGAATTTAAAAAATACGACATACATGGTTATCATTAGGAAATAAAATTTGGTTTAATGGGATTAAAATAATTTTTTGGTGAATAGTAACTGTTAAGTTTTTAATCGCGATTAGAGGTAATTAGTGTAGTTTAAGGTAAAAATAATGTTTTAATAATATTAAATGACCTTGACACATGTCCTACACTTATTTTATGTGTCATTTCTGACCAAGACAACCCATGGGTCGATTTTTGGGACCCCATGGAGCCACTTGGATAAGATAATGACACTAATGCCTTTTATTTAAAGTAAAAGTAAAAATGACACAAACATGTATTGTTTTACTAAAATAATTTTTACATGGGGTAATACAAGTCATATTTTTTACTATAAATATTCATTGTAAAGCTAAAAATATTTCCTACATCATAGTATTTTTTTATAATTTTTATACATTAAATTCATTAAATTATTTATGACATCATGATGATGTAGTGATTACCTCATTATTTAACGATTTAAATAAAATGAAACGATAATGTAAAATACAAGACCTAAACATGTCAAAACCCTATTGTATGAGTATATTTCTAACCCTTATCACCTTATCCTCGAAATAATTCAATTTGGGACCTCTAAAATCCGAAACTCATTTGAAAATAAAGTAACATTTTATACCTTTCCAAGAGTGCCCCTCCTCTCCTCTTATAAAAGGCCCCCATCTCTACCACCTTACCCACACCTATCAAGCCTTTGGCTCGGCCAACCCCTGCCCATTTTGTCTCTCCAAATCCCCCTCTTACTCCTAGAAGCCTCACTTTTGGAAGAGGTCTTTCCAAGGAAGCCTTTGATCTCAAATCAAAAAGAGTTACCCGTTTTAAAGGTAGTTTCTTCTCTTGTGTTCTTATGTTTTATTTTGCTTCTCCAACCCCCTAAACTATTTTTATTCCTTTATTTTGTAACAAAAACAGTATCTTAAATATACTAGGATGTTTTTATGAGAATTATTAGAGCTACACTTACACAAACCTTCATCTAATGGTTAAAGAGCATACTGTTTCCGTGGATGGTGAATTTCTGCCTCACGAAACGATGATTGTTCAATATTCTTATAACACCTTCAAAGGTGGCCATTAAGATGACACTATATTTATATATGATATATATTATGAATATTTTTTTCTTTATTCTTATGTATTTTTCATTTGTGGAATACCTTTATGGTTTCCATTGTGGGTAAACACGATAATTTCATTTTAGGAAGTGCGGACTACCGCCCCCTCAAAGTGATTTGATTCGTTAATGTCATATGTGGGATGTATACAGGATGGAGTTAATGATATTATATATGAAATTATAATGGAATTATAATATACATTTATGTCATTATGATTACATTCCATAAAATACTAAATAGAAATGAAAGTAGCATTCATGCGTACGTACGACTTACCGTCTCCATGAACGGTGCATTTCATTTCTTACCTCTAAATGTTATGTAATATTATAAAATCATGTGTATAATGGATATATATGATATATATGATATCTAAATAATGAATATAATTTTGGATATATTGGATATTTTACCACATGAACAACTTGTAATTACAAGAAGTTTATTTTTGACTCAAGTGCCCAGGGTCGACAAAATGACCATTATTATCCTAAATAATTACATAGTGTTCATGAAATGGTAATAAGTGATATAAAAGGAATAATGAAATTGAAAAAGGTTCTTAATCAAGTATAAATTAACTCAATTTTATTATTCAGGAGGTTACATAATGATCGAGTCATGTCGGACACGAGGTAAGGGAATCCGTCTCAATCTCCTTTCATTGAGGCATATTTTGTTTTATACACAACTTTCTTTTATACGGTGTATAAACCCCTCTGACTTTTATGATTATTCAAAATGAATCTTTTTATACGAAGCGTTTACTAAATAAAAAAAGGGAATGTTTTTTTTTGTCTTATGTATGCGGTGACAACAAATTCTCCACCGTCATGACCATTATTTGAGTTTTGGCTTCCTCTACAAGCCATAACCTAACTTTTTTAAAAAATTAAAAATAAATACCATGTATTACTTTTCTTTTATTTTGTTATTGAAAATGGTTTCCATAATTTTTTTATTATATCAATGTGTTGTATTGATATCTTGTGATTGAAATGTGGAAATGTTATGTTTCCTTTATTCATGTTTTACGTGATACGATTATGTTATGGTTCTTGGGCATTGTTATGAAGATGGGTGGTTCCATGATAAACTAAGGGTGGGTGAGACCGATATAGCTCTCCAATGCATTGGGTAACGTGAAGGAGTTAAATGTTAAGGTTTCTCCAAAGAGATTTAGGGAATATACTATGATGGGTATTCGAAACGTAACCAAGAGGGTTACTCCCTACGTAAGAATGTTATGAATGCCTCAAGTTACCTTTATGTCTTATGATTTCTATGATTTATTCATGATTTGATAAGGTATGTTAAAGTGATTATGTTTTATGGGTAAATTATGATTTCATTCTTATGTATATATGAACTCATGTTTCCTTTCCATATTTTTATAACCATTACTGAGCTTTTTATGATCATCCCATGTTTTTGAAATGTTTTTCACAGGTCAAGGGAATGGTACATGATATGATGATAGTGTCAAGGAAGTTTCAAGAAAGAATCCATGTTTTATTTTAAATATTTTTCCATTGATGGGGAAAATGAATAATATCTTTTATGTAACCACTTTGTTTAAATGTGGAATGTAATGCGCGTTTTATTATCTAATTATCTAAAACTCTAAACCTGAAAAGATCCCCAATGTGTAATCTTATAATAACTCAAGATTAAGTAATGTTTAAGGTTGGGGCCTTATAAAAATGATAGTAGATGGATTGATGTCTTTAGAAAAGATGTTCTTCGGGTAAGAGAAGTTTTGAGTCAATCCAATTGCAAATAGATCTTGAAATAAAATCAGAAACTTTAATAATAATGGATTCATGATAGATCTCCGATGTAGAATAATAATAATTAACACTATTCCTTTTCTTCATAAAAATGAGTCTAATAGATCTTGGTAGCAGCAGATCTGTGTGACTTGTATATCTTTGTAAAAATTGAAGTTGTGAAAAACTCGAGATCTTGTACTTATGATGTATTTAGAGATGATTTGTCTCTCTATTTATTATTCAAAATAACATAGATATATAACGAATATAGAAGATCATTTTCCTTTCAAATTTAGATCCACAAATTTCTCCTTAAGAATCATGATATTGAAATGTTTGAATAATAGAGCAGTCATAAATTCCTTTAATAATCCACATGAAATCCTCTTCGTAAATCAATCCTTTGAATCGTAAATAAATGGCTTTAAATCGGTCAAAGATGTGCTTTGCTATAAAGCTTTGAATCTGGCTTGAAATAATCCAGATATTCTAGATAAAGACCATTGCATGATAAAGTCATATTTTAAATCTCTGATGCTAAACATAGGGTTGATCTCAAATGTAAGGTTGATCTCAAACGTAAGGTTGATCATCCATATTTTTCTCTTAAACTTTCAAACGTATGGTATATTTTTCAAACTTTCCTGTTTAGCAAAACTTAAGATACATGATACATACTTTTTGATAGAACATAAGGTTCATTATAAAAGTAAGGTTGATGATCCATAATTTTGTGAATAAAACGTAAGGTTCCATACATACGTAAGTTTCTTCTTCCATACTTATCTGATAGCATATGGTTAATTAACCATAATTTTCTAAACACCTGTAAAGTAAATGTAGGATTTAATCCTTACACTACTCTCTTCAACCTAGGGTATGAATAATGTTTCCAAAACACGCTAAAATGATTTCCGAACACTTTGTCAAATATTCCATGTAGATTAGACTCTTTAATATTATTACAAAATATAAATATAAAGAATATTAATTTCTTTAAATATACTCAAATTAAAATAATTATAATAACAAACAAGGGTATTTGTGACCATCAAAATCATCATAGAAAAATATATAGTATTGTTGAAACAATACATGCTCAACAATCTCCCCTAATCATAATAGTATAGTATATTGTTGAAAACAACCCTTTCTCAATAAACATGACATTTAAATGCGTGGGATACATCGTTTTAATAAAAGTTTCACCACATAAGAGATAGATATGTGTAGGAGAAAGTTGAAATGCTCGTGTCCTCGCGTGAGAGTCAAATCCACATAGGGAGTCTCTTTCTAAATAATTACACGTGGCTTGAGTATTTTCATCATAGGATATGTGGTGATGTCCAGAACTAATGTCTTGGGCCCAACCATAAAAAATGAGAAAATTTCCCCCTCTGCATATGGGTCTGACCTACATGGATAATTCTCATCCAAAACTATATGTGTATTGATTCATGTCATCATAGGATAAGTTGTGACATCAAGAGCTCTTATGTTAGGCCCAACCTCAAATTTCCCACTATTCGTGTATTTATTTTCTTACCATCCTTTGAACTAAAATCATTTTTTCACTTTGTGATTATGTTTCTTGTTGGTTCACAAAATCATCATTCCCCTAACTACAAGACACCATCATCCTAATCACATGATGTTAAACTATATGGTAAACCATTCGTGTCACATGTTAATAAACTGGATGACACCAATGTCCTTACTGTATCACATTAAACTACACTACACCATAATATTATCACCTAAAAATACATTCCCACAGCATCTATCACCTACCATTCCATATTCAAGAACTACATATAGCTTGATTCTCATTTCTATTAGATACATACTGATGCCTAGATTTCACATCCTAGTCTAGCCACCCAAAGAGTGAATTATTGTATACCACCCTATGTATGGGTCAAACCTATGCATGTAAATTTCATTAAGAAATCATTCTATGGGCTATATAGTGACACCCAGACCTCATGTACGGGGCCTAGCTGGGAAATATAAGAAATTTACACTCCCATGCATCCAAACTAAATCAATGAAGGGGAATAAAAATTGAGTCCTATTTTCAGTTCCATTCCAAGAAAAGTTCCCTCTCCTTATACATGAGTTAAATATGTGCAGGGAAGCACATTGAGAACTGTGTGTGGCTAGATTCTTGCCCACATAGGATATGTAGTGATGTTTTCATATTCAATCTCATGTCTATCCACAACATTCCCCCTCTTTCATGTTGGGGCACTATTTTCATCACTGCATGACGTTAAACTATACTATATTTGAGAACTATGTGTGTATTGATTTCTACCCATGAAGGATATTTAGTGATGCCTGGATCTTCAATCTTGGGTCTAGCCAAAACAAAGGATGAAAATCCCCTCCTCCCTATGTATGGGTCAAATATGAATGAGATTTTTTTTATGAGAACTACATGTTTCTTAATTCTCATTTTAAATGAGATACTTAGAGATTCCAAGGTTCTGCATCTTAGCCCAGCCACTACAAATTCAAAATTCCCATATCCTTCATTTTTTCACCCTTGTTTGGCAGAATAAACCTTTATTTCCCCTTTTTTTCACACTGATCATAGATCATGTGGGTCTAGGAGTTTAAATAGGGGATTCCCCATGTGATCAAGGTGTATCAATCAACATTAAGGTTACCATGGTCTTGGTAGAAAGACCTTAAAAGGAACACCAATTGTCCTTACCACATGATGTTAAACTACAAGGCCAACATCCTTACAATATGATGTAAATTTGTGCAGATCAATGACAAACATCTTTATTCATGTTAGTTAGCCTAATGTATGTACCACCTGACGTTAAACTACATGGTACCTCAAGAACTATTTGTGTCTTTATTCTTATTTCTACAAGATATGTAGTGATTCCTAGGTCCTATGTCATAATCCTAGAAATGGAGAAAAAAATCTCCCAATATTCTATATGAAAACAATGATATATATAGGAGATATCATGTTTGGACTCCTCATTTAGGAATCTACCAAGGAAGTAGAAATTACACCTACATATGAGTCAGATCTATGTGGGTATTTCCCCACATTGTGATTCATGAGAAATACATCTGGATTGATTCTCATTTCAATGATATATGTAGTGACACCCATAACCTCAATATTGGGTCCATCCATGACATACAAATGTCTTTTTTCCCTATGTACAGGTCAGTCCTTCATAAGAAATTTCTAGCATTGAAACTGGATAATACCCAGAACAATGTGTGGCTTGATCCCTACCACGACACGGTACATAGTGACACCCACATATATAATCTAAGGTCCAAACATAACAAAAGTTAAAATTTCCCTTTCCATGTACACAAATCAGACCTGTGTGAGGAACACCATGAGAACTACATAAGTTCTAATTCTCACTTTGACAGGATACATAGAGACACACAGATCCTATAGCCTTGTCTGACTACAACAACAAAAAAAGTCCCCATTAACCTATATGTGATATAGACCTTTATAGGAGGTTAAAATATGAGCCTCACCCCATTCATGATCTCATTTACAAAGAAAAATTCACCTTGACCACACAAGAGTTTGATCAACATTTAGGGGAACCTTCCTAGAACTACATATGGTAAGATCACTTCCCTCGTAGGCTAAGTTGTGATACCTTTTTATCCAATACTAGGTCTATCTGTAATAGAAAAAACAAATGTCCATTCCCAATTCATGGGTCAAACCTGAATGGGGAACCTTCTTAGACCTACGTAAGGGAAATGTTTCTACCCACTCTTGGGAAGTTTCGACATGAAGTGATCCTTTTATTTTTAGGTACTTTCCTTTCACAAACCAAACATAGATTCTAGGAAGGTACGAGTCCCCATAAACCTCCTCAAACATCGTAAATGGAGGACTAGTGTATTGATGACCCCTTTTTTACTATGCATAATATGCCCCAGTTGGATTGGTAAAAGTCACCCACAAAAAAAATCTATATACCAAAGTAAATTCATCTTCATGAGAAAATTTTCCAACCAATGTAGGAACCAATGATGTTTATGTCATGCATCACTCCTTTAATTTGGAAACCCCCATATTACATCTTATAACATCCCCCCTCCATGCCTAAAAATATAAAACTTTCATGGAAAAACCATGAAAGAGGAAAATAATTTTCCATCGATCAAAAATCATCATAAGACGTTAAACTAAATGTTTCATGTCTTAGTTGCACAATATTAAACTACACCATGTTCCAGGCCTCCTTTACCCAAGACAAATAAGTGTAGGAGTGGTTTATAATTCTTGGAAAAAATTGATATATATGCCCTTATAACTTTTCATACACCATTCCCTTGATAATCCACCCATTGTGGTCTTGATAAATCCAAATTTTCATAAATCACAAGGAAATCGAGAACGGAAGGTCAGTGTCCCATGGACACCTTTTTTTCTATGCACATTATGCCCCAATTGGCTCTTCATAAGTTTCCCACAAAAAAATCATGTCAACCAAAGGAAAATGCATCCCCAATAGAGGCTTTTCCTTCCTCTGTAATCCCCAGAAAAATTTTATTAGAAACCTTTCTTATGGTTACTCCTCATATACTTCCCCGTATCATGTCTTGGATTCATAAAGAATAAATATTGGGTCAAGAAAATTCCCCCATTCATGTTTAAAAAATATTGGGAAATTATTTTCCATTAGGCCTTGTTAGGGCCCTCGCCTCATGATTCATGGTAAAATATGTTCATCCTAAAACATCAGTTTCATTAGTCTAGTTTTCAAGACTCTAAATCGTCCATAAGAAAAGGGGATGCAAAACTTGCTACGTGGAAACCCCGCAAAGGGAACCATGGACAAGAATCATGTTCTTTGCCACTAAATTAATGCCATGCATGGTTTAGAAAATATTATGAAATAAAAAAAAAGAGACACAAATCTTATTTGGTCTAAAACCCAAAAAGGGTAGACTAAGAAAAATTCAAGTTATGCTTATTAAACCCATAACAATGTGGACTTAGGAAAAAATTAGGTAGATAATAGAAAAGACAAAAATTTCATGGAGTTTTCAATGTAAGCCTAGAAACATTCGAAACTATGCTTGCTGAGTCCCTCAGCTCATGAAAAAATTAGATCAGTATATGATCTTGTTAATTTGATTAACCCATATTGTTATTGAAACTAATATTCAGTGATGAAATTATTCAAGTCATATGAGAGATTATCTTTCAAAGAACATTGAAAATTGTTATTTGTGTACATTGTGAGAAAATATAAAAGACACACATTGGAGGGAAAGAAAGTTTCATACCATTAAATTAAAACATAGGAGAATCCACATTCTGGAGTCTATCCATATTAATAGGATGTTATGATTATAGATAATTCATGGAAAATTCACAAACATGGAGTAGTGTTGGGTCTAAATCCTCTATGGCTCAGTGGGGATCAAACAAGGTTGTATTCTCAGCATCTGTATCGTCTTGCAGTGCAGACAAGGTTGTAATCTCCTACCTTTCCCTTCTATACCATCCATTTCCCTTCGTCAACTGCTACCTCAGTGTGAGCCAATTTTTTCTTGAGTTTCTCCAATTCCCAGATAATCCACTCCACCTCTTGATAAATCCACTATGATGAGGTCCTACACTCTCTAATTTTTCCTTGTCGGATCAAGGGAATTACAAAATGCCAAGAAGAATTATTAAGAGGGATCTTCCTGGACCCAGTATGATGATCTATTGACTATGAAATTGAGATACAAGAGTGGAGTGTGCTAGCCCTCTCTAGGGAAAAATAATCTGATTCACTATTTCATGGATGGAATTATAGTCAAACCCCCATACCCCAGAAATGAAAATAGGTGGTGTAATTTTGGAAATCATTACATCATGATAGCAAGGGGGTTTGAGAAATAAGCTTCAAGATGTCCTTTCATATTTTTTGGTGGGTTGCGTTAAGGTTGTCTAGAGCCTCCTGTTCCACCTCAAAATCACTCTTTGAAGGTAATATGTATTCATAAATAAGTTCCAATATAGGGGGAATTTATTCAACAACCTCAGGGTGGCTTGATCCCATAGTAGTCGATTCCCATGCAGTACCAGTTGGTGGAAAGATCGAAACATTAGCTATAGCCACATAAATTTGTGGCTATAATTATAGAATTATAATATTGAAATATTTAACATCTAAATCATAAAAGAAAATGGAATGTTTGTAAGGGTGTAAAACTCACAGCCAGTTTCTAGGACATGGAAATATCTAGACACTATCATTTCATCATCATCTGGTAGAGTGGGAATTGCATTATTAGTTTGAAAATTGACTTCAGGTTCTTCCAGAGATTCCCATGGTGTAGACTCAGGCACGATCAGGTCAGTGATCTCTAGAAGGTTGCTAACCAGCACTATACTCATAGGAATAATCATCATCGAACTAAGGAAAACAAGTGATTATGATTCTTCTCGATCCTCAATCTCTCCCTCTTCTATTGTTGTATTCCCAAGAGAAGTAGGATCGATATGATCAATAGGAACATTAACCCTTAAAGAGTCCCCCTCTATGGTGGATGATTTCATTTGATCTGGAATAGTTGGCCTCTTGGGTCTTGGAACATCCCTAGTGTCTTCATTTGATTATGGTTCCCCATTTGGTCCATCTACCACTGGTAGAGTCATCACATTCATCCCCACAAGAGTAGGATCAATATGCACAGCTAGAGTTTCAACCTCTGAAGGATCACCCACTACTGGGACATAGTCCATTTGATCCTAAAGATATTCCCCCTAGGGATTGGTATCTCCCCAATGGCCTCAATTGACATAGGTTCCCTATGTTGTTCAGCTACAGATGCCAGTGGTATCACTTGTATCTCTGAAGAAGTAGAGGCTATGGGCCCCTGAGAAACTGCTTCCTGATTACTCATTGGAGTTGAACCAATTCATGTGAAAGATGATTATTCCTCAAATGAAGACACATAAAATGACATATAAATAAAAAATATGCAACAGTCACCTGTTATTTCCAACTTTAGTCATATCATAAACTGTGATTCTTGTTGATGCCTCATGGTTTTCCATAAGTATAACCCACTGAAAAGAATAGAAGGCATTTTTAGAGGTAGAAATGCTCTAGTAGGAGCCAAAAGTACAATCTCCATATGCTCTAAACCCCAGTGGATCCCTCTCTAGTGACTCCAACATCTGAGGGGATATCCTCCCTAGTAGAAGTTCCACTTGGAGTGTATTCTGCGGAAGAAATTGTCTCCCCAATCTCCCCAAGCTCCTACATGTACCAATAGTAGAGGTTCAAGGTCATGATAATAATAAGAATAATAGTTGGTATAAATAATTTTAAAACTTCTTCATCGATTTCATCTTTCCCTATTGTGATCACCACCGTATTCTTGACTTGGTCAGACAAATAATATTATCCCTTATATGAGTGGATGGAAGTTTCCATTTCATTCAAATATATTTCCATCTCATGAGGATATTATCATGTGGAGATCCACACAGGGACAGTGACGGGTTCAAATCCCCCAATCTCAAGGGGGAATTCCTAGATTTTTTCCCAAATATCTTCATCAGATGCACTTTCCCGCAGGGTTTCCCATCCTCTCCAAGCCTCTAGGAAGGCCACAATGATAGAGATAGACATTTCCAGGAGATATGCTTTGGGAATTGGGGAAGGTTCCAATAGTCACAATTTCTTTTTGGGCACCTCTGCCACCATGGAACACTCTAGGTCTAGGCTCTTGTGAGACCCCATATGAGAATGAGGAATTTCCCCAACTATAGTTATGGTAGGGGGATTTATTTCATCATCATCCCTCGATGCATGGCTATCATCCTCTTCATCCTAAATAACTTCAGACCTCACCATAGAAAGCACCCTCTAAGAATATTTATGTCGGTTTAGCCAAGAATGGATTGAGGTATCAAGATCTTGAATATGGACATCCACCCTCTTAGGATCTTAAAATAGATAGTGAAGTGTGATGATTTATATTTATATCTAGTTAATGCAATCTTCTTACCCAGCAAAAAGTGCCACAACGCATGAGGTGAATGGGAACTCCTCAAAGAATCCCATTATCTCTAGGCCATTACAAAGGTAGCATTAGGAGGCATGGATTCTTGAACTTCAGGAGTAGTTTTAGAAGCATGGGAAGTTAAACCCTAGGCTCTCAACACCTTTTATTGGGGTTCAGAAACAAGAGAATTTCTTGGATGCATTATGGGCCTAGAATTCCTGACGATTTTATTTCATTTCTCTTGACCTCAGGTTATTTCTAGGACTCAACAACAAGAACTATATTTTTCACTTGATCTTCTAGGAATGATCAGTTCCAAAGGTCAGTATAGGTTCTCATAAGTGTAGTATGTAAACCCACAATAGGTGGAACCCTAATCTGGAATTGGGTGTACTCCTGAGTAAACATCAGTAAAAGCTATCGATATGTCATTAAATGCTTCCCCTAGAATGTTCTATTATGGTTTGGAAAAAACCTCATTTGGATACATTTGAATTGGTTGTAAAATATTCAGATTGCATACCCCTCACATATATGTTCCCTTCGATCCTAGAAACCAATATTCTTTCTCTTAAAGAGATTAGATATCCATGCCTAGAAAAGTCTCCAAATCCATCCTTCAACAGAGTACTAGAAGGGGGATCATAAATATTACACATAAAACAATCATGGTAGTTGAGTTGATCTATCATTTACTGCTCACTCCTGTTTGATGGCATAAACCCACTTAGTCTTTAGAGGTATGGTTGGATGGTAGCTTCTAGGATCTTTTTAGTAATGATATATTTGTATCCTCCAATATGGGATTCTACCCACCCCCAAATAACCTGTAAGGGACCCACCAGCTGACATAGTGGCCTCCCCTCACTGATATATCCCAAAAAATGGAAAGTATTCTCTAGCATTTGGATGGAATGGTTAATGCACCTACTAGTGGCCAATTGGGACACCATCATGAAAGTCGTGACTCTGACCCCAGTGATGGAATCACTCATCGAATCATATCTCTTCAAGAATGGGCTAGTAGGAACCTATAAACCTTCAAGTCTCAATAGTCAATAAATTCCTTGGCCTTTGTACGAAGGTTTCCTGGACACTTAATGTAACAAAGTCATTAATCAAATCAAAAAATGAGATATATTTATTTATATGTGGGTCACCCATAAAAATACTCTCTTTCTTGTCAATAATCTTCTTAGAAAGGGGATGAGTCCTCTTCGCATCGTCTCATTCCTAGGGTGGTGGAAGAAACTCATCATACATAACACCTATGATGGGAACCCCTGAAATCAGTCGTACATCCCATAGACTGATACTAACCTCCACATGCACTAAGTGTAAGGGGTTGGTGTCCAGGATCCACCTACTAAGATGTTGTGAGATAAGTTTATAGTTTTGGTGGGAGTATATTTGACAGAAAATCATTTTTTTTTTGTATTTTCAAATGACACTTTTAAGTGGTAAGTGTGAACCAGAACAACTTCAAACAATAAAAACATAAAAGGACAGACATCCCAGAAAAAAAATATAGGAACAGACCCTCCCTAGCCATAACAACATTATGAAAATCCACCACCTTTGCATCACCGCACAGCTAGTTGTCCCATGCCGGAATGCATGGTCCTGGTACCGATGGTAAAATCCATACCCTCTCGAACATCCAAATCCTAACGGCCACACTTGGTGATGATTAGTGCTCTAACTCATAATCTGGAGCCGTTCCATGTAGAATGTATAGGTGTTTCCCAAAACCATAATCAAAAGCAACCACCCCTTACAAAATGATCCAAAATTCAAAATTAACATCAGCGTTTCCCACTTATAGCAATTCACCCTCATCAGTCACAAAATCCACAGCTTTGGCCCTCTTCTGCCCTTTCAAAAATTCAACCGGAGCAAGCAGGGATCACCTATTTTGACTCAACAACAATATTATTCACCATAAATCATCCAAAAGAAGTCTATAAATCTACAAAAAAGTGTTCAAAACATCCATCAAACTTACAAAAACTCAGAAAACCAGAAATCACACAAGCTCCTCCACCTAATTAGACAACCCGTCGCTGGAACAAAACCCCATCGTAGCCATGAGAACCCTCCAACCAACTACAGTATTTTGAATAGGAAGACGAACTGAGGATCGTGAAGACAAATCTTCATCACCCAGGACTGGAAGATAGGCAAGCACATCAAGGCCTTCAATTTGACTTTTAATTCCTCACAGCTCTAGAAGATCCAAAAAGGCCACCCCCAGTGTAAGCTAAATGATCCCCCAGGGTCAAGGTCCCTTTTTGATGACCACCTCAGTTTCTTGTTCTCTGTGGCCTTCCACACAATAGTGTGATAAAAATGGACTTTTTCATCTGGAGCCCGTACAGTTCCCTCTAGTGACCGAGGAGTATAGTTCAAAAGAGACATGTCAGTGTCGGTTACCTAGATAAATTTCCTTATTTATGAAATTTTGGCTCAGTGAATTGTAATATTTTTAATTATCCATGTGTGTAGGTTGGTTTATTGGGCACATTTCCATAATCTCTACATCAAATGGTAACCCAAATCAATAAAGGGGAAGCTTGACTAAGAATGGATACCCCCTTTGATCGGTACTAAGAAGTTTCATCATTAGTTGATGAAGTGGTTTGTCGGTGATTTTTCCTCAATAAAATCAATCATATCCTTCCTCCTTTCATCATCAACCAAGAGGATAGAAACAACAATAGCAAAATAAGCTAGTAAAGTGTCCATTATATCATCTACATAAAAGTTCAGAAGTAATTAGTTTTTAAAAAAGAGGAGAAGTTTAAAGTCCCTTGAGTTATCAGTTCACAAAGACATAGGACCACGAACTATCAATTCATTAAATCATAGGTCCATGATTTACTAGTTCATGAAGGCATAGTCATGAAAACTATTAATTCTCAAATACATATGCCCACAAACTACCAACTCATTAAGTGTTGGCTCGTGAAGTGTTGGCCCACTAAGTAACGGTACATAGAAAAATACATTTGTGAATCATCTGGACATTATGTGGAAGATTAAGAATTACTATTCAAGGCTGATGCTTTCAATTCGTAGGTGATGAAGTGTAGTTCATGGAAGAGATGAATGCAAAGGACTACACAAAAGTAGTTTGAAATAGATATAATATTTGGAGTTCTTAGTTCATCGATAAATATGGTAAATGAAAAATGATTTGGGCCCCCTATTTATAGGTGTATTCCCGTATTACAATTCCAATTGTGTACCACAAATCAGCTCAAAACTGGACCACTTTCTATATAGTAATAGTCTCATATTTATCCCAATAAGACCCATTATAATGGGGGGTATTTGTTGGGTCCTAGTAATTTTTCATTTGTGAAGAAGAGGATTCTATCAGACTCAGAAAATGTTGAAATAAAACCCATAAGAGGATTAAATTAAAAATTTCAAAGGGTGATACTATGACGGATAGTTCAATTTTGTGAAGTACAAATCACTTCATGGACCACCACTATGCATGGTGTTCCACCATTTCATGAAGTTCCCTGCAAACTAAATAGTTCATGGGACGAGGGGATACCACCGAAGTCCATGAAAAAAAACCACATTCATTTTCGGGACTGAGGAAGTGATTTATACCCCTTGAGTGATTATCCCCACAAAATAAATAGTTCATGGGATGAGGTGGTACCTTCGAAACCCATGAACGAAACCACATTCATTTTCAGGACTGAGGAAGTGATTTTCAACATTGTTAACTACTATATCCCATGAACTAAATAGGTCATGTGATGAGGTTGTACCATCAGAACCAAAAAACTATCCCACTTACATGAATGATTGTTCGCCGCTAACTAAGTCATTTGTGGGTCAGGGAACCCTCTATGGGCTCCTGCAAAAGAATCCTATAGCCCACCACAGACAACCATCCATGTCGGTATCCTATAGAGACCCGAAGCCTGACGTACATGGACATTACATTACTTTTTCGGAATAATTAGTACATAACAAAAACACACACACAAGGATTGTAATAGTTTAGTGTCTTTAGAAACTCGGAATATAATCTTCTAATCGTGGTGAAAGATCTTCAACATCTCCCATAAAGATCTTCTTTTTTTTCTAAACCTAAATCCTTTAATTATGTCCTGGGGAAAAGAAAACATAAAAGGGTGAGCTCAAATTCTCAGTAAGGGTAAACAAAAGAAATATCAATCACGTCATATTCATAAGAACATATCTTTTGGAAATCTTAACCTGCAAAAGAGATCATAATTTCATAACATGGGATAAATCATAGTAGTGAAATGTAATCCCAATAATAATAAATTAAAACATGAAACTTTGTGGCATACACACAAAATCATATAGAATCATTTCTTGTTAGTCAAGACTCATTTCCAAGACTATTTTAGTGGACAAAGTCCCTTTCTGAACCGAGTCCATTCCTCGTTTCAGTCCTGTTTCACTGAACCGGTATAACCTACCATTCCAGCCATGTCTATCTCATGAGATATAAAATCTTTACCCAATGAATTGGAGGGAGATATAGTTCCCACCCATCTCATAATGATATCATTCTTATGTGTGCCACAAAATCATAAATCATACATCATTGCATAACCCATGTAATAAAAATGGGATTCTTAAACAACATGACATCATAAAACAATTCATATAAGATAAAGGAATTCATAAAAATAATTCCATCACAACATAATCAAATCAATGTAATAATAGGGATATAAACAGAACCCTATATTATCTTAGATGGAAAATAATTTTGATAAAACACTTGAACTCTATTCTTGAGGAAAATATCCTTTCTACTTCAAAAACACTTTTACTTTCTTAACATGTCATTAAAATCTAAACTAAAAGAAGTTTATTAAAAATAAACTTGAAAACTTGTAAGGGAAGCTTCTTGGAAATAATGTTTTAAAAATCCATTCATGTCGTATAAGTTAAAAAAACATTCTTCTCGTACTTTTTTCGGAAGGTCAAAAGGTACCTCGTACGAAAAACAACAAAAGATTCCTTTCATATCTTTTACTAAAATCTCACTGAAGGGTAAAATTAGATTTAAAAAATTGTAGGTGGATGGAAATAATATTACATATTTAAGAAACATGGATGTGGATGATAAAATACACCCTAGTAAATTCCAAAGTATAAACAATCTCGGATAAAAATGAGATTGTGATATTTCCCTTACCTTAGGTCTGATTTGCTTCGTAAGTGTCCGAACCTCCTATATAATGATTTAAATAATGTTATTGAATTATTCCAGAATCATAATTATTTTTATGATATCATTTATGTTCATATTCTTAGCTTCTTAGTAGTAATATTTCATTGCTACTTGTTATTCGGGTGTTTATAACTTTTTGTTCTTATGCGTGTTTTGTCGAATAAATTCTTATTCTTCTCTTTAGGTTATAGATACCTCATTTCTAGGATGGTATTAGTGTAATATATATCATATTAATTCATTCAATTCATTTATATAATCATTATGAAATGAAGATCATGTAGAACGAGTCGCATCACATCGTGGAGACGGTATTCCGTACGTATGCACGAGTGATGATATCGTTCCTATGATCGTGGAATTGTATTGAAGTGTATGTATACTATTTCACAATCATTATCACTTTATAATAGTCATATATAGTCATTATTTACACCATTATACCCATCCAAGTAAGGTGGTGGTGGAAAATAGATTACACCACGGCGTGGAGACGGTATTCCGTACGTACGCATGCACGGTGATTTCTTTTTCCATAGGATGGATAGATGGTGAAATAGGGTTTTTTCATACTTATAATAACATATCAGTATATGAGTGATACTTATGTTATTACTTCATAATGAAAAAACTAAAGAAGAAGAAGTGGAAGAAGAAATAAAGATGAAAGAATCGGTAACAGACATTACCTCTTCTTTGAAGTACTTCTTTGAGACCTCCTTTTAGGGAACTAAAATGGGTCTTTGAAGAAGACCAGAACCACTATGATGTTTCTAGGGAAGTGGAGAGAAGAAATTGGCAGGGTTTGGCCGAGCTTGAAGGCTCAAAGTGGTGTGAGGAAGAGGGGGAGGAGGTGCCCTTTTATAAGGGAGGAGAGGGGCACCTTTGGAATAACTAAAAATATTATTTTATTATAAAGTCAAATTCGGTTTTTAATAGCTCCAAATTGATATATTTTGAAGATAAGGTGGGTATGGGTCTAAATCCTCTCATCCAATAAAATTTAGACAAGTTTAGGTATCAATGTTAACCTTATCATTTAGATTTAACTTTAAGTTAGATAATTTAACTTTTACCGTGTCTTCTTGTTTTCTTATACTATAAGGTTAATAAACTTACTATATCAAGCCAAACGAACCCCAAGTTGTTTATTATTAATATATATAACCTTATATAAGTCATTTGGCTGAAAATTAGATTTTTAGGAATAAAATAATAATTAATAATATAATATTTTTTTTAAAAACTATTTTATGTCAATTTTGACACGATTTAGTAATTGATTTTTGTGAAAATCATAACAGAATGATTAGTTCTAACCAAGTTAATTAAATCAATAATAACATGTCATATTAACCTATAAAATTAGTTTAATTCATAAAAAGTCTCTAATTACATTTATTTGTATATTTATAACATCAATTATTTCAATATTTCATTAATAAGATAATTAATGCATCATCGTTGTGTCATAAATAAATTAAATTATTTAATGCCTAAAAATTACAAATAAAATACCATTATGTCGGAAATATTTTTATCTTTCTAATGAATATTTATAGTCGAATTTATCTTATGTATAACCCCATATTAAAAATTATTTACTTATTAAACATTGATTTTAACTATTTAACCCTTCTTTAAATAAATTAATAATAAATGTCCTAATCTAATCCATGTGGGCCTAAATGGTCATATTTTATTCCTAAGGTTGTTTTTGGTCGAATTAAACTTATCCAATAGAATTAGGACATGTGTTAGGGTAATAATAATATCATTGTTACCCTTAATTACCCTATTTACTTTTAACCGTGGTAAATAAAAGTAAAAAGTTACTATTCACCAAAAATTATTTTTATCTCATTGAACCACATTTTAGTCCTTGATATTAACCATGTCTCTCGTATTTTCGAAATTCCACTCGCAGAAGCGGTAAAATTATGTTTTATGAAGAATTCAGTTTTTTTAACTACCACTTAGTGGTTTCACTATTCATCAAAAATTGAAAGTTTTCAGAAAAATACCAAAATTTCACCCTAGGCTAATTTTGACATTCCGAATCCAAAAATGAAGTCCATTTTGAAAAATAAAAATTATAAAATTTCAAAAAGTGGTTATTACTATTCATAACGGCTAGTTTTAATAATATTTTAATAACATATCGTTGTTTAGTGAAACTCGGTATTGCGTACGACACAAGCTATCGAGGAAGGTCGCGATTGCGTGTAAAGAAAGCCAAGATAGTTTTGTGTGTAGTAAAAGATTCCTTTGATGATTTATATAACATAAAAACAAAATATTTCACATAAAACTCTCGGGTGTTACATTCTACCCCCCTTAAAATGAATTTCTCCCTCGAAATTCGTCACTTTGTAACAAACAGATGAGGATACCTCTCCCTCATCATATCCTCAAGCTCCCATGTAGCTTCTTCTAATTGGTGGTTCCTCCATAAAACTTTCACCAATCGAGTGGTCTTGTTTCGTAGGAATTTTTCGCTACGATCCCGAATCTCTATCGGATGTTCTTCATAAGAAAGATCATGCTCCAGCGGTATAACTTCTGAGATGAGCACATGCGAAGGATCAGGTATGTACTTTCTCAGGAGAGATACATGGAACACATTGTGAACTTGAGAGAGATTCGGTGGAAGTGCCAATCTGTCAGCTACCTTCCCAACACGATCCAGTATTTCGAAAGGACTGATATATCTAGGGCTCAACTTCCCCTTCTTTCCAAATCTCATGACCCTCTTCCATGGAGATATTCGTAAGAACACTTTATCACCCACTTCAAACTCTAGGTATTTTCTTCGGTTTTCGGCATAACTTTTTTGTCGACTCTGAGCTGCTCTTATGTGTTGTTGAATAGATCTGACCTTTTCTGCCATTTCATCAATGAGATCATGTCCTAATAGCTTTCTTTCCCCAACTTCATCCCAGCAAGTTGGAGTCCTGAATTTCTTTCCATAGAGAGCTTCATAAGGAGCCATCTGAATACTGGAGTGAAATATATTATTATAAGTAATTTCCACAAAAGGTAGGTGTTGATCCCAACCACCTTTGAAATCCATAGAGCAAGCTCTCAACATATCTTCTAGAGTTTGAATTGTTCTCTAAGACTGACCGTCTGTCTGAGGATGATAAGTAGTGCTGAAACTCAACTCTGTATCCAGAGTATGCTGAAGACTTCGCTAGAACTTCAAGGTAAATCTCGGATCCCAATCAGATATAATAGAAAGTGGTACTCCATGCAATCTTACCACTTCCTTTACATATATCCTGGAAAGCTGATCTAGAGAGAAATCCTCTCTAATATCAATGAAGTGTGTAGACTTTGTAAGACGATCAACTATGACCCAGATAGCATTATTGCCTTTGGATGTTTTAGGAAGTCCTGTGACAAAGTCCATAGTGATGTTTTCCCATTTCCATTTGGGTATGGGTAATGGTTGTAACATCCCCTTAGACTTCTATCTCTCAGCTTTAACTTGCTGACAAACCAAGCATCGAGAGACATATTCAGCAACATCTCTTTTCATTCCATCCCACCAGAAGTACTCTTTCAGGTCCCTATACATCTTCATGCTTCCAAGATGAATAGAGAATGAAGAACTATGAGCCTCATCCAGCAGCTCCTTCTTTAATTCGGGGATGGGAGGAACACAAACCCAATTCCTGAACTTTATTATCCCATCACAATCAAGGTTGAATTAAGGAACATTTCTCACCTTCTTTTGTAACTCGACATCTTCTTTCTGTGCCTCTTTAATATTCACATGTATAGATGGTTGAACATTCATTTGAGAAAGATAAGATTTTTCCCCTTCCATTATAATTCCAAGATCCATCCTTTGTAAATCCATAAATATTGGATCTTTTGTGATCCTCATCATGGATAAACTGGCATGGTCTTGTCAACTTAATGCATCTTCCACCTTGTTTGCTTTCCCAGGGTGGTAATGGATTGAGCAGTCATAATCCTTAATCAGCTCCAACCATCTTCTTTGGCGCATATTCATCTCCTTTTGTGTGAAAATATACTTTAAACTTTTATGATCAGTATAAATATCACACCTTTCACCATAAAGATAATGCCTCCAAATCTTTAATGCAATGATTACCGCAGCTAACTCCAAATCATGTGTTGGGTAATTTTTCTCATGGATTTTCAACTATCGTGAGGCATAATCTAACACCATATCATTTTTCATAAGAACACACCCCAATCCCTTCTTGGATGCATCACTGTAGATCACAAACCTTTCTCCACTACAAGGCAGTGTGAGCACAGGTGCACTGGATAACCTTCTTTTCAACTCCTTTAAATTCTCTTCACATTCTTCCATCCAGACAAACTTAACTCCTTTCCGAGTCAACTTGGTGAGTGGATTAGATAATCGTGAAAAATCCTTCACAAAATGTCAATAATATCCAGCCAGACCAAGAAAACTTTGAATCTCAGTTACTGTTGTTGGTCTCGACCATCTTTCGATAACCTCTATTTTTGTTGTATCCACAGATATCCCCTCTTTTGAGATTATGTGACCCAAAAATGAAACTTTTTGAAGCCAAAATTCACACTTGGTAAATTTGGCATAAAGCTTCTCCTTTCTCAGGGTCTTCAATATAATTCTCAAGTGATCTTCATGTTATTCATTTCTCTTTGAATATACAAGAATATCGTCTATAAAGACTACCACAAATTGATCAAGATAGTCTCTAAAGACTCTACTCATCAGATCCATGAAGATAGCAGGGGAATTAGTAAGACCAAATGGCATCACTATAAATTCATAGTGTCCATACCTTGTATGGAAGGTCGTCTTTGGTATATCCTCCCTTTTGACCCTTAATTGATGATACCCTGAACGAAGATCAATCTTGGAAAAGTATTGAGCTCTGCGTAGTTGGTCAAATAAGTCATCAATGCGTGGGAGAGGATATTTGTTCTTGATAGTGATCTTGTTAAGTTCTCGATAATCAATGCAGAGTCTCATTGATCCATCTTTCTTCTTAAAAAATAGAACAGGTGCTCCCCAAGGTGACGTAATAGGGCGTATGAATCCCTTATCAAGATTCTCCTCGAGTTGCTTCTTCAATTTCTGCAACTCAATTGGGGCCATTCTATAAGGTGTCTTTGAAATAGGCCAAGCACCTGATATGAGTTCTATTGAAAACTCAACTTCACGATTTGGTGGAAGACCCGGCAATTCCTCCGGAAAGACATCATCAAACTCCCGTACAATGGGAATATTCTTAATCGTGAGTTTCTCACCAACCATTTGAGATAAATAACCTTCATTTAGTGGAATCAATACCCATAAAATGGAAGAAATTTCCACTGGAAGGTTATGTTCATCCTTGCATCGATAGACAATCATAGATTGATCTGGAATATGAAATGTGACTTCCCTTATTTGGCAATTGATATGAGCTCCATGTAGAGAAAGCCAATCCATACCAAGAATCACATCAAATTCCACTATAGGAAGTATCACAAGATTTGCAGGAAGCACTTTCCCACAAACTTTAATCGGAGAAGAATTATAAACTTTTGATGCGACTGTTGTGCCATTAGGTGTTGTCATAGCTAACTTAACATCTAATTGTTGAGGTAATACGGTGATACCCTTAGAAAATTCTTAAGAAATAAAAGAGTGGGTGGATCCAGAATAAAATAAAACATTTTCTACTTTAGAGTGGATGGTAAGTTTACCCTTCACCACATCGTTATCGTACTCCACATCTCTGGTAGAAATTGCATGTGACTTTCGTTTGTCTTTAGCCTTAAGAGTTTTTTGACGTCGACCATCATCATCAACCCTTGGATTAGGGCATTTATTGGCATAATGCCCCATCTCTTTGCACTTGAAACATTGAAGTGTAGTAGGTTCATTCGGTGTATCCCTTCCTTTGTTTGCATCATTAGACATCTTCCTCCCATCATCGCGGCATTTAAATGCCCGATGACCTTCCTTTACACATTTGAAACATTTACTTGTCCCTTTAAGACAACTCCCTCCATGTTTCTTTCCACACTTTGAGCATAAGGGAAAGTTCATCTTCTTTTCAGTGTTCTCTTTAGATTTTCCTTTGAATTCCATTTTCCTCTTCTTATCAAACCCATATGACGATGGGTTACTCCAATATCCATCTCAACTTTGAGAGCACATCGAACGATTTCCTCGTAGCCATTGAATTCCCTTATGGCTAAGTCCCTTTGAAGACTTGGTTTTAAGACACTAAAGAATCGATCGATCTTACTCTCAGGTTGGATAATAATACCATAAGCGTACCTTGCAAGTCTTGTAAAATTTGCTTTATAAGTACCAACAGATTCATCATCCTTTTGCTTCAGTTCCAGAAACTCTTTCTCCATATTTGTTCAGAGAATACGAGGGAAGTACTTATTGAAATATATGTTCTTGAACTCGTCCCATTCCATGGACTCAATTTCATCCCTTTGCCTCGTATTCATAATAAGATTCCACCATTGATCAGCATCACCTTCCAAACGATACACTGCTAAGATAACATTATTATGCTCAGAACATTGAAGAACTGAAAATATCATTTCAGTAGTACTAATCCATTGTTCAGCAACTAATGGATCAGTAGACCCGCTGAATGAAGGTGGACGTTGTCTCATGAAGGATTCAACAGAATGTTTCTCCTTCTTTTGCTCGTTTGGAAGTCCTGCATGATTCATAGCTTGAGAAATTTGTGTGAGCATGGCTACAAGATTTTTCATTCCATCTCCCATAACGTTTGGTTGCTCAGGGGGACAATCATTGCATTGCCCGTCGCATTCTGCATTAACACGGTTCCTTCGGGTTCCAGCCATTGACTAAAACCAAGAAGAATAGTGTGAGAAACACTAATTATAATAGGAAAACCACATAATCAAGAATAAAATTTGACACTTAAGGTCTTATCCTAGGTTATTCATGGCCATTTCTAAAACACTAAGATTGTGTTCTATGCTTAGACTTATCCTTAGGGTTCTTACTAAGGCTTTCGCATCCTAGTTTCCAAAGGTTGACTATAATTATATTCCGAGTTTCCAAATACACAAGGACCGTAATAGTTTAGTGTCTTTAGAAACTCGAAATATAATCTTCTAATCATGGTGAAAGATCTTCAACATCTCCCAGAAAGATCTTCTTTTTTTTCTAAACCTAAATCCTTTCTTTATGTCCTGGGGAAAAGAAAACATAAAAGGGTGAGCTCAAATGCTCAGTAAGGGTAAACAAAAGAAATATCAATCACGTCATATTCATAAGAACATATCTTTTGGAAATCTTAACCTGCAAAAGAGATCATAATTTCATAACATGGGATAAATCATAGTAGTGAAATGTAATCCCAATAATCATAACTTAAAACATGAAACTTTGTGGCATACACACATAATCATAGAGAATCATTTCTTGTTAGTCAAGACTCATTTCCAAGACTATCTTAGTGGACAAATTCCCTTTCTGAACCGAGTTCATTCCTCGTTTCAGTCATGTTTCACTGAACCGGTATAACCTACCGTTCCAGCCATGTCTATCTCATGAGATAAAAAATCTTTACACAATGAATTGGAGGGAGATATAGGTCACACCCATCTCATAATGATACCATTCTTATGTGTGCCACAAAATCATAAATCATACATCATTGCATAACCCATGTAATAAAAATTGGATTCTTAAACAACATGACATCATAAAACAATTCATATAAGATAAAGGAATTCATAAAAATAATTCCATCACAACATAATCTAATCAATGTAATAATAGGGATATAAACAGAACCCTATATTATCTTATATGGAAAACAATTTTGATAAAACACTTGAACTCTATTCTTGAGGAAAATATCCTTTCTACTTCAAAAACACTTTTCCTTTCTTAACATGTCATTCAATTCTAAACTAAAATAAGTTGATTAAAAATAAACTTGAAAACTTGTAAGGGAAGATTCTTGGAAATAATGTTTTAAAAATCCATTCATGCCTTATAAGTTAAAAAACATTCTTCTCGTACTTTTGTCGGAAAAGTCAAAAAGTACCTCATACGAAAAACGACAAAAGATTCCTTTCATATCCTTTACTAAAAACTCACCGAAGGGTAAAAATGGATTTAAACAATTGTAGTTGGATGGAAATAATATTACATATTGATGAAACATGGATTTGGATGATAAAATACACCCCAGTAAATTTCAAAGTATAAACAATCTCGGATAAAAATTGAGATTGCGAGATTTTCCCTTACCTTAAGTCCGATTTTCTTCTTAAGTGTCCGAACCTACTGTATAATGATTTAAATAATGTCATTAACTTATTACAGAATCATATTCATTGTTATGATATCATATATGGTTCACTTATGACTTTATATTACCCGTTCTTTTGTAAATTCCATGTTAAAGAAGCGTTTTGGGTAAAATCGTTTCATTTATCGTAGGTGTTTGGACTTGTTGTTCTTGACATTATTATTACTTATATCATGATTTAATTACTTCCAGAATATAAAACATGATTTATATATCATATATATTCAGTATATATATATATATATATAATAGATAGATAAATGAAATGAAACACACCGTTCATGGAGACGGTAGTCCGTACGTACACATGAACGTTGTTTTCCTTTCCTTATTGTCTTGAATGGAAGTAAGTAGATGAAATACATATATAAATAAATCCAGTAGCTTTATAATGTCATATATTTCATTATTATTGCTTATATATACTTTATAATCATTCTTAAATGGTTAACATGGAGAATGAATCTCATCGCGTCGTGGAGACGGTAGTCCGTACGTACGCACGAGCGATTATATCATTCTCATGATCGTGAAATTGTGTTGAAGTGTATGTATACTATTTCAGTATCAATATCACTTTATAATAATAAAATATAGTTACTCATTACACCATTATACACATCCAATTAAGGTGGTGGCGGAAAATAGATTACACCACGGCGTGGAGACGGTATTCCGTACGCACGCACACGCGGTGATTTTGTTTTTCCGTAGGATGGATAGAAGGTTAATTAGAGTTGTTTAATATTTATAATAAAATATCAGTATATAATGAATACTTATGTTATTACTTTATCATGAAACAAATAAATAAGAAGAAGTTGAATAAGAGAAAAATTGAAAAAGATCGGTAATGGATATTACCTCTTTTTGATGCGCCTTTTCATAACCTCCACTTAAAGAACTAAGGATGGTCTTTTAAGAAGACCAGGACCTCTAGGATGATACTAGGGAAGTGGAGAATAGATTTTTGTAGGGGTTTTCCGATATTGAATGCTCAAATTGGTGTGAGGAGGAGAGGGAGGACGTGTCCTTTTATAAGGGAGGAGAGGGGCACCTTTGGGAAAACTAAAAATATTATTTTATTATAATGTCAAGTTCGGTTTTAAATAGCTCCAAATTGATATATTTAGAAGATAAGGTGGGTATGGGTCAAAATCCTCTCATCCAATAGAATTTAGACAAGTTTAGGTATGAATTTTAACCTTATCATTTAGATTTAACTTTAAGTTAGATAATTTAACTTTTACCGTGTCTTCTTGTTTTCTTACACTATACGGTTAATAAACATACTATATCAAGACAAACTAACCCCAAGTTGTTTATTATTAATATATATATCCTTATCTAAGTCATTTTTCCAAACATCAGATTTTTAGGAATTAAATAACAATTAATAATATAATATTTGTTTTAAAATCTAATTTATGTCAATTTTGACACTATTTCGTACATGATTTTTATGAAATTCATAACAGAATGATAAGTTCAAAACAATTTACTTATATCAACAATAACATGTCATATTAACCTATAAAATTAATTTAAGTCATAAAAAGTCTCAAATTACATTTATTTGGGCATTTATAACATCAATTATGTCAATATTTCATTAATAAGACAATTACTGCATCATCTTTGTGTCATAATAAATGATAATTATTTAATCCCTAGAAATTCTAAATAAATTCCTATGATGTAGATAATTGTATTATATTTCTGGATACTATTCATGTTCGAAGTTTCATGAAGTTTATCACTAAATTAAAATTATTATACTTATAATATTTAAGAAAGTGACATGTTGTCACATTCTTTGGTTTTAATAATAATTAAATTATTTTCATGGAAAAAGTCCATAAAATGAATCTAATCCGACCATTAGGTTATATGGGTCTACTTTTAGCCATCCAATAGGATTTTTCCAAGTGTTAGGGTAATTTTATAATCTTATATTTACCCTTAATTACCCGATTTACCTTTAACTATAGTAAATAAAATTTACTGTAGTTACTATTCACAATGCCCAAAAATAAAAAGTAGCTTATTAACATAATTTAAACCCACTGATTTAAAATATGGAATCTATTTTTCCAAATTCATTACACAAAATATGCAGAAATTAAATTAAAATTAATCTCGTTGTCGAAAGAAAACGGGTTTTTCTTTAAAACATTGCAAAAGATTGAATTGTTTTAACCTACGAATTCAAGGTAAAATCAATGCTAATGACATACATTATATTAAATGGTAAAAATATATTCTATTTATACTTTAAAACCCTTAAATATTATAATTTAACCACATAAGATATTACGAAGAAAAAATTTGTTTTTAATTAAAATATAGCGTGTTTTTACTATTCATTAAAATATGAAACTTATCGGAAAAATATCAAAACTTTATCTAATGTAAATTTTTATATCGTGATTCAAAATAAGAATTTTATTTTGTCAAATTTAACATATAAACATTTCAAAACTAGATTTAAAGTGGGTGCGCCATCAAAAGGCGGCAAAACTGTATTTTTTTTAAAATACTTATTTTACCCGAAAAAATTATTTTGTTCTTATACCATGTTCTAGAAAATGTGTAAGATGAATAATAATGTTATAAAATTCAAAATTTAGTTAATACTATTCATAACGGCTAGTTCATGTAAATATTATAATAATATATCATTGTTTATTAAAACCCGGTATTGCGTACAACACACGCTATCGAGGAAGGTCGCGATTGTGTGTAATGCAAGCCAAGTCAGGGTTGCGTGTTGTGAAAGAATCCTTCATTGTTTCGTATAACAGAATCCAAACATATTTCATTTATACATTGAATGTATATATATATATATATACTCAATGTTGCGTAGAATAACTATTATCAAAATTGTGTGTAACACGATCCAAAAATAGGGTTGCGTATACTGCAAGCTAATACGGTGTTGCGTATAGCGCAAGGTAATCTTGGTGTAGAATACAACACAAGATATTAATGAAATTAAAAGAATATTTTTCATAAAATCTCAGGGTGTTACATTCTACACCCCTTAAAATGAATTTTTCCCTCGAAATTCGTCGAGGTTATAAATGGTTTACTATTCGAAAGTTTCTTTAATAGAAACTCACATCGTAAAAAGGAATACCAAAACCAATCTTTAAATACAAAAGTATGAAACGTAACAGTTACCGAAATAAACTAATCACTGGGTTTCCACATAGGTAAAAATATGGATATGGAAGAGAAATCTAACCATCATGTTCTGATGGAGAGTGGTAGAGAACATGGCTATGGAAAAGCCAGAAATCACAAAGCCATAAATTTTTGATGATATAAGGTACCATTTGATTCATCAGATATAAGATCACTAGGACAACATTCTTGGTTTTCAAAATCATTTCCCTAAAGTTGAAGAATTTGAATTAGAATAAATACTTACTTTATTTTGGTACAATCTCACTGTTGTTCATACTTTGAACAATTTCCACTTCATCCCTTAAAGAAATGAAGTTGAATTTGTTATTCATGAAGTGTTAATTGATCATGTGATAGAATGATGGGTCATTCCATCTATTTCAAACAAAATGTTAGCAAAAGTTATCAAATATACATAAGTCCATCTATGGTGAGGTTAATCATATACGATTCCAAGAATGAACCTATACTTCATATATCATACCGCATAATAAAATAAAACTAGTTTCTACTAAACAGGGACTTCCTGTAGTCCAGTGGTAGGCGATAAAGGCCAGTCGCACTTCGGTTGTGGGTTCGATTCCCACAACCTTGTCCGACGCGATGGGCTATCACCCGTCCTGCAGGTTGTCCTTTTTCTAAAGCTATATTACTATAATATCCCATCAATAATATCAAAAAAAGTTCTATCCTAACTTATGTCCAACATAATACATTCCAATGTTTAGGCTTATCTAAAATACTTTGGTCCAAGCTCATAGTATAAAGAAAATGATTACTTGAATTGTCATCAACCAACCATCATTTATCCCCCATTATCTTGTTGGTCACATTCCAATCATGTGAATACCGTAATCATGTATTCTCTTGAAAAATGAATACCCATTAAACCTTAGTGAAAACATGAATGCTTTCAAAAGTTAACTCTTTCCACATACCAAAATCCAAAAAATTTATATAGTCAAACCTTGATATAACCTTCTCCTTATATCAGTCATGAGATCATGAATACTATCAAACATTTAATTTTCTCCTTATCCCTTTATAATGTGCATATCATCTACTTTCCAAAAATACTGGTACCATTCATCACATAATTTCAAAACATAAGGAAAGACAACAGTGTAACAATCCTTAGATGTCTCTTTATTCCATAGTACCATGAGATTACTTATACAACATTACACTTGATAAACATGTAATCATTCCACTACATTCTTAAACCATTGACCGAGCTTGAACAATTCTTTCATCTCACATATCATTTGTAGACTCATCATCATCATAAACATAAATACTACCCATACGACCATACTGATTCTCTTCATGAGACTTTCCCTTAGGGAATTGGTTTGCATAATTCTCGTACATTCCACATTTAAAACATTTAACTACTGTTGATGTCATAGAAATACCATTATCCTCATCCCTGGTGTTAACTGAACCTTTTCCTTTGCACTTACTGGCTTTGTGTCCTTCTTTTCCACACCCAAAGCATCTTCCAGTTCCTTTGAAACATTCTCCTTGATGCCTCTTCCCGCATGATTTACATAGGGGAAATTTAACTTTCTTTCCTATATGATCATCATGAAACTCCATCTTTCTCTTATTAGCCGAGTCAGGAAACTTACCAAATATTACTTCATTGATCATATTATGAGATTGCTGATTTGACATAATAATGATGTTTGGACCTCCAAATCCCATTTCATTTGGTTTCTCATGAATAATATCATTCCATTGTCCATCATATCCTCCATTATCGTGAATCATCTTATTTCCATCCATTTTCTAAAACCCAAAAAGAATAGTGTGAGACGCAAAAATCATAATAAAGGGGGAGTAACTTCAATATCTAACATCTTTGGTTTAATCTAATATCGTTACCATAGTTCTAGGACTATATACTATACGTATACTTATCCTTAGGGACATCCCTAGACATACCATAGAAATATCTCTAGGGATCTCACTAACGTTTTCGCATCCTAGATTCCAAAGGTTGACTAAACTTTTCCTCTGATACCAGTGGTAGAGACCCGAAGCCTGACGTACATGGACATTACATTACTTTTTCGGAATACTTAATACATAACAAAAACACAGACACACAAGGACCGTAATAGTTTAGTGTCTTTGGAAACTCGGAATATAATCTTCTAATCGTGGTGAAATATCTTCAACATCTCCCATAAATATCTTCTTTTTTTTTCTAAACCTAAATCCTTTCTTTATGTCCTGGGGAAAAGAAAACATAAAAGGGTGAGCTCAAATGCTCAGTAAGGGTAAACAAAAGAAATATCAATCACGTCATATTCATAAGAACATATCTTTTGGAAATCTTAACCTGCAAAAGAGATCATAATTTCCTAACATGGGATAAATCATAGTGGTGAAATGTAATCCCAATAATCATAACTTAAAAGATGAAACTTTTTGTCATACACACATAATCATAGAGAATCATTTCTTGTTAGTCAAGACTCATTTCCAAGACTATCTTAGTGGACAAAGGCCCTTTCTGAACCGAGTTCATTCCTCGTTTCAGTCCTGTTTCACTGAAACGGTATAACCTACCATTCCAGCCATGTCTATCTCATGAGATATAAAATCTTTACCCAATGCATTTTAGGGAGACATAGGTCCCACCCATCTCATAATGATACCATTCTTATGTGTGCCACAAAATCATAAATCATACATCATTGCATAACCCATGTAATAAAAATGGGATTCTTAAACAACATTACATCATAAAACAATTCATATAAGATAAAGGAATTCATAAAAATAATTCCATCACAACATAATCAAATCAATGTAATAATAGGGATATAAACAGAACCCTATATTATCTTATATGGAAAACAATTTTGATAAAACACTTGAACTCTATTCTTGAGGAAAATATCCTTTCTACTTCAAAAACACTTTTCCTTTCATAACATGTCATTCAATTCTAAACTAAAAGAATTTGATTAAAAATAAACTTGAAAAATTTTAAGGGAAGCTTCTTGGAAATAATTTTTTAAAAATCCATTCATTCCGTATAACTTAAAAGAACATTCTTCTCGTACTTTTGTCGGAAAAGTCAAAAAGTACCTCGTACGAAAAATGACAAAAGATTCCTTTCATATCCTTTACTAAAAACTCTCTGAAGGGTAAAAATGGATTTAAACAATTGTAGGTGGATGGAAATAATATTACATATTGATAAAACATGTATGTGGATGATAAAATACACCCTAGTAAATTTCAAAGTATAAACAATCTCGGATAAAAATTGAGACTGCGAGATTTTCCCTTACCTTAAGTCTGATTTTCTTCGTAAGTGTCTGAACCACCTGTATAATGATTTAAATAATGTCATTAACTTATTAAAGAATCATATTCATTGTTATGATATCATATATGGTTCACTTATGACTTTATATTACCTGTTCTTTTGTAAATTCCATGTTAAAGAAGTGTTTTGGGTAAAATCGTTTCATTTATCGTAGGTGTTTGGACTTGTTGTTGTTGACATTATTATTACTTATATCATGATTTACTTACTTACATAATATAAAACATGATTTATATATCATATATATTCAGTATATATATATATATATAATAGATAGATAAATGAAATGAAACACACCGTTCATGGAGACGGTAGTCCGTACGTACGCATGAACGCTGTTTTCCTTTCCTTATTGTCTTGAATGGAAGTAAGTAGATGACATACATATATACATAAATCCAGTAGCTTTATAATGTCATATATTTCATTATTATTGCTTATATATACTTTATAATCATTCTTAAATGGTTAACATGGAGAATGAATCTCATCGCGTCGTGGAGACGGTAGTCTGTACGTACGCACGAGCGATGATATCATTCTCATGATCGTGAACTTGTGTTGAAGTGTATGTATACTATTTAAGTATCAATATCACTTTATAATAATCATATATATTTACTCATTACACCATTATACCCATCCAATTAAGGTGGTGGCGGAAAATAGATTACACCACGGCGTGGAGACGGTATTCCGTACGTACGCACGCGCGGTGATTTCCTTTTTCCATAGGATGGATAGAAGGTTAATTAGATTTGTTTCATATTTATAATAACATATCATTATATAATAAATACTGATGTTATTACTTTATCATGAAACAACTAAAGAAGAAGAATTTGAAGAAGAAAGAAATTGAAAAAGATCGGTAATGGATATTACCTCTTTTTGACGCGCTTTTTCTTAACCTCTACTTAAAGAACTAAGGATGGTCTTTGAAGAAGACCAGGACCTCTAGGATGATACTAGGGAAGTGGAGAATAGATTTTGGCAGGGGTTGGCCGAGCTTGAATGCTCAAATTGGTGTGATGAGGAGAGGGAGGAGGTTCCCTTTTATAAGGGAGGAGAGGGGCACCTTTGGGAAAACTAAAAATATTATTTTATTATAAAGTCAATTTCGATTTTAAATAGCTCCAAATTGATATATTTTGAAGCTAAGGTGGGTATGGGTCGAACGAATCTCATCCAATAGAATTTATACAAATTTAGGTATCAATTTTAACCTTATCATTTAGATTTAACTTTAATTTAGATAATTTAACTTTTACCGTGTCTTCTTGTTTTCTTACACTATAAGGTTAATAAACATACTATATCAAGCCAAACGAACCCCAAGTTGATTATTATTAATATATCTATCCTTATCTAAGTCATTTGGCCTAACCTTAGATTTTTAGGAATTAAATAACAATTAATAATATAATATTTGTTTTGAAAACTAATTTATGTCAATTTTGACACTATTTGGTACATGATTTTTATGAAATTCATAACAGAATGATAAGTTCGAACCAAGTTACTTATATAACCAATAACATGTCATATTAACCTAGAAAATTAATGTAAGTCATAAAAAGTCTCAAATTACATTTATTTGGGCATTTATAACATCAATTATGTCAATATTTCATTAATAAGACAATTACTGCATCATATTTGTGTCATAATAAATGATAATTATTTAATCCCTAAAAATTCTAAATAAATTCCTATGATGTAGATAATTGTATTATATTTCTGGAGACTATTCATGTTCGGAGTTCCATGAAGTTTATCACTAAATTAAAATTATTATACTTATAAGCTTTAAGAAAGTGACATGTTGTCACATTCTTTAGTTTTAATAATAATTAAATTATTTTCATGGCAAAAAGTCCATAAAATGAATCTAATCCGACCCTTAGGTTATATGGGTCTACTTTTAGCCATCCAATAGGATTTTTCCAAGTTTTAGTGTAATTTTATAATCCTATATTTACCCTTAATTACCCGATTTACCTTTAACTATAGTAAATAAAATCTACCGTAGTTACTATTCACAATGCCCAAAAATAAAAAGTATCTTATTAACATAATTTGGACCCAATGATTCCAAATATGGAATCCATTTTTACAAATTCAATACACAAAAGATGCAGAAATTAAATTAAAATTAATCCCATTGTCGAAAGAAAACGGGTTTTTCTTTAAAATGTTGCAAAAGATTGAATTGTTTTAACCTACGAATTCAAGGTAAAATCAATGATAATGACATACATTTTATTAAATGGTAAAACTATATTCTATTTATAATTTAAAAGCATTCAATATTATAATTTAACCACATAATATATTACGATGAAAAAAGTTCTTTTTAATTGAAATATAGCGTGTTTTTACTATTCATTAAAATATGAAAGTTATCGGAAAAATATCAAAACTTTATCTAATGTAAATTTTTATGTCCTGATTCAAAAGAAGAATTTTATTTTGTCAAATTGAACATATAAACATGTCAAAAACTAGATTTAAAGTGGGTGCGCCATCAAAAGGCACAAAACTGCATTTTTTTAAAAATACTTATTTTACCCGAAAAAATTATTTTGTTCTTATACCATGTTCTAGAAAATGTGTAAGATGAATAATAATGTTATAAAATTAAAAATTTAGTTAATACTATTCATAACGGCTAGTTCATGACAATATTATAATAATATATCATTGTTTATTAAAACCCGGTATTGCATACAACAGACGTTATCGAGGAAGGTCGCGATTGCGTGTAATGCAAGCCAAGTCAGGGTTGCGTGTTCTGAAAGAATCCTTCGTTGTTTTATATAAAAGAATCCAACCATATTTCATTTATACATTGAATATATATATATATATATACTCAATGTTGCGTAGAATAACTATTATCAAAATTGTGTGTAACACGCTCCAAGAATAGTGTTGCGTATACTGCAAGCTAATACGGTGTTGCATATAGCGCAAGGTAATCTTGGTGTAGAATACAACACAAGACATTAATGAAATTAAAAGAATATTTTTCATAAAATCTCGGGGTGTTACATTCTACCCCCCTTAAAATGAATTTCGCCCTCGAAATTCGTCAGGGTTATAAATGGTTTACTATTCGAAAGATTCTTTAATAGAAACCCACATCGTAAAAAGGAATACCAAAACCAATATTTAAAAACAAAAGTATGAAACGTAACAGTTACCCAAATAAAATAATCACTGGGTTTCCACATAGGTGAAAATATGGATATGGAAGAGAAATCTAACCATCATGTTCTGATGGAGAGTGGTAGAGAACATGGCTATGGAAAATCCAGAAATCACAAAGCCATAAATTTGTGATGATCTAAGGTACCATTTGATTCATCGGATATTAGAGCACTAGGAAAACATTCTTGGTTTTCAAAATCATTTCCCTAAAGTTGAAGAATTTGAATTAGAATAAATACTTACTTTATTTTGGTACAATATCACTGTTGTTTGTACTTTGAACAATTTCCACTTCCACTACTGGAAATCCATCCTTTTCCAACGGTTCTGAACCGTTGGGAAAGGCTGCAGAACCGTTGGTATATGTTATACCAACGGTTCTGCCAACCGTGGGGAAGAAAGCCGTTGGGAAAGGCCTTTCCCAACGGTTTACAAGGAACCGTTGGGATAGGTTAGAAAAAATCAACTGAACCCAACGGTTGTGCCAAACCGTTGGGAAAATCCTTTCCCAACGGTTTGGCCCGTTTGGATTCCCATGAATATTTTCTTTCCCAACGGTTTGAAAACCGTTGGTAAAAACACCAATTCCAAAAGCTATCCCAATGGTTTGAACCGTTGGGATAGTCTGTTTTTACCAACGGTTCATTAAACCATTGGTAAAAACAGCTCCATATGGGCTATGCCAACGGTTTGAAACCGTTGGCCTAGGCTTTGCTGTGCAAATTGCACAGCAGCCTGCAATTTTCACAGCAGGTCTGTTTTGGGCTCATTTTCAATTCAATTTTCATTTTCAATTCAATTTTCAATCCAATTATTGTAACTATAACGCATATACAATGCATACATATAGAGAACAAACCAACACATTTAAATAATGCAAACCAACCAACCAACACATATAATGCATCCTGGAAATATACTCATCCATAATTAAATTAGAATTCATAACATAATTATAAACATACATAATTCATTTAGAATTCAATTTAAAATTTAGATGACAATCATATGTGGAATCCGGAATTCAATTCATAATTTGATTGGTTTTTTGTACACCATATATTTTTACTCGAAATCATATACATTTTAAACAAAATACATACACCTGGATGATACCGGTCACACCATGCCTCGGATTGAGGCAATGTTAACTCGTACACGTCACAAATGACTCATTGATCATTGTCCTAAAGTATCAACATATTCTGAAATCGTTTGGTCAGTTTTCCGTATGTCAGTTGTTGTTTTCACTTAAAATGAAGTGTTTTTTAAATAAAAGAGAGACACTTTGAATAGTGTCGGCCACACCGTGCCTCGGATTGACACGGGGTTGACTCGTACACATCACAAATGACCCATGCATTTTTGTGCTAAAATATAAACACAATCAGAATTCGTTTGGTTGGTTTTCCGTATGTATTTAAAATGTAGTCCATTTTAAATAAAATAGATACACTTAGAGTGTTCTCGGCCAAACCGCGACTCGGATTGTGGCACGGTTGACTCGTACACGTAACATATGACCCATGGATCGTTTTCCTAAAATTTCAACAGATTCCGAATGCGTTTGGTCGGTTTTTCGTATGTCAGTTGTTTATTTCACTTATAATCTTGTCCCTTTTAAACAATAGAGACGCAGTTAGAGTGGGACCGGCCACATCACGTTTCGGATTTAGACGGGTTTAACTCGTGCATGTCTCAAATGACCCATGAATCTTTTTCCTAAAGTATCAACACAATCCGAATGCGTTTGGTCGGTTTTCTGTATGTTAGTTGATGTTTTTCACTTAAAATGACGTCCTTTTGAAACAAAAGACATACACTTTGAGTTGTGTAGGCCACACCGCGCCTCTAATTGAGGCGAGGTTGACTCGTACACGTCACATATGACCCATGGATAATTGTGCTAAAGTATCAACACAATCAGAATCCATTCGGTCGGTTTTCCGTATGTCATTTGTTGTTTTCACTAAAAATGAAGTCCATTTTAAACAAAATAGAGACACTTTGAGTGGTGTCGGCCACACTGCACCTCGGATTGAGGTGGCGTTGACTCGTACACGTCACATATGACCCATGGATTTTTCTCCTAAAGTTTCAACAGAAACCGAATGCGTTTGGTTGGTTTTCCGTATGTACTTAAAATACTGTCCATTTTAAACAAAAGAAAGTCACTTAGAGTGGTCCTGACCACACCGTGACTCGGATTGAGCCCGGGTTGGCTCGTACACGTTACATATGACCCATGGATCGTTGTCCTAAAATTTCAACAGATTCCGAATGCGTTTGGTCGGTTTTTCGTCTGTCAGTTTTTTATTTCACTTATAATCTTTTCCATTTTAAACAAAAGAGACACATTTAGAGTGGTACCGGCCACACCACGTCTCGAATTTAGGAAGGGTTGACTCGTAAACATCTCAAATGAACCATGGATCATTGTCCTAATGTATCAACACAATCCGAATGCATTTGGCCGGTTTTCCGTATGCCATTTGATGTTTTTCACTTAAAATGGCGTCCTTTTGAAACAAAAGACATACACTTTGAGTTGTGCCGGCCACACCGCACCTCGGATTGAGGCGGGGTTAACTCGTACACGTCACATATTACCCATGGATCATTGTGCTAAAGTATCAACACAATCAGAATCCGTTCGGTCAGTTTTCCGTATGTCATTTTTTGTTTTCACTAAAAATGAAGTCCATTTTAAACAAAATAGAGACACTTTGAGTGGTGTCGGCCACACCATGCCTCGGATTGAGGTGGCGTTGACTCGTACACGTCACATATGACCCATGGATCGTTCTCGTAAAGTTTCAACAGAAACCGAATGCGGTTGATCGGTTTTCTGTATTCCAGTTGATGTTTTTCACTTAAAATGATGTCCTTTTGAAACAAAATACATACACTTTGAGTTGTGTCGGCCACACCGCGCCTCAGATTGAGGCGGGGTTGACTAGTAAACATCACATATGACCCATGGATCATTGTGCTAATGTATAAACACAATTAGAATCCGTTTTGTCGGTTTTCTATATTTCATTTGTTGTTTTCACTAAAAATGAAGTCCATTTTAAACAAAATAGAGACACTTTGAGTGGTGTCGGTCACACCGCGCCTTGTATTGAGGTGTCATTGACTCGTACACGTCACATATGACCCATGGATCATTCTCCTAAAGTTTCAACAGAAACCGAATGCGTTTGGTTGGTTTTCCGTATGTACATAAAATACTGTCCATTTTAAACAAAAGAAAGTCACTTAGAGTGGTCCCGACCACACCGCATCTCGGATTTAGGTGGGGTTGACTCGTATACGTCTCAAATAACCCATGGATTGTTGTCTTAAAGTATCAACACAATCCGAATGCGTTTGGACGGTTTTCCGTATGCCAGTTGAGGTTTTTCACTTAAAATGATGTCCTTTTGAAATAAAAGACATACACTTTGAGTTGATCCGGCCACACCACGCCTCGGATTGAGGCAGGGTTGATTCGTACATGTCACATATGACCCATGGATCGTTTTCCTAAAGCATCAACACATTTCGAATGCGTTTGGTCAGTTTTTCGTATGTCACTTTTTGTTTTCACTTAAAATCTTATGGAAATTCATATAGAATATTTTTATATCATATTTAGTATGGATTAGATTTTAGTTGATCGTGCTATGAAACATTTCAGAGCTAATGAAATTAAGGAAGGTGGATGGGCTATCCGGGGGGCTGTCCAGGGGGGCTGTCCGGTGGGTGTCCGGGGGGCTGTCCGGGGACCAAGGAGGAGGGTGGGGGGGATGTGCGGGGTCTGTCCGGGGGTGTTTGGGGGTTGTTCAGGTGGCTGTCCGGGGTTGTTCAGGGGGCTGTCCGGGGGTTGTTCTGGGGTTGTTCAGGGTTTGTTCAGGGGGTTGTCCGGGGTTGTTCAGGGGGGCTGTCCGGGGGGCTGTCCGGGGGTGTTTGGGGGGTTGTCCGGGGTCCAAGGGGGAGGGTGGGGGGGTTGTCTGGGGGGCTGTCCAGGGGGCTATCCGGGGTCCAGGGTGGAGGGTGGGCGGCTGTACGGGGGGCTATCCAGGGGGCTGTCTGCGGGGCTGTCCGGGGGTGTTTGGGGGGTGTTCGGGGTCCAAGGGGGAGGGGGGGTTGTCCAGGGTCCAAGAATGAGGGGGGTTGTCCAGGGAGTTCTCAAACACACAACCACTAAAAGAAAACAACATCCATAAAAATAGACAATATATAAAAATAACTCAACTCCAATACTATACTACGAGTCTAGATAAAACCAACAACTAGAATAGATTAAACATCAAATCTCAGTAATATAAGTCAAAAATGTAACGGATCAATATGTCCCACATCAGCATCACCATCACCATCATCATCATCATCATCACCCTCGTCATCGTCATCCTCATCGTCCTCACCCTCCACAGCGCCCTCCTCCTCGCCTTCGCCCTCCTCCTCACCCTCCTCATCTCCCTCCTCTTACGCATCAAACTCCTCGCCATCATCATCTTCAAGCTGGAAATCGGCCTGACCACCACTGGAACTGCCACATGGTGCACCATATATAGAATGTATCGATGACATGTATTCATCAATCGCTGGGTTGGCCTCTGCTAGAAGTGTTGGACGTAGAACTTCAATAAATTTCATAAATGCACTGTTTTCCCTAGCAGACTGTTCTGCCGTCTCTGTGGCCCTTTTCTCAGCCTGTTCTGCCTGTGCCCTAACTTGCTGCAGCTCGGTGGCACTACAACTCGTACCTGAGGCAGGCCAATACCTCGTCGGGGATATCCTAGGTCGGCAGCGTACTCTGCCAGAATGATCCTCTCCCAACACCTGATGTAAGTGATTAGATGGCCCAAAATTGTCTACTTCTTGGGCATCGAGGGCCTCTAAAGCATCCTGTTACAAATATAAATATATTATTCAGTTACAAAATAGATATTAAAATATAAAATCAATATATTAAAACTTACAATCTGCTGCTGAGTCGCTTCGTTGACAGCACTTCCATCCTTTTTTCGTCTACTCGAGCAAAACAGTTTTGCTCGAGGCACACGTCCTTCAATATTTTGTACTTGCCTCTACAATGACATTGAAAACAAAAGTTATATAAAAACTTTAGCAAATGACTAAATAATTGAGGAAACAAAAGAAAATGTAAGTCGTAAAGAAAACTTATAAACAATTGTCATACCTGCTGCCTCTAATGGTCCGGCATCGTCGTGCGTCCTAGTGTATGGAGGTATTTTTTTGCATCAATGTTTTTTTATTTTTTCCAGATGATTCCTAAATAAAATTCGATAATGAGAAGGATAATATTAATGCAAAACTTGAAAGTTATTATTTAAATACCTCAAATGTAATTCATACCTTAAACTGGGTACTCGTCCAATGAGTAATCATCTGACGATACTGCTCTATAGGACAATCATCCACGACTGGTACCGCCTCTAACTCAGTGCCAACTCTAGCACGCCAGCCAATATATAGCTCATTCTTGTAGGATCTCCAAAGCTCGCCTAAATCCTTTAGACGTTCCAGTCGTGCACCCTCACCATCAGGAAAATTAAATCGAAGCCGAAATCAAAATATTAATTCATATAAATACAAAAATAATTCATGGCATTAAATACAACAGATTTTTTTACCCATATCTCTTCCCAAGCTCTATCTTTGACCTCATGTGGCAAATGTCTCCACGACAGCGGGCTGACGGGAATGATGTCGGAGTATTTGGAAAGCGTCACCAGAAAACTCCGACATTGCTGCCCTGTTTTCTCAACCATCTGATTGTCTTCATTATATTCCACCATAACTTGTGTGCGACGGTTCCACACCGAACGCATGCGTGTACGGCCCCGCCCCCGCCTCCTGTCAGTAGATGTATCTGCCATGAAAGAAAAACAAATATTTTATCAAAACATGTTATAATGAAAATAAATATTTCTATAAAAATTTGTTTGGGTTTTATAAATATACATGCGCTAGTCTGATCAATGAGTGGCACTGGATCCACAGAACCTGATGGAACACCCTCTGGTGGAACAGGAGTCGAAGACGATGGAATATAAAAGCTCAGAGAGACAGAAGTAGAAGGAAAAGAAGATGGAACAGCTGTATGACCTGATGCTGACTGGGGAGTGGGAATCATCATGGGATGTGAAAATGATGGGGCAGAAGATGCAGAAGGTAGCGAAAACATGGGAGGCCTAAATACCCCATGTGTCCCTAACGACACACCAGGATCAGAATGTGGGAAGGATGAAATGTCAGTGGTAGGGGTAGGGTCTAGTCGGGCACGTGCAGCTCTACGTCCACCTCTGGTACGAACCCTCCTTGTACCACCGGCCTAAGTACTAGGACCAGTACTAGGCTCCTCGTCGAATAACTGTCGACGTAATGGTGGATCCTACAAATAAGTTTACAAAAAAATTAATCACATGACATTATATATTCTGTAAATATATATATATATATATATATATATTTGAAATAAAGTACTCACTGTAGGCACTAATGGTGGAACGCCCAGCTCCTCCATCCGACGATTGTTCTCCGCCATTTTTTTTCTTCGTCTCTCTTCAATTGGCTGCATTTCCTGCATTTGAAAACAAATATGTAATTAATTAGAAAAAGGAAATTAATGTGTAAACCAAAAAACTAAATATATGATGGAATGAGGGGATTCATTGGTAATTTAGCTATCAATTGTTTTAGAAGAGCTTGAATGAATTTAATAAAACATACAATAAGGCAATTCTGGTCTGATGCCCCAATCCACCAAGTCACGTCGAGATCGTAAATCATATTTTGTCTTCCCCTTGACATTTAGAAGAACTAAAAGCAACATTTCACATATATTATTTTCAATATGCATTACGTCTAAGCAATGACGTAGCAAATTGGTTGACCAATAAGGAAAATCAAAAAAGATACTCATCTTCCTCCAATTGTAACAGGTTTCTGTGGAAACATTCTTTCTCTTTCCAGATTTCATTTGACCCTTCCCGAACGAAAAACTGAAATCTTTTAATTCATTAAGCACATCATTTCCAGACATACACTTAGGTGGATCATCGGTCTCTATAGTATTATCAAATCTTCGACGATTCATTCTATATGGATGATCCTTTGGAAAAAATCGTCGATGTCACATAAAACTGAAACTACAACGATGTTTCAGTCTTCTGGATCGTGTATTCTTCATACAAATTGGACATGACAGTTTTCCCTTCGTTCTCCATCCAGACATCATTGCTTAAGCCGGAAAATCATTGATTGTCCACATAAGCGTAGCACGCATCTGAAATATGTCTTTCGAACATGCATCGTATGTGCGCACACCCACATCCCAAAGAAGTTTCAACTCTTTTATTAAAGGTTTCATGTATACATCAATATCAATGCCGGGATCAGAAGGACCAGATATGAGTATACTCATGAAAGTGAAAGATTTTTTCATACACAACCATGGGGGAAGATTATAAATGTGTATAAAAACTGGCCATGTGTTGTGCGAAGTAAGCATCTGCCCAAACGGATTAAAACCGTCGCATGAAAGACCCAGCCTCACATTACGCACGTCAGCTACAAAATCAGGATGTCGAGCATCAAATCTCTGCCATGCAAATCCATCTGCAGGATGAACCAACTCATCATTAGTCTTCTTTCTCTCGGTATCATGCCATCTCATTTTTATTGATATGTCATCAGACATAAAAAGATTCTGGAGTCTGGGGATCAATGGAAAGTGCCACATTACTTTCTGTGGAATGCGGGATGGTGTTTCATCAGATTTTGACTTCCAGCGGGATGTGCCACATTTTATACATTCATTTCGTTCAGCGGTTTCTTCCCAGAATAAACTGCAATCTTTTGGGCAAGCATGAATTTTGTTTCTGGAAAATCCAAGTTCTTCAACTAACTTCTATGCCATATAGTGGTTTGATGGAATATATGCATCATCTGGAAGTAAATCCTTCAAGAGGGTAAGAATGTAATCGATTGCTGTATTAGAAATCACATACAAAGTTTTTCCATGAAACAATCGGATTAAAAATTCCAGCTTTTTCATTTTATCGCATTGTCGATATACTGGAGTCATGGCAGCATCATTCAATTTTTTCACCCTATCAATATCATCATTTTCACTAGATGCATCAGTTGTCCTCATATCGATGTCTTCTTGAGTCGAAATCCTTTCTTTTTCATGATGACGAATAAACGGAAACTGATCATCTAACAAATTCTCCATTCCAGTCCTTTCATTTCGATCATCACCAATTTGAGATTTCATTTTCTCCCCATTGTGATACCACACAAAGTAGTTTGCTTGAAAACCATTTTTGGTTATGTGGTAGCTGACTTCTTCACGAATCAACCAAGGTCTACCAACACAATTGGAACATGGGCAGTGTATGCGACCACTATCTGAAGCATTGTTAAATGAAAAATCTATAAATCTCTCCAAATTGTTTTGAAAATCGCTTGAGATACGATCGGTTTCATACATCCAACTTCTGTCCATTCTGTAAAAAGAATTCATATAAGTCATTTTGTCATAAACAATTCAATAGGATTGAACTTTAATAGAAAATACATTTAAGTAAATGATAAAGGAAGAAAATAATCATGGTATCAACTACACATGTGAAAAAAACATACTAATGTGTTATTGAAAAAATGTAAAACCAACAAGAACATAATGTGTTATCACATCAGAGCATGCCTCATCCCATAACCATATTAGTAGGGTATCCTCATATGAGATTTACCTTTTTGAATTAATATGCACTTCCTCACCAGGTACCTGAGTAGATTTCATAGATATAATCATCTCACATCCTGTAAGGCTTCCATTATGTATGATCTGCAGAATAATTTGAGTGATCATGAATCATGCATGGGAACTTCCCATGATCACTATAGATTATGAGAAGGAATTATGATAGTTCACGTGAAGAACATCAAACACAAATTTTAGATAATTTGAGACATAATATAATAAAATAATGTATAAATCTATGGAATTTGGGATAAAAGGATGGATGAAATACTAAAATATGGGAGACTAAGATGAAGGAAATATATGTTGACCCTAATGTTCACAACATGCATCACCTATGAAATTTTATTACACTAGGAAATTTCATCCTGTTCACAATACATTCCATTGGAAACCTATTTTGATCATTTGATGTCCCCTTGACATGTCAAATAAAATCAGATGGCACCCATGAATATGCCACCCTTGTAATGAAAAGCCTTTAATTCTCACCATACAGACTACATGTTTTCCAATAGATGTGTATCTCCTTCTATATAGGGGAATCAATACATATTATCTCAGTCTCATATTAAATGTCAGGAATGTTATATGGCTCCCTTAACACCCTCCAGGCACACCAACTAGGTCATGTGATGTCCTCAAATCATGTCACTATGGACATAAATCACCCTTCAAGACATGTCACACTGACTCTAGAGTTTCCCTCCCAGTGTGTCAAACATTTCTTTTGATGAAAATGGAGAAGATCACCAAAATCAAGAGATTCCCTATAGGAATTACATCCATTATCATGAAATTGCTTCTAGGATCAACCAGCCAGGACTTGTGATGTCCTCCAAACATTCCGTCCTTGATCATTAGAGAAACATCAGACAATCCATCTAGGTTAGGAAAATTCATCAAAATGTTTATAGGATCATGTAATTTCCATTGGAAATTTCCAAAAGAAACCCTCTATCATGCTAAGTAAATAGTCAAGTCATTCCATGTGGAAAACCAACACATATCCATAAGAGAAGAAATCTAAAAATAATAGAATCTATATGCATAATAAAATTGTCCACCATTGGCATGTAAGCTTCTATAAAAATGGAACCATAGTGTTTATGTTTTAATTAATGGAAAAATCAATTCATTAAAACAACTAAAACAACTTGATTGAGATCAATTTTTACCTGTTCGGATGGGGGGTGTACCTATTCAGACGGGGGTCGATGATGTTCGGACGGGGGGTTCGCGAGAGCACGGGAGCGGAGGATAATTAGGGCTCTGTCTCGAATGAGGGAGAGCAGATCGGGGTTTCTATTTGGGAAAAACCTTTGCCAACGGTTTGTAAAAACCGTTGGAAAAGGCAACCTTTCCCAACGGTTTCAATAAACCGTTGGGAAAGGGATAATTTTAGCACCCCTTTCCCAACGGTTCTATAGAACCATTGGGAAAGGGGTCACTGGAATGCCCTTTGCCAACGGTTTTCGTAAACCGTTGGCAAAGGCTGAGTATACCAACGGTTTAATTGAACCTTTGGTATACTACCGTTGGGAAAAACCCAAATTCTAGTAGTGTTCATCTCTTAAAGAAATGAAGTTGAATTTTTTATTCATGAAGTGTTAATTGATCATGTGATAGAATGATGGGTCATTCCATCTGTTTTAAACAAAAGGTTAGCAAAAGTTATCAAATATACATAAGTCCATCTATGGTGAGGTTAATCGTATACGATTCCAATAATGAACCTATACTTCATATATCATACCTCATAATAAAATAAAACTAGTTTTTACTAAACAGGGACTTCCTATAGGCCAGTGGTAGGCGATAAAGGCCAGTTGCACTTCGGTTGTGAGTTCGATTCCCACAGCCTTGTCCGAAGTGATGGGTTGTCGCCCGTCCTGGAGGTTGTCTTTTTTCTAAAACTATATTACTATAACATCCCATCAATAATATCGAAAAAAGTTCTATCCTAACTTATGTCCAACATAATCCATTCCAATCTTTAGGCTTATCTAAAATACTTCGGTCCAAGATCATAGTATAAAGAAAATGATTACTTGAAATGTCATCAACCAACCATCATTTATCCCACATTATCTTGTTGGTCACATTCCAATCATGTGAATACCATAATCATGTATTCTCTTGAAAAATGAATACCCATTAAACCTTAGTGAAAACGTGAATGCTGTCAAAAGTTAACTCTTTCCACATACCAAAATTCAAAAATTCTATATAGTCAAACCGTGATATAACCTTCTCCTTATATCAGTCATGAGCTCATGAATACTATCAAACATTTAATTTTCTCCTTATCCCTTCATTATGCGCATATCATCTACTTTCCAAAAATACTGGTACCATTCATCACATACTTTCGAAACTTAAGGAAAGACAACAGTGTAACAATCCATAGATGTCTCTTTATTCCATAGTACCATGAGATTACATATACAACATTACACTTGATAAACATGTAATTATTCCACTACATTCTTAAACCATTAACCGAGCTTCAACAATTCTTTCATCTCACATATCATTGGTAGTCTCATCATCATCATCAACATAAATACTACCCGTATGACCATACTGATTCTATTTATGAGACTTTTTCTTAGGGCATTGGTTTGCATAATGCCCGTACATTCCACATTTAAAACATTTAACCATTGTTGATGTCGTAGCAATACCATTATCCTCATCCCTAGTGTTAACTGAACCTTTTCCTTTTCACTTACTGGCTTTGTGTCCTTCTTTTCCACACCCAAAGCATCTTCCAGTTCCTTTGAAACATTCTCCTTGATGCCTAATCCCACATGATTTACATAGGGGAAATTTAACTTTCTTTCCTCTATGATCATCATGAAACTCCATCTTTCTCTTATTAGCCGAGTCAGGAAACTTACCAAATTTTACTTTATTGATCATATTATGAGATTGCTGATTCGACATAATAATGATGTTTGGACCTCCAAATCCCATTTCATTTGTTTTCTCATGAATAATATCATTCCATTGTCCATCATATCCTCCATTATCATGAATCATCTTGTTTCCAACCATTTTCTAAAACCCAAACAGAATAGTGTGAGAGGCAAAAATCATAATAAAGGGGGAGTAACTTCAATATCTAACATCTTTGGTTTAATCTAATATCTTTACCATAGTTCTAGGACTATATACTATACGTATACTTATCCTTAGGGACATCCCTAGACATACCTTAGAAATATATCTAGGGATCTCACTAACATTTTCGCATCCCATTTTCCAAAGGTTGACTAACCTTTTCCTCTGATACCAACTGTAGAGACCCGAACCCTGACGTACATTGACATTACCTTACTTTTGCGGAATACTTAGTACATAACAAAAACACACACACAAGGACCGTAATAGTTTAGTGTCTTTGGAAACTCATAATATAATCTTCTAATTGTGGTGAAAGATCTTCAACATCACCCATAAAGATCTTCTTTTTTTTCTAAACCGAAATCCTTTCTTTATGTCCTGGGGAAAAGAAAACAAAAAAGGGTGAGCTCAAATTCTCAGTAAGGGTAAACAAAAGAAATATCAATCACGTCATATTCATAAGAACATATCTTTTGGAAATCTTAACCAGCAAAAGAGATCATAATTTCATAACATGGGATAAATCATAGTAGTAAAATGTAATCCCAATAATCATAACTTAAAACATGAAACTTTGTGGCATACACACATAATCATAGAGAATCATTTCTTGTTAGTCAGGACTCATTTCTAAGACTATCTTAGTGGACAAAGTCCCTTTCGGAACCGAGTTCATTCTTCATTTCAGTCCTGTTTCACTGAACCGGTATAACCTACCATTCCAGCCATGTCTATCTCATGAGATATAAAATCTTTACCCAATGCATTGGAGGGAGATATAGGTCCCACCCATCTCATAATGATACCATTCTTATGTGTGCCACAAAATCATAAATCATACATCATTGCATAACCCATGTAATAAAAATGGGATTCTTAAACAACATGACATCATAAAACAATTCATATAAGATAAAGGAATTCATAAAAATAATTCCATCACAACATAATCAAATCAATGTAATAATAGGGATATAAATAGAACCCTATATTATCTTATATGGAAAACAATTTTGATAAAACACTTGAACTCTATTCTTGAGGAAAATATCCTTTCTACTTCAAAAACACTTTTCCTTTATTAACATGTCATTCAATTCTAAACTAAAATAAGTTGATTAAAAATAAACTTGAAAACTTTTAATGTAATCTTCTTGGAAATAATGTTTTAAAAATCCATTCATTCCGTATAAGTTAAAAGAACATTTTTCTCGTACTTTTGTCAGAAAAGTCAAAAAGTACCTCGTACGAAAAACGACAAAAGATTCCTTTCATATCCATTACTAAAAACTCGTCGAAGCGTAAAAATGGATTTAAAAAATTGTAGGTGGATGGAAATAATATTACATATTGATGAAACATGGATGTGGATGATAAAATACACCCCAGTAAATTTCAAAGTATAAACAGTCTCGGATAAAAATTGAGATTTCGAGATTTTCCCTTACCTTAAGTCCGATTTTCTTCGTAAGTGTCCGAACCTCCTGTATAATGATTTAAATAATGTCATTAACTTATTACAGAATCATATTCATTGTTATGATATCATATATGGTTCACTTATGACTTTATATTACCCGTTCTTTTGTAAATTCCTTGTTAAAGAAGTGTTTTGGGTAAAATTGTTTCATTTATCATAGGTGTTTGGACTTGTTGTTCTTGACATTATTATTACTTATATCATTATTTACTTACTTCCAGAATATAAAACATGATTTATATATCATATATATTCAGTATATATATATATATATAATAGATAGATAAATGAAATGAAACACACCGTTCATGGAGACGGTAGTCCGTACGTACGCATGAACGTTGTTTTCCTTTCCTTATTGTCTTGAATGGAAGTAAGTAGATGACATACATATATACATAAATCTAGTAGCTTTATAATGTCATATATTTCATTATTATTTCTTATATATACTTTATAATCATTATTAAATGGTTAACATGGAGAATGAATCTCATCGCGTTGTGGAGACGGTAGTCTGTACGTACGCACGAGCGATGATATCATTCTCATGATCGTGAACTTGTGTTGAAGTGTATGTATACTATTTCAGTATCAATATAACTTTATAATAATTATATATAGTTACTCATTACACCATTATACCCATACAATTAAGGTGGTGGCGGAAAATAGATTACACCACGGCGTGGAGACGGTATTCCGTACGAACGCACGCGCGATGATTTCCTTTTTCCGTAGGATGGATAGAAGGTTAATTAGAGTTGTTTCATATTTATAATAACATATCAGTATATAAGAAATACTGATGTTATTACTTTATCATTAAACAAATAAAGAAGAAGATGTTGAAGAAGAAAGAAATTGAAAAAGATCGGTAATGGATATTACCTCTTTTTGACACGCCTTTTCTTAACCTCCACTTAAAGAACTAAGGATGGTCTTTGAAGAAGACCAGGACCTATAGGATGATACTAGGGAAGTGGAGAAGAGATTTTGGCAGGGGTTGGCCGAGCTTGAATGCTCAAATTGGTGTGAGGAGGAGAGGGATGAGGTGCCCTTTTATAAGGGAGGAGAGGGGAACCTTTGGGAAAACTAAAAATATTATTTTATTATATAGTCAATTTCGGTTTTAAATAGATCCAAATTGATATATTTCGTAGCTAAGGTGGGGATGGGTATAAATCCTTTCATCCAATAGAATTTAGACATGTTTAGGTATCAATTTTAACCTTATCATTTAGATTTAACTTTAAGTTAGATAATTTAACTTTTACCATGTCTTCTTGTTTTATTACACTATAAGGTTAATAAACATACTATATCAAGAAAAACGAACCCCAAGCTGTTTATTATTAATATATCTATCCTTATCTATGTTATCTGGCCGAACCTTATATTTTTAGAAATTAAATAACAATTAATAATATAATATTTGTTTTAAAAACTAATTTATGTCAATTTTGACACTATTTGGTACATGTTTTTTATGAAATTCATAACAGAATGATAAGTTCGAAAAAAGTTACTTATATCAACAATAACATGTCATATTAACCTATAAAAGTAATGTAAGTCATAAAAAGTCTCAAATTACATTTATTTGGGCATTTATAACATCAATTATGTCAATATTTCATTAATAAGACAATTACTGCATCCTCTTTGTGTCATAATAAATGATAATTATTTAATCCCTAAAAATTATAAATAAATTCCTATGATGTAGATAATTGTATTATATTTATGGATACTATTCATTTTCGAAGTTTCATGAAGTTTATCACTAAATTAAAATTATTATACTTATAAGATTTAATAAAGTGACTTGTTGCCACATTCTTTGGTTTTAATAATAATTAAATTATTTTCATGGAAAAAAGTCCATAAAATGAATCTAATCCGACCCTTAGGTTATATGGGTCTACTTTTAGCCATCAAATAGGATTTTTCCAAGTGTTAGGGTAATTTTATAATCTTATATTTACCCTTAATTACCCGATTTACCTTTAACTATAGTAAATAAAATTTACCGTAGTTACTATTCACAATGCCCAAAAATAAAAATTAGCTTATTAACATAATTTGGACCCACTGATTCCAAATATGGAATCCATTTTTCCAAATTCAATACACAAAAGATGCAGAAATTAAATTAAAATTAATCTCGTTGTCGAAAGAAAACGGGTTTTTGTTTAAAACATTGCAAAAGATTGAATTGTTTTAACCTACGAATTCAAGGTAAAATCAATGCTAATGACATACATTATATTAAATGGTAAAAATATATTCTATTCATACTTTAAAACCATTCAATATTATAATTTAACCACATAAGATATTACGATGAAAAAAGTTGTTTTTAATTAAAATATAGCGTGTTTTTACTATTCATTAAAATATAAAAGTTATCAGAAAAATATCAAAACATTATCTAATGTAAATTTTTATATCCTGATTCAAAAGAAGAATTTTATTTTGTCAAATTGAACATATAAAAATGTCAAAAACTAGATTTAAAGTGGGTGCGCCATCAAAAGGCGGCAAAACTGCATTCTTTTAAAAATACTTATTTTACCCGAAAATTTTATTTTGTTCTTATACCATGTTCTAGAAAATGTGTAAGATGAATAATAATGTTATAAAATTAAAATTTTAGTTAATACTATTCATAATGGCTAGTTCACGACAATATTATAATAATATATCATTGTTTATTAAAACCCGGTATTACGTACAACACACGCTATCGAGGAAGGTCGTGATTGCGTGTAATGCAAGCCAAGTCAGGGTTGCATGTTGTGAAAGAATCCTTCGTTGTTTTGTATAACAGAATCCAACCATATTTCATTTATACATTGAATATATATATATATATATATATATATATACTCGATGTTGCGTAGAATAACTATTATCAAAATTGTGTGTAACACGATCCAAGAATAGTGTTGCGTATACTGCAAGCTAATACGGCGTTGCGTATAGCGTAAGGTAATCTTATCTTGCAGTATAAGCAACACTATTCTTGGATCGTGTTACACACAATTTTGATAATAGTTATTCTACGCCACATTGAGTATATATATATATATATATATATTCAATGTATAAATTAAATATGGTCGGATTCTGTTATAGGAAACAACGAAGGATTCTTTCACAACACGCAACCCTGACTTGGCTTGCATTACACGCAATCGCGACCTTCCTCAATAGCGTGTGTTGTACGCAATATCGGGTTTTAATAAACAATGATATATTATTATAATATTGTCATGAACTAGACGTTATGAATAGTATTAACTAAATTTTGAATTTTATAACATTATTATTCATCTTACACATTTTCTAGAACATGGTATAAGAACAAAATAAATTTTTCTGGTAAAATAAGTATTTTTAAAAAAATGCAGTTTTTCCACCTTTTGATGGCGCACCGACTTTAAATCTAGTTTTTGACATGTTTATATGTTCAATTTGACAAAATAAAATTCTTCTTTTGAATCAGAATATAAAAATTTACATTAGATAAAGTTTTGATATTTTTCCGACAACTTTCATATTTTAATGAACAGTAAAAACACGCTATATTTTAATTAAAACAACTTTTTTCATCGTAATATCTTATGTGGTTAAATTATAATATTGAATGGTTTTAAAGTATAAATAGAATATATATTTACCATTTAATATAATTTATGTCATTAGCATTGATTTTACCTTGAATTCGTAGGATAAAACAATTCAATCTTTTGCAATGTTTTAAACAAAAACCCATTTTCTTTCGACAACGGGATTAATTTTAATTTAATTTCTGCATCTTTTGTGTATTGAATTTGGAAAAATGGATTCCATATTTGGAATCAGTGGGTCCAAATTATGTTAATAAGCTACTTTTTATTTTTGGGCATTTTGAATAGTAACTACGGTAAATTTTATTTACTATAGTTAAAGGTAAATCGGGTAATTAAGGGTAAATATAAGATTATAAAATTACCCTAACACTTGGAAAAATTCTATTGGATGGCTAAAAGTATACCAATATAACCTAAGGGTCGGATTAGATTCATTTTATGGACTTTTGTCCATGAAAATAATTTAATTATTATTAAAACCAAAGAATGTGACAACATGTCACTTTCTTAAATCTTATAAGTATAATAATTTTAATTTAGTGATAAACTTCATGAAACTTCGAACATTAATAGTCTCCAGAAATCTAATACAATTATCTACATCATAGGAATTTATTTATAATTTTTAGGGATTAAATAATTATCATTTATTATGACACAAAGATGATGCAGTAATTGTCTTATTAATGAAATATTGACATAATTGATGTTATAAATGCCCAAATAAATGTAATTTGAGACTTTTTATGACTTAAATTAATTTTCTAGGTTAATATGACATGTTATTGTTGATATAAGTAACTTGGTTTGAACTTATCATTCTGTTATGAATTTCATAAAAATCATGTACCAAATAGTGTCAAAATTGACATAAATTAGTTTTTAAAACAAATATTATATTATTAATTGTTATTTAATTCATAAAAATATAAGGTTCGGCCAAATGACTTAGATAAGAATAGATATATTAATAATAAACAAATTGGGGTTAGTTTGTCTTGATATAGTAAGTTTATTAACCTTATAGTGTAAGAAAACAAGAAGACACGGTAAAAGTTAAATTATCTAACTTAAAGTTAAATCTAAATGATAATGTTAAAATTGATACCTAAACTTGTCTAAATTCTATTGTATGAGATTATTTCGACCTAGCCCCACCTTAGCTTCTAAATATATCAATTTGAATCTATTTAAAACCGAATGTGACTTTATAATAAAATAATATTTTTAGTTTTCCCAAAGGTGCCCCTCTCCTCCCTTATAAAAGGGCACCTCCTCCCTCTCCTCCTCACACAAATTTGAGAATTCAAGCTCATCCAACCCCTGCCAAAATCTCTTCTCCACTTACCTAGTATCATCCTAGAGGTCCTGGTCTTCTTCAAAGACCATCCTTAGTTCTTTAAGTGGAGGTTAAGAAAAGGCGCGTCAAAAAGAGGTAATATCCATTACTGATCTTTTTCAATTTTTTTCTTCTTCAACTTCTTCTTCTTTAGTTGTTTCATGAAAAAGTAATAACATAAGTATTTCTTATACACTGATATGTTATTATAAATATTAAACAACTCTAATTAACCTTCTATCCATCCTACGGAAAAAGGAAATCACCGCGCGTGCGTACGTACGGAATACCGTCTCCACGCCGTGGTGTAATCTATTTTCCGCCACCACCTTAATTGGATGGGTATAATGGTGTAATGAGTAACTATATATGATTATTATAAAGTAATATTGATACTTAAATAGTATACATACACTTCAACACAATTTCACGATCATGAGAACGATATCATCGCTCGTGCGTACGGACGGACTACCGTCTCCACGACGCGATGAGATTCATTCTCCACATTAACCATTCAAGAATGATTATAAAGTATATATAATGAATAATAATTAAATATATGACATGTTAAATCTACTGTATTTATTTATATATATATATATGTATGTCATCTACTTACTTCCATTCAAGACAATAAGGAAAGGAAAATAGCGTTCATGCGTACGTACGGACTACCGTCTCCATGAACGGTGTGTTTCATTTCATTTATCTATCTATTGTATATATATATATACTGAATATATATGATATATAAATCATGTTTTATGTTATGGAAGTAAGTAAATCATGATATAAGTAATAATAATGTCAAGAACAACAATTCTAAACACCTACGATAAATGAAATGATTTTACCCAAAACGCTTCTTTAACATGGAATTTACAAAAGAACGGGTAATATAAAGTCATAAGTGAACCATATATGATATAATAATAATGAATATGATTTTTTAATAAGTTAATGACATTATTTAAATCATTATACAGGAGGTTCGGATACGTACAAAGCATATCGGACATAAGGTAAGGGATAATTGTGCAAATCTCATTTTTATCCGAGATTTCTTATTCGTAAGTATTTACTGGGGTTATTGCTATCATCCATGTCCATGATTTATAAAAGTTTATTCATGTATGTTTAAAGTCCTTTTTACCCATGTTTGACTTTTACTACATGGTATGTAAGGAATCTTTCTTTTGTTTACGTTATGAGGTACTGTTTGACTTTTCCGACAAAAGTACAAGAAGAATGTTTTTTTAACGTATACGGCATGAAAGGATTTTTACAGTTTTATAAAGCCTTATTTTCATGAAGCTTCCTCCAAAATATTTCATTACTATTTTCAACAAAATATTCTTCTTTTAAAATTGCATGATGTTTTGTGAAAAGAAATTGATTTTGAAGAAGAAAGGATATTTTCCTCAAGAATTCATTTCAAATGTTTTATCAAAACCATTTTCCATCTAAGATGACATTATTTAATATGTGTATGTTTCAATTTTAATGTCTCTATGATTTAAATGGTATCACTTTTATTATGTTGAAATGTCCATTTGTTTTATATGGATTATGAGATGATGGGATGATGTTTATGAAACCCATTTTATTCTTTGGGTTATGATGAATGTTTTAAGTTTATTTTGTGGCACAAGTAAGAATGATTTCACTATGAGATGGGTGGGACCTATATCTCCCTCCAATGCATTGGGTAAAGATTTTATATCTCATGAGATAGACATGGCTGGAATGGAAGGTTATACCGGTTCAGTGAAACAGGACTGAAACGAGGAATGAACTCGGTTCAGAAAGGGACTTTGTCCACTAAGATAGTCTTGGAAATGAGTATTGACTAACAAGAAATGATTCTCTATGATTATGTTTGTATGCCACAAAGTTTCATGTTTTAAGTTATTATTATTGGGATTACATTTCACTACTAAGATTTATCCCATGTTATGAAATTATGATCTCTTTTGCAGGTTAAGATTTCCAAAAGATATGTTCTTATGAATATGAAGTGATTGATATTTCTTTTGTTTACCCTTACTGAGCATTTGATCTCACCCTTTTATGTTTTTTTTTCAGGACATAAAGAAAGGAATTAGGTTTAAAAAAAAGATAGATCTTTATGGGAGATGTTGAAGATCTTTCACCATGATTAGAAGATTATATTCCGAGTTTCCAAAGACACTAAACTATTATGGTCCTTGTGTGTGTGTTTTTGTTATGTACTAAGTATTCTGCAAAAGTAATGTAATGTCCATTTACGTCAGGCTTCGGGTCTCTACAGTTGGTATCAAAGGAAAGGTTTAGTCAACCTTTGGAAACTAGGATGTGAGAACGTTAGTGAGATCCCTAGAGATATTTCTAAGGTATGTCTAGGGATGTATCTAAGGATAAGTATACGTATAGGATTTAGTCCTAGAACTATGGTAACGATCTTAGAATTTAACCTAAGATGTTAGATATTAAGGGTACTCCCCCTTTATTATGTTGTTTTCCCTAGCATTATTTTTTCCTCTCACACTCTTCTTTTTGGGTTTTAGATGATGGGTAGAACCCGAAGGAACCGTGTTGATCACTGTAATGGACAATGCAATGATTTTCCTTTTGAACAAACAAATGTTATGGGAGATTGAGTGCAAAATCTTATTGCTATACTTACACAAGCTATGAATCATTCTGGACTTACAAATGAGCAGAGAAGGGAACAATATTCTATTGAGTCCTTCATGAGGCAACGTCCACCTTCTTTCAGTGGGTCTTCCGATCCACTTGTTGCTGAACAATGGATCAGTACCACTGAAAAGATATTTTTAGTTATTCAATGTTCTGAACATGATAAAGTCATCTTAGCAGTATATCGTTTGGAAGGTGAAGCTGATCAATGGTGGAATCTTATCAAGAATACGAGGCCAAGAGATGAAATTGAGTCCATGGAATGAGACGAGTTCAAGAACTTGTTTTTCAGTAAGTTCTTCCCTCGTATTCTTCGAAAAAAGATGGAAAAGGAATTTCTTGAGCTAAAGCAGAAGGATGGTGAATCTGTTGGTATATACGAAGCGAATTTTACAAGACTTGCAAGGTATGCATCTGGCATTATCATCCAACCTGAAAGTAAAGTTGATCGATTTTTCAGTGGCTTAAAATCAAGTCTTCGAAGGGCATTAGCTATAAGAGACTTCAGTATCTATGAAGAAATTGTGCGTTGTTCTATCAAGGTAGAAATGGAAGTTGGTGTTACATATCCATCTCATGGTTTTGACAAAAAATGAAATATGGAGTTCAAGGAGAAATCTCGGAATAATGGTGAAAAGAAGATGAATGTTTCCTTATGCACAAAGTGTGGAAAGAATCATGGTGGAGATTGTCTTAATGGGACTAGAAAATGTTTTAAGTTTGGAAAATAAGGTCATCGAGCAGTTGAGTGTCAAAGTAATGGAAAAAGGTTTTTTAATGATGTGAATAAAGCAAACACTGCAGAGAACGCACCACCAACACTTCAATGCTTAAAGTGCAAGGAAATGGGGCATTATGCTAATAAATGCCCTAATCCAACAGTTAGTGATGATCGACATGAGCAACCGCTTAAGGAAAAGAACAAAGGGAAGTCACATGCGATCACTATTGGCGATGTTGAATATGACAACGATGTGGTGGAATGATTAAGTGTTTATGTAATGGGATTTCAAAATAGTATCATGGAATCTCATTTATGGTATTGTGGAATTTTGGAATATCTATGTATTGGTTTTCAATAATTATATGATACTGGTAACCAGGAAAAAAAAGTGATTGAAATATTTTTGGAAAGTAGATGATATGCGCATAATGAAGGGACAAGAAGATAATGAGATTTTTTATTGTATTCATGAGCTCATGATTGATATAAGGACTATGTATATAGAATTTTGAGGATTTTGGTATGTGGAAAGAGTTATCTTTTGACAGCACTCATGTTTTCACTAAGATTCAATGGGTATTCATTTTTCAAGAGATTACATGATTATGGTATTCACATGACTGTAATGTGACGAACAAGATATATGAGGGATAAATGATGGCATTCACGTGATCATTTTCTCTATAATATGAGCTTGGACCGAAGTATTTTAGATAATCATAAAGATTGGAATGGATTATGTTGGACATAAGTTAGTATTGTTTAAGGATAAAACTTTTTTTGATATTGTTGATGGGATTTTATAATAATGTAGTTTTAGAAAAAGGAAAACCTGCAGGATGTGCGACAACCCATCGCGTCGGCCAAGGATGTGGGAATCGAACCCACAACTAAAGTGCGACGAGCCTTTATCGCATACCACTGGCCTAAAGAAAGTCCCTGGTTAGTATAAACTAGTTTTATTTTATTAAGCGGTATGATATATGAAGTATAAGTTCATTTTTGGAATCGTATATGATTAACCTCACCAAAGACGGTCTTATGTATATTTGATAATTATTACTAAACTTTTGTTTGAAACAGATGGAATGAACCATCATTCTATCACATGATCTGTTAACACTTCACGAATAACAAATTCAACTTCATTTCTTTAAGAGATGAAGTGGAAATTGTTCAAAGCACGAACAACAGTGAGATTGTAACAAAATCAAGTAAGTATTTCTTCTAATTCAAATTTTAAAACTTTAGGGAAATGATATTGAAAACCAAAAATGTTGTCCTAGTGATCTTATATCTGATGAATCAGATGGTACCCTAGATCATCACAAATTTATGGCTTTGAGATTGTTGGCTTTTTCATATCCATGTTCTCTACCACTCTCCATCAGAACTTGATTGTTAGATTTTTCTTCCATATCCATATTTTCACCTATGTTCTCCTACGTGGAAACCGAGTGATGAGTTAATTTGGGTAACCGTAACATTTCATACATTAGTTTTTAAAGACATATTTTGGTATTCCTTTTTACAATGTGGGTTTCTATTAAACAAACTTTCGAATAGTAAACCATTTATAACCCCGATGAATTTCGAGGGCGAAATTCATTTTAAGGGGGGTAAAATGTAACACCCTAAGATTTTATGAAAAATATTCTTTTAATTTCATTAATGTCTTGTGTTGAATTTTACACCAAGATTACCTTGCGCTATACGCAACACCGTATTAGCTTGCAGTATACGCAACACTATTCTTGGATCGTGTTACACACAATTTTGATAATAGTTATTCTACGCAACATTGAGTATATATATATATATATATATTCAATGTATAAATGAAATATGGTTGGATTCTGTTATACGAAACAACGAAGGATTCTTTCACAATACGCAACCCTGACTTGGCTTGCATTACACGCAATCGCGACCTTCCTCGATAGCGTGTGTTGTACGCAATACCGGGTTTTAAAAAACAATGATATATTATTACAATATTTTCATGAACTAGCCGTTATGAATAGTATTAACAAAATTTTGAATTTTATAACATTATTATTCATCTTACACATTTTCTAGAACATGGTATAAGAACAAAATAAATTTTTCGGGTAAAATAAGTATTTTTCAAAAAATGCAGTTTTGTCGCCTTTTGAGGGCGCACCCACATTAAATATAGTTTTTGACATGTTTATATGTTCAATTTGACAAAATAAAATTCTTCTTTTGAATCAGAATATAAAAATTTACATTAGATAAATTTTTTATATTTTTCCAATAACTTTCATATTTTAATGAATCGTAAAAACACGCTATATTTTAATTAAAAACAACTTTTTTCGTCATAATATCTTATGTGGTTAAATTATAATATTCAATGGTTTTAAAGTATAAATAGAATATATTTTTACCATTTAATATAATTTATGTCATTAGAATTGATTTTACCTTGAATTTGTAGGTAAAATCAATTCAATCTTTTGCAATGTTTTAAAGAAAAACCCATTTTCTTTCGACAACGGGATTAATTTTAATTTAATTTATGCATATTTTGTGTATTGAATTTGGAAAAATGGATTCCATATTTGGAATCAGTGGGTCCAAATTATGTTAATAAGCTACTTTTTATTTTTGGGCATTGTGAATAGTAACTAAGGTAAATTTTATTTACTATAGTTAAAGGTAAATCGGGTAATTAAGGGTAAATATAAGATTATAAAATTTCCCTAAAACATGGAAAAATCCTATTGGATGGCTAAAAGTAGACCCATATAACATATGGGTCGGATTAGATTCATTTTATGGACTTTTTTCCATGAAAATAATTTAATTATTATTAAAACCAAAGAATGTGACAACATGTCACTTTCTTAAATCTTATAAGTATAATAATTTTAATTTAGTGATAAAATTCATGAAACTTCGAACATGAATAGTCTCCATAAATCTAATACAATTATATACATCATAGGAATTTATTTATAATTTTTAGGGATTAAATAATTATCATTTATTATGACACAAAGATGATGCAGTAATGTTCTTATTAATGAAATATTGACATAATTGATGTTATAAATGACCAAATAAATGTAATTTGAGACTTTTAATGACTTAAATTAATTTTATAGGTTAATATGACATGTTATTGTTGATATAAGTAACTTTTTCCGAACTTATCATTCTGTTATAAATTTCATAAAAACCATGTACCAAATAGTGTCAAAATTGACATAAATTAGTTTTTAAAACAAATATTATATTATTAATTGTTATTTAATTCCTAAAAATAAAAGGTTCGGCCAAATGAATTAGATAAGTATATATATATTAATAATAAATAACTTGGGGTTCTTTTGTCTTGATATAGTAATTTTATTAACCTTATAGTGTAAGAAAATAAGAAGACACGGTAAAAGTTAAATTATCTAACTTAAAGTTAAATCTTAATGATAAGGTTAAAATTGATACCTAAACTTGTCTAAATTCTATTGGATGAGATTATTTCGACCCATATCCACCTTATCTTAGAAATATATCAATTTGGAGCTATTTAAAACCGAACCTGACTTTATAATAAAATAATATTTTTAGTTTTCACAAAGGTGCCCCTCTCATCCCTTATAAAAGGGCACCTCCTCCCTCTCCTCCTCACACCAATTTGAGCATTCAAGCTCGTCCAACCCCTGAAAAAATCTCTTCTCCACTTCCCTAGTATCATCCTAGAGGTTCTGGTCTTCTTCAAAGACCATCCTTAGTTCTTTAAGTGGAGGTTAAGAAAAGGCGCGTCAAAAAGAGGTAATATCCATTACCGATCTTTTTCAATTTCATTCTTCTTCAACTTCTTCTTCTTTAGTTGTTTCATGACAAATTAAAAACATCAGTATTTCTTATATACTGATATGTTATTATAAATATGAAACAAATCTAATTAACCTTTTATCCATCCTACGGAAAAAGGAAATCACCGCGCGTGCGTACGTACGAAATACCGTCTCCACGCCGTTCTGTAATCTATTTTCCACCACCACCTTAATTGGATGGGTATAATGGTGTAATGAGTAACTATATATGATTATTATAAATTAATATTGATACTGAAATATTATACATACACTTCAACACAAGTTCACGATCATGAGAACGATATCATCGCTCGTGCGTACGTACGGACTACCGTCTCCACGACGCGATGAGATTCATTCTCCACATTAACCATTCATGAATGATAATAAAGTATATATAATGAATAATAATGAAATATATGACATGTTAAATATACTGGATTTATGTAAATATATATATATGTATTTCATCTACTTACTTCCATTCAAGACAATAAGGAAAGGAAAACAGCGTTCATGCGTACGTACAGACTACCGTCTCCATGAACGGTGTGTTTCATTTCATTTATCTATCTATAATATATAAATTTATATATATACTGAATATATATGATATATAAATCATGTTTTATATTCTGGAAGTAAGTAAATCATGATATAAGTAATAATAATTTCAAGAACAACAAGTCCAAACACCTATGATAAATGAAACGCTTTTACCCAAAACGCTTCTTTAACATGGAATTTACAAATGAACGGGTAATATAAAGTCATAAGTGAACCATATATGATATCATAACAATGAATATGATTCTTTAATAAGTTAATGACATTATTTAAGTCATTATACAGGAGGTTCGGATACGTACAAAGCATATTGGACATAAGGTAAGGGATAATTGTGCAAATCTCATTTTTATCCGAGATTGCTTATTCGTAAGTATTTACTGGGGTTATTGCTACAATCCATGTACATGATTTATAAAAGTGTATTCATGTATGTTTATAGTCCTTTTTACCCATTTTTGACTTTTACTACATGTTTTGTAAGGAATCTTTCTTTTGTTTACATTATGAAGTACTTTTTGACTTTTCCGACAAAAGTACGAGAAGAATGTTTTGTTAACGTATACGGCATGAAAGGATTTTTACAGTTTTATAAAGCCTTATTTTCATGAAGATTCCTCCAAAATATTTCATGACTATTTTCAACAAAATATTCTTCTTTTAAAATTGCATGATGTTTTGTGAAAAGAAATTGATTTTGAAGAAGAAAGGATATTTTCCTCAAGAATTCATTTCAAATGTTTTATCAAAACCATTTTCCATCTAAGATGACATTATTTAATATGTGTATGTTTCAAGTTTAATGTCTCTATGATTTAAATGGTTTCACTTTTCTTATGATGAAATGTCCATTTGTTTTATATGGATTATGAGATGATGGGATGATGTTTATGAAACTCATTTTATTCATTGGGTTAAGATGAATGTTTTAAGTTTATTTTGTGGCACAATTAAGAATTATTTCACTATGAGATGGGTGGGACCAATATCTCCCTCCAATTTATTGGGTAAAGATTTTATATCTCATGAGATAGACATGGCTGGAACGGTAGGTTATACCGGTTCAGTGAAACAGGACTGAAACGAGGAATGAACTCGCTTCAAGAAGGGACTTTGTCCACTAAGATAGTCTTGGCAATGAGTCTTGACTAATAAGAAATGATTCTCTATGATTATGTGTGTATTACACAAAGTTTCATGTTTTATGTTATGATTATTGGGATTACATTTCACTACTAAGATTTATCCCATATTATGAAATTTTGATCTCTTTTTCAGGTTAATATTTCCAAAAGATGTGTTCTTATGAATATGACATGATTGATATTTCTTTTTTTTACCCTTACTGAGCATTTGAGCTCACCCTTTTATGTTTTTTTCCAGGACATAAAGAAAGGAATTAGGTTTAAAAAAAAGAGATCTTTATGGGAGATGTTGAAGATATTTCACCACGATTAGAAGATTATATTCCGAGTATCCAAAGACACTAAACTATTACGGTCCTTGTGTGTGTGTTTTTGTAATGTACTAAGTATTCCGAAAAAGTAATGTAATGTCCATGTATGTCAGGATTCGGGTCTCTACTGTTAGCTTGCAGTATACACAACACTATTCTTGGATCGTGTTACACATAATTTCGATAATAGTTATTCTACGCAACATTGAGTATATATATATATATATTCAATGTATAAATGAAATATGGTTGGATTCTGTTATACTAAACAATGAAGGATTCTTTCACAACATTCAACCCTGACTTGGCTTGTATTACACGCAATCACGACCTTCCTCGATAGCGTGTGTTGTACGCAATACTGGGTTTTAATAAACAACGATATATTATTATAATATTGTCATGAACTAGACGTTATGAATATTATTAACTAAATTTTGAATTTTATAACATTATTATTCATCTTACACATTTTATAGAACATGGTATAAGAACAAAATAATTTTTTCGGGTAAAATAAGTATTTTTCAAAAAATGCAGTTTTGTCGCCTTTTGATGGCGCACCCACGTCAAATCTAGTTTTTGAAAGATTTATATGTTCAATTTGACAAAATAAAATTCTTCTTTTGAATCAGGATATAAAAATTTACATTAGATAAAGTTTTGATATTTTTCCGATAACTTTCATATTTTAATGAATAGTAAAAACACGCTATATTTTAATTAAAAACAACTTTTTTCATTGTAATATCTTATGTGGTTAAATTATAATATTGAATGGTTTTAAAGTATAAATATAATATATTTTTACCATTTAATATAATTTATGTCATTAGCATTGATTTTACCTTGAATTCGTAGGTTAAAACAATTCAATCTTTTGCAATGTTTTAAAGAAAAACCCGTTTTCTTTCGACAACAGGATTAATTTTAATTTAATTTATGCATATTTTGTGTATTGAATTTGGAAAAATGGATTCCATATTTGGAATCAGTGGGTCCAAATTATGTTAATAAGCTACTTTTTATTTTTGGGCATTGTGAATATTAACTACGGTAAATTTTATCTACTATAGTTAAAGGTAAATCGGGTAATTAAGGGTAACTATAAGATTATAAAATTACCCTAACACTTGGAAAAATCCTATTGGATGGATAAAAGTAGACCCATATAACCTAAGGGTCAGATTAGATTCATTTTATGGACTTTTGTCCATGAAAATAATTTAATTATTATTAAAACCAAAGAATGTGATAAAACCACGAAAGGACCATATAGGTATAGTGTCTTTAGAAACTGGGAAACATAAACAACTGGTTCATAAAGAATTTACTTTGCATCCCATTTATTTCATCATATCTAGAGTACCTTTTTGGCATATTCTACTTAATAACCTTCTTCCTGACCTGGGGAAATAAAACATACAAAAGGGTGAGCTCAAATGCTCAGTAAGGGTAAACAAAAGAAATATCAATCATGTCATATTCATAAGAACATATCTTTTGGAAATCGTAACCTACAAAAGAGATCATAATTTCATAACATGGGATAAATCATAGTAGTGAAATGTAATCATAATAATCATAACTTAAAACATGAAACTTTGTGGCATACACACATAATCATAGAGAATCATTTCTTGTTAGTCAAGACTCATTGCCAAGACTATCTTAGTGGACAAAGTCCCTTTCTGAAACGAGTGCATTCCTCGTTTCAGTCCTGTTTCACTGAACCGGTATAACCTACCATTCCAGCCATGACTATCTCATGAGATATAAAATCTTTACCCAATTCATTGGAGGGAGATATAGGTCCCACCCATCTCATAATGATACCATTCTTATATGTGCCACAAAATCATAAATCATACATCATTGCATAACCCATGTAATAAAAATGGTATTCTTAAACAACATGACATCATAAAACAATTCATATAAGATAAAGGAATTCATAAAAATAATTCCATCACAACATAATCAAATCAATGTAATAATAGGGATATAAACAGAACCCTATATTATCTTCGATGGAAAATAATTTTGATAAAACACTTGAACTCTATTCTTGAGGAAAACATCCTTTCTACTTCAAAAACACTTTTCCTTTCTTAACATGTCATTCAAATATAAAATAAAATAAGTTGATTAAAAATAAACTTGAAAACATGTAAGGGAAGCTTCTTGGAAATAATGTTTTAAAAATCCATTCATGCCGTATAAGTTAAAAAAACATTCTTCTCGTACTTTTGTCGGAAAGTCAAAAAGTACCTCGTACGAAAAACGACAAAAGATTCCTTTCATATCTTTTACTAAAATCTCACTGAAGGGTAAAATTGGATTTAAACAATTGTAGGTGGATGGAAATAATATTACATATTGAAGAAACATGTATGTGGATGATAAAATACACCGCAGTGAATGCCAAAGTATAAACAATCTCGGATAAAAATGAGGTTGTGATATTTCCCTTACCTTAGGCATGATTTGCTTCGTAAGTGTCTAAACCTCCTGTATAACGACTTAAATAATGTTATTGAATTATTCCAGAATCATACTTATTTTTATCATATCATATATGGTCATATTCTTAGCTTCTTAGTAGTAATATTTCATTGCTACTTGTTATTCAGGTGTTTATAACTTTTTGGTCTTATGCGTGTTTTGTCGAATAAATTCTTATTCTTCTCTTTAAGTTATATATACCTCATTTACAGAATGGTATTAGTGTAATATATATCATATTCATTCATTCAATTCATTTATATAATCATTATGAAATGAAGATCATGTAGAACGAGTCACATCACATCATGGAGACGGTATTGCATACGTACGCACGAGTGATGATATCGTTCCTATGATCGTGGAATTGTATTGGAGTGTATGTATACTATTTAAGAATCAGTATCACTTTATAATAGTCATATATAGTCATTATTTACACCATTATACCCATCCAAGTACGGTGGTGGTGGAAAATAGATTACACCACGGCGTGGAGACGGTATTCTGTACGTACGCACGCACGGTGATTTCTTTTTCCGTAGGATGGATAGATGGTGAAATAGGGTTGTTTCATACTTATAATAACATATAAGTATATGAGTGATACTGATTTTATTACTTCATAATGAAAAAACTAAAGAAGAAGAAGTGGAAGAAGAAATAAAGATGAAAGAATCGGTAACGGACATTACCTCTTCTTTGAAGTGCTTCTTTGAGACCTCCTTTTAGGGCACTAAAATGGGTCTTTGAAGAAGACCAGAACCTCTAGACTGTTTCTAGGGAAGTGGAGAGAATAAATTGGCAGGTTTTGGCCGAGCTTTAAGGCTCAAAGTGGTGTGAGGAAGAGGGGAAGGAGGTGCCCTTTTATAAGGGAGGAGAGGGGCACCTTTGGAATAACTAAAAATATTATTTTATTATAAAGTCAAATTCGGTTTTTAATAGCTAAAAATTGATATATTTCGAAGATAAGGTGGTTAGGGGTCTAAATACTCTCATCAAATAAAATTTAGACAAGTTTAGGTATCAATTTTAACCTTATCATTTAGATTTAACTTTAAGTAAGATAATTTAACTTTTACCGTGTCTTCTTGTTTTCTTATACTATAAGGATAATAAACTTACTATATCAAGCCAAAAGAACCCCAAGTTGTTTATTATTAATATTTATAACCTTATCTAAGTAATTTGGCAGAACCTTATATTTTTAGGAATAAAATAATAATTAATAATATAATATTTGTTTTAAAAACTATTTTATGTCAATTTTGACACTATTTAGTAATTGATTTTTGTGAAACTCATAACAGAATGATTAGTTCGAACCAAGTTAATTAAATCAATACTAACATGTCATATTAACCTAGAAAATTAGTTTAATTAATAAAATGTCTCGAATTACATTTATTTGGGAATTTATAACATCAATTATGTCAATATTTCAGTAATAAGATAATTACTGCATCATCGTTGTGTCATAAATAAATTAAATTATTTAATGTCTAAAAATTACAAATAAAAAACCATTATGTAGGAAATAGTTTTAGCTTTTTAATGAATATTTATAGTCGAATTTATCTTATGTATAACCCCATATTAAAAATTATTTACTTATTAAACTTTTATTTTAACTATTTAACCCTTCTTTAAATAAATTAATAATAAATGTCCTAATCTAATCCAAGTGGACCTAAATGGTCATATTTTATTCCTAAGGTTGTTTTTGGTCGAATTAAACTTGTCCAATAGAATTAGGACATGTGTTAGGGTAATAATAATATCATTGTTACCCTTAATTACCCTATTTACTTTTAACCGTGGTAAATAAAAGTAAAAAAGTTACTATTCACCAAAAATTATTTTCGTCTCATTGAACCTCATTTTAGTCCTTGATATTAACCGTGTCTCTCGGATTTTCAAAATTCCACTCACAGAAGCGGTAAAATTAAGTTTTATGAATAATTTAGTTTTTTTAACTACCAATTAGTGGTTTCACTATTCATCAAAAATTGAAAGTTTTCAGAAAAATACCAAAATTTCACCCTAGGCTAATTTCGACATTCCGAATCCAAAAATGAATTCCATTTTGAAAAATAAAAATTATAAAATTTCAAAAATTTGTTATTACTATTCATAACGGCTAGTTTTAATAATATTTTAATAACATATCGTTGTTTAATGAAACTCGGTATTGCGTACGACGCAAGCTATCGAGGAAGGTCATGATTGTGTGTAAAGAAAGCCAAGCTAGTGTTGTGTGTATTAAAAGATTCCTTTGATGATTTATATAATATAAAAACAAAATATTTCACATAAAAGTCACGGGTGTTACATATCCGGTCCCTTCTCTATTCTTTAAATAGACACCATGGGGGTTAAAAACCATACTAAAGAGAGACTAAGGAGATGAGTGACAAGGAATTACAAAAACTAGCGCCTCTCTATCAATTACCAGTAGGTAAAAATCCACTGAATAGTAGTAAGGAGTAAAATAAAAAACCATCTAGTGTCCACAAACTCAAATACCCTTTGTAGACACCATTTAATAGGGAATAAACTGATGTACCCTTTTCAAAAAAGTACCCCACATAGAAAAACACAATTCGGGAAGAACCCTTCTCCATGTAGCCAAATGATATACAGGAGGAACTAGACCCCGCATAGAAAAATGTTATTCAGGAGGAATGTGACCCCACATAGAAAAATACTATGAGTATGGAACCTAGCCTCGTGTATAAATGCACTGTGTGGATAGAACCTGTCCCTACGTATCAACATGTTATATGGGCAGAACTCTGGTCTGTGTAGCACATCACTATGCTAACGGTACCCTCACCCGCGTGGCAACATGCTATACGGAGGGAACCCCATATCACTTAAGAACTTTCTATGTGGAATGGGGATTCCTAAGGTGATCTACTCTCTAAATTTCATGAATACCTTCTTTCGTATAATCATCCACCATGTTGTCCCCTCTATAAACTAGTCTAATGACATCAGGACAATTCCTTTTCCAAATCCACCTGACATGTATGATAATATCATCAGGAACATTGGTGTGTCCTATTGAGTTTAAATACTTGTGGTAAGGGGAGTCATGTGGGTAACCTACATAGTAAGGTGGACTCTCAGAATATCCTCAAGTTTTCATTCATTTAGTAACACGAGTTCTGACCTTGGGGTTCTCACATGAACCCCCTCATTCTATGCAGGGATAGTGGGGGTCACGCTTTCCTTTCCCTTTGATAGGGAATGAGACACCCCCAGTGGAACCAATTTCAGGGCATCCCTCCTAGAGTAAGCCTCTACCCTTTCTTGTGGGAGGAATAAAATTTTCTCCTATACACCTTACCTAGGACGTAGACAAGTGGGTCACCATATGTGACTATCCTAGTTACCAGAATGGAAGAGGCGATGGGTATAATCAATGCCCTCTCACTATCCCTTTGGGATTCATCACTTCATCCACCAGTGGATAGAGCATAATCATGTGATCTTTATATATTCCTCTTTTTTCTCACATCGAGCATAAATATTGTTGTCTTAGAGGTTAGTGGAGATCATGAATTCTACACGATCCCAAACACCATAGGCCACCTATAAAGTATAAGTCCCAACCATACCCAAATCTCTAGACCTTATCCATATATTTAAACCCCAACATTCATTAAAATTGGCAGCTTCCATGCGTAAACCCCAATAATCTTCAATCCAAATAGGTTGCTTCTATGAGTAAGTCCCAAACATGTGGACCATATGGGCCTCTACATGGTATAGGCCTCAAAACCATATATCAACCTTCAAAGGGACATATTCCCAATCAAGAAGAACTAGACAGGCATCCCCTAAGTGTAAGAACCAATCATGCCCCCCTCAAATGGGTAGCTTCAATTCATAATCCCTAACAGCATGAGCCTCCTTTAGGTGTAAGACCTGACTACTAAACTACTTGGGATTTGATTCCCAACTAACTAGGATATGTATAAATCCTACCTAAGGTCTAAACCCAATACATAAATCTATCCTAATTCCCTCTAGGTTAAATCCCTACTAGGTTTATATCAACCTAGGTGACAATATCTCTTTTGAGTCCCTTAGGCTGTCTCAGAATAAGTCCCACACCATCCTTAACCAAGCACCTTTTTCCTGGGTTTCCTTACTCTATACTGTCAATTTCATGGTCGGGTCCTTATCACTCGACTTTAAAAGGTGATGTGCCATGTTAAGTGGTACTAAAATATGTGGGTTCTAATTCCTCTCATGAGGATACAAAGGAAACCTATATTATGGATTTGATCCTAACATCAAAACAATTTTCCCCCCTAGATGCTGGTAACCACCATAACACCTCACCATATGGCTTAAAAATTACCATTTTCCAAATAAATGACCAAAGAATCTCTGATCTATTCCTAAAAAGGGTACCTTCAATGGAGAAACTCAGATACATACATATACACCCATTGATGGAGAACCTTAGATACATATAGATGATTTTTAATCCATGTGTATTAATGATTAATCATTACTTTAGAGTAATCCATATTATAAACACTCAGGAATGAAAAATTGATCCATAAACAAATCTTATATCTATAATAGATTCCTAAAATAGGAAATAGTTCCCACCCCCCAAAGGGTGTGATGATCCTAACTTCCCAACCTCTCTACCAATGTGAGTTCTTAAGTATCATTGGCCAAGTTACCCGAAAAATGTATGCCATTGGAAAGTAGGCCCATGAGTCATCAGTGATATAAGATTCATTGGGCGTTTCTATCTCTATGAAAAAAAACCTTTTGAAGACCATTTGAATACCTTATACCCAACATCAATGATTTCACACAACCCAGCCCCATGTAATCAACTACTCAGGAACAAATAGATTTCATAAGAAATAAAATGGTGAACCTAATGTGAAATCACTTAACTATGGAAGCTCCTTTACAATATAAAAAAGATATAATTCCTATTTCTCAATGGACCATTGGATTCATGAACCAAATGATTCGTCAAGGGAAATAGTTCCATAGTTAGGTTCCCCTAGATTTTCCTTGGTTGGCTTGTTTTTTTGTGTTTTATTTAGGTAACACTTAGCTGGTAATCCTTAATGGTTAGTATACTATATGATTAGAGTTAATTTTTTTCAATATGATGCATTTGAAAAAGGGTTTTCTGCTCAAGTATCCAATAATAGTATATGATATGATTGGGATGATGCCCTGTCTAAATAATTAAGTGGTGATATGAACACCCTAGTGGACTCATTTATTAATAAAATATGGATCTTAGACCACTAATAGTTATAGTGAATTTAAAGGGGTTATCATTTTAGTGGGACACCATTTAATAAAATTACTTATTAAATGTTAAAAATACCTAATAATCATGTGATAATTTTTTTGTTGTAGATAAATATCATCATCATCATCAAGAAAAACTTTTTGATCAATCCCTAAAAGAAGAATATTAAAGTAAGATATAGCTAATAATAGTAACTTAATAAAACTTCTTAAGCTTTATTGGGGATTTAAGAAAATATATTAATGAAAATTATATGTGCCAAAACAATTCCTTCCTTGATAACCAAATGTTGAAATTGTTCAACATGTGAATCTATATGCTTATGTAAGAATATGGGGATTTATTTAAGTTTTAAAATTAATTATATGTTAAATAAAAAAATAAATATTATTCTCCACTCATGTACATAATATGATTGGGCACATTAACAATTTGATGGATTTTAGTCTCATGTACTCAATATGATTAGGTATTCCACATGATATTAAAAATGATTTATTATTTCGATGAGACTAAAGGTCCCCTTATAGATTTAATGGTTATAAAAATCATTTATATTGTTCTGATAGATATATAATATAAATTTTATATTTTATAAAGTTTTGTAAATATACAAAAAGGTAAAAAAGAAAAAATAATTAATTTTTATAGCATATGGTTTCTTTTAAGTAATATAGAGAAGTATTTATTGTATGATAACATGGATTCATAAATCTTTGATGAGATTATTATAAGATGTGTATTATCTCATTTTTCTCTTGGGAATAGAGTAAAAACAATTGTTTTTTAATAAAATGAGATGATGTTCTTTTTATACACATAGTTATGATTTTTTTAGTTCTATAACATACTTTTAGGAGATACTAAAAATGAATTGTTCTCATTAGGTAATTTATCTTATTATCATCTATGGAAACCTATGGTTTTCATAAGGAAATATTTATAATTCAATATTATTGGATTATCCAATATATATCTGAAGGAGTTTATAAAACTCCATGGAATGTCTATGTCAGGTATGGATGTAATGGAAATTAATTCTTTGATTTTTAAGGATATGTGATATCAAATATATATTTTACAAGTTTTTGGTAGATATACAAGAGTTCAAAAACAAAGGAATAATTATTTGAGCTTGTGCTTTAAATTCATGAGATGGAGTAAATAGTTACTACATTGAGGATTTGAATGTATAAGATTTTATCAACAAAAAATGAATCTAAGTAAAATATATGTAAATTTATATAATCTCATTTATGTAATAAGAGTAGTTATTTGACTATTTTTTTCAACAAGTATGAGATGATTAATTATATACACTTGGTTTATGATTCATCAATTTCTATAACATTCTTTGATAATAAGATATGGGTTGAAAGTGTTTTATTTAGGATAAAATTTTTATCGATGTATTTATTAAAATATACAGGAATATTTTCCCACCACCCATTAGTTGGATATTCTAATAAAGTATTTATTTTAAATGAAAAAGGTTCTTAACATATAGAATACCATATATGATATGGAAATAATAGATTATTTATTTTATATTCATATTGAAAAAAAAATTATTTCTAAATAGAAATTGATTTTTGTTTCTCATAAAGATATTATAAAAAGAATATAGTGTCTAAGAGGATAGTGAGAGTATGTTTGGACAAATATATGTTTAAAATTAATAGATAAAGTATAAAATCCATCATAATACTAAGTGTTTTACACTTAATATCCTGAAATGTTTAATATATGTGATGGTAAAGAAAAACCTAAAGTGTTAAATTTAGTTACCTTTTAGAAAATTAATATCATTATTGTACTAGAATAAGATTAATGTGTTTTTTATAAAAATATCCCAAATGATTTTAGGATATGTGGTGATAAAGAAAATTTTAAACAGTTGCATTTAATTGTCATGAAAAGTGAAAGACATTTTTTCTTGAAGGATTTTACCAATCAAATTTACAAATTGAATTGCACATTATATCCTAGATGTTTTTATGGATATGAATATAATTATAAATGTAAGGAGTTTCATTATTTTCCATAAAAAGTGTTATCAATTTATCTTAAAATAGTTTAGGGTGTGGTAGTAAAGAGAAATGTAAGAGTTAAATTTAATTATGACAATAAAGTGATTTCCACTTTATCCTAAAATAGTTTAGGAGTACTGATAAACAATAATGTAAGTTGTTACATTTTCTTAAGAAAAATATTGATGGAATATGATTCTAAGGATGATAATGATGAACTTAGAAAGAGTTTCAAGTAGAATAAAAAGTTAACACCATAACATTTGATGTAGTGAGTTTGAGGAATTTTTATATATTCAATAAGTTGAATAGTTATTAATATGATTTCCAAAAAATACCATTATTCAAACTAGATTACTTTATAGATGTTTCTCAATAAATATTTTAGTGGGGGGTTATTATATGGTCACAACAATATGTGACGTGGATTAGAAATGACCTAATGTGCTAACAAACCCCCCAAAAATTATAATTAATGCAAGGAATATCTAATAGTTTATCATATATGATATGATAAAACAGTGCTTATGTTGGGTTTATTAAATATTATTGAAGAGTTTAAGAGTATTAAAATTTGTCACATTAATGGAAACATCTATATTATCACTCTTTCATGTTGGATACAAACATTTATGTGTATATATATATGTATTGTGAAGTGTAATGATAATTGACCTCTAAGTGTATGACTTTGAGTTTATCCATAACTGATGTTCATGAGGGAATATTACAGGTATGAAGAAATGTTAAGTTCAGTGTGAGTAGGATTATTTTATAGAGATATAAATATTCCCTTGATTTATAAAACAAATAATAGGTTTCTTCATGTTCGTTGGATGGCCTACAAAGTATTCCACATAGAGTGTCATACAAATATGTCTTTGGTATACTAGGGGTGAATGGATTATTTTTGAGTCCCCACTACCCGATGTCAATGATATACCTATCCTAAGAACCTTAAAACATTGATAACCTACTTATGAAATTCTATATATTGACTTTGCTAATATGGGGGTGTTTGGGTATGTTGTTGATCATGTCTTCAGTTGGAGCTTAACCAAATGGAATTTTTCCTCTCATATGATGAGTATCACATCTAGGCCTTCAATTGAGATTGACTATAGGAGTGTGTGACCACACCTATATATTATATATATTTATCTCGATAAAGGACATGTGATGTGGTTATCCAGAAGGATGAATGAGATGTGATGTATTCATCAATAAGTTTAGTACACTCTGAGAATCGAGAATAGATGAGTTGGATATAAGGGGTTAAAATGTTATGTTTCCCAATGTCACTTGATGTCTTGGACAAATGGAAAATGTGATAATGAAAGTTTGATATGATGCATACCGGTGGACATAGGTATAGATATACATGTTTTTTATTGAGATCATGACATATCCGTGTATATCTTCAGTAACATTGATTCAATACTAGAGACTGCTCTTTAATTACACTTATGGATATGGAGATTCATATTTATTTTCAATTTCATAAAGGCTCATGGGTTCATAGCTCATGGTTCACTAAATGGGGATTGAGTTTGACTCAGAGAGCTATTATAAAACTGTTTTAGTGTTAATATAAAAATTGTTTTGGATGGGTGTTTACAAGGTATTTCATATGATGTGATACAAGGTGAAATTAATGGTATGCTTATAAAAGTGTTTTGGAAGATATCTAATAGGAGTTTTAATTATGGTTTTGAAAACTATTATATAAGATACAATATATGTTGAAAATGGAACAATGTATTTTAGGATTTAGTACAAGTGGGGTATTGATAGAAATATTACTTAATCCTTGAATATATATATGATATATATATATATATATATATTTGATGGATTTTATAAAAGTTTTGATTTGAATGAAGAAAGGGGGTATCATTTATACTTCCTATGATGATAGTTATTGTATGGATAGTTTGATCATCCACATGACTATCATTTAATGTAGCATTTCATTTGTTGAAACGTTTGGGAGTAAATTCAATGCATTCATTTTTTCCATGGTATGTATTTATGCATTTTAACACATGAATAAGTGATACATATCACGGAGTTACATTTAGTATTATAAAATAAATATTTATCTGATGGTTATAGTGTGTTTTATTACCTCACATTTGGCCAAAACTCCCCAATACCCATATCTCTCTTCATCTTCCTTTTTTGCATATTGAGGTACTAGCATAATATGGAAAGAAGATGGATCTCATCCAAATGTTAGATGATTCCATGTAACCTGTGGATATCTACAGAGGTAGTATGATTTTGTTTTCCACTTTTGTGATCTTTTTCAGACTAATCAAATGAATATCAAAAGTTTGTAGTGGCTCTTTGGTGTATTGTGCATGTGTTTTACAATATTCTTAATTTTGAAATTTTAAACATAGTTTCATATTATATTTCATGGGAGATCCTAATACAATAGTTTTAAATAACTTTCACTTGATCTAATAAATGTAATTAGACTCTAATAAAATCCTTTAATTATATTCTTATTATATACAAAATCATCAATTATTAAACTTGCATTATATTTTTCTAAAATATTAGAATATTCACTACATAAATCGTTTTCTACAATGTCTATTAATGATAAAAAAAATAGATAAGGGATCAGGTGATAAAATAAAAGTTTTTATAAGATTATTAAACACATCCTAGTGAAAAATGGAAAGAGTTAAATATTATTATGGGGGTTTCTTGAGGTAATTAAGGATGTTGAAGTAGAAAATATCACCAATAAACTCTATATATAATATACCACTATATACATTAATTACAGTTTTGGAAGTTTTAAAGAAATTTAACCCAATAATTATTAGTGAATGTCCATTTATCCTACTATATTTTATTTTAAATATGTAAAAAATCATAAAAAATGAATTTTCATCCATCACAAGTACAACCTCTATTACCCCAAAGGGGTGTGTGATGATCCAATTCTCTAGTTGAACTAATACACGTGTAGTTTTCAACTCCCTAACATATAATGAACAGAACATAAAGTGATCCATCACATTTATTAATGTAAATAAATTAATCATAACATCAAAGAATAAAAACTCTCATATGGTATATGGAATTGATAATATCCTAGGTTCTATGTATTTGGAAGGAAATGACAACTAGATAAATGAGGATATGTTCCTCCCTTGTATAACCCTTTCATCCCCTTGAATTTATCATTAATATATTTTTAAATCATTTAAAACATTTAATATTATTACATTTTCATTATATAATTGATCAAAGAAATAATAAATTACAACAATAAATGAAAGATGTAACCTAATAAGAAAAACCAACTTATTTTAAAAATTTAAGAAACAGAATTTTTTTTTTTTCAAAATTTTATTTTAAGTGACTCATATGATGGTCCACTTGATAACAATTTTTTAATAATTATAAAACAGAACTTATCACTTATGATATACATTTTAGAAAAATAAATAGCATGTGATTTATAAATAAAATTAATTACATTTTATAAAAAATAAAAAAAAGTGGGAGAAAGTACATTGTAAAATTACTATAAATAAGTGTTTCCAATAATTTTTTAGTAAGTGTTTTCCAACAAAAACTATCACCTTAAAATTAAAATTTTCAGAGTAAATGAAAAATTATTGATACAAACACCAATAAGTAATTGAAAATATGGAATAGTTATATTTAGTTGTAAAGGAATACTTTGGGTATGAAATTCATTTTTAGAGACTAATTCTTTTTTTATTTTTTAAATATGTAATTGAAAAGTTTTATAAAAAAATAATTTTAAAAATTAAAATGGGAGTAAAAAAGAATTTAAAAGGGAGAATAATATGTTTATAATATAATATAAAAGGAAAAATTATTTCTTGATGACTATAATTGAATTTTTATATGCATGTAAAAATATCAGGATCAGTGTAGAAAACTAAATAGGTAAATAATGACAACCTCAAGATGTGGTTAAAATAATTTCACTTGCTTAACAAATTTAAAAGAGAAATTATCATTCTTTTCTATATATCTATAATCCTTTCAAAAATAACGTAAGTCATTAATAGAAATAAACTTCAAACTAAAAATAGAATTTAATTTTCCTAGGGAACTCAATTTAAAAAAAAATAGATTAAAAATAGACATAATAGAAAAATAGAAAAATAAATGTTACAAAGAGAATAATTGTGATGAAAGGAATTAAATTGGTTATATTATCCCGACCTAACTCACTATATAACCAGTGGATGGATTGGATTTCCACATGACCTCAGGCATTCTTCCTTATACTCTACAGACATCCAACTAGTAGAAAGGGTGTAAGATGGTATAGTGTGGATAATATAACACTATATTAGAGTGTAAAATAACTAATAAATAACCAAAAATAAAAAATAAAAATAAATAATCAATGTATGCATAAATGAATAAACATAAGTAACAAAACATAAAATGTGGTAAATTCCCAAATAGCCATGTCATACAAACCCTGAACACCCATTAGTCTTGTCACAAATTTATAATAGAATAAAATAAAACAAGTGAAAAAGGGCTCCATGACATATCTGAGTTGAACCTCATCCAATCTCCTGATACCATCTGAAAAATCCTGGTCGAACACTCTATTATAGGCCATAAACCAAACTAGATCCAGAAACAAACATGTAAGAGATACACGGGTACCCAATTGTAATGGAGGCCCAAGTAGATTGTGAGTAAAATTTAGTAGACCACCCCCAAAGGTGACTAAACAAGTCCAATCTATGTTTATAGTGTTTGAAATAAGGCAATAACTAGGGTATTAATTTAATAAATTAATACTATACATAAAATAAAATAACCTGTTAACCCTATAGTTTTGACTTTACACTCGAGGTTAGCCAAACCTACTTAGGCACATTTTCATAGACCTTTATGAATGTCACCAAACCAATCAAACAAAATCATAACCAACCTGCTTTGGCATGAAGTTAGATATCTCTATCAATTGGTGGATCCTCTTGTATCAAGACAAATCACCCCAAGTCAGTAGCATATTCTCCTGTGAATGATGAATTGATCATAATGTATCATGATCAATTAGTCTCATCCCACATGATAACAAGTATCTCAAGCATATCACCCTCAGACATCAAATATTACATACTCCTTAACCTGAGGCAAAATGTAAGCATCATGACCCCCTTCCCCCAAAGATACTGCAATGAGGGGAGATAGATAATGACCCTCGAGTCCCGCCTCCAGTAGTCCCTAGGTTGGAAACAAGCACTAAGGGTATACAAATCTCACAATATTGGGGGAATTACCATTTAAAATATAAATAGTATTGGGAGATATAATGAATCATCCCAAAACAACTCCAAGGAATAATATAAAAGAGAACCCCAAAACATCCCACATGTATGTATAAATAAAACTGTTACAAATAAAAGTCTCCAATGTAAATACCAAAAAGTAATGCTAAAGAAGAGACATTACAAGTTCCAAAGATCTGAGCTAGTAAGGCCCAACACAGTCTATGAAATCCTAATAGAAATATAAAAAAAGTTTTATATACGTAGGGTGATCATACGAGTATACTCAGTAGGAAAAAATCAAGTCTCTCATGCACATGTGAATGAATCATACTACTGAACCTGTGAGAAAACAACAGAACCAAACAACACCTATACAGGTATACTAACCATCGTAACCTCACCAAGTAATGCTCACAAAGTAATAGAAACCAATTAATATAATATTAAGTAAAGGACATCAATTACTGGGTACTCTGCACCACTTTCTAACTGATTATCTACTCTCACAACCTAATTGAAGATGTCCTAGCACTCCCACCTATTCCTTACATACCACGACACATCTCACTCGCACACACCTAGTTCTAATAACACATCCTGCCCACACACACTTGGGCCTCACAACACATCCCACCTACACACACTTGGGCCTCACCACACATTAGATCAAATCCTAAAGACACCTGAGATACTGCATCACAAATCGTCCCAAAGACACCTGAGACATCACATCACAACTCATCCCAAAGAAACCTGGGACACCACATCACAACTCATACCAAATACACCTGGGATACCACATCACATCATCTAATGCACTAATATACTTCCCACCATCACAACATATGCTTACCTCGCCAAGAAAAGAGAGAAAGGAAGAGTGGGTGGCCAGTCATCCATCCTCCCACCAGGATGTTAGGAAAGACACCCCCAATGTGACTAAGTGGGTGTTTGGAACATAGTAATCAACATGGGTGGGGTGTATATATAAATCACAAGAATACAAAAATATATACATATATAGTATCAAACACTCAAGGCTAACCTATGGGTTCCAAGAAAACCAACTCACAACACTGTCACCTTTTCGGTCACCTCTAAATTCATAACACCACACATCAAACCACTAACCTCATTTCACACTCCCAACCAAAATCATATAATTCATTCCATTCTTTACATTATTTAGTATCAACCACATTCAACCACACAACCCATCATTTAATTATCCATTAACCATTTTTATCCCATTATCTAAACCAACCCATACCATTTAAAACATTATTAAATAGTTATTTTTTCATTTCATTAATAATCGGGCATCTAGCGCAAAGCAACCACATTCCACAAACAACTCAACATCTCATCACCTCTCCGGTCCAAAAGCACAACCCACAAAGTATCACCTCATTGTCCCAAAAGCAAGGCCAACAAACAACCACATCTCCACCCCAAAATCACAACCAACAAACCACATATCACCCCACACCCCAACCAAACATCACCATCCCATAAGCACGATCACACATCAAAACACATCAAGATCCATTTAAAGATTTATAAAGTGGTTTTATCACATTAAACATTCATTTAGGGGTGCTATCAAACAAACAAAAATATTTGGGTAACCATTTCATTATCCAAGTTTAATTATTTAACCAATATCCATTTAAGGTGATATCACAAAAATCACATCCAAATAAGAAATCATAGCAGATATATCCAGCACAAAACAAAATCCCCCAACGACCACAATTTTCAATAGGGAATCAAGCCCAAACAATCACAATATCAGAAATAATATCAAAGTTTTAAAAACATGAAAATAAAACCCCATTTTCCCACTCAATTCGATTAACCAATTCTTCATCTTTTATTAAGATGGAACAACCATAATCCATAAATGAAAAAAAAATCCATCCTGCATGATAGAAAATAAATATTAATGAGGAAATACCTACATTAAAGAAGATTTACAACTCACTATGCAGCATAAGGAAAAGAAGAATGCTTGTGAACCACAACAACACCATGATAACCACAAATCAACTTATACTGCAAAACGGATCCATCAAAACAAAACCCAAATACACCCCAAACTAAAGAAACATCGTAGTAGTGGATACCTGGGAGAATAACGAAAGAAAACAAAGGAGAATGAGAGGAGAATGCACCACAGATCAAAGACGAATCACCAACGAACAATCTCCAGGATAAACGGATCAAAGAGGGTGGGAAAGTGGTTGAATGAAACTTTGAGGCTCCTAGGGTTTTCCCAAGATGAGAGGAAGAATAATCCATAGATGGATGAATGAGTATTTGGTCAAAAAGCATTTTTTTAAATCTTCACTGTATAGGGGGATTACATGATGTGTAATCCCGTTTCACATCATAAAATCTCTAGGGTTCGGTTTACACCAAAAAAATGCTTCACCTCTTCATTTTATTATTTATTTTTTGAATCATGATAAATTATACATCATGTAACTTTTAATTATGTGAAATCCTCCCCTAGATAAGTTGTGAAACCAATATTCACATCATGTAATCCACTTACACAACATGTATTCCTCAAGTAGTTCTGCTGGAACTCTAACTCCCATGAAAAATCGTGGAACTTCCCCTGAACACCTCCAACAACCAAAACTGGAAAAGTAATGAACTGAGAGGGAATGAACCATTACATCAAATACCTCTTAAATGATTCTCACACTCAATAATCCAAAACCAATCCTAGAAGGAAAGGGGGTATGAACAACCACCATGTGAGATACCAGTAAAGGATCTCACCATACCTTAAATGCTTCCACCATCCATGAATGCCAAACCAAATGACCACAAACATCTCGCACAACCTCACCACCATAAAACCACAACTACAAACCATCTCCTCTCACACAACCACACTGCCACACAATCACTACACAACTATATCAACCTCCACGTAGCCCAAACTAAAAATAACTACAACCAATAAACCACACTATCCTAAATAGATGAATCAGGGAATTCTATCATCCATTTCAAGATACTATTTGCTTTGGGTGAAACTAACTCGCCAATACAGATTTAATCGCATCACAGTTAATGCATCTCAATTAGGAATTTTTTAATACCCTTTTCATGTGTTAGGACTTTATCACACATGTCACAAACCAAGGAAAATATTTCAACTCATTAAACAATATTGTAACACCCCGAGCTTCCACGATACGCTTCTCATTCAATAATGCAATAGCTTGCATTGTACACAACTTCGAGTTCTAAAACACCGCGACTAATCAATGTAGCCGTTATGAATAGTAATAACCACTTTTTAAAATTATAGAAATTTTATATTTCAAAATGGACTTCATTTTTGAATTCGTAATATCGAAATTATCCTAAGTTGAATTTTTTGTAACTTTCTGAGAACTTCCAATTTTTTTTATGAATAGTGAAAATTACGTAAAAACAACTTTTTTAATGAAAATAATTTATAGTGATAAATTATACTATTTAGTGGTTTTAAAGTATAATTAGAATATATTTTTACCATTTTATCCAATGGTGGTCATTATAATTAATTTAACATTGAATTTGGACATAAACAATTTTCAATCTTTTGATATAAATTGTTTCTTAAAAACACGCTATTTGTTGTAACAACGGGAATTAATTATAAAATTAATTAATGAAACTTATATGTTTGGAATTTTGTAAAATAGACATCATTTTTGAATTCAGAATATCAATTATATCTTAGGGTGAAATTTTGGCATTGTTCTGAAAAACTTCAATTTTTTATGAATAGGAAACCACTAAGTGGTAGTTAAATAACTGATTTTTCGTTTAAATGAAATATTACCACTTCTGTGATTTGATTTTCAAAAATCCGACATACATGGTTGTCATTAAGAAGTAAAATTTGGTTCAATGAGATTAAAATAATTTTTTTGTGAATAGTAACTTTTAAGTTCTTAATCGCGATTAGAGGTCATTAGTGTAGTTTAAGGTAAAAACAATGTTTTAATAATATGATATGAGCTTGAAACTTGTCCTACTCCTATTGGATGAGTCATGTCCGACCAAGAAAACCCATGGGTAAACATGGGGACCCCATGGAGCCAATTTAGTTGGAACATGACATTAATATATATTTATTTAATGTTAAAATTAAATTGACACAAACATGAGTTATTTTACTAAAACAGTTTTTAAGTGGGGTTAAACAAGTCCAAATTTTGACTATAAATATTCCTTAGAAATATAAAAATATTTCCTACATCATAGTATTTTTTTTATAATTTTTAGACATTAAATAAATTAAATTATTTATGACATCATGATGATGCAGTGATGACCTCATTATTTAACGATTTAAATAAAATGAGAAGATAATGTAAAATCCAAGGCTTACAATTGTCCAAAGCCTATTGGATGAAGAGATTTAGAAACCTTATCACCTTAGCCTCGAATTATATAAGTGTGGGACCTTTAGAATCCGAAAATCATTGTGTAATAATGTAACATTTCAATCTTTCCAAAAGTGCCCCTCCTCTCTACTTATAAAAGGCCCCCACCTCTTCCACCTTATTCACACCTTCAAGCCATTTGGCTCGGCCAAACTCTGCCCAAATACTCTTCCAACTTCTCTCCCTTCATCCTAGAAGCTTTACTTTAGCCAGAAAGCCATCCTAATGAGTCCTTTTGATCAAATCAAAAGGAAGAACCCGAAGAAGAGGTAACATTTTCATCACCCTCTTTCAAGTTTCTTTCTTCTTCCACTCCCTCTTTGTTTATTATTTCAATTCTAAAATTATAACTCCAGTATCTTCTATATACTGTGATGTTATTATAAATATGGAACAACCATATTCAGTATTCTACCCATCATTTGAATGACATGTCACCATACGTGCGTACGTACGACTTACCGTCTCCACGTCGTGGTGTAATTGTTATTCAATATATTATTATTTAGATGGGTATAATAATGATATGTAATTCATGTAAATAATAAATATAACATGATAATGATTCTGTATATATGATATACTATCCAATTATATATTATTTTAATATCAAAATAATGATATTGTCGCTCGTGCGTACGTACGGACTACCGTCTCCATGAACGCGATGAGATTCATTCTCCGTCGTATCCATTCAAGTATAATTATCATTTGATGATTTAAAAATAATGTTTAAGGACATTAAATCATTCTGGATATGAATAAGATACAACCTATCCATGAAAAACATGAATTACGTAACAAAACATATAAAAGAAAACGAGTAAGTTAACACCCGAAACAACGATAAATCTAAGATATTGTTAACAAAGCAATGTTAAAAGATCATATATGATATCATATGAATGTATATGATTCTTGTATAATTTAATAACAATTATTTCACCATTATACAGTAGGTTAACCTACCCCAACCAAGGAAAAGTACAAGGTAAGGGTTTACTTCACAACCTCTTCATTATCCAAGGTTGTTTATACATAATTATCTACTGGGACCTCGTTATCATCCACATCCATGTTTCTTAAAAATGTCTTTCAAAACATTTTTACTATTAAATTGAAAATGGGTTAAAGTCATTTATACCCTTATACATTTTTGAAAGGAATCTTACCGTCGTTTTCCAAACAATGTACTTTTTGACCTTTTTAACAAATTTAAGGTAAGAATGTTTTTTTACTTATACGGCGGGTGCGGCTATTTTCCACAATTATAACTTCGTCAAATCTTCCCTAACAAGCTTATAAGAATATTTTCAAATTAAATGTATTATTTTATAATTATGGGACTTTTAAATGATTTCAAAAAGGAGAGATATTTCTCTCAAATAGCTTGGATTTCATCCATGTCAATAACCTTTGATGGGTTTTAAGTTTAATTGAAATTGATTTATGATACAAAACTTCCATTGAACATTTTGTGAAATATTTGACTGTGGATGTGTTATTTTTATACCATCCATAGTTTATGGAGAAATTGTTGACATTTCGTATGCTAGTTTTAATACGAATATTTATGTTATGTTTAAACCTATTCATATGAGGAATGTATTGGACTTAATATGTGACGGGTGTAGCCCGCTATAGCTCCTCGATGCATCGGTAGGTCTCATGAGACAACTAGACGTGGAATTGGCTAAGGCACTTTCCCAATTTGATTTATGGTTTTGGCTGAGGCCTTAATCATTTTAGACGTCTTGGTCGAGGCCTTGACAAAGTGTTTCAGAATGTCTGGCATTATACATTCCCTCATTATGAAAGTGGTTATTGATATTTCATGTGATTATTCGTCTAGTAGAATATCCATGTGAGTAAGTAATGGCATTATTTTATTTTACTTTTTCCATGTTATGCTGAAGTTCAAGTTCAATAAGTCTTTTGTTTTAGTTATACATTTCCTTAAATGCTTATGTTTTCTTATAAAAGCTTCCACGATATTGTTATCCTTACTGAGCATCTGAGCTCACCCCTTTCAATGTTTTAATATTTTCCAGGATATGAAGAAGTGTATTATGACTGACTTGCAAGAATAGTCAGTGAGGATATGAGTGTGGACTATGAAGACCATGTTATTGTAGTTTGTTTACTTTTTGATGTAATGAAAGACTTATGAATGTATCTAGTGTTTCCAAGGCTACTAAACTAATCGGTATTTCGAGACATGATCTTTTGTGATCATGCCAATGTTATGAAGTAATGCACCGACTCTGGGTAGCTGTGGTCGGGGCGTTACAATTGGTATCAGAGGCAGTTTAGTACTAACCTTGGAAGCTAGATTGAGATAAACTCTGATTAGAGCACATAGCCCGAAGATAGACTTTGAGGATTAGTATAGAAGAACTTCCTAGAATTTTGGTATTGTAGAGATGTTGTGAGTTTTCCAAGAAATACATCCCTGTCTGGAGACGAGTAGGTAGAGGCAGCTCTGGCACAGATGTACCTAGGGTTAAAACTCGAAAACACTGCTTTGAGATAGACTCGAATGGGAACTGGTGCACGACAACGGGCCTTGCTGCACTCTTGGTTACGACACTCCCGGGGGATATGCTTTGGATAATTCTCATTTTCTTTATAAACCACTATGAACGGTTATGAGTATATACTTCCTCAATGAAAACATTTTTATGGATTATATCCATAAATAGTTCAATTTATGTTAAGTATCTTACAAGTATGGAATTATGTATTTTGATTTATAAACTAATATAGTTTATGCCATTGTTTAGAAATGGCGCCTAGTGGAAGGAATGGAAACCGTATCAATGCACACACCCTGTGTAGGGATTTCCCTCTTGCTCAAGATAATTATTATGGATCTGGAGATACAACTGGTGCTGATCAACTTATTACTATACTGGGACAACTCACTCAGGTTATGAATAATAACCTTACTCGTATGGAGCACCCTGATCCGCAACGTGGAGGATCAATGTTAGACCGCTTCATGAGGCAACAACCACCAACCTTCAATGGGAGTACAAATCCTATAGTAGCTGAGCAATGGATAAATTCCTTAGAGAAAATATTCCATGCCTTGGGGAGTAGTGAAAGGGAGAAGGTTGTCATGGCAGTTTACCACCTCACTGGAGATGCCGATCAGTGGTGGTCGCTGATTCAAAACAAAAAGGAAGATGATGACGTATCGAATATGGAATGGAGGGAGTTCAAAGAGATTTTCTTAGAAAAATACTTTCCTCGTGACCATCAAGCAGATATGGAAAGGCAATTTCTGAGTCTGAGGCAGAAGGAGGATGAGAATGTCGCAATGTATGAGGCTAACTTTACAAGGTTAGCAAGGCATGCTGCCGATTATATACGTAACCCAAGGAGTAAGATTGATCGTTTCTTTGATGGGTTAAAAACATTTCTCCATCTATCTTTAGTATCACAATCCTTCTCATCATACGAAGATATTGTCTCGTGTGCTATCAAGACAGAAAAGGAATTCTCTAAGTCTTATGAAAACAAAGTAAAGCAAGAGAAGAATAGAACGGTGGAACAAGAGACAGATAAAGGGAAAAAGGGAAAGAAGGATTTTCCATTATGTGATAATTGTGGGAAGAATCACCCTGGTACTTGTCTAAAAGGAATGGGAGTTTGTTATAAATGTGGAGAAAAGGGTCACCAGGCTCGTGATTGCAAGGGAAAGAAAGAGGCTATCAAAGTTGAATGTTATAATTGTAGAGAAATGGGTCATTATGCAAATGAATGTCCTAAGCGTCAGGGAAACTTACCTCAGAAAAGGCCAAGGGATCAAGGAAAATCTTATGTTGTTACTACAGTTGAAGCAGAATAACTAATGTATTGGTGTTTTTCGACTCATGGATTATATTTTGGTTATTAGAATAATGTGATATATATATATAAGGATTGTACTGCAGTACTTGTTGATTTCAGTAAGGTTTTAATATGATGAAGGTAATCATATTTTTAGTATGTGACAATAAGAGAAACTTTACTTTGTTTGGGGAATCTGATAAGTTGATTTTGGAATTAAGAGACCTTTTAGAGAAAGTCTGGACAGAGGTATTTTGGATAACTATAAAGGTTGGAGTGGATTAAGTTGATCTTTGGATAGTATTTTTTAAGTTTTAAAAAAAAATTGAAGATTATTTTTGGAATATTATGATACTATAGTTTTAGGAAAAGGACAACCTGCAAGGTGGGGCATAACCCGTCGCGTCGGACAAAGCTGCAGGAATCGAACCCACAACCATAGTGCGACAAGCCTTTATTTCCTACCACTAGCCTACAGGAAGTCCCTGGTTATTAAAAAATAGTTTTACTAATCTAAATGGTATGTGTTAACATTTGGAACCTTATACAATTAGGATAAATAGAATATTTTTGAGTTCTGTTACCATTTGGAGTAAAAGTTGGGTTTGTGGTAAAAATTTATTAACGAATGAAAGTATACATAACAAGTACGTATATTCCCTTACGTTCTTAGCAAATCTCCTAAATAAATTCCTCAACATTATAAAAGGTAAATTAAAACAAAAATGTTGTCGGTTAACTTTTCCAACTGGGGATTCAATGACCGTTTAACCAATCACAAGTTTGTGATTTTCTTGTGGTTAAACTTTCTCCTAATCCTGTTTTCTATAACTCTCCATCAGACCTTGATGGTTTGTTTATCCTCCATATCCATATTTTCATAGAATCCTAGAATGGGCTATATCGGGTGACCTTTGTACTTATCTTGCTTTCTTTTAATGTTATATATTTATTAACCTTATATCCGATGTGGGTTTTCCTCAAAGGTATTTCCTCTTTTCAACCTTTTATTATCAAAGAAAAATTTTAAATTGCGAGGACGCAATTTATTGAAGGAGGGGAGAATGTAACACCCCGAGCTTCCACGATACGCTTCTCATTCAATAATGCAATAGCTTGCATTGTACGCAACTTCGAGTTCTAAAACACCGCGACTAATCAATGTAGCCGTTATGAATAGTAAAAACCACTTTTTAAAATTATAGAAATTTTATATTTCAAAATGGACTTCATTTTTGAATTCGTAATATCAATTATAGCTTAGGGTGAAATTTTGGCATTGTTCTGAAAAACTTCAATTTTTGAGGAATAGGAAACCACTAAGTGGTAGTTAAATAACTGATTTTTCGTTTAAATGAAATATTACCACTTCTGTGATTTGATTTTTAAAAATCCGACATACATGGTTGTCATTAAGAAGTAAAATGTGGTTCAATGAGATTAAAATAAATTTTTGGTGAATAGTAACTTTTAAGTTCTTAATCGCGATTAGAGGTAATTAGTGTAGTTTAAGGTAAAAACAATGTTTTAATAATATGATATGAGCTTGACACTTGTCCTACTCCTATTGGATGAGTCATGGCCGACCAAGAAAACCCATGGGTCAACTTGGGGACCCCATGGAGCCACTTTAGTTGGAAAATGACATTAATATATATTTATTTAGTGTTAAAATTAAATTGACACAAACATGAGTTATTTTACTAAAACAGTTTTTACGTGGGGTTAAACAAGTCCAAATTTTGACTATAAATATTCCTTAGAAAGCTAAAAATATTTCCTACATCATAGTATTTTTTTTATAATTTTTAGATATTAGATAAATTAAATTATTTATGACATCATGATGATGCAGCGATGACCTCATTATTTAACGATTTAAATAAAATGAGAAGATAATGTAAAATACAAGGCTTAAAATTGTCCAAAGCCTATTGGATGAGGAGATTTCGAAACCGTATCACCTTATCCTCGAATTATATAAGTGTGGGACCTTTATAATCCGAAAAGAATTGTGTAATAATGTAACATTTCAATCTTTCCAAAAGTGCCCCTCCTCTCTACTTATAAAAGGCCCCCACCTCTTCCACCTTATTCACACCTTCAAGCCATTTGGCTCGGCCAACCTCTGCCCAAATACTGTCCCAACTTCTCTCCCTTCATCCTAGAAGCATTACTTTAGTCATAAAGACATCATAAGGAGTCCTTTTGATCAAATCAAAAGGAAGAACCCAAAGAAGAGGTAACATTTTCATCACCCTCTTTCAAGTTTCTTTCTTCTTCCACTCCCTCTTTGTTTATTATTTCAATTCTAAAATTATAACTCTAGTATATTATATATAATGTTATGTTATTATAAATATGGAGCAACCATATTCAGTATTCTACCCATCATTTGAATGACATGTCACCATACGTGCGTACGTACGGCTTACCGTCTCCACGCCGTGGTGTAATTGTTATTCAATATATTATTATTTAGATGGGTATAATAATGATATGTAATTCATGTAAATAATAAATATAACATGATAATGATTCTGTATATATGATATACTATCCAATTATATATTATTTTAATATCAAAATAATGATATTGTCGCTCGGGCGTACGTACGGACTACCGTCTCCACGAACGCGATGAGATTCATTCTTCGTCGTATCCATTCAAGTATAATTATCATTTGATGATTTAAAAATAATGTTAAAGGACATGATATCATTCTGGATATGAATAAGATACAACCTATCCATGAAAAACATGACTTACGTAACAAAACATATAAAAGAAAACGAGTAAGTTAACACCCGAAACAACAATAAATCTAAGATATTGTTAACAAAGCAATGTTAAAAGATCATATATGATATCATATGAATGTATATGATTCTTGTATAATTTAATAACAATTATTTCACCATTATACAGGAGGTTAACCTACCCCAACCAAGGAAAAGTACAAGGTAAGGGTTTACTTCACAACATCTTCATTATCCAAGGTTGTTTATACATAATTATCTACTGGGACCTCGTTATCATCCACATCCATGTTTCTTAAAAATGTCTTTCAAAACATTTTTACTATTAAATGGAAAATGGGTTAAAGTCATTTATACCCTTATACATTTTTGAAAGGAATCTTACCGTCGTTTTCCAAACAATGTACTTTTTGACCTTTTTGAAAAATTTAAGGTAAGAATGTTTTTTTACGTATACAGTGGGTGCGGCTATTTTCCGCCATTATAACTTCGTCGAAGCTTCCCTAACAAGATTATAAGAATATTTTCAAAGTAAATGTATTATTTTATAATTATGGGACTTTTAAATTATTTCAAAAAGGAGAGATATTTCTTTCAAATAGCTTTGATTTCATCCATGTCAACATCCTTTGATGGGTTTTAAGTTTAATTGAAATTGATTTATGATACAAAACTTCCATTGAACATTTTGTGAAATATTTGACTGTGGATGTGTTATTTTTATACCATCCACAGTTTATGGAGAAATTGTTGACATTTCGTATGCTAGTTTTAATACGAATATTTATGTTATGTTTAAACCTATTCATATGAGGAATGTATTGGACTTAATATGTGACGGGTGGAGCCCTCTATAGCTCCTCGATGCATCGGTAGGTATCATGAGACAACTAGACGTGGAATTGGCTGAGACCCTTTCCCAATTTGATTTATGGTTTTGGCCGAGGCCTTAATCATTTTAGATGTCTTGGCCGAGGCCTTGACAAAGTGTTTCAGAATGTCTGGCATTATACATTCCCTCATTATGAAAGTGGTTATTGATATTTCATGTGATTATTCGTCTAGTAGAATATCCATGTGAGTAAGTAATGGCATTATTTTATTTTACTTTTGCCATATTATGCTGAAGTTCAAGTTCAATAAGGCTTTTGTTTTAGTTATACATTGCCTTAAATGCTTATGTTTTCTTATAAAAGCTTCCGAAATATTGTTATCCTTACTGAGCATCTGAGCTCACCCCTTTCAATGTTTTAATATTTTCCAGGATGTGAAGAAGTGTATTATGACTGACTTGCAAGAATAGTCAGTGAGGATATGAGTGTGGACTATGAAGACCATGTTATTGTAGTTTGTTTACTTTTTGATGTAATGAAATACTTATGAATGTATCTAGTGTTTCCAAGGCTACTAAACTAATCGGTCTTTCGAGACATGATATTTTGTGATCATGCCAATGTTATGAAGTAATGCACCTACTCTGGGTAGATGGGGTCGGGGCGTTACAAATATGGTCTCAAACATCACTTCACAAGTGAAATAGATCAAGGAAAAACTCAAAAAAAAAACTTTGGGTACTGGGCACACATTTGCAACTCTCACTCCCAAGTACTCTCCTCTTAACCACCATGTCTCCATAACACATGAACCAAAGGAATATTTTGTCCACGCAGAACCTTCTCTTGATGATCCAAGATCTCTATTAACTGCTCCATTAATTTCATTTCATCTTCAATATCCAACTCTCCCCAGTCAATGAAATGGGAGTCATCGTGAAGATACCGATGAAGTTGAGAGATGTGGAAGACGTCATGGATCATATCCAACTGGGTGGAAATTCCAACCGGTACACCACTTATCCAACCTACCCCAACACTTTAAAGGGCCCAACAAACCTGGGAGAAAGCTCCCTCACTCTGTTAAACCTTTATTTCCCATGTCGAGGGGAAACATTCAAGAACATGTGGTCCCCAACCTCAACCTCTAAGGGCCTCCTCCTACAATAAAAATAAGACTTATATTGGTCTGTGTTGTTTTCATCCTCTCATGAACGAGCTGAACATTCTCCATCATTCTATACACCACATTGGGACCAAGAACTATAGTCTCCTCAACCTCTATTTAGTGCAATAATGAACAACATGGTATTCCGTACAAAGCCTCCCATAGAGTCATGCAAATATAAGAGTAATATCTATTATTAAAACAAACTATACCAAAATCATGTTTCATACCCAAGATCCACCAAAGTCCAAGACACATTCCCACCGCATATACTCCAATTTTTGGATAGTTTGTTCCATCTTCCCATCTATCTGGGGGTTGAAAGTAGTGTTGATGCATAACTGAGTGTCAAAATCTTGTTGAAATACCCTCTAGAATGGTGAGTTAAAACATGCATCCCGATCTAAGATAATGGACCTCAAAACTATCATGATCTAACCCATGTTAGGGATTAAGCCTCAAATACCCCAATCCCACCTCTATAGGCTAGGGGTGGAGACTAGTGCTGAAGGAAAAACTGTCTTGGGTAGGTCTTTTCCTAAGAATCTATACAAATTCACACAGTCAACTCAAGGAAAAAGTGAAGAGGAAAAGCAAAAGATACAACGCTTCTATATATAAACCACAATTATGGATTGAACTCTAAATAGTAAAAGTACAGAAAAGTAAACTGAACGGAAAAAAGGTTAAAAATATACACCCAACCAGAAAAGTCCCACAGCCCGACAAAAAGTGGAAAAGTAGAATAGCTGAGAGAGCCCTACTCCTAGATCCCAATCTATGACCACCGCACGTAGTCCACGAACCATGTATCCCAAAGCTAATCTAATGTCACGATCAACTTATCTATCATCTTCAAGGGCACACCAAGTGTGGGAAAAGGACAAGTAGGGGTGAGTATAAAAATACATAGTAGGATGCCCCGAAGGCTCAAGGGATCAGAAAAAAATGTACTTAAGATGGAAGTAGTAGATAAAAAAGATATAGTAAAAGAGTACAGCTCAACCCAACAAGATAGTGAAGTAAACTCATCCAAAACACAAGGAGATAGAAATGATCAGAAGATAAACTTCTCATAAAGTCTTTACTACCTATAGTAGGAGAGTATACTCATGAAACCACGAGAATCTAGACACAGAAATCATGTGTCATACCATTTTTTTCTTCACCTCTCCTAGAAGGAGAGTAACCAAATCCCAAGGGGTGGGTAAAAAAATATGATACATATATATATGCTCATCCAAAGAAGCCCAAATGGGAAAGTGTAAGGATATCTCCATCTCACAGCTCAGCCCAAGAAAAGATTCGCCAACTGTTCTAGAAGTAACCACCAATGATGCCCAGAATCCCACACATCTTCCCTAAACATACAAGTAAAAGGGACTCAATCACCACACATTGATACTATCCACTTTGGGTGGGTCTATCTCACCTTCATGAGTTTAGGTCGCATCACAAGGATGCGTCTTGGTGGGGAAAGCACCCCTCTTAATCATGATTCCAAAGTAACATCAAAGCATGTCTCACCACAAATCCACAATAGAAAAGAGTAAACCTAAAGTAGAGTACACACACCCTAGTGTGTCACATGGATTCCACTTTAATAGTCGTCATAAAGGAACCACACCCTGATGCGTCTAAGGGATTCCACTCCTATTCATCAAGGAACCCCTCCCTAGTGCATTAAGGGGATTCCACTCGGAATTAGATGATAGAGGACCCATGCCCATGCCAATGGTCGATTCCACTCTTATGGTTATAGAGGACCCACACCCTAATGTGTCAGGGGGATTCCACTCTTGTTCAACATGGAACCTCATCTATTCCGACAGGGGGATTCCACTCAAAAGTAGCTGATAGAGGACTCACACCCATGTCGGTGGGGGATTCCACTATTATTGTTGTGGAGGACCCACACACTAATTTGTCAGGGGGATCACACTCTTGTTTATTGAGGACCCTTTCCCTAGTGCATCAGGTGGATTCCATGTGGAAGTAGCTGATAGAGGACACATGCCCATGCCAATGGGGGATTCCACTCTTATTGTTACAGATGAACCACACCCTAATGTGTTTGGGGGATTCCACTCTTGTTCATCGAGGAACTACACTGGTGATCCCTATTGGATGGTACCTCTCAAAAAGCATCGAGGAGAACCACCATATAGCCTAGCTATAGGGTAAGCATGAAAAACTATGATAAACCAGCCTGATTATAACTATCATCAGACATCACCTAAAAGTCATCACAAATGGAACATCTCACATCATATCTCAAAATCCACAATAGAGGGAAACATCGCATTCTATGTAGAAAAATTAATCTGGATATGCTACTCACATGCCAAGATCTGAGTCTTAAAGAAGGATATATGAGAGGTAGGATATTCATAAAGTGGTGAACAATGCATGTGGGTGTCACACTACATGTGAACCCACCTCACTACCTGGTCATGTACCCAGCCAAACTTGGGTACTAAATTGTGAGAAAGTACCCACAAGGTGTGATAGTATACTCCTAGAGTACATGGATCCTCTATCCAAAAGGATGATGAGCAAATGTTTCTTGTTTGTTATCTGAAGGGTGAAAATGTAATTCTACTAACATGCATCTTCAAATAGATCTAGATAACCAAAAGGCTCAAACCATCAAGATCCTTATGATAAAACGCACAGAATTGACTATTTATTCACCTGAATTAGAATTCCAGTGAAAAAATTGAATTTTGCATCATTTTTCACAGAAAATGCTTCATGGGACCCACGCCATGATCCCAAAACACATAAAATAGATTTCACCATTTTGATCATCTCAGAAAAGCACATGGGATTGGCTATTCATTTTTCCTAAATGGATACCTGGGGAAGAAGCTACATTTCACAGTAAATGCCACAAACGGGCCTTGTGGGGCCCTCACCTCAAATTCAAATTAATCACCCAAAATTAGTCTTGAAAATTACGCCTCAACTCTAGGGTCACAATGCCTCTTATGTCACATCAATCAGATGTCGTATGCAGACGTACGATCCGATAGAAGTTCCCCGAATAATAATAATTATATTATTATTATTATTATTATTAGTCTTTTTCATGACATATAGCCTCAATAATAAATTATAAAAATCCAAAAATAGACTCAAAAGGTCCATCTTGAAGCAAGGGGTTCATTTACGTAGACGTCACACAAATCGGACACCCGGATTGAGAGTTATAGGGGTTTAAAACACCCTTGGCCCGAAGCCCTGCCCGGACCGGCCCGCACTGCCATCCCAGTCGTACATGCCTGAACTGCCATTTTCGGCCCTCCGCTACATTTTCCTGTGGCCATCATCATGTTGCCTTAACCGTCGCATCGTCACCTTACCAGAGCCTCTTCACTGATATTGCACCGCCGCCACCTTCCACAGACCACTGAGACCACTCTAGTGGTCCAAAAATTAATTTGTAACCATATTCAAGATCCTTGGATCCCAATATACATTGAATCATGATCCTCTAGATATTTTTTCCATGTTTATACATAATAAATACTTTTTGGATCTTCCGCTCACTGTCGTGACTCCTCTAGTGCCTGATACTCAAATCTGAGCACAGATCGGGACTCCTCGGGTTGAGAGCTCTGAAGATATGTATCTTTCTCCAAGATTGGAGGTCGTTTCAGCATGGTGAAAAGTTATTGTTAAAGAATGACAAAGAACTTGAAGAACGGGTGATCCCGAATCAAAACAGACAATGGCGCTTGTTAGTTTGGCCATCAACAAAGGATTCTAATGGAGCTAATTACAATAGAAATCGAAATTGGCAACAAAGGATTCAATTATAGGGATGCAGAATCCAAAATAGAAATCATACCTCAATTTTGGATCCACCATTGTGTTCGATGCACTCCGATCTTCTAGCACCTATATTTTCACCAATCTGATGATGTTCGGATATCAAATCAGTGTCGAAAACAGATGGCTAGAGCTCCATTGTCCATGAGAGAAATGAGATAACTCTAGATCATTTCTCTAAACTCCTATTTAAAGGAAACTACCAGTGGTCATGGAATCTGGACCTCAGACACCCTCTCATTTTATGCCATGCTTAGGTAAAACACCTCATTTCAAACTCAATGGTAGTCTCATATTTTTAATCGGAATCCCCGTTCAAAATTTATTTGATCTGGAATTCGAGATAAAATAATTAATTTTAATTGTTTTATTTACGAAAATTCCCTCTACGGATTTTTCTACAGAAGACCTGTGCTGATAAAAATTATGTCCCTCTTAGGGTAAACGATATTCTCTAGAATCATCAGTGGCCTCAAATTTCTGATCTGAGCTATCGTTTGAGAGATATCACATCTCCTCTATGTGTATAGTACTAAAAAGGACTTAATATTTTTTTATAATTTATTACGGGCACTTAGGGCCTCATAATTGAACGTTGTATCAGCACCTGGATCTGGAAATATAAGTAGAAATATTTCAAAGTCTTACAAGGAAAAAAACGATTCTCTACATCATTCCCTCCTTCCATAATTCCATCCTCGAAAATAAAACTAGGGAAACAACTTTAGATACTGAGTCACACCAGACTCCCCTACTCCTAGGAACTCTGGTTCATGTTTTTGTGGTGTGACAGCACACAAACCAAAGGGATGGTTTGTGAAAATAAGGTATACTCCTATCAATGATACTTGTAGGGTCATGCATGAATCTCCTCAGCCATGGCATGTGGGAAACTTTTTTTCACTCATTCCATCTATGGGGTATAGGTCACGATGGTAGGAAAACTCATCAACCCTCTACATGATCTCAAATGGAAAGATGAACTTTAGGGATAGATTTCCTCCCCATCCAAAAACTAACATGAAGACCCTCAGTATATCCTCCAACACATGAATTTTTCACTCAGTCTACCCATCAGTTTGGGGGTGAAAGGTTGTACTCATCTTTAGCTAGGTCCTGAAATCCTCCTGAAAGCCTCTCCACAATCATGATGTAAACCATGCATCACTATCGGAGATAAACATCAAGGGAAACTCATGAAGTTGGGCAACCTCCCATATGTACATCTTTCCCAAACACTCTACTGAACTCTGCTCCCTAATATCAAGGAAGTTTGTCGACTTCATGATTTGGTCTACTATTACTCAGATGGTGTCATGGCCCTTCAATGTGATTGGAAGCCCTATGATGAAGCCCATGGATATACCACCTCAACTCCACTATGATATTTCAAGAGTCTACATAACTCGTCAGAACCTAGTGCCTGTCATTCACCTTCTAATAGGTGAGGCATCATGAGATGAAGTCGACTATGATTTTTCTCGTTTTGGAACATCAAAACTATCATTGAAGATACCTATACACATTTCCCACACTGAGATGTACATCTAAGTTAGAAGTTTGGAACTCCTATATCACAACTGAGACCAATTTTGTCCCTGGATCAAGATCTTGTGATTACCTCATTCAGAATGTCCATCTGGTGCATCGCCTATGGATATTTGAGTCAGAAAAGATCTCACAATCGGTGTCTCACAACTGGGAATCTTTTACACACTTGAGAAGTGAAGGAGTCGAATACATTGACTAAAGAAAGATGCTCTACGAGGGTCAGTTGTAGGGAAGCTAACTACTCCAAAAAATACCACACTAGGTGAGCCTGAGACTTCCTACTAAGGGAATCTACCACAACATTTCCCTTTCCTAGATTATAGACTATCTTGAAGTCATAGTCGAACAGGAAGTTCAACCAACATCACCACCTCAGGTTTAAGTATCTATGTGTGAAGATGTACCTGAAACTCTAGTGGTCTGAGAAAACTCAAAGCGCTCTCCCGAAAGGTAGTGTCTCCACATCCTCAAAGAGAATACTACCATTTCCAGCACCAGGTAGTGAGTCTCATAGTTCTACTCGTGGGGTCTCCATCATGTCGACCTTTACTTGATAACTGTCATATCATGGTTGACGTTGAGCACGCAAAGGTACCAATGAACATGATGGGTGAGTAAACTCATATAACTACAATAATCTAGAAACGTAAAGAATGTGGCTACCTCACATGTCTTCACCTATCTTAGAAGGATAGTAACCCCAAACTCGACATTTTTCCACACCCACTAGTGTAATCTCAATCAAAAAGGAGGTTAAGTAGAAAAAATCCACTAACAATGCCAGGACCTGCTCCGACACTCCACTGCACAACCCCACCATGAACACCCAATTCAGGGGGAATCATCCACCACACCTTGATAATATCAAATTTGGGAAGAACTAACTCTCCCTCATGGTTTTTCTCACATCACAAAAATTCATCTCGATGGGGGAAGAACCCCTCTTCCTCATGCATTCAAATCTAAATCAAATAACATAGAAATAGTGTTACACTGACGCCCCATGTCACCCTTGTAAAACCTCAAACAACTAGAAGGGAGGAAGGAGTAACTCACACAGTGTCGAAAAAGTTCTACTACATAATCTAGAGGAGACAGAGAGTGTACCTCTAATCATATCACACATTTCATGATCATAGACATCCAAAGCATGCAGTTGCCCACAGCCTTGATCGCCAGCTCCCTAACCCTGACATGGCTACCTAGTGGTGGTGGAAGGACTTCAAAGCATCATCCACCAGCCAAAGTTATTCCTTATTCTCAATCAACACTTCCCCCATAGGGACTACCTTGTCCTCGCTTGGGAGATCCCTGATCACATTATCATCTTTTCCGCGATGGTTCATTTACTATCTACCTAGGATGTTCAACACGTATGGTCGGATAATATCATGCCATGTGACCACTCCCATCACAATCATAACACATTCCCTCCCTCGGATTCCCTGGTTCTATGCACTTTCCCAAACCAAGTTCTTGAGTCTGATCATGGGAAGGCCTCCTACATTGAGGCCCTGCCAAATGACGTTTACTAGTCGCGACAGATGTCTCAACTCTTTTGTACCTACTGCCTGCTCTAGCTAAATGACATGACACTGACATAAATTTCTTTTTCACCGGTACTCACTCTAGCACCCCGACGTAGGTGGGGATGAAAAAGGGCACTAGATCGACACAAATCTCTTTGTAGAGTCCCATCTCAAACTTTTGTGCTTAGAAGTAGCTATCATAGATCATGTCTGGAGAGTTGTGTATAAGGTTTTCAAATCTAGTTTCATACTCATCCACTATCATCCCTCCCTATTGAAGCTCTAAACGCTTCTGAATCTGAATGAATTATAAGAAGTAGGGGTAATACTCCTCATAGAAAAGTTTCTAGAATTCATCCCATGAGAGTACCGACTCATTGTGCATCTGATTAACCAAACTCCACCAACACCCATCTGTTATGTGAAAAACAATTGGCTTCCAAAGTCACCATATGATTTTTCAATGTCCAGACAATATTGAAGATGTGGACCACTCACTCTATCCAAACTTCTAATGCCTGAGGTTATGGTTCACCATGAAACCTCAGAAGTCTCTAATGCTAAAACTCACAGAGTGCACTCAGCCTACACACATCCTCAGCCTACTCTGATGGGACTAACTACTACTCAACAGGTGGAGGTGTTGCTACCTATCCACCTAGAGGAAGGTGGATCATATGTTGGATCCTAAACTAAATCATTGTCTCTCATAGGTTCATCGTTATAAACTAGAGCAAGTATCATAGCAGGATATAATCGCGGAGGAAAATTGAAACTTATCAAGGAGTACCATGGTCAAATGAGAATATATATACATATATCAACCAAAAATGGGAGCTAAATTATAAAGTACAATCAAGGACTCAATCCTATATGATGCATGTACCAATGTTCCCTGCAAAAATATTTCTTAGCATAGTGAGTTTACAAGTAGTTAATCAGGGTCCTGGTGAATGGCTACATTGGCTGCCCCACCATCACTGGACTCCTTGGCCTAAGAGAAACTCTCAAGACATATTGACATTGTTTCTCTTAACCCAACCAAAAAAAATTTAGGGAAACATCTGAACAATTTATCAAGGTTCAAAACACCTCTAATAACACTTTTAAATAACCAAAACAATGCCAGGGCTCAATTTTCAACTACCCCAAGCCCGTCTCTATAGGCCAGGGGTGTATACTAGCACCAAAAGTACATCAATCTCACGGAGGCCTCTAACTATGAACTTGTACAAATTCACACAATAAACTCAATGAAAACGTTCAAAGGAAAAGGAAAAGATACAAATTTTCTATATATAAACCACAAATATACATTGACCTCTAAATCATACATGTATAGAGAAGTAAACTGAAACGAAAAAAAGGAAAAATACACGCCCAACTAGAAAAGTGATACAACCTGGCAATAAGTGGAAAATTAAAATATCTGAGAGATCCTCGCTCTTGGATCCCAAGCTACGACCACTACACATGGTCCAAGAACCCTGTATCCCTATTCTCCTTGGACGTCATGATCAAAAAGTCTTTCATCTGCAAGGGCACACCTAGTGTGGGAAAAGACCAAGAAGGGGTGAGTATAAAAATACTCTTTAGGAAGCCCTGAAGGTTGAAGGGAGTAGTAAAAATGTACTGAAGAGGGGATCAGTTGATAGAAAAAGGTACAGTAAAAGAGTATTGTTCAACCCAACAAGATAATGAAGTAACTCATCCAAAACAAAAGGATCTATAATTGGTGAGTAGATAAACTTCTCATTGAGTCTTTACTACCTATATTAGGATAGTAGGTTCATCCAACCATGAGAAAATAGACATATAAAGAACGTGGCATACCTTGTGCATCTTCACCTATCTTGGAATGAGAATAACCAAAACCCAAGGGGTGGGTATTGAAATAGGATTCATATATATGCTCAGCTAAAGAAGCCCAAATAAGAGAGAGTAAAGGGATTCTCATCTCACATCTCAGCCCAGGAAAAGAGTATCCAACAGCTCTATAGGTAACCATCAATGATTCCCAAAATCCCTCACGTCTTCCCTAAACATGCAAGCTAAAGGGACTCAATCGCCACACCTTGATACTAACTACTTTGGGTGGGACTATATCTCCCTCACGGTTTTAGGTCACATCACAAGTATGCATCTCAGTGTAGAAAGTTACCCTATTACTCATGAATCCAAAGTAACATCAAAGCATTTATCACCAATGATATACAACTGGAAAGAGTAAACCCAAAGTAGAGGACCCACACCCTAGTGTGTCAGGGGGAATCCACTTTAATAGTCGTCGTAGAGGACCCACACCCTGATGCGTCAGAAGGATTCCACTCTTTTTCATTAAGGACCCTCTCACTAGTGTATCATGGGAATTACACTCAGAAGTAGCTAATAGAGGACACATGCCCATTCCTGTGGGGGATTCTGCTCTTATTTTTGTAGAGCACCCACACCCTGATCCGTTAGGGGGATTCCACTCTTGTTCATTGAGGACCCTCACCCTAGTGCATCAGGGGGGTTCCACTTGGAAGTATCTAATAGAGGACCCACAACCATACTGATGGGGGATTCCACTCTTATTATTTTAGAGGACCCACACCCTGATGTGTCAATGGGATTAAAATCTTGTTCATCCATGATCCTTTCCCTAGTCCATTAGGGGGATTCCAATCAGAAGTAGCTGATTGAGGACTCACGCCCATGCCTATGGGGGATTCCACTCTTATTTTTGTAGAGGACTCACACCCTTATGTTTTAGGGGGATTCCAATCTGTTTCATTGAGGAACTACATCGGGCATCCCTACTAGATGGTACCTCTCGAAAATCATCTAGGATCACAACTCCCAGCCCAGATAGAGGGTAAACTTGGAAAAATTTGATAAACCCACCTAATTACAGCTGTCATCAAACATCACCTAAAAAGGCATAACACTTGTAACATCACACATCATATCTGAAAATTCACCAAAAAGTCCACCATTGCATTCTATGTGAAAAAACACTGAGGATAGGCTACTCATACGCCATGATTTGAGTCTTAAAGAAGGATATAGGAGAGGTAATAGAATTATAAAGTGGTACACGATGCGTGTGGGTCCCAATAAATGTGTGACCCCGCCTCATCACCAGGTCATGTACCTAGCCGTACTTGGGTACTAAACTGTGAACAAGTACCCACAAGGCATTCTTGTGTACTCCCAGAATATATAGCACCTCTATCCAAAAGGATGATGAGTGCATGTTTCTCATTGTCGATCAGAAAGGTGAAAACATAATTCTACCAGCATGCATCTTAAAATGGATCTAGATAACCAAACGTATCACACCATTACGATCCTTGTGAAAAAATGCACATGATCAACTATTCATTTTCCCGAATCGGACTTCTAGTGAAGAAACTGCATTTCACAAAATTCCTCATGAACAATGCTTTGTGGCACCCATGCCATGGTCACAAAACACATCAAATGGATTGAACCATTGCAATCCTCTCAGAAAAGCACATGATATTGGCTATTCATTCATCCCAGATGGATACCCGGTGAAAAAGCAACATTTCACCGTAAACGGCCCAAACGGGCCTCATGGGGTCCTCACGTCAAATTCAAATTAAATGCTTAGAATTAGTCTTGAAAAATCCAACTCAACTCTAGGGTCACAATGATTTTGAAAATGTTTCAATCGGAGGTCGTATGTAGACGTACGATCTGATAGAAGTTTCCCAAATAAGAATAATTATGTTTTTATTATTATTATTATAAGACTTTTTATGCCACTTAGACCTAAGAATGAATTATAAAAATCACAAAGCAGCTGAAAAAGGTCCTCCCCAAAGGAAGTGTTGTGTTTCCGCAAACAAAATGAGAATCAGACACCCGGATAAAGAGTTATGGGGGTTTCAAACACCCCTGGCCCGAAGGCATGCCCGGACCAGCCTGTTCTGGACAGTCCAGCCCACTCCATCGGCCCAGCCATGCCAGCCCAGACCACCACCGCTAGCCCATCATCCCTCTACCGCTCCACCATGCAGACACCTTCGTGCCACCTAAACCACCACACTACCACCTTGATGAAGTTGTCTCGCCAGAGTCGCGCCACCACCACCATTCGCAGACCATTGGGACCACTCTGGTGGTCCAAATATTAATCTAAGACTAGATCTGGCATCTTCAGATCCTGATCTACACTGTCATGTGTTCCACTCAATGTTTCTTCCATGTTTCGATGTAATGAAAAGTTTTTTGATCTTCCTCTGGTCGTTGCACCTCCTATGACACCCGAAACTCGAATCCGAGCATAGATCAAGACTCCTCGGGTTGATAGCATCGAAGATATGCATCACGATCCAATATCAGAGGTCGTTTGATCATAGAGAAAAGTTTTTGTCAAATAATGAAGAAGAATGTGAAGAATGGGCGATCTTGAATCAAAACAGATGATGGTTGATGTTAGTTTGGCCATCAATAAAGGATTCTAAAGCAACGAATTCCAATAGAAATTGAAATCAAAAATAAAGGATTCAAACAGGGGCTACAAAATTTGAAATATAAATCCAACCTCCATTTTGGATCTGTAATTGTGTTCGTTGTTCTCTGATCTACTAGCGCATGTATTTTCATCATGATCTGATGAAATTTGAATTTCGAATCGCCATTGGAAGAAGATGGCCAAAGCTCTATCATATGAAAAAGAAATGAGCTAACCCTAGCTCAATTATATACACATCTGTTTATAGGAAACTTCCAGTGGTTGAAAAATTTGAACCTCACATGCCCTCTCATTTTATGTCGGTTATAGGTAAAACAGCTCATTCCTAACTCAACGACGGTCTTGGATTTTCAATTCGAGTCCATGTTCAAAAGTTATTTGATCCGACATTCAAGATAAAATAATTAATTTTAATTATTTTATTTATGAAAATACCCTTCGTGGATTTTTCTATATAAGACCCATGCTGACAAAAGCTATGTCCTCCCTAAGGTAAATTCCACACTCCAAACTCATCTGTGGCATCAGATTTCTGATCCAAGATACCTTTTGAGAGATATCTCATCTCCTCTGTTTGTATAGTACTAAAAAAGACTTAATATTTTTGTATTGTTTATTCTGGGAACTATGGGCCTCAGAATCACACTCTGTCTCAACACCTAGCTTGGAAAATATATGAATAAATATTCCAAATTCATACAAGGAAAAAGATGGGTCTCTATAGAAACATCATGAAACTACACCACCTCTTCCATGTACCTTCTGAAGAAGGAATCCATTGTGCCCAAATTATTGATCACTAAGAAGTGAAATGATTTCATCAATCAATATATGATCACCTAGATAGAATCACAACCTCCCTAAGATTTGGGTAACCTTGTGATGAAATCCATTGAGATTACATCCCATTTCAACTCAGAAACATCTAAGGTCTGCAACGAACCACTAAGAGCATGATGCTCAACCTTTACAAGCTATCAAACCAAGAACTTTTCCAAAAACTACACTACTTCCTATTTCATCCCAAGCCACAAAAACTACACCCTCAATCCACGATACATCTTAGAAACTCCTGAGTGTACAGTCAATGGTGATATTTGAAACTCACGAAGGAATCCATTGCAAATTTCTACCGAAATGAACAACCTTCCTCAAAACAACATCTGGTTCTGACTATCCTCCAATCATCCCTTGGAAGCATCACCATGGACCTAATTATCACACATCACCTCTACTTTTAAGTCACCCCATTGAGACTCCTCCACCTACTACATCAGAGAATATTATACCTTCATCTGAAACAAAGTGCCTCTACCACTATCAACCCTTGCATCGAAGTACATAGATTCCAACTCCTCCATCACTCTCCAAGAATATGAAAACTCCCAAATAACACCCTTCTATGAATTCCTTCTCAAAGCTTCTACCACAATATTCCCCTTTCCTAAGGTGAAGGATAGATCAAAATCATAATCCTAAAGAAACTGCATCCACCTCTAACGTCACAGGTTCAGATCACGCTAGGAAAATACATAACTCAAGATCTTATGATCCATAAATACCACAAAGTGCTCCCTAATGAGGTAATGTCACCATAACATTGAAATAGATTCTTTTGTGAAACTCCAAAAAAGATGTGTCTTATTCACCAAAACCCAATCCACTCCTCAAAGACAACACCATACTTCAAGACGGTACTTCTGAAACACATATATTTTTTAAACACCAACTATTACCGAAAAAATATTTATCACGTCAATTTTTTAACATATTTTTTTATAAATAATATAAAAAATCTTTGAAAAAATCTTTTCCACATAGGCTATATAATAACAGATGCAAAATTTATGTTTTTTATTGATTTTCTACATAGGTTACCTAGAAACTATCATTGAATATTAGGTTTATCATGTTCATTTCAGGATAACCAATATTGAAGAATTATTTATAACATCGGTTATTTGAAACTGATGTGAAAAAAATTCATTTCTGTTATTAAATAGTCAATGTGATATACCTTGTAAAATTTTATCAAAATTCAGGTAGACCGATTTTGGTTTCTTTCTTTGTCATAATAGATCTCTCGTTTCTCTCACATAAAATCCCTAACCCTCATTTTTTTGATCTGGTTGACTCGAATCTTTCATTACCATCTTTATACACCCTCAGGTTTTGTCATATTCATTTTTAAAAATTCATAGATAGCTCTAATCATCTCTCAAGTAAGCCTCACACATTCTCAATCCCCTCTTAGTTGACCAGCACATGGATTATTCCTTGAAAATTTTATTCTCTGCAACGATTTTTACATTTTTAGAGTTTCAGTTAGATTTTCTTCATTTATCATATTAATGTAAACCCTGATTTTGGTAAACTCTAGGATTATTTCTATCTTCCCTCAAAATTTCGGTTGAAGAATCAGTTTGTTGAAAGCCATGTCTTTTCTTAGGATAAATCTAAGGTTTGTATTTCATATCATATTTTATTAATTTTTCTTTCCCCCTTCAATGGTCAAAGTAAACTATTTTTTATTTATCATGTATTTGAATTTTTTATTTAACTAAATCTATTTTCTACATGAATTTATTATGTATTCCCTTTTTAAATATGATACGTTTCCATTTTTTGGTCTTCTATTTAGTTTTTGTTTCCTTTTTAATGAGTTGAAACTTCAATTTATTTATTTATTTATTGTATGTTGCATTCTATTATATATAAATATATATATTTTGTAACATTATTTTATTTATAAATTATTTTTTTCTATAATAAAGTATTTTATTTAAAACTACTTGAGGTATGAATCCAGTCTTGTGGCTTTAAGTGAATTTTTAATTTTAGTTCCATTTGACTGCCAACTTTGCAGTTTTGGTCTATCCAAATTTTAATAATCACCTTACTAATTTAAAAAATCACATAATTATGAATTTTCCTTGGGTTGATATATCCAATTTTTAAATAGACTCTAAGTAGAATAATTCTCCATTAAAAATTAATATAAACTTATTATATTCTTCATCATTAAGCTTATTTTTAATCATAGACAACATACATAAAGAAATATCAAGGGAAAGTATAATATTTTTCATATGAATCACTCCTTGGTGAAACATGAATATGAAATTTACTTTATTCCATAAAATTCACTTAGGGTAACCAATAATTTCCCAATAAAACATATATCAGGGTATTTAACACCCTATTTTCTTTATTCTAGTTAGATAGAAAATTTTATGTTCTTTTAATTTACAAATTTTATTCCTTTGTTCGATGAGATATTTCTTTTCATTGGATGAATAATATAATAATCAATTATAATAGTGATATTTATAGGAAATTAGATAATTCAATTTTAATATTTTCATCTAAAATTTTTTATTATTCACTAAGACTTGTGTTTGACATTTCATTATAGTTACTATTAATGTAATAAATTTTTTCTTAGTGAGTATCTTAACTTCAACCTCCATCTTGTTTTTCTTCAAACTAATACATCTTACAATAATTATTTAGTAATATATTATCATAAAAAACTTCATTCTAGTCACTAATGATCCTATATTATTATTAATTTTTTTACATTAAATTCAGTGAAATCTTTACATGATATTTCTAGATATTTAGTCCCTCTTCAAAGGCTTTCATTTATTCTTTCATTTCTAGTAAGACTCTATTTTACACTCTAGTGAAATAAATTTACATCATTTATTTTCTATTTGATTATATAATAATTCCAATTAACATTCAATTTCATCTCATATTTTATTAATTTCTTTAACTTTATATTCACTATTAATGAAAATCATAGTAATATTTTACTAATGAACAAAATCACAAGGGTTTCTTCTTGATTATCATTAAAATAACATATTATTCCCCCATCCAACTCACTTTTATCGCCACTATATTGTTTTTAAAAGATATTTGTTTTTGATATTTTTTATAGATAATAATGACTTGAATTTGGATTTCTACCCTTTGAATAAGTGATGAATTTGAGGAAGGTGTCAATGATTTCATAAACTTTTATAAAAGGAATACTCTAAAAATAACAATTTTTTCTATCCATTCATGAAATGTTGAAATATAAAGATGTTGAATAGAAGATAAAACAAATATATTTTAATTTTTTATGGTTTTATTATAAGTTATAGCCCTTGTATTTGGCATGGTGAAACTAGGCATAATTTCATATATATTGATGATGGTTCTTTTCAATATGATAAGTCTGATCAAATTGAAGAAATGATTCATGATATTGATGTAATGGAAATTGAGAAAGAACCAACAATTGAGTGTCTATATGGTGATGTTGAAAAACCCTTATATTTTGGTTGTATGTAATTTATGGTTTTATTGACGATGTTAATATTTACTAATTTGAAGGAAAAAATAGATGGATTGACAAGAGTTTTAAATAGTTTCTATAATTGTTGAAAGACATTCTTATTAAAGACTATAATCTTACAGATTCACATTATAAAGTTATGAAAATATTATGTACAATGGGATTGGGGTATAAGAAAATGCATGCCTTCCCAAATCATTGTGTGTCGTATAGGAAGGAATGTGAATTTATTTCAGGGTTTCATAAATATGAGACATCATGATATAAGTTTAAAGAAAAATAATATACTGATTTATCAATTACAGAGACCCCTGGCAATGAATTTTGGTATCTTACTATAATTCATCATTTGAAACATTTATTTTCAAATTAAAATGAAGAAAAAAAAAGATAATATAGAATTTATATGAGAAGATATGTGATGGAAAATAACGACATCGAACTGATTATCCATGGTAGAAGAAAATTGATCAACAGTTTCTTATATTTGAAAATGAAGTTAGAAATCTCAGACATGGAATTTTCATGGATGGAATGAATCCATATCAAAACCTTAGTATCACACATAGTTCATGTCCTATTATATTGGTAATTTACAACTTATCTCCTAAATTTTGTATGAAGAAAAAATATGTCAAGTTGAGTTTAAGGATATTTGGACCAAAACAGCCTAGAAATGATATTGATGTTTTCTTGAAACCATTAATTGATGATTTGAAACTTTTATTGAAGCATGTTATTAGGGTGTATGATTCTTATAAAATGTAATATTTTTAACTGTATGTAATGATTATGTTTACTATAAATTACTTCCTAGTATATTGAAATCTACCTAGATATATTGTTAAGGGATATAAATCTTGTTTAATTTGTGAAAAATAGACCTCATATTATCAATTGTAACATGGGAGAAAAATAGTATACAACAGTCATCAACGGTTTTTTTATATGTATAATTATTATCAAATATTAAAAAAGGAATTCAATGGCTAATAAAAATTTTATATTGCTCCAAAACCTTTTTCAACCGATCAATATTTTAAGAGGGTGAAAAACATTGATATGGCATTTAGAAAGAAATAAAAAATCAGGTAATGATAGAAATATTTGGAATAAATTGTCAATATTTTTTGAGCTATCATATTGGAGATATCATGAGGTCAAAAAAAACATCGATGTCATGAAGGTGGAGAATAATATATATGATGTCTTGATTGTATCATTGTTAGATATTAAAGGAGCAACTAAAGATGGGTTGAATAAAATATTCGACATACTCTCAATAGGAATACAATTGGAGTTATATCCCACTCCATATGTAAGGAAAACATTCTTACCCTTGAATTTTCATAAATTATCCAAGAGGGGGGAATTTTATTTTGTCAGTGTATTCATGATATCAAAGTACAGCATGGTTGTTCTCTAAATGTAAATAATTTTGTTTCCTTAAATGATTTGAATTTGAAAAGTATAAAATCATATGATTGTCACATAATGATGCAATAGATCCTACCAGTTTTATTGTGTTGAATATTGTCTATCAGGGTTAGAATGACTATTATAAAGGTGTGTTATTTTATCAATTCAATATTTAATAAGGTAATCGATTGGAATTATTTGAAAATTTGTATAATGAAGTGGTTTCTATAATTTTTCAATTGGAGATGTATTTTTATCCATATTTTTTTGATATCATAGTGCAATTAATGGTTTATTTGGTGTGAAAAATATTGTTTTTAGACCATTATATCTACATTGGATATATCCTTTTGAAAGGTATATAATGATATTGAAGAGATATGTTTAGAATTCATATCAACCTAAATCCTCCATTGTTTAGAAGTATATTTCTAAGGAGTTTGAAAAGTTTTTTACAAGCTACTTATCTACTGTATAGCACATTAGTTTTCCAACATCTTTCCATAGAAGTGTCAATTATGGGGGAAAGGGTATCCATGGCTTGAAAGTAAATATGTTGACAGGTGAATAGATAAAGAATGTACATTTATACATCTTGAATAACATAAATGGTGATAATCCATATATAACATTGCATATTAATGTGTTAAAACAATTTTATCCAAAGAAGAAAGATATGTGGATTTTAAATGATCATAACACAACTTTTTTGTCATGGTTTAAAGATAACGTGCTTGGTAAATCAGATGCATCGAAAGCACTGAGAGTTAGTGGGAGGTCCAAGTTTATATTTAATATCATATTATGAGTGTGAAATTAATGGTTATACATTTTATATGAAGGATCAGGACAACATAAGTTTAGTTCAAAATAATAGGGTATTGGTGTACACAAAAGCAATGCATTTTTTGAATACTAAATAAAAAAACCCAATCTCTACATCAATTGATTATTATGGAGTCATTGAAGAAATATGGGGGGTTGATTACATTAAATTTAAAATTTCAATGTTTAACTGCAAATGGTTTGTTGATAATAATAGGGTCAAACGCAATGAATTTGGAATGACACTATTTAATCTAAATAGATTGGAGCACACAATCGATCCTTTAATCCTGGAAACACATGAAAAATAAATTTTCTATGTTCTTAATCAATCCAATATGCATTGGTATATTGTTTTACAAAGAAAAATAGTATATTAGTGATGATAAACTTGATGAAGATGATGATTTATGTGAAATCCCTAAATCAATAGAATTATTAATAGGTAATATTGATGAGCACATATTAGGGATAATTTGTTCCATACGAAACTATCATGATGAAGGAATTTGGGGAAACAATCTTTTATTACATTCCTAATATTATAGGTAACATATGTTTATTTCTGGTTTAATTTTTTAAATTTCAAAAAATGTTATACATTTTAGTTTTATTTTCTTTATCAAAACACATATTATATCTATTAAGTTAAATTTTATTATATTACTTTAGTTTTTTTTATTTTACCATGTTCACCCTTACTTAACTTCTCTATTTATTGATCTTGTTAAAAAAATATTTTAAATCTAATATTTTTTAAAAAAAATATTGTACAAAAGATTATGTTCAAAAAATGTTATTTTTGGCATAAAAATGATTTATTAGGTTTAATCATTTTTACTATTCACACACTATTTTTGGATTTGTTTTCATTCTTATATGTTTTTTGTCTCTCATTATGTTTTTAATATTTTAGTTAACTATTATAACAAATATGAATAAAAATTTATTTAGTTTAGTTTAATTTTTGTTGGATCATTTTTCATATATTCCAAATTGTTATTTTTGGTGTAAAAAATTGTGTTATACATTAGAGGATTTTTACTATTCACACATCATTTTTAGATTTTTTTCATTCATTTATGTTAATTCATCTCTCATTAATGTTTTTAGAATTTGAGTTATAAAAATGTGTTTACTATAGTTTAATTTTTTTTTAATTTTTCTGTTTTTATTTATATTTGTATGTAATAATTGGATTTTTTATATTTATATACTAATTGTTTGTTTCTTTGATTTGTAGGATAATGAAAAATCAAAAATCTGATCCAACTCATAATTCTAGAGAGGATTGTACACATACCTCTAGGGAGGAACATACACATGATCTTGTTGATGAGCCTCATCATAATTCTTTATAAGAGACATCTAATTCTATAAGGAAAAAGGGTTTGAGGAATGGTAAATGTGGAAACACACGTTTACCAAAATTTTCAGTTTTTATAGCCAAGACCAGAGGATACTAGTAGAGTTTAATGATAATGATATTCAAAGAGGTCCAAATTCAAAACAATTCAATATTTTTATTACAGTCCAGGATAAAAGAAAAGTTATTATTTTGATTGATGATTTGAGAAGTTTTGACAAAATGAAAATATCTCACTTATGGGAGATCTTTTTGGTAATCTCATTTGTTATTATTTTACTTATCAATAAATTTTTATAGTAATATATTTTCCCCTTGTTATCAGATGACATATGATATACCTGAAACTGGAGGATTCATGAGGAAATGTTTATCATTGGTTTCTAAGAGACAGAGAGATTTTTAATCAACTATCACTTCATATTTTGATTTGTTTTCATTGAACCCATCATAATCCATGTGATATATATCCATTTATAGATGAAGATACATGGAAGTAAATTTTTGAATGTATAAAATGAGAATAATTTTTTGTAAGTGGAATATTACCTTTTAGGATTTTTTTTATATTAACGATCATATTAATGATTTCTTTCTTCTTAATTTACAAAAGTCAATTGGATCTCATCAGGAGATCCAATATAGAAACATATACCCTCATAATTTATATTGGGGAGGGTATAAATTATTGGGATAATAAATGATTGTTGAAAATATTCAAACAATGGGAGCTGAGTCTTCAAGTTCTTCATGGGTTTGACCCCCCCTACTATACACGAAAAATGGTATAGGTATCAGATGAGAAAAAAAGGAAAATATCTTATAGAATAGTCAAGGGTTGTAGCTAAGAGGACTATAAGATGTTTATTTATTTAACTAAGTTAAATAAAATATTTATATATTCTGATTCTCTATATATTTCTTCAAATATTCTATACAAGAATCTCTTATCTTGAGGATATGAGCACACAGGTGGTCTTCATAGATGAGGGTATGAAGGATATTTTAGCTGCAACATTGGTAAAGCCCGAACACCCAATTTATTTAAAAGAATACCTAAGAGGTGTATTACTAAAAAAGTGTTTCAAAATTATGAAGCTTATTCAATGAAATATTTTTATGAAAAAATAGAATCTTTGGAAGAAATGGTTCATGATATTCATGAGACTATAGAGGATGGGATCATAGATTATGTATAGTCAATGTTTGTAGACATGAAAAAATAGTTTCAAGCTGCTAATCCCACTCCTCCACCTTAACATATTGATCCCACTACTACATATCATAATCCACCTCCACCTACATACTCTACTCCTCCCAGTTATCCAACTCATACACCCCGTCTTCTCCATTTTCGCATTTAGTGTGAGTTATACGTTATGATCCCCGACATCATATTGTTGCATATGGGATGATATATGATATTCGTGATACAATTACTCATAAAAATATAGAGATAGAGAATCAAAGATTAATTATATAGGATATTATAGATATATTAGTAGGAATGTCATTTCCTACATATGAGTTCAGTATAGTTGGAAATGGTGTTAGCCATTTTTTTAGTTTGTCTATCTAAACTTATTTGGCAGATTATCGTAGAGGTATGTGTATATTATATCCTTTATTTCATTTTCCTATAAATTTTTTAAACATTTTAAAGTTTAAGTATTTATATATTTTTTATAGGAATACTTTGAAGGTAAAAAATACCATATAGATAACAATAAATATAATGTGTTGTGACTTCAGATACGACTTATACTAGTCTTGATAGATTTTCAACATATTCAAAAAAAATCATATGATTATATGATTCCAATGGAAACTGGAATTTGTGGGTGTGAAATGCCTATGATGATTTTAAATAAATATATCATGGAGATTCTAAATGGAGGTTATTTTTGGCGTCAACACAATGTAAGTTTTTTTCATGTAAGTCGATTAACATAAATATTTATGTTATTTTAATTTATTGTATATTTATAATTTTTTGGAATCAGGTATCTTTGTACAATTTTAATGTCGCATGAAATGACAATAGTATATGATTTTATGGTCCCTTAATTTATTTCACCTATAGCGTGGATAATGACTAATGAAAAAAATAATGGTTTATATTGCTCAAAAACTTCAAAAGAACACAATTATTTAGTGATGGATGCTTCATTATCTTCAAGAGTGTAAAATGTATATATTGAGTGTTATATATCTCTTAATATAATAACCACTCACATTAAATTTTCTTATATATCAGTGTTTATCGGATGTTAGGTGTTTTTTTTTTCAAGGGAGAAAATACTTTACTAGTTATATGCTCTATCCAAAGTGAAGTGCAAGAAGATTTTATGATTGAATTGAACACATAAATTTGAACATTTTTAAACTTATATATATTAAATAAAATTTAAATTTATTTTGATTATATTATTATAAAATAGGGCATGGAATTTATTTTGAGAGATAAAAAGAAATAAGAGCACCAAGATCGAATACGTAAAAGAAAAGGGGAATTTTCATTTATAATTACTAATTCTTGGTTATAGTGCATAAAATGTGATTTTGAATTGAAAATTTATTTTAAACAGTAATGTAATAAAAAAATGAGTGAAGGAATTTTCATACTATATTTTAATATTTATGTTTGAAAATATTTCAATTGGGATAGTTACGAAGTTCCATAAGGTTATATTTTTTTAAAAAAAATTCCTTCAAATTTTCATTTGTTTTATTCAGATTACTTGTTAAATGATTATTTAAATTTGTATCTTTTTTATTACCCTTTTCCTTATACTTAATAAGAGATAATACACTTTTATATTTAATGGGAAAATAATTCCACAAGTTTTATTGGATTTTAGTTCAGTTGTAATATACATTGTAAACTTGAAAATTCAAATCGTAAATGTTTCTATTATTCTGCTTTATTTAAACTATTTTTTTCTATTCTTGTAATATATATTCTATTGTTTTTTTACTATTTATTTAATATTGGTTATTTTGGGAAGGGAATAAATAATATAATTTTATTTGAAAATTATATAATTTTCATGTTTCTTATTTTACAACAAACGTGAAAAATGTAAAGAAAAATATTTACCACCTTGGTTTTGTAAAGAAAACTGACATGGTAAACAGTTTTTCGCATTGGTTATAGAATAAATGACATGAAATAGAATTTTCATGTCATTTATTCCATAAATTATTTGAAAAAGTGTTTACTATATTAGTTTTTATACAAAACTGATGTGGTAAATGTTGTTTTTTACATTTTTCACTTCAGTTTTAAAATAATTGATGTGAAAACGTATACTAAAATGTATTTATAACGTCTATTTCTATTTAACAATGTTAAAATTTTAATTATAGCATCTTATTTAATAAAATTTCATATTAATTGATGTTAAAAACCTAAAAAATGGATGTGAAAAAACCAATGTTTTATTAGTGACACTATTTCACCATCCATCTCACCAACTAGTTCATGGCACTACCCACCATAGGAAACAACATTCCATAACTAAATCTAACCCACGACATTAACCACTATCATTTCCATGTATCTAAACACTTCCCTGGTGGTCTAATGATCTGCTTGACAAAGCTTTCATGCCAATGTGCCTAAACACGGAAAAAACACCTACTAGAGCTGGTACCACCTCTTATCTCTGATTCTGAACCAAAAATGATGAGTATCCATTTCACATGCATAATGGTATCATATTCTGACCTCTCTATGTAAGGTCCCAAAAAAACCTCCGAATACTCCCATTATATCTGAAATGGAGTTCCCAAACGTGGTACTAACTTCCCATGATTTGTTAGGAATTTCTCCCCAAAAAACACCTTCAACACATTTTATCGCATGTTTCACCCCCTAAAACATGTCACAAAATATTTTTTCACGTGTTTCACCCCTTAAAAAATGTCATGAAATAGGAATTAACCCCTTGAATCAAGTGATAAAACTGGTTCACCCCCTAAACAAAGTTACGAATCATGGAACACCCCACTGAATATGTCATCAAAATAGTGGATCACCCCATGAATCTCCCTCTGACCATACTGGAAAATTCCAAGACCAATGACAAAGCATTAACTTTATCCAGTGTCTCATCCAAATTCCAAATTTAGAATTTTCACATAAACATATAATTTATACTTAATAGAATTTCTGTATTCAAACACCCCCCCAACAATCCAATGGACAATTAAACCAAGACAAGGACCCTTATCTCACAAGGATCACCAACCACTAGCCTATAGTGATCTCCCCACCATAATACTTTCTGTACACAACTCTATGAGTGAAACCCCAAATAATCCCTTTATCTAACTAGATATACATTTAGGTATCTTGATGTATATCCAATTATCTCTCAACATAATTAAGAATATTTCAAGATATAAGGAATGATCATCTCTAGATTAAAAGTACACTAAGATGTTGTCGATGATTACTATCACAAATTATCCATTTTGATGTCACTTCTACTGCAGAGATAGGTCAAACTCATTCAAATGTCTTAGGACATCATTCCCATAAGAATTTCATCAAATCCCAGCCTCCTCAATTTAAGAGGGTCTTGTTCTCTAAAAATCACTAATGCATCACAAATCTCTTCCAAGTACCTATGAACATGAGTTTTTTGTGGAACAACCACCTACACACTACACGAGTTCCACCACAAATACTATAATGGTTTCCAAAGGAAAATAAATCAATCCCTTATACTGATATGAACCATTTGTCCCACCATAATTGGTGCTCATCAACTTGATTGGTCTAAAAATAACATACATTTACTCCCAAGTCACCCATTCACATATCACAATGGTATCAAAAATATCCATCACATGCCTCCCATATTGGATTCACAATAATACCTAGGTTGAAAACATTCCAACAACCTTTTATTGATCTTGAATCAAAATCCATAAGTCATTCATTATTTGAAACAGGCTTAAATGACCATTCAAGTAGCTGGCCCTACCTCTTGGAATGTCAGCCATTATGGGCTTGAGGAATACTCAATGTTCCCATCCAATTACCTAACCTTTTTAAAGATTTAATTCCAAAAACATGACCACCCACAACCTCATGCATAATTCGCAGAACAAGAGCATCTGACCATGCTGTTACCATCCTTGACCCGCCCATCCGAGGTCATCATTGATTCCCACCTTGAACAGTGTTAGAACAACATGGACATGCATTTGAATGATCTTTCCCATTAAAACCAGCCTTAAATACAACCACAACCACTTAAGGTTCTCCCTTTATAAGAAACCAAGGCATTACCATGCCTTTTATAGAGACTCAATAGCACCTACAGTGCATCAATGTTTCAAAACCAACACATCTATGATTCCAGGGTAATCCCTCTAATAGGTCACCACTGATGCAACCGAACACCAAATAACTAATGTTTGAGTAACAAATAAGGTCCTCTAGGTCTTCCAACTATCCCTATTTTTTATGTTTCAATAAAGACACTAGGTATAACCACCTATTCCATAGGTTAACCTCACAAAATGTCACTGTTAATGGGAAAAAGTATGCTTCATTCCTAATGTTACATGACATAAAACATATCAAAACATTAATATCTAGGGTATCACAAACAAAAAAACATCAAAATCCAAACCAATCACCCACAACTAGGTCACCAGTCCTCTCTAAGCATTTTCACCTCAGAGTGCTCCCTATATGACTAATCAATGTAAATGAACCCAAACAAGGACACCCAAAAGGGCTCAAAGAATAGAAATTGTGTGCCATACTGAATTTATTATGGTCATTGAACCACCTGTACATAAGGACTGACTAATCATCCTCATCATCAAGAATCTCACCATAGATCCACGTAACATGTCATATAAATAAATACATATACAATTCAGAAGAGATGAGTAGAATTCTACTAAATACTTATACATGAAAATGTCGTATGAGTAGTTGTTGACACTTTAAGAAATTGTTCCTCTATCATTGGTGAAATCAATCACTAATAGGACTATATTTCAGGAGAATCATACATGTCTAGTATGATGCATGATACATCTCTTGCCTCTGTAGACCAAGAGTCAAAATCAACTCATTGGCTTCTTTCCAATGGGAGAAAATCCAAATGTTCAACATAAATCAAGATATTAAAACCACATGTGTGTTTCATAAGAATAAAATAAAATTGTAATAGCAAAAATCAGAATAGAATCTCATACACTGGTAGCCTAGACTTCCTAATAAAACAAGTGTTATCGATTCACCATCTCAGTGTTCATCAGAAGCTCCAACGCATTCTTTATGACAAGCCTTTCCTTTATTAAACATTAATTTATGATTTATTTCATAAGATTACACATAATAAAACCTAATATATTGTGAATTATACTTTCTTTAAGAATTATTTACATTAAATAACAACTTAAAATAAAGTATACATCATATTTATTAAAAACTTACTTAACATTCTCATATAATTCCTTCATACTTAAAACCTCATGGGATAACCTAGGGACGTACATAATAAAGGGGTGATCTATAAAACCCAATAAGGGAATAAACATGACATAAAATGAATAAAGTATTTCATGTTATACAATAGGCATAAAAATGGGAAATAAAAGGGTTCAGGATCATAAACATGAACAATGAGGCATGATATAGCATGAAAACATAAAGGAAACATGGAAAATGTGAAAATAATTTAAAACATGGAATCATAAACATATTTCAAGGCTAACTGCTAAGAAATAATGATGTAAAAATTATTACAATGTATTAGGTTCACTCTATAATCCATTTAATGATTTATCATGAGACCAAAACATTTCCCAATGTATTATAGTGCTATATAAGTCCAGGCGCACCCATCACTTTCATTTCATTCACATGCATAAGTGTGTCACATGGATCATAAAACATGGAATCATTTATCATCACATTTTATTCCACGATCAAGGAATGTGGAATAAATACATGTAAGTCCCTTATAAAATAATTATAAGTTCCTAAATGTAATCACTCGTGATAGGAAATGGGTATGAGTATTCAATACACACTTGTTTTGGCATGGAAAATCATAGTGAAATTTCGACAGCATAATTAGGGCATATAAATGTTCATGGGTGGTATTAACGAGAGTGCAATGGGTATATAATCATTTATACATCAAATGGAAATTAAAGGGGATATATAATAACATATAACAACATGAAAAAATGTAAATTAATAGGCATAACATAAAATAGGTGCTTGAATAAAAAGAAGAGAGGGAGATCCCTTACTAAATTTCAGCATGGTAAAGACTTACGTAAATGATATAGTGATAGGGGATATATGGTATATCATGATTATAGAATAAATTTAACTTTAAAGGGATAATTATTAGTACATGAAAACATAACAGATAGTGATTAAAAATCCTACTTGCAATGAAGATTCTTGAATGGAAATGAGGAGAGTGAAATCTCTTACTAAATTTCATAATGGTAATGGGTGTACATAAAAGTTCATGGAAGGTCTTAATGAGAGTAGAAGGGGGTAACCTAATTTAGAAATTAAATTCAAATTATTTGGGGTACTTAAAAACTTATCCCAACATGAAAAAATATAAATTAACTCACATAACATAAAAAGGGTTTTTGAATAAAAAGAGAGAGAGAGAGAGAGGTCCCTCACCTTGAGAGTGAGATTCCAAAACCTTGAGAGGAGCTTCTTGGAGATTTGGTGCACCTTGAGAGGACTCTAAAGAGGAGATGGAAGAGTAATTAAATTATAAATGGTTTTTTAGTGAATAAAAATAGGATATTGGGTGGGTTTGTATATGAAAATAGAGGGGAGTTCTCAATTATTTCGCAAACTTGGGTTTTGGACTCTATATAATAAAGTAACCAAACCAAAAACCTTCATAATTCTTCTGCCAATAATTTCTTCAAAATAGGGTTTTTTCATTATTTTATAAGTCCAATGGATGAAATTATTAAAATATTACCCTTTTGGTGTGGAAGTGAGTCATTTCCTTAATGAAATGATTTTAAAACCTTAAAATATATTATTGGTTTTGGAGGATTCAAAAAGGATTTATAAAATTAATAAAATAAACTTAAAATCACATTATTTTAAAAGGTAAATATTGATTTGGTCATTTATAACCTTTATATTGATTATTACATCATTTTGGTTCATTTTGATGTCATAATACACACCATATATTTATACCGTATTTAATATTTACCCAAAAATTTGACTATCCCAAAAAATTATGAAAAATTCACTGTTGGATAATTTTTACATTCTGATTCCAAAAATAATATTTATCATAACCAAATAATTTTTTAAATATGTGAATTTTTACTTTTAAAATATAATTGACATTTATTGAGAAATGTTTGGTTTTTGACAATAACAGTTTTCAAATCCTTATAAAAATTACACTTGACATCATAAAAATATATGATAATTTATATATAATAATAATATAAAATTAAAATATTAATTATTTCAAAAAATCATTAATTCAACAAAATAAATTCCTTAATTCAATTTGAATATTACCTGAAAATACAATTTGTGTATAAATATAAAAAAATAAAAATCATTTATAAAGTAGAAATAATAAGAAGTAAATATAAAAATTATTATAGTTAAAATATAATATACATATTCATATTATTATGGTCTTGATACATATACCTTTATTACACCAGCAAACTCTCTAAGGGTAAGGTGTGCGACAGTGAGTCTTTCATGGGGTGGTTTGGCATACATGGTTTAGGTCGTGATCTTGATGACCTTAAACTTCTACCGTAAATGGTTTCATCATGCTTTAGTTGTTAGATATCATCTTGGGATTGGTCAAGGGAAAATCCTAGTGATGTTATCTACCTTTAAATGTTCAATAAATGTGCTTCATAGGGTATGATCCTATTGGTTGAGGCCATCACTTCCTTTGCGCCAATTGGATTTTTCAAAATCCAATATTTATACTAATCATATGATTACTGTTCAATGGCTATATTATCAATGTAAATTATGCTTAACGATATTTTAAATATGATAGGATTTAATAAAACAAAATAATTTCATGTGTTTTTAATAACCATAATACATAATTATAAATTTAATTCAACCAAAAAGGAAATGTTATTATAATAGTTCTATTCATTACAATCTTCCCCCCTTCATAAATTTCACCCTTGAAATTTTCATTTCACACATTAAAAAAGATGATGGTAACTCTATTTTATCACCTTCATCGGTTCCCACATTTCTTATCCAAACATGTGGTTTCTCTATAGAACTTTGACCAGGTGTATTGTATTATTTCGTAGAACATTGTCTCTATGATCTAAGATCTCCACCGGCTGCTCCTCATATGAAAGATCATTCTCCAACGATACCACCTATGGATTGAGTACATGTGAGGGATCTGATATGTACTTCATCAAGAGGGATACATTTAATACATCATGTAAGTGAGATATGTTAGGTGGGATTTCTAGTCTATAGGCCATTGCTCTAATGCGATCAGGGATCTCAAAGGGACCGATGTGTCTTGGACTAATCTTTCCCTTCTTACCAAATCTCATGAATCTCTTATAAGGAGATATGTGAAGGAATACATTGTCTCTAATCTCAAAATCTAAGTCTTGTCTAAGATTTTCATCATAGTGATTTTTTTAACTCTGATTATCCTTGATGTGCTTCTGAATGGTCTTGACCTTTTCCACCATTTCTTGAACCATTTTAAGAACAATTAGTTTGTTTTCCACAACATCATTCCAACATGAATGTGTTCTACACCTCTTCCCATAAAGAGATTCATATAGATCCATTTGGATGCTTTAGTGGAAAATATTATTGTATGAAAACTTAACCAGAGGATGATGTTGATCCCATCCTTCTTTGAAGTCAATCAAGAATTCTCTCAACATGTCCTAGAGTGTCTAGATATTCTGGTCATATTTTTTATCAGTTTGAGGGTGATAAGTCATGTTGAAGTTCAAATCAGTATTTAGATTATTTTGGAGACACTTCCAGAACTTGGAGGTAAATATTAAATCTCAATTAGATACAATCAATAGTGGTGTTCCATGCAGCCTCACCACTTCTCTAATGTATATCCTTGAAAGTTGATCCATTGGGAAGTCCTCTTGAATTGTAATAAAGTGAGAAGTTTTTGTAAGACAATCCACCATAACCTATATAGAATTATTTCCTCTAGATTCCTTTTAGAATACTAGTGAAAAATTCCATGGTGATGTTTTCCCATTTCCATGTAGGTATTAGTAATTCTTGTATCATTCCATTGAAGTTTTTCCTTTCAACCTTCACTTTTTGAATTACAAGAAATCTTAATGAATATTACTTGGTCTCCTTCATCATATTGTCCACCCAATATTTCTCTCATATATCACGATACATATTCATTCTTCTATGATGGATAAAGAAGGTAGAGCTATTTTCATCATCCAACAACTCCTTTAACTCGGGATATAATGGTACACATAGTTGTGACCCAAATCTCACAATTCCTTCTCTGTTAACATTGAACTCTAAGAATTTCTCTTTTCTTATAGATTCTACTTTCTTCTAAATTCCCACATCATCTCTTTGAGAATCATTTAACCTCCCCAAATGGGATGGTTGAGCAATAATTTGTGAAAGGATTAATTATGTTCCTTTCTTTATGATTCTAATTCCCATCCTTTTCATGTCTAAGAGTTTCAGATCCTTATCAATTCTCATTAATGATAAAATTGTTGGATTTTTTCTACTTAGAGAATCTACCACTTAATTTGATTTCCCAGGATGGTAGTGGATTGATAATTCATAGTCCTTAATCATCCCTAACCATATTCATTAGTTCATATTCATCTCTTTCTATGTGAATATATACTTGAGGCTCTTATAATTCAAATATATTTAAAAATTCTCCCCAAAGAAATAATGCCACCATATTTTCAAAGTAAATATTACTAAAGCCAACTCCAAATCATGCGTTTGGTAGTTAATTTCATGAACATTCAATTGTCTTTAATTAGAGCCTATCACTCTGTCATTTTTCATTAATACACAACTCAATACCTTCTTCAAATAATCGTCTTATATGATGAAAAGTTTCCCACTTATGGGTAGTATAAGTAAAGGTGAAGTGATAATCCTTTTTTTAAACTCCTTGAGTATCTCCTCACATTCTTTATTCAAAATAAACTTTAATCCCTTCTGAATTAGCTTGGATATAGGGTTTTATAATCATGATAAATTTCTCCCAAATCGATGATAGTACCCATCTAATAAAGGGAAACTACAAATTTATGTCACAGATGTTGGAATCAACCATCTTTCAATTAAATATATATTTTAAGGGTCCATAGATATCCCATTTCTTATGATAATATACCCTAATAATGATACTTCCTTCAACCATAAATCACATTTTTGTACATTGCATATAACTTATCTTTTAATAAGGTCTTTAGCATAGTGATCAAATGATACATAGGCTCCTCCTTTATTTTGGTGTATATTAGAATATCATCTATAAATACTACCAAAAATTTGTCTAAGAAATGTCTAAAGACTCTATTCATAAAGTCCATGAATTTTTCTAGTGAATTTTTCATTCAAAATGGAATTACTATGTACTCATAGTGCTCATACCTTGTTCAGAAAGTAGTATTGGGGGTATCCTCCATCACCCTAACATGGTAATACCCCAACCACAGATCCACCTTTGAGAAGTATTATTCTCCACATAGATGATTAAATAATTCCTCAATTCATAGTATATGATACTTGTTATTTATCATGATCTTGTTGATCTTACAATAATCAATGTAAAGTCATATTGACCCATCCTTATTCTTGAAGAAGAGGATTGGTACACCCCATGGTGAAGCACTTGGGTGAATGAACCCTTTATCCAAATTCTCCTGTAGTTTTTTCTTTAACTCCTCATGTTCCATAATAGTAATTCTATATGGAGTCTTGGATAATGGTAATTCCCCAGGTATAATCTTATTTGAAAATTCAACCTATCAACTATGAAGAAGACTCGGAAATTCTTTGAGAAACACTTCAGCATATTCCCTCACAATAGGAATGTATTGAAGGATTATACTTTCCTTAGAATTAATCATTTGAGCAATATATTTTTTATCATAGGGAAATAATACCCATAATTAAGATGTTAGAGCTAAATAAGAATCATCATCCTGCTTGAACTTGTACCAAATCGGAGAACGATTTGCAATACGGAGATTTATATCCCTCTCATGGAAATTTATGTTAGCTCTATATAGGGAAATACAATTCATACCTAGAATTGCATCAAATTACACTAAAAATATACTGATATTATTTTCAAAAATAACATTTTCAAAAACTACAACATGTGATGCATAATCATATAGGTTTTCCTAGTGATATAAAATCATTTTAGGTAGTGACTCGATGTTCTCAGAAAACTTACAAGATATGCTAATACGGTATGAATTTAAATAAAAAATGACATAAAATAATTCAGCATAAAGGTTACATGTACTTCAGACAGTATGATCTATCTCAGCATAGGACATTTCTTGTTCCCTCGATCTTGGAGATTATTGATGCTCATCATGCTTATCATCCTTCAGTAGAGAGAACTGTCTTGGATAATTCTTGACTTCTCAAAATTTATGACATACAATTTTATATGGTTCCTTAGATTGAATTTTTTTCCATCCATCACATTATCCATTTTCCATGGAAATTGGCTACTTTATTGTCACGGGATAAGAATCTTAGCACAGTGGTTCGCCCGTGCGACACCCCAGCCCCCTCCAAGGCAGGCGGGGTTCAGCCTTCCATCTCATCATATGTGAGATTCACTAGCTTAGTCCTACCATGAACTCATGAGGAGAGTTGCCCCAACTCCCAACCAGTGGTGTCAATATTGACACGCACCATCCTCATCTATGTCGGGGCAACTCTCTTCTATTAGATAGGGACAAAATAGATGAACTGCAGCTTTTATGTTCTTACTTGTGTGAGATAGGACCCCAATGATTGGGTCATGACATTATCCCACCACCATTCCCATGCATTCCCTTGTGCATGCAGGATCGTGTCCTTCTATGTTTCCGCAAAATGGTGCTTCCAACTAACCTTATACCAAGTATGGCCTTAGGGGATGCTCCTTCCTTGTTGTTAGAATCAATGTCCCACCCACTCTCTAGTTCGCAACCCACCATGGTCCACCCTCTCTCTTAGGGTCAAAAACCACCTCCATGAGACCCACTCTTTATTATGGAATCTCTGCCTCTGACTTCTATCGAGTGTGACCTTCTCTATTGTGTCACCTTCCCATGAAACCCCAGGACTCTGCTCCCACCAACAAGGTCCGTTCGGTAGCATTATGCAACACCACGAGGAAAATTTCCTCTGATGCCATGTTTCACGGGCTGAGCATCTCAGCATAGCGATTTGCCTGTGTGGCACCCCAGCCCCCTCCAAGGCGGGCGGGGTTCATCTTTCCAGCTCTTCATAAGTAAGGTTCACTGGTTTCATCCTGCCATGGACTCATCAGGAGAGTGGCCACAACTCCCAACCAGTGGTGTCAATATTGACACACACCATCCTCCTCTTTTTCGGAGCGACTCCCATCTCTTAGATAGGGACAAACCTGATGAACCGTAGCTCTGATGTTCTTGCTGGTGTGGGATAGGACCCCCATGATTGGGTCATGAAATTATCCCACCACCATTCCATGCACGCAGTCAAGCATGCATGATTGTGACCGTCTCTGTGTCCGCAAAATGGTTCTTCCAACTAACCAGCTACCAAGCATGGCCTCAGGGGACACTCCATCCTTGTCGTTGGCATTAATGCCCCACCCACTCTCTAGGTCGCAAACCACCATGGTCTACCCTCTCTCTTAGGTTAGAAAACCACCTCCATGAGACCCACCCTTCATAGTGGCGTCTCTTCCTCTGACTTCTCTCAAGCATGACCTTCTCTATCATTTCACCTTCCCATGACACCTCGAGACTCCGCTCCCACAACCAAGGTCCGTCGGGCATCATTTTGCAACACCACGAGGCACATTCTCTCTGATACCACTTGTCACAGGCCGAGCGTCTCAGCATAGTGGTTCACCCGTGCGGCACCCCATCCCCCTCAAAGTTGGGTGGGGTTCAGCCTTCCAGATCTTCATATGTGTGGTTCACTAGTTTCGTTCTTCCATGGACTCATTAAGAGATTGGCCCCAACTCCCAACTAGTGGTGTCAAGATTGACATGCACCATCCTCCTCTTTGTCGAGGAAACTCCCATATCTTAGATAGGGACAAACCAAATGAACTACAGCTTTGATGTTATTGCTATTGTGGGACAGGACCCCCATTATTGGGTCATGAAATTATGCTTTATCTTTACACACTTAAAACATCTCCCAGACCCTTTGTGGCATTTCCCTTGGTGCCTCCTTCCACACTTTTTTCACAAAGGAAATTGGTTCTTATTTCCCTTGTCATTTTTATCAAATGAAATTACTTCAGATTTCATCTTCCTCTTGCTTGATGTATTTAGGCATTCAAGTAAGTACCAAATGTTAATTGTGATTTTTATAGCTAGTTTGGTATGATCACAATATGTCATACTTGATCTCTCATTCAGTTGGACATATCATTTGGGAATTCATCAAATTTCCCTTTACATTGGTTGTTTACTTGGTTCCTTCTATTTGTGGACATTGGATTGAATAAAGGGAAAATTAAGGATGAGTATTTTTAAACTATTAAACACATAAAATGTAATCCAATAACATTAAAGGTGTAACTTATAAGTGACATGTATTTTATAAACGTATGAATTTCTAGGATTCAATCTATATTATCCATACTCTATTTACTAACATAGACACTTATGGGAATTTTTTGTTCCCCTAATAATGGTTCATAATGATCTTGTGAATTAACCCAAGAATATCCCTCAAGAGTTTCAAACCAGATGTGTACTAAGGCATGTTTTTATGCACCGGTTCATGGTCAAGTCTATCTCAATGTAGTGTTTTTGGGTTTTACCCCTATGTACATTGGTGCCAGAGCCACATCCACTTATAGTATCTTGACAGGGATATATTTTCTTAGAAACTAATTACTCTATACTTTTCTAAAATTTAGGTATGTATTCTTATGTTTACTCATACCTCTAATGATTTTCTAGAGTTTTATAACCCTAATCCCAAATATAACTAAACATTCCTTTTATACAAACTATGATAACCCTTTTCTTTATTATACTTTAATTAGTGATTTAATACATAATATTACACACAATAAATCCTGGAAGATCAAGAATTATAGTGTCTTTGGTAATTAGGTACATTACAAAATAACTTAAAACATGGAATACATCATCTTTATTGAAAAATTCCTTAAAATTATCATTTTATTACTTCATACATAAAACTACAAGGGATAACATGGGAACATATATAAGAAAAGGGTGATCTATAAAGCTTAATAAGAGAATAAACATGACATAATATAAAGAAAGTATTACATGTTAGACAATAGGTATGCCAATTGGGCATAAATGGGGTATGAATCATAAACATGAATAATGAGGCATGATATAGTATGCTAACATAAAGGCAACATGGGAAATGTGGAAACAACTTAAAACATGGAATCATAAACATAGGTTAAGGATAAATTCCAAAAAATCACGATGGAAGAAGTCTCATGATGGATTAGGTTCACTCCCTAATCCCTTTCATGACGTCTCATGAGACTAAAACATTACCCATTGCATTAGAGCACTATATAATTTTGGGTTCACCTATCACTTTCATTTCATTCACATCCATAAGTGTGCCACATAGAACATAAAACATGGAATCATTTATCATAAAATTTTATTCCAAGATTAAGTAATGTTGAATTCATAAATTTAGGTCCATAATTAAATAATTATAAGTTTATAAAGGAGAAAAAACCATGATAAGAAATGGGTAAGGGTATTCACTACACAATTGTTTTGGAATGGAAAAACATGGGGAAATTTCAGCAGTATAACATGGGTGTATACATGTTTAAGGGAGAGTTTAATGAGATTTAAAGGGGTCCATCACCATTTATATATCGAACAGAAATTAAGGTAGATATGGAAGAACATATCCCAACGTAGAAAAATGTAAATTCAGAGGCATAACATAAAAGAGGTGGTTGAATAAAAAGAAGAGAGGGAGATACTTTACAGAATTTTGGCATGGTAATGACTTTGGTAAATGATATAATGAGAGGGGATAAATGGTATCTAATTATTATAGAATTAATTGAAAATTATAGGGTCATTATAATTACACGACAACATAACCAATTTAGATTTAAAAGGCTGCTTACCAAGAAGGTGCTTGAATGGAAATGGGGAGAGTGAAATCTCTTACTGAATTTTGATATGGTAATGGGTGTACATAAAGGTTTATGTGAGATCTTAATAATATTTAAATGGTTCTCTAGTCATTTAGAAATAAAATTTATAGTAAGTGGGATATGGGAGAACTTATCCCAATATGAACAAATAGAAATTAAGAGGCATAACATAAAAGAGGTGCTAGAATAAAAAGAAGAGAGGGAGATCCATTTCCTTGATAGTGTAATTCCAAAAGCTTGGGAGAAGATTCTTGAGAGATTTGGGGCACCATGGGTGGGAAATATAGAGGTTGTAGAAGATTAAGTACATGCTGCACAGTTTTTTAGTGAAGAGAAATTTTTTCTTGGATGCGTTTATAAAGAAAAAGAGAGGGGAGTTCTTTATTATTTCTCAAACTTTGGTTTTGGACTCCATATAATAAAGTAACCAAAACCACAAACCTTACCATGGTTTTTCCCATGGTTTCTGCCAAATATATGTGGTTTAATTATTTTATAATTTCAAGGGCTAAGATTATTAAAATATCACTCTTTCTAATGTGGAAGTGAGTCATGTCCTTTAAGAAATGATTTTAAAACCTTAAAATATGTTATAGGTTTTAGAGGATTCATAAATGATTTATAAAATAAACTTAAAATAAAATTATTTTAAATAAGAAGCATATATTTGGTCATGGATACTTTTTACAGTATTTATTACATCAATTTTGGTTCATTATGATGTCATAATACACACCATATATTTATACAATATTTAATTTTTATCTAAAAATTTTACTATTGTAGAAAATTATGAAAAAAAAATCATTGGATAATATCAATGTTCTAATTCCGAAAATAATATTTATTTTAACAAATAATTTTCTATATATATGACTTTTCACTTTTAAAATAGAATCGACATTTATTGAGAAATGATGGGTTTTGACATTAAATGTTTTCAAACCCTTATAAAAATTACCTTTGAATTCATAAAAATATATGGTCATTTATATATAATAAACACTATTTAGTAATAATATTTTACTAAAATATTATTTATTTAAAAAATCCTTTAATTCATCAAAATAAATGACTTAATTTAATTTGAATTTTACACAATAAATAAATTTGTATTTAAACAATAGAATATTAAAATAATTTATAAAGTATCAATAATAAGAAGTAAACATAACCATTATTCTATTGAAAATATAATATATTTATATTTATATTATTTTGGTCTTGATACATATCCATTTATTACACTGACAAACGCCCTAAGAGTAAGGTGAGTGATAGTGAGACTTTTAAGGGGTGGTCCGACGTACATGGTTTGTATCATGATCTCTATGAGCTTGAACTTCTTTCACAAATGGTTTCTCTCATGCTTTAGTTATTAGATATCAGCTTGTTCTTGGTCAAAGGAAGATTTCAGTGATGTTATCTCCCTCAGAATCTTTGATAAATGGGTTTCAAAGGGAATGATCCTGCTTGTTGATGTCATAACTTCCTTTTTCTGTGTCAATTGAATTTTTCGAACACCTGTATTTTATACTAACTATATGATTATTTTTCAATGGCTATATTATCAATGGTAATGATTCTTAACAATATTTAAAATCAGATATGTTATAATAAAAATAAACAAGATCATTAATTTTCTAGAACCATAATACATAATAAGATATTTAATTCAAACACAAATAGAATTTTATTATAATAGTTCAGGTCGTTACATTCCTAAATATCGAGTCTACCAGAAACCAAAATAGTAAGAAAAAGGAAAAAAAGAATTCTTTGATACCACTTTTTAATGTCCCACCCCATCACACTATATAATAAGTGGTCGAACTAGTTCACCACATGACCTCAGGCATACCTCCCAGTACGCCAGAGGACATTGACTAGCACCAGGGGTGTAAGATTGTACGGTGGGGAGAATATACCCACTATATCAAACTACACAATAACTATTAAATAACCAAAAATCAACCATGAAAATAAATAATCAGAGTAAGAATAAATGAATAAACATCAATAATAATACATGAAATTCGTCAAAGGCCCAAACATCCTTGTCATACAAACCTATACCACCCACAAAGCCCATCATAGATAAATAAAGAAACAAAATGAGGCTCTATGACATCTCTGAGTCCAACCTCATCCAATATCCTAAAAACATTTGATTAATCCTACTTAACCATTCTATCCCAAGCCAAATACCAAACTATTTTTGAAACATGTAAGTGTTGCTTGAATACCTAAGTGCATTGGTGGCCTGAGCAATGTGTTAGTAAAACTCAATAAGTCACCACCAACAAACAAACCCAGTCTGTGTATATAGTTCATGCAGTAAGGTGATAAATAAGGCCATTAATTTAATAAATTAATATTATACATGAAATATAATTGTCCGCTAACCCTTGAGTTTTGGGTTGACGCCCGAGGTCAGCCAAACCTACTTCAGTACATTTTTGGAGACCTCAGTGCACGTCATAGAACCAAGCCCACATAATCATAACTAACCTACTTTGGTATGATTTTATATGTCTCTATCAATTGGTAGATCCTCCTGTATGAGGACGGTTCACCCCAAGTCGATGGAAGATTATTCTATCAAGGATGAATCACTCATAATGTTTCATGATCAATTGGTCTCAGGTCACAATATAATAAGTATCTCAAGCATCTCATCATCAGGCATCAAATATAACGTACTCCTTTACCTCATGCAAGCACACATCTATGCCTCAGGCGATCTATACCAAGTATCTAGCCCTCAAATGGTACATTATCATGCATCTAACCCTCAAGTGGTTTGAAATCAAGCACATGGCCCTCAAGCACCAACATAAACAACGAGTCATAACAAGAGATAAACTCAAATGTTTATGTAACATCCCACCATCAGGCAAGAATCATTGTATAGTCATGTCAAAACAAAATGCTAAACAAGCAATTTACATGAACAAGCACCAAGAATATGAGATATATCATCATAATCCATATTGGTTAATTAATTCAATTTCCATTTATCTACCTATTTTCAATCCATAAAGATAGGTTCCCAATTATCATAATAATTGGAACTAATTTTGTCCATTTATCATTTTTCCCCAAAATATGTTGAAATGCAAACTAACTGATTTTAGTCTATTCGAAGTGATCACCTCAATTCCCATGTTATGCCATGGTGGTCAATATAACCAGTTATCAATTGAAAAGGAAAGAATCAAATTACACCAAATTATCAATTGTCATGACAATTATAATTATTATCACTTCACATATCAGTTAATCACAAAAACCATTACACGTATCATCATATCCATTTTTCACTAAGTCTTTATACTAATTCCCAATTATATGTCAACTTACCACTTTTAAGCCAGGTTATTTATTCTCATGTTAATCAACACAATTACCATAACCAACATCCATTTAATCAAGGGACTCTAGGTTTATCCCACCCAGAATCCAACCTAGTGTTAAGGGTTGGCACACCCCTTGGTTGGCCACAAGTCTCAATGCCAATGTCTCGATGGGGTCCATGGGAGGTCTAAACATATGAATTCACATCAAGGCCTCGGTTACCAATTTCACATGGCTTCACACAAGTCATTACGACATGATCTCATATATTGGATATACTATAACAAAACGAAATAGAAAAAAAGAATGGTTCTAGACCACCTACCTTTGATCAAGGCTTTTCCACTTTAATGTCAAGGGATGAAAGCATCTTCCAAGGCTTTCCAAGCTTATCTAGCCCCATCCTTGACCAAAAGGACTCATTTTAACGCTTCAAGTCCCTAACCCATTCCAAGAAACAACAATTAATTAATTATAGCTATTTATAATTAATTAATTAGTTAAATCCAAACTTGGCATATTTCCGGTTAACTCATACGGCATTTCATTGAGGCCACACTATCGGCAATAGGGTGTGTTCTACTACTGATGTATCCCTAGATTTATGCTGCATGAAACCCCTAATTAATTTTACAAAAACAATAGTCTATAAAATCAATATAGGACAAAAACCATTTGTAAAATCGAAATGAAGGAATACCTCAACGGATCGACTCACGAATGCAAGAGGACTTCGTCTTGGGAACCCCTCTTTCTAAGATGCAAGGAATCTCTAATTAAAACCATTGATTTCTATCAGCAGTTGTTTTTCTAGATGGGGGCTTCCCCCTTGTCTGTCACGGGAGGTAGGCGTGGCTGGTGGGTGGCCAACCCCACCAATTGTTCCTGCGAGAAACAAGAAGCAGGGGTGAGGGTTGCCTATAAAAGGAAAGAGCCTCATCCCATTTGAGGCATCTCATCTATCACTTTTATCTGGTTTCTCATCACTGACAGATCCTATTTGAGTGGTATTTAGTGAGGCAGTTTTCCCCTTTATTCAAGAAAGAATATTACGAATGTTTTCTCCTTCTAATAGTGAGGGTGTGTGTACCCACTTTTACCCCTTAGTGATCCTTCTATTTTCCCGTGGCTTTTTACCCCTTTCATTTGGGGGTTTTTCCACATTACATATGGTGTCATTTATTGTTCTTCATTTTTAACATTATTTTTATCTCATGATTATCGCTGCACCAGTGGGCTAATCATTCATGGTCCTAACAGGTGGTATCAGAGGCAAGGTTCTGGCCCAATGTTGTTCACATTTTTGAGTATCAATAATTCTCATCAAATTGAGTATGCTCCATGATTGAAACTCTGGTTTATCAATAACATCAAAAAAATTTATTGAGATTATTAAATACACCATTGTGAAATGGAGGAGGTTCTAGACTAATGGAGTTTCCAGATGGCGGTGAAGTTCAAGATCGAAAAATTCAACAGGAATAATTTTTTTTTGTGGAAAATGAAGATGCAGGTAGTTCTGCGGACAGATAATTGCCTACTGGAAATTGGTGAAAATGCGACGGGTGTGACAGAGGATAAATGGAATGATATGGATGGGAATGCTATTGCCAACATCTATTTGTCTTTGGTAGATGGGGTTCTATTAATCATTGCAGAGAAAAAGAAGGCAAAAGAAATATGGGATACTCTGACGAAGCTATACAAGGCCAAGTCACTACACAACAAAATTTTCCTAAAGAGAAAATTGTACACTCTTCGGATGGAAGAGTCATCATCGGTGACTGACGACATCAAAAACCTCAATACCCGTTTTTCTCAGCTCATGGAGTTGGGCTATAAAACTTTGGATACTAAGCGTGCAGAGATTCTACTCCAGAGTTTTCCAGATTCATATGACCAACTCATCATAAACCTCACCAACAACATCCTGATGGATATGATGCTCTTTAATGATGTTTCAACTACGGTTCTTGAAGAAGAAATTTGGCACAAGAACAAGGAGGACAGACAGACAACTTCACACCAAGCAGAGGCGCTGTCAATAGAGAGAGGAAGGATGATGGAGCGTGGTTCTAGTAGGAACCAAAATCATGGCAGGTCCAAATCAAGGAGTAAGAAGAATAATTTCACATGTTTCAATTGTGGAAATAAGGGGCACATCAATAAAGATTGTTGGAATAGGAATATTAGTGAAAAGACCTCTTAGGGGAATGTGGTGAGTACTTCAGAATGTGGAGATATACTAGTCAGTGAAGTGGCGACGACTACTGGAAGCAGGCAGCGTCTCGACGATGCATGGATTATCGACTCAGGAGCAACATGGAACATGATGTCTCGATGGTAATGGTCTGACAAATATGAAACCATCCCGGAAGTAATTCTGTACAAGGGAAACCATCACACTATGAAGATCGTTGGAGTCAGTACCATCAAACTGAATATGCATGATGGCATAGTACAGACCATCCAAGGAGTACGTTATGTGAAGGGACTGGAGAAGAACATATTGTCCTTGGGACAATTTTATGACATTGGATGCAAGACTCACACAGAGAAGGGAGTGATGAGAATCATTAAGGGAATTCTTCTAGTAATGAAGGTGGAGAAGATCTCAAAGAAACTGTACGTGCTTTGGGTGAAACGTACAAGGAGGTGGAGATAGTTGTTACATTAACTACCCCGATGGAAGCATTGACGATGTTATGGCATCAGAAGCTTGGCCATATGTTAGAACAAGGACTGATGATTCTTGCAGATTAGAATTTGTTGACTGGGCTGAAAAAGGTATCATTTCCATTTTGTGAGCATTGAGTTTTGATCAAACAACACAGGTTAAAGTTTAGGACGTCAATAGCAAGAAGTCAGAAGATCTTGGAGTTGATCCATTCTGATGTTTGGTAAGCACCGGTTATATCCCTGTGAGGAGCAGGGTACATTTTATCATTCATTGATGATTATTCCAGGAGATGTTGGGTGTACCCAATCAGGAGGAAGGTAGATGGTTTTGAAGTCTTCAAAACATTCAAAGCGTGGAAGGAGCTTGACTATGGAAAGAAGATCAAGTGTCTGAGGACAAATAATGGTGGAGAATATACAAGTGAGTAGTTTGATACTTTTTTCAATAGGAAGGGATCAACAGACAGTTCACGGTGGCGTACACTCCTTAGTATAATGGAGTGGAAGAGTGGATGAACAAAACCCTATTGGATAGAACAAGGGTGATGCTGAAGACTGTAGGTATTACAAAAACTTTTTGGGCAGAAGCAGTGAATACTGCCTGTTATGTGATCAACCAATCTCTTTCAATGGTGATTGAGATGAAGAAACCAAAGGAAATGTGGACTAGTAAACCCACTGACTATTCTTAGTTACATACTTTTGGAAGCCCGGTATATGCAATATTTAATAACCAGGAAATATTGAAGTTGGATTCAAGTTCCAAAAAATGTATCTTCTTAGGGTACGCTGATGGTGTGAAGGGGTTTCATTTGTGGGATCCCACTACCCACAAATTTATCATCATCAATGATGTCATTTTTTCAGTAGACAAGGTGCAAATGACAACTGATCAATGAATGAAGAAGGAGAATATAGAAACTACAACCGTTGAAGTAGAGGAAAAATCCAAGGAAGGATCGGTTTCCTCTGAGGCATTACCAGAGCACGATGATCAAGTTCCGGTTAAGTCTGGACCACGATGGTCAACTTGGGAGAAAATATCACCAGTATGGCACTTAGACTATGTCACTGAGAGAGATATTGTGTAATGCTTATTGACAGAGGATAGAGATCCATATTCTTTTGTAAAGGCGACCCATAGTCTAGAAGTATCCTCATGGATGGTGGCGATGCACGAGGAACTTGAAGACCTAAACAAGAACTAGAGTTGGTATATTGTTCCATTACCTCATAGAAGGAAGTCTATCGGAAAAAAATGGGTCTTTAAGATCAAGTGGGATGGAAAGGACCAGGTGGAAAGATATCATGAATGATTGGTGATCAAAGGATTTTCTTAGAAGAAATGTCCTGATTTCAATGAAATATTTTCTCCTGTTGTTAGACTGAAAACTCTTAAGTTAGTTCTGGTGATGTGTGCTACATACAGCTTACATCTAGAGTAGCTGGATGTAAAGAAAAAATTTCTCCATGGTGATCTTGATGAATAGATATATATGCTCCAACTGGAAGGTTTTGTAGAAGAAGGAAAAGAGAACTTGGTTTGTAGGTTGAAAAAATATTTGTACGGTCTCAAACAGGCACCGAGGTGTTGGTACAAGAGATTTGATTCCTATATCATGATCCTTGGATATGAAAGACTTCATTCATATCCTTATTCATATTTCAAGGGTTTGGATGGTAATGATTTCATCACTATTCCATTTTATGTGGATGACATGTTGGTTACAGGCCCCAACAACGATCATATCTAGGAGACGAAGGCATAGTTGGCTAGGGAGTTTGATATGAAGGACTTGGGACCAGCTAACAAGATTCTTGGGATGCAAATTTACTGAGATATAAATAATGTGAAGACTTTTATACAAAAAAATATTTACTTAAAAAGAGTCTTCAAACATTTCAACATGCAAGACTGTAAGCCAATCTCTACCCATCTTCCCGTTAATTTCAAGATATCCTCCATGATGAGCCCTCATAATGAAGCAGAGAGGATGAAAATGTCTTGAGTACCGTATGTATCTGAAGTGGGTAGTATAATGTTCTATATGGTTTGTAATAGACCAGACATTGCACATGTAGTGGGAGCAGTTAGTCTGTACATGGAGAATCCAAGACGGGAGCATTGGAGAACAGTGAAGAGGATCCTGAGATACATCAAGGAGACCTTAGATGCAGCATTATGTTATGGAGGATCATATTTTACTATCAGAGGATATGTTGATTCATATTTTTCAAGTGATTCGGACCGGAGGAAATCCACTATTGGTTATGTGTTTACTCTTGCAGGAGGAGCTGTGAGCTGTATTTCGAAGTTACAGTCAGTTGTGGCTTTATCCACGATGGAGGTGGAGTACATGGCAGCTACATAGGCTTGTAAAGAATAAATTTGGATGAAAATGTTGTTGTAGGATATCGGGCACAGATAGGAGAAAATTCGACTGTTTTGTGACAGTCATAGCACCTTTCACATTGTAGGGAATCCATCTTTTCAATCCAGGACGAAGCACATTGGGGTAAAATATCACTTTTTCCAAGATTTCATGAAGTAAGGAAGTGTGGACATGCATAAGATTCACACTAAAGTAAATATATCAGATTTCATAATGAAGGTGATTTACACTGATAAGTTCAGATGGTGCAGATCCTCGAGTAGCCTTGCTAAGACTTGAGCAGAACGTTTTGCAGATAGAAAGGATGTGGATATGTTATTGGTTCTCAATAAAATCTCCAAGTGCGAGATGTATTGGCAGTTTTTTTCTGGATGGTGGTTTCCCCCTTGTTTTTCAAGGGAGGCAGGCATGGCTGGTGGGTGGTGGGTGGCCAACCCCACCAATTATTCCTTTGAGAAATGAGAAGCATGGGTGAGAGTTGTCTATAAAAGGAAAGATCCTCATCCCATTTGAGTCATCTCATCTATCACTTGTATCCAGTTTCTCATCACCGATAGATCCTGTTTTAGCAGTATTTAGTGAGAAATTTTTCCCCTTTATTCAAGAGAGAATATTATGAAAGTTTTTCTCCTTGTAATAGTGAGGGAGTGTGTACCCACTTTTACCCCATAGAGATCCTTCTATTTGCCTGTGGTTTTTTACCCATTCTATTTGGGGGTTTTTCCATGTTACATCTAGCGTCATTTATTTTTCCTCATTTTTCACTTTATTTTTATCTCATGATTATCGCTGCACCAGTGGGATTTGACCTAAAAAAATCATGTCCAGATTGAACGATAATAAGGGAGATACAATGAAGAAGGATGAAGACCTTTCCCATCAACGATGTCGAGTCACACCCATAATCGCCGAGAGTATTGTAGAATTGAGGAAGATAATGTTCAGTTGAGACCCCCTTTGTGAATCTCGTTCCTTCAAAAGAAATAAGGGACCGAGTCCCCTGTTAGAAAAGAAGAAGAATTCCAGACGGCTTTCACGACTTGAAACATGGTTTCACACTGTGATTTTTCGGATTATCCCCTAAGTACCATTTTTACATCCTGAAACTCTCAGGTCTCACCCTAAAAACCCTTTTTACACTATAAATTCCATCTTTATTACATAAATTGGTTTCTACGACCATTTTATAGTATGAGTTGTCGTTCCACCTCCAGTTCTTGCTTGAACCCTCAGTACTTCCATTGGAATTTAGAACACATTTAAAAACATCATGTTTGGACATTCAAACCCTCAAAATATCATTATGATATCCAGATTTCAAAATGAACCACCTGCTAATAGAAAAAATTCAAACTCCTGCTAAAATTCTCAACCACCCGGACTCGGGTTCTTATATTGTTATTGTGAAATAACATGAAACATTTCTTATCAAGAACAAGGAGTTTTGAGAAAATAACATGGTTCAGTATTGAAAATGTATTTTCTCTTTTTCATTATCAAATAAAGAGAAAATAAAAACACTTATTGTAAATAACTTTACCACCCACCACTTATAACAAGCATCTTGGAATGAAAAAAAATTATGGAAACTGAATGAGCACTCAACACTTACTCAATATTTGAAAGTGGAAAATTATTGTGCGGCGATCCAGAGTAAGCTGAAGTAGGAAAACCATGGAGAGTGTCGAGACTGGGAGCATAGATCTGAAGATATTTTTTCTTTCATCAGAGTAGAAAATGGGGAATGAGTGGAAACTTTTCAAGGAGAATGTGATACCATTGAAGGGAGGTCGTCAAGTTGGCCTCTTGAACGAAGACCTAAAATCCCAAACCAACAATCAACTCAACAAATCTCTTCTCATTAACAGAAGCCTTGACTTTCTTATGCTTTGATATAATTTCTTTTAATTAGTTTCTTTCTATACCATTGTCTATGAGAAAATCTGAATTAAAGAGTTGATTACTCTTTGTTCCATGCCCCCCTTTTTTGCGAGTTTAGGAGGAGGATCTATTGAATTGGTGTAACCCGGTCCGATTGGACCAAATGACTATGTACAACAGCTTTACTATAGCAGTGCATACTTTGGAGCCAACTTTACTATTTCACTTTTGACTTCCAGCCGGCAGTCACTGTAGCACTTTGGACTTGGGTGGTCGCCTTTTCACTATAGTGATGCAGACTTCTTGTTTGGTTGGTTGAATAGTGAGCATATTCCTCTCCATTTTTATCCCATTTTTGGGATAGGTTTTGTGATTGGAAAAACTCTTTATTTGTGCTCCCGGTTATAGTGAATATTCTACCTCTTCATAGATGTAGGGATTACTCTTGAACCACATAAATTTGTGTGTTCCTTGTGTTTTCTTTTCCTCTGAATTTTCATTATGTATATCGTTTCTGTCGTTATGACTCCCAACGATTCACAACATGATCCAGGAGATTGACAAATATAAAGGGAACGATCATCTTTAACCATGGATTGATTGCATTAAATGGGTATAGGGGACATTTCCTCCTAGTGGAGATGGTTCGGCCCTAGTTGTGATTCATGAATAGTGCGTGCGTGCTTTTTAGTATTCAGATCGCAACAAGGATAACCTCTGCTACCTGAAAGTGTGGGTGGAATCTACTAAAAATTATGCAGATGCTGGAGTCATTTACTTCTTTCTGGATACAAATAGAATCAAGAAGTCCCATTCTTTGTATTTTATATAATATGCCTTATAGATGAAATCCAAGAGTAAAATAGAAAGTTCTAACAAGATGTTTAATTGTGGCATATCAAGGAATGCTCAACCCATAGGAAAATTAGAAAAAACCTATAGGAGGTTCCTTGTGTGTCTATGAAGAGACCAAACACAGCAAATAAGGATTCGACAGAGGATCAGATATTAGTTCGACTCTTTGTGACCGTTCTTGCATATGGAGAAAATAGGTGGTGGTTTGGATGTAGTTTTGATCATTATAGGGAAAAGATGAAGTCAAATAGGTCTCAGAATTCTTCTTTTTTGATTTACAATGAACCCAGTGGGGATGTCAAGCAGGACCATCAAGAAAATGAGTCATGAATTGGCCTAGCTTATTGGGTTATGCTTGGATCTCAAGCTGATAGAAACAAGGAAAATAACGCTCTTCTATCCCAGTGGATAAAATATAAGATTCCAAAAAGATATGGTTCTATAACGGTGCTCCTAACATATTGCATTGATGTGTTTTTTGACGAGTGCACATGACAAATGAAAATGAATCCTAATATGGAAAAATCATCGATCTTGTAGTGTCAACAAGAATATGTAAGTGACCTCAAAAAGGATTAGGGTTATTGACAAAAAAACCATTTCCCAATTTCCCTCCAAGCAGCCTACCCATATGAATTTTAGCATATCGACCCAGAAAGAGAGCCCAGAAAAATCTAATGGGGGCATATTCACCCTGCTCATCATCTTCAATAATCAGAAACAAGGTTTTAGGTGTTTTCAGAGGGAGGTTCATAGCATGGGAGGTGACAAAATTTATGAATCTTGTCATGTGTTTCTTTTAATTCATTTAACATTTGTCATGTAGGAGGATCTAAACCCCTCTGTAGAAGAATTTTTTTATGAATTTTTTTTTTGTGGAAATGCATGTCATTCCTCATAATGAATCATCTCCTGTGTTTCTTTTAATTCATATAACAAGTGTCCTATAAGAGGATCTAAACCCCTCTGTAGAAAAATGTTGTTATGCATTTTTTTTGTGGAAATGAATATCATTCCTCATAATGAAAATGTGGAAAATAAATGTTCTTTGTTCATTATTTTATAGTTGGGCTAGTAGCAATGAAACAGGTTAGATAGAATAACAGGGAGGGAGATTTGTGTTTATCGAAATTGTGCTGACCAACTCATTTATATTTTTGGAGCAGCTAAAATGCATGATCATGGATCATGTATTTGAGATCAACGTGAGCAGTGTTCTTCCTGATTGATCCCACTTAAATCAGTAAGACACTGGGAAAAAATTATCTCTAGGATTAGTATAATCAATCCACGTTTTTTAGTTAATCTATTTTTTAAAAATCTTTATGATAACCATGTTTTGTTATCAAAAGATCCCAAATTTTGTAATGATATTTTAAAATGTCACTAATTCAACAATGTTTTTTAAAAACATGTTTGGTTTAGTGTTTTTTTTATAATAGGGATAGAATAAAAAATGAAAGATTTTTTAAATAAATATAGCTAAGAAAACATCATTAAATGCTTATTTTATTATGTTGTAGTGATGGTCCATTATTTTTGGGTTGTAATTGAGGATGGAAACCCTCCCTTGGTGGATACCATGAATGTTAAAGATAGATGGAATTATATCCTTATCTAAGTCTTGAATTTTTTCCTTCTGATTTGAATCAGAAGGGTGGTAAGGTTTTTGGAAAGGGTTACTGGGTTCAAGCGGTCTACTTCCGATAAAACCACTGGATGCAGCGCCACTGGAATTTATTAAATAAAAAATAATGTTTTGGAATGAACCCATGCACCATCGGCCGAAACATAAAAATGAACCGCTCTCGAATTACTACGCTACTGCACCCTCCTTTGGGACAATGCAAACAAGATCAACATAAACAACGAAGAAAGAAACACAAGACAACAAAAAACACAAGAGATTACATGGTTCAAACTCATGTCCTAATGCATAGAGAGAATATTTTACTTTTATTAATAGAAACAAAGGATGATTACAATTCTTATAACATAATAATATCAAGTGATCATACCTCCTTAAATAAGAGTTCCCAATCGACACTTCAGGTTGATTTCACCATTTGATTTCTATAGAATGAGATCCACCTGAACTAATCCTCTTGAATGATCCTCCATTCGGTCAACTATCTCCATTACCTCAGCTTTCCCAGCCAATGAATAGTGCTAGCTTTTGAGGATCTCACAATTCCTCATTTTTTTCTACACTTCTCCAATAATCATTTTTGGATGGCTTGACTTCCGATAACACCTTTTTGTTTAGTATCTGGTCCACCCAAATTTTGGTCATCGAGACTTCGCTGCTACCGTTCCACCATCCCTTCAAGTTTTAGAAATTTATTCTCAGAATTTTCTCCCTTTGTTGGTCTTGTTTTTTTTCTTGAAAATGGTTTCCACACTTCAACCATAGCTCACAAATCTCCCACTTAGAAATCATATTTCTTGGCTCCACAATCGATCCCCCCTTCAACTTTGGAGAAACACCATTTTTTCTTCGAACTTACTTGAAGCAACAACATGGTTTACCACCACATCTTTTGATCATCCTAGTTCAGATGAGGAACATCATCATCTTAAGATATATGAAGTAACCACATTCATCAACATATATGTTGGATCTCGTTCTCCTTCAATCTTCCATAATTCTTTCTACTCATCCTCTAATAGCTTCCAGATAAAGTGAAACCTCAAGTGAATGTTCTTCATTTGAGAATGAAAAATTGGATTCTTGGCTAAGTGAGTTTCACTTTGTGAATCACAAAAGCACCTCCCATCACTTTGCCTCCTTCAAATATCCTCTAACAAACCCTTCATCCAAATCAACTCCTTTATCACTTACTTAAAAGAAATATACTCAGCTTCTATTATTTGAGAGTGACAATTGGTTAATGTTTTGGAAATCCAGTTCATTGTTGTTCTACCAAATGTAGGCACGTATTTGGATGTGCTATTCTATGATTCAGAATCTTCCCCAAAGATTGAATATGCAAATCCTTACAAATGATCATCCATTTTGAAGCAATGTTTCATTCTTGAAAAACCCTTCAAGTACCAAATAATCCATTTCACCACCTCTGAGTGTTCCCTTTAGGGGTTCAACATGTATCTACTAAGGACTCCCAATGCCTGTATAATGTCAAGATGAGTACAAACCATGACATACATCAGCCTTCTGAAAACTGATGTATATGGTACTATAATACCCCTCCCCTCCTCATTGGATTGAGAAGAGGAAAAAATCCACAGGATATAGGTGATATCCCTAAGACAAAAAAGGTTTAAAATAAATGCTAAGGGTTTAAGAGAACGTTGAGGAACAATTTTCCCTAAGAATCCGCACAAGCTGTCAAGAAAGATACCACATCCAAGACAAACTAAATGATTCATGAATAGACAATCACATAACTCAATAAAATCCCAATACATGAAAAAAATATGGGTACAATGGAAAATAAATAAAGGTACATGGCTAACACTCCAAATAGAAAAACATCGACACCAAAGTGGTACCATCCAATACCAAGATGCAGACACTTTCCAGCTTCTTCTTCAGCAATCAAACTATGATGTTATAGATCACCAATAAAAAAGTAAGAAACATAACCCTTCCCTATATCTCGGTATATGACATTTTCAAACACAACAAAGTTCCCTAAAAGGGGTTGAATATATCACTCATTAGTATTTCCCCAAAGACTTTCCATCACATTCCACTTAGATAAGAACTAGTTATCACATTTTATATAATGCAGAAAAGTGTAGATAAATAGTTTATATTAAAACCAAAAGAAACTTTCATGGAAAACATTAAATAAATATTTTCAAACAATTTCTTAGTATCTAACCTAATCATTCCCTTTCCAAGACCATTCAAACACACGATGCATATAACCTTGAACCTCACTATACTCATGAATGGTGAGTCACCATGTCACCAAGCCATTACTTGGTGACCTAATATGGCAGTGGTACTTTTGACCATGATCCATCCCATTTTTATCTTTAATTATTAGTGGTACTTCTGACCATTACCCATCCCATATAAACATGAACACACACCAACACCTTTTTTCCAAATTGCTAATAAATCATTTATTTAACCAAAATCTCATTTATAAAAACCCACCCTTTTAAAATCACGTCAAACAAGAGTTGTCCAAAAAAATTACCAAAAGAGATTTTCAACAAGCATGAGCATAGTCTAGAACAGATCCAGCCAAAATGATCAGGAACGATAGAGTAGGAGATAAGTCACCTACCTTAATTACATTTTCACAAAGGATCTTAATCAATTTTATAGTCCAACCTCTTCCTTCTATTCCTCTATCAAAACCCAAGCAGATCTCATTACCACAAATCTAAACCCATAGTCCTGGTCCTACCCACCGATCAAGGGTTCCAAGAGAGAGAAATCAAAGAGATATAAATGAGAAAGGAGGAGACACTAACCATTGATTCCATAAAAAATGCTCGAATATTCATTTCCAGTAGAGTTTGGACATCAAAAATCACCTAGGGAGTCCTTGGAAGTAAAGAGGGAGAAGAGAATGTCCAATGAGAAATATTACACCCACAGGTTGGGTAAAACTGGATTGGCCTGAATGATTCACAATATGAAAGGGTTTCATGCCTTGAAATCCACAAGAGGCCAGATACAATGATATCTGTGTCACCTCAACATATTTTTCAAGAGTAATCAATTTGAATGACGTGATGGTTTTTCATAATCTCCAAGGACCAGGTGAAACCATTAATTCTTTAAAATGTTTCAAAAAATCTTCCCTAAAAATTTCACAATGTGAAACCCTTTACGGCGTGAATGTTTCCTATAGAAATTTGCAATAGCCAGAACTCAAGCTCTCCTCCTATTATACAAATGAACACTTCAGTTAAAAATTCCAATGAATTCAAACATAAAAGAACAAGCGTAAAGAAATGGAATACCTCAAAGTGGGGAAGCTAAATTCTCCCCACCATTGGGATTTTCATCCACAAGAAGTTAGAAAAAATTAGGACATTTCTCCTGCATAAACTTTTCTCATTCCCATGTTTCCTCTTGAACCCGACCATACTTGCAGAATAATCATAAAAAAGAAATAGATCTCCCTCGAAGGGTATTTTCCTGCCTTTCCAAAACCCATACCGGTCCGTGGATAAAAGTCTCATTTGGCTCAAGGGTGACATGATCCCTACCGATCAAATTTTATGGACAGAGATGATACTTATTTAGTTGAGAAACATGGAAGGTGTTATGAAAACCATTGAATCTCAGTGGTAACGCTAATTGGTACACAATAATGTCAATCCATTCTATAACCTTGAACAGTCCCACATACCATGGTACTAACTTCCCTTGTTTACCTAACCATTGATGTCTAATTTTTGGTGAAACCTTCAAGAAAACATGGTTACTAACATCAAAATATAAAGGTTAGTGATGATTATCTGTGTATGACTTCTGTCTGCTTTGAGATGTAGCCATCCACTATTAAACCATCTGAATTTTCTTTGTAGTCTTATGAATTAGACTAGAACCAATCAAATGTGTCTCTTTTATTTCCTCCAAACATAGAGGAGAACTAAAAATCCAACCATACAAAGAATCAAACAGTGGAATCCATATTGTCACCTGATAACTGTTATAGGATAATTTAACCAGAGGTAGATGATCCTCCCAAGAACTATTGAAGTCTATGACACATGCTCTGATCATATCTTCCATTGTTTAAATACTGTGTTCTGATTTTCCATCTTCCCATGGATGATATGTTGTGATCAAAGTCAATTGACTTCCAAGAGCCTATTGTAATGATATCCAAAATCAAGAACTGAAACATACATCTCTGCTAGATACAATTGAAGGTGTGACTCCATGTAATCTGACCACTTCTCAGATATAAAATTTTATAAAGTCCTCCACCATGTTGGATTCTATAATAGGGGTAATGTGTGCCTAATTGGTATGTCTATATACTACTACCCATAAAACATCATGTTTCCATAACATTCTTGGAAATACTATGGTAAAATTTATTGTAATATTCTCTCACTTCCATACAGGTATAATCATATTCTATAGCATACCTCCAAGCCTTTGATGCTCTTCTTTTGCCTGTTGGAAAGTTAGGCATTTCATCGTATTGTCTGCAATATTATGCTTCAAAACTTTCCACCAGAAATGTGTCATCATCTCCTTGTACATTTTCTAAAGACATAGATAAATGCCCCATTTTTTAATGGTGGTATTCCAAAAGGATATATTCCTAACAAGAATGAGGAACTATAATTTGATTATGAAAGTATAACAGAGTTTGGATCTTCTGTTCTGTCATCAAAAATCTCCCCACCATTTAGGTTTGACATAATGATGATATAATCATAATATGCTATCTAATCTTATTTTACCAACTTTATCAAGTCCCAAAAAAGAATTATTGGAAAGAAACCTCCATGATCATCCTGTACAACACAATCTAAATGCATATCAAAAGTCATATAACATTTTCCCTATAGGAGGATCTAAACCCCTCTGTAGGTTAATGTTGTTTCATATTTTGTTTTTTGTTTTTTTGTTGAAATGCATGTCATGCCTCATGAAAATATGGCAGATGAAGGTCCTTTATGAATTATTTTCTAATAGGGCTACCAGTAGCGAAATAGGTTAGATAACATAATAGAGAGGGTGATTTGTGTTGATGGAGATTGTGATGACCAACTAATTAATATTTCTGGAGCAGTTAAAATTCAAGATGAATATGAGATAAACGTGAGCAGTGTGCTTCCTGATCGAGCCCACATAAATCAGTAAAACACTAGGAAAATATTGTCCCTGTGATTATTATAATCAATCCACTTTTTTTAAATTTAGCTACGTTTTTTAAATTTTAAATTTAACAATGTTTTTTCCAAAAGATCCCTAATTTTGTAAACATTTTTTTAAAATGTCACTAATTCAACAATGTTTTTTAAAAACATGTTTAGTTTAGTAATTTTTTTATAATAGGGATAGAATAAAAAATTAACCATGTTTTAAATAAATATAGATAAAAAGCATCATTAATGTGACAACTGGGTCCTGGTGACAACACAGACACCCCACCTTATCATGGTCGTCAGGTCCTGGCCCGCCAGGTACCCCCAGTTTCCCCGCATACACGTGGTCCTCACAGGCCAACATAAGTCCTTTCCAGTGTACTTTGTCCTCACTCGCGCACACCCTAGAAAACTTCCCAGAAGGTCACCCATCATGATCACTATTCTAGGCCAAGCATGCTTAATTGTGGAGTTCTAATCAAACTGGATCCCAAAAAGGAAGATTCACCTTGTTGACATGAGTCATATCATTTAGTCATTTAACTCATTTATCATTCGAGGGTGGTCCAATTAAATGCTTATTTTATTATAGTGTAGTGTTGTTTTGTGATTTTTTGGTTGTAATTAAGGATGAATACCCTTCCTTGGCGGATACCATGAATGTTACAGATGGATATAATTATTTCCTTATCTAAGTCTTATATTTTCCTTCTAATTTGAATAGGAAGGGTGGTAAGGTTTTTGGAAAGGGTTTCCAGGTCAAAGGGGTATACTTCTGCTAAATCCACCAGATGCGACTCTATTGGAATTTATTGAAGCGAAAAAAATGTTTTGGAAAGAACTCATGCACCAATGCCCAAAACATAAAAAATGAACCTCTCTCAAATTAATATGCTACTACACCCTCCTTTCAGAAAATGAAAACAAGATCATCAGAAAACAAAAAGAAAGAAATGAAAGACAATGAACAACACAAGATATTACATGCTTCAGACTCATGTCCTAATGCACAGAGAAAATGTTGTTTTACTTTTATTCAGAGAAACAAAGGGGGATTAAAATTCTTAGAACATAACAATAAAAAGTGATCAACCCTCCTTAAATAGAAGTTACCAATCATCACTTTAGGTTGATGTCACCATTTTATTTCTATAGAATGAGATCCACCTAAACCAATATTTTTGAATGATCCTCCATTCTGTTAACTATCTCTATAGCCTGAGATTTTCCTCCCAATGAACAGTGTTATCTTTTGAGGATCTCACAATTCCTCAGTTTTTTCTGCACTCCTCCAACAATAATTTTTTGATGGCTTGATTTCTGATAACAAATCCTAGTTTATCATATGTTCCACCCAACTTTTAGTGATCGAGACTTCGTTGCTACCATTCCACCATCTCTTCATGTTTCATAAATTTATCCTCATAATTTTATCCTTTCACTGGTCTAGTTTTTTTTGAATGAAAATGGTTTCCACACATCGAACATAGCTCAACAACCTCCCACTTGGAAATAATATTTCTTGGCTAAACATCTAATCCTCCCTTCAAATTTGTAAAATCACAATTTGTTCTCCAAACTTCTATGAAGAAACAACATGGTTTCCCACCACAAATTTTGATCATCCTAGTCTAAATGAGGCACATCAACTTCTCAAGATATCCCAAGTAACCACAGTCGTCAACATGTCCGTTGGATTCTGAGCTCCTTAAATCTTCCATAAATCTTTTTCCTCGTCCTCTAAAAGCTTCAAAATAAAGTGAAACCTCATGTGAATGTGCTTATTTTGAGAATGAAAAGTCGGATTCTCGGCTAAGTGAGTTGCACTTTGTAAATCACAAATGAGTCTCCCAACACTTTTCCTCCTTCCAAGATCCTCCAATAACCCCTTAATCCAAATCAACTCCATTATTACTTTTTTCAAATCAATATACTCAGAATATATTATTGAGAGAGTGAAAGTGGTTAAAGTTTTGGATATCCAACTCATTGTTTTCTACTGAATGTAGACACGTATTTGGATGTGTTCTTACGTGAGTTAGAATCTTCCCCAAAGTTGAAATATGAAAATCCTTAAAAAGTATCATCCATTTTGAAGCAATGTACCATGCTTACCAAACCCTTCAAGTACAAAATAATCCATTTCACCACCTTAGATTGTTCCCTTTTGGGGTTTGACATGTATCTATTGATGAATCCCACTACCCAGGTAATGTGAGGATGAGTACAAACCACAACATACATCACCCTTATGACCAATTATGTATATGGTACTATAATACCCTTCTCCTCCTCATTGGCTTGAGAAGAGGAAAAATGCCTCAGGACAAAAGTGATATCCCCAAGGCACCAAAGGTTAGAAATAAATGCTAAGGGTTTAAGAGAACATTGACGAACAATTTTCCCTGAGAACCCACACAAGCTTTCAAGAAAGATACCACATCCAAGACAAACTAAATGATTCATGAACAGAAAATCACATAACTCAATAAAATCCCAATTCATGAACAAAAATATGAGTACAATAGAAAATAAATAAAGGTTCAAGGATAAGACTCCAAATAGAAAAACATCAACACAAAAGTGGTACCATCCCATACCAAGACGAAGACAATTCCCAACTTCATCTTCAAAAATCTAACTATAATGTTAAGGATCACCACTAGAGAAGTACGAAACATGACCCTTCTTTGTATCTCGATAGATGAAATTTGAAAACACATCATAATGCTCATGTAGGGGGTGAAAATATCACTCAGTAGGATTTCCAGAAGGACTTACCAGCACATGCCACTTGGAAAAGAATAGGTTAGCACATTTTTTATAAAGTTGAAAATTGTAGATAAATAGTTTATATTAAAACTATAAAAAACTTTAATGGAAAATGTTAAATAAATCTTTTAAAACAATTTCTCAGTATCTAGAATAATCGTTCCATTTCCACACCCATGCGCACACACGATGGATGCAACCATGGACCTCCCTATACTCATGATCAGGGAGTCACCATGTCACCAATCTATCACTTGGTGACACAATTTGATAGTGGTACTTCCGACCATGATCCATCCAAATTTTATCATTAATTGACAGTGGTACTTCCAACCATTACCCTTCCCATATGAACATGAACACACACCAACAAATTTATTCCAAATTTCCAATAAAACATTTATTTAACCAAAATATCATCTTTTAAAACCCACCCTTCACATAAAATATGGGTTTTCCAAATAAATTCACACAAAATATTTTCAACAAGCATGAACATAGTTTAGAAAAGATCAATCCAACAAGTTCCAGAACAGTGGAGTGGAAGAGAATTCACCTACCTTGATTAAATTTTCAAAAAGGATCTTAAGAAATTCTATGGAGCAACCACTTCATTCCATTACTCTATAAAAACCCACGCAGATCTCATTACTACAAATCCAAACCCACAGTCTCAGTCCTACCCACCAATCTATCGTTCTAAGAGAGAAAAATCAAGGAGATCCAAGATGAGAAAGGAGGAGACACTAACCATTGATTCCACAAAAAATTCCCTAATATTCATTTCCAATAGAGTTTGGACGTCAAAAATCATCCAGTACATCCTTGGAAGTCAAGAGGGAGAAGAGAATGTTGAATGGGAAATATTGCACTCACAAGCTGGGTAAAACTAGATTGTCCTAAAAGATTCACCATATGAATGGGTTTCATGCCATGAAATCCACAAGAGACCAATTACACTGATATTTGTGTCACCTCAGTATATTTTTCATGAGTAATCAATTTCAATGATGTGAATGGTTTTTCACATCCTACACGGCCCAAGTGAAACCATTCACGCTTTGAAATGTTTCACAAAATCTGCCCTGAAAATTTCCCAATGTGAAGCCCTTTCACGACATGAATGTTTCCTGTAGAAATCTCCCATAACCAGACCTCAAGCTCTCCTCCTTTTATACCAATGAACACTTCAATTAAAAATTCCAATGAATTCAAACATTAAATAACAAACATAAAGAAATTTCATACCTCAAAGAGGGGGTGCTAAATTCTCCCCACCTTTGGGATTTTCATCCTTGGTAAGTTGGAACAAATTAGGCCATTGATCCCGCATAAATTTTTTTCATTCCCATGTTTCCTCTTGAAACTGACCATGCTGGAATAGTACTCACAATAAGGAAATAGATCTCCCTTTAAGGGTCTTTTCCTACCTTTCCAGAACACATACCGGTTTTTGGATAAAAGTCTCATCTGGCTCACACTAGTGCAGAAAACATTTTTTATGGCGGTTATTTTTTAGTTTTTACATAGGTTTTTGGTCAACGTTATTACAGAAGATGTTATAAAAATTGTTTTTTATGTCGGTTATTTTAAAACCAATGTAGAAAACAAAAAACCGAAGTGTTTTTCACATCGTTTACTCAAAAACCGACATGGAAAACGCTTCAGAGTCATGATGTATTATGTCGGTTATTTAAAAACCGACATTTTATACACTTTATCATGTCGTTTATTATATAACGGAAGTCCCAAATCATGCCTCCAAAGCATTTATCATGTCGGCTATGAAAATAACCGATGTGATAAAGCAGTCTACCAAATGATTTTCCATGTCGGTTAAATAATAATCGACATTAAAATGAATCCTGGTGCATTTTTTATGTCAGTTATGACATATGTAAAAATGATTTTTTTTAAATAAACTGTTCAACCACAATTATGCCCATCCAAAAGAATACCTGAAACAAAATAAAAATAGACTAAAACCCCCCACCCCACATGGACAGCCCCCTAGAACCCCCCCACCCCCACTAAACACCCAACACACACCTGGACAGCCCCCCCCCCCAACCCTCCTAGATCGCCCCCAACACCCCTGGACACCCCGCCCACAACTATGCCCAGCCAAAAGAATACCAGAGACAAAAAAAATACCAAAACCCTCCACCCCACCTGGATAGCACCCCCCCCCCCCCCCACACACACACACACAAACACCTGGAAACCCCCCACCCCTAGACTGCCCCCACCATCCTAGACAGCCCCCACACCCCTGGACACCCCACACAACTATGCCCAGCCAAAAGAATACCTGAAATAGAACAAAAACATACCAAACCCCCCCCCCCCACCCCATCGGAACACCCCCCCCCCACACACACACACCCCTGGACCCCCCTCCCCACCCCACTGGACACCCCCCCCCCACACACCCTTGGACTGCCCCCACCCTTCTAGATATCCCCCACACCCCTGGACACCCCCCCATAACTATGCCCAACCAAAAATAATACCTGAAATAGAAAAAAACAGACCCCCCCCCCCCACTAGATAGCCCTCCCAAACCCCTAACCCCCCCCCCCCCCACCCCACTAAACTGCCTGCCCACAACACTGGATACCCCAACCCTTATAGACAACCCCCTACCCCTGGAAATCCCTCCCAGCCTCTTGGACACCCCCCCCCCCCACACCCCTAAACCCCCCCCCCCCCCCACTCCTAGAAACCCCCACCCCTGGAAACCCCCTGGACTGCCACCACCCTCATGGACACCCTGTACACCCCTCACCCCACTAGACAACCCTCCCACACACCAGGAAATCCCCCACCCCACTAGGCAGGCCTCCCAACACCCTTGGGAAACCCTCCCACACCCCTCAACCCCCCCCCCCCCCACCACACCCCTGGACACCCCCACCCCACTAGAAAGCCCTCCATCACCCCCAATATAGTCGTTCAACACCCCTCAAAACCCCCCACCCTACCCCACTAAACAGCCTACCCACAACCCTGGACACCCCCCTCTTAGACAGCCCCCACCCCCTGGATAGCCCTCCCACCACCCTGGACACCCCCACCCCCATGGACACCTTGGACACCCCCCCCCCACCCCACACCCCTGGACACCCCTCCCACAACCCTATAACCCCCCCCCCCCCACACACACACACCCCATGACACCCCCTGGATTTCCCCCCCCCCCTTGGACAACCCTCCCACACCCCTAAAAATCCCCCACCCCACTGGACAGCCCTCCCCACACCCTTGTACAGCCTCCCCACACCCCTAGAAACCCCCCACACCCCTGGACACCCCTTGGACAGCCCACCCACCCTCCTAGACACCCCCACCCCACTAGATAGCCCTCCCCCGCCCCTAGAACCCCCCCCCCCCCCCACCACCACCACCCTTGGACACCCCCCAGACTGCCCCCCACCCTCATGGACACCCTAGACACACCCCACCCCATTGAACATCCCTCCCATACACCTGGAATCCCCCCACCCCATTGGACATCCCTCCGCACACCCCTGGACAGCCCTCCCACACCCCTAGAACCCCCCCCCCCCCCCCACCCCACCCCACACACACACACCCCAGGACATCCCCTGGACAACCATCCCACCCTCCTGGACACCCCCCCCCCACCCCACTGGACAGACCTCCCTCACACCCTGGACAACCCTCCCACACCCCTGAAACCACCCCCCCCCCACCCCACCCTCCTGGACAGGCCCCCACCCCCTGGACATCCATCCCACCCTCCTGGACACCCCCACCCCCATGGACACCCTGGACCCCATCCCCCCCCCCACACACACACACACCTAGACACCCCCTGGACTACCCCCTCGCACTCACAGACACCCTGGACACCCCTACCCCACTGAACAGCCCTCCCACACCCCTATAAATCCCCCACCCCACTAGTCATCCCTCCCCACACCCCTGGACAGCCCTCCCACACACCCTAGACCCCCCCCCCCCCCCACACACACCAGTAGACACTCCTTGAAAATCCTTCCCTCCCTCTTGGACACCCCCCCTGGACACCCACTAGACAGCCCACCCCCACCCCCTGGACAGCCCTCTCACACCCCAAGAATCCCCCCACCCCACTAAATAGCCTACCCACAACCCTGTCCCCCCCCCACCCTCCTGGACACCCCCCACCCCCTAGACAGCCCTCCCACCCTCCTAGACACCCCCACCCCCATGGACGCCTTGAACAGCCCCCCCCCCCCCCCCACACACACACACACCCCTCCCAAACTCTTAGAACCCCCCCCCCCCCCCCCCCACACACACACACCCCTGGACACCCCCCACCCCACTGGACAGCCCTCCCACACCACTAGAAATCCCCACCCCACTGGGAATTCCTCCCCAAACCCATGGGAAGCCCCCCCCCCCCCACACACACACACACGCCCCTGGACACCCCCACCACCTAGGCAACCCTCCCACACCCCTGGAAATCCCCCTGACCCCACTGGGCACACCCCACACCCCTGGACACCCCCTAGACAGCCCTCCCACTCTCCTGGACACTCCACCCCCCACTAAACTAGACATCCCTCCCACACCCCTAGAGACCCCCACCCCATAGGACACCTCCCCACACCCCTGGAAAACCCCCAGACAAAAATCCAAACCAGAAAAACCATCAAAACTAGACCAAAACAAGAAGCAGTGAAAAATTAAAGAGTCACATTTATAAAATTCATAACTTACAATGTCCACAAGAAACACCTAAATCCATCCTAAATGACTACCAAATATACAATTATAATTACAATATTCAAAATTACATTTTACAATATAAACAAACTAAAATCCAATCAAACCTCTAAAATAATTTTACCATTCCATTCGTAAGTGCTTGACCTCTTGAGCACTATAGGGTTGAGGGTCATCAAATAGCTAAAAATTAAAAGGATAGTAGTTAACATGTATAATGAATAAATCAAATGAAATATTAGGGAAAAGTTTAAAAGGAAATCTTACAATGTAAAGGTTTAAAAGGAAATCTTACAATGTCAATGTTCACAAGTGTTCCAATTGTAAGTATTTCATACATAAATATTAACATATAATATCTGCATTCAATGACACCTTGTTGTTCATGAAAATTCTATTTGAATGAGGGTAAATCCAAAATATTATTTTTATGTAATACATCAAAAAGTACAAATTGTAAATGGATATTTTACTTTACTTCTACATATTTGATCTTGGCACTCCTTTTCTTTGTGTTTTTTTGAAAGGAGACCCATCCCCTATTAAAAAATAATATGAATAAAATAAATTTTTAATTCGTTATAATATATAAAACTATTAAGAAATTGAAGCTTACTTTTCTAAAATATTCTTAAAACTTTACCACACATCACCATGGACAGAGCATATCCAATAAAGTTATTTCTCCCTTGGGAAAAAACACCTAACATCTAATGATCACTAATAAAAGATAATTTAAGGTTATTGGTTTTTTATGTTAAATGTTAATAAACCCTTTTCTAGAGATATATTTCATACTGCTCTCAAAAATGAATCATCCTACACTGTGTGATTATATTCTGTTCAAATCATTCAGCAATATAAAGCATTCTTTGTTCCTCATCCAATGCATGTGCTTCAGGGGAAATCAAATGTGGGTCCATGAATCCATATACATATTTCCACTCATTCTTCTCACACATGTTATAAATATACCTAATACAAAACAGACATGAGTAAACATTTTTAATAAATATAATGCAGGGAAAATGTGTTAAGACTTACATGGAAAAAAAATTCACCACGTTGATGCCCAACTTATCTCTAGTAACAAACTCCATGATATCAGTTTTCACAGTCCCCACAGTTATTACACGTCTACAAACATGATCTTCCATTGGAAACTCATAATGATCCCCCAACAAATTTGAATATCTTGACAATCTATCAAGACTACTAAAATCTGTATTTGATGTCATAGCCATGTGTCTTTGTTGTTGTCTCTACAGTATTTCTTTACCTTTGAAGTATTATTATAAAAATAAATAGAAAGATATCTTAGTTTTCAAATGTTAAAAAAACTTTAATAAGAAAATAAAATAGAATATATAGCATACATACCTCTATGGTAATGAGTCGTAGAAGTCTGGATGTCCAAATTAAAAAATGCCTGATATTATGTCCAATTGTCGTCACCTCATCTGTAGGTAATGTTACTCGAGCAGATCTATCTATAATATCCTATACAGTGACCCTTTTATTCTCTACCTCTAACTATTGATGATGAAATGTATCTCCTTTACAATATACCAGCCCATATTCGACTATATGATGTTGAGGATCATCAACATAAAACTCACATTAAGTAGGAAGCTGTGACAGAGGAGTAGGATAAGAAATGGGGTCTGTGGGCTGAGGTGGGGGAGTGGGAGCTACTGGCAGAGGTGGAGGATAGATAATGGGGTCTATAGGGGGAGGTGGAGGCATGGAAGCTGTAGTCCAAAATTGTCTTTGCATGTCTGCAAACATATACTGTACCGACGATCTAATATTTTCCTCCATCGTCACATTAATATTATGAAATTAAGACTCTAAGGATTCTATTTTTTTTATAAACACCCTCAACAAAATAATTAGAAGATCATGGAAATACTTTTATTACCAATAAACCTGTTGGATATACTCGTACATGACCAGGATGTTCAGGATTTCCCAATGCTGCAAATAAAATATCTTGCCTCCCAGTAGCTGTAAATACCCCATATGAGCTCTGCTCCTCAAGAGAATCATGTATTAATTCATTGAACATTTCTGTAATGATTCAAATTATATGAAGAATATAGTTAAATTAAATAAATAAAATAAATATCTTACAATTCTCTCAACTACGATTCTCAAATCATTCGAAAGATATTTCCCCATTTTTCCCATCTGAGTTCTCTTCAATTTTTCATGTCTAGATGGAGGGGGTGGAAGGGCATCCTCTCCAGATCTTGAAGACTCAGCTCTCAGTTTTTGTAATATTTACTCCATCATTTTTTATTCTAATAATGTATACCCTCCCCGAGATAAACTATAAGGGTATACATTTTTAGATTGGATATTCTGATGAGATGGCCTTTTTATTATATATTCAGAATAAGAAATCATTAACAAAACATTAATAATATCATTTATATAAGAAATCTTATAAAATTTTACATTGCCCTTACCAAAAATTAATCTTTTCTTCTACTTTCAACAAACTGTCTCCATGTGTCTTCATCTATTAAAGGATATATATGACATGGATTTTCATGAATCCTATGACCAAAAATGGAATCAAATGTGAGGGTTTATTAAAAATACCTCCATCTCCTAGCAGCCATTGATAATAATTTCTTCCTAACTTCTCCAGTGTCAAGAATATCAAATGTCATCTGATAAATAAGATGTAAAACATATTATACTAGAAAAATTTAAAGAATAGGCACACAATAGCAAAAGAAATTACCAAAATAATCTCCCAAAACTGAGATATTATCGCTTTGTCCAGAATTCTCAAATCATCATACAAAATGCTTACTTTTCTCTTACCTGGAGTTGATACAAAACACATAAAATCTATTGCACTTGGACCTCTAGGAATATCATTCTCATCAAACTCAACGCGTATCCTCTAGTCCTGCATACGAGCAAGTGATAATTTTGCTAAATGTGTGCACCCACATTTACCAACTCTTGAACTCTATGTCGTTATGGGATCACATGAGGAAGATTGGGGAACATCAAGAGGAGCATATGAATGTTCCTCCCCAGAGGTATGATCATTATTCTCATCGCTAGAATCATGTGGTTGATCAACTATTTGATCTGTGATTAGCCTTCAAATAAAAAAACAAACATTAGTTCAAAAATATACAAATTCAAATATTACAACACTAATATAAATAGAAAATGGAAAATTGAACTAAGTTACGTAATAGTAAACACGGTTAATATGGTAAGCATGTTAAAAAATGGTAAAGATGGTAAATGTGGTAAACATGGTAGTGTAATTTTCATTAAACAAAATCAATAAATATAGAAATTAAATAATGGTAAACTATATTAAACTATGGTAAACATGGTAAAATACACTAAACAAAATTAAAATAAACAAAAACTTATACTTATTTGTTTTAATACACATTTTAAGAAAGAAAAAATTACAATATCTAACATTTTATGAAAATAATAAATGTAAAAAGAAATAAACATATGTTACCTATAATATTAGGCCTTTGCAAATGGATTTTTTTCCCAAATTCATTCATCATGATCGTTATTTATTGCACAAACCATGTCTTCAACATGCAGATCATTATGTTCTGATAATATTTCCATGGAAGTAGGTATCTCACATAAATCAGCATCTTCATCAAGTTGATCATCACCAACATATTGTTTTTCCCTTGTAAAACAATAGACCATTTCATATCTGATTGATCAACTACATAGAAAATCTGTTTTGCATGTGTTTCCATTATAAAAGAATCCGTTGTGTCTTCTAGTATATTCATATTAACAACTGTCAATCCAAATTCATCATGTATGACACTATTGTTACCGATAAACCATTTATATTTAAAAACAAAAACTTTAATTTTAAATTAATCAACCTCCCATATTTCTTCAATAACTCTATAACATACACTTGATGCAGAAATTGGGTTTTTGTCTTTAGAACTCGAAAAATGCATTGCTTCTGCAAACACCAATACAACACTATTTTGAGCTACACTTCTGTTGTCCCGAGATTTCATATAAAATGTATATCCATTAATGTCATAACTGGGTCATGTTATCACATTTAAACATAGACCACCCACTATACATCCTAATTTCTTTGATGCATATGATCTACCAAGCAAGGTCGTTTTAATCCATGACAAATATGTTTTTTTGTGCTCATTCAAAATCCACATTTCTTTCTTCTTTTGATGACACTGTTTCAGCTCATTAATATGCAATGTGATATATGGTTGAGCATCACCTATGTTATTATAGATGTATAATTCTAACATATTAACATGTTCAGCTGACAAAGATTTGAATCTACAGCCATGAATCCCATTTCCCTCATTATTAGATCGTTAATGGTGAGATGAAGGCTAACCTATGTGCTTCACTGCAGCCAAGTAGCTCGTACAAAAATCTGAAACCTCCTCAGAAATATAGTTTTCAACAATGGAGGCTTCTGGTCGATATGGATTCTTAACATACGCCATAAATATTTTCATATACCTTTCAAAAGGATACATCCAATAAAGATATATAGGTCTACAAATCTTTATTTCTTGAACTAGATGAATCATTAAATGCACCATTATATCAAAAAAAGATGTAGGAAAATACATTTCCAATTGACAAACTATATAAACTGCATCCTTTTCCAAAATGTTCAAAGCATTCACATCGATCACCTTATTACAAATTGAATTGAAAAAATAACACAACTTCATTATAGTCTTTCTGACACATATGGAAAATATTCCACACAATGAAATTGGTAGAAGTTGTTGTATCATGACGTGACATTCATGAGATTTCATACCTACCAACTTCAAATCCTTCAATGAGACAAAAAAAATTACATTTGAAGAATAACCTTGAGGCACTTTTATATTATGTAGACACTGAAAAAAGCTAATTTTCTCTCTCCTGGATAATGTATGACAAGATGGGGGAAGAAATGTTTGTCTTCCATTAGAAGTGGGAGCTAACTCAAAATGTATTCCCATTTATAGTATGTCTAATCTTGCATTCAACCCATATTTTGTCTTTACTTTAATATCTAACAATGTTCCAATCAAACTCTCACAGATATTCTTCTTCACATGCATGACATCAATATTATGTTTAACTTCATGATATCTCCAATATGGCAGCTCAAACAATATTGACCTTTTCATCCAAATATGTCTATCATTACCATATTTCTGTTTCTTTCCCAATGTCACAACAAGGTTTTCCACCCTCTCAAAATACACATAAGGGGATAAAGGTTTTGGAGCAATATCAAATTCGTGTGAGCAATTGAATGCCTTTTTTAGTTTTCTATAAGAGTAATATATTGGAAAAAACTTTTGATGACCCGTTCACACTATTTTCCTCCCACGATGCAATGAATTCTATTGTTCACAAATTGGACATGCTTTATGCCCATTAACACTATATCCAATCAAATTTCCATATACTAGGAAGTCATTTAGAGTGAACATAAGCACTACATGCAGCTGAAAATATTCCATTTTATAATAATCATACACCCTAATACCATCCTCCAATAAAAGTTTTAAATCGTCAATCAATGGTGACAATAAAACATCAATATCATTTCTCGTTTTCTTCGGACCAGAGATCATTATACTCAACATGACATATTTGCGCTTCATACAAACTTCAGGAGAGAGGTTGTAAATTAACAATAAAACAGTCCATGAACTATGTGTGCTACTGAGGTTTCGGTATGAATTCATTCCATCTCAGCACAAACCTGGTCTGAGATTTATAATTTCATTTCCAAATTTAGGATATTGCACATCAATTTTCTTCCATTATGGACTATCGTTTTGATGACGTATTTTTCCATCACATATCCACTCCTCAGCATGCAATCTTAATCTTTTTTCATCATGTGAATTAGAAAATAAACGTTTCAAATGATGAATTATTAGAAGATACCAAAATACCTTGTAAGGGATATTTGTAATCTCTACATCATCTTATAATTTTTCATTCAACTTATATCGTGGTGTCCCACATTTTGGACACTCTGACAGAAATTCATATTCCTTCTTATATATCATACAGTTATTCAGACAGGCATGTATTTTCTTGTATCCCAATCCCATCATGTATAATATTTTCTTGTCCTTATTATGTGAATATGGAAGATCGTTATCTTTTGGAAGAATGTCTTTCATCAATTGTAGTAGCTCTGTAAAACTTTTATCACTCCATCCATGTTTCACCTTCAGGTTAATCAATCTTAACACCGCTGACAAAACCATAAAATCCATACAACCAGGATATAGTGGATTTTCAGCATCACCATATATACGTGCAACTATCGGTTCTATCTCAATTTCTTCTTCTACAATATCATGAATCATTTCTTCAATTCCATCAGAGTTACCATCTTTCAAATCATCATCATCAGTAGATCTGACATTCTGTCCAGTTTCACCCTGCCAATCCAAGGGTTGTAACTTGGATTAAAACCATGAAAAATCAGATGATCTTTGATCTCTCTACTTTTCAACTTCTTCATATTCAAACATATCAGGCATTGACAGATAAAAAAATGTCACTTCTTGGAATATTTCATTTAGAAAATTCCAAAAAGGCATCAACACCATCCTCATATTCATTACTCATTCGATGTAATGTAATCCAACTTTGACTCATTATTAACCTATAACAAATATCAAAATTATACATCTTATTAAGATAAGAAAAATATAGATTTATATGAAAAATATCATAATTTGAATGTAAAAACAATTTTGAAATATAAAAAAAATCTATGCGTATTTGAATTAATATATATACATTAAATCATTTTAAAAAGAAAATATAGTTAGATATAACAGTTTTAAATTCAACTTGGATCCTTTCTTCTTAAGGTACACAAAGAATACATCCTGGTGCAACTGGATACCAAATTCTCCCATCTGTAAAAAAGAAATATGAAGTATAAATATTAAAATATGTATACATTCACTACTAAAAATTACACAGATCCCAACGATTTGAAACCATTGGGATAACCTCTGAAACTATTGGGTACCTAACGGTTTCACACACTGTTGGCATGATGGTCGTTGCAATAGCCCTATACCAATGATTCTACAGGAACTGTTGGTATAGACTACATGAGGTTAAGATATTCCAATGGTTTCAATGAAAACGTTGGCATATATATATATATATCAAGAGGGTGTACAAGGGTGTTGGGGGCTGTCCAGGGGGGCTGGCCACGAGGGTAGGGGTTGTCCAGGGTGTCAAGGGGGTGGGAGTGTCCAGGTGGTGGGGGCTGTACAGGGGGTGGGGGTTGTCCATGGGGATGGGCAGTGTCCAGGGGGTGGGGGAGTGGTGTCCATGGGTGAGGGGCTATCAAACCCCCTACCCCATTGGACACCCCCACCCCCTTGGACACCCCCTGGACACCACCACCCCCTGGATTGCCCCACTACACCCTAAACAACACTCCCACCCCTCTAGATAGCTCCCAACCCTCTGGATATCCCCCCTACCCCCTTGGATAGCCCACTCACCCCCTGGACACCACCCCCACCCCTAGACACCCCTACCCCCTTAGACAGCCCCCTCACCCCTAGACACCACCACCTACCCCCTTGGACAGCCCAACCTACTTGGGCAGCCCCCACATCCCCCTGGACACCACCCTACCCCCTTTGACACCCCCTAGACACCCCCACCCCTTTGGACAGCCCCCCACCTCCTGGACAACCCCCCACCCCTATAGACATCCCCCCACCCCCTGGACACCCCACCCCCTTGGACAGCCCCTGCACCCACCTAGAAACCACCCCCACCCCCTTTGACGCCCCTTGGGAACCCCCACCCCTCTGGATATCCCCCCACCCCCTAGACAGCCCCCACCCCTCTAGACATCTCCCACCCCCGGACACTCCCACCCACTGGACACCCCCTAAACAGCCCCCACCCCTCTAGACATCTCCCACCCCTGGACACACCCACCCACTGGACACCCCCTACCCCCTTGGACAACCCACTCACCCACTTAAACACCCCCCCTGGACACCCCTACCCACATGGACATCCCCCTCACCCCTGGACACCACCCCCACCACCTTGGACACCCCAACCCCCTTAAACAGCCCCCCCCCCCCCTGGACACCCCCCCACCCCCTTTGACACCCCCTGGACATCCCCACCCCCTGGACAGCCCCCCACCCCTCTAGATGGCCCCCACCCCTTTGACACCCCCTATACGTGCACACACACATGATGGAACACACAAAAATCATAAAGTTTCATGATATCACTTCCATGGTTTCTTTTATCAGAAAATAATTTAGCATACTATAAATGAAAACTATGAAACTTACCATGATAGAAAGAAAAAATATAGAAAAATAACATCTCAAAAAATTAGTTTAGGTCATCGTGACAAATAAAAACTAAAACTGATCTTTTTGAACCTTACTTGAGTGTTGCGAGTTGAACTGATAGATCTGGTGACAATAAAGATGATGACTGATGTTGGAAAAATGAGGCTGCAGGTCACGACTATGAATAATCCTTTCTAGGTTTTTCACGCGGGAGAGATGAGCCACAGGTCCCCAGATCGAAGAAAATAGAATGACTGAATACGGGGAATGATAAATCATTTAAAAGGTTTATCATGTCGGTTATTTTATAACCGACATGATAAATAATTTTCTTATGTTTATAACATTGGTTTTTTAATAACCTATGTAGAAAAGAATTTATCACATCGGTTATTTTATAACCGATGTGATAAATGGAACTTTATCATGTCGGTTCTTTTGATAACAGACGTGATAAATTTCCAATATTTCCTTTATCACGTTGGTTATTTTATAACTGACGTGATAAATCACCCAGATTGGATTTTCATGGTGGTTATAAAATAACCGACGTGATAAAGATAATCTCAGTATTTTTTACGTCTGATATTTTATAACCATCGTAAAAAAATGGATTCTTATTGATCTATCATGTTGGTTATTAAATAACTAACTTGATAAATTGATTTTTACAGCTTTGCACATCAGTTATATAGAACTAACGTGAAAAATACTGACGTGTAAAACGTTTTTTCAACTAGTGCCAAGGGAGACATGATCCCAATTGATCACATGTCATGGACTGAGATGATACTTCTTTAGTTGAGAAACATGGAAGGTGTTATGAAGAACACTGAATATCGATGGTGATGCTAACTAGTACACAACAATTCCAATCCGTTCTATAACCTCGAACAGTCCCACATACCATGGCACTAACTTCCCTTGTTTACCTAAGCATTGTTTTCCAATTTTCAGCGACACCTTTGAGAAAATATTGTTACTAACATCAATAGATAAGGGTCAGATATTTTTATATGTGTACAACATCTGTTTTCATTGAGACGTAGCCATCCTCTATCAGATCATCTGAATTTTCTCTGTATTGTCTTGAATAAGGCTAGGACCAATCAAATATGTCTATCCTATTTCCACCCAACAAAGAGGAGAACAAAAAAGATGAACATACTAAGCCTTAAACAGTGTCATACATGTTGTCACATGATAACTATTATAATATAATTCAACCAAAGATATATGATATTCCCATGAACCACCAAAGTCCATGACACACACTCTGAGAATATCTTCCATTTTTTGAATAGTGTGTTCTGACTGTCCATCTTCCCATGGATGATATGTTGTACTCATAGTCAATTGACTTCCAAGAGCCTATTTTAACAATATCCAAAATCGAGAAGTGAAATAAGGATCTCTGTTAGATATAATTAAAGATGTAAATCCATGTAATCTGACCACTTCTTGAATATACAATTTTGTAAAGTCTTCCCCCATGTTGGGTTCTCTAATAGGGGTAATGTGTGCCAAATTGGTATGTATATATTCTACTACCCATATAACATCATGTTTCCATAACATTCTAGGAAATCCTATAACTAAATATATTGTAATATTCTCCCACTTCCATACAGGTATAGGTATAGTTTGTAGAATACCAGCTATCATTTGATGCTCTTATTTTACCAGTTGGAAAGTTAGGAATTCTGTCACATTGTATGCAATATTATGCTTCATACCTGTCCGCCATAAATGTTCCTTTGTGTCCTTGTACATTTTTTGAACACCTGGATGAATGAACCATTTTGAAAGGTGTTATGCCAAAAGGATTTTTTCCTAACAAGAATGAGGAACTATAATTAGATTATGAAATAATAACAGAGTTTGGATCTTTTGTTTAGTCATCAAAAGTCTCCCCACAATTTAGGTTTGACATAATGATGATATAATCAGAATATACTATTTGATCTTCTTTTACCAACTTTATCTAGTCCCTAAATATAATTATTGTAAAGAAACCTCCATGATTATCCTGTAGAAAACATTCTAAATGCATATCAAAAAGCATATAACATTTTTTCTATAGGAGGATATATGACCCTCTGTAGCATAATGTTGTTATTCATTTTGTATTTTTTTTGGAAATGCACATCATGCCTCATAATGAAAATATAGTAGATGAAGGTACTTTATGCATTATTTTCTAGTAGGGCTAGCAGTAGTGAAATATGTTAAATAGCATAATAGGGAGTGTAATTTGTTTTGATGGAGATCATGCTGAACAACTCATTTATATTTTTGGAGTAGCTAAAATCCATGATCATGGATCATGTATATGAGATCAATGTGAGTAGTGTGCTTCCTGATCGAGCCCAATTAAATCAGTAAAACATTGGGAAAAAATTATCCATGTGATTAGTATAACCAATCCACTTTTTTAAGTTATTAATTTAGTTAATCTTTTTTAATCTATAATTTATCCATGTTTTTTATTCAAAGATCACTAAGTTTGTAATCTTTTCTTCAAAATGTCACTAATTCATCCATGTTTTTAAAAAATATTTTTATTTAAGACATTTTTTAATAATTGGAACAAAATAAAAAATTAACCATGTTTTAAATAAATATAGCTAAAAAAGCATCATTAAATTCTTATTTTATTATAGTGTAGTGTTGGTCCATGATTTTTGGGTTGTAATTGAAGATAAATACCCTCCCTTGGGAGATACCATGAATGTTATGTATTGATGGAATTATATTCTTATCTATGTACTATATTTTTCCTTCTAATTTGAATATGAAGGGTGGTAAGGTTTTTGTAAAGGGTTGTTTCCAGGTATAAGGGGAATGCTTCTGATTAAACCATAGGATGTAGCTCCACAAGAATTTATGAAAGTGAAAACACAGTTTTGGAATGAATCCATGCACCAATGCCCGAAACATAAAAATGAACCGATCCTGAATTAATACACTATTACACTCTCCTTTCAAACAATGTAAAAAATATCAATAGAAAAAAAAGAAGAATGAAACACAAGACAACAAACAACACAAGATATTACATGGTTTAGACTCATGTCCTAATGCATAGAGAAAATGATGATTTAATTTTATTCAAAGAAAAATAGGATGATTACAACTCTAAGAACATAACAATCACAAGTGACCGACTCTCCTTAAATAGTAGTGCTCAAATGGAACTTCCGTTTGATGTCACCATTTGATTTATATGGAATGAGATCCACCTGAACTTATCTTCTTAAATGACCCTCTATTCAGTCAACTATCTCCATTGCCTTAGCTGTCCCTCCCAATTAACAGTGCTATCTTCCAAAGATCTCACAATTCCTAAGTTTTTTCTGTACTCCTCCAATAAGAATTTTATGATGTATTGACTTTCGGTAACACCTTACAGTTTAGAATCTAGTCCACCCAACTTCTGGTCATCCGAAAATTGCTGCTACCATTCCACCATCACTTCATGTTTTAGAAATTTAGCCTTATAATTTTCTCCTTTTGTTGGTCTAGTTTTTTTATCTTGAATATGGTTTCCACAATTTGACCATAGTTCCACAATCTCCCACTTGGAAATCATATTTATAGGCTCCACAACCGAGCCCCCCTTCAACTTTGGAAAAGCACCATTTATTCTCACGAAGAAACAACATGGTTTACCACCAAATATTTTAGTTATCCTAGTCTGACTGAGGTACATCATCATCTCAAGATATACCAAGTAACCTCATTCATCAATGTGTCTATTGGATTCCAACCTTATTCAATCTTCCATAGGTTTTTCTCCCCATCCTCTAATAGCTTCCAAATAAAGTGAAGCCTCAAGTGAATGTGCTTCATTTTAGAATGAAAAATTGGATTCTTTGCTAAGTGAGTTGCAATTTTTGAATCACAAAAGTGCCTCCCATCACCTTTCCTCCTTCAAATATCCTCCACAAAACCCTTCATACAAATCAAATCCTTTCTTACTTTTTTCAAAGAAATATACTCAGCTTATATTGTTGAGAGAGTGACAATTGGTTGATTTTTTGGACATCCAAATCATTTTTGTTCTACTGAATGTAGACACATATTTGGATGTGATCTTCTATGAGTCAGAATCTTCCCCAATGTTTGAAAATGAAAATACCTACAAAGGATCATCCTGAAGCAATGTACCAAGCTTCCAAAACCCATCAGGTACTAAATAATCCATTTCACCACCTACCCTTTAGGGGTTCAACATGTATCTGTTGATGACTCCCACTTCCAATGCAATGTCTGGGCAAGTACAAACCATGAAATACATCAACCTTTTGACAAATGATGTATATTGTACTGTAACACCCTGTCCCTCCTCATTGTCTTGAGAAGAGGAAAAATTTCAGAGGCCTTAGGTTATATCCCTAGGACACTAAAGGTTGGAAATAAATGCTAAGGGATTAAGAGAACATTGAGGAAAAATTTTCCCTAAGAACCCACACAACCTGTCAAAAAAGATATGACATAAAAGACAAACTAAATGATTCATGAGAAAATAATCACATAACTCAAACAAATCCCAATACATGAACAAAAATACAAGTAAAACGAAAAAGAAATAAAGGTGCAAGGAAAATACTTTAAATAGAAAGACATTATCACCAAAGTGGTACCATCCCAGACCAAGATACAGACACTTCCCAAATTCATCTTTAGCAATCAAACCATGATGTTAAGGATCGCCAATATAGAAGTACAAAACAGGACCCTTCCCTGTATCTCGGTAGATGAAATCAGTAAATGCACCAATGTTTTCAATAAGGGAGTTAATATATACTCAGTAATATTTTCTTAATGTATTCCCAATATTGGACATTAGGACATGAATAAGTTAGCATGTTTTATATAAAATAGAAAAGGGAAGAAAAAAATTTATATCAAAACCATAAACAACTTTCATGGAAAACATTAAATAAAATTTTTCAAAGAATTTATTATTATTTGGCATAATTATTCCAATTCCACACTCTTTCACACACATGATGCATGTAACCATGCTCCTACCTATAATCGCGAGTGTTGAGTCACCCTATCACTAATCCATCACTTGGTGACCCAATTTGACAGTGGTAGTTCTGACCATGATCTTTCCCAATTTTATCATTAATTGATGGTGGTACTTTCAACAATTACCCACCCCATATGAACATGAACACACACCAACAATTTTATTAAATATTTCCAATAAAACATTTATTTAACCAAAATATAATCTTTCAAAGCCCATCCATTTGAAATCAAATCAAATAGGGGTTGTCCAAATAAATTCCCACAAGATTTTTTGAATAAGCATGAACATAGTTTAGAAAAGATCAAGACAAAAAGTTACAGAATGATAGAGTGGGAGAGAAGTCACCTGCCTCAATTACATTTGCACAAAGGATCTTAAGCAATTATACAAATCAACTGCTTCCTTCCATTCCTCTATCAAAACCCAAGAAGATATCATTACCAAAAATCCAAAACCATAGTCTCGGTTCTACCCACCGATCTAGGTTTCTAAGAGAAACAAATAAAGGAGATCCAGGATGTGAAAGGAGGAGACACTAACCACTAATTCCATAAAAAACACTCAAATATTCATTTTGAATAGAGTTTGGACATCGAAAATCATCAGAAATCACCTAGGGTATCCTTGGATATTAAGAGGGAGAACAGAATGTAGAATGAGAAATATTACACCCATAGGCTGGCTAAAAATGGATGGGCATGAAATATTCATGATATAAAAGGGTTTCACTCCGTTAAATCCTCAAGAGACCACTTACGCCGATATTTGTGTAACCTTATTTTTTTCAAGAGTAATCAATTTAATGATGTGAATGGTTTTCACATCCTTCATAGCCAAGGTGAAACCATTCATGATTTAAAATGTTTCATGAAATCTACCATGAAAAATTCATGATGTGTAACCCATTCGCGACGTGAATGTTTCCTGTAAAAATTTCCAACAACCAGACCCCAAGCTCTCCTCCTCTTATACCAATGAGCACTTTAGTTAAAAATTCCAACAACTTCAAACATAAAAGAACAACCATAAAGAAATGACATACCTCAAACTAGGGGGTGATAAATTTTCCCCACCATTGATATTTTCATCCTCGGTAAGTTGGAACAAATTAGGCCATTGACCCCACATAAACTTTTCTCGTTCCCATGTTTCCTATTGAACCTGACCATGCTTCCATAGTACTCACAAGGAGATATATATCCCTCGAAGGGTCTTTTCCTAAATTTCCAAAACACATATCAGTTCATGGTTAAAATTATTATATGCCTCAAGGGTAACATGATCCCAACTGATCACATGTCATGGATCAAGATGATACTTCTTTTGGATGAGAAACATAGAAAGATTTATGAAAAACACTTAATATTAGTGGTAATTCTAACTGGAAAAAAATAATTCCAATCTATTCTATAACCTCGAATAGTCCCACAAACCATGGCACTAACGTCCCTTGTCTAACTTAGAGTTGATGTCCAATTTTTGGTGACCCCTTCAAGAAAACAAGTTTAACGACATCAAAAGATAAAGGTCGATGATGGTTATCTGTGTATGAATTATTTCTTCTTTGAGACGTATTCATCCACTATCGGATCATCTAAATTTTCTTTGTTGTCTCATGAATAAGACTAAGACCAATCAAATATGTCTCTCTTGTTTCCACCTATCATAGAGGAGAATAACAAAGATGACCATATAAAGCCTCAAATGGAAGCATTCGTATTGTTAACTAATAAGTGTTGTTATAGGATAATTCAACCAAAGGCATATGATCCTCTCATGAACCACCAAATTCCATGACTCATGCTATGAGAATATCTTCCATTTTCTGAATACTGTGTTCTGACTCTCCATCTTCCCTTGGATGATATGTTGTGCTCATCGTCAATTGACTTCCAAGATCCTATTGTAATGATCACAAAAATCAAGAAGTTAAACAGGTATCTCTATTAGATACAATTGAAATTGGAAATCCATGTAATTTGACCACTTCTCAGATATAAAATTTTTCCAAGTCCTCCACCATGTTGGATCCTCTAATAGGGGTAATGTGTGCTAAATTGGTATGTCTATCTACTACTAGCCATATAAAATCATGTTTCCAAAACGTTCTTATAAATCCTATGAAGAAATCTATTTTAATATGATCCCACTTTTATATAGGTATAGGCATAATCTTTATCATACCATAAAGCCTTTGATGCTCTTCTTTTACCTATTGGAAAGTTAGAAATTTCATCACATAGTTTCCAGTATTACATTTCATACATGCCCACTAGAAATGGGCCTTCATCGCCTTGTACATTTTCTGAACACCTGGATGAATGACCCATTTTGAATGGTGGTATGAAAAAAAGGAGTTTCCAAAAAATACTGAGGAACTACAATTTGATTATGAAATAACAACATAGAGTTTAGATCTTCTATCCATTCATCAAAAGTATCCCCGCCATTTAGGTTTGACATAATGATGATACAATCAGAATATTCTATCTAATCTTCTTTTACCAACTTTATCAAGCTCATATCAAGAATTATTGGAAAGAAACCTACATGATCATCCTATAAAACACAATCTAAATTCATATCAACAATCATACTCCTCAACTTCCATTGGTCACAAGATTCTCATACCACTTCATTGTATGATTTCTAACTCAATGCATATGCTACATATTTCCCTTTATTGGGTGTGTATACCAAGTTGAAATCAAACATCTGGTGGTACTCCATCCATGTTAATTACCTCAAGTTCATGTCTCACTAATAAAATTTGTATTTCAAACTCTTATGGTCAGTGATAATTATGACTTTTATCCAAATAGGTAATGCATCCAAGTCTTTATGGAATTCAGAAAAACAACTAATTCCATGTCGTGTGTATGATAATTATTATCATAAACTCACAAATACCTCAAACCATCAGCCACCACAAGGTCTCCGTACATGATAGCACAACCAATACTATATTTAGATGCATCAAAATATACTACATAGTTTTTATCTAGTAATGAGAAGATTAGGATGAGTTACTGAGGTTAGATGAGTCTTATGTTCAAAAAATAATTTTTGAAATTCATCATTCCATATGAATGGAACACATTTTCATGTTAGAGTAGTCATGGGAGAAGAAATCATTGATAAATCCCAAACAAAGTGGCGATAATATCCTGTTAATCCCAAAAAACTACGTGGCTCAAAAATATTCTTTGGTTTCCTCCAAGATACTACTTCTTATATCTTATCATGGCCAACTAAAATTTCTTCTTTAGAAATGACATGATTGAGGAAATGAACTTCTTGGATCCGAAAGTCCCACTTTGAAAACTTAGCATACAAATGATGTTCCTGCAATGTACTCAATACACTTTCCTAGTTCTCTTTGTGGTTATTTGTGTTTCAAGAGTATACCAGAATATCATCAACAAATAGAACAAAAAAGGAGTCGAGATACCAGTGGAATATACGATTCATCAAAACCATGAAAACTGCTAAATCATTCATCGTGACAAAAGGCATGAAGACATTTTCAAAATGTCCATAACAACTCCAAAATGATGTCTTTAGAGTGCTATATATTCGGAATCAAAGATGATGATATCCTGATTATAGATCAATTTTAGATAATCACTTGGATCCTTTTAATTGATCAAACATATCATCTTTTCAAGGAATTGGACACTGATTTTTAATCATCATTTGATTAATATTATGATAATCTATATACAAGCAGAGAGTTCCATATGTATTTTTTATAAATAAAACTAGTGCAGCCCAAGGAGATGTACTAGGTTTGATAAAGCCTTTAATTTCCAACTACTCTAGATGGAATTTTAATTCCTGTAGCTTAGTCAGAGATATTCTTTAAGGTGGTAAAGAAATAGGGTCTATTCCCAAGAATAGGGTGATAGTAAATTCTATTTCCTTTTTATGTGGTAACCCAGAGAATTTTTTGGGGGGAAAATCCAGGAATAGATCCACTATTTCTGGAATAATTCCATTCCTTGTTTCATCAGCTACACTCAAGTCCATTATTTCTAATTGGCTAGAAATGGTTTCGTCAACTTCCACTAAAGGTTCTCCTCTGCTTTCATTTATATCCCAAACACCCTTGAAAAGGTGAAGGACTCAATCTGGGGATGTAAATGTTACTTGTTGCGCGTAGCAGTCGATATGGGATTTAAATCTTACCAGCCAGTCCATACTAAATATAAAATAAAAAACATCCATATCTAGGATTGTAAACTCCCCTAGAAATTGTGTTGTATCTATGATAATGGAACATATTAGGAATTTAAAATATTTTTTCTCTATATTTACAAGGGGTGTTATGATACTCATGACATAAGCAATAATTTCCACATATAATCCCATTGTTTAACCATATAAGAAGCAATGAAATAATGTGATGTGCCAGTATCAAACATGATATTCATGAGAGTTGAATTCAAAATAATGGAACCTCACACCATAGAGGGACTTGTTTTCTCACTTGAAATATCCTATTATTCTCCATATAACCATCGATCAACTATAATAGGATAGATTTTTTGTCCCTATTGAGGTTTCAATTGAACAACTGAGGTGTTCCTAGAAACATCTTCGTTTAGCTCTGCCTATGGATGCAAACTAGACTAATGGGATTATTTTGTCTGAGCATACAAAAGATGAGGCTGAGTTGAGCATGTTCCACCTATTGATCTTATAATTTTCTGATAATAATTCTTGATATTCCCTTTCTTTATACAATAATAAAATTTCCTTTATATTGAAGTATATTCTTTCTTTATGTGTGTTAATGAACCACACTGAAAATGATATGTTTTAACATAAGATATTTTAGAAAAATTAATTGATTATCTAGTTTGAGATTGAGGTGTGATACCTCCACAATATTATACATCCCTCATTTTATTATTTCCAACACCAGATTTAAAACCTATCCCTATAGGCAAAAACAGACTACCTCCCACACGATTCCCAACAAGATCCTTTTTTTCCACTATTTCCATGTTCACCATCTTCATATAATCTATAACACAAAGAAAAAAATCTTATATCTAATCTCTGGTTTCAATCCCAACTCAACGATATGTGCCTTCAAGGATGCACTCACAACTACTTATAAGGTAAAATGAACTATGTTCATAAACATAGCTCCATACTCTTTCACAAATATGTTTTCTTACTTCATGATGAAGAAATATATTATTCTTTCTATTTTGAATATGTAGGGATAAAATTGTTTATTAAAAAATTACTCAAAATCCTCCCACATTAGTCCTTGGTCAGCTTTAGCTTGGAAATATAAATCCCACCATTTTCGTGCAAGATATTTCAATATATAGGTTTCCAATTTAATCTTCAACTCCTATGATGTACCAAGAAAATTAAAGATTCTATTTATTTTGTTGAGACACACCTCTTCTTTTTCAGGTTCAGAATCCACTCAAAATATAGGTGGATTCTACTTATGAAATTTCACCAAATAATACACTTGCCTCAATTTATCATTTCAATTTCCTCTTTCAACATATTGAAATGATTTCACAATACTCTATACAAGTTGTTGGTTCACATGTGGCTCAGGTGAAACCACATTATCTGTAGCTTATTCCTATTGATTTCTACAATCTCTTCCTGGATCCATTTCAATAAAAATACAATACCCCATTTAAAAAATTTCTCTCTAAGAATTGAAGGTTTTAATAAAATACAAAACATTATAAACAATTATCATCACTATGTGTAACAACTAGTGAAACCATCAATTCAATAATAACCCATTTTAACCATTTTCTAAAATCATTTAAACAAAATATGAACAATGCGGTCCTAGTGGTAAGTCTTTATACTAATTCATGATATGAAACACTCATTTAATAAACCCATAATGATGAGATAACAACATTATTAGAAGTTTCTTAAAAAAATTTGTACTTGGACACCCTGGTAACTTGAAGTTCATCATAACAAGGTTAGCTACATATTTTTAAGCTATACATTTCATGTTATGACAATATTATCTCCTTTTTACCAACCCAACTCAAAGACTCAACAAACTGATACCATTTGTAACACTATACCCCTCTTAATTTTCTTGAGAAGAAGAAAAGTGCCATTGGCCTTAGGTGATATCCCTAGATACCAAAGGCTTACAATAAATGCCAAGAACTCAAGAGAATTTCATGCAATGATTTTTCTTAAGAACCCACCCATCATATCAAGAAAGATACCACATCCAAGAAAAACTAAATGATGCATGAACCAATAATCAAATAACTCAATAAAATCCCAATACATGAAAAAAAAATCAGAGTATAATGAAAAAGAAATAAAGGTTCAAGGCTATTAATCCAAATAGAAAGACATTGAAAACAAAGTGGAACCATCCCAGACCAAGATGAAGACACTTCTAAGATCCAGCTTCAGCAACCAAACCATGATGTCAAGGATCGCCACTAGAGAAGTACGAAATAGAACCCTTCCCTATATCTAAGTTGACAAAATATACAAACACACCAAAGTAAACAAATAGGGGGTGAGTATATCACTCAGTAGTATTTTTCCAATGAATTTACAAAACATGACACTAGGTGAAGAATAGGTTATCACATTTTATATAAAACAGATGAAGAGCAGCTCAATAATTTAAATCAAAACCATAAGAAACTTTCACGGAAAACATTAAATAAATATTTTCAAACAAATTCTTAGTATTTGACATAATCATTAAAATTCCACACCCATGCACACACGCGATTCATGAAACCATGAACCACCCTATATTCATGAGTGGTGAGTAATCCTATCACCAAGTCGTCACTTGGTTACCCAAGTTGACAGTGGCACTTCCATCCATGATCCTTTCCAAGTTTATCATTAATTAATGGAAGTAATTCCTACCATTACCCATCCTATATGAACATGAACACACCCTAACACATTTATTCCAAATTTCCTATAAAACATTTATTTAACCAAAATACAAACTTTTAAAACCCACCCTTAGGAAATCACAACCAACAGGGGTTTTCTAAATAAATTTCCACAAGAGATTTCCAACAAGAACGAACATAGTTTAGGAAAGATCAAGAAAACAAGTTCTTGACCAGTAGAGTGGGATAGAATCCTCCTACCTTGATTACATTTTTATAAAGGATCTTCAAAAATTATACAAATCAAACTCTTCCTTCCATTACTCTACCAAAACCCAAGAAGATGTCATTAACATAGATCCAAACCCATAGATTTAGTCCTAATAACTAATCTTGGGTTCCATGAAAAAAAATCAAGGATATCCATGATGATAAAGAATAAAGAGACCCTAGCATTTTATTCCACAAACAAACACTCAATTTTTTTTTGAAAATTGAGATCAAACATCAAAAATCATCAGAAATTTCCTAAGGAAGCCCTAAAAGTCAAGAGGGGGAACATAATGCTGAATGAGAAATTGTACACCCATTGGCTGGCTAAAAATGGTTGGGCCTGAAAGATTCATGATATGAAGGGGTTTCACATCGTGAATTCCTTAAGAGAACACTTAAACCACTTTTTTCACAACCTCTGATTATTTCTCAAGGGAAATTGATCTCATGAACTAAATAGTTTTCATACCCTGCATGGACAAGGAAACACTAGTCACGCTTTGAAATGTTTCACGCCATCTATCACCAAAAAATTCATGACATGAAACCCTTTCATGATGTGAATTTTTCCTGCCAAAATCTCCAATATTCAGACCTCAAACTCTCCTCCTCTTATACCAATGAATGCTTCAAGTTAAACATTCGAACAACTTTAAACATAAATGAAAAGGCATAAAAAGATGTCATACCTCAAAATGAGGGTGCTATAGGTACTTTTTCCATGTCACCAACTTCTGCATCTATTCAAGATGTCTTCCCCTTACTTAGATTAGAATGTGTGGATATGGTTTTTCTCTTTGATTTTGCTTCACTCATTCCAAATAATTCCACCACCTTCCATATATAATCTCCCTAAGTCAGGTAAATTGTACCAGAACTTTGGTCTCATAAAATTCACATCCCCAAAATATGTTTTCTAATCCAAGGTATTTCATCTCAATGCTTCTAAAAAAACTCATCCTTCATCTTATTGATCCTTTCTTTCACCTGAACCTCTATAAAGATGCCATCCATATAATATAGAAGGATGACTAAACTCACATCATTAAACACATTTCGGTAATAGGAATGATCATCATTACTCCAGATGAAAATTTGTTCTAATATTAAATCATTGAACTTTTGATTATAATTTCATGGTTCCTGATTTAGTCCATAAAGACTACACCTTATATTTCACACAATATTATTATTCTGATGTTTTTTTAAAACCCTCTGGTTTTTCCATAAATATTATTCTTCTAAGTCCTCATGAAGAAATTCCATCTTCTTATACATTTTATCTAGATACAATCTTTCAAAAGAAACCTTGATTAACACAGTTGGATAGTTGTATGATTTACTATGAGAGGAAAAATATCAAAGAAATTAAATCCTTCCATTTTCTGAAACCCTTATAACTAGCCCAACCTTGTACTTATTACTACCACTTGTCTCTTCCTTCAGTTGAAAAGACCACTTGTTTTTCAAGTCTTTTACCCAATGGGTCATCCTGTCAACTACCATGTTTTAAACACACATAGTGAATCATGTTCATACCTTATAGCTAACTCACATTGATTATAATGTTCTAAACTCATTAAATTATCTAGGCTCTTAGAATATCCATCATATATTAGAAGAAAACAATGAAAAGTAATTTTATACCTTTACACTTGATGCCTCTCTATAGTAGACCTCCATAATTTTCTCTACAGTTGAGATCCTTACGGTACTGTAACTTCTAGAGTATGATATTTTGTTTCTTGATCTTCCATGATACTTGAAATATTTGGTACTTTAGGCCTTAGAAACACAATTGGAATCTAAAATACCTTTGAATCCATATCAGGTTGGTTTGGTGTTTCTAGAACTACCATGCTTCCTAGATTTCCTGAAATGTTTGTAACTTCTATGTACATATCTAGGTGAACCTCATATTTTGATGATACTTTGTTCTGATAAGAATTTACTACTTTATTTCAATCCTTACACAAAATCCCATCTTTTAAGATTACATTTTGACTCCTAAATAACATTTGAAGGATATTATCCCAAAGTTGAAACCAAATTCTTCATCACTATAACACATAAAGTAACATGATTAAGACCTAGACTCTTGCTTTTATCATCCTTAGAATCAATATAAACAGAATATATCCTGACAAAAACTCTAAGATGATTGAATTTGACCTTCCTTTCATACCAATAAAATTTTGGTAGTTACTACCCAATTGGAGAATATAAACTCTAATTGATTAAATAGGCAGTACAGTTCACTACTTCCATTCAAAACACATTGGGGAACCTTTTTTGAATCCTCATGCTCCTAGATTTCTCCATCAAAGTGTAGCTCATTATTTCTATAACCACATTGTGTTCTGGGGTCCCTGTCATGATCTTATCAAAACAAGTCCACTTCCTTCTACAAAACCATTAGAACCCCTACTTCTACATTCACCACCATTGTCCTACCATAAGTAAATCAACTTGATTTAATTCTCATTTTCCACCATGGACCTCCATTGGAAAAAAGTTCCAAAAAACCTCAAACTTTTTCCCTAGAAAGTAAACCCAAACTTTTTGTGTAGAATCATTGATGAAGTTCACATTAAAAATGAACATATGTGAGAGAACTCTAGAGCCTATCCCCAAAAAATCCATGACAGACAACTCTGACTTTCAGTGCTTTGGTGTTTTAATTTCTATTTGGAAGGAAAACTTATGCTGATTTATAAAGATACAATCCTATCACATTCCAAACTCTATGCTTTCATATTTTATTAATCCATTGGAAGTAATGATATTTGTCCCCTTATCACTGAGATACCCCCAATAGTCACGCTATAACTTAACGGAAGTTATTTATCTGAAATTATTTTCACATTTCGATCATATTCTAAGGTATAAACTCTTATACATCAATATTTCAATAAAAACCATGGATCTGTAAGAAATTTTCATGTTCCATAAACAAACATGAAGGGAAATCCTACATCATCATGTTTCCCAACAGAAATAAGGTTCTTCCATAGGTGTATAATATGTCACGCATTCTTCAACTCTAGCATGATTACATTCCTTGTCCAGATCGAGTCACTTCTTTTCCCCAAAATCTGAAGAGCTTTTCCTTTTAGAAGATGATCCTTTATAAGTCTTATAGAAGTATTATTTATCATACTCCCCATCTAAGAAGTTGAGCGGAATGAATCTCTAGAGACTATAACCTAAGACCCCAATGATGCGGCGACACTTAAGAGTAAACCATTCTTATATTCCAATATAGGGTTTGCAAACCCACTTATTGAAGTTTAATTTCTACAATTCTACCTCTAATCACAACAAGTTTTCTTTAGGTGGTCTTTCCTCTCATAATGACAAAAAAAGGGAGAACCATATTATAAACTACTCCTACCATAACTCCTACCACCTTTCCCTTTCCAATAAATTTTATATATTACGAATCTTCATATTCCTTATTTGTTATACATGTTCCTGGAAGATATGTGGATATCCTTATAATGAATTTATTTATTCAATATCAGTTCATGAACATCAGTAAATGACAAGTCATCCTTTCTAGTAGAATTACTTACAATGGTCACTATCGCATCTCATGATTCCAAGAGCGAAGATAGTAACAAAAATTCCCAAACTGAATTTATGATGGTCACATTCACTGAATCCAAATGAATTTAAATCATATTGAATTATTTAATATGATTGGATACAAACCTTCCTTTGGACATTCTCATGCCAAGTAGTCGCGTTATCAAGAACACTTTATTAGTTTTCATGGGATTATCATACATTTTATCTAAGTTATTCATAAGTTTTGATTCTATTTTACATTCTATAATGTTGTACACTATATTATAAGAAAGTTAAAATAAACTCAATATGAGTGATTTATTGTTGATAATCCTTCATTCCTCCCTTTTCATTTCTTACATTTTATCTCCAGTTAACATGTCATGAACCATCCCGATCCGTCTATTCATTGGATGCATGAGCCAACCTACAATAGGGCCTGAGGGGCATTCCTTATCCTGATGGGCTAGAAAAAGGTTCCCGGGAATCATATAAATCCAATGGGAAAAATTTCTACCTAAAAACAAGTAAAAGTAATAGCATAAAACTAATGAAAAACTAATATGACTCACCCATATCTTAGACATCCATTATGAATCAGATATGCAAAAATATGCCATAAAGAAGTAAAGAAAAGTAAAAAAACAATCTCTATTCTCACCTTAGTTTCCCTCCCCTATATATGAAAAGACACAAATCCACCTATAGAAAAAATTTCTTCGACCACCAGCAAATATCACTACCCTCTATTCATAGAAAGCAGTAAAATCCTAATTTTACAAAGCGAAAAAGAAAACTATAAATAAAAGTTGGCATACCTAAATCAATAAATACCCTAAATAGTGTGAAAATACTGAATAAAATCCTAAAATTGAAAATGATAGATAAGAGTGAGCTAAAGTTCAGTAGGCATGGAAAATAGAAACTAAACCCCATTTATAATCCTTAAAAAAGATCCATTTAGTTCTAGTTTTAACTATATTATTTAAATATAGGTTTTTAGTTCAAAACATATAAGGAAATAAAATTTCTAAATCCATTTTATAAACTTTACTTTTATTTTATTTAAATGAAAATAATCACATAGAAAAAATTTAACAGACATACACCCCATTTTATTCTTATTTCAAATTATTATTTAAAATAATCTAAAAGGGATTAAAAAATAACTAACACACACAATATTAATAGGAAGAGAAATATAGAAAACCCCTATGTTGTAAGACCCCAGAGTGCCCTGAGAGGGGAATGTTGAATAAACGGGTCAACTATTTATTTCAAAACAACAAATCTTGTTCCCACATTGGTAGGAACCTGTTAAACCTATATAATGGAATCATACAGTAATAAAACATTCACATGTAGATATACAACATAATAATTTTAATTCGTTCACCACTAAGGGATAGTCCAAGGATTATACATTGGCAATTTGTTACTCATACCAAAATACACTAATATTCACTAGTTGTGGAATATAGAAATTTAGACATAGTCACTCAATGTCAGACACATTGCTTTTACAAGATTTTAGGGATAACACACTAACTTCCTTTGAACACTTCCATTAACTCCCCCTAGCTCACTATTTTTGTGAAGTCTTACCTAGTTTAATGACATGAATGTTTCCTCATTAGAAGGAAATTTGAGTCTTTTTCAATTACTAGACTGAGACTCTTCTTGTATCAATGTCCTGAGTTGATGCACTTGAAAGCACTATTAACTTAAACCATATGTTCAACACCACTTTTCATGAATCTCTAATCATTCTCAAAACCTCCATTATGTTTCAAATAAATACCAATCTTTGAAAACCCACACACATTTGAGAAGATCCCAACCTTTTTGAAGCTTACAAACTTAATGGAACAAACTACCTTTTACAAATCTCACTACCTTCGAAGAACAAACTTCCTTCTTGAATTTTCCTACCTTTACAGAACAAAATGCCTCACGAAACTCATTACCTTCATAGAACACTAATTATTAGTGAAACTCCTAGTCTTCACGAAACTCCTATAACTCAAAATCATTGCTATTGGTTAATAATTAACTAGTCTTTTCACTATGCTCAAGATTGAATAGAATTCAGATTCCCAAAATATCCTAGCCTTCCCAAAATCAGAGTGATTCAGTTGTTTATCTGATTATTTTTATTTCAAATGAAGTGGGGGTAGTCGCATATTAATAGGCCCATCCTTTTGCGAAGATCTCATGCCCCTAGAAGGATTTTCCCAAACATCCAAAAATATTTTCGTGAATCTCCTCTATTTGAAAAACACTATATAAATTTAAACCATTCTCAATGATTTTTATAGTTTCATAGAATCATCATCATTCCATCGTGCATTCATGAAGATTCTTGTAGTTGTGTAGAATAACCATCATGCCATCATGTATTCACGAAGATCGTTCTCAATGATCGATATCTTTGTGAAACTCAGCCTTTGAAAAACCCAGTCTTCATGAAACTCATGACTTTACCATATTTGATATGTGACAATACTAGAAAACCACCATTCACGAAGCACGCTCCTTTATCCTGATTTTTAGCCCAAATTTTTTTCAAACACTGGGAAAAGATTCCACCTTCAACCATGTAGTCATCTTCTACTATAAGATCACTTTCCTTGAAAACTCCCTAATCAACCTAGTGTTGATTGATAACAAACACAAACTGGACTCCATTTTTAGTTGTGAATATACTTAGTTCCCATAATACCCCCTTTGGGTTTATTGGTAATCTGTAGATAAATTCAATAAAGCACCAACCTCAAACAAGAACCTAATATATGTGAAATAACCCATCCATCACTCTATGTCTGTGTGAGAAATATTAGTCTAGAAACCAAGAATGGAAAAAGATAATTTCATGCCGCTATAGAAAACAAACCAATCCTGATAAACAATACTAGATACTCATTGAATTTCACTTATCTCCACCTTTGGAAATAAAACCAAAGAACATGTATTTGTAAGTTTAGTTCTTGAAACAAACTCCCCCTAGACCATATCTCCCACATAAACCAAAATAAATTCCATAAATAGATTAAAAATAGTTAACACAAATGGGGAGAGGGGATGAACAATAACCACCTTAGGCACTGGGAGGTGTATTATCAGTTAGTTTGTGCTTCATCCACAATATTTGAGTGCATGAATTTATAGCAGAGATATACTTCACTTCAGCCTTACTAAGAGATGTGCTTTCTTGTGTCTCTTAAACAACCAATACATTTGTTTCTAATGAAGAATGATCCACCACTTATAAAATCTCTATACAAGAAATTTCTAGCCAAATTAGCATTAGAAAATGATGATAATTTTTTATATCTTCCTACTGCAAAGTAAAATCCAAAAATAAGTGTACCTAGAATATAGCTCATGATTCATTTAACTGATGGAAAATGCTCTTCCTTCAGATTAATTTGAAAGAGATCTTCTAATAATGTTTCAAATAGGATATGTTGATATCTTTTGGTCAAGTATAATAAGATTCAAATGATTCTACTATACAGTGTGGGGATCATAGATGTCCCATCATCATGCTTCCCAAGTTTTGTCCCAACTGAAATCAGAGTTCACATCGGTTTGGAGTCATGCATGTTGAATTTCTTCAGATTATATCTTATGTATATTTTCTAAGAAATAAATGTGTAATACTTATTTTGAACCACTAATATTTGCCTCATATTTTAAATTCAATCTTATTCAGATGAGAATACCAATCTCATAGTGACGTATTCATACCATAGAGAGCCTTCTGCGTGGTTCTGATAAAGTTTTATCAGTAGTGGTTTCCTCAAATGATTCTTCCTCTAAATCATCTTCTTTGTGTGATCCCTGACTATTCTAAAATCCTTACACTATTTCATCATCTGAATCTATCCCTTTATTACTGATCATAATACCTCATGAGATGAGAACACATTTACTTGTATCCATGTGTTATTCTCCTTCATTATAGGATGAATATACTAAATTTTATAAGAAAATTTAAAATATAATCAACCTAAAACTCATTTTCCAATTACATGATCTTCATGAAATTTACAGAATAATCAGTTTTGATAACAATTGAAATAATGATCCTACTATATTCTTAATCTTTCTTCATTTTCTCCCCCTAAATGGAAACACTTATCAAAATCTTTATAATGGTGGATATCATCAAGAATGGATTTAAAGAAATTTTAGTATAGAGAATACACCACAATAGATCTTCAACTTATGACTATACACATTGGATAACTTTCACAACATTAGAAAGGATAATCTTCTTGAACACTTGTTCTCTAAGATACCAGAAATAAGTTAAATCCAAGCTGGTACCTTGTTTATCATATTTTTCCATAATAGAACATAATTAGCTTCATAAAAATGATCCTCCATAATGTTTTATTTGAATAAAAAATTGAGGAATCATTTAAATATTATGACATCTTTATCATGGCTATCAAAAAATGATCTCCCTCACTACTTTTTAGGTTCTCCCCCTGAGAAATTTCTTAACATTTCAATTCACTTCATTATAAGAACAAATAAAATAAAAATAGTATGGTAATAAGGTGGATCCTCCTTGATTCATAAATGTGAAAAAATGGTTGAGATGATCTTCTTAACTAAGTCCCTCCATTTTCTATAGTATTCATGCTTTCACATCTGAACATCTGTTCTGATTTATGTTGTGGTAGAATGGATCTATTCACATTTTATTTTTGTTTGTGTATAAAATTTTTCTTCTTAAAAACCTTCATGGATGATATATTCTTACTCATATTAAGGACTTATTCTTGTCCTGGTAGTAAGGGTAAACAACCTTTTGCAATGTGACTGGATTTCTTGCATCTCTCGCACATAAATTCTTTAAAACAAGAGTTTCATTTTGTTTGAAAATTATAATAAGCTTTTTATTTATCAAGTAGAATCTTTTCTTTTTTCCTTTTACACCATCCTTATCCTATGAATCTTTATTTCTCCTTATTCTTTCCAAATGCTGTATCCAAATAACCAACATATCATTAGGATCTGTTGCAGCATGTTTGGATCTTCCACATAGGTTCTTATCAGTGTCATCCATCTTAGTGATTATTTTGGATGAACTACCCTTCAACTTCATGGATTTAGAATCTAAGGTCTTCTTAGCTTACTTACTTGAGATCTTATTGGGAGAATTTTTGTTCACAATATTCTCCTGATTTCTTCCCATGGTATATTCTTTATACTTAGACATCATTTGTGGTCTTATGTTCTTATCAACTTTGAATGCATGTTGAGATAAGCATGTACCAACATTGTGACCACTGACATTACATACACATAGGTTATCAAGATTCCCAAATCTATTTATTGAATATATATTTTGGACTTGTGGGTTTTTCTTATTCTTCTCTAGGTTTCTCCCCCTTGAAATAGGCTTCCTTTTTTCTTTTTTAATTTAGAGCATTGTACCAATGATCCAATGAACAATTACCAAATCTATTGTAGCACCAACATTGACCAAAAAACCTTGATCTCCTTATATCTTCGGTATAAGGTTTTTTGGATCTTCTTCATGAATTGTTGTGCTCTTTGTGGGAAAATAGATTCCATAATCTTCTTCCTATACACCCTATCATGGTGGTATGTTTATTATCTACTTTATTTATCCATATTTGTTTTGTATTTGTCTTACATACTACAGTATTTATGATAACAGTTTTAGAATATTTAATACAAGTTGGTATGGATGGTACATATTTCTTCTCATCTACTTGAGATATATCATGAAAATATGTCATTATCTTATTATCACATGTTCAAGGTATTTCAGCTTCATAATCCCTAAGTGAACATTCAGTATCTATAACAATAGTTTCCTTATTTTGTGAAGTCTCAACAATTTCATCTCAACATTGGAAAACTGAGCTTCCAAATCTAGAAATTTCATATTAAGGATGATTTTCTAGTCTTCAATCATAATAATCTTTTCTTCACAAGCCTTCTTTATTCTAAAAAATTTATCTTTATATAGTTTAACATTATTCTAAATCAAAGATTCATGTTCCTTGATCTTTTTGGATATTTATGCCTATTGTAAACCCTTGACATCAGTGTTATTTTTCAATTTCTATTTAATAACATGGATCTTTTATTAAAGATTATTTTTTACTCCCTCTTTCTCTATAACATATTTGAGGTATTTTTAGGAACTTATTTCAAGTTGCTTATTTTTTTCTTCAAAGGTTCCTACCTGTCTGGAGAGCTTTAAACATTCAATGATTTTTAATTTCAAGAAATTTTCCAAAAAATCGTCTTATCCTTATAGTTGTGTGATTTCTACTTGTATACATTTAAATAATACACAAACAAGGGTGGCTATTCTTAAGGAATATCATTCAGAAAAATTCTTAATCTATCAACTAAAAATTCTTGTGAGGTTGTAGATTTATAATCAACCCCACTTGTGCTATGATCCTTATTTTAAGGAAAATTTTCAAAGGTGATAAAAAAACCTTCTAATAACTTGAATATTTTGATTTACATAAGGTATATAGGTTTTACTTCTCTTTGGTGGAAACCCAAGCCACTTATTCCTTACATTCCAAGTCTGATCTATCTTCATTGTCAGAAACGCATGGAGAACCAGATACTACCACTTCTTTTGATAAGAGGGACTTATTCGACTTTCTATTTCCATTATTTTTCTTGTTCATCATGGTCTTGGTGGATATAGAATTACTCTATGAGATAATTGAATCTTCATCAAAAGTGCACTTCATTATTGACTTAGGAAATAAACTCAAATATTCAAAAGAGAATAGCTGTATTGTAGAGAATCCAACATAATTGAACCTTGTATCTGATACCACTTGTATAACCCTAGAGCACCTTAAGATGTGAGGGGTGAATCAGGGTGTAAAATCTTTATTTTAAAATAATGGATCTAGTTCCCATTTTATTAGGAACAAGTTAAACATATTTGAATGAATTGTACTATAATTAAACATTCACATTTAGAGAGACAACAAAACAGTTTTACTTGGTTCAACACTAAGTGCTAGTCCAAGGAGCATATATTGATAACATGTTGGTTATATCAAAATACAATAATATTAACTAGTTATTAAATACATAAGTTCTGACACAGTCATTTTATGGCAGACACACTATCTTTACAAGATTTTAGAGATAGAACATTGTCTCCCTCAGATTACTTTCATCGAATTCCCATAGCTCATTTCTTTGGGTGAAGTCTTATTCAGTTTAATGTATTGAAGATCGCCTCATTAGATTCGAATTTCTGTTTTTTTCTTGAATATAATGAGACTCTTCTTGTATCGATGTATTGAGTTGACAAACTTGAAACCACTAGTCACTTAAACCAGATGTTCAACACTACTATTCATGAAGCTACCAACCTTCACGAAACCTCATTTATGTTTAAATGAAATAACAACCTTCATGAACCCATAAAATTTCATTAATATATGTACCTTCATGAATCTTACAATGTTTTCGGAACAAAATTCCTTCGTGAAGCTCATTTTCTTTGCAGAATAAACTTCTTTAGAAAATATTACTACCTTCACAGAACAAAATACCTTCATAGAGCTCACTACATTTGTTAAATACTATGTTATCATGAAACTCATAGTCATCACAAAATTCCCATAAATAGAAATCATTGGAATCAGTTAATACATAACCAGTCTTTTCACAATTCTCAATCTCGGATAGAATTTATATTCGAGAATCTCCCAACATTCACAAAATCAAACCGGTTCAACCGTTTCTCAAATTATTTTCATTTAAAATGAATTGGGGGTAGTCATCGATTTATTGGCCCAATATTTCATGAAGATCCCATGACTCCATGAGGATTTTATTGAACCTCCAAAAAAAAATTCGTGAATCTCCACAATTCATGAAGCACTAGACAAATTTAAACCATTCGTGAATCTTCTCATGGTTGTGTAGAATCACCAACAATCCATCTCGCATTCACAAATTGTATTGTAGTACCATAGAATCACCATCACACAATCAAATAAATTTAGATATAATTCGTGATTCTCCATATCTTCGTGAAGATCAGCCATCGTAAAACCTAGTCTTTAATAAACTCATGCATTTACCATATTTGAGATTTGAGAATCCTAGAAAACCACGTTTCATGAAGCTTTATCCTTTCTCTTGATTTTGAGGTAAAAATTTTGGAAAACACTTGGAAAAGACACCACATTCAACCCTATATCCATATTAAACTGTAAGATCATTTTCCTTGAAAAATCCTTGATCAACCTAGTGTGGATTGACAAAAAACACAAACTAGACTCTGTTTCTAGCTGTGAAATTCATTGGTTCCAAAACATTTTATAAATACAACAAGTGAAATAGAAGAATCCAAGATTATATGCCACACATATAAAATAAAAAATGGAATATAATTAATTCATAGGATCGCCCTATGTCAGTATACCAATCTTAGAATAAGTTTCAGGGATCTACCCTAGGCTACTAAGGCTAGGTAACTATGAACATACTTCACTAGTATCTAGAAAAAAGGTCTTGTAACATGTCACTGTATGACAACCCATATCTTTAAAAAATTATTTCATTATTTATTACAAAAAAACACACTTAGTACAACCCAGAAGATCATGAGCCCTGATGTATTTAGGAAATTAAGGTATATAACACATTAACATGATACATGGATATATCAATATTTAAAAACTCTAAAACATGGAATTATATTCCATTGATCCTATAATAATTCATGAGATAACCCGATGATGTACATAAGAAAGAGGAGATCTATAAAGACCAACAATGGAATAAACAAATAATAGAATAAGGTAAAGTAGTACATGATATCCAAGAGGCATATCAAGGTAACATATGAGGGGTGAGATTAATAATCTTGAACAATGAGGCATTGTATAACATGATAGTATAAAGGCGACATGAATATGAAAAAAACATAAAACACGAAATCATAAGAATAATTTAAGGCTAAATGAAAAGAAATAATAACATAGTATTATTATAATAACCTCCCATAAACCATATATATAATCTCATGAGATAAAAAATTACCCAATTCATTGGAGGTATATATAATTCTGAGCCCACCTGTCACATTTATATCATGTACATGCATAAGTGTTCCATATAGATCATACAACATAATGATGAATTTTGTCACTTTTACTCCTACAATTAAGGAGTGTGAGTTATATATATAGAAGTACCCATTAAATTAAGGATATGTACATCTAGTTGAATACCCTTGAGTGTAAATGGGGATCAATATTCACTGCACAAATTTTTGGCATGGAAAATCACATGATAATTTCGACAACATAACAGGGGTACGTAAAGGTTCATGGGAGGGTTTAATGAGAGTGAAATGGGTATATAATCACATGGAAATAATAATTATAGTAATATTTATATATAAAAACTTATTCAAACATTAATAATTTCAAATCAAAGGGCATAATATAAATAAGGTGCTTGAATAAAGGGGAGAAGGAGAGGATCCCTTCCCTTGAGAGGGTTCTTCTAAAAGATTAGGAGGAGCATCTTAAGAGATTGGATGAACCTTGAAAGGGATTTATAGAGGTAAGGGAAGATTAGAATCCTGATACAAGGGTTTTTAGTGAATATTAATCAATTTTTGGGTGGTTTTATATAGAAAAAAGAGGATAATTCTTTATTAATTTCCATGATTAGGTTTTGGACTCTGTGTTGTAAAGTAATCAAAACCAAAAACCTTCCAATGGTTTTTACCCATTGTTTCTACCAAATAGGAGTGTATTTAATTATTTTATAATTATAAGAACCTGAATCCATAATATAATACCCTCATTGATGTGGATGTGAGTCATGTTTATAAAGAATTGATTTTAAAAACATAAAATATAACATAGGTTTTTTATGTTTCATTATAGATTTTTAAAATTAATAAAATAACTTGAAAAAAATTATTTTAATGGGGAAAAATAATTTTGGTTGTGGATACTATTTATAATATTTATTAAATTGCTTTTGGGATTTTATGATGTTGTAATACATATCATATATTTATATTGTATTTAATTTTTGACCAAAAATTCTATTGTCACATAAAATTTTGAAAAATTCATCATTGGATAATTTTGATGTGATGATTTCAAAAAAAAATATTTATTTTATCAAATTTTTATATATAAATTTTATAATTTATAAATTTAAATCAGTAATCCCTATTTATTGAAAATACTGATTTTTGTGACTGTAATAGTTTTCTAACCCTTGTAAAAATTTCATTTGACTTTGTAAAATTAAATTATCATATATGTTTAATAAATATTATTTAGTAATAATATTATATTTAAATATAATTTATTTTAAAAATCCTTGAATTCCTCAAAAATATAGTCTTTATTGAAACTATATATTTCCAAAATATATAATTTTTATTTCATTATATCAAAATCTATTTTTTATCAAACTCATTATCTAATTTTTTAAAGGAACTAATAAAAAGGAATAAATATAATCATTATTTTATTTAAGATAAAATATAAAAAATTCATACTATTAGGGTCTAAACACATAGCCTTTTATTACACCAGTTAATTCCCTAAGGGTAAGGTGTGCGATGTTGAGATTTTGTTGGGACAGTTCAGCAAACATGGCCTGGGTCTTGATTTCAATGAGCTTGAACTTCTCCTGTAAACGATTTTTCTCTTTCTTTAGTTGTTGAATCTAGTATTGGGTTTGGAAAATGGAATTGCTTAGTGATTCTATCTCCCACTTAATCTCTAATAGATGGGATTCATAGGGTATGACCCTACTAGTCGAGGTCATCGCTTCTTCCATATGTGTCAATTGAACTTTATCATAACCCTTAATGTAATTATCTTAATGGTCACTGTACAATGGCTATATTATCAATGGTTATGATATTAAATATTCTTTTAAATATGATAGTATATAACTTATAATGTTCCAAAATAACTCAAGTAGTGCATGTGTTTTCTAAAACATCAATTCCTAATAAGGAATTTACACATTTAAAAAAAGGAATTTCAATTATAAAAGTTCAGGACATTACACACCATCTAGTGTGGGGTAAACATAATTTAATTTTATTTCTAATGAAAAGGGAGTACATCTCATTTAATATATCCTACCTAGAACCAGATTTCCCATGACCAAAGTAACATAAAGTTGAGAAACCAATAAGAATAACCACCGATAAGCATAAACAATGAATAGAGATCAATACAACCATATCAAATAACTCACCATCACCTCCATCTCCCTCTCAAGAAACAACCCTAAGTTCATATCTATTACTCTATACACAATACAAAGCATTCCTTGAGGGCCAAAATCAATATCAAACCATATAAAATGGGGTATAAGAGGATATTTCACACACACACACACACACACACATTTAGAAATATCATAAAAGTTTCAAACAATACTTTTAATTTTTTTGCAACCAATAGAGAAAACCCCAATTTTCTAGTTGAACTCATATACACACTCACACACACACATAGAGACCTAGTTATAATGTTTCAAAAATTCACATATTCTCATGTGAATTTGTACACACACAAATATATATGTATGTGTACCCATTCATATATGTAAGACCATCACACACAAACACACATATCAATATATATTTTAAAAAAACATGTATTTTTTTTCAAAAATCGAATTTTGAAACACCTTAACAATACTTCACATTTCAAAGTTCCATTAAAATAATTATTCCAAAGAAATTTTTACAAAAAAAATTAAACAATTACATTTAAAAACCCCTTGGAAGAATCAATAAATTTTTTTACTTAAGGCCTAAAAAGGTCTAAAAAATATTTTTAATTATTTTAAAAACCCAAATGGAGTAAAACCATTTTTAAATATCAAATTTTAGTTAAAAAATTGTTTTAATTTTTTTAAATACATGGAATTTTAATTAATTTAAGAAAACATTGAAACATTTAGAAACATTATTTAACATTAAAAAAATAATCATAATTAATTAGATAAATAATTTTAAAATATAATAAATAAAGGATTCTAAAATTTAAATATCAAATATGGGGAAACCTACCTCAAACTGAAGATGCATGAGATGGAATGTGTCGTTTTCAATGAGGACACCCAAATGCGGAAGAAAGAACCCACATGGACCATAGACATAGAAGAAACCAAAACAAATGGCCAAATACACACCCTAGGGTTCTTCTAAGAGATACAAAATTAAATGGAAGATATAAATCTCAAGTAAATAGATATGAGAAGGAAGAAAAGGCCATACCAAGGAGGAATTGTCCAAGAACCATGAAGTATCCACAAAGAAACATAGTAGAGAGGGAGATCCAAGATAGAGGGAGTCATGACCATGGGAGAGATCGTCTAGGGGAGAGGTGTATTATAGGGGAAGAAAAATAAATGAGGCAAAGAAAAGAAGAAAAATAATAATGAAAAAGAAATAAAAAATTAGGTCTGGCGCACAATTTAACCACATAGTATTATAAACCATGAAATAACCATGATTTCTATAATAGGATATCAAAATAATTCGCACATTTACTCCTAGGTGTTCTCATGGTTTAATAAACCATTAAAATTATATTACATATGACTCTATAAAATACATACTCAATACATGTGGTTATCACATTGTTTTAAAAACCCATCCTCTCTAACTGTTCTCCCCATTAAAATTTCCAAATTTAAAAAAAATCACATTGAAATTCCTGAAATCTCATGATTACTCAAAATAATAACAAATAATATTAAATTAATTGATTAATAAAACATGGGGGTGTGACAATTCTACCCACCATAAAGTTTTATTCTCATAGGAATCCATTAATAGAGGATGAAAACAACTAAATGAAAAAATTATAATACCTTATGAGAAATGTAGAGGGGTTAGAAAACTGGAACCAAAACTAAATAGAAGGGAGCCCCAATAATAACTATTCCTCCATATCAATGAGATGAAACATTGAACAAAAATTAACATATACAAGTGGAATCCAACCATAAATGAGTAACATATGGTCTAAAGAACACTGATATATATCATGGAATCTCCTCCATTTAAACTTTATTTTAAATAGAGTTTCAACACACACACACACTCCAAGGGATACTACAAAAAAACTTCTACTAAAAACTCAAAGAAACTACAAAACCTCTATCAAACATACCAATACAAAGGAGAAGAAACTTGAAAAACTAATGATATATGAAATAAAATGGTCCTTATAGCTGATTAACCATACAAAAATGAGTAAACTAAGACTTAAAATATAGAACACCATCTCATGATGATCTTAAATGGATCATCACTCTCAGGTGATCAACTGTCTAAAGGCCACTCTTCCCAGTTACCCTAGCACCAACATGAAATCACCCAAGCCCAACCCATCCATGAAAAACTCCCAATTCACTATCCCCAAACAAAACTCATATAAAACATGATCATCATAATGGAAGAATCACTAAAAATTAATTAAAATTTCATAATCACTATCATTGAATCACCCAAAACACACCCAAATAAAGGATACCTCAAAGGCTCTCACTAACTCTAAATCCAGAAAAATAAACAAATATTACTAAGAATAATCCCCATAATATAAGATTCAAAAATACATACACTGAACCTAGGTTACCATGAAAAAATAAGGGCATAGTTCTAGAAACCTTGATCCAAATCCAAGAGAAAGAAAGAATATAGACTTACCACTTGATTTTGAGTCTCGATTGGGCCCCCAACTAGAGGAACTATGTTTAACAAGGAAAGTAATTACATGATGGTTCTTACCAAAAACAACTTATCCATACTTTCCCTTATTTATTTATGATTAATAATTTAAATAACATGAACTCTGCTAGTTCATTTATCAAATGATCAACCAATAAGTCGCATAGAACCAAGGGACAAATACATAATAAAAAAAACTATTAAAACATGACACACCAAAAAACCTCATATTCATTAAATTAATAAACTCTAATCAAAGGATTTAAAAATAAATGTTATTAAAACATACACTTAAAATTAAATTTTAATAAAACACCCCATTCTATTTTGGTAGACCACCCCTATTTTTTTAAATTTAAAACTCATTTCTCAAAATATTCTCTTTCAAAAATTTCAAACTCCCATTTTTAAATAAAAACCAATCTTTCATTTTCAAAAAAAATCCTCAAAAATCCTTTTTAAAATAAATGGAAAAATATTATTTTTAAACATTATATTTTAAAAAAAACAAAAACTTTATAAAATTCCCAATTTTTCTAAAAATAATTTTTAGAAGACACACACAATTTAAAACACACTAGAACTACAAACCACGTGTCAATATATCACAATACTTCCTTGAGTTTACCCCCATCACTGGGTATCACCCAAGGAAGTATAAATATAAAAACCAAATGGGATTATGAATCTTTCTTAACCAAACCACATAGTTGAGGGACTACTGTACAACCACACAATATTTCCCAATATGTCTCAAGATCAAGCATTTGGTAACTTGCTTGTTTCTCAGGCCATACAAACCAGCCTCACTTTATTAATTCCATTTTTTCCACCCAAAATCAAATCTGACCCCCCAAAGAAACTCAATCATGATTATAAGGATAAATAAATGATAAAAAATAATCAAATAAATTTTCTAACTCAAAATTCAAATCCCAACCACCCATAATGACTCAAGAATCATCGTGTTAGGTGGTGATCAGGAACCCAATCAAGGTTGTCCTCATGAGTCTCAACAACCAATTCTAACTCAATCCTACAATGACACCATAAATAATTAAATACATACTCAAAAAAGAGTCGAGGTTCCCATAGAGAAAGGAATTGGGATCCTTTGATATCATTTTTTATGAACAATGTTGATCTTCCCATTTTTTGGTCACTAGAGATATCTAGTGATCGGGCTTGAGGGGCATTCCTGATCCCCATGAGCTGGAAACAACTGAACGAACACAATATATTTACAATGGGAAAATTTTCACCCTAAAAACAAAGTAAAAACAACAGTAAAAAAATAATGAAAAACTGGCATGTCCCATCTGTATCTTGAACATCCATTTAAATTTAGATATAATGAAATAAAATATAAAGAATAAAATAAAAGTAAATAAAAAATACCTCTACCCACCCCAGTCTCCCTCCCCTGCATATGCAAATACACAAAGATGCCTCTAGATTCCTCTACTTTAGCCACCACCATATATCACTACCCTCCATCCATAGAAAATATTAAAAGCCTAAGTTTATAAAGTAGAAAAGGAGACCAAAAATTAATATATACCAACCTTAATAAATCAATGCTCTCAAGAGCAGAAAAATACTAAATAATTTTATGAAACTGAAAAACATATATAGGTGTGTCCTAAATATTATTATTCCTTCCAAATAGAAACCACACCCCAGGTATAACCATTAAAACAACGATATATTTATTGTGAATTTAAACTACATTATCTAAAGATAGGTTTTTAGTTCAAAACATATAAGTATCAGACATTTCTAAAACCATTTTATAAAGTTTCCCTTTCAATTTATTTAAAATAAAAAAAATCACATAGAAAACATTTAAAGGGCCTACACACCTTTTGGTTCTTATTTAAAAATATCCTTTAAAATAATTAAAAATGATTTTAGAAAGAACTAACACACAAAACATGAATAGGATGAGAAATAAATAAAGGAACCATGTTATATATACAAAATGGGAAAATGAAGAAGCCAATATCAGGTGCCACACATATCAAATAAATAATGGAATGTAAATAATACATAGGACCCCCTATGTATATCTAACAATCAATTAATATGTTTCATAGGCTCCACCCTATTCTTATTAATCTTGGTAAACTTGAACACACTTAACAATGATCTATAAAAAATGTATAATAACATGTCACTTGCCATTGTGGGTAAACATACTTCACTTGTATAACAACTGGAATATGATCCTTTCCCATATAAGTTTTACTACCCTATAAAAAGGGTTCCCATAACTAATGTAAATCAAGGATGATCAAGAAATTATCACAACCAAATATAATCATAAATAATGAATAGTGAGAAATGTTGTGAGTTTTTTCTCTAAACCCAACTCCTTTATGTACTTTGATTACCATTGCATGTATAAAATATGATATATATACATTTGTTTATTCTAACCATAATAGTGTTGATACTAATAAATCCACTATTTACATGGAAATTTCTTTATATTATGTGTCATATCAAATGGTTATATCAGTTCCTAACTATAATTAGAACCTCAAGGTACTATGATAGTAATATTAAACATATATACCAAGGGATGATCTATCTACATAAAATACTAAAGCCCTTAAAGTTCCTATGAAATAGCATCCCCATCCTAGGAAGCGCAAGACTTTATACCAGAAGTATGAAATTCTGGAACAGTTATCCTTGGTACCAGCCAAACTATTGATCATAGATTACTTGATTTTGTCAAAAGACCTCATGGAAGCACTCATAGAATCTTTTCTAAGTCCCCAAAAATTTTAAGATGAAGTGGACACTATTGAGTTCTATGAGATAGATACTAATTTTTTGGAATTTTATGTTGTTATATCCTTCAAAAATCAAGATGAAGACACCTTTATAAAGGGTCACATCAGAACCTTGTGTGTTTTTGGGAGGATAAATATCATTGATGTTTGAGAAGTTTACATTGATAATGGCTATGGAGTTAATCTCATTCCAGTATGATCACTTCACTGGTTGGCCTGCGATGAAAATAACCTAGTGCCTTCCTCTATAACACTGCAAGGATATGACAAAAGGTGGAAAAATAAATTATTCCAAATCAAGTTCAAGACTCGGTTTGGAGACCTCATAGTTGGCTCAGAATTTATGGTGATTTGGCAGAACACAACCTTCAACGTCTTGATATGAAGACCCTTGTTGCACCAACACACATCAATCCCCTCTTCATATAATCAATTCATCGAATACTACATTAATAGGAAAATCAATACTTTTAATGAGAATAAATCCCCATTAAAATCCTATGAGTCACATTATATTGATGCAGGATTCTAAAAGGGGAAAGAAAAACAACCCATGGTTGATGGTGTTGAATGGGTCACTACCCAAAATAGTCTGAATATAATCCTAACTAACCAATTAAAATATATAGGTGAAGAATATTTCTTACCCATCAATTATATTTGATATATGATCCCAAAGTATGGCCCATACTTAAAAATCTTCATGATTTCAATCATGACCATTGAGTTCAGTAGTGTTGAAAAGTTCACTGACTCCCCAGATAATGGTGAAAGCTTGGATGGAAATTCCCCTGATCCATCCCTTGAGCTCTTGGAAATCACGACCTCACCAAATGAGGAAGAAAAGGTTGTCTCATCACCCAAAGGGTACGAGGACACTCCTCCATCCCTCACTCCTTCCTCTACATAGTTTCATAGAAGTCCCACATTTCCAGCTAGGTCAGAGGAAGTCGTTTCATCTTTCAAATATCAAGATATTGAATCCCCCCAACTCTGGAGAATTTATCCCAAGACTTATTTCCCCCATCAAAAGAAGATAAAGAAGATAAATAGGATGAAGAGGAGGATGAGGACCTGGGGGATGCCCCTCTAACATTTGAGGATGGTGTCTCTACCGCTATTGATGAGATCAGGGAAATAAATATCGGTACAAAAGAAAACCCATGACCCACATTGATTAGTGTGTCTATGTATTCCAAAGAGAAATAGTTATATACCTACTTCTTGATGCAGCATTGAGAAGTATTCACTTGGAACTACATAGAAAATCTAGGTCTCAATCCTGAGGTGGCCACACACTACTTGGCCCTGCTATAGGACCACTAGGGCTATATATAAACTATTGAGAGGATGAACTCGACAAATTCTACAAAGATAGAGGATGAATTTGACAATAAAATTATATCCAACTTCATTTAAAAAGTCCAATATCTCTTCTGGATGGCCAATATCATCCTTGTTAAGAAGAAGAATGGGAAAATCTGATTTTTCATTGATTTTAGGGATCCTAACTGACTCTACCCGAAGGATGATTTACCAATACCAATCATATAACTATTTACCATTGCAACAGCCAAATATCTAGATCACCCCTTTATGGATTTCTATTCAAGATATAATCCTATACAAATGGTCCAAGAATATGAATAATCCATTGTCTTCAGGTCCCTGAGGGACTATTTTTCTATCAGGTAATGCCATTTGGCTTGAATAATATCAACACTACATACCAAGGTGCCATGCATCACATGTTCAAACCCTTATAGGGGAATTTTTTCAAATAATATGGTGATAAAATGGTGGTTAAATGTCAACAATTCTCTGAAAACCTAGAAAATCTAGAAACTATCTTAAAAAAATTGTGGCAACATAGCGTGGAAATAAACCCCTTGAAATGTGATTTTGGAATTACCTTAGGGAAATGTCTTAGCTTCTTCGTATGCCACCATGGAATTGAATTCAACCCTGAAAAGAGAAATTTTATCCTTTGAATGTCACATCCTCACAACATCACAGAGTTGAGAGGACTTCAAGAACACTTATCCTACCACTACTAAAAAATGGGCAAGGGAAGTGCCACCTTTTATCAGCGCTAAGCAAAAAACATTGATAAAGAATCACTATATCAGCGCTAAAATTTTAGCACTTATAAAGGGTAACCTTTATCAGTGATAAAAAAGAGTTGATAAAGAGACCCTTTATCAGCGCTAAAAAAGAACTGATAAAGCCTTCCTTTATCAGTGCTAAAATTTTAGCACTGATAAATGTAGCCTTTATCAGTTCTTTTTTAGCACTCATAAAACCATAGTCCCATATTTTATAAAATCGGTCTCACATTATCCTCTGTTTATCATGCCCTAAAGCTCTCACGGTACTATACCCCTACGAAAACTCCCCCCCCCCCCAATCTTCGCATTTCCAGACCTCTATCGCCCCCTGATCTTCGCGTTTCCAGACCTCAATCGCTAGGCCTACTCCTTATCCTCCCCCTCGAACCCATTCAGCGGATCCTCCTCCCCACAAACCCTACTTCTCCTCCTCTCTGCTCGAACCTACTCCCCGTGGACCCTACTCCTCAATTTCTCAATGGTTGGAGGGTCCTCCTGTGCACCTCCCCCTCTGGCAGTTGTGCCTTCCCCTCTCGATGTAGCATAGAAGGCTCCCTACTTCTCCTCCTCTATGGTGAATTTCTTTTCTCTTCTTATTTATTCTCTTCTTGAACTTTATTCGTAGGAAGTATGTGACAATAATGCTGATTCGGTTTTTGTGTTTTTTTGTTATGGTTTTAATGGTTAATGGTCATACATAGGACATTTAGATTACCCTCATGTGTTAAATCATATTTTATTTGACAATTCTTCTCATTATTATGAAATATTTGTTTAATCTTTAGTTGAGGTTGGAGAAATGAAATTTCTACTTTTTTATTATGTGTAAATTATGGAATTATCATGTTGTTATTTTTCCATTGATGGATAGTACTAATTAACCTAAATACTATAATGAATTACACTAAAGAAAATTAAAGTGAAGAGGGAGTTTTGCATGTGATTTATGAAGTTCCATAATATTTCTTATATATTTATGGATTTATTGGTGTTGTTTCTAAGTGATTTATTCTTGATGTTGTGAAAGAAATTTCTTACTACTAATAATATTTTATAATCACCTTTCATTATTTTCTAGCCACTTAAGGTAGGTAATGAATTGGTTGTATGGAGATCTGTAATTAAAGTATTATATTTAAAATATAAATTCTACTTTAATATGATAGAGTGTTTAAGGGGTAGAATTTAGTGTGAATTTCTTATATTTTTTCCTTTTTATGCTACTATGTATGGGGTATTTATCACTATGATTGTAAGGGTGATGGTTGATTGATGTGGTTGGGAGCATGTGGTGTGTTAATTAATACAGTAGTGATGGATGGATTATTTTGTGGTTATGATAGAAATGATAGGGCTATTTAGGCGGAAAATAAGTGGTTTTATGGATTTTAGAATGTGTTTAGTTGTATTTTATGTCATGAAAATTTAGTTGTTATTGGGTGGTGATATGTTTTCCTTCTAGCATGGAATATGGTTGGAATAAATGAAAATAGTAATGGGTTATGGGTTGGAAATGATAAATGATGGTTTGTTGAATGATTAATGATAATGATTTGAATAATTATGTTTAATAAATAGTTAAAGATAGAATAAATGTTATTAATGATTAATGAATGGATTGTAGTGGGTAGTGATTTAATGATTGGTTTTACATTAAAATGGTTAACAATTGAAATGCATATGGTAATAAAAATCCAATAAATTATAATGTTAAATGAAATTAGAAGTTGGTAATGTTGATATGGATGCTTATGTGATTTGTTGGGTATTATTTGTGGCATTATAATGGAAGTGGTTATAAGAGGGTGGTAGTAACAAGGCAATGGTTGATGAGGGTGTTTTCAGTGTTAGTTTGGTGTAAACCCTTGGAAAGGATTTATGTGTGACTATATACTTATTGTATTTTCTTATTATTTCTTATGCACCACCACTTGAGTCGAGTAACCTGATTGAAAACCATATGGGTACTTTGGTTCTGAGTGTTTTTCTCAATATCTAGGTTATAGAGGGAACACATATAGAACCACTCCCTCTTCCCTTCTCCCCCTTCACACTTAGTATGAGTTGTAATGGCTCACAGTGGGTGTATATATATAACCTATAACAATTTTAGGTTTTAGTGTATATATATTCTTGTTGACATGATTATATGTATTTGGTGTGGATACATAGTGGGGAATGTGCATTGTAGGAGGATAGTATGATTTTTATGTCCTTCATGTTCCCGATATCATGTTGTGATGAGGATGTGATGTGGATATGGTTTTTTATGTGTTTGTGACATGTGTATGTGTGGATATATGGTTATGATATTATATAAAAGTGGTTGAAGCATAAGAAATATTCCATTAGAGTGTGAGAATGACCAGATTAGTGGGGAAGTGGATGTGGGGTAATTTATTAATATATATTCTTTTGATATTACATTTAAGATGGAGTTTGGAATTAGACACTCATGAGGATTGAATGGGATTATAGGTCAATAATATTTGTTAAAATTTTCATATGGAATAACATGGGAGAACATCTATGACACATGTTATTATCCCCCCTATTATTTAAAGTAAGTAACTTGAGCTTACCAAAAATATTAGGCATGATGATATTTAATGTAGGGCAGAGACCTAGGAGTGGTAGATGTATCATTCTTGATTATTCTTGTGTTTGGAATGGGGTGATTTTAGGTTACTATAATTAATCTAAAGTAATTATATTTAATGAATTCCATATTGTAGAGATTATGATAATCCTTTCTTTACTTATAGAGCTGGCTACTGGTTTTCATCCATATGTATTTTATGTTAGTGAGGTATAAAAGGATGGACTGGTTGACCATAGAAGGGTTGACCCGATATAGGAGGATGGGCCATAGAGTATGATACCGTGTGAGCTTTACTATCTATTAAACAAGTGATTATCACCACGAACCCCTTTGTGTTTGGAAACTGTGTTAATTTTGATGGGGGGTATATCCTGGTTCTGTTGATTTCCAAATCTTTATTGGAAATGGTTAGGCTCTATTAATATCTATTTTTATAAGGAATTGGTTCTCTTCTAATGTATTTGTAAGTCTTTTTTTTTTGTATTTTAACCATAAATAATAATATTTGAGATTCAAATAGGATGGATATGAATAAAGATTGGATGGATGCTAATCGTTTGACAATAGAGTATGAGAATGAAGTGAAAGAGTTCATCAAGTTTGAAAAGGATCACGCAAAGTATCCTTCTCAAATCCTTTGTCTATGTTTATGTTGTCTTTATTCTAGAATACTTACTCCAGAAGAGTTGGGAGAACATTTGATATGTCATGGAATAGATCGGAGTTATAAATTTTTGATTTAACATGGAGAAAAAGCGAATGTAGCTACTGGCTGGGATAAAACTGCATTTTATGGATCATCAGATATGAATACAAATATGGATAATGAAGAAGACCATATAGAGGATGTGATTATTTATGATTAATATTGTATTGAGGAAATGACAAAGATAATTTAAGATGAACTCCGTGATTTCCCAAAATTGTTTGAGAAGTTAAAGAGTTGTGCAAAGATGTCATTGTATGCTGGTTGCACTAAATATACAACATTTTCAGCTGTACTAAAGTTGTATAAATTGAAATAAGTCAACAGATGGAGTGATGTTAGTTTTATGGAACTACTTTCTCTCTTGAATGACATGATCCCATAAGATAATGATCTCCCAATACAGAAATATGTAGCTAAACAAATGCTACGCTTGATGGGTAAGATTTTTGAAAGAATGCATTCCTACCTGAAAGACTGTATATTGTTTCTCAAGGAGAACAAATCACTTACAGAATTACCAAATTGTGGTGATTCTCAATACAAGAAACATTAATCCAATCCTACAAAAGTTTTATGGTACTTTCTAATCATTCCAAGGTTTATACATCTATATAGAAGCGAAGAAACTTCAAGACAATATTCGTGACATGCAGATAAAAGAAATAAAGAGGGGAAATTATGTCATCTATCCAACTCTCCTCAATAGAAGAAAATCGATCCTGAGTATCCTGAATTTAGAAAAGAGCCGAGAAGCCTACGTCTTGTGTTATCTACAGATGGAGTGAATCCTTTTGGTTTTCAAACTAGCACTCACAGTACATGGCCTGTTATGTTGGTAAATTATAACTTTCCACCCTGGTTATGCATGAAGCAGAAATTCATCATGTTATCTATTCTTATATTAGGACTAAAACAACTAGGCAATGATATTGAAGTTAATCTGTCTCCTTTGATCAAGGATTTGAAGTTATTATGGGATTCAGGTGTTATGTTGTATGATGCTTATAAAAGTGAATACTTCACATTGAGAGCGATGTTGTATGGGACAATAAATGATTTCCCTGCTTATGGAAAATTTTTAGGCTATAGCATTAAAGGAACTCAATGGTGTCCCATGTGCGGAGAAGATACAGAATCAATTAGGTTGAAACATTCATCAAAATGTGTCTTTCTATGACATTGTATATTTTTACCTTGTTGGCATAAGTACCAATCATGGACAACATCATTCAATGAAAGTTCAGAAAAACATGAAGCACCGTCTCAACAAATAGGTGATCAGTTGTTTGAGAAATTAAAATATGTGAACACTATTTTAGTAAACCATTTTCAAAAAACCTTACGAAAATCAGTTGGAAAAATAGATCTTTTTTTTGAATTACCATACTGGAATTGTTTATACGTCAGACATTTTCTTGATGTGATGCATGTGGAAAAAAATGTATGTGACAGTGTTATCAGAACATTACTAAATTCCCCTAGAAAAACAAAGGATGGAATTAAGGTAAGGTTGGACATGGTTGACATGGGAATACGAGAAGAGTTGGCTCTCGTGAAGGGTGAAAATTGAATGTTTCTTTCTCCATCTACTTACACTCTTTCTAGGGAGGAGAGATATCAGTTTTTCAACTTCTTCAATGATTTAAAGGTTCCATAGGGGTATTCATCAAATATCAAGAAAATTGTGTCAATGAATTATATGAAGTTAAAAGGTTTGCAATCACATGACTTCCATGTTTTTATGCAAGATCTAATTCCTATAGATTTACATTAAATTTTTCCCAAGAATGTTCGCCATACGTTAACCAAACTTTGTTTCTTTTTCAAAGATATATGTAGCAATGTTTTAGACTCGGAGAAATTTCCAGCTATGGGAAAATAAATTGTCATCATATTATGTGAATTAGAAATTTTCTTCCTTCCAAAATTATTTGATATGATGGTTCATTTGATGATTCAATTGGTGAGAGTGATTTTACTTTTTGGTCCTATGCACTACAAATGGATGTACCCCATTGAATGGTATATGAAGATTTTGAAAGGGTATTTCAAAAATCAAAGTCGACGAGAGGGTTGTATAGTGGAGCGATATATTGTTGAGGAAGCCATTGAATTTTGTACTGAATACCTATCTGATGAGGAAAGCATTGGTCTCCTGAAATCTCATTACACTGGATGCATTGAGGGTGAGGGAATTTCTGGAAGAGATGTTGTGACAATCAGTATTACAGACTGGTAGCAAGCCCACCTTTATGTTTTTCATAACAGTTGGGAGGTTTCTCCATATATTGAAACTCACAAAGAAATTCTTAGGCAGTTGAATCCATCAAGGGATGAAAAATGGATATCAAATACACATAATCACCAGTTTATAGGATGGTTTCAGGACCATATTTTTAAGGAGTTGGATGAAAATCCAAATTCAATTTCATTATGACTTCAATGGATAGCCACTGAACCAAGTGTGTATGTATTATCTTATAATGGTTATGTAATTAATGGTTATACATTCTATACAGATGAACCTGATGAAGATAGTACCATGAAAAAATAGTGGATTTACACTTGTGGTTGAAGTGATGCATGTTTCTGGTAGTAAGGATAGAAATCCAATTTATCAAAATATGTCATACTTTGGAATTATCAAACAAATATGGGAGTTGGATTATACAACATTTGAATTTCTGTTTTTTCAATGCAAATGGGTTGATAACAATAGTGGTGTTAAAATATATGAATGGGGATTTGTGAAAGTTGATTTTAGTAAAGAAGGGTACAAAGATGAACAGTTTATAATGGCATCACAAGCGATACAAGTTTTTTATGTTCCCTATCCCACAAACCGAAAGTGGTCAATTGTTTTATTATCATCCAAAACAACTAAAGGGTCTGATGAAAATTCATTTGAGGAAGATCCTTTCAGTGGTACGTCAGAATCATTTCATAGCGGTCCCAATGAAGATGATGTTTTTTATGTTAGAGGAGACCACAATGAAGGGATTTGGTTAATCTATAGAGGTGTCAAATCCCTTCAGCCTTTGAAAAAAAGAAATAGAGTTCAATAAATATGTTATATTTTTTTTGTAATATAGATATTATTATCTCATTTTAATATCTTATGATTAATAAATTTATGTAATAAAAATTAATTGTTCAACCACTTTTGTAGATAATGACTTCTTCATGTTTTGGTGCTCTTAACCTTGAGGTTGAACAAGTCTCTCAAGTTGTTGTTGCTACTCTTGCTGCGGCTGCTCATAGTGCAGAGAAACAACAAGTTTCTCAACCTGTTGTGGCTAATAGTGTTGAGGTCCAACAACCATCAACACATGTCGTTGCTACTATTTAATATGAACAAATATATGATGTTGATATCAATGAAATGGTCAGGGATGAAGGACCGACATTGCAAAGAACACATGTGCATCATAGTTTGACGGTGTTAGCCAATGTTCTTAAGGTGAAAAGAAAAGGAATCAAATTTGATGTCGGATGGAATACACGAGGCCGACATGTGAATTCCAACAAGGATATGTTTAGTAGTTACTTTGGAGTTGTCACTTGGCAACGCTTGCCGATTGACATATACTCATGGAACAATGTTGTGTCTGGGCTAAAGGTTGTGATCTGGGAAGAAATTATGGTAACATTGTGATTTTATTTCTTTAATTTACTAGCAAATAAAATAATGAAATAATGTCTTACTCTTCTCAATCTCTTGAAAAGTAAATTTATAGTAGACGATTCACACAAGAATTATGTACTAAGTCTTGCAGGAAGGATTCATTGAATTTTTCACACTATTTTAACAAAATGTCACCTAAAATATTCCAGAGGTAAAATAAACCCACACCCACCCATTATCTATTCTCACCTGATATCCCAAGAAGCATGGGATGCATTTATTGGCCTTTGTGGGGATGAGAAGTTTCAGGTACATTTTGGGTGATAATATGTTGTTTGAGGATACGTGTATTCATCAATTTGATTATCAATATTTAATTTATGAAATAGAAACTCTGTACTAAAAATAGGGAACGTGCATCAAAACCAACATACCCCTATCGTAAATCAATGATGGGGTACACTTTACTAGAAAAGGAAATGGTATGTATTTCAAATTTACAGTAATATTATTAGGTTCCAATAAACAACATCATAATTATCTTTCTATAATTATATGTAGATTGATGATTCTAAAACCAAAGACACTTTCATCCCATGTCATGTGCTATGGAAGGAGGCACGCGTGCATAAGGAAGGGAATCTTGTAGATGAGAACACCCAAAAAGTGTGGGAAATATGTGTAAGTATGACATGAAAATAAAAATATTTGTTTTAGATTTATATTACATAAAAATATTTAGTTATTTTATTATATCTGATAGTCACAAGAATCAGCTACTCCTATAGCGGATGCAAACCTATTATTGACAGCTTTGAAGCAACTAGAACAATACAGTCGTGTCAGAGGTGTGGGGTTTGGGGTGACACCCCGATTATATTTTGAGAGGAAAAAGAAATGGATAATAGAGATTAAAAATTGAAAGAAATGAGTGAGATACTAGAAACTCTTGAAGAATGATTTCAATGGTAGGGAGAGTTGCTAGAAACTTTTATGGGAGGGAAGTAAGGAGAAGACCCGACTAAGGAACAACCAGCATGTGAATATCCCGCCCCACCCCCCACTAGCTTTGAGGTGAGCCATTACCCTCAAAGAGTAGTTTTAGCCATGGTAATCAATATTATAATAATTGTTCCCATGAAATGTGAGTCATAAAAATAGTGATACTTTTCCTATACTGATATTCTACAGGGTGATAATGATTGTGATTTATATCTATCAACACCCACCTATCACCTTGTAGCAAGGGCTACAGTGTTCAACATCCCAGATAACAAGCTGCATAATAGACCACTTCCAAAAGATCATCTGAAAGTGATGATTACTATAGCTCATGAGCCAAATGCAGAGCTACCTATTCCACTTGATTATGATGATATTCATACGGTCGAAAAGGCTATCGGGACATTCATTGCATGGCCGTCAGAACTTGTAAGAGTACATGCAGACAAAGAGTTATATATTTCCTATTTTTTCAAGCTAAACCTTTAACAATTAATGAAAAAAGGGTCTAAACCAATGAATGTTATTATAGACGGATAAAGGGATGGGGGTGACAAACGTTGGCTAAAAACCATCTAAAGGATCGACCAACAGATCCCAAAGAGCTACTAAAATCACAATAACACCACTTGTTCTCTATCTACATTTACTATCATTGAAGACTCATGTGGATACAAATCTAAGAGGTGGTATTAGTCATATAGTGGTTTTCGAAAAGAATATATATGGAGAGGAAAGTCAAGATTTCATTGCTGCTGAAAATGTAAATGAGATCCTTGAAAACAGTTGGCTAGGAATCATAGTTTTAAATATATATATATGAGGTATGTTTTCATGAATTGATTTTCTAAAAGCTGGACTAAAGTGAAAATTATGAATAAATGCATTTTATATTGTTGATAGACATATATATAAAAAATAGTTGAAGGAATTTTTCCATGAGAAAAAATTCGGACTCATTAGTCCTCATACCACATCAACACATCTAACGAAATTAGATCCATCATAAAAGGATTAAATAGTGAATGACTTGCTGAAAACATTTGAAGGAAATATTACAGATGGCAGACTCTTCCTAATACCAACCATGCAGGTGTAAAACTCTACTATTAAATCATATCAATTATATTTTCACTTATTTTATTACTTATTCCTTTTTGTGTTTTTAGGAAACATTGGATGCTAATTGAGGTGAACTTGGATACTCCAAATATTTATTTTTTGGATTCAAAGCAAGGATATCCATCAAACCGACCACACATGATGGAGTTTGTGAATCTGTAAGACACTACATCTTACGTTTTTTGTCTAAACATCAAGTAATATAATTTATATTATATTTTACTGAGGATCTTGTTATGATATGGTGATTTTTAATTATCATCTAAAAAAAGGAATGTGGACAGGGGAAAATTATAAGGAGGTGAGAAAGTACTATGTCTAGACAAATATCAGTGTATATATAATAAAATTTCACTATCCAAACACATATCAAAACAAGTTACTTATTCTCATAATGATCAAATTTTTTACAGTGTCCAAAACAAACAAATGATAATTATTTCATTTATTGTTTTTGTAAATTTATGAAATATATCATTTTTCATCAACAAACTAGCATCTCTAAATAGGTATTTTCAAAAACAACTACTATTACATTTAATTTATTAATTAATTCTTTATTTTTATATTTTGCAGTACTACTCTGACTATAAAAAAGCCTCATACTCACAAGAACATATATATTTGTTCATAAACAAGTGGGACACATACCTGATGGCATATTTGTACACAAATGTCATGAAGATCTGACTTGGGGACGCGTATAATTAGCGGTCATTTTTGAGAGGGGTTAAGGGGATCAAAAGATGAAACATTATTTTATGTAAATGTTTGTTGGAAAATTTTAATTCTTATTAAATAAAACATCCTTTATCCAATGCATCATTTTTTCATTTTAACAGATGAAATGCACTAGAAACATGCAAGAATGATGAACCACTCAAACGGTCTCTCTTTTTTTTAAAATGGACAGAATTTTAAGTGAAACAACAACTGAACTTCAGAAATCGGAAACAATTCTTTCAGATTGTGTTGATCCATTAGGATAACGATCCATGGGAGTGTTGGTGACATGTACAAGTCATCCCCGCCTCAATCCGAGGCACGGTGTGGCTGATATCACTCAAAGGGTCTCTCTTTTGTTTAAAATTGAAAAAATTTTAAGTAAACACAACAACTGATGTATGAAAATCCAAAAAAACATATTTGTATTATGTTGATACATTAGGAGAATGATCTATGGGTCATTTGTGATGTGTACGAGTCAACCATGACTCAATCTGAGGCACTGTGTGGCCGGTATCACTCAAAGGGTCTCTCTTTTGTTTAAAATGGATAGAATTTTAAGTGAAACAACAACCAACCTCCGAAAATCCCACCAAATGAATTTAGATTGTGTTTATACTTTATGATAATGATCCATGTGTGTATTGGTGATGTGTACGAGTCAACCCTGCCTCAATCCGAGGCATGGTGTGGCCGGTATCACTCAAAGGGTCTCTCTTTTGTTTAAAATGGACAAAATTTTAAGTGAAAAAAACAACTAATGTACACAAATCTAAACAAAATCATTCATATTGTGTTGATAAATTATGAGGATGATCCATGGGTGCTTTGGTGACATTTATGAGTCAAATCTGCCTCAATACGAGGCACGGTGTGGCCGGTATCACTCAAAGGGTCTCTCTTTTGTTTAAAATGGACATAATTTTAAGTGAAAACAACAACTGACGTATGCAAATCTGACCAAAATCATTTGGATTGTTTTGATACTTTAGTAGAACAATCCATGGGTAATTTTTGTTGGGTAAGAGTCAACCCTACCTCAATCCTAGGTACGGTGTGGTTGGTATCACTCAAAGTGTCTCTCTTTTGTTTAAAATGGACAAAATTTTTAGTGAAAACAACAACTAACCTATGGAAATCCTACCAAATGCGGTATTATTGTGACTATACTTTAGGAAAAAAAATACATGGGTGCATTGGTGATTTTTACGAGTCAACCAAACCTCAATCTGAGGCACGGTGTGGTTGGTATCACTCAAAGGGTCCCTCTTTTGTTTAAAATGGACAGAATTTTAAGTGAAAACAACAACTGACATACGAAAATATGACCAAACACATTATTATTATGTTGATCCTTTATTACAACAATCCATGGGTGCATTGGTGACATGTACGAGTCAACCCTACCTCAATCTGAGGCACGGTGTGGATGTTATCACTCAAAGGGTCTCTCTTTTGTTTAAAATGGACAGAATTTTAAGTGAAAACAACAACTGACATACGCAAATCTGACCAAATGCATTCTAATTGTGTTGATACTTTATAATAATGATCCATGAGTCATTTATGACATTTATGAGTCAACCTTGCCTCAATATAAGGCACAATGTAGCCGGTATCACTCAAAGTGTCTCCCTTTTGTTTAAAATGGGCAGAATTTTAAGTGGAAACAACAACTAACGTACACAAATTTGACCAAACACATTCAGATTGTGTTGATCCTTTAGGATAAAAATTTGTGGGTAATTTTTTATGTGTACGAGTCAACCCTGACTCAATCTGAGGCACGGTGTGGCCGGTATCACTCAAAGTGTCTCTCTTTTGTTTAAAATGGACAGAATTTTATGTTAAAACAACAACTCACGTACGCAAATCCAACTAAACGCATTTTTATTGTGTTGATACTTTAGTAGAATGATCCATGAGTCATTTTTGACGTTTATGAGTCAACTCTGCCTCAATCTGAGGCACAGTGTGGCCAGTATCACTCAAAGTGTCTCTCTTTTTGTTTAAAATAGAGAAAATTTTAATTGAAAACAACAACTGACGTATGAAAATTATTCAAAATGCATTCTAAGTGTGTTGATAATTTTATTTAATGATCCATGGGTGCATTGGTGATATGTACGATTCAATCCCGCCTCAATCTAAGGCACGGTGTGGCAGTTATCACTCAAAGGGTCTCTCTTTTATTTAAAATGGACAGAATTTAAAGTGAAAACAACAAATAATGTAAGCAAATCCAACCAAATTCATTCATATTATGTTGATACTTAATGATAATGATCCATGGGTGTGTTGGTTATGTTTACAAGTCAACCCCGCCTCAATCTGAGAAATGGTGTGGCCGTTATCACTCAAAGGGTCTCTCTTTTCATTAAAATGGACAGAATTTTAAGTGAAAACAACAACTGACATAAAAAATCTGAAGAAAAACATTCATATTATGTTGATACTTTAGGATAAATATTCATGGGTCATTTTTGACATTTATGAGTCAACCCCACCTCAATCTGAGGCACGGTGTGGCCAATATCACTCAAAGTGTCTCTCTTTTGTTTAAAATGGACAGAATTTTAAGTGAAAACAACAACTGACGTACACAAATCCAACCAAAAGCATTAAAATTTTGTTAATCATTTATTATAATGATCCATAGGTCATTTTTGACTTGTAAAAGTTAACCCTGCCTCAATCCGAGGCACAGTGTGGCTGGTATCACTCAAAGTGCCTCTCTTTTGTTTAAAATGGACAGAATTTTCAGTGAAAACAAAAACTGACATACACAAATATGACAAAAGGAATTAGGATTGTGTTTATCCTTTATTATAATGATCCATGGGTCATTTTTAATGTGTAAGTGTCAACTCCACCTCAATATGAGGCATGGTGAGGACGATATCACTCAAAGGGTCTCTCTTTTGTTTAAAATGGACAAAATTTTAAGTGAAAACAACAAATGATCTACGGAAATCTGACCAAATGAATTCATATTGTGTTTATCCTTTAGAATAACGATCTATGGGTACTTTGGTTATGTGTATGAGTCAACCCTACCCCAATATGAGGCATGGTGTGGCTGGTATCACACAAAGGGTCTCTCTTTTGTTTAAAATGGACAAAATTTTAAGTGAAAACAACAAATGACGTATTCAAATCTGAAAAAACACATTTATATTGTGTTTATAATTTATAAGAACGATCAATTGGTGAATTGGTTATGTGTACGAGTCAACCCCGTCTCAATCGGAGGCACGGTGTGGCTGGTATCACTCAAAGGGTCTCTCTTTTGTTTAGAATGGACAAAATTTTAAGTGAAAACAACAACTGACATATGAAAATCCAACCAAATGCATTTGGATTGTGTTTATCCTTTATTATAATTATCCATGGGTCATTTTTTATGTTTATTAGTTAACCTCGCTTAAATATGAGGCACGGTGTGGCTGATATCACTCAAAGTGTCTCTCTTGTTTAAAAAGGACAAATTTTTTAGTGAAAACAACAACTGACCTACGGAAATCTGACCAAACACAGTCAGATTGCGTTGATACTTTAGGATAAAGATACATAGGTTTGTTGGTGACATTTAAGGGTTAACCATGCCTCAATCCAAGTCACTGTGTGCCTGGTATCACCCAAAGGGTCTCTCTTTTGTCTAAAATAGACCGAATTTTAAGTGAAAACAACAACTGACGTATGAAAATCAGAACAAAAACATTTTTATTGTGTTGATACTTTAGAAGAAAGATCCATGGGTGCATTTTTGATGTGTATGATTCAACCCTGCCTCAATCCGAGGCACGGTGTGGCCGTTATCACTCAAAGGGTCTCACTTTTGTTTAAAATGGACAAAATTTTAAGTGAAAACAACAACTCACATACGTAAATCCGACCAAAAGCACTTGTATTGTGTTTATCCATTGTTAGAATGATTCATGGGTCAATTTTGATGTGTATGAGTCAACCAGGCCTCAATCCAAGGCATGGTATGGCCGATATCACTCAAAGTGTCTCTCTTTTGTTTAAAATGGACAAAATTTTAAGTGAAAACAAAAACTGACGTACACAAATCCAACCAAACACATTTGTATTTTGTTGATCATTTATTATAATGATCCATGGGTCATTTGTGACATGTATGAGTCAACCCCACCTCAATCCGATGCACGGTGTGGTCGGTATCACTCAAAGTGTCTCTCTTTTGTTTAAAATGGGTGGAATTTTAAGTGAAAATAACAACTGACATACGCAAATCTGACCAAAAACATTCATATTGTGTTGATCCTTTAGCAGAATGATAAATGAGTCATTTTTAACGTGTAAGATTCAACCCCGCCTCAATTCAAGGCACGGTGTTGCCGGTATCACTCAAAGTGTCTCTCTTTCGTTTAAAATGGACAGAATTTTAAGTGAAAACAACAACTGGCATACGCAAATATGACCAAAAAAATTAGGATTGTGTTGATCCTTTTGGAGAATGATCCACGGGTCATTTGTGATGTGTATGAGTCAACCCTACCTCAATCCGAGCCATGGTGTGGCTGATATCACTCAAAGTTTCTCTCTTTTGTTTAAAATGGATAAAATTTTAATTGAAAACAACAATTGATGTACGCAAATTCGACCAAGCGCATTCATATTGTATTGATCCTTTAGGAGAACAATCCATAGATGGCCCTCCAACCCCCTGGATGTCCCCCCAATCCTTGGACGCCCCCCACCTCCCCTAGACACCACCCCACCACCTGGACACCTCCCCCACCACTAGACATCCCACCCCCATGGACAGCCACCCCCCACTTGGACAACCCCACCAACCCCCTGGACCCCCCAACCCCCCTGGATACCACCCCACCCCCTAGACACCCCCACCCCTCTGGACACCCCCACCCTTAGAAAGCCCCCCCAACCCCCTGAACACCCCCACCCCTATGTACACACCCATGAATACCCCCCCCCCACCCCAAACAGCCCCCCCCGACCCCCACCCCCCCCCAGAACCCCCCCCCCCCTGGACACCCACCAACCACCCGGATGTCACCCCCACCCCTCCTAGACACCACCCCACTACCTGGACACCCCACCCCCTAGACACCCCCCCATGGACGACCACCCCCACCCTCCTGGACACCACCCCACCCCCCATGGATAGCCCCACTAACCCCCTTGACTGCCCCCACCCCCCCGTACACCCCCCCACACCCTGAAAGCCCCCCCCCCCCCCACCCTGGACATCCCCCCCCACCCCCCACCCCAGACACCCCACCACCCCCGGGACGCCCCCCCCCCCCCCCCCCACACTTGGACTCCCCCTCCTAGACACCACCCCACCACCTAGATGCCCCCACCCCCTGGACACCCCCACCCTCATGGATAGCCCCCACCACCCCCTGGACACCACCCCACCCCCCTTGGATATCCCCCTAACCTCCTGGACCCCCCCTGATACCCATATCCCCCTGGACACCCTCATTCCCCCGGACACCCCCTACCCCCCTTGGACAGCCACCCTAAACCCTTGAATAGCCCCCCCCCCCAATCCCCTGAATTCTTTATGTATTTAATTAACTTATGAATTATGTGTTAATGGTGTATGGGTATACTTGGTGTAATTACCTTATGAATTATGTGTTAATTTTGTATGGGTATACCTTTTCAGATGCTAAATTTTTTGCAGGTGTTGTTTGGGTGTGCTGCTGCAGAACTTTTTGTTGTAGTAGATAGGGCATTTATCAGTGATTTTTTAGCACTGATAAAGGAAACCTTTATCAGTTCTAAAAAATTGATGCTAAAAGACACATTTGTCAACGCTAAAAAAGTGTTGATAAAGGATCGGTTTATCAGAGCTACAAGAGCACTGATAAAAACACATTTATCAGTGCCTTTTAGCATTGATAAATTCTCACTTTATCAACACATTTTTATCCTTGATAAAAGTATCCTTTATCATCACTTTTTTAGCACTGATAAAGTATCCCTTTATCAGTGCTTATTTAGTGCTGATAAAGGGTACCCCCATTTATTAGCACTCAGCTATACAGCGCTTTTTTAGCCCTGATAAAGCCCATTTTGAGCTCTAATAAAACCCATTTTTTAATAGTGTACATCTATTAATTCATAGATAACATTTATAGAATTTTTTTTCCCTTCACTATGTTGATGAAATGGATGTTACATATCCATAGACTTAACATTTCTAGGAAACATTCAACAACATCAAGAAATATATCTTAAGTATGACAGTAATATTTTTTCTTATCAAAGGAAGGTCATTTATCGTGTATGTGATAGTATTAGAGTGATCATTGAGTTCATTCCTTGCATAAAAGAATGACTCCAATAGAAAAAACAACCTCTATTATCTCATTCAAACCATGATCTATGTTGAGACTCATTATTTGAATATTGAGAAGTGCTATCTGGCGCTAATATTTGTGGTCTAAAAAATGAGGCACTAACTAAAAAATCATGAGGTCCATTTGGTCTCTCTTAGAAACCCACTCAAATACATTCTCAGTTTTTTGAGGTTTAGTGGACGTCTGTCACGGTGGGTGAACATCCTGTAACAGTTTTACATTCATTTTGTGCCTTAAAATCAATCAAAGTCCAAACATTAGCTGATTTTCTAGTGGAGCACCCCTTGGTAAAAATAACTCTATTGGACACTGAGCAACCTAATTAATATGTTTTCTCTATTCAAGAGGGCCCCATATGTAGGAAATGTATTTTGATGGTTCATCTAGAATAACAACCAAAAAAAAGGATGTGGGACCCTAAGCTCAACAAACTGGGACTAGGAGTCATGCTTATATCACTGTAAAACGTATTCTTTCCTTAATCCTTCCTACTTTTGGAGGGGTTCATGAATAATGAAATGGAATATCAAGTTATCATTGAAGTGATATAGTGGTCACTTCAAGTAAAATATCAATCACTTGAAGATAAAAGGTGATTAAGAACTATTCATTAATCATTTTAATGGTGATTATGCTATCAAAAAGGTATAGTTAATCCCCCTTCTTAAAAAAATATTTGGATTAGTGGAATAATTATCTCTAGATACAATATTGACTCATTTACCATGGTATAAAAATTCGTAGGTCAAGCCCTGGTGAATGCAGAAAAACATCTAACCGATCCCAAGTGGGTTGAAACAGTCATTAGCATTGTGCACTTCCAAATGGTATCACCATTTGTTCAAGCCCACACAGAAGAGATTGATGAGATTATCCCCCTATCTAAACTATACAGTCCTACAAATGGATGGATGACACCCATTTTGGACTAACTTTAAAAGGGATATCTACCAGCAATAGAGCTAGAAGAGAGAAAAGCTGATGATGATAAATTGACTTAGTTCTCTATAATGACATGTACCATAAAAATAACTCTATAAGTAGAGACTAAATGGGGTCCTTCTCAGGTGAATTAATAGAAAATAAACCACTATTACAAGGAAAGAAGTGCATGTTGGAGGCTATGGAAACCACTAGTCATGACTCAAAATTTCCCACCAAATCTGAAGGCTTGGGTAATACTGGACAACTCTAACACATGACTACACTAAATTCACTAAAATGTGTCATTCCTGATAGGTTCACACCAAATTCATTCACCAACCCCTAGAGTTTCTACACATAGGCATGTAATCTTGGAAATTTTCCATATAGGTAATGGAAATCATAGGGACATATCCTCTAGCCATGTCCAAGTGGTTTAAGAACATTCTTACTGTGACCGACATACTCTCCAAGTTGGATAAATCTATACCCCTAAAAGAATTTGAGTCAAGGAACATTGTAAGCTTCATGAAAACTAACATCATCACTAGATTTGGTTTGACTTATATAATACCGAGGTAAAATAAATCCAGTTTCTATCCTACTAAATTAGAGAATCTATATTAGAAGTATGACATCAAGTCAAACCATTCGTCATGCTACCATGAAACTTCTAACAGACAGATAGTTTCCTTTAATAAAACCCTATAAAATATACTCTAGAACATGGTAGATAAGGATAAAAGTTATTGTCTAGAAAAGATACTTCATTCATTGTGGGATTACAATACCATGACCCTGACTGCCACATAGGATACCCCATACTCATTAGTGTATGGGACATAGTCAGTCCTTCCCATTGACGTTCAATTTCCCTCATTCTATGTGGTCATATGTGATCAATTATACATGTATGAGTAGTCCCAAAAATAGTGGGATAAATTGGATTGACTGGATGATAAATGAATTCATACCTTGCATCATTTGTAGGCCCGTAAAAACCTTATTTCATGAGCATTTTACAAAACGTTTTTCCTATAGTCTTTCCTCAAAGGAGAAATGGTGTTGGTCCCCATGACTTCTATGATACCCAGAAATAAACCTCTGAAGTTGGAACCAAAATGGGAGGGACCTTGTGTCATAAAAAAGGGCTACTCTAATAGAGCATATTCCCTGATTTCAATTAATGTATATCTTAACATATCCCCCACCAATAAAAAATTACTGAAGAAGTGTTTCGTGTAATCAAATGACATAGACATCCTAACCACATGATGCTAAAATGTATTGAAATATTTCTGATCTCATGATGTTAAAAAGTATGGTACATGGTCTCAGCTGTAAGACATTAAATTTCATAGTCGGTCATTTTCACATGACTTTAAAAAGAATGAAATTGTTTCTCATGTCATAGGATAGTAAACTACATGATATCAATGTCCTCACAACAGGAAGTTTAACTGAATGGGAACCATTGTTTTAATCAATGATTCACCACACAAGAGATGTATTTGTACAGGAGAATGTTGAAATGCACATGTCCCCACATGAGAGTCAAAACCACATAGGGGGTCTCTTTATCATGAATTATGTGTGGCTTGAGTTTTTTCATCACGGTATATATGGTGATGTCTAGACCTCATGTCGCGGTCCCATCCATAAAAAATGATAAAAATTCTCACCTCTATATATGGGTCAGATTTGTGTGAAGAATTATCATCCAAAACTACATGTATCTTGATTCTTATCATCACTGGATACGTAGCGACGTCAAGACCTCTTATGTTAGAGCTATAATCAAATTTACCTCCATTCATAAGATGATTTTCTTACAAACCTTTTTCCTCAAAACCTTTTTTCATGTTGGGATTATGTTTCTCATTGGTCCAAAAAATCATCCTTCCCCTAACTACAAGATGCAATCGTCCAGATTGCATAATGTCAAACTGTGTGGTACACCATTCATGTCGTATTTCAATAACTTTCATGACACCAATGTCCTTACTATATAATATTAAACTACACAACACCATGATGTTCTCACCTGAAAATACATTTCACCCAGAATCGGTCACCTACCATTCCATTTTCAAGAACTAAATCTGTATTGATTATCATTTCTAAGAGATACGTAGTGGCGCCTGGATTCCACATCTTAGTCTAGCCACCCAAAGAGTGAATGATTTCCAACCTTCCTATGTATGGGTTAGACCTACATAGGGAAATTTTATTAAGAACTCATTCTATGGGATACATAGTGACACCCAAACCTCATGTCTTGGTCCTAGCTACAAAATACAATAAATATAACCTCTCATGCATACAAACTAAATCAATGTAGGGGAATCCAAATCAGGTCCTATTTTTAGGTCCATTTCTCTCTCCTTATACATGAGTCAGATTTATATAGGGAAGTGCTTTGAGAACTATGTGTAGCTTGATTCCTACCCATATAGGATACGTAGTGATACTCATATCTTCAATATCATGTCCAACCACAACATTTCCCCTCTTTCATATTGGGACACAATCATCCTCACCATATGAGGTTAAAATGTATGAGGTTTAAGAACAATTTGTGGCTTGAATCCTGCCCATTAAGTATATGTAGTGACATCAAGATCTTCAATCCTAGTTTTATCCAAAATAAAGGATGAAAATTCCTTCCTCCCTGTGTATGGGTCAGATATGCACAAGAAGTTTTTTTAAGAACTATGTGTGTCTTGATTCTCATTTTAAATGAGATATGTAGAAACACCTGGATTCTTCATCCTATCCCAGCCTCTAAAAATTTAAAATTACCATATCCTTCTTTTTTTCACCTCTGTTTGGTGGAATAAACCTTTTTCCCCTTATTTCCCACATAGAGTATAGCTCACGTGGGCCTCGGAGTTTTAGTTGGGGATTCCCCGCATGATCAAGGTGTATAGATCCAAATACGGTTTATTGTGGTCCTATTATAAATAACATAAAATTCACACCAATTTTCCTTACAACATGATGTTAAACTATAAGGAAAACATCCTTACCACATGACATAAAGCTATACAGATCAAAAAAATCAATCTTTTTTCACATTAGTTGACCTAATGTATGTATTGTATGAAATTAAACTACATGGTACCTCAATAACTATGTGTTCCTTGATTCTTGTTTCAATAAGATACGTAGTGATGCCTATGACCTATTTCCTAGTCCTAGCCATGGGGAAATGAAAAATAAAAATTCCCCCATATCTTATATGGAAACAAAGATCTATACAACAGGTATCAAGTTTGGGTTACTCATTTAGGAATCTACTAAGGAAATAGAAATGACCCCCCTATATATGAATCATATCTATGTAGGTAATTTCACACTATGTGGCTAATTTCATTATAAATGTTTCTTATGTACCTTGTAACATCCCATCCATTCATCATACTCTATGCCTCTGGTGGTTTTGGATCTTCACCATCTTCTTCTAGCCATTGAAGATGGGAGGGGTTAGTGTCCTGAGGGCACCTTTGTTTGACTAAGCATAATATTCCATAGTTGTATCTACATAAGTTTCCCACCAAAAAAAATTCAACCAAAGTCAAATTCATCCTCGGGAGAGGATTATTATATCATCGTAATCTCCAAGAACATACTTTCCCCATATCATTTCTTGTGATATGGTAATTTCTAGAATCAAGGATTACACTTTATTCTCCCTCATATACAAGGCATATTGAAACATATTGGCCTAATGAACCCCCTATTAATCATTATTTTCATGACATATGGTCCTAGCCATATTACCCAAAACTGCAAGACCTCACCACATCCTCATCGCATGATGTTAAATTGCATGACTGGTGTCCTAGACATATGACACTAAACTGTGTGATTCATGAGAAATACATTTTTCTTGATTCTCAATTCAATGAGATATGTAGTAACATCTGAATCATCAATATTGTGTCCATCCATGAGATAAAAATGTATCCCTTCCCCTATGTATGGGTTAGACCTGCACAGGAAATTTCTAACATTGGAACAACATAATACCCAGAAATATGTGTGGATTGATCCCTACAACTATAGGGTACATAGTGATACCCACATATCTAATCTTGGGTTTAGATACAACAAAAGTAAAAAATTACCTTTCCCTGTGAACATATCAGACCTGCGTGGGGAACCCCATGAGAACTACATACGACCTGATTCTCACTTGATAAGATATATAGTGACACTCGAATCCTATATCCTTGTCTGACCATAAATGTTTTCCAAATATCCTATACATGATCTAGATCTACATAGGAGGGTCAAATATGAGCCTCACCCCATTCATGATATCATTTTCAATGGAAAATTATCCTTGACCACATAAGAGTCTGATCGACGTGTGGGGGAGCCTTCTTATAACTATGTATGTATTTATTTCTTACCTCGTGGGATATGTAGTGATTACTTGGTCTCAAATACTAGTTCTAGCTGTAAAAAAACAAAAATCTCCCTTCCCTATGCATGGGTTAGACCTGCATAGGGAACCTTCTCAGACCCGCGTAAGGGAAATGTTTCTACCCATTCCTGGTAAGTTTCGACATGAAGTGCTCCTTGAATTTTCAAGTACATTCCTTTAAGAAAACAAAATCCTTGTCTGGGAAGGTCCAAGTCCCCATAAACCTCCCCAAAAATCAGAAATAGAGGGCCATTTTTTCTAAGGAAACCTTTTTTGACTATGTACAATATTCCCCAGTTGGCTCTGTATAAGTCTCCCACAAAAAGGCATGTCAACCAATGAAAATTGCATCTCTAGGAGAAAATTTCCCTACCTCTGTATTACCTAATGAAATTTATGTCATGCATCACTACTAGAATTTGTAAAACCCCCATATTACAACTTACAACCTTCCCCCTCCATGTCCAAAGATGATAGAACATTCTTGGAAAATTTATCATGAAATGGAAAAATTGTTTGTCCATCGGTCAAAGCTAAGTGGCCTTAAACCATATCCCTTGAAATTCCTCACCGTAAGATAATAAACTAAAAATTCTATGTATTAGTTGCACAATTTTAAACTGCACCATGTTCCATCCCTCTTTTACCCAATCCAAATATGTGTATGAGGGGTTTATCATTCATGGAAAAAGACGATACATATTCCCCCTTCATTTTTTAGACATCATTCCCTTGATAATCCACCAATTGTGGCCTGTATAAACCCAATTTTTCATAAATCACATGGAAATTGAGGATGGAAGGTCTGCGTAGGGGTGTAATTTTGGCCCGGTGGCCCGAAAGCCCGAGCATCCTGACCTAGCAAAGCCCGCATCGAGACAGGATGGACTCGGGCCGTAGGTTCATCATGTTGGTCCTGGGCCTGTCCAAGAAGGCCCACGGGTCAGGCCGGGCCAGCCCAAAAAAGCCCAACCCGCTGGTCCGTAAGATGCCTGACCCACTGTAAAAAACTTCAACGGGAAGCTGTTGGTAGGGAGATTTGATCCCCCTACCTCATGCTTCAAAGGCTACACCTGGACCAACTGGCCCAGGCAATGCGCCTGTTATATTATCACCATACTGTATATATATATATATCAATGATATATATGTGTGTGTGTGTGTGTGTATATATCATTATATATTAACAAAAAATAATATATATACAAATAACTTTTATTATATATAATTATAATGTGTGTGTGTGTGTCTATAACAATATATAATTATATATGTATATATATAAACAAAACCATTAATAATATATATCAATTAAGTGTGGATTTTAAAAATCCATTAATAATATTCATATATATATATAAATGATTTAATATAATATATATATACAAACAAAGCTATTAATATATATATATATATGAATGATTTAATATTATATATATAATAACATGTTGTATATTAATTAAAAAAATAACACACTCACTTAATGATGTTCGTGCACATCCCACAACCTCATTGATTTTTTAGGTTTGTTGCAGCTTGCATATATTATACATATTATACATATATAAATCTATTTAAAAAAATTAACCTGCCCACTGCGGCACACCCCCAACCCCTAATTATTATTTTTACAATTTTCTCATATTATATATATATCAATAATTTAACATTATATATATTTAATAAATTATTATATATTAACAAAAAAAATAACACACTCACCTACTGATGTTCACACACACCCTCCAACCTTATTAACTTTTTTAAATATGATGAAACATGATTATTATATATATGTATATATATATATAAACAAATCTACTAAAAATATATATAATTCAATGATATCATACAATATATATATATATATAAACAAATTAATTAATAATATTTATATATCAATTAAGTGTGGCTTTTAAAATCCATTAATAATATATATACATATATAAATGATTTAATATAATATATATATATATAAATCGATTAATAATATATATATATATATCAATGATTTAATATTGTACATATAATAACTTATTGTATACTAATAAAAAAACTAACATACTTGCTTAATGATGTTGGGGCACGCCCCCCACCTCATTAATTTTTTTAATTATGTTGAAACTTGTATATGTTATATATAAATGTAAAATTATTTTAAACAAATGTTAAAAAATGGTTTCAATAAAAATGTTTAAAAAAAGTTATTAAAAAAAACATTTAATTAATTTTTTTAAACAAACACAAAAAAAAAATTATATTAAAATTTAAAAAAAAAGATAAATGTTTTAAAAAATACTTGTAAAAAGCATGCGTTTAAAAAAATTAAAAAAAATTAAATTAATAATTTAAAGATAAATGTAAAAAAAAATTAAATAGATGTTAAAAATGGTTTAAATAAAAAAATTTAAATAAAAAAAATAACAAATACATAAAAATTTATAAATAAGTTAATAAAATGTTTAAATAACAATGTAATAAACTCACCTACTATTGCGCATCTTCCGACACCTCATTATTTTTTTACAATTTGAACATAATATATATTTATTCACATATATAAATCTATTCAGACAAAAAATTAACATATCCTCCCACTGTAAAATGTAAAAAAATAAATGTTTTTACAAAAAACATATTAAAAATTTTAAAAAATACATCTAAAAAACATGCTTTTAAAAATAAATGTAGAAAAAAAATTTAAATAAATGTAAAAAAAATGTTTAAAAAAAGCTTTAAAACAATTATTTTGAAAATAATAAAATCCCACCATGGCCTGACTTGAAAAAGCCCAGACCGGGCTGAAACATTTCGGCCCGACGCGATGGTTCGGGCCGGCCCGATTTTTTTGAAGGGTAATCTCGGCCCGTCCCGACCCGGTCTTGGTCGGGCCAAAATTACACCCTTAGGTCTGTGTTCCAAGGACACATTTGTTTTACTATGCACAACATGCCCTAGTTGGCTTTGTATATGTTTCCTAAAAAAAGGCATGTCAGCCAAAGGAAAAAAAATTCCAAGAGAGGATTTTCCTACATTTATACTCCCTTGAAACATTTTATTGGAAACTTTTATTATAATCAATCCTCACATATATCCCCATATCATTTCTTGGATTCATAATTCACAAATCTAGGGTCAAGAAAATTCCCTCATTCATGTCTGAAAAATATTGGGACATTCTCAGCTATTAGGCTCTATTGTGGCCCTCACCCTGTAATTCATGGTAAAATCTATTTGACGTAAATCATCAGTTGCATTAGAATGCTTTGAAAGAATCTAATATAACAATAAAAAGGGACACAAAACTCACCAGTTAGAAACCCCAAAAAGGGCACCCTGGACAAGATTCGAGTTCTAGATCACTAAAACTATGCTATGCATGGTTTAGGAAAAATTGTGAAATCAAAAAATAAAAGAGACACAATTATTTTTAGGTCTAAAACCCGCAAAGGGTGGCCTAATAAAAATTCAAGTTATGTAAGGTAAGCCCGCAACAAAGTATACTTTGGAAAAAATTAGGGAGATAATGGAAAAGACACAAAGTTCGTTGGGTTTTCCATGTAACCCTAGAAATAGTTCAAAATATTCTCATTGAGTCCCTTGGATAAGTAAAAAATTAGAGTTACACATGATCATGATAATTTAATTATCATAGATTTTGATTGAAATTGAAATCAAGTGATGAAATTATTCAAGTCATACGGGATATTATCTTTCAAAGCACAATGAAAATTGTGATTGGTGGACATTGGAGGAAAAATAAAAGACATGAATTTGAGGGAAAAAAAGTTTCATACCATTAAATGAGAATACATGGTCTAGATTCTCTGCTAATTAATTGGATTTTATGATTATATAGCCTGCATGGAATATTAAAAAAGTTGGAGTAGTGTTTGGCCTAAATCCTCTATGGCTCGGTGAAACTCAAACAAGGTTGTTGTCTCAGAATCTACACTAGCCTGCAGTGTAGAGAAGGTTGTAGTATCCTTCCTTTTCTTCATCCTCCAATAGAAATTTCCCTTCATCAACCGTTGCCTCAATGTGAGCCAATTATTTCTTGATCCACTCGAGTCCCTATCTAAGCTACTCCACCTCTTGACTAATCCACTCTGCTGAGGTCCTACACTCTCTAATTTCGCCTTGTCATCTAGTGGGAATTCCAACATGCTTAGAATCTTCATTAATAAGGATCCTCCTGACCACAAAAAAATGATTTGTGGACTCTATAGTTGAGAGACAAGAGTGGAGTGTGTTAGCCTTCTCCTGAGAAACAATCATCTTCTCCACTATATCATGGATGACATGATAGTCAAAACACCATACCACAGAAATGAAAATAGGTGACATAATTTGTGAAATATTTTCAACATTTTTGCAAGGGGGGTCTGAGAAATAACCTTCTAGATATCCTTCCATATGTTATGGAGAGTAGTGTGAAGGTTTTCTAGAGCCTCCTGGCCTGGATCAAAATAACTCTTGGATGGTAAGATATATTCATAAATATGGTCCACTAGAGAGGGTCTTGATTCAACAACCACTGTGTGGATTGATCCCACAACAGCCAATTCCTATGCAGTATCAATAGGTGGAGATATTGAAACATTGGCTACAACCACAAAAATTTGTGGCTATAATTCTGGAATCAGAATATTGAAATAGTTAACACCTAAAACATGAAATAAAGTGGAATTTTCATAATGGTGGAGAACTCACCTCCAATTACTAGTACATTGACCTCTTTTCTCAATATCATTTTTTCATCATCTGGTAGAGTGGGTGATACATCCTCAATTTTCAAATTAGCATCATGTTTTTTAAAGATACTTGTGGTACAGACTCAAGCTCAACTGGGTTGGTGATCTCCAAAAGGTATCTAACCAATACCTTACTTGTAGGAATAATTTTTATAGAACTAGGGAAAACAGATGATTATGATCTTTCTTGATCCTAAATCACTCCCTATTCCATGGATATATTCCCTAGAGTTTAAGGATTGATATTCTTAGTAGAAACATTTACCCCTGAAGACACTGCCTCTATGGGGGAAGTAGTCATTTGATCAGGAATAGTCAACTTCTTGGGGATTGGGACCTCCCTGATGTCTTCAGTTGTTTGGGGTTCCCCATCCGGTTCATCTACCACCTATATAGTCATCATATTCATCCCTGTAGGATCAAAATAAATATGACCATTTGAAGTTTAAACCTCAAAAGGATCTTCCACTTCTGGAAAATAGGCCATTTGATCCTAAAGAGATTCCCCCTGGGGCTTGGGATCTCCCCAATGGCCTCAATTGGCCTAGGTTGCCAATATTTTTTAGCTACAACTGCCAACGGTATCACTTGTATCTCTGAAGAAATGGGGGATATAAGCCCTTGAGTGACTTATGTTTGATTATTAATTGGTATCGCACCAATTCATTTGAAATATGATTAGTTTTCAAATAAAGACACAAAAAACAACAACTAGATAAAAAATATGAAAAATCACCTATTATCCCTGACTTTAGGCGTATCATCAGCAGCAATGCCTATTGACACTTCATCGTGTGCCATGGGGATGATCCCATGGAAAGAATAATAGGTGGTTCTAGAGGTTTAAATTCTCTGGAAGGATCCATAAGGACCACCTCCTTATGCTCTATCCCCAAGGGGATCCCTCTACAGTAACTCCAATGTCTGAGAGGGTATCCTCCCCAGTAGCAATGCCCTTTGGAGTGTATTCTAGAGAAGAAACTATCTTCCAAATCTCCCAAGGATCCTAAAAGTACTAGTATTATGGGTTCAAGGTCAGGATAATAAAAATAAGAAGAGTTTGTATAAATAATTGTAATACCTCTTTATCAGTTTCATCTTGCCCATTTTGATCACCACCATATTCTCAACTTTTTCAGACCAATAATTTTTCCCTTATATGAGTGGATGTAAGTGTCCATTTCTCTCATATATATGTCCATATCATGAGGAGCTTCTCATGTGTATATCCATGTGGGTTCATTGATGGGTCCAAATCCTGCATGATCAAGGGGATCTTCCTAGAGTGTTTCCCAAATATCTTCCTTAGATTCACTTTCCCTCAGGGTGTCCCATGCTCTCCAAGCCTCTGGTAAGACTATAGTGATAGAGATAGATAGTTATAGGAGACTTCTATGGGAAGTGGGGGAGTTTCCAATAGTCACAATTGATTTTGGGTGCCTCAACCACCATGGAACCCTCGAGGGCTAGGTGCTTGTGAGACCCCATATGGGAATGATGAATTTACCTAACCCTAGTTGTGGTAGGGGGATTGATTTCATTGGAATCCCTCGATGCATGGATATCATCCTAATCATCCTCAATAACTTCCGACCTCACCATAGAAAGCACTCTCTACGAATATCCATGTTGTTTCCACTGGGAATGGATTAAGGTATCAACCTCTTGAAGATGGGTGCCCAACCTATCATGATCATAATCATAAGATATAGTGGAGAGCACTAATATGTAGCTTTATTCAGTTAATAAAACCTTCATCTCCTACATAAATCACCATAAAGAAAAAATTGAATGGGAACTCCTCAAATAATCCCATTATCTTCAAGTCGTTGGTAAGGAGGTATTAGGAGGGATGGATGCTTGACCTTGAGGAGTAGAGTCAAAATCATGGAAAGTTGAACCCCGGGCTATTAACACATTTTATGGGGGTTCATAAATAAGATAATTTCTTGGATTCTTTTTGGGACTATAATTCCTAACTATTTTTCCTTTGTTTCCCTCAGCCTCGTGTGCTTTATAGGACTCAACAGTAGGAACTGGTTTTTCCTATTAATCTTCCATGCATGATCGGTTCCAAACTTCAGTATAGGATCTTGTAAGTGGAGGATAGAAACCCACAAAAGTTGGAATCCTGATCCAAAATTAGGTTTAATCCCATGTAAACATCATTCAAATTTGTCAATCTATCATTAAATTATTCTCCTAGAATGTTTTTTTGGGGTTGGAAGACAACTCATCTAGATACAGTTGAATTGGTGGGAAAATATTCAGTTTTGATACCCCTCACATATAAGTTCCCTTTGATCCTAGAAATCAATATTCCTTCTCTTTAAGAGATGAGATATCCATACCTAGAAAATTCGCCAGATCCATCATTCACCAAAGTACCATAAGGGGGAACATAAAGATCATAGGTAAAACGATCATGGTAGTTGAGTTCATCCATCGTTTACTACTCACTCAAGTCTAATAAAATGACCCCAATTATTCTTTATAGGTATGGTTTGACGGTATATTCTAGGATATTTTTAGTATTGGTGTAACACCCTAAGCTTCCATGGTACGCTTCTCTTTGAATAATACAGTAGCTTGTGTTGTACGCAACTTCGAGTTCTAATGCACACCACAACCAATCAAACTAGCCTTTATGAATAGTAATACCCACTTATTGAAATTTTATATATTTTATCTTTAAAAATGGAATTTATTTTTGGATTTGGAATATCAAAATTATCTTAGGGTGAATTTTTGGTACTTTTCTGATAACTTTCATATTTTGATGAATAGTGAAAATTACTAAATTTTAATTAAAAAAAACATTTTTAATCAAAATAATTAATAGTGATAAATTATTAATTTGAGTGATTTAAAAGTATATTTAGAATATATTTTTACCATTTAATACAATTTTGGTCATTGGACGTAATTTCACATTTAAACCGGACATAAACAAGTATCTATCTTTTGAAAGTTATTATTTCTTAAAAACACGCTTTTTGTTTTGACAGCGGGAATTAATTTTAAATTAATTTCTGCCACTTATGTGTTTTGAATTTAGAAAAATGTAATACATATTTAAAATCAGGAGGTCCAAATTTTTTAAATAGGTAACTTTTATTTTTAGACATTTTGAATAATTACTTCAGTAAATATTTTATTTACCATGGTTAAAGGGTAAATCTGGTAAATAAGGGTAAAAAATAATATTATAATAATAATAAATTACCCTAAAACATGTCCTAACCCTATTTTTTGAAACATGTCCGACCATGGGCATCGTTGGGTCGATTTTGGGATCTCATGGATCCACTTGTAAGTGATAATGACACTTTATATTAATTAAGTTAAAGTAAATACAAAAATGACTTAAGCATATATCTTTTAGAAAAACAATTTTTACATAGGGTTATATATGTTATATTTTCGACTATAAATATTCATTAGAAATATAAAATGATAGCCTAAATAATGGTATTTTATTTATAATTTTTAGACATTGAATAATTAAATTTATTTATGACACAATAATGATGCATTATTTTCCTTATTAATGAAAGAATCAAATAATTAGTATTATAAATGTTAAAATAAATATAATTTGAATTTTTGATGTCATCCAAGAATTTTATTCGTTAATATGACATGTTAGGACTACTTAAATTAATTTTGTTTGAATTAATAAAGTTGTTAATACTTTAACAAAAATCAATTATTAAATCTTGTCAAAATTTACCTAAATGAGTTTTTAAAACAAATATTATATTATTAATTGATATTCTATTCCTAAAAATATAAGGATCAGCCAAAGGACTTATATCATGATACGTATATCATTAATAGACCACTTGGGGGTCTCTTGGATGTATATATTATGTTTATTAACTATATAATATAAAAATACAAAGAGGCATGGGAAATGTCAAACTAATTAACTAAGAGTTAAAACAAAAAGATAAGGTTAATAAAGTGACCCAAACCTGTCTAAAACCTATTGGTTGAGTGGTTTGTGACCTATACCTACCTTAACCTTTAAATAATCTACTTTGGAGCCATTAAAAACTGAATATGAATTTATTATAAAATAATATTTCTAGCTTTTCCTAAGGTGTATCTCATGCACAAGAGCATCAGCCCAGTTGATGAGGACTCGCTAGGTGCATCCAAGAGACCCAAGATCAAATCTGGGTGGAGGCATATTTACGGGTAACTATAGCAGTACTGTAGCAGGAATTATTCGGTACTGTAGCAGCCGTAACTATTCATCCATCTGGGCCTTCGGGCCACCTATTTGGTCCTCGGGTCTTGTAAGGATTTCGGGCCACCCAAGGCCTTCGGGCCAGTTGATTCTCAAGGCCTTAGGGCCACCTTAAGGCCTTCGGACTGTTCCAAGGCCTTCAGGCCACATTAATGCAGGCCCCAGACACACTAAAAAAAGGAGCAGCCCCATATGAGGATTCAGAGCAGGTGCACTCACCAGAGCAGAGCCAAATAGATTATCAGAATCAGAGGGTATAACTATGTCATTGGTATGAGCCAATGCTTTCACGATAAGCCTAGCCAGATGGTCATGCAAAGGTGGAGAGCTACTATCAAGATGCAGATGTTGGGGAGGGGCAGTTCCTTGTAGATAGTCTGGTTGAATTCCCTAAGACCTTCGGGTCATGTAATCTCCTAAGCCTACGGACATATAATCTCTAAGCCTACGGTCCTTGTAAGGGTTCCCCCTCATCCTTTGAAAGGGGGGTTATCAAAAAATAAATAAAAAAATGAAGGCCTTCGGGCCATTCATGCTAAGATTCCCCTCACCCCTCTTATAATAGGGCACTCCCCCTTCCCTCTAATTCACACCTTTAAAGCCTTTTGGCTCAGCCAAAAAGTGCTCAAATATTCTCTAAACTTACCTCACTTCAACCTATAGGCCTTAGTTTGATTGGAAAGCCAACCTAAGGAGCCCTTTTGATCAAATCAAAAGGAAGAACCCAAAGAATAGGTAATGCTTTCACCCCCCTCTTTCAAGTTCCTTTCTTCTTTAACTTCTTCTTTCTTTGTTATTTCCATTATAAAATAATAACTCTAGTATATTCTATATACTATGATGTTATTATAAATATGGTACAACCATATTTAATATTATATCTATCCTTTGAATGACATGTCACCATACGTGTGTATGTACGGCTTACCGTCTCCACATCATGGTGTAATTGTTATTCAAAACATTATTATTTGTATGGGTATGATAATGATGTTTAATTGATGTAAATAATAAATATAACATGATAATGATTCTGTATATATGATATACCATCGAATTATATATTATTTTAATATCAGAAGAATGATATTGTCACTCGTTCATACGTACGGACTACTGTCTCCACGAACGCGATGAGATTCATTCTCCATCGTATACATGCAAGTATAATTCTCATTTAATGATTAAAAATAATGTTTAAGGACTTGATATCATTCTGTATACGATTAAGATACAACCTATCCATAACAAACACGACTTATGTAACAAAACATATAAAATAAAATGAGTAAGTTAACACCCAAAACGACGATAATACTAAGATATTATTAACAAAGAAATGTTAAAATATCATATATGATATCATATTAATGTATATGATTATTGTATAAATTAATAACAATTATTTAACCATTATTCAGGAGGTTAACCTACCCTCAACCAAGGAAAAGTACAAGGTAATGGTTTATTTCACAATCTCTTCATTATTTGAGGTTGTTTATACATAATTATCTACTGGGACCTCTTTATCATCCACATCCATGTTTCTCAAAAATGTATTTAAAAACTTTCTTACTATTTTATATAATATGGGTTAAAGTCATTTATACCCTTTTTTACTTTTTATAAGAAGTTTATAAAGGAGTATTTCCATCATTTTCCAAACAAGGTCATTTTTAACCTTTTTGACAGAATTAAGGTAAGAATGTCTTTTTTTAACTTATACGGTGGGTGTGCCTATTTTCCACTGTTATAAAATAATTGAAGCTTCCCTTACAAGATTATAAGAATATTTTGAATGTAAATGTTTTATTTTATAATTTCGTGAATGTTCAATGATTTTAAAATGAATATTTTAAGAATTTTTGAAAGGTACTCTTTATCAGGATCAGAATTTTAAATGTTTTGAAGATTTATCTTTCCAAATATTTTTAATTAATTTCCATGTTTTCAAAATTATTTTAAGGATTTATTTATATGGACATGAATTTTTTTAAATGATATTTCTTTTCAAAAGATTCAAAGTGGTATGGGGAACTTTGATTCAAAAATCTCTTTTAAATTACTTCCTTAATAAATGTGTGACTTTTAAATGATTTCAAAAAAGAGATATTTCTCTCAAATAGTTTTGATTTCATCTATGAAAAAATCCTTTGATGGATTTTAATATTATTTGAAGTTGATTTATTATGATAAAAAACATCCATATTGTAATGAAGGTTTTGTGATATGTTTGATTGTGTATGAGTTATTTTTATATCATTCATGGTTTATGGAGAAAGTATTGACATTTCATATGCTAGTTTTCATACAAATTTTTATGTTATGTTTAAACCTTTTCATATGAGGAATGCATTGGACTTAGTAAGAGATGGGTGGAGCCCGCTATAGCTCCTAGATGCATCGGTAGGTCTCATGAGACAAACTAGTGTCTTGGCACAAGGCCTTGACAAAATCTTATTTGTAGTCTTGGCACAAGGCCTTGAAAATGTGGTTATGATAGTCTGGCATTATGCATTCCATCATTATGAAAGTGGTTAGTGATATTGCATGTGATTATTCGAGTTGTAGAATATACATGAGAATAAGTAAATGGCATTACTTCATTTTATTTTTTCCATATTATACTGAATTTCAAGTTTAAAAGGATTTTGTTTTAGTTATACATTGCCTTCTATGTTTATGCTTATTTATGAAAGTTTATACTATATTGTTATCCTTACTATGCATCTGAGCTCACCCCTTTTTATGTTTTATTTTTCACAAGATTCCAAGAAGTGTATTGTGATTGATCTGTCAGAGTAAGCCAATGGGATAATGTCATTTCTGAAGGATTATTTATGTTGTTTTGTATGTTAAGAAGTGTAATGTAACATTCATGTATGTAATCTATTTTCCAAGACTGCTAAACGGATCAGCCCTTTGGGACTTGATTCCTTCTAATCATGCCAATGTATTAAAATAATTCACCGACTATGGGTAATTGGGGTCGGGGCATTACAGTTGGTATCATAGGAAGTTTATAAATAACCTTGGAAGCTTGATTTAAATAAACTATGATTAGATCACGTAGAACTAAGATAGACTTTGATGATTAGTATAGAAGAAATTCCTAGAATTTTGGTAATGTAGAGATTTTGTGAGTTTTCCAAGAAAATACATCCCTGTCTGGATACAAGCAGGTAGAGGTGGCTTTGGCACAGATGTACCTAGGCGAAAAACCCGAAAACACCGCTTTGAGTTAGACTCGAATGGGAACTGGTGCATGACAACCGGCCTTGCTGCACTCTTGGTTACGACACTCCCGGGGGATATGCTTAGGATAATTCCCATTTTCATTACAAATCATTATGAAGGGTGTATGAGTATATACTTCCTCAACGAAAACATATTTATGATTATGGATTATATCTATAAACCATTCAATTTACATTAGGTATTTTACAAGTTTGTAATTATTCATTACAATTCATAAACTGTCCTAGTTTATGCCATTGTATAGAAATGGATCCCAGTAGAAGGAATGTGAACTCCAGCAATACGTATGATCCAAAGAGTAAGAAGGATCATATCATTCACAATATTAAGCCAATATTTAGAAGGGAAATAGTCTCTCATGTATTCTCAACATATGAAGAAATAGTATCATGTGTTAATAAGATAAGTAAAAAGTTCTCTAAGTCCTATGGCTTTGAAGAGAAGAAAGAGAAGAAAAGGATGGAAGAGAGAAAGATGGATTAAGGGAAGAGGGAAAAGAAGAATTTTCCCATATGTGATAACTATGAGAAGAAACACCCTAGAACTTTCCTGAATGGAATAGAAGTTTGTTATAAGTGTGGAGAAAAAGGATACCATGTACGTGACTATAAGGATAAGAAAAAGGATTCAAATGTACAATGTTTCATCTGGAAGGAGTTGGGACACTACGTGAACCAATGTACAAATCATTAGCGTATGCCCCAAATGATGCTATTGGATAATAATCAAGTAATGATACTACCACAGATGAGGAGGAATGATTAGATTTATTATGTTGTTATTAGAGAATTATGTCATTTGATTGTTTTATCAATAATGTACTGGTTATAATAATTATGGAGTATATAAGAATTGTACTGCAGTATTATTTAATTAAGGACTTGAGATTGTGTGGAACCAAGAAAAGTGACTCAATAGCAGGTTAAATTTTTGGAAAATATATGGTTGAGAGAAAGATAAACCATAATATGGTTTTGATATCGAGGTAGTGATTATGGAACAATACATGATTGATTTGGATAAATTATATTGGATATTATTGACTACCTTGAAAATAATTAATGATTTGTATATTCCATCATTGTTGGAGTTTACAAAAAATTTTAATAGAAATAGTATATCCAGTACTCTGTAAGGAATAATGGATCATGAATGTAATCAATAAGGTTTTATGGTAATTCAGGATGTTGCAGTGTTTTAAAAGAATACATGATGAATGTGTTCACATGTTATTAAGCGACAAAAAGGATCTTCATTGTGTCTAACTTCCTTATAAATTTTCGACTGTGAGTTTGGATAGAATTATTTTGGATAATTCTAGTTTGATATTATTATTTTATTGCTATAAAAGGACAACTCGGAGGTCGGGTGGCAACCTGTCCCGTCCGACAAGGCCGCGAGACTTGAACCCGCAACTGAAGGGCGACAAGGGTGTATCACCTACAACCGGCCCACGTGATGTCCTGGATTGAATAATGTAGTTTTTTTAAAAAAATATCTGATAGATGAATTATAAATTAATTTTTTTAACCCCATATGAATAGGATAAATAGAATATATTTTTTCAGTTCTATTATCTTTTAGGGTGAAAGATGAGTTTGTGGTAGAAATTTGTTAAAGGATGGAACTCTACTTGTCAAGTATATATTTTTATTCTTCTTAAATTCTATGAAGAAATTAATTCTTATACTTTATTGAAGGGATATTAATACCAAAAATGTGTTATCCTAATACCTTATGTTTTTTGAACTGATGGTATTTTAAATCATCATAGATTGATGAATTTAAGGCCCCCAATTTTACACTTGTTTGTGATTGATGATCTCAATCACTACCTATAAATATTTATGTTTTTCCTAAAATTATATGTCTATAATTTCCACCAATGTTCTCATTATTGTGATTATAATATGGTGGTGACCATTTCATTTCTCTTTTTCTCTTATTAAGACTACGTTTTATTAACCCAATTTCCGATGTGGGTTTTCCCACAAAGGTATTTTATATTTTCAACCTTTTATTTTCAAAGAACAATTTCAAATTGTGAGGACAAAATTTATTGAAGGAGGGGAGAATGTAACACCCCAAGCTTCCATGGTACGCTTCTCTTTGAATAATATAGTAGCGTGTGTTGTACGCAACTTCAAGTTCTAATACACACCACAACAAATCAAACTAGTCGTTATGAATAGTAATACCCAATTTTTGAACTTTTATACATTTTGTCTTTAAAAATGGACTTCATTTTTGTATTTTTAATATTGAAATTATCTTAGGGTGAATTTTTGGTACTTTTCTGATAACTTTCATGTTTTGATGAATAGTGAAAATTACTAAATTTTAATTAAAACCAACTTTTTTAATCGAAATAATTAATAGTGATAAATTATTAATTTGAGTGATTTTAAACTATATTTAGAATATATTTTTACTATTTAATACAATGTTGGTAATTGGATGTAATTTCACATTTAAACCGAACATAAACAAGTGTCAATCTTTTGATAGTTATTATTTCTTAAAAACACTCTTTTTGTTTTGACAGCGGGAATTAATTTTAAATTAATTTCTACCAATTATGTGTTTTGAATTTAGAAAAATGGATTCTATATTTAGAATTAGGAGGTCCAAATTTAGTAAATAGTTAACTTTTATTTTTAGAAATTTTGAATAATTACTTCGGTAAATATTTTATTTACCATGGTTAAAGGGTAAATCTGATAAATAAGGGTAACAAATAATATTATAATAATAATAAATTACCCTAAAACGTGTCCTAACCCTATTGGTTTATACATGTCCTACCATGGGCATATTTGGGTCGATTTTTGGACCCCATGGATCCACTTGTAAGTGATAATGACACTTTATATTAATTAACTTAAAGTAAATACAAAAATGACTTAAGCATATATCTTTTAGAAAAACAATTTTTAAATAGGGTTATATATGTTATATTTTCGACTATAAATAATAATTATAAAGATAAAAATATTTCCTACATAATGGTATTTAATTTATAATTTTTAGACATTTAATAGTTAAATTTATTTATGACACAATAATGATACAGTATTTTCCTTATTAATGAAAGAATCAAATAATTAGTATTATAAATGTTAAAATAAATATAATTTGAAAGTTTTGATGCCATCCACGAATTTTATTAGTTAATATTAAATTTTATTATTTCTTAAATGAATTTGGTTCTAATTAATAAAGTTTTTAATAATTTAACAAAAATAAATTATTAAATATTGTCAAAATTGACATAGAGGAGTTTTTAAAACAAATATTATATTATTAATTGATATTTTATTCTTAAAAATATAAGGTTCTGACAAAAGACTTATATAATGATAGGTATATCATTAATGGACCACTTGGGGTTCTCTTGGATGTATATAGTAAGTTTATTAACTATATAATATAAAAATACAAAGAAACATGGTAAATGTCAAACTAATTAACTAAGAGTTAAAAATAAAAGATAAGGTTAATAAAGTGACCCAAACCTGTCTAAAACCTATTGTTTGAGTGGTTTTCAACATATACCCACCTTAATATTTAAATAATACACTTTTTAACCATTAGAAACTGAATATGAATTTATTATAAAATAATATTTCTAGCTTTTCTTAAGGTACCCCTCACCCCTCTTATAAAAGGGCACTCCCCCTTCCCTCTAATTCACACCGTCAAAGCCTTTTGTCTCGACCAAAACCTACCCAAATATTCTCTCAACTTACCTTAATTCAACATAGAGGCCTTATTTTGAACGGAAATCCAACCTAAGAGGCCCTTTTGATCAAATCAAAAGGAAGAACCCGAAGAAGAGGTAATATTTTCACCACCCTCTTTCAAGTTCCTTTCTACTTCAACTTCTTCTTTATTTTTTATTTCCATTATAAAATAATAACTCCATTATCTTCTATATAATGTGATGTTATTATAAATATGGTATAACCATATTCAGTATTCTATCCATCCTTTTAATTACATGTCACCATACGTGCGTACGTATGGATTACCGTCTCCATGTAATGGTGTAATTGTTATTCAAAACATTATTATTTGGATGGGTGTGATAATGAGGTGTAATTGATGTAAATAATAAATATAACATGATAATTATTCTTTATATATGATATATCATCCAATTATATATTATTTTAATATCAAAATAATGATATTGTCTCTCATGCATACGTACAGACTACCGTCTCCACGAACGCAATGAGATTCATTTCTCATTGTATCCATGCAAGTATAATTCTCATTTGATGATTAAAAATAATGTTTAAGTACTTGATATCATTCTGTATATGAATAAGATACAAATGATCCATAATAAACATGACTTATGTAACAAAACATATAAAATAAAATGAGTAAGTTAACACCCAAAACGACGATAATACTAAGATATTATTAACAAAGAAATGTTAAAAGATAAGATATGATATCATATTAATGTATATGATTATTTTATAATTTAATAAAAATTATTTCACCATTATACATGAGTTTAACCTACCCTCAACCAAGGAAAAGTACAATTTAAGGGTTTATTTCACAATCTCTTCATTATCTAAGGTTGTTTATACGTAATTATCTACTGGACCTCTTTATCATCCACATCCATGTTTCTTAAAAATGAATTTCAAAACATTATTACCATTTTACATAATATGGGTTAAATTCATTTATACCCTTGTTTGAATTTTTATAAGAAGTTTTTAAAGGAATCTTTCTGTTGTTTTCAAAACAAGGCCATTTTTAACCTTTTTGACAGAATTAAGGTAAGAATGTCTTTTTTTAACTTATACAGTGGGTGTGGCTATTTTCCGCTATTATAAAATTGTCGAAGCTTCCCTTACAATCTTATAAGAATATTTTTAAAGTAAATGTTTCATTTTATAATTATGTGACTTTTAAATGATTTCAAAATGAATATTTTGAGAATTTGTGAAAGGTACTCTATAAAGATCCGAATTTTAAATGTTTTAAAGATTTATCTTTCTAAATCTTTTTAATTAATGTCCATGTTTTCAAAATGATTTTAAGAATTTATTTATATGGACATGAATGTTTTGAAATGATATTTCTTTTCAAAAGCTTCAAATTGGTATGGGGAACTTTGATTCAAAAATCTCTTTTAAATTACTTACTTAATAAATGTGTGACTTTTAAATGATTTTAAAAAAGAGATATTTCTCTGAAATAGTTTTGATTTCATCTATGTCAACATCCTTTGATGGATTTTAAGCTTATTTTTGGTTGATTTATTATGATACAAAACTTACATATTATATTGATGGTTTTGTGATATGTTTGACTGTGGATATGTTATTTTTATACCATTCATGGTTTATGGAGAAAGTATTGAAATTTCTTATGCTAGTTTTAATACGAATGTTTATGTTATGTTTAAACCTTTTCATATGAGGAATACATTGGACTTAGTAAGTGACGGGTGGAGCCCGCTATAGCTCCTCAATGCATCGGTAGGTCTCATGAGACAAACTAGTGTCTTGGCACAAGGCCTTGACAAAATATTATTTGTAGTCTTGGCACAAGGCCTTGACTATGTGGTTATGATAGTCTGGAATTATGAATTCCATCATTATGAAAGTGGTTAGTGATATTGCATGTGATTATTCAACTAGTAGAATATCCATCTGAATAATTAAATGGAATTACTTCATTTTATTTTTTCCATATTATGTTAAAGTTCAAGTTTAAAAGGATTTTGTTTTAGTTATATATTGCCTTATATGTTTATGCTTATTTATGAAAGTTTCTGTTGTATTGTTATCCTTACTGAGCATATGAGCTCACCCATTTCTATGTTTTATTTTCCCCAGGATTCCAAGAAGTGTATTGTGATTGATATGAAGGGTTAATCCAATGGGATAATGGAGTTAGTGAAGGATTATTTATGTTGATTTGTATGTTAAGAAGTGTAATGTAACATTCATGTATGTAATCTATTTTCCAAGACTGCTAAACTTTTCAGCCCTTCGGGACTTGATTCCTTGTAATCATGATAATGTATTAAAATAATGCACCAACTCTGGGTAACTGGGGTCGGTACGTTACAGTTGATTTGTCTTTATCCCCCAATATGGAATGCTACCCATCCCCAAATACCTTAGAAAGGACCCACCAGCCAATATGGTGGACTCCCCTCACTAATCAATCCCAAAAAATGATAAATCTTCTCTATCACTAGGATAGAAATGTTAATGAACCTACCAGTGTCCAATTGAGCTACCATCATGAAAGTCATAAATCTAACCCTGGTGCCAGAATCATGCACCGGTAATATCCATACACTCAAAAAATGGCTAAAAAATCAACCAATTAAAAAATTCAGTCATCATTCATAATGATATTACATCCCCACTCATTGAATCATCCCTCTTCAAGAATGGTCCAGTAGGAATCTCAGTGCCTTTGGGTCTTAACATCCAGGAAATTACATTCCCCTCGTACGTAGGGTTCTTGGCCACTTAATGTAACAATGGAATTGATCCAGTCAGAAAATAAAACATCCATCTTTGGACAAGGGTTTCCCTTCAAAATACTATTTTGTTTATCAATAAGATTCTTATAAATAGTATGAGTAATATCTGCATCTTCACGGGACTAACGTGGTGTAAGAAACTCATCATACACAAAACATATTATGGGAACCCTTGAAATCAATTGTTCATCCCAGAGACTAATACTGACCTCTACATGAACTAAGTGGAATTTTTTAGTGTCTAGGATCCACCTGATAAGAATCTGTGGGATAATTTTTTTCTTTTAGTGGGAGAAGATCTGTGATACCTATATTGTCTCTTATATCCCCATGACTTGCAATTCGACTTTGAATTCCTCACAAATCTAGAGGACCCAAAAAGGCCACCCCTAGTCCAAGCTAAATGATCTCTCAGGTCGAAGGTCCCATTTTGATGACCACCCTAGTTTCTCATTCTTCATGACCTTTGGCACAATACTATGATAACAATGGACTTTGTCATCTATCACATGCACGGTTTCCTCCAGTGACCGAGGAGTATAGTTCAAAAGAGAACCGGTAGCATGGGTTACCCATATAAATCCCCCCCCCCCTTTCTAAAATATTTTCTTGGGGAATATTGATATTTCCAAGTATCCAAGTGATAGTTTTGTTTTTTGGGTGTGGTGTCGAAATCGCTACGTCAGATGGTAATCAGAATCCATAGAGGGGGAGAATTTCTGAGACTAGATACCCCCTTTGATGGAAACTAAGTACTCCCTCCATTAGTTGATAAAGTGTTTTGATAGTGTTTTTTCATTAAAAGAATCAATAATATCCTTCCTCCTTTTGTCAGTATCCATGATGGTAGCAGCAGCAGCAGTAGAATCATTCAGTGAAGTATCCATCATATTATATACATCAAAGTTCATAAGTAATTAGTTTTTAAAAAAAGTGTAAGTGTATGAAGTCCTATGAGGTATCAGTTAGTGAAGACATATGCCCACAAGCTAACAGTTCATGAAGGAATAGGACCACGAGCTATCATTTTATGAAGGCATAGGCCTGAAAACTATTATTTCACAAATACATAGGCCTGCAAACTTCCAAATCGTGAAGTGATGGCTCACTAAGCATTGTCTAGTGAAGCGAAAGTACATGGATTAATACCTATGTGAAGCATATGGAAATTACGTCGAAGATCAAGAATTACCATTCAAGGTTGATACATTCAATTTGTAAGTGATGAAGTGTAATTTGTGGAAGAGATGACTACAAAGGAGGTGCTACACTGAGGAAATGAGAAATTGGGAGAATCTATTGAGTGCTTAATTTTTTGAGAAATTTGGTAAATGGTAAATGAGTTGGTCCCACTATTTATAGGTGTGGTTCCCTCTTATGATTCCAATTGCATACCACAAACCAGATTGAAACAGGACCACTTTCTATAGAGGAATGGTCTCCTCTTTATCACAATCAGAGTCTATTCTAATGGGGGCATTTGTTGGGTCCTGATAATTATGCATGTGTGAAGAAGAGGATTCTATAAAAATTCGAAAACGGTGAAATAAAAACCATAATAATATTGAAGAAAAATGTTCAGAGGGGTGAGACTATGAAGGGTAGATCGATTTTCATAGAAAAAATCACTTCTTGGACCACCACTCTGCATGGAATTCCCCCATTTATTGAAGTTACCTATAAAATAAATAGTCTGTGGGATGAGTTGGTACCCTTGGTTCCCATGAACAAAACCATATTCATTTGCGAGAGTGTGGTAGTGATTTATATCCCTGCAAATGATTATCCCCCATCAAATAAAAATCCATGGGGTGATGTGGTACCTTCAGAACCCACAAATGAAACCAAATTAGTTTATGGGACCGAGGCAGTGATTTTCACCCCTATAAACTATTATCTCCCATGAATAAAATAGTTTATAGAGTGATGATGTACTGTCGGTGCCCGCAAATGATCCTCCCTCCCCTCCACGAATGACTTCTTTCAAATGACTAAGTCATTTTCTAGCTAGGGAACCCTCCATGGGATCCTAAAAAAGAATCCCACATCCCACCACGGACGGCCGATTATGCCGGCATCCAGTCCCTTCTCTCTTCTATAAATAGACACCAGGGGGGAAAAGGACAGAAAAGACCAAAATAAAAAGAGAAAATTGAGACAAGTGATGAGTTAATGCAAAAAATGGATCCTCTCCATTGATTCTAAGAATATAAAAATCCACCACATAGCAGTAAGGAAGAAAATAATAAATTTTCCAGGATCCAAATACTCAAACAACCATTTCAGACACCATTTTGTGGGGCATAAATGGATGTACACTTTCTAGAAAAGTACCCCGCATAAAAAAACACTATGTAAACAGAACCATACCCCACATATCCAAATGATTTTCCGGAGGAAGAAGACCCTATGAAGAAAAATGCTCTATTAGAGGAATGAAATTCCACATAGAAAAGTGATATGAGGATGAAACCTTGCCCTGCATAGCAACACACTACCTGGATGGAACTTGGCCCCATGTAGCAACACGTTACGTGGGTATAACTCATGTCCACATAGCACAATGCTATGAAGATGGTACCCTCACCCGTGTAGTAACATGATATAAGGATAGAAACCCATCCCACCTAAGAACTTGTTGTGTGGAATGGGTAAGCCTAGGGAGATCGACTCTCCACCTCTCATGAATCCATTTTGTTGTATCATTGGCCACCATGTTGGCCCCTCTGTGAGATAGTCTAACGACATTTGGAAAATGACTTTTCAAAATCCACTTGATTTGTAAGATAAGATCATTGGGAACATCAACATTTCTTCTTAAGTTTAAATACTTATGGTAAATAGAGTCATGTAGGTAACCTTTGTAGTAAGGTGGACTCTCAGAATATCCTTGGGTTTACATTCCTTTGGTAATGCGAGTTCTGAACTTGGGGTGCTCACATGATCCTACTCATTCTGAGTGGGGATAGAGGGGATAATTCTTGCCTTTCCCTTTGAAGGGTAATGATATACCCCCCCCCCCCCATGGAACCAATTTCAGGGAATCCCTACTATATTAATCCCTTATCCTTTCTTATGGGAGGAATAAAATTTTCTCCACTTTAACTTTGTCTAAGAGGTATCCAAGCAGGTCACTAGATGTGACTATCCTGGTTAGAAGAATAGAAGAGGATATGGGAACACTCAATGACCTATCCCTCTCCCTTTTAAATTAAGAACCTCATTCACCATTGAATAGAGTGGAATCATGTGATCTTCATATCTACTACTTCCTCTTGTTTCTCACACTGAGCATGACTCTCATTGGATTATAGGTTAGTGAAGATCGTGAAATCTTCACGATCCCAAACAATATAGTCCACCTATATGGTATAAGCCCCAACCATACCCAAATATCTTGGCCTTCTCCATAGATTTAAGCCCCAACCTATATTAAAATGGGTCGCTTCCATTTGTAAACCCTAGTAATCTTTGTTCCAAATGGGTTGCTTCAATATTAAAGTCTCAACCATGTGCACCAGATGGGACTCTATATGGTATAAGCCTAAAAACCATATCTCAAACTTCAAAGATCCATATTCCCAAGGAAAAAACACCATAAGATCATCCCCTAAGTGTATTCCCCAACCATACCCCCTCAAATGGATAGCTTCCATGACTAAGCCCCAACCGCACAGGCCTCCTTTAGGTGTAAGCCCCACCTTACTGAACTACTTGTGATTTGATTCCCAAATAACTGGGATACATAGAAAGCCTCCCTGAGGTCAAAACCTATTACCCAAAACCATCATAATGTTCTCTGGTTCATATTCTTGGTAGGTTCGTATCCACCTAGGATACCATATCTCTTCTAAGTCCCCCAAGATGCCTTAAAGTAAGTCCCACACCATCCTTGAATAAGAAGCTTTTTCCTGGGTTTCCTTGTCACATAACGTTAAAATACATGGTTGGGTCATTGTCAGTCAACCTTAAAAAGTGATGTCCTATGTTAAGTGGCACTAAACTATGTGGGTTTTGATACCTCTCATGAGGATATATAGGAAGCCCGTCTTATGGGTTAGATCATGACATCAAAACAATTTATGTCCCCCTCGGATGATTGTAGACTCCATAGCACCTCACCATGTGGATTAAAAACTAGATTCGTCCTAATAAATGACCAAATAATCTCTGATCTATTCATAAAAAGGGTACATTAAATGTAGAACCTTATATATATACAAATATACACATTGATGGAGAACCTCAGATACATACAGATGATTCCAAACCCATGTGTATTAATGATTAATCATTACCTTAGGGTAATCCATATTATAAACACCTGGTAATGAACAAAGGATTTGTAAACTTACCTTAAATCTATAATAGAGTCCCAAAATAGGTAATATTTCTTTCCAAAAGGGTGTGATGAGCCTGACTTCCCAACCTTTCAACCAATGTGAGTTCTTAAGTATCGTTATCCAAGTTACCCAACAAACACCTACCTTTGGAAATTAGTCCCATGAGTCATCACAGATTTAAGAGTCATTGGGAGATTTTGGCACCATGAACAAAAACCTTTTGGAGACCATTTAAAGACCTTGTACCCAATGTCGATGATTGCACACAATAAAACCCCATGGAATCAACCAATCAAGAACAAATAATTTTCATCAGAAAAAAATGGTGAACCCAATGTGATATCACTTAACTATGGAAGCTCCTTCATAAGATAAAAAATACATACTGTATAGTTCTCATTGGACCATTTCATTCATATCCCAAACAATTATTTGAGGGAGATAGTTCCATAGTTAGGTTCCCCTTTATTATTATTGGTTGGATTGTTTTTTGGGTTTTATTTAGGTAACACTTAGTTGGAAAGCTGTAATGGTTAGGATACCATAGGAGTAGAGTTAATTTTTTTTCAATATGATGGATTGGAAAAAGGGTTATCCACTCAAGTATCAAATAATAATATATTATATGATTTGGATGATGCCCTGGATAAATAATTAAGTGGTGATCTGAACAACTAGTGGACTCATTTATTAGTGAAATATGGATCTTGTACCACTAAGGGTTATAGTTAATTTTAATGGGGTAATCATTTTATTGGGACCCCATTTAATAAAATTTCCTTTTAAATGGTTAAAAATACATGATACTCATCTGATAAAATCATTTTTTGTAGATAGATATCATCACCATCATCAAGAAAAACATTTTTATCAGTCCCTAAAAGGACAATATTAAAGTAAGTTACTACTAAGAATAATAACATAAGAAAATTTCCTAAGCTAGTTTGGTGATTTAAGAAAAGTTATTAATGAAAATTCTATGTGTCAGAATAGTTCCTTGGTAAAAAATTGTTGAAATTGTTCAATAAGTGAATCTAGATGATTATGTAAGAATAGAGTGATTCATTTAAGGTTTCAAATGTATTAGATTCTAAATGAAAAATTAAATATTATTCTCCACTCATGTACTTAATATGATTGGGTACATCAATGATTTAATGAATTTTAGTCTCATATACTCAATATGATTATATATTCCATATGATATTCAATATGATTGAATGTGTTAATGAGACTAAAGTTATATTGACATATTTAGTGGTTATAAAAACAAATTCTATTATCCTAATAGATATATAATATCAACTATATATTTTACAATGTTTTATTAATATACAAAAAAGGTAAAAAGGGAAAAGAACTAATGTTTGGATCTTATGGTTTTCTTTCAAGTAATGGAGAGAAAAAGTTGTTGTATTGATAACTTGGATTCTTCAATCGTGGATGAAATTGTTATAAGATGTGTATTATCTCATTTTTATCTTGGGAAGAGCGTAAAAACAATTATTGTTTAATAAAATGAGATGAAGTGTTTTTTATACACATAGTTATGATTTTTTTCAATTCTATAACATACTTTAATGAGAGACTAAAAATGGCTTGTTCTCACTAGGTAATTTATCTTATTATCATCTATAGAAATATATCATTTTCAGAAAGTAATAGTTATAATTCAATATGATTGGATTATCCAAGATAAATCTAAAAAAGTTTATAAATCTCCATGGAATTTCTATGTAATGTATGGATGTTATAGAAATTAATTATTTTATTTTGAAGGGTATGTGATATAAATATATATTTTATAAAGTGTTATAAATATATTGGAGTTAAAAATAAAGGGAATACTTGTTTGAGATTATATTTTATATTCATGAGATGGAGTAAATAGTTACTAAATAAAGTATTTGAATGTATAAGATTTTATCAAGCACAAATGAATCTAAGTAAATGATATGTATATTCATATAATTTCCTTCATGTGATAAGAGTAGTTATTTGACTATAAATATTTTTTGTGAAAAATTATGAGATTAATAATTATATACACTTGGTTTATGAATCATCAATTCGTATAGCATGTTTTGAGAAGAAGATATGGGTAACAGTGTCTTATCTGGGATAAAATGTTTATCTGAGTATTTTTTAAAATATACCGGAATGTTTTCCCACCACCCATCAATGCTAAATTCTAATAAGTTATTTATTTTAAATTAAAAATATTCATAACACATAGAATACCATATATGATATGGAAATAATAGCTTATTTAATATTCTCTATAGCAGTGGTGCCTTCAAATGGTTCTTCAGGCATCGGCGATCTGGAAGGCTCGGTTTCATATGTGGTGGTGAAGAGTTAGATCCATTAATTTTTTGATCAACATTGTATATCCATATTTGAGGATGGATTTTGGATTCAATTTCAGTAATGAGGGGTCATTTCTGGTTGTTTTCATCTTCATGTGACTTTATAGATCCTTCTTTACAGCTTCGGTTTTTTGAGTGTTGGCAGTTTGGTCGATTTTGGCATTGGATTTAGTCTAAAGTGAAGTAGAGGATAAGGTATAGCCAATATTAAAGTTCATTGAGTTAAATATTTCCATTTTCATGCATCATTTTTGATCCTGTCAAAACAACTGAAGAAGTTCATGTATGTTGGGAATCTTATGTTTTCTTATGTCCTTATTTTTTAGTGGATTTTCATATTCCATGGCTTCAGTGGGGGTCAAGACCCAGTGGTAGAGGTTCTTAGCCCTATGATGCACTCTTACACTAATCCTTAGGCCACTATGATACGTGTATCTGGTTGCTCTAGTTGCCTCTCTGATGCACTTTTCAGCTGCTCCAGTCACCTCTACAATGCGCGTTTTAGTTTCTCCAGTTACCACTACAATGCAATTCATGTTTCTCTGGTGTATTTTTCCTCTCCCTATTGGTGATTCAGTTTTTGGTGGTGTTCATTTCATGCTGGTAGAGGTTCTTGGATCTATGATGTGCCTTCTCATTGCTCCAAATTCCTCCATGATGTGTGTCTCAATTTCTCTAGTTTCCTCTGTGATGCGATTTTCAGTTACTCCAGTCGCATCTACAGTGAAGGTTTAGGTTTCTCTAGTTTCCTATGTGATGCACTTCTAGATACTCCAGTACCAGTTTCCTCCCCCTCTTGATAGTTTGTTTTTGTTAGATACATTTTTTCCTGTGTTATTTTTCTTACTGTTTATTTATTAAGGAATGTTGGATTTGTGATGGTGTTTTTCAAAGTGGTTCATGGTTACCAGATTCATTTTTCTTGGTGTTCATGTCAGTGCGCCGATTGAGGGTGTCTCTCCTCATAGTTGGTATGCCCTTTGTAATATCTAAATATCTTTATAACATATGATGTATTGAATCATCTAGACGTACTCTACAAGTAATGTACTCCATATGAGGATTCAAACCAGGCCCATTCACCATAGTAGGCTAATCTTATTTGGATGAATGAAAGGGTATAACGATTTCCATTGGTACCAGGCATGTGCATCTCTGCATAAAACAGCTAGCTGAATAGTCATTCAAATGTGGAGAGATGAAATCATGACATTGTCACTGGAGAGGGGCAGTTCCATGTAGTTATAGTCTGGGATGAATTCCTCAAGAACTTGAGGTCATTTTTTGTGTCTCTATAGGGTTCCCCCTCAACCCTTTAAATGGGGGTTATAAAAAATGAATAAAAAATAAGTCATTTGGGACATTCATTCATTCAGTCCTACTAAAATAAAATAAATGTTATTTCTTAACACAAAAGGATTTTTTTTCTCATCAAGATATTATGAATATAATATAGTGTCTAAGAGTCTAGTGGGAGTACGTTTAGACATATAGATTTTTAAAATTAATAGATAAATGATAACACCAATCATAAGTCTATCTGTTTTCCACTTAATATCCATTTTTTTAAGATATATGATGGTGAAAAAAAACCTAAAGTGTTACATATAGTCACATTTTATATAATTTATTTCATTATTATACTAGAATAATATTAAAAAAATTCACTTAATATCCTAAATTATTTTAGGAAGTGTGGAGATAAAGAACAATTTAAATAGTTACATTTAATTTTCATGAAAATTGAAAGAAAGTATTTCTTAAAGGATTGTTCAAATAAGATTTACAAAGTGAATTACAATTTATATCTTAAATGAGTTTTAGGATATGATTTTAAAGATAAATTTAAAAAGTTGCATTAGATTCCATAAAAAGTGTTATCATTTTATCCTAAAAGATTTTAGGGCGCGGTGGTAAATAGAAATGTAAGAGTTACATTTAATTACAACATTAAAGTGATTGTAACATTATCCTAAAATATTTTTAGAGGAATTATAAACAATAATGTAAGTAGTTACATTATTTCAAGGAAAATATTGATGTCATAAGATTCCAAGGATGATGATGATGAACATAGAAAGAGTTTCAAGTTAAAAAAAAGTTAACATCCAAACATTTGATGTAGTGAAGTTGAGGAATTTTGATATATTCAAGAAGTTGAATAGTAATGAATAGGATTCACAAATATCACCAATATTCAAACTATATTACTTCATAGTTGTTTCTCATTAAATAGATTAGTGAGGGGGTTTATCAGATGGTCACAATGATATGTGACGTGTATTAAAAATTAAGTAATTTGTTAACAACCCCCCCCCCCCCAATTATAGTGAACGTAAGGAAGATCTGATAGTTTATCATATATGATATGATAAAACAGTTCTTATATTGGGTTTATTAAATATTCCTAAATAGTTTAATAATATTAAAATATATCATATTAAAGGAAACATCTATATTATCATTATATCACATTGGATACATAAATTTATGTGTGTATATATATATATTGTGAAGTGTAATGATAATTGACCTCTCAAAGTATGACTTTGAGTTTATCCCTAATCAATGTTCATAATGGAATATTATATGTTATAAAGACATGTTAAGTTTAGTGTGAGTAGGATTCTTGTATAGAGATATAGAATATTCCCATGAGGGATAAAATAAATAATTGGATTATTTGTGTGTGTTGGATGACCTACAAAGTATACTATATGGAGTGTCATACAAATATGTCTTTGGTATACTATGGGAGAATGGATTATATTTGAGTCTCCACTACCCAAGGTCAATGATATACCTATCCTAAAAACCTTCATACTTTGATAACCTACTTATGCAAGTCTATATATTGATTTAGCTAATATGGGGGTATTTGGGTATGTTATTGGTCATGTCATCAGTTGGAGCTTAACCAAGTGGTATTTTCCCTCTTATATGATTAGTATGACATTTAAGCCTACAATTGAGATAGATTATATGACTGTGCGACCACACCTAGATATTATTTATATTTATCTCGATAAATGATATGTGATGTGATTATCCAAAAGGATGAATAACATGTGGTGTATTTATCGATCAGTTTAGTACACTTTGAGAATCGAGAATAGATGAGTTGGCTATATGGGGTTAACATGTTTTGTTTTCCAAAGTCACTTTATGTCTTGAAAAAAATGGAAAATTTGAGAATGAAAGTTTTAATATAATGCATAATGGTGGGCATAGGTATAGAGATACATGTTTTTCATGGATATCATCTCAGATCTCTATATAGCTTGAGTAGCATTGATTTTTTTCTATATACCACTCTTTAATTACACTTATATATCGATAGATTCATATTTATTTTCAATGTTATAAAGGACCATAGGTTCACACTTTGTGGTTCACTGAATGGGGATTGAGTTTGACTCAGAGAGTTACTATAAAAGTGTTTTAGTGTTAATCCAAAAATGTTTTTGATGGGTGTTCACAAGGTATTTCATATGATGTGATACAAGGTGAAATTAATAGTATCCTTCCAAAATTATTTTAGAAAATATACAAAAGGAGTTTTGGATATGGTTTCACAAACTATTATATATGATATAATATATTTTGAAATGGAACAATGTCTATTAGGATTTAGTACAAGTGGGAGATTGATAGGGATATTCCCTAAATCTTTGGATATATATATATATATGATACATATTTATTTATTTATTTGACAGCTTGTATTAAAATTGAGATTTAAATGTAGAATAGGGGATATTATTTACACTTTATATGATAATAGTTATCATTTGGATAGGTTGATAATCCACACAACTATCATTTATTGTATCATTTACTTTGTTGAAATTTTTGGGAATAAATAAAATGCATTCATTTTTTCCATGGTATTTATTTATAACTTTTAACACATTAATAAGTGGGAAAACTTAATGAGTATCCTTTAGAATTATAAGTTAAATACCCATATGATGGTTTTAGGGTATTTAATTTCCTCACGCTTGTCCAAAACTCCTTAAGGCCCATAAATCTCTTCATCTTTATTTTCTACATATTGAGGTACAAGAATACTGTGGAGAGAAGATGGATCTCATCTGAATGTCATATTATTCTGTGTAACTTGTGGATACCTACAAATGTGGGATGATTTTTTTTCCACTTTAGTGATCTTTATCAAACTCATCAGATGAATATCAAAAGGTTTTAGTTCCTCTTTGGTGTTTCATTTTAGTATTTTATACTTAGTTTCATATTATCTTGTGTGGGATATCCTCAAATAAGGGTTTTAAATCACTTCCACATGATATGATAAATGTAATTATACTGTAATAGAATCCTTTAATTTCATACTCATTATTTTAAAAATCATCAATTACTAAACAAGCATTATATTTTTCAAAAACATTTGAATATTCACCACATGAATCATTTTCTAGAATTTATATTGATGGTAAAAAAATAGATAAGGTTCCATGGGATAAAATAAAAGTGTTTATAGAATTATGAAACACATCATTATGATCAATGGAAAGAGTTAAATCTTCTTCTTCTAGGGGTTTCTTCATAGAATCAAGGAAGTTTAAGTGGAAAATATCTTCAATAAACTATATATATAATATACCATTATATATATTAATTATATTTTTGGAAGTTTTTAATAAATTTATCCCAATAATTATTAGTGAATTTACATTTATCTTACTATATTTTATTTTAAATATGGAAAAATATTCACAAAAATTGAATATTAAACCATCATAAGTATAACCTCTATCACACTAAAGGGGTGCGTGATCCTCCAATTCTCTAGTTGAACTTCTACACATTTAGCTTTCAACTCCCCCAAAATATAATGAAGAGAACATAAATTTATTCATCACATTTGTTGAAGTTCCTAAATGAATCATAACATCAAAGAATAAAAACTCTCAAATGGTATATAGAATTGATAATATCCTAGGTTCTATGTATTTGGAAGGAATTGATAACTAGGTAAATGAGGATATGTTTCTCCCTGGTATAACCCTTTTATCCCCTTTAATTTATCCTTAATAAATTTTTAATCATTTAAAACTTCTCATATTATGAAATTTTCATTATGAAATTGATCTAAGAAATAATAACTTATAATAATCAATTAAAGAGGCAACCTAAGAAGAAAAACAAACATATTTTCAAAATCAAAGAAATAAACTTATTTTTTAAAAAAATTTATCTTAAGTGACTCATATAATGGTTTATTTGATATTTTTTTTTTACAAATAATAAAATATAACTTATCACTTATGATATATAGTTTAGAAAAAATAAATAGAATGAGTTTTATAAAGAAAAATGAATACATTTAATAAAAAAAATAAGTGGGATAAAGTACATTTTAAAATTACTATAAATAAGTGATTCCAATAATTTTTCAGTCAGTGTTGTCAAACAAAACCTATCACCTTAAAATTAAAATTTTCATAGAAAAAGAAAAAATAGTGATAAAAACACAAATAAGTAGTGTCAAATATAGTAGCATCATATTTAGATTCAAAGGAATAATTTAGGTATGAAAATCATTTTTATAGACTAATTATTTTTTTATTTTTAAAATATGTAAATGAAATTTTTTATGAAAAAATCATTTTAAAAATTAAAATAGGAGTAAAAAAGAATTTAAAATGGATAATAAGATGTTTACAATATAATATATAATGATAAATTACCTCTTGATGACTATAATTTAATTTTTATGTGCATGTAAAAATATAGGAATCAGTGTAGAAATAGAAATATGGAAAGAATGATAACCTCCAAATGTGACTAAAATAATTTCACATTCTTAACAAATAAAAATAAAAATATATCATTATTTTATACATATCTATAATCCTTTCAAGAAAAACATAATTCATTAATATAAATAAACATGAAACTAAAAATATAATTTACTTTTACTTGGGAAATCAATATAAAATAAACAGATTAAAAATAGACAGAATAGAAAAATAGGAAAGTAAATGTTAGAAAGATAATAATTGTGATGAAAGTAATTAAATGTGTTGTATCATCCCACCCCAACCTGCTACATAACTAGTGGTCGGACTAGTTTTCCACATGACCTTAGGTGTGCCTCCCTATACTCCAAAGGCTTCCAACTAGTAGAATAAGTGTAAGATGGTATAGTGGGTAGACTATACCCCCTATATCAGAGTGTGAAATAACTAATAAATAACCGAACATAAACCATAAGAATAAATAACCAAAGTATGAATAAATGAATAAATATAAGTAATAATAAATGAAATTTGGTAAATTAAAAAACAAACATGTCATACAAACCCTGACCGCCCATTGGGTTAGTCGCAAATATATAATATAATAAAAGAAAAAAATTAAAAGGGGCTCCATAAAATCTCTGAGCTGAACCTCACCAATATTCTAATACTATCTGAGAAATCCTAGTCGAACAGGCTATCATGGGCCATAACCCATACTAGTTCCTAAAACAAACATGTAATAGATACTCAGGTACCCAATTACAATAGAGTCCTAAGTAGGGTGTGAGTAAAACATAGTAGGTCACCCACAATAGTGACTAAACAAATCAAGTTTGTGTTTATAGTGCATGAAATAAGGTTATAACTAGAATCTTAATTTAATAAATTAATACTATACATAAAATAAAATAACCCGTTAACCCTCATGTTCCGAGTTAACACATGTGGTCATCCAAACCTTCTTCAACACATTATTATAGACCTCAATGAATGTCACCAAACCAATCACACATAATCATAACCAAACTTCTTTGGCATGATGTTTGGTATCTCTATTAATTGGTGGATCCTCTTGTATCAGGCCAAATCACCCTAAGTTATTAGTATATTCTCATGTCAATAATGAATTGATCAAAATGCATCATGATAAATTGGTCTCAGCCACAAGCTAACAAGTATCTCAAGCATATCACCCTCAAACATAAAATATCACACACTACTTGCTCTAAGGAATAATTTAAGTGTCACAACCCCGCCCTCCAAAGATACCTCAATGATGGGAGAGAGCTAATGACCCTAGATTCCCACCTCCAGTAGGCCCCAGGTTGGAGAATAGCACCAAGGTTATACAAATATCACAATATGGGAGTCATTTCCATTTATAATATAAATAGGATCGATAGATAGAATGAATCATAAAAAAACAACTTGAAGACATAATATAAAAGAGAACCCCAAACCACCCCACATGCATGTATAAATAAAACTGATACAAATAAAAGTCACCAAGGTAAATTCCCAAAAGTAAATCTAAATAAGTGACACAACAACTATCAATGATCTGAGCTAGTAAGGCCCATCATAGTCTATAGAATCCTATTAGAAACCATAAAACTATTTTATATACATAAGGTGATTATAAGAGTATACTTAGTAGAAAAAACTCAAGTCTCTCATGCACATATGAAAAAAAAACATACTACTACACCTGTGAGAAAATAGCCGAATCAAACAACACCTATACAAGTATACTAACCATCCTAACCTGAACAAGTCACACTCACTAAACAATTAAAGAAAAGTAATATATTATAAATTAAATCATATAAATTATAGGGTACCCTCACCACTTTCCCACTGATTATCTTCTCTCACACCCTAACAAAAAATTTCATGTTGCTCCCACCTATTCCGAACATACCATATCACATCTCACCTGCACAAACATGGGCCTCACAACACATCCCACCTTCACACACATGGTCCTCACAACACATACTTCCCCCATACACCTGGGACTCAAAACACATCACATCTCATCCCGAAGACACCTAGGATACCACATCACAACTCATATCAAAGAAACGTAGGACATCACATCACAACTCATCCCAAATACACCTCGGAAACCACATCACAACTCATCCCAAAGACACCTGGGATACAATATTAAATCATATAATTCACTAACATAATTCCAACCATCACAACCTATGTAATGCCTTCCTCTCCTGGAAGAGGGAGTAGGGAAGAGTGGGTGGCCATCCATCCATCCTCCCACCAGGATGCTGGGAAAGACACCCCCACGTGACTAAGCAGGTGTTCGGTGCATATTTCTCAATGTAGGTGGGTTTCATATAGAATCACAAGAATATAAAAGTATATACATATATAGTATCAAACACTCAATACCAAACTATGGGTTCTCAAAAAAACAACCAACTCACAACACCATTATTTTTGTTTCCACCTCTAAATTCATAACACCACATATCTGACCATAAACCTCATTTCGCACTCCCAACCAAACTCATTTAATTCATTCCATTATTTCCATTATTTAGTATCAACCACACTAAATTTCACAACTCGTCATTTAATTATCCATTAACCATTTTCATTCCATTATCCAAACCAACCCATAACATTTCAAACATTATTAAACAATTATTTATTCATTTCATCACTACTTAGGCATCTAGTACAAAGCAACCACATTCCACAAATAACTCAACATTATTTCACCTCGCCACCCCAAAATCATGACCAACAAACCACATATCACCCTACAACCCAACCACACATCACCACCCAACAAGCATGACCACAAATCACAATACATAAAGAACTATTTATAGATTTATAAAGGGGTTTTTATCACATTCTACTTTAATTTAGGGTTATTACCACAAAAACCAAAATCTTGGGGCAACCATTTCATCAGAAAAGTATAATTAATTAACCAATTTTCATTTAGGATGATATCACAATAATCACATTCAAAGAATAAATCATAGAAGATATACATAGTGTAAAAAAATCCCCCAACGCCCATAATTTTCAGTATCTCATCAACCCCAAATTATCACCATATCACAAATAATATCAATGCTATAAAGTATAAAAATCAAAACCCATTTCCCCACTAAATTAAATTAACCAATTATTTATCTTTGATTAAGCTGGAACAACCATAATCCATAGATGAACAAAATAAAACCCCTCCTACATGATACATAATAAAAATAAATGAGTAAATCCCTACCTCAAAGAATCTTTCCAACTTTTTGTACACCATAGAGTGAAGAAGAATGCCCACGAACCAAAATTACAACACGAGAACCACAAATCAACCTATAATGCACCAATGATCCATAAAAAAGAAACTCAAATGCACCCCAAACCATTGAAACATCATAACAATGGATCCCTGAGAGAATAATAGAATAAATTAGAGGATAATGAGAGGATACCTCACCAAGGATCAAATACAGATCACCAACAAACAACCATCGGGATAAAAAAATAAAAAGGGAGGGAAAGGGATTAAAGAACAACTTGGGGATACTAGGGTTTCTCAAGATGAGAAGAAGAAGAAAACATAGCTGAATGAATGATAATTCAGTTGAGAATAATTTTTTAAATCTACACTGTATAGGGGGATTACATGACGTGTAATCTCCTTTCACATCGTGTAATCCTTGGGGTTCTATTTCCTCGAATAAAATCATCACCACCTCATTTTATTATTTATTTTTAAAACCTGATAAATTAAACATCATGAAACCCTATTTCACATTCTGTAACTTTTCGAGATGTGAAATCCTCCCTTGAATAAGTCGTGAAACCAACTTTCACATCGTGTAATCCACTTACACAACGTGTAATTCCTTTAGGAGTTCTGCTGCACCTCCAACTCCCACAAAAACTCTTGGAAATTCCCTCCAAACAACTCCAAAAACCAAAAATGGAAAAGTAACATACTGGGAGGGAATGGATTGTTACATCAGATACCTATCAAATGATTCATGCCATTGAGAATCCAAAACCACTCCCAGAAGGAATGGGGATCCGAACAAACACCTCACAAGATACCTCTCTAGGATCTTGTCATACCTCAAATGATACCACCATCCAAGAACACCAAACCAAATGACCACACACATCCTGAACAACCCCATAACCATGAAACAATAATTGAAAACTATCTCCTCTAACATAACCACACTTCCACACAACCCCTACCCAACTTTCCCAACCTCCATGAAGCCCAAACCAACAAATTCTATAACCAATGAACCACACTATCCTGAACATACAAATCTGGTAATTCCATCCTCCATGTCAAGATATTATCCACTTTGGGCAGTACTGACTCATCCACATGGGTTTAATCACATCACAATTAATGAATCTCAATTATAAATTTATTCATACCTTTACATATGTCATGCCTTTATCACACACATCACAAACCAAGGTAAACAACTCATCTCATTAAACAAAAATTCCTCAAACATCACATTAAAAGAAAAACATAGAAAGGTAAAACTCAAAACAAATTTGGGTATTAGGCACAAATTTTCATCTCTCGCTCCCAAGTACTCACCTCCTGGACACCGTGTCTCCACAACACATAAACCAAAGGAATGGTCCATCCATGTAGAACCTTATCTTGATGATATTAAATATCTAATGGCCACTCCTCAAACATCATGTCGTCCTCGATATCCAACTCTCCCCCATCCAATGACGTGAGAGTCATCGTGAAGATACCAATGAAGCTGATTGATGTGGAAGACATCATAGAACCTCTCTAACTGTGGTGGAAATTTCAACTAGTAAAACACTTCTACAACTCACCCTAACACTTCAAAGCACCAAAGATACCAAGTAGAAAGATTACTCCCTCTTCCAAACCACAATTTCCCATGTCTAGGGGAATCCTTCAAGAACATGTGTTACCCAACCTTGAACTCCAAGGGCCTCCTCCTATGATTGGCATACAAATTATACATGTCTTGCAATGATTTTATCCTCTCATGAATGAGTTAATCTTTCTCTATCATGCTCTTCACCATTTTAGGACCAAGAATAGTTATCTCCCCAACCTCCATCCATCACAATGATGAATGGAAAGGTCTTTCGTATAAAGACTCAAATGGATCCATTCCAATTTAAGAGTGATATATATTATTATAATCAATCTCTACCAAAGGTAGGTGTCATACCCAAGATCCACCAAATTCTAGGAGGCACACTCACAACATATCCTCCAACATTTGGATAGTTTGTTTCATCTTCCCGTCTATCTGGGGGTAGAAAGTTTTGTTGAGGCATAATTGAGTGCCAAAAGCATATTGCAATCCACTCCAGACTCAAGAGGTAAAACATGAATCCTGATATGAGAAAATGGACCTCATAACTCCATGAAACATAACCTCCTCATCCATGTAACTTTTGTAAAAGGAATCCACTGATCTTGAATCCTTGATCACTAAGAAGTGGGTCGATTTCGTCGACCAATTCACAATCACCCAGATAGAATCACAACCTCCATGATATCTGGGTAAACCTATGAAGAAATCTATTTATATGTCATCTCATTTCCACTAGGGAACATCCAAGGGCTGAAAAAAACCCCTAGGAGAATGATGCTCAACCTTTACTTGTTTTCAAACTAATCACTTTTCCACAAACTCCGCCACTGCCTGTTTCATCACGGACTACAAAAAATGCACCCTCAAGCCATGGTACATCTTAGAAATTCTTGAGTGTACTGCCAAATGTGAGCTATGAAACTCATTAAGGACTCAATTGTGAATCTCTTAAGAGATGGACAACTTTACTTGAAACAACGTCCATATTTGACTATCCTTCGACCATCTATCTAGAGCATCACTATGGCCAACATTATCACGCATCACCTATACTTCTGAGTCCCCCCACTGAGACTCATCCACCTACTACATCAGAGAATACTTTACTGTCATCTAAAACAAATAGTCTCTACCATTATCTACCCTTCCATCTAAGTACAAGGAAATCAGTTCCTCCATCACTCTCCAAGAATCTGCAGACTCTCAAAATCATAATATTGAAGAAAATCCATCCACCTATGTTATCACAAGTTCATATCTTTTTGGAAAAATAAATACATCAAGATCTTATGATCCATAATGACTATAAATCACTCCATAATGAGGTAATGTCACAAATAAATTAGTGCAAAAATAACTACTGCTATCTCCAGATCATGGGTGGTATAGTTATGCTCATGGGGACATAACTACCTAGACCCATAAGATATCATTGACTTCTTCTACATCAAGACACACCCTATTATTAGAAAAAAAGTTTCATAAAACACATAAAACTTCACTCCTTCCTCAGGTAACCAGAGAACTTGATCACAAACCAACTTCTCCTTTAGGTAACTGAATTCCACCTTGATCTGATCTCTCTATAAAAAATATTGGTTTTTCCTAGTTAAGGATTTATATGGGGCTATAACTTAATAGAAATTGTGCACAAAACTCCGATAATATCCTGCAAGACCAAAGAAACCACTAACCTCTACCATGTTATTAGGTGTTGCCCAAGAAAAAACTACTTCAACCTTTGATGGGTCTACTACCACACCCTATTGATACACCACATGTCAAAGGAAATACACCACATATCAAAGGAAATAAACCTATCAAGTCCAAACACATGGAAAAATTTCTATAGAACCTGTGGTGATGAAGAACATGCAAGATAGTTTTGAGATTCTCAGTATCCACCTCCTCTAACTTGGAGTAGATTAATTATCATTGATGAATGTGATGAAGAACCGATCTAGGAACTCATGAAAAATGGATTTCATAATACCCATGAACATGGGTGGTGAATTTGTAACACCAACTGGAATTAATACAAACTTTAAGTGCACATACCTACATCTGAAGGTTTTCTTTGGTATATTTCCCTTCTTCACCATAAAATGGTGATATCCAGACCACATATAAATATTAGAAAACCAAATCTCTTGTAACACCCTGACCCCAGTTACCTAAATTCGGTGCATTATTTTAATACATTGTCATTATTACAAGGAATCAAGTCCCTAAAGACCAATTAGTTTAGCAGTCTTGGAAAATAGATTACATATATGAACATTACATTAAAATTTATAAAATAAAACACAACATAAATAATCCTTTGAGAATGCCATTATTACCCTTGATTAACCCTATATATCAATCATAATACACTTATTCTCATCCTTGTAAAAATAAAACATAATAAAGGGGTGATCTTAGATACTCGATAAGGATAACAATATAGTAAAAACTATCATAAATAAGCATAAAATTTTAAGGCAATGTATAAGCCTAAAAATAGCCTTTTAAACTTAAACTTCAGAATAATATGGAAAAAATAAATCAAATAATGTCATTTACTTATTCACATGGATATTCTACTAGTTGAATAATCACTTGTAATATTAATATCTAATTTCATAATTAGGAATGCATAATGTTGGACATCATAACCACATTGTCAAGGCCTAATGCCAAGACTAGAAATAAGATTTTGTCAAGGCCTTATGCCAACACACTAGTTTGTCTCCTAAGACCTATCGATGCATCGAGGAGATATAGAGGGCACCCCCTGTCACATACTAAGTCCAATGCATTCCTCATATAAAAATATGGAAATATGACATAAACATTCGTATTAAAACTAGCACATAAAATGTCAATACTTTAACCATAAACCATGAATGGTGTAAACATAGCACATCCATAGTCACACATATCATAACTCATTCAATAAAATACGAAATATTGTATTATAATAAATCAACCTCAATCAATAATAATATCCAGTAAAGGATTTGACATAGTTAAAAATGATCAGTAAAACTATTTGAGAGAAATATCCATTTTTCATGTAATCTTTTAAAAGTAACATAATTTAGAAAGGAAGACATTTAAAATAAATTTTTGAGTCAAAGTGTCCCATACCACTTTGAAACTTTTTAAAGGAATTAACATTTTAAAACATTAATTTCCAAATAAATAAATCCTTAAAACCATTTTGAAAACATGGACATTAATGAGAATGATTTAGAAGAATAAATATTTAAACCATTTAAAATGATGTTTTAGTTAAAGAGTATATTAAAAATAATCCTTTTGAAAACTCTTTTATGAAACATGTACATGGATAATAAATATTTCCCAGTAAAAACTTACACATAAACAATCTCAGATAATAATGAGATTAAAGAATTAACTCTTACCTTGTACTTTCCTTTGGTCGAGGGTACGTTTAACCTCCTCCATAATGAACATAGTATGTTAATAAATTATAATAGAATGATATTAATATTTATTATATAATAAATTATTCATTTATGGATTTATACTACCCATTTAATAATAATTTCTATGTTAAAATAATATTTTGGGTAATAATCACTTTCTATACCGTACATGTTTTTACTTGTTATTCTCAATCGTATCACTTATATCATGATTTTATTTCTTCCAGAACATAAAAATTGATATATGTATCATATAAATTCAGAATATAAATATGTATAATATATAGATATATGAAATGTAAAACACAGTTTATTGAGACGGTAGGTTGTACGTATGCATAAACATTGTTTCCATTTTCATATCGTATTAAACGGAAGTAAGTGAATGAGATATATGTAAATACATACATAAATATATGTATATGTATATATATATATATATTTCCAGTATCATTATTATTTTATATATTACATACTTATTAATAATATAAATTTTTATAATCATTGTTGAATGGTGAACATGGTAATGAATTTCATCGCGTCGTGGAGAAGGTAAGTCGTACGTACGCATGAGCGATGATATCATTATATTAATTGTGAAATCATATGTAAATTGGTGATATATTATATATAAATAATCACTAACATTTTATATTTATTATTTACATCAATTATACTCATTATTATACCCATCCAAATGATGAAGTGTTGAATAACAAACTACACCACAACGTGGAGACAGTATGTTGTACGTACGCGCGTATGATGAAATTGTATTTCATAGGATGGATAGAATAATGAATATGGTTGTACCATATTTATAATAACATATCAGTATATATTATTTACTAGAGTTATTATTTTAGTATGGAAAAAACAAAGAATGAGTAACTGGAAGAAGAAAAGAACTTTGAAAGATGTGATGAAATAATTACCTCTTCTTCAGATTCTTCCTTTTGATTTGATCAAAAGGGCTCTTAAGTATGGATTTATGATAAAATTAAGGCCTCTTGGTTTAAGTGAGGGTATTTGGGAGGATATTTGAGTAGTTTTTTGCTGAAAAAATGGCTTTGGAGATGTGATTTTAAGAGAAGGTGAAGTATCTTTTTATAAGAGAGGTGAGGGTCACTTTAGGAAAAGCTTGAAATATTATTTTATTATAAAATAATTTTCTGTTTATAAAGGAAAAAAATGGGTTTATTTCTATGATAATGTGGGTATGGGTCTAAATCCTCTAAACCAATAGGTTTTAGACAATTTTAGGTCAACATATTAACCTTATCTTTTATATTTAACTCTTAGTTAAATAGTTTAACTTTTACAATGTCTTCTTGTATTTTTATATTACATGGTGAATAAACTTACTATAAGATTCCAATAGAACCTAAAGTAGTTCATTAATTAAATATATATCAATATATAAGTCATTTGGTGGAATATTATATTTTTAATAATGTTATATCATTTAATAATATTGTATTTGTTTTAAAAAATCATTTTTGTCAATTTTGACACTATTTAGTATTTGGTTTTTTGTGAAAGTCACAAAAACTTGATTACTTCAAAAAAATACATTAAATCAACCCTAACATATCTTATTAACCTATAAAATTCTTTTAATGCATAAAAAGTCTCAATTTAAATTTATTTTGGTATTTATAATATCAATTATTTTAATCTTTCATTAATAAGGTAATTACTACATCATTATTGTGTCATAAATAAATTTAAATATTTAATGTCTAAAAATTATAAATAAAATACCATGATTTAGTAAATCTTTTTATATTTTTAATTAATATTTATAGTCGAATTTATATTATACATAACCCTATATTAAAAATGGTTTAGTTATTAAACATTGAATTTAACACTTTTAACTCTTTTATTATAAAATAATAATAAATGTCCTAATCTAATACAAGTGGAAAAAAGGATCATATTTTATTCATAAGGTTGATTTTATTTTGAAATACACTTATCCAATAAAATTAGTATGTGTGTTAGGGTAATTATTGAATCATTTTTACCTTTAATTACCCAATTTACTTTTAACTATGGTAAATAAAAATCAACAGTTAATATTCACCAAAAATTATTTTCATCCTATTGAACCAAATTTTACTTACTGATATCAAATGTGTCTCTTGTATTTTTTTAATTCAATTCACAGAAGTGGTAAAATTACATTTTATGCAAACTGGAAAATGTACCAAGAAGGTGGGTAAAAGATGTTAAAAATTCAATAAAAGTTTATACATATAATCTTATTATAAAATGAATCCAATGAATTAAATTTAACTAATATTGTTATTATGTATCTATTTTGACTTTAAAATAAATTTAAATAAAAATAATAATTATTTAAATAAAATTTGGTTTTAAACAATAACGTAGTGTTTTTCACTATTCCTCAAAAATTGAAAGTTTTTAGAAAAATACCAAAAATACACCATAAGATAATTTTGATTTTCCAAATCCAAAAATGATGTATATTTTTCCAAATTCAAAACATATGAGTTTCATTAATTAATTTAAGATTAATTCGAATTTTCAAAACCAGAAAGTAGGTTTTTAGATGTAAAAACTATCAAACGATTGACATGTGTTTATGTACAATTTAAATGTGAAATTACATCCAATGAATTTTCTTTTGAAAAGACATCCAATGAACTAAATTATATTAAATAATAAAAATATAATCTAATTATACTTTAAAACCATTTAAATTCATAATTTAACACGATAAATTATTTCGATTAAAAAAATTTGTTTTCAATTAAAATTTAGTATTTTTCACTATTCATCAAAATATGAAAGTTATCAAAAAAGTACCAAAAATTTCTAGAAACTAAATTTTTATGTCCCGCTTCTAAATAAAAATTTAATTTCATTAAAGTAAATATATAAAAGTGTCAAATATTGAATTTAAAAAAAAATCCATTAAAAAGAAGTAAAATTGCATTTTTTGAAAAAAATACTTCTTTTATCTGAAAAAAATGAATGAGTTCTTATATTATGTATAAGAAACATGTAATATAGATTCTAAAATCATGTGGAGTATATAAAATTCAAATTTTAGTTAGTACTATTTATAACCACTTTTTGAACGACTAGTTTGGTAAGTCGTGGTGCGCTCGAACTTGGTGTTGCGTGTAGCACAAGCTATTGAATTACTTTAAATAGATAATGTACTATAAAATCTTGGGGTTTTATATTCTCCCATCCTTAAATAAATTGCATCCTTACAATTTGAAATTGTTCTTCTAAAATAAAAGGTTTAAAATAGAAAATACCTTTGGGGAAAACCCACACCGAAAATAGGGTTAATAAAATTTAGTCTTAATAAGAGGGAAAAGGAAATGAAAAATTCACAACCAAATTAGGATTTCAAATTGGAGAACATTGGTGAAAATTATATAACATAATTTGAGAAAAAATGTAAATATTTATAGGGAGTGATGGAGGTCATCAATCATAAAAAAGTGAACAAAAAACTACATTATACAGTACAAAACATCACATAGGATAGTGGTAGGTGATGCACCCTTGATTCCCTTCAGTTGGGGGGTTCAAGTATTGCGGCCTTTCCAGACATGATAGGTTGTTTCCTGACCTCTGGGTTGTCCTTTTTATAACAATCCAAAAATATTCTTATGAAATTATTTAACCTTCACAATATTATCCAATTTCAAACTTAATCCATTCCAACCTTTATACTTATCCACAATACTTCTGTCTGAACTCACAGTCCAAAATTTATAAGGAGGGTCACATAATATACACGTTAATACCTTCATCATTTATTCTCTTAAAATTTTGTAATTAAATTAATTAACAGAAAATCATATTTGAATAGGTATGTACTTCCTTATTCCTTTTGAAAAACACAGAATACTGGATATACTCATTAAATCCAAAAAAAATTGCAATCTCCAACAATGATGGAATAAACAAACCATTAATTAGTTCCAAGGTAGTAAATAATATCCAATATAATTTATCCAAATCAATCATCTCTTATTCCAAAATAAATACCTCAGTATCAAGACCATATTAATGTTTATATTTCCTTCAACCATGTATTTTCCAAAAAGTTTAACTTGCTATTGAGTCACTTTTCTTGGTACCACACAATCTCAAATACTTAATGAAATATCACTGTAGTACAATCCTTATATAATCCATAATTCTTATAACCAGTACATCGTTGATACAACACTCAAATGACATAATTATTTAATAACAACATAAGAACACCAGTCAATCCTCTTCATCTGCGGTAGTATTATAACTTGATTATTATCCAACAGAATCATTTTTGGTATACTCTTATGATTGAGACATTGATTCACATAGTGTCCCAACTCCTTTTAGATGAAGAATTGTACCTTTCAAACCTTTTTCTTACCCTTTAAATCATGTACTTGGTGCCCTTTTTTCTTCAAACTTATAACAAACTCTCATTCCCTTTAATAATTTACCAAGGCGATTCTTTCCATAATTATCACATATGGGAGAATCCTTCTTTCCCTTCTTCCCTTTATACATCTTTCTCTCTACCATCATTTTCTTCTATGGATTCCCTTCAAATCCATAGGACTTGGATAATTCTTTACTTATCTTATTAACACATGATATTATTTCTTCATATGATGAGAATATGTGGGATACTATTTCCCTTCTAAATGTAGTCTTAATACCATGAAAGATATGATCCTTCTTACTCTTTGGATCATGTATATTGATGGATTTCATATTCCTTCTACTTGGTGGCATTTCTAAATGATGACATACACTAGGTTAGATCATATCATAATTTATAATCCAAAAAACTATAAAAATTCTCAGCATTAATTGAATAGTTACACACATCTAGTCTCATAATCATAACATTGGTTTGTCTACAAACATATTTACTCATAAATCCTTTATAATGGTTTTTAAGGAAATTGTGAATTATCATAAGCATATCCCCCATGAGTGTCATAACCAAGAGTGCAGCAAGGCCCTTTGTCGTGTTCCAGGATACATTGGGTCAAGCCCAAAACTCCTTGTCGGAGTTTTCCCTCCTATGTACATCTGTGCAAGATCCGCCTCTACCTGCTTGTATCCAGACTGGGGTGTATTGCTTGGAAAATTCTCAAAATCTCTATATTATCAAAATTATAGGAAGTTCTTCTATACTAATACTCATGGTCTATATTATGGTAATGTTTCAAAATTATATTTTATCTAAATCTATTTCCAAGGTTGTTGCTAAAGCTCCTTTAATAACAATTGTAATGCTCTAACCCCAGTTTCCCATAGTCAGTGCATTATTTTAATACATTGGCATGATTAAAAGAAATCAAGTCTCGAAGGACCGATCAGTTTAGAAGTCTTGGAAAATAGATTACACATGTGAGCGTTAAATTTTAATTTATAAAATAAAACACAACATAAATAATATTTTGAGAATGTCATTATTCCCCTATCTTAACTATGTATATCAATCATAATGTACTTCTTCGCATCCTGGGAAAAATAAAACAGAAGAAAGGGGTGAGCTTAGATGCTCAGTAAGGATAACAATATAGTGGAAACTATCATAAATAAGTATAAAAATTTAAGAAATGTATAAGAATAAAACAAAATCCTATTAAACATAAACTTCAGTATAATATGGAAAAGAAAAATCAAATAATTACATTTACTTATTCACATGGATATTCTACTAGTCGAATAATCACATGTAACATCAATAACTAATTTCATAATGATGGAATGAATAATTCCGAACAACATAACCACATAGTCAAGGCCTCATGCCAAGACTACAAATAATATTTTTTCAACACCTTGTGCCAAGACACTAGTTTGTCTCATGAGACCTATTTATGCATCAAGGAACTATAGCGGGCTCCACCCTTCATTTACTAAGTCCAATGCATTACTCATATAAAAATGTTGAAACAAAGCAGAAACATTCGTATTAAAACTTGCAGACGAAATGTCAATATTTTGACCATAAAACATGAATGGTGTAAAAATATCAAATTCATAGTCAAACATATCATAACTCAATCAATACAATATAGAATATTGTATTATAATACAATAGCCTCAATCAATAATAATATCCAGTAAAGGATGTTGACAAAATTTAAAATGATCAGTAAAACTCTTTGAGAGAAACAACCATTTTCATGTAATCATTTAAAAGTAACATAATTTAGAAAAGAATACATTTAGAATACATTTTTTAATAAAAATGTCCCATACCACTTTGAAACTTTTCAAAGGAATTAACATTTTAAAACATTCATGTCTATATAAATAAATCCTTAAAACCATTTTGAAAACATGGAAATTAATGAGAATGATTTAGAAGAACAAATATTTAAACCAATTAAAATGATTTTTTAGTTAAAGAGACCCTTAAAAAGAATCCTTTTGAAAACTCTTTTATGAAACATGGACATAGATAATAAATATGTCCCTGTAAAAACTTGCACATAAACAATCTCGGATAATAATGAGATTGAGGAATTAACCTTTACCTTGTACTTTCCTTTTGTTGAGAGGGTATTTTTGACCTCCTGTATAATGACCATAATATGTTATTAAATTATACCAGAACCATATTCATATTTATGATATAATACATTATTCATTTCTGGATTTATACTACCCGTTTAATAAAAATTTCTATGTTAAAATAATATTTCAGGTAATAATCATTTTCTCCATCGTACATGTTTTAACTTTTTATTCTTGATCATATCACTTATATCATGATTTAATTGCTTCTAGAATATAAAAAAAAAATTCTGTATCATATATATTCAGAATATAAATGAGTATAATAGGTAGATTTATGAAATGGAAAACACTATTTATGGAGACGGTAGGTCGTACGTGTGCATAAACGTCGTTTCTGTTTTCATATCGTATTGAATAAAAGTAAGTGAATGAGATATATGTAAATAAATACATATATATATATATATATATCCATTATAATTAGTATGTCATATATTACATACTTATTAATAATATATATTTTTATAATCATCGTTGAATGTTGAACGTGGAAATGAATCTAATCGGGTTGTATAGACAGTAAGCCGCACGTACACACGAGCGACGATGTCATTCTATTAATAGTGAAATAGTATGTAATTGGATATTATATTATATATACAGAATCATTAACATGTTATATTTATTATTTAAATCAATTATATACATTATTATACCCATCCAAATAACGAAGTGTTGAATAACAAACTACACCACGACGTGGAGATGGTAAGGCATACGTACGCACGTATGGTGAATTTGTCATTAATAGGATGGATAGAATAATGAATATGGTTGTACCATATTTATAATAACATATCAATATGTATAATTTACTTGAGTTATTATTTTAGTTTGAAAAAAATGAATAAAGAGGAAGTGCAAGAAGATAATAACTTTGAAATAGGTGATGAAATAATTACCTCTTCTTTGGGTGCTTCCTTTTGATATGATCAAAAGGGATCCTAAGGTTGGATTTCTGATCAAAGTAAGGACTCTAATTTGAATAGAGGGTTTCTGGGAGGATATTTGAGTAGGGGTGGTCAAAGACAAATGTCTTTGGTGGTGTGATTTTGAGAGAAGGGGAAGTACCCTTTTATAAGAGAGGTGAGAGTCACTTTAGAAAAATCTTGAAATATTATTTTACTATAAAATAATTTTCAGTTTATAATGGATCAAAATGGATTTATTTCCAGGTTAAGGTGGGTATGGGTCTAAATAATCTCAAAAAATAGGTTTTATACAATTTTAGGTCACCATATTAACCTTATATTTTAGATATAACTCTTAGTTAAATAGTTTAACTTTTACAATGTCTTCTGGTATTTTTATATTACATGGTTAATAAACATACGATAAAATTCCAAGAAAACCTCAAGTGGTTCATTAATGACATATCTATAATTATATAATTCATTTGTATGAACCTTATATTTTTTAGGAATATTATATCGTTTAAAAATATAGTATTTGTTTGAAAAACTCATTTTGACAATTTTGACACTATTTAATATTTGGTTTTTGTGAAAGTCAAAAAAACAAGATTACTTCGAAAAAATACATTAAATCAACACTAACATGTCATATTATCCTAGAAAATTCGTTTAATGCATCAAAAGTCTCAATTTATGTTTATTTTTATATTTATAATATTGATTATTTTAATCTTTCATTAACAAGGTAATTACTGCAACATCATTATGTCTTTAATAAATTTAATTATTTAATGTATAAAAATTTTAAATAAAATAAAATGATGTAGTAAATATTTTTATATTTTTAATGAATATTTTTAGTCTAATTTATCTTATGTATAACCCTATATTGAAAATGGTTTAGTTATTAAACTTTAAATTTAACACTTTTAACTCTTCTTTAAATAAATTAATAATAAATGTCATAATCTAATCCAAGGGGACCAAAAGGATCATATTTTATTCCTAAGGTTTATTTTGGTCGAAATAAACTTATCCAATAGAATTAGGACATGTATTAAGGTAATTATAATATCGTTTTTATCTTTAATTACTCTATTTACTTTTAACCGTGGTAAATAAAATTCAAAAGTTACTATTCACAAAAAACAATTATCCTATTGAACTAAATTTTACTTACTGATGTCAACCATGTCTCTTATATTTTTTAAATTCAATTCACAAAAGTTGTAAAATCACGTTTTATGCAAATTTGTAAATGTGCCTAGAAGGTGGGTAAAAGACGTTAAAAAAATTCGAAAAAATTTTATACATCTAATCTTATTATAAAATGACTCCAATTAATTAAATTGAACTAATATAGGTATTATGTATCTATTTTGACTTTACAATAAATATAAATAATTATTATTATTATTTAAATAAAAGTCAGTTTTAAACAATAACGTAATGTTTTTCACTATTCATTAAAAATTGAAAGTTTTTAGAAAAATACCAAAAATTTACCCTAAGATAATTTTGATATTCCAAATTAAAAAATGATGTCTATTTTACCAAATTAAAAACATATGAGTTTCATTAATTAATTTAAAATTAATTCTCATTGTCAAAATCAGAAAGCGGGTTTTTTAGAAGTAAAAACTATCAAAAGATTGTCATGTGTTTATGTAAAATTTAAATGTGAAATTACATCCCATGACCTAAAATATATTAAATAATTAAAATATAATCTAATTATTCTTTGAAACCACTCAAATTCATAATTTAACACTATAAATTATTTCGATTAAAAAGGTTGTTTTCAATTAAAATTTAGTATTTTCACTATTCATCAAAATATGAAAGTTATCGGAATAGTATGAAAAATTTATCCAAACTAAATTTTTACGTCCTTCTTCTAAATAATAATTTAATTTCATTAAATTGAATATATAAGTGTCAAATATTAGATTAAAAATCGCCATTAAAAGGCAGTAAAATTTCCTTTTTCGAAACGAAATACTTCTTTTATCTGAAAAAAATAAAATTTTTCTTATATTATGTCTATGAAACACAAAATATGGATTATAAAATTATATGTAGTATATAAAATTCAAAATTCAGTTAATACTATTCATAACTGCTTTTTGAACGGCTAGTTTGGTAAGTCGTGGTGCGCTCGAACTCAGTGTTGCATGTAGCGCAAGCTATTGAATTACTTTAAAGTGATAACGTACTATGGAATATTGGGGTTTTATATTATCCACTCCTTTAATATACTGTTTCCTCATAATTTGAAATTGTTCTTCAAAAATAAAAGGTTTGAAATAGAAAATACCTTTGTAGAAAACCAACATTGGAAATAGGGTTAATAAAATTTGGTCTTAATAATAGGGAAATGGAAATGAAAAATTCACCACCAAATTAGGGTTTAGAATTGGAGAACATTGCTGGAAATTATAGACACTTAATTGGAGGTAAAACATAAATATTTATAGGGAGTGATTGAGGTCATCAATCACAAACAAGTGAAAAATAAATGGAAAATTGAGGGCTTCAAAGCCATAAATTTATGGTGAGTTAAAATATCATCAGTTCAAAAAAACATAAGGTATTAGGATAACACATTTTTTGTTTTGAAATCCTTTCCCTAATATTTAAGAATTAATTTCTTCAAAGAATAATATAAAAAGAATACTTGACAAGTAGAGTTTCATCCTTTAACTAATTTCTACCACAAACACATATTTCACTCCAAAAGATAATAAAACTAAAAAATATTCTATAATCATGTATGGTTCTAAAAAAATGAATTTATAATTCATCTGTCACACCTTTTAAAAAACTACATTATAAAATCCAAGACATCACATAGGACAGTGGTAGGTGATGCACCCTTTTCTCCCTTCAGATGTGGGTTCAAGTCTTACGGCCTTGCTGGACATGGCGGGTTGTCGTCCGACCTCCAGGTTGTCCTTTTTATAACAATCCAAAAATATTATTAAGAAATTATTTAACCTTAAAAATAGTATCTAATGTCAAACTTAATCTATTCCAACCTTTAGAAAGATTCACAATACTTCTATCTGAACTCTCTATCCAAAATTTATATGAAAGGTCACATAATATACATGTAAATACCTTCATTATGTATTCTCTTAAAATGTGGTAATAAAATGAATTACCATAAAACCGTATTTGAATAGGTATGTACTTCCTTATTCCTTCTATAAAAAATAGAATACTTGATATACTCCTTAAATCCAAAAATGTTCTAATCTCCAACAATGATGGAATAAACAAACCATTAATTAGTTCCAAGGTAGTGAATAATATTAAATATAATTTATCCAAATCAACCATCTCTTATTCCAAAATCAACAACTTAGTATCAGGACCATATTAAGGTTTATCTTTCCTTCAACCATGCATTTTCCATAAAGTTTAACTTTCTATTGAGTCACTTTTCTTGGTACCACACAATCTCAAATCCTTAATGAAATATTATTAAAGTACAATCCTTTTATAATCCATAATTCTTATAACCAGTACATCATTGATGTAACACTCAAATGACATAATTATTTAATAACAACATAAGAACACTAGTCATTCCTCTTCATCCGCGGTAGTATCATAACTTGATTATTATTCAACAACATCATTTTTGTGGTATACTCTGATGATTGAGACATTGATTCGCGTAGTGTCTTAACTCCTTACTAATGAAGCATTGTACATTTGAAACCCTTTTCTTAACCTTGAAATTACATACCTGGTGTCATTTTTCTCTACACTTATAAGAAACTCCCATTCCCTTCAAGCATTTACCAAGGTGATTATTTCCATAGTTATCACATATGTAAAAATCCTTCTTTCCCTTCTTCCCTTTATCTATATTTCTCTCTACCATTCTTTTCTACTTTGGATTCCTTTCAAAGCCATTGGACTCAGAGAATTCTTTACCTATCTTATTAACACATGATATTATTTCTTCATATGATGAGAATACATGGGATAATATTTCCTTTCTAAATATTGGCTTAAGACCATGAAATATATGATCCTTCTTACTCTTTGAATCATGAATATTGTTGAAGTTCGCATTCCTTCAATTGAGCGCCATTTCTAAATGATGACAAACACTAGGTTAGATCATATCATAATGTATAATCCAAAAACTATAAAAATTCTCAGCATTAATTGAATATTTACACACATCTAGTCTCATAATCATAACATTGGTTTGTCTACTAATATATTTACTCATCAATCATTCATAGTGGTGTATAAAGAAAATGTGAATTTTCCTAATCATATTCCCTGGGAGTGTCATAACCAAGAGTGCAGCAAGGCCCATTGTGGTATACCAAGATACCCTGGGTCAATCCCGAAACTCCTTGTCAGAGTTTTCACTGCTAGGTACAACTGTGTGAGATCCACCACTACTATCTCATATCCAGATAAGGGTCTACTTCTTGTAAAATTCACAAAATCTCTACATTACCAAAATTCTAGTAAGTTCTTCTATACTAATCCTCAAGGTCTATCTTTTTCTAATGTTTTAAAATCAGAGATTATATAAATATATTTCCAAGGTTGTTGTTAAACCTAATCTAATACCAACTGTAATGTTGTGACCCCAGTTACCCATAGTTGGTGCATTATTTTAATACATTGGCTTAATTACAAGGAATCAAGTACTGAATGACCAATTAGTTTAGCAGTCTTGGAAAATAGATTACATATATGAACATAACATTACAATTTCTAAAATAAAACATAACATAAATAATCATTTGAGAAAATAATTATTCCCCTAGATTAACCTTTTATATCAATCATAATACACCTCTTTATATCCTGGGAAAAATAAAACATAATAAAGGGGTGATCTTAGATGCTCATTAAGGATAACAATATATCAAAAACTATCATAAATAAGTATAAACATTAAAGGCAATGTATAAGACTAAAAAAATTCTTTTAAACTTAAATTTCTGCATAATATAGAAAATATAAATCAAATAATTCCATTTACTTATTCTCATTGATATTATACTAGTTTAATAATTACATGTAATATCAATAGCTAATTTCATAATGATTGAAGGCATAATGTCAGACATCATAACCACATAGTCAAGGCCTCATGCCAAGACTACATATAAGATTTTTTTCAAGGACTTGTTCCAAGACACTAGTTTGTCTCATGAGACCTATCGATGCATCAAGGAGATATAGTGGGCTCCACCTGTCACTTACTAAGTCCAATGCATTCCTCATATGAAAATGTTTAAACATAACATAAACAATCCTATTAAAAATAGAATATGAAATGTCAATAATTTAACTATAAACCATGAATAGTGTAAAAATATCACATTCACTATCAAACATATCATAACTCATTCAATACAATATGTAATATTTTATTATAATAAATCAACCTCAATCAACAATAATATCCATTAAAGGATTTTGACATAGTTGAAAATGATCAGTAAAACACTTTGAGAAAAATATCCCTTTTTTATGAAATCATTTAAAAGTCACAAAATTTAGAAAGGATGACATTTCAAAGACATTTTTCAATCAAAGTTTCATATAAAAATTTGAATCTTTTGAATGGAATTAAAATTTTTAAAATATTCATGGCCATATAAATAAATCTTTAAAACCATTTTGAAAACATGGACATTAATGAAAACGATTTAGAAGAAGAAATATTTAAACCATTTAAAATGATGTTTTAGTTAAATAATCCCTTAAAAAGAGTCCTTTTGAAAACTATTTTAAGAAACATGTACATAGATAATAAATATGTTCCAGTAAAAACTTACACATAAACAATCTTGGATAATAATGAGATTGAAGAATTAACCTTTACCTTTTATTTTCAGTTGGTAGAGGGTAAATTTGACATTCTATATAATGACCATAGTATGTTATTAAATTATACCAAAACCATATTCATATTTACGATATCATACATTATTCATTTATGGCGTTATACTACCCATTTAATAACAATTTCTATGTTAAAATAATATTTTGGGTAATAATCGCTTTCTCTATCGTACATGTTTTAACTTGTTATTCTTGATCGTATCACTTATATCATGATTTAATTACATATAGAATATAAAAAATTATTTATGTATCAAATATATTCAGAATATAAATATGTATAACAAATAGATATATGAAATGGAAAACACTATTTATGGAGACAGTAGGTTGTATGCACGCATAAACGTTGTTTCTGTTTTCATATCGTATTGAGCGGAAGTAAGTTAATGAGATATATGTAAATAAAAACATATATATATATATATAGAATCATTATTGTTTCATATATTACATACTTATTAATAAAATATATTTTTATAATCATCATTGAATGGTGAACGTGGAAATGAATCTCATCGCGTTGTGGAGATGGTAAGTCGTACGTACACACGAGCGATGATATCATTATATTGATAGTGAAATTTAATATAATTGGATGGTATATTATATATAAATAATCATTAAAACGTTATATTTATTATTTACATCAATTATAATCATTATTATACCCACCCAAATAATGAAGTGTTGAATAACAAACTACACCACGACGTGGAGACGGTAAGCCATATGTACGCATGTATGGTGAATTTTTCATTCATAAGATGGATATAATAATGAATATGGTTGTACCATATTTATAATAATATCTAATTATGTATAATTTACTAGATTTATTATTTTATTATGGAAAAAAACAAAGAAATATGAAGTGGGAGAAGAAAAGAACTTTGAAATAGGTGAAGAAATAATTACCTCTTTTTCAGGTGCTTCCTTTTGATTTGATAAAAAGGTCTCCTAAGGTTATATTTATGATAAAATTAAGGCCTATAAGTTAAATTAAGGATATTTGGGAGGATATTTGAGCATTTTTTTTCTGAGACAAATGGATTTGGAGGTGTGATTTTAAGATAAGGGGAAGTACCCTTTTATAAGAGAGGTGAGGGTCACTTTAGGAAAAGCATGAAATATTATTTTATTATAAAATAATTTTCTGTTTATAATGGATCCAAATGGATTTATTTCTTAGATAATGTGGGTATGGGTAGAAATAATATCAATAAATAGGTTTTATACAAGTTTAGGTCACCATATTAACCTTATATTTTAGATTTAACTCTTAGTTAAATAGTTTAACTTTTACAATGTCTTCTTGTATTTTTATATTACATGGTTAATAAACATAATATAAAATTCCAATAGAACTTAAGTGGTTCATTAATGACATATATATCATTATATAAGTAATTTGGATGAACCATATATTTTTAGGAATATTATATCATTTAATAATATAGTATTTGTTTTAAAAACTCTTTTTTGTCAATTTTGACACAATTTAGTATTTGGTTTTTGTGAAAGTCAAAAAAATATTATTACTTAGAAAAAATAAATTAAATCAACCCTAAAATTTCATATTAACCTATAAAATTCGTTTCATTAATCAAAAGTCTCAATTTACATTTATTTTGATATTTTTAATATCAATTATTTTAATCTTTCATTAATAAGGTAATTATTTCATCATCATTGTGTCATAAATAAATTTAATTATTTAATGTATAAAAATTATAAATAAAATACCATGATATATGAAATATTTTTATATTTATAATGAATATTTTTAGTTGATTTTATCTTATGTATAACCCTATATTAAAATTTTTTTAGTTATTAAACTTTGAAATTAAAACTTTTAACTCTTCTTTAAATAAAATAATAATAAATGTCCTAATCTAATCCAAGTGGACCAAAAGGATCATATTTTATTCCTAAGGTTGAATTTGGTCTAAATACACTTATCCAATAGAATTAGGACATGTGTTATGGTAATTATAATATCATTTTTACTTTTAATTACCCTATTTACTTTTAAGTGTGGTAGATAAAATTCAAAAGTTACTATTCACAAAAAAAAAATTATTTTCATCCTATTGAACCAAATTTTACTTACCGATTTCAACATTATATTTTGGATTTTTTTAAATTAAATTCACAAAAGTGGTAAAATTAGGTTTTATGCAAATTTGCAAATGTGCCTAGAAGGTGGGTAAAAGACGTTAAAAATTTTAATAAATTTTTATACATCAAATATTGTTATAAAATGACTCCAATGAATTAAATTGAACTAATATAGATATTATTTATCTATTTTATTTACATTAAAATAAATTTAAATAAAAATAATTATTATTTAAACAAAATTTAGTTTTAAACAATAACGTAATGTTTTTCACTATTCATCAAAAATTGAAAGTTTTCAGAAAAATACCAAAAAATCACCATAAGATAATTTTGATATTCTGAATCAAAAAATTATTTCTATTTTACCAAATTAAAAACATATGAGTTTAATTAATTAATTTAAAATTAATTCTCGTTGTCAAAACCAGAAAGCGGGTTTTTTAGAAGTAAAAACTATCAAAAGATTGACATGTGTTTATGTACAACTTAAATGTGAAATTACATCCAATAACCTAAATAATATTAAATGATAAAAATATAATCTAATTATACTTCAAAACCACTCAAATTCATAATTTAACACTATAAATTATTTTGATTAAAAAAAGTTGTTTTCAATTAAAATTTAGTATTTTTCACTATTCATCAAAATATGAAAGTTATCAGAAAGGTACCAAAAATTTATCCAAAATAAATTTTTATTTCCCACTTCTAAATAAGAATTTAATTTCATTAAATTGAATATATAAAAGTGTCAAATATTGGATTTAAAAAAAGTATGCCATTAAAAGGTGGTAAAATTTCATTTTTTTAAAAAAAATACTTCTTTTATCTGGAAAAAATGAATTTGTTCTTATATTATGTTTAATAAACACATAATATGGATTATAAAATTATATAGAGTATAAAAAATTCAAAATGTAGTTAATACTATTCATAACTTCTTTTTGAACGGCTAGTTTGGTAATTCGTGGTGCGCTTGAACTCGGTGTTGCGTGTAGCGCAAGCCATTGAATTACTTTAAAGAGATAGTGTACTATGAAATATTAGGGTGTTACATTGCCCCTATCATCCATTCAAAAAGATTACCTATCCTTGGAAGAGGGTAACGGTTCTTGAATGTCACCTGATTCAATCTCTGGTGGTCTATACAAAACCATATACCACAATCTGCCTTCTTTTCGAACAACACTAGAGTACCCCATGACGGCATATTGGGCGAGATAAAACAATTATACATTAGATCATCTATCCAAAACCTTAACTCCTGCCACTCATAAGTTTCCATCTGATATGGATCCATCGAAATTAGAGAATCACCAGGCTACAAGTCTATCCCGAAATTAAAATCACATCAAGGGGGTAATATCACAGCTTCCTTGGGGAAAACATCTAGGAACTCCCTAATGACCCTGAGTACCTCTAATGCTCCAGCATCCACTAATTCCATTGAAAACCCATCTAATAATGAAATAAGGGTCTCCACATGCCGAATGACCACCTAAAAACTTTTCTTACCAATGAAAACCATGCACAGAGCATCAACATTCCAAAACATGACTCTCCTAGAGAATCAGTCAATAAAAGCATGCATGGAATACAACCAGTCGATTCCAAGGATAAAATTGAAAGGATTCATCTATATAAAGAAAATATCTTCATGAGACTGATGTGGCCCCATCATCAGTCTACACTCCTAGCACACATCAAATAAGATAGTCTGGCCTCCGACGGGTGCAGTCAACACTAGGGGTATGGGAAGCCTTTATATGTATACTCCCAGAGAATGGGATAGAGTGGGTAAAACAGAGGAGTGTGAATCTTCTGGATTATACAAGGACCAAAAAAGGTTTCTAAACAAACTGATTGTACCTCAGATGATCTATAGCCCCTCTGGAACTGCTACCTCCACTACGTGAAACTGACCATGCCCAGATCCTCTACCTCTCTAATAATGACCACCTCTATAGCCACACTCGGGTCATGGTATCTAAACATGAGGAACATCGTGAGGTCAACCTCTACCAGATCCATCTCCCCTCGGTGGAGCAAAAACCTATTACCCCTACTAGTGAAACGGCCTCACTGGAAACTTCTACTAAGGTTGACACTGATCCTTTCCACCTCCACCTAATTGGGATTAGGTAACCACTAGGAACTAGCTATGGTGATGGTTAAAACCCCAAAACAAAAACACACTAGTACAAATCCCCTGAGAAAAGCACAGAAACCATTGGAACTAGAAGGCTGGAAATGAAGATACTAAGGTCGACTCCCTACCGATCGAAACTTAGAAGGTCTTGGTTCCTAAGACCTTCCACTAATAACTTTTACACTATAAGAACCCTATTGATTACCTTTCCATATAAATCCACCTCACGAGTGAATTTGATCAGTCACCTTTTCCTACTTATGAACCTCAAAATACAATGACAACATAAAAAGAATTATTGCATAATGGATAAAAGGAGGTAAGGCCTCCTCAAGATATATTTCATGAGACTCCTCATCTAGAAAAAGATTTGGGGAAAACAAAGAAGGTCCTTGAACTTGATTTTCGGCTCTCGCACTAACATGCTCCTCTAGTGAAGAGAAAGAATATCATGGTTATTTACCGTCTTCATGGTCGATGAAAAGAACTCTACCTGGAACTCCTTATGGAATTAAACCCAAAAAACATCTACCTCTTTCTGCTCTCCCATAAACAACATCCACCACTAACACATAGTTGGTCACATCTGAGTGACTTCCAAAGGGACCCAGTACTTAATCAAGGTTCGAATAAAACTAAAAGCGATCTCGAACACTTCCATCTAGCTCTCTATCTCCACATCTGAAACACTACCCTATTACTTTCCCAAATCTTGTTGCGAGAAAGCATACAACATCCTCTTCCACTGATCATCCTCCTCAATCAGATCAACCCTACAATGAGCAACTATATTGGCCTGATGAACGTCAACTTCCTAATCCACATGTGGAAGATGAACATAAGCCATAGTTGAAAGGAAAATAATGATTTCCTAATCCCGAGTAGTATGGAATTTTATTAAGATATATTTTAATTAACTTTAATCAATTTTGGTATCCATTTAAAATTTCCCAGAATAACCCAATTCAAACAAGAAAACAAGTCATTATGATGCATTTAACTCTTCTAGGTCTCTACCCTACAAGTGGTGTAGCCTCACTTGGTCATTTTATAGGCTTAGAGCCCTTACCTCAAATCACAAGGGCCCCTAAAAACCCATTTCCAAGACAGTCTTCCCTGGCCTATGTCATGCACTAAGATCATCTGGCATTGCTTACATACCAACCCATGAAATCCTCATTGTTCCTTAATACAAACTCCACCACATCTCCCAACCATAAATTTTGATACCACTCTACCACAACCCCCTCCATCTAAAGATATCGTAATGAGAGGAGAGATATAATGACCCATGAGTCTCGCCTCCAGTAAGCCCTGTGTTGACGAATAGCACCAAGGGTGTAGAAATCTCACAATATGGGATGGTTCAGTATTTATAATATAAATAGGGTCTGGAGTAGAATAAATCATCCATAAACAACTATATGAAATAATATAAAAGAAAACCTCAAACCACCCCAAATGCATGTATTAATAAAATTGATACAAATAAAAGTCTCCAAAGTAAATACCCAAAAGTAAATCTAAGAAATGGCATAGAAATAGACAAGGATCCAAGATAGTAAGGCCAAAACTGGTCCATTAAATCCTCCTAGAAACTTTAAAACGGTTTAATATATGTAGGGTTAGAATATGTGTATACTCGGTAGGAAAAACTCAAGTCTCTCTTGCACATGTGAAAGCAACATACTACTGCACCTATGAGAAAACAACAGAACCAAACAACACCTATAAAAGTATACTGATCATTCCAACGTCACCAAGAAATTATTAATAAATATTTAAATCCATGTAATATAATATAAATTAAATCACATCGATTATAGGGTACCCTTCACCACTTTACCACTGATTAGTCGCTCTCACATCCCAATAGAAAATGTCCTAGCGCTCCCACCACTTCTGAACATACCATAAGACATCCCACCTGCACACACCTGGGCCTCAAAACACATCCCACTTGCACACACCTGGTCCTCATGACACATCTTGGCCACACACACATGGGCCTCATAACACACCACATCTCATCTCGAAGACACCTGGGCTATCACATCACAACACATCCTGAAGACACTTGGGATATCACATCACAACTCATCCTGAATACACCTAGGACACCACATCACAACTCACCCTAAAGATACCTCGGATACCACATCTTATCATATAATTCACTAACAGACTTTCTTCCATCATAGGCTATGAAATACCTACCTTAGCTGGAAGAGGGAACAAGGAAGAGTGGGTGGCCATCCATCCATCCTCCCACCAGGATATTGGGAAAGACACCCCTACGTGACTATGTAGGTGTTAAACACATAGTTCTCAATGTGGGTGGTGTTCATATATAAATAAAAATAATATATAATTATATACATATATATTATCAAACACTCAAACCCAACCTACAGGTTCCCAAAAAAACAACCAACTCACAACACTATCACCTTTGTTGCCACCTCTAAATTCATAACACCACACATCATTCATAACACCACACATCAAAACACAAACCACATTTCACTCTCCTAACTAAACTCATTTTATTAATTTCATTCTTTCCATTATTTAGTATCAACCGCAATTAACCACACAACCAATCATTTAATTATCAATTAATTATTTTCATCCCATAATCCAAACCAATCCATACCATTTAAATCATTACTAAACAATTATTTATTCATTTCATCACTACTTGGGAATATAATAAAAGAAATAAAATTCCAAAAATATCTCAACATTACATCACCTCACCACCCCAAAAGAACGACCCACAAACTATCCCCTCACCACCCTAAAAGCACGAACAACAAACCACCTCCTCACCACCCCAAAAGCAGAACCAACAAACCACATATCACCCCACACCCAAACCAAACATCGTCATCCCAAAAGCCCAAACACTCATCACAACACATCAAGATAAATTTATAGATTTATAAAAATGGATTTTATCACATTCCACTTTAATTTAGGGGTTTTATCACCCAAACTAAAATATTGGGGAAACCATTTCATTAGCCAAGTATAAGTAATTAACAAATTTACATTTAAGGTGATGTCACAAAAATCACATCCAAAGCAGAAATAATAGTAGATATATCCAGTGCAAAAAAAATCCCCTAATGGACATAATTTTTATTAGGGAATCAAGTACAAACAATCCAAATATCACAAATAATATCAAAGTTTTAAGAGTAATAAAATCAAACCCCATTTCCCCTATCAATTTAATTAACCAATTTTTTATCTTTCATTAATCTGAAAAACCATAATACATAGATGAATAAAATAAAACCCCTCCTACATGACACAAAATAAAGATAAATGAGGAAATTTCTACCTCAAAGAAGCTTTCCCACTCATTGTGCACCAAAGGGATAAGAAAAATGCCTATGATCCACAACCGTACCACGAGAAATGAAAATCAACCTATACTACACTAAGGATCCATCAAAACAAAACCCAGACACACCCTAAACCAAAGAAACTCCACTGTAGAGGATCTATGGTAGAAAAATAGAAAAAACGAAAGAGAACGAGAGGATAATTCACTATGGATTAAAGACAAATCACTAATGAAAAACCATCAGGATTAACAGATCAAATAGGGATGGGAAGGTCTTGAATAAAACTTTAGGGTGCCCAGGGTTCTCCCAATATGATATAAAAAACCAAGGCCAAATAACTGAGAATTTGGCCAAAAATAATTTTTTAAATCTTCACTGTATCGAGGGATTACATGATTTGTAATCCCCATTCATATAATGTAATCCTTGGGGATTAGTTTTTCCCAAAAAATAGTCCACTTGTTCATTTTATTATTTATTTTTATACCCCCAATAAATTAAACATCATGAAACCCTATTTAATGTAACGTAATTTTCCATGATGTGAAAGTATCCCATGGATAATTTGTGAAACCAACTTTAACATTGTGTAATCCACTTACATGACATGTAATTCATGCAGTAGTTTTCCGGAACCTCCAACTCCCACAAAAAATCTCAAAATTTCCCCCAAACACCTTCAACAACCAAAACTAGAAAAGTAACAGACCAGGAGGAAATGAACCATTACAGTAATCATGTTTTTATCTCATAGTTGGTCAATACCATGCATCTATCCCTTAGGAAGTACTTTATCATGCATCAATCCCTTAGGTAGTATATAATCATACACTTCTCCATTATACACTATCATAAATAAGTATCCATAAAAATACATTAACTTAAAAGGTCATGTGACATCCCACCCTCAAGCATCAATCATAGATGAGTCATGTAAAAAATCTAAGAAAGTAATTTACAAGACCAAACACCAAGAATACTAGAAATATCATTATAATCCATAATAATTAATTCATACAATTTGTATTTTTCTAGATATTTATAATCCATAAATTTAGGTTCCCAATTATAATAATCATTGGAACTAATTCTATTCATATATCATTTTGGAATAAATGTCATTTACATGAAAGTTAATTGATTTTAATCCATATGATTCTATTCCAAGGGATCACATGAAATCACATGTTAGGTCAAGGTAGTCAACATAAGTAGGGATCAATTAAAAAGGAAAAAATCAAATTACACCATGTTATCAATTACCACAAAAATTATAACTATTACCATTTCACTTACCATTTTTTTACAAATACCATTACACATATCACCCTATATTTTATTTATTAAGACTTTAAACCAATTCCCAATTATATGTAGAATTACCACCTCTAAGACAGGTAATTTATTCTCATGCTAATCAACACAATTACCATAAACAACATCCATTTAATCAAGGGGATATAGGTTAATTATACTTAGAATCAATACTTGTTTTATGGGTTGGCATACACCTTGGTTGGCCTTAAGTCCAATTCTCAATGCCAAGGTCCCAGCAGGGTCTATAGGAGGTTTAAACATATGAATTCTAATAAATGAAAAAATTACAAATTTCATTTGGTCGTACACATGACATTATTATGTGATCACACATATTTCATATACTATGATAAAATGAAACAGATGAAAGATAGTTATTCTAAACCACATACCTTTTACCTAGGATTTTCCAATTTGATGCCAAGGGCTAGAAGATTATTTCAAGGCCCACCAACATCATCCAACCTCTTTCTTGACCAACCAAACTCATGTTAACACTCTAAGTCCCTAACTTATCCCAAGTAGAAAAAAATAATTAATTTTAGAAATTTATAATTGATTAATTAATTAAATCCAAACTTGAAATATTACTGATTAAATCTTTAGAAATTTCATCATATAAAAAATAAGAGCAACACTCTTAATGAATCCCTGGATTTATGCTACATGGAAACCCTAATTAATTTTACCAAAATAATATTTGATAACATCAATTTAGGGAAAACCCCATTCAAAAAATTAAAATAGAGGCATAATTCAATATATCGATGAATGAACATAGGTAAACTTTACCTCAGGATCCCCTATTTCTAGGCTAAAAGGAATCTAAAATAAAAACCATCAATTTTACCATGCTATGATTAAATCATCATTTTACCTAAAATGAACATCTCCAAATTTAACAATAATAAGGGAGAAACAACACATAAGGGGGGAAAAGAAAGGATGAAGACCTTACTCATTGTCACCATTAAATTTCACCCTAAATAAAAAATAATGGTGGAGAATTCCATAAGATAAGTTTTGGTTGAGGCAACCTTTTCTTGCCATATTCCTTCTGAAAAAATTGATCGACCCCTACTAAAAAACGAAATGCCAGAAAACTTTCACCATAAGAAACATGGTTTCACATCATGATTTTTTAGGTTAGCACCTAGGTTCCCTTTTTTCATTTTAAAAATATTAGGTCACACCATGTAAACCCTTTTTACATCATAAATTCTACATTTACAATGTAAATTGGATTCTATAACCCTATTTGTAGCCCAAGACACTCATTACTCCTTCGGTGATTGCTCAAAACCCTTGGACTTCCATCGAATCTAAAAACATATCAAAAAATATCATGTTTGAAAATTAAAATCCTCAAAAACCTCATTTAAATTTATACATTTTAAAATAGCCTATCTGACTGTGGAGAAAAATTCAAACTATTATAGAAATTATCGACTGTCTGGATGTGGGTTCTAGCAATCTCCCCAACATAAAACTTCTCATCCCTGATAAGCCTCAACAAGCATTTACCAGATGATCCTGAACTACATGAGTTACTAAACCTTGCTCAAATCACCATATTCTACTCCAAAACACTAAAAGAAATTCTATTGTGAAACTCTAATAAGGATGTTCCTTATTCACCAAAATCCAAGCCACTGCTCAAAGCCAACACCTTATTACTAGATGCTACTTCTGAAACCCATCTATTTTTAAAACACCGACTAGTACCATTTTTTTTTATAATTTTACATTTTTGACATCAGTTATTTATAATCGATGTGAAAAATATTTGAAAAAATATTTTTCACATGGGTTATATAATAACCGATGTGAAATTTAATTTTTTTTATTTATTTTATACATTTGTTACCTAGAAACTGTGATTGAATATTAGTTTTAGAATGTTGGTTTCAAGATAACCAATTTTGAATAATTATTTATAACATCAGTTATTTGAAACTGATGTGAAAAAAATCAAACCATTTATTAAATAATTAATGTGATATACCTTTAAATTTTTTATCAAAAGTCAGGTATACTCACTTTGATTTCTCTATTTCTCATGATAGAGCTCATGTTTCTATCACACGGAAGTCTTAACCCTAATTTCTTTAATCTAGTTGACTCTAATATTTCATTACCATATTCATACACCCTTAGGTTTCATGGGATTCATTTTTATGCATTCAAAGATAGCTCTTCTCATCTCTCAAGTAAGCCTCACACATTATCAATCCCCTCTTAGTCAATCAACTCATGTATTATTCCTTGATAAAATTATTCTCTACAATTATTTATACATTTTTCTAGGTTTTGGTTTGATTTTTTTCATTTATCAAATTATTGGAAACCTTGATTTTTTAAAACTCTAGGTTTCATTCCCTATTCTATAATTATTTCAATTGAAGAATCACTTTGTTGGAAGCCTCATCCATTTATATGATAAATCTAGGGTTAGGATTTAATATCCTATTTTATTAATTTTTCTTTCCCACTTCAGTGGTCAAAGTAAAATCTTTTTGATTTACTATATATTTGAATTTTTTAATTAATCTAATCTATTTTATAAACAAATTTATTATGCATTCCATTTTTAAATCAGATATGTTTCTAATTTGTTAGGCTTCTATTTAGTTTTAGTTTCCTTTTAAATGAGTTGAAACTTAGATTTATTTATTTATTTATTGTATATTTTATTCTATATTGTATATATTTTATAAAATTATTTTATTTATAAATTGGTTTTTTCTATACTTAGATATTTTATTTAAAACTACTAGAAAAATATTATTTGTTTTATCCATAAGTAGAACTCACATTGGGGAAAAAATAAGGTATTTCCCATATTTCAGGTGAAAATTTCAAAAACATGGATTGATATACATAATTAGATAAAAACCTATCTTGTGATAACCAATCATAGGTTATATCAATTCAAAAAATCTTATAGGAATTGAGGTATGAATCCAGTCTTGTGGTTTTAAGTGTTATTTTAATTTTAGTTACATATGACTTCCATCTTTAGAGTCTTGGTCTAGATTAATTTTAATAATTACTTTACAACTTTAAAAATCACATAATAAGGAATTTTCACTCAGTTGGTATATCCAATTTTTAAATAGACTCTTAGTAGAATAATTCTCCATTATAAAATAATATACCCTTATTATATTCTTCATCATTAAGCTTCTTTGTAATCATTGTAAACATACATAAGGAAATATCAAGGGATAGTATAATAATTTTCATATGAATCACTCCTTGGTGAAACATGAATATGAAATTTCCTATATTCTATAAAAATTTACTTGGGGTAACCAATAATTTTACAATAAAACATATATTAGGGTATTTAACACCCTATTTTCTTTAATCTAGTTAGATTGAAAATTTTACCATCTATTACTTTACAAAATTGACCCCTTTGTTCACTGAGGTTTTTCATTTCATTGGCCAAAGAATATAATAATCAAATATAAGAGAGATATTTATAGGAAATAGATTATTCAATGTTATCATTTTCATCTAAAATTTTTAATTATTCACTAATATTTGTGTTTTAAATTTCATTAGAGATATTGTTAATGTAATAAATGTTTTCTCAGTGAGTGTCTTAACTTCAACCTCCATATTTTTTTCTTCAAACTAATAATTCTTACAATAATTCAATAATAATATCTCATAATCAACAACTAAATTATATTCATTTATGATCCGATATTATTGTTCATTTTTTTACTTTAAATTCAATGAAATATTTACATGATATTTATCGATATTTAGTCTGTCTTCAAAGCCTTTCATTTATTCTTTATTTTCCAATAAGACTCACTTTTAGACTCTAGCTATATAAATTTATTTCCTTTATTTTCTATTTGATTCTCTAATCATTCCAATTTACATTCAATTTCATCTCAAATTTTATTAACTTATTTAACTTTATATTCACTATCAATTAAAATCATAGCAACATTTTACACATGAATAAAACCATAAGTGTGCCTTCTTGATTGTCCTTGAAATAATTTACTATTACCCCCTCTAACTCACTTTTTTCACAACTATATTATTTTTACAAGATATTTTTTTTATATTTTTAATTGATAATAATGAGTCAAAGTTGGATCACTGTACTTTAAATAAGTGATTAAGGTAAGAAAAGTTTTTATGCTTTTTTGGAATTTTATAAACATAATATTCCAAATAGAGACATGTTTTTCTATCCATTCCTGAAATGTTTAAATATGAAGAAGTTGAATAGAAGATAGATCAAAGATCATTTAATTTTTTATAGTTTTAATCTAAGTTATAGATTTTGGATCTAGTATGGTAAAACTATGAATAATTTCAAATCTATTGATGATGATGCTTTGCAAGATGATAGGTCTAATCAAATTGAATAAATGATTGATGATATTGAAGTATAGGAAATTGAGAAAGAACTGACAATTGAGTGTATATATGGTGATGTTGAAAACCCATTATATCTGGGTTGTATGGAATTTATGGTTTTATTGATGATGTTAAGATTGATTAACTTAAATGTGAAAAATGGATGCATTGACAAGAGTTTTAAAGAGTTTCTATAATTTCTGAAAGACATACTTCCTAAAGACAATGATCTTCCATATTCACATTATAAAGAGAAGAAAATATCATTTCTAATGGGATTGGGGTATAAGAAAATACATGCCTTCCCAAATGACTATGTGTTATATATGAAAGAATGTGAATTTCTTTTAGGGTTTCACAAATATGTGACATCACAATATAAGTTGAAAAAAATAACAGGCTGATTTAATAGTTATAGAGACCCCTGCCAAAGAATTTTGGAATCTTCCTATAATTTCTCATTTGAAACATTTAATTTCAAATTAAAATTATGCAAAAAAAATTAATATGGCACGTAGATGAGAAGATATGTGATGAAAAATTATGACATCTAACTTATTCTCTGTAGTGGAAGAAAATTGATCCATAATTTTCTATATTTGAAAATGAAGTTAGAAATATAAGACATAAAATTTTCATGGATAGAATGAATCCATATCAAAACCTTATTATAACACATATTTCATGTCCTATTTTATTGGTAATTTAAAACTTATTTCCTGAATTTTTTATGAAGAAAAAATATGTCATGTTGAGTTTAATGATCTCTGGACAAAAACAACCTAGAAAAGATATTCATGTTTTATTGTCACCATTAATTGATGATTTGAAAATTTTATGGGAGGAAGGCATTAGAGTGTATTATTCTTATAAAATGGAATATTTTCAACTATAGGTAATGATTATGTTTACTATAAATGACTTCCCAATATATGGAAATTTTTCTGGATATAGTGTTAAGGGGTATAAAGTTGATCTAAGTTTTGAAAAATAAACTTCATATTATCAACTGAAACATGGGATAAAAATATTATACATTGGTCATTGAAGGTTTTTTTCTATTGATCATTATTAATGAATATTTAAAAAGTAATTCAATGTATTATAAGAATTTTATATTTATCCAAAACCTTTTTCCACAAATTAGTATTTTAAAAGGGTGAAAAAAATTGTTGTGACATTTATAAAGACACAAAAAAATAAGGTAATTATAGAAATATTTGGAATAAATGGTCAATATTTTTTGAGCTACCATATTGGAGATATTATGATTTCAAACATAACATTGATGTCATGAAGGTGGAGAATAATATATATGATGGATTGATTGTATCATTTTTAAATATTAAAGGAAATATTAAATATGGATTGAATGAAAGATTGGACTTACTCTCAATGGGAATACATTTAGAGATAACTCCCACTCTATATTGAATGAAAAAATTCTTGCCCCTGAATTTTCATACAATATCAAAAAGGGGGGAAATTTTATTTTATCAGTGTATTCATGATATAAAAGTACTGCATAATTTTTCTTTAAATGTAACTAATTTTGTTTCTTTAAAGTATTTTAATTTGAAATGTATAAAATCACATGATTTCCACATCATGACGCAGCGGATCCTAAAAGTTGCATTGTGTGGAAAATTTCCCATTCATTTTAAAATGACTATCATAAAGGTGTGTTATTTTGTCAATTTAATTTGTAATAAGGTGATTAATCTGAATGATTTGAAAAATTTGGAGAATTAAGTGGTTTAAATACAGTGTGAATTTGATATGTATTTTTCTCCATCTTTTTTTATATCATAGTGCATTTAATGGTTTATTTAGTGTAAGAAATAAAGTTTTTCAGACCTTTATATCTACATTGGATGTATCCTTTGGAAAGTTATATGAAGATATTAAAGGGGTATGTTAAGAATCAATATCAACCTGATGCCTCCATTTTTGATAATTATATTTCTGAGGAGTTTTAAGATTTTTGTACAAGCTACTTATATATAGTGGAGCACATCATTTTACCAGCATCTCTTCATGAAAGATTCAACTATGGGAGAAAGGGGATCCATGGATTAAAAGTAAAATCATTGACAGGTGAATAGATAAAGAAGGTATGTTTATACATCTTGAGTAACATAAATGATTCCCAACCATATATAACTTTATATATTAATATTTTGAAACAATTTTTTCTAAAGAATAAAGATATATGGATTTTGAATGAGTATAACAAAACTTTTTCTCAAGACTTAAAGAGAATGTTCTTAGTATATGAGATGCATCGGAAACATTGAGATGGTTAGTGGGTGGTCCAAGTTTTTATTTGATAACATGGTATGAGTGTGAACTTAATGGATATATATTTCATATGAAATATCAATATAACGTAAGTGTAGTTCAGAATAGTAGTGTATCAGTGTACACAGAAGAAATGTATTTTTTTGATTGCTAATGACAAAAACTCAATCTTTGCATCACGTACAAATTATGGGGTCATTGAAGAAATATAGTAGGTTGATTAAATTAAATTTCAAATTTTAATGTTTAAATGAAAATGGTTTATCAGTAACAATAGTGTCATATATAATGAATTTGGAATGACACTATTTAATCTGAATAGATAGGAGTTTATAGTTGATCAATCATGGAAACAAATGAAAAACAAATTTTCTATGTTCTTGATCAATCAAATATGTAGTGTTCTATTGTTTTACAAGGAAAAAATAGTAAATTGGTGATGATAAACTTGACAAAGATGATTATTTATGTGATATACCAACTTCTAAGGAAATATAAATAGATAATATTGATGAGAACATATTAGTCATGGTTAGTTCCATACAGAACTATCATGATGAGGTAATTTGGGAAAACAATCTTTTATTACATTCCTAATATTATAGGTAACATATGTTTATTTTTTGTTTGGAATTTAAAATTTCATAAAATTTAATACATTTTAGTTTTAATTTCTCTATTAAAACATGTATTATATCTAAAAATTTAAGTTGTATGTTTATATTAGTTTATTTTTTTTATTTTCGAATGATTACCCTTACAAAACTTATGTATTTATTGATTTTGTTAAAACAATATTTTAAATATAATATGTTAAATAAAAACAAAAATATTTTATAAAAGAGTACATTAAAAAAATATTTTTTTGGTGTAAAAATGATTTATTATGATGGAGAATTTTTACTATTCACACACCATTTTTGGATTTTTTTTCATTATTTTATGTTTTTTATCTCCCATCAATATTTTTTTCATTTTAGTTTACTAATATAAAAAATATGAATAATTAGTTTACTTTGGATAATTTTTCATATTTTCAAATAATATTATTTTCAATGTAAAAATGGTGTTATACATTAGAATATTTTTACTATTCACACACAATTTTTCTATCTCTTTTCATTCTTTTATGTCATTTCATCTCTCATTAATGTTTTTAGCATTTTAGTTAACTATAAAAAATATGAATAAAAATTTTTTTAGTTTATTTTACTTTTTGTTTTATAATTTTTCATTTTTTATTTATATTTGTATGTAATAGTTGGATTTTAATATTTGTGTACTAATTATTTGTTTCTTTGATTTGTAGGATAATGAAAAATCAAATATCTGATGTCACGAACCGAATCTGGTCACCACTAATATTGGAACAAAATCCAACCCATGACAAGGCTTGAATGGCATTACCTATCCCCACGGGCTGGCACAAGTGCTCGAGTATCAATAAATTTGGTTTGGGAATGATTTACCTGAGTATAAAAGCATAGAACATTAAAAACAATCAATAATAGGAATCTGAAATTTTCATGCCAAACAAGTCTTAACAAAAACCAGATCTGAATACATGGTTTTAAATAAAGTACAACAGGTCCAAACATAAATAAAAACACATCAAAACATCCAAAAAGGCTCTACTAGGCAAAGGATCATCAACCTCGAGCCGTCTCCACAACACCGCACCATGGGAGGGGACTAACAACCCGAACCGCCTTCACCTAAGGCTTTGCCTTTACTTGAGTCAAACATAATAAAGTATAATTACACCCAAGTGGGTGTAATTAGAGTGTGATCCTAATCCCAATAGTATACCACCCAAATATTCCAAAGTTTATGAAATACAAGGTGAAAAAGAAGGCATTTTTAATATGTAAGGAAAGCGGCGATCAATTCCAATAAATGAAACTTTAAATTAAAAATAGTTTTCAAACTAAAACATTAAGAATTTTAACACATTTAAATAATAAATGGTATCTACTATATTTTACATCCAAAAAAACCCTAATACAAGGTTAAATACAACAAATAAAATGAGCACCAAAACTGGGAACACCCCTAAGCACTATATAGTATCGGGCCCTATGTACCTCATACCTAGGTGTAAAGTAACCATAGAAAAAGATATATTCTCATGAAATATGCACTAGTAGGGAGAATATCCATAACATATTGGTAACTAATAATCATTAATATAGTTTATTTAGAGTTTTTTATCCAAAATTCTCAGTGAAACAGGAACAAAACCCATCTGGATCACTAGTCGTACTAGTACATATCCGCCCACCTAGGTACCTGGGCTTCCCCCTTTGTGCTCAAAAAAATTCATCATACTACATGCATATCTTTGAATATAAAAACACCAATAATGGTCATAAAAAAAATACATTATATATAATAACTTTATACCACTTAAAACACAAAACAAAACATTTTGATTTTCAATAAAACAACTTCTCAAAATCTCACATTGTTATGCTCCCAAAACTCCTTGAAATCCCCACTTTGAACACCATGTGCACACTTACAAGTCACCAAAACAGAAATGGAAGACCAATAACCTTCCATTAAACCAACAATTTAGTTAAGGGTCAGCCCCATATGAACCAGAAAGTTATATCTTTTTAATACCCCTATTTTTACACAAACATGACACTTAAAGTCCATATGCTTCACAAACACCATTAAAACAAAATTTACAAGAAAAAAACAAAGGGAATAAACATTAAAAACATTATTTTAATCCCTAATACATTTCAATAAAATAAAATAAGTAATTATAATGTAGTCCCAAATGAACCAATAAAATATTTCTATGAAAAAACCCCCAATTTCACATAAAAATGGCACTTAAAATTCATCTGCTTTACAAACACCACTAAAACCAATTTTTGCAGAAATAATAAAATGAGATAAACATGAAAATACCATAAACCAATAAATATAACTCACAATTATTTCATACACATTGGAATCACCTACCAAAATATTAAAACATTGAATCCTTTGTGCAAAAATTCAATCGCACCACCGCCGCACCTCAAGGAAGATAGATAAAGCCTAAAATTAGAAGATTGGACCAAGAAAACCCAAATTTAAACACTAGTTTTGAAACCATACCCTCTTTTCATTTGGGACTACAAATAAATTGGAATAAACAACATGTAAAGGGGAGGAACTAAGAGGGATAAACACTTACTTGAGATTGTGTGAAGTTTCTCCACCAAACCCCCTTCAAAATGGAGTTCAAATGAAGGGTGGAAGTGATTTCAAGGATTCCATGGATGAAATGGTTGAATGGGGGAAGAAAGGGTATAATTAGAATAAATTTCATGAGATTAAATAAGTAATTTTAACACATTTATAATGAACTGGACATAGGTACATGATTTGTGTGCATGGTTTGGCAAACCATGCACCTAAATCATGTACCCTCCTTTCTCCCATCAAAACATCTTTAAATGCCACAAATATTTGTGGGGGCTTAGGGGTGAATTAAGGAGAGATTTTAGGATAAAAATATTTGAAATATATGTACCTTTAGTTAATAACTTGGGTGTGACAATTCTCCCCACCATGAAAACTTTCCATCCTAGAAATTTGACTAGAGGCTTGATCGGAAAACAAGAATGGGTACACATCCTCAACCCATGACTTCAACTCCTAGGTCTCATGTGTATCACTAGAATGATTCCAATGAACCATACTAGTGTAATAGACTTCCCTAAAACACTTTCTCTTGGGAGTCCACTATTTTCATTGGTCTCTCAAAAACTGACAAGTCTGGATCTATCTCTAGTTCTTCCCAACTCAGCACATGGGATGGATCCGAATTGTATTTATTCAACTGGGAGACAAGGAAGATTTCATGGATGGATGTCAAATGAGAAGGTATGTCCAACCTATATTCCACTATGCCAATATGTTCGGGGATCTCAAAAGGTCTAACATACCACGGTGTCAGCTTCCCTTGCTTCCCCAATTGACGATGGCCCAGATGAGGGGCCACTTTCAAGAATACACTGTCACCCATAGAAAAATATAAGTCTCAGTGCCTCTAGTCAACATATGATTTATGGAAACTCTGAGCTATCAATAAATGTTGTCTGATTAACTTGACCTTCTCAGGAGTCTCCTACAAAAGACTCGGCCCCAACAGTGGGGTCCCACCTACCTAAGCCCAAAATAGGTTGGACCGACAAGGCCAACCATAGAGAAACTCAAAAGGATCCATTAGAATCGAGGATTGGTAACTGTTATTATAGGAAAATTCAACCAATTCCAAATGGATATCCTAGGAACCTCCATAGTCCAAAACACATGCGCAGATCTTGTCCTCCAGAATCTGATTCGCCCACTCTTTCTAACCATCCATGTAAGGGTGGTATATCGTGCTCATCTTAATCTAAGGCCCCAAGGCCTTATTAAGGCCTTCCAAAAACCAAGAAGTGAAGAGGGGGTTTCTATGTAATACAACTACTGATGGAACACCATAAAGCCTTACCACCTCCTGAAGATACAAACAGCCCAACTCATCCACTTTAGTTGTATCTCTAATCCGAATGAAGTGGGATGATTTGGTTAGATGATCAATCACCAACAAAATGGAATTATTACCCTATGTTGTATAAGTAAATCCAAGAATGAAGTCCATGGTGACCTATTCCCTCTTCTAGGTAGGAATGGGTAATGGATGGATCAAATCAAAGGACCTTTGATGCTCTGATTTCAGCTATTAGCATGTGTATAATCTCAACACGAATTCTGTGATGTCCCGTCTCATACCAGGACACTAGAAATGTCGACGTACATCATAATATATCTTTGTGGTACCCATATGGATAGAAAACTAATATTGGTGGCTATCCTCCATCACCAACTTTCGCAGAGATAATGGCACAGCAGAACGGCTTTCGTACATCATAATATATCTTTGTGGTACCCATATGGATAGAAAACTAATATTGGTGGCTATCCTCCATCACCAACTTTCGCAGAGATAATGGCACAGCAGAACGGCCCTTGAAGCACAAGATGCCCTCGGGAGACGACAATCAATCAAAGGACATCTCCCCACCATGAAGAAACTACCTCAACCACTGACAAAGATCATCACTAGGCTATTTCCACTGAATCAACTCCAATAGAGAAGGAGTTAATTGAACACTCACCAAGAACACACCCCTATTTTTCTCCTTGGTCACCGCATGCATCTACAAAAAGAGCCCCATCAAAGTCCACTCATCATTGGACTTCCTCAAAGCATGCACTGGAACTCTTCTACACAAGGCATCAGCCACCACATTACCCTTTCCTATGGTATAGAAAATATCAAAGTCGAACCCTTGAAAGTACTCAATCCAATGGCATTGCCTCAGATTGAGTTCCTTCTATGAGAAGATATAGGACAATATTTTTTTATCAGAGTAGAGCATAAACTTCTCCCCAAAGAGGTTGTGACACCAAGTCTTCAAATAATGCAACACCACTGCCAACTCCAAGTCATGGGTCAGGTATTTCTTTTTGTTTGGTTGGAGTTGGCAAGATCCATATTCCACCATGTGATCATCCTGCATAAGCACGCACCCAAGACTCATACATGAAGCGTCGCAATACACCACATACCCCTTTCTATCCTCTGGCATAATCATAATGGGGGCAGTAGTCAACTACCATTTTATCTCCTTGAAGGATGTCTAACATTATGGTCCCCATAAAAACTTCACCCCTTTTTAGGTGAGTGCGGTCATTGGTGAAGCAAGCTGAGAGAAATACTTAACGAATCACCTGTAATAACCAGCCAGGCCAAGAAAACTCCTAATATAAAACACATTCTTCGATTTCTCTTATGACATGACCACACTAATCTTCTCGGGGTCCACTAAAACCCCCATCTCCAAGATCACATGCCCTAGAAATTTCACCTCCCTAATCCATAAAGTTCACTTGGAAAACTTTACATAGAGGTGGTGATCCTGCAAAGTGACCAATACAATCCTCAAGTGATGTTTGTGTTCCTCCTTAGAGCAAGAGTATACTATAACGTCATCCACGAACACCACAATGAAGGAATAAAATTACTGGTGGAACAAATTGTTCATGAGTTCCATAAAGACTACTGGATAATTTTTCAATCTGAAGGGAATGACCAAATACTCAAAGTGGTCGTACCTACTTTGGAAGTTAGTCTTTGGGATATCTGCCTCTTTCACTTTGAGTTGATGGTATCCCGAATGCAAGTCTATTTTTGAGAACCAATTTCCCCCTTCAACTAATCGAACAAATCAACTATTCTAGGCAAATGGTATTTTCTCTTAATTGTTACCTTATTCAAAATCTGGTAGTTAATTCACAACCGGAGGGATCCATTATCCTTTTTCTCAAACAACACAGGAGTGGACCAAGGAGAGATGCTCAGGTGAATAAATCATTTGGATTCTAGTTCTCCTAGCTATATATTTAATTACATCATCTAGTTAGGGTCCATGTGATATGAGAAAAGAGATATCGGTTGTGTTCCCGGTGCCAGATCAATCAAGAACTCCACATCCCCCTCTGAGGAAAAACCTAAAAAATCATCCAAGAATACCTCCAGGAACTCATTAACCACATGAGCTAGTGAACCTTCAGGGGAAAGACCATCATCCTCTAGCGCGAGCGATGATAAATGGAAGATAAGACTTCCCAACTCTGGGAGTGGAGGTCCTGTGCGACCTGACCAAGGATCCCATTCTCCACGAAAAACCTAACAACTCCCATTAGGTGCCGTGAAACTCACTCGCCGCCTGTAACAATCGATGCGTGACTAGAAGTTTACTAGCCAATAAATTCCAAGTATCACATTAAAAAGATACATATTTAAGACCAAGAGGACCCACTCCATCTCAATCCCTAACACGGAGAGCGCACACGATGGGCACCTAAGACCCTAGTCCTTCTTTCCCAGCGGTGTCACCAACTCCATCGCAAAAGATAACAACTTGATCGACAAATTCAGTGTGTCCATAAAACAATAAGAAATTAATGAAACAGGCGAACCAATATCAAAAAGATCAGTAGCTATAGAAGATGCAATCAGAACGGTACGCCGAACTATCGATGGTCCCACCTCTGACCCTGATGGTGCCTGATCCACTACATGGAGATGTCCAGTCTCTACCTGAGTACAACTACAAGTCTGTGGTTGTGCCCTAAACTGGCTCTGCTCAGAAGATGACCTATCCCTACCACCATGACTATCAAATTGAGATCCCCCCATCCTCATTATCTTAGACTGTACCGACACTCCTCTTGAAGCCACTGACCTTTCCCTCACTCTGAAGTGGGCATTCCACCTTGCAAAATCACTGCAAAAAACCCATACCTCCACATTCATAACAGGGCTTAGGATGAATTGGTCATGATGGTCAGATGTGCCCCGGTCTCCCACACTTGTGGCACACAACTGATCTCGCATCTGAATCCATGGATGAAAACTACCTTGAAGGGGGGTATGAACTACCACCCCTCCTTCTTCACCTATTCCTCCTGCTTCCTTTTCTTCTTTGAAGAGATTCATCTTTCTAATACCGATATTGACCTAGAAAAACCAGACCCTCCTTTATGGTCAATCTCCACCATGAACGCCTGATCAACGACCTCGTCATAGGTACTCATATTGAACAAGAAAATCCAAGAGTATATCTCTACTCATAAGCCTTTCTCAATCCTCTGGTCATTCACTTGTTCATTCAAGATGATTTCTGGAGCATACTAAACCAGTTCAAAAAAAATATTGACTTACTCCATGACAGAAGGATTCCCCTAAACAAGATCCATGAACTCTCGAGACCTGTCACATACCAAGACCTCGGGGAAATTCTATTCATTGAAGATGGCCTTGAAATATCTCCAATGCATCTGCTCATTATTCCCAATCTAAAGTAATGACTCCCACCACTTACTATTGGGACCCTCCAACAAAAAGGAGGAAAATTTCACCTTGAGCTCCTCGGGTGTATCCAGGAACTCGAACATGTGCTCGATCTTCTTGATCCATTCCTCTTCTTCTTGGGTTTCTATGCTAGCTCGAAAGGTAAGAGGCTTGTTTTTTAGAAACTCTGAGGCTTTATCTTTTCTAAAAACCATATATTATACCCTAACAGGAATGATTATAGGAGTTGATCCCTATCCTAGAGCCTGGATAGCCCATAACACATCCTTGACTAGCCTCTGATTGATCAGTGTGCGAGAAATCTCTCTGGCTTCATTCCGTGGGTGCATGGGAGCTTTTTGGGGAGGCATGTTGGTACAAAATGAAACAGTCACAAGAGAAATATTCAATACCAAAATTCTAAATATTTTAATCAAATAAATCAAATATAAATAATCTAAACACATTACAGTAATAAATTAAACAACTACTCTACCCCCGCCCGATGACAACATGTGGTTTGTAACCCACACGTCACGCGTAGAAGTGAAATCAATCATACAATTCCAACATCCCCTAGAGACTCAAGGTCTTCCATGAGAGGTGCAGGCCAAGAACCCTACTCACAACCAAAACCTTGAGCCCCAATAGTCCTAGCTCTTGTCTATCCTGACTCATCCCAAAATAGTAATATAACCCAAAAATATTAGCCCCCTCTGATACCATTTTTCCACCAACCGAATCTGTTCACCGTTAACAACGGTACCAAATCCAGACCATGATATAATGTTCTGTGTTTTGAACCAGCTGAAAAAGCACAGGGATTATTTTTTTCTGTTAACTGGGAAGGTTAGTTTTAAAATTGGGCATCAGAACTTTTATTTTCGATAGTTGACACCATGATGTATCTTTTAAATAAATTTTATTAAATTAATTAGATTAAAATTAAAATGGAAATAAATTAAATGAAGGATAAAAGTATTTCTTAGAACCTTGAAATATTTTTTGAAGTATTTTCAGATTCAAACAATAAGTCAGCGTGGGGTTCTGAGACCTGTAGACTCTCAGCATTGATTGAATAAAAATATTGAATTTATTTTATTTATATGCATGTGTGTTTTCTTTAAAAAAAGGAATAACTCTCAAACGATGTGTCGTATGAGAAATGTGAGATAACCGTTAGGTCTGGAACGTTGATTTTACCCTAGGTAGGGTATAATAGTGATTTGCATCAGGTGTTTGGAACCCTCTCACATGATAATACTATCCATATTTTTAATTAATTTATTATTCTAATTTCTAAATAATAAATAATTATTTTCTCACAAATGGTGTGTCAAATGAGAAATCTGAGACCACCAATAGTTTCAGGATGTGGGTTTTACCCTAGGTAGGGTATAACCATAGCGCGCGTCGGACATTTTGTCATATCGCACTCAAAGATAATTTAATAAGGTTAAATAATTTGTTGAGCAGTTTTAAATAATAATAATAATTTTATTATTAATATTATTATTTTCATTGATGATAAAAAAATACAAATGTGCTTTCACAATTAAAAAATTGTATCATGGTGTAAATAATAACTAAGCAATGTAATAAATGTGATAATATTAATTGTTCTAATTAAATACAAATGTGCAATCAATATTAATTTAATATGTGCTATCAGTTTTTAAATGGTTTTTTTTTTAAATTATTAATGGTGTCATTAATGAGTTATTATAAATAATAATAATTTTAATTATTTTAATGTCTCAACTTAAATCAAGTTGTAGATCATTTAGGTTTTGTTGTCTAAATTCTTAATGCGACCCAGGGCATGCGCTTGTGCACCCTATTGCAGGTTATGAGAAGCTATTAAATTAATTAAATAATTGATCATGCTTTATGTAAATATTATGTCATTCCATAGCACAACGTTCATGTTAAAAATAATTAAAAAGTATTAAAGAAAATTAATGTAATTTAAAGAGGGATAAAAAAGAAAATAATAAAATAGATATGGTTGGAGAGAAATTAAAAATAATTAAAACGAGGTAAGCCCATTTTAATTATTTATTTCATTTCTTCCACCATTTTATTTTTATTATTTTATTTATTTATCTCTTTTTTATTTTTCCTTTTTCTTTTTCTTTCCTTTCCTTTTTCTTTCTTTCTTTTTCCTCTCTTCTCTTCCTCTCCTCCCTCTCACGTCGCACCTCCCCCTCTCCTTAGGTGGCGCACGACCTTCTCATCCCTTCAAAAGATCATCGCGCCTCCATTTGTCATCCATTTTCTTCGTCATTAGGTGCACTATAAACCTCTCATTATGGTTTATCCCACTCACCAATAATTGCATGATATCCTTCTCTATCCTTTGCGCAGTTCATCGTGGAAGGAATTTACCCTATTTTGGGGTTTTTCTAAAATCGTCTATTTTCTTCTGTTTAAATAAAATCAAGGCCTACCATGGATCATATGATCATATACGACTGTAAGGTAGGGTGTATACTCTTTTCCCTCTATTTAATTGTGATTTATAAAAACACACCGTTGTACCATTAGTCGGTGCCGACCAACTTTGTGAAAATTCACCCAATTTATTTAATTTAATTGTTCCGATTAATTTTTGCAGCCCTAATTATTATAAATTAAATTGTTTAAATTGTTTAAACATGGTCAGACACTCCTTTGGGTGTGACGATGCGATCGATATAAATTATGTTAGCCCGGGTATTTAATTCATTTAACAGTATGTGTTGTGCAGCCTATTTTTCATTGTGTTTAATTTAAATAATTATCATAGAATAATTATGAATGTCAAATTATTGGATCTTTATTAGTTGTTTGTGATGAATTATTTATTTATTTAAATTTTTATGCCTGAACATTCAATTTAATTAACTGCATGCATTGCGCAACCTATTTTGTTGTGTTTAATTTAAATAATTCATTTAGATTAATTATGAACTTTGAATTGTTGGATCTTTGGTAGTTGTTTGTGCTTAATTATTTATTTAAAAAAAGTTCATTTATTTTCTTATGTTTAAATATTATCTTTCCTTGTTAAGTTGTTATGATACAATATTTAATTTATACATTGTGAAGCATGGGTGTATCTGGTTAGTTTTCAAGCTACAATTTCATGAGATTATTATGTCATATTTGATGATGTGAAAACTCTAATTAAAATCAAGGTGGGAAAAGAAGGTGGATCCTGTATTAAGGGACACGCTTAGACCCTCTGTTCCTGACTGTTACCACTACACGCCAGGGGGTAGTGTCTTTGGCTTTGTCAGACTGAGACTTCCTCAGGATTTCTAATACTTATGAGTGACATCAGTTCCAAAAGGGAACATCAAGACGAATCCATTGGTAATGTGGATAATTCATCCTTAGATGATACTCGACTCCTTTTTGTGAGATCAGAACAAACTAATGGTAAATCCATGCATTGAGAGATACTTGGTCTTTCGAAATATTACCTTGGATGGGATCAGTGGTATTGGATAAAATGAAGTATGTTCTGTAGAGATACCTTCGGGATAGGCTCAGACTCCAACTCTCAACATGAAACTTAATAATGATGCACTAAAGGTTTATATTAATGCTGCTTGAGCCACTTGAGATTTGTGATTTTTTTTTGGCTTATGGAATCACACCTGGTTAACACATGACTTAGACCCCAAGTTAAAGTAAAAGCTTGGGGGTATGCTTCTTCCTTGTTTTACCATGATTTTATAGGATTTATATATATGTATATGTGAATTCCACTTATAGGTACTTCTTTCAGACTTCCGGCTTAGGCAAGCAGGTGATATAAGACGGGTGTCATTGGAAACCTGGGCCAGGTTATTTATTTTATTACACTTAGTTAAGTATCTACATTTATTAGATAATGACACACTATATTTTATTATTGCAAAAAATGGAAAGGTTTAGACACCATGGGTGCCAGACTACTGGGATTTTATCTCACACCCTGCTCAGGCATCGTTGACACTCGAGTAGATTATATTCTTTCAAGTATTGACAAAGGGAAGCATGATGCTTTTGATGCTTGATTGTTTGTCGCTTCTTAGGATGGAGACTGGGGTAGAGGACTGAGCCATGCTTGTGATTTACTTGTCATACTTTGTTTCTTTTCTTTTTAGTTGATAGTATGCTTGGGTTCTGTTTTTTATACTTTCAGTTTAGACATACATCATGGAATGACATCGTTTTGTGAGCATCTACACTTGAGTATTATTCAGTTGGATTATTTATATTACTTCTCCTACAGTTTATTCATTTATATTCTTCTTCTATTTATTATTTAGTTGATGTTACTTCTTCTTTGATATTACATATTACCTATGAGGGCATTTTCTCCCCCAAGGACATGAAAAATGTCCTCCTAGATAGTCGGCAACCTCTGGAATTTAGGGAGATGTGATTGACGTCATGTAACCAACCGGTCTGGCCACAATCTTAGAGGTGATCCGGGTCGGGATGTTACAAATTTGTATCATTGGTGGTATTTTTCCTTTGTCTTACTTTTTTGGGTTAGTAGACCGGAGACTGGGAATGTGTCAGCCCTTGGTTAATAGTTGTGCCTAGGACTGATCACCCCATGTATGGGAAATGACCAAGTGGCCAGGGTTGGGATTGATGTTCATGCTTTTCGATATTAAAGTTGATATTATTTCACCTCGAGTGATTGGTGAAATTTTTTAAGCTCATGAATTTAAGTAATTTATGATATTTTACCCTTGGTCTGTTAAAGTAAGGATGAAGGATTGCATGAATCATAATAGGTACATAGGAATTCACATGCCATGCCATGTGGTTTCATTTTAGGTTGCCTCTTGATTCAAATTGTTTTCCTTGAATGTAAGCCATGTATTGTAATTATTTAGCATGCCTTTTTAGATACCATGTTTCTGTGATATATTTAGCATGTTATATTGTTTCCATGCTTCTTGATTAATACCATGTTTGCCTTGTATCATGCATATATTCCTATTATCATGTCTTTATAATGAAAATGTTATGGTTCTATGATTACAACATGTTTATCTTTGTTAGCTTCTTGTAGTGACCCATTATCTTTTTTTATGTAATTGGTTTCTTTGCTAAAATCTATTGGTTTCCTTTGAATGGGATCCAAATTCCAACAACAATAAGGTGTATAGATGTTTATTAGGTTGATAGACATGAATATATCTAGGTTTCTATGTGTTTGAGCATGTTATAATTTCAAATGAATATGTTAATTACCTAAAGTCACAACCAGGACCATGTAGGCTAGTTGGTGTATGTTCCTTATGAGATGACCCAGTATGGGTGTTGGGACTATTAATAATTAAACAACTATTTTGGGGTTTCATTTAATTGAACTTAGGTCAGCTTAGTGGGACCCTTGTAGGGTGCCTTATCTACTTAAAAGGAATTTATGTGATACATTGTCAAATTAAGGGTAGGATGTCAATTAATGTAAAAAAATTTAAAATGTAGTTTTATAAAACTTGTCTGTTTTGACCTTGAGGCATTGGTTAAGATCAATTACCTTGTGTTTTGATTTGATAAAACAGTACTAGATGTTTTGATTAAATCTTTTGATGATTAAAGATTAAATGTGATTAAATTTAAAGGGCTTGGATATGGAACCTCTAGAGATGTCCTCTATTTAAGACCCTAGTATAAGGGTAGTTTTAGTTTCTCCTGGAGTTGATTTGGAATAGAACCATTTTCATGTCATTGTCCCTAGTCAGACCCCCTTTCTTAAAATGACACCCTTGTTTTGGTGAGTGGTCGTGTTTTCCTTGACTTTTGTTTTGGGCTTGAGAATTGAGTAATGATCATTTCCATCAGGTTAGGCATGCCTTGGGAATGACCAGTTTCTTCATAGGTCATTTGACCCTCTCTTCCCCACAATGATGAATGACTCGGTAAATCATCCTCTGAGATAAAATTCATCTTGCTTCTATATCACCTTGGGGTAGTATGTGTTCATGTACACGGTTTCATTGAGTGCTTATCGTTGTGACGAGCTAGTTTAGTTTAGTGTAATCATCATTTCTTGCACTGTTAAATACGTTTCAGGTCATCTCTGTAGTACAATGACTTCTCTGTTAAAGGAATCAAGTTTTTCCCAATGCTCAGGATGACTTCTAGAGACTTGAGTGTTTTGACACACCGGTTATTTTGGATGGTCTTTCATGCCAATGGTTTAAATGTTTTCCTTCTGGTAATCTCTAAATCCTCTTAGTGTACTCTTCCTTAAGTGACGATCGTGTCCCCTATCTTGCATTCATCCTTGATACACTAAGATAACATCGGTCGTATGCCATGCTAAATATTTAAAAGTTGTTGGGCTTGTTAGGGTGGTTTTCTCAATGTTTCACATTGATGCTTCATTCTTATTAAGGAATTGGCTATTCTTGAGTAACCCTCAGATTTCCATGTAGGAAATCTTTGGATGAACTCTTGTACACCACTCGTTTCTTCATACTTGACCTCCAAGATGATGTCACTATAGGCTCAGTCAGTGTTTTGATATGGGCATATTTCTCTTATACCAACATCTCACTCGTAAACAAGGAGTATGTACTACCTTGTATTAATTCCTTTCACTCCTATTGTGCCAATATAAGGTTACCCCAGTCTTGTTGTCTGGCTCGGTGATGCCTAAATCAAGGAATGTCACCAGAGGTCAGGTATGAACTTTGGTGGATGTGTTCGCGGTAAATGTGAGATACCTTGGAAGAAGGAATCACAGTTCAGTTCAATTCATAAAACACTAGTCGTCTAAGCTAAGAATCTTCTTAAATGGTTGTTCAGAGTGGTTTGACTAGTTCTCTCTCTTACTCAATAAAGCGGTCAATGAAAGATCTTTTTCTAGGGCATCGTCAAGTGAGACAAGTGCAGTTTGGGTCGGCTAGGGCTTTTCATGAAAAGATATCTTGACTTGGGCTTTTAGGTCAATGGGAATTGATCGTTTTATCTGTTTTGGAAATCATGCGAGAAGCATCATTAGAACATTTAATGGCATGTCTTGTAGGAAATTTCAATGCAGGAAGGTTCCATGACTTAGAAGTTTCCTCTTTCTAACTTTAAAACCTAAGGTGGGAAGTAACTTTGGACAGAAGTTAATGAGACGATGACATGGTCATGTCCCTAGCTAAACGTGTTTGGATAGGTACCATCTTGGTGCTTCAATTAGAAAATGATCATTTACACAGATCTTAATAGCTTAGGTGTCGCTTGTCTAACCAATGTTTGAATGTGTGTTGGGTGTTTAGAGACACAACACAACCTTTTGTGCGAGACATCATGACCCCTTGTAGATGGGGTGAGATTTACGTTGTTCTGAAAGGCTTTTAGGGGATGATAAGTTCTAAGGTGGGAAGGTTGTAATGTTATGTGTTTTGAACAAAATGAAAAAAAAACATAGGAATTAAAGTTTTTCCCATTAACTGGGTAGGTCAGTTTTAAAATCGAGTGTCAGAACTTTTATTTCCGATATTTGACACCGTGATGTGTCTTTTAAATAAATTTTATTAAATTTATTAGATTAAAATTAAAAGGGAAATAAATTAAGTGAAGGATAAAATTCATTCTTAGAACTTTGAAATATTCTCTGAAATATTTTCAGAGTCAAACAATGAATTGGCATGGGGTTCTGAGACCCGTATACTCTCGATGTTGATTGAAGAAAAATATTGGATTTATTTTATTCATACGCATGTGTGTTTTCTTTCAAAAAAAATAAAATAATTCTCAAAAGGTGTGTCGTATGAGAAATCTGAGACCACCATTAGGTCCAGAACAACGATTTTACCCTAGACAGGGTATAACCTTGATTCGCATCAGGTGTTTGGAACCATCGCACATTATAATACCATCTTTATTTTCAATTAATTTATTATTCCAATTTTTAAATAATAAATAATTATTTTCTCACAAACAGTGTGTCAAATGAGAAATTTGAGACCACCAGAAATTCTGGGACGTGAGGTTTACCCTAGGTAGGGTATAACCTTAGCGAACGTCAAACGTTTTTTCATATCTCACCCGAAGATAATTTAATTAGTTTAAATAATTTTTTGGGCAGTTTGAAATAATAATAATAATTTTATTATTATTATTATTATTTTATTTGATGATAAAGAATTAAAAATGTTCTTTCACAATTAATAAATTATTTCATGGTGTAAATAATAACGGAGGAATAAAATAAATGCCATAATATTAATTGTTCTAATTAAATAAAAATGTGCAATCAATGTTAATTTTATAGGTGTTGTCAATTTTTAAATGGTTTTTGTTTTTAAATTATTAATGGAGACATTAATGAGTTATATTAAATAATAATAATTTTAATTATTTTAACGTATCAACTTAAATCAAGGAACAGATCATTTAGGTTTTTTTGTCTAAATTCTTAATGCGACCCAGGGTGTGCACTTGTGCACCCTGTTGTGAGTTTTGAGAAGCTATTAAATTAATTAAATAATTGCTCATGATTTATATAAATATTACGTTATGTTATAGCACAATGTTCGATTTAAAAATAGTTAAAAGTATTAAAGGAAATTAATGGAATTTAAAGAGGGATAAAAATAAATAATAAAATATATATGGTTGGAGAGAAATTAAAAATAATTAAAACAAGGTAAGACCATTTTAATTATTTATTTCATTTATTCCACCATTTTATTTTTATTATTTTATTTATTTATCTCCTTTTTATTTTCCATTTTTATTATTCTTTCCTTTCCTTTTTTCTTTCTTTCTTTTTCAACTTCGCTCTTCCTCTCCTTCCTCTCACGTCACACCTCCCCCTCTCCCTAGGCGGTGCACCACCTTCTCCTCCCTTAAAAAGATCATCGTTCCTCCATTTATCATCCATTTTCTTGGTTGTCAGGTGCACTATAAACCTCTCAATAAGGCTTATCCCATGCACCAAGAAGCGTATGATCTTCTTCTCTATCCTTTGTGCAGTTCATCGTGGAAGGAATTTACCCTATTTTGGGGTTTTTTTCTAAAATCATCTATTTTCATCCATTTTAGGTCAAATTAAGGACTACTGTAGATCATAGGATCATCTACGACCATAAGGTTGGGAATCTACTCTCTTTTCCTCTGTTTCTTTGCGATTTATAAAAACGCATCATTGTACCGTTAGTCGGTGCCTACCAACTTTGTGCAAATTCACCCAATTTCATTAATTTAATTGTTCTTCTTAATTGTTTCAATCCTAATTATTATAAGTTAAATTGTTTAAATTTTTTCAATGTGGTCAGAGACCCCTTTGGGTGTGTTTACGTGATCGGTATAAATTCTGTTAGCCCAGGTATTTAATTAATTTAACTGTATGTGTTGTGCACCCTATTTTTTGTTTTGTTTAATTTAAATAATTGTCTTATAATAATTATGAACCTTGAATTATAGGACCTTTGTTAGTTTTTTGTGCTGAATTATTTATTTATTTAAATGTGCATGCCTAAAAATTCAATTTAATTAACTACATGCATTTCGCAACCTATTTTTTTGTGTTTAATTTAAATAATTTATTTAGATTAATTATGAACTTTGAATTGTTGTATCTTTGGTAGTTTTTTGTGCTGAATTATTTTTTTATAAAAAAAGTGCATTTATCTGCTTATATTGAAATAGTATCTTGCCTTGTTAAGTTGTTATGTTGCAATATTTAATTTATACATTGTGATGCACAAAAGTATCTGGTTAGTTTTCAAGATACAATTTCATGTACTTAATATGTCATATTTGATTATGTGAAAACATTAATTAAATTCAGGGTGGAGAAAGGAGGTGGGTCCTGTATTAAGGGCCACACTTAGACCCTCCGTTCCTGACTGTTACCACTATGTGCCAGGGGGTGGTGTCTTTGGATTTGTAGGACTAAGACTTCCTTGGGATTTCTAATACTTATGAGTGACACCACTTCAAAAAGGTTCCAACGAGACGGATCCATTGGAAATGTGGCTAAGCCAACCTCAGATGATACTCATCCCCTTTTTTTGAGATCGGAACAGACTAATGTTAAATCCATGCCTCGAGCGATACTTGGTCTTTCGAAAGTTTACCTTGGATGGGCTCGGTGGTATTGGATAAAATGAAGGATGTTCTGTAGCGATGCCTTCATGATGGGCTTAGACTCCTGATCTCAACTTGAACCTTGATAATGATGCAGTGAAGGTTTATATTAATTCCTCTTGAGCCTCTTGAGATTTGTGATATTTTTTGGCTTATGGAATCACACCTTGTTGACACATGACTTAGACCCCAAGTTAAATCATGAGATTTGGGGTATGATTATTCCTTATTTTACCTTACTTATCTAGGATTTATATATATGTATATGTGCATTCTACTTACAGGTACTTCTTTCATACTTCTGTCTTAGGCCGAAGTAGGTGATTTGGGATGGGTGTCGTTGGGAACCTGGGTTGAGTTATTTATTTTATTTCACTTAGTTAATTATCTGCATTTATTATGTAATGACACACTACATTTTATTACTGCATGAAATGGAAAGGTTTAGACAGCGTGGGGGCCAAACTATTGGGATTTTATCTCACACCCTGCTCGGGCGTCGTTGACACCCGAGTAGATTATATGCTTGTAGGTATTGACAAAGGGAAGTGTGATGATTCTGATGCTTGATTGTTTGTTCCTTCTTAGGATGGAGACTGGGGCAGAGGACTGAGCCTTTCTCGCGATGTAGTTTTCACACTTTGTGTCTTTTCTTTTTAGTTGATAGTATGCTTGGGTTTTGTTTTATGTACTTTCATTTTTTACATACATCATGGCATGGAATTATTTTTTGAGCTACCTCACTTGAGTATTATTTAGTTGTATTATTATTTTGATTTTACTATAGTTTATTCATTTATATGATTCGTCTATTTATTATTTAATTTTTGTTACTTCTGATGTGATATTACATATTACCTATGAGGGAATAGTCTCCCCCACGGACACAAAAAAGGCCCTCACTACTAGTCGGCAACCTTTGGCATTTGGGGAGATGCGCTTGAGGTCATGTAACCCATCGGTCTGGTCACCGTCTTAGAGGTGACCTGGGTCAGGATGTTACAAATTGGTGTTAGAGGTGATATTTTTCATTTTTCTTACTGTTTTAGGTTGGTAGAAAAGAGACTAGGAATGTGTCAGTGCTTGGTTAATAGTTGTGCCTAGGACTGATCACCCCATGTATGGAAAATGACCAAGTGTCCAGGGTTGGGATTGATGTTCATGCTTTTCAATATTACAGTTGATATGATTTCACTTCGAGTGATTGGTGTAATTTCTGTTGCTTATAAATTTATGAAATTTATGATATTTTACCATTGGCCTATTAAGGTAAGGATAAAGCATTGCATGCATCATAATAGGAACAAAGGAATTCAGATGACATGCATAATTCCATGCTATGTAGTTTCATTTTAGGATGCCTCTTGATTCAAATTGTGTTCCTTGAATGTAAGCCGTGTATTGTAATTATTTAGCATGCATTTTTAGATACCATGTTTCGGTGATATATTTAGCATGTTAGCATGTTGACATACTACATGTTTAATACCATGTTTTCCTTATATCATTAATCTATTCCAATTAGCATGTCTCTATAATTAAAATGTTATGCTTCTATGATTACAACATGTCTCTCTCTGTTAGCTTTTTGTAGTGACCTGTTAGCTTGTTTTTTATGTAATTGGTTTCTTTGTTAAAATTTATTGGTTTCTTTGGAATGGGAGCCAAATGTAAAGAACTGTAAGGTGTATATCCACTTATTAGGTTGATATCCACCCATATATCTAGGCTAATATGTGTTTGAGCATGTTATAATTTCAAATGAATTGGTTAATTACTTAAGGCACAACCAGGACCAAGTAGGATAGTTGGTGTATGTTCCTTATGAGATGACCCGGTATGGGTGTTGTGACTATTAATAATTAAAAAACTATTTTTGGGTTTCATTCAAATGAACTCAGGTCAGCTTAGTGGGACCCTTGTAGGTCACCTTATCTATTTAAAAGGAATTTATGTGATAGATTGCCTAATTAAGGGAAAGATTTCAATTAATGTAAAATGTTTTAAAATGGAGTTTTATAAAACTTGCCTACTTTGACCTTGAGGCATTGGTTAAGATCAATTACCTTGTGTTTTGTTTTGAAAAATGGTACTAGATGTTTTGATTAAATCTTTTTATGATTAAAGATTAAATGTGATTAAATATAAAGGGCTTGTATATGGAACCTCTAGAGATTTCCTCTGTTTAATACACTTGTATAAGGGTAGTTTGAGTTTCTCCTTGAGTTACTTTGGAACAAAACCATTCTCATGTTGTTGTCCCTAGTCAGACCCCCTTGCTTAAAATGAAACCTTTGTTCGGATGTGTGGTATTGTTTTCCTTGGATTTTGTTTTAGGCTTGATCATCGTGTAATGATCATTTCCATTAGGTTAGGAATGCCTTGGGAATTTCCATTTACTTCATAGGTCTTTCGACCCTCTCTTCTCCACAGTGATGAATGACTCGGTACGTTATCCTATGAGTTAAAAGTCATCTTTCTTCCATATCACCTTGGGGTAGTATGCGTTCACATACGCGGTGTCATCGAGTGCTTATCGTTGTGACGAACCAGTTGAATTCAGTGTAATCGTCATGTCTTGCACTGTTAAATATGTTTCTGGTCATCTTCATAGTACAATGACTTGTTTGTTAAAGTAATCAAGTTCATCCCAAAGCTCGGGATGACTTCTAGAGACTCTGGTGTTTTGAAACACCGATCAGTTTGGTTGGGATTTCATTCCAATGATTTAAACGTTTTCCTTCTAGTAATCTCCAAATACTCTTAGTGAACTCTTCTTTAAGTGAAGATCTTGACCCCTAACTTGCATTCATCCTTGATGCACTAAGAGAGAATCAGTCTTATGCTATTATAAATCTTTAAAATCTTTTGGGCTTGTTAGGGAGGTTTTCTTAGTGTTTCACACTGACGCTTCATTCTTATCGAGGCCTTGGTTAGTCATGAGTGACCCTCGGATTTCTGTGTAGGAAATATTTGGACAAAATCTTGTACACCAGTTGTTTCTTCTTACTTGACCTCCATACCGATGACACTCTAGGCTCGGTCAATGTTTTTATATGGTCATCTTGCCCTTGTACCAACATCTCACTCGTAAACATGGAGTATGGACTAACTTGCATTAGTTTTTGTCACTCATGTTGTACCAATCTGAGGTTACCCCAGTCTTGTTGTCGGGCTCAGTGATTCCTAAATCAAGGAATGTCATCGGAGGTCAGGTATGAACTTTGGTGGACAGGTTCGTGGTAAATGAAAGATGCCTTGGAAGAATGAATCATAGTTTAGTTCATAAAATTCTAGCTTTCTAAGACGAACATCTTCTTAAATGGTCAGTCGAAGTGGCTTGACTAGTTATCTCTCTTAATTAATGAAGCAGTCAATGAAATACATTTTTCTGGTGTATTGTCAGGTGAGACGGGTGCGATTTGGGTCGTCCAGGGCTTCTCATGAAAATCTATCTTAACATGGGCTTTTAGGTCAATGGGAATCAACCGTTTTATCCATTTCAGAAATTAGGTGAGAAGCATCGCTAGAATTCTTAAGGGTATGTATTGTAATAAATTCCAATGTGGGAAGGTGCCATGATCGGGAGTTGTCTCTTTCTAACTTTAAAACCTAAGGTGGGAAGTAACTTTGGCCAGAAGTTAATGAGACGAATACATGGTCATTTCTCTAGCTGAACATGTTTGGATAGGTACCATCTCAGTGCTTCAGTTGGAAAATGAGTTTTGACACAGATCTTAATAGCTTAGGTGCCTCTTGTCTAACCAATGTTTGAATGTGCTTTGGGTGTATAGAGATGCAACACAACCTTCTATGTGAGACTTCATGACCTCTATATATGGGGTGAGATTTACATTGTTCCTGAAGGCTTCTTGGGGATAAGAATTTCTAAGGTGGGAAGGTTGTAACGTTCCATGTTTTTAACAAGATGAAAAAACATAGGAAATAAAAAAATTTCCGTTAACTGGGAATATTGGTTTTAAAATTGGGCATGGGAACTTTTATTTCTGATAATTGACACAGCTATGTGTCTTTTAAATAAATGTTATTAAATTTATTAGATTAAAATTAAAATGGAAATAAATTAAATAAAGGGTAAAAGAAATTCTTAAAACCTTGAAATATTCTATAAAATATTTCCAGAGTCAAACAATGAGTCAGTGTGGGGTTCTGAGACCTGTATACTATCGGTGTTGATTTAATAAAAATATTTAATTTATTTTATTCATACGTGTGTGTGTTTTCTTTAAAAAATGAAATAACTCTCAAATGGTGTGTTGTATGAAAAATCTGAGACCACTGTGAGGTCCAAAACATTGAGTTTACCCTAGGCAGGGTATAACCATGATTCGCTTCAGGTGTTTGGCACCATCATACATGATAATACCATCTTTATTTTTAATTAATTTATTATTATGATTTTTAAATAATAAATAATTATTTTATCACAAATTGTGTATTGAATGAGAAATCTGAGACCACCAATAGTTCTAGGACGTGGTGTTTACCCTAGGAAGGGTATAACCTTAGTGAGCATCAGAAGTTTTTTCATATCACACTTGAAGATAATTTAATTGGGTTAAATAATTTTTTGGGCAGTTTGAAATAATAATAATATTATTGTTATTAATATTATTATTTGCGTTGATGATAAAAAAATTAAAATGTGATTTCACAATTAATAAATTGTGGCACGGTGTAAATAATAACTGATAAATATAATAAATGTGATAATATTAATTGTTCTAATTAAATACAAATGTGAAACCAATATTAATTTAATAGGTGCTATCCATATTTAAATGGTTGTTGTTTTTAAATTATTAATGGTTTCATTAATGAGTTATATTAAATAATAATAATTTTTATTATTTTAACATCTCAACTTAAATCAAGGTGCATACCATTTAAGTTTTGTTGTCTAAATTCTTAATGAGACCTAGGGCGCGCACTTGAACACCCTATTGTGGGTCTCGAGAAGCTTTTAAATTAATTAAATAATTGCTCATGATTTATGTAAATATTACGTCATTCCATAGCGTAGAGTTCAAGTTAAAAATAATTAATATATATTAAATGAAATTAATGGAATTTAAATAGGGATAAAAATAAATAATAAAATAGATACAGTTGGAGAAAAATTAAAAATAATTAAAATGAGGTAAACCCATTTTAATTATTTATTTCATTTCTTCCACCATTTTATTTTTATTATTTTATCTATTTATCTCCTTTTTATTTTTTCCTTTTTATTTTTCTTTCCTTTCCTTTTTCTTTCTTTCTTTTTCATATCTTCTCTTCTTCTCCTCCCTCTCACGTCGCACCTCCTTCTCTCCCTAGGTGGCGCACCACCTTCTCCTCCCTTCAGAAGATCATTATGCCTCTATCTGTCGTTCATTTTCTTCACCGTTAGGTGCGCTATAAACCTCTTCGTAAGGATTATCCCATGCACAAAGAATCATATGATCTCCTTCTCTATCATTTGCACAGTTTTCCATAGAAGAAATTTACCCTATTTTTGTGTTTTCCTAAAATCATCAGTTTTCTTCCATTTTAGGTCAAATCAAGGCCTACCATGGATCATAGGGTCATCTATGACCCTAATATAGGGCGTCTACTCTCTTTCTCTCCATTTTGTTGTGATTTATAAAAACGTACCATTGTGTCGTTAGTCGGTGCCTACCGACTTTGTGTAAATTCATCCAATTTCTTTAATTTAATTGTTCCACTTAATTGTTGCAGCCCTAATTATTATAAATTAAATTGTTTAAATTGTTGTAACATGGTCAGACACCCCTTTGGGTGTATCGACACAATCAGTATAAATTATGTTAGCCTGGGTATTTAATTCATTTAATTGTATGTGTTGTGCAACATATTTTTCATTGTGTTTAATTTAAATAATTATCTTAGAATAATTATGAACCTTGAATTGTTAGATCTTTGTTAGTTTTTTGTTCTGAATTATTTATTTATTTAAATGTACATGCCCGAGCATTCAATTTATTTAACTGCATGCATTGCGCTACCTATTTTGTTGTGTTTAATTTAAATAATTAATTTACCTTAATTATGAACTATAAATTGTTGGATAATTGGTAGTTGTTTGGGCTGAATTATTTATTTATAAAAATTAAATTTATCTACTTATGTTGATAATGTATATTTCCTTATTAATTTGTTATGCTATAATATTTAATTTATACATTATGATGAACGGGCGTATCTGATTAGTTTTCAAACTTCAATTTAATGTTCTTATTATTTCATATCTACTATAGTGAAAACATTAATTAAATATATGGTGGGAAAAGGAGTTGGGTCCCATATTAAGGGCCACACTTAGACCCTCTGTTCCTGAGTGTTACCACTATACGCTGGGGGTGATGTCTTTTCCTTTGTCGGATCGAGACTTCACTGGGATTTCTAATACTTATAAGTGACACCAGTTCCAAAAGGTCCCATTGAGACTGATCCATTAGAAATGTGTCTAAGCCAGCCTCAGATGATACTTGACCCCTTTTTACGAGATCAGAACAGACACATGGTAAAGCCATGCCTCGAGCGATACTTGGTCTTTCGAAAGATTTCCTTGTATGGGCTCGGTGGTATTGGATAAAATAAAGGATGTTTCGTAGCGATACCTTCAGGATGATATCGGACTCTAACTCTCAACTTGAGCCTTAATAATTATGCACTGAAGGTTTAAATTAATGCCAAATGAGCCTCTTGATATTTGTGATATTTTTTGGCTTATGGAATCACACCTGGTTGACACATGACTTAGACCCCAAGTTAAATCGCAAGCTTGGGGGTATGCTTCTTCCTTATTTTACCTTGCTTTTCTAGGATTTATATATATGTATATGTGAATTCTACTTATAGTTACTTCTTTCAGACTTCCAGCTTAGGCCGAAGCATGTGATTTGGGATGAGTGTCATTGGGAACCCGGGCCAAGTTATTTATTTTATTTCACTTAGTTAATTATCTACATTTATTAGATAATGACACACTGCATTTTATTACTGCACAAAATGGAAAGGTTTAGACACCATGGGTTCTAGACTACTGTGATTTTATCTCACACCCTGCTCGGGCGTCATTGACACCCGAGTAGATTATATGCTTGTAGGTATTCAAAAAGGGAAGTGCGCTACTTCTGATGCTTGATTGTTTGTTGCTTATTAGGATGGAGACTGGGGCAGAGGATCGATCCTTTCTCATGATGCAGTTTTCACACTTTTTGTCATTTTTTTAGTTGATAGTATGCTTGGGTTCTGTTTTCCTTACTTTCGGTTTAGACATACATCAGGGCATGACATCGTTTTGTCAGCTTCCGCACTTGAGTATTATTTAGTTGGATTATTTATATTTCTTATATTGTAGTTTATTCATTTATATGCTTCTACTATTTATTATTTAATTTTTGTTACTTCTTTTATGATATTAAATATTATCTATGAGGGCATTTTCTCCTCTACAGTTATGAAAAAGGCCCTCACTGCTAGTCGGCAGCCTCTGGCATTTGAGGACATGCGCTTAAGGTCATGTAACTCACCAGTCCAGCCACCCTTTAGAGGTGATCCAGGTCGGGATATTACACATTACAAGGACCTAAGGGTGATCCCTATCCCCATGGGATAGCACAAGTTCCTGGGTATCAATAATTTTTGTTTGGGAATGATTTACCTGAGTATAAAAGCATAAAACATTAAAAACAATCAATAATAAGAATCTGAAATGTTCATTCCAAACAAGTCTTAAAAAAACCAGATCTGAATACATGGTTTTAAATAAATTATAAGAGGTCAAAACATGAATAAAAATATCAGAAAAACATTCACAAATAATCCACATGACAAGGGATCATCAACCTCGAGCCGTCTCTACAACACCGCACCATGGGAGGGGACTAACAACCCAAACAGCCTTCACCCGAGGATTTTCCTTTACCTGAGTCAAAAATAATAAAGTATACTTACACCGAAGGGGGTGTAAGTGGGGTTTGATCTTAATCCCAATAGGATACCAGCCAAATATTTCAAAGAGTATGCAATACAAGGTGAAAAAGTAGGCAATTTTAATATGTAAGTAAAGCGGTGATCAATTCCAAGAAATGCAACTTTCAATTGAAAATAGTTTTCAAACTAAAACTTTTAGAATGTTAACACATTTAAATAATACATGTTATATAATGTAATGTAACTCCAAACACACCATAATACAATGTTAAATACCACAAATTCAATGAGCACCAAAATCAGGAACACCCCTAGGCACTAGATACTATCGAGCCCTTTGTACCTCGTACCTTGGTGTAAAGTAACCATAGAAAAAGATCTATTCTCTTGAAAAATCCACTAGTAGTAAGCATACCCATAACTTATTGGTCCCAAATCATCATCAATATAGTTTACTTAATGCTTTCTTTATCCAAAATTCTAAGTGAAACAGGGACAAAACCCATCCGGATCACTAGCTGTACTATTACATATCTTCCCACCTTGGTACCCAGGCTTCCCCATTTGTGCTCAAAAAATTTCAGCATACTGAATACAAATATTTTCATATAAAAACACCACTATTGGTCACAAAAAAATAATACAGTATCTATTCACTATTTATATCACTTAAAACACACACAAAAACATTTTTATTTTCAATAAAACAACTTCTCAAAATCTCACATTATCTTACACCCAAAACTCCTTAAAATCTCCACTTTTCACACCATGTGCATGTTTAAATAGTGGGTTCCCAAGACCCAACTATTTAGTTATTTTTATTACCATATCATGTAAATAGTTATCTATGCATGATTTCATATTACCATTATAGTGTAGAATTTTCTTCATCTACTATTGAAATGGTAATATCCAATGATTAATTGTCATATCGAAAGGTTATAGTAGTTCCCAGGCTATAATGAGAACCTCTAGATACTACTACATTAATCTTAAATATCAGTTCTATGGTCTAGATACATCTTATTGATTGGACACAGTAGATGTTTAACTATCAGGTGATGGGGGATCATAAGTATTGAGACTTCTTCTCATGAAGTTCACACTTGGTGATCTCTAGTAGTGATATCATGAGGACTGACCCACCAATAGGAACACCACATGTTTTGTGTGTCATTAGATGTTTCTATATATGATCATGTGTAATGGTCTAATGACTTGAGATCATTACTAATGTATGTAATTTGATTGTGCACTTTGATACAAGATGAAAACCATGGAAATGAAGTTGTGACGAGGTAGTTTGTGTTGGTTGCGTCATTGGTGGCATGACATTGGTTGAATGGTCAAGGAAGTATTTTTCACTTCCGAGTTATGGAAGTAATATATCTCATGGCATGTTTATATGAATAACAGTACATATATAAGACCATGGCCATGGCAGTCGAGGGTAAATCCATCCAGTTAATTCAACAAAAAATAAAGCAAGAAAAGGGCGATGACACATGAGTGTGTCCTTCTTTATGAGATATTACAGAAAAATAGATTATATTATACAGTATGTGTTTATAGGTTGGTTGTTATTGCTGTGAAAATCTTTATATCTTTAGGGGCCATGATCGGTTGTTAGATACCACTCTTGGTTTCTGAATAATATTCACTACTATCGAGATAAGGGCCTAGAGAGTCACACACAATAGTGTATTCAAGAATATTCCATATTCAGTTTAATAGGATTTTTGGATATGGTGGGCCCCACCACAGGGGTCCAAAATTTGTCTAAGGTTAAACAATAACCAATGCAATAAATAAATTCATATTATTCAAGTTTAGAATAATTAGCATTGAATTTACTTATTAAATGTATTTATGAGTTTTAAGTATATACATGAAAGAATATTAATTGATGAATATTAAATTATTCAAGGTTCAATTAATATTTATGGGAATGAAGAGTCGAGTTAATGACTCAATTATTATTACATAATAAATTTTAATATATTGCAAGTAAATGATAATAATATTTATGACATAGTTTAGTAGTCATAAAATATCATTGATAGTGCGTTATGTATCTGGGGCTAGTGAGGCGATACCAGGTATTTTAATTAACCCCTATAAATATAATTTGAGAAGAGATTTATGATCACTATTCATAGAGATTATCTCTCTTATCTTCTCTCCCATGATCTAGAGAGAGCCTCTGGATCCAAGGATCATGGATCAAGCACACTCTCAGGAATCGCTTGCGAAGCGATGCAGTGATCGTTGGAGCGTCGAAGGCGTCATTGCAATTCTGCGCTAGCACCTAGATTATGAAGAACGGTGCTCCTGTGGATTTCTTGAAGTGTGTGTGGATAATCTAGAAGAGTTTTATGTATGATTATTCAAGAAGTGATTTCCAATTATGAGAAAACATCATGCACAACTTCAAAATTAAAATAAGTATTTTACCATTTATTTTTGTACTTAAAATACTTCATGTGCAGTCCGCGGCTAAAATCGGCCTGCTATTCACTGACGTCGACAAGTTTACATTGATCTTTGGTGGAAAAAATTTAAAAACCCACCTGTTCGGGGCTTCCGCTGCATGCCCAGTTCCAACAAGTGATATCAAAGTGACCTGTGACGATTTTAAGTCATTTGAAAAAATTAAATTTGCATTAAGATATGAAGATGGCATCGTTATGGTCCCAACGCCGCAAATTGTGTTTCAATATGATATTGAATGACCCATCTATGGTCATATGAAGTTTAAAATCATATTTAAACCAGTTGCTTTATAAATGTTCACTGGTTGGAAATCTGGTTACCAGAATAGTATTTTCCAGTGAACCTTAATGATTATTATTATTATAATAATTTAATTATAATGATAATGGTTTGATTATAATAATAATTTTATTATTATAATATTTTATTATAATAATATTTTATTATTATATGTTTTTATACTTTCTAGTATAAATATATACTTAAGAAATATAAAAAAGGGGGAGGGGATTACTCAATTTTATGATTCATGCTTAATTAAAGTTTAAAAAAGGACTTACTTTCCAAGTCTGTTGGTTAAAAAAAGGGGGGGTTGGGTGAAAGACCTGCAAAGTATGTCTTGAAAGACTTCTAAAAAATGGGGGGGCTGCATTTATAGGTCAAGAAGAAAAAAAATAAAATAAAGGGGGGAAGCACCCCACTTGGAAAAATAAAAAAACACAAAAAAGGAGGGTTTGGGGGGGTCGAGTAGCCCCCCCACTGGTCTATCTTCTCTACAGTACTGGTGCCACTCCAGGTGCCGCACCAGTAGTAGGTGAACGACTGACCACTTCCAGTTGTCTCATCCACCTCACCACATAGGGGCCTCCTACCCAGCGGCCTCCCTCACCATATAATCTCTTCCATGGGCCTCCTCCACCCATTGCAGTGGTAGTGCCCCGTGTCGGACTCCTCTAGCACTTGGAGCACCAACCTATGCACCTGCCTCCTCCCACTCTAGTACAGTGGTGTGTCATTTGTCTGAAGTGTTGTTTTTAGCACCAAATTAATTTTCCTAACTTGTAACTAGGATAGTGTGCAAGTACAGGGTTAGTCCACAGGGAAACCATGTTGTCATTTATGTCTCTTTATTTGAAATTTCTCAAGTGAATATGCTGAATTTAAATACAATTTGTTGGTTCAAAATAATGGATCTCAAAAGAGAACTATTTTCTTGTCCTTCTCTAACTCACTATGAATTAACTTCAAAATTGAAGATTACATAAAACTTGATTTGAATGGATAATGAAAAAAATGTGTCAGGGATGGACATTTATGTGGGATGTTAAACCTTATTCCCTATTGTGTTGTGTTGTTCATAATAACCCACATTTATGGGTTTCATTTGTGTCGTAACTTCCTTAGTCCGGTGAGTTCCGATTAAGTCGGTAGAAATCAATCCCTTGGTCTGGAAATTGATTTCTACTGACTCTTAATTTAGGAACTGCCCTCTAGAAACGACAAGTATATCCAATGGTCATGGATATCCTTGTATTAATTTTCCAAAATATCCCGAGAAACTCTATTCTTGGTCCGATATGGGGTTTCTAGTGAAATAAGACATGGAATTTGGGAGAATTAGGTGAGAGACGATGAACAAACATAAGAATAGAGAAACCAGTTCTAATGAACCCACATTTTTTCCAGGACCAAGACAAGGGGGGGTTTAGCTACTCATGATGAAAAGGATAAGAAACTTACTAAAATTCATAAGAGAGTTTATTACAATAGAAAATAGAAGAATCATAAGCACAACAAAAAATATATAGTACAAGTGATCAAAAACCATCCTCTCACAAAAAAACTTAGTTCTTAGCCCCTCTATTATCCTCTCTCGAATCCTATCCTTATCTAGGATCACCCCCTCGTGTCTTCTCAGTCAGAAAGGACCTTTTTATAGTTTTCCAAAAGTAGGTATAAATGGAAACCCTAGGTCCAGGATTAAGTGAAAAGTGAAAAATCTAAAAGGAGAAGGCTGCAGTGGTCTGCACGGTTTTGGGAACACGGTTTGGTAGTCCATGCACCAACTATGTTGAAGTCTCTCTCTCAAATCCTTAAGGCCACATGATTTTCCTAGATGGGACGCACAGTTTGGGTAATTTGTGCGCCAACCATGTGAATGTCTTTGTCCATATGTGCATGTCTCGCATGTTTCTATGAAGGGACCCATGAATTTGGTAAGTCGTGTGCCGACCATGTGTACCTCTCTATCAATGGAATCCTATCCCACATGGTTTGAACACAGTTTGAATAACTGTGCAGTGGTCATATGGGTTTCCTTTCTCTTTGAAATTTCTGAAATCGCTCGTCCTTCATGTCTCGGTGCTTGATTCGGGTAACTCCAATCCAGCATAGTCAGGGGAAAAGGTCCAAAAGCCTCCAATTCCCTTATGAATCTACAAAGCTCCTAGAATTTTTTCTTTATCCTCTAGTGACTAAAAAACTTATTAAGGAACATCAAATTTTTAAAATCCATGCAAAAACCAACCACAAAAACCATTTTATAGATATTAAACCAATTGGAAATGCCTTATTCACAGCAGTGCATCAAACACCCCCACACTTGATTGGTTGTTTTTCCTCAAACAAAGGCATAGACATTCATTTCCAAGTAGTAACCAAATATATAGGTAGAAAAATTAAAAATTATACCAATTAGATGAATATGAAATTTAAACTAATTTCTATTAAAAATTGAATCATTCATACTTCATGGTTTTCCAAGTCTATGAGGTTAGCTAACAAAGTAGGCTTAATCTAAAACAGTCGACCATTCATTCATAAATCAATTTTTCTTAAAACTAATATTTCCTTTATTCATTCAAAGAAAGTTCCTAACTCTATTTTCATCTCATTATACACTCAGATTAGTTAATCCTAGGTTTTATTGTTTCCAATTGGTAGGATATCACTTTTATAGGTCCCGCACCATCATTGACTTGCATAATTTGGAACATGATGAAAGGTCATCAAAATTATTGGGCATGCCTTTGTATATGTCATTTATTTTCTTTGTAGTGAGGTGAGATACTAGCATAAAATTTTCCCCATTTGATTATGTCAACACATGATGAGAATTTTTTATTAAGTCAAGATTTCATGGAATTAATACCGCGTAATATCCACTAGTGCGGAAAAAAAAATTCCAAAAACCTCACCTCTCCTTATACACAATTTGACTTCCATTTTAATGGGTTTCTAAATTTGAATTACTCCATCACAAAAATCATTTTTAAATAAACTATTTTTCTAAATGAATGGCTAAATGTTCCTTTTCAAGTATTACAAGGTTTATTCACATCACAAACTAGGTTTGAAAATTTGGACATATGATCCATTTTTAGAGATAGTTTCCAAAATTCATTTTTATCTAATTTATATAAACCCATGACATCTATAACAGAACTTTATACACACCTAAGAAAACATGTTACCCTAAGTACTTAGTCAAGAAATCAATCAAAATGGGGTGCCAATTAAGGGAACCCTCCCCCACTCTAAAAACTGAGCATGGTCCCCCGTGAAGGTAATAAAGTAGAGAAGGGTGGGAAAGGAAGCATGAAAAGGGAGGGAAAAATTAAATAATAAAAAATAGTGAAAAAGTGAAAAGCTCCCTTTAATGTCAGTCAAGTGTGGAAAACATGTGGTATACTAGAGCCCAACAAGTAGAAAGGTGGCTAGCATGGAACAGATGAAATCCCCTGCTAGTGAGACACAAGAACCAGACAAGTGAAGTAAGAAAAAGAAAAACAAGTAGTAGGGAAAGAAAAGAACGACACACAATCACAACAATGTAGTCAAAACATCACACCACAAAATACGGTACAGTACATGACAGTAAAAATGGTACATAAAAAGAAATAAGTAATAAATAACTCAATGCCCTCCCACTGAGGGATCAGATGGATCGAAAAATAAGGCTCGAGTAGATTCATCCCACATCGGATCGGCAGTAGGTGGAGGTATGTCCACGGGATCAGCGGAAGTAGTTGTAGTAGAAGGCTCACCCATCAAGACGCCGACTCCTAACATATAGTAGGAAGGATGATAGTTGGGAACAACTTCATACAGGGTGGGAGGATGAAGATCGGCCAAGCTAAATCCCTCCACCTCCATGCATGACCGCTCAAGCTGCCAGTGGAACATAGAGTACTGGTCCTACTGCCACTTCCAGAAGAGGTCGGGGTCAGCATACGGTATTCCCTATAGGGTGGGTAGTATGGACAGGGTAGGTAAAATTTTGGGGACATATATGGGTGAGAGGTGGTTGCAGGAGAAGAAGGGGTCCCCTGGGATGTGGAGTGGTGGGGAACAGCAGGATCGACAGGACGCTCCTCTACAGTCGGACCCACTGGTGGAGGTGCAGTTGGGGAATCCCTAAGAACACCCCACAGTCATAATCTGATATCGTCTGGATCTAGTATCTGCATTCGGCATAGAAGAGTGACATCAAAGAAGGGTGATTTTTCTAGATCCACAAATTTTGTGGCATCATACTCAAGGTGCAGTCGATCTGCCAGAAGAGTGATAAATGGTCCACCAAAAGCTTCGCTCTTTGGCTTGGAAAACATTAGCTTCAAATACTGGGTGAAGAGGTGGGTAAGATTGACCTCGATGCCCATAACCATCGAGTTCAAAATCAGTAGGTCATGACTTCTAACAATGCATTTTATAACCGACTGGGCTATAAAGTAGGTGGTAATGATACGATGAAGGACCCGGTGGATGGGGTTAATGAATATTGATGATTTGACTGTCTGTGGTACGTATGGGGCCCCTATATCAATGGTGGACCAGAAAATACAGGCTGGGGTTGGATCCCACTCGAATGGTGCCAGAAAATAAGCGTCACTCTGTACATACTCACTATCATATAGGCCAATGTAGGTGGAAAACTCACTCATCTGGAGGCTGTGATGCTGGTTCATCAAGCGAAATGTGACATCATCAGCAGCTTCAATTGTAAATCCCTACTCATCCTCATTGTATCTCTCACAGCAGTGAAATATAACCCCAAATTCTAAGAAAATCTTCTTATAAATTGGTTGGTGGACTGCTAAAGCATGGGTGATATTGCCCCAGGAAATATGCATCTAGAGCTCATTAGTAATGCCCAAGGAGGCAAGGTTTTCTAAAGTAAAATCATGATGGGGACTGATTTCACAGTTCAAAAGGGTGTAGTATCGCACGAGTTACTCTTTCTTAGTAAACTTGACATGTGGTCCATGGGAAGAGCCTGAGCTAGAGCCCCGGGCTCTTTTGAAGGTAGACATGATAGGTTAGGGTTGGGTTTTGGGCACCTGTAGAAAAAAACATACAACAATAGCATACAGTCACTACATGTATGGATAGAAAATGAAATTTTTGAAATGAAAAACTGTACATATTCCTAAGGAAAATCCCATATTTTTAAATTAAGGTTTTGAAAATATGTTTTCATTGTGAAATAATTGGTGTGCATGTGGGTGATGAAGAAACAGTTGAAAAACAAAAGAAGGGAAGGGAAATGGATGGCCAAGAACGAAGAAGAAAAAATGAAATAGAGTATGGGATTGGGGGGAAATGCGGACGAACCCTTGGGAGAGAGGGAAAAAGAATAGAAAAATAAAGAGAAAAAAGGAAAGAAGAGGAAGAGGAAGAGAGGGAAAATACCTTGGAGGGAGAGAGAGAAAACGGAAATGGATGGAGGAGGAAGAATAAGAAGAAGAGGGAGAAGCTTGGGGTGCGCACAGGCTGAGTAGGAGGATGCCACACAGATTGGAAAAATAGGGGGCGGTCTTGGGTTTCTATAAAATTTTGGGTTTTAAGTGGATTCATGGCCTAGGGCGCATGGTTTATCAAATCGTGCACCAACCATGTGGAAGCTACTAGAGTGAGGGGTTCGGGGTGCACAGGCTACGCACGGTTTGGATAACCGTACACCAACCACACGTTGGTTCAATCTTGGGTGGTCCAAGGAGCACAGTCTGCGCACTGTTTGGAAAACCGTGCACACACCTTGTGGTTGGTTTTGCGTGATGAAATTTTAAAATTTTCCCCTTTTTGAACCAAAAACACACCCTTTGCATTAAAATATTTGGCTCCCCTCGAATGAGATAATATATATTGATATTTTCCATATGAAGTGTAAGACCTAGATTATAGAAATTCAATAAGATACCCCGACTTGTGGTGAGAATTCTACACAATAACACAAAATAAAATAAAATCAAACTATCATGCAGTCCTAGCCACACTCAAACAGACAAATCATTTGAACAAAAAAAATCAAAATGTTGGGTTACCTCTCGGTCAGTGATGTGTTTAAAGACTTGAGCTCGACTTACTTGGGCCTTGAGATGCCCCAATTGAATGGTGGAAACTATTCCCACCATGTCTTCTATTCTAAAGTAAGGCTTCAGGCACTGCCCATTGACCTTGAATGTTCGATCATTCACGTCAGCCACTTCCACCGTGCCATGGTGGAAAACCGTAATCACAGTAAAGGGTCCCGATCACTGGGACTTCATCTTCCCTAGAAAAAAATTCAGACGAGAATTAAAAATTAATACTTTATCACCTAGATGGAAGGATTTCCGGGCGATCATGCGATCATGGACCGCCTTCATCTTCTCCTTATAAAGTTTCACATTCTCATCATTCTCCTGCCTTATCTTGTCAAGCTCAGTTAACTGGAATTTCCTCTTTTCTTTAGTAGCCTTTAGATCATAATTCAGGGCCTTGACAGCCCAATAAGCCTTGTGCTCCATCTCCACCAGCAAGTGGTAGGGTTTCCCATAGATCAACTGAAAAGGTGACATACCCAATGGTGTTTTGAAGTCTATCCAGTAGACCCTTAATGCATCATCTATGTTCTTGGACCAATACTTTCTTGATGCACCTACTATTTTCACCAATATTTTCTTTAACTCGTTGTTTGACACCTCCACCTGACTAATAGATTGAGGGTGGTATGGTGTCCCTTGGTTTTACTTGACCCCATACTTTAAGAGCACATTTTTTCTGAGAGTGTTGTCAAAATGTGTACTGCGGTCTCTAATCAACACCCGTGGGGTCCCAAACCGACTGAAAATATTTTTATTTAGAAAATTGATGATGACCTTAGTCATATTATGATTCGTTTCCGCTGATTCTACCCACTTGTAAATGTAATTGACACATACCAGAATGTACGTGTACCCAAAGGATGGGGGAAACAGACCCATGAAGTCGATTTCCCACACATAAAAAACTTCAACCTCAAGTATCAGGTGTTTCAGTATCTCGACATGACATCCCACATTTCCTGTCCACTGGCACCGATCATAGCAGGAGACAAAATGAAGAGTTTCCTTATGCCTGTATGGCTAGAAAAATCCTTATTGTACTACCGAATAAGAGTGATGGAATTCCAAAATACTTTGAATATTTTCATCCGTGATACAATGGAATATTTCCCTGTCGCCACGTGAGCAGAAGAGCAGGGGTTCTTCCCAAAAATACCTCTTTACCTCTAAAAAACACTTCCTCTTCTGAAATGATAAACCCAGGAGTGCAACTCCTATGGCTAAGTAATTTTCATGGTCGGTAGACCATGGATGATATGGTAATCCAATGGAAAATAGCTACTCATCGGGAAAGTCTTCCTTGATCTCCTGGTCTTCTTCTCTCTCTAAATGGGGTGGTTCTAGCTGGGAGAGATGATCATACACCACATTCTTACTACCCTTCTTATCCTTATTCTCTAAATCATACTCTTGGAGGAGGAGCACCCAAAGGATGAGTCGCGGTTTGGTGTCCTTGTTCAACAAATACTTAAGTGTAGCATGATCCATGTAGACTACAACTTTATAAAGTACTAAGTAGGAGTATCATCTGTCAAACACAAAAACCACGGCTAGAATTTCTTTCTATGTTGTGGTTTAATTACGTTGTGATTCATTTAATTCTTGGTTGTCATAATAGATTGGTCTGAAAATATGGTCCATCCACTGTCCAAGAACTGCCCCCATAGCATACTCGCTCTCATCGCACATAAGTTCAAACTGATCCTCCCAATTTGGAGCGATCATTACAATTGCAGTGACCAATTTTTCCTTTAGAATTTGGAAGGCTGAAATAAATTTATCATCAAACTCAAAAATTAAATCCTTGGATAGTATATTGGTTAAGGGATGAGCGATCTTAGAGAATTCATGGATATATCTTCGATAAAAACTAGCATGCCCCAAAAATCTCCGAATTTCTCGGACTGATTAGGAATGGGCAGCTGCAAGATAACTTCAATTTTTTCCAGATCCAACTCAATTACTTTCATCAAGATCCTATGGCCTAATACAATTCCGTGTTGAACCATAAAATGGCAATTATCCGAATTGAGAACCAAATTTGAATGCTCACGTCATTCAAGAACCAGCTCCAGAATTGTCAAGAAAGTATTGAATGACTTCCCGTATACTGAGAATTCATCCATGAAAACCTCTAGAATATACTCTTCCATATCATGGAATATGGATAACATGCACCTCTGAAAGGTGGATGGATCATTTCAAATCCTGAATGACATTCGATGGTAGGTGAATGTTCCATATGGACAATTAAATATACTATTTTCTTGATCCTCTGGGGTGATAGAGATTTGGTTATATCCCAAATAACTATCTAAGAAATAGTAAAATTCATTCACTGCCAATATTTCCATCATTTGATCCATGAATGGAAGAGAGAAATGATCTTTCTTAGTTGCATCATTCAACATCCTGTAATTGACACAAACCCATCATCTCGTAAATGTGTGGGACGGGATGAGATCATTATTTTCATTGGTCACCACTGTGATGCCTCACTTTTTAGGAACCACCTAGAGAGGACTCACCCATGGGCTATCAGATATGGGGTATATAATTCCATCATCGAGTAATTTGATCACCTCCTTCTTGACCACTTATTTCATGGGGGGTTCAGTCTTCGTTGTGGTTGGTGAGAGGCTTTTTCCCCTTCCTCCATAAGTACCTTATGAGTGCAGATCATGGGGCTTATACCCTTAAGGTCAGCGACCATCCATCCAATGGCATGTTTCCACCTTCGGAGGACTTATAGAAGAGCCTCTTCTTGATCTTTTGAGAGAAAGGCATTTAGGATCACCAGCACTGTATGTTCCTCTCCCAAATATCCATATTTCAACTAGGAATAGAGAGGTTTCAACTCGAGCTGGGGAGCCTTGAGAATGAGAGGTATGATCGGATTGAACTCAGATCGCTCTAATAAACCTGGAACAACTGCCCTCTTCCAGTAATGACCACCTTATCCTACAATAAAGCTTAATTCCTCTTGGTTTTATTCAAGATGGTGGTCCTACAGAACGGGTTCAATGTTGAATGAATAATATTGAATGTCATATTCTTCTAGGTCTAAGTAGTCATCCATTATTTTCAAGGCACAACAATCCTCTTGCTCCATCAGTGAAACTTGTTTCACCTCCTTGAGGACGTTGTAAGAAACCTTCTCATCACCCACACAAAAGATCATCTCGCCTTGGTGCACATCAATTAAAACCTTCCCAATAGCCATAAAGGGTCTTCCAATTATCAAAGTTGCCTTTTGGCCATCTTCTATGTCCAAGATAATGAAATCCACTGGAAGAATTAATTTCACCACTTTGACCAACACATCTTCCAATAGGCCCCTAGGGTATTTAATAGAACGATCAGATAGTTAGAGTGCCACTTAGGTTGGATTGAGATCGTTCATCCCTAACTTATTTAATACTCCAAAGGTTATTAAATTAACACTCACCCCCCAAATCACAAAGTTCTTTTCCAAACATGCAATGTCTAATAGTGCATGGGATAGTAAAGCTTCCCAGATCCTGTAGATTAGGAGGGAGAGTGTGTTGGACTACCAGCGATCATTCCTTGGTTAGGGGAATGGTGCCCAAGTCTTCTATATTCCTTTTATTTTAAAGGATATCTTTCATGAACTTCATATATGTGTGCATTTGAATCAATTCCTCTATAAAGGGAATGTTGATGTGAAGCTTCTGGAAGACTTCCATGAACTTGGAAAATTGTTGGTCCAGCTTATGTTGTTTCATCCTTATTGAAAATGGAAAGGGAGGTTCATACGCTTTAACCACTTATTTTCCCTTATACTGTGGGACTTTCGGTTCTTTATACAGCTCATGTTTTGGGGAATATTCCTCAACTGCGACTTCTCCACCTGAAGAGAATGTGGACTGCTTTGATGGTGTAGCACTTTGAGTCATAATTACCTTCAGCGTCAACTCATTCCTGCTATGTAAAATAACAGCATTAGCCTCCTCCCTATGATTTTTCTTAGTATTTCCCAGTAGTATATCGGGCTATCTATGAGAGATCTGATTAGCAAGCTACCCAATCTGGTTCTTGAGGCTTCTAATTGATACCTCCTGGTTTTGAAATCTTGTTTCAGCAATAGTTATAAATTTAGACATCATTTCCTCCATCCTTGAGGGAGGTTCCTATTAAGGTTGTTGGGATACTTATTGGGGAGGTGGATGTCACAATGGTTGATAGAGATAAGGGTTTTGATACCCTTGCTACTGATATGCTCCTTTATGAAATTGGTTACCTATTTCTGCCTCAGATATGGAGTCTGAAACTATTTTTGACCATAACCAGGTGTTCTTTGTGGTCAGGGCTGGGGATTTTGTTGTTGTTGCCCCCATCCTGTATTTTGAGTCTCTTGACACCCCTAGTTTTGGTACTGAGGGTAGTTTTTGGGTCCTCTATTCTGTGAAACATAATTTACCTCACTGGTAGAGGCTCCCGCACTTTCCCTTGGGCACTCTTCCATAGCATGGTTGTCACCGCAATCACAACATGCTATTTGTCAGGAAGATTGAACTTGAGATGGATGTTTTAGATTCAAAGCATCAATCTTATTTGAGACGATATCAAGTTGATCTGCAAGCATAATGGTGAAATTTATATTATGCATGCCCCTTTTTTGAGTGGCCCATTCAGAATGACACTGAAAACTATTGGCTGAAATGTCTTCCAACAATTCAAAAATCTCTTCAGGGGACTTCCTCATGACTGTCCCTCCAGAATCTGCATCAACCACAGACTTTGTATTAGTTATTAGACCTCTGTAGAAATTCTGGACTTGCATCCACAATGGCAGTACATGGTGTGGTAATTTCCTCAACATCTCCTTAAATCGTTCCTATGATTCATATAAATATTCTGAGTCACGCTATTGTAAGTTATGGATTTCATTCCTTAAGGTGACCATCTTCTAGGGAGGGAAGTATTTCAATAAAAAGTCTTAGTCCAATGCCTCCCAGGTAAGAATAGATCTCTGAGGTAACCCCTTGATCAATTCCTTCACCTTATCCATTAATGATAAGGGAAACAACCTAAGGTGGGTTGCATCCTCTGTCGATTCGTGGCACCGGAAAGTGTCACATATCTCCAAAAAGTTGGATAGGTGAGCATTTGGGTCTTCATTTGGCAAGCCACCGAACTAAAATTTATTTTGAATTAACTGCATTATCCCCAGCTTGATCTCAAAATGTTGGGCCTACCCCGGTGGTCTTACTATTCCAGTATCCACTCCCTGAATGGAGGGTAATCCATATTCCATAAGAGTATGGTGTGGTGACATCAGTTCCTAAGGTGATTGGGGAATGAACTGTTGTTTCTCTTGAGGATAATAAGCATGTTGATTCTGAGGCAAATAGGGAGGCTGCTCCCATGGAATATGTTGCCTCAGTTGTGGCTGCTCAAACCCTGAAACAAATTGAGCTGATGGCCTCTGTTGGTTCCTCGGCAGGTATTCCATGTATCCCCTAGTGGATTCGGATGCTTCTCTTCCTCGACACCCAATGGTGGATTTACTTCAATAACATATGGCTTCCCAACTCATTAGATAGACCTCGGTTCTTCCTCCTGATGTTTGACAAGATCATTTTTTGTTGTGATCACCCATTATTGCATGATTTTTCCTGGACAATGTTCTTTCAATTTATAGATCTATTAGGTGTAACTATGATGACTTGGCAATCTGGGAACGAGTGACACGGCCACTCATATACCTACGGGCATACACAACACAAACAACACACCCAGCGTAAAAGGCAAAAAATAATGAAAAACAAAAATGAGATGAAGGAAATAATTTTTAGAAATTTTTAATTTTTGTTTTCACTCGATGACTCCAATTAAACTAACAAAAATGACTGCTTCCCCGGAAACGACACCAAAATTTGGTGTTTCATTTATCTGAAGTGTTGTTTTTAGCACCAAATTAATTTCCCTAACTTGAAACTAGCATAGTGTGAAAGTATGTGGTCGGTCCACAGGGAAACCATATTGGTGTTAATGACTCTTGATTTGAAATTTCTCATGTGAAGATGATGAATATAAATAAGATTTATTGGTTCATAATGATGGATCTTGAAAGAGAACTAATTGCTTGGACTTCTCTAAATCGCTATGAATTAAATTCAAAATCGAAGATTACATAAAACTGGATTTTAATGGATAATGATAAAAATGTGCCAGGGACGGACATTTATGTGGGACGTTAAACCTTATTCCCTATTGTGTTTTGTTTTTCATAATAACCCACATTTCTGGGTTTCATTTATGTCGGAACTCCCTTGGTCTGGTGAGTTCTAATTAAGTCGGTAGAAATCAATCCCTTTGTCTGGAAATTGATTTCTACTAACTCTTAATTTAGGAACCACCCTCTAGAAATGTAATGGCCCGGGTTGTTGTAGGTCCATTAATTAGTAAAAATATGATGTTTGAGGAGTTCTGGGTGGTCTGGGATGCCATCCCAACTTCTCAGTGAAGTTCGATCCACGGTAGGCCTACCGATAGCCTTAGCCTACCAGTAGAAGGCCTACCGGTAGCTCGGTCTACCGGTAGCCGTAGCCTACCGATAGCTCATCCTACCGGTATCTTGGCCTACTGGTAGCTCGTTCTACCAGTATCTTGGTCTACCGGTAGTTGCAGCCTACCGGTAGCTCGGCCTACCGGTAGCCACAGCCTACCGGTAGCTCGGCCTACCGGTAGCTCAGCTACTAGTAGCTCGGCTAACTGGTGGACCTAACCTAACCCCCACGGGTTTTCCAGTAGCGCCTCCATTGGCACAAATTGGGTTTTAAACCCTATTTTTACCCCTTTAAGCTTGTTTTTAAGGCCATTAACGCCCATAAATATCATTTAATTAAATGTTTAACTAGTTTTAAACCGCCCCCAAAGGTAAGGACCCCTTTAATGACGTGTGGGGCCATGTGGTCGACCCACAACCCCACTCCTTACGCGGTTTCACGTTCTTATCTCAATCGCCTCTGGCCCATATAGACTAAAGGGTTCTCCCTGGGTTTCTTTTTCTCAATCACCCTCCCATCGATTCGTCTGCTCGTCCTTGAGTTCTCGAGGCCCCACCCCTGCAAATCGCGCATCTTCTGTTCCTGGCGCGTGAAGATAAACTTTGATCGTTGATCAATCAAGTTGGGGTTTCACCTTCGTCTCTCCTTTATGTGTATCTTGCAGGGTGGGCGCACTTTTGATTCTGTAGAATTAGATAAACCAAACCTTAATAAAGATAATAAATGGATTCTAAAGAATGAAGGGGGAGGGGTGTGATTGATGATGATGCTTTGTTTTATGATCTTCCATGATTAATGATTTCTGAATTGTGCGGGCTTATGCCTACTGAAAATCATGGTTGTTGGTGGCCTTTCTCTGTGCACTAATGAACCCTTACCTCTGATGTTTAAATGGATTGTATGTGGTTGTGAACCCTTACTGTGTAAAGTAATTTGATTAATTAGGTACATCTGGCTAAATAAATTGAAAGCACCAGGATCGATCTTTTCTCTGATAACCCTGGTTAAAGTACAGCGAATTTGAAATCATGGAGTGTGTTAAATATTTTAAATCTAAAAATACTGACATGGGCCTGCTTTGTGTTGATGGTAGTGGTTGGGTTATTTTTCCTTCACGGGCTGATTGCGGGGTGATGTGGGTGGGGATGAGATCCCTTGTTATGGATTCACTGGTTATGAATTTGAGGCTGTGTGGTTACCTTGCTTATATCATGAATTGGGGTGGAATCCTCTGTTGTTGAGGAACCGTTGTCTCCTGGTTTTAGGAACATGGGGTAGTATCTTGGCTTGTTCTTATACTTTCTAGTTTCCCAAGTAGGTGAAAAAACTCATCTAAATATTTACTGAACATGAAAACAGGGATGAGACAAATGGGTTTTGGTTTAGTGTGAGTTGTGACTTGGACATGGGTGTTGATTGTGTTCCTTAGGCTGGCTAAAGAAAAACCTAGATTTGGGTGAGTGCTTGTTACCTATACATATACTTGTAGTTTTTTTGTTTCTTATTCACACCCCACCCAAGTTGAGAACTTAGTACTGAACACACCCATTTCATGGGGGAGGGTGTTTTTCCCAACACTTTTATGAGTGGCTGGTTATTAGCTCATTTTCTGCTCCCTTTCCCGGATAGCCCAAGTATATTCGGGCAGGCTGTGATGGCCTGAGGTCCATTATTAGCCCAAGAATATTTGGGCGGGATGGTTGTGGTGTTTGGCCCAGGTGTTTGCGGGCAGGTTGTTTCCCAAGTGTCTTCAGGATGAGGCCCAGATGTATTCGGGCATGGCAGTAGTTGTTCTGGCCCAGGTGTTTGCGAGTATGGTTGTGTGTGGTGGTTGTGGCCCCGGTGTCTATGGGAAGGATAGTGGTTATGGCCCAGGTGTGTGCGAGTGAGGCTTGGCAGTGGGATTGCGGTGAGGTTGTGGCCCAGGTGTGTGCAGGTGGGTGTGGCAGTGGGACTGCGATGAGAATGGCAGGATTGGTCTGATGTGTAGGATGTCTACAGTAACCAGTGGTAAAGAGGTGTGGGGTACCCAAACATCGATGTGCTATTATTATATTTTACTTGACTTGCATTATTTGGGGAGTGTGCCTTGGTGAGGCTTGGGAGGTTAGTTTCCTTGTTAAGTTCTTGGTTATCTCTTTTCTCACAGGGAATTATTATGCCTCCCCACTTGTGCACGAGAGCTTTAGGTTTTTCCCTACTGAGTATACTTGTATGCTCACCCAACGTATATAAAACTGTTTTCAGGTTTCCAGGAGGACTTTGGGGATCGCGCGGGACCATACTAGCGCAGGACCTTTGGGACAGTTGCAGTTGCTATTTTTCTTTATTTGGTACTTTACCTTTGTTGTCACTTTGTACTTTTTGGTATTTACTTTTGGAACATGCATATGGGAATGGTTTGTTTTGGTTTTACTTGCACTTTTAGTTTTGGTGTTGTGGGATTTACTATCTTATCTCTGATCCTATTAAAAGAAAAAGGGTAAATCCTTCCATTTAGTGAGTGATTCTATACCCTTGGTGTTGTTCTCCACTCTGGGACTTATTGAAGGTGGGTTTCAGGGGTCATTATCTCTCCTTCAACTTAAAGAAGGAAGGGCCTGGAAATCTGCTGACCCTTCCCTCCTTTTGGTGAAGGCGGGTCATGGTAGAATGGTATCAAAGGCGAGGTTTGAGAGATAGGATGGATTCTGGAGATATGCACAGTAAGGATTTAATGGGATGGTAGGGAGATAGTGTTGAGTGACCTTGGTGCGTGAATTGGGCCAAAGAAGACCAGCTAGGACATGGGATTTTAGGTCCCCTCGTGATCCGATGCAAGGACTCTAGACCTACCGAATGACCAAGTGAGGCCACGCTGATTGCAGGGTAGAACCCCTAGGAAAGGTACATGCTTCATAATGACTTGTGTTCTCATGTTTCATGGTTGTTTTGGAAATTGAAATAAATAAAGAAGTTTAAGAAATTTTAAGAACAATGTTCTGCACTACTTGGGATTAGGCATTCCTTGTTTACCTTGCAACTATGAAACCTGGGAGGCGACCACGTGTGGTGCGGGAGATTGAGGCCCAGGAGACTACCTTGGACGATCGGCAGAGAGCTGATCGATAGGAGGAGGATGACCAGTGGAAGAAGAAACTTCGGGCCTTCCAGCGACAGACCCTTGAAAAGTATGAGGGTAGCACCTCTGACATGAAGAAGGAGAGATGGCTAGAAGAGGTGGTGATAGATTTCGGCCTGATTCGGTCCTTGACCGAGTAATGGGTCCCTCTGGCCGTCATCCAGATGCGGGGATTGGTGCGTCAGTGGTGGACACTTTACCTGGGGGAGAGGAGAGAGGCTAAGGTGGCATGGTCTGATTTCGAGAAGGAGTTCCGGGTGAAATTCCTCTCTTCTACGATGAAGGTGGAAAAGAGGTAGGAGCTACTATCCCTCCAACAGGGAAGTATGTTAGTAAGGGAGCTAGGAATCAAGTTCAAGGACCTCTTATGTTGTGCTCTAGACCTCTTTCCAGATGAGGAGTCTCAGGCAAGACATTTAGAGGAGGCGCTCCGACCCTCCCTTCAGTAAGTTGTTACCCCCTTCACCCTACTGACATACTTGGAGGTCTAGAAGAAGGCAGAAGTGGTGGAGAGGATGCACACGCTTGGAGGTGTATCACGAGAGGGGATCCAAATGGGATCATCAAAGGGGAAGACTGTCAGCACCAGACCACCAGCGTTAGGACCCTCTCGCTTCCAACCAGCAGGGAGCAGGCCACAGCAGTTCCAGTTCTGGTCCCCCAGTCCACGCCCTTTCCTTTTGGGCCCAGGACCAAGGTTGTAAAGACCCGTAAATTTCAAGGAAATTTTTTTATTAATTTTCTTTGGAATTTTACAAGAGCGCAGTTTCTGATGGCACATGATTCCGAGGCCCGGTGTGCCCGGAATCATTTTCCGAAGTTTGGCTCGGGTACGTTCAGTGAACGGACGAGCGAGTTTTTCTCGTGCCCGGAATCATTTTCCGAAGTTTGGCTCGGGTACGTTCCGTGAACGGATGAGCGAGTTTTTCTAACTTTTGAACTGGTGCCCGGAATCGAATTCTGAGGGCACCGATAAAATCGCAGCGCCGGTATTCGCTTAGAAACGCCTCTTCCGGAGTTGCGTTTTCTCGGGTGTGGTTTTTAATTTTCGGGCTTAAAGTTAAGAAATAAAATAATTTTACAACAACTTTATTTTATTTCACTTAAGCCACTTGGAAGCCACTTAAAAGCGTCTTAAACTGAGTTGATCCGGAAAGGATGCTATCCAGAAAATATCCTACCCCCTCGATAGGATATTTGTGAGGTGGGGCCCGCACGAGCCCCGCCGTTTCTTTCTGCTAAGTAACGCACCCACGAAAACCCGTCATTATGAAAGTCAACTGACGCGTTTTCTTAATTTCTTAACATACCATTTAATTGGGCAGTTTATTTCGTAAATTAAATGAGTTGTTTCTTTCGTTGAACTAATTCAACGAATTGATGGGTCGTTACTTCCCCTTTTTTTCGTGTGTTGGCATATTAATAAAATAAGACCAACCAGTCTTTTGAAAGTTTGCGCGTTGAGAGGATTTGACAGAATCCTTGTACCTTCTTTCTCCTTCGCAAAGAACGCGAAGAACGCGAAGAACGCGAAGAACGCCGTCATCCGCGGAAATCGACGATGCTCCAATCCGAGACGTTCTTCCCCACCCCGATCTCCGATCACCAACCGATTGAGGTGAGTGATTTTGGGTTTCTTCTAAAAGTTCTTTTGGTTTAAAACGAAACACAGATTTAATTATTTATAATTTAAATCTGTTGTTCTTGGTCCGTTGAGTTCGTCGACTCAACGTCGGATTCCGCGACGACGTGACCCCTTCCCGCGACGACGCGACGATCCCCGTCTTCTGCGAAGAACGCTCACGCGCGACGACTAAGAAAACATTGCAGTACCCCTTCTTGAAGCTGCAACTCTCTTATGAAGCACTTGATTTCCATCAGTATAAATCCTTCATGTTCAATCTGAAATATAATATCTACTTACATAATGTGGGTTTTTCCTTAGGAACATTGAAGTGCATTATCATGTCAATGGACTCAGAAATTAGTAGAAAAATAACTGGGTCTACACTTCAAATTCCCCCCTTAAACTTGGAAAAGTAAAGGACATTCTCAAGCACAATAATCTTGTAGTTATGCTTGATCTGGAGCATCCTGTTTGCAACATAATAATTAATGAAGCCATGTACTCCAATTATGATGATGTTTTTGGGTGAGTATGCAACAAATTCATAGTATTCCAGGTAAAATTGATTCAATCATATCTTCTGCTCACCAGCATTGCATGTCTTCCATTCAAAGTATGTTTTCATTCCTAATTTTGGATGCAAGTTTGTTAAAACATTGTACATTTTTGTACATGCATGATTTTTTTTCTCTGTATAGAAGCCTGGTAAGTAAGCAACCTCCAAAAATTACATCCTTCATTTCAAACCATTCTGATAATGTGAGAAATTTAAAGATCATAATTATTATACAAACTTCTTTACATTATTTTCATCCATGAAATGGATTTTTAGGTGCAGGAAGATTCATGTTTGTTTGTATTTTTTTTCATATATTTCTAATATGGAAATATTATTTGATTTCTTTACCTCTATAATATCATTGCTGCTCCATCACCTGCATTCCATTGTAAGAAATCTGTTCCAGTGAAACCCATTTTGGTATTAATATTTTCTTCTTCATGCTAGACATGTGTCCCTAAACACTTCTTATTGCATTATAGTGACATCTAATATGTTCCCCCCTTCTCAGTTCACTTAACCTTGAAGCAGCTCGATGACTCGTCTTGATCCTACGGTATGCTTCCAACTCTAAAATCCCTCTATGGTTAATATAGATTCAAACCTGTATACATATATTTTCTCTGTCCAACGCTTTCGGCTGTTAATTATTCTTTGAACTTCATTTAATTGTTTTCATCTATTACGTTGATGTCAAGTGATGAATAAGGATATTTAATGTTCAATTTTCCCATTCCATTATTTGTGTTACCATATCTAATTTAATTGTCTCCATAATTTCATCTCTAATAAAGTTGTGTCCACACACACTTCTTATTACATTACAGTGACATGTGACATGTTCCCCCCTTCTCAGTTCACTTACCCTTGAAGCTGGTCGATGACTCATCTTATTCCGACGGTATGTTTCCAACTGTTAAATCCCTATATTATTAATATAGATTCAAATCTGTATACATATTTTTTCTCTATCCAACACTTTCGGTTGATGAGTATTATTTCAACTTCATTAAATTGTTTTCATCTATTATGTTGATGTCAACTAACAAGAATAAGGATAGTTTATGGTCATTTTCCTCATTCCATTATATTTGTTACCATATGTCATTTCATTACCTCCATAATTTCATCTCTAATAAAGTTGTCTTCAAGTCGTCACTAAACAAAGCAAACTATTCTTAGAAATACACTGCACTACCAGAATTTTATCCTTTTATTGATAAATCAATTCATAGTTTAGAAATATTAAGATTACTTTTCATGAGTTATATTGAACTGTTCTAAGAACCTATTCTGTAGTCAATCAACATGTAGAACTGCGGGATAATTTCACACATGGAGAACTGCTGGATCATTTCAGATACGGCGCAATCGAAAATGGAATTTCGAGCTGGGTTCTTCTATAATTTTAACTTTTACATTCTTCTACCTGAATTTCTGCCTTTCTGCTGTTATAATATTCACCCATGTTTTCTGCGAAAATTTGATTCTGTGTATACATCCTATGTGTCATTGGCAGACGATTTTATAGTTCAACCTTGAATATGTCTATTACTCAGGTTATATTTAATGAGTACTAATTTAATTCCATTAACATTAACAAATTTCAATATATGTATTACAAATTGTCCCTTCAGGCCTGGAAATATGCAGGTTATAATTTAAATTACAAGTACATGTTTCTAAATATTATGGTTTTAACAGATGTACGGTGCCATAACAGAACATACACTTCCTGTTTTTTATATTTTAGTTTTTGAACTAATTCCATGGATGGAATGTGATGTAATGACATAATTCATCACAATTTTTTGAAATTGTGGTGATAAAACATTCTCTATGGAATCTGGGAAAATAAGACAAATCCCAAATGAGCTACGTAAGAGAAACATTTAACCCATTTTGTTATGATAATTTCATTTCAATTAATGTTGATTGTATTCTAAAATGAATTTAATAGCATGGATTTCATCAAGCTTCTCACGTTCACTTTGGTTTATAATCATGTTATTGAAAAACATAATGACTGGACATTTAATTAGAGATGAAATTATTTCTATGAGACCTGCAAGTTATATAAATGGTTGTGGACATTTTATTCTTCAATTGATTGATATATGATCTGAAAGTTATATGAATATTGGGAGTTGACTATATGATTTAGAATTTCCATATGCTGTTTCAAGGTTACATCATTCCTTTCTCTAATTTTTTAATGCTATATCTATTTTTGGTTTCAAATTTTAGGCATCCAACAAACACGATAGAAAAAACCAAATTTTTGGAACCATGATTCGGGTTTTAACTCTAAATATTTAAATTTAATATGTGTATTGATTTCTGTATGTTTTGCATACATTTAGAATATCTGTTGGGATTACATTTCTATATTGTATTTCAATTTATTGACTGAAGTTATAGGAATGCAGTGTTTCATATACTTTTTGAATTGTATATTTGTTTTAAATATTGTCTATTTTCCTTGCATGTAGTACTCTATCCATGGGAGATATGATTTGGTCACATTCGAAAACCTGTTGAAGCAAGCCGGCCTAGACCTTCATCTCATAATCAAGACTTCTTTCTGCGCCGAGTGGAATTTGGGGTAATTTTTCAATTATTTTGTATGTAAAACATATTACTGTGTTTGAATTCAAGAACTTCACCTGTATTGAATTCTTTGAAATTAATAGTGGTTTCCCTTTTTGGCTAAAATATTACTGTGTTAGAAGCAAGCACTCCCAGATGTTCATATCAGAATCGGTCCTTAGGTCTATGCCATGTGTTATTTCAGGTGATTCTAAAGGTTTCTTCTATTTGTTTTTCTAATCTTAAAAGTGAATATGCACCCAGCATAAATAGCATTATGCAGTCTTTGGACATCATCTTATTGGTGTTTCATCGTGTTTCTTTTAATGATTCGTTAGTGTCAAATTTTTTTAATTGTAATGGGACATTGGTTAACTGATAAAAATCTATTTTAAGCCATCATTTGGGTGAGATCGTCAAAATAATTATATCCACTAAATTATAAAGTGAGGTTGTTGAGTTTATCTAACACATATTATTGAAAACTCTTGTAAGTAATTATTATTCTGATGCTTTTAGTGTTTTCCATTGCATTACACCTCAAGAGGGTAACACTTTTCTATTTCTATTTAAATGTTTCTTTTAAATTACATCATTTTCTATGACGTGGTGTTTTCATGATCAAATGCTCCTCTTTCGTATTGACTTTATTGTTAATATCTTGAATGTATATATCTTATCAGTTATTCTTGAGGATTCTATTTGTCATTATTTTAGTCAATGATGTGAATTTTTTATATCCTTCAGTTGTTCAATATTATTACTCATGTCAGAGCATCCTTAGCCCCCATTTTCATTTCATGCTAGGTAGGTCAATAGACATTTAGATCCATAACAAGATCATACTACAGAGGAGAAACTAGGGCACTTCTGGTTTATAACATAACTAGATAGGGGTATCTCTATGTCGGCATAAGAGAGTTCGATATTGAGCGGTATTATCACGAACTGTTGGCTTGTCTTATCCAATATATTAATTTTTTTTTACTCCAATTTATACTCTCAAATTCAATCTTCGTATTGTTTGTAAGCATTGGTATGGGTACCTTTGATGGTTTTATATTTTTATGTTTTCATTTGTTGTCTCCTGATTGCAGTTAAATTCTTGTATCATGAATCCATACAAAATCCTTTTCTTTATTTTTTTATTTGATCTGGCATGAGACATTTAATCACCTTGCAAGATGGCTGGAGGATGCCCGTCAACATGTGAATCCCAACATGGTGATCATGATAAAAGGGAATAAATGTGATGTTGCTCATCGCGGTCAGCATGGAAGGAGATCATTTTGCAATGTAACATGGGATTCTGTTCTTAGAGGCTTCGGCAAGAACAACACAGAATGTTGAGTAGGTATGATCGCCTTGAGTTGATACACTAAACTGTTTTATGCTAGATTAGTGTTTTCTTGCAGGCCTTCTTTCGAACTACTGCAAAGATTCTTCAGAATATTCAGGAAGGTGTGTTTGATTTATCCAATGAGGTAAGAAGCACAAACCATTTACCTTATACATGAAATTTCTAACCTATTATATTTTATCTACTGATTACGTTATTTATTTTTTCAATAGGTCAACATGGATATGAATTTAAAAATGAAGATTCAACTCCACAGGTTGCTAATTTAGATTCTCCTACTTCGACTTGTGATTTTTAAAGACAAATTTGATGATGAATTTTTATTCATTTTTCAGTTGTTGGGTTAGCTAACATTCAGCTCTTTATCAGTATCTTATAACTCATATTTCAAATACTTTTTGAGTGTGTAAATGATATCTTTTCCACTGTCCATTCCTTTGACACTATCCAATGCTCTCTTTATCCATGTTTTTTTGAGTTATAATTATTCATTCATGTTGTGATTTATTATTTATTTGGAATAATAAAACTAGAATTTCATAATGTATTCTTCTTGGAACCTACAAATTATAATAGTGTAATGATTCTTATTTTCATTGTCTGTTCTTGTGATGTTTATTCATATCCAATCCTTTGTTTTTTTATTTTCAAAAATTTAATTATCCATTTGAATTGATTTTTTCATTGATATCATTGATATCTCCATCTTGAACACTTAACAAAAAATATTTATTCATGATTAATTCTACTAAATATTGTCATTTCTATGATGCCTCAAAAATTTCTCCACCCCACCAGTATTCTAATATCATGTTCCACTTATTTGTGATTTAAATATATACAATATTAATGTTCATTATTAACTTTTAATAATAGTTTTTTCATACTCAATGTAAGCATTTATTTATAGAGCCGTGCATACGCACGGGTGATGTACTAGTTAATAAAATAAGACCAACCAGTCTTTTGAAAGTTTGCGCGTTGAGAGGATTTGACAGAATCCTTGTACCTTCTTTCTCCTTCGCGAAGAACGCGAAGAACGCGAAGAACGTGAAGAACGCCGTCATCCGCGGAAATCGACGATGCTCCAATCCGAGACGTTCTTCCCCACCCCGATCTCCGATCACCAACCGATTGAGGTGAGTGATTTTGGGTTTCTTCTAAAAGTTCTTTTGGTTTAAAACGAAACACAGATTTAATTATTTATAATTTAAATCTGTTGTTCTTGGTCCGTTGAGTTCGTCGACTCAACGTCGGATTCCGCGACGACGTGACCCCTTCTCGCGACGACGCGACGATCCCCGTCTTCTGCGAAGAACGCTCACGTGCGACGACTACGAGGTAGGGATTTATTTTGGATTTTACCCCTTTTTATATTCCCGTAAAATGTTTCTCTAAAAAGTTAAAGAATCAGATTTGTGAACAATTTTAATTTTATTAAAATTGTTGTTTCCTGTGTGGAATAAAAATTCTCCCGTTGTTTATATCTAACGCGGAGGGTGCGGGCCAAACGAACACGGCCCGACGACCCTCCGTCGGTCTTCGTTCTTGTGCGGATTTGACGGGCGACGACGGAGCGTGCCGCAACGGAGGTTTGATGATTCCGCAGTGAAGAACGACTCCCGGGAGGAGCAACGGCGCAGATGGGAAGAAAATCGGGCCACCGGAGCGAATCCGACGGCCCGCGGAAGCCGGCGGCGGCGCGGGTCGCCGGCACAGCGGCGCCGGCACCCGGAACGCCGCCGGACGAGACCGCCGCGGCACCGGCCGCGGCGGCGGCGCTCGCGAGACGCGGCTGAAGCCGCGTCCGGTCGCCAGGGAGACACCCCGCGGGTGTCGCGGGGGTGTCACGCGGGGGCGGTGGCTCCCCCCCGCGTCACTCGGGACGCGGCTTCAGTCGCGTCCGGCTGTCTGGCCGACACCCCGCGGGTGCCGCAGGGGTGTCACGCGGGGCGGAGGCTCCCCCCGCGTCAGCCGCTCGGCCGAGCCGGGCCGGGCTGGCCGAGCCAGAACGGTCCGACCAGGTCGGACCGGGTTCGACCTACCCAAGGGGGGGTCGGGCCGGGTCGGCCCGGGCCCGGACCCCCCGTCTTCGGACGGTTTTCGTTCAAATGCCCGTAACTTGAGATACAGGCCTCCCAACTACTCGCCGTCAGCGGAAACGCGATCCTTGGATCGAGACGGTCGTTTCGGTATATCGCACTCAAGGTTTCGGAATACTTTGAGTTCGGCCGGGTTGGTTCGTACACGAAACCAACCGGGCCCTCGGAGCGGAAACGCTCATATATTGAGCTACGGACGTCCGATTGATGCGCCGTAAGCTTTGTTGATTTCCTCTAAGTGAGACGGATCTTTTGGAATACTCCGCCCCAGGTTTGGACACAAGTGGAGTACGGTCAGGTTGGTTCGTCCACGAAACCAATCGGGCCCTCAGAGCGGAAACGCTCATATCTTGAGCTACGGACGTCCGATTGACGCGCCGTCAGCTTTGTTTATTTCCTCTAAGTGAGAAGGATCTTTTGGAATACTCCTCCCGAGGTTTGGACACAGGTGGAGTACGGTCAGGTTGGTTCGTACACGAAACCAACCGGGCCTTCGGAGCAGAAACGCTCATATCTTGAGCAACGGACGTCCGATTGACGCGCCGTCAGCTTTGTTGAGTTCCTCTAAGTGAGACGGATCTTTTGGATCACTCCGCCCGAGGTTTGGACGCAGGTGGAGTACGGGTGGGTTGGTTTTGCCTTAAAAACCAACCGGGCCCCTGGGACGAAAAAGTCAATAACTCTCAGACCGGGCGTCCGATTGACGCGGTGTCTGCGACGTTGAGTTCCTGTTGACGATACGGAACTTTTGGATACATCAACTTCGGACTTTTTAACAGTTGATGTATCGGCCTCTCGGCTCGTGGAGCAGACCCTCCTGAATGAGCTTGCTGTGTGCGGGAACCCTAGTGCTGGCTGTGACTTCGACGACGGTGCAGAGATCCTCAGTGGACCGCGACGACGGTTGTGCAGAAATCCTCAGTGGACTGCGACGGTGAAGACAGCTGGTCTTGTATCCTATGTGGGTCCTAGCTGTGCTGGTCTTGTATCCTATGTGGGTCCTAGCTTAGATTATTCAATACTGGTCTTGTATCCTTTGTGGGTCCCAGTATAGTTGAATCAATGAAGACAGCTGGTCTTGTATCTTATGTGGGTCCTAGCTGTGCTGGTCTTGTATCCTATGTGGGTCCCAGCTTAGATGATTCAATACGGGTCTTGTATCCTATGTGGGTCCCAGTATAGTTGAATCAATGAAGACAGCTGGTCTTGTATCCTATGTGGATCCTAGCTGTGCTGGTCTTGTATCCTATGTGGGTCCCAGCTTAGATGATTCAATACTGGTCTTGTATCCTATGTGGGTCCCAGTATAGATGAATCAATGAAGAGTGCTGGTCTAGTATCCTATGTGGGTCCCATCTTAGATGACTCAGTGCTGGTCTTGTATCCTATGTGGGTCCCAGCCGTGCTGGTCTTGTATCCTATGTGGGTCCCAGCATAAACGAAACAATGAGGACGACTGGTCTTGTATCCTATGTGGGTCCCAGCTTAGATGATTCAGTATCTATGTCTGATCATCTCTTTCACCTTTTCGATGATGTATACATGTGTGAGCTGAATCTTGCGTTACTCTCCTTTGTGGATTGTGTTGAGCTATCTTGTGTGGATTTATTGTTTACTCTCCTTTGTGGATTGTGTTGAGCTATCCTGTGTGGATTTACTGTTTACTCTCCTTTGTGGATTGTGTTGTGCTATCCTGTGTGGGTATACGTTTTTCTTTCCTTTGTGGACTGGGCTGTGCTTGGGCTCGGATGTTGGAGCCGAACGGGAATTGATGACTTAGGTATATGTATGGGCATATACCTAAGTAGTGTCGGTTGTTACTTCGTGATTGTATCTTTCCTTTGTGGATTATCCTTTGTGGATTTCGGGAGACCTTAGGTGGTCTTGGGGTCTCTATTGAGTAGCTTACACTCACCCCTGCACGGGCTATGCCCGCACTTCATGGTGTTGTTTGCAGACGACGGACAGCGCTGATCTTGGTGGAGGCGTGCGGAGCAGGACGGTACCTAGAGGTGGACCACTGGGCGGGACGTACTCGGAGCGGTCAGGTGGACCCGAGGAGCAGTGGAGGCTATCTTTGACCACCCTTCAGGTGGGACTTCCAGAGGACGGCTCGACGCTGCAGCTTTTCTTTTCAGTTTTTGTTTTTCCTTTCAGTTGTACTTTACAGTTGGGCTTGTATTTCGGGCCCCTTTTACTTTCAGCACAGCTTGTACCATTTTTACTTAGTGTTTACTTTTCCTCTTGCTTACTCTGTGGTGCTTGTTTACTTTTCAAAGGCAATGCCTTCCCTTTTTGTTGGGATTTACGCCTTGGTGCTAGTCGCCAGCCCCTGGCCTATGGAAGGCGGGCTTGGGGTAGTCACGGCACGGGCCCCGAGGACGGGTCGTGACAAATTGGTATCAAAGGCGGTCGGTTCTACCGCAGACTCTGATCTTTCTTCTATGTGAAGCAATAGTGTTTATCGTATTGGGTGTGGTTATCAGTCCAGGGAGTCCAGTGTTGGTGCGGTGGCCGACGTATCCGTACACTAGGACTCTGACTTCTGATTTCCGACTTAATGCACGAAAACATTGATTGCATGTGTGTTTCAAGTTTTCTTTGTGATTACTTGTGTCAGCTCACCAGGTATACTGTTCTGACCATGGTGCACTTGTTTCCTTTTCAGGATGGCCCCACGACGGCAGCCCGCTAGGGTTCCGAGAGTGGAGCGTGATGAGAGCCCACTGAGCGATGAGGCCTCGGTGCAGGGCTCCTTGTCAGTAGAGGCACCGGCGGTACCTTTACCCGCCGAGCCACCGATGCTTCCCGCCACGACCGCTGACGATGCACATCGCCTTGGAGATCTGCATGAGTTCCAACACCAGCGACCACCCAGGTTTCGTGGGGAGACAGACCCCCAGGCAGCCGAGGACTGGCTGGAGGCGGTCGTGCGAGTTTTCAGGTTAGTGAGGACACCACCAGACCTCATGGTGATCCTCGCAGCGAGCCTCCTGCATGTGGCAGCAGGCAGATGGTGGAGCTTGATGCTCTATGTGCACAACGAGACATATCTTCTCTAGACGGACTTTGAGAGCATCTTCCGCTCCGAGTTCATCCCAGCCACCCTCAGTGCGGTGCGCATCCGAGAGAAGCTACAGCTACGGCAGGGCAGTATGACAGTGGCCCAGTACTCGGCGAGATTTACTGATCTCTCGTGCTACTCCACAGATATGGTACGTGACCCGTTCTTCCGGGCCCGGACCTTCGAGCAGGGACTGAGGCACGAGATCAGGGCTTCGATGATCTCCCTCAACATTCTGACACAGGCAGAGGTGTTGGAGAGAGCCCTTCTAGTGGAGAGTTTTCTCGCCGAGCAGGCTCCAGTGACAGGGCCCTCCGCAGGACGGCCAGTAGTAGGGTCTTCTGCAGCTGGTAGTAGACAGGTGACGCAGAGGTCCAAGCGGGCCAGACCATCAGATGGGCAGTCTTAGGATGAAGATTCGGTTGTGCGGGGCACCCGAAGGAGAGCCAGCTACACGAGGGGAAAGCATTGCTACGCATGCAGCGGGTGAGGTCACATGGCTCGAGGTTGCCCGACTCGTCTTGCAGATGAGTAGCAGGTGGTAGAGGGACCTCCCAGATAGAGGTTCGGCCACAGTGGTCCGCAGGGTGCAGGCGGACAAGGCAGAGGAGCTGGCCGAGTAGCTGATGGTGGGAGACACTTTGAGGTGTTGCCACCACCACCACCAGGAGGTCCACCCCGACCGCAGGGAGTTGGTGGATATGGGAGAGCTCAGCTTCAGGAAGCTGAGGCCTTCGATCATGGAGCTCTGGGAGCAAATGGACAGGAGCAGAACTAGTGGATACGTGCTTTTTTACTTCTAGTTCCTTGTTGCTATTGTGTAGCGTCTTTGTATTATGAGCTGCAATAATAAAAGACGCATACCTTTGTGATGTTTTCATTCCTGTCCTCTTTTGTGTTGTTACTAAGAGGTTCCAGTTTTGACTGTTGACTTGACCCTCACTTGTGAGGCATCTACTGGAGGAGACCCAGTTACCACACACTGATACCGACAGTGTGACTCAACCCTTGGAGGCGAGAGTAACAGTTGGATCTCTTGGTAGTAGCGTCGAGGCCTTATGACGTCATCCTTGGTATGGATTAGTATCATCCATGTCGGGATTGACTGTTTTAGGCAAAGGAAGTGGTTCATCCAGGGGATGAGACCAGATTTCTCTTATCGGCAAAGAAGAATCTTAGAAGCTCTTGTGGGACTGGAGACGCTCCAGGCCATGACAGAGAAGGTCCAAGTCAACCAGGAGCGGATGAGGATAGCACAGAGCCGGCAGAAGTCATATGCTGACAGGAGGCGGAGGCCACTAGAGTTCGAGGATGGCGATCACGTCTTCTTGCGGGTCTCACCTCGACGTGGTTTGCGGAGATTTGGCCGAGGCGGCAAGTTGTCTTCACGCTTCATCGGGCCTTTCCAGGTCCTCAGCAGGATTGGCGAGGTGGCTTATCGCCTGGGTCTGCCACCTCAGTTGCACCGGGTGCACGAAGTCTTCCACGTATCTCAGCTGAGGAGATACGTGCACGACCCGACACACATCATTGACCATGGGGAGCTAGACGTGGATAATGGGGTGACTTTTGCGGAGGTCCCAGTGGAGATCGAGGATCGACAGGAGCGGGTCCTACATGGATGATCGATTCCTCTAGTGCACTTCAGATGGCAGCACGGGAACCTCCAGGGAGCACATGGGGCGGGAGGCTCAGATGCGTGCTCAGTACCGCCTTTGTATCCCTAGTTTGTGTTGAAGCTTTACGGGGACGTAAAGCCCTGTGGTGGGAGTAATGTAAAGACCTGTAAATTTCAAGGAAATTTTTTTCTTAATTTTCTTTGGAATTTTACAAGAGCGCAGTTTCTGACGGCACCTGATTCCGAGGCCTGGTGTGCCCGGAATCATTTTCCGAATTTTGGCTCGGGTACGTTCAGTGAACGGACGAGCGAGTTTTTCTAACTTTTGAACCGGTGCACGGAATCGAATTCTGAGGGCACCGATGAAATCGCAGCGCCGATTATCGCTTAGAAACGCCTCTTCCGGAGTTGCGTTTGCTCGGGTGTGGTTTTTAATTTTCGGGCTTAAAGTTAAGAAATAAAATAATTTTATGACAACTTTATTTTATTTCACTTAAGCCACTTGGAAGCCACTTGAAGCCACTTAAAAGTGGCTTAAACTGAGTTGATCCGGATAGGATACTATCCAGAAAATATCCTACCCCCTCAGTAGGATATTTGTGAGGTGGGGCCCGCACGAGCCCCGCCGTTTCTTTCCGCTAAGTAACGCACCCGCGAAAACCCATCATTATGAAAGTCAACTGACGCGTTTTCTTAATTTCTTAACAGCCCATTTAATTGGGCGGTTTATTTCGTAAATTAAATGAGCTGTTTCTTTCGTTGAATTAATTCAACTAATTGATGGGTCGTTACTTCTCCTTTTTTTCGTGTGCTGGCATATTAATAAAATAAGACCAACCAGTCTTTTGAAAGTTTGCGCGTTGAGAGGATTTGACAGAATCCTTGTACCTTCATTCTCCTTCGCGAAGAACGCGAAGAACGTGAAGAACGCCGTCATCCGTGGAAATCGATGACACTCCAATCCGAGATGTTCTTCCCCGCCCCGATCTCCGATCACCAACCGATTGAGGTGAGTGATTTCGGGTTTCTTCTAAAAGTTCTTTTTGGTTTAAAACGAAACACAGATTTAATTATTTATAATTTAAATATGTTTTTCTTGGTCCATTGAGTTCGCCGACTCAACGCCGGATTCCGCGACGACGCGACGCCTTCCCGCGACGACGCGACGATCCCCCTCTTCCGCGAAGAACGCTCACGCGCGACGACTACGAGGTAGGGATTTATTTTGGATTTTACCCCTTTTTATATTCCCGTAAAATGTTTCTCTAAAAAGTTAAAGAACCGGATTTGTGAACAATTTTAATTTTATTAAAATTGTTGTTTCCTGTGTGGAATAAAAATTCTCCCGTTGTTTATATCTAACGCGGAGGGTGCGGGCCAAACGAACAAGGCCCGACGACCCTCCGCCGTTCTTCGTTCTTGTGCGGATTTGACGGGCGACGACGGAGCATGCCGCAACGGAGGTTTGGTGATTCCGTAGTGAAGAACGAGTCCCGGGAGGAGCAACGGCGCAGACGGGAAGAAAATCGGGCCACCGGAGCGACTCCGACGGCCCGCGGAAGCCAGCGGCGGCGCCCGGCGCGCCGCCGGACGAGACCGCCGCGGCATCGGCCGTTGCGGCGGCGCTGGCGGACCGCGGATGAAGCCGCGTCCGGTCGCTAGGGAGACACCCCACGGGTGTCGCGGGGGTGTCACGCGGGGGCGGCGGCTCCCCCCCGCGTCACTCGGGACGCGGCTTCAGCCGCGTCCGGCTGTCTGGCCGACACCCCACGGGTGCCGCGGGGGTGTCACGCGGGGCGGCGGCTCCCCCCGCGTCGGCCGCTCGGCCGCTCGGCCGAGCCGGGTCGGGCTGGCCGAGCCAGACCGGTTCGACCGGGTCGGACCGGGACGGACCGGGTCGGACCGGGTTCGGCCGACCGAGGGGGGGTCGGGCCGGGTCGGCCCGGGCCCGAACCCCCCATCTTCGGACGGTTTTCATTCAAATGCCCGTAATTTGAGCTACGGGCCTCCCGACGACTTTCCGTCAGCGGCAACGCGATCCTTGGATCGAGATGGTCATTTTGGTATATTGCACTCAAGGTTTCGGAATACTTTGAGTTCGGCCGGGTTGGTTCGTACACGAAACCAACCGGGCCCTCGGAGCGGAAACGCTCATATCTTGAGCTACGGACGTCCGATTGACGCGTCGTCAGCTTTGTTGATTTCCTCTAAGTGAGACGGATCTTTTGGCATACTCCGCCCAAGGTTTGGACATAGGTGGAGTACGGTCTGGTTGGTTCGTACACGAAACCAACCGGGCCCTTGGAGCGGAAACGCTCATATCTTGAGCTACGGACGTCCGATTGACGCGCCGTGAGCTTTGTTGATTTCCTCTAAGTGAGACGGATCTTTTGGCATACTCCGACCGAGGTTTGGAAATAGGTGGAGTACGGTCAGGTTGGTTCGTACATGAAACCAACCGGGCCTTCGGAGCGGAAACACTCATATCTTGAGCTACGGACGTCTGATTGATGCGCCATCAGCTTTGTTGAGTTCCTATAAGTGAGACGGATCTTTTGGCTCACTCCGACCGAGGTTTGGACGTAGGTGGAGTACGGGCGGGTTGGTTTTTCCTTAAAAACCAACCGGGCCCCTAGGACGAAAAAGCCAATAACTCTCAGACCGGGCGTCCGATTGACGCGCCGTCTGCGACGTTGAGTTCTTGTTGACGATATGGAACTTTTGGATACATCAACTTCGGACTTTGTAACAGTTGATGTATCAGCCTCTCGGCTCGTGGAGCGGACCCTCCCGAACGAGCTTACTATGTGCAGGAACCCTAGTGCTGGCTGTGACTTCGACGACGGTGCAGAGATCCTCAGTGGACCGCGACGACGGTTGTGCAGAAATCCTCAGTGGACTGCGACGGTGAAGACAACTGGTCTTGTATCCTATGTGGGTCCTAGCTGTGCTGGTCTTGTATCCTATGTGGGTCCCAGCTTAGATGATTCAATACTGGTCTTGTATCTTATGTGGGTCCCAGTATAGTTGAATCAATGAAGATAGCTGGTCTTGTATCCTATGTGGGTCCCAGCTTAGATGATTCAATACTGGTCTTGTATGCTATGTGGGTCCCAGTATAGTTGAATCAATGAAGACAGCTGGTCTTGTATCCTATGTGGGTCCTAGCTGTGCTGGTCTTGTATCCTATGTGGGTCCCAGCTTAGATGATTCAATACTGGTCTTGTATCCTATGTGGGTCTTGGTATAGATGAATCAATGAAGAGTGCTGGTCTAGTATCCTATGTGGGTCCCATCTTAGATGACTCAGTGCTGGTCTTGTATCCTATGTGGGTCCCAGCCGTGCTGGTCTTGTATCCTATGTGGGTCCCAGCATAAACGAAACAATGAGGACGGCTGGTCTTGTATCCAATGTGGGTCCCAGCTTAGATGATTCAGTATCTATGTCTGATCATCTCTTTCACCTTTTCGATGATGTATACCTGTGTGAGCTGAATCTTGTGTTACTCTTCTTTGTGGATTGTGTTGAGCTATCCTATGTGGATTTACTATTTACTCTCCTTTGTGGATTGTGTTGAGCTATCCTGTCTGGATTTACTGTTTACTCTCCTTTGTGGATTGTGTTGTGCTATCCTGTGTGGGTATACGTTTTGCTTTCCTGTGTGGACTGGGTTGTGCTTGGCCTCGGACGTTGGAGCCGAACGGGAATTGATGACTTAGGTATATGTATGGGCATATACCTAAGCAGTGTCAGTTGTTACTTCGTGATTGTATCTTTCCTTTGTGGATTATCCTTTGTGGATTTCGGGTGACCTTCGGGAGTCTCGGGGTCTCTACTGAGTAGCTTATACTCACCCCTGCACGGGCTATGCCCGCACTTCGTGGTGTTAGTTGCAGACGACAGACAGCGCTGATCTTGGTGGAGGCGTGCGGAGCAGGACGGTACCTGGAGGTGGACCACTGGTCGGGACATACTCAGAGCGGTCAGGTGGACCCGAGGAGCAGTGGAGGCTATCTGTTCCCACCCTTCAGGTGGGACTTCCAGAGGACGGCTCGACGCTGCAGCTTTTCTTTTCAGTTGCTGTTTTTCCTTTCAGTTGTACTTTACAGTTGGGCTTGTATTTCCGGCCCCTTTTACTTTCAGCACAACTTGTACCGTTTTTACTTAGTTTTTACTTTTCTGCTTGCTTACTCTGGGGTGCTTGTTTACTTTTCAAAGGCAATGCCTTCCCTTTTTGTTGAGATTTACGCCTTGGTGCTAGTCGCCAGCCCCTGGCCTATGGAAGGCGGGCTTGGGGTAGTCACGGCACGGGCCCCGAGGACGGGTCGTGACAGAGGTGCTTCCTCTGTGGGAGCCATGGACATCTCCGGAATCAGTGCCTGGACCGAGTACAGTCCGGCAGTGGCAGACAGGCCCAGTACCCGCCCCAGCAGCAACTTCCAGCTAGGCCCTTCCAGCAGCAGCAGTAGGGTCAGCAAGCTCCCACTCCTCCGAGAGCAGACGTTGTAGGAGGAGGCCGATCTCAGGGTGCTCCTCAGCGACCTCGACCAGGGCGTGGTCGGAGAGGTGGCCGACAGCCAAGAGGCAGAGGAGCTGGGGTGTGGGCAGTTTCACGCTGCGGAGCCAGTAGTCCCAGCAGGACTGGAGGTCATTCGAGGTACGATCAGTTTGTTTAGCACCCTTGCTTATGCCTTGTTTGATACCGGAGCTTCGCACTCCTTCGTTGCACCCAGTCTAGCCCGTGCTTTGGGTCTAGATGCTTAGAGACTTCCAGTGCCCCTGGTGCTGAGCACACTAGTCGGAGGTCAGACCGACTTGTTATATTTTTGTCGAGGATGCAGACTGATGATAGGGCCACATCAGTCGGTCAAGGATCTACTACTGCTACAGATACAGCCATACGATGTCATCCTAGGCATCGACTGGCTGTTCTCTGTGTGTCCCATCAACGACTTATTCTGAGGAAGGGTTGTGTTCTCAGACTTGGGCGGTCGACGTACTACTTTCACTGGTGGGTGGAGCAGTCAGAAGGGTAGTAGGTGAGAGGAACCCCTCTTCTCCTTGTTAGTCGAGCTGTTAGTAGAGTCAGTGGACGCTGAGATGGTGGAGGTTCTAGGAATCGTCAGTGAGTTTATAGACATCTTCCCTGAGGAGGTTACGACTCTACCCCCTCGACGTAATATTGAGTTTGGGATAGATTTGCAACATGGTGCTTGTCCAAAGTCGATGGCTCCTTACCAGATGGCACATTCAGAGATATGGGAGTTGTGGATTCAGATTGGCGATCTGATGAAGAGGGGTTATGTTCGACCAAGTGCGTCACCTTGGGTAGCTCCAGTCTTGTTCGCAAAGAAGGAATATGGTGGTCTCAGGTTGTGCATAGACTACAGGAGGCTGAATCATGTGATGATCAAGAATCACTACCCTCTTCTGAGGATAGAAGATCTTTTAGACCAGCTGAAATGGGAAGGGTGGTTCTCGAAGATTGATCGGTGGTCTGGGTATCACCAGTTGAGAGTGAAAGAGGGTGACATCCTGAAGAAGGCGTCCAGATGCAGATATGGACACTTTGAGTTCATAGTCATGCATTTCGGTGTTACGAACACCCCGACTGTGTTCATGGGTCTTATGAACTCCATCTTTCGGGAGTACCTGGATCGGTTCGTAGTCATGTTCATCGACAATATCCTGATCTATTCAAGATCGGAGGAGGACCACACGGAGCACCTGAGGACGGTTTTGGAGGTCCTCCGACAGCACCATCTCTATGGGAATTTGTCGAAATGGAGGTTATGGACGTGAGAATTACACTTTCTCGGGCATGTAGTGTCTGAACAGGGGGTAGTGGTGGACCCATCAAAGGTTGATGCAGTTTTTTCTTGGGCAGCACCCAAAAATGTGGCAGAGGTTCATAGTTTCCTCAGGCTAGCAGATTACTATCGGAGGTTCGTACCCAACTTCTCCCGAGTTGCAGCCCCTTTGATAGCCTTGACCAAGAAGGACCAGGTTTTCCTGTGGAGTGAGAAGTGTGAGGCAGCCTTCAGCTATCTGAAGGAGAAGCTGGTTAGTGCCCCAGTGCTGAGACTACCAGAAGAAGGGGTGGCGTATGAGGTGTTCTGTGATGCTTCAGGGAAAGGCCTCAGATGTGTGTTGATGCAGCGACAAGGGGTGATCTCTTATTGGTCTAAGAAGCTACGCCCTCATGAATGTAATTATTCCACCCACGACCTGGATCTTGCAATGGTCATTTTTGCACTAAAGTTATGGTAGAATTACCTCATCGAAGAACACTTTGTGGTTTTCACGGATCACAAAATCATGATGTATATCTTCTCCCAGCGGGACCTAAACTTGCGACAGCGAAGGTGGGCGGAGTTCCTCCAGGATTACGACTTCAAGATTTCCAACACTTTAGGGAAGGGTAATGTAGTGGCCGATGCCTTGAGCAGAAGATCGTAGAAGCATGCAGTCCGAGAGTCAGCAGATTCCTGGAAGGTGATGGAGGAGTTGGCTGCCTTGCACCTGGATGTGAGGACGGATGGCGATAGAGGTTTCCTATATCAGATGATAGTGCAGTCTTATCTGTTGCAGCAAGTGGAGGAGTCTTGGTGGGGAGACCCAGAGTATGAAGTGATGTGTGACTGAGTTGACCAAAACAATGATTTGGAAGGGTAGACGGAGGATGGTCAAAACCGGATGCTTTTTTGAGGAAAGTTTTTTGTTCCAGAGGCGATGTGTGGCGAGGTCCTTAGTGAGTTCCACAACTCACCCCTAGCGGTACACCCAGAAGTTTCCAAGATGTACCAGGGTCTGAAGAGACAGTTCTGGTGTCCTAGAGTAAAGTGAGCGGTGACAAAGTTTGTAGCCATGTGCCTAGTGTGTCAGCAGGTGAAGGCTAAACATCGTGTTCCAGGTTGCCTGCTGTAGTCTCTAGATGTCCCTGAGTGGAAGTGGGAGGACATATCGATGGATTTATTCACGAGACTACCCAAGGTTCAAGGGGGGTACGATGCTATCTGGGTAGTAGTGGACCGGTTGACGAAGTTGGCCCACTTTTTGGCGATTAAGGAGTCAAGTGCAGTGGATACTTTGGCACAAAGATACATGGATGAGGTGGTGCGGTTGCATGGAGTTCCGAGATCCATAGTCTCAGATTGGGATGCATGGTTTACCACACGAGTCTGGAGAGGATTGTAGCATGCTTTTGGCACCCAGCTACATCTTAGCACTGCTTTCCATCCCAATACAGATGGACAGACAAAGCACACCATCCAGACCTTGGAGGATATATTGCGGGCATGTGTTCTTGACTCAGGAGGATCATGGGTGCGACACTTACCTTTGATAGAGTTCGCCTAAAATAATAGCTATCACTCCACCATTGGTATGGCCCTATTTGAAGCCTTGTACGGGAGGCCATGCCGCTCCACTGTGTGTTGGACCGAAGTCGGAGAGGTGGGAACTCTTGTCCCGGAGGTTGTGCAGAGCACAAAGGAGAAGGTTCAGCTTATACGGGAAAGGATAAAGGCAGCCCAGGACTGACAGAAGTCATATGATGATACTAGGAGAAGGAACTTGGAGTTTGAGGTTGGAGACCATGTGTTCTTGAAGGTCTCCCCTCGGCGTGGAAAACGGAGGTTCGGTAAGGGGAGTAAGCTTTATCCCAGGTTCATCGGACCCTTCAAGGTATTGTGGTGGGTCAGTGAAGTGGCTTATCAGCTAGCGTTACCACCGCTATTACTGAGGATACATGACGTCTTCCATGTGTCCCAGCTTCGTCGGTATCTGCACGAAGATTCACACGACCTCGACTGGGGAGAGCTAGAAATCGAGGACGATGTGACCTTTGTGGAAAGACCAGTGATGATCGAGGATCGTGAAATGGAGGTTCTTCATGGGAAAACCATTCCCTTGGTTCGTTTGTTATGGAGACATGGTGGGCTTGAGGAGAGTATATGGGAGAGGGAAGCACATATGCGTGCCCAGTACCCAGAGTTGTTTTGAGTTTTGTATTTTTCTATTTATACTTATTTTGGTGGAGTGTTTTACCTTGTTGACTATGAAATATGTGGTTTTTCTTTCCTCTGAATGTGTGTGAAAAGTTGTGGCTATGGGGAGGGGAGGACCCGACCCCTAATCAAGACGCATTAAGGTGGATACGATTAAACTCATGCGGGAGAGTCAGTGCCGCCCAAAGTAGATAGTATCTTGACATGGGGAAGGGACTCCCCAACCCAAATGACTGGGAAGTCTAACATGGTGTGTTTCTTGGTTCTTGAGAGGGAGGAGTTTTTAGTTAGCAATGAGGTTCAATCCTGAGAGGTATCTTTCGAGGTGGTTGTTCGGACCCCCTCTTTCCTCATGGTTCGTTTTGATTCTTGAGGGTGAAAGTAGTTTGAGAGGTATCTGATGTAATGGACCAGGTTGTTGGAGGTCCATTACTTAGTAAAAATCTGATGTTTGAGGTGTTCTGGGTGGTCTGGGAGGTCATCCCAACTTATCGGTGAAGTTTGACCCATGCTAGGCCTATCGGTGGACCTAACCTAACCCCCACGGGTTTTCCAGTAGCGCCTCCTTTAGTGCAAATTGGGTTTTAAACCCTGTTTTGTCCCCTTTAAGCTTGTTTTAAAGCCCAGTAATGCCCATAAATAGCATTTAATTAAATTTTTAATGAGTGTTAAACCACCCCCAAAGGTGAGGACCCCTTTAATGATGTGTGGGGATGCGTGGTCAACCTACGAACCTGCTCCTTACGTGTTTTTGCGTTCTTATCTCTACCATCCCCGGGCCTTATAGACTAAAGGGTTATCCCTGGGTTTCTTTTTCTCGATCACCCTCCCATTGATACACTTGCCCGTCCTTGAGTTCCTAAGGCCCCACCCCTACAAATCGCACATCTTCTGTTCCTGTCGCGTGAAGATAAACTTCAATCGTCGATCAATCATGTAGGGGTTTCACCTTCGTCTCTCCTTTATGTGTATCTTGCGGGGTGGGTGTGCATTTGATTCTATAGAATTGGATGAACCAAACCTTAATGAAGATAATAAATAGATTCTAAAGAATGAAGGGGGAGGGGTGTGATAGATTATTCTTCTTTGTTTTATGATCTTCCATGATTAATGATTTCTGAATTGTGCGAGCTTACGCCTACTGAAAATCCTGGTCGTTTGTGGTCTTTCTCTATGAACTAATGAACCCTTACCTCTGGTGTTTAAATGGATTGTATTTGGTTGTGAACCCTTATTGTGTAATGTAATTTGGTTAATTACGTACATCTATCTAAATAAATTGAAAGCACTATGATCAATATTTTCTGTTATAACCCCGGTTAAAGTACAACAAAGTTGAAATCATGGAGTGTGTTAAATATTTTAATTCTGAAAATACCGGCATGGGCCTGCTTTGTTTTGATGGTGGTGGTTGGGTTGTTTTTCCTTAATGGGACGATTGCAGGGTGATGTGGGTGGGGATGGGATCCCCTGTTATGGATTCGCTGGTAATTAATTTGAGGTTGCGTGGTTACTTTTCTTATATCACGAATTGGGGTGGAATCCTCTGTTGTTGAGGAACCGTTGGATCCTGGTTTTGGGAACATGGGGTAGTATCTTACCTTGTGCTTATGCTTTCTAGTTTCCCAAGTAGGTGCATAAACTCATCTAAATATTTACTAAACATGAAAACAGGGATGAGACAAATGGGTTTTGGTTTGGTGTGAGTTGTGACTTGGACATGGGTGCTGATTTTGTTCCTTAGGTTGGCTGAAGAAAAACCTAGATTTGGGTGAGTGCTTGTTACCTATACATATACTTGTAGTTTTTGTGTTTCTTATTTTTGCCCCACCCAAGTTGAGTAATTAGTGCCGAACACCCCCATTTCATGGGGGAGGGTGTTTTTTCCAACACTTTTATGAGTGGATGGTTATTAGATCCTTTTCTGCTCCCTTTCTCGGATAGCCCAAGTATCTTCGGGCTAGCTGTGATGGCCTGAGGTCCATTATTAGCCCAAGAATCTTTGCGCGGGGTGGTTGCGGTGTTTGGCCTAGGTGTTTGCGGGCAAGTTGTTTCTGAAGTGTCTTCAGGATGAGGCCCAGGTGTCTTCGGGTGTGGCAGTAGTTGTTCTGACCTAGGTGTTTGCAGGTATGGTTGTGTATGGTGGTTGTGGCCCAGGTGTATGCGGGCAGGATAGTGGTTATGGCCTAGGTGTGTGCGGGCGAGGCTTGGCAGTGGGACTACGGTGAGGTTATGTCCCAGGTGTGTGTGGGCGGGTGTGGCAGTGGGATTGTGATGAGAATGGAGGGATTGGTCTGATGTTTAGGATGTCTATAGTAACCAGTGGGAAAGCAGCACGGGGTACCCAAACATCTATGTGCTATTATTATATTTTACTTGACTTACGTTATTTGGGGAGAGTGCCTTTGTGAGGATTGGGTGGTTAGTTTCCTTGTTAAGTGCTTGGTTATCTCTTTTCTCACAGGGAATTAGTATGCCTCCCCACTTCTGCACGAGTGCTTTGGGTTTTTCTCTACTGAGTATACTTATATGCTCACCCTACATATATAAAACTATTTTCAGGTTTCCAGGAGGACTTTGGGGATTGCGCGGGACCATACTATCGCAGGACCTTTGGGATAGTTACAGTTCCTGTTTTTCTTTCTTTGGTACTTTACCTTTGTAGTCACTTTGTACTTTGTGGTATTTACTTTTGGAACATGCATATGGGAATGGTTTGTTTTGGATTTACTTGCACTTTTAGTTTTGGTATTATAGGATTTACTATCTTATCTCCAATCCTATTAAAATAAAAAGGGTAATGCCTTCCATTTAGTGAGTGATTCTATACCCTTGGTGCTGGTCACCACTCCGGGACCTATTGAAGGTGGGTTTAGGGGGTCATTATCTCTCCTTCAACTTAAATAAGGAAGGGCCTAGCAATTTTCTGACCCTTCCCTCCTTTTGGTGAAGGAGGGTCGTGACAAGAAATGACAAGTATATCCAATGGTCATGGATATCCTTATAATAATTCTCCCAAAGATTCATGGAAACTCCATTATTGGTCTGATATGGGGTTTTCAACGAAATAAGACACGGAAGTTGGGAGAATTAGGTGAGAGATGATGAACAAACATAAGAATAGAGAAACCGTTTCTAACGAACCCACATTTTTTCAGCCCCAACACAAGGGGGGGTTTTCTAATCATGATAAAAAGGATAAGAAACTTACTAAAATTCATAAGAGAGTTCATTAAAATAGAAAATATAAGTATCAGAAGCACAACAAAAATACAGATAACAAGTACTCCAAAACCTTCCTCTCACAAAAAAAAACTTAGTTCACATCCCCTCTCTTCTCCTCTCTCGAATCCTCTCCTTATCTAGGATCACCCCTAGGGTCTTCTCAGTCAGAAATGACATTTTTCTAGTTTCCCAAAAGCAAGTATAAAGGGGAACACCGGGTCAAGGATTTAGTGAAAAGTGAAAATCTAAAAGGAGAAGGCTGTAGTGGTCCACACGGTTTTGGGTGCATGGTTTGGTTGACCATATGCCAACCGTGTGGAAGTCTCTATCTCAAATACTTAAGTCCACATGGTTTTCCAGAATGGGACGTATGGTTTGGGTAAGTCTTGCACCAACCATGCAGATGTCTCTGTCTATATGTGCATGTCTCGCACGGTTTCTCTAAAGGTCCGCATTGTTTTGGTAAGTCGTGCGCCAACCGTGTGGATCTCTGCCAATGGAATCTTCTCCTGTACGGTTTGAACACAGTTTGGATAACCATGCAGCGGTCATGCAGGTTTCCTTTCTCTTTTAAATTCCTGAAATCGCTCGTCCTTCATGTCTCGATGCTTGATCTGGGTAACTCCAATCTGGCATAGTCTGGGGAAAAGGGTCCAAAAGTCTCCAATTCCCTTCTAAATCTCCAAAATTCATATACTTCCCGCTTCATCCTCTAGTGACTGAAAAATCCTATTAAGTAACATCAAACTTATGAAATCCATGCAAAAACCATCCACAAAAACCATTTTATAGATATTAAATAAAGTGGAAATTCCTTATACATAGCAGTGCATCGCACAACAATGCCTGCACTAGCGAATGACCCCGCAGCCTCTTCCCATGCTCGACCTCCAACCCACATGCTCGAGCTCCACCTTTCCCTCCACCCTTCCACCGCATTGCAGTGGACTAATCTTGAACTTGCCCTCTCCCTCCCACAGATCCATAGTGAAACAATCTCTTGAGGCCACCCCTGCATGGCCCCTTGCTTCCCTCTCCAGGTGCACAGCACCGCGTGCCGATGCTGCACCCCGTGATCCCATGACCACCTCCCTCTTTACCCACAGAGGCATTCTAAGTAGCGCGTGACCTACCAGAATAGCCGTCGTCACCTTTCCCGTCCTGCAGCTTCCCTCCGTAGTGGCAAAACTAGCACAAAACCCTGCCTCTCTTTGCCTCCTCGAGCGTCGGACCACCATGGACACCCCCCTTATCACATATGGTGAGCCATAACCCACATTAGCCTCCTTGTACAACCTTCACGAGCCACCTCTGAACCTGTACACAGCTTGGCTGCAGTGTCTTCTTGGGCAAGGTAATCCCTTATTGCTCCACCTAGACCAGACCAGCCTTAAAATAGGCATTAGGGGGTATGCCCAGCCCGGAACGGGCTTGGGCAGACCTGTCCAACCCAGAATGCCCCTACACGAGGTTGGTACTGCCAAGAATGGGCCTGTGCAGGTTCTCCCTGACCCGCGTAGGCCATTACCGAAGTTATATGGGCCCAAGTTATTTAATTTAATCAAAAAATTAATTAAAATAATTAATTTAATCAAAAAATTAATTAAATTAATTAATTTAATTACAGTTGATAATTAAATTAATTAAATATTAATTTTGGTTATTAAAATTTATGCGGCGTAATTAATTTATTTTTTATTAATTAAATTAGTTAATTAATATAATTTTAGTTTTAAAATTAATTTGATTAAATGGGACCGAATGATGTATTAATATTGAATTAAAATTAGAGTGAAATTTTAATTCAATAAAATAATTCCCTCAAGTTTATATTAATTCAATTTTAATTTTTATTATATATTTATTTGATATACGCGTGTTTAATGCGTATATGACTAATCATGAGCTGAGACCAACCAATGCATGTTTCGTTTTTTTTATTTAATTATTTATTTATTGCAGTGGTTTTGTTATAATTAGTTTCATTAAATAAAAAGACGATATGTGTGTCATCTCAAGTATCATTATATGTATAAGGGCCTATGCGCCCATTGTCAGAGTTGTATTTTTACTCCCGAGATCCCTTCGCCTGCGTGCGAGTACAGTTGTATAATGATGAGACAAGGTATGATGCACTTCACAGAAAGTAACGGTGACGCACCAGACATGAGTTGGATACCTTGGATGAGCAGACATTGCTATTCAAGTTGTAACCCACATGACTAAAGGTACTTACTCATAGGGTTTCAGTTGGCCCATTATTCACTCAACGGATCAACCAATAGTATCGACTTATGATCAGGTGTTCATTTTGTTTTGCATGGTTTATTATTTTTGTGCATGTGTAGTTTATTGAACGATCATATAGAATAATAATAAACAAGAATGAAAGATAAAATGAGCATGTGATGTGATTAAATTAATCTTTATTTCATGATCAGTTGTGAGTGAGATCACATAGTACGTGATTATAAAAATAGAAAATGATTTCTTTCATCAAATTAAAAAATAAAAAAAAAAACCTCAAAAATATATTAAGTCATAATTGCCTTCCATCATTCAAATTTAGACAAAATCAGTTGTTTGAGGTGTCGGTCGTGCCATAGATGAGGATGCCTCTTATTACTGGGGAGTCCTTATAAGAATGATGGGTTGAATTAACTAAAATTACGGGAAAGAAATAGTCATATCCAGCTTGTTGTAATTTTAGAGGAAAGCATTGAGTAAATCAAGTTCAGATTTTAAGAAGCTGGGACTTCACTCAACTGATCAAGGAACCATAAGTTAAAGTGGTTGACCAGCCAAAAGCCTACCTTGAACCCTCTAAGTAGTGGCATAGCCATAGCTTGTAGACTATGAGGGGTGGTTCTGGGATCCTTACCACTATAATACTCAAGTGATAGAGTATTCTGATTCTAGCATAGAGGGTTCCTAGAATCCGATAAAATAGTGGGAGACATTACATGATTTAAGTAATTAATCAAAAATGTCTAAAGCGGTAATCTAGATAAAAAGGCACCAATTTGCTAAAATTTATTTTTGTAGAAAAAATAGAAAGTTATACCACAAGTTTAAGCTGTGATAAATAGGACACAGTAAATTTCCACACTGACACGAGTATCCATGAATAGTGTAGGCATGTGCGCATAGTACTATGATATAGGAAACTCAAGGTGCCAGTGTCCCCAACACTGTTAAAATACCTCAAGAAGAAAGGGTGAAAATGATTACACGAGATTAATGTAAAAATCATATGATAGTTACATCATTATGCTTTCATCATTGTCTGGTGTCAGTTTTGGTCTCTACACCAGGACATGGATGATAAAACATGAAATCTCATCTTCGAGATATTTTTAAGGAGAAAGCGAAGCAATGATATGAATAAGGCGATATTACACCAGCATGGTTAAATTGAAATATTTATCATGATCATTAAATAGATCCATTTATTATATCATTTTCACCCATTTACTAAAATTTTGTTTTAAGTTATAAAATGAACAAGTATCAAGTAAACACTCCATTACCTATCTATGTAAGGTTCACCAAATGAATAAGAGTAAAATACAATTAAGTTTTAATTCTTATGGTGGATAAATTGAAAGAAAATGTGAAATGTTCAAAGGTATTTAATACCAATGACACATCCATGACGTCCTTCAATTAATGAGGTATTAAAAAAGATTATTTTCATTACATATTATGAAATAATATTATGGAAGTTTAATTCCAATAAAATGATTTATAAAATCTAGTTATTGCTTCTACATCAGACACATTCATCAATGTAATGTTTCTTTTAACTACTTGGGTATTTAATACAATGTTCTTTTTATTTATATTTATTTAAATATAGTTACCATGTATGTATAGAAACCTTACTTGAAGTCAGGTGTATTCTCCAAGTGGCTGTGAAAGGGAGATACCTAGGCCACTGGTGAGAAGTACACGACTTATTAATTTCCAAGTAAAAGATTCGTGTTGAACTATTATTTATTATATTCATAAACATTAATCTCATGTGTCCTTGGATGAATGGATACATTCTTTCAGGTTCAGGAATGAATGATTTTTTTGTTAAAATCAATCACTAGTTCAGTAATACATGAATCATAGGCAATTAGTGATGAATATAAATGTAATACTTATACCCAATTGTGACAAGAAAATTCTTTATCAAGTAATACTAAAATTGGACATCTTGAATATACCAAGTAAGGAATTTAGTCTCAACATAACTAAATACTTTTAGTATTATCGACATCTTTAGTTTGGACAAAGGAGACTTTAGAAATAAAGGTATGTCACAATGCTTTTGGAAACAGTTCAACAAGTAAGCGTGAATTATTCCAAGTATAAGTTAGAGGTATATATACTTCATAAGATTCCTTTAAGTAATTAAGGAATAAAAAAGTGAAGTATATGCATGGTCAGGAGATATGAGTTGCTTCGGGTTGGGATGCCAAAGAATATCTTGACCAAGCATTCATCAATCATGATAATGTAGCGTGGAGTAATTCCTAAATTCACATTACCTTATTGACTTTATGAAATTGATGTTAATGATGAGGATTGATGATAAAGTCTTACATGTCAACATTAATCTACAAACATGTAGCATAGAACAATTCCTAAACGCATATGTTATACATAAAATCATTGATGTAAGTAATATAAATGTTAAAACTAGTAGAAACTTCTATTATATTTCATGAAATGCTTTGAAAATAATGGAGTAATACCATAATCATATGACAACTAAAATTACAAATGGATATCATATGAGTCATAGTATGATGTAAATCCATTATGTCATAAGGACATGTGTTTGGGTGCAAATAGTTTGTCTATATACAAAAAAACTTTCATAAACACATTGTCATCTAAGGTATTTATCCTAACAATTTCTTAGGATATTACATAAATCCCTAAGATAGGGTACACTTCTATATAAGAATGAAAATATCTATTAGAGATAGTGGTAGATATATTGACTTGTGTTTAGTCAATTCTCAAGAAGCACAAATAGTTGACATAGGAACTAGTTCCACAAGTGCATGTGGAACATAGTATGTTCTAGAGACACATACTGTGTAGAAAGGATAAAACCATGGTGATGGTTTTTATATTCACCATGGTTAGTGACCTATTATTCAATATGAATAATATTTCCTACAATTAATCAGTATATAGAAATTAGATAAAATCGATAAGACCAACTAAAATTCAATTAACGGATTCCATATATCAAAGTGAAAATGGGCTTATTATTATGAATACAGTGGTGGGTATTCAAGATAATTAATATATGGATGGTAAAAGTGTAGTACCTATAAGAATTGATTGGTTTCACGAAGTCATTATTCCTAAATCCATTAGAATTTTATTTATCAAAGCTAATATCTTTGATCAATTTATTTATCATTGGATGTCATGACCACCAATCATGAATGGTGTCTATACGACACAACCAGAAAGGGATGGTCACATCATAGAATGATAATATAGGTTGAAAGTGACTGAAATCTAGTTTAAGATTAAATTAAGTAACATGATCATAGAATATACATTTGCTACAAATGATTTCCATGTGTCTATGATAGGTTAGTGTGGGAATCAAAGTTTTCCAAGTAAATTATGTTCAACAACATATGGAAAACAGAGATTGGTATCATAGTTAGTTGAGACCAAGATTAAATTTATTCTCTAGTGATTGACTTAAATTATCAACCTATGTTCTAGAGAATAGGATTTATTGAAGTAGATCTATATGTTTTTTGGTCCTATTCAATCATACATATAGTGACATTGTATTGAAAAATAAAAATTGGAACAATTCTAGAGATGAATTTTTGCCTATGTAATAGGGAATAATCTCTTCCAGTTGACATGTCCAAGACATGGAAGAGATAAATGTAATGAGTAAAATCCATACGTTTAAGTGATGGATATATCATGTATTCCATGATATGTGCAAGAACTAATATTGATAAGGTATATTTTATAATAGGAAAATATCAGTTATATCCAGGAGAACTACAATGGATATAGTCAGAACTATCTAATTGTACTTAATCAAGTACAAAAGATATGTACCTGGTAAGTGGAGAAGAAAAGATACTAGTTTATGGGGATACAAACTAGTCTTCCATAGATCAATGTGATCTGGTATTGCAGTTAGTCTAAAGGTGATGAGCGAGTCAAACTCATATAATCCAGTGGTAGCCAAACCTATAAAGACTGAGTACATTGTAGCTTCTAATCCAGCTAAGAAGCAATTAAATGCAATGATTTTTTTCTAGTTCTTGGAATCACACCTGGTAAGAAAAGTATTATCATAATGTAAATTATGATATTCTTACTATCCAAGATGTCAAGTTTCAATAGTGGAAAAGTGGGATATACTCGATATACCATCTCTTGAGAAGTTTTAATCAAGTAGACGAGGTCTCTATAGCATAATAGCCACACTGAGGAACTATAGCAGACCCAGTAGCTAAATCCATTACTCAGTAGAAACATGATGTCAATCATGTGAGTATCTAACAAGTTTTGTTAGCAAGTTGGATCTAGTGCAAGTGGGAGTGTTGAAATAGTGGGTTCCTTAGACCCAACTATTCAGTTCTTTTGATTACCATATCATGCATATAGTTAGCTATGCATGATGTCATCTTACCATTATAGTGTAGACTTTTATGCATCTACTATTTAAATGGTAATGTCCAAAGATTAATTATCATATTGAAAGGTTATAGTAGTTACCAGTCTATAATGAGAATCACTTGATGCTATGAAATTAATCTTAACTATTAGTTATATGGTCTAGATTCATCTTACCTATTGTACATAGTAGATGCTTGACTATCAGGTGATGGGGGATCATAAGTATCAAGACTTATTCTTATGAATTTCGTACTTGTTGATCTCTAGTAGTGAGATCATGAGGACTTTCCCACCAATAGGAATGCCACATGTTTCGGGTGTTATTGGATGTTCCTATCTACGATCATGTGTAATGGTATCTTGACCTGATATCATTACCAATGTATGTCATTTGATTTTGTACTTTGATACAAAATGAAAACCATGGCAATGAATTCATGGAAAAGTAGTTTGTGTTGGGTGTGTCATTGGTGGCAGGGAATTGGTTGAATGGTCAAGAAAGGATTTTTCGCTTCCGATTTATGGAAGTAATATATCTCAGATCATGTTGATATGGATGGTAGTACCTTTAAAATACCATATCCATGGTAGCCAAGGGTAAATCCATCCAATTAATTCAACAAACAGTAAATCAAGAAAAGGGAGATGACACATGAGTGCATCCTACTTTTTGAGATATTGCAGACAAAGGGATTATATTACATGGTACGTGTTCATAGGTTGGTTGTCGTTGTTGCGAAAATACTTATCTGTTTAGGGTCCATGATAGGTTGCTATATCTCACTCTTGTTCTATAAATAATATTCACTACTATCAAGATAAAGGCCTAGAGGGTCACACATAATAGTGTATTCAAGAATCTGCCCTATTCAGTTGAATATGATTTTTGTACATGGTGGGCCCCACCACAGGGGTCTGAGATTTTTCCAAGGTTAAATGATCACCAATGAAATAAATAAATTCATATTTTTAGAGTTTATAATTATGAACACTAAATTTATTTATTAAATGTATTTATGATTTTTAAATAGATACATGAAAAAATATTAATTGAAGAATATTAAATTATTCAAGGATCAATTAATATTTATGGGAATGATGAGTTGAGTTAATGACTTAATTATTATCATGTAATATATTTTAACATATTATAATTAAATGATAATAATATTTATGACTCGGTTTATTATTCATAAAATGTCGTTGATAATGCGTTATGTATTCGGGGTCGGTGATGCTATATCAGGTATTTTCATTAACCACTATAAATATGAGTTGAGAGGAGATTTCTAATCACTATTCATAGAGATTCTTTATGTTCTCTTTTCTCCCATGATCTAGAGAGAGATAATCTAGATCCAAGGATCATGGATAAAGCACTCTCTCAAATATCTCTTGCAAATCTATGTGTTGATCATTGGAGCATCGAAGGTGTTGTTGAAATTCTGCGCTAGCACCATAATTACAAAGAACGGTGCTTGAGCAGATTTCTTGAAGCAGGTGTGGATGATCTAGGGGATTTCGATGTCAGATTCCTTGAGCAGTGATCACCAACGACGAGCATACGTCATGCACAGCTTCAGAATTAAACTAGGTATTTTACCATTTATTCTTGTGATTAAAATTTTTTATGCGTGGTCCTTGGCTAAGACTAGGATACTGTTCACTGACGTCGACAATTTTACATCAATCTTTGGTGGAAAAAAATTTAAAAATCCACTTGTTTGGGGATTCCACCGCATGCTCGATCCCAACAGTGCACACTTACAAGTCACCAAAATAGAAATGGCATCTCAATACCCTTTCATGAAACCAACTATTCAATTATGGGGTAGCCCCATATGAACCAAGAAGTTATATCTTTTTAAAACCCATGTTTTCATGCAAACATGGCACTTAAAGTTCATATGTTTCACAAACACCATTAAAACAAACTTTCGCAGAAATAACCAAAGGTAATAAACATTCAAAACATGATTTTTAGACCTAATTAATTTCAATAAAATCAACTAAGTAATTATAGGGAAGCCCCAAATGACCCAATAAAATATTTCTATGAAAAAACCCCAATTTCACAAAAAAATGGACTTAAAATTCATTTTCTTCACAAACACCACTAAAAGCAATTTTTTGCAGCAATAATAAAATGAGATAAACATGAAAATACCATAAACATAGCAATTTAGCTCACAAGTATTTCATACACATTGGAATCACCTAGAAAATTGTTAAAACATGGAATCCTTTATGAGAAAATTCAATCGCACCACCACCGCACCTCAAGGAAGGTAGATCAACCCTAAAATAAAAATATTAGACCAATAAAAACCCCTAGGTTTTATACCCTACCCTCTGTTCATTTGGGACTTCAAAGAAATTGGAAGAAACTTCATGGATAGGGGATGAACTAAGAGGTAGAGACACTTACATGAGATTTTGTAAAGTTTCTCTACCAAATACCCCTTCAAAATGGAGTCCAAATGAAGGTTTGAAGTGCTTGGGAGGCTGCCATGGTTGAAATGGTTGAATGGGGAAGAAAGGGGTGAGTTGGGATAAATCTCGAGAGGTAAAAGAAGTAATTTTAACACATTTTTATTGACCTATACAAAGGCACACAGTTTGTGTGAATAGTTTGGAAAACCATGCACCTAAACCATGCACCCTCCTTTCTCCCCTCAAAAAATCTTCAAAATCCACCAAAATTTGTTAGGGTATTAGGGGGGATTTAGGGGGGATGTTAGGATAAAAATATTTAAAATAAAATTACCTTTAATTAAGAACTTGGGTGTGACATCTGATCCACTGCATACTTCTGGAGAGGATTGAACAGATACCTCTTGGGAGGAACATACACATGATCTTGTTGATGAGACTCCTCATCCATCTTTATAAGATACATCTACTTCAATAGGGGAAATGAGTTTGAGGGTTTGTAACACCCCAATAATTTAAAAATAAATTTAACTTTGAATGTAATTCACACAACACTGAGTCTCTATAAAACAATACTTTGTTATCATAGTTATTTAAACAAGATAGTTATAAACTCACCATTAAACATAATTTTTCCGCTTCTATGATTTGAATTTTGAAAAATGGATATACATGATTACGATTAGTAAGATATTTAGAGTCTGATACTATCAACTTAATTTTTTGGTGAATAGTAACTTGACTCTTTAGAATAGTAATGTTACCCTTATGAATAGTAATATGACCCTTATGAATGGTAAACCATCCAAATGAATGGTAACCTCATCCATAAAAAGTATAAATAAAATTTAAGCATCTTATAAATTTAATTATGATATAATTATATCATTGTATAAGTAAATTAATATATTAAAAAATAATATTTAAGTGTTGGTCTTATTGTGAGTCATAAATATTTAATTAAAATTTTATAATTAATAAAATTATTTAAAATAAAATTAATTTTTGTAAAATGTATTCATAAATCAATATTTTATTGTTATATTATTTCAGGATAATTTTATAATACCTTAGTTAATTTTTTAGAGTGTTATAAAATCAGTTATAAATTTAAAATATATATTTTTTCAAGTAAATGATGTTTTTAATTAAAAATTAAATTTCTCATATTTAGAAAATTATTTTCATAAAATGGAGTACATTTTTGAATTCTACATGTCAAAAAATGGTTAGGGTGAAATTTTTAGATTTTTCTAAAATACATGAAATTTTTGTGAATAGTAAAATAAGATAATTTATGATAAATGTTAAATACATGAATTTTTAGTTATTTTTGATGTAAGGATGAGGTAATAACCATTAATTCTAAATAATATAAAAAATTTACTATATTTTTTCACAATAATAAACACTATTGCTTGTCTTGAGTAAAATAATAAAATAATAAATTAAATAATGAGAAATCACCCCTCTCTTCCACTATAAAAACCACCCCTCACACCCTCTTATCCTTACACCTATAAGACTTTAATCTTGTCAAAATTATACCCATATAATCTTCCCTAGTCTCTACCCCACATCTATGAGCTATTGGTCTTACCAAAAGATTAAAACTCCTTTCCCTAAGGAGGTTCTCAAAGAGAATAATTCAAGAGGAAAATCCTCTTCCTCTCTATCCAAATTATCATGATAACTCTAGTATAATAAATATATTTTAATTATATAATTTTAATGTAATATCTATTATTAATCTACTTAATCTATGTCTATTTTATTTTTTTAAAAAAATCATCGTCCGAGAGGTGCCGATTTACATCCTTCATAGACGATGACCTTTCGTTCTTCATTTTCTCTTTCATGGATAGTAATGAAACCATATTTATGGTTAATACAGATTATATAATATGTATTATATCATATTTAATTTTTTTAACCATTATATATACATGATATTAAATATTATAACGAAACTAGTTCCTTGTTATAAAAAACCGCAAAAAATTAAGCTAAATGATTTTCATTATCATGTTATCTAATGATTCATCCTCATATATGGAAAAAATATTAAATGATAACAATTACAATTTTTTGTTAATAAATATCATATAATTCCAATTCAAGAGAATTATACCTATTTTACATTAACTTCATTACTTATAAATAAGCAAACCGATCATGAAAACCAAGAAAATGAATGCTCCCGAGCGATGAAATTAAACACTATAACTCATTAATTAGGATATAAATGAACTTAATAAAACTATAATTATTATAATAAATATATAAATGGTTACTAATTAATTAATTAATGGATTTAATTTGATTATCCAGGACATTAAGGTTATGTGAAAAACACATTCGGATATAAGGTAAGGGTTTTCTCATCTCACTTCCATTTTTGTAAGATATTCCCTTTTCACACTATTTCTTATGTATGGTGTATGTATACTTCCAATTGATGTATCATTTAATTAATATATTTATTTTCATGGTATTAAATTTATCAATTTATGATTATTAATTTTGGTGCATATGATTTGATTTATTACAAAGTGGTAAGGGATTCTACAGGAACCCTCGTCTTTCCTTCGGGTTACTCTTTCTCTACCTTTACTCAAATTTACTGATTATTTATTTATATATATATATTTTAAATTTTATTTATATGTTCCAAACTCATAAATACAGATCATTTCATCATTATTTTATGGGGATATTCACGTTTTAAAATGGTTCCCTTCTCAATTCTTCTTGATAAACAAGTCTAATTCAAGGGAACTTACTGAATTCTTACCCATTTTCAAGTGCACTATATAATATATTTTAAGACATAATTATTTTTCTATAAAAACAAATTTTATCATGAAAAACTATATTGGTTCATTTCTAGTTTTATGAAAACAAACATGTCTTTCCACTTTAAAATCTCTTTAATATTTTCCTTAAAATGCACTAAAATTTTTTATTTCTAAAGTTTCTTAAAAACTATTTTTACATGATTTCACTTCAATAGGAAATAATTTACGCCTAAAATATATTTTAAATGTCCTTACCTTTAATTTTTTGGTATATAAATTTTCTAAAATCTTATTTTATGATAAATACAAATGATTTTTAAAAAGAACTCTTCTTTCTAAAGTAAAAAAGGAGTTTTCTTATCTCACTTTTACTTCTATGAGAAATATTCCTTATTCAACACTTATTCCTTATGTGTGTGGTGCATTTACTTCACTTTGATATTTAATATCGAGTGTATCCTTATTCTTATGATATTATAATGTATTATTATTTGAATGTTTCACAGTGGTATGGTGCACTTTGGAATGATTAAATATTATTTCCTCAATAATTTTTCAATGGTATCATTTAAAAGTATCTTCATCTATGTCAACATCATTTGTTTAATCTTTTAATTCATTGAGGTGTATCTATTATGATACTATATACCATATTTTGTTGAATGTTTGATGATCAGTTTTACTATGGATTTACTAATTTGATATCATTCATGGGTTATAGTTAAAGTATTTATATTTCATATGCTAGTTTTTAAATATGAATGTTTATGTTGCTTATGTTTTACCCTTTTTATATGAGTAATTATTAGACTTAGTAAGTGATGGTAGGGGACCTCTATAGCACCTAGATGCATCAGTAAGTATCATGAGACAAAACAGAATTCAGTTTTGGCTGAGGCCTTACCCTAGTATTTTCAGACATCTTGGTCAAGACCTCGATGGTATGTTTTAGGTGTCTTGAATTATACATTAACTCATTATGAAACTAGTAATTGATATTCCATGTGATCATTAGACTAGTATAATATCCATTGTTATGTTTTATTATGGCATTATTTATTCATCTTTTATTCCTTCCATATTTTTCTCAAGATTATTTTTAATGGAATGTGTTATTTAGTTATTCACAATGCCTTAATATTTATACTTATCATATAATACTTACCCTTACTTAGAATCTAATATCACCCATTTCTTATGATTCCTTTCCCCAGGTTATGAAGAATAAAACATTGAATAAGATTTCAAGTATGTAGTTTATTTTATTTTATTTTGTATCATGTTTTATTTAACTTTCCCATTTTATTATGGGTTTCAATAATGTAATATAGTATTCCAATGCTACTAAATTAATAGATCCTTTGGGATTTAATTCCTTGTAATCATGTCAATGTAATAAAAAATTAAATGGCTCTAAGCATCTAGGGTTGGGGTGTTACGGGCTGTTAAATGTGGTAGCACACATTTACCAAAATTATCATTTGTCCATAGCCTGGACCAGAGGATACTAGTATAATTTGATGATAATGATATTCCAAGAGGTCCAAATTCAAAACAATTCAATACTCTTATTATAGTCCAGGATAAAAGAAAAGGTAGTATTTTGATTGATGATTGGATAAGTTTTAACAAAATGAAAACATCTCACTTATGGGAGACTATTTTAGTAATCCCATTTGTTATTATTTTACTTATTAAGAAATGTTTATAGTAATATATTTACCCCCTTCTTATCAGATGAAATATGATATACCTGATACTAAAAGAGTCAGGAGGAATTTTTTATCATTGGATGCTAGGATATTAAGATATTTTAAATCAACCATCACATGAGATTTCATTTTTTTATAGAAAACATCATAATCCATGTGATATATATCCATTTATAGTTGAAGATACATAGAAGTAATTTTTTTAAAGTATATGATGATAAGAATTTTTTGTAAGTGAAATCTTACCTTTAAGGATTTTTTTATATTAATTATCATATTAATGATTTATTTATTCTTAATTTATAGTGATAAAGGATATCTAATTAGGATATCCAATATAGAAATGTATACCCTCAAAATTTATCTTGGGGAGGATGTAAATTATTGGGAGAACAAGTGATTGTTGAAAATTTTCAAAAAATGGGAGCTGAGTCTTCAGGATCTGCATAGGCTGATCCCCCTGCTGTACATGAAAAATTAAAGAGGGATTGGATGAGAAAAATGGACAATAACTTATAGAATATTTGAGGTTTGTAGCTAAAAGGATTGTAAGATATTTATTTATTTATTTAAGTTAAATCAATTATTTTTATATTTCGATTATCTATATATTACTTCAAATATTCTATACATTAATCTCTTCTCTCGAGGATTAGAGCACACATGGGGTCTTCATAGCTGAGGGTAGGAAGGATATTTTAGCTATAACATTGGGAAATCCCAAATACCTAATTCATTTACAAGGATACCCAACAGGTGTATCAGTAAAAAAAGTGTTTCATCATTCTGAGCTTCTTCACTAAAATATTTATATAAAAATAGAATCTTTGGAAGAAATCGTTCATGATATTCACGAGACAATAGAGAATGGGATTAAATATTTTATACAATTGATGTTTTTCAAACATGAAAAAATAGTTTCAGGTTGTTGATTCTACTCCCCCACCTTCACTTGATCATCCCACTCCTACGACAAATCATACTCCACCTCCGCCTATAGATCCCACTCCTCCTATTTATCCCAATCCTACACCCCCTCCTCTTCATCTTCCCATTTATTGTGAGTCATATGTTGATGATCCTCAGTGTTATATTATTTTATATGGGATGATATATTATATTGATGATACAATTCATCATAAAAAAGATAGAGATAGATAATTAAAGGGTCGTCATATAGGATATTATAGATAGATCGGCAAGAATATCATTTCCTGTAGATGAGGTCAGTACAGTTGGACAAAGTGTCATCTATTTTTTAGTTTGGCCATATAGACTTGTTATGTATATTACCATAGAGATATGTGTATATTATATCCTTTATTTAATTTTTCTATTATTTTTGTAACATTTTAAAGTTTATATATTCATATATTTTTTATAAGAATACTTTAAAGGTAAATAATTACCATATATACAACAATAAATAAAAAGTTTTGTGACTTCAGATATGACTTATACTAGTCTCGATAAATTTTCAACATATTAAAAAAATGGATGATTATGAGATTCTAATGAAAATTGGAATTTTTGGGTGTGTAATGACTATGATGATTTTAAATAAATATATCATAGAGCTTCTAAATGGATTTTATTTTGGAATCAACACAATGCAAGTTGTTTCTATGTAAGTCAATTAATATAAATCTTTATGTTATTTAAATTTATTGAATATTTATACTTTTTTTATATCAGGTATCTTAATAAAATTTTTATGCAGCATGAAATGAAAATAGTATATGATTTTATAGTCCCTCAATTTATGTCACCAATATAGAGGATAATGAGTGATGAAAAAAGAATGGGTCATATTACTGAAAGTCTTCAAAATAATACAATTATTTAGTGATGGATGCTTCCTTATCTTAAAGAGTATGAAATATATATCTCAAGTGTTATATATCTCTTAATATAATAACCACTCACATTAAATTTTCATATATATCAGTGGCCATTGGATGTTAGGTGTTTTTTGTCCAAGGGAGAAGATACTTTACTGGATATATCCTCTATCCATTGTGAAGTATGAGAAAATTTTATAATTGTATTGAATACATAAGTTTGAATATTTTTATACTTGTATATATTAAATTACATTTAAAATTATTTTATTTATATTTTTCTCAAATAGGGCATGGAATTTATTTATAGAGACAACAAGAAATAAGATCGAAAAGATAAAATATGTAAAAGAAAAGGTGAATTTTCATTTACAATTGCTAATTTTTTGTTGTAGTACTTAATGCGATTTCAAATTGAAAAATTATTTTAAACATTAATTTAATAAAAAAAAGAGTGAAGGAATGTTCATACTATATTTTAAGATTTTTTTTTGAAATAATTTCAACCAGGAAAGTTACGAAGTTCCATAAGATTATATTTTTTTATAAAATGTTTTTTCAAATTTTCATTTGCTTTATTCGGATTACTTGTTAAATGATTCTTTTTAATTTGTATCTTTTTGAAAACCCTTGGCCTTATACTGAACAAGAGATAAGACACTTTTAAATTTAATGGGTGAATCATGTCACAAGTTTTATTGAGTTTTAGTTCATTTGAAATATACATTGTAAACTTGAAAATTGAAATTGTAAATGTTTATATTATTCTGATTTATTTATACTATTTTTTTATTTTTTTTGGATATTTTGATGTTTTTTACTATTTATTTCATACTAGATATTCTAAGAGGGGAAGAAATAATAGATTTTTATTTAAAAATATATACTTTTCACATCGGTTATTTTATAACTGACATGAAAAATGTAAAAAAAACATTTACCACATCGGTTTTGTAAAAAAAATGACATGGTAAACACTTTTTCACATCGATTATAGAATAAATGACATGAAACAAACTTTTCATGTTGTTTATTCTATAAATAATGTGAAAAAGTGTTTACAATGTCAGTTTTTTTCAAAAAATGATGTGGTAAGTTTTTTTTTTACATTTTTGAAAATTTTTAACAAAAATGTATTTATAATGTATATTTTTATTTATTGATGTTAAAAAATTATTTAAAACATCTCTTTTAATAACATATCATACTAACTAATGTTTAAACCCCAAAAATTTGATGTGAAAAAACCTATTTTTCATTAGTGACCACTATTTCACCATCCATGTCACCAACACGTTCATGGTGCTACCCACCATAGGAACCAACATTCCATGATTGCATCTGAACTACGACATTAACCACTATCACTACCACATATCGAAACACTTACCTGGTGTTCTAATGACCTGCTCGACAAATCTTCCATCCCAATGTTCATGAACATAAATAGAACACTTACTAGATTTGGTACCACCTATTATCTCTGATTCCGAGCCAAAAAATGATGAGTATCCATTGCCCATGCATAAAGGTCACATACGCTGACCTCTCTATAGAAGGTCCTAACTAAACCTCAGAATACTCCCATCATACCTGCAATGGTGTTCCCAATACATGGTACCAACTTCCCATGATTTCTAGACATTTCTCCCCAAACAACACCTTCAAAACTTTTTATCACATGTTTCACTCCCTGAAACAGGTCAAAAAATATTTTTTCACATGTTTCACCCCCTAAAAAATGTCACAAAATAGAAATTCACCCCTTGAAGAAAGAGATAAATCTGTTTCACCCCTTAACCAAGTCACAATTCATGGAACACCACACCAAACATTTCCTGAAATAGTGGATCACCCCATGAATCACCCTCTGACAATGCCAAAAAATTACAAGGCCAATACCAATGCATTGACTTTATCCAGTGTCTCATCCAAATTTCAAATCTAGAATTTTCACATAACTATATAATTCATACTTAATAGATTTTATGTGTTCAAATTCTGCCCCAACCATCCAATGGCCAATTCAACCAAGACAAATACCCTTCTCCCACAAGGATCACCCACCACTATCCTATAATTCTCTCCCCACCATACCAATTTCTGCACACCGCTCTGTGAGTGAAACCCCAAGGAGTACATTTATCTAACCAGAAATACATTTAGGAAGCTAGGTGTATATCCAATTATCTCTCAACATAATTAGAAATATTTCAATATATAGGGCATGATCGTCTCTAGATTAGGAGTACACTATGATTTTATTGATGATTACCATCACAAATTATCCATTTCTGATGTCACTTCTACTCGAGGGACATGTCAAACTCATTCAAAGGTCTTGGGCCTCCATTCCCACAAGCATTTCATCAAATCCTAGACTCCTCAATTTAAGAGGGGATTGTTATCTAAAACTCACTAATTAATTATGAATCTCTTCCAAGTACCTATGAACAAGAGTTTTTTGCGGAACTACCACCTCCACACTACCTGAGTTCCACCATAAATACTCGAATTATTACCAAAGGAAAAGCAATTGATCCCTTATTATAAGGACCCAGACCCCAGTTTCCTATAGATGGTTCCTTATATTAATACATTTTCATGATTATAAGAATGTAGTATCCTGAAGTAATGAATAGTTTAGTAGATTTTTAAAACAAGATACAAACATAATTTCAACATTACAACCTGAAATGAAATACATAATAGAAATTCCATTGGAAACATCTATGAATACTAGATTATCCTTGAAATTCATTCATTATATTCATCTTCAAAACCCATGGAAATTAAAACATAATAAAGGGGTGATATCAGATGCTCGATAAGGGTAATTAATACAGTAGAATATATTATAAAAATAAACCCTAGGCATGGTGAAAAACTAAAAACACATTCCTTTAAAAATATACTTGAGAATAATATGGAAGAAATGAAAGAAAATTAAATAAGGCCATATAAATGATCATAAGAGAATGAAACATAACCATTTATATTCTATTAGTCAAATAATCATATAGTTTATCAATTACTAATACTATAATGAGGGAATGAATAATGTCGGATATTTGAAACATATTATCAAGGCCTAGGCCAAGACATCTGAAAATACTAGGGAGTGAGGGGTGATTTTATAGTGGAGGAGAGGAGTGATTTTTGAATATCTTATTCATTATTTAATAATTTTTCTCAAGACAACCAATAGTGTTGATTATTGTGGCAAAAAATAGTAATAAGTGAATTTTAATTCTAACAAAGTGTGATTACATCAGTGATGACTCAAGGAATAGTTTATTTATCTTCTAATATATTTATACTGTAAATTATCATATTTTACTATTCACCAAAAAAATCAAGTATTTTAGAAAAATCCCAAAAATTCACTATAACCATTTTTTGATGTGTAGAATTCAAAAATGGACTCCATTTTATAAATATATTTTTTAAAATATATGAAATTTAATTTTTAAATAAAATCATTATTTACTTAAAGAATACATATTTTAATTTTAAAGCTGATATTATAACACTTTCATTAATTAACTAATGTCTCATAAAATTATCCTAAAATCATAGGAAAAAAATATTTATTTAGGTATACATTTTATGAAAATGAATTTTATTTTAAATAAATTTTCTAATTTAAAATTTCAATTAAATATTTATTACTACCAAAAATATCAATACTTAATTATTAAATTTTCAAATATTCACTCTCGTTTATAAGGTTCCCAAATATTATCTATACATACATGGGTGAGGTTACTATTCATAAGGGTTAGGTTAATATTCACAAAAAATTGCATGTTGGTCCTATCAGACTCTAAATATCTTACTAATCGCAACTGTGTATGTCCGTTTTTCAAAATTCAAAACATAGAGGTGGAAAAATAATGTTTAATGCCTGGGAAATAATAAAAAAGTGTTTTTTGTAGATAATTAATGTTTCATGCATTATATTCTATACTAAATTTATTTCTAAAACCTTGGAGTGTTACATCCCCCCCCCTACAAAAATTTCAACCTCAAAATTTCTAAAATGTTACCTCATAAAAAGATTTGGGCAGTTCTTCATCATAAGTTCCTCAAGCTCCCACTCTTCAGTTTTATGATTTTTATAAAGTACCTTTACTAGTCAAGTCATATGATTCCTTAACACATGTTCTTTAGTGTTCATAATCCAGATAGGCTCTTCAGAGTATGATAAGTTAGGTTCCAATTGTATATCTTTAGAAGTGAGTACATGTGTGGTGTCTAGAATGTACTTCCTTAATAAAGAGACATGGAACACATTGTATACCTTAGATAGGCTAGGTGGCATTTCCAAACAATCATACACAACTCCAATTCTCTCTAGAATTTCAAAAGGACCAATATACTTGTGGTTCAGTTTCCCTTTCTTCCCAAATATTATAACACCCTTCAATGGAGATACTTTTAAGAAAACATGATCTCCCATTTTAAATTCAAAATCCTTCCTTTTATTATCAGTATATCTCTTTTTCCTAATTTTAGATGGTTTGATATGGGTTTGAATAGTCTTTACCTTTTCTATTGTTTCCTCTACAATCTCTGGGCCTACAAGCTTCCTTTCACTAACTTCATCCCAATATGTTGGTGTACGAAATCTCTTTCCGTACAATGCTTTATATAGTTCCATTTGAATACTTTAATAGAAACTATTATTGTAGGAAAACTCCACCAAAGATAAATATTAATCTCACATAACTTGAAATTCAAGTTAACATTATAACAACATGTCTTCTAAAGTTTGGATCGTCCTTTTGAATTCCCATCAGTTTGAGGATGATAAGCAGTACTCGATCAAAGCTCATATCCAAAGCTTTCTAAAGACATTTACTGAATTTTTATGTTAATAATGGTTCATGATCAGACATAATTGAGATAGTTTCTCCATGAAGTATTACAAATTTATTGATATAGATCCATGAAAGGCTCTCTAGTGGAAAATCCTCCCTTATTGTGAGTAAATGTGCATATTTGGTAAGTCGATCAAAAATTACCCATATTGCATCATTTATTCTTGTATTGTTTGGTAATCCAGTGGAAAAATACACAGTAATGTCATTATATTTCCATGTAGTAATAGTTAGAGGTTTCATGACTCCTCTAGGATGTTGTCTTTCAGCCTTCACCTCTTGAGAGACTAAACATCTTGATACATAATTAGTAATTTCACACTTCATGTTGTCCCACCAGAAATGTTCTTTCAATTCTCTATAAATATTAGTTCTACTAGGGTGTATAGAGAAATTAAAACTATGGGAATCATCCAATAACTCCCTTTTTATCTTGGGAATCGAGGGAACACATAACCTTCTCCAAAATTTTATAATTCCATCCTCACACACAAAATCCGAAAACTCCCCATCATTCATAGCTTTAATTTTCTTTTGAATATTCTCATCATTAGATTGAGAACTTTCAATTATTTTTAATAAAGATGGTTGGCCAACCAATTGAAAAAGTAATTATTCTTCACCTTCTTTAATAATTCCCATATCCAACCTCACTAGATCCATATACATAGGATCCTTTTCAATCCTCATTTTTTTCAGAACTCCGTGATCATTCATGCTCAATGCATCTGACACCTTATTCTCCTTCCCTAGATGGTAGTTTATGGAACAATCATAATCCATGAGTATCTCGAGCCATATTAATTGCCTCATGTTGATTTCTTTCTATGAGAAGATATATTTTAAGCTCTTGTGATCAATATATATCTTATATCTTTTGCCATATAGATAATGTATCCATATCTTCAGAGAAAATATTATAGCTCCTAACTCAAGATCATGATTTGGATAGTTTTGTTTATGATTTTTTAGCTACCTATATTCATAGGCAATAAATCTATCATTTTGTATAAGAACACAACCAAGTCATTTCTTTGATGCATCACTATAAATCAAAAATCCACCATTTCCCGATGGTATAGTCAAGATCATATCATTCAATAACCTATTCTTCAATTCTTAAAAACATTATTCACATTCTTTTGTCCATACTAACATAATCCCTTTACGAGTAATCTCGATTAATGGGTTAGAAAATTGGGTGAATTTCTAAAAAAATGCTGATAATAACTTGGTAAACCAATAAAACCACGAAACTCATTTATGTTCATTGGATGAGGTCATTACTAATATGCCTTTTTCTTTATAGTATCAACCAATATTCCATTCTTAGAGACAATATGTCCAAGAAAATAAATTGTTTGAAGCCATAATTCACACTTATTAAGCATCCTATGTAACTTGTTTCTTCGAAGAGTTTTTAGAATAATACACAAGTGATTCTCATGATCTTCGTATCATTTGTAGTATACCATGATATCATCAATAAATACCATAAAAATAATAATAAAGATATCACTTGAAAACTCAATTCACTATATCCATTAAAATTGAGGGTGCATTAGTCGGTCCAAAAGGCATTACCATAAACTCATAATGCCCATACCTGGTTTAAAATTTTATATTTGGAATATCTTCTTTCCTCATACACAAATGATGATATCCATATCGAAGTTAAATCTTTGAAAAATAATGGGCTACATGAAATTGATCAAATAAATCATAAATTTGAGGAAGAGTAAACTTTTTCTTTATCATAATAGAATTGATCTCCATGTATTCAATGTGCAACCTCATAGATCTATCTTTTTTCTCAATGAAAAGAACAGGAGATCCCCATAGAGAAACACTAGGGAGGATAAATCCTTTATCAATCAATTACTCTATTTGTTTCTTTAGTTCTAATAATTTCACTGTGGAAATTCTATATGGAGTCTTTGATATAGGACTTTCTCTATGAATTAAATCAATAGAAAACTCAATTTCTTGATCTGGAGGAGGTCCAAGTAAATCCTTTGGTAATACATCAACGTATTCCTACACAATAGGTATATCATCAATTTAAAGATTTATTTCCTCACCCATAGATATAGTTTTATATTCCACCCTAAGAATTTCATTCAGTAGAGCTACTAGGGGTAGATCTAGATAAGAATCAAATGACAAGGTTTTTGCTCTAAATATGATGGATTCTACATTATTCTCAAAAAAATGTTACTTCCTTATTCTTGCAATATATTTTAGCATCATAACTTGAAATCCAATTTATACCAAGAATTATATTAAATTCAATCATGGGTATGATGACAAGTTCTAAAACTAAATCACATTTATGTGTCATAAGGGGGGCCGATTGACACATCTTTGTTATGATGATACTTCCTTAATATTTTTGACTAAAAAATTATTTATTAAATAAAATTAGAAATGTATAATTTTCTTGAAAAACTAGGAATATATAAAATAATGTGATGATACATAATCAAATAAATCATTGGATAATTTTGAAGAAATTATTAAAGTACCTACCACTACATCATTAGGAACTTCAACCTCAACTGTTGTGATTGTATAACCTTGGCCTTAATCCCTTGGCCTTCTCTGGTTAATGTTTCCTTGATGCTTAGGAAAATCATTGGAATAATGTCTTATATCTTTATAATTGTATCATTTAACATTGGTAGATTCATTATTTCCCTTACAATCTCAATATTGGTGGCCTCTTACTCCACATTTATAACAGACTCCTTTTCCTTTTAATTAGGCTCCGAGGTGTTTCTTTCCATAAGTCTCACATGTTAGAAAAATCCTATTTTTATTCTTCCCTTTATCCATTATTTACTCCACCACACTCTTCTTATCTTTCTTTCCCTTAAAGTCATAAGACTTAGAGAAATCTTTAACTATCTTGATAGCACATGGGACTACATATTCGTATGATTAGAATGTTTGGAAAACTATTTCCCTTCATAGGAATAGTTTTAAACCATCAAATAATAAATCAATCTTTCTCCTTGGATTACAAATGTTGTCTGTAGTATTCTTTGATCACCTTGTAAAATAAGATTCATACTTCGCAACGTTTTCATCCTATTTTTTTCAAACTCAAGAATTGTCTCTCCATATCTATTCATTGTTCTCGAGGAAAATATTTTTCTAAAAATATTTACTTAAAGTCCCTCAAATACATTTCTTATATTTATTTCTCCTCTTTCATGTTTTGAATTAACGACCACCATTGATCCACATCTACTGATAAATGATAAACTACCATGATAACCTTCTCCCTTTCAATACATCCCAAAGTGATAAATATCTTCTCTAAGGAACTTATCCACTTCTCCACTATGAATGGGTTTTTAGTCCCATTGAATGATGGATTTTGTTGTTTTATAAAGTGGTATAACATTTCTCCTCCACGTTGTGGATTAGGATGCTCCATTCGGGTAAGGTTATTATTCATAACTTGAGTTATTTGTCCCAGTATAGTTATAAGTTTCTCCACACTAGTCATAGCTTCAAAATCAATATCATTATTTTCCATAGGTAGGAAATCCCTAAATGGGATTTGTGCATTCTTTGGTTTCTATTCCTTCCACTAGCCACCATTTCTAAATAATAGAATACACTAAATTAGGTTATGAATCATAATATATAATATCGAACTAGAAAAACACTTAACATAAATTTATTTTTTTTCATGTCTAATATTATAATCATAAGCATGGTTACTTTGAGGACATATTTACATTTAAATACTTCATAATGGTTTAAAAGAACATGTGAATTATCTATGAATATCCCCTAGTAGTGTAAAAATAGGTTCATATTAAGGCTCATTGTTGTGTACCATGTTACCCCGAGTCAATCCCGAAATTCCTTTTCAGAGTTGTTATTCATAGGTACATCTATTCTAGAACCACATCCACTTGTAGTATCCATACAGAGATGTATTTTCAAGAAATATCCACATAATATATACCTTACCAAAATTATAGGATGTTCTTGTATACTTATCATCAAAGTCTAACGTTGGGTTTTTTTCCCTAATCTACATTTTCTAAATCTAGTTTATAAGTTTTCTACTAAGCTTCCTCTCATACCAACTTTAAGGACACAAATCCCAGTTTCTCATATCTGGTGCCTTATATTAATACATTTTCATGATTACAAGAAATTCATATCCTGAAGTAATAAATAGTTTATTAGTTTTGGGAAACAAGATACAAACATAAGTTCAACATTACAACTTGAAATAAAATACATAATTGAAATTCCATTGGAAACATCTATGACCCCTAGATTATCCATGCAATTCATTAATTATATTCATCTTCAAAACATATTGAAAATAAAACATAAGAAAGGAGTGAGATTAAATTATCATTAAGGGTAAGAAATACAACGTAAGCTATCATAAAAATAAACACTAGGTATGGAGAACAATTAAAAACACATGCCTTTAAAAATATACTTGAGCATAATATGGGAGAAATGAAAGATGATTAAATAAGGCCATATAAATGATCATAAGAGAATAAAATGTAACAATTGATATTATACTAGTCAAATAATCACATTTCTTTATAAAATAATAATACCAAAATTAGGGAATGCATACTACTTGAATCTAAAACATATTATCAAGGCTTCGGCCAAGATGTCTGAAAATACTAGGGTAAGGCCTCAGACAAAACCCAATTCTGTTTTGTCTCATGAGACCAACTGATGCATCAAGGGGCTATATCAGGCTCCAAACATAACTTTATAAGTATAATTAATTCCTAATATGAAAGGGTATAAACATAAATAATAGTAATATAGGAAATAACTTTCCCCAATCTGTATACATAAACACTAACCATTCTGAGTAGTATGGTGAATGGTATCAAGATAGCACATCCATAGTAAAATTGATCATAAACCATTTAAAACAATATGGTATATGATAAACATAATATATTAACCTAAATAATACACAAATTTCAATAGAGTTTTTGAAATATATAAAAATATTCTAATAAAATCATCGAGGAATTTTTGAGAGAAATACGCTTTTACTTTGAAAAGAAGAGTTATTTTGTAAAAATATATGCATAAAACCATAAATTAACAAATTTAGTTTCCCCATGATAAAATTATTGGTTTTATAAAAATAACGGTTCCTTAAAACAGATTATAGAGTGCACTTAAAAATAGGTAAGAATTTGAGAAGTTCTTTTGAATCAGGCTTGTTTATCGGGAAGAATTGAGAAATATATTTATAAAACATTTAACTCCCCATAAAATAAATAAGGATTATTATTGGTCAACATATATAGAAAATTAAAAAATAATTTATGAGGATTAAATAATAATAATTAATAATTTAATTGGTATTAATAGAGATGAAGAGTCACTCAGAAGAAAGTGGAGGTTCGGGTTGAAAACCCTTACCTTATGTCCAAATGTGTTCTGCACTTGACATTAACATCCTGAATAATCAAATTAAATCCATTAATTAATTAATTAATTAACTAATATATTATTATTTTATTTTATTAATTTTATTAAGTTTATTTATGGCCTTTTTTATGAGTTATAAGATACAAATTTATCGCTCGGGGGCGTTCATTTCCTTTGTTTCCATGATCGGTATACTTGTATATGAGTATGGGAGTTCATGTTGAATTGGTATAATTATCCAAATTTGAATTTATATGATACTAATGAAAATATATAATATTAAATGGTGATATAATTCATTTTTTATATGGTGTGATAATGATTTATTAGATAGAACATTTGTGATAATCATTTAGATTATTTTAGTGATATTTAGATTGTTACAAACTTGTTTTGTCGTATGAATTAGTATTGTGTATATATAATGGTTAGAAAACATTTAATAGTTTATAATAAATATATTATATTCTGGTTAAACCATAAAAATGGTTTCATGACCATACTTGATGGAAAAATTTAAGAATGATGGTTCGTCGTCCACGAAGGTTGTAAATCAGAACCTCCCGAGTGATGATTTCATTTTTAAAACAAGAGAGAGAGATAGTAGTTTGAGGAAGGATATTCCATTAAAATTATATAATTATATTATATATATGATAATATAGTTATCATGATCATTTGGATAGAGTATTTGAGGAGAAGATAATAAAATAAAATAAATTGAAAATGAAATTAAAAGAAAATGGAAGAGGGTTTACCTCTTGAAATATCCTCCTTGAGAACCTCCTTAAGGGAAGGGGTTTTGGTATTTTGGAAAGAAAAAGAGCTACTTAACATGTAGAGATACTAGGTAATAGTATTTGGGTATAAATTTTAGAGGATTAAAGGCTTAGAGGATTGAGGAGAAAAGTTAATGAGGGGTGGTTTTTATAGTGGACGAGAGGGGTGATTTTTGAATATCTTATTCATTATTTTATTATTTTTCTCAAGACAACCAATAGTGTTGATTATTATGACAAAAATAGTAATAATTTCATGTAAATTTAAACCAAGTGTGATTACATCAGTGATGACTCAAGTAATAGTTTATTTAGCTTCTAATGTATTTATACCGTAAATTACTGTATTTTACTTTTCACCAAAAATTAAAATATTTTATAAAAAAAATCCCCATAACCATTTTTCGATATATAGAATTAAAAAATAGATTAAATTTTATCAAAATAATTTTTTAAATATGTGAAATTTAATTTTTAAATAAAATCATTATTTACTTGAAGAATACATATTTTAATTTTGAAACTGATATTATAACACTTTCATAAATTAACTAAGGTCTCATAAAATTATCCTAAAATCATAGGACAGCAAAATATTTATTTAGGAATAAATATTATGAAAATGAATTTTATTTTAAATAAATATTTTAATTTAATATTTTAAATAAATATTTTAATTTAATATTTTAATTAAATATTTATTACTCATAAAAATAACAATACTTAATAATTAATTTTTAAAATATTCACTCTCATTTATAAGGTGCCTAAATTTTATTTATAATCACATGGGTGAGGTTAAAATTCAAAGTGGATAAGTTAATATTCACCGAAAATGTAATTTGATACTATCAAACTCAAAATATCTTACTGATCATAGCCGTGTATGTTAGTTTTTTAAAAAATTTAAAACACAAAGGCAGAAAAATTATGTTTAAAGTCTAGGTTATAATAACAAAGTGTTGTTCTACAGATACTCATTGTTTAATGAATTACATTCTATATTAAATTTATTTGTAAAACCTTGGGCTGTTACACTTATACAAATCAAAACCATCAGTCTCACCATAATCATTACTCATAAACTAGATTTATTTAAAAATAAAAGGCATTTACTCCCAATTCACCCATTCACATGTCGCAGCAGCATCACAGATGTCCATCGCGTGCCTAGAATCTTAGCTTCACAAGAATTCCTAGGTCACAAATGTTCCAAAAACCATTTATTGATCTTGACTTAAGATCCATAAGTCATTAATTATTGTAACTAGACTCAAATTCCCATTCAAATAGTTGACCACACCTCTTGGAATGTCAACCATTTTGGGCTTGAGGAATCCTTGACATTCCCATCCAATAATGTAACCTTTTTTATGATTCAATTACAAAAACATGACCACCTATCACCACATGAATCATTCTCATAATAGAAGCATCTACCGACACTGTTACCATCCTTGACTCGCCCATCCGAGGTCAACATGGATAGGCATCTGAATGATCTTGTCCATTGAAAACATCCTTAAATCCAACCACAATCTCTCATGTTTCTCCATTTATAAAAAATAAGTCATAACCATGTCTTTTATATAGACTCAATAGCACCTATAGTGCATTGATTTTTCAAAACCAACACATCTACAATGTTGGGGTAATCCCTCCAATAGGTCACCACCAATCTAACCAAACACCAAATCACTAAATTTTGAGTCATAAATAATGGCCTCTAGGTCTTCCACCTATCCCTACTAGTAAATAATCAATAAATACACAAGGTCTAACCACCTAGTCCACATGTTAACCTCACAAAAGGTCACATCTCATGGTCACAAAGCACACTCCCACCCCAATGTTACATGAAATCAACATATCAAAACATCTATATCTAGGGTCTTAGAAAAAAAAAGCCAAACCAATTACCCAACCTATTTCACCCATCCTCTCTAAGAATTTTCACATCAAACTGCTCTATGCATGACTAATCCATGATACTAAACCCAAACAAGGAAACCCACAAGACTAAATAATAAACACTATATGCCATACTAACCTTATTATGGTCACTTCACCTCCTATTCATGATAATTGGGTCAGAATCCTCATCATATTGAATCTCACCAAAGATCCATATAACCTGTAATCAAAATAAATACATATACAAGTCATAATAGCTGAGTATAATTTCACTAAATGCTTATACATGAAAATGTTGTATGAGTAGTTGTATACATTTTAAGAAAACTTTCCTGTATAATTAGTGAAATCATATACTAGTAGGCCTATATTTCATGATAATCATACATGCCTGATATGATGCATGAGATGCCTCTTTCCTCTATAGGATAAGAGTCAAAATCAACTCACTGGCCTCTTTCTAATGGTCCAAAATCTAGATGTCCAACATAAATCAAAACATTAAAACCACATGTGTGTTTCCTAAGGATAAAATAAAATAAAATTGTAACAGATCAAATCAAAATTTCATCCCATTCCCTAGTAACCTATACTTTCTACCTAAATAGGTTTTATTGATGCACCATATCAATTTTCATCATAGGCTTCGACACATTCCTTATGACAACCCTTGTCCTTATTAAACATTAATTCATGATTTATTATATAAGATTACACATAATACAATCTAGAAGATTATAAATTCTAGTTAGTTTGGGAATTAGGTAAATTACATAAAAAATTAAAATATATAATACATTATATTTATTAAAAACTTCCTTAACATGATCATATTATTCCTTCATACTTAAAATTACATGGGATAACCTAGGGATATACATAAGAAAGGAGTTATCTATAAAACACGGTAAGGGAATAAACATGGAATAACATGAATAAAGTATTACATGTTAGAAAATAAGAATAATAATGGGGCATAAAAGGGTTGAGGATCATAAACATGAACAATGAGGCGTGATATAGCATGATACCATAAAGGCAGCATGGAAAATGTAAAAGCAACTTAAAACATGGAATGATAAACAAAGGTCAAGGATAACTACTAAGAAATCATGATTTAAAAAGTCTCATGATGTATTAGGTTCACTCCATAATTTATTGCATGATTTCTATTGAGACTAAAACATTACCCAATGCATTAGAGTGCTATATAATTCCAGGTGAACCCATCACTTTCATTTCATCCATATTCATAAGTGTGCCACATAGATCATAAAAAATGGAATCATTTATCATCACATTTTATTACATGATCAATTAATGTGGAAAAAATACATGTAATTCACAAATAAAATAATTATAAGTTCATAAATTTGAACACCCGTGATAGGAAATGGGTATGGCTATTCACTACACAATTGTTTTGGCATGGAAAATCATGGTGAAATTTTGGCAGCATAACATGGGCATATAAATGTTCCTGGGTGGGCTTAATAAGAGTGAAAGGGGTATATCATCATTTATAAATCAAATGTAAATTAAGGGGGATATTTGAGAACATATCCCAACACAAAAAATGGAAATTAATATACATAACATAAAATAGGTGCTAGAATTAAAATAAGAGAGGGGGATCCCTTACTAAATTTCGGTATGGTAACGACTTAGGTAAATCATATAATGATAGGGGATAAATGGTATCTCATTTTTATATAATTAATTTTACATTAGGGGAATAATTATAATAAAATTAAAACATAAAAAATTGAGATTCAAAATCCTACTTGCAAAGAAGGTTCTTGAATGGAAATGAGTAGAGTGAAATCTCTTAATAAATTTTGTTATGGTAACGAGTGTACATAAATGTTCATGAGAGGTCTTAAAGATAGTCAAAGGGGGATACAATAATTTAGAAATAAAATTTACATTAATAGGGTTATATAAGAACATATCCCAACATGAAAAAATAGAAATTAATATGCATACCATAAAAGAGGTTATTGAATAAAAATAATAGAGAGAGAGATCCCTGACCTTGAGAGTGAGATTCCAAAAGCTTGAGAGGAGATTCTTGAGAGATTGGGGGAACCTTGAGAGGACTCTAGAGAGGTGAGGGTAGATTAATTACATGATATAAGTTTTTTTAGTGAATATAAATGGGATATTTTGTGGGTTTATATATAGAAAGAGAGGGGAGTTCTTAATTATTTCTCAAACTTAGGTTTTGGACTATATATAATAAAGTAACAAAAACCAAAAACCTTAACATGGTTTTTGACCATGGTTTATGCCAAATAGGGGTAATTTTTATTATTTTACAAGTAAAATGGATGAAATTATTTAAATATTACCATTTTTTGTGTGGAAGTGAGTCAAGTTCTTACAGAAATGATTTTAAAACCCTAAAATATATTATAGGTTTTGGATTATTCATAAAGGCTTTATAAAATTGATAAAATAAAGTTAAAATAACATTATTCTAAAATTTAAACATATATTTGGTCATTTATACCATTTATATTATTTATTATATCATTTTGGGTCATTATGATATCATAATACACACTGTATATTTATATCATATTTAATTTTTACTTAAAAATTGTATTTTTCTAGAAAATTATGAAAAAAATCAATATTGGATAATTTTTACATTATGATTCCAAAAATAGTATTTATATTTACCAAATAATTTTATAAATATGTGAATTTTCAATTTTAAAATATAATTGACATTTATTGAGAAAAGATTGGTTTTTGATAATAATAGTTTTTAAACCCTTATAAAAATTATATTTGACTTCATAAAAAATACATGATCATTTATATATAATAAAAATTATTTAATAATAATATATTATTAAAATATTATTTAAATCAAAAATTTGTTAATTCATCAAAATAAATTCCTTAATTGAATTTGAATATTACACAAAAATACAATTTGTGTATAAATATAACAAAATCAAAATCATTTATAATGTAACAATAATAAGAAATAAATATAAAAAAATATTCTATTTAAAATATAATATAAATATTCATATTATTATGGTCTTGAAAAATACCCATTTATTACTTTGGAAAAATCACTAAGGGTAAGGTGCGTGATGGTGAGACTTTCATGGGTTAGTTCGACATACATGGTTTGGGTCGTGATCACGTTGTGCTTGAACTTCTCCTATAAACAGTTCCCTCATGCTTTAGTTGTTAGATATTATCTTGGGATTGGTTAAGGGAAAAGCCCAGTGATGTTATCTCCCTTAGAATCTCTGATAAATGGGCTTCGTAGGGTATGATCATACCGGTTGAGGTGATAACTTCCTTTGTTTGTGCCCATAGGATTTGTCAAAACCCTATATTTATAATAATAATATGACTACTATTCAATGACTATATTATCAATGGTAATGATGCTTAATGGTCTTTTAAATATGATAGGATATAATAAAACCAAATAAGTGAATGTGTTTTCAATAACATTAATACATAATATTACATTTAATTCAACCAAAAAAGGAAATGTTATTATAATAGTTCAGTTCGTTACAATCTTCCCCCATCCAAAAATTTCACATTTAAAATTTTCATTTCACACACTAAAAAATATAAGGGTAACTCTATTTTATCACCTCCTATGGTTCCCACATTTCTTCTTCAAACTTGTGGTTTCTCCATAGCACTTTGACTAGGTTTATTGTATTATTCCATATAAATTTTTCACTATAATCTAAGATCTCCACTGGATAATCCTCATATGAAATATCATTATCCAATGGTACCACCTTTGGATTGAGTACATGTGAGTAGTATGGTATATACTTTATAAATAGGGATATATAGAATGCATCATGTGCTTGAGATAGGTTAAGTGGGAGTTATATTTGATAGCTCATCGCTCTGATGTGATCAAGGATATCAAAGGGACTGATGTGTATTGAACTAATATTCCCCTTCTTACCAAATATCATGAATTTATTCCATGGAGATATATGGTGGAATAACTTGTCTCTAACCTCAAACTCTAGGTCTTGTTGAAGATTATCATCATAGATCTTTTCTCAACTATAAGTATCTTTGATGTGATGCTGAATAGTCTTGAACTTTTCCACTATTTCCTCAACCATTTTAGGACCTAATTGTTTGTGTTCCCCAAATTCATCCCAACATGCATGCATTCGTCACCTCTTCCCATAAATGACTTCATAGGTATCCATTTGGATTCTTGAGTGGAAACTATTATTGTATGATAACTAAAACAGAGAAATATGTTGATCCCATACTCCTTTTAAGTCAATTAATAATGTTCTCAGTATGTCCTCAAGTGTCTAGATAGTATGCTCATATTGTCCATTAGTTTGAGGGTGATAAGTAGTGATTAAGTTCAACTCGATATTTAGAGTATGTTGGATAATCTTCTATAACTTGGAGTTAAATATTAGGTCTTGATCATATACAATTGATAGTGGTGTTCCATGCAGCCTCACCACTTCTCTAATGTATATCCTTGAAATTTTATCAGGTCAGAAGTCCACTCAAATTGCTATGAAGTGAGTAGTTTTTTAAGATGATCCACCACAACCCATATAGAATTATTTCCTTTTGATGTATTTGGAAGACCAATAAAAAATTCCATGGTGATGTTTTCCCATTTTCATGTAGGTATCAGTAATGCTTGCATCGTCCCATTGTATTTTTTCCTGTAAGCCTTTTCTTTTTGACTTAAAAGACATCTTAATGTATATTACATGATCTCATTATTTATATTATTACACTAATAGTTCTCTCATAGATATTGATACATCTTTATGCTTTCCAAATGGGTAGATAAGATAGATATATGTGCATCATCCAACAACTCCTTCACTAACTTAGGATTTGATGGTACACATAGTTGTGACCAAAATCTCACAACTCCTTCTTCATTAACATTAAAATATGAGGATTTACCTTTTCTTATAGATTATTTTTTTTCTAAATTCCTACATCATCTCTTTGATAATATTTTAACCTCTCTAAAAGGGATGGTGTTGAGTAATTATTTGTGAAGGTATTAATGATGTTCCATCCTTTATAATCCACGTGCACATCATTTTCAAGTCTAAGATTTTTTAATCCTTCTCAATTATTATTAATGATAAAATTTTTGTATCTTTTATACTTAGAGAATCTTCAAATTTTTTTCTTTCCTAGGATAGTATTGGATTGAAAATTCATAATCCTTGATGATCACTAACCATCTTCATTGGTACATATTCATTTATTTCTATGTAAATATATACTTTAGGATATTATGATCTGTATATATTTAATATTTCTCTCTAAAGAAATAATTCCACCATATTTACTAAGAGAAGATCACTACAGCTAACTCTATATCATGATTTTGGAAGTTTTTTTCATTAAATTTAAATTTTCTTGAATTAGAGGTTATCACTTTGTCATTATACATTAATACAAAAACAAATACCTTATTCTAAGCATCGTTGTATATGATGAAAAGTTCCCCACTTATGGGTATCATAAGTAAAGGTGTAGTGCTGATCCTCCTTTTCAAGTCCTTGAATATCTATTAACATTCATTTTTTCAAAACAAACTTGTCTACCTTACAATTTATCTTTATTATAGTGCGCATAATCATGAGAAATCTCTCACAAATCAATGATATCACCCAGCTAATATAAGGAAACTACAGATTTATATCACATATATTGGCATCATCAATCCTTCAATTACTTATGTATTTTGAGGGTCTATAGATACTGATTGTGATAATATTCCCCAATAATTATAATTCCTTCAACCATAAATCACATTTTTTGTACTTTGTATAAAACTTCTCCTTTTGAAAGGTCTTTAGCACAGTGCTCAGATGCTCCTTAGGCTCCTCGTTTGTTTTGGTGTATATTAGAATATCATCTATAAAGACTACCAATTTTTTTGAAGCAATATAAAAATACTCTATTCACCAAGTCCATGATGATTGATAGATAATTTTTGAGTCTAAAAATAATTACTATGAAATAATAGTGCTCTTACATTGTTAAAAAAACAGTCCTGTGGATATCCTCCTTCTTCACCCTAACATGGTAATACCTTGACCAAAAATCAACCTTGGAGAAATATTATGCTCCACATAATTGATCGAACAAGTCATCAATCTATGGTAGATAATACTTGTTATTTATCATGATCATTTTGAGCTTACAATAATCAATGCAAATTCTCATTGACCCATCCTTCTTCTTAAAGAAGTAGATTGGTGCACCCCATAGTGAAGAACTTGGGCAAATGAACCCTTTATCCAAAATAGTCCCATAATTGTTTCTTTAACTCCTTGTGTTCCACAACATCTATTATATATGGAGTCTTGGATAATGGTAATTCCCCGGGTATAAGATTGTTTAAAAATTAAACCTCTCAGATAGGAGGAAGACCAGGAAATTATTCAGAAAACACTTCAGTGTATTCCTTCACAATGGGCATGTATTCAAGGATGATACTTTCTTTATAATCAATAATTTGATCTAGATATTCTTTCTCATAGGGAAATAATACCCACGCTTGAGATATTGGTGCTAAAGAAGATTCATCCTCCTCCTTCCACTTGTATAGAATTGGAGGATGATTCACAATATAAAGAGTGATTTCCTTGTCATGGAAATTTATGTTGGATCTATATAGGTAAATCCAATCCATACCTAGAATTACATCAAATTCTGTTGGAATCCTTCAGATTGATCATGTTTTAATGCTCAAAAATCATGAAAATCATGAAAATTGTGCTAATCGTGTTTAAATCATGTTTGAATTTTATTAGTCTTCTTATGATTCCATGATTCCTGGTTCTAATTCTGAATCTCAAAAGTTATTCTTAATCTTGTTCTATTATGTTTTATTATACCAAAAATTAAGTTTAATCCATTCTATGAAGATTAATGCTTAAGGTTTTTTACAAATATTTGGATAAGTCTGAGAAACTGTAGGTCTGACACCAGTTCTGGATTTTGGAAGTCCCAAAAACCTTGACCCAGACACCGTGACCTAGCCACCATGACCCTGACATTGTACTCCTGACACCATGACTCAAGCATTGTTCAAGGTTTTGACAAAGGATACAAGACATTGTTACTTGAGACCCTGTTATTCTGACACTATATATGTGCTATCGGTTCCTGATCTCTATGAAACTATGGCATCGTGACTGTCTCATTGCTCAAAGGCAAAGGAGAAGACATTTTTTCCTAATGACATCATTTCTAAGTGATGTTGTTTCAAGACAAACTATGACATTATTATTTAATCTATTTTTTCGTTTTTAATTTAATTTCTAACAGTCATATTCAAGTTATTAAATGGGACTGACATCATTAATGTTTCTTTGTAGACATGTCACCTGACAGTATGAGGTACAAGGTGCAGAATAAATGCATCATGTTGGCTTCAACATGTGAACCCCTAATTAAAAGGAATATAAGTGTGGCTTATGAGTATGCAGAATCAAGTGGTGGAAAAGAGAACTCATTCATGCAACAACATACCAATGAATAACACATGAAGCACTCTCTATCCATGAAGGATGAACTACTATAGGTTAGAGCCTCAAATATCTTTGTAGTACCTACTTAATGAAGAACAAGGGCTACATAGCTCACATCATCAAACTGGAAACTAGAGCACTAGACTTGCAATGCTCTGTTTTTCAAAAGAGGACTCAATACTTGCATCTGCTCCATCCTACAAGTCCAGAGCTGCATAAAATAACACTCAGAGCACTTCTAATCCTTTCTCATCATCTTTTATGTGGTGTGTACTATTTTTATATTTTTATTAGTGTGTGTGTGTCCATATTAAAAAACACACTGTCTCTTGTATTAAACTAAAGAATACAAGATATCCTTCCTCTCATATCTTCTTACATCTATTTACTCCCACGTATAAGTGTGGAAGAGGACCATGTGTGACCTAGTAGCTTATTCTCACAAAGAATAGAAGAAGAGGTCATGTGACCTGGACATTCATGTGTACCTTTGTTTAACCTGATCCAGGGTGTGGATAAAGTTTATTAATATAAACTTCTTGGTGGAAAGTGATCACCAAGTGAAGTGGATTAAGTCTCATCTTGAGACTGAACCACTTGTTTTATCTACTGTGTATTTTAATTTAGTTTTCCTCTACTTTACAGTGTATTTCAGAAAACTATATTTTACTTTGATATTTAGTCTTGGGTAGAAGTTATAACTATTTTTCCTTATTAGAATAACTTTAGAAGATATATCAATAACTCACATTGATATTAATGAGAATTAATCAATATTCTGAGAAGTTATTTGAATAGACAAACTATAATAACCGTATTACCTTGATTAACTGGCTTGTATTCATTTTTATTGGGGAATATTTTTAAGTGAACTTTTTAACAAAAATAATATATAGATACTCAATTCACCCCCATCATGAGTACTTTACTCTGACAAAAAAATTCCACTAAATATAGACTGGTATTATTTTTAATAAGAACATTTTCACAAACTTCAACATGTGATACATAATCAAAGAGGTTTTCCCTATTGATATAAAATTAATTTAGGTGATGACTCGATGTTCTCAGAAAACTTACAAGATATGATAATAGGGTATGATTTTAAATACAAAATGACCTAAACTAATATGGAGTAAAGGTTACATGTAATTCAATCACCATGATCCATATCAGCATTGGACTTAGCTTGTTCTGTCGATCTTGGAGATTATTGATGCTCATCATGATTGGCATCCTTCAGCATAGAGCACTATCTTGGATAATTCTCAACTTCTATACAATTATTACATATAACTATATATGGTTCTTTAGATTGAACTTTGTTTCCATCCATCACATTACCCATTTTTTCATGAAAAATTTGGTCCTTTATGCTATATATTTCTACACTTAAAACATATCTCAGTCCCTTTGTGACATTTCCCTTAGTTCCTCCTTCCACACGTTTTTCACAAAGTAAATTGGTTCTTCTTTCCTTTATCATTTTTATCAAATGAAATTCCTTGAGATTTAGTCTTCCTATTTCTTAATGCCTTTAGGAATTCAACTAAGTAATAGTTTTAATTGTGATTTTTTATATATGGTTTTCTGTAATCACAATATATCCTACTTGACCTCACATTCAGTTGAGAATCTCATTTGGGAATTCATCACATTGCCCTTTACATTGGTTTTTTACTCAGTTCCTCCTATTTACGGCCATTGGGATAGAATAAAGGAAAAAATAAGGATGGGTATTTTTAAACTATAATACACAAGAAAGGGAATCCAAAAACATTAAAGGGATAAATTATAAATGACATGTATTTTCTAAACTTATTAATATATAGTATTCAATATATTTTATCCATAATCTATTTCCTAACTTAGACAATTATGGGAATTTTTTTGTGTTCCCTTAATAATGGTTCATAATGAGCGTGTGAATTTACCAAAGAATATCCCCCAAGAGTATCAAACTAGGTGTGTTTCAAGGCCCATTGTTATGCACCAGTTCCCAGTCAAGTATATCTCAATGCAATGTTTTTTGGATTTTACCCCTATATACATCTGTACCAAAGCCACATCCACTTATACTATCTAGACACATATATGTTTTCTTGGAAACCACTTACTATATAATTTTAAAAAATTTAGGGATGTATTCTTATGTTTAGTCTTATCTCTATGTATTTTATAGAGTTTTATAATCCTAATCCCAAAAATAATAAAACATTCCTTTGATACCAATTATGACAACTCTTCTATTTATTATACTTTAATTCATGATTTATTACATAATAATACACATAATACAACATGGAAGATCAATAATTATAGTGTATTTTGGAATTTGGTACATTACATAACAACTTAAAATAGGGAATACATCATCTTTGTTGAAAACATCCTTAACATGCTCATATTATTCCTTCATAATTAAAACTACACGGGATAACATGAGGACATACATAAGAAAGGGGTGAGATATAAAGCCCGATAAAGGAATAAATATGGAATAACATGAAGAAAGTATTACATGTTAGAAAATAGATATACCAATGGGGAATAAAAGGGGTATGAATCATAAACATGAACAATGATGCATGATATAGCATGCAACATAAAGGCAACATGGGAAATGTGACAACAACTTAAAACATAGAATTATAAGCATTGTTTAAGGATAACTATAAAGAAATCATGATGTAAAAAGTCTCATGATGGATTAGGTTCACTACCTAATACCTTTAATGATGTCTCATGATACTAAAACATTACCTAATTCATTAGAGCGCTATATAATTTTGGGTGCACCCATCACTTTCATTTCATTCACATGCATAAGTATTCCACATAGAACATAAAACATGGTATCATTTATTATCATATTTTATTAAAAAAAATCAAGGAATGTAAAATACATACATTTAAGTCCATAATTAAATAATTATAAGTTCATAAAGTTGAACACCCATTATAGGAAATGGGTATGGGTATTCACTTCACAATTGTTTTTGTATGGAAAATCATAGTGAAATTTCAGCAACATAACGGGGGTGTATAAATGTTCATGGGAGGTATTAATGAGATTTAAATGGTTATATAACAATTTATAAATATAATTAAAAGTAATGGATATATTTAATAACATATCCCAACCTGAAAAATTGGAAATTAATAGGCATAACATAAAATATGCAGTTGAATAAAAAGAAGAGAGGGAGCCCCCTTACTAAATCTCGGCATGGTAACGACTTAGGTAAATGATATAATGGGAGTGGATAAATGGTATATAATTATTAAAGAACCAATTTAAAAGTAGAGGTATCATTATAATGACATGAAAACATAACCAATTTTGATTGAAAAGGCTACTTACAAAGAAGGTGCTTGAATGGAAATGAGGAGAGTGAAATCTCTTACTAAATTCCGGCATGGTAACAGGTGTACATAAAGGTTCATGGGAGATATTAATGAGAGTTAAATGGTGTTATTATCATTTATAAATAAAATTAATAGTAAGGGGGGATATTTAATAACATATCCCAATGTGTATAAATAGAAATTAAGAGGCATAACATAAAAGAGGTGCTTGAATAAAAAAAGATAGGGAGATCCCTTGCCTTGAGAGTGTGATTCCAAAAGCTTGGGAGGAGATTCTTGAGAGATTGAGTCACCATGGGAAGACACTAGAGAGTTTAGGGAAGATTAAATACGTGATCCAAGGTTTTTAGTGAATATAAATGGGTTCTTGGGTGGGTTTATATAGGAAAATAGAGGGGAGTTCTTTATTATTTCTCAAACTTTGGTTTTGGACACTATATAATAAAATAACCAAAACCAAAAACCTTACCAGGGTTTTTCCCCTGGGTTCTAACAAATAAGGTTGGTTTTAATTATTATATAATTCCAATGGCTGAACTTATTAAAATATTACCCTTATTGATGTGGAAGTGAGTCGTGTCCTTAAAGAAATGACTTTAAAACCATAAAATATATTATAGGTTTTGGAGGATTCATAAAATGTTTATAAAATTCATAAAATAAACTTAAAATAAAATTATTTTAAATGGAAAACATATATTTGGTCATGTATACCATTTATAAAATTTATTACATCAATTTTGGGTCAATATGATGTCATAATACACACCGTATATTTATATCATATTTAATTTTTACCCAAAATTTTGATTATCTCAGAAAATTATGAAAATTTAACCTTTGGATAATTTCAATATTTTGATTCCAAAAATAATATTTATTTTAACAAAATAATTTTATCTATATGTGAATTTTCACTTTAAAACAAGAATCGACATTTATTGAGAAATGTTTGGTTTTTGACAATAATAGTTTTTGAACCCTTATAAAAATTACATTTGACTTCACAAAAAATATGTGATCATTTATATATAATAAACATTATTTAATTATAATATTTTATTAAAATATTATTTATTTCAAAAATCCATTAATTCGTCAAAATAAATGCCTTAATTAAATTTCAATATTACCCAAAAAATGCAATTTGTGATAAAACAATAGAAAATCAAAATCATTTTTAAAGTAGAAACAATAAGAAGTAAATATAAACCTTATTATAAAAAAATAATAATATAAATATTCATATTATTATGGTCATGAAACATATCAATTTATCACACTGAAAAACTCCCTAAGGGTAAGGTGAGCGATACTGATACTTTCATGGGGTGATTTAGCGTACATGGTTTGGTCATGATCTCAATAAGATTGAAATTCTCTTGTAAACGATTTTTCTTATGATTAGTTATTTTATATCAGATTGGGCTTGGTTAAAGGAAAATAACAGTGATATTATATCCCATAGAATCTCTGATAAATTTGTTTCATAGGAAACGATCCTACTATTTGAGGCCATCACTTCCTTTGTGTAAATTGGATTTTTCAAAACTCTTTATTTATACTAACTATATGATTATTGTTCAATGGATATATTATAAATGGTAATGATTCTTAAATATATTTTAAATATGATAGGTTAAAATAAAACCAAACAAGTGCATGTGTTTTCTATAACTATAATACATAATAAGACATTTAATTCAACCAAAAAGATAATTTTATTATAATAGTTTGGGTCATTACATTCCTAAATCTCTAGTCTACCAGATATCAAAACTATAAGACAAAAAAAGAATGATCTAATACCATTTTTTAATGTCTCACCCCATCACTCTATATAATCAGTGGTCGAACCGATTCACCACATGACCTTAGGCATGCCTCCTAGTATTCTAGAGGATACTAACTAGAAACATGGGTGTAAGATAGTACAATGGGGAGAATATACCCCTATATCAAAGTGTACAATAACTAATAAATAACCAAACATCAACCATGAAAATAAATAATCAAATTAATAATAAATGAATAAACATCAGTAATAATACATTAAATTCGATAAACACCCAAACAACCATGTCATACAAACCCAGACCACCCACTAGGTTGGTCACATATATATAACAAAATAAAAGAAAACAAACAAAAAGGGGCTCCATGACATCACTAAGTTGAACCCCATCTAGTCTCCTAAAACCATCTGATTAATTTTACTCAACCACATTATCCTGAGCCATATCCCAAATTAGTTCTGAAGCAACATGTAAGAGTTGCTCGAATACCCAAGTGCATTGGCGGCCTGAGAAAGGCGTGAGTAAAACTCTATAGGTAACTACCAATAGTTTCTAAACAAACCCAGTATGTGCATATAGTGCATGAATTAAGGCAATAAATAGGTCTATTAATTTAATAAATTAATATTATATATAAAATATAACAACCTGCTAACCCTTGAGTTCCGGGTTGACACCTAAGGTCAGCCAAACCTAATTCGGCACATTTTTTTGATAACTCAGTGCACATAACAGAACCAAGACCACATAATCATAACTAACCTACTTCGGCATGATGTTAGATGTCTTTGTCAATTGGTGGATCCTCTAGTATCAGGACAGGTCACCCCAAGTCAATGGAAGATAATCCTACCATGGATGAATCACTCATAATGTATCATAGTCAATTAGTCTCGGCTCACAAGGTAATAAGTATCTCAATAATCTCACCCTTATACATCAAATATGACATACTTTTTCAGGCATGCATCATGCAAGAATGCGTCTAAGCCTTAGACGATCTGGACCAAGCATATATTCCTCAGGTGGTACATTATCATGCGTCTAACCCTCAAGTGGTGTGTAATCATGCACCTAGCCCTCTAGAACAAACATAAACAAGGATTCATAGCTAGATATAAACTCAAAATGTTATGTAACATCCCACCCTTGGGAATCAATCATAGCAGAGTCATGTCAAAAAAAATCTAAGCAAGAAATTTTCATGATAAAGCACCAAGCATACCATACATATCATCATAATCCATTCTGGTTAATTCATATAATTACCATTTTTCAAGCTATTTAAAGTCCATAAATCCAGGTTCTCAAATATCATAATAATTGGAACTAATTCCATCCATTTATCATTTTTCTTAAAAGTATTTGACATGAAAACTATCTAATTTTAGTCCATGTAATTCTATACCAAGAGATCACCTCTATTCCCATGTTATGCCAAGTTTGTCAATATAAATAGTTATCAATTAACAAGGAAAGAATCAAATTACACCATGTTATCAATTTTCATGACAATTATAGCGATTACCACTTCGCATATCATTTAAGCGCAAATACCATTACACATATCATCATATCCATTTTCCATTAATCCTTATACCAATTCCCAATTACATGTCTAATTACCACTTTTAAGCAAGGTTATTTATTCTCATGCTAATCAACACAATTAACATAACAAACATCCATTTAATTAGGGGCTCTAGGTTTATCCCTCCCAGAATCCAACTTAGTGTCAAGGGTTGGCACACCACTTGGTTAACCACAAGTACAAGTCTTAAGGTCAAGGTCTCGATGGGGTCCATGGGAGGTCTGAACATATGAATTATCATCAAGGTAGTGATTACCAATTTCATTTGGTTGCACGCATGATGCTTTGAAGTGATTCCATATATTGCATATACTATGACAAAATGAAATAGAAAAAGGGATTTTTTCTAGATAACCTACCTTTTACCAAGGATTTTTTACTTGGATGCCAAGGGATGATATCATCTTCCAAGTCCTTCTAATCTCATCCATCCTTGTACTTGACAAATAGGACTCATTTTAATTATTTTATTCTCTAATTCATGCCAAGAAACAACAATTCATAAATTATAGAAATTTATAATTAATTAATTAAATAAATCCAAACTTGGAATATTTCTAGTTAACTCATCAGGAATTTCATTATGCCCAAACTATCATCAATAGGTTGTGTTCTACTCCTAATGCCTCCCTGGATTTATATTACATAAAAACCCTAATTAATTTTACCAAAAAAATAGTCTATAAAATCAATTTAGGAAAAAACCCATTCAGAAAATCAAAATGGAGGCATACCTCAATGGATTGATGTGCGAACACAAGTGGACTTCATCTTGGGAACCCCCTATTTATAAGTTGCATGTAATATTTAACAAAAACTACAGATTTATCCATCCTATGATGAAATTAGCATTTTACCTAAAACAATCATGTCCATTCTAAGTGGTAATAAGGGAGAAACAACACAGAAGGGAGGAAGATATTACCCATAAATGATGTCGAATCGCACCCATTATCACTAATAATGGTGGATAATTGAGGAAGATAATGTTCGGTTGAGACCCCCTTTTCACAACTCATTCCTTCTGAAGAAACAAGGGTTCAAGCACCCTACTAAAAAAAGAAGAAATATTGACAACTTTCATGATGTGAAACATGGTTTCACATCATGAATTTTTGGGTTATCCCCTAAGAACCCTTTTTAAATCCTTAAACTCTCAGGCCACACCCTTCAAACCCTTTTTACATAATAAATTCCATATTTACAATGTAAATTGGTTTCTATGACCTTTTTCCTGTCTAAGCTACCCATTCCTCCTCTGGGGATTTCTCAAACCCTCGATATTTCCATCAGAATTTAAAACATGTCCAAAAAAATTACGTTTGGATATTCAAACTCTAAAAACCATGTTCCAATTTCTAGATTTCAAAATGGCATGTTCGCTAATAGATAAAAATTTAAAATCCCACTAAAATTCTCAATTGTTCGGACTCGGGTTCTTATTAGCCACTAAATGAGGATAATATTCATGGTTAATATATATAATATTAATGTTATTTATTATTCATAAACACAATTTTAGTTTATTTTACACTTTGAACATCATTACACATTATGATTGTAATTCCTTCTTAAAATGCACTATTATGTGGTATATTTTTTAACATCATTTAAAGTACCCAATGATTAATATTATTTTAAGGAATGTATTTATCCATATTTTAATTTTATATTTTGGTAAATTGATCTAAACTTAAATATGAACATGTTTCATTCAGGGATCAATGAAGAATTCATGGAAGAAGATGGGGATATTTTGTGATGAAAGGAAACAATTCTGGAGAAGTCGGATTGGAAACCAGCCCATTGATAAGAATGTGGCGCCCAACATATAGGCCCAATGAAGCCTTAATTTCGTTTTATGATATAAAACATGTATAAGAACAAATAATTATTCATGATCTAGTACTAATTCTACCTCCATGGTGGTCATTAAGGCGGCCCAATCTAGAAATAAAATTTTGTGCCAGATTCTATGGCCCAGAAAAAATCCTACAAATATAATTATATCTCTGAATCCACAAATCCAAATGGGCCCAAATTTTACAGGAGGTTAGGATACATTCGGATATCAATTTTCTTCTTCTATGTCTCACTCTAATTCGGCCATCTAGAAGTCCATTCAGACGCATATGTTCGGTGGATGAAAGATGGATGCCACCTTGGGTCAAGGGTGGAAAAATCAACTCTCCCTCAACTTTCCACCCACCTATGGCCTACCAAAATTAATTGTGAAGACTTGGACTATTTGAGTATAGACCCAGGTCTTAAAAAATTCCTATTTAAGGCAGTGGTGGGGGAGGATTTTATCATCTTTGATCTTTGTTTCATCTTAATTTTAGGCCGCCAATTTGATATTGTAATCACTTTCCCTCAATTGTAAGTTCCTTGAATTACGTTAGCTTCTTTATAAAAGTTATTCATATTCTCTTTTTCTATTATTCTTCTTATCAATTTGATACTATTTTCACAAGGTGTGAACTTGTTCCTACCAAACCTTGTGAAATTATTCACACAGCGGTGGAGTGATCATTTTCTTTTTATTGTTTTCTTTACTTCTTCAATTCCTCCATCATGAGTCTAATTCCCACTTCCATTGAAACCATAGAATCAATGGAGGGATAACCCACTTATTTCTTGACCCAAGTAATTATAAAGGGGATATATTGGATGTTATTTATCACCCCATTAATGTATAATCACTTCTTTAATTGAGATTTTTATTTGATGATTTTTAAACTACATCGTCCTTATTGAATTTAAGGCCATACACTTCAAGTGATAATACAAACCTTTACCTTCAAGTGCTCAAAACTTTGATCCTTAAAGTATATAGGTGATTAGTATTAAATTTTTTAGGTATTAAACCAGTAATTGATGATGTTTTTTGATATTTTTAAATGAACACATCTCAAATATAAGAAATTGAAATCATTAAAAAATGAATTCATCCAATCCACCCCGAGCGATATCCTAGGATCAACTCATTACCTTAATTTGAATTAGATTAAATCTGTTAGTGATCCTTTAAAACCATATGAAATCAACCCATGTTGGCCACTTCAAAGCCAAAAATATTTCTTTGAATGTGCGTGTCTATAGGTTACTTCTTAGGTCTCTAAGGATTTGACAACCCAAGCTAGACTACAAGGACCATTCTACCTTCTTTTCTTGGGTAAATTTGAGATAGAATCAAATTTTGGCACTATTTCCAGGGACCTAAGTAATTTATCTTAGACATTATCATCCTTTATTTTTCATCCCTCTTCTCTATTCTCACCCCCTCACTCCTATGGAATTCAATTTTGAACAAGTCCAAACATGGGAAACTTATCCCTACTTTGATCACCCAACCCCATGTGTGATGTACAATGACCTTCCTAATTTATACTTGTGCGATCATCAACAACCTAATGAACCAAATTTTTTTTACTCCTACGATCCACAAAACATCCCAACATATAATGAGTTTAAATCCCCACAAAGCCAATCTAAACACCCTTCTGTGCAATTCCAACAACTTAATTATCCACCTGGAATAGACCATCTTTATCAACCCCTTGACCATAATGATCCACAACCATTACTTGAAAAATTGTGTCAACAAATGGAGAAAATGAATTTTTAGGTTTCATCTTTGAGATTAGAATTACGAAACTTTGAGACAGTTATGGAACCCATTCCCACTCATGCTATCCCTTCCTCATCATTGATAGAAGAATCTTTTATCCCACAAACCTCTCATAATTTTATTGAAGAACCAACCTTTGGATTTGGGATATATGAAGAGGATCAAGGAATTGTTTAAGGGTCTTTAAATCAGGAAGAAATTTACTTTTTGGATTCAAAAGAAGAGAATTAGACATCATGGATTGAGTCTCCTAAGTATAACTCCATTGATTAATTTTCAAAAACACCAACCATTGAACCATTGAGAGAAATCACAAACATTGAGTCCATACCCATTACTAAAATTGATATTTCTAATTTTGTGGTTGAATCTTCTATTCCAAAGGAACCGATTATGTTGAGCAATTTTTAAAATGAAATTGAGTTTGATTCAAAGTCCCAACCTATGTCTGAAATTGTTAGCCTACCCGAACTTGAAAAAAATGACTTTCCATCCACCCTCAAGTTTCAATTCATTGGGGATAGCCAAAAACTTCCAATTTTTACAATTTATTATCTTGAAACCAATAAATAGGTAATGATTCTTAATGACTTTGGAAAGACTAAAAAAGAAACAGGATCAACCATTTCTGATATTCCTTGGATTTTACCACTCATTATAGAACATAGGTTTGCCCATGAAAAAAATTACAAACAAAGAATCAATCTAAATATAGTGGGCATGGAGAAATATGGGGTCCTTAAAATGTTGAAATTTGGTATTGAGTAAGTTATTGGGTTCATGTCAAGCTAGCGACACTAAACAAAGCGCTGCATGGGAGGCAACCCATGGTTTTCGTGTTTTCAATCTTTTTGGAATCATTTTTTTTATTAATCATTTTGATATTTAAAAAAAAATATTGTTGATTTGTTCTTCTATTATGAGTATTTATGGGTATAAAAGGGGAGCACCATATTCATCTGTGTCATGTGGTGTGATCCTTGAGTAATATCTTACCCAGAAATTTAAAAAGAAGACAATATATCATCAGCTCATTTTATTTTTATGTGTTTGTAGGTTAAAATAAAAATACAAATAAAAAAAATTAATAAATAAAAAAAGGGCACATCATAGGTTGTGGGTCAAACCCCATCACAACCAGCGAAGCTGTGGGGAATCAAACCCGGGACCGAAGGGAGACAGGGGCGTGTGCTTACCACTGACCTACAGCTTTTGTGGTTCCTTATTCTATAATTTATATATATATATACTTATATTTTACTTTATTTATTATATAAATAAATATATATGTATATATATATTGTTTTTTCCCCTATTTTTTCCTTTTTCTTTTAGAGAACTCTGCAAGTGACATGGATATCAAAGGACTAAATTGGAGCAGCAAGAACTACAACTTCAACCATCAGGTGAATTCATTTCATGATCCTCATATTTCAATTTCCTTTTCGAAATTCCTTTATCTGCCTCTAATCCTTCTAAATTTTCATTTTTTCAAACATTGGGTATAGTTTTATTTTGAGTTAGGGGGAGATGAAATAAAAAAATTTGCTTTTGTGTAAAAAAAATGAATGATTTGAAAAAACAATGTGTGTAAATGGAAGGAAAAATTCCTTTAACTTTGAACATGGTAATACACATTGCACACTTTGAAACTGAATATCAAATAATTTAGAATGCCCCAATTCTTATTTTAATCCTTGTATAATTTCAAGAGCATAGATTTTGGAACGTGTGGTTGTCCAATGTGATATTTCATTGTTTAAATTTTCATCCAAATAAAAAAAAATCAAAATGCATGTCCTTTGGATAGTGGGGTATTAGTTTGAGTTCATGGGGTCCCCCAAATAAATATCATAGGTTTGGTGATCATTTTAGTTTTAATATGAGTATTCAAAAAAACAATAAATTTGTGCGTAGAGCAATGAAATGACCTAATTCGTGGCTTTCGACACTTGGGGATCGTGACTCCATGGTTGTCTGGACCATAGGTAGTAATTTTATCTCTATTTTTGGTAATTTGAATTTTCTTTTGAATGAGTTAACTCAATATGATTCCTGAGTATGTGGGATTTACTTGGTTCCCTAAGGTCTTTGAGCCTATGAGTCATCGGCAAATTCTCGCTACAGGGGTTGACTCTTTTGAGTGCAATTTCAATTACCATGGAAAAATTTCAAAAACAAAAAAAAATACAATAAAAAAAATTGAATACTCGTATTAATATTGAAATGTGATTCCACCTAGTGCTTCCATCATTTCCCCCTTGAATAAATATTAACCCCCGTGTCTATTGTGATACACAACACATCCTCATACTTAATTGATATTGGATGAAATATGGCGATGAATTTGAAAAAAGGAATGGGATTGGGATTGTGATATTCTTATGAAACTATCATGTATTAAAATATTTTCATGGGTTTTATGATTTTTTGGTATAAGGGTTTTGGTGATCATTGTGTATTAAAATGTTTTTGGAAAAGGGAATTAGAATTTCATATTGTTGAGATATATTTTGCTCGGGACTAGAAAAACTTAATTTGGGGGGTGTGATTATCCACTAAATGAGGCTAATATTAATTGTTAATATATATAATATTAATGTGATTTATTATTCATAAATACCATTTTAGTGCATTTTACAATTTTAACATCATTTCACATTATGATTGTAATTCCTTCTTAAAATGCAGTATTATATGGTACATTTTTTAACACCATTTAAAGTACCCAATGATTCATCTGATTTTAAGGAATGTATTTATCAATATTTTAATTTTATATTTTGATTAATTGATCTAAACTTAAATATGAACATGTTTAATTTAGGGATCAATGGAGAATTCATGGAAGAATATGGGGATATTTTGTGATGAAAGGAAATAATTCTGGAGAAGTCAGATTGGACACCAGCCCACTGATGAGAATGTGGGGCCCAACATACCGGCCCAATGAAGCCCAAATTTCATTTTATTCTAGAAGACATGTATAGGAACAAATAATTATTCATAATACATTGATAATTCTACCTCCACGGTGGTCATTAAGACGGACCAATTTGGAGATAAAATTCTGGGCCAGATTTTGCGACCCAGAAAAAATCATAACAATATAATCATATCTCGGAATACACAAATCCAAATGGACCCAAATTTTTCAGTAGGTTAGGAGACATCCGTTTCTCAATTTTATTATTCTATGGACCACTCTAATTCTTCCATATAAAAGTCCATTCAGATGCGTCTGTTTGGTCGATGAAAGCTGGCTGGTACCTCGAGTCAAGGGTGGAAAAATCAACTCTCCCTCAACTTTCCACCCACCTATGGCCTACCAAAATTAATTTAGGAGACTTGTACTATTGGAGGCTCGACCCAAGGCTTAAAAAATTCCTATTTAAGGCATTGTTGGTGGAGTAGTTGATCATCTTTGAGCTTTGTTTCATCTTAATGTTATGCTTCCAATTTGATGTTGTAATCACTTTCCCTCAATTGTAAGTTCCTTGAATTACCTTAGCTTCTTTATAAAAGTTCTTCATCTTATATTTTTATATTATTCTTCTTATCACTTTGATACCGTTTCCAAAATTTGTAAACTTTTTCATACCAAACCTTGTGAAATTATTCACACAACGGTGGAGTGATCATTTTCTTTTTATTGTTTTATTTACTACTTCAATTCCTCCCTCATGAGTCTACTTCCCACTTCCATTGAAACCATAGCATCAATGGAGGGATAACCCACTTATGGGATGATACAAGGGAGTAGAAAGTGGCTGGATTGGATGTTATTTATCACCCCATTAATGTCTAATCACTTGTTTAATTGAGATTTTTATTTGATTATTTTTAAACTCCATCGTCCTTTTTGAATTTAAGTCCACGCACTTCAAGTTCTAATAATAAATTTTACCTTTAAGTGATCAAAACTTTGATCCTTAAAGTATATAGGTGATTATTATTAAAGGGTGTAGGTATTAAACCAGTAAGTGATGATGTTGTTTGATCTTCCTAAATGAACACATCTCAAATATAAGAAATTGAAATCATTATAAAAGGAATTCATCCAATCCACCCTAAGCGATAACCTAGGATAAACTCATTACCTTAATTTGAATTATCTTAAATCTTTTAGTGATCCTTTAAACCCATATAAAATCAAACCAAGTTGGCCACTTCATATCCAAAAATAGTCCTTAGAATGTGCATGTCTATAGGTTACTTCTTAGGTCTCTGAGGATTCGACAACCCAAGCTAGACTACAAGGACTGTTCTACCTTATTTTCTTGGGTAAATTTGAGTGAGAATCAGGTTCATACATTGTTATTGTGAAATATCACGAAATATGTTTACCAAGAACAAGGAGTGTTGAGAAAATATCGTGGTTAATTATTGAGAATGTTATTTTCCTTTTTCAATATCAAATAAAGATAAAATAAAAACACTTATTAGAAATAACTTTAGTACTTATCACTTATAGTAAACATCATGGAATGAAAATTTTTTATCAAAATTGAATTAGAACTCATCACTTATTTGAAATTTGAAAGTGGAAACTTAGTACGTGGGGATCCAGAGTAATCCGAAGCAGGACAACCATAGAGAGCACTAGGACTAGGAGAATAGATCCAAAGATGTTGTTTCTTTCATTGGAGAAGAAAATGGGGAATGAGTGGGAACTTTTCAAGGATAATGTGAGACCATTTAAGAGAGTTCGTCAAGTTGGCTTCTTGAATGAATCCCTAAAATCCAAAACCAAAAATCAACTCAATAAATCTCTCCTGGTTACTAGAAGTCTTGACTTTATAATGATTTAATATAATTTATTTTAATTAGTTTTTTTCTATAACATCATCTCTGAGAGAATCCAAATTAAAGAACTTATTAATCTTTGTTCCATGCCCCGTTTTTTTGAGTTTAGGGGGATGATCCAGGTGATTGATGAATATAATGGGGATGATCCTCTTTGACCATGTCATGATTTCATTAAATGGGTACATGAGTTATTTCTTCCTGGTGGAGATGGCTCGACACTAGTTTTGATTTATGAATAGTGCGTGCATGATTTTTGGAATTTGAATCTCTACAAGGACTATTGGAACTATAAATTATTGACCCACAGTGTAGTAATAATGATGAGATAAAATAAATTGTAAAAATACAGAAATAAATGGACACCTGATGTAATGTGGAAACCCCCCCCCCCAAATAAAGGGGTAAATAACCATGGGAAAATAGAAGGATCACTATGGGTAAAAGTGGGTACACACTCCCTCACCATTATAAGGAGAAAACCCTCATAAAATCTCTCTTGAATAGGTGGGGAAACTGACTCATAAATACCACTAATAAATGGGATTTTCTTAATACTGATGAGATGTTAAAGGTGATGTTGATGATCAAACAAAGGGATACCACTGCATTTTATAGGAAATCCTCCCCTTTGTTTATCCTCTCCTGTTGGTGGGTTTAGTGGGGTTTGGCCACCCACCACCTACCACCACCTTCCCTTCTTTGACAAAGGAGGGGGTGATGTCGTCCATGGAAAAAATGCTTCCAACACATCTCTCACTTGGATATTTGATTAAGAAACAATCACATCTCCATATCCTTTATATATATCAAACATACTGCTCAAGTCGCTGGGAGGCCTTCTGAGGATCTGCACCATATGAACTTATCAGAGTAAACTTCCTTCATTAGGAAATCTGCTAGATTTTCTTTACTATGAATTTTCTGCATGTCTACACTTCCTTCCTCTACCACATCTCAGACAATGTGATATTGTACCCCAATGTGCTTCATCCTAGAATGAAAATATGGATTCCTTGAAATGTTCAAGGTGCTCTGACTATCACAAAATAATGGAATCAACTCATGTTTATGCCCGAGCACCTCCAATAACCTTCTCATCCAAATTTACTCTTTGTAAGCATGTATAGCTTTCATGTACTCTACCTATGTCATGGATAAATCCAAAAATGAATATAACATTGAAATCCATATCAAATATCCTTCTATAAGAGTAAACACATAACCTATAGTGGATTTCATCTGGTCAAAATCACCTAAAAATATGAATCAACATATCCTATGATAGTGAAATCTAATCCTCCATAATATAATGCAGCATTTGTGGTCTCCTTGATGTATCTCGGGATCCTATTTAATATGATCCAATGCTCCCATACTGGATTCACTCTCTACCGACTAACTGCTCCCACTATATGTGCAATGTCTAGTATAGTACAAACCATAGCGAACATCAAACTACCCACTGTTGATGCATATGGTACAAGAGATATCTCCATCCTCTCTGTTTCACTGTTAAGACTCATGGTTGATTATAACTTGAAATTAATGGGAAGAGGGGTAGAGATAGGATCAAAATCTTGCATGTTGAAGCATTTTAAGACTCTATGTATGTAATTCTTCTGTGATAGCCAAATTTTCCCATTATTTTTGTCTCAGTAAATTTTCATCTTAGGAATCGTATTTGTTGGTCCCAAGTACTTCATATTCCATAGCCAATTGTTCCTTAATCTCTTGTATATAATCATTTTTGGGGTTTGTAACCAACATGTCTTCCACAAAGAATAAAATAATGATGAAATCATTACCATCCAAACCCTCTAAATATTCACAAGGATTTTAATGAAGTCTGATGTATCCAAGGATCATGATATCGGAATCAAATCTCTTGTACCAACACCTCAGCACCTATTTGAGACCGTATAAAGATTTTTTCAACTTGAAAACCAAGTTCTCTTTTCCTTCTTCTGTAAAACCTTCTAATTGGGGAATATATATATCTTCATTAAGATCACCATGGAGAAAATAAGTCTTCACATATAGATTCTCTAAATGTAAACAATATATTGCACACATCACCAAAACTATTCAAACAATCATCAGTCTAACAATATGATAAAATATTTCATTGAAATCAATACCATCCTTATGAGTATATCCTTTGACTACTAGTCATGCACAATATCTTTCCACCTAGTCCTTTTAATCCTACTCAATCTTAATGACCCATTTTTTGCTGATATCCTTCCTTCCATGAGGTAATGGAATAAGATCCCAAGCCTTGTTCTTATGCAGGACTTCAAGTTTATCCTACATTGCTTCCATCCATGAGGATACATCTGGACCTTGGGTTGCCTCAATAAAATAAGATAGATTTCCATACTCTATCAATAATAAGTACAAAATATTTCTCTCAATAACATAGTATGAGTTCCATACTGGTGATCCTTTCTCCCGAGTTGACCATCATGGTCCATATTCAACCGGTATTTTATCTTCATGCTTTGGTAATGGATCAAAGGAAACTTTATCTTCCTTGGATTTTTCCTCTACTTAAACTACTATATTTTTTGACTTCTCTTTCTCCATGTATTTATCAGTTGTCATTTTCACCTTGTCTTATACAAAAATGACATCTCTATTAATGATAATTTTTTGGGTAGTGGGGTCCCACAAATGATACCACTTCACACCATAAGCATACCCCAAGCAGATACATTTCTTGGATCACGAATCCAACTTCGATCTTGTTTAGTTGTTAAACATTAAATATACAAAACTGCCAAAATTATGTAATCAAGAATAGTCGATGGGTTTACCAGTACACATCTCCATCGGTGTCTTTAGATCAATCACCATTTATAGAGATCAATTGATCACATAATAGGTGGTATTCACTACTTATGCCCAAAATATTTTGACAATTTCTACAGTTTTAACCATTACCCTTATTTTATCTAATAAGGTTATGTTCATATGATCTATCACACCATTCTATTAAGGAGTGCATGCCACTGTGAATTGTCTCTTGATTCCTTCCTATCAACAAAAGTATCAAACTCCTCACTTGTATATTCTCCACTATTTTCATCCCTCAAACACTTGATATTCTTTCCAGATTCAAGGTCCTTTTGTGCTTTGAATGTTTTGAAGACTTCAAAAGCATCTGTTTTCCTCTTTATTGGGTACATAAAACATCTCCTAGAATAATCATCAATTAATGATACACAATACCTTGCTTCTCTCAAGGATATAACCATTACTTTCCAAATGTTGGAATGGATCAACTCTAAGATCTCCTGGCTTCTTATTGTTGACATCCCGAACTTTAACCTATGTTGCTTGATCAAAACAAAATTCTCACAAAATGGTAAGGATACATTTGTAAGCTCAGGAAAAAACTTATGATCCATAAGAATCTTCAGGCCTCATTCTGACATATATCCAAGCTTTCAATTCCATAATGTCTTTAATGCTTCTGTCGAGGTAGTTTATGTGACAACTATCTCTTCCCCCTTTTACATTTCACCCATAAGAACGTACAAGTTCTTTGAGATCTTCTCCACATTTATTGACACAAGTGCGCCCTTCAAAATTTGTATTACTCCATTCTTGATGTGATTCTTGCATCTAATATCATCAAATTTTCCAAAATACAATATGTTATTCTTCAGGATGTTCACGTGGCGTACTCCCTGGATGGTTTGAATGATACTGTCATGTATCTTTAATTTGATGGTACTGACTCAATCAATCTTTAGGTTGTGATCATTCCCAATGAACACAAGTCCTTCCAGGATAGTTTCATACTATTCAAACTATTCCCGTCAAGATTCCATGTGCCATGTTTCTCCTGAGTTAATTATCCATGCATCATTGAGATGATGCCTGCTTCCACCAATCGTCATGCTTCACTGACCAGTATATCTACACTTTAAGAAGTACTAGTCACATTTCTATCCATTTCATGATTTTGAATCCCACTAGAACCATGATTCATCATCACATCTACTGGTCCTTCTCTAATTGTCAGTTGACAATTATCCTTCTACAACACAGCATGCATCTTCATTTTCCACAACGAAAAATTATTCCCATTTAATTTTTTGATCTCGAAATTCTCCACCTTCTAGATATTCTACAATTCCAGAACCTCCTCTATTTTACTACAGTGTATTTAATAATCTCAATCAATTTTTTCTGATGTGAAAGATCAACCAGAGTCGCAATCATAGAGAATACTAAAATTTACAAGAATTATTAATACCTGAAAATGTGATTAGCATCGAGCTAGAACCTACCTCTGGTAAAATTTTTGGGACTGTAAATAATTAACCCACAGTGCAAGAATAATAATTAGATAAAATAAAGTAAAAAATGAGAAAATAAATGGACATCGAATATAACATGGAAAATCCTCAAAATGAAGGGGTAAAAAACCACAGGCAAATAGAAGGATCACTATGGGTAAATGTGGGTACATATTCCCTCACTATTACAAAGAGAAAACCCTCATAAAATCTCTCTTTAATAGTTGGGGAAACCACCTCACAAATACTACTAATAAATGGGATCTTCGTAATGCTGATGATATTTTGAAGGTGGTGTTTGTGATTAAAGAGGGAATTCCACTACCTTTTATAGGAAAGCCTCACATTTTTTTCTCCTCTCCCACTAGTGGGTTTGGTGTGGGTTGGTCACCCACCACCTAAAACCACCTTCCCCTGTTTGGAAAAGAAGGGGGAGGTGCCTTCTATAAAAAAACACTGCCAATAAGGATGACCTCCACTACCTGAAAGTGTGGTTGGAATACGCTGAAAATTGTGGATTTACTAGAGTCATTTACCACTTTATCAATGTAAATAGAATTGGGAAGTCCCATTATTTGTATTTCATATCATATTCCTTAAACATGGAATCCAAGAGTAAAATAAAAAAGCTCTAATGAGATATCTAATTGGGTCATATCAAGGAATGATCATCCAAGAGTAAGATTGGAAACAACATATACGAGGTTCCTTTTGTGCTCTATGAAGAGACCAAACTTGGAGAACAAGGGTTCAATAGAGCATTGGCTATCAGTTTGATGCTATGGGATTGTTTTTTCATTTGGAGAAAATAGTTGGTTTTCTGGAGGTAGTTCTGATCATTCTAGGAAAAATCTAAAGTCAACTATGTCTCGGAATTCTCCTTTTTCAATTTATAATGAACCCAGTGGGGATTTCAACTAGGGCCATAAAACTTATGAGTCACAAATTTTCATGGATTCTTGGGGTATGTATGGATCTCAAAATGATAAAAACAAGTAAAATAATTTTCTTCCATACAAATGGAGAACAAATAAGATTCCATAGAGACATGGTTCTACAATAGTGCTCCCAATAGACTGCATTGATTTGTTTGTTGATGAGTGCATATAAACAATGAAAATGAATCATGATATGGAAAAAGCATTGATGTTACAGTTTCAACAAGTAGATGGAAGTGGCCTAAAAAGGAGTACGGTTATTAAGGGAAAACCCATTATGTAATTTACCTCCAAATAGCCTACACAAATTAATTGCAACATAAGGACACAAAAAGAGAGCCAAAAAATATCTGATGGGGCATATTCACCCTACTCATCATCTTTAAGAGTCATAAATAGGGTTTTAGGTGGCTCCAAAGTGAGGTGCATTTCATGGGAGGTGACAAAATGTAAGAATCCTATCATGTATTTATTTTAATTCATATAGAAAGTGTCCTATAGGAGGATCTAACCCCCTCTATAGAAGAATTTTGTTTTGTTTTTTTATGGAAATGAACATTATGAATCGTAATGAAAATATAGAAGATCATGGTCCTTTATGCATTATTTTATAGTTGGGATAGTAGCAATGAAATAGTTTAGATATCATAACAGGGAGGGTGATTTGTGTTGATGGAGATTGTGCTGACCAACTCATTGATTTTTCTAGAGTAACTAAAATGCATCATCATGAATAATGTACATGAGATCAATGTGATCAGTGTTCTTCCTAATCAATCCCACTTAAATCAATAAGACACTAGGCAAAAATTATCTCTATGATTAGTATAATCAATCCAATTTTTTAAGTCATTAATTTAGCTATGTTTTTTTAAATCTATAATTTAATGATGTTTTTTTTCAAAATATCACTAATTTTGTAATGTTTTCTTAATATGTCACTAATTCAGCAGTGTTTTTTAAAAACATTTTTAATTTACTCATTTTATAATAATAATGATAAAATAAAATTAACTATGGTTTAAATAAATACATATAAAAATGAATCATTAATTTCTTATTTTATTATAGTGTAGTGTTGGTCGGTGGTTTTTGGGTTATAATAGAGTATTAATACCCTCTCTTGGTGGATACCATGGATGTTATGGATGTATTGAATTATATCATTATCTAGGTCTTGTATTTTTCATTCCAATTTGAATAGTAAGTTGTAAAGGGTTGTTGTTAGGTTCAAGGGGCCTACTTTCAATAAAACCACCAGATGTAGTTCCACCAGATTTTATGAAAGAGAAAACAAAGTTTGGGAATAAAACCATGCACCAATTCTCAAAACATAAAATACAAACCACTCCCAAATCACTATACTTCTATACCCTCCATTTGAGAAATGTAAACAAGATCAACATAAACATCGAAGAAATAAATACAAGACAATGAAGAACATAAGAGATTACATGGTTCAGACTTATTTCCTAATGCACAGATAAAAGGTCACTTTACTTTTATTCAGAGAAACAAATTATGATTAAAATTCATAGAACATAACAATCACAAGTGATCAAACCTACTTAAATAGGATTTCCCATTTGGTTCTTTAGGTTGTCTTAACCATTATATTTCTACAGAATGAGATCCACCCCAACTGATATTATCAGATGATCCTTCATTAGGTTAACTATCTCCATTTCCTCAACTTTCCCTCCTAGTGAACAATGCTAGCTTCTGAAGATCTCACAATTCCTCAATTTTTTATGAACTCCTACAAAATTTATTTTCCAATGGTTTCACTTCTGGTAGCACCTTCTATTTTAGCATCTAGTCCACCCAACTTCTGAATATCTAGACTTCACTACTATCATTCCACCATCCCTTCAAGTTTCAGAAATACAACCTCAAGATTTTATCCTTTTTTTGGTCTTGTTATGTTAGAATAAAAATCGTTTCCACACTTCAACCATAGCTTAATAGTCTCTCACTTTGAAATCATATTTTCGGGCTCCACAACTGTGCCACACTTCAACTTTTGAAGAGCACCATTTGTTCTCTTAACTTTTTCTATGCAATATCACAGTTTACCACCACATATTTTGGTCATCCTAGTTTGACCGAGGGGAATAATTTCCTCAAGACTATTGGTATCAGGCATAGTGGAAGTGTGATATGGTGGGTGCTATATTAAAATTTATTTTAATAATCATTTCTTGAAACCAAGAGAAAGGATCTTGCACGTCAAATTTATAATTAATTTATTTAATATATGAAGAAATAAATACTTGAGCTTAGGAACTTTCTTCATTGATGATTGTTGATTGTCTAAAATGGCCCTTCTGGATTGAATTTGTTTCACTTGTGAGGATCCAAGGGTATAATACCACTAGTAGTGATCCACACATGCTCTAATGGTCTCTGAGAAATGTTACCCGTTCTTTAGGTGCTAACACGGTGAATTGAATGTCTTGAATTGTTAATTTTTGATCGATCATTCTTCAGTCTTGAAGAAATTATCTCTTGTGTTTCTCATTATTGAGAGGGAGATCGGAGGAGGAGTTAAGATTCATTGTGTGCAACAATCATCTATTCCCAAACTTGAAATTGGTTTCTAATGAATTACACAATAGACATAGTTGGCTATTTATAGAGATGAGATTTAATTTACAAAATTTAATTGCATAACAGCCATTAAATATAATTATAACCATTAATGAAATCCCATGCCACATAATAATAATAACAATAGTATTATTATTTTTTAGTGAGTCAATTTGCGCAAAATGGATAAAAAATATTTACCGAATCATAAATAATTATTTTATCACTGAACACAATCTTCGTCTGTTCAAACTCCTCTTGTATTTATTAAACACCAAAATAAATATTTTATTCTCTTAAATAAATATTTTATTCAAAAACAAGTAAATATATATTTATTAAATATTAAATAAAATAAATAAATATGTTTTATTCACAATCTTCTGAATAAATATTTATTTAACTTATGCAGCAATATAACTTAAATAAAATTATTCCTTGGTCTTGAGAATAATATTTATTCCATTAATTTAATTTAAATAGAATTTAATCGAGACCACCAAAAACACTTAGTGTGTGACCCTCTAGGATTCTTTCTCATTGAAATTAGGAAGGCTTTCCTAAAGTCCAAGATTACTATCTAGAAATGGGTCAAGGCACCTAAGAGAAAGAACTTAAAGTCACAAAAATGAAAACCACATATGAATGATCACCATGTAATATAATCCCTTCATCACATAATATCATCAATTAGGTTGCATGATGTTTTCATCAACCTATATTCTCGATATATCATTCTTTGACTATCTGAAATGAACTCGTCATTACACCATGGTCATGGAATTTAGGGTAACGATTCTATTTCAATCAAAGGTCCGAGATATCAACTTTTATAAATATGGAAGGGAAAATTCTTTCTTGACTTATCCATTAATAAAATGTCATTTGTGACGTACCCAATGTACCCTACTTCTTGATAACATATGGAATAAAAAAATTTGTTAGAAAATATATGTGTGTGAGTCATGACATGAATTAATGATAATATTAAAGTTTAAGGACCATTACACACGATCGCAAATAGGAATATCCAATAACACCAAAACATGAAACATTCCTACTGGTGGGTCTATTCTCATAATCTCCCATCTTGGAGATTACCAAGTGCAAACTTCATGAGAATAATTCTCATCTTCTTACGAGTACTCACACCTGATGGTATATATACTATGTTCCCCATCATAGTATGTTATCCAACTGTAGAACTACATTAAAAATATTGTCATATCACTTAAAGATTCTCATCATAGAGGGGAACTACTATGACCTTATCAATGTGAAAAATTCCCTAAGACATTATTAAATTATGGACATGTAGAACAATGAACAATATGTAATAAGATGTTTAATTTAATATTTAATACATCAAATATTCATGTAATCAAAATACAAATAGTTGGTTCTAGGACACCAACTCTAACAAACTCTCACTTAGACTGGAGAAAATTGCTTACAAATTTTATTCTACTAGACCTCACATGATAATCATGTTTATGATGAGTCAAGGATCAAGGGGTCTTCCATGTTGTCTTCTGTGGAAATATTGATCACTGAAACTTTACCTCTCTAAGTAAAATACCTCAAGAGATGATAATTCTGAAGTATGTGCTTAATCCACTAATGTGACCTTGGCTCTTTTATGTGAGCCACTACTAAGTATTATCATAGTATAGTATGATGTGATGTTTACTATTAGGTACCACATCAAACTATTAGATGAAATTGGGAATCCAAACTGCTTCTTTATCTTCCTTAGAAGCTACAATATACTCAAACTCTGCTGTATAATCTATGACCATAGCTTGTATTGAGCTCTTCCAACTCAAAAAACATCCATTCAAAGTGAATATGTATCTTGTTTGTGACTTCATGTCATCTTTATCAGTTTGGAAACTATAATCAATATATCCTTTCATGACCAGTTCATCATTTCCTCCATAAACTAGGAACATGTACTTATTATGCCTAAGATACTTATGGATAGTCTTGACTAACATCCAATAGAGGTCACCTACATCATCTTGATATCTTCCTACCACAATTAATATATAGGATAAATCTATCCTAGCACATATCATAGCTTACATGACTGACCCAATCGATGATGCGTATGGAATTCTTGCCATTCTATTTCTTTCATCATGGGTCTGAGGACACATTTTCTTAGAATGATGAATTTCATGTGACGCTGGAAATAATCCCCTCTTGGATTGTTCCATATCGAATATCTTTGGTATCTTTTCAATGTATGTATGTTGAATTAGGGAGATAAACCTCTTAGATATATCATGATGGATCTTGATCCCAATAATATATGATGCCTCGCCCAAGTATTTCATGGAAAACCATTTATTCAACCTTGCCTTAATAGATTGTATGACTGGTATTTAATTTCTAATAAGTAATATGTCATCAAAATATACTATTAAGAAAATTAATACACTCCCACTAAACTATTTGTATACACAAGGATCACATTCATTCTTTATAAAACCAAATCTCATTATGGATTCATCAAAAAAAATGTTCCATGACCTGGATGCTTTCTTTAATCCATATTTTTTTGTAACTTGTATATCTTATTAGCATCCTTTGGAGTCACAAAACCTTTAGTTTGTGTCATGTAGAAATATTCCTAAAGGTTCCTTTTAAGGAAGGTTGTTTTGACATCCATTTTCCAAATCTCATAGTCATGGTAAGTCGCAATGGGAAGTATAATTCTAATAGATTTTAGCATTGAAACTGGGGAAAATGTTTCATCATAGTCAATACCTTGATGTTGTTTAAACCCCTTTTCAACTATTCAAGTCTTATAGGAAATAACTTGTCCTTCCATGTCTAGTTTCTTCTTGAATACACATTTAAAACCAACAGGCTTTACATCCACTGGAGGATCTACAAAAATCCATACTTGGTTTTGGTACATGGAATCCATTTTAGAATTCATGGATTCTTGCCACTTAGAAACATCGTTGCCACTTACTACTTCCTTGTAGGTTATATGATAATTATTATCAAATAATAATAATTATACATACTCATTAACTAGAGAACCATATCGTTCTGATTCTCTAACATCTCTTGTACTCCTACGCAGTTCTTGTGTCTTTGGAACAGTTTCTTCTTCCACAGGGCTTTGTGGAATTTGATCATGTACAAACTTTTGTGTGCCTTGTGCCTCGACTTCATCAAAGTTTATCTCTCTCCCACTATCTCTTTTGGAGATGTTCTCCCTCTCAAGGAATATGGTGTGTCTTTCCACTACAACCCTTTTGTCAGAGGGGTCATATAGATAATATCCCCTTGTTTCCTTGGGGTATTGTAAAGACCCGTAAAATTCAAGGGAAATTTTTTTCTTAATTTTCTTTGGAATTTTACAAGAGAGCGGTTTCTGACGGCACCTGATTCTGAGGCCCGGTGTGCCCGGAATCAATTTCCGAAGTTTGGCTCGAGTACGTTCAGTGAACGAACGAGCGGGTTTTTCTAACTTTTGAACTGGTGCCCAGAATCGAATTCTGAGGGCACCGATGAACTCGCAGTGCCAATATTCGCTTAAGGAGACCTTTTCCGAGGTTGCGTTTTATGCGGGATGAGAGTTAGTTTTGGGGGAAATTAGAAGAAGTTAAATAAATTGTGGAACACAATTTATTTTTAACTTTGTTGGTTATTTCCTCCCAAAGGGAGTTAGAGCTGGGGTCCACATCCACATAACCTCCCTTGAGAGGATAAAGTGTGGTGGGGCCCACACGAGCCCTAACTCTTCAACTTCCCTTAAACTCCCCAATAACTCCACTCTAATTAATTTCACAACTTGTGTTATTAATTAAGATGAGTTACTTAATTTCAAATTTTTGAATTTCAAAGAGGTTAGGATGTGTAAATAAAATAAGGCTTTGACTTATTTTATTTGGGCTAGTTTCTTTTGCAACCTTGAGAGGATTGAGAAGCGTTCTTCATCTTCTTCTTCCTCGACGAAGAATGCGAAGAACATCGTTCTTCAACGAAGAACTTCTCCGCCGAAGAAAACGGTTCTTCCGCGACGCCGTATCCACAACGCGACGTTCTTCTTCCGCGTCGTCTCTTCCGCGACGGTTTTCCGCGATGGAATTTCCGTCAACGACTTCGAATCCTTGCATCGCGACGTCGACATTCTTTCCCCATGATTCCCGACCTCCGCGACGCTCGTCTTACGCGGGTCATTGAAGAACACCGTTCCCGAACCGAGGTAGGGGATTATTGTTATTTTATTAAATTATTTCCGTTCTTGATTCTAGCATGTCGAACTTCATGGTTAATCGACTAAATGTTATCGTTAACAAGAGGGGTCCGGACCGCACAAACACGGCCTAACCCCCTCCTATGTTCATGATTGTTTCTTTGTGATTGGAACGGGATGACGTGGTGCCATCGCACCATGCAAGAATCGCTCGGCAAGTATTACGCGATGTCGTCGCGCCACGCCGAGAAGTCGAACAAGAACGCGACGCCGTCGCGCCGCGTCGAAGGAAGTCGAAGGCGCCGCGGCTGGAGCGGAGCCGCGGCGGAGGGGCGCGGTGTCGTCGCACCACGCCGGACGACAAGGGCCGCGGCCGGTTCCGGGCCGCGGCGGAGCAGGGTGACGGCGGCCGGCATCGGGCCGCCGACGTCGGTGCAGCAAGGGGGACCGGCCGTCGCCGGTCCCATGGTGCAGGAACCGGCCGGCCATGGCGGGCCGGCCGGACGTGGAGAACCGGGGGAATTAAATTCCCCCGGCTGGCAGCAGCAAGCGGCCCCATGAAGGGGCCACGGTTTCGAATGAACCGAGGGGGCAGCGCCCCCCCCCCCCCCCCCCCCCCGTGCGCGGGCCGCCAAAACGGCTCAGCCGTTTTGGCTGAGCGACCGGCCAGCGCGCCCAGCGCGCGGGTCGTCGGTTCATCGGGCCGCCGGGCCGCCAGGTCGGGCCGCGCCGGGCCGGGCCGGGCCGGCCTGTGCCGGGCCGGGCCGACCCGGTTCGGGCCAACCGGGGGGTATCGGGCTGGGTCGGTCTGGGCCCGAAACCCCCGTTATCGGACTGTTTAGGTTCAAACGCCCATAACTCAAGCTACGAACCTCCAAACGACACGCCGTCAGTGGCGATGCGATCCTTGGATCGGGACGGTCGTTTCGGTATATCGCACTCAAGGTTTCTTAATACTTTAAGTTCAGCCGGGTTGGTTCGTCCACGAAACCAACCGGGCCCTCGGAACGGAAACGCTCATATCTTGAGCTACGGACGTCCGATGGACGTGCCGTCAGCTTTGTTGAGTTCCTCTTAGTGAGACGGATCTTTTGGAATAATCCACCCAAGGTTTGGACACAGGTGGAGTACGGTCGGGTTGGTTTTTCCTTAAAAACCAACCGGGCCCCTGGGACAAAAAAACCAATAACTCTTAGACCGGGCGTCCGATTGACGCGCCGTCTGTTGCGTTGAGTTCCTGTTGACGATACGGAGCTTTTGGATACATCAACTCTGGACTATGTGACAGTTGATGTATCAGCCTCTCGGCTCGTGGAGCGGACCCTCCCGAACGAGCTTGCTGTGTGCGGGAACCCTAGAGCTGGTTGCGACTGCTACTGTGACTGCGACGACGACAGTGCAGAGATCCTCAGTGGATTCGACGACGATGACTACAACACTCAGCGATCCTATGTGGATCAGTGCTACCGATCTTGTGTGGGTCCGATCCTGTGTGGGTCAGCGCTCAGCGGTTCTGTGTGAGCCAGCGCCTACAGATCCTGTGTGGGTCCGATCCTGTGTGGGTCTTTGCGGGGGTTAGTACCTATCGATCCTTTGTGGGTCTGACGACTTAGATGGATCAGTGATCATCTCTATCGTCTTTCGAAGAAGTATACCTGTGTGAGCTGAATCTTGTTTCCTTTCCTGTGTGGATTGTGTTGTGCTATCCTGTGTGGATTACGTTTTCTTTCCTGTGTGGAATACGTATACTTTCCTGTGTGAACTGGGTTGTACTTGGGCTTGGAGGTTGGAGCATATTGGAATTTATGACTTAGGTATATGTATGGGCATATACCTAAGTAGTGTCGGTTGTTACTCCGTGATTGTATCTTTCCTATGTGGTTTATCCCTTGTGGATTTTGAGAGACCTTCGGGGGTCTCGGGGTTCCTACTGAGTAGTTTATACTCACCCTTGCACGGGCTATGCCCGCACTATGTTGTGTTGGTTGCAGATGATGGACAGCATTGATCGTGGTTGAGGCTTGCAGAGCAGGACAGTACCTGGAGGTGGACCACTGGGCGGGACGTGCTCGGAGCGGACGGCGGGACCCAAGGAGCAGTGGAGCTATCTGTACCCACCCTTCAGGTGGGATTTCCAGTGGACAGCTCGGTGTAGTGGCTTTAATTTACAGTTGTTGTTTTCCCTTTCAAGTTGTACTTTACAGTTGGGCTTGTATTTCCGGCCCCTTTTACTTTCCGTACTTACTGTTGTACTCAGTTTTTACTTAGTGTTTACTTCTTCCGCTTGTACTATGTGGTGCTTGTTTACTTTACAAAGGCAATGCCTTCCCTTTTTATCGGGATTTATGCCTTGGTGCTAGTCACCAGCCCCTGGCCTATGGAAGGCGGGCTTGGGGTAGTCACGGCACGGGCCCCAAGGACGGGTCGTGGAAAATTGGTATCCGAGCTGTTCGGTTCTACTGCGAACTCTGATATTTTCTATGTGAAGCGATAGTGTTTAGCGTATTGAGTGTGGTTATCATTCCAGGGAGTCCAGTGTTGGTGCGGTGGCCGACGTATCCGTACACCGGGACCCTGACTTTTGATTTCCGACTTAATGAACGAAAACATTGATTGCGTGTATGTTTCAAGTTTTCTTTGTGATTACTTTGTATCAGCTCACCAGGTATATTGTTCTGACTATGGAGCACCTGTTTCCTTTTCAGGATGGCCCCACGACGGCAACCATCTAGGGTTCTGAGAGTCGAGCGTGACGACAGCCCACCGAGCGACGAGGCCTCAGTGCAGGGCCCTTTGTCAGCAGTGGAACCGGTGGTAGCACTACCCGCCGATCCACCGATACTTCCAGCACCAGCCACTGACGATGCACGTCACCTCAGCGCACTGCATGAGTTCCAGCGCCAGCAACCACCCAGGTTCCGTGGGGAGACGGACCCCCAGGCAGCCGAGGACTGGCTGGAGGCAGTCGTACGAGTTTTCAGGCTAGTGAGGACACCAGCAGACCTCATGGTGATCCTCGCGGCGAGCCTACTGCACGCAGCAGCAGGACGATGGTGGAGCTTGATGCTCCAGGTGCACGATGGGGCCTCTCTCATCTGGACGGACTTCGAGAGCCTCTTCCGCTCAGAGTTCATCCCGGCCACCCTCTGTGCGGTGCGCATTCAGGAGATTCTTCAGCTGCGGCAGGGCATCATGACGGTCGCTCAGTACTCTGCGAGATTTACTGATCTCTCGCGCTACTCGACCGACATGGTACGGGACCCATTCTTCCGGGCCCGGACCTTTGAGCAGGGATTGAGACATGAGATCAGGGCATCGCTGATCTCCCTCAGCATTCTGACTCAGATGGGAGTACTGGAGCGGGCCCTTTTGATTGAGAGCTTTCTTGCTGAGTCTACACCAGCGCCGAGACCCACCGCAGGGCGGCACGTAGCAGAGTCTTCGGCAACAGGCAGTCGATGGATGACTCAGGGGTCCAGGCAGACCAGACCCTCAGGCAGATGACCTCAGGACACTGGCTCAGCAGTGCGGGGCACACAGCGTGGAGCCAGTCTTTCGAGAGGCAGACAGTGTTACTCGTGCGGCGGGCAGGGCCACATGGCTCGTGACTGCCCGACCCGCCGTGCCGAGGAGCAGCAGACGGTTGAGGGACCACCTAGGCAGAGATTGAGGGTCGACCGTGGCGGTTCGCAGGGAGGAGGTGGACGAGGCAGAGGAGCTGGCCAAGCAGTAGGTGGTGGGAAACGCTTTGAGGCTCTACCACCACCACCACCAGGAGGTCCACCCCGACCACAGGGAGCTGGCGGGCAGAGACAGGCACAGCTCCAGGCAGCAGAGGCCTACGACCACGACGCGTCCGAGATGATTCGAGGTACTATCTGTGTCTATTCCACCCTTGCTGCAGTACTTATAGACACAGGAGTGAGTCACTCTTTCATAGCCGCTACCCTTGTTCGGAGCTCGGATATTCCGACAGAGCCGTTGGCTCGATCATTACGTCTAGAGACTCCTACGGGAGTAGACTCGACGATTACGCACTGGTGCCAGTAGTGTGAGCTTACTCTAGGAGGCGAGAGCTTCGGCTGGGATCTTCTTGTAGCAGCGTCGAGGCCTTACGACGTCATCTTGGGCATGGATTGGTTATCTATGGTCCATTCACAGATTGACTGTTTTAGGCGCAAGGTGCAATGTGTACGCACCGACGGGAGCAGGTTCACCTTCACCGGCGAGAAGGGAGCCTTTGCAGCATAGGATGGACTTCTGCAGAGGAGAGGACAGCCCATCACTCATCAGTTGGCTAGCCTCATCCTAGGAGCAGTTGACTTGCGGAGCCCTGGTTTTCCTGCAGTGGTGGATCATTTTGCGGACGTTTTCCCCGACGACATTCCAGGGTTACCTCCCCGCAGAGAGGTAGACTTTTATATTGACATGTACCCCGAGACAGCTCCGATATCGACTCCAGCATATCGGATGGCCCCCGCCGAGCTTTGAGATCTACGGGTACAGTTGGAGGACTTGCAGGGCAAGGGGTTCATCCGACCCAGTGTTTCACCCTGGGCTTCCCCGATTTTGTTCGCCAAGAAGGCGGACGGGAGCTTGCGACTTTGTGTTGACTATCGTCACCTGAACCAGGAGACAGTGAGGAACAATTATCCTCTACCGAGGATTTATGACCTCTTTGATCATCTCAAGAGAGCACGGTGGTTCTCGAAGATAGACCTCAGGTCAGGCTATCATCAGCTCAGAGTTAGAGATGAGGATGTGCAGAAGACGGCCTTCAGATGTCGGTATGGCCACTATGAGTTCTTGGTTATGCCTTTCAGTGTAACCAATGCTCCAGCAGTGTTCATGGCCCTCATGAACAGGATCTTTTATCCATACCTCGATCGATTTGTCGTGGTCTTCATCGATGACATTTTGATCTACTCGACGACTGAGGAGGAGCATGCCTACCACTTACGGGTTGTACTAGACACACTCCGAGAGCACCAGCTTTATGGTAAGCTCTCAAAGTTCCAGTTCTGGATACGTGAGGTCCACTTCTTGGGACACGTCATCTCTGAGGTGGGAGTTGCAGTGGATCCTGCAAAGATCGAGGCAGTGTTAGCTTGGGAGCCACCCAGGAGCATAACGGAGGTGCGGAGTTTCTTGGGACTAGCTGGATACTATCATAGATTCGTGCCAGACTTCTATAGAGTTGCGGAACCACTCTCATCTTTGAAGAAGAAGGGGAAACCATTCGTGTGGTCAGACAGATGTCAGCAGAGCTTCTAGGAGCTGAGATAGTGATTGACCAGCGCACCTATCTTGAGGTAGCCTGAGGAGGGAGTAGGGTACTTAGTTTATTGCGATGCATCAGGGACTGGAATCGGATGTGTCCTGATGCAGGAGCAGGCAGTGATCACCTATGGATCACGTCAGTTGAGGCCGCATGAGCAGAACTACGCTACCCATGACCTGGAGTTAGCAGCAGTGGTCTTCGCTCTGAAGACATGGCGACACTACCTGATGGGCAAGCGCTTTACAGTCTTTTCTGATCATTAGAGTCTCAGGTATATCTTCTCGCAGAAGGACCTGAACCTGAGACAGTGGAGATGGCTCGAGTTCCTTCAGGACTATGACTTTGAGATAGTCTATACTCCTGGAAAGGGGAACTTAGTAGCAGATTCCCTCAGCAGGAGGACGGGCATTCAGCTACTTGAGGAGGCGACGGAGCAGCTAGCCTCTTTTCAGATATCCTTCGTGGATAGTGATGGAACAGACTTTCTTCAGTCTCTCACAGTCACTCCTCTACTTCTACAGCAGGTCAGAGAGGCACAGCGTGGGGACGCTGACTGTGAGACGCGGCGTGCACAGATATCCTCAGGACAGGCACCTGATGGTTTCTCCTTTGGAGTAGAGCACGAAATATTTTTCAGAGGACGTACCATGGTACCAGTTTCTTTATGGGAGGAGGTGCTGAGAGAGTTTCACACTTCTCCCTTGGCGGTACATCCCGGAGTGGAGAAGATGTACCAGGATCTCAGTCGACAGCACTGGTGGCTGGGCATGAAGAAGGCTATGGCAGAGTTCGTTTCTCGATGCCTCACCTGCCAGCAGGTGAAGGCTGGGCACCAGGTACCAGCAGGCTTGGTACAGCCCTTGGAGGTCCTGGAGTGGAAGTGGGATGGGATATCTATGGACTTTGTGACTGGACTTCCATGCACTTCCATAGGTCACGACTCCATCTGGGTGATTGTCGACTGACTCACCAAGTCGGCTCACTTCTTACCCATCAGAGAGCAGGGCTTAGTGGAGAGCTTGGGACGCCTTTACGTTTAGGAGATTGTTCGGATTCACGGTGTGCCATCATCTATCATCTCCGATCGAGATGCTCGCTTTACTTCCCGGCTTTGGAAGGGGTTGCAGCAGGCGTTCGGGACGCAGCTACGTTTGAGCACCGCTTTTCACCCTCAGACGGATGGTCAGACGGAGAGGACCATTCAGACTCTCGAGGACATGCTCCGCGCTTGTGTCCTCGACTTTGGTCGTAGCTGGGAGGACCACCTACCCTTGGTGGAGTTTGCGTACAATAATAGCTACCACTCCACCATCGGGATGGAACCTTACGAGGCGTTGTACGGCCGACCTTGTAGATCTCCTTTGTGCTGGACAGGCCCTAGGGAGTCAGCACTTGTGGGGCCGGAGATGGTCCAGGCCATGACAGAGAAGGTCCAGGTCATCCAGGAGCGGATGAGGACAGCTAAGAGCCGGCAAAAGTCATACGCTGACAGGAGGCGGAGGCCACTAGAGTTCGAGGATGGCGACCATGTCTTCTTGCGTGTCTCACCTCGACGTGGTTTACGGAGATTTGGCCGAGGAGGAAAGTTATCTCTGCGCTTCATCGGACCCTTCCAGGTCCTCAGTAGGATTGGCGAGGTGGCTCATCGTCTGGCTCTACCACCTCAGTTGCACCAGGTTCATGACGTCTTCCACGTATCTCAGCTGAGGAGATACGTGCACAACCCGACGCACATCATTGACCATGGGGAGCTTGACGTTGACGATGGGGAGACTTTTACAGAGATCCTGGTGGAGATCGAGGATCGACAGGAGCGGGTCCTACGTGGAAGGTCGATTCCTCTTGTGCTCATCAGATGGCAGCACAAGAACCTCCATGAGAGCATTTGGGAGCGGGAGGCTCAGATGTGTGCTCAGTACCCTCATTTGTTTCCCTAGTTTTGATGTATCTTTACGGGGACGTAAATCCCTGAGGTGGGAGTAATGTAAAGACCCGTAAAATTCAAGGGAAATTTTTTTCTTAATTTTCTTTGGAATTTTACAAGAGCGCGGTTTTTGACAGCACCTGATTCTGAGGCCCAGTGTGCCCGGAATCAATTTCCGAAGTTTGGCTCGGGTACGTTCAGTGAACGAACGAGCAGGTTTTTCTAACTTTTGAACCGGTGCCCAGAATCGAATTCTGAGGGAACCGATGAACTCGTAGCACCAATATTTGCTTAAGGAGACCTTTTCCGAGGTTGCGTTTTATGCGGGATGAGAGTTAGTTTTGGGGGAAATTAGAAGAAGTTAAATAAATTGTGGAACACAATTTATTTTTAACTTTGTTGGTTATTTCCTCCCAAAGGGAGTTAGAGGTGGGGCCCACATCCACATAACCTCCCTTGAGAGGATAAAGTGTGGTGGGGCCCACACGAGCCCTAACTCTTCAACTTCCCTTAAACTCTCCAATAACTCCACTCTAATTAATTTGACAACTTGTGTTATTAATTAAGATGAGTTACTTAATTTCAAACTTTTGAATTTCAAAGAGGTTAGGATGTGTAAATAAAATAAGGCTTGGACTTATTTTATTTGGGTTAGTTTCTTTTGCAACCTTGAGAGGATTGAGAAGCGTTCTTCATCTTCTTCTTCCTCGACGAAGAACGCGAAGAACACCGTTCTTCAACGAAGAACTTCTCCGCCAAAGAACATGGTTCTTTCGCGATGTTGTATCCACAACGTGACGTTCTTCTTACGTGTCGTCTCTTCCGCGATGGTTTTCCACGACGGAATCACCATCAACGACTTCGAATCCTCGCATCGCGACGTCAACGTTCTTTCCCCATGACGCCCGACCTCTGTGAAGATCATCTTCCGCGGGTCGTTGACGAACACCATTCCCGAACCGAGGTAGGGGATTATTGTTATTTTATTAAATTATTTCCGTTCTTGATTCTAGCATGTCGAACTTCGTGGTTAATCGACTAAATGTTATCGTTAACGAGAGGGGGTCGGACCGCACAAACATGGCCTAACCCCTTCCTATGTTCATGATTGTTTCTTTGTGATTGGAACGGGATGGAGTGGTGCCATCGCACCACGTGAGAATCGCTCGGCAAGTATTACGCGACGCCATCGCGCCACGCCGAGAAGTCGAACAAGAACGTGACGCCGTCGCGCGGCGTCGAAGGAAGTCGAAGGCGCCGCGGCCGGAGTGGAGCCACGGCAGAGGGGCGCGGTGTCGTCGCACCACGCCAGATGACAAGGGCCGCGGCCAGTTCCGGGCCGCGGCGGAGCAGGGTGACCAGCGGCCGGCATCGGGCCGCCGACGTCGGTGCAAGAAGGGGGACCGGCCGCCGCCGGTCCCATGGTGCAGGAACCGGCCGGCCATGGTGGGCCGGCCGGACGTGGAGAACTGGGGGAATTAAATTCCCCCGACTGGCAGCAGCAAGCAGCCCCATGAAGGGGCCGCGGTTTCGAACGAACCGAGGGGGCAGCGCCCCCCCCCCCCCCCCCCTCGTGCACGGGCCGCCAAAACGGCTCAGCCGTTTTGGCTGAGCGACCGGCCAGCGCGCCCAGCGCGCGGGTCGCCGGACCACCGGGCCGGGCCGTGCCCAGCCGGGGCGGGTCGACCCGGGCCGGGCCGTGCCCAGCCGGGGCGGGTCGACCCGGTTCGGGCCAACCGGGGGGTCTCGGGCCGGGTCGTTCCGGGCCCGAAACCCCCGTTATCAGACTGTTTGGGTTCAAACGCCCATAACTCGGGCTACGGACCTCCAAACGACGCGTCGTCAGCGGTGATGCGATCCTTGGATCGGGACGGTCGTTTTGGTATATCGCACTCAAGGTTTTGTAATACTTTGAGTTTGGCTGGGTAGGTTCGTCCACGAAACGAACCGGGCCCTCGGAGCGGAAACGCTCATATCTTGAGCTACGAATGTCTGATTGATGTGTCGTCAGCTTTGTTGAGTTCCTCTTAGTGAGACAGATCTTTTGGCATACTCCACCCGAGGTTTGGATGCAGGTGGAGTACGGTCGGGTTGGTTTTTCCTTAAAAATCAACCGGGCCTTGGGACGAAAAAGCCAATAACTCTCAGACCGGACGTCCGATTGACGCGCCGTCTGTTACGTTGAGTTCCTGTTGACGATACAGAGCTTTTGGATACATCAACTCTGGACTATGTGACAGTTGATGTATCAGTCTCTCGGCTCGTGGAGCGGACCCTCCCGAACGAGCTTGCTGTGTGCGGGAACCCTAGAGCTGGCTGCGACTGCTACAGTGACTGCGACGACGACAGTGCAGAGATCCTCAGTGGATTCGACGACGACGACTACAACACTCAGCGATCCTATGTGGATCAGTGCTATCGATCCTATATGGGTCTGATCCTGTGTGGGTTAGCGCTCAGCGGTTCTGTGTGAGCCAGCGCCTACAGATCCTGTGTGGGTCTGATCCTGTGTGGGTCTTTGCGGGGGTTAGTACCTATCAATCCTTTGTGGGTCCGATGACTTAGATAGATCAGTGATCATCTCTATCGTCTTTCGAAGAAGTATACCTGTGTGAGCTGAATCCTGTTTCATTTCCTGTGTGGATTGTGTTGTTCTATCCTGTGTGGATTACGTTTTCTTTCCTGTGTGGAATACGTATACTTTCCTGTGTGGACTGGGTTTTACTTGGGCTCGGAGGTTGGAGCGTATTGGAATTGATGACTTAGGTATATGTATGGGCATATACCTAAGCAGTGTCGGTTGTTACTTCGTTATTGTATCTTTCCTTTGTGGTTTATCCCTTGTGGATTTTGAGAGACCTTCGGGGGTATCGGGGTTCCTACTGAGTAGTTTATACTCACCCCTGCACGGGCTATGCCCGCACTACATTGTGTTGGTTGCAGATGACGGATAGCGTTGATCGTGGTTGAGGCTTGCAGAGCAGGACGGTACCTGGAGGTTGACCACTGGGCGGGACGTGCTCGGAGTAGACGGCGGGACCCGAGGAGCAGTGGAGCTATCTGTACCCACCCTTCAGGTGGGATTTCCAGTGGAAAGCTCGGTGTAGCGGCTTTACTTTACAGTTGTTGTTTTCCCTTTCGAGTTGTACTTTACAGTTGGGCTTGTATTTCCGGCCCCTTTTACTTTCCGTACTTACTGTTGTACTCAATTTTTACTTAGTGTTTACTTCTTCCGCTTGTACTTTGTGGTGCTTGTTTACTTTACAAAGGCAATGCCTTCCCTTTTTATCAGGATTTACACCTTGGTGCTAGTCGCCAGCCCCTGGCCTACGGAAGGCGGGCTTGGGGTAGTCACGGCACGGGCCCCGAGGATGGGTCGTGACAGGTATCCTATAAAGGTACACATTGTGCCTCGGGGTGAAAGTTTATTACCTGAAGAGGCCATAACAAACTCTTTGCTTCCCCAACACATGAAAATTCAAAAACATGGTTTTTTTTCATTCCAAAATTAGTATGGAATACCATTTATCGATTTAGTTATTACTTGGTTTAGTATGTTTGTTTCTATTTTCAACAAATATCCACAAAAGGATAATGCAAGACTTTCGTGACTCATCATTGATCTCACCATGTCGAACAAGGTGTGGTTCATCCTTTTTCATACAATATTCTAGTGATGCGTGTAAAGAGGAGTGAGTTGGGATAGGATCCCAAACTCCCATAAGTAATCAATAAATTATTGATTAAGATATTCTCCACCTCTGTCTGAGAGTAGTATCTTAATCTTCCTACCAAGCTAGTTCCCAACTTCATTCTTGTATTCCTTGAATTTATCAAAATAATATAACTTATACCTCATTAATTAAATATATACATTTTGACTAAAATCATCAGTAAAAGTTATGAAGTATGAGTACCCATCCCTTTCTTCAATAGTGAATGATCCACACACATCAGTATGAACTAATTCAAGAATCTATTTATCCCTTTCACCTTTCCCACTAAATAGGGCTTTGGTTATTTTTCCTTGTAAACATGAGTGACATACACCAAGTGGTTTTATTTCTAAATAATCTAAATATCCATCTTGATGTAATTTTTTCAAGAGTTTTTCATTTACATAACCTAGTCTGTGATTCCAAAGTTGGTTGTGGTATGAGTCATGTGAAGTAACTTCGTTATCAATTTCCATTAATTGGTTCATGTAATCAAACATTTAATTACCATTATGTAAATGTGCCTTACCATAACAATTGCTATCTTTATAAAAGAAGAAACATTTATTTCCAAATTTGAAAATGAATCCATTAGTATATATTCTAGATATAGAAATAATTTTTTTTTTAACTGAAGGAACATAATAAAAACCCTTTAAAACCAATATCATGTCAATCATAAATTTAAGGCAATAGCCCCTGATGGCTACAACAACAAGTTTAGCTCCATTGGCTGCTCATAGATCTACCTCCCTCAGTCAATTTTTCTGAATCTACTTGGTTTTTTTTAGTTTACTACATATGTGAGAACCAAAAGTTGTACCTAATGCCCAATTTTTAGAAATAGATAAATTTCACTCAATAATAAACACACCCAAAGCTTGCCCTTGATTATTTAGATGGGTGAAATTTTTCTTCCAATGGCCCTTCTTTCCACATGAAAAACAAACAATATCCTATTCTCTTACTTCCCCTTTGATCTTATTCTTCTTAGAAGGGAATTAAGAAGCTTTGTTCATAAGTATATTTTCTTTCCCTTTCCATTTTTTCACCATAAGGACGGAAGGCTTTTCACGCTTCATATCTTTATCTACTTGTTGAAGGAAGATAAGAAGATCTAGAAGAGACTTATCAATGTTGTTCATATTAAAATTTACAAAAAAACTATAGAATATCTGAGGGAGTTATTCTAGAATGATATCAGTGCCCAATTATTTGAGGAGTTTAAATATTAGAACCTCTAGGATCTCAATGTATCCAATGATCTTGAATACAAGATGCCCAGTTGTGGAAGCATTTCCAAGATTACTCTGAAAGAGTTTCTTGGAAATCTAAAACTATTCCTATCTAACTCTATCCTAAGAAAGATTATGGAGGTGTTAAACCATGCTATTCACATCCATGTTTTCATGAGAATTCACGAGTTCGCTATAAATATATGAAAGAATAAAACATTGAACATTGACCACATTTTTCATATGTTTTTTGTAGATTAGGAACTCTTCATCACATGCCTCTGGAGTAGGTGGATCGGGCATTGAGGATTCTAGCACATAAGATTTCCATTCATGGCATAGAACAACCCAAAGATGTCTAAACCACTCTTGGAAGTTACTACTAGTGGGGATATTGTCTTTATCTAATATTGATTATAGGGATAATGTGGATAAAGAGATTTTCATTTTATTTTACAATTTAAAAGAGCAGATTATTAGTAATTTTCTTGATTACAAATTTTTTGTGAAATAATAAATTAATTGATTTTATTAAATCTCCCACTATTTTATCAAGTCCCAATAACCCTCACCATTGAACTTGGAATGTCTAGTTTCAAGGGAATTCTAGTGTAAAAGATCCATATTTCCCTTTGCATAACCCAAAAAAGGGTTAGTAAAGCTATTTTGAAGGTATTTGGGTAAGCAAGTCTTTCCCAACAACAGGCTTATAGCTCCTTGATCTATTGAGTAGACTCCCCAATCTAGAAATCCTAAATTGGATTTTCTCAACACTTGCCTCCAAATTACACCAAGTACAGTAAGGGATACTCCTCTTGATGTAAAATGGCTAAGTAAACCTGAAGCTTTCATAAAAACTCCCCTTATAAAAGTAAGTGTCTCAATAAGAGTTGGCCAAACACATAGTTTTATAGAGTTTTGTTCCTAATCAAGTAACATAAGGCCTAGTCTGACATAATATTAGATTGAGGGGTTTTATTTTATTATGCATACATTTTTATCTTGTTTTATCCTTTACACGTCTTATTAATATTTAAGTGGATGTTTACTTAATTAATTAACCATGTTGGGATAAAACATTTGCTCATAATAAATTTTATTTAAATTATGTCTTTTTATATAAATTCATTCATTTATATGACTGCGATCTTGCATCAATAAATATAATTTTAATTACTTGGATAGAAAATAATTAATTAATTAAATGACTAGATCATGAGCTTATCTAATGGTTGATTTAGTGAGAGGACATTAAATCAACCTATGACCTATGGTAAATAACTTGTTATATCAGACTTATCATGAGCTACAACATTCCATGTGTCCACTGATGTATCATTGAGTTGGCATTATTATGGTTCCATCTTGAATCATCCCCATTCTCCTTAGGATGCTTCATTAATTACAAATATTTATTACTCACACACATGTGAGAGGAACCAAAGGATTAATTAAAGGTAATTACATAAATATCCTTGGACACGTAGGTACTACATAATAATAGAGGGAGGGATGACTTTTAGGCCATATTTTAATTTAATATTAAATAATTTAAAAATTGGGAAATAAATTTAATTAAATAAATTCCAACACATACATAGGTCTTGGTTAAGCTCATGAACGGTCACATATGCAAATAATATGTAAAATTAAATGGCTAGGATTCATTTCATTATTCATTCCTTTTATTATTTAAGATAAACATGCTTTAATTAATTAGTTCTCTTTCATCTTAATGATAATCCGATCTTATTTTGAGATACCCATCATTAATGGAATTCATGGAAAATAAACAGAAGAACCAATAATAATATATTAATTATAATAAATTAATTTATCATTTAAAATTATTTAAAACCATTATTAAATTTTCAAACATACGACGGTGTGATAATCAATAAAATAATATTTTAATGATGTAGTTTCAAATTTAATGTAATTTTAATTTTTTTTTTCATTAATGGGAGACTACACGGAGTGTACATGTAGCTACATGCCATGTACCACGGTTTCTATATATCCAAGTCACATGCCTAGGGATTCGGTGTGTTGAATAGTCAAAACTACATGGTGTGTACATGCCAATTACACACCCTGTTTCTGATTGTCATGTGACAGGTTGGCCTGGTCAACAGGCAGTGTGCAATAAAATCACCATGTGTAATTAATTACTCAATGCATCTAGATAAATTGTGCATGGGTATATAGTGTGTGCTTTGGTCGCACTCCATGTAACCTAGTTTTATCATCCAATGATTTGGCACTTCTTGATGGAATCTTCAGTCATTCTTTAATTGTTCTTAAACCTTTAAGAAAATGAAACATTTAATGAAAATGATTAATATATCGATAACATGTTAATTCAAATCGGATTAAAGAATGAATAACATGAAATAAAATCTGACCACAATTGTGCATAAATCAAAAATCAAATAAATAATTATAAATTTAAACATGTCCCCTCTGATACCACTTGTTGGTTTCAGGTGTAGTAGAAACATGCAGTGGTGGGTGATATATTAAAATTTCTTCTAATAATCATTTCCTGAAATCAAGAGAGGGGATCTTACATGTCAAATTTATAATTAATTTATTTAGTATCTGAAGAAATAAATACCTAGCCTTAGGAAATTTCTTTATTGATGATTGTTGATCATCCGTAACAGCCCTTCTGGATTTCCTTTGTTGTGCTTGTGAGGGTCTAAGGGTATAATCCCTCCATTAGTGATTCACACATGCTCCAATGGTATTCGAAAAATGCCACTCATTCTACGGGTGATGGCGTGAAAAATCAAATGTCTTGCATTGTTCATTCTTGATCAATCGTTTTTCAGTCTTGAAAAAATTCTCTCTTGGGTTTCTTATTCTTGAGAGGGAGAGAGGAGGAGGAATTGAGAGAGAATTCATTGTGTACAACAATTCTCTATTCCCAAACTTGGAATTGGTTTTGAATTAATTACACATTACACATGGTTGTCTATTTATAGAGTTGGGATTTTGGTTAGAAAATTTAATTTCACAACATTCATTAAATATAATTATAACCATTAATGAAATCCCATGCCACATAATAATAATAACAATATTATTAATTTTTGGTTCACCAAATTGTGAAAAGTGGATAAATAATATTTACCAACTCGTAAATAATTATTTTATCACTGGACACAATCTTGGTCCATTCAAACTCCTCTTTAATTTATTGAACACCCGAATAAATATTTTATTCTATTAAATAAATGTTTTATTTAAAACTAGTAAATAAATATTTACTAATATTAAATAAAATAAAGAAATATATTTTATTCATAATCTGATGAATAAATATTTATTTAATTTATACGATCAATATAAATTAAATAAAATTATTCCTCAATATTGAGAATAATATTTATTTCATTAGTTAAATTCAAATAGAATTTAATCGAGACCACCAGAAACACTTAGTGTGAGACCCCCTAGGATTATTTCTCATTGATATTAAGAGGGATTGTCTAAAGTTAAATATTACTATCTATCAATGGGTCAAGGTACCCATGATAAATAACTTAAAGTTGCGATAATGATAACCATATACAAATGTTCACTGTGTAATATAATCCCTTTATCACATAATCTCATCAAGCAGGTTGCATGACTGTGTCATCAACTTATATTCTTGATACATCATTCTTTGACTATCTGAAATAAACTCATTGTTACACCATGAACATGGAATTTAGGGTGATGGTTCTATTTCAATCAAAGTGTTGAGATATCAACTTCTATAAATATGGAAGGGACAAATCTTTCCTTAACTTATCCATTAATAACATGTCATTCGTGATGCACCCAAAATACCCTACTTCCTGCCAACATATGGTGTGACAATTTTCATTATAAAATATAAGTGCACGAGTCATGACATGCATTAGTGATAATCTTAAATTCTAAGGACCATTACACACACTCACGTATATGAATATCTGATGACATCAAAACATGAAGAATTCATTCTGGCGGGTATGTTCTCAAAATCTCTCATCTTAGAGATTACCAAGTATGAACTTCATGAGAAGAAGTCTCATCTAATTATGATTACTCGCACCTAATGGTATATATACTATATATCCCATCATAGTATGTTATCTAACCATAGAACTATATTAAGAATATTGTCATGTCACTTCAAGGTTCTCATCATAGTAAAGAACTATTATGACCTTATCAATGAGGAAAATACCCTAGGACATTATTACATTATGTTCATGTAGAACAATGAACAATATGTAATAAGATGTTTAATTTAATATTTAATACATCAAATATTCATGTAATCAAAGTAAAAACATTTGGTTCTTGGATACCAACTCTAACAAAGACGTCCTAAGCAACCACTTTCATCAACATGTCTATTGGATTTTGAGATCCTTAAATATTTCATAAGTCACGATCCTCATATTATAATAGATTACAGATAAAGTGAAACTTCAATTGAATGTGATTAATTTGAGAAAGAAAAAGTTTTATTCTTGGATAAGTGATTCACACTTTGTGAATCACAAAAAAAACTCCTATCAATTTTCCTCCTTCTAAGATCCTCTAGAAAAAAACTTCATCCAAATAAACTCCTTTCTTGCTTCTGCTAAAGAAATATACTTAGCTTCTATTATTGAGAGAGTGACCACTGGTTAAAGTTTTGGACATCTAACCAACTATTCTTTTGTCGAATGTAGACACATATCTAGAAGTGATCTTTCATGAGTCAAAAACTTCACCAAATTCTAAATCTGAAAATCCTTACAAAGGATCATCTGTTCTGAAGCAAAGTTCCATGCTTCCAAAACCCTTTAAGTACCTGATAATCCATTTCACCACCTTCCACTATTCCATTTTGGGGTTCAACATGTTTCTATTGATGACTCACACTTCCCATGTAATTTCTAGGCAATTACAAACCATGACATACATCAATCTGCTGACAAACGATGTATATGGTACTATAACACCCCACCCCTCTTTATTGGCTTGATAAGAGGAAAAATGTCATTGGCCTTAGGTGATATCCCGAAGACACCAAAGGTTGAAAATAAATTCAAAGGGATTAATAAAACATTAATGTAATGTCCCGATTTTTCCATGTATTATTTTTAAATATTATATGGATTAAATTTGAAACCATGCACTAAGACGGTATGTGATTCCAAGGCCTGGTGTGCCCGAAATAAATGTTGGAAATAAATTAAAATATTAAATATCACATGCACATAGTTTTCCTAAAAAAGTGGAATAACTTCTAAATGGGTTTCTGGATCAAAAATATCAGGGCACCGTTGCATTCAAAACAGTATTTACCCTAGGCGTGACCTAGAATTGGTCAATGCGGGTCGGTTGTAGAAAGTTTTCATAGGCATTTCAAATGAATAAAATAAATTGATAAAATTTATTTCATTTTTATTTCACCGACATAGCAATAGGTTTATTTTAAATAAACCCTTTGGTAGAGATCTAGGGTTAGGCTCATAACACTGGAATCCTTTGAATACCCTAGAGAGAGAGATATATAGAGAATCCTCTCCATAGTAGATAACATAACTCCATATCAGATATCGACGAACATTGTTCTTGGTAGATATCTCCAATAGAAATGACATGGTGACAAATATTCATCATTGTATGATCCAAAATCTAGTTAGGATGTGTTATTTCAATTCTTATTTCCAGTTCTTGATTCTTATGATGAATGTGGACTAATCCAAAGACAGGTTATCCCATGGATCGACCGTACTTATGGGATAAGATGATATTTGTGGGGTTTATCAATATTTGTCTCTTGTGATTTGTTTTTGATTTTTTTATCATTCTTATGGGAACAGATCGATGACAAAATGAACAACGTCCGAGGTTCATTCCTCGAGTTTGTTCCATGTACATTTTATCCCCTAAGTTATTAAATTCTTTGTGAATATTATTCATTCTTCTCCCAAATTAGAGAAATAAATAATTGCACCTTTGATTCATTGCGCAATGATTCAAAACTGGAGATCTGGTATTGGGACAACTCGATGCAGGTGTAATGGTGGGTGTGAAAGTAGATCAAATGATGGTGGGTGCCGAATCTAAGTTCTTTATAAATGATGAAGAACGCATACGATCATGTTTTCTGAGCTGTTTAAAGGCCTGAATCCCATTAATTTGGGGTTAGATGGATCGGACGACCTTTGATCTAGTGTTTTGTGGTGAACCGATCTTCAAAGAGAGATCTAAAGATCAATCGGCATGAGCAAAGGAAGAAATCATATTTTTGGAAAAATATTATACACACGGCATGTGTTCATCATTGGGAGACTCAACGTGTACATGGGAAGTACATGGACATGAGGTGGAGTACATGGGTTTCCTACACAGAGTGTACTCCCCCACATAGCATCGCCTGAACTAGTTACAAGGACTACCCTATATACTGGTACATGGGCAAGGATACATAGGATGACACCATGTACATGCACATGACCAGAGCATACGGGTGGACCCCGGATGGACGGACATGGAATGTGACTCCTTCTACACACTGTGTACCCATCTTCTATATGAAACAGTTTGGAATGACATGGACTATTGTACACGGGTAGTACCGGGGTCAAGGGACACGACATGTGGCCCTACTACACACCGTGTACCCCTTTCTACATGGATTGATTCTCTTTTCCTCTATATCTTATAAAATTTTCATTAGGGTTCTTTCCCTTTATCATTTCCCTAAAGGTAGGTATGAATCATTTCCTACTCATATGACTATGATCTCTTTAGTTGGACTTCCTATATGGAGTTTTTGGAATCCCCTGAGAGGCCTAGAGCATGATCCTCTATTAATTCTTCATTACCTAGGTGGAGTTCTTCATATCGAAGTGACCAACACTATATGGGGTCTAATCCTTTACTTGGTGGGTTAATACAGAATGAGTTTTCAGTATCACCCCATGGCCCTAGATTTTATCCTCATTTGTTGTATCATATCTCTTTTTAGATCAATCAGTGTATCTCTCTCATGACAATACCCAATGAGTAGTACCTCTCAGATAAAGGTCATCAGTGCTATCAAACTCAGGGGTGTGTTCTCTCATATTAGTGCTTTGTGTAATCTTCAAGTTCAATTCCTAGGGTTGGTATGCAATGGTTTTGACTTACCTCTAGACTGTGTGTCTTGGTTGAGTATATCTAGATATTCTTATTATATGTGTTGTAGACATAACTATGTAGATCTAACCATATCTTTCCTTTTTTATATTACTTTTTGGTTTCAGGGAGTCCTACTGAGTATTGTTCTACTCAACCATGCACGGGCTTCACCCGCACATGTCATGTCTTGTAAAGATGATTGACCCTTTGATGGATTCCTAGGTGGACTAGGACCATATGGTGCTTTATGATATTAGACAGACTGAGGTGTATCCCTTTGGATTCAAACAGTAGTCCAAGTACCTTTTTCTTATAGGTTGGACTTGTGGTTATAGACTCTTTTTTTTGGGCTTGTATTCTGGCCTCGTTTACTTTACTTTCCTTCATACTCTGTTTGTAGGATATAGTGGTATGCATGCATTGTTTACTTAGTGGTTTTTACATTTCAGAATTTTTGGGTCTTATATGTGTGTGAATAAAGTGTAATTACTTGGATTTACCTAGGTCTTTACTTTGTGAAAAAATAGTGTTTAGGGTGTTCTGGGAGGCAACGATAGCTCAATTCACAAGTTTTTTAAATTTCTAGTTTTTTCATCTGTAAATCAGGGCATTGGCATCGACATATCAGTGCATCGACATGTTATCACATCAGCATGTCAGTGCATCATCAAGTTAGTGGATCAGCATGTCAGTGAATCAGTGAGTCAAAGGCATCAATATCGGTGAGTCAGAGGCGTCAGCATCAGTGAGTCAGGAGCATTGGAATCAGTGAGTCGGTGAGTTAGGGTGTTCGTAAGTCAGGGTGTCGGTAGGTTGAGGTGTCAGTAGGTCATTGCATTGGTAACTTAGTGTTGGTAGCTTAGTGTCAATAGCTCAGCGTCGATAGGTCACATCGGTATCTCACTCGTTGGTGGCTCTGTATCAGTCACTCACCCATTGGTGACTCATTTATAGTTTTCTTAGTTTTTCCCAGTTTTCCGTTTTTTCCCTCTTACATCTTATTTGATATAAACTGATTTTAAAGCCTTCATTGGGATTTTTTAAAGTAATTTCAAAGGATATTAATTATATCTTTAATATCCTAATGTCCAGGGGGATTTGGGATACTCAACCCGTGTGATCTTGACCACAATCCCACATTAATGACTTTTGGAAACTATTCTTCCTTTAAAATGTGATCTTTCTCTTGAAAACCAGGATCTTCCTTTCCTAGTGTGTTTTCCATTTCCCCTTGGTGTGCCTAGATCCTTCATCCCTAGACAAGTTGTCCACCTATTCTATAGCCCCTTCTGTTTATTTTTCTTGGAGTCCTGTGATGCTCATGCAATCCCTTATTCTTGGAACAAGGAGGAAATTTGATCCTTTGATCATCCGGTAGGGATTTCTTCTACCTATATTTATTTTTGTATCATGCAGGGTGTGTTTACTAATTATTACTTGTGAATAACAGTGAATAATTTTCTTAAAATGAAAAATAAATAAGAAGGTAATATGATCAAATATAACAGGGTAATGAAATAATGGGGTGGGAGTGGTTTGATGTTTGATTATTTGTTTTATTTTGTTATCCTTGTTTCCTTATGGATTGTTGTGGCTATATTCCTTATGAAAATTATGGTTTTTGGTGGTATTTTGATGCACACTCATGGTGTTCTGGTTGTTTTTGTCATGTTGTTTGATAATTAACCGTAACATGAAATCTGCTTAATCACGTATACCTGGTTAAATGAAATGGATGCCCCAGGATGAAAACCCTTGTATGATCACCCATGTTTATCAAGTAAATTAAATAACAATGTTTACCAAATCTGAATATATATATATATATATCCTATTGATGGTGTGGTCATGTGCTATGTGTTTTGTGGGGTTCTAGCCTTGTGGGTTATGGGTATAGGGGTGGGAAGGGGAGTTTCTTATGTGAGAAGGGAGTGGTGTGTGTGTGCAGTGGGGCTATGGTTTAATGATGGTTGATGTGGGATCTGTGTGTGCGGGGTGGTAGGGTGGTGAATTGGTATCCTGGTTTGAGAGACTAATTTATTTTAAAATGGATAGACTTTTAGGCAGCAGAACTTCCTTTGTTTATGTTGTGGTCGTCATTAGGTAGTGGGATTGTAGTGTGGTTATGAACTTGTATGCAGTGGGAATGCATCTAGGAATTGTTTTAATAGTGGGGTTTCAGGTATGGGTTGTGAGAGAAGGGCTTTGTGGTATAATTTTAAATAATGATAGTTGTAAATGGCTGAACATATTTTTGGGAAGAATGGGGGTTTGTGCAGTGGACTGTAAATCTGGCTTTGTGTTGTTGTGCAGTAGAATTGTAGTTTTGTTTTGCTTTTTTTTGATATGGTTATGACTGGTAATTTCTTGGTAGTACTAGAATATATTAAATTATATTCCTTAAATAAATTAATGGAATATTAAATAAAAATGGGATAGGTTATGCTTTGGCAGTATCTGTTGTGTGGTTGTGCGTATAGGGGTACCAAAAAAAGTGGTAATGGTGGGTTTGTTTGTTGTTTGTTTGAAACCCAAAGGTTGGGATGAGTGTTTGATTACCTATATGTATATAAATTATAGTTCCTTTTTATTTCTATATGAACCCCACCCTTGTTGAGCACCATGTTTCGAACACCCCCATTTCATATGGGAGGGTGTCTTTCCCAACTTCCTGATGGGAAGATGGATGACTGGTCACTGACTTTATTCCTCTCACCCACTTCTTGGTTCTTACCACTTGAGCGTATTCGGGCAGGCTGTAATGGATTGAGGATTACCATAACCCAAGATACTTTGGGAAATATTTTGTTATAGATGAGAGGCCTAGGTGTTTATGGGTCAGGATTGTTTTCCCAAGTGTCTTCGGGAGGAGGCACAAGTGTCTTTGGGCGAGAGGCATGGTTGTTTTAACCCATGTGTTTGTGGGAAATAATATGTGTGGTTTGAGGTCCATTTGTGTGTAGTATAGTTGTGGTAGTGGGACTACATATGGTAATATTGGTCACATCAAAACGTTAGTTGTTATGAATAATCAGTTAACCAATGGGAAATTGGTGCAGGGTGCCCAAATGTCGATGTGCTTATACTACTACTTCACTTGATTTGTATTATTTTGGTGACCATGCCTTAGTGAGGCTGGGCTGGTTAGTACTCCTTGGTAGGTGATTTGAGGTTCTATTGTTTTCTTATATGGACATTAGTATGTTCCCCCACTTGTGCATGGGTAGCTTTAGTTTCCCTACTGAGTGTACTTGTATGCTCACCCTATGTATATAAAACTGTTTTCAAGTTTCTAGGAGGACTTTGAGGACCGTGCTGGACTTTTCTAGCTTGGGCATCATGATTAGTTATTTTTTCTACCTATTTCTTTTCTTTTGTTACCCTATATTTTTAGTTTTCATTTTACTTTTTATTAGCATTACTTTTGAACATATATGTGGGAATGGATTTTAGATTTACTTTTGCTTTTAGTATTTGGAGTTATTTGGGATTTACCATCTTATCTCCTAAACTTGACCTATAAAAAGGGTAATTCCTTCCATTTTTTGTGTGAGATTCTATACCCTTTGTGTTATTCTCCACTTTGGGGTCTATTGAAGGTGGGACTTGGGGGGTCATTATCTCTCCTTCATCAAAAAGAAGGAAGGGTCTGGGTGTTTTTTCTCCTCCCTCATCTTGGAGAAGGTGTGTTGTGACAAAATGGTATCAAAGAGAAGGGTTTGGGGTTTAGGTTTTTGATAGGTTAGGATATATTTCAGATTTAGGAACAATTATAATTGCATGGGATGGTTGGGAAATAGTTTTAGGTGACCTTGGTGCATAAAATAGGCCAGGGAAGACCGGCTAAGAAAAGGGATTTTAGGGCCCCCTATGATCTGATTAATGGACTTTGGACCTAATGAACGATGAAGTAAGGCTACACCGATTGCAGGGTAGAGACCCTAGGAAATGTACATGCATCATAATGAATTGTGTTCTTGTGTTTCTTGGGTGTTTGGTGGTTTTAAAATAAATTAAGAGTTAAAATGAATTTAAAAGAAAATTTTCACACTGCCTGAGCTTACGATTTCCTTGTTTACTTTTCATCTATGGAACCCAGACGTCACCCATGTGTGGTATGGGAAATTAAGGCCCATTAGGTTGACCTGGTTGATCATAAGAGGTCTGATCGAGAGGAGGAATATTACCAGTGGAAGAAGATGTTTTGTGCCTTATAGAGGCAGACTCTAGGAAAGTATGAGGAAAGCATCTCAAACATGGAGATAAAGAGTTGGTTCGAGGAGCTTATGATCACTTTCAGCTTGATCTAGGCTCCAAAAGAGTACTGGGTTCCTCTATCAGTGATCCAGATGAGGAAAGTAGCATGTCAGTGGTGGATGCTTTACCTTAGGGAGAGTAATGAGACTAATGTTTTGTGGGCTGACTTTGAGAAGGTGTTTCGGGCAGAATTCCATTCTTCCACGATAAAGGACAAGAAGTGGTAGGAGCTGTTATCCCTCCAGTAGGGGACTATGTTGGTAAGGGAACTAGGGATCAAGTTCAAGGATCTTCTACGCTTTGCACTGGATCTCTTTCCAGATGAGGAGTCTCGAGCAAGATGCTTAGAGGAGGCACTATGAGTTCGTCTAAGGGGGGATCCAAGTGAGTTTGTCAAAGGGGAAGGCTGTCAGCAGTAGGTATCTGGTGTCAGTGCCTTCCAGGTTTCATTAAGTTGGAAGTATTCTTCAGTAGTTCCAGTTCCTATCTCATGGTCCCCACCCTTTCCCCATGGGCCCAGGACCAAGGTGCTTTGCCTGTGGAGGCTGTGGACATCTTCAGAACCAGTGTTCAGTTCAAGCACCATATAGTGGGGGTGGGTAGGTTCAACGCCCACCTCAGTAGCAGCAGTTTTTGGTCAGGCCTTTCCAGCAGTAGGGGAAGATAGCTCCCATTCCACTAAAGGTAGATGGTGCTGGGAGAGGCTGACCTCAGGGTGCTCCTCAAGGACCTCGACCAAGTCATGGTCGGGTAGGCAGTCAATAGCCGAGGGGTAGAGGAGTTGGGTGTGGGAAGTTTCACGCCGTAGAGGTAGCAGTTCCAGTAGGGTTGGAGGTTGTTTGAGGTATGATCAATCTGTTTAGTACCCTTGTGTGTGATTTTTTTGATTTATGATCTTCGAACTCCTTTTTTACACCTAGTCTAGCCCATTATCTAGGCCTAGACATAGAGAGTATTTCTATCCCTCTGGTGTTGAGTACACCAATTTTAGGCCAGAATAGTTTTCTTGATGTATACTAGGAATGTAGACTAATGTTGGGGCCACATCAATCTGGTGGGGATCTTCTTCTACTACAGATTCATCCATACAATGTCATCCTGGGCATTAACTGGTTGTTTTATATGCAAGCCCTTATTGACTGCTTCTAGAGAAGAGTTGCGTTCTAATATGTGGGTGGCTAGCATGTGGATTTTTTTGGTGAGTGGGGTTGTCAGGTGGGAAGCTGGCATGTGGAGCCTCTTCTTTCCATGTTAGATGAGATGTTAGTAGAATCAGCAGATGTAGAGGTGATGGAGGTTCCAATAGTTTTCAGAGATTTTCTGGACATCTTCCCAGAGGAGGGTGTGACTCTACCCCCTCGATATGACGTTGAGTTCGAGATAGACTTTCAACCTGATGCCCATCCAATTTCAATGGCTCCCTATTAGATGGAACCCTATGAGTTATAGGATTTGTGGATCCAGGTAGAAGACTAGATGAATAAGGGTTTTATCTATCTGAGTGTGTCACTGTAGGGTGATCTAGTCTTATTTGAAAAAAAGGCAGACGGTGGTCTAAGACTGTGCATAGACTACCAGATACTGAACCAGGTAATGGTCAAGAACCATTACCCCCTTCTGAGGATACACAATATTTTAGGCCAGTTAAAAGGGGTAGGTTGGTTCTTAAAAACCAATCTTCAATCTGGATATCACCAATTAAGGGAGAAGGAGGGTGAGATCCTGAATACTGCTTTCAGGTGCAGGTATGGGCACTTTGAGTCCATGGTCATGTCATTCGGTGTTAAGAATGTGCCAACTGTGTTCATGGGGATCATGAACTCTGTTTTCTATGAGTACTTGGACCGGTTCATCATCATGTTCATCGATGATATCCTGATCTACTCAAGTTCATAGGAGGATCACGCCAAGCATCTGAGGACTTTCTTTATAACAACCCTTCTCTTTATTACACACTTAAACAAGTTTTATTACATAAACTCTTTACTTGATACAACATAGAAGATCGATACATCTAGTGTCTTTGGGGCTTATGAACATTACATAACAACTTAAAACATGAAATACACATCTTTATTGAAAACTTATTTTACATGACCACACACATTCTTTCGTACTTAGCATTACATGGGATAACCTGAGGACATGCATAAAAAAAGGGTGAGATATAAAGCCCAATAAAGGAGTAAAATAGGCATAAAGTGAATAATACATTACATTTTTGTAAATAGGCATATCAATGGAGCATAAGAGAAACATTGAATATAAAGGCATGATATAGCATGATTATCATAACAAGGAAATGTGGAAATAACATTTAACATGATATTAGAAATGATCCAAGGCTCATTGCACATGGAGCATGAGTAAACCCTCATTATACTTGAATTATCATGAGTAAACCCTCATTGTACTTGACTTATCATGATACTAATATTTACCCAAAGCATTGGAGCGCTATTAGGGTGCACCCTTCTTAATCATTTCATTTCATGCATAAGTGTGCTACATGGATCATATAACATGGATTCATTAAACATCATCATTTATTACATGATAAAGGAATGTGGAATTAATACATGAAACTATATAATCAGTAAGTAAATGTGCATAAAGGTGATATTCTTGATAGATAAATGGGTATGGTATTCACTACACAATGACTTTGGCTTGGAAAATCGCGATGCAATTTCGGCAGTATAACAGTGTGACATGAGAATTCATAAAAATGTTTGATGAGATAGAAAGGGGTGTATTATCATATATACATTAAATTTACATTAATTGGGTCATATAGATACATTTCCCAACATATGTAATGAAATTTAGATTCATAATACAAAATAATTGCTTGAATGTAAATGAGGAGAGTGAAATTCTTTACGGAATTTTGGCATTGTAACGGGTGTACATGGAAGAAATTAATGAGAGAGAAAGGTTTATATCATCATTAAAACATAAGTATGAAAGTATGAGGGAGGTGATAAATAATACCTCAACATTTTTAATTTAAAATACAAGGTTAAAGCAACATAAAGAAACTTGGACAAAAATGAGAGAGGAATAAATCTCTTACTTGGAAGTGTGATCCCAAAGGCTTGGGAGAGGGTTGAGAGAGGATTATTGGGAGCTTGGGTCACCTTGGGAGGATTATATAGAGATTAGGGAATAGTTTTTTCAAGATCCAAAGGCTTTGAGTGAAGAGGAAGTGGGATCTTGGGTGGGCTTATATAGGAAAAAAGAGGGAATTCTTTATTATTTAGGTTTTGGCCACCACACATTAAACTAATCAAAACCACAAACCAACCCATGGTATTTTCCCATGTTTTTTTAAAGGTAAGTGGAAAAAATTATTTTATAAGGACAATGGACTAACTTATTAAAATATTAGGCTTGCTTATGTTGAGGTGAGTCACACTCTCAAGGAAATCAATTTAAAAGGTTAAAATGTTTTATAAGTCTTGGAGGGTCCACTAAAGCTTTTTAAAATGAATAAAACAAACCTAAAATCACATTATTTTAATTTTCAAACATATATTTTCAAAAAATACCATTTTTAGTATTTTATTACATCACTATTGGGTCATTATAATGTCATAAAACACATTATATAATTAAACGGTATTTAATTTTTATTAAAAAAATTGATTGTCTCAGAAGATTATGAAAAATTCACCATTGGATAATTTCAAAGTCCTTATTCCAAAAATAATATTCATTTTATCTAAATAATTTTCTAAATATATTAATTTTTTACTTTTAAAATAAAAATTTATATTTATTGAAAATTCATGGGTTTTGAAAAAAATGGATTTCAAACCATAATAAAATTACAATTGTATTCATAAAAATTATAATATCATTTATATTTAATAAAAATAAATTTATTAATAATATTTTATTAAAATATTATTTAATTAGAAAATAAATTAATTCATCAAAATATATTTATTAATTTAATATTAACTAAAAATATTATTTGTGCTTTAAAAATTATTTACAAAGTAATAATAATACAATGAATATATATTCTTTATTATATAAAAAAATAGAGCACATAATCATAGTGATTAGGTCTTGTTACATAAACCCTTATAACACCTTCATAAGACCTAAGGGTAAGGTGTGCGATGGTGATAGACTCTTGGGGTGGCTCAGATAACATCGCTCGGGTGGTAATCTCTATCAACTTCTACTTCTCCCATAGGAGGTTCTATTTAAGCTTAACATGTTGAAGCACAGATTGGGCTTGGTCAAGATCAAATCCCAGTGACACCACCTTCTTTCCAAGATCTAACAAATGGGTTTCGTATATAGCAATTCTACTGGATGAGGCCATCGCTTCATTTGTCAGGGTAAGTTGGATTTGTTAAAGCCCTGTGTTTATACTAATAAATTGATCACTATTCAATGGTTATATTAGAAATGGTAACCATTCTTAATGGTATTTTTAAATCCATAAAACTAAGGAAGTTCATATTTTATATAACTATTTTACATAATAATACATTTAATTATATCAAGAGGAATTTTCATTAATAAAAGTTTGGTTCATTACAATCTTCCACCATTAAGAAATTTCACCCTTGAAATTTCTTTTTCCCGCACTAAAACAGATGCGGGTAACTCTGCTTCATCACTTCCTACAATTCCCATGTTGCTTCTTCAAACTTTTGGTTTTTCCACAACACCTTGACTAGGGGCATTGTCTTATTTTGTAGAACATTTTCCCTACGATCTTAGATCTTCACTAGCTTATCTTCATAGAAGAGGTCATTCTCCAATGGTACCACCTTTGGATTGAGCACATGATATGGATCAGGTAAGTACTTCCTCAAGAGTGATACATGGAATACATCATGTACTTGAGATAGGTTTGGTGGGAGTGCTAGTAGATAGGTCACTGATCCAATGAGATCAAGGATTTAAAAAGGGATGATGTACCTTGGACTAAGCTTTACCCTCTTCCCAAATCTCATAACTCTCTTTAATGGTGATATGTGGAGGAATTCCATGTCTCCAACATCCAACTCTAGGTCTTGTCAATGATTATCAGCATATCTCTTTTGTCGACTTTGAGCATCTTTAATGTGAGGTTGGATGGTCCTAAACTTCTCTTCCATTTCTTCGACCATTTATTGACCTAGGAGTTTTCGCTCCCCAACTTCATCCCAACATGCTAGTGTTCTACACCTCTTCCCATAAAGGGCTCCATAAGGAGCCATTTGGATACTTGAGTGGAAATTTTTATCGTAAGAGAACTCAACCAGAGGAATATGTTGATCTAATCCTCCTTTTAAGTTCATTGATCATGCTCTCAACATGTCCTCAAGTGTTTTGATAGTCCACTTAGATTGGACATTAGTTTGAGGATGATAAGTCATACTGAAGTTCATCTTAGTATTCAGAGCATGTTGAAGACTCTTCCAAAACATAGAGGTGAATCTTGGATCTTGATAAAATGTAATAAATATTGGTACTCTATACAACCTTACCACATCTCTAATGTATATCTGTTCTAGTTGATCCAATGAGAAATTATCTTTAATTTCACTGAAGTGTGTAGTCTTTGTAAGATGATCCACAATAACTCAGATAGCATTGTTTCCTTTGGATGTCTTTGGAAGTCTGATGACAAAGTCTATGGTGATGTTCTCTCATTTCCATGCTGGTATGGGTAATGGTTTTATCATCCCCTTAGACTTCTACCTCTCAGCCTTCACTTGATTACATACTAGGCACTTAGATGTATACTTAGTGATCTCATTCTTCATACTATCCCACCAATAAAACTCTTATAGTTCTCGATAAATCTTTGTGTTTCCTGGGTGAATAGATAAATTTGAACTATGTTTATCATCAAAAAGTTATTTCTTTAATTCTATATTTTATGGAACACATAGTCTTGACCCAAATCTCACAATTCCTTCTTCATTAACATTGAACTCTGATGATTTCCCTTTTTTGATAGTTTCCACTTTCTTATAAATTCCCACATCATCCTTTTGAGCATCCTTTAACCTTTCCAAAAGATATGGTTGAGCAATCATTTGTGAAAGGATTGATGATTTTCCCTTCTTTATGATTCCCATTTCCATCTTCATCAAGTCTAAGAAGATTGGATCCTTTTCAATTCTCATAAATGATAGAATTGCTGGGTCCTTTCTACTTAGAGCATCCACCACCTTGTTCACTTTCCTAGGTTGTTAATGGATTGAGCAGTCATAGTATTTTATCAGCTCTAACCATATTTGTTGGTGCATATTCAACTCTTTTTTTGTGAATATATACTTGAGGATTTTTCGATTCATGTATATTTCACACTTCTCCCCAAAGTGGTAATGTTGCAAAATTTTTAAAGCGAATATCATTGCAGCCAACTCAAGATCATGTGTTGGGTAGTTATGCTCATTAACTTTCAATTTCCTTTAAGCATAGTTAATGACTTTTCCATTTTTCATCAACACACAATCCATGTCATTCTTTAAAGCATCACTAAATACCACAAAAAGTTCTCCACTTGTGGGTAATGTGAGCATGAGCGTAGTGATAAGACTCCTTTTCAACTCCTTGAAGCTTTATTTGCATTCATCCCTCCAAGAAAACTTGACTCCCTTCTAAGTTGTCTTGGTAAGAGGGTTTTACAATTGTGAGAAATTTCTCACAAATCAGTAATAATATTCAGCTAACCCCAGGAAGCTATGGATATTCATTACCAATGCTAGCCTCTTCCATCCCTCAATTGCAACTGTCTTAGAGATATCCACATATATCCCATTTATTGTGATGATATGACCCAAGAATGAGACCTCCTTCAACCAGAACTCACACTTTCTATACTTTTCATAAATATTCTCCTTTTTCAAGGTCTCTAGTATAGTTCTTAGATTCTCCTCATACTACTCCTTAGTTTTAGAGTGTATTAGTATATCATCTATAAAGACTACCAAAAAAATTTTGTGGTAATCTCTGAAGACTTTATTCATAAAGTCAATGAATATTTTTGGAGAATTAGTGAGTTTGAAATGAATTAATATGAATTCATAGTGCATTTATCTTGTATAAAAAATAGTCTTGGGGATATCCTCCTTCTTCACCCTTACTTGGTAATATCTCGACCGAAAATTCACCTTGGAAAAGTATTGTGCTCCACATATAGGATTGAAAAAGTAACAAATCCAGGGAAGATGATACTTGTTCTTTATTATGACTTTGTTGAGATCATGATAATCAATGCAAAGTCACATTGACCCATCCTTCTTCTTGATGAAGAGGACTAGTGCACCCCATGGTGAAACACTTGGGCATATAAACACTTTATCCAGATTATCCTATATTTGTTTCTTCAAATCATCAAGCTCCACAATAGCCATTATATATGGAGTATTGGATATTGGAAATTCCCCAGGTATAAGATCAATTGAGAATTCAACATCTCTTCTAGGAGGAAGACCAAACAATTCCTCAGGAAACACTTCAGTGAATTCCCTCACAATAGGCATGTCTTCAAGGATGGTTTTTTCCTTAGACTCAATAATCTATGCTAGATATGAATTTTCATAGGGTAGTAATATACACACTTGAGATTATGGTTCTAAAGAAGATTCATACTACTTATTTCACTTGTACAGAATTGGGGGTCGATTCGCCATACGGAGAGTGATTTCCCTCTCACAACAATTTATGTTGGCTCTATATAAGGAAATCCAATCCATGCCAATAATTGCATCAAATTCCACCATATAGAGTATGATGAGGTTTTTTGGGAAGTCCATACCACAAATTGTGATAGTTTAGGAGTTATATTCATGGGTTTCAATGATTGACCCATTTTTCATACTCACCGACATCTTTACTTCCATGGTTTTTAGTGGTGTTGGTATTGTTCTACTAAACTTTTGAGATATAAAATAATGTGTAAAACCATAATCAAAATGTATGTTCGCTATTCTTGACTGAATAACTAGCGTACATGTCAAAAAATCATTTTTGAGGTTCACTTCGGTGGTAGTGATGGCAAAAGCTCGCCCTTGCTGCCTTGGAGGTTGTTGGTTGCCTTAGAAACCCCCTGTCTTAGGGCACTGGTTTATAAAGTACCATGGTTCTTTTTAGTTGAAGTAATGAACAAACTCTCCTCTATAATAGATGTAGGTTTTTCTTGTCAATAGTTAATGGCCAGGTGACCTTCTCTTCCACACCTAAAGCATTTTCTCTTCCCCTTTAGGCAATTTTTGGGGTACTTCTTTCTGAACCTTTGGCAAGTGGGGTGCTATATTTTATTAGAATCATTGGATTTATCCATTGGACCTCCAAAATTGAATTCCACCTTATGATTATTATCCACATTATACCCCTAAGATTCGTCAATCTCCATTTCAACATTGAGGACACATCCAACAATTTCCTCATATCTCTCAAAGCCACGGATTGATAGGTCTTTCCATAGGCTAGGTTTTATCCCACCAAAGAAGCTTTAAACCTTTCATTCTAGGGTAATGATAAAGATAGAGGCATATCATGCAAGCCTTGTGAAGTTTCCCTCATATACTTCAACCAATTTGTTGCCTTTTTTCTCGAGGGCAAGGAAGCCCATTTTCATCTTAAGTTGGAGGGTACGTGGAAAATATTTATTGAAAAAAATGTTCTAGAAATCCTTCAATTCCAATGCCTCGATCTCCTCCTCAGGCTTTATATTTTTGATTAATTTCCACCATTGATCAGCTTCACCCTCCATACGATAAGTAGCCAGAAGAACCTTCTCTTTTTTAGAACATTGAAGGATGGAGAAGATCTTTTCAATGGAGTTGATCCATTTTTCGGTGATTGAGGGATCAGATGATCCATTAAAAGTAGGGGAACTTTGTCTCATGAAGCTATCAATTATGACTTTTTCTTTTTTAGGGGGGCTTGAATGTTTTTCTTGACCCATGTTTATATTAAAAAATTTAGTTAACTGAGAGAGTATCATAACAATGTTCATGATTACTAGTCCCATCAGATTGGGCATCTCATTAGAACAGTCATCACATTAATATTTGCATCGTTTGTTAGCCTGAGTCCTCCTATTACCAAACATTGGCTGGAATAAAAGAAAAGTTAGGGGTAACACATAAAAGGTAATCTAAATAAAAAAAGGGATAACTTATAAATTACACTTATTTCCTTAACTTATGAATTCTTAGGATTCAATCTATGGTATCCATGATCTACATCCCAACATATATTCTTAGGGGAATTTTTTAATTCCCTTAACAATGGTTCATACTAATCTTATGAATTTACCAAATCATATCCCTCGAGAGTGTCATAACCAAGAGTACATCAAGGCCCGTTGTCGTGCACTAGTTCCCATTTGAGTCTAGCTCAAAGCGGTGTTTTTGAGTTTTACCCCTATATACATCTGTGCTAGAGCCTCCTCTACCTACTTGTATCCAGACAGGGATGTATTTTCTTGATAAAACACTTACTCAATACTCACCAAAATTTAGGGATTTTTTTATTATACTTAGTCTTATCCCTAAGTCTTTCACTAGGTTTTTCTAATCCTAATCCCAAAAATAACTAAACCTCACTCTGATACTAACTATAACAACCCTGCTCTTTATTACAAACTTAAACATGATTTATTACATAAACTCTTCACTTGATACAACATATAATATCAAGAGGTCTAGTGCCTTTTGGGATTAGTAACATTACATAACAACTTAAAACATGAAATACACATCTTTATTGAAAACTTCTTTTACATGACCACACACATTCCTTCGTACTTAGCATTGCAAAGGATAACCTGAGTACATGCATAAAAAAGGGTGAGATATAAAGCCCAGTAAGGGAGTAAACAAGGAATAACATGAATGATACAGTACATGTTAGGTAGTAGGCATATCAATGGAGAATAATATAAATATGAACATAAAGGCATGATATAGCATGATTATGATAACATGGAAATGTGGAAACAACATTTAACATGATATTATCATGAGCCCAGGCTCATTGCACATGGATCATGAGTAAACCCCCATTGAAATTGAATTATAATGATTAAACCCTCATTTTACTTGATTTATCATGAGGATAATCTTTACCCAATGCATTGAGTTCTATTAGGGAGTACCCTTTTTAATCATTTCATTTCATGCATAAGTGTGCCACATGGATCATATAACATGGATTCATTAAACATCATCATTTATTCTATGATAAAGTAATATAGAGTTAATAAATAAAACTATATAATAAATATGTACATTTTCATAATGTTTAATATCCTTGATAGTGAAATGGGCATGGTATTCACTACACAATGACTTTGGCTTGGAAAATCACGATGCAATTTCGGCAGCATAACGGTGTGACATGAAAATTCATAAAAATGGTTTATGAGATAGAAAGGGGTGTCTCATAATATTTACATGAAATTTACAGTAATGGGGTCATATATATATGTCCCAACATATGTAATGAAATTTAGATTCATAATACAAAAGAATTTCTTGAATGTAATTAAGGAGAGTGAAATTCCTTATAGAATTTCGGTATGGTAACGGGTGTACATGGAAGGTATTAATGAGAGATAAAGGGGTATATCATCATTCAAAAATGATTGGGGCATTATGGGGGAGGTGAGAAATTATAACCCAACATTTTTAATTTAAAAATACAAGTTTAAATCAACATAAAGAAACTTGGACAAAAATGAGAGAGGAAGAAATCCTTTACTTGCAAGTGTGATCCCAAAGGCTTGGGAGAGGCTTGAGAGAGGATTATTGGGATATTGAGGAATCTTTAGAGGATTATAGATAGAGGATTGTATATTTTGGTTGAGCTCCAAAGGATTTTAGTGAAGAGGAGGTGGGATCTTGGCTGGGTTTATATAGGAAAAGAGAGGGAATTCTTTATTATTTAGGTTTTGGCCACCACACATTTAACTAATCAAAAACACAAACCAACCCATAGTTTTTGCCCATGGTTTTTGAAATAGGGTATTTTAAAACATTATTTTATAATACCAATGTCCTATCTTCTTAAAATATTAGGTTTTCTTATGTGGATGTGAGTCACACTCTCAAGGAAATCAATTTAAAAAGTTAAAATGTTTTATAAGTCTTGGAGGGTCCACTAAAGCTTTGTAAAATAAATCAAACAAACCTAAAATCACATTATTTTAATGGTAAAACTTAAATTTTCCGAACATACCCTTTATAGTATTTTATTACATCACTATTAGGTCATTATAATGTCATAAAACACATTATATAATTAAACAGTATTTAATTTTTACCCAAAAATTCGATTGTCTTAGAAAATTATGAAAAAATCACCATTGGATAATTTTGATGTCCTCATTCCAAAAATAATATTCATTTTATCTAAATAATTTTATAAATATGTGAATTTTTACTTTTAAAATAAAAAACGACATTTATTGAAAATTCATGGTTTTTGAAAAAAATGGCTTTCAAACCTTAATAAAAATTACAATTGTATTCATAAAAATTATACAATCATTTATATTTAATAAAAATAAATTTATTAATAATTTTTTATTCAAATATTATTTAATTCAAAAATCCATTAATTTATCAAAATAGATTTCTTAATTGAATATTAACTAAAAATACTATTTGTTCTTTAACAATTATTTACAAAGTACTAATAATACAATTAATGTATAATATTTAATATATACAAAAATAATTCACATAATCATAGTGATAAGGTCTTGTTACATAACCCCTTATAACACATGCATTTGACCTAAGGGTAAGTTGTGCGATGGTGACATGCTCTTGGGGTGGCTCAGATAACATCGCTCGGGTGGTAATCTCTATCAACTTCCACTTATCCCGTAGGAGGTTATGTTCTAGCTTAACGTGTTGAAGCTCATCTTGGGATTGGTTAAGAGAGAATCCCAGTGACGCCACATCCATTCCGAGCCCTGACAAATGGTCTTTGTACGGAGAAATTCTAATGGATGAGGTCATCACTTCCTTTGTCTGAGTAAATTGGATTTGTTAATGTCCTATATTTATACTAATTAATTGATCACTATTCAGTGACTATATTAGCAATGGTAAAAATTCTTAATGGTATTTTGAAATCCATAAAACCAAGGAAGTGCATATTTTATATAACCATTTTACATAATAAGACATTTAATTATATCAAGAGGAATTTTCATTAATAAAAGTTTGGGTTGTTATAGTCTTGGAGGCCCTTCGACACCACTGACTCTATGGAAAGTTTTCCAAGTGCAATTTATGGGTGAGAGAGGTTCACTTATTTGAACATTTAGTGTCCTAGAAAGGGGTAGTATTGGACCTATCAAAGTTTGAGGTTATTTTTTCTTAGGAAGCACCCAAGAACGTGGTGGGTGTTCATAGTTTCCTAGGTCTGGAAGGCTATTAACAGAGGTTCCTACCTAACTTTTCTTGAGTTATAGATTCATTGACAACTTTTACCAGAAAGGGCCAATCCTTTGTGTGGAGTGATTAGTTTTAGGCATCCTTCATCTATTTGAAGGGGAATTTAGTCAGTTCCCTTCTTAGGTTTCCATAGGAAGGAGTGTTGTTTGAGGTGTTCTGTGACACTTCTAGTCTAGGCTTGGGGTGTGTACTGATGCAGCAGTGGGGAGTAATTTGTTATTGGTCTAGGAAGTTACATCCTCACAAACATAAATATGACACCCATGACCTAGAGCTTTCATATATCTTTTTTTTGTTGAATTTGCAGTGGCATTACCTCATCGGGGAGCACTTTGTGGTCTTCACGTATCACAAGAGTTTGAGGTATATCTTTTCCTAGTGAGACCTGAACTTGCAGAAATGAAGGTGGATGGAGTTTATCTCGGACTATTCCTTTGATATCTCTTACACCTAATGAAAATTGAATGTGGTGGATGATGCTTTGAGTAGGAAGTCGCATAAGGAGGTGGTTTGGGAGTCCACGGGTGCTTGGAAGGCAATGGAGGAGTTGGTCGCATTGCACCAAGATACTGGGGAGGATAGTGGTAGAGGCTGCCTATTTTAGATGACAGTGCAGTATTCCATGATGGGGTAGGAAGAGCAGTCTCAATGGGGAGACTTAGAGTCTGAAGTGATACGTGATCGCATTGACCAAGGTGATTCTTTGGAAGGATGGTCGGAGGATGGTTAGAATTAGATATTGTTCTGTGGGAAGATGTTTGTCCCGGTGGAAATTTACAAGGTAATTCTCCATGAGTTCCATAGTTAACCCCTAGAATTACACTCAGAAGTTTACAAGATTTACCAAGTCCTGAGGGAATAGTTTTGGTGGCCCAGGGTGAAGTAGGTAGTGGCAGAGTTTATGGAAAAGTTCCCAGTGTTTCAGTAGGTGAAGGCTGAGCATTGTGTTCCCAGTGGTCTGTTGCAGTCCTTAGACTTTTTTGAGTGAACGTGGGACAAAATATCAATGGATTTCATCATATTTTTACTAAAGTATCGGGGAGGTTGTGATGATATATAAGTAATAGTGGATCAATTGAAAAAAATATCTCACTACCTAGCAATCAAGGAATTGAGCATAGTGGATGCCTTAGAACAGTGGTACATAGGTGAAGTGGTGTGGCTTCATGGAGTTACAAGATCCATCATCTCAGATCGAGACACATGGTTTAACTCACAAGTCTATAAGGAACTACATCAAGCTTTTGGAACCCATTTATGCCTTAGCACCACTTTTCACCCTCAAACGGATGGTCAGACAGAGAGGACCATACATACATTAGAGGATATGCCACGAGCATGTGTTCTGGACTTCATAGGATCATGGGTATGACACTTTCCTCTGGTAGAGTTTTCTTACAATAATAGTTATCACTCTACTATTATCGTGGCACTGTTCTAATCCTTTTATAGAAGATCATGTCATTCACCTGTGTGTTGGACAGAGGTTATGGAGGTAGGTGTTCTTGGCCTAGAGGTTGTGTAAATCACAATGGAGAAGGTTTATATTGTGCGTGAGAGGATTAAGGTGGTTCAAGACTGTAAAAAGTCATATGAAAATCATAGGAGTAGTCCTTTAGAGTTTGAGGTTGGGGGCTACGTTTTCTTGAAATTTTCCCTCGACATGGGAAGTGGAGGTTTGTAAGAGTAAGAAAGCTTTATCCCGGGTTTATCGAACCTTTTGAGGTGTTGGGATGAGTTGGAAAAGTTTCATATCACCTGGAATTTCACCATAGTTGAAGATGATCAAAAAATTCTTCCATGTCTCCCAGCTCCGTTAGTATCTACACGATGAATCCCACATCATTGACTGGGTAGAGTTGTATATTTAGGACAATGTGACATTTTTAGAATGACCAGTGAGAATCGAGGATCGTAAGGAGAAGGTGCTTCATGGACATACCTTTACCTTGGTTTGTGTGTTATGGAGGAATGGTGGCCTTAGGGAGAGTACTTAGGAGCGAGAGGCACAAATGTTTTCCTAGTAACCAGAGCTGTTCTGAGTTTTGTTTCTGTGTTTTACTTTTTTGCTTCATTTTATTATGTAATGCTTGACCTTGTTCATTATCAGATAAGCTGTTTCCCTTTTATCTAAATATGTGTCAAAATTCCTAACTATGGAGAGGGTAGGACTTGATCCCTAATCAAGATGCATTAATGTGGATGTGATTAAACAAGTGCAGGCGAGTCAGTGCTACCCAAATCGTATAATATCTTAATATGAAGGAAGGATCTACCTAATACATATGTCTGGATATTGTGACCTTTGGTGTTTATGTAGTTGTTTGGGGTAGTGGAGCCTTAGTGTTTCTATAGTTTTTTGGGAGATATATGTCAAGGAGGTGTCCATGTATTTTGATGTTTTCACTCTAGTTTTAGAATAACACAAGGTGGTTTTCTATTGAGAGGTATCTTAAGGGGTGGTTCTATGAACCCTTCTTCTTATGGTATAGTTTTAAATTATCGAGAATGAGAATAGTTCGAGAGGTATCTGATGTAATGAACAGGATTTCCTTGAGACTTTCTTTGTGAAAAACTAGTATTTAGGGTGTTCTGGGATGCAAAGATAGCTTATTTCAAGTGTTTGTCATATTTCTCATTTTTCCATCTGTAACTTTGGGCGTCTGCATCGGCATGTCGGTGTGTTGGTATGTCATTGCATCGGCATGTCAGGGCATCTGCATGTCATTGTTTCATCATGTTAGTGCATCAGTGAGTCAAATTAATCAGCATCAGTGAGTCATAGGCATTGTCATCAGTGAGTTAAGAGAATCGGCATCAGTGATTTTAGGTTGTCAGTGTTAGTGAGTCAGGGCATCAGTAAGTCAAGCCATCAGTAGGTTGAGGCATCGGTAGGTCATTGCGTTAAGAGGTCAGTTCTAGTAGCTTGATGTCAATAGATTAGTGTCATTAGGTCATGTTGGTAGCTCATCCATCAGTGGATCTCTATCGATGTCTCATCCATTAGTGACTCACCCATTGGTGACTCACCCATCAGTGACTCATTTACAGTTTTCCCAGTTTTTTCCAGTTTTCCAGTTCCACCCCTCTTATGTTTTATTTGATGTAAACCGAGTTTAAAGCCTTAATTGTGAGTTTTTAATGGAATTTAAAAGGATATTTGTTATATCTTTAGTATCCTAACGTCCTGGGGTATTTGAGATATTCAAACCACATGATCTTGACCACGATCCCACATTAATGACTTTTGGAAACCATTCTTCCATCAAAATATGATCCGGCTCTTCAAATCTGGGATCTTCCATTCTTAGTGCGTTTTTTCCCCTTGGTGCACCTAGATCCTTCCTCCCTAGATAAGTCATGATACTATTCTAGATCCCCTCTTGTTTAGTTTTCTTGGAGTCTTGTGCTGCTTGTGTGGTCCCTTGTTCTTGGCACAAGGAGGAACTTCGATCCTTTGATCATTCGGTAGGGATTTATTCTTCCTATTTTTATTTGTGTATCATGCGGGGTGGGTGTACTAATGATTCCTTGTGAAGATAAGTGAATAATTTTCCTAAAATAATAAATAAATAATAAGGGAATATGATCAAAGATTTTGGGGTAAGGAAATAATGGGCTGGGAGTGGTTTGATATTTGATCGTCTATTTTATTTTGTTATCCTTGTTTCCTTATGGATTGTTGTGGCTATATGCTTTCTGAAAGTCATGGTCATTGGTGGTCTTTTCTTGCACACTGGTGGTGTTCTGGTTGTTTTTATCATGTTGTTTGATAATTGGTCATAACGTGAAATCTTCTTAATCATGTATACCCAGTTAAATGAAACCCCAGGATGAAAACCCTTGTTTGATCACCCATTTTTATCAAGTGTATTAAAGAATAATGTTTACCAAATCTGAACATATATATATATACCTTGTTGATGGTGTTTTCATGTGTTGTGTGGGGTTATAGCCTTTTTTAGGTTATAGGTACATGGGTGGGCAGGGGATTTGGTTCTGGGAGAAGGGATTGGTATGTGTGTGCAACAGGGCTATGGTTTAACAGTGGTTGTTGTGGGATCTGTGTGTGTGGGGTGGTATGGGTGGTGTGTTGGTATCCTAGTTTGAGAGACTAATTTATTGTATAATGTATGGACTTATAGGCTATGTAACTTCCTTTGTTTGTGTTGTGGACATCATTGGGTAGTGGGACTACAGTTTGGTTATGAACTTGTATGCAATGGGATTGTATCTGGGAATTGTTTGAGCAGTGGGGCTTCAGGGTTGGGTTGTGATAGAAGGATTGTGTGGTATAATTTTGAAGAATGGTATTTGGAAATAGATGATCATGTGTCTAGGAAGAATACGTGTTTTTGCAGTGGATTGTAAATCTAGTTTTGTGTTATTGTGCAGTGGGACTGCTATTTGGTTTTTCTAGTTTTTTTTTATATGGTTATGGCTAGTAGTTTCCCAGTAGTGTGGGAATAGATTAAAGATAATACCTTAAATAAATGAATGGAACGTAGTTAAATAAAAATGGGATGGGTTATGCTTTTCCAGTAGTTTTTGTGTGGTTATGCATATAGGGTTAGTAGAAAAAGTGGTATTGGTGGGTTTGTTTGTTATTTGTTTGAAACCAGAAGGTTGGGCTAAGTGTTTGATTACCTATATGTATATAAATTGTAGTTACTTGTGATTTTTATATGCACCCCACCCTTATTGAGAACCATGTTCTAAATAACCCCATTTCATGGGGGAGGTTTTCTTTCCCAATATCCCGATGGGAGGATGGATGGCTGGTCACTGACTTTCTATGGCATCCCGCCTTTTTCTTACATAACTTTTCATTACATTTTACAAACAGAGGATCTTTAATGTTTAGTGTCTTGGAAATCATGAACAATAAAACATGAAAACATAAAACATTATTTAAATCTAATTATATAGCTTCATCATAAGTTCTTTCTAAGTACAATTATTACATCTCATAACCTAGAGACATACATCAAAGGAAAGGGTGAGCAGAAGGCCCAGTAAGGAAAGCAAGGGAATTAGTTTACTTGTGATATCAATAAGAACATGATGAAAAACATAAAGACATGAGCAATGGAAGTAGAGGAATAACATATTTAAAATAACTTGAACCATAACTTGAATGTGTGTCTACAACATTTAATTTAGAAATTCATGAACATATCACCAAGGTTCATCCCCAAGGTGTTATAAAAATTACCAAGATTATTCACCAAGACATCATGAAACTTGTCATATCTAGAGATTAAATTATTTACCCAATGCATTGGATAGATATCAGGTCACACCCTTAATATGTATTTATTTTCATGTGATCCACATATATCATAATCAAAAATTTCATAAATAACCCATAGAGAGTAAAAGTGATGGGTTTCACTTCAAAATCATGACGTTTTAAAAGTGCTTAGAAACATGATCGTTATGACTTTTATAACCCTTGGAAAAGGAAAGAGGGTTTATTGTATGTTAATTATAGAATCAAATAGATCAATTTTATGTATTGATGAATAAATCTAGAAATTAAAATATATTTGTGTTTTTAGATAAATAAAACAAGAGAATTTCTTGAGAAAAAGAGAGAGATATTTTGAGATAAAATTTCTATAGCATAACGACAATATAACATGGTTTTAGAAATGAATAAAATGAGAGAGGATAGGGGTATCCAATAAATAAATGAATTACTTATATTATAGGTACATAATAAAAAGAAATAAGATCATGGTGTGTAATGATTCACCGCATGAAAAGTAAACTTGATAGAAAAGAGAAAATGTGATTTCTTTTTCAAAAATTTGGCAACCGAACGACGTCACTTAAAAATTAAGAAAATAAATTGATGTGAGAATAAAGGGTCTCTCATCATTTTTACATGAAATTTACAGTAATAAGAATATATAAGAACATACCCTCACATAAGAAGATGGAAACTGGAAGACATGACTTAAAGGAAATCATGACTAAAATAGGAGGGTGTAAGGTTCCCTTACCTTGAAGAGTAACTTCAAAAGCTTGAAGGTTGGGACCTTGGGGGGATTGATGGAACCTTGGGAGGAATACTTGGGAGGTAAAAAGACTATAACTTAGTTTATGAGGATTTTGGAATGAAATTAATGAGTGAATGGATTGGTATTTATAGGAAAAGTGAGGGAAATTTTAATTAATTTTCAAGGGACACCTCATCGATGGTATTTGCAAAACCATGGGCTTTCCCATAGTATTTTCCCATGGTATTGGCCACTTGGGAAAATTAATAGCATATATTACTATTAAAAAGTATACCATAATTATTATATCATTATTACATCATTATTGCATCATTAATTATGTCATTAAACACATCGAAACTCAAAACTGTATTTTCACTATTCACCGAAAAACAAAACATTTTATAAAAATATCATAAATTCACCCTAACCTAATATCGATGCTCTAAATTCAAAAATGAACTCCATTTTATGAAAATAATTTTCTAAATATTTTTAATTTAATTTTTAAATAAAATTATTATTTATTCAAAAAAACAACTCTAAAACTATAACTTGTTTTGTAACACCTTGAAAAAGTAATCAAAGTCCCATAAAATTATTGTATAACCATAATAAAACAAAGTAAAAATTTATGATTACATTTTATGAAAATAAATTTCCATTTTAAATTATTAAATTAATTATAAAATTATAAATAAATTATTTATGACCTACAAAAATAACAAAACTTATATTATGATTGTTTTTTCACTTTTAAGATGTCTAAATTGTATTTATACATTCAGGGGTGAAGTTTCTATTTTTTGGCCGATTTACTATTCATTACTATTCATATGGGTATGTTACTATTCATACTTTACTATTTACTAAATCCAATTTGATCTTATTATACTCCAAATTTCTTACTGATCATAACTGTAAAAGTCCTTTTTTTGAAAATCATTTTACATTATTAATTACTTAAAGTTTACATGAATATTTTAAAATACCCTTTTCCAAAAATTCATCAATAAAATTTATCCTATATTTATCTATACATTTGAAAATCACAAATTTTACCATAATAAGAAATAACAATTTTATTAATACCAAGGGATTAAAAAAAGTATCTAAGGCCTCATTACATAGCCCCTTATAACACCTGCATAGGACCTAAGTGTAAGGTGTGATATGGTGATAGAATCTTGGGGAAGCTCAGACAAAATTACTCGAGTGGTGATTTCTATCAGCTTTAACTTATCCCTTAGGCAATTCTATTCAAGCTTCACATGTTGAATCTTAGCTTGGGCTTGGTCCAGAGAAAATCCTAGAGATGCTACCTCTTTCCCAAGATCTGACAGATGGGCTTTGTATGGCCCGAGTCTACTGGATGAGGTCATAGACTCTTCTTTCTGTATTAATTAACCAATATCACTTGTATTTATAAACAATAATTGTAACATTAAGAGTTTAGTTTCCAATGGTCATATTGAACAATGGTCATATAACAGTCAAAACCCAACGGTATCACTTCATTAATTAAAGGATATAGTTTTGTGGAGTATAAAATGAAATAACACAAAAATTTAGGAATCAAATATTATTCAAAAGTTCTAGTCGTTACATTATCCCCCCTTAAGAAATTTCATCCCTGAAATTTTAACTCATACCCTAATAATAGAAAAGGTGTGGGTACTTTTGCCTCATAGACTCCTCTGGTTTCCATATGGCTTCTTCGCATTTTTGGTTCCTCGACAACACCTTAACAAGGTGGGTGGTCTTATTGTGTATAACCTTGTCTCTACAATCCAAGATCTTCACTAGTTTCTCCTCATAAGAGAGGTCATGTTCCAGTTGTACCACCTCTGGATTTATTACATGTGAAGGGTCAGGTATGTACTTCCTCAACAGGGATACGTGGAAGACATCATGAACTTGTGCTAGATTTGGAGGAAGTGCAAGCCAATAGGCCATTGCTCCTATGTGATCGAGGATTTCATAGGGGGAAATGTACCTAGGGATGAGATTCCTTTTCTTCCCAAACTCAATGACTCTCTTCCAAGGTGAAATTCAAAGAAAGACTTTTTTCCAACATCAAACTCCAAGTCCCTTCGATAGTTGTTGGCATAGCTCTTTTTCCGACTCTGAGCAGCCATAATGTGTTGTTGGATGGAATGGAATTTTTCTATCATCTCTTGCACAAGATTACTCCCAAAAAGCATTCTCTCAGCAGCTTCATGCCAAAAAGTAGGATTTATACATCGCTTACCATATAGAGCTTTATAGGGTTCCATTTGAATGATCGAGTGGAAGCTGTTGTTGTAAGAGAACTCAACTAAAGGGAGATGTTGATTCCATCCACCTTTAAATTCCATTGAACATGTTCTCAGTATATCCTCAAGTGTTTGAATAGTCCTTTTATATTGAACATCAGTTTGGGGGTGATAGGCCTTACTGAAATTCAATTCAGTGCTCAGACCATGTTGAAGACTTCTCCATAATTTTGATGTGAACCTTGGGTTACAATCAAATACGATAGAAAGTGTAACTCCATGCATCCTTACCACTTACTTCATGTAAATATTGGAAAGTTGACCAAGATAGAAATATTCCCAAGTGGAGATAAAATGGGAAGTCCTAGTGAGATGTTACACAATAACCCATATCACATTGTTTCCTTTGTATGTTCTTGGGAGACTAGTGACAAAGTCCATAGTGATATTGTCCCACTTCCATGCTGGTATGAGTAGTTGTTTCAATACCCCTTTAGGAAGTTGTTGCTCTGCCTTCACTTGCTGACATACCAGGTACCTTGAAATGTAGTCCACAATCTCCCTTTTCATATTATCCCACCAATAATGATCATGAAAGTCCCTATATATTTTTATGCTTCTAGGATGTATAGAGAAAGTAGAGCTATGAGCTTCATCCATCATCTCCTTCTTTATTTCCGAAATAGATGGAACACATAGTCTTGTATTAAATTTCAATACACCTTCTTGATCAATATTAAACTTAGGAAACTTCCCATCCTTCACAGCCTCAAACTTATTCTGTAACAAAGGATCTTCTTTCTAAGCTTTCTTGATATTCTCTTGTAATGACGGTTGAGAAATAATTTTGGTTAGGGTTAATGATGTCCCTTCCCTTATAAATCCCATGTCCATCTTTACAAGGTCATTAATTAAAGGATATCTTTGAATCCTCATCATGGAAAGAACAATTGGGTCTTTCCTGCTTAATGTATCTGTGACTTTGTTTTCTCTTTCGGGATGATAATGAATTTAACAATAATAGTCTTTGAGAAGTTCCAACCATCTCATCTATCTCATGATCAATTAATTTTATGTGAAAATATACTTCAAACTTTGATGGTCTATGTATATATCACATTTATCCCCATAAAGACAGTACCTCCATATCATTAGAGCAAAAATAACTGCAACCATCTCCAGATCATGTGTACGATAATTCTACTCACGAGTCTTTAACTGTCGAGATTCATAAGCAATGACTTTGTCATTTTTCATGAGGACTCACCCAATTCCTTTTAGAGATGCATCACTAAAAATAACGAATCCTTCTTCACTTGAGGGCAGAGTTAACACGGGTGCAGTAACCAATCTCTTCTTCAACTCTTGGAAACTTTCCTCACACTTCTTTGTACAGATTAACTTGACCCCTTTTCAAGTTAAATTGGTTAATGGATTAGAAAGTCATGAAAATTATTTCAAAAACCTCTTATAATATCCCGCTAATCCAATGAAACTACAAATCTCAGTTATTGTTTTCGGTTGAGGCCACTCCTCTACAACTTTTGTCTTTGTAGGGTCAACTGTGATTTATTTATCGGTAACAATGTTCCCCAAGAAAGAAACTTGTTGCAACCAGAATTCACATTTGTTGAACTTCTAAAAAAGCCTCTGTTTGACTCCTCATGTACTAATCATGTTTTAATGATCACAAATCCTATTCAACCTGGTTAAATCCTGTAAATTATATCAAATCATGTATGTTATTTATTAAAACATTCTCATGCTTTAAGAAGATCCATTCAAGATCTTAATTACTCTACATTCAGTTTAATTACCTTATACTATCTTTTGACTCACTTTATAATGATATCTCTGACAAATGATTAATTCTAATCCATTATATGATCATCATTGCTTAAGTCTAAATATAGTTATCTTGAAAATTCTGAGACACTTTGAAGTAGACACTGTGAAGCAGACACCGTGAAGCAGACACCATGAGGTAGACACAGTGAAGCAGACACCGTGAAGCAGACACAGTGAAGCAGACACCGTGAAGCAGACACCGTGAAGACACAGTGAAGCAGACATCGTAAACATTGAGACACTGTGACCATGAGGCACTGTGACCATGAGACACCGTGACCGTGAGACACCGTGACCACGAGACACCATGACTGTGAGACACTCTGACCATGAGACACCGTGACATTCAGAAATTGTGAACAATCCAGACACCGTGTGAAGGAGACATTGTTTCCATGACATATTGTGACACTGTTTCCTAATATTTTTTTGTCATTTTTCAATTTAATCTATAACGGTCGTATTTAAAGATATTAATGCACTGACATAATTAATGTTTCTTTGTAGACATATCATCTGATAGTACAAGGTATGAGGTGCAGAATAAATGCAACCTATCGGCCCCAACACATGATTTCCAAGATAAAAGGTGCTGCCTAGAAATAAGTGACACATGAGAAAGAAAATCAAGCGGCATGAGCACCATAATGAATAACACACTTAGAGCAAATTTTTCAAAGAAAGGAATATTTCATGCAACTCGACACTCCTGAAGAACACACGAATCATATTTAAAGATGAGAGAAAACCTTCACACTGTCAAACCTCACAAAGAATAAAATATGAATTGAGACACTCTGTTTTACAGATGAGGACTCGAACTCTGCATCTGCTTCATCTCAGAAGTCCAGAGCTGAAAAGACCAACACTAAGAGCACTTCTAAACCTATCTCAATATTTCTGCTCTGTTGTGTATCATTTTATTAATTTTCAATCAGTGTGTGTTTTTGTATAATAACACACTCTATCTCCCACATCAAAATAAAGGATACAAGATATCCTTACTCAAAAACTCATTTACCCTTGTGTATACCCACAGATAAGTGTGAAAGAGGTCCCTGTGTGGCCTAGTGGTTTGTACCCATGAAGAACTATGGAAGAGATCCCTATGTGGCCTGGATAGTTCGGTGTACTATTTTTAACGCCGATCTAGGTTGTGGATGAAAGTTTATTTATATAAAATGTTTGGTGTCAGGTGATCACCAAGTGGAGTAGATTAGGTCTCAGCTTGAGACTGAACCACTTGTTTCATATCCGTTGTGCTGCTTAATTTAGTTTTCTCTATTTTACAGTTTTTCTTCATAACTCAGAAATCACTAAATTAACTTTTATAGTTAGTCTTGGAAATAATTTATAACTGCCTTTTCTTAGTAGAATAACTTCAAAAGTAGTTTTAGTAATTAATATTAAGAGTACTAAGAACTAATCAATCTTCTAAGAAGTTATTTAAACAGACAAACCCTTATAACAGTATAACCTTGATTAACTGGTTTGTATCTAATCTATTGGGAAAACCCTTTTAGAAATAATTTTTAAATAAATTTTTATAGTTACTCAATTCACCACTACCATCTTGAGTAATCTACTCAGACCAACATTTGGTATCAGAGTTTGTTTATTAGGACTCTGTTTAATCTTATTCAACTGTGATTGTAGTTAAACCTTAAAGATCTTTAAATTTATGTTAATTATAAATTTATATCTCTTTAAAAGTAATACTTTATTATGGATAACATATTGGAAGGTGATGCAACCAACAGACCATCATTATTTAATGGAACCAATTATGCTCAATGGAAAATTAAAATGAAAATGCATTTAGAGAGTATGAGTTTTAAAATTTTGTCATTCATTATAGATGAATATAAGATTCCTACTACTAATAGAATCACATGGGATGAACCTACCAAAACTGCCTACAATAACAACTGCAAATCTATGAATGCTTTATACTACTCCTTAGGAGATGAGTAATTCAATTGAATTTATGCTTGTAAAAATGCCCATGAAATTTCAGATGCCCTGTCTATCTCACATGAAGGAACATATAGTGTAAAGGATATATGACTTAATACTTATACTGTTAAATATGATAATTTTAAAATGAAACCTGATAAACCTATCTATGACATGTATCTTAGGTTCAATGATATTATCAACACAATGATTTCTCTTGGAAGAGAAGTCACTTCCAAGGAACAGATCATGAGAATTCTCAGATGTCTACCTGACAGATGGAGGGGAACCTCTGTCTCTATTAGAGAATCATGTGACATCAGTAAACTACCTATAAAAACTCATTGGGAAACTGATGATGTATGAGGAAGAGTTGAAATTCAACAAGGAGGAGGAAGATGAGCCAAAGAGGAAATATGTTGCATTCAAGACCACCACCTCTAAGCATAAATACAAAGGGAAAATGGAAGCTTCTGTAGAAAGTTATAGTGATGAGAAATAATCATCTGATATTGATGAAGAAATGGCTCAATTAGCTTGAATATTTAAAAGATTTTACAAGAAGAAGAAATTTTTCATAAATCCTAACTTTAAGGGAAAATATGACCAAAAAGGAAATTGGAAGAAGGACTGGAAAAGAAGTGACAAGACTGATGAAATTTTCTGCTATGAATGTAAGCGCAAAGGACATATCAAGGCTGATTTTCCAAAGCTCAAATACAAAAAGAAATATGAGGACAAGGACAAGAAGTATAAAAATGCAATGAAAGCAACTTGGAGTGATTATGAGGATAGTTAAAGTGACTCAGAGACATCACATGATGAACAGGCTAAAAAAGACAATATGAGTTTTATGAAAAACACATCTAAGGTAACACTAGACTCTCATGTACATGATTCATACTATTATGGAGATGAAATTGACTCTAAAAATATGACTAATGAAGAAATGTTTGAATACTATAACATTCTTTAGGAAACATGAAATGAACTAAAAGAAAAATATAAATAATTAAAGAAACAGCATGCTCTTACTATAACTGTTAAATCTGAAATCACAACTGAAAAAGAGAAAAATGCTCAACCACTCAAAGAAAACAATGAATTAAAAATGTCTAATTAGAAATTAAAGAGTGACCTATAAAAGTTTACCAATGGAAAAAATACCCTTACTCAAATGCTAGGAAAAAAATTGGTCATAAATACAACATTGGAATTGGTTATCAACCTGGAAAAAGAAATATAGGTAGAACAAATTTTGTTTCAAAATCTAGGACATACAGTTTTACTCCCAGTTCTGGACACAAATCATTTAGTTCAAGTCGTGATACAATTCTACTGTTTCACGTTTTTGTGGACTGAATAGAGTCTATTTTTTGAATACTCTACGTAATGCTTATAGGAAACCTATGAGGAAAATATGGGTTCCTAAAGCACTTATCACTAATATTATGGGACCCAAACAAGTATGGGTACCAAAATCTGTTTTTGCTTAATCTTTTTGTAGGAAATCTGCTTAAAGTGTTCCTATAAAAGTATATGGTACTTGGATAGTGGATGTTCAAGACACATGATAAGAGACTACTCATGCTTCAAGAACCTAATAAAAATAGATGGAGGACATGTCACATTTGTTGACAATGCCAAAGGAAATATTATTGGCCTTGTCCAAATCGGTAACTCTAACTCAGTTTTAATTTCTAAAGTATTGTTTGTTGATGGATTAAAAAATAATCTGCTTAGTATCTCACAATTATGTGATGATGGATTTCATGTTATATTTGAAAATGGTTCTTGAAATTTCTTTAATTCTAAAGGTGGATTAGTATTTTCTACATTAAGAAGTGAAAATGTTTACTCTGTTAACTTAAATTCTTTAGCTTCTCAAAATGTTTCATGCTTAAGTATATTTCATAAAGAGTCTTGGATCTGGCATAGAAGACTAGGACTCTATAATGTTTACTCCCTTAGAAAGCTAACTAGAAGAATCTTAGTTAAAGAATTACCCAAACTAGAGTTTCCAAATGAAAAAGTGTGTAATCCTTATCAAAAAGGAAAACAACACAAAGTTTCCTTCAAGCCAAAAAAAGAAGTGTCAACTTCTCAACCTCTTGAACTGGTTCACATGGATGTATTTGGACCATCTAGAGTTTCTAGTTTAAATGGGAAGAACTATGTTTATGTTCTTGTAGATGACTTCTCTAGATATACTTGGACCTTCTTTATAAATCACAAAAGTGAAGCTTGTTCTTATTTTACAAAATATGCCAAGTCTGTAGAAAATCTTAGTGGACATAGAATTAGATCCTTAAGAAGTTATCATGGATGTGAGTTTAAAAATCAAGAGTTTGAATCCTTTTTCTCGCAAAATGGTTATAGTCACAATTTCTCTTCCCCTAGAACACCTCAGAAAAATTGAGTTATGGAGAGAAGAAATAGAACCCTACAAGAGATTGCTAGAACAATACTTAGTGAGTATGACCTACCTATTTATTTTTGGGATGAAGTTGTCAATAAAGCATGCTACATAATCAATAGAGTGTTGATCCGACCTATTCTTAAAAGGACTCCTTATGAGTTATGGAAAAATAGAAAACCCAAGGTTAACTACTTCAAAGTTTTTGGTTTTAAAGTCTATATCCTTAATACTAAGGACAATATTGACAAATTTTCATCCAAAAGTGATGAAGGTATCTTTTTAGGATATTCCTTGTCCAGTAAAGCCTATAGAGTATTCAATAAAAGAACTAAATGTGTGGAAGAATTTGTTCATGTCACATTTGATGAAACATATCCACATGAGCCTAAAACCATTCTAGAAAACCTGGAGGATGATGTATCAAATTAGAACATTAATCCAAAATATTCAAACCATTCTGTGAAAGAATCTGTGAAAAATTCCAGTTCTGGAAATTCCTTAGAATCAAGTCACAATGAACCTGAATCTATTGATGAACCTAAAATCACTAGTCCTTCCTTTTCTATATCAGTTAGAACTCTTAATAACCATCCCTTAGATGTTGTTGTAGGAGACTTAGACAAAGGAACTCAAACAAGGGCTTCTCTTAGAAATCAGGTTGAACATCAAGTCTTCTTGTCACAACTTGAACCTAAAAACACTAATGATGCTATTAATGATGAATTTTGGGTGATGGATATGCAATAAGAGCTTAATCAGTTTGAAAGGAACAAAGTTTGGAAACTTTTTGAAAGACCTAAGGACACATTCACCATAGGCACTAAATGGGTGTTCAGAAATAAGGTAGATGAAGCTGGTAACATAGTTAGAAATAAGGCCAGATTAGTTGCACAAGACTATAGTTAAGAAGAAAGAATTGATTATGAAGAGACTTTTTCACTAGTATCTAGACTTAAAGCAATCATAATCTTGCTTTCCTATGCTGCACATCTAAATTTCAAACTATATCAAATGGATGTTAAAAGTGTATTCTTAAATTGGTATATAGTTGGGGATGTTTTTTTGGAACAATCCCCTAGTTTTACAAACCCCCACTTTCCAAATCATATTTTTAAATTATCAAAAGATTTATATGGTTTAAAGTAAGCTCCAAGAGCTTGGTATGATAGGTTGAGTGCTTTTCTTATTTCTAAAGGTTTTACAAAAGGAATAGATGATCCTACCCTATTTATAAAATGAATTTCTAATGATGTTTTAGTTGTTCAAATCTATGTAGATGATATTATTTTTGGATCTTCAAAAAATTCTTTATGTGTTGATTTTTCTAAAATAATGCAAAATGAATTTGAAATGAGTTTAATGGGTGAACTGAAATTCTTCCTTGGATTTCAAATCTTTCAAAATAATGATGGAATTATTTTAAATCAAAGTAAATATACTAGAGATATTCTAAAACTTTTTGGATTGGATATCACTAAAAGTAGTAATACTCCCATGAGTACCACTTGTAAGTTGGATCTTGATGAAGATTTAAAATATGTTGATCAAACCACTTATATAGGAATGATTGGAAGTTTACTCTACTTAACTACTAGTCATCCTAACATTATGTTTAGTGTGTGTATGTGTGCTCATTTTCAAGCAAATCCTAAGGAATCTCATTTAAATGTTGTAAAGAGAATTTTCAAATACCTCAAGCATACACCCAATCTAGGACTATTCTATCCTAGAGGACAATATTTTGAATTAGTTAGTTATTCTGATGCTGACATCATTGGCTGTAAGTTAGATAGAAAAAGAACCTCTGGAACATGTCATTTTTTAGGCAAGTCACTAGTATCAGGGTGTAGTAAGAAACCAAATTATGTTGCCTTATCTACTACAGAAGCTGAATACATAGTTGTTGGCAGTTGTTGTGCACAAATTTTGTGGATGAAACACACATTACTAGATTATGGATATCAATTTAGGCATGTAACTATAAACTGTGACAATATAAGTGCTATTAATATCTCAAAAAATCATGTTTCACATTCTAGGACAAAGCATATTGATGTAAGACATCAATTTTGAGATATCATTATCAAAAAGGTGATATCACTTTGGAATTCATTAGTACTGAGTATCAGCTTACTGATATATTCACTAAACCATTAACTTCTGAAAGAATAGACTACATCATACATAAACTAGGCATGATAAACCTCAAATAGATATCTTACTATTTCATGTATTACTATTCAATATCTTACCATTTTATACTTTACTGTTTCATGATTATGGTTTCTCAATTAGTGTTTCATGATTACTGTCTGATAGTCACTATCTCACTATAACGTGCATTTACTATCTCACTATAAGTTCATGTTTACTATCTCACTGTAAAGTTCATTTACTATCTCACCATAAATTTCATTCACTGTCTCACTGTAACTTGTGTTTACTGTCTCACCGTAATGACTAGACATGGTCTCACCATAAAAATTCTTTATGATTTTTTTTATAAAACCCTGTATCGCGGTAATTATCCTTTTCACCTTTTTTCTGCACTTTTACTTTTTCGATGTTTGGAATTCCTAAATGATAAAATAAGGAAATTATCACTCGATTCTTCACTTGGTCTTTATTCTATCCACTCATCTCGAACCCTTCTTCAACCCTAATACCCTTTTCTATCTCTCGAACCTTCCATAGATGCCCAGGATGAAGCGCACTTAATCGTCGACTCCTGAGAAGTGCATCTCAAAGAAGAAGAAGATTTTACCTAAGCTAGCACCCAAAGGACCTCTAAATACAAATCTAGAAAACTGAGTTGTCATACCTAAGAAAGAGGTTTTCCCCAAATGGATTATTTCTAGTAAGTATTTGTTTTTTAAAGTTTTAGAACAGCAAGGCTGGTTAGAGTGGTTTTCGAAGGAAGACAAACCTATCTATCCTAAGTTGGTAGCTCAGTTTTATTAGTATGTACAATTCTCTTTTGATTCTGGTGATAGTTATGTTGTCAAAAGCTGGATAAATGGGAATAGATCCTCATTCTCTTCGAGGTTATGGGTTGCATGCCTTACGATACCTCATGAAGGCATCTGTGAGGATTATCAAAGAGGACCCCCACCTTCAACCAAATTATTTGATCTAGAGGATGCTTTGAAAGTATTAACTAGAAATGGAACCTAGAGGAGAGCCATTGCTGCTAAATTAGATGGAGAATCAAGGATTCTGTTCAAGTTTATACAGAATCTAGTTAGTCCCAGAAAAGGGGATTTTTCTGTTTTAAAATATCAAGATGTGTTTCTGATCCACCTTATGAAAAATGGGCATAATATCAACCTTTGCAAGTATATCATACACCATATGTGTAAGCTGATCAAAGTCACATCCAAGTCAACTTTCATGTTTTACTCTCGGCTAATCTCATCTATACTTCATGCCAAAGGTATTGTTAGACCTAATAAGGAAGTAATTAAGGATTTTGAATTCTGCCTCTCAAAAACCACTATCAAGAGAATGAAGATAAATTGGAATCCTTAAAAAAAGGAATGGATGGAATAAAATGGTAGAGTTTATGAGAAATTAAATCCATTGGAACATCCCTCAAGACCAAGAAATATTTCTGATCCTGGTTTGGAACCAGATGATATTGTTGAGTATTCTTCTGAAGAAGACGAAGAGGTCATTGTTCCTCCTAGAGAAACTATTTTTGTTGAGGAAGATAGTCCTCTTGTTCCTCATAAAGTTCTTGAAGAAGAAGTACCTACTCCTAAAGATGTTATTAATCTGGTAGATCAACTCAATATTGAAACAGAATCTGTTACCAAAGAAAATAAAAGGAATGTCATGGAATAACCTATAGTGGAAGATCTACTTGTTATGCAAGAAGATAACCTTGATGAACTACCTATGGAACAATATGTTTTTGAAATCATCCCTTTAGCTGAATAGAGGATGGAGCTAGATTTTCATTTATCTAGACAAGAAATGGGTGAGGAACTACGAGCTGATTTTGTGGAATTAGATTAAGACCCTAAGCCTCTCTGTCCTAAGAAGGATGAAACTTTTGAGGGGGAGAAACCCCCAAACCTAGAATCTGAAGAAGTGCCAAATCCAGTTGTTTCAAGTCCTGTAGCCACTCAATATAAGTTTCCTAGATTCTATGATGTGGATGACTCTCAGCAAGTCTCAGCAAAAGGCCTTGACATTTCCTCTTTGTTCCAATTGAAATAAGTCTCTAATATATCCCCTGCAAAGGAACCCAAAACCATATCAGTACCTATTTCTGAACCTTCATCAGACCAATCTTCCTTGGTGAGTAAGGATGATATAAATGAATTTGGTGCTACCATCTTGACTAGAGTTGAGAAATTCCTAAATACTCAACCTCTTCCTGTGACCAATTTAAGTGAGAGAGATGCCTCACTATTGTTGGAAAAGATAATCTGGAAGATTCAACCTAAAATGCTTCATGAGATTCAGGAAGTTAGAGTTGAAAACCGGCTACTTAGTGATGAAGTGAAGACTCTGAGGGGTATGATTGAGGACATAAAAAAAGAGACGCACAAGATATCAGATCTTGTTTCTCCTCCTATATAACCTGCTGTTACTCAAACCCCACAGGTTGTTGTGTCTCAGATTCAACCTTATCTAGCTTCCTTAGATGAATGGATCTATGAAAGAAACAAACAGATCATGAAGGAGATGAGAGATCTTGTTGTAAATATTAAAAACTCACTAATGAGTATACGGGGTGTCTTCAAAAAGTTCTGAACTAACTAAAATATCTCACCACCATTGTAAATGATTCTAAAGGTCAATCCTCTAAACCTTCTTTAAATAATGATCTGCTCAGAACAGTAGTCACAGAAGAGCTTCAGAATGTACTCAGTGGTTTCAATGCAGCTTCTCTCTCTGAAGTTATCAAGAATAGTGACTGAGTTCTTGACCTAGTCCAAATCCACTCAAAAATTTCTAATGATGCTCAGTAAGAGATTTCCAAGAAAGTGTATTTATACTTCAACCGAATATTCTCAACTACTGATATGAAAAATCATTTCAAGTATCTTGTGGAAAATCTGAGAATTCCTCCTATGACTCAAGCTTTCAAGACCCAAGTCCAAAATCTCACAGAGTTTACTCAATTATTGGATAAATTTTTGGAAAATAAGGATGATTTTGAGAAATCCATGCAGTATGGTGGGGAGATCATTATGTATTTCATTAAGCTTCTGAGGCATTATCTTCATGTTCAGAGTACAGCCATTTTTTCTCCTACAGCTGCTCCTCTAAGACCTAGGTTTCCTACCTTCACCTCTACCCTATCCTCCACTACTATGTCTATCAGCCAAGCACTAAGTCAGATCAGGCCTATGATCCTTGATCAACAACTGCCTCAATCTTTTACTATTCCTACTCTGGATCCATCTATTTTTGAAGGCCTTATTATACCTTCTCTATCAACCACCTCACTCCCTTCTTCTACCTCAACATCTGCTCCTATGGATTCTTCTTCTACTACAACTTCTAAAAGAAAAGAGAAGGTCAGCCCATAAAGAAGAACAGTGATTACTCCTTTTTGATAGGGATTCTCTTGCTTTTGTTTTTCTCTTTTCCTTTTTTACTGAACCTTATTTTCTTTAATGACATGTGTACTTTTCATGACTTCTCTTATTCCATCTTTTTTATAATCCCAAATGGGATAAATATCTGTATGTTAGACATTTATTTTATCTCTATATCTATAGTTGAATGAAATATAGACTTTAAATCTATATGATTTTTGATCATCAAAAAGGGGGTGACTGTTGTACTCCTCATGTACTAATCAGGTTTTAATGATCACAAATCCTATTCAACCTGGTTAAATCCTATAAATTATATCAAATCATGTGTTTTATTGCTTAAAGTATTCTCATGTTTTAAGAAGATCCATTCAAGATCTTAATTGCTCTACATTCAGTTTAATTACCTTATACTATCTTTTGACTCACTTTATAATGATTTCTCTGACAAATGATTAAGGATAATCCATTCTATGATCATCATTGCTTAAGTCTGAATACAGTTATCTTGAAAAGCCTGAGACACCGTGAAGCAGACATCGTGAAGCAGACACTGTGAAGCAGACACCGTGAAGTAGACACAGTGAAGCAGACACCGTGAAGCAGACACAGTGAATTAGACACCTTGAAGAAGACACTGTGAAGTAGACATCGTGAAGCAGACACATTGAAGCAGACACCTTAAACATTGAGACATTGTGACCATGAGGCACTGTGACCAAAAGACACCGTAACCTTGAGACATTGTGACATTCAGACACCGTGATCAATCCAGACACCATGTGAATGAGACATCGTTTCCATGACATACTGTGACACCTTTTCCTAATATGTTTTATCATTTTTCAATTTAATATCTAATGGTCGTATTTGAAGATATTAATGCACTGACATAATTAATGTTTCTTTGTAGACATATCATTTGACAGTACGAGGTACGAGGTGTTGAATACATGTAACCTGTTAGCCCCAACACATGGTTTCCAAGATAAAAGAAAAGTACTGCCCCGAAATAAGTGACACATGAGAAAGAAAATAAAGCGGCATGAGCACCATAACGAAGAACGCACTTAGAGTAAATTTTTCAAAGAAAGGCATATTGCATGCAACTCGACACTTCTAAAGAACACACGAAGAATATTTGAAGCCTAGAGAACACCTTCTCACTGTCAAACCTCACAAAGAATGAAACCTAAATCACGACACTCTGTTTTACAGATGAGGACTCGAACTCTGCATCTGCTTCATTTCAGAAGTCTAGAGCTGAAAATACCAACACTTAGAGTACTTCTAAACCTATCTCAATCTTTCTGCTCTGTTGTGTATCATTTTATTAACTTTTTAGTAGTGTGTGTTTCTATTAAATAACACACTCTATCTCCCACATAAAACTGAAGGATACAAGATATCTTTACTCAAACACTCATTTACCATTGTGTATACCCATGGATAAGTGTGGAAGATGTCTCTGTGTGGCTTGGTGGTTTGTACCCATGTAGAACTATGGAAGAGGTCCCTATGTGACCTAGACTATCCTGTGTACTGTTGCCAACCCCTATCCAGGGTGTGGATCAAAGTTTATTTATATAAACTTCTTGGTGGCAGGTGATCACCAAGTGGAATGGATTTGGTCTCAGCTTGAGACTGAACCACTTGTTTCATATCCGTTGTGCTGGTTAATTTAGTTTTCTCTATTTTACTTCCTTTTTTCATAACTCGTAAATCACTAAATTCACTTTTATAATTAGTCTTGTAAAGATGTTATAACTATCTTATCTTAGTATAATAACTTCAAAAGTAGTTTTAGTAGTTATTATTAAGAGTACTGGGAACTAATAAATCTTCTAAGAAGTTATTTAAATATTCAAACACTTATAATAGTATAACCTTGATTAACTGGGTTGTATCTAATATATTGGGAAAAACCTTTTAGAAATAATTTTTACAGAAATTTTTATAGTTACTCAATTCACCCCTCCCCTCTTGAGTAATCTACTCCGACCAACATCCTCTCCTTCCATAGAGTTTTCAAAATAACCCTTAGATGATCTTCATGCTCCTCATGACTTTTGGAATATATCATAATATCATCAATAAAAACTACCACAAAGTTATCAAGGTAGTCCTTAAAGACCCCATTCATCAAATCCATAAAAATATCAGGTGCATTAGTCAGTTTCAAGGGCATAACAACAAACTTATAATGCCTATATCTTGATCGGAAGGTAGTTTTCATAATTTCTTTCTTCAACCTCAATTGATGATAACTAGATCAAAGATAAATCTTAGAGAAGAATTGATCCCCATGACGTTGGTCAAATAAGTAATCAATTCTTGGAAGAGGGTATTTTTTCTTCATTGTGATCTCATTCAGTTCTCTATAATCAATGTATAGCCACATAGATCCATCATTATTCTTCACAAAGAGAACTGGTGCTCCCCAATGAGACACACTCGGTCAGATAAAACCCTTCTCCAAAAGATCTTGGAATTGTTTCTTTAACTCCTAAAGATCTACATTTTCCATCCTATATTGGTTCTTTGATATAGTATGGGATCCAGGTACGAGTTCAATGGATAAATCTACCTCTCTTTCTGGGGGAGGTCTGGGTAACTCCTCAGGAAATACGTCAATGTATTCCTGGATGATGGGAACATTTTCTATCTTCAAACTCTCAATTCTTTCTTCTTCATTGATAAATTCCATAAAGAATTATATAGGAGGTTCTTCTAGACAAAGATCAGGTTGAGATATATCTCCTTGGAAGATAACTGTAGGTTTTCCATTCAAGACTACTGATATTTCCTTGATTTTTCATTTGATCATAGCATTATATTTTGATAGCCAGTCCATACCTAGTATAATTTCGAATTACAGCATGGGAATGACTACTAGATTTGTGATAATATTGTTCTCACTAAATTAAATAATAGAGTTTATAAACACTGATGATTCTTAGATAATCCCACTAGGAGTCTTGACTGATAACTCTACTTTTAGAAAATCGGGGGTTGATTCTAAATTCTTTGCAAACTTGGAGGAAATAAAGGAATGCTTAGAACCAGAATCAAACAAAGTAATTACTATATTTGAGAGAAAAATAAGAGTACCTTCAACCACATTATTTTGTGCTTCAACTTCAGCCGTAGTGATTGTAAAAGTATGACCTTGTTCCCTTGGTTGTTTCTAAAGCTGATGGTGATTCCACTCCACTGCCCTCATATTTGGACAGTGATTGGAAAAGTGACCAAGTTTACCACACTTATAGAATTGAATATTAGGTAGAGATTTCACCACCTTCCCCTTGTTTTTAGTGTTGGGAAGTTGTAACTTCACCTCACCACTAAAATTTCGCACAATGTGGCCATCTCTACCACACTTGTATCACTTTCCGCTCCCGATCAGGAAGTTCCCTGAATGCTTCTTCCCACATTTATTACACGTGGGATGTTGGACTTTCTTTCCTCCTCTTCCCTGATCAAAATTATTCCCTAAGCTTGGATCCATAGATCTTTTCTTGTCATTGGATTTATAAGACCATTGTGTCTTACCAAACTCCAGTTCGACTTTCATCGTACTTCGCACGATCTCCTCATAGCTATCATAGTCTCAGTTGGCTATATTCTTCCATAGATAAGGTCTCATTCCACCGAAGAATCTATCAACCTTACCATTTGGATCCATGAAAAATCTATAAGTGAAATGTAAAATCCTTGTTAAGTTCATCTCGTAGCTTTACACATATTCATTCTCCTTCTGTTTCAACTTGAGAAACTTCTTCTCCATTCTTGTTCTCATCGATCGAGGGAAATACTTGTTGAAGAATATCCCTTTGAACTCTTCCCACTCCATAGCTTCAACATCCACTCTTAGCCTTGTGTTTTTAATCAATTCCCACCACTGATCAGCTTCTCCCACTAAGTGGTAAATAGCCAAGGTAACCTTCTCTTGTTCAGAATAGTGGAGCATAGAAAAGATCTTCTTGATAGAGCTGATCCACTGTTCAACAATCAATGGGTCAATAGATTCACTAAAGGTTGGTGGTTGTTGACACATAAAGGAATCAACAAAAAAAATCCCTTTGCTATGAGATCATTCTCTTAGCTTGATTCAATTTATTTCCCATAATTTGAATCAGTTGGTTCATCATTCGCATGAAAGTTTCCATTCTAGCTTCCATCGAAGGGTTGTCAGCGCATGGTCCATTGTGGTCACCATTTGCATAGTTCCTCATATTTACCTTAATTTTATAAAAGAATAAAACCTTAGTGATAATATTATTTCATTTATGAATCTTTTAACTATGAACTATTTTATGTATTAAAACTTCATACTTTAAAAAATTACATTTCTCTATAAATCCTTCATAATGATTCATAAAAATATTATGATTAACCAGACATATCCCAAGGGAGTGTCATAACCAAGAGTGAAACAAGACTTGTTGTCATGTACCAGGATACCCCAGGTCAAGCTTGAAACTCCTTTTTAGAGTTTTCACTCCTATATACATCTGTGCCAGAGCCTCCTCTACCTACTCGTATCCAGACAATGATGTATTTTCTTGATAAACCACTTACTCAATACTCACCAATATACCAAGAAGTATTCCTATATTTAAACTTTTCTATAGGGTTCCTCCTAAAGTTTTCATATCCTAATTTCTATAAATAAATAAACTTTTTTTTATACTAACTATGGAATTTCGCCTTTTTATTAGATAACTTTTCATTACATTTTACAAACAGAGGACCTTTAAAGTCTAGTGCTTTGTAAATCAGGAATAATAAAACATGAAAACATAAAACATTATTCTAATCCACTTGTACATCTTCCTCATAAGTTCTTCCTAAGTACAATTATTGCATCTCATAACTTAGAGACATACATCAAAGAAAAGGGTGAGCAAAAGGCCTAGTAAGGAAAGAAAGGGAATCAATTTACTTGTGATATCAATAAGAACATGATGAAAAACATAAAGAAATGAGAAATGGAAGTAGAGGCATAACATAATGAAAATAACTTTAACCACAACTTGAATATATGGATACAACATTTAATGTAGAAATTCATGAACATATCACCAAGGTTCATCACCAAGGTGTCATAAAATTTACCAAGATTATTCATCAAGGCATCGTGAAACTTGTCATCTCTAGAGATTAAATTCTTTACCCAATGAATTGGGGCACTATCAGGGTTCACCCTTGATATTTATTTATTTTAATGTGATCCACATATATCATAATCAATCATTTCATAAATAACCCATAGAGAGTAAAAGTAATGGGTTTCACTTCAAAATCATGACGTTTTAAAAGTGCTTAGAAACATGATCATTGTCACTTTTATAACCCTTAGAAAAGGAAAGAGGGTTTCTTGTATGTCAATTATAGAATCAAATAGATCAATTTTATGTCTTGATTAATACCTCTATAAATGAAAATATATTTGGGTATTCAGATAAATAAAACAAGATAATTTCTTGAGAAAAAGAGAGATATATTTTGAGACAAAATTTCTACAGCATAATGGCTATATAACATGGTTTTAGAAAACAATAAAATGAGAGAGGAAAAGGGTATCCCATAAATAAAAAAATCATTTACAGTAGAGGTAAAGAATAAAAACAAATAAGATCATGGTGTGTAATGACACAACACATGAAAATGAAACTTGAAAGAAAAGAGAAAATGCGGTTTCTTTTACGAAAATTTGGTAGGCTAACGACGTCACTTAAGAATTCAGAAAATAAATTGATGAGAGAATAAAGGGTCTCCCATAATTTGGGAATTAAATGGACATTATTAAGAATATATAAGAAAATACCCCCACATAAGAAGATGGAAACTAGAAGACATAACTTAAAGGAAATCATGACTAAAAGAGGAGGGTGGGAGATTCTCTTACCTTGAAGAGTAACTTCGAAAGCTCGAAGGTTGGGACCTTGGGGGGCTTGAGGGCACCTTGGGAGGACTCCTTGGGAGGTAAAAAGACTAGAACTTTGTTGATGAGGATTTTGGAATGAAATTAATGAGGGAATGTGTTAGGTCCACAAGGCTAAATACCCTGAGAGAGGGGTGAATCAGGGTATAACTAATTTAAAATTAAAGCCTGTTCTGATCTTGTTTCCCTGTTAAGAAAAACACTCTTCTCTCCCTCCTGTTGCATGATATAAACATAAAGTAAAGTAAGCACAGGATACAGTAATTTTACTCGGTTCACTGCTAAGGGCTACGTCCAAAAAGCATACGCCGACAGGTTGTCGGTCGTACCAAATTCCACTAAACTTCACTAGCTGTGGATTACAAGGTTTGGGCATAGTCACTCTGTCCCAGGCTCACTTCCTTTACAATGTTTAGGGTCAGCTCACTGCTTTCCCAAGGGTCACTCTCTATTTCTCTCTCTCTATCTCACTGCCGATGGAGAGGATCACCTTCTTCCTCTTTCTTCGCTCACTGCTCTAGAAAGGATCCACCCACAGTTTATAGACCTATAGGTCTCTTCATTTTCATGAATGAATGCATCTTCCTTTATACATAGATGCTCTGTTGAAGCTCAACCTTCACCCATAGATGAATTTCTCTTTACACCGAAGGTATCGGGAAATCCCCCAACTTCCACGTAGCCCTGAATCACTGTAGGAAATCAACCTTACTTGGCGCCCTTCTCTAAGGCGGTGCGCAAGTCTCCGGCGCGCAAGTCAACACTGGTGTGCAAGTCTTTCTCAACACTTCCGCGACTCAAGCTTAGGGTTCTCCAAACTTGTGTGACACACTTCCTTTGCTACCCAAACCACCTTAGGCACGCAAAAAACAACCGGCGCATAACTTCAACACTGGCGCGCAAGTCCCACTTACGCGACCACACACCACTTGTGCGACTTCTACACCTGTGCGACTAGAGCTCTGATTTTTCTAAGTGTTGAACTCCGTGAAGAATGAGTAGGGGTGGTCCAGTATTTATAGGCATTTGATCCACCTGCGCGACGGCGCGCAAGTCAACCCTCGGCGCACAAGTCTCGGCGCACAAGTCTTTTATCCCCGTGGACACTTGCACGACCAAACCAAATACCTGTACGGCCCTCTTTACTTTACCATATTTTGATCTTATGATCTTGAAAAATAATAAGCGCACAAGTTCCCAAGCCTCCTAGGCATCAGCACGCATGTTTCTTCATGGCGCGCAAGTCACCTATGTGACCACACTAATACCTGCGCGACCCTTATCCCTTTACCATATTTTGATGATCTGATCTTCAAAAACATATGGCACGCAAGTTTCCTATCCTCCAAGACCTCGGCGCTCAAGTCTCTTTTCCAAAACCACTTTTCTCCTTTCTTCGATTTTCAAGCCCAAAAATTTGGCAAACATTGGAAAACGGCGCTGCCTTGTATCTGTTCTTTTTGTACCACCTCCAGATCATCCATTCCTTTATCGACGTTCTTGAATCAAACATGGATCGTTGACCACAGCTCTTGAACTCGACACTCCACGATGAAATCCCCTTTGTCAACAAATTTGTATGTCATGGTTTGCTTTGTCAACAATCACAGCACAGTTGTCCACTTTATCAACAAACACAATCACCTCAAAAATGCTTCAATGATGTCTTGAGGGATTTTTTCCCAACAATCTCTCCCTTTGGGTTTGTTGACAACCCTTCCATAAAAAGATGCATCGTTAATTCTTCAGCTACCATTCACCTCATGTGAATCTAATAGAAATCAAGGATTTACTCAACGCATACTCTAAGCCCACATGAGCAATGCTCGGCGTGAGAAACAAGAGTAAATGAAAAGTTCATCAATGAATCACTACATCTCTGACATACACTATTGACACCAAACTGATACCAATTTTTACCAAACTGATACCAATTGTTGGAAATCTTCTTACCACATTCTAGCATCTCTCTTTTTCTTTTATCACGATCATCAGCTGTCATGATATCTATTCTTTGATCGATCACTTCTAGCATCATCAGATTTAAAACGCTCCCCCTTACTGTTCACAGCTTCATCCCTTGTTATCTTTAAAACCTCTTTAAACCTATTTACTGTGTTGTCCAAGCTAAGATCTGGCTAAGCACGTTCAAATAGCTGTAACTCCCCCTATCTGGATGCTCCACCTATCAGCTTCTCCCCATATCATTCATGATTTATCAAATCTCCACACTGTCTCCCCCTTGAACAATCACTATTTTCTCCCCCTTTGTCAACGAACCCAAAGGTCACTCCTTTGCAGTCTGTAACAGAGTAGAGAACACATCAGCATATTAGGGAAAAACACATCATACCTCAGGGAGAGGGGGTGATTCCACATCCACACTATTTCAAGTACAGGGAGTCGACTGAACTCCCAGAGCCAGTCGAGGCCTCTCAAAAGCTTCCTTGGGTGAGGCCTTTGTTAGAATGTCTGCAACCTGTAGCTCTGTAGGAACATACTCCAACTTCACGATTCTCTGCTCAACCTTCTCCTAGATAAAATGATACTTTATCTCAATGTGCTTTGTCCTTGAGTGATGGATGTTATTTTTGCTAAGATTTATAGAACTTGAGTTATCACACTGGATTCCGATCAGAGACTTCACTTCAACTCTCATATCTTCAAGTTGCAGCTTCATCCACAATAACTGTGTGCGTGCTTGAGTGATCGAAATATACTCATATTTCATAGTGCTCAATGAAATGAAATCTTGCTTCTTGCTAAGCCAAGAAATACACAATCCACCAAGATAGAATACACCACCTGACGTTGATTTTCTATCATCCGCTGAACCGGCCCAGTCTGCATCAGTATATCCCAATAACTCTGTCTGAGATTTGTTAGTATATGTCAAGTCGAATTCCATTGTGCCCTTGATATACCAAAGTATTCTTTTTACTGCAATCATGTGTCTTTCCTTGGGATTACTCTGATATCTTACTGCTTGGCATGTGGTGAAAACAATGTCAGTCCTTTTCATAGTTAAGTACAATAGACTTCCAATGATTTGTTTGTATTCTGTGATGTTTACCGCCTTTCCATCCTCATATTTGGATAATTTCATCGGGGTAGCAACCGGAGTCTTCATCTCCTTGGAATTTTCCATTCCAAACCTTCTTAGAACCTCTTTCGTGTTTTTGGATTGAGAAATGAATGTTCCATTTCTTCCTTGAGTAACCTGTATACAAAGGAAAAATGTTAGCTCTCCAATCATTGACATTTCAAACTAATTTTTCATGAATTTGGAAAACCATCGGCACTGAGTTTCATCTAATCTGCCAAAAATTATGTCATCGACATACACCAACACCATCATCCTTTGATTACTGTCATTACTGAAATAGAGATTGTAATCAACCCCTCCATGTTGGAAACCAAGCTTCTTTAAGTACTGATAAAGCCTTGAATACCATGCCCTTGGTTCTTGTTTCATCCCATACAATGCCTTCTTCAGTCTGCAGGCCTTACTATCATCATCATGAATGAGAAAACCATCTGGCTGCTCAATATACACTTCTTCTTCCAAAACCCCATTTAGAAATGCAGATTTGACGTCCATCTGAAAGAATTTGAACTTCTGTTTCACTGTAATGGCCAAAAATAATCTGATTGTCTCCAGCCTCTCAACCAGTGAAAATGTATCATCAACTTCAATTCCATCTATCTAGGAGTACCCTTTTCACACTAGCCATGCTTTGTTTCAAACCACTACACCATATTCATTTATCCTGTTGCGATATACCCATTTAGACCCGATGACATTCTTATCTGCTAGACTCGAAAAAATCTCCCATGTCTGGTTCTTCTCAATATGATCAAGTTCTTCATTCATAGCCTAAACCCAGCATTCATCTTCAGCTGCATCGGAAAAACATTTCGGCTCCACTTGAGATAAAAACGATGTTTTTTCTACTGATTTCATTCATCAAGTCTGAACTGGAGCTATCTGATCACCAATGATATTTTTCCTATCAATTTCATCTCAACTCTTTGGCTTCTTAGCAGATTCAGATTTTGTTTCCTCTTGCTCATCATCAGTATCTTCTTCTGAGTCAGCCTCTGCCACTTCTACTCCCCCTGTGTTTCTCACCTCGTCATCACTTTCATCCAGAAACTAGTCACTGGATCGTTGAATATTCTGTTCATTTTCAAAAATAGTGACATCATTGCTCTCAACAATTTTTCCCATCCTTCTGTTGAAGCATTTATATGCTTTGCTCTTCCCTGAGTAACCAAGGAATATTCCCTCATCTCCTCATGACTCAAACTTCCTATGATTTTCTTTGTTGAGAATGAAACACTTACTTCCAATGATTCGAAAGTATTTCACTGTTGGCTTCTTTCCGTACCACATTTAATACGGAGTCTTCCCTTGCTTCGGACACAACAGAGACCTGTTTGAAACATATACCGATGTCAAAACTGCTTCCTTCCAAAATTTCTCTGGTAGGTCCTTATCAATAAGAATTGTTCTGGTCATGTTGTTGATGATCTGATTTCTCCTTTCAACCACTCCATTCTATTGGAGAGTTCTTATTGATGAAACTTGATGCCTTATCCCATGTTTCTCGAGATAGTTTTCAACTTGACTGTTTTTGAATTCTGTACCGTTATCAGTACAAAACTTCAGAATCTTCTTCCCAAGCATCCTTTCTGACTCCCGCCTATACTACTTTATGCAACTGAATACCTCTATCTTATGAGTAATGACAAATACCTAGGTCATTCTGTTATAATCATCAATGAAAAGTACATAGTACCTTTTCCCATTTATGGCTTGTGCTGAGATTAGTCTACAAACATATGAATGTACCAATTCAAGCACTCTAGTTGATTTCTGTTCCTTTGGCCTGTATGTCTTTCTGATAATCTTCCCTTTTTGGCAAGCATCACATGTATGAGTGCGATCACGTGATAGTTTGGGAAGGTCTCTAGCAGCATCACACTTTACCAGATCCTCCATAGATGGTTGGAATAGATGACCAAGTCGCTTATGCCACAGCTGGTTTTCTTCCTCTCTGGAAAAAAGGAATGTATCTTCTTCCCCACCTACAAGGTAGAGATTTCCCTTTTTCCTTTTTCCCTGTAGAACAACTTCTCCATATTTTCATTTCACAACACGCATCTTCTTGGTAAATCAGATATAGTTCCCAAAGTCATATAGTTGACTGACACTGAGAAAGTTATAGCTAAGACCCTCTACTACCAAGACATCATCATGTCTCATTTCTTTTCCCCCAAACTTGGATTTCCCTGAGCCAACAATCTTCAGGCCTTCATTGTTTCCAAATTTGACAACTCCTTCTTTGTCATATTTTATACCTGTAACAAGATCCTTATTACCTGTCATGTGGGATGTGCAACCACTATCAAGGATCCATATTCCTAAACGATATGAAGCTTTAAGGGAAATTTCCACAACTACTACCTTTTATTCTTTCTTCTTCTTGGTTCATACTTTTTCCTTCACACTCGGCATAGATTGATACTTCTGTTCTTTCTCAAAGTATGATGGACCAGCTTCATCTTGTAAAGCCGCAAATCTATTCTGCATTTTTAACTCAACTATGGGTTTATTGATCTGCTTGTTGTGAACATTTTGATTCTTCTTTGGCTCATTTCTCTATATGGTCGAATTAAAGTACCTAGCCTTGTGTCCAAATCCTCCACACCAAAAATAGTGTCCTTCAAAATATGTTCTGGACAATCGTTCTCTATTTGGATTCCACCTCTGTTCTTGTTCCCTTCAATATCCAATGGCTATGGAACACACATACTGTGAATGTCCCATCTTCCCGCAACAATAACACCTGATATATGGTGCATTCATTCGTGGTACTTCAGCACTACGATTTTCCCTTGGGGATCTCTGAATAATCTGATTCTGCTTTATGCCCAAATCAACCTTCAATCTTGGGACTGGTTCTTATGGTCTAACTTCAATTTTCACAGATGTTTGTTTTTGATTAAGCCCTGAAATAGATTTAAAATCTGAGATCAATTGCCGCTTCTTCCCTATGGAACTACTAGTCTCATCATTCATCTTTTCAGTCTTCAAAATAACCTACTTTCCCAAGAATGTGCTAGGAATCAAAGGTTTTTCCCGGTCTTTGACTTTTCTCCACAGACAGACAACTTCCTCTTCAAGCTCTTCGATACGCTTGATGTGATCTTTCAATTTTCCATTCAAGCCATCAATCTCCCTTTTCTGTTCTTCAATCTTGAGCTTATGCTCATCATCCTTTTCTTTGCTCTCTGGCCTTGAAGACTTATGGTTTTCTATTTCTTTTACAAGCTCAGAATTCTCGTCTTCCTGCTGTTGCATGTAGAGTTTGGAATCATGTACCACCTTGTTGGATTACTTTGTTTTTTCTCTCCAAATATCTATCTCTTCAAGAGATTCTTCTAATTTAGCTTCCATGTCAAATCTACCTTCAATTTCTTCTTCTTCTTCAATAGTGTCAGTTTCTTCCTTTTCTTGATCACTACCGACAACATCCACCATTGTATTTTGTCCATGATCTTTAAAATTTTCAAACTCCTCAACCTCTTCATCCTCAGACTCATCTGAACTGTCTATTTCTTGTGAAAGAAGATTCTTCTTCTTGAAGAAATTTCTCTTGAATTGTTTCTTCCCTTTCACAAATTCTGAAGACTTCTTCTTGGTAATTTCTACATCATAATCATCATTATCGTTATCTTGAAACTTTTTGGGGCACCTTGCCGCAAGATGGCCAACCTTTCCACATCGAAAGCATGCTAGTGGAAGTTTCCCTTTAAACTTTCATTTTCCTCTTTGAAGATTTGAAGAAAGGAATGACATCACCTCATCTATATCTTCTTCTTCTAGATAATATTCAATGGTGAGCTTCTTCATGGCCTTAAATGCCATCTCTTTGGATTTCCCCTTTTCCACAGTCTCGTTATCATCATTCCTCATCTCATATGCAACCAAGGTACTGTACAAATTGTCCAATGTCAACTCCTTGGTATCTTTATCTTTTAGTACTGAAACTTTTGGATTGAACTGAGGTGGAAGCTTCCCCAAGATGCGATTTACAATATTTATGTCTTCAATGACTTCACCAAGTCCTCGCATATCTTCCACAACAATATTTACCCTGTCAAAGAATGCATCAACAGACTCATTCGTGTTCATCTTTAGATCTTCATACTTATTCCACAGCACTTGCAGCTTTGCCTCTCTGACCTTTGAATCTCCTTCATATATATTCAATAGTTTTTCCCACATGGCATGTGAAGTTTTTCATGACATCACCTTTGTGTAGATGGTATTGGAAAGGGATCCCCCTAAGGCATTGATTGATTTTGCATCAGAATCCAACTCTCTATGCTCATCTTATGATAATGAACCACTATTAATATCAGTTCTGATACCATGCATAGCTGCTGAAAACACATCCATTCCCAAATATTGGAAATAGTGTTGCATATGATTAATCCATATCTGAAAATTACATCCGTCGAAGATCGGAATCCCTTTATGATTAGTGACCTCCATTGAGAGAAGAACTAATTTCAACCTTTCCCTCTGATACCAATTGTTAGGTCAATAAGGATGAATACCCTGAGAGGGGGGGTGAATCAGGGTATGACTAATTTAAAATTTAATCTTGTTCTGGTCTTGTTCCGCTGTTAAGAAAAACACTCTTCTCTCTCTCCTATTTCATGATATAAACAGAAAGTAAAGCAAGCATGGGACACATCAATTTTACTTGGTTCACCGCTAAGGGCTACGTCCAAGGAGAATACGCCGACAGGTTGTTGGTCGTACCAAATTCCACTAAACTTCACTAGATGTGGATTACAAGGTTTGGGCACAATCACTCTGTCCTAGGCTCACTACATTTACAATATTTAAGGTCATATCACTACTTTCCCAAGGTTCACTCCCTGTTTCTCTCTCTCTGGCTCACTACCGATGGAGAGGATCACCTTCTTCCTCTTCCTTCGCTCACTGCACTAGAAAGGATCCACTCACAGTTTAGAGACCTGTAGGTCTCTTCATTTTCATGAAGGAACGCATCTTCCTTTATAAGTAGATGCTCTGTTGAAGCTCAAACTTCACCCGTAGATGAATTTCACTTTGCACCGAAGGTATCGGGAAATCCCCCAGCTCCCATGTAGCCCTGAATCACTGCAGGAAATCAACCTTACTTGGCGTCCTTCTCTAACACGGCGCGCAAGTCTCCAGTACGCAAGTCAACACTGGTGCGTAAGTCTTTCTCAACACTTGCGCGACTCAAGATTAGGTTTCTCCATACTTACGCGACACACTTCCTTTGTTGCCCAAACCACCTTAGGCACGCAACAAACAACTGGCGCGCAACTTCAACACTGGCGCGCAAGTCCCACTTGCGCAAAAACACACCACTTGCGCGAATTCTACATCTTCGTGACTAGAGCTCTGATTTTTCTAAGTGTTGAACTCTGTGAAGAATGAGGAGGGGTGGTCCAGTATTTATAGGCATTTGATCCACCTGCGTGACGGCGCGCAAGTCAACCTGCGCGACCCTTATCCCTTTACCATATTTTGATGATCTGATCTTCAAAAACATATGGCGTGCAAGTTTCCTATCCTCCAAGACCTCGGCGCGCAAGTCTCTTTTCCAAAACCACTTTTCTCCTTTTGTTGATTTTCAAGCCCAAAAATTTGGAAAACACTGGAAAACGACGCCACCTTGTATCTGTTATTTTTGTACCACCTCTAGATCATCCATTCCTTTATCAACATTCTTGAATCAAACATGGATCGTTGACCACAGCTCTTGAACTCGACACTCCACCATGAAATCCCCTTTGTTAACAAATTTTTATGTCATGGTTTTCTTTGTCAACAATCACAGCACAGTTTTCCACTTTATCAACAAACACAATCACCTTAAAAATGAATAAATGATGTCTTGAGGGATTTTTTCCCAACAATCTTCCCCTTTGGGTTTTTTGACAACTCTTCCATAAAAATATGCATCGTTAATTATTCAGCCACCATTTGCCTCATGTGATTCTGATAGCAATCAAGGATTTACTCAACACATACTCTAAGCCCACATGAGCAATGCTCGGCGTGAGAAACAAGAGTAAATGAAAAGTTCATCAATGAATCACTACATCTCTGACATACACTGTTGACACCAAAATAATACCAATTTTTACCAAACTGATACCAATTGTTAGAAATATTCTTACCACATTCCAACATCTCTCTTTTTCTTTTATCACGATCATCATTTGTCGTGATGTCTATTCTTTGATCGATCACTTCTTGCATCGTCAGATTTAAAACACTCCCCCTTGCTGTTCACTGCTTCATCCCTTGTTAGCTTTAAAACCTCTTTAGACCTATTTTCTGTGTTGTACAAGCTAAGATATGGCTAAGCACATTCAACTAGCTACAACTCCCCCTATCTGGCTGCTCCACCTATCAGCTTCTCCCCATATCATTCATGATTTATCAAATCTCCACACTATCTCCCCCTTGAACAATCACTATTTTCTCCCCCTTTGTCAATGAACCCAAAGGTCACTCATTTGTAGTCTGTAACAGAGTAGAGAACACATCAGCACATTAGGGAAAAACACATCATACCTCAGGGAGAGGGGGTGATTCCACATCCACGCTATTTCAAGTACAGGGAGTCGACTGAACTCCCAGAGCCAGTCGATGCCTCTCAAAAGCTTCCTTGGGTAAGGCCTTTATTAGAATGTCTACAACTTGTAGATCTATAGGTACATACTCCAACTTCACGATTCTCTGCCCAACCTTCTCCTTGATAAAATGATACTTTATCTCAATGTGCTTTGTACTTGAGTGATGGATTGGATTTTTGTTGATATTTATAGAACTTGAGTTATCACACTGGATTCCGATCAGAGACTTCACTTCAAATCCCATATCTTCAAGCTGCAGCTTCATCCACAATAATTGTGTGCATGCTTGAGTGGCCGAAATATACTCATCTTCCATAGTGCTCAATGAAATGAAATCTTTCTTCTTGATAAGCTAAGAAATACACAATCCACCAAGATAGAATACACCACCTGACGTTGATTTTCTATCATCCGCTGAACCGGCCCAGTCTGCATCAGTATATCCCAATAACTTTGTCTGAGATTTTTCAGTATATATCAAGTCGAAGTCCATTGTGCCCTTGATATACCGAAGTATTCTTTTTACTGCAAGCATGTGGATTTCCTTGGGATTACTCTGATATCTTACTGCTTGGCATGTGGTGAAAACAATGTCAGGCCTTTTCATAGTTAAGTATAATATACTTCCAATGATTTACCTGTATTCTGTGATGTTTACCACCTTTCCATCCTCATCTTTGGATAATTTCATCCGGGTAGCAACCAGAGTCTTAATCTCTATGGAATTTCCATTCCAAACCTTCTTAGAACCTCCTTGGTGTATTTGGATTGAGAAATTAATGTTCCATTTCTTTCTTGAGTAACTTGTATACCAAGGAAAAATGTTAGCTCTCCAATCAATGACATTTCAAACTCATTTTTCATGAATTCGGAAAACCGTCGGCACTGATTTTCATCTGATCTACAAAAAATTATGTCATCGACATACACCAACACCATCATCCTTTGATTACTGTCATTGCTGAAATAGAGATTGTAATCAACCCCTCCATGTTGGAAACCAAGCTTCTTCAAGTACAGATCAAGCCTTGAATACCATGCCCTTGGTTCTTGTTTTAGCACATACAATGCCTTCTTCAGTCTGCAGACCTTACTCTCATCTTCATGAATGAGAAAACCATCTGGCTGCTCAATATACACTTCTTCTTCCAAAACCCCATTTAGAAATGCATATTTGATGTCCATCTGAAAGACTTTGAACTTCTATTGCACTACAATGGCCAAAAATAATCTGATTGTCTCCAGCCTCGCAACCGGTGCAAATGTATCATCAACATCAATTCCCTCTATCTGGGAGTACCATTTGCACACTAGTCGTGATTTGTTTCAAACCACTACACCATCTTCATTTATCTTGTTGTGATAGACCCATTTAGTCCCGATGACATACTTATCTGCTAGCCTCGAAAAAATCTCCCATGTCTGGTTCTTCTCAATCTGATCAAGTTCTTTATTCATAGCCTGAACCCAATATTCATCTTCAGCTACATCAGAAAAACATTTCGGCTCCACCTGAGATAAAAATGATGTTTGTTGTACTGATTTCATTCTTCGAGTCTGAACTGGATCTGTATGATCACCAATGATATTTTGCCTATCAATTTCAGCTCAACTCTTTGGCTTCTTAGCAGATTCATATTTTGTTTCCTATTTCTCATCATCAGTATCTTCTTCTGAGTCATCCTCTGCCACTTCTACTCCCCTTGTGTTGCTCACCTCGTCATCACTTTCATCTAGAAACTGGTCACTGGATCGTTGAATATTCTGTTCATTTTCAACAATAGTGACATCATTACTCTCAACAATTTTTCCCAACCTTCTGTTGAAGCATTTATATTCTTTTCTCTTCCCTGAGTAACCAAGGAATATTCCCTCATCTCCTCATGACTCAAAATTCCTGCGATTTTCTTTGTTGAGAATGAAACACTTAATTCTAAAGATTTGAAATTATTTCAATGTTGGCTTCTTTCCGTACCACATTTCATACGGAGTCTTTCCTTGCTTCGGACACAACAGAGACCTGTTTGAAACATATACCAATGTCAAAACTGCTTCCTTCCAAAATTTCTTTGGTATATCCTTATCAATAAGCATTGTTCTGGCCATGTTGTTGATGATATGATTTCTCTTTTCAACCACTCCATTCTATTGGGGAGTTCTTACTAATGAAACTTGATGCCTTATCCCATGTTTCTCGAGATAGTTTTCAACTTGACTGTTTGTGAATTTTGTACCGTTATCAGTACAAAACTTCAGAATCTTCTTCCCAAGCATCCTTTCTGACTCCCGCCTAAACTAATTTATGCAAATGAATACCTCTGTCTTATGAGTAATGACAAATACCCAGACCATTCTATTATAATAATCAATGAAAAGGACATAGTACCTTTGCCCATTTATGGCTTGCGGTGAGATTGGTCCACAAACATCTGCATGTACCAATTCGAGCACTCTAGTTGATTTCTGTTCCTTTGGCCTGTATGTCTTTCTGATGATCTTCCCTTGCCGGCAAGAATCACATGTATGAGTGTGATCACGTGATAGTTTGGTAAGCTCTCTAGCAGCATCACACTTTACCAGATCCTCTATAGATGGTTGGCATAGATGACCAAGTTTCTTATGCCACAGCTGGTTTTCTTCCTCTCTGGATAAAAGGCATGTATCTTCTTCCCCACTTACAAGGTAGAGATTTCCCTTTGTCCTTTTTCCCTACAGAACAACTTCTCCATCTTTTCCTTTCACAACACACATCTTCTTGGTAAATCAGATAGAGTTCCCATAGTCATATAGTTAACTGACACTAAGCAAGTTATAGCTAAGAACCTCTACTACCAAGACATCAGCACGTCTCATTTCTTTGCCCCCAAACTTGGCTTTCCCTGAGCCAAAATTCTTCAGGACTTCATCGTTTCCAAATTTGAAAACTCCTTCTTTGTCAAATTTTATGCCTGTAACAAGATCCTTATTACCCGTCATGTGGGATGTGCACCCACTATCAAGGATCCATATTCCTGAATGATAAGAATCTTTAAGGGAAATTTCCGCAACTACTATCTTTTCTTCTTTCTTCTTCTTGGTCCATAATTTTGCCTTCACACTCGTCATAGATTGAGACCTCTGTTCTTTCTCAGATTATGATGGACCAGCTTCATATTGCAAAGCCGCAAATATATTCTGCATTTTTAACTCACCTATGGGTTTATTGATCTGCTGCTTGTGAACATTTTGATTCTACTTTGGCTCATTTCTCTATATGGTCGAAGTACAATACTTAGCCATGTGTCCAAATCCTCCACACCAAAAATAGTGTCCTTCAAAATATGTTCTGGACAATCGTTCTCTATTTGGCTGCCACCTCTGTTCTTGTTCCCTTCAATATCCCATGGCTATGGAACACACATACTGTGAATGTCCCATCTTCCCACAACAATAACACCTGATATATGGTCCATTCATTCGTGGTACTTCAGCACTACGATTTTCCCTTTGGGATCTCTGAATAATCTGATTCTGCTTTATGCCCAAATAAACCTTCAATATTGGGACTAGTTCTTGCGGTCTGACTTCAATTGTCAAAGATGTTTGTTTCTGATTAATCCCTGAAATAGATTTAACGTCTGAGCTCAATTTCTGCTTCTTCCCTATGGAACTACTAGGCTCCTCATTCATCTTTTCAGTCTTCAAAATAACCTGCTTTCCAAAGAATGTGTTAGGAATCAAAGATTTTTCCTGGTCTTTGACTTTTCTCCAAAGACAGACAACTTCCTCTTCAATCTCTTCGATACACTTGATGTGATCTTTCAATTTTTCATTCAAGCCATCGATCTCCCTTTTCTGTTCTTCAATCTTGATCTTATGCTCATCATCCTTTTTTGTGCTCTCTGGACTTGAAGACTTAAGGTTTTCTATTTCTTTTACAAGTTCAGACTTCTCGTATTCCTGCTGTTGCATGTAGAGTTTGGAATCATGTACCACCTTGTTGGATTTCTTTGTTTTTTCTCTCCAAATATCTATCTCTTTAATAGATGCTTCTAATTTAGCTTCCATGTCAACTCTACCTTCAATTTCTTCTTCTTCTTCAACGGTGTCAGTTTCTTCCTTTTCTTGATCACTACCGACAACAGCCACCATTGAATTTTGTCCATGATCTTTACAATTTTCACACTCCTCAACCTCTTCATCCTCAGACTCATCTGAACTGTCTATTTCTTGTGAAATAAGATTCTTCTTCTTGAAGAAATTTCTTGAGAATTGTTTCTTCCCTTTCACAAATTCTGAAGAATTCTTCTTGGTAATTTCTACATCTTCATCATCATTATCGTTATCTTGAAACTTTTTGGGGCACCTTGTCACAAGATGACCAACCTTTCCACATCTAAAGCATGCTAGTGGAAGTTTCCCTTTAAACTTTCCTTTTTCTCTTTGAAGATTTGAAGAAAGGAATGACATCACCTCATCTGTATCTTCTTCTTCCTGAGAATCTTCAATGGTGAGCTTCTTCATGGCCTTAAATGCCATCTCTTTGGATTTCACCTTTTCCACAGCCTCATTATCATCTTTCCTCATCTCATATGCAACCAAGGTATTGTACAAATTTTCCAATGTCAACTCTTTGGGATCTTTATCTTCTAGTACTGAAACTTTTGGATATAACCGAGGTGGAAGCTTCCTCAAGATGCGATTTACAATATTTATGTCTTCAATGACTTCACCAAGTCCACGCATATCTTCCACAACAATATTTACCCAGTCAAAGAATGCATTAAAAGACTCATTCGGGTTCATATTCAGATCTTCATACTTATTCCATAGCACTTGCAGCTTTGCCTCTCTGACCTTTGTATCTCCTTCATATATATTCAATAGTTTTTCCCACATGGCATGTGACGTTTTTCATGATATCACATTTGTGTAGATGGTATAGGAAAGGGATCCCCCTAAGGCATTGATTGCTTTTGCATCAGCATCCAACTCTCTATGCTCAGCTTCTGATAATGCACCACTATTAATATCAGTTGTGATACCATGCATAGCTGCTGAAAACATATCCATTCCCAAATATTGGAAATAGTGTTGCATCTGATTCATCCATATCTGAAAATTACATCCGTAGAAGATTGGAATCCCTTTATGATTAGTGACCTCCATTGAGAGAAGAAATAATTTCAACCTTTCCCTCTGATACCAATTGTTAGGTCCATAAGGCTGAATACCCTGAGAGGGGTGTGAATCAGGGTATGACTAATTTAAAATTAAAGCATGTTCTGATCTTGTTCCGATGTTAAGAAAAACACTCTTCTCTATCTCATGTTGCATGATATAAACAGAAAGTAAAGCAAGCATGGGACACAGTAATTTTACTTGGTTCACCGCTAAGGGCTACGTCCAAGGAGCATACGCCGACAGGTTGTCGGTCGTACCAAATTACACTAAACTTCACTAGCTATGGATTACAAGGTTTGGGCACAGTCACTCTATCCCAGGCTCACTACCTTTACAATATTTAGGGTCATCTCACTACTTTCCCAAGGGTCACTCCCTTTTTCTCTCTCTCTAGCTCACTACCGATGGAGAGGATCACCTTCTTCCTCTTCCTTCACTCACTACACTGGAAAGGATCCACTCATAGTTTATAGACCTATAGGTATCTTCATTTGCATGAATGAATGCATCTTCCTTTATATGTAGATGCTCTGTTGAATCTCAACCTTCACCCGTAGATGAATTTCTCTTTGTACCGAAGGTATCGGGCAATCCCCCAGCTTCCACGTAGCCCCAAATCGCTGCAAGAAATCAACCTTACTTGGATCCCTTCTCTAACGCGGCGCGCAAGTCTCTAGCACGCAAGTCAACACTGGCGCGCAAGTCATTCTCAACACTTGTGCGACTCAAGCTTAGGGTTCTCCATACTTGCGCAACACACTTCCTTTGCTTCCCAAACCACCTTAGGTGCGCAACAAACAACTGGAGCGTAACTTCAACACTGGTGTGAAAGTCCCACTTGCGTGACCACACACCACTTGCGCGACTTCTACTCCTGCGCGACTGGAGCTCTGATTTTTCTAAGTGTTGAACTCTGTGAAGAATGAGGAGGGGTGGTCCAGTATTTATAGGCATTTGATCCACCTGCGCGACAGCGTGCAAGTCAACCTGGGCGACCCTTATCCCTTTACCATATTTTGATGATCTGATCTTCAAAAACATATGGCGCGCAAGTTTCCTATCCTCCAAGACCTCGGCGCGCAAGTCTCTTTGCCAAAACCACTTTTCTCCTTTCGTCGATTTTCAAGCCCAAAAATTTGGCAAACACTGGAAAATGGTTCCACCTTGTATGTGTTCTTTTTGTACCACCTCCAGATTATCGATTCCTTTATCGACGTTCTTGAATCAAACATGGATCGTTGACCACAGCTCTTGAACTCGACACTCCACCATGAAATCTCCTTTTTCAACAAATTTGTATGTCATGGTTTGCTTTGTCAACAATCACAGCACAGTTGTACACTTTATCAACAAACACAATCACCTCAAAAATGATTCAATGATGTCTTGAGGGATTTTTTATCAACATAATGTCTTGGTATTTATAGGAAAAGTGAGGGAAATTTAATTAATTTCCAAGGGACGCCACATCGGTGGTATTTGCAAAACCATGGGCTTGGCCATGGTATTTGCCCATGATATTAGAAAATTAAGACACCGCATAGAATATATTACTATTCACAAGTTGACAAGAATGATTACATCATTATTACATAATTAGTACACCATTATTTTATAATTAATGATGTCATTAAACACACTGAAACTCAGAAATGTATGTTCACTATTCACTGAAAAAAACATTTTATAAAAATCTCATAAATTTACCCTAACCTAATATCGATGATCTGAATTCAAAATTGAACTCCATTTTATGAAAATAATTTTATAAATATTTTTAATTTAATTTCTATATAAAATCATTATTTATTAAAAAAACAACTCTAAAACTATAACTTGTTTTGTAACACCTTGAAAAAGTAATCAAGGTCCCATAAAATTATTGTATAACTATAATACAATAAAGTAATAATTTATGATTACATTTTATGAAAATAAATTTCCATTTTAAATTATTAAATTAATTATAAAATTATAAATAAAATATTTAGAACCTACAAAAATAGAAAAACTTATACTATGATTGTTTTTTCCCTTTTAAGATGTCTAAATTGTATTTATACATTCATGGGTAAAGTTTCTTTTTTTTGGCAGATTTACTATTCATTACTATTCATAAAGCATGTTACTATTCATACTTTACTTTTTACTAAAAAAACAAGTTGATCTTATTAGACTCTAAATTTATTACTGATCACAACTGTAGAAGACCATTTTTTGAAAATCATTTCACATTATTAATTATTTAAAGTTTACATGAATATTTTAAAATACCCTTTTGAAAATATTCATCAATAAGATTCATCCTATATTTATCCAGACATTTGAAAATCACAAATTTTACCATAATAAGAAATAACAATTTTATTAATACCAAGGGATTACAAAAAGTATCTAAGGCCTCGTTACATATCCCCTTATAACACCTGCATAGGACCTAAGTGTAAGGTGTGTTATGGTGATAGAATCTTGGGGTGGCTTAGACAACATTGCTCGAGCAGTAATTTATATTTGCTTGAACTTCTCCCTTAGGAGATTCTGTTCAAGCTACACATGTTGAAGCTCAGCTTGGGCTTGGTCTAAAGAAAATCCAAGAGATTCTACCTATCACACCCCTACCTATCTATTATTTTATTTTATTATTTCCATTGAATTTTAAAATTATTGCTGAGGTTCGGGTTAAATCCCAAAAGAAATTTTTGTGTTTTATCAAAAAAACACACGTTTTTGAGTTGACGTTGATGGGAGCATGGGCGGAGCGCATTTTGAAAACCTCGTGCGGCTCTACCCATGCATCTGCATGATCCACCTGTTTCCGGAAAAATTAAAATGGGTAAATATTTTATTATTGCTAATAATTTTATATTTTTTATAAAAAAAATGAAATGATAAATATTATTGTTATTATTAAAAGTTCTATTAATATTAATTGAATTATTAATAAAATGGTTCTGATATTGTTTTTATTAAAAATGACATAACTGTCATTATTTTCACCATTTAAAATTATTATTAGTCTTGTGGGTTGACCGCGTAGTTGCACGACATTTAAAATGAAGCGAAACAATTAATGATGATAATAATATTATTAGTGTTTCATATAATATTATTATTATTATTAACTTTGTTCTTATTTATTTTTTTAATTAAAAAAATATTATTATTATTATTATTATTATTATTATCATTATTAAAGATGTTTTTATTATTATTAAGTATATTATTAATATTATTATCATTAATTTTTATTATTATTATTATTATTATTATTATATTATTATATTTATTATTATTATTATTATTATTATTATTATTATTAGGAGTTATTAATATAGATCAATGTTTATTTTATTTCATTTATTGGTTATTGTTTTACTTTTTTTTACATTTTATTTTATTTTATTCAATTTTTTTTTCCTAACATTTCTCACTTAGGGTTTTATCCATCTCCCGTAGCCCATTTGCGTGCCGCAATTTCCCCATGTTTCCTTCTTCCACGCGGCATTTGCACCCATCGAGGTCCCTTGTAGCACCCTCCCAGCCGACCCACTGCTCTCCTCTCCCAACTTTCAGTCTCGCACCCCCTCCGCACCTGCTGTCCACACTCCTCACCAGGCACCTCCACCACTATCTATCATCCTTCCCAGCCTTTTCTGGATAACATCAGTGTAGCATCCCCCCATCCCTGTGCCACCTTCCTTTGATTCCCCCCAAGATCTGCTCGCACCTCCCATGGCCCGCCTGACCAGCAGCGACCGTGCCTCCCTCGACGTCGGCTCTCCCCCTGACCTGCACTGGTCATCCAGCCCACTCCCTGCTTCCCCGAGCCAACATACGCCACTGCTCTCCAGCAGTTTCTGGCTCCCCCCCCCCTTATCCTAACCCCAGCGTGCAGCCCCTCAACGCGGTCTCCTTTCTGTGTGATCCTTCTCCCTCCTCTCATGCCTTTTTTTACTTCTTTCCCCTTGGTATAAGATTTCCTTAGTGAGTTTGATGTTTTTTTCAAACCTTAAATTCTAGGGGTTGTTCTATTGATTCGATCCCTCAATTTTTGGGTTTTTTTGATTTCGAAGGGTTTAATTATGCTTCTAGATCATACCATTGAGGTGCGGATGTGATCGCTCACTGGTTTCAGGCATGCGTTGCCATTCTGCCTTAGGTTGAGGTATGATCCCCTTTGTGTGTTACCTTTAAATTTATTATTTCACTGAATTATTATTTTATCACTACCCTTAGTTTCTACTTAGTGATTTGTTATATTTTTTATAGTCAATCATTGTAGTATGTGGTGTTTGGGTTCTATTGCTTTGGTCATTTGGCATAAATTGTTAAGTAGTGCACTCCCTTTTTATTTAAGAATTCACTGGTCGGTTTTGCAAGCGATTGGTAATATTTTTAAGCATGTTTTGGTTTTAGAAGTATAAATTTGATGTTGAATTTTGTGATTGAACTTCCTCGAGTGAACTTTTGGGTTATGGTTTCTAAAGCAGTGTGTGTATGGTTTCAAAATGTATTTTTAGGTGTGGTGTATTTTTATTATGTTGTGAAATTAGTTTATTTGATTGTGTAAGTCATGCGTTTTCTATTCGTGTATGTTGGGGATCTGCGTTTGGTCATAAAAGAGGGTTTGAAGGGGGTTCTGAGCATGCAAATCTATGAGATACCTTTTGAAAATTTTCTTATAAATTTTAAAGTGGTTTAGTAAATAGTGTCAATGGTGCGAGTTGTGATTTGAAAATGTGTTATGGTGGTTCTTTCATGTTGTTTGCTCATTTGGATTGTTGTAAGTCTGTTTTTGTTTAATTTTAGTTATTGTGTGTTTCTTGCTGTGTGTTTTCAAGGTAACCTGATGATATTACGGTCATCAGCTTGTGCTTGCTTGTATGCCTGCACAAGGTCTGTCGCGCCATTGTGTTTAGACAATGAGCCGAGGTAGGTCCCCCAATGCACTCGCCTTTAAATTTAGAATTTATTAATTTCTTGATATTTTATTAATATTAATAAATGATAAATAATATAAGATAATTAATTTTTAAATGATTATTTGGTGTAAAAAAATACGTTTATTTTATACATGACACTTGAGATATTTTCTTGATGAATGGACACCCATCAGTGAAAGAATGCATATTTGGCCTTTAAACATAATTCACGAAATTTCAAATGTATTTCTGGTTTATTGATAAATTATTTCTTTTGAATCATGAACAAATGTTTTGGTTCTCTTGAGAAATGAGGATTTTCTTTAAGATTGGTGAAGTCCTGTTTGGTACTTTAATAAAATAAATTATTTTGGAAAACTCTCTTTGGGGTGACTCAGGGGTGATATTTTTTGTACATTGATTGTATTATTTTTGTGTGATGTGTGTGCTTCTTGATTGAATTTGTTGACTCACAACTTTTCTTTTTATTATACGTGTTGACATGGGAACTTGGCATAGTCAGTGAATCTTCTAAGAATGATTGTTGCACTAGTTTAGATCATGCACTGGCTAGTGGCCCTTAGTACGGATGATACTCTGCTAGGGGATTGGGCCCCTTGGTTAGGCCAGGTAGGTCGATATTGTGCGTTTGGTCATTATTACGTCATCGAGAGTAAGCATGCCTTCAAGATGAGTCACATGTATGGTACGTTCTGGATTGTTCACGAGCTCTTAGGTTCGACCCATGTTTTCTTTAGTGTTTATTTGTATGTGGTGGACGATTGAGAGCTCTAGTTCAGTTGTTGGCCCCTGTGTGCCACTTTTTTCATTTCCCTTAGTGTGTGTTGTGTGTTGTGTGTGGTTTTCCTTTTAACTAACAACTAAAATTTGTATTTCTAAATTTTTCACAAAAAAAATGTTTTAAAATACAATGCACCTTTTCCTTTCAAACATTAAAAAAATTAATTAAAAAGGGAAATGGACTGTTACTTGTTTTAGAAATTAAACTGTGTGTGTAGAAACCCATATTTTATATAATTTAGTTCAAACCTGGAATTAGTACATTATTTATTTAAAGTTAGTGCATTGGGAATAGATATCAGGCAAGCCTACTGAGTTTTAATACTCGCACCTATAGTGTTTTCCTAATTTTAGTTTTTGTTGTAGGTTTTACTCGAGCTTGATCGCCATGGGAGAGAGTTGGTTGTGGTTTGATGAGTGACTCTTGGGGTCTCAAGGAATTTTGGTCGTGGTCAGGTTAGCTTGTTATTGTTCTTTATTTTTGTGTCGCTTATTTACTTTATGTTTTTTTATTTTCTTTCTGCTGCTTTATATATTTTCATTGGGTGAAATCATTCCCTCTTTCTCTCTTTTGATGCCCTGGTGCTTGTCACCAGTCTGGGTGGATTGGGAATGCCTCTCAGGCTATGTCACGGACCGGCCTGAGTTATCAGTTCAGGGTCGACCCAGGTTGGTTTGTGACAGAATGGTATCAGAGGAGGTCAGCTCTTTAGCAGACCTTGTTTTTCAGAGTACCCATTTTTATTTGGGGTTTTCATGGTAGAAGGAGTAGAATTTTTGAGACTCGAGGCTTACAGACGAGAAGGACGTCATGGACCCTTTCTCATTCTGAACCTCAGGTTTCCATGGGATGTTCAGGTGTTGGTACCTTTTGGTTATTTTGAATTGTTTAATGTTGGGAAATGAAATGGAATCCAGGAAAGTGACCTTCATGAGCTCGCATGGTCTGGAAATCCATGTGGAGCCGAAGACATTACCCTAGAGTGCTCCTTGTGATGGTGGTGTGAATGGCGTATGGCCTTCCACCATATGTCTGAGTCACCCATCAATGCTAGTTTCTCCTTATGGATCGTTTGTGGTTTTCTTTATTTCTAAGAGTTGTTTTGAAAAGTTTTATTTTGGAAATTGTGAAAAGTTGAATTTGAAAGGGTAGTGACCATGTTTTGATCTTGTTCCTTATTGTCTTGTTCCTTAGTGTTTTCCCCCATGAAGGTTTGATGGATTCCCAAGGTGCAGCTTTAGGTGGTGCATCCTTAGCAAATCCTCCAGTTGATCAGCCCATAGATAACGTCCTCAAGTTCCAGAAGTTGAACCCTCCCCTGTTTTCTGTCCAAGCAGATCCACTTGAGGCGGAGGAGTGGTTGCAGAAGATTGAGAGGAAATTCAGTTTCATTAGGTTTCCTAAGTCGTTAAAGGTGAAGTTGGCTACCTTTATGCTTGAAGTCCCAACCTGAAAATGGTGGAAGTTTGTGTCTCAGAATAAACCTCAAAAAGATCTAACATTGGAGTTTTTTCAATTCATCATTCATCCAACAATATTTCTTTGAGTTGACAAAGTTGAGGAAGAGGATGAAGTTGTGCTGTCTTCAGTAGGGTGTTGAATAAGTATTATAATTATATCAATGTTTCTTGAACTTAGTTCCGTACAACCAATGGTTTGTTCCAAATGATCCTGGGAAGGTTCGAAAATTTGAGTCTGGACTCCGACCAGAACTGCAGTCGAAAGTGGAAAAGCTCAATCTAACCACCTTCTCAGATTTTGTGGGGAAAGATTTTATGGCTGAAGTTGAGTTAACATGAGGACATAACATGGAGAATCCTTCCCTGACCTTGGTAATAAGTGCAGAGGATGATGATAGGAAGAATGGGAAATGAATTTATATTGTGGGTACTGGTAGAGGAATCAAGAGGCCTTAAGACCTTCAGTCTTCTTTTTCATAGAGTAATGTCGTGATCTGTCACCAGTGTGGTAGGCAGGGTCATAAGAGGTCGACGTGTTTGAGTGCTCCGAGTCCCTGCCACACCTGTGGATGTTTGGGTCACTTGCAGCGATTCTGCCATGGTGTTTCCAAGAAGCACTCTGAAGATAGACCTGGCTCATCGAAGGTCACCTCAGCCCGTCAGTAGAAGTAGGGCGATGTTTTGGGATCGGTTTGGGGTTTTCTCTTTGTAGTGTTTCTTGGATGTAGCGGTCATCCCTTGTAGTGTTTTGTGGTGTTTCTTTCCTTCAGCTGTGAGAATGGTTTCGGTCGAACCTCTTTGAAACCTTTTTTTGAATGGAAGTGTATTTGGTAAAATTATGGTTCATGTGTTATGTTTGAAAATTTTTGAAGCCTAACTGCGAGGCAGGAGATGCTTCAATCATCGATGCTCCAACCATAGGCCCTGAATTGAAGTTGGAGTGTAGTCAGAAGAACCCCAATGGTGAAAAGGTGGCTTGATTTAATCTTCATTCTTAGTGTGGCATGGTCTGTATCCTTCTAAGGGTGTGACGTCATTGAGGTAGCAGTGACGGTAGTTTTGATATTCAATTGGTTGGGCCCTTCCCTCCACTACCCTTGTGGTGGGGTTTCTAGTCTGTGCGGAAAGTTTTTCAGTTCATTTAGTATCATCAGTTCTTATGGTGGGGAGTCCCACAGTGGGTCTCATAGAGTTACATCGAAATTAAACTTGTGTTAGCACGATCCTTATGGTGGGGAGACCGTTCGGGCCTCCTCGTGTCAGTATCTGAGTTTCTTTTCATGTATTGTTTGGTGGTGGGTGGTCTTGTGCAGAACCAGCTAATCCTATGTTCTTCCTCCTAAGTAAATGTTGAGATTGGAGTACACCCAACGATTTCATTGGAATAAAATAATAGGGGTAAGTCTCAGAGGTGATTTAAGTTCGTTTGTTCCTTGGTTGAAATTGATGGTTTGGGTTCTACTTGGTGACAGTTAAGGTGACCATGTTTTAAGGATAAGTTGTGTGTCATGGGTTTTTGTTGTATATTCGAATCGATCAACTGGAGGCACTTAAACTTTTGGTGGGGGTGACACAAAAGAAGTTTTATCTTTGGGTCTTGATCTTATTGTGGATTTCTGAGGGTGGAAAGCATTATGGTGGGGAGAATTGTCACACCCTGACCTAACTATTATTTTATTTTATTATTTCCATTGAATTTTAAAATTTTTGTTGAGGTTCAGGTTAAATCCCGAAAGAGATTTTGGAGTTTTTTCAAAAAAATGCGCGTTTTTTAGTTGACGTCATTGGGTGCATGGGTAGAGCGCGTTTTAAAAACCCTGCACAGCTCCGCCCATGCATCTGCATGATCCTCCTACTTCTAGAAAAATTAAAATGGGTAAATATTTTATTATTACTAATAATTTTATAATTTTTATAAAAAAATGAAATGATAAATATTATTGTTATAATTAAAAATACTATTAATATTAATTTAATTATTAATAAAATGGTTCTAATATTATTTTTATTAAAAATGACATAACTGTCATTATTTTCACCATTTAAAATTATTATCAATTGTGTGGGTTGACCATGTAGTTGCACAACATTTAAAATGAATCGAAACAATTAATGATGATAAAAATATTATTAGTGTTGCATATAATAATAATATTATTATTATTAACTTTGTTCTTGTTTCTTTTTGTAATTACAAAAATTATTATTATTATTATTATCATTATTAAATATTTTTTTATTATTATTAAGTGTATTATTAATATTATTGTCACTAATGTTATTATTATTATTATTATGGATTAAAGTTATTATTATTATTATTATTATTATTTAGTATTATTATTTTTAGGAGTTATTTTTATAGATCAATATTTATTTTATTATATTTATTGGTTTTTGTTTTACTTTTGTTTTACTTTTTATTTTATTTTATTCTATTTATTTTTTTTCCCTAACCTTTCTCACCTAGGGTTTTATTCATCTCCCATAGCCCCTTTGCGCACCGCACTTTCCCCCTATTTACTCTTCCTCGTGGCACCTACACCCATCGAGGTCCCTTGTAGAACCCTCTCAGCCAGACCACTACTCTCCTCTCCTGGCTTTCAGTCTCACACCCCCTCCGTTCCTGTTTCCACACTCTTCACCAGGCACCTCCACCACCATATATCCTCATTCCCAGCCTTTTCTGTCTAACATCGGTGCAACGTCCCTCCATCCTGGTACCACCTTCCTTTTATTCCCCCCAAGCTCCGCTCGCGCCTCCCTTGGCCCGCCTTACCGGCAGCGACCGTGCCTCCCTCAACGTCGGATCTCCCCCAGCCCTACACTGGTCGTCCAACCCGCTCCCTCCTTCCCCGAGCCAATGTGCCCCCCTGCTCTCCAGTGGTTTCCAGCTTTCCCCCTTCTCCCCCCTTCTCTTACCCATAGCGCGCAGCCCCTTGGTGTGGTCTCCTTGTTGTGCGATCCTTCTCCCCGGCGAAGCTCCCTCCTCTCATGCCTTTTTTTCCCTTCTTTCCCCTTGGTATAGGATTTCCTTAGTGAGTTTGATGTTTTTTCCAAACCCTAAATGCTAGGGGTTATTATATTGATTCAATCCCTCAATTTTGGGTTTTTTTTATTGTGTAGGGTTTAATTATGCTTCTAGAGCATACCGTTGAGGTGCGGATGTGATCGATCACCGGTTTTGGGCGTGCGTTTCCATTCTGCCTTAGGTTGAGGTATGATCCCCTTTGCATGTTACCTTTAAATTTATTATTTCACTGAATTATTATTTTATCACTACCCTTAGTTGATAATTAGTTATTTGGTATATTTTTTATAGTCAATCATTGTGGTATGCGGTGTTTAGGTTCTGTTTCTTTGGTCATTTTGGCGTAAATTGTTAAGTAGTGCACTCCCTTTTTATTTAAGAATTTTCTAGCTGGTTTTTCAAGAGATTGGTAATTTTTTTTAAGCATGTTTTGGTCTTAGAAGTATAAATGTGATGTTTAATTTGGTGATTGAACTTCCTCGAGTGGACTTTTGGATTACAGTTTCTAAAGCGGTGTGTGTATGGTTTCAAAATGGATTTTTATGTGTGGTGTATTTTTATTATGTTGTGCAATTAGTTTATTCAATTGTGTAAGTCATGAATTTTCTATTCAGGTATGTTGGGGATCTACTTTTGGTCATAAAAGATGGTTTAATGGGGGTTCTAATCATGTAAAGCTGTGAGATACCTTTTGAAAATTGTTTTATAAATTTTAAAGTGGTTTAGTAAATAGTGTCAATGGTGCGAGTTGTGATTTGAAAACATGTCGAGGTGGTTATTTTGCTTTGTTTTCTCATTTGGATTGTTTTAATTCAGTCTTTGTGTAATTTTAGTTATTTTGTGTTTGTTGCAGCGTGTTTTCAAGGTAACCCTACGATATTGCGGTCATCAGCTTGCGCTTTCTTGTACGCCTGCGCGAGGTGTGTCGCACCATTATGTTTGGACAACGAGCCAAGGTAGGTCCCCCACTGCACTTTCCATTAAATTCAGAATTTATTAATTTCTTTATATTTTATTAATTTTAATAAATTAGAAATAATATAATATAATTAATTTTTAAATGATTATTTGGTGTGAAAAGAGTTGTTTATTTTATAAACGACACTTGAGATATTTTCTTGATGAACGGACACCCAGTAGTGAAAGAATGCCTATTTTTCCTTTAAACATAATTCACGGAATTTCAAATGTAGTTATGGTTTATTGATAAATGGTTTCTTTTGAAGTGTGAACAAATGTTTTGGTTCTCTTGAGAAATGAGGATTTTCTTTAAAATTGGTGAAGGCTCATTTGGTACTTTAATAAAATAAATTATTTTGGAAAAATATCTTTAGGGTGACTCAGAGGTGATATTTGGTGTACGTTGACTACATGATTTTTGTATGATGTTTTTTATACTTTATTGACTTTTTTGACTCACCCCTTTCCTTTTTATTATATGTGTTGACATGGGAACTTCGCATAGTGAGCGAATCTTCTAAGAACAATTACTGCACTAGTTTAGATCGCGCACTGGCTAGTGGCCCTTAGTACGGATAATACTCTGATAGGGGATTGGGCCCCTCGGTTAGGCTAGGTAGGGTGATACCAGCATTTGGGTGTTATGACGTCATCGAGAGTAGGCATTCCTTCAGGATGAGTCATGTGTATGGTACGTTCAGGATTGTTCACAAGCTCCTAGGTTTGACCCATGTTTTCTTTAGTGTTTATTAGTATGTGGTGGATGATTGATAGGTTTAGTTCAGTTTCTAGACCTTGTGTGTCACTTTTTCCATTTCCCTTAGTGTGTGTTGTGTGTTGTGTGTGGTTTTCCTTTTAACTAACAACTAAAATTTGGATTTCTAAACTGTTCACAAAAAAATGTTTTAAAATTCAATGCACCTGTTCCTTTCAAACATTAAACTTTTTTTGAATTAAAAAGAGAAATGTACTATTATTTGTTTTAAAAAATAAAGTGTGTGTGTGGAAACTCATATTTTATATAATTTAGTTCAAACCTGGAATTAGTAAATTCTTTATTTAAAGGTAGTGCATTGGGAATAGATATCGGGCTAGCCTACTGAGTTTTAATACTCACGCCTATATTGTTTTCCTATTTTTAGTTTCTTTTGAAGGTTTGACTCGAGCTTTCTCATCGTGGGAGAGAGTTAGTTGTGGTTTTGTGAGCAAATATTGGGGTCATGAGGAGTTTTGGTTGTGGTCAGGTTAGTTTGTTAGTGTTGGTCATTCTTTCTTTTTGTGTTGTTTATTTAATTTGTGTTGTTCTATTTTATTTCTGTGGATTTATTTATTTTCATTGGTCAAAATCATTCCCTCTTGCTCTTTTTTGATGCCCTGGTGCTTGTCGCTATCCTAGGAGGATCGGGAATGCCTCTCAGGCCATGTCGCAGACCGGCCCAGGTTATCAGTTCAGGGTCGACTCGGGTTGGTTCGTGACACTACCTCCTTCCCAAGATCTGACAGATGGGCTTCGTATGGCCCAAGTCTACTGGATGAGGTCATCGAATCTTCTTTTTGTATTAATTAACCAATATCACTTGTATTTATAAACAATAATTGTAATGTTAAGAGTTTATTTTCCAACGTTCATATTGACCAATGATCATATAGCAGTTGAAACCCAACGGTATCACTTCATTAATTAAAGGATATAGTTTTGTGGAGTATAAAATGAAATAACACACAAATTTAGGAATCAAATATTATTCAAAAGTTCAGGTCGTTACACTTTCTTCCTCACACCCTCTTCTGGGTTCTTACCTCTTGAGTGTATCCAGGCAGTCTATAATGGATTGAGACTTACCATAGTCCAAGATCATTCAGGAAAGGGTTTGTTGTTGATGAAATTCCTAGGTGTTTATAGGTTAGGATTGTTTTCCCAAGTGTCTTTAGGATGAGGCTCGTGATTCTTCGGGTGAGAGGTTTGGTTATTGTGGCCCAAGTGTTTGTGGGTAGAAATGTGTGTGGTTTGAGGCCCAAGTGTGTATGGTTAGGTTGTAGCAGTGGGACTATGTATGGGAAGAGTGGCACTGTCAAGACATTATCCATTAGGAATGAGAAATTAACCTGTGGGAAAGTGGTACGGGGTACCCAAATGTCTATGTGATTATACTACTACTTTACTTGATTTGCATTATTTTGGTGAGCATGCCTTGGTGAGGCTGGGCTGGTTAGTACTCCTTAGTAGGTGCTTTGAGGTTCTACTATTTTCTCACAGGGACATTAGTATGTTCCCCCACTTGTGCACATGCAGCATTATGTTGGACCCTCTATGCTATAGTAATTTTCATAATCACAAATAATGTCAATCTACAGATTCTACTATTTCATACCATTTAATATCTCTAAGTAAATAAATTATATCATACAGTACAATATATTTTAATAAGTCAATAAACTATATTTATGATTAAATATGTTTTCAAGTGTATATTTACATGTATATTTGGATGTCACTTAATCTAGTAGTGTTCTGTGTAAGATAGACACTTCATAAGTTTCTCAAAGTCCCTGGCACTGATAGTTCAATCGACACACCGATGTTCGACACACCAATGTTCGACACACCGATGTTCGACACACTGATGTTCGACACACCGATGGATGACACACCAATGTTCGACACACCGATGTTTGACACACTGATGTTCGACACACCGATGGATGACACATCAATGGAAGACACACAGATGGATGACACACTGATGGATGACACACCGATGGACGACACACCGATGATCGACTCACCAGTGAAAACTCACTGATGCTGATAAACCGATGCTAACAAACTGATGACAGACCAATGATGATAGACCGATACTTATGAATCACCAATAGTTATAAATAATTGTTTCAAATTTATTAATTTAAATTTATTTCTAACAATAATATTTAGAAAAATTAAAGTTTATGACATTATTTAATGTTGTATGTAGAACTATACATAGAGAGTATGAGGTACATGCACGTGGGGAGATCTTCATACCTACTGGACCTTAAATTATAAAAGGATTACAAGCTCAACCTTAAAATTTCTAGAACTTGAAGAAAAATAAAGGCAGACTATTTGAATGTGTGAAACATTGAAAATAGAAGAACTCGAAGCTTGAGTACACAAGAAGTTTAATATTATAAGAAACAATGTATTGAAGCTCTCTAAACATCCTAACATAGAAGAGATGAATCTTTTCACTCCTGGAAGCTAGAGTAAAGAGGCTGTGATACTCTGTTCTGAAGCCAACTTCTAGAAGAGGACTCAAATATCATTTTCACTACATCCATTGAGTCTAGATCTTTACTGCACAACACATAGAAATTTCTAAGCTCTATTATTCTTTTACAACTCTATTATGATCTTATGTTTACTTTTTGAGAAGTGTGTGCATCTGTTTGTTTCACACACACTGTCTCCTAATAATAACTAGATGATACTAAAATATCCTCACACTCAATATCTTTTTACTCTTGTATCCCACATGAAACAGTGGAAGATATCTTGTGTGGTCTATTTGTTATTTTTCCCATGAATAAATATGGTAGAGGTCAAGTGTGACCTGGACAACCCTATTTTTTGTTGGGAACCCCAATCCAGGGTGTGGATCAAAAGTTTATTAATATAAATTCCTTGGTGGTAGGTGATCACCAAGTGGAGAGTTCTAAGCCTCAACTTGAGATTGAGCCTCTTTTTTTTATCCGATGTGTAGTTTTTCTTTTGTTTTAATCTGATCTGTTTTTAATTAATTTCAAATTAAAATAAATTTAACTTTGATAGTTAGTTTATAAAGTGTTTATATTTGTTTTGAATCAGTATATTAGTTTCAAAAGTTTGAATAATATTTAGATTTGTAAAGCTGATAACTAATCAATCTTCAGAGAAATTAATTGAACATTCAGAAATTTTATAAATTCACTACAAACTGACTTTGATTATATTTTAATTGGGGAATATTCTTGTAAAGAACCAATTTTAATAGAAATTTTATAAATACTCAATTTACCCCCCCCCCCTCTTGAGTGATCTACTCCGACCAACATTTGGTATCAGAGGCATTAAAATTATTGTCAGTTTTCAAATCTTGTCAACTGTGATTATAGTTGTTTTTCAAATACCTCAAAATTTCTGTTATTTATAAATTTTTATCACTTTGAAATTATTTTAAAATCTATATCATGGATAATATATTAGAAGGGGCTTCTACCAATAGACCACCTTTCTTTAATGAAACTAACTATGCTCAGTGGGAGCTTAAAATGAAAATACATATAGAAAGCATGGGATTTGAAATATGGACTGCTATTGAAAGTAAATATGAAATTCCTGAAACTACAAGAAACAATTGGTATGAACCTATCAAGACTGCCTATAACAATAATTGTAAAGCAATGAATGCTTTGTACTGTACACTAGGTAATTAAGAGTTTAATCGTATTTCTACTTGTAAAATTGCACATGAGATTTGGGACACTCTGTCTGTTTCTCATGAGGGAACATCTAATGTTAAAGAAATGAGATTAGATACTTCTACTATTAAATATGACAACTTCAGAATGAATCCTGATGAGTCTATCTCTGGTATGTATCTCGGTTTCAATGAAATTGTGAATACCATGATTTCTTTAGGAAAATAAGTAACAACCAAAGAGTACATTATAAGGATTCTGCGATGCTTACCAAAAAGATGGCATGTGACATCTGTGTCTATTAGGGAATTGTGCGAAATTGATAAGATTCCAATGAAAGAGTTTATTGGAAAATTAATGATGTATGAAGAGGAATTTAAGGTAAATCAAGAAGAGGATGAACCCAAAAGAAAGTTTGTAGCTTTCAATACAACTACATCTAAAATTAAATACAAGGATAGAGTTTAAGCTGCTATTGAAAGCTCCAACAGTGAAGAAGTAGCTTCAGACAGTGATGAATAAATGGCCTATCTTGCTAGAATATTCAAGAAAATTTATAGGAAAAAGAAGTTTTTCAAAATTCCAAATTATAAAGGAAATTGTGATAACAAGGGAAATTGGAAAAAGGATTGGAAAATAAATGATAAGTCAGAAGAGATAATCTGCTACAAATGTAAAAGGAAAGGACATGTCAAGGATGACTGTTTGAAAATGAAATACAAGAAAAAGTATTAAAATAAGTATAAAAAGTATAAGAAAGCAATTAAGGACACCTGGAGTGCCTCTGAGGATAGCTCAAGTGAATCTGTTTCTTCTCAAAATGATAAAGATGATATGGATAATATGTTTTTTATGAAAAACACAACTGAGGTAACCTTAGACTCTCCTATACATAATTCTTATTATTTTAAAAATGAGTCTGAGAATATGAAAAATGATGAATTATATGAATAATACAACATGCTAGAAGAAACATGTAATGAATTGAAAGATAAGTATAAATATTTTAAGAAACAACATGCTCTTACTATGACTGTTAAATAAGAACTTACAACTGAAAAAGAGAAAAATGCTCAACTGCTCAAGGAGAATAATGAGTTAAAAATGTCTAATGAGCAATTGAAGAAATATTTAGAAAATTTCACTAATGGTAAAAATACACTTACTAAAATTATTGGTAAACAAATAGCTCCTATGTATACTTCTGGGATAGAATATAAACCATGTCAAAAGAGTTTATCCAAATCACATTTTGTAACCAAATCTGGAAAATCTGCTACTTTTTTCAAAAACCAGAATTTTGTTGCAAGTTCCAGTTCCAATAATTCTTTTACTGCATCCAATTCTTCAGGACCAAACAGAGTCTATTTTTCAAATACTCTATATTCTTCATATAGGAAGTCCATAAGTCAATTGTGGGTTCCTAAATCTTATATCGCTAATGAATGTGGACCCAGACAAATATGGGTACCAATATCATTTCTTGGATGAACTGTTTTGTAGGTAAACTGCCTAAAGAGATCCTGTAAAAATATATGGTACTTGGATAGTGGATGTTCAAGTCATATGACAGGGGATTATTCAAGATTTAAAAGTATTATTAATATTGATGGAGGACATGTCACATTTGGTGACAATGGTAAAGGAAAAATCATCGTCCTAGGCCAGATTGGTAACCCTAACTCTATTTCAATTTCTAAAGTACTTTATGTTTATGGATTAAAGTATAAACTACTCAAAAAATATCAATTGTGTGATGATGGATTTAATATTAAATTAAAAAATCATTCATTCCATTTTTTTATGCCAATAATAACTTAGTATTTACTACTTTTAGAAATGATAATGTATATGTTATAAATCTAGACACACTAGCCTCACACAATGTCTCTTGTCTAAATTCCTTTCACAAAGAGTCTTGGATCTGGTAGAGAAGACTAGGACATTACAACATACACTCTCTTAAGAAGTTAACTAGAAAAGTTTTAGTTAAAGACCTACCCAAATTAGATTTTCCAGATAACAAGGTGTGTAATCCTTATCAAAAAGGAAATAAACATAAAATCTCTTTCAAACCAAAGAAATAAGTAACTACTTCTCAACCTCTTGAGTTGGTTCACATGGATTTATTTGGACCATCTAGAGTTTCAAGTCTCAATGAGAAGCACTATTTTTATGTTCTTGTAGATGATTTCTCTAGTTGCACCTAGACCTTTTTCTTAGCTCACAAGAATGAAGCATGTTCTCACTTTACCAAGTATGCTAGGACTATAGAAAATATTAGTGGACTTAAGATTAAATCCTTAAGAATTGATCATGGCCATGAGTGTGAGAATCAATATTTTGAAGCTTTTTTCTCAAAAAATGTCTACAGTCATAATTTCTCTACTCCTAGTACACCTCAACAAAATGGTGTGGTAGAAAGAAGAAAAATAACCCTACAAGAAATTGCCCGAACTATTCTTAATGAATATGACCCGCCCATTTATTTCTGGGCTGAAGCTATTAATACAGCTTGTTACATAATAAACAGAGTCTTAATCAGACCCATCATTAAGAAAACTCCTTATGATTTGTGGAATAATAGGAAACCCAAAGTAAGTTATTTTAAAGTTTTTGGATGTAAAGTTTATATTCTAAACACTAAAGATAATTTAGATAAATTTTCCTCCAAAAGTGATGAAGAAATATTTCTTGAATATTCTCCATCAAGAAAAGCCTATAGAGTCTTTAATAAGAAAAAAAAATGTGTGTAGGAATCTGTACATATCAAGTTTGATGAAACATATACACATGAGCCCAAGACTTCACTAGAAAATATTGAAGAGGATATGTCCAATCTGGACATTAATGATAAAATCTCAAATCATCATGTGAAGGAATCTGTGAAAACTTCCAATTCTGTAAATTCTCCAAATCCTAACTGTTATGAACCAGATCAACTTGATCAACCTAAAATAACAAGTCCTACCTTTTCTAGACCAACAAGGACCCTTAAAAATCATCCCTTAGATGTTGTTGTTGGAGATTTAGATAGAGGAACACAAATGACAGCTTCCTTGAGAAACCAGGTTGAATATTAAGCTTTCTTGTCACAACTTGAAATTAAAAATATCAATGATGCAATCAATGGTGAATTTTGTTTTATAGCCATGAAAAAAGAACATAATCAGTTTGAAATAAATAAAGTTTGGAAACTTGTAGATAGACCAAATGATACTTTGACCATAATAACCAAATGGGTGTTTAGAAATAAAGTAGATGAAGCTTTAAATGTAGTTAGAAACAAAGCTAGATTGGTTGTACAAGGATATAATCAAGAAGAGGGAATTTATTAGGAAGAGACCTTTTCACCAGTAGCTAGACTTCAAGCAATTAGAATCTTACTTGTCTATACAGCACACTTGGATTTTAAAATTTACCAAATGGATTTCAAAAGTGCATTCTTAAATTTTTATATAATTGAGGGTGTTTTTATTGAACTAACCCCAGGTTTTACAAATCCACTTTTTCCAAATCAAGTGTTCTAATTATCTAAATCTTTATACGGTTTGAAACAAGCTTGAAGAACCTGGTATGAAAGGTTGGGTAAATTTTTTATTTCTAAAGGCTTTATAAAAGGACTTACAGATCCTACTTTATTTATAAAAAAAATTTAAAAATAAGTTTTAATAGCTCAAATATATATAGATGATATTATCTTTGGATATTTTAAAAATTATTTATATAATGATTTCTCAAAAATAATGAAAACCTGAGTTTGAAATTAGTTTGATGGGTGAACTTAAATATTTTCTTGGATTTCAAATATTTCAAAATAAAGTAGGTATTATTATAAATAAAAGTAAGTACACTAAAGATATTTTGAAAAGATATGTATTTGATAGCATTAAGATTAGTGAAAACCCTATGAGTTCTACATGTAAGTTAGATTTTGATGAAAATGGAAAATCATTTGATCAAACTGCTTACAGAGGAATGATAAGGAGTTTGTTGTACTTAATTGCTAGTAGGCCAGATATTATGTTTAGTGTGTGTATGTGTGAAAGATTTCAAGCAAACCCAAAAGAGTCACATTTAAATGTTGTTAAAAGAATTTTCAAATACCTCAAGTATACAACTAATTTAGGATTGTTCTATCCTAAAGGACAACCTTTTGATTTAGTTAGCTATTCAGATGATGAATTTTGTGGATGTAAGTTAGATAAAAAAGAGTACCTCTAGAACATGTCACTTTTTGGGAAAGTCTCTAATATCATGGTATAGTAAAAAGCAAAATTTAGTTGCATTATCAACTGCTGAAGCATAATACATTGCTGCTGGTAGTTGTTGTGCACAAATTCTGTGGATAAAACACACTTTATTAGACTATGTATTTCAATTTAGACACATCCCCATAAGATGTGACAACACAAGTGATATTAAAATTTCTAAGAATCAAATTTCTCATTCTAGAACAAATCATATTGATGTAAGACATCACTTTTTGAGAGATCATTATCAAAAGGTGATATAACTCTAGAGTTTATTGGAACTGAGCATCAGCTTGCTGATATCTTCACTAAATCCATAAACTCTGAGAGAATTAACTACATAAAACATGAAATAGGAATGATAAATCTCTAAATTACTGAAAATTATCCTTGAAACCAATCCTTGAAACTGATCCTTAAAATATATCCTTAAAACCAATCCTTGAAACCAATACTTGAAACCAATCCTTGAAACCAATCCTTGAAACCGATACTTAAAACTGATCCTTGAAACTGATCCTTGAAACCAATCCTTGAAACTGATCCTTGAAACTAATCCTTAAAACTGATCCTTGAAATAAGTCCTTGAAACTGATCCTTGAAACCAATCCTTGAAACAGATCCTTGAAACAGATCCTTGAAACAGATCCTTGAAACCAATCCTTGAAACCAATCCTTGAAACTGATCATTGAAACTAATCTGTAAAACTGATCCCATGAAACTGATCACTTGAAACCGATCGTGTAAAACTGATTCTATAACACTGATGTATTTAAGGACTCTTTTATAATTTTGTCTATTTTAAATAAAACAATGATGTTTTGTGTTCTTTTTTTTCGCATTTAAATTTTATGCTTTACGATTTAAAATCCCTAAATGATATAATAAGTTAGATCCATTCCGACCTTTCACCTTCCCTCTGCCGTAAAACCTTGAACCCTTTGTCACTCTATCTCTTGAACCTCGACCTTTCAACCACTTTGAAATCCAAATCTTCATAAATGGAAAGAATTAAGTGATCAATGGAAGAGTTGAGCAAATATTCATCGTCTAAACATCAGAAGGGTGAGTCCATTGGGACTATGAAACCAAGTTTGGAATGCCGAGTGGTTACAGTTGAGAAAGAAGTGTCTGTTGAGTGGATTCTGTTAAGAAAGTTTTTTTTGTTGAGAATACTGGAATCTCAAGGGTGGCTGAGATGGTTCTCAAACAATGAAAGGCCTTATTATCCCCAGCTAGTACATGAGTTTTATCGACATTTGAATATATCCCTAGATAGAGTATAGGAAGCAAGGATGAAGTCAGTTGTGAAGGGAAATGAGATATCTTTTTCGTCTAAGTAATGGGATGAGTGCTTGGAGATGCCTCATGAAGGTGTCTATGTTGATTATCTGGGTAATATTCCACCTTCCTCTGATTTATTTTCATATGAAGATGCTCTGAAGGAGCTGATTGGAAGTGGATAGTCTAGAAGGACTACTGATAGTGAATTCTATGGAGAGGAAAGGTTACTTTTTAAGTTTATACAACATCAAATCTTCCCAATGAAGAGATATTTATCTATTGTGAAGTATCGGGATGTATTCCTGATCTATCTGTTGAAAAATGGGATAAAGGTGAACTTTTGCAGGTATCTAATGGTGCATGTTTCTGATATGATAAATCCATCAAAGAAGGCAACATGTTTGTACTATCTTCGGATGATCTCTTCTATGTTAAAGAAGTTGGGATGTGTGGAACATAGAGATGAAGTGATAAGTGAATGTAGTGGTTTTTGCCTTCAAAAAGATATTTTCAAGAGAATGAATATCTTTTGGAACCCATAGAAAAAATGTTGGGTGGGAGATGGGGAAAGGATGTATGAGGATTTCAATCTGATTGACCAGCCTACCAGACCAAAGGATCAAGTTGATCTAGGCCTCAAACCAGGAGAGGAACCTATTTATTTTGATGAGGAAGCTAAGGCTGAGTTTCCAAGGGAAGAAGGATCTCTTTTTTATGATAGGAGTGATCCTGATACTACTGAAAGCCCCAAAGATATGTCTTATGGACCTACTAGTCTACCTTTGGATTTACCCTTAAGAGAACCTTTGTTAGGTGATTAGGATGAGGAAGAGACTGAGGTTACTGGAGTTGAAGGATATGTAATCAAATCAGATGAGGAGTCTGGTGGTGATGATGATGATGATGAGGGAAATGATTATCATGTCAATGATTCTTTAAAATTGGGACAACAAGTAGTTGACAGATCCAGTGAGGAATCTGTACATGGAGCTGCTAACGGTGATGATCCTGTTGAACATGAGGTTGTCTATCATGGAGATTCTAGTCATGAGGAAATATATCCCTATCCTAATGCTGAAAATCAGGAAATAATTCAGGAGTTGAATGAACTAATGGCTGGTGGGCATGAGGAAGAGGTTGAGGATCAGGTGGATCAGATTTAGGAAGTTCCTAGAGAAGTTGAAGTGGATGGAGTACATATATAACTACAAGTTTAGTTGGTACCTATGCCCAGAAATGTTATTATGGATAGAGGATAGGATAAAGAAGTAGATTAAGATGAAGGTGTACCTGAGCCTCAGGGCAGAAGAGTCAGGATTGACACTATTGAGCCAAGAGACTAGACCTGTACTCGAGAGTGGAATAATGATCCAGGATACATTCTATTTAGGTTGGAATATGACTCTAATGAGGAGAGAGTGCCTCCTCCTCCTGCTTCACAAGCCCAAGCTAAAGCAGAACCTCTTTCACCTATTCCACCGGTTGAACCTCCAGTAGATGAGCCATTAGCATAGACAGTACCTAGTGACTATGTCACTAAGGCTGATTTTGAGCTTTTAAAAATGATCTTTGTGAGTCAGTGAGATCCTCAGTTGGATCTAGAAGTTAATCCTCCACTTCAATAGGTATTTCATATGCATATGCATCAAAGATTTAAATTATGGTGATCCCGGAGATTCAACCAAATCTCATTACCACAGCTAAAACCATCATTAGATATAATACCTTGCTGAGAGAAGAAGTAGGGAATATGACCAATGGTTTAAATTATCTAACCTCTAATTTCAAGACCTCCTTTAGTGATTTAATAGAAGTTATTATAAACTTGGTGACTCATCTACTAAGTGTAGATCTGAAGAAGTTGAAATAGGAGCTTGGAAAATGATTACTGGTCTATCTAGTTCTAGAGGTGGGAAAAGTGATGTTGCTGATTTGAAATCTCTCAATGTTGTGATCAGAGAGGAAATTCAGAATATTCAGAGTGATTCAGACAAAGAAACTCTTGAAAAGGTACATAGAAATATAGACCTTGTGTACAATATGGTAAGGCAGTGCACAAATGAAGCCTCTACTTCTCATAAATAGATTAGAGAGAAAGTAGATAAGTACTTTACTAAGATCTATACCAAGAATTATCTCATCAATAGCTTCAAGTTTTTAGCAGAAAATCTAAAAATTCCTCTAGTAATAGAAGCCTTCAAGAAGAAAGTGACTCAATTGAATAAGTTTACCCCTCTTCTAAATAAATTCATGGAGAATAAGGATGACTTTGAGAAGGCCATTCAATATGATGGTGAAATCATCAATGATTTCATCAAGCTCCTAAAGTCGTATCTACATGTTCAAGATGAGGAAATTTTGGTTCCTCCAACTACTTCCATTGGCACTAACTCTCGGTCTCCTACTCTAATGATTATATATCAGCCTCTTTCCAAGATTCGTCCAGTCATTACAGAGTAATCTCTCAGCCGCGTGTTGTCAGAAAGTCAGCCTAGCCTTGCAGTAAATGTCCCTATAGGTGTTGCCTTGATTGGTGTTATCTTTAGACCACCTCTTCCCTCTGCCACTCCCAAACCTTCTGATCCTCCTCCTAATCCTTCAGATAAAGGAACATCCCCTCAGAATCCAAACCCTTAGTGGTGGATTGTGTCTTTGATAGGGATTTGTCTCTTTATTTTGTTGACTATACTCCTTTGCCTCTTAATGGAAATCCTTTTTGTCATCTCTATGTATCTCATTTTCTTTATTATATTTCTCTTCTTTCTTTCTCCTTTTATTTTTTTGATAAACCCAAAAGGGGGAGAAAAGGCATACATTATTAATTTCAAGGGTAGAAACTCGGCATAGGACACATGGCATGTACTCAACATAATCTATATAAATATATTTTCTCTGATCTAGTAATTGAGGGGAGATTTTTTTTAAAAACACACACCAGGGAAAGCTTTAGTTATATTGAATAATCACATTTAGTAGTATGCTAAGTCAAGTTATTATTATTTATTAACTTTATAAGTATGCCATAATTTTTGATTATCAAAAGGAGGGAGATTGTTGGACCCTCTATACTATAGTAGTTTTCACAATCAAAAATAATTTCAATCTAAAGATTCTACTATTTCATGCCATTTAATATCTCTAAGTAAATCAATTATGTCATATAGTAAAATATATTTTAATAATTCAGTAAACTATATTTATGCTTCAATATGTTTACAAGTGCATATTTACATGTATTTTTGGATTTCACTTAATCTAGTAGTGTTCTATGTAAGACAAACACTTCATAAGTTTCCCAGAGTCCCTAGCACCGATAGTTCAATCGACACACCAATGTTCGACACACCGATGTTTGACACACCGATGTTCGACACACCGCTGTTCAACACACCGATGTTCGACACACTGATGTTCAACACACCGATGGACAACACACCGATGTTCAACACATAAATGTTCGACACACCTATGTTCGACACACCAATGTTCAACACACTTATGTTTGACACACCGATGGATGACACATCGATGGACGACACACCGATGCACGACACACCGATGGACGACACACCGATGGATGACACACCGATGATCGACTCAATGGTGAAAACTCACTGATGATGACAAACCAATGCTGACAGACCGATGAAAGACTTATGATGACAGACCAATACTTATGACTCACCGATAGTCATAAATAACTATTTCAAATTTATTAATTAAAATTTATTTCTAGCGGTCATATTTAGAAAAATTAATGTTTCTGACATTATTTAATATTTTCTATAGAACTATCCATAGACAGTACGAGGTACATGCACATGGGGAGATCTTCATGCCTACTGGACCTTGAAGTATAAATGGATTACAATCTCAACCTTAAAATTTCCGGAACTCGGAGAAAAAGAAATTCATACAGTGCAAATGTGAGAAATATTGAAAATAGAAGAACTCAAAGCTTGAGTACACAAGAAGTTTAATATTACAAGAAATAATGTACTGAAGATCTATGAACATCCTAACCTCAAAGAGATGAATCTTTTCACTCCTGGAAGCTAGAGTACAGAGACTAAGATACTCTATTCTGAAGCCAACTTCCATAAGAGTAATCAAATATCATTTCCACTACATCCATTGAGTCTAGATATTTACTGCACAACACATAGAGATTTCTAAACTCTATTCTTATTTTATAACTCTTTTTTGATCTTATATTTACTTTTTGAGCAGTGTTTGTATCTGTTTGTTTCACACACACTATCTCTTAAGCATAACTGGAGGATACTAAAATATCCTCACACTCAATATCTTTTTACTCTTGTATCCCATGTAGAATAGTGGAAGAGATCCTATGTGATCTGTTTGTTAGTTTTCCCATGAATAACTATGGTAGAGGTCAAGTGTGACTTAAATAGCCATGTGTGTTGTTGTGAACCCTAATCTAGGGTGTGGATCAAAAGTTTATTAATATAAACTGCTTGGTGGAAGGTGATCACCAAGTGGAGAGGACTATGTCTCAGCTTGATACTGAACATCTTGTTTTTATTCGCTGTGTATTTTGTCTTTTGTTTTAATCTGATCTATGTTTAATTCATTTAAAATTAAAATAAATTGAACTTTGATAGTTAGTTTAGAAAGTGTATATATCTGTTTTGAATCAGTATATTAGTTTCAAAAGTTTGACTAATATTTATATTGGTAAGGCTGATAACTAATAAATCTTCTGAGAAATTAATTGAACATTTAGGACTTCTATAAATTCACTAAAAACTGACTTTGATTATATTTTAATTGGGATATATTCTTTTAAAGAACCAATTTTAACAGAAATTTTATAGATAATCAATTCACCCCCCTCTTGGGTGATCTACTCTGACCAACACTTTAGTTTCCCTAATGAGTAAACTTTTATGCTCACCCTACGTATATAAAACTATTTTCAGGTTTCTAGGATGAATTTGAGGATCGTACTGAACTTTACTAGCTTAGGCATCAGGATTAGTTGTTGTCTTTGTTTCCTTGTTCTTTTCTTTTGGTACCCTACCTTTGTATTTTTCATTGTACATTGTATCATCTTTACTTATGAACATGCATGTGGGAATGGATTTTGAATTTACATTTTCTTTTAGTATTTGGAGTTTTTTTAGATTTACCATCTTATATCTAGCTCTTGCCCTATAAAAAGGGTAATGTATTCCATTTTTTGTGTGAGATTATATACCCTTGGTGCTAGTCGCCACTCTGAGTCCTATTGAAAGTGGGACTCGGGGGGGTCATTATCTCTCCTTCATCTTGAAGAATGAAGAGTCTGGTAGTTTGTTGTCCCTTCCCTCATCTTGGAGAAGGTGGGTCGTGACATATAGGTACATAAGAAATGCCTCACATGTTAGTGATATTCCTACTCAGTGCTATTCATTAGCCCCTAACCTATTAGAGGCAGGCTTAAAGTGTCATGGCATGGGCCCCACTGGGATGGGTCATGATAGTTGATGGATTATTTTCTATAAGAACCCACACAACCTATCAAGAAAGATACCATATCCAAGAAAATATAAATGATTCATGAACAAACAATCACATAACTCAATAAAATCCTAATACATGAACAAAAATCAGAGTACAAAGGAAAATAAATAATGTTCCAAGGCTAAGACTCCAAATAGAAATACATCTACACAAAAGTGGTACCATCCCAGACCAAGATGAAAACACTTCCCATCTTTAACTTCAGAAATCAAACCATGATGTCAAGGATCACCACTAGAGAAGTACAAAACATGACCCATCCCTATATCTCAGTAGCGACATCTAAAAATACACCAAAGTGCCAAAGCAGGGGGTGAATATATAACTTAGTAGGATTCCTCAAATGACTTCCCAACACATGCCACTATAACAAGAACAGGTTGGCATATTTTATATAAAATAGAAAAAGAGAAGATAAATATTTTATATCAAAACCATAAGAAACTTTCATGGAAAACATTAAATAAATCTTTTCAAAAAAATCTTAGTATTTATCCTAATAATTCCAATTACACACTCATGCATGAAACCATGGACCTTCCTATACTCATGAGTGGTGAGTCATCGTGTCACTAATCCGTCACTCGTTGAGACAATTTGTCAGTGGTACTTCTGAACATGATCAGTCTCAAGTTTATATTTAATTGATGGTGGTACTTTTAATCATTACCCATCCCATATGAACATGAACACACACCAACACCTTTATTCCAAATTTCCAATAAAACATTTATTTAACCAAAATATCATCTTTCAAAACCCACCCTTTTTAAATCATATAAAATAGAGGTTTTCCAAATAAATTCCCACAAGATATTTTCAAAAAACATGAATATAGTTTAAAAAGGACCAATCCAACAAGTTCCAGAATGGTAGAGTGGTAGAGAATCCACCTACCTTGATTATGTTTGCACAAAGGATCTTAATAAATTATAAGGACCAACTTCTTCCTTCATTTACTCTATCAAAACCCAAGAATATCTCATTACCAAAAATCCAAACCCACAGACCTAGTCCTACCCACCGATCTAGGGTTCCAAGAGAAACAAACCAAGTAGATCCAAGATGAGAAAGGAGGAGACACTAACATTTGATTCTACAAAAAAACTATCAAATATTCATTTCAAATGGAGTTAGGATGTCGAAAATACCCGAAAATTTCCTAGGTTGGCCTTGGAAGTTAAGATGGAGAAGAGAATATTGAATGAGAAATATTACATCCACAGGCTGGGTAAAACTGGATGGGCCTGAAAGATTCATGATATGAAAGGGTTTAATGTTGTGAAATCCTCAAGAGGCCACTTACACTGATATTTTCATTTCCTCAACTTATTTTTTAAGAGATAAATTTAATGATGTGAATGGTTTTCACATCCTGCATGTCCCAGGAGAAACCATTCATGCTTTGAAATGTTCCACAAAATCTACCCTAAAAATTTCACAATATGAAACCCTTTCGTGACATAAATGTGTCCTAAAATTAAGGGTGTTAATTCTCCCTGCCATTGGTATTTTCACCCTTGGTAAGCTGGAAAAAATTAGGTCATTGCTCTTGTATAATCTTTTCTTGTTCCCATGTTTCCTCTTGAACTTGATCATGCTGTCATAGTACTCGCAACAAGGAAATAGATCTCCCTCAAAGGGTCTTTTCTTACCTTTCCAAAACCCATATCAGTTTATAGATAAAATTATCATCTAGCTCAGGGGTAACATGATCCCAATGTAGGTTTTGGGCCCAACGGAAGCATGTGATGGGTCATGATCAACTTTAATTTTTGTCATGATCGATGATCAATCCAAGATTTACATTATGATGAATGTCGTGATCAATGGAATTAAATTAAAGAAAACGTACAAGGGATAAAATTTCATAACCAGAGAGAGAATCATCAAATATTATTTTAATCAATTAAATAATTACCTTACATGAATTATTTCTTCATTGATGGATCTGAAAAAAGATCTATATTGTATCATCATTGTGTTGTAGGGGTCAAGAGCATATTCCCTCTAGCAGTGATCCACACATGTTCCACAAATATCTAAACATCATTGTAGGAATATATGGGTGCTAGAATGGTAGATAATATTTCTTGCATCATTTGAACTACTACAAAACATACCTTTAATAGTGATGACATTTATCAGATCTAGAAAAATTCGATGATAAAGTCTATCTTTATCTAAACTGATAAAGGAACCCCTTTATCAGTGCTAAAAAAGCACTGATAAATGGCAACCTTTATCAACACTTTTTTTAGTACTGATAAAAGGTAACCTTTATCAATGCTTTATTTTAGTGTTGATAAAATTTTACCTTTATCAACATTTTTTTAGAGCTCCTAAAGGTCCATAATAAAATGAAAAAATAAAAAAATAAAAATAAAATGAGAAATTTAAGAAAAATATGAAACATTTTATTAATTAAATAATTATTGATAAAAATGAATAAATTTAATATTCATATATATAGATTCTAAACATTAATAAATAGTATATATTAAATATAGATATATAAAATGAATAAGTAAAATATATATAAAATGTTAATTAAAAACATATTAATGTCTTATTCATTTTTAATATTGTTTTATTTTTCAATTTAACCTATATCAAATGCCATGTGTTTCATTTATTTCATGTACACACACACACATATATATATAAATATTAATGCATTTTTATAAATAAATGCACATATAAATATATTTACGCAATATATAGTAACACATACACCTAATATTTATATAATTTATTCAAATTTTAGTATATTTTATAATTTCATTATTTCATGATAAATTTAATATATATTATGTTTTCAATCAGTCAGTTTTATTTATTTTTTTAATACTATAGTTAGGGTATTCATTTTAATATTTTTTTTTTAATTTTATCATTTTTTATTATTTATTTTTATATATTTATTTACAATGTTTTAGCATTTTCAATATGTATTCATCCACTTAAAATATATATATATATATATCCATATTTTTTTAATAAATTATATTTAATTAATAAAACTTATCCATTTTTTCAATATTTTTAAATTGTACTCATTTTGAATTATTCAATTTCACTCATTTTTAAAATTCATGTGTTTAATATTATATATCGATTAATAATGTTAAAAATATATTTTTAAATAAATATTTATAAAAAAAAATGTATCTATTAATGTATATTTACTATATTTATAAATTTATATATTTATAATTATTATAAATAAATAATTATTATTTTTTAATAATTATTTATATAATTATAAATAAATAATTATATATATTTAAATAATTATAAATTTATAATAAATTTATTTAAATAGTTATAATTATAAAACTTTTATCAGCACTTTTTTAGTGATGATAAAGGTTGATATTTATCAGTGCTAAAAAAGCAATGAAAAATATTCCTTTTATCATTTCTTATAAATTTAGCGCTGAAAAAATGGATCTTTATCAATGCTTTTTTAAAATAACTATTAAAAGTATCCCTGATCTATTTAAAAAAACCCTAACCACAACTTAGTCACTCATGATTATCAAACTCTCGTGGAACTCCTATGTTGTCGGTGCGAATCCTCTATGTCCCCTCAGATTAATCAAGGCTAGAATCCAATGTATGTTATGTTCTACTTTTCCTCTATCATTGTTTGATATTTTAGGTTATGTGTTTTGTGTTTTTGCATTGTTCTTAACCATGATGAACCCTACATCTCTTATCCTCACTACTGAAATGCAACGAGTGGTTCTGTTTCATCATTTTCCTCCATAGACAATGGTTTCAAAGGAAGATAAGGATGTTTTCATATGGTAAGGTTAGTAAACATATGTGTATGGGCCTGTATGGATAAATAAAATAGATTTTTCACCACATTCTACTACAAAGGTAATTCTGGATTTATAGCATCATCAAATTGAGTTTAGATAAACATTGAAGAGGTTAACCCATTTCTCAAACATGTTATCTATATCCCTTATCATTGACACAAGAATTTAGTGATTGGGAAGTGTTCTGGTGATGTGCTGGCCTGAATTGGGAACTATTTTGGTATATTAGGTAAAAAATGTTACAAAATGGAATCAAAGTCAAACTAAGGATATTGGTATTGATTATATCCAAAAAATAAAAAAATTCCAGACATAAGAAGTAATCCATAAATATGTCTAGATAGCATAATTATGTTGGATACTTGAGTTACCATATGAAGTCTAGGTTGTTTTTTTTTTATTTTTTCCTTGACCTATATTCTTGATTCTCATGCCTCTTAATTAGGAGTTGATAGCTAGGAATCGGTAAGAATATATGAAATGTCATGTTCTTATGTGTCTTTGTTTATTTTTTTCTAGAAACAATTATAACTTTATTTTTATAGAAACATGAATAATAAATAAATAGTGCATTCTTATTTACTTATTAGTGATTATTAGGTTTATATAACTTATTAATTTATTGAGTTTATTTAGTAACCCCCTTTATCGATACTATTAGTTAGTTGATTCATACTTATATTTAAAATAATGATTCTAACATCTTTTGAATTATATATAAAGTATGAAAAGACTTATTAAAAAGGAAATGAATGAGAGAGAGGGGAAGAGAGTTCACATTTAATATAGATTATTTTGTGCCTATTTCTGAAATATTATTGTTTTTTAGAAGGGAAAAATTATGTTAATCTCTAAATTAATATAGAATATGTCACCAATCTGACCCCTATATCTCCATAGGATGGAGCCAATGAACATCCTCTATATGTTATAACTTATATTGTTCCTCATGTACAAGAGGTAATTGTATATCTACTTCAAGCTATATGGTATAATTTTCAATGATGGGAATTATCTATGGTTCCTCTAAGATTTTATGGTAATATATCATAATAATAAATTTAGGATTTCATTGAATAGATTCATTTCATTTATAAGAGTAAAAAAATTCTAGATCAATACTGAGCATTAGTTGAAAAAAATCACCCTTTAAAGGGATGTATGTTATTGTAGGGATCTTGTGGTGGATTAAAAAAATATCCAAAATAAGAAGGTAAGGAATCCTTGAGTAGACAGAAGTGATTTCCAATTTAGGTGGGGTTAGATTCATTTCTTCAAGACCATTATAGTGGAGTTATTCCAAATCCTCTTCAATTGAGGAGACTTTTTGAGTGATTCCATTAGTGTAGATTTCTAGGACACTTTAATCCTTAGATTCTTGATTGTCTTCCATCTCTTAATGATGGATTGGACTCCCTATTTTAAACTAGCCTTCCTCCGATCATTGTGGTTCCAAAGTTCATTGATGACATACCTCCCGAACAATGATGGGAGGATGGCTAGTTTGAAAAAGGGAATGAGTAGCCTCAAATACATCATCAAGAGATAGAAGTCAATCAAGCATCTAAGGATGGATTAAATAAAGGTAGTGAATTTTAGTTGTATTATTGAAGTATTATATCTCTGTTGAATATAGTAACAATTTTTATGCAAGATGCATGCAATTGTGGACTTTTATATATAGAGTGTATTTTATTATTATTATTAAAGAAAAATTAAATGTTTGACAACTCATGTAGAAAATGTATTCTAAACATGATGTTGTTACCAATCCTGAGGAAGAATAGATTGTTAATGATGAAATTGAGGAATTATTAGGGTATCAACAACATGTTGATGAAAAAAATCAACAACATTACAGCATCATAGTTTTGAATAAAATTATCAAGGAAATAATTCAGGGTATAAAATTTGTGGTTGGTTGGAATCAACATGAACAACCTATTAACCCCAAAAAGTCAACATTCATTAGTTATCTTAGGGTCACAACAGGTATGAATGTGATGATTAATATTGACTCGTGGTGTCACGTCCAACCTATAATGAAGGAAATCCTTTGGAAATATATGTCGATAATGTCATGATATACTTTCTCTATTTTACTAAAAAATTATATAATGAAATGTTGATTTAGTTTTCATTATCCTTGAAGACTTCATTTATTTTATAATATTTATGTAATAAATTTGTCTTAATGGCCACTGGAAAATCCCATAGAGGCTTCCAAACTCTTCAAATGAAGTTATATCTTAGGGATGTTGAGGGGAAAATAAATCCCCACCCACCACTTAGTTATGCACACATTATAAAGCAGGAAACATGGACCTCTTTCAATAATCGTCGCAATGAGAAATCATTTCAGGTGCATTACAGTCGATAATATATTATTTGACGTTATTTATTTTATCCAACTTGATTCAAAAAAAATTAATTTATGAAACAATAAAAGAGTGATGAAAATAAAGAATGTGCATCAAAACCAACATACCCCTATCTTAAAGGAAGGATGGGGTATGATTCATTAGCGAAGAAATTGGTATGTATTTTAAATCAACAATAAAATATTAATTATGTGATATGAAACAACATATGTTCCTTTTTTTATATGTAGATTGATGAATCAAAATCTAAATCCACTTCCATCCCACATCATGTGTCATGGAAGAAGGCTCGTGTAAATAAGGAGGGTAAATTTGTTAATGAAAACACAAAATCACTATGGGAAGCATGTGTAAGTATGACATAATTGTAATTTGTTATGATTTATAACAATATTACATATAAATAAATATGTTCATATTTTTTATATGGTTTAAACACAAGAATTGGAAACGGTCATACTATAAGAAAAGCAACTTTTGGTAGCTTTGAAGTGGCCTGAAAAATGTGGTTGCATTAAAGGATTAGGTTTTGGAGTCTCTCCTAAAAAATATTTTGAGAAGATAAAACCACATGAAGATACATATAATATTATGAGATGATTGAAAACACAAATAGACTCACCACAAGATATTATTTTGCGGTCTGGCTTGGCAAACCAATGTATAAGAAAGGAACAAAGTGAAATGGTGGTGGAGAAAAATATCTACACATGAACCAAATGACCCCACTAGATTTGAACATGTTCATTCCCCCCAACTGCATACCTCACCTAGGATAATCAATTTTTTCATTAATATTTCTCTTAAGTTTTAATCAAACAAATTCTCATAACTTTATATTCCTAAAATTTTGTAGGGTACAATTGTATGTGATTTTTATTTATCAATACCCATGTACTACCGTGTTGAGATGAGTACAATGTTTAATATCATAAGGGACCATATACACAATCAACACGTCCCAAAAAATCACATGAGAGTGGGGATTGAGGTAGCTTATGAGACAACTGCTAAGTTTCTTGTTCCACTTGATGGTCCATATATTACAGCAGTTGAAGCTGTTATTGGAAATTTCATAGCATGACCATCTAATCTTATAAAGATACATGAGGTACGTCTTTAAAAAAAATTCATATGAAAAACATGTAACAGATGATGATAAAAGGTCTAAAGTGAGGTATGATATTACATATGGATAAAGCAGTAGATAAATAAAAGTTAGAATCAAGAAAATCTAATGAATCAACCAAAAAAAAATGACTTTCTGAGAGTACCCTCTCCCCACCAATCCCAGAGCAACATTTATTATCATTTCAACTTCATTTAGAGACCAAATTTAAAGATCAAACTATGTCATACATTGAATATGAAGAAAATGTATATGGATATTCCTTCACATACATAATTGGTTTCAGGACTCTAATTGAGAATCTCAAGCATGAATGATTGGGCATCTCAGTTGTGAATACATACGTAAGGTACATTTTCATAATACTTTTATCCAAATAGTGAGATAAATATGTTTATTAAAGTTAATAACTATTTATATTTTGTACAATCATTTATATTAAAACTATATAAAGGGAAGATCATACAAAGCACAATTTGGATTCATTAATCCATGTATCATTTCTATGCCAGAAATTACTTTGAATGAGGAAGAAATTAAGAAGAAAAAAGATGAGATACTCAAATCATTTAATAAAAATAATCAAATGACTGAATCTTTTTTATGCCTATATTGTAAGGGTAAAAGTCTATGATCTAATCAAATAAAATATATTTTTAATTTTTACATTACTTAATTTTTTTTTGTTTTTTTAGGAGGCACTAGATGCTAATAGCAATCAATATAGACACCCCAAATATTTATTTTTTGGATTAAATGCATGAATATGAAATCAACCGACCACACATGATGTGTATTGTGAATATGTAATACACTACAGTCAACTTTTTATAGATAAACTTTGAATTATATGTTCAATCTGTGTTTTAATGAGAATTTTGTTATAATAGGGTGGTCGCTCAATAGAGGCTAGATCATGGCATAAAGTCGGTGTCTGAAGGGATAAAACCTATGGATTTATAAAAATGGAAATAAATTAAGGTATATATAAAAATATTTAACTATCAAAACATTTGAAACAATTTACTTATTTTGGTCAATGTTTCCATAGTGTACGAAACAAGATAATGAAATCGATTATCAATATTATGTTTGAAAATTTATTAGAGAAATCATAAAGTATGAAAAGAATAGGATCCCCCAAAAGGTAATTTCTAAAGGTAATTACAATTTTATTAAATATATTTCATAATCATCTGTTTGTCTATATTTTCTCGGTACTATCAAGATTAATGACAATAGAGTTACTCAAAAGAATAAATCAATTTGTTTAGAGATGATTGGGTAGCATACTTTTTGTTAGAATGTATGATGAAAACAAATTTAGGTGATTACCTACTATTTTTGTGATCTAGTTCAAGTTATGACCTTTGAAATATATTTAGTGTGTGAATCATTAGTGTCATAATTCTTATATATTATTTTTTATATCTTTCTCAAGGAGAAGAAAAATGGAGGAAATTAATTTGTTTAGAAACGTTGACCTAAAAGTAATAAAATTGTTTGGAAATCACATAGGCGTAGGTGTAGTTAGAGGTGAAGGTGGAGGTGGAGGCAGAGGTGGAGGTAGAGGCAGAGTTGGAGTCATAGACCGATGTGGAGGAGAAGGTAGAGGCGAAGACCGAGGTGGAGACCGAGGTAGAGGAGGATAAGAAGCACTGTCTTGAAATAATAAAATTATTGGAAAATGAATTAGAATAAGGATCATACCATGATTTTTTTTGAGAACAACTATTTAAAAGTTCACACAACACTTTTCACTTAAGATAAGATCCATTGTGTGTGTTTCTAGTTTAAAATGACATTTTAGTAAAAAACACATGTGGTGTATTCAAAATCGAGGAAACATGTTATGATCATTTTTATACTTTAGGAAAATGATCCATGAGTCATTTGGGACATGAAGAAATTATCTTCACCTCAATATAATGCATGGTGTGATCGGTATGACTCTAAGTGTGCCTTTTTATTCAAAATTGACATTAATTTTAGTGAAAAAAAATTGACATACTCAAAACTGAGTAAATTCATTTGTATTATTTTTTTATTTTAGGAAAATGATCCATATGTCATTTTTGATGTGTAAGGATCAGTCACACCTCAATTCGACACACTGTGTGACCGGTATGACTCAAAGTGTATCTTTTTATTCAAAATTGAGATTAATTTTAGTGAAAAAAAACAATTAACATACTCAAAAGTAAGAAAACACATTTAGATTATTTTGGTACTTTAGGAAAATGATCCATACGTCATTTGTGATGTGTAGGGATTAGTCGCACTTCAATCTAACACACGGTGTGACCGATATGATTCCAAGTGTCCGTTATTAGTTTAAAATTGATATTCTAATACAAAAAAGTGCCACTCACTAAAAAACAAGAAAATGCACTCATATTGTATTGATAATTTGGGACAATGATTCATAATTCATTTGTGATGTTTATGAATCAGTCTCATATAAAACCCACACATGATGATACCTGTATATCAAATTCTTAGTAAGGGTAAGCAATACAACGAAAGATAACATAAACATTAGACATGGTAAATAATTGAAAACACGTGCCTTTAGAAATAAACTTGAACATAATATGGTAGAAATATGAGATGAGTAAATATTTCCATAACATAACATAATCATGGGTATTATACTAGTCAAATAACCTCATGAACCATCAATACTATATTCATAATGAGGGAATTTATAATGCGGTACAATATAACCACACCGTTAAGGCCTCGTGCCAAGACCATAAATAATTGTTTTGTCAAGGCCTTGTGCCAAGACCATAGTTTGTCTCATGAGATCGACCGATGAACCAAGGGGATATAAAAGGACCCACCCAACACTTACTATGTCCAATTAATTACTCATATGAATGGGGGTAAACATAATCAACATACACATTCATATTGAAACTAATATATGAAATGTAAATATATTTCCCCAAACATTAAGCAAAAACACTAACCATTCAAAGTAAATTGATGAATGGTTTTAAGATAGAACATCAATAGACAAAATAATAATAAACCATTAAATAAAATATGTTAGATTATCAAATGGAATACTAATCCAAATAATACATAAGAATCTACAAGAGTGTTGAAATAGAGGAAGATACTCTTATAAAATCTTTGAGTAATTCTTGAAATAAATACTCTTTTACTTTGAAAAGAAGAGTTCTTTTGGAAAAATATTTGTATAAAACCAGAAGTGAAGTAAGATATTATTTTCATAAAAAATTATTGATTTTATAGATATAATGGTTTCCAAAAACATATTAGATATTTCCCTTGAAAATAGGTAAGAAATTGAGATATTCCCTTGAATCGGGCTTGTATTTCAGAAACAATTTGAAAGATCCTTTTAAAACATGTAACTAACCATAAAATAAAGAAGGATTATGGTTTGTGTAGATATTTAGAACACTCACACAGAATTTGTGATGAGTATATAATAATACATAATAATTTCATTGAGGTAATTTAGACAATGAAAATAACCCGAATGGAAATGGAAGTTCGGGTGGAAAAACCCTTACCTTAAGTCTGAATGTGTTCCCCTCTTGAACATAAGGTCCTAGAATATGAAATTATACATATCAATAAATTATTTCAGAACCTAATAGATATGTATTTATTTTATCATAATTATTTTTAGTTCATTTATGTTATTATTTATAAGTTATTATATTGAATTTTTTCATTTTGGAGTGTTTGTTTTCTTGATTTTCATAATCGGTTCACTTGTTTTTAAGTAATGAAGTTCATGTGGAATGGTTGTAGATATCCAGAACTGAAATTAAATATTATTTATGAACATCCAGAATTGTTAATGATCATTTCCATAATTTTTTTACATGGAATGAGGATGAATCATTAGATGACAACCACTTCGATTATTTGGCGGTATTTGGATTATTATGAACTAGTTTTGTCATATGATTTAATAATATGTACATATATTGGTTCCTGGATATTAATTAGGTTATGATACATGTATTATAGTCTTTTTCAACCATTAAAATTGTTTCCTGACCAGTAATGAAGGAGAAATTGAAGAACGAAACTTCGTTGTCCACAAAGGTTATAAATTGGAACCTCATAAACGTTGATTTCGTTTATAAAAATAAAAGGGAGGGAGTAAGAATATTGATGATGGATGTTCCATTAACATGATATTATTCCAGTATATAGATTATACTAGAGTTAATCATGTTCATTTGGATAGAGGATGTGAGGAGATAAAAAGAAAAGAGATGATCATGAAAATAAGGGAAAAGGTGAGAGATCCCTTATGAAAATCCGGCAGCCTAACGACGTCGCTTAAAATTTCATAAATTGAAATGATGAGAGAAAAAGGGTACCTCATCATATTGAAATAAAAAGGACAGTAATAAGAATACATAAAATCAAACCCTAACATATTAGAATGGGAATTCGAAGAGATAACATAAAATAAGTGTCGACTAAAAGAGGTGGGTGAAGGATTACCTTACCTTGTAAAGTAACTCCTAGAACATGAATGTTGGGACCATGGGGGATTAAGAACACCTTGGGAGGACTCCTAGAGAGGTAAAACCACCAGATATTTGAGGATGAGGGATTTTTAATGAAATAAAATGAATGGATGAGTGGATATTTATAGAAAAAGAGAGGGAGTTTTTTAATAATTTCAAAGGGACACCTCATTAGTGGTTTTTGCCAAACCGTTGGCTTGCCCATGGTTTTAGCCACTTGGGACACATCATGTCATATGTTACTGTAAATAGGTTTACCAGCCTTTTATTTTAATTATTATGTCATTATGATGTCATTAAACTACCGAAAACTCAAAACTGTATTTTTTACTATTCACGAAAAATTCAAGTATTTTAGAAAAATCCCAAAAATTCACCCCTACCATTTTTTTACATGTATAATTGAAAAATGAAATCCATTTTTCAAAAATAAATTTCTAAATATTATTAATTTAATTTTTAAATAAAATCATAGTTAATTCTAAAAAATAACAATTTTAAGGTATAATTAGTTTTATATCACATTGAAAAATCAATTAAGATCTCATTATATTATTATCTTAAGAAAATAAAATATTATCATTATTTACTATTCATAAGGGTCATATTACTATTCATAAGGGTATGTTACTATTCACCAAAAATCAAGTTTGTTCTAACAGACTCTAAATGATTTACTGGTCATAACTCTAGATGTCCATTATTCAAAATTCCAAATATAGTAGAGGCAAAGTTGTGTTTAATAGATATATTATAAAATGAATTCAATATTTATTTTCAAAATCTTGGGGTGTTACATTCTCCCCTCCTTACAAAAATTTCATTATTGAAATTTTATTTTACAATCTAGGCCAAAAATAGGTGGGGGTACTTTTCCTTCATTGATTCCTCCAGTTCTCATGTTGCCTCTTCGTACTTATGGTTTCTCCAAAGTTCCTTGACCAGATGAGTAGTCTTGTTGCGTAGAGCTTTGTCTCTACGATCCAAGATTCTCATTGGCTGCTCCTCATAGTAAAGATCATCCTCCAACTGTACCACATCTGAAGAGAGTACATGTGAAGGGTCTGGTATGTACTTCCTTAAGAGGGATATATGAAACACATCATGTACTTTCGACATGGTAGGTGGAAGTGCCAGTCGATAGGCAATAGTACTGACTCGATCAAGGATCTCAAAGGATCCAATATACCCAGGACTTAGCTTTCCTTTCTTCCCAAACCTCATGACCTTCTTCCATAGAGATATGCGTAGAAATACCAGGTCTCCAACTTTGAATTCAAGGTCTCGTCGATGGTTATCTGCATAACTCTTCTGTCAAATTTGGGCTACCTTGATATGTTGTTGAATGGTTTTCACCTTCTCTACCATTTCTATAATCATTTTAAGTCCTAGCAGCTTATGCTCATTGACTTCATCCCAACACACCAATGTTCTGCACCTTTTCCCATAAATGGATTCATATGGTTCTATTTGGATGCTCGAGTGGAAACTGTTGTTGTAGGATAATTCAACCAATGGAAGATGTTGGTCCCATCCCACTTTGAATTCCATAGAACATGCTCTCAACATGTCTTCCAGTGTCTAAATAGTCTGCTCAGATTGGATGTTAGTTTGAGGATGATAGGTCGTACTGAAGTTCAGTTCATTTCTTAGAGCATGTTGGAGACTTTTCCAGAACTTTGAGGTGAATCTAGGATCATAGTCGGATACAATAGATAGTGGTACTCCATGCAGCCTTACCACTTCTTTGATGTAAATCCATACAAGTTGATCCAATGAGAAGTCCTCTCGAAATACGATGAAGTGAGTTGTCTTTGTAAGATGGTCCACAATGACCCATGTAGTATTGTTTCCTCTAGATTTCCTTAGAAGTCCAGTGACAAAGTCCATGGTAATGTTCTCTCACTTCCATGTTGGTATGGGTAGTGGTTGCATCATCCCCTTAGACTTTTGTCTCTCATCCTTCACTTGTTGACATACTAGTCACTTTGATGTATATTCAGCAATCTCCCTTTTCATATTGTCCCACCAAAAGTTTTCTCAGAGATCTCGATACATCTTTGTGCTACCAGGGTGTATAGAGAAATTAGAGCTATGTGCATCATCCAACAGTTCCCTCTTTAGCTCAGGAATATAGGGAACACAAAGGCTCTTCCCGAATTTCAAAATTCCACCTTCACATATGAAGTCAGTCAACTTCCCATCATTTACAAAATTAATTTTCTTTTGAAATTCCTCATCATCAACCTGAGAAATTTTTATCCTCTCCAGTAAAGAAGTTTTGGAAACTATCTGAAAAGGTAGTGATGTGTTACCTTCCCTGATAATTCTCATATCCATATTTACTAGATCCATGAACAAAGGATCCCTTTCAACTCTCATCTTATTCAGAACTCCATGATCCTTTCTGATCAAAGCATCTACTACCTTATTCGCCTTCCTTGGGTGGTAGTGTACTGTGAAATCATAGTCTTTGAGTAGCTCAATCCATCTCCTTTGTCTCGTGTTAAGTTCTTTCTATGAGAATATATATTTCAAACTCTTATGATCTGTATATATCTCTCATTTTTCACCATAGAGATAATGTATCGAAATATTCAGAGAAAATATTACCACTGATAACTCAAGATCATGAGTTGGATAGTTTTTTTCATGAATTTTTATCTGTCTAGATGCATAGGCAATCACTCGATCATTCTGCATAAGGACACAACCAAGTCCTTTCTTTGATGCATCGCTTTAGATAAAAAACCTATCATTCCTCAATGGTAGGGTTACGATCAGAGCATTCACAAACCTCCTCTTTAATTCTTCAAAACATTCTTCACATTCCTTTTTCCATACGAACTTAACCCCTTTTCATGTGAGCTTGGTCATTGGGTTGGCTAAATGAGTGAAGTTCTGAATGAAATGCCGATAATAACATGTTGAACCAATAAAACTACGTACCTAAATTATGTTCATTGGAGTAGGCCATTCTTGCACAGCATTTGTCTTCACAGGATCTACAGATATTCCATCCTTAGAGACAATGTGTCCTAGAAAGGCAACTGATTGAAGCCAAAAATCACACTCGTTAAACTTTACATATAATTTATTTCTTCTCAGTGTCTTCAGAATAGTGTATAAGTGATTTTCATGATATTCATAGCTTTTAGAGTATACCAGGATATCATAAATAAACACCACTACAAAGTCATCAAGATAATCCTTGAAAACTCTGTTCATTAGATCCATGAAGATAGATGGTGCATTAGTTAGTCCAAAAGGCATTATTGTAAACTCATAATGCTCATACCTGGTTCGAAATGTTATTTTTGGAATGTCTTCCTTCCTCACAATCAACTGATGATATCCATATCAAAGATCAATCTTAGAAAAATATAAGGATTTATGAAGTTGATCAAATAAATCATCAATTCGTGGCAGAGGATACTTATTCTTTATTGTAATAGCATTGATTTCTCTATAATCAATGCATAGCCTCGTGGATCCATCTTTCTTCTTGACAAAGAGGATAGGGGCTCCCCATGGAGAAATGCTAGGGAGAATAAATCCTTTATCAATCAATTCATCTATTTGTTTCTTTAGTTCCACTAACTCCACAATGGCCATTCTATAAGGGGTATTTGATATGGGCCTTGAACCAGGAATTAATTCAATGGAAAACTCAATTTCCCACTCTGGAGGATGTCTAGATAAATCCTATGGAAATATTTCATCATATTCTTTCACAATGAGTGCGTCCTCTATTTGTACATTCTCATCCTCACCCATATTTATTTCATTCCCTTCCTCCTCAATAATTGAATTCAGTAGAGCTACTGGGGGTGGATCTAGATGATAATCACATGGTGAGGTTTTTGCTCTAAAAATAAGGGATTCTACACCATTCTCAAAAATTGTAACTTCCTTCTTCTTATAATAGATCTTCACATCATAATTTGATAGTCAATCCATAACAAGAATTATATCATAGTCAACTATTGGTATAATGATAAGTTTAGCATCTAAAGCACGTTTATGTGTCATGAGAGGGATTAATCAACAAACCTTTGTTGCAATAATACATCCACTATGAGTTTTGACTAATAACTCCTTTATTAAATCAAATTGGACATATCTAATTTTCTTGGAAAATTGAGAAGATATAAATGAATGCGACGATCCAGAATAAAATAAAGTATTGGATAAGTTGGATGAAACAATCAATGTACATGCCACCACTTCATTAGGAACTTCAATCTCGACAGTTGTGACCGCATAATCTTGGCCTTACTCCCTTGGCCTTCTTTGGTGAACATTTCCTTGACGCTTAGGACATTCATGTTCATAATGCCCCATCTCCATGCAATTGTATCATAGAACATTGGTAGCTTCTTTCTTCTCCTTACAATCTCGAGATAGGTGGACTTTTTCTCTGCACTTGTAACAAACTCTCATTCCCTTCATGAAAGTGTCAGGGTGTTTCTTCCCACAATTACTGCATGATGTAAATTAAACTCTTCCCTTCTTCCCCATTTCCTTATTTCCTTTCCTAGAGTTTTCAGCAGCCCTCTTCTTCTCTTGATTTCCTTTAAAGTCATAAGACTTAGAGAATTCATTTTTTGTCTTGATAGCACTTGAGACTATATCTTCATATGATTCAAATCTTTGGGAGACTAGAGCCCTTCAGAGGAATGGTTTTAAACAATAAAAGAATCGATCATTTTTTCTCTTTGGATTACTTATGTAGTCTACAGCATTCCTTTCCAGCCTTGTAAAGATGGCTTCATACTTGGAAACATTTTTATCCTCCTTTTGCCTCAGATTCAAGAATTGCCTCTCTATATCTACTCTTTGTTCATGAGGGAAATATTTTTCTAAGAATATTTCCTTAAAATCCCTCCATTCCATTTCTTCTATTTCTTCCTCCTTTTTGTTTTGGATTAAAGACCACCACTTATCTGAATCACCTGTTAGACAATAAACTTCCATGACAACCTTCTCTCTTTCATTAAATCCCAAAGTGATAAATATATTCTCAAGGGAACATATCAACTCCTCTACTACAAACGGGTTTGTAGTCCCATTGAATGATGGAGGTTTTTGTCACATAAAGCGATCTAACATAGCTCCTCCATGTGGTGGATCTGGATGCTCTATACGAGTAAGGTTATTATTCATAACCTGAGTAAGTTATCCCAGTATAGTTATAAGTTTCTCAGCACCAGATCCAACATCATTATCTTGCATCAGAGGGAAATCCCTACAGGGGACACGTGCATTTGTGCAGTTTCCATTCCTTCCACTAGGCTCCATCTCTAGATAATGGAATACACTAGATTAGGTTATGAATCATAATGTATAATCTTACTTAACAAAGTACTTATCAAAAATTGAGATCCTATGCATGGCTAATCCCATATTCACAAAAATGGTTTCTTTGAGGAAGATTTTACATTTCAATCCTTTATAATGGATTTTAAAGAAAATGTAAATTATCCTAATCATATCCCCCATGAGTGTCGTAACCAAGAGTGTAGTAAGGCATGTTGTCGTGCACCAGTTCCTGTTCGAGTCTAGCTTAAAGCAGTGTTTTTGGGTTTTTCCCCTAGATACATCTGTGCTAGAACTGCCTCTACCTGCTCGTATCCAGATAGGGATGTATTGCTTGAATGATACACATAATATATTCCTTACCAAAATACCAGGACTTTATTGTATGTATATCCTTAAAGACTAACTTAGGGACTCTTCCCTAATTTGACATTTTCTAAATCTAATTTCCAAGTATTCTACTAAACATCCTATGATACCAACTATAAGGACCCGTCCCCAGTTACCTGGAGCCAATGCCTTATTAGTTACATTGGCATACAAACTAGGAATAAGAATCCCAAAGGACTGAGTAGTTTAGTATTATTGGAAACAAGATGTGTACATAAGTTCATTAATATAACTTGAAATGAAAAACAACATAGAAACTCCTTAAACAACTTCCATAACTCCTAGGTTATTTTAGCATGTCATTCATAATAGAATTATTCTTGCCCTGTTGAAATTAAACATAATAAACAGGTGATCTCAAATGCTCAGTAAGGGTAACCAATATAGTGGAAGATAACATAAACATTAGACATGATCAATAATTGAAAACACGTGCCTTTAGAAATAAACTTGAACATAATATGGTAGAAATATGAGCTGAGTAAATATTTCCATAACATAACATAATCATGGTATTCTACTAGTCAAATAACCACATGAACCATCAATACTATATTCATAATGAGGGAATGCATAATGCGGGACAATATAACCATGCCGTCAAGGTCTCGTTCCAAGACCATAAATAATCGTTTTGTCAAGGCCTTGTGCCAAGACCGTAGTTTGTCTCATGAGACCTACCGATGCATCGAGGGGCTATATCAGGCCCCACCCGAAACTTACTATGTCCAATTAATTCCTCATTTGAATGGGGACAAACATAATCAACATACACATTCATATTGAAACTAATATATGAAATGTAAATAGATTTCCCCGAACATTAAGCAAAAACACTAACCATTCAAAGTAAACGGATGAATGGTTTTAAGATAGAACATCAATAGCTAAAATAATCATAAACCATTAAATTAAATATGGTAGATGATAAAATGGAATACTAATCCAAATAATACATAAGAATCAACAAGAGTGTTGAAATAGAGGAAGATACTCTTATAAAATCTTCGAGTAATTCTTGAAATAAATACTCTTTTACTTTGAAAAGAAGAGTTATTTTGGAAAAATATTTTTATAAAACTAGAAGTGAAGTCAGAAGTTATTTTCATAACTAAATTGGTGATTTTATAGATATAATGGTTTCCAAAAATAGATTAGAGATTTCCCTTGAAAATAGGTAAGAAATTGAGATATTCCCTTGAATCGGGCTTGTATTTCAGAAACAATTTGAAAGATCCATTTAAAACATGTAACTAACCATAAAATAAAGAAGGATTTTGGTTTGTGTACATATATATAACACTAACACAGAATTTATGATGTGTATATAATAATACATAATAATTTCATTGAGGTAATTTAGACAATGAAAATAACCCGAATGGAAATGGAAGTTCGCGTGGAAAACCCTTACCTTAAGTCCGAATGTGTTCCCCTCTTGAACTTAAGGTCATGGAATATGAAATTATACATATAAATAACTTATTTCAGAACCTAATAGAAATTTATTTATTTTACCATAATTATTTTTAGTTCACTTATGTTATTATTTATAAGTTATTATATTGAATTTCGTCGTTCCAGAGTGTTTGTTTTCTTGATTTTCATAATCGGTTCACTTGTTTTTAAGTAATGAAGTTCATATGAAATGGTTGTAAATCTCAAAAATTGAAATTACATATTATATATGAACATACAGAATTTTTAATGGTCATTTCCATCATTTTGTTTCATGGAATTAGGATGAATCAATAGATGACAACCACTTTGATTATTTGGCGGTATTTGGATTATTATGAACTAGTTTTGTCATATGATTTAATAATATGTACATATACTGGTTCCTGAATATTAATTAGGTTATGATACATGTATTATATTCTAGTTAAACCATTAAAATGGTTTCATGACCAGTAATTAAGGAGAAATTGAAGAACGAAACTTCATCGTCCATGAAGGTTATAAATCGGAACCTCATGGACGTTGATTTCATTTATAAAAGTAAAAGGGAGGGAGTAAGAATATTGATGATGGATCTTCCATTCACATGATATTATTCCAGTATATATATGATAATGGAGTTTATCATGGTCATTTGGACAGAGGATGTGATGAGAGAAAAAGAAAAGAGATGATCTCGAAAATAAGAGAAAAGGTGAGAGACCCCTTATGAAAATTCGGCAACCTAACGGCATCGCTTAAAATTTCATAAATTGAAATGATGAGAGAAAAAGGGTACCTCATCATATTAAAATCAAAAATACAATAATAAGAATACATAAAATCAAACCCCAACATTTTATAATGGGAATTCAAAGAGATAACATAAAATAAGTGTCGACTAAAAGAGGAGGGTGAATGATTCCCTTACCTTGTAGAGTAACTCCTAGAATGTGAAGGTTAGGACCTTGGGGGATTAAGGACGCCTTGGGAGGACTCCTAGAGAGGTAAAACCACCAGATTTTTGAGGATGAGGGATTTGGAATGAAAGAAAACTAATGGATGAGTGGGTATTTATAGAAAAAGAGAGGAGGTTTTTTAATAATTTCAAAGGGACACCTCGTTAGGGGTTTTTGTCAAACCATGGGCTTGCCCATGGTATTTTCCTATGGTTTTATCCACTTGGGACACCTCATGTAATATTTTACTGTACAAAAGTCGACCAGATTTTTATTTTAATTATTATGTCATTATGATGTCATTAAACTACCAAAAACTCAAAATTGTATTTTTTACTATTCACGAAAAATTCAAGTATTTTAGAAAAATCCCAAAAATTCACCCCTACTATTTTTCGATGTATAGAATTGAAAAATGAAATCCATTTTAGAAAAATAATTTTCTAAATATTATTAATTTAATTTTTAAATAAAATCATAGTTAATTTGAAAAAATAACAATTTTACGGTATAATTAGTTTTATATCACAATGAAAAATTAATTAAGATCTCATTATCTTATTGTATTAAGAAAATAAAATAATATCATTATTTACTATTCATAAAGGTCGTATTACTATTCATATATACTATTTATAAGGGTATGTTACTATTCACCAGAAATCATGTTTGTTCTAACAGACTCCAAATGACTTACTGGTCACAACTCTAGATGACCATTATTCGAAATTCCAAACACAGTAGAGGCAAAGTTGTGTTTAATGGATAGATTATAAAATGCATTTAGTATTTATTTTCAAAATCTTGGGGTGTTACATGCATGGATCAAAATGTGTGTTTCCATTTAAAAATGACTTTTTAGTAAAAAACATATACGGTGGAATAAAAATTGAAGAAACGTATTCTGATTGTTTTGATACTTTAGGAAAATGACCCATGAGTCATTTGAGACATGTAGCAATCAGTCGCACCTCAATATGATGCACAGTGTGACCAATATGACTCCAAGCGCATCTTTTTATTCAAAATTGACATTGATTTTAGTGAAAAAAACAACTGACATACTCAAAACCAAGAAAACACATTCATATTGTTTTAGTAATTTTGGAAAATGATCCATATGTCATTTGTGATGTGTAGGGATCATATGTACCTCAATCCGACGCACAGTGTGACTGGTATGACTCCAAGTGTCCGTTATTTGTTTAAAATTGATATTTTAATACAAAAAAAGCGACACTCACTGAAAACTGAGAAAACACACTCAGATTGTTTTTATAATTTGGTACAGCGGTTCATAATTCATTTGTGAAGTGTATGAATCAGTCTCATGTCAAACCCACACATGATGTCACCTATATGGCTCAAAGTGCATGTTTCCAATTTAAAATGACATTTTAGTAAAAAACACAAGTGGTGTACTCAAAACCAAGGAAATGCATTCCGATTGTTTTGATACTTTAGGACAATGATCCATGAGACATTTAGAATGTGTAGCATTCAATCGCACCTCTATCCGACGCACGGTGTGACCGGTATGACTCGAAGTGCATCTTTTTATTCAAAATTGACATTAATTTTAGTGGAAAAAAAGAACTGACATACTCAACATTGAGAAAAAAACATTCGGATTGTTTTGGTACTTTAAGATAATGATCTATACATCATTTTTTACGTATAGGGATTAGTTGCACCTCAATCCAATGCACGATGTGATTGGTATGACTCCAAGAGTGTCGTTTAATCAAAACTGACATTAATTTTAATCAAAAAAACAACTGACATACTCAAAACTGAGAAAACGCATTCCAATTGTTTTGGTACTTTAGGAAAACAATCCATATGTTATTTGTGACATGTAAGAATCAGTCACGCCTCAATTCAACTCATGATGTGACCGTTATGACTCCAAGTGCGCCTTTTAAAACAAAAATTGCATTAATTTTAGTAAAAAAAAAACTGACAGAATCTATAATAGTATTTTCTTTTTCTTGTATTTTTGTTGGAAATTTTATGTCATTTAAATCAAGTATTTGTATCTTATTTTGGTAATTTTTGTTGTTGTTTTTGGGGATGAAATGTGTTGTTGCAGCACACTGCACGTGTTTCTGGTGATGCAATGTGCTGCAGCATCACACTGCAGTTTTCACCTTTATCACCGCTACTAAATACGCTGATAAAAGTATGATTTATTAGCGCTTTTAAAGGTGATTATAAAGCTACCCTTTATCAGTGCTGATAAAGGACTCCTTTATTGATGCTTATACAAGTGGTGATAAAGTCTATCTTTAGCACCACATTTAAAAGCACTAATAAATCATACTTTTGTCACCGCAAATAAAAGCACTGATAAATGGGGTCTTTTATCAGTGCTTTTTATTTGTGCTGGTAAAGCTACCATTTATCATTGATTTTTAACACTAACAAAAGTCATGGACTTTTAACTGCGCTGAGGTAGTCAGCGCTTTTCTAGCGCTGATAAAGGCCGATTCTAGCGCCGTTAAAAGCATGTTTTGTAGTAGTGTCATCTTTGGTCACCTTGATAATCGCTTCCAAAGTGTTCTTCTTGATCTTTCTAGACTCGAGAGTGGATGGTTGAGAAATATCACTCTCCGTTATTGGAAGCGTTTCTGGAGAGGGAGCTCTCTAGGGCTTGAGATGATTCTCTCCGGTTGTCGATGTGCACAACACAAAATGAATTAGCTCTCTTGAAAAAATAATATAATTGGGTTTAAATTCCACTGGGGTTTAGAAATAAATAATTTCCCAAGTGCCCTTTAATATTTATTTAATCCCTTGTGGAACTCCATGTCTAAAATAATAATAATATTATTATGTTTTTGGCATGCGTTTAACTTGTGAATTAAATTAAATATTTTTTAATCAAATAATATTCAATATATATTATTCCTCATCAAACCTAAAAACTTGATCTGTCATTCCTTCACAATATTTATTGGCCCTTGAATAATAACTATCTATTTAATAAATTAATATCACTGCAATATTCGCCAATAAATAAATAAATATTATATTCACTAGATAGAAAATAAATATTTATTAAATATTTTGCTCAAATTATATTCTCTCGAATAACTGGTGACGTAATATATGTGATCAAGCAAACATGAATAATTATTAAACCATGTGCGATAATAATATTTATTCTAACTTGTTAAATAATAAATAATAATATATTATTTAACTGAGATTTTAGATACACTTAGTGTGCGACCCTCTAGGCCTCTTTCTTAGTGGCATTAGGCAAAACAGTTTAAAGTCCAAAGTTAGCGTCTAACAATATGCCAAGACACCCATAGAGAAAGAAGTCAATGCTACAATGACATAATAGCTCATACAGACGCTTACTGTGTAACATAATCTCTTTATCATGATATCTTCAATCAAGCAGGTTGAATGCTAGTGACATCAACCTATGTGCTCGATGTATCTTTCTTTTACTTCTTATAAACTGAACTTTTCTATTGAACACCATAGTCATGGATTTATTTAGACTATATCATGGCCATAGATTTATTTATCCTACATGGATTTGTTAAACAATATAATTTTATAAAATATAATTTTTATTTAAATATTTTTCATCAAAACATAACATTTAAAAAAAACCCATAAATTGTGGATGAGGGGTCTTATGATTGTTGTGAAAGAGAAAAATCTGTGAAACAGAAACAATACAAATATGTAACACTACAATATAACCTCAGTAATAACCAAATGGAAACATGCAAACACTAAAAAAAAGACTAGCAAGGTGCTTCAACAACTCTAAGAAGCACTCATGATAGAAATCATTGGAAGAGTCTACCTAAGAAGCAAAACAATATGTGCACATTATCACACCAAAGAAATAAGCGTTTTTCTTGTAAAATTTTTAAGTATTTTTTTCAAGAATTAATGTGTAAATATATTTTAAGAATGGAAGAAACAAACTTTTTTTCAAACTTGTATCTTAAGTGACTCATTTGAAGGTCCATTTGATAAGAATTTTTTATGAATTGTAAATAGAATTTATCACTTATGATATATAGTTTAGAAAAATAAATAACACGTGTTTTATAATAATAAAAAAGTCGATTGCATTCTAAAAAAACAACCAAAATAAGTGGGAGAAAGTACTTTTAAAAATTTTCAATTTGAAAGCATTTATACCGCTTATAAGTGGTTAAGTATTATAAATAAGTGTTGCCAAGAATTTTTATATAAGTGTTGTCAAACAAAATTTATCGCCTTAAAATTAAAACTATCACGGTAAATGAAAAACCAGTGATAAAAACACCAATAAGTAATGTAAAATGTAGCAACATCATATTTAGTTTCAAAAGAATACTTTAGGCATGACATTCATTTTTAGAGACTGATACTTTTTTTCAATTTTAAAATATGTAATTGAAAATTTAAATGAAAAAAAATCATTTTAAAAATTAAAATGGGAGTAAAAAAGTGTTCAAAAGGGACAATAAGATGGTTCAAATACAAGATACAAGGATAAATGACTTCTTGATGACTATAATTGAATTTTTTTGTGCATGTAAAAATATCTGAATCAGTATAGAAAAAGAAATACCGAAAGAATAACAATTTTTTAAAGCGACTTAAATAATTTCACATCCTTAACGAATTCAAATAGAAATATATATATATTTCTTTTCTACATCTCCATAAGCATGTTGAGAAAATCATAAGTCATTAATTGTAAGGCACTTTAAACTGTAAATAGAAAAATAGGAAGAATAAATGTTACAAAGAGCATAAATGTGATGAAAGGAATTAAATTGGTATTGTGAAATAACACATAACATTTCTTACAAAGAACAAGGAATGTTGAGAATATAAGATGGTTCAGTATAGAGAATGTTATTTTCCCTTTTCAATATCAAATAAAATTAAAATAAAAAACACTTACTGAAAAATAACATTAGCACTCACCACTTGTAGGAAGCATCTTGGAATGAAAAAAATTATTGAAAACTGAATGAGCACTCGACTCTTACTCGAAATTTGAAAGTGGCAACTTACTGCGCGGCGATCCAGGGTAAGCCGAAGCAGGACAGCCATGGAGAGCGCCGGGACTGGGAGCATAGATCCGGAGACGCTGTTTCTTTCATCGGAGTAGAAAACGGGGAATGAGTGGGAACTTTTCAAGGAGAATGTGAGACCCTTGAAGAGAGGTCGGCAAGTTGGCCTCTTGAACGAAACCCTAAAACCCCAGACCGACAATCAACTCAAGAAATCTCTCCTCGTTACCCGAAGGTTTGACTTTCTTGCGATTTAATATAATTTCTTTTAATTCGTTTCATTCTATACCACATTATCTCTGAGCGAATCCGAATTAAAGCGCTGATTACTCTTTGTTCCACGCCCCCTTTTTTTGCGAGTTTAGGAGGATGATCCAGGCGATTGATGAATATAATGGGGACGATCCTCTTCGACCATGTCTCGATTGCATTAAATGGGTGCAGGAGGCATTTCCTCCTGGTGGAGATGGCTCGGCACTAGTTGTGATTTATGAACAGTGCGTGCGTGCTTTCTGGCATTCGGATCGCTACAAGGACGATCAGCTATCGGTTCGACGCAGATGGAATCCAAGAGTAAAATCAAAAGCGCTGACGAGATGTTTAATTGTGGCATATCAAGGAATGCTCAACCCAGAGGAAAATTGGAAACAGCCTATAGGAGGTTCCTTTTTCCATTTACAATGAACCCAGTGGGGATGTCAACCATGATCATCAAGCAGATGAGTCACGGATTGGCCTGGCTTCTTGGGGTATGCTTGGATCTCAAGCTGATAGAAACAAGGAAAATAACGCTCTTCCATCCAGATGGAGAACATATAAGATTCCACAGAGACATGGTTCTACAACGGTGCTCCCAACAGATTACATTGATGTGTTTGTTGATGAGTGCACAGAACCAATGAAAATGAATCCTGAGATGGAAAAAGCATCGATGTTGCAGTGTCAACAAGCAGATGGCAGTGACCTCAAAAAGGAGATTGGGTTATTGAGGCAAAAACCCATTGCGCAATTTCCCTCCAAGCAGCCTACCCAGATGAATTGCATCATATGGACACTGAAAGAGAGCCCACAAAAAACTGATGGGGGCAGATTCACCCTGCTCATCATCTTCAAGAATCAGAAACGGGGTTTCAGGTGGCTCCAGAGGGAGGTGCATTGCATGGGAGGTGACAAAATGTAAGAATCCTGTCATGTGTTTCTTTTAATTCATATAATATTTGTCCTATAGGAGGATCTAAACCCCTCTGTAGCAGAATGCTGTTATGCATTTTTTTTGTGTGGAAATGCACGTCATGCCTCATAATGAAAATATGGCAGATGAAGGTCCTTTATGCATTATTTTCTAGTTGGGCTAGCAGCAGCGAAACAGGTTAGATACCATAACAGGGAGGGTGATTTGAGCTGACCAACTCATTTATATTTTTGGAACAGCTAAAATGCACGATCATGGATCATGTATATGAGGTCAACGTGAGCAGTGTGCTTCCTGATCGAGCCCACTTAAATCAGTAAAACACTCGGCAAAAATTATCCCTATGATTAGTATAATCAATCCACTTTTTTTGTTGTTGTTGAAGTCATTAATTTAGGTATGTTTTTTTTAATCTATAATTTAGCCATGTTTTTTTATTCAAAGATCACTAATTTTGTAATGTTTTCTTAAAAATGTCACTAATTCATCCATGTTTTTTAAAAACATTTTTAGTTGAGTCATTTTTTATTAATAGGGATAAAATAAAAAATTAACCATGTTTTAAATAAATATAGCTAAAAAAGCATCATTAATTGCTTATTTTATTATAGTGTAGTTCTGGTTGGTGATTTTTGGGTTGTAATAGAGGATGACTACACACCCTTGGTGGATACCATGAATGTTATGGGTAGATGAAATTATATTCTTATCTATGTATTGTATTTTTCCGTCCAATTTGAATAGGAAGAGTGGTAAAGTTTTTGTAAAGGGGTGTTGCTGGGTCCAAGGGGCCTGCTTCCGATTAAACCACCGGATGAAGCTCCATCGGAATTTATGAAAGCGAAAACACGGTTTTGGAATGAACCCATGCACCAATGCCCAAAACTTAAAAGACGAACTGCTCCTGAATCACTGTGTTGCTACGCCCTCCTTTCGGGCAATGCAAAGAAGACCAACGAAAACAATGAAGAAAGAAACATAAGACAATGAACAACACAAGAGATTACATGATTCAGACTCGTGTCCTAATACACAGGGAAAATGTCACTTTACTTTTATTAAGAGAAACAAAGGATGATTGCAATTCATAGAACATAACAATCACAAGTGATTAGCCCTCCTTAAATAGGTGTGCTCAATTGGCGCTTCTGGTTGTTGTCACCATTTGATTTCTACAAAATGAGATCCACCTCAACTGATCTTCTCGTACGATCTTCCATTCGGTCAACTATCTCCATTGTGTCAACTTGCTCTGCCAGTGAACAATGCTAGCTTCGGAAGATCTCACAATTCCTTAGTTTTTTCTGCACTCCTCCAACAAGCATTTTCTGATGGCTTGACTTCCGGTAACACCTTCTGGTTTAGCATCCGGTCCACCCAACTTCTGGTCATCCAGACTTTGTTGCTACCGTTCCACCATCCCTTCAAGTTTCAGAAATTCAGCCTTAGGATTTTCTCCTTTCGTTGGTCTAGTTTCGTTAGCCTGAAAATGGTTTCCACACTTTGGCCATAGCTCAACAATCTCCCACTTTGAAATCATATTTCTAAGCTCCACAACTGAGTCCTCCTTCAACTTTGGAAAATCACAATTTGTTCTCTGAACTTCCGCCAGGCAACAACATGGTTTCCCACCACATCTTTCGTTCATCTCAGTCCGACTGTGTCACATCATCGCCTCAAGACATCCTATGTGACCACTTTCATCAAAATGTGTATTGGATTCTGAGCTCCTTCAATCTTCCATAAGTCACACTCCCTGTCCTCTATTAGCTTCTAGATAAAGTGAAATTTCAAGTGAATGTGCTTCATTTGAGAATGAAAAGTTGGATTCTTGGCTAAGTGAGTCGCACTTTGTGAATCACAAAAGAGCCTCCCACCACTTTGCCTCCTTCCAAGATCCTCCAACAAGCCCTTCAGCAAAATTAACTCCTTTCTTGCTTCTGTTAAAGCAATATACTCAGCTTCTATTGTGAAGAGAGTGACCACTAGTTGAAGTTTTAGACATCCATCCAACTGTTGTTCTACCGAATATAGATATGTATCTGGAAGTGCTCTTCCGTGAGTGAGAATCTCCCCCAAAGTCTGAATTCGCAAATCCTTACAAAGGCTCATATGTTCTGAAGCAAAGTGACATGCTTCCAAAACCCTTCAAGTATCGGATAATCCATTTCATCACCTCCTAGTGTTTCCTCTTGGGGTTCGACATGTATCTTCTAATGACTCCTACTGACCGTGCAATGTTCAGGTGAGTACAAACCTTGACATACATCAACCTTCTGAAAATTGATGTATATGGCACTGCAACACCCCGCCCCTCCTCATTGGCTTGAGAAGAGACATAATGCTACTACCCTTAAGTGATATCCCTAATACACGAAAGACTGACAATAAATGTCAAGGGCTTAAGAGAATATTGAGGGACAATTTTCCCTAAGAATCCGCAGAACCTGTTAACAATGATACCACACTCAAGACAAACAAAAGGATGCATGAACAAACAATCACACAACTCAATAAAAACCCAATACAAGAACAAAAATCAAAGTACAACAGAAAAGAAATAAAGGTGCGGGGCTAAAACTCTAAATAAAAAGACATCAGCACCAAAGTGGCACCTTCCCAAACCATGATACAGACACTTCCCAGCTCTAGTTTCAGCAATCAAACCATGATGTCAAGGATCACCACTAGAGAAGTACAAAACATGACCCTTCCCTGTATCTTAGTAGATGACATCTGCAAACACACCAAAGTTCCCAAGCAAGGGGTGAGTATATCACTCATTAGATTTCCCTAATGACTTTCCAACACATGCCACTAGGACAAGAACAAGTTAGCACATTTTATGTAAAATAGATGAAGAACAAATGAACAATTTATATCAAAACCTTAAGCAACTTTCATGGAAAACATTAAATAAAGTTTTTCAAACAATTTCTTAGTATTTGGCATAATCATTCCAATTCCATACCCACACACACACACGATGCATGCATCCATAGACCTCCCTATACTCATGAGTGGTGATTTATCCGGTCACCAGGCCATCACTTGGTGACCCAATTTGATAGTGGTACTTCCGACCATGATTCGTCCCAAGTTTATTTTTAATTGACGGTGGTACTTCCAACACATGCCACTAGGACAAGAACAAGTTAGCACATTTTATGTAAAATAGATGAAGAACAGATGAACAATTTATATCAAAACCTTAAGCAACTTTCATGGAAAACATTAAATAAAATTTTTCAAACAATTTCTTAGTATTTGGCCTAATCATTCCAATTCCACACCCACACACACACACACGATGCATGCATCCCTAGACCTCCCTATACTCATGAGTGGTGATTTATCCGGTCACCAGGCCATCACTTGGTGACCCAATTTGATAGTGGTACTTCCGACCATGATTCGTCCCAAGTTTATTTTTAATTGACGGTGGTACTTCCAACCATTACCCGTCCCATATGAACATGAACACACACCAACACCTTTATGCCAAATTTCCAATAAAACATTTATTTAACGAAAAACCCATCTTTCAAAACCCACCCTTTTGAAATCACATCAAACAAGGGTTTTCCAAATAAATTCCCACAAGAGGTTTTCAACAAGTACGAACATAGTTTAGAAATGATCAAGCCAACAAGTTTCGAAATGGTTGAGTGGGAGAGAAGCCAACTACCTCGATTATGTTTGCACAAAGGATCTTAAGAAATTTTGCAGATCAAACTCTTCCTTCTGTTCCTCTATCAAAACCCACAATCTCATTACCACAAATCCAAACCCACAGACCCGATCCTACCCACCGATCTAGGGTTTCAAGAGAAACAAATCAAGGAGATCCAAAATGAGAAAGGAGGAGACACTAACATTTGATTCCACAAACAAACACTCAAATATTCGTTTCCAAAGGAGTTTAGATGTCAAAAATTTCCAAAAATCACCTAGGGCATCCTTGGAAGTCAAGAGGGAGAAGAGAATGTCGAATGAGAAATATTACACCTGCAGGCTGGGTAAAACTGGACGGGCCTGCAAGATTCATGATATGAAAGGGTTTCACACCGTGAAATCCTCAAGAGGCCACTTACGCTGATATTTGCATCACCTCATCCTATTTTTCAAGAGAAATTGATTTAATGTCGTGAATGGTTTTCACGTCCTACACGACCCAAGCAAAACCATTCACGCTTTGAAATATTTCACAAACTCTACCCTGAATAATTCATGACGTGAAACCCTTTCACGACGTGAATGTTTCTAGCAGAAATTTCCAGCAGCCAGACCTCAAGCTCTCCTCTTATACCAATGAACACTTCCAGTTAAACATTCAAATGACTCCAAACATAAAAGAACAAGCATAAAGAAATGGTGTACCTCAAACCAGGAGTGCTAAATTCTCCCCACCAGTGGGCTTTTCATCCTCATGAAGCTGGAACAAATTATGTCATTTCTCTCGCATAAACTTTTCTCATTCCCATGTTTCCTCTCGAACCTGATCATGCCACCATAGTACTTGCAGTAAGGAAATAGATCTCCCTCGAAGGGTCTTTTCCTGCCTTTCTAGAACCTATACCAGTTCATGGATAAAAGTCTCATCTGGCTCAAGGGTAACATTATCCCAACTAATCACATACCATGGATCGAGATGATACTTCTTTAATTGAGTAACATGGAATATGTTATGAACAACACTGAATCTCGGTGGTACTGCTAACCGGTACACAACAGTGCCAATCTATTCTATAACCTCAAATAGTCCCACATACCATGGCACTAACTTCCCTTGTTTACCTAAGCATCGATGTCTAATTTTCGGTGAAACCTTCAAGAAAACATGGTTATTGACATCAAAAGATAAAGGTCAACAATGATTATTTGTGTATAACTTTTGTCTGCTTTTAGTCGTAGCCATTTGCTTTTAGATCATCTGAATTTTCTCCGTAGTCTCATGAACAAGACTAGGACCAATCAAATATGTCTCTTCTGTTTCCACCCAACATAGAGGAGAATAACAAGGTCGGCCATACAAAGCCTCAAACAGTGGCATTTGTATTGTCGCCTGATAACTTTTGTTATAAGACAATTCAACCAAAGACATATGATCCTCCTATGAACCACCAAAGTCCATGACACACGCTCTGAGCATATCTTCCAATGTCTGAATAGTGTGTTCTAACTATCCATCTATCTATGGATGATATGTTATGCTCACAGTCAATTGAATTCCAGGAGCCTATTGTAACGATTGCTAAAATTGAGAAGTGAAACAGGGATCTTTGTTAGATACAATTGAAGTTGGAACTCCTTGTAATATGACCACTTCTCTGATATATAATTTTTCCAAGTCATCCACCATGTTGGATTCTCTAATAGGGGTAAAGTGTGTCAACCTAGTATGTCTATCTACTACTACCCATATAACATCATGTTTCTATAATGTTCTCGGCAAGCCTATGACAAAATCCATTGTAATCTGCTCCCACTTCCATACAGGTATAGGAATAGTCTGTATCATACAGTTGGCCTTTGATACTCTTCTTTTACCTATTGGAAAGTTAGGTATTTCATAACATAGTCTGCAATTTTGTGTTTCATACGTGTCCACCAGAAATGTGCCTTCATGTTCCTAATAAGACTGAGGAACTATAATTCCATTCTGAAATGATAACGTAGAGTTTGGATCTTCTGTCCAATCATCAGAAGTCTCCCCACCATTTAGGTTTGACATAATGGTGATACAATCAGAATATGCTATCTGAGCTTCTTTTACCAACTTTATCAAGTTCGAAACAAGACTTATTGGAAAGAAAATTGCATGATCATCCTATACAACACAATCTAAATTCATATCAATAATCATGCTCATCAACTTCCATTGGTCACAATATTCTTAGACCACTTTGTTGTACGATTTTTGACTCAATGCATCGGCTAAAAATTTCCATTTATCGGTTGTGTATACCAAGTCAAAATCAAATATGTGGAGGTACTCTATCCATCTTCATTACCTCAAGTTTAGGTCTCACTGAGAAAAGATGTATTTCCAACTCTTATGGTCACTGAAAACTGTGAACTTTTCTTCAAAGAAGAAATGCCTCCAAGCCTTTAAGGAATTCATAACTGTAGCTAATTCCAAGCCATGTATAGGATAATTATTTTCATGAACTCGCAACTCCCTTGAACCATAGGTCACCACATGGTCTCCCTGCATGAGAACACAACCAAGACCATATCTTGATGCATCGCAATATACCACATAGTTGTTACCAGGTTATGAGAAGATTAGAATGGGTGATGAGGTGAGATGAGTCTTGAGTTCCAAAAAGAATTTCTAACATTCATTATTCCATATGAACGAAACACATTTCCTTGTCAGAGTAGTCATGGGAGAAGAAATCCTTGAGACATTCCAAACAAAGCGGCGATAATAGCCTGCTAATCCCAAAAAAATATGTACCTCAAAAAAATTCTTTGGTGTACTCCAAGAGACCACTGAATCTATCTTCTTAGGATCAACTGATATTGCTTATTTGGAAATGAAATACCTAATGAAATAGACTTCTTGAATCCAGAAGTCACACTTTGAAAACATAGCATACAAATGATGCTCCCGCAACATACTCAGTGCAATTTCCAAGTGCTCCTCGTGGGCATTCCTATTTCAAGAGTATACCAGAATATCATCAACAAATACAACAAAAAGGAGTTGAGATACCCGTGGATGATACGATTCATCATAGCCATGAAAACCGCTGATGCATTCATTAGACCAAAAGGCATGAAGACATTTTCATAATGGTCATAATGACTCCAAAATGTTGTCTCCAGAATATTCTATATTCTGACTCTAAGCTTATGGTATCTTGAGCACAGATCAATTTTAGAGAACCACTTGGATCCTTTTAATTGATCAAACATATCATTTGTTCAAGGAAGTGGATATCGATTTTTAATCATCACTTGATTCAACTTATGATAATCAACACATAAGCAGAGAGTTCCATCTGTTTTTTACGAATAAAACCAGTGCAACCCAAGGTGATGTTCTTGGTCGGATAAGGCCTTTAATTTCCAACTCTTCTAGCTAGACTTTTAATTCTCGCAGCTCGGTTGGAGCTATTATGTAAGACGAAAAAGAAATAGGGATCGTTCCTGAGAGTAGGTTGATAGTAAATTTGATTTCCCTTTCAGGTGGTAACCCAGAGAAATCATTCAGAAAAATATCTGGGTATTGATCCACTATTTCTGGAAGAATCCCTTTCCTTGTTTCATCAACTACACTCAAGTTCATTACTGCTAACTGGCTAGAAATGGTTTCATCAACTTCCACTAAAGGTCCTACTCTGCTTGCATTTATATCCCACTCCCCCTTGAAAAGGTGAAGGACTCCATCTGGGGATGTAATCATTACTTGTTGTGCATAGCAGTCGATATGGGATTTAAATCCTACCAGCCAGTTTATACCAAATTTTAAATAAAAAACATCCATATCCAAGACTATAAATTCCCATAAAAACTACGGTGTATCAATGGTAATAGAACATGTTGGGCATTTAAAACCTCTTCACCCCTGCTTTACAAGGGGTGTCTTGATCATCATGACATAAGGCATCATTTCCATATGCAATCTCAATTTTTTAACCATAGAAGAAGCAATGAAAGAATGCGATGTGTCGTTATCAAACAAGATATTCATGAGAGTTGAGTTCATAATAATGGCACCTCGCACCATAGAGGGACTTTGTTTCTCACTGGAAATAGCCAGTTATTCTCCATATAACCATCGCTCAGCTATCATAGGATATATTTTTCTTCCCTGCTAAGGTGTCAATTGAACAACTGAAGTGTTCCTAGAAACATCCTGGTTCAGATGTGCTTGTGGATGCGAACTAGTCTAATGGGATTGTTCTGTTCGAGCATACGAAAGCTGAGGCTGAGTTGTGCCTATTCCACCTATTGATCTCATAAGTTTATGATAATACTTCTTGAGATTCCCTTTCATTATACAATAATGGAAATTCTTTACTATTGTAGTACATTCTTTCTTTATGGGCATTAACAAACCGCACCGAAAATGACATGGTTTAACATTGGATCTTTCAGGAAAATTAACCAATTCTGTAGTCTAAGATTGAGGTGTGCTACCTCCATGAGAGTAGACATCCCTCTTTCTCTAATTTCCAACACTATAGTTGAAACATGTCCCTATGGGAACAAACAAACTACCTCTAACAGGATTCCTAACAAGACCCCTTTTTTTCATTGTTTCCTTATTCACCATCTCTGTATAATCCATAATATAGATAAAAACTATCATGGATCAAATCTATGGTTTCAATCTCAACTCAAAGATATGCGCCTTCAAGGATGCACTCACAACTACTTTTGAGGTGAAAAGAATTAAGTCCATAAACTTAGTTTCATACTCTTTCACAGAGAGGTTTTCTTGCTTCATGCTGAAGAAATCTATTGTTCTTGCTATTATGAATGTGTGGGGATAGATTTGTTTATTAAACAATTCATCAAAATCCCCCCACATAATTCCTTGGTAGATGTTAGCTTGGACGACTAAATCCCACCATTATCGTGCACAATCTTGCAATATATAAGTTTCCAATTTAATCTTCAGCTCTGCCGATGTACCAAAAAATGAAAGATTCTATTTATTCGATTGAGCCACACCTCTTCTTTTTTAGGTTTAGAATCCCCTCGAAATACAGGTGGATTTTACTTCTAAAATTACATTAAATGATCTACTTGTATCGGTTTATCATTTCAATTTTCTCTATCAACAGATTGAAATGCTTGCACAATACTCTATACAAGTTTGTTCACCTGTGGCTCAGGTGAAACAACATTCTCTGCAGCTACTTCCTGCTATTTTCTATAGAGTCTTCCTGGTGTCATTTCTATAAATAGAACAGTAAACCATTTAGAACATTTCTCTTCAATAACTGAAGGATTGAATAAATTACAAAACATTATAAACAATTATCATCACTATATGTAACAACCAGTCAAACCATCATTTCAAGAATAACCCATTTTAACCATTTTCAAAAATCATTTGAACAACATGTGAATAATGCAGTCCTAGTGGTAATTCTTTGTATTAATACATGATATAAAACACTCATTGACTAAACCCTTGAGGATGAGATAACAACATTCCTAGAAGTGTCTTAAAACACTTTTTTACCCAGATGACTTGGTAACTTGAAGTTCAACATAACAAGGTTAGATATATCTTTTTAATCTATATATTTCAAGTTATGAAAGTTCTATCTCCTTTCTACCAACCCAAATCAAAGACTAAACAAATTGATGTCATTTGTAACACTCTGCCCCTCCTTATTGGCTTGAGAAGATGCAAAGTAAGACTGGCCTTAGGTGACATCCCTAAGATATCAAAGGCTGACAATAAATGCCAAGGGCCTAGGAGAATGTTGGGGGATGATTTTCCCTAAGAACCTGCACGTGTTATCAAGAAAGATACCACATTCAAGAAAAACTAAATGATGCATGAACAAACAATCACGTAACTCAATAAAATCCCAATACATGGACAAAAATCAGAGTACAATAGAAAATAAATAAAGGTGAAAGGTTAAGACTCAAAATAGAAATACATCAGCATCAAATTGGCACTATCCCATACCAAGATGTAGACACTTCCAAGCTCCAGATTCAACAACCAACCATGATTTCAAGGATCATCATTAGATAAGTATGAAACATGAACCTTCCCTATATATTAGTAGATGACATCTACAAATGCACCAAAGTACCCAAAAAGGGGTGAGTATATCACTTAGTAGGATTTCCACAAATACTTTCCAACACACACCACTATGAAAAGAATAGGTTAGCACATTTTATATAAAACAGAAAAAAGCAAGTAAACAGTTTATATCAAAACCATAACCAAATTTCATGGAAAAAATTAAAAAAATATTTTCAAAAAAAATTTCTTAGTATTTGTAATAATCATTCCAATTCCACACCCACACACACACTCACAATGTATGCAACCATGGACCTCCCTATACTCACGAGTGGTGAGTTATCCTATCACCAAGTCGTCACTTAGTGACCCAATTTGATGGTGGTACTTCCAACCATGATCCCTCCCAAGTTTATCATTAATTTATAGTGGTACTTTCGACCATTACCCATCCTATATAAACATAAACACATGCTAACTCCTTTATGAAAAATTTCTAATAAAACATTTATTTAACCAAAATATCATCTTTCAAAACCCACCCTTTTGAAATCACATCAAACAAGGTTTTTCCCAATAAATTTCCATAAGAGATTTCCAAAAAGCATGAACATAATTTAGAAAAGATCAATCCAGTAATTTCAAGACCGGTAGAGTGGAAGAGAATCCATCTACGTCAATTATGTTTTCATAATGGATATTAAACAATTCTACTGATCAACCTCTTCCTTTTATTCCTCTATCAAAACCCAAGAAGATATCATTACCACAAATCTAAACCCTTAGATTCATTCCTACCCACCAATCTAGGGTTCCAAGAGAAACTAATAAAGGAGATCCAAGATGAGAAAGAATAAGGAGACCATAAACTTTGTTTCCACAAACAAATGATCAAAGATTTGCTGAAAACGAAGCTCAGACATCTAAAATCATCAAAAATTGCATAGGGAAGCCCTAAAAGTCGTTAGGGATAAGATAATTACAAAGGAGAAATATTACACTCATTGGAAGGGTAAAACTGGTTGGGCCTGACAAATTCATGATGTGAAAGGGTTTCACATCATCAATTCCTCAGGAGGCCACTTACACCAATATTTGTGTTGCCTCAACATATTTTTCAAGAGAAATTGATCTCATTATGTGAATGGTTTTCATGCCCTTCACAACATAGGAAAAATTATTCACACTTTGAAATGTTTCATGACATCTGCCCCAAAAAAATCATGACCTTAATCCCTTTCATGATGTGAATGTTTCCTGCAGAAATTTCCAGCAGTCGGACCTCAAACTCTCCTCTTTTACCAATGAACAATTTCAGTTAAACATTCCAACAACTTTAAACATAAATGAACAAGAATAAAGAGATGGTGTACCTCAAACTAGGGGCATTGTAGGTACTTTTTCCATGTACTCAACCTCTGTATCTATTCAAGACGACTTCCCCTTAGCTTGGAATGCATGGCTAGGGGTGTTGTTGCTGATTTCACTTCACTTATTCTGAATAATTCCACCACCTTTTAGATATAATCTTCACGAGTCAAGTACATTGTACCAGAACTTTGGTCTCATACAATTCACATCCCCAAAATACATTTTTCAGACCAACTCAATGCTTCTAAATAACTCATCCTTCAGCTCATCGATCCTTTCTTTCACCTAAACTACTATAAGCATGTCATCCACATAATGTAGAAGGGTGATTAAAATCCCACAATAAAACACCTTTTGGTAACATGAATGATCATCATTTCTCTAGATGAACTTTCATTTCAACGTTAAATCATTGAACTTCTTATTACAATTTCATGGTTCATAATTTAGTCTATAAAAACTACACCTTTGCTTGCACACAATATTCTAGTTCTGATTTTTTTGAAACCCTCCAGTTTTTTCATAAACATTTCTTCTTCAGAGTCCCCATGAAGAAATTTCATCTTCTTGTCCATTTTCTCTAGATACAATCTTTCAAAATCAACCTTACTTTACACCTTTTGGATAACTGCGTTCTTTATTATTAGAGGAAAAATATCAGAGAAATCAAATCATTCTATTTCTTGAAAGACCTTCCAACCAACCCAACCTTGTACTTCTTCCTACCATCTATCTCCTCCTTTAATAAAAAATATCACTTTTTTGTAATTCTTTCTTCCCAATAGGTCTCCCCATTAACTCTAATGTTTTAAACACACAGAGTGAATCAAGTTCATCCCTTATAGATAACTCCCACTAATTTTGATCTTCTAAACTACTTTTATACAAGCTATTAGGATCTCCATCATCTATAAGAGTAAAATAATGAAAAGTGTTTTTATACCTTTACACTTGATGTCACTCCATAGTAGACCTCTATAATTTTATCTACGGTTGAGATACTTCCAGTACCATAACTTCTGGAGTTTGATATTTCAGTGCTCGAGCTTCCACTATCCTTGAATTCTTCAGTACTTTAGGACTTAGAAACACCATTGGAATCGAATCTCATTTCGAATCCTCCTCCATCTGGTTTGGTGTTTCCAGAACATTCATTCTTCCAAGATTTTCTGAAATGTTTGTAACTTCCTAGTGCATATCTATGTGAACCTTGGATTTTGATGATACTTTGTTCTCATTAGAATTTCCTGCTTGTTTTTTATTCTTCCATAGAATCCCATCTTTTAAGATTAAATTTTGATCTCTAAAAACCTTTTAAAGATTATCATCCCAAAGTCAAAACCAAATTCTTCATTGCCATATGTAAGGACCCGACCCCAGTTGTTCAGAGTCGGTGCCTTATTTGATTACATTAGAATGATTACAAGGAATAAAATCCCAAAGGACTGAGTAGTTTAGTAGTTTCGGAAAACCAGATACATACATAGATTTAACATTACAACTTGAAGGAAAAAACAACATAAAAGTTTTATTGAGAACATCCACAACTCTAAGTTTATCCCTGCAGGTCATTCATAATAAACTTCTTCATGTATTGAGAAAATGAAATATAATAAAGGGGTGGGATCAAATGCTCAATAAGGGTAAGTAATACAGTATAAGATATCATAACATAAACATTAGGCATGTTGAATAAATAAAAACATATGCCTATAACAAAAACTTGAACACATTATGGCCAGAATAAGAGATGAATAAATAATTCTATAATCATGGGTATTTTACTAGTCGAATAACCACATGAACCATCAATAATATTTTCATAATGAGGGAATTCATAATGTGGTACATCATAACCATACCATCCAGGCCTCATGCCAAGACCATAAATAATCATTTTTTCAAGGCCTTGTGCCAAGACCATAGTTTGTCTTATGATACCTATTGATGCACTGAGGGGATATAGCGGGCCCCACCCGACACTTACTAAGTCCAATGCATTTCTAATATGAATAGGGATAAATATAAATAACATATACATCCATATTGAAACTAACATATGAAATGTAAATAGATTTCCCTGAACATTAAGCATAAACACTAACCATTCAGAGTAAATTAGTGAATGGTTTCAAGATTGAACATCCAAATTCAAACTACTTATAAAACATTCAATTAAATATGGTAGATGATATCATTAAATATACTCCTCAATGAATTACAATATTCAACAAGGATGTTGACATAGATAAGATACTTTTAAATGATGCCATTGAAAATTTCTTAAGGAAATAATCCTTAAACATTCCAAAGTGTCTCATGCCACCTTGAAACATTCAAATCATAATCCCTTAGAATATAATGAGAATAAGGAGACTCTTGATATGATATACCAAAGGTAATTACATACACCACATGAAAGTGATAAGTGGTGAACAAGGTGTCTATCTCATAAAAGATAATGTGAGATGAGAAAATTCCTTTTTACTTTTGGAAAAAGAGTTCTTTTTGGAAAATCATTTATATATTCCATGAAATCAGTATGTAAACCTGAATATCCCAAAAAAATAAAAGACTAGGACATTGAAATTATATTTTAGGCATAAAATATGTCCCACTTAAGTGAAATCATGTAAAAAGAGTTCTTAAGATTCTTTAAATATAAATCATTTTAGAGCATTTTAAGGAAAGTGTTAAAGAGAATTTTAAAGTGGAAAGACAAATTTGTTATCTTAAATATAGAAATGATCCAAGATAATTTTTCATGATAAAATGAGTGTTTTTATAAAAATAATGGTGGATTAAAATATATTCTAGTGTACACTTGAAAATAGGTAAGAATTTGAAAATATCCCTTGAATTCGGTTTATATTTTAGAAATAATTTTGAAAGTTCCTTTTAAAACATGTAAATCCCACTAAAATAAAGAAGGATTATTATTGGTAAATATATATAGAACACTCAATCAGAATTAATTATGAGTAAATAATAATACATAAGATTTTCATTGAGGTAATTAGACAATAAAAGTAACCTGGAGGAAAATTGAGGTGCGGGTGGAAAACCCTTACCACTTTGTAATAAATAGATTTATATGCCCCAAAATTAATAATATTCAGATTATACATTTAATAACATTAAAATAAATATATTAATGAAATGTTACATTAATGGTAAGTATAAATACACTATACATAAGTATTAGTAGTGAATACATAAAATCTCACAAAAATGGAAGTGAGATGAAGAAACCCTTACCTTAAGTTTGATGGTGTTCTTCACTTGATCTTATTGTCCTAGATAACCAAATTAAATTCATTAATTAATATTTATAGACCCTATTATTTATTTAATTGATTTATTATAGACTTATGAAGTTCATTCATGGCCTTCTTGATGAGTTTAAGAGGTTCAATTTTATTGTTTGGTAGTGTTTTCTTCATGATTGGTATACTTATACACATGAACGAAGAATCGTGTAAAATTAGGATGTTTATGAAAAATTGAAGTTATATGTTATTATTGAAAATCTATAAAGTTACATGGTTGTAAATTTCATTTGGTTACTTGGAGTGAATATTAATCATTATATAAATTATTTTATAAAAACTGTATGGGTTAATTGGTGGTTTTTGAACACAACGAACTCATTTTGCTTTATAAATAAAAACCACATGTAAAAAAAGATTACAGAACCATAGATGAGACATAATACATATATTATAGTCTGTTTCAACCATAATAATGGTTTCATGACCAGAATTGAAGATGGTAATAGAAATTGAAAACCCATCGTTCTTGAATGTGGTAGATTAACACATCACAGGTGGCCTTTTCATTTTTAGTATAAAAGAACGAGAAAGGAGAGATAATGAAAAATTATTCCTTTATCATAAAAAAATTCCATAAAATTTAAGATAATTGAGTCATAATAACATTTTTAATTAAGTATTAGAGGAAATAAAAAGAAAGTAACTCAAAAGAAAAGAAAAGTTGAGAAATTCCTTACGAAAATTCGGTAGCCTAACGACGTCACTTAAAAATTCATAAAATATATTGATGAGAGAAAAGGGTATCTCATCATTATTACATAATATAGAAATTAAGGGGGATATGTAATTACATATCCCAACATAATACAATTGAAATTAAAATATAATAACATAATAAGAGTGCTTGAAAAAGAGAGAGATTTTGAGACAAAAATTCTACAGCATAACGACTATGCAACCTGGTTTTAGAAAACATTAAAAAAATAGGTGAAATGGGTCACCCATTCATAGAAGACTCATGAAACAGTATTGGAACAGAATAAAATGGAAATAAGAACATGGTATGAAAACATGAAATACCTACCACATAAAAGAGAACTTGAAATAAAAGAAATGAAAAGAGAAATTTACCTCTTGAATCCACCTCCTTGAGAATATCTTTAAGGGAAGGGGTTTTAGTATTTTGGAAAGACCAAGAGATTATTGTACGTGGGGAGTGACTAGGGGAGGGTATTTGGGAATGAATTTGAGGATATTCAAGTCTTAGAGGAGTGAGGAGAAGATGGAGTGAGGGGGTTTTTTTATAGTGGAGAGGAGTGAATTTTAGAATATTTTATTCATTATTTTATTATTTCCATCAAGACAACCAATAGTGTTGTTTCATGTGATCCATAATAGTGATAAGTTTATGTTAGTTCGAACCAAGTGGCCTTACATCACTCATGATGTCATAAATAATGTATTTAACTGATAATTTGTATATACGGTATCTTACCGTATTTCACTATTCATAAAAAATTTGAGTATTTCAGAAAAATCCCAAAAATTCACCCTAACTATTTTTCGATATGTAGAATTAAAAAATGAAATCAATTTTTTGAAATTAATTTTATAAATATTTTTAATTTATTTTTTAAATAAAATCACAATTTATTCCAAAAAAACAACTTTATAACTATAACTCGTTTTATAACACATTGAGAAATTAATCAAGGTCCCATAAAATTATCTTATAACCATAAGAAAATAAAGTAATAATTTATTATTACATTTTATGAAAATTCATTTCTATTTTAAATTATTAAATTAATCATAAAATTATAATTAAAATATTTATGACATACAAAAATACCAATACTTATAGAAAGAAGATTCGGGTAGAGCCCTCTTATACTATGATCATTTTTCACTTTTAAGATTTCTAAAATTTTTTATACATTAATGGGTGAAGTTTCTATTTTTTTGGCTAATTTACTATTCATTAATATCCATAAGGGTATGTTACTATTCACCAAAAATTAAGTTTGTTTTATCAAACTCTAAATATCTTACTCAACGCAACCGTGTATATCAATTTTTCAAAATTCAAATCACATAGGTGGAAAATTATGTTTACTTGGCTAGGTTATAACAATGTGGTGTTTTGTAGAGACTCAGTATTTCATGCTTTCTGTATTAAATCAATTTATAAATTCTTGGGGTGTTACATTATCCCCTGACAAAAATTTCATCCTTGAAATTTGAAATTGAAATTTGAAAGTGAATGGTTGATACTTGAAAATTCCCTTGTGGGAAACCCGCATCAAGAACATGGTTAAAATATCCTATTAATAAGAGGAAAGGTAAATGCATCAATTACTACAAAACAACACATTCTAATTGGACAACATGGTCATGGAAGAATAATCAAACCATCATTTAGTGACATTAAAATCTAAAAACCCATACAATGATCAACTTAAACCATTTTTTAAATGATTAAAATTCCAAAATATAATGATTCAACACATTATAATAAAGGTCTCTAAATTTCCATGATGAACATATCATTAACACTTAATCAACAATAAGCATCTATAAAATTCACATTCCAAACATGTAAATAACTTCATCATGCATCCTCTTGAAATATGGTAATAACTTGAATTATCGTAAAAACCATATTGGAAACATGAATTCTTCTATATTCCTTAAGTAAGATACATGTTATTGGATATATTCCTTAAATCTAAGAGTGATATAAACTCTATCAATGATAGCATAGACTACTTCTCAATAAGTAAATAATCAGTTCCAAGGTAGTCAATATTTATCTGAATCAATCATTTCATCATCATTATCTCAACATCAGATATATATATATATATATATATATATATATATATATATTTATATTAAGGGTTGTCTTTCCCTCAATCATTTATTTTTTTATAAAAAGTTTAACTTTCTTCTGAATCACTTTTCCTTTGTACCATTCATCATATGACCACAAATCCTTAATGAAAGAGTACCACAGTACAATCTTTATATATATCATAATTCATACAACAAGTAAATTACTGACAAAATATTTAAATGGCATGATTCTTGAATAGGAATATTAATCATTCTATTTCATCTGCGGTAGCATCATAACTTGATCATTATCCAAAATCATCATTTGGGGTATATTAATTTGACCCTTGGGACATTTATTTTCATAGTGTCTCATATCCTTGCAGTTGAAGCATTGAATATAGGAAAATTCTTTCCTTATCTTTCAATTATGAGCATGGTGGACTTTTTCTCCGCACTTGGAGCAAACTCCTTTTCTTATAAATCATATACCAAGGTGTTTCCTTCCACAATTATCACATGTGGGAAGATACATCTTTACATTCATCCATTTATCCATGTTTTTTCCATCCATCCTCATCTTCTTTTTCTTCCCTTCAAATCCATAGGACTCATAGAAGTCTTTAAATACCTTGTCAACACATGATACTATTTCCTCATATGATGAGGATACTTGGGAGACATTCTTCCTTTTAAATGATGGATTGATACCATTAGATATATGACCCTTCTTATTCTTCACATCACATGCATTGGTGAATTTTTCAATCCTTTTTCTAGGAACCATTTCTAATCAATTCCATATTATATATTAGCTGGTAACATTATGAACTCTCTATGACTCTAAACATGGTATAACACATAACATAAATTTACGCATCGTAAATCCTAGAAAAATATAGTTTGGTTACTTTGAGGGAATAAATACTTCATAATGGTGGGTAAATAAAATTTGAATTATCCTAAGCATATCCACTGGGATTGTCAAACCAGGTGCGCAGTAAGACCCATTGTCGTGTACCGGGATACCCCGGGTCAAGCCCGAAACTCCTTATCAGAGTTTTCATTCCTAGGTACATCTGTGTTAGAACCACATCCACTTGTAGTATCCAGATAGGGATGTATTTTCTAGGAAAATCCACACAATCTATTCCTTACCAATATTCCAGGATGTTCTTGTATGTTTATCCTTATATATTATCTTAGGGGTTTGTTCCATAATCTAAGTTTTCTAAATCTAGTTTCTAAGTTTTCTATTAAAATCCCTTTGATACCTACTGTAAGGACCCAACCCCAGTCGCATGAAGTCAGTGCCTTATTAAATTACATTGGCATGATTAAAAGGAATCAAATCCTAAATCACTGAGTAGTTTAGTAGTTTTGGAAAACCAGATACATACATAGGTTCAACATTACCACTTGAATAAAAAAACAACATAAAAGTTTTATTGAGAACATCCAAAAATATAAGTTTATCCCCGTAGGTCATTCATAATAAAATTCTTCATGCCCTAAGAAAATGAAACATAGGAAATGGGTGAGCTCAAACACTCAATAAGGGTAAGAAATACAACGAAAGATATCATAACATAAACACTAGGCATGTTGAATAAATAAAAACATACAAATTCAACAAAAACTTGAACACATTATGGCCAGAATAAGAGATGAATAAATAATTCCATAATCATGGGTAATATACTATTTGAATAACTACATGAACCATCAATACTATTTTCATAATTAGGGAATTCATAATGTGGGACATCATAACCATATCGTCTAGGTCTCATGCCAAGACCATAAATAATCATTTTTTCAAGGCCTTTTTCCAAGACCATAGTTTGTCTCATGAGACCTATCAATTCACCGAGGGGATATAGAAGGCCCCACATGACAATTAATAAGTCCAATTAATTCCTCATATAAATAGGGATAAATATAAACAACATATAAATTCATATTGAAACTAACATATTAAATGTAAATATCTTTCCCTGAACATTAAGCATAAACACTAACCATTCAGAGTAAGTTGGTGAATGGTTTTAAGATAGAACATCCACAGTGAAACTAATTATAAAACATTAAATTAAATATGGTAGATGATATCATGAAATATACACCTCAATGAAGTACAAGATTCAACAAGAATTTTGACATAGATAAGATATTTTCAAATGATACCATTGAAAATTTCTTAAGGAAATAATCCTTAAACATTCTAAAGTGTCTCATACCACCTTGAAAAATTCAAATCATAATACCTTATAATATAATGATAATAAGGAGACTCTTGATATGATATACCAAAGGGAATTACATACACCACATGCAAGTAATAGGTGGTGAATAAGGTGTATATCTCATAAAAGATAATGTGAGATGAGAAAAATCCTTTTTACTTTTGAAAGAAGAGTTCTTTTGGAAAGTCATTTATATTTTCCATGAAATCAGTTTGTAAACATGAATATCTCAGAAAATAAAATACTATGACATTTAAATTATATTTTTGACATAAATTATGTCCCACTGATGTGAAATCATGTAAAAATAGTTCTTAATATTCTTTAGATATAAATCATTTTAGAGCATTTTAAGGAAAGTATTAAAGAGAATTTTAAAGTGGGAAGACACATTTGTTATATTAAATCTAGAAAGGACCCAACATAGTTTTTCATGATAAAATTATTATTTTTATAAAAATAATGGTGGCTTAAAACGGATTCTGGTGTACACTTGGAAACGGGTAAGAATTCAAAAAGATCCCAAGAATCGGGTTTGTATTTTAGAAATAATTTTGAAAGTTCCTTTTAAAATGTGTAAATCCCCCTAAAATAAGGAAGTATTCTTGTTGGTAAACATATATATAACACTAACTCATAATTAATTATGAGTACATAATAATACGTAAGAATTTCATTGAGGTATTTAGACAATAAAAGTAACCCGAATGAAAATGGTGGTTTGGGTGGAAAACCCTTACCACTCTGTAATAAATCAATTCGTATGACCCAAAATTAATAATATTCAAATGATACATTTAATACCATTAAAATAAATATATTAATTATGTGTTACATCAATGTCTAGTATACATACACCATACATAAGGATTAGTAGTGAATACGGAAAATCTCACAAAAATGGAAGTGAGATGAAAAACCCTTACCTTAAGTCTGATGGTGTTCTTCACTTGATATTCGTTTCCTGGATAACCAAATTAAATTAATTAATTAATATTTAAAGAACCTATTATTTATTTAATTGATTTATTATAGACTTATTAAGTTCATTAATGGCCTTCTTGATGGGTTTAAGAGGTTCAATTTTATTGTTTGGGAGTGTTTTCTTCATGATCAGTATACTTAGATACATGAATGGAGAATCATGTAAAATTAGGATGTTTATCCAAAATTGAAGTTATATGTTATTAGTGAACATCCATAAGGTTACATGTTTTTAAATTTTATTTGTTTACTTGGAGTGAATATGAATCATTATATAAATTATTTAATAAAAACCATTTGGGTTAATTGGTGGTTTTTGAACACAACGAACTCATTTTTATTTATAAATCAAAACCATGTGTAAAAAAAGATTCTAGAACCATATATGATACATAATACATATATTATAGTCTGGTTAAACCATAATAATGGTTTTATGACCAGAATTGAAGATGGTAATAGAAGTTGAAAACCCATCGTCCTTGAATGTGGTAGATTGGCACATCTCAGGTGGTGTTTTCATTTTTAGTATAAAAGAATGGGAAAGGAGAGATGATGAAAAATTATTAATTTATCATGAAAAAATTCTAGTACATGTAATATAATGGATTCATCAAAACATTTGGAATAAATTAGGAGGGGAAATAAAAAGAAAGAAACTAAAAAGAAAAGAAAAGTTGTTAAATCCCTTACAAAAATCCTACAGCCTAACGACTTCACTTAAAAATTCTTAAAATATATGGATGAGAGAAAAGGGTATCTCATAATTATTAAATAATATATACATTAATGGGGATATGTAATTACATATCCAAACTTAATACAATTGAAATTAAAAGATAATAATATAATAAGAGTGCTTGAAAAAGAGAGAGATTTTGAGACAAAAATTCTGCAACATAACGACTATGCAACATGGTTTTAGAAAACAATAAAAAGAGAGGATAAAGGGGTCAAAAATTAATATAAGACTCATAAAAAATTAGTGTAACAGAATAAAATGGAAATAAGAACATGGTATGAAAACATGAAATGCATACCACATAAAAGAGAACTTGAAATAAATGAAATAAAAAGAGAAATTTATGTCTTGAATCCACCTCCTTGAGAATCCCATTAAGGGAAGGGGTTTTAGTATTTTGGAAAGACCAAGAGCTTATTAGATGTGGGTAGTGACTAGGAGAGGTTATTTTGGAAAAACTTTTAGGATATTAAAGTCTTAGAGTAGTGAGGAGAAGAGAGAGCGAGGGGGGTTTTATAGTGGAGGAGAGGAGTGAATTTTGAATATTTTATTCATTATTTTATTATTTCCATCAAGACAAATAATAGTGTTGTTTCATGTGACCCATAATAGTGATAATTTCATGTGAGTTCAAAAAAGGTGGCCTTATATCACTCATTATGTCATAAATAGTGTATTTAACTGATAATTTGTATATACGGTATCTTACTGTATTTCACTATTCATAAAAAATTCTAGTATTTCAGAAAAATCCCAAAAATTCACCCTAACCATTTTTCGACATGTAGAATTCAAAAATGAAATCCATTTTTTTGAAATTAATTTTATAAATATTTTTAATTTAATTTTTAAATAATATCATAATTTATTTCCAAAAAACAACTTTTAAACTATAACTCTTTTTATAACACATTGAAAAATTAATGAAGGTACCATAAAATTATCTTATAACCACAATAAAATAAAGTAAAAATTTATGATTACATTTTATGAAAATAAATTTCTATTTTAAATTATTAAATTAATCATAAAATTGTAATTAGAATATTTATGACATACAAAAATACCAATACTTATATTATGATTGTTTTTTCACTTTTAATATGTCTAAATTGTTTTTATACATTAATGGGTGAAGCTTCTATTTTTTTGTCTGATTTACTATTCATTACTATTCATAAGGGTATGTTACTATTCACCAAAAATTAATTTTGTCTTATCAAACTCTAAATATCTTACAAGAATCCGTGTATGTCAATTTTTCGAAATTCAAATCACAAAGGTGGAAAAATTATGTTTACTTGGCTAGGTTATAACAAAGAGGTGTTTTTTAAAGACTAATTATTTCATACTTTCTATATTAAATCTATTTTTAAATTCTTGGGGTGTTACACCATAGCCCATAAAATAACATGCTTGGGACCTAGACTCTAAATTTTATCATCATTAGAATCAATATGGACATAAGCTAGCACACCGAAGACTTTGAGGTGATTTATGTTGATATTCCATTTAGACCAATAGGATTCTGGTAGTTAGTGCCCAATTGGAGAAGATAAAATCTTATTGATTAAATAGGCAATACAATTCACTACTTCCATCAAAAACACATTGGGGAACCTTTCGTGAATCCACATGCTCCAAGATTTCTCCACCAAAGTATAGTTCACTCTTTCTATAACCCCATTGTGTTCTAGGGTCCCTGGAATGGTCATATCAAACCAAATACCCTTCCTCCAAAAAAACCTTCAAAACCCCCTATTTCTATACTCACCACCATTATCTGACCATAAGCACATCAACTTTCTTTCATTATCCTTTTCCACCATGGCCCTCCATCGGGAAAATGTCTGTAACACCTCGTGCTTGTGCCTTAGAAATTATACCCACACTTTGTGTGTAGAATCATTGATGAATGTCACATAAAAAATGAACCTTTATGAGAGAATGCCAGATCTGATCCCCAAAAAATCCATGTCAACCAACTCTAACTTTTGATGATTTGGTGTTTTACCTTCTGTTTGGAAGGAAACCTTATGTTACTTTCTGAAGAAAAAATCCTATCACATTCAAAAATATATTATTTAATATTTTAGAAATCCATTGGAAGAAATGATCTTCATTCCCTTGACACTAAGATTCCCTCAATAGTCATGCCACAACTTAACAAAAGTTATTTCTCTAACATTATTTTCACTTATCGATCCTTTTGTAAGGTAAAAAGTTCTATCCTTCACTCCTTCTGTAACAATCATGGATATGTATGAAATTTTCATGTTCTATCAGCAAACATAGAGGGGAATCTTACATCATCATGTTTTCCAATAGAAATATGGTTCTTCCAGAGGCCTAGAATATGTCACACATCCTTCAATTCCAGCGTGCTTCCATTCTTTTTCAAGATTGAGTCACTACTTTTCCACACAATCTTGAGAGATTTATCTTCTATAATATGAACCTTTATAAGTATTCTATAAGTATTTTTTCTCATACTCTATATACTGTAATATGAGTGGAATTAATCTCTAGAGTCTATAACCCATGAACCCAATGATTTAGAAACACTTAATATTAAACCATTATTACATTCTAATACAGGGTTTTCAGACCCACTTATAGAAGTATAATTTCTAGAATTCTCTCTCTGATCACTACAAGCTTCCTTTAGGTGTCCTTTCCTCCCATAATGACAAAAAATGGAGCACTATATACTTAGCTACTCCTACCATGAATCCTCCCACCTTTCCCTTTACGATGAATTTTCTATATTGTGGCTCTTCCTATTACTTATATGTTATAATGTTTTTGGAATATGTGTGGATATCCTTCTGATGAATTTCTTTTTTCAAGATTAGTTCATGAACATCGGAAAATGAAAAGTTATCATTTCCACTAGAATTACTTACAACGATAATTATCGCATCCCATGATTCCAGGAGTAAATAGAGTAACATCAATGCCCAAACCAGATTTATGAAGGTCATATTCACTTAATCCAAATGACTTTGAATCACATTTATGTATTTAATATGATCGAATGCAAACCTTCCTTTTGACATTCTCATGTCGAACAGTCTCCTTATCAAGAACGTCTTGTTCATTTTCATGGGATTCTCATACATGTTAGCTAAGGTATTTATAAGCAATGATTATGTTTTCCCTTCCTCAATGTTGCACACCATGTTCTGGGCAAGTTATAATAACCTCAATATGAGTGATTTTTTATTGATACTCCATCATTCCTCCCTTTTAATATCTTCTTGTTTAGCTCTAGTTAACATGTCACGAACTAGCCCAAGTTGTCTATTCATCAGAAACCTGATCCGGCTTGTAATAGGGCTTGAGGGTTATTCCTTATCCCCCTGACTTGGAAAAAAGTTTTAGGTCGTCGTATAAATCCAATGGGAATAATTTCTCCCTAAAAACAAGTAAAATCATAAGAAGAAAAATAAAAAAAAATTATATGACTCATCCATATCTCAGAAATTCATGCTAAATCAGAAATGTAGAAATAAACTATAAAGAAGTAAAGAAAATTAAACAAACAATCCCTATACTGACCCCAATCTCTCTCACCTGTATATTCAAAAACACAATGCCACCTCTAGAAAACTTTGCTTCGGCCACCAGTAGATATCACTACCATCCATTCATAGAAAATAGTAAAAGCCTAATTGTATGAAGAGAAAAAGTAAAGCCAAAAATAAAATTTAACATACCTTAATCAATCAACACTCTAAATAGTGTCCAAGTACTGAATACAAGTATGAAATTGAAAATGATAGATAGGTGTGAGCTAAAGCTTATTAGTCATGGCAAAGAGAAACCCCACCATAGGTATAAAATTTAAAAGAAAGATCTATTTAATGTTAGTTTGAAATATATTATTTAAATATAGGCTTTTATTTCAAAATATATAAGGAAATAACATTTCCAAAACCATTTTAGAAACTTTCCTTTAATTTTATTTAAATGAAAAAAAATAAATTAGAAAAAATTTAATAGACCAACACCCCATTTTATTCTAATTTCAAAAGATTTTTTAAAATAATTTTAAAAGGGTTTTAAAAATAAATAATACACAAAACATGAATAGGAAGAGAAATATAAAAATCCACCATGTTATAAATAGAACAAGGAAAAAATAAGAATCCAAGATTAGATAACACACATATCAAATAAATAAGGGAATCTAAAGAATCCAGAGGATCCCCCTATGTCAATTGTGTTGAGGTTATAGATTGGTCAATTAATATATTTTAAGATATGGTATTTTCTGTCTTACATATTGATGTTTGATGATTGATTTTCTTAATGGTTGTTTGTTGTGATTTCCAGATGCCTAATTTAGTTTTTTCTATGAACCACACATGCATCTTTCTTATGGTATTTTGGGTCAATACCTAAAATATCTAGATTATAGAATGGTAAATTAATTATAAATAAATTCATGGGATTTAGTGTTTTTGTTGTCGATAATGATTTCTAAATTAAATGAGAACCATGGGATGGTTGGATTAGTGCTCAAAGATCATGAGATGGAAATCTAGAAATTAAAATATTAATTATGAAACCATGTTAGCCTGTGATGAAATGAGTTTCCAGAATTCATAATGGGATTAAATAATGGTTGAAAATTTCTAATTACTACATGGGAATGATTAATGATAATGAAGATAATGAATGATGGATAATTTTTTAAATTAATAAATTAATTAGTACATGATCGAGCTTGATGATTATGTGTTTATATGAGATCTATCATTCTAGACCTTAGCGGTGGAAGTAGGGTTTTATATGGGATTGTCAAGACCCATCCCTCGGGGCCCGTGCCGTGACTACCCCAAGCCTACCTTCCATCATCCATGTGTTAGCGACTAGCACCAGAAAGGCATATCCCTAAAATGGGAAGGTATTTCCTTTAAAATTGTAAACACATAGAATAGGTACACAATAAGAGTAAACCACGTAGTATAAATACTGAAAGTAAATGTGTGAACTGAATCAGAATGAGTCAGTATACAAACACAACTAAAAGAAAGTATAGTAAAAAGAAAAAAAAACTCCTGAGGTTTTCCACCAAGGATACTACCTGAAGGGTAGGTACAACTCATCACTATAGCTCTCCACGTCAATCGGTAACCTCCATACATCGTCTAGTCCTGACTCCCAAATCTCAGTCAAAGTTGTCTATCATCGGCACAAGATATAACAAGGTGCAGGAGAATCCTGTTCATGGGTGAGTATAATAATACCCAGTAGGGACCCCGGGACCCCTGAAGGTCTCCCAGAATTCCACAAAGTAAAAACCACAAATAATGATCTCAATAACAAAGCACAAAGTAAAATATAGCTCACACCAAATATATAACTTAAAGAACAAGAACAATTATGATTAGTCATAAAGCTAAATCATCTTATTCCGTTGAGAAGTTCCACTACTGAACCATGAAGAAGTCATTATGTTACCGATCCACATAGGGTTGTGAGTTACCGATCCAAAAAGGGTCATAATTTTTTGATCCACACAGGTTCATAAGTCATCAATCCACAGAGGGTCATAAGTTGTCGATCCACATAGGGTCATAAGTCATCAATCCACATAGGGTCATAAGTCAGCGATCCACATAGGGTCGTAAGTCGTCGATCTACACAGGGTCGTAAGTCACTGATCCACACAGGGTTGTAAGTCTCTGATCCACGACAGGCTGTTCTAAGTCTGGTCCTCATCAATTCTCACTACTACTGATCCATACAGGGTCGCTCTTATGCCGATCCACAAAGAGTTTCTCTTCACTTGATAGCCAACCAAAGGATTCCCACACTTGGTGCACTTAAGTTCCGTAGATTTTTCTCCTCAAGCCATCAGTCATACCTCAACTTCTATAAATTACCATGAAGAAGTAACCCAAAGAACTGTCATTTCATAAGGGTTCCAACGCAATAGACGGTGTGTCAATTGGACACCTGGTCTGTAAGTTATATGCATTTTAGTACATAGGGACCTGTTGGATTTGAGTTTGATCCAACCCATCCATAATCTAAATTTATCCAAAACCCAAGTGGAGTATTTCAAAAGGACTATCTCTTCCTAAGGATTCTAGTGCCGTAGATGGTTCATCAAAAGAACATCCAGTTTAGAAGTTATGACCCTTTAAGCGAAATTGGGTCAAATTGGGTCTAGGTCCGGCTCGACTCGGTCGAACTGACCCAACCTGACCCAGTCTGGGTCAACCAGACCTAGGTTTGACCTGAACTAGGCTGACCTGGCTTACTGGGTCTATCCCAAACTGGCTAGGCCTGGCCCGGTCTAGCCCACTGGGCAGTGGGCTCAGCTCGGCTCACCCGACTGGGCGCGGCCCACTGGGCCGCGGGACCAGCCCCGCCCGTTGACTGGGCAGGGCATGTTTCCCCCCTGAATGGACAGAGTCCATTCAGGTCTTCAACTGGTGGCGCTAGGCTACCCCCTAGCTGACTGGTCCAGTGGACCGGTCTAGGGTGGGACTCACAGACACGGGTTTGCCACCGCCATGATCGGAGCTGCAAAGCCTCCTCCATGATGTGTCACCTGCCATCAATACAGTTGGAAATGGATGGATGCCTCTCTATCTTCCACAGTGCCTATAGGAACCACCACTTCCTCATGGCTGCTGGTCACTGGTGCCACCGTGCCGGTGGTTCCGCATGGGTGGTACTTCTATAGGCCACCGGTGAAGCTCTGGTGGTCCAATTTCCTCCCCATATGCGCCTACGGGCCTCCCGGTATGCTGCCTTCACTGCATAGCCCTTGGTTTCTCCTTGTCACCATGTTTCTTGGTCTCCCATGAAGAACTCAACAAAACCAAGACCAGCATAGGTTTTGGGCCTTGTTCAGATCGATCTACACCCTCCGCATTAGCATTTTTGCATGGGAAGAATTCAAACATCATCAAAATAAAGTTTAAACCCAAATTTCAACCCCATAAGAAGAAAAAGAATGAACTGTGGATCAACCCGTTATTCGGTTGATCCGCATTCATCATTTTTTTAAAAAGAATGGAAGATGATGATTCATAATTCTCTTAGAATAAAATCAAAACCCCTACCTTGAACTCATTGGAAAATACTGCGGATAAGGGAGAATAATCCACGTTCGAAGGTGTTCGTCAATGTTCATTGATCCCAGATCAAATCTTCAATGGTGTTGTTCGTTCCTCATTCTTCTTTGGAGAGGGTTTCCGCAGGCACTTCGTCAAGAGTTCTCCCACGGTTTTCCAATCCCTTTTTACAATGGTTTGATTAACATTTTAGAGTTAAAGAGTTTAACAATCCACTCATTAATGTGGTTCATTGATGAATTAATTAATGAACCCATTAATTACCCAATGGTGCGGTTACACAACCAAGTGTAACAGGTTATTAAATAAATTCATTTAATAACCTGTTAACTCTGCAATCCTTCCACCGTTGCTCAACTATTTTAAAGAAAGAATAAAATAAATTTTAGTTATTTTATTACCTTTTTCCCAAAAGTCCAAAAATTATATTTTTCATTCGAACCTTACTGGCCAAATTTAAGCTTTACCTAAGCAAATACTAGTGCTGGGAATTCAACGGTGCTCTTATATTTTCAATCCAAGCACCGGTTAAAAAGATATAAATTCTCACCCGCACGTTTACTGAACGTACCTTAAAAATTTCAAAATTTCATTTTGGGTTCTCCGAGCCTCAGAATCACGTACTTTCAATTTTCTCAATCTTGTAATAATTCCATATAATTCTAAAAAAATTATAAGGAATTTATGGGTCTTTATATTCTCTCCACCTTAGGGATTTATGTCCCCAAAATCCACAAAAAAAGATAAGAAAAAAAATAGGGACACTGAGCACGAATCTGAGCCTCCCACTCCCATGTTCCCTCCTGGAGGTTCCTGTGTTTCCACTGAACTCACACTAGAGGAATTGACCACCCTCATAGGGCCTGATCCTATCGATTCTCTATCTCCACTAGGAACTTTGTGAACATCGCCCCATCATCAATGTACAGCTCGTCCCAGTCGATGACGTGTGATGGATCATAAACGTATCTCCTGAGCTGCGACATATGGAAAACATCATGCACTCGGTGAATCTGTGGGGGAGGATCTAGAAGGTACACCACCGCATCGACTCTACTAAGGATCTATAAAGTTCCAATGAACCTCAGAGATAGCTTGTTGCCCCGGCCAAATCTCTACAATCCTCATCGAGGAGAGACCCAAAGAAAAACATGACCAACCTCCTCAAACTCCAAGGGTCTCCGTCTCCTATCGGCATAAGACTTATGCCTACTCTGTGCAGTCTTCATCCACTATTGGATGATCTGAACCTTTTCAGTGGTATCCCATACCAACTCTGGACCCATAAGTGCCGACTCCCTTGGGTCTGTCCAGCATAGAGGCAATCTGCATAGTTTCCCATACAAGGCCTCAAATAGTGCCATGATGATGGTGGAGTGATAGCTGTTGTTGTATGTGAACTCCACCAAGGGAAATTGATCCTCCCAACTACAACCAAAATCAATAATTCAAGCACGGATCATGTCCTCAAGCGTCTGTATAGTCAACTTCGTCTGACCATCTGTATGAGGATGAAAGGCAGTGCTTAAACATAGCTGAGTCTCGAACGCCTCCTGAAATCCCTTCCACAATCGGGATGTAAAACAAGAATCACGATCTGAGACGATCATTAATGGAACCCTGTGAATCTGTTCTACCTCCTGTACATAGAGGCATCCCAATCCCTCTATTTATCCCTCCTCTTAGATGGGTAGGAAGTAGGATGACTTGGTGAGTCAGTCAACAATCACCTAGATGGAATCGTGGCCCCTAGACGTGTGTGTTAGTCCTGTAATGAAGTCCATAGAGATTCCACCCCACTTCCATTATGGAACCTCAAGTGTCTATGCTAATCCTACTGGAACATGATGTTTGGCCTTTATTTGCTGACAAGTGATGCATCGTGAAATGAACTCTGCCACTACTTTCTTCATCCCTATCCACCAGTACTGACGCTATAAGTCCTAGTATATATTATCCACACTAGGATTTGCCTTCAAAGGGGATGTGTGAAACTCCCTCAACACCTCCTCTCATAGAGTCACTAGTACCATGGTGTGTCCTTTGAAAAGGATGACATTCTCCCCACCTTCAGAAAAACCTTTAGGAGCCTGTCCTGAGGATATATGAGCACGTCGGGTCTCTTAGTCAATGTTCTCAAGTTGTGCCTCCCTAACTCATTGAAGGAGTGGGGAAGTGACTGTCATATACTGGAGGTAAGCTACTCCATCACTATCCACGAAGGATAACTACAACACAGCTAGCAACTCTGTCGCCTCACTAAACAACTGTAAACCATACCTCTTGCTGAGTGAGTTTTCCACCACATCCCCCTTCCCAAGAGTATAGACTATCTCAAAGTCATAGTCCTGGAGGAACTCTAGACATATCCATTGTCTCAAGTTCAGGTCCTTCTGTGAGAAGATATACCTGAGACTCTTGTGATCATAGTAGACAGTAAACCATTCACCCATCAAGTAGTTTCTCCAAATCTTCAAGGTAAATACCAATGCTGCTAACTCTAGGTCATGGGTAGGATAGTTCTTCTCATGATGTCTCAACTATTGTGATTCATAGGTGATCACTGCTCACTCTTGAATTAGGAAACATCCTAGTCCGGTCCCTGATGCGTTGCAGTAGACTACATACCCAACTCCCTCTTCTGGTAGCCTCAATATGGGGGCACTCGTCAGTCTCCACATTAGATCCTAAAAAATATGTCGTCATCTCTCTTTTCACAAGAAAGGTTGACCCTTATTTGTCAAAGATGATAAGGGTACTTCTACTCTAGAAAATTCAGGTACGAATCTATAGTAGTACCCATCCAACCCCAGGAAACTCTGCACCTCGGTCACACTCTTGGGTGGCTCCCAAGTAAGCACTGCCTCTATCTTCGACGGATCCACTGCAACTCCATCCTCTAAGATAATGTGTCTCAGAAAGTGGAAATCCTATATCCAGAATTAGAACTTTGATATCTTACCATAAATTTGCTTCTCTCAGAGTGTATCCAGAACTATCTGCAGATGAGTGGATTTCCCCTCCTCCAATGCTGAGTACACCAAGATTTTGTCAATGAAGACCACCATTAACCGATTGAGGTAAGGATGAAAGATCTTGTTCATGATTCCAATGAACAATTCTGGGGATTTTTTCACACCTAAAGGCATCACCAATAACTCATAGTGTCCATATTTGCATCTAAAGGTTGTCTTTGGGACATCCTCATCTTGTACCCTGAGCTAATGATAGCCTGATCTAAGGTCTATCTTTGAAAATCACTGATCTCCCTTCAGCTGATCCAAGAGATCATTAATCCCCAGAAGTGGATACTTGTTCTTCATGGTCACCTAGTTCAGGTGCCGATAGTCCACGTAAAGCCTCAAACTCCCATCTTCCTTCTTGGTGAACAAAATCGGGGATGCCCATGGAGAAAACCTGGGCCTTATGAACCCCTTCCCCTACAAGTCCTCCAGCTATACCCTCAACTCATGAAGCTCTGTAAGAGCCATTAGATATGCTAGTGTAGATATCAATGTCATCCCAGGGTACAAGTAGATGTAGAAGTCCACCTCTATGTGGGGAGGTAGTCCCGGTACATCCTCAGGAAATACATCAACATACTGTTCCACCACTACAGGATAGATCAGACTCCTCTCATCAACTGTTCCGAGGGTAAGGCTAGACAACTAATGAGTGATAGGTTGAAACTTCCTCCAAGAAATTCCATCATGATTTTTATATGTTCCATTCTCTCTGGTGATGGAAAACTTGGTCCCATATTCACGAACACACTGCACTTTGCACCTAAAATAGTCGATTTGAGCATAGACCGTGGATAACCAATCCATACCCAAGATAACATCGTAAGGCCTCGACACTGTTACTAATAGATTCTATCCAAAGCCCAAGCCTCCTAGAGTAATCCCACACTAATTCCAATAATTCATAATTGTCGAATCCTCTCTCGTAGGAGTCTCTAATCTTAAGGATCGAGCCAACAGCTCCACTGGAATCTCTAAACTCCGAATGAGAGCCATGGAAATGAAAGATTGACTAGAACCTTTGTCTATAAGAACTGAATCTAGGGTGTATTAGACACATATCGTACCTTCAATAATCTCTAGAGCACCATGTTTGTAGGCCTTAGCTTCCTGAAGCTGAGATTGTCCCTGTCCATCTGCTTCTTAAGGTCGGGGTGGACCACCCAGAGGTGGTGGCGGTAGAACCTCAAATCACCGCCCACCGCCTACTACATGGATAACTCCTCTTCCATGTAGACCTCTCTATTCAAATCTTTGCCTATGCCTCAGTGTTCCCTCAACTGTCTGCTAATATTTAGTGTGGAAGGTTGGGTAGTCATGAGCCATGTGACCCTTCCCACCACACGAGTAGCACAGTCTACTCCTCTACTAAAATCCTCTATATTTTGAGCTCTGCACCTCCGACCCTACATCCTGGGGTCATCCACCAAAAGGTTTGGCCCACTTGGGCCTCTGTGTCATTTTCTTACTTCCTACTATAGATAACCTAGATACGTGTCATCCGGTGGTGGCTCTCACTATCAATGCCTACTCAGCTAGGAAGCTCTCTACCAAAAGTGATCACTCTAGCACTCCAACCTCTGTCGGTATGTTGAGCAATATCATCGATGCTCTAATATCCCATCAGATACCCTGATCAAAGGTTCGGTCCTTAAATAAAGGGTCTCGTACCATGTAAGTGGAGTATCGGGAGAGGTCAGTGAATCTCTCTGAGTATCGGGCTACTGTCAGGATGCCCAACTGTAAGTGCAAGAGATCTTGAAATGTAGAGAATAGAGTCACTGGAACAAACTCTGCCCTGAAGAGGCCCTCTAAGTACAAAAAGGTGAGGTTCACCTCATCATGCAATTGGAGCATTAGGCTCCACCATCTCCCTATTGTTCCTTAGAAGAGACTGGCATCTAGGATCACCATCTGGTTTGTTGGTGTCCCAATTAGGTAGAAAACACTAGACAAAGCCTCTGACCCGTCCTCAGTTTCCTGGAGATCCATATCACCTCAAAACCATGGAGGCCACTACCACTAGAACTTGTGTAGTGCACTAAGTCGGCATGCACTGTATGCTAGTGGGGTTGGTGGTAACTACTTCCCTACAGGTAGTGGTGCTGCTGATACACCACTCAAAGGTACCATCACCATAAGAGGGCCCTACACCGAAGCCTTATCCCTCGGTGGGCCATCGTTGCAAACTCTCTCTAGAATCATTGTTGGTTGTCTACGTGGGGGAATCCTAAAAATAAACAGATGCTCCAAGATCAATAAGTTATACCTGGTGAGAAAACTCAAAAGATATCAAAAGAAAAACATTTCAAAGTCACACGCAATTGGTGTTTTCGTGTACTAAGTCGGAAATCAGAATTCAGGGTCTTGGTGTATGGATATGTCGGTTTCCACACCCACACTAGACTCCCCGAACTAAAAACCATACTCAAAACACTTAACACTAATTCACCATTGAAAATATCAGAGTCATAGTTCTTTGGTAGAATTGATCCCTTTGATACCACTTTGTCATGACCTGTCCCCCGGGGCTCATGTCGTGACTACCCCAAGCCCGCCTTACAGAAGCTAGGGGTTGGCGACTAACACTGAAAAGATATATCCCTAAAATGGGAATGCATTTCCTTTAAACATGCAAACACGCAGACTAGGTACACAAAAAGAGCAAACCATGTAGTATAACTGCTAAAAGTAAATGTGTGAACTGAAGTATAATGGGATAGTATAAAAAAACAACTAAAATAAAGTACAAAAAAAGGAAAAATAGCTCTTGAGGTTTTCCAACAAGGATCATACCTAAAGGGTAGGTACAACTCGTCACTACAGCTCTACACGTCTACTGATTACCTTCGTACACCGTCTAGTCTTGGATCCCAAATCTCTGTCAAAGTTGTTCATTGTCTGCACAAGACACAACAAGGTGTGGGAAAAACCTGTGCAGGGGTGAGTATAACAATACCTAGTAGGGACCTCTATACCCTCAAAGTTCTCCCAAAATTCCACAAATTAAAAACCACAAATCATGATCTCAATCACAAAGTACAAAGTAAAAGACAACCCACATAGGGTATATAACTTAAAGAATAAAAATAATGATGATTAGTCGTAAAGATAAATCATCTTATTCCATTTAGAAGTTACACTACTGAACCAAAAAGAAGTCATTCTATTGCCGATCCACACAGGATCGTAAGTTACTGATCCACACAGGGTCGTAAGTCATCGATCCATACAGGATCATAATTCGTCAATCCACATAGGGTCCTAAGTCGTCGATCCACACAGAGTCGTAAGTCACTGATCCACATAGGGTCATAAGTCACTAATCCATGATGGTTCTCTCTAAGGCTGGTCCTTGTCGTTTTGAGCTACTGCTGATCCACACAGGGTCGCTCTGATTTCGATCCACAAAGGGTTGATCTTCACTTTACAGCCAGCCATAGGATTCCCGCACATAGTGCGCTTGAGTTCCGTAGATTATGCTCCTCAAGCCATCGGTTTTACCTAAAATTCCAAAAATTCATGTGAATAAGTAACCCAAATAATCTTCATGTCATAAGGGTTCCAATGCAACAGACGACACGTCAATCAGACACCCAGCCTGTAAGTTATAAGCATTTTAGTATCGAGGGCCCGGTTGGATTTGAGTTCGATCCAACCCGGCCATACTCCAACTTTCTCCAAAACTCAAGAAGAGTATCTAAAATGTACCACCTCTTACTAAGGGTTCTAGTACTTCATATGGTTCGCAAATGGGACCCGGACCGCTGAGCTAGGTGGGGTCCATCCTCCCCCCCCCCGCGCCCCTGAAAGGACAAAGTCCATTCAGGTCTTTAACCAGCGGTGCTAGGTTGGTGTCGCCCCCCTCCCAGCTAACCAGATTGGTGGACCAATCTAGGGAGGGACCCATGGATGCCTGCGGCCAGGGACGAGGTGCGCCACCAGCTATTAATGTGGACGGTGATGGATGGCCTCCTCCCTTTCTGCCACGGCGCCTGCATGCGCCGCCTCTTTCTCACTACCGCTGGTCACCGGCATCGCCACACCAGTGGTGTCGCACCAGCGGTAATTCCGCGAGCCACCGGTGAAGCTCTGGTAGTCCAATTTCCTTCCCATCTACACCTACGGGCCTCCTGGGATGCCGCCTTCACTGGGTGGACCTCATTTTCTCCTTTTCATCGTGTTTCTTAGTCGTCCGTGAAGAACGCAACCAAACCAAGATCGGCGAAGGGTCCATGCCTTATTCGGATCGGCCCTCACACTCCGCATTAGAGTTTTAGCATGAGAAGATTTTAAAAATTATCAAGATAAAGTTTAAACCCAAATTTCAACCCCACATAAAACACCTACAAGTAGAAAAAGAATGAACTGCGGATCAACCCGTTAGTCGGTTGATCTGCGTTCGTCTTTTTTTTGACAATAACGGAAGAAGATGATTAAAAAATATCTTAGAGTAAAATCAAAACCCCTACCTTGAAATTGTTGGAAAAAACTATAGTTTAGGGATAAGAATCCACATTAAAAGTTGTTCATCAGCATTAGTTGATACAGGATCGAATCCTCAACGGTGTCGTTCATTCATCATTCTTTGTTGGAGAGGGTTTCCACCGGCGCTTCTTCAAGAGTTCTCCTGTAGTTTTACTATTCCTTTCTCCAATGGTTTGATTAAAATTTTAGAGTTAAAGAGTTTAACTCTATTCTAATTAATGTGGTTATTAATGAATTAATTAATGAACCCATTAATTAACCGATGGTGCGATTACACAACCAAGTGTAATGGGTTATTAAATGACTTCATTTAATGAACCGTTAACTCTACGGTCCCGCCATCGTCACTCAACAATTTTAAAAAAATAATAAAATAACTTTTAGTTATTTTATTACCTTTTCCCCAAAAGTCCAAAATTATCTTTTTCGTTCGACCCTTACCAGCCAAATTTATGCTTCTCTTAAGAGAATCCTGGCACAACGAATTCAACAGTGCTCTCAGATTTTCAATCCGAGCACCGATTCAAAAGATAGAAATTCTCACCCACATGTTTACTAGACGTACCTTAAAAAAGTTCTGAATTCCATTATAGGCTCTCTGGGCCTCAGAATCATGTGGCATCAATTTTTTCATCTCATAGTAATTCTATATAATTAAAAAAAATACGTAATTTTGGGGTCTTTACAGGGATGATAAATATAGTTTGAGTCTAAGGCTAAGTATTTTTCTATAGTTATTTGAGTGATATTATATTGATTATATTTTATAATTTCATATGCTCAAACACTCGATTCAGGTAGGAATATTATGGCCAAATGTTTTGGGTTCTGAGTGTTTTCCCCATCATCCAAGTTGGTGAGGAAAAAAATAGTTAAATCCTCCCATTTCCCCATTATCCTTTCAAACATATCATGTTGTGTAGTCATATAAAGAATATAATGTATTAAGGTATAGGGTACGTGTCTAAATGGGTTCTGATGGATCTTAGATTTACCATACATGTGTGTGTGTGTGTTGTATTGGATTAAGGTTATAACACATACATGTATTTCAGTCCTGGTAACTGTTGTTACTATGGGTGTACTTGCATGGTCTATAGTGGATTAAGTTGTAATGAACGATACACAATTAGTAATGGGTTTTAGACCTATTAATGGATTATATGTGGCTGAGATATGTATGCATGGGGTGTAAGATGATATGTGGATGAGATATGTGTGCAAAGGGTGAAAGATAACTCATGAATGATTTTAATAGAGTATGTTTGATTTTGGGGTGTGAGAGAAACAAATTAGTGGGGAAGTGGATGTGAGGTTCCTTTCACTTATATATTCTTTTGATATTATGTTATTATTTATATGCATTACTTGGTGAGTGAGCCTTGGTGAGGATGAGATATAGTTTTACCTACTTAGGTGATGAGTTGGTTTTATTTTTTTATTCATTGGGATTTAGTATGCTTCATTCACATTTTCATGAGAGGTTTCATGGATGATCCTAGTGATTATACCTATATTATCACCCCATATATATATATAAATAAACCATTTTTAGGTCCATAGAAGGTGGTTGGTGATCGAGCTAGGTGTCACTAGCTTATGGATTTATTCAATAGTTTTTAGAGTTTGTGGTCACTTCCTAGGCTCTGTTTTTGTTATTTTCAGTTATTTTAATTTATATTACATTGCATATCATGTATTGGGATTGATTATTTGTTTATTATTTGGATTTGATTGAAGGATATCATATTTTATCTTATCCTAAAAATTAAATATTTATGGAAATGACTCCTATTTGTATACATATTATACCCTCAGTGCTAGTATCCAACCCATATCCTATTGGAGGTAGGCCTCAGGGACTATTCCCATCTTCACTGCCATCCCAGGAGGGTTATCCATGGAGGGTTCATGATAATAAAAGATTAATTTTAGGATGAAAACAAGCTATCAATAAACTAAAATTCATTTGAATTTATAAACACTTTAGAATGGGTACATTCAACATGAATTTTCAATATGTTACAATGAGGGTAATGAACATGCAGTGTGAGTTGTTTTCTAGATAAAAAATGAGTAAAAATGAAAAAAACGTGAAAATAGTTTTTTAATAAACAAAAGTCTTAATGTATCTCGAATGTATCTACACCCCCACCCAAACTCTTTTAGATACCTCACTATAATGAGAATAGAGTAAATTATAATAACGAATGATATAAGATTTTGTGTTTCATAAATAAATTACATCTTGAATATGTAGATCCTTTACAAGGGGCTCTAGAAGGATTTCATGAAATTTATTTTGTTATTTCCCATTAAATTGATTTTTTTGGTTTTCTTTATTATCAACTTTCACAGCCCCAAAAGGATAAATATTAATAACAATGTTTCGTTCAATCCAATAGAAATAAAGGTTTCTAGATTGTAGAGTATAAATTTCATTATACAATAGAACCTTCTCACTAATGTTAAACTAGTAGTAAAGTATCAAGTGGGATGGGAATACTTGGTTCTCTCTTCTTAGATTAAATAATTTCTATATGAATCTTAATAAATAACCTCAAACTCCTAAATCAAAAATCTATTTTGAGAACCTACACCTGAAGGTTTGAAAATCAAATTAATTATAACCCATAATTCTCATTGCTCCACCTCAATATGGTGATAAAAAATTTTCTAAAAACTTATCAATAAGGCTATATGCCAATGAGAGTTTAGGATGTAATATTATAAGAAAAAAGTATCATTGAGTTAAATAATTCTTTCTTTACAACTAGGTTGTACTATTTTTATGTATTTTTACCTCCCCATTATATATCTCAGCTTTCATTGGTTTGGGGGCATATGATGTGGAAACTTAAATCCTAAACCCCTAATAATACAAAAACATCTTTCATTATATGGTTTCATAAATGAGAATCCTACTCATTAATGATAAAACTAAGAAATACAAACCTGTAAAAGATTTTGGTTCTCAAAAATTTCATAACAATATTGTGATTTTAGACATAATGGATCATGTATCTGACCATCTAAACACATAATAAACCCTAAAAATAATTACCAAGTCCCCAAATGAACTACTAAGTGACCCTATCTATTCAATTCCCCAAACAATAAAATTTTCATGGAATAAAAAGGGTTGTTGTGGAATTTCAACTCTTTTAGGGATATTTTGTATCCTTTGACAACTATAATGGGATTATTAAAAATCATGGCCATCATAAAACAAAGTTTTCCAAAATAGATTAAAATAAAGAACCATGTAAGGAGTTTTTTTGGGACCAAAGTGTCCTTCATATTCAATGGTGTGAAAAAACATGTGGGTGTACTGAAACAATCCATTGGTAACACAACACCTTAAGAGATGATCATCACAAGGGAATAAAATGTAAGGATCATCTAAAATTTTAAAAAAAGACTCATGTATAGGAAACTATACTTACATTTAATAATAATTCAAGATGATACCAAATATTTGATAATTTTAGTATACCATGGAATATAGTGTGGCACTCAATATAATTGTTCACCAATTTTTTTTTAATACAAAGGGATTATTAAATATACAAGGATATAATGATCCTAATAATATGTATATACACTATAAATGGCATGGATATGTGTTGAAATGGTTATGTTTTGAGTTAATTAAAATCAAGAATTGTTGTGCAAGTTTCCAAAAAAATAGAAAATGTAATTATCCTACTTGTAGGATATTTCATCAGTGCGTAGGAAATTTTAGCAGTGCATAATACATTTAATTCACATAGATGGATATTAGTGAAATTACAAAGATATTTATCCAATGTATAGGAGACTTGATCCATGTGTGGGAGATTTGAGACACTACTAAGATATTTCACCAGTGTGTAAGTGATTTAAAGTCCTATAGGAGATTTTTGCCATCATGCGATACATTTCATCAAAATTGTTGAGTTTTAGAAATAGAAAATGATATTATCCTATATGGAATAGAATTGGATAGTTTATAAGAGAATTTATCTATACATAGATGATTTAGATATCACTTAATAGAATACATCTATGTAGAGGTGATTTGACCAGAACATAAGACATTTTAGCTACATGATCCACCTGTAATATATTTTGTGAAGCATGTATGGCATTTGAGTATGCTGAAATTTCACAAAAGAAAAATTCAAATGGAATATGAAATTTCAACATGCCACAAGACATTTGAGAAGGTTATAAAACATTTTTAATTATTTTATGATATTTCTATGCTCGTATAATACTCACACATAAATAAATTTCATGAAAACTGCAGATAGAAGAAGAATCAATGAGAATGAATTTCAGTGGAAAACATGAGGAATATTTAGAACAAATATTTTTAATAAAAGAAAACACAATTAGATGATTCTAACATGATTATATTCATATATTGAACTATCATGATTAATTAAATAACCATGATTCAAGAAATTTTTTAAGAAAGACTAGTTGAGGTGAATGTTGGTTCGTTGAGATGATATCCATATCATAAAAGAAGGTTCCAAATCATATTTCCATGCTTGTGGAGATTTTTAATGACTTACAGAATCATATTTTATAGAGGATTACTAAGAAGTAAATACAAGAGCCTTTAGAAAATTTAAAAGGATGATTAAAACTAGGAATTCAGATGATCTTGAATAAGAAAAATAAAATTCATATTTTGTTGACTGACTTAAAAATATGATCACTATTGTTTCCAATGATCAAGGGATTATAAAAAATTTCATTTTTGGAAACAATAATTCATTATATTATTTGTGAATATAAAATATAGTGGGTACCTAGAGAATACATGTGAACATTAAGAGAGCTTGTAAAAATTATGAGAGTGATAATTGAGAAGAACTGAGAACCTGATACACATCTGTATCGAAGGAAGAATAACATGTTTGAATCTAGGAGATATTTTTATAAAGGACAAGATCTGATACCTAAGTATTCAGAAGACTAATAATTATTTAGATCGTTCAATATCTAGAGATAATTTTGAGACCATCAGTTCTTATCACCATTATCAGATATTGAATTCCTTGAAGGTGTATACAATAAAACCAGATCCTATGCGTTCATGGAGGAAGATCATATCAGTTGGTGCAGAAGAAACCAGGAGCCACTAGATATCTTTCTAGATTTCAATCAATGTTGAAGATAAGAGTTTTTTATTAGTACATATAACTAGTTACTATTGATTAGGGTGTATAACCAATCAAGGAGAGGGGATTTTTGGTTGGGGGGTTTATGACCAATCATGGAAGAAGAGTTAGTGGATAGGGTGTATAAATAGATACGATTGGAGGATCAACTACTGGGGTTTATAATTAGTTTTTGATAAATTTTGATGACTAGGGTGTATAACCAATAACTCTCTTGTATGACTCGGGAACTATTGTAATTTTTAATAAGATTATAGTGTAGAATTCATAGGTTGAGGTATCTAACTAATTGCAGCAAGGAGTAGGATTTTATACTAAACCATATAAATCTTTGTATATTGTTCCTTATTTATATTCCACTACATACATGGTGAGGTTGAGAGTTTATATTGAGTGGATTATAGATTTAATAGGTTCAAGTGGTGGGTTAAAATTGATTAACTCGTAAAAAGAAAAAGATACCAATGATTCATCCCCCCCTCTAAGTAATCCAACCAGATCTAGAGACTTCAATTAGAAATAAAATATAGATCCCAATAGATATGTTTTGTTAAGATCGATCCAAATACTCAGTTGGAGCCATCACACATGAGCACACATATTAAATCCTACTAAGGTTGTTTGATTACCATAGGTGACATGAGACTATTTTTAAATTTATTAAATTTATTCTCACATTTCTAATCAAAAACAAATTTCATATATTTTTGGAGTAATTAAGAGAGGGGGAGTAAAATCTTACTCACTTCATGAATGAAACAATTTATAAGTATTATCCTTTATCATACAATGAAATGGTGTTTCTCATAATTTAATACAATATTATTTTCAATATAATGATGAAGTAAAATATCTAAATTTTATAGATTATCATAAAATGCGGTCTTGAAAATTGTAAAATTATCCAAAAAAACTTACATATAATTCTATTGGTACGTAGAAAAAATTATAATCATGTATTATTGGAAAGTGCGTGGAGCATTTCATTGACCAAATATAATCCTTTTACATGTAAATATTCCAAAATATCATGTGAAGCTTGAATTTTTCTGATCCTTGATAGAAATATGGATATGAAAATATCTTGACCCACTATTTTAGAAATAGCATTTATACTTCCCCACTAACTTCTATAGCATTTATTCAATTAATGGTACTAGGAAATGGTTTGTTCTAGTGTATTGGAGTAATCACTGATAGTCTATATAGACACTCTAACTATTTTGAACTCGTTTAGTGCCAATGAAATATTCTCATTTTTAATGACTCTTTTATTAGAAAAAACCTACAGTAAATTAATCCATTGGGGATTAAAATTTTTATAAATGATTCCAATAGTCTATTATTTAGTAACCTTATTTTTAATAACATCAAGTTAGGGTTCAATCCTTTGGTTATGCCTCATTGGTTTAGCATTATCATTTTATAATTTACAATTCATGTAATTATTTTGGATAATATTGTAAATTTCAATAAGTTACCATCACAATGCTTATTTATACTTTTGAAAATGATTAAGAAATATCAATTCATGTCATGATAGGGGTGAACTAGCAATGATGTCAAAAAACATATTTACACTTTCTTGATATAAAAACTTTAGAATTGGAGATAGTGGTTCCAATTAAGGTGGTTTTTGGATTTATTGGAGGAATAATAAATGTGGAGGATTATAATTAAAACTATATGTGTAATTTTCAAATCATAAAAAGTAGAATTATATTTTAAAAACTATGTATAATCATCGATGGTCATTGGATCTTTGTTATATAAGAAATCATAAATTAGTAAACATGCATTAAATTTTTCTAAAACACTAGAAAATTCACCACATGAATCATTTTCTAGAATGTCTATTAATGATAAAAAAGAGATAAGGGATCATAGAAAAATTAAAAGTTTTTATAGGATTAGGCACACATCATTGTGATCAATGAAAAGAGTGGAATGTTCTTCTAAGGGTTGATTCATGGAATCAAGGATGCTGAAATGAAAAATATCACCAATAAAATCAATATATAATGTATCACTATGAATATTGATTAAAATTTTGGATGTTTTCAAGAAATGTGTCCCAATAATTATTATTGAATGTCCATTTATCCTTGTTATCTTTTATTTTAAACATGTAAAAACATTCATAAAAAATAAGTTTTAAACCATCACAAGTATAACCTCTATTACCCCAAAGGGGTGTGTGATTATCCAATTATCTAATTTAACCACTACACATGTAGGATTTGACACCCCAACATATAATTAAGGGTAGATAAATTGATCTATCACATTTAATGAAGTTCTTAAATCAAGCATAACATCAAAGAAGAAAAACTCCCATATGGTATATAGAGTGAGAATATCCCAAGGTCCTTGTATTTGGAAGGAAGTGATAACACGATAAATGAGGGTATTTTACTACCATGTATATAACCCTTTCACCCCCATGAAGTTGTCATTTTTACATTTTTAAATCCTTCAAAACTTTCCATATCATGACATTTTCATTATGACATTGATCAAAGAAATATCAACTTAAAACCTTTTAAAATTTTATATGATTTACTTATACCATTCATTTTCCCTTGGTTTATTGTATTGGGTTGATCATTGAGGAAAGGTTGGAGGCATTATTGGGCTAAGGGAATCATCTAAAGGCACTTTCTTTCCCTAAATATAATGTCACTTCAAGATTTGGTATTCTTTATTTAGATTTTTAGGGATGATTGGAATGGTGGTTTCCTTTGAAGTGGATGATTTGGGTGTAGTGGTCATGGGAATAGTATGTTGAGTACCACTCTAAAGGGCAGTAGAACAACCAATTAACTTATACCCTTGGTTTACTATAGGTTAAAAAGAAATTTTACTTAACCCTTGTCCTTGGATTTCTCCAACCAAGTTAACTAGATTCTCAAATTGAGTTCATAGGTCATGAATAGTAGCTTTGGTAGTTTATTGGAATTTTATATTGTTAAAATAATTTCTTTTATTAGGTCCTCTCAGATATACTCAAATTTTCAATGGAGTTTTAGAAAATTCCTTGGCACTATAGGAAAAAGTGCATTTTATTTGTATGTTTTATTAGCCGTGTTTGAAAACACAACTAATTTCATTACCAACATTTTCAAAAAAAATCAAGGAAATTTGGTGATGATAACTTATTTTCATTTTTCAGAATAAATAAATAGCCATATTTGAAAATGTAGCTAATTAGTTATGCTTTTAAAAATGTGAAAAATTAGAAATGTTTAAAAAAAGGCTATTTAGTGATGTTTTTGAAAAGGCAATCAATTAGACATGTTTTTAAAAATGCAGCCATTTTTTCATCACCATATTCCCCCTCATTTTTTTAAATGAAGGTAATGAAATTGGCCACATTTTTAAAGATATATAATGTAAGAATAAAGAAATACTAAAATGAAGCAAATAAATAATGATTATAAAACATAATTAAAAGGTTTTAATTTTATCCTACATGTATTTTTAAATAATATAATTTTATAAACTATAATTTTATTTCAAATATTTTTTATCAAAATATAACATTCAAAAAAATCATAAATTGAGGATGAGGGGTACTATGATTGTTGTGAAAGAGGAAAATCCATGAAACATAACTCCTCAAAACATATCAAATGATACAAATATGTAACTCTATGATATAACCTTATTAATAACCAAATGGAAACGTGAAAACACTAAAAAAGACTAACAAGGTGCTTCAACAACTCTAAGAAGCACCCATGATAGCAATCAATGGAAGAGGCAACCTAAGAAGCACAAAAATATGGGCATATTATCACACCAAATATGTACAAGTGTTTTTATTTTATCATTTTTAATTATTTTTTTCAATAATTAAAGTGTAAATATATTTTCAGAATAGAAGAAACAAACTTATTTTTTCAAACTTTTATCTTAAGCGACTCCTATGAAGGTCCATTTGATAATAATTTTTTAACAATTATAAATATAAATTATCACTTATGATATAAACATTGGAAAAATAAATAGTGCATATTTTGTAAAAAAAACATGATTAAATTCTATAAAAACTAACCAAAATAATTGGGAGAAAGTACTTTTTAAAATTTTCAATTTAGAGACATTTATACCAAACCACTTATAAGTGGTTAAGTATTATAAATAAGTGCTGCCAAGAATTTTTCTGTAAGTATTGTCAAACAAAATCTATCACCTTAAAATTAAAATTTCCATATTAAATGAAAAACAAGCAATAAAGACACTAATAAGTAATGCCAAATGTAGCAACATCATATTTAGTTTCCAAAGAATACCTTAAGCAACACATTCATTTTTAGAGGATTTTTTTTTCAATTTTAAAATATGTAATTGAAAATTTAAATGAAAAAATTATTTTAAAAATTAAAATGGTAGTAAAAAAGTGTTCAAAAGGTATAATAATATGCTTAAAATACAAGACACAAGATAAATGGATTCTTGATGACTATAATTAAAATTTTATGTGCATGTAAAAATATCGGAATAAATGTGGAAAAAGAAATAGTGAAATAATGAAATTTTTTGAAAGAGGATTAAATAATTTCACATGATTAATGAATAAAAATAAAAATATATATTTCTTTTATACATCTCCATAAACATGTTGAGAGAATCATAAGTCATTAATAAAAATACACTTGATATTATAAATAGAATTTACATGTACTGGGGACTCAATTTTTTTTAAAAAAATAGGGAGAATAGAAAAATAGGAAGAAAATATGTTAAAAAGCACATAAATGCAATGAAAGGAATTAAATTGGTATTTTGAAATAACACATATCATTTATTACAAAAAAAGGAGTGTTGAGAATATAACATGGTTTAGTATTGAGAATTTTATTTTCCTTTTTTAATATCAAACAAAATTAAAATAAAAAACACTTATTGAAAATAAATTTAGCACTCACCAGATGTAGGAAACATCTTGGAATGAAAAAAAAATATTGAAAACTGAATGAGCACTCAACTCTTATTAATAATTTGAAAGTGGAAACTTACTGCATGACGATCCAGAGTAATCCAAATAAAGACAACCATGGAGAGTGTTGGGACTGGGAGCATAGATCTGGAGATGTTGTTTCTTTCACCAGAGTAGAAAACAAGGAATGAGTGGGAACTTTTCAAGGAGAATGTGAGACCATTGAAGATAGGTCAACAAGTAGGCCTCTTGTACGAAACCCTAAAAGCCCAGACCGACAATCAACTCAAGAAATCTATCCCCGTTACCAGTAGTCTTGACTTTCTTACACTATAATATAATTTCTTTTAATTCATTTCTTTCTATACCATCGTCTCTAAGAGAATCCAAATTTAAGCACTGATTGTTGTGGTTTGCTGACCATGAAGAGAGATAATAGAGAAAGAAAAATGGAAGAAAATGGGATTTATTTCACAAAGAAAAAGGCTTACAAAACTTCTCTCTACGCCTCTCTCACATGGAGATCTCAAGGCTCTCTTAACTGGAAGAGCTCTTTTGGCTCGGATTTGATGATGTTGGAAGCTCCCTTGGCCCTCCTTAAATAGACATGGTGGGATGTATCAAGTTTGACACAACTCCCACCAATCCCCCACCAACCATTGAACTTCAAACATGGTGGCCACCTTCTCCTTTGACAATTCTCTTGGCTGCCAAAAGAATAGTTCCAACACATGCAGAATGTGTGCAACAAAGTTGGAAGTCCATGGAGGTGAGGTAGTTGCACCACCCTTGACAAAATAGGTGGGAAGCAGCTGGATATCTCCATCAATTCTCCCCCTCCATCTGCAATTCGTTGGATCATCTGCAAAGGTCTATATTCTCCCAAGCAACCACCTTTGTCAACATATCCGTTGGGTTCTCCTTTGTGTGGATCTTCACAAGTCGCAGTAGCTGTTGAGCCATCACTTTGCATATCCAACGATAGCGAATGTTGATATGCTTCTTGATATCCTTCAGGCTTCCCCACATTAGTAAACAACAGGTAATATGAATTCGAATATTTTGTTGACAGAATCTTTCCTCATGAAGATCTTTGAACTTGTGAAATTTTGGGTTCGGGAGGCACAATTTCACCTATCTCTTGTGATGGTTCTACAACTTCTTGTGGAGAGAATTGAGTCTCGCCCTACTCAATATCCTCCTCCACTACCTCCTGGTCTGCTGCTGATGAGTCTTCTTGCACCTCCTCCTCTTCATTAACAGGTGGTGCTGGTAAAGGTGTTGGATCATGAATTGAGGCCACGACACTTTCCCTTAGAGACATTCTAGGATTTTGAATGTCCTCGATCGTCTGATTCTCATTGAACACAACATCTCTACTTCCGATCACCTTCTTCTCCTTTGGGTCCCAAATCTTGTATCCAAACTCCTCATCATCATATCCAATGAAGATGCATGCACTACGGGAAAAATAGCTTTTTGCGATGGGCTATTTGTGATGAGAATTAATTCCTTCGCAAATAGTCCATCCCATAGATTATTTGTGACTGGATTTGGGGTCTCGTCGCAAAAAGTTTGGCGCGGTTTGCGCGAAAAACCGCAAGAAGGCTATTTGTGACGGGGGGATTCCCCCGTCACAAATAGTGCGTCGGTCGGAGGGTATTTGCGATGGGACCCATCGCAAATACCCAGCGGTGATAAATAGGTTTTTGCAACAGGATGTTCTCCCGTCGCAAAAAAGTGTGTTGGCAGGTACGTTTTGCGACAGATCCCGTCGCAAATACTCTTTTAACTGCCGACTGTAATTAATGCGGGTGAAGGTTTTTGCGATGGGTCTTGTCGCAACAAATACTATTTGTGACAGGCTACCCGTCACAAATAATCTCGTCGCAACTAATCCAACCTATATATACCCCCATCCGTTTTTTCATATCCTCTCAATTCTCACTCTCTCTCTATCTCTCTGAATTCTATTTTCAGAGTGAAAATTTGTGTGAGTTAGTTTTTTTTTCACGAAAAAGTTGTGAAGCCGTCAACATCAATAGGAGATCAAGTTTAAAGGTATTTATATTTTATTTAATTTAGTATTTATTTCATTTTTTGATGTTAATTTTAATTATTTTTTATTAGTTGTAATTAAATTAGATTTAAATTGTTTTGTTATCAGTATTTATTTGTAATAATAAACTGAAATTATTAGTACTAATTTTTAATAATTAATAATTAATAGGAATAATTCCTAATAAATAGGAACAATTAGTAATAAATAGTAATAATTAGTAATAAATAGGAATAATTAGTAGTAAATAAGAATAATTAGTAATAAATAGTAATAAATAGTGATAATTAGTAATAAATAGTAATAAATAGGAATAGTTAGCAATAAATTGTAATAATTAGCAATAAAGAGCAATAAATATCAATAAATGGGAATACATAACAATAATTAGGAATAAATAGTAATAAATAGGAATAATTAGCAATAAATAGTAATAAATTGGAATAATTAGTAATAACTAGGAATAATTAGTAATAAATAGGAATAATTAGTAATAAATAGGAATAATTAGAAATAATTAGGAATAATAAGTAATAAATAGGAATAATTAGGAATAATTAGTAATAATAGGAATAATTAGGAATAATTAGGAATAATTAGGAATAATTAGGAATAATTAGGAATAATTAGTAATATTTAGTAATAATTAGTAATAATTAGTAATAAATAGCAATAATTAGTAATAAATAACAATAATTAGGAATAATTAGTAATAATTAGCAATAATTAGCAATAATTAGGAATAATTAGCAATAATTAGTAATAATTAGCAATAATTAGCAATAATTTTCAATAATTAGTCATAATTAGCAATAATTAGTAATAATTAGAAATAATTAGTAATAAATAGAAATAATTAGTAATAAATAGGAATAATTCATAATAAATAGTAATAAATAGTAATAAATAGTAATAAATAGTAATAAATAGGAATAATTAGTAATAAATAGGAATAATTAGTAATAATTAGTAATAATTAGCAATAAATAGGAATAATTAGCAATAAATAAGAATAATTAGCAAGAAATATGAATAATTAGCAATAATTAGGAATAATTAGCAATAATTAGGAATAAATAGCAATAATTAGAAATAAATATGAATAATTAGAAATAAATATGAATAATTAGAAATAAATAGGAATAAATAGGAATAAATATGAATAAATAGGAATAAATTGTACTAAATAGGAATAATTAGTAATAAATGGGAATAATTAGTAATAATTCGAAATAATTAGTAATAATTAGTAATAAATAGTAATAACTAGCAATAAATAGTAATGATTAGCAATAAATATTAATAATTAGCAATAAATAGGAATAAATAGCAATAAATAGGAATAAATAGTAATAATTACGAATAACTAGCAATAATTACGAATAAATAGCAGTAATTGCGAATAATTAGCAATAATTACGAATAACTAGCAATAATTACGAATAAATAGCAATAATTGCGAATAATTAGCAATAATTACGAATAAATAGTAATAATTAGTAATAATTAGTAATAATTAGTAATAATTAGTAATAATTATTAATAATTAGAAATAATAAGTAATAATTAGTAATAATTAGTAATAATTAGTAATAATTAGAAATAATTATCAATAATTTGCAATAATTAGAAATAATTAGAAATAATTAGGAATAATTAGCAATAATTAAGAATAATTAGCAATAATTAGTAATAAATAGGAATAAATAGCAATAATTAGGAATAATTAGGAATAATTAGGAATAATTAGGAATAAATAAAAATAAATAGGAATAAATAGATATAAATAGGAATAAATAAGAATAAGTAGTAATAAATAGGAATACATAGAAATAAATAGGAATAATTAGGAACAATTGGGAATAATTGGGAATAATTAGGAATAATTAGGAATAATTAGGAATAATTAGGAATAATTAGGAATAATTGGTAATAATTAGGAATAATTAGTAATAATTAGTAATAATTAGTAATAATTAGTAATAATTAGTAATAATTAGTAATAATTAGAAATAATTAGTAGTAATTAGCAATAATTAGAAATAATTAGCAATAATTAGCAATAATGAGCAATAATTACCCATAATTAGCAATAATTATAAATAATTAGCAATAATTAGGAATAAATAGGAATAAATAGAAATAATTAGGAATAATTAGGAATAAATAGGTATAAATAGGAATAAATAGAAATAAATAGTAACAAATAGGAATAAATAGTAATAAATAGGAAAAAATTGAATAAATAGTAATAAATAGGAATAAATAGGAATAAATAGGAATAAATAGAAATAATTATGAATAATTAGTAATAATTAGGAATAATTAGGAATAATTAGTAATAATTAGTAATAATTGGTAATAATTAGTAATAATATCAATTTTAATAAATTGTAATAACTTGTAATAACTTGGCATAATTTCCAGTGGATTGACGACACTCCTTTTGCTTGATGAATTTCTTCTTTGAACTTTCACTGACTCAAAACATTATGAAAAGTATGCTTCTACGTATGCATATCCAATCTCGTATGCATGAGTTTGAATATGCATTCGTAGGAACACATTTTTCATAATGTTTTTAGGCGGTGATAGTTGCAAGAAGATGATTCATCGACGAAAACGAGGCTCTTTTGTCCGACAGCTCATTTACTTACATCTTTGTCACACTGAAATCACAATGAAGAATCTACTCCGAGGTACACTTATACATTCTCGTATACACAAGAATGAATACACATACCATGAAGTAGATTCTTCATTGTGATTTTAGTGAGAGAAAGTTTCAAGTAAATGAGCTGTCGAACAAAAGAGTAGTCGTCAATCTACTAGAAATCATGTCGCCCAAAATTAATGGTAATTATTAAGAATTAGTTGTAATTTTTTATCTTCTTTTTTCAAATGGTGTTTTTATAATTTTAAATTATTCAAAAATAGTGATGATTTTATTTTTTGTAGAAAAATACGGAATAAGGAAATCGACATCAGTCATTATTAGATGACCATGCTTGGATAAATCAGCACAAAAATCCAAATAGTTCTGGTTTAAATCCTGTATATATTGAGGGTGTTGAAGCTTTATTATCATTTTCATCATCAAAACCAAAATATGTTTCAGAAGACACAATTAAGTGTCCTTGTAAAAAATGTTCTCTGAGAATGTTTGACACATTTGACAAGGTTGGAGGACATCTCTTGTGGTTTGGTTTTCAAGAAGATTACGTTTTTTAGTATCAACACGGTGAATGCAGTTCCAGATAAGATACTAATAACTTGATTCTGGATCCATCATGGTGTCAAAATTTAGTACATAATGTTGCAGGTCCATCTGTTCAACAATCTGAAACTCAAGATGGTATTGATTTAACTCCTCAGATGGCACCATCTAAATTTTATAAGTTGTTGAGGTCTGTTGAGGATGCATTATATCCGGGTTGCAAGATAAGAAAATTAGAAGCGGTTGCAAAATTTATGGCTATTAAATCAGATAATGAAATGTCAAACAACTATTTTGATCAAATATTTTCTTTGGTTAAAACACTGTTACCTGAAGGAAATGTGTTTCCAGTAAATTACTATAAGAGAAAGAGGTTGGTTCGTAATTTGGGCCTTAGTTATCGGAAGATTCGTGCATGTGAAAATGATTGCATATTATATTATGGTAAAAATGAGTAATTGGATAGTTGTCCCACATGTGGACAATCGAGGTATAAAGAAGCTCAACTAGGGAAGTCTGGATCGATTCCTATAAAACAATTGAGATATTTTCCACTTACACCCAGACTGCAATGTTTATTTATGTCTCAGAACACAACGTCAATGATGTCATGGCACAAAACCAATATTTCAACTGATAAAAGATTGAATCATCTATCTAATGGTGATTCATGGAAACATTTTGACCGTCAGCATCCGTATTTTGCTTTAGAATCCCGAAACGTGCAATTGGGTCTTTCTACTAATGGTTTCTGTCCATTTGGTTATTATGGTAGTCAGTATTCATGTTGTCTTATATTTATAACTCTGTACAATTTACCTCCATGGATGTTGATGAAGGAGCCCTATATCTTTTTGACCTTATTAATCCTAGGACATCTAAAAAATAATATTGATGTTTATTTGAAACCATTGATTGATGAGTTAAATACATTGTGGTGTAATGGTGTTAGTACATATGATGTTTCTGCAAAACAAAATTTCATATTAAAAGTTGCATTGATGTGGAAAATTAGTGACTTTCCGGTATATGACATGTTATCTGGTTGGAGTACACATGGTCCGAAATCATGTCCTTACTCTATGAAAGACAACAAAGCCTTTATGCTCTTCAATGGAAAAAAACCTTGCTATTTTGACTATCATCACAGATTTCTTCCATCCGATCATTCTTTTCGAAGTAACAAATCTCATTTTAGAAAAGACACAATTGAAAGGGATGAACCTCCAAAAATGATCTCAGGTACAGAGTTAAAATCAGTTGTATTTTCATTACCTCCCATCACATTTGGGCCAACAGTAAACCAACAGAAAATTCATGGCTTTGGAAAAGAACATAATTGGATAAAATAGCGCATTTTTTGGGATCTTCCATATTGGTCAAATTTGTTGGTCTGCCACATGTTGGATGTCATGCATATTGAGAAGAAATATTTTTATAATTTATTTCATACAGTTTTGGATACACCAGGTAAGACTAAAGATACTGTAAAATCATGATTAGATCTTTCCCAAATTTATAGGCGACTAGAAATTGAACTATTTGAAAATGTCAGATCATAGAGGTTAATGAAGCCAAAAACAACTTATACACTGTCCAAAGAGAGTTACTTATTATTTTTTTAGTGTATTGTAGATTTGATACTTCTTGATGGCTATTCTTCCAATTTGGGTAGATGTGTTAAGAATAGTCATATTACCAAATTAAAAAGTCATGATTTTCATGTTATAATGGAAAGACTTATGCCGATTGGATTTATAGGTTTTTTTAATTATATTATTTGGGATTTGATAACAGACATATCATATTTTTTTGAGAAATTTGTGCAGAAACAACAGACTACGATGCACTAAGAAAACTGGAAGATGTTTCTGTAATTATATGTAAACTGGAAAAAATATTTCTGTTGGATTTATTTGACTCAATAGAACATTTGATATTAAATTTGTCACATGAAGCTAAATGTGGAGGTCCAGTACAGTTTTGATGGATGTACCCATTCAAGAGATGCATGCAGAAATTGAAGAAAAAAGTACGCAACAAAGCATCAGTTGAAGGCTCAATTTTTGAAGCTTATTTGCAAGAGAAAATTTATTTTTTCTACTCTCACTATTTTGAATCTAAATATCCCTAAAAACACAACCGCATGGGACAGAATGAGGGAAATTTTAATTAAGAAATGGACAATCAATTATCAATTTTTAATCAGCCAAATCTTGGCTTTGGTGGAGTTCAAGAATGATGGATTTCAGATGATGAACATCACAGAGCTCATACATATGTTCTGATCAACTGTGAAGAAATGAAATCATTTGTACTGTGAGTGTTTCTATCACTTATTATAGAATTTATGTTACAATATGTAAACTTATTTTATTTTTAGGTTATATGATAATCATATCAAGAAACAACTTCCAAAAATTACAGCAACTACTCTTGAAGAACGTAGAAAAAAAATTCTCAATGGTTTCAAAAACTCATAATATAAATTATTGATGGTTTAATATCAATTCAGTTTACTATTTATTATATTGATAAATGTTTTACAAATTTTCAGGTGTCTCAACATGCTGATAAAATTGATAAGCGATTGTGTATATTGAGTAAACCACCATCCAAAATGGTTAAATCTTATAATTCATATGTGGTTAATTGTTTTCGATTTAATACACATGCATATGGGGAATAAAAAAACAATGAACAATGAAGTTTGTTTGAGAGGATCACATCATAGAGAAACTAAAGTTGACTTTTACGACATTCTGGATGAAATTATTGAGTTGTGTTATCTAGGATAGAATTACATAACGATGTTTAAATATCAGTGGTTGTATACTGAGAGAGTCTTGCATGTTCATACAACTCATGGAATTTTCGATATTAAATATAAAAGTCTTCTTGTAGTAAATGAACCATTTTTACTGGCTCAACAAGCACATCAAATTTATTACACAAAGTACTGTGATACTTCAAGAGACCCAAGTGATTGGTGGAGCATAATAAAAATGAAATCTTAGGAAAATCACTTTACTCAAACTGAATGTGGTTCCACTGAAGTGGAAGGAATTGAAATTTTTCAAGAGACTACTCAAAATCCATCTTTTTCACAAAGAGACATGAATATCGATGATTACACCCCACAATTTAGGGTCGATGGTGATGAAGATTATAATGATGTTACAAATGAATTTGAAATGACAAGAGATGATGAAACTGAAACTCATATAGATATTGATGATGCCGAAGAGGAATATGAAGACATTGACATCGTCATATATGAAGATGATGATGAATGTGAACATTGACACAGTTAAATGCTGGTTATAATCATAACTAATATATATCTATATATAATAGTTATTTTCAACTATCTGATAAAAACAATTATTTTGTGTTTCAGATGGACCCTGGTCTATTTTTGTGAGTTACAGGAGGCTGAGATACCTTTGGATGAGGGAGATTTGGGATAATCTGACCCTCAGCCTACTGGAAGTTCAGGGGGTACGTGGAGGGGGCATGGTCTTGTGTGACTGATGATTCCTGACCCTATCCTCAAGTGACATCCAAGTCTTGGATTCGATCCACATACATGGAGGTATAGTAACCTGTATATTTTAGTTAGCTTTTATTAATTTATTTATATATATACTAATTGTTTTGTTATTTATTCTTTTTTCACATTTTTGTGCATGTAGTTGTTGGATAGGGGAGCGCTATCTTGTGCAATTATTTTTATCACCCATGGATCACATTAAAACATATTCCCATTGATGTGCATCTCGACATGTTCAATCATTTTCTGGTACGTAAATAAATAATATTTATTTTGAAATTTATTTTATTAATAACTTGATATTATAAATTATTTTTAGGGTTTATGGTATCACATCGATGATAGCATGTGTGATGCTATCCACGCGGCATGGGAGGCGTCTATGCATGACCGTTTCTGTCAGTTTTTTCATAATTTGAGAAGGAAGACCATTAAGAAAGTAGAAGTGATAGATTTTGATGAGTCGTGTAGAGCCCACCAACGAGAGTACATTTCATTTCATGTTTGGGATGGATTATGTTTACACTGGTTGGGTGGTGGATTTCAAAGGATGTCTTTAGTGGGTCGGTAAAATCAGGGTGGACAGGAGGTGACGCATCGAGCTGGTAGCTGTACATTCAGTGCGCATAGAGAGAATCTGGTAAATATCTTTTTTAAATATTTTATATAACTTTAAATATAAATAGTTTATGTTATATTTTTATAGGAAGTCGAGAATCCCGATATTATAGAGTTTGACATTTATCGAAGGATGTATAGTAATCTAGACACTGGTGAGATTAAAAGTGATCACTAGCATTATATTGTGGTTAGTATTATTATTTTTTAGTTTGACAATTAACTGCATATAATATTTTCACAATTTTAATTTAAAATTGGAATTGAAGGAGTTATATGAGGCTACGACCTCTCAGACATAGGCTGGAATTCAGGATGAGGTGACTGATCAGACTAGTTCCCACTATTTCAATGAGGCGGCATGGATGTAGGCAACTCAGTATGGCTTTAAGAAGGGCTAAGTAGTTGATATCAGCTCTCATGTGACTCCTGGTACTTATTATGGTACTGTTGTGATGTTGGCATCCATCTCAAGAGGAGCTTGTGGAGAGGCATCATCTTCTGCCTCACAGTATCAAGAGTAGTTTCAAACTTAGCCTGAGCTTATAGAGAGTTTGCATAAGTATCATGAAGAGATGCGTTTACAGCATCATCAACAACAACATCACGATGAGGAGATGTGTCAATGGTAACAACATCATCACACACAGATGGAGTACATGCGTTGTCTGACTCATTGTTTAGGGATGGAGTTTCCTCCACTATCTCCTACAGCTCCTCCACCTCCTCTAGAAGACTACCCCCAATGATTTTTTTATGTTAAAAACATTTTAATTCAAGATTTGTTGTAATATGAACTATTTTCAGTTTCTGTCTTTTATATTGGTGTGAATATTGCATAATTTATTTGTTCCTTTTTAATATTTTATTATTTATTATTACTATTATATTTTTTAATGTTTGTTTATTTTACTAATAATAATAATAATATTTTATGAGTTTTTTTATATTTTTTTGTGAATATTAAGAATTTTAATTTTTTTATTATTTTAATAATATTAATATTATTTTTTCATTAATCATAATTTTATTAAATATATTTTTTTAGTATTATATTTTTTAATGTTTTTTTATTTTACTAATAATAATAATAATAATATTTTATGAATTTTTTTGATAATATTGAGAATTTTAATATTTTTTTATTTTTTATTATTTTAATAATATTAATATTATTTTTTCATTAATTATAATTTTATTAAATAAATAAATAAATAAATAAATAAATATATATATATATATATATATTATTTTGGTTATTATTTGCGATAGGACCTGTTGCGACAGGATCCCATCGCAAATAGTCTAAATATATATTTTTAAATACTATTTGCGATGGAACTAAGGGCCCGTCACAAATACTATTTGCGACGGGCCCATCACAAAAAGTTTATTTATATATAATATATATAATTGGAGAGTTATTTGCGACAGGGAACTTCCCCATCACAAAAAAACATTTTTTTCTACAGGACCCCGTCACTAAAGCTTATTTGCAATAGGATCCCATTGCAAATAGCCTGTTGCAAATAACACAAATTCCAGTAGTGATGGAGTATATCTCCCATATATCTTCTATCTGATCTCCTTGGATACATGTGAAAATGCTAAACATCCAAATACTCGTAAATGAGAGTAAAATGGATGTTTACCAGACCATCTCTTATGTGGAATCTCAAAATTTAGCGGAACTGATGGTGATCTGTTGATGAGGTAGCATGATACGTGAATAAATTCTCCCTGGAATGGATTAGGTAGCTTAAACAAACTCATAATTCTTCTAACCTTCTCTATAATAGTTCATTTTATCCTTTCTGTAACTTCGTTGTGTTTTGGGGTGTGAGGGACCGTCCTCTCATATTGGATTCCCTGACTCCTGTAATAGGCCTCAAATTCTCTGGATGTGTACTCTCATCTATTGTTTGAATGAAGACACTTCAACTTCCTTCCAGTTTCACACTCCATCATGGAGTGGAACATCTTGAAGTAGTCTAGTACTTGGTCCTTCATCCTCAAGAAGAACACCCACACCCTTTGAGATGCATCATCAATAAAGGATAGAAAAAATTTGTTACCTCTCGGTGAATCCACCTCCTTGGGTTTTCATACATCAGAGTGCACCAGATCCAGCAACTCTGATCTCTGTGATGAAGAAGTATTGAATGATACTATATGATTCTTCCCATAGAAGCAACATTTATAAGGATCAAGTGATGCATCCTTGTTAATACATATGTAATTCTTCTTCATTAGGGTAGATAACCCTTTTTCACTCATGTGGTTGAGCCTTCTATGCCAGATATTGGATGATATTTCTCCTTCCACCATGTTGAGTCTATCTTCACATATCTTCACATGAGTTTTGTACAAATTACCACATATGTTTCCTTAAGTGATGATGATGGATCCTTTTTTTATCTTCCATGATCCATTACGGAAGATGTTGTCATAGCCTTGTTGATCAAAGACTATAGCTGATAACAGGTTGAGTTGAAGGCTTGGAACATGAAAAACATATTTCAGGGTGATCATATATCCAATGTTCATCTTGACTTGGATATCACCCATGCCAACAATCTCCGCCGAACTGGTATTCCCCATCTTGACTGCACCAAAGTCACCGGTTTGATAATTCAATAAATACTCACGATGCAGAGTGATGTGGTATGATACTGTAGTATCGACCACCCATTCTGTGTCTTGGCCTGATGTATGAAAGCATGAATCTTCTTCATCTTTGGAGAAAAACACAACTTCTCCAATGACAGTCACATGAGCGTCTCCATTTTTTCTTTGCTAGTTGCTACTTTGACCCTTTTCTTATAGCAACTTTCCACAATTCTTCTTTATGTGTCCCTCCATACCACAATGGTAGCATTTTTATGTTGGCCTCCTACAATCTGTGAACCTTTCTATATTCTTGCTTCACCCTCTGGTTCCTACCCCATGACCTCCTCCTTGTTTTCTCCCTCGCTTCTCTAGAACGAGTGCTTGTGTCTGGTTGTAACTCACATCCTTCATTCAGGGCTCCTTATTGAATATTTAATCCTTTACCATCACTATAGTAAGTTTTCCTCTAGGTTCTGAGTTACTAAGTGAGATGAAAAGAATATCCCAACTATTGGTAAGTGTGCAGAGTAGGTGGTTCTCCTGATCTTCATCATTTAGTTTCTTACCAGCAGCCACCAACTAGTTCACTGGGCTTTGGAAATCACTGGTTTGTTCGACTATAGATCTTTCACTCTATAGTCTAAGATTCATCAACTGCTTCAATTGGAGGATCTTGTTTCGAGCGGTCTTCGACTCTTATGTATTTTCCAACTTTTTTCAAAGTTCGTACGCACCAATCTCTTGAGAAACATAGTGGTAAACATTGTGATTGATCCATTGGTGAATTTGACTGACCATTTTCTTTCTTAGATTTTTCCACTCTGGTTACTTGGTGGCATCAGGGTTGACTCCCTCATTCTCAATGAGGTAAAAAAGATCCTTATCATTGAGGAGATTTTCCATTCGAGACTTCCAAATGTAGTAGTTTGAAGAAGTCAACATGATCATCCCTCTTGTGGATGATCCGGACATTGGATTTCAATTTAGTTAAAATTGATATAGAATCTAGAAAAATGGAGCTCACAATTGTGTCCAAAATAGTTGAAAATAGTGGAATTGACTCATGGATCATCGAAATCAGATACCGATTGATCAAGATATGATCAAAATAATATCAACAGTTGATATCATCCAATGACATGGTGATGACATGGAACACCGGAGCAGCTGAAATATTTTTTTTGGAAAAGTCGTTGGTGCCGAAACATTACCTTCTTCTCTGACAAGGGGGTACTGTAGCACCCAAAGTTTGACCAAACTTTTACCAGTCCTAGTGTGCTCGTTTTATCTCTGTTTTTTATACCGTTTGCACTATTGGAATCGTCTCGGCATAGGATTTCAGAATATTCCATCAAAACAAGATTCAGGGTAACTTGAATTTTCTGGTCACTAGAAAAGTTCCATTTCCCATCGCCATTTCCCCATAACTGCCTTTGATACCACTTTTTGTGGTTTGCTGACCAAAAAGAGAGATAATAGAGAAAGAAAAATGGAAGAAAATGGGATTTATTTCATAAAGAACAAATCTTACAAAACTTCTCTCTACACCTCTCTTACATGGAGTTCTCAAGGCTCTCTTGGCCATAAAAGCTTTCTTGGCTCATATTTTATGATGCTGGAAGCTCCCTTGGCCCTTCTTAAATAGCCATAGTGGGAGGTGTCAAGTTGGACACAACTCCCACAAATCCCCCACCAACCATTGAACATCAAACATGGTGGCCACCTGCTCCTTTGACAACTCTCTTGGCTACCAAGAGAATAGTTCCAACACATGCAGAATGTGTGTAGCAAAGTCAGAAGTCCATGGAGGTGAAGTAGTTTTACTACCCTTGAAAAAAGGGGTGGGAAGAAGCTAGACATCTCCATCACTGATTACTCTTTATTCCATGCCCTCTTTTTTTTTGCGAGTTTAGTAGGATGATCCAGGCGATTGACAAATATAATGGGGATGATCCTATTCCCATGGCTTGATTGCATTAAATTGGTGTAGGTGACATTTCCTACTAGTGGAGATGGGTCCACACGAGTTGTGATTTATGAACAGTGCATGCGTGCTTTATAGCATTCAGATCACTACAAGGACGACCTCTGCTACCTGAAAGTGTGGTTGGAATATACTAAAAGTTGTACAAATTCTGCAGTCATTTCCCTCTTTCTGGATGAAAATAGAATCTAATAGTCCCATTATTTTTATTTCATATCATATTCCTTATACATGGAATCCAATTGTAAAATCAAAAGCGCTAATGAGATGTTTAATTATGGTATATCAAGGAATGCTCAACCTGAAGGAAAATTAGAAACAACCTATAGGAGGTTCCTTGTGCGCTCTATGAAGAGACCAAACATGGAAAATGAGGATTCGACGGAGGATCAAATATTAGTTCGACGCTTTGGGAGCATTCTTGCATCTGGGAAAAATAGGTGGTTTCTTGGAGGTAGTTCTGATCATTCTAAGGAAAATATGAAGTCAAATAGGTCTTAGAAATCTCCTTTGTTGATTTACAATGAACCCAGTGGGGATTTCAACCAAGACCATCAAACAGATGATTCACAGATTGTCCTGACTTCTTGGGGTACGCTTGGATATCAAGCTGATAGAAACAAGGAAAATAACACTCTTTCATCCAAATGGAGAACATATAAGATTCCACAGAGACATGGTTCTACAATAGTGCTCCCAATATATTGCATTGATGTGTTTGTTGATGAGTGCACAGAACCAATGAAAATGAATCTTGAGATGGAAAAATCATCAATGTTGCAGTTTCAACAAGCCAATGGTAGTGACCTCAAAAAAGAGATTGGGTTATTGGGGAAAAAATCCATTGCACAATTTCCCTCCAAGCATCCTACCCAGATTAATTGCAACATATGGACACAGAAAGAGATCCCACAAAAATCTAATGGGGGAATATTCACCCTGCTCATCATCTTTAAGAATAAAAAATAGGGTTTCAGGTGGCTCTAGAGGGAGGTGCATTGTATGGGAGGTCACAAAATGTAAGAATGTTGTCATGTGTTTCTTTTAATTCATATGACATTTGTACTATAGGAGGATCTAAACCCCAAATCTATAACAGAATGTTGTTATGCATTTTTGTGTGTGTGGAAATGCATGTCATGCCTCATAATGAATCATGTCTTGTATTTCTTTTAATTCATATAACAAGTGTCCTATATAAGGATCTAAACCCCTATATAGTAGAGTGATGTTATGCATTTTTTATGGAAATGCATGTCATGCCTCATAATGAAAAGGTGGCAGATGAAGGTCCTTTATACGTTATTTTCTAGTTGGGCTAGCAGCAGAAAAACATGTTTGATAGCATAATAGGGAGGGAGATTTGTGTTTATGGATATTTTTCTAACCAATTGATTTATATTTTTGGAGCATGGATCATGTATATGAGATCAACGTGACTAGTATGCTTCCTGATCAAGCCCACCCAAATTAGTAAAACACCAGGCAAAAATTTTCACTGTGATTAGTATGATCAATACATTTTTTTTAATTTAGCTATGTTTTTTTAATCTTTACTTCAAACATGTTTTTTTGAAAATATCACTAACTTTGTAATGTTTTTTTTAAAATTTTATAAATTCAACAATGTGTTTTAAAAACATGTTTAGTTAGTAATTTTTTGATAACTAGGATAGAATAAAAAATTAACCATGTTTTTTTATTCAAATGATCACTAATTTTGTAATGTTTTCATAAAAATGGCACTAATTCATCCATGTTATTTTTTAAAAAAATAGTTTTTTCATTTTTTAATAACAAGGATAAAAAAATAACAACCCTATTTTAAATAAATATAGCTAAAAAAGCATCATTAATTTATTATTTTTTGGATGGATGAATGTTATGTATGGATGAAATTATATTCTTATCAAAGTCTTGTATTTTTTCTTCCAATTCTAATAGGAAGGGTGGTAAGGTTTTTGTAAAGGGTTGTTGTTGGTTCCAAGGGGCCTATTTCTAATAAAACCACTAGTTATACCTTCATCGGAATTTATGAAAGCATAAAAAAAGTTTTGGAATGAACCCATACACCAATGCTCAAAACATAAAATATAAACTACTCCTGAATCACTATGTTGCTACACCCTCATTTCAGATAATGAAAACAAGATCAATGAAAACAACGAATAAAGAAATAAAAGAAAACAAGAAACACAAGATATTACATGGTTCAGAATCATATCATAATGCATAGAGAAAATGTCGCTTTACTTTTATCTAGAGAAACATACGATAATTTAATTCTTGGAACATAACAATCACAAGTGATCAACCGTCCTTAAATAGGAGTACCCAATCGACACTTTAGGTTGCCGTCAGTATTTTATTTTTACAGAATGTGATCCACCTCAATCGATATACTTGGACCATCCTTCATTCGGTCAACTATCTCCATTGCCTCAACTTTCTCTCTCAATGAACAGTCCTAGCTTCCAAAGATCTCGCAATTCCTTAGTTTTTTCTATACTCTTATAGAAAGAATTTTCCAATGGTTTGGATTCCGATAAAACCTTTGGGTTTAACATCCAGTCCACCCAACTTCTGTTCATCCAAACTTCACCACTACCATTCCACCATCCCTTTAAGTTTCAGAAATTAAGCCTCAATATTTTCTCCTTTTCTTGGTCTAGTTTCATTATACTGGACATTGAAAAAGCACCATTTGTTATCTGAACTTCCTCTAAGAAACAACATGGTTTCCCATCATATCTTTTGGCCATCCCAATCCAACTGGGACACATCATCGCCTTAAGATATCCCAGGTAACCACTTTCATCAACATGTCTGTTGGATATCGAGCTCCTTCAATCTTCCATAAGTCCCGCTCCCCATCCTCCAATAGCTTCCAAATAAAGTGAAACTTCAAGAAAATGTGATTCATTTGAGAATGAAAAGTTGGATTCTTGGATAAGTGAGTTGAAATTTTTATATCACAAAAGAGACTCCCATCACTTTGTCTCCGTCCAAGATCCTCCAGCAAACCCTTCATCTAAATCAACTCCTTTCTTACTTCCTTCAAAGCAATATACTCAGCTTTTATTATTGAGAGAGTGACCACTGGTTGAAGTTTTGGACATTCAACTAATTGTTGTTCTTCTGAATGGAGACACATATCTAGATGTTCTCTTCCATGAGTCAGAATCTTCCCCAAATTTTTAATATGAAAAGCCTCACAAAGTCTCATCTGTTCTGAAGCAATGTTACATGCTTCCAAAACCCTTAAAGTATTGAATAATCCATTTCAATGCCTACCAGTGCTCCCTTTCAGGATTTTACATGTATCTAATGATGACTCCCACTGCCCGTGCAATGTCAGGGTGATTACAAACCATATCATACATCAACCTTCTAAAAATTGATTTATATGATACTATAACAACCCAATCCTCCGCACCTCCAATGGCCCAAATTCCTTAGTTTTTTATTATTTTAAAATAAGCCCCTTTTAATGGATGAAGGGGGGAACCAAACAAACATCATGACATAAAACATAACTGACCTGAAGATCATAGAAAAATAGAGTCCAATCTGACAACTTAGAATGACCCCTCCCCAGCAATTGAACCATGATGACGCTCTCACCCAATGCAAGACTGAACAACAAACAAGCATCCTGTGATGAAGCAGAGGCCCGATCTGATGGCTGTCGCCACACCCTATCAAACTTCCAAATTCGTAAAGCCTGCACTGGTGAAACTCCAACTCTAAAACCTCTTAGGACCTGAACCTTGTGGTCGAGTCTAGATGAATCTATGATCTTGAGTCCCGAAAGCATTCAATGAAACATAGTCAACCATGAAAATGAGAACCACAATGCAGGAATCAAAAACATATAAGCCCCTCCACAATCACAAGGCACCTCCACCACCAAAACCGCATAAAACTGAAGAGAAAGACAAGCCAAGGAGCATGAAGTCGGGTCTTCGTCACCCCGGACTGGAAGACCAAACTGCACATCCAAGGAGCATCACCATTGAGGGGATCTGAGTCAACCTGAACCAACAGTGCCACCCTAGGCATGAATTTGGTCATGTAAAGGATACAAAATAACTTTCCTTGGGTTTCCCAAAGGCCGAACCACGGGCAACGAAGGGCCAACGAGGAGTAGAGCTCCGGTGAACAGAACACCGCAAGAAAATCCATCACACATCCAATCAAACCATGAAACCATAAAACTTGATACTAGAAAAGAAAGTAATAAACCAAAAAACTAGATTATCCCCCCTCCAAGCCTCACCAAAGCCCACACTACACCACCCACAGAAGAGGAACCGCACCGGAATCAAACACCGGTCCGCACCGGCACCGACCCAAAACAGAAACTGACGCTGAGCCCCTGGAAAGAAGTGAACTAGATCTATCACAGGAACCTGAAATCCATATTCGGAGCTTCCACCTGGAGGCCGAAGCTCTCTGGATCTGACGTCGAGCCAAGAATGAAGGAACCACCGAGCCAGATACATGCCAGAACATTGAGGGATGATTTTCCATGAGAACCCACACAACCTGTCAAGAAAGATACCACATCAGAGACAAAATAAATTATGCATGAACCAACAATCACATAAATAAATAAAATCCCAATACATGAACAAAAATAAGAGTACAATGGAAAATAAATAAAGGTAAAAGTCTAAGACTCCAAATAGAAAGACATCATAACCAATGTGGTACCATCCCATACCAAGATGCAGACACTTCCTAGCTTCAAATTCATTAATCAAACCATGATGTCAAGGATCACCACCAGAGAAGTGTGAAACATAACCCTTCCATGTATCTCAGTATACAACATCTATAAACGCACCAAATTTCCCAGGTAGGGGGTAAATATATCACTGAGTTGGATTTCACCCAATGATTTCTCAACACACACCACTAGGACAAGAACATGTTAGCACATTTTATATAAAATAGACAATGAGTGGCTAAATAGTTTATATCAAAACCATAAGAAATTTTCATAGAAAACATTAAATAAATATTTTCAAATAATTTCTTAGTATTTGGCCTAATCATTCTAATTCTACACCCATGCACACGCATGATGTATGCAACCATGGACCTCCCTATACTTGTGAGTGGTGAGTTATCTTGTCACCAAGCCGTCACTTGGTGACCTGATTTGAGTGTGGTACTTCTGATCATGATTCAACCCTAGTTTATCTTTATTTGATGGTGTTACTTCTGACCATTACCAATTTTATATGAACATGAACACACACCAACAACTTTATTCCAAATTTACAACAAAACATTTTTTAACAAAAACCCCATTTTTTAAAACACACCCCTTTGAAATCACATCAAATGGGGGTTTTCTAAATAATTTCCCATAAGAAATTTTCAACAAACATGAGTATAGTTTAGAAAAGATCAAGACAAAAAGTTCTAGAATGGTTTAGTGGGAGAGAATCCACCTACCTCGATTAAGTTTACACAAAGGATCTTAATAAATTCTATAGATCAAACTCTTCCTTTTGTTCCTCTATCAGAACCCAACAAGATCACATTACCACAAATCCAAACCAACATACCTGGTCATACCCACCGATCTAGGGTTCTAAGAGAAACAAATCAAGGAGATCCAAAATGAGAAAGGAGGAGACACTAACCTTTTATTCCACAAAAAAACTCTCAAATATTCATTTCCAATGGATTTCAGATGTCGAAAATCACCATAAATTTCCTAGGGCATCCTTGGAAGTCATGAGGGAGAACAGAATGTTGAATGATAAATATTACACCCACAGGATGGGTAAAACTAGATGGGCCTGAAATATTCATGATATGAAAGGGTTTCACACTGTGAAATCCTCAAGAGGCCACTTATACTGATATTTGCGTCACCTCAGCTTATTTTTCAAGATAAATTGATTTAATGAGGTGAATGGTTTTCACGTCCTACACAACCTAGGTGAAACCATTAATGCTTTAAAATGTTTCATGAAATATGTCCTAAAAAATTCATGATGTGAATGTTTCCTGCATAAATTTCCAGTAGCCAGACCTCAAGCTCTCCTCCTATTATACGAAAAAAAAATTCCAGTTAAACATTCCAAGGACTTCAAACATAAAAGAACAAGCCTAAATAAATGGAATACCTCAAACCGGGGGTGCTAAATTCTCCCCACCATTAGGATTTTCATCCTCAGGAAGCTGGAACAAATTATGCTATTGCTTTTGCATAAACGTTTATCATTCCCATGTTTCCCATTGAACCCAACCATGCTACCATAGTACTTGCAGCAAGGAAATAGATCTCCCTCAAAGGGTATTTTCCTTCCTTTCCAAAACCCATACGGATTCATGGATAAAAGTTTCATATAGCTTAAGGGTAACATGATCCCACCTAATCACATGTTAGGGATCGAGATGATACTTCTTAAGTTGAGAAACATGGAAGACATTATGAACAACATTGAATCTCGGTGGTAACTCTAACTGGTACACAATAGTTCCAATCCATTCTATAACCTCAAATAGTCCCACATACCATGGAACTAACTTCCCTTTTTTACCTAAGCATCGATGTCTAATTTTTGGTGACACCTTCAAGAAAACATGGTTACTGACATCAAAAGATAAAGGTCGATGAAAATTATTTGTGCATGAATTCTACCTGCTTTGAGTCGTATCCATCTACTTTCAGATCATTTGAATTTTCTCTATAGTCTCATGAATAAGACTAGGAACAATAAAATATGTCTCTTAGATTTCCACCCAACATAGAGGAGAATAACAAGGCTGGCCATACAAAACCTCAAATGGTGGAATTTTTATTGTTACCTGATAACTATTGTTATAGGATAATTCAACCAAAGACATATGATCCTCCTATGAACCACCAAAGTCCATGACACACACTCTGAGCATATCTTCCAATGTCTGAATAACATGTTTTGACTGTCCATCTATCTATGGATGATATGTTATGATCATATTCAATTGAATTCCAAGATCCTATTGTAACAATCTCCAAAATTTAAAAGTCAAACATGGATCTTTATTAGGTATAATTGAAGCTAGAACTCCATATAATCTGACCACTTCTTGGATATATAATTTTTCCATGTCCTCCACCATGTTGGATTATCTAATAGGGGTAAAGTGTGCCGACCTAGTATGCTTATCTACTACTACTCATATAAAATCTTGTTTCCATAACATTATCAGAAAGCCTATGAAAAAATCCATTGTAATCTACTCCCACTTCCATACAAGTATAGACACAGTCTATAGAATACTAGTTGGCCTTTAATGCTCTTTATTTAACTATTGGAAAGTTAGGAATTTCATCACATATTCTGCAATCTTATGTTTCATACCTGTCCACCAAAAATGTGCCTTCATCACCTAGTACATTTTTTGAACACCTAGATGAAAAACCCATTTTTAATGGTGGTATGCCAAAAGGAGGTGTTCCTAATAAGATTAAAAAACTATAATTTGATTCTAAAAGCATAACATAGAGTTTTCATCTATTGTCTAGTCATCAGAAGTATCCCCACCATTTTGGTTTGACATAATGGTGATACAATCAGAATATGCTATCAAATATTCTTTTAACAACTTTATTAAGTTTGGAACAAGACTTATTAGAAAGAAAACTGCATTCTCATCCTATACAACACAATCTAAATGAATATAATCAATCATGTTCATTAACTCTCATTGGACACAAGCTTCTCAAACCACTTCATTATATGATTTCTAACTCAACGAATCTTCTATAGAATTCCCTTTATTGGGTGTGTATAAAAAGTTAAAATTGAACATATGGAGGCACTCCATCCATATTCATTACCTCAAGTTCAAGTCTTATTGAGAAAATATATATTTCCAACTCTTATGGTCACTGAAAATAGTAAACTTTTATCTAAATAGAAAATTCCTCCATGTCTTTAAGGAATTCATAACCGCAACTAATTCTAAGTCATGAATAGGATAATTATTATCATGTATTGGAAATTTCCTTAAACCATAGGTCACCATATGGACTCCCTTTATGATAACACAACCAATACTAGATCTCGACACATCACAATATACCACATAGTTGTTATCTGGTTATGAGAAGATTAGGATGGGTTCTGAGGTGAGAAAGGTCTTGAGTTCCAAAAAGAACTTTTGAAATTCATCATTCCATATGAACAAAACACATTTCCTTATTAGAGTAGTCATAGGAGAAGAAATCCTTGAGAAATCACAAACAAAGAGGCTATAATATCTTGTTAATCCCAAAAAACCGTGTACCTCAAAAACATTCTTTATTTCCCTCTAAGAGACTACTACTTATATCTTCCCAAGGTCAACTGATATTGCTTCTTCGAAAACGGCATGCCCAAGGAAACAAACTTCTTGTATCCAGAAGTCAGACTTTGAAAACTTAGCATACAAATGATGTTCCTACAACATACTCAGTACAATTTCGAAGTACTCCTCATGGTCATTCATGTTTAAAGAGTATACCATAATATCATCAAAAAATACAACAAAAAGGAGTCAAGATACCTATGGAAGATAAGATTCATCACAACCATGAAAATTGCTTATACATTCATTTGACCAAAAGGCATAAATACATTTTCATAATGGCCATAACGACTCCAAAATGATGTTTCAAAATATTATATATTCTAACTCTAATATTATGATATCTTGAGCATAGATCAATTTTAGAGAACCACTTGTATCCTTTTAATTGATCAAATATATCATCTTTTCAAGGAAGTAGATACTGGTTTTTAATCATCAGTTGATTAAACCTATGATAATCAACACACAAGCAGAGAGTTACATCTATTTTTTTATGAATAAAACCAGTGAAACCCAAGGTAATGTACTAGGTCTAATAAAGACTTTAATTTCTAACTCTTATAGTAGGACTTTTAATTCCCACAAATCAGTTGGAGCCATTATGTAAGACGACAAAGAAATAGGACTCATTCCTAAGAGTAGGTTGATAGTAAATTTGATTTCCCTTGTAGGTGGTAAACCATAGAAATCATTCAAAAAATCATCTAGGTATCAATGTATTATTTCTGGAAGAATACCATTCCTTATTTCATTAGCTACACTCAAGCTCACTACTACTAACTGAATAGAAATGGTTTTATCAACTACCACTAAAGGTCTTGCTCTTCCTGCATTTATATCCCTATCCCCCTTGAAAAGGTGAAGTAATCCATCTCATGATGTAAACATTACTTGTTGTGCGTAGTAGTAGATATGGGACTTAAATCCTACCATCTAGTCCATATAAAATATTAAATAAAAAACATCCATATTCAGGATTGTAAACTCTGATAAAAACTATGGTGTATCAATGGTAATGAAACATATTAGGAATTTAAAACCTTTTCACTCTCGCTTTACAAGGGGTGTCTTGATAATCATGACACAGAGTATCATTTCCACATATAATACCAATTGTTTAACCATGGAAGAAGCAATGAAAGAATGTGATGTGCCAGTATCAAACAAGATATGCATGAGAGCTGAGTTCAAAAGAATGGAGCCTCACATTGTAGAGAGACCTGGTTTCTCACTTGAAATAGACTATTATTCTCTATATAACCATCGTTTAGCTATCATACGATATATTTTTATTCCCTGCTAATGTGTCGATGGAACAACTGAAGTGTTCCTAGAAACATCCTAGTTCAACTGTGCATGTGGATCCAGAATAGTCCCTATTGATCTAATAAGTTTATAATAATTCTTATTGATATTCCCTTTCAATATACAATAATTTAAATTCCTTATTTCTATAGTATATTCTTTCTTTTTGTGCGTTAATGAACCGCACTGAAAACGACATGGTTTAACATTGGATATTTTAGGAAAATTAACCGAATCTATTGTCTGAGATTGAGGTATGAAACCTCCATGCGAGTTGACATCCTTCTTTTTATTATTTCCAACACTATAGTTGAAACTTTTCCCCATGGGAACGAACAAACTACCTCCCACAGGATTCCCAACAAGATCCCTTTTTTCTAGTATTTCTTTATTCACCATCTCTATATAATTCCTAATACCAAGAAAAACTATCTTGGATCAAATATCTGGTTGCAATACTAACTCAAAGATACACACCTTCAAGGATTCAGTCACAAATACTTTATAGGTAAAATGAATTAATTTCATAAACATGGCTATATACTCTTTCACAGAGAGGGTTTCTTGCTTCAGGCTGAATAAATATGTTGTTCTTGCTATTTTGAATGTGTGGGGATAGATTTGTTTATTAAAAAATTCCTTAAAATTCTCCCACATAAGTCCTTAGTTGAAGTTATCTTGGATAGCTAAATCCCACCATTTTCGTACAAGATCTTGAAATATATAGGTTTCCAATTTAATCTTCATCTCTACCAATGTATCAAGAAAATGATTTATTCGGTTGAGCCACACATCTTATTTTTCCAGTTTAGAATCTCCTCAAAATATAGGTGGATTCTACTTCTAAAACTACATTGAATGATCCACTTGACTTAGTTTATCATTTAAATTTCCTTTTCCAGCAGATTGAAATGCTTTCACAATACTCTGTACAAGTTTTTTGTTCGCCTGTGGCTCAGGTGAAACCACATTCTCTACAACTTCTTCTGTCTAATTTCTATGGAGTTTTTATGGTGCCATTTATATAAACAAAACAATAAAACATTTAGAACATATCTCTCTAAAACCTTAAGGCTTGAATAAATTACAAAACATTATAAAAAATTATCATCACTATGTGTAACAACCAGTGAAACCATCATTTCAAGAATAACCCATTTTAACCATTTTCAAAAATCATTTGACCAACATATAAAAAATTAAGTCCTAGTGAGAATTATTTGTTCTAGTTCATGATATAAAACACTCATTGACTAAACCCATGATGATGAGATAATAACATTTCTAGAAGTGTCTTAAAACACTTATGTACCTAAACGCCCTGATAACTTGAATTTCAATATAACAAGGTTAGTTACATCTTTTTAAGCTATAAATTTCAAGTTATGATAGTCCTATCTCCTTTCTACGAACTCAACTCAAAGAATGAACAACCCGATACCATTTGTAACACTTTTCCCATCCTCATTGACTTGATAAGATTCAAAGTACTGCTTGAATTAGGTGGCATCCCCAAGATTCCAAAGGCTAACAATAAATGACAAGGGCCTAAGATAATGTTGGGGGGTGATTTTCCCTAAGAACCTACACATATTATCAAGAAATATACAACATCTAAGAAAAATCAATTGATGCATGAACAAAAAATCACATAACTCAATAAAATTCCAATACATAAATAAAAATAAGAGTATAATAGAAAATAAATAAAGGTTAAAGGCTAATAATACAAATAGAAATACATCGGAACCAAAGTGGAACCATCCCATACAAAGATACAGATAATTCCAACCTCCAGATTCAACAACCAAACCATGATTTAAAGGATCACCACTAGAGAAGTATGAAACATGAACCTTCCCTATATCTTGGTAGATGACATCTAAAAATGCACCAGATTACCCAAAAAAGGGGTGAGTATATCACTCAATATAATTTCCTCAAATAATTTTCAACACACACAACTAGTAAAAGAATAGTTTATCACATTTTATATAAAACAGATGAAGAGAAGATAAATCGTTTATATCAAAACCATAAGAAACTTTCATGGAAAACATTAAATAAATATTTTCAAAAAAAAATTAGTATTTGGAATAATAATTACAATTCCACACCCACACACACACACACAATGTATGAAACCATAGACCTCCCTATAATAATGAGTGGTGAGTCAACCTATCACCAAGTCATCACTTGGTGACCCAATTTGATGGTGATACTTCCAACAATGATCCCTCCCAAATTTATCATTAATTTATGGTGGTACTTTTGACCATTAACCATCCTATATGAACATGAACACACACCAACACCTTTATTTAAAATTTCTAATAAAAAAATTATTTAACCAAAATATCATATTTCAAAACTGACCCTTTTGAAATCACATCAAATAGGGATTTTCCAAATAAATTTCCACAAGTGATTTCCAGCAAGCATGAACATAATTTAGAAAATATAAATCTAGTAAGTTCTAGACTAGTAGAGTGGGAGAGAATCCACCTACCTCAATTAAGTTTTCATAATAGATCTTAAACAATTCTATAGATCAACCTCTTCCTTTTTTCCTCTATCAAAACACAATAAGATATCATTACCACAAATCCAAACCCTCAAATTCGGTCCTACCCACCAATATAGGGTTCTTGGAGAAACAAATCAAGGAGATCCAAGATGAGAAAGAAAGAGGAGACCCTAAATTTTTTTTCCAAATACCAACACTCAAATATTTTCTAACAACATAGTTTAGACATTGAAAATCACCAAAACTTTCACAGGGAATCCCTAAAAGTTGAGAGGGAGAAGAGAATTCCAAATGAGAAATATTACACCCATTGGTTGTAAAAAACTGTTCGGGCCTAAAGGATTCATGATGTGAAAGGTTTTTACATAATAAATTTCTCAAGAGGCCACTTATGTCAATATTTTAATCACCCCAGCTTATTTTTTAAGAGAAATTGATCTCATGATGTGAATAGTTTTCACACCCTGCATGAACCAGGAAAAATCATTCATAATTTGAAATGTTTCACAACATCTGCTCTAAAAAATCTTTGACATGAAACCCTTTCATTATGTGAATGTTTCCTATAAAAATTTCCAGTAGTAGGACTTCAAAATATCCTCCTCTTATACCAATTAACACTTCTAGTTAAACATTCCAAAAAATTTAAACATAAATGAAAAAGGCATAAAGAGATGGCATACCTCGAACCAGGGGTGCTTCAGATACTTTTTCCATGCACTCAACCTCTGTATCTATTAAAGATGACTTCTCCTTACATATCTTGTAATGTGTGGAAAAATGTGTTTTCATCAATTTATCATCACTCATTATGAATAATTCCACCACCTTTAATATATAATATTCATAAGTCAATTACATTGTACTATAACTTTGGTCTCATACAATTCACATCCCCAAAATACATTTTTCAGACCAAGGTCCTTCATCTCAATGCTTCTAAATAACTCATACTTTAGCTCATGGATCCTTTATTTCACCTGAACCACTATAATCATGTCATCCACATAATGTAGAAGGATTATTAAACTCCCATCATTAAACACCTTTGGTAACATGAATGATAATAATTTCTCCAGATGAACTTTCATTACAACATTAAATCATTGAAATTTTGATTATAATTTCATGACGCTTAATTTAGTCCATAAAGACTATAAATTAGCTTGCACATAATATTCTAGTTTTGTTTTTTTTAAACCCTCCAGTTTTTCCAAAAATATTTCTTCTTCAAAGTCCCCAGGAAGAAATATCATCTTCTTGTCCATTTTTTCTAGATAAAATATTTCAAAATCAACCTTAATTAACACCTTTTGGATAGTTGTGTGCTTTACTATTAGAGGAAAAATACCAGAGAAATAAAATCATTCTATTTATTGAAATTCATTCCAACCATCCCAAACTTGTACTTATACCTACCATCTGTCTCTTACATCAGTAAAAAAGACCACTTTTTTCAATTATTTCTTCCCAACATGTCTTCTCATCAAGTACCATGTTTTAAACACATAGAATGAATCAAGTTTATCCCTTATAGATAACACCCACTGATTTTAATCTTCTAAACTCCTTGCCTTATACAGGATCTTAGGATCTCCATTATCTATAAGAAGAAAATAATGAAAATTACTTTCATACCTTTACCCTTGATGCCTCTCCATAGTAGACCTCCATAATTTTCTCTACGGTTGAGATCTTTCCAGTACTGAAACTTCTAGAGTATGATCTTCTGATAATTGATCTTCCATGGTCCTTGAACTCTTAGGTACTTTAGGCCTTAGAAACACCATTAGAATATAACCTTCTTTTGGATCCTCCTCCAGATGGATCGGTGTTTCTAGAACTATTATGCTTCTAAGATTTTACAAAATGTTTGTAACTTCCAAGTGCATATCTAGGTGAACCTCATATTTTGATGATACTTTATTCTCAAAATAATTTCCTATTTGTTTTAAATTATTCCATAGAATCCCATCATTTAATATTAAATTTTTACTCTTGAAAACCTTCTAAATATTTTTATCCCAAATTCTAAAACAAATTCTTCATCGCTATAGGCCATAAAGTAACATTCTTGAGACATAACAACTAGCTTTTATCATCCTTGGAATCAATATGGACATGAGATAGCATGATGAATACTTTGAGGTGATTGAAGTTGATCTTCCTTTTAAACCAACAAGATTCTGATAGTTACTACCCAATTGGTGAAGATAAACTCTGGTTGATTAAATAGATAGTATTGTGCACTGCTTCCATCCAAAACACATTGGGGAACCTTTTGTGAATCCACATGCTCCTATATTTCTCCACCAAATAATATTTTATTATTTCAAAAATCCAACTGTGTTCTAGATCCCAGGAATAGTCTTATCAAACCAAATCCCCTTCCTTCAACAAATAATTTAGAACCACCTACTTCTATACTCACCACCATTATCTAACCATAAACATATCAACTTGCTTTCATTATCCTTTTCCACCATGTACCTCCACCAAACAAAAACTCAAAATACCTTTGACTTGTGCCTTGTAAAGTACACCCATACTTTGTGTGTGGAATCATTGATCAAGGTCACATAAAAAATGAACCTCTATGAGAGAACACCCGATTTGATCCCTAAAACATCCATGTTAACCAACTCTATCTTTTGATGATTTGGTGTTTTACCTTCTATTTGGAAGGAAACCTTATGCTCTTTTCTGAAGACACAATCCTATCACATTCCCATATCTATGATTTCATATTTTAGAAATCCATTGGAAGTAATGATCCTCATCCCCTTGTCATTGAGATGACCCTAATAGCCCTTCCACAACTTAATAGAAGTTATTTCTTTGAAATTATTTTCACTTTTCAATCCTATTTTAAGGTAAAATGTTCCATTCTTCACTCCTTCTACAACAACCATGGATTCATATTAAATTTTATTATAGTGAAGCTTAAGAGTAAACCATTCCTATATTCCAATACAGGGTCTGTAGACCCACTTACAAAAGTATAATTTATAGAATTCTCCCTCTTCTCATTACAAGCTTTCTTCAGGTGACCTTTCCTCCCACGACGACAATAAAAGGGAGTACCATATGTTGAGCTACTCCTACTACGAATTCTACCACCTTTACCTTTCCGATGAATTTTTTATGTTGAAGGTCTTCCTCTTCCTTCAGTGTTATAATGTTTCTAGAAGATGTGTGGATATCCTTTTGATGAATTTATTCATTCAATATTAGTTCATGGATATAGAAAAATGAAAATTCATCATTTCCACTAGAATTACTTACAATGGTCACTATTGCATCCCATGATTTTGGGAGAAAAGAGAGTAAAAATAATGCAAAAACCAGATTTGTGAAGGTTATATTCACTTAATATAAATGACTTTGAATTATATTAAGGTATTTAATATGATTGGCTATAAAATTTCCATTTGACATTCTCATGTCAAACAGTCTCCTTATTAAGAACACCTGGTTCATTGTCATGGAATTTTTATACATTTTTTGCTAAGGTAATCATACATTTTGATTATTTTTTCCCTTACTATATGTTTCACACCATGTTTTGGGAAAGTTACAATCACCTAAATATGAGTGATTTTTTATTGATACTCTATCATTCCTTCCTTTTAATCATTTCTAGTTTAGCTCTAGTTAACATGTCACAAACCAGCCCAAGTTGTACATTTATCAAACACCTAAGTAAGACCACAATATGGCCCATGGGGAATTCCATATCCCCAAGGGATAGAAAAAATTTGTGTCTTATAAATCCATTGGGAATAATTTATCCCTAAAAACAAGTAAAAGAAGCAGTAGAAAACTAACAAAAAATGATATGATTCATCCAAATCCAATAAATTCATATCAAATCAGAAATTTAGAAATATACTATAAAGAAGTAAAGAAAATTAAACAGACAATCCCTATGCTCACCCCATTCTCCTTCCCCCTCCCCTGTATATGCAAAGACACCAATCCACATCTAGATAACTTTGCTTCATCCACCAGAAGATATCACTACCCTATATATTTAGAAAGTAGTAAAAACATAATTGTACAAAGAGAAAAATAAAAACAAAAATAAAATTTGATATACCTCAATCAATCAACACTCTAAATAGTGTCCAAATATTGAATAAAATCCTAAAATTGAAAATGATAGATAGGCGTGAGCTAAAGCTTAGTAGGCATGGAAAAGAGAAACTCCATCCCATCTATAAAATTTAAAAGAAAGATCCATTTAGTGTTAGTTCAAACTATATTATTTAAATATAGATTTTTAGTTTAAAACATATAAGGAAAGAACATTTCTAAAACCATTTTTGAAACTTTCCTTTTATTTTATTTAAATGAAAAATCACTTAGAAAACATTTAACAGACCAACATCCCATTTTATTCTTATTTCAAAATATTCTTTAAAATAAATTAAAAAGGGTTTTAAAAGGAACTAACACATGCAACATGAATAGTAATAAAAATATATAAATCTTCCATGTTATAAATACAATAAGGAAAAAATAAGAATCCAAGATTAGATTCCACACATATCAAATAAATAAGGGAATCTAAATAATCCGGAGGATCCCCCTATATTAGTTATGTTAAAGTTACAAATTGGTTAGTTGATATAGTTTAAGAGAGGGGATTTTCTATCTTTCATATTGATTTTTGATGATTTATTTTCTTAAAGGTTGTTTTTTGTGATTTCCAACTGCCTGATTTAGTTTGTTCTATGAACTATGATTACATCTTTCTTATGGTATTTTAGGTAAATCCCTAAAATATATGGATTATATAATGGTAAATTAATTATAAATGAACTCATGGTATTTGGTGTTTTTGTTGGATATAATGATTTATAAATCAAATGAGAACCATGGGATGGTTGGATTAGTTCTCAAAGATCATGAGATGGAAATCTATAAATTAAAATATGAATTATGAAATCATGTGTTCTTATGATGAAATTAGTTTCCAGAATTCATAATGGGATTAAATAATCGTTGTAAATTTCTAATTATTATATGTAAATGATTAATGATAATAGGGATAATGAATGATGATTAATTTTATAAATTACTAAATGAATTAGTACATGATGGAGCTTGATGCTTATGTGGTTATATGAGATCTTGCATTTTGGACCTTAGTAGTGGAAGCAAGGTTTTATGTGGGATGATAATTGTAGTTTGAGTCTAAGTATAAGTAGTTTCCCTTATTTATTTGAGTGATATTCTATTGATTATATTTTCTAATTTTATATGCTTGTCCAATCGAGTTAGGTCGGAATATGATGCCCAAATGTTTTGGGTTCTGAGTGTTTTCCCCATCATTCGGGTTACTGAGGAAATAAATGGTTGAATTATCCCACTTCCCCATTATCCTTTCAAACATATCATGATGTGTAGTCATATCAATACTATAATGGATTAAGGTATAGGGTATGTGTATACATGGGTAGTGATGGATCTAAGATTTACCACACACACATGTGTGTGTGTTTCTGTGTTGTAGTGGCTTAAGGTTATAACACATACATGTATTTAATTCTTGATAAATATTGTTACTATGGGTGTTCCTACATGGTCTATAGTGGATTGAGTTTTAATTAATGATACATAAGTAGTAATGTCTTTTAGACCTATTACAGGATTATATATAGCTGATATATGTATACATGGGGTACAAGATGATATGTGAATGAGATATGTGTGCATGGGGTGAAAGATAACTTATAGAAGGGATTTTAATAGAGGATGTTGGATTTTAGGGTGTGATAGAAACAAATTAGTGGTGAAGTGGATGCAACGTTCCTTTCACTTATATATTATTTTGATATTATGTTCTTATTTTTGTGCGTTACTTGGTGAGTAAGCCTTGGTGAGGATGAGATACAGTTTTTCCTTCTTAGGTAATGATTTGGTTTCATTTGTTTATTCACTAGGATTTAGTATGCTTCATTCACATTTTCATGAGAGGTTTCAGGGATGATCCTAGCGATTATAGCTATATTATCACCCCATATATATAAATAAACCATTTTAGGCCCATAGGAGGTGGTTTGTAATCAAGCTAGGCATCATAAACTCATGAAGTTATTCAAGAGTTTTTGGAGTTTGTGGTCACTTCCTAGGCTTTTTTTTGGTATTTTTAGTTATTTTAATTTGTATTACATTTCATATCATGTATTGGGATGGCTTATTTGTTTATTCTTTGGAGTTTATTTAAGAATATCATCTTTTATCTTATCCTAAACAGTATATATTGAGGGTAATGACTCCCATTTGTATAGATATTACACCTTTATTTCTAGTATCCAACCCATATCCTATTGGTAGCAGGCCTTGTGGGCTATTCTCATCTTCACTGCCAACCCTATAGGGTTACCCATATAGGGGTTCATGATAATAAAAGATTAATTTTTTTTCATACTCACAAGCAATAAATAAACTAAATTTCATTTGAATTTATAAACACTTCATATTGGGTATATTTAACATTAATTTTAAATATGTTACAATGAGGGTAATGAAAATACAGTTTGAGTTGTTTTTTAGATAAAAAATGAGTAAAAATGAAAAAAAACATGAAAATATTTTTTTTAAAAAGTATTAATGTATCTCGAATGTATCTACTCCCCCCCAAACTCTTTTAGATACCTCACTATAATGAGAATATAGTAAATTATGAGAAACAATGAAATTAGCTTTTGTGTTTTATAAATAAATTACATTTTGAATGTTTAGATCCATTACTAGGGACTCTAGAAGGATTTCATGAAACTTATTAAGTTATTTTCCATTAAATTTAATGTTTTTTGGGTGTCTTTATTATTAACATGCACAGGACCAAAAGGATAAATATTAATAACAATGTTTGGGTCAATCGAATGGAAAAAATCTTACTTAAGTGTAGAGTCTGACTTGTATTATACAATAGAACCTTCTCACTAATGTGAAACTAGTGGTAAAGTATCAAGTGGATTTGGTAATCCTTGGTTCTCTTTATTTAGATTCAAGAATTTCTATATGAATCTTAATAAATAACCTCAGACTCCTAAATATAAAATCTATTTTGAGAACCTTCACCTAAAGGTTTAAAAATCAAATTATTTATAATCCATAATTTTTATTGCTATACCTCAATAGGGTGATGAAAAATATTATAAAAAACTTATCAATACGGCTATATGACAATGAGTTTTTTGGATTCAATATTATAGGAAAAAAGTATTACTGAGTCAATGAATTCTTTCTTTATAACTAGGTTGTACTATTTTTAAGTATTTTTACCTCCCCAATATATATCTTAGATTCCATTGGTTTGGGGGCTTATAATGTGGAAACATGATTCCCAAACCCTTAATAATAAAAATATACATTTCATTATATAGTTTCATAAATGATAACCCCACTCATTAATGATAAAATTAATAAATCCAAACCTATAAAATATTTGGGATCTCAAAAATTTTCATAATAAAATTTTGATTTTAGACCTAATAGATTATGTATCTAACCATCTAGACCCATAATAAACCCTAAAAAAGGATATATAAGTCCCCAAATGAACTATCGAGTGACCCTATAGATTCAATGTCCTAAACATTACAATTTTCATCTAATAACAAGGGTTTTTGTGGAATTTCAACTATTTTAGGGATATTTTTCATTCTTTGATAGTTATGGTGGGATTATTAAAAATCATGGTCATCCTAAAACAAAGTTTTACAAGATAAATTAAAATCAAAAACCATATAAGTAGTCTGTTTTGGACCAAAGTTTCCTTTATATGAAATGGTGTGAAAAAACATGAGGGTTTACTAAAACTTTCCATTGGTAACACAACACCTTAAGAGATGATCATCACAAGGGAAAAAATGTAAGGGTCATCTCAAATGTAACAAAAAAAATCATGTCTAATAAATAATGATTATATTTAATAAGAATTCAATATGATTCCAAATATTTGATAATTTTATAATACTATGGACTAGAGTGTAGCACTCAGTATAATTATTTTTCAGTAAATTTTTTATTTATTTGATTACAAAGGGATTATTCAAAATACAAGGATATAAGGATCCTAATAATATGGCTATCCACTATATTTTTTCCCTTTTCATCCCTAATTTCAAAATTAAAATTCTAAAAGGTGTATCATTAAAAAAATAGATATGGTTTAGAAATAGGTTTTATAAAGTGATATTCAAGGGTTTCATGGTTTGCGAAAACAAGAACTTCAGACCCTAAAATGTATGACTTAAATTTATCAAAGAAAAAAATCAATAACTTGTTTTTAATAATTGTGTAGTTTTCTTGGTTAGGGTTTATTGTTCCTAACTTATAAGTATTGTTCCTAGTTGGATTACAGTTTTCTTTTTTGTCAATAGGGTTATGAAAAATGTGATTACTTATATACTAATCTTAAATTAAATCATGGTAAAGTGTTTTTGGATGAAGGAAAACTATCTACAAAAATTTAGAAGTGTTTTTGAATGATTTAGATGGAATTGATATGTGTTGAAATGGTTATGGTTTTAGTTAATAAAATCAAGAATTATTGTGCATGTTTCCAAAAAAATGGAAAAGGCAATTATCCTACTTGTATGAGATTTCATCAGTGTGTAGGATATTTTAGCAGTGAATAATATATTTAATCCATGTATATGGATCTTAGAGAAACGAAAAAGACATTTATCCTATGCAGAAGAGACTTGAGCCACGTGTGGGATATTTGAGCCACTAGTAAGACATTTCACCTATGTGTAAGAGATTTGAAGTCCCTTAGGAGGTTTGTTCCAACATTCAAGACATTTCATCAAAACTATTGAGTTTACAGAAATTGAAAATGATATTATCCTACATGGAATAGAATTTTCTAGTATGTAAGAGAATTTATTTACACAGAGATGATTTGGTTATCGTGTAAGAGAATTCATCTACGCAGAGGAGATTTAGCCATCACGTAAGAAATTTTAGCTACATGAGCCACTCATATGATATTTTTTGAAGCCTATATGACATTTGACTATGCCAAAAATTTATATAGGGAAAAATCATATGACAAATGAAATTTCAGCATACCATGAGATATTTGAGAAGGGAATAATTTTTTTTGAATGCTTGATCAATATTTCTATGATTGTATTATATTTACACATAAATAAATTTCATGAAAACTGCAGACTGAAGAAGAATCATTGAGAATGAATTTCAGTGGAAAACATAAGGAATATTTAGAATAAATATTATGAATAAAATGAAAAAATCAGATGATTATATTATGACGATCTTCATGTATTAAACTATTTTGATTAATTAAAAAATCATGATTCAAGAAAATATTGAAGTAATAATAGTTGAGGTTAATGTTGGTTTGTTGAGATGAGTTCCATATCAAATAAGAAGGTTCCAAAACATATTTCCAGGCACATGAAGATTTCTAATGACTTAAATAAGAATATTTTATGGAAGAATACTAAGAAGTAAATATAAGAGTCTTCAGGAAATTAAAAATGAAGATTCTAACTAGGAATTCAGATGAGCTTAAATGAGAAAAATAAAATTCATATTTTGTTGACTGACTTAAAAATAAGATCATTGTTGTTTCCAAAGATCAAGGGAGTCTACAAAATTTAATTTTATAAACAATCATTAATTATATTATTTGTGAATATAAAATATAGTGGGTACCTGGAGAATATGTGTGTGAACATTAAGAGAGCTTGTAAAAATTATGAGAGTGAGAATTGAGAAGAACTGAGAACCTTATACACATCTATATTAAAGGAAGAAGAACATGTTTGAATCCAGGAGATCTTTTGCTAAAGGAGAATACCTGCTACCTAAGTATTCAGAAGTATGATAATGATCTAGATCGTTCAATATCTAGAGAGAATTTTGAGACCATCCATGCTTATCATCATTATCATATATTGAATTCCTTGAATATGTATATGAGAAAACCATATCTTATATTCTCATGGAGGAAGATCATATCATTTGGTGAAGAAGAAACTAGGAGCCACTAGAGATCTTTCTATCTTTGGGTCAATGTGAAAGATAAGAGTTTTTTATTAGATTGTATAACCAGTTACTACTGATTAGGGTGTATAACCAATCAAGGAGGGACATTTTTTGGTCGGGGTGTATAACCAATCATGGAAGAAGAGTTGGTGGTTGGGGTGTATAAATAGATATGACTGGAGGATCGGCTATTGGGGTTTATAATCATTTTCTTCTAATTTTGGATGATTAGGGTGTATAACCAATCAAACTTTTGTATCACTTGAGATCAATTATAATTGTTAATAAGATTATAGTGTAGAATTCATAGGTTGGTGTGTCTAACCAATTACAGTAGGGAGTAGTATTTTATACTAAACCCTATAAATATTAGTGTTTTATTCTTTATTTATAGTCCACTACATACATGGTGAGGTTGAGAGTTTATATTGAGAGGATTAGATATTTAATAGGTTCAAGTGGTGGGTTGAAAGGGATTAACACATAAAAAGAAAAGGATACCATTGATTCATCCCCTCCCCCTCTAAGTGATCCAATCAGATCTAGATACTTCAATAAGAAATGACATATAGATCCCAATAGATATATTTTTTAAGATCAATCCAACTATTTAGTTAGAGCCCTCATGCATGAACACAAATATTAAATCCTACTAAGGTGGTTTGATTACCATAGGTGCTCTTTTTAAATTTATTAAATTTATTCTCACATTTCTAATAAAAAACATATATTTTTGGAGTAATTGGGAGAGTGAGTAAAATATTGATCAATTTATGAATGAAACAATGTCTAAGTATTATCCTTTGTCATACAATGAAATGGTGTTTCTCATAATTTAATACAAGATTATTTTCAATATAATGATGAAGTAAAATATCTAAATTGTGTAGATTCTCATTAAAGGTGGTATTACAGACTGTAAAATTATCTATAGAAACTTCCATAAAATTCTATTGGTAGGTAGAAAAAATTATAATCATTCATTATTGGAAAGTGCATGGATCATTTAATTGACCAAATAGAATCCTTCAACATTTAAATATTCCAAAATATCATGTGACGCTTGAATTTTTTTGATCCTGGATAAAAATATAGATATGAAAATATCTTGACCCACTATTTTAGAAATAGTATTTGTACTTCCACGCTAACTTCTCTAGAATTTATTCAATGAATGGTACTAGGAAATGGTTAGTTCTATTGTACTGGAGTAATCACTAATAGTATATATAGACAATCTAACTATTTTGAACCTGTTTAGTGCCAATAAAATATTCTAAATTTTAATGCCTATTTTCTTAGGAAAAAACTACACTAAATTAATCTATTGGCAATTAAAATTTTGATAAATGATTCCAATAGTCGATGATTTAGTAACCTCATTTTTAACAACATCAAGGAGGTTAGGGTTAAGCCCTCTTTTTTATACATCATTGGTTTAGAATTATCATTTTATAATTTATAATTCATGTAGTTTTTTTGGATAATATTGGAAATTTCAATAAGTTCCCATCACAATGATTATTTATAATTTTGAAAATGATTAATAAATTTCAATTCATGTCATGATAGGGGTGAACTAGCAATGATTTTAGATAATATATTTACATTTTCTTGATATAAAAACTTTAGAATTGGAGATAGTGGTTCCAATTAAGGTGTTTTTTGGATTGATTAGAGGAATAATAAATTTTAATATTTATAATTGAAACTATTTGTGTAGGTTAAATCATAAAAATTAGAATTATCTTTTCCAAGCTATGTAGAATTGTCGATGGTCATTAGATCTTGATTATACAAGAAATCCTCAATTAGTAAACATTTATTTTATTTTTCTAAAACATTAAAAAAATAACCAAATGAATCATTTCATATAACTTATATTAATAATAAAAAAGATATAATGTATTTGAGAAAAAAATTATAGGATTTGGAAACACATCATTTTGATTAACAAAAAGAGAAAAATGTTTTTTTGAGGGTTTCTTCATGGAATCAAGGATTATGAAATGGAAAATGTCACCAATAAAATCAATATATAATGTAGCACTATGAATATTAATTATAATTTTGGATTTTTTCAGGAATGGTGTCCCAATAATTATTAGTGCATGTCCATTTATCCTACTATCTTTTATTTTAAACATGTAAAAACATTCAGAAAAAATAAGTTTTAAACCATCACAATTACAACCTCTATTATCCCAAAGGGGTGTTTGATGATCAAATTCTCTAATTTAACTGATACACATGTAGTTTTCAAATACTAAACAAATAATGAATGGTAAATAAATTGATCCATCACATTTATTGAAGTTAGTAAATCAATTATAACATCATAGAAGAAAAAAAACCACATGGTATATGGAATTGAGAATATCCCAGGGTCCTTGTATTTGGAAGGAAGTTCTAACTAGATAAATGAGGATATGTTCCTACCTAATATAACCCTTTCATCCCCCTGAATTTTCCATTTGTATATTTTTAAATCCTTCAAAACTTTTCATATCATGACATTTTCCTTATGACAATGATCAAAGAAATCTTAACTTAATCCTTTTTAAAAGTTTTTAGGATTTACTTATAGGGTTCATTTTCCTTTGGTTTATTGAATTAGGTTGATATTTTAGGAAAGGGTGGAGTAATTATTGGGCTAGGGGAATCATTTTAAGGTACTTTATTTCCCTTATTGTGATCTCTCTTCAAGATTTTGTTTCTTTATTTAGATTTTTAAGGATGATTGGAATAGTAGTTTCCTTTAAAGTGGATGATTTAGATGTGGTGGTCATGGGAATAATATGTTGAGTACCACTATAAAGGATACTAGAACAACAATTTACCAAATCCCCTAGGTTTACTATAGGTTGAAAAGAAATTTTACCTAACCCTTGTCCTTGTATTTTTCCAACCATGTTAACTAGATTATTGAATTGAGTTTATAGGTCATGAATAGTAGCTTGGGTAGTTTATTAAAATTTTATATTGTTAAAAAATATTTATTTTATTAGTTCATCTTGTATGTACTCAAAATTTAAATGGAGTTTTAGGAAAGACCTTGGTACTATAGGAAAAATTTCATTTTATTTGTATGTTTTATTAGTCGTGTTTGAAAACACATTTAATTTCATTACCTGCATTTTCAAAAAAAAGGGAATGTGGTGATGATGGCTTATTTTCATTTTTAAGAATAAATAAATATTCATATTTGATAAATTCATCTAATTAGTTATGATTTTAAAAATGTGAAAAATTAGAAGTTTTTAAAAAAAGTCTATTTAGTGATGTTTTTGAAAAGGCAATCAATTATCCATGTTTCTAAAAATGTGGCCATTTTTTCATCACCATGTCCCCCCTCATTTTTTATAATGAAGGTAATGAAATTGGCCACATTTTTAAAGATAGATAATAAAAAAATTAAAGAATAATTAAAATGAAACAAATAAATAGTGATTATAAAACATAATTAAAAAGTTTGATTTTTATCCTACATGGATTTGTTAAATAATATAATTTTATAAACTATAATTTTTATTTCTAATATTTTTTATCAAAACATAACATTTAAAAACCGATAAATTTAGTTTGAGGGGTACTATGATTATTGTGAAAGAGGAAAATCCACGAAACACAACTTCTTAAAACATATCAAACAATAAAAATATGTAACACTACAATATAACCTCATTAATAACCAAATGGAAATGTGAAAATACTAAAAAAATACTAACAAGGTGCTTCAATAACTCTAAGAAGCACCCATGATGGCAATAAATAGAAGAGGCGACCTATAAAGAAATATAATACGGGCACATTATCACATCAAATATATAAAAGTGTTTTAATTTTAACATTTTTAATTATTTTTTTCAAGAATTAAAGTGTAAATATATTTTTAGAATGCAAGACACAAACTTATTTTTTCAAACTTTTATCTTAAGTGACTCCTATGGAGGTCTATTTGATAACAATTTTTTAAGAATTGTAAATAGAACTTATCACCTATGATATAGAGTTTGAAAAAATAAATAGTGCATGTTTTATTAAAAAAAATTGATTGTATTATATAAAAAAATAACAAAATAAGTAGGAGAAAGTACTTTTTATAAATTTCAATTTGGAAACATTTATACAAAACCACTTATAAGTGGTTAAGTATTATAAATATTATTTTTATGGGTTTTTAAAATATTTTTTTTATAAATTGGTTAGGGTCCCCGGTAATTTTAAAAAGGATACCTAAGAAGCATGAAACCCATTCACACTTCTCTTTCTGCCACTAGAGATGCATGAAGCCCGTTCACGCTTCCTTTGTAAACTTCATGAAGGATGTGCAAATAGGGTTCACGCATCCTCCTGGACGAATTCTATAAAAGGATCCCACCATCCAAATCTCATTTACCTCGTCTAATTTTTGTTGTGAAACCCTATAGAAAATCTTTCTCAACATATATTTGATGCTTTTAAGAAGTTTAAATTTCTATTTAAAATTTTAATTGTTTAATTGCGTTTATTTATTTTGTTTGTATGGTTTATTTATTTAATATGTGATGTGTATAAATTAGTGTTTATGTGTATGATTTATTTATTTAATATGTATTGATTCATGTATGAATGTATAAATTAGTGTCTTTTGTATGATTTAATTTCTGAATGAGTTATTTTTTGTTGTATGATATAATTCATATTGAATGTTTAGGAAATTTAAATATGGTGTGTCTAAAACATAATTTATATTTATGGAAATAAAATTGTTTTTAAAAATGTATATATTTTTAATTTAAATGGTGAGTTGAATATATTTATATGTATATAAAATATGTTATTATTAAAGTAATATAAATATAAATTATAATATTTTATACACTAGCATAAAATTATTTTTAAAAATGTATATATTTTTAATTTAAATGAAGAGTTGAATATATTTATATGTATATAAAATATTTTATATTTAAATTAATATAAATATAAATTATAATATTCTATACACTAGCTGTATAATTTTTTAAAAATATATTAGTTATATTAAGTATCATATTAAAATTTATTAAAAAAAATATAGAATTTTTTTTTTGTTAATGGTATAATTTTTTTTCTATAAATAATAATTTTAAATTATATTAAGTTTAAATAATTATTATTTGAAGTAGTAAAGTATGAAATATAATTAATTAAATATTAGAAAGTAGAAAAATGACAAAAAATTATATATATGTAATTTTATTAAATTGAAAATAACATAAGTTTATATTATTTTAATAGTTTTTATGTAAGTGAAAATTATATTACTTTTATTTACTACTAATAATAATTTTAATCAATAAATTTAAATTATATTAAGTATAAATAATTATTCTTTCAAGTAATAAAGTATAAAATATATTTACTTATATTTTGGAAAGTAGTAGAATGAGAAAAAAATATTATATATACATATGCAGTTATATAAAATTTAAAATAACATAAGTGTTCAGTATTGTAATGGTTGTTATGTAAGTGTAAATTATATTAGTTTTAATTAAATTTATTAAATTTTATTATTATATATATATACATACAAATTGAAAAGTTAAATTTTTAGAAAACTGGTGTAGATATTTAATATATATTTCGTCTAGTAATAGGTAATGTTATATAATATGTATAACATAATAAGTATAACAAAAACATGTTAAGAGTATTGTGTGATGACTGATCTTGAGATAACCAACTGATGCATAATTGAAATTGCATGTCCTTTTTTTTGTATGTGGTTATATAATTTGTAATAATTGCATTTTCTTTTCTGCACTAATGACTTGTGAGTCATCCCTCGCTATGTATGTAAGGACATGTGTGTCCACTTAAAAATATTTGTGTATTTCATACCCCTAGACCCCCTCACATGCATGTGAGTAAATTTGTAATTAAAAGGTGATCGACAAGAGGTGTCCCCGATGAGGAATTTGAGAATAGTCTTTCTATAAGAGTCATTTGACAAGAGGTGTTTTTTTTGAAAGGTGACCGATGATTATGGAAATATTTGATAATATAGACTCTAGGAGTCCACCCATAGGTTTTGGTTAGTTTATCAGATAATGATAAATTAATCCATAGTAAGTCTCAAGATCAATTCATGGTTATTTATTCATAAGTAATTAAAATTTATGAAACATTTGATGATGTGGTATAAAAATATATAATGTTATATTAAATTTTCTTTGGTAATAATATCACCATCACAATACATCAATAGTGATAAACCAATCCATATAAAAAGTCTCAAGATCAAGACAATTATTCAATCATAATCAATTTAAATAATTTAAAATTTTTATGTAGTATATAATATTTTATTAATTATTTTTCTAGGTAATCATGTCTGTTAAAATATATTGCAATGGTGAGGTAATTTATACTGAGTTGGGTTTTAGCTATAATTTTCCACCAACAAGAGTGGAAAATCTTCATGGTTGTTTAACATTGGATAAAGTTTGCAATAAGCTTCATAGTCAGTTAAAACTAAGGGATGATCAACCAATTACTTCAATAAAATATCAACATCTTCAATATCCTGAATGTTTATGGAACACCAAGTACCCTCTAGTCGATGATGAGGATTGGATGGATGCAACTTTGTTATTCGGGCGACAATGTAGTAATGGTCTGATGGAATTGTATGTGGTGATTTGTGATATTGATGCGGTGAAAATGATTACTACAAAACCATGTTTTGTGAGCTTTGTAGAAGTCTGTCCTTCACAACAATCTTATTTATTGCCTTCTCCTCATATAAATCTTGTGATAAAACCAAATTATGAAGAAGATGAGCAGAATTTGGAAGAAAATGTAGGGGATATCCCTTTTTGTACTGCTAATATAGTGAATGAAAGTTTATCTGAGGATGAAGTATATGTTGAGGCATCAAGAGATGATGTGGGTGAGGGTAATGTAGGTAATGGACCTTATAAGGTTCCTATGAGAGACAATCATCCACAGTATAGTGATATGGGGAATGAAGCTTATGAGGTTCCTATAAGAGATGGGAATCCATGACATCCACCAGTTAGTGGTAATCATCCTTCAGTATTGAGTTCCTTAGTTGAAGGAATGTCGTGTGGGCAACATTTTGATTGGGATTTCATTAAACCAACTTATGAATTCCCTGGAATTATAGGGAATAGATCTGTATCAAATGATAACACCATCTATGTCGGGCGGGAGTTTGAAAGTAAACTTTCCATGAAAAATATGATAAAACAATACCACATAGAGCCGTATTTTACATTTGTGGTTGATGAGTCAAAGAAGATAAAATATATCATTCGATGTGAAAAATATGGGATAGAATGTAAATTCTGATTAAGGGTGATATATGATAATTTTTTTTCAAGTTGGAAGATAACCAAATTACAAGGCCCACACACTTATGTGTGTCCAAGCTTGTCATAGGATCACTCTTCAGTTGATGCAAAGTTTATATTAGTTGTTATTATAGAGATGATGCAAATATGTTAGGACATTCCCATTGCCCTTGTTCAGGAAAGAATTCAACAGTCGTTTAACTATAACATATCCCACAACAAATCTTAGAATGAAAAACAGAAGGCAACTGTAAAAGTGTATCACTACAGGAAAACTGTGTTTTACCGGCGGTTTTTTCAACACGGTTTTAAAAACCCCCGCTAAATTTTTTTTCGATAAAAAATTTAGCGGTGGTTTTTAAAACTGCCATGAAAAAACCCCAGCTATTTTTTTTAAAAAATATAGTTTTTTTATTTTTAAAATATCTTATAAAAAAATTCATTTTTTTAACGGTGGTTTTTAAAAAAACCGCCGCGAAATAGCGGCGGTTTTTTGAAAACCACCACAAAATTTATGAATTTTTTTTAAGAAAATTTAGAAAATTATTTATTATTTATTTGTTATTTTCAATAAAATATAGTTTATTATTTATAATTTTATATATTTATAATTTTTCAATTAATTAATATTTATAATTATTAGTTAATAATATTTTTAAACTGAAAGTAAATCTTCAATAAGTAGAAGAACAAACTTCGAAATGAAATGACCATAACTTCTGATCCGAGAGTCCATTTCAACTCCAGAACCAGACAAATCAAATTTTATCAAATGAGAAAAAACCAAGTGAGATTTAAATCATGTGATAATCAAAGGAAAATATATATTCAAAATTCAAAAGTCAAAAATCGAACACGAACTTCAAATGACCATAACTTTTAAGCTGAGTGTCTGTTTGGGCTCTACCACATATCAAATCGAAGCCTGTGACGAGATCTACACCGCTTAGGTCTGTTACCAACTCTTTAAATATTGTACGCCTTTTTATTTCACCAGAAAGTCCCAGAAGACCTTCGAAACAGAGGTTTTAGTTGCGGACACCGATTTCATAAAATTCAAACGGTTATAAATTTCGATCTAGGTGTCCGTTCGGCCTGTACCACATATCATATCAAAGATCATTTTATTATCTTTGATTTGACTGGTTGTGGCACTAGAAAACGAGTCTTGGATCATATTTTATGGCCATTACAGTGTTTTTAGGGTTTTTCGAGGTTCTTAATGTTTTATGATTTAATTAATTAATTGTTTATTTATTTATTTATTTAAAATTAATTAATTAATTAATTAATTTATATTATTTATTTAAATATTATTATTTATTTATTATTTATTATTTAGTTATTATGTACATATTAATAATTAATTTATTTTTAATTTATTTTTTAATTAATTATTAATTATTAATTATTAGTTTATTAGTTTATTATTCATTATTTATTTATTTATTTATTTATCATTTATTTATTTATTTATTTGTTATTCATTTTTAATTAATTAAATAATTAATATTCATTAATTATAAATTATTAATTACTAGTTATTAGTTATTATTATTATTAATTATTAGTTATTTATTTATTTATTTATTTATGTATGTATTTATTATTTATTATTTATTATTTATTATTTATTTTTAATTTACTAAATATTAATTTATTATTAGTTTTTTATTCATTTATTATTTATTTATTATTTATTATTTATTGATTATTTATTGATTATTTATTAATTAAATAATAATTAACTATTAATTAAATATTAAATATTGAATATTAAATATTGCATATTAAATATTAAAATTAAAATATTAATTATTAATTAAGAATTATTAATTTTATAATTATCAATTATCAATTATTAATTATTACTAATTATTAATTATTAATTAATTATTAATTATTTATCTATTTATTTATGTATTTATTCATTCATTTATTTATTTACTTATTTATTATTTATTATTTGTTCTTTCTTATTTAGTATTTAGTATTTATTATTTATTAATTTATTTTTAATTTACTAAATATTAATTTATTATTAGTTTATTATTCATTGATTATTTATTTATTTATTTATTAAATATTCCTTATTTATTAATAACTTATTAATAATTTATAAATTTTAAATAAAAATATTTAAATATTAATTATTAATACTTAATGATCGATTATTATTAATTATTAATTATTAATTATTAATTGTTAGTTATTAACTATTTATTATTTATTATTTATTATTTATTAGTTATTAGTTATTAGTTATTTATTTATCTATTATTTATTAATTTATTGTTAATTTGTTATTTATTTATCATATATTAAATTATTTTTTAATTAATTTATTTTTTATACATTACTTATATATATTATATGTTATATATTATATGTTATATATTATATATTATATATTATATATTATATATTATATATTATATATTGTATATTATATATTAAATACTATATATTATATATTATATATTATATATTATATATTTTGTATTAGATAATAGATAATCGATAATATATAATAGATAATAGATAATACCTAATATATATAATATATAATATATAATATATAATATATTATATATTATGTATTATATATTAGGTATTATTTATTATGTAGTATATATTATGTCTTATATATTATATGCTATATATTATATGTTATATATTATATATTATTAATTATTAATTATTAATTATTGATTAATAATTATTTAGTTTGTATCTATTAGTTATGTATTACTTGTTTTTCCAATTAATATATATATAAGTATATTAAATTCGATTTATTGACCACATGAAGAGCCTGCTGGAGTGGTAAAGTCTTTAGAGAATGGACACAGACTTGTGCATGGAGATGGGCATGTGCATGGTAATAAATAAATAAATAAATTACAAAATAAATAAATAAATAAATTACGAAAATAAAAAAATAATAAATAAAAGAATAAATAAATTACGAAAATAAATAAATAAATAAATAAATAAACAAATAAATTACAAAAATAAATAAAAATAATAAATAAAAAAATAAAAAAATATGAAAGTAAATGAATAAATAAATAAATTACAAAAATAAAATAATAATAATAAATAAAAAAATAAATTACTAATATAAAAAAAATTAATAAAATTAAAAACGATTTAGCGACGATTTTCCAAAACCGCCGTAGAACGATTTCGCGGCGGTTTGATCCGCCGCTAAATAAAATTTTTGGTGTAGTGATGGTGATTGAGATGAATCTTATATAATATTGCCACAACTTATGAAATTGATGTTTCTCAATAATCAGTTTATTTATCACTTGGATACTGTTTAGTATGTGTCCCCCAGTCACCGAGTTGATCGATCAAAGGTGAAGTTCAATAGGATTTTTTGGGAAATCAGGTCATACATTGCTGCTTTTCCCTATTATAAACAATTCATTCGGGTCTATGGCACTTGCCTTTATGAAAAGTATATAGGTGTTTTACTCATTGATTCCACATCGGATGGTAATCTTTCTCCTTTACCACTTGGATTCTCTATTGTTGAAAAAGAGAATTTTGAATCATGGAGCTGGTTTTTGGCATGTGTATGCATTCATGTGACATAAAACTAGGGAGTGTGTCTGATATCTGATTGTTATCGAGAAATTATAAAGGTTGTAAATAATTATGGGGTTTCTTAGACAGAGTCGAATGCTTATCATCGGTATTGAATTAGACATATTGCAAGTAATGTGCATAATCATTTCAGATATGAGGCAATAAAGAAGTTGATCCTCAAGTTGGGTATATTTTTCTAAACTTAGTTTTTTTAAAGAAAATTTAATATCCTTTTTAATACATTATTATCTTATGGTTTCAGCATATGATCCCTAACAAGAAAGGTTTTATTGGAATCTTGAAGAGATTTGAAGGGCTAATGAAGATGTGTATGAATATATGATGCAGATTTCAATGGAAAAATGGTCATTAGCATATGATGGTAGCAGGAGATATGGCCATATGAACACTAATATAATGGAGTGCATAAATGGGGTCCTCAAGGGTGTGTGAAAACTCCTGATCACAGGGTTAGTACATGAGACATTTTATAGATATGTGCACTACTTTGTTGAATGGTCCCAAAACGCATATCAGAGGATGGAAAATGGAATGCATTTTACTCAGCATTTCCAAAGTGACATTGATCAAATACTACACGAGGTTTCAAGAAGAAGTGTTATAACCTTTGATCGAGAAAAGTGGATATTTCAGGTAAGAGAGTGTTACGACTGGGCTACATGAACTAGTGGTCGAGTGCATGTGGTCATGTTGGATAACAGGTATTGTGATTGCGACAAATTTTACGTATTGAGATATCCCTATGCGCATGTTGTTGTAGATTGTGATTCGGTAAATATATCATGGGAGGCCTATGTTGACCTGATGCATCACATGAGCACTTTGGTTAACTATTATAGTGCATCTTGGAAGCATGCTGGTGACTTTCATTCTATTCCATTACCTACTGATCATCCGAATATCATCCCTGATATTTCTAAGTTTCGTAAGTTGGTTTTTTTCAATTATGTTTTCTTTAATTTCTACCATTTTTAAATTATTATCTTCATACTACCAGGTTGTTCTCCTGAGAAAGACCAAAGTATACTCGAATAAAAAAATTAGATGGATTGACCTCGACAATGAGGAGGGGGACTACGATGCAGTGTTTGTCACGCAGAAGGACATACTCGTAAGAGATGTTCCTAAGTAGTAGGACAGAGCTCCACATCCTGTCATCCATAATCGAGTCTTTGTATTTTTTCATGAATGTGTATATTTTATTTCATATGTGGAATTTTTAGTAATGAATCCATTTATTTTTTACTTTCTTCATTTCTAACATGTTTCAATTTTGGTTTGTTTCATTTCTAGATTCTATCAGAAAGAATTTTGTGATACTATAACTATTAAAAAAATAAACATACAACGAAAATGAATATATCATGCATCCACATGTTCAATACGGGTTTCTCATCACTATTAATTTATATAAAAAAATATAATAAATTAAACTTTATTAGAGATCAATAAAATAAGAAACTCATAAACTAAACCAAAAACACCACCCATATATATTTGCCTACGTTATTTTTCTTATTGTAGTTTTTGTTAAAAAAAATTACATTTTTTATTAAATTAACTATAAAAAAGTAATGATGATATAATTTTTGTAGATAGAAGTCCCTCCATTGCCCACATCCTAGGTTACTCATATTTCATGGCTTGTTTTAGAGGGGTTTCCTATTCCTCCTTTGAGTGTACATAGATCTCATCATTTCCATCATGTCGCACCACCTCCTGTTATCATCCCCTATCTTCATCATGCTAGATTTTATGGCGTAGTGATGTGAGACTTCACCTTTGTCGACCATCATCTCATTGCTACGCTCGTAGAGAGATAGAGTCCAAAGTCACATACGTTCCATTTTACAGAGGGTGAGATGACTATTACACTGTTGGATGTGCCCATTTTGTTTGGCCTCCCCATCGATGATGCGGCTGTGACAAAACCAGTCGGAGCATATTCGTTTGAGATTTTTCATAGATTACTAGGCATAGAGGTCCACAATGATGGAAGGTTCGACATAGATAGTAGATTACACATTCTTAGGATAGACCATCACTTCACACATCTAATAGAGGATGCTGACAAGATCACTGTTCTACGATTTTCACGTGCTTATATTTTGAGGTTGATTGGTGGAAAAATTTTCATTAATCACTCCAATACATTTGTACATCTGATGTATTTACCTTTACTAGAGGATATAGACCAGGAAGGCTGGTATAGCTGAGGGTTTTCTTGTCTTGTATATACATACAGGGTGATATATAGCACATGCCGCATCAATAAGATGTGGATCATATGATGCATTGTTCTTCTACAGATGTAGGTATGGGAGAACATCTCTCACTCAACTCCACATGCTCGTGCGCCATTGCCTGCAGATATTGTAGTAAAGGCTTCATGTGGATGATGGTATGTTATTCCTTCCTTATAATGTCTAAATTAATTGTATAATTTTCTATTATGAAATGTAAATATAACAATGTTATCTACCAATGGACTCAGGCACATCGACATTCAGATACTACCAGACATGACGTCCATGCCTACCGACTTATTCTAGATATCCTTTGGCTAGATGATGTAAGTGATTATTATTTATATTGTTAAATATTTATTTTTTTACTGTACATATCTTCATTTATTAATTGATTATTCATTTTTTCTTTTATATTAAATGGATGTCATATACTGATGATATCATTTAGAGTCTTCCACAATATTATATGGTGATGCTTGTTATCAGCTCTTGCATTGTTTCATTGATTAATTTTCATATTGTCAAGTGGCATTAGACTGATAGAGTTATGAGGTAGTTTGGATTCCTTTATCCCGTTCCTGACCTGCCTAGTCAGTTACCTTCACTGAATTTCTTAAAGATGTTAGGGAAGAGAGACTTTGATTAGAGGATATATCATGCCACATATATTGATCTATGGGATAAATGATAGGAGTTCCAATTACGGGGGGAGGGGACAATACATTTTCATATATTGGATCAGCTCGATTATGCATCCGGGTACTGCAAGTCCCCAATCATATTTCTGACACTACATGAATGAGGCTTTCATGAGTTGGTATTCATTATTCCTTCCACTATTGAACATATTTTTTATTAACATTACTTAACAGTAGAGTTTGTTCTCACAAGATGCTTGTATCACTTGTCTCCTTCATATCTCTGATCCGGTAGAGGGAAACACATTTAACCAGATATATTTTCACAGCACTGTGGAAGAGTTGATTCCTTCCATGGATGAAATTTATCATGGTATTTTCTATAATCCACCACATGATGTTGACACTACTGAGCATGATATAGATGTACCAGGGGTGAAAAACCTATTATGGATGTTGATTTTCTACAAGATGAGGGTGTTCATCATGATCATCTAGATGCTCCTCTAGCTTCTCAGTCGTAACCAGAGGCTGATATAGATGTTGATTGGCCTGAGGTGGATTCTTTATTACTCCCTACTATACATACATCCACAACATAGTAGCCATTTTCTTCACATGCTGGTGAGAGTTCCAACCAAAATCCATTATCCTTATAGGCAAGACAGGGCACAAGCGATGAGATTGTACATCCACTACCTATCACACAGGAGGATGTGGAGGTGATTGTTGATGATGATATATAGGAGTAACATATGCCAGAGAAGAGACGTAGATAGACACAGTTTAGACGCATCCAGTATACACTTGGTTGTGAGACATATGAGCATCCAAGACACAGATTTAAGATTAGCTTGATATTAGATTTATGATACATGTTGTATTTGCCTTACTTTTATAATTTATAGAGTTAAGTTATTTTTTTAATAAGTGACTTATTGTTATCAAATTATCTACCAAAATCAATAATTACTATTTTCTATTCATATTAATACTTGGTATTATTATCTATATATGTATAATAAATAATATTATTAAATTCATTAATAAATATTAATTATATTAATTAATTTGAATTCAAAAATACTCTAGATGAAAAGATCTGTGAACTTGAAGAAATATTGAAAAATATTATTGATCTCAATGATTTTAAATTGGATGTAAAATCTTAGAAGATCATGGAACATGAATATTTATTAAAAAAATTAAGTTGCATAAAGAAGAATTTGAAGGAATAATGGATATTTGTGAAGGGTAGGTGATTATGATTGAAGATTAGAAAAACCACAATATGAGATATATGAAATAAGAAGTTCATTTGGCCGATTTTGAGAAGTTACATATTTAGACTTTAAAATAAGGAGAAAAAATCTACTGGTACACAATCTTAACTGGAGGATTTTAAGGTTAAAATACCTCCATCATGTGATAAAATTATGGACATTATGAAAAGATTGATTTGATATTCTTGCAGAATAAAAAAAAATCTTAAGAGGGTTAAGATTACATCATCCATGAATCCTAATAAGGAAAAAAATCTCCACAAAAATCAGAATGTAATGTGAAGAAATCCCTGCTACACCAATATAAACCAGAGAAGATGTTCAGATGTGAAATCATGAATACTAGAGGAATTAGACCAACTTCATTAAGAAAAAAAAACTCAACCTTTTTGTTCACATTAAGAAGTAAGGAAGATCCACCATATTTCCTTAATCATTATTTTATCTATTCTTATGATGTAGGAATTTATGGAGAACCAAGTTCTTAGGAGGAGAACATGAGAATCAGTTAGTGCTATCAATTCTTGATAAAAAATATGAAGAAGTTATCATCCTTGAATGATTCCTCAATTGGTTTTCAAAAACAAATAAGAAAGAGGGTCATCATTGATGAATTTTAAGAATGTGTTAGCATATCCAACACAATAAGTATAAAGAATATATCATCATGGCTTTATCATATTTTTGGTAACCTGAAGAATAAGTATTGAAGAAGATCATCCTTGTTAATGTTATTTAAGTTTTAAAATCTCAACATTCATAAGTCGAAGATGAATTTTAGTGTATTCTCTGTATTGGAACATCATTAAACCATTATTAAAGAGATCCACCATTATAAAGATGTTAATGAGTGTTTCCCTTGAGGAGGAGGTAAATGAAGAAATGTGAAATTACTGCAAAAAATTAGTATATCAATTAGAATCAAATCCAATTACTATAGAATGTTCAGGAAGATCATGCTATTGAAAGAGGTATATTTTTCTAAATATCTCTTCCTTTGTTAACAAAAAAACTCAATAGAAAGGGGTTGTTATTGAATTCATCAATGATATAAGAAAAGTTGAAGTACAGATGTGCTCAAAGGCTGATTATCCTTCTTATTGCACTTGAATGTTTTTGATCTATTTGTTAAAGTGAGTGGATGAGTTTTAGGTTTATTGTTCTAGTAAAAGTTTCATATCTCATTTAATATCTTCATCCTAAAATAAAATTATATTACCCTTGATGATAAGTATATGAGTTCTTATTTCACGTGGTATCATGATCAGTTGGTAGAAGATGACATTGTTTCTCAAATCAAATCCTATTGTTTTCTAGACCGAGTATGGCTCATGTAGACTTAGAGTGAAATAATGGATACCACATTTCTTAAATATAATCTGATACCCTTTTCCCTTGAAATTTTTTACTTCCTGTTAATATACGAGAGATGAATTGGAATTAATGTTTGGTAATGTAAAGTGGAGATATTAACATATTGACATATTTAGTTGGAAAGAAATTTGGATGCATGACTCTGCCGCAAAAAATTAATGAAAAAACATTACTGGCGATCGGGTAGTGTACCGAGAATCAAAACAGTTGATCAAAATGGTCATGAACACTATTATTAACATTTTTTATTATTTAATTAAAATGTATCAATATTTATTGATATTTTATACATATTGATGATTTTTTAATTAATATGTATTTATATTTAATTAGTATTTACAAATATTAATGATTTTTTTAATTAAAATTTTTTGGGGAAGAGTGAACCTCGTTCACGCTTTCTTCATACAATTCCTGTAGGAAGAGTGAACCTTGTTCACACTTCCTGGTGAGGGAAGAAGCGTGAACGAGGTTCACACTTCTCAGGACCCTTTAAAAAAACATGGAAACCCTATCTTGTTTATATAAAAAAATTTAAAAACCCATTAAAAAACCATTATAAATAAGTGTTGCCAATCATTTTTCTGTTAGTGGTGTCAACCAAAAGCTATCGTCTTAAAATTAAAATTGTCATAGTAAATGAAAAAACGAGAAATAAGAACACCAATAAGTAATGTCAATTGTAGTAGCATCATGTTTAGCTTCAAAAGAATACTTTAGTTATGACATTCATTTTTATAGGCTAGTACTTTTTTTCAATTTTAAAACATGTAATTGAAAATTTAAATGAAAAAATCATTTTAAAAATTAAAATGGGAGTAAAAAAGTGTTCAGAAGGGACAATAAGAAGCTTAAAATACAAGATTCAAGATAAATGACTTCTTGATGACTATAATTGAAATTTTATGTGCATGTAAAAATATCAAAATCAATGTAGAAAAAGAAATAGCGAAACAATGACAATTTTTGAAAGCAGCTTAAATAATTTCACATGCTTAACGAATTTAAATAAAAATATATATTTATTTTCTACATCTCCATAAACAAGTTGAGAAAGTCATAAGTTGTTACTAACAATACACTTGACACTATAAATAGAATTTACTTTTCCTAGGAACTCAATTTTTTTTAAAACAAAGTAGAGAGAATAGAAAAACAGGAATAATAAATGTTACAAAGAGCATAAATGTGATGAAAGGAATTAAATTGGTATTTTGAAATAACACATAACATTTCTTAAAAAAAACAAAGAGTGTTGAGAATATAACATGGTTCATTATTGAGAATATTATTTTCCTTTTTCCATATCAAATAAAATTAAAATAAAAAACAATTATTGAAAATAACTTTAGCACTCACCACTCGTAGGAAGCATGGAATGAAAAAAATTATTGAAAACTGAATGATTGGGAACTTTTCAAGGATAATGTGAGACTGTTGAGGTGAGGTCGGCAAGTTGGCCTCTTGAACGAATCCCTAACACTGTGTTTGGTGATATTTTAGTAAAAGAAAAGAAATGATTTGATATTTTATAAAAGAAAAGAAAATAAAAGAAAAGATTGTGATTTCTCTCCTCGTGTTTGGATCAATAACTTAATAAAAGAAAAGAAATTTTGGATTTTCTCCATCTTGTTTGGTGAATCTTTTTAAAAGAAAAGAAAAGAAATTATTTTGTGATACATGTAGAAAATAGGGATAAAATTGGAATTTTAAAATATTAACAACCGTCCACCATCATTTTTTTCCAAATCATACTAATTTCAGGGTGATTTAAAAACAATAGCAGGAGAGAAATCTATTTCTCTCCATTTCTCTTCTTATCATTTTTCTCTTAAAATTATTTGGCCAAACATGAGAAACCAATCCCTCTCAATATCATTTCTTTTCTCTCATATCACCCTGTCAAACTAGCCCTAAAACCCCAAATCGACAATCTAACTCAAGAAATATCTCCTCCAGGCGATTGACGAATATAATGGGGATGGTCCTCTTCGACTATGGCTTGATTGCATTAAATGGGTGTAGGAGGAATTTCCTCCTTGTGGAGATGGCTCGGCACTAGTTCGACGCAGATGGAATCCAAGAGTAAAATCAAAAGAGCTAACGAGATGTTTAGTTGTGGCATATCAAGTAATGATCAACCCAGAGGAAAATTGGAAACAACCTATAGGAGGTTCCTCATGCGCTCTATGAAGAGACCAGACTTGGAAAACAAGGATTCGATGGAGGATCAGCTATCAGTTCAACGCTTTGGGATTGTTCTTGCATCTGGATAAAATAGGTGGTTGCCTGGAGGTAGTTATGATCATTCTAGGGAAAGGATGAAGTCAAATAGATCTCAGAATTCTCCTTTTTCAATTTACAATGAACCCAGTGGGGATGTCAACCCCAACCATCAAGAAGATTAGTCACGAATTAGCCTGGCTTCTTGGGGTAGGCTTGGATCTCAAGATGATAGAAACAAGGAAAATAACACTCTTCCATCCAGATGGAGAACATATAAGATTCCACAGAGACATGGTTCTACAACGGTGCTCCCAACGGATTGCATTGATGTGTTTGTTGATGAGTGAACAGAACCAATGAAAATGAATCCTGATATGGGAAAAGCATCCATGTTGCAGTGTCAACAAGTAGATGGTAGTGACCTCAAAAAGGATATTGGGTTATTGAAGAAAAACCCATTGCGCAATTTCCCTCCAAGCAGCCTACCCAGATGAATTGCAATATATGGACACAGAAAGAGAGCCCACAAAAAACTTATGGGGGCAGATTCACCCTGCTCATCATCTTCAAGAATCAGAAACAGGGTTTCAGGTGGCTTCAGAGGGAGGTGCATTGCATGGGAGGTGATAGAATGTAAGAATCCTGTCATGTGTTTCTTTTAAGTCATATAACATTTATCCTATAGGAGGATCTAAACCCCTCTGTAGCAGAATGATGTTATGCATTTTTTGTGTGTGTTAAAATGCACGTCACGCCTCATAATGAATCCTGTCATGTGTTTCTTTTAATTCATATAACAAGTGTCCTATAGGAGGATCTAAACCCCTCTGTATAAGAAAGCTGTTATGCAATTTGTTTTTGTGTGGAAATGCACGTCATGCCTTATAATGAAAATATGGCAGATCAAGATCCTTTATGCATTATTTTCTAGTTGGGCTAGCAGCAGCAAAACAGGTTAGATAGTATAACTGGGAGGGAGATTTGTGTTTATGGATATTGTGATGACCAACTTATTTATATTTTTAGAGCAGCTAAAATGTATGATCATGGATCATGTATATGAGATCAACGTGAGCAGTGTGCTTCCTGATTGAGCCCACTTAAATCTGTAAAACACTGGGCAAAAATTATCCCTGTGATTAGTATAATCAATCCTTTTTTTTAAATTTAGCTATGTTTTTTTAATCTTTAATTTAACCATGTTTTTTTCAAAAGATCACTAAATTTGTAATGATTTTTTTTAAATTTCACTAATTCAACAATGTTTTTTAAAAACATGTTTAGTTTAGTCATTTTTTGATAACAGGGATAGAATAAAAAAGTAACCATGTTTTAAATAAATATAGCTAAAAAAGAATCATTAAATGCTTATTTTATTATAGTGTACTGTTGGTCTGTGATTTTTGGGATGTAATTGAGGATGGCTACCATCCCTTAGTGGATACCATGAATTTTATGGATGGATGGAGTTATGTCCTTATCTAACTATTGTATTCTTCCTTTCAATTTGAATAGGAAGGGTGGTAAGGTTTTTGGAAAAGGTTTGCTATGTCCAAGCGGTCTACTTCTGATAAAATCACTGGATGTAGCTCCACCAGAATTTATGCAAGAAAAAACAATGTTTTGGAATGAACCCATGAACCAACACCCGAAACATAAAAAATGAACCGCTCTCGAATTACTATGCTACTACACCCTCCTTTTGGACACTTCAAACAAGATCAACAGAAACAATGAAGAAAGAAACACAATAAAACGAACAACACAAAAGATTATGCGGTTTAGACTCATGTCCTAATGCACAAAGAAAATTATGCTTTACTTTTATTCAGAGAAACAAAGAATGATTACAATTCTTAGAACATAACAATCAAAAGTGATCAACCCTCCTTAAATAGGAGTGTCCAATAGGAACTTTAGGTTGATGTCACCATTTGATTTCTATAAAATGAGATCCACCTGAAGCGATCTTCTTGAATGATCCTCCATTTGGTCAACTATCTCTATTGCCTCAGCTTGCCCTCCCAATGAATAGTGCTAGCTTTTGAAGATCTCACAATTCCTCAGTTTTTTCTACACTCCTCCAACAATCATTTTTCGATGGCTTGAATTCTGATAACACCTTCTGGTTTAGCATCTAGTCCACCCAACTTCTGGTTATCCAGACTTCGCTTCTACTGTTCCACCATCCCTTTAAGTTTCAAAAATTTATCCTCAGAATTTTCTCCTTTCATTGGACTAGTTTTGTTTGCCTGAAAATGGTTTCCACACTTTGAACATAGCTCAACAATCTCCTACTTGGAAATCATATTTATTGGCTCCACAACCGATCCCCCCTTCAACTTTGGAAAAGCACCATTTGTTCTTAAAACTTCCGTGAAGCAACAACATGGTTTCCCACCACATATTTCGATCATCCTAGTTCGACTGAGACACATCATCGTCTCAAGATACCCCAAGTAACCACATTCATCAACATGTCTGTTGGATTCTGATCTCTTTCAATCTTCTAGATGTCTCGCTCCTCGTCCTCTAATAGCTTCTAGATAAAGTGAAACCTCAAGTGAATGTGCTTCATTTGAGAATGAAAAGTTGGATTCTTGGCTAAGTGAGCTGCACTTTGTGAATAACAAAATAGCCTCCCATCACTTTGCCTCCTAAGATCCTCCAACAAACCCTTCATCCAAATAAACTACTTTCTTACTTCCGCCAAAGCAATATACTCAGCTTCTATTGTTGAGAGAGTGACAATTGGTTAAAGTTTTGGACATCCAAGTCATTTTTTCTCTATCGAATGTAGACACGCATTTGGATGTGCTATTCCGTGAGTTAGAATCTTCCTAAAAGTTTGAATATGAAAATCCTTAAAAAAGCTCATCCGTTCTGAAGCAATGTGCCATGCTTCCAAAACCCTTCAAGTACCAAATAATCCATTTCACCGCCTCTGAGTGTTCCCTTTCAGGGTTTGACATATATCTATTGATGACTCACACTTCCCATGTAATGTCAGGATGGGTACAAACCATGACATACATCACCCTTCTGACAACTGATGTATATGGTACTATAACACCCTGCCCCTCCTCATTGGCTTGAGAAGAGGTGAAATGCCACAAGCCATAGGTGATGTCTCCAAGACACCAAAGGTTGACAATAAATGCTAAGGGTTTAAGAGAATGTTGAGAAACAATTTTCCCTAAGAACCCGCACAAGCTGTCATGAAAGATACCACATCCAAGACAAACCAAATGATTCATGAACAAACAATCACATAACTCAATAAAATCCAAATACATGAAAAAAAATACAAGTACGCTGAAAAATAAATAAAGGTGAAAGTCTAAGACTCCAAATATAAAGACATCAACCCGAAAGTGGTACCATCCCATACCAAGATGCAGACACTTCCCAAATAAATTCCCCCAAGATATTTTCAACAAGCATGAACATAATTTAGAAAAGATCAAGACAACAAGTTCCAGAATGGTAGAGTGGGAGAGAAGTCACCTACCTTGATTACGTTTTCACAAAGGATCTTAAGCAATTCTACAAACCAGCCTCTTCCTTCCATTCCTCTATCAAAACCCAATTAGATCTCATTACCACAAATCCAAACCCACAGTACCGGTCCTACCCATCGATCTAGGGTTCCAAGAGAGAAAAATCACAGAGATCCAAGATGAGAAAGGATGTCCTGACCTGTCCCCTGAGGCCCGTGCCACGACTATCCCAAGACCACCTCCCAAAGTCTAGGGGTTGACGATTAGTGCTGAAGGCATTATCCTGCAAGTGGGACGCATTTTCTGAGTATCTGTATACACACACACTCACAACCCCAACCTACAAAGCTAAAAAGGAGAACATACATACCACTAAAACAACCAATGAGATTAGAGGTACAAGATTTAAGTAAAAAATGGGTCAGAATACAAACCCAACAAAAGACAGGCTGTAAATAAGGGAGTATAAGGTCTCTGATAATCCATCCACCGAAAACCCTGCCTGAAGGGTAGGTGTAGAGTAGCTGCCAGAAGTCGTAGGAGTATGTCTCGCCTGTCTGATCTCACTGGGTACCACTTGGTCCTGGAACACCAAGGTCTATATCAAAGCGTCGATCGTCTACCCAAGACACAACGCGTGCGGGCGAAACCCGTGTAGGGGTGAGTAATACAATACTCAGTAGGGACCCCAAACCACAAAAAAATGACCACAAAGAAAACACCACCAAGAAGGTACAGTCATCTCAACACAGGTATGTGTCATCAACACATATAACAAGAAAATTCAGGTATACTCATAAAGGATTCCAAGATGCAACGTCTCCTCCACTTCCATCCATATGGTTCTGTGCGTAGCACACTCGATTCCGGGAGGTCCCACTCCTCGAGATATCTGGTAGTAACCACGTGGAGTAAGTCTATCAAAAGTATCCGAGAGAACCTTTGGTCTTGATACATCACGAAGTTTCCTTGAGACGTCCGATATCACCAAGATAAGGAGTCTCAGTGTCACGACCAATCCTTTGTCATGAGATTCTGCTCAAGGCACGCTTGCCCTGGGAGGACTTTCTCCTTGAGCCACTAAGTCATTAGAGACCTTCGCTAAGAGGTCCCGCTTCCTTAGGCCCCACCCAAAGAGAACACACTGAGAGCTACCCGAAGTACACTACTTCAGTCTTAATGCTGAACATCTAGTATTTTTGAGGGACTCATCACCAATGAGTTGATGAAGTATGTCAGGCCATTGAGGTTCGCTCGTCTGCCGGGCCACACAGGTCCGCATGACTATTCGTTTGTTGGGCCATACAGGTCTGCATGATTGCTCGTCTGCTGGGCCACACAGGTCCGCATGACTACTCGTCTGCCAGGCCACTGAGGTCCACTTAGCTATCCATCTTCCGGGCCACACAGGTCCGCACGACTACTCGTCTATCGGGACACACAGGTTCGCACGACTACTCGTCTACTGGGCCACACAGGTCTGCACGACTACTTGTCTGCTGGGCCCCTGAGGTATGCTCGACAGTTCCTTCTCATCACATCTAGTCATAGTATTCCTACTCGTAGCACGCTTTATTCCGGGATAATATACTCCTCAAGACATCAGTAATAGCTCAATCTCCATAGAAACTCACTTGGAGTATGTCAAAAGGACTGTCTCGTCTCAAAGGTCTCAACGCTGCAAATGACTCATCAATCAGATGTACAGTTTACATGTTATGACCATTTTAGTAAAAAGGGGTTGGTTGGGTTTGGGTCCCGGTCCGACTGACCCAGGGTCCACAGACCTGACCCGACCCGGGGTCCACCGACCTGACCCGACCCGACCCGACCCGACCCAGGGTCCACTGACCCGAGCCGGGTCCGCCCCGACCCGAATCCGACCCCGACCAGCTGGGCCACAGGTTGGCCTGGTTCGCTCGGGGCACAACGGGCATCGTGTCCCACTAGCAGTCCAACTGGACCATGGCCTCCAGTCGCGTGACGTGGCACGGGTTTCCGCGTCCGCTCATGTCGCTGTTGCCGAATGTTGCCCACGACCCAATCCAACGCCCGAGACTGATGTCACGAGCCCTTCTCTCCGCCGACGTGCTCCACCCCTGCACCGCCACGACTGTTGAGTTGTGACCTTCTGTACGCCGCCCACGAACTCTTACTGCGGGCCTCCTCTGTCGCTGTGGCCGTCGAGCTGTAGCCTCTGATTGCCACTACAGTCTCTGCCTGGACCGCGGATCGCCATTTCCACGATATTAGACTTCCTTCTAGGTTGTTGCGGTGGTGAAGTTTGAGAATTCATAAGAGCGAGGGAGGTGGGAAACTCACATGAACACCCAAGGTGGACGGATTAGGCCCTGTTTGTGTCAGCCTTGATCTGTCCACGTAAAAATTTAAGGGCAGCTAAAAGAATAATTAGAACCAAATCATGAGTTCTACATTGATCCACTTTCCCAATGAATATCCCAAAATTTAAACCCATCCCACATTTAGCACGCATAATCCATGAATCATTCCGTTTGTTGAATGATTCACACTCGTCGTGGAGATTTAGAATCGGGGAAAGGAATTTAACTAAACAGACACCCCACCTGGAAAAAGGATCGGTCGACGTCAGAGTTTGATCATCGTTGGTGATCCGTTAAGAGACATCATGATCCGTCGTCACGTTGACCATCGATCTGTGATTCGTCATCATTGGAGATTCTTCGCTCGCCAAAAGAATTCATCCAGAGCCTCATAGCAATCTACTAGTTTATCCCCTGACTCTGTATCTCTGTTAATCCACTTAATATAGGAAACATGTTTCAAAATTTTTGTTATGCTGAGTCACCACATCGTTACGATGTTTCATTTATGAAAGGAAATAGCTGCCTCGTCGCTGCGTTGTAGTGAATCATTTTCGAATAAAATAAACTTTTTAAGTTTATTATATTTTTCCTTAAAATGCCTGAAAATTAACTTTTACCCTCGACCTGTGTCGGTTGAGGTTAGGCCTCGCCTAAGGAAAGAGTACCCTCACGAGCTGAATGGTACTCTCAGATTTCCAATCCGAGTTACCATTTATGAGTTATCATAAATAAAATATTCTTTATTTAATTATTTTATTTACGGTCACATCCGAAAAACTACTTTCCATAGTTAGCCCGTGCTGGCCAATGTTAGGCTCCGCCTAAGGATAGAACGCCCTTACGAGCTCAACAGTGGTATCATATTTTCAATTTGAGACACCGTTTGTGAGTTATAAGGATTTGAAAAATAAAATAATTTTATTTAATAATTTTATTTACAGTTATTCCATTTTCAGGTTTTCTCACTAGAGACCCACGCCGACTAAACTTAAGTCACTCCTAGGGTAAACCCACTATTGTGAACGTAACAGTGCCCTCATATTTCTGATTCGGGTACCCGTTTAAGAGTTATTCTATTTTTTTAGGAAAACTGCTCACACGTTCCATTTAAAAACTTAAAAAAGTTTGAACAATTTTTGCAGGCTCACCGGGCCATGGAATCAAGTGTCGTCTAAGCACTTGGTCTTGAAATAATACTATATAATAAAAAAAATTATATGTAATTCTAGGACATTACAAAGTAGGAGACACTAACCATTGATTCCATAAAAAAATGCTCAAATATTCATTGCCAATAAAGTTTGGACGTCAAAAATTGCCTAGGGCATCCTTGGAAGTCAAGAGGGAGAATAGAACGGCGAATGAGAAATATTACACTCATAGGCTGGGTAAAACTAGACGGGCCTAAAAGATTCACAATATGAAAGGGTTTCACGCTGTGAAATCCTCAAGAGGCCACTTACACTGATATTTGTTTCACCTCAACTTATTTTTCAAGAGTAATCGATATGAATGATGTGAATGGTTTTCACATCCTGCACGACCCATGTGAAACCATTCACACTTTGAAATATTTCAAAAAATCTTCCCTGAAAATTTCATGACGTGAAACCCTTTCACGACATGAATGTTTCCTGCAAAAATTTACAATAGCTAGACCTCAAGATCTCCTCCTCTTATACCAATGAACACTCCAGTTAAAAATTCCAATGAATTCAAACATAAAAGAACAAGCATAAAGAAATGGAATACCTCAAACTGGGGGGGGGGATAAATTCTCCCCACCTTTGGGCTTTTCATCATCGGGAATTTGGAACAAATTAGGCTATTTCTCCCACATAAACTTTTCTCATTCCCATTTTCCTCTTGAACCTAACCATGCTGGCATAATACTCGCAATAAGGAAATAGATCTCCCTCTAAGGGTCTTTTCCTACCTTTCCAGAACCCATATCGGTTTGTGGATAAAAGTCTCATCTGGATCAAGGGTAACATGATCCCAACTGATCACATGTCATGGACCGAGATGATACTTCTTTAGTTGAGAAACATGGAAGGCGTTATGAACAACATTGAATCTCGATGGTAATGCTAACCAGTACACAACAATTACAATCCGTTCTATAAACTCGAGAAATCCCACATACCATGGAACTAACTTCCCTTGTTTACCTAAGCGTTGATGTCCAATTTTCGGTAAAACCTTCAAGAAAACATGGTTACTAACATAAAAAATAAGGGTTGACGATGATTATCTTTGTATGACTTCTATCTGCTTTGATACATAGCCATACACTATCAGATCATTTAAATTTTCTCTGTCGTCTCATGAATAAGACTAGGACCAATCAAATATGTCTCTCATGTTTCCACCCATCATAGAAGAGAAAAAAAAACAACCATACAAAGCCTCAAACAGTGGAATCCATATTGTCACTTGATAATTGTTGTTATAGGATAATTCAACCAAAGACATATGATCCTCCCATGAACCACCAAAGTCCATAACACACACTCTGATCATATCTTCCATTGTTTGAATAGTGTGTTCTGACTGTCCATCTACCCATGGATGATATGTTGTGCTCATAGTCAATTGATTTCCAAGATCTTATTCTAACAATCTCCAAAATCAAGAAGTGAAACAGGGATCTCTATTGGATATAATTAAATCTGTAACTCCATGTAATATGACCACTTCTCAGATATACAATTTTGCAAAGTCCTCCACCATGTTGGATTCTCTAATAGGGGTAATGTGTGCCGAATTGGTATGTCTATCTAATACTACCCATATGACATCATGTTTCCATAATGTTCTTGGAAAGCCTATGATAAAATCTATTTTAATATGCTCCCACTTCCATACAGGTATAGGCATAGTCTGTAGCATACCAAATAGCCTTTGATGCTCTTCTTTTACATGTTGGAAAGTTAGGCATTTCATCATACTGTATGCAATATTACGCTTCATAACTGTACACCAGAAATGTGCCTTCATCTCCTTGTAAATTTTCTAAAGACATGGATGAATGAACCATTTTGAATGGTGGTATGACAAAAAGAGCTATTACTAACAAGAATGAGGAACTATAATTTGATTATGGAAGAATAACAAAGTTTGGATCTTCTGTCCAGTCATCAAAAGTCTCCCTACCATTTAGGTTTGACATAATGATGATATAATCAGAATATGCTATCTGAGCTTCTTTTACCAACTCTATCAAGTCCCTAAATTGAATTATTGGAAAGAAACCTCCGTGATCATCCTATACAACACAATCTAAATGCATATCAACAATCATGCTCATAAACTGCCATTGGTCATGAGCTTCTTATTCCACCTCATCATATGATTTTTGACTCAATGCATCTGCTACAAATTTCTATTTATCGGGTGTGTATACCAAGTCTAAATCGAACATCTAGAGGTACTCTATACATCTTTGTTTCCTCAAGATGAAGTATCACTGAGAAAATATGCATTTCTAACTCTTATGGTTAGTAAAAAATATGAGCTTTTATCCAAAGAGGTAATGCATCAAAGTATTTAAGGCATTCACAACTACAGCTAATTCCAAGTCATGTGTAGGATAATTATTCTCATGCACTCACAACTGCCTCAAACCATAGGTCACCGCATGGTCTCCCTGTATGAGAACACAACCAAGACCAAATTTAGACACATCACAATATACTACATAGCTGTTACATGGTCCTGAGAAGATTAGGATGGGTGCATGAGGTGAGACGATTTTTGAGTTCCAAAAATTATTTCTGACATTCATCACTCCATATGAATGGAACACATTCCTTGTCAGAGTAGTCATGGGATAAGAAAGTCTTGAGAAATCCCAAAAAAAGAGGTGATAATATCCCGGTAATCCTAGAAAGCTATGTACCTCAAATTTTTTTTGGTGTCCTCCAAGAGACTACTTATATCTTATCAGGGACTGCTGATATTGCTTCTTTAGAAATGACATGACTGAGGAAATGAACTTCTGGTATCCAGAAGCCGCACTTTGAAAACTTAGTATACAAATGATGTTCTCACAACATACTGAGTATAATTTCCAAGTGCTCCTTGTGGTCATTCCTGTTTCAAGATTATACCAGAATATCATCAAAAAATATAAAAAAAGGAGTTGAGATAAAAGTGGAAGATACAATTCATCATAACCATGAAAACTACTGATGCATTCATCAGGCCAAATGGAATGAATACATTTTCATAATGGCCATAACGACTCCAAAATGATGTCTTCCGAATATCATATATTTTGACTCAAATCTTATGAGCGTAGATAAATTTTAGAGAACCACTTGGATCCTTTTAATTGATCGAACAAATCATCTTTTCAGGGAAGTGGATACTGATTTTTAATCATCATTTGATTCATCTTATGATAATCAACACACAAGTGGAGTGTTCCATTTGCTTTTTTTTTTTCAGAATAAAACTAGTGAAGCCCAAGGTGATGTACTAGGTCTGATAAAGCCTTTAATTTCCAACTCTTCTAGATGGAATTTTAATTCCCACAGATCAATCAGAGTTATTCTGTAAGGCGGTAAAGAATGAGGTATCATTCCCAAGAGTAGGTCGATAGAAAATTCGATTTCCCTTTCAGGTGGAAACCCAAATAAATTGTTTGTAAAAACTTCCAGGTATCGATCCACTATTTATAGTAGAATCTCATTCCCTATTTCATCAGATACACTCAAGTTCATTACTTCCAACTGGCTAGAAATGGTTTCCCCAACTGACATTAAAGGTCCTCCTCTGCCTTCATGTATATCCCAATCCCCCATGAAAAGGTGAAGGACTCCATCTAGGGATGTAAACGTTACTTGTTGTGTGTAACAGTCGATATGGGATTTAAATCCTACCAACCATTCCATACTAAATATTAAATAAAAAACATCCATATCCAGGACTATAAACTCCCATAGAAACTGTGTTGTATTAATTCTAATGGAACATGTTAGACATTTAAAAGTTATGCACCCCTGCTTTACAAGGGGTGTCTTGATACTCATGACATAACGAATCATTTCCACATGTAATCCCAATTTTTTAACCATAAAATAAGAAATGAAATAATGCGATGTGCCAATATCAAACAAGATATGCACAAGAGTTGAGTTCAAAATAATGGAACCTCACACCACAGAGGGACTTGGTTTCTCACTGAAAATAGTATGTTCTTCTCTATATAACCATTTCTCTTCTATCATAAGATAAATTTTTCTTCCCTACCGAGGTGTCGATTGAACAACTGAGGTATTCCTAGAAACATCCTAGTTCAACTGTGCCTGTGGATTCAAACTAGTCTAATGGGATTGTTTTGTCCGAGCATACAAAAGTTGAGGTTGAGTTGAGCCTGCTCCAACTATTGATCTCAAAAGTTTATGATAATACTTCTTGATATGCCCTTTCTTTCTACACTAATGTAAATTCCTTGATGGTGTAGTACATTCTTTCTTTCTGTGTGTTAATGAACCACACTGAAAATGACCTGGTTTAACATTAGATCTTTTAGAAAAATTAACTAATTATGTAGTTTGTGATTGAGGTACGCTACCTCTATGAGACCCTCTTTATCTTATTTAAAACACTAGAGTTGAAACCCATCCCTAATGAAAAAAACTACCTCCCAAAGGATTCCCAACAAGATCCCATTTTCCCACTATTTCCTTGTTCACAATCTTCGTATAATCTGTAATAAAAAGATAAAAAATCTTGGATCAAATATCTGGTTTCAATCCCAACTTAAAGATATGCACCTTCAAGGATGAACTCACAACTACTTCTAGGAAAAAATTAACTAAGTTCATAAACTTAGCTCCATACTCTTTCATAGAGAGGTTTTCTTACTTCATGATGAAGAAATATGTTGTTCTTTCTATTTTGAATGTGTGAGGATAGAATTTTTTATTAAAATATTCCTCAAAATCCTCTCACATAATTCTTTGGTTAGCTCTAGCTTGGATAGATAAATCCCACCATTGGTGTGCAATATCTTTTAATATATTGGTTTCTAATTTAATCTTCAACTCTATCGATGTACCACAAAAATTAAAGATTCAATTTATTCGGTTGAGCCACATCTCTGCCTTTTTAGGTTCAGAATATCCTCGAAATAAAGGTGGATTCTGCTTTTGAAAATGCACTAAATGATCCACTTGACCTGGTTTATAATTTCAATTTCCTCTTTCAACATATTGAAATCCTTACACAATACTCTATACAAGTTGTTGGTTCACCTGTGTCTTAGGTGAAACCACATTCTCTGTAGCTTCTTCCTGCTGATTTCTACGACGTATTCCTGGATCCATTTCTATAAATAGAACAATACACCATTTAAAACATTTCTCTCTAAGAACTAAAGGCTTTAATAAATTAAAAAACATTATAAAAAATTATCATCACTATGTGTAACAACCAGTGAAACCATCATTTCAATAATAACCCATTTTAACCATTTTCTAAAATCAATTGACCAATAAATAAACAATGCAGTCCTAGTGGGAAGTCTTTGTACTAATGTACGATATGAAACACTCTTTGACTAAACCCATGATGATGAGATAACAACATTCCTAGAAATGTCTTAAAACACTTTTGTACCTGGAAACCTTGGTAACTTGAAGTTCAACATAACAAGGTTATCTACATATTTTTAAGCTACACATTTCAAGTTATGACAATATTATCTCCTTTCTACAAACCCAAATCAAAGACTAAACAAACTGATACCATTTTTAACACTCTTCCCCTCCTCATTAGCTTGAGAATAGGTAAAGTGCTACTGGCCTTATGCGACAACCCCAAGATACCAAATACTGACAATAAATTCCAAGGTCTTAAGAGAATGTCAGGGGACGATTTTCCCTAAGAATCCACACGTCCTATCAAGAAAGATACCACATCCAAGAAAAACTAAATGATGCATGAAAAAACATTCAAATAAGTCAATAAAATCCCAATACATGAATAAAAAACAGAGTACAATGGAAAATAAATAAAGGTTCAAGGATAAGACTCCAAATAAAAAAGACATCAACACCAAAGTGGTACCATACCAGACTAAGATGCAGACACTTCCAAGCTCTAGCTTTAGCAACCAAACCATGATATCAATAATCGCCACTAGAGAAGTATGAAACATGACCCTTACCTACATATTTGTAGATGACATCTACAAACGCACCAAAGTACCTAAATAGGGGGTGAGTATGTCATTCAATAGGAATTCCCCAAAGAATTTTGAAAACATGCCACTAGGAGAAGAACATGTTAGCACATTTTATATAAAATAGATGAAAAGAAGATAAATAATTTATATCAAAACCATAAGAAACTTTCATGGAAAACATTAAATAAATATTTTGAAACAATTTCTTTGTATTTGGCATAATCATTCCAATTCCACTCCCCCACACACACATGATGCATGCAACCATGAACCTCCCTATATGCGCGGGTGGTGAGTCATCCCATCACCAAGCCATCACTTGGTGACCCAATTTGACGGTGGTACTTCCAACCATGATCCTTCAAAATTTTATCATTAATTGATGGTGGTACTTCCTACCATTATCCATCCTATATGAACATGAACACACACCAACACATTTATTCCAAATTTATAATAAAACATTTATTTAACCAAAATATCATCTTTCAAAACCCACCCTTTTGAAATCACATCAAATAGGGGTTTTCCAAATAAACTTCCACAAGAGATATCCAATATGCATGAACATATTTTTGGAAAGATCAAGACAAAAAGTTCTAGATTGATATAGTGGGAGATAATCCACCTACCTTGATTAAATTTTCAAAAAAGATCTTCAACAATTCTACAGATCAACCTCTTCCTTTTGTTCCTCTATCAAAACCCAAGAAGATCACATTTACATAAATCCAAACCCATAGATTTGGTCCTACCCACCAATCTAGGGTTCTAGGAGAAACAAATCAAGGAGATCCAAGATGAGAAATGAGGAAACCCTAACATTTGATTCAAAAAAATAGTCAAAGATTTACAGACAGCATATTTCAGATGCTGAAAATCCTCAGAAATTTCCTAGGGAAGCCCTAAAAGTTGAGAGGGAGAAGAGAATGCTGAATAAGAAATATTACATCTGTTTGATGGGTAAAACTGGTTGGGTCCGATAGATTCATGATGTGAAGGGGTTTCACATCGTGAATTTCTCAACATTCCACTTACACCAATTTTTTTACTGCCTCAGATTATTTTTTACAAGAAATTGATCTCATGACTTGAATGGTTTTCACACTCTTCATAGACTAGGAAAACCATTCACACTTTGAAATGTTTAATGACCTATGCCCCAAAAAAATTCATGACTTTAAACCCTTTCATGATGTGAATGTTTCATGCCAAAATATCAATCATTTGGTCCTCAAACTCTCCTCTTATACCAATGAACACTTCCAATTAAACATTCCAACAACTTTAAACATAAATGAACAAGCATAAAGAGACGGCGTACCTCAAACTAAGGGTGCTGTAGGTACTTTTTCTATTTAGTCAACCTCTTCATCTATTCAAGATGACTTCCCCTTACTTAGCATGGAATATGTGTCTAGGGGTGTTGTCATCGATTTCGCTTCACTCATTCCAAATAATTCCACCACCTTTCATATATAATCTCCCCGAGTCAGGTATATTATACTAGAACTTTGGTCTCATACAATTCACATCCCCAAAATACTTTTCCAGACCAAGGTCCTTCATCTCAATGCTTGTAAATAACTAATCCTTAAGCTCATAGATCCTTTCTTTCACATGAACCACTATAATCACGTCATCCATATAATGTAAAAGGATGATTAAAATCCAATCATCAAACACCTTTCGGTAATAGGAATGATCACCATTGCTCTAGATGAACTTTTTTCCCCACATTAAATCATTGAAATTTCGATTATAATTTCATGGTGCTTGATTTACTCCATAAAGACTACACCTTAGATTTCACACAATATTCTAGTTCTGATGTTTTTTTGAAACCCTATAGTTTTTCCATATATACTTATTCTTCTAAGTCCCCATGAAGAAATTCCATCTTCTTACCCATTTTATCTAGATACAATCTTTCAAAAGAAACCTTGCTTAATAACTTTTGGATAGTTGTGTGATTTACTATCAGAGGGAAAATCTCAAAGAAATAAAATACTTATATTTGTTGAAACCCTTCCAACTAGGCCAACCTTGTACTTCTTCCTACCATTTGTCTCCTCCTTCAGTCAAAAAGACCACTTGTTTTGCAAGTGTTTCTTCGCAAATAGGTATTTCCATCAACTCTTGTGTTTTAAACACACAAAGTGAATCAAGTTCATACCTTATATATAAATCCCACTACTTTCGATCTTCTAAACTCCTTACCTTATCCAGGCTATTCAATTCACTATAATCTATAAGAAGAAAACAATGAAAATTGTCACGAACCTCTCCCCACAAAGTGTACTCCTCTTGGGCTGGATATGGGAGAAGAGAGATAGTGACCCACCGAGTTCTGCCTTTAATAGGCCCCGGGTTAGCGACTTGCACCGAGGGTATAATAAACATGTAGATGGGAGGAATTTCCCTATAAGAGAAACACATTCGGAAGAGAGAGATAGGATAAACAACAAAAAACTCCTTCTCATAATACAATATAAAAGAAAACCCAATTATAAAAAATGTAATGTCATACAAGAACTACTACAACTGAAAGGGAAAACTACAAGTACCAAAAGAAAGTAAAGATGATAGTGACCTCAAAGCCCAAACAGCTCCTACAAAATCCCCAAGCTAGTAGTAACCAGCTTGATCTCCAACCTTCTCCAACTGAACTCAATATTTTTTATATATATGTAGGGTGAGTATAACAGTATACTCAGTAGGATCCTCCCCGGAGCCTCTTGTGCAAAAGGTAAAGAAATTTTGTTAAAGCATAGTGAACAACAAGTGAATCTAACTCGTCACCTAAACAGGTATACCAAGTTCCTAACCTCACCATGGATACTCTCACCAAGTATAATATACAAGAGAATATAATATAATAAAGAATATCAAGGGTACCCTGCTACCGCTTCCCCACTAGTTTTCCACTCCACCCCAACGCCGCATGTCCTGAGTATCTCTCTCCAAAAGGCTACCCCATAGACACTTGGGCGAAGCACCAGAACATGCAGCTCCTGCAAAATAGCACTACATCCATATAACCAAAAGAAAACATGTAGTTTCTAGGATCCACCACAACTCACATAATGTGTATCATACGCTGGGTATTATACCTCAAGCCATCACAACCCATACACCAAGTAAGGATCTTCAATCCCTCACATCCAATACACGTTATACCTATAATAGTCCTTAGAAAACTATATCCAGAATACATGTGTGGGAAATACCCACAATAAATTATAAATCTACACACATATATTGGGAAAACTAACCATCGTGCATACCAGAACAAGTAACTACCACGAAAAGAGAGCAGAGCCAAAGGGGGTAGTCATCCATCCATCCTCCCACCGAGATGTTGGGGAAAACAACCCCCCAGGGATCAAAATCCCTGAGGTTTTAGTTTCCATAACTGAAAGGGTGGAGTAACATATAGAAACATAAAAAGTACATGATATAATATAGGTCACAACCACACTATGAGAATAACCTAGTCTCAGACTCAACTGTAGATAACATCTCTCGGACTCTTGACTGCCACTGCTAAGACTAGATATCCTATAAGCACACAATCATTTAAAGTGCTACATTAAATTACTCTATCCCTTTTTATAAGATTCAATTTAAATTAATTAATTCTTAACAATTAATTAACAATTATTAGATCCACACCACATCACACCACCATTTTAACAAAGATCCATGCCCTCCAAGAATAAGCAAAATGAGTCCACGAATTCTCAGAATTTCAACCTCAGTATTGCATCCCATTAAGATCCAACTCCATGGGTTAAAAATTTATTCATTTAATAACATTATTACTTTCCATATCACCAGGTGCTATAGGAAAACATTCTAAGCTCCCCAAGTACAAGGGTCTTAACATAGTGAGTAGATGAACTACCCATCAATTCTTCGCCACCTATAGCAAGAGAGTAAAATCATCCAACCATGAGGAGCTAAACATGGAAAGCACATGGAATATCCTATGAATATTTTCCTCCCATGGAAATAGAGTAACCAATCACATCTGTGTGCCCTAAGCAGTGGGGAAAGGAAAGTAGATAAACAAAAAACCTGGCCGCCAACCACGAAATATATTCAACAAGCATCCATATTTCATAATAATGGGTAAGCCCAGCTTTAACCCATTCTATCATCTCCAATGTCATTCCCGACACCCACATGCATATACTGATGCATCTTGACACTCCAGGCATCAACTGCTTCCATAACAACCAAGCCTCCTTGCCCCTCATACCACAACAGCCCTCCAGGATTAGCCATACTAGGATCACATCACATCCGGGCCTCCCTACCCTATATACCACAACACCCTTATAGGCTCATCCATCCAAGATTCAAGCCACATCACAAGAAGCAGGAAAAAAAATATAATAATTGGGTTGTTGGCCCTAAATCAAGGCATCCAGTCTTCATACACAATGAGCTCTCATGGCTCCAAATCACAAGGCTCATGGACTTTATAATCAAACGGGAAACCCATTCCCTATAAAGTCAATATCATTGATCACACAATGAGTTCTTATTGCATCTTAAATTAACCGATTCATTATTCATAGGTTCCAACTATGGGAAACCTAAGAAACAAGTTATCAAATATATCAAAAATTAATTAGACAATTAATTTAACATGCCTTTAATTCATTTATCAATAAGCATCATCATGCTTAAGGTTCATTAACAAAATCAATTAAACATGCATAATTGCATCAATTTGATTAAAATTAAATTATAACAACAACAACAACTAGATTCATTAAAAATTACTATTTATATTTTATTCAATTAATTATCAATAAATTATAACTTTACGTTATTTACCAATTTCCATCAAGAAAAACATGCTAAACCAAGTAAGTCATAGATAGTACACTATCTATAAAATCAATAGGCAAATCATTATCACAGTATAAAGCAACAACATTGCTATGTGATCGATACCAATTCATTAATCTGATTCAAGTGTTTGATTAGGTCAATTTCATTTTGATATAAGGGGATAAATCATGCTAACTCTAAGATTGCACATAAATAAATAGAGAAGTAATGAATCCCCTCTATAAAAAGGTCTTTGATGTTCTTCGCACAAGAACAAACCATGAAACGAATCTCTGATCACCTCTCCCATATTATTTGTATCCATCCAAGGATTTCATGGAACCATCACACCAACAACAACCAAGAGAAACCCCATTAGAAACATAGGAGATCATCCACCATCATATGGAAAGAAGAATAAGAGGAAAAAAGAGATCAAATAGGGAGAAACTGTTGGGAAATGATGAAAAAACACCTTGGATCAAGCCAGGTCACCATAGATCAAAGATGGAAACCCAAGGATCGATCCCCATCGAAGGGATCTCCAAAAAGATAAAGAGGGGACTGTCGGGTCACCTGGGATGAGAGGGAGGGAAGTAGAAACCATAGGGTTTGAAAACCCGAGTGGCTGGAATGTTTTAAAACATCACAACATTAGGGGTTTACATGATGTGTAATCCCTTTTCACGTAATGTAATTCCCCAAGGTTACTTTCCAATGAAAAAACCGTCGCCTTTAAATTTTATTTATTTTTCAAACCCCAAAATATTACATGATGTGAATCCCACTTTCACATCATGAAAGTCTTCTACACGTAGTGAAGCCCACTTTCACATCGTTAAAGTTCCCTGCTCCCTGTTCTCAGCACCTAAACTCCTCCAGACTTCCTTAGAGCCTCCTTCAGGCTCTAAAAGCCTTGATAACATGAAAAGGTTTGATCCACATGGATCCAGAGAAAATAGGTGGTTTCCTGGAGGTAGTTCCGATCATTATAAACAAAAGAAGAAGTCAAATAGGTCTCAGAATTCTCCTTTTTCAATTTACAATAAACCTAGTGGGGATGTCAACAAGGACCATCAAACAGATGAGTCACGAATTGACCTAGCTTCTTAGGGTATGCTTGGATCTTAATCTAATACCCGAATGGCCCAAAGTCCTTCATTTTTATTGATTTTTGATAACACCCCTTTCAAGGGATGAGGGGGAACCCTTAAAATGACATTAGGCTTAGAGATTACATTGTCTGTAGTCTTTAAGAGACATTACATGACCCAAAGGTCTTAGGGAATTAAAAAAGAATAAAACTACAAGGAACTACCTCTCCCCATCATCTGCATCGTGATGGTAGCTCTCCACCTTCACATGGTCTTTTGGCTAAGCTTCCCATGCAAGAAAAGGCTTGTCTCGATGGCATAACCATACCCTCTCATTCTTATAAATCCATTGGTTCTGCTCTGGTGAGTGCACCTTCTCTGAATCCTCCTCTAGGGCTGCTCCATTTTATAGATTTTGTCTGGGGAAACTGTACTGATTATGTGTCCCAAAGGCCTTGAGGTGGCTCGAAGTCCTTAAAGGTGGCCTGAAATCCTTACTGACCCGAAGGCCTGGGTGGCCCAAAGTCCTTAAGGACTCCAAGCCCAAATTGGTGGCCCAATGTGAATAGTTATAGCTACTACAATACCGAACATGACCTACTATAGTAACTACTACAATACCTGTCATTGTACCTCATAGTACTGCTACAGTGCCTGCTCCAGTATTGCTACAGTACTACTACAGTGCCCCCGAAAATATGCCTCCACCTGGTTTTCGAACCTGGGTCTCGTGGATGGACTTAGAGAGACCTCACCAACTGGGTTGAGGATCATGTGCTAAATGTGTGTAATGTTAATACTAGACTCCCAATGGGGGGGGAAGACCTTAGAGCGGGCCACATGTTCCCCAACTAGGCATATGGCTTTGAATCGAGCTGTGCATAATACACATAGTGTCCGAGTTTGGTGAGACTCGAGCCTGGGCCATTTCTAATGGAGAGAGAGGGGTAAAACCAGTGGGTACCACTCGAATAACACCCCATGGGATCAAGATGATAGAAAAAAGTAAAATAACTCTCTTCCATCCAGATGGAGAACATATAAGATTCCACAGAGACATGGTTCTACAACAGTGCTCCAAACAGATTGCATTGATGTGTTTGTTGATGAGTGCACATAACCAATGAAAATGAATCCTGAGATGGAAATAGCATCAATGTTGTAGTGTCAACAAGTAGATGGTAGTGAACTCATAAAGGAGATAGGGTTATTGAGGAAAAACCCATTGTGAAATTTCCCTCCAAGAAGCCTACCCAGATGAATTGCAACATATGGACACTTAAAGAGATCCCACAAAAAAAATGATGGGGGAAGATTCGCCTAGCTCATCATCTTCAAGAATAAGAAATAGGGTTTCAGGTGGCTTCAGAGGGAGGTGCATTGCATGGGAGGTGACAAAATGTAAGAATCATGTCATGTGTTTCTTTTAATTCAATAACATTTGTCCTATAGGAGGATCTAAAACCCTATGTAGCAGAATGTTGTTATGCATTTTTTTTGTGTGAAAATGCATGTCATGACTCATAATGAATCCTATCATGTGTTTCTTTTAATTCATACAACAAGTGTTCTATAGGAGGATCTAAACCCCTCTGTAGAAGAATACTATTATGCATTTTTGTGTGTGTGGAAATGCACATCATGCATCATAATGAAAATGTGGCAGATTAAGTTCCTTTATGAATTATTTTATAGTTGGGATAGCAGAAGCGAAACAGGTTAGATAGCATAACCGGGAGGGATATTTGTTTTAATGGATATTGTGCTAACCAACTCATTTATATTTTTGGAGAAGCTAAAATGCATGATCATGGATCATTTATATGAGATCAACGAGAGCAGTGTGCTTACTGATCAAGCCCACTTAAATCAGTAAAACACTGGGAAAAAATTATCCCTGTAATTAGTATAATCAATCCACTTTTTTTTTTTAATTTAGACATGTTTTTTTAAATCTTTAATTTAACCATGTTTTTTTTAAAGATCCCTAATTTTGTAATGATTTTTTTTAAAATGTCACTAATTCAACAATGTTTTTTAGAAACATGTTTAGTTTAGTTATTTTTTGATAATAGGGATAGAATAAAAAATTAACCATGTTTTAAATAAATATAGCTAAAAAGCATCATTAAATGCTTATTTTATTATAGTATAGTGTTGGTCCATGATTTTTGGGTTGTAATTGAGGATGGATACCCTCCCTTGGTGGATACCATGAATGTTATGGATGGATGAAATTATTTACTTATCTAAGTATTGTATTTTTCCTTACAATTTGAATAGGAAGGGTGGTACGGTTTTTGGAAAGGGTTGCGTGGTCCAAGGGGTCTACTTCTGATAAAACCACCAGATGCAACTCCACTATAATTTATGAAGGTGAAAACAATTTTTTGGAATAAACCCATGCAAAAATGCTTGATTCATAAAAAATGAACCACTCTCAAATTACTATGCTACTACACCCTCTTTTTAGACAATGAAAACAAGATCAATGGAAAAAAGAAGAAAGAAACACAAGAAAAAGAACAACACAATAGATTACATGGTTCATACTCATGTCCTAATGCATAGAGAAAATGCTACTTTACTTTTATTTAGATAAAAAAAAGATTATTACAATTCTTAGAACATAACAATAATAAGTGATCTAACCTCCTTAAATAGGAGTTCCCAATCAAAATTTCAGGTTGATGTGACCATTTGATATCTATATAATTAGATCCAATTGAACCAATCTTCTTGAATTTTTTTCCACTAAGTCAACTATATCCATTGTCTCATCTTTCCCTTCCAATGAACATTGCTAGATTTTGAAGATCATACAATTCCTTAGTGTTTTCTGCAGTCCTCTAATAAGAATTTTTTGATGGATTGACTTCCAATAACACCTTCTGGTTTAGAATCTGGTCCACCCAACTTCTGGTCATCCATACTTTGCTGCTACCATTCCACTATCCCTTCAATTTTTAGAAATTTATCCTCATATTTTTCTCCTTTTGTTGGACTAGTTTTGTTTTCCTGAAAATGGTTTCCACACATTGATCATAGGTCAAAAATCTCCCACTTGGAAATCATATTTCTTGGCTCCACAACCAATCCCCCTTCAACTTTTAAAAAGAACCATTTGTTCTCTGAACTTTTGTGAAGCAACAACATGGTTTCCCACCACATATTTTGATCATCCTAGTCTGACTGAGGCACCTCATCATCTCAATATATCCCATGTTACCACATTCATCAACATGTCTATTGGATTCCAAGCTCCTTCAATCTTCCATAAGTCTTGATCCTTGTCCTCTAATAGCTTCTAGATAAATTGAAACCTCAAGTGAATATAATTCATTTGAGAATGAAAAGTTTGATTCTTGGCTAAGTGAGTTTCACTTTGTGAAGAGCCTCCCATCACTTTGCCTCCTTCTAAGATCCTCCAACAACCCATCATCCAAATAAACTATTTTCTTACTTCTTCCAAAGAAATATACTCAGATTCTATTATTGAGAGAGTGAAAATTGGTTATTTTTTGGACATCCAACTCATTGTTGTTCTACCGAATGTTGACACATATTTGGATGTGCTCTTATGTGAGTCAGAATCTTCTCCAAAGTTTGAATATGAAAATCCTTACAAAGGTTCATCCATTCTAAAGCAATGCACCATTCTTACAAAACCCTTCAAGTACCAAATAATCCATTTCACCACCTCTAAGTGTTCCCTTTCATTGTTCGACGTGTATCTTCTTATGACTCACCCTTCCCATGTAATGTAAGGATGCGTACAAAACACGACATACATCACCCTTCTGAAAACTGATGTATATGTTACTATAACAACCTTCCCCTCCTCATTAGCTTGAGAAGAGGTGAAATTCTACAGGCCATAGGTGATATCCCCAAGACTCCAAAGGTTAGAAATAAATTCTAAGGGTTTAAGAGAACGTTGAGGAACAATTTTACCTAATAACCCACATAAGATGTCAAGAAAGATACTACATTCAAGAAAAACTAAATGATTCATGAACAAACAATCACATAACTCAATAAAATCCCAATACATGGAAAAAATACAAGTACAATGGAAAATAAATAAAGGTGAAAGGATAAGGCTCTAAATAGAAAGACATCGACACCAAAGTGGTACCATCCCATACCAAGATACAGACACTTCCTAGTTTCATCTTTAGTAATAATACTATGATGTTAAGGATCATCACTAGAGAATTAAAAATCATGACCCTTCCCTGTATCTCGATAGATGACATTTGAAAATGCACCAAAGTGCCCAAGTAGGGGGTGAATATATCACTCAGTAGGATTTCCCCAAGGACTTCCCAACACACACCACTCAGACAAGAACAAGTTAGCATGTTTTATATAAAGTATAAAAGTGAAGATAAATAGTTTATATTAAAACCATAAGCAACTTTCATGGAAAACATTAAATAAATCTTTTCAAATAATTTCTTAGTATTTAGCCTAATCATTCCATTTCCACACCCATGCACACACACGATTCATGCAACCATGGACCTCCCTATACTCATGAGTGGTGAGTCACCATGTCACCAAGCCGTCACTTGGTGACCCAATTTGACAGTGGTACTTCCGACCATGATCCATCCCAGGTTTATCTTTAATTGACAGTGGTACTTACAACCATTTCCTATCCCATATGAACAGGAACACACACCAACAAATTTATTCCAAATTTCCAATAAAACATTTATTTAACCAAAATATCATCTTTCAAGACCCACCCTTTTGAAATCACATCAAATAGGGGTTGTCCAAATAAATTCACATAATAGATTTTCAACAACCATGAACATAATTTAGAAAAGATCAACCCAACAATTTCTAGAATGGTAGAGTGGGAGAGAAGTCACCTATCTCGATTACATTTTCACAAAGGATCTTAAGCAATTATACGGACCAACCTCTTCCTTCCATTCCTCTATCAAAACCCAAGAAGATCTCATTACCACAAATCCAAACCCATAGTCCTGGTCCTACCCATCGATCTAGGGTTTCAAGAGAGACAAATAAAGGAGATCCAAGATGAGAAACGAGGAGACACTAACCATTTATTCCACCAAAAAATGCTCAAATATTCATTTCCAACAGAGTTTGGGCATTAAAAATTGCCTGAAATAGCCTAGGGTAGTCTTGAAAGTCAAGATGGAGAAGAGAATGTTGAATGAGAAATATTACACCTGTATGCTGGGTAAAACTGGATAGGCCTTAATGATTCACAATATGAAAGGGTTTTACACCATGAAATCCTCAAGATGCCACTTACACCGATATTTGTGTCACCTCATCTTATTTTTCAAGAGTAATCAAATTAACTATGTGAATGGTTTTCACATCATGTACAGCCCAGGTGAAACCATTCACACTTTGGAATGATTCATGAAATCTGCCCTGAAAAATTCAGGACGTGAAACCCTTTCATTATGTGAATGTTTCCTGTAGAAATTTCCAACAGCCAGACCTCAAGATCTCCTCCTCTTATACCAATGAACACTTCAATTACAAATTCCAAAAACTTCAAACATAAAATAACGAGCATAAAGAAATGTAATACCTCAAACTAGGGGTGCTAAATTCTCCCCACCATTGGGATTTTCATATTCAAGAAACTAGAAAAAATTTAGCCATTTCTCCTACATAAACTTTTCTCATTCCCATGTTTACTCTTGACCATGACCATACTACCATAGTACTCGCAATAAGGAAAGATATATCCCTTTAAGGGTATTTTCCTACATTTCTAGAACCCATAACAATTCATGGATAAAAGTCTCATTTGGCTCAAGGGTAGAATGATCCCAACTAATCACATGTCATGGATTGAGATGATACTTCTTTATTTGGGAAACATGAAAGGAGTTATAAAAAACACTAAATATTGGTGGTAATATAACTCGTACAAAACAATTATAATCCGTTCTATAACCTTGAAAAGCCACACATACCATGACACTAACTTCCCTTGTTTACCTAAATGTTGATGTCCAATTTTTGTTGGCACCTTCAAGAAAACATGGTTACTGATATCAAAAGACAAGGGTCGATGATGATTATCTGTGTACGAATTCTGTCTTCTTTGAGCCGTATCCATCCAATATTAGATCATATGAATTTTATCCATAGTCTCATGAATAATAATAGGACCAATAAAATATGTCTCTCCTATTTCCACTCAATATAGAGGAGAATAAAAAAACAGACTATACAAAGCCTCAAATGGTGGAATCTGTATTGTCACCTGATAACTGTTGTTATAGGATAATTAAACCAAAGTTATATGATCCTTCCATGAACCGCCAAAGTCCATGACACACACTCTGATCATATCTTCCATTTTCTGAATAGTGTGTTCTGATTTTCCATCTACCCATGGATGATTTGTTGTTCTCATAGTCAATTGACTTTTAAGAGCCTATTTTAACAATCACCAAAATCAATAAGTGAAATAGGGATATATGTTAGATAAAATTGAAGCTAGAACTCCATGTAATTTTACCACTTCTCGGATATACAATTTTTCCATGTCCTCTACCATGTTTGATTCTCTAATAGGGGTAATGTGTGTTGAATTGGTATGTCTATCGACTACTACCCATATAACATTATGTTTCCATAACGTTCTTGGAAATCCTATGAAAAAATTATTGTAATATAATCCCACTTTCATATAGGTATATGCATAGTCTGTAGCATACCATCTAAACTTTGATTCTATTCTTTTACCTGTTGTAAATTTATGCATTTCCTCACATAGTTTTCAATATTATGTTTCATACCCATCTACTAGAAAAGTGATTTCATTGCCTTGTACATCTTATGAACACATGGATGAAAGAACCATTTTGAATGATGGTATTCCAAAAGGATCTGTTCCTAACAAGACTAAGGAACTATAATTCAATTATTCAAGAATGACGTAGATTTTGGATCTTCTGTCCAGTCATCACAAGTATCCTTACCATTTAGGTTTGACATAATGATGATATAATTAGAATATTCTATATAAGATTCTTTTACCCACTTTATAAAAACTGTAATGAGAATTATTGGAAATAAACCTTCATGGTAATTTTATAGAACACAATCTAATTGAATATAAACAATCATTCTCATCAACTACCATGGGTCACGAGCTTCTTGTACCACTTCGTTGTACGATTTATAACTCAATGCATATACCACATATTTCCCTTTATTGGGTTTGTATACCAAGTCTAAAAAAAAATCTATAGGTACTCCATACATCTTTGTTGCCTCAAGTTCAAGTATCATTGAGAAAATATGTATTTCCAACTCTTATTGTCAGTGAAAATTATGAACTTTTATTCAAAGAGGTAATGCATCTAAGTCTTTAAGGAATTCACAACCGTAACTAATTCTATGTCATGTGTAGGATAATTATTCTCATGCACTCACAAATACCTCAAACCATAGGCCACCGCATGGTCTACCTGATTGAGAACACAACCAATACTATATTTAGATTCATCACAATATACTACATAACTATTATTTGGTTCTGAGAAGATTAGGATGGGTGCCTAAGGTGAGAAGAGTATTGAGTTCCAAAATTCATTTCTGACATTCATCATTCCATATGAATGTTACACATTCCTTATCAGAGTAATAATGGGAGAAGCGAGCCTTGATAAATCCCAAAAAATGTATCGATAATAGCCTACTATTCCCAAAAAACTATGTACCACAAAAATATTATTTGGTGTCCTCCAAGAGACTACTTCTTATATCTTCTCAGGGTCAACTGATATTTCTTCTTTAGAAATGAAATGATCAAGGAAATGAACTTCTTAGATCTAGAAGTCACACTTTAAAAACTTATCATACAAATGATGTTACCATAACATACTCAGTAAAATTTCCAAGTGCCCCTTGTGGTCATTCTGATTTCAGGAGTATACCAGAATATCATCAAAAAATGAACAAAAAAGGGGTCGAGATACCGGTGGAATATACGATTCATCACAACCATGAAAATTGTCGATGCATTCATTAGGACAAAAGGTATGAAGACATTTTCATAATGTTCATAACGACTCCAAAATGATGTCTTTGAAATATCATATATTCTGACTCTAAGATGATGATATCCTGTGCATAGATCAATTTTAGAGAATCACTTGGATCATTTTAATTGATCGAACATATCATCTTTTCAAAGAAGTGGATACCGATTTTTAATCATCATTTGATTCATCTTATGATAATAAACACACAAGTGGAGAGTTACATCTATTTTTTTATGAATAAAACTATTTCAAACCAAGGTGATGTACTAGGTCTGACAAAGTCTTTAATTTACAACACATCTAGATGGACTTTTAATTCCCATAGCTTAGTCAGATCTATTATATAAGGTGGTAAAGAAACAGGGATCATTCCCAAGAGTAGGTTGATAGTAAATTCTATTTCCCTTTTAGGTGGTAACCTAGAGAAATTGTCTGAAAAAACATCTAGGTATCAATCCACTATTTTTGGAAGAATCCCATTCCCTTTTTCATTAGCTACACTCAAGTCCATTACTGCTAACTGTCTAGAAATGGTTTCATCAATTGCCACTAAAGGACCTCCTCTTCCTTCATTTATATCCCAATCCCCCTTGAAAAGGAAAAGGACTCTATATGGGGATGTAAACGTTACTTGATGTGCATAGAAATCGATATGAGATTTAAATCCTACCAGTCAGTCCACACTAAAAATTAAATAAAAAACATCCATATCCAGGACTGTAAACTCCCATAGAAACTATGTTGTATCAATGGTAATGGATCATACTAGGCATTTAAAAGCTCCGTACTCCCACTTTAAAAGGGGTGTATTGATACTCATGACATAAAGAATCATTTCTATATGTAATCCCAATTGTTTAACCATATAAGATGCAATGAAATAATGTGATGTGACAATATCAAAAAAGATATGCATGAGAGTTGAGTTCAAAATAATGGAACCTCACACCGTAGAGGGACTTGGTTTCTCACTAGAAATAGCCTATTATTCTCCATATAACCATCACTCAGCTATCATAGGATAGATTTTTCTTCCCTGTTGAGGTGTCGATTGAACAACTGAGGTGTTCTTTGAAACATCCTGGTTTACCTATTCCTGTGGATGAAAACTAGTCTAATGGGATTGTTCTATCCAAGAATACAAAAGATGAGGTTTAGTTAATCATATTCCACCTATTTATCTTAAAATTTTATGATAATACTTCTTGATATTCCCTTTCTTTCTAAAATAATAAATATTCCTTACTCATGTAGTACATTCTTTCTTTCCGCGCATTAATGAACCACACTGAAAATGACCTGGTTTAACATCAGATATTTCAAAAAAATTAACTTATTATGTAGTATGATATTGAGGTGTGCTACCTCTATGAGAGTAGATATCCCTCTTTCTCTTATTTCAAACACTAGAGTTGAAACCAGTCCCTATGAAAAAAATAGACTACCTCTCACAAGATTCCCAACAAGTGCCCATTTTCCCACTATTTCCTTGTTCACCGTCTTCATATAATCCATAATAAAAAGAACAAAAATCTTGTATCGAATATCTGTTTTCAATCCCAACTCAAAGATACGTGCCTTTAAGGATGTACTCACATCTATTTCTAGGGTGAAATGAACTAAGTTCATAAACTGAGCTCCATACTCTTTAAGAGAGATTTTTTCTTACTTAATTCTCAAGAAATCTACTGTTCTTACTATTTTGAATGTGTAGGGATAAAATTGTTTGTTAAAAAATTCCTCAAAATCCTACCACATAATCCTTAGTTGGATTTAGCTTGGATAGCTAAATCCCACCATTGACGTACAAGATCTTTCAATATATAGGTTTTTAATTTAATCTTCAGCTATGCCGATGTACCAAAAAAATTAAAGATTCAATTTATTAAATTGATCCACACCCTTTATTTTTTAGGTTTAGAATACCCTCAAAATCCATGAGGATTGTACTTCTGAAACTACACCAAAAGATCCACTTTCCTTGGTTTATCATTTCAATTTCCTCTTTCAACATATTTAAATGCTTGCACAATACTATATAAAAGTTGTTGGTTTACCTATGGATCAGGTGAAACCACATTCTCTATAGATTCTTCCAGCTAATTTCTATGACGTATTCCTAGATCCATTTCTATAAACAGAACAATACACCATTTTGAACATTTCTCTCTAAGAGCATAAGGCTTTCATAAACTAAAAAACATTGTAAAAAATTATCATCACTATGTGTAACAACTAGTGAAACCATCATTTTGAGAATAATGTATTTTAACAATTTTCTAAAATCATCTGAACAACAGATGAATAATGAAATCCTAGTGGTAAGTTTTTATACTAATTCATGATATGAAACACTCATTGACTAAACCCATGACGATGAGATAACAAAATTCCTAGAAGTTTCTTAAAACACTTTTGTACCTGGATGCCCTGGTAACTTGAAATGCATCATAACATGGTTAGTTACATATTTTTAAGCTATACATTTCATGTTATGAACATATTATCTCCTTTCTACAAACCCAACTCAAAGACCGAACAAACTGATACGATTTGTAACACTTTTCCCCTCCTCAGTTTCTTGAGAAGTGGAAAAGTGCTACTGGACTTAGGTGACATCCCCAAGATACCAAAGGATGATAATAAATGCTAAGGGATTAAGAGAGTACTGGGGGGACAAGTTTCCCTAAGAACCCACATATCCAATCAAGAAAGATATCACATACAAGAAAAACTAAATGATGCATGAATAAACAATAAAATAACTCAATAAAATCCAAACACATGGAAAAAAACCAGATTATAACATAAAAGAAATAAATGTACAAGGATAAGACTCCAAATAGAAAGACATTGACACAAAATTTTCACCATCCCAAACCAAGATACAGACACTTCCAAGATCTAGCTTCAACAACCAAACCATGATGTCATGGGCCACCAATAGAGAAGTTTGAAACATAACCCTTACCTATATCTTGGTAGGCCTAAAAACACACCAAAGTACCCAAATAGGGGGCAAGTATTTCATTAAGTAGGATTTTCCAATGAATTTCCAAAATATTCCACTAGGAGAAGAACATGTTCGCACATTTTATATAAAATAGACAAAGAGAAGATAACAAATTTATATCAAAACCATAATAAACTTTCATGGAAAACATTGAATAAATATTTTCAAATAATTTATTAATATATGGAATAATCATTCCAATTCCACACCCATTCACACACACGATGCATGAAAACATGAACCTTCCTATACTTGGGAATGGTGAGTCATCCTATCACCAAGACATCACTTGGTGACCCAATTTGACGGTGGTACTTCCAACCATTATTTGTCCCAAGTTTATCATTAATTGATGGTGGTACTTCCTACCATTACCCATCTTGTATGAATGTGAACACACACCAACACCTTTATTCCAAATTTACAATAAAAAATTTATTTAACCAAAATATAATCTTTCAAAACCCACCCATTTGAAATCACATAAAATAGGGGTTTTCAAAATAAATTTACATAAGATATTTCCAATAAGAATGGACATAGTTTAGGAAAGATCAAGCCAACAAGTTCTAGATTGTTATAGTGGGAGAGAATCCACCTACCTTGATTAAATTTTCACGAAGGAACTTCAAAAATTCTATAGACCAACCTCTTCTTTCCATTCATCTATACAAACCTAAGAAGATCTCATTAACATAAATCAAAACCCATAGATTCGGTTCTACCCACCAATCTAGGGTTCCAGGAGAAAAAAATCAAGGAGATCCAAGATGAGAAAGAAGGAGGAGACCCTAACATTTTATTCCATAAAAAACACTCAAATACTTGTTGACAATGGTGTTCAGACATCAAAAATCATCAGAATTTTCCTAGAGAATCCCTTAAAGTCAAGAGGGAGAAGATAATTTTTAATGAGAAATATTACACCCATTTTCTAACCAATTTTTTTCTACCTTAGATTATTTTTCAGGATAAATTGATCTCATGACATGAATGGTTTTCATGCCTTGAATGGACTAGTAAAAACCATTACGCTTGGAAATGTTTCACGACATCTTCCCCAAAAAATTCATGAGATGAAACCATTTCATGACATGAATGTTTCCTGCTGAAATCTCCAACAGTCGAACCTAAAACTATCCTCCTATTATACCAATGAACACTTCCAATTAAATATTCAAAAAACTTTAAACATAATTGAACAAGCATAAAGACATGTCATACCTCAAACTGAGGGTTCTACATGTAATTTTTCTATGTAATCAACCTCCAAATCTATTAAAGATGTCTTCCCCTTACTTAGCTTAGAATGTGTGGCTAGGGGTGTTCTCATCGATTTCACTTCACTCATTCCAAATAATTCCACCACCTTTCATATATAATCTCCCTGAGTAAGGTACATTGTACCTGAAATTTGGTCTCATACAATTAGCATCCCAAAATACATTTTTCAGACCAAGGTCCTTCATCTCAATGATTTTAAATAACTCATCCTTCATCTCATCAATACTTTCTTTCACCTAAACTACTATAATCGTTTCATCTATATAATGTAGAATTATGATTAAACTCCCATCATCAAACACCTTTCAGCAACATAAATGATCATCATTTGTCTAGATGAACTTTTATGCCAACATTAAATCATTGAACATCCAATTAAAATTTCATGGTGATTGATTTAGTCCATAAATACTACACCTAAGATTGGACACAATATTCTAGTTCTGATGTTTTTTGAAACCCTATAGTTTTCCATAAATATTTTTTATTCTAAATCCCCATGAAGAAATGTCATCTTCTTTTCCATTTTCTCTAGATACAATCTTTCAAAAGAAACCTTACTTAACAAATTTTTGATAGTTTTGTGATTTTTTATCTTAGAAAAAATCTAAAAAAAATCAAATCCTTCCATTTGTTAAAACCCTTCCAACTATCCCAACCTTGCACTTCATCCTACTATTTTCCTCCTCCTTCAGTCAAAAAGGCCACTTGTTTTGCAAGTCTTTCTTCCCAATAGGTCTTCCCGTCAACTCTTGTGTTTTAAACACACAAAGTGAATCATGTTCATCCCTTACAGCTAACTCCCACTAATTATGATATTCTAAACTCCTTACCTTATTCATTATCTTAGGATCTCCATAATATATAATAAGAAAATGACAAAAAGTACTTTTATACCTTTACACTTGATGTCTGTCTACAGTATACCTCCCTAATTTTCTCTACAGTTGAGATCCTTTCAGTACTGCAACTTCTGGAGTATGATCATCCAGTGATTGAGCATCCATGATCCTTGAACTCTTTGGTTATTTAGGCCTTAGAAACACCATTGGAATGTTACCTCCTTTGGATCCTCCTCTGACTGGTTTTGTGTTTCTAGAACTATTATGCTTCCTAGATTTCTTGAAATGTTCATAACTTTCAGGTGCATATCTAGGTGAACTTCATATTTTGATGATAATTTGTTCTAATCATAATTTCCTAATTTTTTTCGATTCTTATACAAAATCCCATCTTTTAAGATTACATTTTGACTCCTAAAAACATCTAAATAATATCATCCCAAAGTCAAAACCAAATTCTTAATCACCATAACACACAAAGTAACATTCTTGAGACCTAACCTCTAACTTTTATCATCCTTGGAATCAATATGAACATAATATAGCATGACAAAGACTCTACTTACTTCCATAACAATAGGATTCTAGTAGTTACTAACCAATTAGATAAGATAAACTCTGATTAATTAAATAAGCAGTACAGTTCATTTCTTCCATCCAAAACACATTAGGGAACCTTTTTTGAATCTACATGCTCCTAGATTTCTCTGTCAAAGTCAAGTTCATTGATTCCATAACCCTATTATGTTCTAGGGTCCCTGGAACAATATTATCAAACCAAATCCCCTTTCTCTAATAAAACCTTTAGAACCCCATAATTCTATACTCACCACCATTGTCCTATAATAAGAACATCAACTTGCTTTCATTCTCCTTTTCCAACATGGACCTCCATCAGGAAAAAGTCCCAAACACCTCAAAATTGAGACTTAGAAATTACAACCACACTTTTTTGTGGAATCATTGATGAAGGTCACATAAAAAGTGAACCTCCATGAGACAACACTAGAGTTGATCCCCAAAACATCCATGAGAACTAACTCTAACTTTCGATGCTTTGGTGTTTTACCTTCTACATGGAAGGAAACCTTATTCTGATTTCTAAAAACGCAATCCTATCACATTCTGAACACTATTTTTTTTTCAGATTTTAGTAATCTGTTGCAAGCAATGATCTTCATCCCCTTGTCACTAGATGCCCCCAATAGTCATGCCACAACTTAACAGAAGTTATTTCTCTAAAATGATTTCCACTTTTTCACTACTGGAATACTTAATAATTATGATGGGATATTTACGATGGGATATCGTCAAAAATAGGCTTTAGCGACGGGGACCCGTTGCAAATAGCCCGTTGCATAAAACACTATCGCAAATACAAGTATTTGTGACAGGCCCGTCACAAAAAATGTAATTTGCGATGGGAAACATCGACGTTGCAAATAAGATTCTGATTATATGTGTTATATATACATAAACATTTTCACGATGGACCCGTCGCAAACACTATTTGCGATGAGCTCTCGTCCCGTCACAAAAAAAAATATATATAACACTTTCTGCGACGGGCCCGTTGCAACAAATTATTTGCAACGGTTAGGTAGTACCATCGCAAATATGTTTTTAAAAATATTTAGTTAGACTATTTGCGATGGGACCCCATCGCAAAAGGTCCCGTCGCAAATAATAATTTAATTTTTAAAAAAATAAAATTTAATAAAATTGCGATTAATGAAAAAAATAATATTACTATTATTAAAATAATAAAAAAATTAAAAAAATTAAAATTCTCAATATTCAAAAAAAATATATTAAAAAATAGAAAAATATTAAAAATTAAATTATGTAATATTTTCATCGATATAAAAGATAGAAAATGTAAATAATTCATATTACAATGTTAAATTCAAATGTTTGTAACATAAAAAAATCACTGGGGGGGGGGGGTCGTCTTCTGGAGGAGGTGGAGGAGATGAAGGAGCTGGTGGAGGAAAATCCATCCCTAAACTACGAGTCAGACGGCGCATGTACTCCATCTTCTCATGATGCTACTGCTGCCATCGACGCATCTACTCCTCGTAATGCTGCTCCTGCTGCTACTGCTACTGACACATCTCTTCTTGCTGCTTCTGCAAAGTCTCTATATGCTCAGCCTGAGCTCGCAACTGCTCCTGATACTGTGAGCCATAAGATGATGTCTCTCCACGAGCTCCTCTCGAGCTGGATGCCGACATCACAACAATACCATAATAAGTACCAGGAGTCAAATGAGAGTCGATGCCAACTACTCTGCCCTTCTCAAAGCCATACTGAGTCGCCTGCATCCATGACGCCTCATCAAAATGGTGAGTACTGGTCTGCTCAGCTATCTTGTCCTGACCCTCAGCCTATGTCTGAGAGGTCGCGGCCTCATATGACTCCTTCAATTTCAATTTAAAATTAAAATTGTCAAAATATTATATTCAGTTAATTGTTAAACTAAAAAAATAATACTAACCACAATCTGATGCTGGAGATCACCTCTAATCTCTCCAGTGGCTGGATCACTATACATCCTCCAATAAACATCGAACTCTGTAATATCGGGATACTCAACTTCCTACAAAAATATAAAATAAACTATTTATATTTAAAGTTATATAAAATATTTAAAAAATATACTTACCAGATGCTCTCTATACGAACTAGATGTACAGCTACCAGCTCAATGCGTCACCTCCTGTCTCCCCCGGGTTCTGTCATCCCACTAAAGATATCCTCTAAAATCCAACACCCAACCAGTTTAAACATAATCTATCCCAAATGTGAGATGAAATGTACTCTAGTCAGTGGGCTCTACACGACTCATCAAATTCTGTCACCCCTGCTTTCTTAATGGCTGTCCTTCTCAAATTGTGAAAAAACTGGCGGAAACGGTCACGAATAGAAACTTGCCATGCTGCGTGGATAGCATCGCGCATTCTATCATCGATAGGATTCCATAAACCCTACAAATAATTTATAATACCAAGTTGTTAATAAAATAAATTTCAAAATAATTATTATTTATTTACGTACCATCCAATGCTGGAACATTTCGTGTCGCACATCAATGGGAATCTGTTCCCATGTGATCCATGACTGAGAAAAATAATTGCGCAATATAGCGCTCCCCTATCTAATAAATACATGCTAAAAACTGTGAAAAAGGAATAAATAATCAAACAATTAGTATATATATAAATAAATTAATGAAATATAACTAAAATATATAGGTTACCGTACCTCCATGTGCATGGATCGAAACCAAGATGTGGACGTCGCTCGGGGATAGGGTCTGGAATCATGAGTCATGCAAAACCGAACCCCCTCCTCGTACCTCCTGAACCACCAGTAGGATGAGGGTCAGCTGATCCCACATCCTCATCATCCAAAGGTAGCTCATCCTTCTCTAAATCACGCAATAGATTAGAGTCTATCTGAAACACAAAATTATTTTTGTTAGCGGATAGTTGAAAATAAATATTATATATATATATATATTAGTTATGATTATAACCAGCATTTAATTGTGTCAATGTTCATCTTCACCCTCTTCTCCATAGCTTTCAATGTCAATGTCTTCATCTTCCTCATCAACATCATCAATATCCATATGAGTTTCAGTTTCAGCATCTCTTGTCATTTCAAATTCATTTTTAACATCATTAACATCTTCATCACTATCGATCCTTCATTGTGGGGTGTCATCATCGATATTCACGACTCTTTGTGAATCAGATGGATTTTGAGCCGTCTCTTGAAAAATTTCAATTCCTTTCACTTCAGTGGAACCACATTCAGTTTGAGTAAATTGATTTTCCCGATATTTCATTTTTATTATGCTCCACCAATCGCTCATGTCTCTTGAAGTAGAACTGTACTTTGCATAATAAATTTTATGTGCCTGTTGAGCCAGTAAAAATGGTTCATTTACTGCAAGAATACTTTTATATTTAATATCGACGATTCCATGAGTCGGATGAACACACAAACCTCTCTCAGTATCCAACCAATGACAGTTAAACATTGTTATATAATTCTGTCCTAGATAACACAACTCAATAATTTCATCCAAAATTCCATAAAAGTCAACTTCAGTTTCTCTGTGATGTGATCCACTAATGAAAACTCCATTGTTCATTGTTTTTTTTTGATTCCCCATATGCATGTGTATGAAATTGAAAACCATTCACCACATATGAATTATAATATTTAACCATTTTGGATAGTGGGTTACTCAATATACACAGTCGCTTATCAATTTTATCAGAATATTGAGACACCTGAAAATTTGTAAAAAAATTATCAATATAATAATTAATAAATGGAATTGATATTAAACCATCAATAATTTATGTTACCAGCTTTTAAAACCATTGAAATTTTTTTTGTCTGCGTTCTTCAAGAGCAGCTGCTGTAATTTGTGGAAGTTGTTTCTTGATATGATTATCATATAACCTACAAATAAAATAAGTTTAAACACTATAACATAAATTATAGAATAAGTGATAGAAGCACACACATGACAAATGATGTCATTTCTTCACAGTTGAGTAGAACGTATGTATGAGCTCTGTGATGTTCATCATCTGAAATCCATCATTCATAAACTCCACCAAAACCAAGATTTGGATGATTAAAAACTGTTAATTGATTGTCCATTTTGTCATTAACATTCCCCTCGTTTTGTCCCATGAAATTATGTTTTGATGGATATTGAGATTCAAAATAATGAGAGCAGAAAAAAGAAATTTCCTCTTGAAAATAAGCTTCAGCAATTGAGCCTTCAACTGATTCTTTGTTATGTATTTTTTTCTTCAATTTCTGCATGCATCTCTCGAATGGGTACATCCATAGAAACTGTACTAGACCTACACATTTAGCTTAATGTGGAAAATGTAATATCAGATGTTCCATTGAGTCAAAGAAAGACGACAGAAATATTTTTTCCAATTTACATATAATTACAGCAACATCTTCTTCTAGTTTTCTTAGAGCATTGTAGTATGTTGTTACTGCACAAATGTCTCGAAAAAACATGATATGTCTATTATCGAATCCCAAATAATAGAATTCAACAAACCTCTGAATCCAATTGGCATAAGTCTTTCCATTATAAAATGAAAATCATGACTTTTTAATCCAGTAATATAACCATTCTTAACACATCTGCCCAAATTGGAAGCATAGCCATCTGGAAGTCTCAAATCTGTAATCCACTAACAAAATAATAAGTGACTCTCTTTGGACAGTGTATAAGCTTATTTTGGCTTGATTAACCTCTGTGATATGACATTTTCTAATAATTCAAGTTCTGGTCGCCTGCAAATTTGGGCAAGATCTAATCATGCCTTTACAGTATCTTTGGTCTTACCTGGTGTATCCAAAAATGTATGAAATAAATTATGAAAACAGTTCTTCTCAATATGCATAACATCCAACATGTGGTGGACCAATAAATCAGACCAATACAAAAGATCCCAAAAAATGCTCCATTTTATCCAATTATGTTCTTTCTGAAAGCCATGAATTTTTTGTTGGTTTACTGTTGGTCCAAATGTGATGGGGGTAATGAAAATACAACTGATTTTAACTCTGTACCTGAGATCATCTTTGGAGGTTCATCCCTTTCAATTGTACCTTTTCTGAAATGAGATTTGTTCCATCGAAAAGGATGATCGGTTTGAAGAAATATACGGTGACAATAAAAATAGAAAGGTTTTTTTCCATTGACCATCATAAAGGCTTTGTTTTCTTTCATATAGTAAGGACATGATTTTGGACCATGTGTACTCAAACCAGATAACATGCCATATGCCAAAAAGTCACTAATTGTCCACATCAATGCAACTTTTAATATGAAATTTTGTTTCGCAGCAACATCATATGTATTAACACCATCACTCCACAATGAATTTAACTCATCAATCAATAGTTTCAAATAAAAATCAATATTCTTTTTCAGATGTCCTGGGATTAATAGAGTCAAAAAGATATAAGGATCCTTCATCAACATCCATGGAGGCAAATTGTACGGAGTTATAAAGATATGCCGACATGAATACTAACTACCATAAGAACCAAACGGACAAAAACCGTCAGTAGAAAGACCCAATCACACATTTTGGGCTTTTATAACAAAAGACAGATGCAGACGGTCAAAATGTTTCCATGAATCACCATCAGATGGATTATTCAAGATTTTATCAGTTGAAATCTTGGTTTTGTGCCATGAATTCATTAATGATGTGTTCTGAGACATAAATAAACACTGTAACCTGGGTGTAAGGTGGAAATATCTCAACTGTTTTACTGGAATCGATCTAGACTTCCCTGATTGAGCTTCTTTATACCTCAATTGTCCACATGTGGGACAAATATCTAATGACTCATTTTCACCAGAATATAAGATGCAATCATTTGGGCATGCATAAATCTTCTGATAACTAAGGCCCAAATTATGAATCAGTCTCTTACTCTCATAGTAATTTGCAGGCAACACATTTCCTTCAGGTAACAGTGTTTTAACCAAAGAAAATATCTGGTCAAAACAGTTGTTTGACAATGCATTATCTGATTTAATAGCCATAAATTTTGAAACCGCTTCTAATTTTCTTATCTTGCAACCATGATATAATGTATCATCAACAGACCTCAAAAAATCATAAAATTCAGATGGTGCCAACTCAGGAGTTAAATCAATATCATCATGAGTTTCAGTTTGTTGCACAGATGGACCTGCAACATCATTTACTAAATTTTGAAATCGTAATGGATCTGGAATCAAGTTTTAGGATCTTCTCTGGAACTGCATTCACCGTGTTGATACCAAAAAACATAATCTGGTTGAAAACCTAACCACAATAGTTGTCCCCCAACCTTTTCAAATGTGTCAAACATTCTCAGAGCACATTTTTTATAAGGACACTTAATTGTGCCTTCTGAAACATATTCCGGTTTTGATGATGTAAATGTTAAGAATGCTTCAACACCCTCAATATATACAGGATTTAAACTAGAACCATTTGGATTTATGTGCTGATTTATCCAAGTTCGATCATGTAATAATGACTGATGTCGACTTCCTTGTTCCATATTTTTCTACATAAAATATAAAATCATAACTGTTTTTGAATAGTTTGAAATTATAAAAACACTATCTGAAAAAGAAGATAAATAATTACAACTACTTAATAATTATCATTAATTAAGGGTGACACAATTTCCAGTGGATTGACGGCTACTCTTTTGTCCAACAGCTCATTTAATTGCACCTTTCTCACACTTATTATAGCTAATTATTACTAATTATTCCTAATTATTTCAAATTATTACAAATTATTACAAATTATTACTAATTATTACTAATTATTACTAATTATTCCTAATTATATCTAACTATTCCTAATTATAGATAATTATTACTAATTATAGCTAATTATTCCTATTTATAGCTAATTATTCCTAATTATAGCTAATTATTTCTAATTATTTCTAATTATGGCTAATTATATCTAATTATTGCTAATTATAACTAAATATTACTAATTATATCTAATTATTACTAATTATATCTAATTATATCTAATTATATCTAATTATTACTAATTATGACTAATTATGACTAATTATTACTAATTATATCTAATTATTACTAATTATATCTAATTATTACTAATTATATCAAATTATTACTAATTATTACTAATTATATCAAATTATTACTAATTATTACTAATTATTACCAATTATATCTAATTATAACTAATTATTACTAATTATTACCAATTATATGTAATTATTACTAATTATATCTAATTATTACTAATTATATCTAATTATTCCTAATTATATCTAATTATTACTAATTATAGCTAATTATTCCTATTTATAGCTAATTATTCCTATTTATAGCTAATTATTCCTAATTATAGCTAATTATAGCTATTTATAGCTAATTATAGCTAATTATAGTTATTTATAGCTATTTATTTCTATTTATTCCTAATTATAGCTAATTAAATCTATTTATTACTAATTATTCCTAAATATTACTAATTATAGCTAATTATTGCTAATTATAGCAAATTATTACTAATTATAGCTAATTATTACTAATTATTACTAATTATTCATAATTATATCTAATTATTACTAATTATTTCTAATTATTACTAATTATAGCTAATTATTCTTAATTATAGCTAATTATTCCTAATTATAGCAAATTATTCCTAATTATAGTTAATTATTACTAATTATAGCTAATTATTCCTATTTATAGCTAATTATTCCTATTTATAGCTAATTATTCCTAATTATAGCTAATTATAGCTATTTATTCCTATTTATTCCTAATTATTCCTAATTATTCTTAATTATTCCTAATTATTTCTAATTATTCTTAATTATATCTAATTATATCTAATTATATCTAATTATTACTAATTATTACTAATTATTACTAATTATTACAAATTATTAATAATTATTACTAATTATTACTAATTATTACTAATTATTACTAATTATATCCAATTATTACTAATTATATCTAATTATTCCTAATTATTACTAATTATTCCTAATTATTACTAGTTATTACTAATTATTACTAATTATTACTAATTATTACTAATTATTACTAATTATTCCTAATTATTACTAATTATTCCTAATTATTACTAATTATTCCTAATTATTACTAATTATTCCTAATTATTCCTAATTATTCCTAATTTTCCTAATTATTTCTAATTATATCTAATTATTCCTAATTATAGCTAATTATTCCTAATTATAGTTAATTATTCCTAATTATAGCTAATCATTCCTAATTATAGCTAATTATAGCTAATTATAGCTAATTATTCCTAATTATTCCTAATTATTTATAATTATTCCTAATTATATCTATTTATTCCTAATTATATCTATTTATTCCTAATTATATCTATTTATTCCTAATTATATCTATTTATTCCTAATTATATCTAGTTATTCCTAATTATATCTAGTTATTGCCAATCACGTCTAGTTATTCCTAATTATATCTAGTTATTGCTAATTATATCTAGTTATTGCTAATTATATCTAGTTATTGCTAATTATATCTATTTATTGCTAATTATATCTATTTATTGTCAATTATATCTATTTATTTCCAATTATATCTATTTATTGCTAATTATAGCAATTTATTGCTAATTATATCTATTTATTGCTAATTATATCTATTTATTTCTAATTATATCTACTTATTGCTAATTATATCTATTTATTGCTAATTATATCTATTTATTGCTAATTATATCTATTTATTGCTAATTATATCTATTTATTGCTAATTATATCTATTTATTGCTAATTACAACTATTTATTGCCAATTATATCTATTTATTCCTAATTATATTTAATTAATATTAATTATAACTAATTATTTATAATTATAACTAACAATATCAATTTCTTAGTAAAACTAAATATAAATAAAAATCAATTGAAATCTAATTAAATTAGAACTAATAAACAACAATTAAAATTAACATAAAAAAATAAAATAAATATAAAAAAGTAAAATATAATATCTTAAACTTTGATATTCTGAAGATATTGACGCCCTCCGATTGCTCTCGTATAAAAAACTTCAACTAAAAAGAAAATTTCTCTTTGAAAGTGAAGAATGAAGAGAAAGAGGGAGCAAGATATGAATGATTTGGGGAAAAACGGATGGGGGTATATATAGGTTAGATTAGTTGTGACTGGATTATTTAGGACGGGCTCCCCGTCGCAAATGGTGGTATTTGCGACGGGGCCTGTCGCAAATACCCTCGCCCATATTAATTACAGTCGGTGGTTAAAAGGTTATTTACGACGGGTCCTGTCGCAAATAGTACCTACTGATAGTCTTTTTGCGATGGGATGATGTCCTGGTGCAAAAAGGTATTGACCGCCGCCGGGTATTTGCGACTGGACCCGTCGCAAATACCCCTGCGCAGTTGGGCGCGCAAGCTGCGCGTTTTGGCGCGCAAGTGGCACCAAACTATTTGTGACGGGAGACATCTTCCCGTCACAAATACTATTCGCGCGGTTTGGCGTGCAAGTCACGCCAAACGATTTGTGATGGGAGATGAAATACCGTCGCAAATAATTGGTTATTTGCGACGGGCTACTTTTCCCATCGCAAATAGCTTCCTGGACGGGTTATTTGCGACGTGATTTCTTCCCGTCGCAAATAACCTATCGCAAATAGTAATTTTGCCCGTAGTGTTTGATCATATTGTAAGGTATAAGGTTTCATCCCTCAATCCTTCTATAAAAACCATGGATCTGTATGAAATTTTCATGTTCCATCAATAAACATAGAGGATAATCCCACATCATCATGTTTCCTAACAGAAATAAGGTTCTTCCAGAGGCAAAGAATATGTCACACATCCTTCAACTCCAGCGTGATTCCATTCATTTTCCATATTGTTTCACCACTTTTCCCTAAAATCTCGATAGATTTGTATTCTAGAAGGTGAACCTTTCTATGTCTTCTAGAATTTTTATTTCTCATACTCCCCATCTAGGAAGTTGAGTGGAATGAATCTCTATAATCTATAACCCAAGACCCCAATGATGCAGTGACACTTAAGAGTAAACCATTCCTATATTCCAATACAGGGTTTGTAAACCCACTTACTGAAGTATAATTTCCATAATTCTCCCTCTTTTCACTATGATATTTCTTCAGGTGGCCTTTCCTACCATAGTGAAAACAAAAGGGATCACCATCTGCTGAACCACTCCTACCATGACTCCTCCCACCTTTCCCTTTCCAATGAATTTTATATATTGCAGGTCTTCTTATTCCTTTCATGTTATAAATGTTTCCATAATATATGTGGATCTCCTTATAATGAATTTATTCATTCAATATCAATTCATGAACATCAGTAAATGACAAGTCATCCTTTCCACTAGAATTACTTACAACGGTCACCATCGCATCCCATGATTCTGAGAGAAAAGATAGTAACAACAATTCCCAAACTAGATTTGTGATGGTCACATTCACTGAATCCAAATGACTTTAAATCACATTGAAGTCTTTAATATGACTGACTACTAAACTTCCTTTTGATATTCTCATGCTTAAGAGTCTCATTATCAAGAACACCATATTCATTGTCATGGGATCTCATACATGTTATCTAAGGTATTCATAAGTTTTGATTCTGTTTTCCATTCCATGATGTTGTACACCATGTTCTAGTCAAGTTTCAATCAACTCAATATGAGTGATTTTTTATTGATACTCCCTCGTTCCTCACTTTATTTCATTTTTGGTTCAGATCCAGTTAACGTGTCACAAACTAGCCTGAGCCATCCATTCATTAGACACATGATCTATCCTACAATAGGGCCTGAGGGGCATTCCTTATTCCCACGGGCTGGAAAAAAGTTTCAGGGCATCATATAAATCCAATGGGAACAATTTCTCCCTAAAAACAAGTAAAATAAGCAGCATAAAACTAACAAAAAACTAATATGACTCATCCATATTTGGGACATCTATGCTGAATCAGATATGTATAAATACACCATAAATAAGTAAAGAAAAGTAAACAAACAATCCCCATGCTCACCCCAGTCTCCCTCCCCTGTATATGAAAAGACACAGAGCCACCTTAAGATAACATTGCTTCGACCACCAGAAAATATCACTACCCTCTATTCATATAAAGCATTAAAATCCTAATTGTAAAAAGAAAAAAAGAAAAAAAATAAAAAAATAAAAACTGACATACCTCAATCAATCAACACTCTAAATAGTGGAAAAATACAAAATTAAATCCTAAAATTGAAAATGATAGATAGGAATGATCTAAAGCTCAGTAGGTATAGAAAATAGAGACCATAACCTAGGTATAATCTTTAAAACAAAGATCCATTTAGTGTTAGTTTGAACTATACTATTTAAATATATGTTTTTAGTTAAAAACATATAAGGAAATAAAATTTACAAAACTATTTTAGAAACATTCCTTCTATTTTATTTAAATGAAATAAATCACTTAGAAAACATTTAACAGACCTACACCCCATTTGATTCTTATTTCAAAATATTATTTAAAATAATTAAAAAATGGATTAAAAAATAAATAACACACACAACATTAATAAGAAGAGAAATATAGAAATCCACCATGTTATAGGACCCCAGAGCACCCTGAGAGGGGAGGGATGAATCAGGGTGTCAAATCTTTCTTTTAAAACAACAGATCTTGTTCCCACATTGGTAGGAATTTATTAAACCTATCTGAAAGAATTGTAAAATAATTAAAAATTCACATGTATAGAGACAAAAAATAGTTTTAATTGGTTCACCACTAAGGTAACTTCCATGGAGTATACATCAAAAATGTGCCGGTCATACCAAAATCCACTAATATTTGCTAGTTTTGGAATATAAAAGTTCAAACGTTGTAACCATGTTCCAGGAACATTGCCTTTACAAGATTTTAGGGATAACACACTACCTCCCTCAGAACACTTCCATCGACTCCCCCTAGCTCACTACTTTTGGTAAATCATTACTAAGTTTAACGACTTGAAGGTCACCTCATTATATTGAAATTTAAGCCTTTATCCCAGACTAGAACGAGACTTTTCTTGTATCAATGTCCTGAGTTGATTCACTTGAAAGTATGGTTCACTTAAACCAGATGTTCAACACTACTATTCATAAAGCTCTCAACCTTCGTGAAACCTCCATTACATTTCAAATAAATACCAACCTTCAAAAACCCGCAAACATTTGAGAATCTCCCAACCTCCACGAAGCTTATAGCATTCATGGAAAAAAACTACCTTCACAAATCTCACTAACTTCACAGAACAAACTTCCTTCATGAATCTCACTACCTTCGCATAACAAACTACCTTCATGAATCTCACTGCCTTCGTAGAACACTAAGTCTTAGTGAAACTCCTAGTCTTCAGAAAAATCCTATAACTCAAAATCATTGTCATCGGTTAAGAATTAACTATTATTTTCACAATGATCAAGCTCACATAGAATTCAGATTTGTAAAGATCCCAACCTTCCTAAAATCAAAGCGATTTAGTTGTTTCTTCAATTATTTTCATTTTAAATGAAGTGGAGGTAGATGCCTATTTACAGGCCCAACCTTTTGTGAAGATCCCATGCCTCCATCAGGATTTTCTTGAACCTCCAAAAAGATGTTCATGAATCACCTCTATTTGTGAAGCACCATAGAAATTTAAACCATTCACAAAGCTTCTCAAAGTTTCATAGAATCACCATCATGCCATCGCTCATTGAAGAAGCTTCTTGTATTCATGTATAATCACCATCATGCCATCACGTATTCATAGAGCTCATTTTTGATGCTACATATATTTGTGAAGTTCAGCCTTTACAAAACTCAATCCTCATGAAACAATTAACTTTACCATATTTGAGGTGTGATAATACCAGAAAAACACATTTTGCGAAGCATGCTCCTTTATCCTTATTTTGTGCCCAATTTTTTTTCTTCAAACAATGGAAAAAGATGCCACCTTCAACCCTGTAGTCATCTTGAACTGTAAGATCACTTGTATTGAAAACTACCGAATCAACCTAGTGTGGATTGATAATAAACACAAACTAGACTCCACTTCTAGATGCGGATGGAATTAGTTCTAACAATACCCCCTTTTGGGGTTTTTGGTAATCTGTAGATAAATTCATCAAAGCACCAGCCTCAAATAAGAACATGATATATGTGAAATAACTCATCCATCACGCTAATTCTATGTGAGAAAATATCAATGTAGAAACCAATAATGGAAAAAGATAATTTCATGCCACCATATAACACCAACCAATCCTGAAAACTAATACTTGATACTCATTGAATATATCTTATCTCCCCCCTTTGGAAATAAAACCAAAGAACCTGTATTTGTATGTTTATTGCTAGAAAGAAACTCCCCCTGTATTGTATCTCCCCTATAAACTTGAATCACTTCCATAAAAAGATTAATTTTTAACAAAAATGGGGAGAGGTGATGAAACATAACCTCTTCAGGCATTGGGATGTGGATTATTAGTCAATTTTTTATTCATCCACAATAGATGAGTGCATTCCTTTGTAGCAGAGATATACTCTACTTTATCCATACTAAGAGATGTGATTTATTATGTCTCTCAACCAACCCATAATTTTTTTTTCAATGAAGAATGATCCAATACTTGTGGAATTTCTATCCACAAAATCTCCAGCCCAATCAACATAAGAAAATGATGAATTTTTTTTATATCTTCTTACTACAAAGTATAATCCAAAACTGAGTATACCTTTAATATACCTCATGATTCGTTTAACTACTGCCAAATGCTCTTCCATTGGATTACTTTGAAAGTGGGCCTCTAAGCATGTTAAAAAGATGATATTTGGATATCTTGTGGTCAAGTATAATAAGATTCGAATGATTCTACTATACAGGGTGGGATCCATAGATGTCCCATCATCATGCTTCCCAAGTTTTCTCCCAACAGAAATCAGAGTTGATATCTGTTTGGAGTTATACGTGTTGAATTTATTCAGAAGTACAATTGCGTATTTTCCTTGAGAAATGAATGTGTAATCCTTCTTCTGAACCACTAATATTTGCCTCATATTTTAAATTCAAGCTTCTTAAGATGATAATACCATGCTTGGGGTTCCCTATTTAGACCATAGAGAACCTTCTATGAGGTTCTGATGAAGTTTTTTCAGTAATGGTTTCCTCCTATGATTCTTTATCTAAATCATCTTCTTTGTACAGGCCCTGAATATTCTATAAGCCTTCTACTATTTCAGTATCTGAATCTATCCCTTTCCCACTGATCATGATACCTCATGAGATGAGAACACATATACTTGTATTCAAGTGTTATTCACTTTCATTCTAGAATGAAGATACTAAATGCGATAAGAAACTTTTAAGGACAATCAATCTAAAACTCCTTTTCCAACGACATGATATTCAAGTAATTTCCATAATAACCAGGTTTGATAATAATTAAAATAGTCATTATGTAAGCTTCTTTATCATTCTTCATTTGTATCCCCCTCAAGGTAAACACTTCTCAACATCTTCACAATGGTGGATCTCATCAAGAATGGATTTCAATAAATTTCAGTATGAAGAATACACAAGAATGGATCTTCAACTTGTGACTATCCATATTGGAAAAATTTCACAACTTCAGCAAGGATAATCTTCTTAAACACTTGTTCTACAAGATACCAAAAATAAGATCAACCAAAAATGGTACCTTGTTTATCCTAGTTGTCTAGAATAGAACATATTTAGATTCATAAAAAATGATCCTCTATCTTGTTTTTATTTGAATACCAAATTGGGGAATCATTTTAAGATTGTGACTTCTCATCTTGGCTATCAAAAAATGAAATCCCTCACTACTTCTTAGGTTCTTCCCCTAATAACATTCTTCACCTTTCAATTCCATGCATTATAAGAACAAATACAATAACTCAATATTATGGGAATAAGGTGGATGTTCCTTGCTTAATCAATATGAACAACATGGTTGATTCGATCATCTCAACCAAGCCGCTCCATTTTCTCTAGTATTCATGATTTCAAATCTAAACATATGTTCTAATTTATATTGTGGTAGAATAGATCTCTTCACATTCTATTTTTCTTTGTATGGATAATTTTTATTCTTAACTACCTTCATGGATGATATATTCTTACTCATCTTAAGGATCGATTCTTGTTTCAGTAGTAAGGTTAAACAAAATTTTTCAATGTGACCATATTTCTTGAATCTCTCACACATAAATTCTTTAACACAAGAGTTTCATTTTGTTTGAAAAATATCATGCACTTTTTTATTTATCAAGTTGAATCTTTTATTTTTTACTTTTAAACCATTCTTAGCCTGTGAATATTCAAGTTTACTCATTCTTTCCAAATATTCTATCCAAATAACCAACAGGTCATTAGAAACTATTGCAGCAAGTTTGGATCTTCTACATGAGTTCTTCTAAGTCTCATCCCTCTTAGTGGTTATTTTTGGATGTACTACCCTTTAACTTCATGGATTTAGAATCTAGGGTCCTCTCAACTTACTTACTTGAGATCTTCTTGGGAGAATTTATGTTCACAATATTCTTTTGATTTCTTCCCAAGGTAGTTTCTTCATACTTATCCAACTATTCTGGTCTTATTTTCTTATCAACTTTGAATGCATGTTGAGATAAGCCTGTACCAACCTTGTGATCACTAACATTGCATACATCACAATTGTTATCAAGCTTCCCAAATCTGTTTTCCGTATATAGATTATGGACTTGTAGAATTTTCTTATTCTTCTTTGGATTTCTCCCCCTTGAAATAGGCTTCCTTTTTTCTTTTTCATTTAGAGGATTATACCAACAATATAATGAAAAATTCCCAAATCTGTTGCAGAACCAACATTGACCAACAAACCTTGATATCCTTATATCTTATGAATAATTTTTTAGATCTTCTTCATGACTTGTTGCGATATTTATGGGAAACTTGATTCCATACTCTTCTTCCTATCCATCCTAGTCATGGTGGTTGGTTTATTATCTCCTTTATTCATCCATACATGTTCTGTATTTTTCTTACAACCCACAATATTAATGATAATGGTTTTATAAGAATTAATACAATTTGATATGGATGATACCTATTTCTTCTCAGCTTATCAAGATAGATCATCAAATTATGTTATGATATTGTTATCACATGTTGGAGTTATTTCAGCTTCAGAATCCTCAAGTAAAAATTGAGTAGATACAATAACCGTTTCCTTCTTTTATGAAGTCTAAATATATTTCATCTCCTGATTGGAAAACTGAGCTTCAAAATCTATACATTTCATATTAAGGATGATTTTATGGTCTTTAATTATAATCATATTTTCTTCACAAGCCTTCTTCATTCTAACAACTTCATCTTCATGCATCTTAACTTTATTCCAAATCAAAGAGTCAAGTTCCTTGATCTTCTTGGATATTTATGCCTATTGTAAAACCTTGACATCAATGCTATTTTTCAATTTCTCTTTAAGCGCATGGATATTTTCTTCAAGAGTATTTTGACTCCATCTTTCTCTAAAACTTATTTGAGGTATTTTGAGGAACTTATTTCAAGTTCCTTATTTGTTTTTTAAAAGGTTCCAAACCTTCTAGAGAGATTTATACATTCAATAATTTTTACTTGAAAGACATTTTCCAAAACATCAGTGTCTCCTTCTAGTTGGGTGATCTATACTTGTATACATTGAAAGACTCCACAAACAGGGGAGGATATTTCTTCAAGAATATCATGTAGAAAATATCTTAATCTATCAAACTAAAATTATTGTGAGGTTGTAGATTGATCATTAACATCACTTGTACTAGGATCCTTATTTTGAGAAAAAATTTCAAATATGCTAACACATACCTCATTATCACTTGAATATTTTTATTTACATGAGTTAGAAAGTTTTTCCTTCTCTTTGGTAGAAACTTGATCCACCTGTTATTTACTTTCCAAACATGATATATCTTTATTTTCAGAAAGGTATGGAGAACCAGATACCACCTCTTATTCAGATAAGGGGGTCTTATTAAACTTTATTTTTTCTTTATTTTTTCTATTAATCATGGTATAGGTGGATATAGACTTATTCTATGAGATAACTGAATATTCATCAAAACTGCACTTTATTATTGACTCTGGAAAGAAACACAAATATTCAAAAGAGAATAGATTTATTGTAGAGAATCCAACATAGGTAAACCTTGGATCTGATACCACTTGTAGGACCCTAGAGCACCTTGAGAGGGGAGAGGAGAATCAAGGTGTCAACTCTTTATTTTAAAATAATGGATCTTATTCCCATGTTATTAGGAACTTGTTAAACCTATTTAAAGGAATCATATTATAATTGAACAATCACATGTAGAGAGAAAACACAATAGTTTTACTTGATTCACCACTGAGAGCTAGTCAAAGGACCACACACTGATAGTTTTTCAGTCATATCCAAATCCACTAATCATCACTATTTGTAGAATACACAACTTCAGACGCAGTAATTTTATGCAAGAAACACTACCTTTACAAGATTTTAGGGATAACACACTACCTCCCTCAGAATACTTACATCGACCCCCCCTTATATCACTACTTTGGGTGAAGTATTACTCAGTTTAACATATTGAAGTTCACCTCATTATATAGAAATTTAATTCTTTGTACCTAACTAGAATGAGACTCTACTTGCACCGATGTCGTGAGTTGATGAACTTGAAACCACTGTTCACTTAAACCAGATGTTCAACACTACTATTTGTGATTCTATTATCCTTCATGAAACCCCCTTTATGTTTCAAAGAAATACCAACCGTCATGAACCCACAAACTTTCATGAAGCTCCCAATATCCACGAAGCTTAAACCATTTTGGAACAAACTTACTTCGCAAAACCCATTTCCTTCATGAAACAAAATTAGTGAATATCACTACCTACACAGAACAAAATACCTTCACAGAGCTCACTACATTAACTGAATACTAAGTCATCGCAAAACTCCTAGTCTTCACAAAACTCCCAAAACTCAAAAGTATTGGAATCAGTTAAGACATAAATAGTCTTTTCACAATTCTCAATCTCAGATAGAATTCATATTTGAGAAGATCCCAACCTTCATGAAATCAGATCGATTCAACTGTTTCTCCAATTATTTTCATTTCAAATGAATTAGGGGTAGCTTCCTATTTATTGGCCCAAAATTTCATGAATATCCCATGTCTCCAACGAGATTTTACGGAACCTCCTAAAAGATATTAGTGAATCTTCACTATTCATGAAACATCAAAGAAATTTAAACTATTCGTGAAGCTTCTCATAGTTGCGTAGAATTACTATCACACCATCTATCATTCACAAAGATTCTTGTAGTCTCATATAATCACCGTCATTCCATCACAAATTTGTGGATATCATTTGTGATGCTCTATATATTTGTGAATATCAACCTTCACAAATCCCAATCTTCTTGAAACTTATGAATTTATCATATCTGAGAAGCGAGAATACTAGAAAACCACCTTTCATGATGTTTTCACCTTTCTTCTGATTTTGAGCCCAAAAATTTGGCAAACACTTAGAAAAGACACCAACTTAAAACCTATAGCCATATTGAACTGTAAGATCACTTTCCTTGAAAACTCCCTTATCAACCCAGTGTGTATTGACAACAAACAAAAACTAGACTCTATTTCTATTGGTGAAATTCCTTGGTTCCAAAACATGTTATAAATAAAAAAAGTGAAAAAATAATCCAAGATTAGATGCCACACAAATCAAATAAATAAGGGAATATAAAAAAGCTAGAGGACCCCCCTATGTCAGTCTACCAATCATAGAATAAGTGTCATGGATCTACCCTAGGGTGATAAGGATAGGTAACCTTGAACATACTTCACTAGCATCTTGGGGAAAGGTCTTGTAACATGTCACTATATAACATCCCATATCTTTAAAAAACTTTATTTCATTATTTATTACATAAAATCACACTTAGTACAACCTAGAAGATCGTGAGGCCTAGTATATTTAGGAAATTATGTATATAACACATTAACATGATACATGGATACATCAATGTTTAAAAACTCCAAAACACGGCCTTATATTCCATTGATACTCTAATAATGCATGATATAACCTGAGGATGTACATATGAAAGAGGTGAGCTATAATGACCAAAAATGGAATAAATAAATCATAGCATAATGTAAAGTAGTGCATGTGATCCAAGAGGCATATCAAGGTAACATATGATGGGTGATGTCACGACCCGCCTTCACCAAAAGGAGGAAAGGGACAGAAGATTTCCAAGCCCTTCTTCTTTAAGCTGAAGGAGAGATAATGAACCCCGAGTCCCGCCTCCAGTAGGCCCTGGAGTGGCGACTAGCACCAAGGGTATAACATTTTCACAATATGGGAGGCATTAACCTTTTTAGTTAACCAAGATTGGGAGAAAGAATGAGTCAACACCAAACACCACAGTATAGAAAACTCAAGGTAAAAACCAAACTACATGAATGTTTTAATAATAAAACTGAACAAAGTACAAGGAATCCAAAGTATAATACCCAATAGGAAAGGAAAAATTCTAAGAAGAATCCAACAACGACCAACAACAACTCCAACGTCTAGACTAGTAAGGTCCCGTATGGCCTCCAAAGCCCTCCTGGAAACCTGAAAGTAAACATAGGGTGAGAATACAAAGTATACTCAATAGGAAAACCTAAAGCTCTCATGCACAAGTGGGGAGATGTCCTAAAGTTCTATGAGAAGCAGAAGAAACATCATCTATCAAGGAATCTATCCATCCCACCTCACAGAACACGCTCACCAAATAACACAAGCAGTAAGATATTAGTAAAGAACAAAACATTTGGGTACCCCACACCACCATTTCCCCCACTAGCTAGCTGCTCATCCCTAACGGAAAACGTTCTGACTCTACCACACTCTTCCTACCTACACACACCTGGGCCTCACCACCATCCACATCCCTCCCTACACACACCTGGGCCTCACAACCACAAATACCCACCCGCAAATACATGGGCCTCACAACCATTCATCCCTGCCCGCACACACCTCGGCCTCATCACGAAGAAACCTAGGAAAACAAACCTGCCCAAAGAGTCCTAGGATAACAACACACCAATCGAAACATACCCGAAGAATCTTGGGTGTAAGGTCACCTCCAGCCATCACAGCCGAGGGAAGAGGGAGCAGGAAGGAGATTAATTAGGGGGAAACACCCTTCCCCATGAGATGGGGTGTCCAAAACTAAGTACCCAATGCGGGTGGGGTGAGACTAAACACAAAACATACAGTTACACATATATTCCAGCACATAGCCCAACCTATGGATCCCCAAACAATAAAAGAAGGTGCCCAAGCACTGCTGCCTTAGAAAACAGGCACACAACAAACAGTTCCCAGTTTCCCTATTCAAGTTATCATTTCATAATAGTTTAGTATGAGTTAATCCCTTCACTACTGGGCAACTAACAGGCACAATCAAAGATAAAACAACAAAAAACAGGAAGGAAAACCATTAGGTAATTTAATCATTCACACCCATTTCTATTGTAAAGTCACAACAACTAGGGATCAAGTGATATCCCTTGAAGTAATGGAAACAAAAAAACCCAAAGACACAGCCCCATGTCCCCAAAATCCAGGAGCCAATAGTTTCTCAACAATAGAAGATCCCACCCAAATTCGTGTTACAGCAGAGCAACCACACAGCCTCATATTCACAACCAGTGAAAGTATAACAACATGGTATCCCATCCCCACCCATATCACCCCAGCAATCTAATCCCCCATCCAAGAAAACCATAAAGTCACCTGTAATCGGTCGTGAAAGAAAACAACCAAACCACTACCACCAACACAAGGAAGACCATTGTCAGTATTTTCAGATTTAAAAGATTTAACACACTCCATGGTTTCAATTCCACTGGGCTTTAGCTAGAGTTATCACAGAAAAGGTTGATCCTGGTGCTTTCATTTTATTTAACCAAGTATACGTAATTAACCAATTCCATGTTACATTTATTTAAACATTCTGGAGCACCAAGGTTCATTAGTTCACAGAGAAAAACCACCAATGGCCATGATTTTTAGTGATCATAGGACCGTATAATTCACAACACATATCAACATAAAAGAGTACAGAATAACATCGATCACACCCCCTTTCCTAATTTAGAGGTCCGTTAATTATCTTTATTAATTTTGGTTTCATAAATTTCCGCAGAGACAAAAGCATACCCACCCCGCATGATGCACAAAAAGGAGAGATGAAGGAGAAAATTCCTACTTGATAGATCAAGGATCGATGTTAAGTCCTCGCGTGGAAACTGGAAATCAGGAGTAGCAGGAACTCTATAGAACGTGATCAAGGAAAACTTCATGGGGGTAAAACTCGTCAGGAGGAAGGGTATTCCGAGCATATGGTGATAGAGAAAAAGTAACCTAGGGAGAGTATAACCTTTAGGTTATAAAGGCTGAGATACAGCATCCGTAGGACGGTTAAGATATGGAGAAAAAATTGAAACTGTAGAAGAAGAGGGATCATTGGTTGACCACGTGACTGGACACCCTACACATCCAACTTAAAAGGTCCCCTCCATTTGGGGAGGTTAAAAACGACACACACCTCTTTAACCAAGGAAGGACTCCTCACAGGATGTGGTAGAGGCGTTTTTGAAAACGCGGTTAAAGGGCATGACCAAAATGCATGGTTTTCCATTTAAGGAGGGTACCTCACCAATAATTTAATTAAACACCATTAATGGGATTTAAAACAAGATTAAAGGGGTAAAAACATGGTTTACAAACCAATTTGTGCAAAAAGGAGGCGCTACTAGAAAACCCGTGGAGAGGTCACCGGTAGGCTGAGGCCACAGGTAGGCCGTGATACCGATAGGATGAGCCCACCAGTAGGCCAAGCTACCGGTAGGCCGAGGACACCAGTAGGTCGAGGCTACCATTAGGAAAGCTTCACTGAGAAGCTGGGATGGACTTCTAGACCACCCAAAACACCCCAAACATTATATTTTCACCAAGTAATGGACCCCAAAACCCCGTTCCATTACATCAGATACTTCTCAAACTATTCTCGTCCCCGAGAATATAAGAACAAACTAGAAAGTAGAAAAGTGGGGTCCAAACAACCACCCTCTAAAGATACTTCTTAGGGGAAGACCCCTGAGTTGTTCAAAAGATGGAATAGAACCCCCCTACATCTAGGAATACTCACCCAAGAGTTATCAACCACAAACATTCACAACAAGCACAAGGATCACACTGTCCAACACCTGAGTCAGGGAGTCCCTTCCTACATGTTAGGATATTATCCGCTTTGGGCGGCACTGACTCGCCCGCACGAGTTTAATCACATCCACATTAATGCGCCTTGATTAGCAGTCAGGTTTTCCCATCATCACACATTCGGTGTCAAAACAAGCAGAACAAGCATTTGATATATTAAAGCACAAGGTGAAACATCTCAACAAAACTCAGAACAACAACAACAACAGGGAAGTCAAAACAGCTCAGGGTACTAAACGCGTAACTAGGACTCCCGCTCCCAAGTGCTCTCCTCTAGGCCACCATGCCTCCACAACACATGAACCAAGGGGATGGTTCGTCCACAAAACACTTTCTATTTACGATCCTCGATCTCGATCAATAATTCTATGAAGGTCGCATCATTTTAGACATCTAACTCTCCCCAATCGATGACATGGGAGTCATCGTGTAGATATCGATGAAGTTGGGAGACATGAAAGACGTTGTGAACTTTCTCCAACTGAGGTTGAAATGCCAGCTGATACGCCACCTCGCCAACTCATCCCAACACCTCAAAAGGTCCAATGAACCTAGGGGAGAGCTTACTCCCCTTCCCAAACCTTCACTACCCACGTTAAGGGGAAACCTTCAAGAACACATGATTTCTAACCTCAAACTCCAAGGGCCTTCTCCTACGATTGGTATAAGACTTCTACCGGTCCTGGGCTACCTTCATCCTCTCACGCACGAGCTGAATCTTCTCAGTGGCGCCCTGCACCACTTCTGGTCCAAGAACAGCTACTTTCCCAATCTCTGTCCATCAAACGGGTGAACGACATGACATTCCATACAAGGCCTCAAACAATGTCATTCCAATAGTGGAGTGGAGGCTATGGTTATAAGAAAACTCCACCAGAGGCAAGTGTCTTACCCATGAACCCCCAAAATCCAAAACACATGCTCGCAACATGTCTTCTAATTTCTGGATCGTTCGTTCTGTTTGGCCATCTGTCTGAGGGTGGAAAGAAGTGCTAAGGTGTAGCTGGGTGCCAAATGCATACTGTAATCCCCTCTAGACTCGTCAGGTAAACCGCGTGTCTCAATCGGAGACAATAGATCTCAGAATTCCATGAAACCACACCACCTCATCGATGTACCTCTGGTCTAAGGTGCTCACCAGGCTCGAATCCTTAATCTCCAAGAAGTGTGATGATTTTGTCAACTGATCCACCACTACCCAGATGGCATCTTAGCCTCCCTGAGCCCTAGGTAAACCTATGACGAAGTCCATCAAGATGTCATCCCACTTCCACTCGGGAACATCTAAAGGCTGTAACAACCCTCTAGGAAAACGGTTTTCAGCCTTCACTTGCTGACACACTAGGCACTTAGCCACAAACTCTGACACCGCCTGCTTTACCCAGGGCCACCAAAACTATCCCCTCAGACCTTGGTACATCTTTGAGACCCCAGGATGTACTGCTAAATCTGAGCCATGGAACTCATGGAGAACACCTTTACGCATCAACTCCATAACAAAAATCCTTCCACAGAAAAGCATCCGATGGTGACCATCCTCCGACCATCCCTCAGGAGCATTTCCCTGATAAACACGATCTCGCATCCCTTCCACCTCCGAGTCCCCCCAATGAGACTCTTCCACCTGCACCACTAAATAGGAAACTACAGTCATCTGAAACAGACAGACTCTTCCACCTTCCACCCTTGCATCCAAATGCAAGGCTGCTAACTCTTCCATCGCTCTCCAAGCATCTGCAGATTCCTGAACTACTTACTTCTGCAATTTCCTGCTCAGGGCATCAGCCACAACATTACCCGTTCCCTCAGTATAAGAGATCTTGAAGTCGTAGTCTTAGAGGAACTCAAACCATCTCTACTGCTGCAAGTTCATATCCCGTTGGGAAAAGACATAACGCAAGCTCTTGTGATCTGAGAAGACCATAAAGTGCTCTCCGATGAGATAATGCCACCAAAAATTCAATGCGAACACCACGACTGCAAGCTCCATGTCGTGGGTGGCATAGTTATGTTCATGAGGACGTAACTTCCTAGACCTATAAGAGAACACTCCTCACTGCTGCATCAGTACACATCCCAACCCAAGGAGAGAAGCATCACAGAACACTTCAAACAACACCCCTTCCTCTAGTAATTTGAGTACTGGAGCACTAACCAGCTTCTCCTTTAGGTATCCAAAAGCTATCTGGCACTGGTCGTTCCACACGAAGGCCTGGTCCTTCCTAGTCAAAGCTGTCAATGGATCTGCAACTCAAGATAAGTCGGGAACAAACCTCTGATAATAGCCTTCCAAAACCAGGAAACTACAAACTTCTGCAATGTTCTTGGGTGCTGCCCATGAAACGACTGCCTTGACCTTTGACGGGTCTACTACTATTCCCTTCTGAGACACTATGTGTCCAAGGAAATGTACTTCTCACGTTAATAACTTGCACTTAGACAGTTTCCCATAAAGATGGTGGTGTCGAAGGACTCCCAAAACTGCCCTAAGATTCTCAACGTGCTCTTCCTCTGATCTTGAGTAGATAAGGATGTTGTCTATGAACACCACAATGAACTGGTCCAGAAACTCTTGAAAGACAGAGTTCATGAGGTTCATGAACATAGCTGGTGCGTTCGTAACACCAAATGACATGACCATGAACTCAAAGTGTCCATATCTGCACTTGAAATCCATCTTTGAGATATCACCTTTCTTTACTCTCAACTAGTGGTATCCAGACCACAAATCAATCTTAGAGAACCATCTTGATCCCCTCAACTGGTCGAAAAGATAGTCTATCCTCGGGAGGGGGTAATGATTCTTGAACGTCACATGATTCAACCTCCGGTAGTCTATGCATAGTCATAGACTACCATCTGCCTTCTTTACAAACAAAACTGGAGCACCCCACGACGACATGATGGGTCGAACAAATCCCTTCTCCATCAAATCTTCAATCTGAATCTGCAACTCCCGCAACTCAGAAGGTGCCATCCGATAAGGAGCCATCGAGATCAGGTGGGCACCAGGCTGTAAGTCTATCCCAAACTCAACGTCACGTTGAGGGGGTAGAGTCACAACCTCATAGGGAAAGACATCAGGGAATTCTATTACAACCTATGGGACATCCATCATTCTTGCGCCCACTGACTCCACTAACACCCCGTACAGCATAAAATGTAGTGGATCCATGTGCCGACTCCCCACCTGATAACTCCGCTCCCCAACAAAATCCACACGCCGTCCATCCTCATTGGAGAATTTGATCCTTCTACGATAGCAGTCGATGATGGCATCCACGGAGAATAACCAGTTGATGCCTAGAATGACATTGTATTGCTAAATTTGCAATGAAATGTCTCCACTGGACTGATGCGGTCCCAACATCAGTCTATATCCCCAGAAAAAGTAAGATACGTTGGTCTGACCCCCAACTGGTGTTCTCAACACTAGGGGCACAAAAAGTCTCTCAGCATCCAGACCCAGAGCATGGGCTAATTCGGGCGTAAAAAAAGAGTACGAAGCTCTCGAATCAAACAAGGCAGAAACAAGAGTGCTGAATAAACTGATCGTACCTCGAACAACCTCTGGTCCCGCTAGAGCTACTAACTCTATGGTGTGTAACTGTCCATGCCCAGCTCCTCTACCTCACTGCTATCGACCACCTCCCCGACCACGCCCTGATCGAGGTCCCAGAGGAGCACCCTGGTGTCAGCCTCCTCCCGCAAGGTCGTCCCTCAGAGGGCCATGGACCTACTGCTGCTGCTGGAAAGGCCTCGCCGGCAACAGATGCTGCTGAGGTGGGTGCTGAAACTGCCCACCTCCGCCATGTGGAGCTCGAGTCGGACACCTGATCTGGACATGCCCGAAAACTCCATAAGAGAAACACTTTGGTCCTAGCCCTGTGGAAAAGGGGCGAGGGTTAGAAGCTCGGAACTGGAACTGATGAGGCCTAATCCCTGCTTGTTGAAATCTGGAAGGCCCTGTCGCTGGAGACCTTCTTCTGACTTCTTTCCCCTTTGATGAACTTAGTTGGTTCCCTTCTCATGGTGTGCCTCCCTTCGAGTGAATCCTCTATAATATCTCATCCTTCTTTTGTACTGCTAGGTACGTCAGAAGAGTAAAGGGAGTGACATCGTACTAAAGAGAAGGACGAAGTGCCTCCTCTAACCATCTTGCCCGAGACTCCTCATCTGGAAAGAGATCCGGGGAAAAGCGCAAGAGATCTTTGAACTTGATCCCCAGCTCCCTCACTGACATGATTCCCTGTTGAAGGGAGAGAAACTCCTGTCTCTTCTCAGCCTTCACCGTAGAGGAGAGGAACTCCTCAAGAAATTTCTTCTCGAAACTCGCCCATGAAACTTCTGCCTCTGTCTTCTCTCCCAGGAAAAGAGTCCACCACTGACGTGCTACTCCTCTCAGCTAACTGAAGGCCAATGAAACCTATTACTCCCTCAAATCACGGATCAAAGAGATGGTGATGGCTAGCTCCTCGAGCCATACCTCTATCACTGAGTCAGAAACACTGCCCTTGTACTTATTGAGGGTTTGTCATTGGAAGGATCACAGAGTCCTTTGCCACAAGTCATCCTCCTCATCTCAGACAACCCTCTTCTAGTCAATTGCCTCGATCCGTTGGGCCTCAACCTCCCTAGTCGCTCGTGGATAACGTCCGGGTGCCATAACTGCAAGGTAAACAATGAATGCCTAAGCCAGAGTAGCAAGGGAATTATTATTATTATAAAAATTTTCTCCCCAAGGTGACCCAAATCAATTAAAAACACAATAAGTATGATGCATGTACCTTCCCTAGGGTCTCTACCCTGCAATAAATGTAGTCTCACTTGGTCGTTTGATAAGCTCAGAGTCTTTGCATCGGATCACGGGGGGCCCTAAAATCCCGTGTCCTAGCCGGTCCTCCCTAGTCTATTTCAGGAACCAAGATCACCTAACATTGTTTCCCTACCATCCCATGCAATCCTCACTGTGACTTAATCCAAACTCCATCCTATCCCTCAAACTTTCCTCTGATACCATTCTGTCATGACCTTCCATCACCAAAAGGAGGGAAGGGACAACAGATTTCCAAGACCTTCCTTCTTTAAGTTGAAGGAGAGATAATGACCCCCAAGTCCCGCCTCCAGTAGGCCCCGGAGTGGAAACTAGCACCAAGGGTATAACATTTTCACAATATGGGAGGAATTACCCTTTTTAGTTAACCAAGATTGGGAGAAATAATGAGTCAACACCAAACACCACAGTATAGAAAACTCAAGGTAAAAACCAAACTACATGCATGTTTTAATAATAAAACTGAACAAAGTACAAGGAATCCAAAGTACAATACCCAACAGGAAAGGAAAAAGGTTAAGTAGAACCCAACAGTGACCAATAACAACTCCAACCTCCAGACTAGTAAGGTCCCACACGGCCTCCGAAGCCCTCCTGGAAACCTGAAAGTAAACGTAGGGTGAGCATACAAAGTATACTCAGTAGGAAAACCTAAAGCTCTTGTGCACAAGTGGGGAGACGTCCTAAAGTACCGTGAAAAGTAGAAGAAACATCATCTATCATGGAATATATCCATCCCACCTCACCGGCCATGCTCACCAAATAACACAAGTAGTAAGATAATAGTAAAGAACAAAACATTTGGGTACCCCGCACCACCATTTCCCCCACTAGCTAGCTGCTCATCCCTAACAGAAAACGTCCTGACGCTACCACATTCTTCCTACCCGCACACACATGGGACTCAACACCATCCACATCCCTGCCCACACACACCTGGGCCTCACAACCACACATCCCCGCCCGCACACACCTGGGACTCACAACCATCCATCCCTGCCCGCACACACCTGGGCCTCATCCTGAAGAAACCTGGGAAAACAAACCTACCCAAAGAGTCCTAATCTAACAACACACCAATTGAAACCTACCTGAAGAGTCTTGGGTGTAAGGTCACCTCCATCCATCACAGCCGAGGGAATAGGGAGCAAGAAGGAGAGTAACTAGGGGGAAACACCCTTCCCCATGAGATGGGGTGTCTGAAACTAAGTTCCCAATGCGGGTGGGGTGCGACTAAACACAAAACATACAGTTACACATATATGCCAGCACATAGCCCAAGATATGTCTCCCCAACCGATATAAGTGGGTTACCAAGAACTGCTACCTCAGAAAATAGGCACACAATAAACAGTTCCCAGTTTCCCTATTCAAGTTATCATTTCATAACAGTTCAGTATGAGTTAATCCCTTCAATACTGGGAAACTAACAGGCACATTCATAGATGAAACAACAAAAATTAGGAAGGAAAAACATCAGGTAATTTAAGCATTCACACCCAGTTCTCTTGTAAAGTCACAATAACTAGGGATCAAGTGAGATACCTCGAAGTAATGGAAACAAAACAAACCCCGAGACACACCCCCATGTCCCCAAAATCCAGGAGACAATGATTTCTCAACAATAGAGGATCCCACCTGAATTCGTGTCACAACAGAGAAACCACAGAACCTCAGATTCACAACCAGTGAAAGTATAACAACAGGGGATCCCATCCCCACCCATATCACCCCAACAATCTAAGCCCCCATCCAAGAAAACCATAAAGTCACCCACAATTGGTTGTGAAAGAAAATAACCAAACCACTACCACCAACACAAGGCAGGCCCTTGTGGGTATTTTCAGATTTAAAAGATTTAACACACTCCATGGTTTCAATTCCACTGGGTTTTATCCAAAGTTATCATAGAAAAGGTTTGATCCTGGTGCTTTCAATTTATTTAACTGAGTATACGTAATTAACCAATTCCATGTTACATTTATTTAAACATTTAGGAGCACCAAGGTTCATTAGTGCACAGAGAAAGACCACCAATGACCATGATTTTCAGTGAGCATAGGACCATATAATTCACAACACATATCAACATAAAAGAGTACAACAGAACATCGATCACAGCCCCCCTTTCCTTCTTTAGAGGTCCATTCATTATCTTAATTAAGTTTGGTTTCATCAATTTCCACAGAGAAAAAAGCATACCCACCCCACATGATGCACAGAAAAGAGAGACGAAGGAGAAAATCCCTACTTGATTGATCAAGGATCAACGTTAAGTCCTCGCATGGAAAATGGAAATTAGGAGTAACAGGAACTCCATGGAATGCGATCAAGGAAAACTTTTCAGGGATACAACTCTTCGGGAGGAAGGGTATTCCGAGTGCAGGGTGATATAGAAAAAGTAAACTAGGGAGAAGAGAACCTTTAGGTTATAAAGGATGAGATACAGCATCCCCGGGATAGTTAAGATATGGAGAAAAACTCGAAACCGCGGAAGAATCGAGATCATGGGTTGACCATGCGGCTGGCCACCCTACACGTCCAACTTAAAAGGTCCCCACCTATCGGGGTAGTTAAAACCAATGCACACCTCCTTAACTAAGGAAGGACTCCTCATAGGATGCGGTAGAGGTGTTTCTAAAAACGCAATTAAAGGGCATGACCAAAATTCATTTTTTCCATTTAAGGAGGCTACCTCACCAATAATTTAATTAAACACCATTAATGGGCTTTAAAACAGGCTTAAAGGGGTCAAAACATGGTTTACAAACCAATTCGTGCAAAAAGGAGGCGCTACTTGAAAACCCATGGAGAGGTCACCGGTAGGATGAGGCCACTGGTAGGCCGAGCTACCGGTAGGATAAGGCCACCGGTAGGATGAGATACCGGTAGGCCGAGGCCACCAGTAGGTAGAGATACCAGTAGGCCGAGGCGACCAGTAGGCCGAGGCCACCGGTAGGCCGAGGATACTGTTAGGAAAGCTTCACCGAGAAGCTGGGATGGCCTTCCAGACCACCCAGAACACCCCAAACATCAGATTTTCACCAAGTAATGGACCCCAAAACCCCGGGCCATTACAGGTGAGAATCATAATCTTGAACAATGAGACATGATATAACATGATAGTATAAAGGCAACATGTGAATATGAAAAAAACATAAAACATGACATCATAAGAATAAGTCAAGGATAACTTCCAAGAAATCATAACATAGTGTTCTTAGAATAACCTCCCATACACCATACATAGGATATCATGAGATAAAAAGATTAACCAATGCATTGGAGGTATATATAATTCTGAGCCCACCCATCACATTCATATAATGTACATGCATAAGTGTTCTACATAGATCATACGTCATGATGATGCCTTTTTTCACTTTCATTACTATAATTAAGGAGTGTGAGTTACATATATGGAAGTCACCATTAAATTAAGGATAGGTACATCTAGTTTAATACCATTGATTGTAAATGGGGATGAGTATTCACTACACAAATGTTTCGCATGGAAAATCACATGATAATTTTGACAGTATAACAGGGGTATATAAAGGTTGATGGGAGGGTTTAATGAGATTGAAAGGGGTCTATAATCACATGAAAATAATAATGATATTAAGAGGTATATGTAAAAACTTATTCAAACATGAATAATTTAATATCAAAGGGAATAATATAAAGAAGGTGCTTGAATAAAGGGGAAAGGAGAGTATCTATTCCCTTGAGAGAGTTCTTCTAAAATATTGGTAAGAGAATCTTAAGAGATTGGGTGAACCTTGGGAGGGAATTATATAGGTAAGGGAATAGTAAAATATTTCTCAAAGGGTTTTAAGTGAAGAGTAATGGTATTTTGGGTGGGTTTATATATAAAAAAGAGGATATTTCTTTATTAATATCCAAGATTAGGTTTTGGACTCCATGTGGTAAAGAAATCCAAACAAAAAACCTTCCAATGGGTTTTACCCATGGTTTCTACCAAATAAGAGTGGATTTAATTATTTTATAATTCTAATAGCCTGAATCCATAAAATAACACCTTGGGTGATATGGAATTGAGTCATATTTATAAATAATTGATTTTAAAACCTTAAAATATAATATAGATTTTGGAGGTTTCATTAAGGGTTTATAAAACCAATCAAATAAATTGAAAAAATTATTTTTAAGGGGAAACATAATTTTGGTTGCGAATACTCTTTATAACATTTATTACATTACTTTTTGGATTTTATGATTCCATAATACATATCATATATTTATACTGTATTTAATTTTTAACAAAAAATTTGATTGTCTCTGAAAATTTTGAAAAATTCATCATTTGAGAATTTAGATGTTATGATTTCAAAAATAGTATTTATTTTATCAAAAATTTTTCTATTAATTTTGATAATTTATAATTTTAAATTAATAATCCCTATTTATTGAAAATACTAGTTTTTGTGATAATAACAATTTTCTAACCCTTATAAAAATTACATTTGACTTAGTAAATTTATATTATCATATATATTTAATAAATATTATTTAATAATAATTTTATATTAAAATATAATTTATTTGAAAAATCCTTGAATTCATCAAAAATATTTTCTTTATTGAAACTATATATTTCCCAAAAAATACAATTTGTGTTTCATCGTATCAAAATATTTTTTTTTCTAAATCTTTATCTAATTATTGAAATGTACTAATAAAAAGGAATAAATATAATCATTATTTTATTAAAGGGAAAATATAAAAAAATCATATTGTTAGGGTCTACACACATATCCTTTTATTACACTAGTGTATTCCCTAAGGCTAAGGTGTGTGATAGTGAGATTTTTTTGGGGCAGTACAATGAACAATGTTTGGGTCATGATTTAGATGAGCTTGAACTTCTCCTATAATTGGTTTTTCTCTTTATTTAGTTATTGAATATAGGATTGGGTTTTATCAAGGGAAAATCTCAATGATGCTATATCCCACTGAAGCTATGATAAATGGGCTCCAAAGGGTATGGACCTACTAGTCGAGGCCATCACTTCTTCCATACATGTTAATTTGTCTTTATCATAACCCTTAATATTATAATTTTAATGGTCACTATATAATGGATATATTATAAATGATTATGATACTAAATGATCTTTTAAACCTGACAGGATATAACTTATAATGGTCCAAAATGACCAAAGTAGTTCATGTGTTTTCTAAAACTTCATTTCTTAATAAGGAATTTACCCATTTAAAAAATGGAATTTCATTTATAAAAGTTCAGGTCATTACACACTATATAGTGTGGGGTAAACATAATTTACTTTTATTTCCAGTGGAAAGGGTTCCCATATTATTTAAGCTATCCTACCCTAGAACTAGTGTTCCCATGACCAAAGTAACACAAGGATGAGAAAGAAATGAGCATAACCACAGATAAACATAAACAATGAATAGCGATCAATACATCAATCACAAATCATATCAAATAAGTCACCATTAACTCTATCTCCCTATCAAGAAACAATAAAAATTTCATATCCATTACACTATACACAATATAAAGTGTTCTTTTAGAGAAAAAATACATGTCAAACCAAGTTAAATAGGGTTCAAGAGGAGCTTGTAAACACACACACATATTTGGAAATCTGATAAAAGTTCCAAATAAGTCTTTTAATTTTTTTTCAACCAATAGATAAAACCCCCATTTTCTAGTTGAAATCACAAACACACACACACACACACACCTATTCATCATGTTTCACAAATGCACATATTCTCATGTGAATTTGTACACATAAATATATATATATATATATATGTGTAACCATGTATATATGTAAAACCATCACACACACACACACATATATCAATATACATTTTATAAAAACCTATATTTTTCTTCGAAATTTAATTTTGATATACCTTACCAATACTAGGAATTTCAAAGTTCTATTCAAAAATTTATTTCAAAATATTTTCTATAAAAAATTATAAACATGTCCATTTAAAAACCCCTTGTAGGAATCAATCCAATTTTTACTTAATGCCTTAAAAGGGCCATTTTTTTTGTAATTATTTTCAAAACCCAAATTGGGTCAAACCATTTTTAAATATCTCAATTTAATTAAAAAATTCGCTTCAAATTTTTTTCAATACTTGGAATTTCAATTAAATTAAGAAAACCTTGAAACATTTAAAAAACATTATTTAACATTCAAAAATAGGCATAATTAATTAGATAAATAATTTGAAACTCCAATAAATAAAGGGTAATAAAATTTAAATCTCAAATATTGGAAACCTACCTGAAACTGATGATACATGAGTTGGAATGTGTCATTTTCAATAGAGGACACCCAAAAGGGGAAGAAGGAACCCACATAAACTATAAAAATCAAAGAAACCACAAAAAAACTGACCAAATCCACACCCTATGGTTCTTACAAGAGAGATAAAATGACATGGAAGAGATACATATCAAGTAAAGAGATAGGATAAAGAAGTAGAGACCATACCTAGGAGGAATTAGCCAAGAACCATGAATTATCAACAAAGAAACATAGTGGAGAGGGATATCCAGGATATGGAGAGGCATGACCATGGGGTAGATCGGCCAAGGGAGAGGTGTGGTCTGGGAGAATAAAAATAAATGAGGTTGAGAAAAAAATAATTAAAAAGAAATAAAAAATTAGGTCCAGCGCATGGTTTAACCACACAGTTTAATAATCCATGAAACAACCATGCTTCTTATAATGGGATCTTAAAATACCTCACATAGTTACTCCTACATGTTCTCATGGTTTAATAAACCATTAAAATACCATTCCATATTACTCTATCCAAGACATACTTGATACACATGGTTATTGTACGGTTTTAAAAACCATACTTGCTAACTGTTCTTCACATTAAAATCTCCAAAATTTCAAAATTTTCACTTTGAAATTCCTAAAATCTCGTTATGACTCAAAATAATAACAAATAATATTAAATAAATTAATTAATAAATCATGGGGGGGGGGTGGAAATTCTACCCACCATAAATCTTTATTCTCCTAGAAATCCATTAACCTAGGATAAAAACAACTAAATATAAAAATTATAACACCTTATAAGAAAGGTAGAAGGGTTAGAAAACTATAACCGACCTTGAATAGAATGGAAAACCAATAATAACTATTCCTCCAAATCAATGAGATGAAACCTTGAACAAAAATTAACATCTCTAAGTGGAATCCAACCATCAACGAGTGACATAAGGTCTAACAAACACTGATATCTATTATGGTACCTCCACCATTTAAATTTTATTTTAAATAGTGTTTTAACACACACACACACAAAAACTCTAAGGGACACTACAAAAAAAATAACACTTCTACTGAACACTCAAAGAAACTGCAACACCTCTATCAAACATACCAATCCAAAAGAGGAGATACTAAAAAAACTCTTGATATATGAAATAACATGGTCCTTACACCTGATTCACCATAATAAAATGAGTAAACTAAGACTTCAAATATGGAACACCATCTTATGATGAGACTAAAAGAATCATCACTCTCAAGTGATCAACTGTCTGAAGTCCACTCATCCTAGTTACCCAAGCACCGACCCAAAATCACCCAAGCCCAACCCATCCATGAAAAACTCCCAATTCACCATCCCCAAAACATAACTCATAGAAAACATGATCATCATCAAGGAATAATCAATAAAAATAATTAACATCCCATAATCATTATCATTGAATCACCCACAACACACCCAAATCAATGATACCTCAAAGGATCTCACTATCTCGAAATCCACAAAAAATAAACAAATATTACTAAGAATCATCCCCATAATATAAGGTACAAAAATTTCTACAAAAAACCTAGGTTACCATGAAAAAAGAAGGGCATGATTCTGGAAACCATGATCCAAATCCAAGAGAAAGAAATAATCTAGACTTACCACTTGATTTTGAGTCTCATTAGGGCCACCAACTAGAGAAACTATGCTTAATAAGGAAAGTATTTACCTGAAGGTTCTTCCAAAAAACAACTTATCCATTCTTTCCATGATTTATCTAAGAGGAATAATTTAAATAAAAAAAAACATGAACTCAACTAGTTAATTTATCAAATGCTCATCCAAGTAGTCCCATATAACCAAGAGACAAATACATAATCAAAAAACCAATAAAACATGATACACCACGAAACCCCATTTTACTTAAATTAATAAACTCCCACCAAAGTATTTTAAAATAAATTTTATTAAAACATATATTTAAAAGAAACTTTTAATAAAACACCCCATTCCATTTAGAAAGACCACCCCCATTTTTTTTAAAATTTAAAACTCATTTATAAAAATATTATCTTTCTAAAATTTCAAACTCCAATTTTTAAAAAGAAACCCATATTTCATTTTCAAAACAATATCCTCAGATTTACTTTTTAAAATAAATGAAAAACATTATTTTTAAACATTTTATTAATTTTTTTAAAAAACTAAGACTTTATAAAGTTTCCATTTTTCCTCAAAACATTTTTTATAAAATGCACACAATTTAAAACACATCATAAGTACAAACAACACATCAACATATCACAAGACTTCTTTAAGTTTACCCCCATCACTGGGCATCACCCAAGGCAGCCTAAATATAAAAACCAAATGGGATACTTAATATTTATTGACCAAACCACATGGTTTGAGGGAATACTGTCCATCCAAACAATAATTTCTAAGATATATCAAGACTAAGCATTTGGTCACTGCTTGGTTTTTCAGGCTTTACAAACCATCCTCATACCAACAATATCATTTTTTTCTACCCCAAAATCCAATCTGACCCCCAAATAAACTCAATCATGATGATGAGGATCAATAAATGATAAAATATAATCGAATAAAGTTTCTACCTAAAAATTCAAATCCCGACCACCCATAATGACTCAAGAATAATCATGTTAAGTGGTGATCAAAAACCACTGCTGGAAATCTAACCTTTCCCAACAGTTTCAAACCATTGGGATAGGCCCTGAAATCATTGGGATAGTCTATCCCAACAGTTTCATTAACCATTAGAAAGTGGGCCATTGTGGTAGCCCTATAATAATAGTTCACATTGAACTGTTGGTATATCAAGGTCAGATTTCAATATTCCCACGGTTCATTGTGAACCGTTGGGATAAATTTATGCCAACGGTTTTAACCTTTTGGGACATCTCTATTCCAATGGTTTAAAATGTTGGTATATCTCTCTACTAACGGTTTCTGCAGGTGATGGATTTATGTTGTTCCAATAGTTTAGCTTGAACCATTGGGATAGAGTTATACTAAATCAGTACCAATGGTTATGAACTGTAGGCCTATTCCAGGATGCAGAAATTATATAGAGGTATACCAACGGTTTTGAAACCATTCGTATATACCCACACTCAATTTTAGGTACAACAACCTGCTATCAAATATATTTCACACAGAAATCACACTACCGCCACCTGCAACCTTCAATAAAAAAACACTACAAAAATAGAAAACACACTACAAACTTGAAACTTGCAATCAGGGTTATCCCAGCCAATTTGATTTCCCAAGACCATTGATGAAAATGTTTCCCTATTAAAAAAACTATCAAATAACATAAAATTCAGAACAGATAAACAAATGATAAATTAGAAGAACTCCTATCAGAAAAATTAGAACACCTAGCAGGAGAGGGAGTGATCTAGTGGGCCGAGCATGATTAATGAAACAACACCGTGCCAAACCCACTAGAACGGTTAGATCTGGGTGGATCTACAACTAATTTCAGATCACTAATTACAAACCCAACTGCTTCTCTTTTCCCCTTGATCAGTAGTGAACCATCATTGGATGAAACATTATCCCCCTAAAAAAATAGCTGACTAATGGGCCCAATTTCAGTATTGAACATTAATTCACGAGCATCGATTAACTCAATCTCAGAAAAACAAGCAGTGCAAACCTGACCTGAACTGAAGTAGCACTGATACCCCCACTCTTTGAAGTGGAAGCGAACCTGAAATAGCAGAGATCAATCAACAGTGGCCTACACCTACTTCAGGCCCGGTTCAGTAACCACTACTGATAGCCTCCAAGCAGCACAAACAAAGGATAATCTAGAGATTTTCATCAAATCTGGAACATGCTTGACTGACCAGATCCAAACTCCTCCATGCTCGCTAGCATCACTCAAATCATCCAACTCTTGATCCAAGAACCAGCTTCTACAAACTCAACCACCAGCCTCCTGGGAACCCAAAATCATACCAGACAATCATGGAACAAACCTCATAGTGACATACCCAAATTTAAGTAGTAGAACACATGAACAACCCACAAGTGACCTAGATTGTAGTGGCGAACACCAAGCGAGTCCCGATCAATGAACAAACTGTGAGCAACTTGGTTTTCCATTCCTAGTTCTAACATCATCGTAACATGATCTCAGATTTCAATGTTTCGGGATGAGTGTAAACCCTCAAGAGTAGCAGATGAATAGTTGAGCTAGAATTGAACCCGAGATAACAACATGAAGCTCTAAAAAAATAGGATGTTTTAGAGGAGCTGGTGAGGCACAACCAAAGGAGGCGTCATCGACTCTATAGACATTGAAACTCTATTTCCATAGGATCATAATAATTGGATGATACTATATTATGTTTGACTTCCCATGACATCTATGAATTTACTATTGTGCCTAATAGTATTTGATTTCTTAGGATGCCTGGGAATTGGTTGTGGGCTTGCTGCAATATTTCCTAGGGCCATTACCCTAGGAAAAAGTGCTTAAACATACTACTTTGATATTGGATTTCCCTAAGAGTATGGGAATTGGTTTCAAATGATATACTAGTTGGAACGGTTTCACGACATGCTCAGAGACACTTCAGCACTAGACGAGGTAGGTGTGGTTGATCATAAGTGTCACATTAGAGCCTGAGGATCAATAGTGATTTATTTATTTATATTAAATAGTTTATAAATTTATTTATCAAAGAATATCACATGTAGCAACACACATTTACTATTTATGTATCAAACTATATTAGTGGTTTCATACTATGTTGTACTCTCATCTTGCTCAGGAGGCCATGACACTTTGGTCCCTGAGAAGAATTGTTACTTGCATATAGGATCAAATTGGGTAAAATACCACTATTACATGATAATGATAGAGCAGTTAATATGGTTTGGTGATTGAGATGATGTGAGACTCAAGGATAGATTGGAGTCTCTTTTTCCTTTTATATTCATTTTTTGTATATGGGGTCAATCTGGTGGGTGACCCGTGTGTGTTAGTTTTTATGTATTTAATTTTAATTTAGTTATGTATTATCATGTGTGCTCTGATGTTTATATCATGAATGTTGATTGGTTTATTTTCATCTATTATTGTGCAATCTGATATGGGGTATAGTCTTCCAATGGTATGGCCCTAGAACCTCATTGTTAATTGTTATCCACTAGTGTATGGGAATGCATACCTAAGGTCCAGTGGTGACTCCTTGATTCAGGAACCACTCAGTGGATATGGACCAGGGGAAGGACATTACAAGGGAGAAAATACTCGAGAATTATTCAAGTACTCTTAGGGTTACACCTTAAAGCATATGGATAGGGTATACAAAAATGGGATCTAGGTATGATTTATTAGTAAGATCAAGGATGATCAAAAAAAAACTTAGTTTATGGTCTCATAACTTTTACCAAAGGTGGAAAACCCTTAAGGTCATATAGCCTAGAGTGTAGGGGTGTAATTTTTAAGGTCTTCTAGCAAGGAACAAGGGGATAAATGGAAAATAAATAAATAGGGGGAAATGAACTTAGCATGTTTTCATAGCCTATGGATTATTAGGAACACCTCAGGTATGAGTGCATAACTTTTAAAGTCATGGTGTTTGGACTAGCATATTTCTATAAAGATCCTGATCATGTACATAAGGATGGGAAATGCTACGGTGGGAAATAATTACTTATGTGAATTTAGTATGTCCTTATCACCTAAGAAAAAACAAGTGAACCTCTCACACAGATATAACTCATACTCGGAGGAAGGGGCATCATTTGAGAATTGGGTTGGGCAGGGGCTCGACTTGAGTGTGTCACAATACCTATGATCTAGGATGGAATGAAAATTGTGTTGGTCCAGGACATGATGTCTAGACATCACTATGTATCATGTATAGTGGGAATCAAGCCATACATTTTCCTAGAGGGCAGTGTGGTGGGAGTCTAATGTCATGTAGGGATTATCCTCTCAGGTGGGGATTAAGATATCACATAGTTTTAGTAAATTAAATAGGGATAACACTATATAACTTAACATATAATGGAAAGGAGGTCAAAAATTTATTTCAAAATACCCATAAAATCCTCCTTAAATGGAAATATACAAGATGAGGATTATGAAGTTAAGACATGCAAAGGTTAGGCCCATTTTGATGGTTCGATTCAAAATACACGAGACATGTTACTAGAAGGAGAAATTGATAGTAAAGTTAAATCCATGTAAAGTCAAGTTGAGGATAATCTTATAGGACCAAATATCGTGAATGATAAAAAAACTAGTCACATGCAAAAAAACAGAAAGTACCCTCCCATCTGGGGAAGGGAGCACACTTATAATGGTGGAATGAAATATGATGTGTGAAATAGGTATAATTATTTCTCAAGGACTAGAAATGGTGTGACATAGATATTTTTCCTTCAACAAGTGGTATTGAGAGCTCTTCTGATACTAATAGAACATGGTACCTGAATGCGTTTGGTCGGTTTTCTGTATACGAGTTGTTGTTTTCACTTAAAATGTTTTCCATTTCAAATAAAGGTGAGACACTTTGAGTGGTGTCAGGAAACCCACACCTCATATTGAGGTGGGGTTGACTCGTACACATCACATACGACCCCTGGATCATTGTTGTAAAGTATCAACACAATCTGAAAACGTTTGGTTGGTTTTCCATGTGCCAGTTGTTTACTTAAAATCATATCCATTTTAAACAAAAGAGAGATAGTTAGAGTGATACCGGACACACCGCGCCTCTTATTGAGGCGTGGTTCACTCTTACACGTCACATATGCCCCATGGATCATTTTCCTAAAGTTTAAATAGAATCCAAATGTGTTTTGTCAGTTTTTCGTATGTCAGCTGTTGTTTTCACTTAAAATGATGTCCATTTTAAACAAAAGAGAGACACTTTGAGTGGTGCTAGCTAAAACGAGCCTCAGATTGAGGAGGGGTTGACTCTTACACATCATATATGACCCATGGATTGTTTTCCTAAATTTTCAGCAGAATATGAATGCATTTGGTCAGTTTTCTGTATGTTAACTGTTGTTTTCACTTAAAATAATGTTCATTTTAAACAAAAGAAAGACACTTTAGTGGTGCCGGCCACACGGTGATTCTTATTGAGTTGGGGTTGACTCAAACACATCACATAAGACCCATGGATCATTGTACTAATGTTTCAATAGAATCTGAATGCATTTTGTCATTTTTCTGTATGTAAGTTGTTGTTTTCACTTAAAATGATGTCCATTTTAAATAAAAGAGAGACACTTTGAGTGGTTTCGACCACACCACAACTAGGATTGAGGTGGGGTTGACTCATACATGTCAAAAATGACCCATGGGTCGTTTTACTAAAGTATCAACACAATCCGAATGCGTTTGGTCAGTTTTCTGTATGCTAGTTGTTGTTTTCAGTTAAAATCCTGTCCATTTCAAATAAAAGTGAGACAGTTTGAGTGGTGTTGGCCACACCAACCCTCTAATTGAGAGGTTGTTGACTCATAAAATTCATATATTACCCATGTATTGTTTTCCTAATTTTTAAAAAGAATCATAATGCCTTTGGTCGGTTTTCCGTATGTCAGTTGTTGTATTCACTTAAAATGATGTCCTTTTAAAACAAAAGAGAGACACTTTGAGTGGTGTCGGCCACACCGCGCCTCAGATTGAGGAAGGGTTGACTCATACACATCACATATGACCCATTGATCATTGTCCTAAATTTTCAATAGAATCCGAATGCATTTGGTCAGTTTTCCTTATGTCAATTGTTGTTTTCACTTAAAATGATGTTCATTTTAAACAAAAGAGAGACACTTTGAGTGGTTCCAGACACACCACACTTTGTATTGAGGAGGGGTTGACTCGTACACATCACATATGGCCCATGGATCGTTTTATTAAAGTTTCAATAGAATCCGAATGCGTTTGGTCAGTTTTCCGTATGTCAGTTGTTGTTTTCACTTAAAATGATGTCTATTTTAAACAAAAGAGAGACACTTTGAGTGGTTTCAGACACACCGCACCTTGTATTAAGGCGGCGTGGACTCTTACACATCAAAAATGACCCATGGATCGTTTTCCTAAAGTATCAACATAATCATAATGCCTTTGGTCAGTTCTCTGTATTCCAGTTGTTGTTTTCACTTAAAATCATGTCCATTTCAAATAAAAGTGAGACGGTTTGAGTGGTTTCAGACACACCGACCCTATGATTGAGGCGGGGTTGACTCTTACAAGTCACATATGACCCATGGATCGTTTTCTTAAAGTTTCAACATAATAATAATGCCTTTGTTCAGTTTTCCGTATGTTAGTTGTTGTATTCACTTAAAATGATGTCCTTTTGAAACAAAAGAGAGATACTTTGAGTGGTGCCAGCCACACCGCACCTTGGATTGAGGTGGGGTTTACTCATATACGTAAAAAATGACCCATGGATCGTTTTACTAAAGTATAAACACAATCCTAATGCATTTGGTCAGTTTTCCGTATGCCAGTTTCTTTTACTTAAAAGAGTATCCATTTCAAACAAAAGAAAGACACTTTGAGTGGTATCGGTCACACCATTCCTTGGATTGATGTGAGGTTGACTCGTACATGTCAAAAATGACCCATGTATCATTTTGTTGAAGTATCAACACAATCCGAATGCGTTTGGTCGGTTTTCCATATGCCAGTTGTTGTTTTCACTTAAATTGTTGTCCATTTCAAATAAAAGTGAAACAATTTGAGTAGTACCGGCCACACCGTGCCTCAGATTGAGTCGGGGTTGACTCTTAGACATCACAAATGACTCATGGATCTTTTTTCTAAAGTATCAACACAATCCGAATCCGTTTGGTTAGTTTTCCATATGTCAGTTGTTGTTTTCATTTAAAATGTTGTCCATTTCAAATAAAAGTGGGACACTTTGAGTGGTACCAGTCACACCATGCCTAAGTTTGAGGTAGGGTTGACTCGTACACATCACTTGGGAATTTTGAGTGCCTTCAAGTGTAGATTGAATATCTAGGTGAGTCTAATCCTCTTCCTTCTTCCTCTTTTCGATTAGGGTTTTCACTCTTCTCTCATCTTCTTCTGAAGATCTAAAACCCTCTTTTCCGTTGGGATTTAGGGTGAATCTTGAAGAGAGCTTAGATTGGGATCCAGGATCTAAGGAGGAGGGTTGGGGGGCTGTCCGGGGGGCTGTCCGAGGTCCAGGGAGGAGGGTGGGGGGGGGGGGGTTGTCTGGGGGGCTGTCTAGGGTCCAAGGAGGAGGGTGGGGGGGGGTGTCCGAGGTCTAGGAAGGAGGGTGAGTAATGTATCTAAAACTCTATCTAGGTATCATACATCGAATTTCGACAGGACTGTGAACCATTGTGGGGTGTCATCCTAGAGCAGGGCCAAATCACGACATTACCACGGCGTGATCACGGCGTGACCACGGCATGACCATGGCGTGACCACGACGTGTTGGCCCAGTCCAGCGACATCCATGGGGCAACATCTTCCAGCCAGGAGTGAAGGGATCGAAAGGAGGCAGGGAAACATTCCCGTCATCTCCTCCCTCCCCAATAACTATTGGTGGGTAATGTACCTAAAACTCTATCTAGGTATCATACATCGAATTCTGACAGGACTGCGAACCGCCGTAGGGTGTCGTCCTAGAGTAGGGCCAAATCACAACATTACCACGGCGTGACCGCAGCTTGTTGGCCCGGTCCAGCGACATCCGTGGGGAAGCATATTCCGACTAGGAGCGGGAGGAAGTGGGGAAACATTCCGGTCGTTGCCTCCCTCCCCATTAACTATGGGTGAGTAATGTATCTAAAACTCTATCTAGGCATCATACATCGAATTCCGACTGGACTGCGAACCGTTGTGGGGTGTTGTCCTGGAGCAGGGCCAAATCACAGCATGACCGCGACATGACCACGACATAACCGCGGCGTGAAAACAGCGTTACCGTAGTGTGACCGCAGTGTGAACGCGGAGTGTTGGCCCTGTCCAGCGACATCTGTGGGGCAGCATCTTCCAGCCAAGAGCAAAGGGAACAGGAGGAAGCGGCGAAACATTCCGTCCATCGCCTCCCTACCCATTAACTATGGGTGGTTAATGTATCTAAAACTACATCTAGGTATCATACATCAAATTACGACAGGACTGAGAACCGCTGTGGGGTGTCATCCTAGAGTAGGGCCAAATCACGGAATTACCGCGGCCTAACCGCGGCGTGACCGCGGTGTGACCTCGGCGTGACTGCTGCATGACTATGGCGTGACTGCAGTGTGACCACGGTGTGACCGAACCACAGTGTGACCGTGGCGTGACCGCAGAGTGACCACAGCGTGGCCACAGTGTGACTGCGGTGTGACCGCGGCGTGATCGTGGCATGACCGTGGCATGACTGTGTCATGACCACGACGTGACCATGGCATGACCGCGGCGTGATCGCAGCGTGTTAGCCCGGTCCAGCAACATCCATGGGGCAATATCTTTCATCCAGGATTCCAAATAAATCCTATGTAGTTATCCTTCACATTATAGAAACTGATCTTATGTTTTAAAAAACAGACTCTTGATTCAGGATTGTGGTATGATAAAGATATATATTTTATATTTGTTGTTTTTAAAAGTGGTTTTATTATAAAAACATGACTTTATTTATCAAATAAAACAATTATATTTAAGAAAACTTATTCAAGATATGCAATTCAATATAATTAATCAAAATTAAGAAAGAAGCTAAATTCAATTTAAATCATTCTTAAATTAAAGAGGCTACGAGATGGACTCTACCTCAAGGTAGAACCAAGCCATCCACTTCAGCTCTTGGAGCTTTATAACTAAAATCTGCTGCTCCTCCACTGGGTATACGCACCTTCACACACATGAAAGGACACCTAGCCCCTATGCACACACCTGCATGGCCATGAGCATGTGCAAGGGGATCCTTGCACATATGATTATATGCATATATCAATCTCTACTCACCTGCGTATGAATTTATATATATATATATATATATATATACATGGGAACACCTAGCCCTATATGTGCATAATCACTGCCATGGGTGACTATACACGTAACGGGGGAACCCACATACATATACTTACTTACCTATGCACACGCAGGCGAGTCGCCCTTGACTTGGCGATTCCAAACCAATGAGAAGGGATCAACACACTACAAAAAGGATATTAAGAACCTTAAAACACATAATGGATGCTACACAACCAATGAGAAACCAACCAATAGCATTAAAGCCTTACCTAGATTCGAAGTAGAGAACCAAATCCACACGAATCAACATGAAACGATCCAACGCCCTACCAAAAACATAATATGGAGTCAAAAACACTAAATACCCAAATACATGAGGTACGAGACAAGTAGTAACCATATAATCTTACCATGGATCAAAGCCGGTGGACTGAATCAATTTGAACTCCTTCTGGTCCCCTTCAAAAAATATAACTACCCTCTGTCCATAGAAAGCAGTCAAAGATCTAAGTGACCAATGTGGTAAAGAAAATAAAATAAAAACTAAACTAAAACATACCTGTCACCACCCAACATATAAGTACCACAACGCCCCATGGGTAAAATCATGTTCCTGGAAGCAAAGGGGAAACAGATCAATGTTTCAAAATGATACTATCAAATAGTAAATTCCTATTAATTAACAATTAATCTTCCTATTAATGGTATATAATCAATTTGGCCCGAGTTTCAACTTAGTTTGGTTTTGTTTGAAATAATGGATAAGGTCTTATTATTCATTGTTTTTATGTTTACACTTGAGATATTTATTTAAAAATGATGCATATATTTGGCATTATTATTTATCGTTTTAGTTCTTAGCCTGTTTCCATGGGGCCTGTCTACATGAATACTTCTTGTAATGTAGGGTTTAGTTGACATTTATTCACTTTAATGCGATTTATGTCTCTAACAATGAGGATTTAGATCAAGTAAAATATTCCTAAGAGGATTGGGCCTTGTAGTGATAGGTGTGGCAATTGTACGTCTAGAGTTTGATGAGGAAATACTTATGAGGATGGATTGGAATCTTGGTAGGTTCTTAGAGTGGGATGGTCCCTCTGTGTATATAAAATGTATTATAAAAGGTTTTACACCATTTAATGATTCAAGAGTTCAACTAAAGAGATGAAGGCTGAGATGCTAGTGTGGGTATTGGGTATTTTCAGACAGATTGGCATTATAATGCCAAGATTCTTGGTGTGATTTAGCTTAGGATGGAACCTGGTTAGTGGGGATGGGTTATAATACATGATTTTGATGAGGTTCTTGATAGGATTATTGAGAATATAATGTAGATTGGTTCGACATGGTGTGCTTTTATGACTAGGACAATCATAAGGTGAATAGTCCTCTTTGTCTAGTTGGATGATGAGATGTGCATCAAGGCATGGGATAATCCTCGAGAGATGAGTCTAGACTATGTGACTGAGATGATAGATCGGGATAGGTTTGATAGGATTGGGTGAGTGGACAACCCATGAGAGGATGATACGATGTATGGAGACACTTGGAGACACTTGGGGTTATTTATTCTATCTCATGGAGACACTTGGGGTTATTTCATGACTCCAACATACTCCAGAAATGTTCCCACACAATGTTTTAGAAAAACAATTCCATCTCATGGAAGACCCCAAGGATCCTATATCTTCTAATGTTTCCTCACACTCTCACCTCATGGTATTACAATATACAAGTGATCTATGTCAACTAGTCAGGATATCATCACTACCCTTCGTCTGTAGAAAGAAGGAAAATACCTAAGTGGCCAATGTGAAAAGGAAAATAAAATAAAAACTAAACAAAAAAATACATGTATCCTGTGACTATACATGTCACTGCCCAATATATAATAACAACACCGCCCCATGGGTCAAATCATGTTCTTGCAAGCAGGGGGAAAATAGTTCCATTTAATAATCTCTTTATTTTTCATTATGTTCTTTATATAGAACGTTGTTGGAAACACCATACTAGTACACTTAGACATTGAATATGCACCTATGATACATTAGTTGAGTTGAAGATTGTGCACATAACACTCTTCACTATGGAAATAACCTCATAGGTACCACAATCAATGTTTAGTAGTTGATCCTACTCTTGAACCTGATTGGGCACCAGTCCATGAACCAGATTGTCTACATGGTCATGAGGGTGTAAACCATTTCATTATATTATACTATGAATAAAGGTGTTGCTATCTTTTCTACCATCAATGGTAATTTCTCAAGGCTTGAGTTCCAATCGACTTCATTTCCTAAGTTAATGGCCCCTTAACTATCCGTAGATGTCAAGGGGTGTCTCCCATGGGTGTCTTGTGGTGTGTAGTGTCTATCTATGATTTCTTTGGGGCTTCTGTATTGTGGGGAATGTGTATTGCATGTTTAGTTTAATAAATACATTGGTCAATTGGAAAATACACCCATAGTCAATAGATATATACCCACTTTTGATATAGAATACCATCCAAATAACCAAATCGAAAATCCGAGACCAACATTTTACTTTACCAATTCCAATTACATAATATATACAACACCAACTTATGTTTTATGAACCAATCAATTAAAGGGAAATAAACTCCTCACCATAACCCATAAAATCTCATATAGCATCACTCACCTCCAATTAACCCACATCGTTGCACATCTTAATAACGATACAACCTCATAACATATATATCATGATTAGAAAAAATCCAACACAATATAAGGTCTAATAGGAGTCTATAGAGGAAAATATGAGGTTTTTAAAAAATCATGAACTTTTTATTGAATGCACTGTTCGAATGAATGGAATAAAACCTGTGAATCTAACCCTACATTTCTGGAAGACTCTATTTTGAAAAAAATCAAAATTTAACCAATAATTCACCACACCATGAGTTGGTTACTAACCAAAAATCTAGAAAATGAACGATTAATATGAATGGTTATCCTAACTATGAAACTAACAATGCATTCCTTGTTGCCCTATTTTTTAAAAAATAAGACTAATTCTTATATGGAAATACCGATCAAGAACCCTGGCGGGAGGAGAGGGAGCTGTGAGGGGGGGGAGGTCCCGCGGGGTGTTCAGCCATGGGGGGTCTCGTGCACAACTGGATAGGGGGTCAGGGGACATCAGAGGAGGAGATTGAGCCAAGAGGGGATGGGGATGTCTCCAGGAGTGGGAGACGAGATGGGAGGGGGGAATGTCATTGGGATCCGAGAGGGGAGGGGGACGTCGTCATCAGAGAGGGAGCTGAGAGGGGAAGGGGAACACTGTCGGAGGAGAGGGAGGGGGATGGGAGGTGGAGGTGGAGTCCGGGAGGAGATCGAGATCGGGGGGGGGGGGGGTCGGGAGGCGTAGGTCGAGGACGGTTCACCCGGTATGAGGATCCCTAAATTGGGTGTACGTTTTCCCTATGGTTAATAAAAATCGTAAGTAAAATTCGTAAGTAAAAATTTTATTTCCCAATGGTTTAAAAAAACCATTGGGAAAACCCAAAATATAACACCTTATACCAATGGTTTACTAGAACCGTTGGCAAAGGGTCTTTATCCCAACGGGTTTTTAAACCATTGGGAAATAAGTGTTGGAGGTCTGTTAATCCTATGTAAAGGTCACACTAATGCTGAGTGTTTGCGTGAATGAGGACCAGTGTATGTCAGTTTATGTTGAGTGTAAGAGTGAATTGAGTTTTTGAGTGATTCATCAAGAATAAAGTATGTGTCATTGGTTTTATAATAGGTTCCACCCAACACTTAGTGAATTACGATTATTGTTTCAAACTCAATAAAATTAATCTTTCAGTGAAAATGTAATATAAAAGTTAATTTTTCATAGATCCATTCTGCTTAAGGGTAATTTCATTTACCTTTATGAAAAAACATTCTATATAAGGGTAACTTCATTTAGCTTGACAAGGGTAAAACAAAATGATCCTTTTACAGATTGTTCTGTGTAAGGATTGTTGAAATAGTGGGTGACCTAGACCCAACTATTATGTGCTTTTTATTAACATATCGTGTATACAGTAAGCTATGCATGATGTCATCTTACCATTATAGTGTAGACTTTTCTGAGTTCATTATTTAACTGGTAATGTCCAAAGATTAATTGTCGTATCGAAAGGTTATAGCAGTTCCCAGTCTATAATGAGAACTTCTAAATACTATGACATTAATCTTAAATATATGTTATATGGTCTAGATACATCTTAATAATTGGACATAGTAGATATATAACCATCAGGTGCTGGGGGATCATAGGCATTGAGACTTCTTCTCATGAATTTAGCACTTGGTGATCTCTAGTAGTGAGATCATGAGGACTGACCCACCAATAGGAACACCACATGTTTTGGGTGTCATTCGATGTTCCTATCTACGATCATGTGTAATGGTCTCCTAAATTGAGATCATTACCAATGTATGTCATTTGATTGTGTACTTTGATGCAAGATGAAAACCATGGAAATGAAGTCGTGGCGAGGTAGTTCGTGTCGGGTGTGTCATTGGTGGCATGACATTGGTTGAATGGTCAAGAAATGATTTTTCTCTTCTGGGTTATGGAAGTAATATATCTCAGGCCATGTTGATATGGATGGTAGTACCCTTATAAGACCATGGCCATGGCAGTCAAGGGTAAATCTGTCCAGTTAAATCAACAAACTATAAAAGAATAAAAGGGTGATGACACGTGAGTGTGTCCGGCTTTATGAGATATTACAGGCAAATAGATTATATTACACAGTGCATGTTTGTAGGTTGGTTGTCACTGCTTTGACAATTCTTATTTCTTTAGGGGCCATGATGGGTTTCTAGATCCCGCTCTTGGTCTGTGAATACTATTCACGGCTGTTGAAATAAGGGCCTAGAGGGTCACACACAATAGCGTATTCAAGAATCTTCCCTATTCAGTTGAATATGAGTTTTGGACATGGTGGGCCCCGCCATAGGGGTTCGGGATCTGTCCAAAGTTAAACGATGACCAATGCAATAAATAAATTCATATTATTTGAGTTTAGAATAATAAGTATTGAATTTATTAAATGTATTTACGAGTTTTAAGTAAATACATGAAAAAATATTAATTGATGAATATTAAATTATTCAAGGTTCAATTAATATTTATGGGAGCGATGAGTCAAGTTAATGAATCAATTATTATCGTGTAATATATTTTAATATATTACAAGTATATGATAATAATATTTATGACTCAGTTTAGTAGTTATAAATGTCATTGATAGTGCGTTAAGTATTCGGGGCCGGCGATCCAATACCAAGTATTTTAATTGAGCACTATAAATAGAAGGGGAGGGGAATTTTACAAACACTATTCATGGATCTTCTCTCTCCTCTCCTCTCTCCCACACTCTAGAGAGAGATTCTCTAGATCCAAGGAGCTCAGATGGAGCTCTCTCTCGGGCATCATTAGCGAAGTGATGCAGTGATCGTTGGAACGTCGAAGGCATCGTCAGTATTCCACGCTAGCACTCGTACTATGATGAATGGTGCTCCCATGGATTCCTTGAAGTGCATGTGGACGATCCTGAGGAATTTAGCTTCAGATTCTTCGAGCAGCGATCACCAACGACGAGCAGACGTCATGCGTGGCTTCAGATATAAACTAGGTATTTTACGATTTATGTTTGTGCTTAAAATCCTCCACGCATGGTCCTCGGCTAAGACCGGGTTGCTCTTCTCTGACGTCGACAAGTTTACATCAACCGTCGGTGGAATTTTTTTAAAAACCCACCTGTTTGGGGCTTCCGCTGCATACCTAGTTCCAACAAGTGGTATCAGAGGGACGCGTGATGATTTAAAGCCAATAAAAATTAAATTAGCATTAAAATATGAATATGGTATCGTTATGGTCCCAACACCATAGACTGTGTTTGAATCCGATATTGGATGACCCATTTGCGGCCATCTGATGTTTAAAATTGGAATTAAATCTGTTGTTTTTTTGATCACCGGGTGGACATTCGATTACCAGAATAGTGTTTTCCGGTGAACCTTAATAATTATTATTGTTATAATAATTTTATTATTATAATAATACTTTTATTATAATAATACTTTTATTATTATTATATAATATTATAATAATATCTTATTATTATAATGTTAAATCCTATATATTAGGCTAGAGAAAATCAAAAAAAAGGGAAGGGGAAAGACTTTCTTTGCAAGTCTTTGGTTAATAAAGAAGGGGGGTTGGGGTGCAAGACTTGCTTTGCGGGTCTTTCACATTTAAAAAAAAATTATAAAAATAAATAGGAGTAAGGGTGGGGGGTGATGACCTGCATGTGCAGATCGTGAATTTTTTTTGAATAAAAATGGGGTGGTCGGACCTGTCTTTGCAGCGTTTTTGCCTATCCCATGCTGGTTTTCCCATTACGTCACGGCGCATAGGTCGACTGATCGCCTGGCCATCATCTCCCTCCCACGGAAAGGAGCCAGCCTCCCTCGGCCTCCTTTGTTCTCCCACGGTGTAAGCAGACCCAGAGCACCATCGGGCCTCCTCTTGCTTCCCCGGTCCGGCGTCCCCTACCCAGCTCGGCACTCTGACACCCAGGCCGCTCTCTTCTCGTTCCGGCCTCCCACACTGCCTCCGCTCCCAACTGCAGGGTTTCCTCTTCTTCTTCTGCTGCAAGTGCAACAGCACGCCATCGAGCCCCGGCCAATAGTGCGGCCCCTATGTAGGGCTCTCTCCCTCTGCCCGTAGTGCCGCAACACAACCAGGAACATGCGGCACTTCCCCGCAGCTGCCTCTTTTCCCCACTTCCTTGCAGACTTTGTAGCGCACCAGGAAGCGCTCCGGAGGCCCTCTTCCTACTACACCAATCCGGCGCTTCCCGCACCCATTTCCCTCCTTCCCGGGGCCACCTCAAACCACCCTCTGGCTAGGGTGAAGCCACGCCCACCACCTCCTAAGTGGCTTACACCAGTTCCGACCCGAAATAGGTTCGGGCAGGTCTGATCAGCCAGAAACGGACTTGGCCAGTCCTTTCCAGACCATAACGCCCATCCAAAGGGTCGGCACAGCCCGGGATGGGCCTGCACATGTTTGCCCTGACCTGCACAGGCCCTGCCCGGGGTTTATGGGGCTCATTTAATTTTATTTGAATAAAAGGATAATTAAATTAATTAATTTAATTTCGGTTTTGAATTAAATTAATTAAATATTAACTTTGGTTTATAATTAAAGCAGCGTAATTAATTTATTTGGAGAAAATTAAATTAATTAATTAATTTAATTTTTAATTTTAAAATTAAATTAATTAAACGGGACCGAACAACGTATTTATTGGATTAAAAATTAGAGTGAAAATTTTAATTCAATTAAAATTCCCTCATGTTTATTTTAAATGCAAGTTTAATTTTATTCTGCATTTATTTGATATATGCGATTTTAATGCGTATATGACTGATCATGAGTTGAGACCTACCAATGCATGTATGATGTTTTTTTATTTATTTAATTATTTATTTAATTATTGAATGTGGTTTTGTAATAATTATTTTAAATAAAAAGGAGATCTGCATGTCATCTCAGAGTTGGTATATGTATAAGGGCCTGGGCGCCCATTCTCAGAGTTGTAATTTTACTCCCCGAGATCCCCTCACCTGTGTGTGAATACAATTGTATAATGACGAGACGACCAGTGATGCACTTCGCGCCAAGTGATGGCGACACACCAGACAGAAGTTAGATGCATTGGAAGAGCAAACGATGCTATTCAAGTTGCAAGCCACACGACTAAAGGTACTTACCCCTAGGGTTTTGGTTGGTCTGTTATTCACTCAACGGATCAACCAATAGTACCGGATCATGATCAGATTTATCATTTTATTCATGCATGGTTTTATTATTTTTTGAATGTGTAGTATAGTGTGATCACATAGAAAAATAATAAACAAGCATGCAAGATAAAATGAACATGTGACGTGATGAAATTTCTATTTCTTTCACGATCAGTTTTGAGTGCGATCACATAGTACGTGCTTATAAAATTAGAAAACGATTTCTTTCATCACACTAAAAATAATAAAACCCTCAAAGATATATTAAGTCTAAACAACCTTCCGTCATTCAAATTTGGACAAAACCAGATATTTGAGGTGCTGATCATGCCTTAGTTGAGGGTGCCTCTTACTACTATGGAGTATTTATAAGAATAAAGGGTCGACTTAACTAAAGTGATAGTAAGGATTAACCCTAGATAAATTTCTATCATTTTAGGGGCAAGCATTGAGTAAATAAAATTTTTATTTTAAGAAGATGAAACATCACTCAACAGATCAAGGAACCGCAAGTTAATGCAGTCAGCCAGCCAAAATCCTACCTAGAACCATCCAAATAGTGATGTATCCTTACCTTATAGACTATGAGGGGTGGTTCTAGGATCCTTTCTATTAGAATACTCAAGAGACAGAGTATTCCGATTCTAGCACAGAGGGTTCCCAGAATCCGATAAAATAGTGGGAGACATAAATTGATTTAAGTAATTAATCAAAATGTCTAAACTGGTAATCCAGATAAAAGGCACTCATCTGCTAAAATTTATTTTTGTAGAAAAATGACAAGTTATACCACAAGATTAAAACTGCAATATTATAATGGAGAAAGTAAATGTCCACAGTGACACGAGTATCCGTGAATAGTATAAGCGTGTGCGCATAGTACTATGATATAGGAAACTCAAGGTGTCAGTAACCCAACACTATTAAACTACCTCAAGAAGCGAGGGTGGGAAATGTTTATCAGAGACTAATTTACAAAGAATATGATAGTTATATCATCATGCTTTCATCAAAGTCTGATGTTAGTTGCGGTCGCTACACCAGGACATAGATAATATAACATAAAGTCTCATCTTCGAGAAGTTTTCAAGGAGAAAGAGAAGTAATGATATGAATAAGGCGATGTACACTGGCATGCGTAAATTGAAAGATCAATCATGATCTTTAAATATCATTTTCACCACATTACTCAAGTCTCGTTTTAAGTTAAAAAATGAAGAAGTATTGAGTAAACGCTTCATTACCAATGTAGGTAAGGTTCTCCAAGTGAATAAGAATAAAATACAATTAAGATTTAATTCTTATGGCGGATAAATTGAAAGAAAATGTGAAAAGGTCAAAGGAATTTAATTCCAATGACATATTCATGATGTCTTTCAATTAATGAGGTATCAACATAGGTTATTTGTATTTCATATTATAAAATAATACTATGGAAGTTTAAAAGCAATAAACTTATTTAAAGAAGCAAGTTGTCGCTTCTACATCAGGCATATTCATCAATGTAATGTTTCCTTTTACTACTTGGGTATTTAATACTTTATGCTTTTTACATATGTGTATTTAAATACAATAACCAAGTAAGTATAGAAACATTACTTGTAGTCAGGTGTATTCTCCAAGTGGTTGTGAAAGGGTGATACCTAGGCCAGTGGTGAGAAGTACACGACTTCTTTAATTACCAAGTGAAAGATTAATGTTGAAATATTGTTGAGTATAACCAAAAACATTAATCTCATGTGTCCTTGGACACAAGGAGACATTCTTTCAGTTTCTACAATGAATGTTGTTTTTGGTAAACTGAATCACTAGTTCAGTAATACATGAATCATAGGAAATTAGTGATGAATATAAATGTAAGACTTATACCCAATTGTGACAGGATAATTCTTTGTCATTTAATACTAAAAATGGACATCATGAATATACCAGGTAAGCTATTTTGGCTCAGCATAGCTAAATAATTTTGGTATTATCGATGTATTTAGTTTGGACAAAGGAGCCTTTATAAATAAAGGTACATCACAAAGCTTTTGGAAATAGTTCAACACGAAAGTGTGAACTATTCCAAGTATAAGCTAGAGGTATATATACTTCATAATATTTTTTTAAGTAATTAAGGAATATAAAAATGAAGTATTTGAATGTTCATGAGATATGAGTTGCTTTGGGTTGGGATACCGAAGAATATCTCGACCAAGCATTCATCAATCATGATAATATAGCATGGAGCAATTCCTAAACGCACATTACCTTATCGAAGTCATAAAGTTGATGTTAATGGGGAGTATTTATGATGAAGTCTTACATATCAACATTGATCAACAAAATTTAGCGTGGATTAATTCCTAAATGCATATTTTATACATCAAAGTATTGATGTAAGTAATATCAATGTTTGAACTAGCAGAAACTTCCATTATATTTCATGAAATACTTTGAAAATAATAGCGATATCCCACAAACATATGAAAACTATAATGACAAATGGATATCATACGAGTCATAGTATGATGTAAACCCATTATTTCATAAGAACATGTGTTTGGATGTAAGGAGTTTGTTAGGACATAAACAAACTAGCCTCAAGACAAACACATTGTGCATTTAGTGTAATAATCCTAACAGTTGTTTAGGATTCTACATAAATCCCTAAGATAGAAGAGTAGGTAGTCAAGAAATAGACTACACTTCTATATAGGGGTTCACATATCTATTAGAGATAATGGGAGATATATTGACTTGTGTTTAGTCAATGCTCAAAATGTACAAGTAGTTGTCATAGGAATTAGTTCCACAAGCACATGTGGAACAAAGTATGTTCAAAAGACACATACTGCATAGAAAGGATAAAACCATGGTGATGGTTTTTATATTCACCATGGTTAGTGATCTATTATTCAAAGTGAATAATATTTCTTAAAAGTAAGCAGTATATAGCAATTAGCTAAAATTGATAAGACCAACTAAAATTAAATTAATGGATTCCATGTATCAAAGTTAAAAAGGGGCTTATTATTTTGAATACAGTGGTGGGTATTCAAGTGAGTTGATACATGGATGGTACAGTTGTAGTACCAATAAGGATCAATTGGTTTCACTAAGTAGTTATTACTAAATCCGTTAGAATTTTACTTATCATAGATAATATCTATGATCAATTTATTTAGCATTGGATGTTATGACAACAAATTGTGGATGGTGTCTATACGACGCAACCAGAAAGGGACGATCACATCACATAATAATAATAAAGGTTGCAAGTTACTGAAATCTGGTTTAGGATTAAAGTAAGCAACATGATCATAGTATATAAATTTAAAACAAATGTTTTAAGTGTGTCTACCAGAGGTTAGTGGGAGCACTAAGGTTTTCTAATAAGAAATATGTTTGGTAACATATGGAAAATAGACATTGGTATGAAATTTAGTTAAGAAAAAAATGAAATTTATTCTCCTATGATTGACTTAAAGTAGCAACCTAAGTTCTAAGGAACAAGATCTACTGAGGTAGATCTATAGGTTGCTTGGTCCTAGTCAATCGTACCTATAATGACATTGTATTGAAAAATACAAGTTGGAACAATTCAAGAGATGAATTTTTGCCTATGTCACATGGCATAATCTCTCCATGCTGACCTGTACGTGACATGGGAAGAGATAAATGTGGTGAGTTGAAATCCATATGTCAGAGAAATGGATCAATCACACATTCCAAGATATGTACAATAACTAATATTGCCAAGGTATATTTTATAATAGGAAAATATCATTTGTATCCAGGAGCACTACAAGGTATGTCATGATAACTATATAATTGTACTTCTTAAAGTACAAAAGATATGTACCTGGTAAGTGGCGAAGAAAGGATACTAGTTTTCAGGGATAACAACTAGTATTCCATAGATCAAGAGATCTAGTATTGCAGTTAGGCTAAAGGCAATGAGCTAGCCAAGCTCATATCAGCCAGTGGTGGCCATACCTATAAACCTGAGTACATTTCAGCTTCTAAGATATCTAAGAAGCAATTAAATACAACGATTTGTTCCAGTTCTTGGAATCGCACCTGGTGAGAAAAGTATTATCATAATCTAAATTATGATAGTCTTACTAGCCAAGATGTCATGTTATGACAGTGGACAAAAAAGCGATATACTCAGGATACCATCACTTGAGAAGTTTTACTCAAGGATATGAGGTCACGATAGTAGAATAGCCATGCGGCGGAACCATGTCAAACCCAATAGCTAAAGCCATTACTCAGTAGAAACATGATTTTAATCATGTGAGTAGCTAACAAGTTTGGTTAGCAAGTTGGCTCTAGTGCAAGTGGGAGTGTTGAAATAGTGGGTGCCCTAGACCCAACTATTATGTGCTTTTAATTACCATATCGTGTATACAGTAAGCTATGCATGATGTCATCTTACCATTATAGTGTAGAATTTTCTGGGTCCAATATTTAACTGGTAATTTCCAAATATTAATTGTCATATCGAAAGGTTATAACAGTTCCTAGGATATAATGAGAACCTCTAGATACTATGAAATTAATATTAAATATATGTTCTATGGTCTAGATACATCTTACTAATTGGATATAGTAGATATCTAACCATCAGGTGATGGGGGCTCATAGGCATTGAGACTTCTTCTCATGAATTTCGCACTTGGTGATCTCTAGGAGTGAGATCATGAGGACTGACCCACCAATAGGAACACCACATGTTTCGGGTGTCATTGGATGTTCCTATCTATGATCATGTGTAATGGTCTCTTAAATTGAGATCATTACCAATGTATATCATTTGATTGTGTACTTTGATGCAAGATGAAAACCATGGAAATGAAGTCGTGGCGAGGTAGTTCGTGTCGGGTGCGTCATTAGTGGCATGACATTGGTTGAATGGTCAAGAAATGATTTTTCGCTTCTGGGTTATGGAAGTAATATATCTCAGGCCATGTTGATATGGATGGAAGTACCTTTATAAGACCGTGGACATGGCAGTCAAGGGTAAATCTGTCCAGTTAAATCAAAAAACTATAAAACAATAAAAGGGCGATGACACGTGAGTGTGTCTCGCTTTATGAGATATTACAGGAAAAGAGATTATATTACACAGTGCATGTTCGTAGGTTGGTTGTCGTTGCTGTGACAATTCTTATTTCTTTAGGGGCCATGATGGGTTGCTAGATCCCGCTCTTGGTCTGTGAATACTATTCACGGCTGCTGAAATAAGGGCCTAGAGGGTCACACACAATAGCGTATTCAAAAATCTTCCATATTCAGTTGAATAGGAGTTTTGGACATGGTGGGCCCCGCCATAGGGGTCCAGGATTTGTCCAAAGTTAAACGATCACCAATGCAATAAATAAATTCATATTATTTGAGTTTAGAATAATAAGTATTGAATTTATTAAATGTATTTACAAGTTTTAAGTAAATACATGAAAAAAAATATTAATTGACGAATATTAAATTATTCAAGGTTCAATTAATATTTATGAGAGGGACGAGTCAAGTTAATGACTCAATTATTATCATGTAATATATTTTAATATATTACAAGTATATGATAATAATATTTATGACTCAGTTTAGTAGTTATAAATGTCGTTGATAGTGCGTTAAGTATTTGGGGCCGGCGAGGTGATACCAGGTATTTTAATTGAGCACTATAAATAGAAGAGGAGGGGAATTTTCCAAACACTATTCATGGAGCTTCTCTCTCATCTCCTCTCTCCCACACTCTAGAGAGAGATTCTCTAGATCTAAGGATCTCAGATGGAGCTATCTCTCGGGCATCACTAGCGAAGCGATGTAGTGGTTGTTGGAACATCGAAGGCATCGTCGGTATTCCATGCTAGCACCCGTACTATGAAGAATGGCGCTCCCATGGATTCCTTGAAACACGTGTGGACGATCTCGAGGAATTAAGCTTCAGATTCTTCGAGCAGCGATTGACAATGACGAGCAGACGTCGTGTGTGACTTCAGATCTAAACCAGGTATTTTACGATTTATGTCTGTGCTTAAAATCCTCCATGCGTGGTCCTCGGCTAATGACTCAATTATTATCATGTAATATATTTTAATATATTACAAGTAAATGATTATAATATTTATGACTCAATTTAGTAGTTATAAATGTTGTTGATAGTGCATTAAGTATTTGAGGCCGGTGAGGCAATACTAAGTATTTTAATTGAGCACTATAAATATAAGAGGGGCATTTGGCAAACACTATTTATGGAGATTCTCTCTCCTCTCCTCTCTCCCACATCTTGAGAGAGATACTCTGGATCCAAGAAACTCGGATGGAACTCTCTCTTAGGCATCGCTAGCAAAGCGATGCAGTGATCATTGGAATGTCGAAGACATTATCGGTATTCTGCACTAGCACCTGGACTATGATGAACGACACTCCCACGGATTCCTTGAAGCATGTGTGGACGATCTAGAGGAATTCAGCTTCAGATTCTTCGAGCATCGATTTCCAATGATGAGCAGACGTCGTGCACAGCTTCGGATCTAAACCAGGTATTTTATGGTTTATGTTTGTGCTTAAAATCCTCCACATGTGGTCCTCAGCTAAGACTGGGATGCTCTTCTACGACGTCAACTTTCGGTGGAATTTTTTTAAAAACCCACCTATTTGGGGCTTCCACTGCATTCCCAGTTCCAACAAGGATAATACTAGCTTATCCTTACATAGACTACATTAAAAAAGGGTAAGTGGAGATGTCACTTATGTATACCATTCAGAGTCTAGGTAAAACCGATAACCATTAGGTAGATCCATAATACATAAAGGTAAGTTGAACTTTCCATAAAACTGAAAATAATGTTCTCTTTTTGTTTTATTCTTCATCTAATGAAAGTATTCATAAATCAAATTCATGGTATGGATATGATACCACTATTGGGGTTTAAATAATTCTAATAACAATTATTTGATCCTTCAGAAGGGTATAAAATCCCATATGAATTATCTACCATGCTAGAAATATGAAAAATGCATAAGAAACTAAAATCAATAAATCCTGCAAAACATGTACCGTTTATTGAATAATCCACTATATCATCTTAAACACCAGCATATGGGTTTGAGATAGATAACCGAAATAGAATCCAAAAGACATCTATACAAACCACTAACACATGATCCGGAATGTATCCAGTCTGTGGGAGGATGGCCAAACAACCAATAAGAAACTTCCATGAACCCTAAACACCAATGAAACCACAAAAATCTGGTCAACCCCTTGAACCAGGGTTCGAAAAAACCACAATAGGGATGAAGAAACCTAAAAGGAATTAAGGAAAAATGAATTAGAGACCCAACCTTGGTGATACAACCATAAACCATGAAGATCACACCATAAACCAGGCTTTGAACATTAACAGGGAGGAGAGAAGCCCAAGATGGAATGAAGAAATCGGAAGGAACTGGAGCATCGAGGCATGATTTTGACTTTGAGTAGGATGAGCGCAAAAGCCCAATATGGAATGATGGAATCAGAAAGAACCAGAGCATCGAGACAAGGTTTCAGCTTTGAGTGGGATGAGTGAAATGGATAAGAGAGGAATCGGGTGAGAAGAGGGTTGGTGGGGGAGAAGAGATTTGGCACCGGGGATTAGCGCGATGGATAATCGGGGATGATTGGTGGGGGAGACTATTTTTGGGGAAGAGTATTTTCAGGGGAGAGGAGGGTTTATGGGGGGGGAATGCGGATGAGCCTGATAGAATTCGATTTGAGGGAGGATATACCTATGGTTTTATTAAAACCATAGGTATAGAAAATCTATTCCAACGGTTTATCAAAACCGTTGGAATGAATGTGTTGGTGTAGACTCGTTTTTTAGTAGTGAACCCATTCATGAATAACCTATATAGTCTCGACAACCAATTCTAACTCAATCCTACCATGAGACCATAAACCATAAATAACGCAATACATACTCACAAAAGAGCCGAGGTTACCATAGGTAATGGAACTTGGATCATCTGATACCATTTTTTATGAACCATCCCGAGCTACCCATTTTTTGGACGCCAGAGATATCCAGTTATAAGGCCTAAGTGGCGTTCCTGATCCCCACGAGCTGGAAACAAGTGCTAAAACATAATATATATACAATGGTTACAATTTCACCCTAAAAAAAGTAAAAACAATAGAAAAAATCTAATTAAAACCAGCATGAACCATATATATCTCAAACATCCATGCTAAATTAGATATAAAGAAATACACTATAAATTAGTAAATAAAATTAAACAAAAAATCATTCTAATGACCCCAGTCTCCATCCACTTCATATAAAAAGACACAAAGCCGCCTCTAGATTCCTTTGTTTCAACCACCACCAGATATCACTACCATCCATCCATATAAAACACTAAAATACTATGTTTCTAAAGCAGAAAAGGAAACCAAAAATAAAGATAGATCTGCCTTAATCAATCAATGCTCTCAAGAGCGGCCAAATAATGAGTAAAATACTAAAACTAAAAAAGATAGATATGTGTGAGATAAATATTAGTAGGCATTCCAAATAGAAACCACACCCTAGGTATAACCATTAAAATAAATATATATTTAGTTCTAGTTTAAACTACATTATTTAAAGATATATTTTTAGTTCAAAACATATAAGTCTAGGACATTTCCAAAACCATTTTATAAACTTTCCTTTAAATTTATTTAAAAGAAAAAATTACTTTGAATACATATAATGGGCCTACACCCCTTTTGGATCTTATTTAAAAGAATCCTTTAAAATAATTAAAAAAATGGGTTTATAAAGAACTAACAAACACAACATGATTAGTTCAATAAATAAAGAAAGGAACCATGTTATATATACAAAATGGGAAAAAGAAGAAGCCAATATCTGGTTCCACACATATCGAATAAATAATGGAATCTAAATAATCCATATCCCCCCCTATGTCAATATACCAATCAAGTAATAAGTTTTATAGGATTTATCCTAGGTTTCCTAAGCTTGGTAACCTCAAACATAATTTGAAATAATCTAGAAAAAAGGTCTAGTAACATGTCACTTACCAGGGGGGGTAAACATACATCACTAGTATAGCTAGTGGAATGGGATCCTTTCCCATCTAAGTTATCTTACCCCTGAATAAGGGTTACCATGGAAAAAGTAAATCAAGGTTGAGAAAGAAATGATCACAATCAAAGATAATCATAAACACTGAACAATTAGAAATGTTGTGATTCAGTGCCCTAAACCCAACTCTTTTATGTACTTTGATTACCATTGAATGTATACAGTTTGATATAGATGTAACACCCTGGTTTCGGGTGCCGCCCAAAGGTTCCCAGAACCCAGTTGGTCACGTGATCTCAAGTTCATTTCCCCAAAATCTAGAGGTTGATGACTAGTAGCGAGGGCTAAGGTGTGATATTTGGGAAACTATGACCTCATTGGCAGATTGTGAATAGCAAAATATAAATAGTAAATAATGGTGTAAGTAATAATAAAAAACAGAAATAAACAATGGAAGGATGAAATTAAATCCAACAAAATCCATAATATATATATGATGCATGTCATATGTATCTAAGAAAGTAGCTAAACAAGTCATAATGTTGTAAATAAATACAGAAACCAAAGTACAAAAGAAACAAGTAATCTCTAGTAGCATCGCAAGCCTTAGCTTTGTCCCATTCTCTCCATATCCAAAAACAATCAAGTACCTGATGAAGAAGGGAGATTTCCCTTATATAAACCTACAATCATATAATCTGTTTGGGTCTAAAATCATGACCTAAATAGGGTGTGATACGAATCCCAGTAGGCAACCACAAAATGATCTATGCCTAACTGTTAGTGAATATATCTAGTAGGTAATATTTATAAGTGAAGCAATAAAATAGGATGTACTCACAGGTAACCAATCTTAGAGTTTTAAATTAAATTCATTTAATATTTACTATTTATCTATTGAATCATAACCCTAGGATCTAGCCTAATCACTATATCCCCTATGTAAAGAAAAAAAACAGATGTCTCATAAGACCATATAAATAATCAAGTAAGATAGAATCCAAGCTTGTGGTTTGGCTTGGCAGAGTCATCACAATCATTAAATTATCCAAAAATGACCCTTTGGGAAAGTTCTCACAATCTAATCCCCTTGATCTAACATAACAACAATTCATTTAATAACAAACCTTTGGGAAATCTCTCATGGTCTAACCCCTTTGGTCTATTATGATATCAAAAAAATATAAACAACCACCTGGGAAAGATCTCATGGTATAAACCCTGAGTAAACAATTCATTTAATCAAATATAAATGACCACATGAGTAGCTCTCATTGTCTAATCCCTTTGGTCTAACATAATAACAATTCAATTATCAACAAACACCTAGGGAACTCTCATGGTATAACCCCTTTGGGAAGATCTCACAGTCCAAGCCCCTTGTTCAACATTCACAATGCATATCACGGGCATTTCCTAGAATAAGTAACTCCATCATAACAAAAAAGGGCATGAAAAACAAGGAAAGCCTAACATGCATTCTAGACCAAACATACATAAACAAACAATAAGGGAAACTCACCCATGGGGTGTCCCATAAAATGCTATCCAACCTTACACATAAGAAACTACCCTTTCTCAATTAAATAAACCATAACTGGTGATAAACAATGTTAAATTCAAAATCACGCAATATCCAAAAAATGGGTATGTAGAACTTTTAGATTATATAATCCAAGAACAAACAATGAAAGGATAAAACCACCTATATCGATGTCAGACGATCGATATACTTGAATTTCAACCCTTGAATTGTCCTAGATCAGCATAGATCTACAAAATGGTAAAAAAATACCAACCTTGAATAAATCACAAGAGAGGAGGAATCTGGAAGAAAGGATCTAGGGGTTTTGAGAAATCATTTGTGGGATTCCAATGCACCTGATGGTGTCTTAATTGGAGCTTGGATAGAGAATCAGGAAGCTTTAAGAGTTCACCAGCTATTCTGTAGTGCTCTGGTACAAAACACGAGGATAATAAAGTGTTTTCAGACATGAGACGTGACCCTGCTCTGTGATATATTAAATAAAAAGAAATGTAAACTATGTGTTCATTAATAGTACACGTCATGTATTAGCCTCAAATGACCCCCAACTTAAGTGGGTTTTCTAGGTCATCACACAACCATGTACTCGACCATTGCACGATTAGTACATGGCTGTGCACGACTACTGGGTACACAACGTGTACATGGAAGTACATGGAGTGTACTTAGAAAATACCAATTTCTTCCTTTTTCCTAAAAAAAACTGAAAATAAGATTTATACCTGAAAAGAAGATCCAGGTTCTTACAAACTTCTCCCCTTAAATAAATTCATCCCCGAATTTCCCTTCCAAGGGTGGTGAAGAAGAAACTATGAACACTGTGATCTTACATCAGCCGCCCTCTCCCAAGTCTCATCCTACACTCACCCGAGCTGCCATAGCACCCATACCATAAGAATAGACTGGACATAGAGAACCTTTGTTCTGTGATACACAATCCAAATAGGGTTCTCCTTGAAGGATGCTCCCACCTACAACTCAACCTCCTCAGGTCGAAAAACATGAGATGGGTCTGAAAAGTAATTCTGTAGTTGAGAAATATGAAAGAAGTCATGCATATCCCAGTACCTATGAGGTAAATACAACTTATAGGCAACCAACCCAACTCTCACCAAAACCTTAAACAACCCAAAATATCTCGGTGAAAGCTTACCCTATCTCATAATCCTTATGTGTCACAATCTTGGTGTGAGACACAAGAAAAATTGATCTTTTACCTCAAACTCCATAGGTCATCTCCGTTGATCAACATAAGATTTCTGGAGATACTGTGCAGTATCCATCATCTTCTGAATCAACTCCACCTATTTAGTGGTCTTCTGGACAAGATTAGGTCCTAGAATAGCTACCTCTCCTACCTCTATCCAACATAGGGGTGATTGACATGACCTACCATACAAAGCCTCATAAGGTTCCATATGAATCTTTTCCTAAAAACTATTATTGTAGGAAAACTTCAGTACAGGTATATGTCTCTCCCAAGATCCCCCAAAATTTAGGACACATGCTCGAAGCATGTCCTCCAAATCATGAATCGTGTGCTCAGACTGTCCATTTGTCTAGGGATGGTAATATGTAATTAGAAGTACATGTGTGCCCAAATCTCTCTATAGTCCCTTCCATACATAAGAAGTAAATCAGGGATCCTTGTATGAAATGATAGAGAGCAGAACCCCATGAGAATGTACTATCTCTCAGATGTAAAAATTTCCAAGCTCATAAACACTGAAGGTTTCCTTGATTGGTAAGAAATGTGAAACCTTCGTGAGTCTTTCTACAACAACCCATACAACATCATTTCCTCGAGGCGACCTTGGTAAAATCGTTACAAAATCCATCATGACATCATTCCACTTCCACTCGGGAATGGGTAACTGCTATAATAGCCCTTCCTATCACTAATTCCCTACCTTAACCTACTAATAGGTGGAACATCTCATAACAAAACTATCCACATCCCTATTAATGCCTAGAAACCAATATTGACAATGTAGATCTTGATACATCTTGGTGACACCAGGATGAAATTCCCATACTGAGGCATGAAAATCTCATAGAAGCTCCTCATGCATGTATGCTGATACCCATACATATCCATTAAAACACAAAACCTCATCCTCACCTACAATCCACCCAGGTGTAGGGTCCTCGTCTGACACACTCTCTCGTAGGAAAAGGCCTTCAGAATCTGATAGCTACCTCATTCGCACTCGATATAATAAAGTTGAGGTAACAACTATAGAAGAAAGAAACAGATGTACCTATTTTTTGTGCACCTCCAAATACATCTCATAGAATAGATCCATAAGCTAACCACTCACTACTGGAACCCTGAACTGCCTGTATCTGAGTCCTCCTACTCAAAGTATCAGCAACTATGTTTCCATTCCCAAGCATGTAGGAAAGCTCAAAGTCAAAGGACTAAAGGTACTCAACCCACCTTCACTGTCCCAAATTCACATCTCATTGAGTAAAGATATACATGAGGGTTTTTTGGTCAGTGTATACCAAAAAATGCTCTCCCAAAAGATAATGTCTCCAATAGTGTAAAGTATGCACAACTAAAACTAACATGAGATCATGCGTCGGGTAATTCCTTTCATGTGGCCTCAACTACCGAGACCTGTATGCAATGAATTATTCCCCCTATATAAGCATTGATCCCATCCCAATACCTGATGCATCGTAGTAAATGGTGTAACTCTTTCCCAACTCCAGAAAAATCAGAATCAGTGCTAAATTCAATCTCCCTTTCAGTTCCTAAAAGGATGAATTGTAGGAATCTATCCACAAGTACTTCACACCATTCTTCATAGTGGAACTTCTAAGCGTGAAAAGTCTTGAATGAAGAATAGGTAGTAACCAACCATCCCTAGAAAAGTCCATACCTCAAATACGTTCTTCGACTGCACCCAGGAAACTACTTCTCTCACTTTCTATGGGTCTATTGATATTCTTGTCTCTAATATGACATGACCCATGAAATGAATTTGATCCATCCAAAAGTGGAATTTTGTGAGCTTAGCATATAACTGATTCTCTCTTAGTGTAATCAAAATGATCTCAAGATGGGTGGCATGGTCGTGTCGAGTGTGAGAGTACACCAATATATCGTCCATGAAGACTACCACAAAATAATCCATGTAAGGATGGAACACTTGGTTCATTAGTGCCATGAAAACTTCCAGTGCGTTTGTGATACTGAACGACATAACCAAATAATTATATAGACCATACCTACTCCAAAAAGCTATAAGAGGTATATGTGATGGTCTAACGTGAAACTGATGATAACCAGATCTCAAGTAAATATTTGAGAACACCCGGGCTCCTCAAATATAATCAAAGAGATCATCATTCTTAGGCAAGGGATATCGGTTCTTGACCGTCAATTGGTTCAACTTCCAATAATACACAAAAAATTTGAGTGTATTTTCCACCTTATTTTCAAAAAGGACAGTCGAACCCTAAGGAGAAGTACTGGGTTCGATGAAACACTTTTCTTAAAACTCCTCTAACTACTTCTTGAGCTCCTGTAACTCTAGTGTAGCCACATTATATGGAAGAATGGACACTGGTGCCACTCATGGAACATACTCAAAAGAGAAATTCACCTCCTACTCTAGAGGTAAACCTGAAAATTCATCTGCAAAGACATCTTTGAAATGATCCCCCACTAGAGGAAAGTTAATCTATGAAGTTACCTAGTCATCCAAATATAAACTAGAATTCTGGTCTGTAATTCCTCCCAACCCATGATACTCGGGTCCCGCTCTGCTCACCTGCACATCCCATTCGCCCTTGTGTATAAAAGATCCTCCCTTTAGTGATGTGAAACTCACCCTATAGTGATAAAATTCAAAAAAGGCCAAAAAGGAGACCAACTGGTCCATTATGAGAATTAAATTAAATATTGTCATCTCTAAGACATAGAGGTCTCATAAGAAGTAACACCCACCAACCTCAAGAGGGAACTCCTTGCACTGACATACACTAGCCTTCCTAATCCCCAATGGAGTTTCTAGCATCATAACATCATCATAAGTAAAGATATAGATCCCAAGTCTCTCTTCAATAGAAAAATATATAAAACTATGGGAAGACTCTATATCAAAAAGAGCATAATATAAAACTAAGGAAACTAGAATCATACCTCTAACCGTAGAGGGTATGGGATCCTGCTCTTGCTGGGTCTACTCCATCGCAAAATTCTGACCTGTACCATGACCCTATGACCCTACCTGGCTAACCTAAGCTGATCCAACCTGATTTCACTAAAAACCTATTGTCTGGCTTCTATATCCACGATCACCTCCTCGGCCTGGATGGCCTGATGAAATCCAATTACCTGACTGATGGGGAACTGGTGGCCCCGTTCCTGTACGTGGAGTCATAATAGATCCCCTCTCACTCACTACTGGTGAGAAAATCCTATAAAAACTCTAAATATGACATATATTTATGCATGATCAGCACTCAACTAGGTATCTCAGGCACTACAATCTCATGTTCCCACTCTTTCCGCACTGGTAGCACACCACTCGAATACCTGAAGAAACATCACGTGAAAGCTCCCTACGGTGCTTCCTGCAATCGATCAAAGGAATACCAACCCTGGATGATGAACCACCTTGGATCATAGCTCCTAACTCCCTTATTTTACTCTCGGTAATCAGCTCCTGGTTTATTATAGCAGTCAATGAAGTCAACCTGAAAACATTCACCTGCGATCAGATGTCGTACCTAAGGCCATCCTCAATTCTCCTAGCCAGTGATAACTCGTCACCTCCCAAAACAGGTGTGAATAACTGATGATATATAAAGAAAGAATAATAATTCTTCACTAAAAGAGCACCCTAATCCAAATTCATGAACTCCCAGACTCAGTCATACCTCAATGTCTTGGGGTAGAAATAATCATAGAAGGTCCTCTTAAACTCTTCACAAGACATATCCTCATGAAATCCCACCTGTGAGATGATATCCCACCATCTCTTAGAAGAATAATGTAGCATGTAAGTCACGAGCTTCACTATCCTCTCAAGAGGTTTCTCTAGATGCTCAAAGATAGAAATCATGGCATCCAACCATGACTCTGAAGCCTGTGGTCCTCTATCCCCTGAAAAAGTGGTAGGATGCTGATACTGGAACACCTGCATTTTCTCTACCATAGTTGGGGTAGTATGTGGTGCTCCTTGAAAGGTTTTCATCATCCCCATAAAGCCTTCATGTAATTGGGCATTATCACCTATGTATGGTATAATAGATGGTGACAAGATAGGCACAATGGGAGGATATATTGGTAGTCCCTGATCTACCATTTCCAGTGTCTGATCATCGCCCTATACCTGACATACATCCAGAGGATGTCTTGTTGGCATGACTCTGCAAGGTCAAGCACACACCTCAGTATGAGATTAACGGAACTACAAATCAGAAGTGACATTATGGAACAAGTGAAGGAAAGCATTAAATTTTTCCAAAATATGGTCACATGATGTGTAGAAACACTACATGGTGTGTTCCCTTAATCTTTAACATGGGCGTATACCTCTTCAAACCTAGTTGTGTAACACCCTATATACACGGTGCATTCCTCATGAGACATGGAATGTACTTGAATATACCCTCCTACCTAGGTACTTCTACATGACTAGAACTACATAGTCTTGATGTTGTAACACTATATGGAATGTTCACCCTAGACACAGTGTGTACTCAAAATTTCTATCCACCCTTGTTGTTAGTCACACAACCGGATATATGGTCGACTATAGAACAACATGTACTCATAGTACACAGCGTGTTCTACCAAAAGTTTACCAACCCCATGTATCTTCTCATAAATTCAGTCACACGGTCAACAATTACACGATGTGTATATACGGTACACGACGTGTACTTAAGAAAAGTTATTTCTTCCAAAACAAAAGAACACATGGCGTGTGTTCATAACATCACACACCATTTTTATGGGGTTTCTTGACAGTAAGCCTCTGAAACTTTTCTAGAAACCCCAAAATATTAAAATTTTACAAATTCATGCCATGTTATGATCTGTGAGAGCACATACTCCCCGCAAATCAAAGTTTGGAATCCTTATTCATATCATATCTTAACCGAATTCAATTAAAGTTCAAACACGATCCACCAAATTTTGATCTAAGAGGGCCCATAACACCTTAAGGACAAAATCTTGGCATCCATACAAATAAAACATTACATATACCAATACCATATCAAAATAGTAGGTATTTCTATCATGACATCTATCACAACAACATTCATATCTAGCACAACATCTATCACAACAACATGCAATCAGTAGTGCACCCTAAATGACATAATAAGAATGAATGGCATGTGATCTATTGAAAGTGCCTATATGATGCATGAGATTTCATACCCTCATATAATTGGGTTGAAACAGAAATAGAACCACAATGATATAAATCATAACATCACAAAACAAGTGAATCACCCAATGGTGAAATCAAATCAACTGTAAAAATTGTAAAACCATAAAAATTGCAATATTAGAGGTAAATTGGATTTTCCATGTACATGGGTTATCTAATCCAGAGCACAACTTATTACCAACTAACTATTCATTCCTATCACATTATATTGGCTCCAAATAGTAAGGAAAAGTAGAAAATAAACCTCCTCTCATACCACTCTGTAACGTCCCAGTTCTGGGTGTCGCCAAATGGTGCCCCAAAACCGGTTGGTCACATGACCTCAAGCACATTTCCCCAAATTCCAAAGGCTTCTGAATAATAGTGAGGGAAAAGGTGTGATATTGGGGAAAATATTCTCTCATTGGAAGAGTATGCATAGTGGAATCTAAATAGTAAACAATAGCGGAATCAATAATACCAAACAGAAATAAATAGCAGAAGACTGAAAGTAAATCCAATAGAATCCATAATATATATATATATATATATGATGCATTGCATATGTATCTAAGAAAATAGAGAAAAAATTCAAAATGTTGGAATGCAATACCGAAACCAAAGTAAAAAAAGAAACAAGTAAACTCCAGTAGCATTACAAGCCTTAGCTTGGTCCCATGCTCTCCAGCTCCAATAGTAATCATGTACCTAATGAAGAAGGGTGCTTTCCCTTATCTATACCTACAATCATATAATCTATTTGGGTCCAAAATCATGACCCAAAAGGGTGTGAGATGAATCTCAGTAGGCAACCACCAAAAGATTTGTGCCTAACTATCAATGAATATATATAACAGGTAATATGGATAAGTAAAGAAATAAACTAGGAAGTACTCATAGGTAACCAATCCTATAGTTTTCAATTACATTAATTTAACATTTATTATTCATCTGTTGAATAATCACCCTAGGATCTATCCTAAGATACGTATCCCTAATGTAAAGTAACCAAAACAGACATCTCATAAGACCATCTAAACAATCAAGTAAGATAGAATCCAAGTTTCTGCTTTTGCTTGGAAGACTCATCACAATCATTCAATTATCCAAAAATTACCCTTTGAGAAATTTCTCACAGTCTAATCCCCCTTCTCTAACATTACAACGATTCATTTAATAAGGAACCTCTGGGAAAACTCTCACGGTCTAACCCCTTTGGTCTATTATGCTATCAAACAAATATAAAAAACCACCTAGGAAAGCTCTCATGGTCTAAACCCCTAGTTTAACGATTCATTTAATCAAATATAAATGAACACATGGGAAACTCTCACAGTATAACCCCTTTGGTCTAACATAACAACAATTCAATTATCAACGACCATCTGGGAAACTCTCATGGTCTAACCCCTTTGGGAAGCTATCACAGTATTATCCCCTTGGTCAACATTCACAATGAATATCACATGCATTTCTTAGAATTAGTAACTCCATCCTCACAAAACAAGGCATGGAAAAAAAGGAAAGCTTAACAATAATTCTAGACTAAACAACCATAAACAAATAGTAAGGGAAACTCACCCATGGGGTGTTCCTTAAACAAGGTATCTAACCTTATGCATAAGAAACTACCCTTAATCAATTAAATAAACCATATCAAGTGATAAATAGGGTTAAATTCTAAATCACACAATACCCAAAACATGTTTATGCAGCACTTTTAACATATATAATCCAAGGAAAAAAATGAAAGGCACAAACCACCTACCTCAATGTCGTACGATTCATATACTTGAACGTCGGCCCATGAATCAACCTAGATCAGAGTAGATCTAAAAAACAGTGAAAGAATCCCATCCTTTAATGACTCACAAGAGAGGAGGAATCAGGAAGAAAGGCTCTAGGGTTTTTGAGAACTCACCGGTGGGATTCCAATGCACCTGACGATGTCTCAATCAAAGATTGGATGGAGAATCGGGAGTGGTTAGGAGTTCGTCAGCCATTCTGCATTAATCCTATATGAAACATGGTGAGAATAAAGTGTTTCTGGACATGATACGTGACCCCTATATGATATATAAAATAAAAAGAAAAGTACATGGTGTGTTCATTAATAGTACATGATGTGTATTAGACTAAACTGGCCCCCAACTTAAGCGGGTCTACCAGGTCATCACACAACCATGTACTTGGCCATTACACAGTCAGTACGTAGCTGTGCTCCACTACTGGGTACACGGCATGTACATAGAAGTACATGGCGTGTACTAAAAAAATCCTCATTTATTCCTTTTTCCTAAATAACAACCCAAAAATAAGATCCATACCTGAAAAGAAGATTTAGGTTCTTACAATAGACATGTGTTTATTCTTACCATAATAGTGTTGATACGTCTATATAACTATTAACATGGAAATTTTCTTATATTACATGTTATATCAAATGGATATTGCAGTTCCCAATTTTAATGAGAACCTCAAGGTACTATGATAATAATATTAAACATATACCCGAGGGATGATCCATCTACATAAAATAATCAAACCCTTAAAGTTCCTATGAAAGAGCATCTCCACATTGGGAAGCGCATGCCTTTAGACATGAAGTATGAAATTTTGGAATATTTAGCCCTGGAACTAGCCAAAATATTGATCCTGGATGCCTAGAGTTTGTTAAAAGACCTCAGGGAAGCACCCATAGAAGATTTGTTAAGTCCCCATGAGTTTTAAGCTGAAGTGGCCATTACCGAGGTCTATCAGATAGATACTGATTCGGTGAAATCCCTTGTTATTATCTCCTTCACAAATCAAGATGAAGACACCATTATATAGGGGAACACCAAACCCTTGTATGTGTTCGGTAGGATAAATAGAATTGATGTTCAAGAAGTTTTCATTAATAATGGTTCTGGAGTTAATCTCATTCCAGTATGAACACTTCTCAGGTTGGCCTATGATGAAAATAACCTAACACCTTCCTCCATAACACTGAAAGGCTATGAAAAAATTCAAAAAAATCCATTTGGACAAATCAAACTTAAGACTCAGTTTGGAGTCCTTGTAGTTGACTTAGAATTTCTAGTGGTTTGAAAGAATGTGATCTTCAACATCTTGATAGAAAGGACCTGGTTTAACTAACATGTATAAATCCACTCATCATATCATCAATGCATCGAATATTGCATTAATAAGAAAAATATTACTTTTCATGTTAATAAGGCCCTATTTAAATTCTACGAGTCACATTATATCGATGTAAGATTCTATCAGGGGAAAGGGAGACAACCCCTAGTTGATGGTGTTGAATGGGTCACTACTCCGAATGGTCTGGAAATAATCCCAAATGTCCCCTTTTAAATAGATAGGTGAATAATATGTCTTTCCCATCAATCATATTAGATATATGATCCCCAAGTGAGGCACATATTCAGAAATATTCATGATTTTAGTCATGACCATTGGGTTCAGTAGTGTTGAAAAGTTTATTGGCTCCCCATAAAATGGTGAAAGCTCGGTTGGAAATGACTTTAATCTATCCCTATATCTCTAGGAAATCCATATATCCCCAACTAAGGTAGAAAATGTTTTCTCCTCAACCAAAGAGGACGAGGACACTCCTCTATCCCTCACTCCTTCCTCTCTAGTGTTTCATAAAAGTCCCGCATTGTTAGCTAGGTTAGAAAAATTTGTTTCATATTTCGAATATCAAGATATTGACTCCTCCCCTAACACTGGAGAATTTATCCCAAGAATTGTTTTCCCATCAGAATAAGATAAAGAAGATAAATAAGAAGAATAAGAGGAGGAGGACTTGGGGGATGTCCCTCCATCATTTGGCGAGGGTGTATCCACCACCATTGATGAGATCAGGGAAGTAAATTTGGGTACAGAAGAAAATTAATGACCCACATTGATTAATAGATCCATGTATTATTAAGATAAAGAGGTATATACATACTTCTTAAGGTATAATAGAGATGTATTCACTTGGAACTACATAGAAATTTTGGGTCTTGATCCCAAGGTGGCCACTCACCACCTGGCCCTACCAGAGGACCACCAAGGCTATAAACAAGCCTCCAAGAGGATGCACCTGACATATGCTATCTATATAGAGGCTGAAGTTGAAAATATAATCAAATAAAACTTCATTTAGGGGGTCTAATATCCATTTTTTCTGGACAATATCATCCCTATTAAGAAAAAATGGGAAAATTAGAGTCTTTATCGATTTTAGGGATCTCAACCGACACTGCCTGAAGGAAGATTTCCTAGTACCAATTATAGAACTATTTATCAATGAAACAACCAAATATATATATCTTCCATTCATGGATTTCTATTCAAGGTATAATAATATCTAATTGGTCTAAGAAGATGAAGAATCCACTTTCTTCAGGGCCCCTAGGGAGTATTTTGTTATTGAGTAATGCCATTTGGCTTGAAGAATGTTGGAACTACACACCAATGTGCCATGAATTTCATATTAAAACCCTTCTAGGGAATGTTTTTTGAATGCTATGTCGATAAAATTATGGTTAAATCTTGAAAATTCTATAACAACATAGAAGATCTGAATTTTTTTTTCAAAAAATTGTTGAAACACAACCCAAAAATAAACCCCTTGAAGTGTGCTTTTGGAATTACTTTCGGGAAATTTCTTGGCTTCGTCATACGCCACCATGGCATAAAAGTTGACCTCGAGAAGAAAAAGGATATCCTTAGAATTTCACATCCTCACAACATCAAAGAGTTGAGAGTACTTTAAAGATACTTATCATACATTCAAAACATCATAGCCAACCTTGTTTGAAAATGTTTTCCCTTCACCAAGTTGATGAAAAAGGGGGTTACATATCCATGGACTGAAAATTTATAGGAAGCATTTGAAATCCTCAAGAAATATATCTTAATCCTTCCATTATTGATGACACCTATCAAAGGAAGGTCTTTTATCTTGTATGTGGCAGTCTTAGAGTGATCAATGGGTTCCTTCCTTGCACAAAAGAATGATGTTGATAGAAAAAATGACCTCTATTATCTCAGTCAAACCATGATTGATGTTGAGACTCATTACTTGAATATTGAGAAGAGCTATCTGGCTCTAAAATTTGTGGTCCAAAAAATGAGGCACTACCTATAGAATTATGAGGTCCATTTTGTCTTTCATAGTAACCCACTCAAATACATTCTCATTTTTCTGATGTTGATTGGATGACTTCACAGTGGGCAGTCATCCTGCAGTAGTTTCACATTCAGTTTTTGCCTCAGAAAGTAATCAAAGTCCAAGCATTAAAATATTTTCTAATGGAGTACACCTTAGTAAAAATGACTCCATTGGACACTAAAATACCTAATTAAGAGGTTTTATCTCTTCAATAGGCCTCCTAGATGTGGGAAATGAATTTTTGTGGTGCATCTAGAAGAAAGAATAGAAAAAGTATAGGGGACCTAAAGCTCAACAAAGTGGGACTAGGATTCGTTCTTATATCACCAATAAAGGTAGTCCTACCTTACTCCGTCTTTCTGTTAGAGGGGTGCATGAAAAATTAAGCATAATATCAAGATCTCATTATAGAGATAAATATTTCACTTCAAGTACAAGTCAATCTCTTGAAGTTAAAAATTGATTTGTAACTGCTCGTTAAGAAGGTAAATGGTGATTATGCTATCAAAATGGTAGATTTAATCCTCCTTCTTAACCACATATGGAGATTAATGGAATAATTACTTATGGATCCGATATTTACTCATACCCCATAGTATAAAAATTCCTAGGTCGATGCCCTGGAGAATACAAAAAAATATCTAACTGATTCCGAGTGGGGTGAAACAGTCATTAGAATTATGCACTTTCGTGGAAGATATTGATGAGATTAGTCCCCTCCCTAAATACCATGGTCCTACAACCAGCTATATGACACCCATTTTGAACTAAATTCAAAAGGTAGATCTCCCATCGACAGAGTTGGGAGAGATAAAAATGGAAGATGAGAAATTAACTTGGTTCTCTATGATGACACAAACTATAAAAAATAACTATATAAGTGGAGCCTCAATAGAGTCCTCAAGTGAATTGACAAATACGAGACCACTTTTTTCATGAAGGAAGTTCATACTAGAGCCTTTGGCGACCACTATTCATCACTCAAGATTTCCCACCAAATTTGAAAGTATGGGTACTACTAGCTCTCTCTAACATAGGACCACACTAAATTAACCAAAAAGTTTCATTCCTTCCAGGTTCATAACAAATTCATTCACCAAACCCCATAGTTACTACACACAGCCAAGTAATCCTAGACATTTCCCATATAGGGAATGGACATTGTAGGGACATATCCTCTATCCATGTCCTAGTAGTTTAAGTACATTCTAAATGTGACTGAATTCTTCTCCAAGTTGGATGAATCTATACCACTCAAATAATTCAAAGAAAAGAACATTGTCAACTTCATGAACCAAAATCATCACTATATTTGGTGTACCTCATATAGTAATGACATAAAATTGAACCATTTTTTTGTTTTGATAAATTGGAGAAGCTATATTAGAAGCATGACATCAAGTACAACCATTCATGTCACTACCATGTAGTGGCTAAGAGATAGATAAAGGCCTTTAATAAGACCCTATCAAATATACTATAGAACATAGTATATAAGGATAAAAGTTCTTGGACAGACAAGCTACCACATTCCTTGTGGTATTACCATAACACGACCCTCACTACCACACAAGTGACCCCATAATCATTAGTGTATGGGACAAAGCCAGTCCTTCCCATAGAAGTTCAATTTCCCTCTCTCTATGTGGACATCTGTGATCGGTTATCCATGGATGAGTAGTCCCAGAAATAGATGGATTAATTTGAGTGACTGGATGAGAAAATAATTCATACCTTTCATCATTTGTAAGTCCACCAAAACATTATCACACAATCCTTTAACAAAAATGTTCACCTCTGGTATTTCCTCGAAGGGGAAATGGTGTTGGTCCTCAGGACTCCAATGATACCCCTAAAGAATCCTGTGATGTTGGAATCGAAATGGGAGGGAACCTATGCTATACATAAGGTATACTATAATTAATATTATTCCATGATTTTAATGGATGGATAGCTTACCACATACCCCACCAATGAAAAGTCCCTAAAGAAGTATTTTGTGTAATCACACAACATAGTATTCCTATCCACATGATGATAAAATGTGTGGGAATCTTCCTGATTTCATGATGTTAAACTGCATGGTACATGGTACCAGCTGCAAGACATTAAACTGCATAGTAAGTCATTGTAACATGACCTTAATAAGCATGAAAATATTTTCCATGTCACATTATAGTAAACTACATGACATCCATGTCCACAGAACATGAAATTTTACTTCATGGGAACCATCATTTTAATCAATGATTCACCACACAAGAGATAGATTTGTGTGGGAGAAAGTTGAAATTCCCATGTCCCAGCTTGAGAGTTAAATTCACATAGGGAGTCTCTTTCTCTATAATTATGTGTGGATTTATTTTTCTCATCACATGATATGTGGCAACATCCAAACCTCATGTCTTGGGTACATCCATAAAAAGGGAAAAATTCCCCCCTTTGCATATGGGTCATACCTACATGGAGAATTCTCATAAAAAACTACATGTGGCTTGATTCCTATCATCACAGGATATATAGTGACATCAAGACCTCTTATGTTAGTCCTAGACTCAAATTTACCTCCATTCATAAAATTATTTTATTACCATCCTCAGACCTCAATTTTTTTTTCATGTTGGGATTATGTTTCACATTGGTATATAAAATCATCCTTCCCCTAATACAAAACATAATCATCCTGATCACATGATGCTAAACTACATGGTACACCATTTATGTCACAAGTTAATAAACTATATGACACCAATGTCCTTGCTATATAACATTAAACTATGCAAAACCATAATTTTCTCACTTGAAAATACATTACCCCTGACATCGGTCACCTAACATCCCATATTCAAGAACTACATATGGTTGGATTCTAAGTTCTATGAGATACATAGCGATGCCTGGATTCTACATCATAGTCCAACCACCCAAATATTGAATTATTTTCCACCTCCCTATGTATGGGTCAGACCTACATAGGGAAATTTCATTAAGAACTCATTCTATGGGATACATAGTGACACCCATACCTCATGTACTAGGCCTAGCTGTGAAATATAAGAAATGTACCCTCCCCTGCATACAAACTAAATCAATATAGGGGAATCTAAATTAGGTCTTATTTTTAGGTCCATTCTAAGAAAAGTTCCCTCTCCCTATAAATGAGTCAGATCTGTATAGGGAAGCACTTTGAGAACTGTGTGTATCTTAATTCCTACCCACACATGATACATAGTGATGATTGGATCTTCAATATCATGTCCATCCACAACATCCCCCCTCTTCATGTTAGGGCACCATTATAGCATCCCGTCTTTTTATAACATAACTTTTCATTCCATTACACGGAACTGAGGATCTTTAAGGTTTAGTGTCTTGGAAATAAGGAACATAAAAAATGAAACAAAAAAAACATTCTTCTTAAACACTTGAAAGGCTTCTCCTCATGTTCACCCTAGGCTCATTACTGCATCTCAACCTGGGGACATACATCAAAAGGAAGGGTGAGCAGAAGGCCCAGCAAGGGAAACAAGTGAAACATTTTACATATGAACTTGAGATACATCAATAAAGTCATGAAAAGAACTTTAATGCATGAAAATGAAATCATGAGGCATATCATAATAAAAATAAAACTTTTTCATAACTTGAAGATGTGGCTGCAACATTTAATATTGACAATCGTTTCGTTTCACCAAGGTCCATCCCCAAGGTGTCGTTAAAAATTACCAAGGTTTTTCACCAAGGCATCGTTAAAATTGTAATCTCTAGTGGTTACATCATTACCCAATGCATTGGAGCGCTATCAGGGAGCACCCTTAAATTTGCCTTTATTATCATGTGAGCCACATATATCATCATCAAAAATTTCATAAATAACCCATATAGCATAAAATAAATGGGTTTCATTTCATAATCACAACGTTTTAAAAACTGCTTTAAGGACATGATCTTTATATCACTTTAAAACCCATAGAAAAGGAAGGTGGGTCTCAAGTATGTAATTCCCAGAATTTAAAATAGAACATTTTGGTATATATGTGAATACCCCTTTAGAAGAAAGATCTTTGAGTATTCACTTAATAAAATAAAAGAACTTTAGAAAAAGAGATAGACATTTTGAGACAGAAATTCTGCAGCATAACGGCAATGTTCCGAGGTTTTAAAAGACATTAAAAGAGAGGTAAAATGGGTAAAACATTCATAAATGACCCATAAAATAGTACATGGACAGAATAAGAAGGATACATGATCATGGTAATGAAATTTCAAGGACATACCATTTGAAATGAAAAACATGGAAGGGAGAAAAAAATTAGATTTCTCTTATGAAAGTTCGGCAGCCTAACGGCGTTACTTAAACATCAACAAAAATGATTTGAAAAGATCAAATAGGGTCTCTCATCATGTGAAAATAAGAGTTCAGTATGATAGATATAGAGATAATTCCCCAACATAACAAAAAGGAACTTGAACGAATTTACATGAAAGTAGAACTTCAAAATGAGAAGGGTGAAGAACCACTTAAAAATTCGGCAGCCTAACGGCGCCACTTAAAACATCAAAATACTGAATTGAAGAGATCAAATGGGGTATCTCATCATATGAACATAAGATTCCAGTATGATAGATATAGATATCATACCCCAACATAATATAAATTAACTTGAAAGACTTGACATGAAAGTAGAACATTGAAAAAGAGAAGGGTGAGAGAATCCCTTAAAAAATTCGGCAGCCTAACGGCGCCACATAAAACTTCAAAAAAATTGAATTGAAGAGATAAAATGGGGTCTCTAATCATATGATCATAAAAGATCAGCATGATAAATTTAGAGATCATGCCCCAACATAATACAAAGAAACATGAAAGACTTGAATGAAAATAGAACTTGAAAACGAGGAAGGTGAAAGAATCCCTTAAAAATTCGGCAGCCTAACGGCGCCACTTAAACATTCTTAAAACGAATTGATGAGAGCAAGGGGGGGGGGTCTCTCATCATATGAACATGAAATAGGAAGTAGGATGAATATAAAAGAACATCCCCCAACATAAGAACATGGAGTATAAAAGAAAAGACATAAAAGAGATTACTTGAAAAGAAAGAGAGAGGTCGGATCCCTTACCTTAAAATGTAACTCTTAAACCTCAAAGGTTGGGACCATGAGGGCTTGGGGGCACCTTGGGAGGACTCCTTGGGAGGTAATGAGACCAGAAATTTGTTGGGAATGAGTGGGGAGTCGAATGGATGAGAGGAGGGCTTGGTATTTATAGGGAAAGTGAGGGGACAAGGCATTAATGGCCAAGGGACACCTCACATGGGCTTTTCTCAAACCCATGTGCTCTCCCTTGTCATTTATCATGGAGTTAGGCCACATGGGGCCCCCAAAACAATAATTCATAACCCTTGGCCGGCCAACCCTCAAAAGATCTCATGACATCATCATGACACCGTTATGATGTCATTAAACATACCGAAACCCTAAAACTGTATTTTTACTATTCACTGAAAATTCAACTTTCTCCGAAAAATCCCAAAATTTCACATTAACCAAATATCAATGCTCTGATTTCAAAAATGAAATCCATTTTATAAAAATAATTTTCTAAATATTTTTAATTTAATTTTTAAATAAAAACACTATTCATCGAAAATTCATTTTTTTCAGAAAAAACCCCAAAAATTACCATAACATAATATCGATGCTCTGAGTTCAAAAATAAAGTCATTTTTATAAAAATAATTTTCTAATTATTTTTAATTAAATTTTTAATTAAAAAACACTATTCACCCGAAAAAACTAATACTTGAATAATAATTAATGAAACCGTTATTTAACTATTTTATTGAATCACATTACTTAATCAAGGTGCCTAGATTATTTTAAAACTTTCTTTAAGTGAGATTACTAATCCATTTGGTCATATTACTAATCCTAATCATAAAATCACTATTCATAATTTACTATTCATCAAAAATCAAGTTGATCTTATTAGACTCTAAATTTAGTACTGAACATAATTGTAGAAGACCATTTTTTGAAAATCATTACACATTTTTAATTATTTAGGGTTTACATAAACATGTTTAAAATATCATTTTTCTAAAATTCATCAAAAATATGCATACTATATTTATCCGGTCATTTCAAAATTCATTAACTTCATCATAAGAAGAAATCCCAATTTTTATTTAAAACAAGGATTACACAAGGTAGTTACGGTCTCGTTACATAAACCCTTATAATACCAGTATAGGACCTAAGAGTAAGGTGTGCTAGGGTGATAGAAGCTTGGGGCGGCTCAGTCAACATTGCCCGAGTAGTAATTTCTATCAGTTTGAACTTCTCACGAAGGCGATTTCGTTCCAGCTTCACATGATGAAGTTCGGCTTGGATTTGATCCAGAGCAAAGCCCAGTGGTGCTACCTCCTTCCCAAGCTCTGTTAGATGGGCTTCGATCGGTCCAAGACTACTAGGTGAGGCCATCGAATCTTCTTTCTATAATAATTAACCAAGATTACTTATATTTAGAGACAATAATCAAAACATTTTGTTCACAGCGGTCATGTTGACCGATGGTTATATAATAGTCAAAACCCACTGATCTCATTTTAATTATAATCATGTTTATCAAATAAAACATTTTTGTTGAGTATAACAATAACACATAAAATTAGGGAACAAAATTTATTTAAAAATTTCGGGTCGTTACAATCTTCCCCCCTTAAGAAATTGCGTCCTCGCAATTTTAAAATTGGGTTTTGAAATTTCATTGAAAGTCCCACATCGAAAAAGGAGTCAGTAAAACTATTACTTTAAAATAAAGAAAGGGAAGTACAATGGTCACCCGAGTTAACCCACACTAGGGTTCTATGTAGGAAAACATGGACATGGAGGAAAAAACAAAGGGTCAAGTTCTGAGGGAGAGTGATAGAGAACATGATTAGGAGAAAGTTAACCATGAAAAAATCCCAAACTTATGATGTGTGTAAACGGTCTTTGATTACCTAGTAGGAAACGTAAACCAACAACATTTTTGTTTTACGTTTCTTTTCATAATTTTGAGGATTTCATTTACTACATAGAACAAAAACATAAGAAAATATACCTACCTTCAAGTAGAGTTTCATCCTTTAACAAGTCCCTACCAACACTAATCTTTTCTCCAAATGATGAGAATTCAAAAACACTTGGTCTCATTAAAAGCACAAGAATCATCTTCTATAGAATCACATAATCTACAAAATATTAACTATCTATTTCTTCTATCTTTAAACATTATCCCAAAAACAGAAAGGTTAAGGTAAAACAACTCTTCAAAAAGAAAGAATCCCATAGGAATGGAAACTAATTTTAAATCATCAAAGTTCCATGGTACTACCCAAAGTTCATCATATACCATTCCATAAATAACGGTCCTTAAAATTCCTCAAAACAAGCCAAAATAAGATTTAAACCCAAATACAATAAGGATTTGATAACATAGTCTTCCAAAACAACTTCATTGTTCATCTCCAGACAACATCAACCACTCCTAACATCTTATAAAAAAGTAGCTAACCTAAACATATTTTACCCAAGATAGGTTAGTCATTCCCATAAGTAACCTAAATTACTATAAGTTCACCTTAAATTCATCGATTCTTCAAAATATAAGTCAACCTTACTCCTCAATGAAAATACCGTAGTAATCTATTTACCTCGATCAAATATGGTTCCCAAAATAATGAACGTCTTCCAAAATAATAATCATATTTTAATCCCCTAATCATCCCTGTCATATTAATACGAAAATCGTCGCATTTCCTATCACATTGGTTGTCGGAACATGTTCTTCCATTTCCCACCATTAACTAAGAAGAGAAAGAATAATTAGGGGCTTAAGTACTTAGCTAATAATCATGAAAAGGAACTGAAAGCATATAAGGATAACTTGTATATGAAAGGTATACCCTAACTTGTGATCTCCTAGGTTCCCATCTAGGTTATGAATGATCATATATTCTTATGTGAACCTTTATTTTATTTTATCTTTGTTCCTTTAACAATGGTTCATACCAAGCTTATGAATTTACCAAAGCATATCCCCCGGGAGTGTCGTAACCAAGAGTGCAGCAAGGCCCGTTGTCGTGTACCAGTTCCCGTTCGAGTCTAGCTCAAAGCGGTGTTTTCGGGTTTTACCCCTATGTACATCTGTGCCAGAGCCACCTCTACCTGCTCGTATCCAGACAGGGATGTATTTGCTTGGCAACCCCTTACTCAATACTCACCAAAATACCAGGAAGATTTCCTATATTAAACTTTTATATAGGGTTCCTCCTAGAGTTTTCATATCCTAATTTCCACAAATAACTAAACCATCCTTTGATACCAACTATAGCATCCCGTCTTTTTATAACATAACTTTTCATTCCATTACACGGAACTGAGGATCTTTAAGGTTTAGTGTCTTGGAAATAAGGAACATAAAACATGAAACAAAAAAAAAACATTCTTCTTAAACACTTGAAAGGCTTCTCCTCATGTTCACCCTAGGCTCATTACTGCATCTCAACCTGGGGACATACATCAAAAGGAAGGGTGAGCAGAAGGCCCAGCAAGGGAAACAAGTGAAACATTTTACATATGAACTTGAGATACATCAATAAAGTCATGAAAAGAACTTTAATGCATGAAAATGAAATCATGAGGCATATCATAATAAAAATAAAACTTTTTCATAACTTGAAGATGTGGCTGCAACATTTAATATTGACAATCGTTTCGTTTCACCAAGGTCCATCCCCAAGGTGTCGTTAAAAATTACCAAGGTTTTTCACCAAGGCATCGTTAAAATTGTAATCTCTAGTGGTTACATCATTACCCAATGCATTGGAGCGCTATCAGGGCGCACCCTTAAATTTTCCTTTATTATCATGTGAGCCACATATATCATCATCAAAAATTTCATAAATAACCCATATAGCATAAAATAAATGGGTTTCATTTCATAATCACAACGTTTTAAAAACTGCTTTAAGGACATGATCTTTATATCACTTTAAAACCCACAGAAAAGGAAGGTGGGTCTCAAGTATGTAAATCCCAGAATTTAAAATAGAACATTTTGGTATATATGTGAATACCCCTTTAGAAGAAAGATCTTTGAGTATTCACTTAATAAAATAAAAGAACTTTAGAAAAAGAGATAGACATTTTGAGACAGAAATTCTGCAGCATAACGGCAATGTTCCGAGGTTTTAGAAGACATTAGAAGAGAGGTAAAATGGGTAAAACATTCATAAATGACCCATAAAATAGTACATGGACAGAATAAGAAGGATACATGATCATGGTAATGAAATTTCAAGGACATACCATTTGAAATGAAAAACATGGAAGGGAGAAAAAAATTAGATTTCTCTTATGAAAGTTCGGCAGCCTAACGGCGTTACTTAAACATCAACAAAAATGATTTGAAAAGATCAAATATGGTCTCTCATCATGTGAAAATAAGAGTTCAGTATGATAGATATAGAGATAATTCCCCAACATAACAAAAAGGAACTTGAACGAATTTACATGAAAGTAGAACTTCAAAACGAGAAGGGTGAAGAACCACTTAAAAATTCGGCAGCCTAACGGCGCCACTTAAAACATCAAAATACTGAATTGAAGAGATCAAATGGGGTATCTCATCATATGAACATAAGATTCCAGTATGATAGATATAGATATCATACCCCAACATAATAGAATTTAACATTAAAGACTTGACATGAAAGTAGAACATTGAAAAAGAGAAGGGTGAGAGAATCCCTTAAAAAATTCGGCAGCCTAACGGCGCCACATAAAACTTCAAAAAAATTGAATTGAAGAGATAAAATGGGGTCTCTAATCATATGATCATAAAAGATCAGTATGATAAATTTAGAGATCATGCCCCAACATAATACAAAGAAACATGAAAGACTTGAATGAAAATAGAACTTGAAAACGAGGAAGGTGAAAGAATCCCTTAAAAATTCGGCAGCCTAACGGCGCCACTTAAACATTCTTAAAACGAATTGATGAGAGAAAGGGGGGGGGGTCTCTCATCATATGAACATGAAATAGGAAGTAGGATGAATATAAAAGAACATCCCCCAACATAAGAACATGGAGTATAAAAGAAAAGACATAAAAGAGATTACTTGAAAAGAAAGAGAGAGGTCGGATCCCTTACCTTAAAATGTAACTCTTAAACCTCAAAGGTTGGGACCATGAGGGCTTGGGGGCACCTTGGGAGGACTCCTTGGGAGGTAATGAGACCAGAAATTCGTTTGGAATGAGTGGGGAGTCGAATGGATGAGAGGAGGGCTTGGTATTTATAGGGAAAGTGAGGGGACAAGGCATTAATGGCCAAGGGACACCTCACATGGGCTTTTCTCAAACCCATGTGCTCTCCCTTGTCATTTATCATGGAGTTAGGCCACATGGGGCCCCCAAAACAATAATTCATCACCCTTGGCCGGCCAACCCTCAAAAGATCTCATGACATCATCATGACACCGTTATGATGTCATTAAACATACCGAAACCCTAAAACTGTATTTTTACTATTCACTGAAAATTCAACTTTCTCCGAAAAATCCCAAAATTTCACATTAACCAAATATCAATGCTCTGATTTAAAAAATGAAATACATTTTATAAAAATAATTTTCTAAATATTTTTAATTTAATTTTTAAATAAAAACACTATTCATCGAAAATTCATTTTTTTCAGAAAAAACCCCAAAAATTACCATAACATAATATCGATGCTCTGAGTTCAAAAATAAAGTCATTTTTATAAAAATAATTTTCTAATTATTTTTAATTAAATTTTTAATTAAAAAACACTATTCACCCAAAAAAACTAATACTTGAATAATAATTAATGAAACCGTTATTTAACTATTTTATTGAATCACATTACTTAATCATGGTGCCTAGATTATTTTAAAACGTTCTTTAAGTGAGATTACTAATCCATTTGGTCATATTACTAATCCTAATCATAAAATCACTATTCATAATTTACTATTCATCAAAAATCAAGTTGATCTTATTAGACTCTAAATTTAGTACTGAACATAATTGTAGAAGACCATTTTTTGAAAATCATTACTCATTTTTAATTATTTAGGGTTTACATAAACATGTTTAAAATATCCTTTTTCTAAAATTCATCAAAAATATGCATACTATATTTATCCGGTCATTTCAAAATTCATTAACTTCATCATAAGAAGAAATCCCAATTTTTATTTAAAACAAGGATTACACAAGGTAGTTACGGTCTCGTTACATAAACCCTTATAATACCAGTATAGGACCTAAGAGTAAGGTGTGCTAGGGTGATAGAAGCTTGGGGCGGCTCAGTCAACATTGCCCGAGTAGTAATTTCTATCAGTTTGAACTTCTCACGAAGGCGATTTCGTTCCAGCTTCACATGATGAAGTTCGGCTTGGATTTGATCCAGAGCAAAGCCCAGTGGTGCTACCTCCTTCCCAAGCTCTGTTAGATGGGCTTCGATCGGTCCAAGACTACTAGGTGAGGCCATCGAATCTTCTTTCTATAATAATTAACCAAGATTACTTATATTTAGAGACAATAATCAAAACATTTTGTTCACAGCGGTCATGTTGACCGATGGTTATATAATAGTCAAAACCCACTGATCTCATTTTAATTATAATCATGTTTATCAAATAAAACATTTTTGTTGAGTATAACAATAACACATAAAATTAGGGAACAAAATTTATTTAAAAATTTCGGGTCGTTACAACCATCTTCCTAACTACATGATTTTAAACTATATAAGGTTTGAGAACTATGTGTGGCTTGATTTCAACCAATGTAGGATATGTAGTGAATCCCAAATATTCAATCCTGGGTCTAGACACAAAAAGATGAAAATTAAATCTTCCCTATGTATGGGTAAGATAAGCACAAGAAGTTTTTTTCCTGAGAACTACATGTGTCTTGATTATCATTTTAAATGAGATACACAGTGATTCCTGGATTCTTCATCCTAGCCCAGCCGCTAAAAATTCAAAATTCCCATATCCTTCATTTTATCACCTCTGTTTGGCATAATAAACCTTTTTCTCCCCTTGTTTCTCACACCAAACATAGCTCATGTGGGCATATGATTTTAAATAGGGGATTCCCCGAATGATCAAGGTGTATTGATCCACATTAGGGTTACCATAGTCCTGGTAGAAATACCTTAAAAGGAACACCAATTGTCCTTACTACACAATGTTAAACTGTAAGGAAAAATCCTTACCACATGATGTAAAGCTACACAGATCAATGATATCCATCTTTATTCACGTCATTTAACCTAATGTATGTACCACATGACCTTAAACTACATGGTACCACAAGAACTATATGTTTCTTAATTCTTATTTCGATAAGACAAGTAGTGATACCTAGGCCCTATTTCCTAGTCCCATACATGGGGAAAATAAAAAGAAAAATCTCCCTATCTCTTGCATGAAAACAAAGATCTATACAAGAGATATCATGTTTGGGTTCCCCATTTAGGAACCTACCAAGGAAACAGAAATGACCCCCTACATATGAGTCAGATCTATGTAGGTAATTTCACTTTATGTGTCTAATAATAGTCTAAATGTTTCTTATGTACCTAGGAACATCCCATCCATTCATCATAATCTATGCCTTGGGTGGTTTCAGATCTTCACCATCTTCTTATAGCCATCAGATATGGGAGGGGTCAGTGTCTTGAGGACACAATTTTTTGAATATACATAATATTCCCCAATTGGATCCACATAAGTTTCCCATATTTTTTTCAACCAAAGTCAAATTAATCCCAGGGAGAGGCTTCTTCTATCATCGTAATCCCCAACGACATACTTTCCCCATATCATTTCTCTTGAGTTGAGAATCCTTGGAATCATGGTTTAAACTTTCTTCTCCCTCATGTTTGAGGAATTTCAGAACATTCCATCCTAATGAACCCCCTATTACTCCTTATTTTCATGACATATGGTCCTATCTGTATAACCTAAAACTGTAAGACCTCACCATGTCCTAATCACATGACGTTAAACTGCATTACTGGTGTCCTAATCACATGACACTAAACTATATGATTATTTAGAAATACATCTGACTTGATTATCATTTTGATGAGATACACAGTGTCACCCGAATCCTCAATACTAAGTCCATCTATAAGAAAAAATGACCCACTTTCCCTGTGTATGGGTCAGACCTGCACAAGAAATTTCTAACATTGAAACTAAATAATACCCATAAATATGCATGGATTGATACCTAACACCATAGGGTACATAATTACACCCACATATCTAATAATGGGTCCTGTTTTAACAAAGGTTAAAAATTACCTTTCCCTATGCACATATCAGACCTAGACGGGGAACCCCATGATAACTACATACAACCTGATTCTCACTTTGATGGGATACATAGAAACACCTGAATCCTATATCCTAGTCCATCTATAACCAAAAAAATCCACCAATATCCTATATTTTAGCTAAATCTTCCTAGGAGGGTCAAATATGAGCCTCACCCCATTCATGATCGCATTTCCAATGAAAAATTATCCTTGAACACACAAGAGTCTGACCAAGATGTGGGGGAACCTTCCTAGAACTATGTATGGATTTATTCTTTCCATCATGGGATATGTAGTTATTCCTTGGTCTCTAATACTAGGTCTAGATATAACAAAAAAATTCCCCTTCTCTATGCATGGGTCAGACCTACACGAGGAACCTTCTCAGACCCGTGTAAGGGAAATGGTTCTACCCATTCCTGGGATGTTTTGACATGAAGTGACCCTTCAATTTTCAGGTACTTTCCTTTTAGAAACCAAACTCTGTGTCCAAAAAGGTTTGAGTCCCCATAAACCTCCATGACCATCGAAAATGGAGGGTCAGTTTCCTGAGGTCACCTTTTTTTGACTGCACACAATATGCCCCAGTTAGCTATGCAGAAGTCACCCACAAAAAAGGCCATCAACCAAAGGAAAATTCATCTTTAGAAGAAAATTTTTACTACCTTTGTATGAACCAATAATGTTTATATCATGAATCACTCCTCAAATTCAGAAACCCCTATATTATATCTTAAAAACTTCCCCCCTCCATGCCTAAAGACGATATAAAATTCTTGGAAAAATTACTGTGAAAGGGGAAAATCATTTGTTCATTAGTCAAAGATAAGTGAACTTAAACCATATCCCTTGAAATTCCTCACTGTAAGACATTAAATTATAGGTTCCATTTCTTATTTTCAAAATGTTAAACTACACCATGTTTCAGCCCTCCTTTTCCCAAGCCAAATATGTGTATGAGTTATTTATCATTCATGGAAAAGGATGATACATATTATCTAATCATTTTTTAGACATCATTCCCTTGATAAACCACCCATTATGGTCTTGATAAATCCAAATTTTCATAAATCATATGAAAATAGGGAATGGAAGGCTAGTGTCTTGAGGTCATCTTTGTTTGACTATGCATAATATTCCCTGGTTAGCTCTGCATAAGTTTCCTACAAAAAAAAGGAATGTCAACCAAAGGAAAATTTTTCTTCAAGAGAGGATTTTCCTACCACCGTACTCCCTAGAATTTTTTTATTGGAAACCTTTTTTATGATTACTCCTCACGTAATTCCCCATATCATGTCTTGGATTCAGAAATCAAAAATCCAGCACTAAGAAGATTACCTCATTCATGTCTGAAAAAAATTGGGACATTCTCATCCATTAGGCCCTATTGGGGCCCTCAACCCATAATTCATGGTCAAATATGTTGACCTAAAACATTAGTTGTATTAGTCTAGTTTTTAAGACTCTAAACTGCTTGTAAAAAATGGGACACAAAACTCACCAGGTGGAAACCCTAACAAGGGAACTCTAGAAAAGAGTCGAGTTCTAGATCACTAAACATATGTTATGAATGGTTTAAGAAAAATTAAGCAATAAAAAATAAAAGAGACACAAATATTGTTAGTTCTAAAATCCACAAAGGGAGGCGTAAGAAAAATTCAAGTTATTCCCACTAAGACCGCAACAAAGTGGACTTAGGAAAAAATTATGGAGATAATGAAAAATACACAATGTTCATGGGGTTTTCCATTTAACCCTAGAAATAATAGAAACTATGCTTGCTGAGTCCCTCAACTCAGGCAAAAATTATAGTATTATATGATCATGTTAATTTGATTATCCTAGATTGCGATTGAAATTTATATCCAGTGACGAAATTATTTAATTCATATGAGAGTTTATCTTTCAAAGCACATTGAAAATTGTGATTAGTGTAAATTGAAGGAAAATATAAAAGATAATTATTGGAAGGAAAGAAGGTTTCATACCATTAAATGAGAAAGGAGGAGAATCCATGGTCTGAAGTATCTCCATATTAATAGGATGTTATGATTATATAGTTTGAATAGAAGATTCGCAAAGTTGGAGTAGTGTTTTGTTTGAATCCTCTATGGCTCGGTGGATCTGAAACAAGGTTATAGTCACAAGATCCGCACTAGCCCACAGTGTAGACAAGGTTTGTAGTCTCTTACATTTTCCTCCTCCTCCACCAGACACCACCCTTCATCAACTACTACCTTGGTGTGAGCCAATTCTTGATTGAGACACTTGAGTTCTTGGCTAAGATGCTCCACTTCTTGAAAAATCCACTTTTCTAAGGTCCCACACTCTAAAATTTTTCCTTGTTGTCTTGTGGGCATTACATAATTCTCAAAAGCATCATTAAAAAGGATCTTCCTAGCCACAACAAGATGATCTATATACTCTACAGTTGAGAGATGAGAATGGAGTGTGCTAAACTTATCTCAAGAAATAATCATCTTCTTCACTATATCATGGATGGAATGTTAGTCAAACCCCCATAACCTAGAAATGAAAATAGGTGGCATAATTTGGGAAACCTTGTCTGCATGTTTGCAAGGGGGTTCTGTGAAATAAGCTTCCAGATGTCCTTCCATATTTCCTGGTGGGTTTTACGAAGGTTGTCCAAAGCCTCTTATTCCACCTAAAAATCACTCTCAGATGGTAAGATATATTAAAAAATAATCACTACCAGAGAGGGTCTTGATTCAACAACCCCAACATGGATTGATCTCATAGTAGCTGATTCCCATGTAGTGTTAGCAGGTGGAAAGATCATAACGTCAGCTGCAACCATATAAATTTGTGGCTGTAATTCTGGAATCAGAATATTGAAATAGTTAAAATATAAATCTCAAAATAAAAGGGAATGGTCAGAAGGGTATAGAACTCACCTATAGTTGTTGGGACATAAATATCTCTAGCCACTATCATTTCATCATAATCTGATAGAGTGGGTCTTTCATCCTTAGTTTTTAAATTTTCTTCAGGTTATTCTAGAGATACCCATGGTGTAGACTCATGATTTACTAGGCCAGTGATCTCCAGAAGGTCTCTAACCAATACCATAATTGAAGGAATAATAATTATAGAACTAGGGACAATATTTGATTATGATTCTTCTCGATCCTGAATCACTCCCTCTTCCATGGCTATATTATCCAGAGAGGCAATATCAATATTCTCAGTAGGAACATCGACCCCTAAAGATAGACCCTCTATGTGATAAGTAGTCATTTGATTAGGAATAGTCAACCTCTTAGGTATTTGGACCTCCTTGATGTCTTCATTTGTTCAGGGTTCCCCATTTGGTTTAGATACCACTGGTAGAGTCATCACATTCGTCCCCACATGAGAAGGATCAATATGCTCAACTGAATTTTCAACCTCTGAAGGCCCTCCCACTAATAGGACATAGGTTGTTTGACCCTGAGATGATTCCCCTGGGGATTGGGATCTCCCCAATGGCCTCAATTGGCCTAGGTTTCCTATATTGTTCATCTACAGCCATCAGTGGTATCAATTGTGTCTCTAAAGAAGTAGGGGCTATAGGCCCCTAAGTGACTGTTGCCTGATTACTCATCAGAGATACACCAATTCATGTGAAGGATTATTATTCAAAAAATTAAGTCATAGAAAATGATATCTAAATAAAAAATATTCAATAATACCCTGTTATCTTTGAATTTAGTTGTATCATCATATTTGATTCTTGTTGGTTCCTCATGGTGTTCCATAGGGATGATCCACTGGAAAGAATAAAAGGCGGGTCTAGAGGTGGAAATGCTCTGGAAATATCTATAAGTACTTCCTTTATATGCTTTACCCCTAGGGTATCCCTCTCTAGTGACTCCAATGTCTTAGGGGATATCCTCCTCAGTAGCAGTGCCCCTTGGAGTGTATTCTAGGGAAGAAAATATCTCCCATATCTCCACAGGATCCTATAAGTACCAGGAGTATGGGTTTAAGGTCATGATAATAATAATAATAATAAGAGTTTGTATAAATAATCATAATACCTCTTCATAGGTTTCATCCTTCCCAGCTATGATCCCCACCATATTCTTAACTCAGTATGATCAATAAGTTTTCCCCTTATATGAGTGGATAAAAGTGTCCATTCCTCCCAAATATATGTCCATCTCATGAGGATCTTCTCAGGTGGAGATCCACAAGGGGGAAGTGACGAGTATAAATCCTATAAGTTCAAGGGGCTATTCTTGCAGTTTTTCCCAAATATATTCATCATATACAATTTCCATAAGGGTTTCCCACACTCTCCAATCCTATGGGAAGATTGTAGTGATAGGGATAAATTGTTCTGGGAAATTCTCTCCGGGAAGTGGGGAGGGATCCAATAGTCACAATTTCTTTGTGGTCACCTCAACTGCCATAGAACCCTCTGAGGATAGGAACTTGTGAGACCCCATATGTGAATAATGATTTTCCCCAACCCTAGTAGTGGTAGGGGGATTTATTTCATTTGAATACCCAATTCATGGCTATTATCCTTGTCATCCTCAATAACTTCAGACCTCAACATAGAAAAAACTCACAAAGAATATCTATGTCAGTTCAGTCGAGAATGGATTGCGGTACCAAGATCTTAAATATATATGTCCACCCTCTCAGGATCATCATCATAAGAGATAGTGGCAGTCACTAATACATAGTTGTATTTGGTTAATAAAACCTCCTTTTCCTAAATAAAGTGCCATAGAGCACGAAGTGAATGGGAACTCCTCAATGAATCCCATTATCTCCATGCCATTGGAAATGAAGAATCATATGGTATGGATTCTTGAACTTGAGGATTTGTGTTGAAAGCATGGGAATTTGAACCCCAGTATCTCAACACCTTTTTGAGGGGTTTAGAAACAAGAGAATTTATTAGCTTCTTTTTGGGCCTAGAATGCTCGAATGTTTTCTTTTGTTTCCCTCAATCTTAGGTGATTTATAGGACTCAATAATAGGAACTAGTTTTAACATTTGATCTTCTAGATATGATCGGTTCCAAAACTCAGTATAGGATCTATTAAGTGCAAGTTGGAAACCCAAAAAAGGTGGAAACCCGATCTGGAATCAGGTGTACTCCTGAGTAAACATTAGTCAAAGTTGTTGAGCTATCATCAAATTATTCTCCTAGCATGTGCTATTGAGGGTTGGAGGACAACTCATATGGATATAGTTGAATTGTTTGGACAATCTTCAGGGTGCATAACCCTCTCATATAAGTTCCCTTTGATCCTAGAAACCAATATTCCTTCTCTTAAAGAGATGATATATCAATGCCTGGAAAAGTTTCCAGATCCATCATTCACCAGAGTACCAGAAGGGGGAGCATAATGATCATAGGTAAAGTGATAATGGTAGTTGAGTCAATCCATCATTTAATACTCACTCCAATATTATGTCATGACCCCACTTATTCTTTAGAGGTATGGTTGGATGGTAGGTTCCAGGATCTTTTGAGTATTGATATATCTATGGCCTTTAATATAGAATGCTACCCAGCCCCAGATAACCTAGAAGGGATCCAACAACCAATATGGTGGCTTCCCCTCACCGATCATTCCAAAAAAATGGAAATTCTTCTCCATCATTGGGACAACAAGGTTAATTCACCCACTAGTGACCAATTGGGCCCCCATCATAAAAGTCATGAATATAACCCTGGTGCTAGAATCACTCACTGGCAGTAGCTAGACACTCAGAAACATGTCTAGAAAAGATGCTAGTCGAAACATTCATTCATCATTTGGAATGATCTTACATCCCCACTCATTGAATCATCCCTATTAAAGAATGGTCCAGTAGGAACCTAGATGCCTTTGGGTCTCAACGAGCAAGAAATTCCTTGTCCTTTTTATATAGGGTTCTTGGCCACTTAATGTAACAATTTCGTTAATCCAATCAAAAAATGGGACATCCTTCTTCGAACAAGGGTCACCCTTCAAAATACTATTTTCCTTGTCAATAATATTCTTGGTAAGAGGATTAGTTCTCTCTGAATTATCCTAGGCCTAAGGTGGTGGAAGAAATTCATCATACATAACACCTATGATGGGCACCCCTAAAACCAAAGGTATATCCTAGAGATTGATACCGACCTCCACATGCTCTAAGTGGAAGGTTTTGGTGTCCAAGATCCACCTACTAAGAAGCTGTGGGATAAGTTTTTGGTTTTTATGATAGTAGATATATGATACCCATATTTCCTCGTATAGCACCAAAACCTAAAATTCGACTTTTAATTCCTCGCAACTCTAGCGGACCTAAAAAGGCCACCCCCAGTTCAAGCTGAATGATCCCATAGGGAGAAGGTCTCATTTTGATGACCACCCCCGTTTCTCATTCTCTATGGCCTTCTGCATAATACTATGATAAAAATGTAAGTTTTCATATGGATCCCACATTATTTTCTCTAGAAACAAAGGATTATAGTTAAAAATAGACCATACAGTGTGGGTTACCTTGATAAATTCCCCCTTGCTAAAATATTTGCTCGAGGAATATTGATATTTTCAAGTATCTAGGTTGTAGGTTGGTTTTTTAGGCATGATTCCAGAATCACTATGTTAGATGGTAACCTGAATCCATAAATGGGAAGCATTTATAAAAATATATACCCCCTTTTAACGACACTTAGAATCCCCACCATTAGTTAATGAAGCAGTTTAACGGTGATTTTTTTCAACAGAATCAATCATAGCCTTCCTCATTTTGTCTGCAACCAAGAGGGTAGCAACAACAACAGTAGAAGCATCCAATAATATTATCTACATCAAAGTTCCAAAGTAATTAGTTTTTTAAAAATTGGAAAATTATGAAGGCCGGTGAGGTATCTGTTCATGAAGACATAGGCACGTGAGCTATCAGTTCATGAAGGCATAGGACCATGATCTATCAGTTCGCAAAGGCATAGGATCATGAAGCATTGGAAAAAAAAGAAATGGTATGTGGAAGAATAAATCTATGAGTAATCTTAACGTTATGTGGAAGATCAATAATTACTGTTTAAGGTTGATACTTTCAATTCGTAGGTGATGAAGTGCATTTCGTGGAAGAGCCAACTGCAAAGGAGGTGCTACGTAGAAGCAGTGGAAAATCAAGAGAATATACAGAGTAATCAGTTCATCAAGAAATATGGTAAATGAAAATGATCTAGCACCCCTATTTATAGGTGTGTTCCCCTCTTAAAATTCCAATTTCATACCACAAACCAGTGCAAAACAGGACCACTTTCTATAGAGGAATAATCTCTTCTTTATCCCAATTGGATCCCATTCTGATGGTGGTATTTTTTGGGTCCTATGAATTTTTCATGTGTGAAGTAGATGATTCTATCAAACTCCGAAAATGGTGGAATTAAACTTAGAATAATATTGAAAAATGTTCAAAGGGGTTAGACTGTGAAGGATAGATTGATTTTGTGAAGTAAAAATCACTTTGTGGATGACCACTCTGCATGGAATTCCACCATTTCGTGAAGTGCCCTATGAACTAAATAGTATGTTGGATGAAATGGAACCAATATTTACCAGGAATAAAAAAACATTACTTTACAATACTAAGGTGGTGATTTCTTCCCCGTCGAATGATTATCCCCCATGAACTAAATATTTCATGGGTTGAGGCGGTACCTCTGGAACCCAAGAACAAAACCACGTTCATTTGCATGACCGAGGCAGTGATTTCCCCCCTATAAGCTACTATATACCATGAAATAAATAGGTCATGGGATGAGGTTGTACCATTGGTTCCATTAAATAATTCCCCCCTCCATGAATGACTTCTCACCGCTGATTAAGTCATTTGTGAGCAGGGGCACCCTTCTTAGACTCCTACAAAAGAATCCCACAACCCACCATAGACGACCAACTGTGCCAGTATCTAGTCCCTTATCTCTTATATAAATAGACACCGAGGGGTTCTGAAAAAGGACCAACAATACCAAACCTAAGAGAGATGAAGGAGATGAGTGTTTAGAAAATGTAAGAAACAGAGCCTCTCCATCAATTCCTAGCAGGTAAAAATTCCCTACATAATAGTAAGGAGGAAAATAATAAATCATCTAACATCCACAATATCAAAGACCCTTTGTAGACACCATTTTTTGGGGATTAAATGGATTTAACCTTTCTAGAAAAGTACCATGTATAGAAAAATTCTATGTGGGTAGAACCCTGACCCATGTAGCCAAATGATTCAGAGGAGGAACTAGACCCTACACAACAAAATGCTCTGTGGGAGGAACGTGACCCCACATAGAAAAATTCTATGAGGATGGAGCCTATCCCCACATAACAACATGATACACAGATGAAACCTAGCCCTGCCTAGCAACACATTATGTAGGTAGAACTCAGGTCCGTGCAACACAATGCTATATGGACGGTACCCTCACCCGCATAGAAAAATGCTAAATAGAGGGAACCCAATCCTACCTAAGAACTTTATATGTGGAATGATTCATCCTAGGGAGATCTACTCTCCACCTCTCATTAATCCATTTAAACATATCATTGACCACCATGTTGGCCCCTCCACGATCTAGTCTAATGACATCAGGCCAATGCCTTTTTTAAATCCACCTGACATGTATGATAAGATCATCAGACACATCATTGTGTCCTCTTGAGTTTAAATACTTATGGTAAATAGAGTCACATGGGTAACCTCTACAGTAAGGTGGACTCTCAGAATATCCATAGGTTTACATTCCTTTTGGTAACATGAGTTCTTACCTTGGGGTGCTCACGTGAACCTCCTCATTCCAGGCGGGGATAGAGGTGATCACGCTTTCCTTTCCATTTGATGGGGAATGAGATCCTACCCCCCGTGGAACCAATTTCAGGGCATCCCTCCTAGAGTAATACCCTAACCTTTCTTGCTGGAGGAAGAAATATTTATTATATTTTCCTCAGCCCGGGACGTAGCCAGGTGGGTCACCAGATGTGACTATACTGGTTACCAGAATGGAAGAGGAAATGGGAACACTTAATGCCCTCTCCCTATCCCTTTAGGATTCATCACCTCATCCACCAGTGGATAGAGATGAATCATGTGATCTTCAGATCTACTACTTCATCTTATTTCTCACACCGAGAATGACTCTCATGGTTTTAGAGGTTAGTGGAGATCATTAAATCTACTTGATCCCAAACACCATGGGCCTCCTATACGGTATAATCCCAAAAAATACCCAAATATTTGGGCCTTATCCATTTATGAAAGCCCCAAACTCCATTCAAATGGCCCGCTTCCATGCATAAACCCCAACCATCTTCAATCCAAATGGGCTGCTTCCATGCATAAGTCTCAACCATGTGCATCAGATAGTCCTTTATATGGTATAAGCCTCGAAACCATATCTCAAACTTCAAAGGGCCACATTCCCAATAAAAAAATGCTAGAAGGGAATCCCATGAGTATAACCCCCAATCATTCCCCCTTAAATGTGAATATTCCATGTGTAAGCCCCGACCGCACGTGCGTCCATTAGGTGTAAGCCCCAACTTTCTGAACTACTTGGGATTTGATTCCCAAATAATTGGGATACATAGAAATCCTCCATGAGGTCCAAAACCAATACCCAAATCCATCCTAATTTTCTTTGGGTCACATCCCTAATAGGGTCATATCCACCTAGGAGAGCATATCTATTCTAAATCCCTTGGGCCAACTCGATGTAACTCCCACACCATCCTTGACTAGACACCTTTTTCATGGGTTTTCTTGCCTTATAACATTAAATTTCATGGTTCGGTCCTTGTCACTTGACCTTAAAAGGTTACGTGACCTGTCAATTGTCACTGAACTACATGGGTTTTTATTCCTCTCACGAGGATACTTAGGAAGCCCATCTTATGGGTTAGATTCTGACATGAAAATAATTTATGTCCCCCTGGATGATGGAAAAATACAGAGTTCCTCCCCATGTGGCTTAAAAACTAGCATTGTCCTAATAAATGACCAAAGAATATCTGATATATTCATAATAAGGGTACCTTCAATGGAGAACCTCAGATACATATAGATATCCCCATTGATGGAGAACCTCAGATACATACAAATGATTCCTAACCCATGTGTATTAATGATTAATAATTACCTTATGGTAATCCATATTATAAACACTTATAAATGAATAAAGGATTCATAAACATATCTTAAATCTATAATAGATTCACAAAATAGGCAATAGTTCCCCTCAAAAGGGTGTGATGAGCCCGAATTCCCAACCTCTTAACCAATGTGAGTTATTAAGTATCATTGGCCCAAGTTACCCAATGAATGCCTGCCTTTGGAAAGTAGGCCCATGATTCATCATGGATATAAGATTCGTTGGGTATTTCTGGCTCCATGAACAAAAACCTGTTGGAGACCGTTTAAAGACATGTACCCAACTTCAGTGATTGCTCACAATTAAACCATGTGAAATCAACCACTCAGTCATAAATAGTTTTCATTGGAAACAAAATGGTGAACTCGATGTGAAATCACTTAACTATGGAAGATCCTTCACAGGATAAAAAAGATATATTGCCTAGTTCTCATTGGACCATTACATTTCTGACCCAAACAAATATTCATGGAAACAATTCCATAGTTAGGTTCCCCTATATTGTCCTTGGTTGGCTTGTTTTTTGTGTTTTGTTTAGGTAACACTTAGCTGGGAAGCCTTAATGGTTAGGATACCAGAGGAGTAGAGTTAATTTTTTTTTCTATTTGATGGATTAGAAAAATGTTTTTTTTTCAGGTATCCAATAATCATATATGATATGCTTGGGATAATTCCCTAGCTAAATAATTAAGTGGTGTAATGAACACCCTAGTGGATTCATTTATTAGAGAAATATGGATCTTGGACCATTAATGGATATTGTGAATTTTAATTGGGTCATTATTTTAGTGGGATCCCATTTAATAAAATTCTTTATTAAATGGTTAAAAATGCATGATACTCATCTTATAAAATATTTTTTTGTATATAAATATCATCATCATCATCAAGCATAAATTTTTTATCGATCCCTAAAAAGAGAATATTAAAGTAATATTCTATTAAGAATAGAAACTTAATAAAATTTCTTAATCTAGTTTGGTGATTTAAGAAAAATTCTTAATGAAAATTCTATATTCTATAATAGTTACTTCATTGGTAAACAAGTGTTGAAATTGTTCAACAAGTGAATCTAGATACTTATGTAAGCATAGAGTGATTTGTTTAAGGTTTAAAAGGAATTAGATTCTAAATTAAAAATTAAATATTATTCTCCACTCATGTACTTAATATGATTGGGTACATAAATTATTTAATGAATTTTAGTCTTATATACTCAATATGATTAGGTATGCCACATCATATTCAATATGATTGAATATTTTAATGATACTAAAGGTCTCCTTACCACTTTAATGGTTATAAAAATCAATTGTATTATCCTAATAGATATATAATATCGACTGTATATTTTACGAAGTGTTGTAAATATAAAAAAGATGGAAAAAAGAGAAAATAATTAAATTTTTTAACTTATGATTTTCTTTCAAGTAATGGAGAAAAGAAGTTTTTGTATTTAAAAATTGAATTCTTCAATATTGGATGAACTTGTTATAAGATGTGTATTATATTATTTTTATCTTGGGAAGATCATAAAAACAATTATTGTTTAATAAAATGAGATGAATTATTTTTCATACACATAGTTATTATTTTTTCACTTCTATAACATAATTTAAAGAGAGACTAAAAATGTCTTGTTCTAATTAGGAAATTTATCCTATTATCATATATGGAAACCTATGGTTTTTAGAAAGGAATAGTTATAATTCAATATGATTGGATTATCCAAGATATATCTTAAGGATTTTATAAAACTCCATGGAATTTCTATGTCATGTATGGATGTTATAGAAATTAATTCTTTTATTTTGAAGGGTATGTGATATCGAATGTATATTTTAAAAAGTATTGTAAATATTCACGAGTTCAAAATCAAAATAATAATTTTTTTAGCTTATAGTTTATATTCATGAGATGGAGTAAATAGTTTCTACATAAAGGATTTGAATGTATAAGATTTTATCAAAAAAAATTAATCTAAGTAAAATATATGCATCTTCATATATTTTCCTTTATGTAATAAGAGTAGTTATTTAGCTATATTTTTTTTGTAAACAAGTATGATTTGATTAATTTTATACACATGGTTTATGATTTATCAATTTCTATATCATTTTTTGAGAAGAAGATATGGCAAAAAGTGTTTTTTCTTGGATAAAATGTTTATCCAAGTATTTTTTAAAATATACAGGAATTTTTTCCCACCGACCATCAGTGGTATATTTTAATAAAGTCTTTATTTTAAATGAAAAAGGTTTCTAACACATAGAATACCCTATATGATATAGAAATAATATCTTATTTATTTAATATTCCTACTGAAAGAAAATAAATGTTATTTCTTAATACTAAAGGTTTTTTTTCTCATAAAGATACTATGAAAATAATATAGTGTCTAAGAGGATAGTGGGAGTATGTTTGGACATAGATATGTTTAAAATTAATAGATAAAGGATAAACCAAACATAAGTCTAAGTGTTTTCCTTTTAATATCCTAAAATGTTTAAGATATTTTATGGTAAAGAAAAACCTAAAGTGTTACATTTAGTTATCTTTTAGATAATGGATATCATTATTATAATAGAATCAGATTATTTTTTTCATTCAATATCCTAAATGAGTTTACGATGTGTTGTGATAAAGAAAAATTTAAAAATTTACATTTAATTTTCATGAAAATTGAAAGAAACTATTTCTTGAAGGATTGTACCAATAAAATTTACAAAATGAATTACACTTTATACCCTAAAAGAGTTTTAGGATATGATGCTAAAGAGAAATATAAATAGTTTCATTAGTTTCCATAAAAAGTGTTATCAGATTATCCTAAAAGAGTTTAGGGGTGGTGGTTGAAAGCATGACTGATTTTCTCTTATTGACCATTCAAGGTTATGGTGCTCTACTAATGTGTATAGCAGCACTTGGGTCAAATCCTCAAAGATGATAATTTTTAATAGTCGATTGTTTTCGGTTGAATGTATTTTGATTTAGGGGGTTTATTTGCAGAGATTAATTGAATTTATTGATTAATTAAGATTTATTTAATAATTTGATAAATATTATAGTGAGTTCATCAATAGGTAGTTAAGCTTGTGATATCCTTGAGCCTTGCTTTATATTGAATTAAATTAACACCCATGTCACAAGTTGACGTTGATTGGAATTCCTAAGTGTTAAGGATTTAATCCAAGATTTAACATAACTAGGATTGTAATATCAATCAGTAATTCATTGTGGTAGTGTATTTATGGTTCAAATAATCCATGTAATTCATATGTTAAACAAAATATGTCATTAATCCATGACATGTAAAGTCCAACATACACAATGTTAAATTAAAGAATACTCATCGAGAAAATAATCTCAATCAATTAAAATCACTAAATTTTAACTCTACCCAATGGTAGATTTACTCATCAATTAAGATGATTAGAAATATGGTTTTTTATGTTTATAATGATGAGTTAATAAGAGAAGAAAAATAATGGGATAAGAAAAGAGTTGCGCGTTGAACACAAACACACAAACAATGATGAGAATTAAAATAGAATTTCAATTGAAAGAGGAAGAAAAATAAGGGAAGGGGTTTTAACTTGATTTAAAATATTTTAAGAGAATTAATATTTAAGAACATAAGGTGGATGGTTAAAACAGAATATGAAGAATAAACTTTCACTAAAACAGAATTATAAAAACAACACTTACGAGATTACAAATGAAGAAAAGCACAAAAGTAAATGAAATCAAAAGAGAGGAGTAAGTGTCTCTCAAGTGAAAAATTGAGTAAGGAAGGTTCTACCAATCCTTTTTAAAATCTTTGTTCATTACAATATGTTCTCCTCTCTTCTAAAATCCCAACCATTTGGAAAGGAGAGGAGGGGATGTATTTATAGCCTATGGTGGTGGACTATTTGCATTCCAAAACTATCCCCCCACTTGGATCAACGATTTGTACATCCATACAGCTGAATCTCGAGATATCCCCTTCTTAAAAGTTGTAGATAATAATTTTGGTAGTATAATATGAAAATTTGGAGGAATTTGTACTTAGTGAGAAAAAGTTATGTTGGTTTTAGTAAACAATTATAATCTGTCCATTTCAATATAGAATTTTTAGAAGGCCGGAATATGAAAGGATTTTTGAATAAGAATATGACTTCAAATTAAAATTCATTATTCAAAAAGTCTAAAAAATATATCACCTCTTTAAAACTGAAAAATACCAGCTTGATTTTATGACTAGATCTTGAGAAATGTCATGAATAGTTTCCAGATTTTAATTCTCGAACATAATGGTGGGTAGGATTTAAAATCATCATTTGGCCCTTTTTTTAGTGTAGTTAGACCTTTAAATTTTTATAGATGATTATTTTGGATAATAAAGAACATATGGTGGAGTTTCATAAAATTTGGGATTCAGGATTGAGACCAGTAACTCAATCATTATGGATGGTCCAATTTCTTCATATATTCTTTGGGTATTCTTGTGTGGACCATATGACCCGCAAAATGGAAGATTTAGACAAATGTTTTTCTAATGAATTGTTTTAATTTGAGTAAGTATCCCTAAAAAACAAGAATCGAGAAATTTGGATAATTAGGGTGACAGTTATTATTTAAACATTAAACAGAATTGAATCTGGATGAATTCAAATAGTGATCTAAAATTATATTTAATATTTAAACATTAATATTTCACTCAAATTATGAAGATTTCATATAAAATAAGTAAAGGAAGTATACAATAATTTTTGAAATATTAATAACATAAAATCCCCCACAATTATTCTTTTTCATTTCCTTATGTGCAAAAAATATAAAAACATGAAAAAATAATTTTCACTCACCAACAAATATAAAAATTTTATTTTCACCAATCAGGGGAGGTTTAGACTATTTCACTCATCCATATTGAATTCCACCACAAATTGTTACAGAAATAATATTACAAAAATAATTCATTTTTCATGATCAAATCTATAAATGGAAAATGTGGGCACTCAAAAATCACTCCTCTCAAGATGATAAAATTCATTTATGGAGGTTCACTCTTTCACTAACCAAAAGTGAAAATCTTAGAGTTTGAAAGAGTTCTCATCTTCCATTTCATGTCCTAAAGTACACAAGAATCAAGTGGTCTTTTGAAGGGGTTTTTCTGTGGCTATGGGATGGTAGGAATTCATTATTCAAAAGAGTAGAAAGAGGGGTAAAACACCAACATGGAAAAAGAAATGCACAATATTTTTGAAATAAAACATGGAAAGAAATGGAAACACATATTTACAAGGGAACAATTGTGTGAATCAAGAGACAAAAGTGGAATAAAATTTGAAGGGAATGAGAAGATGGAATATTTACAGAATTTATCCCAATCATATAAGAATATATAATTCAAGTGTTCTTTTTTTTCTTTTCATTTTTTTTCATTTTTTTCAAAAGTTGAACATGAAATAGATCTCACACTCATCTTCACACAGCCCAAACTAAAAACCAGTACAACAAATGAACCACACTATCTCGAACACACAAATCATGGAATTTCATCCTCCATGTCAAGATATTATCCGCTCTAGGTGGAACTGACTCCCCCACATGGGTTTAATCGCATCAAAGTTAATGCATATTGATTTTGAATTTGGTCCTATCCTTTTAATATGTGAGGACTTTATCTCACACATCACAAACCAAGGAAAAAAAACTCATCTCATTAAACAAGAAGGTCTCAAAAATCACATCACAAGAAAAACAGAGAAAGGAAAAACTCAAAACAACTTCAGGTACTGGGAAAACATTTCATCTCTTGCTCCCAAGTATTCTCCTCCTGGAAACCATGTGTCCAAAAAAAAATGAACCAAAGGAATGTTCCATACACACAATGCATTATCTTGAAGATCCTAGATCTCTACTAGCTTCTCCACAAATTTCATGTCATCCTAGATATCCAACTCTCCCCAATCATTGACATGAGAGTCATTGTGAAGATACTGATGAAGCTGAGAGATATGGAATACATCGTGGATCCTCTCCTACCACAATGGAAATTCCAATAGGTGCACCACTTCTCCAACTCAACCCAACACCTCAAAGGCCCCAACAAACCTAGGAGAAAGATTACTCCCTCTACCAAACCTCTATTTATCATATTGAGGGAAACCTTCAAGAACATGTGGTCCCCAAAATCGAAATCCAAGGGAATCCTCCTACAATCAACATAAGAATTATACTAATCCTATACTACTTTCATCCTGTCATGAATAAGATGAAATTTATTTTTCATGCTCTGCACCACTTCGGGACCAAGAAAAGCTATCTCCCCAACCTTTTTTCCAGCACAAATATGAATAAAATGGTCTTTTGTAAAAACCCTAAAATGGAGCCATGACAATTTAAGAGTGATAAATATTATTATAATAAAACTTTACCAATTTCATATGTCACACCCAAGATCCACCAAAGTCCAAGATGCACGCTCACAACATATCCTACAACATTTGAATACTTCATTATGTCTGCCCATCTATCTAGGAGTGGAAAGTAGTGATGAGGTGTAACTAAGTGCCAAAAGCATGTTTCAATCACCTACATACTCATGAGGTAAAATATATGTCCCAATATAAGACAATGGAACTTATAAATTCATGCAACCACACCACCTCATATATGTACCTTTTTTACAAGGCATACACTACGCCTGACTCCTTGATTACTAAGAAGTAAGCCTATTTCTTCAATTGATCCACGATCACCCAGATAGTATCACAACCTCCTTGATATCTGGGTAACCCTATGAATAAATCCATCTAGATTTCATCCCATTTCCACTTGGGAACATCCAATGGATTAAACAAACCACCAGGTGAATGATTCTTGACCTTTACTTAGTGTCAAACTAAGAACTTTTCCACAAAATCCTCCACTACCCGTTTCATCCTGGACCACCAAAACTCCAACCTCAAGCTAAAGTATGTCTTTGAAATTCTAGGGTGTACTTCCAAAGGTGAGATATGAAAATCATGAAGGATTCTATTGTTCACCACTACCAAAAAAACAACCTTACTCGAAAAAACATTCAGTTTTGACTATCTTATGACCATCCCTTCAGAACATCACCATTGCCAACTTGATCACACATCACCTCTACTTATGAGTCCCACCAATGATACTCCTCCACCTGCTGTATTAGAGAATACTGTACCGTCATCTAAAACAAACAACCACTACCACCATCCACCCTTTAATATAAGTATAAGTCTACCAGCTCCTCTATCTCTTTCCAAGAATTTTTAGGCTCCCAAATAACACCCTTCCATGACTTCCTAATCAAAGTGTCGACCACAACATTCCATTTTCCTGAGGTGTAGAAGATCTAAAAATCATAATCCTGAAGAAACTCTATCTACCTCCACTGCCGAAAGTTCAGATCATGCTATAAAAATACATACCTACAGCTCTTGTGATACATAAATACCACAAAGCACTCCCCAATGAGGTAATTTCACCACAAATTCAGTACAAACATAACTAATTCTAGCTCCAGATCATTGTTGGCATAGTTATTCTCATGGGTACATAAATTTCTAGACCCATAATAGATCAATTCCTTCTTCTTCATCAAGATAGACCCTAATCCCATATGGGAAGTGTCACAGAACACATCAAACATCACTCCTTCCTCATTTAACTAGAGAACTTGAGCACTAACCAAATTCCCCTTCAAGGTAATTGAATGCTACCTAGCATTGATCACTCTACAAAAAATATTGGTCTCTCCTAGTCAAGGCTATAAATAGGGAAATAACTTGATATAAATTGGGCACAAACCTATAATAATAGCTTGTGAGACCAAGGAAACTGTTAACCTCTTACACATTCTTAGGTTCTTACCAAGAAAAAACTACTTCAACCTTTGATCGGTCTACTACCACACACTTCTAGGATACCACACGCCTGATGAAATGCACCTCTCATGTACAGAACATACACTTGGAAAAATTTCTATAGATATGGTGGCATCGAAGATCATACAAGATAGTTCTAAGATTCTCAATATTCTCCTCCTCTGAATTTGAGTAGATTAAGATATCATTAATCAATTTGATGGTGAAATGATCAAGGAACTCACAGAACATGGAGTTCATAAGCCCCATTAACACGACTGGTGCATTCGTAACACCAAATGGAATTAATACAAACTCTAAGTGCCCATACCTGCATCTAAAGGCAGTATTTGGGACATCACCCTTCTTTATTCTCAACTGGTGATATCCAGACTGCATATCAATAATAGAAAACCAACTCACCCCTATCAGCTGGTTGAAAATATCATCTATCCTTGGAAGAGGGTAATGGTTCTTGACCGTCACCTGATTCAATCTTCAGTAGTCAATAAAAAACCATAGACTACCATCCTCCTTCTTTGATAACAACACTAGTGCACCCCACAATAGCACACTGGGCTGGATAAAACCCCTTGGCATCATATTATCTATCTGAAACCTCAACTCCTATAACAAATAAGTTTCTATATGATAAGGTTCCATCAAAATCAGAGAAGCACAAGGATGAAAGTCTATCCCGAAATCAACATCACGTCGAGGGGGTAATATCATAACCTCATGGGGGAAAACGTCTAGGAACTCCCTGATGACCTTGGGAACCTCTAATTCCCAAGAATCCACTGATTCCACCTATAACTTAGACAACAAGGAAAGAAGAGGCTCCACATAACAACTTCCCACCCAACAACTCTGCCCACCAACGAAAACCATGCACCAACCATCCACATCTGAAAACACAACTGTTATCCAGAATAAGTCAATAACATCATGTCCGGAATACAACTAGTCGATGCTGAGGATGAAAATTTATGACTTCATCTGTCGAAAGAAAATATCCCCATGGGAATGATGCAACCCCATCATCAATTTAGACTTCTGGAACACATCAAACAAGATGGTATGGCCTCTGACTATAATAGTCAATACCAAGGGTATAAGAATTCAATCAAAATATACTCCTAGTGCATGGGCTAGAGTGGGTGAAACAAAGGAATGAAAAGCCCCTAAATCAAATAAGGCACAAACAAGGGTACTAAACAAACTGATCATACATTTAACAATCTATGTCCCCTCTAGAACCGCTACCTCCAGTGCATGAAATTGACCATGCCCATCTCCTCTACCTCTCTTCCAACGACCACCTCCACATACATGATCGGGTCATAATCCTTGAACATGAGGATTATTTTGAGGCCAGCCTCTACCTACTCTATATCTGCTCAGTGGATCAAAAACCTAATGCCCCTACTACTGAAATGACCTCACTGGAAACTACTGTTGAGGATGACGCTGAGCCTGTCCACCTACACCAAACTGAGCTTAGGGAACCACTGGGAATTGGCTCCAGTGATGGCTACGAACCCCATAACCATAGAAAACTAGAACAAAGTCCCAAGAAAATAACGGAAACCACCAGCACCAGAAGGATGAAAAGAAATATGCTGAGGTCAAATCCCTACCGATCGAAACCTCAAAGGTCCTGACACTTGAGACCTTCCACTGACAACTATTCTCCTCAAGTAACCCTACTGGTCCCATTCCCATAGGAAATCTCTTCACAAGTGCATTCACTTGATCACCTCTTCCTTCTTCTGAACTGATAGATACATCAACAATGTAAAAGGAGTTACTGCATACTGTAAATAAGGAAGGAGGGCCTCCTAAAGATGTCTTGCATGAGACTCCTCATCAGGAAAAATATTTGGGAAAAAATGAATAAGTTCCTTGAACTTGATTTCTGGTTCCCGCACTAACATGCTCCCCTAAAAAAGATAAAGAAGCTCATGCATCTTTACCATCTTCATGGTTGATGAAAGGAACTCTTCTCATAACTCCTTATAGAAGTCATCCCACAAAACATCTTCCTCCTTATACTCTCCTAGATACAACATCCACCACTTATGCATATCTCCACACATTTGAATGACTGCCAAAGGGACCCAGTACTCCATGAGGGCCCTAATCAAAATGAAAGTGATCTCGAGCTCCTCCACCAATCTCTCTTTCTCCATGTATGAAACACTACCCTCATACTTTCCCAAATATTTATACTAGAAATAAAACAATGTATTCTTCCACTGATCCCCCTCCTCAACTAGATCAACCCTATGATGATCAACTAGATCAACCTGCTGAACCTAAAATTACTAGACCACACATGGATGATGCCCATAAGCCATAGATTAAAGAAAAACAATGATTTCCCAATCCTGAGTAGTATGAAATTTTATTATGATATATTTTAATTAACTTCAATCCATTTTTTATCCATTTCAACTTTCCTAGAAAAACCCAATTCAAAAAAAAGTCATTATGATGCATGTACCTCTCCTAGGTCTCTACCCTACAAGTGGTGTAGCCAAACTAGGTCATTTTATAGGATCAAAGTCCTTGCGTCTAATCATGGGGGGGGGGGTCTCGTTTCCTAGCCGGTCTTCCATGGCCTATGTCACACACCAAGATCACCTGAAACTATTTAAAAAACCATGAAATCCTCAATATTCCTAACTCCAAACTCCACCCTATCTCTCAAACACATCCTATGATACCACTCTATCAAAACACCACCTCCAAAGATACTGTAATGAGGTGAGAGAGATAATGAACCCTGAGTCCCACCACCAGCAAGCCCTGGGTTGGCGACTAGCACCAAGGGTGTAAAAATCTCACAATATAGGATGCATTACCATTTATAATAAAAACAGAATTGTGAGATAGACTGAATCATCCACAAAAAACTCCAAGAAATAATATAAAAGATAACTCCAAACCATCCCACATGCATGTATAAATAAAACTGATACAAATAAAATCTCCAAAGTAAATACCTAAAAGTAAAGCTAAATAAATGACACAACACCTCTCAAAGATCCAAGCTAGTAAGGCCTAACACGGTCCATGAAATCCTCCTAGAAAATAGAAGACAGTTTAATATACATAGGGTGAGCATATGAGTTTACTCAGTAGAAAAAACTCAAGTATCTTGTGCACATGTGAAAGAATCATACTACCGCACCTGTGAAAACATAGTAGAACCAAAAAGAACCTACACAGGTATACTAACCATCCCAATCTCACCAAATAATTCTCACTAAATAACACAAGATGGGTAATATAATATAAAGTAAAGCACATCGATTATAGGTTACCTCTCACGAATTTCCCACTGATTAACCACTCTCACACCTCAATGGAAAACTTATTGGTAGTCCCACCTATTGTGAACATACCAAAAAACATATTACTAGAACACACCTGGGAATCACAACAAATTCCTTCCACACACACCTCGACATCACAACACATCCCACCCGCACACACCTGGTCCTCACAACACATCACATATCATCCTAAAGATACTTGGGATATCACATGACAATTCATCCCGAAGATACCTGGGATATCACATCACAACTCATCCCAAAGACACCTAGGAAGACACATAAAAACTCATCCAAAAGACACATGGGATACCACATATCATCATCTAATTCACTAATAGACTTCTGACCATCACAACCTATTTAATACCTACATCTCTTGGAAGAGGGAGTAGGGAAGAGTGGGTGGACAACCATCCATCCTCCCACCAGGATGTTGGGAAAGACACCCCCACATGACTATACAGGAATTCAGAACATAGTTCTCAACATGGGTGGGGTGCATATATAAATCAAAAGAAAATACAAGTATATACATATATAGTATCAAACCCTCAAGCCCAACCTATGGGTTATCAAATAAAACACCAACTCACAACACCATCACCTTTTCTGCCACCTCTAAATGAGTAACACCACACATCAACCCAAAAAATCTCATTTCACACTCCAAACCAAACTCATTTAATTCATTCCATTCTTTCCATTATTTAGTACCAACCACACTTAACCACACAACCAATCATTTAATTATCCATTAACCATTTTCATCCCATTATCCAAACCAATCCATACCATTTCAAACATTATTAAATAATTATTTATTCCTTTTATCACTACTCATGCATCTAGAATAAAGAAACCACATTCCAAAAATATCTCAACATTCTGTTACCTCACCACCCCAAAAGCACGACCCAAAAACTATCACCTCACCACCCCAAAAGCACACCAAACAAATAAACTCTTCTCCACACTAAAATCATGGCCATGAAATCACATATCACCCCATATCCTAACCACACATTGTCATTACACAATAATGAAAACACATCACAACACATCAAGTGCCATTTACATATTTATAAAGGGGATTTTATCACATTCCACTTTAATTTAGGGGTGTGATAACACAAACCAAAATCCTAGGGCAACCATTAAATTATCCAAATATAAGTAGTTAACCAATTTCCATTTAGGGTGATATCACAACAATCACATCGAAAGAAGAAATCACAACAGATATATCCAATACAAACAAATCCCCTAATAACCACAATTTTCAGCATGGTATCAAGCCCAAACAATCACAATATCACAAATAATATCAAATCTATAAAATCATGAAAATCAAACCTCATTTTCCTTATTAATTCAATTAACCAATTATTTATCTTTTATTAAGCCTAAAAAACCATAATCTATAGATGAAAAAAAGAAAAACCCTCCTACATGATACATAATAAAGAGAAATCAGGAAATCAATACCTCAAAGAAGCTTTCCAACTTGTTGTACACCACACGGTGAAGAATAATGCCCGCGAACTACAATCTCTCCAAGATAACCATGAATAAAACTATACCACACCAAGGATCAATAAAAAAACCCAAAAACACCCCAAACCAAAGAAACACAACCTTAGAATATCCCTGAGAGAAGAATAGAAGAAAAAATAGGATAACGAGAGGAGAAATCACCATGGATCAAAGAAGGATCACCAATGAAAAACCATCAGGATCAATAGATCAAAGAGGGTGGGAAAGTGATTGAAGAACACTTTGGGTTGCCTAGGTTCACCTAAGATAAGAGAAGGAAGAAACCATTTCTCAATGAATGACAAGTCGACCAAAAATAATTTTTTAAATCTACACTGCATGGGGGGATTGCCTGACGTGTAACCCCTTTTCATATCGTGTAATCTTTAGGGTTCAGTTTCTACCAAAAAACAAATCACCTATTCATTTTATTATTTATTTTTAAACCTCAGAGAATTAATCATAATTATACCCTATTTGATGTCATGTAATTGTTCACAATGTGAAAGTCTCACCTAGATAAGTTGTGAAACCAACTTTCACATAATGTAATCTACTTACATGATGTGTAATTTCTGCAGTAGTTCTGATGCACCTCCAACTCCCACAAAAACTCCCGAAACTTCTCCCAAACACCTCTAAAAACCAAAACTGGAAAAGTAATGGACCAAGAGGGAACTAGATTTTACAGTAAGAATGTGTGTAGCCCACAGGTGGTCTGTACCATGCATCTATCCCTTAGGAGGGACATTATCACGCATTTATCCCTCAAGTAGTCTGGAATCATACACCTGGACATCAGAAACTAACATAAACAAGGATCCATAAAAAGAAATAGACTTAAAATGTCATGTATCATCCCACCCTCAAGCATCAATCATACCCAAGTCATGTAAAAAAATTATAACCAAGTAATTTACATGAACAAGAACCAAGAATACAAGAAATATCATGATAATCCATAATAATTAATACATCCAATTAACATTTTTATAACTGTTTATAATCCATAAATTCATGTTCCCAATTATCATAATGATTGGAACTAATTCTATTCATCTATCATTTTGGACAAAAAATCATTGACATGAAAAATAATTGATTATAGTCCATGTGATTCTATTACAAGAGATCACCTTAATTTATATGTTATGATAAGGTTGTATCTGAGGTTTTTTTGACGGTGGTGGTGGGACATCGGTTCTGTCTTACGGTAGGGTTATTTTCCGACTATTTTGGTGCTCGAGTTGCTAATGTTCTGGTGATGGAGTTATTCTTCTGAACTTTTTTCCTTTGATTGTTTTTAGGATGATTCTTCTTCATTTTCTGGGGTTTTATTTAGAAATTTCTATTTGAGGGGCATAGAGTTTGAGGTTTGAGATTTGGTTTTGGGGTGTTTTGTGGTTTTTTTATATGGACCAGCTGTGGTTTTGTTGTTGCAGTTGTTTCTAGAATTTGGGTTCGCTCTGTTTTTTGGATTCCTTAAAGACTATAGAGGTAGTAATAGTTTGAGAGACTTCAGTTTGGTTTTTCTGCTTGCGATGAACTAGTTTTTGGGAGTGAATTTGTTTTTATTTTTTTTTATTTTCATGGAGGCTGTGCAATTATTGTGAATTATTGTGTAAAGTTTTTGTGGGTTATTGTCTCCAATGTTGGTGATCTATTTATGGATGAATCCTATTTGAATACTCTATGAAGTTTTGATGTGCTTGCAACTGGATTTCTACATGTATCTACTCCAGATGAGGTTTAGAGAAAGAAGCTTCCACCTGCGAATGCCATTTGGATATAGAAGTTCAAGAGGGTATGGCTCTGCCATTGGTTCCATTCTCGTGCAATTCTGCACGGGAATGCTAGCCGAATGGTCATGTGATGGTGAAGCTTGTCACAAGGTGTAATTTCTAGGGTGGATCAGATTCTGTAGCCTTGATATGTTTTATCATTTTAATGGTTTTTGGTTGTAATGATGGATTTTTTGGTTTCTCACTTTCTCTTAAAAAGTGTTTTGATAATAAAAAAAGTTAATTTTTAGTCAAGGATATAGTCAAATTACACCATGTTATCAATTATCACAACAATTATAACTATTAACACTTCACTTATTAGTTTTGTATAAATACCATTACCCATATCATCCAAACTATTTTTCATTAAGACTTTATACCAATTCCCAATTATATATAGAATTACTAATTTTAATCTAGGTTATTTATTAACATGATAATCAACCCAATTAATATAACTGAAATTCATTTAATTAAGGGGATCTAAGTTTATTCCACTCAGAATCCAAACTAGTTTCAAGGGTTAGTACACCCCTTGGTTAAAATCAAGTCCATGTCTCAATGCCAAGGGCCCAACATGGTTTATGGGAGGTTTAAACATATGAATTATCATCAAGGCATCAATTAATGATTTCATTTGGTCTTGAGCATGACATTCTGATGTGATAACACATATTCTATATACTATGATAAAATGAAATAGATGAAAGGGAGTTTTTCAAGACCACTTAACTTTTACCTAGAATTTTCTACTTTGACGCCAAGGGCTGGAAGCTTCTTCTAAAGCCCGCCAACCTCATCCCACCTCTTCATTGACCAACAAAACTCATCTTAACACTATGAGTCCCTAACTCATTCTAAGAAGTTAAAATTAATTAATTAAATATAAGCATAAAATATTACCGATAAATTCTTCCAAAATTTCATCATATAAAAAAACATGATAAACAAGGAACGTTCTAATCCCGATTCATCCTTGGATTTAGGCTGCATGGAAACCCTAATTAATTTTACCAAAACAATAGATGATAACATCAATTTAGGGAAAACCCCATTCAGAAAATTAAAATAGAGGCATACTATAATGTCCTTGACCTAGAAGCCACTAAACTGGTGCCTTGAGCTGGGTTATCAGATGACCTCAAGTGTTCCTCCCCATACACCAATGGTTTTTGATTAGTGGTGAGGGTTTAATGAGTCATCTGGGGAGACTATACCCTCTTTACAAGAGTAAGACACAATAGAACACAATATAAATAGAGGAATCATTATGAAAACCAATAAACATGTATAACCAAACATTTCCCAAATGGGGTATAAACACAATTCAAATACAACAATTCCATGCCATACTAGTTGTGAAAAGTGAAACAAACCCAAAATAAAACAAATGGACAAAACTCCAATTGGTCCTGAATCTAAGTCTGGATCCTTCTCCATGTACATCTTGATCCCAACTTAACATCTTAGTGTAGGGCCTCTACCCTTGTCCTGATCTGCAACCAAGTAATCTGCTCAGGCACCCAATGAAGGACTAAGCAGGGTGTGAGTACAAAACTCAGTAGGCCACCACCAATGATGTCTACATAATATCTATAGATGCCGAAAAGTGCTCACAGGATGGAGAAGGTTTCCAAATGACAAAGCGAATTCATATTAGGATCCAGGGACCCCATTTGGGGGGACTGGAGGGGTTGCATGAAAAGAACTCATGGGTGCGTGAAAAATTATGCCCCGTGCAGAATGTTCTAGGATTCACAAAAATCCTTTGGCAGGGGCGCAAAATATTTCACACCCTGACCCGCACAGTCGACATTTCATGCCGCCACCTACGTCGTGCAATTTTTTATGTTCTTACCTAGTTTCCAAGCCCTCAGATGCCTATAAATATAGGGTCACCCCCTTCCACTTTGAGGCTAAAGAATTGGAACCATCTCTTATGCACGAAATTCATCTTCTGTGCGTGCAAAGATGGCCTTTGGGTACGGTTCTTTTCATGCCAAGTCGCCCTGGGGTCCTCCTTTGCACTATATCCCCATGGTTTAGACTGAATTATTATCCCTTTGGGGTATTCCCTTGTCATGAAATCCTTTCCACTTGCGCACAGGCAGGATAATCATGTTCAATTCCCTTCCTTTGCGTGCGCCCTAGCCAATCGCGCGCAATTCCCTTCCTTTGTGCACACCCCAGTCATTGCGTGCACCCTCTTCAGATTACGTGAAATTCATACTCCTTGTGCACAATAATTTCTAGTTGCGTGAAAAACCTCTACTCCTATTACGTGCAATCATCATTGTTTTTGTGCCAACCCGGTGTTTTTAGTGCAGGGCTACTGATTTCGCGCACAAAACTCAAAGGTTGCACGCAATTCCTCGGGGCCGCTCACCTGAGTGCTCCCCGGTCATCCCCTTGGGTGAGCGCCTGATGCTCTTCTTATGGATTCCATTCACGGGTACCTTTCATGCCCCAGGCATCCACATCATGCACCGTTTTCTCATGCGACCTTCTAGGCTCATATGAAGTAACCTCAAAGTCCCCTAGACGACACCACCCATTGCGTTGCTTTGCATCATGCTTATTTGCATAGGCATGCTAATGACTATTACTTCTTCACATAGCCACGCTAATGTGGACCCCTCAATGGTTTTTTCCATGACACCCCCTCGCCACAGTGTTTACAATGCCTTCCCTCCCACAAGGAGCAGAGGGTACCGATTATGTAAGTCCTAGGGGTGTGGACCAATCCCACCTCGTCCAAGATGCAAGATGTTAAACTTCCAAGCACCATCGTCCTCAGCACATGATGTTAAACTGTGACGTGGACCCATGCCTCACACATAGGTTCCCCCACCTTGGACATTCTCCATACCCACTCGTCTCCACAGGGATGGGATCACCCCTAACAGGGGATGATATCCTCCTTATCGGAGTGGCGTTTGTCTGCTGGGAAGGGCATCCACTTTGTTGTACGCCCCTAGATTTTCTTCCATGAGGTAGCATCCCTACTCCTCCTTTCATCTTCGTTCCCCAGGGCGAGCAAAGGGCGTAGTGGGAAATGGGGCTCCTCCTTTCTTCAGTCCCAAGTACCTCTCCCGCTGCGCTTTGTCGCCTTGGGCCTCCATCCTGGAGTAATCCCCAACTTCTCGAGCTGCTAACCACATATAAGCCCCTATTTCCTCTTTGGACCACTCCACATGTAATCCCCACTCCACATCCCATGGACGCACCTTTCACGACATGATCGTCGGGCCTATGCAGTCTCTTATTTCTCACACCGAGCATGACTCATGTAAGCTTAGAGCAAGCACCAACCATGACCAACACCTTGGGCTGCCTCAGAGTGTAATCCTCAATCCATCCCAAACTATAGGGACTTTGATCCATGCCAAGGAATGGTATGTAGGAATCCTCCACAAGGTTCAATCCCCAAACACCTTGGGCCGCCTCAGAGTGTAAGCCCCATACCATCCCGAACTATGGGGACTTTGATCCATGTCAAGGAATGGTACGTAGGAAGCCTCCACGAGGTTCAAGCCCATCACCTGGTCATTCTAACCACCTTCACGTTGGTTCTCCCTGTCCCATATGATGTTAAACTATATTTTCCATCAGAACTACGTGGTCTTTGATCCATGTCAAGGCGTGGTATGTAAGAAGACTCCATGAGGTTCAAGCCCCATCACTCATGTCTCATCCTAACCTCTCCCTCGAGCCTATGTGTCTCAGGAAGCTCATTCCCTAACCCAGAGGTTCCACTTCCTCTGGGTCCCATCCATACGTCCATTCTCACGGGTCGCCTCCTCAGGTGTCCCATCATTTCACTGAACTACACAGACTTTGATTCCCCACCAAGGGGATACGTAGGGAGTCTCTTTGAGGTTCAAGCCCAAAGCCATCATCCATCCTGATTCTTACCCGGGCCGCCACATCCCGATGAGGTCACACCACCCCACTTCCCATTCCATTATACAACATTCGGGAATCCACCCATGTGTTGGACCCAATATCGGTGTTTCCTCTAGGGGGTTCCTCCATCTGATCCACTCTAATCATTGTTCTAATTAGTCTGATCTGTCTCTGCTGGACGTTAAGCTCGCGGCATACCTATGTTAAACATGGGAAGCTGAGGAAAAACCTCAGATACATGCCCATGGAATACGATTCCCCGTGTCCGATGTGGGATGCCTCGGGCTTCTGCAGCCTCAAGAAGCCCTATAATAAGGGATAGAAGACAAACATGCCAATCCCCCAGCATCTAGATAGGACAGTGGTGCCCAACGTGACTACTCCCCTAACCAAAGGTTTCTGCCCAGACCAGACCCCATGGAACGTCCTAAAAGAAGCAGTGTAATTAACTGGTGTCCATAAAGATATGGAATCAGGAAGAGTTTCACGAACAATGTCTTAAATCTATGAGGGAGACCCAGACTAGGTGACGAGCTTCGAGGAGGAATCTGTGGAGGGAATTACCAACATCCCATCATCTCGTTTTGATCAAGGAGCAGATGTCCCTGAATAAGGAACAGATTCCACCTGCCTTTGGAAAGTGGGAATGCGGGGTAACAGCTGCACATCCTCTGCGTGACGGATGCGCGCACCCTGATGAAAGTATCAGAAATAGAAATGGTGAACCCGACGTGAAGGTCTTCTCCTAAGCATGGAGACTAGTAGTGTTTGAGGCACCAATGGATTAGATTTTCATCAGACCCAGTCATCCGGCACTAGGTCCCCCATGCAAATAGCGGTCCTGATGTAAAACTCGCCAGAAGTTGGGATAGTCAGGATTTTGAGCATTCCGTTCTGCGACGTTGTCAGTGTGGATCACTCTTACCGGTCATAGAAGACAGAATGGTGCTGGGGCACTGGTTGTCAATTTATTTTCCTAGTAGTATTAATGAGTTCATCTCCCTGCTTTCAGGAACCAAGTTGTTGCATCCAGAGACCGATCACCTACCCACCGGCACAAGGGCAGGGGCAATATCGACATGGCTACCCCACGCAGTTTTGCCTCTTCCATGACGGCCTTGACCGCCACGACTGCTGGGTGATCACTCCCCCTCTCCCCTTTGGAAATTATCCAATGAAGGGTAATCAATGACCTTTTACGTAGGTACGAGGAGGAAGGGATCATCCCCACCAAGGATATGGCCCTCTTGGATCTCGAGGAAGTTGTGCCTCACCATCAACGCCACCCCCGAGGGTCACGTAGGGAGCCACTACTCCCCACCCCAACATTCAATCATTTTAGGAGATTGTACCCAGAACGCCTTAACAACTCCCTCCCCTACACCGACGAGGTAGGGGATACCCGGGTCGGCCCAATCAGAGTCCTTATTCAAGAGCTCCCAGTGGGGGCTCCCACTAGGCTGCATCAGTGCCGCCGTCCAGTTCTCCGAGCCAAGTAGCAGGTAAGCCACGCACCTGCACCACCGGCTCTAGTTTATCTTACCCGACGCCAACGTTGGACGCAAATGGAAGAGGGCGCACGTCGTGGAGTGTCAATGTTAGAGACTATTGTGGCCCGAGCCACTGCTGACTCATATCCCCAACTCTTGGCATATGTTGAGCAGGGGAAGTTATATGCCCAGCCTGGATCGAGGCCCCAACCGCCCCATTGGCAGGTTTGGTCGACTCTCCCGGTTTCTAGCACAGGCGATGGCCACTACGGACCAATCCACAACAATTCCATCCAGTGCGGAGGCCCACTACATGACGCCACTAAAGAAGGTGAAGGCCCTCCCCGCTTCCAACCCCACCTTGGAGGTATGCCCCGCGCCACGTTCAACCCAAGCTATGGTCTTCCCCGTGACAACAACACTCCGTATGGGGGTCTCTCCCCCATTCACTACACTGGGTACGGGGTCACTCCCCCTACCACAGACCACAGGTATGGAGACATTGCATGTCCTGTCACTCACCAACATGGAGGTCCTCCCCATGTCTTCGTGCCAATCGGTGAAGGTCCTCCTCGCCCCAGCAGTCAAAGAGGTGGAGTCCAACATCACTTCACCAATTCCCATCATGAAATTCCACCCCATGTACCTTTTGAAATTTGTCCTGGTGCTCCTCACACCCCGTCTTTCTCAAGTGGAAACCCTCTTCACCCCAGCACCAGTGCGGCCAGAGGACCCCATGTCGGAAATAAACCCTGTACCGAGGAGCCACCTAGGGGAAGAAAGGTGGGTCGTCGCCATCACAAGAGGAATTCTGGGGAAGGCCAGACAGGAATCAAACCAGTCCGCTTCTCAGACTCCGAAGCGAAGTATGACTTGGCACTGGAGTCCTCTCCTCAGCCCTATGAGTCAAGGGCTAGGGTATGAATGAGTCACATCAGCCTCGTACTCACGGAATGCAAGATCCATATGATCCTTATTTCCCTCTAAAGGTATATCCAGGAGGACGGGAACTTGGCATGTCCCCAGGGACCGACCGCACAGTCTGCACCGACATCTCTAGGAGCGCCCTCTGTCTTGGATAGAGACTACAAATATCTATTTTGGGGGCCAATGGCAGGAGAGATGTGACATAGCCCACCCTTGGTAGACACCGATGTTGTGTTAGGAACCTTGGTCATTGGTCCATCCTATCGTGATATAGTATCCAGGTCACTACAGTCCGCAGAGGACAACCCATGATTCGACGGCCAATCAGCCTGCTCGTCGTATTCTCCGCCGACTAGCCCACCATCCCAGCGGTCCGCCTCGGTGCCGCCGCCAGCTCCTTAGCCACCCCTAGTTGACAATTGGGGAAATAAAGGGTCAGACCCTGAATCTAATCCAAGGATCTTCTGGACTATCCTGGCAGCAGGTCACTTACCTAAGAAGTTTTGGCCGGTCGTAGGACTGAATTTTTGTACACCAGAATCTCTCACCCCGGAGGAGTTTGAATATTTCTTACAGAACCTCTAGGAGACTCACTTCTGTCTTCTCCACCGATGAGTGACTTATCCTGGGAGCCAATTTCACCTAGAATACATCGGAGAACAATGCTGTTTGGTTGACCTGGCCACACTCCCTATGGTCGAGCACCCTGAGTCACCTGGTCATCATAGGGCCCTCTAACAACAATGCGTTCAGAGTTTCCAAGTACTCCGAAAGGTTATTAAGGAGGCTACCCCCCACATTAAAGTATGTGGCTGGGGGAAGTACGCTTCCCTCCTCTTCAGTGCTATTCACAGACAGCCCGACTCACTAGGCAACGTTGAGGACATGCCCCCAAGAAGAGTTGCGGTCAACATGACCGATCTGGCGGGAGGGGAAAACGAGCTGGAACTTCTCGATGGGAATGTCCTCCATGAGGATTTTACACCACTACTGGACCCATTAGGGAGGATTACTTGTCAGTATAGGAACCTCCTAGGTATCCCTACTCCCACCGAGGCATTGGTACTCAGCTGGAATGTCAGTAAAGGAAAAGAGAACATCAGAGCTGTCAAGCACTCTGACCCATCCGCTTCAGTGTAGAAGATGGAGGAGGACCCCGATAAGGCCACGCTGTGCCAATAACTTACTGAGAAAAAGAGGTTGGTTGACGAACTACTGGATAAATGCGCTGTAGATAGATGACCCGACTACGGTAATCCTAGGCTGGGGTAGCAGGGGCAGGAATAACTATTCCTAGGAGATCTTCCCCCAGGAAACCCTGATCGTACCGCTCCTTCTGACAGGGTGGAATCCAAAGTGTAACACCCCAAGCTTTCACGATACACTTCTCTTTGAATAATACAGCAGTGTGTGTTGTACACAACTTCGAGTTCTAAACACACACCACAACTAATCAATGTAGCCATTATGAATAGTAATACCCACTTTTTAAAATTATATAAATTTTATATTTCAAAATGGAATTCATTTTTGTATTTGTAATATAGAAATTATCCTAAGTTGAATTTTTTGTAATTTTCTGAGCACTTCCATTTTTTTATGAATAGTGAAAAATACTTAAAAACAATTTTTTTAATCAAAATAATTTATAGTGATAAATTATACTATTTAGTGGTTTTAAAATATAATTAGAATATATTTTTACCATTTTATCCAATGGTTGTCATTATAATTAATTTCACTTTGAAATTGGACATAAACAATTGTTAATCTTTTGATATATATTGTTTCTTAAAAACACGCTATTTGTTGTGACATCGGAAATTAATTATGAAATTAATTAATTCAACTTATATGTTTGGAATTTTGTAAAATAGACATCATTTTTGAATTCAGAATATCAATTATAGATTAGGGTGAAATTTTGGCGTTGTTCTGAAAAACTTCAATTTTTGATGAATAGTGAAACCACTAAGTGGTAGTTAAAAAACTGATTTTTCGTTTAAATGAAACATTACCACTTCTATGATTTGATTTTAAAAAATACAACATACATGGTTGTCATTAGGAAGTAAAATGTGGTTCAATGGGATTAAAATAATTTTTTTGGTGAATAGTAACTTTTAAGTTTAATTAATCACGATTAAAGGTAATTAGTGAAATTTAAGGTAAATATAATGTTATAATAATATTAAATGACCTTTACACTTGTCCTACCCCTATTGGATGAGTCATGTACGACCAAGACAATCCATGGGTCAACTTGGGGACCCCATAGAGCCACTTTGGTAGGAAAATGACATTAAAAACTTTTTATTTAATGTTAAAATAAAAATGTCACAAACATGAGTCTTTTTACTAAAACAATTTTTAAATGGGGTTATACAAGTCATATTTTTGACTATAAATATTCATTAGAAATATAAAAAGATTTCCTACATCATGATTTTTTTTTAATAATTTTTAGACATTAAATAAATTAAATTATTTATGACACCATGATGATGCAGCGATTACCTCATTAATTAACAATTTTAATAAAATGGAAGGATAATGTAAAATCTAATCATTAAACTTGTCCAAAGCCTATTGGATGAGAATATTTCTAACCCTTATAAAGTAACATTTCATTACTTTCCAAGAGTGCCCCTCCTCTCCACTTATAAAAGGCCCCCACTACTACCACCTTACTCACACTATCAAAGCCTTTTGGCTCGGCCAAACTCTGCCCAAATACTCTTCCAACTTCCCTCCCTTACTCCTACAAGCCTCACTTTGGGCAGAAGTCTTCCCAAGGAAGCCTTTGGCTCAAATAAAAAAGAGTTACCCGATTTTAAGGTAATGTCTTCTCTAATGTTGTTTTGTTTTATTTTGCTTCTCCAACCCCTTAAACTCTTTTTATTCCTTTATTTTGTAACAACACCAGTATCTACAATATACTAGGATTTTGTTATAATAAGGATTTGGTTTACACTTACACACACCTTCGTCTAATGGTTAAAGAACATACTGTTTCTGTGGGTGGTGAAATACTGCCTCACGAAACGATGACTGTTCAACATTCATATAACACCTTCAAAGGTGGCCATTAAGATGACACTATATTTATATATGATATATAATATATTTATGTTTTACTTAAGGTTATGTATTTTTCATTTATGGCATACCTTTATTGTTTCAATTATGGGTAAACGCGATATTTTCATTTTAGGAAGTGCGGACTACCACCCCCTCAAAGTGATATGAATCGTTAATCGCATATGTGGGATGTATAAAGGATGGAGTAAATGATATTATATATGATATTATACTGGAATTATAATATACCTTTATATCATTATTATTTCATTAAATACGAAATATAAATGAAAGTAGCGTTCATGCGTACGTACGACTTACCGTCTCCATGAACGATGCATTTCATTTCCTACCTCTAAACATTATGGAATATTATAAATGCATGTATATACTGGATATATATGATGTATATGATATATACATCATGAATATAATTATGGATATAATGGATATTTTACCACATGAACAAAGTGTAATTATAAGAAGTTTATTTTTGACTCAAGTACCTAAGATCGACAAAACGACCGTTATAAACTTAAATAATTACATAATGTTCATGACATGGTAATAAGTGATATAAAAGTAATAATGAACTTGAAAAAGGTTCTTAAGAAGGTAGATATTAACTCTAGTTTATTATTCAGGAGATCAAAGAACGGTCGAGTGAATTCGGACACGAGGTAAGGGAACTTCTTAACCCAATTTCTATTCTTTGGGTTAATATCCTACTTTCAAATTATGTCATGATATTATTATGTCCTATCTTTTATTTTTACTTTATTTATGTGTACTTATATTGAATACCCATAATAGATCTATTTTATTTAAAAATTATCTTTGTAAGGGAATTTATTAACCCAATTTCCATTCTTTGGGTTAATCTCCTACTTTCAAATTAAGTAATGATATTATTTTGTCTTATCTTGTATTTGTACTTTATTTATGTGTACTTATAGTGAATACACATAATAGATCTACTTTATTTTAAAAAATGATCTTTGTAAGGGTCTTCGTCTCAATCTTCCTTCATTGAGGCATATTGTGTTTTATACACAAATTTCTTTTATACGGTGTATAAACCCCTTTGACTTTTATGTTTATTTAAAAGGAATCTTTTTTATACAAAGCATTTTACTAAAAAACAAAAAGGGAATGTTTTTCTTGCCGTACTTATGCGGTGACAACGACTTATCCGCTGCCGTGACCATTATTTGAGTTTCGGCTTCCTCTACAAGCCATAAATTTCTTTTAATGAAAAATAAATACAAAGTTTTAACTTTATTTTATTTAGGTAGTGAAAATGGTTTTGAAAGTGTTTTTATTATATCAATGTGTTGTATTGATATCTTGTGATTGAAATGTGGAAATGTTATGTTTCCTTTATGCATGTTTTATGTGATACGATTATGTTATGATATTTTTAAACCTATTAATATGAGGAATGCATTGGACTTAATAAGTGACGGGTGGAGCCCGCTACAGCTCCTCGATGCATCGGTAGATCTCATGAGACAAACTAGTGTCTTGGCACGAGGCCTTGAAAAAATATTATTTGTGGTCTTGGCACAAGGCCTTGGCTACGTGGTTATGATAGTCTGGAATTATGCATTCTATCATTATGAAAGTGGTTATTGATATTGCATGTGATTATTCGACTAGTAGAATATCCATGTGAGTAAGTAAATGGCATTATTTAATTTTATTTTTTCCATATTATTCTAAAGTTCAAGTTTTAAAAGTCTTTTGTTGTAGTTATACATTTCCTTAAATGTTAATGTTTATTTACGAAAGCTTCCGCAATATTATTATCCTTACTGAGCATATGAGCTCACCCCTTTCAATGTTTTAATATTTTACAGGATGTGAAGAAGTATTTTATGAATGACCTGCAGGGATTGTCAGAAAAGGATATGAGTGTGGTCTATGGAGACTTTGTTATTGTAGTTTTTCAATTTATGATGTAATGTAACATTTATGAATGTATCTAGTGTTTCCAAGGCTACTAAATTAATCGGTCTTTCGATACTTGGTCTTTTGTGATCATGCCAATGTTACGAAGTAATGCACCGACTCTGGGCAACTGGGGTCGGGGCGTTATAGTTAGTATTAGAGGAAGTTTAGTAATAACTTTGGAAGCTAGATTTAGATAAACTCTGATTAGAGCACATAGACCAGAGATATACTTTGAGGATTAGTATAGATGAACTTCCTAGAATTTTGGTATTATATAGATTTTATGAGTTTTCCGAGCAATACATCCCTGTCTGGATACGAGCAGGTAGAGGTGGCTCTGGCACAGATGTACCTAGGGGTAAAACCCAAAAACACCACTTTGAGCTAGACTCAAAGAGGAACTGATGCATGACAACGGGATTTGCTGCACTCTTGGTTACGACACTCCCGGGGGATATGCATAGGATAATTCTCATTTTCTTTACAAACCACTATGAAGGGTTATGATTATATACTTATTCAAAGAAAACATTTTTATGGATTATATCCATAAATAGTTCAATTTATGTTAAGTATTTTACAAGTATGGAATTATGTATTTTGATTCAAAAACTAATCTAGTTTATGCCATTGTTTAGAAATGGCGCCTAGTGGAAGGAATGGAAACTGTATCAATACACGCACTCTATGTAGGGATTTCCCTCCTGCTCAAGATAATTATTGTGGATCTGGAGATACAACTGGTGCTGATAAACTTATTACCATACTGGTATAACTCACTCAGGTTATGAATAATAACCTTACTCGTATGGAGCACCCTGATCCGCAACGTGGAGGATTAATGTTAGACCGCTTCATGAGGCAAAAAACACCAAAATTTAATGGGGGTACAAATCCATTAGTAGCTGAGCAATGGATAAACTCCTTAGAGAAAATATTCCACGCCTTGGGGAGTAGCGAAAGGGAGAAGGTTGTCATGGCAGTCTATCGCCTCACTGGAGATGCCGATCAATGGTGGTCGCTGATTCAAAACACAAAGGAAGATGAAGAAGTATCAAGTATGGAATGGAGGGAGTTTAAAGAAATTTTCTTAGAAAAATACTTTCCACATGACCATCGAGCAGATATGGAAAGGCAATTTCTAAGTCTGAGGCAGAAGGAGGATGAGAATGTCGCACAGTATGAGGCTAACTTTACAAGGTTAGCGAGGCATGTAGCAGATTATATACGTAACTCAATAAGTAAGATCGATCGTTTCTTTGATGGGTTAAAACCATTTCTCCGTCGAGCCTTAGTCTCACAGTATTTCTCGTCGTACGAAGATATAGTCTCGTGTGATATCAAGATAGAAAAGGAATTATCTAAATCTTATGACAATAAAGTAAAGCAAGAGAAGAAGAGGACGGTGGAACAAGAGACGGATAAAGGGAAAAAGGGAAAGAAGGATTTTCCATTATGTGATAATTGTGGGAAGAATCACCCCATTACATGCCTAAAAGGAATGGGAGTTTGTTATAAATGTGGAGAAAAGGGTCACCAGGCTCGTGATTGCAAGGGAAAGAAAGAGGATATCAATATTGAATGCTACAATTGTAGAGAAATGGGGCATTATGCAAATTAATGTTCTAAGCGTCAGGGAAACTTACCTCCGAAAAGGCCAAGGGAACAAGGAAAATCTTATGCTATTACTACAGTTGAAGCGGAATAATTAATGTATTGGTGCTTTTGGACACAAGGATTATATTCTGGTTATAAGGATAATGTGATATATATAAGGATTGTACTGCATTACTTGTTTTTTTCATTAAGGTTTTAATATGATGAAGGTAATAATATTTTTAGTATGTGACAATAAGAGAAACTTTACATTGTTTGGGGAATCTGATGTTACAATTGATTTTGGAATTTAGAGACCTTTTAGAGAAAGTCTGTATAGAGGTATTTTGGATAACTATAACGGTTGAAATGAATTAAGTTGAACTTTGGATAGTATTGTTCAAGGTTAAAACATTTCTGAAGATTATTTTTGGAATATTATAATACTATAGTTTTAGGAAAAGGACAACCTACAGGGTGGGGTATAACCCGTCGCGTAGAACAAAGCTGTAGGAATTGAACCCACAACCATAGTGCGACAGGCCTTTATTACCTACCACTATCCTAGAGGAAGTCCCTGGTTATTACAAAATGGTTTTCCTAATTTAAATGGTCTCTGTTAATATTTTGAACTTTGTACGATTAGGATAAATATAATATTTTTGAAATCTATTACCTTTTGGAGTGAAAGATGGGTTTGTGGTAAAAATTTATTAAAGAATGAAAGCCTACATGACAAGTAAGTGTATTTCCTTATGTTCTTAGTAAATCTATTAAATAAATTCCTCAACTTTATGAAAGGTAACTTAAAACAAAAATGTTGTCGGTTAACTTTTCCAACTGGGGATTCAATGACCGTTTAACCAATCACAAGTTTGTGATTTTCTTATGGTTAACTTTCTCCTAATACTATTTTCTACAACTCTCCATAAGACCTTGATGGTTTGTTTCTCCTCCATATCCATATTTTCATAGAATCCTAGTATGGGCTATCTCGGGTGACCTTTGAACTTCTCTTTCTTTCTTTTAATGTTATATTCTTATTAACCCTATTTCCGATGTGGGTTTTCCACAAAGGTATTTTCTATTTTAAACCTTTTATTTTCGAGGAAAATTTTCAAATTACGAGGACGCAATTTATTGAAGGAGGGGAGAATGTAACACCCCAAGCTTTCACGATACACTTCTCTTTTAATAATACAACAGCGTGTGTTGTACGCAACTTCGAGTTCTAAACACACACCACAACTAATCAATATAGCCATTATGAATAGTAATACCCACTTTTTAAAATTATAGAAATTTTATATTTCAAAATGTACTTCATTTTTGTATTAGTAATATCGAAATTATCCTAAGTTGAATTTTTTGTAATTTTCTGAGCACTTCCATTTTTTTATAAATAGTGAAAAATACTTAAAAACAACTTTTTTAATCAAAATAATTTATAGTGATAAATTATAATATTGAGTGGTCTTAAAGTATAATTAGAATATATTTTTACCATTTTATCCAATGGTTTTCATTATAATTAATTTCACTTTGAAATTGGACATAAACAATTGTCAATTTTTTGATATATATTGTTTCTTAAAAACATGCTATTTGTTGTGACAGCGGGAATTAATTATGAAATTAATTAATGCAACTTATATGTTTGGAATTTTTTAAAATAGACATCATTTTTTAATTTGGAATATCAATTATAGCTTAGGGTGAAATTTTGGCGTTGTTCTGAAAAACTTCAATTTTTGATGAATAGTGAAACCACTAAGTGGTAGTTAAAAAACTGATTTTTCGTTCAAATGAAACATTACCACTTCTGTGATTTGATTTTCAAAAATCCAACATACATGGTTGTCATTAGGAAGTAAAATGTGTTTCAATGGTATTAAAATAATTTTTTGGTGAATAGTAACTTTTAAGTTTAATTAATCGCGATTAAAGGTAATTAGTGAAATTTAAGGTAAATATAATGTTATAATAATATGAAATGACCTTTACACTTGTACTAACCCTATTTGATGAGTCATGGCCGACCAATAAAATCCATGGGTCAACTTGGGGACCCCATGGAGCCACTTTGGTAGGAAAATGACATTAAAAACTTTTTATTTAATGTTAAAATTAAAATGTCACAAACATGAGGTGTTTTACTAAAACAATTTTTAAATGGGGTTATACAAGTCATATTTTTTACTATAATTATTAATTAGAAAGATAAAAATATTTCCTACATCATGATATTTTTTTTATAATTTTTAGACATTAAATAAATTAAATTATTTATGGCACCATGATGATGCAGCGATTACCTCATTAATTAACAATTTTAATAAAATGGAAGGATAATGTAAAATCTAAGCATTACACTTGTCCAAATCCTATTAGATGAGAATATTTCGAACCCTTATCACCTTATCCTCGAATTATATAAGTGTGGGACCTTTAGAATCCGAAAATCATTGTATAATAAAGTAACATTTCATTACTTTCCAGGAGTGCCCCTCCTCTCCACTTATAAAAGGCCCCCACTACTACCACCTTACTCACACTGTCAAAGCCTTTTTTTTCGGCCAAACTCTGCCCAAATACTCTCAAAACTTACCTCCCTTACTCCTAGAAGCCTCACTTTGGGCATAATTCTTCCCAAGGAAGCCTTTGGCTCAAATCAAAAAGAGTTACCCGATTTTAAGGTAATGTCTTCTCTAATGTTGTTTTGTTTTATTTTGCTTCTCCAACCACTTAAACTATTTTTATTCCTTTATTTTGTAACAACCCCAGTATATAAAATATACTAGGATTTTTTTATGATAATTATTTGTTTTACACTTACATACACCTTCGTCTAATGGTTAAATAACATACTGTTTCTGTGGGTGGCGAAATACTACCTCACGAAACGATGATTATTCCACACTCATATAACACCTTCAAAGGTGGCCATTAATATGTCACTATATATATATATGATATATAATATATTTATGTTTTACTTAAGGTTCTGTATTTTTCATTTATGGCATACCTTTATTGTTTCCATTATGGGTAAACATGATATTTTCATTTTAGGAAGTGCAGACTACCGCCCCCTCAAAGTGATTTGAATCGTTAATCCCATATGTGGGATGTATAAAGGATGTAGTAAATGATATTATATATGATATTATACTGGAATTATAATATACCTTTATATCATTATGATTTCATTAAATATGAAATAGAAATGAAAGTAGCGTTCATGCGTACGTACGGCTTACCGTCTCCATGAACGGTGCATTTCATTTCTTACCTCTAAACGTTATAGAATATTATAAATGCATGTATATACTGGATATATATTATTTATATGATATATACATCATGAATATAATTATGTATATAATGAATATTTTACCACATGAACAAAGTGTAATTATTAGAAGTTTATTTTTGACTCAAGTACCTAAGATCGACAAAACGACCATTATAAACTTAAATAATTACATAATGTTCATGACATGGTAATAAGTGATATAAAAGGAATAATGAACTTAAAAAATGTTCTTAAGAAGGTAGAGATTAACTCTAGTTTATTATTCAGGAAATCAAAGAACGGTCGAGTGAATTCGGACACGAGGTAAGGGAACTTCTTAACCCAATTTCTATTCTTTGGGTTAATCTCCTACTTTCAAATTATGTCATGATATTATTATGTAATATCTTGTATTTTTTACTTTTTTATGTATACTTATATTGAATACCCATAATAGATCTATTTTATTTAAAAATTATCTTTGTAAGGGAATTTCTTAACCCAATTTCCATTCTTTGGGTTAATCTCATACTTTCAAATTATGTCAGGATATTATTTTGTCCTATCTTGTATTTGTACTTTATTTATGTGTACTTATAGTGAATACACATAATAGATATAATTTATTTTAAAAAAATGATGTTTGTAAGGGTCTTCATCTTAATCTTCTTTCATTGAGGCATATTGTGTTTTATACACAAATTTCTTTTATACGGTGTATAAACCCCTTTGACTTTTACGTTTATTTAAAAGGAATCTTTTTTATACGAAGTGTTTTACTAAACGACAAAAGGGGAATGTTTTTCTTTCCGCACTTATGCGGCGACAACGAATTCTCCACCGCCATGACCATTATCTGAGTTTCGGCTTCCTCTACAAGCCATAACATTCTTTTAATGAAAAATAAATACAATGTTTTAACTTTCTTTTATTTTTGTATTGAAAATGGATTTGAAAGTGTTTTTATTATATCAATGTTTTGTATTGATATATTGTGATTGAAATGTGGAAATGTTATGTTTCCTTTATGAATGTTTTATGTGATACGATTATATTATGATATGTTTAAACCTATTCATATGAGGAATGCATTGGACTTAACAAGTGATGGGTGGATCCCGCTACAGCTCCTCGTTGAATCGGTAGGTCTCATGAGACAAACTAGTGTCTTGGCACGAGGCCTTGACAAAATCTTATTTGTGGTCCTGGAACGAGGCCTTGGATAAGTGGTTATGATAGTCTGGCATTATGCATTCCATCATTATGAAAGTGGTTATTGATATTGCATGTGATTATTCGACTAGTAGAATATCCATGTGAGTAAGTAAATGGCATTATTTTATTTTATTTTTTCCATATTATGCTGAAGTTCAAGTTTAAAAAGGCTTTTGTTTTAGATATACATTGCCTTAAATGTTAATGTTTATTTACGAAAGCTTCCGCAATATTGTTATCCTTACTGAGCATCTGATCTCACCCCTTTCAATGTTTTAATATTTTCCAGGATGTGAAGAAGTATTTTATGAATGACCTGCAGGGATTGTCAGAAGAGGATATGAGTGTGGTCTATGGAGACTTTGTTATTGTAGTTTTTCACTTTATGATGTAATGTAACATTTATGAATGTATCTAGTGTTTCCAAGGCTACTAAACTAATCGGTCTTTCGAGACTTAGTCTTTTTTGATCATGCCAATGTTACGAAGTAATGCACCGATTCTGGGCAACTGGGGTTGGTGAGTTACACAGAGCTCATGACAAGAGGGAACAATACATCTCGCCAAACCCTCCTGAATGGCGCGACAATCCAAGGAACCCCGTTCGGGCTCCTCCAGCAGCCCCAAGGGTCACTCCACGAGCCGCTCCATGAGCCGCTGAGCTTCTCTACCACATTGAAGATCCCGAAAATGAACTCGTGGTTAGGGACCCCCTTCAAGATAGGGACCCCCCATCCAGACGACCCAATGGAGGCACTCATCACCCGCCTAGAGGATTTGGAAACACGGAAGGTGGCCATCCCACCGGATAGAAATCTATATCTGGCATGAGTGGATGACATGCCATCACCCATGGGATTCGTAAACCCCACATTCTCCCCTTTTAATGGGATGGGTGACCCGCCGCAGCACCTGGCCCATTTCAACTCAAGGTGTGGGCCTATGCTAGGAACGCCAGCACAGCAGGAGGCTTCCAAGCTCTGCTGTTTTTTTCAGACGCTGGAGGGGTTGGCATTCGTTTGATACAACTAGCTACCCATCAGGTCCATGACCAGCTGGGATGACCTTTGTAGGCAAATACTTTACCAGTTTAGCTCTACCACCTGGAAGACGATTATCGCAGACCTCTTTAAGTACAAACAAAAGCCTGATGAGTGAGTCACAGACTTTATCACCCGGTGTAAGGGGCTCACATACTCCCTCAACATGCCACTAACTCAAGAGAAATTACTGATGATGTGTGTGGGGAATGTCAAGACAGAACTGGTTCCATCCTTGATTACTCAGAACTATTCTGGAGGGTTCAAATACTTCTTAGATAAGGCCTAATGCCTCAAAGAACCCCTGCAACAAGCCGACCAGACACATCCGCTGCCCCCTGTAATCCCAGTAAGGAGGGCTGCTGGAGTCGAGCCCACCACAGTGGCCCAGATTAGAGGCCCCCAGGTAGTTAGAATTGCTACTAGTGGAGCCAGCTCCGTAGCCCCGCATAGGTCCACCACTATGGGCACAATTTCCATCCCATTAGTTTCCACCTTAGAATCAGTAGGCGCCTCCGTGTAATGTTCCGCCACCACCTAGGCAAGATAATCAAGTTCCGCCTCCTCAGCAGGATCCTACGGCCCCCCTTTAGGGTCAGGCTCCTAGAGCCTTATTCCCAGATAGAAGAAATTAGACCTAATCGTTCAATGAGGCCCAGGTCCCTAGTTACTTCCACAACGTCTTAGAGTAGGGAATTATACGACTGCCTGAGTATAGAAAGCCAGAGGAGGTGAGTCTCACTGATCACCCCAACTACTTCCCTTATCACCGGATCCTGGGGGACACCATCAAGCAATGCTATATGTTCAAGGACTGGATCCAATACCATATTGACAAAAATATAGTCAGGTTGGGCCCGACCCCGACACAAGTGGCGGGTGTCTTTGTGAGGTCAGACAGTAGTAGCGACGACGAAGGTGAGTGGTAGTAGGTTTCTGACCGCATGTACCAGAAGTATAATAACTGGATGGATCAAAAAATGGTCGCCCATGCCCATGGAACTATCCGTGTACTCTTGAATCAGCCGGAGCCTTCAGCGGCTACGACCACCACTTCTGTATCATCATCTCAGCCGACCTCTTCGCAGAATAGTAAACATCGATGACACAAGAAAAAGCAACGCACCCCACTGATGAAGTCGTTGTTCCACACTCTTGGTGACTTTATGCCCCCAGATATGGGGATCCCTCCAAGAATCCGCCCAGTGGTGGATGAATCTTCAAGTGATAGTCAAGGGTACGCTTCAGTTAATACCATTGAGTTGGTAAACCCCTATATGACTCCCAACGAGGGGGAGCGCCAGACGAACCTCCCTAATGTCCCAAACTGATTCCAACTTCAGTGGATCCATGACCATATGGGTCATTGGGGCACGTCAGTTGGCACCCCTAGCCAGGCCGTGCATGCCGCTGAGACCAGACAGTAGGCCCAGCGCAGAACTCAACATGCACAGCCTCTTCATCCGGTGTCGTCAGGACCTCCTCCACCACTGTTTGTGCTACTGGATCAGGCAGAACCACTTTAGTCATGATGCAACCAGATTTTCCCCGCTACAGGACGATCTCAGTCGTCCGGTCCTCATCCGACAGCTACTCTCTGGGCTTCGACTAGTGAGCAGTGGGATATTCCCAGTACCAATTAGCCGCCGGTCCGACCGACAGGGCCCGCCATGCCTTCCACCACAGAGCGGCTCCCTGCAAGAAGAATTTTGTGCCTGACACAAAAGTACGATGTTCTCAAGCACCTCACCAGTATCCCAGTGAGGATTTCCATCCTGGAAGCCCTTCACCTGTCACCAGATTTGTGCGAAGCACTCACCGAGGCTTTAAGGAGCCCCCTCCAGTTTGAGATGGAGATAGTGGCTGCATAAGCTTTCCATGATAAAACATTTGAGGATACTGAATGACAGGACATTATTTCATTATCTAGAGAGGATGAAGGATCCCCCATACAGGGGCACATCCGCCCGGTGTATATCACCGACCAATTCAATGATGTGGAGGTTCACCGCTGTCTCGTTGACACCAGCTCCAAGATCTACCTTATCCTAACACGGATGCTGTGGAATCTAGGGTTATCCAAATATGACCTAACTCCCTCTGATTTATGAATCCAAGGATATGACAGGACCGAGCAGACCCCGGTCGGCAAGATTCGTCTGAAGACCCAGTTCAGCGACCTAGTTGTCAGCACTAAATTCATGGTTGTCTCCCAGGACACCACGTATAATGCATTGATGGGTAGGCCATGGCTCCACCTACATGTGGAGGTCCCCTCATCATATCACCAATGCCTCAAGTACTCCCTTAATGGTCGAGTAGGCGTACTCCAAGGTGATGCATCTCCTTTATCCTCTTGTGAAGCCCGCTAACTGGACACTGACTATTACAAGAGCAAGGATAAACAAGTCCCGGAAAGTGAATTTGAGCCCATCACCACTATGACTGACCCTTGGGCAGGCCTGAATGATGCCTACGTCTTCCCAATCCATCCGTTGGAGGACACGACCCCCGATATGGGGCAATGTTTTGTCATTTCCAGGACAAGGGGGAACCGTACTCCTAAATCCAAGCGGCGTTGGAAGATCACTTCGTATTCTTATACGAACTAGGATTTAGGGATCCTAGAGCCTCCCACTCCCATCAGGTATCGGGACATACAACTCATGTAAACAGCAGTACATCATACTTGTATGTTTCACCGGGCTAGAATAAGTCGGCTCCAACTGACGCACCACTACTACTTTGATATTGTCAAGCGTGGCCCCTTGGGCCGGAGACCAGATGGGATTGGGTCTATAGCCTTCGTCACTATGGTATTGGCAGTTCCAGAGTTCCCCGATGCAATAAACACTGCTGCACAAGCTGGTACCAGCCTCCCATCCGGGTCTGATAACTCAGAACCAACTTCCCCTGTATAGGATCCCTCTGTAAGTGGAGAAGAGGATATACAGGATTCCCCTACCTTTGAGGAATTCATCTCCGCCACGGTCGACGAGTTGGTACAGGTGAACCTCAGACGTGAGGCAGACCCGAGACCCACATTTATTAGTGCCACCATGCCCCCCGAGGAGAAACAATGGTATGTAGACTTCCTTAGACAGCATCATGATGTGTTTTCTTGGAGTTATGATGAGATGTCAGGACTAGATCCTTAGGTAGTTTTCCATCACCTTGGCCTTCCAGAAAATCATCGTGGATTCAATAAGACTCCCAGAAAGATGCACCCTTCTCATAGTGCCATGGTTGAGGCCGAAATCCACAAGGTCATCAGATCCAACTTCGTTAAGGAGGTCCAGTACCCCAAGTGGTTGGCCAACATTGTGCTAGTCAGGAAGAAGAACAGACAGATCAGAGTATGTATCGACTTTCGAGATCTCAACCGCCATTGTCTGAAGGATGATTTTCCTCTTCTAGTGATAGAATTTTTTATCGACGATACGGTGGGGTTTCAAGCCCTCTACTTCATGGATGGGTACTATGGATATAACCAGATCTGGATGGCCCTCGAGGATGAAGAGTTCATGGCTTTCAGGGTGCCCCAGGGTACTTTTTGTTACCAGGTTATGCCCTTCGACCTGAAGAATGCAGGTGCCACCTATTAGCGAGCCATGCAGTGCATATTCAAGACAATCCTTGGGATATTGGTGGAGTTCTATGTGGATGATATGGTAGTCAAATCTCGCCAGCACCAGGACCATATCAAGGACCTTGAGAGAGTGTTTGGCTTCCTCCGTTCCCGCCACCTGAATATAAACCCATTGAAGTGTTCTTTTGGGGTCACCTCTGGAAAGTTCCTTGGCTTTGTTGTCAGGTACCGAGGCATCGAGATCGACCTAGAAAAGGTCATGACCATCAACCAAATGCCTCCCCTGAGTAATATTTGGGAGCTTCAAGGTCTCTAAGGCAAATTATCCTATATATGCCGATTCATTGTGAATATGGCCAGAAAGTGTAAAACCTTCTCTCAGCTCAAGAAGAAGGGCACCGCTTATGAGTGGGATGAGGAGTACTGGACCGCCTTTGAGGAAATAAAGTAATATTTTCTCCAGCCTCCGATCTTGATGACACCCATCTCCAGGAAGCCACTAGTCCTCTATGTCACTGACCTGGAATGGTCCCTTGGAGCCCTTATCACCCAGAAGAACAATGAGGGGATAGAGAACAACCTCTACTACCTCAACTGCATGCTTCTCAATACGGAGACCAGATACTCTGCCATCAACAACACTTACCTTGAACTCATATTTGCTATAAAAAAATTGTGGCATTACCTACAGCACCACGAGGTGCAGCTAGTGTCTCGAGTAGACCCGTTGAAGTACATCTTAAGTTGTCCCATGTTGATTGACCGACTAGCGCGGTGGGATGTAATCCTATAGTAGTTTGACATCAGGTTCTTGTCTCAGAAGGATATCAAGGGACATGCATTGGAAGACTTCCTAGATGCCCATCCGACCTCCACAAACCAGTGCCTGGACCTGGATTTTCCTAATGAGGCAATCCTCTCAGTCGACCAAGTCATCCCATGTTGGCATATGTACTTTGATGGTGCCTCCCAGAGCCCAACCAGTAGGAGGCTCAATGATCCTCGACTCAACAGAGTGGGTCTGGGTATCATTTTTATTACCTCGGCGCAAGCCATTCTACCGTATTCATTCCTTCTATCAAAAGGCTGCACCAACAATGAGCCAGAGTATCAGGCCCTCATTACTGGTCTCGAGCTGGCCCTTGAGATTGATGTGCCCCATTTTCATGTGAAAGGGGACTCCGAGCTAGTTATTAAGTAGGTCAATGGAAACTATGTTTTCAGGAAGCCAGAGCTCGTACCATTGTTAGAACACACTCTCTAGCTAATGGCCTAGTTCCCTTCTCGGTCAGAGGTTATCCATGTCCCTCGATCACAGAATGGTCGAGCGGATTCTTTGTCCAGCTTAGCTGCATCATTTGCAGAGCCTGAATAGGATGATAAAATTATCCACATGGCGCATCAGAGAGTCATAGCTCCTATTACCCCGGATGGAGATGACGACCCACAGGTAAGACATCTTACCATCGAAGCCTCTTCGTCCAGACCCCCGGGTTGTCCGAATGCAGTGAATGAAATGATTTCCGATTAGAGGACACCTTTGGTTAAATACCTATAACATGGTAATATCCCATCAGATCAGGTTGAGAATGAGAAAATCCAATTCCACGCGCTACAGTTTACCCTCCAGAGTGGTCTCAGCCTTGAGGCAATCCTCTATAAGTGTGGTTTTGATGGTGTTCTCCTCCGTTGCATTCAGGGGGTTTAGATTCCACAGGTCATGCTAGAGGTTCACGCCAGTTCCTACGGTGCCCATCATGCTGGGCCAAAACTGTCTCACCAAATCCAGTGACAAGGGTATTTTTGGCCCTCCATGATCCACTACTACATCAAGTTTTCCAAGAGGTTCCATGTGTGCCAAGTTCATTCTATCTTTGTGAATCGGCCACCAGAGCCTCTCCACACTACCAAGTACTCTTGTCCCTTTACAGTCTGGGGATTAGATGTCGTAGGACCATACCCACCAATAATGGCTCGCCAATGAAAATTCATTCTAACTGCTATGGATTTCTTTTCCAAGTGGTCAGAGGCAATTCCACTCAAGGAATTCAAGGTCTGTTCTATTTTTAACTTCGTGAGTTCCAATATCATCCATCAGTTTGGAGTACCTCATGCTGTCCTCACCGAAAACAACACCAACTTCCAAGCAGCCGAGTTGAAAAAGTTTTACACCTAGTAAAACATCCTCTCTAACCATACCTCTCGCTATCACGCGCAGACAAATGAATAGGTTGAGGCATTCAATAAAACCCTCTCCAACATCCTGCAGAAGATGGTGGGTCAGACCAAGAAGAGTTGACTGGATAAGATCCCCAACACCCTCTGGGCTTATCAGACATTGACTCATAATTCCACCCAGGTGACCCAATATTCCCTGGTGTATGGAAATGAGGCCATCCTGCCCATCGAGATTCAGTTTCCCTAATTGCGCACAGTAGTCTATGACCACCAGGCACCAGAAAGAGTGGCGGAAATCCGTCTAGCTGAATTGGAAGCACTGGATGAGAATAGGCTTCATGCCCTACACAATCTAGAAAGACATCAGAGCAGGATGGATCGAGATTTCAACAAGAAGGTTCGCCTCCACTCTTTCCTACAGGGTGACTTGGTACTGGCCCTCAGAGTGACAATGATCCCTGGCAGGAAACCACCCAAGTTGGACCCCAAATGGGAATGACCTTTCATTGTTCATAAGGTTTATCCCAATGGAGAATACTCCTTGGTGACCATGGATGGTGAGTGTATAATCCTCCCACCAATTCCAAGTTCCTTAAAAAATACTTTTCCTGACCCTTTACGGGTCCTCCATGACCTTAAACTGGATTACGATCCCATACGACCTTAAACTGTCGATCCTGCATGACCCTAAACCACACTCTCATCCTGCATGACGTTAAACTATATGTCTTACCGCATGACGTTAAAATGTATGTCGTCCCTCATGACTTTAAACTATATTTTTTCCTGCATGACGTTAAACTGTATGTCATCCCACATGAAGTTAAACTGTATGTCATCCTGTATGACGTTAAAATATATATCATCCCACACGACGTTAAACTGTATGTCCTCCCACATGACGTTAAACTGTATGTCGTTCCGCATGATGTTAAACTATATGTAGTCCCACATGACGTTAAACTGTATTTTATACCGCATGAAGTTAAACTGTATGCCGTCCCACATGACATTAAACTGTATGTCGTCCCACATGACGTTAAACTGTATGTCGTCCCGCATGATGTCAAACTGTATCTTCAATAACTACATGTGGCTTGATTCCCATACTTATGGGATACGTAGGACCACCCGAACATTTAAATTTTGGGTCCAGCCCCTCTCAGGTCGATCCCCTCAACCCTTTACAGTGGTTCGCCGATGTGTCTAAAAGTACTTTGGTCTAGGACCTGGAGTGTCTGATTCAACATGGGCAGGTTTCCATCCGCTTGTCAAGCTTCATGTTCCCCTTCATTTGGTCCCCCATTATCTTTCACACCCGAAGGGACCCCAAAAGCAGTATGGATGCTTGGCCTAAGGGCTCTCCTACCATTTTGGGCCAATGCCCCCCGAGGGTTTCAAGCAACAAATTGATACAAGTCCCGTGTTTCAAACATAGTCAGTGGTCGACGCTCATTTGTTTGTCCCTATTTTAGGCTAACGTGACATGATGCTATGTTGTGAACATGTTCAACAGTAATCCTCCATCGTCACGCCAGCCCTTTTAGGCCTTGAATGTTGGTTACATGATTCACATTATGTCCCACCCCATCATGTCCTGGTGGGATCTCGACACTCTTGGAACCATCCCTCAGTGCACCTTCGCACGTCAAGCGGACAAAGCTACAATACGACGTCCTTTGGGGCTCCCACAGTTTGAGATTTAAGACCATAAACTGAGATATTTTCTAATAGCTCTATGCGGCTTGGTCCTCATCCTCATGGGGTACGTAGGATCACTCGAAGATCATGCTTATGGGTCCAGCTCAGCTGGAAGCTAGCTTCTACTGCCCCTTATCCTCTTGGTTCGAGGCTCCTCTCCCAGAATTGCACACGGTGATGATGTGGAACTCATCCTCATTCACATCAGTTATGCTTTATCACGTCATGATCATTCCTTCAGGTCCAATCACATGACCCTAAACTGTGATAATATCATCTCGGCCACATGACGAAAAATGGCACTACATTGTGATGACCTCATCATGGGGTACCTCACGTTGGGTATTGGTCATCCACCATACCATTTGTCAATGTCTATATACAGATTTATTCTTATGGATATGCTGGTAATTTCTACCCTGGGCCTATCGCTTCACAAAAAAACCCCATTCACCTTAAAGGAAAAACAAGATACATAAAATACCACTTCTTTTGGTGCGAGGGCCAGACCCGTACGCCCCTTTAATCCTTTGCACTGGTACCCTACCGTGCTACCACCCAGAACTACGTATGTCTTGATTCCCATCCTTATGGGATACATAGGAATGCCCATGCACTTCCCCATGGGCCTAGCCTACCTTTTGTGTTCGGTCCCTTGACCTAAACTCTTCCCTAAGGAACACATGGTAATTTGGACTTATGTCCTCATTCACACCAGGTTTCATAACCACCTTACCATGTGTCCCATTCATTCCTTACTGATCCTTGTCCTGGGTTCTAAGACCTTAAACTAAGACCCTTTCCAAAAATAAGTGTGGCTTGATTCCCATCCTTATGGGATACATAGGAACTCCCAGACAATTCTTCTTGGGTCAATCCCCTAGAATAACAAATCCCATCCTTTCTCACTGTCAGCCCCTTGAATTGACTCCTCAAGGAATTGTGTAACTTCAGCATTTGCCTTAAACAAGTTCAGGATGACCCATAGTGACATTGGGAAGTGACAGTTCTCTCACTAGAGAGGTCCTATATTAAGGTAGGAACGGTCCATGATCAGATTAATGCACCCGCCTAATGTGCTTCCACCACGGTGGCGTAATTTCAGGAGTGTTGGATTCTATTCGAACAAACCACCACATCACCTTCCATGATTTTCATGCTCCCTTTATTCGGAACCCCATCCTCTTTCACATTTGAAGGGACCCCCTAACAGTATGGATGCTCGGCCTATGGCCCACCTGCTATCTTGGGCCAATGTTCTGGAAGACTGACGAATGATATTTGAGTTAGGTCCCATGTTGCAAATATGGTCAGCGGTCAACCCTCATTTTTTGTCCCCATTTCAGGCTAACACAATAGGGATGTTGTGTTTCGAACATGGTCAATAGTTTTCCATTATTTCCACGCCCCTCCCATAGTGTTCCGAATTTGGGGTAACATGATTCACATTTTTCATTCCCCTATGTTTGGACTGATTTCAATGCCCCTGGAATTGCCCTGCTCATGCTCTAGAGCACATTGAGAAGATGATACATCGATCGTTCTAAGGTCCTCTTCCTTTGATCGGGCCTCCCTTTTCTCCTCAGAAGTCCAGATTTGAATTTTGAATGCCCGAAGCTTGGTTAATTCTCCCACGATCAGATGAAGTGATAGTATGAGAATCCCTTGTTTCTCACATTGGGTACGACCCACGTGAGATTAGGAATGGATTGCTATTTATTTTGGTATTATGGTTGATCATGTTAAACCAAAGGGAAAAGTAAATAAATTTCTCCATACATACATTCAAAAAAAAAACAAGAAGCATTAGGGAGAAATAACTTTATGGGTTCGGCCAAAACAGGGCCCTTAGGGGTCGGCTTCTTGGATGGTTCTTTCCAATGCCACTACCTTTTGGTTAGTGGCCTACAGGATTTCCTCCCGCCCCCTGAGGACTCTCTCTTCATTAGTGGATGCATAGCATAGTTCTCTGACCCTAGCTCATGCCCGCGCCTATTCAGTTTGGTTCACAGTCATCTGGTTACTCGCTTCCACTAGTTGCTCTTGGGCATCTGCCAGCTGGTCCCTCAACTGATCCACAAGCTTAGAACAGTTTTCGAGGAATAACTCCTTTTCTTTCACTTGTTCTTCGAGGCATCAGACCTCCTTCTCTGCCTTTAGAAATGATAGGGTATTCCCCGACTCCTCACGACACTGGGTGACATCGGAATGCCGGCTGCTCTTGCGCATCTTCTCGGCCATGTAATCACGGACTGTCGAGTGGAGGCATTGAGAATATTCCCCTCCATCACATAGGAAACATAGATAGGTCTGGAGTGATCCCATTTTCTTCAACCATTCCATTTAAGGATGACCGAGAAAACGTTGGATGCACTTCCACCCCTTGTGTCACATTATCTGGCTCTCCTCAGTCGCTTCTAAGTCTGAATCATTGATTTCCTCTGGTTTAGTGGGCCGATAGACCAGAAAGATAACCAACAGGCTAGCAGAAGGGTCCTCCTCAGAGATTCCTTGCAAGGGAATAGGCACCTCAACGTCTGAGCGACCTTCCTCTCCTACCTCGACCCTGGTGGCGCCTTCGTCAACTACCAGTCCTACCCTGACAGCAGCTCCACTGGTGTCCGCCACTCCCTGCTCACCTATCGCTAGGGCCGACTCAGTTTGGGAGGCATGTTCTGGATGGGGTGGTACGTTTTCCATTAGTTCACTCATGGACGGTTCAGGTTCAGTATCCTAACGAGCCTCTAATGTCGTGATCACTATATAGACAAGGTGAACCCTAATCAGTTGAGTCCTCCAACAGTAAGTACTGAAATCGAAGGAAACAACTTACAGGAACCCAAGATGCCAGCCTCCAATGTTCTGTCCGCTATAGGAGCTATCATAGTGGGGGATCCCTCAGCGCTCGTCAGCTCGATAATGAACGTCGGTGCCCCACCTTGCTCTATTGGCACTTCCCCCCTCCTTCGACTAGTGGCTCTTGACCGGCCCCAGTGTGCTCATGAGTAAGATAAGGAGGGTGGAGTAAGGATTATAGAATAGAGTGGATAAATAAGGGGGACAGATAAGGGTTCAAGCATACCTCAAGTAGCTCAGTCACATCCATATCGGAGCTGACGATCTCACCGCTCTCTCGGAGACTCCCTTGGTGGGACACCCCCTAAGACCCTTCACCTTCGAGCTCCTCTTATCCTTCACCCTCTCCTTCACCCTCTCCTTCAAATTCACCCTCACCTTCTCCTTATTCCTCCTCTTCTATCTTGCTTCCCTCCTACTCATCATTGCTGTCATCATCCCCTTGCGACATCATCTCCGGATCCTGCTCCTGGATGAGCATCACTTTCACTAAGAAAGGTGGCTCCACACACCGACCCTGTTGATGTGCGTACATGTCCATGGATTTCTGATATGCATGTCGTTGATGGAAGTTCACTCTATCAACAACCCGAACAAGCCTGACTTCTTGCTGCTGGATCCCGTCTCGCACTATCTTCTGCCAGAGGGATTCGGTGCTCACCAATTTCTGCAGGGTTAGCCAAGCCGACCATAGAACAAGGAAAATTGAATCTTGAGAAGGTTGAATCAAGTATCTTATTTTCTTTCTGGGAATTTCTATGGACACCCCATGGGACCCTCCTCTAGGCGATGAGGGCACAACCACTCTATACAACACCCCCACTGCTGATGTCCCGGCCTATGCAGGCCCCATTTCCTGACGCACTCCTGATCTTCCCCCTCTAGCAGCACCCTACTTGCTCTCTCGCCACCTGGGTTCCACACTGGAGACCTTGAGTTGCTGAACATTCTTCTGCAAAATCCCCTCATGGTATGATATGAACCAATGTTTGGCATACTCATTTGAGAGTCTAGTGTTGACTCTAGTGAGAGAAAAGGTGATAACATCACCGGAACCATAGGTCGTGAAAATCATCCATAGCTGACAAAGAACACATGGATGCCTTTCCTACTGGACATCTGTGTATAATTTTTTTGGCATTCCCTGGAGGCACCCAAACTACCTAGTGAACCTGGACGACACATAAGGCTTGTAGAAGATCTTCCCATCAATCCGGGCCACAAACACCCTGCCTCTGATGCTCTGGAAGTACCCCTTCTGCTCCAGTGATCCTTTCCCATTGTCTATCATCTGGCCAGTTGGGGTGGGGAATGGTTTGAAGGCAAATATGGCACCGGTACCGATTCCGATCCTTACTCCCTCCTCATTGAGCGTCAGTGGCAGGACCCCGACAATGTTCAACAGAGAGGGTCATAGGCCATTGCCTGGAGGACGGATGACATTCGAGAAGGTGTATCTACCACAATGATCCACAACCCAGCCATATAAAATCAGGAAGGGGCCACAGACTCTCCTAGGTGATCCCCCTCTTAAGATGTGTCCCAAAATGGCGTACAACCGAGCCAGCACAGGGACCCCCATATTGAAACTCTTTTTGGAATCCATTATTCTAGCCATCACTAGGGTCACTGGGTGGATTCCCATCCTCACATCCCTCACTGGAAAGAGCCACCTGCTCAGGAATGTAGTGAGAAATCCGGCATACCAAACATTCAGGTCCCGACTCTCATTTATGCTTTAGCCCCATGACTGGTAGTGCCCCACCTCCAGGACCATCCAGTATGATCCGATCTTACTCCTCTATGTCACGGCTGGACACTATCTCCCCCATCCTGGAATCTTGACTTCCAGATCCCTCTCTAGGAACATGCTAAACCAGTCCTTGTAGGCAGTTTCCTTCAGGAAGTCCTTGACCCCCAACTTCTTCTTGGCTATCTCTAGTAGGTGCCATGTCAGTATGGGAGTTTCTGATCTGTCTCCCCAAGTGTTCATCAATGGAAGGAATTCGTCGTATTGGTGGCCCTACAAAGGGATACCCCCGATTCAGTGAATTTCCTAGAGACTGATACCAACTTCCCCATGATAGAGGTGGAATGTGTTGGTATTAGGGGACCACCGGGTGAACAGTTCTGGCACGAGCTCGTGCGAACAGTAGAAGTGAAATTGCGATGTCTACACCACCTCGAATAAGCCAATATACTGCAGCTCGGCCCCAAATTGGTCACATGTGTGGCGAACCCAGTATGCCCAGGCCAATTCGCTAGTGAAGTTGCCTCCGGACCGCAGGTCCCCCTCCTTCAGCCAACCTTTAGTCTCGTCAGTGATGCTCTGACGAAAGGTACTTGAATAGAGGTTCGGGGAGCTCTCCGCAACAGGGTCACCCCCAGAAATGGTCCTAGTCTTGGGATTCAGGATGTAAATGTCCTTGTTCCTAGTTTCTCTGGTAGGATGACTGTTGTTGGTGATTTTGTATCAACATAGATCTTCCTCATGAGTCACCCATGACCTCGGTGTATCCACCTTAATACCTGGAAAAGGAACCTCCTCAAAAATACCAAAGTCCCACAATGGCAGATTTTTGGACAAGGCACACTCCTTTTGGGTGGGGGTTAGCATATTGAAGAGGGTATGGTTATTGGAGACAATCCATTTGGCACCACAAAGCTCTGGGTTGGCGACCATTTCATCCCTACGAGCAACGACTTCTCCCTCATCAACATGGTTTGCGGCCATCTTCTTACAACAAAGTGTTTCAGTAGCTGGTGCGAAATCTGAGAGGTTTTCACGAAATATCAGCGGGCATCGTAAAAAATCAGACTGCGGTGTGGAAAAATTTGGGTTTGCACGTAAAAAAGACAACTGATCTCAGTGGAATTACATGTGACCGGAGCGGTTTTCTGCGCAGTACTTGAGAAATTTGCATGCATAAGAGCTCAAATCTTGTCACGTGAGAAAAGTCATATGGAGCATGGGACCCACGACTGCTTTTATAGGCTAGGACTGGGTACTATGCCATTGTGAAAAGAGAATTACGTGCCTTTCTATATTTTGTGTGCCGCTTCAGTTTTTGCGTGCATGGGCCCTGCGGGGCCCTAAATTTCGGCATTTCCCTCGGAATCCGACCATTGCGACCCCTCGTCGATCCAATTCTGAGGGGGGGGGGAATTTGTAGACGCCGAAAAGCACTCACAGGCTGGAGAAGGTTTCCAAACGACAAAGCAAAGTCATATTTGGATCCAGGGACCCCGTCCGGGGGGCCTGGAGGGGTCGCGCGAAAAAAAATCATAAGTGCGTGAAAAATTATACCCTGTGTGGAATGTTATGGGATTCGCGAAAATACTTTGGATGGGGCATGAAATATTTTGCGCCCTGACCCGCGCAATCAACATTTTGCACCACCGCCTATGTCGTGCAGTTTTTTATGCACTGAACTAGTTTTCGCACCCCCGGACGCCTATAAATAGAGGGAAACCCCCATCCACTTTGAGGCTAAATAATCATAACCAGATATCGTATGCAAAATTCATCTTCCGCATGTGCAAATATTGCCTTCAGGTATGGTTATTTTTGAGTCAAGTCACCCTGGGGTTCTACTTCACGCGAGATCCCTATAGTTTAGATTTAATTATGATCCCTTCGGGGTTAGCCCCTATCGCACAATCCTTTCCACTTGCGTGCAGGCCAGCCAATCGTGCACAATTTTCTTCCTTTGCACACACAACAACCAATCATGTGCAATTCCCTTCCTTTTCATGCACCCCAGTCATTGTGTGCACCCTCTCCCGATTTCACACAATTCATACTCCTTGCGCGCAATCCTTTCTACTTGTGCGCAAAACCTCAACTCCAATTACGCGCAATCATCATTGATTTCAAGCCAACCCGGTGTTTTTCACGTAGGGCTACTTATTTCATGTGAAAACCTCAAAGGTTGCACATAATTCCTAGGGGCCCCTCACCTCTGTTGAAATAGTGGGTTCCCTAGACCCAACTATTCAGTGCTTTTGATTACCATATTGTGTATACAGTTAGAGATACATGATTTCATCTTACCATTATAGTGTAGAATTTTCTGCATCCACTATTGAAATGATAATGTCCAAAGCTTAATTTTCATATCGAAAGGTTATAGCAGTTCCCAAGCTATAATGAGAACCTCTAGATACTATGACATTAATCTTAAATCTAGGTTCTATGGTCTAGATACATCTTACTAATTAGACATATTAGATGTTTGACCATCAGGTTTTGGGGGCTCATAAGCATTGAGACTTCTTCTCATGAAGTTCCCACTTGGTGATCTCTAGTAGTGAGATCATGAGAACTGACCCGCCAATAAAAACACCACATGTTTCGGGTGTCATTGGATGTTCCTATCTACGATCATGTGTGATGGTCTCCTGACTTGAGATCATTACCTATGTATGTCACTTGATTATGTATTTTGATGTAAGACAAAAACCATGGTGATGAAGTCTTCATGAGGTAGTTTGTGTCAGGTGCGTCATTGGTGGCATGACATTGGCTGAATGGTAAAGAAAGGATTTGTCACTTCCAGGTTATAGAAGTAATATATCTCAGGCCATGTTGATATGTGTGGCAGTAACATTAAGACCATGGCCATGGAAGTCAAGGGTAAATCCATCCAGTTAAATCAAAAAACTATAATGAAATAAAAGGGTGATGACACATGAGTGCGTCCTGCTTTATGAGATATTATAGACAAAGAGATTATATTACAAAGTGTGTGTTCATTGGTTGGTTGTTGCTGCTATGACAATCCTTATTTCTTCAGGGGCCATGATGGGTTGTTAGATCCTGCTCTTGGTCTGTGAATACTATTCAAAACTATCGAAATAAGGTCATAGAGGGTCACACACAAATAGCGTATTCAAGAATCTTCCCTATTCAGTTGAATATAAGTTTTGGAAATGGTGGGCCCCACCATAGGGGTCTGGGATTTTTCCAAAGTTAAACGGTCACCAAAGAAATAAATAAATTCATATTATTTGAGTTTAGAATAATTAGTTTTGAATTTATTTATTAAATGTATTTACGATTTTTAGTAAATACATGAAAAATATTAATTGAAGAATATTAAGTTATTCAAGGTTCAATTAATATGGGAGCGACAAGTCGAGTTAATGACTCAAATATTATCGCGTAATATATTTTAATATATTACAAGTAAATGATAATAATATTTATAACTCAGATTAGTAGTCATAAAATGTCGTTGATAGTGCGTTAAGTATTTGGGGATGATGAGGCGATACCATATATTTTAATTAAGCATTATAAATAGAAGAGGAGAGGAATTTTCCAAACACTATTCATAGAGCTTATCTCTCTTCTCCTCTCTCCCACACTCTTGAGAGAGATGCTCTGGATCCAAGGAGCTCGGATGGAGCTCTCTCTCAGGCATTGCTAGTGAAGCGATGCAGTGATCATTGGAATGTCGAAGGCATTGTCGGTATTCTGCGCTAGCACATGGACTATGACGAACGATGCTCCCACAGATTCCTTGAAGTGTGTGTGGATGATCTAGAGGAATTCGACTTCGGATTCTTCGAGCAGCGATCGCCAACGATGAGAAGATGTCGTGCGTGACTTCGAATCTAAACTAGGTATTTTATGGTTTATGTTTGTACTTAAAATCCTCCACGCGTGGTCCTCGGCTAAGATCGGGATGCTCTTCTCCAACATCGACAAGTTTACATCAACCATCGGTTGAAAAATTTAAAAAACCCCACCTGTTTAGGGCTTCTGCTGCATTCCCGGTTCCAACAAGCGGTATCAGAGGGATGAGTGTTGATTTTAAGCCAAGGAAAATTAAATTTGCATTAATTCTTAAAGAGGGTGTCGATACGGTCCCAACGCCGCTGACGGAATCCGAATCGGATATCAGATGGCCAGTCTGCAACCATCTGAAGTTTCGAATTCGGATTCGAGATTAAATTTCGGTGATGTTTTGTATTTCGACTAGAAATCCTGTGGTCAAAATAATCACCGGAAAATCATTTTTTATATTAACTTATTAAAATTAATTGTATTATTATAATAATAATAAAATTAGTTGATTTTATTATAATAATAATACTAATTTTATTATAATAATAATATTATTATAATATTAATTTTATGTTTCCAAAGCCTAATATAGGCTTTAGATATTTTTTTAAAAGCGATGCAAGACTTGTAAAAAAAGGGGGGAAAGAGAAAAGAAAGACTTGAAAAAACAAGTCTAAAATGTTACAAAAAGGGGTGTTGAAGTGGACTTGCAAAAGCAAGTTTAAAAGAAAAAAAAAATTAAAAAGAAATTGGAAAGGGGGCGACGACCTACATGTGCATGCCGTGAAAAAAAAAATTTAGGCGCCTCCTCTCCCCAGCGCACTATAGAACACCGCCCGTCCATCCCATCCCTCCCACGGAGCTGCTGTGCGGGTCCCTTCTGCACCAGGTGAACCAAGCATCCCCGACTCCCTTTGTGCGCAGTGAGGCCCTACCCCAAGCCAACGAACCAACCACCGCCTCTCGCTACACCTTCTCCAGCCTCCACCCCGCGCTACCCTTGCTTCCCATCTGACTCACCCGGCCAAAGGAGGCTCGCCCCCAGCACCGTTCACTTACTCTCCTTGCTGCACTACTATGGACTAAGTGGCCGCCTCCTATGCTATCTCCCATTCACGGCAGCCCAAAGGGCCACATACCACTCCGCAAGCAGCGGTGGAGCCGCGCCGACATCACCAGCAAAGGCCGCCTCCTCTCCTTCACGAGGAATGGCCAGTGATGTGCTAGAAATACAACACCGAGGCCACCTGGTGCCTCATCTCCTTCCCTATGGAACCAGCAGTTGGCCAGCTCTCATTCACACAGGTGCCTCCCTCTCGACCCATGCAGTGCGCCGCTAGCCAACCCAGGCTGCCGGACCACCTGACAGGAGCTATCCTGGCCATCCCCTCTCCCAGGCCGCGCAGCGGCCTCACCCGATGACACTCCAGCCTCCCATTGCTAGTCCAACCTCCACCCTAGGCACCGCTTGGGACAACACACCGCGCTCTAGGCTTCTTGCCTTCCCGTCGGCTCCGGCTTCCTCAACCATTCAGCTGCGACCTCCCGAACCAAGCGCAGCGTGCCACTGGCTAAGGCCTCTACCCAACCAGCCCCGTGACTGTGCCGCCACTCCATCGAGCTCCCCTGCTGGCCATGGACAACCCTGTTCGGCTGCCTTATTTCACCCAGCCACTACCTCAGGCCGGTTCTATGGACTGACCTCCCCCCTCATGCAGAGCGGTGCGTCACACCGCTCTTGGTCAGCTAGCACCATGCGGGCAGGTAGCATTCGCTACCCCAAAACTTCTCCAGGCAGGTCTGCTCAGCCCGGAATGGACTTGGGCAGACCTTCCCGGCCCAGAAAGCCGCTGCACGGGGTCAGCACTGCCCGAGATGGGCCTGCGCAGGTTCGCCCTGACCCACCCAGGCCCTGCCCGGGGTTCATGAGGCTTAGATAATTTTAGTTGAATCAAAAGTTAATTAAATTAATTAATTTAAGTTTAGTTTATAATTAAATTAATTAAATATTAACTTTGGTTTATAATTAATGTGGCGTAATTAATTTAATTGGGAGATTAATTAAATTCATAATTAATTTAATTTCTAGTTTTAAAATTAAATTAATTAACCGGGACCGAACGACGTATTTATGGAATTAAAAATTAGAGTGAAATTTTTAATTCAATTTAATGCCCTCAAGTATATTTTAATGCAAGTTTAATTTTATTCTGCATTTAGTTTCTATACTCGAGTTAGTGCGTATACTGGTCATGAGCCATGGACCGACCAATGCTTTTTTTGGTGCATTTATTTATTTATTTATTTATTTATTGTAATGGTTTGTAATGATTATTTTAATTAAATAAAAGACGATCTGTGTTTCGTCTCAATGGTCATTATATGTATAACGGCCTGCGTGTCCACTTATCTAAGTTGCACATTTATACCCCGAGACCCCCTCGCCTGCATGCGAGTACAATTGTATAATAAAGAGATGACCAGTGACGCTTTTCGCACCAAGTGACGGCAATGCACCAGACAGGAGTTGGATGCATTAGATGAGCAAACATTGCTATTCATGTTGCAAGCCACATGACTAAAGGTACTTACCCCTAGGTTTTTCTTGGTCCGTTATTCACTCAACGGATCAACCAATAGTATCGGATCATGATCAGGTGTTCGTTTTATTTCTGCATGGTTTATTATTTTTGTGCATGTGTAATTTATTGCGTGATCACATAGTATAATAATAAACGAGCATGCAAGATAAAATGAACATGTGACGCGATGAAATTTATATTTCTTGCACGATCAATTGTGAGTGCGATCACATAGTACGTGCTTATAAAATTAGAAAATGATCTCTTTCGTCACACTAAAAATAATAAAACCCTCAAAGATATATTAATTCTAAACATCCTTCTGCCATTAAAATTTGGACAAAACCAGCTGTTTGAGATTCCATTCATACCTTAGCTGAGGGTGCCTCTTACTAATGGGGAGTCCTTATAAGAATTATGGGTCGACTTAACTAAATTTCAAGTAAGGATTATCCATAGATAACTTTCTATCATTTTAGAGTCAAGCGTTGAGTAAATCAAATTTTGATTTTAAGAAGATGGTACTTCACTCAACAGATCAAGGAACCGCAAGTTAAAGCGGTCGCCCAGCCAAAAGCCTACCTAGAACCCTCCAAGTAGTGGCGTAGCCTTACCTTGTAGACTATGAGGGGTGGTTCTGGGATCCTTGCCACTAGAATACTCAAGCGACAAAGTATTTTTATTCTAGCACAGAGGGTTCCTAGAATCTGATAAAATATTGGGAGACATAAAATGATTTAAGTAATTAATAAAAAATGTCTAAACCGGTAATCCATATAAAAGGCACTCGTCTGCTAAAATTTATTTTTGTAGAAAAATGGAAAGTTATACCAAAAGATTAAAACTAATATATTATAATGGAAAAAGTAAATTCCCACACTAACACGAGTGTCCATGAATAGTACTAGTGCGTGCGCATAGTACTATGATATAGGAAACTCAAGGTGTCAGTGTCCCCAACACTGTTAAACTACCTCATGAAGCGAGAGTGAAAATTTCTTATAGGAGACTAATGTACAAAGCATATGATAGTTATATCATTATGCTTTCATCAACGTCTAGTGTTAGTTGCGGTCACTAGACCAGGACATAGATGATATAACATAAATTCTCATCTCCGAGAAGTTTGCAAGGAGAAAGCGAAGCAATGATATGAATAAGGCGATGTACACCGACATGTGTAAGTTGAAAGATCGATCATGATCTTTAAATATCATTTTCAGCACATTACTCAAGTCTCGTTTTAAGTTACAAAATAAACACGTATTGAGTAAACTCTTCATTACCAATTTAGGTAAGTTTTGCCAAGTGAATAAGAATAAAAGACAATTAAGCTTTAATTATTATGAAGAATAAATTGAAAGACAATGTGAACAGGTCAAAGGAATTTAATTCCAATGACATATTCGTAACGTCATTCAATTAATGAGGTATTAATAGAGGTTATTTGTATTTCATATTATAAAATAATACAATGGAAGTTTAAATGCAATAAACTGATTTAAAATAGAAAGTTGTCACTTCTACATCAGGCGTATTCATCAATGTAATGTTTATATTTTACTACTTGGATATTAAATACAATATGTTGGTTACATATGTGTATTTTAATATAATAACCAAGTAAGTATAGAAACATTACTAGTAGTCAAGTGTATTCTCCAAGTGGCTGTGAAAGGGTGATACCTAGACCAGTGGTGAGAAGTACACGACTTCTTAAATTGACAAGTGAAAGATTCGTGTTGAACTATTTTTGAGTATAACCAAAAACATTAATCTCATGTTTCCTTAGATGCAAGGATACATTCTTTTAGTTTCTGGAATGAATGTTGTTTTTGGTAAACTCAATAACTAGTTCAGTGATACATGAATCATAGGCAATTAGTGATGAATATAATTGTAAGAATTATACCCAGTTGTGACAGGATAATTATTTGTCAAGTAATACTAAAAATGGACATCATGAATATACCAAGTATGGTATTTAGGCTCGGCACAACTAAATAAATTTGGTATTATCAATGTCTTTAGTTTGGACAAAGGAGCCTTTAAAAATAATGGTACGTCACAAAGATTTTAGAAATAGTTCAACACGTAAGCATGAACTATTAAAAGTATAACCTAGAGGTATATATACTTCATAAGATTCCTTTAAGTAATTAAGGAATAACAAAGTGAAGTATATTCATGGTTAGGAGATATGAGTTGCTTTGGGTTTGGATACCGAAGAATATCTTGACCAAGCATTCATCAATCATAATTATGTAGCGTGGAGGAATCTCTAAACGCACATTACCTTATCGACATCATGAAATTGATGTTAATGGGGAGGATTGATGATGAAGTCTTACATATCAACATTTTTCAACAAAATGTAGCATAGAGTAATTCCTAAACGCAAATTTTATACATCAAAGTTTTGATGTAAGTAATGTCAATGTTGGAACTAGTAGAAACTTCCATTATATTTAATGAAATGCTTTGCAAATAACAGCGATATCCTACAACCATATGCCAACTATAATGACAAATGGATATCATACGAGTCATAGTATGATGTAAACCCATTATGTAATAGGAACATGTGTTTGGATGCAAAGATTTTTTTATGACATAAACAAACTTGCATTAAGACAAACACATTGTGTATTTAGTGTAATAATCCAAACTGTTGTTTAGGATGTTACATAAATCCATAAGATAGAAGTGTAGGTAGTAAAGCAATAGACTACACTTATATATAAGGGTGCACATATCTATTAGAGATAGTGGGAGATATATTGACTTGTGTTTAGTCAATGATCAAAATGCACAAGTAGTTGGCATAGGAACTAGTTCCACAAGCGCATGTGGAACATAGAATGTTTCGGAGACACATACTGCGTAGGAAGGATAAAACCATGGTGATGGTTTTTATATTCACCACGGTCGGTGATATATTATTCAATGTGAATAAAATTTCCTAAAAGTAAGTAGTGTATGGAAATTATCTAAAATTGATAAGATCAACTAAAATTCAATTAATGGATTCCATGTATCAAAGTGAAAAATGGGGATATTATTTTGAATACTGCAGTGGGTATTCAAGTGAGTTGATACATGGATGATATGAGCTTAGTACAAATAAGGCTCAATTGGTTTGACCAAGTCATTATGCCTAAATAATTTAGAATTTTACTTATCATAGCTAATATATATGATCAATTTATTTAGCATTGAATGTCATGACCACCGATTGTGGATGGTGTCTATACGACGCAACCAGAAAGGGATAGTCACATCACATAATGCTAATAAAGGTTGAAAGTTATTGAAATCCAGCTTAGGATTAAAGTAAGCAACATGATCATAGTATATACATTTAAAACAAATTTTTTCCATGTGTCTACCAGAGGTTAGTGGGAGCACTAAGGTTTTCCAATAAGAAATATGTTCGGTAACATATGGAAAACAGACATTGGTCTGACAGTTAATTAAGACCAAAATGAAATTTACTCTCCAATGATTGACTTAAAGTAGCAACCTATGTTCTAGGGAACATGATCTACTAAGGTAGATCTATAGTTTTATTGGTCCTAGTCAATCGTACATATAGTGACATTGTATTAAAAAATACATGTTGGAACAATTCAAGAGATGAATTGTTGCCTATGTCACAGGGCATAATCTCTCCATGTTGACCTGTCTGTGACATAGGAAGAGATAAATGCGGAGAGTTGAAATCCATACATCGGAGCGATGGAACAATCATGTATGCCATGATATGTAGAAGAACCGATATTTCCAAGGTATATTTTATAATAGTAAAATATCAGTTATATCCAGGAGCGCTGTAAGGGATGCATTCAGAACAATCTAATTGTACTTCGGCAAGCACAAAATAAATGTACCTGGTAAGTGAAGAAGAAAGGATACTAGTTTTCGGGGATATGAACTAGTCTTCCACTGATCAATGTGATCTAGTATTGATGTTAGGCTAAAGGCGATGAGCGAGTCAAGCTCATATCAGCCTGTGGTGGCCATACCTACAAACCCGAGTACATTGCAGCTTCTAAGATATCTAAGAACTAGTTAAATGCAAGGATTTGTTCCAGTTCTTGGAATCTCACCTGGTGACAAAAGTATTATCATAATATAGATTATTATATTCTTACTAGCCAAGATGCCAAGATATGACAATAGACAAAAAGTGAGATATACTCTGGATACCATCTCCTGAGTAGTTTTACTCAAAGAGATGAGGTTTCTATAGCAGAATAGCCATGCTACAGAACCATGGCAGACCCAGTAGCTAAATGCATTACTCTGCAGAAACATGATGTTCATCATGTGAGTAGCTAACAGGTTTGGTTAGAAAGTTGTCTCTAGTGCAAGTGGGAGTGTTGAAATAGTGGGTGCCCTAAACCCAACTATTTAGTGATTTTCATTACCATATTGTGTATACAGTTAGGGATACATGATTTTATCTTAACATTATAGTGTATACTTTTCTATGTCCACTATTTAAATGGTAATTTCCAAAGGTTAATTATCATATCAAAAGGTTATAGCAGTTCCCAGCCTATAATGAGAACCTCTAGATACTATGAAATTAATCTTAAATATAGGTTACATGGTCTATATACATATTACTAATTGGACATAGTAGATGTCTGACCATTAGGTGTTGGGGGATCATAATAATTAATACTTCTTCTCATGAAGTTTGCACTTGGTGATCTCTAGTAGTGAGATCATGATAACTGACCCGCCAATAGGAACACCACATGTTTCGGGTGTCATTGGATGTTCCTATCTAAGATCATGTGTGATGGTCTCCTGAATTGAGATCATTACCAATGTATGTCACTTGATTATATATTTTGATGAAAGATGAAAACCATGGTGATGAAGTCGTGGTGAGGTAGTTTGTGTCAGGTGTGTCGTTGGTGGCATGACATTGGTTGAATGTTCAAGAAAAGATTTGTCACTTCCGGGTTATGAAAGTAATATATATCAGGACATGTTGATATGGGTGGTAGTACCTTTAAGACCATGGACATGGAAGTCAAGGGTAAATCCATCCAGTTAAATCAACAAACTATAAAGAAATAAAAGGGCGATGACACATGAGTGCGTCCTGCTTTATGAGCTATTATAGACAAAGAGATTATATTACACAGTGTGTGTTCGTAGGTTGGTTCTCGCTGCCGTGGCAATCCTTATTTCTTCAGGGGCCATGATGGGTTTCTAGATCCCACTCTTGGTCTATGAATACTATTCACAACTGTTGAAATAAGGTCCTAGAGGGTCACACACAATAGTGTATTCAAGAATCTGCCCTATTCAGTTGAATAGAAGTTTTGGACATGGTGGGACCCTCCACAGGGGTCAGGGATTTGTCCAATGTTAAACGGACACCAAATCAATCAATAAATTCATATTATTCAAGTTTAGAATAATTAGTTTTGAATTTATTTATTAAATGTATTTATGAGTTTTAGTAAATACATGAAAAATATTAATTGACGAATATTAAGTTATTCAAGGTTCAATTAATATGGGAGCGATAAGTTGAGTTAATGACTCAATTATTATCGCGTAATATATTTTAATATATTAAAAGTAAATGATAATAATATTTATGACTCAGATTATTAGTCTTAAAATGTCGTTGATAGTGCGTTAAGTATTCGGGGCTGGCGAGGCGATACTAGGTATTTTAATTAAGCACTATAAATAGAAGAGGAGGGGAATTTTCCAAACACTATTCATGGAGCTTATCTCTCCTCTCCTCTCTCCCACACTCTAGAAAAATATGCTCTAGATATAAGGAACTCGGATGGAGCTCTCTCTCGGGAATCAGTAGTGAAACGATGTGGTGATCATTGGAACGTTGAAGGCATCGTCGGTATTCCGTGCTAGCACCCGGACTACGATGAACGGAACTCTCGAGAATTACTTGAAGTGCGTGTTGACAATCTAGAGGAATTCAGCTTCAGATTCTTCGAGTAGTGATCGCCAACGACGAGAAGATGTCGTGCACGACTTCGAATCTAAACCAGGTATTTTAAGGTTTATGTTTTTGCTTAAAATCCTCCATGCATGGTCCTCGGCTAAGACCGGGCTGCTCTTCTCCAACGTTGACAAGTTTACATCGACCATCGGTAGAAAATTTTTAAAAACCCACCTGTTTGGGGCTTCCACTGCATGCCTGGTTCCAACAACCTCAGTGCTCCTCGGGTGTCCCTTTGTGCGAGTGCCCGATGCTCTTCTTATGGATGCCATTCGTGGGTGCCTTTCATGCCCCGGGCATCCACATAATACACTGTTTTCCCGTGAAACATTTTAGTCTCTTATGAAGTAACTTCAAAGTCCCCTGGATGACACTGCCCGTTGCGTTACTTTGCCTCATGCTTCTTCGCATAGGCATGCTAACAGCTATTGCTTCTTCACAAAGCCATGGTAACGTGGACCCCTCAATGCTTCATTCCATTACACCCCCTCGCCATGGAGTTGCCGATGCCTTTCCTCCCAGAAGGAGTAGAGGGTACCAGTTATGTAAGTCTTAGGGGTGTGGAGCAAGCCCACCTCGTCTGAGTTGCAGGACATTAAACTGCCAAGCACCATCATCCTCAGCACATGACGTTAAACTGTGACCTAGCCCCGTGCCTCGCACGAAGGGTCCCCCTGCCTTGGACATTCTCCACGTCCACTCTTCTCCAAGGGGATGGGATCACCCCTCATAGGGGATGATATCCTCCTTATTGGAGTGGTGTTTTTCCACAGGGAAGGGAAACCACTTTGGTGTAAGCCCCTATATTTCCTTCTAGGAGGCAGCATCCCTGCTCCTCCTTTCATCTTTGATCCCCAGGGCTAGTGATGAGCACGGTGGGAAACGAGGCTCCTCCTTTCTTCGGTCCCAAGTCCCTCTCCCACTATGCTTTGTCACCTCGGGCCTCCATCCTAGAGTAAGCCCCAACTTCTTGGGCTGCTAACCACGTATAAGCCTCTGTTTCCTCTTTGGGCCGCTCCACATGTAATCCCCACTCCCCATCCCACAGATGCACCTTTCATGACATGATTGGAAGGCCTGTGTTTTCTCATATTTCTCACACCAAGCATGACTCACGAGAGCTTAGAGCAAGCACCAACTATGACCAACGCCTTGGGCCGCCTCAGAGTGTAAGCCCCAATCCATCCCAAACTATGGGTACATTGATCCATGCTAAGGAATGGTACATAGGAAGCCTCTATGAGGTTCAAACCCCAAACATCTTGGGCCGCCTCAGAGTGTAATCCCCATACCCTCTCGAACTACAGGGACTTTGATCCATGTCAAGGCATGGTACGTAGGAATCCTCCACGTGGTTCAAGCCCATCACCCAGTTGTTCCGACCACCTTCATGTCGGTTCGCCTCATCCCACATGAAGTTAAACTGTATTCACCATATAAACTATGTAGTCTTTGATCCATGCCAAGGCGTGATATGTAGGAAGCCTCCCCGAGTTTCAAGCCCCATCACTCATGTCTCATCATGACCTATCCCTCGAGCCTATGTGTCTTGGGAAGATCATGACCTAACCCAGAGGTTCCACTTCCTCTGGGTCCCATCGATGCTTCCATTCTCATGGGTCACCTCCTCAGGTGTCCCATCATTTCACCAAACTACACGGACTTTGATTCCCCAGCATGGGGATACGTAGGAAGTCTCTTCAAGGATCAAGCCCAAAACCATCATTCATCCTGATTCTTACCCGAGCCACCACATCCCGATGAGGTCACGCCACCCCACTCCCTATTCCATCAGACATCATTCAGGAATCCAACCATGTGTTGAACACAATATTGGTGTTCCCTCCTGAGGTTTCCTCCATCTGATCCACTATAATCAGTGTTTTGATCAGTCTGATCCGTCTCTGCTAGACGTTAATATCGCAGAATACCCTGTGTTAAACATGGTAAGCTGAGGAAAAACTTCATATACATGCCCATGGAATACGATTCCCCACATCCGATATGTGATTCCTTGGGCTTATGTGCCCTTGAGAATCCCTATAATAAGGGACAGAAGAAAGACATGCCAATCCCCTAGCGTCAAGACATGCCAGTGGTGCCCAGCATGACTACTCCCCTAACCGAAGTTTGCTACCCTGACTAGACCCCTTGGATCATCTTGACAGAAGCAGTGTAATTAACTGGTGTCCATGAAGATATGGCATCAGGAAGAGTTTCACGAACAATATATTAAATCTATGAGGGAGACCCGGACTAGGTGAAGAGATTTGAGGAGGAACCCATGGAGGGAAGAACCGACATCCCATCATCCCATTTCTATCAAGGAGCAGACGTCCCTGAATAAGGAGTGGATGTCACCCACCTTTGGAAAGCGGGAATGTGGGGTAATAGTTGCGCGTCTTCTGCGTGACAGATGCGTGCACACTGATGAAAGCGTCAGAAACAATATCCAGTCTAATAGATAGTGAAAGAATGTACAAATAAAAGGTAAGAAAACAAGGGACAGTTCAGGTTCCATTTTTTAACAAGGTGCATTTAATTCAAGACTATCATTTATCCCAATTCTATTTCTTTAGCTATCTTTACTACTTAATCCATTTTTAACAGATTCTCTTTGGGTTAGGCATATAAATCAATTATACATGGGTCTAAGGAAATAAATCACTATTCATAGGGGAAATAAATCAAGTCCTTATATCACTAGGGACACACATATCACATCAACACATTATCCTCACCTCAAAGCCTCAGTTCGGGTGGAATGAAACCATTAGGGGAATAGAGCCTATGTACCCTTCCCTAACCTTTTCATTTTGGGGTGGAGTTTTGAGCCTTAGTCTAATTCGGCCAGTGGACATAGAACCTCAAGTCAATACCCTACTCTACCAAGCCATGTTCACGTGCTTATTTATCAAATCACTAAAACCATACCATAACATAACATAATACAACCAATTTCATTGGAAATCATCAATCAAAATTCATAACAACAACATGGGAATTAATAATATGACACAACCCATTAACACATTTACTAATTACAATTCATAGTCGTTTAGCCAAATTCCCATTCCCATGCCTTAACACTTTTAAGTTTTTTCAAAAACCCCTATTCCTTAGTCAATATTCATCTATGGCCATTCATTAACCCATTTATACCATTTATCCTTTCAAGTACATTTATCCTATCTCATGGCACAAAAAAATTTAATATGTTCTACCCATTAGGCGTACCACATAATTCCCATGAATTAACCCATTCCACTTATTCATCCATTCCCTTATGGAATCTCATTAACATACTTCCCATTTTTAATTCCATTATCCGATTACAAGTTCACCATTTAATATTCCCTAAACCTCTTAGGAATTTTTAACCAAGATTCACAAAATGAATGACATAATATCATTCGACCCAATTTTCCCATTTCCTTATCATTCCAGATACCCATTATTCCCTTATCATCATAGGGAAAACTATTCTCATATTATTTACAGCTTAATAAACCTTTTTAAACATTTTCTTCAAAGGTTTTACATCATCATTCAGTAACCTTTCACTTAACCCTACCCCCTCTAGGTCCAATAATGTCGTTGCACCCCATGGGTGACTCTAAAATGGTCAAATCCTACTCTACACATCCTAAGGGGATTATAAGGGCTTCAATTTGTAACTTGGACACCCCTTTTTATCAAACACTCCAATAGAACCAAGAATGCAATTAGGAAAAATGAAGAACAAAAGCTTCCATGAACAAATCCAGAATAAAACTATGGGATAATACTTGTAGACCACCTACCTCGAATCCATTGATGGGCACACTCTTAATCATAGTATTTGATCCGGATTCAATCACCCCTTGAAGCCTCAAACAAAATATCACCTAAAAAGGAGGGATTTAGAGCTTCAGAAGGAGATGGGAGAAAGATGAAAACCCTAGTAAAAAAAGGAAGCAAGGAAGAGATTAGAATTAACCTGGGCTTCGATACACAACCAAAGACACTGCAAATGGCCAAGAATTGAAAGAGAACCACCCTTGGAAAGCTTAGTTCTTCCAAGACTGTCAATAGGGTTTCAAGGGGTGGAATTGAGGAGAATCATGAGTTGGGGTTTAAAATCCCGTAATGGTAATTTTGGAAAACAAATTCAACTTTTCTAGGCCACACGGTTTACCCACACAATTTTCCAAACCGTGCGTAAACCGTGTGGAAGATACTGTCTGAAAACACCCAATTTGCACAGTTACATAGGATTTCTATAGAATTTTTTTAAACATGCGATAACCGTGTGAAAGCCTATATCCAATGCTTCACAATTACCTGAGATGCTCTTCATAGTTTTCACTAACCATGTACAAACTATTCAAAATTACTAGAAACTCATTTTTCATCCTGTTTTATGTCACGTACTCCTAGAACACCCCCAAGACTTCACATGAACTTGGGAAACACTTATTTATTCCAAAAATAAGAGGAAAAACAAAAACTTAAACAAAAAAATACTTTAATAAAATCCGGGATCTTACAACCTCCCCACTTATAACGGCTTATCCTTGAGCCGCTTTTCAATAATCACTAAGATTCCATAACTAGAGGTTGTTCCACGAGCCTATCTATCCATTACCAACTTTCAAGTTTCTGATTTCACATCACAAAGTCCACTGAGTTTGGATCAAGGACATGAAATGTTCCCACAAGTCTTCCTCACCATAACCACAATATGAACTGAAACTCCTCAAGGATGCATCAACTTCAACCATACCCAACACTAGAACATCATGGAGGAAACTTAGGCAATAACACCTAACTCAAAACACTTGTAAAATTAACACACAATATCACATAATCATGGAGGAACCAATCGGTACCCCATCGGCCTGAACCTCTACACAACTCATGACCCAAATAACTTGGTGTCGTTTTCCTCTATTTTCCAAACTCTAATGGCAGCCAAAACCGATACCAACTGAAAGAAAACACATGATCCTTCTAAAAACATATCCCAATGATTTTATTCCACAATTATACATTCAAATGAAACCCAAAACTCATGGATACTCTACCAATTAAACCCATTCCAAAACTCTCTACCAGGGCCAACTCACCCGAACAATGACTACTCAAGTCCTTCCCACTTGAAATCTGATCATGTCGTCAACCAACAATTTATCCAGTATGGTTCTCTCTATAATTTTTAATTATTTGGAACCTCCACCATCGATGAATGATCACCATAACTCAACTCAACTTTCACATCACCTAGCATGTTCCAAATCACCATGCCCAAACATCCATAGGGGCATACCTTGCTTTGGAATCCAACCACTCTGTTGAAACCATTGGGAGAAAATTCCTACACTACCCATTTAGGGACTAAGATTAACTTAACCTCACTCATGTACAACTTCATTTAAAAAAGGTAATTTCCACCACAACCTGAACCTGAAGGTGGTTCAGTCTCACCACACCCATTTAATTTTACTATATCAGGTCAGACTTCCCCAAATGGCTTGTCATAGAACACCCACCTTCCACTGATGGCATGCTACCCCCTTTTCACCTTCCCAAGGTGCTTACTAACTTGAAGCCTATCATTATCATCCCATGCACCCACTAAGGTATTTTCTTGAATTCTATTATAATTCCATCATCACGACATTATCGCCCTCCAGACGGTAATTGGCTTCACCCTTAGCATGATGACACATCACATGGACAAGGTTATCTCAACTTCAAGACGTTCCAAAACCACACAAAGAAAATTACCCGAGTTTAACACCAATATTAATTGGAGTTATAGAACTCAACCACTCTTTCCATAAACTATTGTCACATCCAACCAAACCCTTATAAGAATTTAGTACAGACATCACAAAGTTCACATGGAACCACCCTGAGCCCATAGACAACACTTGGCCCATATGTCACCACATCCAAGTCCCACATGGACTCTCTAAGGAACCTAATGTGCACCTCACTGGTTCCTCATTGGAATCCCGGTGCCACTACATCAATTTATATTCTCCTCTCCATATCCAGGACTGAAGTATCACTCCCCACCTTAGGATTTTCATTAACATTGCTCCCCATGAGGGATTCCAATCACCCACATCTCACAATCGATCACAAGTCGACCCCCAAAACTTAGACATGGCCATCTAACTTTTTTCCAAAAAAAGAAAATGAACTTCACCTAGTGCCCATTCCCGGCTTCCGTGAACCACAACCATGGCATTTTTCCACACTAGGTCTATCTTGAGGACCTCACCCTAAACCATCAGAGGTGTAAATCCCCTCATCAGGCTTCACACATACCACTCCCTTGTGTGTAAACTCCATGATTTCCCTCATCTAAACAAACACCTTCAAGTCTCTTGGCATAAAGCTAGAGTTTCTCAATGTACCTGGGACGATGTCAAGATGTTGGGTATGATCTACACTAAATGAGGTACGCTAAGAAGTCATCTAAGAACACCACCACCATCTTATTCATTTCTGATATCGACTATGAGACACCATGACCTACCAAGGATTTTGGGCTTCCTTGCCAAACACGTCTCATCACACTTAACAACCACCACTCATGTTTGATTCCCAACAAAGTTTAACCATCACTCCATGAACAAATCACCAAGCAACCGTGAACCAAAATTCCATGTGGCACTACTTCCACCACACCACTCAAATTATTCCATTGTATCCCTGACAGCTAACAAATGAAACAAAATGGTCTACCATACCAGTCAAACCAAAATTCTCTCACAAATCAAACTTTATCTATGTGTAGTCCATCGCCCACTTACTTACCTAACCATGTATCTTTGTTATTCAGCCTCATCAGCCCTGAGGCAGCCTTACATATCAACAAAAAACCAAAACCATTCATACAAACAAGTTCATCCACCTGACCACCCTCACCTAGAGTGTAACCATTGAGTGAAAGAATATAACCACACTTCAGTCACCCTTGTCTCTTCTTCTCAGAAATAACTTTGTGACCTACACTAATCATTATCCAAACAGGCGAGTTAGGCATCCATACTATAAAACCCTTTGAAAAATACCTTACCTTATATAAAAAACACTAGGTTTCCCTTATGAAAGAACCAGACACAACTATACCTTTTAATAAAACTTGGTGGTACTTAGTACACATTGGCACCATCCCTAGAGCATCTTCCACGCTTCATATTACAAGGTACTTGCAACACTAGGCTATCCTCCCCTGAAGTCACCCTTAATTTTCCGAAACTATCATCGTGTATCCACAACTCAAGTAGCACCACCAACCATCAACCTTCCCACTTATCCCTTTAGGCCAAACCCGAACCATACAACACTCTGATTCCCACTATCAAAGTCCAAAACATCTAGATGTGTAACACACACCCAAAAGAACTAGAAACCCCATCTGAACTCTCTCATAGGTCACCTTGAAGGTTGAACGATACCAACTTACTAGACCAGAGTCACAATCAAGAAAATCTATTGGCCCTATCTCTGAAGCATAAATATCATTTCACAACCAAAGCAATGCTCGTGCATGGCACTCTCACCCCCATTCTAGTGCACATTGTGCCTAGCACAACAAACCACCATTTAATCTGGGTTACACACAAAGGGTATACATACTCGTCTACTCTATGAGCAAAAAATCATCTCTAGTATTAAAAACGCAACTCATAAGGTCTCTACTCACAAGGTCACCAAGACCCTGGCACCATCCTTAGGGTCCAGCATGAACTTTGTATGGTCATGAACAACGAGAGTTTCCTCACTTACATTACTGAAAAATTCCTTAAAACCCAAAGGCCACAACATAATTGGCAAGGACACACAATCTAGATCCAAAACTAGGTAACTCTCACTTCCCAACCCACACATACAAGGGTCAAACCGACAACACAAAGGATACCCACCTTTGAACTCAATCGGTTTCATTTTAACTTATCATTCACCCGATGCTTCAAAGAATGGCCAACATGATTTAACCCCAAATAGAAAATATATCATGGTAACAACCTTAGACAAACCATTATTCATACTCTATCCCAATGATAATCATCAAACAAAGGACACTACCCTCTACCATACCCACCATGGGTCATGGTCAACATGGGGTAACTAATTTATTTAATCACAAGTCGTTCGTCAACACATCTTCAAACTAGTTCTTCTTTTAAAACAAGTTCCTTTCATCTTAGGCACATTTCACATTTCAAAACTTGTTATAATCATCATTTTAACTCATTTAAACCTTTAATTAACAAAAATTCATTAACAATTTTACCATCATTATGTAATATTTATCTTTTAGACACCAAATCAACCTTTACAATTTATCACAACCCCAAAACTTTAACCCGGTCACAAAATTTCTTTATACATGATATTCCTTAATATTAATTTTCATTCCTTTCATTCACCCATATTAATTACCATTATTAGGCATCATTTTCTTCAAATTCATCAAGGAAGTAAAATTAATTCTACTCTCTTTACCCCGCACATCCATCCCATGTGTCTGCCTATAATGATGCATGAAACCTACTTCCTTAGGTGCCTAAAATGATGCATGAATGCACAACCTCATTCTATTCTGGAAATGGAAAAAATATCACAAATCAATCAAATCACACAACATGTGCATCACCCAATGGTGAAATATCATTCAACTGTAACAACACACATCAAGAACAATAATTCCCACCCAGGGTGACTTGTGTTTTCCCTCGTATATGGGTTAGATACTCCCAAGAACAAGCTCATTACCAAGGCCTGACACATCCTAATTTCCTGTCTACCATCCCCAAATAGTAATAAAAAGAAAATAACTCCTATAATACCACTTTATAATGTACTCAATATGGAATCCAGTAAACCGATGCCCTAAGCCAGGTTGTCACATGACCTCAAGCATGCCTCCCCATATGACAGAGGTTGCCGACTAGTGATGAGGGTCTAATGAGTCATGTGGGGAGACTAGACCCTCTTTACTAGAGTAAGACATATCAGAACACAATATAAATAGAAAAAAAATTACGAACAACCAATAAACATCCATAACCAAATGTTTCCCAAATGGGGTACAAACACAATTCAAATACAATAATTCCATGCCATACAAGTAGTGAAAAATGAAAGAAACCCAAAATAAAACAAACGGCCAAAAATCCAATTGGTCCTGACTCTAAGACTAGATCCTTCTCCATGTACATCCTAATACCAACTTTGCATCTTAGTGTATGGCCTCCACCCTTTTTTTAACCTGCAACCAAGGAATCTATTCAAGTACCCAATTACAGGAGTAGGGTGTGAGTACAAAACTCAGTAGTCCACCACCAACGATGTCTACAAAATATCCAATCTAATAGATAGTGCATGAAAGTAAAAATAAAAGGTAATAAAACAAGGGAGAGTTTAGGTTCCATTTTTTAACAAGGTGCATTTAATTCAAGACTATTATTTATCCCAGTTACATTTCTTTATCCATATTTACTACTTAATCCATTTTAACACATTCTCATTGGATTAGGCATATAAATCACTCATAAATGGGTATAAGGAAATCAATAACTATACATAGGGGAAATAAATCAAGTACCTATCTCACTAGGGACACACATATCACATCAACACATTATCATCACCTCGAAGCCTCAGTCTGGGTGGAATGCAACCATTAGGGGAATCGAGCTTTTGTTCCCTTCCCTAATCTGTGCATTTTGGGGTGGAGTTTGGAGCCTCAGTCTAACTCAACCTGTGAGCGTAGAAACTCAAGTCAATACCCCACTCTACCAAGCCATGTGCATGTGATTATTTATCAAATCACTACAACCATACCATAACACAACATAACAAAACCAATTCTATTAGAAATCACCAATCACAATTCATAAAAACAACATGGGAATTAATACTATAGCATAACCCATTAATAAATTTACCAATTACAATTCATAATCATTTATTCAAATTCCCATTCCCATGCCTTAACCCTTTAAGTTTATTCAAAAACCCCTATGCCTTAGTCAAAATTAATCCATGTCCATTCATTAACACATTTAGCCCATTTATCCTTTCAAGTACATTTATCCTATCTCATAACACAACCACTTTAATATGTTCAACCCATTAGGTATACCACAAAATTCCCTTGAATTAACCCATTCAACTTATTCATCCATTCCATTATTTCATCTCATTAACATACTTCCCATTTGTTATTCCATTATCTGATTACAAGTTCACCATTTAATATGCCATAAACCTCTTAGGAATTTTTAACCAAGATTCACGAAATAAATGAAATAATCTCATTCAACCCAATTTGATCATTTCTATGTCATTTCAAATACCCCTTATTCCATTATAATCCTAGGGATAACTATCCTCATACCATTTAACACTTAATGAAACATTTTAAACATGTTATTCACTGGTTTTACATCATAGTTCAGTAACCTTTCACTTAAACCTACCCCCTCTAGGTTCGGTAATGTCGGCGCACCCCATGGGTGGCTCTAAAATAGTCAAATCCTCCTCTATGCATCCCAAGGGGATTGTGAGGGCTTAAATTGGTCACTTGGACACCCCTTTTTATCAAAAACACAAATAGAACCAAGAACTAAATTTGGAAAAATAAAGAACACAGACTTCCATGAACAAATATAGAATAAAACTACGGGATACTACTTATAGACCACCTACCTAGAATCCATTGATTGGAGCACTCTTAATCATGGAATTAGATCCGGAAACAAGCACCCCTTGAAGCCTCAACCTAAATCTCACCTGTAAAGGAGGGTTTTAGAGCTTCAGAAGGATATGGGAGAAAGATGAAAACCCTAGTTGAAAAGAGGAAGCAAAGAGGAGATTAGATTTACCTAGGGCTTCGATATGCAACCAAAAGCACTCAAAATGGCCAAGAATCGATGGAGAACCACCCTTGGGATGCTTAGTTTGTCCAAGATCATCACTTTCATTTCAGGGGGTAGAATGGAGGAGAAACATGAGTTGGGGTTTAAAATCCCATAATGGAATTTTTAAAAAAAATTTCTACTTTTCTGGGCTGCACGGTTTACCAGCACGATTTTCCAAACCGTGCACAAACCATGCCAAAGAAACTATATGAAAAAACCCATTTTCATGGTTACCTGGTATTTCCACATGGTTTTTCTAACCATGTGATAACCATATTAAATCCTCTGTCCAATGATGCATGGTTACTTGGGATGCTCCGCACAGTTCGCACTAACTCTACGCAAACCGTGAAACATTTCCAGAAACTCGTTTTTCATCCTATTTCGTGTCCCGAACTCCCATAACACCCTATAGTATTCAAATGAACTTGGGAAACACTTATTTATCCCAAAAATAAGAGTCCAAACCAATAATTAAACAAAAATATACCTTAAGAAAACCTGGGATCTTACACATACCTCAAAAGATCAATGCATGAACATAGGTAGATTCACCTTGGGATCCCCTATTTCTAGGAAGAGAGGAATATCATATGAAATCCATCTATTTTTCCATCCTATGATGAAATCAACATTTAAACTAAAATAAAAACCTCAAGATTTAGCAATAATAATGGATAAAAAACACAGAAGGGGGAAAGAAGAAGGAAGAAGACCTTACCCATCAACACCATAAAATTTCACCCAAAATCAACAAGAATGGTAGAGATTTGAGGAAGAGAAGGTTTAGATGAGACTGCCTTTGCATTCCCCATTCCTTCTAAAAAAGGGTTCAACCCCTACATAAAAAAAGAAATTCCAAACAACTTTCACAACATGATACATGGTTTCACATCATTAATTTTTAGGTTAGCACCTAGGTTACTTTTTTTAATTCTAAAAATATCAGGTCACAACCTTTAAACCCTTTTTATATCATAAATTCCACATTTACAATGTAAATTAGTTTTTACAACCCTATTTTTGTCCCAAGACACTCGTCCCTCCTTCGGCGATTTCCTGAAACCCTGGGACTTCCATGAAAAATTAAAACACATCTAAAAAAATCATGTTTAGAAAATAAAACCCTTATAACCTCATTCCAATTTATATATTTAAAAATATCCCATACAACTATAGAGAAAAATTCAAACACTTTCTGAAATTATCAACTATTTAAATGTGTGTTCTTACAATCTCCCCACCATAAAGATTCTCATCCCTAAGAAGACTAAAAAGAATTTTCTAGATGAGTTTGACCTACATTGGTTGCTAAAACGTGTTCAAATAATCATGTTCTACTCCATAACACTAAAATAGATTCTGTTGTGCAACTCCAAAAATGATGTGCCTTATTCACCAAAACCCAAGCCACTACTCAAAGCCAAAACCATATTTCTAGACGGCTCTTCTGAAACCCATATATTTTTGAAACATCCACTAGTATAAAAAATATTTATCATGTCATGTTTTTAACATATGTTATTTATAACCGATGTGAAAAATATTTGAAAAAATCTTTTTTCACATCGATTATATAACAACTGATGTGAAATTTGAATTTTTGATTTGTTTTCTATGTCAGTTACCTATAAATTGTCATTGAATATTAGGTTTAACATGTTGGTTTTAGGATAAAAAAAATTGAATAATTATTTATAACATCAGTTATTTGAAACTGATGTTAAAAGAAAATTCACATCGGTTATTAAATAATTAGTGTGATATAACTTTTTAAAATTTTATCAAAAGTTGAGTAGACTCATTTTGGTCTCTTTATTTTTCATGATAGAGCACTTTTTTCTCTCACATTGAATCCCTAACCCTTGCTTATTTGATCTGGTGGACTCTAATATTTCATTACCATCTTCATACACTATCAGGTTTTTTCGGCTTCATTTTTACACATTCAAAGATAGCTCTGATCATCTCTCAAGTAAGCCTCACACATTCTCAATCCCCTCTTAGTCGATCAACGCCTGTATTATTCCTTGAAAAATTTATTCTCTACAATGTTTTTTACATTTTTAGGGTTTCACTTTGATTTTCATAATTTATCATATTATCAAAAACCCTAATTTTGTGAAACTATAGGTTTATCTCCCTCTTCCCCCATGATTTCAGTTAAAGAATCACTTTATTAGAAGCCCTATCCATTGCCAGGATACATCTCATGTTTGGATTTCATATCCTATTTTATTAAATTTTTTCCCACTTCAATGGTCAAAGTAAAATCTTTATAATTTATCAAGTATTTTAATTTTATATTTAACCGAATATATTTTCTACAAAAATTTATTATTCATTTCCTTTTTAAATCTGATATGTTTCCAATTTTTTGGGCTTTTATTTAGTTTTAGTTTCCTTTTTAATGAATTGAAACTACTATTTATTTATTTATTGTATATTGTATTCTATTTTATATAGTTTTTGTAACATTATTTTATTTATAAATTTGTTTTTTCTGTAATCAGATATTTTATTTAAAACTGCTGGTAAAATATGATTTGTTTTAGCCATAAGTAGAACACACTTTTTTGAATAAATATGGTATTTCCCATATTTTTGGTGAAAATTTCAAAACCATCTATTGATATACATAATTAGATAAAAACCTATCTTATGAGAACTAAGCATAAGTTATATTAATTCAAAAAATCTTATAGTCAACAAGGTATGCATCCAGTCTTGTATATTTAAGTGTTATTTTAATTTTAGTTCCATATGACTTACAACTTCACATTCTCAGTCTAGCCTAATTTTAATAATCACTCTATTAGTTAAAAAAATCACATAATTAGGAATTTTTTTGGGTTTATATATCAAAATTTTAAATAAAATCATAGTAGAATAATTCTCCATTACAAAATAATATACCACTATTATATTCATTATAATTAAGCTTCTTTGTATTCATTGTCAACATAAATAAGGAAATATCAAGGGAAAGTATAATAATTTTCATATAAATTACTCCTTGGTGAAACATGAATATGAAATTTCCTTTATTCCATACAAAATTCCCTTGGGTTAACCAATAATTTCACAATAAAACTTATACTAGGGTATTTAACACTCTGTTTTCTTTAATATAGTTAAATAGAAAATTTTACCTTCTATTACATTACAAAATTGATCCATTTAGTCAATGAGATATTTCTTTTCATTGACTGAAGAATATAATAATAAAATCTAAGAGTGATATTTATTGGAAATTAGATAATTCAATGTTAATATTTTCATCTAAAATTTATAATTATTCACTAAGGTTTGTGTTTGACATTTCATTAGTGTTACTGTTAATGTAATATATTTTTTCTCAGTGAGTGTCTTAACTTAAACCTCCATCTTGTTTTGATTCAAACTAATAATTCTTACAATACTTATTTAATAATATATTATCTTCAACAACTGCATTCTAGTCACTAATGATCCTATATTATTTTTCAGTTTTTTTACTTTTAATTAAATGAAATAATTACATGATATTTTTAAATATTTATTCCCTCTTCAAAGGATTTAATTTATTCTTTCTTTTCCAATAAGCCTCTCTTTTAGAATCTTGTGATATAAATTTATTTCCTATATTTTCTATTTGATTATATAATCATTCTAATTAACATTCAATTTCATCTCAAATTTTATTAACTTCTTTAACTTTATATTAACTATCAATGAAAAGCATAGAAACATTTTAATGATGAATTGAACCACAAGTGTTTCTTCTTGAATATCATTGAAATAATATACTATTCCCCCATATGAATCACTTTTATAACAACTGTATTCTTTTGAATATATATATATATATATTTGATATTTTTATATATAATAATGATTCAATGTTGGATTACTGCACTTTGAATAAGTGATTAATATATGGAAGTTGTTGATGCTTTTTTGTAATTTTATAAATAGAATATTCTAAACAACAACAAGTTGTTATGTCCATTCCTGAAATTTTTAAATATTAAGTATTTGAATAGAATATAGATCAAAGATCATTTAATTTTTTATGTTTTTAATCTGAGTTACATATTTTGGATTTGGCATGGTGAAACTAGGCATAATTTTAGATCTATTAGTGATGATTCTTTACATGATGATAAGTGTGATCAAATTGAAGAAATCATTAATGACATTGAAGTAGATTAAATTGAGAAAGAACCAACAATTGAGTGTCTATATGGTGATTCTTAAAATCCATTATATCTAGGTGGTATAGAATTTATGGTTTTATTGATGATTTTAAGATTTATTAACATGAAGGTGAAAAATGGATGGATTGACAAGAGTTTTAAAGAGTTTCTACAATTGTAGAAAGACATTCTTCTTAAAGAAAATGATATTCCATATTCACATTATAAAGTGAAGAAAATATTATGTCCAATAGGATCGGGGTATAATAAAACACATGCCTTCCCAAATGACTATGTGTTGTATAGAAATTAATATGTATTTCTTTCAGAGTTTCATAAATATGGGACATCACGATATAAGTTGAAAGAAAAATAACAGGGTGATTTAGTAGTTACAGAGATCCCTGCTAAGGAATTTTGGTATATTACTGTAATTAATAATTTGAAACATTTATTTTCAAATTAAAATGATGCAAAAAATTTAATATATCATGTAGATGATAATATATGTGATGAAAAATTATGACATCTAGCTGATTATCCACAGTGTAAGAAAATTGATCAATAGTTTCCTATATTTGAAAATGAAGTTAGAAATATCAGACTTGGAATTTTCATGGATGGAATGAATCCATATCGAAACCTTAGTATCACACATAGTTCATGTCCTATTTTATTGGTAACTAAAAACTTATATCTTATATTTTATATGAAGAAAAAATATGTCATGTTGAGTTTAATTATCTATGGACCAAAACAACCTAGAAATGATATTGATGTTTTCTTGTCACAATTAATTGATGATTTGAACCTTGTATGGAAGGAAGCTATTAGGGTGTATGATTCTTATAAAATGAAATATTTTCAACTGCATGTAACGATTATGTTTACTATAAATGACTTCCTAATATATGTAAATTTGTTTGAATATAGTGTTAAGGGGTACCAAGTTTATATAATTTGTGAAAAACAAACTTCATATTATCAACTGAATCCTAAGAGAACAATTGTATACATTCATCATAAAAGGTTTTTATCTATGGATCATTATTATTAAATATTAAAAAAATAATTCAATGGATAATAAAAATTTGATATTGCTAAAAATATTTTTTCCATCGACCAGTATTTTAAGAGGGTGAAAAATTTTGATGTGACATTTAGAAATACACAAAACATTTGGTAATGATAGAAATATTTAGAAGAAATGGTCAATATTTTTTGAGCTACCATATTGAAGATATCATTATGTCAAACATAAAATTGATTTCATGAAGGTGGAGAAGAATATCTATGATAGATTTATTGTATCATTATTAGATATTAAAGGAAATACTAAAGATGGGTTGAATTCAATATTGGACTTAATCTCAATGAAAATACATTTGGAGTTAGCTCCCACTCTAGATGGAAGGAAAAAATTCTTACCCCTAAAGTTTTATAAATTATCCAAGAGGGGGGAAGTTTTATTTTTTCAGTGTATTCATGATATAAAAGTGCTGCATGGTTATTATTTAAATGTAAATAATTTTTTTTCTTTATAGTATTTGAATTTGACATGTATAAAATCAAATGATTTTCACATCATGATGAAATAGATCCTAGCAGTTTCATGTTGTGGAATATTTATCATCCATGTCAGAATGACTAACATAAAGGTTTGTTATTTTATCAATTCAATTTGTAATAAGGTAATTGATCTGAATGTTTAGAACAATGTGGAGAATGAATAAGTTTTAATACTTTGTCAATGGAAGATGTATTTTTCTCCATATTTTTTTGATATCATAGTGCATTTAATGGTTTATTTGGTGTGAGAAATAAAGTTTTCCATACTTTTATATCTACATTGGATGTATCCTTTTGAAACGTATATGAAGATATTAAAGGGGTATGTTAAGAATCCACATCAACCTGAAGCCTCAATTATTGAGAAGTATATTTATGATGATTCTGAAGAATTTTGTACAAGCTAATTATCTACCGTAGATCACATCAGTTTGACATCATCTCTACATGAAAGAGTAAATTATGGGGGAAAGTGGATTCATGGATTGAAAGTAAAATCGTTGATAGGTGAATAGATAAAGAAGGTACATTTATACATATTGAGTAACATAAATGACACTCATACCTATATTAATTTTCATATTAATTTTTTGAAACAATGTTATACAATGAAAAAAGATATGTTGATTTTGAATGATCATAACAAAACTTTTTTGTCACGGTTTAAAGAGAATGTGCTTGGTAGATTAGATGCATCAAAAAAATTGAAATGTTTAGTGGGTAGTACAAGTTTATATTTGATAACCCAGTACGAGTGTGAAATTAATGGATATATATTTCATACGAAATATTAGGACAACATAAGTGTAGTTCATAATAGTAGTTTATTAGTGTACAAAGAAGAAATTATTTTTTCAAGTGCTAAAGACAAAAACCCAATCTCCGCAACAAGTACATATTATGGAGTCTTTGAAGAAATATGGGAGGTTGATTACATTAAATTTTACATTTCAATGTTTAAATGAAAATGATTTATCGATAACAACATTGTCAAACATGATGAATTTGGAATGACACTATTTATTCTGAATAGATTGGAGTACAAAGTTGATCAATTATGGAAACAAATGAAAAAAAATTCCATGTTCTTGATCAATATAATATGTAGTGGTATATTGTTTTACAAGAAAAAAATAGTATATTGGTGGTGATAAACATAATGAAGATAATGATTTATGTGAGATACCTAATTTCATGGATATAATAATAGATAATATTGATGATCATGTATTAGACATGGTTTGTTCCATACAGAACTATCATAATGAAGGAATCTGGGAAAACAATCCTTTATTACATTCCTAATATTACAGGTAACATATATTTATTTCTGGTTTACTTTTTTCAATTTCATAAAATGTTAGACATTTTAGTTTTATTTTCTTTATTAAAAAACATATTATAACTAATAAGAAAAACGGTATGTTTATATTAGTTTAGTTTTTTAGTTTACCATGTTTCCATTACGTAACTTATCTATTTATTGATTTTGTTGAAAAAAATTATTTTAAATATAATATGTTAAATAAAAAACAAAAATATTTTATAAAAGAGTATATTCAAAAAATATATTTTTTTGTGTAAAAAATATTTATTAGGTTTGAACATTTTTACTATTCACACAACATTTTTGTATTTTTTTCATTATTTTTTTATCTCCCATTAATGTTGTTAGCATTTTAGTTAACTATTATAAAAATATGAATAAAAATTTGGTTAATTTGGTTTAATTTTTTTGGGATCATTTTTTATATATTCATAGAATATTATTTTCGGTGTAAAAATGGTTTTATACATTAGAGGATTTTTATTATTCACACACCATTTTTGGACTTTTTTTATTTTATTTATGTCACTTCACCTTTCATTAATATTTTTAGCATTTTAGTTAACTATAAAAAATATGAATAAAAATGTGTTTAGTTTAGTTTTATTTTTTTTTATTTTTTTTCAATTTTATTTATATTTGTATGTAATTGTTGGATTTGTATATTTGTGTACTAATTTTTTGTTTCTTTTATTTGTAAGATAATGAAAAATCAAACATCTGATCCACTACATACTTATAGAGAGGATTTCACACATACCTCTAGGGAGGAGTGTACACATGATCTAGTTGATGAGACTCCTAATCCTTCTTTATAAGAGACATCTATTTGCATAGGGGAAAAAGAGTTCGAGGGTTTGAAACACCCCAAGGGTTTAAAAATAAACTTAATATAGAATGTAATTCACTCAACACTAAGTCTCTATGAAACAAAACTTTGTAATTATAATTATTTAAACAAGATAGTTATAACCTAAACATTAAACATAATTTTTTCATTTCTGTGATTTGAATTTCAAAAAATGGACATACACAGTTATGGTCAACTTAATTTGTTGGTGAATAGTAACTTGACCCTTTTTAATAGTAATGTTACCCTTATGAATAGTAATATGACCCTTATGAATAGTAATCCAACCAAGTAAATAGTAAATTCACCCATGAAATTATAAATAAAATTTAGGTATCTTATAAATGAAATTATGATATATTTATATCATTGTATAAGTAAATGAATATTTTAAAAATTAATATTTAAGTGTTGGTATTATTGTGAGTCATAAATATTTAATTACAATTTTATAATTAATAAATGATTTAAAAGAAAATTAATTTTTAATAAATATATTCATAAATCAATATTTTATTTTCATATGATTTTAGGATAATTTTATGAGACCTTAGTTAATTTTTTAGAGTGTTGTAAAATCAGTTATAAATTTTAAATCTGTATTTTTTTAGTAAATGAGGTTTTTAATTAAAAGCAAAATTTATCATATTTAGAAAATTATTTTTATAAAATGGAGTTTATTTTTGAATTATACACATTGAAAAATGGCTTGGGTGAAATTTTTATATTTTTCTAAAATACTTGATTTTTGTGAATAGTAAAATACCAAAATTTACGATAAATGTTAAATACATGAAGTTTTGAGTAACTGTTGATGTAAGGATGAGATAAGCTACATTAATTTAAAATCACATGTATTATTTACTTTATTTAGTCACAAGAATCAATACTATTTCTTGTCTTGAGTAAAATAATAAAATAATGAATAAAATAATGAGAAATCACCCCTCTCCTCCACTATAAAAACCACCCCTCACCCATTTTCTCCTCACACATCTATTAATTGAAGATTTTAAAAATTTTACCTAAATAATATTCTCTATTTTCTCTCCCATTTCTTGGAGCTCTTTTTATTACCAAAAGGCCAAAAACCCTTTCCCTAAGGAGGTTCTCAAGGAGGATAATTCAAGAGGTAAATCCTCTTCCCTTTCTTCTAATTTCATTTCAATTTATTTTCTTTTCTTATCATCTCCTCAACTCATATTTAAAAATTATAACTATAAATCCAGTATCATATAAATACTTTAATTATATCCTATTAATATAATATCCATTATCAATCTCCTTACTCTCTCTATTTTATTCTAAAAACAAAATCGTCGTTTGGGAGGTGCCGATTTACAACCTTCATGGATGATGACTTTCTGTTCTTCATTTTAACCTTCGAGTATGTTCATAAAACCATATTTATGGTTGAACTAGATTATATAATATTTATTATATAATATTTAATGTTATAAAACCATTATATATATGTTATATTAAATAATATAACAAAACTAGTTTGTTGTGATCGAAAAACTACAAAAATTTTTTCTAAACGATTATCATTATCATGTTATATAATGATTCATCCTCATATAGAGAAAAAATATTACATAATACCAATTAAAAATATGTTTGTTCATTAATAACATATAATTCCAATTCTGGATAATTATACCCATTTTACATGAATTTCATTACTTATAAACAAGAAAACCGATCATGAAAACCAATAAAACAAATTCTCTCGAGCTATGAAATTAAACTCTATAACTCATCAATAAGTCCATAAATGAAATTAATAAAAAAATAATGATTCTAATACATGTATAAAGTGTTATTAATTAATTAATTAATGGGTTTAATTTTATTTTATATGACATTAAGGTAAAGTGCAGAACACATTCAGACACAAGGTAAGGGTTTTCTCATCTCACTTTCATTTTTGTGAGATATTCATTTTTCACCACTATTTCTTGGGTATGGTGTATTTATACTTCCCATTTATGTATCGAATCTTTAATTTATTTATTTTCATGGTACTAAATTCATCATTTTTTGATTATTAATTTTGGGGCATATGATTCTATTGATTACAAAGTGGTAAGAGATTCTACCTGAACCCCCATATTTCCTTTGGGTTACTCTTTCTATACCTTTACTAAAATGTAATGATTATTTATTATTTATTATTTATTTTAAATTATATTCGTATGTTCCAAAATCATATATATATATAATTTTATCCTTCTTTGATGGGTATATTCATGTTTTAAAATGGTTTTCTTCTTAATTCTTCCTGATAAACAAGTCCAATTCAAGGGAACTTCCCAAATTCTTAACCATTTTCAAGTGCACTATATAATCTATTTTAATCCATAATTATTTTTATAAAATAAAAAATTTTATCATGAAAAACTATCTCATTTAATTTCTAGTTTTATGAAAGCAAACATGCCTTTCCACTTTAAAATCTCTTTAATATTTTCCTTAAAACATACTAAAATATTGTATTTGTAAAGTTTCTTAAAAACTATTTTTACATGATTTCACTTCTGTTGGACATCATTTATTCCTAAAATATATTTTCAATGTCCTTACATTTTTCTTTTCTAGGATATAAATTTTTTTAAATCTTATTTTATGACAAATAAAAATGACTTTTAAAAAGAACTCTTCTTTACAAAGTAAAAAGGGTTTTTCTCATCTCACTTTTACTTCTATGAGATATATGCCTTGTTAACCACTTATTCCTTATGGGTGTGGTGTATGTACTTACATTAGATATATCATATCACTATTCACCTTATTATTATGATATTATAAGGTATTATTATTTTAATGTTTCAAAGTCATATGAGGTACTTTGAAATGTTTAAAGATTATTTCCTAAATAATTTTTCAATAGTATCATTTTCAAGTATCTTCATATATGTAAAAATTATGTCATGAATATTGTACTTCATTGAGGTATATCTATTATGATACCGTATACCACATGTTGTTGAAGGGTTGATGATCAGTTTGACAGTGGATGTGCTAATTTGATAACCATTATGGGTTATTGATAAAGTATTTACATTTCGTATGCTGGTCTTTCAATACAAATGTTTATGTTGTTTATGTTTCAACCATTTCATACGAGGAATTTATTGAACTTAGTAAGTGATAGTAGGGGCCCAATATTTCCCCTTGATGCATCAGTAGGTCTCATGAGACAAAAAAATTGGGTTTTGGCTGAGGCCTTACCCTAGTATTTTCATATGTCAAGGCTGAGGCCTTGACGGTATGTTTTAGGTGTCCCGCATTATGAATTCCATCATTATGAAACTAGTAACTAACAGTCCATGTGATTATTGAACTAGTATAATATCCATGGGTATATTTTATTATGGAATTATTTATTCATCTTTTTTTCCTACCATATTATGATCGAGATTATTTTTAATGGCATGTGTTCTTTAGTTATTCACCATGCCTTATTATTTATGCTTCTGCTATATTACTTACCCTTACTAATCACTTAAGATCACCCCTTTATTATGTTTACTTTACCCAGGTTATGTAGAAGAAAACTTTGAATAAGATTTCAAGTTTGTAGTTTATTTTATTTTATATTGTATCATATTTTATTTACTTTTCCCAGTGTATTACGAGTATCAAGAATGTAATCTGGTCTTCCAAGACTTCTAAAATAATCAGTCCTTTGGGATTTTATTCCTTCTAATCATGAAAATGTAATAAAATAATGCACCAACTCCAGTATTCTGGGTTCAAGGGGTTATAGGGCTAGTAAAAGTGGTGGCACATGTTTACGAAAACTATTAGTTGTTCGTAGCCAGGGCCAGAGGATACTAGTATACTTTGATGATAATGATATTCCAGGAGGTCTAAATTCAAAACAATTTATGAATTTTATTACAGTAAAGGATAAAATCAAAGTTACTATTTTGATTGATGATTGGAGAAGTGATGAAAAAATGAAAATATCTGACTTATGTGAGATCGTTTTGGTAAGATCATTTGTTATTATTTTACTTATAAAGAAATTTTTATAGTAATATATTTCCCCTTCTTATCAAATGAAATATGATATACCTAATACTTTAGGAGTCAGGAGGGAATGTATATCATTGGACGCTAAGAGATGGAGATATTTTAAATAAAAAATCACATCCGGATTCATTTTTTTCATAGAAAATATCACAATCCATGTGATATATATCTACTTATAGATGAAGATACACAGAAGTAAGGTTTTGAAAGTATACAATAAGAAGCATTTTTTTGAGTGAAATATTACCTTTAAGGATTTTTTATATTAATGATCATATTATTTATTTTTTTATTCTTAATTTTTATTAATCAAGTATATATCATCATGAGATCCAATATGGAAATGTATACCATCATAATTTATTTTAAAAATTAATATTTAAGTGTTGGAATTATTGTGAGTCATAAATATTTAATTACAATTTTATAATTAATAAATGAAAATTAATTTTTAAAAAATATATTTATAAATCAATATTTTATTTTCATATTATTTTAGGATAATTTTATTAGACCTTAGTTAATTTTTTAGAGTGTTATAAAATCAATTATAAATTTAAAATCTGTATTTTTCGAGTAAATGTGGTTTTTAATTAAAAATTAAATTTATCATATTTAGAAAATTATTTTTATAAAATAGAGTTTATTTTTTAATTATACAAATTTAAAAATGTTTTGGGTGAAATTTTTAGATTTTTCTAAAATATTTGATTTTTTTGTGAATAGTAAAATACCAAAATTTACGATAAATGATAAATACATGAAGTTGTGATTAATTGTTTATGTAAGGATGAGGTAAGATACATTTTTTGAACTCACATGTATAATTTACTTTATCTAGTCACAATAATCAACACTATTGCTTGTCTTTATCAAAATAATAAAATAATGAGAAATCACCCATCTCCTCCACTATAAAAACCACCCCTCGCCCCCTCTTCTCCTCACACATCTACTCATTGAAGATTGAAAATTTTTTAGCTAAATAATATTTTATATTATCTCCCATATTTCTAGGATCTCTTTTTATTACCAATAGACCAAAACCCCTTTCCCTAAGGAGGTTCTCAAGGAGGATAATTCAAGAGGTAAATCCTTCCGTTTCTTTTAATTTCATTTCAATTTATTTTCTTTTCTTATCATCTCATCAACTAAAATTTCTAAATGATCATGATAACTCCTGTATCATATATATATTTTAATTATATCCTAGTAATTTAATATCCATCATCAATCTTCTTAATCACTCTATTTTATTTTAAAAACAAAATCGTTGTTCGGGAGGTGCCGATTTACAACCTTCGTGGAAGATGACATTCCGTTATTCATTTTATCCTTGCAGTCTGTTCATGAAACCATATTTATGGATGAAATAGATTATATAATATGAATTATATATTATTTAAAGTTATAAAACCATTATATATACATTATATTAAATAATATAACAAAACTAGTTTGTTGTGATTGAAAAACTACAAAAACTTTTCCTAAACGATTATCATTATCATGTTATCTAATGATTCATCATCATATATAGAAAAAATATTACATAATACCAATTAAACATATTTTTTTCATCAATAAAATATAATTCCAATTCTGTAGAATTATACCCATTTTATATGAACTTCATTAGTTATAAACATGCAAACCGATCATGAAAACCAAGAAAAAAAATCTCTCAAGCAATGAAATTAAACTCTATAACTCATCAATAAGTCCATAAATTAACTTAATAAAACTATAATGATTATAATACATGTATAAAGTGTTATTAATTAATTAATTAATGGATTTAATTTTTTTATAGGACATTAACGTAAAGTGCATAACACATTCAGACACAAGATAAGGGTTTTCTCATCTCACTTCCATTTTTGTGAGATATTAATTTTTCACCACTATTTCTTATGTATGGTGTATTTATACTTCCCATTTATGTATCATATCTTTAATTTATTTATTTTTAGGGTATTAAATGTGTCATTTTATGATTATTAATTTTGGGGCATATGATTTTGTTGATTACAAAGTGGTAAGAGATTCTACCAGAACCCCCATATTTCCTTTAGGTTACTCTTTCTCTACCTTTAATAAAATGTAATGATTTTTTATTTTTGTTTATTTATTTTAAATTCTATTAATATGTTAAAAAATCATATATCTATATCATTTCATCCTTCTTTTATGGGGATATTCATGTTTTAAAATGGGTTTATTCTCAATTATTCCTGATAAACAAGTCCAATTCAAGGGAACTTCCCAAATTCTTAACAATTTTCAAGTGCAATATATAATCTATTTTAATCCATAATTTTTTTTATAAAATCAAAAAATTTTATCATGAAAAACTATGTCGTTTCATTTCTAGTTTTATGAAAACAAACATACCTTTCCACTTTAAAATCTCTTTAATATTTTCCTTAAAACACACTGAAATTTTTTATTTATAAAGTTTCTTAAAAACTATTTTTACATTATTTCACTTCAGTGGGACATCATTTATACCTAAAATATAATTTCAATGTCCTTAACTTTTTCTTTTATAGGATATAAGTTTCTAAAAATCGTATTTTATAACAAATAAAAATGTTTTTTAAAAATAACTCTTCTTTACAAAGTAAAAAGGGTTTTTCTCATCTCACTTTTACTTCTATGAGATATATGCCTTGTTCAACACTTATTCCTTATGTGTGTGGTGTATGTAATTCCCTTAGATATATCATATAAATTTTAAAATTATTCTTAATATATTACAAGGTATTCTGATTTTAATATTTCAAAGTGGTATGAGGTACTTTGGAATGTTTAAAGATTATTTTCTCAATAATTATTCAATAGTATCATTTTAAAGTATCTTCATCTATGTAAAAATCCTATGTTTAATATTGTACTTCATTGAGGTATATCTGTTATGATACCATATAACACATGTTGTTGAATGGTTGATGATCAATTTGACCATGGATGTGCTAATTTGATACCCTTCACGGGTTATTGATAAAGTATTTACATTTCGTATGCTGGTCTTTCAATAAAAATGTTTATGTTGTTTATGTTTCACCCTTTTCATATGAGGAATTTATTTGACTTAGTAAGTGATAGGATGGGACCGATATAGCCCCTTGATGCATCGGTAGGTCTCATGAGACAAAAAATATTGGGTTTTGGTCGAGGCCTTACCCTAGTATTTTCAGATGTCTTGGCTGAGGCCTCGACAATATGTTTCAGGTGTCCTACATTATGCATTCCCTCATTATGAAACTAGTAATTGATAGTCCATGTGATTATTCAACTAGTATAATATCCATGGGTATGTTTTATTATGGAATTATTTATTCATCTTTTATTCCTACTATATTATGATTGAGATTATTTTTAATGGCATGTGTTCTTTAGTTAATCACCATGCCTTATTATTTATGCTTCTACTATATTACTTACCCTTACTAAGAATCTAAGATCATCCCTTTATTATGTTTCTTTTCCCCAAGTTATGTAGAAGAAAACTTTGAATAAGATTTCAAGGATGTAGTTTATTTAATTTTATATTGTATCATGTTTTATTTACTTTTCCCAATGTATTATAAGTTTCAAGAATGAAATATCGTCTTCCAAGACTTCTAAAATAGTCATTTCTTTGGGATTTTATTCCTTGTAATCATGAAAATGTAATAAAATAATGCACCGTCTCTGGGATTCTGGGGTGAGGGGGTTATAGGGCTAGTAAAAGTGGCAGCATATGTTTACCAAAACTATTAGTTGTTCATAACCAGGACCTGAGGATACTAGTAGACTGTGATGATAATGATATTATAGGAGGTCAAAATTCAAAACAATTTATGTATTTTTTTATAGTAAAGGATAAACTCAAAGTTATTATTTTGATTTATGATTGGAGAAGTGTTGATAAAATGAAAATATCTTACTTATGAAAGATCATTTTGGTAAGATCATTTGTTATTATTTTACTTATCAATAAATTTTTATAGTAATATATTTCCCCCCTTCTAATCAAATGAAATATGATATACCTAATATTGGAGGATTCAAGAGGAAATGTTTATCATTGGATGCTAGGATATGGAGATATTTTAAATCAAACATCACATCAGAATTCATTTTTGGTCATAAAAACATCGCAATCCATGTGATATATATCCATTTATAGATGAAGATACACATAAGTAAGGTTTTGAAAGTATACGATAAGAAGCATTTTTTAGGGTAAATATTACCTTTAAGTATTTTTTATATTAATGATAATATTAATGATTTCTTTATTCTTAATTTATATTAATCAATGAGATATCATCAGGAGATACAATATAGAAATGTATACCCTCATAATTTATCTTGGAGAGGGTGTACATTATTAGGAGAACAATGATTGCTGAAATTTTTCAAAAAATGGGTGTTGAGTCTTTTATCTATACATAGTTTGACCCCCCCTCTATACATGAAAAATGGAAGAGGGATCCGATGAGAAAAAATAGACAATATCTTATAGAAAAGTCAGGGGTTGAAGATAAGAATATTTTAAGATGTTTATTTATTTATTGAAGTTAAATTAATTATTTATATATTGTGATTTATATAATTTTTTTCAAATATTCTACACATCAATTTATTCTCTTTAGGAATCGACCACACATGGGATCTTCATAGCTGAGGTAAGGAAGGATATTTTTGCTGCAACATTGGGAAATCCCAAACACCTGATTCGTTTACAAGGATACCCGACAGGTGTATCGATAAAAAAAGTGTTTCAAAATTATGTATCTTCTTCAATGAAATATTTTTATAATAAAATAAAATATTTGGAAGAAATAGTTCATGATATTCATGAGATAATGGAGGATGTGATCAGAGCTTTTGTATAGTCAATGTTTTCAGACATGCAAAAACAGTTTCACACAGCAGATCTCACTCCTCCACCTTCACTTTCTGATCCCACTCCGACTACATATCATTCTCCACCTTTGCCTATATACCCAAATCCTCCATGTTATCCTACTCATACAACCCTCTAATTCATCTTCCAATTTATCATGAGTTATATGTTTTTGATCCCAAACATCATATTGTTGCATGTGGGAGGATATATTATATTGATTATAAAATTCATACAAAAAAGATAGAGATAGAGAATCAAAGTGTCATTGTATATTATATTATAGATAGATCAGAAATAATATCATTTCCTATAGATGAGGTCAGTAAAATTGGACAAAGTGTTATCCATTTTTATGTTTGGCCATCTAGACTTTTTCGGTAGATAACCATAGAGGTGTGTGTATATTATACCCTTTATTTCATTTTTCTATTAATTGTTTTAACATTTTAAAGTTTTTATATTTATCTATTTTTATAGGAATAATTTAAACGTAAATAAATACCATATAGACAATAATGAATACAAAGTTATGTGACTTCAGATATGAATTATACTAAACTTGATAGATTATTAACACATTCAATTTTTTTTGGATGATTATCAAATTCCAATAGAAACTGTAATTTTTTTGGTTTGTAATGACTATGATGATTTTAAAGAAATATATCATGGATTTTCAAAATGGAGGTTATTTTGGTATAAAAAATGCAAGTTTTTTCCCATGTAAGTTTTTTTCCTTCCTCATTTTGCCTGCCCAATATAGAAATGTATACCCTCATACGTTTTTTTATAAAAATTTACTTCAATTTTTTTTTATTCAAATTACTTGTTAAATGATTCTTTTTAATTTGTATCTTTTTTACGACCCATGGAATTATACTGAACAAGAGCTAAGACACTTTCAAATTGAATGGGTGAATCATTACACAGGTTTGATTGGGTTTTAGTTCATTTTTAATATACATTGTAAACTGGAAAATTCAATTTGTAAATGTTTCTATTATTCTTCTTTATTTATACTATTTTCTCTATTATTCTGCTGGTTGTTATATTTTTTTTCTATTTATTTGATGTTGTTTATTCTAGGAGGGGAATAAATAATGTAATTTTATTTAAAAAATATATACATTTTATATCGGTTATTTTATAACTAACATGAAAAATATAAAAAAACATTTACCACATTTTTATTGTAAAAAAAACTAACATGGTAAACACATTTTCGCATCAGTTATTGAAGAAATAATATGAAACATTCTTTTCAGGTCATTTATTCCATAACTGATGTGAAAAAGTGTTTAATATGTCATGTTTTTTTACAAAACTGATGTGGTAAATGTTTTTCTTTACATTTTTCACATCAGTTATAAAATTAATTATGTGAAAAACTTCCACCAAAATGTATTTATAATTTTTATTTTTATTTACTGAGGTTAGAAATTTATTTATAACATATCCTTTAATAACATCTCATACTAACCAATGTGAAAAACCTAAAAAAACCAGTGTGAAAATTCCTATTTTTCATTAGTGACCACTATTTTACCAGCCATGTCACCATCTAGTTCATGGTGATACCCACCATAGGAACCAACATTCCATGACTACATCTGAACCATGAAATTGACCATTATCACTTCCATGTATCTAAACACTTACCTGGTGGTCAAATGACCTGCTCAATAAAGCTTCCATCCCAGTGTTCCTAAACACAGACAAAACACCTACTAGAGTTGGTACCAACTATTTTCTACGATTTCGAGAAAAAAATTATGAGTATCTATTTCCCATTCATAAGGCTTTCATACTCTAACCTCTATATGGAAATTCCCAACTAAACCTTAGAATACACCCATTATACATGAAATGGAATTCGCAATACATGGTACCAACTTCCCATGATTTTCTAGCCATTTCTCCCCAAACAAAACCTTCAAAAAAATTTATCACATGTTTCACAACCTAAAACATGTCAAAAAATATTTTTTCACATGTTTCTACCCCTAAAACATTTCAGGAAATAGCAATTAACCCCTTGAAGAAATCGATAAAACTGGTTCACCCCTTGAACCATGTCATGAATCATGGTACAACCCACCAAACATGTCATGAAATGGTAGATCACCACCTGAATCACCCTCTAACTGTACCAAAAAATTCCATGACCAATTACAATGCATTGAATTTATCCAGTGTCTCATAAAAATTCAAAATATTGAATTTTCACATAACCATATAATTAATACTTAACAGATTTTCTATGTTCAAATGCCACCCAGACCATCCACTGGCTAATAACCAAGACAAGGAATGTTATCTCACAAGGATCACCCACCATTGGCCTATAGTAATCTTCCTACCATAAAACTTTCTTCACGCCGCTCTATGAGTGAAACCCCAAGGATGCCCTTTATCGAACCTGAAATACATTTCAGTAGCTAGGTGAATATCCAATTCTATCTCAACATACATAGGAATATTTTAATATATAGGGAATTATAATATCTATATTAGGAGTACAATAATAATTTTTTGATGATTACCATAACAAATTATCCATTTCTAACATCACTTATACTGCAGGGACATGTCAAAATCATTCAAAGGTCTTGGGCCTCCCTTCCAACATGCATTTCATCAATTCCCATAATCCCTAATTTATGAGGGGCTTGTTATCTAAAACCCACTAATGCCTCAAAAATCTCTTCAAAGTACCTATGAATGTGATTTTTGTTGTGGCACTACCACCTATAAAGTACCTAAGTTCCACCACAATGACCAGAATGATTACTAAAGGAAAAGAAATCAATCCTTTATACTGATCCAAACTATCAGTCTCACCATAATTGGTGCTCATAAACATGATTTATCTAAAAATAGAAGGCATTTAATCCTAATCCACCCATTCACATATCACAACAATATCACAGATCTCTAGCACGTGTCTTCCTTCTTAGATTGACAAGAATACCTAGGTCGCAAACTTTCTAACAACCCTTTATTGATCTTGACTTAAAATCCATAATTTATTAATTATCTGAACTAGGCTCAAACTTCTATTCAAGAAGCTAACCATGACTCTTGTAATTTCATCCATTTTTATATTGAGGAATCCTTAACATTCCCATACAAAAACCAAACCCTTTTCATGATTCAATTCCAACAACATGACCACCTATCACCTCATGCATATTCTCAGAACAGGAACATCTACTTATGATGTTACCATCCTTGAATTTCCCATCCTAGGTCAACATGGATATTCATATTAATGATCTTTTCTAGAAAAAAAAAAACTTAAATCCAACCACAAGCACTCAATTTTCTCCCTTTAAAACGAACCAATTCATAATCATTCCTTTTACAGAGACTGAATAGCACTTACAATTCATCAGTTTTTCAAAACCAACACATATACAACGCAGGGGTAATCCAAACAATATGTCACCACCAATCCAACCGAACAACAAATCACTATGGTTTGATTCACAACTAAAGGCTTATAGGTCTTCCACTAATCCCTATCAGTCAGGTCTCAATAAAGACGCTAGGTCTAACCACCTAGTCCATAGGTCAACCTCACAAAAGGTCACAACTCACGGGCATAAAGAACTCTCCCAAACCAATGTTACATGAAATAAAAATATCAAAACATTTATATCTAGGGTATCGTATAAAAAAACATCAAAGTGAAAATCAATCAACCATAATGAGGTCACTCATCCTCCCTGATCATTTTCCCATCAGACTGCTCCCTAGATGACTAATCCATGAAACTGAACCCAAAAAAGGACACCCATAAGGTCCCAAATCATAGACATTATGCACAATTCTGAACTTATTATGGTCAATATACCTATTATACAAGAGGAATAAGTCATCATACTCACCATAAAGCATTTCAACATAGATTCACATAACCTGTCATCAAAATAAATACATATACAAGTCAGACGAGCTGAGTAGAATTCCACTAAATACTTATACATGAAAACATTGTAGGAGAAGTTTTAGAAACTTTAAGAAATTTTTACTCTATAATTACTGAAATAAAAAACTATTAGGCCTATATTTCATGAGAATCTTACATGACTCATATGATGCATGAGATGCCTCTTGCCTCTGTAGGCCAAGAGTCAAAATCAACTCACTAGCCTCTTTCCAATGGGCTAAAATTCAGATGTCCAACATAAATCAAAACATTGAAACAAAATGTGTGTCGCCTAAGGAGAATATAAAATAAAATTGTAATAGTTCAAATTAAAATAACATCCCATGCCCTGGTAACCTAGAATTCCTACTGAAACAGGTGTAATTGATGCACCATATTAGTGTTCTTCACATTCTCCAACACATTCTTTATGACAAACCTTGTATTTATTAAACATTAATTTATAATTTATTACATAAGATTACACATAATACAACCCAAAATATTTTTACGTATAGTTTATTTGGTAATTATGTACATTACAGAATAAAATAAAATAGAGAATAAATCATATTTTTTAAAAACTTCATTAACCTAATCTTATTATTCCTTCATACTTAAAGTTTCATGGGATAACCTAGGGAAATACATAAAAAAAGGGTGATATATAAAACCTATTAAGGGAATAAACATGGCATAAAATGTATAAAGTATTAAATGTTAGAAAATAGGCATAAAAATTGGGAATAAAATGGGTGAGGATCATAAACATGAATAATGAGGCATAGTATAACATGATAATATAAGGCAACATGGGAAACATGGAAACAACTTGAAACATAGAATCATAAAAATAGGTCAAGGATAAATGATAAGAAATCATGATGTAAAAATTATAATTATGTATTAGGTTCACTCCATAATCCCTTTCATGATGTATCTTTAGACTAAAACATTACCCAGTGCATTAGAGTGCTACATAATTCTAGGCGCACCCATCACTTTCATTTCATTCACATGCATAAGTGTGACACATAGATCATAAAAAATGGAATAATTTATCATCACATTTTATTAAAAGATAAAGGAATTTGGAATAAATACATTTAAGTACCAAATAAAATAATTTTAAGTTTATAAATATGAACACCCATGATAGGAAATGAGTATGGGTATTCAGTACACAATTGTTTTGGCATCGAAAATCACGGTGAAATTTCAGCAGCATAATAGGGGAATATAAATGTTCATGGGTGGGATTAACGAGAGTGAAATGGGTGTATCATGATTTATAAATAAAATAAAAATTTTGGGGGATATGTAATAACATATCCCAACATTAAAAAATGTAAATTAATAGGCATAACATAAAATATGTTCTTGAATAAAAAGAAGAGAGGGAGATCCATTACTAAATTTTGGCATGGTAAAAGCTTAAGTAAATGATATAATGAGAGGGGATAAATGGTATCTAATTATTATATAATTAATTGGAAATTATAGTTATAATTATATGGACATGACAACATAAATAATTTAGAATCAAAATCCTACTTGCAAAGAAGGTTCTTGAATGGAAACGAGGAGAGTAAAATCTCTTACTAAATATCATCATGGTAACGGGTGTACATAAAGGTTCATGGGATGTCTTAATGAGAGTTAAAGGGGGATAAAATAATTTATAAATCAAATTAAAATTAATGGGTTTGGGGTGTAAGAACATATCCCAACATGAAACAAGAGAAATTAATAGGCATACCATAAAAGAGGTTCTTGAATAAAAAGAAGAGAGAGAGATCCCTCACCTTGAGAGCGAGATTCCAAAAGATTGAGAGGATATTTTTGAGAGCTTGGGGGAACCTTGAGATAACTATAGATAGATTAGGGTAGATTAAATACATGATAAAAGTTTTTTTAGTGAATATAAATGGTATATTTGATGAGTTGATATATGAAAAGAGAGGGGAGTTCTTAATTATTTCTCAAACTTAGGTTTTGGACTCTATAAAATAAAGTAACCAAAACCAAAAACATTCAAAAGGTTTTTTCCCATGGTTTCGTCCAAATAGGAGTAATTTTCATTATTTTTTAAGGAAAATGGATTAAATTATTAAAATATAACCCTTTTTGGTGTGGAAGCGAGTCATGTCCTTAAAGAAATGATTTTAAAACATTAAAATATATTATAGGTTTTGTAGGATTCATAAAAGCTTTATAAAATTAATAAAATAAAATTAAAATAACATTATTTTAAAGGGTAAATATATATTTGGTTATGGATACCGTTTATATTATTTATTACATCATTTTGGGTCATTATTATGTCATAATACACACCATATATTTATACCGTATTTAATTTTTACCCGAAAAATTGATAATCTCAAAAAATTATGAAAAATTCACTGTTGGATAATTTTTACATTATGATTCTAAAAATAATATTTATTTTAACCAATTAATTTTTTAAAAATGTGAATTTTCAAATTTAAAATAGAATTTTCATTTATTGAGGAATGCTCGGGTTTTGACGATGGCAGTTTTCAAACCCTTATAAAACTTACATTTGACTTCATAAATAATATATGATCATTAATATAAAATAAACATTACTTAATAATAATATATTATTAAAATATTATTTATTTAAAAGATCTATTAATTAATCAAAATAAATACCTTAATTGAATTTAAATATTATCCAAAAAGGAAAGTTGTGTATAAATATAAAAAAATCAAAATCATTTTTAAAGTAGAAATAATAAGAAGTAAATATAAAAATTATTCTATTTAAAATATAATATACATATTCATATTATTATGGTATTGATACAAATCCCTTTATTACACCAGAAAACTTACTAAGGGTAAGGTACACGATGGTGAGACTTTCATGGGGTGGTTCAATGTACATGGTTTGGGTTATGATCTCAATGAGATTGAACTTCTCCCATAAATGGTTCCATCATGATTTAGTTATTAGATATCATCTTGGGATTGATAAAGGGAAAATACCAATGATGTTATCTCCCTTGGAATCTATCATAAATGTTATACAAAGGGTATGATCCTACTGGTTGAGGCCATCACTTCCGTTTTTTATACCATTTGGATTTTTCAAAACCCTATATTTATATTAATCATATGATTACTATTCAACAACAATATTATCAATGGTAATTATTCTTAATGGTATTTTAAATCTAATTGGATATAATAAAACCAAATAAGTTCATGTGTTTTCAATAACCATAATACATAATAATACATTTAATTCAACCAAAAAGTGAATGTTACTATAACAGTTTGGTTCATTACAATCTTCCCCAGTTTAATAATTTCACCCTAAAATTTTTTATTTCACACACTAAAAAAGATGTGTGTAACTCTATTTTATCACCTCCCTAAGTTCCCATGTTTCTTTTTCAATCTTTTGGTTTCTCTATATCACTTTGACTAGGTGCGTTGTATTATTTCGTACAACTTTGACTCTATTATATAAGATCTCCACCGACTTCTCCTCATATGAATGATCATTCTCTAATGGTAACACCTATAGATTGAGTACATATGAGGGGTCTGGTATGTACTTTATCAATATGGATGCATGTAATACATCATGTACATGAGATAGTTTAAGTGAGAGTGCTAGTTGATAGGCCACCGCTTTGATGAGATCAAGGATCTAAAAGGGACCGATGTGTCTTGGAATAAGATTTCCATTCTTCCCAAATCTCATGATTTTCTTCCATGGATATATGTGGAGGAATACCTTATCTCAAACCTCAAACTCTAAGACTTGTTCAAATTTTCAACAAAGATATTTTCTCAACTCTGATTATCCTTGATGCATTAACGAATGGTATTGACCTTTTCCACCATTTCCACAACCATTTCAGGACCTAACAGTTTTCATTCCCCAACTTCATCCCAACATGCATGTGTTCTGCACCTCTTCCCATAAAGGGATTTATAGGGATCCATTTTGATGTTGTAGTGGAAACTATTATTGTATGATAACTTGACCAGAGGAAGATGCTTATTTTATCCACCTTTTAAGTCAATTAAGCATGATCTCAACATGTCCTCAAGTGTCTGGATAGTCCTTTTATATTGGCCATTGGTTTGAGGGTGATAAGTAGCGATGAAGTTCAAATCAGTATTTAGAGTATGTTGGAGACTCTTCTAGAACTTGGTGGTAAATATTATCTCTCAATTAGATATAGTCTATAGTGATGTTCCATGCACCTCACCATTTCTCTAATGTATATCCTTGAAATTTGATCGAGTTAGAAGTCCTATTTAATTGAAATTATGTGAGTAGTTTTTTTAAGATGATCCACCATAACCCCTATAGAATTATTTTCTCTTGATGTCTTTGGAAGACCAGTGAAAAAGTCTATGGTGATATTTTCCCATTTTCATGTAGGTATATGTAATGCTTTCATCAACCCATTAGATTTTTTTCTTTAAGCCTTCACTTGTTCACTTACAAGACATCTTAATGTATATTCCACGATCTCCTTCTTCATATTGTCCCACTAATAGTTTTCTGATATATCTTTATACATATTTATGCTTCCAGGATTGATAGTGAAGGTAGAGCTATGTGCATCATCCAACAACTCCTTCATTAACTCAGGATTTGATGGTACAAATAGTTATGACCCAAATATCACAACTCATTCTTCGTTAGCATTGAACTATAAGGATTTTCCTTTTATTATAGATTATACTTTCTTATGAATTACCACATCATCTCTTTGAGAATATTTTAACCTATGTAAAATGTATTTTTGAGTAATAATTTGTTAAAGGATTAATGATGTTCCTTCCTTTATGATTCCCATGCCCATCCTTTTCAAGTCTAAGAGTTTCAGATCATTCTCAATTCTCATTAATAATAAAATTGTTGGATATTTTCTACTTAGATCATCTGAAACTTTATTACCTTTCCTAGGATGGTAGTGGAGTGAGAATTCATAATTCTTGATCAAATTTAACCATATTCATTGGATCATATTCATTTCTTTATATGTTAATATATACTTGAGGTTCTTAGGATCTGTTTATATTTAACACCTCTCCCTAAAGAAATAATAACACCATATTTTTAAAGAGAGGATCACTACAACCAACTAAAGATCATGTATTTGGTAGTTCTATCCATGAAATTTCTACTATCTTTAATTAGAGGCTATCAAATTTTCATTCTATATTAATACACAACCCAATACCTTCTGCAAAGCATCATTGTATATGGTGAAAAGTTCCACACTTGTGGGTAGTATAAGTAAAGGTGCAATGATAATGCTATTTTTAACTCCTTGAATCTATTTTAACATTAATTTTTCCAAAAAAACTTTAATCCCTTTTGAGTTATCTTTGTTATAGGGTTTAAAAATCATGAGAGATATCTAAAAAATCAATTATAGTACCCAGATAATACAAGGAAACATTGGATTTATATCACATATGTTGGAATTATCCATCCTTAAATTACTTATTTATTTAATGGATCCATATATATCTCATTTATTGTGATAATATTTACCAATAATTATACGTCCTTCAACCATAAATAAATAATTTTGTACTATTCATAAAACTTCTCCTTTCGTAAGGTCTTTAGCACAGTGCTCAGATGATCCTAAGGATCCTCCTTTCGATTTGTGTATATTTGGATGTCATCTATAAAGACTACCAAAAAAATTTCAAAGAAATATATAAATACTATATTCACCATGTCCATGAAGATTTCTAGAGAATTTTTGAGTCTGAATGGAATTACTATGAACTCATAGTGCTCGTACCTTGTTTGGAAAGTAGTCTTGGGGATATCCTCCTTCTTCACCCAAACATGGTAGTATCCTTACCACAAATCCACCTTGGAGAAGTATTATTCTCCACATTTCTAATCAAAAAAGTCATAAATTCATGGTATATGATACTTTTTATTTATCATGATATTGTTGAGATTAAAATAATCAATGAAAAGTTACATTGAACTAACCTTCTTCTTAAAGAAGAGGATTGGTGCACCCCGTGGTGAAGCACTTGGGTGAATGAACCCTTTATCTAGATTATCCTCTATTTGTTTCTTCAACTCCTCATGTTCTAAAATATCCATTATATATGGAGTATTTTATAATGGTAATTCCCCAAGTATAAGCTTGTTTGAAAATTCAACCTCTCGGCTAGGAGGAAGATAAGGAAATTCTTCGGGAAACACTTCATTGTATTCCATAATAATGGGAATGTTTTCAAGGATGATCCTTTCCTTAGAATCAATAATTTAAGCTAGATATTATTTCTATTAGGGAAATAATACCCATGCTTGAGATGTTGGTGCTAAAGAAGATTCATCCTGCTCCTTGTACTTGTATAGAATCAAAGGATGATTTGCAACATGGAGAGTGATTTCCTTCTCATGGAAATTTATGTTGGATATATATAGGGAAAGACAATACATACCTATAATTTCATCAAATTCCACTAAAGATAGAATTATATTATTTTCACTAAGAACATTTTCACAAAATTCAACATGTGATACATAATCATAGAGGTTTTCCTTAGTGATATAAAATCATTTTAGGTGGTGAATAGATGTTCTTAGAAAACTTACAAGATATGATAATAGGGCATGAATTGAAATAAAACATGACATACACTAATCTAAAGTAAAGGTTACATGTACTTAAGTCACCATGATCCAACTCAGCATAGGACTTATCTTGTTCCCTTGATCATGAATATTGTTGATTCTCATGATTCTTGTTATCCTTCGGCATAGAGCAACATCTTAGATAATGCTTGACTTCTCCAAAATTATGACATAAAACTGCATATGGTTCCATATATTGAACTTTTTTTTCTATCCATAACATTATCCATTTTTTCATGGTAATTGGATACTTTATCCTCTATCTTTACACACTTAAAACATCTCTTAGTCCCTTTGTGACATTCCCCTTGGTGCCTCCTTCCACACTTTTTTCACAAAGGGAATTGGGTCTTATTTCTATTTTCATTTTTATTATATGAAATTTTTTGAGATGTCACCTTCATCATGCTTGATGTATTTATGAATTCAACTAAGTATCAGTTTTAAATTGTAATTTTTTATAGTTGGTCTGGTATAATCACAATATATTGTACTTGAAATCCCATCTAGTTGGGAATCTCATTTAGGCATTCATTACATTTCCCTTTACATTGGTTGCTTACTCGGTTCCTCCTATTTCATCCCATTTTATAGAATAAAGGGAAGATTAAGGATGAGTATTTTTAAACTATTAAACACATAAAAGGGGATCCAATATAATTAAAGGGATAACTTATAAATGACATGTATTTTTAAAATTTATTAATTTATAGGATTAAATCTAGGTTATCCATGATCAATTTCCTTACATAGACACTTATGGGTTTTTTTTGTGTTCCCTTAATAATGGTTCATAATGAGTATGTGAATTTACTAAATAATATCCTCTGATAATGTGAAAATAGGTGTTCATCAAGGCCCATTTTCATGCACTAGTCCCCGACCGATTCTATCTCAATGCAGTGTTTTTGGGTTTTACCCCTATGTACATCTGTTCTAGAGTCACATCCAATTATAGTATCTAGACAGAGATGAATTTTCTTTGAAAATACTTACTCTATACTTTTCCAAAATTTAGGGATGTATTCTTATTTTTAGTGTTATCTATAATTCTTTTCTATAGTTTTATAATCATAATCCCAAAAATAACTAAACATTCCTTTGATACCAACTATGAGAACCCTAATCTTTATTATACTTTAATTCATGATTTATTACATAAGATTACAAATAATAAAATATTAAAGATAAATAATTATAGTGTATTTGGGAATTAGGTACATTAAATAACAAATTAAAATAGAGAATGCATTATATTTATTGAAAACTTGTTTAACATACTCATAAAATTCCTTTATACTTAAAACTGCGTGGGATAACATGGGGACATACATAAGAAAGCGGTGATGTATAAATCCCAACAAGGGAATAAACATGGAATGAAATGAAAAAAGTATTACATGTCAGAAAATAGGCATACCAATGGGGCATAAAAGGGGTGTGAATCATAAAAATGAACAATGAGGCATGATATAACATGCTAACATAAAGGCAACATGGTAAATGTGGAAAACAACTTAAAACATAGAATAATAAACATAGGTTAAGGATAAATTCCAAGAAATCATGATGGAAAAAGTATGATGATGGATTAGGTTCACTATCTAATCCATTTCAAGACATCTCATGAGACTAAAACATTACCCAATGCATTAGAGTGCTATATAATTTTGTGCGCACCCATCACTTTCATTTCATTTACATGAATAAGTGTTCTACATAGAACATAAAACATAGAATCATTTATGATCACATTTTATTCCATGATCAAGGAATGTAGAATGCATAAATTTAAGTCCCAAATTAAAGAATTATAAGTGAACAAAGTGGAACACCCATGATATGAAATGGGTATGGGTATTCACTACATAATTTTTTTGGCATGGGAAATCACAGTGAAATGTCAACAGCAGAACATGGGTGTATAAATGTTCATGGGAGATATTAATGAGATTTAAAGGGGTTTATAACCATTTATACATCAAATGTAAAGTAATGTAGATATGGAATAAGATATCCCAACATATAAAAATGTAAATTAAGAGGCATAACATAAAATAGGTGGTTGAATAAAAAGAAGAGATGGAGATCCCTTACTAAATTTAAACATTGTAATGACTTAGGTAAATGCAATAATTATAGGGGATAAATGGTATATCTTTATTATATAATAAATTTTCCATTATAGTAGTCATTATAAGTACATGAAAGCATAACCAATTTTTATTCGAAAGGCTACTTACAAAGAAGGTGCTTGAATAGAAATGAGGAGAGTGAAATCTATTACTAAATTTCGGCATGGTAAGAGGTGTACATAAAGGTTCATGGTAGATATTAATGAGAGTGATATTTAACTCTCATCATTTAGAAATAAAATTTATAGTAATGGGGATATGGAAGAGAATATCCCAATAATAATGAAAAGAAATTAAGAGGTATAACTTATAAGGGGTGTTTGAATAAAAAGAAGAGAGGGAGATCCCTTTCCTTGGGAGCATGATTACAAAAGATCAAGAGGAGATTTTTGAGAGTTTGGGGGAACCATGGGAGGAAATATAGAGGGTAGGAAAGATTAATGACATTATCTATGGTTTTTGAGTAAATAGAAATGGGTGCTTGGGTGGGTCAATATAGGAAAAGAGAGGAGAGCTCATTATTATTTCTCAAACTTTGGTTTTGGACTATATATAATAAAGTAACCAAAACCAAAAACTTTACCATGAGTTTTTCCTATGGTTTATTCCAAATAGAGGTGGTTTTAATTATTTTATAAGTTAAAGGGATGAACTTATTAAAATGTTACCCTAACTGATGTGGATGTGAGTCATGTCCTTAAAGAAATGATTTTAAAACCTTAAAATATATTTTAGGTTTTGGAGGATTCATAATGGATTTATAAAATAATATAAAATAAACTTAAAATTAAATTATTTTAAATGGTAAACATATATTTGGTCTTGAATACCATTTATAGTATTTATTAAATCAATTTTGGGTCATTATGATGTCATAATACACACCATATATTTATACCACGTTTATTTTTTACATGAAAATATATCTATCTTGGAAAACAAGGAAAAATTCACCATTGGATAATTTCAACATTCTAATTCCAAAATAATATTTATTTTAACCAAATAATTTTTTTATATATGTGAATTTTTACTTTTAAAAAAGAATTGACATTTATTGAGAAAAGCTAGGTTTTTTACAATAATAGTTTTTGAACCCTTATAAAAATAAAATTTGTCTTAATAAAAATATATGATCATTTTCATATAATAAATATCATTTAATAATAATATTTTATTAAAATATTATTTATTTCAAAAACCATTAGTTCATAAAAAAGAAATGCCTTAATTGAATTTGAATATTACCTAAAAATACAATTTGTGTTTAAAAAATAGAAAATCAAAATAATTTATAAAATAGAAACAATAAAAAGTAAATATAACCATTATTTTATTAAAAATATAATATACATATTCATATTATTATGGTCTTGATACATATCTATTTATTACACTAACAAACTCCCTAAGGGTAAGGTGAGCAATAATGAGACTTTCATGGGGTGGTTCGGCGTACATGGTTTGGGTCATGATCTCGATGATCTTGAAGTTCTCTCATAAATGGTTTCTCTCATACTTTAGTTTTTGGATATTATCTTGGTATTGGTCAAAGGAAAATCACAGTGATTCTATATCCCTTATAAGCTCTGATAAATGGGATTTATATGGAACAATCCTACTGGTTGAGGCCATCACATCCTTTGTTTCTGTCAATTGGATTTTTAAAACCCTATATTTATACTAACTATATTATTTTTCTTTAAATAACTATATTATCAATAGTAATAATGATTAATGGTATTTTAAATCTGATAGGTTATAATAAAACCAAACAAGTGTATGTGTTTTCTATAACCATAATACATAATAATACATTTAATCCAGGCACAAAGATAATTTTATTATAATAGTTGGGGTCATTACAATCCTAAATATCCAGTATACCATATCCCAAAACCGTAATAAAAAAGAAAAAATAATGCTTTGATACCACCTTTTAATGTCCCACCCCATCACTCTATATAATAGGTGGCCAAACCAGTTCACTGCATGACCTCGGGTGTGATTCTTAATACACCAAAGGATATTGACTAGAAACAGGGGTTTAATATGGTACGATGGGGGAGAATATACCCCTTATATCAATGTTCACAATAAATAATAAATCAGCAAACATCAACCATGAAAATAAATAATCAAAGTAAGAATAAATGAATAAACATCAGTAAGAATACATGAAATGCAGTAAAGTCCCAAACATCTATGTTTTTTTTGAAAAACTAAGAGATTAATTGGTTACCCAATTCATGTCTGAATAAATTTATTAAAAATAAAAAGGACCAGTAAAAACGTGAGGTGCGAAAAGATCACACCATCATGGAATTGAGGGAAATACTAAATTGAGATAGATAAAAACCATTGAAAGCAAACAAAACTGTCTGCAAAAAACATCCCATGGCCTAGAAGAAATCCAACTCTGCATACAATGGGAGACAAAAAGGAATGAGTAGGTCATTTGATTCCAAATAAAAACTTTTAGATTAGCTTGACAATGTGGAGAAAATGACCAGACATCCCTAAAGGGACATGGACAACTTGAGAGAATGAGTTTTTCCTAACAAATCCACCCACACAAGCAAGAACTGAAACTGATAGACCATAAACAAACTGCTGGAAAAACCTGGATGAGGTTGCAGACAAGCCAAACCAGACTCAACAAAGTGAGTAAAGAAATCTTGTAATCCAAACTGCAAGTGGAGGCCTCATGAGAGAAATACATCACCCTAAACCAGAAATCACCTAAAACATAACATCAGACTGTTCAAAACAGAGAAAGAGCACCCAATTCGAGCAGGTGAGTCACCATGTGATGTACACTAAAAAATACACGAATCCTGATACCAAATCGAAACAACAGAGTCCACACAAAGAAATAAGCTTCCTTCGCTAGTCAAGGTAGGGGAAAAAACAAGCTCATTTCCAAGGAATCTCATTGAAATTAAAATTTGGATCTTTCTTAAACTCCTCTACAACCTTGATAAACATTATATTTCAGAGGTCAAGATAAGTATCAGCAGTCATGTCACCATTTTTGTACTATTAGAAAGCAGTTGTGTCATTCACTTTCATCCAATAATCGAGCTCTTTTGAAAAGTCCAATTACTCTTATATTTGGAAAGCATCTCTATATGCAGGATCATTCTCATCATACTCACTGGAGAAAATTTTTGTGTCAGATGAGTTAGATGAATTAGAGGATTTATAAAACTTTTCGGAAGGCACGGGCTGCGGTGGTATAAATGATTCTTCATTCTTCTTGGCAGCTAGGGATCTTGTGAAAATTGTTCTCTCAATTTTAGACTTCTCCTTTATTTTACAAGTTTGTCTATCACTCAGAGAAATAAAACCATCCAAGTCAACCATTGGTTTCTTTCCTTTTCTAGACCTTGATTTCAATTATTCTTCCTCAAGTTGACAAGATTTGTCTAGTTCATCTTGATTAGGCTCTTCCAAGTCAAATTGAACTTCCTCTTGCTCTCTAGGATCACTATTGCTGGACTCAATAGAAGGTTCAGTTCCAGGAGAAATAAAAAGGGGCTCCATGACATATTTGAGTCGAACCTCATCCAATATCCTAAAACCATATAATTAATCCTACATGACCATGATATCCCAAGCCACATCCTAAACTAGTTCTGAAACAACATGTAAGAGTTTCTTGAATACCCAAGTGCATTGTTGGCCCGAGCAAGGTGTGAGTAAAAATTAATAGGTCACCACCAAGAGTGTCTAAAAAATCCAATTTGTGTATATAGTGCATAAAGTAAGGTGATAAATAAGGTTATTAATTTAATAAATTTATATTATACATAAAATATAATAACCCACTGACCCTTGAGTTATGAGTTGACAACCGATGTCAGCCAAACCTACTTCAACACATTGTTGGATACCTTAGTGCATGTCACAAAACCAATCCCACATAATCATAAATAACCTACTTTGGAATGATGTCAGATGTCTCTTTTTTCCGATCCTTCTGTATTAGGATGGCTCACCCCAAGTCGATAGAAGATTCTTCTACCAAGGATGAATCACTGATCATGTGTCATGATCAATTAGTCTAAGCCCACAAGCTAATAAGTATATAAATAATCTCAAACTTACGCATAAAATATTACATACTTCTTTCCCTCATGCATTATGAAAGCACATCTATGCCTCATGCGATCTGTACCAAGAATCTAACCCTCAGGTGGTACATTATCATGAATTTAACTCTTAAGTGGTCTGTAATCATGCACTTGGCCCTTAGGAACCAACATAAATAAAGAGTCAAAAAAAGATATAAAATCAAAAGTTTATGTAACATCCCACCCCCAGGCATCAATCATAGCATATTCATGTCAAAACAAAATTCTAAGAAAGTAATTTACATGGCCAAGCACCAAGTGTACCGGGCATATCATCATAAGCCATACTGGTTAATTCATCTAATTAACATTTTTCTAGCTATTTAAAATCCATAAATCTAGGTTCCCAAATTTAATAATAATTGGAACTAATCCCATCAATTTATCATTTTTTCCCAAAAGTTGTTGACATGAAAACTAATTGATTATATTCAATGTGATTATATTCCAAGCGATCACCTCAATTCCCATGTTATGCTAAGGTGGTCAACATAACCAGTTATCAATTGACAAGGAAAGAATCAAATTACACCATGTTATCAATTGTCATAAAAAATTATAGTTATTACCACTTCACATATCATTTAATCACAAATACCATTAAATATATCATTATATCCATTTTCATTAATCCTTTATACCAAGTCCCAATTCCACATCTAATTACCACTTTTAACTGAGGTTATTTTTTCCCATTCTAATCAACACAATTACTATAACCAACATCCATTTAATCAAGGGGATATAGGTTTATCCTGCTCATAATCCAACCTAGTGTCAAGTTTTGGCACACCCCTTGGTTGTCCATAAGTCCAAGTCTCAAGGAAAATGTCTCGATGGGGTTCATGGAAGGTCTAAACATATAAATTCTCATCAAGGAAGTAGCTACAAATTTCATTTGGTCACACGCATGAAGTTATGATGTGATTGTATATATTTCTTATACTATGAAAAAACGAAATATAAAAAGGGAGTTTTTCTAGACCACCTAACTTTTTTCCAAGTCTCTTACACTTTGACACCAAGGGATAATAACATCTTCCAAGGCCTTCCAAGCTCATCTAGCCTTATCCTTGGCCAACCAAACTCAATTTAACGCTTCAAGTCCCTAACTCATTCAAAGAAAAAATAATTAAATAATTATAGTAATTTATAATTAATTAATTTAATAAATACAAACTTGGTATATTCCAGTTAACTCATCAAGAATTTAATTTTGCCCAAAATATCCAAAATAGGGTGTGTTCTACTCTCAATGCATCCTTGGATTTATGCTGTATGAAAATCCTAATTAATTTTACCAAAAAAATAGCCGATAAAATCAATTTATGGAAAAACCTATTCAGAAAATAAAAATGGAGGCATACCTCAACATATCGATGCACTAAGGCAAGCAGACTTCGTCTTGGAAACCACTTATTTTTAAGCTACAAAGAATACTTGATGAAAACCGCTTATTTCACCATCATCCAATGAAATCAACATTTGACCTAAAACAATGATGTACATAGAGTGGTAATATGGGAGAAACAACCCATAAGGTGGAAGACCTTACTCATTGATGACGTCGAATCACACCCATGATCACCAAGAGCAGTGGATAATCGAGTAAGATAATGTTCGGTTGAGAACCCCTTTTCATGTACCATTTCTTGCAAAGAAATAAGGGGTTGCGCCACTTGCTAAAAAAATAAGAAGGCCAGACAACATTCTCTATGCGAAACATGGTTTAATGTCATGAATTTTTAAGTTATCCCCCAAGAACCCTTTTTAAATTCTGAAACTCTTGGGCCACACTCCAAAAAACCCTTTTCATATTGTAAATTACATATTTACAATGTAAATTAGTTTCTACAACCTTTTTCTGGTCTGAGCTTCCCGTTCCTCCTCTGGTGCTTACTCAAACCCTTGAGATTTCGAATAGAATTTAAAGAACATCCAAAAACATCATGTTTGAACATTCAAACCCTCATAACCACGTTTCAATTTCTAGATTTCAAAATAGCATGTCTGCCGATGGATAAAACTTCAAACTATCACTAAAATTATCAACCATCCAGACTTGGGTTTATAACATGGAACATTTCTTACCGATAATAAAGAGTGTTGAGAAAATAACATGGTTCATTATTGAGAAAGTTATTTTAATTTTTCAATATCAAATAAAGATAAAATAAAAACACTCATTGGAGCAGCTAAAATGCATGATCATGGATCATGTATATGATATCAACATGAGCAGTGTGCTTCCTAATCGAGCCCACTTAAATTAGTAAAACAATGGGAAAAAATTATCCCTATGATTAGTATAGCCATTAAACTTTTTTTAATTTAGCTATGTTTTTTAATCTTTAATTTAACCATTTATTTACAAAAGATCACAAATTTTGTGATGATTTTTTAAACATGCCACTAATTAAAAAATGTTTTTTAAAAACCTGGTTAGTTTATTCATTTTTTGATAAAAGGGATAGAATATAAAATTAACCATGTTTTAAATAGATATAGCTAAAAAGAATCATTAAATTATTATTTTATTATAGTGTAGTGTTGGTCCGTGATTTTTGGGTTGTAATTGAGGATGACTACCATCCCTTGATGGATACCATGAATGTTATGGATGGATAGAATTATATCCTTATCTACATATTTTATTTTTCCTTCCAATTTTAATAAGAAGGGTGGTAAGGTTTTTGGAAAGGGTTGTTGGGTACAAGGGGTATACTTCTGATAAAACCACCAGATGCAGCTCCACCAGAATTTATGAAAGAGAAAACAATATTTTAGAATGAACCCATGAACCAATTCCCAAAACATAGAAAACCAATATTGAATTACTATGCTAATACACCCTCCTTTCAAACAATGCATACACAATCAATAGATATAACCTCCTTTCAGACAATGAAAACAAGATCAACAGAAATAATGAAGAAAGAAACACAAGACAACAAACAACATAAGAGATTACATGGTTTAGACACATGTCCTAATGTAGAGAGAAAATGCCACTTTAATTTTATTCAGAGAAACAAAGGATGATTACAATTCATTGAACATAATAATCACAAGTGATCAACCCTCCTTAAATAAGTGTGCCCAATCGACACTTTAGGTTGATGTAACCATTTTATTTATGTAGAATGAGAGCCACATCAAATGATATTCTCGAATGATCCTCTATTCGGTCAACTATCTCCATTGCCTCAACTTTCCCTCCTAATAAACAATGCTAGATTCCAAATATCTCACAATTTCTTAGTTTTTTCTGTACTCCTCAAACAATAATTTTCAAATGGATTGAATTATAGTAACACCTTATAGTTTATCATCCAGTCCACCCAACTTCTGGTCATCCAAAATTTGATGATACTATTCCACTATCCCTTCAAGTTTTAGAAATTTAGCCTCACAATTTTCTCCTTTAGTTGGTATAGTTTTGTTAGTTTGAAAATGGTTTCCATACTTCGACCATATCTCAATAATCTCACACCTGGAAATCATATTTCTAGGATCCACAACCGAGCCCCCCATTCAACTTTGTAAAAGCACCATTTGTTCTCTAAACTTTTTTGAAGAAACAATATGGTTTCCTGCCACATATTTCAGTCATCCTAGTCCAATCGAGGAACATAATCATATCAAGATATCCAAAGTAACCACATTCATCAACATGTTTTTTGGATTCAGATATCCTTAAATCTTCCATAGGTCCTAATCTACATCCTCTAATAGCTTCCAAATTAAGTTAAACCTCAAGTGAATCTGCTTCATTTGAGAATGAATAGTTGGATTGTTGGCTAAGTGAGTTTCACTTTGTGACTCAATCAATTAAATATACTCATATTCTATTTTTGAGAGAGTGAAAATTGGTTGAAGTTTTGGATACCAACTGATTTTTGTTATACCAAATGTAGACACATATTTGGATGTGCTCTTCCATGAGTCAGAATCTTCCCCAAAGTTTGAATATGAAAATCCTTACAAAGTATCATCCATTCTAAAGAAATGTTTCATGCTTCCAGAACCCTTCAAATACCAAACAATCCATTTCACCACCTCTGAGTGTTCCCTTTTGGGGTTAAACATGTTTCTGTTGATGACTCCCACTATCGGTGCAATGTTAGGGTGAGTAAAAACCATGAAATACATCAACATTATGACAACTGATGCATATGATACTTTAACACCCCGCCCCTTATCATTAGCATGAGAAGAAGAAAAATTCCATAGGCCTTAGCTGATATCCCCAAGTCACCAAAGGTTGGATATAAATGCTATGGAATTAAGAGAAAATTGAGGAATGATTTTCCCTAAGAACCCGCACAACCCGTCGAGAAAGATGCCACATTCAAGAAAAACTAAATGATTCATGAAAAAAAATCACATAACTTAATAAAATCCTAATACATGAACAAAAATACAAGTACAATATAAATGAAATAAAGGTATAAGGATACGACTCCAAATAGAAAGACATGAACACCAAAGTGGTACCATCCCAGACCAAGATGTAGACACTTCCCATCTTCATATTCAACAATCAAACCATAATGTTAAGGATCACCACTAGAAAAGTAAAAAACACGACCCTTACCTGTATCTCAGTAGATGAAATCTACAAATTCACTAAAGTGCCTAATCAGGGGGTGAATATATCACTCAGTAGTATTTCCCCAATGAATTCCTAACACATGCCACTAGGACAATAATAGGTTATCACATTTTAGGTAAAATAGAAAAGAGAAGATAAATAATTTATATCAAAACTGTAGAAACATTCATGGAAAACATTAAATAAATATTTTCAAATAATTTCTTAGTGTTTTGTGTAATCGTTCCAATTCCACACCCATGCACACACACGATGCATGTGACCATGAACCTCACTATACTCGAGATTGGTGAGTCACTATGTCACCAAGACATCAATTGGTGAACCCAATTTGATAGTGGTACTTCCAACCATGATCCATCCTAATTTTATCTTTAATTGACAATGGTACTTCTGAGTATTACTCATCCCATATGAACATGAACACACACCAACACCTTTATGCAAAATTTTGAATAAAACATTTATTTAACCAAAATCTCATATTTCAAAACCTACCCTTTTGAAATCACATCAAATAAGGGTTTTCTGAATAAATTCCTATTAGAGATTTTCAACAAGAATGAATATAGTTTAGAAAATATCAAGACAATAAGTTCCATAATAGTAGAGTGGGAGATAACTCACCTACCTCGATTATGTTTTCACAAAGGATCTTAAGAAATTATATAGATCAAACTCTTCCATCCATTCCTCTATCAAAAACCAAGAAGATATCATTACCAAAAATCCAAACCCACAATCCTGGTCCTACCCACTAGTCAAGTGTTTCAAGAGAAACAATTCAAAGAGATCCAAGATGTGAAAGGAGGGGATACTAACCATTTATTCCATAAAAAAAACTTAAATATTCATTGAAAAAAGTGTTTGGATGTTTAAAATTATTGAAAATCTCCTAGGTAATCCTTGGAAGTCAAGAGGGAGAAGAGAATATCGAATGAGGAACATTACACCCATATGTTAGGTAAAATAGGATGGTCTTGAAATATTCACAATATGAAAGGGTTTCACATCATTAAATTCTCAAAAGGCCACTTATGTCGATATTTATGTCACCTAAGCTTATTTTTCAAGATTAATAGATTTAATGACATGAATGGTTTTAACATCCTGCATGGCCTAGGTGAAACTATTCATGTGTTGAAATGTTTCATGAAATCTTCCCTAAAAAATTCGCAATGTAAAACCATTTCATAATGCAAATGTTTCCTACAGAAATTTCCAACATCCAGACCTCAAGATCTCCTCATCTTATACCAATGAACACTTCAGTTGAAAATTATAATGACTTCAAACATAAAAGAGAAAGCATAACGAAATGGAATACCTCAAACTGGGGGTGATAAATTCTCCCCACCATTGGGATTTTCATCCCCAAGAACCTGGAACAAATTACACCATTGCTCCTGCATAAAATTTTCTCTTTCTCATGTTTCCTCTTAAGCCTTACCATGTTGCCATAATACTCAGAACAAGGAAATATATCTCCCTCTAAGGGTATTTTCCTACCTTTCTAGAACCCATACCAGTTCATGGAAAAAATTATCATCTCGATCAAGGGTATCATGATCTCAACTGATCACATGTCATGGATTGAGATGATAATTCATTAGTTGAGTAACATGGAAGGTGATATGAACAAAAATAAATCTTGGGGGTAATACTAATTGGTATAAAACAAGGAAAATCTGTTCTATAGACTCGAATAATCCCACATACCATGGCACTAAATTTCCTTTTTTACCTAAGTGTTGATGTCCAATTTTTGGTGAAACCTTCAAGAAAACATGGTTATAAACATAAAAAGATAAGGATTGATGATGAATATCTGTGTACGACTTCTATCTGCTTTGATCCATATCCATCCACTATCATATCATCTTAATTTTCTCTATAGTCTTATGATTAAGTCTAGGACCAATCAAATATGTCTCTCCTATTTCCACCCAGTATAGAGGATAATAACAAAGCCGGCTATACAAAGCTAGTGGAATCTGTATTGTCACCTGATAACTATTGTTATTGGATAATTCAACCAAATTCATAAGATCCTCCCATGAACCACCAAAGTCCATGACACACACTCTGAGCATATCATCTATTGTATGAATAGTGTGTTATGACTGTCCATATAACCATGGATGATATGTTGTGATCAGATTCAATTGACTTCCAAGAGCCTATTATAATGATCTCCAAAATCAAGAAGTGAAACAAGGATCTATATTAGATATAGTTGAAGCTGAAACTCTATGTAATCTGACCACTTCTTAGATATACAATTTTTCTAAGTCCTTCAGCATGTTGGATTCTCTAATAGGGGTAGTGTGTTATTAATTGGTATTTATATCTACTATTACCCCTATAAAATCATGTTTCTATAACATTATAGAAAATCCTATGAAGAAATCTATTATAATCTGCTCCCACTTCCATACAAGTATAGGCATAGTCTGTAGCATACCTCTATCCTTTGATTCTCTTCTTCTACCTGTTAGAAAATTAGTAATTTCATCACATAGTCTACAATATTACATTTCATACCAGTCCACCAAAAATGTGTCTTCATTGCCTTGTACATTTTCTAAACACCTGAATGAACTACCCATTTTGAATGGCGGTATTTCAAAAGGAGATGTTCTTAACAAGATTGAGGAAGTATAATTCTATTATGAAAGAAAAACACAGTGTTTGGATCTTTTGTCCAGTCATCAAATGTCTCCCCACCATTTAGGTTTGACATAATGATGATGCAACCAAAATATGCTATATGATCTTATTTTACCAACTTTACCAAGTCCATAACAAGAATTATTGGAAATGAACCTACATGATCATCTTGTACAACACAATCTAAATGCATATCAACAATCATGCTCATAAACTGCCATTGGTCATGAGCTTCTCATACCACTTCTTTGTACGATTTATGACTCAATGCATCTACTACATATTTCCATTTATCTGGTGTGTATACCAAGTCCAAATCGAACATATAGAGGTACTATATCCATATTAATTGCCTCAATTTCAAGTCTCACTAAGAAAATATGTATTTCCAACTCTTATGGTTAGTGATAATTATGAACTTTTATCCAAAGAGGAATTAAATCCAAGTTTTAAGGCATTCACAACCACATTTAATTACAAGTCATGTGTAAGATAATTATTCTCACGCACTCACAACTTCCTCAAACCATAAGTCACCACATGATCTCCCTTCATGAGAACAAAACCAAGATTAGATTTAGAGTCATTATAATATACTACATAGTTGTTACCTGGTTCTGAGAAGATTAGGATGGGTTCCTAATTTGAGAAGAGTTTTGAATTCCATAAATCATTTCTGATATTCATCATTCCATATGAATATAACACATTTCCTTATTAGAGTATTCATGGGAGAAGAAATCCTTGAGAAATCCTAAACAAAGTGGCGATAATATCCTACTAATCTTAGAAAAATATGTACCTAGAAAACATTCTTTGGTGTCCTCTACGAGTCTAATTCTTATATCTTCTCAGGGTAAACTAATATTACTTATTTATAATTTACATTATTGAGGAAACAAACTTCTTGGATCCATAAGTCTCACTTTGAAAACTTAGCATACAAATGATGTTCCCACCATGTACTCAGTACAATTTCCAAGTGATCCTCATGTTCATTCCTATTTCGAGAGTATACAAGAATATCATCAAAAAATAGATCAAAGAAGGATTTGAAATACCATTGGAAGATACAATTAATCACAACCATGAAAATTATTGATGCATTCATCATGCCAAAAGGAATGAAGACATTTTCATAATGTCCATAATGACTCCAAAATGATGACTTTATAATATCATATATTCTAACTCTAAGTTGATGATAACCTAAGCATAGATCAATTTTAGAGAATAAATTGGATCCATTTAATTGATCAAACATATTCTATTTTTAAGGAAGTGGATACCAATTTTTAATCATCATTTGATTCATCTTATGAAAATCAATACACAAGCAGAGAGTTTCATCTACCTTTTTTATGAATAAAACTAGTTTTGGCCAAGGTGATGTACTAGGTCTGATAAATCCTTTAATTTTCAAATCTTCTAGATGGAATTTTAATTCCAAAAACTATGTCAGATCTATTCTATAAGGTGTTAAAGAAATAGGGCTCGTTCCCAAGAGTAATTAAATACTAAATTCTATTTCCCTTTCAGCTGGTAACCTAGATAAATTGTTTATAAAAACTCATAGGGATTGATCCACTATTTATAGAAGAATATCGCTCCCTATTTCATCAGGTACACTCAAGTCCATTACTACTAACTTACTAAAAATGGTTTCTTTAAACGTCACTAAAGGTCCTCCTCTTCCTATATTTATATACAAACCCCCCTTCAAAAGGTGAAGTAATCCATATAGGGATGTAAATGTTACTTTCTGCGTGTATTAGTTGACATGGTATTTAAATCCTACTAGCCAGTACATACTAATTACTAAATAAAAAAATCCATATCCAGGATCATAAACTCCCATATAAACTATGTTGTATTAATGGTAATGGAACATGTTTTGTATTTAAAAGCTCCACACTACCACTTTACAAGGAGTGTTGTGATAACTATTACATAAGGAATCATTTCAACATGTAATCCCAATTTTTTTACCATATAAGAATCAATGAAAGAATACAATGTGCTAGTATCAAACAAGATATGCATGAGAGTTGAGTTCAAAATAATGGAGCCTCACACCGTAGAGGGACTAGGTTTCTAAATGAAAATATCCCCCTCTTATCCATATAACCATCACTTCTTTATCATATGATAGATTTTTAAATCCTACTGATGTGTTGATTTAACAAATGAGTTATTCTTAGAAACATCCTAGTTTAGCTATGCATGTGGATGCAAACTAGTTTAATAGGATTGTTCTATCCGAGCATATGAATGCTGAGAATGAGTTGAGCCTGTTCCACCCGTTGATCTCATAATTTTATGATAACACTTCTTAAGATTCATTTCTTTCAACAATAATGTAAATTACTTGCTGCTATAGTACATTCATTTTTTCTGTACATTAATTAAATTCACTAAAAATAACCTTCTTTAACATCAGGTCTTTTAGAAAAATTAACTGATTATTTATTCTGAGATTAAGGTGTGCTACCTCCATGAGATTAGACATCCCTCTTTCTCTTATTTCCAACACTAGAGTTAAAACCCATCCTTATGGGGAAAAATAGACTACCTCATTTAGGATTCCCAAAAAGATCCCCTTTTTGCAACTATTTCCTTGTTCACCATATCTGTATAATCCATAATACAAAGAACAAAAATTTGGGATCGAATCTTTGGTTTCAATCCAAACTAAAAGACACGTCCCATCAAGGATTCACTCATAGTTACTTCTGGGGTGAAATAAACTAAGTTCATAAACTTAGCTCCATACTCTTTCACATAGAGGTTTTCTTAATTTATTCTAAAGAAATCTATTTTTCTTTCTATTTTTAATATGTGGGCATAGAATTGTTTATTAAAAAATTCCTAAAAAACCTCCCACATAAGTCCTTGGTTGGATTTACCTTGGACATCTAAATCCCACCATTAGCGTGCAAGATATTTCAATATATAAGATTCCAATTTAATATTTAGCTCGGACTATGTAGCAAGAAAATTAATGATTTTATTTATTTGATTGAGCCACCGATCTGCCTTTTCATGTTCACAATCCCCTCAAAATACAGGTGGATTTTCTTCTGAAATTGCACTGAATGATCCATTTTCCTCAGTCTTTCATTTCAATTTACTATTTCAACATATTGAAACACTTTCAAAATACTATATATAATTTTTTGGTTCACCTGTGGATCAGGTGGAACCACATTCTCTGTAATTTCTTCTTTCTGATTTCTACGACATCTTCCTGGATCCATTTATAAAAATAGAACCATACATCATTAAAAAAATTTCCCTCTAAGAACTGAAGGTTTGAATAAATTACAAAACATTATAAACAATTATCATCATTATGTTTAATAACTAGTGAAACAATCATTTTAAGAATATCCTATTTTAACTATTTTCTTAAATCATTTGAGAAATAGATGAACAATGAAGTCCTAGTGGTTATTCTTTGTACCAATTGATGATATGAAACACTCATTGACTAAAACCATGACAATGAGATAACAACATTACTAAAAGTATCTTAAAACACTTTTTTACCTGGATACCCTGGTAACATGAAGTTCAACATAACAAGGTTAGCTACATACTTTTAAGCTATATATTTAATTCTATGACAATCTTATCTTCTTTCTACCAACCCAACTCAAAGACCAAAGAAATTGATACCATTTGTAACACTCTTACCCTACTCATTATCTTGAGAAGAGGAAAAGTGCTACTGGCCTTAGGTGTCATTCCCAAGATAACAAAGGCTGATAATAAATTCCAAGGGATTAAGAGAATCTCAAGGGATGATTTTCACATTGAACCCACGCATCCTATCAAGAAAGATACCAAATCCAAGAAAAACTAAATGATGTATGAAAAAACAATCATATAATTCCATAAAATCCAAATTCATGAACAAAAATCAAATTACAATGCAAAATAAATAAAGGTTCAAGGCTAAGAATCCAAATATAAAGACATTGACACAAAAGTGGCACTATCCTAGAAAAAGATATAAACACTTATAAGCTCTAACTTTAGTAACCAAACCATGATGTCAAGGATCACTACTAGAGAAGTGTGAAACCTGACAATTCCTTAAATCTATGTACATGACATCTATAAACACACCAAAGTACCCAGATAGGGGGTGAATATATCACTCAGTAGGATTTCCCCAATGAATTTCTAAAAAATTCCACTTTGAGAAGAACAATTTAACATATTTTATATAAAACAGATGAAGAGGATATAAAAAATTTATATAAAGACCATAAGAAACTCTCATGGAAAAAATTAAATAAACATTTTCAAACAATTTCTTATTATTTGGAATAATCTTTCCAATTCCACACCCACACACACACACATGATGCATTCAACCATGAAGCTCCTTATACTCACGAGTGGTGAGTCATTTTTATCACTAATCCATCTCTTGGTGACCCAATTTGGTGGTACTTCCAACCATGATTCATCCCAAGTTTATCATTAATTTTTGGTGTTACTCCTACTATTACCCATCCTATATGAAAATTAACACATTCCAATACATTTATTCCAAATTTCCAATAAAATATTTATTTAACCAAAATATAACCTTTAAAAATCCAACCTTTTGAAATAAAATCAAACAAGGGTTTTCCAAATAAATTTCAATAAGATATTTATAACAAACATGAACATAATTTAGGAAAGATCAAGCCAAAATGTTCTACACTGGTATAGTGAGAGATAATTCACCTACATTGATTACATTTTCACAAAGGATCTTCAACAATTCTATAGATCAACCTATTCCTTCCATTCCTCTATCAAAACCCAAGAAGATATCATTAACATAAATCAAACCCATAGATTTGATCCTACCCACAAATCTAGGTTTCAATAGAAAAAAATCAAGGAGATCCAAGATGAGAAAGAAGGAAGAAACCCTAACATTTGAGTCTATAAACAAACACTCAAATATTTGCTGACAACATAGTTCATACATCGAAAATCATTATATATTTCCTAGGGATGCCTTAAATTAGAGAGGATATGATAATGATGAATGTGAAATATTACACCCATTGGTTGGGTAAAACTGGCCAGTCCTGATAGATTCATGACGTGAAGTGGTTCTATATGGTCAATTCCTCAAGAGGACACTTAAACCAATTTTTTGTTGCCTCAGATTATTTTTCAAGAGAAATTGATCTCATGGCCTAAATGGTTTTAACACCTTGAATGGGCTAGGAAAAACCATTCATGCTTTGAAATGTTTCTTGGAATCTAATCTAAAAAATTCATGACATGAAACCCTTTCATGATGTGAATGTTTCCTGCTAAAATCTTCAACAGTCGGACCTCAAAATCTCCTCCTCTTATACCAATGAACACTTCCAGTTAAACATTCCAACAAATTTAAACATAAATGAACAATCATAAAGAGACAACATACCTCAAACTGAGGGTTCTATCGGTAATTTTTCTATGTGATCAACCTTCACATCTATTCAATATGAATTCCCCTTATTTAGCTTAGAATGTTTGGATAGGGGTGTTTTCATCGATTTTGCATCAATCATTCCAATAATTTCACCAACTTTCATATATAATCTCCTTGAGTTAGGTATACTATACTAGTACATTGTTCCCATGAAATTTTCATCCCCAAAATACATTTTTAGACCAAGGTTCTTCATCTCAATGCTTCTACTTAACTCATCCTTCATCTCATCGATCATTTCTTTGACCTAAATCACTATAAGCATGCCATCCACATAATGTAAAATAATGATTAAAATCCCATAAAAAAACAGCTTTTTCTAACATTAATGATCATAATTTCTCCAGATGAACTTTTTTTCCAACGTTAAATCATTGAAATTTCAATTTCAATTTCATGGTGATTGATTGAGTCCATAAACACTAAACCTTAGATTTCACACAATATTCTAGTTCTGATGTTTTTTTGAAACCCTCCTATTTTCCATAAATATTTCTTCTTATATGTCCCAAGGAAGAAATTTCATCTTCTTGTCCATTTTCTATAAATACAATCTTTCAAATGAAACCTTTCTTAACACCTTTTGGATAGTTGTGAGCTTTACTATCAGGGGAAAAATATCAAAGAAATAAAATCCTTCCATTTGTTTAAACCCTTATAACTTTCCCAACATTGTACTTATTCCTACCATATATCTCATTCTTCAATCAAAAAGGCCACTTGTTTTCATGTATTTCTTCCCAAAAGGTCTTCCTATCAACTCCCATGTTTTAAACATTCAAAGTGAATCAAGTTCATCCCTTATTGATAACTCCCATTTATTCTAATATTATAAACTCAATACCTTATCTAGGCTCTTATAGTATCCATAATCAATAAGAAGAAAAAAAATGAAAAGTACTTTTATACATTAACACTTGATGCCTCTCTATAGTAGACCTCCACAATTTTCTCTACAGCTGACATCCTTTTGGTACTGTAACTTCTAGAGTATGATATTTCGGTTCTTGAGATTCCACAGTCCATGAAATCATTGGTACTTTAGGGCTTAAAAACACAGTTCGAATATGAACTCTTTTAGATCCTCCTCTGACTGGTTTGGTGTTTCTAGAAATGTCATGCTTCCTAGATTTCTTGAAATGTTCATAACATCTAGGTGCATATCTAGGTGAACCTCATATTTTGATGATACATTTTTCTCATCAAAATTTCCTTCTTGTTTTTTATTCTTCCAAAAAATATCATCTTTTGAGATTACATTTTGACTTCTAAAAACCTTCTAAATACTATTATCTCAAATTCAAAACCAAATTCTTCATCTCCATTGCCCAAAAAGTAACATGTTTGAGACCTAGCCTCTTAATTTTTTCATCCATGGAATCAATATGAACATAATATAGAATTATATAGACTCTAAGGTGATTAAAATTGACCTTCCTTTCATAAAAATAGTATTTTGGTAGTTATTAACCAATTAGAGAAGATAAACTCTAATTGATTAAATAGGTAGTACAGTTCACTACTTCCATCCAAAACGCATTAGGGATCCTTTTTTTGAATCCGTATGCTCCTAGATTCATCTTCCAAAGTCTAGTTCAATCATTCCATAACCCCATTGTGTTCTAGGGTCCCTAGAACGATCTTATCAAACCAAATCTCCTTCCTCTAATAAAACCTTCAGAACCCCCTACTCCTATACTCACCATCATTTTCCTACCATAATCACATCAACTTTCATTATCATTTTCTACCATGGCCCTCCATTGGGAAAAATTCCCAAATACCTCAGACTTGTGACTTAGAAAGTACAACCGCATTTTTTTTGGTGGAATCATTGATGAAAGTCACATAAAAAATGAACCTTTGTGAGAGAGCACCCAAGCCTATCCCCAAAACATCAGTGAGAACCAACTATGAATTTCAATGTTTTGGTGTTTTAACTTATATTTGGAAGTAAACCTTATGTTGACTTCTAACGATATAATCCTATCACATTCCAAAATCCATGCTTTTATATTTTAGTAATCCATTGGAATAAATGATCTTGATCCCCTTGTCACTAATATATCCCCAATAGTCATGAAACAACTTAACATAAGTCATTTCTCTAAAATAATTTTCATTTTTTGATCCTATTGTAAGGTATAAAGTTCCATCCCTCACTCCTATAACAACCATGGATCTATTTAAAATTTTCATGTTCCATCAGAAAACATAGATGAGAATCCTACATATTCATGTTTACCAATACAAATATGTTTCTTCTAGAGGCATAGAATATGTCACACATTCCTTAACTCCAGTGTGATTCCATTCCTTGTCTAGACTGATTCACCATTTTTCCCATAATCTCAAGAGATTTGTCTTCTAGAATATGAACCTTTCTAAGTCTTCTAGAATTATTATTTCTCATAATCACCATCTTAGAAGTTGAGTGAAATGAATCTCTAGAGTCTATAACCAAAGATCCCAGTGATGTAGTGACACTTAAGAGTACACAATTCCTATATTCTAATATAGGGTTTAGAGACACACTTATAGAAGTATAATTTCCATAATTCTCCCTATTCTCACTATAAGATTTATTCAGGTGGTATTTCTTCCCACAATGAAAAAAAGGGAGATCCATCTACCAAACTACTTATACCATGACTCATCCCACCTTTCCCTTTCCAATGAATTTTATATATTGAAAATATTCTTATTACTTCCATGTGATGCATTTTTCCAAAAGATGTTTGGATCTCATTCTAATAAATTTATTCATTAAATATAATTTCATGAACATTGGAAAATTACAAGTCATCCTTTACACTGGAATTGCTTATTACAGTCACCATCGTATCCCATGATTCTGAGATCGAAGATAGTAACTAATGTAGAAACATTGGGATTTTCAATGACTGAAAGAAACAATTCATAGAAGAGTAAAAGGAAAAAAGTAAAATAAGAACTTGGATACAGAGATTTACATGGTTTGGGAAATGATCCCTACATCTACTGAGAGATAGAAGTTTCACTAGTTTTGGGAGTGAAATTTACAGGGAGTAACAAAGTTTCTAACATAATGAAACCCTATAATAACAGTGGGATACAAAAGGAGTAATATGATCGACTATTCCAAAAACTAAATAGGAAGTCCACATCGCTATAGTAAAAGGTGGATGGAAGTTTGTGTTTCACCAGTATCGTATCCACACAAGTCTAAAGTGCTACAGTGGCTAGTGGATGGAAGTCTGCATTGCTATAGTGTTGAAAACTCTATAGTATGACCTACTATAGTGTTATGCTAGTGTTGGTTGTGTCCCAGTGCACAGTACATGTCACAATCATTCAGTCCAAACATCATCCAAAATGGATCAGACTACACCAATCCAACAGTAACAATAATTCCCAAACGAGATCTATGATGGTCACATTCATTGAATCCAAATGACTTTGAATCATATTTAAGTATTTAATACGATTGGATTTAAACCTTCCTTTTGATATTCTTATGTCGAATATAATAGTTATCAAGAACACCTTATTAATTTTCATGGGATTCTCATACATCTTATCTAAGGTATTCATAAATTTTTATTATATTTTCCCTTCCTACATGTTGTACACCATGTTCTAGGAAAGTTAAAATCAACTCAATATTAGTTATTTCTTGTTGATACTTTCTCATTCCTCCCATTTCACCACTTCTAGTTTAGTTTTCGTTAATGTGTCATGAACCAGCATGAACCATCCATTTTTTGGACACATTATTGGGCCTAAAATTGGGCCTGAGGGGCATTCCTTATTCCCATAGGCCAGAAAAAAGTGCCAGGGCATCATATAAATCCAATAGCAACAATTTACCCCTAATAACAAGTAAAAACAACAACATAAAACTAAAAAAAAATTGATATGACTCATCTATATCTTGAACATTTGTACCAAATTGGATATTCATAAATACACTATAAATAAGTAAAGAAAAGTAAACAAACAATTCCCATTCTCAACCTAATCTCCCTCCCTTGTATATGAAAATATGCAAATCCACCTCTATATAACTTTGATTCAACCACCATTAAATATCACTACCCTCCATTTATAGAAAGCATTCTAATACTAATTGTACAAAGAGAAAAATTGAACAAGAAAAAATATGACATACATCAATCAATCAATACTCTAAATAGTGAAAAAATACTGAATAAAATCATGAAATTGAAAATTATAGATAGGAGTGAGATAAATCTCAGTAGGCATAGAAAAGAGAAACCATACCCCAAGTATAATCTTTAAAATAAAGATACATTTAGTTTTATTCTAAACTATATTATGTAAATATAGTTTTTTAGTTCAAAACATATAAGGAAAGAAAATTTTTAAAACTATTTTAAAAACATTCCTTTAATTTTATTTAAAGGAAAAAATCACTTAGAAAACATTTAACGGACGTACACCCCATTTGATTCTTATTTCAAAATATTCTTTAAAATATTTTAAAATGGGATTAAAAATTAACAAACACACACAACATTAGTAGGAAGATAAATATTGAAATCCACCATGTTGTAGGACCCCAAAGCACCTTGAGAGGGGAGGGGTGAATAAGGGTGTAAACTCTTTCTTTTAAAACAAAGTATCTTGTTCCCCCATTGGTAGGAACTCGTTAAACCAATCTAAATGAATCCTATAATAATTAAACATTCACATGTAGAAATACATCACAATAATTTTACTTGGTTCACCACTCAAGGATATTCCAAGGAGTATACATCTACAATGTGTTGGTCATACCGAAATCCACTAATATTCACTAGTTGTGGAATACAGAAATTCAGACACAACCAATCTACTGTAGGCACATTACCTTTATAAGATTTTAGGGATAACACACTACCTCCCTATAAACACTTCCATAGACTCCCCCTAGATCAATGATTTTGGTGATGTCTTACTTAGTTTAACTACTTGAAGTTTGCCCCATTATATTGACATTTACGTCTTTGTCCCTGACTAGAATGAGACTCTACTTGCATCGATGTCTTGAGTTGATGTGCTTGAAAACACTGTTCACTTAAACTCAGACATTCAACACTACTATTCATGAAGATATCAACCCTCACGAAACCTCCATTATTTTTTAAATAAATACCAACCTTCGAAATCCCACACACATTCACAAAGCTCCCATCCTCTGTGAAGATTACAGCCTTTGAAGAATAAACTTCCTTCACAAATCTCACTACCTTCATGGAACAAACTTCCTTCTCAAATCTCACTACCTTCATAGAACAAAATGACTTCATAAAGATCACTAACTTCATAGAACACTATGTATTTGTGAAAATACTAGTCTTCACAAAACTCTTATAACTCAAAAGCATTTTCATTGATTAATACTTTACCAATCATTTCACATTGCTCAATCTTGCATAGAATTCAGATTTGTGAAGATAAAAACCTTCCCAAACTCAGAATGATTCAATTTTTTCTCTAATTCTTTTCATTTAAAATGATGTGGGGGTAGCTGCTTATTTAAAGGCCCATCCTTTCATGAAGATCCCACTCCTCAAGCAAGCTTTTATCGATCCTCCAAAAAGATGTTTGCGAATCTCCTGTATTCGAGAAGCACTACATAAATTTAAACCATTCACAAATATTCCCATAGTTTGATAGAATCACCATCATGCCATCAAACATTAAAGAATATTCTCATAGTCTTTTAAAATCACCATCACACCATCTTGCATTCATAGAGATCATTCATGATTCTCCATATCTTTATAAAGCTCATCCTTCACAAAACACATTCCTCATGAACCTCCTAAATTGACTATATTTGAAATGTGACAATACCAAAAAACCACATTTTCATGAATCATGCTCTTTTATCCTGATTCTGAGCCCAATTTTTTTAAACACTAGGAAAACACGCCACCTTCAACCCTATAGCCATATTTAACTATAAGATAAATTTCCTTGAAAACTCCCTAATCAACCTAGTTTGGATTGATAACAAACACAAACTAGACTCCATTTTCAGTTGTGAAAAGAATTAGTTACAACAATACCCCCTTTGTGTTTATTGGTAATCTATAAATAAATTAAATAAATCACAATCCCCAAACAAGTACCTGATATTTGTGAAATAACTCATATATCACTCTAAGTCTATGTGAGAAAATATTGGTGTAGAAATCAAGAATGGAAAATGATAATTTCATGCCGCCATAGAACACCAACTAATCCAGATAACCAATAATCAATACTCATTGAATTTCACTTATCCCCCCCTTTGTAAATAAATCCAATGAACTTGTATTTGTATGTTTAGTGCTCAAAGAAAACTCCCCCTGGATCGTATCTCCCCCATAAACCTAAATCACTTCGATAAATAGATTAAAAATCATTAACAGAAATGGGGAGATTTGATGAACCATAACCTCCTTAGGCACTTGGAGGTGGCTTATCAGTTAGTTTTTTCTTCATCCACAATAGCTGAGTGCATTCCTTTGTAGTAGAGATATAGTCTTCTTCATTCTTACTAAAAGATTTTCTTTCTTGGGTCACTAAACCAGACCATACATTTGTATCCAATGAAGAATGATCCACCACTTGTGGACTTTATATCCACAAAATCTCTAAACCAATCAGCATAAAAAATGATGATAATTTGTTATATATTCATGTTATAAAGTATGATCCAAAACTAAATGTTCCTTGAATATAACTCATGATTTGTTTAAATGCATCCAAATTCTATTTCTTTGGATTACATTGAAAGTGGGTCACTAATAATATTGAAAAGATGATATTTGGATATCTTGTGGTCAATTATAATAATCTTCAAATGATTCTCCTATATAGGGTGGGATCCATAGATGTCCCATCATCATGCTTCCTAAGTTTTTTCCCAACTGAAATCAAAGTTTATATCAGTTTGGATTCATGCATGTTGAATTTCTTCAGAAACTATCTTGTATGTTTTCCCTGAGAAATGAAGGTATAATACTTAATTTGAACCACTGATCTTTACCTCCTCTTTTAAATTAAATCTTATTGAGATAAGAATACCATGATCAGGGTTCCTTATTCAGTCAATAGAGATCCTTATGTGAGGTTCTGATGAATTTTCTTTAGTAATGGTTTCCTCTTATGATTCTTCATTTGAAACATCTTCTTTGTGTGTGTATATTCAGCAAGTCTTCCACTATTTCAGTATCTGAATATATCCCTTTCTAAGTAATCATGATTCACCATTAGATGAGAACACATATACTTGTCTTAAAGTGTTATTTAATTTCATTCAAGGTCAAAGATACTAAATGTTATAAGAAAATTTTAAGGACAATCAACCTAAAACCCCTTTTTGAATGACATGATCTTCAAGTAATTTATAGAATAATCGAGTTTGATAACAATTGAAATAATGATTCTGGAAGCTTCTTCATCATTCTTAATTTGTCTCTACCTCAAGGGAAACACTTCTTAGCATATTCATAATGGTGGATATAATCAATAATGGATTTTAAGAAATTTCGATATAGAGAATACACTAGAATGGATCTTCAACTAGTGACTATCCACATGGGACAACTTTCACAACATCAGTAAGGATAATATTCTTTAGCACTTATTCTACAATATACCAGAAATAAGATCAAGAAAATATGATACCTTTTTATCCTAGTTTTTCAGAATAGAAAATATTTAGCTTCATCAAAAATGATCCTCCATCATGTTTTATTTGAACACCAAATTTAGAAATCATTCAAAGATTGTGACTTATTCATCTTGGCTGTCAAAAAATGACAACCCTCACTTCTTCTTAGGTTCTTCCCCTAAGAAATTTCTACAAATTTAAATTACCTTAATTATAAGAACAAATAAAATAACCCAAGATTAATGGAATAAGGTGGATCCTCTTTCCTTCATAAATATAAACAACATGGTTGAGTTGATCTTCTCAACCAAGTCGCTCTATTTTTTACAATCTTCATGCTTGCACATCTGAACATCCGTTCTGATTTATGTTGTGGTAGTATGGATATCATCACATTATATTCTGATTTTTGTGGATAATTATTCTTCTTAACATCCTTCATGGATGATATATTCTTACTAATCTTAAGGACTATTTCTTATTCTGGTAGTAATGTTAAATAACCTTTTGCAATGTGACCAGATTTCTTGCATCTCCCACAAAGAAATTCTTTAACAAGAGAGTTTCCTTTTGTTTGAAAACTCTCACACACTTTCTATTTATCAAGTGGAATATTTTTTTTTCCTTTTGAACAAGCCTTGTCTTATGAATCTTTAATTTTCCTCATTATTTCAAAATCTTTTATTCAAATAACCAGCATGTCATTAGGAACTATTACACCATGTTTCGATCTTCCACATGGGTTATTATGAGTTTCATCCCTCTTAGTGGTTCTTTTTGATGAACTAACCTTCAAATTTATGGATTTAAAATCTAGGGTCCTCCCAGTTTACTTGAGATCTTCTTGGGAGAATTTATGTTCACAATATTCTTCTGATTTATTCCCAATGTAGCTTCTTTATTCTTAGCCAACTTTTGTGGTCTTATTTTCTTATCAAATCTGAATGCATGTTGTGATAAGCATGTACTAACCTTATGAACACTAAAATTTCATACATCACATATGTTATCAAGATTCCCAAATTTGTTTTTAGTATAAATATTCTGGACTTGTGGATTTTTCTTATTCTTCTCTGAATTTCTCCCCCTTGAAATAGGCTTCCTTTTTTCTTTTTCATTTAGAGGATTGTACCAAAAATCCAACGAACAATACCCAAATCAGTTATTGCTCCAACATTAAAAAAACAAACCTTTATCTCATTATATCTATTGTATAAGGTTTTTTGGATATTCTTTATGAATTTTTGTGCGCTTTGTGGGAAATCGGATTCCATAATCTTCTTTCTATCCACCCTACTCATGGTGGTTGGTTTCTTATCTCCTCTATTCATCCATAATTGTTCCATATGTTTATTACAACCTACATTGTTCATGATAATAGGTTTAGAAGCATTAATACAAGTTGGTATGGATGGATCCTATTTCTTCTTAGCTTCTTGAGATAGATCATCAAAAGATTTCATAACCTTATTATCACATATTGGAGGCATTTCAACTTTAGAATCCTCAAGTTAACATTGAGTAGCTACAAAAACTGTTTTCTTATTTTGTGAAGTCTCAATATATTTCATCTCAACATTGGACAAATGATCTTCAAAATATATAAATTTCATATTAAGGATGATTTTATGGTCTTCAATCATAATCATATTTTCTTCACAAGCCTTCTTAATTATAAAAACTTCATCTTCTTGTAGTTTAACTTTATTTTCAATAAAAGAGTTAGGTTCCTTGAACTTATTGTATATTTATGCCTATTATAAACCCTTGAAATTAGTGGTGTTTTTCAATTTCTCTTTAATCACATGGATATTTTCTTCAAGATAATTTTTAATCCCTCTTTCTCTACAACTTATTTGATGTATTTTGTGGAAATTATTTCAAATTTCTTATATGTTTCTTAAATTGTTCCAAACTATATGGAGAGATTTAAACATCACTGAATTTTTACTTGTAATAACTTTTCCAAAACATTATATTCTTCTTCTATTTGGGTGATCTCTACTTTCATACATTGAAAGACTCTACAAATAAGGGAGGCTCTTTCTTCAGGAATATTATGCAGAAAATTTTTTAATCTCTCAACCGAAAATTCCTGTGAGGTTGTAGATTTATCATCAACACCACTTGTCATAGGATCATTATTTTGAGGAAAAATTTAAAAGGTTATAAAAGATACATCCTGATCACTTGAATATTTGGATTTATATGAGGTAGAAAGGTTTTCCTTCTCTTTGGTGGAAACCTGATCCACATGTTCTTTACTTTACAAGCCTGATATATCTTCATTTTTAGAAAGTAATGAAGAACTGGATACTACCTATTATTTAGATAAGAGGGGATTATTCAACTTTTTATTTTCTTTATTTTTCTTTTTCATCATGGTCTTGGAGGATATAGACTTCTTCTATGAGATAACTGAACCTTCATCAAAACTGCACTTCATTATTGACTTAAAAAAGATATTCAAATCTTCAAAAGAGAATATATTTATTGTAGAGAATCAAACATAGGTGAAAACATGGATCTAATACCACTTATATGACCCCAAAGTACCTTGATAAGGGATGGGTTAATTAGGATGTCAACTATTTATTTTAAAAAAATAGATCTTGTTCCTGTGTTATTAGGAACTTGTTAAACCTATTTGAATGAATCGTATTGTAATTAAACATTACCATGAAGAGAGAAAACAAAATAGTTTTACTTGATTCACCACTAAGGGATATTCTAAGGAGAATATGTCGATAGTGTTTCAGTTGTATAAAAATCCACTAATCTTCACTAGTTGTGGAATACATAAGTTTAAAAACAATAATTATATTCCAGACACACTACCTTTACAAGATTTTATGGATATAACACTTCCTCCCTCAGAAAACTTCCATCAACTCCCCCTAGCTCACTACTTCGGGTCAAGTCTTACTCAGTTTAACAACATGAAGGTAACCTCATTATATTGGCATTTATGTCTTTGTCCATGACTAGAATGAGACTCTTCTTGCACCGATGTCTTGATTTGATGTGCTTGAAACCACTGTTCACTTAAACCAACACTACTATTCATGAATCTCTCAGACATTACGAAACCTCCTTTACATTTCAAAGAAATACCACACTTCATAAACCTAAACACTTTCGTGAAGCTCCTGACCTTCTAGAAGCTTACGAGATTTTTTGAACAAACTTCCTTTGCTAATCTCATTTCCTTCATGGAACAAACTTTGTTAGTGAATCTTATTACCTTCTCAGAACAAAATGCCTTCGTAAATATCACTACATTCACTAAATAATAAGTCATTGAAAAACCCCTGTCTTCACAAAACTCCCATAACTCAAAAGTATCATAACTAGTTAAGCCATAACTAGTATTTTTACAATTATCAATCTCAGATAGAATTCATATTTGAGAAACACCCAACCTTCATAAAATCAAAGTGATTCAATATTTTCACCAATTCTTTTCATTCCAAATAAATTAGCGGTAGATGCCTATTTATTGGCCCAAAATTTTATTAATATTCCATGCCTCCAATAGGATTTTCCCGAACCTCCAAAAATATATTTTTGAATCTTCACTATTCATGAAGCACCATAGAAATTTAAATCATTTTTGAAGCTTCTCGTAGTTGTGTAGAATCACAATCATACCATCACGCATTCAAAACCATCTTGTAGTCGCATAGAATCATCGTCATGCCATCACACATTCTATAATATCATATATGATTCTCCATATCTTCCTGAAGCTCAAACTTCACAAGACCCAGTCTTCGAAAAACTCATTCTGTTAAAATATTTGAGATGTAAGAATCATAGAAAACCACCTTCCATGAATCTTTCTCATTTCTCCTGATTTTGAGGCCAAAAATCTGGAAAACACTTGGGAAAGATACCACCTTCAACCTTATAGGAATATTGAACTGTAATATCACTTTACATGTAAACTCCATGATCAACGTAGTGTGGATTAACAATAAAAACAATCTAGACTATGTTTCTAGCTGCGAAATTCCTTGGTTACAACACATGTTATAAATACAATAAGTGAAAAAGAAGAATCCAAGATTATATGACACATATATCAAATAAATAATGGAATATAAAGAAGCTAGAGGATATCCCTATGCCAGACTACCAATCTTAGAATAAGTTTCATGGATCCACCCTAGGCTAATAAGGCTAGGTAACCTTGAACATACTTCATTAGCATATAGTGGAAAGGTCTTGTAACATGTCACTATGTGACAACCCATATCATTAAATAACTTTATTTAATTATTTATTACATAAAATCACACTTAGCACAACCCAAAATATTATGAGGAACAATGTGTTTGGTAAATTAGGTATAGAACACGTTAACATGATAAATGGATACATCAATGTCTAAAAACTCCAAAATATGGCCTTATATTCCACTGATCCTCTAATAATTCATGATATAACCTGAGGATGTACATATGAAATATGTGAGATATAAATCCCAACAATGGAATAAAAAAATCAAAACATATGGTAAATTAGTACATGTGTTCCAAGAGGCAAATCAAGGTAACATATGATGGGTGAGAATCATAATCCTGATCAATGAGGCATGATATAACATGATAGTATAAAGGAAACATGGGGATATGAAAAAAATCAAACATGACATCATAAGCATAAGTTAAGGCAAAACACCAAGAAATAATAATATAGCATTCTTAGGATAACCTCACATACACCATACAAATAATCTCACGAGATAAAAAATTACCCAATGCATTGGTGGTATATATAATTCCAGTCCCACCTATCACATTCATGTCATGTTCATGCATAAGTGTTCCATATATATCATACAACATAATGATGCATTTTGTCACTTTTAATCCTATGATTAAGGAGTGTGAGTTTAATATATGGAATTCCCCATTCAATGAAGGATAGGTACATATAGTTTAATACCCTTGAGAGTAAATGGGGATGGGTATTCACTACACAAATGTTTGTCATGTAAAATCATAGGATAATTTCGACTGCATAACAGGGGTATGCAAAGGTTCATGGGAGGGTTTAATGAGATTGAAAGGGTCTCTAATCACATGGAAATCATAATTATAGTAAGAGGTATATGTAAAAACATATTCAAACATTAACAATTTAAAATAAAAGGGCATAATATAAATAAGGTTCTTGAATAAAGGGGAAAAGTAGAGGATCCCTTCCCTTAAGAGGGTGATTCTAAAATATTGAGAGGAACATCTTAAGAGATTGACTGAACCTTGGGATGGATTTAGAGAGGTAAGGGAAGATTAAAATCATGCTCCAAGGGTTTTAAATGAAGAGTAATGGGAGGTTGGGTGGGTTTATATTGCAAAAAAGAGGAGAATCCTTTATTAATTTCCAAGATTCGGCTTTAGAATCTATGTGGTAAAGTAATCCAAACCAAAAACTTGAAAATAGTTTTTACCCATGGTTTCTACAAAATAATATTGGATTTAATTATTTTATAATTTTAAGAACCTGAATCCATAAAATAATACCATGGGTGATGTGGAAGTGATTCATGTTTATAAATAATTGATTTTAAAACCTTAAAATATAATATAGGTTTCAGAGGTTTCATTAAGGGTTTATAAAATTAATCAAATAACTTGAAAAAAATTATTTTAAAGGGGAAACATAATTTTTGTGGTGGATACCATTTATATTATTTATTACAATAATTTTGGGATTTTATGATGTCATAATATATATCATATATTTAAACTGTATTTAATTATTAACCAAAAATACGACTGTCTGAGAAAATTTTATAAAGTTCATAGTTGGTTAATTTTGATGTGATAATTTCAAAAAAAATATTTATTTTATAAATTTTTTATATATAAATCTTATAATTTATAATTTTAAATCAATAATCCCCATTTATTAAAAGTATTGGTTTTTGTGAAAATAACAGTTTTCAAACCCATATAAAAGTTACATTTGACTTGGTAAAATTATATTATAATATATATTTAATAATATTATTTAATAATATTATTATATTAAAATATAATTTATTTTAAAAATCCTTTAATTCATAAAAAATAGAATATTTATTGAAACTATATATTTACCAAATAATGCAATTTGTGTTTCATCATATCAAAATCTAATTTTTGTCATACTCATTATCTAATTATTTAAAGGTACTAATAAAAAGGAATAGATATAATCATTATTTTATTGAAGTTAAAATATAAAAAATTCATACTTTTAGGGTTTAGACACATATCCTTTTATTACACTAGTGAATTCCCTAAGGGTAAGGCATGGGATAGTGATATTTTATTTGGGTAGCTCATCGAACATGGTTTGGGCCGTGATTTCAATGGGCTTGAACTTCTCATATAAAAGGTTTTTCTTTTGATTTAGTTGTTGAATCTAGGAATGGACTTGGTCAATGGAAAATATCAGTTTTTCTATCTCCCACTGAATCTCTGATAAATAGGCTTCATAGGGTATGAACCTACTGGTCGAGACCATCACATCTTCTATTTGTGTCAATCAAAGTTATCATAACCCTTAATATAATAATATTAATGGTAATTGTACAATGTCTATATTATCAATGCTTATTATACTGAATGGTCTTTTAAATATAATAGGATATAACTTATAATGGTACAAAATAACTAAAGTAGTGAATGTGTTTTCTAAAACATCATTTCTTAATAAGGAGTTTACCCATTAAAAAAGGAATTTTCATTTATAAAAGTTCAGGTCGTTACACTCTATCTAGTGTGGGGTAAATATAATTTACTTTTATTTCTAGTGGAAAGGTTTCCCATCTTGTTTAAGCTATCCTACACTTGAACCAGAGTTCCTATGACCAACATAAAGCAAGGTTGAGAAAGTAATGAGCATAACCACAGATAAGCATAAATATGAATAGAGAGAAATACAACCATCACAAAGAATATCAAATAATTCACCGTCACCTCCATCTCCCTCTCAATAAACAACCCAAAGTTCATATTTGTTACACTATACACAATATAATGTATTCCTTGAGGGACAAAATCCACGTGAAACCAAGTTAAATGGGGTTCAAGAGGAGCTCGTGCACGCGCACACACACACACACACATTTAGAAATCTCATAAAATTTCCAAACAATCATTTTAATTTTTTTGCATCCAATAGAGAAAACCTTAATTTTCTAGTTGAACTCATATACACGCACACAGACACACACACCTACATATCTTGTTTCACAAATTCACATATTCTCATGTGATTTTTTACACACACACATATATATGTGTGTGTGTGTGTGTGTGTGCCCATGTATATATGTAAAACCATCCCATAAACACACATATCAATATACATTTAAAAAAAATTATTTTTCTTCAAAATTGAATTTTTAAATACCTTATCAATACTTGGAATTTCAAAGTTCTATTCAAAAATTTATTTCAAAATATTATCTATAAAAAATTATAAAAAATGGAATTTAAAAACACCTTAGAAGAATCAATCCAATTTCAACTTAAGGCCTAAAAAGGGCCAAAAAAATATTTTAAATTATTTTTGAAACCAAATAAGGTCAAACCATTTTTAAATATCTCAATTTAATTAAAAAAATTGTTTCAATTTTTTTTAAATAGTTGGAATTAAAATTAAATTAAGTAAACCTTGAATCATTTAAAAAACCAGATTTAACATTCAAAAATAGGCATAATTAATTAGATAAAGAATATGAATCCCTAAGAAATAAAGGGTTATAAAATTTAAAGCTCAAATATGGGTAAACCTACCTCAAACCAATGATACATGAGCCGAAACATGTTTTTTTCAATAGAGGACACCCAAACGGGGAAGAAGAAACCCACATGGACCGTATACATTAAAGAAACCACAAAAAATTGGCAAAATACACACCATAAGGTAGTTTTTAGAGAGATTAAATGACATGGAACAAATAAATCTCAAGTAATGAGAGAGAAGGAGGAATCAGAGGCCACACCTAGGTGGAATCGGCTAAGAACCATGAAGTATCCACAAAAAAACATAGTAGAGAGGGAGATCTAGGGGAGGGAGAGGCATGAACATGGGGGAGATTGGCCAAGGGAGAGGTGTGGTCTAGGGGAAGAAAAAGAAAGTAGGTAGAGAAAAAAAGAATGAAAATGAAATAAAAAATTAGGTCTTGCACATGGTTTACCCACATAATTTAATAAACCATGAAACGACCATGATTCCTACATCGGGATGTCAAAGTACCTTACACAGTTACTCCTATTTGTTCTTATAGTTTAATAAACCATCAACAGAACATTCCATATGACTTTGCCCAAGACATACTCGATACACATGGTTGTCACGTGATTTTAAAAACCATCCTCAAAAACTGTTCTCCCCATTAAAATTTACAAAATTTAAAATTTTTCAATTTGAAATGACTGAAATCTCTTTATGACTCAAAATAATAACAAATAATATTAAATAAATTAATTAATAAAACATGGTGGTGTGACAATTCTAACCACCATAAATATTTATTCTCATAGAAATCCATTAACAAAGGATGAAAACAACTAAATGAAAAAATTATAACACATTATGAAAAAGGTAAAAGGGTTATGAAACTAGAACTTCCCCTGAATATAAGTGATCAACAATAATAACTATTCCTAAAGATCAATGAGATGAAACCTCGAAAAACAATTAACATATCCAAGTGGAATCCAACAATAAATGAGTGACAGAAGTTCTAACAAACCCTAATATTTATCGTGGTATCTCCACCATTTAAAACTTGTTTTAAATAGTAGTTCAACACACACTCCAAGTTATACTAAAACCAAAAAATAACACTTCTACTGAACACTCAAAGAAACTACAACACCTCTATCAAACATACCAATCCAAAAGAGGAGAAACTCAAAAAACTTCTGATATATGAAATAATATGATCCTTAGACAGGATTCACCATAATCAAATGAATAAACTAAAAATTCAAATATGGAACACCATCTAATTATGAGCTTAATAGAATCATCACTCTCAGGTGATCAACTGTTTGAAAGCCACTCATCCCAGTTACCCAATCACCAACCCAAAATCACAAAATCCTAACCATGCATGAAAAACTCTCAATTCACCATCTCCAAGACAAAAATCATATAAAAAATAATATTCATTAAGGAATAATAAAAAAAATAATTAAAAATCCCATAAGAACTATCCTTAAATCACCCAAAACACACCCAAATTAAGGATACCTCAATGACTCTCACTAACTATGAATCCACAAAAAATAAACAAATATTACTAAGAATAATCCCCATAAAAGAAGATACCAAAATGACTACATCAAACCTAGGATACCTTGAAAAAATAAGGGTATGATTGTAGAAACCTCAAGTAAAATAAAAGAGAACAAAAGAATATATACTTACCCCTTTATTTTGAGTCTCAGTAGGGCCACCAACTAGAGGAAATATGCTTAACAAGGAAAGTAAATACCTGATGGTTCTTCCAAAAAAAATTATCCATACTTTACATGATTTATCTAGGAGGAAGAGTCTAAATAAAATGAAACATTAACTCAACTAGTTCATTTATCAAATTCTCAACCAAAAAGTCCAATAAATCTAGGGTAAAAATATATAATCAAAAAACCAATAAAACATGACACACCACAAACCCCATTTTTCTTAAATTCGTAAAATCCAATCAAAGGATTTAAAAATGGATTTTACTAAAATAGACATTTAAAAGTAAATTTTAATAAAACACCCCATTCTATTTTGGAAAACCATCCCCATTTTTTAAATTTAAAACTATTTTCTCAAAATATTCTCTTTCCAAAATTTCAAACTCCCATTTTTTAATAAAGACCCATATTTCATTTTCAAAACAATATCCTAATTTTTTTTAAAATAAATGGAAAAATATTATTTTTAAACATTATATTAATTTTTCAAAAAAAACTAAGACTTTTAAAAATACCCCTTTTTCCACAAAATAATTTTTAGAAAACACATACAATTTAAAACACATCAGAAGTAAAAACCACACGTCAATATATCACAAGACTTCTTTGAGCTTACACCCATCACTGGGTATCACTAAAGGAAGTCTAAATATAAAAATAAAATGGGATACTGAATCTTTCTTGACCAAAATACATGGTTTGAGGGACTATTTTCTAGCCAAACAACAATTCCTAATATGTCTCAAGATCAAGTTTTGGTCACTTCATGGTTTCTTAGGCTATAAAAACCAACCTCACACAATCAATCTCATTTTTTCCACCCCAAAATCCAATATGACCCCAAAGAAACTCAATCATGATGATGAGGATCAACAAATGGTCAAGAATAATAAAATAGAGTTTCAAACCCAAAATTCAAATACCAAACACTCATAATGACTCAAAAATCATCATGTTAGGTGGTTATCAAGAACCCATTCATGACCATCCTCATGAGTCTCAAAAACCAATTCTAACTCTATCCTAACATGGAACTATAAATAATGCAATATATACTCACAAAAGAGGTGAGGTTACCATAGAGAAAGGAACCTGGATCCTATGATATCATTTTTTATGAACCATCCTGAGCTTCCCATTTTTCAGATGCCAAAGATATCTAGTGATAGGGCCTGAGGGGCATTCCCGATCCCCACAAACTAAAAACAAGTGCTAGAACATAATATATATACAATGGGAACAATTTGACCCTAAAAAAACATAAAAACAAAAAAAAAACTAATGAAAAACTGGAATGGCCCATATGTATCTCAAACATCCATGCTAAATTGTATATAAATAAATAAACTATAAAATAGTTAATAAAAGTAAATAAAAAATCCATTTACTCACCCTAGTCTCCCTCCCCTACATATGAAAAGACACAAAGATTCCTCTTAATTCCTCTACATTATCCACCACTAGATTTCACTACCCTATGTCCATAGAAAACAGAAAAAACCTATGTTTCTAAAGTAGAAAAGGAAACCAAAAATAAAGATAGACCCACCTTAATCAATCAATGCACTCAAGAGTAGCCAAATACTGAATAAAATCTTGAAAATGAAAAAGATAGATAGGTGTAAACTAAATATTAGTAGGCATTCCTAATTGAAAACAAACCCTAGTTATAACCATGAAAATAAATATCTATTTAGTGTTAGTTTAAACTAAATTATTTAAAGATAGGTTTTTATTTCAAAACATATAAGTCTGGGACATTTCAAAAACCATTTTATAAACTTTCATTTTAATTTATTTAAAATAAAAAAATAACTTAAAAAAATTAATGGGCCTAAACACCTTTTGGTTCTTATTTAAAAATATCCTTTAAAATAATTTAAAAAGGGTTTTATAAATAACTAACACACACAACAAGAATATGATTAGAAATAAAGAAATGAACCATGTTATATATAAAAAATGGTAAAAAGAAGAATCCAATATTAGGTTCCACACATATCAAATAAAAAATAGAATCTAAATAATCCATAGGACCCCCTATGTCAATATACTAATAAATTAATAAGTGTCATAGGCTCTACCCAAGGCTTCCTAAGCTTGGTAATATTGAACATATTTCACAATGATCTAAAAAAATCTCTAGTAACATATCAATTTCTAGTGGGGGTAATCATACTTCACTGGTATAGCTATTGGAATGTGATCCTTTACCATCTAAGTTATCCTAATCTATAATAAGGGCTCCCATGATCAAATTAAATCAAGGTTGAGAAAGAAATTAGCACAACCAAAGATAATCATAAAAAATGAGTAGTGAGAAATGTTGTGAGTCGGTGCCCTAAACCCAACTCCTTTATGTACTTTGATTACCATTGAATGTATACAGTTTGATATATACATGTGCTTAGTCTTACGATAATAGTATTGCTAATTCTATATCCACTATTTACATGAAATTTTCCTTAGATTATGTGTCATATCAAATGGTTATAACAGTTCCTAGCTATAATGAAATCCTCGAGGTACTATGATAGTATCTTAAACATATATCCCAAGGGATGATCCATATACATCAAATACTCAATCCCTTAAATAACCTATTAAAGAGAATCCCTACCTTGAAAAGCACAGGCCTTTAGACCAAAAGTATGACATTCAAGAACAGTTAGACTTAGTACCATCCAAACTATCGAACCTGGATGCCTTGAGTTTCTCAAAAGACCTCAGGGAAACACTCATAGAATCTTTTCCAAGTACCCAGGAGATTGAAGCTGACGTGGAAAATATAGAGGTCTATCAGATAGATACATATTTTTTAGGATTCCATATTGTTATCTCCTTAACAAATAAATACAAATACACCATTATAGATGGATACATTAGACCCTTGTATGTGTCCAGAAGGACAAATAACATCGATGTTCAAGAATTTTCCCTTGATAATGGCTCTAGAGTTAATCTCATTCCAGTATGAGCACTTCACTGGTTGGATTGTGATGAAAATAATATAGAACCTTCCTCTATAACACTGAAAGGATTTAAAAAATTTCAGGAAAACCTATTGGGATAAATCAAGCTCAAGACTCAGTTTGGAGACCTCATAGCAGACTCATAATTTCTGGTGGTTTGGCAGAACATAGCCTTCATCATCTTCATAGGAATGCCCTAGTTACACCAACATGCATTAATCCACTCATAATATCATTAATGCATAAAATACTACATTAATAGTCAAATAAGTATGTTTCACATCAATAAGGCCCTGTTTGAATCCTACGATTCATATTATTTCGATGTATGATTCTATCAAGGGATAGGGAAACAACCCATAATTGATGGTGTTGAAAGGGTTACCACCCCAAATAGTCTAGAAATAATCCTATAAGAACCCTTTAAATATATAGGAAAAGAATATTTCTTTCCCTTCAATCAGATTGGATATATGAGATCCAAGTCAAACACATATTTAGAAATCCTCATGATTTCAGTCATGACCACTGAGTTCAGTGGTGATGAAAAGTTTGATGACTCCCCATAAAATGGTGAAAGCTCAGATGTAAATTCCCCTAATCCATACCTAGAGCTATAGGAAATCCCTACCTCACTAAATGAGGTAGAAACGGTTGTCTCATAACCTAAAGAGTATGAGAAAACTCCTCCATCCCTCACTCCTTCCTCCCTAGAGTTTCATAGAAGTCCTGCATTGTCAGTTGGGTCAGAGAAAGTAGTTTCATCTTTCAAATATCAAGAAATTGACTCCTCTACTAACTCTGTAGAATTTATCCCAATATGTGTTTCCCCATCAAAACAAGATAAAAAAGATAAATAGTGGGAGGAGGAGGAGGACCTGGGGGGTGCCTCTCCATTATTTGAGGAGGGTGTCTCCACCACCATTGATGATCTAAGGGAAATATATCAGGGTCAGAAGAAAACCCATGACCCATATTGATTCGTGAGGACATGTATTCTGAAGAGAAAGAGGTATATACCTTCTTCTTAAGTTATAATATAGATATATTCACCTGGAACTACATAGAAATTCTAGGTCTTAATCCTGATGTGACCACTCACTACTTGGCCCTACTAGAGGACCACTGTGGCTATAGAAAAGATGTTAGGAGGACGCAACCAACACATACTACCAATATATATTCTTAATTTGACAATATCATTAGACCCAATTTTATTCAGGAAGTCCAATATCCCTTCTGGTTGTCCAATATCATCCATGTTAAAGAAGAATAATGGGAAAATTAGAGTCTACATCAATTTCAAGGACCTGAACCGACACTACCCAAAGGATAATTTCCTTGTCAAAATAATAGGACTATTGATCGATAAAACAACCATATATCTAGATATATCCTTCATGGATTGATATTCAAGATATAATCATATCTGAATGGTTTAATAAGATGAATAATCCAATTCCTTCAGATCCCCTTGGGAGTATTTTTCTATTAGGTAATGCCCTTTGGCTTAAAGAATGTTGGTTCTACATACCAATGTTCCATGAATTACATCTTCAAACCCATCCAGGGGAAGTTTTTCGAATGCTATGTTGATAAAATTCTGGTTAAATCTTGACAATGTTTTAATAACCTAGAATATTTGGAAACTATCTTCAACAAATTGTGGAAGCACATCCCAAAAATGAACCTTTCAAAATGTTCTTTAGGAATTACATTAAGGAAAATTTTCAGATTTTTCATACAATAACATGGAATCAAAGTTGACCATAAAAAGAAAAAGGATATTTCTGGAATGTCACCTCCTAACAACGTCAAAAAATTAAGTGGACTTCAAGGACACTTAGCCTACATTTTACACTTTATAGCTAACCTTGTTGGAAAATGTTTCCCATCACCAGGTTGATGAAAAATGGGGTTATATATCTATTGAATGAAGATTGCTAGGATGTATTCTATGACATCAAGAAATATCTCTTAAGCCTACCAGTACTGATGCCGCCTATCAAAGGAAGGTCATTTATCTTGTATGTGATAGTCTTAGAGAGATCATTGAGTGCCTTCATTTCACAAAATAATGATGTCAATAGAAAAAAGTTCACTATTATCTCAGTCGAACCATGATCAATGTTGAGAATCATTATTAAAATATTGAGAAGAGCTGTTTGGAGCTAATGTTTATAGTCCAAAAAATGAGGCACTAATTGTATCATCATGAGGTACATTTAGTATTTTATAGAAACCCACTCGAATACATTCGTAGTTGTTCAATTTTGATTGGTCATCTATCACGGTGGATGGTCATCTAGTAGCAATTTCACATTCATTTCATTCTATAAAAATAAATAAAAGGCCATGCATTAGTAGATTTTCTAGTAGAGCACCCCTTGGAAAAAATGACTCTATTAGACACTGAACTACCTGATGAAGAGGTTTTATTTGTTAAAGAGGTCCACTAGATGTGGGAAATTTATTTTTATGGTTCATACAAAATAATTAATAGAAAAAGGCTTGGGGACCCAAGCTCAATAAAGTGGGACCAAGATTCATGCTTATATCACCCACAAAAGCAGTTTTCTCTTACTACTCTTTAGTGTTGTTGGAGGGGTGCATGAATAACGATGTAGAATATCAAGCTCTCATTATACAACTATAGTTGTCACTTCAAGTAAAAGTCAATCAATTGAATATAAAAGGTGATTTGGAATTGGTAATTAAGAATGTTAATAGTGATTATGCTATAAAAAAGGTAGAGTTAATCCACCTTATTAACCAAATCTATGGATTAATGGTATAATTACCTATGGGGATGACATTGACTCATGTCCCATAGTAAAAAAATTCCTTGGCTGATATACTAGAGAATGAAGCAAAAGATCTAACCGATCCCAAGTGGGGTGAAACAATCATTAACATTGCGCTCCGTCGGATGGTCTCACCATTTGTTCAGGCCCATGTAGAAGAGATAGATGAGATTAGTCCCCTCCCTAAACTATATAGTCCTAAAACTGGTTGGATGACCCCCATTATGGTATAAATTAAAAATGTAGATCTCCCATAGATCGAGATAGGGGAGAGAAAAGATAAATACCAGCAATTAACTTTGTTCTCTATGAATACACGAACCATACAAAATAACTCTATACGTGGAGCCTCAATGGGGTCCTTATCAGGTGAATTGACAGAGAAGAGACCAATTTTTTTGCGAAGGAAGTTTGTGTAAGATCCTATGGTGACCACTAGTCATGAATCAAGATTTCCCACCAAATTTTAAGGCTTGGGTACTACTAGCCCACTATAACATAGGACTGCACTAAATTCACCAAAAAGTGTGATTCCTGCTAGGTTCACACAAAATTCATTCACCAACCCTTGGAGTTTCTGCAAACAACCAAGTAATCATATACATTTTCCATATAGGGAATGTTCATCACAAGGACATATCCTCCATCCACATCCAAGCAGTTTAAGTATATTCTTAATGCAACTGACTTCTTCTCCAAGGTAGCTTAAGCTAAAGCCCTCAAAGAATTCTGGGCAAGGAAAATTGTTAACTTCATGAAAACCAACATCATCACTATATTTGGTGTCCCTCATAGAACAATGATGGAAAATGGAACTAATTTATATTCTGCTAAATTGGAGAAGCTATATCAGAAGTATGACATCAATTCTAACCGTTCGTCTCCCTACAATGAAATGGCTAACAGACAGATAAAGGCCTTCAATAAGAACCTATAAAATATACTCTAGAACATGGTAGATAAGGATACAAGTTCTTAGATAGAAAATCTACTACATTCTTTTTGGTTTTACCATACCATAACCCTCAATACCACACAATCGACCCCATACTCATTAGTGTATTGGATAGAGCTGATCCTTCCCATAAAAGTTCAATTGACCTTGCTCTGTGTGGCCATATGCGATCAATTTTCCATGGATGAGTAGTCACAAAAATGGATGGATGAATTGGAGAAACTAGATGAGAAAATAATTCATAACTTTTATTATTTGGAAGTCCACCAAAACCTTATCACATGAGCCTTTAACAAAAATGCTCTCCTTTGGTCTTTCCTCAAAAGGGAAATGGTGTTGGTCCTCAAGATTCCGATAATACCAAAAATAAACCTCTGAAGTTGGAACTAAAATGAGAGGGACATTATTTCATACATAAGGTCTACTCTAATGGAGATTATTCCATGATTTCAATGGATGAATAGCTTACCATAACCCCCAATGAAAATTTACTGAAGAACTATTTCATGTAATCGCATGACATAGTCTTCCTATCCACATGATGCTAAAATGTATTGAAATATTTCAGATCACATGATATTAAATTTCATGGTACATGGTCCCAGCTACAATAGATTAAACTACACAGTCGTCCATTGTTTGATGACCTTAAAGAACATGACATTGTTGTCCATGTCATAGGATATTAAACTACATGACATCAATTTCATCACAACATGACGTTTAACTCCATGGAAACCATAATTTTAGTCAACAATTAACCACACAAGAGATAGATCAATGTAGGATAAATTTGAAATTCTCATGTCCCCATGTGAGAGTCAAATCAAAATAGGGAGTCTCATTCTTAAGAATTACTTGTGGCTTGAGTCTTTTCATCATAGGATATGTGGTGACATCCAGACCTCATGTCTTGGTCCCAGCCATAAAAAATGAAAAAAATTCCCCCTTTGTATATGGTTCAGACCTATGTGGAGAATTATTATCCAAAACTACATGTGGCTTGATTACTTTCATCACAAGATATGTAGTGACATCAATACCTCTTATGTTAGGCCCAAACTCAAATTTACCTTCATTCATATGATGATTTTCTTACTAGACTTTGTCCTAAAATCCTTTTTCTACAAAATCATCATTCCCCTAACTACAAGACACAATCTTTTTGATCACATGACATTAAAATGCATGGTACACCATCCATGTCACAAGTTAATAAATTGCATGACACCACTGTACTTACTATATAAGATTAAACTACACATCACCATAATGTTATCACAAAAAAAATACATTTCCCCCAGAATCGGTCACCTACCATACCATATTCAAGAACTAATTATGGATTGATTCTCATTTCTATGAGATATTTAGCGATGCATGGATTACACATCCTATTCCAAACACCTAAAGAGAGAATGATTTCTCACCTACTTACATATGGGTCTGACCTACGTAAGAAAATTTCATTAAGAAATCATTTTATTGGAACATAGTGACACCCATACCTCATGTTCTAGGCCCAGATGCAAAATAAAATAAATGTACCCTCCTCTGCATACAAACTAAATCAATGAAGGGGAATCCAAATCAGGTCCTATTTTGAGGTCCATTCCAAGAAAAGTTCCCTCTCCCTATACATGAGTCAGATCTATGTAGGGAAGCTCTTTGAGAACTGTTTGTAGCTTGATTCCTACCCAAACATGACATGTAGTGATGCCTAGATATTCAATCTCGTGTCTAGCCACAACATTCTACCTCTTTTATGTTGGGGAACCATCATCCTCACCACATGATGTTAAAATGAATGAGGTTTAAGAACTATGTGTGTCTTGATTCCTACCCACATAGGATACAAAGTAACGCCCAAATCTTCAATCCTGTGTCTAGCCACAAGAAAGGATGAAAATTCCCTCCTCCCTGTGTATGGATCATCTATGCATGGGGAGTTTGTTTTCTGATAACAACATGTGGATTGATTATAATTTTATATAAGATATATAGAAATGCCCAGATTATTCATTCTATCCCAGCCACTAAAAATTCAAAATTCTCATATTCTTTGTTTCATCACCTTTGTTTGGAAAAATAATCCTTTTTCGCTCCTTTTTTCTCACACTGATCATAGATCATGTGGGACAAGGAGTTTCAGTAGGGGATTCCCCACATGATCAATGTTTATTAATCTACATTAGGTTTACTGTGATATTGGTAGAAATACCTTAAAAGGAACACCAATTTTCCTTACCACACAATGTTAAACTTCAAGTCAAATATCCTTACCACATGACATAAAGCTTTATAGATCAACAAAATCCATCTTTATTCACATCAGTTGACCTAATATATGTACCACATGATGTTAAACTTCATGGTACCTCAAGAACTACATGTTTCATGATTCTTTTTGCAACAAGATATGTAGTGATTCCTAGTCCCTATGTCATAGTCCCATATATAGGAAAATAAAAAGAAAAATCTCCCCATTCCCTGTATGCAAACAAAGATCTATAAAGTAGATATTAAGTTTGGGTTCCTTATTCATGAATCTACCAAGAAAATAGAAATAAACCCTACATATAATCCAGATCTATGTAGGTAATTTTACACTCTATGTCTAATCACAGTCTAAATGTTTCTTATGCACCTAGTCATATCACATCCGTTCATCATACTTTACGCCTTAAGCGGTTTCAGATCTTCAACAGCTTCTTCTAGACATTTGAGATTGGGGGGGGGGGGGGGTAGTGTTCTGAGGAAAATTTTGTTTAAATATGAATAATATGCTCTAGTGGGATCTATATAAGTTTCCCAAAAAAAATCAACCAAATTCAAATTCATCATTGGGATAGGATTCTTCTATCATCATATTCCCTAATTTCGTACTTACCCCATATCGTTTCTCCTAATATAAGAATACTCATAATCATGGTTTATACTTTCTTCTCCCTCATGTTTGAGGCATGTTGGAATATACTGACATGATGAATTACCTATTACTCATTGTTTTCATGACATATGGTCCTAGCTATAAGACCCAAAACTACAAGACCTCACCATATTCTCATCGCATGATGATAAACTGCATGGCTTGTGTCCTATTCACATGACTCTAAACTATGTTATTCATGATAAATACATATGTATTTATTATAATTTTAACAAGATATGTAGTGACACATGAATCCTCAATACTGGGTCCATCAATGAGATAAAAATGTATCCCTTTCCCTGTGTATGGGTCATACCTGCATATGAAATTTCAAACATTGAAACTGCATAATACTCATACCTATGCATGGATTGATCCCTACCACTACAGGTTATGTAGTGAAACCCACATTTCTAATCCTAGGTCTATTCATAACAAAATTTAAAAATACCGTTTCCCTGTGCACAGACTAGACCTGCATGGGGAACCCCACGAGATCTAAATACAACTTTATTCTCACTTTAACGAGATACGTAACGACATGAGGATCCTATATACTTGTCCATCCACAATAAAAAAATACCCACCATACTATACATGATGTATATAGATATTGGTGGGTCAAGTATGAGCCTCATCCCCTTTATGATCTCATTTCCAAAGTAAAATTGTTCTTAACCGCACAAGATTCTTATCGACATTTGGGGGAACCTTCCTAGAACTATGTATGGATTTATTCCTTCCCTCGTGGGATAAATACTGATTCTTTGGTCTCCAATACTAGGTCTAGTTGTAATAAAAAAATGTCCCTTCACTTTTCATGGGTCATACCTGCATGGGGAACCTTCTCAGACCAACCTAAGTGAAACTTTTCTACACATTCATGGGATGTTTCAACATGAAGTGCTCCTTTCATTTTCAGGTATGTTTCCTTCACAAACTAAACTCTATTTTTGGGAAGTTATAAGTCCCCATAAACCTCCTTGACCATTGTAAATGGAGGGATAATGTCCTGATGACACTTTTTTTACTACGCACAATATTCCCCAGTTGGTTTTGAATAAGTCAGCCATAGAAAAGGCCTATTAACAAAAGGAAAATTCTTCTTCAGGAGAAAATTTTACTACCTCCATATGAACCAATGATATTTATGTCATGAAACACTCCTTGAATTAAGAAACCCCCTAGATTACATATTACAACCTTCCCCCCTCCATGCCTAAATATGATAGAAAATAATTGGAAAAATCACTTTGAAAAGGAAAAATTATTTTTCCATCAGTCAAAGATAAGTGACATTAAACCATATCCCTCAAAAGTCCTCTCTTTTATACATTAAACTAAAAGGTCCATGTATTATTTGAACAAAATTGAATTTCACCATGTTCTATCCCTACTTTACCCAAAAAAAATAATTATATAAGTGTTCTCTCATTCATAGACAAAGCCGATACATATGCCCTCATCAATTTTCAGAAATCATTCCCTTGATAATCCACCCATTATGGTCTTGATAAATCAAAATTTTCATAAATAATAAGGAAATTGATAATGTAAGGCCAACATCTCAAGGACACATTTGTATGACTATGCACAATATTCCCTAGTTGGCTCTACATAAGTTTCCCACAAAAAAAGGCATGTCAACCAAAGAAAAATTCATCCCCAAGAGAGGCTTTTCCTACCTCCATACTCCCAAAAAACATTTTAATGGAAAAATTTATTATGTTTACTCCTCATTTAATTCCACATATCATTTCATGGATTCATAAATTAAAAATACAAGGTCAATATAATTTCCTCATTCATGTCTGAAAAATATTAGTACATTCTCATCAATTAGGCCCTATTGAGGCCCTCACCTCATAATTTATGGTAAAAAAATGTTTAACCTAAAGCATTAGTTTCATTAGTCTAGTTTGTAAGACTTTAAACTACCTGTAAAAAAAATGGGAGAAAAAACTCACCAGGTGGAAACCCCGTAAAGGTCACCCAAGACAAGAGTTGAGTTATAGCTCACTAAACCTATGATATTTGTGGTTTAGGAAAAAATGAGAAATAAAAAATAAAAGAGACACAAATATTATTAGGTCTAAAAACCACAAAGGGAAGCCTAAGAAAAATTAAATTTATTCCTGTAAAGCCCATAACAAAGTGGAATTAGGAAAACAATTATGGAGATAATAGAAAACACATAACGTTTGTGGGGTTTTAACCCTAGAAATAGTCGAATCTATGCTCACTGAGTCCCTCAACTCAAGAAAAAATTAGAGAAGTATATGATAATGTTAATTTTATTATCCCATATTATTATTGAAATTTATATCAAGGGATGAAATTATTCAAGTCATATGAGAGATTATATTTCAAAGAACATTGAAAATTGTGATTGGTGGACATTATAAGAAAAGTTAAAAGACATGCATTGGAGGGAAAGAAAGTTTCATACCATTAAATGAGAATGGAGGAGAATCCATAGTATGGAGTATCTCCTTATGAATAAGATGTTAATTATTAAAGATCCTGCATGAAATATTCAAAAAGTTGGAGTAGTTTTTGGTTTGAATCCTCTATGGTTCATTGGATCTCAAACAAGGTTGTAGTCTCAACATCTACACCAGCCTGCAGTCTAGACAAGGTTGTAGTCTCTTACCTTTTCTACCTCCTCCACCAGCCATTTCCCTTCTTTAATCGCTAATTTGGTGTTATCCAATTCATTCTTGAGCTAATCTAGTTCCTACCTAAGCTTCTCCACCTCAGGAGTAATCCACTCTGATGAGGTCCTACACTCTCTAATTTCTCCATTTCAGCTCACAGTCATTCCAATATGTATATAAGATTCATTAAGAATGGTATTCCTATCCGCAACAAGATGATCTGTGGACACTATAGTTGAGAGATTAGATTGGATTGTGCTATACTTCTCCCAAGAATCAATCATCTACATCACTATATCATGGATTACATGATAGTCAAACTGCCCATATACCATAAATGAAAATAGGTGGCATAATTTGGGAAATCTTGTCAGCATGTTTGAAAGAGGGGTATAATAAATAAGCATCCAGTTGTCCTTTAATATTTTTCTGAAGGTAGGAGTGAAGGTTTTATAGAGCCTCATGGACTACCTTAAAATCACTCTCGAATAGAAATATATATTCAAAAATAAATTCCACCACAGAGGGTCATGATTCAACAACCTCATCAGGGGTTTATCTATCAATAGATGACTCCCATGCAGTATCAGTAGGTTGAAATATTAGAAAAATGGCTACAGTCACAAAAATTTGAGGCTATAATTATGTAATTAGAATACTAAAATAGTTATGTCCTAAATATCAAAAGAAAATGGAATTTTTTGAAGGGTGGGTAACTCACCTCTAGTTTCTAGGACATCAAGATCTCTAGCCACTATTATTTCATCATAATTTGGTAGAGTGGATGCTACATCCTCAGTTTTCAAATTAACTTTAGGTACTTCTAGAGATACCTACGGTGCACACTCATGCTCGATTGGGTAATAGATCTCCAAATGGTCACTAACCTATACCATACTTGTAGGAATAATAATTACAAAACTAGGGAGAATATATGCTTATGATTCTTCTCGATCCTGAATCATTCCATCCTCCATTGATGTATTCCCTAGAGAGGCAGGATCGATATTCACATTAAGAACATAAACCCCTAAAGACACCCCCTCTATAGGGTAATAATTCATTTGATCAAGAATATTCAACCTCCTGGGGATTGGGACCTACCTAATGTCTTCAGTTGTTCAAGGTTCCCCATCCATTTTACTTATCACTGGTAGAGTCATCACATTCATCCTCACAGAAGGAGAATCAATATTCTCAGTTGAAGTTTGAACCTTTAAAGTCTCTCCCACTATTGGGACATAGGCAGTTTGATCCTAAAGAGACCCCCTTAGGGATTAGGATCTCCCCAATAGCCTCAATTGGCTTGGGTTCCCTATATTATTTAGTTACAACCATTTATGTTATCACTTGTATCTCTGATGAATTAGGGGATATAGGCCCCTGAGCAACTACTGCCTAATTGCTCATCAGAGCTACAAAAATTCATGGGAAATATTATTAGTTGGAAAATGAAGATAAATAAAATGATTTATAAATAAAAAATAAGGAATAGTCACATGTTAACACCGAATTTAGCCATATCATCATCTGCGATGCTTGTAGACGCCTTATGGTGTGCCACGAGGATGATCCCATAGATAGAATAAAAGGTGGGTCCAGATGTGGAAATGGTTTGGAATGATCCATAGGGACCACCTCCATATTCTCTATCTATCACCCAGGGGATCCCTCTCCAGTGAATCCAATGTTTGAGGGGATATCCTCCCTAGAAGTGGTTCCCCATGGAGTGTATTTTGGGGAATAAATTGTCTCCCAAATCTCCCAATTATCCTAAAAGTACTAGGATTAGTGGTTCAAGTTCATGATAATAATAATAATAAGAGTTGGTATAAATAATCATAATACCACTTAATCAGTTTCATCTTACCCCGTTGTGATCACCACCATATTATTGACTAGGTTGGACCAACAATTTTTTCCCTTACATGAGTGGATGGAAGTTCACATTTCTCCTAAATATATGTCCATCTCATGAGGATCTTCTCAGGTGGAGATACACATAGGGGAAGTGATGGGTCGAAAACCCACAAGCTCAAGGGGATCATCCAAGAGTTCTTCCCAAATATATTCATCAGATGCACTTTTCCTCATGGTGTCCCACACTCTCTAAGCCTATGGGAAGGCTGTAATGAGAGGGATATACCGTGCCAAGATATCCGTACTTGGAAGTAGAGAAGGTTACAATAGTCAAAAATACTTTTTTGGTGCCTTATCCACCATGAAACCCTCTAAGGATAGGTTCTTATGAGACCCCATATGGGAAAACAGAATTTCCCCAATCCCAGTTGTGGTAGGGTGATTAATTTCATTATCATCCCCTAATGCATGGCTATCATCCTCTTTATCCTCAATAACTTCAAACCTCACCATAGAAATCACTCAACAAGAATATTTATGTCAGTTTAGCCGAGAATAGATTGAGGTAACAAGATCTTGAATATGGATTTCTACCCTCTCAGGATCATCATCATAAAAGATAGTGGTGGGAGCTAATACATCATCATATATAGTTAATGCAACCTCCTTATCCTGCAGAAAGCACCACAGAGTACGAGGTTAATGGTAACTCCTCAAAGAAATCCATTATGTCAAGGTATTTGTAAAGGAGACATCAGTAGGGATGGATTCTTGACCTTTAGGAGTAGTGTCAGAAGCATGGGAAGTTTAACCCTAGGCTCTCAACACCTTTCATGGGGGTTCATAAATAAGAGACTTTCTTGGATACTTTATGGGCCTAGAATTCCCAATTATTTTGTTTTGTTTCCCTCATCATAGGTTCTTTAATAGAATCAAAAATAGGAATTGTTTTTTCTAATTTATCTATTGGGTATGATCGGTTCCAAACTTTAGTATACGATCTGGTATGTTTAGGCTAGAAATCCAAAAAAGGTGGAAGCCCGCTCTGGCATCGGGTGTACCCCCAAGTAAACATTAGTCAAAGTTGTCTAGATATCATTAAATTATTCTCATGGAAAGTTTTATTGAGGGTTAGAGGACACTTAATCTGGATACAGTTTAATTGGTGGGAAAATCTTCAGGGTGCATACACCATACATATAAGTTCCCTTAGATCTTGGAAACTAATATGATTTCTCTTAATGATATATAATATCCACACCTAGAAAAGTCCCCAGATCCATCATTCACTAGAGTTCCTGAAGGGGGATTAAAAATATCATAGGTAAAATTATCATGGTATTTGAGTTGATCCATTGTTTACTATGAACTCTAGTCTGATTTCATGACCCACTTATTCTTTAGAGGTATGGTCACATAGTATCTTCCATGATCTTTTGAGTATTGATATATCTTTAGCCTCAAATATGGGATGCTATCTAGCCCTAGATAACCTAGAAGGGACCCACTGGTTGATATGGTTACCTCCCCTTACTTATCTGTCCCAAAAAATGTTAAATCATCTTCAAAACTAGGATGGAAAGGATAATTCACCTACCACTGCCCAATTGGTCCACCATCATGAAAGTCATGACTCTGACCTCAGTTCTAGAATCACACACCAATAGTATCCAACCACTAAGAAACATGGCTATAAAAAATTACAGTCGAAACAATTGGTAATCATTCAAAATGATCTTCCTTCTCCACTCATTGAATCTTCCTTTTTCAAGAATGGGCTAGTAGGAACCTAGATGCCTTTGGGACTCAACATCCAAGAAAGTTATTTGCCTTTGTAAGTAGGGTTCCTTTCCAATTAATGTAACAAAGGAATTAATCCAATCATAAAATGGGACATCTTTCTTCAGACAAGGGTCACCATTCAAAATACACTTTGCCTTTTCAATAAGCTTCTTGTCAAGAGGATGAGTCATCTATACATTGTTCTAGGCCTAAGGTGGTGGAAGAAACTCATCATACATAACACCTATGATGGACACAACTGAAATGAGCCATACATTTAAGTGACTGATACTAACCTCCACATTCACTAAGTGGAAGGTGTTGGTGTTTAGGCTCCACCTAATAAGAATCAATGGGATAAGTTTTTGGTTTTGGTGAGAGTATATCTGTGATACGCCGATTGCCTCGTATAACCCCATAGCTTGGAATTCGACTTTTAATTCCTAAAATCTCTAGAAGACCCAAAAAGGCCACCCAATTACAAGATGAATGATCCCCCAGGGAAAAGTTCCCATTTTGATGACCACCCTAGTTGCTCATTCTCTGTGTCATTCCGCACGATATTGTGATAACAATGGACTTTTTCTTCTGGCACCCACACAATTTTCTCTAGTGACCAAGGAGTATAGCTCCAAAAAGACCTGGAAGAATGGGTTACCTGGCTAAATTCCCCCTTGTAGAAATTTTGGCTTGGGGAATACTGATATTTTCAAGTATCTAGGATGTAGGTTGGTTTTCAGGCACAGTTACAGAATTACTACGTCGGATGGTAACCCAAATCTATAAAGGTGGATCATGTCTAAGACCAGATACCCCCCTTTGACCTGCAATAAAAATTCCCTCTATTAGTTAATGAAGTAGTTTGATAATGATTTTTTCAATAGAATCAATCATAACCTTCCTCCTTTTTCAAGTAGCCAATAAGGTAGCACTAGCAGTAGTAGAAGCATCTAGTGAAGGTTCTATCATATTATCTACACCAAAGTTCAGAAGTAATTAGTTTTTACAAAATTTTTAAATTGTGAAGTCCTATGAGGTATCAATTCATGAATACATAATCCTATGAGATATCAGTTCATGATGGCATAGGAGCACAAGCTATTATTTCCTGAAGGAATAGGCTCGTGAACAATTAGTTTACAAATATATGGGCCCTCAAACTTCCAACTAGCGAAGCACTGTCCCATAGAGAATTGGCCAGAAAAACAATAGTACATGGAAGAATATATCTATAATGCATATAGATGTTATGTGGAAGATCAAGAAATATTGTTCAAGGTTGATACTTTCAATTCAAAGGTGATGAAGTGCAGTTTACGGAAGAGCCAACTGCAAAGGAGGTGCTATGTGGAAGCAGTGTCCAATTGAGAGAATTTATAGAGTGCTCAATTTGCCGATAATTCTAGTAAATGATAAATGATATGGCCCCCATATTTATAGGTATGGTACCCTATTAAGAATAAAATTATATACCACAAATCGTCTCAAAACAAGACCACTTTCTATATAGGAATAGTCTCCTCTTTATCCTAATCAGAACCCATTCTGATGGGGGATATTTGTTGGTTCCTAATAATTCTGCATGTGTGAAGAAGAGGATTCTATAAAACTTGGAAAATGGTGAATAAAACCCAGAATAGGAATGAAGAAAAATGTTTAAAGGGATGAGACTGTGAAGGATAGATTAATTTCACGAAGCACAAATCGCTTCGTGGAACACTGCTCCGCATGGAGTTCCACCATTACATGAAGTTCCCTACGAACTAAATAGTTCATGGGATAAGGCAGTTCCACTGGTTCCCATGAACAAAACCACATTCTTTTGCAGAAATGAGGAAGTGATTTCTTCCCCCATGAATGATTTTCCCCAATGAAATAAATAGTTTGTGGGGAGAGGAGGTACCTTCAGAACCAGCGAATGAAACCACATTCGTTTGAGGGAATGAGGCCCCTATGAAATACTTTCTCCCATGAAATAAATAGTTCATGGAATGAGGATGTAACTTCAACACCTAAAACCAATTCCCCTCCTCCATGAATGAATGCTCTCTACTGACTAAGTAATTCGTGGGTCGAGGCACCTTCTGTGGGGTCTGCAAAAGAATCCCACATCCCAACATGAATGATCATCCATGCTGATATCTAGTCCCTTATATCTTCTATAAATATACACCAATGGGATCTAAAAATGGACCAAAGAGACTGAACCAAATAGAGACAAAGGAGATCAATGATGAGGAAACGTAAAAACTAGATCATTTCTATTGATTCCCTACAGGTAAAATTGACCTCATAGTAGTAAGGAGGAAAATAATAAATCACCCAACATCCACAAACAAAAATACCCTTTGAAGACACCATTCCATGGGTCATAAATGTATGTACCCATTCCGGACAAGTACCCCACATAGAAAAAATCTATGTGAGTGGAACCCTACCTCACGTAGACAAATGATACACATGAGGAACTAGACCCTGTGTAGAAAAATTATCCATGAGAGGAACATGACCCCACATAGAAAAGTTCTATGAGGATGGAACCTATATCCATGTATAAATATTCTATACAGATGGATCCTGGACCCACATAGAAACACGTTATGTGGGAAGAACTCTTGTCTGTGTGGAATAGCTCTATGTGAATGGTACCCTCCCCTTCGTAGCAACATGCTACGCGGAGGGAACCCCATCCCTCCTAAGAAATTTCTATGTGGGATGGGGAATAATAGGGTGATCTACTCTCCACATCTCATGAATCCCTTCCATTGTATCATCTTCCATCATGTTGGCGCCTCCACGAACCTTTCTAACAACATCAGGCTAATGCATTTTCCAAATCCACTGAACATGTATGGTAAGATCATATAGAAAATTAGTGTGTACTCTTGAGTTTAAATACTTATGGTAAGAAGAGTCACATGGGTAACCTTGGAAGTAAGGTGGACTCTCGAAATATCCTCAGGTTTACATTCCTTTGGTAACACGAGTTATGAACTTGGGGTGCCCATGTTAACCTCCTTATTCCAGGTGGGGATACAGGGGATCACACTTTCCTTTCCCTTTGAAGAGGAATGGGATCCACCCCTATGGAACCAATTTTAGGTAATCCCTCTTAGATTATGCCCCTAAAATTTCTTTTGGGAGGAAGAAATTTGTATCCTCTTCACCTCATCCCAGGAAATAGTCCGGTGGGTTTCCAAATGTGACTATCCCAATTACCAGAATGGAAGAGGTGATGGGAGCACTCAATGCCCTCTCCCAATCCCTTTGGAATTGACCACCTTATACACTAGCGAATTGAGAGGAATCATGTGATATTCATATCTACTACTTCCTCTTATTTCTCACACAGAGAATGACCCTCGTGGGCTTATAGGTTAGTGTAGATCATGACATTTGCATGATCCTAAATACCATGGGCCTCCCATATGGTATAATCCCCAACCATTCCCAAATCTATGGGCCCTATCCATATATGTAAGGACCAACCTCCAATCAAATGGGCCACTTACATGCATAAAACCCAATCATCTTCAATCCAAATGGGCCACTTCCATGCATAAGTCTCAGCCATGTGCACTAGATGTGCCTCTACATAGTATAAACCTCAAAACCATATCTCAAACTTCAAAGGTCCATATTCTAAATGAATAAACACCAAAAGAAAATCCCCTTAGTGTAAGACCCAATTGTGCCCCTCACATGGGTATCTTCTATGTACAAGCCTCGATCACTTGATCCTCATTTAGGTGTAAGCCCCAACATTCTGAACTACTTGGCATTTGATTCACAAATAACTGGGAAACATATAAAGCCTATCTAAGGTCCAAAACCAATACCCAAATGCATCCTAATGTTCTCTGGGTCACATCCCTGGCAGGGTAAAATTCACCAGGAGACTATATCTCTTTCGAGTCCCTTGCACCACCTCAACGTAAGTCCTACACCATCCTTGAACCTGCACATTTTTCTTTAGTGTCTTGCTGCATAACATTAAATTGAATGGTTGGGTTCTTGTCACTCAATCTTAAAAGTTTATGTGACCTATTTAGTGGAACTAAAATATGTGGGTTATGATTCCTCTCATGAGGATATGTAGGGATCCCATATTATGGGTTTGATCCTGACAACAAAAAGTTTTCCATCCCCCTTGGATGACGGTAAACTCCATAGCACCTCAACATGTGGCTTAAAAAATAGAATCATCTTAATAAAAGACCGAAGAGTCTTTGATATATTCATAAAAAGAGTACCTTCTATGGAGACACTTAGATACATACAGATATCTCCATTGATGGAGAATGTCAGATACATACAGATGAGCCTAAACCCATGTGTATTAATGATTAATCATTACCTTAGGGTAATCCGTATTATAAACACTTGAAAATCAATAAAGGATTCATAAACATATCTTAAATATTTATGAGATTACTAGAATAGAAAATAGTTCCCCCCAAAAGGGTGTGATGAGCCCGACTTACCAACCTATAGACCAATATGATTTCTTAAGTAACGTTGTCCAAGTTACCCAATGAATGCCCTCCTTTGGAAAGTAGGCCCATGATTCATCACAAATATTATAGTCATTGGTCATTTCTATCTCCATTAACAAAAACCCATTGGAGACCGTTTAAAGACCTTTTACACAACATAAGTGATTACACACAATTCAACCCCATGCAATCAACCACTCAGGAACAAAGAGTTTTTATTGGGAACAAAATGGTAAACTAGATTTGAAATCACTTAACTATAGAAGATCCTTCATAAGATAAAAAGGATATACTACCTAGTTCTCATCATAACATTTCATTCCTGACCTAAAAAATTCTTCGAGGGAAAAAGTTCCATAGTTTGGTTCCCCTTTATTGTCCTTGGTTGGATTGTTTTTTATGTTTTCTTTAGGTAAAACTTAGTTGTAAATCCTTAATAATTAGGATAGCATAGGAGTAGATTTATGTTTTTCCATATGATGGATTAGAAAGAGGGTTTTCCACTCAGGTATCCCATAATCATATAAGATATGATTGGGATGATTACCTATCTAAATAATTAAGTTGTGATATGAACACCCTAGTGAACACATTTATTAGTGAAATATTGATTTTGGACCACTAATGGTTATAGTGAATTTTAATGGATTCATCATTTTAGTGGGATCCCATTTAATAAAATTTCTTATTAAATGGTTAAAAATACATGATACTAATCTAATAAAATCTTTTATTTTATATAAATATCATCATCACCATCAAGAAATTTTTGTTTGATCAATCCCTAAAAGGATAATAATAAAGTAAGATACTACTAAGAATAGTAACTTAAGAAAATTTATTAAGTTTGATTAGTGATTTAAGAAAAGTTCTTAATGAAAATTCTATGTGCCAGAATAGTTCCTTCCTTGGTAACCAAGTGTTGAAATTGTTCAACAAGTGAATCTATATTCTCCTGTAATCATAAAGTGATTCATTAAAGGTTTAAAAGGCATTATATGCTAAATGGAAAAAGAAATATTATTCTCCACTCATGTATTTAATATGATTGGGAACATCAATGATTTAACAAATTTTAATATCATATACTCAATATGATTAGTTATTCCACCTGATATTCAATATGATTTAATATGTTACTTAGACTAAAGGTTTACTTATAGATTTAATGGTTATAAAAATCAATTATATTATCCTGGTAGATATATAATATCAACTTTATATTTTAAAAAGTGTTATAAATATACAAAAAGTTAAAAATTGAAATGAATTAAAGTTTGGAGCTTATGTTTTTCATTCAAGTAATGGAGAAAATGAGTTATTGTATTGATAACATGGATTCTTGAATCTTTGATGCACATGTTATAAGATATGTATTATCTCATTTTTTCTTTTGAAGATCATTAAAATAATTTTTTTTAATAAAACGAGATTAAGTGTTATTGATACACATAGTTATCCAATATATATCCAAAGGAGTTCCTAAAACTCTGTGTAATGTATATGTCTAGTATAGATGTTATAGAAATTAATTCTTTGATTTTGAAGGGTATGTGATATTGAATGTATATATTTTTTTTTTAAATATATAGGAGTTAAAAATAGAAGGTATAATTGTTTGATCATGTAGTTTATATTCATGAGATGGAGTAAATAGTTACTAGATCGAGGATTTGAATGTACAAGATTTTATCAAGAACAAATGAATATAACTAAAATATATGTATCTTCATATCATTTCATTTATGTGATATGAGTATTAATTTGAATAAAAATATTTTTTGTTAAAAAGTATGATATGATTAATTGTATACACTTAGTTTTTGATTCATCAATTTTTATAACATGTTTTGAGAAGAAGATATGGGTAAAAGTGTTTTATCTAAGATAAAATGTTTATCTAGGTAGTTGTTAAAAAATACAAAAATCTTTTCCCACCACCCCTCAGTGGTATATTCTAATAAAGTATTTATTTTAAATTAAAAAGGTTCCCAACACATAGAATACCATATATGATATGGAAATAATAGATTATTTATTTAATATTCCCACTAAATGAAAATAAATGTTATTTATGAACACAAAATGATTTTTGTTTTCTAATCAAGATATTATGAAAAGAATACAGTGTCAAAGAGGCTAGTGGGAGATTTTTTGGATATAGATATGTTTCAAATTAATAGATAAAGGAAAACATTAACCATAAGTTTATGTTTTTTCCACTTAATATCCTAAAATTTTTAGGAAATGTGATGGTAAAGAAAAATATAAAGTTTTACATTTAGTTACTTATTAGATAATGGATATCATTATTATAAAATAATAAGATTAAAGTGTTTTTCACTCAATATACTAAATTGGTTTAGGATGTGTGGTGATAAAGAAAAATTTAAATAGTTACATTTAATTTTCTTGAAAAGTGAAAGACATTATTTCTTGAAGGATTGTACCAATCAAATTTACAAAGTGAATTACAAATTATATCATAAAATAGTTTTAGGATATGAATTTAAATAGAACTATAAAAAGTTGAATTATTTTCCATAAAAATTGTTATCCCTTTATCCTAAAAGATTTTAGGGTGTGGTGCTAAAGAGAAATGTAAGAGTTACATTTAATTACAACATTAAAGTGATTTTAAATTTATCCTAAAAGAGTTTATGAGGACTGATAAACAATAATGTTAGTAGTTAAATTATTTCAAGGAAAATATTGATGGAATAGGATTTCTCGGATTATGATGATGAACTTAGAAAGTTTTTCAAGTAGGAAGAAAATTTAACATCATAACATTTGATGTAGTGAAGTTGAGAAATTTTGATATATTCAAGAAGTTGAATAGTTAGGAATATGATTCCCAAATATAAAAATTATTAAAAACTGTTTACTTAAAAGATGTTTCTCACTAAGAGTTTAGTGGGGGGTTTATCATATGGTCATAATGATATGTGACATGGATTAAAAATGATGTAATGTGTTAATAAACCCCCCAAAAATTATTTTGAACATAAGGAAGATCTGATAGTTTATCATATATAATATGATAAAACGGTTCTTATGTTGGGTCTATTAAATATTATTAATGAGTTTAATAATATTAAAATGTATCATATTAAATGAAATATATATCATCACTCTTTCATGTTATATACATAAATTTATATATATATATATATTGTGAATTGTAATGATAATTGACCTCTCAAAGTATGACTTTGAGTTTATCCCTAACTGATTATCCCGATGGAATATTATAGCTTATGAAGACATGTTATGTTTACTGTGAGTAGAATTATTGTATAGAGATATAGAATATTACCACTAGTGAATGAACAAAGAATTTTATTTTTTTGTGCATTGGATGACCTAGAAAGTATACCACATGAAGTGTCATACGAATATGTCTTTGGTATACTAGGGGCGCATGGATCATATTTGAGTACCCACTATCTAAGGTTAATGATATAGCTAGCCTAAAGACGTTTATACTTTTATACCCTACTTAATAAAGTCTATATATTGAATTAACTAATATGGGGGTGTTTTTGCATGTTGTTGATCATGTCATCAGTTGGAGCTTAACCAAATGGGATTTTTCTTCTCATATGATGAGTATGAAATCTGGGCCCTCAATTGAGATAGACTATTATAGTGTTTGACCACACCTAGATATTATATATATTTATCTCGATAAAGAACATGTGATGTGATTATCCAGAAGGATGAATAACATGTGATGTATTCATAAATCTGTTTAGTACACTTTGAGAATTGAGAATAGATGAGTTGGATATATGGGGTTAACAAGTTCTATTTACCAAAGTCACTTGATGTATTGGAAAAATGTAAAATGTGAGAATAAAAATTTTCATATGATGCATACTAGTAGACATAGGTAGACAGAAAAATGTTTTTATGGAGATCACGCTAGATCCCTATATAGCTTGGGTAGCATTGATTCTTTGATAGAGACTGCTCTTTACTTACACTTATGGATATAGAGATTCATATTTATTTTCAATGTTATAAAGGCTTGTGGGTTCAAATTTTGTGGTTTACTGGATGGGGATTGTGTTTGACTTAGATAGCTACTACAAAAGTGTTTTAGTGTTAATACAAATATGTTTTGGATGGGTGTTCACAAGGTATTGCATATGATATGATACAAAGTGAAATGAATGGTATCCTTCCAAAAGAATTTTGGAATATATCCAAAAGGATTATTGGATATGGTTTCACAAACTATTATATAAGATACAATATATGTTGAAATGGAACACTATCCATTAGAATTTAGTACAAATGGGTGATTGATAGAGATATACCCTAAATCCTTAGATATATATATATATATATATATTTGATGAATTGTTTGAAAATATTGATTTGAATATATAAATGGGGATATGATTTATACTTCCTATGATAATATTTGTCATTTGATAGTTTGATCATCCACACAACTATCGTTTAATGTAGCATTTCACTTGTTGAAACATTTGGGAGTAAATGTAATGCATTCATTTTTCCAGGGTATTTATTTATGTATTTTAACACATGAATAAATGAGACAACTCAAGGAGTTTCCTTTAGGATTAAAAATTAAATAGACTTATGATGGTTGTAGTGTGTTTTATTTCCTCACGCTTGACCAAAAATACCCATGACTCGTAGTTCTCTTCATATTCCTTTTTCATATTGAGGTACTAGCATACTATGGAGAGAAGATGGATCTCATCCAAATTTTAGAATATTCTGTATAACCTGTGGATACCTACAGAGGTGGGATGATTTTTTTCCACTTTGGTGATCTTTATCAAACTCATCAGATGAATATAAAAAGGTTTTAGTGGATATTTGGTGCATGGTTCATGTGTTTTACAACATTCTTAATTTCAATATTTTATATGCAGTTTCATATTATATTGCATGGGAGATCCTCCGAAAAGGGTTTTAAATAAATTATACTTGATCTGATAATTGTAATTAGACTCTAATAAAATCTTTTAATTAGATCCTCATTATATACAAAATCAATAATTATTAAACCTGCATTATATTTTTATAAAACATTAAAACATTCACCACATGAATCATTTTATAGAATTTCTATTAATGACAAAAAAAAAATATATAAGGGGTTAGGGGATAAAATAAAATTGTTTATAGGATTAGAAAACACATCATTGTGATCAATGGAAAGAGTTCAATATTATTCTGAGGGTTTCTTCATGGAATTAAGGATGTTTAAGTGAAAAATATCACCAATAAACTCTATATATAATATACAACTATACACATTAATTAGAGTTTTAAAAGTTTTCAAGAAATTTATGCCAATAATTATTAGTGCATGCCAATTTTTTCTACCATATTTTATTTTAAATATGTAAAAAACATTCATAAAAAATGAATTTTAAACCATCAAAAGTACAACCTCTATTACCCCAAAGGGGTCAGTGATGCTCCAATTCTCTAATTGAACTACTACAGATCTAGCTTCCAACTCCCTAAAAATATAATGAAGAGAACATAAAGAGTTCCATCACATTTATTGAAGTTACTAAATGAAGCATAAAATCAAAGAATAAAAACTCCCATATGATATATGGAATCGAGAATATCCTAGGTTCTATGTATTTGGAAGGAATTGATAACTAGATAAATGAGGATAAGTTCCTCCCCTATATAACCCTTTAATCCCCTTTAATTTATCATTAATATATTTTTAAATAATTTAAAACCTTTCATATTATGAAATTTTCATTTTGACATTGATAAAATAAATAATATCTTATAAAAATACATGAAAGAGGAAACCTAAGAAGAAGAAAAAATGTATTTTCAAAATCGAAGAAACTGGTATATTTTTCTTCAAAATTTTATCTTAAGCGACTCATATGATGGTCCATTTGATAATTTTTTTACTATTTATAAAATAGAACTTATCACTTATGATATATAGTTTATAAAAATAAATAACATGTGTTTTATAAAGAAAATTGATTAAATTTTATAAAACTTAAAAAATAAGTGGGAGAAATTGAATTTTAAAATTTCTATAAACAAGTGTTGCCAATAATTTTTCAATAAGTGTTGTAAAAAAACCAATCACCTTAAAATTAAAATTTTCATGTTAAAAGAAAAATCAGTGATAAAATCACCAATAAGTAATTTCAAATGTAGCAACATCATATTTAGTTTCAAAGGAATACTTTAGGTATGACATTCATTTTTAGTGACTAATTATTTTTTAATTTTTAAAATATGCAACTAAAATTATTTATGAAAAAATCAGTTTAAAAATTAAAATGGGAGTACAAAAGCATTTAAAAGGGACAACAAGATGTTTAAAATATTAGATATAAGGATAAATTACTTATTTATGACTATAATTGAATTTTTATGTGCATGTAACAATATCAGAATTAGTGTAGAAAAAAATAGGAAAAAAATGACAACCTCTAGATGTGGCTAAAATAATCTCACATGCTTACTAAATTCAAATAAAAATATATCATTATTTTCTAAATATCTATTATCATTTCAAGAAAAACATAAGTCATTAATATAAATAAACTTTAAACTAAAAATAGAATTTACATTTCCTTGGGAACTCAATTTTAAAAAATAGATTAAAAATAGACATAATAGAAAAATAGGAAAATAAATGTTACAAAGAGAATAATTGTGATGAAATGAATTAAATTGGTTGTGTCATACCACATTGAATCACTATATAACCTGTGGTCAGACCGGTTTTCAACATGACCTCAGGCATGCCTCCTTATACTCTAGAGGCTTCCAACTAGAAACACGAGTTTAAGATGATATAATGGGGAGAATATACCCCCTCTATTAGAGTGAAAAATAACTAATAAATAATATAACATAAAATATAAGAATAAATAATCTAAGTACGCATAAATGAATAAACATAATTAATAATACATGAAGTGTGGTAAGGTCCCGAACATCCATGTCATACAAACCTCGACTACCCATTGGGTCTATCACAAATATATAACATAATAAAAGAAAACAAATGAAAATGGGCTCTAAGAAATATCTATGCTAAACCAAATCTATTATTCTGATACAAATTGAGAAATCTTGTTTGAACAATATATCATGGGCCCTAACCTAGACTAGTTCCTGAAACAAACTTGTAAGATATACTTGGGTACCCAATTGCAACGGAGGCTCGAGTAGGGTGTGAGTAGAAGTTAGTAGGCCACCCCAAAAAGTGACAAAAAAAATATATTCTATGTTTGTAGTGTATGAAATAAGGTGATAAACAGGGTATTAATTTAATAAATTAATAATATACATGAAATTAAATAACTTGTTAGCCCTCGAGTTTCGAGTAGACACCTGAGTTCATCCAAACCTACTTCGACACATTGTAATAGACCTAAATTCATGTTACCAAACCAAACACACATAATCATAACCAACCTAGTTTGGAATGATGTTGGATATATCTATCAATTGGTGGATCCTATTGTATCAGGAAAAATCACTTCAAGTTAGTAGTATATTCTTCTGTCAAGGATGAATTAATCATAATGTATAATGATCAATTGGTCTCAGCCCACAGGCTAACAATTATCTCAATCATATCACACTCATACATAAAATATCACATACTCTTTTCCCTTAGGCATAATGTAAGTTATAGGACCCCCTCCCTCCAATGATATCGCAATGAGGGGACATAGATAACAACCCCTGAGTCCCGCCTCCAGTAGGCCCCAGGTTTGAAACTAGCACCAAGGGTATACAAATCTTGAAATATGGGAGACATTTACCTTTATAATATAAATAGGACTCAGAGATATAATGAATCATACAAAAACAACTCCAAGAAATAATATAAAAGAGAACCCCAAACCATCCCACATGCATGTATAAATAAAACTGATACAAATAAAAGTCTCCAAAGTAAATACCCAAAAGTAATGATAAAGAGGAGACACAACAACTGTCAAATATATGAGTTAGTAAGACCCATAATGGTCCACAATATCCACCTAGGAACCTAATTTTTTTTATATATGTAGGTTGATCATACATGTATACTCAATAGTAAAAACTCAAGTCTCTTATGCACATGTGAAATAACCATACAACCACACCTATGAGAAAACAACAGAACCAAACAGCACCTATATAGGTATACTAACCATCCTAACCTCATAAAGTCATGATCACCAAATAATGAAAGATGAGTAATATAATATAAATTAAATAACATCGATTATAGGGTACCCCACACCATTTTCGCACTGATTAGATGCTCTCACACCCTAACGAAAAATATCCTGGCACTCCCACCTCTTCTTAACATACCACAAAAAATCTCATCCGCACACACTTGGTCCTCACAACACATCACATCTCATCCCAAATACACATAGAATACTACATCACAACTCATCTCGAAGACACATGGGACATCACTTCACAACTCGTCTTGAAGACACCTGGGACACCACATCATAACTCATCCCAAAGACACCTGGTAAACCACATCACATCATCTAATACACTAACGAACTTCCATCTATTATAGCCTGTGTAATGCCTAATTTTCCTCGAAGAGGGACTAGGGAAGAGAGGGTGTCCATCTATCCATCCTCCCTCTGGGATGTTGGGAAAGACACCCCCCATGGGACTAAGTAGGTTTTTGGAACATAGTGCTCAACATGGATGGGGTGCAAATAGAAATAATAAGAACATAAAAGTATATACATATATAGTATTAAACACTCAAGACCAACCAATGGGTTCTCAAACAAACAACAAACTCACAAAACTATCACCTATGTAGCCACCTATAAATTAATAACACCACACATCAAACCACAGACCGCATTTCACACTCCCAACCAAAATCATATAATTCATTCCATTCATTCTATTATTTAGTATCAACCACAATTAACCTTAAAACCCATCATTTAATTATCCAGTAACCATTTTCATCTCATTATCCAAAACAAAAAATACCATTTTAAACATTATTAAACAATTATTTATTCATTGCATCACTACCCGAGAATATAGAACAAAGAAACCACATTCAACAAATAGCTAAAAATTATGTCACCTCACCACCCCAAAAGTTTGACCCACAAACTATCACCTCACCGCTCCAAAATCACGACCAACGAACCACCTCATCACTGCCCCAAAATCATGACCAACACACCACATATCACCCCACACCCCAACCACACCTCACCATTACATAAGAATGAAAACACATCACAACACATCAAGATCCATTTATAGATTTATAAAGGTGATTTTATTACATTCCACTTTAATTTAGGGGATTTATCACACAAAGAAAAATATTATGGTAACCATTTCATTATCCAAGTATAAGTAATTAACCAATTTCAATTTAGGGTGATATCAAGACAATCACATCCAAAGAATAAATAATATTAGATATATACAATATAAACAAATCCCCACATGACCACAATTTTCAGCATGGCATCAAGCCCAATAATCACAATATCACAAATAATATTAAAGTTGTAAAAGCATGAAAATCAAAACCCATTTTTGCTCTCAAATAAATTAACCAATTATTTATATTTGATTAAGATAGAAAAACCACAATCCATAGATGGAAATAAGCAAATCCCTCCTGTATGATACACAATAAAGAGAAACAAGGAAATCCCTACCTCAAAAAAGCTTTCCAACTCAATGTGCACCGTAGGGCAAAAAAGAACACCCGCAAAGCACAACCTTACCATGAGAACCTTGGATCAACCTATACCACACCATGGATACTTAAAAAAACCCAAACACTCCACTAACCAAAGTAAAACCACTGTATTAGATCCCTTGGATAAGAATGGAATAAAACAGAGGATAATGATAGGACAACTCACCATGGATCAAAGACGAATCACCAATGAACAACCATCATGATCAGTTGATCAAATAGGGGGGGAGGGATTTAAGAACACCTCAAGGCTTCTAGGGTTTTTCCAAGATGAGAGGAAGAAGACACCATAGCTGAATGAATTAGAATTTAGTTGAGAATAATTCTTTTTAATCTGCACTGTATAGGGGGATTATACGATGTGTAATCCCCTTTCACATCGTGTAATCCCTGGGGTTTAGTTTTAACTAAAAATTTATATCATATTCATTTTATTAATTATTTTTAAACCCTTATAAATTAAACATTTTGAAACCCTCTTTCACGTTGTGTAACTTTTACCAATGTGAAATTCTCCCCTTAATAATTCCTAAAATCAACTTTCACATCATGTAACTCTCTTACATGATGTGTAATTCCTACAGTAGTTCTGCTGCACCTCCAACTCCCAGAAAACTCTTGTAACTTCCCCTCAGAACTTTCAACAACCAAAACTGGAAAATTAATGGATGGGAGGGAACAAACCATTACATCAGATACCTCTCAAATGATTCTCACCCTTGAGAATCCAAAAAAAAGACTAGAAGTAAAGTGGGTCCAAACAACCACCCCACAAGATATCTCTCAAGGATATGGTCATACCTCAAATTCTACCACCATCCAAGAATGCCAAACTAAATGACCAAAAACATCATGTACACACTCATCACCTCATCACCATGAAACCACAACTGCAAACCGTTTCCTCTTAGACAACCACACTTCCACATAACCACTATAAAACTATCTCATACTTCATGAAACCCAAACCAACAAACGCTAAAACAAATGAACCACACTATCCTGAACACATGAATCAAATAATTATGTCCTCTATGTCAAGATAATATACACTCTTAGTGGAACTGACTCACTCATAAGAGTTTAATCGCATAACATTTAATGTGTCTCAATTGGGAATTTGGTACTCCCATTTTCATATGTCAAGACTTTATCACACACAATTCAAACCAAGGAAAACAACTCCTCTCATTAGAAAACAAGGTCTCAAACATCACATCAGAAGAAAAATAGAGCAAGGAAAAACTCAAAACAAATCTGTGTACTGGTCATGAATTTTCATCTCTCACTCCCAAGTAATCTTCTCCTGAACACCATATCTCTACAACACAAAAACCAAAGGAATGGTCTATCCATGTAACAACTTTTATTGATGATCCTAGATCACTACTGGCCACTCCAAAAAATGTCGTGTCATCCTCGGTATCCAACTCTCCACAATAAATGAAATGGGAGCCATCATGAATATACTGAAAAATCATAGAGATGTGGAAGAGTTCATGTATCCTTTCCAACAACAGTGGCAATGCCAACTGATACACCACTTATCCAACTCACTCCAACACCTAAAAGGGCCCAAAAAAATTGGGACAAATATTACTCCCTCTGCCAAACCTCCACTGTCCATATCGAGTGGAAACCCTAAAGAACACGTGGTTCCCAACCTCAAACTCCAAGGGGCTCCTCCTAAAAACGATATAAGAATTATTTCAGTCCTACACTACTTTCATCCTCTCAAAAATGAGATGAACTTTCTTTTTCATCCTCTAAACCACATGATGACCAAGAATAGATGTCTCTCTAACCTATATCCCGCACAACGGTGAATGACATGGTCTTTTGTAAAAAGCTTCAAATAGATATATTACAATGTAATAGTGATGACTATTATTATAAGAAAACTCTACCAAAGGTAGGTGTTATGCCCAAGATCCACCAAAGTCCAAGATGTGTTCCTATAACATATCCTCCAAAGTTTGGATAGTTCATTCCATATTCCCATCTATTTAGGGGTGGAAAGTAGTTCTGAGGTGTAACTGAGTGCCAAAAGCATGTTTTATTCCCCTCAAGACTCATTAGGTAAAACATATATCCCAGTGTGAGACAATGGAACTCAGAACTCCATGAAACCACACTACCTCACCCACGTACCTTTTTCAAAGGCATTCACTATGCCTAAATCGTTGATCACTAAGAAGTGGTCCAATTTCATCAATCAATCCATGATCACCTATATAGCTTCAAAAACTCCCTAATATCTGGGTAAATATGTGAATAAATCCATCGAGATGTTATCCCATTTCCACCCAAGAACATCCAAGGGTTAAAACAAACCACCAGGATCACGATGCTTTTCCTTTACTTTCTATCAAAACAAGGAATTTTCCACAAACTCCACAACTAACAATTTCATCCCGGGCCACTAAAACTACACCCTCAAGACATGGTACATCTTAGAAATTACTGGGTGCACCTCCAAAGGTGATATATGAAACTCACGAGGGACTCAATTTCACATCACTACCAAAATGAATAGACTTCCTCGAAACAACATTTGACTATGACTATCCTCCAAGCATCACTCAAGATCATGACCATGGCTAACATGACCACACATCACCACTACTTCTGAGTCCCCCACTGATACTCCTCCACATTCTTCATTAGAGAATATTGTACTATAATCGGAAACAAATAGCCTCTACCACCATCCACTCTTACATCTATGTAAAAGGACACAATCTCCTCCATCACTCTCTAAGTATTTGCAAACTTCTGAATAACACCATTCTGAAACTTCATGCTCAAAGTGTTGGCCACAAAATTTCCATTTCTTAAGGTATAGGAGAACTCAAAATAATAATCCTGAACAAACTCCATCCACCTCCACTCTCATAAGTGTAGATCACACTGAAGAATGATATACCTCAAGATCTTGTGATCTGTAAAGACCAAAAAGCACTCCCCAATGAGGTAATGTCGCCAAAACTCCAGTGAAAACATAAATACTACTAGCTCCAGATCATGGGTGGCATATCAAAACTTGTGGGAAAATAAATAAATAGACCCATAAGACATAAATTCCTTCTAATGCATCAAGATGAACCCTAATCCTAGATGGGGAGCATCAAAAAACACATAAAACATCACTCTTTACTCAGGAAGCTAGAGAAATTGAGGACTAGCCAACTTCTACTTCAGGTTACCGAATGTTTCTTGGAACTTATCACTCCACAAAAAATCTTGGTATTTCCTACTCAAGGATATCAAAAATTCTATAACTCAAGATAAATTGGGCACAAACCTCTGATAATAGCCTATGAGACCAAGAAAACTGCTAACCTCTTCCTCATTCTTAGGTGCTTCCCATGAAACAACTACTTAAAACATCGATGAGTCTACTGCCACACCCTAATGAGACACCATGTGCCCAAGGAAAATCACCTATCATATCAAGAAATTATACTTAGACAACTTTCAATATATATAGTGGCGTTGAAGAACATGCAAGAAATTTATAAGATGCTCGACATGCTCCTCCACTAACTTTGAGTATATTAAGATATCATCGATGAATATGAAAATGAACCAATATAGAAACTCATGGAATATGGAGTTCATAATCCCCAGGAACACATCTGGTGAATTAGTAACACCGAATGGCATAACTGAAAACTCAAATTTCCCATACCTACATATAAATGCAGTGTTCGGGATATCACCCTCCTTCACCCACAATTGATGATATCCAGACTGCATATCAATCTTAGAAAACCAATTCACCCCTCTTAACTGGTTGAAAAGATCATATATCATTGGAAGAGGGTAAAAATTCTTGACCATAACCTGATTCAAACTATAGTATTCTATACAAAAACTTATAATACTATTCTTCTTATTTACAAACAACAATGGAGCACACCATGATGAAACACTAGGATAGATAAAACCCTTCTTTATCAGATCATCTATTTGAAACCTCAACTCCCACATCTCTAAAGTTACCATCCGATAAAGAGCCATTGACATTGAAGAATCATTAGGTTAAAAGTATATCCTGAAATCAACATCACATCAAGGGGTAGCATCAAAAACTCATGAGGGAAAATAGACAGGAACTCCCCAAAACCCCGGGAACCTCTAATGCCCCAATGACCACTGATTCCACTTATAAATAATCCAAAAATGAAATAAGGGGATCCACTTGCCGACTGGCCACCTGAAAAATCCAATCACCAATAAAACCATGCACCAACCATCGACATTCAAAAAAATTCATCTCCTCTAGAAGAAGTTTATAACAACTGAATCGAATACAACCAGTCGATGTTGAGGATGAAATTATATAGCGGAATATTTATAAAGAAAAGATCCCCACAAGACTAATGCATCCCATCATCATTCTACACTCCTGGAACACATCAAACAAGTGGGTCTGGCCTCCGACTAGTTTAGCCAACACTAGTGGTATGATAATACTTTCTATGTTTATCCCCAAAACATGGGATAGAGTGGGTGAAACAAAGGAGTGAAAATCTCTTAAATTAAACAATGTGCAAACAAGGGTACTAAAAAAACTGATCGTACCTATTATGATCTATGGCCCCTCTAGAACTGCTACCTCCACTACATGAAACTAACCATGCCAATCTCCTCTTTCTATATATTGATGAAAACCTCCATGACCATACTCAGGTTGTTGTCCCTAAACACAAGGAACATCCTGAGGTCAGCCTCTACCAGATCTATATCCCCTTGGTGTAGAAAAAACATACTACCCCTACTGATGAAATAGCCTCACTAGAAACTACTACTGAGGCTAACACTGAGCCTATCCACCTCCACTAAAATGGGCTCAAGGAACTACTGGGCCCTGGCTCTAGTGATGGCCAGGAACCCCACAACCAAAACACCCTATCACAAATACACCATGAAAATAATGAAAACCACTGGCACTAGAAGGCTAAAAAGGAAGCAGCTGAGGTCGAATCCTTGCTTTTAAAAACCTTGAGGGTCATGGTGCTTGAGACCTTCCACTAAAAACTCTTCCCCTATAAGAACCTTACTAGTTTCATTCCCACGAAAAACCTCCTCATGAGTGAATTTTCTCAATCAACTATGAATTCTTATGAACCTTTATATATTTTGGTGATTTAAAAAGAGTTATTTCATACTATATAGAAGGACAAAGGGCCTCCTCAAGATTTCTCACACGAGAAAACTCATCTAGAAAAGATATGGGAAAAAATGAATAAGGTCCTTTAACTTGATTCCTAGCTTTCGTACTGACATGATCCCCTACTGAAAAGAAAGAATCTACTTCCTCTTTACCATATTCATGGTGGATGAAAGGAACTCTACCTAGAACTCCTTCTGAAATTTAACCCACAAAAAATCTACCTCCTTCTGATATCCAAGATACAACATCCCCCACTGACACGTAGATCCTCACATCTGACTATCTAGAAAAGCGACCCAGAACTCCATCGAGGCTAGGATCAAACTGAAAGCGATCTTGGGCTCTTCTATCTGGCTCTATGTCTACACATCTGAAACAATACCTATGTAAATTTACAAAGTTTCCCACTAGAAAGTAGGCAATGTCCTCTACCACTGACCATCCTCCTCAACCAGATTAACCCTACAGTGATCAACCAGACTAGCCTTCTAAACCTCAACACATCTAAACCACACACACCTGGGCCTCCCAACACATCCCACCCACACATACCTGGGCCTCACAACACATCCCCCGCACACACACACCTCAGCCTCACAACACATCTCGCTTGCACACACCTGAGACTCACAATAGATCACATCTCATACCAAAGACACTTGGGATATCACATCACAACTCATCCCAAAAACACCTAGGACTTCACTTCACAACTCACCCGGAATACAACTAGGAAACCACATCACAACTCATCTTGAAGACACATGGGATACCACATCTCATTATCTAATGCACTAAAATAATTTCATCCATCACAGCTTGGGTAATACCTACCTATCCTGGAATAGGGAATATGGAAGAGCGGGTGGCCAACCATCTATCCTCCCACTGGGATTCTGGGAATGACACCCCCTGTGTGACTATGCAGGTGTTCAGAACATAGTGCTCAATGTGGATGGGGTGCATATATAAATCACAAGAATAGACAAGTATATAAATATATAGTATCAAAAATCCAAGCCCAGCCTATGGGTTCTCAAGAAAACAACCAACTCAGAAGACCGTCACCATTTCTTCCACCTCTAAATGCATAACACCACACATCAAACCACAAACCTCATTCCACACTCCCATCCAAACTCATTTAATTCATTCCATTCTTTCTATTATTTTGTATCAACCATACTTAAACACAAAACCTATCATTTAATTTTACATTAACCATTTTCATACCATTATCCAAACCAACCCATACAATTTAAAAAAATTATTAAAAAATTATTTATTCATTTCATCACTACTCGGGCATCTAATACAAAGAAACCACATTCCACAAATATCTCAGCATTCCATCACCTTGCTGCCCCAAAATCACGACCCACAAGCTATCACCTCACCCCCCAAAAAGAACAGCCAATAAACCACCTTTTCACTGCCCCAAAATCATGGCCAACAAACCACATATTGCACCGCACCCCAACCACACATCTTCATCCCACAAGCATATCCAAACAACACAACACATGAAGAGCAATTTACAGATTCATAAAGGGTATTTTATCAAATTCCACTTTAATTTAGGGGTGTTAGCACACAAACCAAAATCTTGGGTCAACCATTTCATTAACCAAGTATAAGTAATTAACAAATTACCATTTAGGGTGATATCATAACAATAAAATCCAAAGAAAAAATCATAGTAGATATATCCAGTGAAAAAAAATCCCCAAATGACCACAGTTTTTAGCAGGGCATCAAGCTCAAACAATCACAATATCAAAAATAACATTGAAGCTATAAAATCATGAAAATAAAACCCCATTTCCCCCCTCAATTCATCTAACCAATTATTTATCTTTGATAAAACCGAAACAACCATAATACTTATATGAAGAAAATAATACAAATACCAAATGATACATGATAACAAGAAATGAGGAAATCCCTACCTTAAAGAAGGATTCCAACTCACTATACACTATAGGGTGAAGAAGAATGCCCATGAACCACAAACACACCACCCGAACCATGAATAAACCTATACCACGCCAAGGACCCATCCAAACAAAATTTAAATACACCCCAAACAAAAGAAACACCACTGTAGTGGATACTTGAAAGAATAATGGACGAAAATAGAGGATAATGAGAGGAGAACTCTCCATGGATTGAAGACAGATCACCAACGAACAACCATCAAGATATACATATCAAAGAGGGATGGAAAGGGATTGAAAAACACCTCGGGGTTCCAATGGGTTTCCCATGAAGATAAGAAGAAGAAAAAATGGTGGAATGTTTCATAATTTGGACAAAATGAATTTTATAAATCTACAATGTATCGGGGGATTGCACAACGTGTAAACCCATTTCATTTTATCTAATCCCTGAGGTTTGGTTTCTATCAAAAAAATCATCATCTATTCATTTTATTATTTATTTTTAAACCCTGATAAGTTACACATCATGAAAATCTATTTCACATCATGAAAATTTTCACGACATGAAATTATCCCATGGATAAGTCGTAAAACCAACTTTCACATCTTGTAATCCACTTACATGACATAGAATTCATGCAACAGTTCTGTTCCACCTCCAAATCTCACAAGAACTCTCAAAACTTCCTCTGAACACCTCCAACAACCAAAACCAGAAATTTAACGGACCGAGAGGGAATAAAAAGTTATAGTAAGCACGTGTCTATCCAACAAGCAGTATGTACTACACATCAATCCCTTAGGAGGTACATTATCATGCATCTATCTCTCAAGAAGTATGAAATAATATATATGGACATCAGACACTAACATAAACAAGGATTCTCAAAAAGACATAAACATAAAAGTTCATGTAACATGCCACGCTCAAGTATCAATCATAGTCGAGTCATGTAAAAAAAATTATATGAAAGTGATTTACATGAACAAGAACCAAGAATACCAGAAATATCATCATAATCTATACTGATTAATTCATTCAATTAACATTTGTCTAGATTTTTATAATCCATAAATTTAGGTTCATGATTATCATAATGATTTGAACTGATTCTGATCATATATCATTTTGGACCAAAAGTCATTAACATGAAAAATAATTGATTGTAGTCCATGTGATTCTATTCTAAGGGATCACCTCAATTTACATATTATGCCAAGGTGTTTAACAGAACTGGTTATCAATTAACAATGAAAGAATAAAATTACACAATGTTATCAATTATCATTACAATTATAACTATTACCACTTCAATAATCATTTTTATAAAAATACCATTACACATATCATCCTATCTTTTTTTCATTAATCCTTTATATCAATTCTCAATTAAAAGTAGAATTACCACTTTTAAGCCATGTTATTTATTCTCATTCTAATAAACATAATTACCACAACCAACATCCATTTAATCACAGGGTTATAGGTTTATTCTACTCAGAATACAACCTAGTTTTATGGGTTGGAACACCCCTTGGTTGGCCTCAAGTCTAAGTCTCATTTCTAAGGTCTTGGTAGGGTTTATGGGAGGTTTAAACATATGAATTCTCATAAAGGAAGAAATTACTAATTTCATTTGGTCGTGTGCACGACATTCCATTGTGATCACACATATTGAATATACTATGATGAAATGAAACATATGAAAGGGAGTTGTTATAGACCACTTACCTTTTACCTAGGATTTTCTACTTTGAAGCTAAGGGATGGAACCTTCTTCCAAGTCCCTCTAAGCTCATCTAACCTATTCCTTTATCAACCAAACTCATTATAAAGCTTTGAGTCCCTAACTCATTCCAAACAAAAAAAATTAATTAACTATATCAATTTATAATTAATTAATTAAATAAATCCAAACATTGAATATTACTAATTAACTCATCAGGAATTTTATCATATCAAATATATGAGAAACAGGGTGCCATCTACTATTGATGAATCCATGGATTTAGGATATGTGGAAACCCTAATTAATTTTACAAAAACATCCGATAAAATTAATTTAGGTAAAAACCATTCAAAAAATTAAAATATAGTCCTACCTCAATAGATCGATGCATGAACATAGGTAAACTTCACCTTGGGATCCCCTATTTCTAGGATCATTGTAATTTTGGATTAAAACCATCAATTTTACCATCCTCAAATGAAATCATCATTTGAAATAAAATAAACATCTCCATATTTAGCAATAATAAGTGAGAAACAAAAAATAAGGGAGAAAGAAGAAGGAGGAAGACTTTACCTATTGAAACCAACAAATTGCTCCCAAAATCAACAAGAATGGTGGATAATTGAGGAATAGAAGGTTCAATTGAGGCCACCTTTTCATGCCCCATTCCACTCGAAAAACGCGGTCAACCCCTGGTGAAAATAGAAATGCCAGAAAACTTTCACAACATGAAACATGGTTTCAAATCATGAATCTTATGGTTAGCACTTGGGTTCCCTCTTTTCATTCTAAAAATCTCTAGTCACACCATGTAAACCCTTTTTACATCTTGAATTATATATTTATAATGTAATTTTTTTTCTATAACCCTATTTGTATGCCAAGACACTTGTTCCTCCTTTGGTGATTCCCTAAAACCATAGGACTTCCATCGAAGCATAAAACACATATAAAAAGGTCATCTTTGGACATTTAAACCCTTAGAAACTCATTCCATTTTCTATTTTTCAAAATAGCATGTATGACTAGGGAGAAAAATTCATACTCTTGCTAAAATTATCAACTGTCTGGATATGGGTACTTACAATATCCCCACCATAAAACTTCTCATATCTAAGAAGACTCAACGAGAATTTACCAGATGATCCGGACCTACACGGGTCACTAAACCATGCTCAAATCATCATGTTATACTCCAAAAAACTGAAAAAGATTCCATTGTGATACTCCAAAAATGATGTGCCTTATTCACCGAAACCCAAGCCACTACTCAAAACCAACACCATACCGCCAGACGATGATTCTAAAGCCCATATATTTATTAAACACCCACTAATACAAAAAAGTATTTATCACCTCACATTTTAAACATTAGTTATTTATAACCAACATGAAAAATATTTGAAAAAATCTTCTTCACATCGGTTATATAATAACTTATGTGAAATTTTATTTTTTTATTCATTTTCTACATTGATTACCTAGAAACTATTGTTGAATATTAGTTTTAGCATGTTGGTTTCAGGATAACCAATATTGAAGAATTATTTATAAAAACAGTTATTTGAAACCGATGTGAAAAAACTTCACGTCAGTTATTAAATAATTGATGTGATATACCTTTTGAAATTTTATTAAAAGTCGGGTAGACTCATTTTTATTTCATTATTTCTTAAAACAGATCTCTCATTTCTCTCACATAGAATCCCTAACCCACATTTCTTTGATCTGGTGGAATCTAATCTTTCATTAACATCTTCATACACCCTCATGTTTCGTCGGATAAATTTTTACGCATTCAAAGATATCACTTATCATCTCTCAAGTAAGCCTCAAACTTTATCAATCCCCTCTTAGTTGATCGACCCATGGATTATTCCTTGAAAAATTGATTATATGTAATGATTTTTACATTTTTAGGGTTTGAGTTTTATTTTATTCATTTATCATATTATTGGAAACCTTGATTTTTTGAAACTCTAGGTTTATTTCCCTATTACCTCATGATTTTAGTTGAAGAATCATTTTCTTTGAAGCCCTATCCATTCCCAGGATAAATCTTGGGTTTGGATATCACATCCTATTTTATTAATTTTTATTTCCCACTTTATTGGTCAAATTAACCACTTTATGATTTATTATGTTTTCTATATAAATTTATTATGCATTCCATTTTATAAATCTAATATGTTTCCAATGTTTTTAGGCATCTATTTAGTTTTAGTTTCCTTTTTAATGAGTTGAAACTGATATTTTTTATTTATTGTATATTTTATTCTATATTATATATATTCTATAACATTATTTTTTTTATTAATTGATTTTTTTCGGTAATCAGATATTTTATTTAAATCTATTTGGAAAATATGATTTGTTTTAGTCATATGTAGCACACACTTTGGGGAAGAAATAAGGTTTTTCCTATATTTCAAGTGAAAATTTTAAAACCATGGATTGATATATATAATTATCTAAAATATTATCATATGAGAACCAATCATAGGTTACATAAATCCAAAAAATCTTATAGGTAAGGAGGTATGAATCCAGTCTTTTGGATTTAAGTGATATTGTAATTTTAGTTTTATATTACTGTCAACTTCACAGTCTTGGTCTAACATAATTTTAATAATCACATTGCTAATTTAAAAAATCACATAATTAGGAATTTTTACTGCTTTGATATATCCACTTTTTAAAAAGACTCTTAGTATAATAATTCATTATTACAAAATAATCAACCATTATTATATTCATCAACGTTAAGCTTCTTAATAATCATAGTAAACATAAATAAAGAAACATCAAGGGAATGTATAATAATTTTCAAATGAATCACTCCTTGGTGAAACATGAATATGAAATTTTCTTTATTCCATACAAATTCACTTTGGGTAACCAATAGTTTCACAATAACACATATATTAGGGTATTTAACAAAGTATTTTCTTTAGTTTGGTTAGATATAATATTTTACCTCCTATTACTTAACAAAATTGATCCCTTTGTTAAATAAGATCTATCTTTTCATTAGAAAAAAAATATAATAATCAAATATAAGAGTGATATTTATAGGAAATTAGATAATACAATGTTAATATTTTCATATAAAATTTGTAATTATTCACTAATATTTGTGTTTGAAATTTCATTAGAGTTACTGTTAATGAAATAAATTTTTTCTTAGGGAGAGTCTTAACTTCAACCTCTATCTTGTTTTTCTTAAAACTAATACATCTTAAAATACTTATTTAATAATATATTATCTTAAATAACTTAATTATATCAACTAATGATCCTATATTATTTTTAATTTTTTTTTACTTTCAATCCAGTGAAATCGTTATATAATATTTCCAGAAATTTAGTCCCTCTTCAAAGGCTTTCATTTATTCTTTTTTTTTCAGTAAGACTCTCTTTTACACTCTAGTGATTTAAACTTATTTCCTTTATTTTATATTTTATTCTATAATCATTCCAATTAAAATTTAATTCCATATCAAATTTTATTAAATTCATTAACATTATATTCACTATCAATGAAAATCATAGCAACATTTTACTGATGAATAAAACCACAAGTGAGTCTTCTTGATTATCATTGAAATACTATATTATTCCCCCTTATAACTCACTTTTATCACCACAATATTATTTTGAAAAGATATATATTTTTGATATTTTTTATAGATAATAATGATTCAATTTGAATTAATTCACTTCGAATAAGTGATGATTATAAGGAAGGTGTTGATGCTTTTTTGGAATTTTAAAATGGAATATTCTAAAAAAGGACATTTTTTTCATTCCATCCATGAAATGTTAAAATATATAGAAGTTGAATAGAAGATACATCAAAGATCATTTAATTTTTTTTATGATTTTAATCTGAGTTACAACCTTTGGATTTGGCATGGTGAAACTGGAAATAATTTCAGATTTATTGATGATGATGCTTTACAAGATGATAAATCTAATCAAATTGACGAAATGATTCATAATATTTAAGTGGAGGAAATTGAGAGAGAACAAAAAATTGATTGTCTATATAGTGATGTTGAAAACCCATTATATCTAAGTTGTATGGAATTTATGGTTTTATTAGTTATTTTAATATTGATTTTCTTTAAGAAAAAACATGGATGCATTGATAAGATTTTTAAAGAGATGATACAATTGTTAAAAGGCATTCTTCCTAAAGAAAATTATCTTCCAGATTCACATTATAAAGTGAAGAAAATATTATGTTCAATGGGATTGGGGTATAATAAAAGACATGCATTTCCAAATGACTATGTGTTGTATAGGAATGAATATGAATTTATTTCAGAGTTTCATAAATGTGGGATGTCATGATATAAGTTAAAAGAAAAATAAAAGGCTGATTTAACAGTTATAGAGACCCATGATAAGGAATTTTGGTATCTTCATATATTTTCTCATTTTAAAATTTTATTTTCAAAATAAAATGATGCAAAAAAGTAAAGATGAAATATAGATGAGTAGATATGTGATAGAAAATTACAACATCTATCTGATTATACACAGAGGAAGAAAATTGATCAACAATTTCCTAAATTTGAAAATGAAGTTAGAAATCTTAGATTTGGAGTTTTCTTGAATGGAATGAATCCATATGGAAACCTTGGTATCACACATAGGTAAGTTCATGTTTTATTGTTAATTTAAAACTTTTCTCCTGAATTTTGTATGAAGAAAAAATATGTGATGTTGAGTTTAATGAGCTCTGGACCAAAACAACCTAAGAATGATTTTGATTTTTTCCTGTCACCATTATTTGAAACTTTTAGGGGATGAAGGTATTAGGGAGTATGATTATTATAAAATGGAATATTTTAAACTGCATGTAATAATTATGTTTACTATAAATAAATTCCCAGTATATGGAAATTTGTCTATATATATTGTTAAGGGGTATAAATATTGTCTAATTTGTGAAAAAAAGTCTTCATATTAACAACCACAACATGGGAGAAAAATAGTATACATTGGTCATAGATGATTTTTTTTCTATGGATCATTATTATAGAAGATTAAAAAAGGATTTCAATGGCTCGCAAGAATATGATATTTTTCCAAAAACCTTGTCCATCGATCAGTATTTTAAGAGGGTGAAAAACATTGATGTGACATTTATAATGACATAAAAAATCATATAATGATAGAATTATTTGGAATAAATGTTTAATATTTTTTGAGCTACCATATTAGAGATATTATGAGGTCAAACAAAACATTGATTTCATAAAGGTAGAGAAGAATATCTATGATGGATTGATTGTATCATTGTTAGATATTAAAGGAAAGACCAAAGATGGGTTGAATTCAAGATTTTAATTACTCTCAAAGGGAATACATGTGTAGTTAGCTCCCATTTCATATGGAAGGAAAACATTTTTACCCCTGAATTTTCATACATTATCCATGAGGGGGGGGGAGATTTTCTTTTGTCAGTATATTCATGATATAAAAATTCCTCATGGTTATTCTATAAATGAAAATAATTTTGTTTCTTTAAAGGAATTAAATTTGACATGTATAAAATCACATGACTATCACATCATGATGCAAAATATCCTACTGGTTTCATTGTGTGGAATATTTCCTATCTAGATTAGAATGGATATCATAAAATTGAGTTATTTTATCAATTAAATTTTTCATAAGATTATTTATCTAAATTCTTTGAAAAATTTAGAAAATGAAGTGTATTCTATACTTTGTCAATTGAAGATGTATTTTTCTCTATCTTTTTTTGATGTCATAGTGTATTTAATGGTTTATTTAGTGTAAGAAATAAAGTTTTTCAGAATTGTATATCTATATTTCATGTATCCTTTTGAAAAGTATATGAAGATATTGAATTGTATTTTAAGAATCCATATCAACATGAAGAATCTCTTTTTTAGAAGCATATTTTTGAGGAGTTTGAAGAGTTTTGTATAAGCTACTTATCTATAGTGGATCACATCGGTTTTCCAACATCTCTCTATGAAAGATTCAATTATGGGTGAAAGGGGATCCATGGATTGAAAGTAAAATCATTGATAGGTGAACAGATAAAAAAGGTAAATTTATACCTCTTGGAAAACATAAATGATTCTCATCCATATATAAATTTTCATAATAATGTGTTGAAACCATTTTATCCAAAGAAGAATGATATGTGGATTTTGAATGAGCATAAGAAAACTTTTTTGTCCCGATTTAAAGAGAATGTTCTTGGTAGATCAGATGCATAGGAAACATTGAGATGGTTAGTGGGTGGTAAAATTTTATATTTTATAACACAATACAAGTATGAAATTAATGGCTATACATTTCATACGAAAGATCTGGAAAACATAAGATCAATTTAGAATAGTAGTGTATTGGTGTACATAGAAGCAATGCATTTTTTTGAGTGATAAAAACAAATACCCAATCTCTGCATCAATTTCATATTATGGAGTCATTAAAGAAATATTGGAGGTTGATTGCATTAAATTTAAAATTTCAATGTTTAACTAAAAATGGTTTTTCGGTAACAATTGTGTCAAACATGATGAATTTATAATGAAATTATTTAATCTAAATAGATTGGAGTATATAGTTGATCCTTTAATCATGGAAACACATGAAAAACAAATTTTTAGTGTTATTGATCAATTCTATATGCAGTGGTATATTGTTTTAGGAGGATAAAATAGAATATTGGTGATGATAAACTTGGTAAAGATGTTGATTAATGTGAGATCCCTACAACTATGGAAATATTAATAGATAATATTGATGAGCACGTATTAGAAATGATTTTTCCCATATAGAAATATCATGGCGAAGGAATATAGAAAAAAATTCCTCTATTACATTCTCAATACTATAGGTAACATATGTTTATTTCTGGTTTACTTTTTAAAATATCATAAAATTTTATACATTTTAGTTTTGTTTTATTTATTAAAACATCTATTATAACTAGTAAGTTAAATTATTTTTTTATATTAGTTTAGTTTTTTTAGTTTACCATGTTTACCATTAGGTAAATTATGTATTTATTTATTTTTTTGAAAAATAATTATTTTAATTATAATATGTTAAGTAAAAAAAATATTTTATAAATGAGTATATTTAAATAAATATTATTTTTGGTGTAAAAATTATTTATTAGGTTGGAGCATTTTTACTATTCACATACCATTTTTTTATTTTTTTTCATTCTTTTATGTTTTTTTATCTCCCATTAATGGTGTTAGAATTTTAGTTAAATATTTTAACAAATATGAATAAAAATTTAGCCATTTTATTTTCATTTTTTTGGATCATTTTTAATATATTCAAAGAATATTAATTTTGGTGTAAAAATGGTGTTATACATTAGAGGAGTTTTAATATTCACTCACCATTTTTGGATTTTTTTTTCATTATTTTATGTCATTTCATCGCTCATGAATGTCTTTAGAATTTTATTTATATTTAAAAAATATGAATAAAAATGTGTTTAGTTTAGTTTACTTTTTGTTTGATAATTTTTCATTTTTCATTTACATTTGTATGTAATAGTTGGATTTTTATATTTGTGTACTAATTGTTTGTTTCATTGATTTATAGGATAATGAAAAATAAAAAATCTGATCCACCACATACTTATAGAGAGTATTATACACATACCTCTAGGGAGTCACGTACACATGATCTTGACGATGAGTCTCCTCATCGTTGTTTATAAGAGATATCTACTTCCATTGGGGAAAAATAGTTTGAGGATTGGTAAATATGGCAGTACACATTTATAAAAATTATTAGTTGTTGGTATCAAGGACCAGAGGATACTAGTAGAATTTTAAGATAATGATATTCCAAGTGGTATAAATTAAAAATAATTCAAGACTTTCATTGCAGTGCAGGATAAAAGAAAACTTAGTATTTTGATTGATGATTTGAGAAGTGTTGAAAAAATAAAAATATCTCACTTATAGGAGATCATTTTAGTAAGCTCTTGTTATTATTTTAATTATAAAGAAATGTTTATAGTAATATATTTTGCCACTTCTTATCAGATAATATATGATATACCTGATACTGGAAGAGTCAGGATGAAATGTTTATCATTTTCTATTATGTAGTGAGGATATTTTAAATCAACTATTACATCAGATTTCATTTTTGGTCATAGAAAACATCATAATCCATGTGATATATATCAATTTATGGAATAAGATACATGAAATTAATTTTTTGAAAGTATACAATGAGAATAATTTTTTGTATGTGAAATCTTACCTTTTAGTGTTTTTTTAAATTAATGATCATATTAATAATTTCTTTATTTTTAATTTACAGAAATCAATGAGATTTCATCAGGAGATCCAATATAGAAATGTATACCCTCGTACTTTATCTTGGGGAGGGCATACATTATTGGGATAACACATTATTGCTGAAAATTTTCAAAAATTGGGAGTTGAGTCTTCATGCTCCACATAGGTTTACCCCCCACTATACATGGAAAATGAAAGAGGGCTCAGATGAGAAAAAATGGACAATATCATATAGAAGAGTCAAGGGTTGTATCTAATAAGATTGTAAGGTGTTTATTTATTTATTTAATTTAAATAAATTATTTATATATTGAAATTATATATATATTTTTTCAAATATTCTATACATAAATCTCATCTCTTGATGATCCAAGCACACATGGTGTCTTCATAACTAATGATAGGAAGGATATTTTAGTTGCAACAATGGGAAAGCCCAAACACCTGATTTTTTACAAGGATACAAGATAGGTGTATTGGTAAAAAAGTGTTTCAACATTTTGAATATTTTCCAATGAAATGTTATTATAAAAAATAGAATATTTGGAAGAAATAGTTCAGGTTATGTATTATACAATGGAGGATGGGATCAGAGTTACTATACAGTCGATGTTTGCAGACATGGAAAAACAGTTTCAGGCTGCTAATCCCACTCATCTACCTTTACTTGCTGATCCCACTACTACTAAATATCGCACTCCACCACTACCTATAGACCCCAATCCTCCTAGTTATCCTACTACTACAACCCTCCTCTTTATCTTCCCAATTATTTTGAGTTATATGTTGATGATCTTAGGCATCATATTGTTTAATATAGGATGATATATTATATTGGTGATAAAATTCATGATAAAAATATAGGGATAAATAATCAAAGGGTCATTATATATGATATTATAGATAGATCAAAAGGAATATCAATTACTATATATGAGGTTAGTACAATTGGACAAAGTTTCGTCCATTTATTAGTTTTTTCATCTAGATTTTTTTGACAGATTACCATAGAGGTTTGTGTATATTATATCCTTTATTTCATTTTGCTATTAATTTTTATTAACATTTTAAATTTTATATATTTATCTATTTTTTATAGGAATACTTTAAAGGTAAATAAATACCATATAGACAACAACAAATGAAAAGTGTTGCGACTTCAAGTACAACTTATACTAGTCTTTATAGATTGTAAACATATTCAAAATAATTGTTGGATGATTATGAGAATCCAATGGAAACTAGAATTAATGGGTGTGCAATGACTATAGAACTTTTAAAGAAATATATCATGGGGATTATAAATAGAGGTTATTTTGGCATTAAAATAATGCATATTTTTTTCCATGTAAGTCGATTAACATAAATCATTCTGTTATTTAAATGTATTGAATATTTATACTTTTTTTGTATCAGGTATCTTTAAAAAATTTTGTCTTAGCATAACATGAAAATAGTATATGATTTTATGGTCCCTCAATTTATTTATCCTACTGCGAGGATAATTACTGATGAAAAAAGAATGGTTTATATTTCTAAAAGACTTAAAAATAACAAAATTATTTAGCAATGGATGCTTCCTTATCATTAAGAGTATGAAATATATATGTCAAATGTTATATATCTCTTAATAGAATAACCACTAACATTATATTTTCTTATATATAAGTGTTTATTGGATGTTAGATATTTTCTTCAAAGGGGGAAGATACATTACTGGCTATATTCTCTATCCATGATAAAGTGGTAGAAAATTTTATGATTTTATTGAATACATAAGTTTGAATATTTTTATACTTGTATATATTAAATGAAATTTAAATTCATTTTATTTATGTTATTATAAAATAGGGCATGGAATTTATTTAGAGATTTTAAAATAAATAATAGCTCCAAAATCAAATATGTAAAAGAAATGGTGACTTTTCATTTATAATTACTAATTTTTGGTTGTATTAATTAAAATGCGATTTTGAATTGAAAAATTATTTTATAAAGAAATGTAATAAAAAAGGAGTGAAGTAATATGCATAATATATTTTAAGATTTATTTTTGAAAAAATTTCAATTGAGATAGTTATGAAGTTCCATAAAGTTATATTTTTTTATAAAACGTTCCTTTAAATTTTCATTCATTTTATTCAGATTACTTGTCAAATGATTATTTTTATTTTTTATATTTTTTATGACCCTTGTACTTATACTGAACAAGAGTTGAGACACTTTCAAATTGAATGGGTGAATAATTTCATAGGTTTGATTGGGTTTTAGTTCATTTGTACTATACATTGTAAACTTGAAAATTCAAATTGTAAATGTTTTTATTATTCTTTATTATTTATATTATTTTTTCTATTCTTATGCTTGATATTCTGGTGTTCTTTTACTATTTATTTTATGCTATCTATTCTAGGAGGTGAATAAATAATAGAATTTTATTTAAAAAATATATACTTTTCACATTGTTTATTTTATAACTGCTGTGAAAAATGTAAATTTTTTTTACCACAATAGTTTTTAAAAAAAACTGACTTGGTAAACAATTTTTCACATCAGTTATAGAATAAAAAATATGAAAAAAACTTTTCATGTCATTTATTCCATAACCATTGTGAAAAAGAGTTTAATATGTTTTTTTTTTACAAAACAGATGTGGTAAATGTTGTTTTTACATTGTTCATGTCGGTTATAAAATAACCAATATGAAAAACTTCTACCAAAATGTATTTATAATGTCTATTTTTATTTACCTATGTTAATTTTTTACAACATATCCTTTAATAACATCTCTTACTAAATGATGTTAAAAACCTTAAAAAATGAGGTGATAATCCTATTTTTCATTAGTGACCACCATTTCACCTCCCATGTCACCAAATAGTTCATGGTGTTACCCACCATAGGAACCAACATTCCATGACTACACCTGAACCAGGGAATTCACCACCATCACTACCATATATCTAAAAACATCCCTAGTGGTCTAATGACCCGATCGACAAAGCTTCCATCCTAATTTGCTCAAACATAGAAAAAACACTAACTAGAGATGGTACCACCTCTTGTCTCTGATTCTGAGCCAAAAATGATGAGTACCCATTACCCATGCATAAGGATCTCATATTCCAACCTCTGAATGAAAGGTCCCAACTAAACCTCATAATACTACCATCATACATGAAATGAAATTCCAAAGACATGGTACCAACTTCCCATGATTTTTAGGTATTTATCCCCCAACAAGACCTTTAACACTTTTTATCACATGTTTCACCCCCTGAAATATGTCATGAAATATTTTTTCCCATGTTTCACCCCTAAAAAATGTCACAAAATTGGAATTCACCCCTTGAAGAAAGCAATAAAACTCATTCACCCCCTGAACTAAGTCAGGAATCATGGAACATCCCCCACTGAAAAATATAGGAATTGGTGGATTACCCCATGAATCACCCAATGATTATACCAAAACATTCCAAGACCAATGTCAACATACTGAATTTATCCATTGTCTCATCCAAATTCCAAATCTGGTATTTTCACATGACTATATAATTCATACTTAATAACTTTTATGTGATCAAATGCCACCCCGACCATCTAATGGCTGATTCAACCAATACAAAGACCCTTCTCTCACAAGGATCACATACCACTATCCTATAGTTCTCTCCCCACCATATTGATTTCCACATAACACTCTATGAGTGAAACCCCAAATAGGACCTTTATCTAACAAGAAATACATTTCAGTAGCTAGGTGTATAGCCTATTCTCTCTCAACATACTTAGGAAGATTTCAAGATATTGGTCGTCTCTAAATTAGGAGTACACTAAGATGGTGCAGATGATTAACTTAAAAAATTATCAATTTATGATATCAATTCTACTATAAGGACATGTCAAATTCATTCAAATGTCTTTGTCCACCCTTCCCAGAAGCATTTAATTAAATCCCAGCCTCCTCGATTTAAGAGGGGCTTGTTCTCTACAACTCACAAATACCTCAAGAATCTCTTGCAAGTACCTATGAATCCGATTTTTTTGTAGAAATACCACCTCCACGCTATCTTAGTTCCACCACAAAGACCAAAATTATTACCAAAGGAAAAGAAATTGATACATTATACTAATCCAAACCATCAGTCTCACCATAATCATTGCTCGTCAACTTGATTTATCTAAAAATAATAGGAATTTACTCCCAAGACACCCATCCACATATCATAGAGGAATAAAATGGACATTAGGGGGGGTATATAAGAAAATATCCCATCATTAACAAATATAAATTAATAGAAATAACATAAAAAAGGTTCTTGAATAAATAGACGATAGAGAGAGAGATCCATCACCTTGAGAGTGAGATTCAAAAAGTTTGATATGAACTTCTTGAGAGCTTGGGTACACCTTTATATGACTATAGATAGGGAGGAAATAGTATATACATGATGCAATGTTTTTTAGTGAATATAAATTGGGTATTGGGAAGGTTTATGTGTGAAAATAGAGGGGAGTTCTTAATTATTTTGTGAACTTAGAGTTTGGACTCTATATAATAATTTAACCAAAAAAACCTTCACATGTTTTTCCTATGTTTTCTTCCAAATAGAGGTTGTATTAAATATTTTATAAGGATAAGGGATGAACTTATTAAAATATTACCCTTGTTGGTGTGGAAGTGAGTCATGTCCTTAAAGAAATGTTTTTAAAACCTTAAAATATATTATAGGTTTTGGAAGATTCATAAAGGCTTTATAAAATTAATAAAATAAACTTAAAATAACATTATTTTAAAAGGTAAACATATTTTTTTTCATTGATACCATTTATATTATTTATTACATTATTATTTGGGTCATTATGATGTCTAAATACCCACTATATATTTATACCGTATTTAATTTTTACCCAAAAATTCAGCTGTATTGGAAAATTATGAAGAATTAACTGTTGGATAATTTTAAAATTATGATTCCAAAAATAATATTTTTTTTAACCAAATAATTTTCTAAATATGTGAAATTTCACTTTTAAAATAGAATAGACATTTATTGATAAATTCTTGGTTTTTGAAAATAATAGTTTTCAAGCCCTTATAGAAATTACATTTGACTTCATAAAATATATATGATAATTTATATATAATAAAAAATATATAATAATAATATTTTATTAAAATATTATTTATTTAAAAAATACATTAATTCATCAAAATAAATGCCTTAATTGAATTTTAATTTTACCTAAAAATATTTTTGTATAAATATAACAAAATAAAAATCATTTATAAAGTAGTAATAATAAGAAGTAAATATAAAAATTAGTCTATTTAATATTTAATATAAATATTCATATTCTTATGTTTTTGATACATATCCCTTTATTACACTAGAAAAGTTCCTAAGGGTAAGGTTCATTATGGTGAGACTTTCATAGGGTGGTTCGACGTACATGGTCTGGGTCATGATCTTGATGAGCTTAAACTTCTCCCATAAATAGTTCCCTCATGCTTTATTTATTGGATATATTCTTGGGATTGGTAAATGTAAAATACCAGTGATGTTATATCCCTTTGAATCTCAGATAAATGGGATTCATAGGGTATGGTCCTACTAGTTGAGTCCATCACTTCATTGTCTGTGCCAATTGGATTTTTCAAAAACCTATATTCATACTAATCATATGATTACTGTTAAAAAAATATTATCAATGGTAATGATGATTAATGGTCTTTTAAATCTAATAAAATATAATAAAACCAAATAAGTTTATGTTTTTCAATAACCATAATACATAATAAGACATTTAATTCAACCAAAAACAGAATGTTATTATAATAGTTTGGTTCGTTACAATACTCCGTCCTTAAAAAATTTCACCCTCAAAATTTTGATTTCACACACTAAAAAAGATGAGGGTAACTCTGTTTATCACCTCCTCCAGTTCCCACGTTTCTTATTCCAAATTTTGGTTTCTCCATAGAACTTTGACCAAGTGCATTATATTATTTTGTAGAACATTGTCTCTAAGATCTAAGATCTCCACCGACTACTCCTCATATGAAATATCATTCTCCAATGATACCACCCATGGATTCATTACATGTGAGGGGTCTAGTATGTACTCCATCAAGAGGGATACATGAAATACATCTTGTACTTGAGATAGTTTAGGTGATAGTTCTAGTTGATAGTCTACCAATATCATGTGATCAAGGATCTCAAAAGGACCAATGTGTCTTGGAATAAGATTTCCATTTTTACCAAATCTCATGAATTTCTTCCATTGAGATATACAGATAAATTCCCAATGTACAAACTCAAACTCTAGGTCTTTTCAAATATTTTCATCAAATATTTTTTCAACTCTCAGTAGCCTTGATGCGCTACTAAATGGCCTTGAACTTTTCAACCATTTCCTCAACCATTTCAGGACCAATCCATTTGTGTTTCCCAACTTCATCCCAACAAGATTACATTATACACCTCTTCCCATAAAGGGATTAATAGGGATCCATTTGGATACTTTATTGGAAATTTTTATTTTATGAGAACTTGACCATAGGAATATGTTTATCTCATCCTCTTTTGAATTCAATTAAGAATGATATCAATATGTACTCAAGTGTCTAGATAGTCCACTCATATTGGCCATCAGTTTGAGGGTGATAAGTCATGATAAAGTTCAACTCAATATTGAGAGTATATTGGAGACTCTTCTAGAATATATAGTTAAATATTAGGTCTCGAATATATACAATCGATAGTGGTGTTCCATGAAGCCTCACCACTTATCTAATGTATATCATTGAAAGTTGATCGAGTCAGAAGTCCAGTCGAATTACAATGAAGTTATAAGTTTTATTTAAGACGATCCACCACAACCCATATAGCATTATTTCATGTTTATGTATTAGGAATACCTATGACAAATTCGATGGAGATGTTTTCCAATTTTCATGTACGTATCAGTATTACTTTCATCATCCCACTAGATTTTTTCCTTTCCGCCTTCACTTGTGGACATACAAGACATATTAATTTATATTACACAATATGATTCTTCAAATTGTACCAAAAATAGTTCTCTCATAGATCTCTATACATATTCATGCTTCTAGGATGGATAGAGAAGGTAGATCTATGTGAATCATCCAACAAATCCTTCTTTAACTTAGGATTTGATGGTACATGTAGTCATAACCCAAATCTCACAACTCCTTCATTAATATCAAACTCTGAGGATTTCCCTTTTCTTATAGATTATAAATTCTTTTGGATTCCCACATCATCTATTTTAGAATCATTTAAACTCTCTAAAAGGGATGGTTAAGAAATAATTTTTTAAAGTATTAATGATATTCCTTCTCTATGATTCCAATTCCCATCCTTTTTAAGTCTAAGAGTTTTCAATCCTTCCCTATTCTCATTAATGATAAAATTATTGGATATTTTCTACTTAAAACATCTAACACTTTATTTTATTTCCCAGGATGGTAGTATATTGAGAATACATAGTCATTGATCAGCTCTAACCATCTTCATTAGTGAATATCCATCTCTTTCTATGTGAATATATACTTAAGGCCCTTATGATCTATATATATTTAACACTTATCCCAAAAGAAATAATTCCACCATATTTTCAATGAGAATATCACTACAGGAAACTCTATATCATGTGTTTGGTAGTTGTGTTCATGAATTTTCAATTGGCTTTAATTAGTGGATAAAAAATTTTCATTCTGCATTAATACACAACCTAATACCTTATTTGAAGAATTATTGTATATGATGAAAAGTTTCCCACTTTTTGTTAGCATAAGTAAAGGTGTAGTGGTCATCCTATTTTTTAACTCCTTAAATTTCTATTCATATTCATTTTTTCTAAAAAAACATGAATCCCTTCTATGTTAGCTTGGTATGGGGTTTGATAATCATGAGAAATATATATCAAATCGACGATAGTTCCCAACTAATACAAGGAAACTATGAATTTACTTAATAGATTTTGGAATCATCCATCCTTCAATTACTTATGTATTTGAAGGGTCCATAGATATCCCATTTCTTATGATAATATACCCCAAGAATGATAATTCCTTCAACCATAAATCACATTTATTTTATATTGTATAAACTTCTCCTTTCGTAAGGTTTTTAGCATAGTGCTCAGATTCTCCTTAGCCTCCTAATTTCTTTTGGTGTATTTTAGAATATAATCTATAAAGGCTGCCAAAAATTTATCGAAACAATCTCTAAGGACTCTATTTATCATTTCCATGAATATTTTAAGAGAATTTGTGAGTCCAATGGCATTACTATGAACTCAAAGTACCCGTACCTTGTTTAGAAAGCAGTCTTGGGGATATACTCCTTCTTCACCCTAACATGGTAATATCTCGACCACAGATCCACCTTGGAGAATTATTAGGTTCCACGTAGTTGATTGAACAAGTCATCAATCTATGGTAGAGGATACTTTTTATTTATCATGATCATGTTTAGCTTACAATAATCAATGAAAAGTTACATTGACCCATCCTTATTCTTGAAGAAGAGTATTGGTGAACCCTATGGTAAATTACTCTGGTGAATGATTCCTTTATCCATATTATCCTATAGTTGTTTCTTAAAATTCTAATGTTCCACAAAAACCATTATATATGGATTCTTGGATAATGGTAATTCCCCAAGTATAATCTTGTTTGAATATTCAACCTCTCAGCTAGGAGGAAGACTAGAAAATTATTTTGGAATCATTTTAGTGTATTCCATCACAGTGTGTATGTCTTCAAGGATGATTCATTCCTTAGAATCAATCATTTGAGCTAGATATTCTTTATTGCAGGGAAATAATACCCATACTTGAGATGTTGGTGTAAAGAAGATTCATCCTACTCCTTGAACTTGTATAGAATCATAGGATGATTCACAATACAATGAGTGATTTCCATCTTGTGGCAATTTATGTTGGATCTATATAGGGAAAGTCAATCCATACCTACAATTGCATCAAATTATACTAAATAGAGACTCATATTATTTATAGTAAGAACATTTTCACAAACATCAACATGTGATACATAATCATAGAGGGTTTAACTGGTGATATAAAACCATTTTAGGTGGTGAATCGATGTTCTTAGAAAACTTACAAGATATTCTAATAGGGTATGAATTAAAATACAACATGACATACACTAATATAGAGTAAAGGTGACACGTACTTTAGTCACCATGATCCATCTCAACATAGTAATTGGATTGTTACCTTAATCTTTAGATTTTTTTATTCTCATCATGCTTTTAATCCTTCATCATAGAGATTTGTCTTGGATAATTCTCTACTTCTCCACATTTATGACCTAAAAATGTATATGGTGCCTTTTATTGAACTTTGTTTCCATCCATCACATTATCCATTTTCCATGGAAATTGGATAATTTATTTTCTATATCTCTACACATAAAACATATCCCAATCCCTTTGTGACATTTCCCTTATTGCCTCCCTCCACACTTTTTTCACAAAAGAAATTTGGTCTTCTTTCCCTTATCATTTTTATCAGATGAAATTACTTGAGATTTCATCTTCCTCTTGCTTTAGGCCTTTAGAGATTCAAATAAGTTCCAATTGTAAATTAAAATTTTTTTATCTAGTTTTTCATAATCACAATATGTCCTACTTGAGCTCACATCCAGTTGGGCATCTTATTTGGGAATTCATCACATTTTTCTTTACATTGCTTGTTTACTCAGTTCCTCTTATTTTCGTCCATTGGATAAAGGGAAAATTGAGGATGAGTATTTTTAAAATATTAAACAAATAAAAGGTAACCCAATAACATTGAATCTATAACTTAAAAATTAAATTTATTTCCTAAACGTATGAATTTCAAGGATTCAATATATGTTAACCATGATCTATTTCCTAACATAGACACTTAAGGGAATTTTTTTGTGTTCCCTTAATAATGGATCATAATGAGCTTGTGAATTTACCAAATAATATCCCCAAAGAGTGTCAAACTAGGTGTGAAATAATTCCTTTTGTCATGCACCAGTTTCTAGTCGAGTCGATCTTAATGCAGTGTTTTTGGGTTTTACCCATATATACATCTGTTACAGAGCCACATCCACTTGTAGTATCTAAAAAAGGATGTATTTTTCTGGGAAACATATAATCTAAATTTTTTCCAAAATTTAGGGATTTATTCTTATGTTTAGTATTATCTCTAAGGATTTTATTGAGTTTTATAATCCTAATCCCAAAAATAACTAAACATTTATTCGATACCAACCATGACAACCCTACTCTTTATTGTACTTTAATTCATGATTTGTTATATAATAATATGCATAAAACAACCTAGATGATCAAGAATTAGAGTTTCTTTGATAATTAGGTACATTACATAACAACTTAAAATAAGGAGTACATCATATTCATTGAAAACCTCCTTAACATGCTCATATTATTCCCACATACTTAAAACTACAAGGGATAATGTGGGGACATATATTAGAAAGGGTGAGATATAAAGACCGATAAGGGAATAAATATGGGATAACATAAAGAAAGTATTACATGTTAGACAATAGGAATACCATTGGGGGGGTAAAGGGGTTTGAATCATAAACATGAAAAATGAGGTATGATATAACATGCTAACATACTTTCAACATGGGAAATGTTGAAAAAACTTAAATCATGGAATCATAAACATAGGTTAAGGATAAATGCTAATAAATAATGATGAAAAAAGTCCCATGATGGATTAGGTTCACTCCATAATACCTTGCATGATGTATCATGATACTAAAACGTTACCTAATGCATTAGAGTTCATAATGTTGGGTGTACCTATCACTTTCATTTCATTCACAAGCATAAGTGTGCCGCATAGAACATTAAACATGGAATCATTTATCATGAAATTTTATTCCAGGATCATGAAGGTTGAACAAATACATTTAATTACCCAATTAAAGAATTATAAGTTTATAAAAGTGAACACCCATGATAGGAAATGGGTATGGATATTCACTACACAATTGTCTTGGCATGGAATATCACGGTGAAATTTCAGCAGCATAACAGGGGCGTATAAATGTTTATGGTAGGGATTAATGAGATTTAAAGGGGTATATCACAATTTATACATAAAATGGAATGTAAGTGAGATATTTAAGAACATATGACAACATGAAAAAATAGAAATTAAGAGGTATAACATAAAATATGTGGTTGAATAAAAAGAAGAGAGGGAGATCCCTTACTAAATTTCAACAAGGTAACGACTTAGGTAAATGATATCATGAGAGTGGGTAAATGGAATATAATTATTATAAAATCAATTATAAACTAGAGGTATCATTATAAGTACATGAAATCATAACCAATTTAGATTAAAAAGGTTACTTATAAAGAGGGTGCTCGAATGGAAGCGATGAGAGTGAAATCTCTTACTAAATTTCGGCATGGTAACAGGTGTACATAAAGGTTCATGAGATATATTAATGAGAGTTAAATGGTGATATCATAATTTAGAAATAAAATTTATAGTAATGGGGATATTGAATAACATATCCCAATATGAACAAATAGAAATTAGGAGGCATAACATAAAAGAGGTTCTTTAATAAAAAGAAGAGAGGGAGATCCCTTACCTTGAGAGTCAGATTCTGAAAGTTTGGGAGGAACTTATTGAGAGCTTAGGATAACCATGGGAGGACACTATAGAGAGTAGGTAAGAATAAGGACATGATATAAGGTTTTTTAGTGAAGATAAATGGGTTATTGTGTAGATTTATATAGGAAAAGAGAGGGGGAGTTTTTTATTATTTCACAAACATTGTTTTTGGACTCTATATAAAAAAGTAACCAAAACCACAAAAATTACCATGTATTTTCCCATGGATTCTACCAAATAGGAGTGGTTTTAATTATTTTAAAATTACAGGTTATTAACTTATTAAAATATTACTCTTGCTGATGTGGAAGTGAGTCATGTCCTTAAAGAAATGATTTTTAAACCTTAAAATATATTATAGGTTATAGAGGATTCATAAAGGATTTATAAAATTAATAAAATAAACTTAAAAAAATTAATTTAAATGGGAAACATATATTTGTTTTTTTATACCATTTATATTATTCATTACATTGATTTTGGGTCATTATTATGTCATAATACACATCATATATTTATAGCATATTTATTTTTTACCTGAAAAATCGATTGTCTCATAAAATTATGAAAAATTAACCATTGAATAATTTTAACATTAAGATTCCAAAAATAATATCTATTTCAACCAAATAATTATATATAAATATATATATATGTTTTCAATTTTTTATTTTTAAAATAGAATCGACATTTATTAAGAAATGATGGGGTTTTGACAATAACTATTTTTGAACCCTTATAAAAATTATATTTGAATTCATCAAAAATATATGATCATTTATATATAATAAAAATTATTTAATAATAGTTTTTTATTAAAATAATATTTTTTTCAAAATTATAGAAATTCATCAAAATAAATTCCTTAATTGAATTTGAATATTACCCAAAAATGAAATTTGTGTTTAAACAATAAAAAATCAAAATAATTTATAAATTAGAAAAAATAAGACATAAATATAACCATTATTATATATAAAATATAATATACATGTTCATATTATTATAGTCTTGATACATATCCATTTATTACATGGATAAACACCCTAAGGGTAAGGTGAGTGATAATGAGACTTTCATGGGGTGGTTCGATGCACATGGTTTGGGTCATGATCTTGATGAGCTTGAAATTATATCATAAATGGTTTATATCATAATTTAGTTATTGGATATTAGTTTGGGACTTATCAAAAGAAAATTTTAGTGATATTATATCCCTCAGATGCTATGATAAATGGGATTCATAGGGAACAATCATACTTGTTGAGGCAATCACTTCCTTTATCTATGTCAATTGGATTTTTCAAAACCCTATATTAAACTAACTATATGATTATTGTTCAAAAACTATATTATCAATGGTAATTATGATTAATAGTATTTTAAATATTATAGGTTATAATAAAACCAAACAAGTGCATTTATTTTTTAAAACCATAATTCAAAATAAGAGATTTAATTCAAACACAAATAGAATCTTATTATGGAATTTCCTGTTATTTCATTCCTAAATGTACGGTCTACCAGATCCCAAAAATGTAAGACAAAATAAATAATTCTCTAATACCACTTTTTAACATCCCACTCGAGCACTCTATATAATCACTGGTCAAACCGGTTCACCGCATGACCTCAAACATGCCTCCCAGTATGCTAGAGTATACTGACTAGAAATAGGGGTGTAAGATGGTACAATGTGGAGAATATACCCCCTATATCAATGTTCATAATAACTAATAAATAACCAAATATAAAACATGAAAATAAATAATCAGGGTAATCATAAATGAATAAACATTAGTAACAATACATGAAATGCGGTAAAGGCTTGAACAACCATGTCATAGAAACCCAAAATGCCCACTAAGCCATTCAAAGATACATAAAAAAATAAAAGAAAACAAAAAACGGGGTCCATGACATCTCTGATTCATACCTCATCCAATCTCCTAAAACTATATAATTAATCCTACTCATCCACTCTATCCCAAGCCACATCCCAAACTAGTTCCAAAACAACATGTAAGATTTTCTAGAATACCCAAGTGCATTAACGACCTGAGAAAGGTGTGAGTAATACTCAGTAGGTCAGCACCATTAGTGTCAAAACAAACCTAGTTTGTGTATATAGTGTATGTGTTATGGTGATAAATAGGGACATTAATTTAATAAATTAATATTATATATAAAATATAATAACCTGATGATCCTTGTGTTATGGGTTGACACATGAGGTCAGCCAAACCTGCTTGGGCACATTGTTGGAGACCTCAATGCATGTCACATAACCAAGACCACATAATGATAACTAACCTACTTTGGCATGATTTTTGATGTCTCTCTCAATTGGTGGATCCTCTTATATCAGGACGGGTCACCCCATTTTGATGGAATATTCTAATGTAGAGGATGAATTGCTCATAATGTATCATTATCAATTGGTCTCAGCCCACAAGCTAATAAGTATCTCAAGAATCTCACCATCAAGAATCAAATATGACACACTCTATGACCTCATGCATCATGAAATCATGTTTCAATGCCTCAGATGATCTATACCAAGCATCTAGCCCTCAGTTAGGACATTATCATTCATCTAACCCTTAAGTGGTGTGCAATCACACACCTAGCCCTCATGCACCAACCAAAACAAGAAGTCATAACAAGATATAAACTCAAAATTTATGTAGCATCCCACCCTAAAGCTCCAATCATAGCATATTCATGCCAAAAAAATGTTAAACAAGGAATTTAAATTACCGAGCACCAAGCATACCAGATATATCATCATAATCCATGCTGGTTAATTCATCTAGTTACCATTTTCTACTTATTTTCAATCCATAAAGACAGGTTCTCAATTATCATAATAATGAGAACTAATTTTGTCAATTTATCATTTTTTCCCAAAAGTAGTTGACATGAAAACTAACTTATTTTAGTCTATGTGATTATATTCCAAATGATCACCTCAATTATAATGTTATTCCAAGGCGGTCAACATAACCAATTATCAATTAACAAGGAAAGAATCAAATTACACCAATTTATCAATTGTCATGAAAATTATAGTTAATATCACTTAACATATCATTTATGAACAAATAAAATTACACATATAATCATATCTAATTTTCATTAAGCCTTTATACCAATTCCCAATTACATGTCAAATTACCAATTTTAAGCTAGGTTATTTATTCTCATGCTAATCAATAAAATTACCATAACCAAAATCCATTTAATCAAGGGGATCTAGGTTTATTCTGCTCAGAATACAACCTAGTGTCAATGGTTAGCACACCCCTTGGTTTTCCACATGTCTAAGTCTTGACACCAAGGTCTCAATGGGGTCCATGGGAGGTCTAAACATATTAATTCTCATTAAGGCAGTGGTTACCAATTTCATTTGATCGCATGCACAATGTTCTGACATGTTCACATATATTTCATATACTATGAAAAAATGAAAAGAAAAATGGAGTTTTTCTAGACCACCCACCTTTTACCAAGGCTTTTCCACTTTGACGCCAAGGGATGACATCATCTACCAAGGCCCTCCAAGCTCATCCAGCCTCTTTCGTGACTAATAGGACTTAGGTTAATGCTTTGAGTCCCTAACTCATTACAAGAAACAATTACTAATTTATATAGAAATTTATAATTAATTAATTAGTTAATTACATACTTATAATTTTGCTGGTTAACTCATCAGTAATTTCATTGTTCTCAAACTATTGACAATAGGCTGTGTTCTACTCCTGATGCATCCCAAGATTTATTCTTCATGAAAACCCTAATTAATTTTTCCAAAAAATATCTGATAGAATCAATTTAGGACAAAACACATTTGTAAAATATAAATGGTGGGATACCTCAATGAATCGATGCAGGAACGCACGAGGAATTCATCTTGGGATCCCCTATTTCTAAGACGCAGGGAAGCTCTAATGAAAACCATTAATTTCACCATCCTCTGATTAAATAATCATTTGACCTAAAATAATCATGAACAGATTTAGTGATAATAAGGTAGAAATAATGTAGAAGGATGAAGACCCTTCCCATCAATGATGTCAAGTCACACCCATGATCACTAAGAGTAGTGGAGAATCAAGGTAGAGAAGGTTTGGATTGAACCCCTTTGTGTGACTTGTTCCTTTAGAAGAAACAAGTGGTTGAGCCCCCTGTTAAAAAAATTAAGAAGTATAAAAAACTTTCACGATGTGAAATATGGTTTCACATCGTGAATTTTAGGGTTATCCCCTGAGTACCCTTTCTTAAATCCTGAAAATTTGAGACCTCACCCCACAAACCCTTTTTTTAGATTGTAAATTCCATATTTATGATATAAATTGATTTCTATGACTATTTTCTAGTATGAGCTACCCGTTCCTACTCCAATTCTTGCTTGAACCATCTGGACTTCCACTATACTTTAAAACACATCAAGAAATATCATGTTTGGACATTCAAAACCACAAAATATTGTTCTAATTTCAAGATTTCAAAATGGCCCATCTCCCAATGGAGAAAAATTCAAACTCCTAATAAAATTCTCAACCATCCAAACTCAGGTTATTACATTGTTATTGTGAAATAACACAGAACATTTCTTACCAAGAATAAGGAGTGTTGAGAAAATAATATGGTTTAGTATTGAGAATGTTATTTTCAGTTTTCAATATCAAATTAAAATAATATTAAAACATGTATTGGAAATAACTTTAGCACTCAACACTTATTCTAAAATTGAAAGTGGAAAAATACTACGCGACGATCCAGAGTAAGCCGAAGGATAGCGATGGAGTGTGTCAGGACTAGGAGCATAGATCCTGGGATGTTGTTTCTTTCATCAGAGAAAAAATAGAGAATTAGTGGGAACTTTTCAAGGATAATGTGAGACTGTTGAAGAGAGGTCATCAAGTTGGCCTCTTGACTTTCTTATTATTTAATATAATTTATTTTAATTTTATTCTTTCTATACCATCTTCTCTAATAAAATACAAATTAAAGCACTGATTACTCTTTATTTCATGCCCCCTTTTTTGTGAGTTTAGTATGATGATCCAGGTGATCGATGAAATCTAGTATGAGGTACCATTCCACAATACCTTCACGTTTCAGAAATTAATCCTCAGAATTTTCTCCTTTTGTTGGTCTAGTTTTGTTAGCCTGAAAAGGGTTTCCACACATCGATCATAGCTCAACAATCTCCCAGTAGGAAACAATACTTCTATGGTCCACAACTAATCCCCCTTCAACTTGGGGAAAACACCATTTTTTCTCTGAACTTCCACAAAGCAACAACATGGTTTCCCACCACATATTTTGGTCATCCGAGTTTGACTGAGGCACATCATCATCTCAAGATGTCCCAAGTAACCACATTAATCAACATGTATATTGGATTCTAAGCTCATTCAATCTTCTATAAGTCTTAATCCCCATCCTATAATATCTTACACAATTTTCCCTATAGTTGAGATACTTTTTCTATATCAAATTTTAGAGTATGATCTTCTGGTGCTTCAGATTCCACAGTCCTTGAACTCTTTGGTACTTTAGGACTTTGAAACACCATTGGAATCTGACCTCCTTTGGAATATCCTTTATTTGATTTGGTGTTTCTAAAACTGCCGTGCTTCCTAGATTTCCTAAAATGTTTGTAACTTCCAGGTGAATATATAGGTGAACTTCATATTTTGATAATACTTTTTTCTCATCATAATTTTCTACTTGTTTTTTATTCTTCTAAAAAATCCCATATTTTAAGATTACATTTTGAATCCTGAAAACCTTCTGAAGACTATTATCCCAAAGTTGAAACCTAATTCTTAATCTCCATAGCCCATAAAGTAACATGCTTGAGACCTAGCCTCTAACTTTTATCATATTTGGAATCAATATGAACATAAGATAACATGTCAAAGACTCAGAGGTAATTAAGTTGACCTTCCTTTCATACCAATAATATTTTGATATTTACTACCCAATTGGAGAAGATAAACTTTGATTTATTAAATAGGAAGTATTGTTCACTACCTCCATCCAAAACACATTGGGGTACCTTTTTTGAATCTACATTCTCTTATATTTCTCCACTAACGTATAGCTCAATGTTTCCATAACCCCATTGTGTTTTGGGTTCCCTAAAACGATCTTAGTAGACCAAATACCCTTTCTCCAACAAAACCTCTAGACCCCCCTAATTCAATACTCACCACCATTTTCCTACTATAATCACATCAAATTTATTTCATTATCCTTTTCCACCATATCCCTATATTGGGAAAAAGTCCCAAACACCTCAAACTTGTGCCTTAGAAAGTACACCCACAATTTTTGTGTGGAACCATTGATGAAGTTTACATAAAAAATGAACCTCTATGAGGGAACACTAGAGACGATCCCTAAAACATCCTTGAGAACCAACTCTAAATTTTGATACTTTTGTGTTTTACTTTTATATTTGTAAGGAAATCTTATGCTGATTTCTAAAGACACAATCCTCTCACATTCCAAACTCTATGATTTCCTATTTTAGTATTCCATTGAATGTAATTATCTTTATCCCATTGTCACTGAGATGTTCCCAATAGTCATTCCATAACTTTTTGGAAGTTATTTCTCTATTTTTTTCAAATTTCGATCTTATTGTAAGGTATAAAGTTCCATCCCTAAATCCTTCTTTAATAACCATGGATATGTATGAAATTTTCATGTTCTAGAAAAAATAGAGGATAATCCTACATCATCATGTTTCCAAAGAGAAATAAGGTTCTTACATAGGTGTAGAATATGTCACACATCCTTCAACTCCAGCATGATTCCATTCCTTATCCAGATTTGGTCACCACTTTTCCCCACAATCTCGAGAGATTTTACTTCTAAAATATGAACCATTATAAGTCTTATAGAAGTATTATTTCTCATACCCCCCATCCAGGAAGTTGAGTGGAATGAATCTCTGGAGTCTATAACCCAAGACACCAATGATGTTGCAACACTTAAGAGTAAACCATTCCTATAGTACAATACATGGTTTTAAAACCCACTTTCATAAGTATAATTTCTAGAATTCTTACTATTCTCACTAAAATATTTGTTCAAGTGGCCTTTACTCCCGCAATGACTAGAAAAGAGAGAACCATCTGCTGAACTACTCATACCATGACTCCTTCTAACTTTCCCTTTCAAATGAATTTTCTATATTGTATATCTTCCTATTCCTTCCATGTTATACATGTTTCCAAAAGATGTGTGGATATCCTTCTAATGAATTTATTCATTCAAGATCAGTTCATGAACTTTGGTAAATGAAAGGTCATCATTTCCACTATAATTACTTACAATGGTCACCATCACATCCCATGATTCTAAGATCAAAGATAGTAACAAAAATTCCCAAACCAGATTTATGTTGGTCACATTCACTAAATTCAAATGACTTTAAATCAAATTGAAGTTTTTAAAATGATTTTCTATAAACGTTAATTTTTATATATTCATATTGAACTGTCTCATTATTAAGAACACCTTATTCATTTTCATGGGATTCTAATACATGTTAGATAAGGTATTCCTAAGTTTTGATTATGTTTTCCATTCCCAGATTTTTTACACCATGTTATAGAAAAGTTACAATCATCTTAGTATGAGTGATTTATTATTGATACTCTCTCATTACTCTCTTTTTATCACTTATGGTTTAGCTCTAGTTAATGTGTCATGAACCATACTGATTCGTCCATCATTAGACACATGAGTCGGTCTTTAATAGGTCCCAAGGGTTATTCCTTATCCCCATGGGTAGGAAAAAAGTTATAGGGAATCGTATAAATCCAAGGGGAATAATTTCCCCCTAAAATAAGTAAAAGAAGAAGCATGAAACTAATTAAATAATTATATGACTCATCCATATCTCGGACATCCATGTTCAATATGATATGTATAAATAAACTATAAAGAATTAAAGAAAAGTAAACGAATAATCCCTATGCTCACCCTAGTCTCCCTCCCTGATATATACAAATACACAATGCCACCTCTAGATAACATTGTTTCAACCACTTAATAATATCACTACCCTCAATTCAAAGAAATCTGTAAAATACTAATTTTACAAATCAAAAAAGAAAACCAAAAATAAAAGATGGCATACCTCAATCAATCAACACTCTAAATAGTGGTAAAATACTCAATAAAATCCCAAAATTAACAATTATATATAGGTGTGATATAAAGCATAGTAGGAATGGAAAAGAGAAACCATACCCTAGGTATGATCATTAAAATAAAGATTCATTTAGTGTAAGTTTGAAATATTTTTTTAAATATAGGTTTTTAGTTCAAAATATATAAGTTAAGAAAATTTCCAAAACTGTTTTAAAAATTTTCCTTTCCTTTTATTTAAATTAATAAAAACCACATAGAGAAAATTTAACATACCTACACCCAATTTGATTCTTATTTCAAAATATTCTTTAAAATAATTTAAAAATGGCTTAAAAAATAACTAACACACACAACACAAATAGGAAGAGAAATATAGAAACCCACCATGTTGTAGGACCCCAGAGCACCCTGATAGGGGAAGGATGAATCATGGTGTCAAATCTTTATTTTAAAATAATATATCTCATTCCCACATTGGTAGGAACTTCTTAAACAAATATGAAAAAATTGTAAAATAATTAAACATTCACATGTAGAGAGACAACACAAAAATTTTACTCGGTTAACCACTTAGGGACAATCCCAGGAGTATACATTGATAATGTTTCGGTCATACAAAAATCAACTAATATTCACTAGTTATGGAATAAAAAATTTTAAACACAGTCACTCTATTCCAGGAACATTACCATTACATGATTTTAGGGATATCACACTACCAACCTCAAAACACTTCCATCAACTCCCCTAGCTCACTGCTTTTGGTGAAGTCTTACTCAGTTTAACTACTTGAATTTCACCACATTAGATTGAAATTTAAGTCTTTTTACATGACTATAACAATACTCTTCTTGTATCTATGTCATGAGTTTATGCACTTGAAAACACTGTTCACTTAAACTAGATGTTCAAAAATACTATTCATGAAGCTCTTAGCCTTGACAAAACCTCCATTACGTTTTAAATAAATACTAACCTTCACAAACCCACACACATTTGTGAAAATATTCTTTAAAATAATTTATAGTCTTTTTCCATGACTATAAAAAGACTCTTCTTGCATCTATTTGTTAAGCACCATAGAAATTTAAACCATTCATGAAGCTTCTCATAGTTTCATAGAATCACTATCATGTAATCGTGCATTCGAGAAGCTTCTCATAGTCTTGTAGAATTTCCATCACACCATCACACATTCAGAGAGATCTTTCACGATGCACTATATCATTGCAAGGATTAGACTTCATGAAAGTCAATCTTCATGATACTCAAGAATTTACCATATTTGAGATGCGACAATAATATAAAACCACCTTTTGTGAAGCACGCTTCTTTACCTTTATTATGAGCCCAAATTTGTTTCAAACACTTGGAAAAGACGCCACCTTCAACCCTATAGTCATCTTGAACTGTAAGATCACTTTCCATGAAAACTACCTGATCAACCTAGTGTTCATTGATAACAAACATAAATTAGAATCCATTTCTAGTTGTGAATGGAATTAGTTCCAAAAATAACCCCTTTGGGTTTTTTGGTAATCTATAAATAAATTCAATAAAGCACCATCCTTAATCAAGAACCTAATATATGTGAAATAACTCATCCATCTCTCTAAGTCTATGTGAGAAAATCTTGGTAGAGAAACCAATAATAGAAAAAGATAATTTCATGCCATCATAGAACACTAACCTATCATGATAACCAATATTAAATACTCATTAAATTTTACTTATATGAGTGCATGACTTTGTATCATAGATATACTCGACTTTAGCGATACTAAGAGACATTCTTTCTTGTGTCTCTCAACCATCGCATACATTTGTTTCCAATGAAGAAAGATCCACCACTTGTGGAATTTCAATCTAAAAAATCTTCAGTCCAATCAGCATCAGAAAATGATGATAATTTATTATATATTCCTGTGGAAAAGTATAATAAAAAACTGAGTGTACATTGAATACAACTCATGATTTGTTTAACTACTTAAAAATGTTATTCCTTTGGATTACTTTGAAAGAGGTACACTAATCATGTTGCAAAGATGATATTTATATATCTTATAGTCAAGTATAATAAGCTTAATATGATTCTCCTATATAGGGTGAGATCTATATATGTCTCATATTTGTGCTTCCCAAGTTGTTTCCCAAATAAAATTAGAGTTGATATCAGTTTGGAGTCATTCATGTTGAATTTATTAAGAATCTATCTTGCGTATTTTCCTTGAGAAATGAAGGTTTAGTACTTTTTTTGAACCACTGATATTTGATTACTATTTTAAATTCAAGCTTCTTTAGATTATAATACCATAATTGGGGTGCCTTATTCAGACCATAGAAAGCCTTCTGTGAGGTTCTGATGAAGTTTTTTCAGTAATGGTTTCCTCTTATGATTCTTCTACTGAATCATCTTATTTGTTGGAGCCCTGAATATTATGCAAGCCTTCCAATATTTCAACACTTTAATCTATCTATTTTCCACTTATCATGATACCTCATGAGATGATAACATATATACTTTTCTTCAAGTATTATTCAGATTAATTTCAGGATGAATATATTAAATGTTATAAGAAAATTTTAAGGAGAATCAACTTGAAACACCTTTTTCAATGACATGATCTTCAAGAAATTTACAGAATAATCAGGTTTGATAATAATTTACATAATGATTGTGGAACCTTATTCATCATTCTTCATTCATCTCCCCCTCAAGGGAAACACTACTCCACATCTTCATAATGGTGGATCTTATAAATAATGTATTTCAAGAAATTTTAGTATGAAGAATACACCAGAATGGATCTTCAACTCATGACTATCCACATTGGAAAACTTTAACAACTTTAGAAAGGATAATCTTCTTGAAAACATGTTCTCCAAGATACCAAAAATAAGATCAATCCAAGATAATAACTTGTTTGTCCTATTTTTCTAGAATAGAACATATTTAGCTTCATAAAAAATGACCCCCATCATGTTTTTATTTGAATACCAAATTGAGGAATAATTCAAATATTGTGACATATTCATCTCGTCTATAAAAAATGACAACCCTCACTACATCTTAGGTTCTCCCCCTGAGAACTTCCTTCACCTTTCAATTCCCTGCATTATAAGAACAAATACAATAACTAAATATTAAGGGAATAAAGTGGATACTCATTACTTTATCAATATGAACAACATGGTTGAGATGATCTTTTAAACCAATTCGCTCCATTTTCTCTAGTATTTATGCTTTCACATTTGAAAATCTGTTCTGATTTATGTTGTGGTATCACAAATCACTTCACATTTTCTTCTTCTTTGTGTGGAGAATTTTTATTCTTAATATACTTAATAGATGATATATTATTACTCATATTAAGTAATTCTTCTTATTCTAGTATTAAGGTTAAATAACCTTTTTCAATGTGACCAGATTTCTTGCATCTCTCACATAGAAATTCTTTAACACAAGAGTTTCATTTTATTTGAATACTCTCATGCACTATGTCTTTATCAAGTGGAATATTTTCTTTTTTCCTTTTTCACCAGCCATAGCCGGTGAATCTTAAAGTTTCCTCAATCTTTCAAAATCTTATGTACAAATAACCAACATGTCATTAAGAACTATTACAGCAAGTTTGGATATTCCACATGGGTTCTTCTAAGTGTCATCCCTCTTAGTGGTTATTTTGGATGAACTACCCTTAAACATCATGGATTTAGAATCCTGGGTCTTCTCAACTTACTTACTTGATATATTCTTGGGAGAATTTTTGTTCACAATATTCTTCTGATTTCTTCCCAAGGTAGCTTCTTCATACTTAGGTAGCCTTTGTGGTCTTATTTTCTTATCAAATTTGAATTCATGTTGAGATAATCAAGTACCAACCTTGTGACCAATGAAATTTCATACATCAAAATTTTTATCAAGCTTCCCAAATCTATTTTTAGTATACTGATCCTAGACTTGTGGATTTTTCTTATTCTTCTCCAGCTTTCTCCCCCTTGAAATAGCCTTCCTTTGTTCTTGTTTATTTAGAGGATTATACTAAAAATCCAAATAAAAATTCCCAAATATGTTGCAGTACCAACATTGACAAACAAACCTTGATCTCCTTATATCTCCTTTATAAGGTTTTTTGGATATTCTTCATGACTTGTTGTGTTATTTGCGGGAAAATGGATTCCATACTTTTCTTCTATTCAACCCTAGTCACAGTGGTAGGTTTCTTATCTCCTTTATTCATCTACACCTGTTTCATATTTGTCTTACAATATTAAATATTCATGATAATAGGTTAAGAATAATTAATATATGTTAGTATATATGGTACCTATATCTTCTCAACTACTTGAGATAGATCATCAAAAAATTACATGATCTTCTTATCACATGTTGGAGGTATTTCATCTTTAGAATCCTCTTGTGAACATTGAGTAGCTACAACAATTGTTTCCTTTTTGTGAAGTCTCAATATATTTCATCTTAAGATTGGACAACTTAGCTTAAAAATATATAAATTTCATATTAAGTATCATTTTTTGGTCTTCAATCATAATAATCTTTTCTTAACAATCCTTCTTCATTCTAACAACTTAATCTTCTTGTAGCTTAACTTTATTCTAAATCCAAAAGTCAAGTTCCATGATCTTCTTGGATATTTATTCCTATTGTAAACCCTTGTCATCAGTTCTATTTTTCAATTTCTCTATAATCATATGGATATTTTCTTCATGATTATTTTTTACTCCCTCTTTTTGTACAACTTATTTGAGGAATTTTGAGGAACTTATTTCAAGTTACTTCATTGTTTATTCAAAGTACACAACATGTCTGGAGAGCTTTGAACATTAAATAATTTTTACTTGAGAGACCTTTTCAAAAACACCAATTTCTCCTTCTAGTTGGGTGATCTCTACTTGCATACATTGAAGGACTCCATAAACAAGGGAGGCTTTTTCATCCAGAAAATCATGTAGAAAATTTATTAATCTATAAACTAAAAATTCTTTTATGGTTATAGATTGATCATAAACACTAATTATTATAGGATATTTATTTTGAGGACAAGTTTAAAAGGTACTAACACATACCTCCTAATCAATTGAATATTTTTATTTACATAAGGTAGAAATTTTTTCCTTCTCTTTGGTAGAATCCTGATCCACCATTTCTTCACTTTACAAGACTGATATATATTCATTATCAGAAAGGCATAGTGAACCAGATACTACCTCTTATTTAGATAATAGGGAATTATTCAACTTCATCTTCCCTTTATTTTCCCTTTTCATCATAGTCTTGGTGGATATAGAATTATTCTCTATGATAACCAAATCATCATCAAAAATGAACTTATTTATTGACTCAGGAAAGAAACTCAAATCTTCAAAATAGAATAGATTTATTATAGAGAATCCAACATAGGTTAACCTTGTCTCTAATAGCACTTGGAGGACGCTAGAGCACCCTAAGAGCGAAGGGTTGAATCAGGGTGTAAACTCTTTATCTAAAAAAATGTATCTTCTTCCCATGTTATTAGGAACTTGTTAAACATATTTGATGGAATCATTTTTAATTAAACATTCACATGAAGAGAGATAGAAAAACAATTTTTCTTTGTTCACCACTAAGGGATTTTCCAAGGAGCATATACCAATAATGTGTCGGTCATATCAAAATCCACTAATCTTCACTAGTTTTGGAATACACAAGTTTATACATATTCATTATATACTAGACACACTGCCTTTATAAGATTTTAGGGATAACACACCGCCTCCCCCAAAACAGTTCTGTCGACTCCCCCTAGATCAATACTTTAGGTGAAGTATTACTCAGTTTAACGACTTGAAGGTCACCACATTAGATTGAAATTTAAGTCTTTTTTTTCAACAAGAATGAGACTTTTCTTTCATAAATGTCTTGAGTTGATGCACTTGAAACCATTGTTCACTTAAACCAGATGTTAAACACTGCTATCCATAAATCTCTCAGCCTTCATGAAACCTACTTTTATATTTCATATAAATACCAACCTTCATGAACCCATAAACATTCATGAATCTCCCAAACTTCACAAAGCATAAAACCTTTGTGGAACAAACTTCCTTCAGGAATCTCATTTCCTTCATGAAACAAACTTCCTTAGTGAATATCATTACCTTCGCGGAACAAACTGCCTTCACAAAGCTCACTACCTTCACTGAATATTAATTCACCACAAAACTCCCAGTATTCATAAAACTCCCATAACTCAAAATATTTGGAATAATTTGAGGCATAACTTGTATTTTCAAAATTCTAAATCTCAGATAGAATTTAGATTATAGAATCTTCTAGCCTTCACGAAATCAGAGGGATTAAAAAATTTCTGAAATTCTATTTGTTTTAAATGAATTGAGGGAAGCTACCTTTTTTATTTTCCCAATATTTTGTGAAGATCCCTTTACTCTAGTACTATTTTCCTAAATATCCAAAAAATATATTCATGAATCTCCACTATTCATGAAGCACTATAGAAATTTAAATCATTCATGAAGCTTATCGTAGTTGTGTAGAATCACCATGATGCCATCATGAATTCACAATTCTTCTTGTAGTCACATAGAACCACCATCACACCAGCTTTCATTTTTAGATATTGTTCATGATTCTCAATATCTTTATGGAGATCAGACTTTATGAAACCCAAACTTCATGAAATTCATGCCTTTACCATATTTGAGATGTGAGAATCCTAGAAAACCACCTTTCATAAAGCTTTCTCTTTTCTCCAGATTTTAAGCTCAAAAATTTGGAAAACACTTAGAAAAGACACACCTTCAACCTTATAGTCATCTTGAACAATAAGATCACTTTTATTTCCAACTCCCTAATCAACTTAGTGTGGATTGACAATAATCACAAACTAGACTCTATTTCTAGCTATGAAATTCCTTGGTTCCAACACATGTTATAAATAAAACAAGTGAAAAAGAAGAATCCATTATTAGATTCCAAAATTATAAAATAAATAAGGGAATCTAAAAAACCATAGGATTCCCCTATGATAGTATAATAATCTTATAATAAGTGTCATGGATCTACCCTATGACACAAAGGCTAGGTAATCTTGAACATACTTCACTAGCATCTAGTGTACAGGTCTTGTAACATTTCACAGTATGAAAACCCATATCTTTAAAAAAATTATTTCATTATTTATTACATAAAATCACACTTAGTAGAACCCAGAAGATCATGAGGCCTAGTTCATTTGGTAAATTGGGTATATAACACATTAATATGATAAACATATAAATAAATGTTTAAAAACTTTAAAACATGGTCTTATATTCCATTGATCCTCTAATAATACGTGAGATAACCCAAGGACATACATATAAAAGAGGTGAGCAATAAAGTCAAACAATGGAATAAAAATTCATAGCATAAGGTAAAGTAGTACATGTGAGACAATAGGTATATCAATGTAACAAATTAAGGGTGAGAATCATAATCTTGAACAATGAGGCATGATATAACATGATAGTATAAAGGCAACATGGGAATATGAAAAAAAATATAAGACATGAAATCATAATCATAAGTCAAGGATAACTGCCAAGAAATCATAACATAATGTAATTAGGATAACTTCCCATAGACTATACAAAAAAACTCATGAGATAAAAAATTACCCAATTCATTAGAGGTATATATAATTCTGGTCCCACCCATCACATTTATATCATGTAGATGTATAAGTGTTCTACATAGATCATATAACATAATGATGACTTTTTTCACTTTTATTCCTATGATTAAGGAATGTGAGTTACATATATGGAAGTCTACATTAAATTAATGATGGGTACATCTAGGTTAATAACCTTGAGAATAAATGGGGATGGGTATTCAGTACATAAATGTTTTTCATGGAAAATCACAGGATAATTTTGACAGCATAATAGGAGTATGTAAAGGTTCATGGTTAGGTTAATAAGAGACCAAGGGGTATACAATCATATGGAAATCATAAGTATAGTAAGATCTATATATAGAAAATTATTCAAACATGAACAATTTCAAATCAAATGGCATAATATAAATAAGGTTCTTGAATAAAGAAGAGAAGGATGCGACCCCTTCCCTTAAGAGGGTGATTCTAAAAGATTGGGAGTAGCATATTAAGAGATTGGGTGAACCTTGGGAGGGATTTAGAGAGGTAATGGAGGAGTAAAATCATGCTCCAAAGGGTTTGAGTGAAGAGTAATGGTATACTATGTGGGTTTATATATCAAAAAATAGGATACTTCTTTATTAAATTCCAATATTAGGTTTTGGACTCAATGTGGTAAAGTAATAAAACCAAAAACCTTACAATGGGTTTTAACCATGGTTTCTAAAAAATATGAGTGGATTTAATTATATTATAATTTTAAAAATCTGAATCTATAAAATAATACCTCAGGTGATGTAGAAGTGATTCATGTTTATAAATAATTTATTTTAAAACCTTACAATATAATATAGGTTTTGGAGGTTTCCTTAAGGGTTTATAAAATTAATCAAATAACTTGAAAGCAATTATTTTAAAGGGGAAAGATAATTTTGGTTGTGGATATAATTTATAATATTTATTACATTACTTTTAGGATTTATGATTTCATAATAAATATCATATATTTATACTATATTTAATTTTTAACAAAAAATTCAACTGTCTCAGAAAATTTTGAAAAATTCATAATTGGATAATTTCTAAGTGATGATTTAAAAAATAATATTTATTTTATCAAAATTTTATCTATAAATTTGACAATTTATACTTTTAAATCAATAATCCCAATTTATTAAAAATAATAGTTTTTATGACAATAACAGTTTTATAACCCTTATAAAAATTATGTTTGACTTCAAAAAAATATATTATCATATATATTTAATAAATATTATTTATTAATATTATTATATTAAAATACAATTTATTTGAACAAAAACCTTGAATTCATCAAAAATAGTGTCTTTTTTGAAAATATATATTTCCCAAAAATACAATTTGTGTTTCATTGTATCAAAATATTTTTTTTCAAACTCATTATCTAATTATTTAATGGTAATAATAAAAAGGAATAAATATAATAATTATTTTATTGAAGGGAACATATAAAAAAATCATACTGTTAGGGTTTATACACATATCCTTTTATTATACTAGTGAATTACCTTAGGTTAAGGCATGAGATGGTGATATTGTGTGGGGGTAATTCAGCGAACATGGTTTGGGTCGTGATTTCTATGAGCTTGAACTTCTCTAGTAAATAGTTTTGATCTTTATTTAGTTATTTAATCTAGGCTTGGTATTGGGTAGGGTAAAATCTCAGTGATGCTATCTCCCACTAAAGATTTGGAAAATGGGCTTTGTAGGGTAAGGCCATACTAGTTGAGGTCATCGCTTCTTCTATATGTGTTAGATGGACTTTATCATAACCCTTAATATAATAATCTTAATGGTCGTTGTATAATGACTATATTATAAATTGTTATTATACTGAATGGTCTTTTAAATATGATAAGATATAACTTATAATAGTCCAAAATAACCAAATTAGTGCATGTGTTTTCTAAAACTTCATTTCTTAATAAGGAATTTACCCATTTTAAAAAAGGAATTTCAATTATAAAAGTTCAGGTCATTACACACTCTCTAGTGTGGGGGAAACATAATTTAATTTTATTTCTAGTGGAATGGGTGCCCATATCATTTAAGTTATCCTAACTTAGAACCAGAGTTCCCTAGACCAAAGTAATAAAAGGATGAGAAAGTAATGAGCATAACCACAAATAAGGATGAACAATGAATAGAGAGTAATACAACCATCATAAAGCATATCAAATAACTCATCATAACCTCCATATACCTATCAATAAACAACCCCAAGTTCATATGTGTTACACTATACACAATATAAAGTATGCCTTGAGGGCCAAAATTCTTGACAAATCAAGTTAAATGGGGTTCAAGAGGAGATCACACACACACACACATTTTGAAATATCATATAAGTTCCAAACAAGCCTTTAATATTTTTTTTCAAACCAATAGAGAAAACCCCCATTTTCTTGTTGAAATCATACACACTCACACACACTCACACACACCTATTTATCTTGCTTCACAAATTGACATATTCTCATGTGAATTTGTACACACACACACACACAAAGATATATATATATATATATATATATGTACCCATGTTTATATGTAAAACCATCACACATACACACATATCAATATAAATTTTAAAAAACCTGTATTTTTCTTCAAAATAGAATTTTGAAATACTTTAACTATACTTTTCATTTCAAAGTTCCATTCAAATATTTATTTCAAAATATTTTCTATAACAAATTATAAACAAGGACATTTTAAAACCCCTTGTAAGATCCAATCAAATTTTTACTTAAGGCCTAAAAAGGGCCAAAAAATATTTTAAATTATTTTCAATCCCAAATGGGGTAAACCATTTTTAAATATATCAATTTAATTAAAAACAATTTCTTTAAAAAAATTAAATACTTAGAAATTCAATTAAATTAAAAAAACCTTGAAACATTTTAAAAAATTGATTTAACATTCAAAAATTGGAATAATTAATTAGATAATGAATTTTAAACCCCAATAAATAAAGTGTTGTAAAATTTAAAGTTCAGAGATGGTAAACTTGCCTCAAACCAACGATGAATGAGCTGGAACACGCCATTTTCAATGGAGGACACCCAAAAAGAAAATAAGGAAACCATGTGGACCATTAAAATCAAAGAAACCATAAAAACTGGCATAATACACACCCTAGGTTTCTTATGAGAGAGATGAAATCACATGGAAAAGATAAATATCAAGTAAATAGAGAGTATAAGTAAGTGTAGGACATACCTAGGAGGAATAAGCCAGGAACCTTGTAGTATTCCCCAAGAAACATATTAGAGAGGGAGATTCAGGAGAGGTGGAGGCATGACCATGATAGAGATTGGCCAGGGGAGAGGTGTTGTCCAAGGGAAGAAAAAGAAAGGAGGTAGAGAAAAAAGGGAAAAAAAGAATGAAAATGAAATGAAAAATTAGGTATGGTGCATGGTTTACCCACATAGTTTAATAATCTATGAAACAACCATGCTTTATACATTGGTATCTAAAAATACCTTGAACATTTACTCCAAGGTGTTCTAATGGTTTAATAAACCATTAACAGACCATTCTAAATGACTCTTTCGAACACATACTCGATAAGCATGGTTGTTGCATGGTTTTAAAAATTATCCTTGCTAACCATTATCCCCATTAAAATTTACAAAATTTAAAAACATTAACTTTTAAATTACTAAAATATCATGATCACCCAAAATAATAACAAATAATATTAAATAAATTAATTAATAAAACATGGGGGTGTGAAAATTCTACCCACCATAAAGCTTTATTCTCATAGAATTCCATTAATAAATGAATAAAATAACTAAATAAAAAAATTATAACACCTTATGAGAAATGTAGAAGGGTGAGGAAAATGGAACCAACCCTGAATATATGGGAGCACCAACAATAACTATTCCTCTAGATCAATGATATGAAACCTTGAACAACAATTAACATCTCCATGTGGAATCCAACCATCAACGAGTGACATAAGGTCTAACAAACATTGATATCTATCATGGTATCTACACCATTTAAACACTATTTTAAATAGTGGTTAAATACACACACACACTCTCTCAAAAAGGGATCCTAAAAAAATAACACTTATATTAAACCCTCAAAGAAACAGCCACACCTATATCAAATATACCATTCCAAAGGAGGAGAAACTAGAAAAAATCCTGATATATGAAATAACATGGGTCATAAACCAGAGTCACCATACTAGAATGAGTAAAATAACACTTAAAATATGGAACAAAATCTCATGATTATCCTAAAATAATCATCACTCTCTGGTGATCAATTGTCTCAAGGACACTCATCCAAGTTACCCAAGAACCGACCCGAAATCACCCAATCCCAACCCATCCATGAAAAACTCCCAATTCACCATCCCCAAAATAAAACTCATATAAAGAATTATCAACATCAAATAATAATTACTAAAAAATAATTAACATCCCATAAGAACTATTATCGAATTACCGAAAACACACCCAAATTAAGAACATCTCAAAGGCTCTCACTGACTCCAAATCCACAAAAAATAAAAAAAAAATATTACTAAGAATAATCCTCATAATAATAGATACAAAAATTCCTAAACTGAACCTTGTTTACCATGGAAAAAGAAGGGAATTATTCTATAAACCTTGAGCTAAAGCTAAGAGCAAGAAATAATCTAGACTTACCGCTTGATTCTAAGTCTTGGTAGGGACACCAACTAGAGGAAATATGCTTAACAAGGAAAGTAATTACCTAAAGGTTCATCCCAAAAACAACTTATCCATACTTTCCCTGATTTATCTAAGAGGGATAATCTAAATAACATGAAACATGAACTCAACTAGTCAATTTATCAAATTCTCAACCAATAATTCCCATAGAATTAAGGGGAAAATACATAATAAAAAAATCAATAAAACATGACACACCACAAAACCCCATTGTCCTTAAATTAATAAACTCTCATTAAAAGATTTAAAAATAAATTTTATTAAAACCTTTATTTAAAATTAAATTTTAATAAAACACCCCATTCCATTTTGGAAGACCACCCCCAATTTTTTAAATTTAAATATCATTTATCAAAATATACTCTTTCTAAAATTTCAAACTATCATTTTTAAATAGAAAAAACTCTTTCATTTTAAAAATAATATCCTCAAATTTCATTTTTAAAATAAATGGGAAATAATTTTTTAAACATTCTATAATTTATTTAAAAATTAATACTTTATAAACCCCCCCCCCTTTCTAGAAAACAATTTTCAAAAGACACACAAAATTAAAAACACGTCAGAAGTAAAACCCACACATCAACATATCACAAGACTTCCTTGAGTTTACCCCCCATCACTGGGTATCACCCAAGGTAGTCTACATATAAAAACCAAATGGGATGATCAATCTTTTTTGACCATACCACATGGTTTGAGGGACTACTATCCATCTACACAACAATTCCTAATATGTCTCAAGATTGAGCATTTAGTCACTATTTGGTTTCTCATCCCATACAAACCCACCTCACACCATCAATCTCATTTTTCTTTTCCACACCAAAATACAATATGACCCCCAAATAAACACAATCATGCTGATAAGGATCAATAAATGATCAAAAATAATAAAATAAATTTTCTAACTCAAAATTCAAATCTCGACCACCCATAATGACTCAAGAATCATCGTTCTAGGTGGTGGTTAGGAACCCATTCATGACCAAACTCATGATTCTCAACAACCAATTCTAAATCAATAATACCATGACACCATGAATAATGAAATACATACTCAAAAAAGAGCCAAGGTTCCCATATAGAATGAAACCTGAATCCTCTGATAACATTTTTTATGAACCATCATGAGCTGCTTATTTTTTGAACGCCAAAGATATCCAATGATAGGGCTTGAGGGGCATTCCTGATCCATGCAAGCTGGAAACAATTTCTAGAACACAATATATACACAATGGGAAAATTTCACCCTAAAAACAAAGTGAAAAAATAGTAAAAAACTAATGAAAACCTAGAATGACCCATCTATGTCTTGAACATCCATGCTAAATTAGATATAAAGAAATACACTATAAAGTAGTAAAGAAAAGTAAACAAAAAATAAATATACTCACCCTAGTCTCCCTCCCCTATATATGAAAAGACACAAAGCTGCTTCTAGATTCCTATTCATTAGCCACCACCACATATCACTACCCTCCATCTATAGAAAATAGTAAAAATCTATGTTTCAAAAGTGTAAAAGGAAACCAAAAATAAAGATAGACCCACCTTAATCAATCAATGATCTCAAGAGAGGCCAAATACTGAGTAAAATCCTAAAACTGAAAAAGATAGATAGACATCAACTAAATATTAGTATGTATTCTAAATATAATCCACACCCCAGGTATAACCATTAATAGAAAGATATATTTAGTTCTATTTTAAACTAAATTATTTAAAGATATGTTTTTAGTTCAAAAAATATATGTCTGGGTCATTCCAAAAACTATTTTATAAACATTCCTTTTAATATATTTAAAAGAAAAAAAATCACTTAGAAAACATTTAATGGGACTACACCCATTTTGGTTCTTATTTAAACATATCATTTAAAATAATTAAAAAGGGTTTTATAAAGAACTAATACACACAACATGAATAGGATGAGAAATAAATGAACCATGTTATATATATAAAATAGTAAAAAGAAGAATCCAATACAGGTTCCACCCATATCAAATAAATAATGGAATCTAAATAATCTATAGGACCCCATATATCAATCTATCAATCAAGTAATAAGTTCAATAGGCTCTACCCTAGGACTCTTAAGCTTGGTAACCCTTAAAATACTTCAAAACGATCTAGAAGAAGGTTTACTATCATCTCACTTACTAGTGTGGGGTAATCATACCTCACTAGTATAGCTAGTGGAAGGGGATCCTTTCACATCTAAGTTATCCTACCCTAGAACAAGGGATCCCATGAACAATGAAAATCAAGGTTGAGAAAGAAATGATCACAACCAAATATAATCATAAATAATGAATAATGATAAATTTTGTGATTCAATTCCCTAAACCCAACTCCTTTATGTACTTTGATTACCATTGCATGTCTACAGTTTGATATATATAAATATGTGGGTGTGTCTATTCTTACCATAATAGTGTTGATAATTCTACATCCACTGTTTACATGGAAATTTCCTTATCTTACATTTCATATCAAATGGTTATAGAATCTCCTAACTATAATGAGAACCTTCAGGTACTATGATAGTAATAATAAATATATATACCAAGGGTTGATCCATCTACATCAAATACTCAAGCCCTTAATGTTTCTGTGAAAGTGAATCCCCACACTGGGAAGGTATGGACTTTAGACTAGATGTATGACATTCTAGAATAATTATACTTGGTACCGACCAAACTATTGATCCTAGATGCCTTGATTTTGTTAAAATAACTCAGGGAAGAAATCATAGAAGCTTTTCTAAGTCCCTAGGAGTTTGAAGCTGAAGTGGCCACTACCGAGGTCTATCAGATAGATATCAGTTCATTAGAATTCCAAGTTGTTATCTCCTTCACAAATCAAGATGAAGAAACCATTATATAGGGGATCATCAGAACCATGTATGTGTATAGTATGATAAATACCATCAATGTTTTTGAAGTTTTCATTGATAATGGATTTGGAGTTAATCTCATTATAGTATGAACACTTCACTAGTTTTCCCATGATGAAAATAACATAGATACTTCCTCTATAACACTACAAGGATATTAAAAATGTCTTAAAAATCCATTGGGACAAATCCAGCTGAAGACTTGGTTTAGAGACCTCATAACTGACTCATAATTTTGGGTCATTTGATAGAACACGACCTTCAACATCTTGATAGGAAGGCCCTGGTTTCATAAATAAGCAATAATCCCCTCATTGTATCATCAATGCATCAAAAACATCATTAATATTAAAATCATGACTTTTCACATCAATAAGACCCCATTCGAATCCTATGAGGAGAATTATGTCGATGTAGAATTCTATTAGGGGGAAGGGAAATAACCCATGGTTGATGGTGCCGAATGGGTCACCACCTCGAACAGACTAGAAATAATTCTAGCCTACCCCTTCAAATAGTTAGGTGAATAAAATGTCTTTTCCATCAATAGGATTGGATATATGATCCCAAAGTTAGGCACATATTAAAAAAATCTTAAGGATTTTAGTCATGACCACTGAGTTTAGAAGAGTTAAAATGTTTGATGACTCCCCCAACAATGGTGAAATCTCATATGGAAATGTTGTTGATCCATCCCTAGATCTCTAGAAAATCCTTTCCTCATCAATTGAGGTAGAAAAGGTTGTCTCATTACCCAAAGAGGACAATGACACTCTTCCATCCCTCACTCTTTCCTCTTTAGAGTTTCATAGTATTATAAAATTATTAGTTGGGTCAGAAGAAGTCATGTAATCTTTTGAATATCAAGATATTGACTCCTCACCTAACTCTAAATAATTTATCCCAAGACTTTTTTCCCCATCAGAACAAGATAAAGTAGATAAATAGGAGGAAGAGGAGGAGGAGGATGAACTAGGGAATTCCTCTCCAACATTTTATGAGGGTGTCTCCACCACCATTGATGAGCTCTCGGAAATAAATATAGGTATAAAAGAAAACCCATGACCCATATTGATTAGTGTGGCCATGTATTATAAATAGAAATAGAAATACACCTACTTTTTGAGGAATCATTGATATTTATTCACCTGGAACTACACAGAAGAGTCAGGTCTTGATCCCGAGGTGGCCACTCACCACTTGGTCCTACAAGAGGACCACCAAAGCTATAAACAAGATGCCATGAGGTCACACCTGACAGATGCTTCCAAGATAGAAGTATAAGTTTACAATATCATCATATCCAAATTTATTCAATAATTTCAATATTATTGTTGTGTGGAAAATATCATCCCTTTTAAGAAGAAGAATGGTAAAATCAGAGTCTTGATTGATTTCATGGATCTCAACCGACACTGCCTGAAGGATGATTTCCCAGTCCCAATTATAGAACTATAGATTGATGAAATGACTATATATTTGGATATCTCCATCATGGATTTATATTCAATATACAATCATATCTAAATGGTCTAAGAATATGAATAATCCAATGTTTTTAGGGCCCCCAAGAAGTATTTTTCTATAGAGTAATGCCCTTTGGTTTTAGGAATGTCAACACTACATACCAACACGCCATGCCTTGCATCTTCAAACCCTTCTTGGAGAAGTTTTTCAAAATCTATGTTGATAAAATGGTGGTTAAATCTCAACAATTATCTGACAACCTAGAAGATATGGAAACTATATTTAACAAATTATGGCAACACAGCCTAAAAATGAACCCCTTGAGATGTGTTTTCAAAATTACTTCATATAAATTTTTTGGCATCATCTTACATCATCAAGGCATCATAGTAAACCCCAAAAATACAAATTCTATCCTTGGAATTTCACCTCCTCACAATATCACATAGTTTAGAGGAATTCAAATAAACTTAGACTACCTCCAAAACATCACATCCAACCTTGCTGGAAAATTCTTTCCCTTCACCAGGTTAATGAAAAAGGGGGTTACATATCCTTGTACTGATGATTTATAAGAAGCATTCGAAAGCCTCAGGAAATATATCTTAAGACTATAAATACTGAGGTCGCCTATCAAAGGAAGGTTATTTATCTTTCATGTGACAGTCTTAGAGCGATCCCTGGGTTTCTTCCATACACAAAAGAATGACACTGATAGAAAAAACATCCTCTATTATCTCAGTCAAACCATGATATATGTTGATACTCATTATTTGAATATTAAGAAGATTTGTCTCGTGATAATATTTTTTGTCCAAAAAATGAGGTACTAACTTCAGAATCATGAGGTACATTAGGTCTCTCATAGTAACACACTCAAATAAATTCCCAGTTATCTGATGTTGATCGGACATCTGTCATGGTGAGAGGTCATCATGCCGTAGTTTCTGTAAGGACCCAAAATTTTGAATTAATTTTGTTTCCTAACTTTTTGTGTTATTTTATTTTATACTCAACAAAACTATTTCATTTAATAAAATGAGTATAATTAAAATAATACCATTGGAAACTAAATGTTGTGATTATTTTCTATAAATACAAGTAATCTTGATTAATAAATAAAGAAAGAAGATTTGATGGCCCCATTCAGTAGTCTCAGGCTGATCGAAGCCCATCTGACAGAACTCGGGAAGGAGGTAGCACCTTTAGGAATTGCTCTGGACCAAACCCAAGCCGAACTTCATCATGTGAAGCTAGAACGGAATCACCTTCGCGAGAAGTTCAAGCTGATAGAAATCACTACTCGGGCAATGTTGGCCGAGCCACCCCAAGATTCTATAACCCTAGCACACCTTACTCTTAGGTCCTATGCTAGTGTTATAAGGGGTTATGTAACGAGACCATAATTGCCTTGTGTAATCCTTTGATTTAAATAAAAATAGTGATTTCTTCTTATGATGAAGTTTATGAATTTTAAAATGTTCGGATAAATATAGTATGCATATTATTGATGAATTTTAGAAAAAGTATATTTTAAAAATATTTATGTAAACCTGAAATAATTAAAAATTTGTAATGATTTTCAAAAAATCGTCTTCTATAGTTGTATTCAGTATGAAATTTAGATTCTAATAAGATCAACTTAATTTTTTATGAATAGTAAATTATGAATAGTGATTTTACGCTTAGGATTAGTAATGTGACTAAATGGATTAGTAATCTCACTTAAAGAAAGTACTGATATAATTTAAGCACCTTGATTAAGTAATGTGATTCAATAAAATAGGTAAATAACTGTTTCATAAATTATTGGTTAAGTATTAGTTTTTTAGGGTGAATAGTGTTTTTTATTTAAAAATTAATTTAAAAATATTTAGAAAATTATCTTCATAAAATGGAGTTCATTTTTGAAATCAGAGCATCGATATTTGGTTAAGGTGGATTTTTGGGATTTTTCTGAAACAGTTGAATTTTCAGTGAATAGTGTATTTATTTAAAAATTAAATTAAAAAAATTTAGAAAATTATTTTCATAAAATGGAGTTCATTTTTGAAATTAGAGCATCAATATTTGGTTAAGGTGAAATTTTGGGTATTTTCGGAGAATGTTGAATTTTCGATGAATAGTGAAAATACAGTTTTTGAGTTTCGGGTGTTTAATGACATCATTAAGGATGTATTAATTATTAAATAATTATGGTAGACTTATGAATAGTAACATAAGGTATGAGGTGTCCAAAGTGTCCAATACCATGGGTAAGCCCATGGTTTTTCCAATACCACTGATGAGGTGTCCCTTGGCAATTAATGTTTTGTCCCCTCACTTCTCCTATAAATACCATGTCTTTCCCTCATTCATTTCATTCCCAAATCCTCCCCCATGAATTTTTGGTATCTTTACCTCGAAATGAGTCCTCATAAGGTTCCCTAAATCCTCCCAAGGTCTCGACCTTTAATCCTTTGAAGTTACTCTTCATGGTAAGGGATCCTACCTCTCTCTTTCTTTTCATGCATTCTCCTTTATGTCATTTATTTTAAGCTCCATGTTCTTATGTTGGGGATGTTATTTTATATTTATCCTACTATCCTTTTCATGTTCATATGATGAGATACCCCATATTTCTCTCATCAATTCATTTTAATAATTTTTAAGTGGCTTCGTTAGGCTGCCAAATTTTTCTAAGGGATTCCTTCACCCTTCTCATTTTCAAGTTCTATTTTCATGTCAAGTCTTTAAAGTTACTTTTTATTATGTTGGGGTATGATCTCTATATCCATAATACTATTTTTTTTATGTTCATATGATGAGAGAACCTATTTTTATCTCATCAATTCATTTTAAGAATTTTTAAGTGACGCTATTAGGCTACCAAATTTTCATAAGAGAAATCTTATTTTTGTCTTCCTTTAAAGATTTTCATTTCATATGGTATGTATTTAAAATTTTATTACCATATTCTTATATCCTTTATATTCTTTCCCCCTACTATTTTATGGATCATTTAGGAGTGGGTGACCCATGTCCCCTCTCTTTTCAATGTTTTCTAAAACCCTGCAACATAGCTGTTATGTTGCCGAATTTTCATCTCAAAATGTATCTCTCTTTTTCTCAAATTATTTTATTTTATTAAGTGAATACTCAAAACTCTTTATTATATAGGGGTATTCACAAATATATAAAAATTCCTATTTTAAATTCTAGTATTTACATACATGAGACCCGCTTTCCTTTTCTGTGGGTTTAAAATGACATAAAGATCATGTCTTAAAAGCAGTTTTAAAACGTTATGATTATGAAATGAAACCCATTTATTTTATGCTATATGGGTTATTTATGAAATTTTTGATTATGATATATGTGGATCACATGATGATAAATAAAAATTTAAGGTTGCGCCCTAATAGCATTTCAATTCATTGGGTAATGATGTAATCTCTAGGGATTACAATTTTAATGATACCTAGGTGAATAACCTTGGTAATTTTTTTTAATGAAACCTTGGGGATGGACCTTGGTGAAATGGAAATTATTTTCTAAGTTAAATGTTGTAGAAAAATCTTAAAGTTATGAAAAAATTTATTTTTATTATGATATGCCTCATGATCTCTTTCTCACGCCTTAAAGTTATTTATCATGACTTTATTGATGTATCTCAAGTTCACATTTAAAATGTTTCTCTTATTTCCCTTACTAGGCCTTATGCTCACCCTTTCCTTTGATGTATGCTCTCAAGTTATGAGATGCTATAATGAACTTAGGATGAAAAATGAAGAAGCCTTACAAGTGGTTTAGAAGAATGTTTTATGTTGTTCTCATGTTTTATGTTCCTGATTTCCAAGACACTAGACTTTAAAGATCCTCATTTGTAAAATGTAATGAAATCTTATGTAATAAAAAGGCGGGATTCTATAGTTGGAATCAAAAGATAGTATAGTTATTTATGGAAATTAGGATATGAAAAATTTAGGAATAACCCTATAGAAATGTTTAAATATAGGAAATATTCCTGGTATTTTGGTGAGTATTGAGTAAGTGGTTTATCAAGCAAATACATCCCTGTCTTGATACGAGCAGGTAGAGGTGGCTCTGGCACAGATGTACATAGGGGTAAAACCTTGAAACACAACTTTGAGCTAGACTCGAACGGTAACTGGTACACGACAACGGGCCTTGCTGAACTCTTGGTTACGACACTCCCAGGGGATATGTTTGGTTAATCGCAAGCTTTTTATGAATCATTATGAAGGAATTATAGAAAAATCTAATTGTATAAGAATGAATTTTTAAGACATAAAATCCTTTTTAGTTAAAAGATTCTTAAATTAAATAAGTTTCTCATGAATAATTAATTCTTTTAGAAAATCTTCCCATCTTCTAGTAATAAATTGATTTATTTCCTGAGGAGTTACCCAGACCTTCCCCGGAAAGAGAGGTAGAGCTCTACATTGAACTCATACGTGGATCTCATTCGATGTCAAAGACCCCTATAGGATGGAAAATGTGGAGCTAGAGGAATTAATGAAATAACTCCGAGATCTTTTGGAGAATGGGTATATCCAACCAAGTGTGTCTCCTCGGGGAGCACCAGTTCTCTTTGTGAAGAATGATGGATCGAAGCAGCTATGTATTGATTATAGAGAACTGAATGGGATCACAGTGAAGAACAAATAATCTCTTCCAAGAATTTATGACTTATTTGACCAACTTCATGGGACTCAATTATTCTCTAAGATTGATCTTTGTTCTGGTTATCATCAATTGAGGGTGAAGAATGTTGATATTCCAAAAACTGCCTTTTGATCAAGATATAGGCATTATGAGTTTGTTGTTATGTCCTTTGGACTAATGCACCTGCTATTTTTATGATCAAGAATAAGTTGATTTTGGAAACTTATATCAAATGGATATCCTTTGTTTAGAAAAATGATTTGGTGATTAAATGATAAAGGTTATTTTGGATGATTTTTTCTCTTTTGGAGTACTATATGCCTAAGATACTACAGGATTTAAATTGAGGAGGAATGGTTGAATTTTTTTGTAAGAATTTATGTATTTATTGTGGACATATGGTGATTTGGGTTATTTCTAGAAAATGATGAACCTAGCATAGAGAATATATGAATAGGTTAATTGCACTTTAGTATGAGACTTTAATAGTAGTCGATGTTATTTGGAGATAAATGTTAAGATTTTTTTGGGGAAGACTATATGATTAAATCCTTCTGAGTTTTGGGTTCCAATCTTAGTTTGGATTATTCTGAAGAATTTTAAGGATAGTTGTGTATTGAATGGTCTTTCTAGAACTTTGGGTACTTTTGTTGAATTTTGGAGATTAATAGTCATATTTATTTTTATAACAAATTATCATTTTTGGGGATTATATGATCTTGTACTAACCATTTTAGTTTTAGTAGATGACTAAAGACAAGAGAAAAATATAGTTATTATTTTTTGGATTATGTGATTCTCTAGAAGATGATTCTTGTGCTTTTGATGAGACCAAGTCTTTTTGAATGCTCATTGTTTGGAGAAAATATTAGTCTTGGTGGAAAATTATTAATGGATGAGACTCTACTTGAAGGTAAATATATTTCTTTATGTTTTTATTCTATGAAGTAAATGAATTCTTCAAAATTATGAAAAGGAACGTAAAACAAAAACGTTGTTGGTTTACATTTTCTACTGGGTAATCAAATACTATTTAACACATCTTAAGTTTGTGATCTTCTTGTGGTTAATTTTCTCCTAATCAAGTTTTCTATCACTCTCCATCAGAACTTGACACTTTTTTTTCTCTTCCATATCCATGTTTTCCTACATGGAATCCTAGTATGGGTTAACTCGGGTGACCTTTGTACTTCCATTTCTTTCTTTTAAAATAATAGTTTTTATGACTCTTTTTCGATGTGGGACTTTCAACAAAATTTCCAAGACCAATTTTAAAATTGCGAGGATGTAATTTCTTAAGGGGGGAAGATTGTAATGACCCTAAATTTTGAATAAATTTTGTTTCCTAACTTTGTGTGTTTTTTTCTTTTATACTCAACAAAACTATTTCATTTAATAAAATGAGTATAATTAAAATAAGAACATTGGAAACTAAATGTTGGGATTATTTTCTATAAATACAAGTGATCTTGATTAATTAATATAGAAAGAAGATTTGATGGCCCCATCCAGTAGTCTCGGGCTGATCGAAGCCAATCTGACAGAACTCGGGAAGGGGGTAGCACCTTTGGGCTTTGCTATGGACCAATCCCAAGATGAACTTCATCGTGTGAAGCTAGAACAGAATCTCCTTTGTGAGAAGTTCAAGCTGATAGAAATCAATACTCGAGAAATGTTGGTCGAGCCGCCCCAAGATTCTATCACCCTAGCACACCTTACTCTTAGGTCCTATGCTGGTGTTATAAGGGGTTATGTAACGAGACCATAATTGACTTGTGTAATCCTTTGATTTAAATAAAATTTTGATTTCTTCTTATGATGAAGTTTTTGAATTTTTAAATTTCCGGATAAATATAGTATGAATATTATTGATGAATTTTAGAAAATTATATTTTAAAAATATTTATGTAAACCTTAAATAATTAAAAATGTGTAATGATTTTCAAAAAATGGCCTTCTACAGTTGTATTCAGAATAAAATTTAGAGTCTAATAAGATCAACATAATTTTTGATGAATAGTAAATTATGAATAGTGATTTTATGCTTAGGATTAGTAATGTGACCAAATGTATTAGTAATATCACTTAAAGAAAGTATTAATATAATTTAGGCACCTTGATTAAGTATTGTGATTCAATAAAATAGATAAATAATTGTTTCAGAAATTATTGGTTAAGTATTAGTTTTTTCAGGTGAATAGTGTTTTTTATTTAAAAATTAAATTAAAAATATTTAGAAAATTATCTTCATAAAATAGAGTTCATTTTTGAAATCAGAGCATCGATATTTGGTTAAGGTGAATTTTTGGGATTTTTCAGAAATAGTTGAATTTTCAGTGAATAGTGTTTTTATTTAAAAATTAAATTAAAAATATTTGGAAAATTATTTTCATAAAATGGAGTTAATTTTTGAAATCAGAACATCTATATTTGGTTAAGGGGAAATTTTTGGGTTTTTTCTAAGAAAGTTGAATTTTCGGTAAATAGTGAAAATACAATTTTTGAGTTTCAGGTGTTTAATGACATCATAAAGGATGTATTAATTATTCAATAATTCTGGATGACTTATGAATAGTAAGATAAGGTATGAGGTGTCCCATGTGGCCAATACCATGGGAAAATACCATGGGCAAGCCCATGGTTTTTCCAATACCACCGATGATGTGTCCCTTGGAAATTAATGCTTTGTCCTCTCACTTCTCCTGTAAATACCAAGTCTTTCTCTAATTAATTTCATTTCAAAATCCTCCCCAACAAATTTATGGTCTATTTACCTCCAAAGAAGTCCTCACAAGGTTCCCTCAATCCTCTTAAGGTCCCAAACTTCAAGCTTTTGAAGTTACTCTTCAAGGTAAGGGATCCTACCTCTCTCTTTCTTTTCATGTATTCTCCTTTATGTCATTTGTTTTAAGCTCCATGTTCTTATGTTGGGGATGTTATTTTATATTCATAATACTTTAATTTTCATTTTAATATGATGAGATACCCCCTCTTACTCTCATCAATTCATTTTAATAATGTTTAAGTGGCGTTGTTAGGCTGTCGAATTTTTGTAAGGGATTCCTTCACCCTTCTCATTTTCAAGTTCTATTTTCATGTCAATTATTTCAAGTTACTTTTTATTATGTTGGGGTATAATCTATATATCCATGATACTATTATTTTATGTTCATATGATGAGAGACCCTATTTTTATCTCATCAATTCATTTTAATAATGTTTAAGTGACGCCGTTAGGCTGCCGAATTTTCATAAGAGAAATCTTATTTTTTGTCTTCCTTTCAAACTTTTAATTTCATATGGTATGTCTTTAAAATTTCATTACCATGTTCTTATATCCTTTATATTCTGTCCCCATACTGTTTTATGGATCATTTAGGAGTGGGTGACCCATTTCCCCTCTCTTTTCAATGTTTTCTAAAACCTTTCAACATAGCCGTTATGCTGTCGAATTTTCATCTAAAAATGTCTCTCTCTTTTTCTCAAATTCTTTTATTTTATTAAGTGAATACTCAGAACTCTTTATTATATAGGGGTATTCACATATATATCAAAATTTCTATTTTAAATTCTGGTATTTACATACATGAGACCCGCTTTCCTTTTCCATGGGTTTAAAATGACATAAAGATCATGTCTTAAAAGCCGTTTTTAAAACGTTATGATTATGAAATGAAACCCATTTATTGTATGCTATATAGTTTATTTATGAAATTTTTGATGATGAAATATGTGGCTCACATGATGATAAAGAAAAATTTAAGGGTGCACCCTGATAGTGCTCCAATTCATTGGGTGATGATGTAATCTCTAGGGATTACAATTTTAACGATACCTTGGTGAATAACCTTGGTATTTTTTTTAATGACACCTTGGGGATGGAACTTGGTGAAAGGGAAATGATTGTCTAAGTTAAATGTTGTATCCACATCTTCTAGTTATTAAACACATTATTTTTATTATGATATGCCTCATGATCTCTTTCTCATGCCTTAAAGTTATTTATCATGACTTTATTGAGGTATCTCAAGTTCGCATGTAAAATGTTTCTCTTGTTTCCCTTACTGGGCCTTCTACTCACCCTTTCCTTTGATGTATGCTCTCAGGTTATTAGATGTTGTAATGAACTTAGGATGAACAATGAAGAAGCCTTACAAGTGGTTTAGAAGAATGTTTTATGTTGTTATCATGTTTTATGTTCCTGATTTCCAAGACACTAGTCTTTAAATATCCTCTGTTTATAAAATGTAATGAAATGTTATGTAATAAAAAGGCGGGATGCTATAGTTTCACATTCAGTTCATGCCTCAAAAAGCAATAAAAGGACAGAAATTAGTAGATTTTCTAGTGGATAACCCCTTGGTAAAAATGAACTTATTGGACACTGAACTACCCAATGAAGAGGTTTTATCTATGAAATAGGGCCCCCAGACGTGAGAAATGTATTTTGATGGTGCATCCATAAGAACAACTAGAAAAAGGTTGGGGGACCCCCAGCTCAACAAAGTGTTATTGGGATTCGTGCTTATATCACCAACAAAGGAAGACCTACCTTATTCCTTCCTATTTTTAGAGGGGTACATGAACAATGAAGTAGAATATCAATATCTTTTTATAGGTTTAGATATGTCACTTTATGTAAAATTCAATGACTTAAAGATAAAAGGTGATTCAAAACTATCCATTATGAAGTTTAATGGTGATTATGGTACAAAAAAGGTCGTGTTACTCCCCATTATTAACCACATCTTGGGATTAATGGTAGAATTACATATAGATATTACATTGACTCATGTCCAAAAGTAGAAAAATTCCAATATTGATTCCCTAGAAAATACAACAAAATATCTAACGATCCTGAGCGGGGTGAAACAATCATTAGAATTGTGCAACACCAGATGGTCTCACCATTTGTTAAAGCACATTCAGAAGAGATCAATGATATTAGTCTCCTACTGAAACTGTATATTCCTACAACCATCTGGATGAAACCAATTTTGGACTAAATTCAAAAGGTATATCTCCTACCGAAAAATCTAAGAGAGATAAATGATTAAGATTAGCAATTAACTTTGTTCTCTACGATGATAAAAACCATAAAAAATAACTCTATAAGTAGAACCTTGATGGGGTCCTTCTCAGGTAAATTGATAGAGAAGAGACCACTATTTTCATAAAGGAAGTGCATGTTAGAGCCTGTGGTGACCACCAATCATGACTCAATATTTCCCACTAAATCTGAAGGATTGGGTACTATTGGCCCACTCTAACACAAGAATTCACTAAATTCACCTAAAAGTGTCATTCCTACTAGGTTCACACAAAATTCATTCACCAACCCCCTGAGTTTCTGAACATAGACAAGTAATCCTAGAAATTTTACATTAGGGAATGGACATAATAGGATAATATCCTCCTATCACATCCAAATAATTTAAGTACATTCTTATTATGACTATATTCTTCTCCAAGTTGGATGAAGCTATACCCCTCAAAGAAGCCGGGGAATGGAACATTATAAGCTTCATGAAAACCTACATCATCACAAGATTTGGTTTCCCTCATACAATACTGATGGATAATGGCACAAATTTTTGTTCTCCTAAATTGGAGAAGCTATATCAGAAGTATGACATCAAGTTGAACCATGAGTCTCTCTACCATGCAGCGGCTAACAGACAGATATGGGCCTTCAATAAGACCCTATCAAATATACTCTAGAATATGGTAGATAAGGATAAAAGTTATTGTATAGAAAATATATTAAATTCCTTATGGGATTACCATACCATGACACTCCCTACCACATAGGTGACCCCATACTCTTTAGTGTATGGAACAATGTTGGTCCTTCCCATCGAAGTTCAATTTACCTCGCTTTGTGTAGCCATATGTGGTCAATTATCCATGGATGAGTAGTAATAGAAATGTATGGATTAATTAGAGTGTCTAGATGAGAAAATAATTCATACCTTTCATCATTTATTAGTCCACCAAAACCTTATCTCATGATCCTTTAATAAATAGGTTCACCTACAATCTTTCCTCAAAGGGGAAATGGTGTTGGTCCTCAGGACTCCGATGATACCTCAAAAGAAACCTCTAAAGTTGGAACTGAAATGGTAGGGACCTTATAACATATATAAGGTATACATCAATAGATATTATTACTTGATTTTAATGGATGGATAGATAAAAAACCGACCAACGTAAAGTTCCTGAAGAAGTATTCTGTGTAATCACACAACATAGTCATACTATCCACATGAGGCTAAAATGTATGGAAATCATCTAGATAGTATGATGTTAAATTGCATGGTACATGGTCTGAGCATCAAGACATTAAATTTCATAGTCCCTCGTTATCATGTGACCTTAAAAATCATGAAACAATTCTCCATGTCACATGATAGTAAACTACATGACATTAATGTCCACACAACATGACGTTTAACTACACGGGAACAATCATTTAAATCAATGATTCACCACACAATAGAAAGATCTTTGCAGGAGAAAGTTAAAATTCCCATGTACATGTGTGGGATTCAAATCCACATAGGGAGTCTATTTCTCAAGAATTATGTGTGAGTTGATTCATTTCATCAATAGATATGTGGTGAAATCCATACCTCAAGTCTTGGGACTAACCATAAAAAAATGAGAAAAATCCCCCCAATTCATGTGGTTCAAAACTATGTGGATAATTCTCATCCAAAACTACATGTTCCTTGATTCCTATCATCACAAGATATGTAGTGATGTCAAGACCTCTTATGATAGGCACAACCTCAAATTTCCCTCTATTCATAAGATGATTTTCTTACCATCCTTTGGACTCAAAGATTTTTTTTTCACAATGGGATTATGTTTCTCATTGGTCAAAAAAATTATCCTTCCCCTAACTACAATACACAATCATCCTAATCGCATGAAATTAAACTGCATGGTACACCGTCCATGTCACAAGTTAATAAAATGCATGACACTAATTTTCTCATTGTATAGTATTAAACGACACAACACCATAATGTTCTCACAAAAAAAGACATTGCCCTCAACACTGGTCACCTACCATTCCATATTCAATAACTATGTCTGGTTGGATTCTCATTTCTATGAGATATGTAGTGATGCCTGGATTCCATATCCTTGTGCAGACACCCAAAGAGTGAATGATTTCCCACCTCCCTATGTATGGTTTAGACCTATGTGGGTAATTTTCATTAAGAACTCATTCTATGGGATATATAGTGACACCAAGACCTCATGTCCTAGGACCAGATGAGAAATACAAGAAATGTACCCTCCCATGAATACAAACTAAATCAATGTAGGGGAATCCAAATAAGGTCCTATTTTAGTTCCATTCTAAGCAAAGTTCCCTCTCTATGTTCATTAGTCAGATCTATGTAGGTAAGTGCTTTGAGAACTACATGTAGCTTGATTCCTACCCACATAGGATACATAACGATTCTCAGATATTCAATCTCATGTACATCCACAACATTTCCCCTCTTTCATGTTGGGGAACCCTCATCCTCACTGCATGACGTTAAACTATATGATCTATGAGAACTATGTGTATCTTGATTCCTACCCATGTAGAATACATAGTGAGGCCTGAATCTTCAATCCTGGGTCTAGACACAACAAAGAATGAAAATTTCCTCCTCCCTATGTATGGGTTAGATATGCATGGGGTTTTTTGAGAACTATGTGTGGCTTGATTCTCATTTTAAATTAGATATGTAGAAATTCCCAGATTCTTCATCCTAGACCAGCTGATAAAACCCCTATTACTCATTGTTTTCATGACATATGGTCCAAGCTGTATGATCCAAAACTATAAGACCTCACCACATCCGCATCACATGATGTTAAACTGCATGATTGGAGTCATATTTGCATGATACTAAACTATTTGATTCATGAGAAATTAATATTCCATGATTATCATTTTGATGAGATATGTAGTGAAACATAGATCCTCAATACTGGGTCTATCCATGAGATAAGAATATCTCCCTTTCCTTATGTATGGTTTAGATCTGCAAATGAAATTTCTAAAATTGAAACTACATAATACTCATAACTATGTGTGGCTTGATCCCTACAACTATAGGGAATGTAGTGATGCCCACCTATCTAATCCTAGGTCTAGATGTAAAAAAATTTAAAAATTCCCTTTCTCTATGAACAGATCAGACCTGCACTGAGAACCCCATGAGAACTACATACAACCTAACTCTCACTTTGATGGAATATGTAGCGACACCAAGATCCTATATCCTTTTCCAGAAACTACAAAAAAATTCCCCAATATCCTATAAATGATCTACATCTGTATAGGAGGATCAAATATGAGCTTCACCCATTCATGATCTCATTTCTAGAGTAAAATTTCCCTTGACCACACAAGAGTCAGATCAGCATGTGGGGGAACATTCATAGAACTACATATGGATTGATTCCTTCCCTCAAGGGAAATTTATTAATGTCTTGGTCTCCAATATCAGGTATAGCTATAAAAAATCTTCTCTTCCCTATACATGGTTTAGACCTACACAGGGAACCTTATCAAACCCACGTAAGGGAAACGTTTCTACCCATTCCTGGGAAGTTTCTACACGAATCTCTCCTTTCATTTTTAGGAACATTCCTTTCACAAACCAAACTCTATGTTAAAGAAGGTATGAGTCCCCATCAACCTCCCTGACCATCAAAAATGGAGGGCTAGTGTCCCGGTGACACCTTTGCTTGACTACGCACAATATACCCCAGTTGGATTAGCATACGTCACCCAAAAAAAAGGCCTATCAACCAAAGGGAAATTCATCTTATAGATAAACTTTTCCTACCAATGTATGAACCAATGACATTTATTTCATGCATCATTCCTCAAATTCATAAACCCCCCATATTATAGCTCACAACATTCCCCCAAACATGACTAAAGATGATAGAACATTCTTGTAAAAATTACCATGAAAGGGGAAAATCGTTTCTATCAGTCAAAGTTAAGAGACCTTAAAACATATCCCTAAAATGTCCTCATAATAAGATATTAAAATACAAGGTCCATGTATTAGATTTACAATTTTAAACTGCACTTTGTTCTATCCCTCCTTTACCCAAGAAAAATAAGTTTAGGGGTGGTTTCTCATTCATGACCAAAGATGATACATATACCCTCATAATTTTTTAGATATCATTCCCATGATAAGCCACCCATTTTGGTCTTGATAAATAAAAATTTTCATAAATCACATGGAAATCAAGAATGGAAGGCCAATGACTTCAGGAAATATTTTTTTGACTATGAAAAATATTCCCTAGTTGGCTCTACATAAGTTTCCCTTAAAAAATTCATGTCAACCAAAGACAAATTCATCCCTAAGAGAAGCTTTTCCTACCTCTATACTCCCCAAAAAGTTTTTATTGGAAACCTTTGTTATGGTTACTCCTCACGTAATTCCTCATATAACGTCTTGGATTCAGAAATCACAAAACTACGGTCAATAAAATTCCATCATTCATGTCCGAAAAATATTAGGACATTCTTGGCCATTAGGCTCTATCAGTGCCCTCACCCTATAATTCATGGTCAAATCTATTCGACCTAAAACATAAGTTGAATTAGTCTATTTTTAAAGACTTGAAATTAATTGGAAATAAATGAGGACACAAAACTCACCAGTTGGAAGCCCCTGAAAGGGAACCCTGGACAAGAGTCAAGTTCTAGCCCACTAATCCTACATTATTCATTATTTAGGAAAAATTGATCAATCAAAAAATAAAATAGAAACGATACTTGTTAGGTATAAAACCCACAAAGGGTGTCTTAATAAAAATTCATGTTATACCAACTAATCCTAAAAAAAAGTTTACTTATGAAAAAATTATAAAGATAAAAGAAAAGAAACAAAGTTTGTGGGGTTTTACATGTAACCCTAGCAACATTCAAAACTATGCTCGCTGATTCCATCAGCTTAGGAAAAAATTAGAGCAGTATATGATCATGTTAATTTGACTACCCAAATTTTGATTGAAATTGATATATATTGATGAAATTATTCAAGTCTTATGAGAGAATATATTTCAAATAACATTGAAAATTTTTTAGTGGACATTATAGGAAAAGATGAAAGAAAAGCATTGGATGGAAAAAAAATTTCATACCATTAAATGGGAACGGAGGAGAATCCATAGTCTGGAGTCTTTCCATATGAATAAGATTTTATAATTACAAAGCCTGTATAATATATTCACAATGTTTTATTAATGTTTGGTCTTAATCCTCTATGGATCAACAGAGCTCAAACAAGGTTATCTTCTCAGCATATGTACCAGCCTACAGTGCAGAAGAGGTTGCAGTCTCCTACCTTTTCCTCCTCCTCCACTGGAAATTTCCCTTCATCATCCACTACCTCAGTGTGAACCAATTATTTCTTGATCCACTCTAGTTTCTAGATAATCCACTCCAACTCTTGAAAAATCCACTCCAATGAGGTCCTACACACTCTAATTTCTCCTTGTTATCTTGTTGTCAGCCCATCATGCTCAGAATATACATTAATAAAAATCCTCATAGCCATAGTGAGATGATATGGGGACTCTTTAGTTGAGATATGAGAGTGTATTGTGTTATCCTTCTCTCAAGAAGCAATCATCTACTTCACTATATCATGTATGTATTGGTAGTCAAACCTAACATACCCCATAAATGAAAATAGGTAGTGTAATTTGAGAAATCTTGTCAACTTGTTTTCAAGGGGGTATGAGAAATAAGATTCTAGATGTCATTCAATTTTTTTCTAGAGTGTGGATAAAACATTGTATATATCCTCACAGTCCACCTCAAAATCACTCTCGTATGGTAAGATATATTCAGAAATAAGTTCCACCATAGATGGTCTTGATTCAACAACATCAGTGTAGCTTGATCACACAGTATGTGATTCCCATACAGTATCAGCAGGTGGAAAGATCAGAACATTGGTTATAGACACCGAAATTTGTGGCTGTAATTCTAGAATCAAAATATTTAAATAGTTAACACCTAAATCCTGAAAGAAAAGGGAATAGTTGGAAGCGTGGATAACTCACCTACAATTTTTTGGACATCGACATCTTTGGCCATATTCATTTCATCATTATCTAGTAGAGTGGGTGATTCATACTCTATTTGAAGATTGTCGTTAGGTTCTTCTAGAGAAACTAGTGGTGCAGACTCGTTCTCTATTAAGAAAATGATATCCAGAAGGTCACTAACCAATACCATAATCAAAGGAATAATCATCATAGTACTAGGGACAAAAGATGATTATGATTCTTATCAATCCTGAATCACTCCCTCTTCCATGGTTTTATCCCCTAGAGAGGTTGGATCGATATGCTTAGTAGGAACATCAACCCATAAAGACACCCCCTATACAGGAGAAAAAGTCATTTGAATAGGAACAGTTAGCCACCTAGGGCTTGGGACCTCCTTGATGTGTTCATTTGTTCGGGGTTCCCCATCCAGTTCAGCTACTGCAAGTAGGGTCATCACATTCATCCAAATAATATTAGGATCAATATTCTTAGTTGGAGTTTCAACCTCTAAAGTCTCTCCCACTATTGGTACATAAGCCATTTGATCCTAAATAGATTCCCCCTAGGTCTTAGGATCTCCCCAACAACCTCAATTTTCTTGGGTTCCCTATATTGGTCAGCTACAACTGTAGGCAGTATAACTTGTATCTTTGAAGAAGTAGGGTATATAGTCCCTTATGTGAATCCTGCCTAATTACTCATCAGAGATACACCATTTCATGTGAAAGACGATTAGTCAGAAAATGAAGACACAAAAAATGATAGCTAAATATAAAATATAAAATAGTTACCCATCATCTCTGAATTTAGTTGTATCGTCTACTACGATGATTGTCGACACCTCATGGTGTACCACAGGGATGATCCCCTTGAAATATTATAAGGTGGGTTCAGAGGTGTAAATTTCCTAGAATGATCTGCAAGGATGGACTCTATATTCTCTATCCCCCAAAGTATCCCACTCAAGTGACTCCAATGTATGAGGGGATATCCTACCCAGATAGTAGTGCCCCTTGGAATGTATTCTAGGGAAGAAACTATCTCCCAAATCTACCCAGGTTCTTATAAGTACCAAGAGTACATGTTCAAATCATCCCACACTCTCCAAGACTATGGGAAGGCTGATCTAGTAGGGATAGATAGTTCCAAGAGATCCATTTTGGGAAGTGGGGAATGTTCTAATAGTCATAATTTATTTTTGGGTTCCTCATCCACCATGGAACCCTCTAGTGCCAGAAACCTGTGAGACCCTAGTTAGGAACGAAGAATTTACCCAACCCCAGTTGTTGTAGGAGGACTTATTTCATCAGAATCCCTTGATTGATGGCTATCATCCTCATCATCCTCAATAACTTTAGACCTCACCATAGAAAACACTCACCAAGAATATCTATGTCGGTTCAGCCAATAATGGATTCAGGTATCAAGATCTTGAATATATATTTACACCCTCTTAGGATCGTCATCATAAGAGATAGTGGTGGGAATCAATATTTATCAATATCTGGTTAATGAAACCTCTTTATCATACAAAAAGCACCACAGAGCATGAGTTGAATGGGAAAGCCTCAAATAATCCCATTATCTTCATGCCATTGGAAATGTGGAATTAGGAGGGATGAATGATTAACCTCGAGGAGTAGTGTTAGAATCATGGGAAGTTGAACCCCAGGCTCTCAAAACCTTTCATGGGGGTTCAGAAAAAAATACTTTCTTGTCTTCTTTATGGTCATAGAATGTCTGAATATTTTATTTTGTTTCCCTTGAACTCATGTGCTTTCTAGGACTCAACAATAGGAACTAATTTTTCCAGTTGATCTTTTGGGTATGATCAGTTCCAAACATCAGTATAGGATCTTGTAAGTTTAGTCTAGAAACCCACAAAAGGTGGAAGCACAATTCAACATCGGGTGTACTCTCAACTAAACAACAGTCAAAGCTATCGATCTGTCATTAAATTCTTATCCTGGCATCTTTTTTTGAGGGTTGCAGAACACCTATTTGGGATATAGTTGAGTTGGTGTGAAAATATTCTAGTTTCATACCCCTCACATATAAGTTCCCTTTAATCTTGGAAACCAATATTCCATCACTTAAAGATATTTGATATCAACACCTAGAAAATTCACCAGATCCATCATTGACCAGAGTAACTGAAAGGGGATCATAAAGATCATAAGTAAAAAAGATCACAATAGTTGATTTGATCCTTCATTTACTGCTCACTCCAGTCTGATGGCATGAACCCACTTATTCTTTAGAGGTATTTCCATATGGTATCTTATGAGATCTTTTGAGTATTGATATATTTGTAGTCTCCAATACGGGATGCGACCTATCCCCAGATAACCTATAAGGGACCCACTAGTCGATATGGTGGATTCCCCTCACTGATTTGTCCCAAAAAATGGTAAATCTTCTCTAGAACTAGGATGTTAAGGTTAATGCACCTACTAGTGGCCAATTGGACCACCATCATGAAAGTCGTGACTTTGACCCTAGTGCCAAAATCACGCATCGGCAGCAGCATCAAACTTAGAAACATGGCTAGAAAAGATTCCAGTCGAAACATTTAGTCATCATTCAGAATGATATTCCACCCCCACTCATTGAATCACCCCTCTTCGAGAATGGTCTAGTCGGTACCTAGATGCCTTTGGGTTTCAACATTTGGGAAAGTACGTGTCCTTCATATGAAGGGTTCGTAGACACTTCATGAAATAAAGGAATTAATCTAATCAGAAAATGGGACATCCTACTTCAGAAAAGGGTCACCCTTCAAATTACTCTTTTAATTTTCAACAAGCTTCTTGTAAAGAGGATGAGTCCTATATGCATCTTTCCAGGCCAAAGGTGTTGGATGAAACTCATCATACATAACACCCATGATGGGAACCCCTAAAATCAATTGTACATCCCAAAGACTGATACCAACCTCACATTTACTAAGTGGAAGGTGTTGATGTCTGGGATCCACCTACTAAGAAGCTATGGGATAAGTCTTTCATTTTAGTGAGAGTAGATTTGTGATACCCAGATGGACTCACATAGCCCCATGACCATCAATTTGACTTTGAATTCCTCACATCTCTAGAGGACCCAAAAAGGCCACCCCACATTCAAGACGAATGAACCCCTAGGGTGAAGGTACCATTTTGATGACCACCCCATTTTCTCATTCTCTATGGTGTTCCACACAATATTGTGATAAAAATAGAATTTTTCATATGGAACCCACATAGTTTCCTCCAAAGACTGAGGAGTGTAGCTCAAGAGAGACTCGGCAACATGGGTTACCCAGATAAATTTCCCCCTTTCTGAAATATTGTCTTGGGTAATATTGATATTTTCAATTATCCAGGTTTTAGGTTGGTTTTTTGGGAATATTTCTTGAATTCGTACATGGTATGGTAACCCAAATCAATAAAGGGAAATCATGTATGAGACAAAATACCCCCTTTTATTGGCATTAAGAATTCCCTCCATTAGTTGATGAAGTGGTTTGATAGTGTTTTTTTTTCAACAGAATCAATCATATCCTTCCTCCTTTTTTTAAAAGACAAAACGGTAGCAATAATAATATTAGAAGTATCCAGTAAAGGGTCCATCATATTATCTATATAAAAGTTCATAAGTAATTAGGTTTTAAAAAAGTGGAAAAGTATGAAGACCCATGGGGTATCAGTTTGTGAATTCATAGGCCCCCTAGATATTATTTTTGTGAAGGATTAGGCCCAAGATCTATTATTTCATGAAGGCATAGGCCTATGAACCATTAATTTCCAAAGACAAAGGCTTGAGAACAACAAACTCGCAAAGATCTGGCCTGAGAAGCATTTTCCAGTGAAGAGATGCTACATGAAAGAATACATCTACAAATCATCTAAAATTTATGTGGAATATAAAAAATTACCATCCAAGGTTGAGACATTCAATTCACAAGTTATGAAGTGTAGTTTGTTAAAGATCCTACTGCAAAGGAGGTGTTACGCAAAAGTAGTGGGAAATCGAGAGAATCTGAAAATTGGTTAGTTTGTTGAGAAATCTGGTAAATGAAAAATGAACTAGCCCCCAATTTATAGGTGTGGTACCCTATTATGATTCCAATTCTATACCCCAAACCAGCTCAAAATAGAACCACTTTCTATATAGGAATAATATCCTCTTTATACTGATCAGAACCCATTTTGATGGTGGGGTATTTGTTGGGTCTTAAGAATTCAACATGTGTGAAGAAGATGATTATATCAAACTCGAAAAATGGTGAAATAAAACCTCTAATAATATTGAAGAAAAATGTTTAAAAGGGTGATAATGTGAAGGAAATATCGATTTTTCAAAGTAAAAATCGCTTCGTGGAACATTGTTCTGTATGGGGTCCCACTATTTTATGAAGTTCCCTATGAAAAAAATAGTTCATGTGATGAGGTGGTTCCACTGGTTCCCATGAATGAAACTTCATTCATTTGTGGGGTTGAGGTGATGATTTATACCCCCCATGAATGATTATCCCCCACAAATTAAATAGTTATTGGGGTGAGGTGGTACCTCTGGAACCCACGAATGAAACCACATTCATTTGTGGGACTAATTCAGTAATTTTCACCCCTGTGAACTACAATATCCCATGAAATAAATAGGTCATGGGATGAGGTTGTACCATTGACACCTAAAAATGATCCCCCTCTATGAATTAATGCTCACTACTAAGTCATTTGAGGTACGTGTCACCCTCTGTGAGCTCCTCCAAAAGAATCCCACAACCCACAACTGATGACTGGACATGCCGGTATCTGGTCCCTTATCTATTTTATAAATAGACACCAAGGGGGGGTGAAAAAAGGACCAATGATGCTGAACTAAAGAGAGATGAATGAGATAAGTGACGAGTCAATGCAAAAACCAGAGCCTCTATATTGTTTCCTAGTAGGTAAAAATCTACTGCATATAAGTAAGGAGGAAAATAATAAATTTTACAATGTAAAAAAACTCAAATCCCCTTTACAGACGCCATTTTGTGGGGTATAAACAGGTGTACCCTTTCCAGAAAAGTACCCCACATAGAAAAACGCTCTGTGGGTGGAACCCTACCCCATGTAGCCAAATGATACACAGGAGGAACTAGACCTTGCATAGAAAAATGATTTACAGGAGGAATGTGACACCACATAGAAAAATGTTACGAGGATGGAACATATCCCCATATAGAAACATTCTATGCGAATGGAACTTGACCCTGCATAGCAACACGTTATGTGGGTAGAACTCAGGTCCACATAACAAAGCTTCATGAGGACGGTACCCTCACCCACGTAGAAATATGCTATGTGGAGTGAACCTCGTCCTGCCTATGAACTTTCTATGTGTAATGGGGCATCCTGGGGAGATATAATATCCACCTCTAATGAATTCCTTCTATCATATCATCGGTCACCACATTGGACCATCCACAAACCAGTCTCATGATATTAGGCCAATGCATTTTCCAAATCCACCTGACATATATAATAAGATCATCAGGAACATCAACATGTACTCTTAAGTTTAAATACTTATGGTAAGCGGAGTCATGTTGGTAACCTCCTCACTAAGGCAGACTGTTGGAATATCCTTGGGTTTACATTCCTTTGGTAATGTGAGTTCTGAACTTGGTGTGCTCACGTGAACATCCTTATTTCATGTAGGGATATAGGAGATCATGATTTCCTTTCCCTTTGATGGAGAATGAGATCCTCTCCCCCCATGGAACCAATTTTAAGGAATCCCTCCTATAATAAGCCCCTAGCCTTTCTTACAAGAGGAATAGATTTTTATACTCTTCACCATAGTCTGGGGCATAGCTAGGTTGGTCACTAGATGTGACTATCCCGGTTACCAAAATGGAAGAGGCGATGGGAACACTCAAAACCCTCTCCCTCTCCCTTTGGGATCCAAAACCTCATCCTCCATTGGATAGAGTGGAATTATGTGATATTCATATCTATTGATTCCTCTTTTTTCTAATATTTATCAGGACTCTCATGGTATTAAAGGTTAGTGGATATCATGACATCTGCACAATCCCAAACATTAGGGGCCTCCTATATGGTATAATCCCAAACCATACCCAAATATCTAGGACTTCTTCATAGATGTAATACCCAACCTCCATTAAAATGGTCCACTTATATGTGTAAACCCCAATAATCTTCATTCCCAATGGTATGATTCTATGCGTAAGTATCAACCATGTGTACCAGATGGGTCTATTCATTGTATAAGCCTTGAAAACATATCTTAACCTTTGGAGGTCTATATTCCCAATGAAGCGGCACAAGACAGGAATCCTATGAGTGTAATCCCCAATCATGCCCCCTCAAATGGGAATCTTCCATGCGTAAGACCTAACCACCCAAGCCTCTTTTAGGTGTAATCCACAACATACTAACTAAATGGTATTTTATTCCAAACTAACTAGGATACATAAAAATCCTCCTTTAGGTATGAACCCAATACCCAAATTCATCCTAATGTTCTCTGGTTCACATCCCTGGCAGGTTCATATCCACCTAGGAGGCCATATCTTTTATGATTCCATTGGGCCGCCTCGATGTAAGTCTCATACCATCCTTGACCAAGAACCTTTCGCATGGGTGTCCTTGTCGCATAAAATTAAACTACATGGTTGGGTCCTTATCACTTTACCTTTAAAGGTGATGTTACCTGTTAAGTGGAACTGAAATACGTGGGTTCTGATTCTTCTCATGAGGATATGTAGGAAGCAAATCTTATGGGGTTGATCCTGACATCAAAATAATTTATATCACCTAGATTATGGTAAACTCCATAGTGTCTCACCATGTGGCTTAAAAACTATCATCATCCTAATAAGTGACCAAATAATATTTTATCTATTTATAAAAAGGGTAACTTTGATGGAGAACCTCAAATACATACAGATATCCCATTGATGAAGAACCTCAGATACATACAGATGAATCTGAACCTATGTGTATTAATGATTAATTATTACGTTAGGGTAATATATATTATAAACACTTCATAATGAACAAAGGTTTCATAAACATATCTTAAATCAATAAGAGATTCCTTGAATATGCAATATTTCCAACCAAAAGTGTGTGATGAGCCCAAATTCCCAACCTATCAAATAATGTAAGTTCTTAAGTATCGTTGTCCAAGTTACCCAACGAACACATACCTTTGGAAAGTAGGCTATTAGTCAGAGTGGATACTGAAGAGTGGGGGTGAATTGAGTTCCAATAAAAATTTCTGTTAAAAATATTTCTCTTAAAATCCCCCTATTTAAAAACAAGTTAAATTGTAGTGAATTTATACAGATTGTAAAAGTTCAATTAGTTTCTGAAAGATTGATTAGGTCTCAATTAATTTAATCATAAGATTAAATTAACTTTTGAAACTAACTTATTGGTTCACAATAAGTATAAAAACTTTCTAATTTAACTATCAAAGTAACTTTAAAACAAATTTTATTTCAAAGTAATTAGCAGCGGAATACAAAATATATAGAATACTTTAGACTTAAACTAAAATTCACAGCAAATGTAACCAAGAGGTTCAGTCTCAAGTCGAGACCTATTCCACTCAAAAAATTTATATAAATTTGATCCACACCCTAGATCGGGGTAAAAAACAGTGAAAACACTGTCTAGGTACAAAGACCTCTACCACAATTCTACGTGGGAAAACCAACAATAGCTCACAGGCTATCCAGGTCTTACTTGACCTCTACCACTATCCACAGTGGGAAACAAGGGAGTTATAGAGTTTGAATGAGGATTTAGAAATCCTCCATCTTAGCATAGGAAATAGTGTGTGTAAGAAATATACAGAGTATACACACTACTCTAAATGTAAATAAAAGAATCACTAAAAGAATAGATAAGAGTTTAGAATGCTCTAGTGATGTGAAGTGCAACTCTGGACTCTTTTGATTTATCAAAAATGCTTCTGAGTCCTTCTCTAGTTTTTTCTGAAAAACAGAGGGTCGTTTTCTTCCTTGTTTTTCTTGTTCAGCTTTATTATCTTGAGTGCATGAAGATTTCGTTGTGGTTCTTCACTCAAGATGCAGCTTGTGTTCCCCTCTAGAAAGAGTGGCTTCGTGTATGTCCAGTGCTCTTCCAGTTTTAATGTTGCTTTTTTCCTTTGGTTTGAATGCACCATGTTTCAATGTTGTTCTGCCCTTTCCTTTTACACCCTTCATGTTCCTTCTTGGTTCTCTCTTTTCTGTTCGGTCTTTGTCCTTCATTTTATAGATTTCAGCTCCAGTAAAAAGAATGATTATCTTTTTCATGGGTACTAGGTACGGTTCCATGACATGCCAACAACTATCATTAAATAACATTAATTGAATTAAAAACATTAAATATAACCATTTCATAATAAATAAATAATATTGAGAGTATAGAGTTTGATTGGTCAGTCTTTCATTAAGAGCCTTCTGTTGGTAGATGTGTAATGGTGGACTTTGTGTAGCAGTGACCTTCTATCAGTAGTTGTTTGATCTTGTATCGGTAGCTCTTTGAACATGTATCAGTAGCTCTTGGTATTGGTAGTTGTTACTCTGTGTATCAGTATCTCTATATTCCGGTGACTTCATCTATCGGTAGACTTCACTTCTATCGGTAGCTCGTTTTGTATCGGTATCTTCATAGCGGTAGACTTGTTCATATCGGCAGACTTACTCTATCGATAACTCTGGTGTAACAGTAGCTTGTATCAGTAGACTTTTAGTCTATGCATATCGATAGCTCCGTTTGATTCCAGTGAAGTATATATATCGGTAGACTTATGTATACCGGTAGACTTGTTCTATCGGTAGCTCAGTTTTTGTCGGTAGCTGTCTGTATCGGTGGACTTGATCTATCCGAGACATGTGCTTACCGGTGGACTTATACATATTGGTAGCTCTACATATCGGTGACCTTTTCCTATCGGTGACTATGTCTATCGATAGACTAAGTCTATCGGTAGACTTTCTTTATTTGTAGCTATAAGCATATTAGTAACTTTACACTTATCTGTTTTATGCAGAACACATCTGATTGAGTTAGAATTATTTCAAAAGTCATATAAACATAGATAAACATTGATTAACATATTTCAAAGATTATTTTAATATAATTATCAACTTGATCATACATTAAAAGATTTAATATATAGATAAACATTATTTGGTATTATCAAAATATGTGAAAGCATAATTTGGATTATCAAAACAGGTGAGGTCAACAATCTTCCCCTTTTTGATAATCACAACTTATGATATTATAATCTCAAAATAATGAGTAATTGTATCAGAGGATATATCATTAAATTCAATTGTATCAGAGAAAACAATATAAGATATGAAATATTCAATGTACCAGAGGTAGAATTAAATGCAATGGTATCAAAGGTACAAGTTACAAATCATATTAGCTCTCCCTTAGATAATATTTCTCCCCCTTTCGCATAAAAGATATTATTCTTAGAGCCCTTATAATATGTCTCCCCCTTTGTGATAATCAAAAAGTGGGAAACAACAAAGATAAAAGGAACAAAATGAGAAAGAAAAGACAATCATTTGTATTTCATGTTGCAAAAAGGTACAAGGAAATAAAACAAAATACAAGGGATTCCTATCAAATATCTTAGCCACCTATTAAATCCACATCCTCAATGTGAGATTTTCCCTTGGGATCAGAAGAGGATTCAGGTTTTGTGGATGTAGGTGAAGGATTAGGAATTCTAGAAATGATCACATGAGGTTGAGCCACTGAAACTGTTCCTGGCCTGTACGGAGTAGTTCTTTGAGTGATCATTAGAGTAAGGCTTCGAATGGCTTGGGCTGAAGTCATATGAACAGAAGAAGCAGTAGAGGCAGAGGTAGGTAAAGATGGAGGTATAATCACTTGCTTAGCATCGACATGAAAGAAAGGCAACATGAGATTTCTGAAATCCATAATTATTCCTCCTCTCTCCATAGCAGATATGAAATCATCATTGTTCTCTATGAATTTATCCAGGGCTGGAGTTAGCTCTCTTAGCTTGCTGACTTTTTCTCTGAAGGCTTGATTAACAAGAGGTAAGTTCAGGTTTTCTAATAGAAGTTTGAAGTGATTGTAGAGCTGATGCTTGGTATAAATCCTTCGAAAATAGTATTCTACCTTTTCTTCTACTTCTTTCTGAGAGGCAGAAGCTTCTCTCATATAGTCTTGGACTATCTTCATTATTTCTCTAGTTGAATCTCTAGTAAAAATCACCACTTTTCTTAGGCCGGATGAGTCCACAGAGCCACTGGTCGATGCTGAACCAAGCTCCTCTTTCATTATAGCTCTAATTTGGTTTATTTCTATTGAAGGTTTGGAGGCAAGAGAACCAACAGAGAAAGTTATTGTTTCCTTGAAGTTTTTGGTCAACCCATTGATAATATTTTTCAGTTGGTAATCCTGGGTACTGAAATGATCTTTCATGGAGGTTTTAAAACCTTCAAAGAATGATATCATCTGGCTCACAACACCTTTGGCATAAGATAAATCTTTATCTACTTGGGATTTAGAACTCATAAAAGATTCTAAAGAGATAACATATTTCTTTAGAGGTTCAACATTCTCTTCCAGTCTAGAAAATTGATTCTAGAATGTTGTAACTTTATCTACTATTTCTACTACAAAGGTAGAGACATTACAACCGAGAGAGAGTTCAAATGACTTTTCCAAATTGGTCATATCTTCAAAAAATAGTGTTTTAACTCAGAAACAGAGGCACTAAGAGATTCTTTCAGCTCATTCTTTAAGGATTCAAGATCAGCCCTGGTGATCATATCAGTAGGTGAAACCACAATAGGTTCCCTTTCAGATACTATACTGGTTACTGAGTCATTCATAATCAATTGAATTTATGACACTAGTGAAGCTTCCATTTTCCTTATTTCTTCCACAAAACTGATTTTGAGATCAGACTTGAGCTTGTCCAGATCATGCATTCTGACCACATCTTTAGTTAACAACTCAGTCTGAATATCATAATTTGTTTTTGGTCTATTGAGGGATGCCTCATTATCAGAATCGAGATAATTCAATCCACAAACCATAAAACCTGGGTCTTATGCCCAATCCTCAATTTCAACAGCAACTGAAACACTACCAAATCTGGTTTGATGCTCCCCCTCAAATGGCGCATTCTCTTGTATAGAAAGAGAATTCTCAACATGTCTTTCTTCCTCAGAAAAATATTCTACTATCAACTCCATCTCTGCAACAACTGAAACAACAAGAGCCTCCTCTAGATTAGGCACAAGTCCTCCCATCTCACCCACTACTTCTTTAATAGGCACAATAGAGCTTCTAATCAATGGACTCAGACTTAATAAAATAGAATCAGAGGATTCAGATTCATTTTCTCTTTCTTCTTCATTCTCAGGGACTGGATGGTCTTCCTCATTAGTAGGAGTTTCTTATTCTTCTAAAGCTTCCTTTTCTTAAGACACAAATTCAGCAGCAGGACTTGGGGGAAAGTATGGATCCCTTCCATCAGTCTCATCACTATACTCAGGTTCTTCTTCATCAGGTCCTAGACCTGGATCCATTACATCCTTAGGCCTTGAAGGATGATTCACAGGATTTAATTTATTATACTCTTTCTTGCAATCATTAACTCATTCTCCTCCCCTTGTGTTCCAGTTTATCTTCATATATTTGCAAACTGTGCTTGTGCTACAAAGATTATTCCTTACTACCATAGTCTCATCTTGAGACTCAGCTACCCCTTTCACTTTGATCATCACTAATATTATCTTGGAAAAGAATAAGGAATTTTTCTTTGATTTTGTCCTGGTCATGTCATCCATTTGAAACATTATAAATATGCACAGATTCACTTTAACACAATGTCTCAAGAGATGTAGGAGATAGATATCTTGATATCTTAAATTTGCAAAGTCCCCTCTCCTTGGTATTAAGACATGCTGAACAAATTTGAATAGCAATATGTTCTCTCCATCCATTTCAATAGCCACCACTTGTCTTTGATTGCCACTACCGGTGATCTCCTCTAGGGGAGTTTCATAATCAAATATATCACTTGTAGATGGTATTGCTTTTGAGACATATCCAGAAACACCTTCATGTGGAACCTTCAGGTATTCAACCCACTCAACAGATGAAGAAGATATCTCCTTTCCACTCACAAAATAAATCACTCAGTTCTCATCTTCTGACTTTTCAAAGCTCACAAAATCATAAAATTGATTCACTAGATTCGGATAGTAGGGGCCATTGTTGTTCAAAAATCAATATACCCACTATTGATCTTCCATCACCTCGAGCACTAACGATTTTATAGCCAACAACCATTCCATGCACAGCTCCTTTTCAATCATAATAACTATATTTTTCAAATGAGGATTCACTGTTCACCTCCCCAAACTAGTTCTACTTATACTACCCCTAGATTATGGCTCGGTCTTCTACTTCTTCGCATTTGGCTCATCGAAGTCATCTCTGATGGTAGGAAGTTTAATTTTTTCTATCTCTGGTTTGAGGTACTTAGGGTTTTCGAGAGGTTAGGGAGATAAGGCTTGAGGGTAAAGGGTTTGAGGCTAGGTGGATTGAGAAGTAACTAGGACTTTGTTTTATCATTTAGGAATCAATAAATATATAAAATAAAATAAAATATAGATGATACAAATTCTGGTGGCAGACAGAAGTTTAAAACAGCCCGTACTCATCGGTAGGGTTTATCGGTGAGAATTCCTATCAGTGAGGTCCATCGGTGAGGATTTACATCAGTGAGGTTTTCACATCAGTGAGGTTTTCACATCGGTTAGGTTTTCACATTGGTGAGGTACCTACTGATCAAGGTTAATCATTCCTAACTCATGTCTAATGTAACTTAACCTATCTGAACTTAAAGGTTTGGTAAAGATGTCAGCTAATTGATGTTCAGTACCAATAAATTCAAGAGTAATATCACCTTTTTGGTAATTATCTCTCAAAAAGTTGTGTCATACATCAATGTGTTTGGTCCTGGAGTGAGATACAGGGTTCTTCTAAATGTTTATTACACTAGTGTTATCAGATTTGATAGAAACATTCTTAAAATCATATCCATTGTCCAAAAGAGTGTGTTTCATCCACAGAATTTTTGCACAGCAACTACCAGCAGCTATATACTCTACTTCGGCAGTAGAAAAAGCTACAGAATTCTACTTTTTACTACACCAAGATACTAAGGATTTTCCCAATAAATGACATGTTCCAGATGTGCTTTTTCTATCTAACTTGAAACCAAAAAAGTCAGTATCTGAATAACTCATTAGCTCAAAAGATTGTCCTTTTGGGTAAAATAAACCTAAATTTACAGTGTGTTTAAGATACTTAAAATTATTTTAATAGAAAGTAAATGATATTCTTTTGGATTAGCTTGAAATATTTCACACATACACACACTAAACATAATATCTGCTCTACTAGCAGTAAGGTAAAGTAAGATTCCAATCATACCTCTGTAATTGGTTTGATCCGCTGGTTTCCCAGTTTTATTTGCATCCAATTTATAGACTGTACTCATAGGATTATCATTTTCCTTAATACTATCCAAACCAAAACGTTTTAAAATATCCTTTGTATATTTACTTTGATTCAAAATAATACCATTTTCATTTTGAAAAACTTGAAATCCAAGAAAATATTTGAGTTCTCCCATTAAACTCATTTCAAATTCATTTTGCATATTCTTTGAAAAATCAGTACATAAAGAATATTTAGGAGATCCAAAAATAATATCATCAACATAGATTTTTACTATCAAAACATATATAGAAATTATTTTAATAAAAATAATTGGATCAGCAATCCCTTTAGTAAAACTTTTTGAAATAATAAAATTGCTAAGTCTATCATACCAAGCTCTTGGAGATTGTTTCAAACCATATAAAGCTTAGATAGCTTGAAAACTCGATTTGGAAAATGAGGATTAGTAAATCTAGGTGGTTTCTCAACAAAAAAAATCTTCAATTATAAAACCATTTAGAAAGGCACTATTGACATCCATTTGATATAACTTGAAATTCAGATGAGAAGCATAGGAAAGTAAGGTCCTAATAGCTTCTAATCTAGCTACAGGGGAAAAGGATTCCTCATATTCTATACCTTCCTCTTGACTATATCCTGGTGAAACTAACCTAGCTTTGTTTCTAATTATGTTTCCAGATTCATCAACTTTGTTTCTAAAAACCCATTTAGTGCCTATTGTCAAAGTGTCCTTGGGTCTATCAACTAATTCTGAGACTTTGTTTCTTTCAAATTGATTTAACTATTCTTGCATAGCCATTACCCAAAATTCATTATTGATTGCATCATTGACATTTTTAGGTTTTAGCTATGAAAGAAATGCTTGATGTTCAACCTGGTTTCTTAGAGAAGCTCTAGTCTGTGTCCCTCTATCAAGATTACCAACAACAGCATCCAAAGGATGATTCTTTAGAATCCTAGTTGATTTAGTAAAGGTAGGACTAGAAATCTTAGGCTCTTCTCTGAGTTCGGGTTCTATTTAAGTTGATTCTAGAATATGTCCAGAACTGGATGTTTTTACAGTAGGTTATTTAGTTTTATCATTAAGGTCCAGAACAGTCAAATCTTCTTCAAGATTTTCAAGAGAAGGATTTGGTTCATGTGGATCAGTTTCATCAAACATGATGTGAATAGATTATTCCACACATTTGGTTCTTTTACTAAAGACTCTATAGGCTTTTCTAGTTAAAGAATAACCAAGAAAAATTCCTTCATCACTTTTGGATGAAAATTTGTCAAGATTATCCTTTGTATTGAGGATAAACACTTTGCAGCCAAAGACTCTAAAGTAACTAACTTTAGGTTTCCTGTTGTTCCACAGTTCATAAGGGTTCTTCTTAAGAATAGGTCTTATCAAGACTCTATTGATAATATAATAAGCTGTATTCACAACTTCATCCTAGAAATAAATAGTAAGGTCATACTCATTAAGTACAGTTCTTGCAATTTCTTGAAGGGTTATATTTCTTCTTTCTACTACACCATTTTTCTGAGGTGTTCTAAGGGAAGAAAAGTTATGACTATATCCATTATGTGAGTAGTAAGATTCAAAATCATGATTTTGAAACTCACTACCATGATCACATCTTAGGGTTTTAATCTTAAGACCACTAAGGTTCTCTACAGACTTTGAGTATTTGACAAAATAAGAACAAGCTTCACTTTTGTGAGCTAAGAAGTATACCCAAGTAAAACTAGAAAAGTCATCTACTAAGACATAGACATAGTGCTTTCCATTTAAGATAGAAACTCTAGAAGGTCCACACAAATCCATGTGAACCAACTTGAGAGGTTGAGAAGTTGAAACTTCTTTCTTTGATTTAAAAGAAACTTTATGTTTCGTTCCCTTTTGATAGGGATTACAAACTTTGTTATTTGGGAATTCAAGTTTAGTTAGGTCTCTAACTAAGTTCTTCCTAGTCAGTTTTCTAAGTTAATAAATGTTTCAGTGTCCTAATCTTATGTTCCAAATCCAGGATTCTTTATAAAAAGAATTTAATCAAGTAACATTTTTCTTGGATAAAGAATTCAAATTAATAGCATAAACATTTTCATTTCTCAAGGTAGAAAATAATAAAGCATTTTTAGATTTAAAAACATTAAAAGAATCATTTTAAAATTTAACATTGAATCCATAATCACATAACTAAGAAATACTCAATAGATTATATTTAAGTCCATCAACAAATAAAACTTTAGAAATTAAAACTAAATTAATGTTACCAATCTGGCATAGGCCGATGATTTTTCCTTTAGAATTATCACCAAAGGTGACATAGCCTCCATCAACCTTTATCAAGCTTTTAAAGAATGAATAGTATCTAGAAATTTGCCTTGAACATCCATTGTCCAAGTACCATACCTTCTTGTGAGAACTCTTTAAGAAGGTCTCCTACAAAACAGGTTTAGATGGAAAATGATTTTGGTACCCAGGTCTTCTTGGGTCCAGACAGGTTAGCAAGTAAAGTTTTAGGTACCCAGATTTGTCTTATAGGCTCCATATAATTCACAGAAACAATTGATATTGAAATATAAACTTTGTTTGATATATAACAATGTGAATAACTAGTTGAGGCATATGAATTTCCAGAACTGGAACTAGCAGAATTTTGTCCAGATTTAGGAATAAATCTATTTTTGGTAAACTTTCTCTGTCCAGGTTGGTATCCCAAACCAGTAGTGTACTTTGGTGCCACTTGTTTACCTAGAATTTTTTTAATATTATCTTTTCCATTTTTGAATTTTTCTAAGTCCTTCCTTAATTGATCATTAGACAATTTCAGTTCAGTATTTTCCTTAAGCAATTGAGCATTCTTTTCATTTTCAATCTCAAGGGCAGATTTAACAGTGCTAGATAAAGGATGTTGTTTCTTTAAGGATTTTTAATTTTCCTTAATTTCAATACAGGTATCTTCTAGAATATTAAAATATTCAAATAATTCTTCACAAGACATATTTTCAGATTCAGAATTAGAATCAACTCCAGAATAGTATGAATTTAAAGCAAGAGTGTCTAGTGTTACCTCAGATGTGTTTGTCATAAAACACATGTTAGCTTTATGAAAATATTCATCCTTAGCAGAATAAAAATCACTTAAAGTGTCTTCTAAATCACTCCATGTTTCTTTCATTGATTTCTTATACTTTTTGTCCTTGTAGTCATGTTTCTTCTTGAGCTTCAATTTTGGACAGTCAGCTTTTACATGTCCTTTCCTTTTGCACTCATAGCAGATAATCTCATCACCTCTGCCAGGCTTCTTCCAGTCCTTCTTCCAATGACCTTTATTTCCATATTTACCTTTGTATTTTGATTTTATGAAGATTTTTTTTATTCCTATAGAACTTCTTAAATCTTCTGGCTATCTGAGCCATCTCAGCATCACTATCAGATTCTGAACTTTCACTTGTTGATCTTTCAGTTTTTATGTGAAGTTTCTCCTTATCCTTGCTCTTTTAGGTAGTATACTTAAAAACCACTGACATCCTTTTAGGTTTATCATATTATTACTTATTCACCTTGAGTTCTTCCTCATACATCATAAGCTTACCTATTAATTCTTTAACAGACAGTTTGCTGATGTCGCAAGATTCTCTAATGGAAACCGATATCCCTCTCCATCTTTTTGGTAGACATATTAATATCCTCATAATTTGTTACTTTGGTGGAAAAACCTTTCCAAGGGGGCTCTTAGTATTGAAAATATCATTGAACCTGAGATACATGTCAGAAATGGGTTCATTGGGCTTCATTTTAAAGTTATCATATTTAATAGTATAGGTATTCAGCCTCATTTATTTAACATTGGTTTTTCCCTCATGGGAAACAGCCAAAGTGTCCCATATTTCATAAGAATCTTTGCAAGAAGATATTCTATTAAAATCTTCATCTCCTAGATCACAATATAGGGCATTCATAGCTTTACAATAATTATTGTATGCTGTCTTTGTAGGTTCATCCAAAGTAGTTCTATCAGTTTCTGAAATTTTATATTGAGTCTCTATTGTAGTCCAGATATCAAATACCATACTTTCTAAATGAATTTTCATTTTAAGCTTCCACTGAGAATAATTTGTACCATTAAATAAAGGTGGCATGTTGGTAGTAGCACCTTCTAGTATATTGTCCATAACTAGATTTTGGAAAATATATTTAAAGAGATAAAATTTAGAACTAATAGAAATTTAAGATCTTTAAAGATGAAACTAAAATCACAGTTGAAAAAATAGAGTATTTTGAAAACTTTGAAAAACAAAAACAAACCTCTGATACCAAATGTTGGTCGGAGTGGATACTCAAGGTGGGGGGGGGGGTGAATTGAGTTCCAATAAAAATTTCTGTTAAAAATATTTCTCTTAAAATCCCCCTATTTAAAAAAAGTTAAACTGTAGTGAATTTATACAGATTGTAAAATTCCAATTAGTTTCTCAAAGATTGATTAGGTCTCAGTTAATTTAATCATAAGATTAAATTAACTTTTGAAAATAACTTACTGGTTCACAATAAGTATAAACACTTGATAATTTAACTATCAAAGTATCTTTAAAAAAATTGTATTTCAAATTAATTAGAAGTGGAATATAAAATATATAGAATACATTAGACTTAAACTAAAATGAACATCAGATGTAACCAAGAATCTCAATCTCAATCCAAGACCTAGTCCTCTCAAACAATTTATATAAATTTGATCCACACCATGGATCGGGGTAAACAACATTGAAAACATTGTCCAGGTACAAAGACCTCTACCACAATTCTATGTGGGAAAACCAATAACAGCTCACAAGCTGTCCAGGTCTTACTTGACCTCTACCACTTTCCACAGTGAGAAACAAGGGAGTTATAGAGTTTTAATGATGATTTATAAATCCTACAGCTTAGCATAGATACAGTGTGTGTAAGAAATATACAGATTATACACACTGCTCGAAATGGAAATAAAAGAATCACTAAAAAATAGATAAGAGTTTAGAATTCTCTAGTGATGTGAAGTGTAGCTCTGGACTCTTTTGATTTATCAGAAATGCTTCTGAGTCCTTCTCTAGTTTTTGTCTGAAAAACAGAGGATCATTTTCTTCCTTGTTTTTCTATTTTAGCTTTATCATCTCGATTTCTTGAAGAGTTTGTTGTGGTTCTTCACTCAAGATGCATCTTGTGTTCCCCTCTAGAATGAGTGGATTCGTGTATGTCCAGTGCTCTTCCAGTATGAATGTAACTTTTTTATTTTTTGTGAATGCACCACGATTCAATGTTGTTCAGCCCTTGCCTTTTACACCCTTCACATTCCTTCTTGGTTCCCTCTTTTTTGTTTGGTCTTTTTCCTTCCTTTTATAGCTTTCAGCTCTGGTAAAAAGAATGATTACCTTTTTCATGGGTACTAGGTACGGTTCCCTGAAATGACAACAACTATCATTAAATAACATTAATTGCATTAAAAACATCAAATATAACCATTTCATAATAAATAAATAATATTGAGAGTATAGAGTTTGACTGGTCATTCTTTCATTAGTAGCCTTCTATTGGTAGATGTGTAAAGGTGGACTTTGTGTAGCAGTGACATTCTATCAGTAGCTATTTTATCTTGTATCGGTAGCTCTTTGAACATGTAACAGTATCTCTTGGTATCGATAGCTGTTACTCTGTGTATCAGTAGCTCTATATATCGGTGACTTTATCTATCGGTAGACTTCGCTTCTATCGGTAGCTCATTTTGTATCGGTAGCTTCAGAGCGGTAGACTTGTTCATATCGGCAGACTTACTCTATTGGTAACTATGGTGTGATAGTAGCTTGTATTAGAAGACTTTTAGTCTGTGCATATCGATATCTCCATTTGATTCCATTGAAGTATATATATCGGTAGACTTATGCATACTGGTAGACTTGTTCTATCGGTAGCTCAGTTTCTGTCGGTAGCTGTCTATATCGGTGGACTTGATCTATCAGAGACATGTGCTTACCGATGGACTTATACATATCGGTAACTTTGCATATCAGTGACCTTTTCCTATCGGTGACTATGTCTATCGGTAGACTAATTCTATTAGTATACTATCTTTATCAGTAACTATAGGCATATTAGTAAATATATAAAAAGGTAAAAAGAGAAAAAAATAAAGTTTGGAGCTTATGGTTTTCTTTTAAGTAATGGAGAAAAAGAGTTATTATATAGGTAAATTGGATTCTTCAATCTTGGATGAACTTGTTATAAGATGTGTATTATCTCTTTTTTCTCTTAGGAAGATCATAAAAACAGTTTTTGTTTAATAAAATGAGATGAAGTGTTTTTGATACACATAGTTATGAGTTTTTCAGTTCTATAACATACTTTAAGGAGAGACTAACAATGGCTTGTTCTCATTAGGGAATTTATCTTATTATAACATATGGAAACTTATGGTTTTTATAAAATAATAGTTATAATTCAATATGATTGGATTATCCAATATATATCTAAAGGGGTTTAAAAACACCATGGAATGTCTATGTCATGTATGGATGTTAATATAAGGACCCGACCTTATTACATACATGATCTTGAATTTAGTCAAGAAAAAACGTCCTTTTAAATTGAGGATCTTTCCAAGTTTAGGGATTTAGATAATTGGGACAATAGATTTATAACATTACACATTATTACAGAGTGGATACCATCAAAATAGTTTCCATTATTTTCAAAATATAGAACATTAAAACTTAAACATGAATCCTTTATAATTATTCAACATTTAACAAGGCTTACTTATTTGTCTTACACATCCATTAACCTGTGAAAATCATTTAAAAACTTGGTATGAGCACAGAAGCTCAGTAAGGTATGGAAAAGAAGGAAATATCACATTAGTCTATGAATACTCGTAATGTATGAAAGAATTTTCAAAAGACATGCTTGTCACCCATATATACTTACTTTGTGTAAAATAGGATTAACACAAGATCCAAAAAAACATGAGAACATAAATATAATCATAAAGTTATATTAGGGAATTACTTACATAATCTTGTAACCCTCTCGGCTACCTTATAATTTGTAACCCTCACGGCTACCTTACAATTTCTGTAACCATCGTAGTTACACTTGGAGTAACCATACATCCGACCTCCAACATACACATACCCAATGAATTAGAGGGAAATATATTTATCACCCTTCATCATAAAAAAATTCCCATGAACCAAAACATAATAATACAACATGAATAATAATATAAAAACATTTATTTGAACTTTTTAAAACATAACTTTAAAAGGGGATTTTAAAAGAAAACCCCATTACAAATATCATACAATTGAAGAGATACTTAATAGAGTGTATGGAATACGTATATACATTATAATAAAACATAATTCAACATAATATAAGCAAAACCCATCATAAAATTAATTTTAATACCACATAAATAACGAAGTAGAAGGTTAACCCAAAGAATGGAAATTGGGTTAAGAATTCCCTTACCTCAGGTTTGTCTTACTTAAAACTTGTTTAAAATTACTGTATAATGGTTAAAAGAGTGTTATTAGTATTTTAAAGAAAAATGTTCATGTTTATAACATCTTATATTATCATTTCATAACATCATGTCACCATTTAATTGTTAGTATTTTTCTTCTTGCACTGTTTTTTGGTCAGATCTTTACATGATTTCCATGATTGGTTCATGGTGGATGTTCTTGTCGATTGGAAGTGAAAATCCAGAATTATAATGGAGTAGTATTTACATATATCCATTAACATAAATTATAAAATTTATCATTTTGAATTATTACATGAGGATGATTCATAAGTTATTTCATTAATGATGTTCGTTTAGATCATTTTAGTGGTTCTTTGATAATAACGACCTCATTTTGTTTTATAAATTAAAACCATGAGTACGAAATAATTCCAGAACCATTGATGAGATATAATACATATATTATAACCTATTTAAACCATAAAAATGGTTTCATGACCATACTTGAAAGAATTAGAGCAATTGAAATCACATCGTCCACGATGCCGGTAATTCGACACATCATGGACAATGTTTTTAATTCCTTGAACAAGTGGGGGAAGAGAAGAATATTGATGATGAATTTCCCATGAAAATGAGAAAATTTAGAATATACAAGATTCTGGAGCTTTCATACCTCTTGTTTAAGAGTATTTGAGGAAATAAGAAGAAAATAAAGGAATCTTGAAATAAAAGAAAACTTAAGAAATTTCTCAAGAAAATTTGACAGCCTAACGACGTCTCTTAAAATTTCATAAAAATAGTTTAATGAGAGAAATGGGATATCTAACCAATATTACATAATATGATAAGTAAGGGGGGATATGGATTGAAATATCCCAACATAATCCAAAGTAAAAAAAGAAGAGAATAACATAAAATGAAAGAAAAGAAAGAAAATAAAAGAGGATGTTTACCTCTTTATCTCTTCTCCTTGAGATCCTTCTTAAGGGCTTCGGTTTTGGTCTTTTGGTGAGACCAGAAGCTATAACACATGGGTAAGAGACTTGGGAGGAGTATTGGGTATAACTTAGGCATGAATCAAGGCTTTATATGTGTGGTAAGATGAGGGGAGTGAGGGTGGTATTTATAGTGGAGGAGAGGGGTATTTTTCATTATTTTAATCATTATTATAATATTTTTCCCAATATTATGAATAGTCTTAGTTCATGTGACCTAAAATAGTAATAATGGAATTTGAGTTCGAACCAAGTGTCCTTGAAACACTTATGATGTCATAAATAGTATATTTTACTGATAATTTGATTATACAGTATTTTATCATATTTCACTATTCATCAAAAAAACAAGAATTTCATAAAAATCCCAAAAATTTACCCTAACCATTTTTTGACATGTAGAATTAAAAAATGAAGTCCATTTTTTGAAAATAAATTTCTAAATATTATTAATTTAATTTTTAAATAAAATCATACTTAATTCAAAAACTAACAATTCTAATTCTATAACTTCTATATCAAGATGAAAAATTAACCAAGATATTATTATATTAAAGCCTTAAAAAAATAGTAAAATAATAAAATTTTCTATTCATTAGGGTCATATTACTATTCATATGGGTATGTTACTATTCACCAAAAAAAGAAGTTGGTTTCATCAGACTCCAAATAACATACTGAACACAATTGAAGATAACAGTTTCTTGAAATTCAAAACATAAAAGTGGAAAATTTATTTTTAAATGATAGTTACAAATATCTACTTAAAACAAAGTTCCATGAATTTCTATTTATTTTTAGAAAAACTTGGGGTGTTACATTATCCCCACCTTCTAGAAATTGCGTCCTCACAATTTTATTTACTTATTAAACAACTGAGGGTACTTTTCCCTCATAGCATTTTCAGTCTCCCATGTTGTTTCTTCAAACACGTGGTTTCTCCACAAAAACTTTACCTGGTGGATTACCTTATTCCGCAATACTTGTTCCCTTTGATCAAGAATCTAAACTGGTTTCTCTTTATAAGAAAGGTTCTCTTCCAGCTGAACTGCTTCTGGGATCAAGACATGTGATGAATCTGGCACATGCTTTCTCAACATCGAAACATGAAAAACATTGTGTACCTGAAACAAACTCAGAGGCAAAGATACGCGGTATGAAATTGTTCCAACTTTCTCAAAAATTTCATAAGGACTGATGAACCATGGAATTATCTTTCCTTTTTTACCAAAATGCATAACACTTTTCTAAGGATATATTTTAAGGAAAACATGGTCACCTACCTCGAAAGATAAGTCTTTCCTTCTGTTATCTGCATAACTTTTCTGCCTGCTCTGAGCTGTCCTCATGTGTTGATGGATCATACTCACTTTCTCAGCCACTTCTTCTACAAATTTTGGCCTCATCAACTTTCTTTCATAGACTTCATCCCAAAACGCTGGTGTCCGACACTACTTCCCATACAAGGCCTCAAAAGGTGCCATCTGAATACTGGAATGAAAACTATTATTATAATAAAACTTAACTAAAGAAAGATGTTGATCCCAACTTCCTTGGTAGTCCATTGAACAAACTATAAGCATATCTTCCAAAGTATGAATTTTTCGTTCTAACTACCCATCTGATTATTGATGAAAAGATGTACTGAAATTTAACTATGTGCCCAATGACTTCTGAAGTCCCTTCCAAAAGTTAGAAGTGAACCTAGGATCCCGGTCAGATACAATGGAAAGAGGAACTCCATGTAACCTGACAATCCCCTTGAGGTACAATCGAGAAAGCTAATCCAAAGACATTGTATCTCTAATAGAAAGAAAATGTGCATATTTTGTTATCCGATCAATAATAACCCAAATCGTAATGTTACCTTGAGAACTCTTTGGTAGTCCCACAAAAAATTCTATGGACACATTCTACCATTTCTACTTTGGCCTTGGCAAAGGCTGAAGAATCCCCTTTGGTAACTACCACTCTGATTTAACCTATTGACATGTCAAACATCTCATGGTAAAATCAACAATATCTCTTTTCATTCCAACCCACCAATAATACTCCCAAAGGTCCCTATACATCTTATTACTTCCAGGATGAACTGAAAATGAAGAACTATGAGGTTCACACAAAAAATATTTCTTCAACTGAGAATCACTAGGCACACACAACCTTTTTCCAAATCTTAAGACACAATATTTATCGAGTTTAAATTCTAGAAATTTACCCATTTTAACCAATTCTACCTTTTTCTGTAGCTCACGGTTTTCCTTCTACACTCGCTTAATTCTGTATGACAATGAAGAATGCACTGTAATCTGAAACAAAACGGATGTATTCCCTGCACCAACAACTTCTTAGCCAAAATTCATCCAATCATTAATCAAGGGATCATGTTCCAAATGTAACATGGTTAATGATGCATGATGTTTCTGACTCAAGGAATATACCACTTTGTTTGCTTTTCTGAGTTAGTAATTGATCATGAAATCATAATACTTTATCAGTTCAATCCATCTTCTTTTCCTCATGTTTAATTCCTTTTGAGTGAATATATACTTCAGAATTTTATGGTAAGTATATATTTGACATTTGGTTCTGTATAAATGATGCCTCTAAATTTTCAAAGGAAAAACCACAAATGCCAATTCCAAATCATGTGTGGGATATTTTAGCTCATTAGGATTAAGTTGTCTCGAAGCATAGTCAATTACCTGGTCATTATTCATCAAAACACAACCAAGTCCCTTAAAAGAATCATCACTATAGATGAAAAACACACCATTTCAGGAATACAAGGCCAAAACTGGAGCATTCACCAATCTCTTAGTCAGTTCCTGAAAATAAACATCACATTGTTCTATCTAAACAAATTTAATCCCTTTCCATGTTAACTTAGTTATCAGGCTAGATAACTGAGAAAAGATCTTAAAACATTATCGGTAATAACCTGCTAATCTAAGAAAACTACAAATCTCTATAACATTTGTGGGTCTTGGTCATTCATCAACCACTTTTTTTAGAATAATCAACTGTTATTCCATCCTTATTTACAATGTTCCCAAGAAAAAAAATCTTTTTCAACCAAAAATCACACTTGATTAATTTTCCATACAGTTTATTTTCTTTTAATATTTGTAAAACAACCCTTAGATGTTTTTCATTATCCTCTTTATTTTTAGAAAATACCAGAATGTCATCAATAAATACATCCAAAAACTTATCCAAGAACTCATGAAATACTTTATTCATAAGATTTATTAGTACATCATGCGCATTAGTTAATCCAAATGGAATAACAACAAATTCATATTGCCCATATCTAATGGGAAAGGCTGTTTTTGGGATGTGATCCTTCTTCACATTCAGTTGATGGTATCCAGATCACACGTCAATCTTGGAAAAGTAATGAGCTCCCTGGAGCTGATCAAACAAGTCATTGATATGAGAAAAAGGATACTTTTTTAACAGTGATGTTATTCAATGCTCTATAATCAATGCAATGTCTCATGGAACCATCTTATTTTTAACAAACAAAACAGGGGCTCCCCATGGTGAAGTTCTAGGACGGATGAAGCCTTTGTCAAGAAAATCCTATAACTGATTTTTCAATTCATGAAGTTTTATTGGAGCCATATGATATGGGGATTTTTAAATTCCTTAGCATCATGATCTAAGTCAATTATGAATTAGACTTCTCGATCAGGTATAACACTGGGTAACTCATCAGGAAAAACATCAAGGTATTCATTTACCACTGGCAGATCATTAATTTGAATAGTTCCCTTATTTTCAACAATATGAGCAAGATAAATTTCATTTCCATATTTCAATAGTTTCTCAGTTTCTTGATATGTTATCAATTTTATGGGTTCTTTCTTGTATATAAACAGAAACTCTTTCTGAAAAACAACTTTTTTAGCTCTAAAGTCAATCTTTGCATGATAAACAGAAACCCAATCCATTCCCAGAATAACATAAAACTTGACTAATGGTAAAACAAAAAGGTTTTTAGGTAAAGTCCTTCCACATACCATAATAGAAAGATTCTTATAATTCTTCTTTGTAACAATATTTCCCCTGGTGTTTTAACAACAAGTTCAGGTCTCATTTTTTGAGGTGATATTTCCAATTTACCAGAAACTTTTTCAGAGATGAAGGAATGTGTAGACCCCGTATCAAACAAAACTTTAGAAAAATATGAGTGAACAAAAAAAGTACTTGATACAACTTCATTGTATGGCCTGACATCTGCTGACGTAGTCACAAAAGATCTCACTACACTTTTCTACTTGTATTCTGGGTTCTTTACATCATTTGAATCTCTCTTTGGGAAGGCATTTGCATAATGACCCATTTCACCACATTTAAAACAATTTACAGTCTTCTTATCATGATTAGTATTAGGATCATTTTCATTAAAATCTCGGGCCATATGTCCAAACTTACCACATTTAAAACACGTCCCAGTTTTTTTAAGACGTCCCACAGGGTTTTTCTTTCCAAACTTTTCACAAACTGGAAATTGGATTTTCTTACCATCAGATTTCTTTGGTTGATTCTTACCCTTTTCTTTCCATCTAGACATCTTCTTATCCTTTTTTCGAAAATTCACATGATCATTAGAAAAATCCATATCTACCCACTTAGCACATCAGACAAGTTTCTCATAACTTTTGAATTAACAGGAGGCCAATACCCTTCGATACCTTGGATTTAATCATGAGTAAAAGCGGTTGATTTTGCTATCAAAATTCAGAATAAGATTTGGAGCATACATCACTAGTCGAGTGAAGTTATCTTCATACACATCCATTGAATATTCCTCCTTCTATTTCAATTCAAGGAATTTCTTCTCCATCCTAAGTCGCACCACCTTAGGAAAATATTTTTCAAGGAAAAGACTTTTAAATTCATCCCACTCTAAGGCATAACAATCCTCTCTACCCCTAATATTCCTTACCATTGACCACCACTGATCAACTTCTCCTTCAAAACGATAAATGGAAAGACTTACCTTTTGATTGTCTAAACATCCCATAACATCAAATATCTTTTCAAGCGCTTTGATACATCCTTCAAATGCTACTGGGTCAGAAGATCTATTGAAAGCAGGAGGGTGTTGTCTCAAAAAATGTTCCACTACTTTCTTGTTCTGTTGTGGTAATTATATTTGTTCTCTTGCATGGATTCCACCACCATTTATTTCCTGCGTTAGCAGGTCTATTACTGTCACAAACTTCTAGTTTCAAATCACTACCATTCCGAGTTGTAGATCCGGAAGGATTTCATTCTATCAGTGCCTCTCCTTTTCAGAATCCCTATTCCTTCTACGGACAACCATTCAGAACAAACATATCTTAGATGAAGTAACATTGTAATCATTAAATGTTATAACATTTAAAATTAAACATAGAGTGAAAATAATTTATGGTATTCTATTAACATCACCCTAACCCCTCAATTTATCTAAACCATCCTATGATACCAACTATAAGGACCCGACCTTATTATATACATAATCTTGAATTTAGTCAAGAAAACAATTCCTTTTACATTGAGGATCTTTTCATGTTTATAGATTTAGAGAATTAGGACAATACATTCATAACATTACACATTATTACAGAGTAGACACCATAAAAATAGTTTCCATTATTTTCAAAATATAAAACATTAAAACTTAAACATGACTCCTTGAAAATTATTCAACATTTAAAACGGTTTCCTTATTTTTCTTACACATCCATTAACCTATGAAAATCATTTAAAAATTTGGGATGAGCACAAAATCTCAGTAAGGGATGGAAAATAAAGAAAGTGCACATTATTCCATGAATACTCATAATGTATGAAAGCATTTTCAAAAGACATGCTTGTCACCAATATATACTTACTTTTTGTAACATGATATTTACACAAGATATACACAAAAAATGTGAACATAAATATAATCATAAAAGTATCTTAGGTCATTACATACATAATCTTTTAACCCTCTTGGCTATGTTATAATTTGTAACCCTCATGGCTACCTTACAATTTGTGTAACCATCATAGTTACACTTGGAGTAACCATACGACCAACCTCCAACTTACACATACCTAATTCATTAGAGGTAAATATAGGTCCCAAACTTCATCATAAAAAATTCCCATGAACCAAAACATAATCATAAAACATGAATAATAGTATAAAAACATTTCTTTTGAACTTTGTAAAACATAACTTTAAAAGAGTATTTTAAAATAAAATACCATTACAAATATCAAACAATTGAAGAGAGACTTAATAAAGTAGATGGAATATGTATATACACTATAATAAAACATAATTAAACATAATATAAGAAAAACCCATCATACAATCAATTTTAATACCACATAAATAACGAAGTAGAAGGTTAACCCAAAGAATGGAAATCGGGTTAAAAATTCACTTACATCAGGTTTTTCTTAATTCAAACTTATTTAAACTTCCTATATAATAGTTAAAAGAGTGTTGTTATTATTTTAAAGAATAATTTTTATGTTTATAACATCTTATATTCTCATTTTATAACATCATTTCACCCTTTAATTGTTATTATTTTTCTCCTTGCACTGTTTTTGGGTGAGTTCTTTCCATGATTTCCATGATTGGTTCATGGTGGATGTTCTTGTCGATTGGAAGTGAAAATATAGAATTGGAATGGAGTAGTATTTAAATATATATAGTAACATAAATTATACCATTTATCATTTTTAATTCTTAAATGAGGATTATTCATAAGTTAAAACATTAGTGATGTTCATTTAGATCATTTTAGTGGTTCTTTGATAATAAAAACCTCATTTTGTTTTATAAAATAAAATCATTTTTAAAAATAATTCCAGAACTATTGATGAGACATAATAAATATATTATAACCTAGTTCAACCATAAATTTTTTTATGACCATACTTTAAGGAATCAATGCAATTGAAATCACACTGTGCACGATGTTGGTAATTCGACACATCACGGACAATGTTTTTAATTCCTTGAACAAATGGGGGAAGAGAAGAAGATTGATGATGAATTTCCCATGAACATGAGAACATACAAAATATACAAGATTATGGAGCTTTCATGTCTCTTGGTTAATAGTATTTTATTAAACAAGAAGAAAAGAAAGGAATCTTGAAATAAAAGAAAACTTGAGAAATTTATCACCAAAATTCGGCAGCCTAACGGCGTCTCTTAAAATTTCATAAAAATAGTTTGATGAGAGAAAAGGGATATTTAATAACTCTTAAATAATATGGAAAATAAGGAGGGATATATATTTAAATATCCCTGCATAATACAAAGTAAAAAAGAAGATAATAACATAAAATGAAAGAAAAGAAAGAAAATAAAAGAGGATGTTTACCTCTTGATCTCTTCTCCTTGAGATCCTTCTTAAGGGCTTCGATTTTGGTCTTTTGGTGATACCAGCAGCACTAATACATGGAAAAGATACTTGGGAGGAGTATTGGGAAGAACTTAGGCATGGATCAAGGCTTTAGAGGTGTGGGAAGAAGAGGGGATTGAGGGTGGTATTTATAGTGGAGGAGAGGGAGTGTTTTTCATTATTTTAATCATTATTAATTATAATATTTTTGCCCAAGATTATGAATAGTATTAGTTTATGTGACCTAAAATAGTAATAATGGCATGTCAGTTCGAACCAAGTGGCCTTTCGTCACTTATGATGTCATAAATAGTGTATGTTACTGATAATTTGATTATACAGTATTTTATCATATTTCACTATTCATTGAAAAAACAAGAATTTCATAAAAATCCCAAAAATTTACCCTAAAAATTTTCCAACATGTAGAATTCAAAAATGAAGTCCATTTTTTTGAAAATAAATTTCTAAATATTATTAATTTAATTTTTAAATAAAATCATTCTTAATTTAAAAATTAACAATTCTAATTATATAACAACTTCTATATCACGATGAAAAATTAACCAAGATGTTATTATCTTAAAGCCTTAAAAAAATAATAAAATAATAAAATTTAATATTCATTAGGTTCATATTAATATTCATATTAGTATTCATAAGGGTATGTTACTATTCACCAAAAAAACAGGTTGGTTTCATCAGACTCCAAATAACATACTGAACACAATTGTAGATGATAGTTTCTTGAAATTCGAAACATAAAAGTGGAAAAATTATGTTTAAAGGCTAGTTATAAATATCTAATTAAAACAAAGTTCCATGCATTTCTATTTATTTTTAGAAAAACTTGGGATGTTATAGTTATAGAAATTAATTCTTTGATTTTAAAGGGTATGTTATGTCAAATTTATATTTTACAAAGTGTTGTAAATATATAGGAGATAAAAATCAATGTAATAATTTTTTTGAGCTTGTAGTTTATATTTACGAGATGGATTAAATATTTACTACATCAAGGATTTGAATGTATAAGGTTTTATCAAGGAAAAATGAATCTAAGTAAAAGATATGTATCTTCATATAATTTCCTTTATGTGATAAGAGTTGTTATTTGACTACAAATATTTTTTTAAACAAGTATGATATGATTAATTTTATTCACATGGTTTATGATTCATCAATTTTGATAACATTTTTTGAGAAGAATATATGAGTAAAATTGTTTAACCTAGGATAATATGTTTACCCATTTATTTATTAAAAAATACAGGAATTTTTTTCCCCCCACCCATCAGTGGTATATTATAATAATGTCTATATTTTAAATGAAAAAGGTTCCTAACACATATAATACCATATATGATATGGAAATAATTATTTATTTATGTAATATTCCTACTTAAATAAAATAAATGTTATTTCCTAACACAAAAGGATTTTTATTTCTCATCAAGATATTATGAAAATAATAGTCTCTAAGAGGCTAGTGGAAGTTTGTTTGAACATAGATTTTTTAAAAATTAATAGATAAAGGATAACACCAATCATAAGTCTAAGTGTTTTCCACTTAATATCCTAAAATGTTTAAGATATGTGATGGTAAAGAAAAACCTAAAGTATTACATTTAGTTACCTTTTATATAAGGGATATCATTATTATACTAGAATATTATTAAATTGTTTTCCACTTAATATCCTAAATGATTTTAGGATGCGTGTCGATAAAGAAAAATTCAAATAGTTACATTTAATTTTCATGAAAATTGAAGACTATATTTCTTGAAGGATTGTACCAATCAAATTTACAAAGTTAATTACACTTTATATTCCAAAAGAGTTTTAGGATATGAAACTAAATATAAATTTAAATACTTACATTAGTTTCCATAAAAAGTGTTATGACTTTATCCTAAAAGAGTTTAGAGTATGGTGGTGAAGAGAAATGTAAGAGTTATATTTAATCACAACATTAAAGTGATTGTCACTTTATCCTCAAAGATTTTAGTTGGACTGATAAAAAATAATGTAATTAGTTACATTATTTCAAGGAAAATATTAAAGGAATAGGATTCCAAGGATTATGATGACATACTTATAAAGAGTTTCTAGTAGAATTTGTTTTGAAATCATAACATTTCATGTATTGAAGTTGAGGAATTATGATGTATTCAAGAAGTATAATAGTTATGAATATGATTCCCAAATATCACCATTATTCAAACTAGATTACTTCATAGACGTTTCTCACTAAAGAGTTTAGTAGGGGGTTTTATTAGATGGATACAATGATATGTGACATGGATTAATAATGACATAATGTGTTAACAAACCCCCTAAAAATTATAGTAAATGTAAGGAAGATCTGATACTTTATCATATATGATATGATAAAATAGTGCTTATATTGGGTTTATTAAATATTCTTAAAGAGTTTAAGAATATTAAAATGTATCATATTAAAGGAATAATCTATATTATCACTCTTTCATGTTTGATATATAAATTTATGTATATATATATATTCTTTTTTTGAAGTGTAATGATAATTTACCTCTAAAGTATAAATTTGATTTTATCCCTAACCGGTTTTCATGTTGGAATATTATAGGTTATGAATACATGTTAAGTTCTGTGTGAGTAGGATTCTTGTATAGAGATATAGAATATTCTCATGAGTGAAAAAACAAAGAGTTTGATTCTTTGTGTGAGTTGGATGGTCTAAAAAGTATACCACATGGAGTGTCATACAAAGATGTATTTGGTATACTAGGGGTGCATAGATCATATTTGAGTCACCACTACATGAGGTTATTGAATACCTAGCCTGATAACCTTCATATATTGATACCCCACTTATGGAAGTCTATATATTGACTTATCTAATACAAGGTTATTTGAGTATGTTGTTGATCATGTTATCGGTTGAAGCTTAAACAAATGGTATTTTTCCTCTCATATGATGAGTATGAAATTTGGGCCCTCAATTGAGATAGACTATAGGAGTTTGTGACCACACCAAGATATTACATATATTTATCTGGATAAAGGACATGTGATGTGATTATCCAGAAGGATAAATGACATTTGATGTATTCATTGATCAGTTTAGTACACTATGAGAATCGAGAATAGATGAGTTGGTTATATGGGGTTAACATGATCTATTTTGCAAAGTCATTTGATGTCTTGGACAAATGGAAAATGTAATAATTCAGGTTTTCATATGATTTATACTAGTGTAAATATGTATAGAGATACATGTTTTTTATGGTGATCACGCCATATCCCTATATATATTTGAGTAGAATTGATTATTTTGTAGATACCTCTATTTACTTAAACTTATGGATATAGAGATTCATATTCATATTCAATGTTATAAAGTCTCTTGGGATCACACTTTTTAGTTCAATGAATGGGAATTGAGTTTGACTCAGAGAGCTACTATAAATTTTTTTTAGTGTTAATCCAAAAATGTTTTGGATGGGTGTTCACAAGGTATTTCTTATGATGTGGTACAAGGTGAAATTAATGGTATCCTTCCAAAAGTGTTTTGTAAGATATCCAAAAGGAGTTATGGATATGGTTTCACAGACTATTATATATGATTCAATATATTTTTAAATGGAAAAATGTCTATTAGGATTTAGTATAAGTGGTAGATTGATAGAGATATTCTCTAAATATTTGGATATATATATATGATATATATATATATTTAATGGATTGAATGAAAATTGTGATTTGAATGTAGAAAGGGGGAAATCATTTATACTTCCTATGATAATAGATATCATTTGGATAGTTTGATCATCAACCTGGCTATCATTTAATGTAACATTTCATTTGTTGAAAAATTTGGAAGTAAATTCAATGCATTCATTTATTCCATGGTATTTATTTATGTATTTTAACAAATGAATAAATGAGACACCTCAAGGAGTTTCCTTTAGGCTTATCAATTAAATAGACATATGACGATTGTAGTGTGTTTTATTTTCATACACTTGGACAAAACTCCTAAGACCCGTAGCTCTCTTCGTCTTAAGTTTTTTGTATATTGAGGGTCTTGCATACTATGGGGACAATATGGATCTCATTGAAATGTCAAATAATTCTACATAACTTGTGGAAACCTACAGAGGTGGGATGATTTCATTTTCCACTTTATTGGTCTTTTTCAAACTCATTAGATTAATATCAAAAGGTTGTAGTGGCTCTTTGGTGTATGTTGTATGTGTTTAAAAATATTATTTATTTTAGTATTCCATGTGTAGTTTCATATTATCTTTCATGGGAGATCCTTAGACAAGAGTTTTAAATCACTTCTACTTGATCTGATAAATGTAATTAGACTCTAATAAAATCCTATAATTGAATCCCCATTATATAAAAAACCATCAGTTATTAAACATGAATTTTATTTTTCTAAAACATTGGAACATTCACCATAATAATCATTTTCTATAATGACTATTAATGATAAAAAATAGATGATGGGGTAGGAGATAAAATATAAGTGTTTATAGGATTAGGAAACACATCACTATTATTAACGGAAAGAGTTTAATATTTGTATGGGAGTTTCTTCATGGAATCAAAGATTTTGAAGTGGAAAATGTCACCAATAAACTCTATATATAATATACCAATATATACATTAATTATTGATTTGGAAGTTTTCAAGGAATTTATCCCAATAATTATTAGTTCATGTTAATTTATCCAACTAATTTTTATTTTAAATTTGTAAAAAACATTCATAAAAAATGAATTTTAAACCATCATAAGTACAACCACTATTACCCAAAGGGGTGTGTGATGCTCCAATTATCCAGTTTAACTACTACACATGTATCTTTCAACTCCCCCAACATATAATAAAGAGAACATATAGTGATCCATTACATTTATTGAAGTTCCTAAATGAAGCATAAAATCAAAGAATAAAAACTCCCATATGGTATATGGAATTTGAGAATATCCTAGGTTCTATGTATTTGGAAGGAAGTGATAACTAGGTAAATTAGGATATGTTCCTCCCTTGTATAACCCTTTCATCCCCTTGAATTTATCATCAGTATATTGTCAAATAATTTAAAACTTTTCATATTATGAAATTTTTATAATGGAATTGATGAAAGAAATAACAACTTATAATAATTAATGAAATAGGAAACCTGAGAAGAAAAACAAGATTACTTTCAAAATCTAAGAAACAAACTTATTTTTTTCATAATTTTATCTTAAGTTACTCATATGATGGTCCATTTGGTAATTTTTTTTAAGAATTATAAAATATAACCTATCGCTTATGATATAAAGTTTAGAAAAATAAATAGTATCTATTTTATAAAGAAAATTTATTACATTTTATAAAAAATAAAAAAACAAGTGGGATAAAGTACATTTTAAAATTACTATAAATAAGTGTTTCCAATAATTTTTCAGTAAGTTTTGTCAAACAAAAATATCACCTTAAAATTAAAATTGTCATATTAAAGGAAAAATCAGTGATAAAAAACCAATAAGTAATGTCAAATGTAGAAGCACTGTATTTATTTTCAAAGTAATACTTTAATAATGACATATATTTTTAGAGACTAATTATTATTTTTATTTTTAAAATATGTAATTGAAAATTTTTATGAAAAAATCATTTTAAAAATAAAAATGTGTGTACAAAATCATTTAAAAGGTACAATAAGATGTTTACAATATAAGATATATGGATAAATTACTTCTTGGTAACTATAATTGATTTTTTTATGTGCATGTAAAAATATCAGCATCAATGTAGAAAAAGAAATAGGGAAAGAATGAAAACCTTCGAATGCAGATAAAATAATTTCACATGCTTAAAAAATTCAAATAAAATTATATCATTCTTTTCAACATATCTATAATTATTTCAAGAAAAACATAACTCATTTATGGAAATAAACTTGAAACTAATAAATATAATTTACTTTTCCTAGGGACTTCAATTTAAATTTTTTTATTAAAAATAGATAGAATATTAAAATAGGAAAATAAATTTCACAAATAGAATAATTGTGATGAAAGAAATTAAATTGGTTGTATCATCCCGCCCTAACTCACTATATAACCAGTGGTCGGACCTATTTACCACATGACCTCAAGAGTGCCTCTTGGTACTCCAAAGGCTTCCAACTTGCAGCACAAGTGTAATATGGTATAGTGGGGAGACTATACCCCCTATATTAGAGTTCACAATAACTAATAAATATCCAAACATCAACCATAATAATTAATTAACAAATATACACATAAATTAATAAACATAAGTAGAAATACATGAAATTTCGTAAAGTTCCAAAAAAACCATGTCATACAAACCCTGACCACCCATTAGGCTAGTCAAAATATATAACAGAATAAAATAAAATAAAATTAAAAGGGGCTCCATGATATCTCTAAGTTAAACCTCATGAAATATCTTAATACCATTCGATCAATCCTAGTCAAACACACTATCATGGGCCACAACCCAAACTAGTTCTTGGAACAAGCATGTAAAAGATACTCGGGTACCCAATTGCAATGGAGGCCCAAGTAGGGTGTGGGTAAAACATAGTAGAACACCCCTAATGGTGACTAAAAAAATAGAGTCTGTGTTTATAGTGCATGAAATAAGGTGATAACCAGGGTATTAATTTAATAAATTATTACTATACATAAAATAAAGTAACTTGTTAACCCTCGAGTTCCGAGTTGACACACAAAGTCAGGCTTACCTACTTTGTCACATTATCATAAAACTCAATGTATTTCACTAAACAAATCACACATAATCATAACCAGCCTACTTTAGAATGATGTTGGATATCTCTATCAACTGGTGGATCCTCTTGTATTAGGCCAAATCACCCCATGTTAGTAGAATATTCTTCTATCAAGGATGAATTTATCATAATATATCATGATCGATTAGTCTCATCCAACAAGCTAACAATTATCTCAATCATATCACCCTCAAATATCAAATATCGCATACTACTTGCCCTGAGGCATAATGTAAGTGTCATCAACCCCTCCCTCCAAAGATACCACAATGAGGTGGGTTGAGATAATGACCTCGAGTCCTACCTCCAGTAGGCCCTAAGTTGGAAACTGGCACCCAGGGTATACAAATATCAAAATATGGGAGGCATTACCCTTTATAATATAAATAGGATTGGGAAATAGAATGAATAGTCCAAAAGAACTTGAAGACGTAATATAAAATAGAACCCCAAACCATCCAATATGCATGTATAAATAAAACTGATACAAATAAAATTCTCCAATGTAAATACCTGAAAGTAAAGCTAAAACAGAAACACAAAAACTATCAATGATCTAAGCTAGTAAGGCCTTGCACAATCTGATAAATCCTACTATAAACCTAAAAAAATTTATTTACGTGTGGTGACCATACAAGTATACTCAGTATAAAAAACTAAAGTCTCTCATGCACATGTGAAAGAGGCATGCTACTGCACCTATGACAAAATAGTATAACCAAATAGCAACAATATAGGTATACTAACCATCCTAACCTCACCAAGACATGATATCCAAATAACACAAGCCAAGTAATTTAATATAAAGTAAATAACATCGATTATAGAGTACCACACACCACTTCCTACCAATTAGCTGCTCTTACACCCAAACAGAATATGTCCTAGTCCTCCCACCTCTTCCGAACATACCAAAACACATCTCACTTGTACACATCTTGGCCTCACAACACATCCCACCTAATCACACTTGGGCCTCACAACACATCCCACTTGCACACACCTGGGCCTCACAAAACATCACATCTCATACTGAAGACACCTGGGATACCGCATCAAAACTCATCTCAAAGACACCTGTGAAATCAAATCACAACTCATCCCAAATACACATGGGAAATAAAATCACAACTCATCCCAAAGTCACATGGGATACCCCATCACATCATCTAATACACTAAAAGAACTCCATCCATCACAGCCTGTGTAATTCCTACCTGACCTGGAAAAGGGAAATGGGAAGAGGGGGTGGCTAGCCATCCATCCTTCCACTGAGATGTTGGGAAAACAGTTGTTTGGCACATAGTTCTCAACATGGGTGGTGTGCATATATAAATCAAAATAATATTCAAGTATATACATATATAGTATCAAACACTCATGACCAACCTATGGGTTCTTAAACAAACAACCAACTCACGACACTGACACCTTTGCTGTCACCTCAAAATTCATAACACCACACATCAAACCAAAAACCTCATTTCACACTCCCAAATAAACTCATTTAATTCATTCCATTCTTTCCATTATTTAGTATCAACCTCACTTAACCACACAACCCATTATTTAATTATCCACTAACCATTTTCATCCCATTATCCAAACCAACCCATACCATTTCAAACATTATTAAACAATTATTTATTCATTTCATCACAACTCGGGCATCTAGCACAAAGAAACCACATTCCACAAACATCTTAACATTTTGTCACATCATCTCCCCAAATTCATATCCCACAAACTATCAACTCTCCACCCCAAAAGAGTAGCCTATAAACCACCTCCTCACCAGCCCAAAAAATGACCAACAAGCATCATATCGCCCACACCCCAACCCCACAGCAACATCCCACAAGCCTAGCCACACATCACAACACATAAAGATACATTTACATATTTATAAAGGGTATTTTATCATATTATACTTTAATTTAGGTGTGTTATGACATAAACACAAATATTGGGGTAACCATTTCATTAGCCAAGTATAATAAATTAAAAAATTTCCATTCAGGGTGATATCACGACAATAACATCCAAACAAAAAATAAAATCAGATATATCCAACGCAAACAAAGCCCACAACAACCACAATTTTCAGTAGGGAATCAAGACTAAACAATCATAATATCACAAATAATATCAATGTTGTTAAAGAATGAAAATAAAACTCCATTGACCCTCTTAATTAAATAAACCAATTATTTATCTTTGATTAATCCAAAACAACCATAATCCATATATGAACAAAATAAAACACCTCCCTCATGATACAAAATAAAGAAAAATGATGAAATTCCTACCTTAAAGAAGCTTTCCATCTTACTGTGCACTATAGGGTGAATAAGAACACCCAGAAACCACAACTATGCCATGAGAACTAAATATCATCCTATATCACAACAAGGATACATAAAAATTAAACCCAAATGCAACCTAAACCAAAGAAACACCACCATAGGAATCCTCGAGATAAGAACAAAAGAAAATATAGGAGAATAAGAGGCGTACTCACCATGGATTGAAGATGGATCACCAAAAATCAATCACCAGGATCAACAGATAAAAGAGGTAGGTAAAGAGCTTGAATAACACCTTGAGGATCCTAGGGTTTACCTAATACAAGAGTATGAACATTCCATGGATGAATGAATGATAATTTGGTCAAAAATAATTTTTTTAAATCTGCACTTTATAGGGGGATTACATGAAGTCTAATCTCTTTTCACGTCGTGTATTCCCTAGGGTTCAATTTCCTCCGAAAAATGCATGACCTATTAAAATTATTATTTATTTTTAAACCTCGATAAATTTTATGCCATGTTTTCCTTGATATCCAAATCTTCCTAAAATGACATGAGAATCATTGTGAACATACTGATGAAGCTGAGAGATGTGGAAGATGTTGTGGATCCTATCCAACAGTGGTGGAAATGAAAACTGGTACAAAACATCTCTAACTCATACCAACACCTCAAAGGGCCCAAAAAACCTAGTAAAAATATTACTTCCTCTTCCAAACCCCCAATTATCTTGTCAAGGGGAAACCATAAAGAACACATGGTACCCATCCTCGAACTCCAAGGGCCCCCTCTAGTAATCGACATTTGATTCATGTCGGTCATGTTCTACTTTCATCCACTCATGAACAAGATGAACATAATCCATCATGATATACACCACATCTGGACCAAAAATAACTATATACCAACCTCTATCTAACACCAGGATGAACGACATGGCCTTCCATACAAATCCACAAATGGAGCCATTCTAATGTAACAGTGATAGCTATTATTATAAGAAAACTCTACCCAAGGAACGTGTCACACCCAGGATCCACAAAAGACCAAGATGCATGCCTTCAGCATATCCTCCAACATTTGGATAGTTTTTTCCCTCTTCCCATCTATTTGCTGGTAGAAATTAGTGTTGAGGTGTAACTGAGTTCCAAAATAATTGTAATCCCCTACAGACTTGTGAGGTAAAACATGTGTTCCGATCAAAGACAATGGACCTCAGAGCTCCATGAAACTGCACCACCTCATCCACATACCCTCTTTCTAAGGAATACACTATGCCCAAATCCTTGGTCGTTAAGAAGTGGTCCGATTTTGTCAACCCAATACACGATCACCTAGATAGCCTCAAAAAATCCCTGAGATCTAGGTAAACCTATGATGAAATCCATAAATATGTCATCCCATTTCCACTTGGGAACATCTAAGGTATGAAAAAAAACCACTATGATCACGGTGCTTGACCTTTACTTATTGTCAAACCAACCACTTTTCCAAAAAACTCCACCACTAACCATTTCATCCTAGGCCAGCAAAACTGTACCCTTAGTCCATGGTACATATTTGAAATTATTGGGTGTACCTCCAAAGGTGAGATAAGAAAATCATGAAGGAATCTATTTCACATCACTACTAAAACAAACATCCTTCCTCAAAACAACATCTAGTTCGGAATATCCTCTAATCGTCCCTCTAGAACATCACCATGGCCAACATGATCACGCATCACATCTACTTCTGAGTCCCCCCCACTGAGACTCCCCCAACTACCACATCAGATAATACTATACCGTCATCTGAAACAAACATCCTCTACTTCCATCCATCCTTGCATCAATGTACAAGGATAATAACTCCTCTGTTTCTCTCCATAAATCTATAGACTCCCAAATAACACCCTTCAAATACTTCCTTATCAAAGTGTTGGACACATCATTCCCCTTTTATGAGGTGCAGTAGAACTCAAAATCATAATACTAAAGAAAATCCATCAACCTATGATACTGCAAGTTCAGATCCCACTGGGAAAATACATACCTCAAGCTCTTGTGATCTGTAAACACCACAAAGTGATCCCCAATGAGGTAATATTTCCACAACTTCAGCATAAATATTACTGTTTCTAGATCAAGATCATGGGTGGAGTAGGTACACTCATGGGGATATAACTACCTAGTCCCATAAAATATAACTCTCTTATGTACCACCAATATGAACCCTAATCTCGGATGGGAAGAATCATAAAACACATCAAACATCACTCCTTCCCCAGGAAATCAGAGAACTTGAGAACTAACCAACTTCCCCTTCAAGTAACCGAATGCTTCCTGACACTGATCCCACCACAAAAAATATTGGTATTTCTTATTCAAGCATATAAATGGGGATAAAAATTGAGAGAAATTAGACAAAAAACTCCAATAATATCTTGTGATACCAAGGAAACTTCTAACCTCTTCCATGTTATTGGGTGTTTTTGAAGAAATAAAAGCTTCAACCTTCGATAGGTTTATTACCACAAAAATCCAAGACACCAAATTATATAGGAAATGAAATTCTTGTGTCCAAAAATTACACTTGTACAACTTTACATTGAGCTGGTGGTGTTTGAGAACATGCAAGATAGTTCTGAGATGCTCAACATGCTCCTCCTCTGCTATCGAGTAGATTTAGATATCATCGATGAATATGATGATGAACTGATCTAGGAACTCACAAAACACAGATTTTATAATCCCCATGATCATGGATGGTATGTTTACAATATCTAATGGAATCACTATAAACCTGAAGTTCCCATACCTGTATCTGAAGGAAGACTTTGGGATATCTCCCTATTTCACCCTCAACTGGTGATATCCAAACCACATATTGATATTTGAAAATCAACTCACCCCTCTCAATTGGTCAAAAAGATTTTATATCCTTGGAAGAGGGTAACAGTTCCTGACTATCACCTAATTCAACCTCTGGTAGTCTATACACAACCATATACTACCATCCACCTTATTTGCAAACAAAACTAGAGCACCAAACTGTGACACACTAGGATAGATAAAACCCTTCTATATTATATCATCTATATGAAACCTCAACTCCATAAAATAATAATTTTTAATCAGATAAGAATCCATCAAAATTGTATAACCAATAGGATACAATTCTATCCAAAAATTAACATCATGTATATAGCATCCCGCCTTTTTAATACATAACCTTTCATTACATTTTACATACAGAGGATCTTTAAAGTCTAGTGTCTTGGAAATGAGGAACATAATACATGAAAACAAAATAAAAAATTCTTAAAATCCACTTTTAAGGCTTCATCATAGGTTCATCCTCTTTAAATTTACTACATCTCATATCCTGGAGACATACATAAAAGGAAAGGGTGAGCAGACAACCCAGTAAGGGTAAACAAGGGAATCAATGTACTTGTGATATCAATAAGAACTTGAATAAAAACATAAAGACATGAGAAATGGAAGAATAAGCATATCAAAAATAAAATAACTTGGACCATAACTTGAATATGTGGCTACAACATTTCATTTATACATTCATGAACATATCACCAAGGTCCATCCCCAAGGTGCCATAAAAATTACCAAGGTTATTCACTAAGGTATCGTAAAATTGGTCATCTCTAGAGATTAATTATTTACCCAATGCATTGGAGAGATATCAGGGAGAACCCTTAATATTTATTCACTTAAATTTTAGCCACATATATCGTAATCAAACATTTCATAAATAACCCAAATGGAATCAAAGAAATGGGTTTCATGTCAAAATCGTGACTTTTAAAAAGAGGCTAAAAATAAGATCATTATGTCATTTATAACCCATGGAAAGGGAGTGAGGGTTATATGTATGTCAATTACAAAATTAAATATATCATATTTATATATTTATGAACACCCATGGAAATGAAATAAGTCTAGGTATTCACATAGATAAACAATAGAATTTTATGAGAGAAAGAGATAAAAGTTTTGAGGCGAAATTTCTACAGCATAATGTCTATATAACATGGTTTTAGAAAACATTGAAAAGAGATGGGACAAGGGTCACCCACTCATAAATAACTCATAATAAAGTATGGGTACTGGATAAGATCATGTTATAGATATTTTAATGACATGCCACATGAAAAGGAAACATGAAAGAAAAGAGAAGATGCGATTTCTTTTACGAAAAATTTGGCAGCATAACGACATCACTTAAAAATTCATAAAATAAATTGATTAGAGCGAAAAGTGCCTCTAAACAATTAGATATGAAATGTATAGAAATTAGAACATATAATAACATACCCTCAACAAAAAGAGATGAAAATTATAAGACACAACATAAAGGAAGTCATGACTTAAAAGAGGAGGGTGAAAGGATCCCTTACCTTGAAGAGTAACTTCGAAAGCATGAAGTTTGGGACCTTTGGAGGCTTTAGGGAACCTTTGGAGGACTATTTGGGAGGTAAAGGGACCATAAATTTATTGGGGAGGATTTGGAAATGAAATTAATTAGGGAATGGCTTGGTATTTATAGGAGAAGTGAGGGGACAAAGCATTAATTGCCAAGGGACACCTCATCGGTGGTATTGGAAAAACCATGGGCTTTCCCATGGTATTTTCCCATGGTATTGGCCACTTGGGACACCTAATACCTTATATTTCTATTAATAAGTCCACAAAAATAATTTCATAATTATTACATCCTTAATGATGTCATTAAACACACGAAACTCAAAACTGTATTTTCACTATTCACCAAAAATTCCCAAAAATTCACCTTAACCAAATATTGATGCTCTGATTTCAAAAATAAATTCCATTTTATGAAAATAATTTTCTAATTATTTTTAATTTAATTTTTAAATAAAAAAACTATTCACCCGAAAAAAAACAAATACTTAACCAATAATTTCTGAAACAGTTATTTACCTATTTTATTGAATCACGTTACTTAAATCAAGGTGCCTAGATTATATTAATACTTTCTTAAGTAAGGTTACTTAATAAATTTGATTACATTACTAATCATAAGTGTAAAATCACTATTCATAATTTACTATTCACCAAAAAATAAGTTGATCTTATTAGACTCTAAATTTCATATTGAACACAGCTGTAGAAGACCATTTTTTGAAAATACTTACACATTATTAATTATTTAAGGTTTATATAAATATTTTTCATATATCCTTTTTCTAAAATTCATCAATAATATGCATACTATATTTATCCGGACATTTGAAAATTCACAAACTTCACCATAAAAAGAAATCAAAATTTTTATTTAAATCAAAGGATTACACAAGTTTGTTACGGTCTCATTACATAGCCCCTTATAACACCAGCATAGGACCTAAGAGTAAGGTGTGCTAGGGTGATAGAATCTTGGGGCGGCTCGACCAACATTGCCCGAGTAGTTATTTCTATCAGCTTGAACTTTTCACAAAGAAAATTCTGTTCCATCTTCACATGATGAAGTTCAGCTTAGGTTTGGTTTAGAGCAAATCCCAAAGGTGCTACCTCCTTACCGAGTTCCGTCAGATGGGATTCGATCGGCCCGAGACTACTGGATGGGGACATCGAATATTATTTCTCTATTAATTAATCAAGATCACTTGTATTTATAGAAAATAATTGCACATTTAGTTTCCAATGGTCATATTGACCAATGGTCATATAATAGTTGAAACCCAACAGTCTTATTTTAATTATACTCATTTTATTAAATGAAATAGTTTTGTTGAGTATAAATTAAAATAACAAAAAAAGTTAGGAAACAAAATTTATTCAAAATTTCATGTCATTACAATCTTCCACCCTTAATAAATTGAATCCTCGCAATTTTAAAATTGGGCTTGGAAATTTCGTTTAAAGTCCTACATCGGAAAAAGAGTCAGTAAAACTATTAGTTTAAAAGAGAGAAAGGGAAGTACAAAGGTCACCCGAGTTATCCCATACTAGGATTCCATGTAGGAAAACATCGATATAGAAGATAAAAAAAGGGTCAAGTTCTGATGGAGAGTGATAGAAAACATGATTAGGAAAAAATTAACCACAAGAAGATCACAAACTTAAGATGTGTTAAACGGTCTTTGATTACTCAGTAGGAAATGTAAACCAACAATGTTTTTGTTTTACATTCCTTTTCATAATTTTGAAAAATTCATTTACTACATAGAATAAAAACATAAGGAAATATACTTACCTTCAAGTAGAGTTTCATCCCTTAATAATTTTCCACCAAGACTAATCTTTTCTCAAAACAATGAGCATTCAAAAAGACTTGGTCTCATCAAAAGCACAAGAATCATCTTCTAGAGAATCACATAATCCAAAAAATAATGACTATATTTTTCCCTTGTCTTTATTCATCAAATAAAACTAAAATGGTTAGTACGAGATCATATTATCCCCAAAAATGATAATACTTTATAAAAACAAATATGACTATTAATCTCTAAAATTAAACAAAATTGTTCAAAGTTCCAGAAAGACGATTCGATATACAATCATCCTTAAAATTCTTCAGAATAATCTAAACTAAGATTGGAACCAAAAACTCAGAAGGATTTAATCACATAGTCTTCCCCAATAAATCTTAACATTTATCTCTAAATAATATCAAATACTATTAAAGTCTCATACTAAAGTGTAATTAAACTATTCCCATATTCTCTATGCTAGGTTCATCATTTTCTAGAAATAACCCAAATCACCATATATCCATAATAAATAAATAAAAAAATCAACCATTCCTCCTCAATTTAAATCCTGTAGTATTTTATTTCTCTTAGGCATATAGTACTCCAAAATACAAAACATCGTCCAAAATAACCTTTATCATTTAATCACCAAATCATTTTCCTATAAAAAGGAAATCCATTTGATAAACATAAGTTTCTAAAATCAACTTATCCTTGATCCATAAAAATAGTAGGTGCATTATTCAGTCCAAAGGGTATAACAACAAACTCATAATGCCCATATCTTGATTTGAAGGTAGTTTTTGGAATATCATCATTCTTCACCCTCAATTGATGATAACTAGAATGAAGATCAATCTTAGATAATAATTAAACCCCACTAATTTGGTCAAATAAGTCATCAATTCTTGGAAGAGTGTATTTTTTCTTCACTGTGATCCCATTCAGTTCTTTTAAATCAATGCATAGCTCCATCGATCCATCCTTCTTCTTTACAAAGAGAACTAGTGATCCCCAAGGAGACACACTTGGTTAGATAAACCCATTCTTCAAAAGATATTGGAGTTGTTTCTTTAATTCCTCTATCTCCACATTTTCCATACTATAGGGGGTCTTTGGGATCAGATGAGATCTAGATATGAGTTCAATGGAGAACTCTACCTCTCTTTCTGGGGGAGTTCCAGGTAACTCCTCAGGAAATACGTCAACGTATTCCTAGATGATGGGGAAATTTTCTAAAAGAATAAATCCTTCATGAAAAAACTTATTTCATTTACAAATCTTTTAACTAAAAATGATTTTATGTCTTAAAACATCATTCTTAGACAATTACATTTTTCTATAATTCCTTCATAATGATTCCTAAAAAACTAGCGATTAACCAAACATATCCCCTGGTAGTGTTGTAACCAAGAGTGCAGCAACGCTCATTTTCGTGTACTAGTTCCTATTCGAGTCTAGCTAAAATCGGTGTTTTTGGGTTTTACCCCTATGTACATCTGTGATAGAGCCACCTCTACCTGTTTGTATCCATATAGGGATATATTTTCTTGATAAACCACTTACTCAATACTCACTAAAATACCAAGAAGATTTCCTATATTTAAACTTTTCTATATGTTTCTTCATAAATTTTTAATATCCTAATTTCCATAAATAACTAAACTATCCTTTGATACCAACTATAGCATCTTGCCTTTTTAATACATAACCATTCATTACATTTTACATACAGAGGATCTTTAAAGTCTAGTGTCTTGGAAATCAAGAACACAATACATGAAAACAATATAAAAAATTCTTATAAACCACTTGTAAGGCTTCATCATAGGTTCATCCTATGTAAATTTACTGCATCTCATATCCTGGAGACAGACATCAAAGGAAAGTGTGAGCAAAAGTCCCAGTAAGGGTAAACAAGGGAATCAATGTACTTGTGATATCAATAAGAACTTGAATAAAAACATAAAGACATGAGCAATGGAATAATATTCATATCATAAATAAAATAAATTGGAACATAACTTGAATATGTGGCTACAACATTTCATTTATACATTCATGAACATATCCCCAAGGTCCATCCCCAAGGTGTCATAAAAATTACCAAGGTTATTCACCAAGGTATCGTAAAACTAGTTATCTCTAGAGAATAATTCTTTACCGAATTCATTAGAGTGATATCAGGGTGCACCCTTAATATCTATTTACATACATGTGAGCCACATATATCATAATCAAACATTTCATAAATAACCCAAATGGAATCAAATAAATGGGTTTCATGTCAAAATCATGACGTTTAAAAGGAGCTTAAAAATAATATCATTATATCATTTATAACCCATGGAAAGTGAGTGAGGGTTATATTTATGTCAATTCCAGAATCAAATATATCATATTTATATATTTATGAACACCCATGGAAACAAAATAAGTCTGGGTATTCACATAAATAAACAATAGAATTTCTTGAGAGAAAGAGATAGAAATTTTGAGATGAAATTTCTGCAGCATAATGGCTATATAACATGGTTTTAAAAAACATTGAAAAGAGGGGGTACAAGGGTCACCCACTCATAAATAACACATAATACAGTATGGGTACTGAATAAGATCATGTTATGGATATTTTTATGACATACCACATGAAATGTAAACATGAAAGAAAAGAGAAGATGTGATTTCTTTTATGAAAAATTCGACAGTCTAACGACGTCACTTAAAAATTCAGAAAATAAATTGATGAGAGAGGATAGGGTATCTCAAAAATTAGACATGAAATGGATAGAAATGATAACATATAATAACATACCCTCAACAAAAAGAGATAGAAATTATAAGACACAACATAAAGGAAGTCATGACTTAAAAGAGGAGGGTGAAAGGATCCCTTGCCTTGAAGAGTAACTTCAAAAGATTGAAGGTCGGGACCTTGGGAGGCTTGAGTGAACCTTGGGAGGACTCCTTGGGAGGTAAAGAGACCATAACTTAGTTGGGGAGGATTTTTAAATGAAATTAATGATGAAATGTCTTGGTATTTATAGGAGAAGTGAGGGGGCAAAGCATTAATTGCCAAGGGACACATCATCGGTGGTATTGGAAAAACCATGGGCCTGCCCATGGTATTTTCCCATGGTATTGGCCAATTGGGACACCTCATACCTTATATTACTATTAAAAAGTCGAACAAAATTATTTCATAATTATTACATCCTTAATGATGTCATTAAACACCTGAAACTCAAAACTGTATTTTCACTATTCACTGAAAATTCAACTTTTCCAGAAAATTCCCAATAATTAACATTAACCAAATATTGATGCTCTGATTTCAAAAATGAACTCCATTTTATGAAAATAATTTTCTAAATATTTTTAATTTATTTTTTAAATAAAAAATACTATTCACCTGAAAAAAACTAATACTTAACCAATAATTTCTGAAATAGTTATTTACCTATTTTATTGAATCACATTACTTAAATCAAGGTTCCTAGATTATATAAATAATTTCTTAAGTGAGTTTATTTAATCCATTTGATCAAATTTCTAATCATAAGTGTAAAATCACTATTTATAATTTACTATTCACCAAAAAATAAGTTGACCTAATTAGACTCTAAATTTCATACTGAACACAGCTGTAGAAGACTATTTTTTGAAAATCATTACACATTATTAATTATTTAAGGTTTATATAAATATTTTTAAAATATCCTTTTTCTAAAATTCATCAATAATATGCATACTATATTTTTCCGAACATTTGAAAATTCAAAAACTTCACCATAAGAAGAAATCACAATTTTTATTTAAATCAAAGGATTACACAAGGCAGTTACGGTCTCATTACATAGCCCCTTATAACACCAGCATAGGACCTAAGAGTATGGTGTTCTAGGGTGATAGAATCTTGGGGTGGCTCAACCAACATTTCCCAAGTAGTGATTTCTATCAACTTGAACTTCTCACGAAGGTGATTCTGTTCCAGTTTCACACAATGAAGTTCAGCTTTGGTTTGGTTGAGAGCAAAGCCCAAAGGTGCTACCTCCTACCTGAGTTCTGTCAGATGGGCTTCGATCGGCCCGAGACTACTGGATGGGGCCATAAAATCTTCTTTATATATTAATTAATCTATATCACTTGTATTTATAGACAATAATCACAACATTTAGTTTCCAATGGTCATATAACAGTCAAAACCCAACGGTCTTATTTTAATTATACTCATTTTATTAAATGAAATAGTTTTGTTGGGTATAAATTAAAATAACACACAAATTTAGGAAACAAAATTTATTCAAAATATTTGGTCATTAAAATGTCTAGGGAGTAGCATCACAAACGCCTTAGGAAAAACATATAGGAACTCCCTGATGACCCTGGGAACCTCTAATGCCCTAGTGTCCACTAATTCCACCAAAAACTCATCCAAAAAGGAAATAAGGGGCTCCACATGTCGACTACCCACCTGAAAACTCTGCTCTCCAACGAAAACCATGCACCAACCATCAAAATCCAAAAACATAACTCTCCTCCAGAAACATACGATAACCAAATGCATGAAATACAACTAGTCGATGTAGAGGATGGAATAGTATGGTTTCATCTATAGAAATAAAATATCCCCATGGGACTGATGTGGCCCCCTCATTAGTCTACACTCCTGGATCACATCAAACAAGTTGGTATGACCTTTGACTGGTATATTCAACACTAGGGGTATGAGAATCCTTTCTACATATAGTATTAGATCATGGGATAGATCAGGTGTGACAATGGATTGTGAAGGTCCTAAATCAAACAAGTCACAAACAAGGGTACAAAAAAACTGATCGTACCTCTAACAATCTCTTCCCCCTCTAGAACTCCTACCTCCACTTCATTTAACTATCCATTCCCAGTTCCTCTGCCTATCTTCTAATGACCACCTCTATGACCATGTTTAGGAAACGATCCCTAAAGATGAGGAAAATCCTAAGGTCAACCTCTACCTGCACCATCTCCCCTCAATGGAGAAAAAAACATGCTTCCCCTACTACTATAATGGTCTCACTAGAAACGGATACTGAGGAAGATGTTGTTCCTATCCACCTCTACCAAATTGGGCTCAGGGAACCACTGGGAACTGGCTCTGGCAATGACCATAAACCCAACAACCAAAACACATTAGCACAAGGCCCCCAGGAAAAGCATGGAAACCTCTAGCACCAGAATACCAGAAAGAAAGATACTAAGGTCGACTTAATGTCAAATAAAACCTCAATGGTCCTAGTGCCGAAGAACTTCCACTAACAACTCTACCCCTTTAGGAATCCTTCTGATTCCCTTCCCATGGAAAACCTCCTCGTGAGTGTATTCACTCGATCACCTGTTCCTTCTTCTAAGCCTCCAGATACTTCAGAAACATAAAAGGAGTTACTATATACTAAATAGAAGGATGGAGGGCCTCCTCAATATTTATCACATGAGACTCCTCATCTAAAAAAATACCTGGGAAAAAAACAAATAAGGTATTTGATCTTGATTCTAGGCTCCCACACTGATATTCTCTCCTATTGAAGAAAAAGTAACCTCTACCTATTTACCAAATTCATGGTCATAAAAAGAAAATCTACCCGAAACTCCTTCTAGAAGTCAACCCATAAAAAAAATTTCCTCCTTCCACTCTCCTAGATACAACATCCACCATTGACGTGTAGTGACATGCATCTGATTGACTGCCAAAGGGACCCAGTACTCCATTGGGGATTAGATCAAACTGAAAGTGATCTCGATATCTTTCATCCAGCTCTCTGTCTCCATGTATGAAACACTTTCCTCATAATTTCCCAAATCAATCCATTGGAAAGTGCACAATGTCCTCTATCATTGATCATAATCCTTAAATAGATCAACCCTACGATAATCAACCAAATTATCCCGATGAACCTCAACTTCATGAGACACATGGGGAAAAAGGATAATAACCATAGATGAAAGTAAAATAATGATTTCCTAACCTCATATAGTATGTAATTTTATTATGATATATTTTAATTAAAATTATTCCATTTTTATCCATTTAAACTTTCCCAGAACAAACCAATTCAAAAAAGAAGACAAGTCATTATGATGCATGTATCTCTCATAGGTCTCTACCCTACAAGTAGTGTAGCCTCACTTGGTCATTTGATAGGCTCATAGTCCTTGCATCGGATCATGGGGTAGGCTAAAATCCCATTTCTTAGTTGATCTTTTGTGACCTATGTCACACACCAAGATCATCTGACACTGTTTTCATACTAACCTATGAAATCCTCACAATTCCTAACTCAAAAGTCCACCATATCTCTCAACCATAACCTTTGATATCACTCTATCACAACCCCCTCCCACCAAAGATACCGCAATGAGGGGATAGAGATAATGACCCCTGAGTCCCATCTTCAGTAGGCCCTGCGTTGGTGACTAGAACCAATTGTGTACAAATATCACAATATGGGAGGCATTACCATTTAAAATATAAATAGGATCAAAAGATATAATTAATAATCCAAAAAAAACTACAAGACATAATATAAAATAGAACCCCAAACCATCCCTCATTAATGTATAAATAAAACTAATACAAATAAAAGTTTCCAAAGTAAATACCCAAAAGTAAATCTAATGTAGTAACACAACAACTGTCAAGGATCCAAGCTAGTAAGGGCGAGAGCGGTCCATACAATTCTTTTGGAAACAAGAAAACAATTTAATATACGTAGGGTGAGTATATGAGTATTATTAGTAAAAAAACTCAAGTCTCTAATGCACATGTGAAAGAATCATACTACTGCACCTATGAGAAAATAGCAGAACCAAACAGCACCTATACAGGTATACTAACCATCCCAACCTCACCAAGGAATTATAACCAAATAATTCAAGTCAAGTAATGTAATATAATGTAAATAAAATCAATTATAGGTTACCCCACACAACTTTCCCATGGATTATCCACTCTCACACCCCAACGGGAAATGCCCTGGTTCTCCCACCTCTTCCAAACATACCACAACACATCTCACCCACACACACATGGACCTCACATCACATATCACCCATACACACCTGGGCCTCACAACATATCTCACCCACAAAAACATGGGCCTCATAACATAACACATCTAATCCTAAATACACCTGGGATTTCATATCACAACTCATCCCAAAGTCACATGGGACATCGCATCACAACTCATCCCAAAGAAACCCAGGACACCACATCACAGCTCATCCCGAAGACACTTAGGAAACCGAATTCATCATCTAATGCACTAAAAAACTTATGTCTATCGCAACCTTTGAAATACCTACCTCACCTAGAAGAGAGAGTAGGGAAGAATGAGTGGTCGGCCTTCAGTCCTCCCACCAGGATGTTGGGAAATCCCCCCCCCCCCCCCCGCATAACTATGTGGGTGTTTGGTGCATAGTGACCAACATGGGTGGGGTGAATATATAAATCACAAGAATATACAATTATATACATATATAGTATCAAAAACTCAATACCACACTATGGGTTCTCAAACAACCAACCAACTCATAACACTTTCACCTTTTCTACCACCTCTAAATAAATAACATCACACATCAAACCATAAACCTAATTTTCCACTTCCCACTAAACTCATTTAATTCATTCCATTCTTTCCATTATTTATTATAAACCACACAACCCATAATTTAATTATACATTAACCATTTTCATCCCATTATCGAAACAAAACCATACCCTTTAAAACATTATTAAATAATTATATATTCATTTCATCACTACTCAGGCATCTAGCACAAAGTAACCACATTCCACAAATAGTTCAACATTCTATCACCTCGCCACTCCAAAAGCACAGCCAACAAACTACTTCCTCACTTACCAAAAATCACAACCAACAAACCACATTTTTTCCACACCCAAACCACACAGCATTGTCCCACATGCACGACCACACATCACAACACACCAAGATCCATTTATAGATTTATAAAGGTAATTTTATCACATTCCACTTTAATTAAGGGGTTTTATCAAACAAACCAAAATAGTGGGGAAACCATTTCATTATCCAAGAATATGTAATTAACCAATTTATATTTAGGGGTATATCACAACAATCACATCCAAAGAAGAAATCACAAAAGATATATCCAGTACAAACAAATCCCCAATGACCCCAATTTTCAGAGGGGAATCAATCCCAAACAATCACAATATCACAAATAATATCAAAGTTATAAAAGTATGAAAATAAAACCCCATTGACCCTATAAACTAAATTAACTAGTTATTTATCTTTGATTAATATTAAACAACCTTAATCCATAGATGAACAAAATAAACCCCTTCTACATGATACACAATAGAGAGACATGAGAAAATCCCTACATTAAATAAGTTTTCCAACTCATTGTGCACCGCAGGGTGAAGAAGAATGCTTGTGAACCATAACCGCACCATGATAATAGAATATCAACCTATACCAAAACAAGGATCCATCAAAAAAATCAAATTCACCCCAAACCAAAGAAACACCACCACAGTGGATCCCTATAAGAATAACATAAGAAAATGAAGGAGAATAATAGGAGAAATCACCATGGATTGAAGATAGATCACCAACAAACAACCATCGATATCAATATTGTGAAACCCTCTTTCACTTCATATAACTTTTCACAATAAATTAAACATCATGAAACCCTCTTTAACTTCATGTAACTTTTCATGATGTGAAAATCTCCCCTGGATATGCCCCTGATAAATTAGAAATCGTGAAACCCTCTTTCACTTCATGTAACTTTTCAAAATGTGAAAGTATCCCTTGGATAAGTCGTGAAACCAAGTTTTATGTTTTTTTATCCACTTACATGATGTATAATTCCTACAGTAGTTCTTTTTCACCTCTAACTCCCACAAAAACTCTTAAAACATCCCCAAAACACCTCTAATAACCAAAACTAGACAAGTAATATATTCATAGAGAATAGACAGTTACAATAATCATGTGGATATGCCATAGGTGGTCTATACCATGCATATATCCCTCGGGAAATTTGGAATCATACACCTGGCCATCAGGAACTAACAAAAACAAGGATTCATAAAAATTCATAAACATAAAAGGTTATGCAACATCTCACCCTCAAGCATCAATCATAGATGAGACAAGTATAAAAAATTCTAAGAATGTAATTTATATGACCAGGCACCAAGAATAATATAAATATCAATATAATCCATACTGATTAATTCATCTAATTAGATTTTTTCTAGTTGTTTATAATCCATAAATTCAGGTTCCCAATTATCATAATGATTGGAAATAACTGTGTTCATCTATCATTTTGGATTAAAATTCATTGACATTAAAATTAATTGATTGTAGTCCATGTGATTCTATTTCAAGGGATCACCTCAATTCACATGTTATTCCAAAGTTTTAAACATAACTAGTTATCAATTAATAAGAAAATAATTGAATTACACTATGTTGTTAATTATCAAAATAATTATAACTACCACTAATTCACTTATCATTTTTTTACAAATACCATTACACATATCATCATATCTATTTTTCATTAAGCCTTTATTCCAATTCCCAATTACATATAGAATTACCCCTTTTATGATAGGTTATTTATTCTCATACTAATCAAAAGAATTACTATAACCAATATCTATTTAATTACGGGTATCTGGGATTATTCCACTTAGAATCCAACCCAGTTTGAAGGGTTGGAACACCCCTTGGTTGGCTCAAGTCCAAGTCTCAATGACAAGGTCCTTGTGGGGTTTATGGGATGTTTAAACATATGAATTCTCATTAATACAAAAATTACTAATTTAATATGGTTGTGTGAACAAAATTCCAATGTGAACAAACATATTGAATATACTATGATAAAATAAAATAGATGAAAGGGGGTTTTTTCTAGACCACCTACCTTTTACCTATGATTTTCCACTTTGATGCTAAGGGGTGTCAACTTCTTACAAGGCCCACCATGCTCATCTAACCTCTTCCTTGACCAAACAAACTCATCATAACACTCTGAGTCCCTAACTCATTACAGGAAGAAAAAAATAATTAATTATAGAAATTTATAATTAATAAATTAATTAAATCCAAACTTTTCATATTACCGATTAACCCATTAGTAATTTCGTCATATAAAAAATATGAGAAAAAAGGTGTGTTCTACTCTTGATGAATCCTTGGATTTAGGATTCATGGAAACCCTAATTAATTTTACCCAAACAATAGCCGATAACATCAATTTAGGGAAAAACCATTCACAAAATTAAAATAGAGGTATACCTCAATAGATCGGTGCATCAACATAGGTAAACTTCACCCGGAGATCCCCTATTTCTAGGATGAAAGGAATATCAGATAAAAAATATCAATTTTACCATCCTCTGATGAAATCAACATTTGAACTAAAACAAACATCTCCAGATTTAGTAATAATAAGAGAGAAACAACACAGAAGGAGGAAAGAGGAATGAGGAAGACCTTACCCATCACCACCATCAAATTGCACACAAAATCAATAAAAATGGTGTATAATTGAGTAATATAAGGTTCGGTTGAGACCACCTTTTCATGACCAATTCCTTCCAAAAAATGGGATCAATCCCCTAATAAAAAAGAAATACCATTCAAATTTCACAGCATGAAACATGGTTTCACATCATGAATTTTCATGTTAGCAAATGGGTTCCCTTTTTTCATTATGAAACTCTCGGTTCACACCCTGTAAACCCTTTTTACATCATTAATTCCATATTTGTAATGTATATTGGTTTCTAAAACCCAAGTTGTATCCCAAGAAACCCATTCCTCCTTCAATTATTCCCTAAAACCCAAGGACTTCCATCAAAGATGAAACTAAATCTAAAAAATCACATTTGGACCTTCAAACCCTTGTAACCTCATTCAAAATTCTATATTTCAAAAAAAAATGTCTAACTATGTAGAAAAATTTAAACTCTTATTGAAATTATCAACTGTCTGGATGCGGGTTCTCACAATCTCCACACCATAAAACTTCTCATCCCTGATAAGCCTCAACGATCATTTACCAGATGATCTTGACCTATACAAGTTACTAAATTATGTTCAAATAATCATGTTCTACTCCATAACACAGATAGAAATTATGTTTTGCAACCCCAAAAATGATGTTACTTATTCACCAAAACCCAAGACACCGCTCAAAGGAAAAACCATAATGCTAGACGGTGCTTTTGAAACCCATATATTTTTGAAACACCCACTAGTAAAAAAATATTTATCACTTCATGTTTTTAATATTAGTTATTTATAACTGACAAGAAAAATATTTGAAAAAATAATTTTTACATCGTTTATATAATAAAAGATTTGAAATTTAAATTTTTTATTTATTTTCTATGTTGTTTACCTAGAAACTTTGATTTAATAATAGGTTTGTAATGTTGGTTTTAGGATAATCTAAATTGAAAAAGTATTTATAACATCAGTTATTTGAAACCGATGTAAAAAAAATTATGTCGGATATTAAATAATTGATGTGATATAACTTTTAAAATTTTACCAAAAGTTGGGTAGACTCATTTTGGTTTCTTTTATTCTCATGATAGAGCTCTTGTATCTCTCACACATAATCCCGAAACCTCATTTATTTGATCTGGTAGACTCTAATATTTCATTACTATCTTCATGAACCCTCATGTTTCATCGAATTCACTTTTACGCATTCAAAGATAGCTCTTCTCATCTCTTAGGTAATCATCACACATTATCAATCCCCTCTTAGTTGATTGGACCATGGATTATTCCTTGAAAAAATTATTCTCTGCAATGATTGTTAGATTATTAGGGTTTCGTTTTGATTTTAGTCATTTATCATAGTATTGGAAACCCTAATTTTTTTGAAACTCTAGGTTTATTTCCCTATGACCTCATGATTTCGGTTGAAGAATCATGTCATTGGAAGCCCCATGCATTCCCAAGATAAATATCGGGTTTAGATTTTATATCCTATTTTATTAATTATTCTTCCACACTTCAGTGGCCAAAGTAAACTCTTTATGATTTATCATGTATTTGAATTTTTTATTTTACTAAATTTTATTTCCACATAAATTTATTATGAATTCCATTTTTAAATATAATATGTTTTTAATTTTTTTGGGATGCTATTTGTTTTTATTTTCCATTTGAATGAGTTGAAAATGCTATTTATTTATTTATTTTATATTTTATTCTATTATATATATATTTTGTAACATTATTTTATTTATAAATTATTATTTTATATAATCATATAATTTATTTAAAACTACTTGTAAAATATGATTTGTTTTAGTCGTAAGTAGCACACACTTTGGGGAAGAAATAAAGTATTTCCCATATTTCAGGTAAAAATTTCAAAACCATGGATTGATATACATAATTAGCTAAAATACAGTATTGCGAAAACCAGGAATAGGTTATATCAATTCACAAAATCTTATATGCAATGAGGTATGAATCCATTCTTATGGCTTTAAGTGTTATTTTAATTTTAGTTCCATATGACTGCAAACTTTACAGTTTTGGTCTAGCCTAATTTTAATAATAACTTTACTAATTTAAAAAATCACATGATTAGTAATTTTCATTGGTTTGATATATATACTTTTTAAATATAATATTAGTAGAATAATTCTCCATTAAAAAATAATCTACCCTTATTAGATTCTTCATCTTTAAGATTCTTTGTAATTATAGTCAACATACATAAAGAAATATCAAAGGATAGTATAATAATATTCATTTTAATAACTCCTTGGTGAAACATGAATATAAAATTCCAATTATTCCATACAAATTCACTTGTGGTAACCAATAATTTCACAATAAAATATGTATTAGGGTATTTAATACCCTATTTTATTTAATATGGTTAGATAGAAAATTTTACCTTCTATTTAATTACAAAATAAATCCCTTTTTTAATGAGATCTTTCTTTTCATTGGCTGAGGAATATAATAATCAAATATAAGAGTGATATTTATAGGAAATTTAATCATTAAATGTTTATATTTTTATCTAAAATTTGTAATTATTCACTAAGATTTGTGTTTGAAATTTAATTAGAATTTCTGTTAATGTAAGAACTTTTTTCTAAGTGAGTGTCTTAACTTAAACCTCCATATTGTTTTGCTTAAGACTAATAATTTTTACAATATTTATTTAATAATATCTTATATTAAACAACTTCATTATAGTGACTGATGATCCTATATTATTGTTCTTTTTTTTAGTTTCAATTTAATGAAATATTTACATGATATTTCTAGATATTTAGTCCCTCTTCAAATCCTTTCATTTATTCTTTCTTCTCCAATAAGACTCTATTTTAGACACTTGTGATATAAATTTATTTCAATTATTATCTATTTTATATGATAATGATTTCAATTAAAATTCATTTTCCCCATAAATTTTAATAACTTATTTTATATTCACTATCATTGAAAATGATAGCAACATTTTACTAATAAATAAAACCACAAGTGTGTCTTTTTTATTATCATTGAAATAGGCCATTTTTTGCCCTATAACTCACATTTATTACCACTATATTCTTTTGTCTATATTTTTTTGATATTTTTTATAGATAATAATGAGTTGATGTTGTATTATTTCACTTTGAATAAGTGATTAATATGAGGAAGGTGTCAATGCTTTTCTGGAATTTTATAAATGGAATATTCCAAAAAATGATAAGTTTTTCAATCCATTCCTAAAATGTTTAAATATGATGATTCTGAATAGAATATAGATAAAATATCATTTAATTTTTTATGGTTTTAATCTGAGTTACAGCCCTTGGATTTGGCATGGTGAAACTACGCATAATTTCAGATCTATTCATGGTGATGCTATGTAAGATAATAAGTCCTATCAAATTGAAGAAATGATTTATGATATTGAAGTAGAGAAAATTTTGAAAGAACCGAAAATTGATTGTTTATATGGTGATGTTGAAAAACCATTATATCAAAGTTGTATAGAATTTATGGTTTTATTAACGACATTAAGATTAATTAACTTAAAGGTGAATATGGATGGATTGAAAAGAGTTTCAAAGAGTTTTTATAATTATTTAAAGTTATTCTTCCTAAAGATAATGATCTTCCAGATTCATATTATAAAATAGAGAAACTATTATGTACAATGGGATTGGGGTATAAGAAAATACATGCCTTCCCAAATGACTGTGTGTTGTACAGAAAGGAATACAAATTTATTTTAGGGTTTCATAAATGTAGGGTGTCACAATATAAGTTTAAAGAAAAATAACATGTCGATTTAGCAGTTATAGATACCCCTACAATGTAATTTTGGTATCTTCCTATAATTCCTCATATGAAACATTTATTTTCAAATTAAAGTGATGAAAAAAGATTATGATATTATGTAGATGAGCATATATGTGATGGGAAATTATGACAACTAGATGATTATCCACATTGGAAGAAAAAAGATCAATAGTTTCCTACATTTTAAAATTAAGTTATAAATTTCAAACTTGAAATTTTATCGGATGCAATGGATTTATATCAAAACCTTAGTATCACACATAGTTCATGTCTTTTTTTATTGGTAATTTACAACTAATATCATGAATTTTGTATGAAGAAAAAAATATGTCATGTTGAGTTTAATGACATTTGGACCAAAACAAACTAGAAACGATATTTATGTTTTCTTTTCACCATTAATTGATTATTTTAAACTTTTATGGGAGGAAGATATTCAGGTTTATGGTTCTTATAAAATATAATATTTTCAACTGTATGTAATGATTATGTTTACTATAAATTACTTCCCAGTATATAGAAATTTTTATGGATATAGTGTTAAGGAGTATAAATATTGTCTAATTTGTGAAAAATAGACTTCATATTATCAATTGAAACATGGAATAAAAAATATTATATATTGTTAATACAAGGTTTTTTGTCTACGGATCATTATTATCAATGATTAGAAAAGGAATTAAATGGCTCACAAGAATTTTATATTTCCCTAAAAACTTTTTCCATAGATCATAATTTTAATAGGGTGAAAAACATTGATGTGACATTCATAAAGACCCAAAAAACTAGTTAAAGATAAAAATATTTGGATGAAATGGTCAAATATTTTTTTACCTACCATATTGGATATATCATGGGGTCAAACATAACATTGATGTCATGAAGGTAGAGAATAATTTCTATGATGGCTTGATTGTATCATTGTTAGATATTAAAGGAAAGACTAAATATGGTTTGAATTCAATATTGGACTTACTCTAAATGGGAATAGATTTGGATTTAGTTCCCACTCCAGATGGAAGAAAAAAATCATTTCCCCTAAATTATCAAAAATTATCCAAGAGGGGGGAAATTTTCTTTTGTCAGTGTATTCATGATATCAAAGTGACGAATGGTTATTATTTAAATGTAAATAATTTTGTTTCTTTAAAGTATTTGAATTTGACATGTATAAAATCACATGATTTTTACATAACGATGCAACAGATCCTACTAGTTACATTTTGTGTAATATTTCCCATATGTGGCAGAATGACTATCATAAAGGTGTGTTATTTTTTCAATTCAATTTTTAATAAGGTTATTGATCTGAATTATTTTTAAAATTTGGAGAATGAAGTGATTTTTATAATTTTTCAATTTGATATGTATTTTGCACCATCTTTTTTTGAAATCATAGTGAATTTAATGGTTTATTTTGGGTGCTACATTGGATGTATCCTTTTGAAATGTATATGAAGGTATTGAATGGGTATGTTAAGAATCCATATCAACATGAAACCTCCATTTTTTAAAAGTATATTTCTAAGGAGTTTGAAGAGTTTTGTACAAGCTACTTATCTATAGTATAGCACATCATTTTTCTAACATCTCTCTATGAAAGAGTCAATTATGGGGGAAAGGGGATCTATGGATTAAAAGTAAAATAGTTTATAGGTGAATATATAAACAAGGAACATTTATAAATCTTGAATAACATAAATGATGCTAATACATATATAAATTTTAATATTAATGTGTTGAAATAATGTATCCAAAGAATAAAGATATGTGGATTTCGGATGAGCATAACAAAAAAATATCATGGTTTAAATAGAATGTTCTTAGTAGATCAGATGCATCAGAAACATTGATATGGTTAGTGGGAGGTCCAATTTTATATTTGATAACATGGTACGAGTATAAAATTTATGGATATACATTTCATACAAAATATCAAGACAACATAAGTGAAATTTATAATAGTAGTGTATTAGTGTACATAGAAGCGATGCATTTTTCGGGTGCTAAAGACAAAAACCCAATCTTCGAATCAAGTGCATATTATGGAGTCATTGAAGAAATATGGAATGTTAATTAAATTAATTTTCAATTTTTAATTTTTAATTTAAAATGGTTTATCGGTAGAAATAATTTCATACACGATGAATTTGGAATGAAACTATTTAATTTGAATATATTAGGGTACACAGTTGATCCTTTAATAATGGAAATACATGAAAAATAAATTTTCTATGTTCTTGATCAATCTAATATTCAATGGTCTTTTGTTTTACAAGGAAAAAATAGTATATTGGTGATGATAAACTTGACAAAGATGATGATATATTTTAGATCCTTACTTCCATGGAAATATTAATAGATAATATTGATGAGCACGTATTAGACATGGTTTGTGCCACACAGAACTATCATGATAAAGGAATTTGGGAAAACAATCCTTTATTACATTCCTAATATTAAAGGTAATATATGTTTATTTCTGGTTTAATTTTTGAAATTTTATAAAATTTAAGACCTTTTAATTTTATTTTCTTTATTAAATCTTTTATTATAACTAATAAGTTAAATTGTTTGTTTATATTAGTTTATTTTTTTATTTTTACCAAGTTTACCCTTATGTAACTTATCTATTTATCTATTTTTTTGATAAATAATTATTTTAAATATAATATATTAAATAAAAACAAAAATATTGTATAAAAGAGTTTATTCAGAAAATATTGTTTTTAGGTGTAAAAATAATTTATTTTATTAGAGCATTTTTACTATTCACACACCATTTTTGGATTTTCTTTTTTTCATTATTTTATTCTTTGTATCTCCCATTAATGTTGTTCTTATTTTAGTTAACTATTATAACAAATATAAATAAAAATGTGGTTAGTTTAGTTTACTTTTTGTTGGATCATTTTTCATATATTCAAAGAATATTATTTTTGGTGTAAAAATGGTTTTGTACATTGTAGGTTTTTTACTATTCACATGCCATTTTTTGATTTTTTTCATTCATTTATGAAATTTCATCTCTTGTTAATGTTTTGAGAATTTTAGTAAACTATAAAATATATGAATAAAAATTTGTTTAGTTTAGTTTAATTTTTGTTTAATAATTTTTCATTTTATATTTACATTTGTATTTAATAGTTGGATTTGTATATTTGTGTACTAATTGTTTGTTTCTTTGATTTGTAGGATAATGAAAACTCAAACATCTGATCCACAACATGCTTCTAGAGAGGATTGTCCACATAACTCTAGGGAGGAACATACACATGATCTTATTAATGATCCTCATCATCCTTCTTTATAAGAGACATCTACTTCCATAGGGGAAAAAGAGTTCGAGGGTTGGTAAACATGGAAACATACGTTTACCAAAATTATCAGCTGCCCATAGAGAGGACGAGAGGATACTAGTACACTGTGATGCTAATGATATTCTTTGAGGTCCAAATTCAAAATAATTTTATTCTTTTATTGTAGTCCAAGATAATAGAAAAAGTTAGTTTTTTGATTGATGATTGGATAAGTGTTGAAAAAATGAAAATATCTCACTTATGGGATACCGTTTTGGTAAGCTCAATTGTTATTATTTTACTTATCTTGAAATTTTTATAGTAATATATTTTCCCCCTTATTATCATATGAAATATCATATACCTAATACTCAATAATCTGGGAAATAATGTTCATCATTGGCTACTAGGATATGGAGAGATTTTAAATCAACCATCACATCAGATTTCAATTTTTATCATAAAAAACATCATAATCCATGTGATATATATCCATTTATAGATAAAGATACAAGGATGCAATATTTTTTAAAGTATAGTATGAGAAGTATTTTTTGTAATTGATATCTTACCTTTTAGTATTTTTTATATTAATGGTAATAATAATGATTTATTTATTCTTAATTTATAGTAATCAAAGAGATCTCATCAAGAGATCCAATATAGTAGTTTATACCCTTATACTTTATCTTGGAGAGTCTATACGTTATTGGGTTAATAAATGATGGCTAAAAAATTTCAAAAAATGGGAGTTTAGTCTTCAGGATCTACATAGGTTGACCCCCCACTATACATGAAAAATGGAATAGGTCTCAGATGAGAAAAAATATACAATATCTTATAGAAGAGTCAAGGGTTGTAGCTAAGAGGATTTTAAGATGTTTATTTATTTATTTAAGTTAAATCAATTATTTATATATTGTGATTCTCTAAAAAAATCAAATATTCTATAGAGTAATATCTTATCTTGAAGATCTGATCACACAAGGGGTCTTTATAGCTGAGGGTAGGAAGAATATTTTATCTCCAGCATTGGGAAAAGGATGAACACCTGATTTTTTTACAAGGATACCTTATAGGTGTATCAAAAAAAATGTTTCAACATTCTGAATCTTATTAAATGAAATATTTTTATAAAAAAATATATTATTTGGAAGAAACAGTTATGGATATTCATGAGACAATGGAGGATGGGATCATAGATTCTGTAAAAACGATGTTGGCATGCATGTAAAAACAGTTTTAGGCTGCTAATACAACTACTCTGCCTTCACTTGCTAATCCAACTCCAAATACTTATCATAGTCCACCTCCACCTATATACCCCACTCCCCCTAGTTATCTTACTCCTATACCCCCTCCTCTTTATTTTCCCATTTATTGTGAGTTATATTTTGTTGATCCCAGACATCATATTGTTGCATATGGGATGATATATATTATATTGGTGATACAATTCATCATAAAAAGATATATATAGAGAATAAAATAGTCATATTATAGGATATTATAGATATACCATCAAGAATATAATTTCCTACATATGAGGTTAGTACAGTTGGACAAAGTGTCAACCATTTTTTAGTTTTTTCATCTAGACTTGTTTGGTATATTACCATAGAGGTATGTGTATATTATATCTTTTATTTCATTTTTCTATTAATTTTTTTTAACATTTTAATTTTTATATATTTTTATATGAATACTTTAAATGTAAAGAAATACCATATAGACAGCAACAAATACAAAGTGTTGTGATGTCAGATACAACTTATACTAGTCATGATAGATTATCAACATATTCAAAAAAAATATTGTATGATTATGATATTACATTAGAAAATGGAATTTGTGGGTGTGTAATGACTATGATGCTTTTAAAGAAATATTTCATGGAGATTCTAAATGGGGGTTATTTTGGAATCCACATAATATAAGTTTTTCCATGTAAGTCAATTAACATAAATCTTTTTGTTATTTTAATTTATTGAATATTTATACTTTTTTGTGTCAGGTATATTTATACAATTTGTACATAGCATGACATGAAAATAGTATATGATTTTATGGTCACCCAATTTATTTCTCCTATAGCGAGGATAATGACTGATGTAAAAAAGAAAGGTTTATATTGTTGAAATTCTTCAAAAGAACACAATTATTCAGTGATAGATGCTTACTTATCTTCAATATTATGAAATATATATATCAAGTGTTGTATATCTATTAATATAATACATATTCAAATTAAATGTTCTTATATATCAGTGGGCATTGGATGTTAGGTGTTTTTTTCAAGGGATAAGATACTATACTGGCTATATTCTCTATACATGTTGAAGTGAAAGAAAATTTTATGATTGTCTTGAACACGTAAGTTTGAAAAATTTTATACTTTTATATATTAAATGAAATTTAAATTTATATTATTTTTATTATTATTAAATATAGAATGAAATTTAATTATAGAGAAAATAAGAAAGAAGAGAACCAAGATCAAATATGTAAAAGAAAAGGATACTTTTCACTTACAATTACTAATTTTTGGTTGTAGTACTTAAAATGTGATTTTAAATTGAATCATTATCTTAAAAAGAAATTTAATAAAAAAAAGGAGTGAAGGAATTTGAGTAATATGTTTTAAGATTTGTGTTTGAAATAATTTCAGTTGGGATAGTTACGAATTCCCATATGGTTGTATTTTTTTATAAAACATTCCTTTAATTTTTCATTAATTTTATTTAGATTACTTGGTAAATGATTCTTTTTAATTTTTATCTTTTTAAGACCCTTAGTATTATACTGAAAAAGAGCTAAAACACTCTCAAATTGAATGGGTGAATCATTTAATAGGTTTGATTAGGTCTTAGTTTATTTTTAATATACATTGTAAACTGGAAAATTCAAATTGTAAATGTTTATATTATTTTGATTTATTTATACTATTTTTTATATTCTTCTGTTGGATATTATTATAATTTTTTACTATTTATTTGATGCTGTATATTTTGTGAGGGGAATAAATAATAGAATTTCTTTTAAAAAATATAGTTTTCACGTTGATTATTTTATAATTGACCTGAAAAATTTTAAAAAAACATTTACCACATCGGTTTTGGAAAAAAACATGACATCATAAGCACTTTTTCACATCGATTATAGAATAAACGACATGAAACAGAATTTTCATGTCATTTATTCCATGACAAATGTGAAAAAGTGTTTACTATGTTGGTTTTTTTTTAAACTGAAGTGGTAAATGTTTTTTTTTCATTTTTCACATTAGTTATAAAATAGACGATGTGAAAAAATTCCACAAAAATGTATTTATAATGTATTTTTTTATTTACCAGTGTTAAAAATTTATTTACAATATCTCCTTTAATAACATATTATGCTAACCGATCTTAAAATCCAAAAAACTTATGTGAAAAATCATATTTTCCATTAGTGACCACTATTTCATGAGGCATGTCACCAACTAGTTCATGGTACTACCTACCATAGGAAACAACCTTCCCTGAATACATCTAAACTACAACAATAACCATTGTAACTGTCACATATATAAACACTTCCTTGGTGGTCTAATAACCCACATGAAAAAGTTTCCATCCCAATGTTCCTGAACACAGAAGAAACACATACTAGAGATGGTACCACCTATTGTCTCTGATTCCAATCAAAAAATGATGAGTATCCATTTCCCTTGCATAAGGATCATATACACTGACCTCTCTATAGAAGGTCCCAACTAAACCTCAAAATACTCCCATAATACTTTAAATGGAATTCCCAAGATATGGTACCAACTTCCCATGATTTTCTAAGCATTTATCCCCAAAAAACACCTTCAACACTTTCTATCACATGTTTCACCCCTAAAACATGTCATGAAATATTTTTTCACAAGTTTCACCCCCTGAAAAATGTCATGAAATAGGAATTCGCCCCTTGAAGAAAGCGATAAAACTGGTTCACCCTATGAACAAAGTCACAAATCATGGAACACCCCACCAAACATGTACTGAAATGGTGGATCACCCCATGAATCTCCCTATGACCATACCAAAAAATTACAAGACCAATTAAAACGCATTGACTTTATCCAATGTCTCATCCAAATTTCAAATCTATAATTTTACATAACCATATAATTCATACTTAATATATTTTATGTGTTCAAATTCCACCTTGATCATCCAATGGATGATTCAAACATGATAAGGAACATTCTCTCACAAAGATCACCCACCACTATCCTATAGTGCTCTCCCCACCATACAGATTTATACACACCACTTTTTGAGTGAAACCCCAAGGAGGCCCTTTATCTAACCAGAAATACATTTAGGTATCTAGGTGTATAGCCAATTCTCTCTCAACATACTTATGAAGATTTAAAGATATAGGGTATTATTTTCTCTAAATTTGGAGTACACTAAGATGTTGTTGATGATTACAATAAAAAATTATCCATTTTAGATGTCACTTCTAATACAGGTACATGTCAAACTCATTCCAAGGTCTTGAGCCTCCCTTCCCACAAGAATTTCATAAAATCCCAGCCTTCTCAATTTAAGAGGTACTTATACTATAAAACCCTCTAATACCTCACGAATCTCATCCAAGTACCTATGAATGTGAGTTTTTTGTAGCACTATAACCTCCACACTACCCCAGTTCCACCAAAAAGACTAAAATGATTACTAAAGTAAAATAAATTGACCCTTTATACAAATCCAAACCATCAGTCTCTCCGTAATTGGTGCGCATCAACTTGATTTATCTAAAAATAATAATCATTTACTCCTGAACCACCCATTCACATATCACAGTGGCATCAAATATATCTAACACATGTGTACCATCTTGGATTCACAATAAGACATAGGTAGAAAACTTTCCAACAACCCTTTATTGATCTTGAATCAAAATCCATAAGTCATTCATTATTGTAACTAGGCTCAAAAACCCATTTAAGCAGCTGACTATGCCTCTTGGAATGTCATCCATTTTGGGCTTGAGGCATCCTCGATGTTCCCATTCAACAACCTAACCTTTTGAATGATTTAATTCCAGCAACATGACCACTCATCACCTCATGCATCATTCTTAGAATAGGATTTTCTACCCATATTATTACCATCCTTGACTCACCCATCTAAGGTCATCATTGATTCTCACCTTGAATAACATTAGAGAAACCTGGATAGGAATCTAAATGATTTTTTCCATCAAAACCATCCTTAAATCGAACCACAAGCACTCAAGTTTCTCCCTTTATAAGAAACCAATGTATAACCATGCCTTTTATAGAGACTCAATAGCACCTAAAGTGCATCAATTTTTCAAAACCAACACATCTACAATGTCGGGGTAATCCCTCTAATAGGTCACCACCGGTTCAACCGAAAACCAAATCACTAAATTTTGAGTCACAACTAAGGGACTCTAGGTACTCCACCTACCTGTACCAGTAAAGTCTCAATAAAGACACTAGGTATAACTACCTAGTCCATAGGACAACCTTACAAAAGGTCACAACTCACGGGCATAAAACACACTCCTAACCCAATGTTACATGACATTAACACATCAAAACATCTATATTTAGGGTCTCACAAACAAAAAAATTAAAATTACTAAAAAATCACCCACAACTATGTCACCCATAGTCTCCAAGAATTTTCATATCAGAATACTCCCTAGATGACTAATCCATGAAACTAAACCCACACAATGAATCCCACAAGGGTCCAAAGCATATACAATATGTGCCATACTAACCTTATTATGGTTAATGCACCTCATATGCATGAGGATTGAGTCATCATCCTCACCATTGAGAATATTTCCATAGATCCACATAACCTATCTTCAAAATAAATACTTATACAAGTCAGACTATCTGATTATAATTCCACTAAATACTTATACATGAAAACATTGTATGAGCAGTTATAGACACTTGAAGAAATTGTTCCTCTGTAATTATAAAAATTACACACTAGAAGGACTATATTTCATGAGAATAATACATGCCTCATATGATGCACGAGACACCTCTTTCCTCTGTAGGACAAGAGTCAAAATTAGGTCACTAGCCTCTTTCCAATGGGCCAAAAGCCAGATGTCCAACATAAATAAAAAAATTGAAACCACATGTCTGTCAGCTAAGGAGAAAATAAAATAAAATTGTAATAGCACTAATCAAAATAGTATCCCATGCCCTAGTAACCTATACTTACTACTGAAATATGTGTTATTGATGCACCATCTTAGTGTTCATCATAGGCTCTGACACCTTCCTTATGAAAACCCTTATCTTTATTAAACATTAATTTATAATTTATTATATAATATTGCATATAATACAACCCATAAGACCATGAAGTATATTTTATTTTGAAATTAGGTACATTACATAACAATTTAAAATAGATAATTCATCATATTTATTAAAATCACCCTTAACATTCTTAATTTATTCCTTCATACTTAAAACTACATGGGATAACCTGGGGACATACATAAGAAAGGGGTTATATATAAACCCCAGTAAGGGAATAACATTGAATAACATGAATAAAGTATTAAATGTTAGAAAATAAGAATAAAAATGGGGCATAAAATGTGTGAGTATCAAAAACATGAACAATGAGGAATGATATAGCATGATAACATAAAGACAACATGGGAAATGTGGAAACAACTTAAAACATGGAATCATAAACATGGTTCAACGGTAAATGATAAGAAATCCTGATGTAAAAACTCTCATGATATATTCGGTTCACTCCTTAATCCCTTTAATTACGTATCATGAGACTAAAACATTACCCAATGCATTAGAGTGCTACATAATTCTAGGTGCACCCATCACTTTCATTTTATTAACATGCATAAGTGTGCCACATAGATCATAAAACATGGAATAATTTATCATCACATTTTTTACATGATCAAGGAATGTGGAATATATACATGTAAATACAAAATAAAATAATTATAAGTTCATAAATGTGAACACCCATGATAGGAAATGGGTATTGGTATTCACTGCACAATTATTTTGTTGTGGAAAATCGCAGTGAAATTTCGACAGCATAATAGGGGCATATAAATGTTCATGGGTATGATTAATGAGAGTAAAAGGGGTATATCAACATTTAAGAATAAAATTTAATGTAATGGGGATATTTAAGAACATATCCCACATGAAGAAATGTAAATTAATTGGCATAGTATAATATAGGTTCTTGAATAAAAAGAAGAGAGGGAGATCCCTTACAAAATTTTGACATGGTAACAACTTAGGTAAATGATATAATGAGAGGGGGTAAATGGTATATAATTATTATATAATTAATTGGAAATTAGATTTATAATTATAAGTACATGAAAAAATAATAAATTGAGATTCAAAATTTTACTTGCAAATAATGTTCTAGAATGTAAATGAGGAGAGTGAAATCTATTACTAAATTTCATCATGGTAATGGGTGTACATAAAGGTCCATGGGAGGTATTAATGAGATTTAAAGGGGGATAACATAATTTATAAATAAAATGGATATTAAGGGGGGAATTTAAGAATATATCCCAACATGAAAAAATAGAAATTAACAGGCATAACATAAAATAGGTTCTTGAATAAAAAGAAAAGAGAGAGAGAGATACCTCACCTTGAGAGTGAGATTCCAAAAGCTTGATGGGATCTTTTTGAGAGATTGGTGGAACCTTGAGAGGACTCTAGAGAGGTTAGGGCCTAGTAAGTACATGATAAAAGGTTTTTTAGTGAATATAAATGGGATCATGGGTGGGATTATATATGAAAATAGAGGGGAGTTCTTAATTATTTCCCAAACTTCGGTTTTCGACTCTATATAATAAAGTAACCAAAACCAAAAAACCTTCACAAGGTTTTTACCCATGGTTTCCACAAAATAGTGGTCATTGTTATTATTTTATAATTAAAAGGGTTGAACATATTAAAATATAAACCTTTTTGGTGTGGACATGAGTCATTCCCATAAACAAATGATTTGAAACCTTAAAATATAATATAGATTTTGGAGGATTCATAAAGGATTTATAAAATTAATAAAATAAACATAAAATCTCATTATTTTAAAGGTTAAAAATATATTTGGTCATTTATACCCTTTATATTATTTATTACATCATTTTGGTTCATTTTGATTTCATAATACACATCATATATTTATACTACATTTAATTTTTAGCGTAAAAATTTACTCTCTCAGAAAATTATGAAAAATTCATTAGTGTATAATTATGACATTTTGATTAAAAAAATAATATTTATTTTAACCAAATAATTTTCAAACCCATATAAAAGTTTCCAAACCCTTATAAAAATTGCATTTTACTTCCTAAAAAGGACATAATCATTTATATATAGTAAACATTATTTAATAATAATATATTCTTAAAATATTATTTATTTAAAAAATACCTTAATTCAGAAAAATAAATGCCTTAATTGAATTTGAACATTACCTTAAAATACAATTTGTGTATAAATATAAAAAAATAAAAAACATGTATAAAATAAAAAAAATAAGAAGTAAATAAAACAAATATTCTATTTAAAATATAATATACATATTCATATTATTATGATCTTGATACATATATTTTTGTTACACTGTAAAAATACCTAAGGGTAAGGTGTGTGATAGTGATAATTTCATGGGGTGGTTAGGCATACATGATTTGATTCATGATCTCGATGAGCATGAACTTCTCCTATAAATAGTTCCCTTATGCTTTTGTTTTTAGATCTCATCTTGGGCATGGTCAAGGTAAAAGACCAGTGATTTTATCTCCCATGTAATCTCTGATAAAAAGGATTTATAGGGTATGATTCTACTGGTTGAGGCCATAACTTCCTTTTTATATGCCAATTGGGTTTTTCAAAACCCTTTATTTATAAAAATCATGTGATTAATCTTCAACGACTATATTATAAATGGTAATGATGCTTAACAGACCTGTAAACCTGATAGGATATAATAAAACCAAAAAAGTGCATGTGTTTTCAATAATGATAATACATAATAAGACATTTAATTCAACCAAAAAGGGATTGTTATTATAACAGTTCGGTTCGTTATAATATTACCCCCTTAAAAAATTTTACCCTCGAAATTTTCATTTCACTTACTAAAAATGATAAGGGTAACTCTGTTTTATCACCTCATTTGTTTCCCATGTTTCTTCTTCAAAATTGTGGTTTCTACATAGCACTTTGACCAGGTTCATGGTATTATTCCATAGAACTTTTTCTCTATGATATAAGATCTCCACCTACTACTCCACATATGAAAGATCATTATCTAATGGTACTACCTCTAGATTGAGTACATGTGAGGGGTCTGGTATATACTTCATCAAGAGGGATACATGAAATACATCATTTACTTGAGATAGGTTATGTGAGAGTGATAATCAATAGGACACCACTCTGATGTGATCAAGGATATCAAAGGGACCGATGTGTCTTGGACTAAACATTCCCTTCTTCCCAAATCTCATGACTTTATTCCATGGAGATATGCGGAGGAATACCTTGTCTCAAACCTCAAAATCTAGTTATTTTTGAATATTTTAATCATAGATATTTTTAAAACTTTGTGTATCCTTGATGCATTATTGAATGGTCTTGACATTTTCCACCATTTCCTCAACCATTTCAGGACCTAACAGTTTGTGTTCCCCAAATTCTTTCCAAAATTCATGTATTCGGTACCTCTTCCCATAAAGGGCTTCATAGGGATACATTTGGATGATTGAGTGGAAACTATTATTTCATGAGAACTCAAACAAAGGAATATATCAATCCCTTACTCCTTTAAAGTCAATTAAGCATGGTCTCAACATTTCCTTGAGTGTCTGGATAGTTCACTCATATTGGCCATCAGTTTGAGGGTGATAAGTTGTGCTGAATTTACACTTAGTATTTAGAGTATGTTGGATACTCTTACAAAACCTAGAGGAAAATATTAGGTTTTGATTAGATACAATCAATAGCAGTGTTCCATACAACCTCGCCACTTCTCTAATGTATATCCTTGAAAGTTGATCGAGTGAGAAGCCCACCCAAAATTCAATGAAGTGAACAGTTTTTGAAAGATGATCCACCAAACCCCATATAGCATTATTTCCACTTGATGTCTTTGGAAGACAAGTGACAAAGTTCATGGTGATGTTTTTCCATTTCCATGTAGGTATCGATAATTCTTGCATCATCCCATTAGATTTCTTCTTTTCAACCTTCCCTTGTTGACTTACAAGACATCTTAATGTATAATCCATGATCTCTTTCTTCATATTATTCCACTAATCATTCTATCATAGATCTTGATAAATCTTCATACTTACAAGATTTATAGAGAAGTTAGAGCTATTTTAATTATCCAACAACTCCTTATTTAACTCAGGATTTGATAAATAGTTGTGACCCAAATCTCACAACTCCTTCATTAACGTTGAAATTTAGAGATTTCCCTTTTCTTATAGATTCTACTTTATCATGAATTCCCACATCATCTCTTTGAGAATCATTTAAATTGTCCAAAATGGATTGTTCATAAATCATTTCTGAAAGGATTAATTATGTTCCTTTATGATTCTCATGCCCATCCTTTTTAAGTCTAAGAGTTTCATATCCTTCTCAATTCTCATTAATGATCAAATTGTTGGATATTTTCTACTTAGAGTATCTTCAACTTTATTTACTTTACCAAGATGGTATTGAATTGAGAATTCATAGTCCTTGATCAAATCTAACCATCTTCACTGTTGCATATTCATCTCTTTCTATGTGAATATATACTTGAGGCTCTTATGATCCGTATATATTTAACACTTCTCCATAAAGAAATAATGGAACCCTATTTTCAATAACAAGATCACTGAAGCCAAATCTATATCATTTTTTTGGTAGTTCTTTTCATGAACATTCAATTTTCATGAATTATATGCTTTCACTTGGTCATTCTTCATTATTACACAACCCAATACCTTCTTTAAATAATCATTGTATATGATGAAAAGTTCCCCACTTGTGGGTAGCATAAGTAAAGGTATAGTGATAATAATCTTTTTTAATTCCTTTAATCTATATTCATATTCATTATTCAAAAAAAACTTAACTCCCTTTTGAGTTACCTTGGTTATACAATCTAATATTCATAGGAAATTTCTCACAAATTGATGCTAGAACCCATATAATATAAGGAAACTATGTATTTTTTGTCACATATGTTGGCATAAACCATCCTTAAATTACTTATGTATTTGTAGGGTCTATATATATCCCAATTCTTATGATAATATTCCCCAATAATGATAATTCCTTTAACCATAAATCATTTTTTCCTTGTAATTTACATAAACTTATCCTTTCATAAGGTCATTAGCACAGTTCTCAAATGCACCCCGAGCTCCTCATTTCATTTAGTGCATATTAGAATATCATATATAAATACTAAAAATTTTTTTTAAGAAATCTCTAATTACTATTAATCAAGTCCATTATTATTTCTAAATCATTTGTGAGTCATAATGGCATTACTATGAACTCATAGTGCTCATACCTTATTTAAAAACTAGTCTTGGGGATATCCTCCTTCTTCACCCTAACATGGTAATACCCCAACCATAGATCCACCTTGGAGAAGTATTATACACCACATAACTGATCGAATAATTCATCAATCCTTGGTAGAGGATACTTGTTATTTATGATGATCTTATTGAGCTTACAATAATCAATGAAAAGTCACATTGAACCATCCTTCTTCTTGAAGAAGAGAATTGGTGCACCCCTTGGTGAAGCACTTGGGTGAATGAACCCTTTATCTAAATTCTCCTATAGTTTTTTCTTCAACTCCTCATGTTACACAACAAACTTTCTATATACAGTCTTGAATAATGGTAATTACCCATGTATATTCTTGTTTGAAAATTCAACCTGTTAGCTAAGAGGAAGACTAGGAGATTCTTTGAGAAACACTTCAACATATTCCCTCACAATGGGAATGTCTTCAAGGATGATCCTTCCCTTATAATAAATAATTTTATTAAGATATTCTATCTCTTAGGGAAATAATACCCATGCTTGAGATGTTGGTGCTAAAAAAGATTCATCCTCCTCCTTGCACTTGTACAAAATCAGAGGACAGTTCTCAATATAGAGAGTGATTTACTTCTTATGGAAATTTATGTTGGCTCTATATAGGGAATAGAAATCCAAAACTATAATTTCATCAAATTACAAAAAAGATAGTTTGGTATTATTTTCAAGAAGAACATTTTCATATACTTCAGCATGTGATACACAATCATATATGGTTTCCCATGTGATATAAAATCATTTTAGGTGGTGACTCGATGTTATTTAAAAACATACAAGATGTTCTAATAGGGTATGAATTGAAATAAAACATGACATACACTAATCTGAAGTAAATATTACATTTAATTCAATCACAATGATCTATTTCAGTATAGGACTTGGATTGTTCCCTCTATGTTGGAGATTGTTTTTGCTCATCATGCTTGTCATCCTTTGGCATAGAGAACTATCTTGGATAATGCTTGACTTATACACATTTATGAAATAAAAATGTATATGGTGCCTTAGATTGAACTCTATTTCCATCCATCTCATTATCCATTTTTTTATGGAAATCAGATACTTTAAGATCTATATTTCCACACTTAAAACATCTCATGTTACCTTTGTGACATTTCCCTTGGTGCCTCCTTCCACACTTTTTTCACAAAGGAAATTGTTTCTTATTTCCCTTTTCATTTTTATCAAATGAAATTCCATGAGATGTCATCCTCCTCCATCTTTATGGATTTAGAAATTTAACTAATTACCAATTATTAATTTTTATTTTGTATATCTGGTTTATCATAATGAAAATATGTCTTACTTTAGACCCCATCCAACTGGGTATCTCATTTTGGGAATTCATCACATTGACCTTTACATTAGTTGTTTACTCAGTTCCTCCTATTTCTGACCATTGGATGGAATAAAGTGAAAATTAAAGATGAATATTTTTAAACTCTTAAACACATAAAAGGTAATCCAATAACATTAAATTGATAACTTATAAATTAAAGTTATTTCCTAAATGTATGAATTTCTAGCATTCAATCTATGTTATCCATTATCTATTTCCTAACATACATTTATGGGAATTTTTTTGTTTTCCCTTAATAATGGTTCCTAATGAGATTGTGAATTTACTAAATTATATCCCTTGAGATTTTCAAACTAGGTGTTCATCAAGGCCCATTGTCATGAACTAGTTCCCAGTCGTGTCCATCTCAACACAGTGTTTTTGGGTTTTACCCCTATATACATCTGTTCCAGAGCCACATCCACTTGTAGTATCTAGACATGGGTTTATTTTCCTGGAAACCACTTACTCTATAATTTTCCAAAATTTAGGGATGTATTCTTATGTCTATTATTATCTCTAAGGATTTTCTAGAGTTTTATATTCCAAATCCCAAAAATAACGAAACATTCCTTTGATACCAACTATGACAATCATGGTCTTTATTATACTTTAATTCATGATTTATTACATAATATTACACATGATTAAACCATAAAGATAAATAATTATAGTGTATTTGGTAATTTGGTACATTAGGTAACAACATAAAATAGGGAATACAAAATCTTTATTGTAATCTTCCTTAAAATGCTCATATTATTCCTTTATACTTAAAACCGCATGGGATAACATGGGGACATAAATAAGAAAGGGGTGATATATAAATCCCAAGAAGGGAATAAACATGGCATAACATGAAGAAATTATCTCATGTAATATATTAGGAATACCAATGGGGCATAAAAGGGGTTTGAATCATAAACAGGATCAATGAGGAATGATATAGAATGCTAACATAAAGGCAACATGGGAAATGTGGCAACAACATAAAACATGGAATCATAAAAAAATGTTACGGATGAATGACTAGAAATAATGATGGAAAAAGACACATGATGGATTAGGTTCACTCTCTAACCCCTTTCATGGCATCTCATGTGAATAAAACAGTACCCCATGCATTAGAGCACTATATAATTTTGGGTGCACCCATCACTTTCATTTCATTCACATGCATAAGTGGGCCACATAGAACATAAAACATGAAATCATTTATCATCACATTTTATTATACAATAAAGGAATTTTGAAAAAATAAATTTAATTCCCCAATTAAATAATTAAAAGTTCATAAAGGTGAACACCCTTGATAGGAAATGGGTATGGGTATTCATTACACAATTGTTTTGACATGGAAGATCATAGTGAAATTTCAGCAGCATAACAAGGGCGTATAAATGTTCATGGGAGGGGTTAATGATATTTAAAGGGTTCAATAAACATTTATACATAAAATGGAAAGTAATATAGATATGTAATAACATATCCCAACATGAAAAAATGGAAATTAAGAGGCATAATATAGAAGAGGTGGTTGAATAAAAAGAAGATAGGGAGATCTCTTACTAAATTTCATCATGGTAACAACTTAGGTAAACGCTATAATGAGAAAGGGTAAATTCTATATAATTATTATAGAATAAATTTTAATGTATAGGTATTATTATAAGTATATTACAATATAACCAATTTAAATTAAAATGGCTACTTAAAAGAAGGCGCTTGAATGAAGATGAGGAGAGTGAAATCTCTTACTAAATTTCATCATGGTGACAAGTGTACATAAAGATTCATGGGAGATATTAATGAGAGTGAAATGGAACTATCATCATTTATAAATAAAATTTAGAGTAAGGTGTATATTTAAGAACATATCCCAACATGAAAAAATAGTAATTAAGAGGCATAACAAAAAAGAGGTTCTTGAATAAAAGAAGAGAGGGAGATACCTTACCTTGAGAGTGTGATTCAAAAAGGTTGGGAGGAGATTATTAAGATCTTGGGGGACCCATAGGAAAATATAGAGGTTGAGAAAGATTAAGTACATGATACAATGTTTTTTAGTTCATAGAAATGGGTGTTTGGGTGTGTTTTTATAGGTATAAAGAGGGGAGTTCTTTATTATTTATCAAACTTTGGTTTTGGACTCTATATAATAAAGTAACCAAACCCACAAACCTTACCATGGTTCTTTCCCATGGTTTCAATAAAATAGGGGAGTTTTAAATTATTTTATAAGTCCAAGGTCCGAACATATGAAAATATTACCCTTACTGATGTGGAAGTGATTCATGTCCTTAAAGAAATGATTTTAAAACCTTAAAATATATTATATGTTTTGGAGGATTCATAAAGGATTTATAAAATTAATAAAATAAACTTAAAATAACATTATATAAAATGGTAAACACATATTTTTTCTTGGATACCATTTATAGTTTTTATTACATAAATATTGGGTCATTGTGATGTCGTATTACACATCGTATATTTATACCATATTTGATTTTTACCCAAAAATTTGTCTATCTCAGAAAATTATGAAAAAAATAACCATTGGATAATTTAGACATTATTATTACAAAAAATAATATTTGTTTTAAAAAAATAATTTTCAATATATGTGAATTTTCACTTTTAAAATATAATCGACATTTATTGAGAAATGTTGGGTTTTTGACAATAACAGGTTTTGAACCCATATAAAAATTACATTTGACTTCATCAAAAATATATTATAATTTATATATAATAAAAATTATTTAATAATAATATTTTATTAAAATATTTTTTATTTAAAAAATCCATTAATTCATCAAAATAAATTCCATAATTGATTTTGAATATTAAACAAAATTGCAATTTTTGTTTAAACAATAGAAAATAAAAATAATTTATAAAGTACCAACAATAATAAGTAAATATAACCATTATTATATTGAAAATATAATATACATATTCATATTATTTTGGTCCTGATACATATCCATTTATTACAAGGATAAACTCCCTAATGGTAAGGTGAGCGACAGTGAGACTTTCATGGGGTGATTCGGCGTACATGGTTTGGGTCATGGTCTTGATGATCTTGAACATCTCTCATAAACGGTTTCGTTCATGATTTTGTTTTTTGATATCATATTTGGATTTGTCAAAGTAAAATACCAGTGATGCTATCTCCCTCGGAAGCTCTTATAAATGGGCTTCATAGGGAACAATCATAGTGGTTGAGACCATCACATCCATTGTCTGTGTCAATTTGATTTTTAAAACCCCATATTTATACTGACTATTTGAATATTGTTGAATTACTATATTATCAATGGAAATGATGTATAATGGTATTTTAAATATTATAGGTTATAATAAAACCAAACAAGTGATTGAATTTTCTATAACCATAATTAATAATAAAACATTTAATTCAACCATAAATAAAATTTTATTATAACAGTTCAGGTCATTACATTCCTAAATCTCTAGTCTACCAAATCCTAAAACTGTAAGACAAAAGAAAAAAATAATTCTCCAATAACACTTTTTAACATCTCACACCAGTACTCTATATTATCAGTGGCCGAACCAATTTACCACATTACATCAGGCATGCATCTTAGTACGCCAGAGGATTCTGACTAATGATAGGGGTATAATATGGTACGAAGGGGAGAATATACCCCTATATAAAATTGCACAACAAATCATAAATAACCAAAAATAAAACATCAAAAATAAATGATCAGAGTAAAAGTAAATTAATAAACATAAATAAAAATATATGAAATGTAGTAAAGGCCAGAAAAGCCATGTCAGAAAAACCCAAACTGCCCACTGGGTCAGTCACAGATGCATAACAAAATAAAATAAAACAAAAAAAGGGGATCCATGACATCTCTAAGTAGAACCTCATCTAATCACCTAAAACCATTCAATTAATCTTACTCAACCATTCTTTCCTGATCCACATCCCAAACTAGTTCTGAAATAACATGTAAGACTTTCTTGAATACCCAAGTGCATTAGTGTCCCAAGAAAGGTGTGATTAAAACTCAGTAGGTCACCACTGACAGTGTCCAAACAAATGAAGTGTGTGTATATAGTGCATGAAGTAAAGATATAAATAGGTCCATTAATTAAATAAAGTAATATTATAAATAAAATATAATAACACGCTGACCCTTGAGTTCTGGGTTGACACCTAAGTTCAACCAAACATGCTTCGACACATTGTTAGAGACTACAGTGAACATCAAATAACCAATACCATAAAATCATAACTAACCTTATTTTACATGATGTCATATTTCTTTGTCAATTGTCGGATCCTCCTATATTAGTATGGGTCACCCCAAGTCAATGTAAGATTATTTTGATGAAGATGAATCTCTCATAATGTATCATGATAAATTAGTCTCAGCCTATAAGTTAATAAGTATCTCAAATATGTCACCCTCAGGCATTAAATATGACAGACTCCTTGCCCTCACGCATCATGCAAGCACATGTATATGCCTCAGGTGATCTGTACCAAACATCTAACCCTTAGAAGATACATTATCATGCATATAACCTTCAAGCGGTCTGAAACCATGCACCTTTCCGTCAAGAACAAACATAAACAATGATTCATAAAAAGATATAAAATCAAAAGGTTATGTAACATCCCACCCTCAGGTATCAATCATTGCAGAGTCATGTCTAAAAAATTCTAAGAAATGAATTGACATTACCAAACACCAAGTAAACCAGACATATCATCAAAATCCATGCTGTTTAATTAATCTAATTACCATTTGTCTAGATATTTACAATCCATAAATCCAGGTTCCCAATTATCATAATAATTCATACTAATCCCGTCAATTTATCATTTTTTATGAATATATTTTGACATGTAAGATAACTTATTTTATTCCATTTGATTATATTCCAAGCGGTCACATCAATTACCATGTTATACTAAGGTGGTCAATATAACCAGTTATCAATTAATAAGGAAAGAATCAAATTACACCAAGTAACTATCTTTCATGAAAATTTTAATTATTTCCACTTCACATATCATTTAAGCACAAATACCATTACACATATCATCATATCCATTTTTCATTAATCCATTATACCATTTCCCAATTACATGTAGAATTAACACTTTTAAGCCAGGTTATTTATTCTCATTCCAAACAACACAATTACCATAACCAACATCCATTTAATCAAGGAGCTATGGGTTTATCTTGCTCAGAATCCAACCATGTTTCAAGGGTTGGCACAACACTTGGGTGGCCATAAATCCAAGTCTCAATGCCAAGTTTCTGATGGGGTCTATGGGAGGCCTAAATATATGAATTCTCATCATGGAAGTGGTTACTGATTTTATTTTGTCGCACACATGACGTTCTGAGAGGATCACATATATTGAATATACTATGACAAAATGAAACAGAAAGAGGGAGTTGTTCTAGAACACCAAATTTTTACCAAGGCTTTTCCACTTTTATGCCAAGGGATGACATCGTCTACCAAGGCCATCCAAGATCATCCAGCCTCATCCTTGACGAATATGTCTCGTCTTAATTGTTCGAGTCCCTAAATTATGGTAAGCAACAATAATAAATTAATTATATAAATTTATTATTTATTAATTAACTAAATCCAAACCTGCCATATTATCGGTTAACTCACTGGGAATTTCATTACGCCCAAAATATCAGAAACATGGTGAGTTTTACTCCTGATGCATCCCTAGATTTAATTATTCATGAAAACCCTAATTAATTTTACAAAAAATAGTTACTGATAAAATTAATTTAGGACAAAAACCGATTCAAAAATCAAAATGGAGGCATACCTCAAGGAATCGACGCATAAATGGAAGTGGACTTCATATTGGGAACCCCTCTTTAGAAGCTTCAAGGAATATCTAAAGAAAACTATCGATTTAACCATCCTATGATGAGATCATAATTTGACCTAGAATAATCACGAATAGATTGAGCAATAATAAGGGAGATACAACACGGAAAGTGGAATACCTTACCAGTTGATGACATTGAATCGCACCCAAGATTTCCAAAAGCGGCGGAGAATAGTGGAAGAGAAGTTTTGGTTAAGATCCCATTTTCACATCATATTCCTTCTGAGAAAAAAAGGGTCAAGCCCCCTACTAAAATAAGATGAAGGCCAGACAAATTTCACTATGTGAAACATGGTTTAACGGCATGAATTTTTGGTTTATCCCCAGAGAACCCTTTTTATATCCCTAAGATCTTGGGATGCACCCCTCAAACTCTTTTTACATCATAAATTCCATATTTACGATGTTGATTGGTTTCTATAACCCCTTTTTGGTCTAAGCAACCCATTCCTCCTCTGGTGCGTGCTTGTAACAACCCAAAACATTGATGAATGAAATCCCCATCTTATAAATATTTAATATATTATAATGATATAAAATCACATTAAAAACAAAATAAAAACATTATAAATGAATAATTAATGATATAAAAGGCATTTCTTGCTGTTAAGGAACATATATCAAAGGAATAGTAATTTGGCCTTTGGAATAGTAACATAGCCCTTATGAATTGTAAACCAAACAATTGAATAGTAACCTCATGAATGAAAGTTTAAATAAAAATTTTCTATCTTATAATTGAAAATATGACATAATTATATCATATAATAAGTAAATAAATATTTTATAAATTATTAATTAAGTGTTGGTATTTTTGTAAGTCATAAATATTTAATTATAATTTTATGAATAATTTAATAATTTAAAAGAAAATTTATTTTCAGAAAATGTATTAATAAATTATTTTTTTGATGTATTATGATTATAAAATAATTTTTGGAGGCTTTAGCTAATTTCTCAAAGTGATATAAAATTAGTAATAATTTAAAATATGTATTTTTTGAGTAAATTATGATTTTAATTAAAAATTAAATATCTCAAATTAAAAAAATTATTTTCATAAAATGGGGTTCATTTTTTAATTATACATGCTAAAAAATGGTTAGGGTTAACTGTTGGAATTTTTCTAAAATACTAGAATTTTGTGAATAGTAAAATACAGTAATTTACGGTATTTATACATTATAAGTTAAATAAACTATTAATTGAGTCATGGATGATGTAATCAGCACTAGTTTGAACTCACATGATATAATTTTTGTATTTAGTCTCAATAATCAATATTATTTATTTTCTAGATAAAAACAATAAAGTAATGAATTAAATAATTAGAAAACACCCCTCTCCTCTACTATAAATATCACACCTCACCACCTCTTCTCCTCGCACCTCTAAAGCATTGATCATTGTCCATATTATATTCAAATATCCTTCCAATCCCCTTCCCTAGGTATAGGATATTTTAGTCTTAACAAAAGACCAAATCCAATCCCCTAAGGAGGTTCTCAAGAAGAAAGAATTCAGAGGTAAAACCCTTTTCCTTTTCCATAAATTTCTATTCAAGTTCCTTTATTTTATTTTTCTATCCTCACCTCCCCTCATCCAAATGGAATGATAAATCCAATACCTTACATATACTTGAATTTTTTTTATTCTAATGGAATAATTCATCATTATCTCTCATTACCCCTCCTTTTATACTAAAAATGAAAACATCATCTGTGATGTGTTAACTTATCACATTCAAGGGCGACAATACTTTCAATTTCCATTACCATATTCAAGTATAGTAATTATACCATTTTTATGGTTGAACTAGATTATAATATATGTATTATATATTATTTAATGTTATATAATCATTTTGTACACATGATATTAATTTATAAAACAAAATGAGTTTTTTTTATCGAACACCACCAAAATAAACCCAAACGATTATCATTAACTATTTATATAATGATTAATCCTCGTGATTTTAAAAAAAATGATATATAAGACCAATTTAACCTATTTAAGATCTTTAATAACATATAAGTTAAATTCTGGATAATTACCCCACTTTATATGACCTTTCGTATATGTATACAAGTAAACTGATCATGAAAACCAAGGAAACCAATGCTTCCAAATGATGAAATTGAAAGTCTAAACCCATAAAAAAGGTTATAAATTAAATTAATAAAATACATGTATAAATGGTTCTAGACTCATTAATTAATGAATCTAATTTTATTATCTGTGATATTAAGATCAAATGAATAAAACCTCCAGACTTAAGGTAAGGGATTCTACCAGAACCTCCATTATTCCTTCGGGTTTTTCTTTCTCTCTTTTCACCCAAATAAAATTATAATTTATTTTTATGTAAATATTATAAATTCTATTTATATGTTCCAAAATCATTTATCAAGTTCCATTCATCCTTATTTTTTGGTGATATACATGTTTTTGAAAGGTTCCCTACTCGATTCTTCCTCATAAGCGAGCCTGATTTAAGGGAACATCCTAAATTCTTACCCATTTTCAAGTGTCCTCCATAATCTATTTTAAGCCACTATTATTTTTTCAAAAAAAATTCATTTTATCATGAAAAACTACCTTGGTTTGATTTTGGTATTATACAGACAATTATGCTATTTCAATTTTTAAAAAATCTTAAATGATTTCCCGTAAACCGTACTTAAATGTTTTATGTCTAAATTTTATTAAACACTCTTTTCACTTTGGTTTGACAACTATTATCATGATATATTCATATATTACCTTATGAATGTTCATGTATGATTTAATCCCATCATTTCATGGAAACCACTATGATAATCCCTTTTGATATGTCTTTTGAAAAAATTATGATACCCAATTATTTCCATGGGTAAGCCTTATGTTTATGTTTGATTCTGTATGTATGATTCTTTATGTGGAACACATATTCATGAACATGTTATGATGTATGCACATAGATACTTCTCTAATTAATTGGGTAATTTTTAGTCTCATGAGATGTTATGTGCAACAGTCTTGGTGGTTATCCTTGACTTGTGCTCCATGTGGAATGTTCTTAGTGGTTAGCCTTGACTTGTGCTCCTCTATGTGTAATGAGCCTTGACTCATGATAAAGTAATTTTTTAAGTTGCTTCCACATTACTATGAATCCATGATTTTATGATCTCATGTTATGATTCGTTATGTTAAATCATGTTTCATGCCTTTTTATATCATTATGATATGCCTTTTAACCCATGCGCTAAGATTTATTTTAATGTTTCTTACCTTATTGGGATTTTTAGATCATCCCTTTTTTCATGTTATCCTTAGGTTATCCTATATATATGTAATGGATACAAGTATGTTAGGATCTCATAATGGATGATATATAAAAAAAATATTTAGTCCCATGTTTTTAGTTTTATGTACATAGTCTTCCAAGACACTAGACTTTACAATCCTTGGATTGTAATTTGATGTTTAACTATTATTAAAATAATATAATGACATGTGTAAAAGTCTAGGATTTCTATATTTGGTATCAGAGGAATGGTTTAGTTATTTTTTATACTTTTAATATATAAATTTAGTAAGAACCCTAGGGATAATACTAAGTATTAGAAAACATACCTATATTTTGGTAAGTATAGAGTACGTGGATTATCAAGAAAATACATCACAATCTAGATACTATAAGTGGACGTGGTTCTGGAATGGATGTACCTAGGAGTGAAAAATCTGACAAGGTGTTCTTGGCCTAACTTGGGGTAATCTAGTACATGACAAAGGGCCTTACCGCACCCCTAATTAGACACTCACATGGAATATGATTTGGTAAATTCATAATCTCATTAGAAACCATTATTAAGGGAACAAATAAAATGCCCATAAGAATAAATGTTATGAATCAGATCATGGATAATCTAGATTAAAACCTAGGGAGTTACAAGATAGGATATACTTTTCCTTTAAGAGTTTATACTATTATGTTTAATGATTCATTTTTTATACTTATTATCTAAATATTCAAGCCCCCCTAATTTAACCTTATTTTTCTTAGTTAATGGTGGGAAATATAAGAACGCATGCCAACAATCAATGTTATAAGAAATGTTATTATTTCACTAATGATTTTCCAAATATGATGGGAACGGGTTTTCAAAACTTTATGACATTTCTTTCTTTGATGGCCCAAGTTATGAATAATAACTTGAATCATGTGGAACTACCTCATTCTCTTAAGAGATATTAAGTTTCCATGAAATTATTCATGTGGAAAAGTCCTCCCATGTTTAGTGGATCTTCTAATCCCCTCCTAATGGAATAGTGGATTAAATCCATTGAAAATATTTTCTTTGTCTTCTAGTTCTTGGAAAAAGATAAAGTTATACTGGAGTTCTATCGTTTTATGGGTAAACTGATCAGTAGTGGACACTGATAAAAAATAAAAATTCTAGGGAGGAAATTGATTCCTTGGATTGGGAGGAATTCAAGAAAAAAAATTCAATAAATATTTTCCTTGAACCCTCCATCTCAAGATAGAAAGAGAGTTCCTCAAACTTAAGCAGAAGGAAGAGGATTCTATCAAGGCGTATGAAGAAAAATTTACAAGGGTTGCAAGATATGACACTATATTTATCATTAATACCAAAATCAAGGTGGATTGATTCTTTAGAAAACTAAAGCCGATTCTACAAAAAGAATTAGCAATTATAAACTTCAAGAGTTATGAAAAGGTTTTTCATTGTGACCTTAGGGTTGAAATGGTGATCATAGAATCTCAATGGTCTCATGGGTCTGGTGATAAAAAGAGGAAAATTGGATCTAATATAGATGGATCTACAAATAAATCCCATGATGTGAAGAAGACATAATATCCTATGTGTCAATATTGTAGGAATAATAATCTTGGAGACTATCTAGAGGGAACCAGGAAATGATTAAGATGTGGAAGAATGTGGCATATGGCTAAGAACTACCGAAGGGATATGAAGAATTTCACTAATGTGGAAGAAAAAATTAAGGTTTAGATCAAAACTCAACATATAGTGTAGTGTTTCAACTACATGGAACATGGGAATTTTGCAAACCAATTCCCTAATTCCAGGGTTTTGGAGGTAATCAACAACAACCTCAAAGTCAACAAGGAAGGGATTATGTTATCACTAATACTAATTTAGAGCCGTAAAATGATGTTGTGAAAGTTTTTATGGTTATTCATTCAAGAATAGTGAACATAATATTTGATTCTAGTTCTATGCATTCTTTTATATCTTGAAAGTTTAGTGGAACTATTCAAACACCACCTCAAAATTTAGATGTTGGGTTATCTATGAGAATAACTAATAGGGAAATTATTGCATCCAAAGTATATAAATCCTCCCCAGTTAATGTTTTTGTATTGAACCTCTTAGTAAATATTATCATACATCCTTTGGTAGAGTTTGATGCTATATTGGGTATAGATTAGCTATATTTAGACAAATCCACCATCAACTGCCAGGAAAGGGATATCACTCTTCACATCCTGAATCATCCTCTAATTATTTACAAGTTTATGGAGGAATATGAATCTACTTCAGAATCATCATGTCAAGTATGGATATTATTACCTTATGAGAAAGCATATCTTGCTGAATTGATTGAAAAAAATGAGATTATCATGCCTGAATACATTCCCATCGTGAGGGATTACACTAATATATTCCTTGAAGAATTTTCTAGTCTTCCTCTTGATCGAGAGGTTGAGTTATCAATTGAACTTATTCATGAATCTCTACATATATCAAAGACACCTTATAGAATAGACACCATTGAACTTGAAGAGTTGAAGAAGAAGTTACAATAGAATCTGGAAAAGGGTTTTATACACCTGAGTGCTTTACCATGGGGTGAACTAATCCTCTTCATTAAGAAGAAGGATGGATAAATGTTCCTATGCATTGATTATTATGAGCTCAATAAAATCAAGATAAATAACAAGTATCCCCAAGACCAGATAGATGACTTGTTTAATCAACTTTGTGGGGACGGTTATTTCTCTAAGGTGAACCTTCAGTCAGGATATCATCAATTAAAGGTAAGGAATAAAGATATTGCCAAGACAATCTTCCAAAAAAGTTATGGACACTATTATTTCATAGTGATTCCATTGGGACTCAACAATTATCTAGAAATTTTCATGGATTTAATTAATAGAGTATTTAGAGATTACCTCAACAAATTTGTTGTAGTCTTTATCAATAACTGATATACTCTAATAGTAAGGAGGAACATAATGAGTATTTGAATACTGTGTTGAATAATTTATGAAGGGAAAAACTATATGAAAAGTATAGTAAATTTGAGTTCTGGGTTGAGGAAGTCTCATTTTTGGGGCATGTTATCACTAGAAAAGGAATATCTATAGACCCTTACAAGACAAAGCCAATTTAAGAGTGGCCAAATAAAACTTTTGTAACAGAGATCCATAGTTTCCTTGGACTAGCTGGGTATTTCCAATTATTTGTGAAGAACTTATCATGATTTTTAAACCCAATAACCAAGCTGACATTGAAGGGAGTGATGTTTTTCTAGACTCGATAATGTGAGGAAAGATTTAAGGAGCTTAAAAAGAGGCTCATCACTGTGCCGGTACTCACACTCCCGATAAGTGGAGAACTCATTGTGATGTAAAATGATACTTCAAATAAGGTATTAGGATGTTCACTGATGAAAAATGATAAATTTATAGACTATGACTCAAGGAATCTGAAAATCCATGAGCAGAACTATCCCACACATGATCTGGAGTTGGCAGTTGTGATCTTTGCGATGAAAATTTGGAAGCATTTCCTCTATGGGGATAAGTGTGAGATATATACTAATCACAAGAGTCTAAAATATATATTAAAACATAATGATATTAATATTCACCATTAAATATGGTTATATCTCATCAATAATTATGACTTCTCAATCCACTATCGTCCTGGTAAGGAAAATAAGGTGGCAGATGCTCTAAGTAGAAAGGATCTTGCATCTTTATCAATGATGAGAATTGTAAAGGATCCAATATTCTTAGGCTTAAAAAGGATGTAAATGGAAATAATTAAGTGAGTAACATCATTAATCCTTTATAAAATTATTGTTTAACTATCCCTTGTGGATAAAATAAAGTATGCTCAAAGAAATGATGTGGAAATTCAGAAAAGGGTGGCAGCTATCCAAAAGGGGAAATCCTCTGAGTTCAAGATCGATGAGGATAGAGTCATAATATTTTTGTCACAACCATGTATACCATCCAATCATTAGATAAATAAATAGCTTCTAAATCACACATATAGATAAACCTTCTCTATTCACCCATGGAGCACAAAGATATATCAAGATCTCCAAGAGAAATTTTTGTGGGACAATATGAAAAAACAAGATTACTGAATATACATCAAAGTGCCTGGTATGTCAGCAAGTGATGTTTGAAAGGAAAAAGTCTAAAGGATTTATAAAACAATTACCCATACCATGGAAATGGTAAAAAATAACCATTTTTTTCCAAAGGTAATAATTCCATATGGGTTATTGTGGATCATCTTACAAATGCATATCACTTTATCCCAATTCAAGAGGTCTTCCCACCTGATTAACTTGTATGAATATATATCAAAGAAGTGGTAAGGTTTCATGGAGTACCACAATTGATGTTATCCAATCAAGATCTGAGATTCACCTTCAAGTTCTAGAAAATTATCTAACATACTCTAATAAATGAACCAATCTTCAGTACAGCCCATCATCCTCAAAATGGTGTCCAATCTGATTGGACTATTCAGACACTGGAAGACATGTTCAGATCATGCTCTATATACTTCAAAGGAGGATGTGACCAAAATTTTCCATCGGTCTAATTCTCCTAAAACAATATTTTCCACTTGAGCATCCAAATGGCTCTATATGAATCCCTTTATGCGAAAAGGTGATGAACATAAGCATGCTAGGATGAAGTCGGTGATCTTAAGCTTCTAGGACTTGAAATGGTCGAAGAAATGGTAAAAAATGTAAAAAATAGTCAACAACACATCAAGGTATCCCAAATTCGACAAAAGAGTTATGTGTAAAATCATCAATGAGACCTTTAGTTTAAAGTTAAGGACATGGTATTCCACTGAATATCTCCATAGAAGAGGATCATGAGATTTTGAAAGAAAGGGAAGCTAAGTCTCATGTATATTTCCCCCTTCGAGATCCTTGATCGTGTTGGACTTGTGGCCTATCACCTAGAACTTCCATCAACCATGTCTCAAGTACATGATGTATTCTAAGTATCCCTCTTGATGAAGTACATATCAGATCCTTCACATGTACTGACTTCATAGGCGGTATAGTTGGAGAAAGATCTTTTTTATGTGGAGAAACCAGTGAAGATCTTGGATCATAGAGATAAAGGTATATCCAACAATACCACTCACCTGGTCAAAGTACTTTGGAAGAACCATAAGTTTGAAGAGGCAACATGGGAACCCGATCAAGTGATGAAAGATAATCACCCATAACTATTTTCAACTTAGAAGGTAAAAAAAATCAAGGTTGAAATTTCATAAGGGGGAGAATGTAATGAACCAAAACTTTTATGAATGAAGTCCCCTTCTTTTAATTATTTCATATATTAAAATCACCTAAAATTACATTAAGAACATAATAAATACATTATAATGAAAAATTAATGAAATAAAAAAGCATTTCTAGAAGTTAAGAAACATATACCAAAGGAATAGTAACCTGACCTTTGGAATAGTAACATGAATCTTAAGAATAGTAAACTGAACAATTGAATACTAACCTCACCAATGAAAGTATAAATAAAATTTATTAAACTATATAAGTGACAATATGATATAATTTTTTATCATGATCCCCTCCCTCTGAAGATTCCCTTCCTGAACTGGAAATGGAGAAAGAGAGAGAATGACCCCCTGAGTCCCACCTCTAGTAGGCCTTGGGGTGGCAACCAGCACCAAGGGTATTGAAATCTCACAACATGGGAGGAAATAACCTTTTTATAGTAACCGATATCGATAGATATAATTTATTGACATCAAATAAAACTCCAAGAAATATATATAAAAGAATCCAAAATCCATCCCACATGCATATTTAAAGTAAATTGCTAGAAATACAATGAAAAACTCCAAAGTAAATACCAAAAGAACAAAGATAAGAAGAAACATAGAAACTATCACAATTCCTGAGCTATTAAGGTCCAACAAGGTCCATTTAATCTCCCTAGAAACCTGAAAACAATTTTATATATGTAGGGTGATCATACAAGTATACTCAGTAAGAAAATCCAAAGTCACTCATGCACAAGTTGGAGAAGCATACTAATTTCCCTTTGAGAAAAATGGTAGATTCTCAAAAACACCTAACATGCTATACTATCCACCCAAACCTCACCAAGTTATGATCACCAAATAATGAAAGTCATGTAAAGTAAAGTAGTAAGCACATCAGTATTTTGGTACCCTACACCACTTCCAAATGGTTAAATTACCATCCCTAACGGCGAACGTCCTAATGCTACCATGCTCTTCCACAAGACCCACTATCACAACCTGCCTGCACACACCTAGGACACAACCACATCACATCCTGCTCATAGACACCTGGGCCATAAAACCACAACATCATCCCAAATACACCTGCTAAAGTACAACATATCTCGTCCCAAAGACACCTAGGAAGCACACCTCGCTCGCAAACCCTAGGGACTCACAACCACACCGTAACCTACTCGAATATTATTAGTCCACTGAAGCCTATAAGTGGGAGTAGAGAAGATTCAATAACCAGCCATTCATCCTCCCACTAGGATGTTGTGAAAAATATAATCCCACATAACAATGGGGGTGTTCAGCACATAGTTCTCAACACAGGTGGGATGCGTATAGAAATTACAAGGAATTACATGTATATATATAGGTACTAAACACTCATCCCAACCTATAGTTTTTCAAAATAAAAACCATCCCACACCAAAACTTCCCTTGATTCCAACCTTATATGCACGTATCACCATGAACTATGGTCACTTCCATAAGTTGATAAATGAACACTGCTTCGCTACTAGCCACAACTCAAAACATACCCCCAGCCAATTCATTTAACCAATTTCATTATGCATTATTAATTCATTTATTTATTTATTCCATCCATACCTGGAAAACTACCAAGAACACCGCACCACAAGTAATATCATAAACCACACACACTTTACAAAGTCCCTGGAAACTCTAGTTGAAAGGACCACACAAGGTAACACAATCTTTATTAAAAATTATACCTCATAAACTATCCTCTGTAGCCCCGATGCATGAAAAGCACCACATACAGAAAAAAAAACTCAACCAGCTTGCAGCCCCACTGCACACTCCCCTTTCTTGAAAAACCTTCTAACTACTACCACCATCATTATTCAAAGTCATTTTACCCTATCCTTCCTATCAACAAGTAAAACCCCCCAACACACCTCATCAAAACCACACTTGGAATCCCCACTACAAAATAACCCCATACATAGCACACCCAGTAACACAAACATAACACAACCCAAACCTATAGCCTCACTACCCAACCACACCCTAGATACAGTCCCACAATGTAACAAGTTCATCCATTCCGCAACAAATCAAACTCCTAGATTGGGATTCAATTACACCACCCATACCACCCCATACTCATATCCACATTCCCAGCCACTGCTCCACATGACCATTATGAAACAAAAGGTCAATAGAACCATACACAACACACATACAAATCAAAAAGAATGGTGTATTAATATTTAGTAACCCTCATTCTTTAACTCCACTTTGATAATTCAAGGGTGATCACAAAACAATTTTGATCCTGAGGAATTCATATATTTAACTAGGTGCATGTGGTTAATCAATTTCATAATTTTATCCATTCAATAAGTAAAAAAAAAATATTAAGAATTCATACAGGTTAAAAAAACAGAGGCCAACAACAACCATGATTTTCAGAAGGCATACAACCCTTACAAAACACAACATGGATCAAGGATAACATATAAAACAAGTGATCATCATCTCCTCCTTCCCATACCATAATTTATTACTTCTTATTATATTCTTCAAATTTTGGTCCAACTATATTCACAAGGAGACATGATTACACATATCTTTCATGATACACAAATAAAAGAGAAACAAAGGAAAATCTACCTGGAACAATAGGCGATCACAAATTCCTTCATGCACAAAAAACAAGGGGTCACACAAGTAGCAGGAAAGACTCCAAGTAAAACTAAATACATGGCTATAGAATAGATGAAACTACTAGAGGAATAAAGTTTCTCGGTGCATGAGTAGGAAACATAAGGGTTAAAAGGAAGAGAAGATATCGGCTTTAGAAAATCCAAATCCTATATCAATGGAAGGGAAATAGTTTCAAGGGACATTAAAGTTTAATCATGGTCAAGACCATGTGGTTTTATTATTTCAAATTCCTAGGAGTGTTAGGATATTCAATATATAATTAACATCCTTTTAAATTCCTTTAGAAAGTCTCAAAAAAAGCTTTAAACTTTATTTATGTCAAATAAAACATAAAAGGTGTGAAACTAGAAAAACTGGAAATGAATCACTAGTGTGTGAGTCACTGACATGAGTCACTGAAATGAGTCACCGACATGAGTCACCTATAGTGAGTCACTAATGGCTGACTCACTGATGGATGATCCACTAACACTGAGCCACCGACATGACTCACTAATAGCGAGTCACCGACGTGATTCACCAATGCCTAACTCACTGATGCTTGACCTAGAGACACCTCAACCTACCAACACCCTTACCTATTGACACCTCGACCTACCAATGCCCTAACTCACTAACGCCATAATTCACTGACTCCCTTAGTCACTGATTCCCTAACCTACCGACATTGATCCCCCAATTCTAAGATACCAACACTGAGTCACCAAAATTTTCTACTGATGTGAGCTACCGACGTGAGATACTGATGCCTGACTTACCAGTAAAAAAACTGTAAATTTGGAAAACTCTTGAAATGATTTACAGTTTCCTCCCAAAACACCCCAAACACTGTATTTTGACAAATTAATGGACTAGAGAGGTTCGGACCCTTACATTAGATACCTCTTAAAAAATACTCACCCTCAAGAATTCAAAACCAAACACATAAAAGAGAAGGGTCTGAACAACCACCCATTAAGATACATATAAAGGATAAACCACCATGTCTTGTTTGAAATCTATAGTGAAACCTCAATATCCAAGAAAAAAATCCCCCAGATATTCTAACCCAAACATCCACAAGATACCCCACACAAGAACCAAATGTCCAGAAACATGAATTAGTAAATTCCTTCCTCCAAGTCAAGACATTATCCACTCTCAGTGGCACTAACTTGACCGCAGGGGTTTGATCACATCTCAATTAATGTGTCTTTATTAGGAATTAGTTCCTACCATTTCCACATGTTAGGACTTCATCACAAATTTTGGAATAAGGAAACAACTCATCTCATAGAAAACACATTTCAAGAACTACATCATAAGAAAAGCACACAAGAAAAACTCAAAACAACACCGGGTACTGGGCACACATTTGTGTATCCTTTTCCCAAGTACTCTTCTTCATGCCACTATGCCTCCACAACAAATGAACCAAAGGAATGTTCTATACATGAATCATCTTATCTCGAAGATCCTAGATCTCCATTGGCTTCTCCATGAACATTGTGTCGTCCTCGATATCCAACTCTCCTCAGTCAATGACATGGGAGTAATCATGTAGATACCAATGAAGTTGAGAGATGTGAAAGATATCATGGATCCTATAAAATTGCATTGGAAATTCCCACTAGTTTTACACTTCTCCAACTCACACGAACACCTCAAAGGGTTCGATGAACCTAGGATAAATTTTGATCCCTCAGCCAAACCTCCACGATCCATGTCGAGGGGAAACCATTAAAAACACATATTCCCAAACCTCAAAATCTAAGGGCCTCCTCCTATGATTGGAATATGACTTCTGAAAATACTATGCAGCCTTCATCCTCTCATGGACAAGATGAACCTTCTAGGTCATGCTTGTAAAGACCCTGATTTTCCATGTAATTTTTTTAATTATTTGGGGTTTTTACAAGTCTGTGAAAAATGACGACGTGTGATTCTGGGGCCCAATGTGCCTGGAATTAATTTCTAAACTTTTTTAAGGTACACTCAGTAAACGTGCATGCAGAATTTTCTATCTTTTAAACAAGTTCTCAGATTAAAAATCTGAGGGCACCGTTAAATCCGCAGCGCCGGTATTCGCTGAAGGGAGGCTTCACTTCGATTGTAGAAGTTCGGGAGAAAAGGTTTGTTTTTGGAAATTTAAAAGAATAATAAAATAACAATGTTATTTCATTTCTCTTTTTCCTTTATCCAATTGATGAGCGGTGGTGGTAGGACCGACAACATGTCAAGACTTTAAATGGATTGACTCTCCTTTACTTGTAACCACACCGTTGGAAATTTGGGAGGTCCATTAATTAAATGAACCTCATAAATTCCTCGGAGTGTTACCCACCTCTTCCCCGTCATATTTATATGGATCTCAGATTGAGTTGTTGGAACAGCTTCACCAAGTGATGAAGCTCTAGCAAAGTACCACGATCCCAACCACCTGGAGGATGAGACTAGTTTCAGTAATCAGTGATGAGTACCAATGAATCACTAACCGATGACAACTACAGAGGAAGTTACATCAATCATCATCAGTGGGCATCTTATCTAGGTAGGGGGATTTTTGTAAAGTTCATAATTATGAGATAAATTTTTGACCGCCTAATACAATGCAAACACAGAGGGCATAGGCCAAACAAACAAGGCCCGGACCCTCACCTCTAGGGTATTTATCTCATTTTTCAAGAACATTTTTCCAAAAAGAGCGGCAGGATGAAACCGGAGGACACGCAAAGGCGACGGTGAACCAAGAGCCTTATAGACACTGATAGAACATAGAAAAACGGACCTCCGGAGCACATTCGGTGGCCCGTGGATGAAACTGTTGGTACACCCTATCGACGACAGTCAGCAGTGGCCAGAGGAGACTCGTAATGATCGGCCATAAGCAGTGGGAAGCGGTGCGCCGTCACGCACAGCGGCGGTCAGAGGCAGTCGTCTGGAGCCGGCCACGTGGGACAAGGGTGGTGCCCACAGGTGCTGCTAGCGGCAGCAGCTGTAGCCGGCAGGCCGCGGTAGGAGGGGGCGATGCGGCCCCACGCCACACCTCGTTAGCAAAAGCTGGAAGGCCAAATGGTCGACTATTTTATGTGGTGGGGTAGCGCCCCACTGACTGGGCGAAATGGACCCACAACTACAGGGCCAATAGAGAAGTCAGTACGCCTTCTAGAAGACCAGGCCGAATGCGGGCTGACCGAGCATGTCAGTGTAAGGACCCGACCCAAGTTTCCCAGAGCCAGTGCCTTGTTTGATTACGTTGGCATACATAGAAGGAATATGAATCCCTAAGGACTGAGTGGTTTAGTATTATTGGAAACAAGAGTCATACATAAGTTCAATATTACAACTTGAAGAGAAATACAACATGGAAACTCCTTAAACAACACCCATAACTCTTAGGTTATTTCAGCATGTCATTCATAATAAACTTCTTCATGTCCTAAAAAAATGATACATAAGAAAGGGGTGAGCTCAAATGCTCAGTAAGAGTAATAAATACAGAGGAAGATAGTATAAACATAATACATGGTGCATAATTGAAAACACATGCCTTTAATAATAAACTTGAACACATTATGGAAGTAAAATGAGCTGAGTAAATAATGCCATAATAAAACATAGTCATGGGTATTCTACTAATTGAATAAGCACATGAAATATCAATAGTCGAACTCATAATTATGGAATTCATAATTCCAGACATTCTGAAACATTTTTTCAAGGCCTCATCCAAGACATTTAATGATTAAGGCTTGGCCAAAATCCATATAACATTGGGAAAGGCTTCGGCCAATTCCACGTCTATTTGTCTCATGAGACCTAACGATGCATCGAGGGGCTATAGCGGGCCCAAAACATCATATAATAAGTCCAATGCATTCCTCATATGAGTGGGGATCAACATAAACAACATATACATTCTTATTGAAACTATCATATGAAATGTAACTAATTTTCCCCAATCATTAAACATAAAAAACTTACCATTCAGAATAATATGGTGAATGGTTTTAGGATAGATAATCCATAATAAAGTTAGTCATAAACCATTCAATAAAATATGGTATATGAAATCATAAATGATTAACCCCAAAAATACATAAGAATCAATAAGATTGTTGAATCAAACAAGAATAATCTTCTAAAATCATTAAGCAATTCTTGTGATAAATAATCTTTTATTTTGAAAAGAAGAGTTATTTTGGAAATATATTTGTATAAAACCAAAATTAAATTAAGATAGTATTTAATAATAAAATGATTTTTTTTATAAGGATAATGGTTTCCAAAAATATATTATATCTTTCCCTTGAAAATAGATATGAATTTGAGAAATTCCCTTATATCGGGCTCGTATTTTTACAAATTGTTTTGAGATATTCTTTTAAAACATGAAACTATCCAGAAAATAGGGAAGGATTCTGGTTTTTGTACATATATATAATACTCAAACAGAATTTATGAGGATTACATAACAATAAATAATACTTTCATTGAGAAAATTACACAATAAAAGTAACCTGAATGAAAATGGAAGTTCGGGTGAAAAACCCTTACCTTAACTCTGAACGTGTTCCGCTTTTGTACTTAAGTTCATGGAATATGAAATTATACTTATTAATAACTTATTTCATAACCTATTATACATGTATTTAGTTTATCATAATTCTGGTTAGTTCATATATGTCTTTATTGATTAGTTATTGTTTTGACTTTCATCGTTCCGGAGTGTTCATTTCTCTTATTTTCATATTCAGTTCACTTGTTTTTAAGTAATGAAGTGGAATGGATGTAAATCGCCAGAATTGAAATTATATATTATTTATGAACATAAATATGTGTTATTTTTCACTTATATAACTTGGTTACATAGAACAAGGATGAGTTATCATATAGAACTTTAATGATAATTGTTTTGGTTAATTTGTGGGTTTTGATTACAACGAACTCATTTTTATTTATAACCTAATACCATTTGAACAAAGGGATTACAGAATCTTAAATAGGTTATATTATATATAATAATCTGGTTCAACCATAACAATAATGGTTTCATGAACAGAATTTATAATGATAAAAGAAATCGAAAGTCCGTCGTCCTTGAATGTGTAAAATTGTCACATCTCGGATGGTGTTCTTGCTACTAGTATAAAAGAATGTAAAAAGGGGGAGATGATGATAACTTATTCAACTATCATGAAAACATTCCAGTATATATAAGGTACTAGATTCATCACAAAATTTGGATAAATATAGGTGATATAAAAATAAAACAAATGAACTTGAAAGGAAAGACAAAGAATTGAAAAGAGGAATTTACCTCTTGAACCAAACTTCCTTGAGAACCTCCTTAAGGGAGAGGTTTTGGTCTTTTAATAAGACCAAATCATGATGGATGTGTGAGAGGAGGTTGGGAGGATATTTGGCCAGAATTTGGAGAAGGCACAACGCTTGAGAGGAGAGATTGGAAGAGGGGTGAGAGGGGGTTTTTATAGTGGAGGAGAGAGGGGATTTCTTAATATAAAACTCATTGATTTATTATTTCTTCACAAGGCAAGTAATAATAAATATTCTATGACCAAGAATAGTAATTTTATCTTGTGAATTCGGATTAAGGGTGGTGACATCAGCCATGATGCTAGGAATAGTCTATTTAGCTTATAATGTATATATACGGTAAATTACCGTATTTTACTATTCATCAAAAAATAAAGTATTTCAGAAAAATCCCAAAAATTCACCCTAACCATTTTTAGATGTGTAGAATCCAAAAATGAAGTCCATTTTTCAAAAATAATTTTCTAAATATTATTAATTTAATATTTAATTAAAATCATAATTTATTATCAAAAACCAGTTTTAAAACATTAATTAACTTATTCTAAAATATAGGTATATCAAACTTTCAACTTGAATATTATTTATATATATTATCATAGTTAAGGTTACAATTCATTAGGGTATATCACTATTCATAATGGTATGTTACTATTCATAAGGCTATGTTACTATTCATAAGGGTAGGTTACTATTCACCAAAAATTATGTTTTTCTTATTGGACTCTAAATAAATTACTGATCATGACTGTGTATGTCTGATTTTTAAAATTCACATCACAAAAGTGAAAACTTATGTTTTAAGGGTCACATAGCACTTACTAGTTAATATGATTATGACATATTTATAAGAAAGTAATTTCCTTTAAAAAATATTGGGTTGTTACATTCTCCCCTCCTTACAAAAATTCCACCCTCGAAATTTCATTTACAATATAGGCCAAGAACAGGTGGGGGTACTTCTCCTTCATTGATTCCTCCAGTTCCCAAGTTTCCTCTTCGTACTTATGGTTTCTCCATAGTACCTTGACTAGATGAGTAGTCTTGTTGCGTAGAACTTTGTCTCTACGATCCAAAATTTTCACTGGCTTCTCCTCATAGGAAAGATCATCCTCCAACTGTACCACCTCTAAAGAGAGTATATGTGAAGGGTCCGATATGTACTTCCTTAATAGGGTTACATGAAAGACATCATGTACCTTCAACAAGGTTGGTGGAAGTGTCAGTCGATATGCCACAGCTCTGACTCGGTCAAGGATCTCGAAGGGGCTGATATACTTGGGACTTAGCTTTCCTTTCTTCCCAAACCACATGACCTTCTTCCATGAAGATATGCATAGAAATACTAGGTCTCCTACTTTGAACTCCAGGTATTGTCGACGGTTATCCTCATAACTCTTTTGTCGACTTTGGGCTGCCTTGATATGCTGTTGAATGGTTTTCACCTTCTCCACCATTTCCTCAACCAATTCAGTTCCTAGCAGCTTTCACTCACCAACTTCATCCCAACAAGCCAGTGTTCTACACCTTTTCCCATAAAGAGCTTCATATGGTGCCATACGGATGCTCGAGTGGAAACTATTGTTGTAGGATAATTCAACTAGTGGAAGATGTTAGTCCCGTCTTCCTTTGAATTCCATAGAACATGTCTTCCAGTGTCTGAATAGTCTGCTTGGATTGGCCATTATTTTGAGGATGATAGGTCGTACTGAAGTTCAGTTCAGTGCTTAAAGCATGTTGGAGACTTTTCCAGAACTTCTAGGTGAATCTACGATCATGGTCAGATACAATAGAGAGTGGTACTTCATGCATCCTTACCACTTCTTTTATGTAAATCCGTGCAATTTGATCCAATGAGAATTCCTCTGGAATCACTATGAAGTGAGTTGTCTTTGTAAGACGATCCACAATGACCCATATATCATTGTTTCCTCTAGATGTCATTGGGAGTCGAGTGACAAAGTCTATGGTAATGTTCTCCCACTTCCATGATGGTATGGGTAGTGGTTGCATCATCCCCTTAGACTTTTTCCTCTTAGCCTTCACTTGTTGACATACCAGACACTTTGATGTATATTCAGCAATCTCCCTTTTTATATTGTCCCACCAAAAGTTCTCTCAGAGATCTCGATACATATTTGTGCTACTAGGATGTATAGAGAAATTAGAGCTATGAGCATCATCCAACAGTTCTCTCTTTATCTCAGGAATAGTGGGAACACAAAGCCTCTTCCCGAATTTCAAAATCTCATCTTCATATGAGAATTCAGTCACCTTCCCATCATTTATTTCTTTAATTTTCTTTTGAAACTCCTCATCATTAGCCTGATAACTTTTTATCCTCTCTAGTAAAGAAGTTTGGGCAACCATTTGAAAAATTAGTGATGTTCTACCTTCCTTAATAATTACCATATCCATCTTTACTAGATCCATGAACATAGGATCCCTTTCAACTCTCATCTTGTTCAGAATTCCATGGTCTTTTATACTCAATGCATCTGCTACCTTATTTTCTTTCCCCGGGTGGTAGTGTATTGTGCAATCGTAATCTTTGAGTAGCACAATCCACCTCCTTGGTCTCATGTTGAGTTCTTTCTGTGAGAAAGTATACTTCAAACTCTTTTGATCAGTATAAATCTCACATTTTTTACCATAGAGATAATATCTCCATATCTTCAAAGCAAAGATTACTACATCTAACTCAAGATCATGAGTAGGATATTTTTTCTCATGAATTTTTATATGTTGTGATACATAAGCAATAACCCTATCATTTTTCATAAGGACACAACCAAGTACTTTCTTTGATGCATCACTATAGATAACAAACCCATCATTCCCCAATGGTAGGGTTAGGATTAGAGAATTCACTAACCTCCTCTTCAATTATTCAAAACACTCTTCAAATTCCTTGGTCCATATGAATTTAACCCCTTTTTGTGTGATCTTGGTCATTGAGTTAGCTAAACGGGCGAAGTTCTGAACGAAACGTCGATAATAACCTACTAAACCAATAAAACTGCGTACCTCAGTTACGTTCGTTGGAGTAGGACATTCTTGCACAACCTTTGTCTTTGCAGGATCTATAGATATTCAATCCTTAGAGATAATGGGACCAAGAAAGGAAACTGATTACATCCAGAAATCACACTTACTAAACTTCCCATATAATTCATTTCTTCTCAGAGTCTTAAAAATAGTGTGCAATTGATTTTAATATTCTTTATATCTTCTAGAGTATACTAGGATATCATCAATAAACACCACCACAAAGTCATCAAGATATTCCTTGAATACTCTATTCATCAGATCCATAAAAACAGATGGTGCATTAGTTAGTCCAAACGGCATTACTGTAAACTCGTAATGCCCATATCTGGTTCGGAATGTTTTTTTTTGGAATGTCTTCCTTCCTTACAAGTAACTGATGATATCCAGATCGAAGATAAATCTTTGGAAAATATTGGGCTCCATTAAGTTGATCAAATAAATCATCAATTCTTGGAAGAGGATGGTTATTCTTTATTTTAATAGCATTGATTTCCCTATAATCAATTCACAACCTCATGTATCCATCTTTCTTATTAACAAAGAGGATAGGGGATCCCATGGAGAAACACTAAGTCAAATAAATCCTTTATCACTCAATTCTTCTAGTTGCTTCTTTATTTCCACTAAATCCATAGTGGCCATTCTGTAAGGGGTCTTTGATATGGGTCTTGAACCAGGAATTAGGTCAATGGAAAACTCAATTTCCCACTCTGGAGGATGTCCAGGTAAATCTTCTGGAAATACATCAATATACTCTTTTATAACAGGTACATATTATATTTGAACATTCTTTTCCACACCCATAGTTATTTCATTCTGTTCCACCCTGATAATTGAATTCAGTTGAGCTACTGTGGGTGGATCTAGAAAAGAATCAAGTGGTGACGTTTCTACTCTAAAGATAAGGTACTCCTTATCATCATTGAAGATTGTAACCTCCTTCTTCTTATAATAAATTTTCACATCATGGTCTGAAATCCAATCAATACTGAGGATTATATCAAACTCAATCATGGGTATGATGATGAGATCAGCAGATAAAGAACATTTGTATGCCCTAATGGGAACAAATTGACTAAACTTTATAGCAATGATACTTCCCTTAAGAGTTTTGACTGACAACTCCCTTTTTAAATCAAATTGGAAATATCTAATTTTCTTAGCAAACTGGGAAGATATGAAACAATGTGATGATCCAGAATCAAATAAAACTTTGGATAAGCTTGATGAAATGATCAAAGTACCTTCCACCACATCATGCGGAACTTCAACCTCTGCATTTGTGATCGCAAATGCTTGTCCTTGATCCCTTGGCCTCTTCTGTTTAATATTTCCTTGATGTTTTGGACAATCATTAGCATAGTTCCCCATCTGCTGACAATTATAGAATTGAACATCATTGGCTTCCTTCTTTCCTTTGCAATCACCAGCAAGATGGCCTTTCTGACCACATTTTTAGCATAGTCCTTTTCCTTTTAAGCACGCACCGGGGTGTTTCCTTCCACAATTGTCACATGGTGGAAATTCAACTCTTCCCTTCTTCCCTATTTCCTTATTTCCTTTCCCATGGTTTTCAGCAGCCCTCTTCTTTTCTTGCTTTCCCTTAAAGTCATAATACTTATAGAATTCTTTTTCAGTCTTGATAGCACATGAAACTATGTCCTCATATGATGAAAAAATTTGGTAGACCAGTGCCCACCAGAGGAATGGCTTTAGGTCATCAAAGAATCGATCAATTTTTCTCCTTGGATGTCATATGTAGTTCACAACATGTCTTTCCAACCTTGTAAAGTTGGATTCATACTTGGCAACATTTTCATCCTCCTTTTGCCTCAGATTCAAGAAATGCCTCTCCATATCTGCTCCTATCCAGACAGGGATGTATTACTTGAAAGGTCCACATAATCTATTCCTTACCAAAATACTAGGATGTTATTGTATGTATATCCTCAAAGACTAACTTAGGGACTCTTACCTAATTCTACATTTCCTAAATCTAGTTTCCAAGTATTCTACTAAACTTCCACTGATACCAACAGTAAGGACCCAACCCCAGTTGCCTGGAGCCGGTGCCTTGTTTGATTACGTTGGCATACATACAAGGAATATGAATCCCTAAGGACAGAGTAATTTAGTATTATTGGAAACAATATTCATACATAAGTTCAATATTATAACTTGAAGAGAAATACAACATGGAAACTCTATAGACAACACCCATAACTCCTAGGTTATTTTAGCATGTAATTCATAATAAACTTCTTCATGTCCTAAAAAATGATACATAAGAAATGGGTGAGCTCAAATGCTCAGTAAGAGTAAGAAATACATAGGAATATATTATAAACATAATACATGGTGCATAATTAAAAACACATTCCTTTAATAATAAACTTGAACACATTATGGTAGGAAAATGAGCTGAGTAAATAATGCCATAATAAAATATAATCATGGGTATTCTACTAATCAAATAACCACATGAAATATCAATAGCTGAACTCATAATGATGGAATGCATAATTCCGGACATTCTGAAACATTTTTTCAAGGCCTCGGCCAAGACATCTAATTATTAAGGCCTCAACCAAAATCCATATCTCATTGGGAAAGGCCTCGGCCAATTCCATGTCTATTTGTCTCATGAGACATACCGATGCATAGAGGGGATATAAAGGGCCCCACGCGTCACATAATAAGTCCAATTAATTCCTCATATGAGTGGGTATCAACATAAACAACATATAGATTCTTATTGAAACTATCATATGAAATGTAACTAACTTTCCCCAATCATTAAACATAAAACACTAACCATTCAGAATAATATGGTGAATATTTTTAGGATAGATCATCCATAATAAAGTTAGTCATAAAAAAATCAATAAAATATGGTATATGACATCACAAATGATTAACCCCAACAATACATAAGAATCAACAATAGTGTTGAATCAAACGATAATAATCTTCTAAAATCATTAAGCAATTCTTGTGATAAATACTCTTTTATTTTGAAAAGAAGAGTTCTTTTGGAAAAATATTTGTATAAAACCAGAATTAAAGTAATATATTATTTCATGATAAAATTAGTGTTTTTATAAGGATAATGGTTTCCAAAAATATATTATATCTTTCCCTTGAAAATAGATATGAATTTGGGAAATTCCCTTGTATCGCGGTCGTATTTTTGGAAATAGTTTTGAGATCTTCTTTTAAAACATGTAACTATCTAGAAAATAGGGAAGGATTCTGGTTGGTGTACATATATATAATACTTACACAGAATTTATGAGGAGTACATAACAATACATAAGAATTTCATTGAATAAATTAGACAATAAAAGTAACCTGAATGAAAATCGAAGTTCGGGTGAAAAACCCTTACCTTAACTCCTAACGTATTACTCTTTTGTACTTAAGTTCCTGGAATATGAAATTATACTTATTAATAACTTATTTCAGAACCTATTATACATGTATTTAGTTTATCATAATTCTGGTTAGTTCATTTATGTCTTTATTGATTAGTTATTGTATTCACTTTCGTCGTTTCGGAGTGTTCGTTTCTCTTATTTTCATATTCGGTTCACTTGTTTTTAAGTAATGAATTGGAATGGATGTAAATATCTAGAATTGAAATTATATATTATTTATGAACATAAATAGGTGTTATTTTTCATTTATATAACTTGGTTACATGGAATGAGGATGAATTATCATGTAGAACATTAATGATAATTGTTTTGGTTAATTTGTGGGTTTTGATTACAACGAACTCATTTTCTTTATAACCTAATACCATTTGAAAAAAGGGATTAAATAATCTTAAATAGGTTATATTATATATAATAATCTGGTTCAACCATAACAATAATGGTTTCATGACCAGAATTTATAATGATAAAAGAAATCGAAAGTCCATCATCCTTGAATGTGTAAAATTAACACATCTCGGATGGTGTTCTTGCTACTAGTATAAAAGAAGTTAAAAAGGGGGAGATTATGATAACTTATTCCACTATAATGACAAAATTCCAGTACATATAAGGTACTGGAGTCATCACAAAATTTGGATTAATATAGTTAATAGAAAAAGAAAACAAATGAACTTGAAAGGAAAGACAAATAATTGAAAAGAGGAATTTACCTCTTGAACCAAACTTCCTTGAGAACCTCCTTAAGGGAGAGGTTTTGGTCTTTTAATAAGAACAAATATTGTTGAAAGTGTGAGAGTAGGTTGGGAGGGTATTTGGATAGAATTTGGAGAAGGAACAAGGCTTGAGAGGAGTGATTGAAAGAGGGGGTGAGAGGGGGTTTTTATAGTGGAGGAGAGTGGGGATTTCTTAAAATAAAACTCATTAATTTATTATTTCTTCACAAGACAAGTAATAGTAAGTATTACATAAACAAGAATAGTAATTTTATCATGTGAATTTGTATTAAGGGTTATGAAATAATCCATGATTCAAGGAATAGTCTATTTAGCTTATAATGTATATATACGGTAAATTGTCGTATTTTACTATTCATCAAAAAATCAAGTATTTCAGAAAAATCCCAAAAATTTACCCTAACCATTTTTCGACGTGTTGAATCCAAAAATGAAGTCTATTTTTCAAAAATAATTTTCTAAATATTATTAATTTAATATTTAATTAAAATCATTATTTATTATCAAAAACAAGTTTTAAAACATTCATTAACTTATTCTAAAATATAGGTATATTGTACTTTCAACTTGAATATTATTTATATATTATCATAGGTAAGGTTACTATTCATTAGTGTATATCACTATTCATAAGGGTATGTTACTATTCATAAGGGTGGGTTACTATTCGTCAAAAATTAAGTTTTCCTTATTGGACTCTAAATAACTTACTGATCGCAACTGTGTATGTTGGATTTTTGAAATTCACATCACAGAAGTGACAAACATATGTTTTAAGGCTCCCATAGCACTTAGTAGTTAATGTGATTATGACATATTTATAATAAAGTAATTTCCTTTAAAAAATATTGGGTCTTTACAGTCAGACCCGCCCAATAGGTCGGGCCGGACCCGTGGCCCAGCGGGCTAGTGCGGGTGGGCCAAACCCCACCTGATAGGATGGGCCAACAGCGGCCCAAGCCCACGAACCAATGGGTCGACTCCGACGATCCAGCCCCAGTGAACCGGGCCAAACCTTAATGGTATAGACCTAGGTGGGGTTAGGTAGAGCCCAGGAATCATTGCGTCGGGCCGGTCAGACTGAGTTGGATCGGGCCCAGACCCAACCGGCCCCCGAATAAATAAATGCTTGTAACTAACGAACTAGGTGTCCATTTGAAATTTTGTCAGTGGAGTTGGGACCCATTTTGTGAAGCGGTCCCTTTGGCATATTCTGGCAGGCCCGATAGAGCTGGGCCGAACTGAGGTGCGATCACCCCCATTTCACAGAAAGGAATGTAACGAACAGACTGGGTGTCTGATCGATGCACCATCTGTGGCATAAGGACCCTTGGGACAAGGTGGTCCTTTAGAGATACTCAAAGTGAGTTTTTATGGATTTTTACATGAAACTTGGGTTGGATCAAACTTGAATCCAACCGGGCCCTTTTTACCAAAGTACCCATATCTCACAAACCGGGCGTCTGATCGACGCGCCGTCTGTCACATTGGGACCCCTATGACGGGGTAGTCCCTTCGGTATGATTTTTGTGGGTCTTCGTACCGGTTGAAATATAACTGATGGCTTGAGGATAGGTTCTCCCAGAATCAAGTGTGCTATTAGCGGGAATCCTTTGACCAGCTATCTTTGAAGTAGTGACCCTGTATGGGTCAACATCATAGCGACCCTGTATGGATCAACATCTAGGAACCCTATGTGGATCAGCATCATAGCGGCCTTGTGTGGATCATCATCTAGAGACCATGTGTGGATCATCATCATAGAGACCCTGTGTGGATCTGCATCATAGCAACCTTGTGTTGAACAACATCTAGCGACCCTGTGTGGATCGGCATCATAGAGACCCTATGTGGATCATCATTCAAGCGACCCTATGTGGATTAGCAGTGCACGACCCGATGAGGACAAGCCTTAGAGTGTCCCGTTGTGGATCAGCTATATACGACCCTGTGTGAATCGATAATGGAATTACTCCACCATGGTTCAGTTGTGGAAACTTTCTAATGGAATAAAATGATATAGCTTTAGGCTAATCATCTTTATTCCTGAACTCTGAGTTATATACCTAGTTTGAGCTGAGTATTTTGCTTTGTGATTTGTGATTGAGGTCATGCTTTGTGGTTTTTCCTTTGTGGAACTTGGGGAGACCTACTGGGGTCTCGGGGTCCCTACTGAGTATTGTTATACTCACCCCTGCACGGGCTTCGCCCGCACCTTATTGTGTCATGTGCCGATGATGGACAGTTGTGACTGGGGTTTGGAAACCAAGACTAGACGGTGCTCAGAGTTGGACCTTTATATGTGACGTTCCACAGTAACGACCATCTATGAGCTATACCTACCCTTCAGGTAGGAACCTTGGTGGATGATTCCAGGAGCTATTTTTCTGTTGTTATTGTACTTTTCAGTTGGGCTTGTATTCTGACCCCTTAACGTACATTACTCACCTTTTTCACTTTCAGTACTCATCTTTTTACTACTGCATTTTTACTACATGGGTTGTGCTCATTGTATTCTTGGACTGTATGTTTGTAGGTTTAAAGGAAATGTCTTCCCATTATTTAGGGATATTCCTTTCAGTGCTAGTCACCAACCCCTGGCCTATGGATGGCATGCTTGGGATAGTCATGACACAGGACCTGGGGGATGGGTCGTAACAATGCTATACACCATGTCCAAACCAAGGATAACTACCTCCCCAACTTTTATCCATCACAAAGGTGAAAAACATGGTCTCTCGTACAAGTCTTCGAATGGATCCATGCTAATGGTAGAGTGGTAGCTATTGTTGTAAGAAAACTATAACAATGGAAACTGTCACACCCAAGGCCCACCAAAATCCAAGATGCATGCTCGTAGAATTTCCTCCAATGTCTGGATGGTCCTCTCTATCTACCCATCTTTCTAAGGGTGGTAAGTAGTGCTAAGGTGTAAGTGATTGCCAAAATCATGTTACAATCCTCTCCAGACTCATGAGGTAAAAAGTGTATCCTGATATGAGACAATGGATCTCAGAACCCCATGTAGCTGTACTACCTCACCCACATACCTTTACACTAAGGAATCCACTATTCCTGACTCCTTAATTGTTAAGAACTGAGCTGATTTTGTTATCTAATCCACTAAAACCCAGATTTCATCACATGATCACTGAGACCTGGGTAATCCTGTGATGAAATCCATTTTCATGTCATACCACTTCCACTCAGAGACATATAAGGGTTGTAACAAACCACTGGGAACATGGTGCTTAGTGTACGAACCCGGCCCCAATTGCCCAGATCTTGTGCCTTATTTGATTACATTGGCATAAATACAAGGAATGTGAATCCTGAAGGACCAAGTAGTTTAGTATTATTGGAAACAAGATACATACATAAGTTCAACTTTACATAAGGAAAGGAAAAACAACACTAAATTATTCCACTAGCAACATCATGTCTCCTAGATTATGCTTGCATGTCTTCATAATTTACTTCTTCATGTCCTGAGAAAAATGAAACATAAGAAAGGGGTGAGCTCAAACGCTCAGTAAGAGTAATCAATACAACGTAAGATATCATAAACATAATACATGTTGAATAATTGAAAACACATGCCTTTAATAATGAACTTAAACACATTACGGAAGAAATATGAGCGAAGTAAATAATGTCATAATAAAAAATAATCATGGGTATTATACCAGTCGAATAACCACATGAACTTAAAATAATACCATCATAATGAGGGAATTTCATATTCTGGACATCATAACCATATTTTCCAGGCCTCGTGCTAGGACCATAAATAATCATTTTGTCAAGGCCTCGTGCCAAGACCATAGTTTGTCTCATGAGACCTAATGATGCATCTAGGGGCTATAGAGGGACCCACCCATCACATAATAAGTCCAATTCATTCCACATATGAGTGGGGATAAACATAAACAACATATACATTCATATTTAAACTATCATATGAAATTTAACTATCTTTCCCCAATCATTAAACAAAAAACACTAACCATTCCGAGTAATATGGTGAATGGTTTTAGGATAGATCAAACACAATAGATTTAGTCATAAACCATTAAATAAAATAATCTATTGAACTTAATAAATTATTAAACCAAATAATACATAAGAATCAACAAGATTTTTGAATCAATCGCAAATACTCTTATAAAATCATTAAGCAATCTTGAGATAAATAGTCTTTTAATTTAAAAAGAAGAGTTATTTTGGAAAAATATTTGTATAAACCCAGAAGTGAAGAAAGATAGTATTTTCATAATAAAATGAGTGTTTTTATAAGGATAATGGTTTCCAAAAATATATTATAGAGTTCCCTTGAAAATAGATATGAGTTTGAGAAATTCCCTTGAATCTGGCTTGTATTTTGGAAACAGTTTTGAAACTTTCTTTTAAAACATGTAACTATCCAGAAAATAAGGAAGGGTTCTGGTTGGAAAACATATATAGATTACTCCCAAAGAATTTAGGAGGAGTAAATAATAGTATATAAGAATTTCATTGAAGTAATTAGACAACGAAAGTAACCCGAATGAAAATGGGAATTCAGGTGGAAAAACCCTTACCTTAACTCCGAACGTGTTCCACTCTTGAACTTAATCTCCTGGAATATGAAATTATACTTATTAATAACTTTTTTAAGAAACTATTAGACATTTATTTAGTTTATCATAATTATGGTTAGTTCATTTATGTCTTTATTGAATAGTTATTGTATTGAATTACGTCGTTCCATAGTGTTCATTTTCTTTATTTTCATATTTGGTTCACTTGTTTTTAAGTATGTGGAATAGATGTAAATCGCTAGAATTGAAATTTTATGTTATTTATGAACATAAATGGGTGTTATTGGTCATTTATATAACTTGGTTACATGGAACTAGGATGAATTATTATATAGAACCTTAATGATAATTGTTTCGGTTAATTTTTGGGTTTTGCTTACAATGAACTCATTTTTCATTATAACTTAATACCATTTGTACAAAAGGATTACAGAATATTACATAGATTATATTACATATATTATAATCTGGATAAACCATAACAATAATGGTTTCATGACCATAATTGAGAATGATAATAGAAATCAAAATCCCATCGTCCTTGAATGTGGAAAATTGACACATCTCAGATGGTGTTCTTGCTACTAGTATAAAAGAAGGTAAAATGGAAAAACAATGATAAATTATTCCACTATTATGACAACATTACAATACATATAAGTTACTAGAGTCATCAAAAAATTTGGATAAGGAGAGATGACTAAAAAAGAAAACCAATGGACTTGAAAGGAAAGACAAAGAATTGAAAAGAGGAATTTACCTCTTGAACCAAACTTCCTTGCGAGACTCCTTAAGGGAGAGTTTTTGGTCCTCTTATGAGACCAAATCTTTCTGGACATGGTAGAGGAGGTTGGGAGGGTGTTTGGATAGAATTTGGAGAAGGAACAAGGCTTGAGAGGAGTGAAGAGAAGAGGTAGTGAGAGGGGGTTTTTATAGTGGAGGAGAGAGGGGATTTCTTAATGTAAAATTAATTAATATATTATTTCCCCATAAGACAAGGAATGGTGAGTCTTACATGGCCAATAATAGTAATTTTATCATGTGATCCTGAACCAAGTGTGCTTACATCTGCATAACATCACACATGACTCTATAATTAGTGTATTTATCTTAATTTTTCCAACTATGGTATGTCACTATTCATAAAAAATTCAAGTATTTCAAAAAAATCCCAAAAAATCACCCCAACCATTTTTCAATGTGTATAATCTAAAAATGAAGTCCATTTTTCAAAAATAATTTTCTAAATATGATTAATTTAATATTTAATTAAAATCATAATTTATTCTAAAAACAACTATTTTAAAACATTTATTTGCTTATTCAAAAGCTTAGGTATATCATAATTCCACTTGAATGTTATTTATATACTATCATTGGTAAGGTCACTGTTCATTAGGGTGTATCACTATTAATAAGTGTATGTTACTATTCATAAGGGTTGGATACTATTCACCAAAAATTATGTTTTTCTTATTGGACTCCAAATAACTTACTCATCATAACTGCGTATATTGGATTTTTGAAATTCACATCATAGATGTGACAAACTTATGTTTTACGGGTCACATAGCACTTAGAAGTTAATTATGTTGTGATTTCATGTGATTATGACATATTTATAAGAAAGGAATTTCCAAAAAAAATATTGGGTTGTTACATTCTCCCCTCCTTAAAAAAATTTCTCCCTCAAAATTTCATTTTACAATCTTGGACAATAATAGGTGGGGGTACTTTCTTTCAATGATTCCACCAGTTCCCAAGTTGCCTCTTCGTACTTATGGTTTCACCATAGTACCTTGACCAAATGAGTACTCTTATTGCGTAAAAATTTGTCTCTACGATTTGAGATTTTCACTGGATGCTCCTCATAGGAAATATCATCCTCCAACTGTACCACCTCGGAAGAGAGTACATGTGAAGGGTATGGTATGTAATTCCTTAAGAGGGATACATGAAATAAATCATGTACCCTCAACAAGGTAGATGGAAGTGCCAGTTGATAGGCTACAGCTCAGACTCGATCACGGATCTCAAAGTGGCCGATATACCTAGGACTTAGCTTTCCATTCTTCTCAAACCGCAAGACCTTCTTCCATGAAGATATACATAGAAAAACCAGGTCTCCAACTTTGAACTCGAGGTCTCATCGATGGTTTTCCACATAACTCTTATTTTGACTTTGGGCTACCTTGATATGTGGCTGAATGGTTTTCACCTTCTCCGTCATTTCATCAACCAATTCAGGTCCTAGAAACTTTCGCTCACTAACTTCATCCCAACACATCGTTGTTCTACACCTTTTCCCATAAAGGGCTTCATATGGTGCCATACGGATGCTTGAGTGGAAACTGTTGTTGTAGGAGAATTCAACCAATGGAATATGTTGGTCCCATCCTTCTTTGAATTCCATAGAACATGATATCAACATGTCTTCCAGTGTCTGAATAGTCCACTCAGATTGGCCATCAGTTTGAGGATGATAGTCCATAATAAAGTTCAGTTTAGTGCTTAATGCATGTTTGAGACTTTTCCAGAACTTCAAGGTGAATCTAGGATCACGGTCGAATACAATAGAGAGTGGTACTCTATGTAGCATTACCACTTCTTTGATGTAAATCAGTTCAAGTTGATCCAATGAGAAGTCCTCTCGAATTGCAATAAAGTGATATGTCTTTGTTAGATGATCCACAATGACCCATATATCATTGTTTCCTCTAGATGTCCTTGGAAGTATAGTGAAAAAGTCCATGGTAATGTTCTCCCACTTCCATGATGGTATGGGTAGTGGTTGCATCATCCCCTTAGACTTTTTCCTCTCATCCTTCACTTGTTGACATACCAGACACTTTGATGTATATTCAAAAATCTCCATTTACATATTGTCCCACCAAAAGTTTTCCTGAAGATCTCGATACATATTTTTTCTACAGGGATGTATAGAAAAATTAGAGCTCTGAGCATCATCCAATAGTTCTCCCTTTAGCACAGGAATAGTGGTAACACAAAGACTTTTCTTGAATTTTAAAATTCCATCTTCATATGAAAAGTCAGTCAACTTCCCATCATTTATAGCTTTAATTTACTTTTGAAACTCCTCATCATTAGTCTGAGAACCTTTTATCCTCTCCAGTAAAGAATGTTGGGAAACCATTTGAAAAAGTAATGATGTGGTTCGTTCCTTGATAATTCTCATGTTGAGTTCTTTTTGTGAAAATATATACTTCAAACTCCTATGATCTGTATATATCTCTAAATTTTTCTCCATAGAGGTAATGTCTCCAAATTTTCAAAGTAAATATTACCACTTATAACTCAATATCATGATTTGGATAGTTTTGTTCATGAATTTTTATCTACCTAGATGCATAGGCAGTCACTCGATAATTCTACATAAGGACACAACCAAGTCCTTTCTTTGATGCATCTCTATAGATCAGAAACCCATCATTCCCCGATGGTAGGGTTAGGATCGAAGCATTCACTAACCTCCTCTTCAATTATTCAAAACATTATTCACATTCCTTTATCCATATGAACTTAAATCCTTTTCATGTGAGCTTGGTCATTGGGTTGGCCAAACAGGCGAAGTTCTGAATGAAACACTGAAAATAACCTGCTAAACCAATAAAACTACGTATCTCAGTTACGTTCATTGGAGTATTCCATTCTTGCACAGCCTTAATCTTCACAGGATCTACAGATATTCTATCCTTAGAGAAAATGTGGCCCAGAAAGGAAGCTGATTGGAGCCAAAATTCACACTTTCTAAACTTCCCATATAATTCATTTCTTCTTAGAGTCTTCAGAATAGTGCGAATGTGATTTTCATATTCTTCATAGCTTTTAGAGTACACTGGGATATCATTAATAAACACCACCACAAAGTCATAAATATATTACTTTAAACTCTGTTCATTAGATCCATAAAAACTGATGGTGAATTAGTTAGTCCAAAATTCATTATTGTAAAATTGTAATGCCTGTACCTGGTTCGGAATACTGTTTTTGGAATGTCTTCCTTCCTCACAAGTAACCGATGATATCCAGATCGAAGATCAATCTTTGAAAAATATTGGGCTTCATGAATTTGATTGAATAAATCATAAATTCATGGCAGAGGATAGTTATTCTTTATTGTAACAACATTTATTTCCCTATAATCAATGCACAACCTCATAGACCCATCATTCTTCATAACAAAAAGAACAGGTGATCCCCATGGGAAAACGCTAGGGATAATAAATCCTTTATCACTCAATTACTCTAGTTGTTTCTTTAGCTCCACTAACTCCATATTGGCCATTCTATAAAGGGTCTTTGATATGTGCCTTTAACCAGGAATTAAGACAATGGAAAACTTAATTTCCCGCTCTGGAGGATGTCCAGGTAAATCCTCTAGAAAGACATCAATATATTATTGCACAATAGGTACATCTTCTATTTGAACATTATTTTCCTCACCCATTGTTATTTCATTATCTTACTCCCCAATAATTGAATTCAGTTGAGATATTGGGGGTGGATCTAGATAAGAATCAGGTGGTGATGTTTCTGTTCTAAATATAAGGTACTCCTTATCATCATCAAAAATTGTAAACTCCTTATTCTTACAATAAATTTTCACATCATGGTCTGAAAGCCAATCCATACTGAGGATTATATCAAAATCAATCATGGGTACGAAAATGAGATCAGCAGATAAAGAACATTTATATTCCCTAATGGGAACTGATTCACAAAAATTTGTTGCAATGATACTTCCCTTAGGAGTTTTGACTGACAAATACCCTGTTAAATAAAATTGGAAATGTATAATTTTCTATGAAAAATGTAAAGATATGAAACAATGCAATGATCCAGAATCAAATAAAGAATTTTCTAAGTTTGATGAAATGATAAAAGTACCTACCACCACGTCACTCGGAATTTCAACCTCTGCAGTTGTGATTATATAAGCTCGTCCTTTCTCCCTTAGCCTTTTATATGGAATGTTTCCTTGATTTTTTGGACAATCATTAGCATAGTTCCCCATATCCTGAAAATTATAGCATTGAAAATTATTATCCTCCTTCTTTCCCTCACAATCACTAGAAAGATGGCCTTTCTCTCCACACTTGAATCATACTTCTTTTTCCATTCACTAGGAACCAAAGTATTTCTTTCCACAATTATCACAGGGTAGAAATTCAACTCTTCCCTTATTCCCTATTTCATTGTTACCTTTCCCAGTGTTTTCAGAAGCCCTCCTCTTCTCCTGCTTTCCCTTAAAGTCATAAAAATTAGAGGATTATTTTTCTATCTTGATAGAACATGAAACTATATCCTCATATGATGAAAAAAATTGGGATACCAGTGCCTACTAGAGGAATGGATTTAGGCCATCAAAGAGAAGATAAATTTTTCTTCTTGGATTTCATATGTAGTCCAAAACATGTCTTTCTATCCTTGTAAATTTGGATTCATAATTGGAAACATTTTCCTCCTCCTTCTACCTCAGATTCAAGAATTGTCTCTCCATATCTGCTCGTTGTTCATGAGGAAAATATTTTTCTAAGAAGATTTCCTTAAAATCCATCCATTCCATCTCTTCTATTTCTTCCTCTTCCTTTTTGTCTTGGATTAATGACCACCACTGATCCACATCTCCCGATAGCCGATAAACTTCCATGTTGACCTTCTCTCTTTCATTACATCCTAAAGTAAGAAATATCTTCTTGAGGGAACTTATCCACTGCTCAGCTACAAATGGTTTTGTAGTCCCATTGAATGAAGGAGGTTGTTGTCAAATAAATAGATCTAACATAGCTCTTCCACTTGGTGGATCCGGATGCTCCATATGGGTAAGGTTATTATTCATAACCTGAGTAAGTTGTCCCAGTATAGTTATGAGTTGCTCAACACTAGTCACAACAACATATCCAACATCATTATCTTGCATCGGAGGAAAATATCTACATGGTAAATGTGCATTCGAGCGGTTTCCATTCCTTCCACTAGGCACCATTTCAATAGAACGACATACACTAGATTAGGTTATGAATCATAATGAATAATCTTAACTTAACAAAATACTTATCACAAATTGAAATCCTGGGCATGGCTAATCCCATAACCACAGAAATGGTTTCCTTGAAGAAAATTTTACATTTAAATACTTCATAATGGCTTGTAATGAAAATGTGAATTATCCTAAGTATATCCCCTAAGAGTTTCATAACCAAGAGTGCAGCAAGTCTCGTTGTCGTGCACCAGTTCCCGTTCGAGTCTAGCTCAAATCGGTGTTTTTGGGGTTTTCCCCTAGATATATCTATGACAGATCTGCATCTACCTTCTCCTATCCAAACAGGGATGTATTTCTTGAAAGATCCACATAATCTATTCCTTACCCAAAATACAAGGACGTTCATGAATGTTTTTCCTCAAAATTATCTTAGGTACTCTTCCCTAATCCACATTTTCTAAATCTAGTTTCCATGTTTTCTACTAAACTTCCTCTGATACCAACTGTAAGGACCCAACCCCAGTTTCCCAGAGCCTGTGCCTTATTTTATTACATTGGCATACATACAAGGAATACAAATCCTAAAGGACCAGGTAGTTTAGTATTATTGGAAACAAGATACATAAATAAGTTCAAATTTACATATGGAAAGGAAAAACAACACTAAATTATTCTACTAGAAACATCATGTCTCCTAGATTATTCTTGCATGTCATTCATAATTTACTTCTTCATGTCCTGATAAAAATGAAACATAAGAAAGGGGTGAGCTCAAATGCTTAGTAAGAGTAATCAATATAGCAGAAGATAGCATAAACATAAGACATGGTGAATAATTGAAAACACATGCCTTTAATGATGAACTTGAACACATTATGGTAGAAATATGAGCTGAGTAAATAATGTCATAATAAAACATAATCATGGGTATTCTACTAGTTGAATAACCACATGAACTTCAAATACTAGCATAATAATGAGTGAAGTGCATATGCCGGACATCATAACCATACCGTCCAGGCCTCATGCTAGGACCATAAATAATGATTTTGTCAAGGCCTCGTGCCAAGACCATAGTTTGTCTCATGATACCTACTTATTCATTGAGGGGCTATAGAGGATCCCACCCATCACATAATAAGTCCAATTCATTCCTTATATGAGTAGGGATAAACATAAAAAATATATAAATTCATATTGAAACTATCATATGAAATGTAACTATCTTTCCCCAATCATTAAACATAAAAGACTAACCATTTAGAGTAATATGGAGAATGGTTTTAGGATAGATCATCCACAATAGATTTAGTCATAAACCATTGAATAAAATATTATAGATGACTTTATAAATTGTTAAACCCAATAATACATAATAATCAATAGGAGTGTTGAATCAATCGCAAATACTCTTATAAAATCATTAAACAATCTTGAGATAAATACTCTTTTAATTTGAAAAGAAGAGTTCTTTTGGAAAAATCCTTGTATAAAATCATAAGTGAAGAAAGATAGTATTTTCATAATAAAATGAGTTTTTTTTAAGGATAATGGTTTCAAAAAATATAATATAGCGTTCCCTTGAAAATAGATATGAGTCTGATAAATTCCCTTGAATCAGGCTTGTATTTTGGAAACAGTTTTGAAAATTTCTTTTAAAACATGTAACTATCCAGAAAATAAGGAAGGATTCAGGTTAAAAAACATACATAGAATACTCTCACAGAATTTATGAGTAGTATGTGAGAATATATAATAATTTCATTGAGGTAATTATACAATGAAAGTAACCTGAATGAAAATGGGAATTCGGGTGGAAAAACCCTTACCTTAACTCCGAATGTGTTCCACTCTTGAACTTAAGCTCCTGGAATTTGAAATTATACTTATTAATAACTTGTTTAAAAACCTAATAGACATGTATTTAGTTTATCATAATTATGGTTAGTTCATTTATGTATTTATTGAAAAGTTATTGTATTGAATTCCGTCATTCCGGAGTGTTCATTTTATTTATTTACATATTCGGTTCACTTGTTTTTAAGTATGTGGAATAGATGTAAATATCCAGAATTGAAATTATATATTATTTATGAACATAAATGGGTGTTATTGTTCATTTATATAACTTTGTTACATGGAAAGAGGATGAATTATTATATATAACCTTAATGATAATTGTTTCGGTTAATTTGTGGGTTTTGCTTACAATGAACTCATTTTTCATTATAACTTAATACCATTTGTACAAAGAGATTAAAGAATATTACATAGGTTATATTAAATATATAATAATCTGGTTCAACCATAGCAAGAATGGTTTCATGACAAGAATTGAGAATGATAATAGAAGTCGAAAGCCCATCATCCTTGAATGTGGAAAATTGACACATCTCGGATGGTGTTCTTGCTACTAGTATAAAAGAATGTAAAAGGGAGAGATGATGATAAATTATTACACTATAATGAAAATATTACAATACATATATGTTACTGGAGTCATCACAAAATTTGGATAAGGATATATGATATAAAAATAAAATAAATGGACATGAAAGGAAAGATAAAGAATTGAAAAGAGGAATTTACCACTTGAACCAAACTTCCTTGAGAGCCTCCATAAGGGAGAGGTTTTAGTCTTTTTATGAGACCAAAGCTTACTAGACGTGGGAGATGAGTTTGGGAGGGTATTTGGATAGAATTTGGAGAATTCACAAGGCTTGAGAGGAGTGAAGAGAAGAGGGAGTGAGAGGGGTTTTTATAGTGGAGGAGAGGGGATTTCTTAATATAAAATTAATTAATTTATTATTTCACCAAAAGACAAGGAATAGTGATTCTTCCATGACCAATAATAGTAATTTTATCATGTGATCCCAAACCAAGTGGGATTACATCATCATAATATCACACATGACTCTATAATTAGTGTATTTATCTTAATTTTTCAAACTATGGTTTGTCACTATTCATAAAAAATTCAAGTATTTCAAAAAAATCCCAAAAATTCACCCCAACAATTTTTTGATTTTTAGAATCCAAAAATGAAGTCAATTTTTCAGAAGTAATTTTCTAAATATGATTAATTTAATATTTAATTAAAATCATAATTTATTTTAAAAACAACAGTTTTAAAACATTTATTTTCTTATTCCAAAGCATAGGTATATCATACTTCCACTTGAATATTATTTATATACTATCATAGGTAAGGTCACTATTCATTAGGGTATATCACTATTCATAAGGATATGTTACTATTCATAAGGTTAGGATACTATTCATCAAAAATTATGTTTTTCTTATTGGACTCCAAATAACTTACTGATCGTAACTTTGCATGTCAGATTTTTGAAATTCACATCACAGATGTGACAAACTTATGTTTTAAGGGTCACATAGCACATAGTAGTTAATTATTTTGTGATTTTATGTGATTATGAAATATTTATAAGAAATTAATTTCCAAAAAAATATTGGGTTGTTACACTTATCCTCCACTTGCTTACACACCAAGCACTTCGCCACAAACTCCACCATAGCCCGCTTCATCCTGGGCCACCACAACTTCTCTCTCAAGACACAGTATTTCTTGGAAACTCCTGGATATACCACTAAGGGTGAGCTGTGAAACTTATGGAGAACTCCCTCACACATCTCCACTATGACAAATATCTTCTCATGGAATAACATCTAATTCTGACCATCCTCTAACCATTCCTTTGAAGCATCACCCTGGCCAATGTGATCTCACGTCACCTTCACCTCTAAGTATCCCAACTGATACTCCTCCATCTGCTACCTCAGGAATGAATAAACCATCATCTGAAATAGACATCCTCTTCCACCATCCATTACTGCATCTAATTGAAAGCATCTAACTTCTCCATCTCCCTCCAAGCATCTGTAGATTCTCAAACTACCTCCTTTTGTGTCTTCTTTCTCAAGGAAGCAGCCACAACATTCCCCTTTATTGAGGTATTAGAGATCTCGAAGTCATAATCCTAGAGAAAATCCATCCACCACCGTTGTCGCAATTTTAGGTCTTGATGGGAAATTTTATACCTCAATCTCTTGTGATCTTTGAAGACCACAAAGCACTCCCCAATGAGGTAATGCCACCACAACTTCAGTGAAAACATGACTGCTACTAGTTACAGATCATGGGTGGCATAGTTAAATTCATAGGTATGTAAATTCCTAGACCCATAAGAGATCACTCCCCATTGTTGCATCAGCACACACCCCAAGCCTAGATAGGTAGCATTGCAAAACACCTCGAACATCACACCCTCCTCAAGAAACTCGAGCATTGTAGCACTGGCCAGCTTCCCCTTCAGATAACTGAAAGCTACCTGAAACTGCTTATTTCACACATAGGCATGTTCCTTTCTAGTTAGATCCATTAATAGAGATGATAATCAATAAAAATTAGGTACAAATATCTAGTAATAGCATGCTAGACTAAGAAAACTATGAACCTCTTCCACATTCTTGGGTGCTTCCCAAGAAACAACTACCTCGACCTTCGATGGGTCCAATTATACACCCTACTAATACACCACATGTCCAAGGAATTGGACCTCCCGTTTCCAAAATTTTCACTTGGACAACATTCCGTAGATCTAGTGGCATTGAAGGACATCCAGGATAGTCTTGAGATGCTCGGTATGGTCCTCCTCTGACTTCGAGTAAATCAGTGTAACATCCCAGAAAATCTAAACTTACTTTTATTATAAAAATATTTTATTTAAATGGATTTATTTATTGTTAAAAAAACTAATGAAATTTTTTAGATGAATTTATTTGAAATTAATAATTGAAATTAATAATTTTAATTAATTTTATTAAAATACTTAAAATTAATTCTATATAATTTTTATAGTTTTGAAATTTATACTAAAAAATATATTTTTTCATTTGTTTAAAATAATATTTTTATATAACTATGTTTATTATTATTTTAAAATATAATTTGTTATTATAAAAAATGTTATTTAATAGAATATTTTAAATGATAATATATTTTATAAATATAATAAATTATTTTAGGTTTTTTTTTGGTTTATATAATTTTGATAATATAAATAGATATAATTACACTGATATAATAGAACTAATTATATATATAAATGTTAAAAAATTCTAAATTTGAAGTAATATAATTTTATAAATAAAATAATGGGGTTTATATATTTAGAGAATTGGTCAAAAATACTTTTTTATTATGTTTTTTAAAAAAAATTGTAAGTGAATAACTTCTAAAAAAACAACATGAATATTTTTTTAAAAAATGTTAAATGATGTACTGATTAATGATATAAAAATATATAATAATAGTAATCATGACTTGACTTGAAAAAGTATGAGAGAGAAACGTAAAAAAAAATTAAGAGAATCGTGATTTAAAACAAAGGGAGATACAATCTCATAAAAATATAATGATAATGTATTATAAAATAATCATGACTTCAAAAAAAAATTAAAATGTGAGATGGAGAAAAAATGAAAAAATTATGTAAAAAAAGATGAGAAATTATGTATAAATGAGTGACATGACAAATTTACAAATAAGTGATGAAAAAAGGGATAAAAAATATAATAATAATACATTAAAAAATGGCGTAAAAAATATAGAAGGAATGTAAAAAAATTCTAACATGATAAAGTAAGATAAAAATGAAAAAATTAATACCCGTATGATTTTTGTGGGTATTTTTTTTATATAATAAAATAAAAACTTAACTTCCCTTGGAAGCTATGAGAACATATGAATTTTTTTATATAAATATATGAGACTCTAGAAGATCCCTCCTCCATTGTTAAAAGACTTGATCCAAACCCTCCTTCCCACTTGCCTTGTGTCCAACATCCTTACTCATCCATTTTCAAATCAAGGTAAGGGTTATTTATTATTTCAAATTTTATATATGTATATTTTCATATGTATTTCATTCTTATAAATTTTATAAAATTATGTAAGGTATTTATATACATGTATTATTTTAAAATGAAATTATTTGGTCATAAGGGAGATTATATGTAGAGACCCCAAACTTGACATACATGGACATTATATTACTTTTTAAGAATACTTAATACATAACAAAAACAGACACATAAGGACCGTAATAGTTTAGTGTCTTTGGAAACTTGGAATATAATCTTCTAATCATGGTGAAAGATCTTCAACATCTCCCATAAAGATCTTCCCCTTTTGTATTCTTACCTAAAACCATTCTTTAAATCCTGGGGAAAAGAAAACATATAATGGGTGAGATCAAATGCTTAGTAAGGGTAAGCATGGAGAAAATAAAACAAATCATATACATTTGAACTTAAAAAAATCATGAACATAATGTTTAAACATCAAAATATTGAGAAATGACATAAAACATGGAAGTACATAAGGCATAGATCATAAAGAAACATTAATCATGATAAAATAGCTTGGGAATAAAACATGTAATTGTGGAAAATCATTAAGCACTTGATATTATTTCCATAGTAGCCAAGGCATTGCTTCCAAGACCATCTTAGTAGACAAAGTCCCTTACGGAATCAAGTTCACTCCTCGTTCCAGTCCTGTACCACTGAACCGGATTAACTTACCGTTCCATCCATGTCTATCCCATGAGATATAAATCTTTACCCAATGCATTTGAGGGAGATATAGGTCCCACCCATCTCATAATGAAATAATTCTTACTTATGCCACAAAACAATCGTACATCATTCATCATAACCTAAAGAATAAAATGGGTTTCATAAACATCATACCATCATAATGTAATCCATATAAGACAAATGGATATCATTTCATCATATGAAGAATCAAACCATGTAAATAATAGATACATTATACTTGAAACATAATCATACTAAATAATGTCATCTTAGATGGAAAATAGTTTTGATAAAACACTTGAAATGAATTCTTGAGGAAATCATAAAATCTTGTGGAGGAAGTTTCATGAAAATGAGGCTTTATGAAACCGTAATAATCCATTCATGCCATATAAGTTAAAAAAACATCCTTCTCGTACTTTTTCTAGAAAAGTAAAAAAGTACCTCGTATGGTAAACAAAAGAAAGATTCTTTACATACCATGTAGTAAAATTAAAAAATGGGTAAAAAGGACTTTAAACATACAAGAAACCATTTTTAGAAAACAGGGGCATGAATGATAAATATAACCCCAGCAAATACTTACGAATAAACAATCTTGGATAAAAACGAGATTGGAAAAGTTATCCCTTACCTTATGTCTGATATGATTCGTATGTATATGAACCTCATGTATAATAATTTAAATAATGTAATTGACTTATTAAAGAATCATATTCATTGTTATGATATCATATATGGTTCACTTATGACTTTATATTACCCGTTTGTTTGTAAATTCTTGTTAAAGTAGCGTTTTGGGTAGAATCGTTTCATTTATCATCTGTGTTTTGACTTATAATTATTCATATGATTACTTAGATCATGATTAATTACATACAAAATTTAAAACATGAATTATATATAATATATATTCAGAATATACATATATATAATAGATCGATAAATGGAAAGAAATACACCGTTCATGGAGACGGTAGGTCGTACGTACGCTTGAACGTTGTTTTCGTTTCCTTATTAAATTGAATGGAAGTAAGTAAATAACATATAAATAAGTCAAGTATCATTAATATGTAATATATTTCATTATTATTTAATATATATACTTTATAATCATACTTGAATGGTTAATCATGGAAAATGAATCTTATCGCGTTTGTGGAGATGGTAGTCCGTACGTACGCACGAGCGATGATATCATTCCCATAATTATTGAATAGAATTAGAGTGGATGATATAATATCTCAGAATAATTATTATTTTATAATAATCATATATAGTTATTATTTACACCATTATACCCATCCAAGTAAAGTGGTGGTGGAAAAACAGATTACACCACGGCGTGGAGATGGTATTCCGTACGTACGCACGCGCGGTGATTTTGTTTTCCGTAGGATGGATAGAAGGTGAAATGGGGTTGTTTCATATTTATAATAACATATAAGTATATTATTGATACTGATGTTATTACTTTATAATGAAACAACTAAAGAATAATAAGTTTAAGAATAAAGAAACTTGAAAGAATCAGTAGAAGAGATTTCCTCTTCTTCAACGTGCCCCTTTTAACCTTCCTCTTAAGGCACTAGAGTTGGTCTTTTGAGGAGACAAGAACCTCCAGAATGTTTCTAGGGAAGTGAATAAGAGAAATTTTCATGGCTTGGCTGATCTTTAAGGCTCATGGTTGTGTAGAGAGAAGAGGGAGGAGGTTCCCTTTTATAAGGGAGGAGAGGAGCACCTTTGGAAACAACAAAAATATTAATTTATAATAAATCAAATCCCACTTAAAAACCTCCAAAAATGACTCATATTCAAATATTAGATGATATAGGGTTTTAATATCATCAAAAAATAAAATTTAGACATGTTGGAAATTTATTTTAAACATTATTAACTTGATTTATTCATATTTAATCTATTTAATTTTATTTGTGGTAATAAGATTCTAAATTTTAAATTGTTATAAATAATTACTTATGTGTTGTGAATTTTCCATAATTGGATAATTCATGAAATTTTAGACCTTATAAATTTTAATTTATAATTTTTAAATATTTTTGTGATTTTTAAACAATTTTATATTATGTTATTTTTATAAAATAACAATAGTGTCAATTTTGACACTATTCATTTATTTGAATTTAAATAAAATTAAAACAGAAGTTATGTTCGAAATAAAAGATTTAATAGTTTCAAAACATGTCATATTTATCTATAAAATTAGTAGAGAACATTAAATAGTTTATATAATATTTATTTTAATATTTTTAAAACCATTTATTTGATATTTCAATCAGTAAAATAATTTCATTATCACTATTGTGTTATCTTTAATGATAATTATTTAATCCTTAAAAATTCTAAATAAATTCACATGATGTATATAATTGTATTATATTTCTATAGAATATTCATTTTTGAAGTTTCATGAATTTTATCACTAAATTAAAATTATTATACTTATAAGATTTAGGAGAGTGACATGTTGTCACTCTCTTTGGTTTTAATAATAATTAAATTATTTTCATGATAAAAAGTTCATAAAATGAATCTATTCTGACCCTTAGGTGATATGGGTCGACTTTTAGTCATCCAATAGAATTTTTTCAGGTGTTAGTGTAATTTTATAATCTTATTTTTACCCTTAATTGTTCGATTTACCTTTAACTACAGTAAATAAAAATTACCGTAGTTACTATTCATAATATCAAAAAAAATAAAAGTAACCTATTATCATAATTTGGACCCACTTAATTCAAATATGGAATCCATTTTTCAAAATTTGAAACACAGAAGTTCCAGTAATTAATTTAAAATTAATCCTCTTGTTAAGAAAACGGGTTTTAAAAGTTAAAACATTGCCAAAGATTGAATTGTTTTTACTTATGAATTCAATGTAAAATTAATTATAATGACTTACATTATATTAAATGGTAAGAATATATTCTATTTATAATTTAAAACCATTCAATAACATAATTTAACCATATAAATTATCTCGATGAAAAAAGTTGTTTTTAATTAAAATTTAGCTTATTTTTACTATTCATCAAAATAAGAAACTTAACAGAAAAATATCAAAAATTTATCCAAAGTAAATTTTTATATCCCGATTCAAAAGAAAAAATTTATTTTTTCAAATTGAACTTATAAACATGTCAAAAACTAAATTTAATGTGGGTGCACTATCAAATAGCGGCAAAACTGCAATTTTTGAAAAATACATATTTTACCAGAAAAATTTATTTTTTTCTCATACCATGTTCTATAAAATGTGTAAGATGAATTATAATGTTATAAAATTTAAAATATATATATTACTATTCATAACTTCTAGTTCAAAATAATATTATAACAATATATCGACGTTTAGTGAAACCCGGTATTGCATACAATACACGCTATCGATGAAGGTCGTGATTGCGTGTAATGCAAGCCAAGTCAGGGTTGCATGTAGTAAAAGACTTTTTTGTTGTTTCATAAAACAAAATACAACCATATTTCATTTATACATTGAATATATATATATACACACACTCAATTTTGCAAAGAATAACAACTATCAAACAAACTTGAAATTATGTGTAACACGATCCAAGAATAGTGTTGTGTATACTGCAAGCTAATACGATGTTGTGTATAGCGCAAAATAATATTGGTGTAGTGTACAACTGAAGATATAAAATAAATTAAAAATAATATATCTTATAAAATCTTGGGGTGTTACATTCTACCCCCTTAAAATGAATTTCACCCACGAAATTCATCGGGGTTATAAATCGTTTACTACTTGAAAGTTTCTTTAATAGAAACCACATCGTAAAAAATAATACCAAAACATAACTTTAAAAACTAAATTATGAAACGTAATGGTTACCCAAATTAACTAATCACTGGGTTTCCACATAGGCTAACATATGTGAAAATATAGATATGGAAGAGAAATCTAACCATCAAGTTCTAATGGAGAGTGGTAGAGAACATGTCTATGAAAAATCCAACAATCACAAAGCCATAAATTTTTGATGATCTAAGGTGTAATCTGATTCATTGGATATGAGTACACTAGGACAACATTTTTTATTTTCAAGATCATTTCCCTAAAGTTGAAAATTTTGAATTAGAAGAAATACTTACTTTATTTCGGTGCAATCTTGCTATTCTTTGTGCCTTGAATAATTTCCACTTCATCTCTTAAAGAAATGAAGTTGAATTTGTCTTTTGTGAAGTGTTAGCGGATCATGCGATAGAATGATAGGTCATTCCATCTGTCTCAAACATAAGGTTAACGAGAGTTATATACATAAGTGAATCTATGGTGAGATTAGTCATATATGGTTCCTAAAATGGACTTATACTTCATCTATCATACCGCTTAATAAAATAAAACTAATTTATACTAACCAGGACTTACTATAGGCCAGTGGTAGGCGATAAAGTCCTGTCACACTTAGGTTGTCGGTTCGATTCCCACAACCTTGTCTGACGCGATGGGTTGTCGCTCGTCCTATGGGTTGTCCTTTTTCTAAAACTACATTATTATAACATTCCATCAATAATATCAAAAAAAGTTCTAGACTTAAACAATACTAACTTATGTTGAAAATAATCCATTCTAATCTTTAGGCTTATCCAAAATACTTCTATCCAAGATCATAGTATAAAGAAAATAATTACTAGAAATGTCATATACCGAACATGTGAATACCATCATTTATCCCCCATATATCATACGATATATCTTTTTGGTCAAATTAAAAACATGTGAATACCTTAATGATGTATTCTCTTGAAAAATCAATACCCATTGAACCTTAGTGAAAACATAAATGCTGTCAAAATTTAACACTTTCCACATACCAAAATCCCAAAATTTCTATATACTCAAACCATGATATAACTTTGTCCTTATATCAGTCATGAGCTCATTTCATTTTTTATTTATCCCTTCATTATGCGCATATCATCTTCATTCCAAAAATATTTCAATCACTTTTCATGGTTACGGGTACCATATAATTATTGAAAACCAATACATAGATATTCTAAAATTCCACGATACCATAAATGAGATTCCATGATACTATTTTGAAATCCCATTACATAAACACTTAATCATTACACAACATCATTTTCATACTCAACATCAAAAATAGTGATCACATGTGACTTCCCTTTATCCTTTTCCTTAAGAGGTTGCTCACGTTGATCATTATTAACCCTTGGATTAGGGAATTGATTAGTGTAATGCCCCATTTCCTTGCACTTGAAGCATTGAAGTGTTGGTGGTGCGTTCTCTGCAGTCTTTTCTTTATTCACATCATTAGCAACCCTTTTTCCATTACTTAGACACTCAACAGCTCGATTACCTTCTTTTCCACACTTAAAACATTTTCTAGTCCCTTTAAGACAATCTCCACCATGCTTCTTTCCACACTTTGAGAATAAAGAAACATTCATCTTATTTTCACCATTATTCTGAGATTTCTCCTTGAACGTTATCTTTCGTTTCTTGTCAAAACCATGAGATGGATATGTAACACCAACTTCCATTTCTACCTTGATAGCATAGCACACAATTTCTTCATAGCTACTAAAGTCTCTTATAGCTAATGCCCTTCGAAGACTTGGTTTTAAGCCACTGAATAATCGATTAACTTTACTTTCAGGTTGGATGATAAATCCAGATGCATACCTTGCAATCCTTGTAAAATTCACTTCGTATATACCAACAGATTCATCATCTTTTTGCTTAAGCTCTAGGAACTCCTTTTCCATCTTTGTTCGAAGAATACAAGGGAAGTACTTATTGAAAAATAAGTTCTTGAACTCATCCCATTCCATGGATTCAATTTCATCTCGGGGACTCGTATTCTTAATTAGATTCCACCATTGATCTTCTTCACCTTCTAAATGGTAAATAGCCAAAATGACTTTTCATGTTCCGAACAGTAAAGTATGGAAAATATCTTTTCAATGGTACTGATCTATTTTTCAGCAACAATTGGATCATAAGACCCACTGAAAGAAGGTGGACGTTGCCTCATGAAGGACTCAATAGAATATTGTTCCCTTCTCTGCTCATTTTGAAGTCCAGAATGATTCATAGCTTGTGTAATTATAGCAATAATATTTTTCACTCCATCTCCCATAACATTGGTTTGTTCAGGAGGACAATCATTTAATTGTCCATTACATTGATCAACCCGGTTCCTTCGGGTTCCATCCATCGTCTAAAACCCAAAAAGAATAGTGTGAGAGGAAAAAATCATGCTAGGAAAAACAACATAATAAAGGGGGAGTACCTTCAATATATAACATCTTAGGGTTAATTCTAATATTTTTACCATATTTCTAGTATTATAACCTATACTTATACTTAACCTTAGGAACATCCCTAGACATACCTTAGAAATATCTCTAGGGATTTCACTAAAGTTTTCGCACCCTAGTTTCCAAAGTTTGACTAAACCTTTCCTCTGATACCAACTGTAGAGACCCCAAACTTGACTTAAATGGAAATTACATTACTTTTTTGGAATACTTAATACATAAAAAAAACAAACACACAAGGACCGTAATAGTTTAGTGTCTTTGGAAACTCGGAATATAATCTTCTAATCGTGGTGAAAGATCTTCAACATATCCCATTAAGATCTTCCCCTTTTTCTCTTACCTAAAACCTTTCTTTAAATCCTGGGGAAAAGAAAACATATAAAGGGTGATCTCAAATGCTCAGTAAGGGTAAGCATGGAGAAAATAAAACAAATCATATACATTTGAACTTAAAAAAACATGAACATAATGTTTAAACATCAAAATCTTGAGTAATGACATAAAACATGGAATTAAGTAAGGAATAGATCATAAAGAAACATTAATAAGGATAAAATATCCTGGGAATAAAACATGTAATTGTGGAAAACTATTAATCACTTGAAAGAATCAGTAGAAGAGATTACCTCTTCTTCGACGCACCCCTTTTAAGCTTCCTCTTAAGGAACTAGAGTTGGTCTTTTGAGGAGACTAAAACCTCCATAATGTTTCTAGGGAAGTGGAGAAGAGAAATGGTCAGGGGTTGGCTGAGATTTAAGGCTCAAGGTTGTGTAAAGATAAGATGGAGGAGGTTCCCTTTTATAAGGTAGGAGAGGAGCACCTTTGGAAACCTCAAAAATATTAATTTATAATAAATCAAACCCCACTTAAAACCCTCCAAAAATGACTCATATTCAAATATTAGATGATATAGGGTTGTAATATCATCAACCAATAAAATTTAGACAAGTTGGGAATTTATTTTAAACATTATCAACTTGATTTATCCTTATTTAATCTATTTAAGTTTATTTGTGGTAATAAGATTCTAAATTTTAAATTGTTATAAATAATTACTTATGTGTTTTGAATTGAAAATAATTGGATAATTTATGACATTTTAGACCATATAAATTTTAATTTATAATTTTTATTATTTTTGTGATTTTTAAACAATTTTATATTATTTTATTTTTATAAAATAACAATAGTGTCAATTTTGACACTATTCATTTATTTGAATTTAAATAAAATCCACACAGAAGGTATGTTATAACTAAAAAATTTAATAGATTCATAACATGTCATATTTATCTATAAAATTAGTGGAGCATATTAAATAGTTCATATAATATTTATTTTAATATTTTTAAAACCATTTATTTGATATTTCAATCAATAAAATAATTTCAACATCACTATTGTGTCACCTTTAATGATAATTATTTAATCCCTAAAATTTCTAAATAAATTCACATGATGTAGATAATTGTATTAAATTTCTATAGACTATTCAGGTTAGAAGTTTCATGAAGTTTATCACTAAATTAAAATTATTATACTTATAAGATTTAGGAGAGTGACATGTTGTCACTTTCTTTGGTTTTAATAATAATTAAATTATTTTCATGGTCAAAAGTCCATAAAATGAATCTATTCTGACCCTTAGGTGATATGGGTCGACTTTTAGTCATCCAATAGAATTTTTTCAGGTGTTAGGGTAATTTTATAATCTTATTACCCTTAATTTCCTGATTTACCTTTAACTGCAGTAAATAAAAATTATCGTAGTTACTATTCATAATATCAAAAAAAATAAAAGTAACCTATTAGAATAATTTGGACCCACTGAATTAAAATATGGAATCCATTTTTCAAAATTCAAAACACATAATTTTCAGTAATTAATTTAAAATTAATCCCATTTTTAAGAAAACAGGTTTTAAAAGTTAAAACATTGCCAAAGATTGAAATGTTTTTACTTATGAATTCAGTGTAAAATTAATGCTAATGACTTGCATTATATTATATGGTAAAAATATATTCTATTTATACTTTAAAACCATTCAATATTATAATTTAACCATATAAATTATCTCGATGAAAAATGTTGTTTTTAATTAAAATTTAGAGTATTTTTACTATTCATCAAAATAAGAAACTTAACAAAAAAATATCAAAAATTTATCCAAAGTAAATTTTTATATCCTGATTCAAAATAAAAATTTTGTTTTTTCAAATTGATCTTATAAATATATAAAAAACTAAATTTAATATGGGTACACCATCAAATGGCGGCAAATCTGTAATTTTTGTAAAATACATATTTTACCCGAAAATTTTATTTTGTTCTCATACCATGTTCTATAAAATGTGTAAGATGAATTATAATGTTATAAAATTTAAAATTTAGATACTACTATTCATAACGACTAGTTCATAATAATATTATAAAAATATATCATCATTTAGTGAAACCCGGTATTGCATACAACACAAGCTATCGAGGAAGGTCTCGATTGCATGTAATGCAAGACAAGTCAGGGTTGCGTGTAGTGAAAGATTTATTTGTTGTTGCGTATAACAAAATACAACCATATTTCATTTATACACTGAATATATATATACACACTCAATGTTGTGAGGAATAACAACTATCAAATAAACTTGAAATTGTGTGTAACACAATCTAAGAATAGTGTTGCGTATACTGCAAGCTAATACGGTGTTGCGTATAGCGCAAGATAATCTTGGTTTAGCGTACAACAGAATATATGAAAGAAATTAAAAAGAATATATCTTATAAAATCTTGGGGTGTTACATTATATATTCTAATTTTGGTGTTTATATTTTAATTGTAAATAATTATTTTCAAGTTTGATTTATGTTTACGTAAGGGATTCATTATTTTTTCTTTTGATTAAACTTCATTATTTGGGGTGAGTTTTCATTTGGATTATAGTCCTTGATTTTAAAATGAATATGGGTGTTAACAAATTTATTTCTATATTATAAACAGTTTGTTTATCAAGTTAAACTATTTATGTTTTATTTTAAGGGTGTATACACATATACATGTATATGTATATATATACATATATTTATACATACATATATACATATATCTATATAATTAAGTTTAATTATTTTCAGAACTGATAATGTAAGGGAGTATAGTTATTATATTTAAATTTAATTCATCTTGGTATAAAGGGTTGTTTCACGAAAGATCCAATAATTCATAAGGATTATTATTTCTAAGTATGATACCAAAACTATATATATATATGTGTGTGTGTGTGTGTGTGATTAATAATGTTCAAGTTTAAATTTTATATCATATTAGTTCTTCTAAATGAACAATCTCATTTATCGATGTTTTGGTCAAACATGCATTTATTCCACAATAATGTATAATGTGAATTCCTTAAACATTTATATATATATATACATATTTATGTATACATGAATTTGGAAAATTTTAAGTTCTTTATAATAGAATATAAATTTATGGTTTATAAATATATAAGTGTTTTTTTGAGTTTACAATTGATGCTGATGATTTATGGCCATACATCACTAATTATCCATGACATTTCATAGTTTTTTATTTTTAAATTTATTTATATATATACATGAGTGCATCTGCATGGAATGAATTTATCATTTATCAAAGTATTGTTCAAGAATGATTTTATGCTAATATGGGTATTGCAAAATCTATGTGTATATTTAATTTTTCTGACTTTATGTTATTTAAGCCTACGTACATATATAGACAACCTAAATAATTGTTACATGTTTTAATTGAGCAAGAAATGTATGAGTATAGGATAAAATTATGAACTATGGAATAAAATTATATATATATATATATATATATATATATATATATATTTATCAACATACAAAATAAATGTTACATGTTTACCTAGAATGTTTCTCTAATAATTCCATGTGAGTCACATAATTTCTTATTCTTATGATTAAAGAAGAAAAAATTATTTGTATTTTCTGATCAATTGTGAATTACTACATTAGCCATTCTATTTATGATTTTCTAATCAGAATAGTTATTTAAAACATGCAATTATCCCTAAAATGATTTTAGAAATTTTTTGGGAAATGGTGAATATTTCTTTCAAAGTAAATAATTTTATGTAAGTATTTGGAAATGATTTTGGGTAAAAAATAAGAAAGGTAGGTCCATAGGAAAATGACTTTAGAAAAAATTTCACTGGTGAAATGTGTGATGTTATGGGGAGTGAACCCATAAGTAATAGTGATTAATAGTAGCTATTGTTATGGATTTTAATATGGTCTTCCAATAATTATTAATGACCCATAGAAAAAAAAATTGAAAAGAATAATTCCCAACAACTTTTCAAGTATAATTATTTTATGAAATTCTGTTTTTCTATATATATATAATTAAGTTTTGTGAGAATCTATTTTAAGTATGAATATTTACTAATAAGAAATATTTTAAATAATTAATTTTTTGTTTTGAAACCCCTTACTGGGCGTATTTAATGCTCACCTGCTGTTTAAAAATTAAATTCACAGGTCACCTTGAAGTCCTATGTTGGACATAATCATTGTTGTTGTGCGCACATGCAGAAGTGTAAAAGGATTATTGTTTTATTTTATTCTTGTTTCAACTCTGATACATGTGTTAAGTTTATATCTAATACTCTAAAACCTATACTGGTAAATATCCTCTATTGTAAAAAATTCTTTGTATTTATTCAATTTTCTTTTATAAAAAAATCACATAATTTGTAAGTGATGAACCCAGGTTTTGAGTTTGGGTCATTATATTATAATGTCATCGATGAATATGACAACGAATCGGTCTAGGAACTCATGAAAGGCAGAGTCTATAAGTCCCATGAACATGGATAGTGCATTCGAAACACCAAACAGAATAACCACAAACTCAAAGTGCCCATACCTACACCTCAAAGAAGCCTTCATGATAGCATTATCATTCACCCTCAACTAGGGATATCTAGACCGCATATCGGTCTTAGAGAACCAATTTTCTCCCCTCATCTTTTCAAAAAGATAATATATCCTCAAGAGACTGTAAATATTCTTGATTGTTACCTGATTCAACTTCTAGTAGTCTATACACAGCCTCAGAACACCATTTTTCTTCTTCCCAAACAATACCAGAGCACCCCACGATGACACACTGGACTGGATCAAGCCCTTCTTCATCAGACCATTAACCTGAATCTTTAGCACCCATAGATCATAAGGTTCCATCTGATAAAGATCCATCAAAATCAGAGAAGCACTAGGATTCAAGTCTATCTCGAACTCATTGTCACATTGACGGGGTAGAGTCACAACCTCCTTAGAAAAAACATCCAAGAACTCCCCAAAAACTCTAGGAACCCCCACTATCTAAACATCCAATGATTCCACTAACAACTCAACCAATAAAGAAATAAGAGGCTCCACACGCTGACTGCCCATCAGAAAACCCCGACCGCCATTGAAATCCACACATTGACCATCCCCATCTAAAACACAATTCTCCTCCAGAAGTTGTTGATGGAAGCATGCATGGAAAACAACCAGTCGATTCCAGGGATGACATCATATGGATGAAACTATAGCAATAAGAGATCCCCACTGGACTGATGCAACCCCAACATCAGTCTACATTCCTAGAAAATATCAAAATGGCTTATTTGACCTCCAACTGGTGTATTCAAATCCAAGGGAATGGAAAGTCTCTCCATGTCTAGTCCCAGATCATGGGCTAGACTAGGTGAAACAAATGAGTGAGAAGCTTCTAAATCAAACAAGGCACAAACAAGAGTACTAAAAAAACTGATCGTACCTCGAACAATCTCAGGCCCCACTAAAACATCTACCTCTACAATGTGAAACAAACCACACCTAGATCATCTTCCCCTCTGCTGTCAACCCCTCCCTGAAAAAACCCAGGTCGAGGTACCTGAGTAACACCCTGAGGTCATCTTCCACCCGCTCCTTGTCCCCTCGGTGGAGTAGGATCCTATTGTCCCTACTGCAGAAACGGCCTGGCCAGCAACTGTTATTGAGGCAGGTGTTGAACATGCCCACCTCCACCGTACTGATCTCAAATTGGGAACTGGATCTGAAGGTTCTCAAGGCCTCCACAAGTGAAACACCTTAGTACCAAGCCTATGAGAAAATCTCAAGGACAGAAAGGTCAAAACTAAAACTGTTGTGGTCGACGCCCCACTGGTCGAAACCTCGAAGGCCCTGGCACCTGAGACCTACTGCTGAAAGGATTCCCCTTAGAAGAACTCTTCTGGCTCCCCTCTCATGTTATACCTCCTCAAGAGTGCATCCACTCAACCACTTCCACCTTCTTCTGGACCTCTAGGTACATCGAAAAGGTGAAGGGAGTAATTACGTACTGGAGAGAGGGATGAAGTGCCTCCTCTAAGCATATCACCTGAGACTCCTCATCCAAAAAGAGATCTTGATAAAATTGAAGGAGATACTTGAACTCTATCCCCAGTTCCCTTACCAACATAATCCCATAATGGAGGGAGAGTATCTCTTGTCTCTCCTCAGCCTTTATGGTCGAAGAAAGGAATTCCTCCCAAAACTCCTCAAAATCGAACCATATCACATCAGCCTCCTTCTTCTCCCCCAAATACATCTTCCACCATTGATGTGAAGATCCCCTCATATGAATAACTTTAAAAGGAACCTAGTACTCCATCAGAGCCCAGATCAGGCTAAAGGTGATCTCAAGATCATTTAGTCAGCTCTTTGTCTCCATGTCTGAGACACTACCCTCATACAATCCTAAAATTTACTGCTGGAAAGCATGAAGCTTATTTTTCCACTGATTGTTTTATTCCTATAGATCAACCATCTACTGATCATCCAGATTGTCCTATTGGGCCTCCACTTCCTAATCCACTCAGGGATGACGACCCAGTTCCATAACTGAAAGGTAAACAAGGAACTCCTAAGCCCGAGTAGTATGGAATTTATTTAGGATTCATTTTAACTCATTTTTTATTTTAATTTCCCAAAAATGACCAAAAAATAAGAACACAAGTCATCATGATGAATGTACCTTTTCTAGGGTATCTACCATGCAAACGGTGTAGCCTCACTAGGTCATTTGATATGATCAAAGTCCTTGATTCAGATCATGAGGGGGCCTAAAATCCTATGTCACATATGGTCTTCCCTGGCCTACATCACGTACCAAGATCACCTAACACTGTTTCCCTGCCAACCCATGGAATACTCACTATGCCTAACTCCAAACTCCATCCTATCTCTCAACCATCACCTTTGATACCATTCTATCATGACCCCCTCCCTCCAATGATTCCCCTCCTAGGATGGAAATGGAGAAAGAGAGATAATGACCCCTGAGTCCCGCCTCCAATAGGCCCCGGGGTGGATACTGACACAAAGGGTATAAAAATATCACAACATGGGAGGCATTACCAATTTTATAGTAACCAATATTAGGAAATAAGATGTGTCCACCTCAAAAAAACTCCAATACATATATATAAAAGAATCCAAAATCCATCCCACATGCATGTGTAAAATAAAACTGCTAGAAATACAATTAAAAAACTCCAAAGTAAATACCAAAATAACAAAGCTAATCAGTGACACAACAACTATCATTATGCCCGATATAGTAAGGTCTAACACGGTCTGTGTAGTCTCCCTGGAAACCTGGAAACAATTTTATATATGTAGGGTGACAATACAAGTATAATCAGTAGGAAAAGCCAAAATCACTCATGCACAAGTGGGAGAAGCATACTAATGCCCCTATGAGAAAAAAAAAGTAGAAAATCAAAAGAACCTAAAAAGGTATATTATACATCCCAACCACACCAAGGTACACTCATCAAATAACATAAGTAAAGTAAATTAAAGTAGTAAGCACATTAGTATTTGGGTACCCCACACCACTTCCCACTAGTTAACTACTCATCCCTAATGGTGAATGTCCTGATGAAACCACTTTCTTCCACAAGCCCCACTGTCACAACTTACCCACAAAACACTAGGCCACAACCGCATCACATCCATCTCATAGACACCAGGGCCACAAAACCACAACCTCATCCTAAATTCACCTAGGAAAGTACAACATATCTCATCTCGAAGACACTTGATAAGCACACCTCACCCTCAGACACCTAAGCCTCAAAAATGCACCACAACTTTTCCAAAGAGTCTTGGTCCACCAATTCCTATAGGATGGAGCAGAGAAGTTACAATAACCATTCATCCATCCTTTCCACCTATATGTTGGAAAAAATACCCTCCCCCATAACAATGGGGGTGTTCGGAACGCAATACTCAACATGGGTGGGGTGTGTATAGAAATATCAAGGAACTACATGTATATATATAGGTACCAAACACTCAACACAACCTATGGGTTTTGAAATCAATAACCATCCCACACCAAAACTGCCCTCACTACCAACCCTACATGCATGTATCACCACGAATGATGGTCACTTTCGTAAGTTGATAAAAAATTCCACTTAACTACAAGACAAAACTTGAAACACAACCCCATCCAATTCATTTAACCAGTTTTCATTATGCATTATCAATTCATTTATTTATTTATTTCATCCCTACACAGGAAACTACCAATGAAATTACACCACAAGTAACATCATAACCCACACACTTCACAAAGTCCCTGGAAACTGTGGGTGAAAGTCCCACGCAATGTAACACCATCCTTCTTCAAAATTATCCCTCCTAAACCATCCCCAAAAGTCCCTTAGTACGAAAATCATCACATCTAGAAAAAAAACTCAACCATCTTGAAGTCCACATGGACACTCCCCATTCATGAACACTATTCCAACTGTTTCCACCATCATTCTTCAAAGTCATGTTGCCCTGTCCTTCCTCCCAACAAGTAACCACCCCCAACACACCTCATCACAACCACACTCGGCAAGCTTTCTGCATAATAACACCACACCCAGCACACCCTATAACATAAAAATAACACAACCCAAACCTACAGCCCTTCTTCCCAACCACTGCCCAAATGCTATCCCACTACATAAAAAATTCATCCATTGGACAATCAATCAAATTTCTAGCCTGATATTCCATTACACCACTTGTGTCAACCTGTACTCATAGCCACAATCCCAACCATATCACCACATGACTAACAAAAAATAGAAGGTTGACAGAACCATACACAACATACAACCACAAAAAACATCAAGGTATATTCAAATTTAGCAACCCTCATTCTTTAAGTCCACTTTGATAATTTAGTGGTGATCACAGAAAACTTTTGATCATTGAGAATCCACATACTTAATTGGGTGTAAATGGTTAATCAATTTCATAATTTTATCTATTTTATAAGGAAACAAAAAAAATATTAACAAGTCATACATGTGTTCCAATAGAGGACACCAACAATCATGATTTTCAAAATGCATACAACCTTTACAAAACACAACATGGATCAAGGATAACATTTAAAACAAGTGATCATCATCATAATCTTCCCAACCCACCATTTATTACTTCTTATTATCTTCATTAAATTTGGGTCCAACTATATTCACAAGGGGACATGAGTACACCCACCCCACATGATACACAAATAAAAGAGAGATGAAGGAATTCCAACCTAGAACAATAGATGATCAATAATTCCTCTTTGTGCCAAAAAATATGGGTTCATGAAAGTAATTGAAAAAACTCCAAGTAAAACTAAATCAATGACTACAACATAGATACAAATTCTAGGGGAAGAATGGTTCTGGGTGCATGAAGAGGAAATGGAAGGGTTAAAAGGAAGAGAGGATATCAACTTTAGAAAATCCAGATCCTATATCAACAAAAGGGAAATGGTTTCAAAGGCCATTAAAGTCGGATCGTGGTCAAGACCATGCGGTTTTATTATTTCAAAGTCCCCAGAGCGTTAGGATATTAAAGATATAATTAATATCATTTGAAAGTACTTTATAAATGATCAAACAAAGATTTAAACTCAATTTATGTCAAATAAATCATAAGAGGGGAGAAACTTGAAAAACTGGGGAAGACTAGAAATGAATCACCGATGGGTGACTCACTAACAAGAGTCACCAACATTGAGTCACCGATGTTGGACTCACAAATGGATGATCCCCCGATGCTGAGCCACTAACATGACTCACCGATAGTGAGTCATTGATGTGACTCACTAATGTCTGACTCACCGACGCCCGACCTACTGACGTGCGAACTACCAACTCCCTGACACACTGAGGCCCTGACCTACCAACACCTTGACCTACCGATTCCCTGACTCACCGACGCCCTGGCCTACCAGCTCCTCAACCTACTGACACCCTGACTCACCGAAACCCCAACCTACTGATGTTGAGCCACTAAAAATGAGCTATCTACAATGAGTCACCAACGCTCCCTATAGATGTGAGATACTGATGTGTGCTACCTACATCTGACCCACTGATGAAAAAAATGTAAATTTGGAAAACTCTTAAAATGAGCTATTGTTGCCTCCCTGAACACCCTAAACACTAGATTTTGACAAATTAATGGACCCGGGAGGTTTGTCCCATTACATCATATACCTCTCAAACTATTCTTTCCCTCAAGAATTCAAAATCAAACCCATCAGAAAGTGGGGTCCGAAAAACCACCCTGTAAGATACATCTCAAGGATAAACCACCATGTCTTTTTTGAATACGAGAGTGAAACCTCAATATATAAGAACCCATACTCCCACATCTTCTAACACAAACATCCAAAAGATACCCCACATAAGCACCAACTTTCCGAACACATGAATTAGGGAATTACTTCCTCCATGTCCAGATATTATCTGCTTTGGGTGGCACTGACTCACCCACACATGTTTAATTACATATCAATTAATGTGTCTCAATTTGGAATAAGGTCCTCCTATTACAAATGTCAGGAATTCATCAAACATTATGGAATAAGGAAACAACTCATCTTATAGAAAACAAGGTTCATGCACTACATCATAATAAAATCACACAAGAAAAACTCAAAAAAAACTTTGGGTACTGGGAATTCATCCGCATATCCTTTTCCCAAGTACTCTCCTCCAGAACACCATTACTCCACAACACACGAACCAACATATTGGTTTTTCCACACATCACATTCTCCCGATGATTATGGATCTCCAATGGATGCTCCACAAATTTTGTGTTGTCCTTGATATCCTACTCTCCCCATTCAATGATATGGGGGTCATAGTGTAGATACCGATGAAGTTGAGAGATGTGAGAGACATCATGGATCCTCTCTAATTGTGTTGGCAATGCCAACTAGTATTCCACCTCGCCAACTCTTTCCAACACCTCGAAGGGCCCGATTAACCTGGGAGAAATATTTCTCCCTTAGACAAACCTATGTTTTCCACATCAAGGGGAAACCTTTAAGAACACATGGTCCCCATCTATAACTCCAATGGCCTCCTCCTACAATAGAAATATGAATTTTTTTGGTTCTATGTTGCCTTTATCCTCTCATGGACAAGCTACACCTTCTCGATCATGCTCTCCACCATGCCGGGAGCAAGGGCAACTGCCTCCCCAACTTATGTCCAGCACAAAGCTGAACGACATGGTCTCCAGTAAAAGGATTCAAATGGATCCAAGATAATGGTAGATTAGTATCTATTTTTGCAAGAAAACTATACCAAGGGAAAGTGGCATGCCCAAGACCCACCAAAATCCAAGATGCATGCTTGCATTATGTCCTCCAATGTTTGGATGGTCCTCTCTATATTCCCATTTATCTAAGGGTAGAAAACAGTGATAAGGAATTTATGATTTCCAAAATTATGTTGCAAACTCCTCCATAATCACGAGGTAAAACACAAATCCTAATCCGAGATAATGGATCTCGGAACCCCATTCAACTGCACTACCTCATCCACATACCTCTTCACTAAGTAATCCAATGCACCCGAATCATTAATTCCAAATAAGTGAGCCAATTTTTTCAGGTGGTACACTACTACCTATATTGCATCACATCCTCTCAGAACCCTGGGTAATCCTGTGATGAAATCCAATGACATGTTATCCCACTTACACTCGGGGACATCTAAGGGTTGTAACAAACCACTGGGATCACAATGCTCAACCTTCAATTACCGACACCCCATGAACTTTTCCACAAACTCTACCACAACCCACTTCATCTTGGGCCGCCAAAAATGCTCTCTCAGTACATGGTGCATCTTGTAAACTCTTGAGTATACCGTTAAGGGTGAAATGTGAAACTCACATAGAACTCCCTTTCACATCGCCATTGGGACAAACAACTTTTCATTAAACAACATAATATTCTGACCATACTCTGATCATCCCTCTAGAGAATCACCATGGTCAATGCAACCATGCATCACCTCCACCTCTGAGTCTCCCCATTAAGACTCCTCCATCAACTTCTTCAAGGATGACTGCACTGTCACTTGAAATAGACAGCCTCTACCTCTATCCATTACTACATCTAATTTCAAGGAAACCAACTCCTCCATCACCCTCCAAGTGTCTGTAGATTCTATAACTACCTCATTATATGAATTACTGCTCAAGTCATCATCAACAGAATTTTATTTTCCTGAGGTGTTAGAGATATTGAAGTCATAATCCAGAAGAAACTTCATCTACCTTCACTGCCGTAAGTTCAGGTCTCACTAGGAAAATATATACCTCAATATCTTGTTATCTATGAAGACCACAAATCACTCCCCAATGAGTTAATTTTTCCACAAATTCTATGCAAACATGAATGTTGGTAGCTCCAAATAATGGGTTCTATAGTTACATTCATGTGGATGTAGCTTCCTAGAACTATAAGAGATCACTCATTATTGTTTCATCAACACACGCCCTAATCCTAGATGAGAAGCATTGTAAAACACATAGAACATCACACCATGCTATGGAAACCGGAGCACCAGAGCACTGACCAACTTCCCATTCAGATAGTTAAAAGATTAATGACACTTCTCACACCACACAAAGACCTCATCCTTTATGGTTAGTTCCATCAATAGAGCTAATAGTTGAGAGAAATATGGTACAAATATATGGTAATAGTATGACAGACTGAGAAAATTGTTAACCTCTGCAATATTATTGGGTTATACCTAAGAAACAACTACCTTGAACTTAAATATATCCACTACTATACCATACTGAGATACCACATGTCCAAGGTAGTGGACCTCCTATGTCTAAAACATGAACTTGTAAAACTTTTTATAGAGATGGTGGTGTCAAAGGACCTCTAGGATAGTCATGATATGCTCAGTATGCTCCTCCTCTGACTTTGATTAGAACATAATATCATCGATGAATAAAAAAACTAACCTGTATAGGAACTCAAAAAAGACAGAGTTCATATGTCCCATGAACATAGTCGGGGCGTTCGTAACACCAAACAACATAACCACAAACTCAAAGTGCCCATAACTACACCTAAAAATTTTCTTTAGGATATCGTCCTCCTTCACCCTCAACTAGTGATATCTAGATAGTATATTGATCTTAGAGAACCAACATTATCCCCTCAACTAGTTGAAAAGATCATCTATACTTAGGAGAGGGAAACATTTCTTGAACATTACTTGATTCAACCTCCAGTAATCTATACACAACCTCAGAACACCATCTGTCTTCTTAGAAAACAAGACCAGATCACCCCAAGACAACACACTGGGCTGGATAAATCCCTTCTTCATTAGATCATCAATATGAATCTTTAGCTCTCTCATCTCAGAAGGTGACATCTGTTAAAGAGCCATTAAAATTGGAGAATCACCAGGATGCAAGTCTAACCCGAACTCAACATCATGTCAAAGGGGTAGAGTCACCACCTCCATAGAAAAAACATCCAAGAACTCCCCAATAACTCTAGGAACTGATATCATTTCAGTCAAAGTGTTACTTTCGACAATCCAAATTGAAATACCCAAACTTAATACTAGTATAGTGCAAGTATGGGATCGATCCACAGGGAGATAAAGTTATTATATTTTGTTTTTCTAGTTTTTAATTAATTAGGATAAGTTTACTGAATTTTAGAGTTGACGTTTTTATTTTTCAATGAAAGATTAATTAAACATTCAATTTCTTGATAAATTTCTTTTAAAGATAAATAAAAACAAAAAAAAATGTTATTCCGATGATAAATGGTAAGAATGCATTGGGTCCATAGAGTTTTAAGGTAATTAATAAATCAAATTTCTTGTGAGGCTGTGTTGTTCAAGATATCTCACATCTTTGGGTTTTAGATATAACAGAACTCCCTTGGTCTAGTGAATATCATTTGAATCAGTAGAAACCAATTCCTTGGTATGGAATTTGGTTTCTATTAATTTTGTTAATTGTAACCCATTTTGAGATGATAAGTCCACCCAATTATCATGGATGTTCATAATCATAATTCCTCATAAGATCCCTATAAATCTCGTTCTTGGTCTAATACAGGGCTTCTAGTGATATTTAGAAAGATTTTTTAAGGTATTATGTAAGAAATATAAATAAAATGATTACAATATAACAATTGATAAACCAAAACCCTTAATAATCCACAACCCCAACACATAGGGGAATTAGCTACACATGGAGTATCTAGTGATTAACAGACTTGTGATTCCTGAGTTAAACATCGCACAAACTTTGTATTGAAGATCATTGGGAAGGGAGTTGTAACACATCATCTCTTCTGTTATCTCCTTCTTCACTTATTGGGCATCTCTAGAATTGTCCCCTTTTTTTATATGAATGTGAGTCCCGGATTAGGAGGTCCCACCCTCTTATTTATATTATTTGGAAATACACTATGTGTACTCAAAAGTACATGGCGTGTACTCAATTCAACCGGACTTGGGCCATATTTTTCTATTGGTGGGTGAACTACCACACCACCCTTGTCTTTGAATGTGGCACCACTCGGTTGGTTGGGGTACACGGCATGTAACACCTCCCCAAATGGAATGTAATTTCAATCATCAGCCACCAACTACTTCTAGAAGGGGGAACATGATGTGAACATGGTAATCACATGGAGCATAATCTCTGGTCGGCAACATGGGTGTGTAATGGGTCCTACCGATCAGTGTACATGGAAATAGTACACAGTGTGTGTAAGAAGTACACACCATGTATACGTAAATTTATGTTCTGACCCTTCCATATTTGTGTCTTAGGCAAGATAATACCTGAAAATTATCATTATTACCAAAGTAAAGCATTTTATCTTGAAATCAACACATATATCCAGTGAAAAATATTTTTATATTCAATAGAATGTATGTAAATGTATACACAATTAGGTCACATAAAACTCCCCCACACATAGTCATTTTCTTTTCCTCAAGACATATCTCAACATATAATAAATAGAATACATACACTAAAATGAGAAGCATTCAACTAATCGTAATTGTAAATACTATAGCCATAGTAGAGGATTTTAAAAGGAAAAAAATATTTAAATTCCAAAGATATTCTAATCATGCTTCCTATTTAAGTAAATTAAATATTTTCAACCTCTTTCATCCACATTGTTTAACTTTTAATAAATAAACATTCCACTTGATGATTCACCACACCAAAAAGTACCACACTCAACACTCAATTTTATTTAATCAGATTTATGCTCAATATTAAGTATATGCACTCTATCCATAGGCTTGAAAGTGTTCTCATTCTCCACTTAAAAATTCAAATCACAAAAATCATGAGGGATTTAAATAAGGTTCAAATGTTTCTGAAGCTAAGGTTTGGTAGGTAATGATGTGAAAAATAATCTTAGATGTTTGAAAAAGGAAGCGGAATTCTTAAAAAATAATGCATGATATTCAAAATAAATCTTACTGAAAATTTACCCCCAATCATGATATTTCAAAGGGAGTCATTACTATGATATTCCCTTACCAACATGGGTCCATAAACCATCAATAATATGTAATGAGTGAATCTGTTATCTTTTTTTCATTTTCAATATTTTTTCCCTCTTTTTCTTTTTTTTTCAACATAGATCACTAAGAATAAAATGAATAGTGGTTTTTTAAACCCTTATTCCCAAATTAACAAGTGATAAACTCCCCCATTCTTAAGTCCATGGTTTCTCACCAAAATATACCATGAATGGACAAAAATCCCTCTCTAAAGTTTAAATGAATAATCATGAAAAATTGTGAAAGAATTAGTGTAGGAAGGGAAAATAGGCTTGTAATGTAGCTTCCTATCAAGGCAGTTCATGGTTTCTAAGGGTTTTATGAAGATCAAATGTAGGGTAGGTTTCAAGGTCAAAGGGGATTAAAGACAATCAATTGCCTCAATCAATTTAATGTTATTAAAAAATATTCATGTTTTAAAGAGAAAAACTAGTAAGTTATTGTAGCTATGCATATACCAAGAATCTCTTAAGAAAGAGGGTATAAGATAGAATATGTCAAAAAGTATTACAATACCTCTCATGAATGAGTAGAAATTAAAGGTCAATCAGGTCATGACATGAGTAAAAATGATCAGTCTAATAAATGTAAATTTCCAAGAATTTAAATCCAAAATCAAACTTATTAATAATAATTTAAAAATACTTTGAAAATTGAAATAAGAATGTAATTTTTAAAATTATCTTTTATGTATTTATTTTTTATAATAATAATTAATCAAAAAAATTCCACTGTTTAAAATATTTAAACTATTAATGATTTCTCCTAGATCATTTCAAGGGAAAAGACTAGTGTAGTCATATACCCTCCCCCACACTTAAAAGTAGTCATGGTCCCCCATGTGAAATACTAAGGAAGAGGAGAATATGGGGGAAACAACAGGGTGAAGATGAGGGTAAGAAGTTAATGAAGTAAATCCAATGAAAAAAGTAAAAACAAATTACTGAAAAAAATACTTTCCTCGTGGTGAATAGAAAAATATGGTAAGTAGTCAAAAGAGAGAGGCCCAAGTCTCTCCACTGTACCTGTGACTGTTGAGGGGAGGGAAAAATAATTATGTAGAGACATAAAAAATTACATCCTAAGCATAGGAATATATATATATATATATAAATGAAATAAATGTTCCCAAAACTAGTCAGGGGGTGGCCTCAGAAGAGGCATAATCAACAATAGGGGGATCCTCTAAAGGAGAAGCAGACACAGTGGAAACTGGAGGCATCGACTTGACACTTTGAGTGGTAGGCACAACAAGTACATCAGGCGTGATAGCTGGGTAAGTAGTAGTTGGGCCAACATGGGATAATATAATTGAATCTATGTCTAGGGATAGCAATGGCGGCTGTAGGATCCGGCACAGGTGATGTCACTGGTAGTGAAAGTACCAAGTTCTAGAGGAGAAGTATAAACATACCCTCCATACATGCTAGCTTTTGAGCAATGGTATCCTGGTGGAACTACAGAAGGCCTAAACATTGGTCTATCTCATCCAGGTGGAGGGTGGTGGGGATATCAGCCGAGGGTTTGGGGGTGGTGGGGAGGTGGAAGGCATAGAAGAAGAGGGGATGGTGGAAGAAGAAGGAAGGATGGAAGAAGTGGGGTGGGGTAGAGAATTAATATCCTCTGATGGATGGGTTTGGTATAGATCAGAAACACTAGTGGGGGAAACTGGGTTATATCTCACCCCTACAGGAGTTGGTTTGTCCTTCACGAGCACATAACCATCACCCTGACGCTTGACCATCTACATGTGGATAAGCATGAGGAAGTTGAGATGACAAGGAGAGCCTATGGGGTCTTAAGAAATATAGGGCTCAAAAACTCTCAGATGGAGGTCCAATCAAGTGGCATAAAATCTACCTTTCATGTTTCCCTGGTGTCCATGGATCATAGAGTGGAAGTAATAAGTGTCTAGACAAGGGAGGTTAGGGTAGTCATGCTAGACAATACAAGTGATAAGGTCCATGTCACAGACAGACACGACACCCATATCCTCATGGTGAGGAAAAGGGATGGCACTGAAGCATTGGTGAAGGAAACAAAGGGGAGGAGAAATAATGAGTGTTCTCTTCTACGACATGGGAGTGTACTTGTGTTCAGGCCCAGAAAGCTCCCACCAGATCGTAATGATGTCAGAGCACTCAGGGCGGGTAAGGGTGGAAATAGTATGGGGGGTGGCGGGATGGGGGTAGAATCTGCACCCTCATCCAAAATTTACCATGGTAAGGGAAAAAGGGAATCCAACTAGCTGAAATTGAACCGGTGTAGTGGTATCGGTGGGATTCTGTCAGTAGGTGGTCCCATCGAACTCAAAGGTCGCAATGAACTCCAAAAATAAATATATGAAAGTAGGAGTGATGACCTAGAGTTTCTGGAGGAGATGTGTATGGCCAAGGAGCTCCTCAATCTTCTCCCAGAATTAAAGGTGTTGGGGAATGCTAACGTCAAGAAATAGGCTGCTCAACTGGATAGTGCGGCATGAAAATCATTGAAATCTATCTATCATAGGATGAACCTTAGGAAATATCAGGCATGGATGCAGCTGAGGGTGGGGAACTAGTGGTATGGGCTGAGTTGGATCCATTGGTGCTGAGGTATAAGGTTCAGTTTTACTAGTAGTAGGTGGAGTTGTGGATACCTGAGCTACCTCTGAGGACGGGCCAACAGAGGATGGAGGTATCCACGCATTCTGGTCCACCGTTGTCACAGAGGGTGGTGCCATAGGGGTGGATCCAGAAGACGTAACAATAGCACCGGAGCTTGCAGTCACTGTGGAAGGTGTGGGAGTAGTCATAGTGGGAGTAATGGGGGCAAGTAGGGGTGGCACAGAATCAACTGGAATGATGGATGTCACTGATGGAGGGGCCATCAGAAGAGGAGGTAGCAAGGCCAATTCTAGGGGGATGGAAAACTGGGAAATATAACGTGGGACACTTGGAATATCGAAGAGGAATCTGAAGGAAAGGGGGATTCTCATCCTCAGTAGTGGAAGAGGTACAGTTCCCAGTCATGGGAGCATCACCTACCATAGCTGAAATAAAAGAAAAGAAAAAATAATAAAATAATAAAAAGAAGAAAGAAAGAAAATGTGAGAAAACCTAAAATAAAGTAGAACATTGTGTGTAAAGAATGTACTCTTTTTTCATAGATTCCTCTACAGGGATGTAGGACAAGATGTGTTCCAAACATACACGTCGTGTGTGATGACATGGGAAGGGGTTGTGTGCTATAGGACACGGGATGGTTCTTAATGGGAATGGTAAGGAACGATACACAATGTGTACCGAACATACACACCATGTTTTTTTTTGAAAATATGAAAATGTGGCTGTGTGGCTGTGTGGCTGTGTACAAGATATACATGGCGTGTGTTCTTTTTACACCATGTGTAGTGCGCAAAGGACCTGAACAGTTTCCCGATTCAAATCCACCCTAAACACCTATGAAAATTTGAAATAGAGGGTGAAGAATGGTGTACCTAGAGTGAGGATAAAAATGTGGAATAAATCAAGACCAAAAACATTGAAAATTGGTGGATTGGTGTGGGGGGAGGTGGATGACATGGGGGAGAAGAAAATGGGGAGTAGGGTGGGTCACGCAACACAGGCTCAGGTCGGGTAGCGCCCCAACCTTTATACCAGAAGTACACAGAGTGTCATAGAGTGTATATGCAGTGTAGATTTTTTTGTTTACAATATTGGAAAATTAGTTATAGAAAAAATTATTATTCATAAAAGAAAAATAATTTAATCAAAAATAATCCTATACACATAGTGTATCAAAGGATGACACGTCGTGTGTTCTAAAATTTGAAAAAGAGAACTATAACCTTTGGTCGGGTTCTTGGGGTATGATTTAAACTGGTGATCGGCCATTCTAAACGTAAGCCCTCAACTACTGGAGAAAAGGTTGTAGTGATGCAAATTTTTTGGTATTTTGAATAATTAAATTATAAATGAAGTTCTACACAAGATGAAGAAAACACACTATGTGTGGTTTTACTTTGAATAAAAGGGATGAATCAGGGAGATTATCCGAGTTCAAAACTGGGTCTTTTGAATCTAGGACCGAGACTCTGCCAATCTTCCACCTTCACCGACATGTATTCTATTATTTCAAAAATCGGTTAAATTATTAATGAAAACATGTCACACACAATGTATATCGAAATGATCGATGTGTGGTTTTTTTAATATGAAAAATGATGGAACTAGGCTGATTGTCAAGATTCGAACCTGGGTATTTTGGATCCGGTTTACGACCCTAGAAAACTGGTCCATCCCCATCCTGGGTTTTTTTTTATGTAGAAAAAATTATATTTTATTTTGAAAAGTACCACACACACCATTTAATTAAACACAGGTTAAAAAGGATGAACCCGGTACCGAAGGCAGGTATGGAGTGATTCGAACTAGCGATGACTCAGATACATTATGGTGACCTTACCATTGGAACATGCATCATTATTGTATATTAATTTAATTAATATATACTTATACTATTAGTTATATTAAAATATATATTAAAAAGTAAAATACATGCTTTGTGAAAAGGTGATATACTGTGTTTAGTCTCTAGGTTGCCTCCCAGGAAGCACCTTTGTTTTATGTATTTGAATCGACCTTACCTTAGAATCTTTCTACTTGAATTGTATGGTAGGGATTATTCCCTCCATGTCCTCCATGTGAAAATAGGGATTCAGACGCTTCCCATTCGCATTAAATGTTTGACAGTCGGCTCCAAAAATTTCCACCGCACTATGGTGGAAAACCTCGATCACTTGGAAAGGTCCCGACCACTGGGACTTTAATTTACATAGAAACAATCTCAAACAAAATTAAATAATAGTACCTAATCACTAGGATGTAATTATTTTAGAGATATCATGTGGTAATGGACCACCTTTGTCTTCTCTTTATATAGACTAGAATTCTGATATGCCTCCCACTAAATCTCATTAGGTCCCGTCAGTTGAAACTTGCACTTCTCTTCTGCAGCTTTTAGATTATAGTTCAAATCCTTCACAACCCAATAGGATTTATGCTCAAGTTCCACTAGAAAATGATAGTTCATTCCATGAATCAACTGGAATGGGGACATACCCATAGGTTTTTTGAAGGCGGTATTGTATGCCCACAAGGCATCATTAAGTTTCTTGGACCAGTCCTTCCTTGAGGCTCCCAATATCTTCTCCAGGATCTTCTTTAATTCTCTGTTTGATAATTACACCTATCCACTATATTAGGGATGATAAGGTGTCCCTATATTATACCTCACAACATACTTCATAATCACATTCCACATCAATGCATTGTCAAAATGTGTCCCTCTATCACTTATCAAAGCCCATGGAACACCAAACCGGCAGAAAATATTTTTCTTCAAGAAGGCCATGATGACCTTTGATATGTTGTGTGTTGTGGCTATAGCTTAAACCCATTTTGATACATAATCCACAAAAACGATTATGTAATAGTTTCCAAATGATGGGGGAAAGGGGCCCATGAAATCAATACACCATATGTCGAAGACCTTGACCTCAAGGATAGGTTGTTGAGGCATTTATGATTGTTTCTCCATGTCACCTGTCTATTGAAACCTATCACAGCATGCCACAAAATACCAGGTTTCATTGTTCATGGTAGGACATAAAAATCCTTATTGGATAATTTTTGTTATCATTCGATCTGGCCCGTGATGTCACCCAACTGGAGAAGAATGAAAAAACTACAGAATTCCTTGAATCTCTGTTTCTGGGATGAAGTGGCAGATTATCCTGTCTCCACATGGGGGGAAGATCAGTGGGTCTTCCCAGAAATATCTTTTCACTTTAGACAAGAATCATTTATTTTTTTGGAATGAAAGATCGGGGTGAATGACTCATGTATCCAAGTTATTGGCTATGTAAGCATACCATGGATGAGGTGTAACTCCAACTGATAAAATATTCTCATTCAGGAAGTCCTCCTTGATTTCCCTATCATATTCTATTTCCAAATTAGGAAATTCTAATCTGGATAGATGATCAGTAACAACGTTCTCATTTCCCTTCTTGTCACGGATCTTTAAGTCAAATTCTTGGAGGATAAGCACCCAACGGATGAGTTGAGATTTTTCATCCTTCTTGTTTAGAAAATATTTAAGTGATTCATGGTCAGTGCATACAATAACATTGGATAACAGTAAATAAGAGTGAAACCTATCAAATGAAAAAACCACTACTAGCGTTTCATTCTCCATGGTAGTGTAGTTAATTTTTTCTTCATTGAGGGCTCTTATGGAATAGTAGATTGGCCTAAAGATTCGATTTAGCTGATTCCCAAGAACAGATCCCACAGTATAATCACTTGCATCACTCCTAATCTCAAATTATTCCTCCCAATTCAGGGAAATCATGATTGGGGATTCTACCAATTTTTTCTTCAGAAGATGGAAGTCTAGATTGCATGTTTCGTCAAATTCAAAGATAGCATATTTTGAAAGAAGACTTGTTAGTGGTTGATCTATCTTTGAAAAGTCATGAACGAATCTTCTGTAAAAAAATTCATGCCCAATAAATCCCTGGATTTCCTAGAAAGAAGTTGGGATAAGAATTTGTGATATGACTTCAATTTTGGCTGGGTCAACTTCAATTTCATGCATAGAAATCTGGTGGCCTAAGATGGTGACATTTTTTTCCATAAAGTGTCACTTCTATGAGTTTAAAACCAAATTGTTGTGCATAAACAATTCCAGTAGCAATTCCAAATTTCTTAAGAAAGTATTTAATGATTTTCCATACATCAAAAAATCATCCCTAAAGAATTATAGAATCTATTCGAACATATCATGGAATATTTCCAACCTACATTGCTGAAAGTTGGATGGAGCATTGCACTTGAAAAAAGACACCCTTCAATAGGAAAAAGTTCTATATGGGTATGTGAAGGTTCTTTTCTCTTGGTCTTTAGGATCAATTGAAATTTGGTTATATCCAGAGTAACCATCCAGAAAGCAATAGAATTCATGACCTGTTAATCGCTCAAGCATTTGATCCATGAAAGGGAGTGGGAAGTGATATTTTCATGTGGCATCATTAATTTTTCTGTAATCCACACATAATCTCCATCCTGTGACTGTTTTTGTTGGTGTATGTTCATTTTTATCATTCGTGGTCATAGTGATACCCCCCTTTTGGGTACCACTTGCAAAGGACTTACCCATGGTTTGTCGGAGATTGGGTAGATGATTACCGTATCCAAAAGATTGATCACCTATTTATTTAATACCTTATTCATGGGAGAATTTATCCATCTCTAGGGTTTATAAGGGGGATTGGATCCTTCTTCAATTTTCACCTTGTGTATGAAATGGTTGGTCTAATCCCTTTAAGATCATCTACTATCCACCCAATAGCTTGTTTTCTTCATTTAAGAACTTTTAAAAGTGAATGTTCTTTCTCTTGTGAGAGATATTCATTAAATATAACTATAAGTTTGTTCTTATTTCCCAAGTAACCATATTTCAAAGATTATGGGAGATTTTTGAGTTCATGCTGTGGGGATTTTAGAACTGAGGTCACTATTGGTTCCAGCTCAGCCCACTCGAGAATATCTAGAACAATTTCATGTTTCCAATAATGAATACCCTTACTGATGATTAATTACAACTATTTTGGTTCATAATATTGATAGATGTCATTTATGAATGATTCATCAGTGATAGAACAACATTCAATGTCATCTTCCATGTGGCCCAAGTGATTGTTCACAAAGTCTAGGCATAGCAGTCCTTGTTATCCATCAGTGATACTTGCTTAACTACTTTGAGGACATTATAAGATACATTTTCATCTCCCACTCTGAAGATCAATTCTCCATGATTAACATTGATCAAAACTTTCTTAGTATCCACGAAGGGTCTTCCAAGAATGATAGGTGCCACTTGATCTTACTCCATGTCAAGGATGATAAAATCCACATGAAGAATCAAACTTCACACTTTTACGAGCACATCCTCAAGTATCCCTTTAGGATATATAATGGATCAATCTGTGAGTTGTAGTGCCACTCAAGTTGGTTGTAAATAATTCATCCCCAGATTCTTAAATATTCCATAGGGCATAAGATTTACACTATCCACCAAGTCACATAGATCTTTCCAAAACTCACAAGATCCAATTGTGCAAGTAATTGTAAAACTACCTAGATCTTGGAGCTTTAGAAGAAGAGAGTTTTGAAACACTGCTAAAAATTCCTTGGTGAGAGGAATTGTTCCCAAATCCTCCACATTCCTCTTATTTTAGAGTATTTCCTTCATAAAATTTATATATGTTTTAATTTGAGTTAATTCCTCTATGAAAGGAATGTTGATGTGAAGTTTTCAGAATACCTCCATGAATTTCCCGAACTGTTGATCCATCTTCCTTTCCTTCATTCATGTGAGGAATAATAAGGGGTTTCATAAGGTTTTAACACTTCTTTTACCTTACCATGTGTATCCTCCTTCTCTTTTGATAGGACTTGGAATGAGTGGGACTCCTAGATCTCAGCTTCATGATTCGAAGAGGGTGTAGCTGGAACTAGATTTTAACCTTGATTTGTAGTTGTTTTCTAGGGTAGCTCCTTCCCACTTCATAAAGTGATAGAATTGGCCTCCTCCCATTGGTTCTCCTTAGTGTTACCTGGTAGTGTACCAGGTTTCCTTGATGAGAGTTTATTGGAATGTTTTCCAATCTGATTATCAAGGATCTGAATAGGTTCCTCCTGATTTTGAAATCTTATTTCGGTATTTGTTATAAATTTTGACATTATTTCTTCTAGATTTGATGGGTGTTCCTACTAAGGTTGTTGGGAATCAAGAGGAGGTTGTGGGTATCTTGCTGGATTTTTTGGATGAGGGTTTTGATACCGTTTCTATTTCAAAGTTCCTTGCTACTTTATTCTTGGATATGGATTTTTATATTGTTATTGACCATAACCGGTTGACCTTTGGGGGTGGGGTTGAGAATTTCATTGTTTTTTTTCCAACCCATGTTTGATTTATCTTGAAAAGTTGGGTTTTGGTATTGAGGGAAAATATTTGGCCCTCGATTCTTAGAAACATAGCTTGCCTCACTTTTCAATGCACTAACACTTGTCCCTGAGCATTCACCCATGACATGATTTTCACCACATTATCTGCTTGCTAGGTGATTCATCGCTTGAGCTTGAGATTCATTTTTTAGATTTAATACTTCAATTTTCTTGGACATTGCATTGAGTTGAGAAGAAACCATCATTGTGGAATCAGGGTTATGCATGCCCCGATTTTGAGTACCTCACTCTGAGTGGCATCAGAATCTATTTGCAGACATATCTTCTAGAAATTCAAAGAGTTCCTCTGGGGATTTCCTCATCACCGTGCCTCCTGAAGCTACATCCACCACTAATTTGGTGTTTTTCATAAGTCTTCTATAGAATTTTTGGACTTTCATCTAAAATGGAAGGCCATGATGAGGTAACTTCCTCAAAATTTCTTTAAAATGATCTCATGATTCGTACAAAGATTCTGAATCATGCTGCTGAAGGTTGTGAATTTTATTCCACAACGTCACCATCTTGGAGGGTGGGAAATACTTTGATAGAAATGATCAGACCAATGCCTCCCAGGTGGGAATAGAAATTTGAGGTAGTCCTTTAATGCATTCCTTCACTTTATCCCTTAATGAGAAGGGGAATATGCAAAGATGAATAACTTACTTGGACACCCCATTGTAGTGGAAGGTGTCACATGTTTACAAAAAATTGGAGATATGAGAGTTGGGATCTTCACATAGTAATCCTACAAATTTTACTGTGTTTTGGATGAGCTTCATGATAGCTGAATTGATATCAAAATATTGGGTCTACATTAGTGGTCTAACAATACCAATATCTACTCCATGGATAGAAGGAAGATCGTACTCCATTTCGGTACGACGTGGGGGTAGTTGTTCTTGATGAGGTGGAAGAGCAAATTGCTGATAAAAATAAAAATAAGGCCCCTGGCCTGGATGCAGGTACGACAACCACTCTGGTGGGAACTGCTGGGGTTGTTTTGGGCCATGACCTAGAACAAATGAGCCAGTTGCTATTTCTAATTCTGTGGTATGAACTCCAAGATGTTTACTAGTGGAAGTTGGATCTGCTCATCCTCAGTAAGTAGTTGTTGGTTCTGATTGTCCTCAGGTATAGACTACTATCCAATGGCTTGTACAACAGTTGGGTCTCCTTCTTCCATGTTCTCCATGGGTTTGTTTTAGTTGTGATCGCCCATAAATGCTTGACGTCACCTCAGGATCATTCGTTTGATCTCTAGATCAATCGGAAGGACTTCCGATGAATCGATACTCTTGGAATGGGTAATTCACCCACTCATGCACCTCTGATTCTCTACACAACACTAAACAACACACCAAGCCTAAAATAGGAATACTAAAATAATGTAAAACATAAATTTTATTTAAGAACATAATTTTTTTAGAATTTTTTATTTTTATTTTCACATTAATTAATACAAACTGATTAATCAAAACATCGTTAACTTGTCATATCCCAAGCAATGTCACCATAATTTGTATCGTTTCAGTCGAAGTGTTACTTTTGACAATCCAAATTGAAATACCCAAACTCAATACTAGTATACTACAAGTATGGGATCGATCCACATGGAGAGGAAGTTGTTGTATTTTGTTTCTCTAGTTTGTAATTAACTAGGTGAAGTTTAATGAATTTTAGAGTTGATGTTTTTATGTTTCAATGAAAGAGTAATTAAAATTTCAAATTCTTGATAAATTTCTTTTATGGATAAAGAAAAACACAAAAATTTTATTATGATGAAAAATGGGAAGAATGAGTTGGGACTATGGAGTTTTAAGGTAATTAATAAATCAATTTTATTATGAGGTTTTGTTTTTCATGATAACTAGAATCTTTGGGTTTTAGATATAACAGAACCCCCTTGGTCTGGTGAATTTTATTTGGATTAGTACAAACCAATTTCTTGGTCTGTAATTTGGTTTCTATTAATTTTGTTAATTGTAACCCATTTTGGGATGATAAGTCCACCCAATGATCATGGATTTTATTAATTGTAATTCCTTATAATATCCCTTGAAATCCCATTCTTGGTTTGATGTAGGGATTCTAGTGATATTTAGAAATACTTTTTGAGGGATTATGAGATAAATATAAATAACAAGATTACAATATAACATTTTATAAACAGCAAACCATAACCATCAACAACCCCAAAACATAGAATAATTAGCTACACATGAAGTAGCTAGTGATTAATAGACTTGTGATACCTAAGTCAAACATCTCACAAACTTTGGATTGAAGATCATTGGGAAAGTAGCGACATCACCTCCTCTCTTCTCTTATCTCCTTCTTCTCTTGTTGGGCATCTCTGGAATTGTCCCCTTTTTAGCTGAATGTGATTCCAAAATCAAGAGGACCTTCCATAATATTTATAATATTTGGAAATACACAGTGTGTAATCAAAAGTACATGGTGTGTACTCAAGTCAACCTAACTTGGTCCATCTTTTTCTGCCAGTGGGTGAAATATCGCGCTGCCCTTGACATTGAATGTGGCGTCTCCCGGTTGGTGGTGGTACATAGTGTATAACGTCTCCCCACATGGCGTGTAAACTAAATCTTCATCCACCAATCGCTTCTAGAAGGGGGAACACAACGTGTACATTGTAATCCCATGGTGTGTAATATCTGGATGATAACATGGGTGTTTAATGGATCCTGCCGATCTTTGTACGGGTCAATAGTACACGGCATGTGTAATAAGTACATGTAGTGTATATTTAATTTTTTGTTTTGACCCTTCCCTATTTGTTTCTTAGACTATAGAATACCTAAAATTTACCATGATTACCGAATTGATTCATTTTATCTAGAAATAAACACATATATCTAGTGAAAACATGTTTTTATATTCAATAGAATGTATGAAAAGGTGTACACAATTCGGGAACATCAGGAACCCCCACCATCTCAGTATCCATAAATTCCACTAACAGCTCAGCCAACAAGGAAAGAAGGGGATCCATACTTTGACTACCCCTCAAATAACCCCGCTCACTAACAAAAGCTAGATGTTGGCCACCCCTATCTGAAAACTTAATTCTCCTCCAGAAGTAGTCGATGATATCATGCATGAAAAGAAACTAATCGATGCCAAGGATGACATCGTATGGCTGCATCTGTAGCAAGAAGAGATCCCCACTAGACTAAACAACCCCAACATCAGTCTACATCCCTAGAAAACATCAAACAGGTTGGTCTAACCTTTTATTTGTGTACTCAATAGGGGAACATAAATCCTCTATATTTATAATTATAAAGCTTGGGCTAGACCGAGCACAACAAAGGAGTGTGAATCTTCTGAATCAAACAAGGAACAAATAGGAGTACTGAACAAACTGATCATACCTCGAATGATCTATGGCCCCACTTGAACTGCTACCTCTATGGTGTGCAACTGACTAAACCTAGCTCCTTTTCCCCTCTATTGTTGACTGTCTCCCAGACCATGCCTGATTAAAGGTCCCTAAGGAACACCCTGAGGTCAGCCTTTACCTGCTCTATCTCCCCTTTGTGGAGTAAGAGTCTGTTGTCTCTACTGCTGTATTGGCCTAGCTGAAAACTATTACAGAGGTGGTATTTGAACCTTCCCACCTCCACTATACTAATATTGAATTGGGAACTGACTATGAAGGTTCTCACCACCTCCACAAGTGAAACACCTTGGTCCCAATCCTATGAGGAAAGATCAAGAACTGGAATGTTAAAATTGAAGCTACTGAGGTCGACTCCCCCCTGGCTGAAACCTCAAAGCCCTGGCACCTGATACCTTCTCCTGGAATCCTTCCCCTTTAATGAACTAGGCTAGCTCCCCTCTCATGGTATACCTCCTCATGAGTGTATCCTCTCAAACACTTTTTCCTTATTTTGTACCTCTAGGTACGCCAGCAAGGTAAAGGGAGTAACCACATACTTGAGAGAGGGATTAAGTGACTCCTCTAGGCATCTTTCCCAAGACTCCTCATCTAAAAAGAGATCTGGAGAAAATTTAAGGAGATCCTTGAACTTGATCCCCAGTTATTATACCGACATACTCCCCTATTGGAAGGAGAGTAGCTCATGTCTCTTCTCAACCTTCATTATCAAAGAAAAGAATTCTACCCAGAATGCCTCAAAATTGACCCACATAACTTCATCCTCCTTCTTATCTCCCACATCTAGTGTCCACCACTGACGCGTAGCTCCCCTCATCTGACTAACTACCAATGTAACCCAGTACACCGTCAGATCTCAGCTCAGTATGAAGGTGATATTGAGCTCCTCAATCCATCTCTCTATCTCCATGTTCGAGACACTAACCTCATACTTTCCTAAAGTCTGTCGCTGGAAATCATGAAGCATATTCTTCCACTGATTTTCCTCCTACTCTGGATCAACCCTCCACTGATCATCCGGATTATCTTGCTAGGCCTCCACTACATGATTCTCTCATGTATGATGACTGAGTTCCATATCTAAAAGGTAAATAAGGAACTCCTAATCCCGAGTAGTATGAAATTTATTTAGGATTCATTTTAACACTTTATTTATTTTAATTTCCCCAAAACACCCAAAATAAAGAAGAAAAAAAGTAATCATGATGCATGTACCTTTCTTATGGTCTCTGCCCGGAAAACAGTATAGCCTCACATGGTCATTCGGTAAGCTCAAATTCCCTACTTCAGATCATAGGCCCCCCCTAAAATTCCCTATCTTAGTCAGTCTTCCCTTGCCTATGTCATGTACCAAGATCACTTGGCATTATTTCCCTACCAACCCATGAAATCCTCATTTTTCCTAACTCTATACATCATCCTATCTCTCAACCATAACCTTTGATGCCATTTTTTCATGAACCCCTCCCTCCAAAGATGCACCTCCTGAGTTGGAAATGGAGAAAGGAAGTTAATGACCCTCGAGTCCCACCTCTAGTAGGCCCTGAGATGGAGACCAGCACCAAGAGTATAGAAATATCCCAACATGAGAGGTATTACCCTTTTATAGTAACCAATATTGGGAGATAAAATTTATCAACCTCAAAAAAACTCCAAGACATATATATAAAAGAATCCAAAATCCATCCCACATGCATGTTTACAGTAAAACTGTAATAAATACAATGAAATAATCCAATGTAAATACCAAAAGAACAAAGCTATACAGCGACATAGATAATATCCTGATGCCTAAGCTAGTAAGGTCCACAAAGATCTATGTAATCTCCCTAGAAACCTAAAAAAAGTTTTATATACATAGGGTGAACATGAAAATATACTATGTAGGAAAATCCAAAGTCACTTGTGCACATGTGGGAGAAGCATACTAATGCCCCTATAAGAAAAATAGCAGAAACTCAAAGAACCTAATAAGGTATACTATCCACCCCAACCACACAAAGGTATGCTCACAAAATAATGCAAGTAAAGATAAGTAAAGCAGTATGGACATCGGTATTTAGGTACCCCGCACCACTTCCCACTGGTTAAATGCTCATCCCAAATGAAAAACATTCTGATGCTACCACACTCTTCCACAAGTCCCACTGTCACAAAATTCCCACACACACCTGGGCCACAACCACCTGACATCCTTCCCATAGACACCTCATCTACAAAACCACAACCTCATCCAGAAGACACCTGAGAAAGTACAACATATCTCATCTCGAAGAAACCTAGGAAGCAGACCTTGTCCACTGACACCTGAGACTCACAACCGCACCATAACATACCCAATGATTCATGGGCCACCAATCCATGGAATAGGGAGTAGAGAATATCCAATAACCATCCATCCATCCTCCCACCGAGATGTTAGGAAAAACACCCCCATAACAATGGGGGTGTTCAACACATAGTGCTCAACATAGGTGGGGTTTGTATAGAAATCACAATTAAATACATTTATATATAGGTACTAAACACTCAGCCCAACCTATGGGTTTTCAAAACAACAACCAGCCCACACCAAAACAACCCTTGCTTCCAACCCTACATGCACATATCATCACAAACAACGTTCACTTCTTTAAGTTGATAAATGAACGCCGCTTCACTACAGAACACAAATTGAAACATACCCCCAACTAATTAATTTAACAAGATTTCATTTTTCATTATCAATTTATTTATTTATTTATTCCATCCCTACTCAGGAAACTACCTAACACAGCACACCACAAGTAACATCATAACCCACACACACTTCACAAAGTCCTTGGAAACTCTGGGAAAAAGGCCCATGAAAGGTAACACCATCCTTATTCAAAATTATCTCTCCTAAACCATTCTTAGTATCCCCACTACACGAAAATCACCACATCCATTAAAAAAAACACAACCTGCTTATAGTCCCACTGCACACTCCCTTTTCTTGAACACCCCTCCAACTATTGCCACTATAATTCTTCAAAGTCATGCCACTTTGTCCTTTATCTCTACAAGTAACCCCCCCCCAACACACTTCATCACAACCACACTTGGTAGCCTCACTGCATAAAAACACCACACCCAGTACACCCAGTAACATAAACATAACACAACCCATACCTGAAGCCCAGCTTCCCAACCACTTCCCACATGCAGTCCCACTGCATAACAAGTTCATCCATTCCACATTAAATCAAACTCCTAGCCTGAGATTCCATTATACCATTTGTAACACCCCATACTCATAGACACACTATTAGCCACAACACCACATGACCAACATGAAACACAAGGTTGACAGAAACATACACAACACATAGCCACACCAAATTGTAAGGCATATTCAGATTTAAAAACCCTTGTTCTTTAATTACACTTTGATAATTCAGGGGTGATCACAAAACAATTTTAATCCTGGGGCATCTATATATTTAACTAGGTGTACATGGTTAATCAATTTCATAATTTTCGCCATTCAACAAGAAAACAACAACAAATATTAACAGGTCATATAAGTGTGTAAACAGAGGCCACCAACAACCATGATTTTCAGAAGGCATAAAACCCTTACAAAACACAACATGGATCAAGGATAACATATAAAACAAGTGATCATCATCATCATCTTCCCAGACCCTCATTTATTACTTCTTATTGCCTTCATTAAATTTGGATCCAACTATGTTCACAAGGGGACTTCAGTACACCCACACCACATGATACAAAAATAAATGAGAGATGAAGGAATTAATACCTGGAATAATAGAAGATCAATAATTCCTTCTTGTGAAAAAAATAGGGGGTCTCACAAGTAGCAGGAACGACTCCAAGGAAAATTGAATCCACAACTACAACATAGATGTGACTTCTTAGGGAAGAAAGGTTATGGGTGCATGAAGAGGAAACTGAAGGGTTTAAAGGAAGATATGATCTCAAATTTAGAAAATCTAGATCCTATATCAACATAAGGGTTAAAAAGAAGAGAGGATCTCACCTTTAGAAAATACAGATCCTATATCAATGGAAGGGAAACGGTTTCAAGAGACATTAAGGTAGGATCATGGTCAAGACTACACGGTTTGATTATTTCAAAGTCTCTAAAGCATTAGGATAGTAAAAATATAATTAATATCTTTTGAAATACCTTTATAAATGCTCAAACAAGCCTTTAAACTTGATTTATGTCAAATAAAACATAAGAGGGTTGGAACTGAAAAAACTGGAAATGAATCACTGATGGGTGAGTCACCGACCCGAGTCATCGATAGTGAGTCACTGACACCTAACTCGCCAATGGATGAGCCACTGATGTCACTCACTGACAGTGAGTCACCAACACCTGAATCACTGATGCCCAACCTTCCGACACCTCAACTTACCGACGCCCTGACTCACCGACACCTCGAGCTATCAACACTCAGACTCGTCGACACCCTGACTCACCGACATCCCAACCTACCGACACCCCGACCTACTGACACTGAGCAACCAATTATGAGCTACCAACACTGAGTCACAAATGAGTCCTACCGACGTGATCCACCGACATGAGTTACCGACGCCTGACTCATTGATGGAAAACTAGGAAATTTGGAAAACTCTTGAAATGAGCTACCATTGCCTCCCAGAACACCCCAAACACTGGATTTTTACAAAGTAATAGACTGGGGAGGTCTGAGACATTAAATTATATCATAGTATAAGTAAATGAATATTTTAAAAATTATTAATTAAGTGTTGGTATTTTTGTAAGTCATAAATATTTAATTATAATTTTATGACTAATTTAATAATTTAAAAGAAAATTTATTTTCACAAAATTTAGTCATAAATTATTTTTTTATGTATTATGATTATAACATTATTTTATGAGACCTTAGTTAATTTTTAAATGTGATATAAAATCAGTTATAATTTAAAATCTCTATTTTTTGAGTAAATTATGATTTTAATTAAAAACTAAATTTATCATATTTAGAAAATTATTTTCATAAAATGGAGTTCATTTTTTAATTCTAAACATTTAAAAATGGTTAGGGTGAATTTTTGGGATTTTTATGAAATACATGAATTTTTGGTGAATTGTAAAAGATATTAATTTACGGTATTTATAAATTATAAGTTATATACACTATTAACTGATTTATGGATGATGTAATAACCATTTGTTCTAAATAACATGGTATAATTACTTTATTTAGTATAAAAATGAACATTATTTCTTATCTTTAGAAAAATAAAAAACTGATAAATTAAATAATGAGAAAACACCCCTCTTCTCCACTATAAATACCACACCTCACCACCTCTTCTCCTCGTACCTCTAAAACCTTGAGTTTTATCCAAATTATACTAAAATATCCTCCCAATACCCTTCCCCATTTCCAGGATCTTTTGGTCTGAATAAAATACCAAAACCAATCCCCTAAGTAGGTTCTCAATAAAAAGGAATTAAGACGTAAACCCTCTTCCTTTTCTTTTAATTTATTTTCAACTTCCTTTATTTTATTTTTCTCTCCTCAACTCCCCTCATCCAAATGTTATGATAACTCCATTACCTTAAATATAATGTAATTATTTTATGATAATTTAATAATTAATTATCATCTCTCTTTCCCCATACTTTTATACTAAAAATGAAAACATCATCGTGATGTGTTAATTTATCACATTCAAGGGCGATGATGTTTTCAATTTCCAATACCATCTTCAAGGATGATCATAAAATTATTTTTATGGTTGAAAAAGATTATAATATATTTATTATATATTATTTAATGTTCTTTAATTATTTTTTACACATTATATTAATTTATAAAACAAAATGAGTTCGTTGTGATCAAAAACTGCCAAAATAAACCCAAATGATAATTATTAACTATTTATCTAATGAGTCATCATAATTCTATAAAAAATGATATATGAGGCCAATTTAACCTATATAAGATCATTAATAACATATAAGTTCAATTATGGATAATTACCCCCACTTTATGTGACCTTTTTGTACATGTATACAAGTAAACTGATCATGAAAACCAAGGAAACCAACACTCACAAACGATGAAATTGAAACTCTCAACCCATAGAAAAGGCCATAAATTAAGTTAATAAAATAAATTTATAAATTTATATGGCCTTATTAACTAATTAATCTAATTTTATTATCCAATTAATTAAGATCAAGTGAAGAACACTTTCAGACTTACGGTAAGAGATTCTACCCGAACCTCCATTATTCCTTCGGGTTATTCTTTCTCTCTTTTAAACCAAAATAAATTCTCATTTATTTTTATGTACATATTATAAATGGTGTTTATATATTATAAAATCATGTATCAATATCCATTCATCCTTATTTTCCAATTATATACATGTTTTTGAAAGGTTCCCTACTTGATTCTTCCCGATAAGCTAGCCCGATTTTAGGGAACTTTCCAAATTCTTACCCATTTTCAAGTGTGCTCCATAATCTGTTTTAATACACCATTATTTTTTATAAAATCACTCATTTTAAAATAAAACACTAACTTGGTTCAATTATGTCTTTATACAAACATTTATACCTTTTCAATTTTTTATTAATCTTGAATGTTTTCCCTGAAACCGTACTAAAATGTTTTATTTTTAAAGTTTCTTAAACACTCTTTTCAATTAAGCTTGACATTTATTATCATGATATATGCCTATATTCCTTTATGAATGTTATTGTATGATTAAAATCCATAATTTAATTGATAACACTATCATATTACCTTTTGATATGCCTTTTGACAAAATTATGATACCCAATTCTTTCCATGGGTAACCCTTATGTTTATGTTTGATTCCTTATGTATGATTATTCATGTGGAACACATATTCATGAACATGTTATGATGGGTGATCCCAGATAATTCTATAATGAATTATGTAATTTTTAGTCTCATGATACGTTATGTGCAATGGTCTTAGTGGTTAGCCTTGACTTGTGATTCATGTGCAACGGTCATGGTGGTTAGCCTTCACTCAGGCTCCTTTATGTGCAACGATCCTTGAATCATGTTAAACTCATGTTTTATGTTGCTTCCACATTAACATTAATCTTTGATTTTATGATCCCATGTTATGATTCCTTATGTTAAATCATATTCCATTCTTTTTATATCATTATGACATGCCTTCTAACCGATGTGTTAAGCTTTATTTTAATGTTTATTCCCTTACTGAGATTTTTAACTCATCCCTTTATTCATGTTATCCCCAGGTTATTCTATACAGATATAAGGGCTCAAAGAAAGTTAAAAGCTGATAATGGATGATAAATAAAGAAATGTTTTATTTAGTCTTGTGTTTTCTATTTTATGTACCTAGTCTTCCAAAACACTATACTTCGCAATATTTGGATTATAATATGATGTTTAAATGTGCTTAAAATCATGTAATGATATGTGTAAAAGGTTAGGGTTGTATATTTCTCAAACCCTCAGGACTTCCATTGAAATTTAAAACACGTCAAGAAACATCATGTTTGGACATTCAAACCCTTAAAACCTCATTGTGATTTCCATATTTCAAAACTGTATGTCCGCTAATGGAGAAAAATTCAAACTCCCACTATAATTCTCAACAATTCAGACCCAAGTTATTACATTTTTGTTATGAAATAACATGGAAAATTTCATACCAAGAACAAGGAGTGTTGAGAAAATAACATGGTTCAATATTGAGAATGTTATTTTTTTTCAATATCAAATAAAAATAAAATATAAACACTTATTGGAACTAACTTGAGCACTCAACACTCATTCAGAATTTGAAAGTGGCAACTTACTGTGCGGCGATCCAGAGTAAGCTGAAGAAGGATAGCCATGGAGAGTGTTAGGAATGGGAGCACTACTGGAAAAACGACCTATACCCACGGTTTTGGGAACTGTGGGCTGGAACGGCATCGGTATAGGGGTATCAACCTATACCCATAGTTTTGGAGAACTGTGGGTATAGGGGGGGTCAAAGTGTGCACTGCGGTAGACCCCATGGTTTTCAAACCGTGGGGTATTTAAATTCAAAAAAATTGCAGGAGCTGGGATTCGAACCCACACTCCGGCGGTGCCTCACAGCTGCGCACCACCGAAGGACCAATCAGGCTGCAAATTTGTTTGATATATATCCACAAATCAACGTATATATATTAATTTAATCCACTTAAAATAGAAAAAAGCATGATCTAGGACTCAAACCCGCGTCTCACGCTGGTCTTCACCTCCGCGTGCCACCAAGTAACTAACCAGGCTGTGAATTCATTTTGATATATATTTAAACATCAACGTATATATATTAATTTAATCTTTATCAGGTATTTAAATTCAAAAATGCAGACCACGGGATTCAAACCTGAGTCTAAGGGCCACGCCTCCACCATAGACCAACCGAGCTAAGGAAATTCTGTGTATCTAAATTTATATTTATATAAATATATTAAAATACACCGTGAAAAAATATATTCCTGCCAAATTTTTTTCTTTTCCCACCTAATTTTCATTCCCCTCCATAAGATATACCCGCGGTTCTCCAGAACCTTGGGTATAGGTCTTTAAAAAAACCCCCAATACCCACGGTTTTGAAGAACTATCGGTATAGGTCTTCAGAAAGTACCCTATACCCACGGTTCTTGAGAACCGTGGGTATAGGTTAACGTACTATCCCTATACCCACGGTTTTTCAAAACCATGGGTATAGACCTATTTTCCCGTAGTGGATCATAGACCTAGAGATTCTATTTCATTCATCGGAGAAAAAAATAGGGAATGAGTGGGAAATTTTCAAGGAGATTGTGATACTATTGAAGAGAGTTAGGAAAGTTAGCCTCTTGAACGAAGCCCTAAAAGCTTGTGGGGCCACTCCCAATATGTGGTAGATATTTTACAGGGGAGGAAGTCATTGAAGGTGTAAATTAACCCTGATGGATGCAAGAGAGCTCTTCCATGGTGGGTATCCAACACGGTGGATAGCAACCGGTGGAGGATTTCTCAAGGTTAGCTGAACTACCCACTAACTGGGAGAAAACAGTTTATTATTGGTTCCACTATAAAACGGGATGAAAATACCATTGTTTTTATACTTTGAATCAGTGGCTTAATGTTGTGATACCTTTGATGAGACCCGGAGAGAGAGGAATAAAGAAGAGCCCCATTGTTTCTCTTGTGGATGTATGCCTCAAAGCCGAACCACTTTAAAATTTGTCTTGATCTGTTTTTCTTTGTTTTTGAGTGTTTTTGGTTCTACACACCTCCATTGCACCCCAAAAAGTGGTATCAAAGGAAAGTTGGAGCGAGCGGAGTCAATACGGTGAGGTGGAAGCGAATTTCATAGTGACTGGAAAATTTAAGTTGGTTGGAAAATTTTTTTGAGGCCGGATTCGTGAAGAGAACAACAAGAAGATTCCAACGGTGCAAGCGGCGTTGAAAATGGAGCTAAAACGAAGGAGATAGGCTCGGTCAATTTTTGGTCAAACACGCGGGTGAACAGTAACTTTGTGCCATAGAAGACACTATTGTTCATGCCACTGGAAAAAATTTCAACAAGATTCCAACGGCTACTCTGGTGTACCACATCAACACAACGTCAAGGCCATGTCAGCGGGCGATCTAGACCGTTGAACTTGTTTTGGCCATATCTCAGCCAATCGATTTCCGATTTTGATGATCTAGGAGTCGATTCTAACTATTTCGATCGTTAATGACACAATAGTATAGTTAATTTTGAAAAATTATCACTCTATAAGGTGGTTTAATAAGGGTGTGTCATCGACGGTAGTGATTGCATTTTGCGACAATGATGATGGCTGGTGGCGGAGCACTACCAAGATTTGATATCGATAAGTTATATGGTTGAAACAATTTCAGCTTGTCGAAAAGAACGGTGAAAATTATTTTGGTGTATCAGGGCATGATCAAACCATTGATTGGAGAAAAGTCCAAGACAACCAGTGTCAATGATTGGGAAGAGCTCAAGATGCAGGTCGTCAGCACAATTCGACTGTGTCTGGCGAATGAGGTAAAATACTCAGTGTTGGATGAGACCTCACCGAAAGAGATCTGAAATAAGTTGGAGCAGTGTTATATGGACAAGAATCTCACCAACAAATTATTCATGAAGAATACATTGTACCAGTTGCGCGTGGATGAGAGAACTATTTTGTTGGATCACAACAACAAATTCAACAAGATCCTGACACAGTTATTGGAACTTGGTGTGAAGGATGGAGAGAAAAACAAAGCACTTTTGCTTATGTCATCTCTACCAAGATCATTTGATGATATTATGATTGCATGTCTCATGGAGAAGTAAACATTGAAGTCAGATGAGGTGATGGAGTCACTTCAAGATTCAGAGGCATTCTGAAGACCTACAATGCATTCGGGTGAGAAAATCATGGAGATGCGAGATGATCAATGTGGGAGGAGCTAATATCGGAATTCAGGAGGTAAAAAATGACGGAAAAAATCCAAGAGACTTGATCCTAGTGAAATCACATGTTTCTGGTGCGAGAAAAGGGTCACTATTAAAGTTAATGTGGAGAGCACAAATAGTATGTTGTGGGGAAAGAGAAAGTTGAAGAGAAGGATGTAAACATCACAGAATTATCAATAGATAATAAAATCTATGTGACAACGGGAAGCTCACACTTTGATGGGAGAGTTGAATGGGGAGAAGTTCAGTGTCATTACTGCAAAAGATACGGCCACATGAAGCGAGAATGTCATTTTCTAAGAAGGAAGAATGAGCGTGCTCAAAAATACAAAGGAAGATGGATGGGTTCTGAATTTGGGGATCTCAACACACATATGTACGAAGAAAGGTACATTTGATACTTTTCAGCAAGTGCGAGACTTGGTGAGACTTAGTGATGGGTCAACATGCAAGGTTTGAGGATTCGGGACGGTGAAATTGAAGACACCCTATGGATCAGTTCATAAATTGGCTGATGTAAAATTCATTCTGAGGATGAGACGGAACATGGTATCATTAAGTAGGCTTGATGTGAAAGGGTTCAATATTTTCATAGCAGGTGGAGTGTTGGAAGTCTCCCATAGGGATGTAGCAATGCTTACTGGGAAGGAGTCCCAAGGTTTGTATCATTTTATGAGGACCACAATCAGCCTGAGATCGATTGAAGATGGTGAAAGTTCCATGTCATCTGGTGTGAAGAATCATGTTTGATTTGCTGATTAAGTTTTCAACACCTACAAGGAGACTGCAGGTCAAGCTTCTACTCTAAATTGGTCATGAGGGGGAGATTTGTGGGGGCCACTCCCAATATGGGGTGCATTTTTTATAGGGGAGGAAGTCATTGAAGGTAGAAATCAAACCCGATGGCTGTAGGAGAGGTCTTCCATGGTAGGCAGCCGATGCAGTAGACAACTGTCGGTGGTGGAATTCTCAAGGTTAGCTGAATTACCCACCAACCGGGAGAAAACATTTTAGTGTTGGTTCCTATATAAAACAGGATGAAAATCCCATTTTTTGTATACTATGAATCAGTGGTGTAATTTTTTGATACCTCCGATGAGATCCGGAGAGGGAGGAATAGAGAAGATCCCCCTGTTTCTATATTGGATGTAGGTATCAAAGCTAAAACATGTTAAAATTCATCTTGACCCATTTTTCTTCTGTTTTGAGTGTTTTTGGTACCACACACCTCCGTTTCCCCCCAACAAAGCTCAGATCGACAATCAAATCAAGAAATATCTCCTCGTTACCATAAGTCTTGACTTTCTTATGCTTTAATATAGTTTCTTTTAATTTGTTTCTTTCTATCCCATTGCCTCTGAGGGAATCCAAATTCAATAGATGATTACCCTTTATTCCATGACCCCTTTTTTCAAGTTTAGTAAGGTGATCTAGGTGATTGATGAATATAATGGAGACAATCCTCTTCGACCATGGCTTGATTTCATTAAATTGGTATAAAAGGTATTTCCTCCTGGTGGAGATGGATCAACTCTAATTGTGATTTATGAACAGTGCATGTGTGCTTTTTGGCATTTGGATCACTATAAGGATGTCCTCCTCTACCTGAAAGTGTGGGTTGAATATGCTGAAAATTGTGCAGATACTGGAGTCATTTACCACTTCCTGGATGCAAATATAATCGGGCAGTCCCATTCTTTGTATTTCATATCATATACCTTATACATGGAATCCAAGAGTAAAATCAAAAGCGCTAGCAAGATATTTAATTGTGGCATATCAAGGAACGCTCAACCCAAAAGAAAATTTGAAATAGTCTATAGGAGGTTCCTTGTACTCTCTATGAAGAGACCAAACATGGAAAATGAGGATTTGACAGAGGATGAGCTATTAGTTCGATGATTTTGGACCGTTCTTGCATCTAGAGAAAATAGGTGGTTGCCTGGAGGCAATTCTGATCATTCTAGAAAAAAGGTGAGGTCAAATAGGTCTTGGAATTCTCCTTTTTTGATTCACAATGAACCGAGTGGGGATGCCAACCAAGACCATCAAGCATATGATTCAAAAACTAGCCTGACTTCTTGGGGTATACTTGGACTTCAAGCTGATATGAATAACGAAAATAATTCTCTTCCATCCATATGGAAAAAAAATAAGATTCCACAGAGACATGGTTCTACAATAGTGCTCCCAAAAAATTCCATTGATGTGTTTATTGATGAGTGCACATAAATAATGAAAATGAATCATGAGATGGAAAAAGAAAAATTGTTAAAATGTCAACAAGTAGATGGTAGTGACCTCAAAAAGGAGATAATGTTATTGAGGAAAATCCCATTGCACAATTCCCCTCCAAGAAGGATACCCAGTTGAATTGTAACATATGTAAACTGAAAGAGAGGCCACAAAATTTTTATGGGGAATATTCTCCCTACTAATCATCTTCAAGAATCAGAAACAGGGTTTCAGGTGGCTCATAGGTAGGTGCAGTGCATGAGAGATGACAAAATGTAAGAATCTTGTCATGTGTTTCTCTTAATTCATATAACAAGTGTCCTATATGAGGATCTAAACCCCTCTGTAGTAGAATTCTATTATTCATTTTATTTTTTTATTTTGGAAATGCACATCATGCCTCATAATGAATCCTGTCATGTTTTTCTTTTTATTCATATAACTAGTGTCTTATAGGAGGATCTAAACCCCTCTATAGAAGAATGTTGTTATGAATTTTTTTAATTTTTTTGGGGAAATTCATGTCATGCCTCATAATGAAAATGTGGCCGATCAAGGTCCTTTATGAAATTTTTTCTAGTTGGGCTAGAAGCAAAAAAACATGTTAGATACCATAACAGGGAGGGAGATTTGTCTTTATAGAGATTGTGTTGACCAACTCATTTATATTTTTAGAGCAGATAAAATGCATAATCATGGATCATGTATACGAGATCAATGTGAGCAATGTGATTCCTAATCGAGCCCACTTAAATCAGTAAATCACTGGGCAAAAATTATTCCTGTGATTAGTATAATCAATCCACTTTTTTTAATTCATTACTTTAGCTATGTTTTTTTAAATCTACAATTTAGTCTTGTTTTTTTATTTAAATATCACTAATTCTGTAATGTTTTCTTAAAAATGTTACTAAACCATCCATGTTTTTTAAAAACATTTTTAGTTTATTCATTTTTTAATAATAGGGATAAAATAAAAAATTAACCATGTTTTAAATAAATATAGATAAAAAAGCATCATTAATTGCTTATTTTATTAGTGTAGTGTTGATCCGTGATTTTTTGGGTTGTAATAGAGGATGACTACACACCATTGGTGGATACCATGAATGTTATGAATGGATGGAATTATATTCTTATCTATGTACTGTATTTTTCCTTCCAATTTGAATAGGAATGGTGGTAAGGGTTTTGTAAAGGGATGTTGTTGGGTCTAAGGGGACTACTTCTAATTAAACCACTAGATGCAGCTCCACCAGAATTTATGAAAGCGAAAACATAGTTCTCAAATGAACCCATGCACCAATGCCCGAAACTTAAAATATGAACTACTCATAAATCGCTATGCTGCTACACCCTCCTTTCAGGGATTGAAAACAAGACCAATAGAAACAATGAAGTAAGAAACACAAGCCAATGAACAACACAAAATATTACAAGGTTCAAACTCGTCTCCTAATACACCATGAAAATATCTCTTTACTTTTATTCAGAGAAACAAAGGATAATTACGATTCTTGGAACATAACAATCAGATGTGATTATCCCTCCATAAATAAGAGTTCCCAATCTATGCTTCAGGTTTCCATCCCCATTCGATTTCTACAGAATGAGATCCAACTTAATCGAACTTCTCAAATGATCCTCCATTCGGTCAACTATATCCATTTCCCTAACTTTCTCTACATATTTCTAGCTTCTGAAGATCTTGCAATTCCTCAATTTTTTTTTCATTCCTCCTGCAAGCATGTATTGATGGAATTCCTTTCTGTAAAACCTTATAATTCAGAATTTGTTCCACCCACATTTTGGTCATCCAGACTTCACTTCCACCACCCCTTGAAGTTTCATAAATTCATCCTTTGTATTTTCTCCTTTGTTTGGTCTAGTTCTATTAGCCTGAAAATGGTTTTCACACATCGACCATAGTTCATCAATCTCCCACTTGAAAATCATATTTTTTGGATCCACATTTGAGTACCCCTTTCAACTTTAGAAAATAACCTTTTGTTCTATAGACTGCCATTAAGAAACAACATGGTTTCCCACCTCATATTCTGGTCATCCCAATCCGAATGAGGCACGTTGTCGCATCAAGACATCCCAAGTACCCACTTTCATCAAAATTTCTATTGGATTCCGAGCCCCTTCAATATTCCATAACTCTCACTCCATATACTTTAATAGCTTTAAAATAAATTGAAACTTCAAGTGAATGTTCTTCATTTGATATTGAAAAGTTGGATTCGTATCTAAGTGAGTCGTACTTTGTAAATAAAAAAAGAGCCTCCCATCACTTTTTCTACCTTCCAAGATCCTCTAACAAACCCTTCATCCAAATCAACTCCTTTCTTTCTTTAGTTAAAGTAATATACTCAGTTTCTATTATTGAGAGAGTGACCACTAGTTAAAGTTTTCAATATCCAACTAACTGTTGTTCTATCGAATGTAGACACGTATCTGGAAGTGTTCTTACATGTTTCAGAATCTTTCCCAAAGTCTAAATCTACAAATCCTTACAAAGCCTCATTCGTTTTGAAGAACTGTTCCATGCTTCCAAAACCCTTCAAGCACCAAATAATCCATTTCAATCCTCTGAGTGTTCCCTTTTTGGGTTCGACATGTATCTACTGATGACTCCCACTAACCGTGTAATGGCAGGGTGAATACAAACCATGACATACATCAAACTTTTGACAACTGATGTATATGGTACTGTAACACCCTACCAGTTCTCATTGGATTTAGAAGAGGAAAAATTACATAAGCCTTAGGTGATATCCCCAAGACACCAAAGGTTGGAAATAAATGCTAAGGTCTAACTACTAAAAAAATGGGCAAGGGAAGCACCACCTTTTATCAGCGCTAAGAAAAAAGAACCGATAAAGGTAACTCTTTATCTGTGCTAAAATTTTAGCATTGATAAAGGGATCCTTTATCTACTCTTTTTGAGCGCTGATAAACCCATAGTTCCATTTTATAAAATAGGGTGAACAATGCCCTATGTTTATCACGCCCTTAAGCTCTCGTGGTACTGTACCCCTATGAAAACTCCCTTCCCACCACCACCACCCCCCATCTTCTCTTTGTCGCCACTGCCACTCCACTATTGTTGGCACTCTGCCGCCACTGCTGCCCTACTCCACCGCCGCTAGCCCTACTCCACTACCACTTCCCTACTCCTCCGCCGCTAGACCTACCTCTTATCCTCCCCCTCAAACCCCTTCTGCGGATCCTCCTCCCCGTGAACCCTACTTCTCCTCCTCCCTACTAGACCCTACTCCCTGTGAACCCTACTTCAGGTGTTTGAGATTCCTTTAGATGAGGTTAGATTCTAGGCTTCCCATATTTGATCTTTGGTGATTTCTTTTCTCATCCTCATCTGTTTCCTTTTGTTCTTATGCTAATATTCATTATGGTATAGTTTTATTTAGTCAGATGGTAATGTTTTAGTTGATAAAATTTTGGGATGTGGTGAGTTTAGTTTGAGAGTCTAGGCATGATTATGTCCTGAGTTATTGACCTCATCCCTTTATTAACCAATACCCTCTTTCAATTGATACTAAAAGATTCAGTTGAATTATTTTCAATGGAATTATTTATCTCTCTTTACCTTCAAATTCCTGTGAAAATATGAATTTTATTGTGATGGTTAGTGTGTTTGTCCAAATTTAATGATTCATAAGAAAAAAAAGGAAGTATATTTCTATTTTACCTAAATGGTTGGGAATTTTTCTAATCTAAAGGTCATGTATTTGGAAATGTATCTACTATATTAGCTTTCTCCACAAAATTGTATCCTTGTATTCATTTTATTTGAGTTTGGTCACTAGTTTTGGGTTGTTTAATGTCATTATTTTATTATGAATGAGGTGGATGGTAGGGGTGGTTAAAAGGATGTTTAATGTTTTTATGAAAGGGTGGTGGGTGCTATAACTATTGGTAAGGGGGTTGGAAAGTGTGTTACTTTTGATGGGGGTATATCCTGGTTCTATTGATTTCCAAATCTTTATTGGAAATGGTTAGGCTCTATTAATCACTATTTATAAAATTGGTTCTCTTCTACTATATTTGGAAGTCTTGTTTTGTGTATTTGAATCATAAATAATAATATTTAAGATTCAAATATAATGGAGATGAATAAATATTGGATTGATGCTAATCATTTGACAATATAGTATGAGAATGAAGTGAAAGAGTTCATCAAGTTTGCAAAGGATCACACAAATGATTCATCTCAAATATTTTGTTCGTGTTTAAGTTGTTGTTATTAAAGACTAATTAATCCATGGGAGTTGGAAGAAAATTTGATATGTCATGGAATAGATCAGAGTTATAAATGTTGGAATAAACATGGAGAAAAAAAGAATGTAGCTACTGGCTGGGATAAAACTATGTTTTATGGATCATCAAAAATTAAAAATATGGATAATGAAGAAGACCGTATGGAGGGTGTGATTATATATGTCAATGATGTTGAAGATCATATTGAGGAAATGAAAAGGATAGTTTAATATGAATTCCATGATTGACCAAAATTGTTTGAGAAGTTAAAGAGTTGTGCAAAAATGTCATTGTATGCTGGTTGCACTAAATATATAGCATTTTCAGCTATACTAAAGTTGTATAAATTGAAAGCAGGAAATAGATGGAGTGATTTCAATTTTACGAAACTACTTTCTCTCTTGAATGACATTCTCCTGGAATATAATGAGCTCCCAAGCCGGACATATGAAGCTAAATGAATTCTACGCTCGATGGGTATGATTTCTGAAAGAATACATGCCTGCCCAAAAGACAGTATATTGTTTCGCAAGGAGAAAAAATCACTTACAAAATACCAAAACTGTGGTGCTTCCCGATATAAGAAAGATTAATCTAGTCATACGAAAGTTGTATGGTACTTTCCAATAATTCAAAGGTTTAGGCATCTATATGGAAGTGAAGAAACTTCAAGACAATTTTCGTGGAATGCAGATAAAAGAAATAAAAATGGGAAATTACTTCACTCAGTCGAATCTCCTCAATGGAAGAGAATTGATCATGAGTATCCTGAATTTGGAAATGAGTCGAGAAACCTTTTTCTTACATTATCTACAGATGGAGTGAATCCTTTTGGTTTTCAAACTAGCACTCATAGTACATGGCCTGTTATTTTGGTAAATTATAACTTTCCACCTTGGTTATGCATGAAATGGTAATTCATCATGTTATCTATGCTTATATCAGGACCAAAACAACCAGGTAACGATATTGATGTTTATTTGGCTCCTTTGATCGAGGATTTGAAGTTATTGTGGGATTCATGTGTTATGTTGTATGATGCTTATAAAATTAAATACTTCACATTGAGAGATATGTTATATGGGATGATAAATTATTTCCCTGCTTGTGGAAATTTTTCAGGATATAACATTAAAGGAACTCAAGGGTGTCCCATGTGTGAAGAAGATAAGGAATAAATTAGGTTGAAACATTCATCGAAATTTGTGTTTCTAGGATATCGCAGATTTCTACCTCATCAACATAAGTACCGATCTTAGACGACACATTCAATGGAAGTTCAGAACAACACACAACACCATCTCCACTAATAGGTGATCAACAGTTTGATAAAGTAAAAGATGTGAACACTATTTTTGGTAAACCATTTCGAAAAACCTTACCAAAATCGGTTGGAAAAAGAGATCAGTTTCTTTTGAATTAACATACTGGAATTGTCTATACATCAGAATTTTTTTTGATGTGATGCATGTGGAAAAAAATGTATGTGATAGTGTTATCGGAATTTTTCTAAATTCCCTTGAAAAAAATAATGGAATTAAGAAAAGGTTAGACATGGTTGACATGGGAATACGAGAAGAGTTAGCTCCAGTGAATGGTGAAAATTGAATGTTTTTTCCTCCAACTGCTTACACTCTTTCTAGGGAGGAGAGATATCAGTTTTACAACTTCTTCAATGATGTAAAGGTTCCAGATGGGTATTCATCAAAAATCAAGAACATTGTGTCAATAAATGATTTGAAGTTAAAAGTTTTGAAATCACATAACTTCCATGTTTTGATGAAAGATTTAATTCTTATAGCATTATATTGAATTTTTCCCAAGAATGTTCTTCATACGTTAACCAAACTTTGTTTCTTTTTAAAAGCTATATGCAGCAAAGTTTTAGACCCGGAAAAATTACCAGCTATGGAAAGAGAAATTGTCATCATATTATGTGAATTAGAAATGTTCTTCCCGCCATCATTATTTGATATGATGGTTCATTTTATGGTTCATTTGGTTATAGAGATTCGACTTTTTAGTCCTGTGCACTATAGATGGATGTACCCCATTGAACGGTATATGAAGATTTTGAAATGGTATGTCAAAAATCAAAGTCGGCCAGAGGGTTGTATTATGGATAGATATATTGTTGAGGAAGCCATTGAATTCTGTACCAAATACTTATATGATGTGGAAATCATTGGTCTCCCAAAATCTCATCATAGTGGATGCATTGAGGGTGAGGGAATTTCTGGAAGAGATGTTGTGACAATCAATATTACAGATTGGGAGTAGGCCCACCTTTATATTTTGCATAACAGTTGGGAGGTTTCTTCATATATTGAAACCCACAAAGAAATTCTTAGGTAGTTGAATCCATCAAGGGATGAAAAATGGATATCAAATACACATAATCAATAGTTTATAGGATGGTTTTGGGACCTTAGTGTAAGGAGTTAGCTGAAAATCGGAATTCAATTTCAGAACAACTTCAATGTCTAGCTACCAAACCAAGTGTGTATGTATTATCTTACAATGGTTATGTAATTAATGGTTATAAATTCTATACAGATGAACATGATGAAGATAGTACCATGAAAAATAGTGTATTTACACTTGTGGCCGAAGCGATGCATGTTTCTAGTAATAAGGACAGAAATCCAATTTATGTGAATATGTCATACTTTGGCATTATCAATCAAATATGGGAGTTGTATTATACAACATTCCAATTTCCCATTTTTCAATGCAAATGGGTTGATAAAAACAGTGGTGTTAAAATAGATGAATTGGGATTTGTGAAAGTTGATTTTAGTGAAGAAGGGTACAAAGACGAACAATTTATAATGGGATCACAAGTGGTATAAGTATTTTATGTTCTAGATCCCACAAACTTAAAGTAGTTGATTATTCTTTTATCATCCAAAACTACTGAAGGGTTCGATGAAAATTTAGTTGAGGATGATCCTTTTAGTGGTACATCACAATCATTTCACAGCAGTCCCAATGTAGATGATGTTTTTTATGTTAGAGAAGACCACAATGAATGGTTTTGGATAATCGATAGAGGTGTCAAATCCCTTCAACCTTTGAAAAAAATAAAGAGAGTTCAATAAACAGGTTATTTTTTGTTTGTAATATAGATCTTGTTAGTTCATGTTATTATCTTATCATTACTGAATTTATGTAATCTAAATTAACTATTAAAACACTTTTGTAGATAAAGACTTTTTCATGTTCTAGTGCTCCTAACCTCAAGGCTGAACAATTCTCTCAAGTTGTTGTTGTTGTTGTTGTTGCTGCTGCTCACAATACAGAGCAACAACAAGTTTCTGAACCTGTTGTTGCTCCTAGTGTTGAGGTCCAACAACCATCAGAACATGCCTCATATTCACAAGACGATATAGATTTGTTCATAAACGAGTGGGCCACATACCTGATGGAATACTGTACACAAATAGCATGAAGATCTGACTTGGGGATGTGTGCAATTGGCGGCCATTTTTGAGAGGGGTTAAGAAGATCAAAATATGAAACATTGTTGTATGTAAATGTTCGTAAGAAAATTTTAATTGTTATTAAATAAAACATCCTTTCTCCAATGATCCATTTTTTCATTTTAACAGATGAGATACACCAGCAAAATGCAAGAATGATGAACCACTTTTCTTTGGGCTTTGGATAAGAAAAACCTGTAAAATATCAAAAATACCTTCATATATAATCAAACGCATTCATATTGTGTTGATAATTTAGGATAATGATCCATGGGTCATGTGTGACGTGTATGAGTCAACCCTACCTCAATCTAAGTCACAGTGTGGCCGGTATCACTCAAAGTGTCTCTCTTTTGATTAAAATGGACAAAATTTTAAGTGAAAACAACAACTGACGTAAAGAAATCAAAAAACGCATTAGGATTGTGTTGATACTTTTGGAGAATAATCCATGGGTCATGTGTGATGTGCACAAGTCAACCTCTCCTCAATCCGAGGCACGGTGTGGCCAATATCACTCAAAGTGTCTCTCTTTTGTTTAAAATGGACAAAATTTTAAGTGAAAACAACAACTGACGTACGAAAAACCAACCAAATGCATTCAGATTCTATTAATACTTTAGGAGAATGATACATGGATCATTTTTGATGTGTAAGAGTCAACCCTGCCTCAATATTAGGCATGGTGTGGCCGGTATCACTCAAAGTGTCTCTCTTTTGTTTAAAATGGAAAGAATTTTAAGTGAAAACAACAATTGACGTACAAAAAACCAACAAACACATTAAGATTGTGTTGATAATTTATGATAATGATCCATGGGTCATGTGTGACATTTAAAAGTAATCCTCACCTCAATCCAAGGCACGGTGTGACCGGTATCACTCAAAGTGTCTCTCTTTGTTTAAAATGGACAGAATTTTAAGTGAAAACAACAAATGACTTATGAAAATCTGACCAAACACGTTAGGATTATGTAGATACTTTATTAGAACTATCCATGGGTCATTTTTGACATGAATAAGTCAACCCCACTTCAATACGAGGCACGGTGTGGCCGGTATCACTCAAAGTGTCCCTCTTTTGCTTAAAATGGACAGAATTTTAAGTGAAAACAACAACTGGCGTAAGGAAATCCAACCAAATGAATTTAGATTATGTTGATATTTTAGTAGAATGATCCATGGGTCATGTGTGTCGTGTAAAATTCAAAATTTCCTCATTATGGGTCACGGTGTGGCCGATGTCACTCAAAGTGTCGCTCTTTTGTTTAAAATGGAGAGAATTTTAAGTTAAAACAACAATTGACATATGGAAAACTGACCAAACGCATTCGGATTGTGTTTATACATTAGGAGAATAAATCATGGGTCATTTTTGACATGTAATAGTCAACCCCTCCTCAATATGAGTCATGATGTGGCAGGTGTCACTCAAAGTGTCTCTCTTTTGTTTAAAATGGACATAATTTTAAGTGAAAACAACAACTGACATACGGAAAACCAACCAAATGCATTCGAATTGTGTTTATATTTTAGGAGAACAATCCATGGGTCATTTTTGACGTGTATGATTCAATCTCGCCTCAATAAGAGGCACTGTGTGGCCGGTATCATTCAAAGTGTCTCTCTTTTGTTTAAAATGGACAGAATTTTAAGTGAAAACAACCACTGACATACGGAAATCTAACCAAACGCATTTGGATTGTGTTAATACTTTAGAAAAATGATCAATGGGTCATGTGGGACATGTAAGATCCAGAATTACCTCAATCCAAGGCACGGTGTAGCCAGTATCACTGAAAGTGTCTCTCTTTTGTTTAAAATGGACATAATTTTAAGTGAAAACAACAACTAACATACAAAAATCTGACCAAATGAATTCGGATTGTGATGATACTTTAGGATAACAATAAATGGGTCATGTGTGATGTGTAAAATTCATCCCCACCTCAATCCAAGGCATGGTGTGGCCGGTGTCACTAAAAGCGTCTCTCTTTTGTTTAAAATGGACAGAATTTTAAGTGAAAACAACAACTGACGTATGGAAATCCGACCAAACACATTAGGATTATGTTGATACTTTAGGAGAACAATCCATGGGTCATGTGTGATGTTTACGAGTCAAACCTTCCTCAATATGAAGCACGGTGTGGCCGGTGTCACTCAAAGTGTCTCTCTTTTGTTTAAAATGGAGAGAATTTTAAGTGAAAACAACAACTGACGTACAGAAATTCGACAAAACGCATTTGGATTGTGTTTATACTTTAGGATAAAGATCCATGGGTCATGTGTGGCATCTTTGAGTCAACCCCACCTCAATCTGAGTCATGTTGTGACCGGTGTCACTCAAAGTGTCTCTCTTTTGTTTAAAATAGACAGAATTTTATGTGAAAACAACAAATGACGTACGGAAAACCCCTTCCTACCATACACACCAAAAGCATTCATTTTTTCCTAAATAAACATATACTATTGAAATAAAAATTATTCCAAAACCATTTTAAAAATACCAATGTTCTTAAAATCCATGAAATTCATTCTAGTAAAACAATTAAAGCCCCCCACCCCCTCAACACCACCCCACCCTCCCTAGACACCACCCCACCCCCTGGGACACCCCCATGGATAGCCCCCCCCCCCACCACCACCCTGGACAGCCCCCCCACCCACCCCCTGGACAACCCCCCCCCCCCCCCCCCACCCCCTGGATGCCCCCCACCCCTCCTAGACACCACCCCACCACCTGGGCACCCCCACCCCCTGGACACCCCAACCCCCACGGACAACCACCCCCACCCCCCTGGACACCACCCCACCCCCCTTGGACAGCCCCCCAACCTTCTCGACCACCCCCACCCCCCTAGACACCACCCCACCCCCTGGACACCCCCACCCCCCTGGGCACCCCCACCCCTGGAAAGCACCCCCCCCCCCCCCAACCCCCTGGACACCACCATGGATAGCCCCCCCACCACCCTAGACATCCCCCCCCCCCCACCTGGACACCCCCATCCCCCGGAAACCCCCACCCCCTGGACACCTCCTACCCCCCTTGGATAGCCACCCCAAACCCCTAAAATGCCCCCCAACCCCCTGAATTCTAAATTGAATTCTTTATGTATTTAGTTAACTTATGAATTATGTGTTAATGGTGTATGGGTATACTTGTTTTATGGGTTTTATGGGTATACTTGTTATATGTGTATACTTATTGTAATTACCTTATGAATTATATGTTAATTTTGTATGGGTATACTTGTTGATATGCTGATTTTTTTGCAGGTCTTGTTTGGATGTGCTGCTGTAGAATTTTATGTTATAGTAGGAAGGGAATTTATCAGTGCTTTTTTAGCACTAATAAAGGGGACCCCCTATCAACGCTGAGCTTTACAATGCTTTTTTAGCGTTGTTAAATCCTATTTTGAGTGCTGATAAATCCCGTTTTTTGTATTAGTGGCTTAAGAGAACATTGAGGATTGATTTTCCCTAAGAACCCACACAACTTGTCATGAAAGATGCCACATCCAAGAAAAACTAAATTATTCATGAACACAAAGTCACACAACTCAATATAATCCCAATACATGAATAAAAATATGAGTACAATGAAATGAAATAAAGGTTCAAGTCTAAAACTCCAAATAGAAAGACATCGACACCAAAGTGTCACCATCCCAAACTAAGATACAGACACTTCCAAGCTCCAGCTTCAGCAAGAAAACCATGATGTCTTGGATCACCACTAGAGATGTTTGAAATATGACCCTTCTCTATATCTTGGTAGAAGACATCTGAAAACACATGAAGATTCCCAATCAAGGGATGAGTATATCATTCAGTAGGATTTCCCTAATGACTTCCCAACACATGACACTAATACAACAATAAGTCAACACATCAATTATCTATACTAAATTAGGCTTCCTCCTCGCCTACGTGTCACCTTCCCCTTAAACCGCGTCCCCTTCCAATCAATTTCCCTCTGCTTTCCCTTTCGACCTCCCATGACACAATCGGGCTCCCCCTCGTGCGCTCTCCCGTCAGCCCTCTGAATTAGGGTTCCTTCATCGGCCTTCTTTCCACTATCCAACTACCTTGTACCTTCATCCGCGCTGCATTACCAGCTCTGAAGATTCCATACGACCTTCCCGCGCACATGTTATGCCCTATTCCAAAGGGATTTAGGCTTTCGATCTACCGATGTGCTTCGACAAGAAACTTCGATATAGTCTTCCTCCTTTCAGTCTCACCTCTCACAGTGCCATTTGGTGGCTGGCGCACTGTCTAATCTTACATCCATATAACGGTTTTGTTGTACTGACTGGCTTCGACGAAGGTCGATGAAACTGTCCTTGTCCTCTTTAGTAGGAATTCGGTATTGCATTGTCCTGGTTCATTTTCTCTCGATGCAACCTCTTATCGTTGAATAGCAGTACAAATACCTCCATTATACCATATGTTGTTTGAATGTAATCTTCCAATGCATTTTTATACATCTATTTTGAATCATTTCACACATCAGTATGCAACTGCAATCCATGTGTGGGTACCTTTTACTGCATTAGCTTACATTCAAATTGCATATTTGATTCTATATTTTCTGTATAATTTTTATCTGTTTCTTTGAAGTTGTTATAACTATGGTTCATTGCAATCACAGATTCCTCTCGATGTGACCTCCTATCATTGAATAGAGGTACAGATTCCTCTATTATACCATATTATGTTCAAATTTAATCTTCCACTGTGTTTTTTCGCATCTATTTTGAATCATTTCGCACATCAGTATGCAACTACAATCCATGTGTGGGTACCTTTTACTACATTAGGTGACATTCGAATTACAGATTTGATTCTATATTTTCTGTATAATTTTTATCTATTTCTTTGATGTTGCTATAACTGTGGTTCATTACAATCACAATACACTACTTCATCGGGTTTACAGAATATTTAGTCCCGCTCTTCCATATGACTAATTTATATATGTTTCTCTGATGTTGATATTTCTTTTATGTTGTTATAACTTTGGTATAAGTGTTATTTAGTGAAATAATTTACACTTCTTAACTATGGGTACCTTTTACTACATTATGTGACATTCAATTTGAAGATTTGAATTTATAATTTCTGTGTAATCTCTATATGTTTATTTGATGTTGGTATAACTATGGTTCATTGCAATCACAGTACAGTGCTTATTCAGGTTTACATAAAGTTTAGTAGCGATTCCATCTCTCTTCACTGCATATATATTCATCAATATCCATAAAAGGTATTCATTCAAACTGATTTTCATATTACTTCCCGTACTGCATTGTTTTTAATTTGATATGCTAATTTCAGATGATTCATTTCTGTATAATATATAAAGTATTGTTTCAAGTTGTTATAACTGTCTTTTAGAATAATCACAGTACACTACTTTTCTATGGGTTCCATTTAATTCATTATGTGATATTCAATTGGGTTGTTTAACTATATATTTTCTGGTAAATGTATATATGTTTGTCTGATGTTGGTATAACTGTGGTTCATTACAATCATAGTTCAGTGCTTATTCAGGTTTACAGAATACTTAGTCACCATTCCATTCATCTTCACTGCATAAATATTCCTCAATATCCATCCAAGGTATTCATTCAAACTATTTTTCATATGTGTTCCTATAATGAATTATTTTTAACTGAATATGCTATTTTCAAATGTATATTTCTATATAATATATATATGCTTCTTTTATGTTGGTGTAAGTTTCGTTCAGTAAAATCACAGTACACTGCCTATTTATGTTAACAAAAAATATCATACAGAATTAAAACATGAATTCTCTGTCAGTTGTCTTATCGGTATATTTTAAATTGAATCTACGAACTCATAAACATCTTTTGGTTGCATTCTAAAACTTGACAATTCAATATAAAGACAACAAAACATAGATTCATACACTGTCAGTATCGAGAGATGCAAGGTTGCAAAGGAGACTCCGTATGAGGGAATGAAAAAAGGGTAAAATAGTATTGTATTTTCTTTAAAACATTACATAAACTTACTTACTGAATTACAGGTTCCTAACTTCAAAGGAAAATCACCCATAGACTACCATTAACTTTGTTCTACTGCTTCATTTGATTCAGTGCAACTGAATTCCAACTTGATCAGAGGAGCACGCATACCACTTTCACCTATACCTACCAATGGTTAGTATAATTTCATTTGACCAACATTTTCATATACAGTCAATATATTAATTGTAAATATTGTACTCTACTTTGCTCATTCTGCATTTGAATTGACAGTGGCTCTAGATTCGGGATCTTGTTCACCAAATAGTGTTCGAACAACCATTATAAAAAGTTTTAGTAACAGTATTAACTATACTTCAAGTAAGTATTCGAGTGTTTCAATCTTAAATTCCATATAATCATTACAATTTTTTTCCTGTACTATCTATTCACCAAAGGAGGATCATGCATATCATTATCACCTTTATCTTTCAATGGTGAGTATATATATTTATTTTACTATGTCATAACATTGTATAGTTTGTCAACTACTAAATTTCATTAACAGCTCATCAAGGTTGTGGATCTTCATTAACAAGATCTGCGCCTGGTAGCAAGAGAAAGCATATAATTGCATATAATGAAGAAAATTATGACCCCTCTGGTAACCACTCCGTCAGTGTATTTTTGTGAATACAATCACGTTTTGTCTCATATTTATTGAATAGTTTAACAAACTCAGCATTACTTTTCGTAGGTGTAATGACTAAGGGAAATATTCCCACTTACCCTTCACGTGACTCATTATCAGAGTAAGCACAGATCATGTGTTCAAATTCTTTCCAATTATCACATACTGTAATTTGTTGCATTCTATGTTTAAAACAGATTTTGTTTTACAACTTCAACTACTAGTAACAAAGCTTATTTTCCCAAAACTGGTGTGATGTATATTCTAATCATGTTGTATTCATCTTTTGTATCTATAGATATATATGTCCATTATTTCAGTATTTCAAAGTAATTTGAATGCATAATTTACACTTGAAAAGGATGTGTCATCTAAACTGAGTCGTGTAATTTCAGAAAGAGATGTAACAACTGGTGAAATCAATGCTGGAATTACTCATCGAAGAGACTATTCAGGTTTGACCTACTACATAATCATCTATTACTTTTTAGATATTTTGTATGCATTTTTTACTAACTAAATGAAAATACTACTGTAGAAAGAATGCAACTACTTCACCTTGTGTAAAATGCAGGTCTTCTTCTTTTGTATCTATAGATATATATGTCCATTATTTCGGTATTTCAAATTAATTTGAATGCATAATTTACACTTGAAAAGGACGTGTCATCTAAATTTAGTCATGTCATTTCAGAAAGAGATGTAACAACTGCTGAAATCAATGCTGGAATTACTCATCGAAGAGACTATTCAAGTTTGAACTACTACATAATCATCTATTACATTACAGAAATTTCATATGAATTTTATTACTAACTAAATGAAAATACTGCTGTAGAAAAAATGAAACTACTTCACCTTGCGGAAAATGTAGGTCACTATATTATTTTTACCTTTTACTATAATATTATTCAAGTCATCACAGTTTTATGTAATTTATACTGCCAAGTTTATTAACACCATTCATTTAACCCGTATTCACCTATAGAATATCTGAATATTGGAGACCCCTATAATGTTTTCCAATACTGTGGATCTATCTTTTGGTTTGATAAGAGAAATATAAAATACAGCACCAAAGAAAACCCACGATTTGGTGTATGTTGCGCACTTGGTAAAGTCTCTTTGTAATTACTACCATCCTGTCCTCCATACCTTCGAACGTTAGTCTTTAATCAAAACTTTGTGGAGGCAAGATCATTCCAAGAATATATGCATATTTACAATTATATGTTTGTATTCACGTCAATGGGCGGTAAGGTTGAAAGATCATTCAATAATGGAAGAGATCCAATTATATTCAGATTCAATGGACAAAACTACCATCACATAGGTAGTTTGTGTCCTCCAGAGGGACAATCACCTAGGTTTTCCTAGCTATATGTTTATGATACTGCGAATGAGTCTCAAAATAGGATTCTGAACATCAAGTAATATTTATCATGTATGTTAACACATTTACATGACTATCATATTTTCACTTCATTCTGAATTTAATTCACTTTGCAGTTATGACGGAGCAAATTCAAAACACAGTGGTCAATCATAATATTGTTGTCAACTTACAAAAAATGATTCATGAAAAAAATGTTTTATCACATCATTTCAAAAGTGAAAAGGACGTTCTTGATCGTAAAGAACATGCAAACTTAAATTTGTGCCTTCTTAAGAGAAGACAAACGGATGCATCAACATACAACTTGCCTACTACTTTTGAGATTGCGATGCTTATTGTCAGTGACATTGAAGATCTCAACTGTGAAAGAGATATTATCATTCAAAGTAGAAGTGGTGATTTGCAGCGGATTGATGAGCATCATCCCTTGTACCTTCCATTTCAATATCCACTTATTTTCACAAATGGTCAAGATGGATATGTTGAAAACATTTTACATCGATCTATGTCTATGAGTACATGTAGAAAGGTTTGAAAAGTAACAATGCGTGAATAATTCTCCTATGACTTGCAGTGCCATTCGAGTGATACATTGATATTACAATATTCAAGAAGACTGTTGCAATAATTTATTGTTGATTCTTATACAATGATTGAGTCTCAGAGACTATCCTCCATACGCTTTCATCAAAAACGCCTGAGGTTTGAGTTGTACAATGGGATGCAAGATTCTTTTCTTCGAGGTGACTGTGATGAGTATGCATGCGGGAAGCAAATCATTTTACCTTCTACATTTACTGGTGGTCCCAGATATATGATTCAAAACTACCAAGATGCTATGTCAATATGCAATTGGGCAGGATATCCAGATTTGTTTTTAATGTTTACATGAAATCCACTACGGCCTGAAATTACCATATTTGTATCACGTTATAATCATCATCCTTCAGACTATCCGCATATTGTATCCAGAATTTTGAATATTAAGGTTTACTAGTTAATGAAAGATTTATGAGACAAATGTTTCTTTGGAAAGTCACAAGAAGGTACCTTCTTTAATACAAATTATTTTATGATACATACTTTATCTTATTTAATGAATCTGTTGTTGAACTGTGTCATTTATATTATTACTTTTTGTGTAGTTTTTCATACAGTGGAATTTTAGAAATTTGGGCTGCCTCATATACACATTTTACTATTTTTATGTGGAGAGAGAAAAATAGGTACTCCTGCCTGCATTGACAAATTTGTTTCTGCTAAAGTTCCAAAAAAAATGTGATTTCCCACAAAATCATGAGGCTGTTAAGAAGTTTATGATGCATGGACCTTGTGGTAATGAAAATCGTAAATCACCTTGTATGAATAATGTAAAAATGTACTGAATTTTTTCCAAAAAAATTTGTTGAAAGTACAACATTTGATGATGATGGGTATGTTCTATACCGACGAAGAAATGATGGAACCAAAATTGTGAAAAATGGTGTCCCATTGGATAATCGGTTTGTTGTACCATATAATCCTTTCTTTCTAATGAAGTATCAAGCTCATCTGAATATTAAATTTTGTAATAAATCTACTTCCATAAAATATCTGTTTAAGTATATTAGAAAAGGTAATGATCGTATAACAACAGCTCTATATGAAACTAACACTATAGCATTGTCAAGAAATCATGTTAATGAGATTAAGATTTATTATGTTTACCGATACATCTCTTCTTGCGAGGCCTCTTGGAGGATATTTTCTCATGATATCCACTATAGATATCCTCTGTTTGAAAGATTACATTTTCATTTACCAGGCCAAAATAGTGTTATGTACGCTGACAATGATCATATTGAGGATGTGTTGAGTAAGGATAATATTTCTGAATAAATGCCTATGGAATGGTTTCAAGATAATGTTACTTACCAAGAAGGAAGATGTCTCACATTCGCAGAATTTCAAACTAGATTTGTATTCCACCAATGTGAAAAAATATGGTGTCCACGAAAGAAGGGGTTCAGTATTGGTAGACTTTATTATGTGCCACCGACAACTGGAGAGCTATATTACCTATGATTAATGCTCACAAAGATTAGAGGTGCAACTTCTTATGATAGTATTAAAACTTTGAACAGCATTATTCATGGTACTTTTCAAGAAGCATGTTCTACATTGGGACTTCTTGCTGATGATAGAGAATTTATTGAAGCAATAAAGAAGGTTTCGACTTGGGCTACGGGACGGTCTATGCGCAGACTTTTTGCCAGTATTTTTTTCTCAAACGATATGTCTCTCCCAGACATTTTGTGGCATGAAACATGGGATCTCCTCAGTGAATACATTCTCTATGCGCAACAAAATAGGCTATAAATGATAGGTATATGTTGTCAGATTTCTCAATCTATATAATTTGAAATGTGTAGTTATTAATTCAGTAACTTTTACTTCTTTATTAAGACATTGTACTAATTAAATAAAAATATTTCATGATTCCATTTAGATTTGACACTCACAGATCATAAAAAATAGATGTATGCTTTGGTTGAAATAGAAAACCTACTGCAGAGGAATGGTAGATCTCTTCCTTCTTTTCCACCAATGCATGTTCCAGATTCTAAAATTTTCTCTCAATGAAATCAATTGGTAGATGATGAACTAAATCATAACAAATAGAGTCTTTGAAATGAGTATCTGACATTGCAAAGTAAGCTTAGTGATGAACAGAGTGATGTGATGACTACCATTATGTCTTCGTTAACTGCATTCGCTGGCGGTTTCTTTTTCTTGAATGGTCATGGAGGCATAGGTAAAACTTATATTTGGAAAATATTTACATCTTTACTATAGTCAGAAGGTAATATTGTTCTGGCAGTTGCATCCAGTGGAATTGCATCATTACTACTACCTGGTGGGAGGACAACACATTCCAAATTTCGAATTCCAATTTCTATTTCTGAAAACTCTGTTTTCAATATTCAACAAGGCAGTGATGTCGTGGATCTTCTACAGTTAACACATATTATTATTTGGGATGAGGAACCAATGATTCATAATCATTATTTTGAAGCTCTTGACCATACTTTAAAAGATATAATGTTGATAAAAAATAAAAATTCCTCGAACTTTCCATTCGATGGAATAACTGTTGTGTTGGGTGGGTATTTCAGGAAAATACTACCTGTCGTACCAGGTGGTAACAGAAATGAAATATTTTCTTCAAGTATAGCTTTTTCATACTTGTGGAAACATTGTCGTGTTCTAACATTAACAAGGAACATGAGATTTCTTTCCAATTCTTCTAAAATTTTAGATGAGGTTCTTGAATTTTACAAATGGACTTTAAAATATTGGTGAAGGTCACATTGCAAAACTGAATGATGGTGAAGCTACAATTCCAATTCCATCCGCATATCTTCTTGCTTCGACTAAAGATCCTATTTCTGAAATTGTTGAACATACTTATCCCAACTTCATCTGTAACCATGCTGATGTTAATTATCTTAAAGATCATGCTATCTTAGCTCCAACTCGGGATATTGTTGAAGAAGTAAATGCGTACATGATGTACCTCATGTGTTCTAAATGAAAAGATTATTTCAGCTTAGATTCAGTTTGTAATGCAAGTTTTGATACAGATAGGCCGAAAAACATTTACACATCTGATATGTTAAATGGGATTAATGTTTCAGGGATGGCTGCCCATAAAATTACACTCAAAATTGGGATTCTTGTCATGCTGCTTCGAAATGTAGATCAGTCTGTCAGATTATGTAATGAGAATCGCTTGATTGTTACCCACTTCGGAGATCATGTCATCGGAGAAAGAATTTTATGTGGCTGTAATTCAGGATATCTTGCTTTCATTCCAAGATTAAATATGACACACTCCGACTGTCGGTGGCCTTTCAAACTACAAAGAAGACAATATCCTTTGACTGTTTCTTATGCTATGACTATTAACAAAAGTCAAGGACAATCATTGTCTTATGTTGGGTTGTATCTTCGAAAACCTGTGTTTTTTCATGGTCAATTATATGTTGCTCTATCTAGATTCACATCACCATTAGGTTTGAAAATAGTAGTTGGTGATAATAATCCCACAACTCGTGAATCAACCCAAAATATTGTCTACAAAGAAATATTTCATATATTTTGTTAGGTATATGTTAAATTATATGTTAAATTGTCAATTTTCGGTTTTGGTCAACTTATTTATGTATGATTTTATGAATGTCAATGTTTCTGATTATGATATCTTTGTAAAAAAATTAAAACAGCACATTTATACCAAAATTTCATGATCAATTACCCCTTTGAATGATATCACACCTGATACCGATGATACATTGAAGATACAAGTGCGTATTTTGAATTTTTGGTGCAACACATCATCCAGGTACTCCAATGATGTTGTTGCAATTGATATGATTCTTGGAGATATACAGGTGAATTCAGAATAAAAATAGAGTTCATATTATCTTTCTTCTATTTGATTTCTCTTCTCATTTCCAGTATACCACATATTTGTCAAGTTGATTTATATGTCTTTCAATTTTTGACATTGTTAGAAATTTATTTCTACAGAAAGTGAAGATACACTGTACTATTATTGGGTGTCATATTCTATCTAAGTTCAAAAATATATTGCGGGAAGGGATGTTCTATTTCATACAAAACTTGTAGATAGCTGCTAATAAAGGTACCTACTTAGGAACTAGACTTGCATGTCGAGTACTATTCACATCAACAACGCATGTCCGACCATGTGATGCACCACTACCACATTTTTGTTTTGATTTTACTTCCTTTGAAGACATAATTTAGAGAAGGGTTCCAGAACAACATTAAATAGGTAAATGTTTATTGAGATTCCTGTAACATTTTATTATTGTTACTATAGTTTCTCTGTTGATCAATACATAATTTTATGGATTACTATCAACTATTATTAGCTTACCGTACATAATCTTTTCTTCTTTCTTATATGTTTTAGAAATTATTGGATATTTACGTTTCTCACATCCTCTTGAAGCATTGGGTAATTTCAATTTCAAGATGCAAATTGTCTTACAGGATGAAAGGTTAGTCATTACGGCGTTTAGTATGTCTGACCCGCTGTTTATATTTAACATTATGTGGTAAATATTTTTTTGCAGTGGGTTACAACTTAAATGCAGTTTATGGGGTGATTATGCTAACCAGATGTCATCTTACATGGAAGAAATTATCGGTTCATCCACTGTTTTAATATTGCAACTTGTCAGAGTTAAGAAATTAAATAGTATGCTCTCTAATAACACAATGCCTTATTGCCATTTCGTTTATTCAATTCTTTTAAAAGTTTTAAACTAGTATTCCAACTGAATTCTCTTTAAAAATACTTTCAGACTCTATTATACTTACAACTTCCATTAATGCGATGAAAATCCTTTTTAATCTTGATATTGAAGATGTTGAATCATTCCGAAAAAGGTGCTCTGGACAGTTGACTTAATTTTCATTTTTTTATATGTTGTCCAATGTTTACTATATGATAGATGTAGATATTATGTTTGAAATTTGAGTTACATTTTTCAATTTTCAGATCTACGTTTATAATGGCATTGGAGAATCAAAGTCCAGCACCAACAAACCCATCCCCTTTCTCTACACCATTGCTATATTGGGAAAATAAAATAAAACCATTTCTGAAGTCAAGAATTGTGATCAGGTATATAGTATAGAGAAAATTCACAATTTAAATTATGCACTTTAATATTTTGGATGTACCCGTATAGTACTATACAATTTCATCATCTACATTATTCTCAATGTTGGACAACCTACAAAGTTCTTGATTTCTGTCACCATAAAAAAAATTCAAACAACTCACAATTGGTTCTATGATTCATGTAATTCTTGCATGAAAAAAGTGCATACTGTTGATGGAAAAATTTGGTGCAGCAACTGCAAGATATCTGTAACTTGCACTATTCCCAGGTTCTTATTTGTTCTTCTTCTTAACAGTTTATTAGTTATTTTATATATCAATAGTAATTAATTTTACTTAACCTAAATACATTTGTAATTATATTTATAAATCAACAGATTTAGAGTGCAGCTGCTTATGACTGATTCCATAGACTCCTTATTAGTTGTCCTATTTGATAAACAAGTAATGCGATTTGTGAGAGAAACTGCTTTAGATCTGCAAGATTATTTGATTCAGGTACTACTAGATAATAAACTTTCATGATGACATAATATGTTCGCTTCATTTAAACTAACATTTACTTTTTTTCTTAAATAAGGCTGATGATGAGTATGGTGATCCTACTGAATTGACTGTTTTCAAATCAAAAAGGGTTCTCCTGTCAATTGAAGTGTCAAACTATAATATTCAAAATCATCACCGTTCAGTAGAACAAAACTCATACAAGGTAATATTCATTACCGACAATGACAACTACATCACTGATTTCAATGATAGCTTCACGGAATTTCAGGTAGATTCTATTACATATCCTTAATTTCATTAATATGGATAGACTGAAAATAGTTATTTGTCTTATTATTTATATAAAGGATCTTCAGAGTAGTGGATGTACAAATGTAAGTAGTGTGCATGAACATAGTTAGGTACAATATAATCCATTATCATCATTTTTACTTCCTTGCGTGTAAAGAACATGCAACTGGATTAATGCTTTCTTGTTCTATCATAGGATCATCAGAATGTTGAATCATTTCGACTCAGTGCAAAGGATGACTCTATATTTGAAACATCGTCTGTGGTATCATCAAGTATTCAGGTATATATATATTTTCTCTCTTAGAACTTGCTTTACAATCCTTTATTTTAATCCTATATTGTAATTTCTCCTAGATATGATGCTTCTTTTAACTACGTTCTATATGCAGAAAAACCTACTGACTGGTTTTCTTAATGAAGATGTTATTGAGCAATCTCATCATATCCCACCTGAAATTTTCGGTAGAACAAGCCAGGAAAAAAATATGGCAATCCGAATGAAGGATAAATTAAAAGAGAAAATAGAAAATAATGACTGATATGTTCTGCAGATATGAAAGGTAATACGGTATCAGGTGATTGCATCTTCTAATTTCTTTTCTGTCATATGAAATAGTTTATTCTTAATGTATTACATATCAACCATTAGTTGTTGTATTTCAGTGCTGTTGGGAGAAGGGGCATGGCAGGGAGGTTGGGCCTGGTGGGGGCTGGTGGGAAAGGGGCTGGGCAGGTAGGAGGGTCCTGGTGAGGTTGGTGCTGGGAAGGAGGGAGGATGAGTTGGAAGGGGGAGGTGATGGGATGGGGTGATAGTAGAGGATGATAAGTGGGGAGGGGATGGAAGGGGTTGGTCAGGGGGAAGGGGAGGGGAGGGGCTGGGAATGGGTGGGGGTGGTGATGGGTAGGAAGTAGGAGGAGTTGGAAGGGGGGACGGGCCTGGTGGGGGGTGGTGCTGGGCAGGGGGAAGGCCCTCTGTAATGTTTTTTATCATGTTTCTGGTTATTATCTCAGTGAATTAAATATATGGATGGTCAAAATACATATGCATGTTTTGATTGTTATATACAGGGTTTTTTTATCATTGATAGTGAAAGATGTTCAGTTAGCCATTAATTTTAGGATTCTCTAATTTTAACTTTTGTGTGCAGGTTCAACAGAAACTTCGGGTGGGGGTGTATTGTAAGGAGCTCCATGTAGGTATTCAAAGTACATTCTTATGTAATGTTATGCATTACATTTTTATTGGCTCAATGGATGGTTTATATGAATGACATTACACAACACATGAAGATTGGCTATCTTAAACTTTATTTTTTGACTACACAAACCAATCCTGTGATGTTATTGGTGATATTATCTTATGCATATTTCATATTTGAAAGAAGGTATTGCAGTGTGTTATTGATATTAAAAGGTAACAACTTATAAATTGTTCATTAGTTTGTGTTTCATTACTTACTTCTATAGTTGTTTTAAATTACTGTATATATTTATGATTCCTAATAAATGGTATCGATTTTGTTTTACATAGAAATATAAATGGGCTAGATAGTTTGAATCCATTACTTTCAGATGAGTATTTATACTTGATAAAGTTTTAAACCATAGTGGAAAGGAATTTCAGGTCCATGATGGAAGAGCTGGTGAGGGGGGACGGGAGGGGGATATCTGGGCAGGGGGAGGGGGCTATTGTGGGAAGGGGTTGGGCAGGGGGGAGGAGGAGGTGGGAGGGTGAGCTGCTGGGAGGGATGGGAAGACAAGCTGGTTAGAGGGGAGGGGAGACAAGGAGCTGGGTAGGGGGAGTAGGAGGGGGAGGACGAGGGGGGAGGAAAGGGTGGGAGGAGATTCTGGTTAGTGGGAAGGGGAGGGGAGGGGATGAGTTGGGCAGGTTGGAGAGGAGATGAGGGGAGGGGAGGGGAAGATGAGGGCATGGGGGAGGGCCTGGTGGGGGAAGAGGTTGGGCAGGGGGTGGTGGGGGAAGAGGCTAGAAAGGGGGGGACTGGTGGGGGGAGGGGATGGGCAGGGGGAGGTATTGGGATGGGGTGGCAGACAAGTAGAGGAGGGGGGAGAGGTATACCTGGGTAGGGGGTAGGAGGAGGTGCTGGGAAATTGGGGGGGGGGGGTCATGCTGGGCAGTGTGGGGGGAGGGAGGGGCTGGGTAGGGTGGGGAGGACAAGTAGAGGAGTGGGGGGGGGGTTGACATGCTGGGCAGGGTGTGGGGGGGAAGGGAGGGGCTGGGCAGGGTGTGGAGGAGGACGTGCTGGGAAAGAAGGAGCTGACAAGCTCGCCAGGGGGAGGGGAGGACCTTGGTAGGGAGGGGAGGGGCCGGGTAGGGGGGAGAAGAGGGTCTGGGATGGGGGGAGAGGAGGGGCAATGGACAGGTGACGACTGCAATGCAGGGATGGGCTGGACGGGGGGGGGGGGGGCTGGACTGGAGGGTGGAGGGCAGGGGAGGGGAGGGGCAGGGCAGTGACGACGGGCTAAGCGGGGGACAGGTAATGGACAGGTGACGGCTGCAATGCAGGGATGGGCTGGATAGGGGGGCTGGACTGGAGGGCGGAGGGCAGGGGAGGGGCAGGGCAGTGACGACGGGCTAAGCGGGGGATAGGTAATGCCCTAGGCAGCAGGTGTGGATTATATTTTTTCTCCACTTAAACAGTTTTTAGTTTTTCAAATATGTCATGATTGTTTTCTGATAGTCTTCCCGGTTACCATTTTATATTATTGATTTCAATTAGTAGTGATTTTCATTTTCATATTATTTAATTGTTTTCATTGAATTTTTGTACAGTTTTATTTCATAGATGAATATTGTAAACAAATAATCCATTTGATTATGACATGTTTTTTTTCACTTCACTAGATTAACCAGTTATTTTTTCATAGTAGTATGTCTAATTTACTCACATTCATTTCTAATTATAGATTGCAAGGATCAATATAACTGTCAACAAACAAGACAAACTGCTACTCTACATCAATGATGCATGGTAGTACTAGGAGGCTGTTGACTACACATTTTGATGACATGAATTGTAATCTGATCTACACACCCGCTGTTGTTGAAAATCATGGTTCCTGTTTATGTTGTCAAACATGTATCTGCTACTGAAACTGTATTGATGTTCTCTTATCATTGTTAAATTACATTCCATAGTTATATTTCAAAGGTGAAACTGTATTGATGTTCTCTTACCATGATTCTGTTTCACTGTTGACCTATTTCAAGTATCTACAAATTAGATTTTCATACTTTGTTTCTATGAATAAATTTATAATTTCAATATATTATTTATTAATTTTCATTGATCACTTCTCATATTTCAAATGCATTTTGTAGTTCAGATTTCATTTATAACGTCGTGCATATGCACGGGTGATGTACTAGTTTTGTATAAAACAGACGAAGAGTAGATAAACCATTTATATCAAAACCATAAGAAACTTTCATGGAAAACATTAAATAAAGTTTTTCAAACAATTTCTTAGTATTTGGCCTAATCATTCAAATTCCACACCCACACACACACACGATGCATGCAAACATGGACCTCCCTATACTCGCGAGTGGTGATTCATCATGTCACCAAGCTGTCACTTGGTGACCTAATTTGACGGTGGTACTTCTGACCCTGATCCATCCCAATTTTATTATTAATTGATGGTGGTACTTCCAACCATTACCCGTCCCATATGAACATGAACACACACACCAACACATTTTTTCTAAATTTCCAATAAAACATTTATTTAAATAAAATATCATCTTTCAGAACCCACCATTTTGAAATCACATCAAATATGGGTTTTCCAAATAAATTTACACAAGAGTTTTCTAATAAGCATGAAGATAGTTTAGAAAAGGTCAATCCTATAAGTTCCAGAATGTTAGAGTGGGAGAGAAGTCACCCACCTTGATTACATTTTCAAAAAAGATCTTAAATAGTTCTATGGATTACCCTCTTTATTTAATTCCTATATTGAATCCTAAGAATATCTCATTACCACAAATCCAAACCATAGATCTGGTCCTACCCACTAATCTAGGGTTCCGAGAGAAACAAATCAAAGAGATCCAAGATAAGAAAGAAGGTGGACCCTAACCTTTGATTTCACAAACAAATGTTCAAAGATTCATTGCAATGGAGTCCAAAAGTTAAAAAATACCGAAAATCACATAGGGAAACCTTGGAAGTTGAGAGGGAGAAGAGAATGCCGATTGAGAAATATTACACCTACAGGCTGGGTAAAACTGGACAGGCCAAACAGATTGATGACATGAAAGGGTTTCACATCATGAATTCATCAAGATGCCACTTACACTGATATTTTCATCACCTCAACATATTTTTCAAGTGAAATCGATTTCACGACGTGAATGGTTTTCATGTCTTGCACGACATAGGTGAAACCATTCATGCTTTGAAATGTTTCACAGAATTTGTGCTGAAAAATTCATGACATGAAACCCTTTCACGACATTAATGTTTCCTGTAGAAATTTATAGAAACCAGACCTCAACATCTCCTCCTATTATACCAATAAACACTTCTAGTTGAACATTCCAACAACATCAAACATAAAAGAACAAGTATAAAGAGATGTTGTACCTCAAACTAGGGGTCCTACATTCTCCCCATCATAGGGATTTCCGTCCTCGGGAAGATGAAAAAATTATGCCATTACTCCCACACAAACTTTTCTCATTCCCATGTTTCATCATGAACTTGACCATGCTTCCATAGTACTCACACTAAGGAAATAGGTCTCCCTCAAATGGTCTTTTCCTGCCAATCCAAAACCCATTCCGGTTTGTGGATAAAAGTCGCATATGGCTCATAGGTAACATGATCCTAACTGGTCATATGTTGTAGATTTTGGATGATACTTATTTAGTTGAGAAACATGGAAAACGTTATGAACAACACTGAATCTTGACGGTAACACTAACTGGTACGTAGAAATTCCAATCCGTTCTATAACCTAGAACTCTCCCACATACCGTGGCACTAACTTCCCATATTTACTCAAGCGTTTAGGTCCAAGTTTCAATGACACCTTCGAGAAAAAATGGTCACTAACATCAAAATCCATTGACATGTAAGCTAACTGATTTTAGTCCATGTGATTCTATTCTTCAATTCCCATCTTATGCCAAGGTGGTCAACAGAACTATTTATCAATTAACAATAGAAGAATCAAATTACACCAAGTTATCAATTGTCATGACAATTATAGCTATCACCAATTCACATATCATTTAAGCACAAATATCATTACACACATCATCATATCCATTTTTCATTAAGCCTTTATACCAATTCCCAATTACATGTTGAATTAACACTTTTAAGCCAGAGTTCTCATGCTAATCAACACAATTACCATAACCAACTTCCATTTAGTCAAGGGCTCTAGGTTTATCCCACTCAGAATCCAACTAAGTGTCAAGGGATGGCACAACCCTTGGGTCCCAAGTCCAAGCCTCAACACTAAGGTTCCGATGGGGTCCATGGGAGGTCTAAACATATGAATTCTCACCAAGGTGGTGGTTACCAATTTCATTTGGGTGCACACACTGTTCCGATGTGATCACATATATTGCATATATTATGAAAAAAACAAAACAGAAAAAAGAGAGTTGTTATAGACTACCAATTTTTTACCAAGGGTTTTCCACTTTGACGCTAAGGGATGACAACATCCGCCAAGGCCCGCCAAGCTCATTCAGCCTCATTCTTGACCAATAAGACTCCTCTTAACACTTCAAGTCCCTAAATCACATAAAGTAGCAACAATTAATTAATTATAGAAATTTATAATTAATTAATTAATTAAATCCAAACTTGGCATATTTTCAGGTAACTCATTGGGCATTTCATTGCACCCAAACTATTAGTAACAGGGTGCGTTCTACTCTCGATGCATCCCTGAATTTAATGCTGCATGAAAACCCAAATTCATTTTACAAATACATCAACCGATAAAATCAATTTAGGAAAAAAACCATTCGGAAAATTGAAATTGAGGCATACCTCAACGAATCAATGCACAAACGCAAGCGGACTTCGTCTTGGGAACCCCCTCTTTCTAAGCTGCAAGGAATCTTTGACGAAAACCATCGATTTCACCATCCTTCGATGAAATCACCATTTGACCTAAACAAATCATGTCTAGATTGAGCGGAAATAAGGGAGAAACCAAGCAGAAGGAGGAAGACCTTACCCGTCAACGACGTCGAATCGCACCCATGATCGCCAAGAGCAGTGGAGAATTGAGGAAGAGAAGGTTCAGTTGAGACCCCCTTTTTGCGTCCCATTCCTTCCGAAGAAACAAGGGGCCGGGACCCTGTTAAAAAAAGAAGAAGGCCAGACAAAAAGGAGATAGGGTTATTGAGGAAAAACCCATTGCGCAATTTCCCTCTAAGCAGCCAACCCAGATGAATTGCAACATATGGACACTGAAAGAGAGCCCACAAAAATCTGATGGGGCCGATTCACCCTGCTCATCATCTTCAAGAATCAGAAACAGGGTTTCAGGTGGCTCCAGAGGGAGGTGCATTGCATGGGAGGTGACAAAATGTAAGAATCCTGTCATGTGTTTCTTTTAATTCATATAACATTTGTCCTATTGGAGGATCTAAACCCCAAATCTGTAGCTGAATGCTGTTATGAATTTTTGTGTGTGTGGAAATGCATGTCATGCCTCATAATGAATCTATGTCTTGTGTTTCTTTTAATTCATATAACAAGTGTCCTATAGGAGGATCTAAACCCCTCTGTAGTAGAGTGATGTTATGCATTTTTTTTGTGGAAATGCATGTCATGCCTCATAATGAAAAAGTGGCAGATGAAGGTCCTTTATGCTTTATTTTCTAGTTGGGCTAGCAGCAGCGAAACAGGTTAGATAGCATAACAGGGAGGGAGATTTGTGTTTATGGAGATTGTTCTAACCAACTCATTTATATTTTTGCAGTGTCAACAAGCAAATGGCAGTGACCTCAAAAAGGAGATAGGGTTATTGAGGAAAAAACCCATTGCGCAATTTCCCTCCAAGCATCCTACCCAGATGAATTGCAACATATGGACAGAGAAAGAGATCCCACAAAAATCTAATGGGGGAATATTCACCCTGCTCATCATCTTCAAGAATCAGAAACAGGGTTTCAGGTGGCTCCAGAGGGAGGTGCATTGCATGGGAGGTGACAAAATGTAAGAATCTTGTCATGTGTTTCTTTTAATTCGTATAACATTTGTCCTATAGGAGGATCTTAACCCCTCCCTCTGTAGCAGAATGCTGTTATGCAATTTTTTTTTTTGTGTGGAAATGCACGTCATGCCTTATAATGAATCCTGTCTTGTGTTTCTTTTAATTCATATAACAAGTGTCCTATAGGAGGATCTAAACCCCTCTATAGCAGAATGCTGTTATGCATTTTCTTTTTTTGGAAATGCACGTCATGCCTCATAATGAAAATGTGGCGGATCAAGGTCCTTTATGTATTATTTTCTAGTTGGGCTAGCAGCAATGAAACAGGTTAAACGGAATAACATGAATGGTGATTTGTGTTGATGGAGATTATGCGGACCAACTAATTTATATTTTTAGAGCAGCTAAAATGCATGATTATGGATCATGTATATGAGATCAACATGAGGAGTGTGCTTCCTGATCGAGCCCACTTAAATCAGTAAAATACTGGGCAAAAATTATCCCTCTGATTAGTATAATCAAGCCACTTTTTTTAAGTCCTTGATTGAGCTATTTTTTTTTAATCTATAATTTAGCCATGTTTTTGTATTCAAAGATCACTAATTTCATAATATTTTCTAAAAAATGCGACTAATTCATCCATGTTTTTTAAAAACTTTTTATTTTAGTCATTTTTTAATAATAGGGATGAAATAAAAAATTAACCATGTTTTAAATAAATATAGCTAAAAAAGCATCATTAATTGCTTATTTTATTAGTGTAGTGTTGGTCGGTGATTTTTGGTTTGTAATAGAGGATGACTACACACCCTTGGTGGATACCATGAATGTTATGGATGGATGAAATTATATTCTTATCTATGTATTGTATTTTGCCTTCCAATTTGAATAGGAAGGGTGGTATGGTTTTTGTAAAGGGATGTTGCTAGGTCCAAGGGGACTTAATCCAATTATTCCACCAAATGTAGCTCCAACGGAATTTATGAAAGCGAAAACACAGTTCTGGAATGAACCCACGCACCGACACCCGTACATAAAAGATGAACTGCTCCCAAATCACTATGCTACTACGCCCTCCTTTCTGGAAATGCAAACAAGACCAATGGAAACAACGAAAAAAGAAACGCAAGAAAATGAACAACACAAAAGATTACATGGTTCAAACTTGTGTGCTAATACACAATGAAAATGCTGCTTTACTTTTATTAAGAGAAATAAAGGATGATTACAATTCTTATAACATATCAATCAAAAGTGATTAGCCCTCCTTAAATAGGAGTTCCCAATTGGAGCTTCAAGTTGTCGTCGCCATTTGATTTCTATAGAATGAGATCCACCTCAATTGATCTTCTCGAACAATCCTACATTCGGTCAACTATCTTCATTGCCTCAACTTGCTCTCCTAGTGAATAGTGCTAGCTTTTGAAGATCTCAAAATTCCTTAGTTGTTCCTACACTCCTCCAGCAAGAATTTTCTGATGGCTTGACATCTGGTAACACCTTCTGGTTTAGCATTCGGTCCACCCAACATCTGGTCATCCAGACTTTGCTGCTACCGTTCCACTATCCTTTCAAGTCTTAGAAATTCAGCATTAGGAATTTCTCCTTTCTTTTATCTAGTTTCGTTATCTTGAAAATGTTTCCACACTTAGACCATAGCTCAACAATCTCCCACTAGGAAATCATATTTCTAGGCTCCACAACTGAATCCTCCTTCAACTTTGGAAAATCACCATTTGTTCTCTAAACTTTTGCTAAGCAACAACATGGTTTCCCAACACATCATTCTCTCATCACCGTCCGATTGTGTCACATCATCGCCTAAAGACATCCTATGGGACCACTTTCATCAAAATGTCTACTGGATTCCGAGCTCCTTCAATTTTCCACAAGTCACACTCCTTGTCCTCTAATAGCTTCCAGATAAAGTGAAACTTCAAGTGAATGTGCTTCGTTTGAGAATGAAAAGTTGGATTCTTGGCTAAGTGAGTCGCACTTTATGAATAACAAACGATCCTCCCATCACTTTGACTCCTTATAAGATCCTCCAACAAACCCTTCAGCAAAATCAACTCCTTTCTTACTTCCATTAAAGCAATATAATCAGCTTCTATTGTTAAGAGAGTGACCACTAGTTGAAGTTTTAGACATCCAACTAACTACTGTTCTGTCGAATGTAGATATGTATCTGGAAGTGCTCTTCCATGAGTGAGAATCTCCCCCAAAGTCTAAATCCACAAATCCTTAAAAAGCCTCATCTGTTCTGAAGCAAAGTGCCATGCTTCCAAAACCCTTTAAGTTTCAGATAATCCATTTCACCGCCTCCTAGTGTTCCCTTTTGGGGTTTGATATGTATATGCTAATGACTCCTACTGACCATGCAATGTTCGGGCGAGTACAAAACAAGACATACATCAACCTTCTAAAAACTAATGTATATGGTATTGCAACACCCCACCCCTCCTCATTGGCTTGAGAAGAGACATAATGATACTGGCCTTAAGTGATATCCCTAATACATGAATGACTGAAAATAAATGTCATGGTCTTAAGAGAATATTGAGGGAAAACTTTTCCTAAGAACCCGCAAAACCTTTCAACAATGATACAACACCCAAGACAAACAAAATGAAACAAGAACAAACAATCACACAACTCAACAAAAACCCAATACAATAACAAAAATCAGAGTACAACAGAAGAGAAATACAAGTGAAGGGCTAATAATCCAAATAGAAAGACATCAGCACCAAAGGGGCACCTTCCCAGACCATGATACAGACACTTCCCAACTCTAACTTCAGTAAGAAAACCATGATGTCAAGGAACACCACTAGAGAAGTACAAAAATGACCCTTTCCAATATCTCAGTAGATGAAATCTGCAAACACACCAATGTTCCCAAGTAGGGGGTGATTATATCACTCATTAGATTTCTCTAATGACTTCCCAACACATGCTACTAGGAAAAGAACAACTCAGCACATTTTATATAAAACAGAAAAAGAACATATGAACAATTTATATCAAAACCATAAGCAACTTTCATGGAAAACATTAAATAAATCTTTTCAAACAATTTCTTAGTATTTGGCCCAATCGTTCCAATTCTACACCCACACACCCACATGATGCATGCAACCCTGGACCTCCCTATACTCATGAGTGGTGATTTATCTTGTCACCAAGCCATCACTTGGTGACCCAATTTGACAATGGTACTTCTGACCATGATTTGTCCCAAGTTTATCTTTAATTGACGGTGGTACTTCCGACCATTACCCATCCCATATGAACATGAACACACACAAACACCTTTATGCCAAATTTAAAATAAAACACTCATTTAACAAAAAAAACCCACCCTTTTGAAATCAAATCAAACAAGGTTTTTCCAAATAAATTTCCACAAGTGGTTTTTAACAAGCATGAACATTGTTTAGAAATGATCAAGCTAATAAGTTCCAGAATGGAAGAGTGGGAGAGAATCCACCTACCTCGATTATGTTTTTCTAAAGGATATTAAAAAATTCTTCTGATCAAACTCTTCCTTCTATTCCTCTATCAAAACCCAAGATCTCATTACCACAAATCCCAACCCACAGACCTTGTCCTACCCACCGATCTAGGGTTTCAAGAGAAATAAATCAAGGCGATCCATAATGAGAAGGGAGGAGACACTAACCTTTGATTCCACAAACAAAAACTCAAATATTCATTTCTAATGGAGTTTAGTGTCAAAAATCACCAAAAATCACTTAGGGAACCCTTGGAAGTCAAGAGGGTGAAGAGAATGTCGAATGAGAAATATTACACTCGCTGGCTTGGTAAAACTTGATGGGCCTGAAAGATTCACGATATGAAAGGGTTTCACACCGTAAAATCCTCAAGAGGCCACTTGCCGGTATTTGTATCACCTTAGATTATTTTTCAAGAGAAATTGATTTAATGACATGAATGTTCTTCACGTCCTATAAGAACCAGGAGAAACCATTCACGCTTTGTAATGTTTCAGGAAATCTTCCTTGAAAAATTCACGACGTGAAACCCTTTCACAATGTGAATGTTTCCTATAGAAATTTCTAACAACAAGACCTCAAGATCTCCTTTAATACCAAATCACACTTCTTAGTTAAACATTCTAATGACTCCAAACATAAAAGAAAAAGCATAAAGAAATGACATACCTCAAACCGAGGGGTGCTAAATTCTCCCCACCATTGAGATTTTCATCCTTAAGAAGCTGGAACAAATTATGTCATTGACCCCACATAAAATTTTCTCATTCCCATGTTTCCTCTTGAACATGACCATACTGCCATAGTACTTGCAGTAAGGAAATAGATCTCCCTCGAAGGGTCTTTTCCTGCCTTTATAGTACCCATACCAGTTTGTGGATAAAAGATTCATCTGGTTTAAGGGTAACATGATCCCAACTAATCACAGGTCATGGATCAAGATAACACTTCTTTAGTTTAGAAACATAGAAGACATTATGAACAACAATGAATCTTGGTGGTAATGCTAACTGGTACAAAACAGTGCAAATATGTTATATAACCACGATTAGCCCCACTTACCATGTCAGTAACTTCCCTTGTTTACCTAAGCGTTGATGTCTAATTTTCGGTGACACCTTCAAGAAAACATGGTTACTGACATCAAAAGATAGTGGTCGAAGATGATTATTTACATATGAATTCCATCTACTTTTAGTCATAGTCATTCACCTTCAGATCATCTAAATTTTCTCCGTAGTCTCATGAACAAGACTAGGACCAATCAAATATGTCTCTCCTACATCCACCCAATATAGAGAAGAACAACAAGGCCGACCATACAAAGCCTCAAACGGTGGCATTTGTATTGTCGCCTGAAAACTATTGTTATAGGATAATTCAACCAAAGACATATGATCCTCCCATGAACCACCAAAGTCCATGACACATGCTCTGAGCATATCTTCCAATGTATGAATAGTGTGTTCCGACTATCCATATGTCTATGGATGATATGTTATGCTCATATTCAATTGACTTCCAAGAGCCTATTGTAACGATTTCTAAAATTGAGAAGTGAAATAGGGATGTTTGTTAGATATAATTGAAGTTGGAACTCTATGTAATATGAAAACTTCTCGGAAATACAATTTTTCCAAGTCCTCCACCACGTCAGATTCTATAATAGGGGTAAAGTGTGTCGACCTAGTATGTCTATATACTACTGCCCATATGACATCATGTTTCCATAATGTTCTCAGAAATCCTATGAAAAAAGTCATTGTAATATGATCCCACTTCCATATAGGTATAGGCACAGTTTGTTGCATACAGTTGGCCTTCGATGCTATTCTTTTACCTATTGGAATGTTAGGCATTTCATCACATAGTCTGTAATATTATGTTTCATACCTGTCCACCAGAAATGAGCCTTCATGTTTCTAATAAGATTAAGGAACTATAATTTGATTCTAAAAGAATAAAATAGAGTTTGGATCTTTTTTCCAGTCATCAAAAGTCCCCCCACCATTTAGGTTTGACATAACTATGATACAATCAGAATATGCTATCTGAGATTTTTCACCAAATTTATCAATTCCTAAATAAGACTTATTAGAAAGAAAACTACATTCTCATCTTGTACAACAAAATCTAAATTCATATCAACAATCATGATCATCAACTACCGTTGGTCGCAATATTCTCAGACCACTTCTTTTCATGATTTTTGACTCAATGCATCAGCTAAATATTTCCATTTATCGGGTGTGTATACCAAGTCAAAATCAAACATAAGGAGGTACTCCATCCATCTTAATTACCTCAAGTTTAGGTATCACTGAGAAAAGATGTATTTTCAACTCTTATGGTCACTGAAAACTAAGAACTTTTCTCCAAAGAAGAAATGCCTCCATGCCTTTAAGGCATTCATAACCACAACTAATTCCAAGTCATGCATAGGATAATTATTCTCATGCACTCACAACTTCCTTGAACCATAGGTCACCACATTGTCTACCTACATGAGAACACAACCAAGACCATAGATAGACGCCTCACAATATACCACATAGTTGTTACTAGGTTATGAGAAGATTAGGATGGGTTCGGAGGTGAGATGAGTCTTGAGTTCCAAAAACAATTTCTAACATTCATCATTCCAAATAAACGTAACACATTTCCTTATCAGATTAGTCATGGGAGAAGAAATCCTTGAGACATTTTGAACAAAGCGACGATAATAACATGATAATCCTAGAAAAATGTGTACCTAGAAAACATTCTTTAGTGTCCTCTAAGAGACTAATACTTCTATCTTCTTAGGTTCAACTGATATTTCTTATTTGGAAATGAAATTCCCAAGGAAACAGTCTTCTTGAATCTAGAAGTCACACTTTGAAAACATAACATACAAATTATGTTCTCACAACATACTCAGTAAGATATCTACATTCTCATTGTGGTCATTCCTATTTCGAGAGTATACCAGAATATCATCAAAAAATATAAAAAAAAGGATTCAAGATACCTATAGATGATATGATTCACCATAGCCATGAAAATCGTTGATGCATTCATTTGACCGAAAGGCATCAATACATTTTCATATTGATTATAATGAATATAAAATGATGTCTTCAGAAAATTCTATATTCTGACTCTAAACTTATGATATCCTGAGCGTAGATCAATTTTAGAGATCCACTTTCCTTCTTTTAATTGATTGAACATATCATATATTCAAGGAAGTGGATACTAATTTTTAATCATCAGTTGATTCGGATTATGATAATCAACACATAAGTGGAGATTTCCATATATATTTTTACAAATAAAATTAGTGCTGCCAAAGATGATGTACTAGGTCAGATAAAGACTTTATTTTTCATCTCTTCTAGCTGTAATTTTAATTCTCGAAGCTCTTTTGGAACCATTATGTAAGACAAAAAATAAATAGGGCTCATTCTTGGGAGTAGGTTGATAGCAAATTCAATTTCCCTTTCAGGTGGTAACCTAGAGAAATCAGTCAGAAAAACATCAGGGTATCGATCCACTATTTCTAGAAGAATCCCAATCCTTATTTCATTAGTAATACTCTAGTTCATTACTGACAACTAGCTAGAAATGGTTTCATCAACTACCACTAAAGGTACTGCTATGCTTGTATTTATATCCCAATCCCCCTTAAAAAGGTGAAGGACTCTATATGGGGATGTAAACCTTACTTATTGCACATAGTAGTCGATATGGGATTTAAATCCTACCAGTTAGTCTATACCAAATTTTAAATAAAAAACATCCATATCCAAGACTATAAATTCCCATAGAAACTACGTTTTATCAATGGTAATGGAACATGATGGGCATTTAAAACCTCTCCACTCCCACTTTAAAAGGGGTGTCTTGATAATCATGAAATAAGGCATCATTCTACATGTAATCGCAATTGTTCAACCATAGAAGAAGCAATGAAATAATGCAATGTGCCGATATGAAACAAGATATTCATGAGAGTTGAGTTCAAAAGAATGGAACCTCACACCATAAAGGGACTTGGTTTCTCACTAGAAATAACCTATTATTCTCTATATAACCATCGCTCAACTATCATAGGATGTATTTTTCTTTCTTGATAAGGTGTTGATTAAATAACCGAAGAGTTCCTAGAAACATTATTGTTCCTCTATGTCTGTGGATACAAACTAGTCTAATGGGATTGTTCTGTTTGAGCATAAGAAATATGGGGAAGAGTTGTACCTGTTCCACCTATTGATATTAGAATTTTATGATAATACTTTTTGAGATTCCCTTTCTTTCTTTAATAATGGAAATTATTTACTGTTGTAGTACATTCTTTCTTTCTGTGCATTAACAAACTGCATTGAAAATGACATGGTTTAACTTCAGATCTTTTTGGAAAATTAAACGATTTTGTAGTTTGATATTGAGGTGTCTACCTCCATGAGAGTAGTAATCCCTCTTTCTCTTGTTTCCAACACTAGATTTGAAACATGTCCCTATGGGAACAAACAGACTACTGCCCGCATGATTCCCAACAAGATCCCTTTTTTCCACTATTTCCTTATTCACCATCTCTGTATAATTCGTAATGTAGAGAAAAACTATCTTGGATCGAATGTATGGTTTCAATACTGACTCAAAGATATGCGCCTTCAAGGATGCTTTCACAACAACTTTCGAGGCAAAAAGAACTAAGTTCATAAACTTAGCTGCATACTCTTTCAGAGAGAGGTTTTCTTGCTTCATGTTGAAGAAATCTATTGTTCTTGCTATTTTGAATGCATGGGGATAGAGTTGTTTATTAAAAAATTTCTCAAAATACTCCCACATAAGTCCTTGGTCAGTGTTAGCTTGGACATCTAAATCACACCATTGGCGTGCAAGATCTGTCAATATATAGGTTTCAAATTTAATCTTCATCTCTGCCGACATAACAATAAAATGAAAGATTTTATTTATTCGGTTGATCCACACCTCTAATTTTTTAGGTTTAGAATCCTCTTGAAATACAAGTGAATTCTTATTCTAAAAATACATTGAATGATCCACTTGCCTCAGTTTATCATTTCAATTTCCTCTATCAACATATTGAAACTCTTGCACAATACTCTGTACAAGTTTGTTCACCTATGGCTCAGGTGAAACCACATTCTCTACAGCTTCTTCCTGCTGATTTCTATGTAGTATTCCTAGTGTCATTTCTATAAACAGAACAATAAACCATTTAGAATATTTTTCTCTAAGAAATGAAGGCTTGAATAAATTACAAAACATTTTGAACAAATATCATCACTATGTGTAATAACCAGTCAAACCATCATTTCACGAATAACCCATTTTAACCATTTTCAAAAATAATTTGAAAAAAATATGAACAGTGCATTCCTAGTGGGAATTATTTGTTTTAATGAATGATATAAAACACTCATTGACTACACCCATGATGATGAGATAAAAATATTCCTAGAAGTTTCTTAAAACACTTTTGTACCTGAACTCCCTGGTAACTTGATGTTCAATATAACAATGTTAGCTATGTCTTTTTAAGCTATAAATTTCAACTTATGAAAGTCCAATCTACTTTCTACCAACCCAACTCCAAGACCGATCAAAATGATGCCATTTGTAACACTATTACCCTCCTCATTGTCTTGAGAAAATACAATGTAAGACTAACCTTAGGAAACATCCCTAAGATATCAAAGGATGACAATAAATGCCAAGGGCCTAGAAGAATGTCGGGGGATGATTTTCCCTAAGAACCCACACATATTATCAAGAAAGACACTACATATAAGAAAAACTAAATGATGCATGAACAAACATTCACGTAACTCAATAAAATCCCAATACATGAAGAAAAATCAGAGTACAAAAAAACACAAATAATGGTGCAAGGCTAAGACTCCAAATAGAAAGACATAAGCATCAAAGTGGCACCATCCCATACCATGATGTAGACATTTCCAATCTCTAGATTCAGAAACCAAACCATGATTTCAAGGATCATCAGTAGAGATGTAAGAAACATGAACCTTCCATATATATCGATAGATGACATCTACAAATGCACCAAAGTACCCAAAAAGGGGTGAGTATATCACTCAGTAGGATTTATCCAATTAATTTCCAAAACACACCACTAGGAAAAGAATAAGTTAGCACATTTTATATAAAATAGACGAAGAGTAGATAAATAGTTTATATCAAAACCATAAGCAACTTTCATGGAAAACATTAAATAAATCTTTTCAAAAATATTATTAGTATTTGGAATAATCATTCCAATTACACACCCACACACACACACGATGTATGAAACCATGGACCACCCTATACTCGTGAGTGGTGAGTCATCCTATCACTAAGCCGTCACTTGGTGACCCAATTTGATGGTGGTACTTCCAACCATGATCCCTCCCAAGTTTATCATTAATTTATTGTGGTACTTTCTACCATTTTCCATCCTATATGAACATGAACACACACTAAAAAATTTATGCCAAATTGCCAATAAAAAATTTGTTTAACCAAAATATAATTGTTCAAAACCCACCCTTTTGAAATCACATCAAATAAGGGTTTTCCAAATACATTTCCACAAGAGATTTCTAAAAATCATGAACATTATTTAGAAAATATCAATCCATTAAGTTCAAGAATGGTAGATTTGGAGATAAGACACCTACCTCAATTAAGTTTTCATAATGGATATTAAATAATTCTATAGATTAACCTTTTCCTTTCGTTCATCTATCAAAACTCAAGAAGATCACATTACCACAAATAAAAACTCTCAAATTCTATCCTACCCACCAATCTAGGGTTCTAGGAGAAACAAATCAAGGAGATACAAGATGAGAAATGATGAAGTTACCCTATCCTTTTATTCCACAAAAAAATGCTCAAAGATTTTCTGAAAATGTAGTTCAGACATAAAAAATATTCAAAAATTGACCAGGGAAGCCCTAAAAGATGAGAGGGAGAAGAGAATTCCAAATGAGAAATATTACACCCATTGGAAGGTTAAAACTACTTGGGACCAAAAAATTCACGATGTGAAAGGGTTTCACATAATGAATTCCTTAAGAGTCCACTTACACCAATATTTGCATCGCCTCAACTTATTTTTTAAGAGAAGTTGATCTCATGATGTGAATGATTTTCACACCCTTCCTGACATAGGAAAAAGAATTCACACTATGAAATGTTTCACGACATCTTCCCCCAAAAATTCATGAAATGAATCCCTTTCATGATGTGAATGCTTCCTCTGGAAATTTCCAGTAGTTGGACCTCAAACTCTCCTCCTCTTATTCTAATGAAAAATTCCAGTTAAAAATTCCAACAACTTTAAACCAAAATGAACAAGCATAAAGAGATGGTGTGCCTCAAAATAGGGGTGATTTAGGTACTTTTTCAATGTACTCAACCTCCGCATCTATTCAAGATGACTTCCCCTTAGATTGGAATGCGTGGCCAGGGGTGTTTTCACCAATTTCAGTTCACTCATTATAAATAATTCCACCAACTTTTAGATGTAATATTCCCAAGTCAATAAATTTTACCAGAACATTGGTCTCATACAATTCTTATCCCCAAAATACATTTTTCAGACCATGCTCCTTCATCTCAATGCTTCTAAATAACCCATCCTTCACCTCATCAATTATTTATTCCACCTGGACCACTATAAGAATGTCATCCAAATAATGTAGAAGGATGATTAAACTCCCATAATCAAAAAACTTTTGGTAACATGAATGATCATCATTTCTATGGATGAAAATTCATTTCAACATTAAATAATTTAACTTCTGATTAAAATTTCATGGCTCTTAATTTAGTCTATAAAAACCATTCCTTAACTTGCACACAATATTCTAGTTCTGATGTTTTTTGAAACACTCCAGTTTTTTCATAAATATCTCTCATTCTAAGTACCCATGAAGAAATTTCATCTTCTTGTCCATTTTCTCTAGATATAATCTTTCAAAATCAACCTTACTTAACACCTTTTAGATAGTTGTGTACTTTTCTATCAGAGGAAAAATCTTTGGGAAATAAAATCCTTATGTTTGTTGAATGACCTTCCAAATAGACCAACATTTTACTTATTCCTACCATATGTCACCTCCTTTAGTAAAAAAGACCACTTTTTTTAAGTCTTTATTCCCAATAGGTCTTCCTGTCAACTCCCATGTTTTAAACGCACAGAGTAAATCAAGTTCAACCCTTATAGATAACTCCCACTGATTTTTATCTTATAAACTCATTACATTATATAATATCTTAGGCTATACATCATATATAAGAATAAAATAATGAAAATTACTTTCATACCTTTACACTTGATGCCTCTCCATAGTAGACCTCCATAATTTTCTCTATGGTTGAGATCCTTCCAGTACCACAACTTCTGGAGTTTGATCTTCTAGTGCTCGATCTTCTATAGTCCTTGAACACTTCAGTACTTTAGGACTTTGAAACACCATTGGAATCTTACCTCCTTTCGAATCCTCCTCTATTTCTTTTGGTGTTTCTAGAAATTTAATGCTTCCTAGATTTTCCAAAATGTTCATAACTTCCAAGTCCATATCTAGGTGATACTTAGATATTGATGATACTTTGTTCTCATTATAATTTCCTACTTTCTTTTTATTATTCCATAGAATCCCATATTTTAATATTAAAATTTGACATCTAAAAATCTTTTAAAGATTGTTATCCCAAATTCAAAACCAAATTCTTCATCACCATAGCCCATAAAGTAACATGCTTGAGACCTAGACTCTAAATTTTACCATCCTTGAAATCAATACGGGAATAAGCTAGCACACCGAAGACTTTGAGGTTATTGATGTTGATCTTCCTTTCATATCAATAGGATTATGGTAGTTAGTTACCAATTGGATAAGATAAATTCTAATTGATTAAATAGGCAGTACAGTTCATTGCTTCCATCCAAAACACATTGGGGAACCTTTTTTTGAATCCATATGCTCCTAGATTTATCCACCAAACTATAGTTCATTCTTTCTACAACTCCATTGTGTTCTAGGGTCCCTAGAACAGTCTCATCAAACTAAATACCCTTCCTACAATAAAACCTTAAGAACTCCCTACTTCTATACTCACCACCATTATCTGACCATAAGCATATAAACTTGCTTTCATTATCCTTTTCCACCATGGACCTCCACCGGGAGAAAGTCCGGAACACCTCAGGCTTGTGACTTAGAAAGTACACCCACACTTTGTGCATGGAATCATTGATGAAGGTCACATAAAAAATGAAACTCTTTGGGAGAACACCAGATCTAATCCCCAAAACATCCATGTCAACCAAATCTAACTTTCAATGATTTGGTGTTTTCCATTCTGTTTGGAAGGAAACCTTATTCTACTTTCTAAAGACACAATCCTCTCAAATTCCAAAATTTATGATTTCATACTTTAGAAATCCATTGGATTCAATGATCTTCATTCCCTTGTCACTGAGATTCCCCCAATAGTCATTCCACAACTTAACAAAAGATATTTCTCTAACATGATTTTAACTTATCCATCATTTTTTAAGTTATAAAGTTTCATCCATCACTCCTTTTGTAACAACCATAGATATGTATGAAACTTTCACATTACATTAGAAAAAATAGAGGATGATCATATATCATCATGTTTCCCAATAGAAATATGGTTCTTCTAGAGGCCTAGAATATGTCACACATCCTTCAAATCTAGCGTTCTTCCATTCCTTGTCTTGATTGAGTCACCGCTTTTCCACACAATATCAAGAGATTTGTCTTATAGAAGATAAACATTTTTAAGCATTCTATAAGTATTATTTCTCATACTCCACATAATTTAAGTTGATTGGAATTAATCTATAGAGTCTATAACCCATGACACAATGATGTTGTGACACTTAAGAGTAAACCATTCTTATATTACAATACAGGGTTTGCAGACCCACTTATAGAAGTATTCATTCCAGAATTATCCCTCTCCTCACTACAAGATTTCTTCAGGTGTCCTTTCCTCCCATAATGACAACAAAAGGGAGCACCATCTGCTGAGTTACTCCTACCATGAATCCTCCCAACTTTTCCTTTCTAATGAATTTTCTATGTTGTGGATCCTCCTATTCCTTAAATGTTATAATGTTTCTGGAATATGTGTGGATCAACTTCTAATGAATTTATTTATTAAAGATTAGTTCATAAACATTGGAAAATAAAAATTCATCCTTTACACTAGAATTACTTAAAGAGGTCATTATCACATCCCATAATTCCATGAGAAAAGAGAGTAACAACAATGCCCAAAATAGATTTATGACGGTCATATTCACTTAATCCTAATGTCTTTAAATCACATTGATGTATTTAATTTGATCGAATACAAACCTTACTTTTGACATTATCATGCTGAATTTTCTCCATATCAGGAATGCATTGTTCATTGTCATGGGATTATCATACATGTTAGATAAGGTATTTATAAGTTTTTATTATATTTTCCCTTCCTTGATGTTTCACAATATGTTCTAATAAAGTTAAAATCACCTCAATATGAGTGATTTCTTATTGATACTCCCTCATTCCTCACTTTTCATTGCTTATAGTTTTGCTCCAGTTAACAAGTCACAAACCAGCCCAAGCTGTTCATTCATTTGAAACCTGATCTGACTCGCAATAGGGATTGAGGGTCATCCCTTATCCCCACGGGATGAAAAAAGTGTTAGGGAATCTTATAAATTCAATGGGAATAATTTCTCCCTAAAATCAAGTAAAATAAGTAGTACAAAAGTAACAAAAAATGGTATGACTTGTCCATATCTCAGACATTCATGCTGAATTGGAAATGTAGAAATACAATATAAAGAAGTAAAAAAAGTAAATAAACAATACCTATGCTCACCCCAATCACTCCCCCTATATATGTAAAGACACAAAGCCACCTCTATATAACTTCTCTTCATCCACCAGTAGATATCACTACCCTCCATTCATAAAATGTAGTAAAATCCTAATTGTACAAAGAGAAAAAGAAAACCAAAATTAAGATTTTTCATACCTCAATCAATCGACACTCTAAATAGTGTCCAAGTACTAAATAAATTCTTGAAATAAAAAATGATAGATAGGTGTGATCTAAAGCTTAGTAGGAATGGAAAAGAGAAACCCTACCTCAGGTATAAAATTTAAAAGAAAGATCCATTTAGTGTTAGTCTGAACTATATTATTTAAATATAGGTTTTTGTTTCAAAAAATATAAGACAATAAAATTTTCAAAACCATTTTTGAAACATTCCTTTAATTTTATTTAACCAAAAAAATAACTTAGAAAACATTTAACATACCTACACCCCATTTGATTCTTATTTCAAAATATTTTTTAAAATAATTTTAAAAAGGTTTTAAAAAAGAACTAAAATACGCAACATGAATAGGAAGAGAAATTTAGAAATCCACCATGTTATAAATAAAACAAGGGGAAAATAAGAATCCAAGATTAGATGCCACACATATCAAATAAATAAGGGAATCTACAGAAGACAGAGGATCCCCTTATGTCAGTTGTGTTGTGGCTATAGATTGGACAGTTGATATAGTTTAAGAGATGGTATTTCCTATCTTTCATATTGATGTTTGATGATTGATTTTCTTAATGGATGTTTGTTTTTATTTTCAACTACCTTGTTTAGTTTGTTCTATGAACTGCGAGTGAATTTTTCTTATGGTATTTTGGGCCATGCTCTCAAATATCTAGATTATAGAATGGTAAATGAATTACAAATGAACTCATGGGATTTGTTGTTTTTTTGGAGATAACGATTTCTAAATTAAATTAGAATCATGCGATGATTGGATTTGTGCTCAAAGAGCTCGAGATGGTAATCTAAAAATTAGAATATTAATTATTAAATCACGTTTTCCTATGATGAAATGATTTTATAGAATTCATAATGGGATTAAATAATGGTTAGAATTTTCTAATTACTACAAGGGAATGATTAATGATAATGGTGATAATTAATGATGATTAATTTTATAAATTAATAAATTAATTGGTAGATGATTGATCTTGATTCTTGTGTGTTTATATGAGATCTAGCATTGTAGACCTTAGCGGTGGAAGTTGGGTTTTATACGGGACGATAACTATTATTTGAGTCTAAGGCTAAGTAGTTTTAATAGTTATTTGAGTCTGTTGATTATATTTTCTAATTTCATTTGTTTGGATGCTTGAGTCAGGTAGAAATATGATGCCCAAATGTTTTTGGTTCTAAGTGTTTTTTCCATCAACTAGGTTGGTGAGGGAATGAATGGTTGACTTATCCTATTTCCCCATTATCCTTTCAAACATATCATGATGTGTAGGCATATCAATACTATAATGGATTAAGGTATAGGGTATGTGTCTAAACGGGTTGTGGTAGCTCTTAGATTTACCATACATGTGTGTGTGTGTTTTATTGGCTTAAGGCTATAACACATACATGTATTTCAGTCCTGGTAACTATTGTTACTATTGGTGTACTTGCATGGCCTACAGTGCATTGAGTTGTAATGCATGATACACAAGTAGTAATGTCTTTTAGGCCTAATAATGTATTAGATGTGGTTGAGATATGTATTGATGGGGTTCAAGGTGATATGTGGATGAGATATGTGTGGATAGGGTGAAAGATGACTCATGAAAGGTATTTTAATATAGGATGTTTGATTTTGGGGTGTGAGAGAAACAAATTAATGGAGAAGTGGATGTGAGGTTCCTTTCACTTATATATTCTTTTGATATTATGTTCTTATTTTTGTGTGTTACTTGGTGAGTGAGCCTTGGTTTGGATGAAATATAGTTTTACCTGCTTAGGTAATGAGTTGGTTTCATTTTTTTTATCCATTGAGACTTAGTATGCTTCATTAAAATTTTCACGAGAGGTTTCAGGGATGATCCTAGTGATTATACCTATATTCTCACCCCATATATATATATATATATATATATAAACCATTTTTAGGTCTATAGGAGGTGGTTCATGATCAAGCTAGGCGTCATTGGCCCATGGAGTTATTCAAGATTTGTTGGAGTTTGTGGTCACTTCCTAGGATTGTTTTTTGTATTTTCAGTAATTTTCATTTGTATTACATTTCATATCATGTATTTGGATTTCTTATTTGTTTATTATTTGGAGTTGATTGAAGGATATCATCTTTTCTCTTATCCTAAACATTAAATATTGAGGGTAATGACTCCCATTTTTATATAATACTATAAATTTAGGATATATCCACTGACCTATAACTATGGTTTTATAGATATGTGGCTATAGATTTTTTTATTTCCATAGTTTAATTAAACCTCCATGGCTAAATCAATTTTATATCACAACATTGTTTTTTTTTTCAATCAATATCGGGCTCCTCCGCTTCCCCCGATCCACAACCGTATCATCGTGCAACCCTCCTCCACAATGACGCCTCCTCTTCCCCGATGATCTATCTCACATCGACACCCTCCCCCCCAATGACCTCTATCACAGAAGCACCCTCCTCTTTGACGACCTCTGTCACTGCGACACCCTCCTCCCCGACGATGTCTCCTCCTCCCCAACGATCTCTCTCACAACAGCGCCCTCCTCCCTGACGAACTCTCTCACAGTGACACCCTCCTCCCTGACGACCTCTGTCACCACAGTGCCCTGCTCCCTGATGCTTCCAATAAACTCCTCCCTCCATGGTATTTTATGTATTTATTTATTATTTCAATCACACTCTTGTTATCACAATAGATCACTATAGGCTAAACTATCATGATTTCAATCACACTCTTGTCCTTAAGTAACACTGTATTAGGCTATACACCACTATATTTGAATGAGAACCATTCAAGTTGTGGGATGTCATTTTGAAATATACTAAGTATAATGGTTTTACCTTGAAGGACATCTAAGAGCTATTATTTGAGTAGTTTTACAATAATACACTCTTTTGGGTAAAGGGAAAGGAGTTTATTAACCCCCAATAGGGTTCTTTGATGGTTATGGACTATGATTCCATGTATAAAAAATCATTTACTTTTATCCCAATTAAAGTGGCGATTAGGAAGCTAAATTGAAATGCTTTGAAATAGGTTTAGAAGAGATACTATAGGACCACTTTATATGTTTAAATCAATCCAACTTCCCTAAAGTAGTGAAGAATGTTATTTTGGAAAAAATGGATCTAAATTAGCATCAAGAGTAAGATCCCCATTACCAATACAAGAAACATGAGAATATTCTTATAGAATTAAAAAATGGAAATTAGTGTTGATGAGTAGGGGTGGATCTCTCCAAGTGAGCCTGAGAAGCTACATAACTTTGGATCCGAGTATGGGATGGCCTTCGAAAAAGGTTAAACTAGTGTGAAAATTTCATCAATATAAAACCATATTTCACCATTTAAGATAATAAGTTCCATTTATGTATTAAATATGGTCATATTCATAGTTTCCATTTTCATGGTTTCCCTGAGAGTACTAGGCAGTGACCTTTGCACACTCAGTTGTCTAAGGAATAGTTTGTGGATCAGTCCTTTAGGGATATCCAACAACTCTCTTGGAGGTCTATTTGATGAGGCCACCATGGTATGTAGGGTCAAATTGTAGTTAATACATCATTAATGAATATGTACACACCTTAGAGTTTATATGAGGATGCATGTATTAAGTATATGGATGTCTAGTCTACCATGGTTTCTAGAGTAGTGCCATCTACTGTTAGAGGTTATATTTTTGTTTCATTTACATTATATTTCACTTTATTTATCATAGGACCATTAAAATCCTTTATTGATGGTAATTTGGTGACATTTTTGGGTTTTAATTTAGAATACCTATCATCTTATATCAACCTTGATACATCTATAGGAAAAATAATTGATTAAAAAAATAATATTTCTCTTTTGTGATCTAATGGTTACTTAATTCGAGAACTTCTAGGACATCATTGTTCAAAATATATATTCATTTGATGACATTCTAGGGATTCCCTAGTTGATTAAATTTTGACTGTGTGTTAATTACTACGAATGATAGGTATCTTCATTATGTCCATCTTGTATAAAATATATCCTTCTTGGAGAGTTGGAGCATTAGGATGGTGGAGTGGGTCTTAACCACGGGAATGTCAATTATATTAATGTAATAATAGCTAGTATTATACTCATATCAGTGGAGCCTAGTAAAAATTTAATTTGACCTATAATGGTGGATCTTCACCATGATGTATTCCTTGAATAATTTTTTCATTTCAACCAAAATAGGAGATTTAATTTATGATCGATAAATTTATAGAAAATAAAATTGGGTTTATCACTCCATATTAAATGGATTTAAATAATTAGTAATAGATAGAAATCCAATTAGGGGATCACCAACTAAAGGTGTTCTATAAGCTGATCATGTCTCTATGAGGTGGTCCAATCTTCTTTTCTATGAAGACTTATGAGACCTTATTCCTTTTTTAAGACTACTATAATCTAGATAGATCACTATTAATGACCATAAACCATTACCTAGATTTGATGATCTCCTTGATCAGTTTATGTGGGAAAGATGGTAATCAAAATTTGATCTTCAATACAGATATCATCAACTTCAGGTAAAACCTAAATTCATTCATAATAACTATCTTTGGATCTAATATGAACATTTTTAGTATTTTTTTTATACCTTCTAATTGATACCAAAATGATTATAATCACCCTATGAGGGGGTGAAATAGGGTTCACACTGATGAAAACATTTTCTGTTATTTTAGTCAACTAGGTAGTATTGAATGTACCCCCTTATTGGAAGGAACAAATTAAATGTCACAAGCTATCATGGTTGATCACATAGAGTCATTCAATAAATATACAAAAATTTATAACATGTATAATGTTGGGATTGTAAAGCCTTATTTATGTTGTTATATTTTTTTATTGAAATGAGAAACTACAGTAGATCAGTTAATCTATATCAAGGTTGTAGAAACAATTGAATTCACTATATGGGTAGGTTTTATAGATTTTTGTTATTCAGATGGTATGATTAGGATGGTCTAAAATAACGTTAATATGGAATGTACTAGAATAAGTTCACTTGTAGGAAAGCTATGTACAGTCTATTAGTTGTTGTTGTTGAGGTGGTGTTGGATATAGGTGATTGTTGATTAACCAAAATCTGATGGATGGTTAACTATGAATATTGGATAATGGTAAGAAATATTTAACAATATTAGAACCTCTATAAAATAGCGGTGGAACCATAAGTTTTTTTTAACTAAAAGTATCATAAATTGTGACTAACTGTATATGCTGCCTATTATGATAAATTGATTGTAATCCTTGTAATTATAGAGGAATTAAATATTTTGTAGTTTTCTCCTATGGATGTTGGATCTAAGTCTAAACCATATAATATTTTGTGCATTTACTTTTTCCCCATGTTTTCTTCTCTTTGATTTTGTGTGTGTGAGTTTTTTAAAAGATAGTATTAGAGGTGCAACTTAGTGGTGGTGGTTAGGGTGTATTATTATTTCTAATTCTATTATACTAAGTTTCATAATGTTCTAGTGGTTTTTAATTCCACATAGCAGGAGTATCGAAGTGTGAGATCTTCTAGTGAACTCACATTCTATATTCCAATGATTTCATGAATGTTCTATTGCCAACACATAGGACATTTGAATTTTAGTTGGTTCAAAACTAAGGGTTATGACAAGGATAATACACATGATGATGTGTCAATTTATGAGAATATACTATACTCTATTTTTTTGGATGTATGTTTTATGGTGTTTTCACTCCACACTAAGGTGAACTACATTTATAATGGTTTCATCAAGACACATTACCAATATTAGTTCCACTCACTCTTCTTCTCCTTTTCACACTTCTTTAGGGAAGGTTGATATTATTTATTGATGTGAGGGTCTCTCTAAATTAGCATATAAAATTGAATCTCTTTATATCAGAACTCCAAAATTGATGCTGCACTGAAATACTTGTGCATTATAGTGTTCTTCATAAAATATAGTTAAGAGTATCCTCTTTCTATGAGTATTAAATATTTTTATTCTGCACAATAATTATAGAAATGATCCTCTATAGATAAATATAATCCATCATAGGAATTATCTCCATAACACCCCATTATCAATTCCTCAGAAAGATGGATGTGTTCGTTAAACTCTTCCTTTTATATTCTTCACTTGGATAGATATATGAGCAATCAACTCTTCCCTTATTTTTTTCTGAATAAACTATATTTGAAAAATATTTTATATCCTCTATATATTTTCTCTTAACTAAATATGTAAATATCTCAACTATCTATTCCACCTCCCCTATTTTTTCATAGGAGTAACCACCATTATTTATGGAGATAAATGTATTCATAATTACATATTATCAAAAAAAAATTATATAATTAAAGATAAATTTTCTATTTTGTTTATATCCAAAATCATTCATTCACTATTAGTATAATGGGAAAATCCATCCAATATTCTCATTCTAATTAGATTAAAATTAACCCTATAAAACCCTAACTTTACTTATGAAAGATAGGATATATAAAATATGGAATCATGTACCCTTGAGTTAATTGAGGAATTGTAGAATGTATCGTGACTAAACCTCTATCTTCCAATTCTATACCACTTAAAAAATCATGTATTTTTATAGTTTGATATGTCTCATTTTCTATATATAACTCTATCCTACCAAACATTAGATTTCATACTCAATAAATCACATGGTAGTGATATAATTGGGACTCTTAGTTGACTAGTATAACATAGTGTAACTCTACTTATCATGACCTTATCTAATAACTAGATCTGAAAACCCATTCTACAAACTTTTATGGTGTCCCATTTACAGTGAAAACTTCTTCCATGAAAGAGACATCCTCAAATAGGTGAAACCACTAAAATAATCCTCCATGACTAAAGATGTTGTTTCTTCTTCCATGACATGTGAAACTAGGCTCAAACTCATATTTCTCTAAATTGATCTTCTTCTATGATGATATCCCCTAACATGAGAATATATTAAATGAGCTCAATTAGTGCCACATTATTCCAAAAATATCTCTCCTTCATGGTGTAGTGAATACATAATGACATTTTCCATTCTTATATAACTCTAATATAGTCACACTCAAGCTTTAGTTTCATTCACATTTACTTACATAAACATTAGTTATGTGTTTCAACCTTAAATGAACCTTAGAGATAAAAAATTTATCTCACAAGAATTCATACCACACTTTTATTGGAAACCTCCACCATGAACCTATATTATATTACAAATTTCTTCATATCATTCAAATTAATTTCACACAACTTTCGAGTTTATTTGGTATAGATATGAGTTAATTTTTTTCTCCTTCTGAGGCGTAATAATAATCTCATATTTCCCCTTTTATTCTAGTTCAACATCTCTTAGCTATTATAATTCTATTATATTCTAATGTAGCTAATATATTTCCTGATTTAATCATACATATTCCTTGGAAAACCACATATAATCTTTTGATGAACAAAAATTCTTCTATATTTCATTCTATCATTCTCTAAAACATCATAAAACCTAACAACCACTTTTAAAGAAATAATATCCCCGAGTAATCTCATTTATAACCTATCAAATATAGATAAAACTTCAAATTCTAAAACATTGTCTCCATTTCAAACCAATCTACAACCAAATCAATCTTCTTTATATAAATTCTCCAATAAAATCAAGGAATTTATTCCAATCCAAATACTTTATATTATTACGAGTATTTTCATATTATTTAGTATAATGATCATTCATTAGAACCATACTTATTGATACTAATGATTAATAAAAAACCATCACCAAACACACCATCAGTTCGAAAAACCCCCATGTATTTTTTTTTCAATAAAATCATGATTCCATATCTATAATAATACTATAAAAATTTAATTCATGTATTTGTGATCTGTTTATTTCCTCCCCCTATGAAATCAAAATTCAAAGATAAAAATAAATCTACAACCTCTTTGACATGAAATTCATTAATCTATCAAATTCTAGCTCACATATATAATCTTCAACTCTTATAATCACCTAAGATATCATCTTCAAACACTAAATATTACTTTTAAGACCTTCATGTGATCTTATTTTAACACTTACCAATGTGAATCATTAGTTCTAAAAACATATTGTTGAAAATTAATTATACACTTTAGCTCAACTTACCAATTTTGGAACACCAGGTTCAGCTCCTTGGCTTCTCTCTATGCTTATTATCACTATAAGCGTTATAATTATCTTTAGTAATAGTATTATGAAATCTAATTTATTCAATGAATCCACCTTTTCAATAATAATTTTATTCTATTTATTATCTATCTTTAAACACCTCAACCTATATCTAATTTTTCTCAAATATTTTAGTGCTTGAATTAACAACATGAAACTACTTAACTAATACTATATGCCTAATAAGTCATAATTGAGTATAAGAAACAAGATTGAACCAATTTTACGTTCCTCCAGATAGTTTATTCCCATTTTCTCGCATGAGGTGTGGTTTTATACTCCATTTTATCACATTACATATTATATTTTCCTTTGTTTTTATGATGAAACACCTTTGGAGGGTTACTCTTGGAGGGGGTCATGATAATAAAATATTAATTTTTTATTCATAATCACAAGCTATCAATAAAATAAATTTAATTTGAATGTATAAACACTTTAGATTAGGGACATTCAACATGATTTTAAATATGTTACAATGAGGGTAATGAACATGTGGTGTGAGTTGTTTCCTATATAAAAAAATGAGTAAAAATGTAAAAAAACATGAAAATAGTTTTTTAATAAATAAAAGTATTAATGTATCTCTAATGTATATACACATGCACACAAACTCAATTATATCACTCACTATAATGAGAATAGATTAAATTATGATAATGAAGGACATAAGCTTTTGTGTTTCATAAATAAGTTACATATTGAATGTGTAGATCCATTACTAGGGGGTCTATAAGGATTTCATGAAATTTCTTAAGTTATTAACCATTAAATTGAATGTTTTTTGGGTGTATTTATTATCCAATTTCATAGCCCCAAATGGATAAATATTAATAACAATTTTTGGGTCAATCCAATGGAAATAAATGTTACAGAGTGTAGAGTATGAATTGCATTATACAATAAAACCTTCTCTCTAATGTTAAACTATTAGTAAAGTATCAAGTGGATATGGTAATCCTTGGTTATTTATTTTTAGATTCAATAATTTCTATATGAATCTTAATAAATAACCACAAAATCCTAAATATGAAATCTATTTTTAGAACCTATACCTGAAGGTTTGAAAATAAAATTATTTATAACCCATAATGCTCATTACTTCGCCTCAATAGGGTGATGAAAAATCTTTTAAAAACTTATAAATAATTCTATATGCCAATTATATTTTTGGATGAAATATTATAAGAAAAAGTATCATTGAGTTAAATAAATTTTTCTTTATGACAAGGTTATACTATTTTTAAGTATTTTCACCTCCCCATTATATATCTCAGCTTCCATTGGTTTGGGGGTATATAATGTGAAAAATTAAATCCCAAACCCTTAATAAAAAACATCATTAATTATATAGTTTCATAAATGAGAAACCTACTCATTAATGATAAAAATGAGAAATCTAAACATGTAAAAGATTTGGGTCCGCAAAAATTTCATAATAAAATGTGATTTTAGACCTAATGGATCATGTATCTAACCATCTAAACACATAATAAACCCTAAAAATAATTCCCGTGTCCCCAAATGAACTACCAAGAGACCATATAGATTCAATTCCCCAAATAATAAAATTTTCATGGAATAATAATGGTTGTTATGGAATTTAAGATTTTTTAGGTATATTTTGTATCCTTTGACAAATATGATGGGATTCTTCAAAATCACGACCATCCTAAATTTTTTTCCCCAAAATATATTAAAATCAATAACCATGTAAGTAGTATGTTTGGGACCAATGTGGCCTTCATATTCCATGGTGTAAAAAACATTAGGGTGTACTGAAACTATCTATCGGTAACACAACACCTTAAGAGATGATCATCATAAGAGAATATAATGTAAGGGTCATCTCAAATGTACCAAAAAGGAACATGTCTTATAAATTATGCTTATATTTAATAATAATTCAAGATGATACCATGTATTTGATAATTTTAGTATACCATGGAATATAGTGTGGTACTCAGTATAACTGTTTTCCAACAAAATTTTTATTTAATAGAATACAGAGGGATTATTCAATATACAAGGATAGAAGGATCCTAATAATATGGCTAGCCACTATATTTGTTTACCTTTTCATCTCTAATTTAAAAATTAAAATTATAAAAATAGGATCATTTAAAAAATAGATATGGTTTACCAATAGGTTTTATAATGCAATATTCAAGGGTTTCATCATCTGAGAACACAAGCACATCAGAATATAAAATGTGTGAATTAAATTAATCAATGAAAAAAACAATTTAAATAATTTTTTTTTTCAATTATGGTTTAGTTTTCATGGTTATTGTTTATTATTACTAACTCATAAGTGTTGTGACCAGTTGGATTATAGTTGTATTTGTTTTCAATATGGTTGTAAAGAATGTGATGACTTATTTACTAATACTAATGGAAATCTAGGTAAAGTGTTTTTGGATGAAGGAACTCTATTTAAAAAAATTTTAAGGGGTTTTTGAATGATATATATGGTAGGGATATGTGTTGAAATGGTTTTTTTTTGAGTTAATTAGAATCAGGAATTGTTGTGCAAGTTTCCAAAAAAAATGGAAAAGGCAATTATTGTACTCGTAGGATATTTCATCAGTGCGTAGGAAATTTTAGTAGTGTGCAAGAAATTTAATTCACATATATGGAGCTTAGAGAAATTATAAAGAAATTTATCCAAGGTAGAAGAGACTTGATCCATGTGTGGGAGATTTGAGCCACCAGTAAGACATTTCTCCAACATGTAAGAGATTTTAAGTCCTATAGGAGATTTGTTCCAGCATGAAATACATTTCATCAAAACTATTGAGTTTGAGAAATTATAAAACTATATTATCCTATATGGAATATAATTTTCTAGTACATAAGGTAATTTATCTACATAGATATGATTTAGTTATCACGTAAGAGAATTTATTTATGCAAAGTTTATTTGGCCAGCACATAAGAAATTTCAGCTACATGATCTACCCGTAAGATATTTTGTGATGCTTTTATAAAATTTTAGTATGATATAATTTTACTAAGGAGAAATTAACATGGAATATAACCTTTCAGAATGATTCGAGACATTTTATATGGGCTTAAAATATTTTAAATTCTTTTATGATATTTCTATGATCGTATGATATTCAAACATAAACAAAAATTCATGAAAACTGAAGACTAAAAAAGAATAAATGAGAATGAATTTCATTGGAAAACATGAGGAATATTTAAAATATATATTTTGAATAAAAGGAAACAAAATCAGATGATTATATTATGATGATATTCATGGATTCAACTATCATGATTAATTAAATAATCATGATTCAAGAAAATATTGTTGGAAGACCAGTTGAGATGCATGTTAGTTTGTTGAGATGTGTTCCATATCATAGAAGAAGATTCCAAATCATATTTCCATACACATGGAGATTTCAAATTAATTAAAGAAACATATTTTTTGGAGGATTAATAAGAAGGAAATACAAGAGTCTTAAAGAAATTAAAAAAGAAGATTCTAACTTGGAATTCAAATGAGCTTGAATAAGAAAAATAAAATTCATATTTTGTTGACCAGCTTAAAAATGATATCACTGTTGTTTCCATTTATCAAGGGAGTCTAAAAAATTTCACTTTGGAAACAATAATTCATTATATTATTTGTGAATATAAAATATTATGGGTACCTAGAGAATATGTGTGTGAACATTAAGAGAGCTTGAAAAAATTATGAGAGTGAGAATTGAGAAGAACTGAGAACCTGAAACACATCTGTATCGAAGGAAGAAGAACATGTTTGAATATAGGAGATCTTTTTATAAAAGACGATACCTACTACCTAAATATTCCGAATGATGATAATGATCTAGATCGTTCAATATCTATTGAGAATTTTGAGATCATCAGTGTTGATCAACATTGTCAGATATTTAATTCCTTGAAGGTGTATATAATAAAAATAGATCCTATGAACTGATGGAGGAAGATCATATTAGTTGGTGTAGAAAAAACCAAGAACCATTAGAGATCTTTCTAGCTTTTGATCAATGTTGAAGATACGTGTTTTTAATTAGAGTGTAAAATGAGTTACTATTGATTAAGGTTTATAACAAATCAAGGATGGATGATTTTTGGTTGGGGTGTATAACCAATCATGGAAGAAGAGTTGGTGGTTGGGGTGTTTAAATATATATGACCATAGGATCAACTACTAGTGTTTATAATCAATTACTGCTAAAGTTTTATGATTAGGTTGTATAACCAATCACTCTCTTGTATGACTCAGGAACTATTATAATTGTTAATAAGATTATAGTGTATAATTCATAGGTTAGGGTATCTAGCTAATTGTAGTAAGGAGTATGATTTTATTATAAACCATATAAATATTTATGTGTTGTTATTTATTTATATTTCACTACATAAATTGTGAGGTTTATAGTTTATATTGATTTGATTAGAGATTTAATAGGTTCAAGTGGTGGGTAAAAATAGATTAACTCATAAAAAGAAAAATACACCAACAATTCATCCCCTCCCCCTCTTTGGGATCCAAACAGATCTAGGGACTTTAATAAGAAATGATATATAGATCCCAATAGATATGTTTTGTTAAGATCGATCCAACTACTTAGTTGGATTCATCACACAACAGTGAAAACATTAAATCCTAATAAGGTGGTTTTATTAGCAAAGTATGCATGATACACTTTTTAAATTTATTCTCTTATTTATAATAATAAAAAAATCATATATGTTTGGAGTAATCAGGAGAGGGGGGGGGGGTACAATATCACTCAATTCATGAATGAAACAATGTCCAAGTATTATTAATTTCATATAATGAAATGGTGTTTATCATAATTTAATACAATATTATTTTCAATATAATAATGAAAGAAAATATATAAATTGTGTAGATGATCATAAAATGTGGTTATTAGGTCCAAAAGGGGTCTATATTCCCTGAGGGGGGGGGGTGAATTTGGGTGTGGATAATCTTTGATAAAGTTTTCCTTCCCCACAAGATCTTGATCTATTTTTTATAAGGGTCACATTGTTTACACTTAAGTGTAAATGCTGATATTATTTCTTCTTTATTTATCTGATAATGATTCTTTGAATATAATGCCAGAAAGCAAGCACAAAGACGCAATGATTTTTACTTGGTTCACTCTCACTAGGCTACATCTAAGAAGCAAACAACAATGATGTGTAGATTGTACCAAATTCAATATGGATCAGTATGAATAATGATCATTTAGGCTAGATATCATATATAACCAGGCTCACTACCTATAAAAGGTTTAGGGTCTTCTCACTGCATTCCCAAGGGACACTCCCTATATCTCTTTCTTTGGCTCACCATTTGTGGAAAGGATCACTGTCTTCCTCTTTCTTCACTCACTTTTCTTGGAAGGGATTCACCCACAGTTTATGGACATGTAGGTACTTTCATTATCTCTAATGAATACATCCTAATTTATATATATATTCTCCTTTTTTAAGTTACACTTTCATCCAATAGATGAATACCACTTTATGATAGATTTATTGGGAAATGCCTTCTGAACAACTTTTGTGATGCTCACTACCTTCGTGAAGCACCTCTTTCATGAAGATCAAATAGCCTTCACAAAGCTCTTACCTTTTGCGAAGAATAATCATCCTTTACAAATCGCACATATTTAGTGAAGCACAACTAGCCTTAAATAAGCTCCTTCCCTTCATGAAGATTACTTATCCTTCAAAAATTTTATTACTTTAATGATGCTTAGAACATTCAGTTGGCTTATAGACTTCACAATCTTTTTTGCATGAAACTCATTCACGATCTGCCTTCACAAACCACCTTCATGATTCAAGATCATTAATATCTTCATTAAGCCTCATTGCTTTTTTGAATGGGATGGAGGCCAATTTTTAGGTGTTCCACTAATTCCAGAACCGTTCGGGCCATGTCATTATGATTTTGCGAAGCTCATTTATTTCCTTCATGGTGTTATCTTTTTCAGGAAGATCCATGGAAATTTCTCATTCGTAATTCATATCATAATTGTAGAGATTTATGTCAAACCCTCTATTCTTCTGCAAAGCTCAAATCACGGTGCTCCTCATCTTCACCATTTTCAATGCTCTTCATTGTCGCGTAGATCACCATATTCATTCTTTGATCCTTCATGAATCCCATCTTCACAAAACTAATGCCTTTTCCATGTTTGGATGATATCTTCAAATAAATCCATATTTCCTAATTCTAGCCAAAATCTAAATTTTGGACCCCCAAAAATTGGAAAACACTAGGAAATGACATCACCTTGTGCATACACTTTTCTATACTACTACAATAGAATCCATTCCTCTATCTTGGATCATTGTCAACATATCGTGTCAACAATATCTCTAATATTCCACACCATACCTTGAAAACTCTCTTTGTCAATAAACACAATCAACCCAAAAAATTATTCAATGTCACCTTGATGTATTTTTTCCCAACAGTGGTCTTAAAAACTATAAAATTATACATGGAAACTTCCATAAAATTCTATTGGTAGGTAGAAACAATTCTAATCATGCATTATTCGAAAGTGCATGGAGCATTTCATTGACCAAATAGAATCCTTATACATGTAAATATTCCAAAATAGCATGTGAATATTGACATTTTCTAATCATTTATAGAAATATGGATATGAAAATATCTTAACCCACTATTTTAGAAATTGTATATGTACTTCCCTGATAACTTCTCTAGAATTTATTCAATGAATGGTACTAGGAAATGGTTCGTTCTAGTGTACTAGAGTAATCAATGATAGTCTATATAGACACTAACTATTTTGAACCCATTTGGCACCGATGAATTATTCTCACTTTTAACAACTATTTTATTAGAAAAAACCTACAATAAATAAATCCATTGGAAATTAAGACTTTGATAAATATTTCCAGTAGTCGATGATTTACTAACAACCTTTTTAACAACAACAAGTTAGGGTTCAATCCTTTTTTATGCCTCATTGGTTTAGAATTATAATTTTATAATTTAAAATTCATGTATTTGTTTTGGATAATATTGGAATTTTCTATAAGTTCCCATCATAAGTCTTATTTATACTTTTTGAAACTGAGTTATAAATATCAATTCATGTCATGATAGGGGTGAACTAGAAATGATGTTAGAAAATATATTTACATTTTCTTGATATAAAAACATTATAATTGGGGATAGTGGTTCCAATTAAGGTGGTTTTTGGATTGATTGGATGAATAAGAAATGTGGATGTTTATAATTGAAACTATACGTGAAATGGTCATATCATAAAAAGTAGAATTATATTTTCCAAGATATGTAGAATCATCAATAGTCATTGGATCCTCATTATATAAGATATTATCAATTAATAAAAATTCATTATATTTTTTTCTAAATCATTAGAAAATTCACCACATGAATAATTTTCTATAATATCTATTAATGATAAAAAATATATAAGGTATCAGAGAAAAAAAAAGTTTTTATATGATTAGGAAACACATCATTGTGATCAATGAAAAGAGCAGAATGTTCTTCTGAAAGTTTCTTCCTGGAATTAAGGATGATGAAATGGAAAATATAAATAATAAAATCAATATATTATTTAGAACTATAAATATTGATTATAATTTTGAATGTTTTTAAGAAAGGTGTCCCAATAATTATTAGTGCATGCCAATTTATCATGCTCTTTATTATTTTAAACATGAAAAAACATTTAGAAAAAATAAGTTTTAAACTATCAAAAGTACAACATCTATTACCCCAAAGTGGTGTGTGATGCTACAATTCTCTAATTTAACTACTGAACATGTATCCTCAACATTTAATGAAGGGAAAATAAATTGATCCATCACATTTATTAAAGTTCTTAAAAGAAGCATAACATCAAATAAGAATAACTCCTATACGGTATATAGAATTGATAATATCCCAGGGTCTTTGTAATTGGAAATAAGTGATAACTAGATAAATGAGGATTTTTTTCTACCTTTTATAACCCTTTAATACCCCCTAAGCTACCATTTTTATATTATTAAATCCTTCAAAACTTATCATATCATGAAATTTTCATTATGACATTGATCAAAGAAATATTAACTTGTAACTTTTTAAAAGTTTATGGGATTTACTTATAGGGTTAATTTTCCATTGGTTTATTGTATTTGGTTGATATTTGATGAATGGGTAGAGGCGTTATTGGTCCAAGGGAATCATATCAAGGAAATTAATTTCCCTTTGTGACCTCTCTTCATGTTTTTTTCTTTATTTAGATTTTTTGGGATGATTGGAATGGTGGTTTCCTTTGAAGTGGTTGATTTGGATGCAGTGGTAATGCGAATAGTATGTTGATTACCACCATTTACCTTATCCCATAAGTTTACTATAGGTTGAAAAGAAATTTTACTTAACCCTTGTCCTTGGATTTCTCTAAACAAGTTAACTAGATTCTCGAATTGAGTTTATAGGTCACAAATAATAGCTTGGGTAGTTTATTGGAATTTCATATTGTTAAAAACAATTTCTTTTATTAGGTACTCTCAGATATAATCAAATTTTCGATGTATTTTTAGAAAATTCCATAGCACTATAATAAAAAGTGAATTTTATTTGTATGTTTTATTAGCCGTGTTTGAAAACACGGCTAATTTCATTACCTGAATTTAAAAAAAATCCAAGGAAATGTGGTGATGATAACTTATTTTCATTTTTTAATCATAATTAAATATCCAAATTTGAAAAATGAAGATAATTAATTACGATTTTAAAAGTGTGAAAAATTAGAAATGTTTTAAAACAGTCAATTTAGTAATGTTTTTGAAAAGGAAATAAATTAGTCATGTTTCTACAAATGTGGACATTTTTTCATCACCATATTCTCCCTTATTTTTTTTTAAATGAGGGTAATGAAATTATCCTCATTTTTAGAGATAAATAATGTAAAAATAAATAAATACTAAAATGAAATATCTAAATAATTATTATAAAACATAATTAAAATGTTTTAATTTTATCCTACATGTATTTTTTAAATAATATAATTTTATAAAATATATGTTTTATTTAAAATATTTTTTATCAAAACATAACATTAAAAAACCATAAATTGAGGATGAGGGGTTCTATGATTGTTGTGAAAGAGGAAAATACATGAAACAAAACTCCTCAAAACATATCAAAGAATAAAAATATGTAACACAACAATATGACCTCATTAATAATCAAATGGAAACGTGAAAACACTAGAAAGACTAATAAGGTGCTTCAATAACTCTAATAAGAACCCATGATAACAATAAATTGAAGAGGAAACCTAAAAAGAAAAACATCATGGGGAAATCATCACACCAAATATGTACAAGTTTTTTTCTATTAATATTTTTAATTATTTTTTTCATGAAATAAAGTGTAAATATATTTAGAATGGAAGAAAAAAAATTATTTTTTCAAAAATTTATCTTAATTGACTCATATAAATGTCCATTTGATATTTTTTTTAATAATTGAAAATAGAACATATCACCTATGATATACATTTTGGAAATATAAATAGCACACATTTTATAGAAAAACATGATTATATTCTATAAAAAATAACCAAAATAAGTAGGAGAAAGTAATTTTTAATATTTTAAATTTGTAAGCATTTATTCAAAACCACTTATAAGTGGTTAAGTATTATAAATAAGTGTTTCCAAGAATTTTTGTATAAGTGTTGTCAAACAAAATTTAACTTCTTAAAATTAAAACTATCATAGTAAATGAAAAACCAGCAACAAAAACACTAACAAGTAATTTCAAATGTAACAACATCATATTTAGTTTCAAAAGAATAATTTATGTATGACATTCATTTTTAGAGGATATTTTTTTCAATTATAAAATATGTAATTGAAAATTAAAATGAAAAAATTATTTTAAATATTAAAATTGGAGTAAAAAATTGTTCAAAAGGGGAAATAAGAAGCTTAAAATACAAGATACAAGGATAAATGAATTCTTGATGAATAATTGAATTTTTTTGTGCATGTAAAAATATCAAAATGAGTGTAGAAAAATAAATAGAGAAAGTATGATATTTTTTGAAAGTGGATTAAATAATTTCACATGCTTAACAAATTCAAATATATATATATATATATATATATATTTAATTTCTATATCTCTATAAGCATGTAGAGAAAATCATAAGTCATTAATATAAATACAATTTGACAATATAAATAGCATTTATTTGTCTTTGAAAACTAAATTTAAAAAATAAAGAGAATATAAAAATAGGAAGAATAAATGTTGCAAATAGCATAAATTTGATTAAAGGAATTAAATTATTATTGTGAAATAACACATAAAATTTCTTACAAAGAATAGAGAGTGTTGAGAATATTACATGTTTTAGTGAGAATGTTATTTTCCTTTTTAAATATCAAATTAAATTAAAATAAAAAAGACTTATTGAAAATAAATTCTGAACTCACTATGTGTAAGAAGCATCTTGAAATGAAAAAATATATTGAAAAATGAACGAGCACTCAAGTCTTATTCAAAATTTGAAAGTGGCAACTTACTGCGCAACGATCTAGAGTAAAACACTAGTATAAAATTATCCCTATGATTAGTATAATCAATTAAATTTTTTTTTAATTTAGATACGTTTTTCTAACTCTTTAATTTAACCATGTTTTTTGTTCAAAAGATCCCAAATTTTGTAACGATTTTTTAAAATGTCACTAATTAAAAAAAAAGTAAATATTTTTTACATTAATTATTTTTTGATAACATGGATAAATTAAAAAATTAATCATGTTTTAAATAAATATAGCTAAAAAATAATCATTAAATGGTTATTTTATTTTAGAGTAGTGCCGGTATATGATTTTTGGGTTGTAATTGAGGATGGCTACTCTCCCTTGGTGGATACCATGAATGTTATGGATGGATGAAATTATATCCTTATCTAAGTCTTGTATTTTTCCTTCTAATTTGAATAGGAAGGGTGGTAAGGTTTTTGGAAATAGTTATGGGGTCCAAGGGGTCTAATTCCAATAAAATCATTAGATGTAGCTCCATTGGAATTTATGAAAGTGAAAACAATGTTTTTGAATAAACCCATGCACCAATACTTGAAACATCAATGAACCACTCTCTAATTACTATGCTACTACACCATCTTTTTAGACAATGAAAAAAAAGATCAATAGAAATAACAAAGAAATAATCACAAGACAATGAACAACAAAATAGATTACATGGTTCAGACTCATGTCCTAATGCATAGAGAAAATGTTGCTTTACTTTTATTTAGAGAAAAAAGGATGATTATAATTATTAGAACATAATAATCACAAGTGATCAAACCTCATTAAAAAGGAGTTCCCAATCGTCACTTCAAGTTTATGTCACCATTTGATTTATATTGAATGATATCCACCTGAACTGATCTTCTTGAATGATCCTCCATTCGGTCAAATATCTCCATTAATTCAGCTTGCCCTTCCAATGAACAATCCTAGCTTTTGAAGATCTCACAATTCCTCAGTTTTTTATGTACTCCTCCAACAAGAATTTTTCAATGGATTAACTTTTGATAACAGCTTCTGGTTTATCATCTGGTCCACCCAACTTCTGGTCATCCATACTTCACTACTACCATTCCACCATCCCTTTATGTTTTAGAAATTTATCCTCAAAATTTTCTCCTATTGTTCGAATAGTTTTGTTTTCCTAAAAATGATTTCAACACTTCAACCATATCTCAAAAATCTCCCACTTGGAAATCATATTTGTTGGATCCACAATTGAGACCCCCTTCAACTTTGGAAAAGCACCATTTTTTCTCCAAACTTCCATGAATCAACAACATGGTTTCCCACCACATATTTATATCATCCTAGTCCAACTAAGGCACACCATCATCTCATGATATTCCAAGTATACACATTAATAAAAATGACTATTGGATTCATATCTCTTTCAATATTCTATAAGTCTTTCTTTTTGTCCTCTCATAGCTTCCAGATAAAGTGAAACATCAAGTTAATGTGCTTCATTTGAGAATGAAAAATTTGATTCTTGGCCAAGTGATTTTCACTTTGTGAATCACAAAAATATCCTCCCATCACTTTAACTCCTTCCAAGATCCTCCAAAAAACCATTAAAACAAATCAAATACTTTCTTACATCCACCAAAGCAATATACTCAGCTTCTATTTTTGAGAGAGTGAAAATTGGTTATGGTTTTGGACATCCAACTCATTGTTGTTCTACCAAATGTAGACACATATTTGGATATTCTCTTCTATGAGTCAGAATCTTCCCCAAAGTTTGAATATACAAATCATTACAATGGCTCATCTGTTATGAATAAATTTTTCATGCTTCAAAAATCCTTCAAGTACCAAATAATCCATTTCACCGCCTCTGAGTGTTCCTTTTCGGGGTTCGACATGTATCTGCTGATGACTCCCACTACCCATGTAATGTCAGGATGGGTAGAAACCATAACATACATCACCCTTATGAAAAATGATGTATATGGTACTGTTACACCCATCCTCTCCTCATTGGCATGAGAAGAGGTGAAATTCCACAAGCTATAGGTGATATCCCCAAGACACCAATGGTTGGTAATAAATGCTAAGGGTTTAAGAGAATGTTTAGGAATATTATTTCTCTAAGAACCCACAAATGATGTCAAGATTGATACCACATCCAAGACAAACTAAATGATTCATGAACAAACAATCACATAACTCAATAAAATCCCAATACATGAACAAAAATATGAGTACAATGGAAAATAAATAAAGGTTCAAGGCTAAGACTCCAAATAAAAAGGCATCGACACCAAAGTGGTACCATCCCATACTAAGATGCAGACACTTCCCAACATCATCTTCAACAATCAAACCTTGATGTTATGGATCACCACTAGAGAAGTACGAAACATAACCCTTCCCTGTATCACAGTAGATGACATTTGAAAACTCACCAAATTTCCCAAGTAGGGGGTGAATATATCACTTAGTAGAATTTAACCAAGGATATCCCAACACATGTCACTCGGAAAAAAATAGGTTAACACATTTTATATAAAGTATAAAAGTGCAGATAAATAGTTTATTTTAAACCATAAGTAACTTTCATGGAAAAAATTAAATTAATATTTTCAAAAAATTTCATAGTATTTAGTATAATCGTTCCATTTCCACACCCATGTAGACACCCAATACATGCAACCATGGACCTACATATACTAACGAGTGGTGAGTCACCATATCACCAATACATCACTTGCTAACCCCATTTGATAGTGGTACTTTTGACCATGTTCCATCCCATGTTTATATTTAATTGATTTTGGTACTTCTGACCATTACCCATCCCATATGAACATGAACACACACCAACACATTTATGCCAAATTTCCAATAAAACATCAATTTAACCAAAATATCATCTTTTAAAACCCACCCTTTTGAAATCACATCAAATAGGGGTTGTCCAAATAAATTCCCACAAGATATTTTCAACAATAATGAACATAATATTAAAAGGATCAGGCCAACAAGTTCCAGAATAGTAGTGTGGGAGAGAATTCACCTATCTCAATTAGGTTTTCATAAAGTATCTTAAGAAACTCTACGGACCAACCTCTTCCTTAAATTCCTCTACCAAAACCCAAGGAAGATCTCATTACCACAAATCCAAACCCACAGTCATGTTCCAACCCATCGATATCATGTTCCAAGATAGAAAAATCAAGGAGATCCAAGATGAGAAAGGAGGATACACTAACCATTTATTCCACAAAACAATGCTCAAATATTCATTTCCAACAAAGTTTAGACATTGATTTTTTTTGAAAATTTCCTAGGGTAGCCTTGGAATTCAGGATGGAGAAGAGAACGTTTAATGAGAAATATTACACCCGCATGATGGGTAAAACTAGACGGGCCTAAAAGATTCATGATATGAAAGGGTTTCATGCCATGAGATCCTAAAGAGGCCAATTACAATGATATTTGTGCCACCTCGGCTCATTTTTCAAGAGTAATCAATTTAATGCTGTGAATGGTTTTCAAATCCTGCACGGCCCAGGTGAAACCATTCACACTTTGAAATGTTTCATGAAATCTGCCCTAAAAAATTCAGCACATGAAACCCTTTCACAATGTGAATGTTTCCTATAGATATTTCCAATATCCAGACCTCAAGCTATCCTACTCTAATACCAATGAACACTTTAGTTAAAAATTTCAACAACTTCAAACATAAAAGAATGAGCATAAATAAATGAAATACCTCAAAATAGGGGTGATAAATTATCCCCACCATTGGGTTTTTCAGCCTTAGGAAGCTGGAACAAAATTTTCCATTTCTGCCGCATAAATATTTATCATTACCATGCTTCCTCTTGAACCAGACCATGATAACATAGTAATCTCAATAAGGAAATAGATCTCCCTCAGAGGATCTTTTCCTACCTTTCCAGAACCCATACTGGTTTGTGGATAAAAGTCTCATCTGGCTCAAGGGTTTCATGATCACAACTGATCACATGTTATGGATCGAGATGATACTTCTTTAGTTGAGAAACATAGAAGGAATTATAAACAACACTAAATATCAGTGGTAACACTAACCCATACAAACCAATTACAATTCATTCTATAACCTCGAACAGTCACACATACTATGGCACTAACTTCCCTTGTTTACTGATGTGTTGATGTCCAATTTTTGTTGACACCTTCAAGAAAACATGGTTACTAAAATCAAAAGATAAGGGTCGATGATGGTAATCTATGTACAACTTCTATATGCTTTGAGTCGTATCCATACACTATTAGATCATCTGAATTTTCCCCATAGTCTCATGAATAAGACTAGGACAAATCAAATATGTCTTTCATATTTCCACCCAACATAGGGGAGAAAAACAAATTCGACTATAAAAATCCTCAAAAAATGGCATCCATATTGTCACCTGAAAACTATTGTTATAGGATAATTTAATGAAAGGTATATGATCCATCCATGACACACCAAAGTGCATGAAACATGCTCTGAGCATATATTCCATTATTTGAATAGTGTGTTTTAATTTTCCATCTTCCCATGGATGATATGTTGTGATTGAATTCCAAGATCCTATTGTAACAATTTCCAAAATTGATAAGTGTAACAGGGATCCCTGTTAGATACAATTGAAAATAGGACTCCATGCAATCTGACCACTTCTCGGATATACAATTTTTCCATGTCCCCCACCATATTGGATTCTATGATAGGGGTAATGTGTGATGAATTTTTGTGTCTATCTACTACTACCCATATAACATTATGTTTCCACAACATTCTTGGAAATCCTATAAAAAAATTATTGTAATCTAATCCCACTTCCATAATGGTATAGGAATAGTATGTAACATACCATCTCACCTTTGATTATATTCTTTTATCCATTGGAAAGTTTGGAATTTCCTCACACAGTCTACAATATTACATTTCATACCCGTCCACTAGAAAAGTTCCTTCATCACCTTGTACATTTTCTGAACACCTAGATGAATGAACCATTTTGAATGGTGGTATGCCAAAAGGATCTATTCTTAACAAGATTGAGGAACTCCAATTAAATTATGAATGAATAACATAGAGTATGAATCTTTTGTCCAGTCATCACAAGTCTCCACACCATTTAGGTTTGACATAATGATGATATAATTAGAATATGATATCTAATATTATTTTACCAAATTTTTCAATTTTGTAACAAGAATTATTCAAAATAAACCTTCATGATCATCCTATAAAACACAATCTAAATGCATATAAACAATCATTCTCATCAAATTCCATTAGTCACGAGATTCTTGTACCACTTCATTGTATGATTTATAACTCAATGCATCTGCCACATATTTCCTTTTATTGGGTGTGTAACATCCCGGATAAATGAAGAATATGACATTTTCATATTTATTAATATTTTTGGATTAAATATTAATTTTACTTTAGATGGGTTGCTATGTTCGATAGCGTACCTGATACGCAACAACGAGCTTCTTTGAAATCTTATGTTGCACACTAATAATATAATATTATTATTTTAAATGGTAGTTAACTCCTAGCTATTGTATTAGAGGGAATGAATAAAACTAACTGCAATATGATTATACATGTTTGTTAAAAGTATTTACATTTATCCAATAAATTTTAGAGGCTTAAAATGTGAATGAATCTAATTTTAAGCATAATTTACATTAAAAGGCCGATTTACCATCTTTTAATGGCGAACCCCCATTAAATATAATTTTGGTCACTTTAATACATTATATTTGACCAAATAAAATCTTTCTTAATAATGGGGACATCAAAATTTACTTTTTGTAAATTTTTGGAATTTTTCTGATAAAGTTCATTTTCTAATGAATAGTAAAAAATATTGTATTTTAATTCAAAACTGTGTTTTAATATAATTTATTTATATGGATATATTATATTTTTAATTGGTTTTAAAGTGTAATTAGAATATATTTTTATTATTTAATCCAATTTTGGTCATTGGAATTAATTTCACTTTGAAATTGGACATAAACAAGTATCAATCTTTTGATAGTTATTGTTTCTTAAAAACACACTATTTGTTTTGATAACGGGATTTAATTTTAAAATTAATTAATTCCACTTATATGTTTTTAATTTAGAAAAATAGACATAATTTTTGAATTAAAAATATCAAATATATCTTAGGCTGAATTTTTGGTATTTTTCTGAAAGACTTCAATTTTTGATGAATAGTGAAACCACTTAGTGGTAGTTAAAAAAACTGACTTTTTCATTTAAATGAAATTTTACCACTTTTGTGAATTGAATTTAAAAAATCCAACATACATGGTTGTTATAAAGAAGTAAAATTTGGTTCATTAAGATAAGAATAATTTTTGGCGAATAGTAACTTTTGACTTTTATTTACCGCGGTTAAAGGTAAATAGGTTAATTCAAGGTAAAAAGAATATTATAATAATTCAAAATTACCTTAAAACTTGTCCAAACCTTATTGGTTGAGTTATTAACGACCATTGGCATCTTTGGGTCAATTTTGGGACTCCATTGAGCCACTTGGGTGTGATAATGACAATTTAGATTAATTAATTTAACGTAAAGACAAAATTGACATTAACAAAAATATTTTAGTAATTAATTTTTATATGGTGTGATATAAGTCATATATTAAAATATAAATATTAATTGGAAATATAAAAATATTTCCTACATCATGGTATTTTTTTTATAATTTTTATACAACAAATAAATTAAATTATTTATGACATAATAATGATGCAGTATTTACCTCACTAATAAATCATTTAAATAAGTAAGATAATAATGATTAAAATAATATTCAAAACATGTCAAATTATGATTGGATGACTTTATTTCGACCATGAGTCATCTTATATTCATATTTAATGATTTTTGGACCATTAGAAACTGAATATAATTATATAATAAAATAATAGTTTCACACTTTCCTAAAGAGCCCCTCCTCCCCCTTATAAAAGGAGACCACTTCTAACCAATTCCTTACACATAGCAAGAAATTTAGATCATACAAAATCTGCCCAATTAAGCTCCCTAAATCCCTATACTCCCCATAGAAGCCTTACCTTAGTCAGAAGGCACTTCAATAAGACCTTTTAGTTCAAACCAAAGGAAGTTACCCAAATTAAAGGTAACGGTTTCTCTTAAATTGTTTTCTTTTCTTTTAATTCTCCAACCCCTAAAATCTTTTTATTCCTTTATTTTGTAAAAAAATAAGTATCCTAAATATACTAGGATGTTGTTATGATAATTATTAGAGCTAAACTTACACACACCTCCATCTAATGGATGAAGAACATAATGTTTCTGTGGATGGAAAACTAACACCTCACAAAACGATGATTATTCAAATATCTCCAACTACTTCTCATGGTGGCCATTATGATGGAACTGTATTTATATATGATATATATTATTTTTATGTTTTCTTTATGCTTCTGTATTCTCCATTTATAGTATTCCTTTATGGTTTCCATAGTGGGTAAATACGATAATCTCATTTGAGGAAGTGCGGACTACCACCCCCTCAAAGTGATTTGATTCGTTAATGCCTTATGTGGGATGTATAAAGGATGGAGTTAATGATATTATATATGATATTATACTGGAATTATAATATAACTATGAATAATTATTTTTTATTTCCATTAAAATAAGAAATAGAAATTAAAGTAGCGTTCATGCGTACGTACGACTTACTGTCTCCATGAACAGTGCATTTCATTTCTTACCTCTAAATGTTATGTAATATTATAAATAAATGTATATAGTGGATATATATGATATAAATTATATCCAAATCATGAATATCATTATGGATATAATGAACCATTGACCACATGAACAACATGGGATTATAAGAATTCCATTTTTGACTCGAGTACCAAATATCGACAAAATGGACGTTATTAACTTAAATGATGACATAATGTTTATTAAATGGTCATAAGTGATATAAAAGGAATAATAAAATTTAAAAAGGTTCTTAAGAAATTATAAATTAACTTTAGTTTATTATTCAGGAGATTAAAGAATGATCTAGTCAAGTCGGACACGAGGTAAGGGATCCGACCTCTCTCTTTCTTTTCAAGTAATATCTTTTATGTCATTTCTTTTATGCTCCATGTAATTATGTTGGAGGATGTTATTTTATATTCACTATACTGTAATTTTTAATCTCATATGATTAGAGACCACCTATTACTCTCATCAATTCATTTTAATAATTTTTAAGTGGCACCGTTAGGCTGCCAAATTTTTGTAAGGGATTTCTTATCTCACTTTTAATTCCGTGAGATTCCCATTGTTCGCCACTTATTTATTGCATGTGGTGTATTGTGTACTGAATTTTGATATATATTACCATGACTATATTTATATTCATGGTATTATGTGATTCATTTGGTGGTTATTAACTTTGGTTCATACGACTCGATTGATTATAACGTGGTAAGGGGTTTTTCATCTCACTTTTTATCCCTGTGAGATTCATGCTATATTTGCCACTACTTCCTTTTGTGTGGTGTATTTACTGCCCATGATTGTATTTTTTGTGTAAGATACTTTAATTTATGGGTATTTACATCTTCATTATATGATCCTTCTTTCATATGGTGTATGTTTCATAGGTTACCAAATCGGTAAGGGAAACTTTCACCCTCCTCTCTTTTAAAAGGCTTATTTTTGTTATGTATTTTAATTCACATCTTCTTATGTTGGGATATGTTCTTATATATCCTTATTGCTGTAAATTTTATGTCTAGGTGATGGGATACCCTTTTATCTCTCATCAACTCAGTTTCTGAATTGTAATGTGATGCTGTTAGGTTGTCAAATTTTTGCAAGGGAGCTTCTTAACCCAATTTCAATTCCTTGGATTCAACTTGTACTTATTGAATATGTCATACTATGGATATGTGTGAATGAAATATGATTGTTTTACACTTAATATCCACTTATATTGGGTGTGTTTATATTTTTCACACATAATTATGAGATTTATTTATCATTAATTTAAGGATACCATCTTTATAAGGGATTTCATCTCAATTTACATTTCCATTGAGAATTAATTTTTGTTATGCACCAAATCCACTCTTATATGGTGTATATACTGTCCTTTGACATATTATATCATGAATACCTTTATTCTCATGATATTATAAAGTTATGATTAAATGTTATTCCACAATTATTTATATTAAAGAGTCTCTCATTTTGTTAAAAACTATTTAACAAAAATATCATTTTTAAATGTTTTAAAGATTTATCATTCTAAATATTTATCTTTAATGTCCATGTTTTAAAAATGGTTTTGAGTATTTATTTATATGGAAATTAATGTTTTAAAATTATAATTCCATTAAAATATTCAAAGTGGTATGGGACACTTTGATTCAAAAATCCTTTTTTAAATGGTTTTTGAAAATGGATTGATTATTTCAATATCTTGAAATTACTTCTTGTGATTGAAAATGAAATGTTATTGGTGAAATTTTTATATTTGAAATATTTTATGTGTTATGATGGTACTTGGACATTTGACGGGTGGTTACGTGATAAACCATATGATGGGTGGTGTCGTGAATACCAGGATGGGTGGTTACGTTATAACCACCAATGCATTGGGTATGGAACTCGGCCATATGGCTATTCCATTTAGTGATATGTGTGGAATTCGACCGTATGGTTATTCCATTTAAGTATGTTTATGTACCAAGTTACCTTTATAAGTTATGTGTTATTTATATGGGTTTTATGGTAATATTTTGGATACAAAAGGGTAAGTAATGATATTTTATTCAGTGAAGAGTATTTACTACTTCATAAAGGTGAAAAGTATTAATTATATTAAAGTATTTGTGGTTTACTTGTTGTTTTGAAAAACTAATAGTTTTACTTCTTTTTGTATCCCTTACTGAGATTTTTATGCTCACCCCAAGTTTTTGAAATTTTTTTCACAAGACAAAATGTGGAATATGGTCAATGATGGGATCAAGGAAAATTCATGCTGCCTTAAACATGGAACTAGACATGACTCTTTTTTTCAAGAGTTCATGTTTTGTAAAAAATATGGATACTGGGAAGAAGTGTCTACTTTGTTATATTTTTAAATGTAATAGTTATGGCCTAAATCTCTAAAACTATAAACCTGAAAAGATCCTCAATGTGAATTATTCATTTAATTCAAGATTATGTATTCTTTTAAGGTTGGGTCCTTATAGTTGGTATCAAAGTTCAGTTTAGACAACTTTAGATGTTAGGGTGCTATCTAAGCATAAGTAACATAACCATAATGGTTAGCATATTATAAAGAGTCATAGTTATTTTGAATGAGTTTAAGATAACATGAATAAGTATTTACCCTCATTATAAGATATTACATGATGATTTTACTGATATACTCACATTGATCTTTTTGGTTTTAGTAAATGGATGGATCTAGCAGGCACCAAAGTAACAGTGGATGTGAAGAAAACGGTGAAGGTTTTCTGAACAAGCAACTGAATGAAATGAGAGATGCAATGAGAACTCTTGTGGTTATTCTGAACCAACTATCTGGAGTCATGATTGAAAACATGAAACTTGGTGATTTTTATAAGGCATCGTATATTTGAGAAACAAATCTGTACAGAATTTCAGGTAATAATCATAAAGGTAAGTATGTTCAAAAACCTATGTGTCAAGGATGTGGAAAGAAACACCTAAGAAAATGATTCAAAGGGACGAGAATATGCTATAGATGTGGGAATGAAGGTCATAAAGCAAGAACCTGCCATGGAAAAAGGAAGCATCCAGTTGGCTCTAATAAAGGGAAAGAAGTTATTTCCGAGGGATCAATTGAATGTTTTAAATGTAGTGTGCATAGTCATTATACAAACAGGTGTCCTACAAATATGTTTTAGGAATGGGATCAATATGATCGTAGAGATATTTGTTTACCAATACCTAATTCCATTCTGATTGAGGATAAAGAAACTGAAAATGACCAATGAAAGGTATGGATTATTTCTTAACATATGTTTTGATATTATTGAATCATAGGATATGATTCATGATTTTGTTTTTAGGAAAGAATTATTTCAGAATAAGTTGAAAAGGAATGGTTAATGGATCATGAATAATGTTGAATGTGTAAGAAGTCAACATATAAGGGATTCAAGAGTTATGGTAGATTTTAGGATGGTGAAATGCTTAAAAGTATTAAGGCTCTTTTGATGATGGGAATTACATTAGAAGACCTTTTATAGTATGTGTAACCCTAAAGATTGATATATGAAAATTTTATTCAAGAAATAATTATCTTTTCTTTTGTGGATACAGTTATAAATAACCATTTCGGTTTATATGATCCTTGAATTTGAGGAAATTATAGGTTAATACATTTTTGGGATGCAAAATAAAAGTTATTATAAAACCTTCATGGTTAAAATATTCTATGGTTATTTTTGATAAATTTATCTCTTTTTGGGAATTTTATAAAATTATATATTTTTTGAAAAGAGAACACACAAACCATGTGACAACCTGTCACGTCGGACGAAGCTATGGGAATCGAACCCACAACCAAAGTACGACTGGTATTTATCGCCTACCACTAGACTACGTGAAGTCCTTGGTTAGTTTGACTAATTATTTTTAGTTAGATGATTTTATAAATCCATAATAAGTTTATTTTGGGTTATCTATGGAAATGATTAACCTAGCATGGAGAATATTTGATTAGGTTAATTTCTTTTCAATATGAGATTTTAAGAGTAACTCATGTTATTTGGAGATAAATGTTAATATTTATCTTGGAAGACTATATGATTAAATCCTTCATAGATTTGGGTTTCAATATTAGTTTGGATTACTTTGAAGAATTTTAAGGACAACTTTTTATTGAATGGTCTTTGTTGAACTTTGGGTTTTGTTAGACAAATTTTGGAGATTAAGAGTAGTTTTTCATTATGTAAAAGTTTATCCTTTTGGGGGATTATTTGATCTTGTACTAAACGTTTTGGTTTTAGTTGATATCTAAAGACAAGGGAAATATATAGTTCATATTTTTTTGATTATTTGATTCTCTTGAAGTTTATTATATCACTTTTAATGTAAATAAAAATTCATCCCGAATACTCATCGTTTGGAGAAAATATGAGTTTGTGTTAGAAATCTAGTAAAAGATAAATGGAGACATGAAAAGTAAGTATATTTCCTTATGTTTTTAGTTAAGCTCATAAATAAATTCCTCAATTAAAAGTTACTTAAAACAAAAACCTTTTCTGTTAACTTTTCTTACTTGGGAATCAAAGACTGTTTTAACCATCACAAGTTTGTGAATTTTTGGCGGTTAACTTTCTCCTAAACATGTTTTATATCACTCTCAATCATAACTTGAAGCTTTGTTTTCTCCTCCATATCCATGTTTTCATGGAATCCTAGTATCTTTTTTCTAGGGTAACCTTTGTACTTCTCTTCCTTTATTTTAAAGTGATAGTTTTATTGACTCTTTTTTCGATATGGGGGTTTCAATGAAGTTCTTGAGCCCAATTTTTAAATTGTGAGGATGCAATTCCCAAAATGGGGGAAGGATGTAACACCCCATATAAATGAAGAATATGGAATTTTCATATTTATTAATATTTTTGAATTAAATATTAATTTTACTTTAGATGGGTTGCTATATTCGATAGCGTACTTGATACGCAACAACGGGTTTCTTTGAAATCTTATGTTGCACACTAATAATATAACATTATTATTTTAAATGGTAGTTAACTCCTAGATTTTGTATTGGTGGGAATGAATAAAACTAACAACAATATTATTATACAAGTTTGTTAAATGTATTTACATTTATCCAATAAAAGTTAGAGGCTTAAAATGTGAATGAATCTAATTTTAAGCATAATTTACATTAAAAGGCCGATTTACCATCTTTTAAGAGATAACCCTCATTAAATATAATTTTGGTCACTTTAATACATTCTATTTGACCAAATAAAATATATCTTCAGAATGGGGACATCAAAATTTACTTTGTGTAAATTTTTGGAATTTTTCTGATAAAGTTCATTTTCTAATGAATAGTGAAAAATATTGTATTTTAATTCAAAACTATTTTTAATCTAATTTATTTATATGGATATATTATCTTTTTAATTGGTTTTAAAGTGTAATTAGAATATATTTTTACTATTTAATACAATGTTGGTCATTGTAATTAATTTCACTTTGAAATTGACATAAAAAAGTATCAATCATTTGATAGCTATTGTTTCTTAAAAACACGCTATTTGTTTTGATAACAGGAATTAATTTTAAAATTAATTAATTCCACTTCTATGTTTTTAATTTGAAAAAATAGACATCAATTTTTAATTCAGAATATCAAATATATCTTAGGCTAAATTTTTGGTATTTTTCTGAAAAACTTCAATTTTTGATGAATAGTGAAACCACTTAGTGGTAGTTAAAAAACCGACTTTTTCATTTAAATAAAATTTTACCACATATGTGAATTGAATTTCAAAAATCTGACATAAATGGTTGTTATCAAGAAGTAAAATGTGGTTCATTATGATAAAAATAATTTTTGGTGAATAGTAACTTTTGACTTTTATTTACCGCGGTTAAAGGTAAATAAGTTAATTCAAGGTAAAAAGAATATTATAATAATTAAAAATTACCTTAACACTTGTCCAAAACTTATTTTTTGAGTTATTAATGACAATGGGCATCTTTGGGTCGATTTTGGGACCCCATTGAGCCACTTGGGTGTGATAATGACAATTTAGATTAATTAATTTAACGTAAAGACAAAATTGACATTAACAAAAATATTTTAGTACTTAATTTTTATATGGTGTTATATAAGTAATATATTAAACTATAAATATTAATTAGAAAGATAAAAATATTTACTACATAATGATTTTTTTTATAATTTTTATATAACAAATAAATTAAATTATTTATGACATAATAATGATGCAGTATTTACCTCATTAATAAATCATTTAAATACGTAAGATTATAATGATTAAAATAATATCAAAAACATGTAAAATTCTGATTGGATGATTTTATTTCGACCATGAGTCATCTTATATTTATCTTTAATTATTTTTGGACCATTATAAACCGAATATTATTATATAATAAAATAATAGTTTCACACTTTCCTAAAGAGCCCCTCCCCCCCCCTTATAAAAGGAGACCACTTCTAACCAATTCCTCACACCTCTCAAGCCATTTGGCTCATCCAAACTCTACCCAATTAAGTTCCCTATATCCCTATACTCCCCCTAGAAGCCTTACCTTAGGCATAAGTCACTTCAAGAAGTCCTTTTGGTTCAAATCAAAGGAAGTTACCCAAATTAAAGGTAACAGTTTCTCTTAAATTGTTTTCTTTTATTTTACTTCTCAACCCCTAAACTCTTTTTATTCCTTTCTTTTATAACAAAATAAGTATCCTCAATATACTATGATGTTTTTATGATAATTATTCGAGCTACACTTACACACACCTCCATCTAATGGATGAAGAACATAATGTTTTTGTGGATGGAAAACTGACGCCTCACGAAACGATGATTGTTCAAATATCTCCACCGCCTCTCATGGTGGAAATTATGATGGCACTATATTTATATATGATATATATTATGTTTATTTTTTCTTTATTCTTCAGTATTTTCCATTTATATCATGCCTTTATGGTTTCCATAGTGGGTAAATACGATAATCTCATTTGAGGAAGTGTGGACTACCGCCCCCTCAAAGTGATTTGATTCGTTAATACCTTATGTGGTATGTATAAAGGATGTAGTTAATGATATTATATATGATATTATACTGTAATTATAATATACCTATGTATAATTATTTTTTATTTCCATTAAAATAAGAAATAGAAATGAAAGTAGCGTTCATGCGTACGTACAGGTTACCATCTCCATGAACGGTGCATTTCATTTCTTACCTCTAAATGTTATGTACTATTATAAATACATGTATATAGTGGATATATATGATATATATGATATCCATATCATGAATATAATTATGGATATAACTAACCATTGACCACATGAACAACATGTGATTATAAGAAGTCCATTTTTGACTCCAGTACCAAATATCGACAAGATGGACGTTATTAACTTAAATGATAACATAATGTTTATAACATGGTAATAAGTTATATAAAAGGAATAATATACTTGAAAAATGTTCTTAAGAAATTCGAAATTAAATTTATTTTATTATTCAGGAGATTAAAGAACGATCGAGTCAAGTCAGACACGAGGTAAGAGATCCAACCTCTCTCTTTCTTTTCAAGTACTCTCTTTTATGTCATTTATTTTATGATCCATGTTATTATGTTGGAGGATGTTATTTTATATTCACCATAATGTAATTTGTAATATCATATGATGATAGACCCCCTATTAATCTCATAAACTAATTTTAATAATTTTTAAGTGGCACCGTTAGGCTGCCGAATTTTTGTAAGGGATTTTTTATCTCACTTTTAATTCCGTGAGATTCCCATTGTTCACCACTTATTAATTGCATGTGGTGTATTGTGTACTGAATTTTGATATATATTATCATTAATATCATTATATTCATGGTATTATGTGATTAATTTTGTGGTTATTAACTTTGGGTCATACGACTCGATTGATTACAACGTGGTAAGGGGTTTTTCATCTCACTTTTTATCCCCGTGAGATTCATGCTATATTTGCCACTACTTACTTTTGTGTGGTGTATGTACTGAAAATTATTGTATTATTTGTGTAATATACTTTAATTTATGGGTATTTACATCTTCATTTTATGATCCTTCTTTCATGTGGTGTATGTTTCGTAGGTTACCAAATCGGTAAGGGAACCTTTCACCCTCCTCTCTTTTAAAAGGATTCTTTTTGTTATGTATTTTAATTCACATATTCTTATGTTGGTATATGTTCTTATATATCCTTATTGCTATAAATTTTATGTCCAAGTGATGGGATACCCTTTTCTCTCCCATAAACTCAGTTTCTGAATTGTAATGTCACGCCGTTAGGTTGTCGAATTTTTGCAAGGGAGATTCTTAACCCAATTTCAATTATTTGGATTAAAATTGTACTTATTGAATATGTCATCCTATTAATATGTGTGAATGACCTATGATTTTTTTACACTTAATATCCACTTATATTTGGTGTATTTATATTTTTCACCCATAATTATGAGATTTATTTATCCTTAATTTAAGGATACCATCTTTATAAAGGGTTTCATCTCAATTTACATTTCCATTGAGACTTAATTTTTTTTATGCATAAAATCCACTCTTATATGGTGTATATAATGTCCTTTGACATATTATATCATGAATCCCTTTATTCTCATGATATTATAAAGTTCTGATTAAATGTTATTCCACAATTATTTGTATTCAAGAGTCTCTCATTTTGTTAAAAACTCTTTAACAAAAATATCATTTTTAAATGTTTTATAGATTTATCATTCTAAATATTTTTCATTAATGTCCATGTTTTAAAAATGGTTTTGAGTATTTATTTATATGGAAATTAATGTTTTAAAATTATAATTTCATTAAAATATTCAAAGATGTATGGGACACTTTGATTCAAAAATCCTTTTTTTAAATGGTTTTTGAAAATGGATTGATTATTTCAATATCTTGAAATTAATTCTTGTGATTGAAAATGAAATGTTATTGGTGAAATGTTTATATTTGAAATATTTTATGTGTTATGATGGTACTTGGAAATTTGATGGGTGGTTACGTGATAAACCATATGATGGGTGGTGCCGTGAATACCAGGATGGGTGGTTACGTTATAACCTCCAATGCATTGGGTATGGAAGTCGGACATATGGCTATTCCATTTAGTGATATGTGTGGAAGTCGACCATATGGTTATTCCATTTAAGTATATTTATGTCCCAAGTTACCTTTATAAGTTATGCGTTCTTTATATGGGTTTTATGGTAATATTTTGGTTACAAAAGGGTAAGTAATGATCTTTTATTCAGTGAAGAGTATTTACTACTTCATAAATGTGAAAAGTATTACTTATGTTAAAGTATTCATGGTTTACTTGTTGTTTTGAAAAACTAACAGTTTTACTTCTTTGTGTATCCCTTACTGAGATTTTTATGCTCACCCCAAGTTTTTGAAATGTTTTTCACAGGACGAAATGTGGAACAGGGTCAAGGATGGGATCAAGGAAAATTCATGCTGTCTTAAACATGGAACTAGACATGACTCTTTTTTTCAAGAGTTCATGTTTTGTAAAAAAAATGGATAATGGGAAGAAGTGTCTACTTTGTAATATTTTTAAATGTAATAGTTATGGAATAAATCTCTAAAACTCTAAACCTAAAAATATCCTCAATGTGAATTATTCATTTAATTCAATATTATGTAATGTTTTAAGGCCGGGTCCTTATAGGGTGTGTATACCAAGTCGAAATAAAAAATCTGATGGTACTCCATTCATCATCATTGCCTCAATTTCAAGTATCACTGAGAAAATATGTATTTCCAACTCTTATGGTTAGTGAAAAGTAAGAATGTTTATCCAAATAGGTAATGCATCCAAGTATTTAAGGAATTCACAACCGCAACTAATTCCATGTCATGTGTAGGATAATTATTCACATTCACTCAAGACTAACTTAAACCATAGGTCACCACAAGGTCTCTCTACATGATAACACAACCAATACTATATTTATACAAATCAAAATATACTACATAGATGTTATCTAATTTCGAGAAGATTAGGATGGGTTCATTAGGTGAGATGAGTCTTGAATTCCAAAAAAAAATTCTGAAATTGATCATTCCATATGAATGGAACACATTTCCTTGTTAAAGTAGTCATGGGATAATAGATCCTTGAGAAATACCAAAAAAATCATCGATATTAGCCTACTAGTCCTAAAAAACTATGTACCAAAAAAAAAATTCTTTGTTTCCCTCCAAGAGACAACTTCTTATATCCTCTTAGGTTAAACTGATATTGACTCATTAGAAATGAAATGAATGAGGAAACAAACATCTTGGATCCAGAGGTCGCACTTTGAAAACATTGTATACAAATTATATTCCCGTAACATACTCTGTACAATTTCCAAGTGCTCTTTGTGGTCATTCCTATTTTGAGAGTATACCAGAATATCATCAATAAATAGAACAAAAAAGTATTTGAGATACCAGTGGAAGATAGGATTCATCACAGCCATGAAAACTATTGATGCATTCATGAGTACAAAAGGCATGAATACATTTTCATAATGGCCAAAATAACTCTAAAATTATGTCTTCAGAATATCATATATTATAAATCTAAGTTGATGATATCCTGAGCATAGATCAATTTTATATAAACACCTTACTTATTTTAATTTATCTAATAGATCATCTTTTCGAAAAGTGGATACCAATTTTTAATCATCATTTGATTCATCTTATGATAATCAATATATAAGTGGAGAGTTCCATCTACTTTTTTATGAATAAATATAGTAAATCCCAAGGAGATGTACTAGGTTTGATAAATCCTTTAATTTCCAACACTTATAGATGGAATTTTAATTCCCACAGCTCAGTTAGATATATTCTATAAGGCGGTAAAGAAATAGGGATCGTTCACAAGAGTAGGTTGATAGTAAATTTGATTTCCATTTCAGGTGGTAACTTAGAGAAATATTTGGGGAAAACATCTAGGTGTCAATCAACTATTTCTAGAAGATTCCCATTCCCTTTTTCGTTAGCTACACTCAAGTCCATTACTACTAAATGGCTAGAAATGGTTTCATCAACTACCACTAAAGGTACTCATCTGCCTACATATATATCCCAATCCCCCTTGAAAGGGTGAAGGGATACATCTGGGGATGTAAATATTAAATTTTGTTCATAGTAGTCAATAAGATATTTAAATCTTACCAGCCAATCCATACTAAATATTAAATAAAAAACATCCATATCTAGGACTTTAAAATCCCATAGAAACTATGTTGTATCAATGGTAATGGATCATACTAAGAATTTAAAATCTCCATACTCTCACCTTACAAGGGATATATTGATAATCATGACATAAGGAATCATTTCCACATGTAATACCAATTTTTTAACCATATAAGAATAAATGAAAGTATGTGATGTTCCAGTATCAAACAAGATATGCATGAGAGTTGAGTTCAAAATAATGGCACCTCACACCATAGAGGGACTTGGTTTCTCACTATAAATAGCCTGTTCTTATCCATATATCCATCGCTCAGTTATCACAGTATAGGTTTTTCTTCCCTATTGGGGTGTCTATTGAACAACCGAGGTGTTCCTAGAAACATCCTAGTTTATTTGTGCATGTGGATGCAAAGTAGTCTAATGGTATTGTTATGTCTAAGCATACAAAAGATGAGGTTGAGTTAATCATGTTCCACTTGTTTATCTTTGAATTTTATGATAATAATTCTTGAGATTCCCTTTATTTCTACAATAATTTAAATTCCTTACTGGTGTAGTACATTATTTCTTTATGTTCGTTAATGAACCGCACTGAAAATGACCAGGTTTAGCATCATATATTTTAAAAAAATTAACTAATTATATAGTTTTAGATTGAGGTGTTCTACTTATATGAGATTATATATCCCTCTTTCTCTTATTGACAACACTAGAGTTGAAACCCATCCCTATGAAAAAAATAGACTACCTCCTTCAAGATTCCCAACAAGAGCCCCCTTTTTCCATTTTTTCCATGTTCACTATCTCCATATAATCTATAAAAAAATAAAAAAAAATATTGGATCAAATATCTAATTTCAATACCAACTCAATGATACGTTCCATCAATGATGCGCTCATAGATATTTTTGAGGTGAAATGAACCAAGTTCATAAAATTATATCCATACTCTTTCATAGAGATGTTTTCTTACTTCATGCAGAAAATATATATTGTTCTTTCTATTTTGAATGTGTGGGGATATAATTTTTTATTAAACAATTCTTCAAAATCCTCCCACATAAGTCCTTAGTCAGCTTTATCTTGGAGAGATAAATCCCAACATTGGAATGCAATATATTTTAATATATATTTTTCCAATTTAATCTTCAGTTATGCTGATGTACCAAGAATATTAATGATTCTATTTATTCAGTTGATCCACACCTTTGTTTTTTCAGGTTTAGAATCCCGTCAAAATACATTTGGATTCTACTTCTGAAGCAGAAAAGAATGATCCACTTTCCTTGGTTTATGATTTCAATTTCCACTTTCAACACATTGAAATTCTTTCACAATACTCTATACAAGTTGTTGGTTCACCTGTGGCTCAGGTGAAACCACATTCTTTGCAGCTTCTTCCTGCTGATTTCTATGCTGTCTTCCTAGATCCATTTATATAAACTGAACAATACACAATTTTGAACATTTATCTCTTCAATAAACTATAAAACATTATAAATAATTATCATCACTATGTGTAACAACTAGTGAAACCATCATTTCAAGAATAACCCATTATAACCATTTTTTAAAATCATTTGAACAATATATGAACAATAAAGTACTAGTGGTAAGTCTTTATACTAATTCATGATATAAAAAACTCATTGACTGAACCCATTATGATTAGATACCAACATTACTAGAAGTGTCTTAAAACACTATTGTATCTGGACATGCTGGTAAATTTATGTTTAAAATAACAAAGTTAGTTACATATTTTTAAGCTATACATTTCATGTTATGAAAATATTATATCCTTTCTAGAAACCCAACTCAAAGATCGAAAAAACTGATACTATTTGTAACACTTTTCCCCTCTTCATTTTCTTGAGAAGAGGAAAAGTGCTACTGCCCTTAGGCAACATCCCCAAGATAACAATGGATGAAAATAAATGCCAAGGTCTTAAGAGAATGCTGGGGGGAAATTTTCCCTAAGAACCCACATATCCTATCAATAAATATACCACATCCAAGAAAAAATAAATGATTCTTAAAAAACAATCAAATAACTCAATAAAATCTAAATACATGAAAAAAAATCACATTATAGTGTAAAATAAATAAATGTGCCAGGATAAGACTCAAAATAGAAAGACATCAACACTAAAGTGGCAGCATCCCAACCCAAGATGTAGACACATCCAAGCTCTAGCTTCAGCAACCAAACCATTATTCCAAGGATCCCTGATAAAGAAGTATAATATAGTAAACTTCCCTATATCTTGGTAGACGACATCTACAAACACACAAAAGTACCCAAATAGGGGGTAGTATTTCACTAAGTAGGATTTACCCAATGACATTCCAAAACATGACACTAGGAGAAGAATGGGTTAGCACATTTTATATAAAATAGAAGAAGATCAGATTAATAATTTATATCAAAACCATAAGAAAATTTCATGGAAATCATTAAATAAACATTTTCAAATATTTCTTTGTATTTGTCATAATTGTTCCAATTCCACACCCACCCATACACATGATTCATGAAAACATAAACCTACCTATAATTGTGAGTGGTGAGTCATCTTATCACCAATCCGTCACATAGTGACCCAATTTGATGGTGGTACTTCCAACCATGATCTATCCCAATTTTATCATTATTTTATGGTGGTACTTCCTACCATTACCCATCCTATATGAACATGAAAACACAACAAAACATTTATTTAAAATTTACAATAAAACATTTATTTAACCAAAATATAATCTTTCAAAACCCACCCTTTTGAAATCACATAAAATAAAGGTTTTACAAATAAATTCCTACAAGAGATTTTCGACAAGTATGAACATAGTTTAGGAAAGATCAAGCCAACATTTTCTAGATAGGAAGAGTGGGATAGAATCCACTTACCTTGATTAAATTTTCAAATAGGATCTTCAAAAATTATATAGATAAACCTCTTCCTTCTTTTCATCTATTGAAACCTAAAAAGATCTCATTAACATAAATCCAAACCCATAGATTCAGTCCTACCCACCAATATAGGGTTCCAGGAGAAAAAAATCAAGGAGATCTAAGATGAGAAAGAAGGAGGAGACCCTAACATTTGATTCCATAAAAAAACTCAAATATTTGTTGACAATGGAGTTCAGACATCAAAAATAATTATAAATTTTCTAGGGGAGTCCTAAAAGTCAATAGGGATAAGATAATTCCAAATGAGAAATATTACACCCATTGGCTGGGTAAAACTGGTTGGGCCTAACAAATTCTTGATGTGAAAGGGTTTTACATCATGAATTCCTAAAGAGGCCACTTTAACCAATTTTTTGATGCCTTATATTATTTTGGAAGAAAAATTGATCTCATGACATGAATGGTTTTCACACCTTGCTTGGACTTAGAAAAACCATTCACACTTGAAAATGCTTCATGACATCTTCCCCAAAAAATACATGACATAAAACCCTTTCATAAAGTGAATGTTTCTTGTCAAAATGTCTAGTAGTCGGACCAAAAACTCTATTCCTTTTATACCAATGAACACTTCTAGTTAAAAATTACAACAACTTTAAACATAAATGAACAATTATAAAGATATGACATACCTAAAACTGAGGGTGTTACATGTACTTTTTCTATGTAATCATCCACCACATCTATTCAAGAGGTATTCCCCTTAATTAGCTTGGAATGTGTGGGTAGGGGTGTTGTCATCAATTTTTCTTCACTCATTCCAAATAATTCCAACAAATTTCATATATAATCTCCCTGGGTTTGGTACATTATACTCAGACTTTGGTCTCATACAATTCATATCCCCAAAATACATTTTTCAGACCAATGTCCTTCAAATAAATGCTTCTAAATAACTCATCCATCATCTCATCGATCCTTTCATTCACCTAAACCACTATAATCACGTCATACACATAATGTAGAAGGATGATTAAAATCCCATCATCAAACACCTTTCCGTAATAGTAATGATCATCATTTCCCCATATGAACTTTCATTGCAACATTAAATCATTAAAATTCTGATACAATTTCATGGTGCTTGATTTAGTCCCTAAATACTAAAGCCTATATTTCAAACAATATTCTACTTATGATATTTTGGTAAACCCTCTGGTTTCCCATAAATATTTCTTCTTCTATGTACCCATGAAGAAATGTCATATTCTTTTCCATTTTCTCAAGATACAATATTTCAAAGGAAACCTTACTTAAATTTTTTTTGGATAGTTGTGTGCTTTGATATCATTGAAAAAATATCAAACAAATAAAATAAAATAAAATCCTTCCATTTGTTGAAACCCTTCCAAATATCCCAACCTTTTACTTCTTCCTACCATTTTTCTCATCCTTCAGTCAAAAATACCACTTGTTTTTTAAGTATTTCTTCCCAATAGGTCTTCTTGTCAACTCATGTGTTTTAAACACACAAAGGGAATCAAGTTAAGCCCTTAGAGATAAATACCATTTCTACTAAAATTCTAACCCCATTATATTATCCATTATCTTAGGCTCTACATCATCTATAAGAAGAAAACAAAGAAAATTACTTTTATACCTTTACACTTGATGCCTCTCTATAGTGTACCATCACAATTTTCTCTCCAGTTGAGATCCTTTCGATACAGCAACTTCTGGATTACGATCTTCCAGTTCTTGAGATTCCATGATCCTTGAACTCTTTGGTTATTTAGGCCTTAGAAACACCATTGGAATATGACCTCCTTTGGGTTCTCCTTCATCTAGTTTTGTGTTTCTAGAACTGTTATGCTTCTTATATTTCCTAAAATGCTCATAACTTCTAGGTGAATATCCGAGAGAACCTCATATTTTGATGATACTTTGTTCTCATCAAAATTTCTTACTTGTTTTAGATTCTTACAAAAAATACTTTCTTTTAAGATTACATTTTTACTCCTAAAAACCTTCTAAATAATATTATTCCAAAGTCAAAACCAAATTCTTAATCACCATAAAACACAAAGTAACATGCTTGAGACCTAGTCTATGACTTTTATCATCCTTGGAATCAATATGAACATAAGATAGAATTACAAAGACTCTAAGGTGATTGAAGCTGACCTTCCTTTCACACCAATAAGATTCTGGTAGTTACTACCCAATTGGAGAAGATAAACTCTGATTGATTAAATAGGTAGTACAATTCATTGCTTCTATCCAAAACACATTAGGAACCTTTTTTGAATCCAAATACTCCTAGATTTCTCAATCAAAGTTCAGTTCATTCTTTCCATAACCCAATTGTGTTCAAGGGTCCCTGGAATGCTCTTATCAGACCAAATCCCCTTCCCCTAATAAAATATTTAAAACCCCCTACTTCTATACTCACCACCATTGTCCTACCATAAACACATAAACTTTATTTCATTATCCATTTCCACCATGTCCCTCCATTAGGAAAAAGTCCCAAACACCTCAGACTTGTGCCTTAGAAAGTACACCCACACTTGTTTTGTGGAATCATTGATGAAGGTCACATAAAAAATGAACCTCTATGAGACAACACTAGATTCGATCCCCAAAACATACATGAGAACCAACTATAACTTTAGACGCTTTGGTGTTTTACCTTCTATTTTGAAGGAAACATTATAATGATTTCTAAAGACACAATCCTATCACATTCCAAACATTATGATTTTATATTTTAGAAATCCATTGGAAATAATGATCTTCATCCCCTTATCACTGAGATGCCCCCAATAGTCCTTCCACAACTTAACAGAATTTATTTCACTAAAATGATTTTCACTTTTCAATCCTAATTTAAGGTATAATGTTCCATCCCTCATTCCTTCTATAACAACCAAGGATCTGTATGAAATTTTATTGTTTTATTAGTAAACATAGATGATAATCATACATAATCATGTTTCCCAATAAAAATATGGTTCTTCTAGAGGCATAAAATATGTCACACATCCTTCAACCCCAATGTGATTCCATTCATTTTCAAGATTGAGTAAAAAAATTTCCCCAAAATCTCAAGATCTTTTTCTTCTAGATGGTGGACATTTCTAAGTATTCTAGAAATTTTTTTCTCATACTCCACATCCAAGAAGTTGAGTGTAATTAATCTATAGAGTCTATAACCCAAAACCCCAATGATTTAGGGAAACTTAATAGTAATACATTCCTATATTCCAATACAAGGTTTTTAAACCCACATATAGAAGTATAATTTCTATAATTATCCCTCAACTCACTAAAATATTTCTTCAGGTGGCCTTTCCTACCACAATGGCAACAAAAGAGATCACAATCTACTGAACTACTTGTACCACGACTCCTCCCACATTTCTTTTTCCAATGAATTATATATATTTTTGATCTTTCTATTCCTTCCATGTTATACATGTTTCCAGAAGATGTGTAGATCTCATGATAATGAATTTATTCTTTCAAGGTCAGTTCACGAACATCGGTAAATTAAAAATCAGCCTTTCCACTAAAATTACTTACAATAGTCACCATCACATCCCATGATTCTGAGAGAGAAGATAGTAACAACAATTCCCAAACCAGATTTGTGATGGTCACATTCACTGAATCCAACTGACTTTAAATCACATTGAAGTATTTAATATGATTGACTACTAACCTTCATTTTTATATTCTCATGCCTAATAATCTTGTTATCAAGAACACCATATTCATTGTCATGGGAATCTCATACGTGTTATATAAGGTATTTATAAGTTTTGATTATGTTTTCCCTTATGGGATGTTGTACACCATGTTCTAGGCAAGTTTCAATCAACATAATATGGGTTATTTCTTATTGATACTCCCTCATTCCTCCCTTTTTATTTCTTCTGGTTTAGCTCCAGTTAACCTGTCATGAACTTGCATGAGATTTCCATTCATTAGATGGATGAACTATCCTACAATTGGGCCTGTGGGGCATTCATTATCCCCATGGGCAGGAAAAAAGTGTCAGGTAATCATATAAATACAATCAGAACAATTTATCCCTAAAAAAAAGTAAAACAAGAAGTATAAAACTAATAAAAAACGAATATGAATAATCTATATCTCATACATCTGTGCTGAATCAGATATGTATAAATACACCATAAATAAGTAAAGAAAAGTAAACAATCAATCCCTATGATCACCTCAGTCTCCCTCCCCTGTATATACAGAGACACAAAGTCACCTCTAGATAACTTTACTTCGACCACTAGAAAATATCACTACCCTCCATTCATATAATGTAGTAAAATCCTAATTTTACAAAGAAAAAAAGAAAAATAAATTTTTTTTTGACATACCTCAATCAATCAACACTCTAAACAGTGTAAAAATACTAAATAAAATCCTAAAATTGAAAATGATAGATAGGCATGAGCAAAATCTCAGTAGGAATGGAAAATAGAAACCATACCATAGGTATAATCGTTAAAATAAATATCCATTTAGTGTTAGTTTGAACAATAGTATTGAAATATAGGTTTTTAGTTCAAAACATATAAGGAAAAAAATTACAAATCCATTTTAGAATCTTTCCTTTTATTTTATTTAAATGAAATAAATCACTTAGAAAACATTTAAAGGACCTACACCCAAATTTGATTCTTATTTCATAATATTATTTAAAATAATTTAAAATTAATTAAAAATAACTAACATACACAACATGAATAAGAAGATAAATATATAAATCCATCATGTTGTAGGACTCGAGAGCACCCTGAGAGGGCAGGGGTGAATCAGAGTGTCAAATATTTCTTTTAAAATAAGAGATCTTGTTCCCATGTTGGTAGGAACTTGTTAAACCAATATGACAGAATCCTATAATAATTGAAAATTCACATGTAGAGTGACAACAAAATAATATTACTTGGTTTAATACTAAGGAATATTCCAAGGATTATACATCAACAATGTGTCCGTCATACCAAAATTCACTAATATTAACTAATTGTGGAATATAGAAGTTTATACATAGACAGTCTATACCAGAAACATTGACTTTACAAGATTTTAGAGATAAAACACTACCTCCCTTAGAAAACTTCCATTAATCCCCCTAGATCACTTATTTTGTTTAATTATTACTTATTTTAATGACTTAAAGGTTTCCTCATTAAATTGAAATTTAAGCCTTTATCCCAAAATAGAATGAGACTCTGCTTGCATCGATGTCCTGAGTTTATGCACTTAAAAGCATGGTTCTCTTAAACAATATGTTCAAAATTTCTATTCATGAAAATATCAGCCTTCACGAAACCTCCATTATATTTCAAATAAATACCAACATTCACAAACCCACAAATATTTGAGAATCTCCCAACCTCAATGAAGCTTATAGCCTTCACAGAAAAAGATTCCTTCCCAAAGCTCACTACCTTTAACGAACAAACTTCCTTTGTGAATATCACTAAATTTGCAGAACAAACTACCTTCATGAAGCTCAATTCCTTTATAGAACACTAAGTCTTAGTGAAACTCCTAATATTCACAAAACTCCTATTAATCCAAGGCATTGTCATTGGTTAAGACTTAACCAATATTTTCACAATGCTCAAGCTAACATAGAAATAGGATTTTTGAAGATCCATACCTTCTTGAAATCAAATCAATTTAGTTGTTTCTCCAATTATTTTCCTTTAAAATGAAGTGGAGGTAGTCACCTATTTATAGGCCCAGCCATTCGTAAAGATCCCACACCTACACCAGGATTTTCCTGAACCTAAAAAAATATGTTCACGAATCTCTTCTATTTTTGAAGCAGTATAGAAATTCAAACTATTTCTGTAGCTTCTCATAGTTTCATAGAATCACCATCATTCCATCACATATTATAGAAGCTTCCTGTAGTCATTTATAATCACCATCGCACCATCAAACATTCACAAAGCTCATTCTTGATGCTCCATATCTTTGTGAAGGTCAACCTTTTCCAAACCCAGTCCTCATGAAACTCAAGACTTTACCATATTTGAGATGTGACAATACCAAAAAATAACATTTTGTGATGCATGATCCTTTATTATGGTTTTGAGCCCATTTTTTTCAAACACTGGGAAAAGACTCCACCTTCAACTATGCAGTCATCTTGAACTATAAGATCACTTGCATTGAAAACTACTTGATCAACCTAGTGTAGATTGATAAAAAAACAAGACTCCATTTCTACTTATTAATGGTCTTAGTTTCAACAATATCCCCCTTTGGGTATGTTGGTAATCTATTGATAAATTCAATAAATCACCAATCTAAAATAAGAACCTAGTATATGTGAAATAACTCATCCATCACTCTAAGTCTACGTGAGAAAATATCGATGTAGAAACCAAGAATGGAAAAAGATAATTTCATTCCACCATAGAACACCAACGAATCCTGATAACCAATACTCAATACTCATTGAATTTCTCTTATCCACACTTTATATATAAAACCAAAGAACCTATATTTTTATTTTTAGTGATAGAAACAAACTCCCCTGGATCGTATCTCCCCAAAAAACCTGAATCAATTCCATAAAAAAATGAAATTTTTAACAAAAATGGGGATAGGTGATGAACTATCATAGATATATTGTACTTCATCTATACTAAGAGACATGTTTTCTTGTGTCTATCAACCAACCCATTCATTTTTTTGAAATGAATAATTCTACAACACTTGTAAACTTTCTATCCACAAAATCTCTATCCCAATCAGCATAAGAAAATGATGAAAATTTTTTATATCTTCCTATGGAAAAGTATAATTCAAAACTGTACCTTAAATATAACTCAGGATTCATTTAAATTCTTCCAAATTCTCTTCCTTTAGATAAATTTTAATGTGGACACTAAGAATGTTTCAAAGATGATATTTGGCTATCTTGTGGTCAAGTATAATAAGCTTCAAATTATTCTTCTGTATAGGGTCGGATCCATAAATTTCCCATCATCATGCTTCCCAAGTTTTATCTAAACTGAAATCAGAGTTGATATCGATTTGGAGTTATGCATGTTGAATTTTTTAAGTAGAACTCTTGCATATTTTACTTTAGAAATGAATGTGTAATCCTTTTTCTGAACCACTGATCTTTTTTTCTTATTTTAATTCAATATTCTTCAGATGACAATACCATGCCCAAGGAGCCTTATTTATACCATAGAGATCCTTTTATGAGGTTCTGATGATGTTTCTTCATTAATGGTTTCCTCTTATGATTCATTATCTAAATAATCTTCTTTGTGAGAGCCTTGAATATTCTTCAAGCTTTCCACTATTTCATCATTTGAATCTATCCCTTTCCCACTAATCATGAATACTATTGAAATGAGAACACATATACTTATATTCAAGTGTTATTCACTTTCATTATAGAATAAATATACTAAATGTGATAAGAAACTTTTAAGGACAATCAACTAGAAACTCATTTTTCCAATGACATGATATTCAAGCAATTTCCATAATAATCAGGTTTGATAACAATTTAAATAATCATTATGGAAGATTCTTTATAATTATTCATTTTTATCCCCACAAGGGAAATACTTCTCAGAATCTTCACAATGGTGGATCTTATCAAGAATGCATTTAAAGAAATTTTAGTATGGAGAATACACCATAATGGATATTTAACTTGTGACTATCCATATTGGACAACATTCACAAATTTAGAAAGGAAATCTTTATAAACACTTGTTCTCCAAGATATAAAAAATAAGACCAATCCAAGATGGTACCTTGTTTATCCTAGTTTTACAGGATAGAACATATTTAGGTTCATCAAAAATGATTCTACATCATGTTTTTATTTGAATACCAAATTGAGGAATCATTTTAAGATTGTGACTTCTTCATCTTGGCTATCAAAAAATGACACCCCCACTACTTCTCAGGTTATCCTTATGAGAACTTGCTTCACATTTAAATTCCCAACATTATAATAACAAATAAAACAACCAAATATTATGGGAATAAGGTGGATTTTCCTTGATTTATCAATATGAACAACACGATTGAGATGATCTTCTCAACCAAGTCACTCTATTTTCTCTGGTCTTTATGCTTGCACATCTGAACATCAGTTCTAATTTATGTTGTGTTTTAATGGATCCCTTCACATTCTCTTCTACCTTGTATGGATATTTTTTCTTCTTAATAGACTTCATGGATGATATATTATTACTTGTCTTAAGTATTTCTTCTTCTTATGGTAGTAAGATTAAAAAACCATTTACATTATGACCAGATTTCTTACATCTCTCACACATAAATTCTTTAAGAAAAGAGTTTACTTTTGTTTGAAAACTCTCATGTACTTTTTATTTATCAAGTGGAATATTTTTTTACCTTTTTCACTATCCTTAGCTTGTGAATCTTCAAGTTTCCTCATTATTTCCAAATCTTATGTCCAAATAACCAACATGCTATTAGGAATTATTGCAGCATGTTTGGATCTTCCCCATGAGTTCTTATGAGTCTCATTCCTCTTAGTGGTTCTTTTGGATGTACTAGACTTAAAATTAATGGATTTAGAATTTAGGGTCTTATCAACTTACATACTTGAGATCTTATTGGGAGAATTTGTGTTCACAATATTCTTATGATTTCTTCCCAAGGTGGCTTCTTCATACTTATCCAACATTGGTGGTATTATTTTCTTATCAACTTTTAATGCATGTTGAGATAAGAATGTACCAACCTTGTAACCACTAACATTGAATACATCATAGATGTTATCAAGATTCCCAAATATATTTTAAGTATAAAGATTATGGACTTGTATATTTTTCTTATTCTTCTCTAGATTTCTCCCCATTGAAATAGGCTTCATTTATTCTTTTTCATTTAAAGGATTGTACCAATAATACAATGAAAAATTACTAAATCTATTGCAGAGCCAACATTTACCAAAAAAACTTGATCTTCTTATATTTAATGTATAGTTTTTTTGGGATATTCTTCATGACTTGTTGTGATATTTGTGGGAAACTAGATTACATACTCTTCTTCCTATCAACCCTAGTCATGTTGGTAGGTTTATTATCTCCTTTATTCATCCATACTTGTTCTGTATCTGTCTTAAAACCTATAGTATTCATGATAATAGGTTTATAATGATTAATACAAGTTGGTATGGATCGTATCTATTTCTTCTCAGCTTCTTGAGATAGATCAGCAAAATATGTCATGATATTATTATCACCTGTTGGAGTTATTTCAGCTTCAAAATCCTCAAGTGAAATTTGAGTTGCTACAATAATTTTTTCCTTCTTTTTTGAAGTCTGAATATATTTTATCTCATGATTGGACAACTGAGATTCAAAATGTAGACATTTCATATTAAGGATTATTTTTTGGTCTTCAATTATAATTAGCTATTCTCCATATGCCTCCTTCATTCTAACAACTTCATCTTCATGAATCTTAACTTTATTCTGAATCAAAGAGTCTAGTTCCTTGATCTTTTTGGATATTTATGCCTATTGTAAACCTTTGACATCAGTGCTATTTTTAAATTTCTATTTAAGTGCATAGATCTTTTATTCAAGAGTATTTTTTCCTCCCTCTTTCTCTAAAACACTTTTGAGGTATTTTGAGGAACTTATTTCAAGTTCTTTATTTGTTTTTTCAAATGTTATAACCTTTATATAGAGATTTAGACATTTAAGTATTTTTACTTTCAATACCTTTCCAAAACCTCATATTATCCTTCTAGTTGGGTGATCTCTACTTGTATACATTGAAAGATCCCACAAACAAGGGAGACTCTTTCTTTAGGAATATAAGGAAAAAAAATTCTTAATATATCAACTTGATATTATTGTGAGGTTGTAAATTGATCATCAACATCACTTGTGCTGGGATCCTTATTTTGAGAAAAAATTTCAAAGGTGCAAACACATACTTCCTGATCAATTGAATATTTTGGTTTACACAAGGTAGAAAGGTTTTCCTTATCTTTATAGGAAACCTAATCCACCTATTATTTAAAATCCAAGCCTGATATATCTTCATTGTCATAAAGGCATGGAGAACCAGATACTACCTCTTCTTTAGATAAGGGGGATTTATTCAACTTTCCCTTATCATTCATTTTTCAGTTAATCACAGTCTTAGTGGATACAGATTTATTCTCTGAGATAACTGAACCTTCATCAAAACTTCACTTAATTATTGAATTGGGAAAGAAAATCAAATCTTCAAAAGAGAATAGATTTATTATAGAGAATCCAATATTGGTGAACCTTAGATCTGATACAACTTGTAGGACCCTAGAGCACCCTGAGAGGGGAGGGGAGAATCAAGGTGTCAACTATTTATTTTAAAACAATGGATCTTGTTCCCATGTAATTAGGAACTTGTTAAAACTATTTGAAGGAATCATATTATAATTAAACAATCATATGCAGAGAGAAAATACAACAAGTTTACTTGGTTCACCACTAAGGGCTAGTCAAAGGACCATACACTAATATTGTGTCAGTTGTATCAAAATACACTAATCATTAGTAGTTGGGGAATACATAACTTTATAAAAAATCATTTTAATTCTTTATACCTGACTATAATGATACTATGCTTGCTCTGATGTCTTCAGTTAATTCACTTGAAACCATTGTTCACTTAAACCAGATGTTCAACACTACTATTTGCAAAGCTATCAGCCTTCATAAAACCTCTTTTATGTTTCAAATAAATAACAACCTTCATGAACCCAAAAAATTTCATGAATATACCAACCTTCATGAAGCTTATAACCTTTTCTGAACAAATTTCCTTTGCGAAACTCATTTCCTCTTCGAAATAAACATCCGTAGTGAATCTCACTGCCTTTGCAGAACAAACTGCCTTCATAGAGCTCACTACATTATTTGAATACCAAGTCATCACGAAACTTCTGGTCTTCCCATAAATCCTATAACTAATTTTTTTTTCACCAGTTAAGTGATAACTTGTATTTTCACAATTATCAATCTTGGATAGAATCCAAATTTGAGAAGCTCCCAACCTTCATGAAATTAGATAGATTTAACCATTTCTCCAATTCTTTTCATTTCAAATGAATTGGGGGTAGCCACTTATTTATTAACCCAACATTTCATGAAGATCCCATGCCTCTATAAGGATTTTACAAAACATAAAAAAAGATATTCATGAATCTAGACTATTCATGAAACAACAATGAAATTTAAATCATTTACGAAGCTTCTCTTAGTTGCATAGAATTACTATCACACCATCTCTCATTCACAAAGCTTCTTGTAGTCGCATAGAATCACCGCCATTCCATCACACATTTGGGAATATCATTTGGGATGCTCCATATCTTTGTGAAGATCAACCTTCACAAAACCCATTCTTCATGAAACTCATGCCTTTACCATGTTTGAGATGAAAGAATCCTAGAAAACCACCTTTCATGAAGATTTATCCTTTATTGCGACTTTGAGTCCAAAAATTTGGAAAATACTTGGAAAAGAGACCAACTTTAACCCTATAGTCATCTGGAAGTGTAAGATCACTTGCCTTGAAAACTCCCTGATTAGCCTAGTGTATTTTGACAACAAATACAAACTAGACTCTATTTCTATCAGTGAAATACCTTTTTTCCAACACACGTTATAAATAAAACAAGTGAAAAAAGAATCCAAGATTAGATTCCACACATATAAAATAAACAAGGGAATCTAAAGAAGATAGAGGACCCCCCTATGTTAATATAACAATCATAGAATAAGGGTTATGGGTCTACCCTAGGCTACTAAGGATATGTAACCTTGAACACACTTCACTAGAATCTTGGGGAAAGGTCTTATAACATGTCACTGTATGAAAACACATATATTTAAAAATCATTATTTCATTATTTATTACATAAAATCACAGTTAGTATAACCTAGAAGATCATGATGCCCAATGTATGTGGGAAATTAGGTATATAACACATTAACATGATACATGGATACATCAATGTTTAAAAACCCCAAAACATGGCCTTATATTCCATTGATCCTCTAATAATTCATTATATAACATAAAAATGTACATATGAAATAGGTGAGATATAAAGAAAAAAAATGGAATAAATAAATCATAGCATAAGGTAAAGTAGTACATGTGATCCAAAAGTCATATAAAGGTAACATATGAGGGGTGGGAATCATAATCTTGAACAATGAGGTATGATATAACATGATAGTATAAAGGAAACATGGGAATATGATAAAAACATAAAACATGATATCATAAGAATAAGTCAAGGATAACTGCCAAGAAACATAACATAGTGTGATTAGGATAACTTCCTATACACCATAAATATAATATCATTAGATAAAAAATTACCCAATGCATTGAAGGTATATATAATCCCGAGCCCACCCATCACATTCATATCATGTACATGCATAAGTCTTCCACATAGATCATACAACATAATGATGCCATTTGTCACTTTTATTAATATGATTAAGGAGTGTGAGTTACATATATGGAAGTACCCATTAAATTAAGGATAGGTACATCTAGGTGAATACCCTTGAGTGTAAATGGGTATGGGTATTCACTACACAAATTCTTTGCAAAGAAAATCATAGGATAATTTTGGCAGCATAACAAGGATACATAAAGGTTCATTTGAGGGTTTAATGAGAGTGAAAGGGGTCTATAATCACTTATAAATCATATGTATAGTAAGAGGTATATGTAAAAACTTATTCAAACATGAATAATTTAAAATTTAAGGGAAGAAGAAGAGGATCCCTTCCCTTGAAAGGGTGCTTCTAAAAAATTGGTAGAAGAATCTTAAGATATTGGGAGAACCTTGGGAGGAATTTATAGAAGTAAGGGAAGAGTAGAATTATGATAAAAGGGTTTTGAGTGAAGATTAATGGGAGGTTGGTTGGGTTTATATAGAAAAAAGTAGGATAATTATTTATCAATATCCAAGATTAGGTTTTGGACTCCATGTGGTAAAGTAATCCAAAAAAAACCTTCTAATGGTTTTTACCCATGATTTATACCAAATAGGAGTGGATTTAATTATTTTATAATTATAAGAACCTGAATCCATAAACTAATTCCCCAAGAGATATGGAAGTGAGTCATGTTTATAAAGAATTGATTTTAAAACCTTAAAATACAATATAGGTTTTGGAGGTTTCATTAAGGGTTTATAGATCAATCAAATAAATTAAAAAAATTTATTTTAAATTGGAAACATAATTTTGGTTGTGAATAATATTTATAAAATTTATTACATTACTTTTGAGATTTTATGATGTCATAATACATATCATATATTTATACTATATTAATATTTAACCAAAAATTCGATTGTCTCTGAAAATTTTGGAAAATTCATCGTTGGATAATTTAGATGTGATGATTTAAAAAATAATATTTAATTTATCAAAATTTTCTCTATTAATTTTGATAATTTATACTTTTAAATAAATAATAATCATTTATTTAAAATACTAGTTTTTTGTGATAATAATAGTTTTATAACCCCTATAAAACTTACATCTGACTTCATAAAATTATATTATCATATATATTTAATAAATATTATATAATGATAATGTTATATTAAAATATAATTTATTTTAAAAATCCTTGAATTCATAAAAAATAGTGTCTTTATTGAAACTATATATTTCCCAAAAAATACAATTTGTGTTTCATCATATCAAAATATAATTTTTTTTTCGAACTCGTTATCAAATTATTTAATGGTACTAATAAAAATGAATAAATATAATAATTATTTTATAAAGGGAAAATATAAAAAATTTATACTATTAAGGTCTAGATAAATATCCTTTTATTACACTAGTGAATTTCCTAAAGGTAAGGTGTGCGATAGTGAGACTTTTTGGGACAATTCAGCGAACATGGTTTGGGCCATGATTTTGATGAGCTTGAACTTCTCCTATAAATGGTTTTTATCTTTCTTTAGTTTTTGAATCAAGGATTGGGTTTTGTTAAGGGAAAAGCTCAATGATGTTATCTCCCACTGATGCTCTGATAAATGGGCTTCATAGGGTACGACCCTACTGGTTGAGGCCATCGTTTCTTCCATATGTGTCAATTGGACTTTATCATAACATTTAATATAATAATTTTAATGGTTACTATATAATTGATATATTATCAATGGTTATGATACAAAATAATCTTTTAGATATGATAGGATATAACTTATAATGGTCCAAAATAAACAAAGTAGTTCATATGTTTTCTAAAACTTCATTTCTTAATATATAATTTACCCATTTAAAAAAAAAATTTTATTTATAAAAGTTAAGGTCATTACACACTATCTAGTGTGGGGTAAAAATAATTTACTTTTATTTCTAGTGTAAAGGGTTTCCATTTCATTTAACCTATCCTACCATATAAACATAGTTCCCATGACCAAAGTAACGCAAGTAATAGAAAGCAATGAGAATAATAACAAATAAGAGTAAATAATGAATAGAGATACATACAACCATAAAAAATCATATCAAATAACTCACCATTACCTCCATATCCCTCTCAAGAAACAACCACAAGTTCATATCTATTACACTATACACAATATAAAGTGTTCCTTGAGGGCCATAATCTATGTCAAACCAAGTTAAATAGGGTTCAAGAGGAGCTCGCACACGAACACACATTTTGAAAACTCATTAAAGCTACAAAAATCCTTTTAATTTTTTTTCAACCAATAGAGAAAACCCCATTTTCTAGTTGAACTTGCACACACACACACACACACACACACACACACACACACACCAATTTATCATGTTTCAAAAATCCACACATTCTTATGTGAATTTGTACACATAAATAATTAAATATGTATATATATATGTATGTATGTATGTGTACCCATGTATATATGTAAAACCATCACACACACACATATCAATATAAATTTTAAAAAAACTTATATTTTTCTTCAAAATATAATTTTGAAATACCTTACCAATACTAGGAATTTCAAAGTTCCATTCAAAAATTTATTTCAAAATATTTTCTATAACAAATTATAAATAAGTCCTTTTAAAACCCCCTTATAAGAATCAATCCAATTTTTACCTAAGCCCTAAAAATCTCAAAAAAAATATTTTTAATTATTTTCATAACCCAAATTTGGTCAAACCATTTTTAAATAACTCAATTTAATTAAGAAAATCATTTCATCAATTTTTAAATACTTGGCATTTCAATTAAATTAAGGAAACCTTGAAACTTCTAAAAAAGATAATTTAACATTAAAAAATAGGCAGAATTAATTAAATAAAGAATTTAAAACCCCAAGAAATAAAGGGTTATGAAATTTAAAGCAAAAAATGGTGAATCCTACCACAAATTGACGATGCATGAGCCAGAATGTGTCATTTTCAATGGACGATAGCCAAACAAGGAAGAAGGAACCCACATGGACCATAGAAATCGAAGAAACCAAAAAAAAGTGACCAAATCCACACACCAAGGTTCTTCTAAGAGAGATAAAATTACATGGAAGAGATTTATATCAAGTAAAGAGATAAGAGAAGGAAGTAGAGGCTATACCTAGGAGAAATCATCCATGAACCATGAATTATCCACAAAGAAACATATTGGAGAGGAATATCCAGGAGAGGGGGAGGAATGACCATAAGGGATATTGGATGGGGGAGAGGTGTAGTCTAGGGGAAGAAAACAATATTTGGTAGAGAAAATATAGAATAAAAAAGAAATAAAAAATTTGGTCTGGTGAACGGTTTAACCACACAGTTTAATAAACCATGAAACTACCCTGATTCATAGAAGGGGATCTCAAAATACCTTGCATAGTAACTCCTAGGTGTTCTAATCATTTAATAAACCATTAAAATACCATTCCATATGAGTCTGTCCCAGACATACTCGATACACATGGTTATCACACGATTTTAAAAACCATCCTCGCTAACCATTCTCCCCATTAAAAATTTTCACTTTGAAATTACTAAAATCTCATGATGAGTCAAAATAATAAAAAGATAATATTAAATAAATAAATTAATAAAATGAGGGTGTGTGAAAAATTCTACCCACCATAATGATTTACTCTCATAGAAATCCATTAACAAATGATGAAAATAAAAAAATGAAAAAATGATAACTCCTTATGAGAAATGTAGAAGGTTTAGGAAACTAGAACCAACCTTGAATAGAATGGAGGACCAAAAATAACTATTAATACAAATCAATAAGATGAGACCTTGAAAAACAATTAACATCTCCAAGTGGAATCCAACCATAACTGAGTGAAAAAAGGTCTAATGAACACTGATATCTATCATGGTATCTCCACCATTTGACATTTATTTTAAATAGTGGTTCAACACACACAAAAACTCCAAGGGATAATACAACAACAAATAATACTTCTACTAAACACTCAAATAAATTACAACACCTATATCAAACATACCAATCCAAAGGAGGAGAAACTCAAAAACTCATAATATATGAAATAACAGTGACCTTACACCCAATTCACCATAATAAAATGAGTAAAATAAGACTTCAAATATGTAACACCATATTATGATGGGCCTAAAAGAATCATCACTCTCATGTGATCAACTGTCTGAAGGACACTCATCCCAGTTACCCAAGAACCAACCCAAAATCACCCAAGACCAACCCATAAATGAAAAACTACCAATTCACTATCCCAAAAAAAATCATCAAAAACATGATCATCATCAAGAAATAATCAATACAAAATAATTAACATCCCATAATAACTATCATTGAATCACCCAAAACACACCCAAATCAAATATACCTCAAAGGATCTCACTAAATATGAATCCACAAAAAATAAAAAAATATTAATAAGAATCATCCCCATAATAGAAGATAAAAAATTCCTACATATAACTTAGGTTACCACGAAAAAAGAAGGGAATGATTCTACAAACCTTGATCCAAATCCAATATAAAGAAATCATATAGACTTACCACTTGATTCTGAGTCTTAGTAGGGCCACCAACTAGAGAAACTATGCTTAACAAGGAAAATAATTACCTAAAGGTTCTTTCCCAAAACAACATCCATATTTTACATGATTTAACTTGGAGGAAGAATCTAAATAAAAAAAACATGAACTAAAATAGTTCAATTATCAAATTCTCAACCAAGATGTCCCATATAACCAAGAAACAAATACATAATAAAAAAACCAATAAAACATAACACACCACAAAACCCCATTTTACCTAAATTAATAAACTCCCAACAACGTATTATAAAATAAATTTTATTAAATCATATATTTAAAAGTATCTTTTAATAAAACACCCTATTACATTTTAGAAGACCCCCCCATTTTTTAAATTTAAAACTTATTTATCAAAATATTCTCTTTACAAAATTTTAAACTCCCATTTTTAAATATAATACCATCTTTAATTTTCAAAATAATATCCTGAAATTTACTTTTTAATATAAATGAAAAAAATACTATTTTTAAACATTATCTTATTTTTTTAAAATACTAAGACTTTATAAAATCCCCCTTTTTCCTCAAAACAATTTTTAGAAAACACACACAATTTAAAACACATCATAAGTTCAAACCACACATCAACATAACACAATAATTCCTTGAGTTTACCCCCATCACTAGGTATCACCCAAGGTAGTCTAAATATAAAAACCAATTGGGATGATTAATATTTATTGACAAAACCACATGGATTGAGGGACTAATTTACAACCAAAAAAAAATTCCTAAGATGTCTCAAGATCAAGAATTTAGTCATTGCCTAGTTTTTTTAGGCCGTACAAACCAACCTCATACCATTAATATCATTTTCATTTCCTCCTCAAAATCCAGTCTGAACTCCAAATAAACTCAATAATGATGATGAGGATCAATAAATGATAATAAATAATCAAATAAAATTTCTAACTCAAAATTGAAATCCCAACCACCAATAATGACTCAAGAATCATCGTGTCAGGTGGTGATCAAGAACCCATTCACGACCAACCTCATGAGTCTTGACAACCAATTCTAACTCGATCCTAACATGACGCTATAAATAATGAAATACATACTCAAAAAAGAGTTGAGGTTCCCATAGATAAAGGAAATTGGATCCTATAATATCATTTTTTATGAATCATCCCATGTTTCCCATTTTTTGGACACTAGAGATATCCAGTGACAGGTCCTGAGTGGCCTTCCTAATCCCCACAAGCTAGCAACAATTTCTAGAACATAATATATATACAATGGGAATAATTTCACCCTAAAAACAAAGTAAAAACAATATAAAAAACGAATGAAAAAACAGCATGGACAATCTATATATCAAACATCTATGCTAAATTATATATAAATAAATACACTATAATGCAATAAAGAAAAGTAAACAAAAAATTACTCTACTAACCCCAGTCTCACTCCCCTGTATATGAAAAGACACAGAGCTACCTCTAGATTCCTATGTTTCTTCCACCACCAGATATCACTACCCTCCATCCATAGAAAACACCAAAAGCCTAAGTTTCTAAATTAGAAAAGGAAACCAAAAATAAAGATAGACCTTCCTTAATCAATCAATGCTCCCAAGAGCAGCCAAATTCTGAATAAAATCCTAAAACTAAAAAAGATAGATAGATGTGAACTAAATATTAGTAGGTATTCCAAATAGAAACCACAACCAAGGTATAACCCTTAAAATAAAGATATATTTAGTCCTAGTTTAAGCTACATTATTTAAAGATAGATTTTTAGTTCAAAACATATAAGTCTGGGACATATCCAAAACCATTTTATAAAATTTCCTTTTAAATATAAAAAAAATCACTTTGAGAACATATAATGGGACTACACCCCTTTTGGTTATTATTTAAAATGATCCTTTAAAATAATTAAAAAAGGGTTTTAGAAAGTACTAACACACATAACATGAATAAGATGAGAAATAATGAATGGAACCATGTTATATATACAAAATGGGAAAAAGAAGAAGCCAATATCAGGTTCCACAAATATCAAATAAATACTGGAATATAAAAAATCTATAGGACCCCTATGTCAATCTACCAATCACATAATAAGTTTTATAGGCCCTACCCTAGGATTATTAAGCTTGGTAACCTTGAAAATACTTTTCAATGATCTAGAAAAAAGGTCTAGTAACATGTCACTTGCATGTGGGGGGTAAACATACTTCAATAGTATAACTAGTGGAATGGGATACTTTCCCATATAAGTTATCATACCCTAAAACAAGGGTTCCCATGGCCAAAGTAAATCAAGGTTGAGAAATAAATGAGAATAATAAAAGATAATCATAAACAATGAACAATGAGAAATGTTGTGAGTCGATTCCCTAAACCCAACTCTTTTATGTACTTTGATTACCATTGAATGTATACAGTTTGATATAGACCTGTGTTTATTCTTACCATAATAGTGTTGATACTTCTACATAACTATTTACATGGAAATTTCCTTATATTACATATCATATCAAATGGTTATAGCATTTACCAGCTTTAATGAGATCCTCAAGGTACTATGATAGTAATTTTAAACATATACCCTAGGGATGATCCATCTACATCAAATACTCAAGACCTTAAAGTTCACGTGAAAGAGAATCCCCACACTGGGAATTACATGCATTTAGCCCATAAGTATGAAATTTTGGAATAGTTAGCCTTGAAACCAGCTAAACTATTGATCCTGGATGCCTTTAGTTTGTCAAAATACCTTAGGTAAGAACTCATAGAATCTTTGTTAAGTCCACATTAGTTTAAAACTGAAGTGTCCACTACCAAGGTCTATCAGATAGATACCAATTCGACGAAATACCATGTTGTTATCTACTTCACCAATCAATATGGAAACACCATTATATAGGGGCACATCAAAACCTTGTATGTTTCTGGTAGGATAAATAACATTTATGTTTGAGAAGTTTTTATTTATAATGGTTCTGGAGTTAATCTCATTCCATTATGAACACCTCTCTAGTTGGACTACAATGAAAATAACCTAGAACCTTCCTCTATAACACAAAAAGGTTATGAAAAAAGTTAGAAAAATACATTGGGCCAAATCAAGCTCAAGAATCAGTTTGGAGACCTCATAGCTGACTTAGAATTTCTAGGGGTTCGGTAGAATGCAACCTTCAATGTCTCGATAGAAAGGACCTAGTTGTACCAACTTACAGAAATTCACTCATCATATCATCAATACATAAAATACTTCCTTAATAGGAAACCTATGACTTTTCACATCAATAATACCCTATTTTAATCCTACAAGTCACATTATGTTAATGTAAGATTCTATTAGGGAAAAGGGAAACAACCCCTTGTTGATGGTGTTAAATGGGTCACCACACCGAATGGTCTAGAAATAATCATGACTGACCTATTCAAACATCTAGGAGAAGAATATGTATTCCCCATCAATCATATTGGATATATGAGTCGAAACTGAGGCACATATTCCAAAATCATCATAATTTTATCCATGACCACTGAGTTCAGTGGTGTTGAAAAGTTTGCTGACTCCCCAAAAAATGGTGAAAGATTGGATGGAAATTCCCCTAATCCATCCCTATAGCTCTAGGAAATCTCTGTCTCACCAACTGAGGTTGAAAAGGTTATATCGTCACCCTAATAGTGTTGATACTTCATTTTGTCACCCCTGTTTGGAAGAACAAACCTTTGCTGCCCCCTGTTTCTCACACCGAGAATAGGTCATGCAGGCTTAGGAGTTTCAACAGGGGATTCCATACATGATCAAGGTGTATCGATCCACAATAGGGTTACCATATTCCTGGTAGAAATACCTTAAAAGGGATACAAATTTTCCTTACCACACGATGTTAAACTTTAAGGAAACATCCTTACCACATGATGTAAGGCTGTGCAGATCAATGATATTCATCTTTATTCACATTAGTTAACCTAATGTATGTACTGTATGACTTTAAACTGCATTATACATCAATAACTATGTGTTTCTTGATTATTTTTTCAACAAGATAAGTAGTGATTCTTAGGCCCTATTTTATAGTCCTAGACATGGGGAAAATAAAAAGAAAAAAAAATTACATCTTCTATATGCAAACAAAGATCTAAATAAGAGATATCAAGTTTGGGTTCCTCATTCAAGAATCTACCAAGGAAAAATAAATGAAACCTCTACATATGAGTCAGATCCATGTAGTTAATTTCACACTCTATGTCTAATCATAGTATAAATTTTTCTTATGTACCTAGGAATATCCCATCCATTCATCATACTCTATGCCTTGGGAGGTTTTATATTTTTACCATCTCCTTCTAGACATCAGATATGGGAGGGGTCAATGTCATGAGGACACCTCTGTTCGACTATGCATAATATTCCCCAGTTGGATCTATATAAGTGTCCCATAAAAATATTTGTAAACCAAAGTCAAATTAATCCTCGGGAGAGGCTTCTTCTATCATTGCAATCCCCAATTAAATACTTTCACCATATCATTTATCCTCATATGAGAATCCTTGAAATCATGGTTTTAACTTTCTTCTCCCTCACGTATGAGGAATTTCAGAACATTTTGGCCTGATGAACCCCCTATTACTCCTTGTTTTCATGAAATATGGTCCTAGCCATATGATAAAAAATTTCAAGAACTCACCACATCCTCATAACTTGACGTGAAACTACATGAATGGTGTCCTAGTAACATGACACTAAACTATGTGATTCTTGAGAAATACATATGGATTGTTTATTATTTTGATGACATACGCAGTGAAACCCAAATCCTCAATAATGGGTCCATCCATGAGAAAAACTTTCTCCCTCTCCTTATGTATGAGTTAGACCTGCACATGAAATTTTTGACATTGAAACTGTATAATACCTATAACTATGCATGTCTTGCTACCTACCACTATAGGGTACATAGTGATACCCACATATCTAATCCTGGGTCTTGTTGTAACAAAAGTTAAAAATTCCCTTTCCCAGTGCACATATTAGACCTGTACAGGTAACACTATGAGAACTAAATACGAACAAATTCTCACTTTGATGGGATACGTAGTGACACCCAAATCCAATATCCTTGTCCAACCACAAAAAACCCCCCACTATCCTATACATGAGATAGATCTACATAGGAGGGTCAAATACGAGACTCACCCCATTCATGATCTCTTTTCCAATGAAAAATTATCCTTGACCACACAAGAGTTTGATCAACATGTGGGAGAACCTTCCTATAACTACATATGGATTTATTCCTTCCCTCGTGGGATACACATTAATTCCTTGTTCTCCAGTACCAGGTCAAGCTATAAAAAAATAATGTCCCTTCCCTATGCATGGGTCATACCTACATGGGGAACCTTCTTAGACCCATGTAAGGGAAATGTTTATACCCATACCTAGGAAGTTTAAACATTAATTGATCCTTTAATTTTACATTACTTTCCTTTTAGAAACCAAACTTTGTGTCTAGGAAGTTTTGAGTCCCCATAAACCTTACCAACCATTGAAAATGGGGGGCCATTTTCTTATTTAAACCTTTTATTGACTACGCACAATATTACCCAGTAATCTATGCATAAGTCACCGGAAAAAAAGGCCTATCAACCAAATGAAAATTTTTCTTTAGGAGAAAACTGTACTACCTTTGTATGACCCAATAATGTTTATGTCATGAATCAATCCTCAAATTTGGAAAACCCTACATTACAGCTTACAATGTTCTCCCCTCCATTCCTAAATATGATATAACATTTTTTAAAAAAGTACCGTGAAAGTGGAAAATAATTTGTCCATCGGTCAAATATAAGTGACCATATACCATATCCCTCAAAAGTCCTCACTATAAGACATTAAACTACAAGTTATGTGTCTTTTTTTTACACTGTTAAACTACACCATGTTCTATACCTCCTTTACCCAAGCCAAATAATGCCCTCATCATTTTTAGACATAATTCCCTTGATAATCGCCACCCATTATAGTCTTGATAAATCCAAATTTTCATAAATCACATGGAAATAAAAAATGGAAGGCCAATGTCCTGAGGACATCTTGTTTTGACTTTGAAAAATATTTTTCCTTTAGATTTGAATAAGTTTCCCACAAAAAATCATGTTAACCAAAGGAAAATTCTTCTTCCAGAGAGGATTTTCCAACCTCTATACTCCCCAGAAACATTTTATTGGAAACCGTTCTTACGAATACTCCTCATATACTTCCACATATCTTGTCTTGGATTTAGAAATCACAAATCTAGGTTCAATAAAATTTACTCATTCATGTCTGAAAAATATTGGGTCATTCTCAACCTTTAGTCCCTATTGGGGCCCCCACCCCGTAATTCATGGTAAAATCTGTTCAAACTAAAATATCAGTTGCATTATTCTAGATTTCAAGACTCTAAACTACCTGTAAAAAAGGGACTCAAAACTCACCAGGTGGAAACCTCACAAAGGGAACTCTAGATAGGAGTCAAGTTCAAGATCACTAAACCTATGTTATGCATGGTTTAAGAAAAATTGAGCAATCAAAAAATAAAAGAGACAAAAATATTATTAGTTCTAAAACCCTCAAAGGGAGGCCTAATAAAAATTCATGTTATGTCTGCTAAGCTCGAAACAAAGTGGAATTAGGAAAAAATTAGGGAGATAATGAAAAAGACACAAAGTTCCTGGGGTTTTCCATATAACACTAGTAATAGTCAAAGCTATGCTTTATGAGCCTCTCATCTTAGGAAAAAATTAGACCAGTATATGATCATATTAATTTGACTATCCCATATTGTGATTGAAATTGATATCTAGTGATGAAATTATTCAAGTCATATGAGAGATTATCTTTCAAATAACATTGCAAATTGTGATTAGTGGACATTGCAGGAAAATATTAAAGATATGTATTAGAGGGAATGAAAGTTTCATACCATTAAATGAGAATGGAGGAGAATCCATAGTCTGGAGTCTCTCCATATGAATAGAATGTTATGATTATATAGCTTGAGAAAAATATCACCATAGTTGGAGTAGTGTTTGGTATGAATCTTCTATGGCTAGGTGGAGCTAAAACAAAGTTACAGTCTCAATATCTGCACCAGCTTGTAGTGAAGACAAGGATGTAGGGTCATACCTTTTTATCCTCTTCCACTAGCCACTTCCCTTCACTGCCTCAGTGTAAGAAAATTATTTATTGAGCCTCTCAAGTTCCAAGATAAGATACTCCACCTCTTGAAAAATCCACTCTTTTGAGTTCCTACACTCTCTAATTTTTCCTTGTCAGCTCATGGGAATTCCATTATTCTTAGAAGCCTAATTAAGAAGGATATTCATAGCTGCAACAAGATGATCTGTGGACTCCATAGTTGAGAGATGAGAGTGAAGTGTGCAATCCCTATCTTGAGAAACTATAATCTACTTCACTATATCATAGATGGAAAGTTAGTCAAAACCCCATACCCTATAAATGAAAATAGGTGACATAATTTGGGAAATATTGTGTGCATGTTTTCAAGGGGGTTCTGAGAAATATGCTTCCAAATGTCCTTCCATATTTTCCGGTGGGTATTACAAAGGTTGTCTAGAGGCTTCTGGTCCGCCTAAAAATCACTCTCAAATGGTAATATATATTCAAAAATAAGTGCCACCAGAGTGGGTATTGATTTAACAAACTCAGCATGGCTTGATGCCGCATCACCTGATTCCCATGTAGTAGAAACATGTGGAAAGATATGAAAATTAGCTACAACTATAAAAATTTTTGGCTGTAATTCTTGAATAAAAATATTGAAATAGTTAATACCTAAATATTGAAATAAAATGGAATGGTCAAAAGGGTAGAGAACTCACCTTCAGTTTTTGGTACATCCACATCTATGGCCACTATTTTTTCATTATAATCTGATAGAGTAGGTGATGCATCCTTAGTTTGAAAATTTCCTTTAGGTTATTCTAGAGATACTCGTGGTGTATACTCATGTTTTAACAGGTCATCAATCTCCAGATGGTCTTGAACCAATACCATACTCGAAGGAATAATCATTATAGAACAACGAACAATAGTTGATTGTGATTCTTCTCAAGACTGAATCGCTCCCTCTTCCATGGCTGTATTCCCCAAAGAGGAAATATATATGTGATCAGTAGGAACATTTACCCTTGAAGATAGCCCATATGGGTGGGAAGTAGTCATTTCATTAGAAATATTCAGCCTCCTAGGTCCTGGGACCTTTTTAATGTCTTTATTTGTTCATGGTTCCCCATTTGGTTTAGATACCTGCAGTAGAGTTATCACATTCATCCCCATAGGAGAAGGATCAATATGCTCAGCTGAAGCTTCAACCACTAAAGGCTCTCCCACTACTATAAAATAGGCTATTTGAACCTAAAAAGATTCCCCTAGCGATTGGGATCTCCCTAATAGCCTTAATTGTCTAGGGTTCCCTATATTGTTTATCTACAGTTGTTGGTGGTATCACTTATGTCTCTGAAGAAGTAGGGGCTATAGGCCCCTAAGAGACTACTGCCTGATTACTCATCAGAGCTGCAACAATTCATATGAAATATGATTAGTCAAAAAAATTAAGACATATAAAATGATATCTAAATAAAAATATGCAATAATCACATGTTATCCTCAAATTTAGTTGTATCGTCAGTTATGATGCTTGTCAATGCCTCATGGTGTGCCATGGGGATGATCCTATAGAAAGAATAGAAGTCGGTTCTGGAGGTGGAAATTATTTGGAAGGATCTGAAAGGACCACCTCCATATGATTTATCCCTTAAGGGATCCCTCTCTAGTTAATCCAACGTTTAAAGGGATATCCTCCTTGACATAATTTCCCCTAGCAGTGTATTCTAGGGAAGAAACTATCTCCCAAATCTCCCTAGGATCCTAAAAGTAATAGGAGTAGGGGTTCAAGGACATGATAATAATAATAAGAAGAGTTGGTAAAAATAATATTAATACCTCTTCATCGGTTTCATATTTCCCCATTGTGATCACCACCATATTCTTGACTCAGTTTGACCAATAATTTTTCCCTTATAAGAGTGGATGGAAGTGTCCATTTCTCCCAAATATATGTCCATATCATGAGGTTCTTCTCAGGTGAAAATCCACACGAGGTTTGTGATGAGTCTAAAGTCTTAAAGTTCAAGGGTCTCTTCCTGGAGTGCTTCCCAAATATATTCATCATATGCGCTTTCCCTTAGGGTGTCCCACACTCTCCAATACTCTAGGAAGACTATAGTGATAAGGATAAACAATTATAGGAGATCCACTCTGGGAAGTGGGGAAGGCTCCAATAGTCACAATTGCTTTTTGGGCACCTCAACCACCATGTAAACCTCTAGGGATAGGCACTTGTGAGACCCCATATGAGAACAATGGATTTACCCAACCCAAGTTCTGGTAGGGGAATTTATTTCATTGGTATCCCCAATGCATGGCTATTATCCTTCTCATCCTCAATAACTTCAGTCCTTACAATATAAATCACTCACCAAGAATATCTATGTCAATCCATCCAAGAATGGATTGAGGTATCAAGATATTGAATATGTATTTCCACCCTCTCAGGATTTTCATCATAAGATATAGTGGCTGGTGTTGATACGTAGTTATATCCAGTTAATAAAACCTTCTTTTCTTGAAGAAAGATCCACAAAGATTGAAGTGAATGAGAACTCATTAAAGAATCCCATTATCTCTAGGCCGTTGTAAATGAGGCATCAGGAGGGGTGGATGATTGACCTATAGGATTAGTCTTGAATGAACTTGAATTTTAACCCATGGCTCTCAACACCTTTCATGGGGGTTTAGAAACAAGAGACTTTCTTGCCTACTTTTAGGACCTAGATTTCTGACTATTTTCTTTTGATTCCCTTAGCCTTAGGCACTTTCTAGGACTCAATAATAGGAACTGGTTATTCCATTTGATCTTATAGATATTATCAGTTTAAAACTTTAGAATAGGATCTTGTAAGTTTAGGTTAGAAACCAAAAAAATGTGGAAATCTGATCTAGAATTGGGTGTACTCCCAATTAAACATCAGTCAAAGCTATCGAGTTATCATTAAATTCTTCCCCTAGAATGTGCTATTTAGGGTTTAAGGAAAACTCATCTAGATAAAGTTAAATTGGTGGGACAATCTTTAGGGTGAATACCCCTCTCATATAAGTTCCCTTTGATCCTAGAAACCAATATGCATTCTCTTAAAGAGATGATATATCCATGCATAGAAAAGTCTCCAGATCCATCATTCAGTAGCATACCATAAGGGGGAGCATAAAGATCATAGGTAAAATGATAATGGTAGTTGAGTCGATCAATCATTTACTACTCACTCTAGTCTGATGGCATGACCCCACTTTTTCATTAGAGGTATGGTCATATGGTATATTTTGGGATCTTTTGAGTATTTATATATATGTATCCTCTAATATATAATGCTACCCAGCCCTATATAACCAGGAAGGTACCCACCATCCGATATAGTGGCTTTTCCTCCCTGATCTTTCCCAAAAAATTGTAAATCTTCTCTAGCACTGGGATGAAAAGGTTAATGCACCTACAAGTGGCTAGTGGTGCCACCATCAAGAAATTCATGACTCTAACCCTAGTTCCAAAATCACTCATTGGTAGCAACCATCCACTCAGAAACATGGCTAGAAAAGATACCAGTCGAAACATTCATTCATAATTTGGAATGATGTTCCATCCCCACTCATTGAATCATCCCTCTTCAAGAATGGGATAGTAGGCACCTAGACCCCTTCAAGTCTCAAAGGCCGGAAAATTCATTGTCCTTTGTACGTAGGGTTCCCGGATTCTTAATCTAACAAAGGCATTAATACAATCAGAAAATGGGACATCCTGCTATGGAAAAAGGGTAACCCTTTAAAATACTCTTTTTCTTGTCAATAATATTCTTTTCAAGAGGATGAGTCCTATTTTTATTATCCTAAGCCATAGGTGGTGAAATAAACTCATCAGACATAAAACCTATGATGGGCACCCCTAAAATCGATGGTACATTTCAGAGACTGAAACCAACCTCCACATGTTCTAAGTGGAAGGTGTTGGTGTTTGGGATCCACTTTCTAAGAAGCTACGGGATATTTTTTTGGTTTTGATGAGAGTATATATGTGTTACCCATATTTCCTCATATATCCCCACAACCTGCAATTCGACTTTTAATTCCTCTCCCCTCTTATGGACCCAAAGAGGATACCCCCAGTTCAAGATGAATGACCCCCCAGGGCGAAGGTCCCATTTTGATGACCCCCCAGTTGCTAATTCTCTATAGAATTTAACATGATACTATGATAAAAATGGACCTTTTCATCTGGAACCCACACAATTTACTCTAGTGACTGAGGATTATAGTTCAAAATAGACCTGGCGATGTGGGTTACCCGAACAAATTCCCCCCTTGCTAATTTTTTTTCTTCAGGAATATTGGTATTTTAAAGTATTCAAGTTTTAGGATGGTTTTTTTGGGAATGGTTCCAGAATTACTATGTTAGATGGTAACTTGAATCCATAAATGGGAAGCATGTATGAAACTAGATACCCCCCTTTGACCAACACTAAGAAGTCCCACCATATGTTAATGATTCATTTTGACATTGATTTTTTTTTCAACAGAATCAATAATAGCCTTACTCCTTTTGTTAGAAGCCATGTGGAGTGCTCATTTCATCAAGAAATATGGTAAATGAAAAATTAACTGGACCCTATTTATAGGTGTGGACCCATCTTATGATTCCAATCACATACCACAAACCATCTTGAAACAGGACCACTTTATATAGAGGAATAGACTCCTCCTTATCTTGATTGGAGCCCGTTATAATGTGGGTATTTGTTGGGTCCTAAAAATTATACATGTTTGAAGAAGATGATTCTATCAAACTCAGAAAATGGTGAAATAAAACCTATAAGAATATTGGAGAAATTTTTTCAAAGGGGTGAGACTGTAAAGGATAGATCTATTTCATGAAGTACAAATCGCTTCATGGACCCCGAATTTTCATGGAATTCCACCATTTTGTGAAGTGCCCTGTGAACTAAATACTCTGTGGGATGAGGTGGTACCACTGGTTCCCATGAACAAAACCACATTACTTTGCAAGACTAAGGCTATGATTTCTACCCCCAAGAATGATTATACCCCACAAACTAAATATTTCTTGGGGTGAGGTGGTACCTGTGGAACCTGTGAAAAAAACCACATTCATTCGCATGACTAGGGTAGTGATTTTTTCACCTATGAACTACTATATCTTATGAAATAAATAGGTTATGGGATGAGGTTGTATCGTTGGTTCCCTTAAATGATACCCCCTCTTTGAATGACTTATCACCTCTAACTAAGTCATTTGCAACCCGGGGCACCCTCTGTGGGATCCTAAAAAAGAATCCCATAACCCACTACAAATGACCGACTATGATAGTATCCAATCCATTATATATTATATAAATATACACCAAGGGGGGGTTAAAAAAGTACCAATGAGACTAAACCTAATAGAGATAAAGTAGATGAGTGATGAGGCAATGAAAAAAATTGAGTCTCTCTATCGATTCACAACATTAAAAATCATCCGCATAATAGTAAGGTGGAAAATAATAAATCATCCAGTATCCAAAATCTCAAATACCCTTTGTAGACACCATTTTGTGTGGAATAAATGGATGTAACCTTTCTAGAAACGTACCCTGTATAGAAAAATGCTATGCGGGCGGAACCCTGGACCACATTGCCAAATGATTCATAGGAGGAACTGGGCCCTACGCTGAAAAATGATCAACGGGAGGAATGTGATCCCACAAAGAAAAATGCTATGAGATGAAACCTGGACACACATATAAACATTCTACGTGGATGGATCCTGGCCCCATATAGTAACATGTTATGTGGGAAGATCTCTGGTCAGCATAGCACAACACTATGCAGACAGTACCCTCACCCGCATAGAAACATGATATGACGAGGGAACCCCATCCCATATAAGAACTTTCTTTGTGGAATGGGTCATACTATGGAGATCTAATCTCCACATCTCTTGAATCCCTTCCATCATATCATCAACCACCATGTTGGCCCCTCCACAAGCCAGTATAATGAGATAAGGCTAATACCTTTTCCAAATCCACCCGACATGTATGATAAGATCATCAAACACATCAGTGTGTCCTATTGAGTTTAAATACTTATGGTAAGAAGAGTCATGTGTGTAACCTCTACATTAAGCTGTCCTTTCAGAATATCCTCAGGTTTACCTTCTTTTGGTAACATGAGTTCTTACCTTGGGGAGCTCATGTGAACCTCATCATTCTAGGTGGGGATAGAGGGGATCACACCTGAATTTCCCTTTGATGAGGAATGAGATCCCCCCCTATGGAACCAATTTCAGGACATCCCTACTAGACTAATATTCTAGCCTTTCTTGATGGATAAAGAAATATTTCTCATATTTTCCTTAGCACGAGACGTAGCCGGATGGGTCACTAGATGTGACTATCTTAGTTACCAGAATGGAAGAGGCGATGGGAACACTCAACACCCTCTCCCTACCCCTTTGGGATTCATCACCTCATCCACCAGTAGATAGAGAGGAATCATATGATCTTTAGATCTAGTGCTTTCTCTTGTTTCTCACACCGAGGATGAATCTCAAGGGCTTAAAGGTTAGTGGATATCATAAAATCTACATGATCCCAAACACCATGGGACTCCTATACAGTATAATCCACAAACATACCCAAATCTATAGGCCTTATCACTAGATTTAAGCCCCAAACTCCATTAAAATGGTTCACTTCCATGCATAAACCCCAACCATCTTCAATCCAAATGGGATGCTTCCATACATAAGTCTCAACCATGTGAACCAGATGGTCCTTTATATGGTATAAGCCTTGAAACCATATCTCAAACATCAAAGGGAAATATTCCCAATAAAGTAGCACTAGAAGGGAATCCCTTGAGTATAAGCCCTAATCCTTCCCCCTCAAATTTCCATTTTCCATGCATAAGACCCGACTGCACGTGCCTTCATTAGGTGTAAGACCCAACTTTCTAAACTACTTGATATTTTCTTCCCAGACAACTGGAATACATAGAAAGCCTCCCTGAGGTCCAAACCCAATACACAAATCCATCATAATGTTCTTTGGTCCACATCCCTAGTGGGGTATGATCCACCCAGGAGACTATATCTCTTCTGAATCCCTTGGGACACCTTGATATAAGTCGCATACTATCAATGACTAGGAACCTTTTTACAAGGTGTACTTGCCACATAATATTAAACTACATGGTTGGGTCTTTGTCACTTGACCTTAAAAGTTTATGTTCCCTATTAAGTGTCACTGAACTACATGGGTTTTGATTCCTCTCATGACGATACGTCGGAATCCCATATTACTGGTTAGATACTAAAATTAAAAAAATTATGCCCCCTGGATGATGGTAAACTCCATAACACCTAACCATGTTTCTTAAAAACTATAATTGTCCTAATAAATAACCAAATAATCTCTGATCTATTCATTAAAGGGTACCTTCAATGGAGAACCACATATTCATATATATATCCCCACTGATGGAGAACCTCATATACATACAGATGATTCCAAACCCATGTGTATCAATGATTAATCATTACCTTAGGGTAATCTATATTATAATAATTTTGAAATGAACAAAGGATCTATAAACATATCCTAAATCTATAAGAGAGTCCTAGAATAGGAAATAGTTCCCATAAAAAAGGTGTGATGAGCATGAATTCCCAACCTATCGACCAATGTGAGTTCTTAAGTATCATTGTCCGTGTTACCCAATGAATTATTGCTTTTTGAAAGTAGTCCCATGAGTCATCATGGATATAAGAGTCATTGGGAGTTTTTGGCTCCTTGAAAAAAACCCATTGGAGACTGTTTAAAGACCTGTACCCGACATCATGGATTGCACAAAACTCAACCCCATGCAATGAACCACTCGGTCACAAACCGTTTTCATTGGAAACAAAATGGTGTACCTAATGTGAAATCACTTAACTATGGAAGCTCTTTCACAATATGAAAAGAATATTCTACCTATTTCTAATCGGACCATTGCATTCCTTACCCAAATGATTCTTCATGGAAACATTTCCATAGTTAGGTTCCTATGGATTGTCTTTGGTTGGCTTGATTTTTTGTGTTTTATTTAGGCAGCACTTAGATATGAAGCCATAATGGTTAGGATACTAGAGGAGTAGAGTTATTTTTTTTCCATATGATGAATTAGAAAAAGGTTTGTTTCCTTAGGTATCCAATAATCATATATGATATGATTGGGATGATTCCGTAACTAAATAATTAAGTGGTGAGATGAAAACCCATGTGGATATATTTATTAGTGAAATATGGTTCTTGTACTACTAATGGTTATTGTGAATTTTAATGGGGTTATCATTTTAGTGAGAGCCCATTTAATAAAATTCCTTATTAAATAGTTAAAAATACAAGATACTCATATAATAAAATCTTTTATTATAGATAAATATCATCATAATCATCATGAAGAATAAATTTTTATAAATCCCTAAAAGGAGAATAGTAAAGTAATCCACTACTATGAATAGTAACTTAAGAAAATCTCTTAAGCTTGTTTGGTGATTTAAGAAAAGTTATTAATGAAAATTTTCTATGCCACAACAATTCCTTCATTGGAAACCAAGTGGTGAAATTTTTCAACAAGTTAATCTAGATGCTTATGTAAGAATAAAGTGATTAATTTAAGGTTTCAAAGGAATTAGATGCTAAATTTAAAAATAAATATTATTCTCCACTCATGTAATTAATATTATTGGGTACATAAATTATTTAATAAATTTTAGTCTCATATACTCAATATTATTAGGTATGCCACATAATATTTAATATGATTGAATATGTTAATGAGACTAACGGTCTCCTTACTAAATTAATAGTTATAGAAATAAATTATATTATCCTGATAGATATATAATATAAACTGTATATTTTTCAAAGTGTTGTAAATATACAAAAACGGTAAAAAGAGAAAATAATTAAAGTTTGGAGCTTATGGTTTTCTTTCATATAATGGAGAAAGGGATTTTTTGTATTGATTACTTAGATTCTTCAATCCTAGATGAACTTGTTATAAGATGTGTATTATCTCATTTTTCTCTTGGGAAGAGTGTAAAAAAATTATTACTTAATAAAATGAGATTAAGTGTTTTTAATAAACATAGTTATGATTTTTTAAGTTATATAACATACTTTAAGGTGATAATAAAAATGGATTGTTCTCATTAGGGAATTTATCTTATTATCATCCATGGAAACCTATGGTTTTTGTAAAGGTATAATTATAGTTCAATATTATTGGATTATCCATAATAAATCTTAAGGAGTTTATAAAACTCCATAGAATGTCAATGTTAGGTATGGATCATATAGAAATTAATTCTTTTATTTTTAAGGGTATGTGATATCGAATGTATTTTTTACAAAGTTTTGTAAATATACAGGAGTTCAAAATCAAAGAAATCATTATTTGATTTTGTAGTTTATATTCATGAGATTGAGTAAATAGTTACTACATAAAGGATTTGTATGTATAAAATATTAACAAGAAAGAATGAATCTAAGTAAAAGATATGTATCTTCATATCATTTCAATCATGTGATAAGAGTAGTTATTCAGCTACAAATATTTTTTGTGAAAAAATATTAGATGATTAATTTTATACACTTGGTTTATGATTATTCAATTTATATAGCTTTTTTTGAGAAGAAGTTATGGGTAAAAGTATTTTTTCTAGGATAAAATGAGTATACAAGTATTTGTTAAAATATATAGGATTTTTTCCCACTGACCATCAGTGGTATATTATAATAAAGTATTTATTTTAAATGAAAAACGTTCCTAACACATAGAAAACTATATATGATATGGAAATAATATATTATTTATTTAATATTCTTATTGAAAAAAATAAATGTTATTTCTTAACAAAAAAAGATTTTTGTTTCTCATCAAGATATTATGAAAAAAATAGTGTCTAAGAGGCTTGTGGGAGTATTTTTGGACATAGATATGTTTAAAATTAATAGATAAAGGATAAAACCAATCATAAGTCTATGTGTTTTCCCCTTAATATCCTAAATTTTTTAAGATATGTGGTGGTAAATAAAAACCTAAAGTGTTACATTTAGTTACCTTTTAGAAAATGGATATCATTATTATACTATAATAAGATTATGGTTCTTTTCACTCAATATACTAAATGAGTTTAGGATATGTGGTGATAAAGAAAAATTTAAACAATTACATTTAAATTTCATGAAAAGTGAAAGAAAATATTTCTTAAAGGATTGTACCAATAAAATTTACAATGTGAATTACAATTTATATAATAAAAGAGTTTTGGGATATGATTCTAAAGAGAAATATAAATAGTTGCATTAGTTTCCATAAAAATTTCAATCACTTTATCCTAAAATATTTTAGTGTGTGGTGGTAAAGATAAATGTAAGAGTTAAATTTAATTGCAACATTAAATCGATTGTCACTTTATTCTAAAATATTTTAGGAGGAATGATAAATAATAATGTAAGTAGTTATATTATTTCAAGGAAAATATTTATGGAATAGGATTCCAAGGATGATGATGAAAAAATTAGAAATAGTTTCAAGTAGAACAAAAAGTTAACATCATAACATTTGATGTAGTGATGTTGAGGAAGTTTGATATATTCAAGAAGTTGAATAGTTATGAATATGATTCCCAAGTATCGCTATTTTTCAAACTATATTACTTCATAGATATTTCTAACTAATCATTTTAGTGGTGGGGTTTTATCAAATGGTCAAAATGATATGTGATGTGGATTAAAAATGACATAATGTGTTAATAAACCCCCAAAAAATTGTGGTTAACATAGGAAAGATCTGATAGTTTATCATATATGATATGGCAAAACAATTATTATGTTGTGTTTATTAAATATTCTTAATGATTTTAAGAATATTGAAATTTATCACATTAAAGGAAACATCTATATTATCACTCTTTCACATTGGATACATAAATTTAAGTATATATATATATTGTAATGTGTAATGATAATTGACCTCTCAAAGTATGACTTTGAGTTTATCCCTAACCGATGTTCATGATGGAATATTATAGGTTATGAAGACTTGTTACGTTTAGTGTGAGTAGGAATCTTGTATAGAGATATAAAATATTCTCATGAGTGAGAAAACAAAGAATATGATTATTTTTGTGTGTTGGATGACGTCCAAAGTATACTTCATAGAGTGTCATACAATGATGTCTTTGGTATACTAGGGGTGCATGGATCATACTTGAGTCCCCACTACCGGAGGTCAGTGATATAACTAGCCTAAGAACATTCATACTTAGATACTCTACTTATGAATGTATATATATTAACTTAGATAATACGGGGGTGTTTGGGTTTGTTGTTTATCATGTAGTCGGTTAAAACCTAACCAAATGTAAATTTTCATTTGATATGATGAGTATGACATAGGGCCCTCAATTTAGATAAACTATAGGAGTGTGTTCCCACACATATATATTATCTATATTTATCTTGATAATGGACATCTAATGTGATTATCGATAATGATCAAGGATATGTGATGTATTCATTGATGAATTTAGTACACTTTGAGAATCAATAATAGATGAGTTGTTTATACGTGGTTATCATGTTATGTTTCACTAAGTAAATTTATGTCTTAGAAAAATATAAAATGTGAAAATTCATGTCTTCATTTGATGCATACTAGTAGACATAGGTATAGAGATACCTGTTTTTTATAGAGATCATGCAAGATCCCTATATAGCTTGAGTAGAATTGATTCTTTTTTATATATTGATCTTTACTTAAACTTATGGATATGGTGATTCATATTTATTTTAAATATTATAAAGGATCATGGGTTCACACTTTGTGGTTCACAAAATGGGTATTTAATTTGACTTAGAGAGATAATATAAAAGTGTTTTAGTATTAATCCAAAAATTATTTGGATGGGCATTCACAAGGTATTGCATATGATGTGATATAAGGTGAAATTAATGGTACCCTTACAAAAGTATTTTGGATGATATCCGAATGAATTTTTGGATATAGTTTCACAAACTATTATATATGATACAATATATGTTGAAATGGAACAATGTCTTTTAGGATTCAGTACAAGTGGGAGATTGATAGAAATATTCCTTAAAAACATATATATATATATATATATTTGATGGATTGTATGAAAATTGTTATATAATGTAGAAAAGGGGATTTCATTTATACTTCCTATGATAATAGTTATCATTTGGATAGTTTGATCAGCCACATGACTATCATTTAAAGTAGCATTTAATTTGATGAAATGTTTGGTAGTGAATGAAATGAATTAATTTTTTCCATGGTATTTATTTATTCATTTTAGCACATGAATAAATGAGATAGCTCAAGGAGTGTAATTTAGGATTATAAATTAAATATCTATATGATGGTTGTAGTGTGTTTGATTACCTCACGCTTGGCCAAAACTCCCCAAGACCTGTAACTAGCTTCATTTACCTTTTTTTTCATACTGAGGTACTAGCATACTGTAGAGAGAAGATGGATCTCATCCCAATGTCATATGATTTTTTTATAACCTACAGATACTTACAGAGGAGGGAATATTTTATTTTCCACTTTAGTGATCTTTATCAAACTCATCAGATGAATATCAAAAGGTTGCAGTGGATCCTTGGTGTATGTTGCACGTGTTTTACAATATTCTTTATTTTAGTATTTTATATGTAGTTTTATATTATCTTGCATGGGAGATCCTCAGACAAGGGTCTTAAATAACTTCCACTTGATTTTATTAATATAATTAGACTCTAATAAAATATATTAATTGGATCCTCATTATATATAAAATCATCAATTATTAAACATGCATTATATTTTTCAAAAACATTAGAACATTCACTACATGAATCATTTTATAGAATTTATATTAATGATAAAAAATAGATAAGGATTTAGGGGATAAAATAAAAGTGTTTATTGGATTAGGAAATACATAATTGTGATTAATGGAAAGAGTTGAATCTTATTCTATGGATTTATTCATGGAATTATAGTTATTGAAGTTTAAAATATCACTAATAAACTCTATATATAATATAACAAAATATACATTAATTACAGTTTTATAAGTTTTTAAGAAGTGTAACCCAATAATTATTAGTGCATGTCTATTTATCCTACTATATTTTATTTTAAATCTGTAAAAAGAATTCATAAAAAATTAATTTTAAACCATCACGAGTACAACCTCTATTACCCCAAAGGGGTGTGTGATGCTCCAATTATCTAGTTGAACTATTAAACATGTAGGTTTAAACTCCCCCAATATATAATGAAGATAACATAAAGTGTTCCATTAGTTTTATTAAAGTTCCTAAATGAATCATAACATCAAAAAAATAAAAACTCCCATTTGGTATATGGAATCGAGAATATCCCAAGTTCAATGTATTTATAAGGAAGCAATAACTAGATAAATGAGGATATGTTATTCCCTTGTATAACCCTTTCATACCCTTGAATTTATCATTAATATATTTTTAAATCATTTAAAACTTTTCATATTATACAATTTTCATTAGGGAATTGATCAAATAAATAACAACTTATAAGAATTAATGAAAGAGGAAAAATAAGAATAATAACACACATATTTCCAAAATCGAAGAAACAAACTTATTTTTTTTTCAAAATTTTATCTTAAGTGTCTCATATGATGGTATATTTGATAAAAATTTTATAAGAATTATAAAATAGAACTTATCACTTATGTTATATAGTTTAGAAAAATAAATATCCTGTGTTTTACAATGAAAATTTTATACATTTTATAAAAAAAAATAAGTTGGGGAAAGTACATTTTAAAATTACTATAAATTAGTGTTGCCAATAATTTATGAGTAAGTGTTGTAAAAAAACCTATCACCTTAAATTTAAAACTATCATAGTAAAGAAACAATTAGTGATAAAAACACCAATAAGTAATGTAAAATTTAGCAGCATCATATTTAGTTTCAAAGGAATACTTTTGGTATGAAATTAATTTTTAGAGACTACTTTTTTTAAATTTTAAAATATATAATTGAAATTTTTTATGAAAAAATCATTTTAAAAATTAAAATGGGAGTAAAAAATCATTTAAAAGGGAAAATAAAATGTTTAAAATATAAGATACAATGATAAATTACTTCTTTATGACAAGAATTGATTTTTTTACGTGCATGTAAAAATATAAGAAATAGTGTAGAATAAGAAATAGGGAAAGAATGTCAACCTTCGGATACAGGTAAAATAATTTCACATGCTTAACAAATTCAAATAAAAATATATCACTATTTTATACATATGTACAATCCTTTCATGAAAAACATAATTCATTGATAGAAATAAACTTGAAACTAAAAATAGAATTTAATTTTCCTTGGTAACTCAATTTAAAAAATTTGATTAAAAATAGACATAATAGAAAAATAGGAAAATAAATGATACAAAGAAAATAATTATGATGAAAGGAATTAAATTGGTTATATCATCCCACCCTTATTCACTATATAACCAGTTGTTGGACTAGTTTTCCACTCGATCATAGGCACACCTCCCTATACTCCAGAGGCTTACAACTAGTATCACAGGTGTAAGATGGTATAGTGGGGAGACTATACCCCTATATCATAGTGAGAAATAACTAATAAATAACCAAACATCAACAATAAGAATAAATAATCAAAGTTCACCTAAATTAATAAACATAAGTAATAATACATGAAATATGGTAAGGTCCCAAACAACCATGTCATACAATCCCTGACCGCCTATTGGGTCGGTCACAAATATATAATAGAATACAAGAAAACAAATAAAATGGGGCTTTACTACATCACTGAGTTGAACCTCATCCAATATCGTAATACTATCTGAGTAATCATGGTTGGACACACTATCATGGTCCACAACCCAAACTACATCTTGAAAAAAACATGTAACATATACTCGGGTTCCTAATTATAATGGAGGTCCTAGTAGGGTGTGAGAAAAACTTAGTAGGACACCCACAACGGTGAATAAAAAAATCTATCCTATGTTTATAGTGAAATAAATGAGGTGATAACCATGGTATTAATTTAATAAATTAATACTATACTTAAAATAAAATCACATGTTTACCCTTGAGTTTTGATGTGACACTTGTGGTCAGCCAAACATGCTTTGGCACATTGTCATAGACCTTAATGTATGTCACCAAACCAATCACACATAATCATAACCAACCATCTTGGGAATGATGTTTTATATATCTATCAATTGGTGGATCCTCTTATATTGGGAGAAATCACCCCATGTTAGTAGCAGATTCTCTTGTCAATGATGAACTGATCATAATGTATCATGATCAATTGGTCTCATCCCACTGGCTAACAAGTATCACAAGCATATCACCCTCAGATATAAAATTTCACATAGTATATTCCCTGAGTCATAATGTAAGTGCCACCAACCCTTCCCTCTAAAGATACAACAATGAGGGGAGAGAGATGACCCCAAAGTCCTGCCTCTAGTAGACCCCAAGTTGGCGGCTAGAACCAATGGTATAAAAATCTCACAATATGGGAGTCATTACCCTTTATAATATACATAGGACCAAGAGATAGAATGAATCATCAAAAAAAAAACTCCAATACATAATATAAAAGAGAAACCCAAACTATCCAACATTCATGTATAAATAAAACTAGTACTAATAAAATTATCCATAGTAAATACCCAAAAGTAAATCCAAAGTAGCACACAATAACTATTAATGATCCGATCTAGTAAGTCCTGGAATGGTCTACGAAATCCTCATAGAATACTAATTTTTTTATATACATAGGGTAAGCATATGAGTGTACTCAGTAGGAAAATCTCTAGTCTATCATGAAAATGTGAAAGAAGAACACTATGACACCTATGAGAAAACAATAGAACCAAAAAACACCTATACATGTATACTAACCATACTAACCTCACCAAGTCATGATCACCAAATAATTCAATCCAAGTAATATAATATAAATTAAATATCAAAAATTATCGGGTACCCTTAACCACTTTCCCACAAATTTTCCACTCTCACACCCTAACGGAACACGTCTTGGCACTCACATTTTTTCTGAAAATACAACAACACATATCACATGCACACACCTTGGTCTCACAACACATAACACCCACACACAATTGGGCCTCACAACAAATCCTTCCCATACACACCTGGGCCCCATAACAAATCAAATCTCATCCCAAAGACACCTCGGATACCGCATCACAACTCTTCCCTAATACACATGGGACATCACATCACAACTCATCACAAAGTCACCTAGGACACCACATCAAAACTCATCCCAAAGACACTTGGGAAATCCACATCACATAATATAATTCACTAATATAATCACAACCATCACATCATGTGTAATTCCTACCTCACCTAGAAGAGGGAGAAGGGGCGAGTGGTTTGCCATCCACTCATCCTCCCATCGTAATATTGAGAAAGACACCCCCATGTGACTAAGAGGGTGTTTGACACATAGTGCTCAATATGGGTGGGTCGAATATAGAAATCACAAGAGCATAAAATTATATACATATATAGTATAAAACACTCAATACCAACCTATGGGTTCTCAAATAAATAAACAACTCACGAAACTATCACATTTGTTTCCACCTCTAAATTCATAACACCACACATCAGACCACAATCCTCATTTCACATTCCCAACCAAACTCATTTAATTCATTCCATTATTTATATTATTTAGTATCAACCAAACTTAACCACACAACCGATCATTTAATTATCCATTAACTATTTTCACCCCATTATCCAAACCAACCCATACCATTTAAAAAATTATTAAACAATTATTTATTCATTTCATCACTAATCAGTCTTCTAGCACAAAGCAACCACATTCAACAAATAGATAAACATTCTATCACCTACCCCCCCCCAAAAGTATGAAAAACCACCTATCACCCCATACCCCAACCACACATCACTATCCCATAAGAATGATCACACATCACAACACATCAAGATCCATTTACAGATTTATAAAGGGGATTTTATCACATTCCACTTTAATTTATGGGTGTTATCACACAAATGAAAATATTAGGGTAACAATTTCATTAGAAAAGTTTAAGTAATTAACCAATTTACATTTAGGGTGATATCAAAACAATCACATAAAAAGCATAAATCACATAAGATATATCTAGAATAAATAAAGACACCAATGAACATAATTTTCAGCAGCACATCAAGCCCAAACAATAACAATTTCACAAATAATATTAAATTTTTAAAAGCATATAAATCAAACACCATTTCCCATATCAATTAAATTAACCAATTAGTTATATTTTATTAATATTGAACAATCATAATCTATATATGAAAAATATAAAAAACCTCCAACATGATACACAATAAAGATAAAAGAGGAAATCCATACCTCAAATAAGCTTTCCAACTGGCTATGCACCGTAGGGTGAAGAAGAATGCCCATGAATGACAACGACACCACAAAAACTGTAGATCATCCTATAACACACCAAGGATACATTAAAACAAAACTAAAACACAACCAAACCAAAGAAACACCATTGTATTGGATTCTTGGGAGAAGAATGAAAGAAGACGGAAGAGAATGAGAGGAGAACTCTCCATAGATTGAAGAAAGATCCCCAATGAACAACCATTGGGATCAAAAGATCAAAGAATGAGGGAAAGGTATTGAGGAACACCATAGGTCCCCTAAGGTTTTCCCAAGATGATATGAAGAAGATACCATAACTAAATGAATGGAAATTTGTTTAAAAATAAAATTTTAAATCTGCATTGTATAGGGGGATTACATGATGTGTAATCCCCTTTAATGTCATGTAATACCTAGGGTTCAATTTATACCACAAAATTCATCGACTCTTTTTTTTAAAACCTGATAAATTAAATGTCATGAAATCATATTTCATGTCATGTAACATTTCATGATGTGAAATCCTACACTAGATAATTCGTGAAATCAACTTTTGCATCATGTGATCCAGTTACACAATGTGTAATTCATACAGTAGTTATACTGAACCTCTAACTCCAAAAAAACTCCTAGAACTTCCCATTAACACCTATAACAACCAAAATTGGCAATGTAACGAGCTATGATGGAACAAACCATTACATCATATACCTCTCAAACAATTATCCCCCTCAAGAATCAAAAACCAAGCAGAAAGGGAAAGGGGGTCTGAAAAACCACCCCATGAGATACCTCTTATAGAGACCCTACCCTTTTAAACATATCATTACATGATTTTGAGCACAATAAAACATCATATTACAAGCCAAGGATCATTAAGACTATTGTCTTGGAAGAATAGGTACATAAAACTAAAAACATGAGACTAAATAAAACATTTATTTATTTAATATTCATAAAGAGATACTAACTTCCATTGTGCTCATACATATTTATAGGGTAACTTGTGGATAAACTGAAAAAGGGATGAGAAAAAATACCAATAAGGGAAAAATCTTTGTAATAAAGCTTTAGAACATTGGTTAGAAGGCATGACATAATGATATACAAAGGAATAGAACATGTGAAATCATAACATATAAACATGGGATGATATAAACATGGAGTCATAATAATGTTCCAGAAACATAAAATATGACATTAATATAATTCAAGGCTCATTTTATATAGATTATCACCGGTCATGTTTAACCACCAAGACCGTTGCACATGGTTGCACTAGTCAAGGCTAACCACCAAGACCATTGCATATAATGTGTCATGAGACTCAAATTTACCCAATGTATTGGAGAAATATCTGGGAGAACCAATCATAAAATGTTCATGAATATTCATTCCACATAAATAATCATACATAATCAATAATACATAAATATAAGGGTACCCATGGAAGGAAATGGGTATCATAATCATGTCATAAAGCATATTGAATGGGCGTATCATACAAGTTTCCATGAAAAAATTATTTAGATCAATTATGGACATTCATAAGGTATAATAGGAATATATCATAATAATTGATGTCAAATTAAAGTGATACCATGCAAAATATTTTTTAAGAAACTTTAAAATTAAAACAATTTAGTGCGGTTTAATGAAAATATCAAAGCTCATTTAAAATATAAAAAGGAACAATATTTATATAAAACAAGAAGTGAACAAAGAAAATTTTCATGATAAAAATTTCGGTTTTATAAATATAATTGTGGCTTAAAAACACATTGTATAGTGTACTCAAAATTGGGTAAGAATTCGGGAAGTTCCCTTAAAACCAGTTTGTGTATTGGGAAGTATTGGGGAGAGAATCAATTATAAGAATTTATATCCCTAGAAGAGAATGATTAATGGATATTGATACATTATTTTCAGAATATAATTATAAATTAGAACATGTAAATAAATAGAATATATGATTTCATTTGGGTAAAAAGAGAGTAAGAATAACCCGAAGGAATAATGGAGGTTCGGGTAGAATCCCTCACCTTAAGTCTGATGGTGTTATCAAATTGATATTAATGACCTGAATAATCAAATTAGGTTCATTAATTAATAATTAAAAAACCTATTCTATATTTAATTGATTTATTATAATCTTTTTATGTTCATTTATGGCCTTTTTGATGGGTCAGGATGTTCAATTTCATTGTTTGGGTCCGTTTGTTTCATGACCGGTTTACTTATATACATGAACGAATAATCCTGTAAAATGATGATGGTTGTCAAAAATTGGAATAAAATTATATTATTGAACATATAGAAGGTTACATGGTTGAAAATTTCATTTGGTTACTTAGAGTGAAGTTGAATCATTATATAAAACATTAGTGATAACCATTTGGGTGAATTGGCAGTTTTTTGATCACAATGAACACATTAATATTCCTTGATATGGCTATATAATACATATATTATAGTCTGTTTCAACCATAATAATGGTTTTATGACCATAATTGAATATGGTAATAGAAATTGAAAACTCATCGTACTTGAATGTGGTAAATTAACACATCTCAGATGGTGTTTTTACTACTTGTATAAAAGAATGTTAAAGGAGATATGATAATAAATTTTTACATTATAATAATAAAATTATTGTAAATATAAGGTACCAGGGTTTTCATAACATTTGTATGAGGAGGGTTAATGATAGAAAATAAAACAAAGGATCTTGAAACGAAGGTAAAAGAATTGAAAAGAGGAATTTACCTCTTAAATTAATCTTCCTTGAGAGTTTCTTAAGGGGAGAGGATTTAGTCTTTTTAAGAGACCAAGGGCTGATGTACTTTTTGGAGGAGTTTGGGGAGATATTTGAGTAGAATTTAGGCAAGGAAAAAGGCTTTAGAGGAGTAAAGTAAAGAGGGGAGTGTTGGTGATTTTTATAGTGGAGGGGATGAGGATTTTCTTAATATTTTAATCATTACTTTATTATTTATCCATAAGACAAGAAAAAAGGATGATTACATGACAAAATATAGTAATAAGTGTATCTGAGTTTGAACCAATTTCCATTTACATCATCCATGACTCAAGCATGATGCAAAAAATCAGGTTTCAGCACTTATCGTAAATTATTGTATTTTACTATTCATAAAAAAATCATGTATTTTAGAAAAATCCAAAAAACTTATCCAAAACATTTTTTGATGTGTAGAATCCAAAAATGAACTCTATTTTATGATTTTTTTTCTAAATATGGGAAATTTAATTTTTAAATAAAACCACCATTTACTTGAAAAATATATATTTTACTATTATAACCGATTTTATAATGCTTTAAAAAATTAACTAAGGTATCACAAAATAATCCTAGAATCACAAGACATAAAAACCATAATTTAGGAAAATAAATTTTATTTTTTAACTATTAAATTATTCATAAATTTATAATTAAATATTTATGACTTATAAAAATACCAACACTATCATATTGTCACTTATAAGATGGATAAATTTTATTTATACTTTCATTGGTAACATTACTATTTACTTAGCTAGTTTACTATTCATAAGGGTCATATTCCCTTTCAGAAGGGTGACATTAATATTCATAAGGGTCGGTTACTATTCACCAAAAATTAAGTTTGTCTTATCGAACTGTAAACATCTTACTGATCGCAATTGTGTATGTAAGATTCTCGAAATTAAAATCACAAAACTGACAATATTATGTTTAAAGGTCACATAGTAATTAGTAGTTTATTGAGTTGTGATTACATGTGATTATATGAAATAATTATAAGAAGGGAATTTCCATTGAAAAAACATTGGGTTGTTACACCTCTCAAGGATCTCATCATACCTAAAATTACACCACCATCCAAGCATGAGGAACCAAATGACCACGAACATCCCACACAACATCATCACCATGAAACCACATCTGCAACCTGTCTCCTCCCACACAACCACACTGCGACACAACTACTACACAACTATCTCAACCTCCACGCTGCCCAAACTAACAACCACTAAAACCAACGAACCACACTATCAAAAACACACAAATCAGTGAATTTCATCCTCTATGATAAGATATTATCTGATCTGGGTGGAACTGACACCCATGCATGGGTTTAATCGCATCACAGTTAATGCATCTTGATTTGGAATTTGGACCTACCCTTTTCATATGTTATGAATTTATCACATAGATCATAAACCAAGGAAAATATATCATATAATTAAACAACAAGGTCTCTAAAATCATATCACAAGATAAACAGATCAAGGAAAAACTCAAAACAACTCTGGGAACTGGGAAAACATTTCATCTCTGATAAAACACTATTTTGTTTAATATTTTATTGATAATAAATGATATAATTTCCTCAAATTGTGCTAAATATATTCATTTATGAAATATTTGGGATTAGATCATTCATTTGAATATTTGATGAAAATTCCAGTTTTACCCTTTTAAAATGCACTGTAGTATTTTAAAGATACATATTATAATATATATTATTTGAACTTACTATTTTTTAATGGTGTTCCCCACTTAAGTTTCTACAACTTTTATTCAGGACACTAGAGAAAAAAAGTGCATTTGGATGGAGTAAATGGGCCATTAATCCAATGGTGGGATGGACTCGGCAGAATGGACATGGGTTCTGTATTTGGGCCATATATTCTTCATACAGGCTTGGATTGCGTCAAACTTTTGAGGAAATATCGGGGACATGATTTGGAACAAATAATACTTCTATAAGGCAAGCCAATTCACGCGTTGTGGAGGTCTAACTGGCGGTGAAACGTGGAATTAAATATTTGGCCGAGTTTTTCATTTCACACTTAAAAAGTTATATAACCATATCCCTCACAAACTATATTTAAAGGGGGTTTTAACTCTTTGGGAGGGATGGTAGAGTATTTGGGAATGTTTGGAAAAAAGGGTGTCTCTTTGGAGCCCCTCACAACTCTTGGAAGAAGTAAGGATTTGTGAAAACCTCTCTTCCAAAAAGGCTCTCCTCTCCCACCTCCTCTTTGTATTTATTTTCTTTCATGTTTGTTGCTTGATTTTTTATTCAAATAATCTTCTGTGTTATTCCCTTTTATTCTTATATTAATCTTCTTAATTTGGTTTGAATCAAGAGTGGAGACAAGATTGGGTTCTATTCTTTCAATCCTTTGCTCATGCAAAACGTCTTCACGATGACTACATCGCCCATGGAAGAGTAGTTCTTTTTAGTAATCGATCAACCTATATCCTTTTTCATTTAATTATTTTGAATCATTGAGGTACTGTAATTAACTTAATATTATCCATGATTTTTTTTTTAATTTTAAGAAACTAATCAAGAAATTGAATAATTAATACAAAAACACGCGAGGTCGAGATTTTGTGTAAATTGTGAGAGCGCGATCTTAATCGGTAATACAATACCACTCGGGATAAATTTGTAGAGTTAAAATATAATCCCTAAACATAATTCATCCTCATTTACAAAATGGATATGTGCTATAATTAACCACTGACCATAATCTAACCTTATAACAACATTCAATGCAGGGTGCTGTGATTGCGTGTTCCGAAGCTAGCCTAGGGTTTAAGTAATTCCATCTTTGTGGTTAAGTTAACTCTTGTAGGGTTCAAGGGTTAACAAATTAGGGGATAATAATTAAGTGAATATTAATTTAAATGATAATTATTAATAAGTAAATGAATATTTAGAGTTAGATCGATTAGGCCTTTTAAAATATTTTCTAAAAAAAGATACTCTTGTTGTGTCTTTTTAATCAAACTTCATTTCAGAATTAAAAACAAAAAAAATGCAATCTTCTTCCAGCAAACTTCTTCAAGTTTTATAAACAATAAACAACCACCCCATCCTTTCAAGTAGTGTTTTAATTCTATTCTATTTTATTTTTAGAATACCTTTAATAAGTTTTTAAATTCACTTCCTCCTTTGAGAGACGACCTTGGTCAACCACTCTACTGCACCTAAGTACCCCAAAATCTCACTAATCATTTGAGGGCGTCCATGACAGTGCTCTTTCAAATTGGTGCCATTGATAGGGAGGCAAGTAATTATTTTAACCAATTAGAGGTATTTATTTTATTTTACATTTTATTCGCTTCCGCTCTTCTTTCTTCCTTCTTTACCTAATATTTTTTTTCTTTTTCTTCTTTTATTTTCTTCTACTTCTTTTTAGACCATCAACTCAAACTTATTATTTTTATTTTAATATGATCCAATTTCTTTCTTTTAATTTTTATTTTATTTATGACATGAAGTAATCCCAATGACCTCTTAGATCTTGACCATGAGATTGAACGTAGCCTTAGGGCTTGAATCACACATTCTCAGTCTATGGGAAGTTTTAACATTCAACCAATTGGAGAATTACTCCAATATCAGAACATTTAAATTGGAAGAAATTCAAATTCAACCATAAAAGAAGAACCAATGGCTGAAAATAATGGAAATGAACTTAATAGAACCATTCGAGAATTGGATGCACCTTATATTAACTATTAACCAAATTGTATTGCATACCCAAATCTCGAATCGGACTTTGAACTAAAATCTGGGTTAATTCACTTACTTCCAAAGTTTCATGGCCTATCTGGTGAGGATCCCAATAAACATTTGAAATAATTTAATGTGGTTTTATCAACCATAAAACCTAGAAATGTCTCTGAATATCAAATCAAACTAAGAGCATTCCCATTCTCACTTGATGGAGCTGTGAAAGACTGGATGTATTATTTACAACCCGAAGATGTAACTTGTTGGAATGATTTGAAATGTCTGTTCTTGCAGAGATTTTTTCCAGCATCGAGGACCACTTCCATTCGTAAGGAGATCTCAAGGATCAAGAAAGAACAAGGGGAGACAATGTATGAGTATTGGGATCGATTCAAGAAGTTGTGTGCAAGCTGCCCACATCACCAAATCAGTGAGAAACTCCTAATTCAGTACTTCTATGAAGGACTCACACCTATAGAGAGGAGCATAGTGGATGCCGTAGTAGGAGGGTCATTGGTGGACAAGACACCAGTATCCGTACGTGTATTGATCGACAAGATGGCCCAAAACTCCCAAAAATTTGGCGATCGAGGTGCACCACATGTCAGGGGAGTACATTGGGTAAGTCCATCTTCTATTGAAAGTCATTTGATTGATACCAAGTTGGAAGAATTGACAACTATGGTGAGGCAGATTTTTTGGCTCAAAAGACATCACAACCCCTCCTTCAAGGCCTTGTGGTATTTGCACTGAGACAAGCCACCCAAATGACTGTTGCCTACAACTCCAAGAAACAGAAGATTGTGCAGCAGTGTTCCCTGGGAGACCATATTAGTAACAACAACAACAACCGTATCCCCCAAAAAAGTTTGATCCAACATACAACCAAGGGTGGAAGGATCAATCAGACATGTAGTATGGATCTGGGCAACAAGAAAGGCCCCCTTTTCAACCAAACTTCCAGCAGCCACTACCTTACCAATAGGGTTTCCAACAACCCCAAAGGAGATTCGAAGCTCAAACATCAACAATTCATCAACAAGGGAATCTACAAAACAAGGTAGACTCTAATAGTGATTATCTTTTGAAACAAATTGTCCTTAATCAATAGAATGAGATGAAGAGTCAAGGTTCAGAGTTGAGGGAGTTGAAGACTCAAATGAGCCAGATTGCCACTGCCCTCCATGAACTAGTAAGTAAGAATTCTGGAAATCTTCCTTCCCAACCCACTCCAAATCCAAAGGGGAATGTTAGTGCCATCACATTGAGAAGTGGGAATAAAATGAACGATAAATCTACACCTACCATTCCACCAGGATTCACCTCAACTCCAGAGAAGCCGCATTCCATACCAACTGATGAGAAATCCAAGGAGAAAGATAAATATAAGAAAAAGACTGATGATGTTCCTACTAAACCCCTTCCTTTCCCAAACAGAGTTGTTCAAACCAAGAATATAGCTAAAGAGGCGATGAAAAAAGAGGTTTTGGACACATTCAAGCATGTTGAGATCAACATACCTCTACTTGAAGCCATCAAACAAATCCCAAGGTATGCCAAATTCTTAAAAGAACTCTAAACCAATCAAAGAGGGATCAAGGGAAATGAGAGGATCAATCTTGGAAGGAATGTGTCAGCACTCATTACACCAACTCTAGCAATGTCGACAAAGTGCAAGGATCCAGGGAAATTAACCATCCCATGCACCATAGGGGAGTTGCACTTCTCAGATTCTCTTTGTGATTTGGGAGCTTCCATAAATGTGATGCCTCACTATGTATTATCTTCTTTGTAGTTTGGTGAGCTGAAACCGATGAGAGTAGTGGTGCAATTGGCGAATAGAGATATGACATATCCAACAGGAGTTCTGGAGGATGTACTTTTCTGGGTAAGAGACATGATCTTTCCAATATATTTCTACGTGCTTAACATGGAGGATGATCAGGTAAGTTCTCATGACCCCATTATCTTAGGTAGGCCCTTCCTCAAAACTGCAAAAACTATCATAAATGTCAATGAGGGTACACTTTCCATGGAATTTGGGGATGAAGTTGTGATATTTAATGTTATAGATTCCATGAAGTACCCCTCAGAGGATCATTCTGCATTTGTTATCTCCCATTTTGAACCACTAAGTAAAAACACCATGGAATTGGATTTTCCTATGCTTAGGGAGATTATGAGTATTGATTCTAGTTTGATGTCTAAGAGTACTTCCACACCCATTTCTAAGGAACAAGAATCTCTAAGATTTTATTTTTAAATGGAATCATATTCTGATTTTGATCATGTGAACTCTAATTATGACATGGATGTTGAGTATGCTGATGGATTTGATGCTTTATTCTATGATTGTGATGATTTATATTCTGATACTGATGCTATTTGTGCACATATTTCAGTTCCTTCTATGTCTACATCAATACACCACCCCCCTACATTGGAACTCAAGCCATTTCCACCAAATCTCAAATACTCATACTTGTTAAGTGGTGAAAAATGACATGTTATTATTGCTAACAATCTCCCTTTTGAACATGAAGAAAAACTTTTGAATCTTTTGAGGGATAACATCAGGGAAATTGGGTGGACCTTGGCTGACATATTAGGTATTAGCCCCTCCATTTTCATGCATAGGATTCTTTTGGAGGATGGGGCTAAACCAGTGAGGCAACCACAACCCTTCCGGAGGTTGTTAAAAAAGAGGTTGAAAAATTGCTCGACGCAGGTATAATCTATCCCATTTCAGATTCTCAGTGGGTAAGTCCCATTCATGTTGTGCCTAAGAAAAGTGGTGTTACTGTTGTTAAAAATGAGAAAGATGAGTTAGTTCCAATGAGGGTACAAAATAGTTGGCGTGTGTGTATTGATTATAGGAAACTAAATCATTCCACTCACAAAGACCATTCCCCCTTCCATTTATTGATCATATTCTTGAGAGACTAGCTGTGAAGACACACTATTGTTTCTTGGATGGATTTTCTGGATATTTTCAGGTTCTTATTGCTCCGGAGGATCAGGAGAAGACTACATTCACCTGACCCTTTGGCACATTTGCCTACCGGAGGATGCCATTTGGATTTTTCAACGCCCCAAGTACCTTCCAGAGATGCATGGTGAGTATTTTTTCTTATTTTATTGAGACCTGCATGAAGGTATTTATGGATGATTTTACAGTGTATGGATCCTCATTTGATGAATGTATAAGTAGTTTAGGAAAGGTGTTGAATCGTTGTATTGAGAAGAATCTGGTCTTGAACTTTCAAAAGTGTCATTTCATGGTAGAGAATGGCATTGTCTTAGGGCATGTAGTGTCAAAACATGAGATAGAGGTTGATAGATCTAAGATAGACATTATTTCATCCTTACCCTATCCATCATGTGTGCGTGATGTAAGATCTTTCCTAGGGCATGCAGGATTTTATCAGCGCTTCATCAAAGATTTTAGTAAGATTGCTCTTCCTATGTCATGATTACTTCAAAAGGATTTTGATTTTGTGTTTGATGATTCTTGCAGGACTTCCTTTGATGATCTAAAGAAGTGTCTGACCACTCCACCGATCATAAAACCCCCACGGTGGGAGATTTATTTTGAGATTATGGGACGCCTCCAACTTCGCGGTTGGAGCCGTCTTATCTCAGAGGGTGGAGGGACGTTCACATGTGATCGCCTATGCATCGAGGATGTTGGATTCTGCCCAATCAAACTACAACACAACAGAAAAGGAGTTTTTTACTGTTATATTTTCTTTAGATAAATTTCGTTCATATTTATCGGGATCTAAAGTAGTTGTTTTTTCTGACCATGCATCTTTGAGGTACCTTTTAAAGAATCCAGATGCAAAGCCATGAATTATCCTTTGGATGCTCCTTCTTTAAGAGTTTTGAATCGAGATAAAGGACAAGAAGGGGTTAGAGAATTTGGTGGCAGACCACATGAGTAGGCTTACTCACACACCAGAGGGTGACACCTTGGACCAGGTACCACTTCAGGACACTTTCCCCGATGAGCATCTCTATACCATATCAGGTATGCATCCTTGGTATGAAGATTTAGTTAATTACATTGTTGCCTCTGAAATCCCATCAAATTTGAAGAATCCTCAAGTCAAAAAATTAAAAATTGAGTCTCGGTATTATGTTTGGGATGATCCATACCTCTGGTGCATGTGTAGTGATCAAGTTATTAGGAGGTGTGTTCCTGATCATGAGTTTGAGTCTGTTTTGCATTTCTGTCATACACTTGCTTGTGGTGGACACTTTGGACACCAACGGATATCTAGGAAAGTTTTGGACTCTGTATTTTATTGGCCTAGCTTATTCCATGATGCCCATGTGTTTTGTAAGTCATTCTATCATTGCCAACACACTGGGAACATTTCTAGGAGACATGAGATGCCCCAACAACCCATAATATTCTGTGATATTTTTGATGTATGGGGCATCGATTTTATGGGTCCTTTTCCTAGTTCATTTGGTTTTTTTATATATTTTGGTTGCTATTGATTATGTGAGTAAATGGGTGGAGGCTAAGGCCACCAGGACTGATGATTCTCATGTTGTTGTGGACTTTGTCAAAGCACAAATTTTTTGCAGGTTTGGAGTACCAAAGGCCATCATCAGTGACCAAGGAACACACTTTGGCAATCGGAATTTGGCCTCCGTCCTTCGGAAGTATGGGGTGAAACACAAAACATCGACACCATACCACCCCCAAACAAATGGCCAGGATGATGTTTCAAATCGTGAGTTGAAACGGATTTTAGAGAAAACCGTGCAGCCAAATAGGAAGGATTGGAGAAAGTGCTTGGATGATGCATTATGGGCTTATAGGATAACATACAAGACACCCATTGGTATGTCCCCATCTCGGATTGTTTTTGGGAAAGCATGTCATCTCCCTGTGGAAGTTGAGAATCGAGCTTATTGGGCTATAAAGAAATGCAACATGGATTTGGCCCAAGCTGGAATTCAAAGAAAGCTGCAAATTCAAGATATTGATGAGATTATATTGTATTCATATGAGAACTCAAGGCTCTATAAGGAAAATTCAAAATCAGCTCATGACAAAATGATCCAACAAAGGGAGTTTCATGTTGGAGAGAAAGTCCTTCTCTATAGTTCACGACTGAAGCTGATGCCTGGTAAGTTGCATTCCAGATGGTTAGGTCCTTATGTTGTGACTAATGTTTTTCCTTATGGTGTAGTAGAGATCACAAAAGAGGACACAAAAAGGAGATTTACAGTCAATGGGCAATGTTTTAAGAGATACATTGAGGGACTTCTTACTGATGCAGTGGATTTTATCACACTTCATGACCCCATCATCACTTGAGCACATCAGGCTGTTCCTAACCCTTTAAATTTGTTATTATTTGTCCTATTTAAAATTATAAATTTCATGTGCATATATCATCTCATGGGTTAAGATTGAGGACAATGCAATATTTTAAGTGTGGGGGAGGGAACCTTTTAGTTTAGTAATTTCAATTGTTTTCTTGATTAAAAAAAAACAAAAAAATGTGTGTTTTTCAAATTTTTTGTGTTTATTTTTCAATTTTATGTGTGTTTTTATAACTTTTTGAGCTGAAATTATTCTCATCACCATTTTTAAATCCATATCAATAAGTGAAACAATTTATCCCTTGAAACTAAGTTTAAATGAATGCTGAAATGACTTTGTTTCAAGTTCAAATATTTAGTAATTTCATGAAAAGTACACTGAATTTTGAATATCATGCCACATATCACTATATTTATATTTGAAATCACTTTCCTATGAGGATTATGAACCATTATTTTCATATTATTTACATTCACCACACTTCTTGAGAGAACCAAACCATGCTTGTTTTAACAAGAATTTGATTTATTCCTGTCAAAACTTGAGGGTTTGAGGTACTTATGTTTAAATGATTGAGGCATTTGTTTGGTATTAAAGCCCCTATTTCAAAGAATACTTTTTTTTATAATGGCCTACCTTGAAAATTTAATCCTTGTAGCCATTAGAATCCATGCATAGCCTATTAGGTTAGCCACATTACAAGCTAATTTTCCCTATCCAACCAACTCTTGAAGTGAAATTGCATAATGTAGTTGAGCTTAAGTGTGGGGGAAGCTGTCTTGTGTTGTGCTACCACATTTTGTGATACTTCGGATGAAAAATAAAATTATGAAGAGATGTGTTTACTGCTGAAGAAAAACATTATACTGAAAGCTGTGCCTTTTTGGAGCTTTCATGATAAAAGAAGTTGTGCCTTTCTAGAGCTTCTAATAGAGGGGGAAAGCTGTGCCTATCTGGAGCTTTCAAGAAAATCATGTTTGAGAAGATTGAATTTTTTGATGTTTAAATGATGAATGGTGTAAAATTTACATGGCTTTTCATGACGATGGAGATGAATTGATACTATGTGGATTGAGGAGAAGACCATATTTAAGTGAAAATTAGATTAATACAATTTTTCTTTAAAAAGAGTCAAGCCCTCCTCATTCAGCCTCAGAATTTTTCACACCTTAATCCTACCAACCAAAAGCCACATAACAACCCTGAAAAGTCCTCATGATAAACATATTTTCTTTACTCACATCGGGTAACGATGTAGAAATTTATCAAGCCTATGGTGACCCTTGTATGAGTTTGGATGAGAAAGACATTGTAAAAAAAAATTAACATTTGTGTGATAAGAGAAAATTCAAGTGAGGTAAGTATTTTGTGAATGGGAGGATAAATAAAGTGGAAGTATATTAAATGATATAATTTAAGAAATTGAAATAATGGTTTTTTATGAGGCATGATATCTTTTATTTCTTGATGTCTAATTGTTTGATCTCAAGGATATGTGTTTTAAAATTGGTTTTGATTTGATATTGATGTTTACTTGACATGAGGTTTTTCCCAGGAGTGCAAAAGGGTAAGTGTGGGGGAGTTGATGAAACACTATTTTGTTGAATATTTTATTTATAATAAATGATATAATTTCCTCACATTGTTCTAAATATATTCATTTATGAAATATTTGGGATTAGATCATTCCTTTGAAAATTTGATGAAAATTCCAGTTTTTACCTTTTAAAATGCACTTTAGTATTTTGAAGATAAATATTTTAATATTTATTATTTGAACTTAATATTTTGTAAAAATGTTTCTCACTTAATTTTATAAAACTTTTATTCAGTACACTAGAGATAAAGAGTGCATTTGGATAGAGTAAATGGGCCATTAAGCCAATGGTGAGCTAGACTCAGCAGAATGGACATGGGTTCTGTATTTGAGCCATATCTTATTAATAAAATCTTGTAGTGAGACCTAATTTTGAGACAATCTCAGGGACATGATTTGGAATAAATCATCCTTCTAGAAGGCCGGCCAATTCACGCGTTTTGAGGTCAACCAGGCGGTGAAACATGGAAGAAAATATTTGGCTGAGTTTTTCATTTCACACTTAAAAAGTTATGTAACCCTAGCCCTCAAAAACTCTATTTAAAGGGGGTTTTAACTATTTGGGAGGGATGGTAGAGAATTTTTGAAGGTGTGGCCGAAAGGGTGTCTCTTGGGAGCCCTGCACAACTCTTGGAATAAGTAAGGCTTTGTGAAAACCTCTCTTCCAAAAGGCTCTCCTCTCCCACCTCCTCTTTGTATTTCTTTTCTTTCATGTTTGTTTCTTGATTTTTTATTCAAATAATCTTCTGTGTTCTTCCATTTTCTTCTTCTATTAATATTATTAATTGGGTTGGAATCAAGAGTGGAGATGATATTGAGTTCTACCCTTTCAATCCTTTTCTCATGCAAAACGTCTCCATGATGACTACACCGCCCATGGAAGAGTAGTTCTTTTTAGTAATCGATCGACCTCTATCCTTATTAATTTAATTATTTTGAATCATTGAGATACTATAATTCACTTAATATGATCCAAGAATTGTGTTTTTAAATTGTAAGAAACTAAGCAAGCAATTGAATAATTAACACAAAAACATGCGAGGTCAAGATTTTGTGTAAATTGTGAGAGCGTGATCTTAATCGATAATACAAGACCACTCGAGATAAATTTGTAAAGTTCAAATATAATCCCTAAACAAAATTAATCCTCATTTAGAGAATGGATATGTTCTCTAATTAACCACTGACCATAACGTAACCTTAGAACAACAATCAAAGCAGGGTGTTGCGATTGCGTGTTCCGAAGCCAGCCTAGGGTTTAAGTAATTCCATCTTTGTGGTTAAGTTAACTCTTGTAGGGTTCAAGGGTTAACAAATCAGGGGATCATAATTAAGTGGATATTGATTTAAATGATAATTATTAATAAGTAAATTAAGAGGTATAGTTAGATCGATTACTCCTTTTAAAATATTTTCTAAAAAAAACATACTCTTGTTGTATCTTTTTAATCAAACTTCATTTCAAAATTAAATACAAAAAATGCAATCTTCTTCTAGAAAACTTATTCAAGTTTTATAAACGATAAAAAACCACCCCATTCTTTCAAGTAGTGTTTTAATTTTATTCTATTTTATTTTTAGAATACCTTTAATAAGTTGTTAAATTCACTTCCTCCTTTGAGAGACGACCTTGGTCAGCCACTCTGCTGCACCTAAGTACCCCAAAATCACACTAATTATTTGAGGGCACCCACGATAGTGCTCTTTCAATATATCACTCCAAAGTACTCTCTTCCTGGACACCATGTATCCACAACAAACAAACCAAAGGAATGGTCCATCCATGCAATGCCTTCTCTTGAATATCCTGGATCTCTACTGTCCACTCCATAAATTTCATGTCATCCTAGATATTAGAATCTCCCCACTAAATAACATGGGAGTCATTGTGAAGATATTGAAAAAGCTGAGAGATGTGGAAAACATTATGGATCCTCTCCTACTACGGTGGAAATTCCAACCAATACACCACTTCTCCAACTCACCCAAACATCTCAAATTTCCCAAAAAACCTAGGAGAATTCTTACTCCCTCTACCAAACCTCTGTTTCCCATGTCGATGGGAATCATTCAAGAACACATGGTCCCAAACCTTGAACTCCAAGGGCCTCTTCCTAAGATCAACAGAAGACTTCTTTCAGTCCTGCACCGCTTTCATCCTCTTATGAACAAGCTGAAATTTCTCTATCATACTCTGTACCACTTTGGGACCAAGAAAAGAAACCCCCCATACTTTGTCCAAAAAAAATATGAATGAAAAGGTCTTCTATAAAAAGCCTCAAAAGGAGCCATGCCAATGTAAGAGTGATAACTATTATTATAAGAAAAGTTTACTAATGTCAGGTGTCATACCCAAGATCCGCCAAAGTCCAAGATTCATGATCACAACATATCCTACAATATTTCAATAGTTAATTCTGTCTACCCATCTTTCTAGAGATAGAAAGTAGTGATGAGGCATAACTCAGTGCCAAAATCATGTTTCAATCTCCTCCACACTCATGAGGTAAAACTTGTGTCTCAATCTGAGATAATAGTCCTTATAAATTCATGAAACCACCCTACATCATCTATGTACCTTTTGGAAAAGGCATACACTATGACCTACTCTTTGATCAGTTAGAAGTAATTATATTTTTTCAATTGATCCATGATCACCCAGATAACATCCCAACCACCCTGAGCTCTGGGTAATTCTATGAAAAAATACATCAAGAATTCATCCCATTCCCACTCAGAAACATCCAAGGGATGAAATAAACCACCAGGAGAGTGATGATTGTCCTTTAATTTCTGTCAAACTAATAACTTTCCCCAAAATCCTCCACTTTTTGTTTCATCACAGGACACCAAAACTACACCCACAAGATACAGTACTTCTTAAAAATTCTAGAGTATACTTCCGAAGGTGAGATATGAAACCCATGAAGGACTTTATTATGAACTGCTACTAAAAAGAACAACCTTCCTTGAAAAATAAATTTGGTTCTAACTATCTTATGAACATCCCTCTGCAACATCACCATGGAAAAATGATCACACATCACCTCTAATTTTGAGTCCCCCCACTAATACTCTTCCACTTTTTGCATCAGAGAAGACTGTACCACCATCTGAAACAAAAAACCTCTACCACCATCCACACTTTTATCTAATTGTAAGGCTACAAGCTCCTCCATAGCTCTCCAAGAATATATAGACTCTAGAATAACACCCTTCCATGAATTCTTGATCAAAGCGTCGACAAAAAAAAATCAACTTTCCTAAGGTATAAGAGATCTAAAAATCATAATCCAAAAAAACTCCATCCACCTCCACTGCCTCAAGTTTATATCACCCTGGGAAAATATATACCTCCAACTCTTATGATATGTAAAGACCAAAAAGCACTATGCAATGAGGTAATGTCACCACAACTCCAGTACAAGAATAACTGCTGATAGCTATAGATCATGGGTGGCATAGTTATGATCATGGGTACATAAATTACTAGACCCATAAGAGATAATTGACTTCTAATTCATCAAGTTAGACCCTAATCCAAGATGGTAAGTTTCATAGAACAAATCAAACATTACTCATTCCTTCAGAAACCGAATAACTTGACCACTAACTAACTTCCCCTACAGGTAACTGAATGCTTCCTGTAACTGATCACTCTACCCAAAAACTTGGTCTTTTTTAGTCAAGGATATCAATAGGGCTATAACATGATATAAATTGGGCACAAAACACTGATATTAGCCTAAAATACCAAGGAAACTACTAACCTTTTTCATGTTCTTAGGTTCTTACCAAGAAAAAACTACTTAAACATTTGAATGGTCTACTTCTACACCCTTCCAAGACACCACATGCCTGAGGAAATTCACCTCTCATGTCCAAAACATACACTAGGACAACTTTACATAGAGATGGCGGTGTTGAAGATCATTCAAGATAGTTCTATTATGCTCGACATGATCCTCCTATCACATCGAGTAGATTAAGATATCACTATTGAATTCAATGACGAACGGATCTTGGAACTCAAAAAACATGGAGTTCATATGCCCCATGAACACGGTTGGTTCATTCGTAACACCGAATGGCATGAATAAAAACTCTAAGTTCCCATACCTGCATCTGAAGGAAGTCTTTGGGAAATCATCCTCCTTCACCCTCAAATGGTGATATCCAAACCGCATATCGATCTTTGAAAAAAAAATTACCCCTATCTGATAGTCAAAAATATCATCTATCCTTGGAAGAGGGTAACATTTCTTGAATTTCACTATATTCAACCTCTAGTAGTGTATACAAAACCATAGACTACCATCTTCCTTCACGGGGAATAACACTTGAGAACCCCACAATAGCACACTAGGCTAGATGAAACCCCTTTGCATCAGATCATCTATCTGAAACCTCAACTCCTAAAATATAGAAGCTTCCATCCGATAAGAAGCCATCAAAATTATAGAAGCATGAGGAAAAAAGTATATCCCAAAATCAAAGTCATGTCACGGGGGTAGCATCACAACCTCCTTAGGGAAAACATCTAGGAACTCCCCAATGACCTTGGGAACCTCTAATGCCCAAGCATCCGCTAATTCCACCAAAAAATTAGCCAATAAGGAAAGAAGGGGCTCCACATGATGACTGACCACTTGAAAACTTTTTCCACCAAAGAAAACCACTCACCATCCATACACATACTAAAACATGACTCTTCTCTAGAATTATTCAATAACATAATGCATAGAATACAACTAGTCGATACCGAAAATGAAATTGTATAACTGTATCTATAGAAATAAAATACCCCATGGGACTGATGTAGCCCCATCATCAATCTACATTCCCACAACACATCAAACAAGATGGTATGAACTTTGACTAACATAGTCAATACTAGGGGAAGGAAAATAATTTCAACATCTACTCCTAGTGCATGGGCTAGAGTAGGTGAAACAAAGGAGGAAAAATATCCTGAATCAAACAAGGAACAAAAAAGGGTACTAATCAAATTGATCATACCTATGATGATCTCTGGACCCTTTGAAAACACTATATTTAGTGGTTTTAATTGAACATCCCCAGCTCCTCTAAATCTCTGTTGACGAACACCTCCAGGACCATTCTTAGGTTGCGATCCTTGAACATGAGGAATATCCTGAGGCCAACCTCTACCTGCTCCATCTCCCCTTAGTGGAGAAAAAACCTGCTGCCCCTACTACTGAAATTAATTCACCAGAAACTAGTGTTGAGGTTGATGCTAAGCCTGTCTACCTCTACTAAAGTGAGCTTAGGGAACAACTGAGAATTGGATTTGGTGACATCCATGAACCCCAAAACCAAAACACACTAGCATAGAGGCTCATGAAAATAATGGAAAACATCGACACAAAGAGGCCAAAAAGGAAGATGCAAAGGTCGAATCCCTACTGATTGAAACCTTGAGGGTCTTGTCACTTGAGACCTTCCACTAACAACTATGACCCTTAAGGAACCATTCTGGTCCCTTTCCACAGGAAACCTCCTCACAAGTGAATTTTCTTGATCACATTTTCCTTCTTCTGAACCTATAGATACATTGACAACGTAAAAGGAGTTACTGCATACTAGATTTAAGGAAGGAGGGCCTCTTTAAGACATCTTTCATGATACTCCTCATCTAGAAAAATATCTGGGAAAAAATTAAGAAGGTCCTTGAACTTGATTCATAGTTCCCGCACTGACATTCTCCCCTACTGAAGGGAAAGAATATCCTTCCTCTTTACCATCTTCATGGTCAATGAAAGGAAATCTTTTCAGAACTCCATCTAGAAGTAAAAATATAAAAAATTTACCTCCTTCTTATCTCCTAGATACAATTTACACCACTTATTCACATGTCATCACATTTTACTGATTTCCAAAGGGGCCCAATACTTTTTCAGGGCCCAGAACAAAATAAAAGTGATCTCAAACTCCTCCATCTAACTCTGTGTCTCCATGTCTGAAACACCACCCTCTTAATTTCCCAAATCTTATTGCTAGAAAGAACACAACATCCTCTTCCACTAATCCTCCTCCCCAACCAGATAAACCCTATGATGATCAACTAGATCTACCTGCAGAACCTAAACATCTTAATTCACACACAGATGATGAACAAAATCCATAGATGAAATAAAATTGATGATTTCCTAATCCCAAGTAGTATGAAATTTTATTATGATGTATTTTAATTAACTTTAATAAAAAAATTATCCATTTCAAATTTCCTATAATAATCCAATTCAAACTAAAACACAAGTCATTATGATGAATGTACCTCTCCTAGGTCTCTTCTTTAAAATCAGTGTAGCCTTACTAGGTTATTTGATTGGATCAGAGTCTTTGCATCAGATCATGGGGGAGATAAAATATCATTTCCTAGATGGTCTTTAATGGCCTATGTCATGCACCAAGATCATATGAAACTATTTCCATACCAACCCATGAAATCCTCACTATTCTGAAATCCAAACTCCACCCTATCTTTCAACCAGAACCTCTGATACCACTCTATCACAACACCCTCCCTCCAAAGATACTGCAATGAGGGGAGAGATATAATAAACCATGAGTCCCACCTCTAGTAGGCCCTGGGTTGGCTACTAGAACCAAGGGTGTACAAATCTCACAACATGGGAGGAATTACCCTTTATAATATAAATATAATTGGGAGATAGAATGAATCATCCACAAAAAACTAGAATAAATAATATAAAAGAGAACCCCAAACCATCCCATATGCATGTATAAATAAAACTAATGAATATAAAAGATTCCAAAGTAAATACCCAAAATTAAAGCTAAAGAAACGACAAAACAACTGTCAAGAATCTGAGCTAGTAAGGCTAAAAACAATCCATGAAATCATCCTAGAAACCTGTAAATAGTTTAATATAAATTGGTTGAGCATATGAGTATACTCAGTAGAAAAAACTCAAGTCTCTTGTACACATGTAAAAGAAGCATACTACTAAACCTATGAGAAAATAGTAGAACCAAACAACACCTATACCGATAAACAAAACATCCCAACCACACAAAAAAATGTTCAAAAATAACTCAATCCATGTATTATAATATAAAGTAAATCGCATCGATTATAGGGTACCTCTCAACAATTTCACACTGATTAACCTCTCTCACACCCCAACAGAAAACATCATGGCACACCCACCTCTTCTGAACATACCACAACACATCTCACCAACACACAACTCGGACTCACAACACAACATTCCCACACACACTTGGGAATCACAACAAAACCCACCCGTACACACCTGGTCCTCACAACACATCACATATCATCCCAAAGAAACTTTTCATATCACATGACAACTCATCCCGAAGATACCTAGGACATCACATCACAAATCATCCTGAAGACACCTTGGACACCACATCAGAACTCATCCAGAAGACACCTGTGATACCACATATCATCATCTAATTTACTAAAAAACTTCTTACCATAACAACCTATGAAAGACATACCTTTAATGGAAGAAGGAGTTGGGAGGAGCGAGTGTCTAGCCATCTATCCTCCCACCAAGATGTTGGGAATGAAACCCCCCGTGTGATTATACGGGTGTTCAGAACATAGTTCTCAACATGGGTTGGGTGAATATATAAATCAAAAGAATATAAAATTATATACAAATATAGTATCAAACACTCAATCCCAACCTATGGGTTCTCAAAGAAACAACCAACTCATAACACCGTCACCTTTGCTGCCACCTCTAAATTCATAACACCACACATCAAACCAAAAACATCATTTCACACTCCCAACCAAACTCATTTAATTCATTCCATTATTTCCAATATTTAGTATCAACTTCACTTTACCACACAACCCATCATTTAATTATCCATTAGACATTTTCATATCATTATCCAAACCAACCCATACCATTTCAAACAATATTAAAAAATTATTTATTCATTTCATCACTACTCAGGCATTTAGAACAAAGAAACCACATTCCAAAAATAGCTCAACATTCCATTACCTCACCACCCCAAAAGAACGACCCACAAACTATCAACTCACATACCCAAAAGCATAACCAACAAACCACATCCTCACTACCCTAATAACATGGCCAACATATCACATATCACCCCACACCCAAACCACACATCATTGTCCCATAAGAACGACCACACATCAAAACACATCAAGAGACATTTATAGATTTATAAAGGGTATTTTATCAAATTCTACTTTAATTTAGGGGTGTTATCACACAAAATGAAATCCTTGAGAAACCATTTAATTATCCAAGTATAAGTTGTTAAACAATTTTTATTTAGAGATATATCACAAAAAAAATTCAAAGAAGAAATCACAATAGCTATATCCATCAAAAAAAAAAATCCCCCAACGACCCCAATTTTCTGTACGGAATCAATCCAAACCAATCAAAATATCACAAATAATATCAAATCTATAAAATCATGAAAATAAAACCCCATTTACCCTATCAATTCAATTTACCAATTATATATCTTTTATTAATCTGAAAAAACCATAATCTATAGATTCCCAAAGGAAAACCCCTCATGCAAGATATACAATAAAGTAAAATGATGAAATCCCTCCCTCAAAGAATATTTCCATCTCATTGTGCACCTTAGGGTGAAGAAGAACACCCTCGAACCACAACTGCACCATGAGAACCACAAATCAACCTATACCAAAACAGGGATAAATAATAAAACCCAAACACACCCCAAACCAAAGAAACACCACCTTAGAATATCCCTAGGAGAAGAGAAGAATAATACAGAAGAGAAAGAGAGGATAAAACACCATGGATCGAAGACAGATCACCAATGAACAATCATCAAGATAACCATATCAAAGAGGGAGGGAAAGTGATTGAAGAACACATCAGGGTTCCTAGGGTTCAAACAAGATGAGAGAAAGAAGAAACCATATCCTAATGAATGATAATTAAGTCGCAAATAATTTTTTAAATCTTCACTATATGGGGGGATTACATGACGCGTAATCCCCTTTCACATCATATAATCCCCGGTGTTCAATTTCTTCCAAAAAATGAATCACTTGTTCATTTTATTATTTATTTTTAATCCTTGATAAATTTCACATCATGAAACCCTCTTTCACATCATATAATTATTCATGATGTGAATGTATCCCATTGATATGCAATAAAATAAACTTTCACGTCGTGTAATCTACTTACCCGACATGTAATTCCTACGATAGTTCTTCTACACCTCCAACTCCCACGAAAATTGTCGAAACATCCCCTAAATACCTCTAACAAGAAAAATTGCGATGTAATGGACTGGGAGGAAACTTTACATTATAATAAGAATGTGTCTATCCCATAGGCAGTCTGTACCATGCATATATCCCTTAGGAGGGACATTTTCATGTATCTACCCCTCAGGTATTTTTGAATCATACACCTAGACATTAGGTACTAACATAAATAATCATCCATAAAATACATAAACATAAAAGGTCATGTATCATCCCACCCTCATGCATCAATCATACCCAAGTCTGGTAAAAAAAATTCTAAACAAGTAATTTACATGACTATGAACCAAGAATACCATAAATATCATGATAATCCATAATAATTAATCCATACAATTAATATTTTATTAGACCTTTATAATCCATAAATTCAGGTTCCCAATTATCATAATGATTGGAACTAATTATGTTCATCTATCATTTTGGATTAAAATTCATTGACATGAAAACTAATTGATTATAGTCCACAGGATTATATTCCAAGGGAGAAAATTAATTTACATGTTATGTCAAGGTGGTCAATATAATGAGTGATTAATAAGTAAGGATATAATCAAATTACACCATGTTATCAATTATCACAATAATTATAAATATTAACACTTCACTTATTAGTTTTTGTACAAATACCATTACTCATATCGTATTATATGTTTTTAATTAAGATATTATACCAATTCTCAATTATATGTAGAATCACCACTTTTAAGCTAGGTTATTTATTGTCATGCTAGTAAACACAATTACCATAACCAAAATCCATTTAATCAAGGGAATATAAGTTTATTCCACTCAGAATACAACCAAGTTTTAAGGGTTATCACACCCCTTTGTTAGACTCAAGTCCATGTCTCAATTCCAAGGTCCTAGTATGGTTTATGGGAGGTTTAAACATATTAATTATCATCAAGGCATCAATTACTGATTTCATTTGTTCTTGCACATGACATTCCAAGGTTTTCACACATATTTAATATACTATGATAAAATGAAACATATGAAAGGGAGTTGTTCTAGACCACCTACCTTTTACCTAGGATTTTCAACTTTGATGCAAAGGGTTGGAAGCTTCTTCCAAGGCCCACTAACCTCACCCCACCTCTTCTTTGACCAACCTAACTCATCTTAACACTCTGAGTTCCAAACTCATTATAAGAATAGAAAATTAATTAATTATAGAAATTTATAATTAACTAATTAATTAAATAAAAAATTATAATATTACCAATTAAATCTTTTGGAATTTCATCATATCAAAAATATGAGAACTAAGGAGTGTTCAAATCCTAATTCATCCCTAGATTTAGGATGCACAGAAACCCAAATTAATTTTACCAAAACAACATCCGATAACATAAATTTAGGGAAAAAACCATTCATAAATTAAAATAGTGTCATACCTCAACAGATCTATGCATGAACATAGGTAAAATTTACCTTAGGATCCCCTCTTTTTAGGATTAAGGGAATCTCAGATGAAAACCATTGATTTTACCATCCTCTGATGAAATCAACATTTAACCTATAATAAACATCTCATGATTTAGCCATAGTTAGGGAGAAAAGACACATAAGGGAGAAAGAGGAAGGAGGAAGACCTTACCTATCAAAACCATCAAATTGCACCCAAAATAAACAAGAATGGTGGAAAATTGAGGAAGAGAAGGTTCATCTGGGATTTCCTTTTCATTCCCCATTCCTTCCAAAAACGGGTTTGAACCCCGATTAAAAAAAGAAATTCCAAACAATTTTCACAACATGAAACATGGTTTCACATCATGAATTTTTTAGGTTATCACCTGGGTTCCCTTTTTCATTATGAAACTCTCAGGTCACACCCTTTAAACCCTTTTAACATCATAAATTCCATATTTAAAATGTAAATTGGTTTCTATAGCCCTATTTGTATCTCAAGACACTCATTCCTGCTTTAGTGGTTCCTTGAAACCCTGGGAATTCCATAAAATCATAAAAAGAATATGAAAACATCAAGTTTAGATATTAAAACCCTTGGAACCATATTATAATTTCAATATTTCAAAATATCTCATCAGACTATGGAGAAAAATCCAAACTCTTACTGAAATTATCAACTGTCTGGATGTAGGTTATTAAAATCTCCCCACCATAAAGCTTCCCATCCTTGAGAAGCCTCAACAAGCATTTAACAGATGAGCCTGACCTACACAGGTTGATAAATTGTGTTCAAATCATCATGTTCTACTCCATAACACTGAAATAGGTTCTATTGTGCAACTCAAAAAACAATGTACCTTATTCACTAGAACCCAAGGCATCACTCAAAGACAACACCATATTGGTAGACTGTAATTTTTAAACCCATCAATTTTTGAAACATGCCCTATTAAAAAAAATATTTATCATGTCATGTTTTTAACATCTTTTATTTATAAATGATATGAAAAATATTTTAAAAAATATTTTCACATCGGTTATATAATAACTGATGTGAAATTTAAATTTTTTATTTGTTTTCTATATCAGTTACCTAGAAACTATTAATGAATATTATGTTTATCATGTTGACTTAAGGATAAAAAACATTGATGAATTATTTATAACTTCGGTTATTGGACACTAATGTGAAAAAAAGTCACATCGATTATTAAATAATCGATGTGATATGCCTTTTTATTTTTTTTTCAAAAGTCAGGTAGGCTCATTTTGGTTTCTTTATTTCTCATGATAGTTCTCTTGTTCTCTCACACAAATTCCCTAACCCTGTTTGCTTCTATCTGGTGGAATCTAATCTTTTATTACCATATTCATACACAGTCAGGTTTCCTCGACTTCATTTTTACGCATTCAAAGATAGCTATGATCATCTCTCAAGTAAGCCTTAAAAATTATCAATCCACTCCTAGTCGATTGGCCCATGGATTATTCCTTAAAAAATTGATTCTCTACAATGATTTTTAAAATTTCAAGGTTTCCATTTAATTTTTTTAATATATCATATTATTAGAAACCCTGATTTTGTTAAAGTTTAGGTTTATTTCCCTCTTCTATCACGATTTTAGTTAAAGAATCACTTCATTGGAAGCCCTATCCATTCCCAAGATAAATATTAGGTTTGAATTTCATATCCTATTTTATTAAAAAAATACCACTTCAGTGGTCCAAGTAAAATATTTCTAATTTATCATGTATTGGAATTTCTTATTTAACTGAATCTATTTTATACCCAAATTTATTATGAATTACCTTTTAAAATCTGATATGTTTTAGAAAAATTTATTGGATTATTTTTAGTTTCGGTTTCCTTTTTAATGACTTTCAACTTCTATTTATTTATTTATTGTATATTATATTATATTATATATATATATATATATTGTAACATTATTTTATTTATAAATTGGTTTTTTTGTAATTAGATATTTTATTTAAAACTACTCGTAAAATATGATTTGTTTTAGCCGTAAGTTGCACACACTTTGGGGAATAAATAAGTTATTTCCCATATTTTAGGTGAAAATTTGAAAAACATGGATTTATAAACATAATTATCTAAAAACATATCTTGTGAGAACCAAGAATAAGTTATATTAATTCACAAATCCTTATAGGCTATGAGGTATGAATATATTCTTGTGTCTTTAAGTGTTATTTTAATTTTAGTTCCATATGACTTAAAATTTTATAGTCTCTGTGTAGCCTAATTTTAATAATCACTTTACTAATTTAAAAAATCACATAATTTGAAAATTTTTATGGGTTGATATATCACCTTTTTATAGAGACTCCTTGTAGAATAATTCTCCATTACAAAATAACATACCATTATTTTATTCTTCAGCATTATGCTTCTTTGTAATAATAGTCAACCTATATAAGGAAATATCAAGGGAAAGTATAATAATTTTCATATGAATCACTCCTTGGTGAAACGTGAATATGAAATTTCCTTTATTCCATACAAATTCACTTGGATTAACCAATAATTTCACAATAAAACATATAATAGGGTATTTAACACCTTATTTTCTTTAATCTAGTTAGATAGAAAATTTTACCTTCTATTACAATAGAAACTTATTCCCCTTATTCAATGAGATATTTCTTTTCATTGGCTTAAGAATATAATAATAAAATATAATAGTAATATTTATTAGAAATTAGATCATTCAATGATAATATTTTCATATAAAATTTGTAATTATTATCTAATATTTGTGTTTGAAATTTCATTACAGTTATTGTTAATGTAATAATTTTTTTCTTAGTGAGTGTCTTAACTTCAACATCTATCTTGTTAGGATTAAAAATAATACTTCATTCCATACTTATTTAATAATATATTATCTTCAAAAACTGCATTATGGTCTCTGATCATCCTATATTATTGTTTAGTTTTTTTACTTTTAATTCAATGTAATATCTACATGATATTTTTAAATATTTTATACCTCCTTAAAGGATTTCATTTATTCTTTGTTTTCTAGTAAGCCTCTCTTTTACACTCTAGTGATATATATTCATTTAATTTATTTTATATTTTATTCAATAACCATTACAATTAACATTTAATTTCTTCTCAATCTTTATTAACTTTTGTTAACATTATATTCACTATAAATGAAAATTATTACTACATTTTATTAATGAATAAAACCACAATGATGTATTCTTGACTATCATCGAAATAATATATTATTCCCCCATCTAAATCAATTTTATCACCACTTTATTATTTTCACAAGATTTTTTTTGATATTTTTATAGATAATAATGATTCAATGTTTGTTTACTGCACTTTGAATAAGTGATGAATATAAAGAATATGTTGATGCTTTTTTGGAATTTTATAAACAAAATATTCCAAACGACGACAAGTTTTTATGTCCATTCCTAAAATATTTAAATACGATGAAGTTTAATAGAAGATAGATCACAAATCATTTATTTTTTTTATGGTTTTAATCTGAGTTACAGATTTTAGATTTGGCATAGTGAAACTAGGCATAATTTTAGATCAATTAATGATGATGCCTTACAGGATTACAAGTTTAATAAAATTGAAGAAATGATTCATTATATTGAAGTAGAGGAAATTGAGAAAGAACGGAAAATTGAGTGTCTATATGGTTATAATGAAAATCCATTATATCTAGGTGGTATGGAATTTATGGTTTTATTGATGATGTTAAGATTGATTAACTTTAAGGTGAAAAATAGATAGATTGAAAATATTTTTAAAGAGTTTCTATAATTTTTGAAAGAAATTCTTCTTAAAGACTATGATATTCAAGATTCACATTATAATGTGAAGAAAATATTATTTCCAATGGGATTGGGGTATAAAAAAGAACATGACTACCCAAATGATTGTGTGATGTATGGAAAGTAATATGAATTTCCTTCGGGGTTTCAAAAATGTGTGACATCATGATATAAGTTAAAAGAAAAATAACAGGCTGATTTAGCTGTTATAGAGACACCTGCTAAGTAATTTTTTTATCTTCTTATAATTTTCATTTGAAACATGTATTTTCAAATTAAAATGATAAAAAAAGTTAAGATGGAATGTAGATGAGAAGATATGTGATAAAAAATTATGTCATGTAGCTAATTATCCATGGTGTAAGAAAATTGATCAACTATTTCCTAAAATTGAAAATGAATTTAGAAATATCCGACATGGACTTTTCCTGGATGGAATGAATCCAAATCGAATCCTTAGTAGCATACATGATTCATGTCATGTTTTATTGGTAATTTAAAACTTATCTACTGATTTTTATATGAGGAAAAAATATGTCATGTAGTGTTTAATGATCTCTGTACTAGAACAACCTAGAAATGATAATGAAGTTTTCTTGTCACCAATAATTGATGATTTGAAACTTATATGGGAAGTTGGAATTAGGGTGCATGATTTTTATAAATGAAATATTTTTAAGTGTATGTTATGATTATATTTACTATTAATGACTTCCCAATATATGGAAATTTCTCTCAATATAGTGTTAAGGGGTATAAATATTATATAATTTGTGAAAAACTGTCTTCATATTATCAACTACAACCTCGGAGAAAAATATTATACATTCGTCATCAAAGGGTTTTGTCTATGGATCATTAATATTGAATATTAAAAAAGGAATTAAATGGATCATAATAATTTGATATTTCTCCAAAGCCCTTTTCCATCGATCAATATTTTAAGAGGGTGAAAAAATTGATGTGACATTTGGAATGAAAAAAAAAACAGGTAATGATAGAAATATTTGGATGAAATGGTCAATATTTTTTTAGCTACCATATTAGAGATATCCGGAGGTCAAACATAACATTGATGTCATGAAGGTGGATAATAATATCTATGATGTCTTTATTGTATCATTTTTAGATATTAAAGGAAATACTAAATATGGGTTGAATGTAATATTAGACTTACTCTCGATTGGAATACATTTAGAGTTATCTCCCACACCATATAGAAGGAAAACATTATTGCCCCTGAATTTTCATACATTATCCAAGAGGGGGTAAATTTTATTTTTTCAGTGTATTCATGATATCAAAGTGTCAAATATTAATTCTTTAAATGTAAATAATTTTTTTTTATTAAAGGATTTTAATTTGATATGTATAAAATCAAGTGATTTTCACATCATGATGCAATATATACTACTAGTTTAATTTTGCGGAATATTTTCCATTCATGTCAGAATAACTATCATAAAGGTTTTTTTATTTTATCAATTCAATTTCTAATAAAGTGATTGATTTTAATTCTTTGAAAAATTTGGATAATGAAGCAGTTTATATACTTTTTCAATTGAATATGTATTTTTCTCCATCCTTTTTAATATCATAGTGCATTTAATGGTTTATTTAGTGTGAGAGATAATGTTTTCCGGACTTTTATATCTACATTGGATGTATCCTTTTAAAATGTATATGAAGATGTTAAAGGTATATGTTAAGAATCCACATCAACCTAAAGCCTCCATTGTTGAGAATTATACTTATGGGAATTTTTAAGAGTTTTGTACAAGATACTTATCTACTGTAGAGAAGATCAGTTTGACATCATCTCTCCATGAAAGAGTCAATTATTGGGGAAAGGGAATTCATGACTTGAAAGTAAAATCATTGACAGGTAAACAGATAAATAAGGTACATTCATACATCTTGAGTAAAATAGATGATTCTCATCCATATATAACATTTCATGTTAATGTGATAAAAAATGATATCAAAAAAAAAGATATGTGGATTTTGAATGATCATAACAAAAAAAATTGGTCACAGTTTAAAGAGAATGTGCTTGGTAGATCAGATGCATTAAAAACCTTGATATGGTTACTGGGTGGTCCAATTTTATATTTGATAACTTGGTACTAGTGTGAAATTAATAGCTATATATTTCATATGAAAGATCATGACAACATAAGTGAAGTTCATAATAATAGTGTATTGGTGTACACATAAGGAATTAATTTTCAAGTGCCAAAGGTAAAAAACCAATATTCTCATCAAGTTCATATTATGGAGTCTTTGAATAAATATGGGAGGTTGATTACATTAAATTTTAAATTTAATTATTTAAATGAAAATGATTTATCAGTAACAACAGTTTTAGACATGATGAATTTGGAATGGCACTACTTAATTAGAATAGATTGGAGTACACAATTGATCATTCATGAAAACAAATGCAATTTGTTTTTCTATGTTCTTAATCAATCCAATATGTAGTGGTCTATTGATTTACATGGAGAAAATAGTATTTTGGTGATGATAAACTTGATGAAGATGATGATTTATGTGAGATTCATAATTTCATAGAAATACTAATATATAATATTTATGAGCTTGTATTAGATATGGTTTATTCCATACAGAACTATCACGATGAATAAATCTAGGAAAACAATCCTTTATTAAATTCTTAGTATTACAGGTAACATATGTTTATTACTGGTTTACTTTTTAAAATTTCATAAAATGGTAGACATTTTAGTTTTATTTTATTTATTAAAACATGTATTATAACTAATAAGCTAAACTATATGTTTATATTAGTTTAGTTTTTTTATTTACCATGTTTACCCTTATGTAACTTATATATTTATTGAATTTTTTGAAAAAAAATTATTTTAAATCTAATAAGATAAAAATAATTGTATAAAAGAGTATATTCAAAAAATATTTTTTTTGGTGTAAAAAATATTTATTAGGTTGGAACATTTTTACTATTCACACACCAATTTTGGATTTTTTTTCATTATTTTATGTTTTTTATCTCCCATTAATGTTGTCAGCATTTTAATTAACTAATATAACAAATATGAATAAAAATGTGGTAAGTTTAGTTCACTTTTTGTTGGATCATTTTTCAAATATTCATAGAATATTGTTTTTTGGTGTAAAAAATGGTTTTATACATAGAAGGATTTTTAATATTCCCACACCATTTTTTTATTTTTTCATTAATTTATGTCATTTCATATCTCATTAAAGTTTTTATCATTTTAGTTAACTATAAAAAATATGAATAAAAATCTGTTTAGTTTAGTTTGATTTTTGTCTAAATTTTTTTCATTTTTATTTATATTTATATGTAATAGTTAGATTTGTATATTTGTGTACTAATTGTTTGTTTCTTGGATTTGTAGGATAATGAAAAATCAACCATCTGATACACCACATACTTTTGGAGGGGATTTTACACATTCCAATATGAAGGAATGTATACATGATCTTGTTGGCGAGCTTCCTCATACTTCTTTATAAGAGAAATCTACTTCCATAAGGGAAAAAGAGTTCGAGGTTTTGTAACACCCTAATGATTTAAAAATAAATTTAATATAGAATTTAATGCACACAACCCCGAGTCACTACGAAACAACACATTATTATTATAATTATTTAAAAAAGATATTTATAACCTAGCCATTAAACATAATGTTTCCATTTATGTGATTTGAATTTCAAAAAATGAACATACACTATTATGATCAGTAAGATATTTAGAGTCTGATATGATCGAAATAATTTTTTGCTAAATATTAACTTAACCCTTTTGAATAGTAATGTTACACTTATGAATAGTAATATGACCATTATGAATAGTAAACCGGCCAAATGAATAGTAACCTCACACATGAAATTATAAATAAAATTTAGGCATCTTATAAATGAAAGTATGATATAATTATATCATTTTATAATTAAATTAATATTTTAAAAATTAATATATAAATGTGGTAATATTTTGAGTCATAAATATTTAATAACTATTTTATAATTAAAAAAATGATTTAATATAAAATTAATATTTATAAAATATATTCATAAATTAATATTTTATTTTCATATTATTATAGGATAATTTTATGAGACCTTAGTTAATTTTTTAGAGTGTTATAAAATCAGTTAAAAATTTAAAATATGAATTTTACGAGTAAATGAGTTTTTTAATTAAAAATTAAATTTCTTATATTTGGAAAATTATTTTCCAAAAATGGAATTTATTTTTGAATTATAAAAAATGAAAAATAGTTATTGTGATTTTTTTTTTATATTTTTCTAAAATACATGATTTTTTTTTGCGAGTAGTAAGATACGGTAATTTACCATAAATGTAAAATACATGATTTTTTTAGTCATCGTTGATGTAAGGATGTGGTAAGAACCATTTTTTAGAACTCACATGTACATGTTACTGTATTTAGTAACAAGAATCAATAATATTTCTTGTCTTGAGGAAAATTATAAAATAATAAATAAAATAATGAGAAATCACCCCTCTCCTCCACTATAAAAACCACCCCTCACCCACTCTTATCCTCACACCTCTATGCCTTGAAGCTTGTAAAAATTATACCCCAATTATCTTCTGTAGTATATTCCCCATTTCTAAGATCTCTTGGTTTTACCAAAATACCAAAACCACTTTATCTAAGGTGGTTCTCAAGGAGGATAAATCAAGAGGTAAATCCTCTTCCTATTTCTTTTAATTTCATTTCAATTTATTTTATTTTCTTATCCTCACCTAAAAGCCTATATCCAAATGATCATGAAAAATATAGTATCATATATATACTATAATTATATAATTTTAATGAAATTTCAATTATCAATCTCTTTACTCTCTCTATTTTATTTTAAAAACAAAACCGTCGTCCAGGAGGTGTGGATTTACAACCTTCATGGATGATGACCTCCCGTTCTTCATTTTATCCTTGTAGTCTGGTCATAAAACCATATTTATAGTTTAAATAGATTATATTATATATATATATATATATTATATTATTTAATGTTATATAACCATTATATATACATGATATTAAATAATTGAACAAAACTAGTTCATTGTGATAAAAAACCGCAAAAAATGTAGCTAAATGATTATCATTATCATGTTATCTAATGACTCATCCTCATATATGGAAAAACATATTACATAATACAAATTAAAATTTTGTTTTTTCATCAATAACTTATAATTACAATTATATATAATTATACACATTTTATATTAACTACATTACTTATAAAAAAGAAAATTGATCACGAAAACCAAGAAAATTAATGCTCTTGAGTGATGATATTAAACTCTCTAAATCATAAATAAGGATATAAATGAACTTAATAAAACTATAATAATTAAAATATAAGTATAAATGGTTCCTAATTAATTAATTAATAAATTTATTTTGATTTTATAGGTCATTAAGGTCAAGTATCGAACACATTCAGACATAAGGTAAGAGTTTTCTCATCTCACTTCCATTTTTGTGAGATATTCATCTTTCACCATTATTTCTATTGTATGGTGTATGTATAATTCCCATTGACTTATCATATCATGAATCAGTTTATTTTCATGGTATTAAATTTTATATTTGATGATTATTAAGTTTAGGTCATATGATTCGATTGGTTACAAAGTGGTAAGGGATTTTACCTGAACACTCATCTATCCTTTAGGTTACTTTTTCTCTACCTTTACTCAAATGTAACACTTATTTATTTATTTTTATTTATTTTAAATTCTATTTATATGTTCCAAATCATATATCTATATTATTTCATCCTTCTTTGATGGGGATATTCATGTTTTAAAATGGTTCCCTTTTCAATTCTCCCTGATAAACAAGTCCGATTAAGGGAACTTCCCAAATTATTACCCATTTTCAAGTGCACTATATAATTTTATTAAAGAAATAATTATTTTTATAAAATAAATAAATTTATCATGAAAAAATATCTTGGTTCATTTATTGCTTTATGAAAACAAACAATCCTTTCCACATTAAAATCTCATTAATATTTTCCCTAAAACGAACAAAAATTTTTTATTTCAAAAGTTTTGTAAAAACTATTTTTACAAGATTTAACTTCAGTTGGACTTCATTTATGCCTCAAATATATTTTTAATGTCCTTCCCTTTTACTTTTCTAGGGTGTAATTTTTTTACAATATTATTTTATGAGAAATAAAATTTATTTTCAAAAAGAAATCTTCTTTGCAAAGTAAAAGGTTTTTTTTCTAATTTAAATTTTACTTCTATGAGATATATACCTTGTTCACCACTTATTACTTTTGTTAGTGGTTTATTTATTTCACTTTTATATATCATATCAATATTCTCCTTATTCTCGTGATATTCTAAGGGATTATGATTTGAATGTTTCAAAGTGGTATGGGGTAATTTGGAATGTTTAATGATTATTTCCTCAAGAATTTTTCAACAGTCTCATTTAAAAGTATCTTCATATATGTCAACATCTTGTGTTAAATATTGTACTTTATAAGGTGTATCTACTATTATACCATTTACTATATGTTTTTGATGGTTTGATGATCAGTTTGACTATGGATGTGCTAATTTGATACCCTTCATGGGTTATAGTTAAAGTATTTACATTTTGTATCTTGGTATTTCAATACAAATGTTTTTTTTGTTTATGTTTCAACCTTTTCATATGACGAATTTATTGGACTTAGTAAGTGATGGTAGGGTCCCTCTATAGCCCCTCTATTCATTGGTAGGTCTCATGAGACAAAACAAAATTGGGTTTTGGTCGAGGCTGTATCCTAGTATTTTCAGACGTCTTGGATGAGGACTTGATGATATATTTCAGGTGTCCTGCATTATGAATTCACTCATTATGAAACTAGTAATTGATCATCCATGGGATTATTCAACTAGTATAATATCCATGGTTATGTTTTATTATGGAATTATTTATTCATATTTTATTCATACCATATTATTATAAAGATTATTTCTAATGGAATGTGTTCTTTAGTTATTCACCATGACTAATTATTTATGCTTTCTCGATATTAATTTCCCTTATTGAGCATCTGAGATCACCCATTAATTATTTTTATTTTCCCAAAGTTATGAAGAATAAAACTTTGAATAATATTTCAAGGATACAGTTTATTTCATTTTATATTGTATCATGTTTTATTTGATTTTTCCAATGTATTATGGGTATCAATAAAGAAATTTATACTTCCAAGACTGCTAAACTAATCAGTCCTTCAAGATTTGATTCCCTATAATCATGCTAATTTAATAGAATAATGCAATGGATCCGGGCTTCTAGGGTCAGAGCATTATTGGTCTAGTAAATGTGGTAGTAAATGTTTATCAAAATTATCAGTTGTTTATAGCTTATACCAGAGGATACTAGTAGAGTTTGATAAGAATGATATTCCAAGAGGTCCAAATAAACAACAAATTAAGACTTTTATTGTAGTCTAGAAAAAACATAAAGTTAGTATTTTGATTGATGATTAGAGAAGTGTTGAAAAAAATTAAAAAATATCACTTATGGGAGATCATTTTGGTAAGATCATTTGTTATTATTTTAATTATTATGATATTTTTATAGTAATATATTTCCCCCCTTCTTATCAAATGACATATGATATACCTGATACTGGAGGAATCAAGAGGAAATATTTATCATTGGATGCTAAGAGATGGAGATATTTTATGTAACACCTGATACTTTAATGAGAAATATTTTGTTTTTATGTTATATAAATCATCAAAGGAATCTTTCACTGCACGCAATCGCGACCTTCCTCGATAGCGTGTGTAGTACGCAATACCGAGTTCCACTAAACAATGATATATTATTATAATATTATAAACTAGCCGTTATTAATTGTATTAACTTAATTTTAAATTTTAAAACATTATTATTCATCTTAAACATTTTCTAGAACATGGTAAGAGAACAAAATAATTTTTTTGGGTAAAATAAGTATTTATCAAAAAAATGCAGTTTTGCCGCCTTTTGATGGCGCACCCACATTAAATCTAGTTTTTGACACATTTATAAGTTCAATTTGACAAAATAAAATTCTTCTTTTGAATCAGGATATAAAAATTTACTTTGGATAATTTTTTGATATTTTTCTGATAACTTTCATATTTTGATGAATAGTAAAAATACGCTAATTTTTAATTAAAAACAAATTTTTTCATTGAGATAATTTATATGGTTAAATTATAATATTGAATGGTTTTAAAGTATAGATAGAATATATTTTTACCATTTAATATAATGTATGTCATTAGCATTAATTTCACATTGAATTCATAGGTAAAAACATTTTAATCTTTGGCAATGTTTTAACTTCTAAAACCTGTTTTCTTAACAACGAGATTTATTTAAATTAATTACTGCAAATTATATGTTTTTAATTTTAAAAAATGGATTCCATATTCAGAATCATTGGGTCCAAATTATGTTAATAGTCTACTTATTATTTTTGGGCATTATGAATAGTAACTACGGTAAATTTTATTTACCATAGTTAAAGGTAAATCGGGTAATTAAGGGTAAATTTAAGATTATAAAATTACACTAACACCTGCCAAAATCCTATTGGATGACTAAAAGTAGACCCATATCACCTAAGGGTCGGATTAGATTCATTTAATAGACTTTTATCCATGAAAATAGTTTAATTATTATTAAAACCAAAGAATGTGACAACATGTCACTTTCTTAAATCTTATAAGTATAATAATTTTAATTTGGTGATAAACTTAATGAAACTTCAAACATGAATAGTCCCCAGAAATATAATACAATTATCTACATCACAAGAATTTATTTATAATTTTTAGGGATTAAATAATTATCATTAATTATGACACAATAGTGATGTTGAAATTATTTTATTAATTAAAATATCAAATAAATGGTTTTAAAATATTAAAATAATTATTATATGCACTATTTAAAGTTCTCCACTAATTTTCAAGATACATATGCCATATTATTAATCTATTAAAGCTTTTAGTTCGAACATATCCTCTGTATATATTTTTTATTTAAATTTAAATAAATGAATAGTGTCAAAATTGACACTATTGTTATTTTATAAAAATAACATATTATAAAATTGTTTAAAAAACACAAAAATATTCAAAAATTATAAATTAAAATTTATATGGTCTATAATGTCATAAAGTGTCAAATTATGGAAAATTCACAACACATATGTAATTATTAATAATAATTTAAATTTTAGAATATTATTACCACAAATAAAATTAAATTGATAAATAAGGATAAATCAAGTTGGTAATGTTTAAAATAAATTCCTAACATGTATAAATTTTATTGGTTGATGAGATTACAACCCTATATCATCTTTGTATATGAGTCATTTTGGAATTTTTTAAGTGGAGTTGGGATTTAATATAAAATAATATTTCTTATATTTCCAAAGGTGCCCCTCTCCTCCCTTATAAAAGGGCACCTCCTCCCTCTCCTCCTCACACCAATTTGGGCCTTCAAGCTTGGCCCAACCCTGACCATTTCACTTACCCACTTCCCTAGAATCATCCTAGAGGTTCTGGTCTTCTTCAAAGACCAACCCTAGTGCCCTAAGAGGAGGTTAAGAAGAGGCGCGTCAAAAAGAGGTAATATCCATTACCGATCCTTTCCAAATTCTTTCTTCTTCAAAATATTCTTCTTTAGTTGTTTCATTATGAAGTAATAACATCAGTATCACTCATATACTGATATGTAATTATAAGTATGAAACAACCCTATTTCAACATCTATCCATCCTATGGAAAACGAAATCACCGCGCGTGCGTACATACGGAATACCGTCTCCACGCCGTGGTGTAATCTATTTTCCCCCACCACCTTACTTGGATGGGTATAATGGTGTAAATAATTACTATATATGATTATTGTAAAGTGATATTGATTCTGAAATAGTATACATACACTCCAATACAATTCCATGATCATGGGAACGATATCATCGCTCGTGCGTACGTACGGAATACCGTCTCCACGATGTGATGCGATTCATTCTACATGATCTTCATTGAATAATGATTATATAAATTAATTGAATGAATAAATATGATATATAGTACATTAATACCATTCTGGAAATGATGTATCTATAACCTAAAGAGAATAATAAGAATTTATTCGACAAACCATGCATAAGAACAAAAAGTTATAAACACCCGAATAACAAGTAGCAATGAAATATTACTACTAAGAAGCTAATAATATGACCATATATGATATAATAACAATAATTATGATTCTGTAATAAGTCAATAACATTATTTAAATCATTATACAGGAAGTTCGGACACTTACGAGGCAAATCGGACCTAAGGTAAGGGAAATATCACAATCTCATTTTTATCTGAGATTGTTTATACTTTGGTATTTACTAGGGTGTATTTTATCATCCACATACATGTTTCCTCAATATGTAATATTATTTCCATCCACCTACAATTTTTTAAATATAATTTTACCCTTAGGTGAGTTTTTAGTAAAGGATATGAAAGGAATCTTTTGTCGTTTTTTGTATGAGGTACTTTTTGACTTTTCCGACAAAAGTACGAAGAATATTTTTTTAACTTATACGGAATGAATGGATTTTTAAAACATTATTTCCAAGAAGCTTCCTTTACAAGTTTTCAAGTTTATTTTTAATCAACTTCTTTTAGTTTAGAATTGTATGACATGTTAAGAAAGGAAAAGTTTTTTTGAAGCAGAAAGGATATTTTCCTCAAGAATGGAGTTCAAGTGTTTTATCAAAATTATTTTTCCATATAAGATAATAAAGGGTTATGTTTCTATCCCTATTATTACATTGATTTGATTATGTTATGATGGAATTATATTTTTATTAATTCCTTTATCTTATATGAATTGTTTTATGATGTCATGATGTTTAAGATTCCCATTTTTATTACATGGGTTATGCTATGATGTATGGTTTCTGATTTTGTGGCACACATAAGAATGGTATCATTATGAGATGGGTGAGGCCTATATATCCCTCCAATGCATTGGGTAAAGATTTTATATCTCATGAGATAGACATGGCAGGAACGACAGGTTAAACCGGTTTAGTGAAACAGGACTGAAACGAGGAGTGAACTCGGTTCAGAAATGGAATTTGTCCACTAAGATAGTCTTGGCAATGAGTCTTGAATAACAAGAAATGATTCTCTATGATTATGTGTGTATGCCACAAAGTTTCATGTTTTAAGTTATGATTATTGGGATTACATTTCACTACTATGATTTATCCCATGTTATGAAATTATGACTTCTTTTTCAGGTTAAGATTTCCAAAAGTTATGTTCTTATGTATATGATGTGATTGATATTTCTTTTGTTTACCCTTACTGAGCATTTGAGCTCACCCTTTTGTATGTTTTATTTCCCCAGGCCAAGAAGAAGGTTATTAAGTAGGATATGCCAAAAAGGGACTCTAGATATGATGAAATAAATGGGAGGCAAAGTAGATTCTTTATAAACCAGTTGTTTATGTTTCCCAATTTCTAAAGACTCTATAACTATACGGTCCTTTCCTGGTTTTGTTATATGTTGTAATAAGTGTGCTTAAATTCTGATGTAATGACAATGTATGTAAAGTATGGGTCGTTATAGTTGGTATCAAAGGAAAGGTATAGTCAACCTTTGGAAACTAGGATGTGAAAGCCTTAGTAAGAATCTTAAGGATAAGTCTAAGCATAGAACACAATCTTAGTGTTTTAGAAATGGCCATGAAAAACCTATGATAAGACCTTAAGTATGAAATTTTATTCTGGATTATGTGGGTTTCCTATTATAATTAGTGTTGCTCACACTATTCTTCTTGGTTTTAGTCCATGGCTGGAACCCGAAGGAACCGTGTTAATGCGGAATGTGACGAGCAATGAAATGATTGTCCCCCTGAACAACCAAACGTTATGGGAGATGGAATGCAAAATCTTGTAGCCATGCTCACACAACTTTCTCAAGTTATGAATCATGCAGGACTTCCAAACAAGCAAAGTAAGGAGCAAAATTCTGTTGAATCCTTCATGAGGTAGTGTCCACCTTCTTTCAGCGGGTCTACTGATCCATTAGTTGCTGAAAAATGGATTAGTACTACTGAAAAGATATTTTCAGTTCTTCAATGTTCTGAACATGATAAAGTCATCCTAGCAGTGTATCGTTTGGAAGGAGATGTTGATCAATGGTGGAATCTTATTAAGAATATGAGGCAAAGGGATGAATTTGAGTCCATGGAATAGGATAAGTTCAAGAACTTAGTTTTCAATAAGTACTTCCCTCGTATTCTCCGAACAAAGATGGAGAAAGAGTTTCTTCAACTGAAGCAAAAGGATGATGAATTTGTTGGTACTTATGAAGAAAATTTTACAAGACTTGAAATGTACACTTTTGGTATTATTATCCAACCTGAGAGTAAGATCAATCGATTCTTTAGTGGCTTAAAACCAAGTCTTTGAAGGGCGTTATCCATAAGGGACTTCAATAGCTACGAGGAAATCGTTCGATGTGCTCTCAAAGTCGAGATGGATATTGGAGTAACCCATCAGTCATATGGGTTTGATAAGAAGAGGAAAATGGAATTCAAAGGAAAATCTAAAGAGCACACTAAAAAGAAGATGAGCTTTCCCTTATACTCAAAGTGTGGAAAGAAACATGGAGGGAGTTGTCTTAAAGGGACAAGTAAATGTTTCAAATGTGGAAAGGAAGGTCATCGGGCATTTGAATGCTGCAATGATGGGAAGAAGATGTCTAATGATGCAAAAAAAGGAAGGGACACACAGAATGAACCTACCACACTTCAATGTTTCAAGTGCAAGGAGATGGGGCATTATTCCAATCAACACCCAAATCCAAGGGTTGATGATGATGGTTGACGTCAACAAACTCTTAAGGCTAAAGACAAAGGAAAGTCACATGCAATTTCTATCAGCGATGTGGAGTACGATAACGATGTGGTGAAAGGTATACTTACCATCCACTCTAAAGTATCAAATGTTTTATTTGATTCTGGATCCGCCCACTCCTTTATTTCTAAAGAATTTTCTAAGGATATCACCGTATTACCTTAACATTTAGATGTTGAGTTAGCTGTGACAACCCCTAATGGCACAACAGTCACATCAAATGTTTATAATTCTTCTCCGATTGAAGTTTTTGGGAAAGTGCTTCTTGCAAATCTTGTGATCCTTCCTATAGTGCAATTTGATGTGATTCTTGGCATGGATTGGCTTTCTCTACATGGAGCTCATATCAATTTCCAAAGAAGGGAAGTCACATTTCATATTCCAGATCAATGTATGATCGTATATCGATGCAAGGATGAACATAACCTTCCAGTGGAAATTTCTTCCATTTTATGGGTATTGATTCCACTAAATGAAGGTTATTTATCTCAAAGGGTTGGTGAGAAATTCACGATTAAGAATATTCCCATTGTACGGGAGTTTGATGATGTCTTTCCAGAGGAATTACTGGGTCTCCCACCAAATGGTGAAGTTGAGTTTTCAATAGAACTCGTACCAGGTGCTTTGCCTATTTCAAAGACACCTTATAGAATGGCCCCAATTGAGTTGCAGGAATTGAAGAAACAACTCTAAGAGAATCTTGATAAGGGGTTCATATGCCCTAGTGCGTCACCTTGGGGAGAACCTGTTCTGTTTGTTAAGAAGAAATATGGATCAATGAGACACTGAATTGATTATTGAGAACTTAACAAGATCACTATTAAGAATAAATATCCTCTCCCACACATTGATGACTTATTTGACCAACTACGACGAGATCAATACTTTTCCAAGATTGATCTTCGTTCAGGGCATCACCAATTAAGGTTCAAAAGGGAGGATATACCAAAGACGACTTTCCGTACAAGGTATGGACACTATGAATTTATAGTGATTCCATTTGGTCTTACTAATTCCCCTGCTATCTTCATAGATCTGATGAATAGAGTCTTTAGAGACTATCTTGATCAGTTTGTGGTAGTCTTTATAGGCGATATTCTTGTATATTCAAATAGAAAGGAAGAACATGAAGATCACTTGAGAATTATATTGAAGACCCTGAGAAAGGAGAAGCTTTAGGCCAAATTTACCAAGTGTGAATTTTGGCTTCAAAGAGTTTCATTTTTGGGTCACATAATCTCAAAAGAGGGGATATCTGTGGATCCAGCAAAAACAAAGGTTATCGAAAGATGGTCGAGACCAAGAACAGTGACTGAGATCCGAAGTTTTCTTGGTTTGGTTGGATATTATTGAAATTTTTTGAAAGATTTTTCATGATTATATAATCCACTCACCAAGTTGACTCGGAAAGGAGTTAAGTTTGTTTGGACAGAGGAATGTGAAGAGAATTTCAAGGAGTTGAAAAGAAGGTTATCCAGTGCACCTATGCTCACACTGCCTTGTAGTGGAGAAAGGTTTGTGATCTACAGTGATGCATCCAAGATAGGTTTGGGGTGTGTTCTTATGCAAAATGATATGGTGATAGCTTATGCCTCACGACAGTTGAAAATACATGAGCAAAATTACCCAACTCATGATTTGGAGTTAGTTGTGGTAATCTTTGAATTAAAGATTTAGAGGCATTACCTTTATGGTGAAAGGTGTGATATTTATACTGATCATAAAAGTTTAAAGTATATTTTCACACAAAAGGAGCTGAATATGCACCAAAGAAGATGGTTGGAGCTGATTAAGGATTACAACTTCTCAATTCATTACCACCCTAGGAAAGCAAACAAGGTGTCAGATGCATTAAGTCGACAAGACCATGCCAGTTTATCCATGATGAGGATCACAAAAGATCCAATATTTATGGATTTACAAAGGATGGATCTTGGAATTATAATTAAAGGGGAAAAATCGTATCTTTCTCAAATGAATGTTCAACCATCTATACATGTGAAGATTAAAGAGGCATAGAAAGAAGATGTCGAGTTACAAAAGAAGGTGAGAAATGTTCCTAAATTCAACCTTGATTGTGATGGGATAATAATGTTCAGGAATTGGGTTTGTGTTCGTCCCATCCCCAAATTAAAGAAGGAGCTGCTGGATGAGGCTCATAGTTCTTCATTCTCTATTCATCATGGAAGCACGAAGATGTATAGGGACCTAAAAGAGTACTTCTGGTGGGATGGCATGAAAAGAGATGTTGCTGAATATGTCTCTCGATGCTTGGTTTGTCAGCAAGTTAAAGCTGAGAGACAGAAGTCTAAGGGGATGTTACAACCATTACCCATACCTGAATGGAAATGAGAAAACATCACTATGGACTTTTTCACAGGACTTCCTAAAACATCCAAAGGCAATAATGCTATCTGGGTCATAGTTGATCGTCTTACAAAGTCTGCACACTTCATCGCTATTAGAGAGGATTTCTCTCTAGATCAGCTTGCCAGGATATATGTGAAGGAAGTTGTAAGATTGCATGGAGTACCACTTTCTATTATATTTGATCGGGATCTGAGGTTTACCTCAATGTTCTGGCGAAGTCTTTAGTATACTCTGGATACAGATTTGAGTTTCAACACTACTTATCATCCTCAAACAGACGGTCAGTCTGAGAGAACAATTCAAACTCTAGAAGATATGTTGAGAGATTGCTCTATGGATTTTAAAGGTGGTTGGGATCAACACCTACCTTTGGTGGAATTTTCTTATAATAATAGATTTCACTCTATTATTCAGATGGATCCTTATAAAGCTCTCTATGGAAAGAAATGCAGGACTCCAACTTGCTGGGATGAAGTTGGGGAAAGAAAGATATTAGGACCTGATATTGTTGATGAGATGGTAGAAAAGGTCCGATCTATTCAACAACACATAAGAGCAGCTCAGAGTCAACAGAAAAGTTATACCGACAACCGAAGAAAAGACCTAGAGTTTGAAGTGGGTGATAAAGTGTTCTTACGATTATCTCCCTGGAAGAGGGTCATGAGATTTGGAAAGAAGGGGAAGTTGAGCCCTAGATATATCGGTCCTTTTGAAATACTGGATCGTGTTGGGAAGGTAGCTTACCGATTGGCGCTTCCACCAAATCTCTCTCAAGTTCACGATATGTTCCATGTATCTCTCCTGAGAAAGTACATACCTGATCCTTCACATGTACTCAGCTCAGAAGTTGTACCGTTGGAGCAAGATCTTTCTTATGAAGAACAACCGATAGAGATTCTGGATAGTGGTGAAAAATTCCTATGAAACAAGACCACTCGCTTGGTGAAAGTTTTATGGAGGAACCGACAATTAGAAGAAGCTACATGGGAGCTTGAGGATATGATGTGGGAGAGTTATCCTCATCTGTTTGTTACAAAGTGACGAATTTTGAGGGAGAAATTCATTTTAAGGGGGGTAGAATGTAACACCCGAGACTTTTATGAGAAATATTTTGTTTTTATGTTATATAAATCATCAAAGGAATCTTTCGCTGCACGCAATCACGACCTTTCTCGATAGCGTGTGTAGTATGCAATACCAAGTTCCACTAAACAACGATATATTATTATAATATTATAAACTAGCCGTTATGAATAGTATTAACTGAATTTTAAATTTTATAATATTATTATTCATCTTACACATTTTCTAGAACATGGTAAGAGAACAAAATAATTTTTTTTGGGTAAAATAAGTATTTATAAAAAAAATGCAGTTTTGCCGCCTTTTGATGGCGCACCCACATTAAATCTAGTTTTTGACACATTATTAAGTTCAATTTGAAAAAATAAAATTCTTCTTTTGAATCAGGATATAAAAATTTACTTTGGATCAAGTTTTGATATTTTTCTGATAACTTTCATATTTTGATGAATAGTAAAAATACGCTAATTTTTAATTAAAAACAACTTTTTTCATTGAGATAATTTATATGGTTAAATTATAATATTGAATGGTTTTAAAGTATATATAGAATATATTTTTACCATTTAATATAATGTATGTCATTAGCATTAATTTCACATTGAATTCATAGGTAAAAACATTTCAATCTTTGGCAATGTTTTAACTTCTAAAACCCGTTTTCTTAACAACGGGATTTATTTTAAATTAATTAATGCAACTTATATGTTTTGAATTTTGAAAAATGGATTCCATATTCAGAATAAGTGGGTCCAAATTATGTTAATAGGCTACTTTTTATTTTTGGGCATTATGAATAGTAACTACAGTAAATTTTATTTACCATAGTTAAAGGTAAATCAGGTAATTAAGGGTAAATTTAATATTATAAAATTACCCTAACACCTGCCAAAATCCTATTGGATGACTAAAAGTCGACCCATATCACCTAAGGGTCGGATTAGATTCATTTAATAGACTTTTGTCCATGAAAATAATTTAATTATTATTAAAACCAATGAATGTGACAACATGTCACTTTCTTAAATCTTATAAGTATAATAATTTTAATTTAGTGATAAACTTAATGAAACTTCGAACATGAATAGTCTTCAAAAATCTAATACAATTATCTACATCATAGGAATTTATTTAGAATTTTTAGGGATTAAATAATTATCATTAATTATGACACAATAGTGATGTTGAAATTATTTTATTAATTAAAATATCAAATAAATGGTTTTAAAATATTAAAATAATTATTATATGCACTATTTAATGTGATCCACTAATTTTCTAGATACATATGAAATTTTATTAATCTATTAAAGCTTTTATTTTGAACATATCTTCTGTATATATTTTTTATTTAAATTCAAATAAATGAATAGTGTCAAAATTGACACTATTGTTATTTTATAAAAATAACATATTATAAAATTGTTTAAAAATCACAAAAATATTTAAAAATTATAAATTAAAATTTATATGGTCGAAAATGTCATAAAGTGTCAAATTATGGAAAATTCATAACACATATGTAATTATTAATAATAATTTAAAATTTAGAATATTATTACCACAAATAAAATTAAATTGATAAATAAGGATAAATCAAGTTGGTAATGTTTAAAATAAATTCCTAACATGTCTAAATTTTATTGGTTGATGATATTACAACCCTATATCATCTTCGGATATGAGTCATTTTGGATGTTTTTAAGTGGGTTTGGGATTTAATATAAACTAATATTTCTTATATTTCCAAAGGTGCCGTTCTCCTCCCTTATAAAAGGGCACCTCCTCCCTCTCCTCCTTGCACAAATTTGAGCATTAAAGCTCGGCGAAACCCTTCCCATTTCACTTCCCCACTTCCCTAGAATCATCCTAGAGGTTCTGGTCTTCTTCAAAGACCAAACCTAGTGCCCTAAGAGGAGGTTAAGAAGAGGCGCGTCAAAAAGAGGTAATATCCATTACCGATCCTTTCCAAATTCTTTCTTCTTCAACATCTTCTTCTTTAGTTTTTTCATTATGAAGTAATAACATCAGTATCACTCATATACTGATATGTTATTATAAGTATTAAACAACCCTATTTCAACATCTATCCATCATATGGAAAACAAAATCACCGCGCATGCGTACGTACGAAATACCGTCTCCACGCCGTGGTGTAATCTATTTTCCCCCACCACCTTACTTGGATGGGTATAATGATTTAAATAATTAATATATATGATTATTGTAAAGTGATATTGATTATAAAATATTATACATACACTCCAATTCAATTCCACGATCGTGGGAACGATATCATCGCTCGTGCGTACGTACGGAATTCCTTCTCCACAATGTGATGCGATTCGTTCTACATGATCTTCATTTCATAATGATTATATAAATGAATTGAATGAATAAATATGATATATAGTACATTAATACCATTCTGGAAATGATTTATCTATAACCTAAAGAGAATAATAAGAATTTATTTCACAAAACACGCATAAGAACAAAAAGTTATAAACACTCGAATAACAAGTAGCAATGAAATATTACTACTAAGTAGCTAAGAATATGACCATATATGATATAATAACAATAATTATGATTCTGGAATAAGTCAATAACATTATTTAAATCATTATACAGGAGGTTCAGACACTTATGAGGCAAATAGGACCTAAGGTAAGGGAAATATCACAATCTCATTTTTATCCGAGATTGTTTATACTTTGGTATTTACTGGGGTGTATTTTATCATCCACATCCATGTTTCCTCAATATTTAATATTATTTACATCCACCTACAATTGTTTAAATCCAATTTTACCCTTCAGTGAGTTTTTAGTAAAGGATATGAAAGGAATCTTTTGTCGTTTTTCGTACGAGGTACTTTTTGACTTTTCCGACAAAAGTACGAAAAATGTTTTTTTAACTTATACGTCATGAATGGATTTTTAAAAAATTATTTCCAAGAAGCTTCCTTTACAAGTTTTCAAGTTTATTTTTAATCAACTTTTTTTAGTTTAGAATTGTACGACATGTTAAGAAAGGAAAAGTGTTTTTGAAGCAGAAAGGATATTTTCCTCAAGAATGGAGTTCAAGTGTTTTATCAAAATTATTTTTCCATCTAAGATAATAAAGGGTTCTGTTTCTATCCATATTATTACATTGATTTGATTATGTTGTGATGGAATTATATTTTTATGAATTCCTTTATCTTATATGAATTGTTTTATGATGTCACGATGTTTAAGATTCCCATTTTTATTACATGGGTTATGCTATGATGTATGGTTTCTGATTTTGTGGAACACATAAGAATGGTATCATTATGAGATGGGTGGTACCTATATATCCCTCCAATGCGTTAGGTAAAGATTTTATATCTCATGAGATAGACGTGGCTGGAACGGAAGGTTAAATCGGTTCAGTGAAATATGGATGAAACGAGGAGTGAACTCGGTTCAGAATTGGACTTTGTCCACTAAGATAGTCTTGGCAATGAGTCTTGACTAACAAGAAATGATTCTCTATGATTATGTGTGTATTCCACAAAGTTTAATGTTTTAAGTTATGATTATTGGGATTACATTTCACTACTATGATTTATCCCATGTTATGAAATTATGATTTCTTTTGCAGGTTAAGATTTCCAAAAGTTATGTTCTTATGTATATGATGTGATTGATATTTCTTTTGTTTACCCTTACTGAGCATTTGAGCTCACCCTTTTGTATGTTTTATTTCCCTAGGTCAGGAAGAAGGTTATTAAGTAAGATATGCCAAAAAGGGACTCTAGATATGATGAAATAAATGGGAGGCAAAGTAGATGCTTTAAGAACCAGTTGTTTATGTTTCCCAGTTTCTAAAGACTGTATACCTATACGGTCCTTTCCTAGTTTTGTTATATGTTGTAATAAGTGTGCTTAAATTCTGAAGTAATGACAATGTATGTAAAGTATGGGTCGTTATATTTTAAATCAACTATCACATCAGATTTCATTTTTGGTCATAGAAAACATCATAATACAGGCGATATATATCCATTTATAGATGAAGATGCGTGGAATTAATTTTTTGAAAGTATATGATGAGAATAATTTTCTTAATTGAAATATTACCATTTTGGATTTTTTATATATTAATGATCGTATTAATGATTTCATTATTATTAATTTATAGTAATCAAAGAGATATCATTTGGATATCCGATATAGAAACGTATACCCTCATACTTTATCTTGGGGAGGGTGTACATTATTGGAAGAAAAAATGATTCCTGAAAATTTTCAAAAACCGGGAGCTGATTTTTTAGGCTTTGTATAGTTTAACCCACTGTTATACATGAAAAATAGAAGAGGGATTTTATGAGAAAAAATGGAAAATATCTTATAGAAGAGTCAAAGTTTGAATCTAAGAGGATTATAATATGTTTATTTATTTGTTTATGTTAAATAAATTATTTATATATTTTGATTTATAGAGATTTTTTCAAATATTCTAGACATGAATCTATTCTCTTTAGGATCCAAGCACAAAAGGGATCTTTATATCTGAGGGTAGGAAGGATATTTTAGCTGCTACATTGGAAAAAATTGAACACCCGATTCATTTACAAGGATACCTAATAGATTTATCAGTAAAAAAGTGTTTCAATATTTTGATGATTCATAAATGATTTTTTTTGTAAAAAAATAGTATCTTGGGAATAAATAGTTCAGTATATTCATGAGACGATGGAGGATGTGAATAAATCTTCTGTACAGTCAATGTTTTAGACATGAAAAAACAGTTTCAAGAAGCTAATATCACCCCTCCACCTTAAATTTTTGATCCCACTCCTACTAAATATCATACTAAACCTCTTCCTATAGACCCCACTCCTCCTAGTTATCCTACTCCTACACCCCTCCTCTTTATCTTCCTATTTATTATGAGTTATATGTTGATGATCATAGAAATCATAATGTTGCATGTGGGATGATATATTATATCGATGATAAAATTCATCCAAAATAGATAGAGATAGATAATAAAAGTGTAATTTTATAGGATATATAGATATATCAGCAATAATATCATTTATTATAGATGAGGTCAGTACAGTTTTACAAAGTGTCAGAAATTTTTATGTTTGGCCATCTAGACCTATTGGGTAGAATACCATAGAGGTATATGTATATTATACCATTTATTTCATTTTTATAATAATTTTATTAACATTTTAAGGTTTATATATTGATATAATTTTTATAAGAATACTTTAAAGGTAAAGAAATACTATATTGACAACAAAAAATACAAGGTGCTGTGATTTCAGATAAGACTTATACTAAACATCATAGATTGTTAACATATTCAATTTTTTGGATGTTTATGATATTTCAATATAAAATGGAATTTTTGGGTGTGAAATGACTATTATTTTTTTAAATAAATATACCATGGTACTTCTATATGGAATTTATTTTCAAATCAACAAAATGTATGTTTTTTTCATGTAAGTCGATTAACATAAATCTTTATGTTATTTTAATTTATTGAATATTTATACTTTTTTATATGAGGTATGTTTATAAAATTTGTATATATCATGAAATAAAAATATTATATGATTTTATGGTCCCTCAATTTATGACACCTATAGCAAGGATAATGAATGATTCAAAAAGAGTGGTTTATATTACTGAAAAACTTCAAAAGATAACAATTATTCAGTGATGGATGCTTCCTTATCTTCAAGAGTATGAAATATATATCTCAATTGTTATATATCACTTAATATAATAACCACTCAAATTAAAATTTCTTATATATAAGTGGAAATTGGATGTTAAATGTTTTTTTCCAAGGGAGAAGATACTTTACTGGCTATATGCACTATCCATGGTGAAGTGAGAAAAACTTTTATGACTCTATTGAACACATAAGTTTGAATATTCATAAACATGTATATATTAAATGACATTTAAATTTATTATATTTATATTATTCTCAAATTGGGAATGAAATTTATTTTTAGAGAAAATAATAAAGAATAGATCCAAGATCAAATATGTAAAATTAAATGTAACTTTTCATTTACAATTACTAATTCTTGGCTGTAGTACATAAAATGTGATTTTTAATTGAAAAATTATTTTAAAAAAAATGTAATAAAAAAATAAGTGAAGTAATTTGGATAATATATTTTAATATTTATGTTTGAAATAATTTCAATCGGGATAGTTACAAATTTCTATAAGGTTATATTTTTTTATAAAACTTTACTAAAAATTTTCATTTATTTTATTTAGATTACTTGTTAAATGATCCTTTTTAATTTAAATCTTTTTTATGATCCTTTGAATTATACCAAACAAGAGATAATACACTTTAAAATTTAATGGGTGAATCATTTCATAAGTTTTATTGAGTTTTAGTTCATGTGAAATATACATTGTAAACTTGAAAATTATAAATTGTAAATATTTCTATTATTATACTTTATTTATACTATTTTTTCTATTATTTTACTAGATATTATACTATTTTTTCTATTTATTTGATGTTGGCTATTCTAGGAGGGGAATAAAGAATAGTATTTTATTTAAAAAATATATAGTTTTCATGTCAGTTATTTTATAAAAGACGTGAAAATGTAAAAAAACATTTACCACATTGTTCTTATAAAAAAATAACATGGTAAACACATTATTCACATCAGTTATTGAATAAAAAACATGAAATATACTTTTCATGTCATTTATTCCGTAATCGTTGTGAAAATGTGTTTACTATGTCAGTTTTTTTACCAAACTAATGTGGTAAATGTTGTTTTTTACATTTTTCACGTTGGTTATAAAATAACAAATGTAAAAAACATCCACAAAAATGTATTTATAATGTCTATTTTTATTTACTGAGGTTAATTTTTTTTATAGCATCTCCTTTAATAACATATCATACTAACAGATGTAAAAAACCTAACAAAACTGATGAAAAAATGCCTGTTTTTTATTAGTGACTACTATTTTACCAGCCATGTCACCAACTAGTTTATTGTGCTGCCCACCATAGGAACAAACATTCCATGACTACATCTGAACCATGACATTCACCACCATCACTTCCATGTATCTAAACACTTACCTGGGGGTTTAATGACCTAGTCGAAAAAGCATCCATCCCAATGTGCCCAAACACTATCAAAATTCCTACTAGAGCTGGTGCCACTTCTTTTATCTGATTACAAGCCAAAAATTATGAGTATACATTACCCATTCATAAAGATTTCATACTCTGACCTCTCTATTTAAGGTCCCAACTAATGCTTGAAATACCCCAATCATACCTAAAATGGGATTTCCAAGACATGGTACCAACTTCCCATGATTTTCTGGGAATTTCTCCCCAAACAACACCTTGAACACTTTTTATCACATCTTTCACTCCTTGAAACATGTCACGAAATATTTTTTCACATGTTTTAGCCTATAAAAAAATTTCACAAAATAAGATTTCACCCTCTGGAAGCAGGAAATAAAGCTGGTTCACCCCCAAAACCAAGTGATGAATCATGGCACACCCCACCAGGCATGTCATGAAATGGTGGATCACCACATGAATCACCCTATGAACATATCAAAAAATTCCATGACCAATGATAATGCGTTGAATTTATCTAGTGTCTCATCCAAATTCATAATCTTGAATTTTCACATAACCATATAATTCATACTTAATAGATTTTATGTGCTCAACTGCCACCCCAAATGTCTAATAGTTGATAACCAAGACAAGGACCCTTATATCATAAGGATCACCCATCATTGGACTATAGTTCTCTCCCTAACATACAACTTTCTATACACTGCTCTGTGAGTGAAACCCCAAGGACGTCCTTTATCTAACCCGAAATTCATTTTGGTAGTTAGGTGTATATCCAATTCTCTCTCAACATACATAGGAATATTTCATGATATAGGGCATGATAAACTCTAGATTATAAGTACACTAAGACTCTTTTTATTATTACCATCACAAATTATCCATTTTTGAAGTCACTTATACTATAGGGAAAAGTCAAACTCAATCAAAGGTCTTGGGCCTCCGTTACCACAAGCATTTCATTAGATCCCAACCTCCTCAATTTATGAGGGTCTTGTTCTCTAAAACTTACTAATGCCTCGTGATTCTCTTAAAAGTACTTATGAATGTGAGTTTTTTGAGGCATAACCACCTACACAATACCCAAGTTCCACAATAAAGACCAGAATGATTACTAAAGGAAACACAATCAATCCCTTATACTGATCCAAACCATCAGTCTCACCATAATCAATGCTCATAAACTTGATTTATCTAAAAATAATAGGCATTTAATCCCAACACACCCATTCACATATCACAGTGGAATCATAGATATCCAGCACATTCCTGCCATCTTGGAAAGACATGAATCCCTAGGTTACAAACTTTTCAACAACCCTTTATTGATCTTGACTCATAATCCATAAGTCAGTCATTATCAGAACCAGGCTCAAACACCCATTCAAGAAGCTAACCATGCCACTTGTAATTTTTCCATTTTAGGATTGAGGCATTCTTGACATTCCCATACAACAACCTTACATTTTTCATGATTCAATTCCAACAATATGACCACCTGTCACCTCTTTCACCATTCATAGAACATGATAATGTGCTTATGATATTACCATCATTAACTCGCCCATACGAGGTCAACATGGATAGGCATATGAATGATCATGTCCATAAAACCAACCTTGAATCCAACCAAAAGCACTCAAGGTTATCCATTTAAAAGAAACCAAGGAATAACCATGCATTTTATAGAGTCTCAATAGCACATAAAATTAATCAATTTTTCAAAACCATCACATCTACATTGTAGGGGTAATTCCTCCAATAGGTCACAACCAATCCAACGGAACACCAAATCACTAAATTTTTAGTCACAACTAAGGACCTATAGGTCTTGTACCTAGGCCTAATAGTCATGTCTCTATAAATACACTAGGTTTAACCACCTAGTCTATAGGTCAACCTCACAAAAGTTCATAACTCACAGGCTTAAATAACACTCCCTCCCCAATGTTACATGACATAAAAATATCAAAACATCTATATATAGTGTATCAAAAACAAAAAAACAAATCAAAAAAAATCCAAATCAATAACCCACAACTAGGTCAACCATCCTCTCCAATAATTTTCACATCAGACAGCTCCCTAGATGACTAATCTAGGCAGCTGAACCCAAACAAGGACACCCAAAAGGGCCCAAATCATAGACACTACGTTCCATACTGACCTTATTATGGTCCCTGTACCTCATGTACATGAGGAATAAGTCATCATACTCACCATAAATCATATCAACATAGTTCCACCTGATATTTTATAAAAATAAATACATATAAAAGTTAGACGAGCTGAGTATCATTCCACTAAATACTGATACTTTAAAATATCATATGAGTAGTTGTAGACACTTTATGAAATTATTAATCTATCATTAGTGAAATCAACCACTATTAGGCCTATATTTCATGATAATCCTAAATGCTTGATATGATGCATGAGACACATCTTGCCTCTATAGTTCGAGGGTCGAAATCAACTCACTGGACTCTTTACAATGGGCCAAAAGATAGATGTCCAACATAAATCAAAACATTGAAACCACATGTGTGTCACCTAAGGAGAATATAAAATAAAATTATAACAGATTAAATCAGAATATAATCCCATACCATGGTAACCTAGAACTCCTACTAAAATAGGTGTTATTGATGCACCATCTCAGTGTTTATCACAGTCTCCGACACATTATTTATGACAAACCTTTTCTTTATTAAACATTAATTTATGATTTATTACATAATATTACACATAATAAAACCCAAAACATTGTGAAGTATAGTTTATTTGGGAATTAGGTACATTAAAAAACATCTTAAAAAATAGAATACATCATATTTATTAAAAAAATCATTAACATGATCATATTATTCTTTCATACTTAAAACTGCATGGGATAACATACAGACATACATAAGAAATGGGTGATCTATAAAACCTAGTATGGGAATAAACATGGAATAACATAAATAAATTATTCAATTTTATAAAATATTAATAAAATTTGGTCATAAAATGGGCGAGGATCATAAACATGAACAATGAGGCATGATATAACATGATAACATAGGGCAACATGGGAAATGTGGAAACAACTTAAAACATGGAATCATAAACATAGGTCAAGGATAAATGATAAGAAATCATGATATAAAAAGTATCATGATGTATTAGGTTCACTACCTAATCCCTTTCAAGACACCTCTTGAGACTAAATCATTACCCAATGCATTAGAGTTCTATATAATTCCAGGTGCACCCCATCACTTTCATTTCATTCACATGCATAAGTGTGCCACATAGATAATAAAACATGGAATAATTTATCATCAAATTTTATTCCATGATCAATTAATTTTGAATATATAAATGTTAGTACCAAATAAAATAATTATAAGTTCATAAATTTGAACACCCATGATAGGAAATGGTACAGATATTCACTACACAATTGTTTTGTCATGGAAACTTGCAGTGAAATTTCGGTAGCATAACAAGGGAATATAAATGTTCATTGGTGGGATTAATGAGAGTTAAAAGGGTGCATAATCTTTTAGAAATAAAATGGAAATTAATGGGGATATTTAATAACATATACCAACACGAAAAAATGTAAATTAATAGGCATAACAGAAAATAGAAGCTTGGATAAAAAGAAGAGAGGGATATCCCTTACTAAATTTTAGAATGGTAACAACTTAAGTAAATGATATAATGAGAGGGTATAAATGGTATATCATTATTATATAATAAATTTAAAATTATAGTTATAATTATAAGGACATTAAAACCTAAAAAAATGAGATTCAAAATCCTACTTTCAAAGAATGTTCTTGAATCGAAATGAGGAGAGTGAAATCTCTTACTAAATTACCTCATTATAATGGGTGTACATTAACGTTCATGTGAGGTCTTAATGAGAGCTAAATGGGGATACCATAATTTATAAATCAAATAGAAATTAATGGGGGGTGTGTAAGAACATATCCCAACCTGAAAAAAGATAAATTAATAGGTATAACATAAAATAGGTTCTTGATTAAAAATAAGAGAGAGAGATCCCTCACCTTGAGAGTGAGGTTTCAAAAGATTGAGAGGATCTTATTGAGAGATTAGGGGAACCTTGAGAGGACTCTAGAAAGAGTAGGGTATATTAAAGACACGATCCATGGTTTTTTATTTAATATAAATGGGATCTTGGGTGAGTTTATATATAGAAAGAGGGGAGTTCTTAATTATTTCTCAAACTTAGGTTTTGGACTCCATATAATAAAGTAACAAAAAAAACATTCACATAGTTTATTCCCATGATTTCTTCCAAATATAGGTAATTTTATTTATTTTATAATTCCAAGGGATTAACATATTAAAACATTACCCTTGTTGGTGAGGAAGTGAATCATGTCCTTAAAGAAATGATTTTAAAACCTTAAAATACATTATTGGTTTTGAAGGATTCATAAAGGCTTTATAAAATTAATAAAATAAATTTAAAATCAAATTATTTTAAAAAGTAAACATATATTTTCTAATGGATACCATTTATATTATTTATTAAATCATTTTGGGTAATTATGATGTCATAATACTCACCGTATATTTATACCATATTTAATTCTTACTCACAAATTGGACAGTCTCAAAAAATTATGAAAAATAAACTTTTGGATAATTTTTACATTATTATTCCAAAAATAAAATTTATTTTAACCAAATAATTTTATAAATATGTGAATTTTAAATTTTAAAATAGAATAGACATTTATTGAGAAATTCTTTGTTTTTGATAATAGTAGTTTTCAAACCCTTTTAAAAATTAAATTAGACTTCATAAAAAATATATGATAATTTATATATAATAAAAATTATTTAATAATAATATATTATTAAAATATTATTTATTTCAAAAATACATTAATTAATCAAAATAAACACCTTAATTGAATTCTAATATTATCGAAATATACAAGTTGTGTATAAATATAACAAAATCAAAATCATTTATAAAGTATAAATAATAAGAAGTAAATAAAAAAATTATTCTATTTAAATATAATATAAATATAAATATTGTTATGTTCCTGATACATATACCTTTATTACACTGGAAAAATCCCTAAGGGTATGGTGCGCGATAGTGACACTTTCATGGGGTGGTTCAACATACATGGTTTTATTAGGATCTCAATGAGCTTGAACTTCTCCTGTAAATGTTTCCATCATGATTTAGTTATTATATCTCATATTGGGTTTGATCAAGGTAAAAGACCAGTGATGTTATCTCCCTTGGAATATCTGATAAATGGGCTACAAAGGTTATTATCCTACCAGTTGAGGTTGCCACTTCCTTTTTCTATGCCAATTGGATTTTTCAAAACCCTATATTTATACTAATAATATAATTACTGTTCAACAGATATATTATCCATGGTAATGATTATTAATGGTATTTTAAATCTGACAAGATATAATAAAACCAAATAATTTCATTTGTTTTAAATAACCATAATACATAATAATACATTTAATTCAACCAAAAAGGGAATGTTACTATAATAGTTTTTTTCGTTAAAATATTCACCCCTTCAAAAATTCCACCCTAAAAATTTTCATTTCACACACTAAAAAAGACATGGGTAACTCGATTTTATCACCTCCTCCAGTTCCCTTGTTTCTTATTCAAACTTGTGGTTTCTCTATTTCACTTTGACCAGGTTCATTGTATTATTTTGTAGAACGTTTTCTATACGATCTAAGATCTCCACCAACTACTCGTCATATACAAGATCATTCTCCAATGGTAACACCCCTAGATTTATTAGATATGAGGGGTTTGGTACATACCTCATCGATATGGATGCATAGAATACATCATTTACTTGAGATAGGTTAGATGGGAGTGATAGATGATAGACCATCTCTCTGATGAGATCAAGGATCTCAAAGGGACCGATGTTTCTAGGACTAAGCTTTCCCTTCTCCCGAAATTTCACGACTTTATTCCATGGATATATATATATGAATACCTTATCTCAAACCTCAATATTTATTCCTTGTCAAAATTTTCAACATAGATCTTTTGTCAAATCCGAGTATCCATGATTTTCTATTGAATAGTCTTGACCTTTTCCACCATTTCCTAAACCGTTTTAGAACCTAATAGTTAACATTCCCCATCTTCATCCCAACATACATGTGTTATTCACCTCTTCCCAGAAAGGGCTTCATAGTGATCCATTTGGATGCTGGAGTGGAAACTATTGTTGTATGAGAACTTGTCCAGGGTAATATGTTTATCCCATCCTCCTTTCAAGTCAATTAAGCATGATCTCAACATATCCTCAAGGGTTTAGATAGTCCACTCATATTGGCCATCAGTTTGAGGGTGATAAGTCATTATGAAGTTCAACTCAGTATTTATAGTATGTTGTAGACTCTTCTAGAACATGTTGGTAAATATTAGGCCTCAATTATATACTATCAATAGTGGTGTTCCATGCAACCTCACCACTTCTTTAATGTTTATCCTTGAAATTTGATCAAGTTATAAGTCCTCTTGAATTTTAATGTAGTGAGATGTTTTTGTTAAATGATCCACCACAACCCATATAGAATTATTTCTTCTTGATGTATTTGGAAGACCAGGGACAATGTCCATGGTGATGTTTTACCATTTCCATGTAGATTTCTATAATGATTGCATCATCCCATTGGATTTTTTCTTATAATCCTTCACTTATTTTCTTAAAATAAATATTAATGTATATTCCATGATCTCCTTCTTCATATTTTCCCACCAATAGCTCTCTCATAGATCTCGATATATCTTTATGCTTCTAGGATGGATATAGAAGGTAGAGCTTTGCACATTATCCAACAACTCCATCTTTAACTTAGGATTTGATGGTACACATAGTCGTGACTCAAATCTCACAACTCCTTCTTCATTAACATTGAACTACAAGTATTTCCCTTTTCTTATAGATTCTACTTTCATATGAATTTTTACATCACCTCTTTTCAAATATTTTAAACTCTCAAAAAGGGATGTTTGATTAACCATTTGGGAAAGGATTAATTATGTTTCTTCCTTTATCATTCTGATTCCCATCATTTTCAAGTATATGAGTTTAAAATCCTTCTCAATTCTCATTAATGATAAAATTGTTGGATATTTTCTACTTAGAACATTTTACACTTTATTATCTTTACCAGGATGGTTGTGGATTGAGAATTCATAATCCTTGATCAGCTCTAACCATCTTTATTATCATGTAATCATATTTTTTATGATAATATATACTTGAGGATCTTATAATCTATATATATTTAACACTTCTACACAAATAAATAATGACACCATATTTTCAAAGAAAAGATCACCACATCTAACACTAGATCATCTGTTTGGTAGTTCTATTCACGAAGATTCAATTGTCTTAAATTATAGGTGGTCACTTTATTATTCTACATTAATACACATCCCAATACCTTCTTTGAAGGATCATTTTATATGATGAAATGTTCCCCACTTGTGGGTAGTATAAGTAAAGGTGTAGTGATAATTATCTTTTTTTAACTCTTTGAATCTATATTAACAAATTTTTTTAAAAAAATTGACTCCCTTCAGAGTTATCTTGTTTATAGGGTTTGATAATAATGAGAAATCTATCACAAATCAATAATAGTACCCAGCAAATGAAAGGAAACTATGGATTTCTATCACAAATGTTGGAACCATCCATCCTTCAATTACTTATGTATTTCAAGGGTCTATAGATATCCCATTTCTTGTGATAATATTCCCCAAGAATGATACTTCCTTCAACCATAAATAATTTTTTTTACTTTTCATAAAACATCTCCTTTCATAAGGTCTTTAGCACATTGCTCATTTGCTCCCCATGATTATCATTTATTTTGGTGTATATTATAATATCGTTTATAAAGACTACAAATTATTTTTTCAAATCAATCTCTGAAGACTCAATTCACCATGTCCATGAATAGTTCTAGATAATTTTTGAGTCTGATTGAAATTACTATGAACTCATAGAGCTCGTACCTTGTTTGGAAAGCAGTCTTGTGGATATCCTCCTTTTTCACCCCAACAGGGTGGTACCCTAACCATATATTCTCCTTGGATAAGTATTATTCTCCATGTATCTGATTTAATAAGTCATAAATTCATGTAATATGATACTTTTTATTTATCGAGTTCTTTTTGAGATTACAATAATCAATGAAAAGTCACATTGAACCATCCTTCTTCTCAAAGAAGAGGATTGGTGCACCCCATGGTGAAGCACTTGGGAGAATACAACCTTTATCTAGATTCTTCTATAGTTTTTTCTTCAACTCCTCATGTTATACAATATTCATTCTATATGTAGTCTTGGATAATGGTAATTCCCCAAGTATAATCTTGTTTGAAAATTAAACCTCTTGGCTAGAAGGAAGACCATGAAATTCTTTGGGAAACACTTCAGCGCATTCCATCACAATGGGCATGTATTGAAGGATGATCCTTTCCTTAGAATCAATCATTTGAGTTAGATATTATTTCTCTTAGAGAAATAATACCCATTCTTGAGATATTGGTGCAAAAGAAGATTCATCTTAATCCTTGAACTTTTAATGAATATGAGGATGATTTACTACACGGGGAGTGATTTCCTTATTATGGCAATTTATATTGGATATATATTTGTAAATCCAATACATACATATAATTTCATGAAATTAAACTAATGAAAAATAGATATTATTTTCAATAATAAAATTTTCACAAAACTCAAACATGTGATACATAATCATAGAGGTTTTCCCAAGTGATACAGAATCATTTTAGGTGGTGACTCGATGTTATTAGAAAACATACAACATATGCTAATAGGGAATGAATTAAAATTCAACATGACATACAATAAAATAAAGTAAATGTTTCATGTACTTCAGTCATCGTGATCCATCTTAGCATATGAATTGGCTTGTTCCCTCGATCTTGGAGATTGTTGATGCTCATGATGCTTGTCATCCTTCATCATTGATCACTGTCTTGGATAATTCTAAACTTCTCAACAATTATAACATAGAACTGTATATTGTGTCATAGATTGATCTTTGTTTCAACCCATCACATTATCCATTTTTTCATGGAAATTGGATACTTTATGATATATCGTTTTACACATAATACATCTCCCTGTCACTTTGTGAAATTTACCTTAGTGCCTCCTTCCACACTTTTTTCACAAAGAAAATTAGGTCTTCTTTACCTTGAAATTTTTATCATATGAAATTATTTGATATTTCATCATCATCAAGATTTAAATATTTAGGAATTAAAATAAGTACAAGTTTTTAATTGTGATTTTTATAGTCGGTTTTGTATAATCACAATATATCATACTTGATCTCCCATCTAGTTGAGAATGAAATTTGGCCATTCATCACATTGTCCTTTACATTGGTTGTTTACTAGGTTCCCCAAATTTCCTTATATTGTATAGAATAAAGGGAAAATTAAGGACGGGTATTTTTAAACTATTAAACACATAAAAGGGAAGCCAATAAAATTTAAGGGATAACTTATAAATGAAATATATTTCTAAAACATATGTATTTCTAGGATTCAATCTATGTTATCAATGATCAATTTCCTAAAATATATACTTATGAGAATATTTTTGTGTCACCTTAATAATGTTTCATAATGAGCATGTGAATTTACTAAATAATATCCCCTGATAGTGTCAACACATGTGTGCAGTAAGGCCCATTGTTATGCACCAGTCCCCTGTCAAGTCTATCTCAATGTAGTGTTTTTGGGGATTTACCACTATGTACATATGTTCTATATCATCATCTACTTATAGTATCTAGGCATACAATTCTAAAATTTAGGGATGTATTCTTATGTTTAGTCTTATCTCTAAGTCTTTTCTAGAGTTTTATAATCTTAATCCAAGAAATAAATAAACATTCCTTTGATACCAAATGCAACAACCCTTCCGTTTATTATACTTTAATTAATAATATATTGTATAAGATTACACATAATAAAACTTGAAAGATCAATAATTATAGTTTCTTTGGGAATTAGGTATATTAAATAACAAATTAAAATAGGGAATGTGTTATCTTTATTGAAAACTTCCTTAAAATTCTCATATTATTACTTCATACCTAAAACTTCATGGGATACCATAGGGACATACATTAGAAAAGCGCGTGATATAAATCTAAATAAGAGAATAAAAATGGAATATCACAAAGAAATTAATACATGTTAGACAATAATAATAATAATGGGTCATAAAAGGGGTGTGAATCATAAACATGAACAATGAGGCATTATATAGAAAGATAACTTAAAGGCAACATGGGAAATGTGTAAACAACTTAAAACATGGAATCATAAACACAGGTTAAAGATAAATTCCAAGAAATCATGATTGAAAAAGTCTAATTATGGATTGGGTTCACTTACTAATCCATTTCATGACTTCTCTTGAGACTAAAATATTACCCATTGCATTAGAGTGATATATAATTTTGGGTGCACCCATCACTTTCATTTAATTTACATGAATAAGTGTGCCGCATAGAACATAAAACATGGAATCATTTATCATCACATTTTATTCCATGATCATGGAATTTTTAATGAATAAATTTAAGTCACTAATTAATGAATTATAGGAGAACAAATTAGAACACCCATGATTAGAAATGGGTATGGGTACTCACTACACATTTTTTTGTCATGGAAAATCATGATGAAATTCTAGCAGCATAACAAGGGTGTATAAATGTTCATGGGTGGAATTAATGAGATTGAAAGGGTTATATAACCATTTATACATCAAATTGTATGTAAGGGAGATATTTAAAAACATATCCAAACATGGGAAATTGGAAATTAAGAGGCATAACATAAAATAGGTGGTTGAATAATAAGAAGAGATGAAGATCTCTTACTAAATTTCTGTATAGTAACAACTAAGGTAAATGCTATAATTATATGAGATAAATGGTAAATAATTTTTAAATAATAAATTTTATAATATAGGGATCATTATAAGTAAATTAAAGAATAACCAATTTAGATTCAAAAGGCTGATTACAAATAAGGTGCTTGAATGGAAATGAGGAGACTGAAATCTCTTACTAAAAGTTGGCATAATGATAGGTGTACATAAAGGTTTATGAGAGATATTAATGAGAGTGAAATTGAAATATAATAATTTATAAATAAAATTTATATTAATGGGGATATGGAAGAACATATCCAAATATAAACAAATAGAAATTAATAGACATAACTTAAAATAGGTTCTTGAATAAAAAGAAGAGAGGGAGATGCATTTCCTTGAGAGTGTGATTCCAAAAGCTGAGAAATAGATTTTTGAGAGCTTGGGGTAACCATGGGAGGAAAATATAGAGGTTAGGGAATATTAATTACCTTATCAAAGGTTTTTTAGTTAATAAAAATGAGTTCTTGGGTGGGTCTATATAGGAAAAGAGAGGGGAGTTCATTATTATTTCAAAAAAACATTGGTTTTGAACTATATATAATAATGTAACCAAAACCACAAAACTTACCATGAGTTTTTCCCATGGTTTCTTCCCAATTGGGGTGTTTTTAATAATTTTATAAGGAAAATGGATGAAATTATTAAAATATTAACCTTACTGATTTGGATGTGAGTCATTTCCTTAACAAACTGATTTTAAAACATTAAAATATATTATTGGTTTTGGTGGATTCATAAGGGATTTATAAAATTAATAAAATAAACAATAAATGGAATTATTTTAAATTTTGAACATATATTTGGTATTTTATACCATTTATTGTATTTATTACATCAATTTTGGGTCATTATGATGTCATAATACACACTATATATTTATACCATATTTAATTTTTACCTAAAAATTTAACTATCTCAAAATATTATAGAAAAATAACTATTGGATAATTTTAAAATTATTATTACAAAAAAAATATTTATTTTAGCCAAATAATTATAATTATATATATATATATTTGAATTTTCAATTTTAAAACAGAATCAACATTTATTGATAAATGTTGGGTTTTTAACAATAACATTTTTGAAACCCTTATAAAAATTACATTTGAATTAACAAAAAATATATGATTATTTATATATAATAAAAATTATTTAATAATAATATTTTATTAAGATATTATTTATTTCAAAACCCCATTACTCGTCAAAAATAAATTTCTTAGTTGAATTTGAATATTACCCAAAAATTCAATTTGTGTTTAAACTATAGAAAATCAAAATCATTTATAATGTAGAAAAATAAGAAGTAAATATAACCATTATTCTAATAAAAATATAATATACATATTCATATTATTATGGTCTTGATACATATCTATTTATTACACTGACAAACACCTTAAGGGTAAGGTGAGCGGCAGTGATACTTTCATGGGGTGGTTCGACATACATGGTTTGGGTCATGATCTTGATGAGCTTGAAATTCTCTCATAAACAGTTTCTCTCATACTTTAGTTTTTGGATTTCATCTTAGTATTTGTTAAATGAAAATATTAGTGATGCTATATCCCTTGGAAGCTCCAATAAATGGGATTTTTAGGGAATGATCCTACTGGTTGAGGTCATCACTTTCTTTGTCTATGTCAATTTGGTTTTTTCAAAATCTTATATTTATACTAACTATATGATTATTATTCAATGACTATATTATCAATAATAATGATTCTTAATGTTCTTTTAAATCTGATATGTTATAATAAAACCAAACAAGTGCTTGTGTTTTCTGTAACCCTAATATATTATAATATATATAATTCAACCACAAAGATAATTTTGTTATAATTGTTTCGGTCATTACATTAATAAATAACCATTCTACCAGATCCAAAAACTGTAATAAAAAGAAAAAATTATTCTATGTTACCACGTTTTAATATCCCACCCCACCACTCTATATAATCAGTGGCCAAACTAGTTCACCACATGAACTCAGGCATGCCTCCCAGTATGCTAGAGGATATATACTAGAAATAGGGGTTTAATATGGTATGATGGGGGATAATATATCCCTTATATCAATGTGCATAATAACTAATGAATCACTAAACAACAAACATGTAAATAAATAATCAGAGTAATCATAAATGAATAAACATCAGTAAGAATACATGAAATGCAGTAAAGTCCCAAACAACTATGTCATACAAACCCAAACCACCCACTGGACTAGTCACATATTCATAACAAAATAAAAGAAAATAAAAAAAAGGGTCTCCATGACATCTTTGAGTCAAACCTCATCCAATCTTCTAAAACCATCTGATTAATCCTACTCGACCGTGCTATCTTGAGCCACATCCCAAACCATTTTCAAAATAATATGTAAGATTTTCTTGAATACCCAAGTGCATTGGAAAACCAAGAAAGGTGTGAGTAAAACTAAGTAGGTCACCACCAATAGTGTCTAAACAAACCCAATCTATGTATATAGTTCATATAGTAAGGTGATAAATTGGGCCACTAATTTAATAAATTAATATTATATATAAAATATAATAACTCGCTGACCCTTGAGTTCACAGTTGACACCCAATATCAGGAAAACCTTCTTTGGAACATTTTTGGAGACCTTAGTGCATGTCACCAAACCAAGCTCACATAATCTTAACTAACCTTCTTTGGAATGATGTTAGATGTATCTATCAAATTATGGATCCTCCTGTATCAAGATGGGTCACCACAAGTCGATGAAAGATTATTCTACCGAGGATGAATCGCTCCTCATGTATCATGATCAATTAGTCTAAGCCCACAAACTAATAAGTATCTCAAGAATCTCCCCCTCAAGAATCAAATATGACATAATCCTTTCCCTAATGCATCGTGAAAGCGTTTCTATGCCTCAAGCGATCTTTACCAAGCATATAACCCTCATGGGGTACATTATCATTCATCTAACCCTTATGTGGTCTTCAATCATGCACCCGACCCTCAAGAACCAATATAAACGAGGATCTATAACAATATATAAACTCAAAATTTTATGTAACATCTCACCCTCAGACATAAATCATAGCAGAGTTATGTCTAAAACAAATTCTAAGCAAGTAATTTACATGAGCAAGCACCAAGTATACCAAACATATCATCACAAGCCATGCCGATTAATTAATATAATTAACATTTGTCTAACTATTTACAATCCATAAATCTAGGTTCCCAATTTTCATAATAATTGGAACTAATCCCATACATTTATCATTTTTCCCAAAAGCTGTTTACATGAAAATTAACTTATTTTAGTCCATGTGATTCTATTCCAAGCAATCACCTCAATTCCCATGTTATACCAAGTAGGTAATCATAACTAGTTATAAATTAACAAATAAAGAATCAAATTACACCAAGTTACCAATTTACATGAAAATTATAGTTATTAACACTTGAAATATCATTTAAGCACAAATACCATTACACATATCAGAATATCCATTTTTCATTAAGACTTTATACAAATTAAAAATTACATGTCGAATTACCACTTTTAATTGAGTTTATTTTTTCTCATGATATTGAATAGAATAACCATAACCAACATCCATTTAATCAAGGGGATCTAGGTTTATCTTTCTCAAATTCCAACCAAGTGTCAAGGGTTGTCACACCCCTTGGTTGGACACAAGTCTAAGTCTCAAGGACATGGTCTCTATGGGGTCAATGGGAGGTCTAAACATATGATTTCTCATCAAGGAATCAGTTACAAATTTCATTTGATCTCACACATGAAGTTTGGATACCATCTCATATATTTCTTATACTAGTAAAAAATGAAATAGAAAAAGGGATTTGTTCTAGACCACCTACCTTTTACCAAGGCTTTTCCGCTTTGACGCCAAGGGATGACAACATCTAGCAAGGCACGACAAGATTATCAAACCTCATCCATGACTAACATGAACCATTTTAATGATTCTATTACCTCAATCATTCCAAGAAACAACAATTAATTAATTATATTAATTTATAATTAATTAATTAATTAAATTCAAACATGGTATATTTCCTGTTAACTCATCGGGAATTTCATTATTCCAAAACTATTAGAAATAGGGTGTGTTATACTATCAATGCATCCATGGATTTATGCTGCATGAAAACCCTAATTAATTTTACCAAAAAAATAACTGATAAAATAAATTTAGGGAAAAACCCATTAGGAAAATCAAAATGGAGGCATGCCTCAATGGATTGACACATGAATGCAAGTAGACTTCATATTGGGAACCCCCTATTTTTAATCTACAATGTATCTTTGATAAAAACCACTAATTTTACCATATTCTAATGAAATCAAAATTTTACCTAAAACAGTCATGTATAGATTGATTGGTAATAAGGGAGAAACAACGTAGACGTAGGAATACTTTACCCATCAACGATGTTGAATTGCACCCCTGATCGCCATGAGCAGTGGAGAATCAATTAAGATAAGGTTCGATTGAGACCCACTTTTCATGTCCCATTCCTTTAAAAGAAACTATGGGTTTAGTCCCTTGCTAAAATAAGAAGGCCAGAAAACATTCACTATGTCAAACATGGATTCACAATGTGAATTTTTTGGGTTAGACCCTAATCACCCTTTTTAAATCCTAAGACTCTTAGGCCTCACCTCACAAACCCTTTTTATGTTTTAAATTCCATATTTACAATATAAACTAGTTTCTACAACCTTTTTCTAGTCTGATCTACCCATTCCTCCCTTGGTTCTTGCTCGAGCCATTGATATTTCCACTAGAATTTAAAACACGTCCAAAAGAATCAAGTTTGGACATTCAAACCCTCATAACCACGTTACGATTTAAATAATTAAAAATAGCACGTCTGTCGATGGTGAGGAATTCAAACTCATGCTAAAATTCCCAACCATATAGACTTTGGTTTATAACATGAAAAATTTCTTACAAATAATAAGGAGTTTTGAGAAAATAACATGGTTCATTATTTAGAATGTCATTTTCATTTTTCAATACCAAATAAATATAAAATAAAAAAACTTATTGGAGCTGTTAAAATGCACGATGATGGATCATGCATATGAGATCAACGTGAGTAGTGTGCTTCCTGATCGAGCCCACTTAAATTTGTAAAATAATGGGAAAAAATCATCCTTATGATTTGTATAATCATTCCACTTTTTTTTAAAAAAAAATTCTATGTTGTTTAAATCTTCAATTTTATATTTTTTTAAAAGATCACTAATTTTGTGATGATTTTTTTTAAAATATCACTAATTCAACAATGTTTTTTAAAAACCTGTTAAGTTTAGTCATTTTTTGGTAATAGGTATAGAATAAAAAATTTACCATGTTTTAAATAAATATATCTCAAAAAGATTTATTAAATGTATATTTTATTATAGTGTAGTGTTGGCCCATGAGTTTTGGGTTGTAATTTAGGATGGCTATCCTCCCTTCGTGGATACCATTAATTTTATGGATTGATAGAGTTATATCTATATTAAAAACTTTTATTTTTCCTTCCAACTTGAATAGGAATGGTGGAAATGTTTTGGGAAAGGGTTGTTAGGTCCAAGGGGTTTACATCTGATAAAACTATCGGATGCAGCTCCACAAAAATTTATGCAAGTAAAAACAATATTTTGGAATGAACCCATGCACCAATTCTCAAAACATTAAAAATGAACTGATCCTGAATTACTATGCTACTACACCCTCCTTTCAGACAATGGGAAAAAGATAAAAATATATAATCTCCATTAGGATAATGAAAACAAGATCAGTGGACACAATGAAGAATGAAACACAAGACAATGAAAAACATAAGAGATTACATGGACATTACATGTCCTAATGCATTGAAAAAATGTCAATTTACTTTTATTCAGAGAAACAAAGGATTATTACAATTCTTTGAACATAAAAATTACAAGTGATCAACCCTACTTAAATAGGATTGCCCAATCGACACTTTAGGTTGATGTAATCATTTTATTTATATAGAATGAGATCCATCTCAACTGATCTTCTCAAATGATCCTCCATTCAGTCAACTATGTCAATTTACCCAACATTCCCTTCTACTGAACAGTGTTAGCTTCCATAGATATTGTAATTCCTTAGTTTTTTCTACACTCATCCAACTATAATTTTACGATGGATTGAATTCTGGTAACACCTTCTAGTTTAGAATCATGTCCACCAAACTTTTGGTCATCCAGACTTTGCTAGTACTATTCCACTATCCCTTCAAGTATTATAAATTTAGCCTCAAAATTTTTTTCCTTTCTTTTGTTTAGTTTGGTTTTCCTGAAAATAGTTCCCAAAATTCGACCATAGATCAATAATCTCCCACATTGAAATCATATTTATAGGCTTTACAACTGAGCCCCCCCTTCAACATTGAAAAAGCACCATTTGTTCTCTGAACTTACATAAAGAAAAACATGGTTTCCCCCACATATTTAAATCATCCTAGTTTAATTGAGGCACATAATCTTCTCAAGATATCCTAAGTAACCACATTCATCACCATGTCTATTAGATTACAAGCTCCTTAAATCTTATACAAGTCACTATCCATGTCCTCCAATAGATTCAAGATTAGGTGAAAACTAAAGTGAATGTGATTCATTTGAGAATGAAAAGTTAGATTATTTCAAAAGTGAGTTTAACTTTGTGATTATTTAAAATAAATACACTCATATTCTATTGTTGTGAGAGTAAAAATTGGTTATTTTTTTTGAAAATCCAACTCATTATTGTTTTACCAAATCTATACATGTATCTGTATATGCAATTCCATGAATCAGAATATTCCCCAATGTTTGAATATGAAAATCCTTACGAAGGATCATCCATTCTAAAGAAATGTTTCATACTTACAAAAACCTTCAAGTACCAAATAATCCATTTCTCCGACTCTGATTGTTCCCTTTCAGGGTTTGAAATGTATCTACTGATGATGCCCACTACCCATGTAATTTCAGGGTGACTAAAAACCATGACATACATCAAAATTCTAACAAATTATGTATATGATACTGTTACACCCTACCCATCCTCGCGATCTTGAGAAGAAGAAAAATTCCATAGGCCTTAGTTGAAATCTCCAAGACACAAAAGGTAGGAAATAAGTGCTAAGGTGTTAAGAGAACATTGAGGAACAATTTTCATTAATAACCCACACAACCTATCGAGAAATATACCACATCCAAAAAAACTAAATGATTCATTAACAAAAAATCACATAACCCAATAAAATACCAATACATGAACAAAAATACGGGTACAAAATAAAATAAATAAAGGTACAAGGATATGAATCCAAATAGAAAGACATCAGCACCAAAGTGGTACCATCCTAGAGCAAGAGACATACACTACCCATCTTGATCTTAAGAAATCAAACCATGATGTTAAGGATCACCACTAGAGAAGTACAAAACATAACCCTTCCCAGTATCTTGGTAGATGAAATCTATAAATTCACCAAATTTCCCAATTAGGGGGTGAATATATCACTCAGTAGGATTTCCCCAATGACTTTTCAGCACATTTCACTAAGACAAGAAAAGGTTATCACATTTTATATAAAATATAAAAGAGTAGATAAATAGTTTATATCAAAACCATAAGAATCTTTCATGGAAAACATTAAATTAATCTTTTCAAATAATTTATTAGTATTTTGGGTAATAGTTCCAATTCCACACCCATGAACACACACAATTCATTCAACCATGGACCTCCATATACTTGCACGTGGTGAGTCACCATGTCCCCATGAAATCACTTGGAAACCCAATTTGAAAGTGGTACTTCTAATGATGATTTGTCCCTTATTTATATTTAATTTATGGTGGTACTTCCAACTATTACTCATCCCATATGAAAATGAACACACACCAACACCTTTATTCCAAATTTACAATAAAATATTTATTTAAACAAAATCTCATCTTAAAAAACCCACCCTTTTGAAATCACATCAAAAAAGGGTTGTCCAAATATTTCCCATGAGAGATTTTGAACAAGCATGAACACAGTTTAGAAAAGATCAATACAATAAGTTACAAAATAGTAGAGTGGGAGGGAAGACACCTACCTCGATTACATTTGCACAAAGTATCTTAATCAATTATATAGATCAACCTCTTCCTACCATTCCTCTATCAAAAACCATAAAGACACCATTATAAAAAATACAAACACACAGTCTCGGTCTTACCTAGCGATTTGGGGTTCCAAGAGAAACAATTCTAGTATATCCATGATGAGAAGGAGGAGACACTAACCATTTATTCTACAAATAGATGCTTAAATATTCATTGACAACAAATTTTGGATGTCGAAAATTTCTGGAAATCACCAAGGGAACCCTTGTATGTCATAAGGGAGAAGTGAATGTCGAATATAAAACATTACACCCACGGGCTGGGTAAAATTTTATGGGCCTGAAATATTCACGGTATGAAAGGGTTTCACATTGTGAAATTTTCAAGAGTCCACTTATGCTGGTATTTATGTCACTTAAGCTTATTTTTCAAGATTAATCGATTTAATGACATGAATGGTTTTCTTATCCTGTATGGCCCAGGTGAAACCATTCATGATTTGAAATATTTCATGAAATATTCCTTTTAAAATTTAAAAATGTGAAACCCTTTCACAACGTGAATGTTTTATGTAGAAATTTCCAACAACCAGGCCTTAAGGTTTCCTCCTCTTATACCAATGAACACTTTAGTTAAAAATTATAATGACTTCAAACATAAAAGAGAAAGCATAAAAAAATTAAATACCTCAAAATGGGGGTGCCAAATTCTCCCCACCATTGGGTTTTTCATACTCATGAAGCTGGAACAAATTAGTCTATTTCTCCCAAATAAAATTTTCTTTTTTCTATGTTTCCTCTTGAACCTAACCATGCTTCCATAATACTTTCAACAAGGAAATAGATCTCCTGAAAAGGGTATTTTATTACCTTTCCATAAACCATACTAGTACTTGGATAAATATCTCATGTGGATCAAGGGTATCATGACCCCAACCCATCACATGTCATGGATTGAGATGATACTTCTTTAGTTGAGAAACATGGAAGGCGTTATGAAAAAAGATGAATTTTAGGGGTAATTATAACTGGTACCCAACAATTCTAATGATTTATATAACCTATAATAGTCCCACATACCATTGAACTAATTTACCTTGTTTACCTAAGAGTTGATGTTCAATATTTGGTGACACCTTCAAGAAAATAAGGTTATTGACATCAAAAGATAATGGTTGATGATGATTATCTTTGTAAAACTACTATCTACTTTGATCCATTTCCATCCACTATCATATCATCTTAATTTTTTCTATAGTATTATGAATAAGTCTAGGACTATTCAAATATGTCTATCCTATTTCCACCCAACATAGAGGAGAATAACAAATCTAGCCATACAAAGCCTCAAACATTGGAATCCATAATGTCACCTGATAGCTGTTGTTATAGAATAATTTAACCGAAGGAATAAGATCCCCCCATAAACCACCAAAGTCCATGACACACACTATGAGTATATCTTCCATTGTCAGAATAGCATGTTATGACTGTCTATCTTCCCACAAATGATATATTATGAACATAGTCAATTGAATTCCAAGAGCATATTGTAACGATCTTCATAATCAAGAAGTGAAATAGGGTTCTCTATTAGATACAATTGAATCAATAACTCTATGTAATCTAACCACTCCTCATATATACATTTTTTTCAAGTCCTTAACCATGTAGGATTCCCTAATAGGGGTAATGTGTGATGAATTGGTATGTCTATCTACTTCTACCCATATAACATCATGTTTCCTTAACATTCTCAGAAATCCTATGAAAAAATATATTATAATATTATCCCACATTCATACTGGTATAGGCTTAGTCTATAGCATACAATCTATCCTTTTATTCTCTTCTTTTACCTATTGGAAAGTTAGGAATTTTATCACATAGTCTACAATATTACATTTCATACCAGCCCACCAAAAATGTGCCTTCATCGTCTTGTATGTTTTATGAACGCCTGAATGAACTGCCCATTTTGAATGGTGGTATTCCAAAATGATATTTTCCTAAAAATACTGAGTAATTATAATTATATTATGAAATAAAAACATAGAGTTTGGATATTTTGTCTCGTTATCAAAATTCTTCCCGCCATTTAGGTTTGACATGATGATGATACAATCAGAATATGCTATATGATATTCTTTTACCAAATTTATCAAGTCCAAAATAAGAATTACTGGAAATAAACCTACATGATAATCTTGTACAACACAATCTAAAATAAAATCAACAATCATGATCATCAACTACCATTGGTTACAAGATTCTCGTACCACTTCGTTGTATGATTTCTAACTCAATGAACCTGCAATAGATTTCTCTTTATTGTGTGTGTATACTAAGTTGAAATTGAACATATTGAGGTACTCCATCCATATTAGATGCCTCAATTTCAAGTCTTACTGAGAAAATATGTATTTAAAACTCTTATGGTTTGTGAAAATTATGAACTTTTATCCAAAGAGGTAATACATCCATCTTTTTAAGTCATGAAGAACCACATATAATTCCTAGTCATGTGTAAGATAATTATTCACATGGACTCACAACTTCCTCAAAACATGGGCCACCACATGATTTCCCTACATGAGTACACAACCAAGACTAGATTTAGACGCATCATAATATACCACAAAGCTGTTTTTGGGTTCTAAGAAGATTACGATGGGTTCTTGAGGTAAGAAAAGTCTTCAGTTCCAAAAATAATTTATGAAACTCATCATTATATATTAATGAAATAGATTTCCTTGTTATAGTAGTCATGGGAGAAGAAATCCATGAGAAATCCCAAATAACATAGTGATAATAGCCTATAAATCCCAGAAAACTGTGTACTTAAAAAACATTCTTTGGTGTCATATAAGAGACTACTTCTTATATTTTCTCAGGTTCAACTGATATTTCTTCTTTGGAAACGAAATGAATGAGGAAACAAACTCCTTGCATCTATAAGTCACACTTTGGAAATTTATCATACAAATGATGTTACCTCAACTTAAATTTCCAATTGCTTCTCATGATAATTCTAGTTTCAAGATTATACTAGAATATAATCAAAAAATAAAAGAAAAAGGAGTTGAGATACTAGTGGAAGATACGATTCATCACAACCATGAAAACTATGGATGCATTCATCATTGTAATGAACCAAACTTTTATTAATGAAAATTACTCTTGGTTTAATTAAATATATTGTTATGTAAAATGGATTTATAAAACATATTCCTTAACTTTGGTTTTATGTTTTTGGATTTTAAAATACCATTTATAATTTTCACCATTGCTAATGTAACTGTTGAACAGTGAATGCAAGATTAGTATAAACATAGGGCTTTAAAAATCCAATTTACTCAGAAAAAATAAGAGATTACCTCATCTAGTGGAATTTTTCCATACAAAGCCCATTTTTCATAGCTCATAAAGGAGGTGAAATCATTGGGATTTTCTATTGACCAAGCCCAAGATGAGGTTCAACACATTAATCTTGAATGGAACTACCTACAGGAGAAGTAAAAGTTAACAGAGATTACCACTCGAGCGATGTTATCCGAGCCACCCCAAGAGTTTGTCACCATTGTACACCTTACCCTTAGGTATTATGAGGGTGTTATAAGGGGTTATATAATAATACACTAGTACTATGATTATGTGTATTGTTTTTTTTATAAAGAATACACATTCATTTTATTATTGTTACTTTATAAATAGTTTTTGAAGCAAAAATAATATTTTTAGTTAATATTCAATTAAGAAATATATTTTGATGAATTAATTAAATTTTAAATTTAAAAATATTTTAATAAAATATTATTACTAAATAAATTTTTATTAAATTTAAATTATTGTATAGTTTTTATGTATACAATTGTAATTTTTAATAAAGTCTGAAAGCTATTTTTGTCAAAACACATGAATTTTTTATAAATGTTGGTATTTATTTTAAAATTGAAAAAATAACATATTTAGAAAATTATTTAGATAAAATTATTATTATTTTTGGTTCAGTACATTAAAATTATCCAATGGTGAATTTTTCATAATTTTCTGACACTGTCAAAGTTTTCGGTAAATATTTAATACCTTTTAAATATATAATGTGTTTTATTACATCATAGTGACCCAATATTGATGTAATAAAATAATATAAATGTGATTTTAGGACAATATATGTTTTAACATTAAAATAATTTTATTTCAGGTTTGTTTGATTTATTTTACAAAGCCTTAGTGAACCCATCAAGACTTATAAAACATTTTAACCTTTAAAATGATTTCCTAGATAGTGTGACTCACCTCCAAATAATAAAGACAAATATTTTAAGAGGATTTTCCATTTTACTTATAAAATAATTTTTTACAATCCTCTTTGGAAAAAACCATGGGAAAAACCATGGGATGGTTTGTGTTTTTGATTAGTTTAATGTGTAGTGTCCAAAACCAAAATAATAAAGAATTCTTTCCTTTTTTCTAGACCCTCCCAAGCTCCCACTTCCTCTTCACTAAAAAAATTTTAAGCTCAAAAAAAATATTCCCTAATATCTATATAATCCTCTCAGGTTTCCCCAATCTCCCAATAAGCCTCTCTCAATCCTCTCCCAAACCTTTGGGATCACACTTCCAAGTAAGGGATTTCTACCTCTCTCATTTTTATCCATGTTTATTTATGTTTCTATACCCTTGTATTTTTATTTAAATTTGTTGTGGTATTATTTAAAACCTTCCCTATAATTACATACTTATGTTTTAATGATGATATACACCTTTATATCTCATTAATGCCACCCATGTATACCCAATACAATGTAGAAATTCAATAAGGGATTTCTCTCTCCTCATTTACATTCAAGTAATTATTTTATATTATAAATCTAAATTCCATTTAATATGTTTGGACATGATTATATATTACCCCATTACTGTATATTTCATGTAAATATGATGAGACAACCATTTCTCTCTCAACAGCCATTTTTATGAATTCTTATGTCATGTCATTATGTTGCTGAAATTGCACTGTGATTTTCCAAGCTAAAGTCATTGTGTAGTGAATACCATGCCCATTTCCCTATAAAGGGTATTAAACATTATGAACATATACATATTGATCATATAGTTACATGTATTAATTCCACATTCCATTATTGTGTAATAAATGATGATGTTTAATGAATCCATGTTGTATGATCTATGTGGCACACTTATGCATGAAATGAAATGATTAAGAAAGGTGCACCCTAATAGTGATCCAATGCATTGGGTAGATATTAGTATCATGATACGTCAAGTGAAATGAGGGTTTACTAATAAAAATTCAGGTGAAATTAGGGTTTAATCATGCTCCATGTGTGATGATCCTTGGATCATGCTAGTATCATGTTAAATGTTGTTTTAAAATTTCCATGTAATGATAATCATTCTATATCATGCCTTTATGTTCATATTTCTCTTATGATCCATTGATATGAATTTTACCTAAAATTTACTATATTATTCATGTTATTCCTTGTTTACTCCATTAATAGGCTTTATATCTCACCCTTTTCTTATGCATGTCCTCATGTTATCCCATGCAATGCTAATTATGAAGAAATTTGTGTGGTCATGTAAAAGAGGTTTTTAATAAATATGCGAATTTAATGTTTTAATTTTTTATGTAATGTTACCAAGCCCCAAATCCACTAGAAATCTTGATATTATATGTTGTATTCATTGAAGAGTTTATGCAATAAATCATGTTTAAGTGTGGAATAAAGAGAAGGGTTGTTATAGTTGGTATCAGAGGATTGGTTAAGTTATTTTTGGGATTAGGATTAGAAAACACATGTGAAATCCTTAGGGTTAATACTAAGTATAATAAAAACATACTGAAATTTTGGTTAATATTGAGTAATTGGTTTATTAGGAAAATACAACCCTATCTAGATACGAGCAGGTAGAGGTGGCTCTGGCACAAATGCATCTAGGGGTAAAACCTGAAAACCCCGCTTTGAGATAGACTCGAACGAGAACTGGTGCACAACAACAGGCCTTTCTGCACTCTTGGTTATGAAACTATTGAGGGATATTCTTTGTTAAATTCACAAGCCTAGTATGAACCATTGTTAAGGGAATAAGAAACCCCCCTAAGAATATATGTTGGGAAGTAGATCATGGATAATCTAGATTTAATATTATAAATTCATAAGTTAAGTAAATAAAAGTAATTTATAAGTTACAAATTTTGGTATTTGGATTCCAATTTTATGTGTTATCCCTAACTTTCCTTTTATTCCAGCCAATGGACGGTAATAGGAGGACTCAGGCTATCAACCGATGCAAAGATCAATGTGACGACTGTTCTAATGAAATTCCCAATCTGATGAGAGTAGGAATAGAAAAATTTGTCTCGATACTATCATATTTAACTCATGTTTTGAATACAAACATGGTTCAAGAGGAAATTTCACCCCCACTAAGAAACAACAAGTCACAATCGAGATATTCATAAGACAAAGGCCTCCTACTTTTAATGGTTAATCTGATCCTTCAATCACTGAACAATGGATCAACTCTATTGAAAAGATTTTCTACATCCTTTAATGTTCCGAATAGGATAAGCTTATTTTGGATGCTTATCATATGGAGGGTGAGGTTGATAAATGGTGTAAATTGATAAAAAATATGAATCTTGAGGAAGAGATTGAGTTGTTGGAATGGAAGGATTTCTAGAAAATGTTTTTTGATAAATATTTTCTGTTCACCCTCAGACTTAAGATGGAAAGGGACTTCTTTTCCCTCAATAAAAAAGACAACGAACCCATCAGAGTATATGAGGATAACTTCACAAGGATTTCACAATATGACTCCAGCTTTGTCAATACCCCCGAATATAAGGTTGACTACTACTTTGGTGGGATAAAACCTAGCCTACAGAAATACCTAGCGATCCGTGACTTAAAGAGCTATAAGGAAATTGTTTGATGTGCCCTCAAGGTTGAAATGGAGATTGAAGAATTACTAGGTTATCATGGGGATAAGAAGCGAATGGTGGAATTTAATTCTGGTGGTTCGATGGATAAATCCAATGGTGCTAAGAAAATCCATCACCCCACTTTCCAAATGTGTGAAAAAAAGCACCCGAGAAATTTTCTGAAGGGTATAAGGAAATGGTTTAGGTGTGGAAGAGAAAGGGAACCTGGAAATTAACTGTCAACAAGAAAAACCTGTGGCTACCAAAGAGGATAGGAAAAATCAGTTAAACCCTCAACATGTTGTTCATTGATTAAACTACAAAGAACCAGTGAACTTTTCAAACCAGTGACCTAGGCCAAGAGTTTTCGGAGGCAACCAACAACCTCCAAGGTAGCAAGGGAGATCCTTTTCCATAACTATCACTGAAGTGAACCACGACAATGAAGTTGTGAAAATTATACCAGTTATCTATTTACGAATAGAGAACATAAATTTTTATTCTTTTTCTATGCATTATTTTATATCCCAAAAGTTTAGTAGAATAATCCCAACACCAAAAAAAATCATGGAAGTAAATTTTTCGGTTAGAACAAAAAATGGGAAAATCATTACATCCTATGAATATAACTCCCCCTATCATAATTTGTGTAACGAACTTCCCAATGAACCTTGTTATACACCCTCTCTTGGAATTTGATGCAGTTCCTATCATTGATTGGATTTCCCTATATAGATACAATATAAATTGCTGTGAGAGGTAAATCACTCATCATATGTTGAATCGACCCCTGATTTTGTACAAGTTAAAGGAGAAGGATGTATCTTCTTTAGAATGATCATATCAATCATGAATATTACTGCCCTCTAAGCATGCATATCTTTCTCAGATGATTGAGTCTAAGGAAGAAAAAATCCTTGAATACATGATTATTGTGAGGTAATTCATTGAAATGTTTCTTGAGGAATTTCTTGGTCTTCCTCCTAGAAGATATGTTGAATTCTCAATTGATATTATACTCAGGGTATTTCAAATATTCAAGACTCCATATAGAATGTCTGTTGTGGTGCTTGAGGAGCAGAAGAAATGACTACAGGAGAACCTGGATAAAGGGTTTATACACCCAAGTGCTTCACCATGGGGTGCACCAGTCCTCTTCATCAAGAAGAAGGATGGGTGAATGCACCTTTTCATTAATTATTGTGAGCTCAACAAAATCATGATAAAGAACAAGTATGCTATGCCCAAAATTGATGACTTGTTCGATCAAATATGAGGAGCAAAATACTAATCTAAGGTGGATCTACTATTGGGATATTACCATGTAAGGGTGAAGAAGGAGGATATCCCCAAGACTAATTTTTGTACAAGATATGGGAACTATGAATTCATAGAAATGCCTTTTAGACTCACTAATTCTCCAGCAGTCTTCATGGACTTGATGAATAGAGTCCTTAGATATTATCTTGACAAATTTGTGGAAGTATTTATAGATGATATTCTAATATACTCCAAAACCATAGAGGATCATGAGGAGCATCTAAGAATTATACTAGAGACCTTGTGAATGGAGAAGCTTTATGAAAAGTACAACATGTGTGAGTTCTAGTTGAAGGAGGTATCATTCTTGGGTCATATCATCACAAGTAATGGGATATCTATAGATCCCTCCAAGACATCAACATTTGAGGGATGGTCGAGGCCAACATCAGTAAAGGATATACATAGCTTTCTAGGGTTAGCTGGATATTATCGCCAATTTGTGAGAAATTTATCATGATTGTAAAACCTTATTACCAAGATCACTTGAAAGGGAGTCATGTTTTTGTGGAGTGAGGAATGAAAATAGTGCTTAAAGGAGTTGAAAATAAGGCTTATCTCTATGCTCATGGTCACACTACCCACAAGTGGAGATTTTTTTTTGTTATTTAGTGATGATTTCGAAGAAGGTCATGGGATGTGTGTTGATGAAAAATAACAAACTCATTGCCTATGATTCAAGGAAATTGAATGTTCATGAGAAAAACTAACCAACACAAGATCTAGAGTTGGCTGTAGTGATCTTCACTTAAAAAATTTGGCGGCATTACCTCTTGGGGGAGATGTGTAAAATATACATGGCCCAAAAAAGCCTCAAGTATATAATTACATAAAAAGAGTTGAATATGAAGCAGTAAATATGGTTATAGATGATCAAAGACTATGACTGCTCAATCCATTACCACCCTGGGAAAACAAACAAGGTTAAAGATGCTCTAAGTAGAAAGGACCCGATGATTTTATCATTAGTGAGAATTTAAAAGGATCCAATCTTCTTATATTTTATGAATATGGATATGGGAATCATAAAGAAGGGAACATCATCAATCCTTTCAAAAATTATTGATCAACCATATCTTTTGTTAAGGTTAAAGGATTCTCAAAAGGATGATGTGGGAAAAGAAAACTTTAGGTCCATAAATAGTATAAGAAATAGTGGAGAAGGTTAAGACCATCCAACAACACATTAAAGCTTCTCATAGTCAAAAAAGGAGCAATGATGATAATAATAGATTAGACCTAGAGTTTGATGCTGGAGATATGGTATTCCTCCGCATATCATAATGGAATAAAGTTATGAGATTTGGGAAGAAGGGAAAGCTTAGTCCAGGATACATCGGTCCTTTTGAGATCCTTGATCGCATTGGAGTAGTGTCCTATAGACTAGAACTATGACGGAACCTATCTTAAGTATATTATTTATTCCATTCATCACTCTTGAAAATGTACATACCAGACCCATCACATATACTGAATCCTAAGGTGGTACCATCAGAGAAAAATGTCTCCTATAAAGAGAATCTGATGAAGATCTTAGATTGTAGAGAAAAAGTTATACAAAATAAGAAAATTCCCCTCGTCAAGGTGTTGTGGAGAATACACATGTTTGAAGAAGCAATGTGAAAATCAGAGGAAGTGATAAAGCAAAGTTATCCTCATTTGTTTTTGTGTGGGAAACAGAAATTTTGAGGGAAAACTTTCTTAAGGGGGGAAGACTGTAACGACCTAAAATTTTATTAATGAAATTTACTCTTAATCTAATTAAATGTATTATTATGTAAAATGTTTATATAAAACTTATTCACTAACTTAGTTTTATGTTTTTGTATTTTAAAATACCATTATGAATTTTTATCGTTGCAAATGTAGTCGTTGAACAGTGACTGCATGATTAGTTTAAATATAGGGCTTTAACAAATCCACTTTATTTAAAAAAAGGAAGTGATGTCCTCATCCAGAAGAATTTCTCCATATGAAGACCATTTTTTAGAGCTTGGAAAGGAGGTGGCGTCATTGGGCTTCGATCTTGACCAAGACCAAAATGAACTTCAACACGTTAATCTTGAATGGAACCAGCTACAGGAGAAGTGTAAGTTAATAGAGATTACCACTCGAGCGATATTATACGATCCACCCAAAGAGTATGTCACCATCATGAAACTTACCCTTAGGTATTATATTGATGTTATAAGGGGTTATATAATAAGACCCTAGCATTAGAATTAAGTGAATTATTTTTTTAAAAAAAATATTCATTCATTTTATTAATGTTACTTTGTAAATATTTTTTGAAGCACAAGTAGTATTTTTAGTTAATATTCAATTAAGAAATTTGTTTTTGATGAATTAAGGTATTTTTTAATTATATAATATTTTAATAAAATATTATTACTTAATTATTTTTTATTAAATTTAAATGATCATATAATTTTTTATGAATACAACTGTAATTTTTTAAGGTCTGAAATCTATTTTTGTCAAAACAAATGATTTTTCGATAAATGTCAATTTTTATTTTAAAATTGAAAATTAAAATATTTAGAAATTTATTTAGATAAAATGAATATTATTTTTGGAATCAGGATGTAAAAATTATCCATCGATAAATTTTTCATAATTTTCTGACACCATCAAATTTTTGGGTAAAAATTAAATACTGTTTAAATATATAATGTGTTTTATGACATCATAGTGACCCAATAGTGATGTAATAAAATACTATAAATGGGTTTTTTCGGCCTATATATGTTTTTATAGTAAAATAATGTAATTTTTGGTTTTTTTGAATTATTTTAAATAGCCTTAGTTGTAACACCCCAAGCTTCCACGGTACGTTTCCCTTTGAAAAATTCAATAGCTTGCATTGTATGTAACTTCGAAATTCTAACACACCACTACCAATCAAACTATCCAGTATGAATAGTAAAACCCAATTTTTGAAATTTTATATTTCAAAATGGACTTCATTTTTGGATTCGGAATGTCGAAATTAGCTTAGGGTGAATTTTTGGTATTTTTCTAAAAACTTTTAATTTTTGATGAATAGTGAAAAAACACTACGTTATTGGTTAAAACTGAATTTTTATTTAAATAATTAGTTATTTTATTTTAATTTATTTTAGGTCAAAATATATACATAATAAATATATATGTTCAACATAAATCATTGGAGTCATTTTATAATAAGTTTAGATATATAAAATTTTATCGAACTATTTACCGACTTTTACCCACCTCCTAGCAGCATTTGCAAATTTGTTTAAAACATAATTTTACCGCTTCTATGAGTTTAATTACAAAATTACAAGAGACATGGTTAATATTAGTATGTAAAACGTGGTTTAATAAGATGAAAATAATTTTTGGTGAATAGTAACTTTTTATTTTCATTTACCGTGGTTAAAAGTAAATAGGGAAATTAAGGGTAAAAATGATATCATAAATACCCTAACACATGCCCTAATTATATTGGATAAGTTTAATTCGACCAAAAAAACCTTGGTAATAAAATATGATCCCCTTTGGTCTACTTGGATTAGATTAGGACATTTATTATTATTTTATTTAAAGAAGAGTTAAAAGAGTTAAAATCAATGTTTAATAACTAAACCATTTTTAATATAGGGTTATACATAAGATAAATTCGACTATAAATATTAATTAGAAATATAAAAATATTTCCTACATAATGGTGTTTTATTTATAATTTTTAGACAGTAAATATATAAATTTATTTATGACACAATGATGATGGAGTAATTACCTTATTAATGAATGATTAACATAATTGATATTATAAATATCCAAATAAATATAATTTTAAACTTATAATGAATTAAATTAATTTTATAGGTTAATATTACATGTTAGGGTTGATTAAATGAATTTTTTTTCGAAGTAATAATGCTGTTATGAATTTAACAAAAACCAAATACCAAATTGTGTCAAAATTGACATAAAAGAGTTTTTAAAACAAATACTATATTATAAATTGGTATTCTATTCATTAAAATCTAAGGTTCAAAAAAAGGTCTTAAATAATATTATATATGTCATTAATGAACCACTTGAGGTGAACTTGGAAGTTTATATTAAGTTTATTAACCATATAATATAAAAATACAAAGAGACATGGTAAATGTCAAACTATTTAACTAAGAGTTAAATCTAAAAGATAAGGTTAATATGATGAACTAAACCTATATAAAACATATTTTTTGAGAGTTTTTGTGACCCATACCCACTATATCCTTTAAATAATTCATTTTTGAGCCATTAGAAATTGAAAATGATTTTATTATAAAATAATATTTCAAGCTTTTTCTAAAGTGACCCTCACCTCTCTTATAAAAGGGCACTTCCACTTCTCTCAAATTCACACCTTCAAATCCATTTGGATCAGCCAAAACCTACCCAAATATCATTTCAACTGTCCTAACTTCATTTTAGAGGCCTTCCATTAGTCAGAAATCCAACCTAAAAATCCCTTTTGATCAAATCAAAAGGAAGAACCCGAAGAAGAGGTACATATTTCATCACCTCTTTCAAGTTATTTTCTTCTTCCACTTCCTTTTTATTTGTTGTTTCCATTATAAAATAATAACTACAGTATCTTATATATAATGTGATGTTATTATAAAAATGTTAAACCCATATTCATTATTCTATCCATCCTATAAATGACAAATTCACCATACGTGCGTATGTACGGATTACCGTCTCCACATCGTGGTGTAATTTGTTATTCAAACACTTCATCAATTAGATGGGTATAATAATGAGTATAAATGATGTAAATAATAAATATAACATCATAATGATTATGTATATATGATATACCATCCAATTATATATGATTTTATTATCAAAATAATGATATTGTCGCTCATGCATACTTTCGGATTACCATCTCCACGAATGCAATGAGATTCATTCCCCATCGTAATCATTCAAGAATAATTTTCATTTTAGGATTAAAGATAATGTTTATGAACATAATATAATTATTTATATGAATAAAATACCTCCTATCCAAAATAAACATGGCTCACGTAACCAATCATATAAAGGAAAACGAATCATTTAACACCCGAAATAATGATACTACTGAAATATCATTAACAAAGAAATATTAAAAGATAATATATGATATCATATTAATGTATATGGTTCTTGTATAATTTATTAACAATTATTTAACTATTATACAATAGGTTAACCTACCCACAACCAAGGAAAAGTACAAAGTAAGGGTTAATTTCACAATCTCTTTATTTTCCGAGGTAGTTTTTACGTAAGTATCTAGTGGGACCTCTTTATCATCCACATCCATGTTTATTAAAAATTTATTCCAAAACATTTTTCTATTTACTAGACTATGGGTTAAATTCATTTATACCATTTTTTTTACTTTTTATAAAATGGTTTGAAAGGAATCTTTCCGTCATTTTCCAAAAAAGGTACCTTATAACCTTTTTGACAAAATTAAGGTAACAATGTTTTTTAACTTATAAAGCAGGTGAAACTATTTTCCGCTGTTATAACATCGTTGAAGTTTACCTAACAAGATTATAATAATATTTTCAAAATAAATGTTTTATTTTATAATTATATAACTTTCAAATGATTTCAAAATAGAAGGAGATATTTTTCTAAAAAAATGTTTTTATTTAATCTATGTCAATATCGTTTGATAGATTATGAGTTTATTTGAAGTTGATTTATTATGATACAAAACATCCGTATTGTATTGAAGGTTTTGTGACATGTTTGACTATGCATGTGTTATTTTTATTTGATTCATGGTTTATGGATAAAGTATTGACATTTTGTAAGCTAGTTTTAATATGAATGTTTATGTTATATTTAATCCTTTTCATATGAGGAATGAAATGGAGTTATTAAGTGACGGGTGGAGCCTGATATAGCTCCTCGATGGATTGGTAGGTCGCATGAGACAAACTAGTGTCTTGGAACAAGGCCTTGACAAAATTTTATTTGTAGTCTTGTCACAAGGCCTTGACTATGTGGTTATGAAGTCTGGTATTAAGCATTCCATAATTATGAAAGTGGCTATTGATATTGCATGTGATTATTCAACTAGTAGAATATCCATGTGAATAAGTAAATGAAATTATTTGGTTTTATATTTGGAATATTATTCTGAAGTTCAAGTTTAAAAGGCTTTTGTTTTAGTCTTATGTTGCCTTAAATGTTTACGCTTATTTATGAAAGTTTCCCATATATTTTTATCATTACTAAGCATCTAAGCTCACCCCTTTCTATGTTTTATTTTTCCTAGGATGAGAATAAGTATATTATGAATGACCTATAGGGATAACATAAGGGACATGAGTGTGTCCTATGGAGACTATGTTGTTGTATTTTTTAATTTTATAATATAATGTAAAATGTATGAATGTATCTAGTATTTCCAAGGCTACTAAAATAATCGGTCTTTAGAGACTTGATCTTTTGTGATCATGCCAATGTTATGTAATAATGTAATGACTCTAGGTAACAAGGGTCGGGGTGTTACAGTTGGTATCAGAGAAAGTTTAGTACAAACCTTGGAAGCTAGATTTAGAAAAACTCTGATTAGAGAACATTACCCTAAGATAGACTTTGAGGATTATTATAGAAGAAATTCCTAGAATTTTGGTACTGTAGATATTTTGTGAGTTTTCCAAAAAATATATCCCTGTCTAGATATGAACAGGTAGAGGTGGCTCTGGCACAGATGTACCTAGGGGTAAAACACGAAAACACCAATTTGATCTAGACTCGAATGAGAACTGGTGCACGATAACAGGCCTTGCTGCACTCTTGGTTATGAAACTCTAAGGTAATATATGCTTAAGATAATTCTCATTTTCTTTAAAAACCATTATGAATGGTTTAATATTATATAATTCCTCAAAGAAAACATTTTTATGATTATGGATTATATCCATAAACTGTTCAATTTTTGTTAAGTGTTTTACAAGTTTGGAATTATGTATTGTGATTCATAATCTAATCTAGTGTATGCCATTGTTTACAAATGGCGCCTAGTGGAAGGATTGGAAGCCATATAAATACATGTAATCCATGTAGGGATTTCCCTACTACTCAAGATAATTATAGTAGAGCTGGTGAAGCAACTGGTGCTGATCAGCTTATCACCATACCAGGACAACTCACTCAGGTTTTGAATAATAACTTTACCCATATAGAGAACCCTGATCCAAAATGCAGAGGATTAATGTTAGACCGCTTCATGAGGAAACAACCACAAACACTCAATGGTAGTAAAAATCCATTACTAGCTACACAATGGATAAATTCCTTTGAGAAAATATTTCATGCTTTGGGGAGTAGCGAAAGGGAAAAAGTTGTCATGACAGTTTATCGCCTCACGGGAGATGCAGATCAATGGTGGTCATTGATTCAAAACACAAAGAAAGATGATGAAGTATCAAATATGTAATGGAGGGAATTTAAATAGATTTTCATATAAAAATACTTTCCTCATGTCCATCGAGAAGATATGGAAAGAAAATTTCTATGTATGAGGAAAAAAGAGGATGATAATGTTGCAAAATATGATCCTAACTTTACAAGGTTATCAAGGCTTGTAGAAGATTATATACGTAACCCAATGAGTAAGCTTTATTGATTATTTGATGGGTTAAAACCATTTCTTCGTCGAGCATTAGTCTCACAATCCTTCTCATCATACGAAGATATTATCTCATGTTCTATCAAGATAGAAAAAGAATTATCTAAGTCTTACGAATTTAAAGAAAAGCAGGAGAAGAAGAGATCTAATGAAAACTCTAGAAATTGAATTAAGGGGAAGAAGGGAAAATTTTAATATCTATCCTGTAGTAAATGTGGGAGGAAACACCCCAGTACTTGCCAGAAGGGAATGCGAGTCTATTACAAGTGTGGTGAAAAAGGCCACTAAGCTCGTGATAGCAAGGGGAAGAAAGAGGCTATCAATATTTAATGCTACAATTTTAGGGAAAAGGGGAATTATGAAAATGAATGTCCTATGTTCCAAGGGAACTCACATCAGAAAAGGTCAAGGGAGAAAGGGAAAGCTAATGCAATCACTACTGCCGTGGTTGAAGCTCTGAAAGACGTGGTGGAAGGTAATTTAATGGTTTCCTCAAGTCTAGCCAATGCTTTATTTGATTTTTGATCATCTCATTGTTTCATATCTTCCCAGTTTTCTAAGAAAATTATATATTTTCAATTTGACTTAACAAGGGAGTTTTCAGTCAAAACACCTAAGGGAAGTATCATTGTAACAAAGTTTTGTGAATCAGTTCGCATTAGGGAATATAAATGTTCTTTATCTGCTGATATCATCATCATACCCATCATTGAATTTTATATAATCCTTGGTATGGATTTTCTTTTGGACCATGATGCAAAAATCTATTGTAAAAAGAAGAAGGTTACAATTTTCAATGATGATAAGAAGTACCTTATCTTTAGAGAAGAAATGTCACCACCTGATTCTTATCTAGATCCACCCCCAGTAGCTCTACTAAATTCAATTATTGGGGAGGATGAGAATGAAATAATTATGGGAGAGGAAAATAATGTTCGAATAGAGGACGTAATTATTGTACAAGAATATGTTGATGTGTTTCTAGAGGATTTAATTGTACATCCTCCAGAACGAGAAATTGAGTTTTATATTGATTTAATTCCTGGTTCAATGCCCATATCGAAGACCCCTTATAGAATGGCCAATGTGTAATTAGTGGAACTAATGAAATAGCTAGAGGAATTGAGAAATAAAAGATTTATTCGCACTAGTGTTTCTCCATGGGGATACCCTGTCCTTTTTGTTAAAAAGAAAGATGGATCTACGAGGTTGTACATTGACTACATGGAGATCAATGCTATAAAAATAAAGAACAATTATCCCCTAACTTGCATTGATGATTTATTCGACCAACTTAATGGAGCTCAATATTTTTCAAATATTGACCTTCGATCTGAATATCATCAGTTGTGTGTGAAGAAGGAAGACATTCTGAAAACAACATTTCAAATCAGGTATGAGCATTATGAGTTTACAGTAATTCCTTTTGGGCTGACTAACACACCCTCTATTTTCATGGATCTAATTAACAGAGTTTTCAAGGAATATCTTGATGACTTTGTAGTGGTATTTATTGATGATATCCTGGTATACTTCAAAAGCTATAAATATCATGAAAATCACTTGTGCACCATTCTGAAAACCCTCAGAAGAAATGAATTATACCGGAAGTTTAGCTAGTGTGAATTCTGGCTTCAAGAGATTTCTTTTCTTGGATATATTGTCTTTAAAGATGGAATATAAGTTGATCCTTCAAATAAAAAGGAAATCCAAGAATGGCCAGCACCAACAAGTATAATTGAGGTACGCAGTTTTATTGATTTAGTAGGTTATTATTAGCATTTTGTCCAGAATTTTGCCTGATTGGCTAACCCATTAACCAAGCTCACATGTAAAGGGGTTAAATTTGTTTGGACAAAAGAGTGTGAAGAATGTTTTGAAGAACTAAAGAGAATATTATTCAATGCTCCAATCTTGACTCTACCATTAGGGAACGATGGGTTTGTTATTTATAGATATGCTTTAAAGAAAGGACTTGGTTGTGTCCTCATGCAGAATGATAAATTTATTTCCTATACATCACGACAGCTAAAAATTCATGAGAAAAACTATCTTACTCACGATATTGAGTTAGAATCTGTAATCTTTGCTCTGAAAATATGGAGACACTATCTCTATGGTGAAAAATGTGAGATTTATACTGATCATAAGAGTTTGAAATATATTTTCTCACAAAAAATAACTCAACATGTGTAAAAGGTGATGTCTTGAGCTACTCAAGGATTATGATTTCAAAATACACTACCACCCAGGGAAGGCAAATAATGTGGAATATGCTTTGATTAAAAATAATCATGGAGTTTTGAACAAGATGAGATTTGAAAGGGATCCTATTTTCATGGATCTGGTGAAAATGGATATGGGAATAATCATGGAAGGTGAAACATCAATACTTTTTTCAAATGGTTTCCAAACTATCTTTACTAGAAAGAATAAAAAGTTCTCAGGCTGATGATGAGGAGTTTCAAAAAAAGATTAAAGCTCTGAATGACGGGAGATTGAGTGACTTCATATATGAAGATGAGATTTTGAAATTTGGGAAGAGACTTTGTGTTCCTGATATACCAAATCTAAAAAGGTAATTTTTAAATGATGCTTATATCTCCAATTTCTCTATACACCCTGGTAGAATCAAGATGTATAAATATTTGAAGGAACATTTTTGGTGGTACAACATGAAGAGGGATATTGCTGATTTTGTGTCAAGATGTCTGGTTTGTCAAAAAGTGAAAAATGGAAGGCAATATTCTAGAGGAGTCATTCAACCTCTTCCCATACCTGAGTGGAAATGGGATAATATTACTATGGACTTTGTCACAGGGCTACCAAAAAGACTCCTAGAAGGAATGATGCAATATGGGCCATTGTTGATCATCTTACCAAGTCAGCACATTTCTTTTCTATAAGAGAAGATTTACCACTTGAACGTCTAGCAAGATAATATATTAATGAAGTTGTAAGACTTCATGGAGTACCCTTATTGATTGTTTCATATCACGATCCCCGTTTTACATCAAGATTCTGGAAAAGTATTTAGAAATCCTTGGATACTGAACTTTGTTTAAGCACTTCTTACCAACCTCAAACTGATAGACAATCAGAACAAAATATTTAAAACTTAGAAGACATATTTAGATCTTTCTCACTAGACTTTCAGGGTATATGGGATCAATATTTACCTCTGGTTGAATTTTCTTATAACAATAACTTCCATTCTAGTATTCAGATGGCACCATATGAATCGTTATATAGAAAGAGATATCGCAGACCAACTTGTTGGGATGATGTTGGTGAAAGAAAACTCGTAGACCCCGAACATGTTAAGTAAATAATGGAAAAGGTGAAGGTTATCCAAACCGACATCAAAGCATCCCAAAGTAGGCAAAAGAGCTATGCTGATAACCGAAGGAAGGATTTGTAATTTCAATTAGGAGACCATGTTTTTGTAAAGGTTTCTCAATGGAAGGGTGTTATACATTTTGGTAAGAAGGGTAAATTGAGTCCCAGGTACATCGGAACTTTCGAAATTCTAGAACGAATTAGAGTTGTAGATTATCGTTTGGAGATGCCTCCAAGTCTCACCATAGTTAATGATGTGTTCCACGTATCACTGTTGAGAAAATACATGCTTAACCCAACACATGTACTCACCTATGAGAAAATTGAACTGAAACCTGATCTTTCTTATTGTGAAGAGCCTGTCAAAATTCTTTATACAAGAGAACAAGTGCTGAGAAACCGGACGACTCATCTGGTAAATGTTTTATGGAGAAACCATAAGATGGAAGAGGTAATGTGGGAACCAGAAGAACTTACGATGAAGAACCACCTGAATCTTTTTGTGTGGTAGTATTATAGAAATTTCATAGATGAAATTATTTGAAGGAGAGAAGAATGTAACACCCCAAGCTTCCACAACACGTTTCCCTTTGAATAATGTAATAGCTTGCATTGCACACAACTTCGAGATTCAAAAACACCGCGACCAATCAAACTAGTCGTTATGAATAGTAATATACGATTTTTAAAATTTTATAAATTTTATCTTTCAAAATAGACTTCATTTTTGGATTTGGAATATCAAAATTAGCTTAGGGTGAATTTTTGGTATTTTTCTGAAAACATTCAATTTTTGATGAATAGTGAAAAAACACTACATTTTTGGTTAAAACCTTATTTTTATTTAAATAATTAGTTATTTTATTTTAATTTATTTTCGGTCAAAATAAATACATAATACATATATATGTTCAATGTAATTCATTGAAGTCATTTTATAATAAGTTTAGATATATAAAATTTTATCGAACTATTTACCGTGTTTTAGCCACCTCCTAGGAGAATTTGCAAATGTGTATAAACCTTAATTTTACCACTTATGTGAGTTTAATTTGAAAAATAAAATAGACACGGTTAATATTAGTAAGTAAAATGTCGTTCAATAAGATGAAAATAATTTTTGGTGATTAATAACTTCTTACATTTATTTACCATGGTTAAAAGTAAATAGGGTAATTAAGGGTAAAAATGATATCATAATTACCCTAACACATGACTTAATTCTATTGGATAAATTTAATTTGACCAAAAACAACCTTAGGAATAAAATATGATCCTCTTTGGTCCACTTGGATTAGATTAGGACATTTATTATTATTTTATTTAAAGAAGAGTTAAAAGAGTTAAAATCAAAGTTTAATAACTAAAACATTTTTAATATAGAGTTATATATAAGATAAATTTGATTATAAATATTCATTAGAAATATAAATATATTTCATAAATAATGGTATTTTATTTATAAATTCTAGACATTAAATAATTAAATTTATTTATGACACAATGATGATGTAGTAATTACCTTATTAATGAATGATTAACATAATTGATATTATAAATATAAAAATAAATATAATTTTAGACTTTTAATGAATTAAATTAATTTTATAGGTTAATATGAAATGTTAGGGTTTATTAAATTAATTTTTTTGAAGTAATAATGCTGTTATGAATTTTAAAAAACCAAATACCTAATAGTTTCAAAATTGACATAAAAGAGTTTTTAAAACAAATATTATATTATTAATTGTTATTATATTCTTAAAAATATAAGGTTTGTACAAAGGGATTAAATAATATTATATATGTCATTAATTAACCACTTGAGGTTCACTTGTAAGTTTATATTATGTTTATTTACAGTATAATATAAAAATACAATGAGACATGGTAAATGTCAAACTATTTAACTAAGAGTTAAATCTAAAGGATAAGTTTAATATGATGAGATAAGCCTATCTAAAACCTATTGGTTGAGAGGTTTTCGACCCATACACACCTTATCCTTTAAATAATTCATTTTGGATCCATTATAAACTGAAAATGATTTTATTATAAAATAATATTTCAATATTTTCCTAAAGTGACCCTCACCTCTCTTATAAAAGGGCACTTCCCCTTCTCTCAAATTCACACCTTCAAATCCATTTGACTCTTCCAAAACCTGACAAAATATCCTCTCAAATGTCGTCCCTTAATCCTAAAATCCTTCCTTTAGTCACAAATCCAAACTAAGGAGCCCTTTTGATCAAATCAAATGGAAGAACCTAAAGAAGAGGTAAATATTTCATCACCTCTTTCAAGTTCTTTTCTTCTTCCACTTCCACTTCGTCTTTCTTTTTTGTTTCCATTCTAAAATAATAAATCTAGTATATTCTATATATTGTGATGTTATTTTAAAAATGTTACAACCATATTATTTATTCTATCCATCCTATAAATGAAAAAGTCACCGTACGTGCGTACGTACGGATTACCGTCTCCACGTTGTGGTGTAGTTTGTTATTCAAACTCTTCATCATTTGGATGGGTATAATAATGAGTATAAATGATGAAAATAATAAATATAACATGATAATTATTATGTATATATTATATACCATCCAGTTATATATTATTTTAATATCAAAATAATGATATTATCGCTCGTGTGTACGTCTGGATTACCGTCTCCACGAACGTGATGAGATTCATGCCCCATCATAATCATTCAAGAATAATTTTCATTTTGTGATTAAAAATAATGTTTATGAATATAATATCACTATTTATATGAATCAAATATATCATATCAATAAAAAACATAGCTTATGTAACCTAGCATATAAAGTAAAATGAATCAGTTAACACCTGAAACGATGATACTACTGAAATATCATTAACAAAGCAATATTAGAGGATCATATATGATATCATATTAATGTATATGATTCTTTTATAATTTAATAACAATTATTTCGCCATTATATAGGAGGTTAACCTACCCTAGACCAAGGAAAAGTACAAGGTAAGGGTTAATTTCACAATCTCTTTATTATTCGAGGTTGTTTTTACGTAAGTATCTACTAGGACCTATTTATCATCCACATCCATGTTTCTTAAAAATGTATTCCAAAACATTTTGACTATTTACTAGACTATGGGTTAAATTCATTTATACCCTTGTTTGAATTTTTATGAAATGGTTTGAAATGAATCTTTCCATCATTTTCCAAATAAGGTACTTTATGACATTTTCGACAAAATTAAGGTAAGAATGTTTTTTTAACTTATACAGTGGGTGCGGCTATTTTCTGCACTTATAACATTGTCGAAGTTTCCCTTACAATCTTATAAGAATATTTTAAAAATAAATGTTTTCTTTTATAATTATATAAATTTTAATTATTTCAAAATAGAAAGAAATATTTCTTTAAAAAAAATTTGATTTCATCTATGTCAACATCCGTTGATGGATTGTGAGCTTTTTTGAAGTTGATTTATTATGATACAAAAATTCCATATTGTATTGAAGGTTTTTTGATATGTTTGACTGTGGATGTTTTATTTTTATACCATTCATGTTTTATGGATAAAGTATTGACATTTCATATGCTATTTTTAATATGAATGTTTATATTATGTTTAATCCTTTTCATATACGGGATGCATTGGACTTAGTAAGTGACGGGTGGAGCCCGATATTGATCCTTGATGCATCGGTACATCACATGAGTGAAACTAGTATCTTGGCACAAGGCATTGCAAAAAATCTTATTTTTAGTCTTAGGACAAGGCCTTAACTATGTGGTTTTGAAGTATGGAATTATGCATTCCATCATTATAAAAGTGGCTATTGATATTGAATGTGATTATTTGAATAGTAGAATATCCATGTGAACAATTAAATGGAATTATTTTATTTTATCTTTTCCATATTATGATTAAGTTCAAGTTTAAAAGGATTTTATTTTAGTATTACATTGCCTTAAATGTTTATCCTTATTTATGAATGTTTCCACTATATTTTTATCCTTACTGAGAATCTAAGCTCACCCCTTTAAATGTTTTATTTTTCCTAGGATGTGAAGAAGTATATTAGGACTGGCCTATAGGGATAGTATATGGGATATGAGTGTGTCCTATGGAGACTATGTTGCTGTAGTTTTACATTATATAATGTAATGTAAAACTTATGAATGTATCTAGTATTTCCAAGGCTACTAAACTAATCGGTCTTTCGAGACTTGATCTTTTGTGATCCTACCAATGTTATGTAATAATGCACTGACTTTGGGTAACTAGGTTCGGGGCGTTACATTAGTGAACCCCCCAAGACTTATAAAATATTTTAACTTTTAAAATGATTTCCTTGAGAGTGTGACTGACCTCCACATAAGCAAGCCAAAAATTTTAAGAAGTTCAGAAATTTGCCTTATAAAATAATATTTTCTACTCCAATTTGGCAAAAACTATTGAAAAAAAACCATGGGATGGTTTGTGGTTTTGATTAGTTTAATTTGTAATGTCCAAAACCTAAATAGTAAATAATTCCCTCCCTTTTCTTATATAAACCCACCCATGATCCCGCTTATTATTCACTAAAAACATTTGTATCTTGATCAACCTCTTCCCTTCTATATATAGAATCCTCTCATGGCTCCCTAAGCTCCCAATAACCCTCTCCCAAGTCTCTAAACATGCCATTGGGATCACACTTCTAAATAAGGGATTTCATCCTCTCTCATTTTTTTCCAAGTTTCATTATGTTGTTATAACTATGTTTTTTCAATTAAAAATGTTGGGGTATGATTTTGAACATACCATATAATTCCCTCCTTATGTTGGAATGATGAGATAACCTTTTCTCTCTCATTAATGTCTCCCATGTACACCTGTTACATGCCGAAATTCTGAAAGGGATTTCTCTCTCTTCATTTACATTCAAGTAATTATTTTATATTAATAATCAAAATTCCATTACATATGTTGGGACATGTATCTATATGACCCCCGTACTATCTATTTCATGTAAATATGATGAGACACTCCTTTCTCTCTCATCAACCATTTTTATGAATTCTTATGTAACGCCATTTTGCTGCCGAAATTGCACCCGATTTTCCAAGCCAAAGTCATTGTGTAGTGGATACCATGCCCATTTCTCTATCAAGGGTATTCACATTTATTCAAATCTACTTATTTTTTATAGAGTTTAATGTATGAATTAAAAATTCCTTTATCATGGAATAAATGACTATGTTTAATGAATATATGTTGTATTATCTATGTGGCACACTTATCTATTAAATGAAATGATGAAGAAGGGTGCACCCTGATAGCGCTCCAATGCATTGGATAAAGATTAGTATCATGATACATCAAGTGAAATGAGGGTTTACTCATGAAAATTCAATTTCATTGAGGTTTTACTCATTCTCCATGTGTAATGAGCCTTGGCTCATGATAATATCATGTTAAATATTGTTTCCACATTTCCATGTTATGATAATCATTTTATATCATGCCTTTATATTCATGTTTATCTTATTCTCCATTGATATGACTATTTCCTAACATGTACTATATTCTTCATGTTATGCCTTGTTTACTCCCTTTCTAGGCATTATAGATCACCCTTTTCTTATGCACGTCCTCAGGTTAATCTATGCCATGCTAATTATGAAAGAATATGTGTGGTCATGTAAAAGACGTTTTCAATAAAGATATGTATTTAATGTTTTAAGTTTTTATGTAATGCTCCTAAGTCCCAAATACACTAGACCTCTCGATCTTCTATGTTGTATCAAGTGAATATTTTATGTAATAAATCATGTTTAAGTGTGTAATAAAGAGTAGGGTTGTAATAATCATTCCAAAGGAATGAATAAATTTTCATAATGGCCATAATTATTCCAAAATGATTTCTTTAGAATATCATATATTCTAACTCTATGCTAATGATATCTTGAGAATTGATCAATTTTAGAGAATCACTTGGATCCATTTAATTTATTGAATAGATCATATGTTAAAGGAAGTGGATACTATTTTTTAATCATAATTTTATTCATCTTTTGATAATCAATACACAAGAAAAGAGTTCCATATGCCTTTTTACGAATAAAAATAGTGCAAACCAAGGAGACATACCAGGTCTGATAAATCCTTTAATTTACAACTCTTCTCGATGGACGTTAAATTCCCAAAAATATATCAAAGCTATTATATAATGTGGTAAATAAATAGGGATCATTCCCAAGAGTAATTCGATACTAAATTCGATTTCCCTTTCAGGTGGTAACCCAGATAAATTGTTTGAGAAAACATCCAGGCAATATCATTCCTTATTTCATCAGCTACACTCAATTCCATTATTGCAAACTCGCAAGAAATGGTTTCTACAATTTCCAATAAAGGTCCTAATCTACCTAAATTTATATCCCAAAACCCCTTGAAAAGGTGAAGGACACCATATGGGGATGTAAACGTTACTTTTTTTCATAGTAGTTGATATGGTATTTAAATCCTACCTGATATTCCATACCAAATATTAAAAAAAACATCCACATCTAGAACTGTATACTCCCATTGAAACTATGTTGTATCAACGGTAATGGAACATGCTAGGTATTTAAAAGCTATACACTCCCACCATAGAAGGAGTTTCCTGATAATCATGTCATAAGGAATCATTTCCACATGTAATCCCAATTGTTTAACCATATAAGAAGTAATGAAAGAATGCCATGTTCCATTATCAAACAAGATTTGCATGAGAGTCGAGTTTAAAATAATGGAACCTCACACCATAGAGGGACTTGGTTTCTTAATAGAAATAGCCTTCTCTTATCTATATAACAATAAATCATCTATCATAGGATATATTTTTATTCCCTATAGAGGTGTTGATTGAACAAAAAATGTGTTCCTAGAAATATCACAGTTTAGCAATGCCTATGGATGCAGACTTGTCTAATTGGATTTTTCTATCTAATCATATGAAAGTTGGGAATGAGTTGAGCTTGTTCCACTTATTGATCTCATAATTTTATAATAATACTTCTTAATATTACCTTTCTTTCTATAATAATGTAAATTCCTTACTGTTGTAGTACATTCCTTCTTTCATTATATTAATAAACCGTACTAAAAATAAACTGGTTTAACATTAGATCTTTTAGAAAAATTAACTGATTATGTAGTCTGAGATTGATGTGTGATACCTCTGTCAGGGTAGACATCCCTCTTTCTCTTATTTCCAACACTAGAGTTGAAACCCATTCCCTATAGAAAAAACAGACTACCTCCCATAGTATTCCCAACAAGATACATTTTTTTACACTATTTGCTTGTTCACCATCTCTGTATAATCAATAATACAAAGAAAAAAACTCTTGGATCAAATTTCTAGTTTCAATCCCAACTCAAATATATGAACCTTAAAGGATTCAGTCAAAGCTACTTTTGGGGTGAAACAAACTAATTTCATAAACTTAGCTCTATACTCTTTCACAAAGAGGTTTTCTTACTTTATGCTGAAGAAATATATTTTTATTTCTATTTTGAATGCGTGCATATTGAATTTTTTATTTAAAATTTCCCCAAAATCTTCCCACATAAGTCCTTGGTCAGCTTTAACATGGACAAATAAATCCCACCAGTGGATGTAAGATGTTTTAATATATAGGTTTCTAATTTAATCTTTATCTATACACATATAGAAAAAAATTAGTGATTCTATTTATTAGGCTGAGCCACACCTCTGCTTTTTCAAGTTTAGAATCCCCTCAAAATACAAGTGGATTCTGAATCTGAAATTTCATCGAATGATACAATTTCCTAAGTATATCATTTCAATTACCTCTTTCAACATATTGAAAAACTTGCACAAGACTCCATATAATTTGCTGGTTCACCCATGGCTCAGGTGAAACCACATTATCTGGAGCTTCTTCCTACTGATTTCTACATCTTCTTGGATCTATTTTTATAAATAGAACAATAAACTATTTATAAAATTTATCTATAATAACTGAAGGATTGAATAAATTAAAAAACATTATAAATAATTATCATTATTATGTGTAATAACTAGTGAAACCATCATTTTAATAATAAAATATTTTAACCATTTTGTTAAATCATTTGAACAATAGATGAACAATGAATTACTAGTGGGGAGTCTTTGTACCAATTCATGATAACAAACACTCATTGACTAAACCCATGAAAATTATATAACAAGATTCCCAGAAGTAACTTAAAATACTTTTGTAATTGTATCCCCAGGTAACTTGAAGTTCAATATAACAAGGTTAGCTATATACTTTTAACCTATACATTTCATGTTATGAAAATATTATCTTCTTTATACCTACCCAACTCAAAGACTAAAAAATGATACCATTTGTAACACTCTTCCCCTACTCATTGTCTTGAGAAGAGGAAAAGTGCTACTAGCCTTAGGTGATATCACCAAGATACCAAAGGCAAGTAATAAATGACAGGGCATAAGAGAATTTAATGGGATTATTTTTGCCTATAATGATCACATCCTATCATAAAAGATACCACATCCAAGAATAACTAAATGATATATAAAAAACAATCAAATAACTCAATAAAATACCAATACATGAAGAAAAATTAAAGTACAATGAAAAATAAATAAATGTTCAAGGATAAGACTCTAAATAGAAAAACATCAACACAAAAGTGGCACTATCATAGAAAAATATGCATAAACATCCGAGAACTAGATTTAGTAACCAAACCATGATGTTAAGGATCACCACTAGAGAAGTACAAAACATGAACCTTACCTATATCACCATATATGACAACTATAAACACAACAAAGTACCCAAATAGGGGGTGAATATATCACTCTTTAGGATTTACCCAATATCTTTTCAAAAAATGCCACTATGAGAAGAACAAGTTAGCACATTTTATATAAAATAGATGAAGAGTATATAAAAAATTTATATCAAAACCATAAAAATAATTTATGGAAAATATTAAATAAATATTTATAAACAATTTCTTATTTTTTTGCATAATCGTTCCAATTCCACACCCATGTACACACGTGATGCATGAAACCATGAACTCCCTATACTTGTGAGTGGTGATTTATCCTCTCACAAAGACATCACTTTGAGACCCAATTTGATATTGGTAATTCTAACCATGATCTATCCCAAGTTTATCACTAATTGATGGTGGTACTTCCAAACATTACCCATCATATATGAACATGAACAAACACCAAAAACATTATTCCAAATTTCCAATAAAACATTTATTTAACTAAAATATAACCTTTCAAAACCCAACCCTTTGAAATCACATCAAATAGGGGTTTTCTAAATAAATATCCATAAGATATTTATAATAAGAATGAACATTGTTTAGGAAATATCAATCCAAAAAGTTCTAGACTGGTAGAGTGGGAGAGGATCCAACTACCTTGATTACATTTTCACAAAGAATATTCAACAATTCTATAGATCAATATCTTCCTTCCATTCCTATATCAAAACTCTAAAAGATATCATTAAAATAAATCCAAACCAATGGATTTGTTCCTACCCACCAATCTAGGGTCCCATGAGAAACAAATGAAAGATATACAAGTTGAGAAAGAAGGAAGAGACCCTAACATTTGATTCCACAAACAAACACTCAAATCTTTGCTGAAAACTGAGTTCATAAATAAAAAATAATTAGAAATTGTATAGGGATTCCCTAAAAGTCAAGAGGGATAAGATAATACTGAATGAGAAATATTATACCCATTGGTTGGGTAAAACTGGTCAGTCCTGATGGATTCATGATGTGAAAGGGTTTCACATGGTGAATTCCTCAAGAGGACACTTAAACTATTTTATTACTGCCTTAGATTAATTTTCCATAGAAATTGATCTCATAACTAAAATGGTTTTCATGTTCTACATGGGATAGGAAAAATCATTCATTATTTTAAATTTTTCATGACATTTAGCCCAAAAAATTCATGAAATGAAACCCTTTCTTGCTGTGAATGTTTCCTACCAAAATATCTAGCAGTCAGAGCTCAAACTCTCCTCCTCTTATACCAATGAACACTTCTAGTTAAATATTCCAAAAAATTTAAACATAAATGAACAAGAATAGAAAGACAATATATCTCAATCCAAGGGTTCTACAGGTACTTTTTCCTTGTAATCAACCTCTTTATCTATTTAAGATGACTTCCCCATATTTATATTGGAATGTTTGGCCTGAGGTGTTGTCATCAATTTTTCATCACTAATTCCAAATAATTCCACCACCTTTTATGAATAATCTCCTTAAGTTAGGTAAATTGTGCCAGAACTTTGGTCTCATGAAATTTTAATCCCCAAAATACATTTTTCAGAACAATTTCCTTCATCTTAATGTTTTTAAATAACTCATACTTCATCTCATCAATCCTTTCATTGACCTGAACCACTATAAGCATTTCATTCACATAATGTAAAAGATTAAACTCCCATCATAAAACACCTTTTGTAACAGGAATGACCATAATTGATCTAGATGAACTTTAATTCCAACATTAAATCATTGAACTTTAAATTACAATTTCATGGTTCTTGATTTATTCCATAAATAGATAACCTTAGATTGAACACAATATTCTAGTTCTGATGTTTTTTTGAAACCCTCCAATTTTTCCATTAATATTTCTTATTCTGAGTCCCCATGAAGAAATTTCATCTTCTTGTCCATTTTCTCTATATACAATCTTTTAAGAGAAACCTTGATTAAAACCTTTGGGATAGTTTTGTGCCTCACTATCAGTAGAAAAATATCAAATAAATCAAATCCATATATTTTTTGAAACCCTTCCAACTAACCCGACCTTTTACTTATTCTGAAAATTTTTCTCCTCCTTTAGTAAAAAATGCCACTTGTTTTTCATGTCTTTCTTATCAATAAGTCTTCCCATCAACTCCCATGTTTTAAACACACAATGTGAATCAAGTTTAGCCCTTATAGAAAACTCCCATTGCTTCCAATATTTTAAACTCATTATCTTGTCAAGGATCATAGAATATACATCATCTATAAGAAGAAAAAAGTGAAAATTAGTTTCATACATAGACACTTTATGACTCTCTACAGTAGACCTCAAAAAAAATTCTATATAGTTGAGATACCTCAAGTACTGTGACTTATGAAGTATGATCTTTCGGTCCATGAGATTCCACATTCCTTGAACTCTTTGGTAGTTTAGGCCTTAAAAACACTATTGAAATATGACCTCCTTCAGATCCTCCTCCAGCTGATTTGGTGTTTCTAAAACTATCATGCTTCCATGATTTCTGGAAATGTTCATAACTTCTAAGTGCATATCTAGGTCATCCTCATATTTTGATGATAAATTATTCTCATCAAAACTTATTCATTGTTTATGATTCATCCAAAAAGTACCATCTTTTAGGATTACATTTTGACTCCTGAAATCTTTCTAAAGAATATTATCCCAAAGTCGAAACAAAATTCACCATAGACCAAAAAGTAACATGATTGACACCTATCCTTTAAATTTTATCATCCTCAGAATCAATATGAACATAATAGAGAATGAAAAGGACTCCAAGGTGATTAAAGTTTAACTTCATTTCATACCAATAGTGTTATGGTAGTTATTACCCAATTGGAGAAGATAAAATCTTATTGATTAAATAGGTAGTAAAGTTTACTGCTTCCATACAAAACACATTAGGGATACTTTTTTGAATCTGCATGCTCATATATTTCTCCTCCAAAGTTTAGTTCATTCATTCCCTAACCCAATTGTGTTTTGGGGTCATTGGAATGATCATATCAAACCAAATCCCCTTCCTCCAATAAAATGTTCAGAACCCCCAACTTCTATACTCACCACCGTTTTCCTACCATAAGCACATCAACTTACATTAATTATCTTTTCCCACCATAGACCTCCATTTGGAAAAATTCCCAAAGAGATTATACATTTGACTTAGAAAGTACACCCACACTTTTTTTAGAATCATTGATGAAGGTCACATAAAAAATCATCTTCTGTGAGAGAACACCCGAGTTGATATCCAAAACATCCATGAGAACCAAATTTGAATTTTGATGCTTTTGTGTTTTACCTTCTATTTGGAAGGAAACCATTTTCTAATTTCTATAGACATAATCCTATCACATTCCAAACTATGTGCTTTCAAATTTTAGTAATCCATTGGAAGAAATTATCTTGATCCCCTTGTCACTAAGATTTCCCAAATTGTCATTCCACAACTTAATAGAAGTTATTTATCTAAAATGATTTTCACTCTTTGATCATACTTTAAGGTATATAGTTTTTTTCCCTCACTCCAATAAAAACCATGGATCTTTATAAATTTTTCATGTTCCATCAGCAAACATAGAGTAGAATCCTACATCATCATGTTTCCCAATAGAAATAAGGATCTTCCAAAGGCATAGAATATGTCACACATCCATTAACTCAAGGGTGATTCCATTAATTTTCCATATTGAGTCCCCATTTTTTCCTATAATCTTAAGAGATTTGTATTCTAGAAGATGAACCTTTCTAAGTCTTCTAAAATTATTATTTCTCATACTCCCCATCAAGGAAGTTGAGTGGAATAAATCTCTAGAGTCTATAATCCAAGACCCCAATGATGTAGTGACTTTTAAGAGTAAACCATTCCTATATTCCAATATTGGGTTTATAGACCCACTTATAGAAGAATAATTTATAGAATTCTCCCTTTTCTCACTAAAAGATTTCTTCAGGTGGCCTTTCCTCTCACAATGACAACAAAAAATAGATCCATATACTGAACTACTCCTACCATGACTCCTCCCACATTTCCCTTTCTAATGAATTTTCTATATTTCAAATATTCATATTCTTTCCATGTTATAAATTTTTCTGGAAGATTTTTGGATCTTCTTTTAATGAATTTATTCATTCAATATTAGTTCACGAACATCAGTAAATGAAAAGTGATCCTTTACACTAGAATAACATACTACTGTCACCATCGTATGCCATGATTCCTAGAACGAAGATAGTAACTGATGAGGAAACATTGGGATTTTCAATGACTGAATGAAAAGATTCTCATAAGAGTAAAAGGAAAAATAGAAGAATAACTTGGATATAGAGATTTACATGGTTCATGAAATGATCCCTACATCCACAGAGAGGTAGAAGTTTCACTAGATTTGGGATCACAATTTATAGAGAGTTTCAAAGTTTCTAACACACAGAAACCATAGCCTAAATATGGGCTACAAAAGGAGGAAGATGATATACTATTCAAAAATCTACACAGGAAGTCCACATCACTACAGTAAAAGGTAGCTGGAAGTCTATGTGGCACCAGTAGCATAGCCACATAAGTCTAAAGTGATACAGTAGCTGGTGGATGGAAGTTTGCATTGCTATAGTATTGATGACTCTAGAGTTTGACTGGCTATAAAGATTTTTTTGGTGTCGGTTGTGGCCTGGTGTACAGTACCATTCACAAGCATTGATCCCAAACATCATTCAAAATGGATCAGGATACATCAATCCAATAGTAACAACAATTTCCAAACCTGATTTATGATGGTCACATAAACTGAATCTAAATGACTTTAAATCACATTTAATTCTTTAATATGATTGTATACAAATGTTCATTTTGATATTATCATGTTGAACATAATCATTATCAAGAACACCTTTTTCATTGTCACGTGATTATGATACATGTTATCTAAGGTATTCATAAGTTTTGATTATGTTTTCCCTTCCTAAATGTTGTACACCATATTCTAGGAAAACTACAACCAACTCAATATGAGTTATTTCTTGTTGATACTCCCTCATTACTCACTTTTCAATTCTTCTAGTTTAGCTCCAATTAGTGTGTCATGAACCAACCCGAGTTGTTTATTCATTGGATGCATGAGCCCACCTACAATAGGGCCCGAGGGGCATTCCTTATCCCCATGGGCTGGGAAAAAGTGTGAGGGCATCATATAAATAGAGTAGGAACAACTTCTCCCTAAAAACAATTAAAAGCAGAAACATAAAAATAAGAAAACTAATACGACTAATCTATATCTCAGACATCCGTACTGAATCAGATGTGCATAAATACACTATAAATAAGTAAATAAAAGTAAAAAAACAATCCTTATTCTCACCCCAGTCTCCCCCCCTTGTATATAAAAAGATACAAGCCACCTCTAGATAACTTTTCTTTGACCACCAACAAATATCACCACCCTTCATTAATGAAAAGCAGTGTAATCCTAATTATACAAATAAAAAAAGCAAACAAAAAATAAAAGATAACATACCTCAACAAATAAACACTTTAAATATTGTAAAAAAATGAATAAAATCATGAAATTAAAATTTATAGATAGGTGTGAGATAAATACTAGTATGCATGTAAAAGAGAAACCATAACCCATGTATAATCTTTAAAATAAACATATATTTAGTATTAGTTTGAACTATATTATTTAAATATAGAATTTTAGTTCAAAACATATAAGGTAAGAAAATTTATAATTTTTTTAAAAACTTTCCTTTTATTTTATTTAAATGAAAAAAATCACTTAGAATAAATTTAACGGACGTACACCCCATTTGATTCTTATATCAAAAGATTATTTAAAATAATTTTAAAAGGAATTAAAAAATAACTAACACACACAAAATGAATAGGAATATAAATATAGAAATACACCATATTTTAAGACTCTAGAGCACCCTGAGAGGGGAGGGGTGAATCAGGGTGTCAACTCTTTATTAAAAAAAAACAAATTTTGTTCCCCTATTGATAAGAACTTGTTAAACCTATCTAATGGGATCGTACAATAATTAAACATTAACATGTGGAGAGACAACACAATAATTTTACTTCATTCACCACTAAGGGATAGTCTAAGGATTATACATTAATAATGTGTCCATCATACCAACATCCAATAATATTCACTAGTTGTGGAAAACATAAGTTCAGACACAGTCACTTTATTCCAGGAACATTGCCTTTATAAGATTTTAGGGATAACACACTACCTTCCTCAGAACACTTCCATAAACTCCCCCTACATCACAAAATTTGGTGATGTCTCACTCCGTTTAATGACTTGATGTTTTCCTCATTTGATTGACATTTAAGTCTTTAGACCTGACCATAACGATACTATGCTTGCATCAATGTATTGAGTTGATGAACTTGTAATCACTTTCCAATTAAACTCATATGTTTGAAAATAAAATTAATGAATCTCTCAACATTTGAAAAAATTCAATTACATTTCAAATAAATACCAACCTTCACAAAACCACACACATTTGTGAAGCTCCCATCCTTTGTGAAGCTTACTGCCTTTGTGGAACAAACTACCTTCACAAAGCTCACCAACTTCACATAACAGACTTCCTTCATGAATCTAATTGCCTTTTCAGAACAAAATACCTTAAAAAATCTCACTAACTTCATAGAACACTATGTATTAGTGGAAATAATTATCTTCACAAAACTCCTATAACTCAAAAGGATTGTCATTAATTAATACTTCACCAGTCTTTTCACAATGCTCAATATTTCATAGAATTCAGATTTTTGAAGATCCCAAAATTCTCAAAATTAGAACGATTATATATTTTTTTCAATTATTTTCATTTCAAATTAAGTGGCGGGGGGGGGGGGGGTAGTTTCCTATTTATATGCCTATACTTTCATAAAGATCCCACACCTCAAGAACGATTTTCTAGAATCGCCAAAAATATGTTTGAAAATATCATGTATTCGTGAAGCACCATATAAATTTAAAACATTCAAAAATATTCTAATAGTTTCATAGAATCACCATCATGCCATTGCACATTCGAGAAGATTCTCATAGTATTGTGGAATCATCATCACACTATCATGCATTCACAGAGCTCTTTTGTGATGCTCTATATCTTTGTAAAGCTCAGCCTTCGAAAAACCCAGTCTTCCTGAAATTCACGAATTTACCATATTTGAGATGCGACAATACAAGAAAACTACCATTCTATAAAGCATGACCCTTTACCCAGATTTTGATCCCAAATAGTTTTCAAACACTGGGAAAAGATGCCACCTTCAACCCAATAGTCATATTGAACTGTAAGATCAATTACCTTGAAAAATCCCTAATCAACCTAGTGTGGATTGATAATTAACACAAAGAAGACTCCATTTATAGTTGTGAATGGAATTAGTTCCAAAAATAACCCATTTGGGTTTATTGGTAATATGTAGATAAATTAAATAAAGTACCATCCTCAAAAAAGAACATGATATATGCGAAACAACTCATCTAACGCTCCAAGTCTATCTGATAAAATCAAGGTGTAGAAATAAATAATTGAAAAAAGATAATTTCAAGCCACCATAGAATACTAACCAATCCTAATAACCAATACTCGATACTATTTGAATTTCACTTATCTACATCTTTTTAAATAAACCCAAAGAACCTGAATTTGTATGTTTAGTGCTCGAAAAAAACTCCCCCAGGATCGTATCTCCCCCATAAACCTGAATCAATTTGATAAATAGATTAAAAATAGTTAACAAAAATGGGGATAGGGGATGAACCATAACCTCCTTAGGCACTGGTAGGTGGATTATTAGTCAATTATTTCTTCATCCACAATAGATGAGTGAATGCCTTTTTAATAGAGATATACTATGCTTTAGTCATACTAGGAGATGTTCTTTCTTGTGTCACTCAACTAGACCATACATTTATTTCCAATGAATAATTATGCACCACATATAGACTATCTATCCACAAAATCTCAAACCTAGTCATCATCATATAATAATAATAATTTATTATATCTTCACATTGAAAAGTATAATCCCAAACTAAGTGTACCTTGAATATAACTCATTATTTGTTTAACAAAATTAAAATTCTCTTCCTTTGGATTACATTGAAAGTATGCCGCTAATAATGTTAGAAAGATGATATTTGGCTATATTGTGGTCAATTACAATAAGCATCAAATTATTCTATTGTACAAGCTGGGATCTATAGATGTCCCATAATCATGCTTCCCAAGTTTTTTCCCAACCGAAATCAGAGTTGATATTGGTTGGGATTCATTCATTTTGAAGTTCTTAAGAATCTCTCATGCATATTTCCCCTAAGAAATGATGGTGTAATCCTTATTTTTAACCACTGATCTTTGCCTCTTATTTCAAATTCATGTTTCTTCAGATTAGAATACCATGATCTGGGTTCCTTCTTCAGACCATAGACAGGCGTATGTGAGGTTCTGATGAATTTTCTTCAGTAATGGTTTCCGCTTATGATTATTCATTCAAAACATCTTCTTTGTGTGAGCCCTAAATGTTCTACAAGTATTCCACTATTTCAGCATATGAATTTATCCCTTACCCACTAATCATGTTACCGCATGAGATGAGAACACATATACTTTTCTTCAAGTGTTATTCAATTTCATTCTAGGATGAACATATAAAATGTGATAAGAAACTTTTAAGGACAATCAACCTGAAACTTCTTTTCCAATGACATGATCTTCATGTAATTTCCAAAATAATAATGTTTGATAACAATTGAAATAATGATTATGGAAGCTTATTCATCAATCTTAATTTGTATCCACCTTAAGGGAAATAGTTCTCAGAATATTCATAATGGTGGATCTCATCAAGAATAGATTTCAAGAAATTTAAATATAGAGAATACACCAGAATTGATCTTTAACTTGTGACTATCCACATAGTACAACTTTCACAACTTCAGCAAGGATAATCTTATTGAGCACTTGTTTTACAATATACTGGAAATAAGACCAAACAATATGGTTCCTTGTTTATCTTAGTTTTATATAAAATATCATATTTAGATTCATAAAAAATGATCCTCTATCATTTTGGTATTTGAATACCAAATTGAGTAATTATTCAAAGATTGTTACTTCATTATCTTGGCTATCAAAAAATAATAGCCCTCACTGCTTCTCAGGTTCTCCCCCAAATAACATTCGACAAATTTCAATTACCTTCATTATAAGAAAAAATAAAATAACCAAATATTAATGGAATAATGTGGATCCTCCTTGCTTCATCAATATGAACAACATGGTTGAGATGATCTTCTCAACAACGGCGCTCTATTTTCTACAGTCTTCATGCTTGCACAAATGAAAATTAGTACTGATTTATTTTGTGGTAGTATAGAAATTTCACATTCTATTATGATATTTGGGGAGAATTATTCTTATTAACGGAATTCATGGATGATATATTCTTACTTATCTTAAGGATTGCTTCCTGTTCTGGAAGTAAGGTTAAACAACCTTTTGCAATGTGACCAGATTTCTTGCATCTCTCACAAAGAAATTATTTAGCACAATAGTTTCCTTTTCTTTGTAAACTCTCATGAACTTTGTCTTTATCAAGTGGTATCTTTTATTCTTTCCTATTGAACCAGCCATAGCCTGTGAATTTTCATCTTTCCTCATTCTTTCCAAATGTTCTGTTCAAATAACCAAAATGTAATTAGGAACTATTACACCTAATTTGGATCTTCCACATGGGTTCTTATGAGTATCATCCATCTTAGTGGTTCTTTTGGATGCACTACCATTTAGAATCATGGATTTAGAATCTAGGGTCTTCTTAGCTTACTTGAGATATTCTTGGGAGAATTTTTGTTCACAATATTCTTTTGATTTATTCCCAATGTATCTTCTTCATACATAACCAGATTTTGTGGTTTCTTTTCTTATCAACATTAAATTCATGCTGAGATAAGCATGTACCAAACTTATAACCACTGAAATTTCATACACCATTGATGTTATCAAGTTCCCAAAATCTATTTTTGGTTTACAGATTCAATACTTGTGTATTTTTATTATTCTTCTCCATCTTTCTCTCCCTTGAAATAGGCCTCCTTTGATCTTTTTAATTTAAAGGATTATACCAAAAATACAATGAACAATACCCAAATCTATTGTAGTGCCAACATTGAACAAAAAACCTTGATCTCCTTATTTATCCTATATAAGGATGTTTTGATCTTCTTTATGAATTTTTGTTCTCTTTGGGGGAAACCAGATTCTATACTCTTGTTCATATCCACTCTATTCATAGTGGTTGATTTCTTATCTCCTTTATTCATCCATACTTGTTCCGTATTTTTCTTACAACCTACACTATTCATGATAATGGGTTTAGAAGAATTAATACAAGTAGGTATGGATGACACCAATTTCTTTTCAACTACTTGAGATAGATCATCAAAATATTTCCTGATCTTCTTATCACATGTTGGAGGTATTTCAACTTTATAATCCTCAAGTTAACATTGAGTAGCTAAAAAAACTGTTTCATTATTTTGTGATGTATCAATATATTTCATATCAACATTAGACAACTGAGCTTCCAAATCTAGAAATTTAATATTAAGGATGATTTTTTGGTCTTCAGTCCTAATCATATTTTCTTAACAATCATTCTTAACTCTAAAAACATCATATTCATGAATCTTAACTTTATTCTAAATCAATGAGGCAAGTTCCTTGATCTTCTTGGATATTTGTACATATTTTAATCACTTGACATCAGTGCTATTTTTCAATTTCTCTTTAAGCACATGGATATTTTCTTCATGATTATTTTTGATTCCCTCTTTCTCTAAAACTTATTGGTTGTATTTTGAGGAACTTATTTAAATTTTCTTATATTTTTCTTCAAATGTTCCAACCAATCTGGAGAGCTTTAAACATTCATGAATTTTTACCCACAAGACCTTTTAAAAAACATTAGATTCTCCTTTCAGTTGGGTGATCTCTACTTTCATATATTGAAGGGCTCTACAAATAAGGGAGGCTCTTTCTTCAGGAATATCATGTAGAAAATTTCTTAATATATTAACTGAAAATTATTGTGTGGTTGTAGATTGAACATTAACACCACTTATCCTAGGATCCTTATTTTGAAAATAAATTTCAAAGGTTCTGAGACATACCTCCTGATCACTTGAATATTTTTATTTATTTTAGGTAGAAAGGTTATACTTCACTTTGGGGGAAACCTAAGACACTCATTAATTATATTCCAAGACTGATATATCTTTATTTTAATAAATGCATGAAGAACCAGATACTACATCTTATTTAGATAGGAGGGAATTATTCAACTTTCTATTCTCTTAATTTTTATTTTTCATCACGCTATTAGAGTATATAGACTTTTTCTTCGAGATAATTGAATCTTAATCAAAACTACACTTCATTATTGACTTAAGAAAGAAACTAAAATATTTAGAAGAGAATATCTTTATTGTAGACGATCCAAATTAGGTTAAACTTGGCTCTGATATCACTTATAGGACCCCAAAGTACCTTGATAAGGGAGGGGTGAATTAGGTTATCATGACATTTTTTATAACAACAGATCTTATTCCAATGTTATTAGGAACTAGTTAAACCTATTTGAAGGAATAATATTGTAATTAAACATTCACATGTAGAGTGAAAACCCAATAATTTTACTTGATTCACCACTAATGGCCAGTACCTGGAGCATATGTCGATAGTGTGTTAGTCGTATCAAAATCCACTAATCTTCACTAGTTGTAGAATATATAAGTTTCACTAAAATCATTCTATTCTAGAAACATTGAATTTATAAGATTTTAGGGATAACACACTTCCTCCCTCAAAACACATTGATAAAATCCCCTTAGCTTACTGCTTTGGGTGAAGTATTACTCAGTCTAACAACTTGAAGGTAACCTCATTATATTATCATTTAAGTATTTTTCCATGAATAAAATGAAAATATTCTTGCACTGATGACTTGATTTGATGTTCTTGAAACTACTATTCACATAAACCAGATGTTCAACACTATTATTCATGAATATCTCAGCCTTTACGAAACCTCCTTTATTTTTGAATGAAATACCAAACTTCATAAACCTACACACTTTCATGAAGCTCTCAAACTTTACAAATATTACAGCCTTTGTGAAACAAAATTCCTTTGTGAATCTTATTTCCTTCTTGGAACATACTTCATTAGTTAATCTCACTGCCTTCCCTGAACAAAATGACTTCATAAATCTCACTGCCTTTTCTGAATAACAAATCATCAAAAAACTACCAATCTTTAGAAAACTCCCATAACTAAAAATAATTGGAATTGGTTAAGCCATAACCAGTATTTTCAAAATTATCAATCTCAAATAGAATTCAGATTCGAGAAGCTCCCATCCTTTAAAAATCATAGTGAATAAACCATTTCTCCAATTATTTTAATTTTAAATGAATTGGGAGGGTAGCTGCCTATTTATTGGCCCAAAATTTCCTTAAGATTACATGCCTCCAGTACGATTTTCCTGAACCTTCAAAAATATATTCATGAATCTTCACTATTCAAGAAGCACTAGAGAAATTTAACTCTTTCATGAAGCTTCTCATAGTTGCGTAAAATCATAATCACACCATCAAACATTCCCAAGGATTCTTGTAGTCATGTAGAATAATCATCAAGCCATCTCGCATTCACGGATATCATCTGTTATGATCCATATCTTTGTGATGCTAAACCTTCATATGACCCAGTCTTCACAAAAATCATTCCTTTATAATATTTGAGATGTGAGAATCCTGTAAAACCTCCTTCAATGATGCTTTCTCATTTATCTTGATTTTGAGCCCAAATTTTTTGGAAAACAATTGGAAAAGATACCACCTTCAACCCTATATTCATCTTGAACTATAAGATAACTTTACTTGTAAACTCCATGATCAACCTAGTGTGGATTGACAACTAACACAAACTAGAATATATTTCTAGCTGTGAAATTCTAGGTTTACAACACATGTTATAAATACAATACATGAGCAATAAATCTCAATAATAGAATAGAAAAACATAACATAAGGTAAATTAGTACATGTGAGACATGAGGCCTATCAAGGTAACATATGATGGGTGAGAATCATAATCTTGAACAACGAGGCATAAGAGAACATGATAGTATAAAGGCAACATACGAATATGAAAAAAAAACATAAAACATGACATCATAAGCATAAGTCAAGGATAAATGCCACGAAATAATGACATAGTGTACTTAAAATAACCTCCCATACACCATAAATAGAATCACATGAGATAAAAAATTACTCAATACCTTGTAGGTATATATAATTTTGGGCCCACATGTTACATTCATATCATGTACATGCATAAGCGTTCTACATAGATCATACAACATAATGATGCCTTTTTTTTCACTTTTAATCCTATAATTAAGTAGTGTGAATTTAATATATGGAAGTCCCCATTCAATTAAGGATAGATACTTCTAGTTGAATACCCTTGAGTGTAAATGGGGATTGGTGTTCACTACACAAATGTTTGGCATGTAAAATCACAGGATAATCTCGACAACATAACAGGTGTATGTAAAGAATCATGGGTGGGTTTAATGAGAGTGAAAGGGGTATCCAATCACCAGGAAATCATAAGGATAGTAAGATTTATATGTAAAAACATATAAAAACACGAAAAATTTCAAATCAATGGGCATAATATAAATAAGGATCTTGAATAAAGGGGAGAAAGAGAGGATCCCTTCCCTTGAGAGGGTGCTTCTAAAAGATTGGAAGGAGAATATTAAGAGATTTAGTGAACCTTGGGAGGGATTTAGAGAGGTAAGGGAAGAGTAAAATCACAATACAAGGGTTTTTAATGAAGATTAATTGGATTTTTGGTGGGTTTATATATCCAAAAAGAGAAGAATTCGTTATTAATTTCCAGGATTAGGTTTTGGACTCTATGTGGTAAGGTAATCCAAACCAAAAACCTTCTAATAGTTTTACCCATGTTTTATACTAAATAAGAGTGGATTTAATTATTATATAATTATAATAACCTAAAATCCATAAAATAATACCATGGGTGATGTGGAAGTGAGTCCTGCTTATTAAGAATTTATTTTAAAACCCTTAAAATATATTATAGGTTTTTGAGGTTTCATTAAGGGTTTATAAAATTAATAAAATAAAATGAATAAATTATTTTAAATAGGAAACATAATTTTGGTTTTGGATAAACATTATATTATTTATTACATTACTTTTGGGATTTTATAATTCCACAATACATGTAATATATTTAAATTTTATTTAGTTTTTAACCAAAAATTTGGCAGTGTCGGAAAATTTAAAAATTTTCATCTTTGGTCAATTTAGATGTGATGATTTCAAAAGTACTATTTATTTTATCAATTTTTTCCTTATATATCTTTTAATTTATACTTTTAAATCAATAATCCCCATTTATTGAGAATATTAGTTTTTGGGAAAATAATAGTTTTTTAACCCTTATAAAAATTACATTTGAATTAGTAAAATTATATTATCATATATATTTAATAAATATTATTTAATAATAATATTATATTAAAATATAACGTATTTTGAAAATCCTTGAATTCATAAAAAATCGTGTCTTTATTGAAACTATATATTTCCCAAAAAATACAATTTATGTTTCATCGTATCAAAATATTATTTGTAACGCCCTGACCCCAGTTACCCATAGTCGGTGCATTATTACATAACATTGGCATGATCACAAGAAATATCAAATCTCAAAAGACCGATTGGTTTAGTAGCCTTGTAAGCACTAGATATATTCATAAAGTCTTACATTACATCATAAAAATGAAAACTACAACAACATATTTTCTTCATAGTCCACACTCATATCCCCACATACTATCCCTGCAGGTCATTCATAAATTACTTCTTCACATCCTGGGAAAAATTAAACATAGAAAATGGGTGAGCTCAAATGCCCAGTAAGGATAACAATATAGCGGAAAATTTCATAATTAAGAATAAACATTTAAGGAAATTTATAACTAAAACAAAATTCTTTTAAACATGAACTTCAACATAGCATGGAAAAAATAAAATGAAATAATGCCGTTTACTTATACACATGGATATTCTACTAATTGAATAATCACATGCAATATCAATAACCACTTTCATAATGATAGAATTCATAATGATAGACTATCATAACCACATAGCCAAGGCCTCGTGCCAAGACTACAAATAAGATTTTGTCAAGGCCTTGTTCCAAGATACTAGTTTGTCTCATGAGACCTACCGATGCATAGAGGAGCTATAGCGGGCTCCACCCATCACTTACTAAGTCCAATTCATTCCCATATAAAGAGGTTTAAACATAACATAAACATTCATATTAAAACTAGCATATGAAATGTCAATACTTTCTCCATAAACCATGAATGGTATAAAAATAACACATCCACAGTCAAACATATCACAAAACCTTCAATACATTATGGAAGTTTTGTATCATAATAAATCAACTTCATATAATCATAAAATACATCCAAGGATGTTGACATAGATGATGTCAAAACTATTTGAGAGAAATATCTCCTTTTTTTTGAAATAATTTAAAAGTCACACATTTATAAAGGAAGTAATTAAAATAAGATTTTTGAATCAAAGTGTCTTATAACACTTTGAAGCTTTTGAAAGGAATTAAAATTTTAAAAAAATTCATGTCCATATAAATAAATCCTTAAAAACCATTTTTAAGACATGGAAATTAATTAAAAAGATTTAGAAAGATAAATCTTTAAAACATTTAAAATTCTGATTTTGATAAAGAGTACCTTTCCGAAATTCATAAAATATTCATTTTGAAATCATTTAAAAGTCACATAATTATAAAATAAAAAATTTACTTTGAAAATGTCCTTGTAAGCTTGTAAGGGAAGCTTTCAAAATTTTATAACAATGGTAAATAGCCGCACCCGCCGTATAAGTTAAAAAAACATTCTTACCTTAATTTTGTCGAAAAGGTTAAAAAGCACCTTGTTTGGAAAACGACGGAAAGATTCCTTTATAAAACTCTTATAAAAAGTCAAACAAGGGTATAAATGACTTTAACCCATATTCTAGTAAATAGTAAAAAAGTTTTGAAATTCATTTTTAAGAAACATGGATGTGGATGATAAAGAGATCCCAGTAGATTATTACGTATAAACAACCTCGGATAATGAAGAGATTGCGAAATAAACCCTTAACTTGTACTTTTCCATGGTTTGGGTAGGTTAAAATCATGTATAATGGTGAAATAGTTGTTATTAAATTATTAAATAATCATATACATTAATATGATATCATATATGATCTTTTAACATTACTTTGTTAATAATATCTTAGAATTATCGTCGTTTCAGGTGTTAACTTACTCGTTTTATTTTATATGTTTTGTTATGTAAGCCATGTTTGTAATGGATAGGTTGTATATTATTCATATCCAGAATGATATCAAGTCCTTAAACATAATTTTTAAATCAGCAAATGATAATTATACTTGAATGGATACGATGGAGAATGAATCTCATCGTGTTCGTGGAGACGGTAGTCCGTACGTACGCACGAGCGACAATATCATTCTTTTGATATTAAAATAATATATAATTTGATATTATATCATATATACAGAATCATTATAATGTTATATTTATTATTTACATGAGTTACACATCATTATTATACCCATCCAAATAATAATATATTGAATAATAATTACATCACGACGTGGAGACGGTAAGCCGTACGTACGCACGTATGGGGACATGTTATTAAAAGGGTGGATAGAATACTGAATATGGTTGTAACATATTTATAATAACATCACAGTATATATAAGATACTGGAGTTATTATTTTAGAATGGTAATAACAAAGAAAGAAGAAGTGGAGGAAGAAAGGAATTTGGAAAAGGGTGGTGAAATCATTACCTCTTCTTCGGGTTCTTCCTTTTGATTTGATCAAAAGGGATCCTTAGGCTGGCTTTTGGATCCAAATAAGGCCTCTAGGTTGTAGTGAGAGAAGTTTTTAGATTATTTGGGCAGAGTTTTGCCGATCCAAAAGTCTTTGAAGGTGTGAAGAAATGAGAAGGAGGAGTGCCCTTTTATAAGAGGGGTGAGGGGCACCTTTGGAAAAGCTAGAAATATTAATTTATAATAAATTCATATTCGGTTTCAAATGGCTCCAAAGTTTATTATTTAAATTTTAAGGTGGGGATGGGTCGAAAAAAACTCAAACAATAGAATATAGACAGGTTTGGGTACTTATATTAACCTTATCTTTAAGTATTAACTCTAAGTTAATTAGTTTCACTATTACAATGTCTCTTTGTATTTTTATTTGATATGGTTAATAAACTTACTATATACATCCAAGAGACCCCCAAGTGGTCCATTAATGATATATGTATCATTATATAAGTCTCTTGGCTGAACCGTAAATTTTTAGGAATTTAATATCAATTAATAATATAATATTTGTTTTAAAAACTCTTTTATGTCAATTTTGACACTATTCAATAGTTGATTTTTTTGAAACTCATAATAGAATGATTAATTCGAAACAATTTAATTAAATAATTCCTAACATGTCATATTAACATATAAAATTAGTTTATTTCATAAAAAGTCTCAAATTATATTTATTTTTGTATTTATAATATCAATTATTTTAATTTTTCACTATTATGGTAATTACTGCATCATCATTGTGTCATAATTAAATTAAATTATTTAAAGTCTAAAAATTATAAATAAACTATCATTATGTAGGAAATAGTTTTAGATTTTTGATGAATATTTATAGTCGAAAATCAAACATATATAACCCTATGTAAAAATTGTTTTTCTAAAAGATATATGCTTATGTTATTTTTGTACTTAATTAAAATTAAGTGTCCCTATCACCTACAAGTGGCTCCATGGGGTCCCAAAATCGACCCAAAGATGCCTATGGTCGAACATGTGTCAACCAATATGGCTAGGACATGTTTTAGGGTAATTTAGTATTATTATAATATTATTTGTTAACCCTTATTTACCGGATTTACCCTTAACCATGGTAAATAAAATATTTACCGCAGTAATTATTCAAAATGTCTAAAAATAAAAGTTACCTATTTACACAATTTGAAAATACTGATTCCAAATATGGAATCCATTTTTCCAAATTCAAAACACAGAAGTGGCATAAATTAATTTAAAATTAATTCCGTTGTTAAAACAAAAAGCGTGTTTTTAAGAGATAATAACTATCAAAAGATTGACACTTGTTTATGTCTGGTTTAATTGTAAAATTATGTCCAATGACCAAAATTGTATTAAATGGTAAAAATATATTATAAATATACTTTAAAACCACTCAAATTCATAATTTATCGATATTAATTATTTTGATTAAAAAAGTTGTTTTTAATTAAAATTTATTAATTTTCACTATTCATCAAAATATTAAAGTTATCCGAAAAGTTCCAAAATTTCACCCTAGGCTAAATTCGATATTCCAAATCCAAAAATGAAGTCCATTTTGAAATATAAAATATATATAATTTCAAAAAGTAGGTATTACTATTCATAACGGCTAGTTTGATTGGTTGTTGTGTGTGTTAGAACTCGAAGTTGCGTACAACACACGCTACTGTATTATTCAAAGGAAACCGTACCGTGGAAGCTTGGGATGTTTCATTTTAAATTTTTGACATCCAAATTTAGTCAAAAAGTTTAAAATATTGTATTTAAAAAGGGTTCACTATTAAAAGTTGATAAAAGTGCAATACTGAAAATGAATTTGTTCTTATATTATGTCTAAGAAACTCATAATATGGATTCTAAAATTATAAGGATGATATAAAGTTTAAAATTTAGTTAATACTATTCATAACCACTTTTTAACGGCTTGTTTGGTATGTCATGGTGCGATTTAAATTGGTGTTGCGTGTAGTGCAAGTTATTGAATTATTTTGAAGAAATAACACACTATGAAATCTTGGTGTGTTACATTCTCCCCTCCTTCAATAAATTGCATCCTCACAATTTCACATTGTTATTCGAAAATAAAAGGTTGAAAATAGAAAATATCTTTGTGGGAAAACCCACATTAGAAATTAGGTTACTAAAATTTAGTCTTAATATGAGGAAAAGATAAATGAAATGGTCACCACCAAATTATTATATCTATTAAGAGAACATTGGTGGAAATTAGAGACATATAATTGGAGGAAAAACGTAAATATTTATAGGTAGTGATTGAGGTCATCAACCAAAAAAAAGTGTAAAATTGAGGTCCTTAAATTCATCAATCTATGATGATTTGAAATACCATCGGTTCAACAAAACATAGGGTATTAGGATAAAACATTTTTGGTTTTAGGATTCCTTAAATAAAGTATAATAATTAATTTCTTCATAGAATAAGAAAAGAATAAAAATATATTCTTGACAAGTAGAGTTCCATCCTTTAACTAATTTCTACCAAAAACTCATCTTTCACTCTAAAAGATAATAGAATGAAAAAAATATATTCTATTTATCCTATTCGTATAGGGTTAAAAAAAAAACGAATTTATAATTCATCTACCAGATCTTTTAAAAAAACTACATTATTTAATCTCAGACATCACGTGGGTCAGTGATAGGTGATACACCCTTATCGCCCTTCGGTTGTGGGTTCAAGTCTCGCGGCCTTGCTGGACGTGACGGGTTGTCGCCCGACCTCTGAGTTGTCCTTTTATGGCAATCCAAAATAATCCAAACTAGAACTATCCAAAATACTTTAGTCCAAAATTTATAAGGAAGGTAAACACAATGAAGATCCTTTATTTTTCCACATAATAACATGTGATCACCTTCATCATGTATTCTTTTAAAACACTGCAACATCCTGAATTATCATAAAACCTTATTGATTACATTCATGATCCCTTATTCCTTATAGAATAATAGATATACTCCTTCAATCCAAAAATGTTGTAAATCCCAACAATGATGGAATATACAAATCATTAATCATTTTCAAGGTAGTCAAGAATATCCAATATAATTTATCCAAAAAAATCATGTATTATTCTAAAATCACTACCTCTGTATTAGAACCATATTATGGTTTATCTTTCTCTCAACCATATATTTTCCAAAAATTTGACCTGCTATTGAGTCACTTTTCTTTGTTCCACACAATCTCAAGTCCATAATGAAATAGTACTGCAGTACAATCCTTATATACTCCATAATTATTATAACAATTACATTGTTGATACAACACTCAAATGACATAATCAACACAAGAACTCTAATCATTTCTCTTCATCTGTGGTAGTATCATAACATGATTATTATCCAATAGCATCATTTGTGGCGTAGTATGATGACTGAGACATAGGCTCGCATAGTGTCCAAACTCCTTGCAAATGAAGCATTGTACATTTGAAACCATTTTCTTACCCTTACAGTCACGTACTTTGTGCCCTTTTCCTCCACACTTATAACAAACTCCCATTCCTTTCAGGCAAGTTCCAGGGTGTTTCTTTCCACATTTATCACATATGGAAAAATTCTTCTTTTCCCTCTTCCTTTTATCCATATTTCTCTCTTCCATCATTTTCTTCTCTTGCTTCCCTTCAAATCCATAGGACTCAGTAAACTCTTTACTTATCTTATCAACACATGATATTATTTCTTCATATGATGATAATATATGAGAGACTATTTCTCTTATAAATTCTGGCTTAAGACCATGAAATATATGATCCTTCTTTCTCTTTGTATCATGTGCATTGATGGAGTTCTCATTCCTTCTACTGGGCACCATTTCTAAAAAATGGCATACACTAGATTAGTTTATGAATAACAATACCTAATCCCAAACTTGTAAAACACATAACATAAATTAAATAGTTTATGGATATAATCCATAATCATAAAAATGTCTTCTTAGAGGAAGTATATACTCATAAACCCTTCATAATGGTTTGTAAAGAAGATGAGAATTATCCTAAGCATATCCCCCGGGAGTGTCGTAACCAAGAGTGCAGTAAGGCCCGTTGTTGTGCACCAGTTCTCGTTCAAGTCTAGCTCAAAGTGGTGTTTTCGGGTTTTACCCCTAGGTACATCTGTGCCAGAGCCGCCTCTACCTGCTCGTATCCAGACAGGGATGTATTGCTCAGAAAACTCACAAAATCTCTACAATACCAAAATTCTAGGAAGTTCTTCTATACTAATCCTCAAATTCCATCTTAAATCTAAGTGCTCTAATCAGAGTTTATCTAAATCTAGCTTCCAAGGTTTGTACTAAACTTCCTCTGATACCAACTGTAATGCCCCAACCCCAGTTACCCAGATTCGGTGCATTATTACATAACATTGGAATGATCAAAAGAAAGATAAAATCTCAAAAGAACGATTTGTTTAGTAGCCTTGGAAGCACTAGATATATTCATAAAGTCTTATATTACATCATAAAAATGGAAACTACAACAACATATTTTCTTCATAGTCCACACTCATATCCCCACATACTATCTCTACAGGTCATTCATAAATTACTTCTTCACATCCTGGAAAAAATAAAACATAGAATAGGGGTGAGCTCAAATGCCCAGTAAGGATAACAATATAGCGGAAACTTTCATAATTTAGAATAAACATTTAAGGCAATGTATAACTAAAACAAAAGGCTTTTAAACATGAACTTCAACATAGCATGGAAAAAATAAAATGAAATAATTCCATTTACTTATTCACATGGATATTCTACTAATCGAATAATAACATGCAATATCAATAACCACTTTCATAATGATGGAATGCATAATTCCAGACTATCATAACCACATAGCCAAGGCCTCGTGCCAAGACTACAAATAAGATTTTGTCAAGGCCTTGTGCCATGACACTAGTTTGTCTCATGAGACCTACCGATTCATCGAGGAGCTATAGCGGGATCCACTCATCACATACTAAGTCCAATTCATTCCCATATGAAAAGGTTTAAACATAACATAGACATTCGTATTAAAAATAGCATACGAAATGTCAATACTTTCTCCATAAACCATGAATGGTATAAAAATAACACATCCATAGTCAAACATATCACAAAACGTTCAATAAATTATGGAAGTTTTGTATCATAAAAAATAAAATTCATATAATCATAAAATCCATCAAAGGATGTTGAAATAGATGATATCAAAACTATTTGAGAGAAATATCTCTTTTTTTTGAAATCATTTAAAAGTCACACATTTATAAAGGAAGTAATTAAAAAGAGATTTTTGAATCAAAGTGTCCCATACAACTTTGAAAATTTTGAAAGGAATTAAAATTTTAAAAACATTCATGTCCATATAAATAAATCCTTAAAAACCATTTTGAAGACATGGACATTAATTAAAAAGATTTAGAAAGATAAATCTGTAAAACATTTAAAATTCTGATTTTGATAAAGAGTACCTTTCTGAAATTCTTAAAATATTCATTTTGAAATCATTTAAAAGTCACATAATTATAAAATAAAACATTTACTTTGAAAATGTCCTTGTAAGCTTGTAAGGGATGCTTTGAAAATTTTATAACGGCGGTAAATAGCTGCACCCATCGTATAAGTTAAAAAAACATTCTTACCTTAATTTTGTCGAAAAGGTTAAAAAGCACCTTGTTTGGAAAACGGCGAAAATATTACTTTATAAACCTCTTATAAAAAGTCAAACAAGGGTATAAATGACTTTAAACCATATTCTAGTAAATCGTAAAACTGTTTTGAAATTCATTTTTAATAAACATGGATGTGGATGATAAAGAGATCCCAGTAGATTATTACGTATAAACAACCTCGAATAATGAAGAGATTGCGAAATAAACCCTTACCTTGTAATTTTCCTTGGTTGGGGTAGGTTAACCTCCTGTATAATGGTGAAATAATTTTTATTAAATTATTAAATAATCATATACATTAATATGATATCATATATGATCTTTTAACATTGCTTTGTTAATAACAACTTAGAATTATCGTCGTTTCGGGTGTTAACTTACTCGTTTTCTTTTATATGTTTTGTTACGTAAGCCATGCTTGTAATGGATAGGTTGTATATTATTCATATCCAGAATGATATCAAGTCCTTAAACATCATTTTTAAATCAGAAAATGATAATTATACTTGAATGGATATGATGGAGAATGAATCTCATCGTCTTCGTGGAGACGGTAGTCCGTACGTACGCACGAGCGACAATATCATTATTTTGTTATTAAAATAATATATAATTTAATAGTATATCATATATACAGAATAATTATCATGTTATATTTATTATTTACATGAGTTACAAATCATTATTATACCCATACAAATAATAATATATCGAATAACAATTACACCACGACGTGGAGACGGTAAGCCGTACGTACGCACGTATGGTGACATGTTATTAAAAGGGTGGATAGAATACTGAATATGGTTGTACCATATTTATAATAAAATCACAGTATATATAAGATACTGGATTTATTATTTTAGAATGGTAATAACAAAAAAAGAAGAAGTGGAAGAAGAAAGGAACTTGGAAAAGGGTGGTGAAATCATTACCTCTTCTTCAGGTTCTTCCTTTTGATTTGATCAAAAGGGATCCTTAGGTTGGCTTTCTGATCAAACTAATGACTCTAGGTTGTAGTAAGGGAAGTTGGGAGAGTATGTGGGTAGAGTTTGGCCGAACCAAAAGGATTTTAAGGTGTGAAGAAATGAGAAGTAGGAGTGCCCTTTTATAAGAGGGGTGAGGGGCACCTTTGGAAAAGATAGAAATATTAATTTATAATAAATTCATATTCGGTTTCAAATGGCTCCAAAGTTTATTATTTAAATTTTAAGGTGGGTATGGGTCGAAAAAAACTCAACCAATAGAATTTAGACAGGTTTGGGTACTTATATTAACCTTATCTTTAAGTATTAACTCTAAGATAATTAGTTTCACTATTACAATGTCTCTTTGTATTTTTATATTATATGGTTAATAAACTTACTATATACATCCAAGAGACCCCCAAGTGATCCATTAATGATATAAATATCATGATATAAGTCTCCTGGCCTAACCTTAAATTTTTAGGAATTTAATATCAATTAATAATATAATATTTGTTTTAAAAACTCTTTTATGTCAATTTTGACACTATTCAATAGTTGATTTTTGTGAAACTCATAACAGAATGATTACATCGAAAATATTTAATTAAATAATTCATAACATGTCATATTAACTTATAAAATTAGTTTAATGCATAAAAAGTCTCAAATTATATTTATTTTTGTATTTATAATATCAATTATTTTAATGTTTCACTATTATGGTAATTACTGCATCATCATTGTGTCATAAATAAATTAAATTATTTAAAGTCTAAAAATTATAAATAAACTATAATTATGTAGGAAATCGTTTTATATTTCTAATTAATATTTATAGTCGAAAATCCAACATATATAACCCTATGTAAAAATTGTTTTTCTAAAAGATATATGCTTATGTCATTTTTGTACTTAATTAAAATTAAGTGTCCCTATCACCTACAAGTGGCTCCATGGGGTCCTAAAATGGACCCAAATATGCCTATGGTCGAACATGTATCAAACAATAAGGCTAGGACACGTTTTAGGGTAATTTAGTATTATTATAATATTATTTTTTTAACCCTTATTTACCGGATTTACCCTTAACCATGGTAAATAAAATATTTACCGCAGTAATTATTCAAAATGTCTAAAAATAAAAGTTACCTATTTACACAATTTGAAAATCCTGATTCCAAATATGGAATCCATTTTTCTAAATTCAAAACACAGAAGTGGCAGAAATTAATTTAAAATTAATCATGTTGTTAAAACAAAAAGCGTGTTTTTAAGAGATAATAACTATCAAAAGATTGACACTTGTTTATGTTTGGTTTAATTGTAAAATTATGTCCAATGACCAACATTGTATTAAATGGTAAAAATATATTCTAAATATACTTTAAAACCACTCAAATGCATAATTTATCAATATTAATTTTTTTTATTAAAAAAGTTGTTTTTAATTAAAATTTATTAATTTTCACTATTCATCAAAATATTAAATTTATCCGAAAAGTTCCAAAATTTCACCCTAGGATAAATTCGATATTCCGAATCCAAAAATGAAGTCCATTTTAAAATATAAAAAATATATAATTTCAAAAAGTAGGTATTACTATTCATAATGGCTAGTTTGATTGATTGTGGTGTGTGTTAGAACTCGAAGTTGCGTACAACACACGCTACTGTATTATTCAAAGGAAAGCGTACCATGGAAGCTTGGGATGTTTCATTTTAAATTTTTGACATCCCCATTTAGTCAAAAAGTTTAAAATATTGTATTTAAAAAGGGTTCACTATTAAAAGTTGATAAAAGTGCAATACTGAAAATGAATTTGTTCTTACATTATGTCTAAGAAACTCATAATATGGATTCTAAAATTATAAGGATTATATAAAGTTTAAAATTTAGTTAATACTATTAATAACCTCTTTTGAACGACTTTTTTGGTATGTCATGGTGCGATTGAACTCGGTGTTGCGTGTAGTGCAAGTTATTGAATTATTTTGAAGAAATAACACACTGTGAAATCTTGGGGTGTTACATTATTTTTGTCTAACTCATTATCTAATCATTTAAAGGTAATAATACAAAAGAATAAATTTTGGAATTATTTTATTGAAGTGAAAACATACAAAATTCATAATGTTATGTTCAAAACACATATACTTTTATTACACCAGTGAATTCCCTAAGGGTGAGGCATGTGATAGTGAGATTTTATTGGGGTAGCTCAGCCAAAATGGTTTGGGATGTGATTTTAATGAGGTTGAACATCTCCCATAAACAATTTTCTCTTGATTTAGTTGTTAAATCTAGACTTGGGATTGGTCAAGGGAAAGGCTCAGTTATGATATCTCCCACTGAAGCTATGATAAATTGGCTTCATAGTGTATGACCCTACTAGTCAAGGCCATATCTTCTTTCATATGTGTCAATTGGACTTAATCATAACCCTTAATATAATAATATTTATCATCACTATAAAATGGAAATATTATAAATGGTTATGATAATGAATGGTCTTTTAAATCTGATAGGATATAACTTATAATTGTATTGAATAATTGAAGTAGTTCATGTGTTTTATAAAACTTCATTTCTTAATAAGGAATTTACCCATATCAAAGGAATTTTATTTATAAAATTTTAGGTCATTACACACTATCTAGGTAGGGGTAAACATAATTTACATTTATTTATAGTGGAAAGGGTTTGCATATTGTTTAAGTTATCCTACCCTTGAACCAGAGTTCCTGTGACTAAAGTAAGGTAAGGTTGAGAAAAAAATGAGCATAACCACAGTTAAACATAAACTATGTATAGCGAGAAATACAACCATCCCAAAGCATATAAAATAACTCACTATCACCTCTATATCCCTCTAAAGAAAAAAAACCCTATGTTCATATCTGTTACACTATACACAATATAATGTATGCCTTGAGGGAAAAAATCCATGTCAAACCATGTTAAATGGAGTTCTAGAGGATCTCTCTATCACACAATCACATTTGGAAATCTCATAAAATTTATAAACAAGACTTTTAATTTTTTTTGAAACAAATTAAAAAACCCTCCATTTTCTAGTTGAACACACACACACACCCGCACACACCTATTTACCTTATTTCAAAAATTTACATATTCTATTATAAATTTTTACACAAACACACACACACACACACACACACACACATATATATATATATACCCATGTATATATGTAAAACCATCCCCCCAACACAAATATCAATATAAATTTTAAAAAAAATTTTATTTTTCTTCAAAATTGAATTTTGAAATACATTATCATTACTTGGAATTTCAAGGTTCCATTCAAAAAATTATTTCAATATATTATCTACAAAAAATTATAAAAAAGGCCATTTAAAACACCTTGGAAGAATAAATCCAATTTTTAGTTAAGGCCTAAAAAAATCCAAAAAATATTTTAAATTATTTTTGATCCAAAATAGGGTCAAACCATTTTTTAGAATCACAATTTATTTAAAAAAATATTTCATCATTTTTTTAAATACTTAGAATTACAATTATATTAATAAGACCTTGAAACATTTTAAAAACTATATTTAACATTCACAAATAGGCATAATTAATTAGATAATGAATTTGAAACCCCAAGAAATAACGAGTTATAAAATTTGAAGCTCAATGATGGGTAAACCTACCTCAAACCAATGACACATGAGTCAGAATGTGTCATTTTTATTGGAGGACACCCATATGGGGAATAAAAAACCCACATGTACGAAATAAATTGAAGAAACCACAAAAAATTAGAAAAATCTACACCATAAGGTTGATTTGAGAGAGAAAAAACGACATGGAATAGATAAATATCAAGTAAAGAGAGAGGAGGATAAATTTGAGGCCATACCTTGGTGAAAAAAACCAAGAACCATGAAGTATCCACAAAGAAACATAGTGTATAGGGAGATTTAGGAGAGGGGGATGCATGAACATTGGGAATATTGGCTAAGGGATAAGTGTTCTCTAGGGGAAGAAAAAGAAACTAGGCAGAAAAAAGAAAAAAAATGAAAAATAAATAAAAAATTAGGTTGAACGAATGGTTTATCCACACAATTTAATAAACCATGAAAAAAACATGATTCCTACTTCAGGATCTCAAAATACCTCACATAGTTACTCTTATGTGTTCTCATGGTTTAATAAACCATAAACAAAACATTCCATATGACTTCATCCAAGACATAATTGATACACATAGATGTTCCATTATTTTAAAATCCATCCTCGTTAACTCTTCTCCCCATTAAATTTTCCAAAATTAAAAAAATTTCACTATGAAATTACTAAAACCTTATTATGAATCAAAATAATAAAAAATAATATTAAATAAAATAATTAATAAAACATGTCCGTATGACAATTATATTAACTATAAATATTTTTTCTCATAGAAATCCATTAACGAAGGATGAAAAAAACTAAATAAAAAATTATCGCACCTTACAAGAAAGGTAGAAGGGTTAGGAAATTGAAACCACCACTGAATATAAATGATTAACAATAATAAGTATTCCTCTAGATCAGTTAGATGAAACCTTAAACAATAATTAAAATCTCCAAGTGGAATCCAACCATAAATGAGTGACACAAGGTCTAACAAACACTAATGTCTATCATTGTATCTTCACCATTTATGCATTATTTTAAATAGTGTTTCATCACACACACACACAAACACACTCTATATGGTATACTAAAACCAAAAAACTACACTTCTACTGAATACTCGAATAAAATAAAAAACCTTTATCAAACATACCAATCCAGAGGAGGAGAAACTCGAAATATTTCTGATATATGAAATAACATGGGCCTTATACCTAATTAAATACACTCAAATGAGTAAAATCAGATTTCAAATTTGTAACACCATCTCATTATTATCTTAAATCATCATCACTCTTAGGTGATCAACTGTCTAAAAGGCACTCGCCCTAGTTACCCAATCATTGGCCTGAAATCACCAAATCCCAACCCATCCCTAAAAAATTACCAATTCACCAGCCCCAAAACAAAACAACTATAAAAAATGATCATCATCAAGGAATAATCACTAAAAAATAATTAAAATCCCATAATCACTATCATTGAATCACCAAAAACTCACCCAAATCAAGGATACCTCAACGAATCTCACTAAATTTGAATCCACAAAAAAATTACTAAGAATAATCCCTATAATATAAGATAAAAAAATACCTATATTTAAACTAGTTTACCATGAGAAAATAAAGGGCATGATTCTAGAAACCACAATCCAAATCCAAGAGAAAGAAATAATCTAGACTTACTACTTTATTTTGATTCTCGATAGGGCTACCAACTAAAGGAACTATGCTTAACACGAAGAGTAATTACCTAAAGGTTCTTCCAAAAAAAGAACTTATCCAAACTTTCCATGATTTATATAGGAGGAAGAATATGATTAACATGAAACATGAACTCAACTAGTTCAATTTTAAAATTCTCAACCAAGTTGTACCATAGAATCAGGGGACAAATACATAATTAAGAAACCAACAAAACATGACACACCACAAAACCCCATTTGTAAAAAATTAATAAACTCCAATAAAAGTATTTAAAAATAAATTTTGTTAAAAAAACATGTAAAAGTTACTTTTAATAAAACACCCCATTAAATTTTGGAAGACCACCCCCATTTTTTTAAATTTAAAACTCATTTCTCAAAATATTCTTTTTTCCAAATTTCAAACTCATATTTTAAATAGAAACCCATCATTCATTTTGAAAACAATTTCCTTAAATTTACATTTTAAAATTAATGGAAAATATTAATTTTAAAAATTATCTTATTATTTTTAAAAATATATGACTTTATAAAATCCCCCTTTTTCCTCAAAATAAATTTTAGAAAACACACTCTATTTAAGACACATGAGAAGTAAAAACCACACATCAACGTATGAAAACACTTCCTTGAGTTTACACCAATCACTAAGTATCACCCAAGGAATTATAAATATAAAAAACAAATGGGAAGATGAATATTTCTTGACCAAAACACAGGGATTGAGGGACTAATGTCCATCCACACATATAATTCCTAAGATGTATCAAGATAGAGCGTTTGGTCACTACATGGTTTCCCAATCTATAGAAACCAACCTCACACCATTAATCTCATTTGTTTCCACCCAAAAATCCAATATGACCCCAAAGAAGATATATGATGATGATGAGGATCAATAAATTATCAACAATAATCAAACAGAGTTTATAACACAAAATTCAAATCCCAACCACCCATAATGAGTCAAGAATCATCGTGTTAGGTGGTGATCCGGAACCCATTCATGACCATCCTCATGAGTCTCAACAACCAATTCTAACTGGATACTACCATTAAACTATAATTAATTCAATATATAATCAAAAAAGAGGTGAGGTTATCATAGATAAATGAAATTGGATCCTCTGATATCGTTTTTTATGAACCATCCCAAGCTTCCCATTTTTTGGACACCGTAGATATGTAGTGATTGGTCTTAAGGGGAATTCTCGATCTCGATGAGCTGGAAACAAGTTCTAGAACATAATATATATATATATATTTATATATTTATAATGGGAACAATTTCACCCAAAAAAAGTAAAAACAACAACAAAAAACTAATGAAAAACGGATGTGTCCCATCTGTATCTCAAACATCCCTATAAAATTAAATATAATGAAATACAATATAAAGTAGTAAAGAAATGTAAAAAACCCCCTCTACTCATCCTATTCTCCCTCCCCTACAAATTTAAAGACACAAATCAGCCACTAGATTCCTCTACTTCAGCCATCACCAGATTTCACTACCCTACATCCATAGAAAATAGTAAAAGCCTAATTTTATAAAAAATAAATGGAAACCAAAAACAAATATATACCCACCTTAAACAATCTATGCTCTCAAGAGTATCCAAATACTGAATAAAATCATGAAACTGAAAAAGATAGATATGTGTGAACTAAATATTATTATTAATTTTTAATAGAAACCACACCATAGGTATAACCATGAAAATAAAGATCTATTTAGTGATACTTTAAACTAAATTATTTAAAGATTTGTTTTTAGTTCAAAACATATAAATCTGGGATATTTCTAAAACCATTTTATAAAATTTCTTTTTAATTTATTTAAAATAAAAAAAATATCTTAGAAAACGTTTAATGGGCCTACACAACTTTTGGTTCTTATTTAAAAAGATCCTTTAAAATAATTTATTTTTTTAGAAATAACTAATTCACACACACTCATAATAAGATGAGAAATAAAGAAATGAACTATGATATATATACAAAATGGGAAAAAGAAGAATCCAATATTAGGTTCCACACATATCAAATAAATAATAGAATCTAAATAATCCATAGGACCCCCTATGTCAATCTACCAATCAAGTAATAATTTTCATAGGCTCTACCCAAGGTTTCTTAAGTTTGGTAACCTCGAGCATACTTTAAAATGATCTAAAAATGTTATAGTAACATGTCACTTGCTAGTGAGGGGTAAAAATGCATCACTAGTGTAGAGGTGGAATGGGTTGATTGGGCTGATGGTTCTGTGCAACTTATTTCCATTAATGTGAAAATGAGAGGTTCTATGTTTTTTGTGTCTCTTGTGTATGATAGTTGTGACAAGATATCCAAGATAGAGTTGTGGAAGAACTTAGGAAGTTTTAATGCTGGGAACCTGGCCTGGTTTGAGTTTGGCGACTTTAATACAATCTCTGAGGCTCGAGAGAAGAAAGGGGGTTTGGAGTATTCTTGTGCTACGATGTAAGAGTTTAATTATTTCATTACTGGAATTAGTTTGTTTGATTTGGGTTATAAAGGTGGGAATTTTACCTAGTGAAATAACTGGAAAGGTTACAGGAGAATATGGAGTAGAATTGATCGATGCTTGGGTAACCTCCAATGCATGGATTCTTTCCCTCAGATGACAATTTTTCATTTAACCAAAACATTTTCGGATCACTCTCCTTTAGTAATTAATATTTAGTGTTCTCTCAAAGTCAGAACGTTTTTATACTCAAGGAGTTGGTTAAAGGTTGAGGGTTTTATTCTAAGGGTCAAATAATCCTGGTCACAATAGGCTGATGGGAACCCGTGGGAGAGTTTGGTGAAGAGACTTAAGAGGATGCTAAGTGACTTTATGGAATGGAATAGATGCAGGTTAAATAGTGTCATGGCCTTGGATATGATTCAAGTGGAGATTGAAAGGCTTGAAGGTCATCTGCAACAATCATGAGAGGATGAGGTTTTTGTTTCTCTCAATGACCAACAAAGTCTTCTTGTAGATAAGTTGTTAGAGATGGAAAGGGTATACAGGGAGAAGTCATGGGCCACTTGGTTGAAGGAGGGAGATATGAACCCAACATATTTTCAGTATTGTATTAAGGAGAAGCAAGTGTCAAAGAAAGTGAATATCATACTTCAAGATGGATACTATACTAATGATGTTGATGTGGCCGAAAATTTAGCACTGAATTTTTTCTAGAAATTGGTGGCTGAATCTTCTAGTTCGGAATGGAGGCAGAATATAGAGGATGATGAATGGTTCGGGAAGTGCATTCCAAGGATGATATAAGAGAGGGAAAATGTGGGGATGGAGAGGATGTCGTCTGCAGATGAAATTAAGAAGGCATTATTCAGCTTAAAGGCAGACTATGTGCTAGGTCCGGATGGTTTTCCTGGATCTTTCTTTAAAGATACCTGAGAGGTGATTTGAGCTCAATTTAATGAATCCGTGTGGGATTTTTTTAAAGGGGGGAGTCTTCCCAAGGCATTTTGTACTTCTAGAGTGGTCCTTGTGCCAAAAGGTAAGCATATTGAAGTCATCGACCAATTTAGACCTATATGTTTATGCAATGTGGTGTATAAAACTTTATCAACCATTGTGAATAGAAGGCTCAATATCTTGATTCTGTGATTCGTCTCAGAGGAGAAACATTGGTTAATTCAAGGAAGGGGTATTCAAATTGAGGTGGGAATTACTCAAGAAATAGTGGAAGATATTAACAAAAAGATGTTGGGATCAAAAATCATTATAAAAGTGGATATGAATAAGCCATATGAAAGACTTGAATGGGGTTTCCTTTTGAAAATTATGACGTGCCTTGGCCTCAGGACTTGTGCATGTGATTTTATTTTTAGATGTTATGCGGCTCCATAGATTTCCATCTCTTTCATGGGGAATAATTTTGGATTCTTCAAAATAGTCATAGGTTTTTGGAAGGGATATCCTCTATCTCATAGTCTTTTTATCATGGCACAAGATTCTCTCTCAAGGAATATGAAGTGATTCTTGGAGGAGGGAATAATTTATCCCTACAAAAACAAAGGGGGTGATAGTATAATTTCTCATTTGATGTTCGCTGATGACATGCTATTTTTCTTAAAGGGTAGGAAGAGATCCATCAAGGGTTAGAGGATAATGATGGAGGATTATTGTAAGGAAAGTGGGTAGTTTATGAGCTTAGGTAAAAGTAAAGTTTATATATCTAAAAAGTGCTCAGCCAAGAGAGCCACAGAGATTCAAAATAAACTTGGTATGAAAGAAAGGTAGTATCCTATGATTTATCTTGGAGATCCAATATCAAATGGAAGAATCAAGAAGAGTTTGTTTGAAGGGATGGTGTAGAAAATTATAGGTCAGATGTGAAACTATAAAAACAAGTTCCTATCCTTTGGTGGTTGCATCACACTGATAAATAGTGTGTTAATTCAATACTGATGCATGTTATTTCGGTTATCAGAGCTCCCAAAGGTACAATGGATCGTATTGAAAATATTTTGACTAAATTAATTTGGGATGCTAATGATAATGGTAGATACCATTGGGCGAGCTGGAAGAGATTGGCAAGACCAATTGAATAATGGGGAGTTAATCTTTGTAATTTATCAGAGACGGTTAAAGCTATGTAAGTGAAGATGGCCTGGGAAATCATTGAAGGGAAATCCCTCTAGAAAAGATTTTTTAAACACAAATATGGGGAGCGATGGAATGATTGGTATGAGGATGTGAAGAAACCATCCAAGTTGGTTAAACTCATTATAGAGTTGTTAGAAATTTTGGAGGATAAAATCTGCTGGGTTGTGGGATGTGGTGACATCAGCTATTGGAGAGATTATTGGGGTGGAAATCCACTATTCTTTACTTCCTGTCTAACTCTAGATATTCCCTTCATGGAGGTATCGAATTACCCGATCCTGATGCCGAAAAAGCTGGACCAGAAGCAGCGAGATGTGTTTGACAGTATATAACTATCCAATGTAGATGATTACTGAGTTCTATCAATCTATAAATCTGGTCGATGTTGTGAGAAAGAGGTTCAGGACTTTCTGCATGTGTGATCAGATTATGAGGAGTGGGCGTCCCATCTATGGTGTAATTGGATTCTGTCTAAATTCAATTTTCTCACATGGAGGATGTGGAACAAAGTGTTACCGACGGAGGATAACATATAGAATAAGTGGATCGCCTTGGATTCTAAATACTGGTGTTGAAGTAGCCCTAGATAGGAATTTGGCTAGCGTCTCTTCTTCAGTAGTGAAATGGATTCTTATATTTGGAATTATCTGGCACCTATTATGGGAGTAGTTGGAAGAGGTGATAACATGGAAGGCTTTCTATCCAATTAGTTCTAGGGAACCGAACCTAGTAGTGAGGAGGCGAGGGTGCGAGGCATGATTTTTGTTGTGGTTTGTTGGGTTATTTGGGAAGCGAGGAATAATTCTAGATAAAGAATAGGTTATTCCTAGGTATATGCGCAGGTGAGAGCTCGATGCCTGGTGACTGGGCTAGGGGGAATTCATGTACGAGGGTATGCATCTTCCTCCCTGAGGAAATTAATACCGAATGTGGTTATTACAGCAGAACAATATTTAATTCAGAATCAGGGAGTCTGGGTTTGCTGGAATACTCTAGTTAGTGGGATGAAACTAAATGTGTATGGATCATGTTTAGACGGTGACATTAGAGGGGGAGGCCTAGTCAGGGATGGCAGGGGCTTAGTTATTTTGGCTTCACTGCATTTTATGGAACATGTAACTCTCTTGGAGCGGAGGTTAGAGGTTTGATAAACAGGCTTCAATTATACAAGTTATATGACATCCGAACATCGAAAGTGGAATATGATTCTAAATTTATGGTAGGGATGATGCAAGGGAAGGGATAAGGTCCTTGGGAATTTGTGCATCTCATTAAGAAGGGAAGGAGAATGTAAGAGCATGGAGTAAATCTTGGGAACAATTGGAGAGAAGGTAATTTTTCTGCAGATTCTTTAGCTAGTAAAGCCAACCCTGATGACATGCTTAAAATATTTAATATCATGGGATCTATTTCAAAAGATTGTAGCGTCATTGTTATGGTTGACACCCTGGGTTTTCATTTATTCGGCCACCCTGATGTAATTAACTCTTCCCATCCCTTGTTATAATAAACCCCCCATAGAATTTCATGCATACCATAATAGTGTTGATACTTCTACATACACTATTTACATGGAAATTTCCCTAGATTACATGTCATATCAAATGGTTATAACAGTTATCAACTATAATGAAATCCTTGATGTACTGTGATAGTAATCATAAACATATATCCCAAGGGCCAATCCATCTACATCAAATACTAATTTTTTTAATGTTCTTCTGAAATATAATCCCCACACTAGGAAGAGTAGGCCTTTAGACAAAAAGTATGAAATTATAGAATATTTATCCTTGGTACCATCCAATATATCTATTCAAGATGCCTTGAGTTTTTCAAAATACCTCAGGGTTTCACTCATAGAACCTTTGCTAAGTCCGCAAGAGTTTGAAGCTGAAGTGGAGACTACTGAGCTCTATCAAATAGATAGCCATTATTTTATAATTCCATGTTGTTATCTCCTTCACAAATAAAGACTAATTCACCATTATACAGGGGCACATCAGACCCTTGTATGTGTCTGGTATGATAAATAACATCGATGTTCAAGAAGTTTTCCTTGATAATGGCTCTAGAGTTAATCTCATTCCTGTATAAACACTTCACTAGTTTTCGTGTGATGAAAATAATATAGAGCCTTCTTATATAACACTGAAAGGATATGAAAAAATTCATGGAAACTTATTGTTCCAAATCAAGATCAAGACTAATTTCGGAGACCTCATAGTTGACTCATAATTTCTGATGGTTCAGTGGAACATGTCCTTAAACGTCTTAATAAGAATTCCCTAATTGTACTATCATGCTACAACCCATTATCATATAATCAGTGCATCAAATATTGTATTAATAGTCAAATAAGTTCTTTCAAATCAATGAAGCCCCATGTGAATCCTATGAGTCATATTATATTGATGCATGATTCTATTAAGGGAAAGGGAAACAACCCATGGTTGATGATGTTGAATGGGTCACCACCCCAAATGGTCTAGAAATAATATCGACTGACCCATTTAAATAGCTAGGAAAAGAGTATGTATTTACCATAAATCATATTGGATATATGAGACCAAAGTGAGGCACATATTTAGAAATACTCATGATTTTAGTCATGACCATTGAGCGGTGTTGAAAAGCTTGATGACTCCCTGGAAAATAGTGAAATCTCAGATGGAAATGCCCCTAATCCTTCCATTAAGCTCTGGGAAATACCGACCTCACCAACTAAGGAAGAATAGGTTGTATTGTTACCCAAAGAGGATGAGGAAACTTCTACATCCCTCACTCCTTCCGCTCTAGAGTTTCATATAAGTCCCATATTACAACCTGGGTTAGTGGAAGTCATTTCATCTTTCAAATATCAAGATATTCACTCCTCCACTAACTCTGTAAAATTTATCCCCAGACATGTTTACCCATTAGAACAAGATAAAAATGATAAATATGATGAAGAATAGGATGAGTAGGAACTGTGGGATGCCCTGCCAGTGATTGAGGAGGGTTTCTCCACCACCATTGATTAGATCAGAGAAATAAATATGGGTACAAAAGAAAACCCATGAACCACATTGATTAGTGCAGCCATGTATTATGAAGAGAAAGAGGTATATACATTATTCTTAAGGTAGAATAGAGATGTATTCACCCGAAACTTCACAGAAATTATATGTATTAATCCTAAGGTGGCCACTCACCACCAAGCCCTACCAGAGGACCACCGGGGCTATAAAAAAGCTACTATAAGGACACAAATGACACATGTTTCCAAGATAGATCCTAGAGTTGACAATACCATCCAAGCCAAATTCATTCTGCAATTCCAATATCCCTTCTATCTGGCTAATATAATCCATGTTAATAAGAATAATGGGAAAATCAGAGTCTTCATCAATTTCAAAGATCTCAACTGACATTAACTGAAGGATGATTTACCAGTAACAATCATAGAACTATTGATCGATACAATAACCATATATCTATATTAACCTTCATGGATTTTTATTCAAGATATAATTATATCTTAATGGTATAATAATATTAAGAATCCACTTCCTTCAGTTCCCTTGGGGAGTATTTTTCTATTGGGTAATTCTCTTTGTCTTGAATAATGTCAGCACTACATACCAAAGAGCCATGCATCGCATCTTCAAACACTTATAGGGGAAGTTTTTATAACGCTATATTGATAAAATTCTGGTTACATCTTGATAATTCTACAACAACCAACCTAATCTAGAATCTGTCTTCAAACAATTATGGCAACATAGCATGAAAATGAACCCCATAAAATGTTCATTCATTTACTTAAGGAAATTTTTTAGATTTGTCATACAAAACCATGGAATCAAAGTTGAACCTAGTAAGATAAAGTCTATCTCTAGAATTTCACCTCCTCACAACATCAATAAGTTGATAGGACTTCAAGGACACTTAGCCTACATTTGACACTTCATAGCTAATCTTGTTGGAAAATGTGTTCCCTTAACCAAGTTGATGAAAAAGGGGGGTTACATATCCCTGAAATGAAAATTTCTAGGAAGTATTTGATAGTCTCAAGAAATTTCTCTTAAGCCTACCTGTACTGATGCCTCCTATCAATGGAAGGTCGTTTCTCTTGTGTGATACTATTAGAGTGATCATTATGTTCCTTCCTTGAACAAAAGAATGATGTTGATAGAAAAAAGAGCCTCTATAATCTCAGTAGAACCATGATCAATGATGAGAATCATTATTCTAATGTTGATAAGAGTTGTCTGTAACTAATATTTATAGTTCAAAAAATAAGGCACTATCTGAAACATCATGAGGTAAATCTAGTCTCTCGTAGAAACCCACTCAAATACATTATTATTTTTCCAATTTTGATCAGTCATATATCATGATGGGCGGTCATCCAAAAGTAGTTTCGCATTTAGTTCATTACTTAGAAATAAATCAAAGGCCATGAATTAGTATATTTTCTAGTGGATCACCCCTTTGTAAAAAATATTCATTAGAAACTGAACTACCGGATGCAGATGTTTTCTCTATTCAAGGGGGTCCAAGATGTGGGAAATTTATTTTGACGTTTCATAAAAAAGAATGACTAGAAAATGGTTGGGGACCCCAAGCTCAATAATGGTTGGTCGGTATTCGTGCTTATATCACCATCAAAAGCAGTCCTACCTTATTCTTTTGTGATTTTGGAGGGGTGCATGAACAATGAAGAAGAATATCAAGCTCTCATTATAGGGATAGAGATGTCACTTAAAGTACAAGTCAATCACTTGAAGATAAAAGGTGATTTAGAACTAGTCATTAAGAAGGTTAATGGTGATTATTCTATACAAAATGTAGATTTAATCCACTTTCTTAACCATATCTAGGGATTAATGGTAGAATTACCTCTAAATATGACATTGAATCATATCCCATAGTAGAAAAATTCATAGGCCGATGCCCTATCGAATGTAGAAAAAGATCTAAACAATCCATAGTGGGGTGAAACAATAATTAATATTGTGCACTCCCATATGGTCTCCCCATTTTTTCAAACCCATGTAGAAAAGATGGATGAAATTAGTTCCCTCCCTAAACCGTATGGTCCTACAACTGATTGGATGACACCCATTTTGGATTAACATAAAAAGGGAGATATCCCACTAATAGAGATGGAGAGAGAAAAGATGAATACCTGCAATTAACTTTGTTCTCTATGAAGAAACAAACCATAAAAAATATCTCTATATATGGATCCTCGACGGGGTCCTTCCCAGGTGCATTGAAAGAGAAGAGACCATTGTTTTCATGAAGGAAGTGCACGTCAGAGCCTATGGTGACCACCTATCATGACTCATTATTTCCCACCAAATTCGAAGTCTTGGGTAGTACTGACCCTCTCTAATATAGGGATGCACTAAATTCACTAAAAAGGGTAATTCTTGCCAGGTTTACACCAAATTCATTCACCAACCCCTAGAGTTTCTACACATAGCCAAGTAATCCTAGAAATTTTCCATATAGGGAATGGACATCATAGAGACATATCCTCCATCCATGTCTAAGTAGTTTAAGTTCATTATTACTGTGACTAACTGATTCTCCAAGTTGGCTGAAGCTATACCCAAAAATAATATAGGGCATGGAACTATTTTAGCTTCATGTAAACAAATATCATCACCAGATTTGGTGTCCCTCATACAATAATTATGGTCAATGGAACCAATTTCTATTTTGCTAAATTGGAGAATCTATATCATATGTATGACATCAAGTTCAGTCATTCATATCACTACCATGAATCAGATAACAAATAGATAAATTCATTCAATAACACCCTATCAAATATACTATAGAACATGGTAGATAAGGATAAAAGTTACTGGATAGAAGAGCTACTACATTCCTTATGATATTACCATACCATGACCCTCAGTTCCACACAGGTGACCCTATACTAATTAGTGTATGGGACAGAGCTGGTCCTTCCCATCAAATTTCAATTTCTCTCTCTCCGTGTGGCCATCTGCGATCAATTATCCATGGATGAGTAGTCCTAGAAATGGATTAATAAATTGGAGTGACTGGATGAGAAAATTATTCATGCCTTGCATCATTTGAAAGTCTACTAGAACCTTATCACATGAGCCTTTAACAAAAAGGTTCTCCTTTAGTCTTTCATCAAATGGGAAATAGTGTTGGTCCTCAAGACTTCAATAATAACGAAAATAAAACTCTGAATTTTGAACTGAAATGGGAGGGAACTTATGCCATACATAAGGAATACTTTAATGGAGCTTATTCCATAATTTAAATGGATTAATAGCTTACCAATACTCCACCCATTAAATTCACTAAAGAAGTATTTCATGTAATCACATGACATAGTCTTCCTATCCACATAATTCTAAAATGTATGCAAATCTTCCAGATTTTATGATGTTAAACTATATGGTACATGGTCTCAGCTATAATACATTAACCTGCATAGTCAGTCATTGTTTCATGACCTTAAAAATCAATACACTGTTGTCCATGTATCAAGAGAGTAAATTACCTGACATCAATTTCAACACAAAATGACATTTAACTTCATGAAAACCATCATTTTAATAAATGATTCACCACAAAAGAGATAGATCTATGCAAGAGAAAGTTAAAATGCCCATTACCCTGTGTAATAGTTTCTTTCTTAATAATTATATGTGGCTTGATTATTTTACTTATAGGATATGTGGTGATGTCCAGACCTCATGTCCTAGCCCTATCCATAAAAAATGAAAAAACCTCCCTCTACATATGGGCCAGACCTATGTGGAGAATTATCATCCAAAACTACATGTGTTTGATTCCTCTCTTCATAGTATATGTAGTGATGTCATGACCTCTTATGTTAGTGCCAAAATAAAATTCCCATATATTCGTATGATTATTTTCTTACCACCCTTTAGACTCAAATCCTTTTTTCACAAAATCATCCATCCCCTAACTACAAGACACAATCGTCTTGATCACATGACATTAAACTGCATGGTAGACCATCCATGTTGCAAGTTGATAAACTGTATGACACCAATGTTCTCACTATATAATATTAAACTGCACATCACCATAATGTTCTCACCAAAAAACACATTCCCTCAAGCATCAGTCACCTACCATTACATATTCAAAAAATAACTCTGGATTTATTCTCATTTCTATGAGATATGTAGTAACCCATGGATTCTACATCCTAGTCCATCCACCCAAAGATTGAATTATTTCCCACCTCCGTGCACATGGGTTTCACCTAAGTAGGAAAATTTCATTAAGAAATCATTATATGGGATACATAGTGACACCTAGAACTCATGTTCTGAGACCAGCTATAAAATACAAAAAATGTACCCTCCTTGGTATACAAACTAAATCAATGATGGGGAATCCAAATTAGGTCCTATTTTCAGGTCCATTCCAAGAAAATTTCCCTCTCCCTATATACAAGTTTGATCTATGTAGGGAAGAACTTTGATAAATGTGTGTAGCTTGATTCCTACCCGAACATGATACGTAGTGATTCTCAGATCTTCAATACCATGTCTAGCCACAACATTCCACTTATTTTATATTGGGGAACCACCATCCTCACATCATTCTGTTAAACTATATGAGGTTTAAGAACTACATGTGTCTTGATTACTACCCATGTAGGACATATAGTGATTCCCGAATCTTCAATATTGGGTCTAACCAAAACAAAGGATGAAAATTACCTCCTCCCTATCTATGGGTTAGATATGCATGGGGTGTTTTCTTGAGAAAAAATGTGGCATGATTCTAATTTTATATGAGATACATAGTGATTCCCAAATTCTTCATCCTAGGAAAGTCTCTACCAATTAAAAATTCTCATATCATTCGTTTTGTAAGCTCTTTATGGTGGAATAAACCTTTGTCTCCCTGTGTTTCTCACACCGACCATAGATCATGTGGCACACAAAGTTTCATCAAGGGATTCATTGAATGATCAAGGTGTATCAATCCACATCAGGGTTACTATGGTCTTGGTAGAATTACCATAAAAGGAACACCAATTTTCCTTACCACACAATGTTAAACTGCAAGGCAAATATCATTTACATCTGATGTAAGGCTGTAAAAATCAACAACAACCATCTTTATTCACATCATTTGACCTAATGTATGTTCCACATGATGTTAAAATACATGGTACCTCAATAACTACATGTTTCATGATTATTATTTCGATAAGCTATGTAGTGATTCCTAGGCCCTATGTCATAGTCCCATCCATGGGAAAATAAAAATAAAAATCTCCTCATTTACTATATACAAGAAAATATCTATAAAAGATATATTAGGTTTGGGTTCCTCATTCTATAATCTACCAAGGAAAAAGAAATGATCCCCTACACATGAGTTGGATCAATTTAGGTAATTTTACACTCTATGTATAATCATAGTCTAAATGTTTCTTATGTACCTAAGCAAATCCCATCCATTCATCATACTTTATGCCTCACGTGGTTTTGTATCTTCACCATATTCTTCTATCCATTTTAGATGGGGGGTATTGTTCTGGGGAAACATTTGTTTGAATATGAATAATATTATCCAGTTGGTGCTATATAATTTTACCACAAAAAAATTTTTGTCTACCAGATTCAAATTCATCCCTTTGAGAGGCTTATTATATCATCATAATCCCCAATGACATACATTCCCCATATCATTTCTCCTAATATGAGAATAATTGGAATCATGGTTTACACTTTCTTCTCCCTAATGATTGAGGCATTTTAGACATCCCGTCCTGATGAACGCCCTATTACTCATTGTTTTCATGACATATGGTCCTAGCTGTATGACCCAAAAATACAAGACCTCACCATGTCCTAATTTCATGATGATAAAATGACTGAATGTTGTCCTTGTTGCATGACACTATACTATTTGATTCCGGAGAAATATATATGGATTGATTCTAATTTTGACAAGATACACAGTGACACCAAAATCCTCAATACTGCGTCCATTAGTAAGATAAAAATTTATCCCTTTCTCTATGTATGGGTCATACCTGCATATGAAATTTCTAACATTGACACCACATAATACCCAGAAATATGCATGGACTGATCCCAACCACTATAGGGTACATAATGAAACCCACATATCTAATTCTGGGTCCATTTGAAACAAAATTTAAAAATAACCTTTCCCTGTGCATAGATCATACCTACGTGAGGAGCCCCATGAGAACTAAATACGACTTGATTCTCGCTTTGACAGGAACATAATGACACCCAGATCCTATATCATTATCCATATATAACAAAAAAATGCCCCACTATCCTATAAGTGAGCTAGATCTTCATATCTAGGACAAATATGAGCCTCACCCCCTTCATGATCTCATTTCTAAAGTAAAATTCTCTTTAACCACACAATAATATGATCGGTATGTGGGGGAACCTTCCTAGAACTACATATGGCTTGATTCTATCCCTCATGGGATACATAGTTATTCCTTCATCTCCAATACAAGGTCTAGAAATAATAAAAAAAAATGTCTCTTCTCTATGCATGGGTCATGCCTGCATGGAGAACTTCTCTGACCCGTGTAAGGGAAACATTTATACCCATTCCTGGGAAGTTTCAACATGAAGTGATCCTTTCATTTTCAGGTACTTCTCTTTCAAAAAACAAACTATGTTTCAAGGATGGTTTGAGTCCCTATAAACCTCCCGAGCCATAGGAAATGGAGGACTAGTGTCCTGAGGACATGTTTTTTTGACTATGCACCATATTCCCTAGTTGGATTTGCATAAGTTACCCATAAAAAAGGCCTGTCAACCAAAGGAAAATTCGTCTTTAGTATAAAATTTTCCTACATCTATATGGACCAATAAAATTTATGTCATCGAACACTCCTTAAATCCCAAAACCCACCAGATTATAGATTACAACCTTCCCCCTCCATTCCTAAATAATATTGAAAATTATTGGAAAAAATCACTTTGAAAGGGGAAAACAATTTTTCCATCGGTCAAAGATAAGTGACATTAAAACATATCCCTACAAATTCCTCATTGTAATACATTAAACTACAAGGTCTATGTCATAGTTGAACAATGTTGAACTACACCATGTTTAGTTTATAATTTACCCAAGACAAATAATTATAAAAGTTTACTCTCATTCATGGAAAAAGCCGATACATATGCCCTCCTCATTTTTTAGAAATCATTCCCTTGACAATCCACCCATTGTGGTCTTGATAAATCCAAATTTTCATAAATCACAAAGAAATTGATAATGGAAGGCATGTGTCCTGATTACACCTTTGTATGATTATGAACAATATTCCTTAGTTGGATCTATATAAGTTTCCCAAAAAAGGAATGTCAACCAATGGAAAATTCATCCACAAGAGAGGCTTTTCCAACCTCCATACTCCCCAAACATATTCTATTGGAAAAATTTATTATGTTTACTCCTCACATAATTCCACATATCATGTATTGGATTCATAAATTAAAAATCCAAGGTCACGATAATTCCATCATTCTTGCCTAAAAAATAATAGGACATTCTTGGCCATTAGTCCCTATCAAGGCCTTCAACCCGTAATTCATTATAAAAAATGTTTGACCTACAACATTAGTTGCATTAGTCTAGTTTTCAAGACTTTAAACTACCTGTAAAAAACGGGACACAGAAAACACAAAGTGGAAACCCCAAAAATGGAACCATAGACAAGAGTTGAGTTCTATCTCACTAAACCTATGATATGAATGTTTTTGGAAAAATTTAGAAACAAAAAAAAATAAAATGTACATAAATACTATTAGGTATAAAACCTATAATTGGTGTCCTATGAAAAATTCATGTTATGTCCACTAAACCCAAAATAAAGTGGAATTAGGAAAAGATTAAGGAGATAATGGAAAATACATAATGTTTATGGGGTTTTCCATGTAACCCTAGAAATAGTCGAAACTATGTTTGTTGAATCCCTCAGTTCAGGAAAAAATTAAAGTAGTACATGATCATGTTAATGTGATTATATAATATTATTATTGAAATTGATATTCAGTGATGAAGTTATTGAAGTCATATGATAGATTATATTTCAATGAACATTAAAAATTGTGATTGGTGGACTTTGTAGAAAAGGATAAAAGACATGCATTGGAGGGAAATAAAGTTTCATACCATTAAATGAGAATGGAGGAGAATCCATAGTCTGGAGTCTCTCTATATGAATAAGATGTTATGACTATAGATCATGCAAGATATATTCACAAAGTTGGTGTAGTTTTGTGTCTAAATCCTCTATGGCTTGGAAGAGCTCAAATAAGGGTGTAGTCTCAGCATCTGCATTGGCCTGTAGTCTAGACAAGTTTGTAGTCTCCTACCTTTTCCTCCTCCACTAGCCATTTCCCTTCGTCAGCTGCTACCTTGGTGTGAGACCATTCTTTTGAGCTGCTCTAGTTCCTAGTTAGGATATTCCACCTCTTGATGAATACATTCCAATGATGTCTTACACTCTATAATTTCTCCATTTCGACTCACAAGCAATCCAACATGCTTAAAAGATTCATTAAGAAAGATATTATTGTCCTCAAAAAGATGATATGCGAACTCTATAGTTGAGAGATGGGAGTGGAGTGTGGTATCTTTCTCATAGGAAAAAATCATCTACTTTAATATATAATGTATATAATGATTGTAAAACCCCCCATACACCATAAATGAAAATAGGTGGTCTAATTTGGGAAATTTTGTTAGTAAGTTTTCAAGGGGGTCTGAGAAATAAGATTCAACATTTCCTTCCATATTTTCTAGAGGGTAGTATGAAGGTTATCCAGTGCCTCATGGGCCACCTCAAAATCACTCTCGAATGGAAATATATATTCAAAAATAAATTCCACCATAGAGGGTCATGATTCAATAACCTCATCATGGATTGATCCCGAAGTAGCCGATTCCCATGCAGTATTAGTAGGTGGAAAGATTAGAACAATGAATCTAGCCACAAAAATTTGTGGTTGTAATTACGAAATTAGAATATTCAAATAGTTAACACATATATATCAAAATAAAATGGAATGATCGAAAGGGTGGAGAAATAACCACCAGTTTTTAGGACATCAACTCCTATATCCACTATTATTTCATCATAATCTGGTTGAGTGGGTGCTACATCCTTAGTTTTCATATTGAATTCAGGTTCATCTAGAGATACCTGTGGTGCAGACTCATGCTTGACTGGGTCATATATCTCCAAAAGTTCACTAACCAAAACCATACTTGTAGTAATAATCATCATAGGACTAGGGACACGAGCTTCTTATGATTATTCTCAACCCTAAATTGTTCCATCTTCCATGTATGAATTCCATAGTTTGGCAGGATCGATAAGATCCGCAAGAACATAAACCCCTAATGACACCCGCTCTGTGGGGGAATAAGTAATTTGATCAGGAATAGTCAACCTTCTGGGTCATGGGACCTACCTAATGTACTCAGTTGATCTAGGTTCCCCATCTGTTTTATCTATCACCAATAGAGTCATCACATTCATCCTTGCAGAAGAAGGATCAAAATGCTCAGCTGAAGTTTCAACCTTTGAAGTCTCTCCTACTATTGAGACATAGGATATTTGATCTTGAAAGTACCCCCTAGGTTTTAAGATCTCCCCAATAGCCTCAATTTTCTTGGGTTCCCTATATTATTCAGCTACAAACATCAATGATATCACTTGTATCTCTGATGAAGTAGGGGATATAGGCCCCTGAGCGATTACTACCTAATTACTCATCAGAGCTACACCAACTCATGTAAAATATGATTAGTCAGTAAATGAAGATAAATAAAATGACATCTAAATAAAAAATATGCAACATTCACCAGTTATCACCAAATTTAGTCATATTGTTAGATATGATGCTTGTCGATGTCCTTTAGTGTGCCATGAGGATGATCCCCATGAAATAATAGAAGGATGGTACAAAGGTGTAAATGCTTGGGAATGATCTACAGGGACTAACTTTATATGATCTATCCCCTAGGGGATCCCTCTAAAGTGACTCCAACATTTTAGGGGATACCCTCTCCGGCAGCGGTGACCCTTGGAGTGTATTTTGGGGAAGAAACTATCTCTTAAATCTCCCTAGGCTCCTATAATTACCAAGAGTAGTGGTTCATGTTCGTGATATTAAGAATAAGAATAGTGGGTATAAATAATCGTAATAACACTTCATCAGTTTCATCTTTCCTCATTGTGATCACCTCTATATTCTTGACTAGGATGGACTGACAATTTTTCCCTTACACAAGTGGATGGAAGTTCCCATTTCTCCCAAATATATGTCCATCTCATGAGGATCTTCTCATGTGTAGATCCATGAAGGGACAGTGATGGGTCCAAAGGCCTCAAGATCAATGGTCTCTTCCCAATGTGCTTCCCAAATATAATCATGGTGTCCCATGCTCTCCACACCTCTGAGAAGGCTACAATGATGGGATAGACAGTGCCAAGAGATCTGCACAGGGAAGTGGGGATGGTTCCAATTGTCCCAACTACTTTTGGGGAACCTCAGCCACCATTGAAAACTCTAGGGATAAGTGCTTGTGAGACCCCATATGGGAACAAAAAATTTACCCATCCCGAGTTATGGTAGTGAAATTAATTTCATTTTTATCCCCCAATGCATGGTTATCATTCTCGTCAGCCTCAATAACTTCATACCTCACCATAGAAATCACTCTCTAAGAATATCTATTATAGTTTAGATAAGAATGGATTTATGTATCATGACATTGAATATGGATGTCCACCCTATCAGGATATTCATCATATGAGATAGTGGCAGGTGCTGATACATAGTTGTATCCGGTTAACACAACCTCATTCTCCTACAGAAAGCACTATATATAATGAGGTGAATGGGAACTCCTTAAAGACTCTAATTATCTCCAGGAAGGTGTAAATGATACATCAGTATGGACGAACTCTTGACTTTGAGAAGTAGTGTCAGATGTATGGTAAGTTGAACCCTAGGCTCTCAACACCATTCATGGGGGTTCAAATAGAGAATAATTTCTGGAATACTTTATGGTCCTAGAATGCCTGACTATTTTATTCTGTTTCCCTCAGCCTCAGGTGCCTTTTAAGAAAAAAATTTGGAACTAGTTTTTCTAGTTGATCTTTTGGGTAAAATTGGTTCCAAAATTTAGTATAGGATCTCATAATATTAGGATATAAACCCACAAAAGGTGGAATCTCGATACGAAATCGGGTGTACTCCCGAGTAAACAACAGTCAAATTTGTTGAGATATCATTAAATTGTTCTCATGGAATGTGTTATTGAAGGTTGAAGGACACCTCATCTGGATAAAGTTGAATTGGTGGGAAAATATTCAAGGTGCATACCCTTCACATATAAGTACCCTTGGATATCGATAACCAATAAGACTTATCTTAAAGAGATACAATATACATTCCTAGAAAATTTTCTAGATCCATAATTCACTAGAGTACCCGAAGGGGGAGTATAAAGATCATAGTAGTTGAGTCGATCCATCTTTTACTGCTCACTCTAGTTTGATTGCATGACCCCACTTATAATTTAGAGGTATGGTTAGATAATATCTTCCATGATCTTTTGAGTATTGATATATTTGTACCCTCAAATATGGGATACTACCCAGCCATAGATAACATAGAAGGGACCCAATAGCTAATATGGTGGCCTCCCCTCAATGATATGTCCCAAAAATGGTAAATCTTCTTCTAAACTAGAATGTAAAGGTTAATTCACCTACCAGTGGCCAATTGGGCCACCATAATGAAAGTCATGACACTGACCCCAATGCTAGAATCACGCACTGGAAGTATCCAACCACTCAGAAAAATGGCTAGAATAAAATTCCATTATAAAAATTTAGTCATAATACATAATAATCTTCCATCCCCACTTATTGAATCATCCCTCTTCAATAATGGTCCAGTAGGCACCTAGATGCCTTTGAGTCTCAACGGTCGGAAAAGTCCTTTGCCTTTGTACATAGGGTTCTTGGCCACATAATGTAAGGAAGGCATTAATCCAATCATAAAATGGGACATCCTTCCTCAGAAAAGGGGCACCATTAAAAATACTCTTTTCCTTGTCAATAATATTCTAGGAAAGAGGATGATTCCTCTCTGTATCATCCCAGGATTAAGGTAGTGGAAGAAACTAATCTTACATAACACCTATGTTGAGTACACCGGAAATCATCCATATATCCCATAGACTGATACCAACCACCACATGCACTATCTGGAAGGTGTTAGTGTCCGGGATCCACCTACTAAGAAGATGCGAGTTATGTTTTTGGTTTCGGTGATAGTAGATCTATGATACCTCGATTGACTCGTATATCCCCACAGCCTAAAATTCTATTTTGAATTCCTCACATCTCTAGAAGACCCAAAAATTCCACCCCCATTATAAGATGAATGAACCCCTAGGGAAAGGGTCTGATTTTGATGACCACCCCAGTTTATCATTCATCGTGGCCTTCCACACGATACTGTGACAATGTTGAAATTTTTTATCTATCACCTGAATAGTTTTCCCTAGTTACCGAGGAGTATAGTTTAAAAGAGACATGGAAGCATGGGTTAACTAGATAAATCCCCCCCTTTTGAAATGTTGGCTCATATAATATTGATATTTTCAAGTATCTAGGATGTAGGTTGGTTTTTCAGTAATGGTGCTAAAATCGCTACATCGGATGGTAACCTAAATCCAGAAAGGAGGAGCATGTCTAAGACCAGATACCAACTTTGACTAACTCTAATAATTCCCTCCATTATTTGACTAAGAGGATTGACAATGATTTTTTTTAAACATAATAAATCATATCCTTCTCATTTTTCTAGTAACCAAGAGGGTAGCCGCAATTTTAGTAGAAGAATCCAATGAAGGGTCCATCATATCATCTACATCAAAGTATAATAGTAATTAGTTTTTAAAAACTATAAAATTGTGAAGGATCTTGAGGTATCAATTCATGAAGACCTCATCCCATGAGCTATAATATTTTGAAGGCATAGGCCCATGATCCATTAGTTCATGAATGCATAGGATCACAAACAATTAGTTTACAAATACATAGGTCCGAGAACTACTAACTATAAAAGCATTGGTCTATAGAGCGTTGGCCAACTAAGTGATGGTACATGGAAGAATACATCTATGAAGAATCTGTGTGTTATGTGGATGATCATCAATTAGCATTCAAGGTTGAGACTTTGAATTAACAGGTGATGAAGTGTAGTTTACAGATGAGCCGACTATAGAGGAGGTGCTATATGGAAGCAGTGGAAAATTGAGAGAATCTGCAGAGTGCTTAGCACTTCGATAATTCTAGTAAATAGAAAATTATATGGGAACAAAATTTATAGATGTGGTCCCCTATTATGATTAAGATTACATAACAAAAAATGTCTCGAAACAAGACCAATTTCTACATAGGAATAATATCCTCTTTATCCTGATCAGAACCAATTCTGATGGGGGTATTTGTTGGGTCTTGATGATTCTGCATGTGGAAAGAAGAGGATTCTATCAAAAAAGTAACATGTTGAAATAAAACCTAGAAGAAGATTGAATAAAAATGTTTAAAGGGGTGAGAATGTGAAGGAAAGATTGATTTTGTGAAGTACAAATTGATTCAAGGACCACTAATATTCATGGAATTACACCATTTCATTAAGTTCCCTATGAACTAAATAGTTTGCGGGATGAGGCGGTACTACTAGATCCCATGAATGAAACCACATTCATTTGTGGGGCTGAGGCAGTGATTTCTACCCCTGTGAATGATTATCCCCCATGAACTAAATAGTTTTTGGGTCAAGGAGGTAGCTTCAAAACCCACAAATGAAACCACATTCGTTTGCATGAATAATTTCAAAATTAACTAATATATCCCATGAACAAAATAGGTCATGGGATTAGGATGTAACATTGGCACCTGAAATCCCCCCCTCCACGAATGAGTACTTTCCACAAACTAAGTCATTTGTGGGTTGGGGAACCCTCTATGGTATTATGAAAAACAATCTCACAGACCATCACAGATGAATGACTTTTCTGATATCTATTACCTTATCTCTTCTATAAATAGACACCAAGGGGGGCTGAAAAAATGACTAAAAAGACCAAACCGAAGAGAGATGAAGGAGATGAGTGACGAGGAAACATAAAACCTAGAGCCTCAACATCAATTCCATGTAGTTAAAAATTCACCGCATTGTTTTAATGAGGAAAATAATAAATCATCCAACATCCACAAACTCAAAGACCCTTTGCAGACACCATTCCATTGGGCATACATATATGTACCCTTTTCGAACAAGTACCTCACATTGTAAAATGCTATGCGGGAAAAATCCTTCAGCATATAGCCAAATGATACACATGAAGAACTAGAACCTATGCAGAAAAATGATCTACCATAGGGATTATACCTACATAGAAAAATGATATAAGGAAAGAACCTATCCCCATATAGCAATATTCTATGCATATGGAATCTTTCCACACATAGAAACACGTTATGTGGGAGGAAATCAGGTCTGCGTATCATAGCGCTATAGGAATGGTACCCTTAACCGTGTAGAAACATGCTACACAGAAGTAATCCCATCCCTCCTAAAAACTTACCATGTGGAATGGGGAATCCTAGGGTGATCTACTCTCCTCCACTCATGAATCCCTTCCATTGTATCATCAGGCATCATGTTGGACCCTCCAAAAATATTTCTAACAACATCAGGCCGATGCATTTTCCAATTCAAACTGACATTTATGAAAAGATAAAAGACCAAATTAGCATGTCCTATTGAGTTTAAATAAATATGGTAAGAAGAGTCATGTTGGTAACCTCAGCAGTAAGGTGGGATCTTGGAATATCCTCGAATTTATATTCCTTTGGTGATGTGAGTTACGACCTTGGGCTGCTCATGTGAACCTCCTTATTCCAGGTGGGGACAGAGGGAATCACACTTTCCTTTCCCTCTTATGGGGAATGGGATCACACCCCTATGGAACCAATTTTAGGTAATCCTCGTGGAGTAAGCCCCTAACCTTTCTTGTTGGAGGAATACAATTTTCTCCTCTTCGCCTAAGCCTGGGACGTAGCTGTGAGGGTCACCAGATGTAACTATCCCGGTTACCATAATGGAAGAGGTGATGGGATAAATCAATGCCCTATCCATATCCCTTTGTAATTAAGGACCTTATCCACCAGAGATTTGAGAGTAATCATGTGATCATCATATCTACTTCTTCCTCTTATTTATCTCACCGAGTATGATTCTGGTGGGCTTAGAGGTTAGTGGAGCTAATGACATTTGCACGATCCCAAACACCATGGGCAACCCATATGGTATACACCCCAACCAAAACCAAATATTTTGGCCTTATCTATATGTGTAATCACCAAACTCCATTCAAATGGGACACTTTCATGCATAAACCCGAATCATCTTCAATCCAAATGGGCTGCTTCCATGCATAAGTCCCAACCTTGTGAACCAGATGGGACTCTACAGGGTGTAAGACTCAAAATCATATCTCAACCTTCAAAGGTATATATTCTCAATGAAGAAACGCCAAAAGTGAATTCCCCTTGTGTAAGAATCAATCATTACCCCTCAAATGGGTATCTTCCATGCGTAAGCCCCGATCACACGAGTCTCCTTTAGGTGTAATCCTCAACTTACTGAACTACTTGGGATTTGATTCCCAATTAACCGAGATACATATAAAGCATCTATATGGTCCAAAACCAATACCCAAATCCATCCTAATTATCCTTGGGATACATCTCTAGTAGGGTAAAATCCACCCAGGAGATCATATATCTTTCGATTCTCTCATGCCGCCTCGATGTAAGTCCCACACCATCCTTGACCAGGCACCTTTTTCCTAGGTGTCCTTTCTTAATAATGTTAAATTTCATGGTTGGTACCTTTTCACAAGACCATAAAAGGTGATGTTCCCTATTAAGTGCCACTAAGAAACATGGGTTATAATTCATCTCATTAGGATACATAGGGATCCCATCTTACGGGTTCAATCAGAACATCAAAACAATTTTTATCCCCCCTAGATGATGGTAAACTCCATATCACCTCACCATTTGGCTTAAAAACTAGAATCTTCTCTAATAAATGACCAAATAATCTTTTATCTATTCATAAAAAAGGTACCTTTGTTAGATAATTTTAGATATATAGAAATATCCCCATTGACGGAGAACCTTAGATACATACAAATGATCCTAAACCATGTACATTAATGATTAATCCTTACCATATGGTAATCAATATTTTAAACACATAGAAATGAATAAATTATTCGTAACATATATGAAATCTTTAAGAGATCCCTAGAATAGAAAATAGTTCCCCAAAAAGTATGTGATGAGCCCAAATTCCCAACCTCTTAACCAATGTGAGTTCTTAAGTATCATTTCCCAAGTTACCCAATGAATTCCTACCTTTATAAAGTAGGCCCATGAGTCATCATGAATATAAGATTTTTTGTGAATTTATAGCTTTATGAAAAAAACCATTGGAGACTATTTGAATACATTTTACCTGACATTACTGATTACACACAATTCAACCCCATGTAATCAACCACTTAGGAACAAACAGTTTTCATTGGAAACAAAATGGTAAACCCAATGTGAAATAACTTAACTATGGATGCTCCTTTATAAGATAAAAAGTTTATACTGCATAGTTATCATCGAACCATTTCATTCTTGACCTAAACAATTATTTGAGGGAAATAGTTCCATAGTTTGGTTCCCCTAGATTTTAATTGGTTGGATTGTTTTTTATTTTTTATTTATGTAACACTTAGTTGGAAAGTATTAATGGTTAGGATACCATAGGAGCAGAGTTAATTTTTTTCCAAATGTTGGATTGGAAAAAGGGTTTTCCAATCAGGTATACTATAATCATATATGATATGATTGGGATGATTCCCTATCTAAATAATTAATTTGTGAGATGAACACCCTATTGGAATCATTTATTAGTGAAATATGGACCTTGGACCACTAATAATTATAGTGAATTTTAATGGAGTCTTCATTTTAGTGGGATCCCATTTAATAAATTTCCTTATTAAATGATAAAATACATGATACTCATATAATAAAATATTATATTATAGATAAATATCATCATCATAATTAAGAAAAACTTTTTGATCAATCCCTAAAAGTAGAATCTTAAAGTAATATACTAATAAGAAAAGTAATTTAATAGAATTTATTAAGCTAGATTGGTGATTTAGGAAATGTTCTTAATGAAAATTCTATGTGCCAAAATAGTTCCTTCCTTTGTAACAAAGTGCTGAAATTTTTCAACAAGTAAATCTTGATTCTCATGTAAGAATAGAGTGATTCATTTAAGGTTTCAAATGAATTAGATGTTAAATGGAATAATAAATATTATTCTCCATCCATGTACTTAATATGTTTTAGTACATAAATGATTTAATGAATTTTTGTATCATATACTCAATATAATTATGTATTCCAAGTATATTAAATATGATTGAATATGATAATGAGACTAAAGGTTTCTTTATAGATTTAATGGTTATAAAAAAAATCTATTATCGTGATAGATATATAATATCAAAAATATTATTTTAAAAATCATTATAAATATACAAAAAATGGAAAAAGTAAAAAAAAATTAAAGTTTGGAGCTTATGGTTTCCTTCAAAGTAATAGAGAAAAGCAGTTGATGTTATGATAACTTGGATTCTTCAATATTGGATGAAAATTTTATAATATGTGTATTATCTCATTTTTTTCTTGGGAAGAGCATAAAAACAATTGTTTTTCAATAAAATGAGATGAATTGTTATTGATACACAAAGTTATGATTTTTTAGATCTATAACATACATCAAGGAGAGAAAAAAATAGATTGTTCTCATTAGGTAATTTATCTTATTATTATCTATGGAAACCTATGTTTTTTTTATAAAGTAATAGTTATAATTCAATTTTATTTGATTATACATGATATATCTAAAGGAGTTGATAAAAATCCATGGAATGACTATGTCAGGTATAGATGTTATAGAAATTAATTCTTTGATTTTGAAGGGTATGTGATATCAAATGTATATTTAATAAAGTTTTGTAAATATACATTAGTTCAAAATCATATTAATAAATGTTTGATCATGAAGTTTATATTCATGTGATAGAGTAAATAGTTACTACATCGAGGATTTGAATGTATAATATTTTATCAAGCACAAATGAATCTAATTAAATGATATGTATCTTCATATCATTTCATTTATGTGATATGAATAGTTATTTGAATACAAATATTTTTTATTAACAAGTATGATATGATTAATTTTATAAGCTTAGTTTATGATTCATCAATTTTCATAACATGTTTTGATAATAAGATATGGGTAAAATTGTTTTATCTAGGATAAAATGTTCATCCAGGTAGTTGTTAAAATATACAGGAATCATTTCCCACCACCCATCAATGGTATATACTGATAAAGTATTTATTTTAAATTAAAAAGGTTTCTAACACATAGAATACCATATATGATATGTAAATAATTGATTATTTATTTAATATTCCTCCTGAAAGAAAATAAATGTTATTTTTGAACACAAAATGATTTTTGTTTCTAATCAATATATTATGAAAGAAATATACTGTATAAGAGGCTAGTGGAAGAATTTTTGGACATAGAGATGTTTCAAATTAATAGATAAATGATAACACTAATAATAATTACAAGTGTTTTCCACTTAATATCCTCAAATGTTAAAGATACCTGATGGTAAAGAAAAGTATAAAGTGTTACATTTAGTTACTTATTAGATAATAGATATAATAATTATACAAGAATAATATTAAATTGTTTTTCAGTAAATATCCTAAATTAGTTTATGATGTGTGGTGATAAAGAAAAATTTAAAGAGTTACATTTAATTTTCATAAAAAATTAAAGACACTATTTCTTGAAAGATTGTACCAAATTCACAAAGTGAATTACACTATATATCCTAAAAGAGTTTTAGGATATTACTTTAATAAGAAATGTAAATAGTTTTATTAGTTTCCATAAAAATTGTTTAAATTTATCCTAAAAGAGCTTATGGCGTGGTGGTAAATTGGAATTTAATAGTTACATTTAATCACTACATTAAAGTTATTTTAAATTTATCCTAAAAGAGTTTAGAAGGACTCATAAACAATAATGTAAGTAATTACATTATTTCATGAAAAATTTTTATGGAATAGGATTCAAAGGATGATGATGATGATTATGAACATAAAAATAGTTTCATGTAGGAAAATAGGTTAAATTCATAACATTTGATGTAATGAATTTGAGTAATTTCGATATATTCAAGAATTTTAATAGTTATGAATATGATTCCCAAATTTCAGAATTATTAAAACTATATTACTTAAAAGATGTTTCTAACTAAAGATTTTATTGAGATATAAATCCTGATAAGGGAATAAACATGGAATACCATGAATAAAGTATTACATGTTAGACAAAAGGAATACCAATTGGTGATAAAATGGGTGTTAATCATAAACCTGAACAATTAGGCATGATATTGAATTCTAACACTAAGGCAACATGGGAAATGTGGAAACAAATTAAAACATGGAATCATAATCAAAGGTTAAGGCTAAATGACATGAAATAATTATGGAAAAATTCCTATGATGGATTAGGTTCACTCCCTAATCCCTTGAATAATTTATCATGAGACTAAAATGATACCAAATTCATTAGAGTGCTATATAATTTTGAGTGCACCCGTTACTTTCATTTTATACACACGCATAAGTGTGCCACATAGAACCATAAATATAGAATAATTTATCATAAAATTTTATTAAAATATCAAGTAATTTAGAATAAATAAATTTAAATACCTTATTAAATAATTATACATGCATAAAAGTTAACACCCATGATTTGAAATGGGTATGGGTATTCAACACACAATTGTTTTGGCATTGAAAATCACGGTGAAATTTTAGAATCATAACGGGGGAATATAAATGTTAATGGGAGGTATTAATGAGATTTAAATGGGTATATAAACATTTATAAATAAAATGGAAAGTAAGGTAGATATGGAAGAACATATTCCAACATGAAAAAATGTAAATTAAGAGGCATAACATAAAAGAGGTGGTTTAATTAAAAGAATAGTGGGACATCCCTTACTAAATTTCGGTTTAGAAAATACTTAGTTAAATTATATAATTAGAGGGTATAAATGGAATATAATCATTATAAAATTTATTTTAAAGTATATGGATCATTATAAGGACGTGAAAAAATAACCAATTTAGATTCAAAAGGTTACATACAAAGAAGGTTCTCGAATGGAAATGAGGAGAGTGAAATCTCTTACTAAAGTTTGGAATGATAATGGGTGTACATAAAGGTTAATGGGTGACATTAATGAGAGTGAATTGGTTATTTAGTCATTTATATATAAATTTTATATTATTGGGGATATTTAATTACAAATCCCAATATAAAAAAATAGAAATTATGAGGAATAACATAAAAGAGGTGCTTGAATAAAAAGAAGAGAGGGAGATCCCTTGCTTTGAGAGTTAGATTCCAAAAGCTTGGGAGAAGATTTTTGAGAGATTGGGAGAACAATGAGATGAAAATATATATGTTAGTGAAGATTAAGGACATTCTCAAAGGTTTTTTAGTGAATATAAATGGGGGCTTAGGTGGGTTTATATAGGAAAAGAGAGGGTAGTTATTTATTATTTCTCAAACTTTGATTTTAGACTCTATATAAAAAATTAACCAAAACCAAAAACCTTAACATGGATTTTTCTCATGGATTCTTCCAAATAGGGGTGGTTTTAGTTATTTTTAATGTCCAAGGTCCTAACTTATTAAAAAATTACCCTTTCTGATGTGGAAATGAGTCATGTCTTTAGAGAAATGATTTTAAAACCTTAAAATATATTAAATGTTTTTGAGGATTCATAAAGAATTTATAAAATTAATAAATAAACTTAAAATAAAATTATTCTAAATGGAAAACATATATTTTGTCTTGTATACCATTTATAGTATTTATTACATCAATTTGGGGTCATTATGTTGTCATAATACACACAATATATTTATACCATATTTAATTTTTACCTGAAAACTTGACTGTCTCAGAAAATTATGAAAAATTAAACATTGGATAATTTCAATGTTTTTATTCCAAAAATAATATTTATTTTTTACAAATAATTTTATATATATTTTAATTTTTACTTTTAAAATAGAATTGGCATTTATTGAGAAATGCTAGGTTTTTGAAAATAACAGTTTTTGAACACTTATAAAAATTATATTTAACATCATCAAAAATATATGATCATTTATATATAATAAAAAATATTTAATACTAATATTTGATTAAAATGTTATTTATTTAAAAATTTCATTAATCCATCAAAATAAATTCCTTAATTCAATTCAAATATTACCCAAAAATGCAAATTGTGTTTAAACAATAGAAAATAAAAATTATTTATAAATTAGAAACAATAAGAAGTAAATTTAAACATTAATATATTGAAATTATATTATTCATATTAATATTATTATGGTCTTAGTAAATTCCCATTTATTAAACTAAAAACCCCCTAAGGGTAAGGTGAGTGAGAGTGAGACTTTCATGGGGTGGTTTGATGTACATGGTTTGTGTCATGATCTTGATGAGCTTGAAATTATCTCATAAATAGTTTATCTCATACTTTAGTGGTTGGATATCATATTTTTCCTTGTCAAAATAAAATTTGGGTGATATTATCTCACTCAAAAGCTCTGATAAATGGGATTCATAGGGAACAATCTTACTGGTTGAGGTCATCACTTCCTTTATCTGTGTCAATTGGATTTTTCAAAACCGTATATTTATGCTAGCTATATGATTATTGTTCAATATCTATATTATCAATGGTAATGATGTTTAATGGTCTTTTAACTATTATAGGTTTAAATAAAACCAAACAAGTGCATGTGTTTTCTATAACCATAATACATAATAATACATTTAATTCAACCGCAAAGAGAATTTTATTATAATAGTCCAAGTCATTACATTACTAAATCTCCAGTATACTAGATCCAAAAACTATAAGACAAAAAGAAAAAATAAATCTCTAATACCACTTTTTAACATACCACCCCAACACTCTATATAATCAGTGGTCAAAGTTCACCACACGACCTCAGGCATGCCTCCCAGTACGCTAGAGGATACTGACTAGTAATAGGGGTGTAAGATGGTACGATGTGGGGAATATACCCCCTATATCAATGTTCACAATAAAAAATAAATAAATAAAACATAAACCATGAAAATAAATAATCATAGTAATCATAAATGAATAAACATCAGTAACAATACATGAAATTATGTAATGGCTCGAACAACTATGTCATACAAACCCAGACCACCCACTAGACCAGTCATAGATACATAAAAAATAAATGAAAAAAGGGGCTTTATGACATCATTGAGTGGAACCTCATCCAATCTCATAGAACCATCCGATTAATTATACTCGACCATGCTATCCTAATCCACATCGCAGACTAGTTCCAAAACAAAATGTAAGATTTTCTTGAATACCCAAGTGCATTAGCAGCCCAATAAAGGTGTGCATAATACTCAATAATTCACCACCAATACTATCTAATGAAACCCTGCCTTTGTATATAGTTAAAGATTTATGTTGACACATAGGGACAATAATTTAATAAATTAATATTATACATAAAATATAATAACCAGTTGAACCTTGATTTCTGGGTTGACACCCATGGTAAACCAAACCTGCTTGGGAACATTGTTGGAGACCTCAGTGCACGTCATAGAACCAAGACCACATAATCATAATTAACCTTCTTTAGAAAGATTTTGGATGTCTCTCTCAATTATTGGATCCTCATGTATTAGGATGAGTCACCCCAAAGTTGATGGAAGATTCTTCTTCTGAGGATGAATCGCTCATAATGTATCATTATCAATTGGTTTCTTCCCAAAATCTAATAAGTATATCAATAATCTCACCCTCTGATATCAAATATGAAATTTTCCTTTCTTTGATGTATCATGGAAGCATGTGTTTATGCCTCAGTTGATCTATACCAATTATCTATCTCTTAGGTGGCACATTATCATCCATCTAACCCTAAAGTGGTATGAAAATATTCACGTGGACCTCAGGAACCAATATAAACAGGGAGTGCTAACAAGGTATAAACTCAAAATTTTATGTCACATCCCACCCTCAGTAATCAATCATAGCAAAGTTATTACCAAAAAAATACTAAACAAGAAATTTACATGACCAATAACCTAGAATAATAGACATATCATCATAATCCATTATAGTTAATTCATCTAATTACCATTTTTCTAGCTATTTAAAATCCATAGAGCCAGATTCCCAATTATCATAATAATTGGAACTAATTTTTTCCATTTATCATTTTCCCCAAAATTCGTTGACATGAAAACTAACTTAGATTAGTCTATGTGATTCTATTCCATGTGATCACCTAAATTCCTATGTTATTCCAACGTGGTAAACATAACTAGTTATTAATTAACAAGGAAAGAATCAAATTACACCATGTTTTCAATTATCATGAAAATTAACATTATTACCACTTTACATATCATTTATGCACAAATACCATTACACATATCATCATATCCATTTTTCATTAAGACTTTATACTAATTCCCAATTACTCTTCGAAATACCTCTTTTAATTTAAGTTATTTATTCTCATGCTAATTATCACAATTACTAGAACCAAAATCCATTTAATCATAGGGATCTAGGTTTATCCTTCTCAGAATCCAACCTAGTGTCAAGGGTTGGTACACCCATTAGTTGGCCACAAGTCCATGTTTTGACACCTATTTATTGATGGGGGCCATGGGAGGTCTAAAAATATGAATTCTCATCAAGGAAGTGGTTACTAATTTCATTTGGTCGCCCGCATGATGTTCCGATGTGGTCACATATATTGAATATAATATGAAAAAACAAAACCTAAAAGAGAGTTGTTCTCAAACACATACCTTTTACCAAGGCTTTCCCACTTTGACAGCAATAGAAGATATCATCTACCAAGGCTCTCCAATCTCATCCAGCCACTTCCTTGAACAACACAACTCGTTTTAATGCTTTGAGCTCCTAATGCAAGCCAAGAAATAACAATTAATTAACATATAAATTTGTAATTAATTAATTAATTAAATTAAAACTTGGAATATTTTTGGTTAAATCTTCAAGCATTTCATTGTGCCCACACTATTGACAATAGGGTTTGTTCTACTCCTGATTCATCCCTAAATTTATGCTACATGAAAACCCTAATTAATTTTACCAAAAAAATAGCTGATAAAATCAATTTAGGAAAAAAACCATTTGGAAAATCAAAATGGAGAAATACCTCAACAAATTGATGCATGAATGCAAAGGTAATTTATCTTGTGAACCCCTCTTTCTATGCTTCAAGTAATCTCTAACAAAAAACATTGATTTCCCCATATGTCTATGAAATCAGTATTTGACCTAAAATAATATTTTCTATATTGAGAAATAATAAGGGAGAAATAATGGAGAATAATGAAGACCTTTCCCATCGATTATGTCGAGTCACACCCATGATCACCAAGAGCAGTGTAGAATCTAGGAAGAGAAGTTTCAGTTGATCCCCCCTTTGTGTGTCCCATTGCTTCAGAAGAATCAAGTGGATGAGCCCCCTACTAAAAAACAAGAAGGTCAAAAAACTTTCAGGATGTGAAACATGGTTTCACATCGTGAATTTTTTGTGTTATCCCCTGAAAACTCTTTTTACATCCTAAAAATTTGAGGCCACACCCCAAAAACCATTTTTACATCGTAAATTCCATATTTAGGATGTAAATTAGTTTCTATGACCATTTTATATTATGTGCTACTTGTTCCTCCTCCAGTGATTGATCAAACCCTCGGGACTTCCACTAGAATTTAAAACACGTCCAAAAACTTCAAATTTGGTCATTCAAACCCTCAAAATCTCATTTCGATTTCTAGATTTCAAAATTAACCATCTTTCAATGAAGAAAAATTCAAACACTCGCTAAAATTGTCAACTGTTTGAGCATGGGTTCTTACATTGTTATTATGAAATAACATAAGGAATTTCTTTCCAAGAACAAAGAGTGTTGATAAAATAGCATGGTTTAGTATGGGGAATGTTATTTTCTTTTTTCAATATCAAATTAAATTAATAAAAAACACATATTGGAAATAACTTTATCACTCAACACTCATTCAAAATTTGAAAGTGGAAACTTTCTACACAATGATCTAGAGTAAGTTGAAGGATAGCCATGGAGAGCACCACTACATGAAACATAGATCTATGGATGTGATTTCTTTCATTGAAGAATAAAACAGGGAATTAGTGGGAACCTTGAAAGTAGAATGTGAGACCATTGAATAAGGGCCAGAAAATTTTCCTCTTGACTTTCTTATTCTTTAATATAATTTCGTATAATTCATTTCATTCTATACCATCATCTTTGAGAAAATCTGAATTAAAGAGATGATTACTCTTTATTCCATGCCATTGTTTTTCATGTTTAGGAGGATGAGCTAGGAAATTGATGAAATCTAGTACAATCTACTATTCCTCTATCCCTTAAAGTTTTTGAAATTTGGACTCAGAATTTTCTCCTTTCATCTATCTAGTTTTGTTAGCATCAAAATGATTTCCACACATTGATCATAGCTCAATAATATCCAAATTTAAAGTTATATTTCTTATCTCCAAAACTGATCCCGCCTTCAACTTTGGAAATGCACCTTTTTTTCTTTGAACTTCCACAGATCAACAACATGGTTTCCCACCACATATTTCTGTCATCCTAGTCTGATTGAGGCACCTCATTATCTCAAGATATCCTATGTAACCAAATTCATCAACATTTCTGTTGGATTCATAGCTCCTTAAATATTATATAAGTCTTGCTCCCCATCCTCTAATAGCTTTCAGATAAAGTGAAACCCTAAGTTAATATGCATTATTTGAGAATGAAAAGTTGGATTCTTGGATAAGTGAGTTGCACTTTCTGAATAAAAAAAGATAATATCATCACTTTTACTCTTTCCAAGATCCTCCAATAAACTGTTATGATAAATACACTCCTTTATTACTTTTATCAATGAAATATAATGGGATTCTATTGTTGATAGAGTTACAATTGATTGATGTTTTGGACGTCCAACTCATTATTGTTCTACCGAATGTTGACACGTATTTGGGTGTGCTATTTTGTGAGTCAGAATCTTCCCTAATGTTTGTATATGAAATTCCTTAAAAAGGATCATCCTTTATGATGTAATGTTCCATGCTTACAAAACCCTTCAAGTACCAAATAATCCATTTCACTGCCTCTGAGTGTTCTCTTTTTGAGTTCTTCATGTAACTCATGATGATTCCCACTACTCATGTAATTCCAGGGTGAGTACAAACCATGACATACATCAACCTTATGAAAACTAATGTATATGGTAATATAACACCCCAACCCTCCTCATTGGATTTGGAAGAGGAAAAATTTCATAGGCCTTAGGTGATATTACCAAGACACTAAAGGTTGGAAATAAATGCTAATGAATTAAGAGAAATTCAAGGAATGATTTTCCCTAAGAACCCACACAACCTGGCAAGAAAGATACCACATCCAAGAAAAAATAAATGATTTATGAACAATCACATAACTCAATAAAATCCCCTTGCATGAACAAAAATATGAGTACAACAGAAAATAAATAAAAGTGAAAGTCTAAGCACTACTGAAAATAAGATATATACCAATGGTTTTGGGAAAACTGTTGGTATAGTTCACTAATTTGGACTTATACCAATGGTTTGGCCAAACCGTTGGTATAGGGTCTCTATAATGGACCTATAACAACAGTTTAACTACCCATTATTGCATTATTGGTGTAATATACATTAATTTAGGGGTATTTACATCTTAATTTTATGATACTTCTTTCATGCGGTGTATTTTTCTTAAGTTTCTAAATCAGTAAGGGAATTTCAAATTTCAATTTCCACTCATTGGGTTTTACGCATACTTCATTGATTATTTTACTCCTAGATTTTGTGTGGAATCACTATTTAATTATTTATGTAGTAATTTCCACTCCCCTTTGTGTGTATATACTTTTGATACACATAATCACTCCATTTATAAATTCACAAGTCATTGATATGAACTTGATAAGGCTAATCTTAACTTAATTTGAATTCATTGAGTTAAACATCCAAATCATTGGTTTTGTTTTTACAAGAATATGTGTGAATGTCCTCTAATTAATTTATAATGAATATCCAATCATATTGAGTATATTTATATTTTTTAAACATAATTATGTCATTTCTTTATCCTTAATCTAAGGGTACCGTCTTTATAAGGGATTTCATCTAAATTTACATTCCATTGAGACTTCTTTGTTTTTATGCACCAATTCAATTTTATGTTGCGTATATACTGTCCTTAGAAATATTATTTCATGAATCCATTTTTAATCATGATATTATATAGTTTTGATTAATGTTATTCCTCAATTATTTGTTTTCAAGCATCTCTCATTTGGTTAGGAACTCTTTAACTAAAATATTGTTTTAAAGATTTATTCTTATAAATCTTTCTCATTAATGTCCATATTTTAAAAATGATTTTAAGGATTTAATTATATGGACTTGAATATTTTGAAACTAAAATTATTTCAAAAGTTTGAAAGTGTTATTGGACACTTTTATTCGAAAATCTATTTTAAATGACTTCTTTGATAAATAGTGCAACTTTTAAATGTTTTCAAGAAAAAGGGGACATTTTACTCAAATAGTTTTATTGATTATTTTACTCTATGTCAATATAATTCATTATGTTTAATTCTTTATTGAGGTTGATTTATTATAATAAAATATTCCACATTGTTTTTAATGAGTTATGATTGACTATGGATGTTTTATTTTTATATCATTCATGGTTTGTGGTTAAAGTATTGACATTTTGAATACTAGTTTTAATACAAATGTTTAGATTATGTTTCACCCTTTTCATATGAGGAATGTATTAGACTTAGTATGTGATGGGAGAGGCCCAGTATAGCCTCTTGATGCACCGATAGGTCTCCTGCGACAAACTAGAGTCTTAGCATAGGGCATTGAAAAAATTTATATTTAGAGTCTTGGAACGAGGCCTTGCTTTGTGGTTAAGATGTACAACATTATGAATTCCATAATTATGAGATTAATTATTGAATTTTCATGTGATTATTTGAGTATTAGAATATCCATGTGAATAATTAAACGGAATTATTTAACTTATCTTTTCCATATTATACTGAAGTTTATGTTTAAAGTGATTGTGTTTCAATTTTATACCTTTCCACAAAAGTTTATGATTATTTATGATATCTTTTTCTATATTGTTTACCCTTACTAAGCATGTGAGCTCAAAACTCTCTTATGTTTTATTTTATTAGGATGGAAAGAAGTGTATTATTTTTTATATGCAAGTTTAAGCTAGGTGAATAATGGAATTATCAATGGATTATCTATGTTTAATTTTATGTTAGAAATTGTAATGTGAAGTTCATGTACGTAATCTATTTTCCAAGACTGATAAACTAATAAGCCCTTCAAGACTTGATTCCCTGTAATCATGTCAATGTTATGTAATAATGAACCAACTCTTGGTAACTATGGTAGGTAAATATAGATCATATCCGAGAAGTTTAGTACAAACCATGGAAACTAGAGTTAGAAAAACTTCGATTAGAGAACATTAAACTAATATAGAATTTTTGGATTAGTATAGAAGATCTTACTATAATTTATTAATGTGGATATTTTATGAATTTTCCATGAAATCCATCCTTTTCTGGATATGAGTAGGTAGAGGCGGCTCTGGCACAGATATATCTTAGGGTAAAACCCAAAGACACCTCTTTAAGGTAGACTCGAACAGGAACTGGTGCATGACAGGAGGCCTTGCTACACTCTTGATTACAACACTCTTGGGGGATATGCTTTGGATAATTCACATTTTCATTACAAACCTATTTGAAGTATTAAATTATAAGATGAGAATAAATAACCTTGGTTAATCCTAAGGTGTCTTAGATTGAAAATAAGGTGTCATAATATTCTCTAAATGATTTTATGACTATTGTTACTCACAATATGCATTATAGTTTTAGTCAATGTATGGATTCCAAGGAAGTCATAGTAACATTGAACATGATGTAAAAGGTGGGAATGAGGTTGGAAATGATCAACTAAATGGATTTTTTATAGGAGTAAAAGATATCATGTTAATACCAAAGCAGGTTTTAAAAAACACGATCAACGACATATACATTAACCAACTCACAAACTCAACAAAGAAGAGAAATGCGAAGAATGATAAGTGCTCTAATAGTGGAGACCGGGGAGAAAATAAATATCAATTACTATCCTATAGGAAATGTGGATGGATACACCCAGGAAAGTGTATCAATGGAATAATGAAATTCTTTATGTGTGGAAAAAAAGGACATAAAGTAAATAATTGCTGAGGAAAAATGAAGAGTACTATGTGAGGAAATAAAAATGATCCTAATAATCCACTTATAGTAATTTCCATAAATTTAGGGGACCTGGTAATTACCTGAGTCAATTCCCTATTCTATAGGATAACAACTAGGTCAAGGAAGAACTTATGTGGAAATAAATCGATGGTGAAATTTTTAAAAGTATTAATACTATTTATTGATGGGATTACTTTGGAAGATTTTTCTCTTTTATGTGTAACCCTATAGTTTGTTATGTGAAAATGAAATTTTAGGAAGAATTATCTTTTCTTTTGTGGATATAGTACTAAAGAACCATTTGGTGTTATATGATCCTTGAATTTGAGGCAATTACAGGTTATTAATTTTTGGGATGAAAATGAGAGGTATGAGATATGATTTGGGGTTAAATTAGTTTATAGTTATTTTTAGGAATTTATCTCATTTTGGGAATTCCTAAAATACAGTTTTAAAAATATGACAACACACAGACCGTGTGGAAACCCATCATATTAGAAAAAGCTACGAGAATCGAACACACAACCAAAGTGTGACTGGGATTTATCACCTACCACTAGACTATGTGAAGTCGATGGTTAGTGTGACTAATTATTTTTAGTTAAATGATTTTATTTAACAATAATATGTTGATTTGAGATCTTATGTTTTATCAAATAGATATCTTTAGTGTAGGAAAATGATTTATTGATTAAGTGATAAATGTTATTTTGGAAGATGTTCTCTCTATTGAGAACACTATATGTCTAATTGAAATAGAATACTATTGGATATCATTTGAGAAGTAATGGTGGATTTTTATTTTGTAAGAATCTATGTTTTTTAGAGATTCAGGTTATTAATGGAAACAATGAACCTATCATAGAGAATATATGATTTGTTTAATTACACATCAGTATGAGAAATTAAGAGCAGTCGATGTTATTTGGAGATAAATGTTAATATTTTATATGAAATACTATGTGATTAAATTCTTTTCAGTTTTGAGTTTCAATCTTAGTTTGGATTATATGGAAGGATTTTAAGGAAAATTGTTTATTGAATGGCCTTTATTGAACTTTGGGTATTATTTGTTTAATTTTGGAAATTAAGATTAATATTTATTTCTATAAAAGATTATCCATTTTGGGGATCATCTAATATTGTACAAACCATTTTGAGTTTGGTTAATCATTAAAGACAATGGAAATATATAGTTCATCCTTTGTGGAATATTTGAATCTTTAGAAGTTGATTCTAGCACTTCTGGTGTGACCAATTCATCTTGAATACTAATCGTTTTGAGAAAAGATGAGTTAGTGGTAGAAATTTATTAAAGGGTGAAACTCTACTTGAAACGTAAGTATATATCTTAATGTGATTATTCAATATCATAAATAAATTCCTCAACTTTAGTAGATAGAACATAAAACAAAAAACGCTGTCTGTTTACTTTAACTATTGGGAAACTAATGACCGTTTAACCCATAACCTATTTGTGGTTTTTTTGTTGTTAAATTTATCCAAATAATGTTTTCTATCACTCTCCATAAAAACTTGACACTTTGTTTATCTTCCATATTCATGTTTTCCTACATGGAATCCTTGTATGGGTTATCTTGGGTGACCTTTGTACTTCTCTTTCTTTCTTTTAAAGTGATAGTTTTATTGACTCTTTTTTCGATTTGGGAATTTTGATGAATTTCCCAATTCCAATTTTAAAATTATGGGTATGAAATTTCTAAAATAGGGGAAGAATGTAACACCACAAGATTTCATAGTAAGTTATTTTCTTTAAAGTAATTTAGTAGCTTGCGCTACACGCAACACCAAGTTCAAGCGCACCATGACATACCGAACAAACCGTTCCAAAAAAGTTATGAATATTATTAAATACATTTTTAATTTTATATACTCCATATAATTTTAAAATCCATATTATGTGTTTCTAAGACATAATATAAGAACAAATTCAATTTTTCAGATAAAAGAATTATTTAAAAAAAATGCAATTTTATTGCCTTTTAATGGAGAACCCTTTTTGAATAAAATATTTGACACATTTATATATTAAATTTTACAAAATAAACTTCTTATTTATAATAGGGACATAAAAATTTAGTTTGGATAAATTTTCTGTGCTTTTCTGATAACTTTCATATTTTGATGAATAATGAAAAATACTAAATTTTAATTAGAAACAACTTTTTAATCAAAATAGTTTATACTGTTAAATTATACATTTGAATGGTTTTGAAGTATAATTACATTATATTTATATCATTTAATCCAATGATTTCCATTGGAAGTAAGTTTATATTTAAATTGGACACAAACACATATCAGTTGTTTTGATAGTTTTTACTTATCAAAAACACACTTTCTGCTGTTGAAAATAGGAATAGTTTTTAAATAAATTAATAAAAATTATATGTTTTTAATTTTTTAAAATATACATAATGATTTTGAATATCAAATTCAGCTTTCGGTGATTTTTTGGTATTTTTCTAAAAACATTAATTTTTTGATGAATAGTGAAAAACACTACGTTATTGTTTAAAGGTGACTTTTTATTTAAATAATTATTTTTAATTTAAATTTATTTTAAAGTAAAAATAGATACAAAATACCTATATTAGTCTAGTATAATTCAATGAATTCATTTTAAAATAATATTAGATATACAAAATATTATCGAACTGTTTACCGCCTTTTCCCCACCTTCTAGGAAAATTTTCAAATTTGCATAAAACATAATTTTACTGCTTATGTGAATTGAATTTCAAAAATTCAAGAGTTTGTTGACATTATTAAGTAAAATTTGGTTCAACTAGATGAAAATAATTTTTGGTGAATAGTATCTTTTGAATTTTATTTACCATGTTTAAAAGTAAATAGGGTAATTAAAGGTAAAAATTATTTTATAATTACCCTAACACATGTACTAATTCGATTGTATAAGTGTATTTAGACCAAAATAAACCTAAAATCAAAAATATTATCCTTTTTGATTCACTTGGATTAGATTAAGACATTTATTATATTTTATTTAAAGAAGTGTTAATATTCTTAAATTCAAATTTTAATAACTAATTTTTTTTAATATAGGTTTATACATAAGATAAATTCGAATATAAATTATCATTAGAAATATAAAAATATTTCATACATCATGGTATTTTATTATTTATTTGTAGACATGAAATAATTAAATTTATTAATGATACAATAATTATGTAGTAACTACCTTATTAATGAATGAATAAAATAAATGATGTTATAAATATTAAAATAAATGTAAATTGAATCTTTAGATTCCATACAAAAATTTAATAGGTTAATATTAAATGTTATAGTTTATTAAAGGTATTTTTTTTGAATAAATATGTTTTTATGACTTTCACGAAAACCAAATACAAAATAGTGTCCAAATTGACATAAATAAGTTTTCAATTTTTTTTATTAAATTATATAATAGTCCTAAAAATATATGGTTCTGAAAAAGGGAATATATAATGATAGATATGTCATTAATTAACCACTTAATATTCTCTTGTCATTTTATATTATGTTTATTAACCATGTATTATAATAATAATACAAGAATACATGGTAAAAGATAAACTATTTAACTAAGAGTTAAATCTATAAGATAAGGTTAATATGGTGACCTAAACTTGTCTAAAACCAATTTGTTGAGAGTTTTTCGACCTATTCCGACCTTATCCTTGAAATAAATCCACTTTGATCTATTATAAATATAAAATGATTTTATAAAAAAAATAATATTTCAAGTTCTTCCTAAAGTGTCTCTCACCTCTCTTATAAAAGGGTACTTCCCCTTCTCTTAATTTCACATCTCCAAAGCTTTTTGTCTCAGCCAAAACCTTCTCAAATATCCTCCCAACTACCCTAAATTTAACTTAGAGGATCTATTTTTATCATAAATCAAACCTAAGGAGCGCTTTTGTTCAAATCAAAATGAAGAACCCGAAGAAGAGGTAATTACTTCATCACCTCTTTCAGAGTTCTTTCTTCTTTCACTTCCTCTTCCTTTTTTGTTTCCATACTAAAATAATAACTCCATTACATTATACATACTAAGATGTTTTATAAATATTTCCAAACCATGTTAATTATTCTATCCATCCTATGAATGACAAAGTCACCATACGTGCGTACGTATGACTTACCATCTCCACGTCGTGGTGTAGTTTGTTATTCAACACTTCATTATTTGGATGGGTATAATAATGAGAATAACTGATGTAAATAATAAATATTACATGTTAATTTTTCTTAATATTTAATATACCATCCAGTTACATACGATTTCACCACTAATAAAATGATATTGTCGCTTGTGCATACATACGGATTATCGTCTCCACGACGCGATGGGATTTCATTTCCCATCATAACCATTCAAGAATAATTTTCATTTGATGATTAAAAATAATTTTAATGAACTTAATATCATTCTGGATATGAATTAAATACATCATATCCATAACAAACATGACTTACATAACAAAACATATAAAGGAAAACGAATCCGTTAACACCCAAAACAATGATACTACTGAAATATTATTAACAAAGCAATATTAGAGGATAATATATGATATAATATTAATGTATATGGTTCTTTTATAATTTAATAACAATGATTTAATCATTATATATGAGTTTAAAATTACCCTCGACTAAAAGAAAGTATGAGGTAAGAGGTTTTCATCTCACTTTTATTCTCGTGAGATTCATACTATATTTACCACTATTTTTTGTGTGTGGTGTATTTACTACCCATGATTGTATTATTTGTGTAATATAATTTAATTTATGGTTATTTATATCTTCATTGTATGATCCTTATTTCATGGGGTGTATGTTTCGTATGTTACCAAATCGGTAAGGGAATTTCAAATTTCAATATACATTCCTTGGGTTTTATGCATAATTCATTGATTATTTTACTCCAATATTATGCGTGGAATCACTATTTAATTATTTATGTATTAATTTACACTCCCATTTGTGTGAATATACTTTTGATACACATAATCACTCCATTTATAAATTCTCAAGTCATTGATATCAACTTGATAAGTGTAACCTTAACTCAATTTCCATTCATTGAGTTAAACATCCAACTCATTGGTTTTGTTTTTACATTAATATGTGGGAATATACTCTAATTGGTTTTCACTAAATATCCTATAATATTGTGTGTATTTATATTTTTCACACATAATTATGTCATTGATTTATCCTTAATCTAAGGACACAGTCTTTATAAGGGATTTCATATCAATTTACATTCTATTGAGACTTCATTGTTTTTATGCGCAAATTCACTTTTATATAGTGTATACACTATCTTTGACATATTATATCTAGAATATCTTTATTATCATGATATTATAAAGTTTTGATTAATTTAATTTTTCAATTATTTGTATTGAAGCATCTCTCATTTGGCTACGAACTCTTTAACTAAAATATAATTTTAAAGATTCATTCTTATAAATATTTCTCATTAATGTCCATGTTTTAGAAATAGTTTTAAGGATTTATTTATATGGATGGGAATATTCTAAAATTAAAATTTATTTCAAAAGTTTCAAAGCGGTATGGGAAATTTTGATTCAAAAATATCTTTTAAATGACTTCTGTGATAAATAGTGTGACTTTTAAATGTTTTCAAGAAAAAAGGGATATTTCTCTCAAATAATTTTACTGATTATTTTGATCTATGTCAATATAATTCATTGTATTTTATTCTTGAATTTGGTTGATTTATTATAACACAATCTTTTATATTATATTTAATGGGTTATTTTTGACTGTGGATGTGCTATTTTTATACCATTCATTGTTTGTGGTTAAAGTATTGACATTTCATATGCTAGTCTTAATACAAATGTTTAGATTATATTTCACCCTTTTTATATGAGGAATCCATTAGACATAGTAATTGATAGGTTTGTCCCTCTATAGAAAATTGATGCATTAGTAGGTCTCATGAGATAAAATAGTGTCTTGGAATAAGGCCTTGACAAAATTTATATTTAGAGTCTCTGCACGAAGCCTTGACTTTGTGGTTAAGATGTACGACATTATACATTCCATCATTATGAGATTAGTTATTGATGCCACATGTGATTATTCGACTAGTAGGATATCCATGTGAATAAGTAAATGGAATTATTTAATTTATATTTTCCATATTATACTGAAGTTTATGTTTAAAGGTCTTGCGTTTCAATTTTATACCTTTCCATAAATGTTTATGATTATTTATGATAGCTTCCTCTATATTGTTTGTCCTTACTGAGCATCTGAGCTCACCACTTTCTTATATTTTATTTTCTCATGATACCAAGAAGTGTATTATGTTTTATATGAAGGTTTAATCTAGGAGAATAATTTAATTCTCAAAATATTATCTATGTTGTATTTTATGTTAGAAATTGTAATGTGAAGTTCATGTATGTAATCTATTTTTCATGACTGCTAAACTGATCAGCCCTCCAGGAATTCATTCCTTGAAATCCTTCCAATTTTATGTAATAATACACCGAATCAGGGTAACTAGGGTCGGAACATTATAGAAACTATCCACACTTTGAAATGTTTCATGAAATATTCCTCGAAAAAATTACAGACGTGAAACCATTTCGTGACGTGAATGTTTCCTGCAAAACTTTCCAACAGAAAAAACTCAATCTCTCCTTCTCTTATATGAATAAAAAAATTAGTTAAATATTAAAATGACATAAAATGTAAAATAACAATAATAAATAAATGGAACACCACAAAACAGGGGTGCAAAAATCTCCCCACCATTGGTCTTTCCAACTTAAAAAAACTAGAACAAATTAGACCATTGATCCCATAAAAACTTTTCTCATTCCCATGTTTCCTCTTAAATATAACCATGCTTACATAGTACTCACAATAATGAAAAATATCTCCACTGAATGGTTTTTTCTAGTTTTCCAAAATACATATCGGTCCGTGGATAAAAGTATCATACGATTCAAGGGTAACATGATCCCAACTGATCACATTTCATGGATCGAGATGATACTTCTTTAGTTGAGAAACATGGATGTCATTATGAACAAACCTAATTCTTGATGGTAACACTAAATGGTACACAAAAATTCTGATATGTTCTATAAGCTCGAATAGTCCCACATACCATGGCACTTACTTCTTTTGATTACCTAATTATTGATGTCCAATTTTCTGTGACACCTCCCAGAAAACATGGTTACTAACATCAAAAGATAAAGGGCGATGATGATTATATATATAGAAATTATTTCTTCTTTGATTTGTAGCCATCCACTATTAGATCGCCTAAATTTTCTCTGCATTCTCAGGAATAAGACTAACAACAATAAAAAAATGTCTCTCTTATTTCCACCCTATAAAGAGGAGAATAAGAAAGATGACCATACAAATCATCCAATGGTGGTATCCATATTATCACTTGATAAATATTGTTATAGGATAATTTAACAAAAGGAATATGATTCTCCCATGAAAAAAAGTGTATGACATATGCTCTGAGCATATCTTCCATTGTATGAATAGTTCATTCTGACTGTCCATCTTTCCATAGATGATATGTTGTGCTCATAATAAATTGACTTCCAAGAGCCTATTGTAATGATCTCCAAAATCATGAAGTGAAACAGGGATATATGTTAGATTCAATTGAAGCTGGAACTCCATGTAATCTAACCACTTCTCAGATATACATTTTTTCCAAGTCCTCCACCATTATGGATTCTCTAATAGGGGTAATGTGTACTGAATTGGTATGTCAATCTACTACTACCCATATAAAATCATGTTTCGATAATTTTCTCGATAAGACTATGGAAAAATCTATTGCAATATTATCCCAATTCCATATAGGTATAGGCATAGTTTGTAGCATACTAGATATCCTTTGATGCTCCTCTTTTACCTGTTGGAATGTTTGGAATTTAATCACATAGTCTAAAATATTATGTTTCGTACCTGTCCACCAGAAATGTGCCTTCATCGCCTTGTAAATTTTCCAAACACCTGGATGAATGACCCATTTTGAATGGTGGTATTCCAAAAGGAGCTCTTCTTAACAAGAATGAGGAACTGTAATTTGATTATGAAATAAGAACATAGAGTTTGGATCTTCTATCCAGTCGTCAAAAGTCTCCCCACAATTTAGGTTTGACAAAATGGTGATACAACCAGAATATTATATCTGAGTTTCTTTTACCGAATTTATCAAGTCCGTAACAATAATTATTGGAAATAAACTTTCATGGTCATCCTTTATAACACAATATAAATGCATATCATTAATCATTCTCATAAACTACCATTGTTCATGATCTTTTCATACCACATTGTTGTAATATTTCTGACTCAATGTATCTTTCACTGATTTCCCATTATTAGGTGTGTATACCAAGTCGAAATAGAACATATGTAGGTATTACAACCTTATTCATTACCTCAAGTTCAAGTATCACTGAGAAAATATGTATTTTAACTCTTATGGTCCGTGAAAATTATTATATTTTATGTAAAGAGGTAATGCATCCATGTATTTAAGGCATTCACAACAGCATATAATTCCGATTCATGTTTAGGACATGAAATTCATGGATCCATAAGTCAATCTTTTAGAATTTATCATATAAATGATGTTTTCACAATGCACTTAGTACAATTTACAAGTGCTACTCATGGTCATTCATATTTCAATTGTATACTATAATGTCATAAACAAATAGAAAAAAATGCATCAAGATACTAGTAGACGATACAATTCATCACAACCATGAAAATTGCTAATGCATTCATCAGTACAAAAGGCATGAATACATTTTCATAATGTCCAAATCAAATCCAAAATTATGTGTTCAGAATTTCAAATATTTTAACTCTACTCTGATGATATCCTAAGAATAGATAAATTTTAGAGAATCACATGGATCCTTTTAATTGATCGAAAAAATCATATTTTCAAGGAAGTGGATACTGAATTTTAATCATCATTTGATTCATATTATGATAATCATCACACAAGAAGAGAGTTCCATATGATTTGTTTACGAATAAAACTAGTGCAGCCCAGGCGAATGTACTAGTTCTAATAAAGCCTTTAATTTACAAATCTTATTGATTGAATTTTAATTCCTACATCTTAGTCAGATCTATTCTATTAGGAGGTAAAGAAATATGGATCATTCCCATGAGTAGGCCAATAGTAAATTTGATTTCCCTTTTAGGTGGTATCCTAGAGGAATTGTTTGCAAAAATATCAATGTATCAATCCACTATTTCTGGAAGAATATTAGTTCCAATTTAATCAGCTACACTCAAGTCCATTACCGCTAAATAGATATAAATGCTTTAATCAACTGCCACTAATGGTCCTCCTCTTCCAAAATTTATATCCCAATCCCCCTAGAAAAGGGGAAGAAATACATCTGGTTTTTTAAAAATTAATTTATATTCATAGTAGTCAATATGGGAATTAAATCCAACCATCCGATCCATACTAAATATTAAATAAAATATATCCATATCCCAGACCACAAAATCCCATATAAACAACATTGTATCAATGGTAATGGAACATGATGTGAATTTAAAAGCTTTGCATTACCACATTACAAGGGGATTCTTGATACTCATGATATAAGGAATCATTAACACTTTCAATCCCAATTGGTTAACCATATAAAAATAAATTAAAGAATCTGATGTTCCAGTATCAAACAAGATATCTGTGAGAGTTGAGTTAAAACTAATGGAACTTCGCACCATAGAGGGAATTTTTTTCTCATTAGAGATATCCTATTATTCTCCATATAACAATCACTCAACTATCATATGATAGATTTTTCTTCCTTGTTGATGTATTTATTGAACAAATGAGATGTTCCTAGAAACATCAAGGTTTATCTCTACCTGTGGATAAAAACTATTCTAATGAAATTGTTTTATCCTAGTATATGAAAAATGAGTTTGAGTTGAGCCTATTACACATGTTGATCTCATAATTTCATTATAAAAATTCTTGATATCCCTTTATTTATATAATAATGGAAATTCCTTATTCCTATAGTAAATTCTTTATTTCTGTGCGTTAAAGAACTTCGTTGAAACTGACCTATATAAACATCATATTATTCAGAAAAATTAACTAAATATGCAGTCTTAGATTGAGGTGTGCTACCACCACGAGATTATAAATCCCTCTTTATCCTATTTACAACACTAGAGTTTAAACCCATCCCAATGGTAAAAACATTCTACCTCTTGCAGGATGCCCAAAAAGTTTCCATTTTCCCCCTATTTCCTTGTTCATCATCTCTTTATAATCCGTAATACAAAGAACAAAAATAATAGATCGAATCCCTGGTTTCAATCCCAAAAAAACGATATGTGCCTTCAAGGATTCACTAATAACTAATTCTGGGGTGAAATGAACAAAGTTCATAAATTTATCTCCATACTCTTTCATAGAGAGTTTTTATTACTTAATGATGATGAAATATGTAGTTATTTCTATTTTGAATGTGTGGGAATATAATTTTTGTTAAAAAATTCCTCAAAATCCTCCCACATAAGTCCTTGGTTGGAAATATCATGGAAAGATAAATCCCACCATTGGAATGAAATATCTTCCAATAGATAGGTTTCCACTTTAATCTTCAACTCTGATGATGTACCAAGAAAATTAAAGATTCTATTTATTCAATTGTGCCGCACCTCTACTTTTTTAGGTTTGGAATACCATAAAAATATAGGTGGATTCTACTTTTTAAATTGTACCAAATTATCCACCTTCCTCGATTTATCATTTAAATTTCTTCTTTCAATATAATAAAATTCCTTCACTATACTCTATACATGTTTCTAGATCAATTTTGGATTCAGTGAAACCACATTCTCTATAGCTTCTTCCTAATGAGTTCCATGACGTCTTCTAAGATCCATTTCTATTAAATGAACAATACACCATTTAGAACATTTATCTCTAATAAGTGAAGGAATGAATAAATTAAAAAACATTATAAACAATTTTCAACACTATCGATGGCAACTAGTGAAAACACCATTTCAAGAATAACATATTTTAGCCACATTCTGAAATCATTTGAACAATATATGAACAATACAGTCCAAGTGGTAAGTATTTATATTAATTCATGATATGAAACACTCACTGACTAAACCCATGACAATGAGAGAACAACATTCCAAGAAGTTTCTTAAAATACTTTTGTTCCAGGACATCGTGGTAACTTTAAGGTCAACCGAACAATGTTAGAAACATATTTTTAAGATACGAATTTCATGTTAGGAAAGTATTATGTCCTTTATACCAACACAACTCAAATATTGAACAAAGTGATATAATATGTAACAGTCTTACCCTCCTCAATTTATTTGAGAAGAGGCACTATGATTCATGCCTTATGTGAAATAGCCAAGATACCAAAGGCAGATAATAAATTACAAGGGCTTAAGAGAATATTGGGGGAATATTTTCCCTTAGAACCCACACATCCTATCAAGAAAGATACCACATCTACGAAAAGTTAAATGATTCATGAATAAAATGTAAAATAACTCAATAAAATCCCAATACATGAACAAAAATTAGAGTACAACCTAAAAAAATAAAGGTTCAATGATGAGAAACCAAATAGAAAGACATCAACAACAAAGTGGCACCATTCTAGACCAGGATGCCAAGAATCACCACTAGAGAAGTACAAAACATGAACTTCCCTATATCTCAGTAGAGTACATCTACAAACAAATAGAATTACCCAAATAGTGGGTGTGCATATTACTCAATATGATTTCCACAATGACATTCCAAAAAAAGCCACTAGGAGAACAACAAGTTAGCACATTTTATATAAAATATATGAAGACAAGATAAAAAATTTAAATCAAAACAATAAGAAATTTTCATGGAAAACATTATATAATTATTTTCAAAAAATATCTTAGTATTTGGCATAATCATTCCAATTCCACGCCCCCACACACACGTGATGCATGCAACTATAAACCTCCCTACACACATGAGTGGTGAGTCATCCTAGTATCGAGCCATCACATGGTGAACCAATTTTATTGTGGCACTTCCAAACATGATCTACCCCATGTTTATCATTAATTTATGGTGGTACTTCCTACCATTAACCATAATATATTAACAAGAACACACACCAACACCATTATTCCTAATTACCGATAAAACATTTATTTAACCAAAATATAATCTTTTAAAACCCACCCTTTTGAAATCACATCAAACTGGGTTCTACCAAATAAACTTCCATAAGATATTTCCAAAAGGCGTGAACATAGTTTAAAAATGATCAATCCAACAAGTTCTAGACCGATGGAGTGAGATAGAATCCACCTACCTTGATTACATTTTCATAAATGATATGAAAAAATTCTACAATTCACCCTCTTCCTTCCAGTCATCTATAAAGACCCAAGAAGATCACATTAACATAAATATAAAACCATATATTATATCCTACCCAAAAATCTAGCGTTCCAGGAGAAACCGATCAAGGAGATCCAAGATGAGAAAGGTGGGGGCAACCCAAAAATCTGATTCCACAAAAAAAAACACGCAAGTATTTGCTGAAAATTGCGTTTAGACATCAAAAATCATCATAAATTTCCTAGGGAATTCCTAAAATTTTAGAAGGGGAAGATAATTCCGAATGAGAAATATTACACCAGTTGGATGGATAAAACTGGTTGGGCCCGATAGATTGATGAGATGAAGGGGTTTTACATTATGAATTCCTCAAGAGGCCACATAAACCAATTTTTTCCTAGCATTAGATTATTTTTGAATAGAAATTGATTTGATGACATAAATGATTTCCTTTCCTTTCATATATTAGGAAGAAATTTCACACATTGAAATTTTTCATGACATCTGCCCTGAAAAATTCATGACATGAAACCCTTTCATGACATGAATGTTTCCTACCGAAATATCCAATTGTTGGACCTCAAACTATCCTCATATTATACCAATGAACACTTCTAGTTAAACATTCCAACAACTTTAAACATAAATAAACAAGCATAAAGAGATTACATACCTCAAAGTGAGGGTGTTACAGGTAATTTTTCCATGTAATAAACCTCCACATATATTCAAGATGACTTATCCTTACTTATCTTGGAAAGTGTGGATAGGGTTTTTTTCATTGATTTCGCTTCACTCATTCTAAATAATTCCACCACCTTTCATATATAATATCCCTGAGCTAGGTACATTGTAGTAGAACTTTGTTCTAATACAATTAACATCCCCAAAATATGTTTTTCAGATGAAGGTTCTTCATCTCAATGCTTCTAAATAACTCATCCTTCAGCTCATCAATCCTTTATTCCACCTAAACTGATACATGAATGTATTCCACATAATGTAGAAGGATTATTAAATTCCTATAATCAAACATCATTCAGTAATAGGAATGTTCATAATTTCTCTAGATGAACTTTTGTCCCAACATTAAATCATTGAGCTTCTGATTACAATTCCATGGAACTTGATTAGGTCCATAAAGACTATACCTTAGATAAAATCTATCAAAAAGAAACATTTTTTAACACCTTTTGGATATTTGTGTGATTTACTATTAGATGAAAAATATCAATAAAACTAAATCCTTCCATTTGTTGAAACCCTTATATCTAGATTAATGTTTTTTATTATTCCTACCATTTATCTCATCCTTTAGTCCAAAATACCACTTGTTCTTCATGTATCTCTTCATAACTGTTCTTCTCATTTACTCGCTTGTTTTAAACACACAAAGTTAATCATGTTCATCCATAATAAATAACTCCCACTAATTCCAATATTCTAAAATCCTTACCTTATCTGGACTCTTAGCCTCTCTATCACATATAATAATAAAACAATGAAAAGTAGTTTCATACTATTACACTTCATGCCTCTCCCTAGTAGACCTCCATAATTTTATCTATAGTTGAGATCCTTTTGGTACTACAAATTTTGGAGTATGATCTTTCAGTGCTTGAGCTTCCACTGTACTTGAATTCTTTGGTACTCTAGGCCTTATAAAAGGAGTATGATCCTTTTGGTACTTCTATGTGCATATCTAGGTGAACCTATAATTTTGATGATACTTTTTTCTCCTCATAATTTTTTTCTTATGGTTTTTGATTATTCCAAAAAATCACATATTTTAATATTACATTTTGACTTTTGAAAACCTTCTAAAGAATATTATCCTAATGTCAAAACCAAATTATTCATCTCCATATACCATAAAGTAACATGATTGAGACCTAGAATCAATTTTTTATCATCCTTAGAATCAAAATGAACATAATATAACCTTCTAAGTACTCTAAAGTGATTACATTTGACATTCCTTTCATATAAATAATATCCCAATAGTTACTACCCAATTGGAGAAAATAAACTCTGATTGATTAAATATGCAGTATGGTTCACTACTACCATCCAAAACACATTGGGGTACCTTTTTTGAATATGAATGATCCTATATTTCCCCACCAGATTATAGTTTAATATTTCCATAACCCCATATTGTTTTGGGGTCTCTATAACGATCTTATCAACCCAAATCCCATTCCTCCAACAAAACCTTTAGAATCCCCAACTTCTATTCTCACCACCATTTTCCTACCATAATCACATCAAATTTATTTCATTATACTTTTCCACCATGGCCCTATATTGGGGAAAAGTCCCAAACACCTCATAATTGAGCTTTAGAAAGTATACCCACACTTTTTATGTGGAATAATTGATGAAGTTCTATAAGGACCCAGCCTTAAAACATTACATAATCTTGAATTAAATGAATAATTCACATTGAGGATCTTTTCAGGTTTAGAGTTGTAGAGAGTTAGGGCATAACTATTACGTTTCAAAATATTAGAAAGTAGACACTTCTTCCCAGTATCCAATTTTTTTTACAAAACATGAACTCTTGAAAAAAAGAGTCATGTCTAGTTCCAGGTTTAAGACAACATGAATTTTCCTTGAACCCATCCTTGACCCTATTCCACATTTTTTCCTGTGAAAGAAATTTCAAAAACATGGGGTGAGCATAAAAAGATCAGTAAGGGATTCACAAATAAGTAAAACTGTTAGTTTTTTAAAACAACAAGTAAACCATGAATACTTTAACATACATAATAATTTTCACCTTTATGAAGTACTAAATACTCTTCGCTGAATAAAAGATCATTACTTATCCTTTTGTAACCAAAAGATTACCATAAAACCCATATAAAGAACACATAACTTATAAAGGTAACTTGGGACATAAACATACTTAAATGGAATAACCATACGGTTTACTTCCACATATATCACTAAATGGAATAGCCATACGACAGACTTCCATACCCAATGCATTGGAGGTTATAGTGTAACCACTCGTCCTGGTATTCACGGCACCACCTGTCATATGGTTTATCACGTAACCACCCGTCAAATGTCCAAATACCATCATAACAAATAAAATATTTCAAATATAAACATTTCACCAATAAAATTTCATTTTCAAGCATAATAAGTAATTTCAAGATATTGAAATAATAAATCCATTTTTAAAAACCATTTAAAAAAAGGATTTTTGAATCAAAGTGTCCCATAACACATTGAATATTTTAATGTAATTATAATTTTAAAACATTAATGTCCATATAAATAAATATTCTCAACCATTTTTAAAACATGGACATTAAAGATAAAGGTTTAGAATGATAAATCTTTAAAACATTTAAAAATGATATTTTTGTTAAAGAGTTTTTAACAAAATGAGAGACTCTTGAATACAAATAATTGTGAAATAACATTTAATCAGAACTTTATAATATCATGAGAATAAAGGGATTCATGATATAATATGTCAAAGGATAGTATATACCCCATATAAGAGTGTATTTTGTGAATAACAAAAATGAAGTCTCAATGGAAATGTAAATTGAGATGAAATCCCTTATAAAGATGGTATCCTTAAATTAAGGATAAACAATCTTATAATTATGTGTGAGAAATATAAATACACCCAATAAAATTGGATATTAAGTGTAAAACAATCAGAGGACATTCACACATAATCATAGGATGACATATTCAATAAGTACAAGTTGAATCCAAAAAGTTGAAATTGGGTTAAGAAGCTCCCTTGCAAAAATTCGACAACCTAATGGCGTCACATTACAATTCAGAAACTCAGTTGATGAGAGAGAAAAGGGTATCCCATAACATGGACATAAAATTTACTGTAATAAGGATATAGAAGAACATATCCCAACATAAGAAGATGTGAATTAAAAGACATAACAAAAAGAAGCCTTTTAAAAGAGAGGAGGGTGAAAGGTTCCCTTACCGATTTGGTAACCTACGAAACATACACCACATGAAAGAAGGATCATACAATGAAGATGTAAATACCTATAAATTAAAGCATCTTACATAAAGAATACAATCATGGGCAGTAAATGCACCACAAAAAAGGAAGTAGTGGCAAATATATCATGAATCTCACGGGGATAAAATGTGTGATGAAAAACCCCTTACCACGTTGTAATCAATCGAGTCGTATGACCCAAAGTTAATAACCACCAAATGAATAACAGAATACCATGAATATAATTATATTCATGATAATATATATCAAAAGGCTGTACAAAATACACCACATGCAATAAATAAGTGGCGAATAATGGGAATCTCATGGAATTAAAAGTGAGATAAGAAATCCCTTACAAATATTCGGTAGCCTAACGTTGCCACTTAAAAATTCTTAAAATGAATTTATGAGAGTAAGAGGGGGTCTCTCATCATATGAGATTAAAAATTAAAGTATGGTGAATATAAAATAACATCCTCCAACATAAGAACATGCAACATAAAAGAAATGACATAAAAGAGAGTACTTGAAAAGAAAGAGAGAGGTCGGATCCCTTACCTCGTGTCCGACTTGACTTGATCGTTCTTTAATATTCTGAATAATAAACTAAAGTTATTTTATACTTTATTAAGAACCTTTTTCAAGTTTATTATTCCTTTTATATCACTTATTACCACATTATAAACATTATGTAATCACTTAAGTTAATAACGTCCATTTTGTCGATATTCGGTACTGGAGTCAAAAATGGACTTCTTATAATCACATGTTGTTCATGTGGTCAATGGTTCGTTATATCTAGAATTATATTCATGATTTGGATATCATATATATCATATATATTCACTATATACATGTATTTATAATAGTAAATAACATTTAGATGTAAGAAATGAAATTCACCGTTCATGGAGACGGTAAGCCATACGTACGCATGAATGCTACTTTCATTTCTATTTCTTATTTTAATGGAAATTAAAAATAATGATACATAGGTATATTATAATTGCAGTATAATATCATATATAATATCATTAACTCCATCCTTTATACATCCCACATAAGGCATTAACAAATCAAATCACTTTGAGGGGGCGGTAGTCTGCACTTCCTCAAATGAGATTATCGTATTTACCCACTATGGAAACCATAAAGGCGTGATATAAATGGAAAATACAGAGGAATAAATAAAACTTAAACATAATATATATCATATATAAATACATTTCCATCATAATGGCCACCATGACAAATGGTTGGAGATATTTGAACAATCATCGTTTCATGAGACGTTAGTTTTCCATCCACAGAAACATTATGTTCTTCATCCATTAGATGAAGGTGTGTGTAATTGTAGCTCAAATAATTCTCATAACAACATCCTAGTATATTTAGGATACTGATTTTTATACAAAATAAATGAATAAAAAGAGTTTAGGGTTTGGAGAAGTGAAATAAACGAAAACAATTTAAGAGAAACCGTTACCTTTAATTTGGGTAACTTCATTTGGTTTGAACCAAAAATAATTCTTGAAGTTCCTTATGCCTAAGGTAAGGCTTCTATGGAGATTAGAGGAATGTAGGGAGATTAATTGGTAAGAGGTTTGATGAGCCAAATGTCTTGAGAGGAGTGAGTAATTGGTTAGAGTTGGTCTCCTTTTATAAGGGGGAGGAGGGGCTCTTTAGGAAAGTGTGAAACTATTATTTTATTATATAATTATATTCAGTTTCTAATGGTACAAAAATCATTAAAGATGATAATAATATGACTATTAGTCGAAATAAAATCATTCAATCAGAATTTTACATGTTTTGGATATTATTTTAATCATTATAATCTTACTTATTTAAATGATTTATTAATGAGGTAAATACTGCATCATTATTATGTCATCCATAATTTAATTTATTTGTTGTCTAAAAATTATAAAAAAATACCATGATGTAGGAAATATTTTTATCTTTCCAATTAATATTTATAGTCGAATATAGGACTTATATAACACCATATAAAAATTAATTACTCAAATATTTTTGTTAATGTCAATCTTGTCTTTACGTTAAATTAATTAATCTTAATTGTCATTATCAAACCCAAGTGGATCAATGGTGTCCTAAAATCGACCCAAATATTCCCATGGTCGTTAATAACTCAACCAATAAGGCTTGGAAAAGTTTCAAGGTAATTTTAAATTATTATAATATTCATTTTAGCTTGAATTAACCTATTTACCTTTAACCGCGGTAAATAAAAGACAAAAGTTACTATTCACCAAAAAATATTTTTATCTTAATGAACCAAATTTTACTTCTTGATAACAACATTGTATGTCAGATTTTTGAAATTTAATTAACATAAGTGGTAAAATTTCATTTAAATGAAAAAGTTAGTTTTTTTAACTACCACTTAGTGGTTTCACTATTCATCAAAAATTGAAGTTTTTTAGAAAAATACCAAAAATTCAGCCTAAGATATATTTTATATTCTGAATTCAAAAAAGATGTATATTTTTCCAAATTCAAAACATAGTAGTGGAATTAATTAATTTTAAAATTAATTCCTGTTATCAAATCAAATAGCGTGTTTTTAAGAAATAATAACTATCAAAAGATTGATACATGTTTATGCCCAATTTCAAAGTGAAATTAATTACAATGACCAAAATTGGATTAAATGGTAAAAATATATTCTAATTAAACTTTAAAACCAATTAAAAAGATAATCTATCCATATAAATAAATTATATTAAAACACAGTTTTGAATTAAAATACAATATTTTCACTATTCATTAGAAAATGACCTTTATCAGAAACATTCCAAAAATTTACACAAATTAAATTTTGATGCCCCCATTCCGAAGAAAGATTTTATTTGGTTAAATAGAATGTATTAAAGTTACCAAAATTATATTTAATGAGGGTTCACCATTAAAAGACGGTAAATCGGCCTTTTAATGTAAATTATGCTTAAAATTAGATTCATTCACATTTTAAGCCTCTAACTTTTATTGGATAAATGTAAATACATTTAACAAACATATATAATAATATTTTAGTTAGTTTTATTCATTCCCTCCAATACAACAGCTAGGAGTTAACTACCATTTAAAATAATAATATTATATTATTAGTGTGCAATATAAGATTTCAAAGAAACCCGTTGTTGTGTATCAGGTACAATATCGAACATAGAAACCCATATAAAGTAAAATTAATATTTAATTCACAAATATTAATAAATATGAAAATATCATATTCTTCATTTATCCGGGATGTTACATCCTTCCCCCCTTTTGGGAATTGCGTCCTCACAATTTAAAAATTGGGCTCAAGAACTTCATTGAAAACCCCATATCGAAGAAAAGAGTCAATAAAACTATCACTTTAAAATATAGGAAGATAAGTACAAAGGTTACCCTAGACAACAGATACTAGGATTCCATGAAAACATGGATATGGAGGAGAAAAAAAACCTTCAAGTTCTAATAGAGAGTGATTTAAAACATGTTTAGGAGAAAGTTAACCACCAGAAATTCACAAACTTGTGATGGGTTAAACAGTCTTTGATTACCCAGTAGGAAAAGTTAACAAACAAGGTTTTTGTTTAAAGTTAATTTTCATTGAGGAATTTATTTATGAGCTTAACTAAAAACATAAGGAAATATACTTACTTTTCATGTAGACATTTATCTTTTACTAGATTTTTAACACAAACTCATATTTTCTCCAAATGATGAGTATTCAGGATGAATTTTTTTTACATTAAAAGTTCTTTAATCAACATCTAGAGAGTCAAATAATCCACAAAAGATGAACTATATATTTACTTTGTCTTTAGATATTAAATAAAACCAAAATGTTTAGTACAAGATTAGATAATCCCCCAAAAGGATAAACATTTACATAATGAAAAACTACTCTTAATCTCCAAAATTTGTCTAACAAAACCCAATGTTCAACAAAGACCATTCAATAAAAAGTTGTCCTTAGAATTATTCAATGTAATCCAAACTAAGATTGAAACCCAAATCTTCGAAGGATTTAATCATATAGTCTTCCAAGATAAATATTAACATTTATCTCCAAATAACATGAGTTACTCCGAAAATATCACATTGAAAATCAATTAACCTAATCAAATATTATACATGCTAGGTTAATCATTTCCATAGATATCCCAAAATAAAATTATTATGGATTCATAAAATCATCTAACTAAAAAGAATTAGTCAAAATGACCAGGGACTTCACGTAGTCCAGTGGTAGGCGATAAATACCAGTCACACTTTGGTTGTGGGTTTGATTCCCATAGCTTCTTCCGACGCGACGGGTTATCACATGGTCTGAGTGTTGTATCTTTTCAAAAACTATATAATTTTATAAAATTCCCAAAAAGAGATAAATTTATCAAAAATAAACATAGCATATTTTAACCACAAAGGATTTCTAATAACTTTTATTTTGCATCCCAAAAATGTATTAAACTATAATTTCATCAATTTAAAGGATCATATTGTAATGTATCGGACCTCTTCGGTCCATTCCATTGTGAAAATATGGGGCTAGAGGTGTTTCGGTAAATCAAGGTGACTTGGGGGTGTGTTTGGGTGGACCTTTAAGGAAAAATAAAGGGGTAAGGGCCTTCGCACGAGAGGTGCATGGTTTGTCAAACTGTGCGGCCAAACCATGCAAGGTTGGTGTTGGAGGCAGTAGCCTTCGCACGGGAGGTGCACAGTTAAGAAAAAATGTGCGGCCTAACCGTGCACGGATTGTTGTCGAGACAGAAGCTAACGCACAGTTAGCGCACGGTTTGTTAAACCGTGCGGACTAACCATGCGGGCACTTAAAGTTAGATCCTAAAATTTCGGATCTAAAATATTTTGCCTCTAAATGGTTCATTTCATCCCCTAAGTGGCCATAACCTAGGATTACTCTTCCTTGGAGGTAAGAGACCCTCTCCCAAGCGTTTTGGAGGCGATCCAGAGGCTTCTCTTCACAAATCGAAGCCGGTTTCTCAGGGTACATGATTGTTCTTGATGGGTTCTTATATTTTCTTAGATCTACTCCATCTCTTACCTCGGTTTCATAAATATACACCCGTTATGGGTAGATCTATATGTGTGGATGTAGAATATGATGATTCTTGGTCTTGATCTTGATAGGAGGAGAGATCTAAGGTGGGGTTTCGGAGAATCGACCCGGGTTCCTTGAGCATTCCTTGACTTTTGTTGTTTCTGTAAAAAACCTTTGAGGTATGGATCTTACCTTCATCTCTCTCTCTTTTGTGCATCATGTGGGGTGGGTATCCTCTTGTTTTTGTGAGATACAGTTAAACCAATAAATAAATATAGTAACTAGTTAAAGAATGGGTTTGGGGAATTTTTTTTGATATTGTTGTTTTATTTCCATCAATGTTTATCCTTTGATTATGTTGTGAATTGAATAGGATTATTTCTACTGAAAATCACGGTCATTGGGGGCCTTTTCTTGCACAATTAAATATTGCTTTGTTTTTCTGGATTGTTTTGTGGATGGAACATCATTGAATGTGGAAATTGGTTAATCATGTAAAGTTGGATGATTAAATAAATACCTGGAACCCTTGTATGATCACCATGGTTAAACTAAATGAAAGAATGAATTTTTGGGTACTAGTTGGTGTTAATTATGTGAAGGGGTGTTTCGTGGGTTGTTGTGGAATGGATGAGCAGCGGGGCTGCGGTTGGCTGGGTTGTGGATTGGCGTGTATGATATGGTTGTGATGGGTAGTGGAGCTACGGTAAAAGGTATTAAAGGGATGATGATGTGGTACGGGTATTGATTCTGATGTGTTTGTGGTTATGGTGGTTATAAAAAGGGCTGTAGGGATGGGTTGTGCATATGAATAAAAGTGGAAGGGTTAACTAATGAATTGCGGGGCATGTTAGTTGATTAAATATGAAAAATAAATGGAATTGATTGGCTAATAAAAGAAAATGGTATTGTGTTGCTTGAGTTTTCCATAACTTTATTTGTGGTTGGAAGGGATATGTTTTACGAACGATTGATCTTGTTTGGTTGTTGTTAGTTGCTCGGTAGTTAAGGAACTGATAAACTAAAACTATTGAAACTTGAAAATCTTAATGGGATTTGAGGTTCTTTATTGTGTGCATACTTTCAAGGCAGTAGTGTCGAGGCATGTGCTCAGATATTTTTTGTAGAAGCCTTAGGATGGGCTGAGTGGTTGATATAATTATATAAATCTATACGTTTTATGTTTCTTTACGCACCCCACCCATGTTGAGCACTACGTGCCGAACACTCGTGGGACGGGGGGGGGGGTGAGATTCTCAAACATCTAAAGGATGGATGGTTACTATTCTTCCTTGTGCTCCCTCTTCCAGGTTTTATAGCCCATGATCCTTCGGGCAGGTTACGACAGATGTTTCCCAAGAGTCTTCGGGATGAGGATGTGATGTGGATCCCAGGTGTCTTCGGGATGAGATGTAGTTATGGCCGAAGATTGAATGCCGGTGGGATACTATGATGACTGAGGATTGAGTGCCGGTGGGATACTATGAGCTTCATATGGCCAGGTTGCGACACTAGATCGAGCTTCGTATGGCCATGTTGCGGAACTAGCTCAGGAAGAGGGAGAGGCATCAGAGCGTTAGGCGTGAGGGCTTGAGCAGTAATCAGTGGGAAGGTGCTGTGGGGTACACATACATTGATAATATTATTATACCACTCTATTGATTTCCGATTTTTGAGGAGTGTGCCTTGGTGAGGTTTGGGTGGATAGATTCCTTACCACACTTTGGTTCCTTCTGTTGTCTCACAGGGAATTAGGATGTCTCTCCACCTGTGCATGAGGGCTTTAGGTTTTCCTACTTATTATACTTGTATTCTCACCCTACGTTTACTTTCAGGTTTTCAGGATGACTTCAAGGACCAAGAGGGACCTTTCTCGTTGGGCGTTGGAGTTTTTCTCTTTGCAGTTTTTTCTTTTTTTTGTACCATACTTTGGAGCTTTTCTTGTACTTGTAATTTTGTTTCAGTATTGTATAAAACATGCATATGGGTTTGGTTTTGGATTATTTTCCTTTACTTGTTTCTTTTTCTTTTAGTGTTTGATTCATCCTATTTCTTGATCTTAAATAATAAAAAGGGTAATGCCTCCCATATTTGTGAAAACTCATACCCTTGGTGCTAGTTGCCACTCTGGGGACTACTGGAGGCGGGACTTGGGGGTCATTATCTCCCTTTCACCATTTCCAGATCAGGAGGGGCATCTTTGGTGGGTGGGGGTCATGACCGAAAGGTATCATAGGTGATGGTTGAGAGATAGGATGGAGTCTGGAGTCAGGCACAGTGAGGATTGCATGGGATGGCAGGGCAACAATGTTGGCTAATCCCGGTGAGTGACATAGGCCAGGGAAGACCGTCTAGGACAAGGGATTTTAGGGCCCCTCGTGATCTGATGCAAGGACTCTGAGATTATCGAACGACCAACTAAGACTACATTGATTATAGGGTAGATACCCTAGGAAAGGTACATTCATCATCATGATTGTGTTTTACTTTATTTGGTTGTTCTGGGAAAGAAGTCAAAATAAAATGATGAAATTAAACCTTGAGAAAATTTCCCTTGATACTAGGGATTAGGTGTTCTTTGTTTACCGTGCATCTATGGCACCTGGATGTCACCCATGGGTGACTCGGGCAGTCGAGGCACAACAGTTTTAGACGGTCGACCAGCTGAGGATTGGCCGAGAGGAGGAAGACGACTTGTGGCAGTGCACGTTGCGATCTTTCCAGTGACAGAGCTTGAAGAGGTATAAAGGAAGCACTTCAGATACACAATCAGAGTGTTGGTTGGAGGAACTTGAGATCACCTTTGGGCTGATCAAGGCCCCATCAGAGTACTGGGTTCCTCTAGCAGTAAGTCAGCTATGAGGAGCGGCGCGTCAGTGGTGGATGCTTTACCATGGGGAGGGGAAGGAAATAGAAGTTCTATGGGACAACTTCGAGAAGGAGTTCCACGAGGAATTTATTTCCTCAACAAGGAAGGCCGAGAAGAGGCAGGAGTTGTTGTATCTTCAGAAAGGATGCATGCCAGTGCGGGAACTAGGGGACAAGTTCAAGAATCTCCTCTTTTTTTCCCTGAATCTCTTCATGGATGAAGATTCCTGAGCCAAACATTTAGAGGAGGCACTTCACCCCTCTATTCGGTGCATGGTGACCCCTTTCACCTTACCTATGCACCTAGAAGTACAATAGAAGGTGGAGATAATTGAGAGGATTCACTAGAAAGTAGTTCCACCATGAGAGAGGAGTCACCCAAGTTCATCCAAGAAGGAGGAGGTCAACAGTAGATCCCCAGCAACATGACCTTCCAAGTTTTGAATAGCAGGGAGAATACTTCAGTAGGTCCCATACCAATCTCACAATTCCCACTTGTGATCTATGGGTCAGGGACCGAGGTGCTTTTCATGTGGGAATCGCGAGAACCTTAGCAGACATTTCCCTTTTCAGACTTAGTATGGAGGGACTGTCCAGGATCAGCCCCATCCCCAGCAGCAGTTCCCAACCCGACCCTTCCAGCAGCAACTAGCTCCAGTCCCCCCAAGGGGAGATGGAGCAAGTGGTGGACAACCACAGAGATTTCGTCGAGGACCCCTACCAGGACATGGTCTAAGAGGTGGACGTCAACAGAGAGGAAGAGGAGTGGGATGCAGACAGTTGAATGCAACAGAAGCAGAAACCCTATAAAGGCCAGAGATCGAGACAAATGTTTTTGGTTTTACACAAATTCTCTCGTTTATGTTTTGTTTAAATTTAGGAGCACCACACTCCTTTGTTGAACCTCATTATCACCCATGATTTGGGCCTGGACCTTGTTTTTCATTAGTTTATAATGCTAAGTTGTGTACCTCTTTCCTTTTTAAATGTGCATGAAGAGTCCTAACATATGGGGAGAGGAGGACCTGATCCCTGATCTAGAGGCATTAATGTGGATGTGATTAAACCCATGCAGGCGATTCAGTGCCACCAAAAGCATATAGTATCTTCACATGGGAGAAGGAATTCCCCAATCCATGTGTTGGGGCAGCGTGTTGCTTGTTTTGTGTTGTGGTGGGGGCAGTATGTGTATGAGAAATCCTAAAATATGGGGGGGTGGGAGGACTAATCCCTAATCAAGATGCATTAATGTGGATGCGATTAAACCCATGCAAGCGAGTCAGTGCCACCTAAAGCTGATAATATCTCGACATGGGGGAAGGAATTCTATGACTCATATAATTAGGATAGTGGTTGGATTCCTATTATAACGAGAGCCCTGAGAGGTATCTTGCGGGGTGGTTGTTTGGAACTTTACCCTTTTTATGGGTTGGTTTTTAATTCTCAAGGATGAGAATGTTTTAAGAGGTATTTAATATAATGGCCCAGACCTCTCCGGTCCATTCCTTTGTGAAAATGTGGGGCTAGAGGTGTTTCGGGAAATCAAGGTGACTTGGGGGTGCGTTTTGGTGGGCCATAAGAAAAACTAAAGGGGTAATGGCCTTCACACGGGAGGCGCATGGTTTGTCAAACCATGCGAGGTTGGTGTTGGAGGTAGTAGCCTTCGCATGGGAGGCACACGGTTAGGAAAAACCATGCGGCCTAACCATGAAAGGATTTTTGTCGAGACAGAAGCTAACACACAGTTTGTTAAACCGTGCGGACTAACCATGCAAGCACTTGAAGTTAGATCCTAAAATTTCGGATCTAAACACTTTTTCCTCTAAATGGTTTGTTTAAGACCCTAAGAATCCATAACTCGGGATTAGTATTCCTTGGAGTAAAGAGACCCTCTCCAAAGTGTTTTGGAGGTTATCTAGAGGCTTCTCTTCGCAAATTGAAGCCGGTTTCTTAGGGTATGTGATCGTTCTTCTTGGGTTCTTAGATATTCTTAGATCTACTCCTTATCTTCCATCAGTTTCTTAAATATATGACCATTATCGGTATATCTAAGTCTGTGTATGTCAAATATGATGAGTATTGATCTTGATCTTGTTAGGAGGAGAGATCTAAGGCGGGGTTTCGGAGAATCGACCCAGGTTCCTTGAGCGTTCCTTGACCATTGTGGTTTTCGTCAAAAACCTTTGAGGTAGGGATCTTAACTTCGTCTCTCTCTCTCTTTTGTACATCATGTGGGGTGGGTATCCTCTTGTTTTCATGAGATACGGTTGAACCAATAAATAAATATAGTTACTTGTTAAAGAACAGGTTTTGGTAATTTTTGTTGATATTGTGGTTTTATTTCCATCAATGTTTATACTTTGAATATTTTGTGAATTGAATAGGATTATGCCTATGGAAAATCACGGTCGTTGGGGGTCTTTTCTTGTGCAATTAAATATTACTCTGTTTTTCTAGATTTTTTTGTGTATGGAACATCATTGAATGTTGAAATTGGTTAATCATGTAATGTTGGCTGATTAAATGAATACCTGGAACCCTTGTATGATCACCCCGATTAAACTAAATGAAATAATGAATTTTTGGGTGCTTGTTGGGGATTAATTATGTGAAGGGGTGTTTCGTGGGTTGTTGTGGAACGGATGAGCAGCGGGGCTGTGGTTGGCTGGGTTGTGGGTTGGCGTGTATGATATGGTTGTGATGGGTAGCGGAGCTGCGGTAAAAGGTATCAAAGGGATGATGATGTGGTACAGGTATTGTTTCCGATGTGTTTGTGGTTATGTTGGTTGGCAGTAGGGCTGCAGGGATGGGTTGTTCATATGAATAAAAGTGGAAGGGTTAACTAATGAATTGTGGGGAATGATAGTTGATTAAATATGGAAAATCAATGGAATTGATTGGCTGATAAAAGAAAATGGTATTGTGTTGCTTGTGTTTTACCTAACTTTATTTTTGGTTGGTAGGGATATGTTTTACGAACGATTGATATTTTTTGGTTGTTGTTAGTTTCTTGGTAGTTAATGAACTGATAAAATAAAACTGTTGAAACATGAAAAGCTTAATGGGATTTGGGGATGTTTATTGTGTGCATACTTTCGAGGTAGCAGTACCGAGGCATGTGCTCAGATACTTTGTGTAGAAGCCTTAGGATGGGCTGAGTGGTTGATATAATTATATAAATCTGTACATTTTATGTTTCTTTATGCACCCCACCCATGTTGAGAACTATGTTCCGAATACCCATGGGATGGGGGGTGAGATTCTCAAAAATATAAAGGATGGATAGTTACTGTTCTTCCCTGTGCTCCCTCTTCCAGGTTCTATAGGCCAAGATCCTTTGGGAAGGTTATGACATATGTTTCTCAAGAGTCTTTTAGATGAGGATGTGATGTGGTTCCCAGGTGTCTTCGGGATGAGATGTGGTTATGGACGAGGATTGAGTGCCGACAGAATACTATGATGGCCGAGGATTGAGTGTCAGCGAGATACTATGAGCTTCGTTTGGCCAGGTTGAGGCACTATCTTGAGCTTCGTATGGCCATGTTACGACACTAGCTCAGGAAGAGGGGGAAGCATCAGAGCGTTAGGCATGAGGGATTGAGTAGTAATTAGTGGTAATGTGGTGTGGGGTACCCATACTTTGATAATATTACTATAATACTCTATTGATTTGCGATATTTGGTGAGTGTGCCTTAGTGAGGTTTGGGTGGATAAATTCCTTACAAGGCTTTGGTTCCTTCTGTTTTCTCACGGGGAATTAGGATGTCTCCCCACCTGTGCACGAGAGCTTTAGGTTTTCCTACTGAGTATACTTGTATGCTCACCCTACGTTTACTTTCAGTTTTTCAGGAGGACTTCAGGGACCATCTGGGACCTTGCTAGTTGGGCATTGGAGTTTTGCTCTTTGCAGTTTTTACTTTCTTTTTTTGTATCATACTGTGGAGCTTTTCTTTTACTTGTACTTTTGTTTCAGTATTGTATAAAACATGCATATGAGTTTGGTTTTGGGTTATTTTCATTTATTTGTTCCTTTTTGTTTTGGTGTTTGATTCATCCTGTTTCCCAATATTAAATAATAAAAAGGGTAATGCCTCCCATATTTTAGAAAACTCATACCCTTGGTGCTAGTCGCCACTCCGGGGCCTATTGGAGGTGGGACTTGGGGGTCATTATCTCCCTTTCACCATTTCCGTCTTAGGAGGGGAATCTTTAGTGGGAGGGGGTCGTGACACATATAAACCGAAATGGTTATTTATAACTATATCCACAAAAGAAAAGATAATTATTTCTTGAAAAAAAAATTAATATATAAAACTTTAGGGTTACACATACTATAAAAGGTCTTCTAATTTAATTCCCATCATCAAAAGAGCCTTAATACTTATAAGAATTTCACCATACTAAAATCTACCATAACTCTTGAATCCTTTAAATGTTGACTTCTTACAAATTCAACATTCTTCATGATCCATTAACCATTCCTTTTCAACTTATTCTAAAATACTTTTTTCCTACAAACAGAATCATGAATCATATCCTAAGATTCAATAATATCAAAACATATGTTAAGAAATAATACATACATTTCATTGGTTGTTGTCAGTTTCTTCATCCTCAATCGGAATGGCATTAGGTATTGGTAAACAAATATTTGTACAATACTGGTGATCCCATTCCTGAAACATCTTCGTAGGACACCTGTTTTTATAATGACTATGCACACAACATTTAAAACATTCAATTGATCCCTCATAAATAACTTCTTTCCCTTTCTTAGAGTCAACTGGATGCTTCCTTTTTCCATGGCAGGTTCTTACTTTATGACCTTCATTCCCACATCTATAGCATATTCCCGTACCTTTGAAGTATTTTCCTAGGTGTTTCTTTCCACATCCTTGACACATAGTTTTTTGAATATACTTACAATTATTATTATTACCTAAAATTCTGTATGGATTTGTTTCTCGAATATATGATTCCTTATAAAAATCATCAAGTTTCATGTTTTCAATCATGACTCCAGATAGTTGGTTGAGAAGAACCACAAGAGTTCTCATTGCATCTCTCATTTCATTCAGTTTCTTGTTCAGAAAACCGTCACCGTTTTCTTCACATCCACTGTTACTTTGGTGCCTGCTAGATCCAGCCATTTACTAAGACCAAAAAGATTAGTGTGAGTATATCAGTAAAATCATCATATAATATCTTATGATGAGGGTAAACACCTATTCATGTTATCTTAAACTCATTCAAAATAACTATGACTCTTTCTAATATTCTAACCATTATGGTTATGTTACTTATGCTTAGATAGCACCCTAACCTCTAAAGTTGTCTAAACCGACCTCTGATACCAACTATAAGGACCCGACCTTAAAACATTACATAATCTTGAATTAAATTAACAATTCACATTGAGTATCTTTTCAGGTTTAGAGTTCTAGAGAGTTAGTCTATAACTATTACATTTCATAATATTACAAAGTAGACACTTCTTCCCAGTATCCATTTTTTCTAAAAAACATGAACTCTTGAAAAAAAAGAGTCATGTCTAGTTCCATGTTTAAGACAACGTGAATTTCCTTGATCCCATCCTTGACCCTATTCCACATTTTGTCCTGTGAAAAACATTTCAAAAACTTAGGGTGAGCATAAAAATCTCAGTAAGGGATAAACAAAGAAGTAAAACTGTTAGTTTTTCAAAATAATAATTAAACCATGAATACTTTAACATAAGTAATACTTTTCACCTTTTTGAAGTAGTAAATACTGTTCACTGAATAAAAGATCATTACATACCCTTTTGTAAACAAAAGATTACCATAAAACCCATATAAAGGACACATAACTTATAAAGGTAACTTGGGACATAAACATACTTAAATGGAATAACCATACAATCGACTTCCACACATATCACTAAATGGAATAGCCATATGGCCGACTTCCATACCCAATGCATTGGAGGTTATAACGTAACCACCCGTCCTGGTATTCATGGCACCACCCATCATATGGTTTATCACATAACCACCCGTAAAATTTCCAAGTACCATCATAACACATAATATATTTCAAATATAAACATTTCACCAAAAACATTTCATTTGAAATCACAAGAAGTAATATCAATATATTGAAATAATCAATCCATTTTCAAAAACAATTTAAAAAAAGGATTTTTGAATCAAAGTGACCCATACCACTTTGAAGCTTTTAATGGAATTGTAATTTTAAAACATTAATGTCCATATAAATAAATACTCAAAACCATTTTTAAAACATGGACATTAAAGATAAATATTTATAATGATAAATCTTTAAAATATTTAAAAACAATATTTTTGTAAAAAAGTTTTTAACAAAATGAGAGACTCTTGAATACAAATAATTGTGGAATAAAATTTTATCAGAACTTTATAATATCATGATAATAAATGGATTCATGATATAATATGTCAAAGACAGTATATACACCATATAAGAGTGGATTTGGTGCATAAGAAAAATGAAGTCCCAATGGAAATGTAAATTGATATGAAATCCCTTATAAAGATGGTATCCTTAAATTAAGGATAAATCAATCTCATAATTATGTGTGAAAAATATAAATACACCCAATATAAGTGGATATTAAGCATAAAATAATCAGAGTTCATTCACACATATTCATAGGATGACATATTTAATAAGTACAAGTTGAATCCAAAGAATTGAAATTGGGTTAAGAATCTCCCTTGCAAAAATTCGACAACCTAACGATGTCACATTACAATTAAGAAACTAAGTTGATGAGAGAAAAAACGTTATCCCATCACTTGGACATAAAATTTAAATCAATAGGGATATAGAATAACATATCCCAACATAATAATATGTGAATTAAAAGACATAACAAAAATAATCCTTTTAAAAGAGAGGAGGGTGAAAGGTTCCCTTACCGATTTGGTAACCTACGAAACATACACCACATGAAAGAAGGATCATATAATGAAGATTTAAATACCCATAAATTAAATTATCTTTCACAAAGAATACAATCATGGTCAGTACATACACCACACAAAATGAAGTAGTGGCAAATATAGCATGAATCTCATGGGGATAAAAAGTGAGATGAAAAACCCTTTACCACGGTGTAATCAATCGAGTCGTATGGCCCAAAGTTAATAACCACCAAATGAATCACAAAATAACATGAATATAATGATATTCATGACAATATATATCAAAAGGTAGTACACAATACACCACGTGAAATAAATAAGTGGCAAACAATGGGAATCTCACGGAATTAAAAGTGAGATAAGAAATCCCTTACAAAAATTCGGCAGCCTAACGGTGCCACTTAAAAATTATTAAAATAAATTGAGGAGATTAAGAGGGGGTATCTCATAATATGATATTACAAATTAAATTATGGCGAATATAAAAGAACATCCTTAAACATAAGAACATGGAGTATAAAATAAATGACGTAAAAGAGAATACTTGAAAAGAAAGAGAGAGGTCTGATCCCTTACCTCGTGTTCGACTTGACTCGATTGTTCTTTAATATCCTAAATAATAAACTAAAGTTAATTTATAATTTCTTAAGAATATTTTTAAAGTTTATTATTTCTTTTATATCACTTATTACTATGTTATAAACGTTATGTAATCATTTAAGTTAATAACGTCAATTTTGTCGATATTTGGTACTGGAGCCAAAAATGGACTTCTTATAATCACATGTTGTTCATGTGGTCAATGGTTCATTATATCCAGAATGATATTAATTATTTTGATATCATATATATAATATATATCCACTATATACATGTATTTATAATAGTACATAACATTTAGAGGTAAGAAATGAAATGCACTGTTGATGGAGACGGTAAGTCGTACGTACGCATGAACACTACTTTCATTTCTATTTGTTTTTAATGGAAATAAAAAATAATGATACAATGGTATATTATAATTATATTATAATATCATATATAATTTCATTAACTCCATCCTTTATTCATCCCACATAAGGCATTAAGGAATCAAATCACTTTGAGGGGGTGGTAGTCCGCACTTCCTCAAATGAGATTATCGTATTTACCCACTATGGAAACCATAAAGGTGTACTATAAAAGAAAAATACAGAAGCATAAAGAAAACATAAACATAATATATATCATATATAAACATAGTTCTATCATAATGGCCACCATGAGAGGATTTTGGAGATATTTGAACAATCATCATTTCGTGAGGCGTTAGTTTTCCATCCACAAAAACATTATGTTCTTCATCTATTAGATAGAGGTGTGTGTAAGTGTAGCTCGAATAATTCTCATAACAACATCCTTGTATATTGAGGATACTTATTTTTTTACAAAATATAGGAATAAAAAGAGTTTAGGGGTTTGAGAAGTAAAATAAAAGAAAACAATTTAGGAGAAACTGTTACCTTTAATTTGGGTAACTTCCTTTGGTTTGAACCAAAAGGACTTCTTGAAGTGCCTTCTGCCTAAGTTAAGGCTTTTAGGGTGAGTAGAAGGATGTAGGGAGCTTAATTAGGAAGAGGTTGGACGAGCAAAATGGCTTGAGAGGTGTAAGTAATTGGTTAGAAGTGGTCTCCTTTTATAAGGGGGAGGAGGGGCTCTTTAGGAAAGTGTGAAACTATTATTTTATTATATAATTATATTCGGTTTCTAATGGTCCAAAAATCATTAAATATGAAGATAAGATGACTCATGGTAAAAATATAATCATTCAATCAGAATTTGACATGTTTTGGATGTTATTTTAATCATTATAATCATACTTATTTAAATGATTTATTAATGAGGTAAATATTGCATCATTATTATGTCATAAATAATTTAATTGATTTTTTGTCTAAAAAATATAAGAAAATACCATGATGTAGGAAATATATTTAGATTTCCAAGGAATATTTATAGTTGAATATATGACTTATATAACAACATATAAAAATTAATTACTAAAATATTTTTGTTAATGTCAATTTTGTCTTTACGTTAAATTAATTAATATAAATTCTCATTATCACACCCAAGTGGATCAATGGGGTCCCAAAATCGACCCAAAGATGACCATGGTCATTAATAACTCAACCAATAAGGTTTGGAAAAGTGTTAAGGTAATTTTTAAGTATTATAATATTCTTTTTACCTTAAATTAACTTATTTACCTTTTACAGTGGTAAATAAAAGTCAAAAGTTACTATTCACCAAAAATTATTTTTATCTTAATGAACCACATTTTACTTCTTGATAACAACCATATATGTCAGATTTTTGAAATTTAATTTACAGAAGTGGTGAAATTTCATTTAAATGAAAAAGTCAGTTTTTTTAACTACTACTAAGTGGTTTCACTATTCATCAAAAATTGAAGTTTTTCAGAAAAATACCAAAAAATCAGCCTAATATATATTTGATATTCTGAATTCAAAAAGATGTCTATTTTTCCAAATTCAAAACATATAAGTGGAATTAATTAATTTTAAAATTAATTCCCATTATCAAAACAAATAGCGTGTTTTTAAGAAACAATAACTATCAAAAGATTGATACTTGTTTGTGTCCAATTTTAAAGTGAAATTAATTCCAATGAACAAAATTGGATTAAATGGTAAAAATATAATCTAATTACACTTTAAAACCAATTAAAAAGATAATATTTCCATATAAATAAATTATATTAAAACATAGTTTTGAATTAAAATACAATATTTTTCACTATTCATTAGAAAATGAACTTTATCAGAAAAATTCCAAAAATTTACACAAATAAATTTTGATGTCCCCATTCTGAAGAAAGATTTTATTTGGCCAAATAGAATTTATTAAAGTGAAAAAATTAGATTTAATGAGGGTTCACCACTAAAAGATGGTAAATCATCCTTTTAATATAAATTATGCTTAAAATTAAATTCATTCACATTTTAAGCCTCTAACTTTTATTGGATAAATGTAAATACATTTAACAAACATGTATAATCATATTATAGTTATTTTTATTCATTCCCACCAATAAAAATGTTAGGAGTTAACTACCATTTAAAATAATAATATTATATTATTAGTGTGAAACATAAGATTTCAAAGACAACCGTTGTTGCGTATCAGGTACGCTATCGAACATAGAAACCCATTTAAGTAAAATTTATATTTATTTCAAAAATATTAATAAATATAAAAATGTCATATTATTCATTTATTTGGGATGTTACACGTTCACCGAAAAAATAAACCTCCATGAGAGTACACCAGAGCCGATATGTAAAACATCCATGAGAACCAACTCTGAATTTTGAGGCTTTGGTGTTTTAGCTTCAATATGGAAAGAAAACTTATGATGATTTCTAAAAACACAGTCCTTTCATTTTCCAAAATCAATTATTTCCTATTTTAGTATTCCATTGGAAGCAATGATCTTCATCCCCTTGACACTAAGATGTGCCCAATAGTCATGCCAGAACTTAATGGAAATTATTTATCTAAAATGTTTTTCACTTTTTGATCCTATTGTAATGTATAATGTTCCACCCCTAAATCCATCTATAATAAACATGGATCTATATGAAATTTTCATGATCCATCAAAAAATAAAAGGGAATCCTACATCATCATGTTTCCCAATTGAAATATGGTTCTTCTAGAGGTGTAAATTATACCACACATCCTTCAACTCCAGTGTGATTCCATTCCTTGTCCAGATTGATTCAATGCCTTTCCCCACAATCTCAAGAGATTTTAATTCTATAATATAAACCTTTATAAGCATTCTAGAAGTATTATTTATCATACTCTCCATCCAGGAATTTGAGTGGAATGAATCTCTAGAGTCTATAACCCAAGACCTGAATGATGTAAAAAAACTTAAGATTAAACCATTCCTATATTCCAATACAGGGTTTTAAAACCCACTTACATAATTATATTTTCTCAAATTATTCTTATATCCACTACAATCTTTTTTAAAGTGGTCTTTCCTCCAATAATGACAAAAAAATGGAGAACCATCTGCTGAACTACTTTTACCATGATTCCTCCCACCTTCCCCTTTCCAATGATTTTTTTATATTGAGTATCTTCCTATTACTTCTATTTTATTAATTTTTCTAGAAGATAGGTTTATACAATTCTAATGAATTTCTTCATTCAAGATCATTTCATAAACTTCAGTAAATAACACATCATCCTTTCCACAAGAATTACTTACAACATTCACCATCACATCCCATGATTCTAAGATCAAATATAGTAACAACAATTACCAAACTGGATTAATTATGGTCACATTAGCTGAATCCAAATGACCTTAAATCACATTAAATTTTTTAATATGATTTTCTATAAAGAATAATTTTTATATTCTAATGCCAAACAATCTCATTATAAATAACAACTTATTCATTTTCATGGGATTTTCATACATGTTACCTAAGTTATTAATAAGTTTTGATTATGTTTTCACTTAATGGATTTTGTACACCATTTTATAGTCAATTTATAATAAAATAAGTATGATTGATTTCTTATTGATACCCACTCATTACTCCCTTATCATCACTTCTAGTTTAACTCCAGTTAACATGTCATGAACCATCCTAAGTCGTCCATTCATTAGGCACATGAGGAAGTTTGTCAAAAGTTTCGATGCACATTCCTTAACCCCAAAGGCTAGATAAAAATAGATAGGAAATTGTATAAATCCAATAGGAATAATTTCTCCCTAAAAACAAGAAAAAGAAGAAACATAAAACTAATAAAAAAATTATATGGCTCATCTATATCTCGTACATCTATGTTAAATCATATATATCTAAATATACTATAAATAAGTAAAGAAAAGTTAAAAAATAGTCCCTATTCTCACCCTTGTCGCTCTCCACTGTATATGAAAAGACACAAAGCCACCTCTAGATAAATTTTCTTCGACCACTATAAAATATCAATACCCTCCATTCAAAGAAATCAGCAAAATACTAATTTTAAAAATCAAAAAAAAATAAATCTAAAAATAAAAGTTGTCAAACCTCGGCCAATCAACACTCTAAATAGTAGGAAAATATAGAATAAAATTATGAAATTGAAAATTATAGATAGGTGTGTTATAAAGCTCAGTAAGCATGGAATAGAGAAACCATACAATAGGTATAATATTTAAAATCACGATTCATTTATTTTATGTTTGAAATATATTATTTAAATATAGGTTTCGGTTAAAAACATATAAGGCAAGAAAATTTCCAAAACCATTCAGGAAACTATCCTTTTATTTTTTTTAAATTAAAAAAACCACTTAGAAAACATTTAAAATTCCTACACCCAATTTTATTCTTATTTCAAAATAATATTTAAAATAATTTAAAAAGGTATTAAAAAAATAAATAAGACATACGACATGAATATGAAGAGAAAAATAGAAATCCAAAATGTTGTAGGACCCTAGAGAACCCTGGGAAGGGAGGGGTGAATCATGATGTGAAATATTTCTTTTAAAACAATATATCTTGTTCCCACATTGGTAGGAACTTGTTAAACCTATCTGATGGAATTGTACAATAATTAAACATTCCCATGTAGAGAGACAACACACAAATTTTACATGGTTCACCTCTCAGGGATAGTCCATGGAGTATACACAAAAAATGTGTCTATAATACTAATATCCACTAATATTCACTAATTATGGAATACCGAAGTCTAGAAATAGTCACTCTATTATAGGAACATTACCATTACATGATTTTTGGGATAACACACTGACTCCCTTAGAAAACTTCCTACAACTCCCCCTAGATCACTGATTTTGGTGAAGTCTTACTCAATTTAACGACTTGCTGTTCACCTCATTATATTGGAATTTAAGTCTTTTTTCATGGCTAGAACGAGACACTTCTTGCATCGATGTCCTGAGTTGATGCCCTTGAAATCACTGTTCACTTAAACCAGATGTTCAACACTACTATTCATGAAAATCTCAACTTCTGTGAAACCTCCATTAAATTTCAAATAAATACCACTCTTCAAAAACCAACACACATTTATGAAGATCACATCCTTATCGAAGATTATAGACTTTGCAGAACAAATTTCCTTCACAAAGATCACTACATTCATAGAACAAACTTCCTTCATGAATCTCACTGCCTTCATAGAACAAACTACCTTCACAATGCTTGCTGCCTTTGTAGAAAATTAAGTCTTATTAAAACTCTTAGTTTTTGAAAAACTCATATAACTCAAAATAATTTTAATTGGTTAAGACTTAACAAGTATTTTCTTGATTCTCAAGATCGCATAGAATTCAGATTTGTGAAGATACCAACCTTCCTAAAATCAGTGTGATTATGTTGTTTCTTGAATTATTTTCATTTCAAATCAATTTGGTGTAGTTGCATATTTATAGGCCCAAACTTTCATGAATATACCACTCGTTCAGAAGGCTTTTCTGAAACCTCCAAAAAGTTGTTTCTGAATATCCTCTATTTGTGAATCACTGTAGAAATTTAATCCATTCATGAAGCTTCTCATAGATTCATTGAATCTCCATCATGTCATCACATATTCGAGAAGTGTTTCATAGTCTTGTATAATTTCCATCACACCATCATGAATTCACGAAGCTCATTCATGATGCTCCATATCATTGCGTAGCATAGACTTCATGAAACCCAATCTTCATAAAACTCATGACTTTAACATATTTTATATGTGATAATACTATAAAACCACCTTTTGTGAAGAATACACCTTTATCTTGATTCTTAGCTCAGTTTTTTTGAAACACTTGGAAAATACACCACATTGAGCCATGTAGTCATCTTAAACTATCAGATCACTTACCTTGAAGACTCTCTGATCAACCTAGTGTGCATTGATAACAAACAAAAACTAGACTCCATTTCTAAATATGAATGGAATTAGCTCCAACAATACCCCCTTTGGGTTTATTGGTAATCTGTAGATAAATTCAATAAAGAACTAGCCTCAAACAAGAACATGATATATGTGAAATAAAGTCTTTATTTTAAATTATAAAGGTTCCTAACACATAGAATACCATATATGATATGGAAATAATATCTTATTTATTTAATATTCCTTATAAAAGAAAATAAATTTTTTTTTTAACACAAAAATATTTTTGTTTCTAATCAATATATTATGAAAAGAATATAGTGTATAAGAGGTAGTGGGAGAATTTTTGGACATAGAGATGTTTCAAATTAATAGATAAAGGATAACACCAATCATAATTACAAGTGTTTTCTACTTAATATCTTCAAATGTTTAAGATATGTTATGGTAAAGAAAAATATAAAGTGTTACATTCAGTTACTTATTAGATAATGGATATAATTATTATACAAGAATAAGATTAAATTGTTTTTCAATCAATATCCTAAATTGGTTTATGATGTGTGGTGATAAAGAATAATTTAAGAGTTACATTTAATTTTCATGAAAATTGAAAGACACTATTTATTGAAGGATTATACCAATCAAATTCACAAAGTGAATTACATCTTATATCCTAAAATATTTTTAGGATATTACTTTAATTAGAGATTTAATAAGTTTCATTAGTTTCCAAAAAAATTGTTATAAAATTATCCTAAAAGATTTTAGGGTGTGGTGGTAAATTGAAATTTAATAGTTACATTTAATTACTTCATTAAAGTTATTTTCACATTATCCTATAAGAGTTTAGGAGGACTTATAAACAATAATGTAAGTAATTACATTATTTCATGAAAAATATTGATGTAATAGGATTCCAAGGATGATGATGATGGTGATGAACATAAAAATAGTTTGATATAGGAAAAAAAATTAAATTCATAATATTTGATGTAATGAATTTGAGTAATTTTGATATATTCAAGAATTTGAATAGTTATGAATATGATTCCCAAATATTACAATTATTAAAACTAGATTACTTAAAAGATGTTTCTAACTAAAGAGTTTAGTGAGCTATAAATCCTGATAAGGGAATAAACATGGAATAAAGTGAATAAAGTATTACACGTTAGACAACATGAATACCTACGGGGGATAAAATGGGTTTCAATCATAAACATGAACAATTAGGCATGATATTGAATTCTAACACAAAGGCAACATGGAAAATGTGAAAACAACTTAAAACATGGAATCATAAACATAGGTTATGGCTAAATGACATGAAATCATGATGGAAAAAGTCCCATGATGGATTAGGTTCACTCCCTAATCCCTTGAATAATGTATCATGAGACTAAAATTATACCCAATTCATTATAGTGCTATATAATTTTGGGTGCACCTGTTACTTTCATTTCATACACGCGCATAAGTGTGCCACATAGAAAATTAAAAATAGAATAATTTACTATAAAATTTTATTCAAATATCAAGTAATTTTAAATTAATACATTTAATTACCTAATTAAATAATTATAAGTTCATAAAAGTCAACACCCATGATTGGAAATGGGTATGGGTATTCAACACACAATTGTTTTGGCCTGGAAAATCACGGTGAAATTTTAGAATCATAACGGGGGAATATAAATGTTCACGGGATGTATTAATGAGCTTTAAATGGGCATAAAAACATTTATATATCAAATTAAATGTAAGGAAGATGTGGAAGAACATATTCCAACATGAAAAAATGGTAATTAAGAGGCATAACATAAAAGAGGTGGTAGAATTAAAAGAATAGAGGGAGATCCCTTACTAAATTTTGGCATAGAAAAGACTCAGTTAAATGATATAATGAGAGGGTATAAATGGAATATAATTATTATAAAATTGATTTTAAAGTTTATGGATCATTACAAGGACGTGAAAAAATAACCAATTTAGATTCAAAAGGATTCTTACAAAGATGGTTCTTGAAGGGAAATGAGGAGAGTGAAATATCTTACTAAATTTTGGAATGGTAACAGGTGTACATAAAGGTTCATGTGAGAAATTAATGAGATTGAATTTGTTATTTAGTCATTTATATATAAAATTTATATTATTGGGGACATGTAATTAAAATACCAATATAAAGAAATATAAATTATGAGGAATAACATAAAAGAGGTGCTTGAATAAAAAGAAGAGAGGGAGATCCCTTGCCTTGAGAGTTTGATTCCAAAAGCTTGAGAGAAGCTTCTTGAGAGATTGGAAGAAAAATGAGACGACACTATATATGGTAGTGAAGATTAAGGACATGCTCAAAGGTTTTTTAGTGAAGAGAAATGGGGTCTTGGGTGGGTTTATATTGGAAAAGAGAGGGGAGTTTATTATTTCTCAAAATTTGGTTTTAGACTCTTTATAAAAAAGTTACCAAAACCAAAAACCATAACATGTTTTTTCTAATCTATTCTTCCAAATAGGGGTGGTTTTAGTTATTTTTAAAGTCCAAAGTCTTAACTTATTAAAATATTACCCTTTCTAACATGGAAATGAGTCTTGTCTTTCAATAAAATATTTTAAAACCTTAAAATATATTAATGTTTTTGGAGGATTGATAAAGAATTTATAAAATTAATAAAATATACTTGAAATAAAATTATTTTAAATGGGAAGCATATATTTGGTCTTGTATACCATTTATAGTATTTATTACATCAATTTTGGGTCATTATGATGTTATAATACACACAATATATTTATACCATATTTAATTTTTACCTGAAAATTTGACTGTCTCAGAAAATTATGAAAAATTCAACATTGGATAATTTCAATTTTTTGATTCCAAAAATAATATTTATTTTAACCAAAAAATTATATATATATTTGAATTTTTACCTTTAAAATGGAATTGACATTTATTGAGAAATGCTGGGTTTTTGACAATTATTGTTTTTGAACACTTCTACAAATTATATTTAACATCATAAAAAATATATAATCATTTATATATAATAAAAAATATTTAATACTAATATTTGATTAAAATATTATTTATTTCAAAATTACATTAATTCATCAAAATAAATTCCTTAATTGATTTTGAATATTTCCCAAAAATGAAATTTATGTTTAAACAATAGAAAATAAAAATCCTTTATAAATTAGAAACAATAAGAATTAAATGTAAAAATTATTATATTGAAATTATATTATGCATATTAATATTATTATGGTCTTAGTACATTCTCATTTATTAAACTAAAACCCCCTAAGGGTAAGCTGAGTGAGAGTGAGACTTTCATGGGGTGGTTTGATGTACATGGTTTGTGTCATGAACTTGATGAGCTTGAACTTCACTCATAAATAGTTTCTCTCATACTTTAGTGGTTGGATATCAAATTTGGCCTTGTCAAAATAAAATTTGGGTGATATTATCTCACTCAAAAGCTCTAATAAATGGGATTCATCTAGAACAATCCTACTGTTTGAGGTCATCACTTCTTTTATCTGTGTCAATTGGGTTATTCAAAACCCTATATTTATACTAACTATATGATTATTATTCAAAATCTATATTACCATGGGTAATGATGCTTAATGGTCTTTTAAATATTATAGGATTTAATAAAACCATACAAGTTCATGTGTTTTCTATAACCCTAATAAATTATAATACATTTAATTTAACTAGGAAGGGAATTTTATTATAATAGTTCAAGTCATTACATTCCTAAATCTCCAGTCTACCAGATCCCAAAACTATAAGACAAAAAGAAAAAAGAATTCTCTGATGCCACTTTTTAACATCCCACCCCAACACTCTATATAATCAGTGTTCTAAGTTCACCACATGACCTCAGGCATGCCTCCCAGTATGCCATAGTATAATGACTAGTAATAGGGGTGTAAGGTGGTATGATGTAGAGAATATACCCCTATATCAGTTTTCCAAATACCCTCTTTATGGTTCGTGTTTCTTGCTCCCCATTTGCAGATTTTGGTTTTGATTTTACTATGGGTCGACTTCGCTGGGTGTGTTTTTATGCCGATTGAGGTAGGATCTGATTTCTAGTCAAGAAGATGGTTTCTTCTTGCTGCTGATTTATTTTGTTGAGTTTGGTGAAGTGATTCGTTATGGGGTGTGTGGGTTCTTTATGATGTGATGCACTCAACGTTTTTGTGGTTTTTTTGTTTCGGGGTGGTCTTGATGTTGGATGGTCTGAGGATGGTTTCACAGCTTCATGACATCGGTATGGCCCTGCCCTTGGTCCTCGCTGATCTCCCCCTCTTCCTCTTTAGGAAGCTTTCTCGATTCTGCCTCCACTGCATCTTCCTAGTTTCAGCTCAGATCTGCGGCTGCAGTTTCAGTGGGAGGCTTATGGGTTCATTGCGGCGGGGATACACTCTGGCGACAAGGTTGATGTCTTCATTGGTGAGGTTTTCTATGAAGGTGATGAGGTGTACTGGATGCATGATGATGGTGGGAGATGTGATTGGAAACTATGGGTTCTCGTGGCTCAAGGTCTCCTCGGGTCCTGTGGCAGTTTTGAATTTTGAATTTTCATTTTGAACCTTTGAATTTGGATCCCACATTTGGTGTAAGTTGTGTTGTTGTGGTTACCACTCACCCATAAAGTGGCTATTTGGAAAATAAAAAAAAGATAATTTTCAATAATAGTAAGCATAAATTAATAAACATTAGTAACAATACATGAGATTATGTAAAAGCTCGAAAAACTATGTCATACAAACCCAGACCACCCACTAGATCAGTCATAGATACATAAAAAAATAAATGAAAAAAAGGGGCTTCATGACATCTTTGAGTCAAACCTCATCCAATCTCCTAAAACCATTCCATTAATTATACTTGACCATGTTATCCCAATCCACATCCATGACTAGTTCTGAAACAACATGTAAGAGTTTCTTGAATACCCAAGTGCATTAGAGAACCAAGAAAGGTGTGCATAATACTCAATAGGTCACCACCAATACTGTCTAATGAAACTCTGTCTGTGTATATAGTTCATGAATTAAGTTGATAGATAGGGAAAATAATTTAATAAACTAATATTATACATAAAATATAATAACAAGCTGAACCTTGAGTTCCAGGTTGACACCCATGGTCAACCAAACCTGCTTGGGAACATTTTTAGAGACCTCAGTGCACGTCATAGAACCAATACCACATAATCATAAGTAACCTTCTTCAAGATGATTTTAGATGTCTCTCTCAATTGGAGGATCCTCATGTATCAGGATGGGTCACCCCAAGTTGATATAATATTATTCTTATGAGGATGAATGGCTCATAATGTATCATTATAAATTGGTTTCATCCCACAATCTAATAAGTATATTAATAATTTCACCCTTAGATATAAAATATGACAGTTTTCTTTCTCTCATGTATCATGGAATCATGTGTTTATGCCTCAGGTGATCTATACCAAGTATCTATCTCTTAGGCGGTACATTATCATGCATATAACCCTCAAGTGGTATGCAACCATTCACCTGGACCTTAGGAGCCAATATAAACAAGGAGTATTGACAAGGTATAAACTCATAATTTTATGTAACATCCCACCCTCAGGCATCAATCATAGCAGAGTCATGACCAAACAAAGTATTAAACAAGAAATTTACATGACCAATAACCAAGAATACTAGACATATAATCAAAATACATGCTGGTTAATTAATCTAATTACCATTTTTATACCTATTTACAATCCATAGAGCCAGATTCCCTATTATCATAATAATTGGAACTAATTTTTTCCATTTATCATTTTTCCCAAAATTCATTGACATGAAAACCAACTTATTTTAGTCTATATGATTCTATTCCAAGTGATCACCAAAATTCCTATGTTATTTCAAGGTGGTAAACATAACTAGTTATTAATTAACAAGGAAAGAATCAAATTACACTATGTTATCAATTGTCATGAAAATTATCATTATTACCACTTTACATATCATTTATGCACAAATACCATTACACATATCATCATATCCATTTTTCATTAAGACATTATACTAATTCCTGATTACTATTTGAAATACATATTTTAATTCAAGTTATTTATTCTCATACTAATAAACATAATTACCAGAACCAACATCCATTTAATCATGGGGCTCTAAGTTTATCCTTCTCAGAATCCAACCTAGTGTTAGGGGCTGGAACACCCATTAGTTATCCACAAGTGCATGTCTTGACACCAAGGTCTTAATGGGGGCCATGGGAGGTACAAACATATGAATTCTCATCAAGGAAGTGGTTACCAATTTCTTTTGGTCGCACACATGATGTTCTGATGCCGTCACATATATTGAATACACTATGAAAAAACAAAACTGAAAAGAGAGTTGTTCTAGACCACCAACCTTTTACCAAGGATTTTCCACTTTGATGGAAATAGACAACATCATCTACCAAGGCCAGACAAGCTCATCAAACCTATTCCTTGAACAACATGACTCATTTTAATGCTTTGATCCCATAATGAAAGCCAAGAAATAACAATTAATTAACATATAAATTTATAATTAATTAATTAATTAAATCAAAAACTGAAATATTTTCAGTTAAATCTTCAATCATTTCATTGCACCCAAACTATTAACAATAGGGTGTTTTCTACTCTTGATGCATCCCTATATTTATGCAACATGAAAACCCTAATTAATTTTACCAAAAAATCAGTCGATAAAGTCAATTGAAGAAAAAACCCATTTGAAAAATAAAAATGGAGCCATACATCAACGAATTGATGCACGAATGCAAAGGGAATTCATCTTGTGAACCCCTCTTTATATGCTTCAAGTAATCTCTAAAAAAACCATTGATTTCTCCATACGTCTATGAAATCAGCATTTGACCTAAAACAATATTGTACATATTGAGCGATGAAAAGGGAGAAACAATATAGAAGGATGAAGACCTTTCCCATTGATGATGTCGAGTCACACCCATGATCACCAAGAACAGTGTAGAATCTTGGAAGAGAAGTTTCGGTTGAGCCCCCCTTTGTATATCCCATTTATTCAGAATAATCAAGTGGCTCATCCCCCTACTAAAAAACAAGAAGGTCAGACAACTTTCATGATGTGAAACATGGGTTCACATCGTGAATTTTTGGGTTATCCCCTGAAAACTCTTTTTTACAATCAAAAAATTTGAGGCCGCACCCCACAAACCCTTTTTACATTGTAAATTCCATATTTATGATGAAAATTGGTTTCTATGACCATTTTATAGTATGAGATTCCTGTTCCTCCTCCAGTGCTTGCTCGATCCCTTGAGAATTCCACTAGAATTTAAAATATTTCCAAAAAAATCACATTTGGACATTAAAACCCTCAAAATCTTGTTTGGATTTATAGATTTCAAAATGGATCATCTTCTAATGAAGAAAACTTCAAAAACTTGCTAAAATTTTCAATCATCTGAACATGGTTTCTTACATTGTTATTATGAAATAACACATGAAATTTCTTTCCAATAACAATAAGTATTGAGAAAATAACATGGTTAAGTATTGATAATGTTATTTTCTTTTTTCAATATCAAATTAAAATAATTTAAAAACACGTATTGGAAATAACTTTAGCACTCAACACTCATTCAAAATTTGAAAGTGGAAACTTACTATGCAATGATACAGAGTAAACTGAAAGGATAGCCATAGAGAGCACCAGGACATGAAACATAGATCTGGGGATTCTATTTCTTTTATTAGAGTAGGAAACAGGGAATGGGTGGTAACCATTAAAGGAGAATGTGGGACCATTGAATAGAGGCCATAAAAGTTTCCTCTTGACTTTCTTATTATTTAATATAATTTATTATAATTAATTTCATTATATACCATCATATTTGAGAGAATATGAATTAAATCGATGATTACTCTTTGTTCCATGCCATTTTATTCATTTTTAGGAGGATGATCTCAGAAATTGATGAAATCTAGTACAATATATTGTTCCACTATCCCTTCAAGTTTTTGAAATTTGGACTCAGAATTTTATCCTTTCATTTGTCTAGTTTTGTTAGCCTGAAAATGGTTTCCACACATCGATCACAGCTCAATAATATCCCACTTGAAAATTCTATTTCTTATATCCACAACTAATCCCCCCTTCAACTTTGGAAAAGAACCATTTTTTCTCTAAACTTATGTAGAGAAACAACATGGTTTCCCACCACATATTTCGGTCATCCTAGTCTGATTGAGGCACCTCATCATCTCAAGATATCTTAAGTAACCACATTCATCAACATTTCTATTGGATTAATAGCTCTATAAATCTTCTATAAGTCTTGCTCCCCATCCTCTAATAGCTTTTAGATAAAGTGAAACTTCAAGTTAATATGCTTTATTTGAGAATGAAAAGTTGGATTCCTGGATAAGTGAGTTTCAGTTTCTGAATCAAAAAAGATCCTCTCATCACTTGGTACTCCTTCCAAGATCCTCCAATAAACCCTTCTGCTAAATACACTCCTTTATTACTCTTATCAATGAAATATAATTGGATTCTGTTGTTGAGAGACATACGATGGATTGATGTTTTGGAAGTCCAACTCATTATTGTTCTACAGAATACCGACACATATTTGGGTGTGCTATTCCGCAAGTCAGAATCTTCCCCAATGTTTGAATATGCAATGCCTTACAGAGGATCATCCTTTATGATGTAATGTTACATGCTTCCAAAACCCTTCAAGTACCGAATAATCCATTTCACCACCTCTGATTGTTCCCTTTCTGAGTTCATCGTGTATCTCATGGTGATTCCCACTACTCATGTAATGTCAGGGTGAGTACAAACTATGACATACATAAACCTTATGAAAGATAATGTATACGGTAATAATAAACCCCACCCCTCCTCATTTTCTTCAGAAGAGGAAAAATTACATAGGCCTTTGGTGATATCCCCAAGACACTAAAGTTTGGAAAATAAGGATAATGGATTAAGAGAATATTGAGGAATGATTTTCCCTAAGAACCCACGGAACTTGTCAAGAAAGATACCACATCCAAGAAAAACTAAATGATTTATGAACAATCACATAACTCAATAAAATCCCCTTACATGAACAAAAATATGAGTACAACAGAAAAGAAATAAAGGTGAAATGCTAAGTCCAAATAGAAAGATATTGACACTGAAGTGGTACCATCCTGAACCAAGATGCAGACACTTACCAACTTCATCTTCAACAATCAAACCATGATGTTAAGGATCATCACTAAAGAATTATGAAACATGTCCCCTCCCTGCATCTCAGTAGATGACATATGATAACACACCAAAGTGCCGAAGTAGGGGGTGATTATATCACTCAGTAGGATTTCTACAATGACTTCCCAATACACACCACTAGGAAAAGAAAAAGTTGTCACATTCTATGTAAAACTGAAATGAGTAGATAAAGATTTTATATCAAAACCATATGAAGCATTCATGGAAAACATTAAATAAATATTTTCAAAAAAATTCTTAGTATTTGAAAAAATCATTCCAATTCCACACCCATGAACACACATGATACATGAAACCATGGACCTCCCTATAATTGTGATCAGTGAGTCACTATGTCAACAAGATATCACTTGGTGACCCAATTTGAATTTGGTACTTCTGACAATGATCCATCCCATGTTTATCTTTAATTGATAGTGGTAATTCCAACCATTACCCATCCCATATAAAATGAACGCACACCAAAACCTTAATTATAAATTACAAATAAAATATTAATTTAACTAAAATATCATCTTCCAAAACCCGCACTTTTGAAATCACATCAAATGGGGGTTGTACAAATAAATTACCACAAGATATTTTAAAAAATCATCAACATAGTTTAGGGAAGATCAAGAAAAAAAGTTCCAGAATGGTAGAGTGGGAGAGAAGACACCTACCTCAATTATGTTTGCACAAAGGATCTTTAGAAATTCTACAGATCAATATCTTTCTTTAATTCCTCTATCAAAACCCATGAAGATCTCATTACCAAAAATTCAAACCCACAATCCCGGTCCTACCCACTGATCTAGGGTTCCAAGACAAACAAATCAAGGTGATCCTAGATGATAAAGGAGGATACACTAACTGTTGGTTCCACAAAAACATTCCAATATTCATTTTCAATAAAGTTTGGAAGTCAAAAATCACTAGAAATTACCTAGGGAATCATTGGATGTTAAGAGGGAGAAGATAATTTTGAATGAGAAATATTACTCCCACATGATGGGTAAAAGGAGATGGGCCTGGAAGACTCACAATATGAATGTGTTTCGCACTGTGAAATCCTCAAGAGTCCACCATGTAGAGACCCTAAGCTTAAAGTACATGGACATTACATTAATTTTGCGGAATACTTAGTACATAACAAAAACACACACACACAAGGACCATAATAGTTTAGTGTCTTTGGAAACTCGTAATATAATCTTCTAATCGTGGTGAAAGATCTTCAACATCTCTCATAAAGATCTTCCTTTTTTTACCTAAAACCTTTATTTATATTCTGGGGAAAAGAAAACATAAAAGGGTGAGATCAAATGCTCAGTAAGGGTAAACAAAAGAAATATCAATCACATCATATACATAAGAACACAACACTTTGGAAATCTTAACCTGCAAAAGAGATCATAATATCATAACATGGGATAAAAAGTAGTAGTGAAATGTAATCCCAATAATCATAACTTTAAACATGAAACTTTGTGTCATACACACATAGTCATAGAGAATCATTTCTTATTAGTCAAGACTCATTGCCAAGACTATCTTAGTGGACAAAGTCCATTTATGAACCGAGTTCATTCCTCATTTCAGTCTTGTTTTACTGAACCGGTTTAACCTACCGTTCCAGCCATGTCTATCTCATGAGATATAAAATCTTTACCCAATTCATTGGAGGGAGATATAGGTCCCACCCATCTCATAATGATACCATTCTTATGTGTTCCACAAAATCATAAACCATACATCATAGCATAACCCATGTAATAAAAATGGGAATCCTAAACATCGTGACATCATAAAACAATTCATATAAGATAAAGGAATTCATAAAAACTAATTCCATCACAAAATAATCAAATCAATGTAATAATAGGGATAGAAACAGAACCCTTTATTATCTTAGATGGAAAATAATTTTGATAAAACACTAGAACTCCATTCGCGAGAAAATATCCTTTCTACTTCAAATTTTTTTTTCCTTTATTAACATGTCATACAATTATAAACTAAAATAAGTTGATTAAAAATAAACTTGAAAACTTGTAAGGGAATTTTCTTGGAAATAATGTTTTAAAAATCCATTCATTCCGTATAAGTTAAAAACAACATTCTTACCGTACTTTTGTCGGAAAAGTCAAAAAGTACCTCGTACGAAAAACGACAAAAGATTCCTTTCATATCTTTTACCAAAAACTCACCGAAGGGTAAAATTGGATTTAAAAAATTGTAAGAGGATATAAATAATATTAAATATTGAGGAAACATGGATTTGGATGATAAATATTCCCCAGTAAATTCTGAAGTATAAACAATCTCGGATAAAAATGAGATTGCGAGATTTTCCCTTACCTTAGGTCCGATTTGCTTCGTAAGTGTCCAAACCTCCTGTATAATGATTTAAATAATGTTATTGACTTATTACATAATCATACTCATTGTTATGATATCAGATATGGTTCACTTATGACTTTATTTTACCCGTTCCTTTGTAAATTCCATGTTAATGAGCGTTTTGGGTAAAATCGTTTCATTTGTCGTCTGTGTTTTGACTTGTAATTATTCATATGATTACTTAGATCATGATAAATTAATTCCAGAATATAAAAAATTATTTATATATAATATATATTCCGAATATACATATATATAATAGATCAATAAATGGAAAGAAATACACCGTTCATGGAGACGGTAGGACGTACGTATGCATGAACGCTGTTTTCGTTTCCTTATTGAGTTGAATGGAATTAAGTAGATGACATACATATATGTACACATAAATCCAGTATCATTATTATGTCATATATTTCATGATTACTTATTATATATACTTTATAATCATTCATGAATGGTTAACGTGGAGAATGAATCTCATCACGTCGTGGAGACGGTAGTCCGTACGTACGCACGAGCGATGATATCGTTCTCATGATTGTGGAATTGTATTGGAGTGTATGTATACTATTTAATAATCAATATAATTTTACAATAATAATATATAGTTATTATGTACACCATTATACCCATCCAAGTAAGGTGGTGGTGGAAAATAGATTACACCACGGCGTGGAGACGGTATTCCGTACGTACGCACGCGCAGTGATTTCGTTTTCCGTAGGATGGATAGATGGTGAAATAGGGGTTTTTTATACTTATAATAACATATCATTATATGAGTGATAATTATTTTATTACTTCATAATTAAACAACCTAAGAAGAAGAATTGGAAGAAGAAATAAAGTTGAAAGAATCGGTAACAGACATTACCTCTTCTTTGAAGCGCCTCCTTGAGATCTCCTTTTAGGGCACTAAAATTGGTCTTTTAGGAAGACCGGAACCTCTAGGATGTTTCTAGGGAAGTGGAGAAGAGAATTGTTCAGGGTTTGTCCGAGATTGAAGGCTCAAAGTGGTATGAGGAAGAGAGGGAGGAGGTGCCCTTTTATAAGGGAGGAGAGGGGCTCCTTTGGAAAAACTAAAAATATTATTTTATTATAAAGCCAAATTCGGTTTTAAATAGCTCCAAATTGAGTTATTTCTAATATAAGGTGGGTATGGGTCGAAATAATCTCATCCAATAGAATTTATACAAGTTTAGGTTCCTATTTTAACCTTATCATTTATATTTAACTTTAAGTAAGATAATTTTACTTCTACCGTGTCTTTTTGTGTTCTTACACTATAAGGTTAATAAACATACTATAAGAAGCCAAAATAACACCAAGTTGATTATTATTAATATATATAACCTTATCTAAGTCATTTGGCCGATCCTTAGATTTTTAGGAATAAAATAACAATTAATAATATAATATTTGTTTTAAAAACTATTTTATGTCAATTTTGACACTATTTTGTAATTGATTTTTGTGAAAATCATAACAGAATGATTAATTCTAAAAAGGTTAATTAAATAAATTCTAACATGTCATATTATCCTAAAAAATTAGTTTAATTCATAAAAAGTCTCAAATTACATTTTATTTTGGTATTTATATCATCAATTATTTCAATATTTCATTAATAAGATAATTACTACATCATCTTTGTGTCATACATAATTTAAAATATTTAATGTCTAAAAATTACAAATAAAATACCATTATGTAGGAAATATTTATATATTTCTAATAATATTTATAGTCGAATTTATATTATGTATAACCCTATATTAAAAATGATATACTTATTAAACTTTGATTTTAACTATTTTAACCCTTCTTTAAATAAATTAATAATAAATGTCCTAATCTAATCCAAGTGGGCCTAAATGGTCATATTTTATTCCTAAGATTGTATTTGGTCGAATTAAACTTATACAATAGAATTAGGACATGTGTTAGGGTAATAATAATATCATTTTTACCCTTAATTACCCTATTTACTTTTAACCGTGGTAAATAAAAGCAAAAAGTTATTATTCACCAAAAATTATTTTCAACTCATTGAACCACATTTTACTTACTGACATCAACCGTATCTTTCAGATTTTTTAAATTCCACTCACATAAGTGGTAAAATTATGTTTTATGAAAAAATCATTTTTTAACTACCACTTAGTGGTTTCACTATTCATCAAAAAATGAAAGTTTCCAGAAATATACAAAAAATTAGCCCTAAGATATATTTGATATTATGAATTCAAAAATGATTTCTATTTTACAAAATTCAAAACATATCAGTTTCATTAATTAATTTAAAAATTAATTCCCGTCGTCAAAACAAATAGCGTGTTCTTAAGAGATAATAACTATCAAAAGATTGACACTTGTTTATGTCTGGTTTAAATGTGAAATTACATCCAATGAACAACATTGTATTAAATTGTAAAAATATATTCTAAATATTCTTTAAAACCACTCAAATTAATAATTTATCACTATTAATTATTTCAATTAAAAAGGTTGTTTTTAATTAAAATTTAGTAATTTTCACTATTCATCAGAAAATTAAAGTTATCCGAAAAGTACCAAAATTTCACCCTAAGCTAATTTCGATATTTCGAATCTAAAAATGGAGTCCACTTTGAAAAATAAAATTTACAAAATTTCGAAAAGTGGTTATTACTATTCATAACAACTATTTTTAATAATATTTTAATAGCATATCATTGTTTAGTGAAACTCGGTATTGCGTACTACACACGCTATCGAGGAAGGTCGCGATTGCGTGTAATGAAAGGCAAGTCAAGGATGCATGTTGTGCAAGCTCTTTTTGGTGTAGCGTACAACACAAGACATTAATGAAATTAAAAAGAATATTTTTCATAAAATCTCGGGGTGTTACATTCTACCCCCTTAAAATGAATTTCGCCCTCGAAATTCATCGGGGTTATAAATAGTTTACTACTCAAAAGTTTCTTTAATAGAAACCCACATCGTAAAAAGGAATACCAAAACCAATCTTTAAAAACACAAGTATGAAACGTAACGGTTACCCAAATAAACTAATCACTGGGTTTCCACATAGGTGAAAATATGGATATGAAAGAGAAATCTAACCATCATGTTCTGATGGAGAGTGGTAGAGAACATGGCTATGGAAAAGCCAGCAATCACAAGGCCATAAATTTGTGATGATCTAAGGTACCATCTGATTCATCAGATATAAGTGCACTAGGAAAACATTTTTGGTTTTCAAGATCATTTCCCTAAAGTTGATGAAATTGGAATTAGAAGAAATACTTTCGTGATTTTGGTATAGTCTCACCGTTGGTCATTATTTGGAAAATTTCTAGTTCATCTCTTAATGAAATGAAGTTGAATTTTTCATTCATGATGTGTTAGCAGATCATGTGATAAAATGATGGGTCATTCCATCTGTCTAAAAAAAAGGTTAGAAAAGTTATCAAAACTTACATAAGTCCATCTATAGTGAGATTAATCATATATGGTTCCTAAAATGGAATTATACTTCATATATAATACTTCTTAATATAATAAAAATAGTTTCTACTAAATAGGGACTTCCTGTAGGCCAGTGGTAGGTGATAAAGGTCAGTCGCACTTCGGTTGTGGGTTTGATTCCCACAGCCTTGTCCGACGCGATGGGCTATCGCCCGTCCTGTAGGTTGTCCTTTTTCTAAAGCTATATTACTATAACATCCCATCAATAATATCGAAAAAAGTTCTATCCTAACTTATGTCTAACATAATCCATTCCAATCTTTAGGCTTATCTAAAATACTTTGGTCCAAGATCATAGTATAATGAAAATTATTACTTGAAATGTCACATAACAATCACGTGAATGCCATCATTTATTGCCCATATATCATAAGATATATCTTGTTGGTCAAATTACAAACATTTGAATACATTAATCATGTATTCTATTGAAGAATGAATACCCATTGAACCTTAGTGAAAACATGAATGCAGTCAAAAGTTAACTCTTTCCACATACCAAAATCCAAAAATTCTATATACTCAAACCATGATATAACCTTCTCCTTATAAAAGTCATGAGCTCATGAATATGGTCAAACATTTCATTTTTTCATTTTCCTTTCATTATGCGCATATCATCTTTTTTTCCAAAAATATCTCAATCACATTCTATGGTTACCGGTACGATTGAAAACCACAATAGACCAATACATAAATATTCCAATATTCCACGATACTATATACAACATTATTTTGGAATCCTATTACATAAACACTTAATCATTCCACCACATTGTTGTCATATTCACCATCACCAATAGTGATCGCATGTGACTTCCCTTTGTACTTTGCCTTAAGTGGTTGCTCATGTCGATCATCACTAACCCTTAGACTAGGGAATTTATTATCATAATGCCCCATTTCCTTGCACTTGAAGCATTGAAGTGTTGGTGGTGCGTTCTCTGCAGTCTTTTCTTTATTCACATCATTAGAAACCCTTTTTCTATTAATTTGACACTCAGATGCTCGATGACATTATTTTCCACACTTAAAACATTTTCTAGTCCCTTTAAGACAATCTCCACCATGCTTCTTTCCACACTTTGAGCATAAGGAAACATTCATCTTCTTTTCACCATTATTCTGAGATTTCTCCTTGAACTCCATCTTTATTTTCTTGTCAAAACTATGAGATGGATAAGTAACACCAACTTACATTTCTACCTTGATAGCACAACGCACAATTTCTTCATAGCTACTGAAGTCACTTATAGCTAATACCCTTCAAAGATTTGGTTTTAAGCCACTGAAGAATCGATCAACTTTACTTTCAGGTTTGATGATAAATCTAGATGCATACCTTGAAACCCTTGTAAAATTTGCTTCATATATACCAACAGATTCATCATCCTTTTGCTTTAGTTCAAGAAACTTCTTCTCCATCTTTGTTCGAATAATACGAGTGAATTACTTATTGAAAAACAAGTTCTTGAACTCATCCCATTTCATGTACTCAATTTCATCTCTTGGCCTCATATTCTTGATAAGATTCCACCATTGATCAGCATCAGCTTCCAAACGATACACTACTAAGATGACTTTATCATGTTCATAACATTGAAGAACTAAAAATATCTTTTCAGTAGTACTGATCCATTGTTCAGCAACAACTGGATCAGAAGACCCACTGAAAGAAGGTGGACATTGCCTCATGAAGGATTCAATAGAATATTGTTCCCTTCTCTGCTCATTTGGAAGTCCAGAATGATTCATAGCTTGTGTAAGTATAGCAATAATATTTTTTACTCCATCTCCCATAACATTTGTTTGTTTAGGAGGACAATCATTGCATTGTACATTACATTGATCAACACGGTTCCTTCGGGTTCCATCCATCATCTAAAACCCAAAAAGAATAGTGTGAGAGGCAAAAATCACGCTAGGGAAAACAATATAATAAAGGGGGAGTAACTTCAATATCTATCATATTGGGTTACCGTAATTCTAGTACTATAACCTATACTTATACTTATCCTTAGGGATATCCCTAGACATACCTTAGAAATATCTCTAGGGATCTCACTAAAGTTCTCGCATCTTAGTTTCCAAAAGTTGACTAAACCTTTCCTCTGATACCAACTATAGAGACCCTAAGCTTAACGTACATGGACATTACATTAATTTTGAGGAATAGTTAGTACATAACAAAAACACACACACACACAAGGACCATAATAGTTTAGTGTCTTTGGAAACTTGGAATATAATCTTATAATCGTGATGAAATATCTTCAACATATCCCATAAAGATCTTCCTTTTTTTTATACCTAAAACCTTTCTTTATATCCTGGGGAAAAGAAAACATAAAAGGGTGAGCTCAAATTCTTAGTAAGGGTAAACAAAAGAAATATAAATCACATTATATACATAAGAACACAACACTTTGGAAATCTTAACCTGCAAAAGAGATCATAATATCATAACATGGGATAAATCAAAGTAGTGAAATGTAATCCCAATAATCATAACTTAAAACATGAAACTTTGTGGCATACACACATAATCATAGATAATCATTTCTTATTAGTCAAGACTCATTTCCAAGACTATCTTAGTGGACAAAGTCCATTTCTGAACCGAGTTCATTCCTCGTTTCAGTCCTGTTTCACTGAACCGCTTTAACATTCCGTTCCAGCCATGTCTATCTCATGAGATATAAAATCATTACCCAATGCATTGGAGGGAGATATTGGTCCCACCCATCTCATAATGATACCATTCTTATGTGTGCCACAGAATCATAAACCATACATCATAACATAACCAATGTAATAAAAATGGGAATCTTAAACATCGTGACATCATAAAACAATTCATATAAGATAAAGGAATTCATAAAAAATAATTCCATCACAAAATAATCAAATCAATGTAATAATAGGGATAGAAACAGAACCCTTTATTATCGTAGATGGAAAATAATTTTGATAAAACACTTGAACTCCATTCGTGAGAAAATATCCTTTCTACTTGAAAAACATTTTTCCTTTCCTAACATGTCATACAATTCTAAACTAAAAGAAGTTGATTAAAAATAAAATTTAAAACTTGTAAGGGAATATTCTTGGAAATAATGTTTTAAAAATACATTCATGTCGTATAAGATAAAAAAACATTCTTATCGTACTTTTCTCGGAAAAGTCAAAAAGTACCTCGTACGAAAAACGACAAAAGATTCCTTTCTTATCTTTTACCAAAAACTCACCGAAGGGTAAAATTGGATTTAAACAGTTGTAAGAGGATATCAATAATATTAAATATTGAGGAAACATGGATGTGGATGATAAATATTCTCCAGTAAATTTTGAAGTATAAACAATCTCGGATAAAAATGAGATTGCGAGATTTTCCCTTACCTTAGGTCCGATTTGCTTCGTAAGTGTCCGAAACTCCTGTATAATGATTTAAATAATGTCATTGACTTATTCCAGAATCATAACCATTGTTATGATATCATATATGGTTCACTTATGACTTTATTTTACCCGTTCTTTTGTAAATTCCATGTTAACGAGCGTTTTGGGTAAAATCGTTTCATTTGTCGTCCGTGTTTTGACTTGTAATTATTCATATGATTACTTAGATCGTGATTAATTAATTACAGAATATAAAACATGATTATATATAATATATATTCAGAATATACATATATATAATAGATCAATAAATGGAAAGAAATGCACCGTTCATGGAGACGGTAGGCCGTACGTACGCATGAACACTGTTTTCGTTTCCTTATTGAGTTGAATGGAATTAAGTAGATGACATACATATATATATACATAAATCCAGTATCATTATTATGTCATATATTTCATGATTACTTATTATATATACTTTATAATCATTCATGAATGGTTAACGTGGAGAATGAATCTCATCACGTCGTGGAGACGGTAGTCTGTACGTACGCACGAGCGATGATATCGTTCTCATGATCGTGGAATTGTATTTGAGTGTATGTATACTATTTAAGAATCAATATAATTTTACAATAATCATATATAGTTATTATTTACACCATTATACCCATCCAAGTAAGGTGGTGGTGGAAAATAGATTACACCACGGCGTGGAGACGGTATTAAGTACGTACGCACGCGCGGTGATTTAATTTTCCGTAGGATGGATAAATGGTGAAATAGGGTTGTTTCATACTTATAATAAAATATAAGTATATGAGTGATACTGATGTTATTACTTCATAATGAAACAACCTAATAAGAATAATTGGAAGAAGAAATAAAGTTGAAAGAATCGGTAACAGACATTACCTCTTTTTTGAAGCGCCTCTTTAAGATCTCCTTTTAGGGAACTAAAATTTTTCTTTGAGGGAGACAAGAACCTCTAGGATGTTTCTAGGGAAGTGGAGAAGAGAATTGTTCAGGGTTTGGCCGAGCTTGAAGGATCAAAGTGGTGTGAGGAAGAGAGGGAGGAGGTTCCCTTTTATAAGGGAGGAGAGGGGCTCCTTTGGAAAAACTAAAAATATTATTTTATTATATAGCAAAATTTGGTTTTAAATAGCTAAAAATTGAGTTATTTATAAGATAAGGTAGGGATGGGTAGAAATCATTTCATCCAATAGAATTTAGACAAGTTTAGGTTCCTATTTTAACCTTATCATTTATATTTAACTTTAAGTTAGATAATTTTACTTTTACCGTGTCTTTTTGTGTTCTTACACTATAAGGTTAATAAACTTACTATAAGAAGCCAAAAGAACCCCAAGTTGTTTATTATTAATATATATAACATTATCTAAGTCATTTGGACGAAAATTAGATTTTTAGGAAGAAAAAAACAATTAATAATATAATATTTGTTTAAAAACTATTTTATGTCAATTTTGACACTATTTTGTAATTGATTTTTGTGAAAATTATAACAGAATTATTAGTTCGAAAAAAGTTAATTAAATCAATAATAACATGTCATATTAACCTAGAAAATTAGTGTAATTCATAAAAAGGCTCATATTATATTTATTTTGGTATTTATAACATCAATTATGTCAATATTTCATTAATAAGATAATTACTGCATCATCATTGTGTCATAGATATTTTTATTTATTTAATGTCTAAAAATTACAAATAAAATACCATTATTTAGGAAATATTTTTATATTTCTAATTAATATTTATAGTCTAATTTATCTTATGTATAACCATATATTAAAAATGATATACTTATTAAACCTTGATTTTAACTATTTTAACCCTTCTTTAAATAAATTAATAATAAATGTCCTAATCTAATCCAAGTGGGAATAAATGGTAATATTTTATTCCTAAGGTTGTTTTTGGTCGAATTACACTTATCCAATAGAATTAGGACATGTGTTAGGGTAATAATAATATCATTTTTACCCTTAATTATCCTATTTACTTTTAACCGTGGTAAATAAAAGTTATTATTCATCAAAAATTATTTTCATCTCATTGAACCACATTTTACTTACTGGCATCAACCGTGTCTCTTGGATTTTTTAAATTCCACTCACAGAAGCGGTAAAATTAAGTTTTATGAAAAATTCATTTTTTTAACTACCACTTAGTGGTTTCACTATTCATCAAAAAATGAAAGTTTCCAGAAAAATACAAAAAATTAGGCCTAAGCTATATTTGATATTATGAATTCAAAAATGATGTCTATTTTACCAAATTCAAAACATATCAGTTGCATTAATTAATTTAAAAATTAATTCCCGTCGTCAAAACAAATAGCGTGTTCTTAAGAGATAATAACTATCAAAAGATTGACACTTGTTTATGTCTGGTTTAAATATGAAATTACATCCAATGAACAACATTGTATTAAATTGTAAAAATATATTCTAAATATACTTTAAAACAACTCAATTTAATAATTTATCACTGTTAATTATTTCGATTAAAAAGGTTGTTTTTAATTAAAATTTAGTAATTTTCATTATTAATCAGAAAATGAAAGTTACCCGAAAAGTACCAAAATTTCACCCTAAGATAATTTCAATATTCTGTATCCAAAAATGAAGTCCATTTTGAAAAATAAAATTTAAAAAATTTCAAAAAGTGGTTATTACTATTCATAACGACTAGTTTTAATAATATTTTAATAGCATATCATTGTTTGGTGAAACTCGGTATTGCGTACTACACACACTATCGAGGAAGGTCGCGATTGCGTGTAATGAAAGGCAAGTCAAGGATGCGTGTTGTGCAAGATCCTTTTGGTGTAGCGTACAACACAAGACATTAATGAAATTAAAAAGAATATTTTTCATAAAATCTCGGGGTGTTACACACCAACACTGATATTTGTGTCACCTTAGATTATTTTTCTAGAGTAATTGATTTCAAGATGTGAATGGTTTTAACATCTTACAAGGACCAAGTAAAATTTTAACACCCCAATATTTCATAGAAAGTTATTTTGATTAAAGTAATTCAATAGCTTGCGCTATACACAACACTGAGTTCGAGCGCACCACGACTTACCAAACTAGCCGTTCAAAAAATGGGTATGAATAATATTAACTAAAATTTGAATTTTATATACTTCAGAGAATTTTAACATCCATATTATATGTTTCCTAGACATAATATAAGAACAAATTCAGTTTTTTATATAAAAGAATTATTTTTTAAAAAATGAAATTTTACCGCCTTTTAATGGAGAACCCTTATTAAATCCAATATTTGAATATTTTATATATTAAATTTGAAAAAATAATCTTCTTAAATAGAATATGTACATAAAAATTTAGTTTGGATAAATTTTAGGTACTTTTCTGATAACTTTCATATTTTGATGAATAGTGAAAAATAATAAATTTTAATTGAAAACAACTTTTTTAATCAAAATAATATAAATAGTTAAATTATAAATTTCAATGGTTTTGAAGTATAATTAGATTATATTTTTTATAATTTAATCTAATGCTGGTCATTGGAAGTAATTTTACATTTAAATTGGATATAAACACATATCAATCTTTTGATAGTTTTTTCTTCTAAAAAACCCGCTTTCTAGTTTTGACAACAGGAATATTTTTGAAATTAATTAATACAAATTCTATTTTTTGAATTTGGTAAAATATAAATAATTTTTTAATTTGGAATATCAAAATTATCTTTGGGTGAATTTTTGATATTTTTCTAATAACATTCAATTTTTGATGAATAATGAAAAACACAACATTATTGTTTAAAGTCGACTTTTTATTTAAATAATTATTTTTAATTTATATTTATTTTTAAGTAAAAAAAGATACATAATACATATATTAGTCTAAATTAATTAATTATAGTCATTTTATAATTATATTAGATATATAATATTTTATTGATCTTTTTACCGTCTTTTAACCACCTTCTAGGCACATTTGAAAATTTTCATAAAACGTAGTTTTTCTACTTTTGTGAATTGAATTTAAAAAATCTAAGACACATATTTGAAATAAGTAAGTAAAATTTGGTTCAATAGCGTGAAAATAATTTTTAGTGAATAGTAACTTTGTAATTTTATTTACCACGGTTAAAAGTAATTAGGGTATTTAAAGGTAAAAATGATATTATAATTACCCTAAAACATGTATTAATTTTATTGGATAAGTTTATTTAGACCAAAATAAACCTTATGAAAAAACTTTGATCCTTTTTCATCCCCATGGATTATATTAGGACAATTATTATATTTTATTTAAAGAAGTGTTAGAAGTGTTTAATTAAAATTTTAATAACTAAAACATTTTAATATATGGTTATGCATAAGATAAATTTGACTAAAAATATTCATTAGAAATTTAAAATGATCTCATACATAATGGTATTTTGTTTATAATTTTTGGACATTAAATAATTAATTTTATTTATGACATAATGATGATGTAGTAACTACCTTATTAATGAAAGACTAAAATAATTGATGTTATAAATAATAAAATAAATGTAAATTGAAACTTTTGATGCCATAAAGAAATTTTATAGGTTAATATGACATTTTATAGTTTATTCAACATATTTGTTTCAAAGAACTCATATTGTTACAGCTTTCACAAAAACTAAATACTAAATATTGTCAAAATTGACATAAATGAGATATTAAAACCAATAATATTTTACTAAATTATATAATAGTCTTAAAAATCTAAGATTCAGCCAAAATACCTATATAATGATATATATTTCATTAATGAACCACTATAGGTTCTATTGGAATTTTATAGTAAGTTTATTAACCATGTATTATAATAATTCAAGAAGACATGGTAAAAGTTGAACTATTTAACTAAGAGTTAAATCTAAAAGATAAGGTTAATATGGTGATCTAAAGAGGTATAAAACCTGTTTTTTGAGATTTTTAGACCCATACACACATTATCCTTTAAATAAATCCATTTTGAGCTATTATAAATAGAAAAGTATTTTATAAAAAAACAATACTTCAAGCTCTTCCTTAAGTCCCCCTCACCTCCCTTCTAAAAGGGAACATCCCCTTATCTTAATTTCACACCTGAAAAGCCTTTTGGATCGTCCAAACCCTACTCAAATATTCTCTAAACTACCCTAAATTAAACCTATAGGCCTTAAATTGATCATAAATCCAACCCAAGGACCCCTTTTGTTCAAATCAAAAGGAGGAACCCAAAGAAGAGGTAATTACTTCATCACCTCTTTCAAAGTTCTTTTCTTATTTCACTTTATATTTCTTTGTTTTTTCCATACTAATGTAATAAATCCAATACCTTATACATAATTTGATGTTATTATAAATATGGTATGACCATATTAATTATTTTATCCATCCTATGAATGACAAAGTCACCAGACGTGTGCACGTACGACTTACCGTCACCACGTCATGGCGTAGTTTGTTATTCAACACATCATTATTTGTATGAGTATAATAATGATTATAACTGATGTAAATAACAAATATAACATTATAATTATTTTTTATATACAATATAATATCAAATTACTTATGATTTCACCACTAATAGAATGATATTGTCGCTCGTGTGTACGTATGGCTTACCGTCTCCACGACGCGATGAGATTTCATTTCCCATTGTAACCATTCAAGAATAATTTTCATTTGGTGACTAAAAATAATGTTTAAGAACCTAATATAATTCTGTATATTAATCAAATACATCCTATCCATAACAAACATGACTTACATAACAAAACATATAAAGGAAAATGAATCAGTTAACACCCAAAACAACGATACTACTGAAATATTATTAACAATGAAATATTATAGATTCATATATGATATCATATTTATGTATATGGTTATTTTATAATTAAATAACAATTATTTAACCATTATACATGAGGTTTTAATTACTCTTGACTAAAGTAAAGTATAAGGTAATGGGTTTTCATCTCACTTTTATTCTCATGAGATTCATGCTATATTTTCCACTATTTCCATTTGTTTGGTGTATGTACTTCCCATGATTGTATTATCGGTGTAATATACATTAATTTATGGGTATTTACATCTTAATTTTATGACACTTCTATCATGGGGTGTATTTTTCTTATGTTACCAAATCAGTATGGGAATTTCAAATTTCAATTTCCACTCATTGGGTTTTACGCATACTTCATTGATTATTTTAATCCTAGATTTTTGTGGAATAACTATTTATTTATTTTTGTAGTAATTTCCACTCCCCTTTGTGTGGATATAATTTTGATACACATAATAACTCCATTTATAAATTCACAAGTCATTGATATGAACTTGATACGGGTAATCTTAACTCAATTTCAATTCATTGAGTTAAACATCCAAGTCATTGGTTTTGTTTTTACAAGAATATGTGTGAATGGCCTATAATTAATTTACACTGAATATCCAATCATATTGAGTATATTTATATTTTTCAAACATAATTATGTCATTTATTTATCCTTAATCTATGGATATGGTCTTTATAAGGGATTTCATCTAAATTTACATTCCATTGAGACTTCTTTGTTTTTATGCGCCAATTCAAATTTATGTGGTTTATATACTGTCCTTAGACATATTATATCATGAATACCTTTTTTATCAAGATATAATATAGTTTTTATTAATTTTATTCCTCAATTATTTGTATTCAAGAATCTCTCATTTGGTTAGGAACTCTTTAACTGAAATATCATTTTAAAGATTTATTATTATAAATATTTCTTATTAATGTCCATGATTTAAATATGGTTTTAAGGATTTATTTATATGGACATGAATGTTTTGAAACTGAAATTCCTTTCAAAAGTTTCAAAGTGGTATAGGATACTTTGATTCAAAAATCTATTTTAAATAACTTCTTTGATAAATAGTTCATGTTTTTAAATGTTTTCAAGAAAAAGGGCATATTTCACTCAAATAGTTTTACTGATTATTTTACTCTATGTCAATATACTTCATTGTATTTAATTATTTATGGATGTTATTTTATTATAATAAAATATTCCACATTATATTTAATGAGTTATGGTTGATATTGGATGTTCTATTTTTATACCATTCATGGTTTGTGGTTAAAGTATTGACATTTTGTATACTAGTTTTAATACAAATGTTTAGATTATGTTTCACCCTTTTCCTATGAGGAATTAATTGGACTTAGTAGGTGATGGGTGAGGCCCACTATAGCCTCTTGATGCATCGATAGGTCTCATGAGACAAACTAGAGTCTTAGCACAAGGCCTTGAAAAAATTTATATTTAGAGTCTTGGTATGAGGCCTTGTGTTGTGGTTAAGATGTCCAACATTAGGCATTACATCATTATGAGATTAATTATTGATATTTCATGTGATTATTCGACTATTATAATATCTATGTGAATAAGTAAATGGAATTATTTAATTTATCTTTGCCATATTATACTGAAGTTTATGTTTAAAGGGATTGTATTTAAATTTTATACCTTTCCATAAAATTTTATGATTATTTATGATAGCTTCCGCTATATTGTTTATCCTTACTAAGCATCTGATCTCACCCCTTTCTTATGTTTTATTTTATTAGGATGGAAAGAAGTGTATTATGTTTTATATGAAGGTAAAATCTATGAGAATAATGGAATTATCAAAGGATTATCTATGTTATATTTTAAGTTAGAAATTGTAATGTAAAGTACGTGTATGTAATCTATTTTCCAAGACTACTAAACTAATCATCCCTTCCGGACTTGATTTGTTGTAATCATGTCAATGTTATGTAATAATGAAACTACTCTTGGTAACTATGGCCGGGGCATTACAGTTGGTATCAGAGATGTTTAGTACAAACCATGGAAAATAAATTTATAAAAACTTTGATTAGAGAACATTAACATAAGATAGACTTTGTGGATTAGAATAGAAGAACTTATTATAATTTTGGTAATGTAGATATTTTATGAATTTTTCCATAAATACATACTTTTTTGGATATGATTAGATATAGGCGGCTCTGGCACAAATATATATTGGGGTAAAACTCGAAGATACCACTTTAAGGTAGACTCCAACTGGAACTGGTGCACAACAAGAGGCCTTACTGGACTCTTGGTTACAACACTCCCGAGGGATATTCTTTGGATAATTCACATTTTCACTACAAACCGATTTGAAGGATTAAAATATAAGATGGGAATAAATAACCTTAGTTAATCCTAAGGTGTTTTAGATTGAAAATAAGGTGTAATAATATTCTCTAAATGATTTTATGACTATTGTTACTCACACTATGCATTCTAGATTTAGTCAATAGATGGATTCCAAGGAATTCATAGTAACATTGAACATGATGTATATGGTGGGAATGATGGTGGAAATGATCAACTAAATAGATTTTTTATAGGAGTAAAAGATATCATGTTCATACCAAATAAGGTTTCCAAAAACATGATCAACGACATATAGAATAACCAACTCCCAAACTCAACAATGAAGAGAAATTCATAGAATGATAAGATCTGTAACAGTGGAGACTGGGGGGAAAATAAAGATCAATTTCAATCATGCAGAAAATGTGGAAGGATACTCCCAAGAAAGTTTATCAATGGAATAATGAAACTCTTTATGTGTGGGAAAGAAGGACATAAAGTAAAGAATTTCTGAGGAAAATTTAAGAGTACTATAGAAGAAAATAAAAATGATCTTAAGAATCCAAATATAGTCATTTCCATAAATATAGGAGACCTGGGAATTACTCGAGTCAATTACCTATTCTATAGGATAACCACTAGGTCAAGGAAGAACTCATGTGTAAATAAATGGATGTCAAATTTTTTAAAAGTATTAATACTCATTTTTTATGGGATTAATTTGGAATATTTTTCTCTTGAATGTGTAACCCTATAGATTGTTATGTGAAAATGAAATTTGAGGAGGAATTATATTTTATTTTTTGGATATAGTTATAAAAAAACATTTGGTGTTATATGATCCTTGAATTTGAGTCAATTACAGGTTATTAATTTTGGGGATGAAAATGGGAGGTATGAGATAACATTTGGGGTTAAATTATGTTATTGTTATTTTGAGAAATTTATATCATTTTGAGAATTTATAAAATATAGTTTTTGAAAAATGAAAACACACAGACCATGTGGGAACCTGTCGCGTCGGGCAAAGCGGTGAGAATCGAACCCACACCTAAACTGGGACTGAGATTTATCACCAAACACTAGACTACGTAAAGTCCACGGTTAGTGTGACTAATTATTTTTAGTCAAATGATTTTATTTACCAATAATATGTTGATTTTGGATCTCATGTTTTATCAAATAGATAACCTTAATGTAGGAATATGATTTGGTGATTAAATGATAAACGTTATTTTAGAAGATGTTCGCTCTGTTGGGAACACTATATGCCTAAGTAAAATAGAATACTATGGGATTTAATTTGAGAAGTAATGGTGGATTATTATTTTGAGAGAATCTATGTTTTTTAGAGATTCATTTAATTAATTGAAATAATTAACCTATCATAGAGAATATGTGATTTGGTTAATTACACATCAGTATGAGACTTTAAGAGTAGTTGATGTTATTTGGAGATAAATATTAAGATTTAATATGAAAGAATATGTGATTAAATTATTTTGAGTTTTGAGTTTCAATCTTAGTTTGGATTATATGGAAGGATTTTAAGGAAAATTGTTTATTGAATGGACTTTATTAAACTTTGGGTATTGTTTTTTTTAATTTTGGAAATTAAGATTAATATTTCTTTCTATAAAAGATTATCCATTTTTGGGATCATCTAATATTGTACTAAAAATTTTGATTTTGTTTAATCATTAAAGACACGGAAAATATATAGTTCATACTTTGTGGAATATTTTATTCTCTAAAAGTTGATTCTAGTGCTTCTAGTGTGACCATGTCATCTTGAATACTTATCGTTTTGAGAAAAGATGAGTTAGTGGTAGAAATTTATTAAAGGGTGAAACTATACTTGAAAAGTAAGTATATATCTTTATGTGTATATTCAATCTCATAAATAAATTCCTTAACTTTATGATATGGAACATAAAACAAAAAACATTGTCTGTTTACTTTTACTATTGGGAAACTAATAACTATTTAACCCATAACATGTTTGCAGTTTTATTGTTATTATCATTCTCCAAATCATGTTTTATATCACTCTACATCAGAACTTGACACTTAATTTATCTTCCATTTCCATGTTTTTCTACATGGAATCCTAATATGGGTTATCATGGGTGACCTTTGTACTTCTCTTTATTTCTTTTAAAGTGATATTTTTATTAACTCTTTTTCCGATTTGGGACTTTTGATGAAGTTCCCAAGACCAATTTTAAAATTATGAGTATTTAATTTCCAAAATAGGGAAAGAATTTAACACTACAAGATTTCATAGTAAGTTATTTTCTTTAAAGTAATTCAATAGCTTGTGCTACACGCAACACCAAATTCGAGCGCACCACGACTTGCCGAACCAACCGTTCAAAAAATGTTATGAATATTATTAAATAAATTTTGAATTTTATATACTCTATATAATTTTTAAATCCATATTATGCATTTCATAGACATAATATAAGAACTAATTCAATTTTTCAGATAAAAGAAGTATTTAAAAAAAATGCAATTTTACCGCCTTTTAATGGGGAACTCTTTTTGAATAAAATATTTGACATTTTAATATATTAAATTTGAAAAAATAAACTTCTTATTTATAATAGGGAAATAAAAATTTAGTTTGGATAAATTTTCAGTGCTTTTCTGATAACTTTCATATTTTGATGAATAATGAAAAATACTAAATTTTAATTGAAAACAATTTTTTTAATTAAAATAGTTTATAGTGTTAAATTATACATTTGAATGGTTTTGAAGTATAATTATAATATATTTATATCATTTAATCCAATTTTTTCCATTGGAAGTAATCTTACATTTAAATTGGACACAAAAACATATCAATTCTTTTTAGTTTTTTACTTATCAAAAACCTGCTTTCTGGTGTTGACAACATGAATAGTTTTTAAAATAATTAATAAAACGTATATGTTTTTAATTTTTTAAAATATAAATCATTTTTTAACTTCTAATATGAAATTTAGCTTTGGGTGAATTTTTGGTTTTTTTTTAAAAACATTAATTTTTTGATGAATAGTGAAAAACACTACGTAATTTTTTAAAGCTAACTATTTATTGAAATAGTCATTTTATAATTTAAATATATTTTAAAGTAAAAATATAAACATAATACCTATATTATTATAATTTAATTCAATGAATTTATTTTAAAATAAGATTAGATATAAAAAAATTTATTGAACCTTTTACCGTCTTTTACCCACCTTCTTGGAAAATTTGAAAATTTGCATAAAACATAATATTACCACTTTTGTGAATAAAATTTCAAAAATTATAGAGATGTTTGAATTTTTTAAGTAAAATTTTGGTCAATCATATGAAAATAATTTTTGGTGAATAGCAACTTTTGAATTTTATTTACCACGTTTAAAAGTAAATAGGGTAACTAAAGGTAAAAATGATATTATAATTACCCTAAAACATGTACTAATTTTATTGTATAAGTGTAGTTCAACCAAAATAAACCTTAAAATAAAAATATTATCCTTTTTGATTCACTTGGATTATATTAGAACATTTATTATATTTTTTTTAAAGAAGAGTTAAAAGTCATAAATTCAAATTTTTATAACTAAATCATTTTTAATATAGGTTTATAAATAATATAAACTAGAATATAAATATTCATTAAAAATATAAAAATATTTCATACATCATGGTATTTTATTTATAATTTTTAGACATGAAATAATTAAATTTATTTATGATAAAATGATGATACAGTAACTACCTTATTAATGAAAGACTAAAATAATTGATGTTATAAATATTAAAATAAATGTAAATTGAAACTTTAGATGCCATTGAAGAATTTAATAGGTTAATATTAAAGTTTATAGTTTATTAAAGGTATTTTGTTTGAATAAATATGATTTTTATGACTTTCACAAAAACCAAATACAAAATAGTGTCAAAATTGACATAAATGATTTTTCAAAACAAATAAAATTTTATTAAATTATATAATAGTCCTAATAATATAAGGTTCAGAAAAAGGACTTATATAATGATAGATATGTCATTAATTAATCAATTTATATTCTCTTGGCATTTTATATTATGTTTATTAACCATTTATTATTATAATACAAGAAGACATGGTAAAAGATAAACTATTTAACTAAGAGTTAAATCTATAATATAAGGTTAATATGGTGACCTAAACTTGTTTAAAACTGATTGGTTGAGAGTTTTTCGACCTATCCCCACCTCATAATTGAAATAAATCCACTTTGAGCTTTTAGAAATAGAAAATTATTTTAAAAAATAATATTTCAAGTTCTTCCTAAAGTGTCCCTCACCTCTGTTATAAAAAGCTACTTCCCCTTCTCTTAATTTTACAACACGAAAGCTTTTTGTATCAGCCAAACCCCACTCAAATATCCTCCCAACTACCCTCAATTTAACCTGGAGGCCTTATTTTGATCATAAATCCAACCTAAGGAGCCCTTTTGTTCCAATCAAAACGAAGAACCCGAAGAAGAGGTAATTACTTCATCACCTATTTCAAAGTTTTTGTATTCTTTCACTTTATCTTCCTTTGTTGTTTCCATACTAAAATAATAACTCTATTAAATTTTACATACTGATATGTTTTTATAAATATGGTACAACCATGTTCATTATTTTATACATCCTATGAATGACAAAGTCACCATACGTGCGTACAAACGACTTACCATCTCCACGTCGTGGTGTAGTTTGTTATTCAACACTTCATGGATGGGTATAATAATGAGTATAAATGATAAAAATAATAAATATTACATGTTAATTATTCTTCATATATAATATAACATCCAGTTACATACGATTTCACCACTAATAGAATGATATTTTCGCTTGCGCGTACGTACAGCTTGCCGTCTCCATGACGCTATGAGATTTCGTTTCCCATCATAACCATTCAATAATATTTTCCATTTTATGATTAAAAATAATGTTAAAGAACATAATATCATTATGTATATGAATAAAATACATCCTATCCATAACAAACATGACTTACATAACAAAACATATAAAGGAAAACGAATCAGTTAACACCCAAAACAATGATACTACTAAAATATTATTAACAGAGCAATATTAGGGGATAATATATGATATAATATTAATGTATATGGATATTTTATAATTTAATAACAATTATTTAACCATTGTACAAGTGTTTAAACTTAACCTAGACTAAAAGAAAGTAAAGGTAAGGTATTTTCATCTCACTTTTATTCCCGTGAGATTCATGCTATATTTACCACTATTTTCTTTTGGGCGGTGTGTGTACTGCCCATGATTGTATTATTTGTGTAATAAAATTTAATTTATGGTTATTTATATCTTCATTGTTTGATCCTTCTTTCATGGGGTGTATGTTTCGTATGTTACCATGTCTGTAAGGGAATTTCAATTTTAAATTATCATTCATTGGGTTTTATGCATACTTCATTGATTATTTTACTCCAATATTATGTGTGGAATCACTATTTAATTATTTATGTAGTAATTTACACTCCCCTTTGTGTGGATATAATTTTGATACACATAATCACTCCATTTATAAATTCTCAAGTCATTGATATCAACTTGATAAGGGTAATATTAACTCAATTTCCATTCATTGAGTTAAACATCCAACTCATTGGTTTTGTTTTTACAAGAATATGGGGGAATGTACTCTGATTGGTTTACACTGAATATCCTAAAATATTGTGTGTATTTATATTTTTCACACATAATTATGTCATTTATTTATCCTTAATCTAAGGACAGAGTCTTTATAAGGGATTTCATCTCAATTTACATTCCATTGAGACTTCTTTGTTTTTATGAGAAAATTCTCTTTTATATAGTGTATATACTATCCTTTGACATATTATATCTAGAATATCTTTGTTATCGTGATATTATAAAGTTTCGATTAATTTTATTTTTCAATTATTTGTATTCAATCATCTCTCATTTGGCTAGTAACTCTTTAACTAAAATATCATTTAAAATATTTATTCATATAAATATTTCTCATTAATGTCCATGTTTTATAAATGGTTTCAAGGATTTATTTATATGGACGTGAATATTTTGAAATTAAAATTACTTTCAAAAGTTTCAAAGTGGTATGAAAAATTATGATTGAAAAATATCTTTTAAATAACTTCTTTGATAAATAGCGTGACTTTTAAATGTTAACAAGAAAAAAAGGGATATTTCTCTCAAATAATTTTACTGATTATTTTGATCTATGTCAATATACATAATTGTATTTTATTCTTGATTGAGGTTGATTTATTATAATACAATCTTCCATATTATATTTAATGAGTTATGTTTGACTGTGGATGTGCTATTTTTATACCAATCATTGTTTGTGGTTAATATATTGACATTTCATATGCTGGTTTTAATACGAATGTTTAGATTATGTTTCACCCTTTTCATTTAAGGAATGCATTAGACATAGTAATTGATAGGCATGGACCTCTATAAAAACTTTATGCATTAGTAGGTCTCATTAGATAAAATAGTGTCTTGGAATAATGCCATGAAAAAATTTATATTTAGAGTCTTTTCATATAGCCTTGACTTTGTGGTTAATATGTCCGACATTATGTATTCTATCATTATGGGATTAGTTATTGATGTTAAATGTGATTATTAGACTATTAGTATATCCAAGAGAATAATTAAGATGAATTATTTAATTTATAACTTCCATATTATACTGAAGATTATGTTTAAAAGGCTTGCATTTCAATTTTATACCTTTCCATAAATGTTTATGATTATTTAAAGTAGCTTACACTATATTTTTTATACTTACTGAGCTTCTAAGTTCAACCATTTCTTATATTTTATTTTCTCATGATAATAAGAAGTGTATTTTGTTTTATATATAGGTTTAATCTAAGAGAATAATGGAATTATTAAAGGATTATCTATGTTGTATTTTAAGTTAGAAATTGTATTGTGATGTTCATGTGTGTAATCTATTTTTCACGACTACTAAACCGATCACCCCTTCAGGAATTTATTCATTGTAATCTTTCCAATTTTATGTAATAATACACCGACTGTGGGTTACTAAGGTCGGGAAATTATAGAAACTATTTACGCTTTGAAATGTTTCACGAAATCTTCCCTGAAAAAATTCCCAACATGAAACCCTTTCGTGACGTGAATTTTTCCTACAAAAATTTCTAATAGCCAAAAATCAAGCTCTACTCCTCTTATTCAAATGAAAACTTTATTTAAAATTTCCAATGACTTAAAACATAAAATAAAAATCATAAATAAATGGAATACTACAAACTGGGGGTGCAAAAATATCCCCACCATTGGGATTTCCAACCATAGAAAGTTAGAAAAATTTAGGCCATTTCTCCCACATAAAACTTTTCTCATTCCCATGTTTCCACTTAAACATAACCATTCTTAAATAGTACTCACAATAAGAAAAAATATCTCCCCCAAATGGTCTTTTATTGTCTCTCCAGAATACATATTGTTTCGTGGGTATAAGTATCAAATGACTCAAGGGTAACGTGATCCCAACTGATCACATGTCATGGATCTAGATGATACTTATTTAGTTGAGAAACATGGATGTAATTATGAAAAACCCTGAGTATCGATGGTAACACTAAATGGTACAAAAAAATTATAATATGTTCTATAAACTCGAATAGTTCTACATACCATGGCACTTACTTATTTTTATTACCTAAGTGTTGAAGTCCAATTTTCTATGACACCTTCCAAAAAACATGGTTACTGACATCAAAAAATAAGGGTCGATGATGATTACCTGTATAGAAATTATTTATTATTTGATTCATATCCATCCACTAGCAGATCGCCTAAACTTTCTCGGTATTCTCATGAATAATACTAGCTACAATCAAAAAATGTCTCTCTTATTTCGACCCTATATAGAGAAGAATAAAAAAGGCAACCATACAAATCCTCAAATGGAAGCATCTGTATTATCACTTGATAACTATTGTTATATGATAATTCAACCAAAGGAATAATATTCTCCCATGAAAAAAAGAGTATGACACATGCTCTAAGCATATATTCCATTGTCTAAATATTTTATTCTGATTGTCCATATTCCCATAGATGATATATTGTGATCATAATCAATTGAATTCTAAGAGACTGTTATAATAATCTCCAAAATCAAAAAGTGAAACAAAAATCTATGTAATATTCAATTGAAGCTGGAACTCTAGGTAATCGAACCATTTCTCAGATATACATTTTTTCCAAGTTATCCACTATGATGGATTCTCTAATAGGGTTAATGTGTTCCGAATTGGTATGTCAATCTACTACTACCCATATGAAATCCTGTTTCGATAATGTTCTCAACAAGACTATGAAAAAATGTATTAAAATATTCTCCCAATTTGGTATAGGTATAGGCATAGTTTGTAGCATACTAGATATCCTTTTATGCTTCTCTTTTACCTATTGTAACATTAGGCATTTCATCACATAGTCTAAAATATTATGTTTCGTATGTGTCCACCAGAAACTTGCCTTCATCGCCTTGTATATTTTCTGAACACCTGGATGAATGACCCATTTTGAGTGGTGGAATGAAAAAAGGAGATCTTCCTAACAAGACTGAGGAACTATAATTTTATTATTAAATAAGAACATATACTTTGGATCTTCTATCCATTCATCAAAAGTCTCCCCTCCATTTCGGTTTGACATAAAAATGATACAACCATAGAATTATATCTGAGCTTCTTTTATTTAATTTATCAAGTCCGTAACAAGAATTATTGGAAATAAACTTTAATGATCATTTTGTACAACACAATCTAAATGCATATCAATAATCATTCTCATAAACTACCGTTGTTCATGATCTTTTCATACCACATTGTTGTAATATTTCTGACTCAATACATATTCTATAGATTTCCCATTATCAGCCGTGTATACCAAGTCAAAATATAACATATGAAGGTATTCTATCCTTATTCATTGCCTCAAGTTCAAGTATCACTGAGAAATGATGTATTTCTAACTCTTATGGTCAGTGAAAATTATGATCTTTCATGCAAAGAGGTAATGATTCCAGGTATTTAAGGCATTTACAATAGCATCTAATTCCAATTCATGTTTAGGAAGTGAAATTATTGGATCCATAAGTCAATCTTTTAGAACTTATCATATAAATGAAGTTCTTGCAATGTACATAGTACAATTTCCAAGAGCTACTCATGGTCATTCCTATTTATATATTATAATAGAATATCATCAAAAAATATAAAAAAAACTAGTCAAGATACTTGTGGATGATACAATTCATCACAACCATGAAACGTGTTAATTCATTCATTAGTCCAAAAGGAATGAATTCATTTTCATAATGTACACATCGAAACCAAAATGATGTGTTCATAATTTCACATATTTTAACTCTAAGCTGATGATATCCTAAGCATAGATAAATTTTAGAGAATTACATAGCTCCTTTAAATTGATCTAAAAAATCATATTTTCAAAGAAGTGGATACTGATTTTTAATCATAATTTGATTCATATTATGATAATAAACTTACAAGAAGAGAGTTCCATATTCTTTGTCTATGAATAAAACCAGTGCAGCCGAAAGCGATGTACTAGGTCTAATAAAGCCTTTAATTTCTAACTCTTATTGATTGAATTTTAATTCCTACATCTTAGTCAGAGCTATTCTATTAGGAGGTAAAAAAATATGGATCGTTCCCATGAGAAGGACAATAGTAAATTCGATTTCCCTTTTAGGTGGTAACCCAAAGAAATTGTTTGGAAAAATATATAGGTATCAATCCAAAGTTTATTGAAGAAAATCATTCCCAATTTAATCAGCTACACTCAAGTCCATTACCACTAAGTGTATATAAATGCTTTCACCAACTTCCATTAAAGGTCCTCCTCTTCCTGAATTTATATCCCAATCCCCCTGGAAAAGGTGAAGCAATCCATCTGGGGATTTAAAAATTACTTTCTATTCACATCATTCGATATGGGAATTAAATCCTACCATCCAGTCCATACTAAATATTAAATAAAAACAATCCATATCCAGGACCACAAAATCCCATAGAAACAACAGTGTATCAATAGTAATGGAACATGATGTAAATTTAAAATCTCTACATTCCCACATTACAAGGGGAGTATTTATACTCATGATATAAGGAATCATTTCCACTTTCAATCCTAATTGGTTAACCATATAAATATAAATTAAAGAATCTAATGAGCCAGTATCAAACAAGATATGCATGAGAGTTGAGTTAAAACTAATGGAACTTCACACCATAGAGGGACTTGTTTTCTCACTAGAAATATCCTATTATTGTCCATATAACAATCACTCAACTATCATATGATATATTTTTCTTCTCTGTTGATAAGTTGATTGAACAACTGATATGTTCCTAGAAACATCATGGTTTATCTCTACTTGTGGATGAAAACTAGTATGATGGGATTGTTCTATCATAGTATATGAAATATGACTTTGAGATGATCCTATTACACATTTTTATCTAATAATTTTATGATAATACATCTTGATATCCCTTTATTTATATAATAATGGAAATTCCTTATTCCTATAGTACATTATTTATTTATATGCGTTAATTAACCTCATTGAAAGTGACCTGGATTAAAATTAGATCATTCAGAAAAATTAACTAAATACGTAGTCTGAGATTGAGGTGTTCTACCACCATGAGATTAGAAATCCCTATTTATCTTATTTCCAACACTAGAGTTTAAACCCATCCCAATGGTAAAAACATTCTACCTCCTGCAAGATTCCCAAAAAGTTCCCATTTTTTCCACTGTTCCCTTGATCATCATCTCTTTATAATCTGGAATACAAAGAACAAAATTAATAGATCGAATCTCTGGTTTCAATCCCAACAAGAAGATATGTGCCTTCAAGGATTCACTCACAACTACTTTTGGGGTGAAATGAACAAAGTTCATAAACTTATCTCCATACTCTTTCATAGAGAGTTTTTTTTACTTAATGCTGAAGAAATATGTTGTTATTTCTATTATGAATTTGTGGGGATATATTTTTTTGTTAAAAAATTCCTCAAAATCCTCCCACGTAAGTCCTTGTTTGGAAATATCATGGAAAGATAAATCCCACCATTGGAATTAAATATCTTTTACTAGACAAGTTTCCCCATTAATCTTCAACTCTGATGATGTACCAAGAAAATTAAATATTCTATTTATTCGGTTGAGCCACACATCTACTTTTTTAGGTTTAGAATACCATAAAAATACTGGTGGATTCTACTTCTTAAATTGTACCAAACTATCCAGCTTCCTCGTTTTATCATTTCAATTTCCTCTTTCAACATAATAAAATTCGTTCAAAATACTCTATACATGTTTCTAGATCAATTTTGGATTTGTTGAAACCACATTCTCTAGAGCTTCTTCCTACTGAGTTCTAGGACGTCTTCTGAGATCCATTTCTATTAAATGATCAATACACCATTTAGAACATTTATCTCTAATAAGTGAAGGCATGAATAATTTACAAAACATTATAAACAATTTTCAACACTATCTCTGACAACTAGTGAAAATGTCATTTCAAGAATAACCTATTTTAGCCACGTTTTTAAATCATTTGAACAATATATGAACAATACAGTCAAAGTGGTAAGTCTTTATACGAATTCATGATATGAAAAACTCACTGACAAAACCCATGACAATGAGAGAACAAAAATCCAAGAAGTGTCTTAAAATAATTTTGTTCCAGGACGTCTTGGTAACTTTAAGGTCAACATAACAATGTTAGAAACATATTTTCAAGATACACATTTAATGTTATGAAAATATTATGTCCTTTATACCAACACAAATCAAAGGCTGAACAAAGTGATATAATTTGTAACAGTCTTCCCCTCCTCAATTTCTTGAGAAGAGGCACTATGATACATGCCTTATGTGAAATACCCAAGATACCAAAGGCAGATAATAAATTATAAGGGCTTAAGAGAATATCGGGGGATTATTTTCCCTGAGAACCCACACATCCTATCAAGAAAAATACCACATCCAAGAAAAACTGAATGATTCGTGAACAAAAAATAAAATTACTCAATAAAATCCCAATACATGAACAAGAATTAGAGCACAACATAAAAAAATATAGGTTCAATGACGAGAAACCATATAGAAAGACATCAACACCAAAGTGGCACCATTCCAGACCATGATATAGACTCTTCTAAGCTCCATCTTCAGCAAGCAAACCATGATGTCAAGAATAACCACTAGAGAAGTAAAAAACATGAAATTTACCTATATCTCAGTAGAGGACATCTACAAACAAACCGAAGTACACAAATAGGGGGTGTGTATATCACTCAATAGGATTTCCACAATGACTTTCCAAAAGAATCCACTAGGAGAAGAACAAGTTATCACTTTTTATATAAAATAGATGAAGACAAGATAAAAAATTTATATCAAAACCAAAAGAAAATTTCATGGAAAAAATTATATAATTATTTTCAAACAATCTCATAGTATTTGGAATAATCATTCCAATTCCACGCCCCACACACATGTGAGGCATGCGACTATAAACCTCCCTATACACATGAGTGGTGATTCATCCTAGTATCGAGCCATCACATGGTGACCTAATTTTATCGTGGAACTTCCAAACATGATCTACCCCAAGTTTATTATTAATTTACGGTGGTCCTTCCTACCATTACCCATAATATATGAACAAGAACACACACTGACACCATTATTCCTAATTACTGATAAAAAATTTATTTAACCAAAATATAATCTTTCAAAACCCACCCTTTTGAAATCACATCAAACTGGGGTTTACCAAATAAATTTCCATAAGGTATTTCCAAATGGAATGAACATAGTTTAAAAAAGATCAATCCAACATGTTCTAGACTGATGGAGTGGGAGAGAATCCACCTACCATGATTACATTTTCATAAAGGATATTAAAAAATTCTACAAATCACCATCTTCCTTTCATTAATCTATAAATACCTAAGAAGATATCGTTAACATAAATCTAAAAACATATATTATGTCCTACCCACGAATCTAGGGTTCCAGGAGAAACAAATCAAGGTGATCCAAGATGAGAAAGGTGGGGGAGAACCAAAAATTTGATTCCACAAACAAACACTCAAATATTTGTTGACAACTGAGTTTAGACATAAAAAATCATCAGAAATTTTCTAGGGAATTCATAAAATTTGATAGGGGGAAGATAATTCCGAATGAGAAATATTACACCAGTTGGATGGGTAAAACTGGTTGGGCCTGATAGATTGACGACGTGAAGGGGTTTCACATTATGAATTCCTCAAGAGGCCACATAAACCAATTTTTTCCTTGAATTAGATTATTTTTCAATATAAATGGATTTGATGACCTAAATGATTTCCATGCCTTTCCTAGACTAGTAGAAAAATTCATGCTTTGATTTTTTTCACGACATCTGCTTTGAAAAATTCAAGACATGAAACCCTTTCATGACATGAATGTTTCTTACCGAAATATCTAGTAGTTGGACCTAAAAATCTCCTCATATTATACCAATTAACACTTCTAGTTAAACATTCCAACAACTTTAAACATAAAAAATCAAGCATAAAGATATTACATACCTCAAACTTGTTGAAATAGTGGGTACCCTAGACCCAAATATGTACTAATTTTGATTACTGTATCATGTGTATAGTTAGATATTCATGATGATATCTTTCCATTATAGTATATACTTTTCTTCATCCACTATAATAATGGTAATTTCCAAAGGTTAATTATCGTTTCAAGAGGTTGTAGCATATCCCAGGCTATAATGATAACCTTGAGATACAATGACATTGGTCTTAAATATATGTTCTATAGTCTAGATACATTTTACTGACTAGGCACAATATATGTCTGACTATCAGGTGCTGGGGACTCATAAGCATTGAGACATTATCTCATGAAGTTCACACTTGGTGATCTCTAGTAGTGAGATCATGTAGACAGACCCGTCAATAGGAACACCACATGTTTTGGGTGTCATTGGTTTTTCCTATCTATGGACATGTGTATTGGTCTCCTGACTTGAGACCATTACTAATGTATATCATTTAATTACTTACTTTAATGTAAGGTAAAAACCATGTAAGTAATGTCATTGTGAGGTAGTTTGTGTTGGTTTTGTCATTGGTGGTATGACGTTGGTTGAATGGTCAAGAAAGAATTTGTCGCTTCCAAGTTTAAAAAGTTGTATATCTCAGGCCTGGTTGATCAGGATGGTGCCGACTTCATAAGTCTTTAGCCAAAGCAGTAGAAAGGAGATTCCATTCGGATAGATCAACAAATAATAAAGCAAGATAAGGACGATGACACAAGAGTGCATCCTTCTTTATGAGATATTTAATGACAAAGAGATTTTAGTACACAGTCAGTGTTCATAGGTTGGTAGTCGTTGCAATGACTATCCTTATCTCTTTAGGGGCCATGACGGGTTGCTAGACCCTGCTCTTGGTCTGTGGATTTTATTCACTACTATTGAGATAAGGGCCTATAGGGTCACACACGATTGCGTATTCAAGAATCCGCCTTATTCAGTTGAATAGGTATATGGACATATTGGGCCCCGTCACGGGGTCCGAACGTTGTCCAAGTTGTCGATCACCCAAAGAATTAAATAAATTCATTAATATTCATGTTATGCATATTTAGGATTGAATTTATTTAATGTATTTACAAGTTTAGTAAATATGAGAAAATATTAATCGAACGAATATTATTTTAATATTCAAGGTTCGTTTAATATTAAGTGGGACAACGAGTCGAGTTAAATTGCTCAAATTTTATCATGTAATATTTTTCATATATATTAAAAGTTTGTGATAAAATAATAAATAATATTGGCACAGTTTAGTCCGTCGAAATTATTTATTTAGAGAACGTGGATATTAATGGGGGCCGAAGAACCCTAATGGGTATTTATCAACGTCTCTATAAATAAGAGAGGAGGCTCTCTCTCTTTGGTGTACATATCACTATTCATTCAGTTATGGAATGAAAAATTGAGAGCCTCTCTCTCCTCCCTCTTCTTAGAGAGAGAAGATGATGATCCAAGAGCTCAGATCAAGTTCTTCCTCACGCATCGTAAGATCAACGATGCGGTGATCATCGGGACGTCAAAGATATCATTGAATCGTCGCGCTAGCACCCAGAGTTCGACGATTGATATTCCAGTGAATTTTTGGAGCACGTGTGGATGATCTAGAGGGTTCCTGCTTTAGATCCTTCAAGCGACGATCACCATCGGCTAGCAGCAGTTGACCACACCATAGAATTTGAAATGGGTAAGTTTTCATTTTAATTTTATGATCTTAATAATCTACGTGAGATCCTAGGACTTCTCTTGGGCTCGGATCGTCGGCGATGAAATGTTTCGTCATCCTGTCGACGAAAATTTTAAAATCTCCGGCCCAACGGCTTCCACTGCACGCCCCGAAAACCTAACAGTGGTATCAGAGCAAGTTTCATAGATTTTCTGAGCCAAATAAAATTAATTTTCATAAAATTAACTAAAGGGTACAAAATAAGTCACAACAGTTTAAAACGCGTGCCGATCCGATTTCAAATGGCCAAGATATGGTCATTTAAAATTTTATGAAACGATCACGTTTTCGGTATGAACACAAGAATTAAAATTTCTAATATTATTATAATTATTATAATTAATATTATTATAATAATAAAATTATAATAATATAATTATAATAATATAATTATAATAATAATATATTTATGATATTATTATAATAATTTATTATTATTATATATATAAAGGCTAATTATATCTTTTAGAAAGATTTAATAAAAAAATATATAAAGGAAGACCCCAAAGGGGGTCACCCCGCGTGGAGAATCAAAAGCAAGACCGATGGGGTCTTGCTGCATCGTGCTGCAAATTAATAAAGGGGGGGGGCTGGACCGTTGAAAGATCAAAAGGGGGGGGGGGGGGGCGTGGGTCTTCCGCGTGGAAGAGAGCACAAAAAAAAGGTAACAACAGGGGGTTCGAGCAGACCCCCTTCCTCCTCCCACGAGGCGCTCTGCAGCGCCGCCGGGACTCTGCACCGGCGTGACCCCCTGCCCATGTGAGAGCCCCGACCACCCCTCTCCCTGCAGACCCATACGGTGCAGCGCCTGCAGCCAGCTTCTCCGTGCCGGTGCCACCGACCTCCTCCACACCCGTCGGACCAGGCATGTCAACTCCTCCTGCAGCAAACTGTTGTCGCCGATCTGGATGCACCAGACCATGCCCTCTCTTCGGCTAGGAGCCCCTGCACCTGGCTCCCTTGTGGGCTCAGCTAGCCGCCCCTCTCGGGCAGAACCAAGCGCAGAACATGCAGAGCCGCAGAGCAGGCCGCCGAGAACCGTCCATCCTGACTGTTGTACCTCCTCCTCACCCCTCCGCCGGCGCCGCACCCTCCGGTATGCAGCAGCCCACACTGGGCCCCGTCTCTCCTCCCCGTCCGGCCGTAGAGGCTACCACCTAGAAACCAAGAGTCTGCCGGCGAGCCCCTACTGAGACTCTCCCACACTGCCCTACCATCCTGGACCTCCGTCCAGAACCAGGGCAGCTCCTCCTCCTTGGAGCGGGTCCACACAGGTCGAGCCCGCCGGAAGCCAAGGCGCCGGCTAGCCAAGGCGCCAGCTTCCACCACTCTGGGCGCTGCCCTGCTACGCACCGTCCTGCTTCGGCCCAGCCTCGGCCTCGCCCTTCACCCCGCCGGTCTCCCACTTGGGCAGAAAAAAGAAGGTGCATCAAGCTCACCACCGTTGGCCTCCCACTCCTCTATGCGGCAGCTCTAGCGAAATTTGCGCACAAACCCACCTAGCACAAGCACAGGTAGTGCAGTCACGACTGGCCGCCTGCCTCGATTCCTCTCCGAGAGCACCTTGTCCAAGGTTACCCAGCCGCCGCCCAGTCCTCCTAGCGGGAAGGTAACCCCTCGGGTTAAGTTAAATCAATTAATATAATTAATTAATTTAATTAATTTAATTAATTAATTAAATTAATTAATATATTAATTGTAGTGAAATAAATTTTAATACTCGATTAGAATTAATTTAATTTGGATATTAAAATTAAATTAATTAAAGGACCATTAATTGATTAAATTATTTGAATTTAGTAAATCATTTAATTTAATTATATATCCCTCATACTTATTTATGCATTTTAATTTTTATTGTGCAATATATTATACCCGACTACTGGTCTTGAGCACTGGCCCCATATGCCTACATTTAAATTATTTATTTAATTATTTATTTTAAACAGCGTACGATGTGTGTAATTAATTAAATGACGGTCTCTGCATTGTATTTGTTTTCGGTTAAAATGTATAAGGGCTTGCGCACCCAGTTTACCTGATGTAAATTTATACCCAAGTTCCCCTCACCTGCGTACGAGTATCTTTGTATTTCACTCGAAGACGATGAGCGACGTCGACCCCGCTAAGACAAGGCAGAGCACGTTGATCAAGACGATACAAGACGTCATGCGGACCATGCGAAGACGAGGTGGTACTCCAAGACGTGATGTGGACTCCACCAAGACGAGGTGATGCTCCAAATGAGAAGTAGACGTACAACACAGGTTGAGATGCATCTAGTGTCATGTTTCGACATAAGTATGATGCCCCTTAAGTCATTTAGATGGTCAAGACCAGTCAGGTAGTAGTTTTACTTTATGCATTTATTTATTATTTAATACATTTTAGAAGAGAGGGAAAATATATAAAATGATAAATAATAAAATGAATAAAGAAGTGGTGTATGTTTTTCTATTAATGTTCAGTTGTGAGCGTGACAACATAAATGAATAAGATTAATAGAAATGGATTACATTTGTTGAGAGAAAAACATAAAACCCTCAAAGAAAATATTAAGTCACCAACAACCTTCCATCATTCAAGTTTAAACAAAACTGGGTGTTCGAGGTGCCGGTTCATGCCTCATCTGAGGGTGCCTCTTACTACTGGGGAGTTCTTATTTGTGTGGTGGGTCGACTTAACTAAAATTACAGCAAAGATATAGCCTTATCAAGTTTGTTGTAATTTTAGATGCAAGTGTTGAGTAAATCAGTAAATGATTTTTTGAAGATGGGACTCCACTCAACAGATCAAGGAACTGCGAACTAATGCGGTTGGCTAGTCAAAAGCCTACCTTGGACCCTCTGAGTAGTGGAATAGACCTAACTTGTAGACTATGAGGGAGGTTCAGGGATCCTTGCCACTAGAATACTCATGATTATTCTAATTCTAATACAGAGGGTTCCTAGAATTCAAAAAAATTAGTGGGAGACATTTAATGATTAAATAATCAGTAATGTCACATTAGGTAATCACGTAAAAGTACAATATGCTAAAGTATATTTGTAGATAATGGCTAGAAATACCATAATAAAACTGTGATGAACATTGGACGAAGTTAATGTCTAAACAAGCATGAAATTCCAAGTGTATTACATGCACTTTTGCACATTACTACCATAATTGAACTTCAAGGTGCTTGTGTCCCAACTTGTTAAGCCACCTTAAGAAGCGAGGCTGTAAAACTGCTTACAGGAGACTCATAAATCAAGAATATGATGGTTTTTTCATAATTATATCAGAAAATTATGATGTTAGTTGTGGTCGCTACATCAAGACATGGATAATGATCACATGTAGTCTCATCTCCAAGATCCTTTTAAGGAGAAAGAGAAGCAAGATTTGAATGTGATGGCCGCACTCGGTTTGTGTAAAGTGAAATATAGTTCACAATCTTTCATGTCATCCCATTTCTTTTACCTTTTATACCCAATTAATCTAGTTTCTTTTAATAAAATAAACGAACGGTATAGAGGAAGCGCTTCATTACCTTTAGGGTAACATTCTCCAAGTAATAAGAATATTGGAGATAACACCATCTTTTATTCTTATGGCGAATACATTGAATGACAAGGAGAAAAGACTTATGGAAAGTAACGCCAAAGACACATTTGTCATGTCCTTAAATGTCTAATGGTTGGTTATTTAACAGGAGGTTATTTGTATCACATAATTAAATGAATTCAGGGAAGTTTAAAAACTGAAATACATGAAGCAGGTACTCGCTTCTCGTTCAATTTATATTCATCAAATATATTAATCTTTCTAACATACTTCTTGGGTATTAAAATACAATATGATTTTCACATATATGTATTGAAATACAATAAACAAGTAAGTAGTGAAACATTACAAGAAGTAAAGTGTCTTATTCAAGAAGCTGTAAAAGTGTGATTCCTAAGTCAGCGGGGAGAAACACACAACTTCTAATTGCCAAGTGATTAATTCAAATTGAAAAAGTTGTCGAGTATAACCAAAACATTTATCTCACATTCCCTTTTGGTCATGATGAGACATTGTTCCACGTTTTGTAATGAATGTTGTTTTTGGTAACATACTTAACAAATATTTCACTGTTATTTGAATCAATGGAAATACATGATGAATATAAAATGTAAGACCTACCCAGTTGTGGAAACGTGATTATTTTTCAAGAAAAACTAAAAGCGGACGTCAACTATATACTCAATATGGTATTTAGGCTCAGAACAGCTAAACACATATGATATTATTGACACCCTTAGTTTAGAAAAATAAACCTTTAGAAATAAAGGTATGCCACAAATCTTTCCGAGGTTAGTTCAAAAGACAGTGTAAACTATTACAAAGAAAGAAAGAGGTAAAGATACTTCGTAAGTTTCCTTTATGTCATTAAGTAATAGTGAATTATAGGTTTGGTAAGAAGATATGAGTTGCTTCGGACCAGCAGACTGAAGAATATATTGACCAAGAAATCATCGATCCTGATAATGTAGCTTGGAGAAATTCCTAAATGCATGTTACCCTATCTGCTTCACCATATTGATGTTCATAAGGAGGATCGATGATGAGTCTTACATATTAACATTGATCAAAAAACATGTATCATGGAGAAATTCCTAAATTCATATGTTACACATCAAAGTTATGATGTATGTTGCATCAATGTTGCAACTTGCGAAAACTTCCATCATATTTCAAAATGTGATTTTCAAATAACAACATAAAACCATAACCAATATGCCAACTAAAATGACAAATGGATATCATACGAGTCATAGTATGATGGAAAATCCATTATGTCATAGGACGTGTTTAGATGAAAGTTGTTTGTTAGCATTTAAACAAACCTGCATCAAGATTAAACACATTGTGAATCTAAGGTAATTATCCTAACAGTTTCTTAAGATATTACCTAAATCCCTAAGATAGAAAATATATAGTCAATTATTAGACTACATTTCTATACAAGAGTTCACATCTCTATTAGAGATAGTGGGAGCTAAATTGACTTGGACTTAGTCAATACTCAAGATGCATAGTTGGTTGGCTTATGGAACAATTTCCACAAGTACATGTGGAATATGAATGTTCCAGAGACACATACTGTGTAGGAATAATAAAACCATGGTGATGGTTTTATATTCACCACGGTCGGTGATATATTATTAATTGAGAATAACAAATCCTACAAGTATGCAGTATAAGGTAAAGATATAAGATTGAAAAGATCTACTAAAATTCAAGAATGGATTCCATGTATCAAATTGCAAAGGGGGATAATAAATTGAATACTGTGGTGGGTATTCAAATGAAATGATACATGGATGTTACAAGTATGGTACCATAAGGCTCTATTGGTTATACCAAGTTGGTACATCTAAATCTATTAGAATTTTAATTGTCATAACTAAAATTCTAAGATCATCTTATTGTTCATTGGATGTCAAGATCATTTTTCGTTGAAGGTGTCTATATGACGCAACCAGAAAGAGATGATGACATCAAATGATGACAATAAGGGTTTAAAGTTACTGAAATCCAATTCCGGATTAAAGTAAGAAAAAAGATATTAGAGCATTCATTATAATTGAATCTTTGCATCATGTCTACCAAAGTTTAGTGGGAGCGCCAATGTTTTCAAAATGATATATGTTTGGAAACATATGGAAAAATAGATTTTGATCTTACAGTTAGATAAGATTAGGTTAAAAGAAGTTCTCTAATGATTGAATTCAAGTGGAAACCTAAGTTCTAGGGAACATGATCCATTGTGGTAGATCCAAAGGTTTCTTGGTCTTAGTCAATCATAAATATAGTGACATTGTATTGAAAAATACAAGTTGGAACAATTCAAGTTCAGAATTATTGCCTATGTCACATGGATTAATCTCTCCAGGTTAACATGTTCGAAGCATGTGTAGAGATTAAAGTTGTGAATTGATACCATATTCTTTAGCGATGGATCAATCACATATTCCATAATATGTACAATAATTGATATTTCCAAGATATAATTTATTATAGGCATATATCAATTATTTCCAGGAGAACTGCAAGTGATGCAGTCAGAACTGTCATCTTGTACTTCGGCAAGTATAAATGATGTGTACCTAGAATATGGAGAGGAAGGTATACTAGTTTTGGTGGGACACAAACTAGTAATCCTTATATCAATTTGATCTAGTATCGTAGTCAGGAAAACGAGATGAATGAGTCAAGCTCATAAAAGCTTGTGGTAGCCATACCTACAAATACCGAGTACGTTGCAGCTTTTAAGGCAGCTAAGAAGCAGTTATAAATCGCAAATATTTGTTCCAGTTCTTGTATTCGAACCTAGTGTGAAAGGTATTATAATAATTAGAATTATGATATTTTTACTAGCCAAGTTGTCAAGTTATGACAATGGAAAAAAGTAATATACTCGAAGATACATTATCTTGAGAAGTTTTACTCAAGTCGATGAGGTCACATATAGAAGATATGCCACGCGGTGAAAATGTGGCAGGCCCAGCAGTTAAAGCAATTACTCAGCAGAAGCATTGTATTTATCATGTGAGTAGATAACAAGTTTAGTTAGCAAGTTGGATCTAGTGCAAGTGGGAGTGTTGAAATAGTGGGTGCCCTAAACCCAACTATGTAGTACTTTTGATTACTATGTCATGTGTATAGTTAGATATGAATGATGACATCTTACCATTTTAGTGAAGAAGTTTCTGCGTCCACTATAATAACGGTAATTTCCAAAGGTTAATTATCGTGTCAAGAGGTTGTAGCAGATCCCAGGCTATAATGAGAACCTCGAGATATAGTGACATTGATCTTAAATATATGTTCTATAGTCTAGACACAACTTTCTGACTGGACACAGTAGATGTCTGACTATCAGGTGCTGGGGGCTCATAAGCACTGAGACTTCTTCTCCTGAAGTTCTCACTTGGTGATCTCTAGTAGTGAGATCATGAGGACAGACTCGTCAATAGGAACACCACATGTTTTGGATGTCATTGGTTGTTCCTATCTATGGACATGTGTATTGTCCTCCTTACATGATACCATTAACAATGTATATCATTTAATTGTGTACTTTAATGCAAGGCAAAAACAATGGAAGTAATGTCGTGGCGAGGTAGTTTGTGTTGGGTGCATCGTTGGTGGTATGATGTTGGTTGAATGGTCAAGAAAGAATTTGTTGCTTCCAAGTTTAAGAAGTTTTATATCTCAGGCTTGGTTGATCAGGATGGTGCCTCCTTCATAATTCATTGGCCAAAGCATTAGAAAGGCGGATCCATCTGGATAGATCAACAAATAATAAATCAAGATAAGGACGATGACACAAGAGTGCATCCTGCTTTATGAGATATTTAATGAAAAAGATATTTTAGTACACAGTCAGTGTTCGTAGGTTGGTAGTATTTGCAATGAATATCCTTATCTCTTTAGGGGCCATGACGGGTTGCTAGACCCCGCTCTTGGTCTGTGGATTTTATTCACTACTATTGAGATAAGGGCCTAGAGGGTCACACACGATAGCGTATTCAAGAATCTACCCTATTCAATTGAATAGGTATATGGACATAGTGGGCCCCGTCACGGGGTCCGAGCGTTTTCCAAGTTGTAGATCACCAAAAGAATTAAATAAATTCATTAATATTCAAGTTACAAATATTTGGGATTGAATTTATTTAATGTATTTACGAGTTTAGTAAATTTAAGAAAATATTAATCAAATGAATATTATTTTAATATTCAAGGTTCATTTAATATTAAGTGGGATAGCAAGTCGAGTTAAATGGATCAGATTTTATCACGTAATATATATTATATATATTACAAGTATGTGATAAAATAATAAATAATATTAGTTCTGTTTAGTCCGTCGAAATTATTTATTTAGAGAACGTTGATATTAACGGGGGCTGGGGAACCCTACCGAGTATTTATCAACATCTCAATAAATAAGAGAGGAGGATCTATCTCTTTGGTGTGCATATCACTATTCATTCATTTATGGAATGAAAAATTGAGAACCTATCTCTCCTCCTGCTTCCTAGAGAGAAAAGCTGATGATCCAAGATCTCAGATCAAGTTCTTCCTCACACATCGCAAGATCAATGATGCAGTGATCGTCGGGATGTCGAAGATATCATTGAATCGCCGCGCTAGAACTCGAAGTTCAAAAATTGACATTCCCGTGGATTTTTGGAGCATGTGTGGACGATCTAGAGGGATCCTGCTTTGGATCCAGAAAGTGATGATCACCATCGGCTAGCAACAGTTGACCACGCCTTCATATTTGAAACATGTATGTTTTCATTTTAATTTTGTGATCTTAATAATCTACTTGAGATCCTCGGACCTATCTGGGGCTCAGATCGTCGGTGAAGACATGTTTCGTCATCCCACTGACGAAAATTTTAAAATCCCCGGCCCACCGGCATCCGTTGCGCGCCCCGGAAACCTAACAAAACTAAGGGTGATACAGGAAATTTTTCCATGTAATACACCTCCACATCTATGTAAGATGACTTATCCTTACTTAGTTTAGAATGTATGGCTAGGGGTGTTTTCATTGATTTCACTTCACTCATTCCAAATAATTCCACCACCTTTCATATATAATATCCCAGAGCCAGGTACATTATACTAGAACTTTTTTCTAAGACAATTAACATCCCCAAAATATGTTTTTTAGATCAAGGTTCTTCATCTCAATGCTAATAAATAACTCATCCTTCAGTTCATCGATCATTTATTCCACATGAACTGATACATGAATGTATTCCACATAATGTAGAAGGATGGTTAAATTCCCATAATCAAACATCATTCGATAATAGGAATGTTCATCATTTATCCAGATGAACTTTTGTTCCAACATTAAATCATTGAACTTCTGATTACAATTCCATGGCACTTGATTAGGTCCATAAAGACTACACCTTAAATTTCACACAATATTCTAGTTCTGATGTTTTTTGAAACGCTTTGGGTTTTCCATAAATATTTATTCTTTTAAGACCCCATGAAGAAATTTCATCTTCTTGTCCATTTTATCTAGATAAAATCTATCAAAAGAAACATTTTTTTAAAACCTTTTGGATATTTGTGTGGTTTACTATTAGATGAAAAATATCAAAGATATTAAATCCTTCTATTTGTTGAAACCCTTATATCTAGCCTAATATTTTTTTATTCTTCCTACCATTTGTCTCATCCTTTAGTCTAAAAGACCACTTGTTTTGCATGTATTTCTTCATAACTGTTTTTCTAATCGACTTGATTGTTTTAAACACACAAAGTGAATCATGTTCATCCTTAATAGATAACTCCCACTAATTCCGATATTATAAAATCATTACCTTATCTAGACTCTTAGGCTCTCTATCATATATAATAATAAAAAATGAAAAATATTTTCATACCTTTAATCTTCATGCCTCTCCATAGTAGACCTCCATAATTTTATCTATAGTTGAGATCCTTTTGGTACTTCAAATTTGGGAGTATGACCTTTTAGTGATTTAGATTCTACTGTCCTTAAACTCTTTGACACTATAGGAAATAGAAAACCCATTAGAATATGAAATAATTTAGATCCTCCTATGGATGGTTTTTTGTTTCTAAAACTGTCATGCTTCTTAGATTTCCTAAAATGTTCATAACTTCTATGTTCTTATCTAGGTGAACCTATTATTTTGATGCTAATTTTTTCTCATCATAATTTTTTTCTTCTGATTTTTGATTTTTCCACAAAATCACATATTTTAATATTAAATTTTGACTCTTGAAAACCTTATAAAGACTATATTTCTAAAGTCAAAACCAAATTATTCATCTCCATAGACTATAAAGTAACATGATTGAGACCTAGCCTCTATCTTTCATCATCCTTGGAATAAACATGAACATAAGAGAGCCTACTAAGTACTCTGATGTGATTAAATTTTACCTTCCATTCATACTAATAATATTCCAATAGTTACTACCTAATTAGAGAGACTAAACTCCAATTGATTAAATAGGCAGTATTTTTCACTACTACCATCCAAAACACATTGGGGTGCCTTTTTTGAATCTGGATGATCCTATATTTATCCACAAGAGTATAGTTCAATATTTTCATAACCCCATATTATTTTGGGGTCTCTAGAATGATCTTATCAAACCAAATCCCCTTCCTCTAACAAAACCTTTAGAATCCCCTAATTCTATTCTCACCACCATTTTCCTACCATAATCACATAAAATTTATTTAATTATCGTTTTCCACCATGGCCCTATATTAGGAAAAAGTCCAAAACACCTCATAATTGAGATTTAGAAATTATAAAAACACTTTTTATTTGGAATAATTGATGAAGTTGATATAAAAAATAAGCCTCCATGAGAGTACACCAGAGCTGATATGTAAAACATCCATGAGAACCAACTCTGAATTTTGATGATTTGGTGTTTTAGCTTCTATATGGAAGGAAGCCTTATGCTAATTTCTAAAATCAAAATCTTCTCATATTCCAAAATTAATTCTTTCCTATTTTAGTATTCCATTTTAAGAAATGATATTCATCCCCTTGTCACTAAGATGTTCCCAATAGTAATGCCACAACTTAATGGAAGTTATTTATCTAAAATGTTTTTCACTTTTCAATCCTATTGTAATGTATAATGTTCCACCCCTAACTCCTTCTATAATAACCATGGATCTGTATGAAATTTTCATGATCAATCAAAAAAAAATATAAGATAATCCTACATCATCATGTTTCCCAATAGAAATAAGGTTTTTCAAGAGGTGTAAAATATGCCACACATACTTCAACTCCAGCGTGATTCCATTCCTTGTTCAGATTGATTCAATGTCCTTCCCCAAAATCTCAAGAGATTTTAATTCTAGAATATAAACTTTTATAAGTCTTCTAGAACTATTATTTATCATACTCTCCATCCAGGAAGTTGAGTGGAATGAATCTCAAGAGTCTATAACCCAATACCCGAATGATGTAGAAAAACTTAAGAGTAAACCATTCCTATATTCCAATACAGGGTTTTAGAACCCACTTACATAATTATAATTTCTATAATTCTTCATATGACCACTACAATCTTTCTTAATGTGGTTTTTCCTCCAACAATGACAACAAAAGGGAGAACCATCTACTGAACTACTTTTACCATGATTCCTCCCACCTTCCCCTTTCCAATGATTTTTTTATATTGAGGATCTTCCTATTCCTTCTATGTTATACATGTTTCTAGAAGATTTGTTGATACAATTATAATGAGTTTCTTAATTCAATATCATTTCATGAACTTTATTAAATAACACTTCATCCTTTCCACAAGATTTACTTACAACTTTCAACATCACATCCCATTATTGTGAGATAAAATATAGTAACAACAATTCCCAAACTGGATTTATTATGGTCCCATTCCCTAAATCCAAATGACCTTAAATCACATTGATTTTTTTAAGAGGTGGTGACTCAGTCAAAGACCAAGGCACAATTTATTGTTAAAAAAAGTAAGTGAGTTACAAAAGTCTGAAAGACGGAATCTTATTATAATCCTTATCATAAAAAGGGAGCGAATCATCAGGCAAATCATCCAGCCATGTAATATCCTGATTGACCCCCTTGTTGGCAAGAATACCAGCAACCATGTTTGCTTCACGGAACACATGTGTGGCAATATTGTTGATATCCATGAGTGAAGCAATACATTTCATCCATTGAGAGGTAAGCCGCCATGCAAGGTGCACCACCCCCTTCCAAATAGCTTGAACAACAGTGGTTGAATCGCATTCAATCCACAACTTGTTCCAACCCTTTTCTTTGGAAAAGTACACTACATCAATCACTCCCAACATTTCCTCTTCCAAAGCCGAGGCCGTACCACATCCACCGATGACACAGCCGAGGCATCTGCCAAGAAAGTCTCTAAAGATGGCACCACAACCTTCCGGACCCAGGTTTCCTCTAGAGGCGCCATCGACATTCACTTCGATCCATCTTGGAAGCGGAGCTTTCTAGAAGACCTCAAATCTGCGTTAAGGTTGCCTATAATATCTTTGAATCCGAAGATGGTGAAGGATCTCAAAATCTCCAACAGAGTAGTCACAATGATCTTTCTGAAGAGAGGCAGCATCCTTGATGGCAATGAGAATACACGTTTTACCTACATTGAGACCGAATGAGAAATTATTATTAATAAAATTATTTCTATCATACCAAATCACATGCAGGATTTCCACCACCATAGTCAGAAAAAGATTCTGGATTTGCTTAGAAGAATTCCAATTAGCACAGTGCTGTAGTTGGGAGCTGATAGTAGCAGGAAGTGACTATCTGCAACAAAAAATGTCAAGAGTGTAATTCCAAAGAGTTGCAGCTGTAGCACAAGACAAGAACAAATGATTAGCATCCTCACGGTGTTGATGGCACAGATGACATCTAGAGAAAAGAGGAATCCCAATGGATTGAAGGAACATATCGGTGGGGACCCTATTATGGGAAACACACCAAATAAGAGTAAGTCTTGAGGTCTTGATCCAAGGTTTGTTAAAATATTCAACCAAACAAAATTAGAAACAAAATTGCTGAAATTGTTTTTGTAGAAACTTTTGGAATCAAAGACACCATTAATTAAATCACATTGATTTTTTTAATATGATTTTCTATAAAACTTCATTTATATATTCTCAGGCCGAATAGTCTCGTTATCAGTAACAACTTATTCATTTTCATGGGATTCTCAAACATGTTACCTAGGTTATTCATAAGTTTTGATTATGTTTTCCCTTATCAGATTTTGTACACCATTTTATAGTCAATTTACAATAAAATAAGTATGATTGATTTCTTATTTAAACCCACTCATTACTCCCTTCTCTTCACATCTAGTTTAGCTCTAGTTAACGTGTCATGAACTAGCCCGAGTCGTCCATTCATTGGGTGCATAAGACAGTTTTTCAAATGTCCTGATGGGAATTCCTTATCCCTATAGGCTAGATAAAAAGGGATATAAAATTATATAAATCGAATAGTAATATTTTTTCCCTAAAAACAAGGAAAATAAGAAACATAAAACTAATAAAAAAATTATATGGCTCATCTATATCTTGGACATCTATGTTAAATCATATATACCGAAATACACTATAAATAAGTAAAGAAAAGTAAAAAAATAGTCCTTATACTCACCCTAGTCTCTCTTCACTGTATATAAAAAGACACAAAGCCGCCTCTAGATAACTTTTCTTCGACCACTAGAAAATATCAATACCCTCCATTCATAGAAATCAGTAAAATACTAATTTTAAAATTCCAAAAAATATAACTAAAAATAAAAATTTTCAAACCTCGGTTAATCAACACTCTAAATAGTGGGAAAATACGGAATAAAATTTTGAAATTGAAAATTATAGATAGGCGTGAACTAAAAATCAGTAGACATGGAATAGAGAAACCATACCATAGGTATAATATTTAAAATAAAGATTTATTTATTTTAAGTTTGAACTATATTATTTAAATATAGGTTTAAGTTAAAAACATATAAGGAATTTTTTTTCCAAAACCATTCTCTAAACTATCCTTTTATTTTATTTAAATTCAAAAAACAACTTAGAAAACATTTGACATGCCTAAACCCAATTTTATACTTATTTCAAAATAATCTTTAAAATAATTTAAAACGGTATTAAAAAAATAAATAACAGATACATCCTGAATAGGAATAGAAAAATAGAAATCCACAATGTTGTAGGACCCTAGATCACCCTAGGAAGGGAGGGGTGAATCATGATGCTAAATATTTCTTTTAAAACAATAGATCTTATTCCCATATTGGTAGGAACTTAATAAACCTATCTGACGAAATTGTATAGTAATTAAACATTCACATGTAGAGAGACAACACACAAATTTTACTTGGTTCACCTCTGAGGGATAGTCCATAGAGTATACACCGACAATGTTTCTATCATACCAAAATCCACTAATATTCACTAATTATGGAATACAGAAGTCCATAAATAGTCACTCTATTATAAGAACATTACCATTACATGAGTTTTGGGACAACACACTGCCTCCCTTAAAACACTTCCTACAACTCCCCCTAGGTCACTAATTTTGGTGAAGTCTTACTCAGTTTAACGACTTGATGTTCACCTCATTATATTGAAATTTATGTCTTTTTTCCATGGCTAGAACGAGACCCTTATTGCATTAATGTCTTGAGTTGATCCCCTTGAAATCATTGTTCACTGAAACAAGATGTTCAACACTACTATTCATGAACATCTCAGCCTTTGTGAAACCTCCATTAAGTTTCAAATAAATTCCAACCTTCAAAATCCCACACACATTCATGAAGATCACATCCTTCTTGAAGCTTATAGCCTTTGTAGAACAAATTTCCTTCACAAAACTCACTACCTTCATAGAACAAACTTCCTTCATGAATCTCACTGTCTTCACAGAACAAAATACCTTCACAAATCTTGCCGCCATCGTAGAAAATTAAGTCTTATTCAAACTCTTAGTCTTTGAAAAATTCTTATAACTCAAAATAATTTTAATTGGTAAAGAGTTAACCAATATTTTCCTGATGCTCAAGATCACATAGAATTCAAATTTGTGAAGATACCAGCCTTCCTAAAATTAGTGTGATTATTTTGTTTCGCTAATTATTTTCATTTCAAATGAATTTGGGGTAGCTGCCTATTTATAGGCCCAACCTTTCATGAAGATCCCACTCCTTCAGATGGATTTTCCTAAACCACCAAAAATATGTTTGTGAATATCTAATATTCGCGAATCACTATATAAATTTAAGCCATTCGTGAAGCTTCTCATAGATTCATAGAATCATCATCATGTCATCGCCCATTCGAGAAGTGTTTCATAACCATGTAGAATTTCTATCACACCATCATGAATTCAAGAAGATCATTCATGATGCTCCATATCATTGCGTATCATAGACATCATGAAACCCAATATTCATGAAACCCAAAAATTTAACATATTTGATATGTGATAATATTAGAAAACCACATTTTCTAAAGCATGCTCCTTTATCTTGATTCTGAGCCCAATTTTTATTGAAACACTTGGAAAAGACACCACATTCAAACCTATAGTCATATTAAACTTTAGGATCACTTGCCTTGAAAACTCTTTGATCAACCTAGCGTGCATTATAAACAAACACCAACTAGATTTCATTTCTAACTATGAATGGAATTTGTTCCAACAATACCCCCTTTGTATTTATTGGTAATCTGTAGATAAATTCAATAATGTAGCAGCCTCAAACATGAACATGATATATGTGAAATAAAGTGTTTATTTTAAATTAAAAAGGTTCCTAACACATAGAATATCATATATGATATGGAAATAATAGCTTATTTATTTAATATTCCTCTTGAAAAAAAATAAATGTTATTTTTGAACACAAAAACTTTTTTGTTTCTAATAAATATATTATGAAAAGAATATAGCGAATAAGAGGCTATTGGGATAATTTTTGGACATAGAGATGTTTCAAATTAATAGATAAAGGATAACACCAATCATAATTACAAGTGTTTTCCACTTAATATCCTCAAATGTTTAAGATATGTGATGGAAAATAAAAATATAAAGTGTTACATTTAGTTACTTATTAGATGATGGATAAAATTATTATACAAGAATAAGATTAAATTGTTTTTCATTCAATATTATAAATTGTTTTATGATGTGTGGTGATAAAGAAAAATTTAAAGAGTTACATTTAATTTTCATGAAAATTGAAAGACACTATTTCTTGAAGGATTGTACCAATAAAATTGAAAAATTGAAATAAACTTTATATCCAAAGAGTTTTAGGATATTACTTTAATAAGAAATGTAAAGAGTTTCATTAGTTTCCATAACAATTGTTATAAATTTATCCTAAAAGAGTTTAGGGTGTGGTGGTAAATTGAAATTTAATAGTTACATTTAATTACTAAATTAAAGTGATTGTCACTTTATCCTAAAAGAGTTTAGGAGGACTCATAAACAATAATGTAATTAATTACATTATTTCATGAAAAATATTGATGAAATAGGATTCTAAAGATTATGAGGATGATGATGATGAACATAAAAATATTTTCATGTAGGAAAAAAGGTTAAATTCATAACATTTTATGTAATGAATTTTAGTAATTTTGATATATTCAAGAATTGGAATAGTGATGAATATGATTTCAAAATATCACAATTATTAAAACTAGATTACTTAAAAGATGTTTCTAACTAAAGAGTTTAGTGAGTTATAAATCCTGATAAGGGAATAAACATGGAAAAACATGAATAAAGTATTACATGTTATACAATAGGAATACTAATGGGGGATAAAATGGGTGTTAATCATAAAAATGAACAATTAGGCATGATACTGAATTCTAACACAAAGGCAGCATGGGAAATGTGGAAACTACATAAATCATGGAATCATAAACATAGGTTAATGATAAATGACATGAAATCATGATGTAAAAAGTCCCATGATGGATTAGGTTCACTCTCTAATCCCTTGAATAATGTATCATGAGACTAAAATGATACCCAATTCATTAGAGTTCTATATAATTTTGGGTGAACCCATTCCTTTCATTTCATATACACACATAAGTGTGCCACATAAAACATTAAAAGTAGAATCATTTATCATAAAATTTTATTCAAATATTAAATAATTTGGAATAAATAAATTTAAGTACATAATTAAATAATTATAAGTGTATAACAGTTAACACCAATGATTGGAAATGGGTATGGGTATTCAACACAAAATTGTTTTGGCATAGAAAATCATGGTGAAATTTTAGAATCATAACGGGGGAATATAAATGTTAATGGGAGGTATTAAAGATATTTAAATTGGTATATAAACATTTATAAATCAAATGGAAAGTATGGGAGATATGGAAGAACATATTACAACATGAAAAAATGGAAGTTAAGTGGAATAATAGAAAAGAGGTGGTTGAATTAAAAGAATAGAGGGAGATCCCTTACTAAAATTAGGCATAGAAAAGACTTAGTTAAATGATATAATGATAGGGTATAAATGGAATATAATAAATATAAAATTTATTTTAATGTATATGGATCATTATAAGGACGTGAAAAATAACCAATTTAGATTGAAAATGCTACTTACAAATAAGGTTCTTGAATGGAAATGAGGAGAGTGTAATCTCTTACTAAAGTTTGGAATGGTAATGGGTGTACATAAAGGTTCATGGGAGACATTAATGAGAGTAAATTGGTTATTTAGTAATTTATATATAAAATTTATATTATTGGGGATATGGAATTAAAAATCAGAATATGAAAAAATATAAATTATGAGGAATAACATGAAATAGGTGCTTGAATAAAAAGATGAGAGGGAGTTTCCTTGCCTTGAGAGTTGGATTCCAAAAGCTTGGTCTTGAGAGATTGGGAGAACAATGAGAATACAATATATATGGTAATAAGGATTAAGGACATGGTCAAAGGTTTTTTAGTGACGAGAAATGGGGGCTTGGGTGGGTTTATATAGGAAAAGAGAGGGGAGTTCATTATTATTTCTCAAACTTTGGTTTTAGACTCTATATAAAAATATAACCAAAACCAAAATCCTTAACATTGTTTTTTTGCATGGATTCTTCAAAATAGGGGTGGTTTTAGTTATTTTTAAAGTACAAGGTCTTAACTTACTAAGATATTACACTTTTTAAAGTGGAAATGAGTTATGTCTTTAAAGAAATGATTTTAAAACCTTAAAATATATTAAAGGTTTTGGAAGATTCATAAAGAATTTATAAATTTTTTAAAATAAACATAAAATAAAATTATTTTAAATGGGAAACATATATTTGGTCTTTTATATCATTTATTGTATTTATTACATCAATTTTGGGTAATTAGGATGTCATAATACACATAATATATTTATACCATATTTAATTTTTACTTGAAAATTTGACTGTCTTAGAAAATTATGAAAAATTCAACATTGGATAATTTCAATGTTTTGATTCCAAAAAAAATATTTATTTTAACCAAAAATTTAACATTGTATAATTTCATTGTTTTGGAGACCTCAGTGCATGTCATAGAACCAAGACCACATAATCATAAGTAACCTTTTTCAGAATGATTTTAGATGTCTCTCTCAATTAGAGGATCCTCATGTATCAGGATGGGTCACCCCAAGATGAAGAAAGATTCTTCTTCTGAGGATGAATCGATCATAATGTATTATTATCAATTGGTTTCTTAACACAATCTAATAAGTATATCAATAATCTCACCCACATATATCAAATATGACATTTTCCTTTCTCTCATGTATCATGGAAGCATGTGTTTATTCCTTAGGTGATCTATACCCAGTATATATCTCTTAGGCGGTACATTATCATACATATAACCCTCAAGTGGTATGCAAACATTCACTTGGACCTCAAGAACCAACAAAAACAATTAGTATTAACATGGTAAAAACTCAAAATTTTATGAAACATCCCACCCCCAGGCATCAATCATAGTAGAGTCATGACAAACAAATACTAAAAAAGAAATTTACATGACCAATAACCAAGAATACTAGACATATCATCATAATCCATGATGGTTAATTCATCTAATTAACATATTTTTACCTATTTACAATCCATAGAGCCAGATTCCCAATTATCATAATAATTGGAACTAATTTTGTCCATTTATCATTTTTCCCAAAATTGGTTGACATGAAAACTAACTTATTTTAGTATATGTGATTCTATTCCAAGTGATCACCTAAATTTCTATGTTATTCCATGGTGGTAAACATAACTAGTTATTAATTAACAAGGAAAGAATAAAATTACACCTTGTTATCAATTGTCATGAAAATTATCATTATTACCACTTTACATATCATTTATGCACAAATACCATTACACAAATCATCATATCCATTTTTCATTAGGACTTTATACTAATTCCTGATTACACTTCGAAATACCTCTTTTAATTCAAGTTATTTATTTTCATGCGAATCAACACAATTACCAGAACCAACATCCATTTAATCATGGGGCTCTAGGTTTATCCTTCTTAGAATCCAACCTAGTGTCAGGGGTTGGTACACCCATTAGTTGGCCACAAGTCCATGTCATGACACCAAGGTCTTGATGGGGGCCATAAGAGGTCTGAACATATGAATTTTCATCTAGGAAGTGGTTACCAATTTCATTTGGTCGCATGCATGATGTTCTGATGCGGCCACATATATTGAATATACTATAAAAAAAATTGAAAAGATAGTTGTTCTAGACCAATTACCTTTTACCATGGCTTTTCCACTTTGACGAAAATAGACAACATCATCTACCAAGGCCCTCCAAGATCATCCAACCTCTTCCTTGAACAACATGACACGTTTTAATGATTCGATCCCCTAATACAAGCCAATAAATAACAATTAATTAATATATAAATTTATAATTAATTAATTAATTAATTAAAAACATGAAATATTTTCGGTTAAAGATTAAAGCATTTCATTGTGCCCAAACAATTGAAAACATGGTTTGTTCTACTCCTGATGCATCCCTAGATTTATGCTACATGAAAACCCTAATTAATTTTACTAAAAAAATAGCCGATAGAGTTAATTTAAGACAAAAACCTATTTGGAAAATCCAAATGGATACATACCTCAATAAATTGATGCACGAATGAAAAGGGAATTCATCTTGTGAACTCCTATTTCTATTCTTCATGTAATCTCTAACAAAAACCATTGATTTCTCCATACGTATATGAAATCAGAATTTTAACTAAAACAATGTTGTCCATATTGAGAAATAATAAGGGAGAAAAAATGTAGAAGGATGAAGACCATACCCATCGATGATGTCAAGTCACACCCATGATCACCAAGAGTAGTTTAGAATCTAGGAAAAGAAGTTTCAGTTGAGCCCCCCTTTGTGTGTCCCATTTCTTCGGATGAATCAAGTGGCTGGGCCCCCTACTAAAAAAACAAGAAGTTTAGAAAAATATAATGATGTGAAACATGGTTTCACATCGTAAATTTTTGGGTTATCCCCTGAAAACTCTTTTTACATCTTAAAAATTTGAGTCCGCACCCCACAAACCTTTTTTCATCGTAAATTCCATATTTATGATGTAAATTGGTTTCTATGACCATTTTATAGTATGGGCTACCTGTTCCTCCTCTAGTGCTTGCTCGAACTCTCAGTACTTCCACTGGAATTTAAAACACATCAAAAAACATCACATTTGGACATTCAAACCTTCAAAATCTCGTTTCGATTTCTAGATTTCAAAATGGACCATCTTCTAATGAAGAAAAATTCCGACACTTACTAAAATTGTCAACCGTCCGAACATGGGTTCTTACATTATTATTATGAAATAACACATGACATTTCTTTCCAAGAACAAGGAGTGTTGAGAAAATAACATAGTTTAGTATTGATAATGTTATTTTATTTTTTCAATATCAAATTAAAATAATATAAAAACACGTATTGGAAATAACTTTAGCACTCAAAACTCATTCAAAATTTGAAATTGGAAACTTACTACACAAAGATTCAGACTAAGGTGTAGGATATCCATTTAGAGCACCATGACATGAAACATAGATATGGGGATGCTATTTATTTCATTAGAGTAGAAAATAGGGAATGTGTAGGAACCTTTAAAGGAGAATGTGAGACCATTAAATAGAGGTCAGAAATTTTTCCTCTTGACTTTCTTATTCATTAATATAATTTCTTATAATTCATTTGATTCTATACCATTATCTTTGAGATAATATAAATTAAAATTATGATTACTCTTTGTTCCATTCCATTTTTTGCATGATTAGGAGGATGATCTAGGCAATTGATGAAATCTAGTATGAGATACTACTCCACTATCCCTTCATGTTTTGGAGATTTGGTCTCAGAATTTTCTCTTTTCATCTATCTAGTTTTGTTAGCCTGAAAATGGTTTCCACACATCGATCATAGCTCAATAATATCCCACTTGGAAATCATATTTCTTAGCTCCAAAACTGATCCCCCTTTAACTTTGGAAAAGCACCAATTTTTCTCTAAACTTCTACAGAGCAACAACATGGTTTCCCACAACATATTTCAGTCATCCTAGTCTGATTGAGGAACCTCATCATCTCAAGATATCTTAAGTAACCACATTCATAAACATTTATATTGGATTTATAGCTCCTTAAATCTTCTATAAGTCTTCCCCCCGTTCCTCTAATATCTTCTAGATAAACTGAAACTTCAAGTTAATATGCTTTATTTGAGAATGAAAAGTTGGATTATTGGATAAGTGAGTTGCACTTTATGATAAAAAAAGATATTGTCATCACTTTTACTCCTTCCATGATCCTCTAATAAACCCTTCAGATAAATACACTCTTTTATTACATTTATCAATGAAATATAATTGGATTCTATTGTTGAGAGAGTAACAATTGATTGATGTTTTGGATGTCCAACTCATTATTGTTCTACCAAATGTAGACACATATTTGGGTGTGATATTCCGTGAGTTAGAATCTTCCCCACTATTTTAATATGCAATTCCATACAAAGGATCATCCTTTATGATGTAATGTTACAGGCTTCTAAAACCCTTCAAGTACCAAATAATCCATTTCACTGCCTCTGAGTGTTCCCTTTCTAAGTTCTTCATTTATCTCATGATGATTCCCACTACTCATGTAATGTCAGCGTGAGTACAAACCATGACATACATAAACCTTATGAAAACTCATGTATAGGGTAATATAACACCCACCCCTCCTCATTGGCTTGAGAAGAGGAAAACTTATATAGGCCTTAGGTGATATCCCCAAGACACTAAAGGTTGGAAATAAATGCTAATGGATTAAGAGAATATTCAGGAATGATTTTACCTAAGAAACCACACAACCTGTCAAGAAAGATACCACAACCAAGAAAAACTATATGATTTATGAATAATCACCTAACCCAATAAAATCCCCTTACATGAACTAAAATATGAGTACAACAGAAAATAAATAAATTTGAAAGGCTAAGAACTATTGTAAATATCATCTATACCAATGGTTTTGGGGAAACCGTTGGTACAGTTCACTAATTTGGATCCATACCAACGGTTTGGAAAAAACTGTTGGTATAGGTCACTTATATGGACCTATACCAACGGTTTTTCCAAAACGTTAGTATCGGGTCTCTATAATGGTCCTATACCAATGGTTTGGTATAGGTCCCCCATACCAATGGTTTGTCCAAAACTGTTGGTATATGCCCCAAAATCAAAGAACCTATACCAACGGTTATCAAAACCATTGGTATAGGTCTATACCAATAGTTTTGGGAACCCTTGGTATAGGTACATGTATTTTTAATGGAATCTTCTTATAGAGGACATTAAATAAATCAAAATTTAAAATACTTATGATAATACATATATATATTTATGAAATTTTGTTCAAATAAGTTAGTTAGGTTAGTGGTTAGGTCATTCAATCAAAAACAAGAGGTGCTGTGATCAAAACCAATTGAATGATTATTTTTTAAATTACATATACCAATGGTTTTATGGAGCCGTGGGTATGGATTTTCATATTACTTATACCAACGGTTTTCATAACTGTTGGTATAGGTCTATACCAATGGTTTCCCCAGAACCATTGGTATAGATCTATCCCCATGGCTTACTTGGAAACAGTTCTCCAAATTATTGGTATAGGCTATACCAATGATTTGGAGGCCTATAACAATGGTTCCAAACCATTGGAATTTGGTATTTTTCCAGTAGTGAGGAGTCCAAATAGAAATATATTGACACCAATGTGGTACCATCCAGAACCACCATGCCGACACTTCCCAACTTCATCTTCAACAATCAAACCATGATGTTAAGGATCACCACTAAAAAAGTATGAGACATGACCCCTCCTTGCATCTCAGTTGATGAAATATGATAACACACCAAAGTTCCGAAGTAGGGGGTGAGTATATCACTTAGTAGGATTTCCATAATGACTTCCCAACACACACCTCTAAGAAAAGAAAAAGCTATCACATTCTATATAAAACTGAAATGAGCAGATAAAGAGTTTATATCAAAACCATATAAAACTTTCATGGAAAACATTAAATAGACCTTTTCAATTTTTTTTTATTATTTGGACAATTCATTCTAATTCCACACCCATGAAAAAACATGATACATGCAACCATGGACCTCCATATAATTGTGATTGGTGAGTCGCCATGTCAACAAGCTATCACTTGGTGACCCAATTTGAATGTGGTACTTCTGACAATGATCCATCCCAAGTTTATCTTTAATTGATAGTGGTACTTCCAACCATTAACCATCCCAAATGAAAATGAACACACACCAACACCATTATTCTAAATTTCCAATAAAATGTTAATTTAACTAAAATATCATCTTTCAAAACCCACACTTTTAAAATCACATAAAATGAGGGTTGTCCAAATAAATTTCCACAATAAATTTTTAAAAATCATCAACATTGTTTAGAGAAGATCAAGACAAAAAGTTCCAGAATGGTATAGTGGGAGAGATGCCACCTACCTCAATTATATTTGCCCAATGGATCTTAAGAAATTCTAAAGATCAACCTCTTACTTCAATTCCTCTATCAAAACCCATGAAGATCTCATTACCAAAAATTCAAACCCAAGTCCCGGTCTTACCCACTAATCTAGGTTTTCAAGAAAAAAAATCAAGGAGATCCTAGATGATAAAAGAGGGGACACTAACCATTGGTTCCACAAAAAGCATTCAAATATTAATATTTAATAATGTTTGGAAGTCAAAAATCACTAGAAATTGCCCAGGGAATCATTGGATGTTAAGAGGGAGAAGATAATTTTTAGTGAGAAATATTACAACCACATGATGGGTAAAACGAGATGGGCCTAAAAGACTCACAATATGAAAGGGTTTCACACTGTGAAATCCTCAAGAGTCCACCTACACTAATATTTGTGTCACCTTAGATTATTTTTCATGAGTAATTAATTTCAAAATGTGAATGGTTTTCACATCTTACAAGGACTAAGTGAAATTGTAACACCCCAATATTTCATAGTAAGTTATTTTCATTAAAGTAATTTAATAGTATGCACTACATGCAACACTGAGTTCGAGCGCACCACGAATTACCAAACTAGCCCTTCAAAAAACATGTATGAATAGTATTAACTGAATTTTGAATTTTATAAACTCCATATAATTTTAACATACATATTATATGTTTCTTAGACATAATATGAGAACAAATTCAATTTTTTAGATAAAAGATGTATTTTTCAAAAAATAAACTTTTACCACCTTTTGATGGTGAACCCTTTTTAAATACAATATTTGACACTTTTATATATTAAATTTGAAAAAATACACTTCTTATTTATAATATGGACATAAAAATTTATTTTGGATAAATTTTCGGTGCTTTTCTGATAACTTTGATATTTAGATGAATAGTGAAAAATACTAAATTTTAATTGAAATTTTTTTTAATCAAAATAATATACAGTGTTAAATTATAAATATGAATGGTTTTGAAGTATAATTTGATTATATTTTTTATAATTTAATCCAATGTTGGTCATTGGAAGTAATTTTACATTTAAATTGGATATAAACATAGATCAATCTTTTGATAGTTTTTTCTTCTCAAAAACCCGCTTTCTGGTTTTGACCAATAGAATATTTTTTAAATTAATTAATACAAATTATATGTTTTTAATTTGGTAAAATAAAAATAATTTTTGAATTTGGAATATCAAAATTATCTTTGGGTGAATTTTTGATATTTTTCTAAAAACATTCAATTTTTGATGAATAGTAAAAACACTACAATATTGTTAAAAGCCGAATTTTTATTTAAATAATTATTTCAAATTTAAATTTATTTTAAAGTAAAAATAGAAACATAATACCTATATTAGTCCAATTTAATTCATTATAGTAATTTTATAATAAGATTAGATATATAAAATTTTATTGAACTTTTTACTGTCTTTTACCCACTTTCTAGGCACATTTACAAATTTACATAAAACATAATTTTACTGCTTCTGTGAATTGAATTTCAAAAATCTAAGAGACAGAGTTGAAATCAGTAAGTAAAATTTGGTTCAGTAGCATAAAAATGTTTTTTTGGTGAATAGTAACTTTTGAATTTTTTTTACTATGGTTAAAAGTAAATAGGGTAATTAAAGGTAAATATGATATTATAATTATCCTAAAACATGTCCTAATTTTATTGGATAAGTGTATTTAGACCAAAATCAACCTTAGGAAGAAAATATGATCCTTTTTTATCCACCTGGATTAGATTAGGACATTTATTATATTTTTATTTAAAGAAGTGTTAAAAGTGTTTTATTCAAATTTTAATAACTAAAACATATTAATATACTGTTATACAAAAGATAAATTCTACTAAAAATATTCAATAGAAATTTAAAATGATCTCCTACATCATGGTATTTTTTTTGTAATTTTTGGACATTAAATAATTGAATTTATTTTTGTCACAATGATGACGTAGTAACTACCTTATTTATGAAAGACTAGAATAATTGATGTTATAAATATTAAAATAAATGAAATTGAAACTTTTGATGCCATAAAAAAAATTTATAGGTAAATATGACATTTTATAGTTGATTCAAAATATTTTGTTCAATGAACTCAGATTGGTATGACTTTCACGAAAACCAAATACTAAATAGTGTCAAAATTGACATAAATCAGATTTTAAAACAAATAATATTTTATTAAAATATATAATAGTCCTAAAAATATAAGGTTTGGCTAAAATACTTATATAATGATATATATTTAATTAATGAACCACTATAGATTATCTTGTCATTTTAATATAATTTTATTAACCATGTATTATAATAATACAAGAAGACATGGTAAAAGTTGAACTATTTAACTAAGAGTTAAATATAAAAGATAAGGTTAATATGGTGACCTAAACATGTCTAAAAACTGTTTATTGATATTTTTTAGACCCATACCCACCTTATACTATAAATAAATCTATTTAGAGATATTATAAACAGAGAATTATTTTATAAAAAACAATATTTCAAGCTCTTCCTAAACCACCCTTCACCACTCTTATGAAAGGGTACTTTCCTTTATCTTAATTTCACACCACAAAATCATTTTGGATCGGCCAAAAACTACTCCAATATCCTTCCAACTACCATAACTTAAAACTATATTCCTTAATTTGATCATGAATCCAACCTAAGGAGCCCTTTTGTTCAAATCAAAAGGAGGAACCCGAAGAAGAGGTAATTACTTCATCACCTCTTTCAAAGTTCTTTTCTTCTTCCACTTCACATTTATTCGTTTTTTCCATACTAAAATAATAAATCCAATACATTCTACATACATATATGTTATTATAAATATTTGACAACCATATTAATTATTCTATCCATCATATGAATGACAAAGTCACCATACGTGTGCACGTACGACTTACCGTCGCCACGTCGGGGCGTAGTTTGTTATTCAACACATCATTATTTGGATGAGTATAATAATGAGTATAATGGATTTAAATAATAAATATAACATTATAATGATTTTTTATATAAAATATACCATCAAATTACATATTATTTCACCACTAATAGAATGATATTGTCGCTCGTGGGTACGTATGGATTACCGTCTCCACGACGCGATGAGATTTTGTTTCCCATCGTAACCATTCAAGAATAATTTTCATTTGATGATGAAAAATAATTTTTAAGAACATAATATAATTCTGTATATGAATCAAATACATCCTATCCATAACAAACATGACTTACGTAACAAAAGATATAATGGAAAACGAATCAGTTAACACCCAAAACAATGATACTACTGAAACATTATTAACAATGAAATATTAGTGATTCATATATGATATCATATTTATGTATATAGTAATTGTATAATTTAATAAAAATTATTTAACCATTATACATGAGGTTATACTTACCCTCAACTAAAGTAAATTATATGGTAAGGGGTTTTCATCTGCCTTTTATTCTCGTGAGATTCGTGCAATATTTTCCACTATTTTTAAATGTTTGGTTTATGTACTACCCATGATTGTATTGTTGGTGTAAAATAATTTCATTTATGGGTATTTACATCTTAATTGTACGAAACTTCTTTCGTGGGGTGTATTTTTCTTAAGTTACCAAATCGGTAAGGGAATTTCAAATTTCAATTTCCACTCATTGGGTTTTACGCATACTTAATTGATTATTTTACTCCTAGATTTTGTGTGGAATCACTATTTAATTATTTTGTAGTAATTTACACTCCCATTTTTGTGGATATACTTTTGATACACATAATCAATCCATTTATAAATTCACAAGTCATTTATATGAACTTGATAAGGGTAATCTTAACTCAATTTCAATTCATTGAGTTAAACCTCCAAGTCATTGGTTTTGTTTTTACAAGAATATGTTTTAATTTCCTATAATTAATTTACACGGAATATACAATAATATTTAGTATATATATAATTTTCAAACATAATTATTTCATTTATTGATCCCTAATCTAAAGATATGGTCTTTATAAGGGATTTCATCTAAATTTACACTCCATTGAGACTTCTTTGTTTTTATGCGCCAATTCAATTTTATGTGGTGTATATACTATAATTAGACATATTATATCATGAATCCATTTTTTATCATGATATTATATAGTTTTGATTATTTTATTCCTCAATTATTTGTATTCAAGCATCCTTCATTTGGTTAGGAAATCTTTAACTAAAATATCGTTTTAAAGATTTATTCTTATAAATCTTTCTCATTAATGTTCATGTTTTAAAAATGTTTTAAGGATTTATTTATATGGACGTGAATTTTTTGAAACTAAAATTCCTTTAAAAAGTTTCAAAGTGGTATAGGATACTTTGATTCAAAAATCTATTTTAAATGACTTCTTTGATAAATAAGGCAACTTTTAAATGATTTCAAGAAAAAGAGGATATTTCACTCAAATAGTTTTACTAATTATTTTCCTCTATGTCAATATACTTCATTGTATTTAATTATTGATTGAGGTTGATTTATTATAATAAAATATTCCACATTGTATTTAATGAGTTATTGTTGATTGTGGATGTTCTATTATTATACCATTCATGGTTTGTGGTTAAAGTATTGACATTTTGTATATTAGTTTTAATACAAATGTTTAGATTATGTTTCACCCTTTTCATACGAGGAATGCATTGGACTTAGTAAGTGACGGGCAAGGCCCACTATAGCCTCTTGATGCATCGATAGGTATCATGAGACAAACTAGAGTCTTAGCAAAAGGCCTTGAAAAAATTTATATTTAGAGTCTTGGAACGAGGCCTTGCTTTATGGTTAAGATGTCCAACATTATGCATTCCATCATTATGAGATTAATTATTGATGTTTCATGTGATTATTCTACTTTTAGAATATACATTTGAATATGTAAATGGAATTATTTAATTTATCTTTTCCATATTATACTAATTTTTATGTTTAAAGGGATTGTGTTTCAATTTTATACCTTTCCATAAATGTTTATGATTATTTATGATAGCTTCAGCTATATGTTTTATCCTTAATAAGAATCTGAGCTCAACCATTTATTATGTTTTATTTTATTATGATGGAAAGAAGTGTATTATTTTTTATATACAGGTTTAAGATAAGAGGGTAATAGAATTCTCAAAGGATTATTTATATTGTATTTTAAGTTAGAAATTGTAATGTGTAGTTCATATATTTAATCTATTTTCTAAGACTGCTAAACTAATCAGCCCTTCAAGACATGATTACTTGTAATCATGTCAATGTTATGTAATAATGCATCAAATCTTGGTAACTATGGTCGGGGCATTACACTTGTTATCAGAGAAGTTTAGTACAAACCATGGAAACTAGATTTAGAAAAACATTGATTAGATAACATTAACCTATGATAGACACTGTGGATTAGTATATAAGAACTTCCTATAATTTTAGTGATGTAGATATTTTATAAATTTTCAATGAAATACATCCTTTTCTGGATACAAGTAGGTAGAGGTGGCTTTGGAATAGATATATCTTGGGGTAAAACCCGAAGACACCGCTTTGAGGTAGACTCGAACAGGAACTGGTGCATGACAAGAGGCCTTGCTGAACTCTTTGTTACGACACTCCTGGGGGGATATTCTTAGGATAATTCACATTGTCATTACAAACCGATTTGAAGGATTAAAATATAAGATGAGAATAAATAACCATGGTTAATCCTAAGGTGTTTTAGATTGAAAACAAGGTGTCATAATATTCTCTAAATTATTTTATGACTATTGTTACTCACACTATGAATTCTATTAATAGTCAATGAATAGATTCCAAGGATGTCATAGTAACATTGAACATGATGTACATGGTGGGAAAGATGGTGGAAATGATCAACTAAATGGATTTTTGATAGGAGTAAAAGATATCGTGTTCATACCGAAGAAGGTTTCTAAAAACCTGATCAATGACATATATATTAAACAACTCCCAAACTCAAAAAAGAATAGAAAGGTGGAGAATGATAAGAGATCTAACAGTGGAGACTGGGGGGAAAATAAATATCAATTTCAATCATGTAGGAAATGTGGAAGGATACACCCAGGAAAGTATATCAATGGAATAATAAAATTCTTGATGTGTGGGAAAGAAGGATATAAAGTAAAGAATTGGCAAGGAAAAATGAACAGTACTATAGGAGAAAATAAAAATGATCTTTAGAATCCACTTATAGTCATTTCCATAAATGTAGGGAACCTGGGAATTACCCGAGTCGATTCTATATTCTATATGATAACCACTAGGTTAAGGAAGAACTTATGTGGAAATAAATGGATGGGGAAATTTTTAAAAGTATTAATACTCTTTGTTGATGGGATTACTTTGGAATATTTTTCTCTTGTATGTGTAACCCTATAGCTTGTTATATGAAAATGAAATTTGAGGAAGAATTATATTTTATTTTTTGGATATAGTTATAAAGAACCATTTGGTGTTATATGATCCTTGAATTTGAGGCAATTACAGGTTATTACTTTTTGGGATGAAAATGCGAGGTATGACATAAAATTTGGGGTTAAATTAAGTTATGGTTGTTTTTAGGAATTTATATCATTTTGGTAATTTATAAAATATAGTTTTTGAAAAATGACAACATGCAGACCATGTGGAAACCCGTCGCGTCGGAAAAAGCTGCGAGAATCGAACCCACAACCAAAGTGAGACTAGGATTTATCGCCTACCACTGGACTACGTGAAGTCCATGGTTAGTGTGATTAATTATTTTTAGTTAAATGATTTTATTTGACAATAATATGTTGATTTGGGATCATATGTTTTATCAAATAGATATCCTTAGTGTAGGAAAATGATTTGGTGATTAAATGGTAAATGTTATTTTGGAATATGTTCACTCTATTGGGAACACTATATGTCTAAGTAAAATAGACTACTATGTGATTTAATTTGAGAATTAATGGTGGTTTTTTATTTTATAAGAATCTATGTTTTTTTATAGATTCAAGTTATTAATGGAAATAATTAACCTATCATTGAGAATATGTGATTTGGTTAATTACATATCAGGATCAAAATTTAAGAGATTTTGGTGTTATTTCGAGATAAATATTAATATTTACTATGAAAGACTATGTGATTAAATTCTTTTGAGTTTTGAGTTTCAATCTTTGTTTGGATTTTATGGAAGGATTTTAAGGAAAATTTTTTGTTGAATAGCCTTTATTGAACTTTGGTTATTGTTTGTTTAATTTTGGAAATTAAGATTAATATTTATTTCCATAAAAGATTATCCATTTTGGAGATCATCTAATCTTGTACTAAACATTTTTATTTTTGTTAATCATTAAATACAAGGGAAATATAAAGTTTATCCTTTGTAGAATATTTAATTCTCTATAAGTTGATTCTAGCGCTTCTGGTGTGACCAACTCATCTTGAATACTCATCGTTTTGAGAAAAGACGAGTTAGTGGTAGAAATTTATTAAAGGGTGAAACTCTACTTGAAAAATAAGTATATCACTTTACATGATTATTCAAACTCATAAATAAATTCTTCAACTTTATGAAATGGAACATAAATCAAAAAACGTTGTCTGTTTACTTTTACTATTGGGAAACTAAGGACTATTTAACCCATAACATGTTTGTGGTTTTTTTGTTGTTAACTTTCTCCAAATCATGTATTTTATCACTCTCCATCAGAAATCGACACTTAATTTATCTTCCATATCCATGTTTTTCTACATGGAATCCTAGTATGTGTTATCTTGGGTGACCTTTGTACTTCTCTTTCTTTCTTTTAAAGTGACAGTTTTATTGACTATTTTTCTGATTTGGGGCATTGAATGAAGTTCCCAATCCCAATTTTAAAATTATGAGTATGAAATTTCCAAAAGAGGGGAATAATGTATCACCACAAGATTTCATAGTAAGTTATTTTTTTTAAAGTAATTCAATAGCTTGCGCTACACGCAACACCAAATTCTAGCGCACCATGACTTACCAAACCAACCGTTCAAAAAAAGTTATGAATATTATTAAATAAATTTTGAATTTTATATAATCTATATAGTTTTAAAATCCATATTATGTGTTTCTTAGACATAATATAAGAACAAATTCAATTTTTTAGATAAAATATGTATTAAAAAAATGTAATTTTACCAATTTTTAATGGAGAAACCATTTTGAATCAAATATTTGACACTTTTATATATTAAATTTGACAAAATAAACTTCTTATTTACAATAGGGATATAAAAATTTCTTTTGGATGAATTTTCGGTGCTTTTATGGTAACTTTCATATTTTGATGAATAGTGAAAATATCAAATTTTAATTGAAAAGAACTATTTTAATCAAAATAGTTTATAGTGTTAAACTATAAATTTGAATGGTTTTTAAGTATAATTAGATTATATTGATATCATTTAATCCAATTTTGTCCATTGGAAGTAGTTTTACATTTAAATTGGACACAAACACATATCAATGTTTTGATAGTTTTTACTTATCAAAAACCTGCTTTCTAGTGTTGACAACAAGAATAGTTTTTAAATTAATTAATAGAACTTATATGTTTTTAATTTTTTAAAATAGACATATTTTTTTAATTTTGAATATCAAATTTAGCTTTGGGTGATTTTTTGGTATTTTTATAAAAACATTAATGTTTTGATGAATAGTGAAAAACACTACGTTATTATTTAAAGCTGGATTTTTATTTAAATAGTTATTTTTAATTTAAATTTATGATAACATAAAAATAGAAACATAATAACTATATTAGTCTAATTTAATTCAATTAAATCATTTTAAAATAATATTTGATATACAAAATTTTATTGAACTTTTTACCATCTTTTACCCACATTCTAGGAAAATTTGAAAATTTGCATAAAACATAATTTTACCCCTTTTGTGAATTGAATTTCAAATATTTGAGAGATGGTTGAAATTTTTATTTTAAATTTGGTTCAATCGGATGAAAATAATTTTTGATGAATAATAACTTTTGAATTTTATTTACCACGTTTAAAAGTAAATAGAGTAATTAAAGGTAAAAATGATATTATAATTACGCTATCACATGTATTGATTCTATTTTATAAGTGTATTTCGACGAAAATCAATCTTAAAACAAAAATATTTTCCTTTTTGATTCACTTGGATTAGATTATGACATTTATTATATTTTATTTGAAGAAGAGTTAAAAGTCTTAAATTCAAATTTTAATAACTAAAACATTTTTAATATAGGTTTATACATAAGGTAAATTTGACTATAAATATTAATTATAAATATAAAATGATTTCATATATAATGGTATTTTATTTATAATTTTTATACATGAAATAATTAAATTTATTTATGATAGAATGATGATGTAGTAACTACCTTATTATTGAATGACTAAAATAATTGATGTTATAAATATTAAAATAAATTTAAATAGAAAATTCAGATGCCATCCATGAATTTAATAGGTTAATATGACATGTTATAGTTGATTTAAGGTATTTTTGTTGAATAAATATGATTTTTATGACTTTCAAAAAAACCAAATACAAAATAGTGTCAAAATTGACATAAATGAGTTTTCAAAACAAATATAATTTTATTAAATTATATAATAGTCCTAAAAATATAAGGTTCAGAAAAAGGACTTATATAACTATAGATATTTCATTAACGAACCACTTGATATTCCCTTGTAATTTTATATTGTTTTTATTAACCTTGTATCATAATTATACAAGAAGACACGGTAAAAGATAAAATATTTATCTAAGAGTTAAATCTATTAGATAAGGTTAATATGGTGACCTAAACTTGTCTAAAACTGATTGGTTGAGAGTTTTTAGACCTATCCCCACCTTATACTCGAAATAAATCCACTTTGAGCTATTAGAAACATAAAATGATTTTATAAAAAAATATTATTTCAAGTTCTTCCTAAAGTGTCCCTCACCTCTTTTATAAAAGGGTACTTCCCCTTCTCTTAATTTCACAAATCGAAAGCTATTTTTCTCTGACAAACCCTACTCAAATATCCTCCCAACTACCCTAAATTTAACTTTTATTCCTTATTTTGATCAGAAATCAAACCTAATAAGCCCTTTTGTTCAAATCAAAATGAAGAACCCGAAGAAGAGGTAATTACGTCATCAACTCTTTTAAAGTTCTTTTCTTATTTCACTTCCTATTCCTTTGTTGTTTCCATACTAAAATAATAACTCCATTAAATTATACATACTGAGATGCTATTATAAAAATTTTATAACCATGTTCATTATTCAATCCATCCTATGAATGACAAAGTCACCACACCTGCGTACATACGACTTACCGTCTCCGCTTCGCGGTGTAGTTTTTTATTCAACACTTCATTATTTGGATGGGTATAATAATGATTATAACTAATGTAAATAATAAATATAACATGTTAATTATTCTTCATATATAATATACCATCTAGTTACATACGATTTCACCCCTAATAGAATGATATTGTCGCTTGTGCGTACGTACGACTTACCGTCTCCACGACGCGATGAGATTTTGTTTCCCATCATAACCATTCAAGAATATTTTTCATATTATGATTAAAAATAATGTTAAAGAACTTAATATTGTTTTGTATATAAATCAAATACATCCTATCCATAACAAACATGACTTACATAACAAAACATATAAAGGAAAATGAATCAGTTAACACCCAAAACAATGATACTACTGAAATATTATTAACAAATCAATATTAGAGGATCATATATGATATCATATAAATGTATATGGTTGTTTTATAATTTAATAACAATTATTTAACCATTTTATAATAGGTTAAAATTATCCTCGGCTAAAGGAAATTATAAGGTAAGGTTTTTCATCTCACTTTTATTCCCGTGAGATTCATGCTATATTTACCACTATTTCCTTTTGTGTGGTGTGTGTACTACCCATGATTGTATTATTTGTGTAATATAATTTTATTTATGGTTATTTATATCTTTTTTGTACAATACTTCTTTCAGGGGATGTATGTTTCATATGTTACCAAATCAGTAAGGGAATTTGAAATTTCAATTTTCATTCATTGGGTTTTATGCATTCTTCATTGATTATTTTACTCCAATATTATGTGTGGAATCACTATTTAATTATTTATGTAGTAATTTCCACTCCCATTTATGTGGATATTCTTTTGATACACATAATCACTCCATTTATAAATTCTCATGTCATTGATATCAACTTGACAAGGGTAATCTTAACACAATTTCCATTCATTGAGTTAAACATCCAACTCATTGGTTTTGTTTTTAATAGAACACGTGGGAATGTACTCTGATTGGTTTACACTGAATATCCTATAATATTGGGTGTATTTATATTTTTCACACATAATTATTTCATTGATTTATACTTAATCTAAGGACATGGTCTTTATAAGGGATTTCATCTCAATTTACATTCCATTAAGACTTTTTTGTTTTTATGCGCAAATTTACTTTTATATAGTGTATATACTATCCTTTGAAATATTATATCTGGAATCTATTTATTATCATGATATTATAATGTTTTTATTAATTTAATTTTTTAATTATTTTTATTCAACCATCTCCAATTTTTCTAGGAACTCTTTAACAAAAATATCGTTTTAATGATTTATTCTTATAAATCTTTCTCATTAATGTCCACGTTTTAGAAAAGGTTTTAAGGATTTATTTATATAGACGTGAATATTTTGAAATTAAAATTAATTTTAAAAGTTTCAAAGTGGTATAAGAAATTATGATTCAAAAATCACTTTTAAATGACTTCTTTGATAAATAGTACGACTTTTAAATGTTTTCAAGAAAAAAGGGATATTTATCTCAAATAATTTACTGATTATTTTGATCTATGCCAATATAATTCATTGTATCTTATTCTTTATTGAGGTTTATTTATTATAATACAATCTTACATATTATATTTTATGAGTTATTTTTGACTTTGGATGTGCTATTTTTATACCATTCATGGTTTGTGGTTAAAGTTTTAAGATTTTATATGCTAGTTTTAATACGAATGTTTATATTAAGTTTCTCCCTTTTCAATATGAGGAATGCATTGGACTTAGTAAGTGATAGGAGAGTCCCACTATAGCCTCTTTTTTCATTTATAGGTCTCATGAGATAAACTAGAGTCTTAGCATAAGGCCTTGAAAAAATTTATATTTAGAGTCTTGGCACAAGGCCTTGCTCTGTGGTTAGGATTTCAAAAATTATGCATTCCATCATTACGAGATTAATTATTGATGTTCCATGTGATTATTTGATTATTAGAATATCCATGTGAATTAGTAAATGGAATTATTTAATTTATCTTTTCCATATTATACTGATGTTTATGTTTAAAGGGATTGTGTTTCAATTTTATACCTTTCCATAAAAGTTTATGATTATTTATTATAGCTTCCGCTATATTGTTTATCCTTAATAAGCATCAGAGCTCACCCATTTCTTATGTTTTATTTTATTAGGATGGCAAGAAGTGTATTATTTTTTGTATTCAGGTTTAAGTTAAAAGAATAATGGAATTCTCAAAGGATTATCTATATTGTATTTTTCGTTAGAAATTTGAATGTGTAGTTCATATATGTAATCTATTTTCCAAGACTGCTAAACTAATCAGCCCTTCAGGACTTGATTCCTTGTAATCATGTCAATGATATGTAATAATGCACCAACTCTTGGTAACTATGGTCAGGGTGTTACACTTGGTATCAGAGTAGTTTAGTAAAAAACATGGAAACTAGATTTAGAAAAACATTGATTAGAGAACATTAACCTGAGATAGACTTTGTGGATTAGTATAAAAGAACTTCCTATAATTTTAGTGATGTAGAGATTTTATGAATTTTCATTGAAATACATACTTTTCTAGATACAAGTAGGTATAGGTGGCTCTGGAACAGATATATCTTGGGGTAAAACTAGAAGACACCGCTTTGAGGTAGACTCGAACATGAACTGGTGCACGAAAAGAGGCCTTGCTGCAATCTTGGTTACAACACTCTAGGGGGGATATTATTAGGATAATTCACATTTTCATTACAAACCGATTTGAAGGATTAAAATATAAGATTAGAATAAATAACCTTGGTTAATCCTAAGGTGTTTTAGATTGAAAATAAAGTTTCATAATATTCTCTAAATGATTTTATGACTATTGTTACTCACACTATGAATTCTATTAATAGTCAATGGATGGATTCCAAAGAATTCATAGTAACATTGAACATAATGTACAAGTTGGGAACGATGGTGGAAATGATCAACTAAATGGATTTTTGAATGGAGTAAAAGATATCGTGTTCATACCGAAGCAGGTTTCCAAAAACATGATCAATGACATATACATTAACCGACTCCCAAACTTAACAAATAAGAGAAAGGCAGATAATGATAATAGATATAACAGTGGAGACCAGGGGGAAAGAAATATCAATTTCAATCATGTAAGAAATGTGGAAAGATACACCAAGGAAAGTGTATCAATGGAATAATGATATTATTTATGTGTGGAAAACAAGGATATAAGTTAAAGAACTTCTGAGAAAAAATGAAGAGTACTATAGGAGAAAATATAAATGATCCTAAGAATCCACTTATAGTAATTTCCATAAATGTAGGGAACCTGGGAATTACGCGAGTCAATTCCCTATACTATAGGATAACCACTAGTTTAAGGAAGAACTTATGTGGAAAAAAATGGATGCCAAAATTTTTAGAAGTATTAATACTCTTTGTTGATGGGATTACTTTGGAATATTTTTCCCTTGTATGTGTAACCCTATAGTTTGTTATATGAAAATAAAATTTGAGGAAGAATTATCTTTTCTTTTGTTGATATAGTTATAAAGAACTATTTAGTGTTATATGATCCTTGAATTTGAGGCAATTAGAGGTTAATAATTTTTGGGATAAAAATACGAGGTATGACATAACATTTGGGGTTAAATTAAGTTATGGTTATTTTGAGGAATTTATAAAATATATTTGTTGAAAAATGAAAACACGCAGACCATTTGGCAACCCGTCATGTCGGACAAAGCTGCGAGAATCGAAACCACAACCAAAGTGCGACTAGGATTTATCGCCTACCACTAGACTAAGTGAAGTACATGGTTACTGTGACTAATTATTTTTAGTTAAATGATTTTATTTAACAATAATATGTTGATTTGGGATCATATGTTTTATCAAATAGATATCCTTAGTGTAGGAAACTAATTTTGTGATTAAATGATAAATGTTATTTTGGAAGATGTTCACTCTGTTTGGAACACTATATGATCAAGTAAAATAGAATACTATGTGATTTCATTTGAGAAGTAATGGTGGTTTTTTATTTTATAAGAATATATGTTTTTTATAGATTCATGTTATTAATGGAAATAATTAACCTATCATAGATAATATGTGATTTGGTTAATTACATATAAATATGAGACTTTAAGAGTTGTTGATGTTATTTGGAGAGAAATGTTAAGATTTACTATGATATACTATGGGATTAAATTCTTTTGAGTATTGAGTTTCAATGTTAGTTTAGATTTTATGGAAGGATTTTAAGGAAAATTGTTTATTGAATGGCCTTTATTGAACTTTGGGTATTATTTTTTAAATTTTAGAAATTGAGATTAATATTTCTTTCTATAAAAGATTATCCATTTTAGGAATCATCTAATCTTGTACTAACCATTTTGATTTTTGTTAATAATTAAAGACAAGGGAAATATATAGTTTATCATTTGTGGAATATTTGATTCTCTAGAAGTTGATTCTAGCACTTCTGGTGTGACCAAGTCATCTTGAATACTCATCGTTTTGAGAAAAGATGAGTTAGTGGTAGAAATTTATTAAAGGGTTAAACTATACTTGAAAAATAAGTATATCTCTTTACATGCTAATTCAATATCATAAATAAATTCCTCAACTTTACGAAATAGAACATAAAACAAAAAACGTTGTCTGTTTAATTTTACTATTGGGAAACTAATGACTATTTAACCCATTACATGTTTGTGGTTTTGTTATTGTTTACTTTCTCCAAATCATGTTCTCTATCTCTCTCCATCATAACTTGACACTTAGTTTATCTTCTATATCCATGTTTTTCTACATGGAATCCTAGTATGGGTTATCTTGGGTGACCTTTGTACTTCTCTTTCATTCTTTTAAAGTGATTGTTTTATTGATTATTTTTCTAATTTGGGACATTAAATGAAGTTCACAAGCCCTATTTTAAAATTATGAGTATGAAATTTCCAAAATAGGGGAAGAATGTAACACCACAAGATTTCACAATAAGTTATTTTCTTTAAAGTAATTCGATAGCTTGCGTTACACGCAACACCAAATTCGAGCACACCACGACTTACCAAACCAACAGTTCAAAAAGAAAATTATACATATTATTAAATTCATTTTTAATTTAATATAATGTATATAATTTTAAAATCCATATTATGTGTTTCTTAGACATAATATAAGAACAAATTCAATTTTTTAGATAAAAGATGTATTTAAAAAAATATAATTTTACCACCTTTTAATGGAGAACCCTTTTTGAATCAAATATTTGACACTTTTATATATTAAATTTGAAAAAATAAACTTATTATTTATAATAGGGACATAAAAATTTATTTTGGATAAATTTTCGGTGCTTTTATGATAACTTTCATATTTTGATGAATAGTGAAAAATACCAAATTTTAATTGAAAACAACTATTTTAATCAAAATAGTTTATAGTGTTAAATTATAAATTTTAATGGTTTTTAAGTGTAATTAGATCATATTGATATCATTTAATCCAATTTTGTCAATTGGAAGTAATTTTACATTTAAATTGGACACCAACTCATATCAATGTTTTGACAGTTTTTACTTATCAGAAACCTGCTTTCTTGTGTTGACAATAGGAATAGTTTTTAAATTAATTAATACAAATTATATGTTTTTAATTTTTTAAAATAGACATCTTTTTTTAATTTTTAATATCAGATTTATCTTTGGGTGAATTTTTGGTATTTTTCTGAAAACATTAATTTTTGGATGAATAGTGAAAACACTACGTTATTATATAAAGATGAATTTTTATTTAAATAGTTATTTTTAATTTAAATTTATTTTAACATAAAAATATATAAATAATACCTATATTAGTCTAATATAATTCAACCAATTCATTTTAAAATAATATTTGATATACAAAATTTTATTGAACTTTTTATCGTCTTTTACCCACCTTCTAGGAAAATATGAAAATTTGCATAAAACATAATTTTACTGATTTTGTGAATTTAATTTCAAATATTTTAGAGATGGGTGACATTAGTAAGTAAAATTTGGTTCAATTGGATGAAAATAATTTTTGGTGAATAGTAACTTTTGAATTTGATTTACCACGTTTAAAAGTAATTAGAGTAATTATAGGTAAAAATGATATTATAATTACCCTAACACATGTACTAATTCTATTGTATAAGTGTATTTAGAACAAAATAAACCTTAAAAAAATATTATCCTTTTTGATTCACTTGGATTAGATTAGGACATTTATTATATTTTATTTAAAGAATAGTTAAAAGTCTTAAATTAAAATTTTAAGAACTAATTTTTTTTAATATATGTTTATACATAAGATAAATTTGACTATAAATATTAATTAGAAATATAAAAAGATTTCATACAACATGGTATTTTATTTAAAATTTTTATGCATGAAATAAGTAAATTTATTTATGATACAATGATGATGAAGTAACTACCTTATTAATGAAAGACTAAAATAATTGATGTTATAAATATTAAAATAAATTTAAATAGAAATTTTAGATGCCATACACGGATTTAATAGGTTAATATGACATGTTATAGTTGATTCAAGGTATTTTTGTCGAATAAATATTATTATTATGTCTTTCAAAAAACACAAATACAAATTAGTGTCTAAATTAACATAAATGAGTTTTCAAAACAAATACAATTTTATTTAATTATATAATAGTATTAAAAATATAAGGTTCAGAAAAAGGACTTATATAAAGATAGATATGTCTTTAATTAACCACTTGATATTCTCTTGGAATTTTATATTATTTTTATTAACCTTGTATTATAATAATACAAGAAGACATGGTAAAAGATAAACTATTTAACTAAGAGTTAAATCTATAAGATAAGGTTAATATGGTGACCTAAACATATATAAAACCTATTGGTTGAGAGTTTTTTGAACTATCCCCATGTGATATTCGAAATAAATCCACTTTGAGCTATTAGATACAGAAAATGATTTTATAAAAAAATATTATTTCAAGTTCTTCCTAAAGTGTCCCTCACCTCTCTTATAAAAGGGTACTTCCCCTTCTCTTAATTTCACAACTCGAAAACATTTTTCTCAGCCAAACCCTACTCAAATATCCTCCCAACTACCCTAAATTTAACTTTTAGTCCTTATTTTGATCAGAAATCCAGCCTAAGGATCCCTTTTGTTCATATCAAAATGAAGAACCTAAAGAAGAGGTAATTGCGTCATCACCTCTTTCAAAGTTCTTTTATTCTTTCACTTCATCTTCCTTTGTTATTTCCATACTAAAATAATAACTCCATTACATTATAAATACTGATATTTTTTTATAAATATGGTATAACCATGTTCATTATTCAATCCATCCTATGAATGACAAAGTCGCTATACGTGCGTACGTACGACTTACCGTCTCCGCTTCGCGGTGTAGTTTGTTATTCAACACTTCATTGTTTGGATGGGTATAATAATGAGTATAACTGATGTAAATAATAAATATAACATGTTAATGATTCTGTATATATAATATACCATCTAGTTACATATGATTTCACCCATAATAGAATGATATTGTTGTTTGTGCGTACGTACGGCTTACCGTCTCCACGACGCGATGAGATTTCATTTCCCATCGTAACCATTCAAGAATATTTTTCATATTATGATTAAAAATAATGTTAAAGAACTTAATATCGTTCTGGATATGAATAAAATACATCATACCCATAACAAACATAACTTACATAACAAAACATATAAAGTAAAACGAATCAGTTAACACCCAAAACAATGATACTACTGAAATATTATTAACAAATAAATATTAGAGGATCATATATGATATCATATTAATGTATATGGTTCCTTTATAATTTAATAAAAATTATTTAACCACTGTACAGGAGGTTAAAATTATCCTAGACTAAAGGAAAGTATAAGGTAAGGGGTTTTCATCTCACTTTTATTCCCGTGAGATTCATGCTATATTTACCACTATTTCCTTTTGTGTGGTGTGTGTACTGCCCATGATTGTATTATTTATGTAATATAATTTAATTTATGGTTATTTATATCTTTATTATAAGATCCTTATTTCATGGTATGTATGTTTCATATGTTTCGAAATCAGTAAGGGAATTTGAAATTTCAATTTTCATTCATTGGGTTTTATGCATTCTTCATTGATTATTTTACTCCAATATAATGTGTAGAATCACTATTTAATTATTTATATAGTAATTTACACTCCCATTTATGTGTATATACTTTTGATACATATAATCACTCCATTTATAAATTCTCAAGTCATTGATATCAACTTGACAAGGGTAATCTTAACTCAATTTCCATTAATTGAGTTAAACATCCAACTCATTGGTTTTTTTAATGAATATGTGGGAATGTACTATGATTGGTTTACAATGAATATCCTATAATATTTTGTGTATTTATATTTTTCACACATAATTATGTCATAGATTTATCTTTAATCTAAGGACATGGTCTTTATAAGGGATTTCATCTCAATTTACATTCCATTGAGACTTCTTTGTTTTATGCAAAAATTCACTTTTATATAGTGTATATACTATACTTTGACATATTATATCTGGAATCTATTTATTATCATGATATTATAAAGTTTTTATTAATTTCATTTGTCAATTATTTGTATTCAACCTTCTCCCATTTGTCTAGGAACTCTTTAACTAAAATATCGTTTTAAAGATTTATTATTATAAATCGTTCTCATTAATGTCCATGTTTTAGAAAAGGTTTTAAGGATTTATTTATATGGACGTGAATATTTTGAAATTAAAATTCATTTCAAAAGTTTCAATGTGGTATGGGAAATTCTGATTCAAAAATCTCTTTTAAATGACCTCTTTGATAAATAGTGCATTTTTTAATGTTTTCAAGAAAAAAGGGATATTCTCTCAAATAATTTTACTGATTATTTTTATCTATGTCAATATACTTAGTTGTATTTTATTCTTGATTGAGGTTGATTTATTATAATACAATCTTTCATATTATATTTAATGAGTTATGTTTGACTGTGGATGTGCTATTTTTATACCATTCGTGGTTTGTGGTTAAAGTATTGAGATTTCATATGCTAGTTTTAATACGAATGTTTACATTATATTTCTCCTTTTTCATATGAGGAATGAATTGGACATAGTAATTGATAGTTAGGGGCCTCTATAGAAACTCGATGAATTAGTAAGTCTCATGAGATAAACTAGTTTCTTGTAATAATGCCTTAACAAAATTTATATTTAGAGTCTTTGCACGAAGCCTTGACTTTGTGGTTAAGATGTCTGGCATTATGCATTCCATCATTATGAGATTAGTTATTGATGTTACATGTGATTATTAAATAGTAGAATATACATGTGAATAAGTAAATTGAATTATTTAATTTATATTTTCCATATTATACTGAAGTTTATGTTTAATGGGTTGCGTTTAAATTGTATACCTTTCCATAAATGTTTAGGATTATTTATGATAACTTCCACTATACTGTTTATCCTTACTGATTATTTGAGATCACCCCTTTCTTATATTATATTTTCTCATGGTACTAATAAGTGTATTATGTTTTATATTTAGGTTTAATCTAGGAGAATAATGTAATTCCCAAAGGATTATCTGTGTTGTATTTTAAGTTAGAAGTTATATTGTGAAATTCATGTATGTAATCTATTTTTCATGACTGATAAACTGATTATCCCTTCAAGAATTTATTCCTTGTAATATTTCCAATGTTATGTAATAATACACTGACTTTGGGTAACTAGGGTCGGTACATTATATAAGCTATCCACGCTTTGAAATGTTTCACGGAATCTTCCCTGAAAAAATTCCCGACGTGAAACCCTTTCGTGACGTGAATGTTTCCTGTAGAAATTTCCAACAGCCAAAACTCAAGCTCTCCTCCTCATATATGAATGAAAACTTTAGTTAAAAATTCCAATTACTTAAAACATAAAATAAAAATCATAAATAAATGGAATACCACAAATCGGGGGTTAAAAAATCTCCCCACCATTAGGTTTTCCAGCCTTAGAAAGCTAGAACAAATTGGGCCATTTCTCCCACAAAAAAGTTTCTCATTCCCATGTTTCCTCTTAAACATAACCATGCTTACATATTAATCACAATAAGGAAAAATATCTCCCCCAAATGCTCTTTTCTAGTCTTTCCAGAAGAAAAATTGGTTCGTGGATAAAAGTATCATACAACTCAAGGGTAACATGATCCCAACTGATCACATGTCATGGAACAAGATGATACTTATTTAGTTGAGAAACATGGATGTTATTATGACCAACCCTATGTATTGATGGTAATAATAAATGGTAAACAAAAATTCCAATATGTTCTATAAACTTGAATAGTCCCACATACCATGGCACTTACTTCTTTTGATTTCCTAAGTGTTGAAGTCCAATTTTCAGTGACACATTTCAGAAAACATGGTTACTGACATAAAAAAATATGGGTTAATTATGATTATCTATATAGAAATTATTTATTCTTTGATTCATAGACATCCACTATGAGGTCACGTAGATTTTCTTTGTGTTATCATGAATAAGACTAGCAACAATCAAAAAATGTCTCTCTTATTTCCACCCTATATAGCGGAGAATAACAAAGATGACCATAAAAATCCTTCAATGGTGGTATCCATATTATCACTTTATAACTGTTGTTATATGATAATTCAACAAAAGGAATACGATTCTCCCATGAAAAAAAGTGTATGACACATGGTCTGAGCATATCTTCCATTGTCTCAATAGTTCATTTGGAATATCCATCTTCCCATAGATGATATATAGTGCTCATAATCAATTGACTTCCAAGATCCTATTGTAATAATCTCCAAAATAAAGAAGTTAAACAGGGATCTAAGTTAGATTCAATTAAAGCTGGAACTCCATGTAATCTAACCACTTCTCAGATACACATTTTTTCTAAGTTCTCCACAATTATGGATTCTCTAATAGGGGTAATGTGTGCCGAATTGGTTTGTCAATCTACTACTACCCATATGAAATCATGTTTTGATAATGTTCTCAAAATGACTATGAAAAAATCTATTGCAATATTCTCCCAATTCCATATATGTATAGGCATATTTGTAGCATACTAGCTATCCTTTGATGCTCCTCTTTTACCTGTTAGAACATTAGGCATTTCATCACATAGTCTAAAATATTACGTTTCGTACCTATCCACCAGAAATGCACCTTCATCACCTTGTACATTTTCTGAACACTTGGATGAATGACCCATTTTGAATTGTTGTATACCAAAAAGAGATCTTCCTAACAAGACTTAGGAACTATAATTTGATTATGAAATAAGAACATAGAGTTTGGATCTTCTATCTAGTCATCAAAATTCTCCCCACCATTTAGGTTTGACATAATGATGATACAACCAGAATATTATATCTGGGCTTCTTTTACCGAATTTATCTAGTCCATGACAAGAATTATTGGAAATAAACTTTAATGGTCATCCTGTACAACACAATCTAGATTCATATCAATAATCATTCTCAAAAAATACCATTGTTCATGATCATGTCATACCACTTTTTTGTAATATTTCCGACTCAAAGCATCTTCTATAGATTTCCTGTTATCAGGTGTGTATACAAAGTCAAAATAGAATATATGAAGGTATTACATCCTTATTCATTGCCTCAAGTTCAAGTATCACTAAGAAAATATGTATTTCTAACTCTTATGGTCAGTGAAAATTATGATCTTTTATGAAAAGAGGTAATGCATTCATGTATTTAAGGCATTCACAACAGAATCCAATTCCAATTCATGTTTAGGAAATGAAATTCTTGTATCCATAAGTCAATATTTTAGAACTTACCATTTAAATGATGTTACCTCAATGTACTTAGTACAATTTCCAAGTGCTACTCATGGTCATTCAATTTTGATAGTATACTAGAATATCATCAACAAATAGAAAAAAATGAGTCAAGATACTAGTGGATGATACAATTCATCACAACCATGAAAATTTATAATGCATTCATCAGTCCAAAAGGCATGAATACATTTTCATAATGTCCACATCAAATCCAAAATGATGTGTTTAGAATTTCATATATTTTAACTCTAAGCTGATGATATCCTAAGCATAGATAAATATTAGAGAATCATATGAATCTTTTTAATTGATCAAACAAATAATATTTTCAAGGAAGTGGATAATGATTTTTAATCATCATTTGATTCATCTTATGATAATCAACACACAAGAAGAGAGTTCCATATTATTTGATTACAAATAAAACTAGAGCATCCCAAGGTAATGTACTAGGTCTAATAAAGCCTTTAATTTTCAACTCTTATTGATTGAATTTTAATTCCTACATCTTAGTCAGAGCTATTCTATTTGGAATTAAAGAAATATGGATTGTTCCCATGAGTATTCCAATAGTAAATTTGATTTCCCTTTTAGGTGGTAACCCAAGGAAATTGTTTGGAAAAATATCTAGGTATAATTCCACTATTTCTGGAAGAATATCATTCCCAATTTAATCAGCTACACTCAAGTCCGTTACCGCTAACTAGCTAGAAATGCTTTCATAAACTGCCACTAAAGGTCCTCCTCTTCTTGAATTTATATCCCAATCCCCCTGGAAAAGGTGAAAAAATCCATCTAGGTTTTTTAAAATTACTTTCTATTCACAACATTCAATATGGGAATTAAATCCTACCATCCGATCAATACTAAATATTAAATAAAAACCATTCATATCTAGGACCACAGAATCCCATAGAATAAACATTGTATCAAGGGTAATTGAACATGATGTGAATTTAAAAGCTCTTCATTCCCACATTACAAGAGGATTCTTGATACTCATGATATAAGGAATCATTTCCACTTTCAATCCCAATTGGTTAACCATATAAAAATAAATTAATGAATCCGATGTGCCAGTATCAAACAAGAAATGCATGAGAATTGAGTTAAAACTAATGGTACTTCACACCATAGAGGGACTTGTTTTATCACTAGAAATATCCTGTTCTTTTCTATATAACAATCACTCAACTATCATATGATAGATTTTTCTTCCTTTTTGACATTTTGATTGAAAAACTGAGATGTTCCTAGAAACATCGTGGTTTATCTCTACCTATGGATGAAAACTAGTCTAATTGGATTGTTCTATCCTAGTATATGAAAGATGAGTTTGAGTTGAGCCTATTACACATGTTGATATCATAATTTTATGATTATACTTCTTGATATCTCTTTATTTCAATAATAATGGAAATTCTTTTTTCATATAGTACATTCATTATTTCGGTGCATTAAAGAACCTCATTGAAAATGACCTAGATTTATAATAGATCATTCAGAAAAATTAACTAAATATGTAGTTTGATATTGAGGTGTTCTACCACCGTGAGAGTAGAAATCCATCTTTATCTTATTTCCAACACTAGAGTTAAAACCCATCCCAATGGTAAAAACATTCTACCTCCTGCAGGATTCCCAACAAGTTCCAATTTTTTCCATTGTTTCCTTGTTCATAATCTCTTTATAATCTATAATTCAAAGAATAAAAATAATAGATCAAATCCTTAGTTTCAATCCCAAAAAAAAGATATGTGCCTTCAAAGAATCACTCACAACCACTTCTTGGGTGAAATGAACAAAGTTCATAAACATATTTCCATACTCTTTCATAGAGAGTTTTTCTTACATAATGCTGAAGAAATATGTAGTTATTTCTATTTTGAATGTGTGGGGATATAATTTTTTGTTAAAGAATTCCTCAAAATCTTCCCACATAAGTCCTTGGTTGGAAATATCATAGAAAGATAAATCCCACAATTGGCATGAAATATCTTTCAAAAGACAGCTTTCCACTTTAATCTTCAACTCTGATGATGTACCAAGAAAATTACAGATTCTATTTATTCAGTTGAGCCACACCTCTACATTTTTAGGTTTAGAATCCCATCAAAATATAGGTGGATTCTACTTCTAAAACTGTACCAAAGTATCCACCTTCCTCGGTTTATCATTTCAATTTCCTCTTTCAACATAATAAAATTTTTTCACATTAAAGTATACATGTTTCTAGATCAATTTTGGATTCAGTGAAACCACATTCTCTAGAGATTCTTCCTACTGACTTATATAACGTCTTCTGAGATCCATTTCTATTAAATTAATAATACACCATTTAAGAAATTTATCTCTAAGAAGTGATGGCATGAATAAATTACAAAACATTATAAGAAATTTTCAACACTATCTATGACAACTAGTGAAATCGTCATTTCATGAATAAATTATTTAAGCCACATTCTGAAATAATTTGAACAATATATGAACAATACAGTCCAAGTGGTAAGTATTTATACTAATTCATGATATGAAACACTCATTGACTAAACCCATGACAATGATAGAACAACATTCCAAGAAGTGTCTTAAAATAAATTTGTTCCAGGACATCCTGGTAACTTTAAAGTCAACACAACAATGTTAGAAACATATTTTTAAGATAAAGATTTCATGTTATGAAAATATTATGTCATTATACCAACACCACTCAGAGACCGAACAAAGTGATATAATTTTTAATAGTCTTCCCCTCCTCATTTTCTTGAGAAGAGGCACTGTGATACATGCCTTATGCGAAATACCCAAGATACCAAAATCAGATAATAAATTCCAAGGGCTTAAGAGAATATCATGGGAGGATTTTCCCTGAGAACCCACACATCCTATCAAGAAAGATACAACATCCAAGAAAAAATAAATGATTCATGAACAAATAATAAAATAACTCAATAAAATCCCAATACGTGAACAAAAATTAGAGTACAACATAAAAAATAAAGGTTCAATGATGAGAAACAAAATAGAAAGACATCAACACCAAATTCATGCCATTCTAGTCCAAGATGCAGACTCTTCCAAGATCCATCTTCAGAAAGTAAACCATGATGTCCAAAATCACCACTAGAGATGTACAAAACATGAAATTTCCCTATATATCAGTAGAGGAAATCTACAATCAAACCGAAGTACCCAAATAGGGGGTGTTTATATCACTCAATAGGATTTCCACAATGTTTCCAAAACAAGCCACTAAGAGAAGAACAAGTTAGCACATTTTCTATAAAATAGATGAAGGCAAGATAAAAAATTTATATAAAAAACATAAGAAATTTTCATAGAAAACAATATATTAATATTTTTAAATAATCTCTTAGTATTTGTCATAATCATTCCAATTCCATGCCCCCCCACACACGTGATGCATGAAACTATAAAACTCCCAATACACGTGAGTGGTGAGTCATCCTAGTATCAACCCATCACATGGTGACCCAATTTTATTGTGGAACATCCAAACATGATCTACCCCAAGTTTATCATTAATTGATGGTGCTACTTCCTACCATTACCCATACTATATGAACAAGAACCCACACCAACACCATTATTCCTAATTACTGATAAAACATTTATTTAACCAAAATATAATCTTTCAAAACCCACCCTTTTGAAATCACATGAAACTGGGGTTTACCAAATAAATTTCTATTAGAGATTTCCAAAAGGTGTGAACATGGTTTAAAAAAGATCAATCCAACATGTTCTAGACCGATAGAGTGGGAGAGAAGCCACCTACCCTGATTACATTTCCATAAAAGATATTCAAAAATTCTACAAATCATCATCTTCCTTTCATTAATCTATAAAAACCCACTAAAATCTCTTTAACATAAATCTAAAACCATATATTATGTCATACCCACCAATCTAGGGTTCTAGGAGAATCAAATCAAGGAGATCCAAGATGAGAAAGGTGGGAGAGACCCAAAAATTTGATTCCACAAACAAACACTCAAATATTTGCTAACAACTATGTTTAGACATCAAAAATCATCAGAACTTACCTAGGGAATTCCTAAAATTTGAGAGGGGGAAGATAATTACAAATGAGAAATATTACACAAGTTGGATGGGTAAAACTGGTTGGGCATGGTAGATTGATGATGTGAAGGGGTTTCAAATTGTGAATTCCTCAAGAGGCCACATAAATCAATTTTTACTTACAATAGATTATTTTTCTATATAAATTGATTTTATGACCTAAATGATTTCTATGAATTTCATAGACTAGGAAAAAAATTCACTCTCTGAAACTTTTGACGACATCTGCCCTGAAAATTCAAGACATGAAACCCTTTTGTGGCATGAATGTTTATTGCTGAAATATCCAGTTGTTGGACCTCAAGATATCCTCATATTATAACAATGAACACTTCTATTTTAACATTCCAACAAATTAAAACATAAATAAACAAGAATAAATAGATTACAAACCTCAAAATAAGGGTGCTAAAAGTAATTTTTCCATGTAATAAACCTCTACATATATTCAAGATGACTTATCCTTACTTATCTTGGAATGTGTGGATAGGGGTGTTGTCATTGATTTCACTTCACTCATTCCAAAAAATTCCACTACCTTTCATATATAATATGTTTGATCCAGGTACATTGTACTAGAACTTTGTTCTAATATAATTAAAATCCCCAAAAAATGTTTTTCAGATCAAAGTTCTTCATCTCAATGATTCTAAATAAATCTTCCTTAAGCTCATAAATCCTTTATTCCACATGAACTAATATATGAATGTATTCCACATAATGTAGAAGGATGATTAAATTACCATAATCAAACATCATTCGGTAATATGAATGTTCACTGTTCCTACAGATGAACTTTTGTTCCAACATTAAATCATTGAACTTCTGATTATAATTCCATGGAACTTGATTAGGTCCATAAGGACTACACATTAGATTTCACACAATATTCTAGTTCTGATGTTTTTTGAAACCCTATGGGTTTTCCATAAATATTTCTTCTTCTTAGACCCCATAAAGAAATATCATATTCTTGTCCATTTTATCTAGATACAATCTATCAAAAGAAACATTTCTTAACATCCAATGGCCCGAAGGTCTTCCTTTTTTATTATTTAATGTAGAAACCCCTTTTAAGGGAAACAGGGGAACGGTACAGACATCATTGACATAATAAAAAACATGACCCAAAGGTCTAGTGAGAAAAACAAAAACGAAACCTGAAGCTACCTCTCCCCAGCATATGAAAATGAAAAAGCACTCCATCATTGTAGAGATGAATACCTAACAAGTGTCTTGTGTCAAAGCACATGCCCGATCCGATGGCTGACTCCATACCCTCTCAAAAATCAGAATCCAAAAAGCACTAAAATGATGAAGGGAAGCTATGAAACCTCTTATGGGGCCTGATCCACGAGTCAAGTCAGATATAATCACCATACCAACAGACAAAACAAAAGAAACCTTTAAATCATCCAAAATAACCAATCCAAATGCCTCCATCAATGATCATTCGTGACTAACTATTCCGCCCTCCTCAAACAACCCTATCACTATAGTTACATAAGCCCAGAAGACAAACCAAAGGGCCCAAGATCAGGCCATCGTCACCTAGGACTGGATGGCCCAACCCCACGCCAAGGGAGAACCACCAAAGAGGGGATCCGAGTTAACCTCAAACAGAAGTGCCTATTTGGGAAAGAGTCTGCTACGATTAAAACCATGGATGCACCCTCATAAGGATCATAAACCTCACAACAATGAGTAGAAGGAAAGTCTATAATACCCAAAGAATCCTCAACCCAGACCTCCCCCTCCAAAAACCACAAATCTGACTGGAAAACAGCACCTGGTCGAGCTGGATGAGCCGAGAAACCTAGGACGCTATGATGAAGCTGAAAGAGCTGAGTGCACCGGCCCAACTTCGATGCCGCACAAAATCTCCAGAAGAGCCTAATCTTTTTTATTCTTCCTACCATTTGTCATATCCTTTAGTTCAAAAGACCACTTGTTTTGCATGTATTTCTTCATAACTATTTTTCTCATCGACTAACTTGTTTTAAATACACAAAGTGAATCATGTTCATCCCTAATATATTACTCCCACTAATTCAGATATTCTAAAATCCCTACCTTATCTATACTCTTAGGCACTCTATCATATATAATAATAAAACAATGAAAAGTAGTTTCATACCCATAAACTTCATGCTTCTCTATAGTATACCTCCATAATTTTGTCTATAGTTTAGATCATTTTTCTACTTCAAATTTTAAAGTATGATGTTTCAGGGCTTGATATTCCACAGTCCCTAAACTCTTTGGTACTCTAGGCCTTAGAAAAACAATTGGAATATGAAATAATTCAGATCCTCATCTGGATGGTTTTTTGTTTCTATAACTGTCATGATTTTTATATTTCCTAAAATTTTCATATCTTTTATGTGCATATCTTGGTGAACCTATTATTTTGATGATACTTTTTTCTCCTAATAATTTTTTTTTCTGGTTTTTGATTATTCCACCAAATCACATATTTTAATATTACATTTTGACTCTTGAAAACATTCTAAATACTATTATACTAAAGTCAAAAATAAATTATTCATCTCCATAGGCCATAAAGTTACATGATTGAGGCCTAGACTCTATATTTTATCATCCTTGGAATCAACATGAACATATGATAGCATGCTAAGTACTTTGATGTGATTAATGTTGACGTATTTTTCATAAAAATAATATTCCAATAGTTACTACCAAATTAGAGAAAATAAACTCTGATTGATTAAATAGGTAGTACGGTTAACTACTACCATCCAAAACACATTGAGGTACCTTTTTTGAATCTGTATGATCCTATATTTATCCCCCACATTCTAGTTCAATATTTCCATAACCCCATACTATTTTGGGGTCTCTAGAATGATCTTATCAAACTAAATCCCCTTCCTCCAAAAAAACCGTTAGAACTTCTACTTCTATTCTCACCACCATTTTCCTACCATAATAACATCAAATTTATTTCATTATCCTTTTCCACCATGGCCATATATTGGAAACAATTCCCAAACACCTCAGAATTGAGCTTTAGAATGTATACCCACACTTTTTATGTGGAATATTTGATGAAGTTCACATAAAAAATAAACATCCATGAGAGTACACCAGAGCCAATCTGTAAAACATCCATGAGAACCAACTATGAATTTTGATGCTTTGGTGTTTTAGCTTCTATATAGAAGGAAACCTTATGCTGATTTCTAAAGACACAATACTCTCATATTCAAAAATCAATTCTTTCCTATTTTAGTATTCCATTGGTAGCAATGATCATCACCCCCTTGTCACTAAGATGTGACCAATAGTCATGCCATGACTTAATGAATGTTATTTATCTAAAATGTTTTTCACTTTTAGATCCTATTGTAATGTATAATTTTCAACCCATGACTTCTTCTATAATAACCATGGATCTGTATGAAATTTTCATGATCCATAAAAAAATATAAGAGAATCCTACATCATCATGTTTCCCAATAGAAATAAGGTTATTCTAGAGGTGTAAAATATGCCACACATCCTTCAACTCCAGTGTGATTTCATTCCTTGTCCATATTGATTCAATGCCTTTCCCCATAATCTAAAGAGATTTTAATTCTATAATATAAACCTTTATAATCCTTTTAGAAGTATTAGTCTTCATAATATTCATCCAGGAAGTTGAGTGGAATGAATCTCTAGAGTCTATAACCCAAGACCCAAATAATGTAGAAAAACTTAAGAGTAATCCATTCCTATATTCCAATAAAGTGTTTTAAAACCCACTTACATAATTATAATTTCTATAATTCTTCCTATGACCACTATAATATTACTTAAAGTGTTATTTCCTCCAACAATGACAACAAAAGGGAGAACCATCTACTGAAATACATTAACAATGATTCCTCCCACCTTCCCCTTTCCAATTATTTTTGTTATATTGAGGATATTTCTATTCCTTATATGTTATACATGTTTTTAGAAGATGTGTTGATAAAATTATAATGAATTTCTTAATTCAAGATCATTTCATGAACTTCAATAAATAACATGTCACCCTTTCCACAAGAATTACTTACAACGATCAACATCACATCCCATGATTGTGAGATCGAATATAGTAACAAGAATTCCAAAACTGGATTTATTATGGTCACATTCCCTGAATCCAAATGACCTTAAATCACATTAATGTTTTTAATATGATTTTCTATAAACCATAATTTTTATATTCTCATGCCGAACAGTCTCGTTATCAAGAAAAACTTATTCATTTTCATGGGATTCTCATACATGTTACCTAAGTTATTCATAAGTTTTGATTATGTTTTCCCTTAGAGGATTTTGTACACCATGTTATATTCCATTTACAATAAAATAAGTATGATTGATTTCTTATTGATACCCACTCATTTCTCCCTTCTCATAACTTCTAGTTTATCTCTAGTTAACGTGTCATGAACTAGCCCGAGTTGTCCATTCATTGGGCACATGAGCCAGTTTGTCAAAAGTCCCGATGGTCATTCCTTATCCCCACAAGCTAGATAAAAATAGATAAGAAATTTTATTAATAAAATAGGAATAATTTCTCCCTAAAAACAAGAAAAAGAAGCAACATAAAACTAAAAAAATTATATGACTCATCTATATCTTGGACATCTATGTTAAATCATATATACCAAAATAACCTATAAAGAAGTAAAGAAAAGTAAAAAAATAGACCCTATTCTCACCCTAGTCTCTCTCCACTATATATGAAAAGGCACAAATCTGCATCTAAATAACTTTTCTTTAACCACTAGAAAATATCAATAACCTCCATTCATATAAATCAGTAAAATAATAATTTTAAAATAAAAAAAATAAAACTAAAAATAAAAGTTTTCAATCCTCGGTCAATCAACACTCTAAATAGTGGGAAAATGCGGAATAAAATTCTGAAATTGAAAATTATAGATAGGAGTGATCTAAAGCTTAGTAGGCATAGAATAGAGAAACCATACCATAGGTATAATATTTAAAATAAAGATTCATTTATTTTATGTTTGAACTATATTATTTAAATATAGTTTTAAGTTCAAAATATATAAGGCAAGAAAAATTCCAAAACCATTATAGAAACTGTCCTTTTATTTTATTTAAATTGAAAAAACCACTTAGAAAACATTTATCGTACCTACACCCAATTTTATTCTTATATCAAAGTAATCATTAAAATAATATAAAAAGGTATTAAAAAAATAAATAACACATAAAAAATGAATAGGAAGAGAAAAATAGGAATCTACAATGTTGTAGAACCCTAGAGCACCCTGGGAAGGGAGGGGTGAATCATTATGCAAAATATTTCTTTTAAAACAAAATATCTTGTTCCCACATCGGTAGGAAATTGTTAAATATATCTGAGAGAATTGTATAATAATAAAACCTTCACATGTAGAGAGACAACACACATAATTTACTTGGTTCACCTCTCAGGGATAATCCATGGAGTATACACCAACAATGTGTCTATCATACCAAAATCCACTAATATTCACCAATTATGGAATACAGATGTCCAGAAATAGTCACTCTATTATAGGAACATTACCATTACCTGATTTTTGGGATAACACACTGCCTCCCTTAGAACTCCCCCTAGATCACTGATTTTGGTGATGTCTTATTCAGTTTAACGACTTGATGTTCACCTCATTATACTGGAATTTAAAACTTTTCCATGGCTAGAATGAGACTCTTCTTGCATTGATGTCCTGAGTTGATGCCCTTGAAAGCACTATTCACTAAACCAGATGTTAAACACTACTATTCATGAACATCTCAGCCTTCGTGAAACCTCCATTAAGTTTCAAATAAATACCACCCTTCAAAAACCCACACACATTCATGAAGATCACTTCCTTCTTGAAGCTTATAGCCTTTGCGGAACAAATTTCCATCACAATGCTCACTACCTTCACAGAACAAACATCCTTCATGAATCTCATCACCTTCACAGAACAAATGACATTCACAAAGATTGCTGCCTTCGTAGAAAATTAAGACTTATTGAAAATCTTAGTCTCCAAAAAACTCATATAACTCAAAATAATTTTAATTGGTTAATACTTAACTAGTATTTTTCTGATGCTCAAGATCACATATAATTCAGATTCGTGAAGATATCAGCCTTCCTAAAATCAGTGTGATTATATTGTTTCGCTAATGATTTTCATTTCAAATGAATTTGGGGTAGATGCCTATTTATAGGCCCAAACTTTTATGAAGAACCCACTCCTTCAGAAGGCTTTTCCTAATCCTCTAAAAAGATGTTTGTGAATATCCTCTATTCGTGAATCACTATAGAAATTTAAGCCATTTATGATGCTTCTCATAGATTCATAGAATCACCATCATGTCATTGCACATTCAAGAAGTGTTTCATAGTCTTATATAATTTCCATAACACCATCATGAATTCACGAAGCTCATTCATGATGCTCCATATCATTGTGTAGCATAGACTTTATGAAACCCAGTCTTCATAAAACTCATGACTTTAACATATTTGAAATGTAATAATACTAGAAAACCACCTTTTGTGAAGCATGCTACTTTATCCTGATTCTGAGCCCAATTTTTTTGAAACAGTTGGAAAAGACACCACATTCAACCATGTAGTCATATTAAACTATAAGATCACTTGCCTTGAAAATTATCTGATCAACCTAGTGTGCATTGATAACAACCACAAATTAGACTCTATTTCTATCTATGAATGGCATTATTTCCAACAATACCCCCTTTGGGTTTGTTGGTAATTTGTAGATAAATTCAATAAAGCACCATCCTCAAATAGGAACCTGATATATGTGAAATAACATATCCATCCCTCGAAGTCTATGTGAGAAAATCTTAGAGTATAAACCCAAAATCGAAAAAGACAATTTCATGCCATTATAGAACACAAACGTATCCTGATAACCAATACTTGATACTCTTTCAATTTCACTTATCTCACCCTTTGAAAATAAACCCAAATAACCTTTATTTGTATGTTTAGTGCACAAAAAAAACTCCCGTAGATCATATCTCCTGTATAAACCTAAATAACTTCTATAAACAGATTAAAAATAGTTAACCCAAATGGAGAGAGGGGATGGAACATAAGCTCCCTAGGAAGTGTTATGTAACTTATTGTTAAGTTATTTATTTATCTAAAATAGTTGAGTTCATGCATTTGTAGTATAGATATACTCTACTTTATCTATACTAAGTGACATTCTTTATTATGTCACTCAACTAGCTCATACATTTGTTTCCAATGAAGAATGTTCCACCACTTTTGGAATTTATATCCAAAAAATCTCATGTCCTACCAACATCATAAAATGATGATAATTTATTATATCTTCGTACTACAAATTATAATTCAAAAGTGAGTGTACCTTGAGTATAACTCATTATTTGTGTAACTGCAACAAAATGTTCTTCCTTTGGATTACTTTGAAAGAGGGTCGCTAATCATGTTGCAAAGACAATATTTGGATATCTTATTGTAAAGTATAATAAGATTAAAAATGATTCTCCTATATAGGGTGAGATCCATAGATGTCCAAGCATTGTGCTTTCCATGTTTTTTCCCAATAAAAATTAGACATGATATCAGTTTGGAGTCATTCATGTTGAATTTTCTCAGAAGCTCTCTTGTGTATTTTCCCTGAGAAATAAAGGTATATTTATTCTTTTGAACCACTGATCTTTTCCACCTATTTTAAATTAATGCTTCTTCATATTACAATACCATACTTAGGGTTCCTTACTCAGAGCATATAAATCCCTTATGAGGTTCAAAAATTAAATCTTCAATTGATGTATAAGACTTCACAACTTCTTCGTAAAAAAATAACTTATAGAAATTTTCACTCTAAAAATAGAGTTTAGAGAGAGAGAGAGGAAGTGAGAATTTAGGGGAAGAGTAGGAAAAATGTATTGGGGGTATATATAGGTTAGATTAGTTGCGATGGTACTATTTACAATGGGTATCATGTCACATATACCTTTTCCCGCATTAATTACTGTCGGTGGTTAAAAGGATATTTGTGATGGGTCCCATCACAAATTGTTGCATACCGACACACTTTTTGTGACGATACAACATCCCACCACAAAAAACTATTTACTGCCACAGGTATTTGTGATGGGTCCCGTCGCAAATACCCACCGACCGACACACTATTTGCGACGGGGGAATCCCCCCCATCGCAAATAATCTTGCCACGGTTTGGCGTGCAGACCGCGCCAAACCAGACCTTATTTTTTGAAATGGGATGAACCCTCGTCACAAATACCTTTTCCCACATTAATTACTTTTAGCGGTTAAAAGGTTATTTGAGGTGAGTCCCATCACAATTAGTCTTCTGCAGACACACATTTTGCGACAAGACAACATCCCATCACAAAAAACTATTTACCACCGTCGGTATTTACGACCGGTCTCATCGCAAATACCCTCCAAACGACGCACTATTTGCGAAAGGGGAATACCCCCGTCTCAAATAACCTTCCCACGATTTGGTGTTCTAAACAGCACCTTACTTTTTTGTGAAGGGACCTCAAATCCCGTCGTAAATAACCAATAATTTGTGACGGGACGAACCCCCCATCGCAAATAACCAATGGGACAGACTATTTGCGATGGGAATTAATCATGTCGCAAATAGACCGTCGCAAAAAGATATTTTTCTAGAAATTTAAGGGAATAGTAAAATCATGCTCCAAGTGTTTTTAGTTAAGAGTAATGGTATGTTGTGTGGGTTTATATAGAAAAAAATTGGATAATTATTTATTGAAATTTATGATTAGGCTTTGGACTCTATGTCGTAAAGTAATCCAATCCAAAAACCATCCAATGATTTTTACCCATGGATTCTAAAAAATAGGAATGGATTTAATTAATTTATCATTCAAAGAACCTGAATCCATAAAATATTACCTTGGGTGATGTTCAAGTGAGTCATGTTTATAAATAATTGATTTTAAAACCTTAAAAATATAATATAGGTTTTAGAGGTTTCATTAAGGGTTTATAAAATTAATCAAATAACATGAAAACAATTATTTTAAAGGGGAATCATAATTTTGGTTGTGGATACTATTTATAAAATTTATTAAATTCCATCCAATGGCTTGAAGGCCTTTATTTTTCATTGATTTTTGATAATCCACCTTTCAAGGGGTGAGGTGGAACCCTTACAAGGCCCATATGCATAAGTATTACATGGCTCATAGGCCATAGAGGAATTCATTTCCCATAGGCTTCAAATATTACATACAACCTAGACTAACTAATTGGAACTACTCCTCCCCAGCATCTTCATTGGGAAATCATCTCTCCACCTTCGCATGGCTATTCGACTAGGCTATCCCATGCATGCACAGGCTTGTCCCGATGACAGGTTCCATACCCTTTCATTCTTGAAATATGTGTAGCTTCTTCTTTGGTAAAAGCTCATTTCTCATCCTCCTGTAGAGCTTGTTCCTTGTAGGTTTTCCAGTTTTCATTTTCACTTAAGGTGGCTCAAAGGCCTTGAGGTGGCCCGAAGGCCTTGAGGTTCCTCGTAGGTTGTCTGGTTTTCATCTGTACTTTTGGGTCTAGACACATATCCTTTTATTATACTTGTTAATTCTATTAGGTTAAGAAGTGAAATAGTGATATTTAATTGGGGAAATTTAGTGAACACAGTTTGGGTCGGGATTTTGATGAGATTTTACTTCTCCTGTAAACAATTTTTCTCTTTATTTAGTAGTTGAATCTAGGATCGGGCTTGGTCAAGGGAAAATCTCATTGATGCTATCTCCCACTAATGATATGATAAATGGGATTCATAGGGTATGACCCTACTAGTTGAGGCCACCACTTCTTCCATATGTCTCAGTTGAACTTTATCAAAACCCTTAATATAATAATATTAATGATAATTGTACAAAGGATATATTATCAATGGTTATTATACTGAACGGTATTTTTAATCTGATAGGATATAACTTATAATGGTCCAAAATAACCGAATTAGTGCATATGTTTTCTTAAACATCATTTCATAATAAGAAATTTACCCATCTAAAAAAATAAATTTCATTTATTAAAGTTCAGGTCATTACACACTATATAGTGTGGTGCTACACACTATATAGTGTGAGGTAAACATTATTTAATTTTATTTCTAGTGGAATGGGTGACCATATCATTTATTTTTTACTACCTTAGAACCATATTTCCCATGACCAAAGTAATGCAAGGATGAGAAAGCAATGAGAATAACAAAAAATAAGGATGAACAATGAATAGTGAGTAATATATCCATCATAATGTTTTTCAAAAAACTCATCATCACCTCCATCTACCTATTAAGAAACAACCCCATGTTCATATCTATTACACTATACACAATATAATGTATTTCTTGGGGGAAAAATCCCTGTCAAACTAAGTTAAATGGGGTTCTTGAGGAGCTCTTTCTCTCACACACACATTTTGAAATATCATAAAAGTTACAAACATTCCTTTTTATTTTTTTGAAACCAATATAGAAAACCACCATTTTCTAGTTGAAATCAGATAGACACACACACACACACACCTATTTATCTTATTTCAAAAATTCACATATTCTCATGTGAATTTGTACACATAAATAAATAAATATATATATATATATATATATATATATCTGTGTGTGTGTGTGTTTGTGTGTGTGTGTGTGGGTGTGTGTGTGACTGTGTGTATGTATGTGTACCCATGTTCATATGTAAATCCATCACACACACACACACACAACAATATACATTTTAAAAAACATGTACTTTTCTTCAAAATCGAATTTTGAAATACCTTTGCAATACTTGTCATTTTAAATTTCCATTAAAAGGTTTATTTCAAAATATTTTGTAAAAAAAATTATAAACAAGGCCATTTAAAAACCCATTTTAAGCTTCAATCCAATTTTTACTTAACGCCTAAAAAGTGACAAAAAAATATTTTAAATTATTTTCAAATCAAAATGGGGTCAAACGATTTTTAAATATCTCAATTTAATTAAAACTAATTGATACAAAAAAATTAAATACTTGTCATTTGAATTAAATTAAGAAAACCTTGATTTTTTTTAAAAATGATTTAACATTCAAAAATTGTCATAATTAATTAGATAAAGAATTTGAAACCCCATGAAATAAGGGGTTATTAAATTTAAAGATCAAACATGGGGAAACCTACCTCAAAGCGATGATGCATGAGCCGAAATATGTCATTTTCAATGGAGGACACCCAAATGGAAAAAAAAGAAACGCAAATAGACCATAGAAATAAAATAAACCACAATACAATAGCATAATACACACCCTAGGGTTCTTCCGAGAGAGTTAAAATGACATGGAAGAGATAAATATCAAGTAAAGGGAGAGTAGAAGGAAGGAGAGGCCATACCTAGGAGGAATCAACCAAGAACTTTGAAGCTTCCACAAATAAACATAGTAGAGAGGGAGATCTAGGAGAGGTGGAGGCAAGACCATGGGGAGATCAGCTAGGGGAGAGGTGTGGTCTAGGGGAGGAAAAATAAATGAGGCAGAGAAAAAAAGGGAAAAGAATGAAAAAGAAATTAAAAATTAGGTCTAGCACATTGTTTACCCACACAATTTAATAAACCATGAAACAATCATGCTTCAAACATTAGTATCTCAAAAATTCCTTGTAATGTTACTCCATGGTGTTCTCATGGGTTAATAAACCATTACAATACCATTCCATATGACTTTGTCTACGACATACTCGATACACATGGTTGTCTCATGGGTTTAAAAATCACCCTCGCTAACTATTCTCCCAATTAAAATTTCCAAAATTTAAAAATACTCACTTTGAAATTCCTAAAATACCATGATGACTCAAAATAATAATAAATAATAATAAATAAATTAATTAATAAAACATGGTGTTGTGACAATCCTACCCACCATAAAGCTTTATTCTGATAGAAATCCATTAATAAATGATAAATATAACAAAATGAAAAAATTATAACACCTTATGAGAAATTTAGAAGGGTTAAGAAAATGGAACCACCCTAAATAGATGGGAGAACAAATAATTACTATTCCTCTAGATCAATGAGATGAAACCTTGAACAAAAATTAACATCTCTTAGTGGAATCCAACCATCATCGATTGATACAAACTCTAACAAACACTGATATAAATCGTGGAATCTACAACATTTAAACCTTATTTTAAATAGTGGTTAAACACACACACACACTCTCTACAAGGGATACTGAAACCAAAAAATTTCACTTCAACTGAACACTAAAATAAACTACAACACCTATATAAAACATACCAATCCAAAGGTGGAGAAACTTGAAAAAGTCATGATATATGAAATAACATGGTCCATAGACCTGATTCACTATACTCAAATGATTAAACTAATACATCAAATATAGAACACTATCTCATGATTATTCTAAAATAATTATCACTCTTAGGTGATCAATAGTCTGAGGGACACTAGTCTCAATTACCCAAGCACCAAACCAAAATAACCCAAGCCCAACCCATCCATGAAAAACTCCCAATTCCCTATACCCAAAATAAAACTCATATAAATCATGGTCATCATTAAAGAATAATCACTAAAAAATAATTAAAATTCTATAAGCACTATCATCAAATTACCCAAAACACACCCAAATCAAGGATACCTCAAAGGCTCTCACTGATTCCAAATCCACAAAAATAAACAAATATTAATAAGAATCATACCCATAATAGAATATAAAAATATTCTTAAATCGAACCAAGGTTACAATGAAAAGGAAGGGAATAATTCTAGAAACAACTATCAAAATTCAAGATAATGAAAGAATATAGACATACCACTTGATTATGAGTCTTGATATGGACACAAACTAGAGGAAATATGCTTAAAAAGGAAAGTAATTACCTAATGGTTCTTCTAAAAAACAAAATATTCTTACTTTCCTTGATTTTTATAGGAGGAAGAATCTAAATAACATGAAACATGAACTCAACTAGTCCATTTTTCAAATTCCCAACCAAGAAGTCGCATATAACTAAGGGACACATACATAATAAAAAAAATAAAATATGAAACACCACAAAACCAGATTTTCCTTAAAATAATATACTACCATCAAAGAATTTACAAATAAATTTGATTAAAACATACATTAAATATTAACTGTTAATAAAACACCCCATTCCATTTCAGAACACCACCCCCATTTTTTAAAATTTAAATCTCATTTATCAAAATTTTCTCTTTACAAAATTTCAAACTCACATTTCCAAATTGAAACCCATTTTTCATTTTCAAAACAACATACTCAAATTTTATTTTTAAAATAAATGGGAAAAAATATTTTTAAACATTATCTTATTTTTTTAAAACTCAGACTTTATAAAATCCCCCTATTTATTCAAAACAATTTTTATAAAAGGAAAAAAATTTAAAACATATTAGAAGTAAAACCCACATGTCAACATATCAAAATACTTCCTTGAGTTTACCCCAATCATTGGGTATTATCCAAGGTAGTATAAATATAAAAAACAAATGGGCTGATGAATCTTTCTTGACCTAACCACATGGTTTTAGGAACTATTATCCATCCAAACAATTATTCCTAAGATGTCTCAATATTGAGCGTTTGGTCACTGTCTGGTTTCTCATACCATACCAACCAGCCTCACACCATCAATATCATTTTTGTTTCCACCCAACTATATAATCTGACAATCAATAAAACTCAATCATGATTATGAGGATTAGTACATGATCAAAAACACTCAAATAAAGTTTCTAACTCAAAATTCAAGTCCCAACCACCCATAATAACTCCATAATCATCATGTTTTGTGGTGATCAAGAACCCATACATGAACAACCTCAGGAATCTAGACAAAAAATTCTAACTCAATCCTATCATGACACCCTAAATAATGCAATTAATACTCAAAAAAGAGACAAGGTTCCTATAGAGAAAGGATCCTAGATCCTCTGATATCATTTTTATGAACCATCTCAAGTTGGTTATTTTTTCAGATTCCTGATATATCCAGTGATAGGGCCTGAGGGAATTCTTGATCCTCATGAGCTAAAAGAAAGTTCAACATCATAATATATATACAATGTTTAAAATTTCACAAAAAAAAGTAAACAAAAAGAAAAAAACTAAGGAAATACCGGAATGGACCATATATATCTAAAACACCCATGCTAAATTATATATAAAGAAGTACACTATAAATCAGTAAAGAAAAGTAAACAAAAAATACATCTACTCACCTCAATATCCCTCTCCTATATATGAAAAGACACAAAACCACCTCTAGATTCATCTTCTTCAGCTGCCACCTAAAATCACTACCCTCCATCCATAAAAACTGTAAAAACCTATGATTCTAAAGCAGAAAAGGAACCCAAAAATAAAGATGGACCCACCTTAATCAATCAATGCTTTCAACAGAGTCCAAATACTGAATAAACTCTTGAAAATGAAAAATATAGATAGGCATGAACTAAATATATGTAGGTATTCCGAATAGAATCTATACCCTAGGTATAACCATTAAAATAATGATATATTTAGTGATAGTTTAAACTACATTATTTAAGGATAGGTTTTTATTTCAAAACATATATGTCTGTTTTATTTTCAAACCATTTCATAAAATTTCATTTTAATATTTTTAAAATAAGAATAATCTCTTAGAAAACATTTAATGGGACAACACCCATTTTGGTTATTATTTAAAAATATCCTTTAAATTAATCAAAAAAGGGTTTTAGAAAGAACAATACACACAACATGAAGATGAAGATAAATAAAGGGACCTTGTTATTTATAAAAAATGGGAAAAAGAAGAATCCAATATCAGGTTCCACACATATCAAATAAATAATGCAATCTAAATAATCCATAGGAGCCCCTATGTCAATCTACAAATCATGAAATAACTTTAATATGCTCGACCTTAGGCATCTTAATCATCGTAACCCCAAACATACTTCAAAATGATCTTGAAAAAAGGTCTAGTAACATGTCAATTGCTAGTGGGGGATAATCATACCTCACTAGTTTAGCTAGTGGAAAGGGATCCTTTCTCGTCTAAGTTATCCTATCCAAGATCAATGGATCCCATGACCAATGTAAATCAAGTATGAGAAATAAATGAGCACAACCATATATAATCATAAACAATAGACAACGATAAATGTTGTGATTCAGTTCCATAAACTTGACTCCTTAATATACTTTGATTACCATCGAATATATACAGTTTGATATATATATATATATATATATATGTTTATTCTTACCATAATAGTGTTGATACTTCTACATCTTCTATTTATATGGAAATTTCCATAGATTGTATTTCATATCAAATGGTTATAAAATCTCCTCGGTATAATGAGAACCTTGAGGTACTGTGATAGTAATCAAAAACATATATCCTAATGGTTGATCCATCTATATCAAATACTCAATCCTATAAAGTTTCTATGAAATAGAATCCCTACACCGGGAAGGGAAGGCCTTTAGACCAGAAGTATGATATTATGGAATAGTTATCCTCGGCACTGGAAAAAATATTGATCTTGGATGCCTTGAGTTTGTTACAATACCTTTGGGAATCACTCATAGAATCTCTGCTAAGTCCCTAAGAGTTTGAAACTGATGTGGCCACTATCTAGGTCTATCAGATATATATCTATTCTTTAGAATTCAATATTGTTAACTACTTTACAAATCAAGATGAAGACACCATTATACAGGGTCTCATCAGAACCTTGTATGTGTCTCGTAGGATAAATATCATCAATGTTCAAGAAGTTTTCATTGATAATGGATTTGGAGTTAATCTCATTTCATTATGAACACTTCACTAGTTCTCTTATAATTAAAATAACATATATACTTCCTCTATAACACTGCAATGCTATGAAAAAATTTAGAAAAACCCCATTGGGACAATTCAATCCCATGGCTTGGTTTGGAGACCTCGTAGATAACTTATAATTTCTAGTGGTTTTGTAGAAAATGACCTTCAATGTATTGATAGGAATTCCATGGTTGCACTAATATGCATAAATCCCTTCAGTGTATCATCAATGCATAAATACTCCACTAATATGAAAATCATGACTTTTTATGTCAATAAGTCCCCATTTGAGTCTAACGAGTCACATTATATCGATGAAGGATTCTATCAGGGGAAAGGGAAACAACCCATGGTTAGTGGTGTTAAATGGGTCACCACCTTGATCAGCCTAGAAATAATTCTAGCCTACGCCTTCAAATTACTATGTAAAGAATATGTCATTCCCATTAATTATATTGGATATATTAGCCCAAAGTTAGGAACGTATTCAGAAATATTAATGATTTAAATCATGACCACTTAGTTTAGCAGTGTTGAAAAGTTTGTTGACTCATTAGAAAATGGTGAAAGCTCTTATAGAAATGACCCTGATCTATACCTAGAGCTCTAGGAAATCCCTACCTCACCAACTGAGGTACAAAAGGTTTTCTCATTACCCATAGAGGATGAGAACACTCATCCATCACTCAATCCTTCTTCTCTAGAGTTTTATAGAATTCATGCATTATCAAATAATTCATAAGAAGTTGTTCCATCATTCAAATATCAATATGTTGAATCCTCCCATAACTCGGTAGAATTTATAAAAATACTTGTTTCCCCATTAGAACAAGAGAAATTAGAAAAATAGGAGGATTAGGAGGAGGAGGAGGACCTAGGGGACACCTCTCCTGGATTTGAGGTGGGTGTCCACCAAAATTGATGATCTTAGGGAAGTAAATATAGGAACAAAAGAAAAACCATGACCCACATTGATCAGTGCAATAATGTATTTAGACGAGAAATAGGTATGTACTATCTTTTTGAGGTAGTACTAATATGTATTCACCTATAACTACACAGAAATGATAGGTCTCAATCCTAAAGTGGCCACTCACCACCTAGGCCTACCAAATGACCATTCAGGCTATAAAAAAGCCACCAAGAGGATGCACCCAACACATGATACCAAGATAGTGGATGAGGTTTACAATATCATCATAGAAAAATTCATTAAAGGGTTTCAATATCCCTTATGTATGGCCAATATCAACCCTTTTAAGAAGAATAATGGGAAAATATGAGTTTTCATCGATTTTAGGGATCTCACCCGATACTGATTGAAGGTTGATTTCCCAATCCCAATAATAGAACTATTGATCTATATAATGAACAGATACCTGGATATCTCTTTCATGGATTGATATTCAATATACAATAATATCATTATGGTCTAAGAAGATGAATAATCCAATTCCTTTAGGCCCCCCTAGGGTGTATTATTCTATCGAGTAATGCCATTTGGTTTTAAGAATTTTGACACTACATACCAAAACGCCATACATTACATCATTAAATCCTTCATCGAGAATTTTTTCAAATTCTATGTTGATAAAATGGTTGTTAAATCTCTAAAATTATATGAAAAGCATGAAGAACTAGAAACTTCCTTCAACAAATTGTGGAAACACAACCAGAAAATGAAAACCTTGAAATTTTCTTTCGGAATTACCTTATAGAAAATTCTCAGGTTCATCGTACTACACCATGGAATCAAATTCAACCTTGAGATGACAAAGGATATTCTTGGAATTTCACCTCCTCACAACATCACATATTTGAGAGGACATCAATGAATCTTAGAATACCTCCAACACTTTATATCCAAACTTGATGGAAAATGTTTTCCCTTCACGAGGTTGATGAAAAATGGGGGTTACATATCTGTGGACTGAATATTTCTAGGAAGAATACGAAAACCTTAAGAAATATATCTTAAGACCACAAGTACTTATGTCACTTTTCAATGTAAGGTTTTTTATCTTCCATATTATAGTCTTAGAGAAATCATATGGTCCCTTCATTTCACAAATTAATTATACCAACAAAAAATCATCCTCTATTATCTCATTTTCTCCATGATTGATGTTGAGAATCATTATTTGAAAATTAAGAAGAGTTTTCTGACACTGATATTTTTGGTCCAAAAACTAAGGCAATACCTTTATCATCATGAGACCCATTTGTTCTCTCATAGAAACCCACTCAAATACATTCTCAGTTGTCTGATGTTGATCGTACATCTATCACGGTGGGAGGTCATCCTGTAGCATTTTCAAATTCAGTTCAATCCTCAGAAATCAATCAAAGGCCAAAAATTTGTAGATTTTCTAGTGGAGAAACCCTTAGTAAAAATGACTCCATTGGAAACTAAACTACCCAATAAAGAGTTTTTATATATTCAAGAGTTCCCATAGTTGTGACAAATGTATTTTGATGGTGCATTTAGGAAAACTACTAGAAAAGGATGGGGGACCCCAATCTCTACAAAGTGTGATTGGAAGTAGTGCTTATATCGCCAATAGAGGTAGTCCTTCCTTACTCTTTCCTGCTATTGGAGGGGTACATGAGCAATGATGTATAATATCAAGCTATCATTATAGAACTAGAGCTATCAATTAAAGTATAATTCAGTCACTTAAAGATAAAAGATGATTCAAAACCAGTCATTAAGCATTTTAACAGTGATTATGATATCAAAAAAGTAGAGTTAATCCATTTTTATAACTACATATGAGGATTAATGGAAGAATTACATCATGATATGAAATTGAATCATCTTACACAGTAGAATTATTCTATGATCGATGCCCTAGAAAATGCAGAAAAAGATATAACCGATCCCGAGTGGAGTGAAACTGTCATTAGAATTGAGCACCACTGGCTGGTTTCACCATTTGTTCAAGACCATGCAGAAGATATCAAGGACATTAGTCTCCTCCGTAAATTGTATAGCATGAAAAATGGCTAGATGAAACCCATTTTGGACTAACTTCAAAAAGGGATATCTCCCACTGATAGAGTTAGGAGAGAGAAAAGGTGAAGATGAGCAATTAACATTGTCCTCTACGACAACACAAACAATAATAAAACACTATAAGTGGAGCCTTGATGGGGTCCTTATTAGGTGCATGGAAAGAGAAGAGACCAATTTTTTCATGAATGAAGTACATGTTGGAGCCTGTAGTGACCACCAGTCATGAATCAATATTTCCCACCAAATCTGAATGGTTGGGTACTTCTGCCCCACTCTAACACAAGAATGCACTAAATTAACTTAAAAGTGTCATTCTTGCTCGGTTCACAACAAATTCATTCACCAACCCCCAAAATTTCTGAACATAACCATGTAATCCTAAACATTTTACATATAGGGAATGGACATCATAGGAATATATCCTCCAGTAAAATCCAATCTATTTAGGTACATTCTTACTATGACCGACTTCTTCTCCATGTTGGCAGAAGCTATACCCTGCAAAGAAGTAAGGGAAATGAACATTGTCTTCTTCATAAAAACCAACATCATCAACATATTTGGTGTCCCTCATAAAATAATGATGGAAAATAGCATGAATTTCTTATTCTTTTAAATTGGGGAATCTATATCACAATAATGAAATCAAGTCTAACTATTCATCTCGCTACCATGTAAATGCTAATAGATAGGTATAGGCATTCAATAATACCCTATCAAATATACTATAGAATATGGTAGATAAGGATAAAATTTGTTGGATTTAAAGGCTACTAAATTACTTGTGGGATTACCATACCATAACACTCACTACCACATAGGTTACCCCATACTCATTAGGGTATGGGACAAAGCTAGTCCTTCCCATCAAAGATCAGTTTACCTCGCTCTCTATGGTCATCTGCAGTCAATTATCCATGGATGAGTAGTGTTAGAAATAGATGGATGAATTTTAGTGATTGGATGAGAAAATAATTGTATTATTTAATCATTTATAAGTCCACTAAAACCTTATCACACAATCCTTTAACAAAAAGGTTTGCCTCTAGTCTTTCATCAAAGGGGAAATGGTATTGGTCCTTAGGACCCTAGTGATACCCAAAAATAAACCTCTGAAGTTGGAATTTAAATGGAGGGGGGGGGGGACCTTATTAGATATATAAATTATACTCCAATATATCTTATTCCATGATTTAAATGGATGAATAGCTAACCACAACCCCCCACCAATAAAAAGTTTCTGAATAAGTATTTTGTGTAAACACATGACATAGTCATCTTATCCACTTGATGCAAAAATTTACGGAAATATTCCTGATCACATGATGTCAAACTACATGGTACATGGTCTAAGCTTCAAGACATTAAACTGCACAGTCAGTCATTATTTATTTACATTAAAAATCAAGACAATGTTGTCCATGTTGTAGGATAGTAAACTACATGACATCAATGTCCTCACAACGCGACATTTAACTATATGGAAAACAAAATTTTAATCAATGATTGACCACAAAAGATATAGATCTTTTCACGAGAAAGTTGAAATTCCCATGTTCATGAGTGGGAGTCAAATCCACATAGGGAGTATATTTCTCAAGAATTATGTGTGGCTTGAGTCATTTCATCATAAGATATGTAGTGACATACTGATCTTATGTCTTTGGACCAACCATAAAAAAGTGATAGAAATCCCCCCTATGCATATGGGTCACAATGGTGTGGAGAATTCTCATCCAAAACATTATGTGTCTTGATTTCTATCATCAAAGGATATGTAATGACATCAATACCTCTTATAGTAGGCCCAACCTCAAATTTCCCTCTATTCATAAGTTGATTTTCCTACCAGCCTTTGGCCTCAAATATTTTTTTCTTGTTGGGATTATGTTTCTCATTGGCCCAAAAAATTATCCTTCCCCTAACTACAAGACATAATCATCCCAATTCCAAGATATTAAATTGCATGGTACACCATCTATTTCAAAAGTTAATAAAATTCATGTAACCAATGTCCTCAGTATATTACATTAAACTACAGAACACCATAATGTTCTCACTAGAAAAGACATTGAACTCGACATTGATCACATACCATGACATATTCAATAACTACACCTATCTTAATTTTAATTTCTATGAGATACGCAGTGATTCCTAGATTCCACATCCTAGTCCATCCACCCAGAGAGTGAATGATTTCCCACCTCCCTGCATATGGGTCAGACCTACGTAAGGAAATTTCATTAAGAACTCATTATATGGGATATATAGTGACACCAAGACCTCATTTCCTAGACCCATATGAGAAATACAAGAAATGTACCCTATCTTGTATACAAACTAAATCAATTTAGGGGAATCTGAATAAAGTCTTAGTTTTAGATCCATTCTATGAAAAGTTCCATCTCCATGTACATGAGTCAGATATGTGTAGGAATGTTCTTTGACAACTATGTTTATCTTGATTCATACCCACATATGATACATAGTGATGCTCAGATATTCAATATCATGTCCAGCCACAACATTCCCCCTCTTTCATGTAGGGGCACTGTTATCCTCACCTCATGATGTCACACTGTACGAGGTTTGATAACTATGTGTTGCTTGATTCCTACCCATGTAGGATATGTACTGACACCTGGATCTTCAATCCTGGGTCTATCCACAACAAATGATGAAAATTACCTCCTCCCTATGTATGGGTTAGGTATGCATTGGTTTTGTTTTGATAACTATGTGTGGATTGATTCTCATTTTAAATGAGATATGTAGAGACTCACAGATTCTTCATCTAATCCCAACCACTACAAATTAAAAATTCCTATATCCTCCATTTTTAGCTCTATTTGGAAGAATAAACCTTTGTCTTCCCTTGTTTCTCACACTGAGCATAGCTCATATGGGCCTATGATTTTCAGTAGGGGAATCAACAATTGATCATGGCATATCAATCCATATAAGGTTTTCCATTGTGCTGGTAGAAATACCTTAAATGGAACACTAATTTTCTTTACCACATGATGTTAAACTAAAAGGAAAGCATCCTTACCATATGACGTAAAGCTGTGCAGATCAATGACATCCATATTTATTCATGTCATTTGACCTAATATATGTACCCCATGATGTTAAACTTCATGGTACCTCAAGAACGATGTGTGTGTTGATTCTTATTTCGATAATTTATGTAGTGAATCCATGCCCCAATGTCTTAGTCCCAGCCAACGGGGAAAAGAAAAAGAAAAATATCCACATCATCTATATGAAAACAATTATCTATATATGAGATATCATGTTTTTGTTCCTTATTCAGGAATCTACAAAAGAAACAAAAATTAACCCTACATATGAGTCAGATCTATGTAGGTAATTTCAATTCTAAGGCTAACTGTAGTGTAAATATTTTGTATGTACCTAGGAACATTACATCCATTCATCATACTCTATTCCTCGAGAGGTTTTGGATCTTGACCATATTCTTCTATTCATCAAAGATAGGTGGAGCCAGTGTCTAGATGAAACCTTTTTTTTGAAAATGCATAATATTCCCTAGTTGGATTGACCTAAGTTTCCCACAAAACATTTTGTCAACGAATGCCAAATTGATCCCTAGGAATGGTTTATTCTATCATCGTAATCGCCTATGACATACTTACCCCATATCATTTTTCCTGATCTAAGAATCTCCAAAATCATGGGTTACACATTCTTATCCCTCATGTTTGAGGAATCTCAGAACATCTCATCCTGATGAAAACCCTATTACTCATTGTTTTCATGAAATATGGTTCTAGCCATATGATCATGAACTGCAAGACCTCACCACATCCTCATTACATGGTGTTAACTAACATGACCGATGTCCTATTCATAGGACAGTAAACAGTTTGTTACATGAGAAATATATCTTTCTTGATTGTCATTTCTATGAGATTTGTAGTGACACCTGGATCCTCAATACTAGGCCTATCCATGAGATAAAAATATAAGCCTTTCTCTATGTGTTTTTTATACCTGCGTAGGAAATTTATGACCTTGAAACTATATAATACCTAGAACTATGCGTGGCTGGATCCCTACCACTGTAGGGCATGTAGTGATGCCCACATAACTAATACCGATTCTAGCTGTAACAAAAGTTAAAAATTACCTTTCACTATGCACAGAGAAGACCTGCATAGGGAACCCCATGAGAACTACATACAACCTAACTCTCACTTTCATGGGATAAATAACGACACCAAAATCCAATATCCTTGTCTATACCCAACAAAAAATCCAAAATATCCTATACATGAGCTACATCTTGATTGGAAGATGAAATATGAGTCTCACCCCATTTATGATCTCATTTCTAGAGGAAATTTCTCCGTGGCTACAGAAGAGTCTGATCAGCATGTGGGGGAACCTTTCTAGAAATATTTTTTGCTTGATTCCTTCCCACAGGGGAAATGAATTGATTCCATGGTCTCCAATACTAGGTCTATCTATAAAAAACAATTCTTATCCCTTTATATGGATCATACTTGTACGGGGAACATTCTTAGTCACGTGTAATGGAAATGTTTCTACCCATTCATGGGAAGTTTCTACATTAAGTTATCATTTAATTTTTAGGAACTTTACTTTCTCAAACCAAAATTTATGTCTAGGAATGTATGAGTCCCCATAAACCTCCTCAACCACTGGAAATGTAGGGACAATATCCTGGGGACACCTTATTTTGACTACGCATAATATGCCCCAGTTGGCTTTGCATAAGTCACCCACAAAAGGGTCTTCCAACCAAATGAAAATTCATCTTCAGGAGAAAATTTTACTAACTCTATATGACCCAATGAAATTTATGTCATACATCAATACTCATATTTAGAAACCCCTTAGATTACATCTCAAAACCATCCCCCCTCCATGCCTAAAGATGATAGAACATTCTTGTAAAAATACCATGAAAGGAGAAAACCATTTTTCCAAGGGTCAAACATAGGTGACCTTAAACCATATCCCTCAAAAGAACTCACCATAATTTTCTAAAATACAAGGTCCATGAATTAGTTGCAAAATATTAAATTTCACCATGTTCTATCCCTCCTTTACCCAAGACAAATAAGTATATGAGTGGTTTCTCATTCACGACCAAATATGATACATAAACCCTTGCCATTTTTTAGATATTATCCTTTAATAAGCCATAAATTTTGGTCTTTATAAATAATAATTTTCATAAATCACATTGAATTCAAGAATGGAGGGCCAGTGTACTGAGGAAACCTTTTTTTGATAATGCACAAAATTCCCCAGTCGGCATTCCATAAGTCTCCCTAGAAAAAGGCATGTCAACCAAAGGAAAATTGATCCCCAAGATAGGATTTTTCTACCTCTATACTCCCCAAATTTTTTATTGGAAACCTTTTATTTGGTTACTCATCACGTACTTCTCCATATAACATCTTTGATTCATAAATCACAAATACAGGGTAAAGAAAATTCCCCATTCTTGTTTGAATAATATTGGGACATTCTATGCCATTATGCTTTATCATGCCCCTCACCCCATAATCCATGGTCAAATATATTCAACCTAAAACATCAATATCATTATTATAGTTTTCAAGACTCTAAAGTAGTAGTAAAAATAAGGACACAAAACTCGTCAGTTGGAAACCCCGCAAAGGGTACCCTAGACAAGAGTCGAGTTCTAGCTCACTAAACCAATGCAATGCATGGTTTAGGAAAAATTGATGAATCAAAAATTTAAATAGAAACAATGATTTTTTGGTATAAAACCCATAATTATTGGCCTAAGAAAAATTCATTTTATCCGCACTAAGCCCGCAACAATGTGTACTTAGGAAAAAATTAGATTGATAACAGAAAAGACACAAAGTTCCTGGGGTTTTCCATGTAATTCTATCAATAGTCGAAACTATTATCGAAGAGTCCCTCAGCTGAGGAAAAAATTAGAGTAGTATATGTTCATGATAATTTTATTATCCTATATTTTTATTGAAATTGATATCCAGTTACAAAATTATTCAGGTCATATTAGAGATTATATTTAAAATCACATTTAATATTTTGTTTAGTGGAAATTATAGAAAAAGATAAAATAAAAACATTGGAGGGAAAGAAAGTTTCATACCATTAAATGAGAATGGAGAAGAATCCATGGTCTGGAGTCTCTCCATATGAATAGGATGTTATGATTATAGATACTTCATGGTAGATTCACAATGTTTGAGTAGTGTCTGGTCTGAATCCTCTATGGAAAAATGGTGTTCAAATAATGTTATATTCTTATAATCTATATTGGCTTACAGTGTAGAAGAGGATGCAGTCTCTTGCGTTATCCTGCTCCTCCACCAGTCATTTCCATTAATCAACCACTACCTCAATATGAACCAATTATTTCTTGATCCACTATAGTTTCTAGATAATCCACTCTACCTCTTGACGAATCCACTCCACTCAGGTCCCATAAACATTAATTTCTCCTTTTCATCTCAAAGTCATTCCATCATCCTTATAATATTCATTAAGAAGGATCTTTCTAGCCATAGCAAGATGATCAGAAAACTTTGTAGTTGAGAGATGAGAGTGGAGTGTGCTAATATTCTCCTTGGAAGAAATCCTCTATTTTAATATATCATGGATTTCATGATAGTCAAACCCCATACCATAGAAATGAAAATAGGTGGGTTAATTTGAAAAATATTTTCTACATTTTTTCACGGGGGTCAGAGAAATAAGATTCTAGATGTCCATCTATTTTTTCTAGTGGGTAGCACAAAGGTTGTATAGATTCTCTTAATCCACCTAAAAATCACTCTTATATGGTAATATATTTTCATAAATAAGTTCCACCAAATAAGGTCTTGATTCAACAACCTCAATATAGTTTGATCCCACAGTAGGTGATTCCCATGCTGTATCAATAGGTGGAAATATCAGAACATCTGCTATATCCACAAAAATTTGTGGCTATAATTATAGAATAAAAATATTTAAATAGTTAACACCTAAATCCTGAATGAAAAGGGAATAGTTGGAAGGGTGGATAACATACCTCCAGTTGTTGGGACATCGACATCTTTATCCACTATCATTTCATCATCATCTGGTTGAGTAGGTGTTGCATCCTCAGTTTATAGATTAATTTTAGGTTCCTCCAAAGATACCAGTGGTGCATACTCATGATCGAATGAGTTTACAATCTCTAGAAGGTCGGTATCCAATACCGTACTCATGATAATAATCATCATAGAACTAGGGACAACATATGATTATTATTTTTATCAATCCAAACTCACTCCATCTTCTATAGTTTAATTCCCCAAAGAGGTAGGATCAATATGCTCAGTATGAAAATCGACCCCTGAAGACACCCCATCTATGGGGTAATAATTCCTTTGACCAGGAAAAATTGGCCTCCTAGGGAACGAGACATCCTTGATGTCATCAGTTGTTTGGGTTCTTCAATTAGTTCAACTACCACCATTAGTTTAATCACATTCATCCCTGTAAGAGTAGTATCAATATGCTCAGCTAAATATTCAACCTCTAAAGGCTTTCCCACTATTCAGACATAAGCCATTTGATCTTGAATAGATTCCCCTGGGGCTTGGGCTCTCCCCAATGGCCTCAAGTAGTATGCATTTCCTATATTGTTCAGCTACAATAGATGGTGATATCACTTGTATATTTGAAGAAGAAGGGGCTATAGGCCCCTGAGTAACTACTTCTTAATTACTCATTAGAGGTACAAAAATTCATGTGAAATACAATTTTTTTTGGAAAATGAAGACACAAAAAATTAAATCGAAATAAAAATATACAATAGTTACATTTTGTCCCCAAATTTTGTCTTATCATTAGCTGTGATGATTATTGACACCTCATGGTGGGCAATGAGGATGATCCCCTAAAAATAATAAAAGGTGGGTCCAGTGTTGGAAATTATCTATAATGATCCTCAATGATGGCCTCCATATTCTCTACCCCTAGTGGATCCCTCTCATGTGACTCCATTGTCTGAGTGGATATCCTCCCTAGTAGCGGTGCCCCTTGGAGTGTATTCTGGGGATGAAACTATCTCCCAAATCTCCCTAGGCTCATACAAGTACTAGGAGCAGGGGTTCAAGGTCATGAAAATAGTAATAAGAAGATTTGGTATAAACAATCATAATACCTCTTCATCAGTTTCATCTTTCCTTGTTGTGATCATCTCCATATTCTCAAATCGGTTTCCCCAATAAGTTTCTCCCCTATAAGAGAGAATGGAAGTGTCCATTTCTCCTAAATATATGTCCATCTCATGAGGATCTTCTAAGGTGGATATCCACATGGGGGTAGCGATGAGTCCAAAACCCGCATGGTCAAGGGGATCCTTCTAAATTGTTTCCCAAATATCTTCCTTAGATGTTATTTCTATCAAGGTGTCCCACATTCTCCTAGACTTTGGAAAGGCTGCAGTGATAGGGATAGATAGTTCAATGAGATATACTCTGGGAAGTGGGGAAGGTTATAATAGTCACAATTTCTTTATTGGGTGCCTCATCCACCATAGAGCCCTCTGGGGCTAGGCCCTTATGAGACCCCATATGAGAACAAGGAATTTCACCAACATCAGTTGTTGTAGGGGGATTAATTTCCTCAGCATCCCCCGATTGATGGCTATCATCCTCATCATCCTCAATAACTTTAAACATCACCATATAAAGAACTCATAAAGAATATATGTGTCTGTTCATCTAGGAAAGGACTGAGGATCATGATCTTGAATATGGATGTCCACCCTCTTAGGATTGTCATCATAAGAGATATTGGTGGGAACCGATATATATTTCTATCTGGTTAATGCAACCTTTTTATCATACAGAAATCACCATAAAGCATGATGTGAATGGGAACTCCTCAAAAAATATCATTATCTTCAGGCCATGGGAAAGGTGGAATTAGGAGGGATGAATGATTGACCTTGAGGAGCAGTATCGAAAGCTTGTGAAGTTGAACCCCAGGCTTTAAAAGTATTTGTTGGTGGTTTAAAAACATGATAATTTCTTGGATTATTTCTAGGTCAATAATTCTTGACTATTTTTTTGTTTCCCTCGACCTCAGGTTCTTTCTAGGACTCAAAAATAGGAATTTTTTTTCTATTTGATTTATTGGGTATGATTATTTCCAAACATCAATATAGGATTTTGTATGTGCAGGATAGAAACCCAAAAATGGTGTAATCCCAATCTGTCATTGGGTTTAATGTCGAGTAAACACCAGTCAAAGTTGTTGAGATATTATTAAATGCTTCTCCAGGAATGGTTTGATGAGGGTTAGAGGACACCTCATCTGGTTATAGTTGAATTGGTGTAAAAATATACAGGTTTCATACCCCTTGAATATACATTCACTTCAATATTAGAAACCAATATTCCTTCTCTTAAAAAGATTAGATATCCATGCCGAGAAAAGTCACCAGATCCATCATTCACCAGAGTACCATAAGGGGGAGCATAAAGATCAAATGTAAAAGGATCACAATAGTTGAGTCGATCCATCGTTTATTACTCACTCAAATCTGATGGTATGATCCCACTTATTCTTTAGAGGTGTAGTCATATGGTATCTTTCAGGATATTTTGATGATTGATATATCTGTAGTCGCTAATATGGGATGCTACCTAACCCCATATAACCTGGAAGGGACCCACCATATGATATGGTGGATTCCCCTCACAGATCTATCCCAAAAAATGGTAAATATTCTCCAGAATTAGGACAGTAAGGTTTATGCACATACCATGGCCCAATTGGGCCACCACCAGGAAAGTCATGACTCTGACCCCTGTGCCAGAATCATGCATTGGTAGAAACTATCCACTCAGAAACATGGCTAGAAAATATTCCAGTTAAAACATTCTGTCATCATTAGGAATGATCTTCCATTACCACTCATTGAATCATCCCTCTCTAATAATGGTCTAGTTGGCACCTAGACACCTTTAGGTCTCAATGACCTGGAATGTCCATGGCCTTCTTATAAAGGGTTCCTAGACACGTAATGTAATAAAGGCATTAATCCAATTAGAAAATGGTACTTATTGCTTTAGGTTCGACCTTCAAATTAATCTTCTCCTTGTCAATAAGCTTCTTAGTAAGAGGATAAGTTCTCTCTGCATTATCCCAGGCCTAAGGTGGTGGATGAAACTCCTCATACATATCACCTATGATGGGAACCCCTAAAATCAACTGTATATCCCAAATACTTATACAAACCCCCACATGCACTAAGTGTATGGTGTTGGTGTCTGAGCTCCACCAACTAAGAAGCTATGGGATAAGTTTTTGGTTTCAGTGAGAGTAGATTAGTGATAACCAGATGGCCTCGTTTATCCCCATGAACTGCAATTTGACTTTGAATTACTCACATATCGAGGCAACCCAAAAAGGCCACCCCTAGTTCCAGATGAATGAGCCCCTAGGGTGAAGGTACCATTTTTATGACCACCATAGTTTCTCATTCTGGATGGCCTTCCACAAAATATTGTTATAAAAATATACTTTTTCATCTGGTTCCCACATAATTTCCTCTTGAGACCGAGTATTATTGTTCAAAAGACACATAACAGAAAGGGTTAAATAGATAAATCCTCATTTTTTAAATTTTGGATTGAGGAATATTGATATTTTCACGTATCTAGGTGGTATGTTGGTTTTTCAGACATGGTGCTCGAATCACTACATCGGCTGGCAACCCGAATCCATAAAGGGAAATCATGTATGAGACTAGATACCCCCTTTGATTAGCACTAAGAATTCCCTCTATTATTTGATGAAACAGTTTTATGGTGATTCTTTTACAAATTAATCAATCTTAGCCTTCCTCTTTTCATTAGAAGACAATAGGGTAGAAACAATAGTAGTAGAAGCATCCAATGAAGGGTCCATCACATCTATATCAAAGATGAAGAGTAATTAGTTTTTAAAACAGTGAAAAAGTATAAAGACATGTGAGGTATCATTTTGTGAAGACATAGGCCCAAAATCTATTAGTTTTGTGAAGGAATAGGCCCATGATCAATCATTTCGCGAAGAAATAGGCCTACGAAATATTAGTTCACAAAGACATAGTCCTGTGAATAGATAAATAACAAAGCATTGGCCCGAAAAGCATTGTCCTATGAAGTGATGATACATGAAATAATACATCTACAAATCATCTAAACATTATGTGGAATATCAAGAAATACCATACAAGGTTGAGACATTCAATTCAAAAGTGATAAAGGGTAGTTTTCATAAGAGTGGACTTCAAAGGAGATGCAATGCGAAAGTAGTGGGAAATTAAGATAATTTGAAGATTTGTCATTTTTTTAAGAAATATTGTAAATAAAAAATGACCTGGAACCTAATTTATAGGTTTGGTCTCGTCTTACCATTAAACTTTCATACCACAAACCATATTGAAATAGAACCACTTTCTACAAAGGAATAATATCCAGTTTATCCTGATCCGAACCCATTTTGATGGGGGTATTTGTTGGGTCCTAAAAATTATTCTTCTATGAAGAAGAGGATTCTATAAAACTCAGAAAATGGTGAAATAAAACCTAGATGAATAATGAAACAAAATTATCAAAGGGGTGATACTGTCAAGGAATGATCAATTTTGAAAAGTAAAAATCACTTTGTGGACCATCACTTTGCATGTCATTCCTCTATTTCACAAAGTCACCTAAAAACTAAAGTGTTCGTGGGATGAGGTGGTACCACTAGTGTCGATGAATGAAAACACATTAATTTATGGAGACCAAGGAAATGATTTCTATCGCCATGAATGATTATCCCCCACAAAATAAATAGTTCGTCACGTGAGGTGACACCTATGGAACCCATGAATGAAAAAAAATTTGTTTGTGGGTCCGAGTAAGTGATTTACGCCCCTGCGAACTACTATCTCCCATGAACTAAATAGGTCATGGGATGAGGTGGCACCATCCTCACCTGAAAATGATCCAACCTCTATAAATGAACTCTCTCTACTTACTAAGTCATTTGAGGGACGGAGCACCCTATGTGGGCTCCTCAAAAAGAATCCCACAACCAACAATTGATGTTTGGCCATTCCAGTACCTGATCCCTTATCTATTATATAAATATACACCAAGGGGGGATAAAAAAATGACCAAAAAAACAGAGATGAAGAGAGATGAAGGTGATGAGTGATGAGTCAAAACAAAAACCAGAGCCTCTCCATCTATTCCCAGTATGTAAAAAGACACCTCATAACAGTAAAGTGGAAAATAAAAATTGTCCAATGTACAAGAACTCAAAGCCCCATTACAGACACCATTTTTTAGGGAATAAATGGGTGTACCCTTTCCAAACAAGCACCCCACATAAAAAAATGCTATGTGGGAATAACCCTACCCCACATAGCCAAATGATACAAAAGAGTAACTGGAACTTATGAAAAACAATTCTTTACAGGAGGAACGCGACACCACATAGAAAAATGTTATGAGGACAGAACATATCTGGACATAGCAACATGCTACACAAATGGAACTTGAATCCAAATAGAAACACGTTATCTGGGTAGATCTCTGGTGAACATATCATAACACTATGCAGATGGTACCCTCACCCGTGAAGAAACATTCTACATGGATGGAACCCCATACCATCTAAGAACTTTCTATGTGTAATGGGGAATCCAAGGGAGATCTAATCCCCTCCTCTCATGAATCCATTTTTTCATATCATCAACCACCATTTTGGACACTCTCCGAACCAGTCTGATGATATCATGCCAATGAATTTTCCAAATCCACCTGACATGTATGATAAGATCATTAGGAACATCAGTGTGTACTCTTGTGTTTAAATACATGTGGTAAGAGGATTCATGTGGTTAACCTCCACAGTAAGATGGAATCTCATAATATCCTCAGGTTTACATTGCTTTGGTAATGTGATTTCAAAACATGGCATGCTCACATGAACCTCCTCATTCCGGGTGGAGATAAAAGGCATCACGTTTGACATTCCCTTTGATGTAGAAAGAGATCTTCTCCCCCCATGGAACCAATTTCAGGGAATCCCTTCTAGGGTAATCCCCTATCCTTTCTTATCGGAAGAAGAAATTGTTTTCCTCTTTTCCATAGGCCGGGATATAGCTAGGTGTGTCACTGGATGTGACTATCCTGGTTACCAGAACGGAAGATGTAATGGGAACACTCAATTCCTTCTCCCAAACCCATTGGGATCTAGAACCTCATCATCCACTATATATAGAGGAATCATGTGATATTCATATCTACCACTTCCTCTTATTTCTCACGTTGAGTATGACTCTCATGGTCTTAGAGGTTAGTGAAGATCATGACATCTAAAAGATCCCAAACACCAATGGCCTCCTATGTGGTATAATCCCCAACCATACCCAAATCTCTTGGACTTCTCTATAGATGTAATCCAAAACCTCCATTAAAATGGTCCACTTCCATGTGTATACCCTAATCATATTCAATCCAAATGGGATAATTATATGTGTAAGTCTCAACCATGTGTAGAAAATGGGCCTCTACGTGGTATAAGCCACAGAACCATATCTCAAACTTTAATGGTCTATATTACCTAATAAAGTGGCACCATACGGCAACACCATGAGTGTAATCCCCAATCATGCCCCCTTAAATGGAAAGATTCCATGTGTAAGCCCTGACCACAAAAGCCTCCTTTAGGTGTAATCCACAACAGAATGAACTACATGATATTTTCTTCCCACTTATCTAGGAGACATAGAAAGCCTCCATGAGGTCCAAACCTAATACCAAAACCCATTCTAATGTTCTCTGGGTCACATCCCGAGTTGGTTCATATCCACCCAGGAGACTGTATCTCTTATGAGTCCCTCGGGCCACCTCGATGTAAGTCCCAAACCATCCTTGACCATGATCCTTTTTCCTGGGTGTCCTTGTCACATAATGTTAAACATCGTGGTTGGGTCATTGTCACTTGACCTTAAAAGGTGATGCCACCTGTTATGGGGCACTAAAATACGTGTGTTTTGATTCCCCACATGAGGATTTGTAAGAAGAACATTTTATGGGTTTGATCCTGACATAAAAATAATTTATGTCCCCCAAGATGTTGTTAAACTCATTAGTGTGTCACCATGTGGCTTAAAAACAATCATCGTCCAAATAAATAGACAAATAATCTTTAATATATTCATAAAAATGGTAACATCGATGGAGAACCTCAGATACAAACATATATCTCTATTGATAGAGAACCTCAAATACATATAGATGAATCTGAACCCATGTGTATTAATGATTAATAATTATCTTAGGGTAATACATATTATAAACACTTGAGAATGAACATAGGTTTCATAAACATATTTTAAATATATAAGAGATTCTCTAGAATAGGAAATATTTCACACCAAAAGTGTTTGATGAGCACAACTTCCCTACCTCTTGTCCAGTGTATGTTCTTAAGTATCATTGTCCAAGTTACCCAATGAATGACTACCTTTGTAAAGTAGACCCCTGAGTCATCACATATATGAGTCATTGGGAATTTCTATATCTATGAGAAAATACCCATTAGAGACTATTTAAAGACCTTATACCTGATTTTAATGATCACACACAATTAAACTCCATGAAATCAACCACTCAGTAACCAATAGTTTTTGTTAAAAACAAAATGGTGAACCTGATCTGAAATCACTTAACTATGGAAGATAATTCACAAGATAAAAAGTATATAATTCATATTCCTCATTGGACGATTTCATTCCTAACCCAAAAAATTATTCAAGAAAAATAGTTCTATAGTTAGGTTCCCCTAGATTGTTTTTGGTTGGATTGTTTTTTGTGTTTTCTTTAGGTAACACTTGGTTGGTAATACATAATGGTTAGGATACCATAGAATCAGAGTTAATATTTTCCATATGATGGATTGGAAAATGGGTTATCCGCTCAGGTATCCAATAATCATATATGATATTATTGGGATGATTCATTGCCTAAATAATTAAGTGGTGATATAAACACCCTAGTGGACTCATTTATTAGGGAAATATTGATATTTCCCCACTAGTTATTTTAGGGAATTTGAGGGGGGTGGGTTCATAATTTTATTAGGATCCTATTTAATAATATTCTTTATTAAATTGTTAAAAATACATGATACTCATCTGATAAAATATTTTACTATAGATAAATATCATCATCATCATCAAGAAAATTTATTTGATCAATATCTAAATGAAGAATCATAAAGCAAGATGCTACTAAGAATAGTAACTTAAGAAATTTCTTAATCTATATTGGTGATTTAATGAAATTTCTAATTGAAAATTCTATATGCCAGAATCGTTCATTCCTTTGTAACCAAGTGTTGAAATTGTTAAAAAGGTAAATCTAGATGCTTATGTAATCATAGAGTGATTAATTTGGGGTTTCAAATTCATTAGTTGCTAAACGAAAAAATAAACATTATGGTCCACTCATGTACTTTAAATGATTGGGTACATCAATGATTTAATGAATTTTAGTCTCATATACCCAATATGAATATCTATTCCAAATGATATTCAATATGATTGAATATATTAATGAGACTAAAGGTATCATTATATATTTAATGGTTATAAAAAAATATTCTATTTTTCTGATAGATATATAACATCAACTGTATATTTTACAATGTTTTGTAAAAATAAAAAGGGTAAAAAGAGAAAAATAAATAAATTTTGGAGCTTATGGTTTTATTTCATGTAATGGAGAAAAGGAGTTGTTTAATTGTAAAAATGAATTCTTCAATCATGGATGAACTTGTTATAATATGTGTATTATCTCATTTTTCTCTTGGGAAGGCCATAAAAACAATTTTGTTTAATAAAATGAGATGATGTGTTTTCAATACACATAGTTATGATTTTTTCAGTTTTATAACATACTTTAAGGAGATACTAATAATGGCTTGTTTTCATTAGAGAATTTATCTTATTATAATCTATAGAATCCTATGGTTTTCATAAAGGAATAATTATAATTCAATGTGATTGGATTATCCAATATATAGCTAAAGGGTTTTATAAAACTCCATGGAATGTGTATGTTAGGTATGGATGTTATAGAAATTAATTATTTTAATTTTAAGGGTATGTGATATCAAATGTATATATTAAAAAATGATATAAACATACAGGAGATCAAAATCAATGTTAGAATTATTTGATCATGTAGTTTATATTCATGAGATGGAGTATATAGTTACAAAATCAAGGATTTGAATGTATATGATTTTATAAAACACAAATGAATATAAGTAAAAGATTTGTATCTTAATATAAATTACTTTACGTTATAAGAGTAGTTATTTTACTACAAAGAATTTTTTTGAAAAAGTATGATTTGATTAATTGTATACACATGGTTTATGATTCATCAATTTCTATAACATATTTTGAGAAGAAGATATGAGTAAAAGTGTTTAATCAAAGATAAAATGTTTATCCATGTAGTTTTTAAAATATAAAAGAATTTACCCCCCACCAATCAGGGTTATATTCTAATAAAGTATTTATTTTAAAAGAAAAAGGTTCCAATCACATAGACTGCCATATATGATATTGAAAAAATAACTTATTTATTTAATATTATTACTGAAATAAAATACATGTTATTTACTAACACAAAGGTATTCTTGTTTATCATCAAGATATTATAAAAATAATATAGTGTCTAAGAGTCTAGTGGAAGGATGTTTTAATATAGATATGTTTAATATTAATAGATAAAGGATAACACCAATCATAAGTCTAAGTGTTTTCCACATGAAATCTTAAAAATTTTACGATATGTGATGGTAAAGAAAAATCTAAAGTGTTACATTTAGTTAACTTTTAGATAATGGATATAATTATTATACTAGAATAATATTTAAGAGTTTTTCACTCAATATCCTAAACGAGTTTAGGATGTGTGGCGATAAAAATATTCAAATAGTTACATTTAATTTTCATGAAAAGTAAAAGACTCTATTTCTTGATGGATTGTACCAATAAAATTTACAATGTGAATTACACTTTATATCATAAAATTGTTTTAGGATACAAATATTAAGATAAATGTAAAGAGTTTCATTAGTTTCCATAAAAATTGCAATCACTTTATCCTAAAAGATTTTAGGGTGTGGTGGTGAAGAGAAATGTAAGGGTTGCGTTTAATTACTAAATTAATGTGATTGTCACTTTATCTTAAAAGAGATTATGAGGAATGATAAACAATACTGTAAGTAGTTACATTATTTCATAGAAAATATTAATGGAATATGATTCCAAGGATGATGATGACAAAACATAGAATGAGTTTCACACATAAAAAAATTAAAATCATAACATTTGATTTAGTTAAGTTGTGTAATTCTGATATATTCAAGAAGTATAATAGTTATGAATATGATTCACAGATATCACAATTATTCAAACTCGATTACTTCATACAAGTTTCTAACTAAAGAGTTCAGTGGGGGTTGGTTATCATTTGGTCACAATGATATGTGATGTGGATTAAAAATGACATAATGTGTTAAAAAACTCGCTAAAAATTATAGTAAATGTAGATAAGATCTGATAGTTTATCATATATGATATTATAAAATGGTTATTATGTTTGGTTTATTAAATATTCTTAAGAGTTTAAGAATATTAAAATGTATCATATTAAAGGAAACATCTATATTATCACTATTTCATAATGGATCCATAAATTTATGTATATATATAAATATATTGTGAAGTATATTGATAATTGACCTAAAAACTATGAATTTGAGTTTATCCCTAAGAGATTTTCATGATGTAATATTATAGGTTTCGAAGACATGTTCAGTTTAGTGTTAGTAGTATTATTGTATAGAGATATTGAATATTCCTATGAGTGAAAAAAACAAATAATATGATTATTTGTGTGTGTTGGATGACCTGTAATGTTTACCGGATGGAGTTTCATACAAATATGTCTTTGGTATACTAGGGGTGCATAGATAATATTTGAATCCCAAATCCCTAAGGTCAGCAAATTCTTAGCCTGATAACCTTTATACTTTGATACCCTGCTTATGAAATTCTATATATTGACATATCTAATACGGGGCTGTTTGGGTATGTTGTTGATCATGTCATCAGTTGAAGCTTAACCAACTGGGATTTTTCCAATCATATGACGAGTATGAAATTTTGGCCCTAAATTGAGATATACTATAGGATTGTGTGACCACACCTATATATTATATATATTTATCTCTATAAAGGACATTTGATATGCATATCTAGATGGATGAATGACATGTAATGTATTCATTGATTAGTTAGTACACTCGTATAATCGAGAATAGATGACTTGGTTATATGGGGTAAACATTTTCTATTTCCACAATTCACTTTATGTCTTGGAAAAATTGAAAATTTGATAATTCAAGTTTTCATATGACTCATACTGGTGGACATAGGTATATAGATACACGTTTTTTATAGAGATCACGCTAGATCCCTATATATCTAGGTTAGAATTGATTATTTGATAGAGACCTCTATTAACTTACAGTTATGGATATGGAGATTCACATTTATATTCAATGTTATAAAGGCTCATGGGTTCACAATTTTTGGTTCACTGAATGGGGATTGAGTTTGACTCAGAGAGCTACTGTAAAAGTTTTTTTAGTATTAATCCAAAAAATATTTTGGATGTGTGTTCACAGGGTATTACATATGATGTGATACAAGGTAAAATTAATGGTATCCTTCCAAAAGTGTTTTGGAAGATATCCAAAAGGAGTTTTGAATATGGTTTAAAAAACAATTATATAAGATACAATATATTTTGAAATGGAACAATGTCTATTAGGATTTAGTACAAGTGAGAGATTTGTAGTGATATGATCTATATCCATGGATATATATATATATATATATATTATATATATATATATATATTATGACTTGAATGAAAATTGTGATTTGAATGGAGAAATGGGGATATCATTTATACTTCCTATGATAACAGTTATCATTTGGATAGTTTGGTCATCCACAAGACTATAATATAATGTAGCATTTCATTTTGTAGAAATGTTTGGGAGTAAATTCAATGCATTAATTTTTTACAGTGTATTTATTTATGAATTTTAACACAGGAATAAATGAGATAGGGTCTCTCTCTCGCCACCTTCCTTTACCCCAGAATGGCTCAGCCTCTCCTCCCTGGTTCGGTGGTTCGAGGTGGGGATTTCTTTGTTGCTGCATCCCTGTGTTGGCTCGATTGGCATGCACTGGTGTCTGTATCTGCGACATGGTGTTGAATATGCTATTGAGTTCCAGCCCCAGTGGTTTGTGATCATCAATTAATCCACAGATCTAGGAGTTTGGAGGTTGAATGTTGTTTCTGTGGATCTAACGGATGGCGGCGATGGAATTTTGTTTTGGTTTGAATTGATGGTGGATCTTTATCACCCAAACCCTAGTTTTGTGATCCTCTGCAGAAGCTTCACAAAGGACTTGGAAGGAGGGGTTTCACATGTGGTGGTGCTCCCTGTGTGGTATAGTTTTTCTCTGGATGAAATCCTTTTTGATTTTGTGGTTTTACTCATGACCAGTTCAGAAATGGTTTTGATTCTCCCTTTCATCTCGTATCTTGACGAGATGAAGTTTGAATGTGTTGACGTTTTGGTTGATTGTGATTTGTGAAGGCATTGTGTTGAATTCTCTTTTCAAATGTTTTCTGTGACTTTTGGTGCCTACTGTGAGTTGATGAATATGGTGGCGGAGATGTCATGGATGGATTTGATTGAGATATTCTTTGGTTGTTCCCCAATAGTGGGTTTATTTTTCTGTGCGATGTATGTGGTTTTGGGGTTGGATGAACCTTTGATCCGAAGCTGCAGGTTAAGGTTGAGGTTCTCGGATACATTGCTGCGTGCACCGGTTCCGGTGGTTTGTCTCACCGGTGTGATGCTACAGTGGAGATGATTGAAGGATAGGTGCATGACTCAAGGCAGTTGTACGTCGCAGCTGGCACATGACATGCTTTTTGATATTTGAATTATGTGATGTTTCTATATTGCGATGCTATTTTGAATTTTGACTGCGGTTCAGCCCGCCTCATGATCTGTAATGGGTACCAGACACCCATAAACCGGTTTTCAGAAAATGAAAAAAAATGATTGTAGGCAATTAGTTTCGTTTAGGATTATAAATTAATAGCTATATGATGGTTGTAGCATGTTTGATTGCCTCATGCTTGGAAAAAACCCCCATGACCCATTTCTCTCTTTATCTTTATTTTTGGCATATTGAGGTACTATAATACCATGGAGATAAGATAGATATCATCAGAATGTCATATGATTTTGTATAACCTATTAATACCTACAGAGGTGGTATGTTTTTATTTTCCACTTTGCTAATATTTTTCAAACTCCTCAGATAAATATTAGCAGGTTGTAGTGCCTATTTGGTGTATGGTGTATGTGTTTTAAAATATTCTTCATTTAATTATTTCATACATTGTGTCATATTATATTTCATGGGAGATATTTAGACAAGGGTTTTAAATCACTTCCACTTGATCTGATAAATTTAAATAGACTCTAATAAAATCCTTTAATTGGAACATCATTATATACAAAACCATAAATTATTAAACATGCATTATATTTTCCTAAAACTTGAGAACATTCCCCACTTGAATAATTTTATAGAATGTCTATTAATGATAAAAAATACATAGGGGGTTCAGAGAAAAAATATAAGTGTTTATAGGTTAAGGAAACACATCGCTGTGATTAATGGAAAGAGTTTAATGTTTTGGTGATCTCTTCATGGAATAAAGGACATTGAAGAGGATAATATAACCAATAAACTATATATATAATATACCAATATATAAATTAATTATAGTTTTGGAAGTTTTCAAGAAATTTATCCCTATAATTATTTGTGCATGTTCATTTATCCTACTATTTTTATTTTAAATACGTAAAAAAATTCATAAAAATGAATTTTAAACCATCATTAGTACAACCTCTATTACCCCAAAGGGGTGTGTGATTCTCTAATTGTCCAGTTGAACTAATACACATGTAGCTTTCAACTCCCACAATATATAATGAAGAGAATATAAAGTGATCCATCACATTTATTGAATTTCCTAAATGAATCACAAAATCAATGAATAGAATATCCCATATGGTATATTGAATTGGTAATATCCTAGTTTCTATGTACTTGGAAGGAAGTTACATCTAGATAAATGAGGTTATGTTTCCCCCTTGTATAACCCTTTCACCCCTTCAATTTATCATTAATATATTTTTAAATCAGTTAAAACGTTTCATATTATGAAAATTTTATTATGGAATTGATGAACGAAATAATAACTTATAAAAATTAATGAAATAGGAAACCTAGGAATAAAAACAATATTATTTTCAAAATCAAAGAAACAAACATATTTTTTTCAAAATTTTATCTAAATTGACTCATATGATGGTCCGTTCGATAATTTTTTTATGAGTTATAAACTAAAACTTATTACTTATGATACATAGTTTAGAAAAATAAGTATCATGTGATTTAAAAATAAAATTGATTAAATTTTACAAAAATTTTAAAAATAAGTGGGATAATTTATATTTTAAAATTACTATAAATAAATGTTGCCAATAATCTTTTAGTAACTGTTGTTAAATAAAAACTATCACCTTAAAATTAAAATTGTCATAGTAAAGGGAAAATTAGTGATAAAAAACCAATAAGTAATGTCAAAGGTAGATGCACCATATTTATTTTCAAAGGAATACTTTAATCATGGCATTTATTTTTAGAGACTATTTATTATTTTTATTTTTAGAATATCTTAATTGAAATTTTTAATGAAAAAATTATTTTAAAAATTAAAATGGGAGTAGAAAATCATTTAAAAGGGAAAATAATATGTTTAAAATATAAGATACAAGGACTAATTACTTATTGATCACTATAGTTGAATTTTTTATGTGCATGTAAAAATATCAAAATTAGTGTAGAAAGAGAAATATAGAAAAATGACAACCTCCCGATGCGGCTAAAATAATTTCATAGGATTAAAAAATTCAAATAAAATTATATAATTTGTTTCAACACATCTATAATACTTTCAAGAAAAAAAAGTCATTTGTAGAAATAAATGTTAAACTAAAAATATAATTTACTTTTCTTAGGGAACTCAATTTAGAAAAATATATTAAAAATAGAATTAATATAAAAATAGGAAAATAAATGTTACAAAGATAATAATTGTGATGAAAGGAATTAAATTAGTTGTATTTTACCACCCTGGCTCACTATATAACCATTGGCCAAACCAGTTTACCACATGACCTCATTAGTGCCTTGCAATACTCCATAGGCTTCCAACTAACAACAGAGGTGTAAGATGGTATAGTGGGGAGACTATACCCCCTATATCAGAGTGAACAATAACTAATAAATGAGTAAACATCAACCACAAAAATAAATTATAAATGTAAACATAAATTAATAAAAATAAGTAACCATACATGAAATGTGGAAAATTCCCAAACAACCATGTCATATAAACCCTGACCTCCCATTAGGCTTGTCACAAATATTTAATAGAATCAGATAATAAAACGAAAATGGGGCTCCACGAAATATCTTAGTTGAACCTCATCCAATATCCTAATACCATTTGAGCAATCCTGGTTGAACACACTATCATCGGCCACATCCCAAACTAGTTCCTAAAATAAGCATGTAAAAGATACTTGCATACCCAATTGTAATGGAGGCCCAAGTAGGGAGTGAGTAAAATTTAGCAGAACACCCCCAATGGTGACTAATCAAATTGAGTATGTGTTTATAGTGCATGATATAAGGAGAAAACCAAGGTATTAATTTAATAAATTAATACTATACATAAAATAAAATAACTTGTTAACCCTCAAGTTCTGAGTTGACACATGTGGTCATGCATTCTTACTTTGGAACATTGTCATAGACCTCAATGCATATCACCAAACCAATCACACATAATCATTACCAGAGTTCTTTGGCATGATGTTGGATATCTCTATCAATTGGTGGATCCTCATGTATCAGGACAAATCATCCCAATTCAGTAGCAGATTCTCTTGTCAAGGATGAATTGACCATAATTTATCATGATCTATTGGTCTCATCCCCCAGGATAACATATATATCAATCATATCACCGTCAGACATCAAATATTACAAACTCATTTTCCCAAGGCATAATGTAAGTTTCATAAACCCCTCCTCCAAATATACTATAATGATAGGGGGAGATAATGACCCCGAGTCCTGCCTCCAGTAAGCTCCAGGTTGGAAACTAGCACCAAGGGTATAAAAATATCAAAATATGGGAGAAATTTCACTTTATAATACAAGTTGGATTGGTAGATAGAATTAATCATCCAAAAAAACTCCAAGAAATAATATAAAATAGAACCCCAAGATGTCCCACATTCATGTATAAATAAAACCGATACAAACAAAAGTCTCCAGTGTAAATACCAAAAAGTAAAGCTAAATTAGTGACACAACAACTATAAAGGATTTGAGCTATTAAGGCCCAAAACGGTCCATGAAATACTATTGTAAACCTAAAAACATATTTTATAAATTTATGTTGAGCATAAAAGTACACTGTGAAGGAAAAATCAAGATATTCAAGTACATGTGAAAGAAGCATACTACTGCACCTCTGAAAAAAATGGTAGAAATAAACATCACCTATATAGGTATACATAACATCCTAACCTGAAAAATACACTCTCATCAAATAATTAAATCCAATTAATATAATATAATGTAAATCACATCAATTATAGGTTACCCCACACCACTTTCCCTCTAATTAGCCACTCTCACACCCTAACGACAATTGTCCTGCTGCTCCCACCTCTTCCGAACATACCACAAAACATATCAGTTTCACATACCTGGGCCTCACAACACATCCCGTATGCACACACTTGGGCCTCAAAACATACCCCGCTCTCACACGCCTAGGACTCACAACATATCACATCTCATCTCGAAGACACCTGGGATACCACATCACAACTCATCTTGAAGACACATAGGACATCACATCACTACTCATCCCGAAGACACATGGGAAACTCCATTATAACTCAAGCCAAAGACAAGTAGGATTCTACATCACATCATCTAATACACTAATATAATTCCAGCCATCACATCCTATGTAATTACTACCTCACATGGAAAAGGGAGCAGGGAAGAGTGGGTGGCCATCCAAGATGTTAGTAAAGACACCCCCACCTGACTAAGCAATTATTCAAAATATAGTTCTCAATATGGTTGGTGTGTTTATATAAATCCCAATAATATAAAATTATATACATACATAGTATCAAACACTCAAGACCAACCTATGGGTTCTAAAAAAACAACCAAATCACAACACCGACACCTTTGTTTTCAACTCTAATTTCCTAACACCACACATCAAACCACAAACCTCATTTCACACTCCCAACCAAACTCATTTAATTAATTCCATTCATTACATTATTTAGTATCAACCACACTTAATCACACAACCCATCATTTAATTTTCCATTAACCATTTTCACCCCATTATCCAAACCAACCCATACATTTTAAAAAATTATTAAACAATTGTTTATTCATTTTTCCACTACTCATGTATCTAAATCAAAGAAACTATATTCTAAAAATAAATTATTATTCTATTACCTCGTCACCCTAAAGGAATAACCCACAAACTATCACCTCGCCGCCCCTAAAGAGCAACCAACAAACCACCTCCTCGCCGCCCCAAAAGAATGACCAACAAACAAAATATCACCCGACACCCTAACCACACATCATCATCCTACAAGCATAACCACAAATCACAACACATCAAGATCCATTTACATATTTATAAAGAATATTGTATCATATTACACGTTAATTTAGGGTTATTATGACACAAACAAAAATCTTAGGGTAACCATTTCATTATCCAAGAATAAGTAATTAACCAATTTTCATTTAGGGTGATATCACAACAATCAAATCCAATGAAGAAATCAGAATAGGCATATCCATCACAAAAAAAATCCCCCAACAACCATATGTTTTGGTAGGGAATCAATCCAAAACCATCACAATATCATAAATAATATAAATGTTGTAGAAGAATATAAATCAAACCCCATTTACCCTCTCAATTAAATAAACCAATTCTATATCTTTGATTAATCTAAAAAAACCATAATCCATATATGAAAAAAATAAAACACATCTCGTGTGATACATAATAAAGTGAAATGTGGAAATCCCTAGCTCAAAGAATATTTCTAACTTTCTATGCACCATAGGTGAATAAAAACACATGCAAACCACAACTATCCCATGAGAACTATAGATCAACATATATCTCACCAACGATCCATCAAGATGAATCCCAAATGCACCCCAAACTGAGGAAACACCATAGTAGGGATCTTTGGGAGAAGAACAAAAGAAAATAGAGGATAATGAGAGGATAAATCACCATGTATTGAATATAGATAACCAATGATCAACCACCAGGATCAGCAAAACAAAGAGGAAGGAAAATGGCTTGAAGAACACCTCAGAGATCCTAGGGTTTTCCCAAGATAATATGATGAAGAAACCATGGATGAATGAATAATAATTTGGCCGAAAATAATTTTTTTAAATCTACACATTATAGGGGGATTTTACAACATGTAATATCCTTTCAGGCCGTGTAATCCCTAGGGTTCGGTTTCCACTAAAAAATGCATCACCTATTAATTTAATTATTTATTTCTAAACCCCAATAAATTAAACACAATGTCTTTCTTGATATCTAACTCAACCTAGTCAATGACATGGGAGTCATCATGAAGTTACTGACGAAGCTGAGTGATGTGGAAGAAGTCATGGATCCTCCTCAACCGCGGTAGCAATTCCAACTGATTCACCACTTCTACAAATTTCCCCAACACCTCAAAGGTACCAATGAACCTAGGAAAAAGATTACTCCCTCAGTAAAAAATCTTCTTACCTTATTGTAGGGAAACCTTCAGGAACACATTGTCCCCAACCTCAAGCTCCAAGGGCCTCCTCTTATAATCAATATAAGACGTTTTCTAGTCCTGCACTGCTTTCATCCTCTCAAAAATGAGCTGAACTATCTCTGTCATGTTCTTCACCACATCAAGTACAAGAACATCTATCTCCCAACCCTCATCTAGCACAATGATGAATGACAAAATCTTTTATAAAAATCCTCAAATGTAACCATGCCAATGTAATAGTGATAACTATTATTATAAGAAAACTCTATAAAAGGCACGTGTCATACCCAAGATCCACTAAAGTCCAAGATGCATGCATAGAACATATACTCCAATGTTTGGATAGTTTGTTTTGTATTCCTATATATTTGAGGGTAGAAAGTAGTTTTATGGCATAATTGAGTTTCAAAAGAATGTTGCAATCCCCTCCAGAATTTTGAGGTAAAACAAGTGTCCTTATCTAAGACAATAGACCTCATAACTCAATGCAACAACACCACCTCATCCACACACCTTTTGTCCAAGGAATCCAATATGCCGGAATCTTTAATTAATAATAAGTGGGACTATTTTTTCAATCAAACCATGATCACCTAGATAGCATCACAACCTCCCTAAGATCTGGGTAACCCTATAATTAAATCCATCAACATGTCATACCATTTCTACTCGAAAACATTCAAGGGACACAATAAACCACCCGGAGCACGATGCTCAATCATTACTTGATTTAAAACCAACCACTTTTCTATAAAATTCACCCCTACCCATTTCATCCTAGGCCACAAAAACTACACCCTCAAGCCATGGTACATATTTGAAAGTCCTTAGTGTATAACCAAAGGTGATAAATGAAATTCATGATGGACTCCATTGCGCATCACTACCGAAACGAACATCCTTCCTCAAAACAACATCTGGTTCTTACTATCCTCTGATAATCCCTATAGAGCATCACCATGGCCTACATGATCATGCATCACCTCTACTTCTGAGTCCCCCCATAGAGACTCCTCCATCTACCACATCAGAGAAGATTGTATCGTCATCTGAAACAAACATCCCCTATCCTAATCGACCCTTTCATCTAAGTAAAAGGATGCCAACTCCTCCATTTCTCCAAAAGAATATATAGACTTTCAACTAACACCCACCTACAACATCCTGCTCAAAGCATCGACCACATCATTCCCTTTTTTTTGAGGTTTAGTATATATCAAAATCATAATCATGAAGAAACGTCATCCACCAATGCAACCAAAAGTTTAGATCACACTAGAAAAAGACATAACTCAAGATCTTATGATCCAAAAACACCACAAATCACTCCCCAGTGAGGTAATTCCATGACAAAATCAGTGAAAACATAACTTCTGTTAGCTTCAGATCATGGGTGGAATAGTTATTCTCATGGGGAAATAAATTCCTAGTCATATAAGATATAACTGCCTTATATTGCATCAAGATGTACCCTAGTCCCAGATGGGAAGCGTCACAAAACACATCAAACATCACTGCTTCCTCAGGAAACCAAAGAACTTTAAAACTAACCAACATACCTTTTAGGTAACCAAAATATTTTCATCACTGATCACTCCAAAAAAAATATTGGTCTGTCCTATTCAATGCTATCAATAAGGATAAAAATCAGAAGAAATTAGGAACCAACCTCCAATAATATCCTATGTGACTGAGGAAACTGCTAACCTGTTCCACATTCTTGGGTGTTTCCAAAGAAATAACTACTTCATCCTTCAATGGGTTTACTTCTACACCCTACCTAGACACAAAATTCTAGAGGAAATGCACTTCTTATTTCCATAAATTACACTAGGACAGAATTATATTGATCTAGTGGCATAAAAAAACATTCTAGATAGTTCTGATATGCTCAAGATGATCCTCCTATGACATCTATTAGATTTACATATCATCGATGAATACAATTATGAACTAATATAGGAAATTAGGAAACACAGAGTTTATAAGCCCCATGAACATGGATGGTATGTTAATAAAACTGAATAGAATGACTAAAAAATCAACGTTACCATACCTGTATCTGAAGGCAGTCTTTGGGATATCGCCCTCTTTCACCCTCAACTGGTGATTTCTAGACCACATATCGATATTTGAAAACCAACTCTCCCCTCTCAGCTAGTCAAAAATATCATATATCAATGGAAGAGGGTAATAGTTCTTGACCATCACTTGATTCACCCTTTGGTAGTCTATAAACCACCTTGGACTACCATCATTCTTCTTTGTGAACAACAATGGAGCACCACATAGTGACACACTGAGCCAGATAAAACCCTTCTTCATTAGATTATATTTATGAAACCTCAAATCTAGAAACTCATAGCTTTTCATCTGATATGGATCCATCGAAATTGTAAAAGTACTAGGCTACAAGTCTATCCAAAAATTAATATCATGTCAAGGGGGTAGCGTTAGAGAATCCTCAAGGAAAACATCTAGAAACTCATTGAATACCTTGGGAACCTCTAATGCACTAGTATAAACTGATTCCACTAAAAAAATCATCCAAAAGAGAAAAATGGTATCTTCATGATGATTTCCCAACTGAAACTCTACTTACCAATGAAAACCATGCTTCATCCATCCAAATCTAAAAACCTAACTCTGCTCTTGAAGCATACAAAAACCACATGCATGAAAGAAAACCAGTCGATGCTGAGGATGAAATTTTATGGTTTCATCTATAAAAATAAAAGATCTCCATAGGACTAATGTGGAACCATCATTAGTATACACTCATGGAACACAACAAACAAGTTTATCTAGAATTTGACTAGTATAAACAACACTAGGGGTATGTGAATCCTTTCTATATATAGCAGTCGAGCATGAGATAGAGTAGTTGAAACAAATTAGTATGATTGTTCTGAATCAAACATGGAAAAAACAAGGGTACTAAACAAAATGATTGTACCTCTAACGATATCTGGCCCCTCTAGACCTGCTACATCCACTTCATTCAACTGACCATTCCCAGTTCCTCTACCTATCCTCTAATGACCAGCTACATAACCATACTCAGGACATGATCCCTAAACATGAGGAATATCCTAAAGTCAGCCTCTACCTGCACCATCTCCCCTCAGTGGAGAAAAAACCTACTTCCCCTACTACTGAAATGGTCTCAATGGAAACTACTATAGGGGATGATGTTGTGCCTATCCATATCTATCAAACTAGGCTAAAAAACCATTGGGAACTAGCACTGGCAATGAACATGAACCCTACAACTAAAACACATTGGCACAAATCACCCATGAGAATCATGGAAACCACATGCACCAGAAGACTGGAAAAGAAGATGGTGAGGTCAAATTCATGTTGGTTGAAACCTAAAAGATCCTGCCACCTAAGAACTACCACCAAAAACTCTTCCCCTTGAGGAACCCTGCTAGTTCCCATCTGGTGGAAAAAATCTTTGCAAGTGTATTCACTCGATCACCTATACCTTTTTCTAAGACTCAAGATACTTCAGAAACATAAAAGAAGTTACTACATAATGGATAGAAGGAAGGAGGGCCTTCTAATGATAAATCACACAAGTCTACCCATCTAGAAAAAATACATAGGGAAAATGAAGAAGTTCCTTGATCTTAATTCTTGGCTACCACACTTACTTGCTCCCCTATTGAAGTGAAGGATGATCCTAATTTTTTACCTTCTTCATGGTCAACAAAAGGAACTCTACCTAAAACAAATTATAGAATTCCACAAATAAAACATATACCTCATTCCAATATCCCAGATACATCATTCACCACTAATGCGCAACTCCTTACATCTGACTGACTGCCAAAGATACTCAATACTCCATTGGGGCTCAGATCAAACTAAAACTGATATCAGGATTCTTCTTCCAACTATCTATATCCATGTTTGAAAGACTACCCTAAAACTTTCCCAACGCCTACCATTGGGAGGCATGAAATTTCCTCTACCACTGATCATACTTCTCAACCAGATCAACCCTATGACAATCAACTAGACTATCCTGCTGAAACACAACTTCCTAAACCACATGAACATGAAGACAAGTATCCATAGCTGAAATGAAAACAATAATTTCCTAAGTCTGAGTAGTATGTAATTTCATTATGATATATTTTTATTGACTTTAATTCATTTTTTATTCATTTCAACATTACCAAAAATACCTTATTCAAATAAGAACACAAGTTATTATTATGCATTTACTTCTCCTAGGTCTCTACCTTGTAAGTAGTGTAGCCACACTTGGTCATTTGATAGGCTTAGAGTCCTTGTATTGGATCCCAGGGATGCCTAAAATAGAATTTCCTAGATGATATTCCCTAAAATTTGTCATGCATCAAGATCACCTGTTACTATTTTCATACCAACCTATATAATCCTCATTGTTCATAAATCTACACTCCTCTTTATCTCTCAACCATAATCTCTGATTCCACTCTGTCATGACCCCCTCCCTCTAAAGATACCATAATGAGGGGGGGGGGGAGATAATAACCCCAATGTCCCGCCTCCAATAGGCTCTGGGTTGGCAGCTAGTACCAAGGGTGTTCAAATCTCAAAATATGGGGTGTGTTACCCTTTATAATATAAATTGGATCGAGAGACAGAATTAATCATCCACAAATAACTCCTAAACATAATATAAAAGAGTACCCCAAACCATACCACGTGAATTTATAAATAAAACTGATACAAATAAAATTCTCAAAAGTAAATACCCAAAAGTAAATCTAAAGCAATGAAACAATAACTGTAAAAGATCCGAGCTAGTAAGAGCCAGAATAGTCCATGAAATTATCTTGGAAAACTGATTTTTTTAAATATATATAGGTTCAGCATATGAGTATACTTAGTAGAAAAAACTCAAATTTCTCGGGCACATGTGAATAAAGAATTTTAATTCACCTGTGATAAAATAAAAGAACCAAAAAACACCTATACTGGTATACTAACCATCTCAACCTCACCAAGGAATGATCACCAAATAACGCAATCCAAGTAACATAATATAAAATAAGTCACATTTATTATAGGGTACCCCACACCGATTTCCCACTGATTAGTCATTCTTAGAACCTAATGGAAAATGTTCTGGTGCTCCCACCTCTTCCGAACATACCACATCACATCTCACCAGCACACAACTGGGAATCACAACACATCACTATCACACATACATGGGCCACACAACACATCCTGCCCGTAAAAACATGGTACTCACAACAAATCACATCTAATCCTTAATACACATGGGATTTCACATGAAAAATCCTCCCATATTCATATGGGACATCACATCACAATTAATCCGTAAGATTTCTTGGACACCACATCAAAACTCATCATGAAGACACTTGGGATACCACACCTCACCATCTATTTCACTAACAAACTTATGTCCATCATAACCTGTTAAATACCTACCTCACCTAGAAGAGGGAGTAAGGAAGATCCGGTGGTCGTCCATCGATCCTCCCACCAAGTTGTTGGGAAAGAACCTACTCCCTAAATGACTATGATAGTGTTCAGTGCATAGTGATCAACATGAGTGTGGTGAATATATAATTTACAAGAAAATAAAATTATATATACATATATAATATCAAACACTCAAGCCTACACTATGGGTTCTCAAATAAACAACAAAATCACAACACTGTCACCTTTTCTGCCACCACTAAATACATAACACCACACATAAAACCAAAAACCTCATTTCACACATCCCACAAAAATAATTTAATTCATTCCATTCCATCCATTATTTAGAGTCAACCACACATAACCACATAGCCCATAATTTAATTATCCATTAATCATTTTCATTCCGTTATCCAAACCAACCCATAACCTTTAAAACATTATTAAATAATTATTAATTCATTAAATCACTAGTTGGGCATCTAGCATAAAGCGTCCACATTAAAAAAATAGGTAACATTCTATCACCTTCATGCCCCAAAAGCATGACCAACAAAACACCTCCTTACTACCCCAAAATCCCGGCCAACAAACTACATATCGCCCCACATAATAACCACACATCATCGTCACACACACGAAAACACACGAAAACACATCAACATCCATTTATAGATTTATAAAGAAGATTTTATCACATTACACTTTAATTTATGGGTGTTATCATACAATCCAAAATCATGGGGAAACCATTTCATTATCCAAGTATAAGTATTTAACCAATTTCTATTTATGGTTATATCATGACAATCACATCCAAATAATAAATCACAACAGATATATCCAGTAAAATCAAAGCCCCAATGACCCCAATTTATAGTTGGGAATCAAGCCCAAAAAATCACAGTATCTCAAATAATATCAAAGTTGTAAAAGTATGAAAGTAAAACCCAATTTCCCCTCTCAATTCAATTAAAAAAATATTTATCTTGGATTAAGAGGAAACAACGACAGTCCATAAATGACCAAAAGAAAAACCGTACTGCATGATACAAAATAAAGAGAAATGAGGAAATCCCTACCTCAAATAAGATTCCCAAATCATTGTGCACCATGGGGTGAAGAGTAATTCTCGTGAACCACAACCACACCATGAAAACCGTGAATCAACGTATACCAAAAAAGGATCCATAAAAAAAACAAATGCACCCCAAACCAAAAAAAACACCACCATAGTGGATCCCCAAAAAAATAATAGAAGAAAATAAAGAATAATGATAAGATAACTCACCATAGATTGAAGATGAATCACCAAAAAACAACCATCGAGATCCACATCATGAAACCATCATTATCTTTATGTAACTTTTCATGATGTGAATGTATCTCCTAGATAAGACTCAATAAATTACACATCGTGAAACCCTATTTCACTTCATGTAACTTTTCATGATGTGAAATTCTCCCCTGGATAAGCCATGAAACCAAGTTTCATGTCGTGTAATCCACTTACATGATATATAACTCATTCATTAGTTCTGATACACCTCCAACTCCCATCAAAACTCACGAAACATCCCCCGAACACATCCAACAACAAAAATTAGCAATGTAATGGACTGATAGAGAATGAACAGTTACAATGAGTATGTGTCTAAACCATAGGCGGTCAGTATAATGCGTATATCCTTTAGGAGGTACATTATCATGCATCCATACCTCAGGAAATATAGAATCATACACCTAGACATCAAGCACTAACATAAAAAAGGAGCAATAAAAAGACATAATCTTAAAAGGTCATGTAACATCCCAACCTCAAACATCAATCATAGAAAAGTCATGTACAGAAAAATTCTAACCAATTATTTTTAATGACCAAGAACCAAGAATAATATAAATATCATCATAATCTACACTGATTCATTCATCCAATTAAAATTTCTCTAGATTTTTATAATCCATAAATTCAGGTTCCCAATTATCATAATGATTAGAAGTAATTTTGTTCATCTACCATTATTGACTAAAAGTCATTAACATGAAAAATGATTGATTATATTCCATGAGATTCTATTCTATGGGATAACCTCAATTTACATGTTATGGCACGATGGTCAACATAAACATTTATAAATTAACAAATAAATAATTAAATTACACCATGCTATTAATTATCACAATAATTATAACTATCACTACATCACTTATCATTATTTTAAAAACACCATTACACATATTGTCTTATTTTTCTTTCATTAAGCCTTTATACCAATTCCATATTATTTATAGAATTACCCCTTTTATGCTAGGTTATTTATTCTCATACTAATCAACACAATTACCATAAGAAACATTTATTTAATCAAGGGAATCTAAGTTTATTATATTTAGAATCCAACAATGTTTTAATGTTCTGAACACCTTTTGGTTGGCCTAAAGTCCAAGTCTCAATGAAAAGGTCTAGTTAGGCCTTATGAGAGGTTTAAACATATGAATTATCCTTAATACAAAAATTACTAATTTAATTTGGGTGTGTACATGACATTCCAATGATATCAAACATATTTCATATACTATGATAAAATGAAAAAAATATGAAATTGGTTTTTTCTGTACCACCTACCTTTTACCTATGATTTTCTATATTGATGCTAAGGGTTGGAAATATCATTCCAGGGACCACCAAGCTCATCCAACTTCTACCATGACCAACCAAACTCATCTTAACACTATGAGTCCCTAACTCATTCTAAGTAACATAAATTAATTAATTATTGAAATTTATAATTAATTGATTAATTAATTACAAACATGGAATGTTACCGATTAACCCATTAGTAATTTCATCATATTAATAATACGAGAAACAAGGTGCATTGTACTCTTTATGCATCCCATGATTTATGATGAATGGAAAACTTAATTAATTTTACCAAAACAATAGTCGATAACATTAATTTAGGGAAAAACCATTTGGAAAATTAAAATAGAGGAATACCTAAATATATAGATACATAAACATAGGTAAACGTCACCCTAAGATCCCGTTTTTCTAGGGCGAATGGTATATCAGATAAAAAACATTAATTTTACCATCCACTGATGAAATCAGAATTTGAACTAAAAAAATATCTCCAGATTTAGTGATAATAAGGGAGAAACAACATAGATGGTGGAACGAAGATGGTGGAAGACCATACCCAAATACACCACCAAATTTCACCCCAAATCAACAAGAATGTTGTAGAATTGAGTAAGATAAAGTTTTGTTGAGAATGAATATGAATGCCCAATTCCTTCCAAAAAATGGGGTCAACCCCTGCTAAAAAATGAAAATCCATTCAAATTTCACAGTATGAAACATGGTTTCACATCATGAATTTTTAGGTTAGCACATGGGTTCCCTTTTTTCATTATGAAACTCTCAGGTCACACCTTTTAAACCCTTTTTTACATCATAAATTCCATATATATAATGTATATTGGTTTCTATAACCGTATTTGTATCCTAAGACACTCGTTCCCCATTTGGTGATTCCCTAAAACCCTATAAATTCCATTTAAGTTGAAAACACATTTGAAAACATCACATTTGTACATTCAAACCCATAGAACCTCATTTAAAATTTTATATTTTACAAAATCATGTTTGACTATAGGGAAAAATTAATTTCTTGATGAAACTATCTACTGTCTGGATGCGGGTTCTTACAATCTCCATGATATAAAACTTATTGTCTCTAAGAAGCCTCAAAGGGAATTTACCATTTGATCTTGACCTATACTATTTGATAAAATATGACCAAATAATAAAGTTATACTCTGTAACACTGAAAGAGATTTCAATGTGCAATTCCAATAATGAAGTTCCTTATTCACAAAAACCCAAGCCCCCACTCAAAGGAAACACCATACTTCTTAATAGTTCATCTGAAACACACATATTTTTGAAACACCCACTAGTAAAAAAATATTTATCGCATCATGTTTTTAACATCAGTTATTTATGCCCAACATAAAAAATATTGGGAAAAAATTTCTCATCGGTTATATAATAAATGATTTGAAATTTTTATTTATTTTTTATATTAGTAACCTAGAATAATTCATTGAATATTAGGTTTATAATGTTGGTTTCAGGATAAAAAACATTGAAAAATTAGTTATAACATCAATTATATAAACTGATGTGAAAATAAACAACATTGGTTATTAAACAATTGATGTGATATAACTTTTAAAATTTTATTTAAAGTCCGGTAGAATCATTTTGGTTTCTTTCATTCTCATGATAGAGCTCTTGTTTCTCTCACACATAATCCATAACCCTCATTTCTTTGATATGGTAGAATCTAATATTTCATTACCATCTTCATAAACCCATAGGTTTCATCAGATTCATTTTTACACATTCAAAGATAGCCATTCTCATCTCTCAGGTATGCCCTATACATTATCAATACACACTTAGTTTATTGGAAAATGGATTATTTTTTGAAAAAATCATTCTCTAAAATGTTTTTTACTTTTTTTGGGTTTTATTTTGATTTTATTCATTTATGATATTATTATAAACCCTGAATTTTTTGGAAATCTAGCTTTATTTCCCTATTCTCTCATGATTTATGTTAAATAATAACTTTATTAGAAGCCCAATCCATTCCCAAGATTAATATTTGGTTTGGATTTCATATACTATTTTATTAATTATTATTTCCCACATTAATGGTCAAAGTAAACTATTTTTGATTTATCATGTTTATTAAATTTTTTTATTTAACTGAATTTGTTTTCTATATAAATATATTATGAATTCTCATTTGAAATCTGGTATGTTTCCATTTTCGAGGATACTATTTATTATTAGTTTCCTTTTGAATGTGTTAAAACTGATATTTATTTATTTACTATATATTGTATTCTATTATATATATATTTTGTAACATTATTTTATTTATAAATAGGTTTTTTATATAATTAAATATTCTATTTAAAAATACTTGGAAAATATGATTTGTTTTAGTCATAAGTAATACACACTTTTGGGAAGAAATAAGGTTTTTCCCATATTTCATGTGAAAATTTCAAAATAAGGGATTAATATAAATAATTAGCCAAAAACAAATATTATGATAATCAGGAATATGTTATGTCAATTCAAAAAATCTTATATGTATCTAGGTATGAATTCAATTTTGGGGATTTAATTATTATTTTAATTTTAATTCCATATGAACGCCAACATCGTAATATTTCTCTATCATAATTTTAGTAATAACTTTACTACTTTAAAAATCACATGATTAAAAATTTTCACCGGGTTGATATATCAACTTTTAAAATAGACTCTTAGTAGAATAATTATCTTTTACAATGTAATCTATCCTTATTATATTCTTTATCATTCTGCTTTTTTGTAATCATAGTCAACATAAATAATTAAATGTTAAGGGAAATTATAATAATTTTTATAGGAGTCACTCCTTGGTGAAACATGAATATAAAATTTCATTTATTAAATACAAATTCACTTAGGGTAACCAATAATTTCACAATAAAACTTATTTTAGAGTATATAACTTCATATTCTTTTAAATCTGGTTTGATCGAAAATTTTAAATTCTTTTACTTTACAAAACTAATCCCTTTGTTTGATGAGATATTTGTTTTCATTGGATAATGAATATAATAATCAAATATAGGAGTGATATTTATAAGAAATTTAATCATTCAATGTTAATATTTTATATATAATTTGTAATTATTCACTAAGATTTTTGTTTAAAATTTCATTAGAGTTATTGCTAATGTAAGAAAATTTTTCTCAATGAGTGTCTTAACTTCAAACTCCATCTTTTTTTCTTTTAACTAATACTCCTAACAGTACTTATTTAATAATATATTATCTACAAAAACTTCATTCTTGTTAATTATGACCCTATATTATTGTTCATTTTTTACTTTCAATTTAATAAAATATTTACATGATATTTCAAGATATTTATTCCCTCTTCAAAGTCTTTTATTTATTATTTATTTTTTAGTAAGACTATCTTTTACACTCTAGTGATATAAATTTATTTCCTTTATTTTCTATTTTATTCTATAATGATTCCAATTAACATATATTTTCATCTTTAATTTTATTAACTTATTTAACTTTACATTCACTATTAGTGAATATTATAGCAACATTTTACTAATAAATAAAACCACAAGTGTGTATTCTTGAATATCATTGAAATAGTCAGATATTCCCCCTCTAACTTGCTTTTATCACCACTATATTCTTTTGACAAGATATTTGTTTTTGATATTTTTTAAAGATAATAATGAGTTGAATCTAGATTACAGAACTTCGAATAAGTGATGAATATGAGGATGATGTCGATGCTTTTTTAGAATTTTTTAAATGGAATATTCCAAAAAATGACATGGTTTTCTGTCCATTCATAAAATGTTTAGATATGAATATTTGGTATTGAAGATAGATCAAATATCATTTAGTTTTTTATGGTTTTTATCTGAGTTACAACCATTGGATTTGGAATGGTAAAACTACGCATAATCTTAGATCATATAATGATGATGCTTTTTAGGATAATAAGTCTGATCAAATTGAAGAAATGATTTATGATATTGAAGTAGAAGAAATTGAAAATGAACTGAAAATTGAGTATCAATATGGTGATGAAGAAAAACCATTATATTATGGTTGTATGGAATTTATAGTTTTATTAACGACGTTAAGATTGATTAACTTGATGGAGAAAAATGGACAGATTGAAAAGATTTCTAAAGATTTGTTGCAATTTTTGAAAGTCATTCTTCTTAAAGAAAATGATCTTCTATATTCACATTATAAAATGAAGTAATTATTATTACCAATGGGATTGGGGTATAAGAAAATACAAGCATTCCCAAATTACTATGTGTTGTATAGGAATGAATAGTAATTTAATTCAGGGTTTCATAAATGTGGGATGTCACAATATAAGTCGAAAGAAAAATAATAGGTTTATTTAGAAGTTATAGAGACCCCTACCAAAGAATTTATGTATCTTCCTATAATTATTCATTTAAAACATTTATTTTCAAATTAAAATGATTAAAAAGGTTATGAGGGCATATAAATGAGTAGATCTGTGAAAGAAAATTACAGCATTTAATAGATTTTCCATAGTGGAAGAAAATTGATCAATAATTTCCTATATTTTAAAATGAAGTTATAAACTCAAACATGAAATTTTCATGGATGGAGTGAATCCATATAACAACCTTAGTAGCACACATAGTTCATGTATTATTTTATTGGTAATTTACAACTTATCTACCAAATTTTTTATAAAGAAAAAATATTTCATGTTGATTTTAATGACCTCTAGAACAAAATAACCTTGAAATGGTATTAATGTTTTATTTTCACCATTAATTAATAATTTGAAAATTTTATGAGAGGAAAGTATTGGGGTGTATGATTATTATAAAATGAAATATTTTCAACTGCATGTAATGATTATGTTTAATATAAATTACTTCCTAGAATATGGAAAACTATATGGATATAGTGTTAAGGGGTTTAAATATTATCTAATTTGTGGAAAATAATCTTTATATTATCAACTAAAACATGGGAGGAAAATAATATACATTTTTTCATCAAAGTTTTCTGTCTGTGGATCATTTTTATCTAAGATTAAAAAATGAATTCAATGGCTCACATAACTTTTAAATTTCTCTAAAAACTTTTTACATAGATAAATATATTATGAGGGTGAAAAACAATGATGTGACATTCATAAAGACACAAAAATTAGGTAATGATAGAAATATTTGAAAGAAATGGTCAATATTTTTTGAGCTAACACATTGTTGATATCATGAGTTTAAACATATAATTGATGTCATAAAGGTGGAGAATAATATCAATAATGGATTTAATATGTTATTTTTAGATATTAAAGGAAAGACTAATGATGGGTTGAATTCAATATTGTACTTACTCTTTATGGTAATACATTTGGAGTTAGTTCCCACCCGAGATTAAAGGAAAAAATCCTTGCCCGTTGAATTTTCATAAATTATCAAAGAGGGGGGGGGGGAATTTATTTTGTCAGTGTATTCATGATATCAAAGTGATTCATGGTTATTATTTTAATGTAAATAATTTTTTATCTTTAAAGGATTTGAATTTGACATGTATAAAATTAAATGAGTGTCACATCATGATGCAATAGATCTTACGAGTTGTATTGTGTGTAATATTTTTCATTCATGACAGAATAACTACCATAAAGGTGTGTTATTTTATCAATTCAATTTGTTATAAGGTGATTGATTTCAATGCTTTGATCAATTTAGATAATGAGGTGTTTTTTATTCTTTTTCAATTAGAGATGTATTTTTTTCCATATTTTTTTGATATCACAGTGAATTTAAAGTTTTATTTGGTGTAAGAAATAAATTTTTTCAAACCAATATATATATATATATATTAGGTGTATCATTTTGAAAATTATATGATTGTATTGATGGGGTATGTTAAAAATCCATATCAACCTAAATAATCCATTGTTGAGAAGTATATTTATGAGTATTTTAAGAGTTTTGTATAAGATATTTATTTATAGTGGAGCACATCAGTTTTATAGCATCTCACCATGAAAGATTCAATTATGGGGGAAAGGGGATCAATGGCCTGAAACTAAAATCACTGACAGGTGAATAGATAAAAAAGACACATTTATAAATCTTAAATAACATAAATGATGCTTATCCATATATAAATTTTCAAATAAATGTGTTGAAACAATGTTATCAAAATAAGAAATATATGTGGATTTTGAATGAGCATCACAAAACTTTTGTTCATGGTTTAAATAGAATGTGAATGGCAGATCAGATGCATCAGAAACATTGATACGGTTAGTGTGAGGTCCAATTTTATATTTTAGGGCCTGATATGAGGGTAAAATTAATGTCTATTCATTTCATACGAAAGATCAATACAATATAAGTGTAGCTCAGAATAGTTGTGTATTGGTGTACATAGAAGAAATTCATTTTTCGAGTGCTAAATACAAAAACTCAACCTCCAAATACATTAAATATTATGGAGTCATTGAAGAAATATGGGATGTTTATTACATTAAATTTCTAATTTAAATGTTTAATATAAGGTGGTTTATCGGTAGAAATAATGTTAGAAATGTTGAATTTGGAATGACACAATTTTATATAAATATATTGGAGTACACAGTTGACTCTTTAATCACAGAAACACATGAAAAATAAATTTTCTATGTTCTTGATCATTATGATATGTTGTGGTCAATTATTTTAAAAGGAAAAAAATAGTATATTGGTAATGATAAACTTGAAAAAGATGATGATTTATGTGATATCCCTTCTTTCAGGGAAATATTAACAGATAATATTGACGAGCACGTATTAGACATGGTTTGTGCCAAACAGAACTATCATGATAAAGGAATTTGGAAAAATCCCCATTATTACATTCCTAATATTAAAGGTATTATATGTTTTTTTTCTACTTTACTTTTTAAAATTTCATAAAATTTAAGACTTTTTAAATTTATTTTCTTTATTAAAGCATGTATTATAACTAATAAGTTTAATTGTTTGTTTATATTAGTTTATTTTTGTTATTTTACCATGTTTAACCTTATATAACTTATCTATATATTGATTTTTTGAAAAAATAAATTATTTTAAATCAAATATATTAAATAAAAATAAAAATATTTGATAAAAGAGTATATTCAAAAAATATTATTTTTGGTGTAAAAATGATTTATTAGGTTAGATAATTTTTACTATTGACACTCCATTTTTGGATTTTGTTTCATTATTTTATGTTTTTTTGTCTCCTGGTAATGTTTTTAGCATTTAAGTTAACTATTATAAAAAATATGAACATAAATGTGGTCAATTTAGTTTACTTTTTATTTGGTCATTTTTCTAATATTCAAAGAATATTATTTTTGGTGTAAAAAACAGTATTATACATTGTAGGATTTTACTATTCACCCTCCATTTTTGGATTATTTTCATTTGTTTATGCAATTTCATCTCTCATTAATGTTTTTAGAATTTTAGTTAATTATAAAAAATATGAATAAAAATGTGTTCAGTTTAATTTACTTTTTATTTAATAATTTTTCAATTTTTATTTAAATTTGTATATAATAGTTGGTTTTTTATATTTGTGTACTAATTATTTGTTTCTTTGATTTTTAGGATAATGAAAATTCAAACATCTTTTCCACTACATAATTATAGAGATGATTTTACAGATACCTTTTGGGAGGAACATACACATGATCTTGTTGATGAGCCTCCTCATCATTCTTTATAAGAGACATCTACTTCCATTTAGGAAAAAGTGTTCTAGGCTTGGTAAACATGGCATCACACATTTACCAAAATTATCCGTTTTCCATAGAGAGGACCAAAGGATTCTAGTATACATTGATGATAATGATATTCTAAGAGTTCAAAATACAAAATAATTAAAGACTTTTATTGCAGTCTAGGCTTAAAGAAAAGTTAGTATTTCGATTGATTATTGGAGAGGTGTTGACAAAATAAGAATATATCACTTATGGGAGACCGTTTTGGTACGATCGGTTTTTATTATTTTACTTATCAAGAAATTGTTGAAGTATTATATTTTCCTCCTTATTATCATTTGACATATTATATACCGGATACTGGAGTGACTAGGAGGAAAAGTTTACTATTAGCTACTAGGAGATAGAGAGATTTTAAATCAACCATCACATTAGATTTCAATTTTGTTGATAAAAAACATCATAATACATGTGATATATATCCATTTATATACGAAGATTAGTGAAAGTAATTTTTTTGGTTTTTATATGATAATAATATTATTTTTATATGAAATATTACCTTTTAGTAATTTTTTTATTAATGTTCATAATAATTATTTCTTCATTCATAATTTACAGTAATCAAGGAGATCTCATGAGGAGATCCAATATTGAAATGTATACCATCATATTTTATCTTGGGGAGGGTATATATTATTGGGATAATAAATTATTATTGAAATTTTTCAAAATTTGGGAGTTGAGTCTTTCGGCTTGGAATAGGTTGAACCCCCCACTATACATGAAAAATGGAGTAGGGCTTGGATGAGAAAAAATGGACAATATCTTATCTAAGAGTCAAGGGTTGTACTAAGAGGATTATAAGACATTTACTTATTTATTTATGTTAAAACAATGATTTATATATTGTGATACTCTATAGATTTTTTCCAATACTCTATAGAGGAATCTCTTCTCTTAAGGATCTAAGCACATAGGGGGTCTTTATAGATTAGGGTAGGAAGAATATTTTAGCTTCTATATTGGGAGAGCTCGAACACCCGATTCGTTTACAAGGATACCCGATAGGTGTAAATGTAAAAATAGTGTTTAAAAATTATTAAGATTATTAAATGAAACATCTTTATAAAAAAATATAATATTTGGAGGAAAAAGTTCAGGATATTCATGAGATGATGGAGGATGGGATCAAATCTTTTGTACAATCGATGTTTTTAGACATGAAAAAATAGTTTTAGGCTATTAATCCCACTCTTATGTCTTCACATTCTGATAATACTCCAACTACATATCATATTAAACCTCCACCTATAGACCACACTACTCTTAGTTATCCTAATCTTATACCCCCTCCTCTTCATCTTCCCATTTATTGTGAGTTATATGTTGATAATACCAGATATCATATTGTTTCATATGGGATGCTATATTATATTTTTGATAAAATTCATCATATAAACGTATAGTTAGAGAATAAAAGGGTAATTGTATAGGATATTATAGATAGATCAGTAAGAATATCAGTTCCTACAGATGAGGTCAGTACATCTGGACAAAGTGTCATCCATTTTTTAGTTTGGTCTTCTAGACTTGTTTGGCATATTACCATAGTGGTATGTGTATATTATATCCATTATTTCAATTTTCTATTAATTTTTTTAACATTTTAATGTATATATATTTATATATTTTTTATATGAATACTTTAAACATAATGAACTGCTATATAGACAACAAAAAATACAAAGTATCCTGACTTCAGATTAAACTTATTCTAGTCTTGATAGATTATCAACATAATCAAAAACACTATTTGATGATTATGAGATTCCAATGGAAACTAGAATTTGTGGGTGTTCCATGACTATGATGCCTTTAAATAAATATATCATGGATATTAAAAATATAGGTTATTATGGAATCAACATAATAAAGAGTTTTCCATGTAAGTTGATTACCAAAAATCTTTCTATTATTTTAATTTATTGAATATTTATAATTTTTTGCATCAGGTATATTTATAAAATTTTTACATAGCATGACATTCCAAAAGAAAATGATTTTATGGTCACTCAATTTATTTCACTATAGTGAGGAGAATGACAGATGCAAAAAATAATGGGTTATATTATTGAAAGACTTCAAAAGAAAACAATTATTTAATGGTGGATTATTCCTTATCATCAAGAGTATGAAATATATATCTCAAGTGTTATATATCTATTAATAGAATAAACAAATATATTAGATTTTATTATACATTAGTGGAAATTGAATGTTAGGTGATTTTTTTCTAAGATATAGGATAGTTTACTGGCTATATGCTCTATCCAGGGTGAAGTGAGAGAAAATTTTATGATTGACTTGAACATGTAATTTTGAATTTTTTTATATTTGTATATATTAAATAAAATTTATTTTTATTTTTTTATATATTATTCTCAAATAGGGAATGGAATTTATTTAGAGACATAACAAGAAAGAAGTTCAATAAGATTTAATATGTAAAAGAAAAGGATACTTTTCAATTATAATTAATAATATTGTTTTAGGGATTAAAATGTGATTTTGAATTGAAACAATATTTTAAAAAGCAATGTAATAAACAAAAATGAGTGAAAAAATGTGAATAATATATATTTAAGACTTATTTTTGATATAAATTCAATTGTGTTAGTTACGAAGTTCCATAAGGTTGTATTTTTTTATAAAACTTTCCTTTAATTTTTCATTCATTTTATTTAGATTACTCGTTAAATGAATATTTTTAATTAGTATCTTTTTGATGACCCTATTCCTTATACTAAACAAGATCCAAGACACTTTAAAATTGAATTGGTGAATCATTTCATATGTTTTATTTGGTTTTAGATAATTTGTAATATATATTATAAATTTGAAAATTCAAATTGTAAATGCCTCTGTTATTACACTTTATTTAAACTATTTTTTTATATTACTCTACAAGATATTATTCTTATTTTTTACAATTTATCTGTTTTTGGCTATTTTTGGAGGGGAATATATAATATAATTTTATTTAAAAATATATAGTTTTTGTATCAGTTATTTTATAACTGACATGAAAAATGTAAAAAAACATTTACAATATCGGTTTTGTAAAAAAACTGACATTTTAAAAACTTTTTTACATTGATTATCCAATAAATGACATGAAACAAAATTTCCATGTCATTTATTCCATAACCTATGTGGTAAAGTATTTACTTTGTCTATTTTTTTTTTACAAAATCGATGTGGTAAAAGTTGTTTGTTTTAATTTTTCACATTGTTTATAAAATATTCAATGTGAAAAACTTCCAAAAAAATGTATTCATATGGTCTTTCTTACTTATTGGTGTTAAAAGATTATTTACAACATCTCCTTTAATAAAATCTTGTACTAACCAATGTTTAAATCCTAAACAGATTGATGAAAAAATGGATATTTTTCATTACTGACCTCTATTTCATGATCTATGTCACCAAATAGTTCATGCTACTACCCACCATAGAAACCAACCATCCATGATTGCATCTAAACCAAAAAAATCACCACTATAAATTCCATGTATCTAAATACATCACTGGTTGTCTAATAACCACCTCAGTAAACCTTTCATCCCAATGTTACCAAACATGGACAAAACATATACTAGAGAGAGTTCCACCTCTGGTCTCTGATTCTGAGAAAAAAATGACAAGTATCCATTTCCCGTGTATAAGGCTCACATACACTGAAATTTTTATAGAATGTCCCAACTAAACCTCGGAATACTCCCCTAATACATGAAATGTAATTCTCAATACATGGTACTAACATCCCATTATTTTCTAGTCATTTATTCCCAAAAAACACATTAAATTCTTTTTATCACATGTTTCACCCCCTAAAACAAGTCATGAAAAATTATATCACAAGTTAAACCACCTAAAAAATGCCATGAAATAGGAATTCACCCCTTGAATCAATCGATAAAATTGGTTCACCCCCTAAACTACGTCACGAATCAAAGAACACTCCACTGAACATGTCAGGAAATGGTGGATCACCCCATGAATTGCCCTATGACCATACCACAAAATTCCAATACCAATTCCAACACATTGAATTTCTCTAGTGTCTCATACAAATATCAAATATTCCATTTTCACATAACCATATAATTCATAATTAATAGATTTTCTATGTTCAAATTCAACCTCAACCATCCAATGGTCAATTAAACCATGATAAAGACCCTTATCTCACAAAGACCACCAACCACTAGTCTATAGTACTCTTCCAACCATATAGCATTCCACACACCGCACTGTGAGTTAAACCCCAAGGAGTACCTTTATCTAACTATAAATACATTTAGGTAACTATGTGTAGAGACAATTCTATATCAACATACTTAAAAATAATTTAAGATATAGGGCATGATCGTCTCTAGATTAGGAGTACACTAAGATGTTGGTTATGGTTACCATCACAAATTACCCATTTCTGATGTCACTTCTACTATAGGAACAAGTCAGACTCATTCAAAGGGCATGGTCCTCCCTTCCAACATTGATGTCATCAAATCCAAGACTCCTCAATTAAATAGGGAATTATTCTCTAAAACTCACTAATGACTCATTACTCTCATCCATGCACCTATGAATGTGAGTTTATTGCGGAACTACCACCTGCACACTACTCGAGTTCCACCACAAAGACTGGAATGATTACCACTGTAAAATCAATTGATCCCTTATACTGATCCAAAACATCAGTCTCTCTATAATTGGTTCTCATAAACTTTATTTATCAATAAATAATAGGAATTTACTCTCCAGCCACCCATTCACATATCAAAGTGGGAACACAGATCTCTAGCATGTGCCTACCATATTGGCATCACAAGAAGACCTAGGATGAAAAATTTCCAACAACACTTTAACGATCTTGAGTCAAAATCCATAAGTCATTCATTATTGGAACCAAGATGAAATTCCCATTTAAGTAGCTGACCATGCCTCTTGGAATGTTATCCATTTTGGGATTCAGGCATCCTCGATATTACCATTAAGCAACCTAACCTTTTCCATGATTCAATTCCAACAACACGACCACCCATCACCTCATGAATCATTATCAGAATAGGAAAAAATACCCACGTTGTTACCATTATTGACTCTCCCATAAGAGTTCATCATTGATTCCCACCTTGAACAACATTAGAACAACACAGATAGGCATTTAATGATTTTTTTCAATTGAAACTATCCTTATATCCAATGAAAAGCACTCAAGGTTCTCCCTTTATAAAAAACCAATGCATAACCATGCATTTTTTAGAGACTCAATAACACCTACAATGCATTAGTTTTTGAAAACCAACACATCTACAAACTTAGAGTAATCCCTATAATAGGTCACAACCAATCCAAATCAACACAAAATAAATAAATTTTCAGTCACAACTAAGGGAATCTAGGTCTTCCACATATCCCTACAAGTCAAGTCTCAATAAAGACACTTGTTCTAAACACTAAGTCCATAGGTAAACCTCACAAAAGGTCACAACTCATGGGCACAAAGCACGCTTCTGACTCAATGTTACATGAAAACAACATATAAAAACATCTATATATAGGGTCCCAAAAAAAATTACAATTCCAAACAAATCACCCACAACTAGGTCACCCATCCGCTCAAATAATTTACATATCAGACTACTCCCTAGATGACTAATCTATAAAACTAATACCGAACAAGGAAACCCACAAGGTACCAAAGCATATACAATATCTGCCATGCTGACCATATTATTGTCACTGCACCTTATATGCATGAGGACTGAGTCAACATCCTCACCATCAAGCATCTCACCATATATATATACATAACCAATCATGAAAATAAATACATATAAAAGTAAAACTAGATGATTATAATTCCACTAAATACATATACATGAAAAAATAGTATGAGTAGTTGTAGACAGTTGAATAAATGTTTCCTTTATCATTAGTGAAATCATACACTAGTAGGCCAATATTTAATGAGAATCATTTATGCCTAATATTACGCATGAGATGCCTCTTGCCCATGTAGTCCAAGAGTCAAAATTTGCTCACTGGCCACTTTCCAATGGGCCAAAAGCCAGATGTTAAACATATATGAAAACATTTAAATAACTTTTGTGTCACCAAAAGAGAAAATAAAATAAAATTGTAATAGCACAAATCAAAATAGATTCTCATGCCCTTGTAACCTAGACATCCTACAGAAATAGGTGTTATTGATTCACCATCATAGTGTTCACTATAGGATCCAACACATTCCTTATGAAAACCATTATCTTTATTAAACATTAAATTTTAATTTATAAAACAATATTACACATAATTAAACCCATAAGACTGTGAAGTCTAGTTTTTTTAGAATTAGGTACATTACATAACAACTTAAAATAGAGAATACATCAAATTTATTGAAAACTTCCTTTACATTCTCATATTATTCCTTTGTACATAAAACATCACGGGATAACCTAGGGACATTCATAAGAATGGGGTATATATAAACCCTAATAATGGAATAAACATGGAATCACATGAAGAAAGTAATACATATTAAACAATAAGCATAAAAATGGGGCATAAAAGGGGTTAGAATCATATACCTGAACAATGAGGCATGATATAACATGATAACATAAAGACAACCTAGGAAATGTGGAAAAAACAAAAAACATGGAATAATAAACATGGTTCAAGGATAAATGATAAGAAATAAAGATGTAAAAAGTCTCATGATGTTTTAGGTTCAATAAATAATCCCATACATGACTTCTCATGAGACTAAAACATAACCGAATGCATTACAGTGCTATATAATTATTGGCCCACACATTAGTTTTATTTTATTAACATGTATAAGTGTGCCACATAGATCATGAAACATGGAATCATTAGTCATCACATTTCATTCCATGATAAAGGAATGTCAAATATATTAATTAAATTACCTAAGTAAAGAATTATATGTTCATAAATGTGAACACCCATGATAATAAATGGGTATTGTTATTAACTACACAATATTTGTCATGGGAAATCGCGGTGAAATTTCAACATCATAATAGGGGAATATAAATGTTAATGGGTATGATTAATGAGAGTGAAATGGGTATATCATAATTTACACATAAAATAGAAAGTAAGGAGGATATTTATGAACTTATCCCAACAAGAAAAAAAGTAAATTAATAGGCCTAACATAATAGAGGTGCTTGAATAAAAAGAAGAGAGGGATACCCCTTACTAAATTTCTTCATGGCAATGACATAGGTAAATGATATAATTAGAGGGGATAAATGGTATATAATTATTATATAATAAATTTTAAATTAGAGTTATAAATATTATTACATGAAAAAATAACAAATTGAGATTCAAAATCCTACTTCCAGAGAATGTTCTGGAATTAAAATGGGGAGAGTTAAATCTATTACAAAATTTTGTCATGGTAAAGGGTGCACATAAAGGTTCATAGGAGGTATTAATGAGAGTTAGAGGGGGATAAAATAATTTAGAAATGAAATGGAAATTAATGTGTATCTGTAAGAACATATCCCAACATGAACAAATAAAAATGAACAGGAATAACATAAAAGAGGTTCTTTAATAAAAAGAAGAGAGAGCGAGAGATCCCTCACCTGGAGAGTGAAGTTCCAAAATCTTGATAGGATCTTCTTGAGAGATTGGGGGAACCTTGAGAGGACTTTAGATAGGGGAGTGAAGAGTAAGTACATGATACAAGGTTTTTAGTGAATATAAATGGGACCTTGTTTGAGTTTATATATGAAATGAGTGGGGAGTTCTTAATTATTTTCCAAACGTAGGTTTTAGACTCTATATAATAACGTAACCAAAAGCAAAATCCTTTACAAGGTTTATCCATGTTTTCCACCAAATAGTGTTCATTTTCATCATTTTTTTATTCCGTAGGATGAAATTATTAAATTATTACCATTTTTGGTGTGGAAGTGAGTAATGTTTTTAATGAAATTATTTTAAACCTTAAAATATATTTTAGATTATTCAAGGACTCCTAAAGGATTTATGGAATTAATCAAATAAACTTTAAATAAAATCTTTTTAAAGGGTAAACAAATATTTGTTAATTGATACCCTATATATTATCTATTACAACATTTTGGGCCATTATGAAGTCATAATACAAGCTGAATATTTAAGTCGTATTTAAATTTTAATGTAAAATTGACTATCTCTGAAAATTATGAAAAAATTGTTGTTGTATTATTTTTACAATATGAATAAAAATATAGTATTTATTTTAAGAAATTTTTTTAAACCCTTATAATAGTTTTCAAAACCTTTTAAAAATTTCAGTTGACTTCATAAAAAATATATGATCACCTACATATAATACAAATTATTTAATAATAATATATTATTATATATTATTTATTTCCAAAATACATTAATTCATAAAAATAAATTCCTTAATTAAATTTTAAAATTACTTGTAAATAAAATTTGGGTATAAATATAAAAAAATAACAATCATTTATAAAACATAAATAATACTAAGTAAATAGAACAATTATTTTATTTAAAATATAAGATACATATTCATATTATTATGGTCTTGATACATATCCCTTTATTACATTAGAAAACTCTCTAAGGGTAAGGTGCATGATATTGAGACTTTTATGGGGCGGTTCAATGTACAAGATTTGGGTCATGATCTCGATGATCTAGAACTTCTTCTGTAAATGGTTCCCTCATGCTATAATTTTTGGATCTCATCTTGAGCTTGGTCAAGGTAAAAGACCTGTGATTTTATCTCCCTTTTAATCTCTAATAAATGTGATTTATAGGGTATGATCCTACTGGTTGAGCCTATCACTTACTTTTTTTATTCCAATAGGATTGGTCAAAACCCTATATATATACAAGTCATATGATTACTATTCAATGGATATATTATCTATGATAATGATTATAAATGGCCTTTTAGACCTGATAAGATATAATAAAACCAAATATGTGCATGCGTTTTGAATATTCATAATACATAATAAATATGTTTAATTCAACAAAAAATGTAATGTTATTATAACAGTTGAGTTTTTTACAATCACCCCATGCAAAAATTTTACCCTCAATCTTTTCATTTCACATACTAAAAAATATGAGGGTAAATTTTTTTTATCACCTCCTATGTTTCTTATGTTTCTTCTAAAAAATTTTGGTTTATGAATAAAACTTTGACCAGGTTTATAATATTATTCCATAGATCTATCTCTCTATGATCTAATATCTCCACTGACTTTTCCTCATATGAAATATTATTCTCCAACGCTACCACCACTGGATTGAGTATATGTGAGGGGTCTATCATGTGTTTCCTCAAGAGGGATACATGGAATACATAATGTACTTGATATAGGCTTGGTGGAAGTTCTAGTTAGTAGGACACCGCTCTGATGTGATCAAGTATCTCAAAGGGAGAGATTTATCTTGGACTAAGACTTTCATTCTTCCCAAATATCACGATTTTATTCCATGGAGATATGTAGAGGAATATCTTATCTCCAAACTCAAACTCTTGGTATTGTTGAATATTATAATTATATATATATATTTTTTACTTTGAGTATGTAACACCCCAAGATTTCATAGTGTGTTATTTCTTCAAAATAATTCAATAACTTGCACTACACGCAACACCGAGTTAAAGCGCACCATGACTTACCAAACTAGCTGTTATGAATAGAAATACCTAATTTTTGAAATTTTATAAATTCTATCTCTCAAAATGGACTTAATTTTTGGATTAGGAATATCAAAATTAGCCTAGGGTGATATTTTGGTACTTTTTGGATAACTTTAATATTTTGATGAAATGTGAAAATTACTAAATTTTAATTAAAAAAAACTTTTTTAATCTAAATAATTAATAGTGATAAATTATGAATTTGAGTGGTTGTAAAGTATAATTAGAATATATTTTTACCATTTTATCCAATGGTGTTCATTAGAATTAATTTCACTTTAAAATTGGACCTAAACAATTGTCAATCTTTTGATATATATTGTTTCTTAAAAACACGCTATTTGTTGTGACAGTGGGAATTAATTATAAAATTAATTAATGCAACTTATATTTTTGGAATTTTGTAAAATAGACATCATTTTTGAATTCTGAATATCAATTATAGCTTAGGGTCAAATTTTGGCATTGTTCTGAAAAACTTCAATTTTTGACGAATAGTGAAACAACTAAGTGGTAGTTAAAAAAACTGAATTTTTCATAAAACTTAATTTACCGCTTCTGTGAATGGAATTTCGAAAATATGAGAGAGACGGTTAATATCAAGAAGTAAAATGTGGTTCAATGAGATTAAAATAAATTTTTGTGAATAATAACTTTTTACTTTTATTTACCACGGTTAAAAGTAAATAGGGTAATTAAGGGTAGAAATGATATTAATATTTCCATAACACATATCCAAATTCTATTGGACAAGTGTATCTCGACCAAAAACAACTGTAGGAATAAAATATTATCATTTAGGTACACTTGGATTAGATTAGGACATTTATTATTACTTAATTCAAAAAAGAGTTAAAAGTGTTAAAATCAAAGTTTATTTACTAAAACATTTTTAATATAGGGTTATTAATAAGATAAATTAGATTGTAAATATTCATTATAAAGATAATAAAATTTCTTACATAATGATATTTTATTTATTATTTTTAGACATTAAATATGTTAATTTATTTATGACACAATGATGATGCAGTAATTACCATAATAGTGAAAAATTAAAATAATTCATATTATAAATACCAAAATAAATATAATTTGAGACTTTTAATGAATTAAACTAATTCTGTAGGATAATATGACATATTAGGATTGATTTAATTGACTTTTTTCGAAGTAATCATTCTGTTATGAGTTTCACAAAAATCAACTATTGAATAGTGTCAAAATTGACATAAAAGAGTTTTTAAAACAAATATTATATTATTAATTGATATTAAATTCCTAAAAATAAATTGTTCGGCCAAGAGACTTATACCATTATAGGTGTATCATTAATGGACCACTTGGGGGTATCTTGGATTTATATAGTATGTTTATTAACTATATAATATCAAAATACAATGTGACATGGTAAATGTCAAACTAATTAACGAAGAGTTAATACTTAAAGATAAGGTTAATATAGTAACCCAAACCTGTATAAATTCTCTTGGTTGAATGGTTTTCGAAGTATACCCACCTTAAAATTTAAATAATCAACTTTGGAGCCATTAGAAACTGAATATGAATTTATTATAAATTAATATTTCTAGCTTTTCCAAAGGTGCCCCTCACCCCTCTTATAAAAGGGCACTCCTCCTTTTCATTTCTTCACACCTTCAAAGACTTTTGGTTCAGCCACACTCTGCCCCAATACTCTCCCCACTTATATAAATACAACCTAGAGGTATTAGTTTAATCAGAAAGCCAACCTAAGGAGCCCTTTTGATCAAATCAAAAGGAAGAACCCGAAGAAGAGGTAATGAATTCACAACCCTTTTTCAAGTTCTTTTCTTATTCCACTTCTTCATTCTTTGTTGTTACCATTCTAAAATAATAACTACAGTATCTTATATATACTATGATGTTATTATAATTATGGTACAACCATATTCAGTATTCCATCCACCCTTTGAATAACATGTCACCATATGTGCGTACGTACGGCTTACCGTCTCCACGTCGTGGTGTAATTGTTATTGAATATATTATTATTTGAATGGGTATAATAATGATTTGTAATTCATGTAAATAATAAACATAACATTATAATGATTCTGTATATATAATATACCATCCAATTATATATTATTTTAATATCAAAAGAATGATATTTTCGCTCATGCGTACGTACGTACTACAGTCTCCATGAACGCGATGAGATTCATTCTCCATCATATCCATTAAAGTATAATTATCATTTGATGATTTAAAAATAATGTTTAAGGACTTAATATCATTCTGTATATGAAAAAGATACAACCTAACCATTAAAACATGGCTTACGTAACAAAATATATAAAAGCAAACGAGTAAGTTAACACTCGAAACAACGATAATACTAAGATATTATTAAAAAAGTAATGTTAAAAGATCATATATGATATCATATGAATGTATATGATTATTGTATAATTTAAAAACAATTATTTCACTATTTTACAGGAAGTTAACCTACCCCAACCAAGGAAATGTACAAGGTAAGGGTTATTTCATAATCTCTTCATTATCCGAGGTTGTTTATACGTAATAATCTACTGGGACCTCTTTATCATCCACATCCATGTTTCTTAAAAATGTATTTCAAAACATTTTTACTATTTAAAAGAATATGGGTTAAAGACATTTATACACTTGTTTGAATTTTTATAAGAGTTTTATAAAAGAATCTTTCCGTAGTTTTTCAAACAAGGTGCTTTTTAACCTTTTTGACCGAATTAAGGTAAGAATGTTTTTTTAACTTATACGACGAGCGTGGTTATTTTCCACCATTATAAAATCGTCGAAGCTTCCCTTACAAGCTTATAAGAATATTTTCAATGTAAATGCTTTAATTTATAATTATGTGACTTTAAATGATTTCAAAATGAATAATTTAAGAATTTGTTAAAGGTACTCTTTATCAAGATCATAATTTTAAATGTTTTAAAGATTTATCTTTCTAAATCTTTTTAATTAATGTAAATGTTTTCAAAATGATTTTAAGGATTTATTAATATGGACATGAATATTTTGAAATGATATTTATTTTCAAAAGTTTCAAAGTGGTATGAGACACTTTGATTCAAAAATCTCTTTTAAATTACTTCCTTTATAAATGTGTGACTTTTAAATGATTTTAAGAGAAGAGATATTTCTCTCAAATAGTTTTGATTTCATCTATGTCCACATCCTTTGATAGATTTTAAGCTTATTTGAAGTTGATTTATTATGATACAAAACTTTTGTATTGTATTGAAGGTTTTGTGATATGTTTTATTGTGGATGTGTTATTTTTATACCATTCATTGTTTATAGAGAAAGTATTGACATTTCGTATGATAGTTTTAATACGAATGTTTATGTTATGTTTAAACCTTTTCATATGGGAATGCATTGGACTTATTAAGTGACGGGTGGAGCCCGCTATAGCTCCTTGATGCATCGGTAGGTCTCATGAGACAAATTAGTGTCTTGGTACAAGGCCTTGGCAAAATCTTATTTGTAGTCTTGGGAAGAGGCCTTGGCTATGTGGTTATGATAGTCTGGCATTATGCATTCTATCATTATGAAAGTGGTTATTGATATTGCAAGTGATTATTCGATTAGTAGAATATCGATGTGAATAAGTAAATGGTAATATTTAATTTTATTTTTTCCATACTATATTGAAGTTCAAGTTTAAAAAGCTTTTGTTTTAGTTATACATTGCCTTAAATGTTTATTCTTATTTATGAAAGTTTCTGCTATATTGTTATCCTTACTGGGCATTTGAGCTTAGCCCTTTTCTATGTTTTATTTTTCCCAGGATGTGAAGAAGTAAATTATAAATGACCTGCAGGGATATTATGAGGGGATAATAGTGTAGTCTATGGAGATAATATGTTGTTGTAGTAGTTTTTCACCTTATGATGTAATATAAAACTTTATGAATATATCTAGTGTTTCCAAGTCTACTAAACCAATCGGTCTTTCGAGATTTGATATTTCTTGTGATCATGCCAATGTTACGAAGTAATGCACCAACTCTGGGTAATTGGGATCGGCGCATTACAGTTGGTATCAGGGGAAGTTTAGTACAAACCATGGAAGCTATATTTAGATAAACTCTGATTAGAGCACATAGATTTAAGATAGACTTTGAGGATTAGTCTAGAAGAACTTCCTAGAATTTTGGTATTGTAGAGATTTTGTGAGTTTTACTAGCAATACATCCCTGTCTGGATACGAGCAGGTAGAGCCGGCTCTGGCACAGATGTACCTAGGGGTAAAACCCGAAAATACCGCTTTGAGCTGGACTCGAATGGGAACTGGTGCACGACAACGGGCCTTGCTGCACTCTTGGTTATGACACTCCCGGGGGATATGCTTAGGCTAATTCTCATTTTCTTTACAAACCATTATGAAGGGTTTATGAGTGTATAATTTCTCAAATGAGACATTTTTATGATTATGGATTATATACATAAACTATTTAATTTATGTTATGTGTTTTACAAGTTTGGGATTAGGTATTGTTATTCATAAACTAATCTAGTGTATGCCATTGTTTAGAAATGGCACCCAGTAGAAGGAATGAGAACTCCAACAATGCACATGATGCAAAGAGAAAGAAGGATCATATCTTTCATGTTCTTAAGCCAGAATTTATAAGAGAAATAGTCTCCCATGTATTATCATCATATGAAGAAATAATATCATGTGTTGATAAGATAAGTAAAGAGTTTAATAAGTCCTATGGATTTGAAGGGAAGAAAGAGAAGAAAAGGATAGATGAGGGAAATATGGATAAAGGGAAGATGGAAAAGAATAATTTTCCCATATGTGATAACTGTGGGAAGAAACACCCTGGAACTTGCCTGAAAGGAATGGGATTTTTTATAAGTGAGGAGGAAAATGGCACAAAGTACGTGACTACAAGGATAAGAAAATTGTTTCAAATGTACAATGCTTCATTTGCAAGGAGTTTGGACACTACATGAACCTATGTCCCTATCATCAGACTATGCCGCAAATGATGCCATTGGATAATAATAAATTTATGATACTACCATAGATGAAGAGGAATGATTAGAGTTCTTATGTTGATTATGTCAATTGAGTGTTGTATCAACAATGAACTTGTTATAAAATTATGGAGTATATAAGGATTGTACTGCAGTACTATGTCATTAAAGACTTGAGATTGTGTGGAACAAAGAAAAGTGACTCAATAGTAGGATAAATTTTTGGAAAATATATGGTTGAGAGAATGATAAACCATAATATAGTTCTGATACCGAGGTAGTGATTTTGGAATAATACATGATTGATTTGGATAAATTATATTGGATATTCTTGACTACCTTGAAACTGATTAATGAATTGTATATTCCATCATTGTTGGGGTTTAAAACATATTTGGATTGAAGGAGTATATCTATTATTCTTTAAGGAATAAGGGATCATGAATGTAATCAATAAGGTTTTATGGTAATTCAGGATGTTGCAGTGTTTTAAGAGAATACATGATGAAGGTGTTCACATTTTATTACACGGAAAAAAGGATATTTATTGTGTTTACCTTCCTTATAAATTTTGGACTGAATTATTTTGGATAGTTCTAGTTTGGATTATTTTGGATTTCCATAAAATGATAACCTGGAAGTCGGGCGGCAACCCGTCGCGTCCGATAAGGCCACGAGACTTGAACCCACAACCGAAGGGCGACAAGCGTGTATCACCTACCACTAACCCACGTGATGTCCTGGATTGAATAATGTAATTTTTTAATGGTTCTGCTAGATGAATTAAAAATTCATTTTTTTAACCCTATACGAATAGGATAAATAGAATATTATTTTTATGTTCTATTATCTTTTAGAGTGAAAGATAAGTTTGTGGTTGAAATTAGTTAAAGGATGGAACTCTACTTGTCGAGAATATATTTTTTCTTCTTCTCTTATTCTATGAAGAAATTAATTCTTATACATTATTTAAGGAATCATAAAACCAGAAATTTGTTATCCTAATACCCTATGTTTTGTTGAACCGATGGTATTTCAAATCATCATAGATTGATGAATTTAAGGACCTCAATTTTAAACTTGTTTGTGATTGATGATGTAACACCCTGAGATTTTATAAAAAATATTCTTTTTAATTTCATTAATGTCTTGTGTTGTACGATACACCAAAATAAGCTTGCACAACATGCATCCTTTACTTGCCTTGCATTACACGCAATCGCGACCTTCCTTGATAGCGTGTGTCGTACGCAATACCGACTTTCAATAAACAACGATATGCTATTAAAATATTATTAAAACTAGCCGTTATGAATAGTAATAACCACTTTTTGAAATTTTTTAAATTTTATTTTTCAAAATGGACTTCATTTTTGGATTCGGAATATCGAAATTATCTTAGGATGAAATTTTGGTACTTTTCGGCTAACTTTCATTTTCTGATGAATAGTGAAATTTACTAAATTTTAATTAAAAACAACCTTTTTAATCGAAATAATTAATAGTGATAAATTATTAATTTGAGTGGTTTTAAAGTATTTTTATAATATATTTTTACAATTTAATACAATATTGGTTGTTGGATGTAATTTCACATTTAAACCAGACATAAACAAGTGTCAATCTTTTGATAGTTATTATCTTTTAAGAACACGCTATTTGTTTTGACGATGGAAATTAATTTTTAAATTAATTAATGCAATTGATAAGTTTTGAATTTGGTAAAATATACATAATTTTTGAGTTCATAATATCAAATATATCCAAGGCCTAATTTTTGGTATTTTTCTGGAAACTTTCATTTTTTGATGAATAGTGAAACCACTAAGTGGTAGTTAAAAAAATGAATTTTTTATAAAACTTAATTTTACCAATTCTATGAGTGGAATTTCAAAAATCCGAGAGACACGGTTGATGTCAGTAAGTAAAATGTGGTTCAATGAGATGAAAATAATTTTTGGTGAATTGTAACTTTTTACTTTTTTTTACCACGGTTAAAAGTAAATAGGGTAATTAAGGGTAAAAATGTTATTATTATTATCCTAACACATGTAATAATTCTATTTGATAAGTATAATTCGACCAAAAACAACCTTAGGAATAAAATATGACCATTTAGGCCCACTTGGATTAGATTAGGACATTTATTATTAATTTATTTAATGAAGGGTTAAAATAGTTAAAATCAAAGTTTAATACATATTTCATTTTTAATATAGGGTTATACATTAGATAAATTAGACTATAAATATTCATTAGAAAGATAAAAAGATTTACTAAATAATGGTATTTTATTTGTAATTTTTAGACATTAAATAATTTAATTTATTTATGACACAAAGATGATGCAGTAATTATCTTATTAATGAAATATTGACATAATTGATGTTATAAATACCAAAATAAATGTAATTTTAGACTTTTTATGAATTATACTACTTTTATAGGTTAATGTAACATGTTAGTATTGATTTAATTAACGTTTTAGAACAAATAATTCATTTATGATTTTTACAAAAATCAATTACTAAATAGTGTCAAAATTGACATAAAATAGTTTTTAAAACAAATATTATATTATTAATTTTTATTTTATTCCTAAAATCTAAGGTTCTGAAAAATGACTTAGATAAGGTCATATATATTAATAATAAATAACTTGGGGTTCTTTTGGCTTGTTATAGTAATTTTATTAACCTTATAGTGTAAGAACACAAAAAAGACACGGTAAAAGTAAAATTATCTTACTTAAAGTTAAATATAAATGATAAGGTAAAAATATTAACCTAAACTTGTCTAAATTTTATTTTATGAGAGTATTTATACCCATACCCACCTTAGCTTCTAAATAACTCAATTTGGAGCTATTTAAAACCGAATTTGTCTTTATAATAAAATAATATTTTTAGTTTTTCCAAAGGAGCCCCTCTCATCCCTTATAAAAGGGCACCTCCTCCCTCTCTTACTCACACCACTTTGAGCCTTCATGCTCGGCCAAACCCTGAAAAATTATCTTCTCCACTTCCCTAGAAACATCATAGAGGTTCTGGTCTTCCTCAAATACCAATTTTAGTGCCCTAAAAGGAGATCTAAAAGAGGCGCTTCAAAGAAGAGGAAATGTCCGTTACCGATTCTTTCAACTTTATTTCTTGTTCCACTTCTTCTTCTTAGGTTGTTTCATTATGAAGTAATAACATCAGTATCCCTAATATAATGATATGTTATTATAAGTATTAAACAACCCTATTTCACCATCTATCTATCCTATGGAAAACAAAATCACCGCGCGTGCGTACGTACGGAATACCGTCTCCACGCCGTGTTCTAATCTATTTTACATCACCACCGTACATGGATGGGTATAATAGTGTACATAATAACTATATATGATTATTGTAAAGTGATATAGATTCTAAAATAGTATATGTACACTCCAATACAATTCCACGATCATGAGAATGATATCATCGCTTGTGCGTACATACGGACTACCGTCTCCACGACGCGATGAGATTCATTGTCCACGTTAACAATTCATGAATGATTATAAAGTATATATAATAAGTAATCATGAAATATATGACATAATAGTGATACTGGATTTATGTGTATATATATGTATGTAATCTACTTAATTCCATTCAACTCAATAAGGAAACGAAAACAGCGTTCATGCGTACGTACGGCCTACCGTCTCCATGAACGGTGTATTTCTTTCAATTTACTGATCTATTATATATATTTTTATTCTGAATATATATTATATATAAATAATGTTTTATATTCTGGAATTATGTAATCATGATCTAAGTAATCATATGAATAATTACAAGTCAAAACACGGTTGACAAATGAAACAATTTTACCCAAAATGCTCTTTAACATGGAATTTATAAAAGAACGGGTAAAATAAAGTCATAAGTGAACCATATATGATATCATAACAATGATTATGATTATGGAATAAGTCAATGGAATTATTTAAATCATTATACAGGAGGTTCAGACACATACCAAGCAAATCGGACCTAAGGTAAGGGAAATATCACAATCTCATTTTTATTCGAGATTGTTTATACTTTTGTAATTACTGGGGTGTATTTTATCATCAACATCCATGTTTTTTCAAAATGTAATATTATTTCCATCCACCCAATTTTTTTTAAAAAATCCAATTTTACCCTTAGGTGAGTTTTTATCAAAAGATATGAAAGGAATCTTTTGTCGTTTTTCGTACATGGTATTTTTTGACTTTTCCGACAAAAGTACGATAAGAATGTTTTTTTAACGTATAAGATATGAAAGGATATTAATGGTTTCATAAATCCTTATTTTCATGAATCTTCCTTCAAAATATTTCATGACTATTTTCAACAAAAACTTTTTCTTCTAAAATTTCATGACATTTTGTGAAAAGAAAATGATTTTGAAGAAAAAAGGATATTTTCCTCAAGAATTCATTTCAAGTGTTTTATCAAAACCATTTTCTATCGAAGATGACATTATTTCATATGTGTATGTTTCAAGTATAATGTCTTTATGATTTACATGTTTTCAATTTTCTTATGATGAAATATCCATTTCTTTTATATGGATTATGTGATGAGGGGATGATGTTTATGAAACCCATTTTATTCTTTGGGTTATGATGAATGTTTTAAGTTTATTTTGTGGCACAAGTAAGAATGATTTCACTATGAGATGGGTGGGACCTATATCTCATTCCAATGACTTGGGTAAAGATTTTATATATCATGAGATGGAGATGGCTGGAACGGTAAGTTAATCGGGTTCAGTGTTACAGGACTGAAACGAGGAGTGAACTCGATTCAGAATTGGACTTTGTCCACTAAGATGGTCTTGGCAGTAATGCCTTGGATACAATGGAAATAATTACATGTTCTTAATTGATGCCACAATTACATGTTTTATTCCCATGCTATTTTATCATTGTTTATGTTCCATTATGATCTATGCCTTATTTACATCCATGTTTTATGTCGTTGCTCAAGATTTTGATGTTTAAAAATTATGTTCATGTTTTTAAGTTCAAATGTATATGGTATGTTTTATTTTAACCATGCTTACCCTTACTGAGCATTTGAGCTCACCTTTTTTATGTTTTATTTTCCCTCAGGATCAAAAGAATGGTTTTTGGTATGGAAATGAAAAATGGAAGATCTTTATGGGAGATGTTGAAGATCTTTCACCACGATTAGAAGATTATATTCCGAGTTTCTAAAGACACTAAACTTTTACAGTCCATGTGTGTGTGTTTTTGTTATGTACTAAGTATTCTGCAAAAGTAATGTAATGTCCATGTACATTAAGCTTCGGGTCTCTACAGTTGGTATCAGAGGAAAGGTTTAGTCAACCTTTGGAAACTAGGATGCGAAAATGTTAGTGAGATCCCTAGAGATATTTCTAAGGTATGTCTAGGGATGTCCCTAAGGTTAAGTATAAGTATAGGTTATAGTAATAGAATTACGGTAACCCAAATTGTTAGATATTGAAGTTACTCCCCCTTTATTATATTGTTTTCCCTAGCGTGATTTTTTCCTCTCACACTATTCTTTTTGGGTTTTAGACAATGGTCGGAACCCGAAGGAACCGTGTTGATCAATGTAATGGACAATTCAATGATTGTCCTCCTGAACAAACAAATGTTATGGGAGATGGAGTGAAAAATCTTATTGCTATACTTACACAAGCTATGAATCATTCTGGACTTCCAAATAAGCAGAGATGGGAACAATATTCTATTGAGTCCTTCATGAGGCAACATCAAACTTCTTTCAGTGGGTCTTCTGATCCACTTGTTTCTAAAAAATGGATCATTACCACTAAAAAGATATTTTCAGTTCTTCATTGTTCTGAATATGATAAAGTCATCTTAGCAGTATATCATTTGGAAGGTGAAGCTGATCAATGGTGGAATCTTATCAAGAATACGAGGCCAAGAGATGAAATTGAGTCCATGGAATGGGACAAGTTCACGAAATTATTTTTCAATAAGTACTTCCATCGTATTCTTCAAACAAAGATGGAGAAGAAGTTTCTTGAACTAATGAAAAAGGATGATGAATCAGTTGGTATATACGAAGCGAATTTTACAAGGCTTGAAAGGTATGCATATGGATTTATCATCCATCCTGAATGTAAAGTTGATCGATTCTTCAGTGGCTTAAAACCAAATCTTAAAAAGGAATTAGCTATAAGAGACTTCAGTAGCTATGAAGAAATTTTGCATTGTGATATCAAGGTAGAAATGGAAGTTGGTGTTACATATCCATCTCATAGTTTTGACATGAAAAGAAATATGGAGTTCAAGGAGAAATCTCAGAATAATGGTGAAAAGAAGATGAATGTTTCGTTATGATCGAAGTGTGGAAAGAAGCATGGTGGATATTGTCTTAAAGGGACTAGAAAATGTTTTTAGGGTGGAAAAGAAGGACATCGAGCAGCTGAGTGTCGATGTAATGGAAAAAGGGTTTATAATGATGTGAATAAAGAAAAGACTGCAGAGAACGCGCCACCAACACTTCAATGCTTCAAGTGCAAGGAAATGGGGCATTATGCTAATAAATGCCCAAATCCAAGGGTTAGTGATGATCGACAGGAGAAACCACTTAAGGCAAAGGACAAAGGGAAGTCACATGCGATCAATATTGGCGATGTTGAATATGACAACAATGTGGTGGAATGATTAAGTGTTTATGTAATGGGATTCCTAAATAATGTTGTATATAGTATCGTGGAATGTTGGAATATTTATGTATTGGTCTATTGTGGTTTTCAATGGTACCAATAATAATAGAATGTGATCGAGATATTTTTGGAAAAAAAGATGATATGTACATAATGAAAGGAAAATGAGAAAATGAAATGTTTGACCGTATTCATGAACTCATGACTGATATAAGGAGAAGGTTATATCATGGTTTGAGTATATAGAATTTTTGGATTCTGGTATGTGGAAAGAGTTAACTTTTGATTGCATTCATGTTTTCACTAAGGTTCAATGGGTATTCATTCTTCAAGAGAATACATGATTAAGGTATTCACATTTTTGTAATTTGACCAACAAGATATATCTTATGATATATGGGGGATAAATGATGGCATTCACATGATTGTTATGTGAAATTTCAAGTAATCATCTTCTTTATACTATGAGCTTGGACTGAAGTATTTTAGATAAGACTAAAGATTGGAATGGATTATGTTGTACATAAGTTAGTATTGTTTAAGGATAAGACTTTTTTTTGATATTATTTATGGGATGTTATAGTAATATAGCTTTAGAAAAAGGACAACCTGCAGGATGGGAGACAGCCCATCGCGTTGGACAAGGCTGTGGGAATCGAACCCACAACCGAGGTGCAACTGGCCTTTATCGCCTACCACTGGCCTACAGGAAGTCCTTGGTTAGTAGAAACTAGTTTCATTTTATTACGTGGTATGATATATGAAGTATAAGTTCATTTTTGGAATCATATACAATTAACCTCACCATATATGGACTTATATATATTTGATAACTTTTGATAACATTTTGTTTGAAACAGATGGAATGACCCATCATTCTATCACATGATCTGTTAACACTTCACGAATAACAAATTCAACTTCATTTCTTTAAGAGATGAAGTGGAAATTTTTCAAAGCACGAACAACTGTGAGATTGTACCAAAATAAAGTAAGTATTTATTCTAATTCAATTTATTCAACTTTAGGGAAATGATCTTGAAAACCAAAAATGTTGTCCTAGTGCCCTTATATCCGATGAATCAGACGGTACCCTAGATCATCACAAATTTATGGATTTGTGATTGTTTGATTTTTCATAGCCATGTTCTCTACCACTCTCCATCAGAACATGATGGTTAGATTTCTCTTCTGTATTCATATTTTCACCTTTGTTCTCCTATGTGGAAACCCAGTGATTAGTTAATTTGGGTAACCCTTACGTTTCATACTTTAGTTTTTAAAGCCAAGTTTTGGTATTACTTTTTACTATGTGGGTTTCTATTAAAGAAAATTTCTAGTAGTAAACCATTTATAACCCCGACGAATTTTGAGGGCGAAATTCATTTAAAGGGGGGTAGAATGTAACACCCTGAGATTTTATGAAAAATATTCTTTTTAATTTCATTAATGTCTTGTGTTGTACGCTACACCAAAATAAGCTTGCACAACACACATACTTGAATTTCCATACATTACACGCAAGTGTGACCTTCCTCGATAGCGTGTGTAGTACGCAATACTGAGTTTCATTAAACAAAGATATGCTATTAAAATATTATTAAAACTAGCCGTTATGAATAGTAATAACCACTTCTTGAAATTTTGTAAATTTTATTTTCCAAATTGGACTTCATTTTTGGATTCGGAATATCGAAATTAGCTTAGGGTGAAATTTTGGTACTTTTCGGCTAACTTTCATTTTCCGATGAATAGTGAAAATTACTAAATTTTAATTAAAAACAACCTTTTTAATCGAAATAATTAATAGTGATAAATTATTAATTTTAGTGGTTTTAAATTATATTTAGAATATATTTTTTCAATTTAATACAATTTTGGTCATTGGATGTAATTTCACATTTAACCCAGACATAAACAAATGTCAATCTTTTGATAGTTATTATCTCTCAAGACCACACTATTTGTTTTGACGACGGAAATTAATTTTGAAATTAATTAATGCAACTGATATGTTTTGAATTTTGTAAAATAGAAATTATTTTTGAGTTCATAATATCAAATATAGCTTAGGCCTAAGTTTTGGTATTTTTCTGGAAACTTTCATTTTTTGATGAATAGTGAAACCACTAAGTGGTAGTTAAAAAAATGAATTTTTCATAAAACTTAATTTTACCACTTCTGTGAATGGAATTTTAAAAATACTAGAGACACGGTTGATGTCAGTAAGTAAAATGTGGTTCAATGAGATGAAAATAATTTTTGGTGAATAGTAACTTTTTACTTTTTTTTACCACGGTTAAAAGTAAATAGGGTAATTAAGGGTAAAAATGTTATTATTATTACCCTAACACATGTCCTAATTCTATTGGATAAGTGTAATTCGACCAAAAACAACCTTAGGAATAAAATATGACCATTTAGGCCCACATGGATTAGATTAGGACATTTATTATTAATTTATTTAAAGAAGGGTTAAAATAGTTAAAATCAAAGTTTAATAAGTATATCATTTTCAATATAGGGTTATACATAAGATAAATTCGACTATAATTATTTATTAGAAAGATAAAACGATTTCCAACATAATGGTATTTTATTTGTAATTTTTAGACATTAAATAATTTAATTTATTTATGACACAATGATGATGCAGTAATTATCTTATTAATGAAATATTGTCATAATTGATGTTATAAATACCAAAATAAATGTAATTTTAGCCTTTTTATGAATTCCACTAATTTTATAGGTTAATATGAAATGTTAGAATTGATTTAAGTAGCTTTTTTCGAACTAATCATTCTGTTATGATTTTTACAAAAATCAATTACTAAATAGTGTCAAAATTGACATAAAATAGTTTTTAAAACAAATATTATATTATTAATTGTTATTTTATTCCTAAAAATCTAAGGTTTGGCCAAATGACTTAGATAATGTTATATATATTAATAATAAACAACTTGGGATTCTTTTGTCTTCTTATAGTAAGTTTATTAACCTTATAGTGTAAGAACACAAAAAAGACACAGTAAAAGTAAAATTATCTAACTTAAAGTTAAATATAAATGATAAGGTTAACATAGGAAAACAAACTTGTCTAAATTCTATTGTATGAGATGATTTCGACCCATACCCACCTTATCTTTGAAAGAACTCAATTTGGAGCTATTTAAAACCGAATTGGCTTTATAATAAAATAATATTTTTAGTTTTTCCAAAGGAGCCCCTCTCCTAGCTTATAAAAGGGCACCTCCTCCCTCTCTTCCTCACACCACTTTGAGCCTTCAAGCTCGGCCAACCTCTGAAAAATTCTCTTCTACACTTCCCTAGAAACATCTTAGAGGTTCTGGTCTTCCTCAAAGACCAATTTTAGTGCCCTAAAAGGAGATCTCAAAGAGGCACTTGAAAGTAGAGGTAATGTCCGTTACCGATTCTTTCAACTTTATTTCTTCTTCCACTTCTTCTTCTTAGGTTTTTTCATAATGAAGTAATAACATAAGTATATCTCATATACTAATATGTTATTATATGTATGAAACAACCCTATTTCATCATCTATACATCCTACAAAAAACGAAATCACCGCGGGTGCGTACGTACGGAATACCGTCTCCACACCGTGGTGTAATCTATTTTCCATCACCACGTTACTTGGATGGGTATAATGGTGTACATAATAACTATATATTATTATTGTAAAGTGATATATTTTCTTAAATATTATACATAAACTCCAATAAAATTCCACGATCATGAGAAAGATATCACCACTCGTGCGTACGTACGGACTACCGTCTCCACGATGCGATGAGATTCATTCTCCACGTTATCCATTCATGAATGATTATAAAGTATATATAATAATTAATCATGAAATATATGAAATAATAATGATACTGGATTTATTTTTATATATATGTATGTCATCTACTTAATTCCATTCAACTCAATAAGGAAACGAAAACAGCGGTCATGCGTACGTACGGCCTACCGTCTCCATGAACGGTGTATTTCTTTCCATTTACTGATCTATTATATATATATGTATATTCTGAATATATATTATATATAAATAATGTTTTATATTCTGTAATTATGTAATCAGGATCTAAGTAATCATATGAATAATTACAAGTCAAAACACGGATGACAAATGAAACGATTTTACCCAAAACGCTCTTTAACATGGAATTTACAAAAGAACGGCTAAAATAAAGTCATAAGTGAACCATATATGATATCATAACAATGAGTATGATCCTGGAATAAGTCAATGACATTATTTAAATCATTATACAGGAGGTTCAGACAATTATGAAGTAAATCAGACTTATGGTAAGGGAAATATCACAATCTCATTTTTTCTGAGATTGTTTATACTTTTGTAATTACTGGGGTGTATTTTATCATCCACATCCATGTTTTTTCAAAATGTAATATTATTTCCATCCACCCACATTTTTTAAAAAAAAATCCAATTTTACCCTTATGTGAGTTTTTAGTAAAAGATATGAAAGCAATCTTTTGTCGTTTTTCATACGAGGTATTTTTTTAATTTTCCGACAAAAGTACGATAAGAATGTTTTTATAACGTATACAGCATGAAATGATTTTTATGGTTTTATAAAGCCTTTTTTCATGAAGCTTCCTTCAAAATATTTCATGACTATTTTCAACAAAAAACCTTTTCTTCTAAAATTTCATGACATTTTGTGAAAAGAAAATGATTTTGAAGAAAAAAGGATATTTTCCTCAAGAATTCATTTCAAGTGTTTTTTCAAATCATTTTCTATCGAAGATGACATTATTTCATATGTGTATGTTTCAAGTATAATGTCTTTATGATTTACATGGTTTCAATTTTCTTTTGTTGAAATATCCATTTCTTTTATATGGATTATGTGATGAGGGGATGATGTTTATGAAACCCATTTTATTCTTTGGGTTATGATGAATGTTTTAAGTTTATTTTGTGGCACAAGTAAGAATGATTTCACTATGAGATAGGTGGGACCTATATCTCCCTCCAATGCATTGGGTAAAGATTTTATATCTCATGAGATAGACATGGATGGAATGGTAAGTTAATCTGGTTCAGTGTTACAGGACTGAAACGAGGAGTGAACTCAATTCAGAATGGGACTTTGTCCACTAAGATGGTCTTGGCAGCAATGCCTTGGCTACTATGTAAATCATTACATGTTCTTAAGGGATTCCAAAATTACATGTTTTATTCCCCTGCTATTTTATCATGGTTTATGTTCCATTATGATCTATGCCTTATGTACTTCAATGTTTTATGTCGTTGCTCAAGATTTTGATGTTTAAACATTATGTTCATGTTTTTAAGTTCAAATGTATATGGTATGTTTTATTTTATCCATGCTTACACTTACTGACCATTTGAGCTCACCCTTTCTATGTTTTATTTTCCCTCAGGATCAAAAGAAAGGTTTTAGGTAAGGAAACAAAAAGTGGAAGATATTTTTGGTAGATGTTGAAGATCTTTCACCACGATTAGAAGATTATATTCCGAGTTTCCAAAGACACTAAAATTTTACGGTCCTTGTGTGTGTGTTTTTGTTATGTACTAAGTATTCCACAAAAGTAATGTAATGTCCATGTACGTTAAGCTTCGGGTCTCTACAGATGAACTCAATCACTACCTATAAATATTTACGTTTTTCCTCCAATTATATGTCTCTAATTGCCACCAATGTTCTCCTAATCGAGATCATAATTTGTTGGTGACTCTTTCATTTCTTTTTTTCTCATATTAAGACAAAATTTTAGTAACCCAATTTCCAATGTGGGTTTTCCCACAAAGATATTTTTTATTTTCAGCCTTTTATTTTCAAAGAATAATTTCAAATTTCGAGGACTCAATTTATTGAATTAGGGGAGAATGTAACACCCCATGATTTCATAGTGTGTTATTTCTTCAAAAAAATTCAATAACTTTCACTACACGCAACACCGAGTTAAAGCGCATCATGACTAACCAAACTAGCTGTTATGAATATGAATACCTACTTTTTGAAATTTTATAAATTCTATCTCTCAAAATAGACTTCATTTTTGGATTCAGAATATCAAAATTAGCCTAGGGTGAAATTTTGGTACTTTTCGGATAACTTTAATATTTTGATGAATAGTGAAAATTACTAAATTTTTATTAAAAACAACTTTTTTAATCAAAATAATTAATAGTGATAAATTATTAATTTTAGTGATTTTAAAGTATAATTTGAATATATTTTTACCATTTTATCCAATGGTGTTCATTAGAATTAATTTCACTTTGAAATTGGACCTAAACAATTGTCAATTTTTTGATATATATTATTTCTTAAAAACACGCTATTTGTTGTGACAGCGGGAATTAATTATAATATTAATTAATGAAAATTATATTTTTGGAATTTTGTAAAATAGACATCATTTTTGAATTCGGATTATCAATTATAGCTTAGGGTGAAATTTTGCATTGTTCTGAAAAACTTCAATTTTTGATGAATAGTGAAACTACTAAGTGGTAGTTAAAAAAACTGAATTTTTCATAAAACGTAATTTTACCACTTCATTGAATGGAATTTCAAAAATCTGAGAGACACGGTTAACATCAAGAAGTAAAATGTGGTTCAATGAGATGAAAATAATTTTTGGTGAATAGTAACTTTTTACTTTTATTTACCACGGTTAAAAGTAAATAGGGTAATTAAGGGTAGAAATGATATTAATATTACCCTAAAACATGTCCTAATTCTATTGGACAAGTGTATCTCGACCAAAAACAACCTTAGTAATAAAATATTATCATTTAGGTCCACATGGATTAGATTAGGACATTTATTATTATTTAATTCAAAGAAGAGTTAAAAGAGTTAAAATCAATGTTTATTTACTAAAAAATTTTTAATATAGGGCTATACAAAAGATAAATTCGATGGTAAATATAAATTAGAAATACAATAATATTTACTACATAATTATATTTTATTTATAATTTTTAGACATTAAATAATTTAATTTATATATGACACAATGATGATGCAGTAATTACCATAATAGTGAAAAATTAAAATAATTGATATTATAAATACCCAAATAAATATAATTTTAGATTTTTAATGAATTAAACTAATTTTATAGGATAATATGGCATATTAGGATTGATTTAATTTACTTTTTTCGAAGTAATAATTCTATTATGAGTTTCAAAAAAATCAACTATTGAATAGTGTCAAAATTGACATAAAAGAGTTTTTAAAACAAATATTATATTATTAATTGATATTAAATTCCTAAAAATATAAGGTTCTGACAAGAGACTTATATCATGAAAGGTGTATCATTAATGGACCACCTGGGGGTCTCTTGGATTTATATAGTAAGTTTATTAACTATATAATATAAAAATACAAAGTGACATGGTAAATGTCAAACTAATTAACTAAGAGTTAATACTTAAAGATAAGGTTAATGTAGTAACCCAAACCTGTCTAAATTCTATTGGTTGAATGTTTTTAGACCTATAACCACCTTAAAATTTAAATAATCAACTTTGGATCCATTAGAAAACGAATATAAATTTATTATAAATTAATATTTCTAGCTTTTCCAAAGGTGCCCCTCACCCCTCTTATAAAAGGGAACTCCTCCTTATCATTTCTTCACACCTTCAAAGCCTTTTGGTTCAGCCAAACTCTGCACAAATACTGTCCCAACTTCCCTAACTACAACCTAGAGGTCTTATTTAGATCATAAAGCCAACCTAAAGAGCCATTTTGATCAAATCAAAAGGAAGAACCCGAAGAAGAGGTAATGATTTCACCACCCTTTTTCAAGTTCTTTTCTTCTTCCACTTCTTCGTTATTTTTTGTTACCATTCTAAAATAATAACTCCAGTATCTTATATATACTGTGATGTTATTATAAGTATGGTACAAATATATTCAGTATTCTATCCACCCTTTGAATAACATGTCACCATACGTGCGTACGTACGGCTTACCGTCTCCACGTCGTGGTGTAATTGTTATTCAATATATTATTATTTGAATGGGTATAATAATGATTCTTAATTCATGTAAATAATAAATATAACATGATAATTATTCTTTATATATGATATAACATCCAATTATATATTATTTTAATATCAAAAGAATGATATTTTTGCTCGTGCGTACGTACGTACTACAGTCTCCACGAACGCGATGAGATTCATTCTCCATCATATCCAATCAAGTATAATTTTCATTTGATGATTTAAAAATAATGTTTAAGGACTTTATATCATTATGGATATGAAAAAGATACAAACTAACCATTACAAACATGGCTTATGTAACAAAACATATAAAAGAAAACGAGTAAGTTAACACCCGAAACAACGATAATACTAAGATATTATTAACAAAGCAATGTTAAAAGATCATATATGATATCATATGAATGTATATGATTCTTGTATAATTTAAAAACAATTATTTCACTATTATACAGGAGGTTAACCTACCCCAACCAAGGAAAAGTACAAGGTAAGGGTTATTTCACAATCTCTTCATTATCCGAGGTTGTTTATACGTAATAATCTACTGGGATCTCTTTATCATCCACATCCATGTTTCTTAAAAATGTATTTCAAAACATTTTTACTATTTAAAAGAATATGGTTTAAAGACATTTATACCCTTGTTTGACTTTTTATAAGAGTTTTATAAAGGAATCTTTCCATCGTTTTCCAAACACGGTGCTTTTTAACCTTTTCGATAGAATTAAGGTAAGAATGTTTTTTTAACTTATACGGCGAGTGCGGTTATTTTCCACCGTTATTAAATCTTCGAAGCTTCCCTTACAAGTGTATAAGAATATTTTCAAATTAAAAGTTTTATTTTATAATTATGTGACTTTAAATGATTTCAAAATGAATATTTTAAGAATTTGTGAAAGGTACTCTTTATCAAGATCATAATTTTAAATGTTTAAAAGATTTATCTTTCTAAATCGTTTTAATTAATGTCAATGTTTTCAAAATGATTTTAAGGATTTATTAATATGGACATGAATGTTTTGAAATGATATTTCTTTTCAAAAGTTTCAAATTGGTATGGGACACTTTGATTCAAAAATCTCTTTTAAATTACTTCCTTTATAAATGTGTGACTTTTAAATGATTTTGAGAAAAGAGATATTTCTCTCAAATAGTTTTGATTTCATCTATGTCAACATCCTTTGATAGATTTTAAGCTTATTTGAAGTTGATTTATTATGATACAAAACTTTTGTATTGTATTGAAGGTTTTGTGTTATGTTTTACTGTAGATGTGTTATTTTTATACCATTCTTGGTTTATGGAGAAAGTATTTACATTTCATATGCTAGTTTTAATACGAATGTTTATGTTGTGTTTAAACCTTTTAATATGGGAATGCATTAGACTTATTAAGTGACGGGTGGAGCCTGCTATAGCTCCTCGATGCATCGGTAGGTCTCATGAGACAAATTAGTGTCTTTGCAGAAGGCCTTGTAAAAATCTTATTTGTAGTCTTGGAACGAGGCCTTGGCTATGTGGTTATGATAGTATGGAATTATGCATTCCATCATTATGAAAGTGGTTATTGATATTGGATGTGATTATTCGATTAGTAGAATATCCATGTGAATAAGTAAATGGTAATATTTTATTTTATTTTTTCCATACTATGTTGAAGTTCAAGTTTAAAAGGCTTTTGTTTTAGTTATACATTGCCTTAAATGTTTATTCTTATTTATGAAAGTTTTCGCTATATTGTTATCCTTACTGGGAATTTGATCTCACCTCTTTTCTATGTTTTATTTTTTCCAGGATGTGAAGAAGTAAATTATAAATGACCTGTAGGGATATTATGAGGGGATAATAGTGTGGACTATGGAGACAATATGTTGTTGTAGTAGTTTTTCACCTTATGATGTAATGTAAAACATTATGAATATATCTAGTGTTTCCAAGGATACTAAACCAATCGGTCTTTCGAGATTTTATATTTCTTATGATCATGCCAATGTTACAAAGTAATGCACCAACTCTGGGTAACTGGGGTTGGGGCCTTACAGAGTATCCTTGATGTGTTGTAGAATGTTCTTGACATTTTCCACCATTTCCTCAACCATTTTAGGACCGAATAGTCTCTGTTCCCCAACTTCTTCCCAGCATGCATGTGTTGTGAACCTCTTCCCATAAAGGAATTCTGAGAGAGACATTTGGATTCCTGAGTGGAAACTATTATTGTATGAGTGCTCGACCAGAGGAATATCTTCATCCCATCCACCTTTGAATTCAATTAAGCTTGGTCACATCATGTCCTCAAGTGTTTGGATAGACCAATCGTATTGGCCATTAGTTTGAGGGTGATATGTTGTACTAAATTTCAACTTAGTATATATATTTTTTTGGATACTCTTCCAGAATATGGCGGAAAATATTATTTCTCCATCAGATACAATCGATAATGGTGTTCCATGCAGTCTCACCACTTCTCTAATATATATCCATGAATGTTGATTGAGTGAAAAGTCCACTAAAAATTCAATGAAGTGAGAAGTATTTATAAGATGATCTACCAAAAACCATATATAATTATTTCATCTTGACATATTTGGATGACTAGTGAAAATGTCCACGGTTATGTTTTCCCATTTCTATGTAGGTATCGATAATTCTTGCATCATCCCATTTTATTTTTTCCTTCTAGCCTTCATTTGTTGACATACAAGACATATTAATGTATAATCCATGATCTTTTTCATCATATTTTCCCACAAATAGTTATCTCATTGATATCAATACATCTTCATGATTACAAGATTGATAGAGAAGGTAGAGTTATTTGAATTATCCAAAATATTTTTATTTAACTTAGGATTTGATGATACACGTAGTTGTGACCCAAATATCTCAACTCCTTAATTAACATTGAACTATGATTATTTACCTTTTATTATAGATTCTACTTTATTCTAAATTGTCACACCATCTCCTTGAGAATCATTTAAACCCTCCAAAATGGATGGTTCAGAAACTATTTTTGAAATGATTGATGATGCTCCTTCATTTTGGATTCTCATTCCCATCCTTTTCAAGTCTATGAGTATCAGATCCTTCTCAATTCTCATTAATAATAAAATTGTTGGATCTTTTCTAATTAGAGCATATTCCATTTTATTTACATTCCAAGGATGGTATTGGATTGAGAATTCATAATCCTTGATAAAATCTAAGCATCTTCATTTGTTCATATTTATCACTTTCTACGAGAATATAAACTTGAGTATTTTATGATCCGTATATATTTAACACATCTCCATAAATAAATTATGGAACCATATTTTCAAAGATAAAATCACTTCAAACAACTCCATATCATGTGTATGGTAGTTATATTTATAAACATTAAATTTTATTGAATTAGAGTCTATCTATTTTTCATTCTATGTTATTACACAATGAAATACCTTCTTCAAGGAATCATTGTATATGATGAAAAGTTCCCCACTTGTTGGTAGAATAAGAAAAGGTGGAGTGATAATTATATTTTCAAATCCTTGAATCTGTCTTCATATTCATTGATCCAATAAAACTTAAATTCCTTGTGAATTACCTTGGTTATAGGGTTTGATAGTTATGAGAAATATCTCACAAATTGATGATATTACCCAATTAATATAAGGAAACTATGTATTTTTTGTCACAGATGTCAGCATCATCCATCCATCAATTACCTATGTATTTTAAGGGTCTATATATATCTCACTAGTTGTGATAATATTTCCCAATAATGATAATTCGATAAACCATTAATCACATTTTTTGTACCTTATATAAAACTTCTCATTTCATAAGGTCTTTAGTGTAGTGCTCAGATGCTCCTCAAGCTCATCCTTTCATAAGGTGTATATTAGAATATCATCTATAATGACTACAAAAAAATTATCAATAAAATCTCCAAAGACTCTATTAATCATGTCCATGATGATTTTGAGATCAATTTGGAGTTCTAAAGGCATTACTATGAACTCATAGTGCTCAGACCTCATTCGAAAAGAAGTCTTGGGGATATCCTCTTTCTTCACCCTAACATGGTAATAGCCCAACCAAAAATCCATCTTTGATAAGTATTATTGAACACATAGATTATCGAACAAGTCATCAATCCTTTGTAGAGGATAAATTTAATTTATCATGATCTTTTTGAGCTTACAATAATCAATGAAATGTCTCATTAAACCATCCCTCTTTTTGAAAAAGAGGATTGGTGCACCCCATAGTGAATCACGTGGGTGAATAAACCCTTTATCAAAATTTTCATGAAGTTGTCTATTCAACTCCTTATGTTCCAAAAAATCTAATATATATATTCTTGGATAATGGTAATTCCCCATGTATAAGATTTTTTTAAAATTCAACCTCTCGGATAATAGGAAGACCATGATTTGTTTTGAGAAACACTTCAAAATATTCCCTCACAATGGGAATGTCTTGAAGGATGAATGTTTCATTAGAATAAATCATTTTATCAAGATATTTTTTCTCTTAAAGAAATAATAACCATGCCTATGATTTTGGTGATAAATAATATCCATCGTCTTCCTTGAACTTGTACAAAATGAAAGGAAGATTCACAATACAGAGAGTTATTTCATTCTCGTGGAAATTTATATTGAATATACATAGGGAAACTCCATCCATACCTATAATTTCATAAATATCTAATAAAGATAGACTAGTATTATATTTGTGAACCCTTTAATAAAATTCAATGTGGCATACAAAATTATAGAGGTTTTCCCGGGTGATATAAAATCATTTTAGTTAGTGACACGATCTTCTCAGAAAATAGAAAAGATATGAAAATAGGGCATGAATTGAAATACAACATGACATACACTAATATGGCTTAAAGATTACATGTAATTTAATAACCATGATCAATATCAATATAGGACATGGATTTTTCCCTCTATCTTGGAGATTTTTTATGCCCATCATGATTTTCATCCTTTGACATAGAACACTATCTTGGATAATTCTTGACTTATCCAAATTTATGAAATAGAAATGTATATGGTTCCTTATATTGAACTCTATTTACATACATCACATTATCTTTTTTATTGAAAATTGGATACTTTATGGTATGTCTCTCCACACATAAAACATCACCCATTCCCTTTGTGACATTTACATTGGTGTCTCCTTCCAAACATTTTTCACAAAGGAAATTGGGTCTTCTTTTCATTGTGATTTTTATTAGATGAAATTCCATGAGATGTCATCTTCCAATTGCTTGAAATAATTAGGAAGTAAACTATGTAATAGTTTTTAATTGTTCTTTTTATAGTTGTTTTGGCATCATCATAGTATGTCTTACTTGAGCTCCCATTCAGTTGGGCATCTCATTTAGGCATTCATCACGTTTCCCTTTACATTGGTTGTTTACTTGGTTCCTCCTCTTTCCAACCATTAGATAGTATAAAGTGAAAATTAAGGATGATTATTTTAAAAATATTAAATACATAAAATATAATCAAATAACATTAAAGGGATAACATATAAATGAAATGTATTTTCTAAACGTATGAATTTCTGGGCATCAATCTATGCTATCCATTATCTATTTCTTAGTATAGACACTTATGGAATTTTTTTTATATTCCCTTAATAATGGTTCATAATGATCTTGTGAATTTACCAAATAATATAACACAAGAGTCTCAAACCAGGTGTGTAGAAAGGCCCATTGTCATGCAAAAGTTCACAGCCGAGTTTATCTCAACATAGGGTTTTTGGGTTTTACCCCTATGTACATCTGTGCCAGAGCTACATCCACTTGTAGTATCTGGACAGAGATGTATTTTCCTGGAAACCACTTAATCAATACTTTTCCAAAATTTTTGGATGTATTCTTATGTTTATTATTATATCTAAGGATTTTCAAGAGTTTTATAATCCTAATCTAAAAAATAACTGAACATTCTTTTAATAACAACTACGACAACCCTTATCTTTATTAATCATTAATTAATGATTTATTACATAAGAGTTCACATAATAAAACCTGTAAGATAAAAAATTATAGTTTATTTGGGAATTAAGTACATTATATAACAACTTAAAATATGGAATACATCATATATATTGAAAACATCTTTAACATTATCATATTATTCCTTCATACTTAAAACTACATGGGATAACATAGGGACATACATACAAAATGAGTGATCTATAAAGCCCGATAAGGGAATAAAAATGGAATAACATGAAGAAATTATTATACGTTATACAATAGGAATACCAATGGGGAATAAAAGGGGCGTGAATCATAAACATGAGCAATGTGGAATCATATAGAGTGCTAACATAAATTGAAACTTGAGAAATGTGGAAACAACTAAAAACGTGGAATCATAAACATAGGTTAAAGATAACTTCCTATAAATAATGATGGAAAATGTCACATGACATATTAGGTTCAGTCCCTAACCTGTTGCCTGACATCTCATGTGAATAAAACATTAGCCAATGAATTAGAGAAAAATATAATGTTAGGTTCACCCATCACTTTACTTTCATTCACATGCATAAGTGTGCCATAATGAACATAAAACAAGGAGTCATTTTTCATCACATTTTATTAAAAAATAAAGGAATGTAGAAAAAATAAACTTAACTCCCAAATTAAATAATTATAATATCATAATGGTGAAAACCTATTATAGTAAATTGGTATGGGTATTCCCTACATAATAGTTTTTATATGTAAAATCACAGTGATATTTCCACAACTTAACGAGGGCGTATAAATGTTCATGGGAGGAATTAATGAGAGTTAAATGTTTTTATAAAAATTTATACATAAAATGGAAATTATGGGAGATATGTAATAACATATCCCAAAATTTAAAAATGGAAATTAAGAGGAATAACACAAATGAGGTGGTTGAATAAAAACAAGAGAGGTTGATCTCTTACTAAATTTCGACATGGTAACGACTTAGGTAAAATATTTAATGAGAGGAGATAAATTTTATATAATTATTATAAAATCAATTTTAAAGTATAGGGATAATTATAATGTCATTAAAACATAATCAATTTAGATTCAAACGACTACTTAAAAGAAGGTCCCTAAATGAAAAATAGGAGAGTGGAATCTCTTACAAAATTTTGGCATGGTAATAGGTGTACATACAGGTTCATGGGAGATCATAATGAGAGAAAAATGGTGATATCATAATTTATAAATAAAAAGTATTTTAATGAGTATATGGAACATTTCCCAATATTAAAAAAATACAAAATTGAGAGGCATAACATAAAAGAGGTGCTTGAATAATAAGAAGAGAGTGAGATGCCTTGCCCGGAAAGTGTGATTAAAAAATAATTGGAGTATTTTATTAGGAGATTGAGGTCACCATGGGAGGACAATAGTGTGGTTGGTAAAGATTAAGGATGTTGTCCATGGTTTTTTATTGAATAGAAATGGGTTATTGGGTGGGTTTTTATATAAAAACAGAAGGGTGTTCTTTATTATTTCTCAAACTTTGGTTCTGGGGTCTATATAATAAAGTAACCAAAACCACAAACCTTACCATGATTTTTTTCCATGGTTTCTGAAAAATAAGGGTGGTTTAAATTATTTTATAATGAAAAGGGAAGAACGTAATAAAATATTACCCTTGTTGATGTGGAAGTGAGTCATGTCCTTAAATAAATTATTTTTAAATGTTCAAATATATTATGGGTTTTGGAGGATTCATAAAGGATTTATAAAATTAATAAAATAAACTTAAAATAAAATTATTTTAGTTGGTAAACATATATATAGCCTTGTATAACCTTTATAGAATTTTTTACATAAATATTGGGTCATTATGATGTCATAATACACACTTTATATTTATAATATATTTATTTTTTACCTGAAAATTAGAATGTCTCAGAAAATTATAAAAAATTAACCATTGGATAATTTCGATGTTCTAATTAAAAAAATGATTTTTATTTTAACCAAATAATTTTTTATATATGTGAATTTTTACTTTTAAAATAGAATATACATTTATTGAGAAATGTTGGGTTTTTGACAATAAAAGTTTTTGAACCCTTATAAATTACATATGACTTTATCAATAATATATGATCATTTATATGTAATAAAAATTATTTAATAATAATATTTTATTAAAATATTATTTATTTAAAAAATCCATTAATAATCAAAATAAATTCTTTAATTGATTTTGAATATTACCCAAAAATGCAATTTGTGTATAATCAATAAAATATCAAAATAATTTAAAAAGTAGAAACAATAAGTAGTAAATATATCAATTATTATTTTGAAAATGTAATATAAATATAAATATTATTATTTTCTTGATACATATCCATTTATTACACTGAAAAACGCCATATGGGTAAGGTTAATGATAATGAGACTTTCCTGGGTGTTTTGGTGTGCATGGTTTGGGTCAAGATCTTGATGAGATTCATCATCTCTAATAAATGGTTTCATTCATGATTTAGTTTTTGTATATATGCTTAGTCTTGGTCAAAGGAAAATACCAAAGATGCTATCTACCTTTGAAGATCTGATAAATGGGATTCCTAAGGAACAATCTTACTGGTTTAGACCATCACATCTTTCATCTCTGTCAATTGAATTTTTAAAAAACCAATATTTATACTAACTATATGATTATTATTAGATGGATATATTATCAATGTTAGGGATTCTTAATGGTCTTTTAAATATTATAGGTTATAAAAAAATGAAACAATTTCTTGTGTTTTCTATAACCATAATAAATAATAATACATTTGATCAAACAACACAGAGAAATTTATTATAAATGTTTAGGTCATTACATTCCTAAATATTTAGTCCACTAAATCCCAAAACCATAAGACAAAAGAAAAACGAATTCTCTGATAACACTTTATAACACCCCACACCAGTACTCTATATAATCATTAGATGAACCGGTTGACCGCATTACCTCAGGAGTTCCTCTCAATACGCTGGAAGATACTAACTAGAGATAGTGGTGTAATATGGTACGATTGGGAGAATATACCCCCAATAACAAAGTTCACAGTAACTAATAAATAACCAAAAATCAACCATGAAAATAAATAATCTGAGTAAGAAAAAATTATTAAACATCAATAAAATTATATGAAATGCAGTAAAGTCCCGAACAACGATGTCATTCAAACCCAGATCGCCCCCTAGGGCATTCGCAAATACATAACATGTAGAGACCTAAAGCTTTAAGTTCATGGACATTACATTACTTTTTAGGAATACTTAGTACATTACAAAAACACACACATAAGGACCGTAATAGTTTAGTGTCTTTGGAAACACGGAATATAATATTCTAATCGTGGTGAAAGATCTTCAACATCTCCCATAAAGATCTTCCCTTTTTTTCTTACCTAAAACCTTTCTTTATATCCTGGGGAAAAGAAAACATAAAAGGGTGAGCTCAAATGATTAGTAAGGGTAAACAAAATAAATATCAATCACATCATATTCATAAGAACATAACATTTTGGAAATCTTAACCTGAAAAAGAGATCATAATATCATAACATGGGATAAATCATAGTAGTGAAATGTAATCCCAATAATCATAACTTAAAACATGAAACTTTGTGGAATACACACATAATAATAGTTAATCATTTCTTATTAGTCAATACTCATTACCAAGACTATCTTAGTGGACAAAGTCCATTTCTGAACCGAGTTCACTCTTCGTTTCAGTCCTGTTTCACTGAACCGGTTTAACCTGCCGTTCCAGCCATGTCTATCTCATGAGATATAAAATCTTTACCCAATGCATTGGAGGGAGATATAGGTCCCACCCATCTCATAATGATACCATTCTTATGTGTTCTACAAAATCATAAACCATATATCATAGCATAACCCATGTAATAAAAATGGAGTTCTTAAACATCGTGACATCATAAAAAAATTCATATAAGATAAAGGAATTAATAAAATTAATTCCATCAAAACATAATAAAATCAATGTAATAATAGGGATATAAATAGAACCCTATATTATCTTATATGGAAAATTATTTTGATAAAACACTTGAACTCCATTCTTGAGGAAAATATCCTTTCTACTTTAAAAATATTTTTCCTTTCTTAACATGTCATAAAATTTTAAACGAAAAGAAGTCGATTAAAAATAAACCTGAAAACTTGTAAAGGAAGCTTCTTGGAAATAATGTTTTAAAAATCCATTCATGCCATATAAGTTAAAAAAACATTCTTCTCGTACTTTTGTCGAAAAAGTCAAAAAGTACCTCGTACGAAAAATGTCAAAAGATTCCTTTCATATCTTTTACTAAAAACTCACCGAAGGGTAAAATTGGATTTTAACAATTTTAGGTGGATGGAAATAATATTACATATTGTGGAAACATGGATGTGGATGATAAAATACACCCCAGTAAATACCAAAGTATAAACAATCTCGGATAAAAATGAGATTGTGATAGTTTCCCTTACCTTTGGTCCAATTTGCTTCTTAAGTGTCCGAACCTCCTGTATAATGATTTTAATAATGTCATTGACTTATTCCAGAATCATAATCATTGTTATGATATCATATATGGTCCTATTCTTAGCTTATTATTAGTAATATTTCATTGCTACTTGTTATTTGGGTGTTTATTACCTTTTGTTCTTATGCATGTTTTGTCGAATAAATTCTTATTCTTCTTTTTCAGTTATAGATACCTCATATCCAGAATGTTATTAGTGTAATATATATCATATTTATTCACTCAATTCATTTATGTATTCATTATTCAATGAAAATCATGGAGAACGAGTCGCATCACATCGTGGAGACGGTATTCTGTACGTACGCCCGAGCGATGATATCATTCCCATGATCGTGGAATTGTATTGGAGTGTATGTATACTATTTCAGAATCAATATCACTTTAAATAATCATATATATTCATTATTTACACCATTATACCCATCCAAGTAAGGTGGTGGTGGAAAATAGATTACACCACGGCGTGGAGACGGTATTCCCTACGTACGCACGCGTGGTGATTTCATTTTCCGTAGGATTGATAGATGGTGAAATAGGGTTGTTTCATACTTATAATAACATATCAGTATATGAGTGGCACTGATGTTATTTATTAATAATGAAACAACTAAAGAAGAAGAAGTGGATGAAGAAATAAATTTGAAAGAATCGGTAACGAACAAGACCTCTTATTTGAAGCGCTTCTTTGAGATCTCCTTTTATGGCACTAAAATTGGTCTTTGAAGAAGATCAGGAAGTCTAGGATTTTTCTAGGTAAGTGGAGAAGAGAATTTGTCTAGGGTTGGCCGAGCTTGAAGGCTCAAAGGGGTGTGAGGAAGAGAGGGAGGAGGTGCCCTTTTATAAGGGAGGAGAGAGGCACCTTTGGAAAAACTAAAAATATTATATTATTATAAATACATATTCGGTTTTAAATAGCTCCAAATTGATTTATTTAGAATCTAAGGTGGGGATGGGTCGAAATCCTCTCATCCAATAGAATTTGTACAAGTTTAGTTTACTATTTTAACCTTATCATTTAGATTTAACTTTATGTAAGATAATTTTACTTTTACCGTGTCTTTTTTGTGTTCTTACACTATAAGGTTAATAAAATTACTATAACAAGCCAAACAAACCCCAAGTTATTTATTATTAATATATATAACCTTATCTAAGTCATTTTTCCGAACCTTATATTTTTAGGAATAAAATAACAATTAATAATATAATATTTGTTTTAAAAACTATTTTATGTCAATTTTGACACTATTTAGTAATTTATTTTTGTAAAAATCATAAAAGAATTATTAGTTCAAAAAAAGATAATTAAATCAATACTAACATGTAATATTAACCTATAAAAATATTGTAATTCATAAAAAGTCTCAAATTTCATTTATTTGGGTATTTATAACATCAATTATTTCAATATTTCATTAATAAGATAATTACTGCATCATCTTTGTGTCATAAATAAATTAAATTATTTAAGGTCTAAAAATTACAAATAAAATACCATTATGTATTAAATCGTTTTATATTTATAATTAATATTTATAGTAGAATTTATCTTATGTATAACTCTATATTAAAAATGATTTGCTTATTAAAATTTTATTTCAACTATTTTAACCCTTCTTTAAATAAATTAATAATAAATGTCCTAATCTAATCCAAGTGGTCCTAAATGGTCATATTTTATTCCTAAGGTTGTTTTTGGTCGAATTACTCTTATCCAATAGAATTAGGACATGTGTTAGGGTAATAATAAAATCATTTTTACCCTTAATTACCCTATTTACTTTTAATCGTGGTAAATAAAAGTAAAAAGTTACTATTCACCAAAAATTATTTTCATCTCATTGGACCAAAGTTTACTTACTGAAATCAACTGTGTCTCTCGTATTTTTGAAATTCCACTCACAGAAGCGGTAAAATTAGTTTTATGTAAATTTGCAAATTCTCCTAGGAAGTGGGTAAAAGACGGTCAAAAGTTCAATAAAATTTTTATATATCTAAAATTATTATAAAATGACTCCAATGAATTACTTTGAACATATAAAGGTATTATTTATCAATTTTGACCTAAGATAAATTTAAATAAAATAAATAATTATTTAAATTAAAAGTTTATTTTTAAATAGTAACCTAGTGTTTTCACTATTCATCCAAAATTGAAAGTTTTCAGAAAAATAACAAAATTTTACCCTAGGCTAATTTTCATATTCAGAATCCAAAAATGAAGTCCATTTTCAAAAATAAAATATATAAAATTTCAAAAATTGGGTATTACTATTCATAAAGGCTAATTTTAATAATATTTTAATAGCATATCATTGTTTAGCGAAACTCGGTATTGCGTACAACACACGCTATCGTGGAAGGTCGCGCTTGCGTGTAATACAAGCAAAGTCAAGGATGTGTGTTGTAAAATCTCTTTTTGTTGTAGCGTACAACACAAGACGTTAATGAAATTAAAAAGAATATTTTTTGTAAAATCTTGGGGTGTTACATTCTACCCCCCTTAAAATGAATTTCGCCCTCGAAATTCATTAGGGTTATAAATGGTTTAGTACTCGAAAGTTTCTTTAATAGAAACCCACATCGTAAAAAGGAATACTAAAACATGGCTTTAAAAACTAATGTATGAAACTTAACGGTTACCCAAATTAACTAATCACTGGGTTTCCATATAGGAGAACATTGGTGAAAATACGGATATGGAAGAGAAATCTAACCATCATGTTATGATGGAGAGTGGTAGAGAACATGGTTATGAAAAATCCAACAATCACAAAGCCATAAATTTGTGATGATCTAGGGTACTATCTGATTCATCGGATATAAGGGAACTAGCACAACATTTTTGGTTTTCAAGATCATTTCCCTAAAGTTGAAGAATTTGAATTAGAATAAATACTTACTTTATTTTGGTACAATCTCACTGTTGTTCATTCTTTGAACAATTTCCACCTCATATCTTAAATAAATGAAGTTTAATTTGTTATTCATGAAGTGTTAATAGATCGTGTGATATAATGATGGGTCATTCCATCTATTTCAAACAAAAGGTTAGTAAAAGTTATCAAATATATATAAGTCCATCTATGGTGAGGTTAATCATATACGATTCCAAAAATGAACTTATACTTCATATATCATACCGCATAATAAAATAAAACTAGTTTCTACTAACCAGGGACTTCCTGTAGGCCAGTGGTAGGTGATAAAGGCCAGCCACACTTCGGTTGTGGGTTCGATTCCCACAACCTTGTCTGACATGATGGGCTGTCACCCGTCCTGTAGGTTGTCCTTTTTGTAAAGCTATATTACTATAACATCCCAATAATATCGAAAAAAAGTTCAATCCTTAAACAATACTAACTTATGTCCAACATAATCCATTCCAATCTAAAATACTTCGGTCCAAGCTCATTGTATAAAGAAAATAATTACTTGAAATGTCACATAACAGTCACGTGAATGCCATCATTTATCCCCCATATATTATAAGATATATCTTGTTGGTCAAATTACAAACATGTGAATACCTTAATCATGTATTCTCTTGAATAATGAATACCCATTTAACCTTAGTGAAAACATGAATGCAGTTAAAAGTTAACACTTTCCACAAACCAAAATCCTCAAAATTCATTATACTCAAACCATGATATCACTTAGTCCTTATATCAATCATGAGCTCATGAATACAATCAAACATCTCATTATCTTCTTATCCCTTCATTATGCACATATCATCTTCTTACTAAAAATATCTCAATCACTTTCCATGGTTACAGGTACCATAAAATTATTGAAAACCACAATATACCAATACATAAATATTCCAATATTCCACGATACTATATACAACATTATTATGGAATCCCATTACATAAACACTTAATCATTCCACCACATCGTTGTCATATTCAACATCTCCAATAGTGATCGCATGTGACTTCCCTTTTTCCTTTGCTTTAAGTGGTTGCTCAGGTCAATCATCATTAACCCCTGGATTAGGGCATTGATTATCATAATTCCCCATTTCATTGCACTTGAAGCATTGAAGTGTTGTTGGTGCGTTCTCTACAGTATTTTCTTTATTCACACCATTAGCAAACCTTTTTCCATTACTTCAACACTCAGCTGCTCGATGACCTTCTTTTCCACACTTAAAACATTTTCTAGTCCCTTTAAGACAATCTCCACCATGCTTGTTTCCACACTTTGAGCATAAGGAAACATTCATCTTCTTTTGACCATTATTCTGAGATTTCTCCTTGAACTCCATCTTTCGTTTCTTGTCAAAACCATGAGATGGATATTTAACACCAAATTCCATTTCTACTTTAATAGCATAGCGCACAATTTCTTCATAGCTACTGAAGTCTCTTATAGCTAATGCCCTTCGAAGATTTGGTTTTAAGCCACTGACGAATCGATCAACTTTACTTTCAGGTTGGATGATAAAGCCAGCTGCATACCTTACGAGCCTTGTAAAATTCGCTTCGTATATCCCAATAGATTCATCATCCTTTTTCATTAGTTCAAGAAACTCTTTCTCAATCTGTGTTCGAAGAATATGAGGGAAGTACTTATTGAAAAATAAGTTCTTGAACTCATCCCATTCCATGGACTCAATTTCATATCTTGGCCTCGTATTCTTGATAAGATTCCACCATCGATCAGCTTCACCTTCCAAATGATATACTGCTAAGATGACTTTATCATGTTCAGAAAATTGAAGAACTGAGAATATCTTTTCAGTGGTACCGATCCATTGTTCGGAAAAAAGTGGATCAGAAGACCCACTGAAAGAAGGTGGACGTTTCCTCATGAAGGACTCAATAGAATATTGTTCCCTTCTCTGCTCATTTGGAAGTCCAGAATGATTCATAGCTTGTGTAAGTATAGCAATATGATTTTTCACTCCATCTCCCATAACATTTGTTTGTTCAGGAGGACAATCATTGCATTGTCCATTACATTGATCAACACGGGTCCTTCGAGTCCCAACCATTATCTAAAACCCAAAAAGAATAGTGTGAGAGGCAAAAATCACGCTAGGGAAAACAACATAATAAAGGGGGAGTACCCTCAATATCTAACATCGTTGGTTAAATTCTAAGATCGTTAGCATAGTTCTAGGACTATATCCTATACGTATACCTATCCTTAGGGACATCCATAGACATACCTTAAAAATATCTCTAGAGATCTCACTAATGTTTTCACATCCTAGTTTCCAAAGGTTGACTAAACCTTTCCTCTGATACCAACTGCAGAGACACAAAGCTTGACGTACATGGACATTACATTACTTTTTCGAAATACTTAGTACATTACAAAAACACACATAGAAGGACCGTAATAGTTTAGTGTCTTTCGAAACTCGGAATATAATATTCTAATCATGGTGAAATATCTTCAACATCTCCCATAAAGATCTTCCCTTTTTTTCTTACCTAAAACCTTTCTTTATATCATGGGGAAAAGAAAACATAAATGGGTGAGCTCAAATGCTCAGTAAGGGTAAACAAATGAAATATCAATCACATCATATTCATAAGAACATAACATTTTGGAAATCTTAACCTGCAAAAGAGATCATAATATCATAACATGGGATAAATCATAGTAGTGAAATGTAATCCCAATAATCATAACTTAAAACATGAAGATTTGTGTCATACACACATAATCATAGAGAATCATTTCTTATTAGTCAATACTCATTGCCAAGACTATCTTAGTGGACAAAGTCCATTTCTAAACCGAGTTCACTCCTCATTTCAGTCCTGTTTCACTGAACCGGTTTAACCTGCCGTTCCAGCCATGTCTATCTAATGAGATATAAAATATTTACCCAATGCATTGGAGGGAGATATAGGTCCCACCCATCTCATAATGATACCATTATTATGTGTGCCACAAAATCATAAACCATACATCATAGCAAAACCCATGTAATAAAAATGGAATTATTAAACATCGTGACATCATAAAACAATTCATATAAGATAAAGGAATTCATAAAAATAATTCCATCACAACATAATCAAATCAATATAATAATCGGGATAGAAATAGAACCCTATATTATCTTATATGGAAAATAATTTTGATAAAACACTTGAACTCCATTCTTGAGGAAAATATCCTTTCTACTTTAAAAATATTTTTCCATTCTTAACATTTCATACAATTTTAAACTAAAAGAAGTTGATTAAAAATAAACTTGAAAAATTGTAAATGAAGATTCTTGGAAATAATGTATTAAAAATCCATTCATGCCGTATAAGTTAAAAAAACATTCTTCACGTACTTTTGTCGGAAAAGTCAAAAAGTACCTCGTATGAAAAATAACAAAGGATTCCTTTCATATAATTTACTAAAAACTCACCAAAGGGTAAAATTGGACATTAACAATTGTAGGTGGATGGAAATAATATTACATATTTAGGAAACATGTATGTGGATGATAAAATACACCCCAGTAAATACAAAAGTATAAACAATCTCGGATAAAAATGAGATTGTGATATTTTCCCTTACCTTAGGTCCGATTTTCTTTGTAAGTGTCCAAACATCCTGTATAATGATTTAAATAATGTCATTTATTTATTACGGAATAATAATCATTTTTATGATATCATATATGGTCATATTCTTAGCTTATTATTAGTAATATTTCATTGCTACTTGTTATTCGGGTGTTTATTACTTTTTGTTCTTATGCGTGTTTTGTTGAATAAATTCTTATTATTATTTTTACGTTATAGATACCTCATTTCCAGAATGTTATTATTGTAATATATATCATATTTATTCACTCAATTCATTTATGTAATCATTATGCAATGAAAATCATGGAGAACGAGTCGCATCACATCGTGGAGACGGTATTCCGTACGTACGCACGAGCGATGATATCATTCCCATGATCGTGGAATTGTATTGGAGTGTATGTATACTATTTCAAAATCAATATCACTTTACAATAATCATATATATTCATTCATTACACCATTATACCCATCCAAGTAAGGTGGTGGTGGAAAATAGATTACCCCACGACGTGGAGACGGTACTCCGTACGTACGCACGCGTGGTGATTTCCTTTTCCGTAGGATGGATAGATGGTGAAATAGGGTTGTTTCAAACTTATAATAACATATCAGTATATGAGTTATACTGATGTTATTAATTCATAATGGAACAACTAAAGAAGAAGAAGTGGATGAAGAAATAAAGTTGAAAGAATCGGTAACGGACATTACCTCTTCTTTGAAGCGCTTCTTTGAGACCTCCTTTTAGGGAACAAAAATTGGTCTTTGAAAAAGACCAAGAACTCTAGGATGTTTCTAGGGAAGTAGAGAAGATAATTTGGCAGGGGTTGGAAGAGTATGAAGGCTCAATGTGGTTTGAGGAAGAGAGGGAGGAGGTTCCCTTTTATAAGGGAGGAGAGGGGCACCTTTGGAAAAACAAAAACTATTATTTTATTATAAAGACATATTCGGTTTTAAATATCTCCAAATTGATTTATTTAGAATCTAAGGTGGGGATGGGTCGAAATAATCTCATACAATAAAATTTGGACAAGTTTAGTTTACTATTTTAACCTTATAATTTATATTTATCTTTAAGTATGATAATTTTACTTTTACCGTGTCTTTTTCTGTTCTTACACTATAAGGTTAATAGAATTACTATAACAAGCCAAACGAACCCCAAGTTGTTTATTATTAATATATATAACCTTATCTAAGTCATTTTTCCAAACCTTAGATTTTTAGGAACAAAATAACAATTAATAATATAATATTTGTTTTAAAAACTATTTTATGTCAATTTTGACACTATTTAGTAATTGATTTTTGTGAAAATCATAGTAGAATTATTAGTTCGAAAATAGTTAATTAAATCAATAATAACATGTCATATTAACCTCTAAAATTATTGTAATTCATAAAAAGTCTCAAATTTCATTTATTTGGGTATTTATAACATCAATTATGTCAATGTTTCATTAATAAGATAATTACTGCATCATATTTGCGTCATAAATAAATAAAATTATTTAATATCTAAAAATTAAATATAAAATACAATTATGTAGTAAATCTTTTTTTCTTTGTAATTAATATTTATAGTCGAATTTATCTTATGTATATCCCTATATTAAAAATGATTTACTTATTAAACATTGAATTTAACTATTTTAACCCTTCTTTAAATAAATTAGTAATAAATGTCCTAATCTAATCCAAGTGGTCCTAAATGGTCATATTTTATTCCTATGGTTGTTTTTGGTCGAATTAAACTTATCCAATAGAATTAGTACATGTTTTAGGGTAATAATAATATCATTTTTACCCTTAATTACCATATTTACTTTTAATCGTGGTAAATAAAAGTAAAAAATTACTATTCACCAAAAATTATTTTCATCTCATTGAACCACATTTTAATTACTGACATCAACCGTGTCTCTCGAATTTTTGAAATTCCACTCACAGAAGTGGTAAAATTAATTTTGATGTAAATTTTCAAATTCTCCTAGGAGGTGGGTAAAAGACGGTCAAAAGTTCAAATTTTTTTATATATCTAAAATTATTATAAAATGACTCCAATGAATTACTTTGAACTTATAAAGGTATTATGTATCAATTTTGACCTAAGATAAATTTAAATAAAATAAATAATTATTTAAATAAAAAGTCAATTTTTAAATAGTAACATAGTGTTTTCACTATTCATCCAAAATTGAAAGCTTTGAGAAAAATACCAAAATTTCACCCTAGGCTAATTTCGATATTCCGAATCCAAAAATGAAGTCCATTTTCAAAAATAAAATTTATAAAATTTCAAAAAGTGGGTATTACTATCCATAACGACTAATTTTAATAATATTTTAATAGCATATCATTGTTTATCGAAACTCGATATTGCATACAACACATGCTATCTTGGAAGGTCGCGCTTGCGTGTAATGAAAACCAAGTTAGGGATGCATGTTGTGTAAGCTCCTTTTGGTGTAGCATACAACACAAGACATTAATGAAATTAAAAAGAATATTTTTCATAAAATCATGGGGTGTTACATAAAAAAATAATACAAAACAAACAAAAGGGGGATCCATGAAATCTCTAATTCTAAACTCATCTAATATCTTAAAACAATTTGAGTAATCCTACTCAGCCATACTATCCTTATCCACATCCCAAAATCATTCCGAAATAACATGTAAGAGTTTCTTGAATACCCAACTGCATTAGCAACCCAAGAATGGTGTGAGTGAAACTCAGTAGGACACCACCAATAGTGTCTAAAAAAATACTCTATGTATATAGTGCATGCAGTAAGGTGGTAAACATGGAAATTAAATAAATAAATAAATATTACATATATAATATAATAAACTATTGACCCTTGTGTTCCGAGTTGACACTCAAGTTCAACCAAACCTACTTCATCACTTTTTTGGAGACCTTAGGGAATGTCACAGAACTATGACCAAACAATCATAACTAACATGCTTCAGTGTGATGTCAGATTTCATTGTCAATTGGAATATCCTCCTATATCAGGATGGGTCACCCCAAGTTGATGGAAGATTCTTCTTCCAAAGAAAAATCACTCTTAATGTATCATGATCAATTGGTCTCATCCAACCGGATAATAAGTATCTCAAGAATCTCACACTCAGGAATCAAATAATATATACTACTTGCCCACATGCATCATGGAATCATGCTTTTATGCCTCAGGCGATCTATACCAAGCATTTATCCCTTAGGCAGTACATTATCATGCATCTAACCCTCAAGCGGTCTAAAACCATTCACCTTTCCCTCATGCACCAACATAAACAATGATTAATAACATGATATAAAATCAAAAAGGTTATGTAACATCCCATCCTATGGTATCAATCATAGAAAATTCATGTCAAAACAAAATTCTAGGTAAGAAATTTACATGAACAAAAACCAATCATAACAGACATATCATCATAATCCATGTTGGTTAATTAATCTAATTATCATTTGGATAGATATTTAAAATCCATAAATCCATGTTCCAAATTATCATAATAATTCAAACTAATCCCATCCATTTATCCTTTTTTCCAAAAAAAAATGTTGACATGCAAGATAACTGATTTTAGACCATGTGATTCATTTCCACGTGATCACAACAATTACTATATTATTAGATGGTGGTCAATATATCTAGTTATAAATTGACAAGGAAAGAATCATATTACACCAAGTTATCAACTGTCAATAAAATTAAAGTTATTTCCACCTCACATATCATTTAATCACAAATACCATTACACATATCATCATATCCATTTTTCATTAAGCTATTATACCAATTTCCAATTAAATTTCAAATTACCACTTTTAAGCCAGGTTATTTATTCTCATGCTAATAAACATAATCAATATAACCAACATCCATTTAATCAAGAGGCTTTGGGTTTATCTTGCTCAGAATCCATCCATGTGTCAAGGGTTAGCACACCCCTTGGGTGGCTACAGGTCCATTTCTCAATGCCAAGGTTCCGATGGGGTCCATGGGAGGTTTAAACATATGAAATATCGTCAAGGAAATGGTTACCAATTTCATTTGGTCACAGATATGATGTTCTGATACGATCATATATATTATATATATAATTAAGAAATTGAAATAGAAAAAGGGAGTTGTTCTAGGCCACCAAAATTTTATCAAGTCTTTTCCTCTTTGATGCCAAGGGATGACAACATCTACCAAGGCCCAACAATCCCATATAGCCTCTTCCTTGACCAACAAGACTCATCTTAACATTTGGAGTCCCTAAATCCTAGAAATCAGCAACAATTAATTAATTATAGAAATTTATAATTAATTAATTAATTAAATCCAAACATGGTATATTGACAGTTAACTCATTGGGTAATTCATTTCCCCTAAACTATCAGCAACATGGTGCATTATACTCCCAATCCATCCATAGATTTTATACTGCATGAAAACCCAAATTAATTTTACAAAAACAACAAGCGATAAAATTAATTTTTAAAAAACCAATTTGGAAAATAAAAATGGAGGCATACCTCAATCGATTGATGCACGATTGTAAGAATACTTCATATTGGGAATCTCTATTTCTAATCTGTAAGGAATATCTAAAGAAAACTATTGTTTTCACCGTCCTTTAATGAGATCATCATTTGAACTAAATCAATCATGTATAGATTGAGAAATAATAAGGGAGAAACAACGCTGAAACTGGATGAACTTACCCATCAACAACGTCGAATCACACCGATGATCTCCAAGAGTGACATAGAATTGAGGAATAAAAGGTTCGGTTGAGATCCCTTTTGCACATCCCATTCCTTCCAAGAAACAAGGGGTTGAACCCCCTATTAAAACAAATATGGTCAAACAACTTTCACATCATGAAACATGGTATTAAACCATGGGTTTTTAGGTTAGCCCCCGAGAACCCTTTTTATATCCTGAAGAAGTTGGGCCGCACCCCACAAACCCTTTTTACATCATAAATTCCACATTTACGATGTACATTTTTTTCTAGAATGTTTTTCGGTCTGAGCCACCCATTCCTCCTCTGGTGATTGCTTGTAATGACCCATAACATTTATGAATAAAATCTCCTTCATATAATTATTTAATATTGTATAATCATATAAAATCACATTATGAACACAATAAAAACATTATAGAAATAAAATGCATTTATAGAAGTTATGGAATATATGTCAAAAGAATAGTAACTTAACCTTTGGAATAGTAGCATGACCCATATGAATAGTAAACTGAACAATTTAATAGTAACATCACTAATGAATGTTTAAATAAAATTTATCCATATTATAAGTGGAAATATTATATAATTATATAATAGTATAAGTAAATAAATATTTTAAAAATTATTAATTAAATATTGGTATTTTTGTAAGTCGTAAATATTCAATTATATTTTTATAACTAATTTAAAAGTTTTAAAAGAAAATTTATTTCCATAAAATGTATTCATAAATTATTTTTTAGGTTTATTATGATTATAAAATAACTTTATTAGACCTTAGTTAATTTTGAACGTGATATAAAATTAGTAATAATTTAAAATTGTTATTTTTTAGTAAATTATGATTTTAATTAAAAATTATATATCTCATATTTAGAAAATTATTTTTTTAAAATGGGGTTCAATTTTTTATTCTACATGTTGAAAATGGTTAGGGTGAATTATTTTTATTTTTCGGAAACACTTGAATTTTTAATAAATTATAAAATATAGTAATTTATGGTATTTATAAATTATAAGTTAAATACACTATTCATTGAGTCATGGATGATGTAATCACCATTTTTTAACTCACATGATATAATTACTATATTTAGTCTTAATAATAAATATTATGTATTATCTTGATAAAAATAATAAACTAATGAGTTAAATAATGAGAAAACATCCATCTATTCTACTATAAATACCACCCTCACCATCTCTTCTTCTCACTCCTCTAAATCCTTTAGCCTTGTCCAAATTATACTCAAATATCCTCCCAACCCCCTTACCCATGTACTGGATCTTTTTTTCTTAACAAATGTCATGAACCGTCCCCCAAGTCACGTGTCGTGACATACCCCAAGCCCGCCTCCCGAAGGACATGGGTTGGCGACTTGCACTAAAGGAGTCAAACTGCTAGTGGGAGAAATTTTCCTAAGTACCTATATAAATGCACGCAAAACCAAGTTTCAAATCTAGAAAATTAAAAAAAATAATTCCACTAATCTACCATTGAGTACAAGTACAACTAAAATTCACATGGGCTAGAATACAAACCCAACAAAATAATATTTGGAAAACATGAAAATACAAAGAAACACCAGATAGCCATCCACTTAAAACCCCACCCAATGGATCAGTGCAGAGTAGCTACTGGAAGCTGTAGAAGTACACCTCGTGTACTTGGTCTCACAAGGTACCACTGGGTCCTTAGCCACCAAGTCCTCTGTCAAGGTGGCAGTCATCTGCACCAGACACAATACCTGTGGGAAAAGCCCATGCAGGGGTAAGTAACAAAATACAAAGTAGGGACAAAAAAAACAAAGGAAAGACCACAAAGAAATCCAAAACCAATCCAAAAATCATGATAACTGATCATGATCTTGAATCAAGACATCTCCCACCAAGTATATTCTAGAGTAGGATGGTAGAACCATTAGTAACATCATTAAACACCATGGGCTAATAGAGAACTCATTCTCAATGAGTATAGAAGGACTGCCAGGTCACAAAGAAGTCGCTTCCCACTAAAATTAGGACTATTTTGGTACTCATACCTAATTAGTACCGTGTGTATATTGGGTCCCACAGAAGAGGCTCCCCACCTTAGGCAGTCTGGGTCACACAAAAGCTGCCTCCCACATATCTATGGTCATACTGATGTACTCCGCCTATCGAGTACCATGGGTATTCTGGGTAACAATGAATTCACCACGAACCATGAGCCTTTTGGGTCAAAAATAAACTCTTCCCACTGGGCCATTGTATCTGATCCTTATAGAGTCACTTGTTAGTAGTCTTTATGACCCAGTCAACCACAGGGTTTCTGCATAAAACACGTTTGATATTGGGAGAACAACTCCTAAATCCATGAATCTAACTTCAACATCCTTTAAATTCTAGAAAGTGTATTACAAAACATTCCTCTCATCTTGAGGGTTCCAATGCCATAAACGACTCATTAATCGGATGCCCAGTTTGCATGATATTGACGTTTTTCCGAAAAGGGGCCAGTTGTGTCTGCGTGTAGTCTGATCTGGTCAGACTGACCCAACCCAGGTTCATTGTCCCAACCCGGACATGGCCCAACCTTGGTCTAACCCACTGGGTCAGGTCCATCCTATGCCATTATCAGTCCAACGAAGGTGGACTGGTTTGTCTACATGTACAGGATGTAACTGGATGCCGCGTCTGGAACCCCTGCTCACCTTGCGGATCACCGCATGACCATTTTCTCCCAAACACAATTGGTTGACCAAGGCTTCGCTCATGGGACGTGGTGTGGTGCCAAGTCTATGGGGTGCCTATGGGGCCAGGTGGCCGCATATGCTTGCCACCAGCTTCCGGCCCAATCGATGACTCTCCCCACTGTTCCACAACCTGAGATGGCTGCAATGGTCTTCTCTATCATGCCTTCAAATCATTCTATGGACCACCAAGTGTACACTGGTGGTCTTTTCTTCATGCCGCTTACGCCTACAGCCTATGTGAAGTGTCAACTTCTTTGCAAAGGCCTTAAACATTCCAATCCATCGTTTCAAAAATTCATCCACTAATAACGCACAAGGAGGAGGTGGGATCTATCCTTTTCCGTGTTGTCCTACGCCCTCTATTTTAGAAGTTTAAAATAGGGGAGGCTTGGGAACAATGTTCTATCAACAAAAATTCAATCCCGAATAGAAATATCAGAAGCATCACCATCCCGGAAGAATAGACAATCTACTGATAAACCTGTTCATGGGTTAATCCATGTTCATCAATTAGAATTAATAATGGGGAAAAATAAATCAATACAAACCCCTACCTCGATTGACGATTGTTGTTTAAGCACTCCTCCCTTGAGGATTCAAGCACAGTTGGCATTCGTCTCTTCCCAGTCCCATTCTGTGCAATGTGTCGACGTTTCTAGTGATCCTGCTAGCGTTCATCATTCATCTTTGGTGGGAGTCCTTGATGTTGGTTCATTAGATAATCCATCGGGTATAATTCAAAACTCTCCAACATGTTAGCACAATAAATGGAAGCACATCACATCATTTCTGTTACACCACAATGGTGCGCCATTGCACTATTTCATTTTTGAAACAAAATATCTATTACGCTACACAACAAAGATACATTAAGGAGCTTCCTTTAATGTGTCCAATCTCAGCACCACAATTACATCGTCTACTACACAATGATGGAATGGAAATAAAATAACTTTTTATGTTATTTTATTATTTTCCAAAAATTATTAAAATTAACCTTTTCTATCTGATCCTTGACAGTCAAAGTTAAGTCCTTCCCCAGGAAATCTTGGTGTTCTAAGTTCAACAGTGCCATTGTATTTTTGATACGAACAACAGTTTAAATTTTATAAAACCCTATTTCATGTTTACTTAAAAAGACTTTAAAAATTGTCAAAATTCTGTTCTGGGCTCACCATGCCTCAAAATTACGTACCGTTAGAGCGTCTGGTCAAGAAATAATTCCATGTAATTAAAAAAGAATTTATACAGGAATTTAGATACATGAAATTATCCCCAACTTTTGGATTTACATTCTTGAAATCCAAAACAAAGGCCAATCGATCAAATGGGGGGTATCGAGCATGAATCTGAACCTCCCACTCCCATGTGCTCTCCTGGAGATTCCTGTGCTGCCACCAAACTTGCACTAGAGGAATCAACCATTCAAAAAGGACCCTCTCCTTTTGATAATCTATATCTCATGGGATCTCCATAAACATTACCCCATCGTCAATTTAAAGCTTTCCCCAATCAATACCGTGTGATGGATCATGCATGTACCTCCTCAGATGTGACATGTGAAAAACATCATGCACACAGTGCATATTTGGGAGAAGAGCTAGGCGGTATGAAACCTCTCCATATATACCGATAATCTGGAAATGTCTGATGAACCTCATATATAGCTTTCCACCCTGACCAAATCTCTGCAATCCCCATCGGGGTGAAACTCAAATGATAACATGATATCCTTTCTCGAACTCCAAAGGTCTCCGTCTCCAGTCAGCATACAATTTATTCTTGATCTTTGCAATTCTCATCTATTTTTATATTATCTACACCTTCTCAGTGGTATCCCATACCAACTGTAGACCCATGAGTGTTGTCTCCCCTAGGTATGTCCTGCATAGAGGTGATCTACATGGCCTCCTGTAAAAGGCCTCAAACAGAGCCATTCCAATGGTGGAGTGATAGCTATTGTTATATGAAAACTCCACCAGTGGTAGGTGGTCCTGTCGACTGCAAAAAAATTCAAGGACATAAGAAAAAATCATGTCCTATTGGGTTTGTATAGCCAACTCCATCTGACCATCTATCTGAGGGTGAAATGATATTCTCAAGTGCAGTTGTGTCCCGAATGCCTCCTACAATCCCTTCCATAACTGGGATGTAAAGCAAGTGTTACGGTTTGAGGAATTCTCAAAAGGCACCCTGTTAAACCGAAATATATCTTGTACATAGAGGTGTCCTAGGACCTCTACCAATCCCTACTCTAAAATGAGTAGGAAGTGAGATGACATGGTGTGTTGGTCAACGGTCAACCAGATAGAATCATGTCCCCAAGATTTGTGTGGTAACCCCATTATAAAGTCTATGGAGATACCATCTCACTTCCATTATAGTACCTCAAGTGGCTGTGCCAAGCCTGTTGGGACTTGATGCTCAGCCTTCACTTGCTGATAAGTGAGGCATCATGAAACGAACACTTCCACTGCTTTCTTCATCCTTGGATACTAGTAATGATGTTGGAGGTCCTAGTACATCTTCGCCAAACTAGGATGTACCACCCAAGGGGATGTATTGAACTCCCACAACACCTCCTCCCATAACATAACTGGTACTATAATGTGTCCCATAATATGTTTTATGTGAAACCCACCTATCAAATATTTATTATAAGCCTATCCCAAGTATATCTAAGTATGTCAGGCCTCACAGAAAACATTCACAAGTTGTGACTCTCTGAATCACTATAATAGTGGGGGAGTGATAGTCGTTGACTGAAGGTGAGCTACTCCATCCCCATCCACAAAGGATATCTACATCACGATGAGCTGATATGTCACCTCAATCAATAGATGTAAACCAGAACTCATGCTCAGAATATCTCCCACTACATTACCCTTCCCATGAGTATAAAATATATCAAAGTCATAGTCCTAGAGTAACTACAACCAATGATGATGTCTCAAGTTCATGTCATTCTATGATAATATATACCTGAGACTATTGTGGTCAGAGTAGATGCTAAACCATGCACCCATAATGTAGTGCCTTCAAATTATCAAGGAAAAGACCACTACTTCTAACTCCAGGTCATGGGTCGCATAGTTTTAATCATGCTTCCTCAACTACCATGAGCTGTAATAGATCACTACTCACTCTTACATCAGGACACAACCTAGTTCGGTCCCTGAAGCATCGTAAAAAACTACATACCCAAATCCCTCGTCCGGTAGTCAAAATATGGCGTCACTCATCAGTATCTTCCTCAACTCTTGGAAATTTTTCTGGAACTTCTCTATCCACACTAAGGGTTTTCCCTCCCATGTAAATGATGATAAAGGTACAACTAATCTAGAAAATTCAGGCACAAACCTATGGTAGTACCCAGCCAACCCAAAGAAACTCTGCACCTTAGTCATGTTCTTGGGTGGCTCCCAAGCAAGGACTACTTCTATCTTTTCAATATCCACTGCAAATCCAGCCTTCGAGATGACATGTCCCATAAAATAGACCCCCAAAATATAGAACTTTCACTTCATGATATTACTATAAATATAGTTATCTTAGAGTGTATCCAAGACTATCCTTAAGTGTGTAGCATGCACTTCTATAACCCCAAGTACACCGAGATGTCATTAATGAAGGCCACCACAAAAAAACCAAGTTAAGTCTAGAATATCCTGTTCATGATTCCCATGAACACTTTTGGGGAATTTTTCACAACAAATGGCATAAAAAATCTCATAGTGTCCATACCAACACCCAAAGGATGTATTTGGTATGTCCTCATCCCATACCTGAGGCTGATGAAATCTTGGTCTGAGGTCTATCTTTGAGAACAACCTCGCGCCATTTAGCTAGTCAAAGAGGTTATCAATCCTCGACAGTGGATAATTATTCTTTACAGCCACCTAGTTCAGGCATTGGAAGTCTATATATAGCCTCAAGATCCTATCTTCCTTCTTGGAAAACCGTACTAGGTCTGCCCATTGAAAAACGTTGGACCTTACGAACCCCTTCTCTTGCAAGTCCACCCATTGTACCCTCAATTCACAAATCTCAATGGGAGACATCTGATATGTTGTTGTAGATATTGGTACCATACATTGGTAATGATCGATGCATAAGTCTACCTCCATGTGAAGAGGTAGTCCCTGAACATCTCCCTGAGATAAATCCTCATACGTGTACACCACTACAGGAAATCTCAGATTCCTCTCATCCACCACACTGAGGGTGTGGCTAGAGAACTTGTTAGTGATTGGCTGCACCATCCTCTGAGAAAGTCTATCCTACACTACAAAAGACCCCTACTCTCCAGTGAAGAAAACTTGGTCATATCCTCAAGGATATACCAAAACTTTCATCTAAAGCAGAAAATCTAAGCATGCACTGTAGATAACCAATCCATACTCAAGATGACATCGTAAGTCCTCGACACTACTACTAGGAGCTCACAACTAAAGCATTCACCTCTTACTGTAAGCTCACAATAACAGAACTAGTGTGTAATCTTTGAATATCCTCTCATAGGAGTCTCTAATCGTAATGATCAAGCCAAAGGTAGCACCGAAATCTCGGATCCTTGAATGAGGTTCGTGGAAAGGAAAGATTGACTAGAACCTATGTCTATAAGAACTACATGTAAGATGGAGAAGACACATATTACACATATAATCATCTCTAGAGAAATAAGTTCATAGGCCTCCACTTACTGAAGCTATAATCTCCCCTATATTTCATCTCCCTGATCCCATCATGGACGACCTCAGGGTGGTGGTGGTGGCACATCAAACCAGTGTCCACCACCTTCCACTCAGCCTGCTCCCCTTCCACATTCTCCACCCTATAGATCTCCTCACTCGAACCTATACCTCTCCCTTGGGAGTCCCTTGACCATCTTCTGATTTTCTGTGTGGTGGTTCGGGATGTCATGAGTCATGTTTCCATGCCTTCCACACATGAAGCACAACCTAGTCTTATACTGAGTTACTCTTCCCTAGGAGCCCTGCACTGCCGACCCTGAGTCCTAGGGTCATCCAATGAAAGACCTTTCCTACTTGGACCCCCTCATCTACTGCCTGCAGCTCAAAACTAAAGACTCTTCCGTGTGAGGTCTGTTGGTGGCTACAACTGTTAGTTCCTAATCTGGTAGGAAGCTATCTATAAGAAGGGATCACTCCATCACTCCATCTTGAGTGGGTATACTGAAAGACACCATGTGGGCCTTAATCTTATGTATAATTCCCTACTAGAAGTTCAAATCCCTAAATAAAGGGTATAGAAACATGATTTTGGAGTAGAAAGAGAGGTCTATAAACCTTTCAGAGTATTAATCCACCGACAGGAATCCCTATTGTAGGTGAATTGGCTCTTTTATGTGCACATAGCACAAATTATCAGGAAAAAAATCCCTCTAGAAATGCCGCTCAAAGTCTGTCCAAGTAAGGGTCACCTCAACATGAATCTAGATGGTCATGCTCCACAATCTCCATACTAATCCCTTCATGAAATCTCGTGACCAATATCACCATCTAGTCAATAGGTTTCCTCACTATGTGGAATACCCACAACACTGCAACTAGCCAGTCCTCAGCGACATGAGGATCTGTCTCTCCCCACAACCTGAGAAGTCTCTGTCTTTGGAACACGTGAAAGGCACTGAGTCTGAGTACTTCATCTACCAGTAATGCTGGTAGTAATTGCTGATCAACAGGTGGGAGAAACACTATGGGACAACCTAGAGGGGACATATCTAGAACTAGTCCCTGAACTAACACCTCATCGCTTGGTAGTCTATCCACATGATCATGTATCAGAAGCCTAGTAGGCTGTCTGCATGGAGGCATCTACAAATGGATCAAGATTTACCACCGTCAGAATATTATACCTAGTGAGATGACTCTTATTCATGAAGATCATAATAATGCACTTATTAAACAAGTGTTTTCATGTATAGAGATGATAAGAATAATTCAGGGTCCTGGTGTATGGATACGTCGGCCACTGCACCAACACTGAATTCCCCAAATCTAAAAGTCGAACTCAAAATATTCAAAATTGTTTCCCAAAAAACAAAACAATATCCTCTCGGTCTTTTAGGTAGAAACAAACACCTATAATACCACTTTGTCATGACCCCATATCCAAGAGCCTGTGTCGTGAGATACCCATAGACCACCTCCAGAAGGCCAGGGGTTGGAAACTAGTGCCGAAGGCGTCTACCTGCAAGTGGGAGGCATTTTCCTGAGTACTTGTATGCATTCCCATAAAACAACATTCCAATTCTAGAAAAGTAAACAAGCATGCCACTAAACAACCAATGAGCATTTGTACAAATGAGAGTCAAATGGGCCAGAATACAAACCCAACAAAAAAAAAACTAGAAAATAGGATGGCGCAACGAAATAATGGATATCCAACCACCAAAAACCTCACCTGATGGGTCAGTACAGAGTAGTTTTTGGAAGACATATAAGTACGTATAGTCTACCTAGTCTCACTAGGAACCATCAGGTCCTAGGCCACAAAGTCCTCCGTCAAGGCAGCGGTCATCTGCACTAGACACAACACATGCTGGCGAAGCCCGTGCAAGGGTGAGTAACAAAATACTCAATAGGGACCCCAAAAAACAATGGAAATACCACCAATAAATTCACAACCAAACCACAAATCATTATCACCAATCATGAACATAAATAATGAAATATCACACAGGGTATATTCTAGATTAGGATGGTAGAACCCTTAGTCACATCATCGAACAATTTGGGTTGCTGGGGAAATCCTCCATAAATAGTATAGTGGGACTACCAGGTCATAAATAAGAGGATTCCCACTAACCTGAGGACTAATCTAGTACTCATACCTGATGCGTACCATTGGTAAGTTGGGTATCACAAAATCTTCTCCCAACCGTGGGCATGCCGGGTCACATAGATGCCACTTCTCACCCATCTATGACCATACTGAGGTACTCAACCTGTCGAGTATCAAGGGTTTTCCAGGTCACAAAAAAGTATTTCCCCATCATGGGCCTTCTGAGTAACACAAAAACCTCTTCCCATTGTCCCATAGTATGCGAACAACACAGGGCCGCTCATTAGTAGTCTTTAGGTCTCATCCAACCACACGATTTCTGCACGTAGCATATTTGATTTCAGGAGAACCACACATGAATCCATTCTTCAAATTTAATCTTCTATTTAAATTTCTATACAGTATTTAAAATTATCCGCCTCATCATGATGGTTCCAATTCCACAATTGGATCATCAATCAGATGCCAAGTTTACAAGATATCGACATTTTTCTAAAAGGGGCCGGTTGAGTTCGGGCCCGGTCTGACCAACCCGGACCGACCCGACCTAAACCTGACCATGGTCCACCAACCTGACCCAAGTCTGCTAGCCTGAACTAGCCCGGTAGGGTGGGTCTGGCCTGCCGAAGGTAGACCTGTTTTTTTACCTGGCTGGGACACGGTTGGATGTCGTGTTCGGCACCCCTGCTCGCCCTTCGGTTTTCCAGGGGGCCGTTTATCCAAGCTGTCATTAGTTGAATGAATCTTCACCATGTGGTATGCGGTGTGGTGCAACATCCATGGTGCGCTGACGTGGCCGAGAGGCCACATCCCCTTGCCACTAGCCACCGGCCCAACCATTGGCTCTCCCCACTGCGTCGCGGCCCGAGTCGGCCATTGCGTTCTTCTCCAGTGTGCCGGTAGTCGTTGATGCCGATGTGCCGCTGAAGCATTCCACAGACCACTGGGTCTGGACTAGTGGTCCTTTCATCGCACAACTTGCACCTACGGCCTCCATAGAGCATCACCTTACCTAAAAGGCCTCAAACATGCCTTTTCTCCATTTCAAAAATTTATTTCACAATGAACCACAAGGAGGGGGGGGGGGGTTGGTCGGGCCTTGTTCATTTTGGTCCTTGACCTCCGTGTTAGAATTTTAAATCATGGGAGGCTTGTTAAGGATGTTCCATCAACAAAAATTCAGTCTTGAATAGAAATCCTAGAAGAATGACCCTCCCATACGAATGGATGAACCATGGATCAATCTGTTCTTGGGTTGATCTGTGTTCAATATTTAGATTGACGAATGGGGAAAACATAAACCAAAACCAACCCCTACCTCGATCGACATTCTTCATTGAAGTGCTTCTCCCTCGAGGATTCAAGCTCTGTTGGCATTCATCGCTTCTCAGTCCCATTCTTCGTAAGGCTTCGATGTTTCTAGTGATCCTGCCGGCATTCTTCATTCGTTGTTGGGGGATACCTTGTCGTATGTTCTTCATAGAATCCCTAGTGTTTAATTCTAAACTCTCTAATGAATTATCTTAATAAAAGTAAACACATTTCTGCATTTCTGTTACGTTGTGATGTTGCATTGTTACACTATTTCATTTATGAAATAGAATATCTATTATGCTACACTATAAAAAGAAATTAAGGAGATTCCATAAATTTGCCTCATCTTTGGACCACAACATCGTCTTCCTCCACTCAATGGTGAGAAATAAAATAAAATAAAATATTATGTTATTTTATTATTTTCTGATAAGTCTAAAAATTAACTTTTCTGTCTGAACCTTCCTAGTTGATGTTAAATCATTTTTTGGTGAATCCTAGAGTTCCAATTTCAAGGGTTCCCTCTGATTTTTTATTTGAGAAATGGTTTAAAAGTTAAAAAAACCTTCTCTTACATTTTCTTAAATGAACATTAAAAAAAGTTTAAAACTCTGTTCCAGGCTCACCAGGTCTCAGAATCATGTACTATCAGAGCGTGTTGTCATGAAATAATTCTATATAATTAAAAAAATTACACATAAATTATGAGAAATTACAAAAAAACACCAAAACCAATCTACTAAGGAGGTTCTCGAGAAGAACTAATCAAGAGGTAAAACCCTTTTCCTTTTCCTTTAATTTCTTTTCATGTTCATTTATTTTATTTTTCTATCCTTTCCCCCTCATCCAAATAGAATGATAACTCCTATAACTTAAATATACTGGAATGTTTTGACTATAATTTAATAATTAATTATCATCTCTCTTCCGCCCTCTTTATATAATAAAATTGAAATCATGATCCATGATGTGTTAATTTATCACATTCATGGGTGAAAAAGTTATCAATTTTCATTACCATATTCAGGGATGCTAATGAAACCATTTTTACGGTGGAAAATCTTTATAATATATTTATAATATACTATTTAATGTTCTGGAATCATTTTTTACACATGATATTAATTTATAAAACAAAATGAGTTTGTTGTGATCGAAAACCCCCAAAATAAACCCAAACGATTATCATTAACCATTGATCTAATGATTCATCCTCATTACCTAAAACCAAATGATATATAAGACCAATTTTACCTCATTAATATCATTAATAATATATAAGATCAATTTTGGATAATTACCACCACTTTATACTACCTTTTGTATAGGTATACAAGAAAACTGATCATGAAAACCAAGGAAACCAACGCTCCCAAATGATGAAATTGAAACTCTTAACCATTAAAAAAGTAATAAATGAAAATAAAAAATGTATAAATTGTTCTTGATTTATTAATTAATGAATATTATTTTATTATCTGGTACATTAAGATCATGTGAAGAACACCTTCAGACTTTAGGTAAGGGATTCTACCCGAACCTCGATTATTCTTTCAGGTTTTTCTTTCTCACTTTTCACACAACTAAAAATAACATTTATTTTTATGTAAATATTATAAATTATATTTATATATTGAAAAATATTATATCAATACCTATTAATCCTTTTTTTGTGATATACATGTTTCTGAAAGGTTCCCTACTCGATTCATCCCGATAAGCTAGCTTGATTTAAGGGAACTTCCCAAATTATTACCCATTTTCATGTGTAATCTATAATTTATTTTAATCCACTATTATTTTTTAAAAAATTTATCATTTTATCAAGAAAAACTACCTTGGTTGATTTCTGATTTTATACAAACAATTTAGTTTTTTCTATTTTTAAAAATCTTTAATGTTTTCCCATAAACTGTAGTAAAATGTTTTATTTCTAAAGTTTTTAAATACACTTTTTACTTCTGTTTGACATATCTCATCATGATATGTTCCTATATTCCCTTTATAATGTTCATGTATGATTTAAATCCACACTTTTATGGACACCACTATGATATTTCCTTTTGATATTTCTTTTGAAATAATTATGATACCCAATTCTTTCCTTAGGTAACCCTTATGATTAAGTTTGATTCATTATGTATGATTCTTCATGTGGAACAAATATTCAGAAACAAGTTATGATGGATTCACCTTGATAGTGCTCCAATTAATTGGGTAATTTTTAAACTCATGTGATTTTATGTGAAATGGTCATGGTGGATAGCCTTGACTTGTGCTCCATGTGTAGTGGTCTTGGTTGTTTGCCTTGACTTTTGCTCCTCTATGTGAAATGAGCTATAACTCAAGGTGATATTAATTTTAGATATTGATTACAAATTACTATGAATCCACTATTTTATGATCCCATGTTATGATTCATTATGTTAAATCACGTTTCATGAATTTTTATATAATTATGATATGCCTTCTAACCCATGTGCTAAGATTTATTTTAATGTTTATTCCCTTAATGTGATTTTTAGATCATCCTTCTTCACATTATCCCCAGGTTATACTATATATATGTAAGGGATAAAATTAATTTAGGAAATCAAAATGGATGATAAATAAATAAATTTTTTATTTAGTCCCATGTTTTAAGTTTTATGTACCTAATATTCCAAGGCATTTGACATTATAATCCTTGGCTTGTAATTTGATTTTTAACTATGATTTAAATCGTGAAATGATATGTGTAAACAACTAGGATCTCTATAGTTTGTGTTCAAGGAAAATTTTAGTTATTTTTTGAGACTATTAATATAAAAAATTAATAATAACTTTAGGAATAAGACTAAGTATTAGAAAACATCCCTATATTTCGGTAAGTATAGATTAAGTGGTTTAATAAGAAAATACATCACTATCTGGATACTACATGTGGACATGGTTCTGGTATGGATATATATAGGAGTGAAAACTCCGACAAGGTGTTCTGGGCCTTACTCGGGGTAATCTGGTACATGGCAATGGGCCTTACTGCGCACCTGATTTGACACTCCAGGGGGATATGCTTTGGTTAATTTGAAATCTCATTACAAACCATTATTAAGGGAATAAATAAAATTCCCGAAAGAATATATATTAGGAATCAGATCATGGATAACCTAGATAAAAACTTATGGAATCAAAATTTAGGATATAATTTTCTTTTAAGAGTTTATCCTTTTAATTTTAATGTTTCTTTTTTATACTTATTAGCTAAGTATCCAAGCCCTCTAATTGAAATTTATTTTTCTTAGTTAATGGTAGAAAATATAAGAACATGTGCCAACAATCAATGAGAAAATAAATGTGATTATTTCACAAATGATATGCCAAATATAATGGGAATGAGTGCTCAAAACATTATGACATTACTTGCTTTGCTGGACAATTTTATGAATAATAACATGAATTTCATGGAACTCCCTAATAATCCAAAGATATAAAAAGTTACTATCAAATTATTCATGAAACAAAGGACTATCATGTTTAGTAGATATTCTAATCACCTCTACATAGAATAGTAGATTAACTCTATTGAAAAGATATTATTTGTCCTCTAGTGTTCATAAGAATAGAAAGTTGTGCTGACAATATATCATTTTTATAGGGAAACTAATCAGTGGTGGGAAATAATAAAATATACAAAGACAAGGGAGAAAATTGTTTCCATGAATTGGTAGGAATTCATGAAAAATGTTTTTCAACAAATATATTTTCTAAACCCTATATCATAGGATGGAATGAGTGTTTCTCATACATATATAGAAGGAAGATGATTATATCAGGGTGTATGAAGAAATATTTTTACGGATTTCAAGATATTCTTACAGCATTATCCTGAAAACTGAAAGGAAGGTATATCGCTTCTTTAATAGATAAAAGACGAGTCTACAAAAAGCATTAGAAATTAGAATCTTTGATTTTTATGAGGAGACAGTTCGTTGTGACCTCAAGGATGAAATAGAGATCATAGTCTCTAAATAGTCTCATGGGATTGGTACAAAAAGTTGGAAATAGAGTCTAATAGGGTGGATCTGCAAATAAATCCCATGATAAGAAGAAGAAAGAATATCCCATGTGTCAAAATTTTGGGAATAAGAATCTTGGGAACTATTTAAAGGGAACCCAAAAATGATTAAAATGCTGATGAATGAGGAATATGACTAAGAACTATCGAAGGTTTATGAATAATTATAATAATTTGGAAGAATAAAGGAAGATTTAGATCAACACTCACCATGTAGTGTAGTGTTTCAACTAAAAGGAACATGGAAATTTTATAAACCAATGCCCTAAGCCCAGGGTTATCGGAGGAAATCAACAAAAACCTCCAAGGAAACAAGTAAGGGATTATGATATCACTATTACTAATGTAGATCGGGAAAATTATGCAGAGAAGGCTATGATATTTTTTCATTCAAGAATAATGAATGTACTATTTGATTCTGGTTCAACACATTCTTTTATATCTTTTATGTTTAGTGGAACTATTAAAACACCATGAAAAAATTTATAGGTTGAGTTATCTATGAGAACAACTAATGTGGAAATTATGTCATCCAAAGTATATATGTCCTCCCTAGTTAACGTAAGTAGATGGAACCTCCTAGTAAATCTCTTCATACTTCCTTTGTTGGAGTTTGATGCAATAATGGACAGGTATTGGCTATCTTTATACAACGCCAACACCATATGTCAGGAAAGGGATATCACTCTTCACATCCTGAAGCATACTCTAATTATTTACAAGTGTAAGGAAGAAGATGAATCTCTTTCAGAATAATAATATCATGTATGGATATAACTTCATTATGAACAATCATATCTTGCTCAATTTATTGAAATAAAGAAGATGATCTTGCTTGAATACATTCCCATCATGAGGGATTACACTAATGTATTCCATAAAGAATTTCGTGGTCCTCCTCCTGATTCGGAGGTTGAGTTCTCCAGTGAAATTATTCCTAGATCTCTACCTATATCAAAGACTTCTTATAGAATGGGAACCATTGAGATGGAGGAGATTAAGAAGCGGTTACAGGAGAATCTGGATATGGGTTTTATACACTCGAGTGCTTCACCATGGGGTACACCAGTCCTCTTAACTAAGAAGAAGGAAGGATCAATGCACCTATGCATTTATTATTATGATCTCAATAAAATCATGACAAATAACAAGTATCCCCAGGCTTGGATAGATTACTGGTTCGATCAACTATGTGGGGCTAGTTATTTCTCTAAGGTGTAGCTTCAGTGAGGATATCATCAATTAAAGTTATGAAATGAAGATATTCCTAAGACAACCTTCCAAACAATTTATAGAAACTATGATTTCAAAGTGATTCCTTTAGGACTCAATAATTCTATATCAATTTTCATGGATTTAATGAATAAAGTCTTTATAGATTACCTTGAAAAAATTGTGGTAGTCTTTATCAATAATATTATGATATAATCTAACTGTAAAAAGGAACATGAGGAGCATTTGAATTCTGTGTAGAAGACTTTTTGAAGGGAGAAATAATTTGAAAATTATATTAAAATTGAGTTTTAGATGGAGGAAGTTTCATTCTTGGGGCTTGTTATCACCAATAAATAAATATATATGGACCCTTCCGAGACAAAGGCAATCGAAGAGTGGATCAAGCTAACTTCTTTAATAGAGATACATTATTTCCTTGGCCTGGATGGGTATTACAGATGATTTTTAAAGAACATATTATGATTTTAAAACACAATAAACAATTTGACATGGAAATAAGTGATGTTTTTCTAGAATCAATAATGTGAGGAATGATTTAAGATCTTAAAAAGAGGGTTATCATTACTTCATTACTCACACTCCTGATAGGTGGAGAACTCTTTGTGGTGTAAATTGATTCTTAAAAGTAGGGATTATGATGTTTAATGATGAAAAATGATAATGTGATATCCTATGACTCAAGGAGGCTAACAATCCCCGAGAAAAACATTCCCATGCATGATCTGGAGTGGGAAGTTGCAATCTTTGCATTAAAAATCTAGTGGCATTACCTCAATGGGGACAAGTTTGAGATATATATTGATCACAAGAGTCTCAAATATATATTCAAATATAATGATATTAATATTCTATAGAAAATATGGTTTTATCTCATCATGTATTATGAATGCACAATCCACTACCATCCTGGTAAGGAAAATATGGTAGAAGATGCTCAAAGTAGAAAGAATCCTCCATCTTTATCAATGATGAAAATTGTGAAGGATACAATCTTTGTAGGCTTACGGATGATGGAAATGGTAATCATTAATGGATTATAATCATCAATCCTTTATCAAATGACTTTTAAACCTTCCCTTGTGGAGAACATAAAGGATGTTCAAAGAATGGATGTGTAAATTAAGAAATGGGTGGAAGCTATCCAAAATTGGAAATCATATGAGATCATGATTGATGAGGATAGAGTCTTAAGAATTGGTTCATGAATTTGTATACAATCCAATCCAGAGATAAAGAAATAGCTTCCAAATGATTCTCATAGATCAACATTCTCTATTCACCCGAGGAGCACAAAGATGTATCGAGATCTCTAAGAGAACTATTTGTGGGAAAATCTGAAAACTGATATTACTGAATATACATAAAAGTGCCTAGTATGTCAGCAAGTGAAGTATGAAAATAAAAAGTCTAAAATATTTATGAAACCATTACCCCTACAACATTGAAATGGGAAAACATCACCATGGACTTTGTCACTAGACTTCAAAATACATCCAGAGGGAACAATTATATATTGGTTATTGTGAATCATCATACAAATACATCTCACTTTTTTAAAATTCGAGAGGGCTTCTCACTAGATCAACATGAGTGAATATATATCATAGACGTGGTATGGCCACATAGAGTAATATAATCAATTATATTAGATTGAGATATGAGATTCACCTCCAATTCATGGAAAGGTCTCCAACATATTCTAAGTACTGAATTGAACTTCAATACAACCTATCATCCTCAAATTGGTGGCCAATCTGAGTAGACTATTCAAACACTGGAAGACATGTTGAGAGAGTGTTGTATGGACCTCAAAGGAGGATGGGACCAAAATTTTACACTATTCAAATTTTATACAATAATAGTTTCCACTCGAGAATCCAAATATTTCCATATGAATCATTTTATGGGAAAAGGTGTAGAACATCAACATATTGGGATGATGTGAGTGAGAATAAGCTTCTAGGACCTGAAATAGTCAATGAAATTTTGGAAAATGTGAACACCAGTCAGAAGCACATCAAGGCATCCCAAAGTCAACAAAAGAGTTATTCGGAAAATCATCGATGTTTCCGTGGGTTTAAAGATTGAGACATGTTATTCCTCTGAATATCTCAATGGAATAGGATCATGAGATTTGGGAAGAAAGTGAAGCCAAGTCCTAGGTACATAGGGCCCTTTGAGATCCTTGATCATGTTTGAGCAGTGACCTATCACCTAGCACTTCGATTAACCATGTATTAAGTACATGATGCATTATACATATCCTTCTTGAGGAATTACATACCAGATCCTTCACATGTTCTAAATTAATAGGTGGTACAGTTGTAGAACAATCTTTCTTATGCAGATCAACTAGTGAAGATCTTGAATCGTAGAGAGAAATTTTAGTGCTACAACACCACTCACCAAGTCAAAGTACTTTAGAAGAACCATAAGTATGAATAGGAAACATGGGTACTAGAGAATGTGATTAAAGAGAAGCACCCAAAACTATTTTCCACATATAATGTAAAACAAAATTTCAAAGGCAGAATTTCATAAGTGGGGAGAATGTAATGGAAAAAAATATTTGAATTGAATACCCTTATTGTAATTATTTCATATAGTATAATCACATAAATAACATTAAGAATACAATAAAACCATTATAAATAAATAATTAATGAAATAAAAGTCATTTTTAAAAGTTAAGAAAGATATACCAAAGGAATAGTAACTTAAAATTTGGAATAGTAACATGAACCTTATGAATAGTAAACTGAGAAATTGAATACAAACCTCACCAATGAAAGTATAAATAACATTTATTCATCTTATTAGTTAAAAAATGATATAATTATTTATCACAATACCCTTACATCAAAGATTCCCCTCATGAGCTGGCAATGGAGAAAGAGAGATAATGAACCCCTTGAGTCTGACCTCTAGTAGGCCCTAGGGTGGAAACCAGCACCAAGGGTATATAAATATCAAAACATGGGTGTAATTACCCTTTTTTTAGTAACCATGATTAGGAGATAAGATTTATCAACCTCAAAACAACTCCAATACATATATATAAACGAATCCATAATCCATCCAACATTCATGTTTAATGTAAAACTGCTAGAAATACAATGAAAAACTCCAAAGTAAATATGAAAAGAACAAAGATAAGAAGAAACACAACAACTATCCCGATTACCAAGCAAGTAAGGTATAAAACGGTCTATTTAATATAACTAGAAACTTGAAAACCATTTTATATACGTAGGGTGAGCATTCAAGTATACTCAGTAGGAAAATCCAAAGTCACTTTCTGACAAGTGGGGGAAGCATACTAATTCCCTTGTGAGTAAAATAGAAGAAACTCAAAAGAACCTAACAAGGTATACTTTCCACCCCAACCTCAACAAGGTAATCTAACCAAATAATGAAAGTCATGTAAAGTAAAGTAGTAATCACATCGGTATTTGGGTACTATACACTACTTCCCACTGGTTAGCAGCTCATCCAAAACTGAAAACTTCTTGACACTACTATGTGCTTACAAAAGCCCCACTATCACAACCAGCCCGCACACACCTGGGTCACAACCACATCACTCCCGCCCACAGTAACCTAGGCCACAAAACCACAACCTCATCCTGAAGACACCTGGTAAATTACGACATATCTCATCTCAAATACACCTATGAATCACACCTCACCTAAAGACACCTAGGATTCACAACCACACCACAACCTACTCGAAGAGTATTGGGGCACCATTTCCTAGAAGAGGGAGTAGAGAAGAGCCAATAACAAATCCTCCATACTCCCACTGGGATGTTGGAAAAAACACCCCCATAACAATGGGGTTTTTCAGCACGTAGTAATCAACACGGTTGGGGTGAACATAGAAATGAAAAGTAAATACATGTATATATATAGGTACCAAAAACTCAGGCCCAACCTATGGGTTTTCAAAACAACAACGAGCCCACACAAAAACATCCCTAACTTCCACCCCTACATGCACGTATCACCAGAAATAATGGCCACTTCCATAATTTGATAAATGAATTCCACTTCACTACAAGACACAACTTGAAAAAAACACCTAGAAAATTAATTTAACCAGTTGTCAATATGCATTTTCAATTCATTTATTTGTTTATTCCTTACCTTCTTAGGAAACTACCACTAACAACACACCATAGGTAACATCATAACCCACACACACATCAAAAAGTCCTTGGAAACTCCAAGTGATAGGCCCACACAAGGTAACACCATCCTTCTTCAAAATCATACCTCCTAAACAATTCTTGGCAGCCCCACTGCATGAAAAGAACCAAATACAAAAAAAACATAACCGGTTTATAGTCCCACAACAAACTCCCCTTTCATGAACACCCATCCAAAATCTTCCACCATCATTCTTCAAAGTCATTCCACAATTTATTTTCTTTCAATACTTAAAACCCCCAACACACGTCATCACAACCACACTTGGAAGCCCTCATGCATAACAACACCACACCCAACACAACCAATAACATTAACCTAGCACAACCCGAACCTACAACCCCACTTCCCATCCACTACCCAGATACAGTCCCACAACATAACAAGTTCATCTATTCCACAATCAATCAAACTCCCAGCCTGAGATTCCATTACACCACTCATATCACCCCATACTTATTACCACACTCCTTGCCACAAAACCAAACTGCCATCATGAAACACATGGTCGACATAACCATACATGGCACACAACCAAACCAAAAATCAAGGTGTATTTAGATTTATAAACCCTCATTGTTTAATTACACATGGATAATTTAGGGGTGATCATAGAATAAGATTTATCCTGGAGCATCCATATATTTAACCAAGTTCACATGGTTAATCAATTTGATAATTTTACCCGTTCAACAAGGAAAAAACAAAAAATATTCACAAGTCATTAATGTGGGTAAATAGAGCCCACTAACAACCATGATTTTCATAACGAATATATCCCTTACAAAACACAACATGGATAAAGGATAAAATAAAAAACAAGTGATCATAATCTTCATCTTCCCATACCCTCATTTATTACTTCTTATTATATTCTTTAAATTTGGGTTCAAATGTATTCATAAGGGGGCCTGAGTACACTAACCACACATGATACACAAATAAAATAGAGACAAAGGAATTCCTACCTAGAACAAAAGATGATAAAAAAATCCTCCTTGTTCCAAAAATAATGGGTAGCACATGAATTAGAAAAAATTACAAGGAAAAAAGAACCCATGGGTACGACACAAATGAAACTCCTTGGAGAAGAAAGTTTATGGGTGCACAAAGGGGAAACAAAAGGGTTTAAAGGAAGGGAGGATCTCATATTTAGAAAAGCTAGATCCTATATCAACAGAAAGGAAATGGTTTCAAGGGCCATTAAAGTCAAATCATGTTCAAGACTACATGATTTGATACTTTAAAATTCATCAGAGCTATATGATATTAATGATATAATTAAAATCCTTTGAAACACATTAAAAAACTCTCAAACAACAGTTTAAACTCAATTTACATCGAATAAAGAATAAGAGGGGTAAAACTGAAAAAACTGGGAAAAACTAGAAATGAATCATTTATGGGTGATTTGATGACATGTTTCATTGATAGTATGTCACTAATGGCCGACTCACTGATAGATGAGCCACCGACACTGAGACACCAAAATGACTCACCAACAGCGAGTCACCAACCTGACTCACCGATTCCTGACTTACCGATGCCCGACCTACTGATGCCTCGACCTACGTCACTCTGAATTAACGATGTCCCGACCTACCGATGTCCCAAACTAGAACCTCCCTAACTCACTGACACCATGTCTCATCAACGACTCAACCTACTGACACATAAACCTATCGATGCCTCTACCTACTAACAACCTGACTCATCGACTCCCGGACTCACCGATTCCCTGACCTACTGATGTTGAGCCACTGATGCTGGTTTACTGACGCTATTTCACTAAAATTTCCTTCCAAAGAGAGCTACCAACACGAGATACGGACACCTGACGTTATGATTGAAAAACTATAAATTTGGGAAACTCTTGAAATAAGCTATTGTTGCCTCCTAGAACACTCCAAACCCTATATTATTAAAATATAATGGACCGAGGAGGTCCAAGACATTACATCTGATACCTATCAAAAAATTCTCACCCTTGAGAAATAAAAATCAAACCTAAATGAAAGAGGGGTCCAAACAACAACCCCGTAAGATACATCTCAAGGATAAGCCACCTTATATTGTTTGAAAGCTGGAGTGAAACCTCAAAATATAAGAAAACATCCTCACACATCCGCTAAACAAAACATCCATAAGATACCCCACAGAAGAACCAACTGTTCGAACACATGAATTGGGGAATTCCTTCCTCCATGTCAAGATACTATCTACTCTAGGTGGCACTAACTCACTGGAACAAGTTTAATCACATCTCAATTAAAGAATCTTGGTTAGGAATCAGTTCATTCCCTTTCCACATGTGAGGAATTCATCACACATTATGGAATAAGAAAACCACTCATCTCAAAGCGAAAAATGTTCAATTACTACATCATAAGAAAAGAACACAAGAAAAACTCAAAACAACTCTCAGTACTGGGCACACATCTGCGTCTCACTTTCCCAAGTACTCTCCTCTAAGAAACCATGCCTCCACAACACATGAACAAAAGTAATGGTTCATCCATAGATCTCCTTCCCCTGATGATCCTAGATATCCTCTAGGCACTCCACGAATGTTGATTGATCCTCAATATCTAACTCTCCCTAGTTAATGATGTGGGAGTAATCATGTAGATACCAATGAAGTTGAGATAAGTGAAAGAATTCATGTATCCTCTCTCACTGAATTGGTAATTCCAACTAGTATGCCACCTCTCCAACTCACCCCAACACCTCGAAGGGTCCGATTAACCTGGGAGAAATCCTACTTCCTCAGGAAAACCGCCATTATCAAGGTCGAGGAGAATACTTTAAGATCACATGGTCCCCAAACTAAAACTCTAAGGGACTCCACCTATGATTGGAATACGACTTCTACTGTTCTTATGCCGACTTCATCCTCTCATAGACTAGATGCACTATGTTGGTCATGCTCTACACCATGTCCGGACCAAGGACAACTGTATCCCCCAATTTTCTCCACCACAATGTTGAACAACATTGTCTCCCATTCAAGGCTTCGAACAGAGAAACTGCAATGGTAGAGTGGTAGATATTATTTTAATAAAAATTTACCAAGGTCAAGTGTTTCACACAAGACCCACCAAAATCATAAGAGCATGCTCACTGCATGTCCTCCAACTTCTGGATGGCCCTCTCTATCTGCCCATCTATCTACGGGTGGAAAGTAATGCTATGCCATAATTGAGTTCCAAAATCATACTTCAATACCCTTCAGACTAGTGAGGTAAAATGTTCATCCTGATATGAGATAATGTATCTTGGGACCCCATGAAGCCACACTACCTCACACACATACCTCTATTCTAAGGAACCCACTATTACTGACTCCTTAATTGCTAATAAGTGATCAAATTTCTTCAGCTGATCCACTACTACCTAGATTGCATCACATCCTAATAGATCCCTAGGTAATCCTATGAAAAATCCTTTGATATTTCATCCCACTTCCACTCATGGACATCTAAGGGTTATAAAAAACCACTAAGAACAATGTTCTCACCCTTAACTTGATGGAACGCCAAGAACATTGCCGCAAACTCTACCACAACCCACTTAATTTGGGGCCACCAAAACTACTCTCTCTAGCTGTGGTAAAGCTTGGAAACTCCTGGGTGTACCACTAAGGATGAACTATGAAACTCATGGAGAACTCCCTAATGGATTTCCACTGGTACAAACAACTTCTCATGGAGAAACATCATATTTTGATGATCCTCCAAAAATCCCTTCATAAAATCTCCCTGGTCAATGTGATCATGAATCACCTTCACCTCCGAGTCTCCCCACTGAGACTCCTCCACCAACTTCCTTAAGAATTAATGCACCATCATATGAAACAAAAAACCTATGTTTCCATCCATTTTTGCATCTAAGTGCAAGGCAGTCAACTCCTTCATCACCCTCCAAGCATCCATAGATTCATGAACTACCTCATTCAATGACATCCACTCAAGGAATTGGAAAAACATTCCCCTTTATTAAGGTACAGGAGAGATCAAAGTCATAATACTGGATAAACTCCAACCACCTATACTACCATAAGTTCAGGTCTCACTAGGAAAAGATATTCCTCAAGATCTTATGATTTTTCATTTCCACAAAGCACTCCACAACGAGACAATTCCACCAAAAATTTATTGCAAACATTAATGCTAATATCTCTAGATCATGGGTGGAATAATTACCTTCATGGGGACATAACTTCCTAGACCCATAAGAGAGAACTCTCCATTGATTCAATAGCACACACCCCAATCCAAGATGGTAAGCATTAAAAAACACATAGAACATCACACCCTCCTCGAGAAATTGGAGCACTGAAAAATATCTCCTCTAGATATCATAATGCTACCTGAAACTTCTTACTCAGCACTATGAAATTCTCTTTTCGAGTCAGATCCATCAACAGAGCAGAGAATGAAGAGAAATCTGCTAAAAATACCTGATAATAGCCTATCAGACTGAGAACACTATGAACATATACCACATTCTTGGGTGCTTTCCAAGAAACAACTACCTCGACCTTCGATATATCCACTACTACAACCTAATGAGACACTACATGTTTAAAGAAGTGTACCTCTCGTGTCCAATACATGCACTTGGATAACTTCCCATTGAGATAGTGGAATCAAATGACCTATTGGATAGTTATGAGATGCTCAATATGCTCCTCCTATAAGTTGGAGTAGATCAAAATGTAATCAATGAATACAACAATGAAAAAGTGTTGTAACTCATGAAGGAAAGAGTTCATAAGTCCCAAGAACATGACCATTCTGTTAGTAACATCGAACACGAACTCAAAGTTCCCATACCTGCACCTGAAAGCAGTCTTTATGATATCCCTTTTCTTAACCCTCAATTGGTGATATCCAGACCATATATTGATCTTAGAGAAAAACTTTTCTCCCCTCATATGGATGAAAATATTGTCTATACTTGAGAGAGGGTAGTAGTTCTGAATCATTACCTATTTCAAACTCCAGTAGTCTATACACAGCAACTAACCAACATTTGTATTCTTCCCTAACAAGATTGGATCACTCCATAGTGACACAATAGTCTAGATAAATCCCTTATTCATCAAATCCTCAATCTGAATATTTATCACCCACAACTCAGAAGGTTCCATATAATAAAGATCCATCAAAATTAGAGAAGCACCAGGATGCATGTCTATCCCAAACACAACATCACGTCGAGGGGGTAGAGTCGAATACTCCTCAAGAAAAACATACAGGAAATCCCTAACAGATCTAAAAAATCCCCACCATTTCAGCATCCACCTATTCCATAGACATCTCGTCCAGAAAACAATGATGAGGATCCACATCTTGACTACCCATCAGACAACCCCACCTGCCAATGAAAGCCACACATTGGCCATCCCCGTCTGAAAATAATTTTCTCCTCTATATGTAGTCGATGATAGAATGCATAGTAAACAACCGATTGATGCTAAGGATGAAATCATATGAATTCATCTATAGAAATAAAAGATCCCCACTTTATTGATGTGGACCCAACATCAGTATACATCACTATCAAACATCAAACAGACTTGTCTGATCTCCAACATGTGTACTCAAAACTAGGGGCACAAAAATCCTCTATATGTCATGTCCCAGATCATGAGATAAACAATGAACAATAATGAAGTGTTAATATTCTAAATCATACAAGGAACAAACAAGAGTACTAAACAAACTGATCATACCTCGAACAATCTTTGGCCTCACTGGAACTGCTATCACTACAGTGAGAAACTAAACACACCCAAATCATCTTACCCTTTTATTTTGAACACCTATCTAACAAAAACTAGGTTTAATTTCCTATGGAGAAACCTAATGTCATCATCCACCTCCTCTATCTCCCCTCGGCGGAGCATGATCCTTTTATCCCTACTGCTGAAATGTCTCGGTCGACAACTGTTGCTGAGGCGGGTGCTGAACCTGCGCACATCCACCATACTAAGATAGAACTGGGAACTGAATATGAAGGTTATGATAGCCTCCATAAGTAAAACACCTCAGTACCAAACTTAAGATAAGACAATGGGGATTGGAAGGTCAAAATTAAAACTATTGTGCTCAACTCCCCACTAGCCAAAAACCTGAAGGTCCTAGAACCTGAGACATGCTGCTGGAAGCATTCCCCTTATAAGAACTCTACTGGTTCATCTATCATGGTAGAACTCTGCATGAGTACATCCTCTAAACCACTTCCACCTTCTTCTAGACCTCTAGGAACGTCAACAATGTCAACCGATTAACTGCGTTCTAGAGAGAGGGCCGCATTGCCTCCTCTAAGCATCTCACATGAGACTCCTTATCCGAAAAAATATCCAATGAAAAGTAAAGGAGATCATTGAAATTCAACCCCTGTTCTCATACTAACATCCTACCCAACTAGAGGTAGAGTATATCCTATTGCTTCTCATCCGTTATAATCGAAGGGAGGAATTCTTCCCGGAACTCCTTCTCAAAATGGACCCATAGAAAATATTCCTTCTTCCTCTCCCCCAGTTACATATTCCACCACTAATGTGTAACTCCTATAATATAACTAACTACCAAATAAAACCAGTAATCTGTTAGATCCTAGTTCAGGATGAAGTTAATCTTATGATCTTTCATCCAGCTCTCTATATCCATGTCCGAGATACCACCCTCATACATTCCTAGAGTCTCCCGTTGGAAATCATGAAGTGTATTCTTCCACTGATTTTCCTCTTACTATAGATCAACACTCCACCAATATGCCAGATTGGCCTTCTGGGACTCCACTACTTGAGCCTCTCAAGGATGATGAACTAGTTCCATTTCTAAAAGGTAAACAAGTAACTCATAAGCTCAAGAAGTATGAAATTTATTTAGGATTCATTTTACTCATTTTTTATTTTAATTTCCCCAAAAATACCAAAACAAACAAGGATGCAAGCCATCATGATTCATGTAACTTTCATAGGGTATCTACCCCAAAAACAGTGTAGCCTCACTAGGTCGTTCGGTATGCTCAAATTCCTTGGCACGGATTATGGGGGGCCTAAAGTCTAAAGTCCTAGATGGTCTTCCTTGGACCATGTCACGTAACAAGATCACCTGAAATTGTTTCCCTACCAACACATGAATTCCTCACTCTTCCTAAGTCTAAAATCCATTCTATCTCTCAACTGTCACATTTGATACCATTATATCTTGAAACATCCCTCCAAAAATGCACCTCTTGAGCTAGAAATTGAGAAAGAGAGATAATGACCCCTGAATCCCACTTCCAGTAGGACCTAGGGTGGAGACCAGCACCAAGGGTATAGAAATATCATAACATGGGAGGAATTAACATTTTTATAGTAACCATGATTCGGAGATAAGATGTATCAACCTCAAACCAACTCCTAGACATATATATAAAAGATCCCAAAATCCATCCCACATGCATTTTTAAAATAAAACTTCTTGAAATAAAATGAAAAACTCCCATGTAAATACCAAAAGAACAAATCTAAACAGTGACACAAAAACTCTCCCGACACTTGAGCTACTAAGTTCCAGAAAAACCCATGTAATCTCCTTGGAAACCTAGAAATAGTTATATATACGTAAGGTGAGAATACAAGTATACTCAGTAGGAAAATACAAAGTCACTTGTGCACAAGTGAGAGAAGCATACTAATGCCCCTGTGAGAAAAAAGAAAAAACTCAAAATCACTTCAAAATTTATAATATCCATCCCAACATCACTAAGGTATTCTCACCAAATAATACAAGTCAAATAAATTCAGGTAGTAAACAAATCAGTATTTGGGTACCCCACACTACTTCTCACTGGTTAACTGCTTATACCGAACAACAAATGTCTTGAAACTGGCACACTCTTCCACAAGCCTCACTTTCACATCCTTCTCACGTAGACCTAGGACACTACCACATCACATCCTTCCCACAAACACCCAGACCCCAAAACCACAATCTCATCCTAAACACACCTGTGAAAGTACAAAAAACTTATCTCAAAGACACCTGGGAAGAACACCTTCCTCATAGACACCTAGGCCTCACAACCTCACCAAAACCTACCTGAAGAGTCTTGGTCCACCAATTACTTAAATAAAGAGTTGAGAAGTTCCAATATCCATTCATCAATACTTACACTATGATGTTAGAAAACAAACACTCCCCCATAACAATGGGGGTGTTTGGAATGTAGTTAACAATAGGGGTGGGGTGTATATAAAAATCACAGGAACTAAATTTCCAAACACTCATCCCGACCTATTTATTTTTAAAACAACAACCAACCCACACCAAAACTGCCCCTTCTGATAACCCTACATGCACGTATCACTGTGAAGGACAGTCACTTCCATAAGTTCATAAATGAACACCGCTTCACTACATTACACAATTGAAAACATACCCCATCCAATTCATTTAATCAGTTTTCATTATGAAATATCAATTCCTTTATTTATTCTAACCCTACCTAAGAAACTACCAACCACAACACACCACATGTAACATCATAACCCACAGACACTTTACAAAGACCCTAGAAACTATAGGTCAAAGTCTCACACAATATAACACCACCCTTCTTCAAAATTATCCCTCCTCAACCACCCTCAGTATCCCCACTATATGAAAAGCACCACATCCAGCAAAATAACAAAACTCAACCATCATACATTCCCACTACACACTCCCCTTTCTTGAACACTCATCCAACTACTACCACCATCATTATCCAAAGTCATGATTCCTTGTCCTATATCTCAAAAAGTAACACCCCCACCAACACACCTCACCACAACCACACTCGACAACCCTGCTACCTAATAACACCACACCCAGCACACCCAGTAACATAAACATAACCCAAGAAAAACCTAAAACCACACTTCCAAACTGCTTCCCAGACGATGTCCCACTATATAACATGTTCATCCATTCCACAATCAATGAAAATTATAACTTGAGATTCCATTAAACCACCCCATACTCATAGCCACACTCCCCTCCATAGCACCACATGACCATCACAAAACAAAAGGTCGACAGAACCATACACATCACTTAGCCACACCAAACATAAAGGCGTATTCAGATTTAGAAACCCTTGTTCTTTAATTCACTTTGATAATTTAGGGGGAGATCACAGAACAAGTTTGATCTTAGGGAATCCATATATTTAACAGGGTGTAAATTTTTAATCAATTTCAAAATTTTATCTATTCAAAAAATAAACAACAAAAAAGTTTTACAACTCTTATAGGTCCATAAATAGAGGATACCAATGGTCATGATTTTCAAAAGGAATACAACCCTTACAAAAAACAACATGAATCAAGGATAACATATAAAACATGTGATCATTGTAATCATCTTTAAAACCACCCATTTATTACTTATTTTCATCATTAAATTTGGGTCCAAATATATTCATAATGGGAAATGTGTACACCCGCCCCACTTGATACAAAAATAAAAAATAGAGGAAGGAATTCCTACCTTGAATAACAGATGATAAAAAATTCCTCCTTGCTCCAAAACAATTGATCGCTAAATAGAAGGAAAGGCTCCAAGTAAAAATGAATTCATGGATACAAAACAGATGCAACTCCTCAAGGAAGAAATGTTCTGGGTGCATAAAGAGGGAATGGACGGGTTCAAAAGAAGAGAGTATCGTAGATTTAGAAAATCCATTTCCTATATCAATGGATGGAAAATAGTTTCAAGGGCCATGGAAGCCAGATCATGGTTATGACAATATAGTTTGATTATTTCATAGTCCCTAGAGTGTTAGAATATTAAATTTATAGTCAATATCCTTTGAAATTCATTTAGAAATTATAAAATAAAGCATTGAAATCGATTTATGTCAACTAAAACGTAAGAGGGGTGAAACTAGAAAAACTATGAAAAACTGGAAAAGAATTACTAAAGGGTGAGTCACTGACAGTGTGTCATCGATGCTTGAATCATCGATGGATGAGCCATCGATGCTGATCCACTAACATGACTCACTGACAGCGAGTCACCAACATGACACATCAATGACTGAATCACCGATGAGAGGCCAACTAATGCCTCAACCAACCGACTCCCTAATACACCGATGCCCAAACCTATTGATTCCTCGAATTACTGATTCCTTGACTCACTGAGACTCTAACTCCCTGATGTCCGGACCTTCCGACACCTCAACCAAGTGATTTCATAACTCACTGATTCCCTAGAATACTGATGCTGAACCACTGATGCTGAGCTACCAACGTTGAGTCACCAACACATCCAACCCACACGAGCTACCGATGTGAGCTATAAATGTCTGACTAATTGATGGGAAAACAAGAAATTTGAAAAAAACTTGAAATGAGATACCATTACCCCAAAAAACCCAAAACACTAGATATTGATAATGTTATGGACTAGGGAGGTCCAAACCATTACATCAGATACCTCTCAAACTATTCCCACCCTCAAGAATTCAAATCAAAACATAGGTGAAAGAGGGGTCCGAACAATCACCCTGTAAGATACCTCTCAAGGATAAACCACTATTTCTTATTTGAATACTAGAGTGAAACCTCATCATCCAAGACCACATCCTTCCATATCTTCTAACCTAAACATCCAAAATATTCCCCACATAAGAACCAAATATCCAGAAAAATGAATCAAGGAATTTCTTACTCCAGGTCAAGATACTATCTGCTCTGGGTGGCACTGAATAACCCCCATGGGTTTAATAACATATTAATTAATGAGTATTGATTAGGAATCATGTCCTCAATTTTACACATGTTAGGACTTCATCACACATTATGGAAAAAGTAAATAACTCCTCTCATAGAAAACAAGTTTCATGCACAACATCATAAGAAATTTACACAATAAAAACGAAAACCAACTATGGGTACTGAGAACGCATCTACATCTCCCTTTACCAAGTACTCTACTTTAGGACACCATGCTACCAAAAAAAAACCAAAGGAATGGTCTGTCAATGAAACACCTATTCCCAATGATGCTAGATCTCCACTGGCTGTTCCACAAATGTTTTTTTCATCCTTGGTATCCAACTCTCCTTATTCAATGACGTGGGAGTAATCATGTAGATACTGACAATGTTGAGAGACTTTAAAGATGTCATGGATCCTCTTCAACTATGTTGGCTATTCCAAATGGCATGACACCTCACCATCTCACCCCAATACCTCAAAGGGTCTGATGAACCTGGGAGAAATATTTCTCCCTTAGCGAAACCTCCATTGTCCACATCAAGGGAAATCCTTTAAGAACACATGTTCTGGAACCTCAAACTCCATGGGACTCCTCTTAAAATTGGAATACAACTTCTATAGGTTATGCACTGCCTTCATCCTCCCACAGACAAGCTTCACCTTCTCGACCATGCTCTACACCATGTCCGTACCAAGGAAAACTACCTCCCCCAACTTCTGTCCAACAGAAAGGTGAATAAAATGGTCTCTAATACAAGGCATTGAATATGGACCTGATAATGGTAGAGTGTAAGCTATTTTGGTAAGAAAAATCTACCAAGAAATCGTGTCACACCCAAGACCCATAAAAATCGAAGATTCTTGATCGCATCATGTCCTCCAATGTCTGGATGTACCTCTCTATCTTTCCATATATCTGAGTGTGGAAACCAGTGCTAAGGCAATACCGAGATCCAAAATCATGCAGTAGTACCCTCCAAATATTTGAGGTAAAATGCATATCCTGATCCATGAAAATGGTTATCAGAACCCCATGCATCTTCCCAACCTCATCTACATACCTCTACACTAATTCATCCACTACATCTAACTTTTTAATTGCTAATAAGGGTGATGATTTCATCAAGAGAGCGACTGCTACTCAAATTGCATCACTTCCTAGAAGAGCCCTAGGTAATCATGCGAATAAATCCATTAACAAGTAATCCCACTTACACTCAGGGACATCTAAGGGATATAGAAAACCATAGGGATCACGATGCTTAACCTTCACTTGCTGGAACACCAAGCACTTCTCCACAAACTCCACCACAAATCGTTTCATCCTATGCCACCAAAATGAGTCTCTCAATCCATGGAACATCTTTGAAACTCCTGGGTATACTATTATTGGAGAACATTGAAACTCACATAGAACTCCATCACACATCACCCCTGGGAAAAATAGATTCTCATTGAACAACATCATATTTTGACCATCCTCAGACTATCCCTTCGGAACATCACCCGTTTCAATGCGATCACGCTTCACCTCCACCTCCATGTCCCAACACTAAAACTCATCCCCCTTCTTCCTCAGGGATGAATTCACTTTCATCTGAAGCAGACAACCTCTACTTCCATATATTATTGAATATATGTGAAAGGCATGCAACTCCTCCATTTACCTCCAAGAATCTATAGATTCTCAAACTACCTCCTTCTACGATTTACTGCTCATGGAATAAAATACAACATTCCCATTTCCTAAGGTTTAGGAGATCTTGATGTCGTAATCCTAGAGAAAATCCATCCACATCCACTAGAGTATGTTTAGGTATCACTATGAATATATATACCTCAATATCTTGTGACCTATAAAGACCAAAAAGAACTCCTTAATGAGGAAATTACACAACAAATTCAACGCAAACATAACTACTTATATATGTAGATCATGGGTGGTAGATTTACATTCATGTGAAAGTAACTACCTAGACCTATAATAGATCACTCATCATTTCTACATCAGCACAGACACCATTCCTAGATGAGAAGAATTATAAAACACCTTGAACATCACACCCTCCTCTAGAAACAAGAGCACTTGATCATTGAACAACTTCACCTTTAGATAGATAAAAGCTTCCGGACGATGCTCACACCACACAAAGTCCTAGTTATTTTTGGTAATAGCCATAAATGGAGATACTAATTGAGAGATATATGGTACAAATTTCCAAAAATATCCTTCTAGACTCAGAAAACTATGAACCTCTACCACATTAAATGGTGCTTCCAAAGAAACGACTATCTCGACCTTTGACGGATCCACTGCTACACCATGCTAAGACACCACATGTCCCAGGAGGTAGACCTCCCATGTACAAAACATATTGTTTGACAATATTCCATAGAGATGCTAGCCTCAAAGGAACTTGAGGATAGTCCTATGATACTCGATATGCTCCTCCTCTAACTTCAAGTAGATCAGAATGTTGTCGATGAATACGACAATGAGCTAGTCTAGGAACTCAAAAAATTCATAGTTCATATGTCCCATGAACACGGTCAGTGATTTCCTAACACTGAATGGAATAACCATGAAATCATAGTTCCCATACCTACTAATGAAATTAGTCTTTAGTATATCATCCTCCTTCAACCTCAACTGGTGATATCGAGACCAAAGATCGATCATAGATAACCAAATTGATCCTATCATATTTTCAAAAAGATCGTCTATCCTTTAGAGATGGTAATGGTTCTTGAACATTATCGGATTAAACCTCTGGTAGTCCATGCATAGCCTCAGACTACCATCTATCTTCTTCAAAAATAATACTGAAACACCCCACAGTGAAATACTAGGCTGGATAAATCCATTATTCATTAGATCATCAATCTTAATCTTTATCTCCTGCAGCTCATAAGGTGCCATCTGATAAGGATCCATCAATACCTGAGAAACACTGGAAAGCAAGTCCATCCCAAACTCAAAGCCATGTCATGGGGGTAGAGTCACAACATCCTTGGAAAAAACATCCATGAACTCCCAAAAAACTATGGAACCCCCACTATCTCAGCATCCACTGATTCAACAGAAAGCTCATCCAACAAATAAAAAAGTGGATTCATAAATCAATTGCCCATCAAACAAACCTGCTAACAAAAAAAAGACACATGTTGTCCATCCCCTTCTCAAAATGTAATTCACTTATAGAAGTAGGCGATGACATCATGCATAGAAATCAACCAGTCGATTCCATAGATGACATTGTATGGATACATTTATAGCTATAAGAGATCCCTACCGGACCGATGCGTCCCAAAAATATATCTACATCCCCAAAAAACATCAAAGAGGATAGTCTAACCTCTGACTAGTGTAATCAACAATAGGGGAACAAAAAAAACACTCTAGGACTAGTCCAAGAGCATGGGCTATAACAGGAACAACAAAAGAGTGTAAATATTCTAAATCAAACAAGGAACAAACAAGTGTACTGAACAAACTGATAGTACCTCAAATGCTCTCTAGCCCCACTAGAACTACTGCCTCTACAACATGCAACTGACCATGCCCAGCTCCTCTGCCTCTCTGCTTTTGACCGCCTCCCTACCCATGCCTTGTTTGAGGTCCTTGAGGAACACCCAGAGGTCGGAAACCTCCAGCTTCGTCTCCCCTCTGTGGAGCAGTAGTCTATTGTCCCTACTACTATAACAGCCTGGACGACAACTATAGTTAAGGAGGGCATTAAACCTCTCCACCTCCACCATAATAATCTTTAACTGGGAACTAACTTTGATGGTTCTCGTGACCTAAACAAGTGAAATACCTCAGTCCCAATATTATGAGAAAAGATCATAAACTATAAGGTCAAAAATGAAACTACTGAGGTTGACTCCCCACTGGCTGAAAACTCAAAGTCCCTACTGCCTAAGACCTTATCCTAGAATCCTCCCCTATAAATAACTCTATTGGCTCCCTTATTTTGGTACACCACCTTGTAAGTGCATCCTTGTAACGACAATTTAATTATTATGGACCTCTAGGTAAGTTTATAAGGTGAAGGGAATAACTATGTACTTGAGAGAGGGATGAAGTGACTCCTCTAAGAGTCTCACCCGAGACTCCACATACGGAAAGAAATCTGGAGCATAGTGAAGAAAATCCTTGAACTTGATCCAAATTTCTTGTACTAAAAAACTACTCTATTGGTGGGAGAGTATCTCATGTCGCGTCTTAGACATCATGGTCTATGAAAGGAATTATTCTCAGAACTTCTTCTCAAAATCGACCACGTAATATCAACCTCATTCCAATCCCACACATACAATTTCCACCACTGATGTGTAGCTTCCATCATCTAATAACTACCAATGTAACCCAGTCCTCCATTAGAGCCTAGATCAGGCTGAAGGTGATCTTGAGAACATTGATACATCTCTCTGTCTCCATCTCTGAGACACTTCCCTTGTACTTTCCCAGAGTTTACCTCTTAAAATAATTAAGCGTCTCCTACCACTGATTGTCATCCTCTTCTAGATCAACCCTCCACTGATCTTCCGTATTGGCCTGCTAGGACTGCAGTACCTGATCCACTCGTGAACAATGACTGAGTGCCATAGATGAATGGTAAACAAGGAACTCTTAATCCTGAGTAGTATGTAATTTATTTAGGATTCATTTTTACTCATTTTTTATTTTAACTTACCAAAAATGACAAAAATAATCATGAACACAAGTCATTATGATGCATGTGCCATTCCTATGGTTTCTACCCTTTAACGGTGTATCATCAATTAGTTGTTCAGTAAGCTTAAAGCCCTTTATTTGGATCATGGGGGGGGGGGGGGGGTGGTGGATAAAATCCCATGTACTATCCGGTATTCCTTGGACTTTGTTTCATACCAAGATCACCTAAAACTTTTTCCCTACCAATCCATGAAATCCTTAATGTACCTAACTCCAAACACCGTCTTATCTCTCAACCATCACCATTGATACCATTATTTCATGAACCCCTCACTCCAAAGATGCCCCTCTAATCACATAGTGCTCAAAAAAGGTGGGGTTACTATACAAATAAAAATGAAAAAAATGTATATATATATGTACCAAAAACTCAGCCCAACCCATTGGTTTTCAAAACAATAACCAGCCCACACTAAAACTGCCCTTGCTACTAACCGTACATGCACGTATTTCCATGAATGATGGTCACTTCTATATGTTGAAAAATGAATGCCGCTTCACAACAATCCACAACATGAAACATATCCCTAACAAATTCATTTAATCAATTGTCATTATACATTATCAATTATTTTATTTATTTATTCCATTCCTACCTGGGAAAACTATAGAACATAGTACACCATATGTAACATCATAACCCATACACACTTCACAAAGTCCCTGGAAACTATGGGAGATAGGCTGATGCATGGTAGCACTATAATTCTTGAAAATTATCCCTCCTAAACTAACCTTATTACCCCACTTCACTAAAAGCACCACATCCAGAAAAACAAAAAAAAAATCAACCAGCATGAAATCCCACTGCACACTCCCCTTTCTTGAACACACATACAACTACTTCCACCATAATTCTTCAAAATCATGCCACCCAATCCTTCCTCTCATGAAATAACCCCCCAACACATCTAATCACAACCACACTTGGAATCCCCACTGTATAACAATAACACACCCATCACACCCAGTAATATTAACATAGCACATCCTGAACCTAAATCCCCACTTCTTAACCACTACTCAGATGTAGTTCCACTATATAACAAGTTCATCCATTACACAATCAGTCAAACTTCTATCTTGAGATTCCATTACACCATCCATAACACCCCATACACACAACCACACTCCTAGGCACAACACCACATGACCAGCATGAAACACAAGGTCTACAAAACCATACATAGATACTAGAAATGGAAAAAAAAATATGGTGTATTCATATTTAGCAACCCTTATTCTTTAATTCCACTTTTATAATTTAGGGGTAATCATAAAAAAAATTTGATCCTGGGGAATCTGTATAATAAACCTGGTGTAGGTGGTTTATTAATTTCATAATTTTAGCTATTCAATAAGGGAAAAAATTATTCACAAGTCATATAGGTGGGAAAATATAGGCCACTAACAACCATGATTTTCAGAAGTCATACAACCCTTACAAAACAAAACATTGATCAAGGATAACATATAAAACAAGTGATCATCATCATAATCTTCCCAACCCTTCATTTATTACTTCTTATTATCTTCATTATATTTGGATCCAAATGTATCCACAAGGGGACAAGAGTACACCCATCCCACATGATACACAAATAAAATAGAGACAAAGTAATTTCTACCAGGAACAACAAAAGTTCAATAATTCCTCCATGTTCCCAAAATAGGGGGCCATGAAAGTAGTAATAAAGACTCCAAGGAAAACTGAATACATGGTAACAAAACAGATGTGACTCATCGAGGAAAAATGGTTCTAGGAACCTGAAGTGGCAATATAAGGGTTTAAAGGAAGAGAGGATATCAACTTTAGAAAATCTAGATTCTATGTCAATGAAAGGGTTAAAAAAAGATAGGATATCATCTTTAGAAAAGGTGGATCCTATATCAATAGAAGGGAAAAGGTTCCAATGGCCATTAAAGATGAATCGTGGTCAAGAAAAAATGATTGGATTATTTCAAAGTCCTTGTAGAATTATGATTTTAATGATATAATTATTATACTTTAAAACATATTTTATAAATGCTCAAACAAGGCTTTGAGATCAATTTACATAAAATAAAACATAGGAGAGGTGAAACTGAAAAAATTGGAAATGACTCACCAATGGGTGAGTCACCTAAAGGAGTCACTAATAGTGAGTCACTGACACCTAACTCATTGATGGATGTGCCACCAATGCAAATCCACCAATGGAACTTATCAACAATGGGTTACAAATATGACTCACTGATGCTTAAATCACCAATGCAAAACCTACCGACACATCAACCTACTAATTCCCTGACTCACCGATGCCTCGACCTACTAACACCCTGACTCACCTATTCCCTAACTCATCGACACACTAACCTAACAATGCCTCAACCAACTGGCACCTTGACCTACCGACATCCTGACTCAATAATGCAATGGCTCACCAATGCACCAACCTACCAACAATGTTCCATCAATGCTAAGCTACTAACTCTGAGTAACCAATGCGTTCTACTAACTTGAGCTACCAACATGCGCTACAGACGCCTGACTCACTAATGGAAAAACAAGAAATTTGGAAAACTCTTGAAATGAGCTACCATTGCCTCCCAGAACAACCCAAACACTATATTTTGACAATGTAATAGATAGGGGAGGTCTGATCCATTTCATTATATCATAGTATAAGTAAATAAAATTATTAAAATTTATTAATTAAGTATTGGTATTTTTGTAAGTCATAAATATTTAAATAAAATTATAAGACTAGTTTAATAATTTGAAAGAAAATTTATTTTCATAAAATTTTGACATAAATTAATGTTTTGATGACTTATTATTATAAGATAATTTTATGATAGCTTAGTTAATTTTTAAAAGTGATATAAAATCAGTTATAATTTAAAATTTTTATTTTCTAAGTAAATTATGATTTTAATTTTAAATTGAATTTCTCATATATAGAAAATTATTTTCATAAAATGGAGTTAATTTGTAGATTCTAACCATTGAAAAATGGTTCGGGTGATTTTTTGTGATTTTTAAAAAATACTTGAATTTTTGGGGAACAATAAAATACAGTAATTTACGGTGTTTATAAAATAAAAGTTAGATACACGACTCATTGATTCATGGCTGATGTAAGCACCACCGATTTGAACTAACATGATCTAATTAATATTTTTATTATTAGGAAACAAAATTATTTTTGTCTTGAAAAAAATTATAAACTAATGAATTAAATAATGAAAACAACCCCTTCCTCTACTAAAAATACCACCCATCAACACCTCTTCTCCCCACACCTCTAAAACATTGGTCCTTGTCTGAATTCTTCTCAAATATCCCCCTAAGAACCTTACCTATGTCAAGGATCTTTTTTACTTAATAAAATTCCAAAACCAATCCCTTAAGGATGTTCTCAAGAAAAGGAATCAAGAGGAAAAAACCTTTTTCTTTTAATTTCATTTCAACTTTATTTTATTTTTTTCTCCTCACCTCCCCTCATAGAAGTGGTAAGATAACTCTAGTAAATTATATATAATGGAATGTTTTTATGATAATGAAATAAATCCTCATCATCTCTCTTTCCCCATCATTTTATACTAAAAATGAAAACATCGTCTGTAATGTTTTAATTTATCACATTCAAGGGAAACGATGTTTTCAATTTGCGTTAACATATACAGGGATGATCATTAAATCATTATTATGGTTTAAAAAAAAAATAATATTTGTATTATATATTATACAATGATATGGAATCATTTTTCACACATTATATTAATATATTAAACAAAATAAGTTTTTTATGATTAAAAGAAGACAAGATAAAGCCAAATGATTATCATTAAATATTTTTCTAATGAGACATCATCATGCGAAAAAAATTGATATATAAGGAAAATTTAAACTCACAAACATCATTAATAACATATAAGGATAATTACTCACACTTTATATTACCTTTTCATACGTGTATACAAGTAAACCGATAAAGAAAACCAAGGAATCCAACGCTCCAAAATGATGAAATTGAAACTCTTAACTTATCAAAATGAACCTAAATGAACTTAATAAAATAAATATATAAATTTTTATGGAATTATTAGTTAATGAATATAATTTTATTATACATTACGTTACGATCATGTGAATAACACCTTCAGACTTAAGGTAAGAGAATCTACCAAAACCTCCATTATTACTTCAGGCTATTCTTTCTCTCTTTTCACCCAAATTAAATTATAATTTATTTTTAGGTAGGTATTATAAATTTTGTTTATATATTATAAAATCATGTATAAATATACATTAATCATTATTTTCTAGGTATATACATGTTTTTAAAGGTTCCCTACTCGATTCATCCCAATAAGCTAGCCCGATTGAAGGGAACTTACAGAATTCATACCCATTTCTAGTGTGCTCCATAATATGTTTTAATCCACAATTATTTTTCCTAAAATCACTAATTATATCATGAAAAACTACCTTGTTTTAATTATGGTTTTATACAAAAAATTATTCCTTTTTCATTTTAAATAAATCTTGAATGTTTTCCCTTAAACTGTACTAAAATGTTTTATTTCTAATATTTCTTAAACACTCTTTTCACATTAGTTTGAAATAGCGTATCATGATATATTCCTATATTCCCTTATAAATGTTATTTTATGATTTAAATCCATCCTTTCATGGACACCTCTATGATATTCTCTTTTGATATACCATTTGAAAAAATTATGATACCCAATTCATTCCTTGGGTAACCCTTTTGTTTATGTTTTATTACTTATGTATGATTATTCATATGGAAAACATATTAATGAACATGTTATGATGGGTGTTACCAGATAAAAATCAGATTAATTGGGTAATTTTTAGTCTCTTGAGACGTTATAAGAAACTGTCTTGGTGGTTAGCCTTGGATCGTGCTCCTCTATGTGGAACGATACTCGACTCATGCTAAAGTCACGATTCATATTTCTTCAACATTAATACGAATCCATGATTTTATGATACCATATTATGATTACTTATGTTAAATCATATTCAATTCATTTTAATATCTTTATGATATGTCTTTTAACCCATGTGCTAAGCTTTATTTTAATGTTAATAACCTTACTATGCTTTTTAGATCATCCCGTTATTCATGTTATCCCCAAGTTATTGTATTGAAGATGTAAGGGTTAAATGAAATCTATGATCTCATAATCAATGATAAATAAAGAACTGTTTTATTTAGTCCCATGCTTTCAGTTTTATGTACCTAGTCTTCTGAAACATTAGAATTTATGATCCGTGGTCTCTAATATGATGTTTAAGTATGCTTACAATCATGTAATGATATGTGTTAAAGGATAGGTTATTATATTTCTTGATCCCTTGGGACATCAATATAAATTTAAAACATGTCAAAAAGATTCACATTTGGACATTCAAACACTCAGAACCTCATTGTGATTTCCTAATTAAAAAATGGTCCATCTTCCAATGGAGAAAAATTCAAACTCCCACTAAAATTCTCAACTGTCTGTACATGGGTTCTTACATTTTTATTGTCAAATAACACAGAACATTTCATAACAAGAACAAAGAGTGTTGACAAAATAACATGGTTGAGTATTGATACTGTTATTTTTCATTTTCAATATAAAATAATGATAAAATATATAAACTTATGGGAACTATCTTCAGCACTCAACACTCATTCAAAATTTGAAAGTGGAAACTTAGTGTGTGGAGATCCAGAGTAAGCCGAAGTAGGACAACCATGGAGAGCACTAGGATTGGGAGCATAGATTCAAAGATAATGTTTCTTTCATCGGAGCCAAAAATGGGTAATGAGTGAAAAATTTTTCAAGGAGATTGTGAGATGGTTGAAGGGAGGTTGGCAAGTTGGACTCATGAATGAATCCCTAAAATACCATGCCAAAAATCAACTCAAAAAATCTCTCCTATTTACTAGAAGTCTTGAATTTCTTATACTTTAATATAATTTATTTTAATTTGTTTATTTATATATCATTTTCTCCAAGTGAATATGAACTAAAGCTCTAATTACCCTTTTTTCTATGGCCATTTTTTTTTCATGTTTAGAAGGATGATCTAGGTAATTAATGAATATAATGGGGACGATCCTCTTCAACCATGGTTTGGTTGCATTAAATGGATGTCAGAAGCTTTAACTCCTGGTAAAGATGGCATGGAACTAGTTTTGATTTATTAATAGTGTGTGGATGATTTCAAGAACTTGAATCGCTACAAGGACATCCCCCACTACATGAATGTGTGGTTGGAATATGCTAAAAATTGTGCAGATGCTAGATTCATTTAATGATTTATGGATGAAAATAAAATTGGGAAGTCCCATTTATTGTATTTTATATCATATTCCTTATACATGGAATCAAAGAGTAAAATCAAAATATCTAATGAGATATTTAATTGTGTAATATAAAGGAATGATAACCCTTGAGAAAAATTGGAAACAACCTATATGAGGTTCCATGTGTGCTCTATGAAACGACCAAACATGGAAAATGAGGATTCGGGGGAGGATAAACAATCAATTTGGAACTTTGGGACCATTATTGCATCTAGGAAATATAGTTGGTTTCCTTGTGGTAGTTCTGATCATTCTAGAAAAAAGATGAAGTCAAATAGGTCTCCGAATTTCCCTTTTTTGATTTATTATGAAGCCATTGGGGATGTCAACCAGAACCATCAAGAATATTAGTCATGAACTGGCCTAGCTTATTGGGTTATGATTGGATCTCAAGCTGATATAAATAAGGAAACTAGTGCTCTTCCATCTAGATGGAGAGCAAATAAGAATCCATAGATACATGGTTATACAAAATTGCTCCCAACTTATTTTATTGATGTGTTTGTTGATGACTGCACATAAACTATGAAAATGAATCCTGAGATAGAAAAAGCATTGATGTTGATGTGTCAACAAGTAGATGGAAGTGACCTCAAATGAAGATAGGGTTATTTAGGAAATTCCCATTGCACAAATTCCCTCGAAAAAGCCTACCTAGATGAACTGAAACATATGGACACTAAAAGTGATTCCACAAAAATCAGATGGGGGTAGATTCTACCAACTCATTATCTTCAAGAATCAGATACAAGGTTTAAGGTGGATCCAGTGGGAGGTGCATTGCATGGGAGGTAAAAAAATGCATGAATATTGTCATGTGTTTCTTTTCATTCATATAAAAAGTGTTCTATAAGAGGATCTAAAACCATCTATAGCAGAATTTTGTTATGCATTTTTTTGGTTTTTTTATGAAAATGAGCATCAGACCTTATAATGAATCAAATCATGTGGTTCTTTTTATTAATATAATAAGTTTCATATTGTATGATCTTAACCTGACTATAGAAAAATGTTCTTCTACATTTTCTTTTTTTTTTGTGGAAAATGACCATCATGCCTCATAATGAAAGTTTGGCTGATCAAGGTCCTTTATGCATATTTTCTAGTTAGGCTAGAGGCAGTGAAATAGATAAGATAACATAACAAGGATGGAGATTTGTGTTTTTGGAGATTGTGTGGACCAACTCATTTATATTTTTGGATCAGCTAAAATGCATGATCATGGATCATGTATATGAGATCAACGTGAGAAGTGTGCTTCCTGATCGAGCCCACTTAAATCAGCAAAACACTAGGAACACTTATTACTATGATTAGTATAATCAATTTAATTTTTTAAGTCTTTAATTTATCTATGTTTTATAAATCTATAAGTAAGACAAATTTTTTATTCAAAGATCACTTATTTTGTAATTATTTATTAAAAATATCACTAATTAATCTATGTTTTTAAAAAAATTCAGTTTAGTAAATTTTTAAAATAGGGATAAAATAAAAAAAAATTAACCATGTTTGAAATAAATGTTTCTAAAAAATCATCATTAATTGCTTATTTTATTATAGTGTAGTGATGGTCCATGATTTTGGGGTTGTAATTGGGGATGGATACCCTTACATTATGGATACCATGAATGTTATAGATGGATGAAATTATATCCTTATTTATGTCATAAATTGTTTCTTCCAATTTGAATAGGAATGGTGGTATGGTTTTTGAAAAGGGTTTCTTGGTCCAAGGGGTCTAGTTTTGATAAAACCAATGGATAGAACTCTATTTGAATTTATGAAAGTGAGAAAAATGTTTCGGAATGAAACCATGAACCAACACTTGAAATATAAAAAATGAACCACTCTCGAATTTCTACATTACAACATCCTCATTTTGGACAATGAAAACAAGATCAATAGAAACAAAGAAAAAGTAAACACATGACAAAGAACAATAAAACAGATTAAATGGTTACAACTAATGTCCTAATGCATAACAAAAATGTTACTTTACTTTTATTTAGAGATACAAATGATGATTACAATTATTAGAATATAACAATCACAAGTGATCAACCCTTATTAAATAGGAGTTCCCAATAAGTACTTTAATCTGATGCCACAATTTTATTTTTATTGAATGAGATCCACCCTAACTGATCATCTTAAATAATACTCCATTTGTTCAATTATCTCCATTTCCACTGATTTCTCTCCCAATGAACAGTGATATATTTTAGAGTTCTTGCAATTCCACAGTTTTGTTGCTCTCCTCCAACATGCATTTTTTGATGGCTTTACATCTGCTAACACCTTCTGGTTTAACATCTGATCCACCCAACTTATAGTCATCTGGACATTACTGCTACCATTCCACCTTCCCTTCATGTTTCAAAAATTTATCCTCAAAATTTTAGCCTTTCATTGGTCTAGTTTTGTTATCTTCAAAATGGTTTCCATACTTCAAACATAGCCCAAAAATCTCCCACATGTAAACCATATTTCTAGGCTCCATAACCGAGCCCCCCCCCTTAAACTATAGAAAATAACCATATGTTCTATGAACATCCCTAAACCAATAACATGGTTTCCAACCAGAGCTTTTGGTCATCCTAGTCCGAATGAGGCAGGTCATCATCTCATGATATCCCAAGTAACCACAGTCATCAACATTTTTTTTGGATTCTGATCTCCTTCATTCTTCCATAAGTCATTCTCCCTGTCCACTAACAGCCTCTAGATAAAGTGAAACCTCAAGTGAATGTTCTTTATTTAAGAATGAAAGGTTGGATTCTTGGCTAAGTTATTTTCACATTGTGAATCACAAAAGAGCCTCCCATCACTTTTCCTTCTTCCAAGATCTTCCATCAAACCCTTTAGCCAAATAAACTCTTTTTTTACGTCCATCATAGAAATATACTCAGCTTCTATTATTGAGAGGGTAAAAATTAGCTGAAGTTTTGGACATCCAACCCGTTATGGTTTTATCCATTGTAGACACATATTTGGATGAGCTCTTCCATGAGTCAGAATCTTCCCCAAAGTTTGAATATGCAAATCCTTTCAAAGGATTATCTGTCCATACGCAATGCACTATGCTTCCAAAACCCTTCAAGTACCAAATAATCCATTTCACCACCTCTGATTGATCCATTTTGGGGTTCAACATGTATCTTCAGATGGTTCCCACTCCCAAGTCAATGTTAGGTTGAGTGAAAACCATGATATACATCAACTGTCTAAAAATTGATGTATATGGCATTATAAAACTCATCCCCTACTCTATGGATTGAGAAGAGGAAAAATTCCATTGGACTTAAGTTATATCCCAAAGACACCAATGATTTAAATGAATGCGAAAGTCTTAATCAAACATTGAGGAATGATTTTCCACAGGAACCCGCACAACCATTCAAGAAAGATACCACATCCATGGTAATCTAAATGTTTCATGAATAAAAAATCACATAACATAATAAAATCCCAAAACATGAAAAAAAATACAAGTACAATGTAAGAGAAATAAAGGCACACAGCTAAGTCTCCAAATAGAAAGACATCTACACCAAAGTGGTACCATCCCAGACCAAGATACGAACACTTTCCTGCTTCATCTTCAGCAATAAAACCATGATGCTAAGGATCACCACTAGAGAAGTATGAAACATAACCCTTCCCTATATCTTGGTAGATAACATCTACAAACACACCAAATTTCCCAAGCAGGGGGTGAATATATCACTCAGCAATATTTCCCCAATGACTTCCCATAATACACCACTAAGAAAAGAACATGTTAGCATGTTTTATGTAAAACATAAAAGAGAAGACAAATAGTTTATATCAAAACCATAAGTAATTTCTGTGTAAAACATTAAAGAAATATTCTCAAATAATTTCTTAGTATTTGGGATTATCATTCCAAATCCACACCCATGCACACACATGATGCATGAAACCATGGACCTCCATATATGCATGAGTGGTGAGTCACCATGTCCCCAAGCCATCACATGGTGACCTATTTTCATAGTGGTACTTCCGACCATGATCCACCCCAAGATTATCTTTAATTGATGGTGGTACTTACGACCATTAATCATCCCATGTGAACATGAACATACACCAACAAATTTATTCCAAATTTCCAATAAATCATTTATCTTACCAAAATACCATCTTTCAAAAACCAAACATTTGAAATCACATAAAAAAGGAGGTTTCCAAATAAGTTCCCACAATATATTTTCAACAAGCATGAACATAGTTTAGAAAATATCAATCCAACAAGTTCTAGAATGGTAGAGTGGGAGATAATTGACCTACCTAGATTATATTTTTGCAAAGGATCTTATGAAATTCTATGGATCAACCTATTACTTCCGTACCTCTATCAAAACCCAAGAAGATATCATTACCACAAATCCAAACCCACAGTCCTAATCTTTGCCACCAATCAAGGCTTCCAAGGGAAACAAATCATGGAGATCAAAGAAGAGAAAGGTGGAGTCACTAATCATTGATTCTACAAGAAAATGAAAAAATATTCATTTCCAATAGTGTTTGGTTGTAAAAAATCATTGGAAATATCATAGGGAAACCTTGTAAGTTAAGATGGAGAATAGAATGTCTAATGAGAAATATTACATCACCAGACTGGGTAAAATTGGATGGTCTCAAAAGATTATAGATATTAAAGGGTTTCACACCGTGAAATCCTCACGAGGCCACTTATTCCAATATTTGGGTCACCTCATCTTATTTTTTAAGAGTAATTGATTTAATGATGTGAATGGTTTTCACATCAGGTATGGCCTAGGTGAAACCATTCATGCTATGAAATGTTTCTAAAAATCTTCCCTAAAAAATTCAAGATGTGAAACCATTTCACAACCTGAATGTTTCCTCTAGGAATTTCCCACAACCAAACCTCAACCTATCTTCTTCTTAAACCAATGAACACTTCAGTTAAAAATTACAAAGACTTCAAACATAATAGAACAACCATAATGAAATGGCACACCTCTAAGTCAGGGTGCTAAATTCTCCCCACCATTGGTCTTTTCATCCTCAGCAAGCTAGAAAAAATTATTTCATTTCTCCCATATAAAAGTTTCTCATTCCCATGTTTCCTATTGAACCTAACCATGTTTCCATAATACTCACAACAAGGAAAAAGATCTCCCTTTAAGGGTCTTTTCCTATATCTCCAAAAACCATACCACTTTTTTGATAAAAATATCATCTATATGCAGGGTAACATGATTCCAACTGATCACATTTCAGGGATTTATATGATACTTATTTAGTTGAGAAACATGGAATACATTATGAACAACAATGAATCTCGGTGTTAACGCTAGTTGATACACAACAATGCCAATCTGTTCTATAACTTCGAACAGTCCCACATACCATGTCACTAAAATACATTGTTTACATAAGCGTTGATGTCCAATTTTCAGTGACACCTTCATGAAAACATGGTCACTAACATCAAAAGATAAGGGTCGATAATGATTACTTGTGTATTAATTCTATCTCCTTTGAGCTGTAGCCATCCACTATCAGATCATCTAAATTTTCTTAGTAGTCTCATGAATAAGTATTGGTCCAATCAAAAATGTCTCTCATATTTCCACCCAAAATAGTATGTAGCATACCAAATAGAGTTTTATTATATTCTTTTACATGTTAGAAAGTTAGGAATTTCATCACATAGTCTACGATATTATGTTTTGTACATATCCACAAAAAATGTGCCTTTATCACATTGTAATTTCTCTGAATACTAGGATGAACAACCCATTTTGAATAGTGGTATGCCAAAAAGAGATACCCCTAAAAGGAATGAGTATCTACAATTTGATAATAAATTAATAACATAGAGTTTAGAGCTTCTGTATTATCATAAAAGGTATCCCATCCATTTAGGTTTGAAAAAATGATGATACAATCATAATATACAATTTGAGATTCTTTTACCAACTTTTTCAAGTCATTAACAAGAATTATTAGAAATAAACCTTCATGATAATCATGTACAACACAATATAAATTCATATCAACCATCATTCTCATCAACAACCATTGGTAATGAGCTTCTCGTACTAGTTTGTTGTATGATTTATAACTCAATGCATCTTCTACAGAATTCACTTTATTGGGTGTGTATAAAAAGTAAAAATGAAACATCTGGAGGTACTCCATCTAACTTTGTTATATCATTTTCATGTATCACTGAGAAAATATGTATTTCCAACTCTTATGTCATTGAAAATTATGATCTTTTATCCAAAGATAAAATGCATCCATGTCTTTAAGGAATTCACAACCATAGCTAATTCCAAGTCATATGTAAGATAATTATTCTCATGCCCTGAAAACATCCAGAAACCATAGGCCACCACATGGTCTCGCTATATGGGAACACTAAAAATACCAGATTTAGAATCATAACAATATACTAAATAGTTGTTACCTGGTTTTGAGATGATTATGATGTTTTACTGATGTTATATGAGTCATGAGTTTTAGAAATAATTTCTGACATTCATCATTACATAAGAAAGGAACACATTTCCTTATCATAGTATTCATCAGTAAAAAAAGTATTGAGAAATCCCAAATAATGTGAGGATAAGAGCATTCTAATCCCACAAATCTATGTACCTAAAAAACATTCTTTGGTATCCTCCAATAGACTACTTCTTATACCTTCTCAGGGTCAACTGATACTGATTATTTGGAAATGAAATGACAAGGGAAATCATGTTCATAGATCTAGAAGTCATACTATGAAAACATAGCATATAAATGATGTTCCTCCAATGTACTTGGTACAATTTCCAAGTGCTCCTTATGGCCATTCCTATTTCGAGAGCCTACCAGAATATCATAAACAAATAAAAAAATAATTTGAGATACCTGTAAAAGATAAGATTCATCACAACCATGAAAACTATTGATGTATTCATCATGCCAAAACGCATAAAGAAATTTTAATTATGGATATAATGACTCCAAAAGGATGTGTTCAAAATATCATATATTTTGAATCTATGCTGATGATATCATGTGTGTAGATCAATTTTAGAGGACTACTTGGATCATTTTAATTAATCGAACAAATAAACTTTTCACTGATGTGTGATATCAATTTTGAATCATCATTTGATTCATCTTATGATAATCAACACACAAGTGGAGAGTTCCATATTATTTTTTACAAATGAAACACGTGCAACCCAAGGCGATATACTAGGTTTGATAAAGACTTTAATTTAAAACTCTTCTAGAGGTAATTTTAATTCCCACATTTATGTCAGAGCAATTTTATAAGTCAGTAAAAAATAGGGATCATTACCCAGATTAGTTGGATAGTAAATTAGATTACTCTTTTAGGTGGTAACCCTAAAAAATAGTTTCAAAAAACATCTAGTTATTGATCCACTATTTTTGGAAGAATATCATTCTCTGTTTCATCAGCTAACTCAAGTCCATTACAGATAAATGGATAGAAATGGATTTATCAACTAATACAAAATGCCATCCTCTTTATGCATTTATATCCCAATCCCCCTTGAAAAGGTGAAGGACTCCATCTACGGATGTACACATTACATGTTGTGTGTAGTAGTGGATATGGGAATTAAATCCTACCAGCTAGTCCATACTAAATATTAAATAAAAAACATACATATCTAGGATTGTAAACTCCCATAAAAAATATTATGTATCAATGGTAATGGTACATACTGGGAATTTAAAAGATCCACACTCATGCTTTATAAGGGTTGTTTAATACACATGACTTAAAGAATCATTTCCACATGTAATACCAATTGTTTAATCATAAAAGAAGAAATGAAAAATTTGATGTGCTAGTATCAAACAAGTTATGAATGCGATTTGAGATCCAAATAATGAAACATCACACCATAGAGGGACTTGGTTTCTCACTAAAAAACCAGTAATTCTTTATATAACCATCAATTAGCTATCATAGGATATATATTTATTCCCTACTGAGGTGTTGATTGAACAACTGAGGTGTTCCTAGAAACATCTTGGTTTCACTATGTATGTGGATGAAAATTAGTCTAATGGGATTGTTCTCTCTGAGCATATGAAAGTTTAGGATAGGTTGAGACCATTACACCTATTGATCTCACAATATTATCATAATACTTCTTGAGAATCACTTTCTTTCTACAAAAATTCAAATTTATTACTTCTTTAGTACGTTATTTCTTTCTATGTATTAATGCACCACACTGAAAATGACATAGTTTAAACTCTGATATTTTAGAAAAATTAATTATTATGTAGTATGAAATTGAGGTGTGCTTCCTACATGAGATCAGACATCCCTATTTATCTTATTTACAACACTAGATTTGAAACTGTTCCCTATGGGAAAAAATATATTACCTCCCGCAAGATTCCCAACAAGATCCACTTTTTCCACTCTTTCCCTTTTCACCATCTCTGTATAATCTGTAATTCAGAGAACATAAATATTGGATCGAATCTCTGGTTTCAATCCCAAATCAATGATATGTGCCTTCTAGGATGAACTCAAAACTATATCCTGGGAGAAGAAAACTAAGAACATAAACTTAGTTCCATAATATTTCATGGTGAGTTTTTCTTACTTCATGCAAAAGAACATTGTTGCTCTTTCTATTTTTAATGTGTGGGGATATAATTGTTTTTGCAACAATTCCTAAAAATCCTCGGACATAAGTCCTTGACTAGATTTAACTGGGACTTCTAAATCCCACCTTTTTCTTGCAATAACATTCAATATATATGTTTCCAATTTAATCTTCAACTCTGCCGTTGTACCAAGAAAATTAAAGATTCAATTTTTTTGATTGATCCACACCTCTACTTTTTCAGGTTCAGAATCCCCTCAATATATAGGCAGATTCTAATTCTTAAACTACACAGAATGATCCAGTTTCCTCAGTTTATCATTTAAATTTTCTCTTTCAAAATATTGAAATGATTTCACAATAAACTATACTAGTCATTGTTCACCTATGGCTCAGGTGAAACCACATTTTCTATATCTTCTTCCTATTTATTTCTATAACATCTTCATAGATCCATTTATAAAAAAAATAACATACCATTTAGAGCAATTATTTATAATAACTTAAGGCTTGAATAAATTAACAAACCTAATAAAAAATTATCATCACTATGTGAAACAACTATTGAATACATCATTTCAAGAATAACCAATTTTATCAATTTTCTAAAATAATTTGAACAATAGATGAACAATGTAGTACTAGTGGGAAGTATTTATACTAATTCATGATATGAAACACTCATCAAATAAACCCATGAAGATGACACAAGAACATTATTAGAAGTGTCTTAAAACACTTTTATACCTAGATTCCCTGGTAACTTGAATTTCAAAATAACAATGTTAGCTAAATATTTTTAAGCAATACATTTCATGTTATGACAATATTATATCCTTTCCACCATCCCAATTTAATGACTGAAAAAACTGATACCATTTCCAACACTCTAACTACCCTCATTGTCTTGAGAAGAGGAAAAGTTATACTTGATTTAGGTAACATCCCTATGATACCAAAGGGTGACAATAAATGAAATTGGATTAATAGAATTTCAAGGGATGATTTTCCTTAAAAACCCACACATCCTATTAAGAAATATTCCACATAAAAAAAACTAAATGATGAATGAAGAAGAAATCAAATAACTCAATAAAATCCCAATACATGAAAAAAATCAAATTACAATGGGAATGAAATAAAGGTACAAGGATAAGACTCTAAATTGAAATAAATTTACACCAAATTGGCACCTTCCTAGACCAAGATACATACACTTCCAAGATCCAACATCATATAAAACCATGATGTCAAGGATCACCACTAGATATATATGAAACATGAACCTTTTCTATATCTTGGTAGATGTAATCTACAAGAACACCTGAGTACCAAAATAGGGGTTGAGTTTATCAATCAATAGGTTTTCCCCAATGAATTTACAAAACATTTCACTAGGAGAGGAACAAGTTATCAAATTTTATATAAAGTAGGAAAATACAGGATAAAAAATTTAAATAAAAACCATAAGAAACATTCATGGAAAATATTAAATAAATCATTTCAATCAATTTCTTTGTTTTTGGTATAAACGTTCTAATTCCACACCCACACACACACACGATGCATGCATCAATGAAAATACCTATACTCATGAGTGGTGAGTCCTCTTGTCACCATGCCATCACTTGGTGACCCAATTTGATGATGGTAATTCTAATCGTGATCCGTCCCAAGTTTATCAGTAATTGGAGGTGGTACATCCTAAAATTACCCATCCAATATGAACATGAACACACACTAACAGCATGGTTCCAAATTTCCAATCAAAAAATTATTTAACCAACATTTAATCTTTCAAAACCCACCCTTCTGAAATCACATCAAACCATAATTTTCCATAGAAATTTCCCCAAGATATTTCCAACAAGCATAACATAGTTTAGGAATGTTCCATCTAACAAGTTATAGACTGGTAGAGTGGGAGAGAAGCCACATACCTTGATTATATTTCCAGAAAGGATATTCGACAATTATACTAATCAAAACTTCCTTTTATTACTCTATCAAAATGCAGGAAGATATCATTAACATAAATCCAAACCCATAGATTTAGTCCTACCCACCAATCTTGGGTAACAGGAGATAAATAACAAGGATATCCAACATGATAAAGGAGGAGACCCTAACATTTTATTCCATAAAAAAACCATTAAATATTTTTTGAAAATATGGTTCAGACATCAAAAATCATCATAAATTTCCTAGGGAAGCATTGAAAATCAAGAGGGATAAGATAATGCTGAATGAGAAATATTACACCTATTTCCTAGGTAAAGTTGGTCGTGCCCGATATATTTCTGATGTGAAGGGGTTTCACATCATAAATTCCTAAAGAGGCCACTTAATTTTTTTCTACCACATGTTATTTTTCAAGGGTAATTGATCTCAAGACCAGAATGGTTTTGATGCAATTTATAGAATAATAAAAACCATTCACAGTTTGAAATGTTTCACAACATATGCCCTGAAAATTCACAACTTGAAACCCTTTCATGAAATGAATGTTTCCTACTGAAATCTCCAGTATTCGGACCTGCAAATATCCTCCACTTATACAACTTAACACTTCCAATTAAACATTCGAGCAACTTTAAACATAATGAAAAATCTTAAAGAGATGACGTACCTCAAACCAAGGGTGCTACATGTACTTTTTCCATGTAATCAACTTATGCAACTATTCAAGTTGTATTCCCCTTACTTCTCTTGGAATATGTGGATAGTGGTGTTTTCATAGATTTCGCTTCACTCATTCGAAATAATTCGTCCTCTTTTTATATTTAATCTCCCGAGTCAGGTATATTGTTCTATAACTTTGGTCTCATACAAATAACATCCCCAAAATATGTTTTTCGAGCCAAGGTACTTTATCTTAATGCTTCTAATAACTCATTACTTCTACTCATTGATCCTTTATTTCACCTAACCCACTATAATTGGGTCACCCACATAATTTATAGGTATGATTAAACTCTAATCATCAAACACATTTTAGTAACTAGAATGAACTTCATTGAATCATATGAATATTTATTCAAACATTAAATCATTGAAATTCCTATCACAATTTCCTGGTTCTTGATTTAGTCCATAAAGACAACACCTTATATTAAAAAAAATATTATAGTTCTGATGTTTTTGGAAACCCACCAGTTTTTCCATTTATATTTCTTCTTGTAAGTCCCATGTAGAGATTTCATCATCTTGTCAATTTAATATAGATACAGTCTTTCAAAAGAAACCTTGTTTAACACATTTTGGATATTTGTGTGCTTTACTATCAGAGGATAAATCTCAAAGAAATCAAATCCATCAATTTTTTGAAACCCTTCCAACTAGCTCAACCTTTTACTTCTTTATACCATTTATATCCCCCTGTTATTGAAAAGAACACCTGTTTTGAAAGTATTTCATCTAAGAAAGTATTCTCATCAACTCCTATGTTTTAAACATACAAAATGAATTAAGTTCATACCTTATAGATAACTCCCTCTACTTCCAATATTATAAAATCCTTACCTTATCTAGTCATATCGGCTCTCCATCATATATAAGAAGAAAACACTGAAAAGTACTTTCATAAATTTACACTTGATGGCTCTCCATAGTAGACCTCCACAATTTTCTCTATAGTTGAGATCCTTCTAGTACTACATCTTCTAGAGTATGTTCATTTGGTGCTTGAGAATCAACGATCATTGAACTCTCTGTTACTTTAGGCCTTAGAAACATCATTATAATTTTATACCCTTCAGATCCTCTTCCAGGTGGATTGGTGTTTATAGATCTAGCATACATCCAGGATTCCCTGAAATGTTCGTATCTTCCAGGAGCGTATCTGGGTAAACCTCATATTTTTATGATACATGGTTCACATTATATTTTCCAATTTTTTATATTTTTCCATACAATAAAATCTTTTATGATTACATTTCAACTACTAAAAAACATTGGATGAAAATTATCCAAAAGTTAAAACCAAATTCTTCATCACCATAGCCCGTAAAGTAACATTCTTGAGACCTAGCCTCTCACTTCTATAATTCGTGGAATCAATATGAACATAATATAGCATAAAAATCACTCTGAGGTGATTTAAGATGACCTTTCATTTATACTAATAGGATTTCGGTACTTACTACTCAATTGGATACAATAATCTTTGATTTATTAAATGAGAAGTAAAGTTCACAGCTTCGTTCCAAAACACATTGGGGAACATTTTTTTGAATATTCATTCTTTTAAATATCTTTTCCAAAGACATGTTCATTTTTTCCATAACCCCATTGTGTTCGGGGGTCCCTGGCATGATCTTATCAAACAAAATCCCATTCCTCCAATGAAACCATTAGCACCCCTACTTATATACTCACCACCATTGTCATTCCATAAGAAAATAAACTTTCTTTCATTCTCCTTTTTCACCATGGCCCTAGATTTGAAAAGTACCAAACACCTCAGACATGTGCCTTAGAAAGTATTCCCACACTTTTTGTGTGTAATCATTGATGAAGGTCACATAAAAAAAGAAACCCAATGAGAGAAAACCACATTCGATCGGCAAAGCATCCATGAGAACCAACTTTGACTTTTTCTAATTTGGTCTATTCTCTACTATTTGGAAGTAAACATTATGATGATTTATGAAGAGACAATCCTCTCACATTCCAAACTATGTGATTTCAGATTTTATCAATCCTTTTCAAGTAATGATCTTCATCCACTTATCATTGAGATTCCCCCAATAATCATGCCACAACTTAATAGAAGTTATTTCTCTGAAATGATTTTCACTTCTCAATCCTACTGTAAGGTATAAAGTTACATCCCAAAATCCTCCTGTAACAACCATGGATCTATATGAAATTTTCATGTTCCATCAGGAAACATAGAGGGGAATCCTAAATCATCATGTTTTCCTATAGAAATAAAGTATTTCTAGAGGTGTAGAATATGATACAAATCCATCAACTCCATCTTGACTCCATTGCTTGTCCACATTGAATCATCTATTTTCCCCAAAATCTTTAGAACTTTGTGTTCTAGAAGATAAACCTTTCTAATTATTATAAAAGTATTATTCACCATACTCCCCATCTAGTAAGTTGAGTGGAATGAATCTCAAGATTCTATAACCCAATACCCTAATAATGTAGTGATATATAACCATAAACTATTCATATATTCCAATAAAGTGTTTGTAGACCCACTTACATAAGTTTAATTTTCATAATTATCCCTTCTCTCACTAAAATATTTCTTCAGGTGGCCTTTTATCCCACAATGAAAACAAAATGGAGCACCATCTACTAAACTACTCCTACCACGACTCTTCTAGACTTTTCATTTCCAATGAATTTTCTATATTGTGGATATTGTTTTTTTATTCCATGTTATAAATGTTTCCATAATATGTGTGGATATTAATTTAATGAATCTAATCATTCAAGATCAGTTCATGAACATCAGTAAATGAAAATTCATCATTTCCACTATAATTACTTACAACGGTCACCATTACATTCTATGATTCTGAGAGAGAATATAGTAACGAAAATTCCATAAAAATGGATTTATGATGGTCATATTAATTGAATCCAAATGACTTTAAAATGCATTGAATTATTTGATATTATTAGCTAAAAACCATCATTTTTATATTCTCATGTTGAAAAGAATCATTATCAAGAAGTACTTATTTATTGTAATGAGATTCTCATACATGTTAGATAAGGTATTCATAATTTTTTATTATGTTTTACCTTCCTGGATTTTGTACAACATGTTTCTAGGAAAGTTATAATCACCTCAATTTGAGTGATTTCTTATTGACACTCCTCATTACTCAATTTTCATTACTTCTAGTTGAGCTCTAGTTAATGTTCCACGAACCAGCCCAAGATGTCCATTCATTAGACGCATGAGTTGGCTTGAAATAGGACTCGAGGAAAATTCGTTGTCTCTATAAGATGGAAAAAAGTGTCATGGAATCGAATAAATATAATGGGAAAAATTTCTCCCTAAAATCAAGTAAAAGAAGCCGCATAAAACTAATGAAAAAACTGGTATGACTCATCTATATCTCATACATCCATTCCGAGTCAGATATGCAGAAATTCACTCTAAATAAGAAATTAAATGTAAAAAAATAGTCTCTATACTCACCCTAGTATCCCTCCTCTAAATATGAAATGACTAAAAGACACCTCTAGATAAATTTTCATTGACCAATACTATATATCACGACCCTCCATTCATATCAAGAGGTAAACGCGTAATTTTAAGAAGAAAAAGATAAAACCCAAAATAAAAGCTGACATACCTCAATCTATCAACACTCTAAGTAGTGTCCAAATACACAATAAAATCCAAAAATTAAAAATGATAGATAGGAGTTTGAGAAAGCTCAATAGGAATGGAAAATAGAAACCACACCTAAGGTATAATATTTAAAATATAGATCCATTTAGTGTTAGTTAGTACAATATTATTTAAATATATGTTTTTAGTTCAAAACATATAATCCAAAAAAATTACAAAACCATTTTAGAAACTTTCCTTTTATTTTATTTAAATGAAAAAAATAACATAGAAAACATTTAATGGACCCACACCCCATTTGATTCATATTTGAAAGGTTTAATTAAAACAATTTAAAAATGGATAAAAAATAACTAACACACACAACATGAATATGAATAGAAAAATAAAAATCCACCATGTTGTAGGACCCCAGAGAACCCTAAGAGTATAGGGGTGAATGAGGGTTTCAAATATTTCTTTTAAAACAACATATCTTGTTCCCTTATTGGTAGGAACTTGTTAAACATATCTCATGGAATCTTATAAAGATTAAATAATCAAATGTAGAGAGATAACACATCAATTTTAGTTGGTTCACCACTAAGGGATAGTAAAATGAGTATACACAGAAAATGTTTCAGTTATACCAAAATCCAATAATATTCAATACTTGTTGAATATAGAAGTTCAAACACTATCACTCTATGTTAGGCACATCTCCTTTGTAAGATTTTAAGGATTGAACATTTCCTTACTTGTAACAATTGCATTTACTCCCCCTAGCTCAATGATTGTGGCGATGTCTTAATCTATTTGATTACATGATAGTCACCTCATTATATTGACATTTAAGTCTTTTTCCTGGACTAGCACAAGACTCTACTTGCATCAATGTCCCGATTTTATGCGCATTAAAGAATTATTCACTTAAAACATATGTTCAACACTACTATTCAAAAATCTCTCAACCTTCTTGAAACCTCCATTACGTTTCAAATAAAATCCAACATTAAAAAACACACACACATTCACAATGTTCCCAACCTTCTCAAAGCTTACAACCTTCATGGAACAAACAACCTTCACAAAGACAACTGCCTTCACAGAACAAGATTTATTCATGAATCTCACTACCTTCATAGAACCAAATTCCTTCATGAAGCTTAGTGACTTCATAGAATTCTAAGTCTTAGTGAAACTCATAACTTTTTTGAGAAACTCCCACAACTAAAAATATTTGTCATCTATTAAGACTTAACCGGTATTTTCATGATGATCATGTTTGCAAAGAATTTATATTCTTGATGATCCAAATCTTACTAAAAAATAAATTATTTAGTTGTTTCTCAAAATATTATTGTTTCAAATGAAGTGGGGATAGCTGCATATTTATAGGCGCAACCTTTTGGGAAGATCCCATGCCTCCAACAAGCTTTTCTAAAACCTCCCAAATTATATTCTCAAATATCCTGTATTATTGAATCAATAGAGAAATTTAAACCATTCACAAAGCTTCTAAAAGTTTTATAGAATCACCATAATACCATCACACATTCTAGGATCTTCAATTAGTCATGTAGAATCACCATCACACCACCACACTTTCATGGAGCTCATTTGTGGTGCTCTATATATTTTTGAACCTCAAACTTCATGAAACCCAATATTTGTGAAACTCATGGCTTTACCATATTTTATATTTGACAATATGAGAAAACAAACTTTCATAAAGCATTATACATTCTCCAGATTTTGAGCCCATAAAATTTTCAAACACTACGAAAATACAACCCCTTCATCCCTATTTCCATCTTCAAATGTAAGATCACTTTTCTTGAAGTCTCTCGGATCATCTAAGTATGGATTGATAAGAAACAAAAAGTAGGCTTTATTTCAATATGTAAATGACATTGGTTATAAAAATACCCCCATTGGGTTTATTTGGTAATTTTTATATAAATTCAATAAATCCCCATCCTCAAACAAGAACTTGATAGATGTGAAATAATTCATGAAACTCTCTAAGTCTATGTGAGCAACAATCAATGTAGAAAATAAGAATGGAAAAAGATAATTTAATGATGCCATTTAATAACAAAAAATTAGGATAAATAATAATCGATACTCGTAGAATTTCACTAATCCCCCCTTTGGAATAAACCCCAAGATCCTTTATTTGTATGTTCAGTGCTTGAAAAAAACTCCCCCCGGATCATATATCCCCCATAAACCTGCATCAAATCCATTAATAGATTAAAAAAAGATAACACAAATGGGGAGAGGGGATAAACCATAACCTCCTCAGGCACTGGGAGGTGGTTTATCAGTCAGTTATTTCTTCATCTACAATAGTTGAGTGTGTTTTATTGTAGTTGCGATATTATCATCTTTAGATGTACTAAGAGACACATTTTCTTATGTCTTTCTCAACCAGCCCATATGTTTGTTTCCAATGAAGAATGATCCACAAATTATGAACATTCTATCAACCTAATATCTAGGCCAATCAGAATCATAAAATGATGATAATTTGTTATATCTTTATACTACAATGTATAATCCAAAACTGAGTGTACAATGAATATAACTCATGATTTGTTTAACTGTTACCAAATGACCATCCATTGGATTACTTTGGAAGCGGCCCAGTATACATGTTGCAAATATGATATTTAGATATCTTTTAGTCAAGTATAATAAGGTTCAAATTATTATCCATTATAGGGTGATATCCATAGATTTCCCTCCAACATGATTCCCATGTTTTTGTCCAACCAAAATTAGTGTTGATATCATTTTGGAGTCATGAAAGTTGAATTTCTTTACAAGCTCTCTTGCAATTTTTTCCTATGAAATGAAGGTATAATAATTCATTTGAACCACTAATATGTTCCACCTATTTTAAATTCAAGATACTTTATATGAGAATAACATGTTCATGGATCCTTATTTACACCATTAAGATACTTATATGAGGTTATGATGAAGTTTCTTCCATAATGGTTTCCTCATATAAATCTTCATCTGAATCATATTATTTGTGTGATCCCTAAATACTTTTAAATACTTCCACTATTTCAGCATCTGAAACTATCCATTTCTCACTAATCATGATACCTCATGATATGATAACTCATATACTTGTTTTCAAGTGTTATTAACATTCATTCCAATATGAAGATACTAAATGTGATAAGAAACGTTTATGGACAATAAACCTAAAACTCCATTTACAATGAAATTATTTTCATGTAATTTCTAGAATATTTAGGTTTCATAAAAATTGAAATAATTATTTTGGAAGCTTCTTCATCATTCTTAATTTGTCTCCCACTCAAGGTGAACACTTCTCTTCATCTTCATAATGGTGTATATCATCAAGAATGTATTTCTAGAAATTTTTGTATGTAGAATACACCATAATGGATCATCAACTTATGACTATCCACATTGGTTGACATTGACAACATCAGAAAGGATAATCTTCTCGAACACTTATTCTCCAAGATACCATAAATAAGATCAAGCCGTGATGGTAACCTTTTCATCCTAGCTTTCAAAAATAGAACACATTTATCTTCATAAAAAATGATCCTCCATCATGTTTTTATATTAATACCAAATCGAGGAATAATTCAACGAGAGTGAATTATTCTTCTTGTCTATAAAAAACAAAATACCTTACTACTTGTTAGGTTATCCCTCTGAGAACATTCTCCACCTTTAAATTCCATAAATTAAAAGAAAAAATAAAATAAAATAATATTAAGGGAATATGTTGGATCCTTCTAGCTTCATCAATACGAACAATACATTTGTGATGATCTTCTCAACCAAGTATCTCCATTGTCTCCAATATTCATGATTGAACATATGAACTAATGTTCTGATTTATATTTTGGCAGAATTGATCTCTTAAAAATATATTCTTCTTTATGTGGATAATATTTCTTCTTAGTTACCTTCATGGATGATATATTTACTCAAATTAAGGACTTATTAATGTTTTGGTAGTAAGGTTAGATGACCTTTTGTAATGTTACCTGATTTCTTGCACCCATCATACATAAATGAATTAACAAATGAGTTTTATTTTGTTTGAAAACACTCATGAATGTTTTCTTTATCAAGTGAAATATTTTCTTTTTTCCTTTTTCACCAGCCTTAGCTTGTGAATATTTATGTTTCCTCATTATTTCCAAATCTCATTTCCAAATAAAGAATATGTCATTAGGAACTATTGCAGAATGTTTGGATCTTCCATAAAGTTTCTTCTGAGTGTCATACCTCTTAGTAGTTCTTTTTGATGCAATAACATTAAACATCATGGATTTATAATCTAGAGTCTTCTCAGCTTCCTTACTTGATATATTCTTTGGAGAATTTGTGTTAACAATATTCTTATAATTTCTTCCCAATGTATCTTCTTCATACTTAGCTAGATTATGTGGTCTTATTTTCTTATGAAATTTGAATGCATGTAGAGATAAGCATGTACCAACCTTGTGACCACTAAAATTGCATATATTATAAATGTTATCAATTTTCAAAAACCTGTTTTCACTATAAATTTTTTGGACTTGTGTATTTTTCTTCTTCTTTTTTGGAATACCCCCTTGAAATTGACTTCCTTTGTTCTTTTTAATTTAGAATATTATACCAATAATCCATGAAAAATTCCAAAATCTGTTGCAACATCGACATTAACCAACAAACCATGATCTCTTTATATCTCTAGTATAATGTTTTTTAGATATCCTTCATGACTTTTTCTAATATTTGTTGGAAAACAGATTCCATACTCTTATTCCTATCTACCCTAGCTAGGGTGGTAGGTTTATTATCTCCTTTCTTTATCCATACTTGTTCCTTATTTGTCACACAACGTACACTATTCATGATAATTGGTTTAGACTCATTAATACAAGTTGGTATGGATGGCACCTATTTCTTCTTAGCATCTTGAGATAGATCATCAAGACATGTCATGATATTCTTAACACATGATGGAGTTATTTCATATTTAGAATACTCAAGTGAACATTGAGTAGTTAAAACAACTATTTCCTTCTTTTGTGAAGTCTCAATATATTTCATTTAAATATTGGATAACCAAGATTCCAAATATATAAATTTCATATTAAGGATTATTTTTTGTTCTTAAATCATTATAATATTTTCTTAATATGCCTTATCTATTAAAAAAACATCATATTCATGTAGTATAAATTTATTTTGAATCAAAGTGTCAAGTACCATGATCTTCTTGGATATTTATACCTATTGTAAACCCTTGAAATGAGTGATACTTTTAAGTTTCTCATTTATGTGTCTGGATATTATTTTCAAGAGTATTTTTGAATCCCTCTTCTCTACAACTTATTTTAGGTATTTTGTGGAAATTATTTCATATTCCTTCTCTGTTTATTTAAAGGTTACAAACTGTATGTAGAGCTTTAAAAATTCAATAATTTTCCCTTGCAAGGACTTTTCCAAAACATCATATTCTCCATCCAATTGGGAGATATATACTTTCATAAATTGAAATATTATAAAAACTATGGAGGTGATTTATTTAAAAATATGATACAAAAAATTATTAATCTACCAATTGAAAATTCATGTGAAGTTTTGGATTGGTACTCATCTCCCGTTGTGCTAGGATACTTATTTTAAGTACAATTTTCAAAGGTGAAAACACATACCTCATGATAAATTGAATATATTGAGTTACATGAGGTAGAAATGTTTTCCTTATATTTGGTGGAAACCTAAGCCACCTATTCATTACATTCCAATCCTATTATATCTTAATTATAAAAAAGGCATGGAGAACCAGATACTACCTCTTATTTAGATAAGAGGGACTTATTCAACTTTCTATCATCATTATTTTTCTTGTTCATTGTGGTCTTGGTGGATATGGAATTATTCCATGAGATAACATAATTCACATTAAAACTTAACTTCATTATTGAATCACGAAATAAACTAAAATCTTCAAAAGTGAATAGATTCATTTTAGGGAATCAAGCATAGGTGAGCCTTGTCTCTAATACCACATATAGGACCTCAAAGTAGCTTGATAGAGGATGGCTGAATCAGAGTGTAATCTATTTATTTTAAAATAATGGATCATGTTCCCATTTACATAGGAACTTGTTAATCCTATTGGAAAGAATAGTAATGTAATTAAACATTCCCATGAAAAGAGAAAACACAAATGGTTAACTTGGTTCTCCACTAAGTCGTAGTACAACGATCATACACCAATAGTGTATCGATTGTATCAAAATACACTAATATTAACTAGTAGTGGAATATATTAGTTAATATATAGTAATTATTTCTAAACACAATTCTATTACAAGATATTAGGGATAGAACTCTGCCTCCCTCAAAACACTTTCGTTGACTCCCCCTAACTCACTACTTTGGGTAATGTCTTAATCAGGTTAACAACTTGATTTTCACCTCATTAGAGTGTCATTTAAGTATTTTACATGAATATAATGAGACTATTCTTTCATAAATGTATTGACTTGATGTTCTTGAAGTTGATTCTCACTTAAACCACATGTTCAACAATACTATTCATGAAACCCTCAGCCTTAACAAAACCTATTTTATGTTTCAAATTAATACCAACCTTCTTGAATGAACACATATTTGTGAAGCTCTTGAGATTCATGAATATTATAGAATTTATGGAACAAACATCCTTCAGGAATCTCATTTCATTCATGGAACAAACTTCCTTAGAGAATCTCACTATCTTCGAAGAAGAAACTGTCTTAATAAATATCACTACCTTAGATGAATATTAAGTCATTGTGAAACTCCTAGTCTTCACAAAACTACCATAACACAAAACAATTGGAATCAATTAATACATAATGAGTATTTTCAGAATTATCAATATCTGATAAGATTCATATTTGATAAACTCCTATCATTCTTGAAATCCGAGAGATTCAATCGTTTCCCAAATTCTTTTCATTTCAAATGAAGTGGGGGTTTCCACCAATTTATTGGCTAAACATTTCTTGAAGTTACCATGCATCCAGAAACAGTTTCCTAATCATCCAAAAGTATATTCTAAAATATCCACTATTCAGGAATCACCAGAGAAATTTAAGCCAATCATTAAGCTTCTTGTAGTTGCGTAAAATCACCATCACAACCTCACACATTCACGAATCTTCTTGTAGTAACTTATAATCACCATTACACCATTAAAAATTCGAGGATATCATTCATGATGATCATTATCTTTGTGAATATCAACCTTCATGAAACCCAATATTCATAAAACTCATTCTGTTACCATAATTGAGATGTGAGAAACATAGAAAACTACCTTTTCACAAAGATTTCTCATTTCTCCTGATTTTGAGACCAAAAATTTGGCAAACACTTGGAATATACACCACATTCAATCCTATTTCCATCATGAACTATATGATAAATTCCATTGAAACTACCTGATCATCCTAGTGTGGATTAACAAAAACACAAACTAGACTCCATTTCTAGGTGTGAAATTCCTTGGTTCCAATAAATTTTATAAATACAACAAGTGAAAAAGAAGAATCCAAGATTAGATGCCACACATATAAAATAAATAAGGGAATATAAATAAATGAGAGGACCCCCCTATGTTAGTCTACCAATCATGGAATAAGGGTCATGGATCTAACCTATGATACTATGGCTAGGTAACCTAAAACACACTTCACTAGCATCTAGCAGAAAGGTCTTGTAACATGTCACTGTATGAAAACCCATATCTTTAAAAAACATTATTTCAATATTTATTACTTAAAATTGCACATAGATTAACCTATAAGATTGTGAGGCCTAGTTTATTTTGGAAATTACGAATTTAAAACGTTAAAAAGATACATGGACACATCAATATTTAAAAACTCTAAAACATGGCCTTTTATTCCATTGACCCTCTAATAATGCATGAGATAACCGAAGGATGTACATATGAAAGTGGTGTACTAAAAAAATGGAATAAACAAATCATAACATAAGGTAAAGTAGTACATGTGATCTAAGAGTCATATCAAAGTAACATATGAGTGGTGAGAATCATAATCTTGAATAATTAGGCATGATATAACCTGATAGTATAAAGGAAACATAACAATATGAAAACAACATAAAACATGACATCATAAGCATAGGTCAATGCTAAATGCTATGAAATAATAAAATATTTATCTTGGAATAACCTCTATACACCATAAATAGAATCTCATGAGATAAAAAATTACCCAATGCATTATAAGTATATATAATTCTGGGCACATTTATCACATTCATATAATGTACATGAAAAAGTGTTCTATATAGATCACATAACAAAATGATTACTTTTTTCAATTTTATCACTATGATTAAGGAGTATGAGTTTAATATATATAATTGAATTTTAAATTAATAATAGGAAAATCTAGGTGAATACCCTTGAGTGGAAATTGGGATGGGTAATCAATACACAAATGTTTGGCATGGAAAATCCATGAATTTTGATAGCATAACAGGGGAATATAAAGGTTACGGGGAGGGTTTAATGATAGTGAAATGGGACTCTAATCACATAGAAATCAATAGGATAGTAAAAGGTATATGTAATAAACTTATCCAAACATGAAAAATTTTAAAATCAAAGGGAATAATATAAATAAGGTTCTTGAATAAAGGGGAGATTGTGAGGATCCCATCCCTTGAATGGGTGCTTCTAAAAAATTGGGAGGAGCATCATAAGAGATTGGTTGAAAATTTGGAGGGATTTAGAGAGGTAAGGGACGAATAAAATAATTATCCAAGGGTTTTGAGTGAATATATATTGGATTTTGGGTGGCTTTATTTAGTAAAATATAGGATAATTATTTATAAATTCTCAAGATTAGGTTTTGGACTCTATGTGGTAATGTAACCCAAACAAAAAACCTTCCAATGGTTTTTACCCATGGTTTCTACCAAATAGAAGTGTATTTAATAATTTTATAATTATAATAACCTGAATACATAAAATAATACCCTAGATTATGTGGATGTGAATCACGTTTGTAAACATTTGATTTTAAAACCTTAAAATATAATATAGATTTAGGTGGTTTCATTAAGGGTTTTTAAAAGTAATAAAATAACATGAAAATAATTATTTTAAATCAGAAACATAATTTTTTTTGTGGATACTCTTTATATTATTTATTTCATTACTTTTGGGATTTTATGATTTCATAATGTATATCATATATTTATAATGTATTTAATTTTTAACCAAATATTTGGTTGTCTAAGAAAATTTTAATGAATTCATCATTGGAAAATTTTAATTTTATGATTTCAAAAAAGAAATTTATTTTGTCAAAATTTTCTCTATAAATTTTATAATTTATACTTTTAATTAAATATTGTACAATCATTTGAAATACTAATTTTTGTGAAAATAACAGTTTTCTAGGACTTATAAAAATTACATTTGACTTAATAAAATTATATTATCATAGAAAAATTTAATAAATATTATTTGATAATAATATTATATTAAAATATAATTTATTTTAAAAAATCATTTAATTCATCAAATATTGTATCTTTATTTAAACTACGTATTTCCCAAAAAATACAATTTATGTTTTATCATATCAAAATATAATTTTCTTCAAACTCATTATATAATTATTTAAAGGTAAAAATAAAAACAAATAAATATAATAATTATTTTATTGAAGGTAAAATATAAAAAATATGTACTTTTAGGGTTTAAAATCATTTCGTTTTATTGAACCAATGAATTATACAAGGGTATGCTATATGATAGTGATATTTTATTAGGGAAATTCAGCAAACATGGTTGGGGCTGTGATTTCGATGAGATTGAACTTCTCCAATAAATAGTATTTCTCTTAATTTTATTTGTTGAATCTAGTCTTGGGTTTTATCAAGGGAAAAGCTCAGTGATTCTATCTCCCTCTGAAGCTCTAATAAATGGGCTTCATAGGGTACAACCCTACTAGTTGAGGCCATCACTTATTCTATATATTTCAATTGGACTTTATCATAACCCTTAATAAAACAATATTAATGGTCACTATACAATGGATATATTATCAATGATTATGATACTGACAATATTTTAAATCTGACATTATATAGCTTATAATGGTCCAAAATAACTGATGTAGTGCATGCATTTTCTAAAACATCGTAACTTAATAAGGAATGTACATAAAAAAAATGGAATTTCATATATTAAAGTTCAAGTCATTACACACTATCTAGTGAGTGGTAAACATAATTTAATTTTATTTCTAGTGTAATGGGTTCCCATATTGTTTAAGCTATCCTAACCTAGAATTAATGTTCCCATGAAAAATTTAAAGAAAGTATGAGAAATCAATCATAATAACCACAGATAAGCATAAACAATTAATAGCAAGAAATACTACCATCACAAACAATTTTAAATTACTCACTGTCACTTCCATATACCTCTTAGGAAACAACTTTTAGTTCATATCTATTACACTATACACAGTATAAAGTATTCTTTGTGGGCCAAAATCTATTTCAAATAATGTTAAATAGGGTTCAAGAGGAGCTCGTGTGCATTCACACACACACATTTGAAAATCTCATAAATATTCCAAACAAGAATTTTAATTTTTTTCAACCAATAGAGAAAACCCCCATTTTCTAGTTGAACTCGTATACACACACACACACACAAACTCACTCACTCTCACTCTCTGTCTAACAGACACACATATTTATCTTATTTCAAAAATTCATATATTCTCATGTGAATTTGTATAAAAAAATATTTTTATGTGTACACATTTATATAAGTAAAATCATCACACACACATATAAATATATATTTTAAAACAAATTGTTTTTTTATTCAAAATATAATTTTGAAATACCTTACCAATACCTGTAATTTCAATGCTCCATTCAAAAATTTATTTCAGAATATTTTCTATAACAATTTACAAACAAAGCCATTTGAAAACCCCTTGGATGAATAAATCCAATTTTTTACTTAAGGCCTAAAAAAAGGAAAAAATATTCTAATCAATTTTTAAAACCAAATGGGGTAAAACCATTTTTAAATATCTCAATTTAATTAAAAATAATTTCTTCAAAAGATTTTAAATACATTAAATTTAAATTAAATTATGAAAACCTTAAAGCATTAAAAAAAATCATTTAACAATAAAAAATAGGGATTATTTGTTAGATAAATATTTTGAAACCTCAAGAAATAAAGGGTTATAAAATTTAAGGTCAAATATGGGTAAACCTACCTAAAAATGATGATGCATGAGCCGAAACATGTCATTTTTCATAGAGGACACCCAAATGGAGAAGAAGGAACCCACATAGACCGTAGACAATAAAGGACCCACAAAAAACTGGCCAAATCTACACCCTACGGTTTTTTAGGAGAGATTAAATGACATGGATGAGAAAAATATAAAGTAAATAGAGAGGAGAAGGAAAAAAGTCCATACCTAGGAGGAATTGACCATGAATCAAGAATTATCCTTAAAGAAACATTGAGTGAGAGATCTTAGATAAAGTGAAGAATGAACACGGAGGAGATTGTCTAGGCGAGAGGTGTGGTCTAGGGGAAGAAAAATAATAGAGGTAGAGGAAAAAAATAATGATAATTAAGTAAAAATTATGGGCTGGTGCACAGTTTAGCCACATATTTTAACAAACCACGAAGAAACCACGCTTCCTATACTATGATCTCAACAAACTTTACACAGTTACTCTTAAGTGTCCTAATGGTTTGATAAAACATTAACAGACTATTCTATATGAATCTATTCATGACATAATTGATATAGATGGTTATCTAATGATTTTAAAAACCATCCTTCCTAACCTTTATCCCCATTAGAATTTCTTAAATTTAATAATTTTCAATTTTAAATTCATCAAATAACATAATGAATCAAAATAATAAGAAATAAAATTAATAAAATTAATTAATAAAACATTGGGGTGCAACAATTCTACCCACTATAAAGCTTTATTCTCATATAAATCCATTAAAAATAATGAAAACATCTAAATGAAAAAATTATAACACCTTATGACAAAGGTATAAGGGATAAAAAATTGTAACCAAACCTGAATAGAAGAGATCATCAATAGTAATTGTTACTCCAGTTCAACAGGGTCAAACCTTGAACAACAATTAACATATCTAAGTGGAATCAACCATCAATGAGTGATATAAATTCTAGAGAAAACTAATATATATAATAAAATATCCACTATTTAAACTTCATTTTAAATATTGGTTCAACAAACACACACAAACTCTATAAGGGATACTATAATAAAAAAACAACACTTCTACTAGACTCTCAAAGAAACTGAAACACATATATCAAACTTTCAAATGCAAAGGTGTAGAAACATCAAAAAATCATGATATATGAAATAACATGGGACATAAAACTGATTCACCATACTAAAATGAGTAAACTAAGTCATAAAATATGGAACAACATCTCTTATGTGACGAAAATAATCATCACTCTCAGGTGATCAATCATCTGAAGGCAACTCATCCCTCTTACCCAAGCACCGTCCTGATATCACCCAATCCCAAACCATCAATGAAACCCCCCCAATTCATTAGACAAAAAAAACCATAGAAAACATGGTCATCATCAAGTAATAATCACTAAAAACATAATTAAAACCCCATATACAATATCATTCAATCACCAAAAACACACCCAAATCAAGGATACCTCAAAGTCTCTTACTAACTATGAATCCAAAAAAAGTAAAAAAATATTACTAATAATAATTACCATAATATAAGATAAAAAAATTCCTACAACTAACCTAGGATGACATGAAACAATAATTTCGTTATTCTTGAAACAATGATCCAAATCCAAGATCAATAAAGAATCTGGACTTACCACAAGATTCCGAGTCTCAATAAGGCCATCTACTAGAGGAACTATGAAAAATAAAGAAAGTAATATCCTGAATATTCTTCCCCAAAACAAATTATCCATATGTTCCCTAATTTATCTTGGAGTAATAATCCCAATAACAAGAAACATGATCTAAACAAGTTTATTTATAAAATTCTCAAACAATATGTTCCATAGAACCGAGGGAAAAATATATAATCAAAAACCAAATAAAAAACGACACACCAAAAATCCCCATTTTCCATAAATTAATAAACTCAACTCGAATGATGTAATTTTTTTAATAAAATGTACATTTAAAAGTTACTTTTTATAAAATAGCCCATTGTATTTCAAAAGAAAACCCCCGTATTTTTTAAATTTTAAACCCATTTTTCAAAATATTCTCTTTCCAAAATTTCAATATACAATTTTTAAATGGAAAACCATATTTTATTTTCAAAATAATATCCCCAAAATTTTCTTTTTAAAATAAATGAAAAACATACAATTTTTAAACATTCTATTATTTTATTTTAGAAAAACTAAGACATTACAAAATTACACATTTTCCTTAATTTTATTATAAAACACACACAATGTAAAACACATCAGAAGTAAAAACCACATGTTAATATTTCACAAGACTTCCTTGAGTTTACCCCAATCATTGGGTATCAGCTAAGGTGGTCTAAATATAGAAACCAAATGTGATGTTGAATCTTTATTGACCAAACCATAGGGTTTGAGGGACTGCTTTCCATCCACACAAAAATTTCTAAGATTTTTCATGATCAAGCGTTTAGTCATATCCTAGTTTCTATGGCCATAAAAACCAACTTCACACCATCAGTATTATTTTTATTTCCACCCTAAAATAAAATCTGAACCCAAAGAATCTAAATCATGGTGATGAGGATAAATAAATGATAAATAATAATCAAATAAATTTTCTAACTCCAAAGTCAAATCCAAACCACCCATAATTACTCAAGAATAATTGTGTTAGGTGGGGATTAAAACCCCATTCATGACCAGCCTCATGAGTCTATACAAACAATTATAACTTGATGCTACCATAAAATAATAAATACTACAATAAATTCTCAAAAAATAACTAAGTTTACCATATAAAATTGAAACTAGATCATATGATATTATTTTTTATAAACCATACCATAATCACCATTTTTCGGATGCCAGAGATATGTAGTTATAGGGACTAAGGGGAGTTCCCGATCCATAGGAGTTTGAAAAAAGTTGTATAACATAATATATATACAATGGTAACAATTTCACCCTAAAAAGAAAGTAAAAAAATAGCAAAAAACTAATGAAAAAATTGAATAGCCCATCTATATCTCAAAAATCCATGACAAATTATATATAAATAAATATACTATAAAGTAGTAATGAAAAGTAAATAAAAAATACATCTACTCACCTAGTATCCATCTCAAACATATGAAAAGATACAAGGCCACATTTATATTACTCTACTGTAGCCACCACTAGATATCACTACCATCCATCCATAGAAAGCAGTAAAATTATAAGTTTATAAAGAAGAAAAGGAAACAAAAAATAAAGATAAACCATCCTTAATCAGTCAATTCTCTCAAGAGTTTCCAAATACTGAATAAAATCCTTAAACTAAAAAAATATAGATAGGTGTGAACGAAATATTAGTAGGAATTCTAAATAGAAACTACCCCACATGTATAAACATTAAATGGAAAATTAGTTCTATTTTAAACTAAATTATTTAAAGATAGTTTTTTAGTTCATAACATATAAGTCTTGGAAAATTCCGAAACCATTTGACAAACATTCTTTTTAATTTATTTAAAATAAAAAAATCACTTAGAAATTCTTTAATGGGTCTACAACCCATTTTATTATTATTTATAAATATCCTTTTAAAATTAAAAAAGGGTTTTAGAAATAACTAACACACACAACATGAATATAATGGGAAATAAAGAAAGGAACCATGTTATATAAACAAAATGCGGAAAAGAATAAACCAACATCCGGTGACAGTCATTTAAAATAAATAATGGAATAAAAAGAATCCATAAGACCCTCTATGTCAATCTACCAATAAATTAATAAGTTTCATAGGCTCTACCCTAGGATTTTTAAGCTTGGTAACCTCAATCGTACATCGCAAGGATCTAGAAAAAATGTCTTTTAACATGAAATTAACATTGTGGGAGGGGGGTAAACATACTTCACTATTATAGCTAGTGGAATGAGATAAAATCCCATACAGGTTATCATTCCCTAGATCAAGGGTTCACATGACCAATGTAAATCATGTTTGAGCAAGAAATTAACACAGCCAATGATAATCATAAACAATGAACAATAAGAAATGTTGTGAGTTGGTTCCCTCAACCCATATCTTTTATGTACTTTGATTAACATTTCATGAATATAGTGTGATATATACATGTGTTTACACTTACCATAATAATGTTGATACTTCTAAATCCACAGTTTATATGATAATTTCCTTAGATTACGTGTCATATCAAATGGTTACAATAGTTCCTAGCTATAATGATAACCTCAAGGTACTATGATTATAATCATAAAAATATATCATATGGTATATGTACATCATAATGACAGGACGTAGATGATTTCTTAATATTAGGTGTTTGGGATCATAATCATTGATACCTCTTCTCATGAAGGTTTCACTTGGTGATATCGAGTAAACGAGATCATGAGTGACAACCCTCCAAAAGGAACACCACATGTTTTAGGTGTCATTGTTTGTTCCTATATACAATTATGGGTATTGGTCTCAGAACATGAGATCATTATTTATGTATACCATTTGATCATGTACTTTGATTCAAGGAAAAACCATGATAGTGATTTCATGGAGAGGTAGCTTGTGTTGGGTGAATCATTGGGGGAATGACATTTTTTGAATCATCAATAGATAATTTTTCACATCCAAGTTGAGGAAGAGGTATCTCATGGGGAGAAGTTAACTAGGATGGTAGTACCTTCATTAAATCCCTAGATAAGATATAATAAAGTAAGTCTATCCAGTAAGTTCGTGAAATATATAATTCAATAAAAGAATAATGACACAAGTGAACATCCTGCTTTATGATATATTTCAGACAAATAGATCACATTACACAGAACATGTTCATAGGACGTAGTTGTAGTCATGAAATATATTATATCCTTAGAGACCGTGATGGGTTTCTAGACTCATCTATTAGTCTATGGTCTAGAATCACTGCTATCGAGATAAGGAACTAAAGGTGAACACATTAAGTGTATCCACATGTTCCACTTATTTAGCTAAATAGAAGTTTAGGATGAATTGGGTGCTATGTATGGGGATGATGAACATTCAACTATGATTGATAAAATTTAAAACTAATTCAATTATATTATTCTTGTTTTGAGTAATTATTATTAAATTTATATCCCAAGGTATTCACATGTTGTTCGATCATAAAAGTGAATATGATTAAATATAAATTTTTGTATAAAAACTGGATGTTCATGGTTAAATTTAATTATTTAAAGAGATTACGAGATGATTTAAAGGTTCTCATTTTATCAGGTAACATTCATAAGTGTTACAAGTGATTGATAAAATATTTGTGAAATTTATGAATTTTTTATTATGTCATAGCTGTGTGAAGAGGTTTAAAATCAAGGTTATTACTTTACAGGGGACAAAGTGAAATTTAGGAAAGTATAACCTAGGTAAAAAATCTCATTTTATACTCTTTGATAGAGGAATCCACAATTTGGACGAATTTAGTATGATAATATATCCAACCCTATCCTATAAATCTATTAGAGATATATTTTGCAGTAAGAATAAGGTCAGATCGATCCCATCTTCTCAATCAAGTCTGTATTCTTCATGTGATCGAAGGGATGTCTTAATGATCTTAGATATCCCATTATATCACTCAATAATCATATATCAATGATCCATGAAATTTTGTTCACATGTGGACGATCTAAAGGATGTATATCTTGGTGTCTTTAAGCCATGGCATGCCGACATTGAGCAAATCAAGTCATTGGTTTCAAATGAACTTGCTACCATTTATTCTCATGTTTTATTTTATTTTTCATGCTTAAATTGAATTTCAGATAATCATTTAATAAAATTAGGAAAGGGGTTTTTTGAATTCATGTTTTTAACAAGAATCCAAACCCCAAAATTTTAAATTGTGTGTTTTGAATGTTTCTACTGCAGCTCATGTTCCTTCGATTGGAATTAGATCAAGTGTGAAATTATTTAAGTCAAAAAATTTAAAATTTCAACTAAATTAACTATTATTAAAAAAATAGGATTTTGATATGGTCCTAATGAAAAAAATGGTGCATCGATCCTAGCTTGTATCACCATGATATGATCAATAAATGATCGATCAATTGTGCATAAAAATTTGAGGTAAATTATAGTTTCATTTTATTACATTACATTAATGGATATAGGTGTTATTTTTTAAGCCAATTAATTATGTGATCACTTTTTTGTTAGCCAAAAGAAGGTTGGGGTAGTTCGTTGGAAATACAAGCATGCCCTATAACGTTAATATTTTTTTGGAAAAAATAAAAATAAGAACACAATGATTCCCTTGGAAGATTGATTTGAAAATAAAAAAAATGGTGTTATGTTCACACCCAAATGGGCATGGATGTATTTTTATTATCATTTATGGGGAAGGAGATATTTTGGTCCCCAAATTATTTGGGGTGGTCCCACCTAGTATATATTATATATTATATATATTATAATATAAATTATATAAATTATATATTATCATATGTTTCATGTGTATATATGATGGGTGTGTGTGTGTGTCTACAATTTAAGAGGACGTCCCACTAGACTTGGGCCAAACATGTATAGTTTAAGTCTGACCAGGCTGACCATTCCCTAGCCCAAAATTAATATCTAGGGATCTGATTTAGGTCCAAATAGACTCAAATAATTATGAAAAAATTTAAAAATTTAAATTTAATTATTTGGGATTTAATAAAATTGATACAGGTGATGTGAGATGTATTGATAATTATTGATAATTATTTTTAATGAAAATTAAATCATTAAAAATACTATGAAGTTAATTTTTAGAAAATTTATTTTTTCTTATACAATATAATTCCATGTTGACTAATTAAGAGTGGAGACCAACCCATGCATGTTTGGTTTATTATTTAATTCATTTAATCATTTAATTAATGGTTTTAAAATGTAATAATAATTTTATTTTTATGATTACCTCATCTTCCCTCCTTATTTAATTTTTATAAGGACATGCGTGTCCACATCCAAGTGAAAAAATTTATTTTATCATATCAAGCTCCCCTCACCTACTTGTGAGTATAAATTTTAATGTTTATAAGAGTTCTTTGGAAAAATTGTTTGAGATGAGATATGGTATTAACCAAACTAGGGAAGTACACAAGATTTATGGGTGATGAAATTTAAGTTAAGTATTGACTTAAGGAATTCACTAGTTTCCCGATTAATCCATTATTCATTCGACAGATTAACCAATAGTTATGGATCATTATCCAATAATTATTTATTTATTTTATCATGTTCATGGTTTATTAATTTTTTAATGTGTATTTAATATGAATGATCAAATAGTATAATGATAATAAACATGTAGTGATAAAATGAAATTTTGTAGTGAATGTTTTCTATTTAAAATCATGGTTTACATTCTGAGTCTGATAACATATAACAATCTTGTTAAATAGAAAAGGATTTAATTTATAGATATTAACTTTCCAATTCCATCAAAGAAAATATTATTTCATTAAATTTCTTTCGTCTCTTGAATTATAGACCTACAATTGTTTGAGGTGATCATCAGCCTTAGTTGAGGGTGCCTCTTAATATCAAGAAGTGATTACAAGAGTGGTGGGTTGAATTAACAAATGTTGGAAGAAAAATAGTATCTATAACTATATTTTTGAAAATTTAGAGGAAAATTGTTATGAAATTAAAAGTAATTCATTACAAAAGTTGATACTCCACTCAACAGATCAAGGAGACAAGATTTACTATATATTACAATTAAAAATCATACCTTAGGATCTCAGAGTAGTGTAGATTCCATAACTTGGGCTATGAAGATATTTTTAAGGATCATTATGACTTGAATTATCAAGAGATTTGTTTTTCTAAATCCAGTAGTTTAGAGCTACTATTATTTGATGAAATATGGGAAAAAATTTAAAATTAATAATTTGAATGTATCTACTAGTAATCAAGATAAAATTACCAAAATTCTAGTGTTTATTTTTTGTTGAAAATTAGAAAGTAATACAACATATACACTATGATTATTACTGGAAAAAGAACATTTCCCCACCGATGAAAACTTATAAGAGTAGTACTAGTCCTTGCGCAAAGTTCGATGATATGGGAAATTATTTGTGTTGGTGTCCCCACTACTTGTTGAGCCACCTCAAGAAGCAAGGGTGAGAAAAAATGATTACATGAGACACATGTATATCACATTTAATGTTTTTATCATATTTATATCATCAATTTACAATGTATTTTGGTTAATTCATAAGGAAATGGATGGTTTCACATGTTGTCTCATCTCTGAGAAGATTGCAAGGAGAAAGTGAAGCCAGATATTAATGGGTGATGATTACACTGAATATGAGTAAATTAAAAGATGCATCATGATATTTCAATATATATCATTATAATATATATTTATCACCCAAATTACTCAAGTTTCATTTATTATTACAAAATGAACTGTATATGGAGATAATTAGTCACTACCTTTTGGGTAAGGTTCCCCATGTTTATAAGAACATAAGGAAAGTTTAATATTTAGTTATAATAGTTAAAAAGTTGAAAGAAAATGTGAAAATGCCAATGGAAAGTGTGATTAAAAAGGCACCTTTTGAACATCCTAAAACTAGAATAGGTTTATAATTATATAGGAGGCTATTTTATTTTCATGACACGAGATAAGTCTATGGATGTTTAAATGAAGTGAACAAAATTGATGAATAAAGTAGTAACATATTCTTCTAAAATATTCATCATTGTATATATTGTTTATTTTTTACTACATGGGTATTAAATACAATTTTTCTATAACATATGTGTATTTAAATATAGTAACTAAGTATGTATAGAAGCGTTAACATAAGTAAGTTGAATTCTATTACTGGCTAAGAAAGGATGATTCCTATGTAATTGGTGATAAGTTAATAACTTCTAATTGCCTAGATTAATGGTTCTAGTTGAACTTTTATAGAGTATAACAAAAAAAACATTTATCTCATTTGTCATTTTAACATAAGGATGAATTATTCCATTTTAGGAATGAATGTTGTTTGTGGTGTCTAATACTCAACTAATATTTCCTTAATGATTGAATCATTGGTAATACAAGATGAATATAAAATGAAATACATAGTTATACCAATATTTGGAAAGATAATTCTTTGTCAAGTAAAAATAAATGGTTTTGTTAAGGATATACCTATTATGGTATTAAGGACCTTTGGAACTAAATAACATAGGTATTATCTATATATTGACATACATAGTATTGAACAAATAAACCTTTAGCAATAAAGGTATTCCACAAATCTTTCTTAATTTTTTCATCTAGTGGGCATAGACTATTTTAAGGTTAAGCTAGTAGTAAATAAACTTCATAAGATTCCTTTATGTGTTATTAAATAATTTAAAATTAAATTACGATATATGAACAGTTAGAAGATATGATTTGAATTAGGCCTATGTGATGAAGAATATCTTGACCATGTTTTTAACAATCCTGGAATGTATAATGGATTTATTCCTAATCTCGCATTTCCATATACAAATAAAAGATATGATGGTAGTTAGGATGATTAAGGATGCGTATTACTTGAAAAAATTGATCAATAAAATGTGTCAGGGAGTAATTACTATATACCAATTTCTTTATATATATTAGATTCATTATGTATGTAAAAGGAGCATTAATGTTGCAACTAATTTTCTTTGTAGAAACTTCCATTATTTTTTGACACTTGTTCCTCAAATAAAAGTGTTATCCCATAACCATATGATACCTATAATGAAAAATGGATATCATATGACTTATAGTATGATATAAATCCATTATTTAATAACAAAAATATTCTAGTGAAATATTTTTGTTAATAACATAAACAAAATGACATCAGGAAATACCCAATATACATCTAATGTAATTATACTAAAGATTTAAAAGGATATGAAAAAATTCCCTTAGATTGAGAAATGATAGAAATGTAATAGACTATTTTCTATAAAATCGTGAAATTATTTATTTTATATATTGGGAGAATGATTTAATTGGGTTTGGTCAATGATACAAATGCACAAATAGTTAGAATAAGAACAACTTCTATAGGATCACATAGAATATAAATGTTTTAGAGATATATACTATATAAGAAGGTTAAAACCATAGTGGTGGTTATATATTCACCACATCCAGTGATACATTATTCATTGAGAATAATTAATCCTAAAAGTAAGTAATAAATGATAATTGGAAAAGATTGAAAAGTTATATTTCAATTTAATAATGGATCCCATGTATCAAGGTACATGTTCTTATTATTTTTAAATGTTTTAAATATTGATATTATAGTGGTATTAAAGAGAAAAAATACATGTGTGGTATAATTATGGTACTAATAATGAATTATTGGTAATATGAAGTCTTCATTCATAAATCCATTATAATTTTACATGATATATCAACTTTTTATTATAATTTAATACATGGAATAGAATGTCAAGACCCCTAATTTAGGATGGTGTATATACAATTAATCCAAATAAAATTAGTGACACCATGAAATTCAAATAAGGGATGAAAGTTATGAAAATTAAATTTTGGATTGATGTATGAAATAAGATCTTAGAATACTCATTTATCATGAAAATTTCCATTTTTCTATAAGAGGTTGGTGGGAGTGCCACATTTTTCAATGAAAAATATTTCTGATAAAATATGGAAAACAACCATTGGTCATATAGTTGGTCGAGAACAGAATGAAAGTATCTCTCAAGATATTGACTAAAATTAGAAACCATTGTTTTAGGGAAAAAGATTCACTTAGGTAGATCTAAATCGATTCATAGACCAAGTCAATGTGTAACACCCTGAAAATACTGAAAGTGTAATTTTTATTCGACATCATGTATGGAATACAACATCAAGAATGTAATGGAATATAATATTCTGAGAATTTATAAAATATTTTATATTTTAAATAAATTTTATATATTTGATAGATTTAAATGCACACAAAATTAATATAAATTTCTTCAAACACAACAATGACTTTTTTTGAAAGCCTATATTCTATAAAAGACAGAGTTTTACCAAAAAAAAATATATTAATAAAATATTTTTATTTAATATAATTGGATATAAAATATATATTAAATTAGAGGTTTTTAATAGTATTAACTAACTGAAGGAAATATATGGTTTACAAAAATATAAAATGAATTCATTGGTTACCAATTAATTAGAAATGAATATAAGAACCAATTGATTATAAAGAGATTATTTTTATAGAAAACTATTTTATTCTCATAAAGAGGTTTTATAATAATAAATTAAAATAATTACAATATGTGAATTATATTAATGAAATATATATGTTATATATTCCATCAAATATTTTTATATTCATCCAACTTATTTTTTAGGCATAAGATGATAAAAAAACTGATATTACACATAAGAAGCTAAATTTTTTACACAGGCACTTTTACCGCCTTTTAATGACGAACCTATTTTAAATCCAATTTTTAGAAATTTTATAAATATTATATCTCAAGATAAACTTAATTTTATTAATAAAAACATCAAAATTATTTTATGGATGATTTTTGGTATTCTTTTGCGAAGTTTTATTTTTTGATGAATTGCGAAAACACATAATTTTAATTAAAAATTAATTTTCATCTCGTTTATTTATAAGGTAAAATTATATATATATATATATATTTTTAAATTTTAAATAGATAAATTTTAAATAATTTAATACCATTTAGTTTATTTTAATAAATATCACTTTGAAATTGGATATAAAACCATAACAAGCATTTGAACATTGTTTACATAAAAAACACGCATTGATATCCAGTTTGTGGGATTAATTTTAGTCTAATTTCTACCAATTATATGATTGAAATTTGGAAAAAATAAATAAAAAATTTTAATCATACTCGTTTATAATTTATAATATTTTCAAATTAGTTTTTCACCAAAAAATTAATGAATGTGATTAACATTAATTACAACAATTAAGAGAAAAATTAGCGTAATAATGGACTAAAACATAAACTCAAGGGACAAAATGACCTGTTAAATTATCCAAAATCGATTTTATGGAAACTTTTATGCTATATCTTATCTTATATTTATTTTTTTCAATTATTTTATCCCATTTTAATGGAAAAAACATCGGTACAAATCCCTTTCCACAAAAAATACAAGAGTGACACTCGTCCTCCACTATAAAAGGCACTCACACCACCCACTTCCTCACACATCTCAGAACACTTTGCATCAATCGATATCATCTCAAATAGATCATAAAAATACTTAAATACACATATAATCCTAATCTTGGCCATAAATCCTTCCAAGTAACCCCTTCAATGAAAACCAAATGGAGTTACCCAAAGAAGAGGTAAGATCTTTCCTAAAGATCTTTAGTTTTATTTCGAATATCTACAGACTAAAATATCCATATTATATGATTATATAACTACTTAATTATCCTAAATATACTTATATTTTTGATGTTATTTTTTTACCTACAATTACACAAACTTACATCTAATGGGTAATAAACTTACCGTTTATGTGTACGGAGAACTATTAATTCATGAAATAATGATATGTTGTAACGCCCCGACACCAGCTACCCAGAGTCGGTGTATTACTTCGTAACATTGGAACGATCACAAAAGATCAAGTCTCGAAAGACCGATTAGTTTAGTAGCCTTGGAAACACTAGATACATTCATAAATGTTACATTACATCATAAAGTGAAAACTAATAACAAAGTCTTTATAGTCCACACTCATATCCTCTTCTGACTATCCCTGCAGGTCATTCATATAATACTTCTTCACATCCTGGAAAATATTAAAACATTGAAAGGGGTGAGCTCAGATGCTCAGTAAGTATAACAATATTGCGGAAGCTTTCATAAATAAACATTAACATTTAAGTCAATTTATAACTAAAACAAAATCCTTTTAAACTTGAACTTCAACATAATATGGAAAAAGTAAAATGAGATAATGCCAATCACTTCTTCACATGGATATTCTACTGGTCAAATAATCACATGCAATATCAATAACCACTTTCATAATGATGGAATGCATAATTCCAGACTATCATAACCACGTAGCCAAGGCCTCGTGCCAAGACCACAAATAAGATTTTCTCAAGGCCTCGTGCCAAGACACTAGTTTGTCTCATGAGACCTGCCGATGCATCGAGGAGCTATAGCGGGATCCACCCGTCACTTATTAATTCCAATGCATTCCTCAAATGAATAGGTTTAAACATATCATAAACCATAACATAATCGTATCACATAAAACATGCATAAAGGAAGCATAACATTTCCACATTTCAATCACAAGATATCAATACATCACATTGATATAATAATAATGCTTTCAAAACCATTTTCAATACCAAAATAAAAGAAAGTTAAAACTTTGTATTTATTTTTCATTAAGAAAATGATGGCTTGTAGAGGAAGCCGAAACTCAAATAATGGTCACGGCGGCGGAGAAGTCGTTGTCGCCGCATAAGTACGGAAATAAAAACATTCCATTTTTTCATTTAGTAAAACGCTTCCTATAAAAAAATATTCCTTTTGAATAAACGTAAAATTCAAAGGGGTTTATACACCGTATAAAAGAAAGTGGTGTATAAAACCAAATATGCCTCAATGAAAGGGGATTGAGACGAAGTCCTTAAAAAGACCATTTTTTTAAATAAAGTACATATATAATGTGTATTCACTATAAGTACACATAAATAAAGTACAAATACAAGATAAGACATAATAATATCATGACATAATTTGAAAGTAGGAGATTAACCCAAATAATGGAAGTTGGGTTAAGAAGTTCCCTTACCTTGCGTCTTGTCCTCACTCGACCGTTCTTTAACATCTAGAATAATAAACTAGAGTTAATTTCTATTTACTTAAGAACCGTTTTCATGTTCATTATTCCTTTTATATCCCTTATTACCATGTGATGAACATTATGTAATTATTAAAGTTTATAAAGGTCATTTTGTCGATCTTAGGTACTTGAGTCAAAAATAAAATTCTTATAATTACATGTTGTTCATGTGGTGATATATCCATTATATCCAGAATTATATTCATGATATAGATATCATATATCTCATATATATCCAGTATATACATACATTTATAATATTCCATAACGTTTAGAGGTAAGAAATAAAATGCACCATTCATGGAGACGGTAAGCCGTACGTACGCATGAATGCTACTTTCATTTCTATTTCGTATTTAATGGAATTAAATCATAATGATATAAATGTATAATATAATTTCAGTATAATATAGCATATAATACCATTTAATACATCCTTTATACATCCCACATATGGTATTACCGATTCAAATCACTTTGAGGGTGCGGTAGTCCGAACTTCCTAAAATGAAAATATCGCATTTACCCATAATGGAAACCAAAAAGGAATGCCATAAATGAAAAATAAAAAATCATAAGGAAAACAAAAACATAATATATATCATATATAAAAATAGTTTCATCATAATGGCCACCATTAGAGGTGTTATATGAGTGTTGAACAATCATCGTTTCGTGAGGCAAAAATTCGCCATCCACAGAAACAGTATGTTCTTTAACCATTAGATGTAGGTGTGTGTAAGTCTAGCTCGAATACTTATTATAACAAAATCCTAGTATATTGAGGATACTGGTGTTGTTACAAAAGAAATTAATAAAAAGTGTTTATGGGGTTGGAGAAGCAAAATAAAACAAAACAACATTAGAGAAGACATTACCTAAAAATCGGGTAACTCTTTTTGATTTGAGCCAAAGGCTTCCTTGGGAAGAATTATTCCCAAAGTGAGGCTTATAGGAGTAATGGAGGGATGTTGGGAGGGTATTTGGGCAGAGTTTGGCCGAGCCAAATGGGTTGAATGTGTGAATGAGGTGGTAGAGGTGGGGGCCTTTTATAAGAGGAGAGGAGGGGCACTCTTGGAAAGTAAGGAAATTTTACATTATTATACAATGATTTTCGGATTCTAAAGGTCCCAGACTTATATAATTCGTGGATAAGGTGATAAGGGTTCGAATCTACCCATCCAATAGTCTTTGGACAAGTGTAAGCCTTGTATTGTACATTATCTTTTCATTTTATTAAAATCGTTAAATAATGAGGTCATCGCTGCATCATAATGATGTCATAAATAATTTAATTTATTTAATGTCTAAAAATTATAAAAAAATACTATTATGTAGGAAATATTTTTATCTTTCCAATGACTATTTATAGTCACAAATATGACTAGTATAACCCCATGTAAAAATTGTTTTAGTAAAACATTTCATGTTTGCGTCATTTTTTACTTTAACATTAAATAAAAGGTATTTATGTCATTTTCCAACTAAAGTGGCTCCATGGGGTCCCCATGTTGACCCATGGATTGTATTGGTCGGCCATGGCACATCCAATGATGGTAGGTCATGTGTCAATCTCATCTCATATTATTAAAACATTATTTTTACATTAAAGTACACTAATTACCTCTAATCACGATTAAGAACTTAAAAGTTACTATTCACCAGAAAATTATTTTAATCTCATTGAACCACATTTTACTTCTTAATGACAACCATGTATGTCGGATTTTTTAAAATAAAGACACAGAAGTGGTAATTTTTCATTTAAACAAAAAATCAGTTATTTAACTACCACTTAGTGGTTTCACTATTCATTAAAAATTGATGTTTTTCAGAACAATTCCAAAATTTCACCCTAAGATATAATTGATATTCCAAATTAAAAAAAGATGTCTATTTTAAAAAATTCCAAACATATAAGTTTCATTAATTAATTTTATAACTAATTCCCGCTGTCACAAAAAATAGCATGTTTTTAAGAAACAATTTATATCAAAAGATTGTGAATTGTTTATGTCCAATTTCAGTGTTAAATTAATTATAATGACCACCATTGGATAAAATGATAAAAATATATTCTAATTATAATTTAAAACCACTAAATAGTATAATTTATCACAATAAATTATTTTTATTAAAAAAGTTGTTTTTAAGTATTTTTCATTATTCATAAAAAATTAAAAGTTCTCAGAAAAATACCAAAAATTCAACATAGGCTAATTTCGATATTCCGAATCCAAAAATGAAGTCCATTTTGAAATATAAAATTTCTAAAATTTTAAAAAGTGGGTATTACTATTCATAACGGCTACTTTGATTAGTTGCGGTGTGTTAGAACTCAAAGTTGCGTACAAGGAAAGCTATTGCATTATTGAATGAGAAGCATATCATAGAAGCTCAGGGTGTTACATTCTCCCCTCTTTCAATAAATTGAATCCTTGAAATTTGAAATTTTTCTTGGAAAATAAAAGGTTAAAATAGAAAATACCTTTGTAGAAAACCCACATCGGAAATAAGGTTAATAAAGATATAACTTTCAAAGAAAGAAAGCTAAGTACAAAGGTCACCCGAGATAGCCCATACTAGGATTCTATGAAAATATGGATATGGAAGAAAAAAAAACCATCAAGGTCTGATGGAGAGTTGTAGAAAACTGGATTATGAAAAAGTTAACAATAAGAAAATCACAAACTTGTGATTGGTTAAACGGTCATTGAATCCCCAGTTGGAAAAGTTAACCGGAAACATTTTTGTTTTAAGTCACCTTTTATAAAGTTAAATAATTTATTTGCGAGATTTACTAAGAACATAAGGGAATATACATACTTTTCATGTAGACTTTCATTCTTTAATAAATTTTTACCAAAAACCCATCTTTCACTCTAAAAGGTAATAGAACTCAAAAATATTCTATTTATCCTAATTTTATAAGGTTCCAAATATTAACACATACCATTTAGATTAGAAAAACTATTTTGTAACAACCAGGGACTTCACGTAGTCCAATGGTAGGCGATTAATCCTAATCGCACTATGGTTGTGGGTTCGATTCCCACAGCTTTGTCCGACGCGATGGGTTGTCACTCAGTCTGCGTGTTGTCCTTTTTATAAATATCCAAAAATAACCTTAACAATAGTATCCAATGTAAAATATAATCCATTCCATCCTTTATAGTTATCCAAAATACTTCTGTCCAACTCACAATACAGATTTTATGAGGAAGGTAAACATAATGAAGCTCCTTTTTTTCCTGCGTAACAACATGTGAACACCTTCATCATGTATTATTTTAAAACACTGCAACATACTTAATTACCATAAATCCTTATTGATTACATTCATGATCCCTTATTCCTTATAGAAAACTAGATATACTTTTTTTATCCAAAAATGTATACAAATCATTAATCAGTTTCAAGGATGTTAAGAATATCCAACATAATTTATCCGAATCAATCATGTCTTATTCCAAAATCACTATCTCGGTATCAGAACCATATTATGGTTTATCTTTCTCTCAACCATATATTTTCCAAAAATTTAACCTACTGTGGAGTCACTTTTCTTGGTTCCACACAATCTCAAGTCCTAGATGAAATAGTACTATAGTACAATCCTTATATACTCCATAATTATTATAACCAGTACATCATTGATACAACACTCAAATTACAAAATTCTTTAATAACAACATAATAACTCTAATCATTCCTCCTCATCTGTGGTAGTATCATAACTTGATTATTATCCAATAACATCATTTGGGGCATACTCTGATGATTTGAACATTGGTTTGTGTAGTGTCCCCACTCCTTGCAGATGAAGCATTGTACATTTGAAACCTTTTTCTTACCCTTGCAGTCACGCACTTGGTGTCCTTTTTCTCAACACTTATAACAAACTCCCATTCCCTTCAGGCAAATTCAAAGGTGTTTCTTCCCACAGTTATCACATATTGTAAAATTCTTCTTTTCCCTCGTCCCTTTATCCATCATTCTCTCTTCCATCCTTTTCTTCTCTTTTATCCCTTCAAATCCATAAGACTCAGAGAATTATCTACTTATCTTATTGACACATGATACTATTTCTTCATATGTTGATAACACATGGGAGAATATTTCCCTTCTAAATGTTGGCTTAATACCATGAAAGATATGATCCTTCTTACTCTTTGGATCATACGTATTGATGGAGTTCACATTCCTTCTACTGGGCGCCATTTCTATACAATGCCATAAACTAGGTTAGTTTATAAATCGTAATACATAATAACAAACTTGAAAACACTTATAATAAATTTAACTATTTATGGATATAATCCAGAATCATAAAAAACGTTTTTTTAGGAAGTATATACTCATTACCCTTCATAGTGGTTTGTAAAGAAAATATGAATTATCCTAAGCATATCCCCCGGGAGTGTCGTAACCAAGAGTGCATCAAGGCCCGTTGTCGTGCACCAGTTCCCATTCATGTCTAGCTCAAAGCGGTGTTTTCGGGTTTTACCCCTAGGTACATCTGTGCCAGATCCGCCTCTACTTGCTCGTATCCAGACAGGGATGTATTGCTCGGAAAACTCACAAAATCTCTATAATACCAAAATTCTAGGATGTTCTTCTATACTAATCTTTAAAGTCTATCTTCGGGCTTTGTTCTCTAATCAGAGTTTATCTAAATCTAGTTTCCAATGTTAGTACTAAACTGCCTCTGATACCAACTGTAACGCCCCGACCCCAGCTACCCGGAGTCGGTGCATTACTTCGTAACATTGGCATGATCACAAAAGATCACGTCTCGAAAGACCGATTAGTTTAGTAGCCTTGGAAACACTAGATAGATTCATAAATGTTACATTACATCATAAAGTGAAAAACTAATAACAAATTCTTCATAGTCCACACACATATCCTCTTCTGACTATCGCTACAGGTTATTCATATAATACTTCTTCACATCCAGGAAAATATTAAAACATTGAAAGGGGTGAGATCAGATGCTCAGTAAGGATAACAATATTGCGGAAGCTCTCATAAATAAACATTAACATTTAAGGCAATGTATAACTAAAACAAAAGCCTTTTAAACTTGAACTTTAACATAATATGGCAAAAGTAAAATGAGATAATGCCATTCACTTCTTCACATGGATATTCTACTGGTCAAATAATCACATGAAATATCAATAACCACTTTCATAATGATGGAATGCATAATGCCAGACTATCATAACCACGAAGCCAAGGCCTCGTGCCAAGACCACAAATAAGATTTTGTCAAGACCTCGTGCCAAGACACTAGTTTGTTTCATGAGACCTTCCGATGCATCGAGGAGCTATAGTGGGCTCCACCCGTCACTTATTAAGTCCAATTCATTCCTCATATGAATAGGTTTAAACATATCATAAACCATAACATAATCGTATCACATAAAACATGCATAAAGAAATCATAAAATTTCCACATTTCAATCACAAGATATCAATACAACACATTGATATAATAAAAACGCTTTCAAAACCATTTTCAATACCAAAATAAAAGAATGTTAAAACATTGTATTTATTTTTCATTAAAAAAAATGATGTCTTGTAGAGGAAGCCGAAACTCAAATAACGGTCACGGCTGCGGAGAAGTCATTATCGCCGCATAAGTACAGAAATAAAAACATTCCCTTTTTGTCGTTTAGTAAAACTCTTCATATAAAAAAGATTCCTTTTGAATAAACGTAAAAGTAAAAGGGGTTTATACACCGTATAAAAGAAAGTTGTGTATAAAACCAAATATGCCTCAATAAAAGGGGATTGAGACGAAGTCCTTAAAAATATCATTTTTTAAATAATGTACATATATAATTTGTATTCACTATAAGTACACATAAATAAAGTACAAATACAAGATAGGACATAATAATATCATGACATAATTTGAAAGTAGGAGATTAACCCAAAGAATGGAAGTTGGGTTAAGAAGTTCCCTTACCTTGCGTCTTGTCCTGACTAGACCATTCTTTAACCTCCTGAATAATAAACTAGAGTTAATTTCTATTTACTTAAGAACCTTTTTCATGTTTAATATTCCTTTTATATCCCTTATTACCATGTTATGAACATTATGTAATTATTAAAGTTTATAACGGTCATTTTGTCGATCTTAGGTACTTGAGTCAAAAATAAAATTCTTATAATTACAAGTTGTTCATGTGGTGATATATCCATTATATCCAGAATTATATTCATGATATAGATATCATATATCTCATATATATCTAGTATATACATGCATTTATATTATTCCATAACGTTTAGAGGTAAGAAATGAAATGCACCATTTATGGAGACGGTAAGCCATACGTACGCATGAATGCTACTTTCATTTCTATTTCATATTTAATGGAATGAAATCATAATTATATAAATTTATAATATAATCCCAGTATAATATAGAATATAATACCATTTACTCCATCCTTTATACATCCCACATATGGTATTAACGATTCAAATCATTTTGAGGGGGTGGTAGTCCGCACTTCCTAAAATAAAAATATCGCGTTTACCCATAATGGAAACCATAAAGGTATGCCCTAAATGAAAAATAAAAAATCATAAGGAAAATAATAATAATATATATCATATATAAAAACAGTGTCATCATAATGGCCACCATTAGAGGTGTTATATGAGTGTTGAACAATCATCGTTTCATGAGGCAAAAATTCTCCATCCACAGAAACAGTATGTTCTTTAACCATTAGATGTAGGTGTGTGTATGTGTAGCTCGAATCATTATTATAACAACATCCTAGTATATTTAGGATACTGGTGTTGTTACAAAAGAAATGAATAAAAAGTGTTTATGGGGTTGGAGAAGCAAAATAAAACAAAACAACATTAGAGAAGACATTACCTAAAAATCGGGTAACTCTTTTTGATTTGAGCCAAAGGCTTCCTTGGGAAGAATTCTGCCCAAAGTGAGACTTCTAGGAGTAAGGGAGGGATGTTTGGAGGGTTGTTGGGCAGAGGTTTGCCGAGCCAAATTTCTTGAAAGTGTGAATGAGGTGGTAGAGGTGGGGTCCTTTTATAAGAGGAGAGGAGGGGCACTCTTGGAAAGTAAGGAAATTTTACATTATTATACAATTCTTTTCGGATTCTAAAGGTACCAAACTTAGATAATTCGTGGCTAATGTGATAAGGGTTCTAAATCTACCCATACAATATCATTTGGACAAGTGTAAGCGTTGGATTGTACATTATCTTTTCATTTTATTAAAATCATTAAATAATGAGGTCATCGCTGCATCATAATGATGTCATAAATAATTTAATTTATTTAATGTCTAAAAATTATAAAACAAATACTATGACGTAGGAAATCTTTTTATATTTTCAATGACTATTTATAGTCAAAAATAGGACTTGTATAACCCCATGTAAAAATTGTTTTAGTAAAACATTTCATGTTTGTGCCATTTTTTACTTTAACATTAAATAAAAGGTATTTATGTCATTTTCCAACTAAAGTGGCTCCATGGGGTCCCCAAGTTGACCCATGGATTTTCTTGGTCGTCCATGGCACATCCAATGAGGGTATGATATGTTTCAAGCTCATCTCATATTATTAAAACATTATTTTTACCTTAAACTACACTAATTACCTCTAATCGCGATTTAGAACTTAAAATTTACTATTCGCCAAAAAATTATTTTAATCTCATTGAACCACATTTTACTTCTTAATGACAACCATGTATGATGGATTTTAAAAAATCAAACACAGAAGTGGTAATATTTCATTTAAACGAAAAATCAGTTATTTAACTACCACTTAGTGGTTTCACTATTCATCAAAAATTGAAGTTTTTCAGAACAATGCCAAAATTTCACCCTAAGATATAATTTATATTCCAAATTAAAAAATGATGTCTATTTTAAATAATTCCAAACATATAAGTTGAATTAAATAATTTTATAATTAATTCCCACTGTCACAACAAATACTGTGTTTTTAAGAAACAATTTATATCAAAAGATTGGCAATTGTTTATGTCCAATTTCAATGTTAAATTAATTCTAATGACCACCATTGGATAAAATGGTAAAAATATATTCTAATTATACTTTAAAACCACTAAATAGTATAATTTATCACAATAAATTATTTTGATTAAAAAAGTTGTTTTTAAGTATTTTTCACTATTCATAAAAAATTAGAAGTTCTCAGAAAAATACCAAAAATTCAACATAGGCTAAATTCGATATTCCGAATCCAAAAATGAAGTCCATTTTGAAATATAAAATTTCTAAAATTTTAAGAAGTGTGTATTACTATTCATAACGGCTACTTTGATTAGTTGCGGTGTGTTAGAACTCAAAGTTGCGTACAATGCAAGCTATTGCATTATTGAATGAGAAGCGTATCATAGAAGCTCGGGGTGTTACATATGTCGTTCTTACTTTACCACCTATCATGGTGGGAATTATACTAGAAACACTAATTATATATGATATATATTATATTTATAATGTATTTATGCTCATTTAATTTTATGTTATAACATACCTTTATTCTTTACATTTTTTATAAATATGATAACATCATTTGTGGAAGTCTGGACTACCGCCGCTTAAAAGTGATGTGATTCATTATCACGATACATGAAATGTGTAAATGATGGTTTTAATTAAAAAAATGTTACATAATATATATATATATATATTTATTATTCAGGAAATAATAACCTTTTTGTAAAAACAATATATCATTTTCTATATTACCCATTTCACACACTAAAAAGTTACAACGCCGGTCATGGACGTATGGACTACCGCCTCCCCAACATGATGTGATTCCTTTTACATCACATTAATTATATGTATAAAAATATATTATTAAATGAAATGATATTTATGAAATAACTATCATTCTAGAAAGATATAGTGTAACTTACCTTCTTTCGATAATAATAATTAAAAATTGGGAATGTTACTCATGTGTACGTACGACCAACCGTCTCTATGATTATAACGTAAGTTCATTTTTAATAACCATATTTAATTATTGGGTTTAAAAGTATAATATATATTTAAATATTATAATTATTTAATGATTATTATTTTTTAGATGTTATATAATGACCCTTTGACAACAGTTGACCAACTAAAGTTGTTTTTCAAAAACAAACCGAATTTAGTCAAATACCCGATGTAAACTTAATTGTGTAATTAGTTTTATAGAACATGGTAATAAGTAAAAAAATGATAAATAAGAAAAATATTCTCAATAAAGTAAATATTTAACATAAGATTATTATTGAGGAATATAAGACACATGGGACAATTCAGACTCAAGGTAATGGATTCTAGTCTTATATTTCTTTTCATGTGCCACATGAAATTTAAACAACTTACTTATTTTGTGTGGTGTACCTACTAAAAATATTGATATAGTATATCATTAATTATTTAATCTTTATGGAATTTAAAAATTTAATTTAATTTTATTCTTTTATGAGGCTTATGATTCAAATTTTTTAAACCAGTATGGGAAATTTTTTAATTTTTAAATATTATTTTCCTTAAGTAAATTATACTGATATTTCTATTAATTGAGGAATAATTTATTGTTGTTTACCTAATTTTTTATATTTTTTTTAAATTATTCCACTTTTACATGTAATATCATTTTTAATTCACTATTAATGATATTTTGAGTTTTAATTTTAATTATTTCATCTAATGGTATTTTAATTAATAATTACAAAGAATAAAACAATTTTATAACCTAATTTATTTTTATTGGTTTATATTACTTACTCATTGTCATTAATTTTAAAAGATTATATTTTTCATAAATTTTATATATATAATAATTTATTTTCACTTTTTTACATGTATTTACATTTGAAACACATAATATATAAATTTATTGATTTTCACATCAATATTATGGTATTTTCAAGGATTTACTTCACAATATCATTTTTTTCGAGATGGTTTACACTTGAACATTCATCAGAAGAAATTATTATTTCCTTTTTTGATATATCCATTAATTTTATTCTCCCTTGTTTATCCCTGACCCTTTTCAATTAATAGTAACATTTTCCCACTCTTTGGTACTAAGAATTTTTTAAAAAATGTTTTTAGGAAAACCTGACTTCATTTCCCTTTTTAATTAGAGAACCTGTTTTCTTTTAAAAATCCTATTTTCTAAAAAGGTTTTCAAAATATTTTATAGCCATTTAAAATTTTTTTATTAATGAAATTTCTATAATTTTTTTTATTTTTTCAATGTTTTCAGAGGAATCACCTCGTCTATTTCTAAACAAGTAATTTTTCTATCTTTTTCACCATGTGAAATAAATGTTCTTTTTTACATTATATGAAAAGTATGAATTTACCCACTGTAAATTCTTTAATTTTCTATTTTAAATTTTAAATGGTTAATTTTTAAAGAAAATGTTTTTCACTGTTATTTTCAAGGAAAAGTATTTTCCAATTTTTTTTCAAAATAAAAAGGATATTTTCCCCAATAATGTTTTTAAAAAATATTTAATAATATTTCTATTCAGCAATGAAAATAACCCTTTATTTCTACATCACATGAGATATTTTTTATTAATACCATCATTATTCATCCTCTAGATGGTTTATGATTAATTGGTCAAAAGATATTATTCAAATTCACTTCCTAGATTCCTTTGTTAGACCCCTTGGAAAATTCTATTTCCTATTATCATTGAACATTGAATTTCACATAATTATCCATATAATTTGTCATGGATATGTTCATTTCCTAAATCATATACCATTTTTATACACAGTGTCTACTTTAATAAATATTTTATTATCTATGGAAATATTTAAAAATCCATATTCTTTCATCAGTATTGATATTTGATAAGGCATATTGTCTATTAATTATATCTATCACTCGATATGAATAATTTACTATACATAAAGTAATGGTGGGACCCAAACATTATATAGACCCTCGTTGCATTGATATGTTCTCTTCAGAAACATAAATTCTAAGAATTAAATGAGTTTCTACCTATAATTTTAATCTTTCTAGAAGATGGATCTTGATAGTAGATGTTATCATGTTCCTGAGACATGACGTACAATAATTAATTAATAAATTCATTTTGATTTAGTATTTATTATCCCTGAGATTTTTACTATTAAAAATTCTATATATGGATTTCATTCTTGGTTTCTTGTTTAAAAGTTAGGTGTTTTAGTTTCTTTCCTTTCTATATTGATTTTCCATTATGTGGTAAATGAAATAGAATGTTTTTCTATATATTACCTATCAATGTTTTTTATTCACTTCCATATAATTTTATTGATTTCATGGTATGTGTGTTAATTTATTTACTATTCCATATTTATTATTCTCATTGATTCATTATTGCTTCTTCTATACTTTACCCTTACTAAGAATTTTAGAACACCGTTATTTTGATTCCCTTCCAAAAAAATCCAAGAATCATACTATAAAATATATAGAGGGATATACTAGATGGAATAAAGTTATCCTTGAAATACTAAAAATTATCTTTTAATTAGTGTATTAATTTTTAATAGAAGAATCATGTATGTATCTAGTTTACCAAGACAACTAAACTCTTCATTCATTTAGAATTTGATTCCTTTTACTCATTGTAATGGTAGTAGACACAGACACCGATCTCTCTAGAGTTAATTCGTTATAGTTGGATTCAATAAAAGATTAGTAGAAACATTGAATACTAGATTTAGAAAACTAATATTATAGAATATAGCCATATGGTAGAATTTGAGGATAAGTATGAAAGAAAATCCTAGAATTTTTTTAAGGTAGATATTATGTGGTTCTTCATAGAAATACAACCCTATTTGTATAATACAAGTGGATGTGGTTTTGGGATATGTGTTACTGGGGAAAAAATATCCAACAAGGTGTATCAGGCCATACTTACTGTAACATGGTACATGAAAACATTCCTTATTGTGAACCATGATTGGAACTCATGGGGATATGCTAAGGATAATTTACATCTTCGTTACAATGTAATATAAATCATTTTGACAATGAATGAGCAAGATTACACCTATTATATTTTTGATTGAGGATGATGTGTCTTAATTTATATATCCTATGAATGATTATATGTTTTCTACGACTATTTTTACTCATAATATGTTTTTTGGTTTTAGTCAATGGTTGGTACCAGAAGGAGTCATGTTAACATTGAACACAAAGGACAATATAGTGACAATGAGAAACCAAATTAGGTGTTTATAGGAGGGAAATATATCATTTTTATTCATAATTAATGTTCCTAAAATATTATTAACATCATATACCTTAACCAACTCCCGAACACACCATGGAAGAGAATAATAGATATTTCTAAGAGTTCAGGTGGTGGAGACCATAGAGAGAAGAATTTTCAATTTACCTCATGTATGAAATGTGTAAGGAGACACCGATGAAAGTGTCTAAATGTAATGGTAAAATTATTTATGTGTGGGAAATAAAGCAGTAAAATAAATAATTACTGAGGAATAATGAAGAGTGCGATGGAAGGAAATGAAACTCATCACAAGGCATCCTTTATAGTTCATTTCCGCAAGTGTGGGGAACCTGGTCATTACCTAAGTTAATTCCCTATTATAAAAGATAAACTCTAGATAATGGAAGGACCTATATAAAAATTAAAATATAATGAATAATGTTTTGGTTTTGTTTTGGAAACCTTAGTTAAAAGGATATTTAGTGATTTACATTATTTCAAGGATGTCCATCATAAATATTTTAGAAATTATATTAATTTTTTTTTAGAAAAGGAAAAATTATTTGACAGATATAAAATAATAAATTACTAAAATACCATTGGTCTTGAACCCATGACTAAAGGATGACAAGGGTTTCACACCAACCAATGGCGACCAAAATTTCCTGCTTAATATGTAATTGTTTTAGGTTAAACAATTTGATGAATAAATATTAATGTTAAAATAGTAGTGTAAATTTTGAGGTTTTGAGATTAATGTCTTAACCATATTGGATTTGGATAATAGTTAGATACAAATTTAAATACTTTTTACTCTTTTAGGGTCCATATGATCCTTTAAATGGATATTTTATTGTTACAAGAATCAAATTTAATTATCAGATACCTATTTATTGAAGTAAGGGATGAATATGAATGTGATTGAAGCACAAAAAAAGATGGAATTGTACATATGAAACTAAAACATATCAAGTTAGAAAAATTACTTTAATTATTAACCATTAAAGGATTCTATAATCATGAGGAAAAGGATGTAAAAAATATTGTCATAATACCTTAATTGTTTTGAACCAGTGGTCTTCTAAATTTTCAATTATTTTTATCATTGAGGTCCTAAAAATTACATTTATATTTAACTTTTTATTCATTGAGGACCTTAATCACTCCCTGTAAATATTTATTATTTTCCTCAAAGTATGTATCTACACTTTCCAATAATTATATCCCACATAGATACCTTTTTAATTGTTATTCCATGTGACCATTGTACTTCTCATTCCATCTTTTCTAGAAGATTTATTACATAGCCTTCTCATGATGTTGGATTTCAAATAGTGGAAATATCAAACAATATTTCACCAAAATTGAGTATAAATTGTGAGGACATAATTTAATTAAGGTTTGGAGAATGCAACACCACAAAAATTCTAAATGGGTTATTTTTATTCTATTACGTGTATCACATACAACACCAAGACCGCAAGGGAATATAAAATCCCGAGACATTATAATATATTTACTAGTTTAAATAAATTAAATATATTAGATAGTTTACAATTCATGAAACATTAAGTTTGATTTCGTTGGATGCAAGAATGACTTTCTTTGAAAGTATACATTACATGCAAGACAAAGTTTTACTAGATGACAATATATTAATAAATTATTTTTATTTAATATAATAGGATATAAACTAGATGTTAAATTAGAGATTAATAATAGTATTAACTTAATTATCAAAATATATGATTTATAAAAAAATAAAATAAATTCATTGGTTACCAATTAATGAAAAAATAATATAATAACCAATTGAATAAAAAGGGAATGCTTTTATAGAAAACTATTTTCTTTCTCACAAAATGGTTTTGTCATAATAAATAAAATTAAATGAAATTAGTAAATGATATTAATGATATATATATATGTTATATATTCAATAAAATATTTTTTATATTCATCTAAATGATCATATAGACATAGCATGGGAAGAAACCCAATATTACACATATTTTTTTCTTCATAAAGACACTTTTACGACATTTTATTAGATATCATATCTTAAATTAAAATTTTTGAACTTTAATAAATCTAATATTTCATAATAAACTTAATTTTGGAAATGGTAAAATCAAAATTATGTTAGGGTGACTTTTTTGGTTTTCTTCTATAGAGTTTCATTTTTAACGAATAGTGAAAAATATTGAATTTTAATTCAAAACTGATTTTTCATATAATTTATTTATAATTTTAAATTATATTTTTATTGATTTTAAAGTTTAATTAGATAAATTTTATATCATTGAATAAAATTTAGGTCATTTTAATCAATTTCAGTTTGAAAATGTTTATAAAACATGGCATTTTTTGAAATTGTTTACGTTAAAACCCAACTTTGTCATCTCGTATCTTGGGTTAATTTTAAATTAATTTCTTCCACATATGTCATTTTAATTTGAAAAAATGGATTAAATATTATTAATAAATTTTTTATAATTTTTAATATGTTTAACTTTGTTTTTGACCTAAAATAATAGTGAAATGGATTAAAATTAATTACACTGAATAAGGGAAAAATTATCCTAGTAAGGGACTAAATCTTAAACTGAAGGGACAAAATGACCTATAAACTTGTCTAAAATCCATTTTATCGAAATATTTTGACCCTATATCCACTTTTATAGTATTATTTCCATTATTGGTTCTGACTGAAATGGATAAACGTCAATGGAATTCTATTTGAAAAAATTTACAAGAGTACCACTCCTCCTCTACTATAAAAGAGGCACTAAAACCTCTCACTTCCTCACACATCTCAAGAAACTTATGAGGAACCAATATATTCCCAAATAGATCCTAAAAATAGCTTACCAAAAACTAGATTCCTCACCTTGGTAAGAAATATATCCAAGGAATCCCTTTGGTGCAAACCAAAAAGAATTTCCCAAAGAAAAGGTGGCATCGTTCTTCAAGATATTTAGTTCTATTTCTATTATACACCCCATAAAATATCTTCATTCCCTGATTATATGAAAAACATATATCCTAAATGTACATAGATGTTTTTATATTAAGGTTTCTACCTACACTTAAACCCAATTACATATATTGGGAAAAAAGTTACCGTTTATGTCTTTATGAACTACCGCCTCACAAAACGATGATTATTCATTATTCCTGCAATAACTGTCATGGTAAAAATTATAATGCACCCAATTTTTATATATTATATAAATAACATTTAAAATTTATTTATTCTTATGTGATTTTTATGTAGAAAATACCTTTATGGTTTTCATTTTATGTAAATACGATAACACTATTTGTGAAAGTGTGAACTATAGCCTCCTAAAAGCAATGTGATTCCTTCACACAATATATAGAATGATTAAAGTATGGTTTTAATTAAAAAAAAGTGACATAAAAAACATCTATATTATATTTATGAAATAATTAACTTTCCGGAAACATAATATATCATTTTTATTATTACCCTTTTCGCAAACTAAAAAGTTATAACGTTAGTCGTGGACGTGTGGACTACCACCTCCCAACATGATATGATTCCTTTTACATAACAAGAATCAAATGTTTAAGTATATAAGATCAAATAAAATGTTATAATTGATATAATTGTCAATATGGGAATATATAGTGTTACTTATATTTTTTCTATAACGATCATTGAAAAATGGGTATGTTACTCATTCGTACGTATGACCCACCGTCTCTGTGATTGAAAAGTTTGTTCCTTTTTAATAACCATATTTAATGATTGGTTTTAAAATTATAATTGATCTATTAATATTATAACAATTTCATGATTATTATTATTATGTATATGTTATATAATTACCCCTTTGACCATAGTTGACCAACCAAAGTTGTTTTTGACACATAAATTGAATTTGGTCAAAACAACCAATGTAGAAATAATTATTTACGTAGTTGTATACAATATGGTAATAAGTAAAATAAAAGTTATAATAAACATGTAAAATGTTCTTTATAATGTAATTAATTAACGTATGTTTATTATTTAGGGATATAAAGATAGGTGATACATGTCAGACTCAAGGTAAGAGATTTTGGTCTTAATTTTATTTACATGATCCATATGCCATGAACACCACTTAATTCTTTTGTGTGACGTACCTACCACCCCTTTGGATATATTATATAATGCATTATTTTATCTTAATTGTATTTAAAACATTCATTTATTGTTATTCCTTAAGGAGTATTGTGATTCAAAATTTGCAAATTGTTATGGGACACGTGGAATGTTTAAATATTATTCTCATCAATTACAATTTTAATGATATTTAAATGGTATTTCCATTATTTGAGGCACCCATTATTGTTGTGCACCTAATTTCTATTATATGGTGTATACACTACAAATTTTACATGCAATATCATGATTCATTCATTATTCTCGATAATTTGAGTTTTAATTTTAATTATTTAATCAAAGTGGATTTGAATTAAGCATTACCAAGTGGAAAATAATTTTATAACACAATTTCTTTTTTGGGTTATATTACTTCCTCATTTTCATTTATATCATAAGATTTTGTATGTAATAACTTTTAAATATATAATTTGTTATTATCAGTTATTTTATATAGATTTAAATTTTACACACATAATCTATTCATTGATTCATTCTCAAATCAACGTTACAGTATTTTCATGGGTTTACATCACAATCTAATTTTGTACGAGACAGTTTACACTTGAATTTCCATTAAGGGAAATTATTTTATAATTGTTTAATAAATAATTCAATTTTCTTCTCCTATGGTTATTAGTTACCTTTTTTTTATTAAATATACCATTTTTCCAATCTTTGGTAATCAAAATTTATTAGAAAATGTTTTTAAGAAAACCCAACTTCATTCCTCTCTTTGGTCGTAAAACCAGTTTTCTTTTAAAAACCTAGTTTTCTAAAATGGGTTTCAAATTTTTTTCTAGCCATAAAAAATTGAATTATTGAAGGCATTTTTACCCTTTTTTATTTTACCAATTTTTTTAAAGTAATATTCTATTTTACTTTCTGAATAAGTATTTTTTATAACCTTTCTACTATGAAAAAGGAATGTTCTTTTTACCTCATATAAAATGTACATATTTACCCACCTTCATTTTTTAAAAGATTAATTTTCATGTTTAAAAGGTTAATTTTTGAAGAAAATGTTTTTAATAGTGATTTTCAAAGAAAAGTATTTTCATAATGTGTTTCAAAATAAAAAGGATATTTTCCTCAAGAATGTTTTCAAAAGATCAATTTATAATATTTCTATTCATCAAGAAAAACCCTTTTTCTTCAACTCCACTTTTTATATGTTGTATTGATACCACCCTCATTCATCATATAGATGGTTTATGATTAATTAGAGAAAGGATAATATTCACATTCACTTCCTCAATTCCTCTGTTAGTCTCCTTGAAATATTAAATTTCATATGATTATTGAACATTGAATTTCCCTGTATTATCCATATCATTTATCGTGGATATATTAATTTTCTAATCAATATATCAATTTTGCTTATAGTTTTTTACTTTTATAGTTATTTGATTATCTAGTGAAATATTAATTAATCTATATTCTTTGTTCAATACAAATATTTGATAAATAATATTTTCTATTAGTTAAATTGATTACATTGTATGAAGAATGGATTGGACATGTAGTGATGGGTGGTACATAGAATTTATATAGAACCTATATGAACCAACTTGTTCTCATGAGACAAATAATCTTTAAAAATTGAACGGTTTTCTACATGTAGTTTTAAACTATCTAGAGAATTCATATTGATAGTAGAGGATTCAATGTTCCTAATACGTGAAGACAAATAATTAAAAATTTCATTCATTTTGAGTTAGTATTTATTATCTATGATATTTTCACTATGAAAAAGTCTATGGATGAATTTAATTATCAATTTTAATTAAATAGGACGTTTTTTATTTTCTTATGATTCAATATTGTTTTTTCCTTGATTAGTTAATTGAATGACACATGTTTAAATTTATTACCTTGTCATATATTTTATTCACTTCCTTCTCAGTATTTGATTTCATGGCAAGTGTGTTCATTTATTTAGCATTCCATAATTATTATTCTCGCGGATTAATTATTTATTCCTCTACAATTTACCCTTATTTAGAATTTGAGGTCACCCTAATTTTGTTTCCTTCCCCTTGGAATCTAAGAAATGTACTATGAATGATATGAAGGGATATACTTCATGGAATACAATTATCATAAAAAAATATGTTTTAATTAATTTATTCATTTATAATAAAATAATAATGTATATATTTGGTTTTCCAATAATACTAAACACTTCAGTCCTTCTAGAATTATTTTTTTGTATTAATGCCAATATAATGGTTGTAGATACTCGCTCTGGTATATCTATAATCAGGTCACTACACAAAGTATATATACTAACATGGTATTGAAAAATTCAATTTGGAAACATTTCCCAGATAACTGCTACCATTATCACATGAAATAAATCTCTCCATGAATACATGTATAGGACATAAGAGGATATTAATGTTGTAAATTGAATTCATTATGATTTTCCAATGGATAAATAACATATTCCATGATAGGTACATGATTTTATATTGCCAATATATATTTTATGCTAGGAAAATATCGGTTGAATCCAGTAGAACTGCGCGGGATATAATAAAAACTATCTAATTGAGCTTCAGAAATAAAAAGAGATATGTATGTGCTACTTAGATAGGAATGGATAATAATTTTAAGGGGACACAAAATAGAATTACTATAAATAAATATGTTCTAATATCACAATCAGTCTAAAGAAATGAGTAAGTGATTGTCATTAAAGATAGTAGTAGCCATTTCTACAAATTTTGAGTTCATTGAAACTTCAGAGGAAAATTAAGAAGATGGTTAAAAAACACAAATATTGTTTCTAGTTATTGTAATTATTACTATTAATTAAACTTTTATCATAATTATTATGATTCATTTACAATTATTTTCCAAGATGTCAGGTTTTTGAGGGTGTATGAAATGGATATACTTAGGGATATATTTTCTTGAGGGATTTTACATATAAAGGTGAAGTCATGGTTAATATATTAGCCACATAGGACAATGTGGAAGACAACCTAACTAAATCCATATCTTAGAAGATTTATGATACTCATGTGAGAGCTTATTGGTTGAGAATTAGTAGTAGTTTACTCTAGTGTAAGGGGGATTGTTGTGTGTGGGTTCCCTAAACCCAAATCCTTTATATACATTGATTACTATGAAATTCATACTGTTTTATTTATATATATATGTGTGTGTGTGGTTATTCTTACCATAAGTGTGTTGATACTTCTGCATCCAATATTTACATGGTAATTTCATTAGATTATATATTGTATGAAAGGGTTATTTAATTTCCCATCTATAATGAGATCCTTGTTATTCTATGATAATAATCTTAAACATATATACTATATCATAGATACATTATACTAATAGGACATAGATGATGTATAATTATAAGTTCTTGGGGGATCATAAGCACTGATACTTTTTTATCATAACATTCACACTTGGTTAACTTGGGTACATGAGATCACGAGGAATGCTCCACCAATAATAACACCACTTGTTCAAGTGTTACAAGTCGTTTCTATCTAAAAACACGTGTATTGGTCTCGGGACATGAGATCATTATCTATATATAACATTTTATTACATACATTGATTTACGGAAAAAAACATGACATTGAATTTTTCATGAGGTATCCTATGTAGGGTACGTTATTGGTGGTATGACATAATTTGAATGACCAAGATAGAATTTTTCATTTTTGAGTTGAGGAAGAGATATCTCACCGGATAAAGTTGACCTAGATGATAGTACCTCCATTAAATACATGACCATGGTAAAAGAACGTATGTACTTATAATAATTTCACAAAATATATAATGTAATAAAAGTTTGATTCCACAAGATTGCATCGTTCTTTATGAGATATCATTAGAAAAAAGATTATATTACATAGAACACGTTTATAAGAGCTTGTCATTAATATGAAATTAGTTATGACCTTATGTGATATGATGGGTTTCTAGATTTCTCTATGGGTCTTTAGTTTATACTAACTACTATCAAGATAAGGACCTACACATTCACACAATATCTGTATCCATAGGTTCCACCTATTCAGTTGAATAAGAGTTTAGGATGAAGTGATCCCCACGTGTGGGGCTGGTGAACATCTTACTGTGACTGATCATAAGTAAAACAAATTCAATTATATTATTCATGTTTATAATAATGAATATTGAATTTTTTTCTTAAGGTATTCACAAGTTGTTTTGATCATAAAAGTGAATATAAGAAAATATAATATTTTTGAACGAAAATAGGATGTTCAAGGTTCGTTAAAATTTTTATGGAGATGATGGGAAAATTTAATGGTTTTTATTTTATCAAATAATATTTCATAGTGTTAAATTTTTTTTATAAAAAATTATTGTCATTTATGACAAGTTTATTAAGCTATAAGTGTGATAAAATGATTAAAATTAAGGTGATTACTTTCTAGGTTCCAAAGTGTAATTTTGGAAAGTATAACCTTGGTATAAAATCTCATTTTAGCCTCTTGAATAGTTTGATCAACCATTTGGATAAATTTATATAGAGAATGTCTCCTCTCATCTCATATAAATCTCTAAGAGTGATATTCCAAAGGAAGAAATTGGTAAGATCAATCCCATTTTATTGATCTAGTCTTCATTAGTCATACGATTAGTGGGATCTTGTAAAGCCCGTTGATTTCATACATTAGAAAACAATAATCATAGATCAACAATCCAAGTGTTTTGGTGAACATGTGTAAGATTTATAGGATATCAAGATTTTAATCATTAAGCCATAATATGTGGATGGTGAATGAATCAAATTGGTGATTTCAAACAAAGAAGGTACCATTCAGAGTTTTGTTCGATTTTATTTTTCATACTTACATTGAATTTCATGTGATCCTTTATGAACTGAAACTAAGGATTTTTTTATTAATTATTTTTAATAAGAATCCAAACCCCAAAATTTTAAATTACACATTTTCAAATTTACCATACACGTCGGGTTATTTAATGAAAAACAAGAATCACAAATCAAATACGATAACTCACCCTCACCTCCATGTTAATATTAGAAAAAAACCATCAGTTGGTATCTTTCTCAAAATAAAAAATAAAATGCAATCCATGGGGTCCATCATCATCATGATTAGATATTTTTATTGAAATAATGGAAGAGACCCCGAAGGAGGAATACAAGACGCCATAGATTATGGAGGCCTAAAATAATGAAATCAAAGGGCATCACCCATAACAATAATCACTATTTCGGGTGGAATAGAGCATGTGCAATGAAAACACATGAACACATCATCCAAAGGAGCTTTGGAGGAGAGAGAATTAGCCACTCTGTTCCATTCATTCCAAATGTGAGAGATCTCTAAGTCGTGAAGCAAAAACTTCATGCATCTCTGAACATGGTATGCAATAGGCCATGGGGTATGGAAGAGACCGAGCAGTGGCTTATGCAAGACTAGAGAGTCTATTTCCAAGGCCATAAGAGGGATTTTCCTGCTATAACAAACTCGAGAACAACAAGGAGAGCGAAAGACTCAGCATCCAGAGAGCAACCCTTACCAAAGTAGGCTGAGAAGTCAATGATAACCGAACCTCTATTATCTCTGACCAAACTGCCTCCCTGCATGACTCCAGAGCTGCATGAACCGTCCGTGTTTAGTTTCAGTCCAGAGCAATGGGGATTCCATCTCATCCATGAACTTGGAGAGAGGTTTGAAGAGAAAAAGTCATCTGACCTGGGACCCAGAAAAACATTCAAGGAGGGTATTAAATCCCCATGAATAATGAGGTGACCAAAATCAACCAACAAATTTATTTTTCTCACTGTAATGGCTAGTAAGGAGATGGAAAGACCCTCATAATGACCTTTGTTTCTCACTTTCCGAATACACCAACTCATGGCCACAAGGATGCAGAATCTAGCTTTGAACTCCATACTGTTTGTTCTCACACAGCAGAACCATTGGACAAGAAAATTCACAGCTGTGTAATCAGTAATTGAGATGATTGTGAAGCTTCCATACATACCCCACACATGACGAGCCCAATTCCCCTCAAAGAACAGATGACATATAGTTTCCTCACTAGGAATAGAGCAGCATGAACATCAGGATGCCAGAAGAACTCTGACTTTATTTATATTGTCATCTATATATAATTAATTTTTTCCAATGCACCATTGTATAAAGTTATATTTTGTAGGAAGATATTTACCCCAAAACACACCTCCCCAGTTGTCCGGCACCTCTGAAGAATGAGTCACATTGTTAAAATACATCACTGAAAAAGATCCTTATGTGGATCCCATGAAGACACATGTATCGGGGGAAGAAGATAGCTTGAGGAGGTCGAACACCCTTCGTTGGTCTGAGTTAATAACGTCTCTAGTGAAAACAGGGTAACATCTCTCCTGAATGATGGATATGTCTGGTGTAGGACACCTAGGAAATCTGAGTTTGCTGCCAGCCCAGTTATGATTCCAAAAGATAACCTCTCCCAACCAAAAATCCAGTGAGTATGACTATCAAGCCTAGAAATAAGGGGTTCGATCATGCGACACATTAAAGAGGCAGGTCCTTCCGGGATTACAAAAATATCCATGTTTTTTCTAGAAGAAAAACGTCCCCATAAGGTTCAAACCTCCAATACCTCCCAAATGAGTTTCACATGCATACCCTACATGGATCTGACTATGCTATTTATCCCAATTCCCCCTTCCTTTGAAGGTCTATCCAAATGATCACAAGAGGCCAAACAATGACGACCCTCCCCTTGAGAATCCCATATTCAACCTTCCATGATTTTATCTAGCTGCGAAATGATAGAATAATGGACTTTTATGGAGGAAAGAACTTTCATAGGAATGGAGGATAACACATAGTTCACAAGTTTTATTATCCCCCTGAACGATAGGAAATGACTCTTCCAATTAGTAATCCATTTAGTGAATTTTTCCAACAAAATATCGAAATGATGCACATGAAGTCTATGTGAGGATATCAGAGCCCTGAGGTATTCCATCAGAAGACCCCTTCTACTAAAACCCACTCTATCTTCAATGACTTTAACCCTCCTGGTTGGGCACTTATCGGAGATGATGACACTACTTTTATCATGATTCACCACTTGTTTACTCCATTTGTTGTAGCATTTAATGACTTTGTTAATACCACATAAAGAGTGCTTACTCCCATTGACAAAAATGATCATATCCTCCGCAAACATTAGGTGAGAATGTCCTTGAAAATTGGATCATCATCTAAAAAGAATGACTATACCATTAAGAATAAATAAAAAATAATCACATTTAAAAACCCCTTTGAAGAATCGATTCAATTTTCACATAAGGCCTAAAAAGGTTAAAACAAATATTTTCAATCATTTCTAGACCCAAACATGGTCTAACCATTTTTAAATATCTCAATTTTATTATGAACAATTATTTCAACATTTTTTAAATAATTGAAATTTTATGTTTCATATGAAATGACAAGTAAAAGAATTATACTAAATTAAGAACTACTTGAAGATTTTAAAAACCCAATTTAACACTCTAAAATAGGATAAATAAATTAAATAAGGAAGTTAAAAATCCAATTAATAATGTGTTATAAAAATTAAATCTTAAAAATGTTTAAAAATACCAAAAACCAATGGTGCATGAGTCAGAATATATCACCTTTAATGGAGGACACTCAAACAGGGAATGAGGAACCCACATAGGTCGTAGACATCAAAGAAAAAACAAAAAATCAGTCAAATCCACACCCTAGGGTTCATCTAGGAGAGATGCAGTTAAAGGGAAGAGAAAAATCATAAGAAAAGAGAGAAGAGAAGAATGGATGGGCCATACCGTGGAGTAATCAACTAAGAATTATAAAGAATTCATGAAGAAACACCATGGATAAGGAGACCCTAGAGAGGGGGAGGCATGACCATAGGGGAGCTCATCCAAAGAAGCGAAACAACACCGTGGGATAAAAAGAAAGTGGGAAGAGAAAACAAATTAAATGAAAAAAATACATAAAATAAAAAAAGAAATAAATTTTTTTCTTGATGAATAGTTTACCCACATATTTTAATAAACCATGTGTAATCTATTCCCCCAATATTGGGTATTCATGAAATCTCACATGGTTACAACTATGTTCTCAAAAAATTCAATAAATCATTTGTAGACCATCCGAGATGACTCTATCCTTGATAGACTCAATACACATGGTTTCTAAATGGTTTGAATAACCATACATGCATTTAATATTTCCAAAATATATAACTTTTTGGAAGGAAATTCATGAAAATGTATGATGAATCAAAATATTAACAAATAATATTAAATAAATTAATTAATAAAACATGGTGTTTGATATTAGAATAGATTATGATCCTTTGACAATACGCTATCCTTTATCTACATATTCCATAATCCAAAATCTATTCCACCAAACTTCTCTAACAGAGTAATATTATCATTTGATGCCATTACTTTGAAATATTATAATATTCCACTAACTTATGAACAATTTTCTAAAAAAAATAACCAGGACTATTTATTTAGGATCTCCAATAAGAATCAGAGTATTTTTTTTTACTAAATCGATCTCTAAAACATCTCAATCATGGATTCGTTGTTCAAATCACTCCAACCATAACATCTATTTCAAATTTTTCAAAAAAAGAGATCTTATTCCAATTAATGGGACATGTATTCTCAGAGGAGGGAGTATCTATAGATCTAATAAATTTCAATTCAATACTAGAATGGGAGCCTCTCAAGAGTGTGATAGAGGTGTAGAGATTCCTCAAGTTAGCGGGGTATTACCGTAGACTCATTCCATAATTCCATAGGATTGTGACTCCCTTAACTTCCATGATCAGAAATGGGTAGAAATCTATATGGTCATAAAAGTTATAGAAGTCCTTTGAGGTGTTTCAGTGGGGGTTGATTAGTATTCCTATCCTCAGTTTTCTAGAATAGGGGGTTGAATATGAAGATTTTTGGGATGAATTAGGAGTTGGGATCAGGTGTTGGTTGATTCAAAGGTAGGTAGTGATAGCCTATAGATCTTAGTAGATTATTTACACAAATAGTAATACCAACCACCTGATTTGGAGCTATTTTCTATGGGTTTTACCTGGAAGACATCATTGCACAACCTCTTTAGTGGGCGAGTTGTTGTTTATTTCTACTAGAAGAGTATGAGGTACATATTCAATAAAATATATCTCAACAAAATATATAGTGGATTTATTGAGTTCCAACAAGACTATAAATTCAATATAGTCTATAAATATAGTAAAGGTGATATTTTGGTAGATTATCTCAGTAATAAATATCATTATTAGTCTCTATGTTAGGCATCAAGGTATTTAGTATCATTTCAATTATCCTTAGTGGATGAGAGAGGAGAATCATACCTCTGATAAATGGTTATAACACCTCCTCTCCTTTGACACACGAAGGAATAAAAACATAGTGATGATAATTTTGTGGTATTGTGTGACTAGATATTTACATAACATGTTTTTGATGCATTATAGAAATATGGGTAGCATGTCATTCTATTCCAAAGGCGGGTAGTGGTACTAGTCATTCTTCGATGGGAGGTTTTGAGACTGTTTTATTCATATTCCTTAGTGGGAAATCATAGATTATAGAGGATGTACAAAGAACTTGAATGATTGTTTTGGTGGCCATGTATGAATAAGAGTATTATAGATTTCATCTTTTGATGCCTCACCTATCAACAAGTGAAGGTCGACCATCAGGTACCGGTGAGTTTGGATAAACTATTTTAGGTTATAGAAGGGAAGTGTGATAGTTTATTCATGGATTTCATGATAATAATTCATTGAACATGGAGAGATCTTGATTCTATATAGGTGATCGTAGATCAACACACAAAGTTAGGTCACTTCCTCATCATTTTAGATAAGAGATTAGGGGAAATCAAGAGACACTTGTACATGAAAACGATCACATAGCTTCATGGTGTCCCCTTAAAGATTGTATTAGTCCCTAATACATTATCAATATATATATATATATATTATTTAATGTATTGAATTAGACTATCTTGAATTAGTTACAGATGATCATGATGTTTAACCCCAAGAAATATGACTAGACTGAGTGGACCATTCAGGTCCTGAAGGACATGCTGTGTGATTACATATTGGACATTGTTTAAATTTATGAGGATCAACTACCCTTAGTAGAGTTTTCATATAATAACAAATATCACATTAATATTACTATAGATACTTTTCAGGACATTTATGAGGGACCTTTTGGGTATCCACAATGTTTGTTAATGTTTGCATAATTATCACTTATGAGACTAAATTTAGTTCAAGAAAAGATGAATAGAGTTAAAATCATCCCAAATATTATATGGAGAAACCAAGATAAGTAAAGAATGGTGATCGATAATGGTGATGGATAAATATTTTGACTCTCATAGATTTTTGGATGTGGTTGCAAGAAATTCTCATTCTAAACTTATTGATCATGCTACCCCTATAACAATGGAAGAATCATTTTAACCAAAGTGGATCCATCAAAATAGCCACAAAACCATTTAATTTTAAAAGTAGGAGGTGAAATTTTATTTTTTGATATCATAGTTTTTATTTTTGGTAATTTTTTTAAACATCATTCTTTACTAAAATTCTTGTAGAAATCCTTTGAATCCATTAGACTTGTTGATTTTGAGATTGTCCTGCTCAACTCTTTGAATATTCCAATTCATTTTTCATTTGAGAATTTTTATTATAATTTATGGTCTATGGGTTTTTGGTTCTATGGAGGATGTTTAATGAATGTTTTAAAATGGTATCCTATGTTTGATTTCAACTATTAATCCCATATTGTACTAGTCTGGTTAGGCTTCTCATGCTTACTAGTTCATTTCTTCAAGTAAATCACCTTCTTATCTATTAATAATTTAATTGGGAATCAGATTGAATTAGATTTTTCTACTCAAAATCATACAAGGACATATGTTTCTTGTATCTATGTTGATATTGGCTTACTTAATCCTTTCCTTCAATTATTTGGATCCAGAATGGTGATGATAGTGTTTTCAAAGTAGTGGTTTATGAAATTTTACCAAGCTACTACACCAATTTCTTACACCGAGTACACTCTATTAAAGAATGTTTTTGTAGGACATATCCAATAGGAAACTGTAACTTTGGAAAATATCATCCCCCTCCATATAAAGGAAAACCAGTTTGGGTTGAGAAAGATAAGATATATCTTAATGAGAATGATGAACCATCTAGTGTTAAGGACATGACCCAAACACCTATCCCATCTTCGACTAGGTGTACTCATGTTGATTTTTAGTATGGTTTTGTGTATGTAGTCAAAAATTACAAACCCATTATGGGAAAATAAATAGTTGTTTCAACCAATAATGGGGTGGAAAAAAGACTCAGTCTATTTCTGGTGTATCTAAACAACATGATCATGAGAAAGTAAACCAAATTGAAAAATAAATGAGTTTAAATTTGGATATTGTAATACTTTTCCTAATAATAATAACAATAAATCTTTCTTTCTTGAAGAGTCTTATTTGAAATAAAGAATTAGGAAAGGTAATGAAACTAATGATTTAATTAGATGGTTTCATCACCCCATATCACAGGATGCTCATAAATATAGATATTATTATAACCTAGAAATAAAAATTGTACCTAGATACTTTGAGGCCAAAAAGACACAAAAATAGATCTCCCCACATCCTACTAATATTAATAATTATTTCTCACCCTTTATTATATTATCTTTAAAAAGAATCATCTTTCCCAAATATGTTGATACTGCTTTGAAATTTTCATATAGGATTGATGAGGAATTGGGGGAGGAACTTCTAACTTGGTTAGAGGAGAAAAATGTAGTTTTTTTTAAAACAATAAAAATATGTTGAAATAATTTTGGAAACCAACCTTGAAATGAAAAAGCGAATGATTTCTAAAATAGTGTAAGAATTCAAACAAAATACTGAATTTATGTTCAAGAAAATTCTACGTAAATTACTATGCTTTTAAATTTTATTTTAGGTTATTGAATGTGGTGGTTAATTTTTATTCTAAATTATCACTTCTTAAATATGATATTTTAGGCCTAAAAATTATTAATTTATCAATTTTTTATGGATGGATTCTCTGGGGAAAATGTGTCACTTAATTTTTCTAATTGGTGTTTTCTTTATACAAACTATTTTTTTCTTTAAATCATGGATGTTAAATCGATGCGATGCAAGTGTGGATCTTATCATAATGATTTTATGTTATTGGGCCTTATCTATAATGTGTTTTTAAGTATTATTTTAGTTGATTTTGGTACCAACATTCATATTCATAGATGTTTGGTTTTTCTTATAGTGATACGAATACAAGATATTGTGATGACTAGACTTGAAAAATATGAGAAGTGACAATTTTATGAAACATTAAGATATATATATATTGAATCAACATGTAGTAGATATCAATTCATGCTACAATTTGACCATTAGATCCTTTCTTTATTGATTTTCAGTGAGTTTTATCTTGTCTGATGAACTACACTTGAAGGGAATTTACCCGATGCAAGAGCTCCATGTGGTCTGTTTTTTATTTCATTTATGTCATATCTAGTCAATATTAAGTGAGTTCATTCTCATCGAATCTCATGTAAAAATACTATACCACTTTTATTTTCTAATATAATTTTAAGAAGTGTGATTTGGGATTCCAATTCAGAAATTTAGTTGTTCCAAAAATGTACAGATCATCTAGTAGAGGACGAAGGAGTATAAAACCCACCAAAATGCTTTCATGAACTGATGATAAAGGATCTTAGAGATTTGTGAGGAAGACCATGTGTTATTAAAGGTCTCACCATGTCGTGTTTTATAGATATTCATGATAGGATCGGTGAGGTTGTGTACCATTTGACTATATCTCCATAATTGGACCATGTTCAAGAATTTTTTCCCATGTTTCAAATAAGGAGGTACATAGATGATCCGATACATGTTTTTGAATAGGGTTAGAAGGAAATTGAAGAGATAGACACATTTTTAGAGCACTCGATTGTGATAAAGGATCAAAAGTTGAGGATCCTTAATTGGAGAACAATTTCTCTTATTCACATTCTTTGTAAGCATGAGAATCATTAGGATATTTTTTTTGGAGTGGGAGAACCATATGCAGGAACAATACCCTCACCAATTTGCGCAGTTTCTACATTTTTTGATAGAAATACATGAATTTTGGGACAGTTTAATGGATATAGTTTTTATAATTATACCATTTGATTTTTTTAAAAAATTTATAGTTCTATTCATGGAGTTGTAATAATGTTTCAGGCAGTGTCAATCCTCGATATTTGTATATTAAAAACATTAAATATGTTAAAACAGAAACACACTGTAACATCGTAGGTAAATGAAGAATAATTTATTTTAATATTTATTAATATTTTTGAATTAATTATTAATTTTACTTTAAAGGGATTTCTATGTTCGATAGCGTACCTAATACTCAACAACGGGTTTTTTTTGAAATCTTACATTGCACACTAATAATATAATTTTATTATTTTAAATGATAGTTAACTCCTAGTTGTTGTATTGGAGGGAATGAAAAAAAACTACAATATGATTATACATGATTGTTAAATGTATTTACATTTATCCCATTAAAATTTAGAGGCTTCAAATGTGAATGAATCTAATTTTAAGCATAATTTACATTAAAAGGTTGATTTACCGCCTTTTACTGGCGAACCCTCTTTAAATACAGTTTTGGTCAATTTAATACATTCAAATTGATCAAATAGAATCTTTATTTATAATGGGGATGTCAAAATTTACTTTGTGTAAATTTTTGGGATTTTTCCGATAAAGTTCATTTTTTAATGAATAGTGAAAATATTTTATTTTATTTTAAAAGTGCCTTTTAATATAATTTATTTATATATATAGATTATCTTTTTAATTGGTTTTAATGTGTAATTAGAATATATTTTTACCATTTAATCTAATTTTGGTCATTGGAATTAATTTCACTTTGAATGTGGACATAAACAACTGTCAATCTATTGATAGTTATTGTTTCTTAAAAACACGCTATTTGTTTGAACAACGTGAATTAGTTTTAGAATTAATTAATGAAGTTTTTATGTTTTGAAATTTTAAAAATAAAAATAATTTTTTAATTCAGAATATTAAATATAGATTAGGCTGATTTTTTGGTATTTTTCTGAAAAACTTCAATTTTTGATGAATAGTGAAATCACTTAGTAGTAGTTAAAAAACTGACATTTTCATTTAAATGAAATTTTACCGCTTCTGTGAATTGAATTTAGAAAATTCGACATACATGGTTGTTATTAGTAAGTAAAATGTGGTTCAATAAGGTTAATTTTTTTATGTGAATAGTAACTTTTGACTTTTATTTACTGCGGTTAAAGATAAATAGGGCAATTCAAGGTAAAACGAACATTATAATAATTCAAATTTACCTTAACACTTGTCTAAAACTTATTGGATGAGTAATTAATAACCATGGGAATCCTTGGGTCGATTTTGGGACCCCATGGAGCCACTTATGAATGATAATGACACTTGAGATTAATTAATTTAAAGTAAAGCCAAAAATGACTTAAATAAAAGTATTTTAGTAAATTAATTTTTTTATGGTGTTATATAATTAATTTTTTCGACTATAAATACTATTTAGAAAGATATAAATATTACCTACATGATTGTAGTTTTTTTATAATTTTTAGACATCGAATAAATTAAATTATTTATGACACAATAATAATACAATATTTACCTCATTAATAAATGAATTAAATAAATAAGATTATAATGATTAAAATATTATCCAAAAACTATCCAATTCCTATTGGATGATTTTATTTCGAGAATGAGTTATCTTATATTTGACTATAATTATTTTGTGACCTTTAGAAACCGAATATCATTATATAATAAAATAATATTTTCACACTTTCCTAAAGAGCCCCTCCTCCCCCTTATAAAAGGAGACCACTTATAACCAATTACTCACACCTCTAAAGCAATTTGGATCATCCAAAATCTTCCCAATTAATCTCCATACATCCCTATCCTCCTCCTAGAATCTCTACCTTATGCAGAAGGCACTTCAAGAAGTCCTTTTGGTTCAAACCAAAGGATGTTACCCAAATTAAAGATAACAATTTCTCTTAAATTGATTTCTTTTATTTTACTTCTCCAACCCCTAAATTTTTTTTATTCCTTTATTTTGTACCACCACCTATATCCTCAATATACTAGGATTTTTATGAGAATTATTCGAACTAAACTTATACACACCTCCATCTAATGGATGGAGAACATAATATTTCTGTGGATGGAAAACTAACGCCTCATGAAATTATGATTGTTTGATTATCATATACCACCTCTCATGGTGGTCATTATGATGGAAGTATTTTTATATATGATATATATTATGTTTATATTTTTTAATGCTTCTGTAAATACTATTTATAGCATGCCTATATGGTTTCCATTATGGGTAAATGCGATAATCTCATTAGAGGAAGTGCGGACTACCGCCCCCCTCAAAGTGATATGACTCATTAATGCCATATGTGGGAAGTATAAAGGATGTAATTAATGATTTTATATATGATATTATATATGAAATTATACTTTAATTATAACATACCTATGTATCATTATGTTTTAATTCCATTAAAATAAGAAATAGAAATGAAAGTAGCATTAACGTGTACGTACAACATACCGTCTCCATGAACGGTGGATTTCATTTCTTACCTCCAAATGATATGCACTTTTATAAGTATATATATATAATAGATATATATGATATATAAATAATGAATTTCTTTCTGGATATAATGGACTATTGATCACATGGAAAACTTGTAAATAAAAGGTGTTCATTTTTGACTCAAGTACCAAATATCAACAAAATGAACGTTATTAACATAAATGATTAAATAATGTTTATGACATAGTAATAAGTGATATGAAAGGAATTATAAACTTGAAAAAGGTTCTTAATAAAGTTTAAATTAACTTTAGTTTATTACTCAGGAGATTAAAGAACGATCGAGTCAAGTCAGACACAATGTAAGGGACTTCGTCTCAATCTCCTTTCATTGAGGCATATTTAGTTTTATAAACGACTTTATTTTATATAGTGTATAAAACCCTTTGACTTTTCATTTCATTCAAATGTAATATTTTTACACGAAGAATTTTACTAATTGAAAAAAAGGAATTTTTTTAAAATAAGAGGTGACAACGACCTTTCCGCCACCGTGAGTATTATTTGATCTTTGGCTTCCTTAACAAGTCGTAATGATTTATAATGGAAAAATAAATACCATATAATATTTTTACCTATTTTGGTATTGAAAATTATTTTGAGAATGGATTTATTATTTCAATATCTGGAAATGATATTTTTTCATTGCAATGTTGAAATGTTATCTTTCCTTTTTTGCTTATGTTTTGTGTTATGATAATGTTATGGTTCTTGGGAATTATTTATGTATATGGGTGGTTCCATGATAAACCTAGGGTGGGTGAGCCCGGGATAGGCCTCCAATGCATTGGGTAACATGAAAGAGGTAAATGTGAATGTTTCTCCTAAGAGATTTAGGGAATATACTGTGATGGGTATTCCAAAGTAACTCCATTTGTAGCTGTGATAGCTACAATGTAATTAAGATATGGATTCCACAAGTTACCTTTATGATTTATAATTTCTATTTGTTATTCATAAAATATTATTATTTCATGAGGTAAGTAGAAGAGTTCGTGTTTTGTATGTATTTATGAACAAATGTTTTCTTTCTTTGTTCTATAACCCTTACTGATATTTTTATGCTCATCCCATGTTTTGAAATGTTTTCATAGGACTTAAAGATAAATAGGGTCAAGGATGAGATCAAGGAAAATTCATGCTATCTAAAACATTGAACTATACGTGATTCTTTTTTTCAAGAGTTTTTATTTTATGAAAAAAATTGAAACTGTCTATAAGTGTATACTTTGTAATTCTTTTGAGATGTAATAGTTAAGTGCTAATTCTCTAAAACACTAAACCTGAAAAGATCATCAATGTGAATTATTCGTTTAATTCAATATTATGTAATGTTTAATGTTGGGTCCTTATAGTTGGTATTAGAGGTCGGTTTAGATAACTTTAGGAGTCAGGGTATTGTTAAATAAATATCCATAATGTAATTTATCTTAATATTGAAATCATGTAGCATTTATAGATTACCATGTCACTTCGCCTAAGATATTTCTATGTTCATAATGGTTTTCCATAGTGGAAACATGGATGCTATTTTGGGACGACATTAGGAGGAAGAAAACCATCCAAATCCGCAACCTGAGATGGTCAGAAATGAAATTGAACAGTTTGTTGTAGTGATGGCACAATTGACTCAGGATATAAATGGTGGTGGTATCCATGTACGAAATCAGCCATATCAACCATAGAGGAATATGTCAGTAGTGTAAAATTTAATGAGGCAACACCCCCCATCATTAATAGGATCATATGATCCAGTGCTATCAGAAGGGTGGATTAAAGCACTGGAAAAGATTTTTGATGTCATGGGTTGTTCAGAACATCAATAGGTTAGTCTCACTGTATACCGTTTTGAAGGTGAAGATGATTAGTGGTGGTCGATGGTGAAAAATATCAGGGATAGTGAGGAGACTGATGCTCTTGATTGGGATGAGTTCAAAGGTATGTTTCTTGAGAAATATTTTCCTAAGGTAGTTTTTATTAGGATGAAAAAACAATTCCTGGAATTGAGGAAGGAGGATGACTCAGTGGATACTTATGAAGAAACATTCACTTTACTAGAAAGGTATGCTCTAAATTTCATTTGAGATCTTGATAGTAAAATCAACCATTTTTACTCAGGATTAAATCCAAAGTATCTAATGTCATTAGCTTTTTGTGTGTTCAAAATTTATCAAAAACTTATTCTTTGTGAGGAGAAGGTGGAAATGAAGTTTTCTTATGATCATGTATTATTTAAAAAACAAAAGAATACGAGGTATAGGTGGCATGAGAAAGGGAATAACTCTTTGAAAAGTCTAATGGTAAGAAACATAAGTTTACAGTTTGTGAATATTGTGGTAAAAAGCATGTTGGGGAATGTATTTTGAATTCTGGTAAGTGCTAAAGATGTGGTAAAATGGGACATAAGGCTCGTAATTGCACTGAAAATGATCAGGGTAATGGTAAGAAAAAATCTGATTTACAGTCATTAAAATGTTTTAAGTGCAATGAAATGGGTCATTATGCAAATGGGTGTCCAACAAATAACTCTACCAAAGTAAAGAAGCGAAACTACAAGAAAAAAGGGGTGGTGAAATCCTTTGCAACTACTTCAGTAGATGTTAGGCCATCAAATTATGTTTTATCAGGTACACTGTTTGTTTGTTCAGATTACGCTAATGTGTTGTTTGATTCAGGGTCTACACACTATTTCATTTCGGAGAAGTTTTCTAGTAAAATGGGAATTCGATATCAATATGTGAATACATAACTTACTATAAAAACACATGGAGGATATTTTGAGACAAAAATAAAACATAAGAACATTCTTGTCCTTTTGTGTGGAAAAAATCTATATGAAAACCTTATTTTTTTTGCCTCTAGTAGAGTTTGATGTTATTTTGGGAATTAATTGGATTTTTGTTTATCATTATAAGATTGAATACAGAGATAAAGAGATTTATTTTCAGAAATATTTTCAGTTTGTATAAAAAAATGAACCCTTTAGTTTGATAACATATTAAGAAGCTGAGAAACTAGTAAAAGATAGAAATGAATGTTACCTTGAACATATTGTTGAAAACAAAGGAACTGTACAGATTAATAATGTTATAGTGGTAAATGAGTACCTTGATGTTTTTCTTGATGAGTTTCCTGGTATTATAACTGATCGAGAAGTTGAATTTACTATTGACTTAGTTCCTGATGCTAAGACAATTTCAAAACCACCTTATCGAATGGCTCAAATTGAACTTTTAGAGCCAAGGAAGCAATTGCAGGAGTTATTAGAAAAAGGTTTCATTAAAACTAGCACAACCCCATGGGGTTCCCCTATTTTGTTTGTTAAAACGAAATATGGTTCCTTGAGACATTTCATTGATTATAGTGCATTGAATAACATCACTATTAATAATATGTATCCTTTGCCTCATATCGATGATTTGTTTGATCAGCTCAAGAGAGATCAATATTTTTCAAATATTGATTTGAGATCAGGATACCATCAGTTGGATGTAAAGGAAGTAGACATTCCTAAGACATCATTTCATACTAGACATGTCCATTATGAATTTGTAGTTATGGATTTTGGGTTAACCATTGCACCTTTTATATTCATGGATCTTACGAATATAATTTCCATGAGTTCTTGGAAAAGTTTTTGGATGTGTTCATTGATGATATTTTGGTTTATTCTAAAAGTAAATAGGAGCATGAATGTCATTTAAGGGTCATCTTACAAACCTTAAAAGAAAAGAAATTTTATGGGAAATTTAGCAAGTGCGAGTTTTGGTTATAACAAATTTCTTTTCTTGATTACATTGTTTCAAGAAATGGCATAATTGTTGATCCTATTAAAAAAAGTTGTTAAAGAATGGACAAGACCCCCAAATATAACCGAGATTCACAATTTTCTTGGTTTGGAAGGTTATTACCAGAGGTTTGTTGAAAATTTTGCACGGTTATCCAGTACAATGACTACATTAACTCGAAAAGGTATTAAGTTCATCGGGACAAAAGAATGTGATGATTGTTTTCAGGAATTGAAATGGAGATTGGTGAATGCTCTAGTTTTGGCACTACCATCTAGAAATGGTGAGTTTATTATGTACAATGATGCTTCTATGAAAGCACTTGGTTGTGTACTAATGCAGAATGATCAGGTAATTGCTTATGCTTCACGTCAGTTGAAACCACATGAGTTAAATTACCCTAAACATGATTTGGAATTAGATGTTGTTTGTTTTTATTTAAAAATTTGGAGGAATCATTTTTATGGAGTAAAATGTGAAATATATACTGATAAAAAATGTTTAAAGTATATATTCACTCAGAATGAATTGAACATGAGATAGAGGAGATGGCTAGAACTAATCAAGGATTATAATTGCATGATCCATTACCATCCGAGAAAAGAAAATAAAGTGGCTGATGATTTGAGTTGAAAAAGTAATGCTTCATTAACCATGTCATGTTTGGAACAATATCCTTTGGTTTTTTATTTTATAAACTTTGGAATAGAAATTTTTGGTGCAGAAAATTCTTCTGTTTTGTTTCAGGCGTCAGTGAAATCATCTCTATCAGACAAAATAAATCATTCACAGAAAGAAGACAGTGAATTGCAGAAAAAGGTTGAGTTGGTTAAGAAGGGTAAGTTTCCTAATTTTAACGTTGATAATGATTTTGTTTTGAGGGTTGGGAAGAGATTATGTGTGTCTTATATTTCACAGTTGAATAATGAGTTGTTATGTGAAGCTCACAGTTCCCCATTTTCAGTTCATCCTGGTAGTACTAAGATGTACAGAGATCTTCGAGATTATTACTGGTGGGATGGAATGAAAAGAGATATTGCTGATTTTACTTTGAAGTGTTTGACTTGTCAGTAGGTTAAAGCATAGCGACAGTTACAGAAAGTGAATCTTCATCCTCTACTGGTGCCATAGTGGAAATGGGAAAATATATCCATGGACTTCGTTGTGGGATTACCAAATACATCTCGAGGTAATAATGAATTCTCGGTTATAGTTGATCGATTAACTAAATCTTATCATTTCCTTACTATTCGAGATACATTGTCTGTAGATCAACTTTCTTGATTTTATATTAAAGTGATTGTTAGGTTTCATGGAGTTCCCCTCTCCATTGTATCTGATCGTGATCCCAGGATTACTTCCAACTTTTGGAAAGGCCTTCAGAAGTCATTGGGAACTGAATTAAATTTTAGTATAGCTTTTCATCCTCAATCAGATGGGCAGTCAGAATGAACAATTCGGACCTAGTAGGATATGCTACGTGCTTGTTCACCGGATTATCAGGGATGTTGGGACCAACAGCTTTCTTTGGTTGAATTTTCATATAATAACAATTTTCATTCGAATATACAGATGGGTACATTTGAGGCATTATATGAAAAGAATTTTTGAACATCAGCTTTTTGGTATGAGGTAGGTGAAAGGAAGATGATGGGACAAGAATTGGTAGAAGAGATGGAAGAGAATGTTTAGTTGATTCAGAAGCACTTGAGAATAGCTCAGAGAAGACATAAAATTCATGTACATAACCAGAGGAAGGATCTTTATTTTGAGGTAGGTGATCATGTCTTTCTCAAAGTTTCTCCATGGAAAAGAGTGATGCGTTTTGGTAAGAAGGGAAAGTTGAGTCTGAGGTTCAATGGACCATAAGAAATCTTGGAGAAAGTTGGATCAGTTTCTTAAATATGTATTTACCTCTAATTTTGCCCTAGGTACACAAATTTTTTCATGTTTCTATGTTGAGAAAGTATATTCCAGATCCATCTCATGTTTTGAGCCCAAAGGTAGTTCAGTTGGAAGAGAATATCTCTTATGAAGAACAACCCGTTCGGATTCTTGACTATAGAGAGAAAGTGTTGCAAAATAAGGTAATTCACTGGGTAAAGCTTTTATGAAAAAACCATATGATTGAAGAGGCAAGGTGGGAATTATAAAATGCTATGAAGGATAAATACCCCCATTTATTTTGATAAGTGAATAAAAATTACAAGGACGCAATTTCCAAAAGGGGGGGGAGGATATAACATCCCAGCTAAACAACGAATAATAGATTTTCATATTTATTAATATTTTTGAATTAAATATTAATTTTACTTTAAAGGGGTTTCTATGTTCGATAGCGTACCGAATACGCAACAACGAGATTCTTTGAAATCTTACGTTTCACACTAATAATATAATATTATTATTTTAAATGGTAGTTTACTCCTAGCTGTTTTATTGGTGGTAATGAACAAAATAAACTAAAATATGATTATACATGATTGTTAAATGTATATACATTTATCTAATAAAAATTTAGAGGTTTAAAATGTGAATGAATATAATTTTAACCATAATTTACATTAAAAGGTCGATTTACCACCTTTTAATGGAAAACCCTCATTAAATATAGTTTTGGTCACTTTAATACATTCTAATTGATCAAATAAAATCCTTCTTCATAATGGAGACATCAAAATTTACTTTGTGTAAATTTTTGGGATTTTTCTGATAAAGTTCATTTTTTAATGAATAGTGAAAATGTTGTATTTTATTTCAAAAGTGCCTTTTAATCTAATTTATTTATATGGTTAGATTATCTTTTTAAATGGGTTTAAAGTTTAATTTGAATATATTTTTAGCATTTTATCCAATGTTGGTCATTAGAATTAATTTCACTTTGAAAGTGGACATAAACAAGTGTCAATCTTTTGATAGATATTGTTTCTTAAAAACACGCTATTTGTTATAACAACGGGAATTAATTTTAAAATTAATTAATGACACTTTTATTCTTTTAATTTGGAAAAATAAACATCATTTTTCAATTTGGAATATCAAATATATCTTAGGCTGAATTTTTGGTATTTTTTTTGAAAAAATATCAATTTTTGATGAATAGTGAAACCACTTAGTAGTAGTTAAGAAAACGGAACTTTTCATTTAAATGAAATTTTACCGCTTCTGTGAATTGAATTTCAAAAATCCGACATACATGGTTGTTAATAGTATGTAAAATATGGTTCAATAAGATGAAAATTATTTTTTGTGAATAGTAACTTTTGACTTTTATTTACTGCGGTTAATGATAAATAGGATAATTTAAGATAAAAAGAATATTATAATAATTCAAAATTACATTAACACTTGTAAAAACCTTATTATATGAGTAATTACTGACCATGGGCATCTTTCGGTCGATTCTTTGACCCCATGGAGCCACTTATGAATGATAATGACAGTTTAGATTAATTAATTTAAAGTAAAGCCAAAAATGACATAAACAAATATCTTTTAGTAAATTAATTTTTATATGGTGTTATATAAGTAAATTTTTTGACTGTAAATATTTTTTAAAAATATAAAAAGATTTCCTACATGATAGTATTTTTTATATAATTTTTAGACAACGAATAAATTAAATTATTCAATAATGATGCAGTATTTATCTCATTGATAAATGATTTAAATAAATAAGATTATAATAATTAAAATATTATAAAAACCCTATCCAATTCCTATTGGATGATTATATTTCAACCATGAGTCATATTATCTTCGAATATAATTATTTTTGGACTTTTAGAAACTGAATATAATTATATAATAAAATAAGATTATCACACATTCTTAAAGAGCCCCTCCTCCCCCTTATAAAAGGAGAACATTTATAACCAATTCATTACACCTCTCCAGCCATTTTTCTCATCTAACCTCTTCCCAATAAATCTCCCTATATCCCTCTCCTCCTCCTATAAGTCTTACCTTTGGCATAAGGCACATCATGATGTCCTTTTAGTTCAAACCAAAGGATGTTACCCAAATTAAAGGTAATGATTCCTCTTAAATTTTTTTCTTTTATTTTTCTTGTCCAACCCCTAAAATCTTCTTATTACATTATTTTTTAACAACAACAGTATCCTAAATATACTAGGATATTTTTATGAGAAGTTTTCGAACTACACATACACAAACCTTTATCTAATGGATGAAGAACATAATGTTTCTGTGGATGACAAACTAACTCATCACGAAACGATGATCGTTCAATTATCTCCTACCACCTCTCATGGTGGACATTATGATGTCACTGTATTTATATATGATATATATTATGTTTATTTTTTCTTTATTCTTCTGTAATTTTCATTTATAGCATGCCTTTATGGTTTCCATTATGGGTAAACGCGATAATCTCATTAGAGGAAGTGCGGACTACAACCCCCTCAAAGTGATATGAGTCGTTAATGCCATATGTGGGACTTATAAAGGATGGAATTAATGATATTATATATGATATTATATATTAAATTATAATCACATTATAATATACATATTTAGCATTATGTTTTAATTCCATTAAAATAAGAAATATAAATGAAAGTAGAGTTCATGCGTACGTACGACTTACCATCTCCATGAACGGTGCATTTAATTTCTTACCTACAAATGATATGTAATATTATAAGTATATATATATAATGGATATATATGATATATATGATATCTAAATAAGAAATTTTATTACAGATATAATGGACTACTAATCACATGGACAACTTGTAAATATAAGGTGTCCATTTTTGACTCAAGTACCAAATATCAAAAAAAATGAACCTTATTAACTTAAATGATTACATAATGCTTATAACTTGGGAATAAGTGAGATAAAAGGAATTATAAAGTTGAAAAAGTATCTTAAACAAGTAGAAATTAATTTTATTTTATTATTCATGAGATTAAAGAATAATCGAGTCATGTCTGACACGAGGTAAGGGACTTCATCTCAATCTCCTTTAATTGAGGCATATTTAGTTTTATAGACGACAATATTTTATATGGTGTATAAAACCCTTTGAATTTTCATTTCATTCAAAGGGAATATTTTTATACGTTGCATTTTAAAAAATGAAAAAAAGGAATTTTTTTAACGTAAGCGGTGACAACGACCTATCCGCCGCCGTGAGTATTATTTGATCTTTGGATTCCTTAACTAGCTGTAATGTTTTTAAAAAGAAAAATAAATACTATATAATATTTTTATGTATTTTGTTATTGAAAATGATTTTGTGAATGGATTTATTATTTCAATATCTTGAAATGATATTTTGTGATTGCAATGTGGAAATGTTATCTTTCTTTTATGCTTATGTTATGTGTTATGATCATGTCATGGTTCTTGGGACTTATTTATGTATACGGGTGGTTCCGTGATAATCCTAGGGCAGGTGAGCCCGAGATAGCTCTCCAATGCATTGTGTAACGTGACGGAGGTAAACATGAATGTTTCTCCTAATAGATTTAGGGAATATACCCTGCTGGGTATTCCAAAGTAACTCTTTTTGTAGTTGTGATAGCTACAATGTAAGTTTGATATGGATGCCCCAAGTTACCTTTATGATTTATGTTTTCTATGTGTCATTCATAAAATCTTATGATTTCATGATGTAAGTAAACGAGTTCACGTTTTGTATGTATTTATGAAAAAATGTTTTATTTCTCTGTTTTATAACCCTTACTAAGATTTTTATGCTCAACCAATGTTTTGAAATGTTTTCACAAGGCTAAAATATGAACAGGGTCAAGGATGGGATCAATGAAAAGTCTTGCTGTCTAAAACTTGGAACTAGACATGACACTTTTTTTCAAGAGTGTTTATTTTATGAAAAAAATGGAAACTGTGTAAAAGTGTCTACTTTATAATTCTTTTGAGATGTAATAGTTATGTCCTAATTCTTTAAAACTCTAAACCTGAAAAGATCCTCAATGTGAGTTATTTGTTTAATTCAATATTATGTAATGTTTAATTCTGGGTACTTAGACACACACACACACACACACACAATCTCAGAAATAATAGGTTATCTCATAAATAGATCCTCACCTAGGGAAATTGAGACCACATTTGAATATGGAATGTATGGTTTACCCTAGGAATTTTATAAGGACCATTTTCATGGGACCACTTGTCGATACTGCTTCATTATTTTACCTTAGATAAAATAAATAAGTCAAATAAATAAATAAATTTATTAATTTAATTGAAATGTATAAAACTAATATTTCTCTATTTAATACCTTCTAATGAACTCCCATAGGGTTAGATTCATAACCTTTAGGGAGTATTGAGAGGCACTATACAGTGAAGAACATTGGCGGTGATCTTGGAATCCGATATTGATCAAAACCATATCAAAATTTGACCACATACTCATTAGTAATGATGCATGATTTTTTATTCATTAGATATGATATTATTAACTTATTAATTATTTCTTATTTACCCCATTTAATTATTTTCTATGAAGAGTTCATAATTAGTGTTATATATTCATGTTTTAATATTAAATATAATTTTTGAGAATTATTTGAATTAATATAGATTCCCGTCAGTTTATTGTTTTAATCATAATTCGTATCCTACTGATTTAAATTGTGTAATTCGAGTTTTTATGGATCCTTATTCAGTTTAAAACATATCATTATAAGTTAGCCTTGGCCAATTCATCCATTTGAAGGGTCAAAGAATCCACATAATAAGGCCCAAATAATGAGTAATGAAACTAGACCAGTCATAAAGATTTAATTTATGGGATCCATCCGGATGTCCAAATTATTTTATTCTCCAAAAATATACAGGTTCTAAGAAAATGAATATTTTTTAATTATTTCGAGGAAAAACTCTACCAAAAAAGGATCCAAATTATGCAGTGAAGTTCAGAACCCCATTCTATCCAGGAATTAAAATCAACACACCATAATTAATTTTTCACCTGATATTTTCATCCATTAGAGCTGATACTTTTCATTGTTAAATATAATATATTCTTAGCCGATATTTTTGAATAACTTGTTTAGATTTGAGGACATATTCCTATTCAAAAATCCATTCACATTCTAGATTTGAAAATGTGGTGATAAAAATGTATATATTAGAGTTGTTTATTCAAACTTCAATAACATTGGCTCCATAACTCCAATGGATTCCAAATTTTCAAAGTAGACATAATATATATATATATATATACATATTTTAAAAGAAGATGTTTCATGACCCCCTCCTCTCCATGAAAGTAGGTGAGATTTTAGAACATAAGGAGGAGGTTTGGAATGACTAGATCATTGAAAAGGTACTGAGAGGAGTTTTGTTGATATTTTTTCAAAAAGTGATACCACTCCTCCACTTTTATTTTTGTGTTCCATTTTATTTTTTAATTCTATTGGCATAAGCTATTTTCAATTTCATTTCAATTTTAACAAATGTTTCTTCTTCATATTATATTTTAATCATAAACCCTATGTTACTAAATATAAATTCTCTTAAAATATTAGTCATCAAGTTGAAACCCTTTCCCTTATTTTGCTTCCCCATTCAATCAAAATTTCATTTTTAATTCTCATCATCGTTCGCGCGTGTGTGTTTGATGAACTACTCTTTTCTAATCATGTTCACTTCCTTCTATTTATAATTAATTACCATAAAAAATTACCAGATTAATAACCATATCAATGGCTGATTTAATCTATCATTTGGGTCAGTCATAATTTGGGGATATTAATTGATTGAGGGATATTTCTCATTGATTATTCTTTAGGTCAACATTGTGTATGTTGAACATCAAATGTCATGGATTAATGACATATCTTGTTTAAAATGAAGATTCCATGGTTTATTGGAACCAAAAATACACTACCATAAACAAGATTTAATTTACATTAGAACCCCAGTTATGTTAAGGCTTGGATTAAATCTTTAACACTTGGGTACACTAATAAAAATTATATTGTGATGTGGGTGTTAATTTAATTCATATATAAATAAATGATCCATGATATCATAATATTAAATCCTCGATAATTAAATCATACAAATATTTATAATTTTTTTAAATCAATCTAAATCAATCAATCATTTTCTTTTATTCCTACAAATAACTCCCCCATTAAAAAGACAAATAAAATAATAACTGACTATTAAAAATTAACATCATTGAGGATTCGATCCAAGTGCCGCTATACACTTTAGCAGAGCACCGGAACCATGAATGGTCAATTGGAGACAACCATCATCACTTAAAATGGGTCAATTTCTATAGATGTTACTATTTTTATTTAGAATTTTTGATTTTTTAAAGAAAAGTAAAAAAAGAAAAAAATATGACAAAAACAAAAATAAAAACCCACATTCTCATAAAAATCATAAAAGGAATAAACCGAATAGTAATCCCCATTTTCCTTGTCCATCCCAAATAGCCTTGAATTCCTTGTAGCCTACTAAACAATCCATAATATTTTTTTGACCTAGAAATTGAGAAAACACTTCACTGACATATAAGTGATATTAAGAATATTCAAATCATTAAAAAACCAATCATTGTGAGACCAATTTTTCTAAATATGGTGAATACTAGGGGAAAAAATCCTTAAAGAAATCACTGCTACTAATATGAATTACCAACCCCTTGGTATTAAATATCCAAATATGGAGGCTGATTTAGAAATCAAATCGGGTTTGATTCACCTTCTACCTCATTTCCACGGGCTAGCTGGTGAGGATCCACATCTTCATCTAAAAGAGTTCCATGTGTTTTGCTCTACAATGAAGCCTAAAGGGGTTTATGAAGGAAAAATCAATCTTCAAGAGTTTCCTTTCTCCCTAGATGACTCTAAAAATTCATGTATCTATTACCTACCTCATGGTTCCATAAACTCTTGGATTGACATGGATCATCACTTTTTTGAAAAATTATTTCATTCTTCTCATACTTCTTATTTCCGAATGGAAATATGTGGTTTCCATCAATTCCCTAAATAATCACTCAATGAGTACCAGGAGAGGTTCAAAAAGCTTGTGGAAACCTTCCCACACCACCAAATATCGGAAAAATTCTTGGTCCAATACTTATTTGAGGGTTTACTGGATATGGAGAGAATAGTCAGTGATGCCACAAGTGACGGTGCTCTTATTGACAAAAATCATGAAGCTTCATGGGATCTCTTAAAAAATATGGCTATAAACATGCAGAAATTCCATACTTGAGCACATTCTCAAGTTATAAAAGTCTAAGAGAATCAATCTATAGATCCAAACATGATGACAGAGTGGACGATCCAACTTATAGGTCTTATGAGACAACTAGCAGTGGCTGCCAAATCTAAATCCTAATCTTCTCCACAATATCTATTCCCTAGACCATTCTAGAATTGTGGAACATCTTGCTCACTATCTCATCCAACAGACACATGTCTACAACTTCAAGAGGATCTATCTAATTAAACTAGACCAATTGAGAACAATATAGAATATGATCAGAGGAACAACAACCCTCAACAATAATGTTTGTTCATTAGAAACACCAAACAACCCCATCCCAAGCCTTTATATTCTACAATTTACCTAGTCTTGAGATACAGTAATCCCATTTCCCATCCCCCATAGTTCCCTCCTCAAAATCCAAACCAATTCCAGTATGGTCAAAGTGGTGGTAACTTCCAGAAACCTTATCCTTTTGTTCCTCAACCTCAATAGATTAATACTACTCTTTCTCTTCATGGATTCCACTATCCTAATGAGCCTTCTCAATTCCCAACCCAATAGAAGCACTTTCCCAAAAACCAAAATCAAGGTAATCCCAATACGGGGCATGTATCTTCTTCCAAGAAACCATGGGAAAGAGATGTGGAAGATCATTTCTACAGCACCCATTCTAGCCTAAAACAAATTGAAATACAAATTAGTCAACTTTCATCCCACCTTTTCCATCATCAACCATCCAATTCTTCCCAACTCCCAGCTCGACCATTACCAAACCCAAAGGGTAATGAAAATGAAATTACACTTAGATCGAGAAAATAAATTTCCAAGCCTCATGATGGATCCTCCAATGAACCTTTGGCTGTTGATGTTGAAAATTAAAAGAACAAAAATACAAAAAAAATGAACATGGAGAAACTCCCTAACCTTCTTATACCCCTCTAAGGAACCCAATTCCCTTTTTTCAGGTTGAATCTATGCTAAGAAAATCCTTTGAACCCAATCTTGAAATACACATTTTCTTTAGACGTGTTGAAGTCATCATTACCTTGTTAGATTCCATAAAAAAATCACATTTATTCAATGTTTATTAAGGAATTATTCACTCAAACGAGACAACTTAAAATGATTGGTAATGTTTCAAAATAAAATTCCATACCCATTAAGTGCAAAGATCTAAGGTCCTTTACATTTCCATGCTAGACATGAAGTTAAAACTTCGATGATGCACTCATAGACCTAGGAGCCTCGATAAATTTCATGACTAAATCCATATTCTCCAACCTTGTTCTAGGTCTGTTGAACCCAATGTGTGTTGTCATCCTATTATAAAATCAAAGCACAACTAGCCCTAAGGGAATAATTAAGGATGTCCTTATCTGAGTTAATGATCTTATCTTACCAGCTCATTTCTATATCCTTAACATGGAATGTGAGATGACCTATTCTCGATCTCCCATAATTATAGGAAGATAATTCCTCATAATAGAAATAACTAAGACTGATGTCTATGAAAGAATCTTATACAAGGAATTTGTTAACCAACCGGTAAAGTTAAATATCTTTCAAGCCATGTGATACCCATCAATGGATTACTCTGAATTCTCAATCCATTCTTATAAGAAAACTTCTAAGGATCAATTGAAACCCATTCCATCATGTCCATCATGTTATAATGAGATAGGAGCTTGTGATATTTTTACCATGAATAACCCAGTCCTAAATGGGGATGTTGATATTGACCTCTCAGTTATTGACAGCATAAATCCAGAAGATCTTGAAAAACACTCTTGAATCCTACCTCAACATTGATCTGTATTGTTCATCCTAGGAAAATATTAAGGAAATTGATTCAAAACCAAATAAAATACAATCCCCCATTCCTAAGTTGTCTATCCCATAAATGAATGAAGAGATTGATCTGAAACCTCTTCATACAGACATGAAATATTCATTATTTTTCCTTGATCATTATTATCCTATCATTGTCTCTGCCACACATACTGAAACCAAGGAGTCCTAACTTGTTTAGATGTTAGAGGAAAATAAAAATGCCTTAGGTTGGAACCAATATGATATAACAGGAATCAAACCCTCCCTTTTCATGCATCACATCCATCATAAGGAATTATACAAACCAATCAGACAAACACAATGGAGACTCAATCCACTCACCCATGAGGTAGTTTGGGAAGTGATTACGAAGCTTCTATAAGATGGTATTATCTACCCAATTTCCTATAGTAAATGGGTTACTCCAATCTAAGTTGTACCTAAGAAGGGTGGGATTAATGTTTTCACAAATGAACATGAGGAGGTAGTCCCTACATGGGTAAAAAAATGGCATGTATGCATTGATTATCAGAAATTGAATGACGAAACATGAAAAGATCACTACCCTATTCCTTTCCTTGATCAAATGCTATAAAAATTAGTCGAGCTGTCAAATTATTTCATTCTTAACGGATACACTAGAAACATCCGAATCCCAATAGATCCTTAGGACTAAGAAAATACTACTTTAACGTGCCCATTTGGAACATATGCATATAAGGGAAAACATTTTGGCCTTTTCAATGCTCATGAAACATTACATAGGTGTATGATGAGTATATTTTCTAAATTCATTAAGAATTGTATGGATGTTTTCATGGATGGCATTACCATTTATGGCGAGTCATTTGAATCCTTCTTGCATTCACTCTCTCTAGACCTTCAAATGTGTGTCTAATGCAACCTTGTGCTGAATTATAAAAAATTTCACTTCATGGTTAGTAATTTAATTGTTCTAGGGAACATAATTTTAAAATATGGTATTCATGTTGATCCTTCCAAAATTTAGGTGATCCAATCCATTCCTGAACCCATAATAGTTCGACACATCCGTTCATCCATTGGTCATGCTGGTTTCTATCATCGATTAATCCATAAAATCAGTATAATTTCCCTCTAACTCACTCAGCTACTCAAAAATGATGTTGAATTCCATTTTGATGAGGCTTGAAAGAGATACTTCATTGAACTGAAAATTGTTCTTACAACTTCCCTAATAATCCAACCCCCGACTGTTCATTACCCTTTGATTTGATTAGTGATGATTTTGATAGGCCATTGGGGTTGTTCTTGGTCAAAGAAGAGAAAACATTACTTATGTCATATATTATGCCTAAAAAATTGGATGAAACTCAATCTCACTACACTATTACTGAGAAAAACATTGAGTAGTTCTTTTTTCCTTAAATAAATTCTAGCACTATCACTTTGGTAAAGAAAACACCATCTTCACAGAACATTCTTTTATTAAGTTCTTACTCATGAAAATTGATTCTAAAAAAAGGATTATAATATGGATCTTGATGCTCTAAGAGTTTAACCTTGTGATTAAATATAGACAAAGAAATGAAAACCGTATAGCTGGTCAGTTGATTAGAATTTTTAATTCTCCTCAATCTGAAAAAACTGCACCTGAATTTTAATCTGACCACCTATCATCTATTTGTTCAAATTTCCCTGGTTGTTCCACAATTGTAAACTACCTCGTTGTTGGTATTTTTTCCAAAAAAATCTCAAAAGAACCAAAAATGAAGCTAAAAAGTGATTCAAAATTATATTTTTTGGATGATAATAAATATTGGAAAACTGGGGCTGTCATGGTATTTGGAGATTTGTCGATGAAGATGAACATTCCTCCATCTTGGAATTTTTTCACATAATTCCTGGTGGTGGAAATTTTGGATAACAAAAGACCTCCCGAAACGTCCAAGACTCTAGATTCCTCTGGACTTTAATCTTTAATGACTCACATGAGTTCCGTAAATCATGTCCCAATTGCAAAACGTATTACAAAATTTCAAAAAGAAATGAAATTCCCTAAAAGGCTTTAATTTTCTGTGAGATCATTGATGTTTGGGAAATCAATTTCCAAGGACCGTTTCCACCCTCCAATGGATTCTCATACATTATTCTTAATGTCGATTATGTTTCTAGGTGGGTTGATGCCAGAAACACTTGGAAGGATGATGCATATAATATTTTTGAGTTTATAAAATCCCATATTTTCCATCGATTTGGAACATTGCATTCCCTAATAAGTGATTTGCTGACTCATTTCTATAATCAAACTGTGGAATCTATTTTAAAAAATAATGGACTTGTACATAAAACAACAACTTCATATCACCCCAAAACAAATGGAATGGTTGAAATTTCTAATAGAGAAGTGAAAAGAGTACTCGAGAGAATTATAATGCCCACTAGAAAGGACTGTCCTGGAAACCTTGGTGAAGAGCATGGGGCTTATCGAACGGCCTATAAAACAGCCATTAGGATTTCTGATTTTAGGCTAGTTTTTGGTAAAGCATGTCATTTACTAGTTTAAATCCATCATAAGTCATTTTGGGTAGTGAAAAATATTTAATTTTGATAGTAAAAAATCGAGTGAAGAGATATTTTTGTAGTTAAATGAATTAGAAGATATTCTATTTGATTCCTACGAGAATTCAAATTTCTACCATGAAAAGGCCAAGGTACTCCATGACAATCACATCCGTTGAAAGGTATTTTATGAATGTGAAAAGTTAATGATATTCAATTATTGAAATCAACTTCACCTAAGTAATTTTAATTATCATTGTGAATTTCCTTCTATTATTACTATTTTTTACCCATTTGGTGTAGTGTAAGTCCAAGACCCCTCTTCCAAAAAGATATTCACGGTTAACGAAATTCATTTAAAGAATCACCATGAGAATAAACTCATCCTGGGAACCACATTGGATTCCATTAGATCCAGAACATCTACATTAGACCCACTACTATATAGGGATGATGATCCACCAAATCCAAACCTGAGGGCATCTCTTTCCCATTAACACTCCCCCTCTCTCCCTCTTTCTTCTTCTTCATATCTTTTTATTTTTTTACGACTTCCTTCAAAAAAAACATTTTTTTCTCTTTCTATTTTGTGTAGGTGTGTACTTAAACAAAACTAAAAACTAATAAAAAAAATAAAAAATGAAAAAATGAAAAGAATCATACTTACTCACCATCAACTTTTGAAATTTTGTCCCACAATTTGGGGGAGTCAAAAAGAAATCTTTTAATCTAAAAATTATTGTATTTTCATCAGGAATTTGGATAAAGTATCTTGTGTCAAAACTAACAAATTTCGAATAATTAATTAAAGATTTGGAAAATTATTCTTCCCCAATAGCGAGGAACAGATGTTTCTTTCTTGCTAAGGGAAATTATGTCCATGTTTTAATTTTTTGTGTAATCACCCCCGATTGTTAGTATTGAGTTATGGACCATGGAGAAAAATTTCTTACTTTGGTGTTCTTGAATATGACAGAGGAATTTTTTGATCCCCAAGAGAATCATAATAGCCAAATAACCACCCATTAACCTTATATTAATACTCATTTTGAAAGAACCTTCAAGCCTATGAAAGCCCTTATTTTGATAGCCACATTAGAAGCCCAATACTTTGTCCCACACAACATATAATGGGAATATATAGCATAATTTATCGAAATTTTAGTGTGGGGGCATGTATTTCATTTTGGGTTCTATTTCCTTGACATTAAATGTGTTGTTATATGCTTGAGGAAACCCATAAAATTTTTTGTGCGTGAGAGGTTTTCATTCAGTGAGTTTTGGGGAATTGAATTTCATCTATGTAATTTTGTAAATGTTCTTGACAAGTGTTAAAAAACATCAAAAAAATAACTAAAAAGGTTTGTGTCTTGGGTAGGTCAAAAATTACACTTCTTAAAACTTTTATCTTGTTATAATTATTACAATTATAGATTTGAGGAGATCAAAAATGGGTTTCGATATTATTGTGAGATTTTTTGCAAGTTCAACATTTGAAAAAAATGTTAAAAAAGTTATTAAAAAAGAACACATATATCATTAAAAGAAGTTTTATGTTTTATAAATATTTTATCTTTTCTTCCCCTAAAAATTTTCATCATCCTTTGTTTCTTTCATTAGATAATCATGACCTTGTAAATAAGTGTTTCCATTATCTACCTTGCTTCATTTCAAAAAAGATGCGTGTTATTTTACCCATGCTGTCCCCTCTCTCATAGATATTAAATTCCTACTACCCCATAGCCACAAAAAACCCCCTTCAAAAGACTTCGTGATTCTTACAGAATTTAGGATATGGAATAGAAGCTGAGATCTCTTTTAAACTCTACGATTTTTTACTTTTGGTTGGTTATTGAGTGAACCCCCAGAAATAAATGCTTATTTATCTTGAGAGGAGTATGTTTTGAGTGCCTACCCTTTTACATTTCTAATATGAGCATGAAAAATGAATGTTATTCCAAATATTGTTGCTCTAAAATTTTGTGGTGGAATTAAATATGGATGAGTGAAATGGTCCAAACCTCCCCAGATTGGGGAAAATAGAATTTTTATTTTTTTGGTGAGTGAGAATGAGTTTGTTATGTTTTATATTTTTTGCACAAGAGGACATGCACAAGGCTATGTGTGGGTTATTTTATGTTATTAACCTATTCATAATTTTTTTTACTATTTTTTATTAATTTATATGAAAAATTCATAATTGGTGTGAAATATTCATATTTTAATATTAAATATAATTTTTTTAATTAGTTCAATTAATCCAGATTCAATTCACATTAATATTTTAATCATAACTCACATCACATAGATCCAAATAGTTTGATTCTTATTTTTTAGGGATACTTATTTACTTTATAAAATATCATTAGAATGAATCCTTGACCAATTCGGCCATTTGAAGGGTTATAAAATCCACATAAGAAGGCCCAAGGAACCTGTAATGAAACTGGACCTGCCATGAAGATTGGATTTCTGAGATAAATCCTAAAGTCCATATTTTTTGGTTCTAGACCAAAATTCAAGGACCAAAAAAATTAATATTGGATAAAAATTTGAAGGCCCAAATTCACCAAAAAGGGGCCTAAATAATGATTTGAAATCTAGCCTACTATTCTGTAGATGAATTTTAAAAAACATATCATTATTGATTTTTATCTTGATATAGAGATCCATTAGAGATGATATTTTGTAGTGTTAAGGATAAGATATAGGTAGCTGACATTATAGAATAAAGTGTTCAGAATTGAGGGCATCTTATTATTGAAAAATCCATTCACATTATGACCATCTAAAAAGTGGTGATACCAATGTTCATATTAGAATGTTTTATTCAAACCACCATAAAATTATCTCATTAACTCCAATGGCTATAAAATTTTCAGAGTATATAGAAAACAGGTATATATAAACTTTTAAGAATAATATATTTCAATATTATTCTCTATTGATGGCCTAATATTCGTTTCAATTAGAGGGATATATTTAGAATGAAAATCATCCAACTCTTTGGGATATAAATACACCCCCTATTCTACATGAAAGGAGTTGGAATTTAATCCATTAAGGAGAAGATTTGGAATTAATAGATCCTTTAAAAGGTCTTGATATAAATTTCCATGATCTTGTTTCAATAAGAGATTACTCTCCCCCACTTTTATTTTCAGGTTCATTTGAATTTGTTTACAATTGTATTCGCGTAAGCTATTTTCAATTTTGTTTCAATTTTAATGGAAGTATATTCTTCATATTCTCTATTAATAATACACCATATGTTCTTAAATTTTAAATATCTTAAAATATTTTAAATAATGTTGAAACCCATTCCCTTATTTTTCTTCCTCAGTCAATTGAAAGTTCGTTTTTAATTCTCATCACCATTCATGTGTGTGTGTTTGATGCACAACTATTTTTTTTATAACATTATTTTAGTAATATTTATAATTAATCACCTTAAAAACATATTACTAGATTAATAACCATCACTGTGGATGAGTAAATCTACCATTTGGGTGAGTCATAATTTAGTGATATTAAGTGATTGAGAACTTCTGCTCATTGAGTATTCTTTAGGTTTACATTGTGTATGTTGAACCTAATTTTATTGACTAATGAAATGTTTTGTATAAACTATGGAATAAATGGATTATTAGAACAATAAATACACTTCCATAAACAAGTTTTGACTGATATTAGAACCCTAGGTAGGTTATTTCTTGGATTAAAGCCTTAACACTTGGGAATTCTGATCAAAATTATATTGTGAAGTGGGTGTTAGTTTAATGAAATATAAATAAAAAATCAATGATATCATAAGTTTAAATCCCCAATAGTGAACTCACCCAAATCATTATAAAATTGTTAAATAAATCTATATAAATCAATTAGTTCATTTTATCTTTTCAAAAAAAACCTCATTAAAAAGATAAATGATAAAAAGCAATTGACAATTAAAAAGTATCATCCCCGAGTATTCGACCAGTGTTTAACTATACATATTAGCATAGAAATAGGCCCTTGAACAGTGAATAGGTGAAAATCGTCCATGATTCAAGTGATGAATACAATATTGAGATAGTGATTTTTTTTGTATTTATTCCCTATTTTTTATCATTGTTATTACAAATGTTTTATTCTAATAATTTAATCTAAAATTGATCTTTGATGAATCATACCAATTTTTAATTTTGATGATCTTATCTATGACATTGTAATTATATAATGCATTAAGATTTATTATTTTTTTGTAATTTTTTCATAACTACGGCCAATTTTTGGATTCGAAATGAGAACTAATGAAATCACCTTATTGATTGTGCTTTTATCCCCAAGTTTCTTCATGTTCATCACTGTCCATTGACTGATTGATGACTCATCCATGAATTTTGTTAGAATAATGATCAAACCCAAGATTCATGTTTCTTTGTTCATCCTTTATAAGAGAATAAGATTATAGTATTTACGATATATGAATTTTTTTTAATGTTTTATAAGAACTAAGGTGGTCATTTTCTGTGGCGGTGCTTATAGATAATCAAAAGAAGAAAATAATTCAATTTTATGTTGAACAGAGGATAAAATAAAATTTATAACTTGACACTAATGAATATATACATGACTATGGTATTTGCAAGAAGAAATCTTGACTAGATCAGTAGAGGAACTAAGGAACCAAAATATGCATCATTTATGAAATGATTCTAGAAATTTCTTGAGTATATAATGTTTCGTTCAGAAGACCACACATCGAGCGTCTTGTGATGTGGTGATAGGGTTTTATTCAAGTTAAGTATCACATATTCATGTAACATATCCAACATTCTATGTGACGCTGGATGACTAAATCAATGTGTACCATATGTATATTCCCAAGGACCTATGTGGATCTATATTCCACGTGTGCTAGGGAACACCCCATATAACCTTGAAGGTATATAACATGATAATATAGGATATATGTCAAGTACATCCTTAGACATAGTAAATTGTGTGACCCTTCTATAAATTTTATTGTTAGGGATGATACACATCATGTAGGAGGGTTAAAAAAACTAGGTGGATGACACATAATAATTCACCGTGTACCTCTATGACACACCATGTACTAACCCATAGACTGGGGTAGTTTTTTCGGACATAGTTTTACCCCTAATTTTTCCCACGTGGGGTACGAATTTTTCTATTTGGGTCTGGGATTCTCCTTGGGAGTTGATATTTCAACCATTTAAGAATTTACTGGGCATCCTCTACCTTCCGAATCAGATAGAGTTGATATTTCACCCACGTTTTGGGGAATAGTTCCTCTGCTTAGGGAGTCTGTATTTTTATCATTCATAGAGATCGAACAGGAAATGGATCCTCTTCCGGAGTCATTATTTAACCCATAATCATGGGGTATGGATCCTGTAACTTCATATTTGGGAATGAAAATATAGTTTCACTTATAATTATATATCATAAGATTAAAATTTAGGGTTTGTTTTGATGGAAAACAGTTGATACTATACATTAAGACCTGGGTATCTCCTCTGAGCATATCTAGGCTCTTTTCCATTCACTTTTTCCTCTTACATATGATTACAAGCTTAATATTTCTTTTGATACTCTACTTTTTTTTGGTGATTTTAGGGTTTCATACTAGACATGTATATACTCACCCCTACATGGGACTTAACCACACATGATGTGTATTTTAAAAACTGTATTCTATTAAAGAGATATCTAGGGGGACTTGGATTTAGTGGTTCTTGGAAACTATGGTAGCAAGAATTTTGTGAGATTAATGTTTGTGCGGTGAGATTATTTCCATATTATTTTTATGTTATACCTACTCACTGGTTATTGGCACTATTTTTTTATCTTTACATAATTGTGAACTATTATACTCAGTTATGGGATATTTGGGCTATTCCTGATATTATTATTCTAGTATTTTACTTTCTTCATTACTATAGTGTGTATTGCGATGCATGTATGTGTACATGTGAATTAGTCTACGACCTCCCAAATGTGTGATATGATTACTATGTGCTAGTCACCAAGCCTTATCCTATTAAAGGTGGGTTTGGGATGACACATTCGACCTAATTCTTAAAAGGAGAGACCTAGTGGTTCTGGTCATGTTTGATATATATATATATATGTGTGTGTGTGTTTGTTTTATTCTAATTACATATTATTTACTCTTATGTGATCCATATATAATAATATCCCTAGAATATTTTTTATATAGATTGGTTTTAGAAGTTCCCACTATAATGTTGATTTGTTAGTGCATGAAAAAAATTCTTAAAATTATATCATATGGTCTAGACATATTAGTCCAACAAGTCACATCATATTTTGGGTTCTCAAGTGTTGGGGGCCTACAATAATTGAGACTTCTTCTCATGAATATTTTAGTTGGTGATCTTTAAGAGTGTAGATCTTGAGGAGAAAACCTCAAATAGTAATTCCATGTTATGAATGTCAATAGAAATTATTATACTTGAGTATTTGTAATGATAGTTATATTAGATATCATTATTAATATATATCATTAATAGTACAATTAAATGCATGTTTAAAAATCTTTAAAAATATTCTCTTGGAAAACTATTTTTAAAAAGGTGTTTCTTGAGTGGTATAGAATTAATTGAATGATCAATAATGGATTTTTACATTCATAGTTATAAGAGAATATATCTATAGCCCTTTGATTAAGAATAAAGTTCATAACGTAAGTCTATAGGTAAACAGATCTTAGAAAAGTTGATCTCAGTAAATCAAAGAATGTAAAATATAACATTAAGGGATCATGACACATGCATTCATCCTAATTAATGAGACATATGTTGGTAGAAGGATTATATTAGAAAGACATTGTTGAAGGATATATTTTTATTACTACCATGTTTTCTTCTTCTCTAGGGGGCTATGATGTGTTTCTATATACCACTCTTGGTCAACAAGTTAGTCTCACTACCAATGATAAATATACGTATAACATTACATATGAAGTGTAATAAAAAGATCATCAAATTTAGTTGAATATTATTTTCTATAATAGAATCAATATCAATATAAAGATTAATTTATATTCATACTCTTTCGATCATAATTACATACTGAGTTTTTCTTGATAAAAATTAAGGATATAATATTTTTATTTCTATTATAAATATCTATAATTTTTTTGAGTTAATAAGCATGTGGATATTTATTTATCAAGATAGATTTCAGAAAATATTAATGGTAAAATACTTTATAATTATTTAATTAGATAAATTATTACATGTGATTTATTTGATTATATCACTAAAATAATTATTTATTTAGGAATTTGTAAATTTAAAAAATATTAATTGAAACCAGAAATACTTATTTATGAGTTAGATAATAAATATTATGATTTAATGTTGAATTCAATATTCACCCATGGAATTGCGTTTAGAAAAGGAATACACATAAGTTAAGAGATTTTTTTATTGTTTCATAATTATGAAAGCCTATATATGGCATATCATTTAGAGGGATGAATTAGGATTAGGTTTTGTAGACTTATTTTTGTTATTGTAATAGAATTGAGACATTTGTTTCAAAAAATCCTCTCATTACATATAGATAAACATATAAATTATTCTATGATTGATAAATATTGTAATATTGGTATTATTAATTTATTCTAGTACACTATAAATTTATATTAATATCCCATGATTTGTGGATCACGTGTGAATATTAGAAGTTATATTTTTGTTTGGATCCTGATGTAATGATGAAAAAAAAACAAGTGAGAATCAAATCCCATGGAAATTATTTTAAGTAATGTTTTTATTTTTAATATTTAATTAAAAAATTCATATGTATTTTTGTTTTTATTTATCTCATTGAATCTAAATTATTGAATGATTTATTATCATGGTCATTACATTAAATAATTAACATATATGAATGAAACCTACTTCATTTGTTTGATGTATAAATTTTTATCAATGGTTATTTTTTATGTAATCCCATTCCTATAAATATCCTCACTTGTATTCAAGTATAATTATAAAATATAGAGTTCCCTTGTTTAGAAGACTTAAATAATTATTTAAAGGTGGACTAAACAAAATAATATCATAGGATAAGAGAGGTTACTATAACTTATGTCTTGATAGACTTTGGGAGTTACTCCCCCATATGTTTTTGGTTTTTTATCAACACTTGATAAACCAATAAGTATTTCCAAATTTTATTTGTCATGAATCAAAAAGGTCTTCCCTCAATCCAAGCACCCAAACTATCTTATAACATGAATTGAGGCACATTCCTGATGACCTATGACTGTTGAAAGAAAAAATGGAATAAAAATTGAGATTTAGGGAACAATTTTTTCGAATAAACATGACTTAATAAGTAATGGAATCTAACTAGGAATATTGTATGACCCATTTGTCATTTGATCCACCATAATAATTAAAAAATAATATTAAAAATAAAAGAAAATCGAAATAGAGAATACCTAGAAATAAACATACATTTCAAAAACATAAAATAAAAGAGGTTTAATGAAATTGAACCAGACCCTAAGACAAAAATCCATGATACATGATAACAAAAATAAAACTAAAACATAAGGGAAGGAAACATGCTCGTGACCCATGGTCACCTACTGACTCATTCACTCCAAAAGTGTTCTAAACAATTAAGTCCCCACATGGAGATTCACAAAATCTAGACCATAAAAAAGAAATTTTAATTTTGGAATAAACAAAGAGACCAATAAGTATCATCTAGAAACCACCTATATAATATTAAAAATTCAAATCCTTTCATTTTAGTTTGAAGATAAATTTAAAAAAATTACGTTTTACATAAAAACACATATAGAAAACATTAAAATTCATTGAATTTTAAATTTATAGTATATTTTTTAAAACTGCAAAACATACTTCAAATAATTTCTAGAGTAAAGCAACACCGAATGAAAGGAATCCATCTAAAATTGAAAATCCTTTTTAACCATCCACATTTTTAGAAAAGGAAGAAGATAACTCACCTTGAAATATATATATATATATATCTATGTGTGTGTGTGTGAAAAATAACCAGTAATAGAAATATTGTAAACAAAAATAATTAATTAAACTATAAAAGTAGTAATGAAATTTGATAATAAAATAATAAACATGATTTAAAAAACATCAATAATAAACAAAGGAGTGCAGATGAATGTAAACTATTTTAATGGGGTCGATCAAGGAACTAAGATCAAGGTTTCCTAGGATCCTCACACCCTTAATGATCAAACCATAAAAAACTCTTCCTATGCAAGTTCCATTTGGGAGGACCACCCCAAATTTCAAATGGTAACAATGTCAAAATCATCATGTTTTTTAGTTTTTATTATATCATAGTCCAAATTCCAGGGAGGGTATACCATTTACTAGTAGTTGTTTCTATAATTTCTCACCTAAGTCCATGGGTTCCCGTGATTAATTTAAATGGGCGGTGAGTTCATGAATGGGAGTCAATCACATAAAGCATTAATAACATATCAAAAACCCCTCACTTACTTTCTGATAATAGCAAATGAAACCCTATATTTAATAAAAACCCATCATGCTTGAAATAGTAAATGACAAAGGAATAATAAAATTAAACTTTTATAAAGTACAAACTGATCCGTGATAACCTTTTTAGAAAACCAAAATATTAAATTATTTTTGAAGTTTCTAAAAAGCCTATAAGTATTAAACCATGATATGAAACATAGGTATACCTTTTTTTAACTTAATACAACTCAAAACGTTTAAAAATAATACCTTATAACCAAAATTAAACTCTATTCTATGATAAAAGTAATTAAAAATTCCAAATAAGAACTGAATACACCATTCAAAACATCAATACAAACTTTGATATCTATAAAATATAATAAAAACCATGAAATCAAAACTAAGGAACACAAAGCATGATTTATATTAAAACCAATTTTGAAACCAACAATTAATTTGAAATCCATGCTTGAATTAATAATAAAATTTCATTAGAAATTATTTTATAAATCATAATTAATTATAATTTTCAAAAGTTATATAATATTTAAAACATACATTGAATAAAACTAGGAAAAAATGAAATTTCTCAAAATTAATGCAACACACATTTATCAAAAAAATGAAACCGAAGAGAAACTCCTCACCTTTTATGAATTATACTATATTAGGACTCCCAAAAAATTTCATAAGCCCTAGAACCCAAGAAAAATATATTAGACCGAACCCATACCTGATGATTCAACCACAAAGTATCCAAGAAAAAGATAGTAATAAAACCCATATAAAGAAAGGTGAAATAACTAATGGAATGGAGATGAGGCACACACCAAGATATTTTGTAAAGAACTAATTAATGATCCTTTTTGATATTGAGGGGAAGTGGAGGGTTCCATGTGTAGGGGTTATAAGGGTTGAGTATGAGATAAATGGGATGAGATATGGATTTATTTCAAGAATGGGTAGTATATTATTTTCAAGTATTTTTAAATATTGTTAGATCACATTGTTTGGATGAACAGTTTTCAAAACCATGAAACAACTATTTGAGGATCAATGATATCACCTTGAATATTGCATGGTTTGGCGACATGGTTTTGTATACCATGTTCAAATTATTAAAATATCATCTCTTTATAAATGGAATCCATTGGACAGTTAGCTATGTTGATTGTACTAATTGTGTTCCATTCAAGCACTCTACTTTAAAACACCAAAAATTTAAATTTTTTCATGGTTTGACTCAATACACAAGAACATGGAAAAAATTAAGTAAATATTTAAAATAAAAAAAGGAATTTAAAGATTGGGGTAAAAAAATCCTTCCCATCATAACACTTTCTTCACCTAGAAGGTCACCAATTTATAATACAAATGACTGAAAAAAAACAAAATTAGTGACAAACAAGAAGCAAAACTAAACCAAACGATATATTTCTCCAAAACTGGGGATGTACACAAGACCCTATTAATAGATAGAAAAAAAGACTATCCTAATAAGAAATCATCTCCATATTCCCAAACATCCATACTTCCATGATCATAACCCCAAACAATGAAACAAACACAAGAGATGTGAAGGATGATCAAAAAGTTATCTGACACTGATACCCAGTCTCATAGTATAATGATTACAGTAAGTTGTATTGTTAAAAAACCCAAAAATACTCCAAGGGTAAAACCTTAACCAAAATTATACAATTAATCAAATAAACTTAGTAAGAAATTCTATTGAGGGTTTATCCATATTTTTCTGAAACTGAACATTTAGGTCTCCCATGAAATGGTCAAGTGTAACCTAAACTACTATAATCCAAAACAAAAGGATTTTGAAACTACCCAACCATCATACATGATGAATGAATATCATGGTAATAGAGAACCTAGAATAACAAATCCAGATACACTGAAGTATATAAAGGGGTTTATCCCTATGGGATGGATAAAATTTACCAGGACCAAATGATGTAGGGTCCCCACCCATCATGGGCTAGCCCATGAAAATTAGACTCATTACTGTGGCCCAATAGTTCACATTCTAAAATATATCTTGGTTATATGAGATTATTTACAAATAAATTTTTGATGAAGGTTCTTCTCAAAATAATAAATTCATCAAGTTCATAGCCACTAGCCCACGAAAAGGAATTCCACTCAATGAAAGAAAAAAACCCATAAGAATGATCAGGAAGACTCAATAACTTAGAATAGTTTGATTTCTTGAATCTCCCAAATGTCTAGATAAGGATATTAATAAAAATGAATATACTTCCCTAAACTATAGAAAAACAACTCAATAACATTATAAAACAATAACTACTCACAATCCACCATGAAAATTATAGGATACATACCAAGAAAAAGATACCATGAGACTAAATAAAAGCACATCAATGATCAAATCGTACCCAAATTAAGTAAACTAAACTAGTAAAATTAAAAATCAAATAAAAAAAATTCATGACCACCATTTTTTAAACTGTAAATAAAAAATAAAACTGAAAGGATTTTTTTTAAATTCATCCAAAACAATGATTTTTCTAAAACACACGTTTTATACCCTCAACATTATCTTTTTAATCATTAGATTAACCCAAAAAATAAAATTCATTTCAATTCACATTTAAAAATTCTTTAATATTTTTCAAAATTATATTTTCACCATTTAAAACTAATTTTTCTGCACAAAACCTCAATTGATCCAAATTTTTTATTCAAAAAATATTATATATTTATGTTTAAAATAACACATGCTCAAATGAAAACAAAAGGATTTTATTTTAGTTTACTTTGAAACCATGAAAATCACTCAATAGAAAATTCAAAATCTATTATTTCATCAATAAAACTAATATATATTCCAAAATGGAAATTCTTTTCAATTATATAGGGACCCCCTTTAATTTTTAAAATGATTCCTATAATATTTTAAATTATACCTTTACCACCAAAACCACAAACCAAACAACTTCCCCTTTACAAATTATTCAAAATAAAACATGAAACAACACACACCCATTTAAAAATGTGAAAATACTATTAATATCTCAAAATAATTTCAAACATTTTATGTAAAAAATACATTTTCAAATTATATTTATAAATTTGAAAATCCCAATTAAGAATCAGTTTATAATTCCACATATTTTTTTTTGAAATGGTCATGATAATCTATAAAATTATACTTATTTTATACCGTTTCTGAAGATTCTTTATAAATTTTTCAAAAATACAAGTATCAATTTAAATAAATCTTACAAACACAAATCTATATTCAAATAAAACTAAATAAAATCAGTATAACATAAAAAACATCATTAACTCATCCAAATAAATAGGAAATAATAATTAAAAGGGACCCAGAAAGTAAATGAACCAATTAAAAATATATATGGAAAATGGTAGTGCATGTTTTTATGGCACTATTTGGTGGATCACAAATAAAATTTGTGATAATTAGTGTAAGCATAACTAAACCATGAACATAGTCGTGTAGGCAAACTATGTGCCTCTGGTTCTTCTCCAATTTCACCCCAAAGCACAAAAATTCCCAAAAAACTCACACAATATCATTAAAATCCACAACACCATCATTTTAAAAATATAAAACATTAAGAAACTAAATATAAATAAATATGAAATTAAAATTTCAATCGAACCACCCAGGGAAGCTTGAGGATCTGTTGTAGTAAGATCAAGCTAGAATTTTGTCCCACATATCACTAATGCTCCGATGATGCTAGATATAATTTAATAGACTCACAAAAATAAAAAGTGTGTCTCATAAACCTATTTACTTTTAAGGAACCTTGGGTTTGAAGCCATTATTTTCATGATCCTACTTAAGAATCCCCTAATCTAGGCACCTGAACTAACCCATGACATGAACTAAGGGGATTCCTGATCACCTCGGGCTGGAAACAAGCACCAAGGAATCAAATTTGATATTTTGGAAAATAATTATCCAAAGAAACATGAATGAATATATAGTGTAATCTTACAAATAATATAAAACGTCTCATCAATAAGATATATGTCCAATAAAAATAAATAAAAAAAATTCAAAATAAAACATATTCTAAATAAGGCATACTTAGAAATAAGTATACATAACACAACCATGACATAAAATAGTTGAATAAAAATAGAATCTAAAACCATGATAAAAATTAAGTCTAATATGGATGATATTTCTGAGATAAATGATAAAAAATAAAACTAAAACAAAATGAAAGACAATGCCCACATGACCCATGGTGACATATCGACTCATCTTCTTTAAGAGAAGTTTAAACTAATAAGTCCCCATAAGGAGTTTACCAATAATCCTAAACATGAACTTAAAATGTTAATATAGGTTTCATAAAATTTCCCACTAGGAATTCTCCCCACACTCCTTGCATAAAATTTAGGAGTAAAATTCGTTCATGCTATTTTTAAGAGAAATTTTAATACAAATTTGATTTCAAATTTAAAATAAAAAATTTCACATATAATCAAGTTAAATATTCATTTCTGTTTAAAATAATAGTTTCCCATTTAAAACTATATACCAAGCTTTAAATCATTTTTATTGGAATTAAACACTCATGGAAAGGAATCCGTTTCAATATCCAAATCGTTTTTGAGTAACCGATTTTTTACAAAATAAGGATGAAAACCCGCCATGAAATATGAAAATATAAGTGGATAGAAAATATAAAATAATAGGAATGATCAAAATAACAAGAATAATAGACCTTATAAAATATGTAAATAAATTATATAATAAGATAAAAAACCCACAACAGAAAAGGTCATAAATAATAAAAGGATAGAAACTAAAAGTAAACTATTATCACGGTAGTGCCCTTGGAAACTAAAGTCAAGCTGTTCTATGATACTCATAACCTCAGTGATATAACCATACATAACCACTACCATTAAAAAGTATATAGGGAGGACCAATCTAAAGTCCTAGTTGTAGGATCATGTTGTTTTGTTAGAGTTTTTCCATAGTCCAAAGTCTAGGTAATGGCGACATTTTCCCTATTTTACTCTTCCTTGAATTAATTATCTAAGACCCAGGTTTCCCAAAATTAATGTAAATGGTTGGTGAGTTCATGAACTAGATTAAATCACATTAATAATAAATAAAATATCAAATATCCCTTACCACCTTTCCAAGAATAATAGAGGAAACCCCCTCTTTCAATAACACACATCACGATTAAAATAGTTGAATACAAATGGATAGTAACAAGAAACTTTATTAAAATAAAATTAATCCATTGATAACCATTTTACAAAGCAAAATATTGAAATTAATTTAGATGTTTCCAAATAGGTCTTTATATATAAAACAATTATTTGAAACAAAACGATCGCATTTTAAAACTGAATACAAATCAATACTTTCAAGAAAGAAAATTCAAACTAAAATAGAACATCATTCCATGATAAAAATTATCAATTAACTAAAATATGAATTAATAACAAAAAATAAAACATAACTATACACCATAAGAGTCAAAACATGTAATAAAACCACAAAATCATAGTTAAGTAATCAAAAACTCAATCGCTATTGAAACCCCCTATTAATAAGAAAACCAAATTGAGTTTTTAATTATTTTTCTATAAGAAAACAGTTGATAAAGGATAATTAAATATACCGTTCAAAATTTAAATACAATTAAAACTATAACTTGATGAAATATAGTCATGAAATAAAGTCTCTAAAAATTAATGCATTACTCATGGAGCCACCTAACTCAAACCAAAGATAAATTCTTCACCTTTGATGAATGAAACAAGAATATGAATTAAAAAAAACCTCAAAATCCCTAAACACAAAGAAAAAAAATATCATCACAACCCCAATCCCTAGGGTTTTGACACCATTATTTCATGTCATGGATAAGAGGTAAAACCATAGAATGAAAGTGGAAAGAGCCAAAGGGGAGGAGAAGAGGCACTTACTAGGTGCTTTCTTGAAGAGAATGATTATGATCCTACTTGAAATTGAAATAAAGGGAGAAGAATAATTGGGTACCATGATTTTGAGGATTGAGGGTAAATTGGGAGATATATGGGAGGGGTTATGGATTTATTTCATTAAAGGGTAATTTATGAATTTTAATGATTTTAAAATTTGGATGAATCAGATGATTTTTCCTCACTGTTTTCCAAACCATGCACCAACTATGTAGGATAACTATACTCACCTAGAACACATCACATTTTAGTCATGTAGTTTGGTAAATCATCCACCAACCATACACAACTAATTTTTTAGACAACATAATCATTTACATGGTAAGCCGTATGATTGGTATTAACATTGTGCCAACTGTGCGCCCTGTTATGAAAATCTAAAAATCAATATCTTTATCTTGTTCAACCCTAATGTCATGAAGAATTCCACAAATAAATAAATAAATAAATAATAATGAAATTTTGGTTTTAGGAGTGATATTATAATAATTACATAATTTTATTATTCTATATGCATGGATATTTTTTATGGGATCTCAAATATTAAAATATTACCAAGAATACCATTATAAAATCTGATTTTATGTATTATTATTCTATTAATTGTGTTTAATAATATATCTAAGAGATAATATAGGATATTTGACAATAAATCTATAATAAACCCAAATATTTTATAGAAAAATTAAAATCCATCAATGAAAATGATAAGTCGACACTCTTAGGCCCATGTTAGATTGAATCACCATCGAGAGGGGGTTGGATCGGTGGTTAATAAAAATTTACTATAAAACATGTCTACCATCACCTGTTAGTTCATAGGATCACAAATTAAACATTTTTCTGATGAGATATATAACACTTATGACACAAGATTCTTTATAAGGTCCATACACTCTTGTTATAGAGTGGCTAATCTATTCAGGTTAGATATTAAGGTATAAATATCCATATGATTTTCCTATTATCACTGAGAAATTAGTGTAGGAGTAGAAATATATTCCTAAAATATAATTATAATAAACATATATACAAGTTTTAACATATAGGTTGATCTAACATAGCCTCCTTAAGTTACCTTGGGCTTTGGATCAAGTGTGAGCCCTCGTTCTTATCCTCAAACCTAGTTAATATCTCCATTGAATGATCATCATTACGTATCGATGATTATATCAAAGTGGTATAATAACTTTATACAAGTATAAAATCCTTTATTTTTAGCCCTTTAACACATTACAATATGATTCTTTAGGTTGTGGTGTACTCTTTAGATCCAAATTTCCCAGATCGCATCTCTTTCAAAATCTGTTAGGAGATAAAAAAATTTTAAATTACTTCTATGACATGATAAGGTTCATTAAAGAATAATCTATATATATCATTATATTTTTAAAATACATTTTACAGTATAAAAAAAACTTGTGGCATGATGGATCCTTCATCTAAAATGAATGCATATGAATTTTTCACTGTATAGAACCTTGCGGTATGAATACTCCATTTATAATGTAATAGTCAACTTAGTTATGAAATCCTTAGAATATAAAATTTATTCTAGTATATATAAACAACTACCCTCCAACATAACATAATATAGAACCCATTATTTATTGAAATGAAATCATTGAGCACCATCTAGGGGATCTAGTGAGATGCCTGTATAAGAGTAGAATGCTCCTAATATTTTAACCAGTCATAATACAACATGAACTACTTCACATAAAATATTCTATGAAATAAATAAAGCGTCATTCCTTTGCATCATCTATACTCCAATTGGATTCAAAATCATTAATGTCCATGATTTTAATTAATACAATTGGAACCACTTTAAATAATCATGAATGAATTTTCCATAAAAAAATCATAGAATACTTTCAATAAATAAGTCATCTAAACAAAAAATCATAGTATTTAATGAAATTTTATAGATTAATCCATCCCTCATTACAAATATCAATACTATATTGAACATGCCTCAAATGAGTCTAACTCATAGCTCCACCTTTATCAATTACCTTAATGAGGATTATTCAATCTATGAAACTCATTAACATCCTCAGTTATTTAGGGCTCCATAATCTCCCAATTTTACTTTGTTTTCAACATGTGAAGAAGCAGACAATATCTTCTGCAAGATCCAGCAATCGAATCATTATTTATCCCCCTATAAGAAAAAATCTTCTTCCCTTACACCCTAGATGGTCATAAGTCAAAATTATAGAGTCCTTCTCTTTACAAGAATATTTCATTCATATTCCCCCCATTTGAAAAAAATGAAATGGAATGATAGGGGTAAAATAAATTATAAAACTAATAGGGATTTTGGTAGAGAATTCCCTCTAAAAAAACTCTCCATCATTGGAATACATCTTTTATTAAGGCCTTTTTTCAATGTATCTATGGAATTATTATTTGTTAAAAAAATTTCAATAAAATCTCTCTATGTCACACCATTTCCTTGTAAAATTTTAATTTACATCCAATTCGTTTTACCTCTAATATTGTATCAAATTATTTAACAACTTTATTTCACTTTTATTGTCACACCCAATCATCAATGGGTATAATACATTCACCCTCATTTCTTTTTATAGATAATTTGTCCTTATCATTTATGTTATGTATTTAAATGTTGAATCATAATTAGTTTCTAAATTTCATAAGGTGAATAATTTTTTTGTTAGAGTGCCAAGTCACACACCATCCTCCAAAAAAATTCAACATTAGGAATTTAATTTGAATAAAAAACATCCCCTTCCCAATCCAAATTGAAATAAATATTAAGTTAAAAAGATGTGTCTTTTCATACCTAACGATAAAAAATATTCCTTTTGACATAGTTTGAGATTTATCTTTTCCAATATAAGATATGACTCCTTTGGATTTCATAAGAATCATGAACATATATTAACTTCAGGAATGATGTTTGGTATAGAAACATTAAAGAATATTTGGCTTCTAATAATCCCACTAGACTCTATTTGATCCACAATAATTCTTTCTTCATAAAATTAAAATTTAGTCCCATGTTTTGTAAGAGTATATAATTCTCTAAATTATTGTATTCCAAACATCCTTAATGACTCATGATTATTTTTATCCAATTTGATATAGATAAAACCAATTGTTTATGTATTTAAAACCCAAAAATTATATAATCCCACTAATAATTGGAATCTCTAAATATTTTATCATTTAAGAAGAAAAATACTCACAGGTATGTTATTTATTTGTAGAAAAAAAATTTCACCAATATATAGAATCACAATTAGTGAGTTTGTGTTATCTCTCATGACATAGATTTTGTAACCGACATTTACTTTATAAAAATTTATGCTCACTAAGCTATTGTATAAATTTCAACACCCTACATAATTTGTTTTTTTAATCCCAAAAATATATTTATTCGTCTTTAAAACTTTATAGCCATTAACATTAAGTATAAAACCTTTATTTTATTTAATATATATATACATATATATATAACTCAAATTTACCATTCAGTAATGCAAAATTTATGTCCATTTTGAAAATTTATTATTCATTTGAGAACAGACAACCCGAAATAATTCTATAATTTCAAGCCTTTCAACTAGAGAAGTGGTCGCGTCAAATTTTATACCCTCAATTTTATAGTTTCCAATGCACACATATCAAGGTTTTTTATATGTTACTATCCTTTCTCATTGATATTTTTTAACACCCACTTCATCCTAATAAAATTCTAATCTTAATAACATGAAACCAATTCCCAATTTTCATTATTATCAATTTAGTTTATCTCATATTTAATTATTTTTATATAATATTACTTTTTTAATGTGTCATCAACACGATGATTTTGTATCTTATGAAATAATGATAGTATGATTGGATATTCATAAAATTATCTAGTTTTGAACACTATTGCTTATATCTTCAAGGATGTTTTTAGGATCAATATTTTTTGTGTCCTATGAACTTAGAACTTCATTGATCATGTCCTTACTCATCACTAGAAGCTTAAAAATAAATCTAAGAACTTTTAAAATCTAGTACAACATTAATTTTTTTCCCCGGATTTCAGACAACTTATCCCTGAGCTTCTTTAGTATCATAATTAACAGTCAATGATGTTTGTAATTATTTTCATTTTAAAAAACTATAAAATCATACAAATAAATGATCTTCCATATATTTCTTGTAACACCAGTAGGTACTTACATAGAGTGTATATCCAAATAAAATATCCCTATCGATATTCACATTGAACTTAATGAAATGAATCCACTAAATATAGATATTACATGTTCTAACAAATACTGTTAATCTTTTCAAATTTGTATGATTCCCAAACCTGTATCATGTGGTATAAAGATTGAATTTGGTTGAATTAGAAACTAGATCAAGATGTTAAATACTAACATCGTATCTTGTCTTAAAAATAATTATGATGTGTCATAATCTGTTAACATAGTCATTTTTAGGACCACGAAACTCCTTTTCTTTCACTAAACTACTATATTTTTTCATGTGTGTATAGAGAAATATATTATCGAATTATTCCATGATAATAAAGATACAAATAAAAATCCTTATTCAATTATTCATATCACTTATCAGATCAAAAAATTTTGATAACACATACCATTTTATTTTTTCAACACACGTAAAAAAGTGATTAAAAATATCAAGTGATTGTGATTTAATTGGCATGAAATAATAATAATTCATTTGAGTATAATCATCAATAAAATTTCTGAAATACATATATATATATATATATTATATTATTAAAATATAATTATACTACACTCATATTATTTAATCAACTCCAGAGGTTTCTTGGATTTTTATTTCCACATTATTATAACTCCTTTTCACCATAATTCCTTAAAAAATGTGTCACATGTGTTGAGTCACCGACAATTTATTTTTTATAGATTCATTAAAGCTTCAAACATGAGACGATTAACCATTTTGGTTTGATCCAAATGGATATATCCTCAATAAAAAGGCTTATTTACCACCATCACACTCATTCAATAACATTTATAAACATTATAAATCTATAATATTTCAAAAAAGTTCAATTTTCCTTCATGATAATTATTCTATACATTATAATCCTAATTACACATCCATTATTTCAAAATATCACCTCATTCATATTTTACCAAAGTTTATAGGCACTCAAAATATCATGCATCAACCTATTAATAAATAAAATGTCACTATATCTGAATTTATTTTTATCAAATTAGGCTATTTTTAATACTTTTATATTGAGTTATCCATCCTTTTAGAAATTAATAACCCCCCACTCATACCTTATGATATATTTTAGTAGAATATTACTCCCTATAAAGTGTAAAAAGAAAATAAAGTCAAGTATCAATGGATTTTCTAATTTCACTTCTCTATGTGATACCTAAACTACAAAAAAGTTTTATGGATTAATATACATTTTAATATATATAGAGTTATCCTTTTGTTTCAAACACGTTTTCACCATAATTATAAAGTTATTATTTTCGTTTCTATGGAAATAAAATGTCCCAAAAGTTTTCATAAGATAGTTAAAAAGGATTATGAAATAATACATTATATTTTGGATTTGGTACTACTAGGGATCTATGAGTTTCTACTTGAATATTCATTGACTTATTGACTCTATTTTATTTATGAAGGGATAATTTATACATACACATATTATATTATTTTACATTTAATCTATCACAAAATATTCTTCCATAAAAGTGAAATCTTCTTTGTTGGAAATATTCTTCTTCAAAATATACTCATTGGGTTTTACATCCAATTTAACATCTACAAATATTTTTCAAATTTTTTATTATAAGATGAAACCTCTCTTAACATAGATTTTACATTAGGCTTCACCTTTATATTCTCATTCATCCAAAACAAACTAAGTTTGTAATTTTTAGCACCACCACATGGATTTTTTAATGGGTGGTTTCTCTTTTAGTGGTGAATTAATGACCTTATTTCCTTTAATGTTTCTACTATCACCATTACATTTTCATGATTTTGTGTACAATATGATATTCCATGGAAAATAGGTAAATACAAAAGTTTATTTATAGAATCAATAAATTTCTCAGCTAATTTATAGTATTTAACAAATTCATTGATGAATTTTTAAAATTTCTATTGTAGTTATTTCTTATTATTTTTATTATAAACAAAATTTCCCTTAAAATTTCCCCTTTATTCATTGAAATCATATTTTCTATAGTAATATCAAGAATATGATTTCTTCATTCATGGATTACATTGAGATCATATATCTTCTATTGAACTATATTAACATTTATGAAATATACAGGACTTTTAGTAAATTAAGATAATTATTTAATAAACCCTTCTCACTTTTAAATGATTGATTTTCACTCTCATGTTTTTTTTTTCCGTTGAACAAAACAACTAATTTACCCAAAATGGAAATTGTATTGATATATCATCATCAATACTTTCATTTTCACTATTTACTTCATCTTCGAAACCCCCTCATTCACTAGTGGGTTCTTTATTCAATTTTTATTTGACTATAAAATCCTTAAGTCCTTTTTAATTAAATTTATATTTCTATTATCTTTCAAACTAATTTTCTAATAAATTAATTTCATTTTTTATAAATTATTACCATTTGGATTCTATAATATGTTTTTAGGTTGTTCATTATCTCCACCATCTTATTTATTTAGGGGAAAACTAGTTGAGAATTGTGAAATCTTTAGATAATTTATACCATGAAATGGAAAATTACCCATAAATTTACCTTTTAATCCATTTATTAATTTAGAAAATAATGTTTTAAACTTATTTAAATTCATGAAATCACCCTTCATCACTGGTTTCTTCCATATGATAACTTTATGGTTAAATGTGTTTAAAATACTTGTGATATTTGAATGTTTTATCCTTCTCATCTTTTCCTTTTATCATTAAGACTAACCCTCTGCTCATATCATATTATATTAACAATTTTTTTTATTTTATCAATATTATTATGATATAATTCTTGATGCTAAAAGTCATAAATCTTTTAATTAAATTTATCCAAAAATCATTATCAATTTATTAACAACATTATAATTTTTATTAATTTATTTATATCATAAAAATTGTACTAAAACTTTTGTTCACCAAAAATAATAACCCATCCACAAAACCATTTAATTCCATTAAGATACCCACAAATTGAACCGAAAATATTTTGAATTCTGACTCTATGACTTTCTTCTCACCCTCATGGATACCATGATGTTTCCTCACAATTATATTTTATGTTTTTATACCAATCACTTGTTCCAAATCCTTCTTTGAGAGTGATTCCAATAATTATTTATGAACTATCCAATTAGATTTAACATTATTATTTTCAATCAATGTGTAGTTTGACCTGAATTCAATAATATTGACACTATATTGGAAATATTAAGAATATATAAGATACAAGATAGAATATATAAAGATAAAATATATATTAATGAAAGGAAAGCCTTCCCATAAAATAAGAATACACTTTTGCGGTTGATGTAATTTATGATTTATATAGATATCATTGATTAATAATATTTTAACAAGAAATAAAAAATTAATATACTCATGAATACTTGGAACGATTTCAATAATGCATTAATACTACAGGACAAGGTGAAAGTGAACCTCCACTGAGAGTGGGGTGAATCCATGGTTCCCAAAAAAAAGAACCTAAAATTCATTTCCCATATCCATCTAGTATTTAGGATCATGAAGAAATATATTATAAGAAGAGTTAGAGAGAGATAAAACAAACATGACACAAGAGTTTTTACAAGGTCCTAACACTCCTATTATGGAGTGGCTAACCATTTGTGTCCAGTGATTATGAAATAACTATACATTTTTTAACATATTATCAATATGAATATGGTATAAGACTAGAAATATAGTTATGTAATACATGTAAATAAAAGATTTAGATTAATGTAAATAATTTTATCAATCTAATATATCCTTCTATAGTTCCTTGAGACGTTGTATTACATGTTTACCAATGTTCTTCTCCTCCATCCTTACCAAAATATACCTAGAATGCTCTCTAAAATTTATGGTTTGTTATCTAAAACTCTAATCAAACTATTATCTAGGGAAAAAATAATTAATTTATAAACCTTAATAATTCCAGGGAACTGTTACCTATCTTATAGTGTTATCTTTTTATATTAATTTATTAGTTCATATAACTTTCAAAATTTGTAAATATATCCAGAAAATTAAATCACCTTCATGGAGTGATACATGGAATTATGATTTGATCTCTCTATGTCCTCATATATATAAAATATCTTTTGTGGTATGGAAACCTAGATCCATGTAATTGTAAAATTTTACTCTAAAATTGTCATTCATGATTTTTTCACAACCCAACACATTAGGAAGTGAAAACTAAAATTGAAATGTGATAGTCAGCTTACATCATGATAAACTTTAGATTTCCAAAATATTATTCTCTAGAATAAACATAACCCTCCATCATGGAATAATCTAAAACCCATGATTTATTAAAACTATATCATGATGAAATTTCTAAGGGTTTCAACCTGACTCTTACAAAAGAGTTCAACACTCATTTGATTTTAATCAACATCGAAACAACATAAACATATTCACATCATTATTTCCTCCAACTGAATAAATATTTATTCTTATTAAATAAATAAAATATATGTTGCATTTAACCCAATAATTAATATGTTTTAATTAAATAAAACATGAACCCAATTTTAAAACCCATGAGTGAATTGTCTTAAGAAACAATTCATAGTATTCTACCAATGTGGAAGTTATGTAAACCCCACATCAGAAGATAGAATTCATTTTTGATATTTCTCCAATATTATTTATAAATATCAATATTATATTGACTATGTCTCAATTGAGATCTAATAAAATATTTTAATTTATCAATTCAATTCATAATAACACTTTAATATACACAACACAATCACTTATGTAATCATGAAGTGATTATTAACCCCCCACCTTCCATAATTTTATTTCGAATGAAACCATAGATTGGTCTATTTTTTTTTCAAAGAAAGAGTATCATGTATATAAGATTGTTTTATAATGATAATCAGGGTTACCTCAACAAAATCATTATGATAAGTGTATAAATACTTCTTCGAGCAATTTAAATGTATGTTTTGTGAAAAATTAGAGTACAAGTCCTAATAATAGGAAATAACCTTAAAAATCATAGAAATATGAGTTAATGTAGTTGGAAGGGGTAAAATCATACCCAAATAAAATTTAGTAGTATTTAATATATAAATTATATTTTATAAGAAGGTAAATTTTTATCCTTTCCCACTAGAAAATTTAACCATATGATATTCCAAATCTAATAGTGTTTGATGATCATATTTGATAAAAATAATGGTATATATAAATGATAAGTAAACCATGAATAATACACTACTTGACTATTATTTCCAATGAATCCACTTTTTAAATGTTAATCAAGATAGATTAATAATCCATTATTTTATTTTTGTAGATGTGGATATTAACACTCTTACCACATTATCCTAATGAATTCTTTTGGAAAAGTAATTATGTTTACTAGTATATATTTCTAGGAGTAGTATAGGTGCTTATACATTGTATTATAACATGAGAGGAAATCAAACGGGCTGGAACACCCAACATGACCATCATTCCCATGTAAAAATAGGGAATATAGTAATGATTGTAAAAGGAACATAGAATATTTATTAGATATACAACATATTAATTAGTCATTAATTTAAAGTAAAATATAAATATATCTTGAGGAAAAATATGTATATACCATATTGTCTAAACTCCATGATCAATATCAAGATAAGTGAAGAAAGTAAACATATGATATATTTTATGTGAAATAGAGTATAAATAATTCATTAAGGTCTTCATTTACTCTAGCCGATCAGGTACAATGCTCAACTAGAAAAATATAGATTAAATTTTGATAAGAAACTATACATAAACATCATACATTCATCCTTACAACCGAACTTCTCTAGTTTAATATCTAATTTCCACATGAATATTATTGAGATATCATTCATGGTTATTTTAAATATATTTCATAAAATAGATAAAGATATAAAGAAAAGTAAATCTTTAATATTATGGTGATGAAAAAGTAGTGTAATTTATATAGATCTAAGTCAAGTTCAAAACATAAGGTTATTGTAAAATATACTTATAAGAAGTAGAATATTTTGAGAGAGGGAAATAGGAAGGAGGCTATATACATTTTAAATTGAAATACGGGCCACTATAAATGGACTAAAATATATTTTAGAATATTTAAGGGGAAATTTCATTTAGGTTTTCCATTTTATAAAATCCCATATTTTATAAATATTTTGTAGTAAATAATAGTTCTAGCTCACATATTATTATTAAAATTTTATATCCACGTAGACTATATATGATTAAAAGAGTTTAAGTTCCTCTTCATGCTGTTAATAGAGAAAGACATGATATATTATCAAGAGAATATTATCATCATATAATTCTTAGTTGATTAATTTTTTAATTGAATTGCTATAAATATGTGATTAAAACTAATAAAATATTGTTAAAGTCATTTTAAAAATAAATCATTTTATTTTATAGTTTGGAATATATTAATAATTAATTTTATAAATTCATATATCAAAAAATCATATATATAATGTTAATGATGAATAGTGACCCACATGGATTATATTCTACATTATAGAGGCTATGTTTAGTTGATAAAGTAAAATAAAAGGTTTTGATAAATATATTATTGGATGGGTATTTATATTCTCATGTTAAAATCCTAGGAAATATTTTATTCATTTTTATGAAGATATTATACCATTTCAAATGTCATAAATAATAGTTATGTAGGATAAAGTTTCAATAATTAGTCCATAATGGTATATTCAATCTATTTCAAGTGAATATTATGAGTAAATTATCATAATTCATCAATTTCAATGATTAAAATAATATATATATATATCTGTGTGTGTGTGTGTGTGTGTCTTCATAATGAATATCATATTAGATTTATTTAAGATATTTAAAGAATAGTAAAAGGGAAATGAGAATCAACATGGTAATAACATAAGGAATCATGGATCAAATATAGGTATAGAATATCATAACCAATAAATCATATATTATTCTAATGTTGAAGGATTATATCGCAAATCCAATGTCAATATTGGTGATGATTCATGAAAATTTTTATATTACACTTTTATGAATATGAATTGAAAATAGCAGTTACACACTTAACCAAGTGTTCCAAACTACGTGAAAAATGTGATCCCATGTGAATTATGTTATTAAATGAATCTTTATTTGTAACACTCTGACCAATAATCCATTTAACTAATTCCATATTCTAGTGCACCACAGGGTCTCAAGTGTGCCTCCCTCTATGCCAGAGGCTACTAAATAGAAGAGAGGTCCTGTGAGGTTACCACGAGGAGATTATGTTCTAAATACCACAGTACACAACACATAAGTATGTATATAAAACAATAAAACATTACATACAGATCAAATAAACAAATAGTAAACCACCAATCACATCCCATTCAATAAAATAACGATGCTATATAAAAAATAAGGAGAGAATTATATAATAGTCGATAAGCAAAACAACTCAAAACCTAAATAAAAGGTAAACGACCTAAAAATAACATCACCCTAAGATTCCTTGAGATCCATCCTAAATCCTTGTTCCCAGGCTCCAACCAAGATAAAAACCATAAATAATTACCTCGGTCTTTTCCCTTGACCTATATAATATAACCAAGGGGCATATGCTCAGTCACCCAAGTTCCCTAACTACCTAATAATGGTGTGTGTAATACTAATTTGACCATAACCATCAGTTTCTAATATATTTTTTATGTTTAAGGAATAATGGTGTGCAATTTATAAATAAATTTTTTGTAATAATAATAAACTAAAAATGAAGGAAACCAAGTTGTGTCTCAGGTATTATAAAAAAACATGTGAATATGCTACCAGATTCATCCCTCACTAATAAATATGATCACAGAGGAATCATCATGTAAAAAAAATAGTTCCAAGGTGAATTACTAAGGAAAACATGATCAAATGTTTTGAGATGAATCCACATGGATCGTATTAGAATTCCATCCCAGTAATTCCAATGAATAATCATATGAAGTAACTAGACTCATGGTAACACCCTTGACATTTAAAATAAAGACTCAATTAGAATCCAATATCACACCCAAAGAATTCCATACCAACAAAAATTCATCTAAATACAGGGTGCTTATCCAAAAACATTAAAGAAGGGACACTTTTAAGAATCCACATCATTAATCTATGGCATTTTAAAAGTGTAGACATTACCTGAATCCAAGGGGGAGCCTCCTAATGGAATTCATGATAATGGATTTATATATAATCCATTTTATTTATCAAGGAATTCTATTGCATTGGACCCCCTTGAATCCAAAGGTAAGTTCACACGTCGAAATTTACCTGTGTCCCCTAATGGAATCCTATGCTCATCAATGGAATTCTATTATAAAATCCTCATAAGGAATCCAAGGAGGTCCTCCATGGAATTCCATGCTCATAAATATTTCCCAGAGCCTCCACATAACATTATTTCACAATTAAAATAATAAAAACTCCTTAAAAAACAATTCAATTCAATTTAAAATTACTATTCAGGTTCAAATCATATTTTTATTTAATAAAAATAGGCCCATAAGCATAAATAGGTTATAGATTCCATCATAGGAAACCCACATTCCACATTAAACCATTAGGACACTACGCGAAACCCTTGACTACCCCTTTCACTCACCCAAAAAATGGATCAAGTAAAAATCACTTATTTAAATCATTTAGAACGGATCTACCCAAACCAACCCAACTTTCAAAATCAAAAGAAGTTCAATTTCATAACTTGGGTAACTAAACAATTCAATTAAATTATATAGGGCATGTTCTGAAGAGTCGGTGTGACCACAAAATCGAATGACACGATATAAGGGATAAAATTTAAGGGAAATAATTCATACCACTTAACTTTAATAATTATTTCCACTTTAATTCCAATGAATAAAAACATTTCCATGGCCAATTAAGCTCAAATCATCAAATTAAAACCTAACTCACACCAGAATACCAAAAAAATTATAACTAATAATAATAAATTTAATAACTTAATCCAAAGGAATAAATGATGGAAGATATAAAAGAATACCACAATTAATTAGACCTATATTAAATCATTCACTAAAGAACCACAATGTATCCCTAACCATATTTGAGTCCAAATCCCTTAGAGGAAAAATTATTTCTTAATCTAATTTCTAACCAAAATATAGAATTTTTTTAAAAAGATTGACCAAAATGTCCTAACTTAATGAAACTATAAGAGAAGACTTGTGGATGACATCTTGGGATCTACTCTATACAACTCACAAGAAAGACCTATGATAAATAGGAAATTGCACCATGATCTATTGAAATAACAAAAAAAAACCCTACATAGAGAAACTAATAACAAGGGAGGTGATCAAAGGTGGTTGGTGGAGACAGAAAATAACCCTAAATTGTTAAGGAAATTCCACCAAACCCATTCTAGGTTCAACGTTTGGAGGATTATGATGGATAACTGAAACCCCTAGGTCCACACATATCCAAATGAGGAATAGAGGGATGGGAATAAATAAAAACCAAACAGGGGTATTTTTTTCATTTCATTATTTTTAACAAGACACATGATTTAGACACATGGTTAGTCAAACCATGCACCGAAAACATGGATGAAATTTTCTCAATCCCTATACTTCACATTATTTACTAATCGATAGACCAACCATGTAAGTGGCTCTATCTTCATCCCTAAAAGGCTCATGGTTTAGTCACATAGTTTATTGTACCCTGCAACAAATGTGTGGGAGCTCACCAACCTCTAAAATTTTCAAACAGATTCATTTGAGGTCTATATTTTTTTCCTATAAACTATTCCCTAACCATAAATTCAATTTGTGTACTAAAGAAAAAGAACTAAGAATGCCCTGAGATTCCGGTTTCCACACAGTTTCTCCTAAACCATGAGCCCCAAATCTATTTCTTTTGGAAAAAACCTCAAATATCTACCTAAACATCCCTAATTCTCCAACATCTCAACTGATAATATAATATACCTATGATCCTCATTTTATTTATAATTTTTTTTAAGATATCCTAACTCTAATAATTTCACTCCAAATATTCGATCAAAATTAGACCTATCCACGAGTTGAAAACTCTAATTCACCAAATAATAAAACCTATCTATACACAAGAGGTATTACAATATACACACCATAATAGTTAACTTCCCCAAAATGTTCTTATATTTATCTATATGCCTCATCTGATTTACATTGGCCACCAACTAAAATCCCAATTGCCTCATTCCATTCTTGAACACCTAAAACACAACCAAGGAATATTCTCTATTTCAAGGCATTCAGACTTTGATATCCCAGGACAACACCCATCATCATAACAAAAACATAAAAATGGAAAATACCTAATCCCATCTACCCTAAAACATGACTGTGTTTTCATCTAAACACCCGATAGACCTATGGTTCTCTTCACCACAAGCTTTATCTTATATTCACCAATTCCAATGCTTTGGTTCCTTTGAAATAATAATTTCATATTAAAACATCAGACACACATTACAATGAAATGTCAAGTGTAGTTATAAACTCAATTATCCCAAACAAGATAGTGAATGAAAATTAAACATTAGAACCTATAATCATTACTAAATTCCAAACTGGAAAGGATACATAACTACAATCAATTAATGAGACAAGTAAATATAAACTTCTTTTCAAAATACATGTTTAATTCCTAAAACATACCCTTCATATAAAAAATTATAATTTTGATGTGGTTTTTAACAAACCACTTACAATACCATTTTGAACATGATTTGAACCATCCATAGTTGAATCAACTCTAATAGGGCCGACTTCCACTATTAGTTTGTTATCATCCTACATGGACATGATGCCATCTTTCCAAAAGGTGTCCTAAACTATTTCAAACATGATTTCTAGATTACACACGTAACTTCAAGTCAGTTTTCATATTTAGGACCATAAAATTATAAAACCATCCTCATGTCCCATGGCATACCTATTAATATCCCAAATAGGAACACTTGGATCAATTTAAAACAACCTCGAGCTTGATGCCAATGATCAATCTCGATCCATCAGTGCAAGTTATTTTCGATTTGTATTCCCCACAAAAACAAGATACACACCCCATTGGATCATCTCAAAATTCCTATGTCTACCTTGTAGTAACACCCCAGTATTTCATAGTACATTATCTCATTAAAGTAATTCAATAGATTGCGCTACACGCAACACCAAGTTCGAGCTCACCACAACTTACCAAACTAACTATTCAAAAAGTGGCTATGAATAGTATTAACTGCATTGTGAATATTATATACTATATATAATTTTAACATCCATATTATGTGTGTCTTTGACATAATATAAGAAAAAATTCATTTTTTTGGATAAAATAAGTATTTTTCAAAAAAATTAAAATTTACCAGCTTTTAATGGAGAACCCTTTTTAAAACTAGTATTTGACAATTTTATATATTCAATTTAATGAAATTAAATTATTCATTAGAATAGGGACATAAAAATTTAGTTTGGATAAATTTTTGGCACTTTTCTGATAACTTTCATATTTTGATGAATATTGAAATTTACTAAATTTTAATTAAAAACAACTTTTTTAATCAAAATAATTTATTGTAAAAAATTATGAATTTGAATCTTTTGGAAGTATAATTAGATTAAATTTTTATAAGTTTATACATTTTAGGTCATTATTAGTAATTTCACATTTAAACTTGACATAAACACATGTCAATCTTTTGATAGTTTTTACTTTTTAAAAACCTACTTTTTGGTTTTGACAATGATAAATAATTTTATATAAATAAATGAAACATCACTATTTTTAATTTGGTAAAAAAGATTTTTTTTGAATTCAAAATATTAATATTATCTTAGCGTGAATTTTTTGTATTTTTCTGGAAACTTTCAAAAAAATTTGAATAGTGAAAAAACACAACATTATTGGTTTACACCATATTTTTATTTAAATAATTAGTTATTTTATTTTAATTTATTTTAGGTCAAAATATATACATAATACCTATATATTTTCAGCATAATTAATTGGATTCATTTTATTAAAAGTTTATATATATACAATTTTATCGAACTTTTTGTCGTCTTTTACCCACCTCTTAGGAGCATTTGCAAATTTGTATAAAATCTACTTTTACCGCTTCTGTGAGTTGAATTTCAAAAATCCAAGAGACACTGTTAATATCAGGAAGTAAAATGGGGTTCAATATGATGAAAATAATTTTTTTAATAGTATCTTTTTACTTTTATTTACCACGGTTAAAAGTAAATAGGGTAATTAAGGGTAAAAATGATATTATAATTACACTAACAAAAGTACTAATTCTATTGGATAAGTGTAATTAGACCAAAAAAAACCTTAGGAAAAAAATATGATACTTTACATCCACTTGGATTATATTAGGACTTTTATTATTATTTAATTTCAAGAAGAGTTAAAAGTGTTAAATTCAAGTTTTCATAACTAAAACATTTTTAATATAGTGTTATACATAAGATAAATTCGACTATAAATTTTCATTAGAAATATAAAAATATTTCCTACATAATGGTATTTTATTTATAATTTTTATCCCTTAAATAATGAAATTTATTTATGACACAATGATGATGCAGTAATTAACGTATTAATATTTCAAGCTTTTCCTAAAGTGACCCTGACCACTCTTATAAAAGGGAACTTCCCCTCCCCTTAATTTCACACCTCCAAAGCCTTTTGGATCGGCCAAAACCTGACCAAATATCCTCTAAACTTTACTCCCTTAATCCTAGAGGCCTTCCTTTAGTCATAAAGCCAACCTAAGTGGCCCTTTTGATCAAATCAAAAGGAAGAACCCAATGAAGAGGTAAATATTTCATCACCTCTTTAAAGTTCTTTTCTTTTTCCAATTCTATTTCTTGGTTGTTTCCATTCTAAAATAACAACTAAAGAATATTCTATATACTGTGATGTTATTATAAAGTTGGTACAACAATATTCACCATTCTATCCATCCTATAAATGACAAAGTCATCATACGTGCATACGTACAGATTACAGTCGCCACGTCGTGGTATAGTTTTCTTATTCAAACACTTAATTATTTGGATGAGTAAAACAATGAGTATAACTAATATAAATAATAAATATAAAATGTTAATCATTCTTTATATACTATATACCATCCAATTAAATACAGTTCCTCCATTAATAAAATGATACCGTTAGTCGTGCGTACGTACAAATTACCTTCTACATGACATGATGAGATTCATTTTCACGTTATCCATTCAATGATGATTATAAAATATATATCATTTATAGGTATTTAATATATGAAATAATAATTCTACTTGAGATATAAATATATAAATTTATTTACTTACATACATCTTATTCACTTAGTTCCGTTCAATACGATATGAAAACAGAAACAAGGTTTATGCGTATGTACGACCTACCATCTCCATGAATGGTGTTTTCCATTTCATATATATATCTGTTATACATATCTATATTATAAATATATACATTATGTATTATATTCTGGAAATATTTAAATCATGATCTAAGTGATACAATCATGAATAATTAGTTAAACCACGTACGATAAAGAAAGCGATTATTAACCAAAATGTTAATTCAAATGGAAATTATTATTAAATGGGTAGTATAAAGTCATAAATGAATCATGTATGATATCATAAATATTAATAAGGTTCTGGAATAATTTAATAACATACTACCGGCTTTATATAAGTGGTTAAACATACCATCAACTAATGGAAATTTCAAGGTAAGGGGTTTTCATCCCACTTGTTATTCCCGTGAGATTCAAGCTATATTGCCACTATTTCCTTTTGTGTGGTGTATGTACTAAATGTAATTGTATTCTTTGTGTATTATACTTTAATTTATGTGTATTTACTTCTTCATTGAATTATACTTCTTTCATGGGGTGTATGTTTCGTAAGATACCAAATTTGTAAGGGTTAATTTCACAATATCATTATTATCCGAGGTTGTTTTGTACATGAGTATCTACATGGACCTCTTTATCATCCACATCCATGTTTCTAAAAAATGTATTTCAAAAAAATTTTACTATTTAATTGAAAATTGGTTAATGTAAATTATATCCTTATTTGACCATATATGTTTCTAAAAGGAATATTTCTGTCATTTTCCAAACAAGGTACATTATGACCTTTTCGACAAAATGAAGGTATGAATGTTTTTTTAACATATATGACGGGGTGGTATTTTCTGCCATTATAACATCGTCGAAGATTCCCTTACAAGATTAAAAGAATATTTTCAAAATAAATGTTTTCTTTTAAGGTCATATATCTTTTAAATAATTTCAAAATAAAAAGATATGTTTCTCTAAAAAAGTTTTTATTTCATCTATGTCAACATCCTATGATGAATTTTAATCTTTTTTTGAAGTTGATTTATTATGATAAAAAAACATCCACATTATATTGAAGGTTTTTTGATATATTTGATTATGGATGTGTTATTTTTAAACAATTCATTGTTTATGGATAAAGTACTGACATTTTGTATGCTAGTTTTAAAATGAATATTTATGTTATGTTTAAACCTTTTCATATGAGGAATGCATTGGCCAAGAATATTTTGGGTTTGGGACTGGTACAAGTAAGCCCTCTAGGATGGGTTATGGTCATATTAGACCCTCTGGGTTGGAGTCCAGTTACATAGGCTCTCTGGGATGGAGTCCGATTACAGAGGCTCTCCAGGTTGTGGTCTGGTTATAGTTAGCCCCTAGGTCATGGCATGGGGACTTGACACAAAATTTAAAGTCCGACATTATGCATTCCATCATTATGAAAGTGGATATTGATATTTCATGTGATTATTTGACTAGTAGAATATCCATATGAATAAGTGAATACCATTATTTTATTCTATCCTTTCCATATTATGCTGATGTTTATGTTTAAAAGGTTTTTGTTTTAGTCTTATGCATTGCCTTAAATGTTTATGCTTATTTATAAATGTTTCCACTATATTGTTCTCCTTAGTAAGCATATGAGCTCACCCCTTCCTATGTTTTAATTTTCATAGGATTCCAAGAAGTGTATAATGATTGATAAGTAGTGTTAAGGTAGGATATTAATGTCATTCTAAAAGGATCATTTATGTTGTGTTTTATTTTCTAATGTGTAATGTAACGTTTATGTATGTAATCTATTTTCCAAGACAAATAAACTGATTGGTCTTTCTGGACATGATTCGTTATAATCATGCCAATTTATTAAAATAATGCACTGAATATGGGTAATAGGGGTCGGAGCATTACAATTGTTCATTCCACAATCATCTTTTCATACCCATAGCCTTTCCATGAGAAGGTTCATCCACCTATTACTGACACATCAATCTCCACTACAGGAGAGTTTTTGTCGTCACTTCACCTAAAAAACTCACTAACACCACATACAACACTCCATTTATCACCAAAATCAAATATTATACATGTATTCCCTACTCCCACTTGAGTAGTAATACAAACACCACATGTTCTCGACTTCAATGAATAACATCCATGACCCTTTTCACCATCAGGTCCATCATGAGGGGTTATCCATTTTAAAATAGTGCACTAAACCATACGAATTCACATATACCACTCCTTAAAAATAAACTCCCTAGTCATACCTTAAAAAAGGTGATGATTTTCCAATCCATACTCAACACATTATAAAAACACCTGGTGCTTTCGACTAGTTAAAACATGATCGTTTATGACACCACACTCCTAAATCACCATGATTTCACCCTTCACCACAGGGACACTTGAAAAATCCCACTTAGAGGCCAAGATAATTCATTTTTACATGAATATCATACACTATTGGTCATCTCACTTCAAGAGGGACTCATCACCATGACCCTCCATGGTCCTATGGCTCTCTTCTAAGAAGTCGTGAGCTAAAATATATCACGAAACTATAACCACTACACTTATTGAGATTCTCGAAGACCTGAAATTATGAATGGATAGAAAAAAATCCATTTAACACATTCTAATATCAACTAGCCTACTTTGTATCTAGTGTATTCCACCTTGATTCCAAAAAATGTCTACTTACACTCTATCCATCGATGAAAAAAACCCAACAACATCACACATCTCTATCATGAACTTTCCAAAATGACCTCAAAAACCTATGGGTTACATGCTCCCTGATAAAATTTATTAATTTGACTCAAATTCCTATGATCCATGCATCACTGGATCAAGTTTCAAACATCCTCACAAGCATATGACCATTCCCCTAGCCTATTATCCACCTCAAGCCCAAGGTATCCCTAATGTTTCCATCCAACATGCTTGAAATCATTACTATGTCATGTATACCTCCATTACTACCACAAGACCACCCATTGCTCTGATGTAATTTCACACCTATAGAACCTAACCTCCCTCACCACATACCCACATGAAATAAGAAACCATAGGGCTATGAATCATGCTCATCCCACCCTTTAATGGTTCTTAGACACCATAAGAAAGAGAAGTCATGGAATCCTAATTCATAAAAGGTGAGCTAACTCATAACATTTATCAACCCCTCTAAGGGTATATTCACCCATAGGTCACCTCATTCCCTAAATAAAAACACCTCATTAGAACCAACTCACCTATACAGATCATTCTCAACACATATCCATGACTAAAAATGAAATTTCAATGTACATCACATACCTATTCTCCAACATAGAGAATTTAAACACGCTTCACTAATACTAGGATTACAAACCAAAGATCACAACTGAAAACCCCATCAAAAAAAGAACATGTAATGATAGAGATCTTGGACTTCAAACAATCCCATGCTCTCAAATGAAACCTTAAAACTAGGGAACTATCATATAAGTTCTTAACTGGGGAAAATGTGGCATCTAAAGTTCCATAACTACACCCTCAATATAACTGTCTTTCACCAATCCTATTAAGAAAAGGCATCTACCAATTTTTTAGGGATCTAAAGAATACAAGGACCATGTCTACCCCACACATATCTACATTCAAAACCAAAAAACGACTCACCAAACCTCGAGTCATATCTAAAAACATAAGGCTATACTTTCAAACCAAGGTAATAAACTCACATTAACATAGGGATACAACCAAACCCGAGATTCTATCTCAAATTAACATAAAAACTAGCATGTCATCACCAACCACACTTCATAGGGGATTACTTAACCCACAACATTCCATTTGGGGTCACAAAACAAAACAAAATTCCAATTATCAAACATAATGGGAATCGCCAAGCTGTCAAAACTAGGCTCTCTCTCTAGTCTCAAAACCCAAACTTAGAACACACCTTTAAATCATAATTCACATAAAGACCATTCTCAAAATTCCAACCACCCATATATGGGCCAATAACACACATAACAAGTCATAACATAGGTTCTCGTTCCAGCACCACCCACTAGCCAAGTCCATAATATTTTCTCATAAAAACACTAATTTCAAAAAATTGGTTAGATAATGTGAAATTGAAATGCTATGAGGGAAACCACCATATATTTTGTTTAATAAAAAATTATATAAAAAAAACATTATGTAATTTATCTAGATATCAACAAACACATATTTTTTTTTTGTTTTTATTATTTCAAAGTCGATCACCTGGGTTCTATTATATGGACATCAAAACACATGTTATAGAGGAAAACACTCTTTAGGATTTTCATGGAGACCAATTTAACTAACACATATATAAATTGAAAACTAAAATCCACATACTAAAATTCCCAAGGATTTACATTTAAAACCTTTTATTTTCCTTAAAATTTTATACTTTATAATTAAAAATTTATTTAGAAATCACAATACCCAGTTTGATTAGTTAGATTCTCATTTACAATTTATAGATGAAAAGACATTTTAGGTTTCTTACAAATATGTTATACAACTAAACCATCATTTAATAATCGATTAATACTTTTCTTGTAATTTAGATTGGGTAAATCATGGAGTTGAAATAATAGAGTGCCACTATAAACTTATATGTGAGAAACACTATATAAATGGATATATACACATCAAATAGCCATGATATCACAAATATTTAAAAACATATGCATATATAAATCATGAGAAGATATAATCCATAATAGAAAATAAACATAGATGAATGTAACTTCTAAGAAACTAAAAATCACTGGAAATAAATCAATGTAATATATATCATATGAGCTTATCTTGATGTATGAACTTATATGCCCAATTTTTGTATAGATCAAATATATAAAAATATCATAAACCAGTAACATCACACACTTTTGCACTACTAGAGGTGGAAACCAATGAATAATAAATTCAAAAATTATGAAAAAAAATTCCCACCCCTGGAAACATGGATTTTTCCTCATATGTGGGTTTGAAACTCTAATGAATGAGATCATTACCAAGACATGAAAACATTCTCCTTTTTTAGATAACATACCAAAATAATAAGAAATAATAAAAGTCAAATTTGATACCAATTTGTAATGGCATGGCTCAGAAGACACTAAACCGGTTCCCTAGGCCAATGCACCACATGACCTCTGGTTTGCAACCCCATATATATGAGGCTTTCGACTAGAGGAGAGGGAATGTGAGGTTTCCATGGGGAGAATATATCCTCTCCATGATAATGCATAACATATAAGTAAAAATGGAAAATAGTAAAACATCAAATCCATATTAAATAAATAGGTAACGAACCAAACAATCATGTACCATACGATAAAATAATGATTCTTTATAAAAAATATATAGGTTAGTACATAAAAATCAACAAGCACAATAAAAAAAAATTAATGGAAAAGACATAAAGACAACACCACTATGGGAAGTCCCATGATCCATCACAAATTCTTACTCTCAAGATCCAACCAGTCCAATAGCAATTGAGAATTACCTTGGTCCACACCATAAATCTATAACCTCTAAATAAGAGGCATCTTCTCAGGTACCCATGTTCCATAGAGGCTTGAGTAGGGTACGAGTAAAAATAAATAGGTCACTACCAATTGATTCTAATGAAAATAACATATTAATGAGTAATGAATAATAAATTTTAACTAATAAATAAATTATTGTTAATAATAATAAATTATATAAAAAATGAACCATTTTGAGCCTTGATTATTAGTAATAAAACCTAGGAAGACACTATGTAATTAAACTATTCCTAGTAACTCTAGTTATGGTAGAAGAATCATATCATAATTTAGTTTCAAGGTGCACTACCAAGGGAAAAAAATCATGTGGCCTAAGAGGAATCAAAATGGATTATATAGGAATTACACCCATCTATTCTTGAGAATAATCATCTAACTGGTCTAGACTCAAGGGACCTCCTATGATATTCCTAATCATGTCATGATTCAAATTCAATATCACACCCAAGGTATTTCATACCAATACCAATCAAGCTGAATCCGAGTAGCTCATACCGAGAGATTCAAAAATGGAAAACCTTAAGAATCCATTACATTAATCTATAGAATTTACAAATTTTATATATTACCCAAATACTAGGGGAAACCATTCCATAGATTTTTTATTAATGAATCTACATTGAATCCACTAATTTTCTCAAGGAATTCCACATAATTGAACCCCATTGAATAGAAAGGTGTCTTCACACCGTCATATTCATGTTTATCCCTTAATGTAATCCTAGGCTTTTCCATTTAATTTTACTCTAACCTCATCACAAGGAATCCAAGGAGGTCCTCCAAGGAATTCAATACTCAAACCCATTTCCCATAATCTCAATAGGCTATTATTTCACAATTTAAATAATAAATGATCCATAAAAAATAAAATTTATGAAAAAATCACCATTTGAGTTCAAATCACATTTCAAATAAATAAAAAAAGGGCCATAGTCAAAATGGGGTCATAAAGTACATCATAGGAAACCCACATTCCACATTGAACTCTTACGATTCTATGGAAATCCCAATACTACCCCTTCAACACACGAAAAAACATGGAACAAGAAATACTCACCTATTTATGTAGTTCAACAAGGGTCTTCCCAAACCAGCACACTTGCTAAGTCCAAGGGTGTTCTATCTCATCACTAGGGAAACTAAACCATTCAGTTAAATTATTTAGGTGAAGCGCTGAAGATTCATTATGATTGTAAAAGTAAAAGATGGAATACAATGGATATAATTTAAGATAAATCATTAAACCAACTATGTTTAATTATTCATTCCTCTTTTATTCTAAGGGATGAGAACTTTTCCCAGACCTGTCAAGCTTTTTTTGTCAATAGGGTTTCTAAATCACACCACTATACTATAAAATTCAATCATAAGTAATTATAAATAATTTAATATTTAATTCCAAATAAATAAATTACGGAGGTCCAATCAGAATCCATTTCCACATCAAAACCATGACCAAAAACATTGCAAATATCCATGGTGTACCCCTAACCATATTCTAGTCTAAATACCTATGAGGAAACACCATTTAAAAGGACAATTTTTTTCGTTCCAATCCTTTTTAGGGGCATAATATTTAGAAGTGATTTTTTTGGCAGTCTTTGTGAATATAATTTATGGATTGAATTAATTCACAACCTCAAAAATTTAACCCCCCATAAATTTTTTCACCACATGTGGAAATGTCACGAATGTACATGCAACCATGTATAATCTTTATTTATTGTTTTTAAGGGTTGCGACGTGATTTATTTGAAAAATTAGTGAATTAATTCATGACTACAATGCTATGTAAACCTCCACAGTTGCCTCTCATTCACTACATGGCCTTTTAACACCCTCTTCATTGCTGTATAAGTCCCACACACCTCCGCTATGGACTATAACTTTTCTACATACCTATAACTTGGACTAGAACTCCTCCACACACCTTTTCCTTAGACCAAAACTCTTCGACGCACCTCTATCTTGGACTAGAAATCCTCTACACACCTCTTGGGTATTATGGTTCTTCCTGTTTAGATATATATTTCCCCTATGCTTCTATTAATAGAAAAAATTACTATGTTTATCCACTTTTGGATCTAGATATATATTTATTTAATGTAGATCTAGTCTTATAATATCTAGATCTAGATTTTTTGAAAACAGATTTCAGCTTGCTGGATCTAGATATTGATTATTTAAATATAGATCTGGGTTTTTTGAATATAGATATATGTTTAAGAGATCTTATTCCATTTAACTATGGATTTAGGTTTTAGATCTATACCACATTCATCATCGTGTTCTCGGTCAATCTTCTCAAATTGGGATTATTTTTTGGAATGTGTTCATTACAGTTCCATATGTGGGTGATGTAAAATTCAAATTCCATAATCTTAATGAAAAATTATGCGTATATAATTATATAATTGCAATTATATGTTTAGAATTTAAATTCTTGATTAAATTATTTAATTTTGTGAATTAATTAATTACAGGAAATTTGAAATTGGGATATTGGGATTTTAGATCATATATAACTAATTGTTTAATTAAAGATTAAATATTGGGATTAAATTAGGTAATTAATTTTTTGAATTAATTATGAAGTTATAAATATTATTGGACTTGTTTAATTAATTAGATAATTAATTAATAGGAATGGTAAGGATTATGGTATTGTTATTTGGGATAATTAATTAATGAATTAATTAGGGAAAGATAGAGATTGTTGAAATTGAATAATTAATTGAAAGATTAATTATTGTTATTCGGAAGTTGTTGAATATGGATAAATAATTATAGAATTTATTATTAGATATTTTTATGAATACTGAATTGATTGAGTTGAAAAATTAATTGATGAACTAATTTGGGTTGCTGAATTAATTGAGATAAAAAAATTAATTGATGAATTAATTGGGGATATTGAATTTTTTGAGATGGAATTAACAAATAGATGTACTTATTAATGGGTGGTTGTGATTATTTAATTTTTAAATTTAATATATGAATAAATTAATTAAATAATTAATTAATTCAATTAAATATATTATTTAATAGTTAAATTAAATAAAGGGATTGATTAATTGAAGCATTAATTAATGTGAGTAAAGAGATTATTTAGTTTTTTAATGAAATAACGGTATTAATTAATTGATTAATTAATTAAAGTGAGAGAAGATATTTTTTAAATGTTGAATTATATAAATAAGATAATTAATTGATGAAATAATTAATGTGAGTAATATGATTATTTAATTGAAAAATTAAATAATGGGATTGATAAGATTGATTAATTAAAGAGTTAATAGTTTTAAATAATGTGATAAATTAATGGGATTCACATGTTGAATTAATTGGAGAGTTAATTGAAGGGATATAATGTGTTAAATAATGGTTAGATTAATTAAGGGTTGGATAAATTAATGGGAAAATGTTAGATTAATTAATTGATAAATTAATTAATGGTAAATTGTTGTGATGCAATCAAATGAGTTAGATTAATTAATCTGTGAATTAATTACTGGAGACCATTGTGTTGATGAAATTGTGTGAGTTAGATTAATTAATTAGTGAATAAATTAACAAGGATTATTTTGATAGTGAAATTAAATATATGGGATTAATTTATTGGTGAATTAATTAACCTTGAATGTTGGGATATTGAATTTTTATAATTGGAAAAATAATTGTTGATTTAATTATTGAGCAATGAGATTTATAATTTATATATTTAATTGTATAATTAATTATGAAATATTGAGATTTTTTATTCTAATAATTAATTATTTAATTAATTATAGGATTTTGGGTTTGAGTATATTGATTAGTTAATGGATGAATTAATTAATGGGTTTGACATAATTAATTAATTGGAGAATTAATTCAGGGGATTTATTTAATAAACTAAGTGCTCAATTAATAATAAAATTTGTTTAATTAGGTATTTGTTGAATTGAATAATATAATTGATGTTATTAATTAATTTATGAATTAATTAATGTTTATATGATTAGTTAATTGTTTCATTAACTAAGGAAGTTGATGTTATTAATTAATTATTCAATTAATTAATATTATTGGCACGATTAATGAATTATTGAATTAATTAATGTTATTGATGTAATTAATTAATGTTCTTGATGGGATTAGTTAATTTTTAAGTTAACTAATGAATGTATTTTATTAGTTAATTATTGGATAAACAAAAGTAATTGATATGATTACTTCATTTTTGTATTAACTAATAGAATAATGTGAATATGCAATTGTTATATTTTTTATTAATGAATTTTTAAATTAATTAATGTGAAATTGTTATTTGAAATGTGATAAGGGGGTTAATTTTGATTATCCATCATTGTTGTGAAATATGAAAAATTGTAATATATGTGATATATTGTGAATAATTGAGAAATGGGGTGATAGAAATGATGTTCTACACACATGATATATATTTGTGATTGATAAAAAATGTGTGAGACAAAGATTTATGATTTGAATACTCACGATGCTTCTAAACACGAGGTTCTATACCCATGTTATATATGTATGATTGATAAATGTGGTTTGGGATAAGGACTGATGCTCCAAAAACTCATGGGGTTCATGACATGGAATTACACACCCATCAGGCATGACAATATGATTTTATAGAATAGTGAATGTGGCTCCATATACCAATTGGGTATGAGGGACTGATGCACCAAATACTCATGAGGGTTCTAGACATGAAATTTTATAACAATTTGTTAACATTAGACAATGTATCCAATGGACGTATATGAATTGACTTAAATTTATAATAGTATCCCCTGTTATATAATTATTGTGAATTGAATAAGAGAAATGATTTAGACTCCAAAACGGGATAAAGTAGGTATTGAGATACCGGTGTCCATGTGAACCTGTGGGTTTATGTGGTTAAATAAAGGACAATAGTATAAATAAAAACTGTTTACTTTATTACCTATATTTTATTCATTATAAAACTACGTGTAATACAATATACTAGATTTGTTTTAGACACTGTTGGTGGTGTCCAAATGTTTTATACTCATAGCCTACTTGGGTTGTCTGATCAGTAACTTAATAAACTTTGTGTTTTCTGGACAGGTTAAGGGAAAATGCCCTCTACTAGATGGTTGATTATGGATGGACCATTGTTGTGGGAATCATACGTGGATCTAGACCCATTAGGAGTTGTTAGTATTTACATTTGGGTTTTCATTTGACAATTTAAACATACATAGATTGGTATATCTACAGTTTATTTTTTTTTGTATTTCTAGCCTTGGTCATATTTAGATATTGGTTTTTTCTTTGGTTATATTTATGATTATGTTATTGTTAATTAATTTCCCATGGTGTTTTACTCTGATAAAATGGGGTATAGACTTCTTGTAATTGATATTAGACCCTCATTGCTAGTCGGAAACCTATGGCGTATAGGGAGGAGCACTTGAGGTCATGTGATAGTCTAACTTTGGGTATCGGTGTGCCTGGGTGGAGTCATTAAAAAGCGGTATTAGGGGCCAATGTTCTTTTCATCAATTTTTATCTTACTATTTGGGAAAGGTAGACATGAGAATACTAAGAGTCGCGGTTGGCTAATGAGATCTTATATGGGAGTAGATACCGTATGTATGGGGGAGAACCCATGTTCCCACGGTGCGATTGTTGTTATTTATGTTTTCTATTAAAATTGAATAATAATTCACCTTGCGTGACACCATTATTGTGTGATGTTTTTATTTTTGATATTTTATGAGTTTTTACTTATGTCCATGAAAGGAATGAGATTTGAGTCTATATGATTTATTTTATGCACTCATGATAATTTTCTGAGATGTATCATTGTAGGAATGCAAAAAAAATTGGGTTTTTCATAAGTTGTTAAACTTGGAAGGATTTTCCTTACCTGTGAAAATTAAATTTAAATTGGTTCCTAACATAAATTTGAAGAAATATTATAAAAATGATACAAAATGAGAATAAATTGGTTTCTGAATGATAAAAATTGAACAATGATGGTGTGTATGCCATTGTTTACTAGGACCAATGTGTAGGATGATTAAGGGTTGAGAAAATGATTTGGTTTTGACCGTGTGATGGGAAAAATTGGGAAAGACTTGATATGGTTTTATATAAGTTCTTATTATTAACTATGTTAATGTTTTGAATTAAAAATTCTTTGTTTTTTTTGTTTGGACCTTTACATATGTAGTGATAATACCCTAGTTTGAGAAATCGGTTGTGTGTTTTTTCAGAGACCATATGGTTTTGGATTAGTGCATTGAGACGTTGGTGGGAAGGGATGATTGAGACATTTGACAAGTTAATAGATTTTAACAGTGGGAGGAAACCTCAGTAATGAAGGATTTGAGGTGTTATTCAACAATGACTTCATAGTTTTTTTAATTAGTTTGGATCATGTCCACTACCTTAACATATTCCAATGTACATATAGAAGGCTCTAGATAAAAACCTAGCTTCCTAAATGTGTTTTGTTAAATATGGACCCCCTTAGGGTTTGTGCTTATGAATCGGTATATGTGGAGCTAGACGGTGTGAGTAATGCCATCAAAATTTTACAGATGAGGTTATCAAGAGGGATTAAATGTTGATTAATACTATGGGAAATGGGATGTGGTGGTTGATTTTCATGACAAAAAGTGTTTACAATGCTCCTAAGGTGGAGATAAATGATTCAGTAGTAGGTGAAAGTATGTGGGTTCGAAGTGGTGGAATCAAAATTAAAATGAGAAAACTATAAATTTCATCTTTAATTACCCTGGGAAAAGGTCAGGAGATCCTCAGAGGTGGTGAATGTATTTCCTTTGTAGGTGTTTTTATAGAAAGGCTGAATGATAATGTTGGATGGTGTCCTTGTGGATGATAGAATAGTGAGTTGGGGAAAACATTGGGTATGTTCTGCAAGTTGAGCATGAAACTGATGAATCATTTTAGGAGAATCTGATATGTGTAATAGATCACATTGAGAATGTGTTTCATAGTAAAACATGGTTATAGTTCGTGTATTGTGGAAACATGGACATGTATAAGAGGAAGCTTGGAATAGAGAATCTGATGTGAGGGATCAGTGACTTGGCCTTTTTGACCCTTAATCTTAGAGGTTCTTGGGAGTATAACTCAAGGACTAGTTTTTATAAGGTGGGGAGATTGGAGGATCCCATATTTTTATAGGGGTGCAATAGGAATAAGTGACTTTTTGTGGTAGTCCATGTGAATTTAATTCACGAGATGAGTTAATTCACAACGTCGAATATTTACACCCCTGTAAATTGTTTTCACCTTATGTGGACAAGCCATGAATGTATATTACACCAAGTGTAGTATGTTTTTATTATTTTTAAGGGATTTGAAGGGATTTTATTAAAAATATGTAAATTAAGTCACTACTTTAATATTGCTTGAAATGGGAATTCACGCAGTGTAATTATGATGCATAGTATATTAATGTCATGACCCCAGCATAGTGTAAACCTCTAGGCTCAAATCTCATTCACTATAGGGCCTTATAACCCTCACTCCATTACCGCATAATCCCTGGACACCTCCTCTATAGAGAAAATCTCCTCCATCCACCTCCATCTTTGTACCAGAACTCTTCCATGCACCTCCATCTTTACCGAAATCCCTCGACAAACCATCATGCCAAAAAAACTCTTCCACAAACCTCCTAGTTAGGGGGTGTTATTTTCATTTAGATCTATCTTTTTCTTCTGACATTATTCTAAGATAAATGAAATATGGTCATCCAATATAGGATCTAGATCTAGATTTATTGAATCTAGATCTGGTCTTGTCAAACATAGATCTAGATTTGTTGAATCCAGATCTGGGCTTGCAGGATCAAGATCCTGATTGTTTGAATCTAGATATATTGTTTTTTAGATTTATATCTAGGTTTAATAGATCTTGTTTCATTTAACTATGGAATTTTGTTTTAGATGTAGGTCATGTTCATCGTCGTGTTCTCGGTTGAGCTTTTTAAGTTGGTATTATCTGTTGGAAAGCATTCATCACCATTTTGGAGTAGGTGGTCTAAAATTCAAATATTATAACCTTAATTAAAAATTATATATATATATATAAATAAATTTAATTGTATAATTTCAATTATTTGTTTAGAAAATTCATTCTTAATTAAATTAATTAGTTTAAGGAATTAATTAAATATAGAAAATGTGAAATTTCTATATTGGGATTTTAGATCATGAATAATAAACTATTTAATCAATTATGAGATATTGGGATTGAATTAAATAACTAATTTTTGAAAAAATTATGGAGTTATAAATTTTTTTGGACTTGTTAAATTAGTTGTAAAATTTTGTAATAATAATGGTAGGGATTGTGATGTTGTTATTTGGGATAATTAATTGTCAAAATAATTATGGAAAGATGGATATTGTTAAATTTAATAATTAATGGATGAATTAATTATTATTATGCTGAATTTATTGAATGGGGATAAATAATTATTGAATAAATTATTTGAGATTGTTATGAATATGGGATTGATTAAGTTGAAAATGTAATTGATAAAAGAACTAGTGTTATTTAATTAATTGAGATAGAACAATTTATTGATTAATTAATTATAGATATCTAATTATTTGAGATAAAATTAATTAATATAATAATTAATTAATTAGTGGTTGTGATTATTTAATATTAGAATTGAACAAAGGGATTAATTTATTCACAGATTAATTAATGAAAGTAAAGAGATTATTTAATTATTTATTTAAATGAAGAGATTAATTAATTAATTGATTGACTAATGTGAGTAAAAAATATATTTAATTATTGAATTAAATAAAAGGATTAATTAATTAATGAATTAATTAATGTGAGTAAAGATATTATATAAGTATTTAATTAAATAAATGGTTTTAAATAATATATGAATCAATTAATGTGAGTAATGTGATTATTTAATTATTGAATTAAATAATGGGACTGATTGGATTAATTAATTTGATGAATTAATTAACGATAGTAATGTGATTAATTAATTAGGAATTAATTAATGGGATTGATGTAGAAAATTAATTGGAGAATTAATTTACAGGCTTGGATTCATTAATTAGTGGTGGGATAAATTAAAAAGAACAAGTTAGATTAATTAATTTGTGAATTAATTAATGAAGAATTATTGAGTTAATGCAATTGAATGAGTTAGATTAATTATTTGATAAATTAATTAATGGGGAATTGATGTGATGAAATTAAATGAGTTAGATAAATTAATTAGAGAATTAATTATTAGAGATTATTGTGTTGATGGTACTGAATGAGTTAGACTAATTAATTGGCGAATTAATTAATTAGTATTATTGTGACGGTGAAATTGAATGACTTGGATTAATTAATTTGTGAATTAATTAACATGTATAGTTTGGATATTGAATTGATAGAATTTTATAATTAATTTTTTAATTAATTATGAGGCAATGAGATTTGAATTTTTATATAATTAAATGTATAATTAATAATGAGATATTGGGATTGTTGATTTGAATAAATATTTATTGAATTAATTATTGGATTTTGGGTTTGTGTATATTGATTAATTAATTGATGAATTAATTAATGGGATTGACATACTTAATTAATTATAGAATTAATTAATGTGATTAATGTGATAAAATAATTGTTGAATTAGTAATGATGGTTGTTTAATTAGTTAATTGTCAAATTGAAAAATAGATTTGACGTTATTAATTAATTGTTGAATTAATTAATTTAGTTCATGTGATTAGTTAATTTTCGACTTAACTAAAGAAATTGATGTCCTTAATTAATTATTGAATTAATTAATTTTATTCACATTATTATTTAATTATCGAAATAATTAATGTTATTGATGTAATTAATTCATTTTAAAATTAATCAATGTTATTTATGTGATTAGTAAATAGTTTAGTTAACTAGTCAAAATGAGGTGATTTGTTAATTATTGGATTAACTAAAGGAACTGAAATAATTAATTTATTGTTGAATTTATTTATAGAATAATGATATTATAAAAATGTAATATTTTTGATTAATTAATTGATAAATTAATTAATTTGAAATTTTTATGAGAAATTTGATAAGGGGGTTAATTTTCATTAACCTTGATTATTGTGAAATATTATAAATTGTGATATATGTGATATATTGTGAATAATTTAGAAATTGGTTTCTAGAAATGACATTCTACACCCTTGATATAAATAAATTATTGATAATAATAGTGTGATACAAGTAATGATGCTCCAAATACTCATGAGGGTTCTATACATGACATACTACACCCATGATATATATGTAAGATTGATAAACAGGGTGTGAGGTAGGTAATGATGCTCCAAATACTCACCGGGTTATAGAAATGTTGTTCTAGACCAAACACACATGAAAATATTATTATATGGGATAAGGACTGAAGCTCGAAATACACATGGGGTGTGAGAGAGGGACTAATTCTCCAAATACTCATTTGGGTGCTAGACATGATGTTCTATACCCATTTGTTGACGTTGGAATATGGATCCAAATGGTCATATATTTATTGAATTTAATGGATAATGGAAGACCATGTGATATAATGATTATGAATTTAATATGAGAAATGTCTTATAATTTGGAATGGGATGATGTAGGTATTGAGATATGGGTGTCTATGAGAACCTGGGGGTTTATGCGGTTAAATAATAGATAATTGAAAAAATGTAAACTATTTAATTTATTATTTATATTTTATTCATTATAAAACTGCATACACTATAATAGAATGGATTTGTTTTAGACACTGTTGGTTGTATCCTACTGAGTTGTACTCACACCCTACTTGGGATTCCTGATCGATACTTGAGTATACAATGTGTTTTCTAGATAGGTTTAGGGAAAAGGCCTTGTGCTAGCAGGATGAGTTGGTATGGATCATGGATGGGGGAATCAGACGTAGTTCAGGACAATATTGTTAGTTTTTATTGTATTTACATTTGGGGTTTCATTTTACACTTAAAAAATATTTAGTATAGCATATCTACTATTTAGTTTTGATTATTTATTTCCAATTTTGGTCATCATGAGATATTGGTATTTTCTATGGTTATATATATTCATTCATTATTGTTTATATTTATTTCTGGTTGTGTATTACTCTCATAATAGTGGGCATAGTCTCCCCATTATTGATATTAGATCATCACTACTAGTTTTTAGCCACTGGTGTATGGGGAGGAATGCCTGATGTGTTGTGCTGGCCTACTTTGGGACACAGGTGTATGTCACCCGATTCGATCCATTACAATTTTTTTAAAAGAAAAACATTAAAAACATTTCCCATGGTGTCATAACTTAGTGGAACTTCGAGAAGCAAAATCAAGATTTAATCTTAGCATACCCTATAAACAAGCCACATAAAATCCCTTATAAAAAAAGCGTGATTCAACCATGCTTCAGTGGAATAAAAAAAACCCTAAAAAAACCTGAAAATTAGAAAGAAAATGGAGGAGAAAAATTCTTTTATATGAGGGTGAAACTAACATAAAATATATGAAGAAATGACCCCAAATATATCCCATGTGCAAGAGTTAGAGGAAAAGAAAGGGGAATAGAAATCCCATGCTCAATGCACTAATCATGTGGATGGAATTGATAGAAGAATTTGACATCATATATATGGTCACACAATTTATCAAACCTTGTACTGAACATGTAGGTTGCTCCATAACCTCTTAGAAATTTTAGCATGTTTTCCATTGAGATCTGTACAATTTTACCCGAACCTTTCTCTAACCACGAATTCAAGCTATGCACTAAATAAAATTAAATGAAAATTTCCTAATTATTATTGTTCCACATGGTTTCCCTTATACCATGCACCCAAAACCATGATCTCTAGGAAAAAACATCTAAAAACTACTCAAACTAACCTAAAGCTCCCAAGGATCACCTGGGCATCTTAGTTACTTTCCTATTCTCTATACATGTCTAAAAACACTAATTTAGGCCGTATTAACTCCCAAAATCCCATTCCAAACCTCTGATCCAAATTTTAAATTCACATGAAAATTCCAACCCATCATTACACATGGGTTATTACATGATCCAAAATATATATTTATATTGGTATGTGAAGTGTTTTTAAGAAAATTCTAGAAACAAACTTGTATCATAAAACGTAAATTACCCAAAAATAATAAGATGACACTTCCTAAATAATCTCTTACATATAATGTTACTCGTCTACATACATAAAATATTTATAGAAATTGATCACATATATAAAGGCGATAATGGGAGATAGATGGAAATCGATGATTTCATGTCTCAATATGCACAAAAGTTATATCAAGAACAATATTTACAAGGTACAATGAATATAAATTCTCTAAATACACAAATATTATTCATTTCAATAAGGATCTTGGAGAAAAAGAGCGACATGTTTTTATGGGAATCAATAAATATGGAATTTTATTAAATTTTAATGATGAAATTTTATCCTATAAGAAATTAATAAATAAAAAAATACCATTATTATATGTTTTTTTTAAAAGGGTGTTTGAACTATATTCCTAAAAGGAAACTTCTTAAATATGTTTCTATAACATAACTAGTAGGGTTATTACATCAGATAATGAAAATAATGTATACACTCTTAAAAGATATATTTATTGACCGGATTGGGAATGATGATAATCAAATGATAATTTTAATGGGGACAACGTAGAATATATTTTTATTCTAAATGAAAGTAATCCTTGTATCTAAAAGTAGTTAGTGTATGTCCTTTAGTTTTCATAGTGATTTATGAAAATAAATACAGGTCATATAGTTTGTTAAGAATCAATTAATTGAATTATTATCTATGAAGGACATAAGGATATTTCCTAAGATATAGTGACCACGAAATATAGATTTATATCTAAAAAGACTACTTAGAATTAGTTAGACCACATATATTGACAATGTAATGGAGAATATAAGATGGAACAATCCAAGAGAATATTATAGCATATGATACATGGAATAAATATTTTAAAATGATATATCTTAAAAAACATAAAGATATATATATATATATAATATATATAATCCTTTATTATTTATCAATTTTAACTATCTTATAAACAATATTATATACTAATATTGATTATATCAACAAAATTCGATGAGAGGATATAAAAATATTAATTAGGGAATGCACATATTCTGATTTATGAAGAGATTATGGTGTTATGATATCATAGTTTTTTATAATTACCAATATAAGTTAACATTATATCATCATTATCAATTTGACATAAAATTTTTATATTGTATCTTATAATGTTGATAAAGAATCTATTTTAATAGGAATATTATCATCATATCTATTGGAGCTGGTTCTATAGAACTTACAATTCAGTGCCTAATTACATGTTTTTCTTATTAAATATGTATTATTATTATATAATGATTATTCTTATAAATGATATTAATATGTGATAATGTCCTTTGAATATATGTCACATTGAAAGGTCATTGAAGTCCACCACTATGATGAGAACCTAAAGTACCATAACATTATTCTTCAACCTTATTCTATGGATAGATGATATTAGGTGATAGGAAACAAAAATTATAGATTATTAGGGTTAATAGGATCACAATACATTGAGACACATTCTCATAGTGTTCTCCCACGGTAATATCGAAGATATAATGTAATGAGAACAAGCATGTAAATAGGAAATCCACATTTCCATGTGTAATTGAATGTTTCTATCTACAAATGTGTGTATTGATCTATATACATTAAAATTATTAGTAATGGATATAGGTACTTGCATACTTTGATGTATTGATGAAATCCATGATAGAATATGTTCACGGTGAAGTAGGAAATATTGGGCACACAAGAAGTGATATAACATTAATGGATTATGCAAGAAAGGATTTACCTCTTTTGTCTCTTGACAAAAGTTAATATCATAGAACCTTTGATGAGAACTGGAGCACCTAAACAAATCCATGTCCATGGTGTTTAATATGTGAGTTCATTTTCTAAAAGTTAAATAAATATACATTGATCATATAGGTTGATGTAATCATCATGAAATATACTATATTTGACATATTGTGATAAGAGGATTATATTACAATGTAAATGTTCATAAGAGGATGGATATCATTATGACATTAACTTCTTTCACTATTGATTCCTTGGAATGTTTCTAGATGAAAACCCCTAGACCTTTGTCCATTATCCCTAATACCACTGAGAAATATTCCTATAGGGTCACACATTTAGCATATCTATAATCCCATTTAAATTCTAATATTAAATTCAATAAGTTAGAATAAATAATATTTTTTTAGTGGGAGTTGAATTTAATAAATTAATCAAAAGATATTTGAAATAATAAGTGAGATAAATAATAAAAACAAATTTTTTTTAAAAGTTTGTAAAATAAAATATTTATTATATTTATTGATGAATAATATAGTGATATATATTTATAAAATAAATAGTCATTATTCAAGGACCAGTAAATATAGACATGGTAAAGAGGACCAGGTTTAATGGATTAATTGGAAATCTTATAAATCATATTTATTTATATTTATTATGCATTTCACATTCCATGATCTTAATAATAATAATAATAATAAAAATATATAAGGGGTTAAATAATAATTTTAGAATTGGGAAATGTCTTGGGTGAAATTTTCCAACCATAAACCTTCAAAATTAATATCTAACAATATCTCTTTCATAAAACAAAATTAGAATGCCTAATATATTGAGTGAGCCTCTCTAAAGACCTAGTGATAGATCAAGATAACTAGAGTTCTCTCTTCCCCTCTCATGTAATACCAATGAGAGATCATCAAGAGTTATTCATCTCTCAATAAAAAAATTACTATGGTCAACCCCTAATAATTCAAGTAATCAGGACCACCCATGCTTGCATCCAATGATTCTACGTCACCATTCATGGATTGTGGTGCACCTGTGAATAAAAACTGGGGGAATTTATACTTAGATCCTATAGAACAATGATAGTGTGAGGATATCTATTCCACTGATAATTAATAATAAATTATTATTAGTTAACATAATCCTATATATTATTATAAATATATTATAAATTACATGTGAAGATACTTTACCCATAGTCTTAGTATTTTAATCTTGTCAAGCAATCTACTAGTTTCACTATACATGACCTTTTTGAACATTTAAAGTAATTATTACACATGATTCCTGATTAAAATCCAAGTTGGACATAGAGATAAACGATTCTTAAACAACTCTCAAATCATAGAATTGGTATTGGATATATCACATGTTTAATTTAATACTATTTAGTATTCATTGATTGGGTTCAGGTTTTTCCATTGTATATTATATAAAATTATTATTTTTGGCATCCAACATCATCATATCTTCTCATTATTCATTCTCAATAACCTAAAAAATAATCAGTTAATGAGTAATAATGATGAAGCATTTGATTTATACCATCTGAAGGTACCATGGATTCAATATAGATGAAACCTATATACATGGAATATAATTATAATATACACAATGTGTAAATTTCTTTTCACATGTATATCATGTGACAATGTTAGATTGATCTGATTCAATTAGATTTACGGTTCATAAAAAAATTAAGAAAATTGGTGTGTAGATCATGAATGAATAGAATGAGATATGTAGAAATACACACCATGTAAGTCCCTCACACATCATCTGGTCATGGTATCCTAACATCCATTAAAATGGGGTTTCCTAGAGACCCATGTACAAGATAAATTACATGGGGATAAACATGTCATGTAACTCCAAGGTTACATACCGTGTATTCTTATTACACATCATGTACAACAAACATGCCCATGGAATGTGACACATCTAGAACCAAGGTGTGTGATGTAGACATGGGAAAAAGGCAAGAACACATTGTGTACTTTTGTACATTCCGTAGAGTCTATAGCTGGTAGTTCATTCAAATTTACATGAAAAGAATAATTAAATATATAACCAAACAAATTTATTATGTGTTCTATTGGTTATTTATTTTATATTAAACCCTAGGTCATAGGATTAACAATCGTGTATTAAATTAATTTCCATGTTAAAATTTTTAAGAATACATGCGGCTTCCTCCATGCACATTTTCATAATAAAGTAATTTTAAATGAAATTAATTTTGTTTAAAGATATAGGTGATGATGAGTTAAGGATGTGTTGATGTAATTAAGATAAATTTAAATAATTGGATTAATTAATGGTTAATTAACATAATTAAAGAATATATTAATGTAATTGATAACAAAAAAGTAAATGCATGGTCATTGTTTATGTGTATCTGGTTATAATATTAGACCAACTATTTGGTATGATCGATTTATTTTAATTTACTATTGTTAAATTATTCTTGATGACTTGTGTGTCATCCCTCCTACTAATTATATAAGAGATTATGTGCCTTTGGATTCTCTTATGTAAATACCCTTTATCCAATCTATTAGATCCCCTCACCTTTGTGTGAGAAAAAGGTTATGTAATTATAGAGAAAACAAGGATGTGGAGGTGGTTCAATTCAAGGATCCTAGGTGAAACAAATCAAGGAGATTTATATGATCCAAGGTTGAATATGGAAATAGGAACCAACCTACCATTCAATATTTTTCCCATAGAGTCTAGATTTAGTTTATCATCTATTAAATAAACTAATAATTAGAGATTCTCATGATCCTTAAAATTATATTTTATTTATGTTTGTTACATGGTTAATTATTTATGTTTGTGTGTGATTCGTGATTGCCTAAAAAGTTAATTAACAATCATTTAATATAGAATAAAATATAATAAAATTACGTGTAACTGTTTTATCGGAATTGGTTAATTAATGAATTAAATTACACTTAATATTAACAAGAAATTTAGAGGATAAAATGGTATTTATTCATAAGGATAAAAATCCATCAAATAAAATATTAATTCATATTTTCCTTCTATTACTAATGTTAGAATTGACTACATACTTCAATATACATGACCAACCCTGGTTATGGTGACTTCAATTATAATGGAAAATTTAGCTTGATGTTTAGGGTTATTTAACTTAGTTTAAATCATTTGTTTACTACCCAAACTAGATTTCATTTAACTAAGAGGCAATGGTTGATGAAAGTTTAAAACTAGATTTCTGGATTGGTGAGTCCACTCAACAGATCAAGGAACTATGAGTTCATATATTTGGAAAGTTATGCCTACCTAAAACCATTTAAATAGATTTTTAGGCCAATTTAAAAGATATTATAATATAATATGGATCCTTTTAATATGAATATCTATGTGAAAAGATATTATGAAACTTATAGTGAGGGATATTAGGTTTTAAAAACTAGTGGGAGTTTAATAAAAAGATCAATTTATTTTTAATTTATTAATCTAGTTTTGTAATAAAAATAATTAATAATTATCTAATATTAAATTTTAGAAATGGAAAATAAAATGAAATTGATAACATCACTACTATCCATACTCTATATGTATAACATTCTCACTGATGACAATTCTCAGGAATGGTATAGGCTCTTGCATGTTATACAATTCCATGAATGGAAATTGTACTTGCTCGAAATCCTGATCCTTGAGTCTATTTCAAGGGAGGATGGTGAGGAAGAGGTATCTGTCTAATCGAATCGTGTGGATGATGTAATGGACATCCAATGTTTTTTGTTATCCACCATTTACAATGATCTTTTAAATTAATTTGAGGTTATGGATGTGTATAAAATAGTTTCTCACCTTTAGAATATCTTTCAGGATAAGGTGAGATCAGTGATATATGAGATATATAATGAATTATTCTTATGCAAGCTTATAGAGATAGTGCGAGCTGGGGAACATGTAGTCAAGATGATTGGCTACATTGAGTTCATGTAAAACATGGGTTTTAAGATACATGATTAGCTATGTATAGACACCGTCTTTTCTTCACTACCTATAAATTTCAGAAGTTTTATTATGAATTATTATATGATAATGATTGAGAAGTCACCCTTGAAACTTATTAATCTTATCATCCATGTTGATAAGTACAAGGGGAACAAAAAAACCGTCATACTTATGGTTAATAAGAAGAAGGTGAAAAAATAAAAGGGGTTGAATAATCATTCCATGCTTAAGGATCTAGAGAGACATCACATTAAGAAGAATAATATCCATTTACAAGGAAATAAAAAGGTTGTGTCATATTTTTTATATGGAAAATGAGGCCCCTGGAAGAGTAATTTCACTGATCCGAAGAAGCAAGGGGAATCTTCAAGTTTGTTCAATATTGAGTGTATCTTTTACATATAAAAAAGTTGCGTATTATATACTACCATAAGTGCTCACATTTGTATCCAAATACTAGAACTAAGTATATTTCAAAACATTACAGGAGATGAGGTTTATCTGAGGACTTCCAATAGATCAAGGCCGACTTCTCTTTCCAAAGGAGACTACCATCTCAAAGTTTAAAAATGATTGATTTTGGTTTTAAATGACTCTTATTATGTTCCCAGTGTTACTAATAACATTATTTCCTCTTATTTCATAGATATTGATGAATTTATTTTTAGATATGAAAATAAAATATGTTACTTTTATAAAGATAACATATTTTACGGTATAGATTTTATAAATAATGGTATTTATTTATTAAATTACAAAAACCAAATATTAGAAATTAATAATGAAACTAAAATGTGTGAATCAGATGAAACCAAGTTATGGAATTATTATCTTCATCATGTAAATAAGAAGCATTTGACAAAGATTTGTGAAGATGTTTATTTATAATCTTTTTAAGTAAATCCATTTGAACGTTTTCATGATTGTTTACAAAGGAAAATAACCAATCCACCATTCAGTTGTCGAGGTGAAAGGGATAGATATATTATAGAATCAGTGCACACCAATGTATGTTGAACTTTTCTATTAAAATCTATAGGTGGAAACCCATAATTGTTTACCTTTACATATGATTGAGTAGGTATGGTTATATATAGTTAATGAAGTAAAAGTATGAATCCTTTAAAAAATTCACAATGTTAAAGAATGATGATGGGAATTAGCTTAGTGATAAGTTCAAGGAACTTTCATCAAATTGTGGGGGTCAATACCATAAAAATACTATATTGACTTTCTATTAGAGTGTGAGATTTTATCTCAACTCACACCCCCTTATATGCCATAGAGAAATGGTGTTAGTGAAAGGAGGATCCATACCTTATTGGAGATGGTAAGGATGATGATGAGTCACACAAGCCTTCTATTATCCTTTTGAGGATATGAACCACAAAAAACATTATACATTCTAAAACAAATTCTATGAATAGATAAAAATGATATTCCATTTGAGTTATATAGTGAAAAGTAACCTGTTTTTTTCACATGTTCATTCATGGGCATGTGAAGAAATTGGTAAGGATATCTTAAGAAAAAATTTAGAACCACATGGCATGATGTGTATCTTTATAGGGTATCTCAAGGAGAAAAGGAGATACTATCTATACAAACCTTTAAAAAATATTTTAACTATTTCAATATAGACTTTATTTTATGAAAGGGATCACATTGTCAAGGTGGATAGTTGTATAAGGATTGATTTTTAATGTTCATAATCTTTAAGAGTTAGAAAGAGTAACCATTCCATCAGTCCCATTGGATGATGTTTTTCATGAAACCCTAGTATTGCATATGTGAGTTATAGAGGTATGAAAGATAGAGAGATATGGTTTTCTAGTCACTAATGATTCTGAATTATTTTAGGTTGAAAACTATTATCCTATCTCTTTTATAGAGGTAGTAGAGAGATCCAATGTTTCAAGATATAAAAAATCTCGGAATTTCATCATGGATTCCATGAATCAAAACCATGGTTTGGTTATGATTAATCCTCTAGTTGATGTAGATCAAGTTAGGTGTAAATGGTTATTCATGATAAATCTAGACTTTGAAGGTAAAGTGAATACCTATAAAGAATAAATAGTGTAATAAGGGTTTAGACAATGTCAAGACATTAAATACAATGAATCCTTTTCCCCAGTTTCCATGTATAAATAGAACATTTTTTTTCTATAACTACCTAACATAAATATTAAATCTAGAAAATGGATGTAAATTATTGTGTCCCTAATGGGAACTTCAAGAGTATGTGTACCTGACACAACATGAAGGGTTTTTGACTTTTAGAAATTCCAAATTGTTATGAAAGTTATAAAGATCCATCTAAGTATTAAATAAATCATCCATGTCATGGAAAATTTGATTTGATAGAGATTTAAAATAATTTGGTGTCATTAAGAATGAATGTGATGCATGTTTTTACATGTGGTTTAGTGGAAGTAAAATTGTATTCATATTAGTATATATTGATGACATATTATTAATCAGAAATGATATACCAGCCTTACTAGAGGTTAAGGCCACATTTCCCAAGTGATTCTCTATAAAGGGCTTATGCGAAGAAAGAAATTTTATAGTGCTCAATATCATGTGTGATAGATCCAAGAGGCTTCCTGAACTAGGTCAAGGTACATATATTGTCTAGATACTGATGAGGTTTAGTGTACAACAAACCAATAGAATATTATTTCCCGTTTCACATGGTATACTTATTTTTAAGAAAATTTATCCAAAAACTAGGAAAGGGGTAGAATGACTGAAATCCCATACACATTAGTGATTGGACCTATCATGTGTTGAGTCAATAAGTTTTTCCTTATGTATTTTTCCATTCCTTCATTAAAGGGTGAGATTGTTAACTAATTAAGGCTTTCCTTATGACTTTACCATTCCTTCTTCATTTTAAAATCACAAACACCTTATTTTAAGGAAAATCTTATTTTACCCCTATTTTACTTCTATAAGGAAAATTTTGTTCCCCAAGGAAATTTAGCCTTTCCTAGATTTAATTATTCATTTAATAAATTTTCTAAGTCTAAAACTCGGATTGAAACCAAAAAGCTCGGAATCGTATAATACTTAGATATGAAGCATTCTGTTTTAGAATCCAAATTCATGTTAAGAACTTTTATGAAGTTCTACTCTGAATTCCCTATTACGAAATTTTATGAATTTCAACTCTGAATTCTTATTAAGAACTTGTATAAAGTTCTAGCTATGAATTTTGATGATGAATTATGATTACGAATTCTCATTACGAATTCTGATGATGAATTCTGATTACGAATTCTGATGATGAATTCTGATTATGAATTCTGATTAAGAATTCTCATTACGAAATCTGATGATGAATTCTGATTACGAATTATCATTACGAATTCTGATTATGACCATGTATAAAGTTCTGACTTTGAGTTCTCTAAATTCAGACTCTGAACTCTTATGAGTTCTGACACTGAATTCCCATAAACTTTCACTCTGAAATTTTTATGTTCTGGTTCCAAATTCTTATGAATACAGAATCCGAATTTCCTTGAAATTCAGAGTCCAAAATTCTACAGAATTCAGGTTCTGAATTTCTACAAAATATACTCTGAATGTCTTAGAACTACAGACTTGGAATTCATTTTTTCTTTCTCTATTCCGAAAATTAATTTACTCCATTTCGAATATAAGTTTTTTGTTATGCATTCACTTGTTCTATTATAAAACGATGACATGCCTTCAGTTATTAACTAACCGTTGTTTGAGTGACACATGTATAGGTCCCTCCAAAATTCAATGAAGAATTCGACCATTGGAGGAGGGAGCCGGCTGTTGGACCTTTGCCTATAAATAAAAGCTAATTTGAAAATAATAAAAAACTTTCAACACTGAACTTTTGACATCTGTGTCTATATGCTGTTGAAGGGATTTCTAGAGGGAGAGGATCTTATCAACTCTCAAGCTTCGTGCAGAAAGTTTGAACCGATTGTTCAAACTTTTCCTTGTGCAGATTTGCTTCATGCGACTACGATTGTTGCTATGTACAATCGAGGGATTCCGGGGATAGGAAGACAAAGGTTCCAACATCTTGAAGTTGAGGGCTTGCTTACATAGGAAGACAGAGGTACCGACTACCACATAGTTTAGGGATTGAGGGGATAGAAAGATATACTATGATCTTCGTATCAAGGGTTTACCCTGGTGTGGGTAAGACAAATTTTATTGAAAGTATAAATCAATGGACCTTTATCCATGGTTGTTGGATACCCTTCCATTTAGGTTAAAAGACTTATTACTTGTTACTTGTTATGTTACAAGTTTCTCCACTGCATTTTTTGTTGTCAAGGAAAGCATAACTATCTTGAACTTCCTTACTCTTGTACTCTAATATAGTTAGATTATATATGCTTTATGGTATAATCTTCATCTTGGTAAACTTTTGTTAGGTTTCATTTTTAGAATCACTTTTTCAGAATTTAGCAAGTGATTAGAACTTATAGAGGTCATGTGAATTATCTTGTTTAACCTTGTTAAACATAACCATATATAAATATTCCAAAGGAATTTTTAAAAGGTACAATTAACCCCCCCTCTTGTATCTAAGAATATCATTCTTATTTTAATCCTATATTTGGTATTATAGAGTATATCATACTCAGTCACATACAATCCTAACAATTGGTATCCGGGGATTTGGTTCAATCTTAATTAATCTCATGATTAGATTCAGAATAGAATTCTTGGAATAGAATTTTCTAGATTCATATTTTTTTTCAGAATCTATTTTTCGGACTCATAGTTCAGATTTGTTTTTACTTAGAGATACTTTTACTCTATATTTTTTTTTCTCAGGAATATTTTCCTTGATTATAAACTTTTTCTACTAACATGTTTTTGTGGAAGGACTTTTATTAAAGATTTCAGGAATCAATGTTGGTTCCATAGATAATCTCAATCCAACAAGACCACCTATCGTTGATGGTAATGATTACGAATATTGTAGAGATCACATGAAGACTTTCATTATCAACACTGGGGTTGAAAATTTTGTTATGCTTACTGGTGGATAAAAAATTCATGATAAATAAGTAAGTGCCTTTTCAAATCAAGAAAAGAATTAATATCAACTTAATTATAAGGTACACAATACATTACATTGTTCAATGACTAGAAATATATATAGCCAAATTTCATCTTGTGAAGCAGAAAATTCTATATGGAAGAAACTTGAAGTTACTCACTTTGGAACTTCCATAGTAATTGAGACTAGAAGAGACATGCTTAGAACTGAATATCATAGTTTTAGTTTTCCTTATGGTGAACCCATATGCAAGGTTCAACAGAGATTCATGACTACTGTGAATAATTTACAATCAATGGGTGAAAAAGTTTTAGATGATGAAGCTCTTGTTGATATGATAATCAACATCATGCCAAATGAGTGGGAATCTAAAAGGAATGAAATTGATGAGAATATAAAGGTCACTCAAATTACCCTTGATGAGCTGTTTGGAACTCTTCTTTAGACTAATACTAGAATGAAGAGAGATTCTAATATTATGAAGAAGAAGAATCGAAATGGCAGTGTTGATTTTACTACTACTTCCAATCATATGAAATCCAAGACTCCTGAGAGAGTTACTAGATCCAGATCTAATAAAGTTGTTATCCATTCCGAATCTAGTGGAAGTGAGTCCTCAAAAAATGAATTAGAAAATCTTTCTCGAAGGATCAACAAGATAGTTGGACAGAGGAACCATCAATCCAAATACAGGAAGAAATAAAGGAAATACAAGAAATATTCTGAAGTTACATGATATGAATGCAAGTGAGTTGGACACATAAGACCTAATTTCCCTATACTCATGATAAAAGAGAGAAAGTAAAGGAATTCTAGGAAAAATTGAAAGAATAATTACAAGGCCAAAGCTAAGAATGTTTTGAAAGCTAATGACACATTGAGTGCTAGTGGTGGATACTCTTCATATGGATCTTCGGATTATGAATCTTCTGAATAGAAGAATCTTGGTATTTTATCCGGGATAACTATTAATAATCATTGTTTGATGGATATGGTACACAATTCTGAATCAATGACCAATGTTTTATTAAATTATAATGATAATAAATATTACAACTCTTCAGATCAAGAATATTTTTCTGATGAAGATAATACTTTACCTAACTATGAATAAGTTTCTAGGTTTTCTAAACTTCTTGAGAATAAGAATTCAAAACTCATGAAAAAAATTGATAAGGAAAATTCTAGGAATATTATTCATACTAAGGAAATATCAGATCTTTCTAAAGATCTTGATAAGAAAAATTTTGATTTTGAAAGTATTTCAAAAAATCTCGAGGAAGTAAGTTCTGAGAAGAATACAATTTCTAAAGATCTAGAAAATGTAATTTCTAAGAAAAATGTTTTCGAGCCTAGATCTAGTTCAAAATCAAATGTTTTTGAAGAAAAAAACATAGTTATAGAACTCAAATCCGAAATATTCTCCTTGAGGAAGCATTTGTCAAACTTTACCTTAGGTAAGGAAAATTTTGATAAAATGTATTCACAAGTCCGACCTCAAAGGAATACTTATGGTTTTGGTTACACAAGTTCTAAACCATTTTTTAGTAAAAATTATACTTGTTCCTCAAAGTTCCCCATTCTGCATTAAGTGTCAGTGTGCTGGTCACTGGGAAATGAAATTCTCCTTAAACAAAACCCAATATTTAGGATTTCATAAGGCTTATTTTTCTAAGAAGATGTGGGTACCCAAATTTTTTTTTCTATAATTCCCGGATCCAAGCAAGTCTGGATTCGAAAATTGAACTTTTTCTTATTTTTAGGAAAATAGGGAAAGTACCAACAACAATACATGGTACTTGGATAGTGGATGTTCCCGGCGTATGACTGGTAACAAAATCTATTTTGAAAATATTATCAAAACGAAAAGAGGAAAAGTAACATTCAGAGATAATGCTCAGGGAGAAATTATTGGTATAGGTAACATCATTCTTCATGGAAAAACTTTGATTTCAAATGTTTTATTTGTTAAGGGTCTTAAGAAAAACCTTATCAGCATAAGCCAATTATGTGATGAAGGATACCTTGTGAATTTTTGGAATGATAATTTCTTAGTACACAAATTTAAGGAAGAGTTTATTCATTCGGCTCATAGGCAATATAATGTTTACACACTAAAATTAGAAGAACTTTGGAGATAATACTCACCTTGCCTTAGTGAAATGGAACATCATTCACGGTTATGGCACAGAAGGCTAGGACACTGTAACCATAGAAACTTATGAAAACTTTCTATGAAAAGATTAGATAAGGATCTACCAGATCTTAGATTTGATTCTTCAATATTCTGTGAACAATGTCAATATGAAAAGAAAAAAAATAATGTTTTAAATCCATTGGAGAAGTCTCAACTGCCTATGCATTACAACTAGTACATATGGATCATTTTGGTCCTACACAGACTGGAAGCATTGGGGGAAAATATTATGTATTTTTTTTGGTTGATGATTACACTAGAATTACGTTGGTCTATTTCTTAGCAAAGAAGTCTGAAGATTTTTCTTATTTAAAAATTTTTAGAGCCCAAGTTAATAATAAGAAAAACCTACCATTGATAACTATTCATAGTGATCATGGAGGAGAATTTCAAAATTCTGATCTTGAAACTTTTTGTAGTATAAAAAGTATTACTCACAACTTCTCAGCACCCAGAACACCTCAATAGAATAGTTTTGTTGAAAGAAGAAATTGAATTCTTCAATAGATAACTAGAACCATGTTAAGAGATTATTCTGTTGCCAAACATTTTTGGGCTGAAGCTGTAAGTACTACTTGTTACACTATAGATCATGTTTTTATTAGATCTTATCTTAATAAAACTCCTTATGAGTTTTGGAATGGTAGAAAACCTAGAATTTCCATATTTAAGGTTTTTGGGTCCAAGGTATTGATTCTGAATACTAAAGATAATTTACACAAATTTGCACCAAAATCTGATGAAGAAATTTTACAAGGATAGTCCCCAACTTCTAAGGCATATAGAGTTTTCAATAAAAAACATGTACTGTTGAAGAGACAATACATGTTATATTTGATGAAACTGATCCTTTTGTTTTTAAAAAACCTCAACCTACATCCTCAGATGTGTTTTGAAAAACTGATTATCAACCTATGATAGAAGATCCTTCTGATAAAGAAAATGTACGAGAAGATACATCTGAATCATTTACCCTGGAAGATTTTCTACCCTATATTGATGAACATGATTTAAAAAACCCAAATTAGTCGTTTCATAAGAATCATCCCAGTGATAGTATCATTGGAGATGTAAATCAACCTATAAGGAGTAGATTTTCCTTAAGAAATGAAGTATAACATCTAGAATTCCTTTCCCAATTAGAACTAAAAAGCACTGAGGAAGATTTAGGTGATGATGATTGGATAAAATCCATGCAAGATGAACTAAATGAATTCGAAAGGAATAAAGTCTGGACCTTGGAAGAAAGACCTAACGAAACTTTGGTAATTAGAGTAAAATGGGTCTTCATAAATAAGTGTGATAAAAATGGAGTCATAATTAGGATTAAATCTAGATTGGATTATAAAGGCTATAATCAACAAGAAGGAATATACTATGAAGAAACCTATGCTCTAGTAGCTAGAATTGAATCTATTTGTATTTTACATTCCTTTGTAGCATTATTCAATTTCAAAAATTTTCAAATGGATGTGAAATGTGATTTTCTTAATGGTTATGTTCAAGAGGAAGTTTTAGTTGAACAACCTCCTGGCTTTGAAGACATAAAACATCCTGATCATGTTTTTAGACATACCAAAGATTTGTATGGCCTTAAACAAGCCCCTCGAGCTTGGTATGATAGACTTATAGGATTTTTGCTTCAAAATAAGTATCTTAAGGGAAATGTAGATCCAAACATTTTTATAAAGAAAGATAAGAAAATGTTTTGATTGTTCAAATTTATGTTGACGACATTATATTTGGTTCAACTCGGCAATCATTAACTAATTCATTTGCAGATCTAATGAGATCTAAGTTTGAAATGAGTATGATGGGTGAGTTAACGTTTTTCCTTGGATTTCAAATTTCTCAAAAACCAAAAGGAATCTAGATATCCCAATATGAGTACATTAAATATCTTTCTAATAATTATGGATATGACAACACTAAGAGTATAAGTACTCCAATCGGTACCTCAAACACACTTGATCTTGATGAAGCTAGGAAACTAGTAGATCAAATAACTTTTAGAGGTATGATAGGAAGTATACTTTACTTAACAACTAGTTGTCCAGACATAATGTTTTATGTATGCTTATGTGCAAGATATAAATCCAATCCTAAGGAATCTTATTTAAAAGTAGTGAAAATAATTTTTCCCTACTTAAAGGGACCGATGGATTTATGACTATTTTACACTTCTAGAAATGATTTTGTTTTAAAGAGTTTTTCAGATGCGGACTTTAGTGGATGTAGAATGGATAGAAAGAGTACATTCAGAACTTGTCATTTCTTGGGAGATTCATTAGTTTCTTGGTCATGTAAGAAGTAACATTTTGTATCACTCTCCACTACTGAAGATGAATATGTAGCAGCTGGAGGTTGTTGTGCTCAAGTGTTGTGGATGTAACACACACTCACAGACTATGGATTGAGTTTTAATAAGACTCAAATTTTGTGTGACAACACAAGTTCTATTTACCTTAGTAAAAACCATGCACATCACTCTAGTTCAAAACAGATAGATATTAGGCATCACTTTCTTAGGTATCACACACTAAAATGAGATATCATTCTTCAATTTATCAGAACTCAAGATCAACTTGGTGATATTTTCACAAAATATTTACCCTCTAATAGACTTAAATACATTAAATAGAGGTTAGGAATGATAACCATGAGGTAATCTTCCTCCAACAACTTTCTATTCAACTAATCTCCTTACAGTAATAAACTCCTTTTCATAGGTGGAGTACACCTATTATTAATGTTTATAAAAATTTGCGTAGTTAGATTTTCAAAATTTTCGTAATGAAAATTTTTGAAATGGAAATTTTCATAATGGGAATTTCAAAATTTTCGAAATCGAGTTTTGGTACCCACTGTTTTTGCAATAAAACTTTTAGATATTATGTTTTTCGTAGTATGTTTTTTGTAGTATGTTTTTCATAGTGATTTTTTCATAGACTAATTTTATTCAAGAAGAATATCACCTAATATGAATAAAATTCCTAGCAAAATCCGAAAGTTATGACTTTCTTACTTAAGTTTTCAGAGTCACTTTCACTTGCTGGTAGTTTCTTTTTCTTTTAAAATTCATCGGATTCATGTTTCCTTAAATCCGGATGTTTTTTCTAAAATCTCAAAACATCGGATTCAAGATTTCCTTACGGGTATGTTTTCAACCGTCAGAGCAGATCAGAGAGTTTTTCAATTGTTAGATTGGTTTTGGAAGATGAAAGGTAACTTCCATCGCATCTATAAAGGGGACACCTGATGGATGTCCCACATCAGTTTCCAAGATCTTGCATCTCGAAGACATTCCTCAGTTCTTAAGCCCATTCCAAATCATCAGAAGTGCTCAGTCCAAATGTCTATAGAATCCCCTTTCTTGATATGTCTTCAGTCAAGCCGATATCAGAGTGGTAAATTTATAGGGAGAGGTTGGTACACCCAAATTTCTTCAATAAGTATGACCCCCTTATTTCCAAGAATATCAGGCTCAATGGTTGAGAAAGTATAGTTATTTCTAAGATTGCATCTGAAGATATAGTCCATCCGGATCTTATCATCGAATTCAATGAATCTGTTTGCTTCTTTGAGGAAGAGGGTAGAGAAATATTCTCTTTTAAGAGTTATGGGAAGACTTAAAAACTTTCATACACCAAGGCTGCACGCTTGGTAGGGCTGGAATATGAAGGGGAAGCTGAGTTTTTCTCACACAAACTCCCAAATTTTCAAGGAAGTTTTGTCAAGGATAAGGCCATAGAATGCCTTAGTCTTACTGATGTAAAGATAGCCAAGATTTCCCATCTTTCAACCAACAATCCAATTCTACAATTATGGGTGCATGGTCTTATTATACTGAGGAAGGGTGATAAAGACACCCTCAAGAAAAGTGACATGTATATATTATATTTTTTGGTAAATCTAAGGAAAATAAATTTGATAAGGCACATCCTCATTATGATTCAGAACATCAAGAGTTGGAACCTCAGAGATCAGATCATTATGTATCTAGCATTTCATTAAAAGCTTATTGTTCAGTGTCTTGAGTCCTTCAACATTCCATACAGCTCCAAGATAAGGAATTGCAATGTGATGCTGATCAGTGACGACACTCTAAAGATAATGAATGTTGGTTTCTCAATACAGTTAGGAGAGTTCTATGATCTGCGAGAGGAGGAGGTAGAATCCAATGTGAAAAATAATGAAAAGGATGAACCCACAAAGAAGTCCGGTAAAAAAAGGAAGTTGAAGGAGTGCAAGATGAGATAAAACCCCAAAATCAAAGGAAGTTGAATCCGCACCTCCTAAACCGAAGAAGAAAAAATCTTATCTGGATGAAGTGGTTTCAAAATGGAGGGATGTCAAGGAAAAGAGGAAAGAAGGGGAGCCACAGTTCTTCTTGGACCCTGCTGAGGCTAAGGCCATAAAAGAAAAAACTGTTGATGAGTTAGAGATACAGGACAAGGAGAAGAAGCTCTGGAAGAAAATTTATGAGGCAGATATTGTTCAATATACTTTGAAGGAAACAAAATTTTCATCTGAGAACATCCTAGTTCCGAAATATTTCCTTGTGGAACAATTTCCTGATACTCTAGGTAATAAGACTCCAGAAAATCCCAAAGAGAGGAAAGATGAGAAAAAAATGATGAAGAAATTTCAGGAAGCTGTGAAATAAAGTTACCAAGCTGAGAGCAGTGATGGCTCTGATGATGTAATCAAGCAGTTTGAATAATATCAGGAAAATGAAAGTGCTTCAATGAAATTCTCACTCCAGACTTCTCAAGATGGATCCTCAAAATTGGCTACACCCGCAGATGAAGAGAAGGGTGAAGAGGAAGTGAACAAGCCATCTGAAGAAAAAAGTCATAATCATGACTTTATCCTTCCCGAAGATATTGTGGATAGTGCTGAAAAATACAAGATTGATGAAGACAAGATTGTACAACTTTATGGAAGTGAACATGAATCCCATGATGAAGATGCCATTTCAAATATCAGTAAGGGAAAACAAATAGTGGTGGATACCCCAACAAAAGATATTATAAGGAAGAAGAAAGTTAGAGGATTGTCTAAAAGGAAGCTGGTGGAAATAGAAGAAGAACATTCTATTAGAAAGACGTCTGATTCGAAGCCATCTGCATTGGGACACAATTTTGTTGTTGAGTCCTTAAAGAAGTTGGTAGATACAATTCTGATCTTTACTACAATAGACTCCAGATTCCAGATTCTTCAGCACAACATGAATCAAAAGTCATAATCCATATCCATCTTGATGGATAAATGTGTGAAGATTGAGGTAGAACATAAAACTTTTCTTATCAATTATGAGGTCCACAGAAAATCTTGCAGAAAAATGGCTCTATTGTCAAAGAAAATCCATGAAGACTTGGTAAAGCTTGATCACTTACAGAATGATGTAAAATATTCTTTTGATACCGAGGATGGAATGATGAAGAATCTTTCAAACAGTTTTTAGGAAAATCTTAGTTTAGAACAAAATACTTGGATTCCGGATGTAAAATATTCGAATGGGAAGCTGAGTTATATTGTTCAAAGCCTGAAAACAGAGAAGGATCTTCGATGCGAGATACACGAAGAACTATTAAAGCATGATGAATTGTTGATGGCTCAGGAAGAGGCCATGAAGGCTCAGGCAGAGGTTCTGAAGGCTCAAGAAGAAAATATCATTGCCTTAGAGAAGCATGTAGAAGAGGACCACAAAGAGATGAAGAAGGTGAAGACCATTGTCAAAATGCTAATGCCTATGGAAAAAGAAATAAAATAGACCACTCTGATATTTTGTTTCATTTTTTTCCTTGTACTATTATTTCCAATCATAATGAAATTGTCGATGTTTTTCTTGTTTGTATTTTGTAATAGTATTTCAAGTACCATATTTTTTTCCATCCCCTCAAACTCTTTTTGGAAATCACAAAGGGGGAGAAAGGAAAAAGAATTCCAAAAGGGAGATTAAAAATATAAAGGAGAAGACTTCTATATATAAGAAGATCATCACTAAGTAAGGGGAAGTGATCATTATGAAGATTTACCCATTATAGAAATCTAGAATATGATCCTTATACTTACAAAGCCAAAGGGGGAGATAGTATTATTCATCATTGACCATAAATAAAGGGAGACAATCTTTAATTTAAAAGTCTAGAAATTTATTCTAAGTCCTTACATTCTTTTTCATAAGGATGTTTGTGCTTTCCAAAAAGGGGGATATTGTTGAGTCAATAAGGTTTTCCTTATGAATTTTTCCACTCCTTCATTAAAGGGGGAGATTGTTATGTCATTAAGGATTACCTTTTGACTTTACCATTCCTTCTTGTTTTTAAAATCACAAACACCTTATTTTAAGGCAAATCTTATTTTACCCCTATTTTACCTCTTTAAGGAAAATTTTCTTCCCCATGGAAATTTACCCTTTCCTAGATATAATTATTCATATCATAAATTTTCTAAGTATAAAACTCGGAATGAAACCAATGAACTCGGAATCTTATAATACTTACACATGAAGCATTCTGTTTTAGAATCCGAATTCCTGTTACGAACTTTTATGAAGTTATACTCTGAATTCCCTGTTACAAACTTTTATGAAGTTCAACTCTGAATTCTGATTAAGAACTTGTATAAAGTTCTAACTATGAATTCTGATGATGAATTCTGATTACGAATTATCATTAAGAATACTGATGATGAATTCTGATTATGAATTCTCAATATAAATTCTGATGATGAATTCAGATTACAAATTCTCATTACAAATTCGGATGATGAATTCTGATTACGAATTCTAATGATGAATTCTGATTATGAATTCTCATAAAGAAATCTGATGATGAGTTATGATTACGAAATCTCATTACGAATTCTGATTATGAACTTGTATATTGTTATGACTACGAGTTCTCTGAATTCAGACTCCGAACTCTTATTAGTTCTCACTCTGAATTCCCATGAACTCTGACTCCGAACATTTTAAGTTCTAGTCCCAACTTCTTGTGAATACCGAATTCGAATTTCCTTGAAATTCAGACTCCAAAATTCTATAGAATTCATGTTCCAAATTCCTACAAAACAGAATCTGAATATCTTACTACTATAGACACCGAATTCATTTTTCCTTCTCCATTCCAAACATTCATTTACTCCATTCCGAATATCAGTTTTTGGTTATGCTTTCACTTGTTCTATTATAAATCTATGTCATGCCTTTAGTTATTAACTAACCGTTGTTTGAGTGAAACGTGTATAGGCCCCTCTGAAATTCAAGGAAGAATACGACCATTGGAGGAGGGAGCTTACCATTGGATCTTTGCCTATAAATAGAAGCTCATTTGAAAAGAAAAAAAAAATTTCAACACTGAACTATTGACATCTTTGTATACATGCTGTTGAAGTGATTTATAGAGAGAGAGGCTCTTATCAACTCTCAAGCTTCGTGTAGAAAGTTTGAACGGATTGTTAAAACATTGCCTTGTGATTATTTTCTTCGTGAAACTCCAATTGTTGCTGTGTAAAATTGAGGGATTCCAAGGATAAGAAGACAGAGGTTCCAACATCTTAAAGTTGAGGGATTCCTTGCTGAGGATGACAGAGGTGTCGACTACCTGTAATTTGAGTGCTTGTGGGGATAACAAGACAGACTCTGATCTTTGTATCGAGGGATTAACCTGGTGTGGTTAAGACAAACTTTCTTGAAAGTATAAATCAAGGGACCTTTATCCAAGGTTGTTGGATACCCTTCTCTTTGGGTTGAAAGACTTATTACTTGTTTTGTTACAAGTTTTTCCGCTGCATTTGTATTGTTAAGGAAATTATAACTATCTTGTACATCCTTACTCTTGTAATCTGATATAGTTAGATTCTAAATGCTTTAAGGTAGAATCTTCATCTTTATAAACTTTTGTTTAGTTTCATTTTCGGAATCACTTTTCCAGAATTTACCAAGTGATTAGAACTTATATAGTTCTTGTGAATTATCTTGTTTAACCTTTTTAAACATAACCATCTTTAAAAGTTCCAAAGGAATTTTTAAAAGGTATAATTCAACCCCCTCTTTTATCTGAGAATATAATTTTTATTTCGATCCTACATTTGGTATTATAGAGTATATCATACTCAGTCACATACCTCCCTAACATCATGTATGTCATGTTATATATGAGGAACGATGTTTCCTATTCTTTGAGCATGGTAAGAAGATATCAAGAAGATATAGGTGAACAACATTGGATACTTGTTAAGTATATACTTATGTATATAAGTCATACTAAGGATATATCCTTAGTTTGTGACGAAGATAAAGAACTAGTCATCCAAGGTCAGATAGATTACAATTTTCAAACAGATCAAAATGATATCAAGTTACAGTTTATATATGAATTTCATCTCAAAAGAAGACCTATGTGCTAGAAGAGTTCAATGCAGTCTGTTTTTTATAATTCAATAATATATTCCAAGTATATTGTATCTTCCAATGACACCAAGGAAGTAGTTTGGACTCACAAAAGTTTCAAAGAGTTTGATGTGGTACCTATAAGTAAATATTATATCACAGTTTATTGTGATTACACTGTAGTAGAGGCTCTCTCCAAAGAGTAATGGTTATTATAAAAGACATAACACATACTTCAACAGTTTCATCTCTTGAGGGTTATTTCTCAATAAGTTAAAGAATAATTGAGTTGAGTTTCTATAGATAAAATGTGACACCCCAATATTTCATAGTTTGTAATCTCATTAATGTAATTCAATAGCTTGCAATACACACAACACCGAGTTTGAGCGCACCACAACATACCAAACTAGCCCTTCAAAATGCGATTATGAATTGTATTAACAACATTTTGAATATTATATACTCTATAGAATTTTAACATTTATATTATTTGTTTCTTAGACATAATGTATGATCAAATTCATTTTGTTCTGATAAAAGAAGCATTTTTCAAAAAATGAAATTTTATGGCCTTTTAATGGAGAACCCTTTTTAAATTCAATATTTGACACTTATATATATTCAATTTAATTAAATTAAATTCTTCTTTAGAAACGAAACATAAAAATTTAGTTTGGATAAATTTTTGGTGCTTTTCTGATAACTTTTATATTTTGATGAATTGTGAAAAATACTATGTTTTATTTGAAAAAAACTTTTTTAATCGAAATAATTTATAGTGTTATATTATGAATTTTAATGGTTTTTATATATAATTAGATTATATGTTTATCATTTAATACAAACTTGGTCATTATAAGCAATTTGACATTTAAATTTTACATAAATACATGTCAATTTTTTGATAGTTTTTACTTTTTAAAAACCCCACTTTTTGGTTTTGATCATTGGAATTAATTTTAAATTAATTATTGAAACTTATATGTTTTAAATTTGGTATTATAGAATTCATTTTTGAATTTGGAATATCAAAATTAGCTTTGGGTGAAATTATTTTTCTTTTTAAAACATTCAATTTTTGATGAATAGCGAAAACACTGTGTTATTGTTTAAAACCAATTTTTATTTAAATAATTTTTTATTTTATTTAAAATTATTTTATGAAAAAATAGATTTGTAATACCTATATATGTTCAATTTAATTCATTGGAGTAATTTTTAAAAAAAATTAGACGTATAAATCTGTATTGAATTTTTTACCGTTTATTAACCACCTTCTAGAAGCATTTGCAAATATGCATAAAGATTAATTTTACCGCTTATGTGAGTGGAATTTAAAAATCCTAGAGACATGATTGATATCACTAAGTAAAATGTGGTTCAATAAAAAGAAAATATTTTTTGGTTAATAATAACTTTTGACTTTTTTTTACCATGGTTAAAAGTAAATAGGGTAATTAAAGGTAAAAATAATATTATAATTACCCTAAAAGATGTTCTAAATCTATTGGATAAGTGTATTTAGACTAGGAACGACCTTAGGAATAAAATATGATCCTTTATTTCCTTTTTTATTAGATTAGGACATTTATTATTATTTTATTTAATGAAGAGTTAAAAGTGTTAAATTCAAATGTCAATAAGTAAACCAATTTTAGTATAGGGTTATACATATGATAAATTCGACTAAAAATATTCATTATAAATATAAAATAATTTCCAACATAATGGTATTTTATTTATAAATTTTAGACATTAAAATAGTTAATTTATTTATGACACAATCATGATGTAATAATTACCTTATTAATGAAATATTAAAATAATGGATATTATTAATATCCAAACAAATGTCAATTGAGACTTATGATGAATTGAACTAATTTTGTAAGACAATATGACATGTTAGGGTTGAATAGATAGTTTTTTTTCAAAGTGATAAAGTTGTTATGACTTTCAAAAAAACAAAATACCAAATAGTGTCAAAATTGACACAAATTAATTTTTAACTCAAATACAATATTATTGGTTGATATAATATTCCAAAAAATATGAGGATCGTCAAAAGAGCTTAAATAATATTATATATGTCCTTAATTTACCACTTGAGGTTCTATTTGAATTTTAGAGTAGGTTTATTAACCATATACTGTAAAAATACAAGAAGACATAATAAAAGTTAAACTATTTAAATAAGAGTTAAATCTAATGGATAACGTTAAAATGGTAACCTAAATTTTTCTAAAACCTATTGGTTGAGCACATTTGGACCCATAACCACCTAAGGATTTAAATAAATTCATTTTGAGTCATTATAAACCAAATATGATTGTATAATAAATTAATATTTTAATCTTTTCTTAAAGTGACCCTCACACCTCTTATAAAAGGCCCCTTCCCCTTCTCTCAAAATAACATCTCCAAAGCCATTTGGATCATCCAAAACCGACCCAAAAATCCTCCCAACATCAATTATATCATCCTAGATTCCATTATTTGATAATAAAATCATCTTAATGGGACCTTTTGATCAACTCAAAAGGAAACACCTGAAGAAGAGGTAATAATTTCACCACCCTTGTTCTTTTCTTCTTCCACTTCCTCTTTCATTATTGTTTCCATAACAAAATAATAATTCCAGTACATCCTACATACTATGATGTTATTATAAATATGGTACAACCATATTCATTTTTTATCCATCCAATAAATGACAAAGTCACCATACATGCATTCAAACGGATTACCGTCTCCGCGTCGTGGTGTAGTTTTTTATTTAAAAACATCATTATTTAGATGGGTATACTAATGAGTATAACTGATTTAGATAAAAAAATATATCGTTTTAATTATTATTTATATATTACATACCATCCAATTACATAAATTTTCACTATCGATATAATGATATTTTTTCTCGTGCGTATGTAGGCATTTCCATCTCCACGACGCTATGATATTCATTCGAACGTTCACCATTCAACAATGATTATAAAAATATATATTATTAATAAGTATTTAACATATGAAATAATAATTCTAATGGAGATATATATATATATATATATACTTATATATATCTTATTCATTACTTCTGTTCATTACGATATGAAAACGGAAACAACATTTATGCATACGAATAGCCTAACGCCTCCATAAACGATTCCTTCCATGTCATATATCTATATATTATAAATATTTATATTCTAAATATATATGATATATAAATCAAGGATTATATTATAGATTTATTTAAATCATGATCTAAATGATATGATCAAGAATAAAAAGTTAAAACACGTACAATAATTAAAGCGATTATTCTTGAAAATGTTAATTTAACATGGGAATAATTATTAAATGGGTAGTATAGATTCATAAATTAATCATGTTTGATATAATAAATAAAAACATGGTTTTGGTATAATATAATAACATACAATGGTCATTATATAATAGTTTGAACATACCCTCAATCAAAGGAAAGTGGAAGGTAAGGGTTAATTTCACAATCTTTTTATTATCTGAAATTGTTTTTACGTAAGTATCTTCTTGGAAATATTTATTATCCATGACCATGTTTCACAAATTTTTTTTAAAATGGATTATTTTTAAGGGAGTTTTTTTACTAAAACATCTTTTTATATGTTTTAAAGATATAGTCTTCTAAAACATTCTCATTAATGTTCATGTTTTTTAAATGGTTTTAGTAGTTTATTTATATGGACATGAATGTTTTAAAAAGTCAGTTCCATTCAAAATATTCCAAGTGGTATGGGAAACATTGATTCAAAACTATCTTTTCAATGACTTCCTTTATAAATTATGTGATTTTTAATTGATTTCATGAAGAGGGATATTTCTCTAAAATATATTTACTGAGTATTTTCAACTAAGCTAAATTCCTTTAAGGGATATTATTCTTGATCGAGGTTGATTTATAATGATACAAATAATCCATATTGTACTGAAGTATTTCTGATATGTTTTTACTATGGATGTGTTATTTTCATACCATCACGGTTTATGAATAAATTATTGACATTTCATATGCAATTTTTAATACGAATGTTTATATTATTTGTAATCCTTTTCATATGAAGAATGTATTGGACTTAGTAAGTGACTGGTGGAGCTCACTATAGCTCCTCGATGCATCGGTAGGTCTCATGAGACAATTAGATATGGAATTGAATGAGGCATTTCTGAATTTGATATTTGGTTTTAGTCGAGGCCTTAATCATTTTTAGACGTCTTGGATGAGGCCTTGACAAAATTTTTATGAATGTCTGTAATTATACACTCCCTCATTATGAAACTAATATTGATGGTTCATCTAGTTATTTGACTAGTAGAATACCAATGACTTTGTTTTGTTATGAAATTATTTACTCTGATCATATTCCTACCATAAAGTGTTCATGTTTATTATTTGTAAGGCATGCATTTTCAATTATTCACATTTCATAATGTTTATGTTATCTTCCTCTTTATTTCATACCCTTACTGACCATTTGAGCTCACCCCTTTCTAGGTTTTATTTTTCCCAAGATGTGAAGTAGTATATTATGAATTACCTGTAGGGATAGTCTAAGGGATATGAATGTGGTCAATGGAGACAATGTTGATATTGTTTTTCATTTTATAATGTAATGTAATGTTCATTTATGTAATCTATTTTCCAAGACTGCTAAACTAATATGTCATTCAAGACTTGATTCCTTGTAATAATTCCAATGTATTAAAATAATGCACCTAATCTAGGTAACTGGAGTCGGGGAATTACAATTGGTATAGTAGGATGTTTAGCAACAACCTTGGAAATAGATTTAGATAAACTCTGATTAGAGAACACTACCCTAAGATTGACTTTGAGGATTAGTTTAGATGAACTTCTTTGAATTTTGGTAATGTAGAGATTTTGTGTATTTTCCAAAAAATACATCCATGTCTAGATACGAGAAGGTAGAGGTGGCTCTTGAAAAGATGTACCTAGGTGTTAGAAATCTGACAAGGAGTTTCTGGCTTGACCGAGGGTATCCTGGTACATGAAAACAGGCCTTACTGCACTCTTGGTTATGACACTCCCAAAGGATATTCTTAGGATAATAAAATTTTCATTACAATCCATTATTAAGGATTTAATACTAAATACATCCTCGAAGATAACATTTTTTGATTATAGATTATATGCATAATCTTTTCAATTTAAGTTAGGTATTTTAGAAGTTTGGAATAATGGATTGTAATTCATAAACTAACCTATTTTATTCCATTGTTTATAAATGACTCATGGTAGAATAAATGAGAATTCCAATAATACGCGTGATCAAATGATTATGAAGGATCATATATTTCATGGTATTAAGCCAATATTTAAAATGGAAATAGTATCCCATGTATTATCATCATATGAAGAAATAGTATAATGTGTATATAAGATAAGTAAATAATTATCTGAGTCCTATGGATTTTAAGGGAAGTAAGAGAAGAAAAAGATAGAAGAGAGAATGATGGACAAATGAAAGAAGGGAAAGAAGGATTTTTCCATATGTGATAACTTTACAAAGAATCACCTTGGTAAATGATTGAAGGGAATCCGAGTTCGTTATAAGTGTGGAGAAAAAGGACACCAAGTATGTGAGTTCAAGGGTAAGAAAAAGGTTTCAAATGTACAATGCTTCATCTGGAATTATTTGGGACACTACGCGAATCACTATACAAATCATCAGAGTATACCCCAAATGTTGATATTGGATAATAATAAAGTTACGATACTACCGAAGATGAAATGGAATGATTATATTTCTTATGTTGTTATTAAATTATTGTCTCATTTGAGTATTGTATTAATGATGTACATGTTATTAGAATTATACAGTATAAAAGGATTGTTCTGCAATACTATTTCATTAAGAACATGAGATTGTGTGGAACAATGGAAAGTGACTCAATAGCAGGTTAATGTTTTTTGAAAATATATGGTTGATAGAAAGATAAACTATAATATGTTTCTGATACTGAGGTAGTGATTTAGGAATAATTTATGATCAATTTGGACAAATTATATTGTATATTCTTAACTACCTTGAAACTGATTAATGATTTTTATATTCCATCATTGTTCGAGTTTACAACATTTTTGGGAAGAAGGAGTATATCCAGTATTCTATAAGGAATAAGGGAGAATGAATGAAATCAATAAGGATTTATGGTCATTCAGGGTGTTATAGTGTTTTAAAAGAATACATGAATAAGGTTTTCAAATGTTATAACATGGAAAAAAGGATCTTCATTGTGTTTACGTTCCTTATAAAGCTTTGGACTGTGAGTTTGGAAAAAATTATTTTGAATAAGTCTAATGGTTTGAGTCAATTATGTTTGACATTGGATACTATTGTTAAGGTTAAATAATCTCTTGAGATTATTTTTGGATTGTCATAAAAAGGACAACCTGGAGGTCAGACGAAAAACCATTGTGTCTGGAAAGGCCACAAGACTTGAACCCGCAACCAAAGGGCGACAAGGGTGGATTACCTATCACTAGCCTACACAATGTTATGGATTTAATAATGAAGTTTTTTTAAAGGTATGATAGGTGAATTATAAATTCATTTTTGTGGAACCCAATACTATTGGGATAAATAGAATATTTTTAAGTTCAATTATCTTTTAGAGTGAAAGATTAGTTTATAGTAGAAATTAGTTATAGAATGAAACTCTACATGTAAAGTATATTTTTTTCTTATTATCTGAAGAAATTAATTCTTAAAATTTAGTTAAGGGATCATAAAACCAAAAATGTGTTATCCTAATATCTTATGTTTTGTTGAACCGATGATATTTTAAATCATCTTAGATTGATGGCTTTGAGGCCCTCAATTTTACACTTGTTTTTGATTGATGAACTCAATCAATCCATATAAATATTTATGTTCTTTCTCCAATTATGTGTCTATAATTTCATCCAATGTTTTTCTAATCGAGATCATAATTTTGTGGTGAATTTATCATTTCCCTTTCCCTCTTATTAAGACTAAATTCTATTAACCCAATTTCTGAGGTGGGTTTTCCAAAAATATATTTTTCAATTTTTAACCTTTTATTTTCAAAGAAAATTTTCAAATTCTGAGGATGCAATTTATTTAATATGTGTATAATGTAACACTCGAAGATTTCATAGTATGTTATCTCATTAATGTAATTCAATAGCTTTCACTACACACAACACCGAGTTCGATCACCCCACAAATTAACAAATTAGTCGTTCTATAAGAGGTTATGAATAGTATTAACTTCATTTTGAATATTATATACTATATATAATTTTAACATCCATATTATGTGTTTCCTAGACATAATGTATGAAAAAATTCGTTTTTTCAGATAAAAGAAGTATTTTTCAAAAAAATGCAAATTTTCCGCCTTTTAATGGAGACCCCTTTTTAAAATCAACACTTGACAGTTTTATATATTCAATTTTATGAAATTAAATTCTTCTTTAGAAAAGGGACATAAACATTTAGTTTGGTTAAATTTTTGGTACTTTTCTGATAACTTTCATATTTTGATGAATAGTGAAAAATATTATGTTTTAATTTAAAACAAATTTTTTAATCGAAATAATTTATAGTGTTAAATTATTAATTTGAATGGTTTTTAAGTAAAATTAGATTATATTTTTATAATTTAATACAATTTTGGTCATTATATGTAATTTCACATTTAAATTTTTCATAAACACATGTCAAACTTTTGATAATTTTTACTTTTTAAAAAACCTGATTTTTGGTTTTGACAATGAGAATTAATTTTAAATTAATAAATGAAACTTATATGTTTTTAATTTGGTAAAATAGAATTCATTTTTTAATTATAAATATCAAAAATATATTATGGTTAATTTTAGGTATTTTTCTTAAAACATTCAATTTTTGATGAATAGGGAAAAACACTACGTTATTTTTTAAAACCGACTTTTTATTTAAATAATTAATTATTTTATTTAAATTTATTTTAAGTAAATATATATATATATATATAATACCTATATAATCTCAATGTAGTTCATTGGAGTCATTTTATAATAAAATTAGATGTATAAATTTTTATTGAACTTTTTATTGTCTTTTACCCCCCTTATAGGAGTATTTGCAAATTTGCATAAAAGTTAATTTTACCACTTATGTGAGTTGAATTTCAAAAATCCTAGAAACATGTTTTATATCATTAATTAAAATGTGGTTCAATAATATGAAAATAATTTTTGGCGAATAGTAACTTTTGATTTTTATTTACTATGGTTAAAAGTAAATTGGGTAATTAAATGTAAAAAAGATATTATAATTACCCTAACACATGTCCTAAATCTATTAGATAAGTGTATTTAAACCAAAAATAACCTTATAAGTAAAATATTATCCTTTAGTTACACTTGGATTTGATTAGGATATTTATTATTATTTTGTTTAAAGAAGAGTTAAAAGTGTTAAATTCAAAGTTTATTTACTAAACAATTTTTAATATTGACTTTTACATAAGATAAATTAGACTATAAATATTAATTAGAAATATAAGAATATTTCCAACATAATTTTATTTTATTTATAATTTTTAGACATTAAATAACTTAATTTATTTGTGACACAATGATGATGCAGTAATTACCTTATTAATGAAATATTAAAATAAATGATATTATAAATATCCAAATAAATTTAAATTTATACTTTTTCTGAATTACAGTAATTTTATAGGTTAAAATGACATGTTAGTATTGATTTTATATATTTTTTTCTATGAGATAAGGTTTTTATGACTTTAACAAAAATAATATACCAAATAGCGTCAAAATTGACAGCAATTATTTTTTAAAATAAATACTATATTATATGTTAATATAACATTGAAAAAAATCTACGATTCCTCCAAAGGTCTTAAATAATATTATATATGTCATTAATAAACCCCTTGAGGTTCTCTTGGATTTTTAGAGTAAGTTTACTAACTATATAGTGTAAGAATACAAGAATGCACGGTAAAAGTTAAACTATTTAACTAAGAGTTAAATCTAAAAGATAAGGTTAAAATGGTAATCTAAAATTCTCTAAAACCTATTGGTTGAGATTATTTAGACCCATAACCACATAAGTATCGAAATAAATTAATTTGTATCCATTATAAAACGAAAATTATGTTATAATAAATTAAAATTTCAATCTTTTCCTAAAGTAACCCTCACCCCTCTTATAAAAGGGAACATCCCCTTATCTCAAAATCACACCACCAATTCCATTTGGCTCGACCAAAACCTTCTCAAATATCCTCAAAACGTCCCTAAAATTATATTAGAGTCCTTAAATTGATCATAAATCCATCTTATGGAACCCTTTTGATCAACTCAAAAGAAAACACTCAAAGAAGAGGTAATAATTTCACCACCCTCTTTCATGTTCCTTTCTTCTTCCACTTCCACTTTCATTGTTGTTTACATAAAAAAATAATAAATCCAGTACTTGCAACAATATATGATGTTATTATAAATATGGTTCAACCATATTCGTTATTCTATCCATCCAATAAATGACAAAGTTACCAAATGTGCGTACGTAGGACTTACCGTCTCTACGTCGTGGTATAGTTTGTTATTCAAAAACTTCATTACTTGGATGGGTATAATAATGAGTATAACTAATGTAGATAATACTTATAATATGTTAATAATTCTGTATATATTATATACCATCCAATTACATACAATTTCACTATCAATATAATGATATTGTCACTAGTGCGTCCGTACAGATTACCGTCTCCACCACGTGATGATATTCCTTCCCACATTCACTATTTGACGATGATTAAAAATATATATATTATTAATAAGTATTTAATAAATTAAATAATAATTCTACAGGAGAAATATATATATACCTGTATGTATATATGTACTTACTTATATCTTATTCTCTTACTTTTGTTCATTACGATATGAAAAATGAAACATAGTTTATGCGTACATATGACCTACAGTCTCCATAAACTGTGCCTTCTATTTCATATATCTATCTATTATAACTATTTATATTATAAATATATACGATATATAAATTATGTTTTATATTTTTTATGTATTTAAATCATGATATAAAAGATATGATCAAGAATAACAAGTTAAAACACCTATGATAAAGAAAGTGATTATCACCCAAAATGTTAATTTAACATGGAAATCATTATTAAATAGGTAGTATAAAGTCATAAATGAATCATGTATGATATAATAAACATGAATACGGTTATGGTATAATTTAATAACATACACTAGTCATTATACAAGAGGTTAAACATACCCTTGACCAATAGAATGTTCAAAGTAAGGTTTAATTTCACAATCTCTTTATTATCTGAGATTGTTTTTACATAAGTATCTACTAGGACATATTTATTATCCATGTCCATGTTTCATAAAAGAGTTTTCAAAGGGATTCTTTTTAAGGAAATTGTTTTACTAAAACATCATTTTGAATGTCCTAATGATTTATTCTTCTAAACATTTATCATTAAGGTCCATGTTTTCAAAATGGTTTTAAGAATTTATTTATATATACATGAATGTTTTAAAACGTTAATTACTTTCAAAAATTTCAAAGTGTTTTGGGACACTTTGATTCAAAACTATATTTTAAATTAATTCCTTTTTAAATTATGTGACTTTTAAATGATTTCATGAATAAGGGATATTTCTCTCTAAGATTTTTTACAGATCATTTTAAACTATGTCAACATCCTTTACGGAATATTTTTTTTGGTAGAGGTTGATTTATTATGATACAAATCTTCCATATTTTATTGAAGGTTTTGTGATATGTTTTTATTGTGGATGTGTTATTTTTATACCATTCATGGTTTATGGATAATGTATTGATATTTTATATGCTAGTTTTAATACGAATGTTTATATTATGTTTACACCTTTCCAAATGAAGAATGTATTGGACTTAGTAAGTAATGGGTGGATCCCACTATATCTCCTCGATGCATCGGTAGGTCTCATGAGACAATCAGACATGGAATTGGTTAACGCCTTTACCAATTTGATATATGATTTTGGGTGTGTCCTTAATCATTTTTAGACGTCTTGGCCGAGGCTTGGAAAAAATGTTTCAGAATGTCCGACATTATACATTCCCTCATTATGAAAATAATATTGATGGTTCAGGTGGTTATATGATTGGTAGAATACCCCTACCTATGTTTTATTATGGAATTATTTACATATATCATATTGCTGCCATAATGTTTTCATGTTTATTTTTTGTAAAGGCATGTATTTTTAATTATTCACCATGCCTAATGTTTAGGTAATATTATGCTGTATTGCTTACCCTTAATTCAAATTTGATCTCACCCATTTCTATGTTTTATTTTTCCTAGGATGCGAAGATGTATATTATGACTTACTTGTATATATAGTCTTAGGGGTATGAATGTGGTCAAAAGAGAATTTTTTTTTCATTTTATAATGTAATGTAACATTCACATATGTAATATATTTTTCAAGACTGCTAAACTGATCAGTCCTTCAGTACTTGATTCCATGTCATCATGCCAATGTATTAAAATAACGCATCGAATCTAGGTAACTGGGGTAAGGTCATTACAGAAAAACATTGAAAACCCCTTAATGAATTATTTATTTCATTACTGTCATGAGTATCATGTGATAGCTAGTGGAATGAAATTTGTTTTTAGTTGGATCTTGTGAAAGTGGGAGATTGTTGGAGTTAGATCCCTTGAACTGAATTGTTTTGGTATTTGATTATATGTTTTTCTCATTAATGAAATTTTATTACCTCATCTAGATTATTTTTATATATCATATTAGTATATGATATTTTCCTTTGAATATATGTCATGTTGAACGGTCATAGAAGTTCCCTATTATGGTTAGAATGTTGAGGTAATACAACATTATTTTTAAACATTGTCTTACTGTCAGATGATATTATCTAATGGTACATAGAAAATATAGGATTTTAGGGGTAGGAGGATCATAAGGAATTAAGAAACCTTTATCATTGGGTTTACCCTTTGTAATATCCATTATTAGAGGTTATAGGCCCATTAATAGGAAATATAAATTTCAATGTGTTATTGGATGTTCATATAGAAGGATTTGTGTATTGATCTTTAGAATTTAAGAGTTTCATTAATGGATATCATGACTCAAGTACTTTTATTTGTTAACAAAAAATGTGATGACATATATTCATGGAAAATAGGATATTTTGGGTGAGTCACGAGTGATATAACATTAATGGATAATACATGGAAGTATTTATTTATATTTTACTTGATGAAAGTGAATATCTCATCCCCTTTGGTTAAATTGTAATTTCTTAAATAAATACATAGCCTTGGTGATAAATATGTGAGATCATTTCTAGAAATTCAAATAAAGGGCCATCAATAATATAAGTTTATGTCACCACTATGAAAACTCCTTTATTTGAGATATTATGATAGAATTATTATATTACATCTTAAAAATCCATATTAGTTTGTTCATTTTTGTGATGCTAACATGTTTCTCTATGGATTCCATAGTTTGTTCAAAGATTTTATACATGTACTTTAAGACGTTATGCCTATTTAAACTGATAAATATTCATAGAGGGTCACACACTTAATTTATCTGCAATCTCATTTAAATTCTAGTATTAAATTTAACATGTTAGAATAACTAATATATATTCAGGTTTAGTTGATTTCTATAATTTAATCCCATGTTATAAGAAAGATTAAATGTGTTAAATAATAATAATAAATATTTGTTTTCATGTTTGGTGAATTTAATATTTATTATATTTATCGATGAAAAAATTAGTAATATTTATTTATTAAATAAATATTAATTATTAAAGGATCGATAAATATGGACGAGAGAAAATGAAATGAGGTTAATGGTCTGATTGGAAATGGTTTAAATGATATTAATTTATTGTCTTTATATGTTGCACATGTTACGTGTTTAAAGATAATATTTATATAATTATAATTGTAGATGGGGTCAACTAAGAATTATGAAATTACGAAAGGTATTTTATGTTATTTTCCAAACATAAACCTTTCAAAATATTATTTAATTACATATATTTCCTAAAACACAATTGATGTACAGAAAAAACATAGTGATAATCACTCAAGATCAATATAGAGATCAAGAGACAAAGAGTGATCTTCCCCCTCCTTTATTAACCCAATGATATATGATTAAGAATTATTCATCTCTTGACATGAATTATGCTTCTGTCAACCATAAAGAAAGAAAGCAATTAGCATTACCTATGATAGCACCTAATGATGCTACATTGTCATTCGTATATGGGGGTGAACATGTGAATCACCACTAAAGGGATTCATAACTTATATCCTAGAGTGAAATAGTGGTGTAACGATATCTATTCCACTGATCACCAATGATGAGAGAATTATGACTTAAGGTAATTCTTTATATTCTTATAAATAAATTTTAAATTACATGTGAAGATCCTTTTCCCCTGGTTCTGGTGTTTTAATGTAGTCATCTAAAATACATTTTTTTGTCCATGGGAATTTTTTATCATGTAGAATAATTATAACATTTTCTTCACAACTAAAAGATGAGTTGGTCATACCAGTGAAGGATGCTTCCACTATGGCCATAACCTATATGATCTTTACATAAAACATTATTTTATAAATCACATCACATTGTTATGGGATAAAAATACATGGGTGTTTATTTTAAAATATCTCAGATTACACTAACAAACAAATTATATACTTTATAAGGATAATATATGGATGGATATACATAGTAAGATGAAGTTACAGTTTGCAAAGGATCGTCAGAGGGAATTTTGGTAGACTCATTGAATAAAGACTTAACTCAGAAGATGCATGAATATCATGTGAGAACTAACTACTAGAATAATTAATAGTTTAATTTAGTTAATGTAAGTTATTGTGAGGATTAATGTCTAAGTACTAAGTTTACATACATAATTTATATTACTAAACCGTGTATATTTAATATGTTATATACTTATTAAATACATATTATATATTATTTTTTCTTCGATTCACCTATTTTAACAACGATAATGGAATATTTTTCATATTATTAGGTTATAATAGTTCCAAATATATTGAGAAGAAAAAAAAAGAAATGAAAATATTATTAAAGTTACATCCTATAGTCAAGATACATCAATATGATAATACATAGATGATTTTGTACTATCAAGTGTTAGGAGACCATATGTATTTAGATTTATTCTCATGAATTTCACACTTGGTGATCTTAAATAGGGGATATCATTAGGATAGATTAATCAATAACAATTATACATACTACGCATTATCATAAATTCCAATCCATGAGCATGTGTAACAATCCCTGTACCCGAGATCATTATTAATTTATATCTTGAATTAGATGCTTTAAATCATGATAAAAACCACGAAATATATGTTCATAGATAAGTAGATTGTGTTTTTTGAGTCTCATGTGGTATAAAATTAATTAAATGATAAATTAATGATTTTCTCTTTTAGGTCAACAAAAAAGATATCTTTGGCTCTTTGATTGAGATGAAAGAGATTGACCTAATTCAGGGTCCATGAAAATCATGGGCAAGTTTATATTGGTAAATAAAATAACGATTGATAAAGAATTAAGGGATACTAACACATATATGAATCTTACTTAATAATATGTAATTTGAAAAAGGATTACAATACATAGTAAAAATTTAAAGGAAGATTATCATTTATTTGAATTTCCTCATCTTTTATGTGGTACATGATGTGCTAATAGACATCACAATTGTCCTATGTGTTTCAATCGCTACTAATAAGAAAGATAAAAGGAGGGTCACATATTAAGTGTATCTAGAATCTCAACAAATTCTTTTAAATTTAGTATGTTATAATAAAATCAATCTCAATATAGAAAATGATTTTAAATCAATTTTTATTGATAATAATTTATCCTAATTTATTCATTATATTGAATTAAGGTAGTTAGATTTATATTTATCATATAAATATTCAAAAGTTTTTTATTTAATAAATAGTTGAATATTTATTTATTAGGAGTGAGCTTGATCAGAGTTAATGGATCAAGTCTATGAAGATATTTACATTGAGAAATTATTATATTTTATTTATTTAATAATATAACTTAAATAATTAATTATTTAACACGTTATAAATTAACTAAAATTTAATTCAATTAAAAGTTTTTTTATTAGATAAATAATAGATAATATTATTTAATGATGAAATAAATAGTTTCTAATGAAATAGGGTTTAATTAAAGAACATGAAAATGAGGAGGGAATATTTTATAGTTTCTTAAATAAAAAACCCATGATAATATATATCATTTATATGATTCAGTTATTTTTTCTACTATTTTCCTCATTCCTTCATTAACATCGAATTGAGTGATATCATTACCAAATCCTCCCAAAACCTTGAGAGAACTAAATAATTTATATAACAGTGAGCATAGATTAATCAAGGTGTTTTCAATTCATTTTAATAGAATGTGATTGATTAAGACCATCATCTTGAGTTTTGAGGATCATTTTTTTATATTTCTAGACTATTTCATGTTTGAATCCTTGAGAAAAATTATAATGGAATCAATTAGGAATAAAATTTTATGAAAATTACATGATGAAATTGTTTAAATTTTAATATTTAATAAATAAATAAATGAATAGATCATATTCATAATACCCATACATCCAAATTTATATCATGTATTTAATATAGTACCCAACTAACCCTACACACACTGTACCTTGAACTACCATCATTAATTGATAAATGATTACACACAATGTATCTTAACATATGTATGATCATGGAAAAACCATTATTAAATTCATATTGATCTCCTACCATTTTAAATTATTAATGGAAAATTGATACCACATACATACCATCCTATAATGTTTATCATTCGCTAGTTAAAAAATGAAGCTCCTTGAAAAAAATATTATTACATCATGATTCATACATATCCCCTAATAACATATCATGACATATTTATATATTTTTTCAAATTGTTATGAAAAACCCTTCCCAAAGTGGGAAACAATTATAACACATACTCACTCAAGTGTATATGAACCATTAACTGATCATGAACATGAAAAAAATAATGGAAGACTATGTTAATTTGAGTTATATTTCCCAACTATCACAATGTTTAAGCAACATGATACATTAAAATTTTTCTCATTGAGCCTCTCTATCTCTCTCAAACCATGTAGAGGTTATTATGAGTTATTCAAAAATCATGACACCTAAACCATCTGCAGATGAAGCACTAATATGACTCATATCAACATCCATTACTCCTTTGTCTCCAAGACAATATAATTTATTGATTTCTAGTTTATAGAATCTATTATAATGTTTCATTTACTCAAAATTTCGACTAACTCAAAATCAAATGACTACTTGTGTTTAAAACACATCATCTACCAATTATTTCAGTCATCATATGAGAAAATATATCTTAATAACTTATTATTAGTGTGTATAATAATATTTTTACCAAATATATATAATGTCAGCCACATAAAAATATGTATAATTGATAAAAAACACAAGTTAATATATTTTATAGTTATTATGAGGTGTCTTCAGTTGTCACAACCCACCATATAATATATTATACCCATGATAAGGAAATAACCTTGATAGTTGGAGGGTGAATTATAGTGAGTTGTGATAATGATGTGGGGGATCAATCATCAATACTAATTCCCTAATACAAGTTGGAAGAACCTGGTGATTCACAATCTAAATGTTTCTATGAGCCACTAAATTCCAATGAATATAATCACCCCATTAATTTAAATTTAAAATATAATTTCTTTTTAATTAGATATTTTTTATTAAAAATATATTTATAAAAATTATCATAATAATATAAAAATATTAAAGTAAAAACAATTGAATAAGTACAACTAGTTATATCAAGGATGAAATGTCTTAATTAATACTATCAGACATGCCCATAAATAGAGTAGCCACTGTACTCCCCATTGCTACAAACTACTCATCTCGAGCAATCCAATATGAATCTTACTCTAGTATTCTTTTATTGAGGATATCAAATTTTACATTCTAATTTATTCTGAATATGAACATTGCCTAAACATATAGAAGGAGGAATCACAGTGAATGCTGATGATCCCCACCAAAAGACCCATGAGGGTGAGGGTCCAGTACCCAACCATCACACTTCAATAACATACCCATTTACTAAAAACAAGATAAATGACATTTTTTTATATACTAATGATGAATGTGAGTTATTTTTATCTCATTACTTTTAATTTTTTTGTTGAAAATATAACAAAATATAACAAAATATATATCTTCAAAAATTTGAATTTAAATTTAGATTCGTCGTCACAATATTTATAAAATGCTCATATATGAAATTTCCATCAAATTTCTTATGTTCAATAGACAAAAACATGGTTTGAATGACCTAAATAATAGATTATTTCTTCTACATCATAATTGTAAAAAACTAAAAAAGATTAAAATTTACTTAAGATAAAATAAAAGTATATTTCTTAATAGATAACATATTATATAGATCATATAATTGATTTTGTTTGGAATTATTTATGCATGGGATGACTTCTCTCTCCTATATTACAGAGTTTTTTTATTATTCCTGAAAAAAAACTGATGTTAATATTAATAAAAAATAATTATTTTTAATAAATTAATATTAATGTACTATGACAATATCAATTACCATTTGTGAATCAGAATAATGTATATCCATGATGGACTTATATTTATCCCATAATATACCTTAAGGTACCTTTTTGTATATTAAATGGAGGCTCATGAAGGTTTCATTAAACTCACACCATATCCTATACTTAAATTCCTTTCACCTTTCCTATAACAGACTGACCTGAGTCAACCAAACCATACACCCGAGCTGGTCTGTCTTGGTGAGGTTTAACAAAGATGATGGAAAAAGTCATGAATGTTACCAAAATAAGAAACAAACCCATAGTACAATTAAAAATAAAAAGATACAGCAATATCCATTTATAGAAAGAAATATAAGCTAAACCATAAAAGTATGAATCAAACAAGACAAAAAAGTCTCCATGTGATTAATCGTCACCTCAAAACTATCCCAAAATGAAGGCCATGAGAAAAATAGAATCCAACACGATACAAAATAACATTCCCTTTACATATATCCAACAACAAAACATATAAAACCACCCCATGTAAAAAAGTAATTTGTGAGAAAATATCCCAATAGGATATCACCATGAAGTCTTTACGAGTTCTAATGAAAAGAATGAAATATTTATAGTTATTAAAATAAAACCATTTTTACTAATAATTTTCAAATAAAAACCCATTAATAAATCATTTTAATATTTTTTCATAAAATCCATTCATATCCATAAATACCAAAATATGACTAAGAGAAGTGATAAAATAAGAAATCATATCCATGCATCATAATTTACTTAAGTAAACACATATCCATGAAATACCATTATATAAAGCCATGTGATACAACCTCATATAAAGACCCATGAGAAAAAATCCATGGTAAAATTACAATCAGATAAAAAACCAGTAACTAAAAAATCATAATATAATTTGGGCTCTATAAAATGGGACAATACATACATGACATAAAAAGGGAGCTAAACTATTTCAATCATTTGATCCAATTATAACGAGTCTTACAACATTTTATCTATATAAAAAACAACAACTAGTGGTTCCAAACACACTAAGGTTGCCTATGTATATTTCCTGATGCACCTATGGTTCCTAAAGATCCAATATTGTAAAAATACATTTCAAAACCAAGATCACTTTTTAGAAAACGTTTTTCAAATACAATAAAAACAAATTTCTGTTTGAAAAACATATTTCTGAAGAAAAAAAATCAAATTTTAAATAAAATAGCTTTAAAAGAATTTATATTCCCATGAAATCCCTTGGAACCATAAATTATTTCAATTTAATGAATAAACTAGATAAACCCATCATGAAGGATAGTAAATTCATCAAATTTACCCATTATATAAAAACATGTACCTCAATATGGTATAAACCTATCCATCTTTGACAATAGTGATTTGAATCCAAGAGATCAACCTTTAAAAATTATGGAACATAATGAAACTATAAATCTGTGATAAATAAAAATATTCAATCATGAATCTTAAAAATAAACGTGGAAAATGCAACTATCATGACAAAGAATAATAAAATAAAAAAGGAACACTTACTCATAGAGGCACACCACAATAATCGTGATGATCAGTCATCGATCAAGTGATACAGATGGTGCGACAGACTCCAAAATCACAAATATTCACCAAAAATTTTGATAAGGAGGGATATGGACCAAGTAAAGAGGAAATTAGTCCTACTATTCTCTAAAAATAGAAATCATGAGTATTACATGGTGTTTAATCCCCCCTCAGGCCGTTTAATCCAGAAAACATAAAAATTATGAAAAAACCAGTGGACATAGGTTAAAAATTATGATTTTACCATTACAAGATGTAAAATCTTTTCATGATGGGTAATCCATTCAAGCCCTGAACCAATTTCATCGCATTTTCCTAGAGACCATTACATGATGTTTATTCCCATTACACGGTGTCTAATCACCTAGAAGACTGCTAAAAACCCCTATTATATAGAAAAATAAATACCAAGAGAAAAAATAGAAACATGGGAAATGGAGTACTTGTATATCATTCCGGGCTTTTACAATATCCCCAGCATCAATGATTGTTATCCCTATATATTTTTTAGATTCCTAGAGTCACAAAAAGTAAATTCCACTACTAGCTCATCAATGATTCCCACTCCCATGTCACATTTCTATGCTATCCAAGCATCCATAGTACCGAGACAAATTGAATCAATTTACCATGTAATACCTTAATTTGGTGATCCATATTTTGAACTGGCTACTTAACAACAATCATATCAGGATCAATATCTATATCCTCCCATTTAATCACATGAGAAATGTCTTTAAAAAACCTCAGTAGCTAGGAAACATGAAACATGTTTTGTATAGAAGTGAAACCACAATAAAAGTTCAACTGATATTCCAACTTCCCTAGTAATCCAATAATCTCAAAGGGCCCCCACAAAAAATGTTTCCAACATACCCTATTTACCCAACTGATGATGTTCCAATATAGGCGTAAATATCCAAAAACCTAGATCACCAAACTCCACTCCAGTAGCCTCCACTAAAGACTCGTATAAAATTTATGATTTCTCTGTGTAATGGCCAACCTATTATTAATCGAAAAATCCTTTTTTATCTTCAGAGTGAGACTCATAATAACAAAGGAATTATCTCTATACTCTATCCAACATAGGGTAGATCTTTATGGATTCCCATACAAATCCATAATAGTACCACATTTTATCAAATCCTGATAAATATTATTATAGGAAAATTCAACAAGTGGAAAATGATTTTCCTAATATTCTCCAAAATTATGCACACAAGCCCAAAAAATATCCTTAATAACTTGGATATCCCTCTATTCCTATCTATCCATATATGTATGATTTTCCATTCACAATTTCTCTTGAGAACCCATTACCTTCTATAATTTTTTCCAAAAACTATACATAATCACTGGGCTCTTGTTAGAAACAACCACACAAGGAACCCCAGGATGTTTCAAAAATTCTCATACATATACATCCCCAATATGTTCCACCTTCATCGTATCCTTGATATGTAAGAAAATTACAGATTTCACGAGTTGATCAATGATCCCCCAAATTAGATCATTCTTTCTAAGACTCTATGGTTAACCAATAATGAAATCCAAGAAAATATCTTCCCATTTTCATACCAAAATTGTTAAGGACTAAAAAAACCAGTAGATCTTTGTTGTTCTGCCTTATTTCTCTATTATTCAAGATATCATGATTTAAAACCCTCAACCAACCATCTCATCCCCTACCACTAATACCGATATCTCAAATCAAGATACATATTGGTTTCCCTTGGGTGAATGGATCAAAAAACCAATTTACACTATCCATAGACTCCAATCATAGGGAAAATGGAACAAACCACCTACCAATGAAGTAAAAAAGGCCACTAGGAGACCATGAAAACTCACTTGAGGTCTCCCCATAAAATTCTTTTACCCATGCACTGGCACTCAGTGTCGGTCACCTTGTCAAGCCAAAATAACTCATCAAAAGATGATTAAGCTTTTATCAAATCCAATAACACCTTTATACTTAACTCTTATACTTCCAAGAACATCTTGGCAAACAAACTCATTAGATAACACTCCTCAACTAATAGAATCATGGATTTTGTGGGAAATTTTATACTCAAGATATCTGTAACCACATTCCCTTTCCCAAGATTATATTAAATATAAAAATAAAAAGGCTGAAGATACTCCACATAGTGTCTCTATCAAAAGTTTTGATCCCTCTAAGTAAAAAAATATTTCAACATATTATGATCAGAACACATAGTAAACCACATCCCAAAGGAATGGTGTCTCTACATCTTGAGTTCATTCATAACAACTACCAACTCAAGATCATGGGATTGGTAGTTATTCTATATATGGAATAAATGGAATGATCTATAGGCCACCAACTATTTTCCATGCATTAAGACACATCCCAAAAAAATATCAGAAGAATTGAAGAAAACATCATAACCTAAACCTTGTTCTAAATGAATAAAAACTAGATCAGAACTCAATATCACATTCAGTTCCTCAAAATATCTCTGACACATGTCATTCCAGTAAAAAGTCAAACCCTTACAGGTTTAATAAGTCATTGAAGATGCGATCATGGATAAATTCTGAACAAACAATATATAGTTACCAACCATACCCAAAAAGCTTCAAATCTCAAGCACATTTCATGGATTCTACAAAGACATAATTTCTAGTGTCTTTTCAAGGTCCACTGAAAAAAACCTATTAGGTATCACATATTCAAGGAATTTCACTTCTTATATTGAAAAATCTCATTTGTAATGCATATCATATAGATGATATTATTTCAAGGTTTAAAGAATGATATCTTAATAGTCTATAAGCTCATCCTCAATCATAGAGTACATGAAAATATCACCCATGAACCAAAAAAATAAAGAGTCCATGAACCGAAGAAATATTATTTTCATCAAATATATAAACACCATAACAATATTAGTTAGACATAATGGAATAATTAGAAACTCAAAATTTCCATACCAGCTTCCAAAATGTAATCGCAGTTATATCCTCTTCTTAGACCCTCAACTATTGGTACCTTGACTAAAGATCAATATTTAAAAACCAACATGCCACTCAAAGCTGGTCACAAAGTTCATCAATCATTTGAAAAGGATATTTGATTTAAATGGTCACCAAATTTAACTTCCTATAGTCAACATAATGTTTTATTATATGATATGTATTCTTATAAAAGAGGAAATGAAATGACCATAGTGACACACTAGGATTAATAAATCCTTTAGAATATAGGTACGGTAGTTAGAACATATGTTCAACCAACTAATTAGGTAATAATCGATAAGATGGAATAAAAATGTGTATCAAACAAGGGAGAATGTCTACGGTAAAATACACCTCTCTGTAGGGAAGTAATATAAAACAATAACATAAAAATTCCTCAGGGTATGGACACACCACATCTGGTCGATAACTACCTATTAAAGGGTCAACTGTGTCAAGAAAAATCTTTGAAAACTAGAAAGATATTACCCCTGTGTACGGAACAACATACCCTTACCTTCTTGGTATAGAGTCCTAATCACCCTGAAAAACTTGATTGGACCCATCAGATGATATGAACCAAACTCAACAGTTATAAAAATCATTCTAGGCCTTAATCCTGATCATCTAATCTATAACTATTATGAATTTGAATATTTAATGATCAAGAACTAAGAAGTCTCACTCTACATTAAAGGCCAGTATCATCAAACAACATGTGGGACACTTCAAAACTTGTTCAGATCTATATCCTAAAGGCATGAAAATATCAAAAAATATTGTCATAATCTCTGAAAAAATATCAACATGTAAACTAGATTTCATGATATAAAATAATGAGTAGCACCTATATGAAAATAATTTCATTATAGAATAAAAAATAAAACTATAACTCTAACTATATTTGACATTGCTTCTTATTCATCTAGTTCATTGAAGGAACTGTTGGTGTCATCATTTTCCGCAGTTCTTCCTGGGGCTATTCAGGATGGGTTAAGGATTCCCCAATCGGTTATTGGTGATTCTCCTAAGGTAGTGGGTAATGCTGGTTCTCGATCATTCAAGGAAGTGATAGTGGGGGGTAAGGTTTTTTTTTCCAATACCTGTAATCACACCCAACATTACCCAAGTTGAGGTTGCTCCTTGGTGTGCAGATTATGTAGATAGTATTCTTATTATAGTTTTTTGGATGAGGAAACGAATAAGGCGAAGAATTTTCATAAATGGAACATGTTTTCCACCTTCTGTCGTGATAATTCTCCACTGGGCTTCATTAAAAGTTTTATTACTTCTTGGGGTCTTCTCACAATGTTGTAGTCTCAGTGTTATCTTGTTTGCTTTTAGTATCCATTTTTTTAATGTGGAGGACATTATGATTTCCTAGAGTAGTGTAGGGAGGAATTTTGGATCTTGGGTTTTCTCTCTTTCCTACTGGTCCTGTGATACCCATCATGGAAGAGAGTCTATCTTGGCAGTGTTTTGGATCAGGCTATCAGGGATACCCCTCTCCCTTTAGAATCACGTGTAGCTTCAGTATGTGTGTAATTACTTTGGTAGATTTTTGTGTCTTGATAATGATACCTTCTTCTTATAAGGGACGACTTTTACTATGATTAGTCTGGAAATGGAGTTCTCTTTGACGTTTCCAACTCATGTCCTCATTAGGGGTGGTGAGGGATATACCTAGTGGAAAATTGTTTTTTATTTTAATTTCCCTTTTTTCGCTTAGTGTGGTCATAAGGGGAACTTGGGGGACTTCTATAGATGAAGGCGGTGACCTAGGGAGGGAATTACCTCCTTGATTACTACTTTAGAAGAGGATGTGACAGGGTCTTGTCTTCCCTCTTTATATTTTGAGATGGTGTTAGATGTTATAAATAAGGAGTGTTTACTAGAGTTGGGTGCTCTAGCAATGGTGGAGGAGTCCTTGTATTCCACGAGCGTGGGTTTCAACGGTCAGATTTTTTCAAATTTGTGAAATGTACCTCAAAAACCTACTCCTTTTACTATTATTTCTATTATGGTGTCAGAGGTAGTGCATGTGACTATTCTAGACCATTAGTATTCAGTGTCTTCCTCTGTCTTACCCCCTCGGGTGGCTGTTTCTATTAGATGTTTCTTCAGAGGTATTTTCTGGGTGGCGTCCTCCTCTCCAGCTCAACAGTGCTTGAAACAAGAAGTGGTTATTTCTTCTCTTGGGAAAGAGAAGGTCAAGGATTCAACATGTGATTTTCTTATGCCCAGTTCAGGTTTAGCTCTTGAGGTTATATATGTGGTCATGGAATCATAGGTTTTCTTCCCTCTTCAACTATCCTCTAGTGGCTATCCTTCTAATGATAGGTTTTTGAAGGAACTCTTGCGAGAGCATATACTTTTTCTAGTGAGTTATCCTATTTTTTTTTGCAGTGATGGATGCTCTAGGTTCCTATGATGAGTTTTAGGGATTCTCTAATCCAAAATATATATATTCCTCTAAATAACAAGTGCATCTAGTGAGAAATGGTCACTTAACATGATCTCTCAAGAAGGAAGTGGTTTCTTTATCTTAGGGTAATTATGTGTGCTCTCCGTCTGGCTGCCAAGACACCCCAATAATTTTTCAAGGATCTCCATCATGGTATAAAATTTAAAGGGTTGATGGATGAGGTCCAAGATTGCTTTCAATCATAATGAATCTTGTCATCTTTAAGTATATCTTCTTGTAATTATTGATACTAAACAACCTGTTGAGTGTATTAATTTTTTTCTAATCATATGGGTTTACTGAGTCAATGCATGCAATCCCATGAACCCAATGTATATGTTTTCTTGTAATAAAGGAGTGGAGGTTGAAATGTTTGATTCTTCTTATCAATATTTCACAATCAATGTTAATTATGAGAGAGATGAGTGCCTTATAACTTTTGTTTATGTGATCTTTGAGGCTATGGGAAGGACGAATTTGTAGTATTCTTTGGGGGATTTTAGTGCTGTGAATCTAGTGTGGTTTATGGTAGGGCATTTTAACACCATAGATGATGCTATAGAGAAGAATGGTTTCATTTAGTGCATTAATTATGATAAGTATAACTTCATATATTTCATTATAGCCAATGGCCTTCTAGATTTGGGTTAGACTGGAAGATGTTTCACTTGGTGAAACAATAGGAAGGGCAAGAGACACATTTTGAGTAGACTTAATCATTGTTTAGGTAATACACAATGTGTGGACTCCTTCTCTCAGTCGACTATGTGTCATCTTCTAAGATCAATTATAATCCATTCTCCAATGGTAATAATGGTTCAGAGTTGGTAGTGGGGTTCCGAAGGGTTTGGGTATTATCAGAGTTAGGAAAGAAAGGATAGATTCATTCAAATAGTTAAGGATTCTTGGTCCCTCCATACAATGAGAATTCCCTGGTATTGTTTATCAGTGAGGATCAAGTAGCTGAGGAAGGATCTCCAGGAATCAAATAGAAGTAGGCCTTATGATGAAAATTCCTCGAAGTCTCTCAAAGATAAAATTAAAGGGTTCGTACTACATCTTCAATAGTCTTTGGATGACAACATTTTTGTTTCTCTCAATGACATGAAAATCCTCCCAGCTAAAAAAATATTGATATGGAATGTGTCTTCATTGAAAAATCAAGAGGCAATTGGATTATGTACTGTGAAAAAAACTCAACTTACTATTTTTGATGCTTTCACCGGGGTGCGCGTGCCCATTTCTGTTCGGGGGGCACTGATACGACTCTTGTTCCCCCGCATTCCCACTTTCCAATGGCGGGAGGCTTTTTCTCCTTATTCAGGGACGTCTTATCCTTGATCAAAACCTGGATGATGGGATGTTGGTTTTTCCTTCAGTGGATTCCTCCTCGGAACTTGTCACCTAGTCCGGGTCTCCCTTATAAATTTAATATGTTGTTCGTGAAACTCTTCCTAGTGCCATGTTTCCATGGATGCCAGTTAATTACACTGCTTCTGTCAGGACATTCCAAGGGGTTCGGTCAGGGCAGCAACCTTCAGTTGGGGGAGTAGTCACATCGAGGCATCACTAACGTGTCTGAATGCTGGGGAATTGGCACGTCTATCATTGGTCCCTTATTATGGGGTTTTTCTAGAGCGCGGAAGCCCGAGGCATCCCACATTAATCTTGGGGAATCATATTACATGGGAATGTATCTGAGGTTTTCTTCAGCTTCCTTTGATTAACACAGGGTATGCCGCAAGTTTAACGTCCAGTAGGGATGGATCGAGGTGATCAAAACACTAGCTGGAGTGGATCAGATTGAGGAACCCCCTTGAGGTAACACCGGTATCGGAGCCAGCCCGTGGGTAGCTTCCCGAATGTTGTGGAGAGGAATGGGGTGGCATGATCTCACCGGGATGTGGAAGCCCAGGTAAGAATCCGGATGATTGATGGAAAGTTACACGGAATGGAGGGGGGATGAAATGGGACCGTCATGGAGATGACAGTAGTGATGGGCTTGAGTCTCGAAGAGACTTCCTACATATCCTCATGGTAGGTAATCAATGTCCGCGTAGTTCGGTTGGTGAGAAACAACGTGAAGGGGGTCAAAACGACCGACGATTGATGGGATTGAACCTCAGGGAGGTTTCCTACGTACCATGCCTTGACATCGATCAAAGTCCATGTAGTTCGGTATGGGGATTCAGTGAACTAACGTGAAGATGGATTTTAGTCCGATGAGTGTTGGGCGTGAACCTCGGGGGAGCTTCCTACGTACCATGACTTAGCATGGATCAATGTTCCCGTATTTCGGGGATGGCGGTGGTGTCGGAGAACCGACGTGAGGATGAACCAGGGGGTCCAATGAGTATTGGGCTTGTACCTCAGGGAGGCTTCCTACGTATCATACCTTGACATGGATCAAGGTCCTCCTAGTTCGGGTATACAGTTTAGCGTCATGTGGGACTGGGGCATTTAGGGCTTACGCTCTGAGGTGGCCCATGGTGGAGTTTGGTGAACCGATGTGAAGAAGGTCGGAATGACCAATGAATGGTGGGCTTGAACCTCAGGGAGGCTTCCTACGTACCTGCCTTGACATGGATCAATGTCCCCGAAGTTTAGGAAGGTGTGTTGGAGGACTGACATGAATGCGGTTGGAAAGTCCGAGTGGTGGGATTGAACCTCAGAGGGGATTCTTACGTACCTTTCCTTGACACTAATCAAAGACCTCAAAGTTCAGGGTGGCACACCGGTGAACCGACGTGAAGATGGACCATGGAATGATAGATGATGGGCTTGAACCCCATGAGACTTCCAACGTACCATTCCTTGGAACAGATCAAAGTCCACATAGTTTGGGTTGAAAAGAGGCTGTTGAACTGACATGAAGGGGTGTCAGAACAACTGCATGGTAGGGTCACTGCGGCTTACCGCTGTATTGGGATGTAGCTTAACGTCATGCAGGACGAGTGTGGAACCTGACGTGAAGAAACGACTGGGCGGTGGGCTTGAAATTCGTGGAGGCTTCCTACGTATCATTCCTTGACATTGATCAAAGACCTCGTAGTTCAAATGGTGTACAATTTAATGTCATGTGGGATATGGGTTGGTGTCATAGTTGATTTTTACTCTAAGCCCATCTGAGTCAGGCTCGGTGTGAGAAACAAGAGGTGGCAGAGACCTGACGATCACGCCGTGAAGGGTGCGTCTGTGGGAAGAGAAGAGGGGCTTATGCGTTGGGAGGCCTATGGTGGTGGGACATACTCCAAGATGGTGTCCCAAGGGTGACAAAGTGTATAGGGAGAGGGGAAGCACTGAGGTGTGTTGGTTATACCTCCTACAAGAAAGCCTAGGGGATTACACTGAGGAGGCTTCCCTTCCCCGCAGTGAAACACCACTCCCAAAAGAAGGATATCATCCCTTGTGGAGACCAGAGGGTGTGGAGAATGTCCATGGTGAGGCACCTTGCGTGAGTGGCACGGGGTGATGTCACAGTTTAACGTCGTGTGTTGAGGATGAGGGTGCTTGGCTATTTAACATCCTACAGCTCAGATGAGGTGGGTTTACTCCGCACCCCTAGGACTTACATGACCTGTATCCTTTTCTCCTTTCGGGAGGGAAGGTATTAGAAATGCCGTGGTGAATGGGGGACGCAGAGCGAACCATCTAGGGGTCCACGTTAGAATGGCTATGCAAAAAAGAAATAGCCATTATCATGCCTATGAGAAGAAGAATTAGGTGAAGCAGCACTAAGAGCAGTATCATCTAGGGGACTTTGAAGTCATGTCGTGAAAACATAGAGGGTTGCACTGGAAAAGGAATTTCCATCCAGAGAGGTCCATAGGCAGGGGCCTTGTAGAGATCGGTTGCTCTGTGTAGTCGATGGAACTAGCGAAGGGGTTTTCTTCGCGAAGTGGGACGACATAGCCTTAGCATGGGGAAAAGGTGTGATTTGGAGGTTCTTCGCGAAGTGGAAGGTTGTTCGCAGAGCATTGCCTCATGGATCATAGGTGACTCACAAAGAAAAGTGTCTTGAAGCAGTGTGCTTCGTGAATTAAAGTGACCCTACCTTGGCATGTGGATCACGTGTAAAGGATGGGTGTTTTGCAAAGCATAAATGATCCACAATAACCTAGGTCCCCTTGGGGATCCCCTTCCTTCACGAAAGCCCTTAGGTTTCGCTAAAGGCATCCCTATCAGAAGAGGGGATAAAAATGAGACAATTCGGATGCACCTCATGAAGCAAAAATACCTTGTATAGCTCATGATTTGCAGAACAAAGGCAGCTTTGTGATTTCAGAGCTGAGAAGATGAATGGTCATATTGCCCCTCTTGGGGGCTCTGGGGGAGCTTGGTATTTATAGGAAAGAGGCGCTGCAAAGTAGAGATTACGTGGTGTAAAGAGGGCTTTGGTTGCTTCGCATCAGGCCGTGAACGTCAGCCGGGTTCACAGAGAGGTACCGCCTCTTTGCTTCACGGCGAGTTTGCGAACATCAGGGGCATTCTCGGGGCGTCCTGCCTCTGGTGCTTCATAGAGGCCGCGTTGCTTGGGGGGGGGGGGGGGGGCTCCACATCGTGGCTTCACGGGGTAGGGCGCGGGTCGTCCTGCCTCTGGTGCTTCATGGAGGCCGCGTTGCTTGGGGGGGGGGGGGGCTCTGCATCGTGGTTTTGCGGGGTAGGGCGTGGGGCCTCTTTTTCATATCTCTTTTCTTCAAATATTTTGGCGCCAACAAATGTCACCCCTACAACTTGGATCCACGGAGGGATCAAGTGTCGAAGACTGCGGTAAATCACAAAAATCAACGGTCGTTCGTGAAGATGGATCACGAAGAGGGCTCGCGAGGCGGACTGCCGCCGCGCAGGCCCCATGCACCACGAAGCTCGACATCCCCGGATATGCTGTGAAGCTTTGAGGGATTCCGCCTATAAATTGGGGGGCAAAACTCTCTTTTTTTCCTTTCCTTTCTCTTTGATTTTTTCCTTTTTCGCTCTCGATTCTTGAATCTCGGCGTAATCCGCGTCTGCTCTTCGTGAGTCGGTATTTGCAGCGAACCGCGAGTCATTGACTCTGTGACTGCGCCATGCAATCGTGCTCCTACAGGCCGAGTCCAGGCTCCACGATTCGAATTCATGAAGGATCTACACGAACAGGCTTCACGACATGAGCTAATAATTGTCCAAGCCTTTAAAAACAAATGGCCCATCATGAAGCTACCCCGGGGGTGCATGAAGATGTGAAAGAGAATGAGGTTCTGAATAATGGGGCACGCAAAGCAAGGAATGTGGAGTGAGGGTTTGTTCGGATAGAATCCAACACTCTTGAGGTTACGCCATAATGGTTGATGCACACTATATGGTGCATTGGTCTAATCATGGATCATTCTTTCCTTCAGACGGAGCCTCTCTGGCGAGGGAGTCGTCGCTTCCCAATGTCATATTGGGGCATCAGGAACTTGTTCAGGGTAGAGTTACAGTTGTATGGTTCCCTATGAGGTGTCCGGACAGGGTTCCAGAAAGGTGGAAGAATAGGATTTATGGTTCCTGGGGGCTGGACCCTAGGAAAAATACCAGGGTGTCCTTATGTATCCCATGAGGATGGGAATCAAGCCACACGTAGTTATGGAAGCCCAGTTTAACATCATGCAGGACGATGAGAAGCCTGATTGCACTGGTAAAAATCCTACCAAAACTACTAATCCCACGTGAGTCGTGCTCAATGTGGGAAAGAAGAAGTAGTTTTGGGACTTTCCCGACACAGGAAGGAACATTGTGGGGAAAAGGGATGCTCGGTGAATACCGACCCAATGATGCTAACATGTCCATGCAGTGCACCTAGAAGCACGAAGAGGTAGAGTCGAGCATGTTGGAATTCCACTTGAACATGAGGAATTGGAAATTTTTTAATCAGGATGCTCGAAATTTGGATCACAATGATGGTGGCGTGATGATGGAGGACAGCTGTTAACTATGGTAGAAACGCAGAATCCACATTGCCTTAGCAAATAATTGGGGCATACAAATGAGGGTCAACTGTTGACCATGATTGAAACACATGACCTATCATAAATGATGTCCAAGATCCATAGGGATGTTGGCCTGAAATAATAGGAGAGCCCTTAGGCCTATCATCCATTGAGAGCCCTTAAGCCTAGCATCTATGTCGTCATATCTTCCTTTTGTATGTGGAAGTGGATGAGGATCCAAATGGCGATCTCACGAAGCTTGGTCATGGAACGAGAGGATGTCTCCATGAGAATTCCACACTTGGGACTCTTTGTAAAAACTCATATTAATATGTTAATGAGACGTATTAGATAGAGGGAGTCGAGTCCCTTCCCATAGGGAGATCTTAGTTTAGGGTCATAGAATTCGGACCATGGATGGGAGAAAACATAGGAGGCACGTGGTGGGGTAACTCAAATACCCGATGTGAATGGGAGCCAGGGTTTTTGACCACCACGTGCTTCTCGTAGTGTTTTTAGGTCGAGGTACTAAAAATGAGATTTGTGCTGGCCCTGAAGCAAAGTGAAAAGGCGTTCTTACGTACCCCATGGGGATGGGGATCAGCCTGCACATAGTTCTTGAAAGTGTATTAGTTTGAAGTCTTAGAACACTGACCATGAATGGGTAAGGAGAGAAGGAGACACATGGTTAGGAGGTTACAAAACCCAACATGAATGAAGTCATAATCCCTACTTATCATGCGTTATCTGGGGAAGTGCTCGAGTTGAGGGACTGAACATGAAAGTTAGGCTGGTCCCATGGGGAAGTGCTTGGGCACTTCTAATTATCTCATGAGGATGACAATAAAGCCATACATAGTTATAGAAGGTGGCACAACACGTTAAGGTACCAGTGCAAAGGATAAAGGGGGCGCGTGGGTCTAGCCCTCACACCAAGAGAAGTGGTATTTGATAAATTTTGTTTTTCCTTTAAGGCGAGTGGTTTTTTTTTGTGAAGCGACATGCCTCGGGTAGAATTCCCTAGAGTTCCACTAGAATCAAGCAGTAGGAGGCATTAGAAAATGGAACGGTGTGTGGCCAATACCAAACGTGACGTCCTCTATAATGAGGTCATCACAATGTATTGTCGTTTCTCATCCTACGGCCAGGAGGATAATTTCAGAGTTTAGGGTCATGTGATAGGACCAAGAATGCATTTTAATGTCATGTAGCTCAGACGTAGCAGAGATGATGCCCGGTGGGGAATGTGTACTGTGCCATGAAACTCAACTGACTTGAATAGGGATATGATCCCACATCACACCGTACGCAATTCCGAGAAACGAACCTCAGTCCAAGGGGCCCAAATTGGGGTAAGAAGGAAAGGGGAAGGAGAAACTAGCTCCCAACTGATCTGGACCCAAAAACGAGATGTCTGAGTAATCCTACACATCCCATAGAGATGAGGATCGAGCCGCACATATCCCTTAATAGAGATCTTAGTCTATGGTCTTAGAGCTCGGACCGTGGGAGCCCTGAAGGACACCGTATTGCATCTTTGTCCCCCCGACGTGCAGAGGTGCACTGAGGGATAGTGCCAAGAGTGTCGATATTCCACCTGGTCACAATGGGGTGGAACATAATGTGAATCATGCAACTAATATTCAAGGCCTGAAGGAGCTACCATGACAACAGAGGATTTCTGCTGACAATGTTCGCAACACAGCATCCTGTCGTGTTAGCCTGAAATAGGGACAAACAAATGAGCATCAACCGCTTACCATGTTCACAATGCGGGATTTGTATCAATTTGTTGCCCGAATCCCTTAGGGCGTTGGCCCGTAACGGTAGGGGGGCCCTTAGGCATAGTATCTAGGTCGTTCTTGGGGGTCCCTCCAGGTGTCAGAGATAACGGAGGCCGAAATTGAGGGGAACATGAAGTTTGACAAGTGGAAGGAACCTGACCAAGTTGAATATGACACTCTTGGTCCTAGACCAGAGTAATCTTAACACATGGGATAACCGCTACAAGGGGTCGAGGGACTCAACTTGAGAGTGGCCAAGAGATGTCGGATTTCCAGGAGAAGGGGGGGCATGGTGCCAAAAACCCTGTACCACACCTATATATCCCCCACATGGAGAGGTATAGGCCAAGGGGCCTAGGTGACCTGGAGATCGGGAGATCTGTAAGAGGTGGGGATGGACCCAAAGTCGAGACATTCAAGTGGTCCTACGTATCCCATAAGGATGGGGATCAATCCACACATAGTTCTAGAATGTTTCCTTTTAATGTCGTGCATGACAGGAAATAGGGGGGCTAATTCTTAGAATAGGGTGCCCGTGGTGTGGCTATTGCAAACCCGACGTGAATGAGGACATAATTACATACCACGCCACACAGTCCAGTAATTAAAGTCTTGAAGGCATGACAGAGACGACAAATTAGTAGAACCCCAAGATGGACCCAAAGACAAGAGGTCTGGGCATTCCTACGTGTCTCATGATGATTGGAATTACGCCATACGTAGTTCTCAGGAGATCTTAGTTTATAGTTTTGGAGCTCGAAACATGAATGAGATGACATCTTTCTAAGTAAGTGCAGACCTCAACCCGATCCCTAAGACCAAGTGAGTCAATCTCATTGTGGAAAACAAGGGAGGAAGATCCTTATTGCAATTCCCGAAATGTTCGTCAAAGGGAAATCAGTGTAGAGCCCTGAAGGACACCCTTACTACAGTTTTTGTTCCCCTAATGCGCAGATGCGCACTGAGGAATAATACTAAGAGTTTCTAAGTTCTACTTGGACATGATGAAGTGGAGAAGGATGTGAATTGTGTAACCAACATTTTGGGATTAATGGGGTTGGCATGGCGATGGAGGATAATTGTTATCTGTGGCGGAAACGCAGTATGCATATCGCATTAGTGAGAAGTGGGAACAACTAATGAGCATAAACCGCTGAACATATTCGCAACGCGTGATTTGTATTGATTTTTTGTCTGAAACCCTTGAGGGCGTTTCCCCGTAACGGTAGGAGAGCCCATAGGCATAGTATCCAGGATGTTCTTGGGGGTCCCTCTAGGTGTGAAAGGTGATGAAATCCCAAATGAAGGGGAACAAAAATCCTGAAATGTGGGTGAGAACATGTCCAAGCAGAGTCCGACATTCCAGGTAGTAAACTAGAGTACCCTTAGGAACATTGGCGAGCCACTGAAAAGGGTTAACGAAGCGGCTCTGGAGGGAGAGGTAGGCCAAGGCGCCATGGTGGGATAGATATTTCTAGGAGATGGAGCTAGACCCGAAGCCTAGACATTCGGGTGGTCCTACTTATCCCATAAGGATGGGAATCAAGCCATATCTAGTTTATAAGATGCAAGTTAACACCATGTAGGACAAGAAGGGGAGTGTGATACCCCCTAACAAGGGAGGTGTATGGTACGATGAATAAATCGACGTGAATGAGGACATAATCCCACACAACACCGTAAACTCCAGGTAAGAACTTGGGATAGGGTCCCGAGAAGGCCAAGGGGCCTAAGAGTTGGTCTTTGGTTAGGAAGGCCTGACCTACTTTCAGTTTAATGTCTTGTAGTGAGGACGAGGGTTGGGGATTAGGATTCCCTGGGAAAGGGAGGTGTATGGAATGATGAATAACCCGATGTGAATGAGGACATAATCCCACACCACATTATACACTTCAGGTAAGAACATGGGCTAGAGGCCAGAGAAGGCCAAGGGGCCTGAGGCTGGGGTTCGGCCAGGGAGGCCTTACCAGCTTGCAGTTTAACATCTTGCAGTAAGGATTGGGGGAGGATAAGGAGTCTCATACGAGGATTTTTATGGCATGGAATGTAACCCAGCTTGAATGAGGGTGTAACCCGACACCACACCGCACAATACCATTACAGAGAACCCGGACTAGGGGCCCGACAGTTGGAACTGCCCTTAATGAGTTCGTCGCTTGGGGACAGGGCAGAACGAATCACTAAACTCGATGTTTGGGACATCTCGGGGGTGGACCCAAAGATCTAGGACAACTGTTTACCATGTTTGAAACACATCGTTCCCATGGTGACATGATATGGGAGCAACAAATGAGCGTCGACCACTGACCACATTCAAAACGAGGGACTTGTATCGGCTTGTTGCTCGACATCCTCAAGGGTGTTGTCCCAAAGTGGTAAGAGGGCCTTTAGGCCTAGCATCCATACCATTCAGGGGCCGTTCCGGATGGGGAAAGTGGTGGAATCCCAACCATGGACCAGGTGAAGCATAGCTATAACCATCTACGAAAGAGGAGGACATCTCTAGGGAGGGGGTCGTACCGCCGGACCGAGACTAGATCAACATGAATTGGGGCAATAGTATGCACCCTACCATATGTCTTGACCCTAGGGGATGATTCTGGAATTTGGGAAAGGCCAACAAAATTTTTTTTGGGCGTTCCTACATATCCCATGAGGATGGGAATCAAGCCATACATAGTTCTTGGAGGCCATGCAGTTTAACATCATGCATTGAAGACGTGGGAGGATAGAAGAACGGGAGTGGGAACATGGTGTAACCATTATAATCCTCGAATGAGTGGGGCTAAGGAAGACTACTGAATATCATATGAGGATCCTCTAAGGAAGCTATACCTAGGGGGGATAGTCAAAGAGAAGAGTTTGGGGCTGGGATCTAAATGAAGATCCTGTGCATTCCTAAGTTTCCCATGTGGATGGGAATCAAGTCATACACAGTTCTCAAGATGCATTTTAACGTCATGCAGGACGATGCACAGTTTAAGGTTCTGCTGGACCATCGTACAGTTTAAGGTCATGCTGGTCCAAGGTGCAGTTTAGGGTCATGCAGGACGTCCGATTTGAGGTCATGTGGGACCATATAGCTTAAGGTCGTGCGGGACCATATGGTTTAAGTTCGATTAGGAACATACAATTTAAGGTTGTGTCAGACCATACAGTTTAAGGTCGTGCCAGAACAAGGTGTAGTTTAGGGTCATGTGGGACCCAGGTGCTCAGGGAAAGTATTCCTTGGGGAACTTGGCATTTGTGGGAGGAGTTATGCACTCATCATCCATGGTCACCAAGCAGTATTCTCTATTGGGGTAAACCTTATAGATGATATAAGGCACTTCCCATTTAGGCTCCAACTTGGGTGGTTCCCTGTCGAGGATCATTGGCGCTTGTAGGGCCGACAACAGGTCGCATTTCAGAAAAGAGCAATGGAAAAACTTCTTGTTGAAGTCTCTAGCTATCTTATTCTGATGTCTTGTGAGATTGTGCAGGGCATAAAGCCTATTCTCATCCAGTGCTTCCAATTCGGCTAGAAAGATTTCAGCCACCTTATCTAGAACCTGCCGGTCATAGAATGCAGTGTGTAACGATTGCAGCTGGATCTCGATGGGCAGGACAGCCTCAACCCCATACACCAGGGAATATGGAGTCACCTGGGTGGAATTGCGAGTCATCGTCTGACACGTGCAGAGGGTGTTGGGGAGCTTTTCCAGCCAAATATTCTTGTTCTGAACAACCATTTTCTGAAAAATGTTAGAGAGGGTTCTGTTGAATGCCTTGATCTATCCATTTTCCTGCGCGTGATAGCGAGAGGTATGGTTTGAATGGATATTGCACTTGGCGTATAATTTCTTTAGATCAGCTTCTCGGAAGTTGGTGCCGTTATCGGTGAGGATAGCATGAGGGACTCCAAATTGGTGGATGATATTGGAGATCACGAAGTCAATGATGGAATGTTCCTTGACCTCCTTGAGTGGAACTGCCTCTGCCTACTTGGAGAAGAAATATGTAGTAGTTAGGATGAACCTACACTGGCGAGCTATCACCGATGGATATGGTCCCATGACATCGAGTCCTCACACCACAAATGGCCAAGAGTACTTGGTGGAGTAGAGAGGCTTTGACTGCCGATGTAGGAAATTAGCATGAACTTGGAACATGTGGCATCGTTTGGAAAACTCAATATAATCATGGATCATAGAGGGCCATAAGTACCCCAGTCTCCGAATCTGATGGGACAGCTTTGGCCCAGCTTGGTGGGCACCGTAGGAACCGGCATGAACCTATTGCATGACCTGATAAATCTCGACTCCTTGAACACAATGGAGGAGAACACAATTGAAACCCTGCTTATAGAGGATCGAACCAAGACTGAGACCACTCTTGAGGGTAAACTGCAGTGTGCGACATTAGATTCACTCATGCTCGGCCCGATCATCCGGGAGGCACCCATTTTGGAGATTCTCAACAAAGGGGACTCTCCATTCAAGAGTTGCCTCAACCACTGCATCTGAAGAACTTGGGGCTCTTGATGTGAAGGATCTAATGGTAATATGGCTTACCTGCAAGCCTTCATCATCCTCTAGGGTGACATGGGCAATGACTCTCTGATGTGCCACATGTATGATCAAATCATCCTGCTCGGGTTCTACAAGTGATGCAGCTAAGCCGGCCAAAGAATCCGCCCAACCATTTTGAGACTGAGGGACATGGGTAACCTTTGGTCAAGAAGGGAACTGGGCTATTAGATGGAGGGTGAACTCCAACAATGGAATAAGCTATGTCTTCCTGATAACATAGTCTCTATTGACATGCTTGATTACTAGTTCAGAATCCCTTTTCACGTGAAAATGGGGCACATCGATCTCAAAGGCCAGCTCAAGGCCAGTGATGAGAGACCAATTCTCTGTGTTATTGTTGGTGTATCCTTCTGACAACAGGAATGAGTATGGAAGGACGGCTTGCGCTGGGGTGATGAAGATGATACCCAGGCCCACTCTATTGAGCCTGGGATCATTGATCCTCCTACTGATGGGGCTCTGGGTGGCACTGTCGAAGAATATTTGCTAACATGAGACGTCATGATCGACTGAGATGATTTCCTCATCTAGAAAATCTAGAACCAAGGATTGATCCATGGAGGTTGGATGTACAACTAGGATGTCTGCCAATGCCTTCCCCTTGATATCCTTCTGAGGCACGAACTTGATGTTAAACTGCTAGAGAATTACCACCCACCGCGCTAGTTGGCCAGTCAATATGGGGTGGTTCAGAATGTACATCATTGGGTCTGCCTGACAGACCAACTGTACCTCATGGTGTTGCAGGTAGTGTTGTAATTTTTGTATGGTAAACTTGAGCGAAAGGTAGATCTTTTCGATGGCAGAGTATCTGGTCTCTGTATCAAGTTGCATGCAGCTGAGGTAGTAGAGGATGTTCTCTATCCCCTCATTGTTTATCTGGGTGAGTAGGGAACCAAGAGACCATTCCAGGGTGGTCACATAAAGGACCAATGGTTTTCTGGCAACGAGTGGCATCAGGACCAGAGGCTGGAGTAGATACTTCTTGATTTCCTCGAAGACGGCCTGACACTCTTCATCCCATTCATATGCAGAGCCTTTCTTCATGAGCTGATAAAGAGGATTACACTTGCCCACCAGATTCACAATGAATCTTCGTATATAGGCTAAGTGCCTTTGGAGACCTCGAAGCTCTAGGATATTACTCGGGGGAGGCATTTGGCTGATGGCTTTGATCTTCTGTGGGTCGATCTCGTTGCCCTGATATCGGACAACAAAGCCGAGAAACATCCCAGAGGTGACCCCAAAGGCACACATCAACATGTTTATTTTCAAGTGGAGGGAACAGAGAAAAACAAACACTTTCTCAAGGTCCTTGATATGGTCCTGGCGCTGGCGAGATTTGATTACCAGATCCTCCACATAGCACTCCACCAACATTCCGAGAATTGGCTTGAATAAGCGGTGCATGGCACACTGATTGGTGGAACCTGCATTTTTCAGACTGAAGGGCATGACCTGGTAATAGAAAGTACCATGGGAATCCCTAAAAGTGGTGGACTCCTCAACTTCGAGGTCCATATGGATCGAGTTGTACTCGGAATACCTATCCATGAAGGAGAGGGCTTGGAACCTGACCGTATCATCAATCAACAACTCCATCACTCAGAGGTGAAAATCATCATTCAGATAGTGGTGGTTAAGATCATATAATTCGATATAGACTCTTATCTTTCTGTTATTCTTCCTGACTGGCACAATGTTGGCTAGCCACTTGGGGTACTGGACTTCCTTAAGGAAGATGGCTCTAATGAGTTTGTCAACTTCAGCCTCCACCATGGCACCGTGAGAAGGGTGAATCATTATGGGAGGCTGCTTGGACCCGCGATGGTTTGTCTGGAGACCAAGGTGGTGGACGGATACTTCGGGATCTAGTCCTGGAATCTCTCCATAACTCCAGGAAAAAAAAACTTGGTACTTCTTAAGGAAGTTCACATATCACTGCTGTTCCTCGAGGGACATGGCTGCACTGATCAATGTGGGTCTCAGATCTACCTCACTACCAAGGTTCACCTATACCAGTTCATCGACCATGGTAGAGACTCCTTCTTCAAAGGTAGGGGGAGTATCCTCTAGATCCTCTTCTCCACTTATAAAGGGTTCTTCTACGGGGGGAGTTTCTTCTGAGCCACTAGAATCTAATGGGAGGCTAGTGCCAGCTTGAGCGGCATTGGTCATCACATCAGGAGACTTATGCGCAACTAAGACCATAGAAATGAAGTCAATTGATCCAATCCCATATGTCCTTTGGCCCAAGGGTCCACGCTTGATAACATCAAAGCAGTAGTGGCGTGTTGGCTTGAGCCAGTTAATTCCAGCCCGACGAAACAGACACGTATGACGTATCACAGTTTCCATGGGCCTGAAGTCCCGATACCATACAAGGGTAGATGGTTCCAGGATTACCTGAGCCTGGTTGGTGTAGGAGTACGAGGTGATTTTCTGCCATCGCTTGGACCTGGGAATATAAATTCCTCTTGTACCCGAAATGAAAAAGTGTTTCCCCATGTCGGGGGTCGTGGCCTCCAACTGATGGATCAAGAAGTTGTAGGAATCATCCAGAACTCCCCAGGGATCACTTGTGACCGAGGTGGGTTCAACCTCACATGCCATAATCTCCTTATCCTTGCTCTTCTTATAGTCGGCGTCCACATAACGAGATTCAAAAGTTTCAAAAGGAGACACATATCTATGGAGAACACCTACTCGACCATTGAGGGAGTATTTGAGGCACTGGTGATACGATGAAGGGACCGATGCATACAGGTTGATCAATGGCCTTCCCATATATGCATTGTACGCGGTGTCCTGGGAGACGACCATGAATTTATTACTGGAAACTAGTCCACTGAACAGGGTCTAAAAATGGATGTTTCCAACCGGTGTCTGCTTGGTCCAATCATATCCATAGATTCTGATATCAGAGGGAGTTAAATCATCCTCTGACAACCCCAACTTCCTTAGTGTTAGAGTCAGGATTAGGTTAATCCCAGAGCCCATGTTGACAAGACAGTGGCAGACTTCCAAGCCTTTGAATTGGCTAGTTATGTACAGTGGACGAATGTGCCCCGATATGGGAGGGTCTTCATCTTCACTAGATAACGAGATAACTTCCTGGCATTCGGTGCTCTCAATCGCCCCAGCGTGGAAAGTTTATGCAGCTGCTACCTCCGTCTCAAACTGGAGGGGGCTCTCTAGGGCCTCGGTGAACGCCTCACGCATGTTAGACGACAGGAGAAGATCCTCAAGGATAGAAAGCCTTTCTGTAATGCTAGCAAGGTGTTGAGGACATCATACTTCCGTGCCAAGATATAGATTCGTCTTATAGGAGGCCACTCTACAATTGGCGGCACGGTGGGCCCTGCCGGCTGGACCGAGGGATGGCTAGTGCTAGGTACTCCCTGTTGCTCGCTGGTCGAGGCTTGAAGAGTAGCTTCCGGATGAGGGTCGGACAACTGAGATTGAAATATAGTAAGGCGAGATTGGGCGCGATGCGGCCAAAGAGGCTCTGCCTCATCGAAGAGCACAAACGGTGGTGGAAGCGGTCCTGACGACACCAGATAAAGAGGTTGAGCGTGCTGAGCTCTGCGCTGGGCCTGCTGTCTGGTCTCAGTGGCGTGCATGGCTTGGCAGGAGGTTCCAACTGATGCACCCTGATGACTCATGTAGTCACGGATCTGCAGACGTTGACGTTGACATGGGATATTGGGGTGGTTCTCCTGGTGTTTCCCCTTGTCGGGAGTCATATATGGATTTAGCAGCTCCATGGTATTAACCAAAGTGTACCCTTGACTGTTTCTTGAGGAGTCATCCGCCACTGGGTAGATTCTGGGTGGGATCCCCATCTCAGGGGGCATGAAGTCTCCTAGAGTACGAGATGATGACAACATTTGTAGAGTGCGTTGCTTCATTTTGTGCCCCCGATGCATGCTTTTCTAGGAAGAGGCTGGTTGAGATGATGATGTAGAGGCACTGGTCGTCGGTACTGAAGGCTCCAGCTGATTCAAGCATGACAGAATAATACCATGGGTGCAGGTGATTGTTTTACGAGCCATCCAGTTGTCGTACTTCTGGGATCCATGGCTGGGAACCTGCGGCCACTCGCCTTCGTCGTCGCTACCACTTTCTGACCCCACAAAGAAACCCACCACTTGTTTTGAGTCCGGGCCCAACCTGACTATGTTTTTATCAACCTAGTCTTGGATCCGGTCTTTAAACACATAGCACTACTTGAGGGTGTTCCCCAAAATCTGATGATAGGGGTAGTAGTTGGGGCGATCGGTGAGATTCGCCTCTTCCTGCCTTCTGCACTCAGGTAGTCTCACAATCCTCTGTTCTAGGGCACTACATAAGTAACTGGGGACCTGAGCCTCATTGAATGAGTAAGTCGGGTGCCTTCTTTCTAGATAGGGGTATCTAGGAGCCTGTCCCTGATGAGGGGCCGAAAGAGCCCGATGAGGATGTGGTGCCTGATTATCCTTCCTAGGTGGTGGTGGCGCATTGCGCGGGGGACCCGGCGGATTCTGAAGCGGTCGTTGTTGGGAAGGAGGATATGCCTGAGGTGGTGGGCCTCTGTGAGGTTGTGGAGCTGGTGCTACTATTAGAAACTATAGCTGCATGGGGGGATTCTATTTGGACAACCATGGTGGGGTCGTCTTTAGCGGGCCTCCTAGCAGGGATCACAGGGGGCATCAGACGTGCCTGACTAGCCTATTACAGAGCTTCCTCGAGGCGCTGGGCCTTATCTGAAAAGTCTCGGGACCCTCCAGGGTTGTTCTTAGTGATTAAGGAAGGAACCAATTTTGTTTTGACATTCCCTATGCACATCATCAGTAATTTCTCTAGAGTCAGTGGCATGTCGAATGAGTATGTGAGCCCCTTCCACCGGGCGATGAAGTCTGCAGCTCTCTCATCAGGCCTTTGTTTTCACTTGAAGAGGTCTGTGATGATGGTCTTTCGCATGGTGGAGATGAACTGATATAGAAATTTCCAGTGAAGATCCTACTAGCCGGTCACTGATCTGATAGGGAGCTGGCTGTTCCAGACAAAAACATGGCCCTCCAATGTCTGTACAGAACATCGGAGCTTAGAGGCGTCTCGCTTTTCCGGGGTCCCAAACATGGGGCCACACCTTGAGGAAAAGTGGGACAGGTTCTGCGGTGGGTACCCTATCCTGTTAAAGGGTGAGAAAGTGGGATTTAAAAAACACAAGGGTGCAGGCATATCATCCACCCACACAGGATATGGCTTGCCATCTGGTGGGACTGCCACCTGTAACATTTCCAATGCCTCAAGGTAGGCGATGAGTGCCGCTATAGGATCATCCAGATGGGGGTCCCTATCTTGACAGGTATCCCCAACCACGAGGGCATTTTTGGGCACTTCGACACGGTAGACGAATTCCACGGCTCGTGGAGCGACTAGCGGAGTGGCCTGCGGGGCAGCCGGGGGAACCCGGGCAAGATTACATGGATTTCCGCGCTGTTAGGGAGGGTTTGGTGAGACGTATCGCGTCCTCTTGCCGTGATTTCTGGCTTCAGCCCTATCTACAGGAGTAGCATGATCAGGGTTGCCTGGAGGCATCTCACTGGGGTAAATAGTTCCGTCCCCTGCTGCCCCGGCCTAGGATCACCATAGTTGGGTCGTCTCTCTATAGCGCATTCGGCTAGGAGTTCGTTGACCAACCTCTTCTGCTCAGCATATTGATGGCACAACGCATCCTTCTCAGGTTCTTCCTCTGACTTCATGCACTGAGGAGGATGGGTCAGAGTGCTTGACAGCTCCTACATTATCTTTACCCTTACCAGCATTCTAACTGAGTATGAGCGACTAGGTGGGCGTAGGAAGACCTAGGAGGTTCCTCTACAGATGAGTAATCCTCCCTGATGGGGCTAACCATGGTGGTACACCCTCAGGGGGTATGTCTCCATCGAGAAACTCCAGATTATCCTCCTTGTCCACTATGTCAGCCATGTGGACCGCAACCCTTCTTGGGGGCATGTCCTCAATGTCACATAAAGAGTCAGGCTGCCGCCAGATAGGACAGAAGAGGAGGGCGACATACTATCCTCATCCATTGACTTCCATATAGGGGGTATCTTCTCTGATGATTTTGTGGAGAAACTTGAAACTCTGAACGCATTTTTTTTGGAAGGTGTTCTGACGACCTGGTGACTCAGGACATTGGGCCACGTGGAGTGCTGCCAAATCGACCAGATGGAATTGCTCGCTGAATTCTATAAAGTGCACTTGGCTCCTGGAATACACCACCTGATGATAATGAAGACTGAAGTGCATCACCCATAGGTTTTGATGGAATCACTCAAATTTATATGGGGTGAGGGATTCCGGCGCATGAAAGTTTGAGGCTGCTGTCGGCCAGAACTTCTCTGGGAAGTGGTCCGCCACAAGAATGGTCTAGAAGCTCCTGGGCTCATATTCAGGGTCTGGCACCATATTGCCCCACTCATCAACTGGAGGTGGCTGAGGAAACGATAGCAGTACTGAGGCGTACCCCCTGGGACAGTAAACTGGGCGGTAAGGAATACGATGAACGAGCCGACTGGCCGCAAAATTCTGGGCCATCCTCCGAAGAGTGTCGTGACCTGACCACAATGTCACGATATGACAGGCTGACATCCACATCTTCTGGTGCAGGGATCATAGTTACCAGCGATGGGTCGCGTTGTTGTTCAACCGCCATCGGTCCCAAAAAAAGATATCCGTGATCTCTGGTTGAGGGAGAGGGGGATTTTGGTGACGATAGTGGTGACTGCATGGTCGGAACCTATGGGACTCCAAAAATTTCCCCCTCATGGATGTACCTGAGATGAGAGGTAGGAATCCTCTGGACTTCACATTATAGAAGGATGAGGCTAACACACCTTGTTCCTGCCCTGGTCATTGACACAGAGGACCGAGGGGAGGGTTCCACTGCCGAGTCGTATTCTGCTTCATAATATGGGAAGCAGGTCTGTTTGATCTCTGTCTAGGCCTTCCTAGGATTCTTCTTGTGGAGGAGACGACCTGCCCTCCTGCCCCTAGGCGGCTCCGTGGGACATGGATGATTCTCGACATATAGTCTTGGGGTCGCGTTTGTGCCAGGGCAGAGTGTACTTCCACTTGAGATAGCTGGGGTGCGACGGGAACTGGGACAAATGTCATAGGGGACATGGGAAGGACCTCCATGAACAACACTTGAGCAGGAGAAACCTTTGTCAGAACTGGTGGGAGCATGGGGAGAACCTCCATGCTTGGTGCGGGTGGAGCAAGGATGACCATCACCCCTAAGGTTTCCAGGGTGAGGAGGACCTTCACCAGCTATGGAGAGAACGTAGGGAGAATCCCCTCATTAGAGAGGGACCAGATGGAAAATTTATTCACATCGATGGTCAGGGGCAGGAGGCATAATTCCATACCCGGTGTGGTGGGCACGAGAGAGGCTTCCGCGCCGGGTGTCACTGCCGCGGGGCAGGCCATCATTCGGGTTGGGGGTAGCACGTGGCATACCTCCATGACGAGATTTGGAGTTGGGAAGGCCCAAGTTCTATGGTGTAGTGGTACGGGGAGGACCTTCGTATGGGGTGACATCACCGCAGGTTGGTTCGTGGCGATCACCACCCATGCCTACGACCCGGAGAGTTGACCTAGACTTCTCGTGGGGCGGTTGGGGCCTCGATCCTAGTTGGGCGTATATGTGACCCTACTCAGTGCATGTAGGGACCAGATGATATGCACCAGCGGTGGCTCAGGCCACAATAGCTGTCGACGTTAATGCCCCTTGGAAGGCATCCTCAGCTCAGGCCCAACACTGGCATCGGTTCAGACGAACCGGTGCGGGTGGTGCAGGCGTATAGTGTACCGGATCCTCTAGATAGGCTGGACGACAGCACTGACGCAGATGGGTGGGGGCCCTTGCTTGTAATCCTTGGATTAGGACTCTGACCGGGCTGAGCTGGACATCACCTACCTCATCAGTGTAATGCAGGGAGTAATCGAGGAGTTCTGGGGACATGCTCCCAAAATGATTGAATGTTGGTATGAAGAGTAGGGGATCCCTGCGCGGACCTCGGGGGAGGCATTGATGGTAGGGCCTGGATGCCTCCAGGTCCAGGCGGGCCATATCCCGGGTTGGGATTATTCCCTCCTCCTCGTAATGACGTACGGGGTCGTTTATCACCCTTCGTTGGATGACTTCTAATGGGGAGATGGGGCATGGGAACCCCATGCTCGTGGATACAGATGCCATTGCGGCAGTAGTGGGGCCACATGGAGTAGTAGTGCTAGTGTTTCCCCTTCCCCTATGTAGGCGGGAGGGCGGTGATTGTGTCCCTATAGCAGCAACTTGATTCCTGAGAAGTAGGGAGATTAACTCATCAGAACTGCGAGGAAAAGAAATCGACAAACAGTGCGCCAACGTCATTCCATCTTCCATGACCGGTAAGAGGGATCCATGCTGACAACACTGCAAAATAATATGCCCAACATTCTACTGCCCCAACTTCTAGTGAGTTTCACGCCAGGCCCACTATTTGCTTTGCGGGACCCAGCACCAGATATTTGGATCCGGTGACAAGTCATTCTAATGATGTCTCGAACGCTACTAATATCCACATTGAGGAGAAGTTCTTCATGTCAGGTTCACCATTTATGTTTCTGATGCTTTTTCCAGGGTGCGCATGTCCGTTTCCATTGGGGGGGGGGGTGTTGATGCGGCTCTTGTCGCCCCGCATTCCCTCTTTCCAAAGGCGGGCATCATTCGCTCCTTATTCAGGGACGTCTGCTCCTTGATCAAAACTGGGATGATGGGACTTCAATTCTTCCTTCCATGGATTCCTCCTCAAAACTCATCACCTAGTCTGAGTCTCCCTTATTGATTTAATACCTTGTTCGTGAAACTCTTCCCAGTGCCATGTTTCCATGGACGCAGGTTAATTACACTGCTTCTGTCAGGACATTCCAAGGGGTCTGTTTTGGGAAGCAACCTTCAGTTGGGGGAGTAGTCACATAGAGGCATCACTAACAAGGCCGAACACTGGGGAATTAGTGTATCTATCATTGGTCCCTTATTATAGGGCTTCTCGAGAGCGTGAAAGCCCAAGGCAACCCACATCGAGCACGGGGAATCATATGCCATAGGAAAGTATATGAGGTTTTCCTCAGCTTCTTATTCTTAACACGGGGTATGTCGTAAGTTTAATGTCTAGCTGGGACAGGTCAGACTAATAAGAACACTAGATGGAGTGGATCAGATTCAGGGACCCCCTTGAGGGAACACCGGTATCAAAGCCAGTATGTGGGAATCTTCCTGAATGTTGTTGAGAGGAATAGGGTGGTATGATCTCACTGGGATGTGGTAGCTCGGGTAATAATTAGGATTAATGATGGAAAGATACATGGAATAGAGGGGGATGAAATGGGAGCATCATGTATATGATGGTAGTGATGGAATTGAGTCTCGAAGAGACTTCCTACATATCCCCAGGGCTGGTAATCAATGTCCGCATAGTTTGGTTGGTGGGAACCGACGTGAAGTGGGTCAGAACGAGCAATGGAGGATGGGATTAAACCTCAGGGAGGCTTCCTACGTACCATGCATTGAAATGGATTAATGTCCATGTAGTTCGGGATGGGGCACCGGTGAACCGACGTGAAGATGGGTCTTAGTCCAATGTGTGTTGGGCTTGATCCTCAGAGAGGCTTCCTACGTACCATGACTTAGCATGGATCAATGTCCTTGTAGTTCGGGTATGGAGGTGGTGTTAGAGAACCGATGTGAGGATGGACCAGGGGTCTGATGGGTATTGGGCTTGAACTTCAGGGAGGCTTCCTACGTTCCATTCCTTGACATGGATCAAAGTCCTCATAGTTCCGGTATACAGTTTAGCGTCATGCGTGACAGGGGCATTTGGGGATTATGCTTTGAGGAGGCCCATGGTGGATTTTGGTGAACCGACGTGAAGGAGGTCAGAATGACTAGAGAATGGTGGGCTTGAACCTCAGGGAGGCTTCCAACGTACCATGCCTTGACATAGGTCAAAGTCCATGTAGTTCAGGAAGATGTGTTAGAGGACCGACATGAATGCAGTCGGAATGACCAGGTGGTGGGCTGGAACCTCACTGAGGCTTCCTACGTACCATGCCTTGACATGGATCAAAGACCTCGTAGTTCAGGGTGGCGCGCCGATGAACCTATGTGAAGATGGAACATGGCTCGATAGATGATGGTCTTGAACCACGTGAGACTTCCTACGTACCATGCCTTGGAGCGGTTCAAATTCCACGTAGTTCGGGTTGAAAAGGGGTTGTTGAACTGTCATGAAGGGGTGTCAGAAAAACTGGATGGTAGGGTCACAAAGACTTACAACTAGATTGGGATGTAGTTTAACATCTTACGGAATGAGGGTGGAACCTGATGTGAAGAAACGACCGGGCGGTGGGCTTGAACCTCATCGAGGCTTCCTACGTACCATGACTTGACATGGATCAAAGAACTCATAGTTAAAATGGTGTACAGTTTAATGTCATGTGGGATAGGGGTTGGTGTCATAGTCAATGCTTACTCTAAGCCCAAGTGAGTCGTGCTTGGTGTGAGAATCAAGGGGTGGCAGAGACCTGACGATCAAGTCGCGAAGGGTGCGTCTGTGGGAAGCGAGAGGGGATTACATGGTGGGCGGCCCATGGTGCTGGGACTTACTCTAAGATGGAGGACCGAGGGCGACAAAGCATAGAGGGATATGGGAAGAAAAGAGGTGCGTGGGTGCTACCTCATGCAAGAAAGTCTAGGGGCTTTCCCTGAGGAGGGTGCCCTTCCCCATGGACAAATGACACTCCCAGAAGGAGGATATCATCCCCTATAGAGACCAGGGGGCGTGTAGAATGTCCAAGGTGTGGGAACCCCATGTGAGAGGCATGAGGTGATTTCATAGTTTAACGTCGTGTGTTGAGGATGAGAGTGCTTGATAGTTTAATGTCCTACAGCTCAGACGAGGAGGGTTTACTCCACACCCCTAGGACTTAAATGACAGGTATCCTTTGCTCCTTGCAGGAGGGAAGGTACCAGCAATGCCATGGTGAAGGGGGGTCATAGAGAGAACCATTGAGGGGTCCATGATATCATGGCTATGCGAAGAAGAAATAACCATTAGCGTGCCTATATGACACAACATTAGGAGAATGAGTGCTACGTGGAGTATCATCCAGGGGACTTTGAAGTCACATCGTGCAAACCTGGAGGGTTTCATGGAAAAAGGAATTGCCAAGCCGAGCGGTCCATAGGCAGGGGCCTTGTAGAGCTCAATTTCTCTTCATAGTAGAGGGAACTAGTGAAGGGGTGTGCTTCACGATGTGGGGTGCCTTGGTCTTTTCATGGGGTGGAGGTGCGAATGGGATGTGCTTCAAGAAGTGGAAGGGTGTTCGTGGAGAACTGCCTCGCGGAGCATAGGTTCCTCTTGAAGCAATGTGCTGTGAAGCAGTGTGCTTTGCGATGTACAATGACCCTACCTTGGCATGTGGATCACATGTATAGGATGGGTGTTCTGCAAAGTATAATTGCTCCGCAACATCCTAGGTCCCCTTGGGGATCCCCTTCCTTTTCAAAATCCCTTAGGTTTCACGAAAGGCGTCCCTCTCGGAAGAGGGGATCAAAACAAGACAATGTGGAGGCACCTCACGAAGCAAAAATACCTCGAATAGCTCATGATTCGCATAGCAAAGGGTGCTTTGCGATTGGGGAGCTGAGAATCCAAATGTTTGGATTGTCCCTCCTGGGGGCTCTGGGGGAGCTTGGTATTTATAGGAAAGAGGCACCGCGAAGCAGAGATTACGTGGCACAAAGAGGGAATTATTTTCTTCATGGCGGGTCGCGAACGTCAAACGGGTTCGTGGAGAGTTACCGCCTCTTTGCTTCACGGTGGGTTTGCGAACATCAGGGGCATTCATGGGGCATCCCACCTCTGGTTCTTCACGGATTCCACATTGCTTGGGGGGGCTCTGCGTCATGGTGTTGCGGGGCAGGGCGCATGGCCTATTTCTTCTTCTCTATTTTCTTCAAATATTTTGGCACCAACACATACATTAAAGCAATCATTAAAGAGAGGAGGGAGACTAAAAAAAGCAAGCTCAATATTCCAGATGGATCCAACATGGATGATGATGTTGTGGCATGTAATTTAGCTTTCGACGACAATAAGAACCTGTTAGCCGAGCCTAGTTTCACATACTATCATGCTTTGGGTATTAATGATAATTTGGAAATGTTTTGGAAATTAATTACCAACATGATCAAAGAGAAAGTTAATGGGAACATGGAGGATCTTACTAATGTGGAGGAGATGAAAGAGGTTATTTTTTGGTATGAAATTCAATACTGCTGTGGGGCTAGGTGGCTTCCCTTGTTCTTTCATTATGGATACCGAGGAGATTATAGGTGCTCAAGTTAAGAAGGTAGTGTAGGTTTTTTTAAAGGGGGAGTTCCCACGAGAATTTCAATTTTATCCCGAGTGATGTTGGTGCCTAATGTGAAGCAACCTAAGTCGATTCAGCAGCATCAACCTATAGGTTTTTTCAATTTTGCCTATAGAATTCAATATATCATAGTTGATAAATGGATTACACGTATCATATCTCAAATTGTGTTAGATGAGAAACATGAGTTCATCAAATGGTGAGGTCGTCAATATGAGATAGGGATTTCCCAAGAAATGGTGGTGGATATCAATAAGAAGACTCTGGGATCAAATATTATCATTAAGGTAGACATGAAAAAAGACAATGATCATATTGAGTTGAGTTTAATTAATAAATTCTTGAGGAGGTTGGGATTCAATGAATGGGTGTGTGACTTGACCATTAGATGCTTTTCTTCCCCATAGATGACCATTTCCTTGATGGGGCATAACTTTGTCTTATTTTAAATAGTGCATGGTCTGAGGTATGGTGATCCTATATCCACTGACTTATTTATCATGGATCAGGATGTGCTGTCAAGGTATACCAAATTCCACTTAGATGAGGGGAATATCAGGCCTCACAAAAACAATTAGGAGGATAGTATTATTCCCCATTTGATGTTTCTAGATAACATTCTTTTCTTTATCATTATTAGGAATAAATCCATAAAGTGTTGGAAGTCCATGATGAAGATCTATAGTAACCAAAGTGGGAAAAGGATGAGTCTGTGGAAAAGAAGTGTCCATATATCGAACAAATTCCTTTCACATCAGGCTAGAGACATCCAAAACCATATGGGAATGATTAAGAAGCAACTGCCCTTTCCTTACTCGGGGGGGGGGGGGGGGGTTATTTCAAATGGGAGGGTCAAGAAGAGCTAGCTTGAATAGATTATTTTTAAAATTACCTATCATATTTGAAACTATGAAAATACATTCCTCTCCATCGGTGGCTGCATTAAATTAATCATTAGTGTGTTGTATTTAATGGAGATGCATGTGTTATATTTTCTGAAAGACCTAAAGGGTACCATTGAGCACATTGAGAAACTTCTGAATAGATTCTTATGGGATGTAAAATATAGGGGGATATGTCATTGGGCTGTATGGAGGAGGATGGAAAAACCAGTGGAGGAGGGAGGGGTCAAACTTTATTGTTTATTGAAGGTCATACAATCCATGTAAGGGAAGCTGTCATGGGAGATCATTGAAGGGAAACATCATTAGGAAAGATTAATGTATCATAGGTATAGTGAAAACTATATGGAATCGGTTGTTGGTGCGAGGAAACCATCAAAACTGGCTAGAGCCATGATCAACATACTTGAAGGGCTGGAGGATAACGTCAGATTGATCGTGGGACATTATGAGATTAAGTACTGGGAGGATAATTGGTGTGTTGCACCCAAATTTTTCCTAAACTGTCTAGTTCCAGATATTATGGTCAGAGAAGTTTTTGGATATCGTAGATTTATATGCACTATGCTCAATATACAGAAGCATGAGCTGGTCAAGAATATTATTATAAATGATGAGTCGAACATATGCATTCCTTCCATTTCTTCTTTGGGAAGCTTTAGCAGGAAGGATTTTCAGGAGTTCTTTCATGATAGGAGTGGTATGGATTCCTGGGAAGTTATTTAATGGTGTAAGTGGATTCTGATTAAATTGAATAATTTGATCTGGTGTTTGCAGAATAGGGAACTCTTGATGAAGGAAAACATCTAGAAGAAGGGTGTTTTGTTTGATTCTCAGTGCTGGTGCTGTGAAATATAGAGAAGTGAAACCATTTGGAACATGTTCATCAGGAATGATGTTTTGATATGAATTTGTTGTGGTATTTGTAGTTGTAAGATAGTTTATGGATGAGGGAAGTTTATTGATGATTTTATGGCTTCCTAGTTCTATGGACCAAAAGATAGCAGTGACGGTGATAAGGTAAGAAGAATGATATTCACTACAGCCTACTGGATAATTTGGGAATCTCATTACAAAGGTAGAGAGGGATGTTTTTAATCTCATGAGTTGATCTGGGATCAATTCAGATCGTTGGTGGATGAATTGGGTGTTCTATGACCTCATGGGTCCTCATCTAGGTCACTTAAGACCATCATCCCTAGGGTGGTACTTCAGACCGAGTGTTCCATTACAAACATGGGGATGCGGGTCTTCTTGAAACCACCCTACAATGGCATTAAATTTAATATGGATAAGTCATGTGCTACATGTCGTATGCATGGTGGAGGGATCATGAGGGATGGCAGAGGCCCTGCCATTATAAGGTTCAGTTATTTTTATTGTGCAGGCAGTGCTCTCAGGGAAGAAGTGAGGTCTCTTCTCAGTGGGTTACAACTATTAAAACTATAAAATATCACGTTAAAAGAAGTAAAAAAGGATTCTAAAACTGTTGTTAGTCACCTTCATGGTTCTTCATATCCTCCTTGGGAGTGGTCTATCTTATTTTAAAGGAATGAAGTTTCCTTGCACCATGATTGATGGTTGGTCAGAGTTGGTGGGAATGAAACTTTTCTTCTGAGGCCTTAACTAGTAATCCTTCCCTGAGTGAAGCAATAATTTTATATTTTTGTATGGGGTCTCTTCCCCTGAAATTTTGATATCATTTTGAGGGGTGAAGCCCTTGGGATTCATCACTTCTTCCCACCATAAATTTTGTTCTTTTTATTCTCTTTTATAATAAAAGGAATTATATTTTCAGTCATCCATACTCCACTGCATAAATATGTCTCTTCTCAGCTCCACCCTGAGATTTATTAGCCACACAAGCTTACCCCTTAGTCTGGGTATTAGACCCACCACCTTTGGAAGCATCTACACCAACCTGTGCTCTCTTGCAGAATGTGTAGGCTTCCTTACTTACTTGGTATATCATTTCAAAAAAACATTTTAGATGGGCATATTTTCCAAAAATATGTTAAGTCTTGAGATTATCATCATTTTTAGGATTGTTATGACATTTCCTTATACTCTAGCAATATAAAACCAGCTGCTGCAATTACGAAGCCCCCGAAACCAGTCCTAAAGTGATCTGACTACTCTTGAGATTCATTTTCTGAAAAAAAAAGATATATCCTGGTTAACAATTGTACCAACTGAAGTTCCTCCCAAACATATCTTTTCAACTATTTCTACCATAGCTAGACTAGCTTTATCAACCAATTCTACAGATGTTTTGAAGAACACGAGAATAAACTGCAACCAAATTTTTGGCATCAATTCCAACAGAAACCATTGATTCTTTAGGATCAAATTATTAAAAATCTCCTATTATAGATGCACTAACATAGAAAAATGGTTGGAATTCTCCATAATGGTATCCCCCATATTCCAAGGATAAGAAATTCCAAGTCTTCATAATAAGTAATTTCATAGGATAACAATGATGACAAATGAATTTTATATAAGGATTTCTATATATGGTCCTCATACAACTTATGTTGCACGATAGAGTACCAACATCTCTTTCTTGGACCCTCATGTCTATACATGTAAAACCCACATTAGAGTCTCCAAGAGTCTTCAAGAAGTTAAAGATCCTATCAATCTTCTCATTCCACTCCTAATATTAATGGGGTACCTTGTCACCAAGAATATAGGTTGTTGATTTTTAGTTAATTAAGATCCATGATCTTCCACACATCCCAGGTTCCCGACACCCACTTGAAAAAAATTCTGAATTATACAGATTACTACATCAACCACAAAAGGGTCTATTGTAGGGTCTCTTGTAGAACCTATCTCACATAATCCTCTATCATATAGTGAATAGCTCTTATCAAAGGCATTGTATAATAAACATGACACAATTACCAATTGGATCATATTATAATCCAAAATCTTAAGACCACTTTTAGGATTCAAACAAATTCTTAAAAAAATAATGATTTAATGTAATTATGAATCCTACCAAAGAAATACAATACTAAAAAAAGAATACATAAATTAAAATAAAATTCATATAAAATTCATTCATGTTAACCAAAACTCAATGTATCAAACATGGTGAATGTCCCAGACCACACTTAGTAACAAAGATTCTGTCATAGATGTTAGTTTTCCATGACCCATTTCCATACTTACTATAGATACTTTGATGGCGCTTACTCCGGTCAACTTAATATAAGTATCAAAACTTAGGCAGTGTTAATACACATTAGGCTGAGCTCTCCCCTTTGATACAAAATTGTAACCGACAAATGGTTAACCAAACTATATACCTGATCTGACACGTCATGGAGAGGTATAAAAAATATAAAGAAAACAATTACTGCATATAACCAAAACAATACATACAAACAGAGCACCACACAAAAGAAAATTATACAAATAGATCCTTATAGACCAAGATATATAGGCTAAACTAGAAAATTATGGGTCATAAAAGACCAAAAAGTGTCAATGTGACTAACCTTCACCTCCAAACTATCCCAAAATGAATGCAAAGACAATAAAAGAATACATTATTCTATAAGATAACCTTCACATTACCTGTATCATGCAATACAACAACAAAAAATTACCAATGGAAAAAGTAGGGTGTGAGAAAAAATTATAGTAGGATACCTCCACAAAGTCTATACAAGGTCTCATATCAAGAATGCAACATTTTTAGGTTTTAAACAAAAAAAATTTTACAAATCATTTTCATAAATCCAAACCCATTTAGAAAGAAGTTTTTTTTAACATAATAATTTTATGTCAATGAATCCAATAATATGAAAAGTAGAATTAATAAAACACAAAATAATTTCTATTCATCATAAGTTAGTAAACTAAACACATATCCATGAAATACTATAATGCATAGCCATATAATAAAACTTCATATAAAAATTTGTGAGCAATAATCTATGATAAAAACCATCATAAAATAAAATACATTTATAAAAAAGTACACAATAATTTGAGTTCTAGACTATGGGAATGTACATACTAGACATAAAAAAGGACATAAACCATGTTATATGTTCAATCCAACCTATATCAAGTCCCACAAAAATAAATTTATATCAATAAAACAACCACTAGTGTTGCCACACATAGAATGTTTGCCTATATATATTTCATAATGAACCTAAGGTTCTCAAAGTTACTATATTGTCACAATAAATTTCAAAAATATGTTCAAAAATAATAAATCATTTTTAAAAGAGAAACCAAACCACTTATAAGTTTGACAAACCCATTTCTAAACAAAATCAAATCCATTTTTAATGAAAACCACATTTAAAACATTTATCCTTCATAGAAATTAATTGAAGCAACAAATCAATTTTATTCAATGAAAAAAACAATTAAATTAATAAAGAATGATAAGGAATTAAGTGAATATCTCATTTTAGAGAAATAAATACCTCAAAATGATACAAAATTATCCTCCTTTGAAAATTGTGATTGGAGAGTGAGATACGAGCATTCAAAAGGCATGCCACATCAAGAAACATCCAAAGATTGATAGAAATGACTATCAGATCATAAATTTGTAACATACAGAAGACCAATGCAACCTCCATGTCAAAATGAAATGAAATAAATAGGGAAAAATTATTTAGAATGGCACACCACACAAACCATGATGATTGATCACTGATATAGTAATCTTAAAGGAGTCAAGATCTCCAAAATCTCCCAAAATTTCATTGGGGTTCGGGAGGGAGTGTTGAAGACCGAATGAAATGGAAATCATCCATGTACAACCATAAATAAAATCATAAATATTTCATGGATTGTTATCCCCTTTTATGTCTTGTAATCCATGAATCCCAGGAACACTGGAAAACATTCCACCTATAGTAAAAAATACAGATTATATCATTACATGATGTATTCTTTTTCATGTTGAGTAATCCATTCATACACTGAACCAAAATTTTGAAATCTTTTTAGAGACCATTATATGACATGTAAACCCATTACATGGAATTTAGTCACCCATCATACTGATAACAACCCATATTCTACATATAATTCAAAACAAAGAATGAAAATAAATACATGATCAAGGGAGTACCTATAAAGAAAAATGGGGTGTCACATTTCCCTATAATTATTAAAATTAAATTAACATAAAACCATGTCTTAGACATTAAAATTGAAAATAATTTATATTTTTATATTACAAAATAATTTTACAAATATTTTAAAAGAATATTATATAAAATGTATCGAAATATTTTATTTTTATTCAAAATATTGTTTTATAAAAAATATCATTATTTAAATCAAATGGAATGTTCTTAGAATCATGATACATTATGGGAAGGGACATTGAATCACATGGTAACCTCCCAAATATAATCCTCTATAATCCTTTGAAATCATTTATAGGCACCCCATACATGTCAAATGAAAAATAATTCTTTAAATTGTATCAGATTCCAAACATTTGATGTATTCTTGTTAATTTATATCCTATTAATATATGAATATATTAAATAAATATATTCCAAAATTATTTCAAATATGTATTTCTTTCACATTAAAAATTATATACCAATAATGTATACTGTCCCATACAACCATGATGGTAACTTTGACATCGTATTCTTAGATGATGACCACTCCTTAGTTTCTTCATCAGATCCCACTAATAAATCTCGAGTAGAAGATAATGAAGGAAATTATATATGATACCAAATTAATATGGGAGAATTTCAGATGGCATAAAATGTTAGAAATTAGGGACACTCAAATTAGTGAGCCTACTTGATGACGATTGGAGCATATCAGATGGGTTATCCCACAACATAGGTGTTATGTATGACCAAATCGTATATCTAAATATTTATATATTTGAAATTATTATATAAAAAAATAATATAAAAAAATTTAGAACAAGAAATATGATAGAAAATAATTTTTTAAAAATAATATATAAAGAGTAATTGAAATTATTTATTCCAAATAATGAAATAATATAATGTTAAAGGAGGACTGGACATAGAATAAAATAATTTTTTATTGACCACATTATTATATTACTTCACTATTTAAATGATTTTATCATATTTATCCAACCTTTCAAGATCATATACTTTAATATCATCATAGATAGATAGATCAATATTCTATTGTTGTTTTAGTTCATTGTTGAAAATATTCACCAACTTCATCACCCATATCATACAAGTCTCTCAATTTAAAATGGATCACATCACACCAACTTTCAACGAATGTTTCATACATATAATATACCATTTTTCCTTATGATGAAAAAATATAAAAATCATGTCAATAACTGTCAACAATATAGATAAACCGATATATGTTATCATAAAAAATGTAAACAAATATTTCCTTACACACCTATAAATATCCACCCACTTTCATCTAAATAACATAAGATAAAATTTTCCATGATAATTTAATTCAATAATTTCAATCAATTATATATAGTATCCCAAATATGTGTTTTTTTGAAAGATACCCCTATTTTTTGTTTTAAAAAATTCCTCATATAAAATAGTGGTAATCTTATATCCTTTAATATTATAAGAATAAAAAATCATATACTGCCTCAAAGGAACATGAGCCAAATATTTCAAATCATATGGAACTATAGATTGATTATCAATATTTATGATATATATGTATAAATATAAAATATAAAATATTATTAGTTATATATAATTATTATATAAATATATTATGAATACAAAATTTTTTTACTATCTTACAGGATGTTTAATTCAATTAATATTTTATTTAGTAAAAAATTTGGTTTTCTCATTTTTATTCATTGTTTGACTTAATTTTTTTGATTTTTTTCATATTTAATTGTTTAATTAAAGGATCTAAAATATCACTTTTGACAAATAAAATATCTATGTGCTTATAAAAAATCCATTTTCATTAATGGATTTAATGATATTTTCCTAAGTTAACAACCTATCATTGTAATGTTTGACGATTTACTATAGAACTATAATCGATTTTCATTATCAAAAATATGAATGACTAGATAAAATTATGATGAAATAATATCCAAATACCTTGAAAATAAGTTGAGACATCGATAGATATTTTCTTCTCACTAAATACATAAGATTACTTAGATACCTAATGAAACATTGAGTATTGTAGTATAATCCATATATATAATTTGGTTATAAATTTGAATAATGTAATGCTATGAATTTAATATGCAAATACCACACCATGTGACACATCAATTGATAATATTAAATGTATACTACTTTAACTTCTTCAATCTAATGGCCAGTTATATGAATAGTCATAGTGAAAGATGATGTAGGAAATATCACATTTAACTTAAAACGTGTCATTATAATTATTTCCAAAATTATCCATGATAAATGGTGTTTAATTTTTTTCTCACAAAACTATATAAAGAATGTACAAAAATAAATTAAATATTATGTTATTTCACAAGGTAAGAAATTTTGAAATTCTAAAATGTAGTAATTTCTACATCAAAGTATATGAATCATTTATTCTAATACCATATAACATATGATGTTTTTACGCAAAACCCATAGAAATGTTACTTGAATATGCATCATGATATTTAATTTTTTTTACTCATCATGAGAAAACATATTATTCTTGATTTTTAATGAAGGAACTACCACATGATACTTTCAATTATTATTTTCCCACTAATTTTGATTTATATTTAATTCTTCTATGTCCTTATGAGAATTTATATGATATTCATTCCCTAATCATTAAATAATATAAAAAAATATAATGTATATCATTTTTGAATCTGCAAAACATCAGGATTGTCATATAATAATTGAAATTCCTAATAACCAATTTGAATAAATACTATATTTTTTCCTGATGTTCCATAATAATTATAACTAATGAGATTTAAACTATTTTCCCACAAACCTTAAACTGAAACTCTTCCCCAAATTGTTCTTCAAAAGTTAATAATTTTTATATGATTTCTAAACCTTATAAAAATTTTAGTGGCTTCCTTAAATAGTTTCATCCATTGAATCATGACTTCTAAAATAGATATATTTGATATGTATCTATTAATAAATGATCAAACATGAAACAAAAAATTATTTTTAATGGAATTATTCTTGACCTGAAGTAAAATTTACAAACAAGACATGCCTAGACATTGTGAGTGTTCAAACCAAACTAGATTCATAATCATGGGAAATCACTAATCATCCACATTAAGTAAACATGAATTTTAAACCACTTGGTTATCAGTTAATCATATATATCAGCGCCATTGTACCATCTCCCTTTAAATTATACAATAAGTGGTTAATAGTATACATTTATGTCACTTCCATGAGTTTTATTTCATAGAATGACCATAAAAATTATAAAATATTTTTGTTTCATAGACATTTACAATGGATGATTTTAAGGGATGAAAAAACATTCCATATGATATAAGTTTTACTTATTGTCTTAATGGATTAAATATATTAGAAATTAATCTTAAAATCACATTTTTAGAATATGAAGAGAAATTTTGATATAAATAATCAAAATATTTCTATGAATTAAAATATATTGGATATTTTATAAACTAGTTTTTGTTATTTTATATAGCATGAAACAAAATTTTAATTGACTTTTTAGGATATATATACAATATTTAAAATCATGGTTTTAATGTAAAGATAAATAAAACCATAATTTTTTATATCTTATTCTTAAATGTATATTAATTCATATTTTCATAAAAAATCATCAATTTCTATTTCGATTTATCACATATTTTACACTCTTATATATCAATGTATTCTCTGCAATATACCATAAAATCCTCTAGATATTTATGTATCCATGTATAATTAATTCTGGACTTTTTAAAAATATTATTCAACACATAAAATGATTTATGGATCTTATATCCAACAAATTAATCATGTAAAAACTCTAATATCATTAACATTTCATTGTTTTTTATTCCGCCAAATCAGTTGATATGGTAAAAATTAAGTAGAAAGTATGATTTTTTTTACTTTTTACATCCTTTATACAACTGAAAATGTTATTCATTCACTAATTCATAAAACTCATATTATTTCTCAATTAGATATTCTCTTGTATAAGTCTAAAAAACATCCAAAATAGACCCCACTAATATGTTACAATCTTCATCTTATTGATCTGTAGTGATAAAAATATTGTTAATAAAGTTCTGAATGTAATTCTCCACTATTTGGCGAAATAAGTTGTTCATTCTGATGATTGGCCCACATTAAAAATTCTACAATATCAAATTACTTGCTGCAAATATATCTCACATATCTAGTTAGAAATTTTTTAAAAATCAAGTTCACCTAAAATTCACCACTTTTCCACCATCATATGCATTTATATTTAGGATATGGACATTTTATTCTTCCATCTATGGATTGATTTCTAACTGTAAAATATAAAAACAACACTCACTACATAACATACTGAGGTGTATTAGAGGGTAAAACAAACCAAATTTTATATATTTATATCATATATATATATTACATAAAAAATAATATTTTATTAATATCATATTAAAAATAAACCAAATTATTTATGGAATAACAAAAAATTATTATTAGAAAAATATTATTTTTTGTAAAATTTAACAAAGAATGAATGATTTAAAATAATTAATTTATAATCAATTGAAATTATGATTTCTTTATTTATGATATAAATATATAATATAACATATAAAAATAATAATACATCACATAAAATAAAACAAAAAATATTCTACTTGACACATATCTTATTATTTACGTTAATCATAAATACTCATATATTCTATTTTATCTTTTTTTTTCTATATAGTTATGTGACTTAAAATAATTAAATTTTAAATATTGGTTAAATCTATAAACATTTAATATTAAAAACCCAAACCAATATTGTTATGTGTGATGGAAAAAATTATATTAAAAACACACTAAGATTAAATGAATAATAAAATGTCAGAAAAATTCATAAACGCAATTCAATTATCACATATTCAATAAAAATAACCGAATAGAAGAACTAACATTTAATTTATATATATAATCCAACATAAAACCGTAATTATGATAATAAAAAATAAATAAAAAATATTTAAAATTTTACTAATATAAAATGTATTAAAAAGGAAAATATGAAATTGAAAATGAAAACTGAATTCATCAATGATTTAATACAAAAAATTCAAAAAAAGAAAAAAGAAAACTGACACTAAAAAATTTACGTTAATAATCAAATAAAACTTTACTACATATTATATAATCAATAAAATCAATAATAAATTAGGATATATAAAAATATTTATAGATCAATAGAGTCAAACTATAGAGATCACTAGAGTTTGATTGTTGGGGGGAAATAGGTAATGAGAGGTTAGACATTTAATTTTAGGTCCTTATGAATTTCCCAATAATAATTTTTTACAAGATGATCCAATAATAGGATAAAATAAATCCTTTATAACTTGGAAAGAAAAATACTTAATTCCCAAATTGGACATATTTTTTTAAATTTCAGTGGGTTATTGAAATCAAATAATAACAAGGAGAAGAATAGAGTAGAGTATATAGTAACATGCATTTCACATGGAAGAAAACAACTTGATGACCTGATGAACAGACTAGGGAAGAAGAAGATCAATAAATATAAGGGGATGTAATTCATATGATTAATGTAGAAGATATGGAATGAGATAAAATAAAGTAAATATGACTCCACATTGTGTAAATATGTTTTAACTTGTAGCGGGTTTCAAATAACTACTATTAATATTTATAATAGTATCTATAATTTAGAAAAACTTACTAATATTTATTTAAATATATATAATATTTGACCAATAATAATAAATTTTACTAACTTTTTATGAAACTAAAGGTTAGTAATTAGTGTTTTTTTGAGCCTGCTACTAATAAACTACTATAAAGTATGGGCTTTAATTTAGTGTCTTCCTTCTTTCCAACAAACCCAAAGTTCAATACCTTTCTAGATGAGTATATGAGGGAATCCAATACATATTTTGGGTAGTGTGGGTCCCAAATGAAACTAATGAAGTATATGTATCCTACTAAACTCTAAGATCCATCTAATTCTTCTCAGACATGTTCATGGAAATATACTTTGTCATGATATCTACAACATCAATTTAAGTAAGTAGATATCCCAGTATTAGTATCCATTTCTCAAAATTATTCTTAATTAAGAGATGTTTCATATCAATGTGTATATTTATTTTAATTATTCATATGATTTTTTATGATTAATCGAAATTTAGTTATCACATTATATTGAAATTGGAAATTTTAGATCAAATAAAATATCCTCAAGAAACGGCTTCACACACAAAAATTTATCACATGTTTGAGGTTTTACAATGTATTAATATTCTACAATAACCAATGAAATGGAATCATGTTTGTTATTGAGCTATGAAATAAAAAAATATAATATATAATGCACCACTGAATATATGATTTCTATCATCTATTGAACTTATCCCATTAATATCTATATATCCTAATAATGTTAACTAAGATATTTCATTATAAAGAAAATGTAAATCCACCAGGACATTTCTGTAAATTATTATTCCTTTCAATGATTTAAAGTGAAATTCCTTCAGATTAATTTGTTATATTGAAAATTGAAAATATTTATAAAATCCAAAATCTTTTTATTATTTAGTATAATAGGTTGTCAATGATCTTCCAATACTATATGATATTGAATTATTTTGCATTAACATCCTTCAAAAAATTCATCATATTTGAAAAACATATTTCCATTAGCTTGATATAATCAATTAAAATAATTTTATAACCTCTTTAGAATACATGTATTGGGAATTTTTTTCCATGCCTTATTTGAACCACTAGTAATCCAATAAAAAATACCAATTCACCTGTTGTTGGCATTTCAAAATAATAAATAATAAATTATAACATATACTTGAATTATTGTTTATTCGATCCTTTATATTTTATGTTATCAATATATACAAGTACTATCAACCATTGAACACTCTTCTATATGATAAAAAATTAAGATCAACTCCTCTATACTAAAAACCGAGAATCAGTAAGTATTGGTCAAGAATGGAATACCATGTTCTTATTACTTTCTTTATCCTATGAAGTTCATTCTTCTATTGGAAGACTTTTTTATTATATTCAGGAATAATAAAATCATATGTATTCACTACATACAACACTTCTTTATGTAATCCATTATGAAAATTTTAATTATCATTCATATAAAAAAACAAAAACATATTTTTCACTACTATAGCCTAGAATAATTTAATTGTTTCTAATCTATCAAGGGGTGATAATGTTTAATATACATAAATACCATTAATGTAATATTATCCATTACATACGACTCATTACTTTGTTAAAATAAATAAATCATATTCATTATGTTTTTTATGGAAGAACCATTTTATATGAAAAAAATTCTTGTTGACTGACCACGAAAATTTATCCTATGTATGAATCTTCTTAATTTTATAATGATCTTCAGGTATAATATTGATCCAATTAGTGTCCTTAGTATTACATTTAATTTTAGTTTTATATACATGAGATAAGAGTGAATTTTCTTTTAGAAAATTCATTCTCTTTATCTATTTTGGATATGTCCACTGACCAATGATATTTTGTTCATAAGTTTCAACCCTTCTTCTTGACTTCCTTCTAGCTAATTTTTTCCACTCAATTTTTATGATTTACGACTTCTTCAAATTCATTTATAGAACTCCTTTTCATGTTACATTACATTTTTCCAAAATTTCTGTTAAATATACTATTATTTTTCTTCTATATTGACATCATTAATTTCAAAAATCATTATAAATAGTTTTTGAAACACATTCATTCCATTCCCTTAAATAAATATATAAGAAAAAAATTAATATCCTTAAAAATGAAAATATTTTTTGTTCTTATTCTTGTTATGAATAAATAAATAAATTATAACTATTATAAATTACTTCAAAATAAGGTTATTTCAATACAAATTCTTGTATAAGGCCTTATATTATCTCGAATACAAAACATTTGTATTTTTAATATAAACCAATGTAAATATGTCTAATTTATGATACCTCACTAATAGGTTTTTCTCAACCAGAATCATCTGAGAAATATTGTTTGTGGTATAGTTTCTTAACTCAATGACACCATTTTTATTTGGATCAAAAACTATTGAAAATTAATTCCCAATCTTGTGTTTCATGATATATTCATCCACTTGGTGGTTAGTAAAATCCATTCCATTATCAGTCTTTAATGTCATAATTTTGGGAACAAGAATATTCTCTATAATTCACTAATAATGTGTAAATAAATTATACACTTTTTTCTAGAATATGGTCTCTACTAACCATAATTTCATATAGTCATTATAAATGAATAAGACATATTTCCTATTTCCATTATGTTTTTAGGCAATGTTTTCCCAAAAAAAATCATTATACATGGTTTTAGAAAATCATTTCAATTTCATGTCATTTGACTTACAACTCTTTTGAATAGTCTTAAATTTTTGACATACAACAAACACATGATTATAATAAAATGAGTTCTTGGGGATATAATGAGATTACCCAATACAAACATATGTATATTTTACATAATTTCTATATATTAATGTTACCTCTCACAAATAACCCAAAAAATCCGAAGATTCAAAATTTAAATATTCTAAGAGATTAGATAAAAAAATTCATATTACATTTAATCAATTAAATATATACCATAAAAATCTCTATGAAATACTTTCTTATAAACATAATCATATATATTATACACTACATAAAAGTGAAAAAATCCGTGATATCTAATGCTTATTAAGTGAAAAAAAGTTCAATGGGAAAAGGGTGTAGATCATAATAATGCGAGAAAAAATGATCATTAGAGAAATATTTGACTAAAAGGATCATGGAATCACAATATTTATCAAATATACATGATCAATGAACGTATAACCACAAAATAAATGAAACATATCCCATTTAATAAGAATTCATAAACCTAACCAAAGGATCACAAGCCACTAAACAAAATATATGTATTTCGTATGACATAGAAAGATAGAATAAGCATAAGAATAATAAATAAAAAAAATAATGAACAAAGATAAAAAATAATACTCACTCTGAATGTTTTGAGCCAAACTAATCTTAATTATAAACCCACATAAGGATGTGAACATAACTAACTGTAGTCATGTCCATGTATAAATTTAGGACAAATCCAAATCATTCCCACACATAATAATATTATATCATGAGATATAAAGCTTTACCCAAAGCATTAGAGGGATATAACAGAACCTCCTATATTATAACTACAAACCATACTTATTTTTTGAACATGAAATCAATCATACAAAATATCATGAAAAACCCAGGGAAATAAAAAGGGTTTATTATCATTTCTTGATGATATCTTAAAACATGACATCAAGAGTAGATTAGTTGATACCCAAAATTAAATCTTAAATAAGTATAAAAAAATAATTTAGAGGATGATCATGTACATTAATCAGAAATTGGTGGATCCTTTGAATGTAGATAATAAAATGGTAGTGCTGTCATAAAAAAGTGATTTAGGAAATTATTTTTATCATTGTTATAAATGTAAAAATTAGAAATAATATTCAAAAATAATTTTCAAGAAAGTGAATTGAATAATTTATAGAATACCAGTTCAAAATAATCCTTAATTATAGGATCTTGAAAAGTGAAAAATATTTTGTGAATAAATTTTTAGTGGAACATAAACATTTACGAGCATAATGAGAACTGTATTTTAATATTTTAAGTTGAATTAAATAAAAAAACACATCATAGAAAGAGAAAAAAATAATTTAGAAAATATATAAGGAGAAATATGATGAATATTTAAGATAATACGTATTTATATTTCAAGATTAGAAAATAAAACATTTTTGGTATGAAATAACACGGACATGGAAAATGTATGCCTTTAAAAAGGTTTGAAATTATTCTTAACTGCATCATATTTTTATAGAGAATTAAATACATCAACGAATAATATTTGGATGTAAATATTTAATTTATCTATATATAATAATTAATAAAATATTATAATAGGGAAATGGTAGGATGGAAAAATTTAAGAGTATAATCAAAGAAGATAGTTTATAAACAATTGATATAGAGATTGAATTGATAAATAATTAACATAGATAATATATTGTTTAGGTGTTCTATAACTTATTGTATAACAATTTTATAATTATTAAAAAATATTTAATAAACATATCTATATGTTTTTAGTTTTATATTTATATTTTATAGCCATTAATTACGAAGTTATTACTTATTTTTAGTTAATATTGATCATTGGTGTTATTAGTTTTAATCGTTACATATATGTTTCAGTATTAAAGTTTTATTTTTCATACCATGATCCTGAGTTAATAATATAATTAATATTAATGTTAATTTAATAAAACATCCACAATTATTTATTATGTTTTATGTGAATTATATGGGTGTTTCACGTATAGTTCTCCAATATGAAATCCATACCATTCTTTTTTCGATAAATTTTATTGAATGAAAAGTAGTATATTAGTAGTGAGTTTAATATTAATATTACCATTATTAAAAAAATGAAATATATTTTAATTATTAATATTATATAATAAATTAATTATTTTTCTTTAACATTCTAAGATCAAAATTTATAACAACATTCATGTTGGTTGTTAAATAAGCCCAAACCAGAAAATAAAATTTGTAAAAACCCCAAATCCAGTAACCCAGAATTGGTGACTTATTTTTTATATTGTCATTATATATAAGTAATCACATACCGAAGGACCAAAAAATTTAGTACTATTAAAGAAGTATATATATACATGATTTCAGTATTACATTGGAAATATAAAATACATAGAATGAGAATAATTCTTTTATCCTTGATATTATCCATAATATATGTCTTCATATACTAGGGAAAAGAAAAAAAAATTAAAATTTTGAGACCTGATTCTCAGAAAGGGTTACATACAATGGATTCTATCATGATTAAATAAGGAATAATCAATATATAAACGAAAATAAATGAGAATAAAATTTATTTAATCAATAACATGAGTAAAACAATGAATACATGGATAATATCAATGTAATAATATCATAGATAACAATAAATAAAATCTAAAGGAAGGAAATTAATACTATTATACATCATGATTTTAAAAATCATGATATCTCTAATATCAATAACATGCACGAAGGTAGTTTAAAACTATCATAAAAGGACCATTTAATTTTGTCCAACTGATTTGTCGTAGGAGATCCTTCGATACACAAAGCACTATGTAATTTTAGGCCCTATCCATCACTACATGTCAAATTTATTCCTCTTAAATCAAATAACTAATTTAATTCATGAAAAATATAAATTATTAACAAATTTTAAATTTATTAAATAATATAGATTATCAATAATTCCCTAGTAAATTAAATAACTTTCAAAGAAAGACACCATATATAAAAATGGTATATGATTTAGGTAATATATATCCATAATTAAATAAATTATATATTTAAGGTAAATTTAATTTCCAATTGATAATGATCTTAAAAAAATAAAATATCTAGTACATACACCATATAGAATAAAATAGTTTCGTAATATTTAAATATGCCCCAATGAAATAAAATTGAGATGAAATCCCATTACCTAACCTTTCCCTTCAGTTGAACATGATTTAGCATCCTATATAAAAAAATTATATTTATTACAAATATATATCATATCATATATGATCCATTTATGACATTTTATCACATATTTTTTTAATAATTATATAATATTATCATTATTTCATGTGTTAATTGCTTAGATTTTAATGCATGTTTTGATTCAGTAGTTATAGACCATTTGTATTTATCATGGTTCCATCATATATATAATGTTATTAATGGTATAAATATAATTTATATTTAATATATATATATATTTATTAATATTCAACCATAAAATATAAGGATAGAAAAATTCATAATGCCATACTTGGAGACGATAGTTCGTACGTATGCATGTACACTATTTTCAATTTTCTAAGGATGTAATGAAAGTAATGTGAATTATAATTAATATTTTGAGAATAAATATTATATATTTTATATCATATATATATTCATTAAATATATCCTTATTACCATCAATGAAAAACATAAATAAAAAACAGATCACATCACTTCATCGAGGTGGTAGTCCATACGTTATCCTGAGCGACGATATAATTTTACAATAGATTGGATGGTAAGAATAAATTTATGAAATTATTGTTACAAAATTCTATTTATATCATACATATCATATATACTAATTAGTTTCAAATTTATAACCATACAAACAAACTAGTGATGAATGCAAATTACACTACTATGTAGAGACGATAATTGGTATATATTCAAGATAAATATTTTCAATTTTCAAAGGATAAAAAATAGATTAAATAAGGTTTTACCACCAAAATAATAACATATAAATATATTTATAATACATTATTCATTATTTTATTATTTTTTTAAAAAATTAACAGAATGTATTAGAGAAATAAACATGAAAGAGTCGGTAAATTCGATTACCTATTCTTCGATAGTCCACCTTTATCTCTCTTCATAAGGGAACTTGGGTTAGTATTTTGGAAGTTATATAACCTATATAATATTTATAATAATTTTTATAAGATTCATGGGTCAGGTTTTGTTAATATTAATGTCTCAATGTGGTGTAAATAATAAGAATGATAGGTGTCATTTTATAATTGAGGGAAGATGAATTCTTGGGCATTCTTAATGTATTAAATTAATATTAATTATTTATCATGAAAAACTGAATCAAAATTTATATAGATATAAAATAATTTGTGTATAAGTCCAAATAATCTCTTAAAAAAATATATTGTTAAGACTTTGGTATGTTTTTACCATTATATTTTAGTTTTATCCCCATTAATCATTTTTACAAATGCTGTAATATTATTTTTTTCTACACATTATGGGTAAATAATGATTCTATAAAATAAAAAATGATTCATATATAGAACATGGTTTTTTCAAAACAATATAAAATTTATTTATAAAAATCATATTTTTTTAATAATTTTAAATCATTTAATAAAACAGTATTTATTATAAAATGTCATTAATTTCATTAATATCACTGTTCATTTAATTTGACATGAAATACATGAATACAAAGAGTTAATTAAAAAAATAATTCATAAAATATTCACTAATATTCCACAATGGCTTCTAAAATTAGTTATACAAATTACATCATTAAATTTATTTCACTTTTAGTACTCTTAAAATCATTTTTTTTTATTAATTGGACAAATATTGTGTCGGTGTTGCATTAGCATTTAATGTAATTATTTCATCCCTAAAAATTATAAATAAATTACTATGATAATAATGAATCAATTATATTTCAAATTATTAGTTATAATCATACAAAATTTGTTTTTATTTCTATCATAAAATATTATATACATTAAAAAAAGAAAAGTGATATTTTTTGACTTTATCTCTCACTTTAATTTTATAAAGGTCGAAATCAAGCCCAAATTAAAACATAAGTTCATATATTAGACATTTTGGTATTTATGGATGATATATACTCATATTATAAATCTAAGGTTAGTGTTAGGGTCATATTTTTGTCTTTTTCAAATTTGTTTTACCTATATTACCCCATTTACCCTTTCCATGGTGGAAATTTTTTATTATGGTTACTATTAATAATGAAAAAAACTAAAAGAGGAATATTTATAAAATTTGGACATCATAAATCCAAATATGATATCCATATTTCATTATTCAGTTAAAATATATTTTAGAAATTAATTTATTATAAAATTCAAAAGTATAACGAAAGACAGTTCTTTACACATATGCCTATTTAAGTAATAATAAGTTTTTATAAAAAACTAAATAATAAAATCACTTATAATGAAATTAATTGGATTATTTATAATATAAAATATCTTTTGAAACTATTTTATAATAAAAATTAACTTTATACATGCTTTAAAAAATTATTCATTTTAATAAAAAGCTTTATTTTTCACTATTAACAGTTAAATAAATATTTTAAAAAAATAAAAAAAAATTACCTTAATAATTTTTTGATATAATAGATTAAAAAATAATTTTTTTTTATAAAATAAAATTTTCAAAATTGATAAAAAATAATTATTTTATTTTCCCACAAAAAGGTATAGAAATCATGTTCAAAAAAATCATATGTTTAAAGAATAATATATATTTATTAAAATTTGTTTATTTATTTTCTAATAATTAACCAATAAACATGGATTGAGCCTAAAATTTATATATATATATATTATATAATTTGGTTATTATTAATCATACCCATAAATTCATTGGATAGGTTATAAGGATGATATTTAAATAATAATGTTTCGTGGTTCATTTAATTTTAGTGTTACATGTTGTATTTTCAGTAAAACATAGTATTATTTTATAAACATCATTGTTTTATTTTCATCCATCTTAAAAAAATTTTAAACACCAAATTTTCATTGATATTACATTCTAAACAAATTAAGGCGGTTCTTATTCATAACACCATTAGGTTCCTATGTTGTTTTCTCTATTTTTTGATTTCTACCAAGTAACTTTACCAGTTGAGTCATCCAATTCCTTTAAAAAATCTTTACAGTTTCATTTATCTAGATAGTCACTCCACATTATGATATATTATGTTCTAGTTATATTTAATTATATGCGATTACATGTTTGGGTCTAGACTATACATTATTAACAATGAATCATAGAATACATCATGAACATTAGAAATGCTTTGTGGAATTTCTATTCATTAGTCCATAGTTCCAATTTATTCTAGAATTTCAAAAGGGTTTGATGTATTTGGGGATACTTTTTATCTTTTTATCAAATTATAAAACCTGTTTCCTTAGAAATAATTTCAAGATAACATGATCTCCCACTTGGAATTTGAAATCATTCGATTTTACTCATTTCCAATCATTGAGCTACATTAATATGATTATGAATAGTATTTACCTTTGATAGTGTCTCAACAATAATTTCTATGAAAAAAATATTTATTTCACAAACTTCTTCCTAGCAATTTTGAGTGTGACATCTCCCTCCATATAATGATTTGTAAAATTCCATTTGAATACTCAAATGAAATCTATTGTTATAAGAAAAAAATAAAATTTTTAATATTTATACCACATATATTGAATGTCAAGTGAGCATGAAGTCAAAAAATCATAAAATGTTCCAATAGTCCTTTCAGTCTTTCCATTAGTTTGAGGATGATATGTGGTGCTACAATGAATCTCGGTATCAAGAGACTTAAATTTTTTTTTCTACTGGTTTGAGGTACAATTTGGATCATGATCAGATATAATGTAAATAGGACTCTATAACCTATTATAACTTCATAAATATATATTTTTATATGGGAATGAAGAGAAAAAACTTCTTTTGTAGTTAAAAAATTTGAAGATTTTGTAATATTATCATTAATAACAAATATAGCATCATTATTTCAAGGAGTCTTTGTTAGTCCAATAAAATATTCTATAGTAATGAAATCCCATTTCCATATAAGAATTGGAAGGGGTGACATGGATCTTCTAGGATGCTATCTCTCAAACAACATTTATTGACAAACTAAACATCAAGATACATAATCAATAATTTTTCACTTTGTATTTTCCCACATAAAAAATTATTTCAAATCTCGACACATATTGGATATTCCTAGGTGAATAAATCATTTTTTTCTATGTGAATAATCTAATAATTCCATTTTTTGATTATGTATATATGGAATAAATAACCACTTTTCAAATTTTAGAGTTATATATTCGTACAAAAAGTCTATTAAATTCCCATCATTTATGAATTTAATATTTCATGTAAATTCTAATCATTAGGATGAGAACGTCTTATCGTTCCCAATAAATATGGTTTTAAATTAATTAGAAAATGGGGGGATGATTCCCCTTCTAAAATAATTATAACATCACTATTTAATAAAGACTTGAGCATAAGATCCATCTCGATCCTCATTTTAGTCTGGACTCCATGCTATTTCTACCTCAATGCATCCACTTCTTTATTTTCCTCCCCTGAGAGGCAGTATGTTGAGAAATCATAATCCTTATATATCTCAATCCATCATCTTTACCCCATTTTGTTCCATTTCTATGAAAATATTTATTTTATAATATTATGATATGTATATTTCTCACATTTTTTTCCATTAATAAAATGCCTCTTTATATTCAAATAAAAGATTAAGGCTGCCAACTCAAGATCATGAGTTGGATATTTTTACTCAAGTTTCATTTACTACCTTAATACATAGAAAATAAAATTATCATTTGGCATAAGGAAACAACCAATAAAATTACCTTATGCATTAAAATATATAAAAAATACATCATTTATTCATTATATAGTCAAAATTGGTGGATATACCAATATCATATTCAATTCATATAAACATTCTTCCCATTTCTTTTTCTATATAAACTTGACTATTTTACAAATAATCTTGGTTAATGGGTCATCCAATCACAATATTTTCTTACTAATCACTGATAGTAACCTTATAAACCAATGAAGCTACGTATCTTAGTTATTGTCATTGGTGTAGGTCATTCTATGACTTCCTTTTCCTACATAGGATAAACTGAGAATCATTCCATGGAGAAATTATCGACATGAAAAGAGAATTTCTAAATATATAATTCACAATATTTTAAAATTACCATTTACATCATTCCTCTTAAGGTTCTCAAGAATGACCTATAAGTCATTATCATGGTCCTCAAAACTTTTATAATACACCATATATCAACAATAAATACCATAGAAAAAATTTCAAGACATTCCTTGAATACCATTCTCATTAGATCCAAAAAAACATCGGGTTCATTAGTTAATCCAAATATAATCACTATGAACATGTAATTTCTATAACTCACTTAAAATGCTATATTTGGAATATCATCTTAGTGTAGTCAAAATTGATGATGGGTAGAATGAGGGTCAATATTTGAAAAATATTTACCTCCATGAGTTACATCCAATAATTAATCATTGCGAGGTACATGAAACATATTTTTAATTATAATATACTCAAAAATCTATATCTGTTATTAATTAAAAGAATAGTGGCTCCCAATGGTGATACACAAGGGGTGTGTAAATACCATTCCACAAAACATCTCCAGGTGTTTCTTTAACTACATTAATTTATATAGTGTCTATTAATTATGAATTCTTTGATATAGATCTTGCATTATGGATCCAATTAATGGAAAACACAACATGAAGATCTTGTGGATGTTTAAGAAATTCCACATAAAATACATAAAATTATTCCTATAAAATATTTATTTCATCTATTTTAAGATCATATTTTCCATCCACATATTTTGTATGATCATTCCTTCTAAGAATCACATTCAGAAGATCTACTGGGTTTAGATCCAGATTTGACTAAGATGACGATGTCTCCCCTCTAAGGATAAGGAATTTTACATCTTCATTATTAATCATAATTTCCTTCTATTTTAAAAAAATTTATTCATCATATTTGGTAATCTAATCCATACCATGGATTAAATAAAAATGAAACATAGGTATAATAATAAAGTATAAAATAGGGAATTTTTATGTTTTATAATGGGAACTAATTGAACCATTATTATTATAGTGATATATCCACTAGAAATTTTTATTGATAAATCCATTATTAAGCTTTTTGGGAAAAAATATAATTTTCATAGAATGTATGGTGGAGATAAATGAGAAATAAGACCCAAAATAAAATAAATAATTGGAAAAGTTTGAATATCTGATTAAAGTAACTTCCACCACATTACTGGGAAATTCAACCTCACCAATAGTGATTACTTAAGCTTAGCTTTCTCCCTATAGATTCTTCAAGGTTCGATTATTCTGAAACATGGGAAATTGGACTGAATAATGCACAATATATTTAAATTTTAATAATTGGATATTATTGGTATCTTTCTTTCCCTTAGATTAATTATCTATATGACCATATAAACACACTTGTAACAAACTCCCATACACTTCACGAATTTTCCAGGATGTTACATTCTATAATTTATATATGATATAAATTTATTAGTTTAAATATACTTCATTGAACCCTTTTTATTTTCCATGTGTTCATCCATCATATTATTTTATTAATTTTCTTTGGATATGTAGGATCTTGAAAATTTATTCCTCCTCATAATTTCCTTTGATACTTTTTCATCATGTGTTAAAAATGTTTGAGAAACTTTTTCCCTTTATAAAATTAGATTAAAATCATCAAAGAAACATTCAATATTAATTTTTTGTATTATGCATTTAGTCTAAATCATTATTGGTTAATCTATTAAGACATATGTTTTACTTCTTTCTTTTACATTCATTTAGATTCGGAAATCATAAAAACATTCTTAAAATAAGTTTACTAAATATTTAGGGCCCAAGTGTTTTAGTATAATTTTTTTTTAAAAAAATATATTTTAACATACATTGAAAAAGTTCTAATGTATTATGAATATAAACATACGATTCATCATTATGATCAAAAAATTTATTATGTGTCCTATCCATCGTACTTACCTATAATCATACAAAGAGTTATAATTTTTTATTTTCAATCTTATTGAAAAATTATAGTCATTAGAATGATTCTGGTACTGAAATAATTGGACTGATCCACCTAATGAATATCATATTGAAAATAGATAAGTAAGTCTATCATATAATCCTATGTTTATAATTGGAATACCTATACATACTTATATTTTAAAAAAATACCTTTAACACAATAATGGTGTTAAACAAAAATTGACATCGGAAATTCCATTGCAACATGATGTTGTGATTTTTCAAGTACCATTTATCCGAAGACATTGAAATAATCTCAGAAATATGGCCATTAGAGAGTCACCTATAAATTGTTGGACATTTGAAGAGTTTAGAGAAGATTAAATTCAAAACAAAATTATTCTAAATATTTATCCACAAGAGCATCTTGTTCTTATTCATTATAATACTTTAGAGAGTGGTAGTTATAAGTAATCCTAGTAAGGTTGTTTACTTATGAAAATTTTATTTTGTAATCGCATTTGATCATTATTAAAATTGATGGATTCCAAGGATAAGAATATGGTGAATCTAATCCATCTAATATAGGTATTTTGGGGCTTGGAAGATTGATGTTGATCATCGTATTGAGGGAATCTAAGTATAGGAAGAGCAAGTTTATTATGATTATTGTATCGAGGGATTTACTGGTAAGGAAAGACATACGTTATAGTAAGTATTAAAATATGTATACCATTATTAAAGGTTATTGACTACATTAATCTTAATATTAAAAGAGTTAAATCCTTTGTAGATAGCATGTAAGTCATTATTAATATTTTTAGATAATATATTTCTTATTTTTACAAGTGTCTGTTCTACTATGCATGTAATAGATAGTTAGTCAGTGTACTTAACTTTCTACAATTTTTGTTTTATTGATAAAACTATGATTATGAAAAAATATTTCTAATATTAATGGAATCCATTGAGACTCTGATTCTTAATTAGATATTTAGACTAATTTTGAGTATGATAAATTTACATAAAGATGTTTCCTCATTGGTTCTGTATAAAGGGGTTTTAAACTATAATTCACCCCTAATTTGAGTATAGTAATCTAATATAATATTACAATACTACAATTGTTTTTAGAGAAGGTTTATAAATATTATTCTTGCTGATTTTTTACATTTTTTGATTTACTTTAGTTTTTTTAATGTTTTTATATAAACTTTGTCTTTAGACACTGTGTTATAGTAACATGTATTTATTGAGAATAATTTCTGTTGTTTTAAATATGGAAGGTATGAATATTTTTTCTCCATAAAATTTGTATCCAAGTAGTTCTTCTATCTTTTATAGGAATGACTATGAATATTGGAGAGATACAATTATGTTTTTTGTGATCAACACAGGTGTTGATAACATTTTGATGCTTACTAGATAATATAATATTCCATATATAGAAGTTTTTACATTTACTAATGCTGAGAAATAGGAATATCAGTTGAATTTCATGGTTAGAAATACTTTACTATATTATACGAAAAAGAATATCTATAGTTAGATATCATACTGTGAATCTTTAAATAACATCTGAAGAATATTGGAAATACACATTTTTATACATCCAAAGTAATGGAAACAAGAACAGCTACAATAAGAGAGGATTACCATGTTTTTTATTTTCTAACAGGAGATTCAGTTACAAAGATGCATGAATATTATAAATCGTTTACATTATCATAGAGAAAAAGGACATGATGATGATATTTTTTTTGATAAGATAACTAATATTTTGGCCAATGAGTGAGAACAAATAATAACAGTTGTGGATGACATAAGAAAGTAAAATAATTTTAATAATTTTAATTTAATTATTAATCTAATGAAATATGAGGGTACAATTAAACTAGATGCTGAGAATGAAAAAAAGAAAATGTTTGGTGTTTTCTTTTCCATAACATCTAGTATACCTTTTAAAGTTTAGTTATCTAACAAATTAGCATGATCATAAATGAAGAAGAAAGTATTTATTCAGCAAGATTATAATACGTCAAAACATTCATAGAATGAGTTATAAAACCATTATTGAAGTATGAATAACAATACCGATCATAAATATTTTTAATAAAAATATATGAAGGGTCGTAAGGATAAAAGTGATAAGAAAGATTCTGAATTAACTTGTTATGAATGTGAGAATGCTGTACATATCTAACCTGATTGTCCAAAGTGGAAAAGTAAATATAGAAAGGATATAATTTAGATATAAAGGAAAAAATACTAAAAGTATATAGGCACAATATTTTTGAAATCATCAGACATGTGGAGTGCTAGTGGTGGAAATTATTCTGATAACTCTTCTAAAAATGAAATTCAAAGATAGTTGAACATTGGCCTTTATTGAAATGTACTATTGGTAAATAATTTTTAACTAAATAAGGTATATACTGATGAATCTTTAACAAACATGTATTTAAATTCAAATTATCTTGATGAGAAAAATTCTACACATTCTAATCAAGAGTATTATTGAGAATATGACAATACCACATCGATTCATGATGAGATTTTCAGATTTTATAAAATTCCAGAAAATTAAAACATCAATATTTTTAAAAAAACATGAAAATGATAAATAAAAACATTTTAATGAAGATTTTAGTATTAATATTTTAACAAATAAAATATCAGATAATTTTAAATATCTTAATAAAACTAATTGTGGAAAAAAATTCAAAATATTTTGAAAATTTTGTTTATGAGAAAAATGTTTTACAACAAAACATAGTTATAATACTAATACCGATGATGATAGATATATAGTTATTAAAATAAAATATGAAATTTATTACTTGAATAAATTGTTATCATAGTTTACCACTCGTAATGAAAACTTTTAAAATATGTATAATTTTTTAACTCATTTTAATAGTTATTGAATGAGCATTATAAATAAAAAACCTATTTATAATAACACTTATTTTGTTCATAAAAGTTCACCTTTTTTTACTAAATGTTAATATGGTAGGAATTGGAAGAATTTTTTCCCTTAAATAGATTTTAATCCCTTATATTTCATATGAATTGTTTTAAAGAAATGAAATTTCCCAAAACCAAATCGGACAAATGTGGTTACATAAAATTCTATATTCTGATAATTTCACACCCAATAAGGTTTTCATTATGAAATACTAATATTTTTGTTTTCATGAAATAAATGATAGTGCAAAAAAAAATCACCCATGGATAGGGTATTTTTTAGGCACATGATTGGAAATAAATATTTTATCAAGAATACAATCCAGATGAAATGTGGAAAAGTTACACCTGGGGGTAATTCTCAAGGAGAGATTATCAGAAAATGTAACGTTATTATTCTTTGAAAAAATATTATTTCAATTTTTTTTATTACAGGACATATGAATAGCCTTATAAGAGTAATATTGTTATGTTATGAAGGTTAACTTGTGAACTATATAAAAGATAAATGTTTAGTACATAGTTCAAAGAATAAATTTATTCTTTTTACCAGTTGACATTTGAATGTGTACACAGATTACATAGATGACCTTAAAAACCATGACTTTGATTAACTTATAATAATTGAAGACCAATCTTGGTTATGTAATAAATGTTTTGGTCCTTTTAATCTAATAAATATAACTAAATTTAATAAGAAATTATTTTAAAAGGATATATCAGAAATTAGGTTTGATATATCCAAAGTCTGCGACCCTTGACAATATGGTATGAAACATAAGTAATGTTTTAAATCTATTAGTGAAGTCTCACATTATAATTATTTATAGTTAGTGAACATGTACTTATTTATTTCTATAAAAAGAGAAGTGTTGGTATAAAATACTATGTATATATCTTATTTAATGATTACACTCTATATACATGGGCATATTTTCATACAAAGAAATTAGATGCCTTTTGTTATTTTTGAAATATATGTAGAAAGAGTTAAAAATAAGAAAATTATCTCTTGGACAACTATTCATAGGGATCATGGTATAGAATTTGAAAGTTCTGATTTTGAATTTTTTTAGTAAGAATGATATTGATCTTAACATTTTGAGAACCTAGAATTCCTTAAAAAATACTGTATTTGAATTAAAAATAGAATTGTTTAGGGGATTAATAGAACCATGTAAAGTGAATACTCAGATGATATCAATTTTTGGGATGAAGTAGTTAGTACCGACATCCATACTATAAATTGAGTTTTAATTAGTCAGTTTTATAATAAATATCTTTTTGAGTTGTGGATAGGAAGGAAACCAAAAGTTTCTTAATTTTGAATTTTTAGTGGCAATGTTTTCATCATAAATACTAAAGATAATTTACATAAGTTTTCACCATAATATTATGAATGAATATTTTTAGGTTAATCCACTACTTCTAATTCCTATAGATTTTTCAATAAAAATTCTTTTACTATTACGAAAACAATACATCTTAATATTAATGAAATAGAACCTTTTATTTTTAAACAACCTCAACCTACAACCTCCTACGTTATTTCTAAAACTGATTTTTTTACCTTTGTTGGAAATATATTTTCATAAGTAAATAAATTAAGAATTTTTTTCAGTGGTTATTCCCCAGGTAGCATTTATACATATTATTGAAGAACAGAATTTTCAAAATCCATGAAGTCAGTTGTTTCATAGTAATTATCATAGTGAATGTGTTATTGGTGATGTTGATCAACTTGTTAGGATAAGAAGTTCCTTACAAAATGAAATATAGAATCTTTATTTCTTATCACAATTTGAACCTAAGATTCCTTAAGAAGCTTTAGGTGACGATGATTAGATTTCGGAAATTCTAGATGAACTCAATGAGTTTGAAAGGAGAAAATTTTGGACATTAGTTGAATAACCTAATGAAACTTATATAATTGGTGTAAAATAGGGTTTTTGAAAAAATGTGATAAAAATGGAATATTAGAGTGAAATAAAGATAAACATACTGATAAATGAAATAAAACATAAGAGATAGTAGATTAAGAAGAAAATTATTCTATATTAGAAAGATATTAATATATTTGAATACTTATATACTTTACAACATTCTTTAATTTAAAACAATTTTAAATGGATGTGAATTTTTCTTTTTCTTAATGGATAAATTTAGGAATAAGTTTATGTAGAAAATCCACCTGTTATTGAGAAAAAAAAATCCAAAACATTTTTATAAACCTAAAAAATTATTATATATACTTAAACAAGACCCTAGTTCTTAGTATGCTTGGTTAAATAGATTTTTTTACAAAACAAAAATTTTTAAGGGAGGTGGGAATCAAACATTTTTTATAAAAGAAGATAATAAAAATATTATGATTGTAAAAAACTATGATGATGAAATTATATTTGGTTAAACTCAAAAATCATTATCTTATTTTTTTATGATCATAAGATGTCTGTGTTTGAAATTACTATGATGTGTGAGTTATCATCCTTCCATAGTTTCCAAATTTCAAAAAAATAGAAGTTTATTATATATCTCAACATAAGTATATAATATATATTCTTAATAAATTATGATATAATAATTCAAAAAGTATTAGTAATCCCATTAGTACATCCAATACATTAGATCTTGATGAGGCTAGAAAACTAGTTGATCAGAAACATATTAGATGTATGATTGGAAGTTTACATGAGTTAATTAGTAGTCATCAAAATTTAATATTTTCAGTATTCTTATCTGCAAGATATCAATATAATAAAAAAACCCTTTCTAAAACCTTTAAATATAATCATTTTTTATCTTATGGGAAGTATTGATTTAGGCATTTTCTATTCTTATATAAATGTTTTTGAACTAAAATGTTTTTTGGACAGTAAATTTGGTGGATGAAGAATGGATATGAAATGTATATATGGATCTTTTTATTTTTTAGGAGATTATTTAGTTTCATGGTCATGTATAAAAAAATAATGGTATCAATTTCTACTACTAAAGAAGAATACGTGGTAGCTTGATGTTGTTGTGATCAAGCGTTGTGGATCCAACTTACAGTCACTGATTACAACACCAGTTTACTAAAACTAAAATACTTTGTGATAATACAAGTTCAATTTCTATAATTAAAAACCCATCATATCACTCACATGATAAGAACATTGATATAAGACACCATTTCATTTGGGATCACACAGTAAATAAAGATATATTATTACGATTTATCAGAATGTATGAAATATTTATGATATTTTTACAAAACCCCTTAGTTCTGATAGATTTTAAAATATTAAATAGAATCATGGAATGATCAATGTATTATGATCATTCATATCTACTTTATATTTAACCCACTCTTTATTTTAAGATATTCCTTTTCCTAGGGATAATACATTTGTTTATGTAAAAAAACACTTTTTCATAAATCATATAGTTTTCATAATTGTTAGTTTTTATAAAATTATTATCTTAATGAGTTTTTCAAATTCAAACATTTCATAAAGTTATCAAAGTCATAATTCTCAAAATGATTTTCAGATTGAAAAATTGTTATATAATATCCAGACATAAATTTTGTTACCAATTTGTTAAATATTTAGAAACTTACATATAATGTTTCATAAAAAAACAATCAGATTTAGTTTTGTATCATATTCATTTTTTTCATTTAAAAACTTTTTCACTATGATTTCTTTTTAAAGATATTATAATCTATTCAAAATAACCATGATGAAAATGATAATAATAATGATGAAAAATTATTCTCTAAAATTTACTCTTGTATTCTTTTAGACTTTTTAACATTTCATTATTTAGTTAATAATTTTTTCCGGTTATACTTTTAGTTTTATAAAAACATTTTTTTGTGTCCTAAATTTTTAAAACATTTCTTAATCGGAATGAACATCACTGAAATAATTTTTATAAAACTTTTAGAGTTAAAAATAATCATTTTAAAACATTCTTTGGATGGATATAAACTATTAGATCAGTTAGGGTTTCCATTTCGATAACTGTTTTTCTTAGGGAAGGTGAATCATCACCCCCAACACCTAGATAAGGGTGGTTCACTCAAGTTTCCAACATAATTTCAACAAACAATTTTCTCTGAAGTTTCTATACCCTTCAAACACCCAAGTAAAATTTTTTGTTCTTTTCTTCTGATTATTATTTATAGATTCAGTACTAATGAAAACCAAGGAATATTATGATAAGTGTTTTTTATCCAGGGAGAGTTTTATAGTGCGATTTTTGTTCTATAAGTAAGAATATACTCTTTAAAATATCTTCTCCTTCAATGAATGGGATTTAGTATGTGTTGAAATGATAGACAATGAATTTTATATTTACTACCCAGAGGTAGTATCTAATTTATTTTCCTTTAGTATAGTTTTCAAAAGGTGATGATAGTGATATAGTATCTTTTAATTTGTTTAAAAAAAGTCATATGCTTTATTATAGAAGTCATTTTGATTTAGTTAGAGTTCCTTCATAAGAAGAAGCATATTTAGCATCACATAATCATCTTTACAGACTTGGTAATTTTGATAAGATTAATGTTGAGGATTCCCTATTTTTATATTATGAGAAATTTTGAATCTTTTCTCACCTGAAACTAGATATAAGAGTCATAGATCTATGGATGAAAGGATTTTTTACCCAAAGGAAGGGAGATAGAGATACTTTGAATGTGTCAAACTTTTTTTTGTTCTAGATCACATTGTTAACATGGGGAAGATTTATCTATTTGGGTTCATATTTATTACTATAGAGTAAATTAAAATATATTTTATCAAGTCAGTGATTATAATGTTTCTAGAATAATTATGAAAGTTTGTTATCATGTGTATGGATTTTTTCAATATTGAGAATAAATCATATCCCGTTAGAATATTTCCTTTATTAGTGAGGATGTGGCGTCCAAGATGAAATTAGTTATTTTATTACAAGTTAAATAGGTTTATAGAAATTTTTGAGGATATTTTTTATGATGAAAAATGTTTAATGAAATATGTGGAATATAATAATAAGAGAAAAGTTGGGACTTCTTCACCCATAAAAAAAAAATAAACAAAAGAATATGGAAGATGATGTATTTGAGAAGATAACGAAACAAAAGGATTAGATGAATCTAGGGGATTTGGAGTTTGTACATGACCATATAGAGAAAAAATATTTAAATGATTATACTAATGAGATGTTAGAATAAGAGTGAAAAATAAGAGGTTTCAAGAGTATCAGATAGTGGAAATTATTTTGATATGTGTAGAAAGATAATATAAGACTCTAGTGCTACTAAATTTTTACACCCATTAGGAAAATCCAAAAGCTGGATTAGTTTTCAATGAATGTGAAGTTGTTTATAAAAAAATGCCTTTTGTGGAAGATAAGGGAAGGATAATGGTTGATGAGGAAGAATTATTTCTAAAAATTATGAAAAGATAATAGGAACCAGATTTAGCTTTAAAGGGAGCCCTGAGTACCACAAGGTGGAAAGAGGAATATCTAGAAAAAGGGGATGATTATGAAATTGAATAAGGTAATTAATAAGAATATTAATAAGTAGAAGAATAAGAAGAGGAAACAAAGATAAGAAACATGATGATAGTGAAGAAATCAGGTTAGAAAATGATTCATCAGATTCATACTCATCCTCATCATGTTTACTATCTGAATTTATAAGAATGAAAAAGTATAAATTTCTAAGGAAGGAAAATCGTCACCAAAAACGGAAAAAGAATCATCATCAAATAAAGAAGAATAAGTTCAATAGTCAAAGACAAAAGATGATGATAAATCCCAATCAAAATAGGATATTGAAATTTTTTATCTCTTAGATGAAAAGAAAGTCACTAAATAAGGTGAAAAAGAAGTTTAATAGAAAGATAAAAGGAAAGGAAAAGAAGTTGATATTAGAAATAATAGAGTTAAAGCCAAAACAACCTTCTTTAGGATCATCATATTTCAATGTTATAATTTTGATGAAAAGATTTTATTTTACTTGTAAATCCTTAAAGAAGTTAGTGGATAAAATTATATATTTATGAAACCTTTATGAAGGGTGTCATCTAATATAGAAGATACATTGTTATAAATCATAGTTGATACATTTTTTAATATAATCAATGTTTTAGATTTAAGCTGAATTGAAATATTTTCAAGAAAAATACAGTACTCAGAAAATCCCTCATAAAATAAAATAGTGAAATGATAAAATAATATTGACACTAATATTCATATGCATGATGATCAATTTGATGAAGTAAAATAACTTTTTTAAGAATCAGCTGAATATTTCAACAGATTATCCTCAGATATGGAAAATAGGGTAAATTTTGAAAAAAAATTAAGAGATTCCAATGATGAATGAACAAAGGATGTAAATATTTTAAAACATATGATATGATATATGGAGTTGTAGATGTTTAGATAGAGTTTGTGTGAAGATGAGATAATCATAATGAGGGATGAGAATAAATAATTATCTAAGGGATTCAAAAGGCTAATGAATCAATATCAGACTGAAGAAGAAAGAATTGAGATGTTAGAGAATGATCAGGCTGAGTTATAGATGATAAAATAAACTATAAATAACATAATTAAGAATGAATTATTTTATTTTGATATTTTAAATCTTTTTTTATAAAACATTTTTTGCTACTGAATGAATTTATTTTCATCTAATTCTATTGCGTTTAAATGTTATCAAATTCTGATTGGTTATATGTTCTTTTATATTTTACATGGATGATTAGTTAGTTTAGTATTTTTTTCTTAATTTATTTTTCTAACATTTCTTAAAATATCAGATTCTTTCATATTATTTTTGAAAACAATAAAGGGGGAGAATATTTTAAAAATAGGGAAGAATATTTTATCTAAGCGAGAGAACATTTTATTAAGGGGGAGATACTATTATTAGAAGAGATATTTATACCAAGAGATATATGTTTTCTTTAAGGAACACATTTCTCATACTCTCAATCACATTAAAAAGTGTTAAAAACTTTGAGTGAGTTTAGATGTAAAAAATAACATCTGATTTGTTAAAAAAACAAATGAGGGTATGTTTTTATGTTCTTTTTTTTCTATTTAAATTTTGTGGTTTTTTATTTATAGATAGAGGGAGATTGTGGAGTTATAGGTTTTAATTATTATATTTCAATTTTTTTTTAAATAATAATAAATTTATTAAAATATTTTTACTAAATTTTTATATCCCATGTTTTTTATTATGATTTTGTTTAAAAAATTATCTTTTACCAATGATAGAAAAAATTCTAATGTATTGTGAATAATAAATTACTATTCTTCATTAGGATCATTAGAATGAGTATCTGTCTAATACATTAGAATTACCATTAACTAGTCTGGGAGTTAGAATTTTTTCTTGTCTATCATACCAACCAAAGTTATAACTATAAGACAGATTCTAGAACCAAAATAATTGGACCGATTCTCATAACAATAATCATATTGATAATTGATAAGAAAGTATATCAGAATATCATAAGTTTATAATAAGAATTCCTAGAATTATTTCGAACATAAGGAAAACCGTTAAAACTATAATGGTTTTAAAAATAATGATGTTATACATTTAGTTAATCTTGAACATTGTGAGATATCAAGCACCAACTATCCAAATTCATTTCAAAAAACATAGAAATATGACTATTAGAGAATCACCTAAAAATAGTCAGTCATTAAATGAATTTGGAGAAGATCACATTCATAACTCAAGTCTTATATTTTTTCTCCTTGTATCCTTCTTGTTCCTAGTCATTTTAACACTTTAAAGATTTTTAATTATAAGTAATCAGTATGATATTGTTTTCTCAAGAACATTTTATTTTATAATGAAAACTAATCATTGTTACGATTGATGGAATATCAGGATAAGAAGATGGTGAATCTGATTGAGCAGATCAAGGGATTATGTGGCTAACCATACATATGTAGATCATCATATCAATGAATTTCGATGTTAGGAAGACAAAAAATATTTTGATCATCATATTTTGGGCTTTCATGGTAATCAAAGTCAAAATTTAATTAAAGTATAAAATTATGGATATATTTATTAAAGGTTATTGACAACCTTTATATTTTGGTTAGAATAGTTAAATATTTTTAATATACATTGTATGTCATTATTTCCATTATTAGCTATTGTATCATTTGTTTTTTATTGCTGTCTATACTATTGTGCGTGTAAAAGAAATGTTGTCATTGTATTGAACTTTATACCCTGTTTTTGTATTGATATTACTCTGATTATGGTAAACACCTTTGATATTAATTAGATACATTTTGATTCCAATTCTCACTATAATAATTATTGTGAGTCCAAGTCCAATAAATTTACTCAAAGGGGTTTTGTGTTTTATTTTGTTTAATGGGTTTTAATGTACAATTCAACCCCTCCTATAACTATATCCATATAAGGAAATATTATGATCCTACACAATCTGGTAAAATTTTACTCTTAATCATACACACATTATTCTTCCATCTGCTTAAGAGTGTGTAACTTCTCCTACATTTAATATCAATATTCTTGACAGAAGTATTTTTTAAAGAAAATAACTTTAATATTTATCCATTCCTTATTTTCTATTTCATTATCATTTTTGGGTATTAGATCGATGACCACTATTGATTCACATCTTCTTTTAAACAATACACTTCCATTTTTTTCACATTCATCTCATCTTAATTAATAGAATATATTTTTTGGAGACTTAATCCATTTATCAGATACTAATGGACTAATAGTTCCACTAAAATATGGAGGCTCCTACAACCTAAATAAATCCAGCATAAGAGAATCAAGTTATATAAAAAAATAGGTTTCTCTATTCTATAAATTTTATTCAACATTACCTAATTTATATTTCATAATATAGTCATGATCTTCTCTGTTCTAATAGTAGATGTATGGGATTTCTTAGTCGGTCGATGTCTACATTGTCTATGGGTGTTTATTCCCTTTATTTTGAAAGGTTACATCACCAAATAATGAAACACATGGAAATTTTTCATTATCTTCATTAATATTATGTCATAACATAAAATCCCAATAATAGAAAAATTTAATAAATACGATAAGGGATTATCATTTTTCTCATGTTATCAATGTAAATTTAAAATCTAGTTGTCAAGGTTTCTGCTAAACTCCATCTATTATAAACTGTAAAAAACATAACTCTAGTACCCTAGAGTCTATGTATTCTTTGTTACATTGAAACTAGATACAATTAATCACATATAAAAGGACCAAATATTTTAGTAGCCTTGAAGAACCAGATACATACATGATTCCCATATTACATTGGAAATATAAAATAAATATCAAAAGAATCATTTTTTCATCGTTGATATTAATCATAATATCCTCTTCTTATATAGGGAAAATTAAAAAAATTTAATTGAATGATCAAATGATTAGTAAGGGTTACTTATAGTGGCACATGAGAATAATCCCTGTTGGTGAGGACTCCTTAAGAGCATGTAAGAGCCCAAGGATCAAATTAAGGTGGCGGAAAATTTTCGGGTTACTGTAATAGTACTGTAGCACGTACTGTAGTAGGCACTATTTGTCACTGTATCAGCCAGACATATTCCCCCGTTTGGGCCTTCAGGCCACTGATTTGGTCCACGAGTCCTTTAAGACCATCGGGCCACCCATGCCTTCAGGTCAGTAAGGGATTCAGCTCACCTCAAGGCCTCTGGGATACCATAAGTGTAGATGCAAACCAGACAACCTACAAGGAACAAGCTTCAGAAGGAGGAGGAGAAAGGTATATTCACCATAGCAGAATCTAAATGGATTGCAAGAATGAGAGGGTATGGAACCTGCCATCGGGAAAAGCCTGTGCATGCGTGATAAATCCTAGCCGAACAGCCATGAGAAGGTGGAGTACTGATTTCACGATGAAGATGCTGGGGAGGAGTAGTTCAAGCAGTCAGTCTGGGTTGTATGTAATGTTTGAAGCCTATGGGTAATTAATTTCTCTAAGGCCTATGGGCCATGTAATACTTACACCTATGGGCCATGTAAGGGTTCCACCTCACGCCTTGAAAGGTGGATTATCAAAAATCAATAACAAATAATGGCCTTCAGGCCATTATTAAAGGGTTACTTATAGTGAAATATATTATGAGTAAATAAGGAATAATAAATTTGGAAATGGAAATAACTAAAAAAATACATTTAATCAATGTCATATGCACAAAATGAATAAATACATAATATAAATATTGTAATCTCATGGATAATAAAAACTAAATTAATAATGAAGGAAATTTATAATAATATACTTCATTATTTTAGAGATCATGTTTTCTCTACCTTCAAGACCTCATGTGAAGACACTTTAAAAGTATGGGTAAACACCCATTTGGAATGACATATTGATTTCCCTCATGATACCCATCGATGCATTGAGGGCCCCCATAATTCATAGACTCACTAGTCACTACATTTCTAATGCATTCATACTATATCAAATGGTCAATTTAATTCATGAAAATATGCATTATTAATTAATTTATATATCAATTAAAGAATAAATATTATCAATAATTCCATATTCTATTAAATAAAATTCAAATCCAAACATTATAATAGAAATGGTATATGATTTAGAAAATAATTTTATCCATGATACAAAGAATATAAATATTTAATGGAAATTTTAATTCCTTTTAATAATGATCATAAAAAAATTAAAGCTATAATATATACACCATATAAAAGAAAATAGGTTCATAATATTAAAATATACCTCAATAAAAGGAAACTGAGATGGTATCCCCTTATGTCATGTTTCCATTTAGTTGAACATGATTTAAACTGATGAATAATAAATTTAGATTTATTATAATTACATAAAAACCATATACATATCTATAATATAATATATGACCCATTTATAACATTTTATCACCCATTGGTTACCATTATTTTATTATTAAAATAATTTTATCTGTCAATTGTTGTTTTTCATGTATATTCTGATTTTCTAATTCTAGTTGTTTTACATTTATTATGGTTACATAATATCTAGAATTTTTTTAATGGTATAAATATCATATATTATACATATATTTTCTCATCTATAAAACATAGAGATAGGAAAATGAATAACAACAGTCATATATATTTATTTAATGCATGAATGTTATTTTCACTTTTTGATGAATGGAAATAAATAAATATGAAAAATAATGAATCTTAATTGAATCATTATTATATCATATATTGTAATTAAATCTATCCTTATTACTGTTTATGTAACGTGGAAATGGAAAACATATCATATCACTCTGCGAAGGTGATAGTCCACATGTATGGATGAGGGATGTTTTTTTTCTTTTCATAGTATGGAAATGAAATGAAATATTCTTATACTATAAAAATAAAATATTGGCATATTTATTATACTAAATTTTTTATTTTATTGTGGACAGAACACATTAATAGGATGTATAATAATAAATAAACTCTGAAGTGTCTATAAAGATGATTACTTGAAATAGTCTGTAACGATGATTACCTATTTTCAATAGAATTCCCTTAGATATCTTCTAAAGGGACATAGGGTTGGTATTTTAAAAGGGAAAGAACCTATATAACTTGGTTAATTATTTTTAAAAGATATATGTGTTGGATTTGGTTTAGGTATATGGACCAAAGTGGTGTAAATAAGAGAATGTAGAGGTGTCCTTTTATAATTGATGGGAGGGGAATTCTTCAAATTTATTAAATTATTAAATTAATATAAATTAGTTGTTCAAAAAAATATATATATAAAGTGATATAATTAATATATATGATGATGGTAAGTCTATATCATCTAGTATAATAAAAATTTTACATGTTTTGGGTATGTTTCCACCCATAAGTATTAGATTTAACCCATGTTAACCCTTTTAACAATTTCAGTAAAATTAATTTTTTCTACAATTTAAGGTTTAATAATCATTATATAAAATCAGAATCTACCCATAAATAGACCATTATTGATATTTAAAACTCCATAAAATTAAATTATCTGAATATTATATTTTTATGAATTTTAAATCATTTAATAAATTTTTATTTATTATAAAATATTATTATTGTTATTTTTAAAACTACTCATTTAATTTGAATTTAAATACATCAATGAAAAGATTAAATTCAAATATAATGATTTAAAACATCCATAATATGTCATATATATCTAAAAATTTCATGAGAAATATAAAATAATTCAAATTATTTATCTCTTCATATTTTTAGAATCATTTAATTTATTTTTTATTAATTGAATAAATACTATGTTAGTGTTGAGTAATAATTAAAGGTAATTATTTCCTAACTAAAATTTATGAACAAATTACCAAGATAAAAATAATTCATTTATCTCTAATATTTATATCTATAACCGAACATAAGTTATATTTATTCTGATCATAATATATTACAGACATTAAAAGATTAAAACTAACATTTTTGTCTTTATCTATCACTTAAATATTTTAACAGTCCAAATCATGCACAAATGAGAAAAGTAATATATTTGAATTTTTTTATGGATGAAATTTTCTCATCCCATAAAATAAATTCAAGTTTTAGGGTTATTTTCTAGTCATTATCATAATATTTTTGACTCAAATTTCCTAATTTACCCTTACTATGGTGATAATTATTTACTGTGGTTACTATTCATATTGTTTAGAAATAAAAGTTACCTATTTAAAAAATATTTTCTTCCTAATTCCAAACATGATATACAATTTTCTAGAATCAAGTCTTATAATTAGATTTAATTAAGTAAATAAAAAACCGCAAGATGCAACTAAAGATAGTTTTTATAAAAAATTCATTTTTATGTATAAATATTTTTTCATACCAAATTCAACCATAAAATTGATTCCAATGAACATAATTGGGTTATTTATGATATTATATATATTATATTATCTTGAAATTATTATAATATAAAATTTAACTTTGTAAATTCTTGAAACAAAAATATAGTTCTCAATAAAATATTGTATTTCTCACACTTCCATAGAAAATAATTCTTTTTAGAAAATCACAAAAATACACCTTAATATATTATTGATATGATATCTTAAAAAAATTTATATAAAACTTTCAGAAAAAATTCTAAAATTGGCAAGTATTAATTTTTTTTTATTTTCCCACAAGTATAAATAGAAACAATTTTTTCACGGAAAAGTATTGTTGAAGAATAAAATGATTTTCTGAAAATTTGAGTGTATATCTCTTACGAATTAATCAGTAATTTTTTTAGTAAGAACATAAAATATATTACATGATATGTTTATTACTATTCATACCTTGTAATTCAACATCTAGGTTATAATGATCATATTTAAATAATAATATTTAATGGTACATTTAAGCTCACTATTGTGTGTTGTATATGCTATCGAACACAATATTATTTTAAAAACATTGGGATAATACACTAAAATCAAAAGATAAGTATAATTTTTATGTGATTTTATTATAATATAATAATCCAAGAAGAATAATGGTATTATTTAGTTGTTATTAAAGAGGTAAATCATAATTCAAAAGTTATGTATGGAGAGATAAATGAATAATAATAATAAGTAAATTTTACTAATAGAGAAGAAATTATATATCCTCTTGGAAACATTCATAATTTTTTAATAATTTTTAAAACATAAATAGAATTTATGGGAAAAAATGTGTGATAGACTTAATTTGGAAGTTAATATGGATGATTTTGTAGGGAACCTAAAATTTTAAGGGCATATTTCAAAGTGATGTGGAGTGTCGTTTTATAAGTGAGGATTGAAATTTTTATAAATACTTATAAAATAATATAAAAAAAGTCACTTTTAAGTAAAGTGGATCCAAATTTGAAAAATAATGAAGTTAATAGTTCTATAAATAAATCATTATATTATTTAAAAATAATTTTTTATTATATTTGTGGTATTTATGACTTTATTCACCACCTTTACTCAATTTTAACTTTTATCAAGGTGACCATATTTTACGATGATAACTTATTTTTATACATAAAAATAAAATTTATCTTATTAATTAAGTTATAGAATGTGATTCCAAATATGAAATTTTTTTCATTTAATTCAATTTATACTTGTGATAAAAATTAATTTTAATATAATAACACATAACACAGAGAAGTTTTTTTTAAATATTATATTTTTAAGAATATAATGTATTTAGTCTTATTCCTATACAAAATAAATATCATTAAATAAATATTTTTTTACTATTTTATATATATTGAAAAAAAATTCACTAAACTAATTATTCAGTAATGATTACTTTTGTTTATTAATATAAAAATACATAATATATAGAAAAACTAAATCTATCCAAAAATATTACTTTCTAAAATAAAATGATATTAATATTTATTTTTAAAATTTATTTCATATTTCCCAAAAATTATTAAACATATATATATATTAAATAATAGCTTTTAAAATTAATTTAAAATAAAATTTTATAAAAAACCAAAAGAAAATAATGAAAACATATTTAAATTTTATTATATTAATAATTATAGGTTTATATAATCCTAACATTTACTTACAAAACCCCTTGACACCAACGTATAAAATCTAAGGGTAATATATTAGTCAGTGGAAACCATGGGTGGTTATTCATCTAGAAAATATCCTGTAGTGATATCTATAAGTTTGAACTTCTCTCCTAGATGATTTATGTCAAGCCACACCTATTGAATTTCAAATTGGTCTTAGTCTTGGAAAAACCCTAGTTAGGACAACTCATTTCCATGCTCGAACAAATGAGCCTCATATATAAGATTCATACTAATTACTACCATTTTTCTAATTTATTCATATAATTCATAAGGTGATTACATATATTTATACAAGAAAATTTAATGACCAAATAATAATTACAAAATTTAATACATAATATTGTATCTCAATAGTATATCCCTATTTTTTAGTTACGTGTTATGTGTGAAAAAACGCATCAATCAATTAAAATTTATTTAAAAATAAATATAATCTAAAATAATGGGTTGTTACATTATACCCCCTTAAAAATAATTTAACCTAAAAATTCATTTACTTATAGAAAAATATGTAAGGGTATTTTTGTTAAATTACATCATCATGTTCCCACATAGATACATTAAACTATTGGTTTCACCATAGTTTTTGACCAGGTGGGTTGTCTAATTCTAATGTAATTAATCTCTTCGATATAATATCCCTCTTTTTTGTTCCTCATAAGAGATATCATGTTCCAATTTCATAGTATCCATCTTCATTACATGCGATGGATTTGGTATGCAATTCCTCAAAAGCGATACGTGGAACACATCATTTACCTGAGAGTGAGATAATTGGTGGATTCACTAAGTGATAAGATATATTCTCTATATCTTTAAGAATATAATATGGACTAATATATATAGGTCTTTACTTTACCTTCTTTTTTTAATATTATAACTTAATTTCAAGGCGATATTATAAGGAATACCTTATCACTGAGTTCATGTTCTAGATCTCATTGAGGATTATGAACATTGTTCTTTTATTAAATTTGTGGTTTTTTTATATGACTCAAAATGGTTTGAAATTTATTTATACATTAATAGAAAATATAAGGTCATATTAGCTTTCTCTCTCTGACATCATCTGAGTATATTAGAGTTATTCATCAATTCTCATATAGATACTCATATGTTTACATTTTAATAATGGATTTGCAATTACTATTAGATGAAAACTTGACAGGGGGTAATTATTAATCCCAACTTCCAAAAAAATTCATTGAGTGAGATCTTAACAAATCATCTAGTTCTTAAATAGTCCTTTCACTTTAAACACTAGTTTATGGATGGTAAGATGTGATAAATCTCATATTTATATACATTTTTCACAAAATAATTCCCCATATTTTTTTTCTAAACCTTGGATATAAATAATATACAATTGAATGTGGCACTCCATGAATCCTTACCACATCCTATATTTTTAATTTGAATTATTGATCATATGAGAAATACATGAATAGTTATGATGTGTGTTGAATTAATAAGTCTATCCACCACTACCGAGATGTATTTATTGAATTTTGATATCTTAAGAAGAACAATGAAAAAATACATGGTGATGTCCTCCTATTTTTGTATTAGTATTGACAATGGTTTCATCATCCCCATAGATATATTAAATTTAGCCTTTAATTATTATAATATTAAGTACTTGGTTATATACTCTGAAATATACCCATTCATGTTTCCCCCAGAAATAATACTTAAGAGAGAGATATATATATATATATATATATATTTATATATCCTGGTTGAATCGAAAAGGATGAGTTATATGACTTATATAAACACTCATTATATCATTCTGGTTTTGAATGGATGCATATTTTTTCCTAAATATTTTAACCCATTCATTGTCAAAGATAAACTCCAAAATAGTTTTTCATTATTCTATATCTCTATATCATCTCTCTAGGACTCCTTGATGATCATATATATAGATGGTTGAGAAATCATTTAGGAAAGATTATATTTAATATTTTATTATTTCCAAATCCATCCATTGATTATCCATAAAGGTTGGGCCTTATTTTTTCCTTATCAAGGATAGGGTAGCATGATCCTTACCAATTAGAGAATATGCCACATTGATTTCCTTCCCATTATAGTAATATATTAATCAATCATTTTATTTTATTAAATCTAACAATCTCTTTTGGGGAATGTTCAATTCCTTTTGTGAGAATATATACTTTAATATATATATATATATTTCAATATAGAGAAAATAATTTCAAATATTTATTATTAATATTAATGTAGAAAACTCTAAATCAAGTGTCAAATAATATTTAGCATGGTCCTATATTTGATGTGATGAATAATCTATTACGTTATCATTTCACATTATAAAATATAACAATACCATCCTTGAAGCATCAATATATATGAAAAAAACTTTTCTACAATAGGTTTATGTTACTACCGGTGTAGTGAATAACACCTTATTTAGTTTCATAAATATATATTAACATTATTATATCATAATGAACTTTACACCCTTCTTTGTTAACTTAATTAGAGTATTTAAGAAGTGTGATAAATTTCTCATAGAGAATTAGTAGTATATAGGTAAAAAATAAAACTATGGGCCTCAATCATAGTAGTTGGTATATGTCATTATTCAATAACCAATTCCTTTTAAAGATCTACATATATACCCTTTCATATGGTTACCTAAACTAATAATGACAATTATTATTGGAAAATACACACTTCCTAAACATGGATGATAATTTATCCTATCATAAGGTCATTAACACAATCATCTAATTATATTTATGTTATTTCGTACTCTTAAAATATATGTCACCAATAAATACCCTTATATCTTCTTTAATGTTATCATTAAAGACTCTACTCATAAGATCCATGAAGACATTATGGGTATTTATATGTCCAAAAGAATCACTTTGAATTCATAGTGTCTATATCATGTGAGGAATGTTTTACTGGGTATATTCTCCCTCTATAACCTTAATTCATGGTATCAAGAGAGAAAATAAACTATCAGAAAGTATTGATCACCACTAATTTGATCAAATAGATTATCAGTACGTGGTAAATGCTACATATTCTTGATCATTATATGTTTATTTTTGTGATAATAAATTCCATGATGCATTAATCCATCTTTCTTATTGACAAAGAGGACTAGTTCAACCCATAGTAATTCACATGAGGTTATTTTACTCTTTTACATATTCTTCTAATGTTTATGATAGTATTATATTAATTTAATGGGGCCATTCTATAATGAATTTATGATATAATCATGAATCTTGGTATAAGATTAATTGAAAACTCAAAATCATTTTATGGGGGAAGACTAGACAGTTTATTAAGGAATATATCAACACATTTATTTTTAATTGGAATGTCACTAATGATGAGCTCCTACCTAATCATTTTAGTAATGTATCATTCATTATAGGCTTTCAAGACCCATATTAATGAAATTCTTTCAAAAGGGAATTCATTTTCATACTTGGAATAATATTTTATAATGGTATGATTTGGGATATGAAATGATATTTTCTTCCAATCAAAATTTATATAAGATCTATTTAGAAATATATAATCCATGTCCATAGCACATCAAATACTCTAGAGGGAAAACATACTATATTTATAGGAAATATTAACAAAAAATATTGATTTGAGATGAGATCTATATCTATTATATTTAATAATCACACCAATAAGCATTTTCTTCAATAATTAAATATCCAATGTTTGTGGTGGTGAATTTACATTCATAGAAAACGTTTCTGATAGAATGGATGAAAATAACTAGAATCAAATAATATATTTATATATCAAAATTAAAGTATAAATTTAATTTTAACCACTTAATTATTATGGTGTAATTAAAAAGTAGTGTATATATAGGATCATTCATTTTCTCTTGGTTTTATATGTTACTAATTCCCATTTTCCCAATTATTTCTTGGATTAAGGAATTTATTTTCATTATTTTTAAGATCCTTTCATTTTAAACATTGATGCATTGGGGATAAGTGTATTAGTTTCTACCTTCGTATCCTTGTATTTACGGAATAACCTATCCATAATTATTTAAAAATCATAACCTTGATGGACAACCCTTCCCCACATGAATCACATTACAATACCTTTCATGAAATTTTACTTACTACTTCCACCAAATTTTTTGGAAATAAGGTTGTTGAATTTTTTTTCCCAAAGATTTTTTTAATTTTAGTTTCAATAAAACCCAATTTTTTCTATAAAAAATATATAAATAAAAATGATAGTATTCAGTTTATATTTCCACCATATATTTACAATGTAAAATTTATTTATATATACCAAATCCCTGTATAACTAATTATTTTTAATGAATTAAGTTTATGATAGTAAAGAAATGGTTGATTTTGTTTTTAGGATCAATAATAAAACTAAATAAATACCTTGTGAGACTCTTCAATTACACATCATAAGTACCCATAGATTCATTATCCTTTATCCATGTTTCAGAATTATCCCTCCATTTCTATGTGAAGATTTCATGGAAAATATTTTGCGAGGAATATTTTTTAAACTCCTCCCATTATATAAGGCCTACTTATATGTTTTTAGAAAAATTATTAATGGGATTCCACCATTGTCCATATTATCTTTCCAAATGATTAATTTATAAGAAAATATTTTCATGTCCAATCCATTATAGAATGGAAAATTTATTTTCTATTATTTTGATCACCTGATAATAAATTAATTGATAGGGAGACCCATTAAAGAAGGACATATTTTTTCATAAGAATGAATAAATTTCATATCTATCCCTCCATATTATGTTTATGAGGTTGACATGATTTATGTTATTGTTCATAACCTAAGAGATATTTCCGATAAAGGTCTAAACTCAATGTCACATACCATGAGGACATTGTCATTTACAAATACTGGTAACTAAATTACTTCTGGATCTATAAAATTACTAAAAAAAGGGTTAATATGAACAATAAAAAATAATTTATTATGAAAATTAGAATAAAAAACTGTAAGAATTCCATAATTCTAGATTATTATGACTTTCTATATGACACATCAAATTTATCCCATGACACCGTTAATTCAACATGGGTTGAGTTGTGTTTTATTTTCATATAATTTTTAACATAATCCCCAAAATTACTAAATCTTTCTCCAATACCAACTGAGATGACCAATGATAAGTATAAATATATTTTACTTTAGGTATATAGATTAACATTGCATCTCATTGTTGACTCACAAAATCATGATATCCAACATTTTACTATCTTTGGATATTAGTCATAGAAAAGACTTATTAGATAAAACTACATCAAAATCTTCCAAAAATATATCTATTCAATCAATTATTATAAAAAATTTATTCTATATAATACCCTAGTTAAAAAGGGAAACATAATAATTAGGGAACATTAATTATCCATAAGGGAAAACATTTCAACAAATTATAAATGGGTTAGATAATAAGCATGTAAGAAAACATGAATATAAGTGAAATATCAAAGTAAAAGGATAATTTAAAGATATATTTTTTCTATAATATATGATAAAAGAATATAAAACCTTAAAAAATCAAATATATACCATAGAATAATAATTTATAAACATAAGACAACAATCAAGGGCCATGGAACATATCATTGTCATGTAGTATAACATAGAAAATTAATATAATAATAAGCATATAAAACCTTAAAATTATTAACATATACAACCTAAATAATGTTTGAACATAAATTTATGAGCATAAACAACCACATTTAGACTCCTTGATATATATGTGAACAAAACTAACTGCACTCATGTCCACACCTAAATTTTTGAGAAAAGGTAACCACTCGCACACATAAAAGTATTATCTAATCTGATATAAATCTTTACCTATGGAATTGGAGGGATATAACAGAGCCACCTAACTCATAATGATATACTATACATATGTGTTACACATGAATTTAATCGTATAGCATATCATAAAAACCCTATGGAAATAAATTACGTTTTAACTCATTTCTAAACAGTATCACATAACATGAAATCAGGAGTAGATTGGTTGATACCAAAAATTCAATCTCCCATAAGCAGTAAAAAAGAATATATAGGACTAACATTAACATTTATCAATTATAGAGTGATCCTTTGGAGATAGAGAGAAAAATATAAGCGAAAACATAAAAAAGATTTTTAGAAATCATTTCTATAATTACTATAATAGTAAAATTTAGAAGTAACTTTTATAATCAATACTCCAAAATTTAAAATTATTAATTTATAAAACATCACATTAAAGTATACCCCATTAATATAAAATTAAAATTTATTTTTAACTAATAATTGTTTTTTTAGGATATAAATGTATCCATGTGAAAATAAATGTCTTTGTAACTTTTATGTAGTTTGAAGGAAAAACCTACATCAAAGAAAGAGTTGAGAAATTCCTTTTTCAAGGAGATAAAGAAAAATATAATGAACGAAAAGTATAATGAATATATTTATTTAATAATAATAAAATTAAACTATTATAGTAATAAATAATCTATAAATGGGAGAAATAGATTCATTATAATGGAAGAAAAATATTCTTAATATAATCATATTTTTATAGACAATGTAATTGAGAAAATAGAAATATTTTTATGTGAATATTAAATTTAAACAAATATTAAAATAAAATTAAATATATAGTATATAATTGCTATAATAAAATAAACATAGAAGTGCATCGTCACAGAAGAACATTTATGATATAATAGAAAGGAAATTGATTCGATAAAACCATTATTATAAATTCTTTCTTGGTTAGATACCCTCTAACTAACTATATAATGATAATATGATAATTAAAAATCTATTTCATATCCTTATTAATATTTATTACATTTTATATTAATCTTATATATTAATTTTTGATATAATTATTAAATAAAAAAGTTAATATTAGTTATCAATGTTAGTAGTTTTAACCATTATAGGTGTGTTTCAATATAATAGTATTGGTTATCATTCAAATTTCAATATTAAATCATATAAATAATAGTAAAATTACTATAATAGAATTTACATGATTATTTATTTAGTTCTATGTTAATTCTAGGATAGTTTTGGGTACATTTCTCTATGATAGAATCCAAAAACACTTGTTTATGTATTTTTTGTTAAAGAAAAGGTTATATATTAATAATGAGTTAAATATTAATATTACCATTACAAAAAAATTATTTAATTATTAATATCATATCATGAGATTAATTAATATTACATAACCATAAATGTTAAAACTATATAGAATCATAAATAATGGTGGTTAAATCGACCCAAACATGAACATGGTATAATAAATTGATGACTTTGATTATGAAGTGATATTATAATAATATCATCATCTGATAATCCTAATGATACTATTTATTTGTTTTTAAATATATAAATTATAATTTATAATTGGAGGATGTATAATATAATAAAAAAATAATCAATATGAATTTATTACTCACAAAAGATAAATCATATATCCTCTTGAAAATAATCTTAATATTAAAGGAAATTTAAAAATGTATAGGTAATAGAAGATACCCAATGTGGGATAATATTAATAGTTAAGTAAATATTTTATATTATAGAGGAGAATAATAATTTTAGGTTTTTGTTTGAATTGGTGGTGGAGGGGTCCTTTTATAAGTGAGAGGAGTGAAATTTCTATAAATACTCATGCCTTATTATAAAATAAAAAGTAATTTTCAAGGAAATTTGATACTAATTTTGAAAATAATGAACATAATATTTTATTTAAATAATTTAATCCTCCAATATTATAAAGATAATATTTTATGATGATTTATTTCTTCTCCTCTTAATTCAAAACATTTACCCTATTTTAGCCTTTACCACAATGACTGTCCTTAACTTGGATATATCATTTTTATGACTAAAATAAAAAGTCGTCACCTTAATTATTTTGTAAAATCTAATTAAAAATATGAAATCATTTTTATTATATTTAATATAAAGTGATAAAAGAAATTTTAATATAAAATTCATATCATGGGAAACCAATTTATAGAAAATAATGTATTTTTATGCATAAAATAAATTTATTCCTATTCCATTCTAATTAAATATCCTTAAACAAATGAATTTTTTTATTCTATTTATATTACTAATAAATTCAATTAAATTAATAAATAAATAGTTATAAAATTATTTTATTAACATAAATATATATAATATGTAGAAAATTAAAATTCTTTTAAAATATTTTCCTTTTAATATTAAATTATATTTTCCAAATTTTGTAAAACACCCCACTTATAGTGACATAGAGATGGTATTTATCTTATAGAATTTTCAAAATATAAAAGATATCACATTTCAAATGAAATAATAGTCTTATAGTACTTGGATATTAGATACATATATGACTATCACATTACATTTGAAAACATAAAACACAACATAATATTTGAGTGAGTATTTTATTATATATTCTAGAATACCCCTGAAATAATTCATAAATTCCATATTGGTATCCTAGGGAAAGGAAAAAATAATTAAGGGTGATCTCATATACTCAGTAAGGGGGAAATACAATATAATATATCATACGATAAATAAAGCATGTCTAATATGGAAGTGATAAACAATATCAATTTTTCCTTATAAATAAAATAATAGAAAATTAAAAAATAGATGTAAATAATAACAACTTATATAATAACATGTATTATAAAATATAGTATCATTATGATAAAATTCACAGTATCTAACAACAAAATCATTCCATCAAGGCCTATTTCCCTTAAATCATGAATAAATATGTATGGCATACACAAAATTCAGAAAATATTTTTTCTCATGAGACCTACCAATTCATTGAGGGGATATAATTTCCCCAATTACGTACTATGTGAAATTCATTCATCTTATGAAATAAATGAATAAAAATTCACTTTACTATTGATATTATAAAACTAACATAAAAAATGTTATTATTTACTCTAATCAAAAAGTTAAACAACATGATTATAAGTAAGTCATGTAAATAAGGTGGATGTTTTAATTTTATTATATCCCAATTAAATAATAAAAACAAGAAAACGATATAGATATAAATTAGATACCATTAAATGAACATTTGAGACATTCTTTGAAAACATGAGGTGAAATGTTTTTTAAAAACATTTTAAGTTAAGAAATCTAGAATACTAAAAAAATGGTTTTCATTGAAAATAAAAATTTAAACATTTAAGGTAATCTTAAAATTAAAAAAATCTTATGAAATTGGGAAAAATGTTTCATTCTACAAACATTAAAAAGATAATTCCTTTCACACATTTATAAATAGTCAAAAGTATCTCATTTAGAAAATAATTAAAAAATTCTATTTAAATATTTTTATATAATCTCAAATATAGATGAAAATAAATTTAAAAAAGTTTTATATCATTGTAAAATAATTATTTTTAACTTTATATAAAACATGGATATAGAGGAGAAATATTTCCAACCAACAGGAGAAATATGGATGATTTTTCATAAAAAAAATTTCTCAGTCATTTTAAGTAATAATGAGAGGAAAATTGAATGAAAAAAATTTACATCAATATAAAAACCTAGTATTATCAAATATATTAATTTTAAAATATAAATAAATAATAATTTCCATTAATGGAAATATAAATATAAACAATCTTCAATAAAAAATAATATTGTAAAATAAACCATTAACTTAGGCCTGACTTACATTGTAAGTTACATTAACATCTAGTATAATAAATTTTAATTTTTTTTAATTATATAATGTAATAATATTAAAACTTATCATATCATAATATTTTTATTGTAACATCTTTTCACCCATTTGTTAACAATTTTCGTTGAGTCAATAAGGTTTTCTTATGAATTTTCCATTCCTTCCTGTTTTGAAAATCACAAACACCTTATCTTAAAGAAAATTTCATTTACCCTATGTTTCACTTGATAAGGGAAATTTTCCTTTCACAAGGAATTATATCCTTACCATGATTTTCATTGGTCATTATTTTGTCTATGTGAAAAATTCGGTTTCATATCTAAAACCTTAGAATAATATAAAATATAGATATATAGAATTCATTTTTCAGGATCTAGATTCAGATTATGAATTCTCTTAATTTAGAATCCGAACTTTTCGTAGTTAAGAATTCGAGTTCTCTGGATTCATATTCCAAATAATCTAAATTCAAACACCAAACTATTCTAATTTTAGACTCCGAGTTCTCTGAATTCAGATTCTGAATTATTTAAATTGACACTCTAAACTTTTCTAAGTTCAGGTTCAAAATTCTTATGAATTCAAACCTAGAACACTGTAAGTTCAGACTCCGAATTATAATGAATTCAGACTCCAAACTTTTTATGTTTAGACTTTGAATTCGTATATATTCAGACTCCAAATTATTTTGAATTAAGACTTAGAATTCTACAAATTCAGACTCTGTAATTCCTTGAAATTCAGACTCTAGAATTTTATAGAATTTGGGTTCTGAATTCTTCTGAAGACAGAAACCGAATATCCTATGTATTATATACACCGAATGTATTTTTGGTTAGAATTTAATATTTTATTCCTTATATTATGAATATTTGATTTTCGTTATGTAAACATATTTTTTATTACTCTTATTTTGGTTATAAAATGATGTCAGGAATTCAGTTACTAAGTAATCATTGTTTGACATGTACACGTCCCTCCAAAATTCAAAGAAAAATATGTCCATTAGAGATAGGAACCGACTGGTGGAGATGTGAATATAAATATAAGCTCATTTGAAAGAGTTCACAACATTGATGAACTATTCTATGACTCTATAGATTACATTTTTTTCAATTGATTTTTAGAGAGAGACTCTCATGCTTAGTGCATACTAAGCATCTTGTTCAGAATTGCGTTGTGTGACTCCGAATGTTGATGAGTACATTTGAGGGATTCCGGGAATAGGAAGACAGAGGTGTTGACTACCTTAAAGTTTGATGACATCCTTGCTGAGGAAGGCAGAGGTTCCTACTACCTTGAAGTTGAGGGCTTATGGGGATAGCAATACAGACTCCGATTTTATTATCTAGGGCTTACCCTGGTGTGGTTATGATATAATTTCTTGAAATTATAAATCAAGGGACCTTTATCCAACATTTTTGGATACCCTTCTCTTTGGGTTCATATATTTACTACATGTTACTTGTTTGTTTCATGTTTTCTTCTTCATTTTGATTGTTGAGGAAAATATAACTATCTTATACTTTCTCATTCTTGTATACTCTGATTTAACAAGAATCTATATGCTTTAAGGTTGAATCATTATCTTTGTAAGCTTTTGTTAAGTTTCATTTTCAAAACCATCTTTCCCGAATCACATTCTTGGAATCATATTTCTGGAATCAAGCAAGTGTGTATAACTAGAAGGTTTGTGGATTACCTTATTTAACCTTGTTAAACATCACTATATAGAAAAGTTCCAAAGTATTTTTTAAAGTATACACATCAACCCCCACTTGTATATTTATAATCATTAGATACTACATACAATATGTACATTATCTTTTCCTTCCAACAATTGGTATCAAAGGAGGTCACTGAAATACTTATATTCACATATAAGTTTTCCTTGCTCATGTTTTTCAGTGTTGAACTTCATCCATGCTGATGAATATTTTTCTTGTTTAAAATTCTTTTATTACTGACATGTTTGTGTGGAAAGATATTGTGTTTAAGATGGAAGGAATTAATGTTGTTTCCATAGACAATATGAATCTAACTAGACCACCTATTTTTGATGGGAATGATTACGAATATTGGAGAGATCCATGAAGATGTTTATTATGAACACTGGAGTAGACAATTGTTTCCTGCTTACTAGTGGATATAAAATCCTTGACACGGAAGTTATTACTTTCACCATTCAAGAAAAGCATGAATATAAACAAAAGTATAAGGTATTCAATACATTTTTTTGTTCCATGAATAGAAATATATATAGCCAAATTTCATCTTGTGGGGCACAAAATTGTATTTGGAAGAAGCTTGTAGTTACACACTTCATAACTTCAAAAGTTATTGAAACTAGAAGAGCCATGATCAGAGATGAATATCATGGTTTTTTATTTCCTTATTGAGAACCCATATGTAAGGTACAATAGAGATTTATGACTATTATTAACAATTTACAATATATGGATGAGAAAGGAATAAATGATTAATGTATTGTGGACAAGATAATAGACATCATGCCAAATGAGTAGGAATCCAAGAGAACAACTATAGATTAAAATAAAGAGGTTACTCAGATTTCTCTTAATTAACATTTTTGGAAATCTTCTTCAACATGAGACTATAATGAATAGAGATACTGATAATGTTAAGAAGAAGAATGGGAATTTAAGTTTTTCTTTTACAACAACATCAAATCATATGAAATCTAAGACTCCTGAGAGAGTTATAAGATACAAATCCAAGAAATTTGTTAGACAATATGAATATAGTGGAAGGGAATCTTCAAAAATGAACTAGATAATCTTGCTCAGAGGATGACAATTATTGTTGGATAGAAGAACATTCAATGCAGATACAAGAATAAAGAAAGGAAATATAAAAAAATTCTGATGTTACTTATAATGAATGAAAAAGAGCTAGAAATGTAAGGCCAGATTATCCTATTCTTAAGAGAAAAGAATGAAAAGGAAAATCATTCTGAGAGGAATAGAAAAATGTAATATAATATAAAATTTAAGAATGTTTTGAAAGATAATGACACCGGGAGTGCCAGTGGTGATGACTCTTCTGATGAATCCTCAGATTACGAATCTTCTGGAAAGAAGATTCTTGGTCCAATACCTAGACTAACTATTGAAAATCATTGTTTAATGGAAAATATACACAATGCTGAATCTATGACCAATGTATCCTTGAATTATAATTATAGTGATAGTAAATATTTTGAATCTATACATAAACAATCATTTACTGATGAGGACAATATATTACCTACCTATAAAGAAGTATCTAGGTTTGTTAAGTTTCTTGAAAATGAAAATCCTTATGTTAACAAAAATCTTGATATGGAAAATTCTAGGATTTATATAATTAATAAGGAAATATCAGATCTTTCGAAGAATCTTAATAATAAAATACTTGATTTTGAAAGTATATAAAAAAACCTTGAGGATGTAAATTTCGAGAAGGATAAACTTTCTAATGATATAGAAAACGTAATTTATATGAAAAATGTTTTCGAGCCTAATTCTGGTATTAAAGCTAATGTTTTTGAATATATGAACATAGATATCAGACTAAAGTTAGAGATATTTTTTTTGAGGAAGTGTTTTTCAAACATTACCTTAGGTATGGAATATTTTGATAAAATGTAATCTCAAATTCAACCTCTAACAAATACTTATGGATTTGGTTATACTAGTTGTAAACTTATTTTCCGTAAAAATTATTTTGTTCTTCAAAGTGATACATTATACAGTAAGTGTTAGTGTGGTGGGAATTGGGAAAAAAATTGTTCCTTAATCAAAACTCAGTCTTTAGGTTTTCATAAAGATTAATTTTCAAAACAAACGTGGATTCCTAAAATTTTTCTTTCAGAAATTTCCAGATCCAAGATAGTTTGGGTTTCAAAAGTCTAACTCTCTTATTTTTAGGAAAATAAATATAGTACAAATAGAAATATGTGGTACATGGATAGTGGAAGTTCCCAGCACATGACTAGTAACAAAAAATTCTTTTAAATGATTAACAATATAAAAGGAGGAAAATTATCCATTGGAGATAATGCTAAGGGAGAAATTATTGGTATAGGTAACATCATTATTCTTGAAACAACATGGACTTCAAATCTATTATTTGTTAAGGGTCATAAGCACAACCTCATTAGCATAAGTGAATTACGTTATGAAGGTCACCTTGTGAATTTTAGGAATGAAAATTTCTTAGTACACAATTCCTAGGAAGAGTTTATTATTTCTACCAATAGGCAAGAGAATGTATACACACAAAAAATAGAAGATTTTAGGGGCCAATACCTACCTTGCATTAGTGAAATGGAAGACCATTCTTGGTTGTGGAATAGAAGGTTAAGACACTGTAATCATAGTAACCTATTCAATCTCTCTAAGAAAATACTATTCAAGGATCTATCAGAGCTTAGATTTGATTCTTTAAAAGTATGTGATCCTAGTCAACATGGAAAGAAATATAAATCATGTTTTAAATCAATTGGTGAAGTCTCAACCACTGATGCATTACAGTTAGTGCATATGGATCTTTTTGGTCCAGCACAAACTGGAAGCATTGGAGGAAAATATTTTGTATTTGTCTTAGTAGTTGATTACACTAGATATACATGGGACAATTTTCTAGCAAAGAAATCTGATGTTTTTTTCTTATTTCAAAAGTTTTAGAGCCCATGTTAAAAACGAGAAAAGCCGTCCTTTGAAAACTATTCATAGTGATCATGGAGGAGAATTTCAAAATTCTTATTTTGATACTTTTTGTTGTAGAAAATGCACTCTTCATAACTTCTCAGCACCCAGAACACCTCCAAAAAATGGTGTTGTTGAAAGAAGAAATAGAATTCTTCAAGAAATGACTTGAACCATGTTGAGTGAGTATTCAGTAGCTAATCATTTTTGGGATGAAGCTGTAAGTACTACTTGTTATACTATAAATCATGTATTGATTATACCTTTTCTTAATAAAACTTCTTAGGAGTTATGGAATGGTATAAAACATCATCTTTCATACTTCAAGGTATTTGGTTGCAAGGTATTAATTCTGAATACTAAAGATAATATACAAAACTTTGCACCAAAATCTGATGAAGGAATTTTGTTAGGCTACTCCACAACTTCTAAGGCTTATAGAGTTTTCAATAAAAACACATATACTGTTGAAGAAACAGTACATGTCAAATTTGATGAAACTGATCCCTTTGTTTTTAATAAACCCCAAACTACATCTTTAGATGTGTTTTAAAAAACATTTTATCAACCTTTGTTAAAAGATAAATCTTATAAGGAAAATGTCCAAAAAAATTTTTCTAATGCATTTACCCCAGAATACTTCTTACCTTATGTTGATGAATGGGTTTTACAAAACCCAAATCAGTTGTTTCTAAATAATCATCTTCATGATAGTATTATTGGTGATATTAATAAACCTATTAGGAATAGAAGTTCCTTTAGAAATTAAGTAGAACATATAACATTCCTTTCCCAATTAGAACAAAAAAGAACTAATGACGATTTAGGTGATGATGATTGGATAAAAGTTATGCAAGATGAGATAAATGAATTTGATAGGAATAAAGTCTAGACCTTGGTTTAAATACCTATGGAAACTTCAGTTATTGGAGTGAAATGGGTCCTCAAAAATAAATGTGATGAAAATGGAATCATAGCAAGAAATAAAGCTAGACTTGTTTCTAAAGGAAATAATCAACAATAAGGAATTGATTATGAAAAAACCTATTCTCTTGTAGCTAGACTTGAATCTATTCGTATTCGACATGCCTTTACAGGATTCCTCAATTTTAAACTATTTCAAATGGATGTGAAATGTTCTTTTCTAAATGGTTATGTGCAAGAGGAAGTTTATGTTGAACAACCTTCTGGTTTTGAAGATATAAAAAATCTTGATCATGTTTTAAAACATTCCAAAGCCTTTATGGACTTAAGAAAGCCCCTTGAGCTTGGTATGACAGACTTAAAAGATTTTTTTTCAAAATAATTACATTAAGGGAAATGCAGATCCAACCCTTTTTATAAAAATGTGTAAGAAAATTGTTTTAATTTTTCAAATTTATGTTGATGATATTAAATTTGGTTCAAATCAGTAATCATTAACTGATTCTTTTGCGGATCCAATGAAATATGAGTTTAAAATGAGTATGATGGGTGAGTTAACATTTTTATTTGGTTTTCAAATTTTACAAAAACTAGAAGGAACCTAAATATCCCAATATTAGTATATTAAAGATCTTATTAAAAAGTATGGATATGAAAACACTAAGTGTATAAGTACTCCCATATGTACCTCAAATTTACTTTATCATGATGATGTTGGGAACCAGTAGATAAAAAATATTTTAGAGGTATAATATGAAGTCTACATTCATGATAGCTAGTCGTCCAGACGTAATGTATTCAGTATGATTATGTACAATATATCAATACAACCCTATGGAATCTCATTTAAAGGCAGTGAAAAGAATTTTTCGCTACTTAAAGGGATCCATGGTTCTTGAACTATCTTATACTTCTATAAATGATTTTATTTTGAAAAGTTTTTCAGATACCGACTTTAGTGGATGTAGAATTGATAGAAAAATTACATCTAAAATGTATCATTTTTTAAGAGATTCCATAGTTTCTTGGTCATGAAAAAAACTACACTCAGTAGTACTTTCCACTACTGAATCTGAATATGTAGCAGTTGGATGTTGTTGTGCTCAAGTGTTGTGGATAGAACACACACTCACAATCTATAGTATTAGTTTTACAAAATTTTTTGTGTGTGTGATAATACTATCCCCATTTCCCTAAGTAAAAACCATTCACATGAATCTCATGAAAGACACATAGAAATTAGGCATCACTTTCTTAGGGATCACACACAAAAAGAAGATATCATTCTTCAATTTATCAAAACACAAGATCAACTTGCTGTTATTTTCACAAAATCTTTACCCTCTGATCGATTTGAATACATTAAACCGAAGTATGGAATGATAACCATAAGGTAATAATCCTTGTTAACTTCTTGTTGAAACCTATCTCCTCACAATAACAATCTCCTTTTCATAGAGGGAGTACAATTTCTTATTATTTAGTTGAAAAGTTTTCGTAATGAAATTTTTTGTAGTCAGGTTTTCTAAATTTTCTTATTGAAGATTTTCTAAATTTTCATAATAAAATTTTCTAAATTTTTGTAATGAAGATTTTCAAAATTTTCGTAAAAAATATTTTCTAAATTTTCAAAATGATGATTTGCTAAATATTTATAATGAAGATTTTCTAAATTTTCTTAATGAAGATTTTCTAAATTTTTGTAAAGAAGAATTTCTATATTTTTGTAATAAAAATTTTATAAGATATCAAATATTGATTTTCTAAATTTTCACAATGATGATTTTCTAAAATTTATTGATGAATATTTTCTAAATTTTTGTAATGAATATTTTCTAAATTTTCCTAATGAAGAATTTATAATTTTTCATAATGAATATTTTTTAAATTTTCATTATGAATATTTTTTAAATTTTCGTAATGATGATTTTCTAAATTTTAGAAATAATGATTTTCCAAATTTTTATAATGATTATTTTCTAAAATATCATAGTCATTTTTTCAAAAAAAAAATTCGTAATCAAATTGTTGGAATCTAATGTTATTCAAGGAGAATTCTCCTCAATACGAATAATCTTCCTAGAAATCCAAAAGTTATGTTTTATTTTCTGTAGTTTTCGTAATCATCTTTTACTTGTGGGTATTTTCATTTGTTTTTAAAAATTTTCAGATTTTCATTTCCATAAATATGATTGTTTTTATTAAAAACCTCAAAAGATCGGATCCTACCAAGATTTCCTTATGGCTATTATTTTAGTCGTCAAATATCATCAAAAGGTTTCTCAACCGTTGGATTGAGAATGGATGCGGAACCGTTGCTTAAATCACCTATATAAAGGACCCCTGATGGTTTCCCCACATCAAAACTAAATCCCTCGCGTGCTGCAGCTCTGTCCTCCTACTTAAGCTCATTCTGAATTTTCATGATCCCTTCTCAACTCTGAATGTCTGTCTAAGTATCTTCCTAGAAAGTCATGTAAATGTTCAAGCCAATTTCAAAATAGTATATTTATAGGGAACGGTTGGTACATCCAAATTTCATCACAAATTGTGATTCTATAATCTCAAAGAACATCAATCTGAATGGATGGGAGAGATTTTCAGTATCGAAACCAAGAGCTCATGATCTTGTGTATCCGGACATTTTGGTTGAGTTCTATGAGTCTGCATGTTTTTTCAAGGAAGAAGAAAATGATAAGCACTCTTTCAAGAACTGTGGAATGTATTATGCTCTTTCTTATACCAAGGCAACCAATTTGGTTGATGGAACTTATGAGGGTGAGCCAGAGTTATACTCACATAAGTTTCCCGAATCTAAAAGAAGTTTTGATAAGGTAAAGGCTGTGGTTTTACTCAGATATTCTAATATAAAGACTTCAAATATTGTTCACTTATCCACAAATTATCTAATTCTTGAATTATGGGTTCAAGGATTCATTATTCCATGAAAAAGGGAAAAGGATGCTTTGAAGAAGAGTGAAATGTATATCCTGGTTATCTTGTTGAATCTAAGGATGATCAAACTGGTTAAGTATATTTTGATTACAATTGAGAATATTAAGAATGGAAATCTGAAGGATCATATTATCATGTATCCAACCATCCTCTCGAAGCGGATTGTCTGGTGTCTAGAATCATTCAAAATACATTTTAGTTCTAAGACATGAAATTGCATAGTCATTCTCGTAAGTGATGATAGTTTGAAGAGGATGAAAGTAGGATTTTCTAAAGAATTCGAAGAATTATTTGACTTTCCTAAAGAAGAGCTTGAATCCATATCGATGAAACAGGAGGTGGATGAACCTTCTAAAATGGGTGAAATGAAGAGGAATCTGAAAGAACTAGAAGAGAAATAAAAATCCCCAAAGTCTAAAGAAACCCAATCCGCCCCACCAAAGCATAAGAATAAAAAATAATATCCAGATGAGGTAGTAGCTAAATGGAGGGAAGAAAAAAATATCATGAAATTAGGGGAGCCTAAATTTGGATTGGATCTTGACGAACAAAAAGCTTTAAAATAAAATACTTCTAATGATCTTGAAAAGAAAGCAAAAGAAAAGAAACAAAAGAAGAAGTTAACTGAGGCTGAAATTGTTCAATAACTTCTAAAGTATGCTGAGAGAGCTTCCGAGAAAATTCCAGTACCAGAATCATTCATAATAGAATATTTACCAGAGACGCCAGGAAAGAAGTATGTGACTCCAGAAAAAGTCAAAGAAAAGGTTTTACAAGAGAAAGAAGAAGAAGAATAAGAGTGCAGTGGTGATACCGAATATCTCATTAAAAATGTAGATGATTTTCATGAGAAGAAGAGTCCATCTGAGAAGCATTCAATATGAAATTTTGAAGCTGAGTCTTCAAAGCATGTTACCCTTGGTAAAGATGAGAAAAGTGAAGATGACAAGGTTGAAGAAGAACTGAATAAGCTATCTGAAGAAGAAAGTTCTAATCATGATTTCATACATCCAGAGGATGCTGAAGCAAGTGATGATAAATAAAAGATAGATAAAGATAAAAGTTTCTTGGTGTATGAAATTGAACTTGAATCTATGGATGGGGAAGCCATTTCAAAAGTAGATAAGGGAAAACAGGTTGTAATTGATTCAACTACCATGGCAATGATAAAGAAGAAAGTTGTTTCTGGTTTATCAAAGAGGAAAATTTCTGATCTAGAGAAAGAAACATCACCAATAAATGTTTCTTATTCGGAATCATTAACCCTTGGACATGATTTCATAGTTCAGTCATTGATGAAACTTATTGGCACCATTCCGATTTTTACAATCATTGACTAAAGATGCCAGATGCTTCAACACACCCTAAACCAGAAATCGGATTCAGTATCCATGGTGATTGATAAGTGTGTCAAGGTTAAGGCTGATTTCAATAATTTTTTCATTAACAACGAATCCCTCAAAATATCAAACAAGAAGATGACCAGTTGTTCAAGGAAAACTATATAAGACATGATACATCTTGATGAGTTCCAAGAAAATGTCAAGAAGGTATTTGACACCGATAATAGTAAGATCAAGGATCTCTAAAGTATTTTTGAAGAAAAGATGACTCTGGAATAGAATTCTCAGATTCAAGAGGTAAAAGATCAGAATGAGATGTTGTATTCAATTGCCCAAATCTGGAAGCAATAAAGTGATCCCAAGATTGAGATTGAAGAGAAGATTGTAAAGTAAGAAGAATCCTTGAATGCTCAGGCTAAAATCCTTAAAGCATAGGAAAAAAAGATCATAGCCTTTGAGAAGAAATTATAGGATCCGGATCAGATTCTTAAGCAAGTATTAGAAGACCATAAGGAGCCCAATAAGCTGAAGACAATAGTGAAGAAGCGGATGCCCATGGAAAATGAAGTATAACCTTGTTTAAATCTGATCTTTTTTTTTGTATTTTCCTTCGTTGTGTAAAATATTTCCTGTCATAATGAAATTATTTGTTTTATTGTCTTTTGGATGTTTTGTACTGTTTTTTTAGGTTCTATAATATCTTTTTCATTCCCTGTACTCGTTTTTGAAAATCACAAAGGGGGAGAAAGGAAAAAACAATACTAAGTAAAGAAGAAATGTCCCTAAGTAAGGGAACATTTATCTAATGGGGAGTTCTTATCCAAGAAGATTTTCATATACAATTAAATGCTAAGTCTCATTCTGAAAATATATAATACTATGCTTAGTGTTCTAAATCCTAAGGGGGTGTTAGTAGTATTCATATTTTCACATGTCTTAAGGGAGATATGTTTTACTTTCAATATCCTGAAAAATATTTTCTAAGACATTATATTCTTTTCCATAAGGATGTTTGTGCTTTCCAAAAAGTTAGAGATTGTTGAGTCAATAAGGTTTCTTATGACTTTTCCATTCCAAATTTTTTTGAAAATAACAAACACATTATCTTAAGGAAAATTTCATTTACCATATGTTTCACCTGATAAGGGAATTTTTTATTTCCCAAGGAAATTTATCCTTACCATGATTTTCATTGTTCATTATTGTGTCAAAATGTAAAATTTGGTTTCATATCTAAAACCTCAGAATCATATAATACTTAGATATAGAGCATTCTGTTTTCAGTATAAGGATTCATATTTTGAATTCTCTAAATTCATACTCTTAACATTTCTAGGTTCATACATCATGTTCTCTGGATTCAGATTTTGAATTCTTTGAAATTAGACTCCAAACTTTTCAAAGTTCATACTCTATGTTCTTTGAATTCAGATTCTGAATTCTTTGAATTCTCTGAATTCAGACTCTGAACTTTTCTATGTTTAGGTTCTGAATTCTTATGAATTCAGATGCCAAACTATATATGTTTAGACTTTGAATTATAATTAATCAAGACTCCAAACCTTGTAAGTTCTGTCTCCGAATTCTTATGAATTCAGGCTCCGAATTATACTTAATTCAGACTCTGATTTTTTTTGAAATTCATACTTTGAAATTCTATAGAATTCAGGCTCCAAATTCATCTGAAGTCCAAATCTTAATATCCTATGTATGATAGACACTAAATGTTTATTTGGGTAGACTCCGAACGTTTATTCCTTACATACCGAATATTTTATTTTGGTTATTTAACCAAATGTTTTCTTACTTTTATTTTTGTTATAAAACGATTTCATGCATTAAGTTACTAACAAATTGTTTTTTGAGTGACACGTGTATAGGTCCCACTAAAATTCAAGGAAAAATATGACCATTGGAGGAGGGAGCTGACCGTTGGAGTTGTTCCTAGATATAGGAGCTCAATTGAAAGTGCTCACAACTTTGATGAACTGTTCTATGAGTCAAAATATTACATGCTTTTGAAGTGATTTCTAGAGAGGAACTCTCATGCTTAGTGCGTACCGAGCATCTTGTTAATAATTGATTCGTGAAACTCGGAATGCTTATGAGTACATTCGAGGGATTCCAGGGATAGTATGATAGAGGTTCCTACTACCTTCAAGTTCAAGGACTTCCTTGCTAAGGATGACAGAGGTACCGACTCCCTTGAAGTTAAGGGCTTGCGGGGATAGCAAGACAGACTCCGATTTTCGTATCGAAGGATTACCTTGGTGTGTATATGATAGACATTCTTGAATATATTAATCAGGGGACCTTTATCCAAGGTTGTTGGATACCCTTCTCTTTGGGTTAAAATATTTACTACTTGTTCCTTGTTTGATTCAAGTTTTCTACAGCATTTTGATTGTTGAGGAAACTATAACTATCTTATACATTCTCATACTAGTATACTATGATTTAGAAAGATTATATATGCTTTAAGGTAGAATATTTTTCTTTGTAAACATTAGTTATGTTTCATTTCTAGAACTATCTTTCCAGAATCACATTCTCAGAATCATATTTCCAGAATCAAGTAAGTGTGTAGAACTAGAGGATTTTTGAATTACATTGTTTAGCATTGTTAAACAAAACCATCTTTAAAAGTTCCGAATGAATTTTTTTAAAGTATTAAATTCACCCCCATATTTTAAATTGATCCTAATTAGATACTACATACAGTATCTAAATTATAATTTTGATCCAAATAATGTCATTATCATCATCATTTAGTGTGTTTGATTCTTTGTTTTCCATGTATGTTTCGACTCAGAAATTTCAATCCCTACATATAGATCTTTGTTACATCATATATATAATTTAAATCATGATATAAATATCATATATATTCACTATATTCATTTTTATAATCATCTATTAAAATAGGGCATGAAAAATGAATCACATCATTACGTTGAGGTTGAAGTCAACATGTATGCATGAGTGACATTATCAATTTTTAATAGGTGGAAGGGTATGAAGGTAAATGATTTTTTATTTCTATATAAAAATTATTCTTCCATAAATATATATATTCACTAGTACCATATTTATAAGGATCCATATTAACTGTTTTGTGAAAAACAAATTACAACGCTACATGGTGATAGTATGCCTTCCGTACAAACGATCAATATTTTTATTTTACATAAGATAGAAAGAAGGTGGAAATGGATGTCACATATAAATAATAACATATATATGTATATTGAAGATACTTGCTTATTTATGTTAGTATGGATATAATAAATTTATAAGAACTATAAGAATAAATAATATTTTAAATAGTCAGTAAAGATGATTACCTCTTATTTGATAGACCTCCGTTGGCTTAGAACTTAAGCCTTCAGGGGATAGTAACAAGAGAAGAAAAAAAGATCAAGAATTAAGGGAAGGAATATATCTATTATTTTATATTGGTACCTTCTTAGATATATTTATCAAACTCTATTAATAAGTATGGAGTGGAGGATTCCTTTTATAAGTGAGGGGAGGGAAGCACATGGAATTTCATAAAATATTCTAATAATATAAAGTAATTTTATTTTCTATGCAGAAAAAATGGATATAATGTTTAAGGTAAGATAATATTATTTCAATATATATTATATAAATAATATTGATACATTTTTATATAAATGTTTTACTCTAATATCTTAGTTTAATACCCAGATAAATCTATTTTAGCCCTAATTGTGGATTTTTTTTTTCAATTTTTACTATTCATTATGAACAAATAAAGGTAAAATTATTACCTAAGAATAATTAACATGATTCAGAAAATGGAATACAATTTATAAGATTCAATTTTTATATGTGCAAAAAATTAATTTTAATATAAGTTCGTAAAACACAATAAAACACATTTTAATAATTTTTGTTGTATTAAGTATCAAAATTATTTTACACTAAAAGAAAGTGTAATGTTGATTACTAAAGTGAATAAGAATTTATATATCATTAAGAAGTTATATTTGAATAAATAGTGGTATTTTTTAATTTTATTTCTTAATAAATTATCCTATATAACTTGTAAATGTTTCGATCTTATCTACTTTAAAACTCAACCACACATGTATCCAAGAAATATATACATAATAGAAGGAAATTTTTATTACAAGGTTTGGTCCTAATGTGGGTACCTTGATCTTTTAATGTAAAATCCCATAAATCCTAGGATATCTTCTATATATTAAAGTCAATTCAAATGAACCACATCCCATAATGCTACATTTTCCCCGATAAAATTTTTTTCTAGTTCTTACAAGTTATAATGTTTTATTTTCCATTAATAAAAATGAAATATTAAAATTTTGAATGATTATCATAGTAAAACTTGGTTAATTTCTATATAACACCACTCATACCATTCAATCTATTTTTATTATACCTCATTTCAGTATGAATCGTTCTAGTATCATTTTTTTAATGACGCATTACCTTATGAACTTGTGTTTGGAAGTTATTTTTTTGTGATTATTCATCAAATACACTTCCTTCAAATCTCAAAAGAAATTCCTTGGAACTTATTGGTTATGTATTTTAATCCATTTTAATTTCATGTGGATCTCTAAAAAGATAAAAAATTTCTATCACAACAAAAAAATATCACAATGTATATTTACCCCTTTATATACTTCCACATCCTCCGAAAATCAAGTAAGAAGAAAATGATATAATTTTTAATTTCCAACTCAACTATTTTTTTTAAAACCATCAAATCCATTAAAAATTCAGATTAAAAAATATTCCTAAGATCTTTCCCAAATCATTGTTTTAATGAACTTTTCCAAAATTACTAAAAAATTAGCTAGATTTATGGTCATTCAATGTACATATCATCATATATAAAATGTTTATATTGAGTAATCCTGATGGAAAATCCATCCTATATTCGTGATTTCCATCATATGGTGTTATTCATAAGAACCCATATATTATGGAGGCTCATAAAAGTCCATCCGATATTTTCATAGATTTCCTCCATCTAATGAAGTTCACATTTCTCTATATGATGACATTGAAATTATGTATTTGATGACATCACATTTAATTCTCTAATAAAATCAAAATTCTTTATCCAAGAGAACATTGTTTTTATATTTTACAAGTACTCATCTATGTGATTATAACTTAGAAGTATGTTTGGTCATACATTTAAAACTATTCATCAAATAGAAATTGTTATATCTATCTAGTAGAAATTCATAATGTTTTCTTGTTAAAAATTTATTTCCCAATCTATTACAATCATAATATTTCTTATTCATTATTTCCTCAATCCAATAATCTTTATTTCTTAAACTCAATCTGGTGATATCCACAACATTTAACTATATATAGTGTTACATTTGCTAGTGAACTAACAAACTCTTCTTATTATAGAGTTAATAAGTCTCTATCAAATCACCTTTTATCCAATAAAAATCGCTGAAATCCTTTATTATACAACAGTAACTACATAAATTCATAAATTGAAACATTTTATAATTTAAAACTTCAAGAATTTATAACTTCAAGAATTTATAACTTCAACTTTGTACAAACTATAACTACTTAGAACGTTCATGAGTGAAATAATCATGAACCATGAGACATTATATTACTATAATTTTATAAACATTGAGTATCCATAATGTATTTTAAAAATATGGATGATAATTATTTGAAACTTCTTCCAAGAATAAAAAAATTACTTTCACTTAAAACACAAAAACATGCATAGAAAAAATGTTGACAAAAAATACATTAGTCATTATAAAATCAGACCAAATGACTTTTCAATCTCCCCCTGTTGAATTCTTTAAAATCATTATCAAAAAAATATTTTACCATATTTCATCAACCATAACCTTTATATTACTGATTTTTCTAACATTACAATAAAACATTAACTAATTTTTTTGCAGGAATTATATCCCTTGGTGAGAAGAAATTGTGGATATGATATTGATAAACAAACATATTTTTTTTAAATGTATTCATACCCACAATTAAAATAAATTTTATGTTTATTATATTGTTGAACTCCCCCTTAATTATCTTAATACTCATAAATTTAACTTCTGATCCTTTTACTCCCTTTTCTATGCTAAAAACAGCTTTAGACTCATTTAGATAATGTATTGAGTTGTACTTATTATTCCACATTTAAAATAGAATCAAACGAATCAAAGGGTTAAGAATAATATTCTTTAAATCAGTGGTGGAGTAAAAACATGTTGTTTAAATGAAAATTCCTCAAAAATTTCCTTTGGAATAGATTTTTAGAAAACAATAACATTTTTATCTTTTTTGAAATATACTCATGAATTATATCTCAATTATAAAATTTATCCTTGATGAAATGTTATTTAAAAACAATGTTTTTATATATGTAATGTTAAAAGTTAATTTATATAGAGATAAATCATACAAGGATTGTGAAAAATAAAATTTATTGGTTTTATATCGTTCAACATAAAATCTTCTATTTGCTCCTTCATCCAAATCATTTTCATGCATTTTTAGGGGGAAGCAAAATATTTTTATTTCACATTACTAAAAATAATATAACTATTTTTATTACTATTTAAAACTATAAAACTTTATCCAAATATGAAAATCCCTCCAAATATTTATTTTATATCACTTGAATATACATCCCAATCAATATTAGTGAATAAAATTAAAATATTTACTCTTTCAATAAATTAGACAATAGATTGATTTTTCTTTCACAAACGTGAGTACTATTATTTCTACCAAAATTTTGGCTTCATTTAAATCACCTAGATATATTTCACAAAAAAAATTTCAATGTATGAAATTAATGATCTTGAATTAGTTGGATGTAGTATATTTCCAATCATTTTTGTAAATACTTCTTATTTAATATTTGTTCAAATTTACATTTAGTCGTCTTTATAAAAACCAAATAGGTGTATAAAATTATATCAAATCAACAATGAAAATTTTTTGTAATAACATCATGTAATACTTTTACCATGATAGGAATAATTCTATTTCATTATATTGGACTTTTAATCCCAAAAATATGTTCAATTGTACGAAAATTGACATATCAAAGTAAATTTTGATTTGTTTATAAAAATTTTGACAATAATTATCCCTATCACCAGAAAATATTTTACAATTAACATAAACAATGAATAATATATTACATTTACTCAACTATTTCACATTCATGTTTATAAAAAAATTTTCATTTATATGATTTCTATTGATTCAAAAAATTGATAAGTTTTGAATACCAAGTCCAAGGGGCCTACTTAAATTCTTATATGAATTTATTTAGAATACAAACAATGGCACCATAATTATCAATTAAGAACCCATTAGTTTTATCAATATAAACTTATTCCTAAATTTCATCATTCAATAATTACAAATTGATATACATTTGATTTACGTTATATTTTTAATTAGCAATAACATCAAAAAACATTCTCATAGTATCATGTACTGTAATAAGGGAAAATGCTTCATCAAAATGAACAAATACCACTTGTGAATAGGCATATAAAAATGGATACCCATTATTTCTATAAAAATATACCTTTTCATTTACTTTATTAATGGACATTAATTTTATTCTGATAATTTTTTTTCCTTTTAGTCAAGGAACAACATCTGGGGTTTTACTCTTCTCAATTTGATCCAACTCGTCAATCAACTCATTTAACCATTCATTATGACCAACTTTACTTGGGAATTATTTTGGTTCCACATATGAGAAAAATGGTTTTTGATTCTGTAATATTATTTTTTATGGTTTTAACTAGACAATATTGATCTTCAATAACTTTATAACTGCAACCCTAGCAATTGAGAGCAGATTCCTTACTTTATGACATTAACATAGACACAACAGGTTAAATACAAAAAGATAGATTATATTTGTAATATTTGAGAACTAGATAAATACTTGGTGACCATTTTATATTAGGAAAATAAAATAAATCATAATATGCCAGAATATAAAATAACAATCATCTATGAAACTCATTCTAAGAATACATATTCATATCCTAGGGAAAATAAAGAAAATAAGGGTGAGCTTAAAATCATAGTATGTGTTAAGTACAATAGATCCTATCATGAATCAATCTACATCACAAGGTAAATAATTATACACACATGAAATTTAAATAACTTGACTGCATTAATAGTTAAGGGATAATCAATATAAAATTGTAAACAACTAAAAACACATTCCATTTAATGAAAAACTAATAATAAAATTCATCTAGAGATAACTCAATATAAATAATATTCTATATAGTAATAGATTAATAATAAAATAATTCAATGACTAATTATTAGATTTCATGTTTCTCAAGAACATGACTTATTTACTAACAAGATCTATCCACAAGTTTGTTTGAAACATACTTGGTAAAGACCTATCTAACTTGGACAATTGATTAATCTAATGTGACTATAAATGAATTAAAGGGAATACATTTACTAGTCCCCACCCCATGTATTTCATGTTCAATGAATTCACATATATCAAATAATTAATTTAACTCACAAACAATGTTCCTTATCAAATATCTGTATTAATTAAATGATACAGATTTATCTATATTTCCCCAGTTAATCAAATAATATTCAATGTAAACACCATATGTAAAAAAGTATATATTTTAATTAGTAATCATATCTATTACACACAAATATGGATATTAAATATAACTTAATTCCAAATTAAGTGATATTACAATATAGTGATTGTTTCAAGAGAATGTTAACAATCACAAAAGTAAAAAATATTGCAAAATAAATTTCCCAACTTTGTAATTTTTATGTCAAACACCTTATATGAGATAGTTCAAATTGAAAATCAAAATAACATAAATAATTAATTATAAATGACATTAAATTTATAAGGGTCAATATATAAAAAATATAACGGTTAAGTGGTTCATAGAACAAATATGTCTCAATGGAGTGAAAATTGAGATGAAATCCCTTGCTTCACATTTCCTTTTGGTTGAGCGTGATTTAACCCATTGTATAGTGGTTTGAAGCCTGTAACTAAGTTAAAATAGATCCATATTAATATTTATAATATCATATATGATTCATTTATAATATCTAATAAATCATTCCATAATAATCATTCATAAATGTTGTTGTAGGTATTAATTTCCAAATTTTTTCATAGCTGTTATATCATTAATGATCCAATCATTGAACATATTATATAGTTTCATCATATAAAATTTGTAATAATGACATAATTATCATATTTTAAAGTTAATTATTCTTTTAAAACCAATCATGATTTATGGATCTGAATAATAAAGTGCGTTACCATCATGGAGACAGTTGGTCTTACGTATGCATGAGTAATGTTTCCATTTCTCACCAATAATTATGGAAAGGAGGTAAGTAATATATTATCATTATATAATATTAATAATATAATTAATAATATATTATATACTTATATATTTCATCCATGTGGTATGGTGATTAGAAGAGATTTACATCGCTTCCTGGAGGCGATAGTCCACATGTACATGAACGATGTCATCATCTTTATGTGAGTGAAAAGGAAAGAAATAAAATGATATATATTATCTTCCTAGAATGAAAATTACATCATCAATATCATAATAATGTAATTTATATCAAATATAATCATTAATTTTGTCTTTATCGCCTTCCATGTGAAGAGTTAATGAAAGGAGAATCCCAATGCTTAAAGAGGCGGTAGTCTATTGTGCACTTGAGTGACGTTATCATATCTCCAATGGAGTGGAAGGTAAAAGGTGTAAATATGATATAATTACTATATATTTATAACTATGTTATAAATCTTATATAAAAAATTATATCCATTATCATACCCAACCTTGAGAGTAGGTAACGAGAAAACAAACTACACCGGTTTGTGAGACAGTATTCCACTGTACACCCGAACGATGATTTTTTAACCTATTTGATGGAAGTGTGTGAGGTTGTATGTATTAACATTAAAATAACAAAAATTATTTATATGTAATATATTGATGTTATTATATCATTATTTTTTAAATTAATTAATGGATATGGATATAGAATTAAAATAAATACACTTGTTGAAGAACATTACCTCTTCTTTAGGTATCCTACTTAAGTTTTCACCAATGCCTAAAAATGAATAATTTATTCCTAAATATGGATTATATGATGAGGGTAGGATATTTGGGTAGTGATTTTGGGTGGTATTTTATTTGAAAAAGTTGTTTTATTATTTGAATTAGAGATGATAGGGGTGGCCTTTTCTAAGTTGGACAGAGGGAACCCTTGCTATTTTTGAATAGAATTGAGTGATCCAACATAATTTATATTAATAAGGGGTCCAAAATATAAAATTATAAAACCATTATTGTTTCATGGTATTAATATTTTCAAACAATATTCTTCAAAATTTTTATAGGTAAATGTTACCCTTATCATCTTTGTTTAACCCCGAGTGAATCATTTTTTTCCTTAACCGCCATAATTAATTTTTAATAGTTTGAATTTTAATTTTAGTCCAAAAATTAATTATAATATATTATAAATTATAAATTATTGTGATTGATAATATTGAATCCATTTTCCATATTAATTCAAAATAACTTGGAAAATTTTATTTAAAATTAAGCAAACATATGGGTTAAGAAAGTGAGTTTTAATGTGAATAAATTAAAAAAATTAAAATGTTTTTATATCCGAATTCAACATGAAACTGATACAAGTAGATTAAATTAGATTAATGTAATTATAATTTAAATACATTTAATGTAAAAAAATTAAAAATATAATTTAATATTACAAATAATTTCAATGAAAAGTATTTTTTTGATTAAAATTAAGTATTTTCCCTATTTATTATAAATGAAAATTTTTAGAAATATTAAAAAATTCACCCTAAAGTTATTTTGGTATTCTGATTTCAAAAATTAATTTAATTTTGTAAAATAAATTTTATAAAATTTTATAAAATTTATTTCAAATTGAGTGTGAAAAGAGTAAATAAACATTGTTTTGTTCCAACATAGTTTCCATCATAAGAAATCAATGAAATTAAATTTATTAAAAAAGAAATATATTATAATGTCTTGGGGTGTAACATTATTCTCCCCTAAGAACATTTCTCCCTATTGTTTTTTTATATTACCTTATAAACAAAGTAGGGTTGTTTTTTTCTTCACAATATCCTCTAGTTCCAATGTTCCTTCCACTTTTTTGTGATATATCTAAAGCACCTTTAACAAAAAAGTCATCTGATTACTCAATACTTCCTTTATAGTATCATGTGTTTGGATGGGATCTTCATAGGAAGATATATTAGGTTTTAACTATATTTTATCATAATTTATAACATGTTTATAGTATTTTATTCACTTTCCTAACAAAGATATATGAAACAGATCTTATACATTTGAGAGAGTTGGAGGCATAGAGGAATGATAAAATAAAAATCCAATTCGTTCAAATATTTAAAATAGTTCGATGTACTTGAGGATCAATTTACCTTTTATACCAAACCAAAAAACAACCTTCCTTGGAGATACTTTCCAGAAAACATAATCTGCCACAAGTATTTCCAAATATTTCCTCCGATTAATTGTAAAATTATTGTTCCTACTTGGAGGTATATTAATGTGATCCTGAATAGCCTTTACCTTTATTATTTTCTCTACAAAAAGTTCTGGGCCTATAAATTTCTTTTAACCAAATTCATCACTAAAATATTGAGTATGAATTCTCATTCCATATTGTGCTTTATAAAGTTCCATTTTAATACTTTAATAGAAACTATTTTTATAGGAAAACTCTACAAAAGGTATATAATGATCCCACATACACTGAATTTCAAGTGTGAACACCCTCAACATTTCATCTATTGTTTGAATGTTTATTTTGAACTATCCATCCATTTGTGGATGGTAGGATGTTATCAAATGAAGATCATTATAAAAAGCATTCTAAATACTCTTCCATAATTTTGATGTAAAATGAGGATCTCAATTAGAAAAAATTGAATAGGTGTGCCATGATGTCTTAAAAATTCATTAATATAGATACTTTTTAGGTTATTAAGAGGTAAATATTCTTATATAGTATGTAAATGTGTAAAGTATGATAGGTGATCAATTATAACCCATATTGTATCATTTTTTCTAGGATACTTTGGTAGTTCCATGACAATGTCCATAGTAATATCATCTCATTTTTATAATGGAATAGGAAAAGGTTGCATTAATTCACTAGGATTATTACTCAAAACATTTATCTATTTACAAACTAAACATCTAAACACATAATCCACATTTTACCTCTTCATGTTATCCCTAAAAAATGTTACTTCATATCACTATACATATTTTTTCTACGAAGAGTAAAAAAATTTTATGCTTTGATTGTCATCCAACAATTCCAATTTTTGATCTGGCATAGATGGAACACCTAATGCATTTCAAAATTTCAGAACACCATGTTCACACATAACGTCTTATAATTTACCCGCATTCACAGCATTAATATTCTTCAAAAAGTACTCATAATCAGATTTAGATTTAAATGTCATCACTAATAATGATGAGTTTTCAAACATTTAAAAAATAATTGATTTCACCATCAGTATAAATTATCATATCCATATTTATTATTTCAATGAATATAATATCCCTCTCATTCCTCATTTGGGTCATAATTAAATTACCTTTCTTACTCAATTAATCATATACCTTATTTATTTTCCTTGCGTCATTGTGTATTATGAAATCATAATCCTTGAGTAGCTCAATCCATCAAATTTTTCTCATATTTATATATTTCTATGAAAATATATATTTTAGGATTTTATAATCTTTTAATTTCTAACACCCTTAACCATATATGTAATGTCTCGATATCTTCAATGCAGTGATTATAGTTTCCAACTAAAGATAAAGTGTTGGGTAGTTCTTTTCACAATTAATCAATTTCGTTAAAGCATATGATAGAAATTTATATTTTTTCATTAGTAAACAACCAATTCCCTAATTTAATACATTATTATATATCATAAAACCATCACTTCTAGATGGTAGAGTCAAAATTTGATCACTGAAAATTTTATTATTTTTTTCACCAAAAAAATATTGACATTATGTTTTCCAAACAAACATAACCTCTTTGCAGGTAAGATTTCTTAATGGGTTATCCAATTGAGTAAAATTATGAACAAATTGTTGAAAATATCCAACAAAACAAATGAAACTAAATAACTTAGTTATGTTCATAGTTATATGCCATTCTCTAGATACCATTCCCTTTGTAGGATCAATTGAGATTCTATATTTGTTGAAAATATCCAACAAAACATACTAAATTTACCATATAACTATTTCTTTATAAGAGTATCATGAATGGCCCTCAAGTGATTATCACTATCCTCATATATTTTATAATATATCAAAATATCATAAATGAACACCATAGGAAAATTTTGAAGATATTATTTGAATACTCTATTCATTAGATACATAATAATATAGAGTATATTCATCAATCCAAATGAAATTACAGTAACCTCATAATTTCAATACCTTGTTTTATGTCTATCTTCATAATTTACTCCTTCATTACTCTCAATTGGTGGTACCCAGAACAAAGAAAATTCTTTTAAAAGTATGTGGATCCATGAATTTGATCAAATTATTCATCAATACCAGGAATATGATACATATTCATTATCATAATCTCATTGATTTACCTATAATCAATTCATATCCACTTGAATACATATTAATTATTAATGAAGATAAAATGGGATCCACATGGTCAAAAACTAGGTAAAATAATTCCTTTATCACATAAAACCTCTAGTTGTTTATTCAATTACACAAATTCCATAGTTTCCATTATATAAGGAGTAATTTATATTGGTGTTGTATTTGAGATTAAATCAATGAAAACTAAACTTCATGCTCTAGGTTATGCCTGTGTAATTCCGTACGAAATACATCATTATATTCCTAAATAATATGCTCATAAAAAATATAAATATTATATTCTTCCTCACTTGATTTTTTTTGTTCTTAATCCCCAATAATCTCATATAGTATAGATATTGTGGGTGGGTCTAGATATAAACCATATAACATTGTTTCTACTCTAAAGACAAGGAATTCTTAATCTTCCTCACAAATCATAATTTCCTTCTTCTTGCTATAGATTTTTGAATAATATTTTGAATGTTAATTCATACTAAGGATGATATCTAAATCAAAAATATGTATTACATTAAGGTTAGAAATTAAAACACATTTTTGTTTCATAATAGGGACTTACCCACACATCCTTATTGAAATGCTACTTCCCTTCATAGATCTGATTGATTACTCACTTATTTAATTAAAGTGGAAATGAAAAATTTTCTTGGAAAAGTATGTAGATATGAAGGATTATAAAGATCTAGAATCCAATGATGAATTTTTTAAATTTTAATATAGTATTAATGTACCTTACACTGCATCATTGGGTACTTCCACCTTATCTTTAATGATCACAAAAGCTTAAACTTATCTCCTTTGAATCTTCTATGATAGATTTTATTGATTGTTAGGGAAATGTTTTGTGTAGTTCCCCATATCCCTATGGTTAAAACAAAAAATATAATTTTTCTAATTCATACCCTTTAATTCTTTGACATGATGACCCCTTTCCCCACACTAATTAAAGACACCCATCCCTTTTAGGAATTTAGTATATTAAATCTTTCCAAAGTTCTCACATGATTGATTTTTTTCATCTTACTATTTGATAGATTACCATTCTACTGGTGTTTATATAACCAATTATTTTTTTGATTCCATAGAAATATGTTGATTCTAATAAATTCCATCTCTATTTTGATGGAACATAAGAAAATATCCATGTATGATAATGAAATTTGTGAGATGAGTTCTCTTAGGGGACTTGGCTTAATACCTTTAAAACATTAATCAATCATGTACTCCATGTTGCATATGTAATCTGTATAAATCCATGATATCCAATTAAATGTGTAATCATAATCTGTGCCAATTTCTTCTTCATTTATCTTTAAGCTAAGAAGCTTTCTCTTCATATTAATTATTTTTTTAGGAAGGAAATATTTATCAAATATTGTCTCCTTATAATATTTCATTTTCATACTTTATAATTATTTTTTCTCCTTTTATTTATATACCAAGGACAAAAATTTATTAGAAAAAATTTTAAATTATTACACCAAAATTGCAACTTCTTCTTTTTCACTGCATCCCAAGGCCATATATATCTTTTCTATGGACATAATTAATTTCTCATCTATAATCAAATCAGTATTCTCAATAAATTATAGGGGATTACATCACATAAAATGAACTAGAATTTGAGTTTTTCTCTGTGTAATTTGTTTCTCCATTTGCGATATATTATTTTACATAACATGATTAAGATTCCTTAATTAACCCATAAATTTCTCTGTTCCAATACCATATGTATTGGTTCCCTCAGGATATAAATATCTAAACTACCCATGAGTTTTGATACCATACATTCTTCTTGGAGCCATTTCTATACAATGGAATATATTTGATTAGCACATAAAATTTGAAATTTTAAATACAAATGTACAATTCTAGATATGGTGTAAATCTTAATATATATTAAAATTTTATGCTTTTTTAATCTTATAATCCTAAACATTACATTCTTTGGGGATATGTTTACCTTCAAATCCTTCATAGTGGTCTGTAAATATAATGTGAATTGTGCTAACAAGATCCCCCAAGAGTTTCAAATGCGGTGTATAGTTAGGATAATTTTCGGTTAATAGTTAATGCTCAGGTCAAACATGAGACGATTTTTTTGATATATTTCCCATAGGCACCTTTATTCCAAAATCGCATCCACTTGTAGTATCTATATAGGGTTATATTTAGAGGAAGACACACATAACATATTCCTTACCAAAACATTAGTACATTATTCTATACTTATCCTCAAATTATATCAATAATAATGTTTCCTAAACTAGGTTTCCTTAAATCTAGTTCCCATGGTTTCTAATCAACTTCCTCTGATACCAACTGCAAAAACACTAACCCTAGTAGCCTGCATTTATTGGATTAAATTATAACATAAATATAGATAAAATAGGTTGAATCCATAAATATTGATTTTTTAGTTTTCTAGAACCATTTACACACCTGGTACCCATTTTACATTGGGAAGATAAAATATAACACAATACAGAATAACAGAAAATAAACTGCATCCTTGATACTCACTCCAAGAATTCCTCTTCATATCCTAGAGAAAAGAAAAAAATAAGGGTGAGATCAAATGATTTTCAAGGGTTTAGTACAAAATAATATATCACGAATCATTCTATATGGAAATGTAAATGACTAAAAAAATATTTCATTTAAATAACATGACTGCCTGAATAGATAAATAATAATCAGTATGGAATATTAAATAGATGAAAATATTTAATTTAATTAATAAATGATAATGAAATGTATCTATATATAATTTGATAGTGAAAATATCCTAGATAACAATTACTAAATATCGAATGACGTAAACTTTTAATTATTTTATATTATGTTTCCAAGGAACATGATACCTTTACTATCATGATTAGCCTAAATACTGTTTAAAACATACTAGGTAAAAACCAATCTGATTTGGTTAACTGATACATGTCATGAGACTACCAATTATTTAAGGGGATTATATTAATTGGTCCCCAACCCATGTATTTCATATAAAAAACATTCCTCATAAATTAAAAAATTGATATAATTCATAAACAGTGGGCCTAATAAAATATCCAAATTGAATAAAGGATACAAATTTATCAATATTTCTGTACAAAATCAAATAACATTCAAAGTTTAAACAATATATAAAAATGATATATTTTTTTAGAAAATAAACATATAAATTAAAAAATATTATGTATATTTAATATAAATTTAATTTTCAATGAAATTTTATTATAATAAATTGATTGTTTTATGAGAAAGTTTACAATCACAAATAAAATTGAGATTGAAAAATAAAATTTTCCACTTGGTAATTTTCATATCAGATACCCATGGATGAGATAATTCAAATTGAAAAATATAATACTTTGAATAATAATTTATTAAAGATATTAAAAATCAAAGGTTCAATATATACACCACATGAAGGTTAATTGGTGAATAATAACAAATAAGTCTTAATTAAATTATAATTAAGATAAAATCATTTACCTCACGCTTCATTTTGGATGGACAATATTTTCCCTCCTGTAATGTGGTTTTAAACATTTCATTTATTAACACCATAAGAAATTTAATATTTATAATATCTTATATGATCATTTAATAATATTTTATCACTTATTTGTTAATAAATGTTTATTATTTTTGTAGTTTTAGGTGTTAATTTCCTTGTTTTCTCATTTGTGTTTTGTTATTAAAGTTTTAGTTCTTCAAAAATTATAGATTTCAATCATCTAAAGAGTAAAAATAATTAATTATCATATTTATACATTAATTATACTTTTAAAACCAATCATTAATGATGGTTATGAAAAATGATGTATGTTACGATCATGTGGATGATTGGTTGTATGAATGAATGGGCAATATTTAAATTTCTCACAGATCATTTTAGAAAAGAGGTATGTTATATTTTAAATAACAATAATGATAATAATGTCATCAATAAAATATTATACACATATATATTTCATCCATGTGGTGTGGTGATGAAAAGAGAGTCACATCACTTCTTGAAGTTGGTTTTCCACACATACACGGATGATGTTATCATCATTACGGGAGTGAAAAAGAAAGAAATAAAATGATATATATTTTCTTTAAATAATGATAAATATTTCAATAATATAATATTTATGTAATTCATATCATAAATAATCATTAAATTTACCTTTATCATCTTCAATGTGAAGGTTCAGTGAAAGTCGAATCACATCACTTCATGAAGCGGTAGTCTGCCGTACACACGAGTGACATTATTGTATATCCTAGGGAATGGAAGGTAAAAATTATATATACGATATAATGAATATATAAATGTAAATATTTTATTAATATCATATATAAAATTGAGATCCATCACTATACTCAACCATGAGAGGTGGTAATGGAAAAAATAACGATATCGGTTAGCGAGGTGGTAGTCCACCGTACACACGAATGATGATTTCATAACCCATTTGATGGAAGTGTGTGAGGTTTCAAGAGATAAATTATATATAAATAAATTTAATTATATATAATATATTTATGTTATTATATCATCATTGTTTCAAAATAATTGAAGGATGTTGAGAAATAAATAAAATAAATATTCTCGTTGAAGAATATTACCCCTTCATTGGGTTTCCTATTTATGCTTGTTATAAATCCTTTGAAGGTTTGATTTATGCCCAAATGAAGGATTATAGGATAATGTTAGGAATATTTGGAAGTTATTTGGGTAATTATTTTTTGATTATAAGTAGAATTAATGTGTGAATAAGAGAGGAGAGGGGTATCCTTTTTTATGTGGTGGACATCACACACTTGGAATCTTTGAAAAGAATATACTTCAACCAACATTTTTTATATGGAAAACAGGTGAAAAATAGACAATTTTATAACCATATATGTGTAATGGCCTTAATATTTTCAAAAAATAGTTTTTGGACAATTTTTATGGTAAATTTAACCCTTATATTTTTAGCATTACCCTCGATAAATCCATCTTTACATTAACCATGGTAATTAATTTTTATGGTTTTCAATATACATTTTAGTGAAATTTTTTGTTAATTTTATTATAAATTATAATTTTTTGTGAATTAAAAAATTTAATTCATTTTTAGTAATTCAATTCACATAAGTGGGAAAATTTTATTTATAATTAATCATACATATGTTATGAGATAGAGGGTTTTTAAGGTGAAAAGGTTCAAAATATTGAAATGTTTTTCCATCCAAATTCAATATAATTTTTTAAAAAATAAACTATGGTGGATTATTTTATTTATTACTGATATAATTTTAATTTTAAAATATTTAAAAATATAATTTAACATTAAAAATTATTTAAACATAAATACATTTTAAAATTAAAATACAACAATTTTCACTTTTCATCAAAAAATGAATCTTCTTAGAAAAAACCCAAAAAATCACCATAAGTTAATTTTGGTATTATAATTTCAACTATTACACCTATTTTTTGAAATAAATTTTCTAAATGTGTTAAAAATTATGTTTAAATTCATGGTGAAATTCGTGACTAAATAATGTTTTGTTTAAACCTATTATGCATTGCAAGCTATTGATGAAATTAAATTTATTAAATGAGAAATATATTGTAATGAATTGGGGTATTACAAATGATATTTTTCGATTAAACCGATATTTTGAAAGTATTAAATTTTTTGGATTACCTATGGTCTTGCCTTCCTCACCACTGGACTAATAATTAACTTGTACATGATTTGGATTACAATCATAATAATTTTATTTAACTTCTTGAAAAGTCATTTTTATATCATCTGTTACACCCTCATCATCATATTCAATTAATTTTGTTAATGTGGAATTTTTTTCAATTAATTTCACATCAATATAACTAAAAAACAAAAATATCAATTTATTCCATCACATATAACTTTTTCTATCGGATGAATATACCATGAAAACACATTTTCCACTTTTTTTTATAAAAATTTCCTAAATCTAGTTTTTTTCTTGAGAAAGAAATGAATCCCCAAAATAGATAGGTATTTAACTGTAATAATTTTCGTATACCACATATCAAATGGTTATATTCCTGATTTTGGTGGAATAAAACTTATTTTTTGAATATATAAAAATGTACTTATAGATTCTCTTCCAAATAATTTTTAATTTTGATTTTTGCTAACCAAGGTTATTCTTATATAAACTAGAATTATTTTTTTATACTTTTATATTTTCTTTAGGAGTGGAGGGAGAGCTTTATTGGTATTTAATTACATTTTTCATTAGGTAAGGCTTGAATGAGATAATTTATTACTCCATTCTATTGTCTGTTCTCAACTTCAATATATATACAGCTTGCTATTCAATATCTCTTATAAAAAATTATAACAACTATGAAACCTATGATTTATGTTTCATTAAAATTAGGATAGTAATTTGAGTTAAATTATAAGTCCCCAACCCTAAACCTTACTTAATCTTTAGTTATTACAAGATTACTCATTGAGGATCTTTTCGGGTTTAGAGTTTTAGAGAATTAGATCATAAAACTTGCATTACATTCCACATATAAACAAAGTGGTTACATAAAGATAGTATTCTTCATTCCCATCAATGGAAACACATTTAAAATAAAACATGGATTATTTCTTGACACATCCTTGACTCTATCATCTTATCATGTACCTTTCCCTTGACCTGTGAAAAACATTTCAAAAACCTGGGATGAGCATAAAAACTCAGTATGGGTTATAAAAAAAACAAGGAAAGGAAACATGAGTTCATATATACATAAGAATGAAATCATACTTTACCCATAAAACATAGGCACTTTAACATACCTCATAAAATCATGAATAAATCATAGGAATCATAAGACATAAAGGTAACTTGAGGCATTCATAACATTCTTATGTAGGGAGTAACCCTCTTGGTTACGTTTGGAATACCCATCACAGTATATTCCCTAAGTCTCTTCGGAGAAACCTTAACATTTCACTCCTTCGCGTTACCCAATGCATTGGAGAGCTATAACGGGCTCACCCGCCCTTAGTTTATCACGGAACCACCCGTCTTCATAATAATGCCCAAGAACCATAACATAATCATATCACATAAAACATGCATAAAGGAAACATAAAATTTCCACATTTCAATCACGAGATATCAATACAACACATTGATATAAAAACATTATGAAAACAAATTTCAATACTAAAATAAAAGAAAAGTAAAACATGGTATTTATTTTTCTTTTAAAAAGAAGGTATGGCTTGTAGAGGAAGCCGAAACTCAAATAACGGTCGCTACCGTGGAGAAGTCGTTGTCGCCGCATACGTACGAAAAAAACATTCCCTTTTGTCGTTTAGTAAACGCTTTGTATAAAAAATATACCTTTTGAATAAACGTAAAAGTCAAAGGGGTTTATACACCGTATAAAATAAAGTTGTGTATAAAATAAAATATGCCTCAACGAAATGAGATTGAGACGAAGTCCCATACCTCGTATCCGACTTGACCCGACCGTTCTTTAATCTCCTAAATAATAAACTTGAGTTAATCTCCACTTGCTTAAGAATCGTTTTCAAGTTCATTATTCCTTTTATACCATGTTATGAACATCATGTAATCATTTAAGTTCATAATGTTCATTTTGTCGGTATTTGGTTCTTAAGTCAAAAATAGACTTCTTACACTTACATGTTGTTAATTTGGTCAAAGGTTCATTATATCCAGAATGATATTAATGATTTGGATAACATATATATAATATATATTCATCATATACATGTATTTATAATATTACATCACATTTATAGGTAAGAAATGAAATGCACCGTTCATGGAGACGATAAGCCGTACGTACGCATGAACGCTACTTCCATTTCTATTTCGTATTATCTGGAATGGAATAATAATGATATATAAGTATATTATAATTCCATTATAATAACATATATAATATCATTAACTTTATCCTTTACACATCCCACATATGGTATTAACGAATCAAATCACTTTCAGGGGGCGGTAGTCCGCACTTCCTAAAATGAAGATATCGTGTTTACCCATAATGGAAACAATAAAGGTATACCCAAAATGAAAAAAACAGAAGCTTAAGGAAAACATAAACATATTATATATCATATATAAAAATAGTGACATCATAATGGCCACCTTTGAAGGTGTTAAATGAGTATTGAACAATCATCGTTTCGGGAGGCATAATTTCTCCATCCACGGAAACCGTATGTTCTTTAACCATTTGATGTAGTTGTGTGAGAGTGTAGCTCAAATAAATATTATAACAACATCCTAGTATATTGATGATACTATTGTTGTTACAAAAGAAGTAAATAAAAAGAGTTTAGGGGGTTGGAGATGCAAAATAAAACAAATGAACATGAGAGAATGAATTACCTTTAAAAGTGTAACTCCTTTTGATTTGAGCCTAAAGGCTTCCTTTGAAAGGATTATGCCCAAAGGGAATACTCTAGGATGAGGAGAGGGATGTGGAGAGAGTAAATGGGCAGGGGTTGGCCGAGACAAAGGCTTGAGGAGTGTGTGAAATGAGGTAGAGGTGGGGGCCTTTTATAAGAGGAGAGGAGGGGCACTTTTGGAAAGTAATGAAATATTACTTTATTTGAAAATGTGTTTCGGTTTTAAAAGGTCCCAAATTGATATAATTCGTGGATAAGGTGATAAGGGTTAGACATCCACTCATCAAATTGGTTTTGGACATGTTTAGTTCATATATTTTTCATTATCATTCCATTTTATTTAAACCGTCAAATAATGATGTCATCACTGCATCATTATTATGTCATAAATAATTTAATTTATATAATGTATAAAAATTATAAAAAAAATTCTATGATGTATGAAATCTTTTTATATTTCCAATGACTATTTATAATGAAAAATCTGATCTTTATAAGCCCATGTAAAAATTGTTTTCGTAAAACATATTATGTTTGTGTCATTTTTACTTTTACATTAAATAAAAAGTTATTTTTGTCATTTCCCAACAAAAGTGGATCCATGGGGTCCCCAAGTTGACCCATGGTATGTCGTGGTCGGCCATGACACAGCCAATAAGGTTGGGACATGTGTCTAGGTCATTTCATATTATTAATGCATTATTTATACCTTAAACTACCCTAATTACCACTAATCGCGATTAAAAACTTAATAAGTTACTGTTCACCAAAAAATTATTTTAATCTCATTGAACCACATTTTACTTCTTAATGACAACCATGTATGTCGGATTTTTTAAATTCAAAACACAATGATGGCAAAATTTCATTTAAACGGAAAATTAGTCTTTATAAGTACCACTTAGTGGTTTCACTATTCATCAAAAATTGAAGTTTTTCAGAAAATTATCAAAAATTCACCCTAAGCTATATTTGATATTCAGAATACAAAAATGAAGTCTATTTTAAAAAATTCAAAACATATAAGTCACATTAATTAATTTAATAATTAATTCCCGCTGTCAGAGCAAATAGCGTGTTTTTATGAAACAATAAGTATCCAAAGATTGATACCAGTTTAAGTATAATTTCAAAGTGAAATTGATTCCAATGACCACCATTGGATAAAATGGTAAAAATATATTCATATTACACATTAAGACCAACTCAAAAGATAATCTAATCATATAAATAAATTAGATTAAAAAGCAGTTTTGATGTAAAATGCAGTATTTTTCACTATTCTTTAAAAAATGAACATTGTCAGAAAAATACCAAAACTTCACACAAAATAAATTTTGATGTCCCAATAATAAAGAATAAGTTTATTTTTACAAACATAGTTTATAAAATTGTCAAAATATAGATTCAAAAATGGTTTTCCATCAAAAGGCAGTAAAATAATATTTTAAGAATATTAGTGTATTCCATGCATAAGATTGTATTTATTTTCATTTTAAGACTCTATAACACTATCTTAATCATTAATAGACATAGATAAAAATATCTATTATTCATTACTTATTTGGGATGTTACATCCTTCCCCCCTTTAGAAAATTGCGTCCCAGCAATTTATTTACTTATCGAATAAATGGGGGTACTTATCCCTCATTGCATTTTCAGATTCCCATGTTGCCTCTTCAATCATGTGATTTTTCCACAAAACCTTTACCTGCTTAATCACCTTATTCCGTAACACTTGCTCCCTGTGGTCAAGAATCTGGAATGGTTGATCCTCATAAGATAGGTTCTCTTCCAGCTGAACTACCTCTGGACTCAAAACATGAGATGGATCTGGCATATAATTTCCCAACATCGAAACGTGAAAAACATTGTGTACCTGAGATAAACTCGGAGGTAAAGCCACTCGGTATGCAACTGATCCAACTCTCTCCAGAATTTCGTATGGTCTAACAATCCTTGGACTCAACTTTCCTTTATTACCAAATCTCATCACGCTTTTCCAAGGAGAAACCTTGAGAAAAACATGATCACCTACCTCGAAAGATAGATCCTTCCTCCGGTTATCCGCATAACTCTTCTACCTGCTCTGAGCTGTTCTCATGTGTTTCTGAATCAACTGAACTTTTTCTGCCATATCTTCTACCAATTCTGGTCCCATCAACTTCCTTTCACCCACTTCATCCCAGAAAGATGGAGTTCGACACCGCTTCCCATATAATGCCTGAAATGGTGCCATCTGTATACTGGAATGAAAACTGTTATTATATGAAAACTCAACCAAAGAAAGATGTTTGTCCCAACTTCCCTGATAATCCATAGAACAAGCTCGTAGCATATCCTCCAATGTCTGAATTGTTCGTTCTGACTGCCCATCTGATTGAGGATGAAAAGCTGTACTAAAATTTAATTCAGTACCCAACAACTTCTGGAGGCCTTTCCAAAAGTTATAAGTAAACCTGGGATCACGATCCGATACAATGGAGAGAGGAACTCCATGTAACCTGACTATCTCTTTAAGATACAAACGGGAAAGTTGATCAAGAGAGAAAGTATCTCTTATAGAAAGGAAATGAGCAGATTTGGTCAAGCGATCAACAATAACCCAGATTGCATTATTACCTCGAGATGTCTTCGGTAATCCAACAACATAGTCGATGGATATATTCTCCCATTTCCACTCTGGCACTGGTAAAGGATGAAGCATCCCTTTCGGTAACTGCTGGTCTGCTTTAACCTGCTGACAAGTAAAACACTTCACATTAAAATCAGCAATATCTCTTTTCATTCCATCCCACTAGTAATACTCCCGCAGATCTCTATACATATTAGTACTGCCCGGATGAACTGAAAACGGAGAACTATGAGCTTCACATAACAACTCTCTCTTCAAAAGTGAATCACAAGGCACACACAATCTCTTCCCAAATCACAAAACGCAATCATTATCAATGTTGAATTCAGGCAACTTACCTTTCTGAACCAGCTCTACCTTTTTCTGCAACTCACTATCTTGCTTCTGTGCTTGCTTGATTTTATCTGATAGAGATGATCTCACTGATACCTGAAACAAAACAGAAGGACTTCCTACACCAACAACTTCTATGCCAAAGTTCATCAAATCCTTAACCAAAGGATCATGTTTCAACCGCAACATTGTTAATAAAGCATTACTTTTTCGACTCAAAGCATCAGCCACTTTATTTGCTTTTCCTGGATAGTAATGAATTGTACAATCATAATCCTTGATTAATTACAGCCATCTCCTTTGTCTCATGTTTAACTCTTTCTGAGTGAATATATACTTTAAAATTTTATGATCGGTATATATTTCACACTTTACTCCATACAGATGATGCCTCCAAATTTTTAAAGCAAAAACAACAGCAGCTAGTTCCAAATCATGTGTAGGGTAATTTAACTCATGTGTTTTCAACTTTCATGAAGCATAAGCAATTACCTGATCATTCTGCATTAGGACGCAACCAAGTACTTTCAATGAAGCATCGCTGTATATAACAAACTCACCATTCCTGGAAGGTAGTGCCAAAACTGGAGCATTCACCAATCTTCTTTTCAATTCCTGAAAACAATCATCACATTCTTTTGTCCAGATAAAATTAACACCCTTCCAAGTTAGCTTAGTCATTGGATTAGATAACCGTGAAAAATTTCTAACAAAACTTCGGTAATAGCCCGCCAAACCACGGAAGCTACGAATCTCGGTTACATTTGTGGGTCTTGGCCATTCTTCCACAACTTTTGTTTTTTCCAGGATCAACAGCTATTCCATCTTTAGAAACAATGTGACCAAGGAAAGAAATTTGTTGCAACCAAAACTCACACTTGCTGAATTTCCCATATAGTTTCTTTTCTTTTAAGGTTCGAAAGATAAACCTTAAATGTTTTTTATGCTCCTCTTTACTTTTAGAAAACACCAAAATATCATCAATGAAAACCACCACAAACTTATCCAGGAACTCATGGAAAATTCTATTCATTAAATCCAAGAATACAACAAGTGCATTGGCTAGCCCAAAAGACATTACTACAAATTCATAATGGCCATATCTCGTATGGAACACGGTCTTCGGAATATCTGCCTCCTTTACCTTTAGCTGATGGTACCCCGATCTCAAGTCAATCTTTGAAAAAAACTGAGCTCCCTGGAGCTGATACCACTTCATTTGATGGCCCGACATCTGCTGAAGTAGTTGCAAAGGATTTCACCACCCCTTTCTGCTTGTAGTCTAACTGCTTCCCATCACTCAAGCTCCTTGTCGGACACTCGTTTGCATAGTGACCCATCTCATTGCACTTAAAACATTTCACTAACTGTAAATCAAATTTGTTTTTACCTTCACCTTGATCCTTTTCAGTGAAATCACGAGCCTTATGTCCCATCTTACCACATCGGTAGCACTTCCCAGAATTCAGAAGACATTCCCCAGCATGCCTTTTGCCACATTTATCACAAACTGGAAACATAGTTCTCTTACCATCAGACTTTTTTGAAGAATTGTTACCTTTATCCTTCCACCTCGGTCTCTTCTTCTGCTGGTTGTTATAGAAATCTTGGTCCTCGGCAAACTCCATTTCCACCTTCTCAGCACATCGAACAAGATTTTCATAACTTTTAAACTCACGAGAAGATAATTCCCTTCGATATTTTGGCTTTAATTTTGAGTAAAAACGATTGATTTTACTATCAAGGTCCCGGATAAAATTTGGAGCATACCTTTCCAATCGAGTGAACCTTTCTTCATAGGCAGCCACTGAGTCTTCCTCTTACCTCAATTCCAAGAATTGATTTTCCATCCTAAGTCGAACAGCCTTAGGAAAATACTTCTCAAGAAACATACCTTTGAATTCATCCCAGTCAAGAGCATCAATCTCATCGGCGTCCCGGATATTTTTAACCATAGACCACCACTGATCTGCTTCTCCCTCCAAACGGTAAATAGCAAGACTAACCTTTTGATTGTATGAACACCGCATGACATCAAAAATCTTCTCCAGTGCTTTAATCCACCCTTCAGCTAGCACAAGGTCAGATGATCCTCTGAATGATGGTGGATGTTGCCTCATGAAATGTTCCACCATTGACATGTTCCTCTGCGGCTGATCTAGCTGATCTCGTGTATGGATACCACCGCCATTTATCACTTGAGTCAACTATGCCATTACTGCAACAAACTGTTCAGTTCCAATTTCGACCATTTTTGGATGCTGATTCGGAAGGTTATTTCCTTCTGTATGCCTTCCTAGCACTGCTTCCCTGTTTCCTCTGCAGAAAACCATTCTGAACAAACATGTCTTAGATGAAGCAACATGGTAATCTTTAAATGCTATATCATTTCGAAAAAAAATATTTTTGGATAATCATTTAATAGAATTCTAACTCCTGAAGTTATCTAAACCGGCCTCTGATACCAACTATAAGGCCCCACCCTTAAACCTTACTTAATCTTGAGTTATTACAAGATTACTCATTGAGGATCTTTTCGGGTTTAGAGTTTTAGAGAATTAGATCATAAAACTTGCATTACATTCCACATATAAACAAAGTGGTTACATAAAGACAGTATTCTTCATTACCATCAATGGAAACACATTTAAAATAAAACATGGATTATTTCTTGACACATCCTTGACTCTATCATCTTATCATGTACCTTTCCCTTGACCTGTGAAAAACATTTCAAAAACTTGGGATGAGCATAAAAACTCAGTATGGGTTATAAAAAAACATGGAAAGGAAACATGAGTTCATATATACATAAGAACGAAATCATACTTTACCCATAAAACATAGGCACTTTAACATACCTCATAAAATCATGAATAAATCATAGGAATCATAAGACATAAAGGTAACTTGAGGCATTCATAACATTCTTACGTAGGGAGTAACCCTCTTGGTTACGTTTGGAATACCCATCACAGTATATTCCCTAAATATCTTCGTAGAAACCTTAACGTTTCACTCCTTCACGTTACCTAATGCATTGGAGAGCTATAACGGGCTCACCCGCCCTTAGTTTATCACGGAACCACCCGTCTTCATAATAATGCCCAAGAACCATAACATAATCATATCACATAAAACATGCATAAAGGAAACATAAAATTTCCACATTTCAATCATGAGATATAAATACAACACATTGATATAAAAACATTATGAAAACCGTTTTCAATACTTAAATAAAAGAAAATTAAAACATGGAATTTATTTTTCTTTTAAAAAGAAGGTATGGCTTGTAGAGTAAGCCGAAACTCAAATAACGGTCATGACGGCGGAGAAGTCGTTGTCGCCGCATACGTACGACAAAAACATTCCCTTTTGTCATTTATTAAACGCTTAGTATAAAAAACATTCCTTTTGAATAAACGTAAAAGTCAAAGGGGTTTATACACTGTATAAAATAAAGTTGTGTATAAAATAAAATATGCCTCAACGAAAGGAGATTGAGACGAAGTCCCATACCTCGTATCCGACTTGACCCGACCGTTCTTTAATCTCCTGAATAATAAACTTGAGTTAATCTCCACTTGCTTAAGAATATTTTTCAAGTTCATTATTCCTTTTATACCATGTTATGAACATCATGTAATAATTTAAGTTAATAATGTTCATTTTGTCGGTATTTGGTTCTTAAGTCAAAAATAGACTTCTTACACTTACATGTTGTTAATTTGGTCAAAGGTTCATTATATCCAGAATGATATTAATTATTTGGATAACATATATATCATATATATTCATCATATACATGTATTTATAATAGTATATCACATTTATAGGTAAGAAATGAAATGCACCGTTCATGGAGACGGTAAGCCGTACGTACGCATGAACGCTACTTCCATTTCTATGTCATATTTTCTGGAATGGAATCATAATGATATATAATTATTTTATAATTCCAGTATAATAACATATATAATATCATTATCTTTATCCTTTACACATCCCACACACGGTATTAACGAATCAAATCACTTTCAGGGGGCGGTAGTCCGCACTTCCTAAAATGACGATATCGTGTTTACCCATAATGGAAACCATAATGGTATGCCCAAAATGAAAAAAAACAGAAGCTTAAGGAAAACATAAACATATTATATATCATATATAAAAATAGTGACATCATAATGGCCACCTTTGAAGGTGTTAAATGAGTATTGAAGAATCATCGTTTCGGGAGGCAGGATTTCGCCATCCACGGAAACCGTATGTTCTTTAACCATTTGATGTAGTTGTGTGAGAGTGTAGCTAAAATAAATATTATAACAACATCCTAGTATATTGAATATACTGGTGTTGTTACAAAAGAAGTAAATGAAAAGAGTTTAGGGGGTTGGAGAAGCAAAATAAAACAAATGAACATGAGAGAATGAATTACCATTAAAAGTGTAACTCCTTTTGATTTGAGCCTAAAGGCTTCTTTTGAAAGGATTCTGCACAAAGTGAATCCTCTAGGATGAGGAGAGGGATGTGGAGAGAGTCAATGGTCAGGGGTTGGCCGAGCCAAAGGCTTGAGGAGTGTGTGAAATGAGGTAGAGGTGGTGGCCTTTTATAAGAGGGGAGGAGGGGCACTTTTGGAATGTAAAGAAATATTACATTATTTGAAAATGTGTTTCGATTTTAAAAGGTCCCACATTGATATAATTCGTGGATAAGGTGATAAGGGTTCGAAATCCACTCATCCAATTGGTTTTGGACATGTGTAGTTTATAGATTTTTCATTATCTTTCCATTTTATTTAAACCGTCAAATAATGATGTCATCACTGCATCATTATTATGTCATAAATAATTTAATTTATTTAATGTATAAAAATTATAAAAAAAATACTATGATGTAGGAAATATTTTTATATTTACAATGACTATTTATAATAAAAAATCTGATCTTTATAAGCCCATGTAAAAATTGTTTTCGTAAAACATATTATGTTTGTGTCATTTTTACTTTTACATTAAATAAAAAGTTATTTTTGTCATTTCCCAACAAAAGTGGATCCATGGGGTCCCCAAGTTGACCCATGTCTTGTCTTGGTCGGCCATGACACAACCAATATGGTTGGGACATGTGTCTAGGTCATTTCATATTATTAAAGCATTATTTATTCCTTAAACTACCCTAATTACCACTAATCGCGATTAAAAACTTAATAAGTTACTATTCACCAAAAAATTATTTTAATCTCATTGAACCACATTTTAATTCTTAATGACAACCATGTCTGTCGGATTTTTGAAATTCAAAACACAATGATGGAAAAATTTCATTTAAACGGAAAATCAGTCTTTATAAGTACCACTTAGTGGTTTCACTATTCATCAAAAATTGAAGTTTTTCAGAAAATTATCAAAAATTCACCCTAAGCTATATTTGATATTCCGAATTCAAAAATGAAGTCTATTTTACAAAATTCAAAACATATAAGTCACATTAATAAATTTAATAATTAATTCCCGCTGTCAGAGCAAATAGCGTGTTTTTATGAAACAATAAGTATCAAAAGATTGATACCAGTTTAAGTCTAATTTCAAAGTGAAATTGATTCCAATGACCACCATTGGATAAAATGGTAAAAATATATTCATATTACACATTAATACCAACTCAAAAGATAATCTAATCATATAAATAAATTAGATTAAAAAGCAGTTTTGATGTAAAATGCAGTATTTTTCACTATTCATTAAAAAATGAACATTGTCAGAAAAATACCAAAAATTCACACAAAATAAATTTTGATGTCCCAATCATAAAGAATAAGATTAATTTGACAAACATAGTTTATAAAATTGTCAAAATATAGATTCCAAAATGGTTTTCCATCAAAAGGCAGTAAAACAATCTTTTAAGAATATTAGTGTATTCCATGCATAAGATTGTATTTATTTTCATTTTAAGACTCTATAACACTATATTAATCATTAATAGACATAGATAAAAATATCTATTATTCATTACTTATTTGGGATGTTACATAAATCATCAATTACTTTAATAAAATAAAATTAACCTTTTTTATTGATGTCTCATCGGACCATATAGATTATATTACATGAGTTCAAGTTGTATGGTGGGTTAAATTTCATGTTTCTTATAGATTCAACTAACCATACTCCTTTACTAGAATGTTGTATAAATAAAATAATATATCATTTTTAATTTTAGTAAATCAATCATAATATCCATTGAAATTAGGATTATAGTTTTCTAACAGAGATATACATGTCTCCATTTCCACAACTTGTTTTTATCCTAAGAAATTAAATAGTAATAATTATTAGGGTCTCAAATATGGAATAAATTTCTACTGGTTATTTATACCTTGAAAAAAATACTATATTTTAAACATCATATTATACATTGATATTTTTTTAATATCAATTTCTTACCATCATCATGTAATTGGCTAAAACATAGTAATCTATGTTTATATATGCCAAAAAATTTAACTCCGTTTGACATTAACTTCCGAGATTCAATCTCAACCATAAAAATTCCCCGTATTATAAATGAACAATCATTTTCAAATGTGATTATTTATCCCTCACATTATTCAATGTTTCCATGATTTTTACATCAGCTGTCACATATAATGAAAAATCAACATCAACAATCCAAGGTTCATTACTTTTTCTATAAATTATATTAACCTCAATAATAGAATATTTATATTAATTATTAGTTTTTCCAATATTATTATCCTTTGTAGTATATGTAACTTTCCCAAAAAGTGTTGTCATAAAATATTTATTATAGTGACCAGATTGTTCATACCTCCCAAAAATGTTCTCTAAATAAGAATATTGATTTTTTCCTTATGATCTTTCTAACTTTTTAGGAATTTAATTTTATTTCTTATTTTTTACTTTAGAACATTACATTATTATCTTACATTATTTCCCTCCCTAGTTCATATTTACTCAACGGGAACGACTTTTTAAGAAAAAATTGTATCCCTTATGACATTATATCTCACAATAACTAAATTATATGTTGAACCTCTATCTTTTAAATAAATATGGTTTTTCCCTGGGGTAAGTTTGTTGAGATTAAATATACATTACTAATTATAATTTCCCTTAGCATCAAGAATTATTATTCTAGAAGTTATTTATATATATTGTTGATGTGATGTATTTATCAAATCATTTTTCAACCCAGGATATTTCATTTTTTTATTAATCATTAATTTTTTGTAAAACTAAATGAAATTATAAGTTTATATTATATAGATTTCACCAGATTTTATGGATGAGTTCTTCCAACATCTTGAGATGTTTCATCAATTACCTCTAAAAATTTATTGAAATTATCATTAATTTTATTCAATAGAATTTGAATCATGATAAATATTTATTGAGTCTTACATATATCTTCTGTTATTGTAATAAGTTTTTCTCAATTATATTTCACTATTTTCTCTTTCTCTATAAGATTTATCTAGAGGTTTTAAATTTTATCTACGAACACATCATCCTTTTTTTGAAAATATCCTTTTACTTTATTTTTTAGTTTTTTAATTTCTTTATTCAAGAACCTAGATTCCCTTCTGAGTGTTGAATTTTTCCCAAACATTCCTCTTGGTATGATATAATATAATGTTCCTTATATGTTTCTTCAATATATTCATCTTCTTCATTATTTTATGTATCTTCATTTATTTAATCAAGATACATAAAGGTTCTGAATTTCTTCTAAATTTATATCTTGATGAAATATTTTTAGTAGATTCATACTCTTTTCTTTTTATTAACAAACTTATTTTTTTGTTGAATTATTTTTTACACCATGTTTATATACTAACGTCCCTCTATGTTTTACCCCATTTAATTTTTTGTATTTTTTCGTTAAAATCATCATTATAATTTTCAAAATATTTCTTCTTCAGAAAATTCATTTCATAATTTATGATTCCTCCACACATAGAACATTTAAGTGGGAGATTCATTTGTACATACCTATACCTTTTTAGTAATTTATAGAGATAAGGGACATAATCCTCGTATTTACATATGCATCAGATCACTTATCTTTTATTTCACATTGACTCATTACCTCATGTACCAGTTCTTGGATTTTAAAATTTTATATTTATTCAAAACAAATTTATTATTTAATATTACTTTTTAATGTCACATATCTCCACATTTTTTATGAAAAAAGAATATTATGTAATTAAATAATGGGAAATTAATATCTACTTTATAATATTGAGACTTTAGGATCAATCATTTCTTAAATGTTTCTCTAAAATATTTTAACAATATTTGTCTTTTTTTCATGACATCTTTGAATCCTATGACGATTCTGAAATTTTCAGTTAATTAGGCGAAGTAGTCATCAATAGTTTTATCTTACTCCATCTTGATATCATTGTACATGATTCTATACATTTAAATCTTTTATTCAATTACCTTAATATTTCCCTCGAATATTCTTTCAAGTCTGTTCCACATTTCCTTTACTATTTTAAAACCCATCAACTCCATATAAATTTTTTTAGGTAAGTACATAAGAATAAAATTTTGAGATTTTACATCAAATACCATATTCATTTTCTTAGTACATGACATAGGATATTCATTCTCTATGGGTGGAAACCCTAGGTTATCTTCATAAATCACCTCTATTCTATGATATAAAACATAGAGTATAATTTGATTTTTTGTCCATGATAATTTTAACCATCACTGGTAGAAATACCTCTTCTATTGACCAATTTTATATTATACATTATAAATAGTATATAGATCATACAAAGGGAACTTGTTTCTCTAATACAAATTGAATTTCGCAAGTGTTTTTAGACTATTGGATGGTTGAATTAGTGGTGATTATTTTAAATTTCTATTATCCTAAAATTATCCTCTAAAATATTTTAATGTTTTTATCCAATAAAACTAAAAATTCAATGTCACCTATATGAAAATATATGTAAATAAAGAAATGGACATACATTTTTAGAATGTTTAGTACAAATATAGGTTCTTAGTTATTTACATGTCAAGTACCAATGACACAAGAATATCAACTATTTAATTTTGTGAATACAAATGATCCAACTACCGTAATGCTCATTGGATCTATTGATAGAAAATAATACTTGTCCCCATGAGTTAGAAAGTTTTCATATTCCTTTTTAGGGACAATGACATATTAAAACATTGAAATATGATGATAATAAACTATATCTAGTAATTCTTTATCTAGAACCATTCAATACATTTCACCTCTTTCCAATACACCTCATTCTAGTATGCATTTGTCTGTTACCACTTTCTAATGCACCTATATCTGGTACACCTTTTTATGATGATTATTTTACGAATCCAATTCATTTATAACTCACTACAATTTATTGAATCCTATTGTTTTGGCCTTCTAAAACTTCTTCATTTCAAGGGTTTCTTTCAAATGATCAATAACTTCTATTTCAATAGGAGTGACTCATAATGTGCCTAAACACATTTATATACTCGTATGTCAACTAAAAATTAATGAGGAATCATGGGATCTTATTTTAAATTTCATATTCAAATCCATTTTCATTTGACCACCACTAAATCCCTTGATAATTAAAAGTCATCAATATTTATAAGAGATTCCCCAAATCCCAGTGTCAATGATCACTTTACAATATTAATAAATATAATCTGTATTAAAAATTGTTGAAAGTACATATTGACATCATCACAATTTTGTGAGTGTATTCATATGAAAGAAAAATTGTTAGATAATCATTATGGGTTTCTATGTGATGATCTTTATAAGAACCCCATTCTTCAATAGACTCAAAAATGTCCATATGATAATATTTATTGATTTCATCCATCTAATGGAGTTCACTTTTCTCTATATCATGATAGGATAATTATTCATCCAATGAAGTTACACTTCTCCTCTTGATGACATCATAATTACTTATTCAGTACAAATAGGTATTTATCTCTATCTGGTAATCATTTTTTCAATGAACCCTCATATGTTTGTATAGTCGAAATTATAAAAAAATCAATAGAATTTAATGGTTTTTTAAATTTGGTAAAATCTTATCAATGTTTTTGTAATATAAATGAATTTAACTATCTGGTAAAAATCATTTGTTCTACTAATCATCCCTTTCTGATCAACATGATTTTCTAAAATCAATCTCGTGACATTCTCAAAACATCACTCTATCTGATGGACCTTTCTCTAGTGAACTAAAAAAATATAGTGAAGATAAAAAGTATCCATCTGATCATTCTATTTCTTATCAAAACTAAAAAGATAAACCATTAAAAAATAGTAAGCCCATTCCTTCATAACATTGAACATTGTACCAATTTTAAAATTATAATTTTATAACATCAACATTTTACAAACTATATCTTCCATAAAAAATCACAGGTTAACTCAGAATGAACCGTGTTAAAATTTATTAATCCTGATATTAAAAAAATTTAGGTTCCAAAAATAATAATATGAATTTTTTAGGGAATTAATTCAAATTTCTTCCATGAAGCAAAAAATCACTTCCACAAAAAACACTAAAACATTCACAGATAAAATAATTGCAACAAATATAACAGAATTTTAAAAAAATAAATCCAAATGATATTGAATTACAAAAAAATTAATTTTATCCTTTTAAATAAAATTATAATAAATTGTCTTTAAAACCAAACCAATACAAAAATAACCCATATAAATACCTTAGTAAATGAGATGATCTAAAAATAGATTTTATATATAGACAATATTTATTTAGATTTCTAAATTTTAAGCAATATATTTATATGGTCACCATAATATCTATTATATGAATTATATTAATTATTAAATATATATTATTTCCTATTAAAAGGTTTCACAAACATTCAATCATTATTATATCTCTATATTTTATAAAAGTGATAGTTTTCATAAAACCAGTAATTTTCACTATTCACACAAAAATTAATTATTTAAGAAAACTATCAGAAATATAGCCTAAGCTAATTTTGACCTGACGTTTTCAAAAAATTATATTCATTTTTTTAAATTAAATTTATAAAATTTGTAATTTTGGTTTTAATCATATTCATGTATAAAAAGGTGTATTGTGTTATTGTTTCTCTATAATTCAAATTTTACTATAATTGATTCATGACTGTTACATCCTCCAATAATTCCAAAATTTATCCTTGAAAATTACATAAATTTACTTTATGAATATAGTTGGGTAGTTTTTATTCATAATTTCTTAATGATCCCAGGTAACCTTATCAATTTTATGTTTTCTACAATGTACGTTTACCAACTAAGTCTTCCGATTACAAAACAATTATTATCTTGTTTCATGAATCTATATAGTCTCTTAAATGTAAGATAAATCAGGATATACTTCTATTTCTTTATATGTTGGTTTTGTAATGTAATTCTTCAACAATAAGATTTGGATCACATCATGAACTTTATAGAGGCTAGGTGGAATTTTCCAAATGCTACAACATAAATTCTATCATTTCTAGAATTTTAAATTTCCCAAAGTACCTAGGACATAGTATCCCATTCATTCTAAACCTTATAAAAACATTCCATTGAGATACATTCAAAAAACACGAAATTCTATTTAAAATTATAAATCATCAACTCAATTATTTGAATAAATTAATTATCAACTTTTATCAATCTAAATATTCTTATAAATGTTATTTTCTTCCACTATTGTCTTCTTAATATGATATGGTTTTATGAGCTTATTTCCAACAAAATCATCTAGAAAATATTGAGCATTACACCCCTTTCATTAAAAAAACTCATATGGTTCCTTTATAATTATTGAATGGAATATTTTAATATAAGATAATTCCACTAAACGTAAATAGTAATCCCACAAACTGTGAAAGTTAATTGTTAATTTTCTCAACATGTCTTCTATTTTAAAAATAGTCCTTTAATATTTCACATAAATTTTCAAGTGATAGGTGGTGTTCAAATTTAGCTTAGTGTCAAGAGCCTTTTAAATACACTTATATAATTTTGAAGTAAATCATAGATCAAAATTGGATAAAATATAATTAAGTACACCATGAAGTATCACAAATTTATTAATATAGATCCACATGAGGATATTAAGAAGTATATGTTACCTTATAGAAGTAAATGTTTGAACATATAAAATCGATGAAAAATTACCCCAATAGAATCATTTTTTGTAGGAGTATTTGGAATTTTAATGACAAAGAATATTGTAATATAATCTCATTTCCATATAGAAATAATTATAGGTTTCAGGAATCCTTATGTATGTTATCATTCAACCTTTACCTGATTAAAAACCATTCATATTAATTTATATTCTGATATTCCATATTTTATATTATTCAATAAAAAATATTCATTAGAATTCCAATACATTTTAATTCTAGTAGGGTGTGTAGAGAAAATTAAGTAATGATATTCAACTAATAATTATATGTTCCACTTAGGAACTGATATACCACAAATCCTATTTTAATATTTTAAAATTCCATTTTGTAGATAAAGTCTACCAACTTTGATTCATATACAACATTGATTTTCTTTATAAAATTCTTATCATCAAGTTTAATAATTTTAATTTCCTCTAATAAGGATGGTTTGGAAATAATTTGTAATAGATATGATGTCTCCCCTACTTTAATGATTCTCATATCTATGAATATGGTATATAATTTAATTTTGATTTTAGTAAAAAATGAACTATGATTCCTACTCAGTGAATCATCCACCTTATTTGAATTTTTTCAGTATTAATGTATTGATAATTCAAAATCCTTGAGTACTTATAACCATCTATTTTTCCTTATGTTGAAATATTTTTTGTGAGAAAATGTACTTCAAAATTTTACAATACATTTATATATTGCATCTTTCAGAATAAAGGTAATGTTTCAATATTTTATATGAAAATAGTATTGATTCCAACTCATGATATTGGGTGGGATAATTGATCTCATGAATCATTAACCACCTTGATTCATATGCAAAATCATTATCATTATTTACAAGGACATATACAATTCCCTTATTTGATACGTGATTATATATAAAAAATCTATCTCTTCTCCATGTAAAATTCAATATGAGTGAATTGACCAATAATCAATTGAATTATTAAAAAAATCATCTACATTATTTTGAGAATTTGAACATGACCCTTTTATATATCAACATGGTTAATAATTTATCTAGTCAAAAAACTTTTTGAAAATATATTTTATAGTACCATGATAATCCAAAAAACTACAAACCTCAACTATATTTATTAGAATTAACTATTCCATAAATTTCATTTCCATTGAAGAATCAAATTATATTAAAACTTTATTAAAAAAATTCCCTGAAAAGGCACATTCAACAGCTAAAATTTTCATTTTCTAAAATTTATTTATAAATCTTACTCTCTATGAGTATGTAGAATGATTCGTAATTAACTATTATACTCATAATTAATTTTTGAGTATATCAAGATATCATCAATAAATACCATAATTATATTATAAAAATAATCCTTGAATAAAATATTCATTATATCCCTAAAAATAGAGGATGAGTTATTCAATTCAAATGAAATTACCATAAATTCATAATTTCCATACCACATATGAATGGAGTTCATTGGAATATCTTTCATATTTAGACGAAGATGATGATACCTTGAACAAAGACAAATCTTTAGAAAATATCAATCTCATAGAATTTGATAAAAAATCATAAATGTGGTAAAAAGGATCATTTTCATTATAATAATGACATTTATTTCCCTATAATCGATACAAAACCCCAAAGACCCATCTTTCGACTTAATAAAGAGAAAATTGGGACCTAATGATGAAACACTTAGCTATATAAATCCCTTATCACAATACTCATATAGTTTTTTCTTCTATTCCATTAATTTTACTATATTCATCATCTATAGGGTATTCTATATAGGTTTTAAATTAGGGATGAGATCAATAGAAAAATCAACTTCATGCTCAGGTGGGTGTCTCAGTAGTTCTTGAGAAAATATATCAACGTATTCATGTCCAATAGGTACATACTATACTTTTAGGATAACATTAACATATATAGGTTGTGTATTATTTTATTCTCTAAGAATTTTGTTAAAGAAAATCTACTAGATATAGATTCAGTCCAGATTTATATAATGTCCTCTCTCTTTTAATGTATAAAGATTTCATTTATCCATAAAAAATTTACAAATATTAAAAACAAATTTTGACACTATAATTTGAAATCCAAACCCCACTATAGATTATATAAAAGTCAATCATATGTATAAATACTATTTATTCAAATAGGGTAAATCTATGTGTCAGAAAGGGGGCTGAGTGATATGTACTTATTATTGTAATATTTTTACTAAGAGTCTTTATTGATAACATCCTTCTGATGGAGTAAAGGAAATATGTAATTTTATTTCTATACATGGATGTTATAAAAAAGTATGAACATCAATAATCAAAAAAATCATTGTCTAAATTTTATGATATGATCAAAAAACCACCACTAAATCCATTGGAACATCTACCTCAGAATTTATGATTACATAGTCTTGGCCTTTAATAGTTAAACTTTTGTAAGGAAATTTCCTTTGACCCTTGGGGGATTAATTCAAATAGTTCTTCATATCCTTATAGGTATAACATTGTACATTTGTAGTTTCTTTATTACTATTAAAATGAACATATTAATAGAGATTCTCTTCATTCTAGAATTTATCACCCATTATCATCGAAATTGTTCAATAGTGTATCATTCCACAATTATTATAAGATAGAAATTCAACCCTTACCTTCATCCATTTTTTCATATTTCCTTTTCTAGATTGCCCAACTCCCGAATCCTTTTCATGTTTTCACATTGATACAAAATAATAGAAGTATTATTCTCTTTCAAAATAAAACTAGATGATATATCAGCATATATATAATATTTATAAGAGACTAATTCCTTTTTATGTCTAGGATTTAACCCATCAAAGTAATCACCAAACTTAATCATTTGATTACATATATAATATATAACATGAGTTACTAACCTTATAAAAAATGATTCAATAAGAATCATTTTATCCTTCTTTTTGACATAAATTAAAGAATTGGACCTCTATATCATCTAATTTCTCATGAGAAAAGTATTGTTTAAGAATATATTCATGAAAGTATTACATAATAAAATTTTATTTCATCCCACACTTTAGTTTTATGGATCAATTAAAACCATTGATCAATATCTATTTGAAGATGACAAAATTCCATGATAACTTTTTATCTTTCACTACATCCAAAAGAAATATATATATTTTCTAGGGACTTGATCAATTTATAAGCTACCAATGAATTAGTATTCCCAACTGGACGACAGAGATTTAAATCACATGACATGGTCTAACTTTGTTTCACTATGTTGAGGATCAACATGATACTCCATAATAGAAATTTTATTTGTAATAACCTGAGTAGGTTCCCAAATATTGTTATAATTATTTTTATCTCCAACACCATCTTCATTATATTTACTTAGAGTGATGTACCTATATAGATCACATATATTGATATGGGTTCCATTCCCTCCACCATGAGATATTTACAAATAATTGTATATAAGTAATTAGCTCCTAACATTATGATGTATAATTCTAAATATGGTATAACACGTAACATATACTGAATATTTACAGTTAAATAATATTATATTCATATGATTAATATCTTTTATAATATCTTCTAATCATATATTTTTTCCGTTTTTTATAATGGTTTATAAAGACAGTGTAAATTAACCAAAGCATACCCCCCAAAATCTCTAGCCATGTGTGTAGTTGTTTCATAGTTCCTTGAAACATGCGTTCAATTTTAAGAATCACTACTTCTAAGAAGTTCCCATTTGATTTATTCATGGAACTAGAATCATAAAATAGTTCTTTATCCAATATGGAACTTCTTTCCAAAGAAATGTGTTCGTTATGTTTGAACTTCACAATACCTAAGAACATGCATTGGTTGAGAGGGTGGGAGGCCGGACTCACCACACCATTTTGGGTGTAATTATTGTCTACTCTATGACTCTCTTTATAAATTTAAGATATTATCCTGAATACTTATTAATTCAAAAATTATTACATAATTTTCCCTTGTAACATTCAATCAGTTATTAAAATGTGTGAAATTTAGAATCATATGTATGTATTTGAGTTTCTTCATTAATGAAGATATACATATGTATTCTAGGTTCTCCATCAATGGTATCATCTCATATAATATTTATAGATTATTTTAATAATCATTATGATGATAATGTATTTTACACCTTTCAGTGGGGCAGTTTGAAATTTATTGTCACCCAGGGAGAAGAAGGTTTATTTTGATATTGGGATCATACCCATCAAATGTTCTACCGACATATCCTTGTGAAAGGAATCATAACCCTTGTATTTAGATTCTTATTAATGGGACACATCATACCTTTTAAGGTCATGTGATAATGACCTAATCGTACAGTTTAATTTCATGTGGTAATGACATCCAAGTGAGAAGTTCTTAGTAAAAATTTGGTGGGGGACTTATGTTGAAGCGGCTGAAGGAACATGGAAAGGATATGTGTTTCCTAGGTAAATTAGAACTTATTAGGAGTATGGCCCATGAATAACATAATTGACTTGAAGTGTCAGGTTTAAACCTGAAGGATGACTCTTACGTATCCCATGTGGATGGGAATCAAAGCTCACACAATTCAATTGGTTTCCTAATAGAGTATAGTCCTTTGAGAGAAATGGGGTTGGGATTACTACATGAAAAATATTCCTTGGTGATTTGGGGATTTTATTTGGGGATTACATATAACAGAAATGCCTATAATAAGGGAATTATGTTTGTATTCATGAAGAGGATATCTAATGAGCTCAGGCCCTAAGAATGCTTCATATGTTTCCTAGTTTGAACCAGAATCAGAGTTCTCTTAGTTCAAGTACTTGTAAAAATGATGTGATTATGAAAAATATCTAATCCTATGCGATTCATGCTTGGGGTGAGAAAAAAAAGGATTTAAAAGATTCAACAAAGCAACCCACACTTTTCCTCCTCCACTAATGGAAGAGGGAGCGCCCACGACGATGAGGGTGGATGAGGTCGAGTCAACCTAAGAAGAGGGAAATGTGTCAAAACTTACCACTCATCAATTTACATTGGGAAAGGTTCCAATGAACGGAATAATTGAAGGTGAAGGAATTAGAGAGGAGCAATAATTAAACCTCCTACTTGAATGGTTAGGGTCTTACAGTAAGATGGTTGCCCTCAAATTGATCCTGGTATGGGAGGGATATTTTTCTTTTCCTCGCATAAAAAAACATTTGTGAACCATTCCTTCCCTACAAGAGACCTGAGGTTCCATGTCATAGGGATAAGAAAAGGATGTTAGAACCCATACCCTAATCCTCAAAATTGGGAACATTCCAGTATTTTTCCTGGTAGAAAATTCCTTGTGACTACAGATATAAAACCCACACACACTCTATGAATCCTAAACCCATTGTGAAAAATGTGGGAAACCTCTGAATTCAGATATACAAACCCAAATAGAAGACACAGTGTTGTGCCATCCCAATGGTTCGATAAGTCACGAGGTTTGGGTGACATTCTCAATACAATCCCTTTCAGACAAGGGATCCAATGAAGAAGAAGCCTTCCTGTGAATGGAGTTAAAGAGGGATTAATGGCTTGTAGACTAAAGAGAGTAGGTGAATCAAAGAGGGTAACCAACGTAGGTACTGGAACGCAAGAATGGGTGCACAAGTAGTCTTATACAACCTATTATTTACTTAAGTGACGAAAAACATGGATGTTAATACTTAGGCAAGACACGACTCAAGACTTCAATAGTATTCATATGTAGTCCCAGAAGTGGGGCACTCATGTTATTATGAGGGAAATATGTGGCACACATGTTTTTATTTTTTACAGAGGATGGGAACTTTAGGAACACATGTGTTATGAATTTAAAACACTAAAAGAACTTAAGTGTTGTGATCATCCTTTAATTCCTTTTCTTTAGGTGTTAAAGAACTACATTGAATGTTTCAGAAGAGTTGGTAAAAGCACTAGGGAAACCATAGCAGTAATTAGGATTTTGGGAAATTTTTCTCTATAAATGGTGGCCCCAAGGGTTTATTTATGTGAGAAAATATGACCCTGTGTGAAAGGAGTTTTAGTGAAATAGTGGGTTTGTCACCAGATCTCGGCACGCAAGTACATTGTGCACTGACGAGTCCTTGGTCAGACTAGGGCGATCCAAAACTAAAGCCTTCACTAATATTGATTTTCTTCATGTTTTTTCTCCTCTTTTTTCTAAGGCATTTACCTTTATCTTTTTTTTGGACTCTTTGATGGAACATAGTTTCAAAAAAATCACCCCTAAAAATTGGATCCCAAATGAAAAGAGGATCCAATACTGAGGTAAAAAAACAAAAAAGGAAAAAGTGGGTATTGGGGCATGCAAGTTGAGGTGTGCTAGACGAAAGGGAACGTTTGATTCGGGCACACAAGGTGACTTTCATCTCTTATATATAGTGGATTCTCTTTTATAAAAATTCTCATGAAATTAGGAAATCATGCACTTAGCGCACAAATCTATTTTTCCACTCGAACACTTCAATTTAGTTGCGCTTCAACTATTTGTTTTTTACTTGTGCACTATAACTGGGGCGCCACTCTTGTTGTCTAGTTTATACTTGAGTGTCAAGTTTTATACTTGTGCACTTTAATGACCTTGTCTATTTTATTCTCAATTATTTTTTCAAAACCTCAAAAAATTACTTAATATAAAGATGATTATATGATCTCTTTTATAGGTTCAATGGATCCCAAAAGAATCAGAACTATTGATGAATTGGCCAGTAAGAGGATTGATGACATGATAAACGTTTTCATTCATGACTATCTTGACATATGTGACACCACACTCCCAATCTTGGAAATATATCTATAAAATATTATTTCAATATTCTCGAGAGAATTTATTTTTCTTTGTATAATTATGGTCAACTATAAGACGTAAATATTACAGACCCAAAGAACTATATTCCAGTTTCCTTTTATAAACCTTATACTAACTTCTAGTCATCTGATATATCTGTTGGGGGCTCATTTTCTAATGCTGGGACAACAAAAAATCTAATACCACTCATCACAACCTGTGTGCTCTATATTTGAAAGCACACACACCCGAGCTACAACCACACTATTATTCATTCATCTTTTGAGATTCTTTGATGGATCAACCGAAAGGCTGAAAAAAAAGTTGGAATTTATTCCCATAAGGAGGTGTAAAACCTGTGTTGATGTGGGAATATTGGGTGCATAAGGGGTGTTAATAATGTAAGGATTGCTTAAAAGGTTTTGGGATTTATGAGGCTATATGGGCTGGAAAAACCAATGTGTATAAGAATTATCATTTTTTTCCAGAGTTACTAAGTAGATGGAGTCCAAAAAATAACTCTTTCAACTTGACACATGGAGAAGTAGGCATCATTTTGTGGGATATCAACAAGATTTCTAGAGATCCAATCATTGGAGATATCTATGATGAGATTATCCCCCCCCAAGTTGACATGGAATGAGTTAGAGAACACTCCAAATTTGGTTCATGATTTGTTAAAATTATTTTATAAACTCAAGAATGGGAGCACCAGAAAGTTCCACACAAGAAGGGATATTAAACCAAAGGAGTGGATGGAAATATTCCAAGAAAAGAAGAACGGAAAAAGGTCCCACCTGCACTCTTCTGTCCAGCTGTCCAAAGGTAGAGAAGAGAGACACCCCTAACACTTTTTGTCTAAAATTAGTGAAATGAGAGTTTTAAAAGTGGGGATATGAAGTCAATTAAAATATTCTTATGAAAACACATCCAGTAGGTTTTCTGGCCATGTGGCTCAATGTGTATTTATTACCAGTCTAAGATTCCAAAGAAGGCGTGAGGCCAGGAACATTTTTTATTGCATCCAAACTAGCCATGAAAAGGATGGTAGAGTTAGAAACTCTTATTTTGGAAAATAATCATAATATCTTACTGTATATTTATAGAGGGAAGTCCCCTTTTATAAAATTAGGACTATTAAAAGTGTTATGGGGGTGGATCACTACACATTTTGGAACTTATGTTGTGAAGATTAGAGTATAGGTCTTTGAGAGTTCATTCCGACCATCAGTTCAGGCTTTCTCTCATATTTCACCTTCTTCTATAAACCCTTATGATATCAAGGGTCTGTTGAGTATGTATAAGAAATTTCATCTCTTTCCTTTTGGGAATCTTCCTATGAGGAAATTTCTTGATGATGGGATGGCCATTTTAGAGATATGAGCATATATGTTAGCTTGTAAAGATGGAATATTGGCCACTAGGATTGATGGAGAAATTATATGTGAGTCTTATTCTCCATATAGATTTGCAGATCAATTAAAATGTGTGAGAAAAATTATTATATCCCATAATGTTCATTTTAGATTAGATAAACATCTTATGGTTTCCCGACAACTATTTTTGCTAACATGTGTGGAGATGATTGGAGAAATATTTAACATACCTTTCACTGATGCAGTATGTAAATTGACTATTTGGTATGCCAAAAACTGGGCTGCATATTTCCCTAAAAGGGTATTAAAAATGTTGTCCCTTGTGCATGGATAAAGAGAAGTAGAAAGAAGGAACCCACTTCATTTGAAAGGTAATTCTTCGTCATTGGGTGTCGACTCACTAGAGTAAGAAGGTGGAGGTGAAGAGGATCTAAATTCACTGAAGCAACCTTGTTCTATATATAATCCACCTACCAGAGTTAAGAGAGCCACCCCATCGATCCCTACTAGGGATGTACTGAGGTTATATTCTCACCATCATTCCAAAGAGTGACGAGTCCCACATTCTCACCCCCCATCATTGACTATGGGAATTAGGATGAAACATAAATCTAAGGATGGAAGATCCTCTTCACAACACTCGGGCATGTTCTATGAATATATATGATCAGAGGATATTTAAACATGTAAAATGTTTATATTGTGTTGCAGAAACCACGTGGTTGGATCTGCGTGAATGGCTATACATTCCAGGATTAGGGGATGTACGGTCCTCTTCAGATATTCTATTTATGGAAAATTCTAATGAAGTGATAACCTTCATCAAAGAGTTGGAAATGCTCATATATGAAACTGAAGAATCACTTCCCACCATTAAGTGGGTGAATAAAATGACAGATCATGGTACCCTCGAAAGGATCAATCATTCATTAGTTAAAGAATGACATGATTTTTTGGATCCTGAAGATGTAATTTTACTTTTCCCCACATTTTCTAATCCTTTGAAATATGAATTTAGTCAAAGATTTGTTACTCCAGGGAAATGTTATCTTAACCTGCAGCTGGTTAATGTGAAGTCAACTGTTGTTCCATTGCCATGATATAGCACTGGTGGCACTTCTATTGGAACTACAATATCACCCCGTTAATTAGGAGAAATATCCCTAGGAAAACAGTTCATGGAAGATGAGATAGAAAAGGTACTACCATCTATAATACATGTCTTTAGCGATAATGATGAATGTCCTCCTAAGAAAGTGAAGAAAAAAATTCCCCAAAGAAATAATGACATGGTGAAATGAATTCTCAATAGTAGAATGTCATCATGATAATCATAAATTTAATGCTTATTTAGGAAAAAATGATTATACATCTTGGAATTGCAGGGGATTCTTCATTTTTTTCTCTAAAAGAAAATAATGACAAGCTTTATGTAACTATGTATGGTTATTATGAATAGGCACACATTCCGACTAACCTGGTGGTTCTTGAAGATGCATTGACTTCAAAGGAACCAACGTCTGTTCCCAATACTTCTCTTCTTCCTTCAATCAAAAGATAGGAGACCGTTGGTAAATCAAAAGTTCTTTATATGACATTATATGTAACAGTTACAGAATTTCATCCTATGATACTTTCGATTCATCACATGCACCAGAACATCCTGTGACAATTGATGATGACACCACAACTATTGATGAGGAATATTTTCTGGGTGAATGGTTTTTAGAGGATGGTTATGAAGCAAACCTGTCGAGTGATCCAACGAGTGAGACTATCATGGGATCTCTAAGAACAATGGATTCTATGATGAACCTTGGCATGTATTTTTAAGAAGTATTAAAACATGTTAATATACCAAACATGTTAGAATATTTTTATGTTCCTTGTATAGAATCATGTAGATTTGAGTTTCCATTATTTGACCTATTAATCTTCCTATGATTATATTTGGAAACAATATTGGTTGAAATATGAAGATCCATCTAACGAAACTGATGTTGCGATGATGCCCGATGGATGTATTGATTTTAATTTCAATCTTATCATTTAGGATAAAAAGGATGAGGTAATATTGAGACAAGATATCTTTCTGAGACTCATTTTGAGGATCCTAATAAAATTAAAAAGAGAATTCCCTACCCAAAGACATCAAACAATACTTTTTAAACTGAGAATGTCGGGGAGGATTCTTCTTAAGCATCCAATCGACTGTTAAGTAAGAGATATTTATAGGGTGATTGTCCCCATATTTGTTATCCCTTGAAACTAACCATAACCATAATTCCTAATTTACCCTATACGGGTATCAAATTAAATAGATAGATCTGAATGTGAAGCCTCTATATAAGATCATACAGTATTGGATGGTGAAGCAGCCATAGTCATGGAAGGAGCAGAACATGTCATTTCTTTAAATGTGTTAATCTCAGAATATTTACCTCCTTACGACAGTGACTCCGAATCATTCCCTGAGCTGAAAAAGGCAGTTCGTCTTTCACATAGAAAAGAATAGAAAAATATATGGAAAATAATATCTAAAATTCTCCTTGAGGAACCCCCTTCATGAATTTCACAACTGTCGTCTCTGTTTATCATGAAAGGATATGGTGGTTTTTAATACATTAAAATTATAACCATAGTGAAAGAGATTATATGAAAGGGTTAGCAAGAGAAGAAGATTTTGGAAGACCCAATAAATACTAAATTATTGATTAACAATTATGAATTCCAAGCAGTGCTGTCCTGAGAAAAGGACAATCGTTCTATAATGTTCGGAGAACTGAAGAAGAAGATTAATAAAAAGATAGTTCAGTACCTATGTGTTCAAAAAGAATATGATATTATCACAGGGGAACTTTACCAGCTTCATATCTCATTAAGAGAAGTCTAGAAAGATGGTGCAAAATCCATTATAGATGTTAAGGAAGCATTTTGTCATGCTGAAGAGAGTGAAGTTGGTCATAAAAACAAACTTCAATAGGCAGCTGACGAGTCTCAAGATTTTTTAACCAAATGAGATGTTATAAAGAAAACATTTTGTGATGTTCTAAAAAAGTGATACTTTAATTATTGGATGATCCTTTTTGAATTTGATTCATAAATAAAAATAATTCCATATTTAATAATATGTGTTTTCATTCCTGCAAGTTTCTTTGTTTTAACCTAATCCAATGGGCCTAGTAAGTGTAGTTTTAATTTTTTTCAAGGGTTATAAAGAAAGCCCCAAATAATTTTCTTTTTTTAAATTTTTAATTCACAATGTTAATTAAATCATACAAAATGTACATTTAGTGAGTTGGGACTCAGCTATTGTTTATAGTTCCCATTATGGGTTCCTAATCTTGTGAGTACAATGTCACTTGTTGTTGGATGTTTAGATTCACACATGTTGTACTACAAAGGATAGTGTTTTAGGTCGAATAACTTTGACCATAAATTTTGAAATTATATTCCATTCAAGACTGAGTGGATCATAATTTATCTAATATTCTTTAAATATTTCCATGGGGACTGTTGAGCCATGATTTTTAATGGTTACAAAATCTAAAAACTTATATAAACATAAGAGAAGTCTCTTCCAAGAACAATGTTACCATCATTTACTAACCCGTTATGGGAGTTGTGTTATATAGGGCTGACTAGGTCATATAATGCATATCCAAATAGTGGCATCTATTAACTGGAAGTCCCGTTATATGGATAACTTATACAAGTCCACATAAGGGAACATACTTCACAGTCAAGAAAAAGAGATCCTAGGAACTTAATATTTTACTATTGACAGACAATGGAAAATACAATTTGTGAAACTCAAGACTACAATGTCTGGTTTTTCCAAGGAAATTGATTTTAAGAATAAAGGGTTATCTATTTTGACATATGTCATGAATTGGAAAACCATTTCTACACAAATTTTTTGTATGATGAATGGTTAAAATTTATCAGAAAGGGGAAGTTATGATATCAGGCTATATAGGTTTAAGACAAGTAGTGAGGACATTGCACTATTCGATTTTAAGTCATGCAGTGAGGATATTATACTGTGCATTTTTAATTCAAGGAGTGAGAACATTAGGTAGATTAAATTTGAGGCCTTTAGCTATGAGAAAAGGTATAAGACTCTCTCAATTTCTTGATATATTTTTTGAAACAGACTACCATTTTCTGATGTATAAGGGAAAATTGTAATCTATGATATGATTATATTTGTAATTGAAAAAGGATATGGAAAAAATGGATAAAAGTATTAAAGGATACCTTTTTAAAAAACAAAGTTATTATTATTTGACAGACACGTTATGGGAGATATATTTTGTAGGCCCAACTAAGGCATATGCTGCATGGCCAAATAGTGGAATCTTTTGACTAACATGCCTGTTATGTTGGTAAACTTTATGCAAGGCCACCTAGGGGTACACAATACATAGTCAGGAAAAGGTGCTCTCAAATGATTGACATTATATTTATAAATGGTAAAAATGTTTATGGATATTCAAATTTTCCAATGCATAGATTTTGGTTTATAATGAAAGGTATCTGAATATGGAGAGATTATTTCCAATCATAATTTTGAATGAATTTAAGGAATATGATTTCTACAATGGTCTGAATGATACATAGGATGTATGGTGTCTATAGTTTTTAGGTCATACTACTAGGAAAAGATATGGAAACTATATATAGTATGTGGTCAAGTGATCCAAGGTAATTTCATATTGCTTTTAACACATAGAGAGAGAAATTTTTAAACCATGGTATTGAAGACATTCAGGTTGAGAGAAAATTAATGGGACAAATATACATTAATAACTGCTTTAAAATACATATTCTTGTATATATTTATCTATGTTTAATGGGGACCAAAAATACTTTAACCTAGAATGAAAATACTATTATTTGACAAACCGATTATCGGGGTGGTATTATGTAGGGGAAACCGGGGAATATGATTCATATCCAAATAGTGGTATCCTTTGAAAGACATTCCCATTATGTAGGAAACTTATGCAAGGCCACCTAAGGGCACATACTGCATAGTCAGGAAAAAGAGTTATTAGATATTAGAATCTCTTTCACTAGAAATCGTATGAAAGTTTATGATGATAATAAAATATTCAAGATTATGAGTGTGAAATATGGAAAGGGGTAATTCTCAATGCACATGATAAATATTTGAACCAATACTAGCCATGAGTTTGATGTCCTTTACATAGATCTGACTCACATGTAAATTGGATACGTTCTTTGCATCTTTGGAATCAATATTATGCAGTGTAGTTTAGGGTCAAACAGCAAGGACATGAAGTGATTATGATATAAAGTGGGAATATTATGCCCATAACAAGGAATTAAACCTAGGTGTCACTATGTATCTCATATGGATGATAATCAATCCATACATAGTTCATTAAACATTACCTATGTAGGTTTAACTCTTACATAGGGAATAAATGAGATTTCTATATCATGACTGTTCCCATGATTGAAGATCTGGGTGTCTCTACATATCTCATATTGATGAGAATAATGTCGTATGTAGTTCTTGAAACATTCATTTCCCACACCAGTCAATTTTGATATGGGTGGTGGGGTCTTTTGACATGTTCTTGAAGAATGGTTAAACTTAAGACACATAATGGTATAAAAATCAAACCATGCGTCTTAAGGGATCACTATGTATAGATCAGATTATTATATAGTAAGAGAAAATAAAATAATTTTTTTATGGTTGTGGTTTGGCCTATGATTAGAGATCCTGGCGTCTCTATGAGTCTCATATGGATGAGAATCAAGACACACATAGTTCTTGACAAGAGGTCCCTATACAGATCTGATTCAGACATATGGAATAAAGGGAATCGTGTGACACTAAGGTGTAGAAATGATGTTAATGATAATTTCATATATAATCATCAAATGTCATGTAAAGAAGACATTCACCATATAGTTTAATGTCATGTAACGAGTTCAAATGATGTCATGAGGTTTAACATCGTGCGACAAGGAAAAATATGTTGCACATTTTATTGTCATGTAACATAGATGATTATGATAGTTATGTAGTTTAATTTTTTTCTACAAGGACTTTGTGCTATGCAATTTAGTGTCATACAACGAGGAAGATGTGCACAATTACACAATGTATTTCTTCAAGAATCTTTCATTGGTTGGAGTTGTGATAATCACTCTATCTATTGAGATTAAAGAATAAGATCCATTTGAGTAGAACTTATGTATGAAATATGGTCCTTCCCACATGGGCCCAAGATTTGGAGGATTCTTTCTTGGTATCATTGGAGTCCTCAGGACAAATTTCCATTCTCGTTGTAGAAATGAATGGAGGAAAACTATCTAGTTAAAGGCTCATGATATTCTATTCTGATATAATTCTAAATGAATCATAGTATAAAATATTTTTTCATCTAATCATTCCAGCCCATCAAAACATTTCTATGACATCTCATTTGTAGAAAACATACCATAGATTGCAACTCAGAGGGAAGGAAATTCAATTTTTATTGAAAAAACTGCTTCTATTATGTACATCAATGAATAAGGGGATTCTTATGTGGAAGTATGAGTAGTTGTCCCATAATTCCATAATGCATGAAAAATATTATCCAATCATGATTTATTATCTTTATCCACCATCTTATAGAGTATATTTTATAGGGTCTTATTTAAGGCCTCTATATTTCAATTTACCGCTACATGATAACAAGATGAATGGTTGGATTTGATATTGTGATATTGATATAACTTCATTACCTCAATAGAATAGAAATTGGTTCCATTGTCTATCAATATAGTATGAGTGACAACAAATCTAGTGATTATGTTAGTTTTGACAAAACTAACATTGATTTTAGCTCCGATTTCTTTGAGAGTAATTTATTTAACCCATTTGGTGAATAATTTTGTAGCCGTAAGGATATGCGTGAACTTCTTATCCATAGATGGAGGGTAAGTCCCTACAATATACATTCCCATATAGAAAATGGAAAGGAGTATTTAGATATATTTTGAAAATATGGGGGTTGATGAATGATGTTATCATGCACTTGGAAGGATTGCAATTTCTAGGATAAATATGTGAAATCCTACTTCATTGAAGGATATAAGTATCCAAGACTCCATATTTGATCTGAAAGCCTATGCCCAGACAAGTTAGCATCAAATGCTCCTAAATATAATTCTTTCATGACATTTTTACTTTCTTCTCCATCAATACACCTAAAGAGTATTCCATCAAATAATAATTTTTTTAGGATATTCTGGTGATCTGGACTACGATAAAGAGTAAAATTGGTCACCCATCATCGGATCAGTTCTTTTTCATCTCTACCTAGTGGAATTACTCCATTTTGAAGATATTCCAAAACAAGTGTTCTCTATCCCGTGGTATAACCATATGGCTCAAAAATAGGGCTAATTTCATTAATTTCTTCCATTCTAGTTTGAATGAAAAGTGAGACCACATGATTATGGGATATACTGATGATTTTATCATCCTACATTGGATATTCTAAAGTTATAACTTCATTAGCCAGTACATCATCTTGGACGTTTTGTTATCATGAGACAGGAGACAATATCAGCTCTAATGGGAAATTCAACCATTAAACCTCTTACATAATCACACAAAGGGATTAACTCTTTTTTTTTCTGTTATCATAATCTCCATTGATTTTTTTTATTACCAACTCCGAATCACATTTTACAATCTGGTGATTCACTTGTACCTGAAATTCCAATTCTAAGCACAAGATGAGAGCTTGATATTGTACTTCATTGTTTGTAACGCCTTTTGAAAATAGAAAGGAATAAGGAAAAAATTCCTTTTATGGGGGAGATAAGTACAATTCCGAACCCATCTTTTTTGAGTTTAGGGTTTTCCATTCTCTTCCCTGTTTCACTTCTTGAGGAACAATCAAAGTAAAATTCCCACATTTGGGAACTATCTTGAATAGAGAGGAATTATACACCAGGACGATCCGTATTCAATGATGTATATTACGTAGATGGATGTTAAAAAATGATTTCGGCCAAATCATGGCCTTTTATTTCCTTATAATGAACAAAATAGATATCAAGATTTTGAAAAATAACTACACACTATTCCAAATGCCATATAAGCATAGGATGAATGAGGATAATTTTTGGTGCGTTATTGTAAGAAACCCATTGGACCTCATGATTATTCATGTAGTGCCTCAATTTCTAAATAGAAAATATTAATGTTAGGCATCACATTTCAATACTTGAATACTGAGTTTCTTCATCATGTATAGTTCGACTGAGATAATAAAGGTTGTTTTCATTCCCAACATCGTTCTTTTTGGACAGGGAAGGAACCCAGTGATGTCTCTAAATTTGTCACATAGAGAATATATGGTCTTCCTTAAATGGATGGAATTAATACTAGTGGACTCAAGATATATTTCTTGAAGGTAGGAAATGATTCTTGGCAGTCTTCATTCCATTTATAGGTGACTCCCTTCTTCATTAATCTAGTGAAGGCTAAACACTTTGCTTCCAAATTGGTGATAACGTGCCAAATATTGGCCATTTTTCCTTGGATTCCTCTTAATTCATTCAAATTTCTAGGTTGTTACATTCCAAGGATTTATTTTTTTCTCAAGATCTACCTCGATTCCACAATGGAAAACAAAAAAGATGTGGAAATCCAATGAGGTTACGCTGAAATCACATTTCAAGGGGTTCATCTCCATATTGCATTGTCGAAGATTATTGATTATGATCTCCAGATCAGCCAACTGATTGGAACATTGTTTGGATTTAACCACCAAATCATCCCAATAACATTCGACAAATTGACATATGAATGGTTTGAAGATATGGTGCATGGAATGTTTATATGTTTCATAAGCATTCATTAAGCTAAAAGTGAATTAGTAGATAGAAAAATAAACCTTGTGGGGCCCTCAAGGCTTTATACTCTTCATCCTCTAGGTTCATCCGGATTTCATTATACCCATAGTAACCATCTATGAAGGAAAGAAATACATAGCCAGCTGTTGCATCAATTAAAAGCTCTGTGATCGGAACTGGAAAGTCCTCTTTAGGACAATACTAGTTAAGATATCTGAAATTAAAGAAAACTCATATATTCCCATTCTTCTTTTCTATACGACAATGTTGGCAATCCATTTTGGATATTGAACCTCATTGAAAATGTTATCCTAGATATGAAAATCAACTTGAGCTTCAATTTTAGAGGCATGGGTTGGGTGTGTTCTTCTGGCTATTAGCTTGAATCCTCGATGTTATTTTAGAAAACCCAAATGATGGGTAGCTATATCAGGATTAATACCTAAAATTTATTTATAGTTCCATGAAAATATATATTAATGTAGCTTTATAAATAATGTATATGTATCTTTTTCTTTAATAGTCATGGAAGTAATAATTAGAGTAGGGCATGGATCTTCTTCTATAGCTAGACTTATTTATCTAAGCTCATCCATAGTGGTAGAGATTCCTTCCTCAAATTATGGATGTTTATCCTTAATATAGTCATCATCATCTTCATTATATTCCACTTCTTCATCTTCTAATTGTATAGTAGGAGATAAATAAAAACATTCAGAGCTAGGGGAGAAGTTAGTATTTCAACATCCTAAAGAATAGGACACTATTTCAGACCCCACTAATGTTTAATGGTATTTATAGAGCATTGAATATGATTTAATTAATTGGGAATCAACTTCCTTGTCTTCCTCTAGTCTTACTACAACTTCTTATATTCTAATTGACGAGGCAGAGGCATTTTTGAAGTTCATTGGATCAAATGATGACATCTTCATTTAAGATTTCACCACTTCTTAATGAATCAAAAATTTCTCCCATGCTATCAGGATCGATTGCTACAATTGACATTATGGAATTCATTGGATGGGTGTTCAGATTTGGGTGTATCCTTTCAATTTGATTGGCATGAATCACGTAATCTATATAAATTTTTTTAATGGGTTTACTGAAATCTTTTCCAGAAAATTTGAAAATTTGATTCTTGTTACCTCCTTCATTAAGGACCTTGTTCCCTTTGTGTGATAAAATTCTTCCTCAATGAATTGAGATTCACATGTTTTGAACAAAGCCTTTTCCCCATACAATGTTCCAATTTGATCATTGAAATATTACCTGAGACATTGGTGGTATGAAGAATTAATGGCCGCTTATTGATGTATCCAAGACTATCCAAGAAAAATGATAAAGGCAAGATACGGAAAGACAACCGTAAAATATAAATTATACAAGAGATCTCTAAACTTAGTTTTGTGTGTAATCGCTTCTAGTGATTCTTTCTCATTCTTATCATAACCATGCAAACTTACATTGGAAGGAGATAAATCAGCTTCAATGAGACCAAATCGATGAAGTGTATGAATAGAAATGAGGTTGACTCTTGAGCCATTGTCAATGAAGGATAATTGGATGAATATGTCATTTACCCTGAATTATAGATACAATAGCCTGATATGGCCATGTAAAATATCATCTTCATCTTAATCCTTGATAGATATAATTTCATGACATTCTGTAGGATCATTCTCTACACAACAGTCCTGAGCAACAACATCTTTGGTTTAAAACTCTTGAGGACTTAACAATGCCTCAAAAAGTACTTGTTGAAGATATTTTGACATATTCAAGGAATTCAAAAGTGAAAAATTGACCTATACATGGGCTATATATTTCAAAACATCATTATTTTGGTCCAAAGGGCTACATTTACCAGCATGAAGATGCATCTTTGTAGATACTTCAAAAGTTGATGCTCCAAATATAGATGTACTTTGTGTTCAAGAAGAAGCTGTAAATACTCTTGGCATTGGTAGATCAGAGTCACTCGGTCTATCTTCCGACTTAGATAAATATGGTAAAACACTAATTGGTTCTCCAAAGTAATCATTTTAGGACCGAACCTGTCATGCGTGAAAGAGTCTCCATATTCTTGTTGAGTTCGTTGAAGGAATATCCCATGAGTTTCTACTGCATATATGGTTTGAGAAAGGGTAGAGTTAAAATAATGGTTTCTAGAATACCATCATAATCACTTGTATCCTAGACCATGGATTCTTCCTCTAGTTCCCTAGTTAGGTACATGGAACTCATGATTATTATAATCAAAATCACTATCGACATAAGAAAATGTTAAGTGTATAACGTTAATGGAACCAAGGATCTATTCTTAATTTGATGATGATTATACTTGATAGGTCAGTTCTAATTGTGTTGTTTGGTGGGGCAGTGCCTCTCCTTTTGAAATAGATGTCATGAAATCTTCTAGAGTCAAGGATAACTTTGGTCTTGACATGGGATCGTATTATCTTGAATTATGATTACCCTTCTAATCCATTGATTTTTAAGGATTGAACTTTTGTTGAAGGTTGTTTTTCCGTTGTAGGAGTGGAAGAAGAAACAATCGGCTATTTCAATTGTGTTCATATAATGGCATGGGTTTGGTTGATCATTTTACTAATCATCCAATCATCTTATTTATGCGAACTTTTACCTTTTACTTCCTTCCATTCACCTTCATCCTTTGGATCAGTAGTAGTATCACAAGATACTTGGGCTGATGAAATTTTTAGTTTCATTTGTCCAGAGTCTAACATATTTAGGAGGTCTTTGAAAACAAAAAAAATACTAAATGTGATGACGCCACATATGATGAAAGAGAAAATAATTATGAATATCTTTATCTCTTTTGTTGTTTGGTTTCTTCGGCCTTGGAAACTGAACCAAATTATTTTCTAGAGTGGAGATGATGTTACTGAGAACCTGTTCATTCTAGAAAAAATAATCTTTGTTCTTTAACTCTTCAAACTATTTCCACTTTTTATCTATTTGATCATCATGATGAGGGGTTCATTGCTCCTGGCACTCGTGAGGTAGATCCCTTAGATATGATGAAGATTTTGAAGTGGAAGTAGGTACATGTTCCTGCATGAGTGTTAATATAGTATCCCCTATTTACCTATTCTGGTTCCTAGAATTAAAGAAATTACATGAGATTTATCTTTAGTTTCCACAATGGAATCCTCCACCTACCGGGAAATTGAATCCTGGTCTTGAATCCCTCTTTTGTATTTCATAGGGATAAGTGGTGTGTGTAACTCATCACACATATTTTCCACACAAATTGGCAACAAAAATTCATAAAAGAGTTCCTGATTTAAGGAACAAGTTAATCCTTTCCATCGAGAAATGAAATATAATACTCTTTAATTTCCCCTTTTTTTACAATTTCTATGAACACAATTTTTCAACTTCGGTAGCATTGAGCTAAATGGAAGAATAAATTTCTGACAAAGGTCTCCCCATCCAATAATTGATCGTGATTGTAAACTTGTATACCCAACAAAAGGTGTTTCTTGTAATGACTTCAAAATACATCTAAACTTTACTACTTCATGTGGTTGAGGATTTCCCATCATGGAATCACAATGAGAAATGAAATGCGTTAAGTGTTGTTTTGGATCTCCCAAACCATTAATGATTGGGAATATAGTATTCGCAAAATTTGGTGGGGGAGGGATCATATCCCCCCATTCTTGGTAAGCACTCTTTTCCAGCTGAACTGGAACACACCATTCTTCCAAAAGATTCAACCAAGATCTGGATTCCTCAATTTTGTTCATAAGAATTTAGGGAACATCTGGATGAGTTGGGACTTCTACAGGTACAATATCTAGAGTTTCAATTTGTGTGATGTCCGGAAAAACCACAGGTGGTGGTACTGGTATCTTCCTTAGATATCCAACAGGGACATGCCTATAAGGACGTGTTTTATCCTTCCTTGGTTGTTTTCCCAAAAGAGAAAAATCATTATCCACATCGATAGTGATCACAAGTCCTTTTTATTGATGAGATCCTACATGATGTGCATGTTGAGGATCTTCCGGGGGAGTGTGTTTAGAATAAATGCTGCTTCGAAGTAACTCGGTATTGAGTCTTTTTGACACTTTCATTTCCTCTTATTACTATACAAGTATTTCTTTAAGTGAAAGAGATTGACCATCTCTAGTGGAAAAGTGAGACGTGATATGACTTTTACCTTTCCCCTTGTTAGATACTTTTTGAAGGAGTTGGAGTTGATTTTTTGAAGGGATGCTTATATTCTGGGTAAGGCTCTGATTTTGGATCTTCACACCTCCTTCACTTGATTTAGTTTTTACCATTTTTGGATGTGAACTTCATATTCTAATTTCATTGAGTTAGATTCATTTTCTAGAGGATCGTCTCCAATGGTGTTAATGACATTCACTGATACACAATGTATTGATAGCATTCTGTTAGTATCTTTGCAAGATCATCTCCTTCTATATCTTCCAAGAGATTATTTCTCTCATATATGATGAATTCTTTTTTTTTACTTCATAGAATGTTACCCGAAGGGAATCCTTGTATAGTTTAGTTATGCACTCTCTTTGTGGATTTTTCCCTAATCGGTTGAAAACTATCTTTCATTGAGGATGGGATTGTATATGTGAAAAATACCCCTAACCTATATACTGGGGATGTTTATGTTCTTCTTCTTCAAACCTTCGAACATTGTTTATTGAATACAATGATTGAATTAAAAAATCCCCTAGCCCTGTATGTTGGGCTGTCTATTGAAATACTATAACTGAGACTCACACATCTACTCTTCAAATTTTGCATATTTTGGTCTGGACATTTCCTAGGTGTATTATCTGACAAACACACAAATCACCTATTTTAGAAGATTACTATAATATTTCATACATTTGTGTTATCTAAAGGTTGGAATCCTCAAATTGGGGGTATGATGAATATTCTCATATGCATGGGGATAATGTATCTCAACAGATTTTTTTCTTTGGGCATGGCTCTAATGAGAGATAGTTGATGCATGTTCTTGGGCGTATACTTGATTACTTATAAAATCTATTGATTGTAGCTAGCCATGGGAAATAAAACTTCATGACACCACTTTTGATGGGATTTGATTATTCAGGAGTGCAGTGAAATGCAATGCTCCATGTGCACTCCAACCTTTAATATGAACACCAGATGGGGTATCAGAAATTAACAAGCATTGCCTATTTAAATCATTGATGCATGAACACTGAAGAGATCTCAACCTCTTTTCAACCTTGGTACACTGGGAATCTGAGAGAGATTCGATTTCAATTTGAAGTTTCAAACCTTATATTAACTTTACATGATTTTTATATTCATAATATTGTAACACATTAGTTTTTAAATGACGTTGAGTCTTTCTTAAGTTGTGGCGGAAATCATGAAGGAAATATTTTCCATTAATTCCAAAATATTTTATTGAAAATATTAAAAAGGCCTGAACATGGCTAGTATGTTTCTTTTATCCTTTTTTATTCTCATTTTTTACATATCTTCACCATATTTCACTAGACGTTTCTCCACATGGTCAAACCAAAGTGGATGCTTCTTGATCGTTTTGTTGAAAACAATCGAATTAGTTGTTTTTTCCTCTATTGTAATGGAATAAAAGTGACCCAAGGGAGGTTTAGAGAATGATAGTTCCCCTAATATGTCTTCAAGTTGAGAAAGTATTTTACCCATTAATGAAAAGGCATCAGAAAAGACTAGCATTATGTTGGAATGTTCTTGAAGATAATATGGATTTCTCATTACTAAGTTGTCAATTATAGAATTATCTTGAAAATATGAAATACTACTATATAGATAACTTTCACAGCAAATCCCAAAACGAGGAAGACCACCATGGTGTATTACCACAATGGATAAATTCTATTGCTCTTTAGTCTTCTGGCCACATATAGGGTTGCTATGTCTCTCATCCAGAGATAGACTCCCTGGATTGACCGAATCTTCATGAAGCAAGACTTCATGATGTAGAGTCCAGTGTTGAACTTCAGAATTACTGCTACTACTCCCATATTGTGGTAATAAGAGAGTAGGATCTTGAGCTACAATAGATAAATATATGAGGACTTCAAGAACTCAACCATTTAAAGGAGTTAGATTGAAGCTTGGATCTTGATTTTCAAACTGTGTTTGGTGATACTTCTTCTTGGATACTCTCTTACACTTAGTTGGGGCCACTTGTTGGGAAGATTGGTTATCATGGGTTTGTGTACGTGCATGCCTTAGAGTGGTCATAAGAATGGGATGATTATATCTATTCAGAATGGATGTATTCTCCTGATCCTATTGTTTGTATGATATGGGGTAGTATGCCTCATAAACCTCCTAGACTGGAGCTGAGGTATGTTTCTGATATGAGATGGCATACTGGTGTGTCATCCCATGTATGGGGATAGATTTATGTGTATGTTCTCATGGTACTTCTGATGTTGTTGTAATGATATTCTAGAATGATTTCAGAATATGGTAAGGAATTTGTGTATTAACCTTCACCATTGATAGGATGTTTTTGGTGACATTAGTGACCGAAACAGGAATATATGTACATTCCATATATTGATTAAGTGTTTGTTCTTGTTCTTATCTTCATTTTTCCTATCATTGGATACTGACAATACTCATGTATTGGGGCCTAGTGTTGATTCTACCCTAGATTTGTCGTCAGAGCTTTCTGATTGACTTGTTTGGGTGTTGCCAAACAAGAATGTTGGCTTTATTGATTAACGATGGAATGTTTATATGGCTAATTGATGTTTTACATAAATCATGATTGAATAACATATTTCAATACTAGTTTAGGAGACTAGTCGAAGAATTGGTGAGTGTATTATGGTGTATCATCCTATTTATGAGTTTCCACCACATTTGATTGGCAGACTTCCTTAAATGTAGTTAGACAAGCCTACAGACTGGCTGATAATTTATAAACAGTTGTATATGAATGCTCATGGTACTCCACCAAATTTTCCGACCATGATTGTCGGGTCACTATCATATGGGTCAGTTTGGTAGAGAAATAAGGACAAATGAGTGTATGTGCCCGCTCATTGTTTGCCATCAGGTTAGGTTGATGGTCTTCTATAGAGAGTAAAAGGTATGAACCTACTATTTGTTGACCAAACATTTTTCTTGACAGTTCTTCTTACATTCCTAGGTATAAGAGACCTGGGCTGAACGTCCAGAGGCAACACCCCCATTGTGTTAGGGGTTCACTGCTGCATGATTCTTCTAGCGACAATTGTAGGTGAGAGTCCTTAGGAAGGCTCCCTACAGCTTTGAATTGGGGCCCTGAGTGTCCTCCTGATCTACCTCCATATATTATGAGAGGGAATGGTGGTTGTGTTCCAGGGATAAGGACCTGAAACAGTTGAAGGAGGTGTTTTTCACCATCTACTTATTGATAATCGATCATCATTGGATGGACGATCGAGGATTGCTATTAACCTAGAGAGCATTTAATGCAGCCTCCAAGGTTGGGGTTATACCATGCTGACAATAATCCCTTAACAGCATGTTGGGGACCCAGTATTGAAGATGATGAGTTATTGATTATATCATTCTTATAGATGAGAATACATCTTGATAAGTGGTTGGTACATTCACATGTTAATACTTATAAGAATCTATTTTGGAGTGAAGGGAGTTCTGAGAAAACATGAAAATAACAATAAACTCCATTAAAGTTAAATATTTTAGATGGATACATGAATGATTGATTACTTTTTTCTAGAATTCCATTATCAATTTATAGGTGCCTAACATGTGGGTAAAAATTATTAACATGGTTATGGATTCACATTGGGTTCAACTTTTTTGTTTTGTAGTTCCTTGAAACGTGTTTTCTACATTAAGAATAACTACTTCTAGGCGGTTTCCAATGGATTTATTCATGAAACTAGAAACATACAACAATTATTTATCCAAAATGGACCTTCATTCCAATGGAATATATTTATTATGTTTGAACATTATGATTCTTAAGAACATGCATTGGTTGAGAGTATGGGAGTTAGGACTCATAAAATCCTTTTGGGAGGAATTATTGTCCACTTTGGGACTCTCTTTATAAATTTAAGATATTTTCAGGGCTCCTAATTAATATAAAAAGTATATCATTAGTTTCACTTGGAATATTCAATCACTTATTAACATATGTGAAATTTATAATCATCCGTATGTATTTTAGGTTCTTCATTAATGGAGATATCCGTATGTATTCAAGGTTCTCCATCAATGGTATCCTATCGTATAATATATAGAGATTATTTTAATCATAATTTTGATGATACTGGTTTTTAGACACTCAATGCATGACTATATAATTTATTGTTTCTCAGGTAGATGAATGTCTATTTTGATTTTGGGATCATACCCATAAAATGGGTTTCTTACGTATCCTTGTGAAAGGAATCCGAAGCCTCTAAGTTTGGTGACTCTTAATGGTAGACATCATACCTTTTAACTACATGTGTTAAGTAAATAAATTTAAAATTTATTTTTATAGGGTAAGGAAATCTAATTGAATGTGGATTAGACAAAATTTGGTTTGGGAATTATGCTGAAGAGGCCAAGGAACTTGGAATGGATATACGTTTACATGTGAAATTAGACTCTGTTTTGAGTATGGACCAGGAAGAACATGGTTGATTTGAAGTGTTACGTTTGAACCTCATGGAGGCTTCATACGTATCCCATTTGGATGGGAATCAAATCCCACATAGTTTGATATGTCTCATTGGTTAATATAGTCATTTTAGAGAAATGGTTTCGGGATTAAATCCTAAAAATGACGACTTGTTGTTTTGGGGGACTAATTTTGGGATTACTTCTATGAAAAATTCCCAGATTAAGGGAAATATTATTTTATTCCTGAAGAGGATATTCAATGAGATCATGCCCTAATAAGGATTCCAATGTATCTTGGTTTGAACAGGAATCATAGTTCTTGTAGTTCAAGTACTTGTGAAAATGTTGTGATCATGACAAATCTATATGACCATGCGAGTCATGCTCGGTGTGAGAAACAAGTGGATGTTAGAGATTCAACAAAGGCACCCACACTTTTCCTCCTCTACAGATAGAAGAGGGCGTACCTATGACAATGAGGGTGGATGAGGTCAAGTCGACCCAAGAAGAGGGAAATGCGATGAAACTTCCCTCTCTTCAATTTACATTGGAAAAGGGACCAATGAAAGTAAGGAGTGAAGGTGATAGATGTAAAGTAGATCAAGACTGCAACCACTTACTTGAATTGATAGGGGCTTAAACAAGGATGGATTTCCTAAAATTTATTCTAATAAGGGAGGGATATTTTTATTTTGAATGCATGGAAATGAATGCCTGAACCAGACCTTCCCTACCCGAGACCTGAGGGTTTGGGTCTTAGAGACAAGAAGGGAGGTCAAAACCCAAACTTTAATCCTAAAAAATGAGAACTCCTATCATTATTTTTGGGAGAAAAGTCCATGTGACTATGAATATACAAACCCATCGATACTACGTGAATCCTAACCCCATTGTGAACAAATATGAGAAACCTCTAACTATGGATATATAAACTCAAATAAGAGACAATCTAATGGGAAATTCCCAAATGTTTGATAAGTCAGGAGGTTTTGGTGAAGGTATCAACGGAATCCCTTTTAGACACAGGAGCCGGTGAAGATGAATCCTTTCCATGAATGGATATTAAGAGGGATTAATGGATTGTAGACTAAAAAAAGTTGGTGAATCAAAGTGGGTCACCCAAGTAAGTACATGAGCACAAGTATGGGAACACAAGTATGCTTGGGAGACCTGATATTTACTTGTGTAATGAACAACCTGGATGTAAATACTTGGGTGAGACCTGACCCAATCTTTCAAGAGTATTCACAGGTATTCCCAGAAGTGGGGAACTCATATTATTGTGAGAGGAATATGTGGATCACAAGTGTTCTTAATTTAGGGGGGTTGGGCACTTTAGGCGCACAAGTGTTTTTGATTTCAAACACTAAAAGGACATAAGTCCTATGACCTTCCTTCAATTCCTCCGAGTTAGGTCTTAAAGACCTACCTAGAATGTTTCGGAAGACTTGGGCGAAGCACTATAGAGACCAGAGCAACGATTAGTATTTAGGGAAATTAGTCTATATAAATGAAGGACCCAAGGGTCCATTTATAGGAAAAAATGGGACCCTGGGGGAAAGAAGTTTGGGTGTGCAAGTGGGTTGCATGACAGATCTGGGCGTGCAAGTAAATTGCGTGCTGATGGCTCCTTGGTCAGACTAGGGAAATTAAAAACTCAATCCTTTGAAAATATTTATTTTATTGATGTGGTTTCACTATTTGTTTTTGTAATTTTTCTCCATTTTTCATATTTCAGACTCATTGAATGAATGAATTGTCAACAATAGTCATAAGACTACACATCATGAACTCGTGATGATTAATCTAATACCCAATCTACCCCATTCAGAGTGATTTTTCTTAAGTTAAAATGTTCCATAGCTTTCCCAACATATAGTATCCATATATGGATGTATTTTCAAGGATTGCAAAAAATATCTACTTTTCTGAAATTTTATTATATTATTATATACTTAATCTTATCCTCATAATCTTTCTATGGGATCATTTTATCATATCTAGGTTTTCCAAAATCTAGTTCCAAGTTTTATACTATTATTCCTTTATTATCAACTATAACTCCCCAAATCCAGTAACCTGGAGCCAGTGAATATATTACTACATTGGAATAAGATAAAATTGATCTCATTATAAAGGATATAATAGTTTAGTAGTCACGAGAGAGTTGATAAATACATGATTCTCACATTACAAATGAAAACATGGAATACAACATAGGATTCAACTGATAATATTGTCATTTCGTCAAGTATATCCCTAAAATCATTCGTCAATAAAAATTTAGTAACCTTGTAAAAGGAAAACATAATAAAGGGTTAAATCATATTCTTATTAAGGGAAATCATAAAAAAGAATCTATCATATGATAAATAAATACTGAATAATATGGTAGAGAAAAACTCTAATATAATATTACATATATCCAATACATAATAGGGGACTAAATCGATAGATATAATAAATAATAAATAATCACATGGGTAATAAAAATTAGTCTAATAATGATAGAATCCATAATATCAGACATGATAATCATACTGTAAATGCCTCATTCAATGAAATCATTCATAAATATGTAAGGTGCAAGCCAAATTCACAAAATAGTTTGTTTCATTAGAACTATCATTGCATTAAGGGGATTTGACAACACCAACCTAACACAAAATTAGTCTATGGAATTCATAAAAATGATGAAATTAAGAAATATTGAATATATAATCAATAATAAATTTTTTATTGAAAATATAGTATGTGAACTATAAATTTTTTCCCTAGTCTATAAACAGAACAACCAGAAAACAATCCATCGATATAAATATAGTGGACAGTATCATTAGTGTATATCCCAAATAAATCATAAAACTTATTAAAGGTTGTATATATATATGAAAATTTTCTTTAATGTATATTTAAGCCTTTCTTTGAAAACAAGGAAGATATATCATTTTATTTTGAATGAATAATAATTTTTTTATAGAATATTGGTGAAATATATTTATTTGAAGATAATAATAATACTTATAATTTAATATTCAGTAAAATGAATATTTATGATGAGAATAAAAGTTTTTTTGGTAAACATTTAAAAGATGATTCCTTCTACACATATGGTAAAAAGTAAGTACTATATCATTCAGAAAATGATAAGAAGATTCCTTTTAATTTTTTTAAAATAATTTACAATAATTCTTAAAATTAAAATAAATATTAATTTTATCATAATAAAAAAATTGTTTAAATCTTTATAGAAAAAATGGATCACGAGGAGAATGATTTTTGACCAAAATGGAAAATGAGGACAGTTTTCCCTAAAAACATTATATTAGTAATATTAAGTACCAAATTGTGGAAAAATAATTAAAAACATGTACAATCCATATATAAATATAGTAGGGAAAATTATGTTGATTAAAATATATTGAAATTATAAATTTAATCAAAGAAAATTTAAACATAAATAATCTCGAATATAGAAATGCGAAATCGGTATAAACCATTAACCCACACCCTACACTCTTCATAAGAGATTTTAACATCTAGTTTAAAAAAATTAAATTTATTATAATTATATACTCGAATAAAATTCATACTTATATTAACATACATGGGTTTTTATAACATATTATCTCCCATTGATTAATAATCTTTTGTTGTCATCATCATTTTGGATGCTAACCGCTTCTTTTTTCATGCATGATTCAATTTAACAGTTGTGTTAAATGAATATTGAATGTGGTTACATCATATAATTAATTTAAAGAAATATATAAATATTATATATATTCCTTATATTCTTATTTATAATCATCCATGAAAGTCATACATGAAAAATGAATCACATCTCTTCATGTAGGTGATAGTCCACAGGTACGCATGATCGAATTTATCATTTTTAATGGGTTGAAGGGTTAGAATGTAAATGATATATTATATTTAATAAATAATAATTATATATTAAATATAATATATATTTATTATTTCAAAATTTATATCCATCCATTTAATGTGGTGAAAAATAAAATTACACTACTATGTGGAGATAGAAGATCATATGTATGCACGAGAAATGTTTTCATTATCAATTGGATAAAAAATTAGTGTAATATTATTTTTCCATTTTTATAATAAATTATTAGTAAATTAATGAAACTAGATTAATTTGGTTTTTATGGGGGAAGAATTGTAGGAAATAGAATAAGAAATAAACATTGGAAATGTGGATAAAGATAATTACATCTTTTTCAAGAGACCTCCCTTGGCTTACAACTAATGACTTTAAAAGATGGATTTAAGAGAATGAAAAATGTAAATAATTAAGGAATGGAATCTAGGAATGTTTTGGGTAGTGATTAGTTAATATAAAGTGGTAAAAGTGTTCGATTAAGAGTGGAGATGATGTTCCCTTTTAAATTTGATGAGAGGGATATATATGAAATTACTTAAAAGATTGAAATAATATAAATATTGTTTCTTGTAAAAGTGGGAAAATAGAAAGTAATTAAATATTAGGATAATATAAGGTCCATATATCTTAAAAAAATATTATTCATAGATTTTTGGGAGGAATATTCCCCCTTATATCTTATTTTAACCTCTTTGATAAACCCATTTTAGCCATAATCGTGGTAATAATTTTTTTCTATTTTTACAATTAATTAATGCTAAAAATTATGTTTATATTATTAAATAATATTTATTATTGTGACTAAAAATATGGAATCCATTTTAAATGAGTCAATTTTTTTAAGTTGTGTAAAATTAATTTTAACCAAAGTGTATAAACTGCAAAAAATACCATTTATAGTAATTTTATTTGTTTTAAGTATAAACATGATTTTAAAGAAAAGTAAATTATAATTTTGATTCCAATATAATTAATTATATTATATTATAAAAAAATTATTATTCTTCTATAAAAATAAACCAGAACTAAAAGGAAAATTTCAAATATTTAATTAAATATGAATAAGTAAAAATAATTTTTATTTACCCGAAAATATTACATAGATTTCCAAAATTTGTAGCATGTATTTATATGATCCAAATTTTATTTTTATAGTCATTATATTAATACATAAATATTACATTTCATATAAAATGGTTTCATAAACATTAAATCCATTTCTATATGATTATAATTTCTTAATACTCACAGTTTTTTTAAAATTAGTATTTTCTCACTACGCACCCAAAAATCTATTATTTCGGAAATGTATCAAAATATCTCACTAAAATAATTTTGAATTCATAAATTCCAAAATGAATTTAATTTCCTGACATCCAATTTATAAAAATTTTAATACAATTCTTAATAATATTCTTGAATAAATCTATATGCATTGTGTTCTTATTTATCTAGAAAGTAAATATTATTGTAATTGAGGCTTGGTGGTAAAATTGTTCCCCTAAAAAAATTTAATACTAAATATTTCCATGATTTTACCTCCTGAAAAGATTTGGATAGTTATTCACAATAACATCTTTAGATTCTTACATCATCTCTTCCATCACATGATTTCTCTAATGTAACATTCCCAACCAAATCATCTGATTCTGAAATACTTGTTCTCTAGTTTCAAGAATTTGGATAAGATATTAATATTAAGATTAATCATTTGACAATAATATTTTTATATAGATGATCAGAATAATTTGTTTTTCATATAAAATTATATGTAAAATTATATAGAACACAATATGAACTTTAGTGATGCTAGGTGGAATTTCCAAAGGGTAAGTCATAGTTTCTATTTATTAAATTTTTTTAAAAGGCATAATGTACCTATGAATTAGTTATAATTTATTTTAAAACATTATAAAATTTTTCCATAAAGACACATTTAAGAAAACATGATCTCTAACATGATATTAGAAATCCTTCCTATAGTTACTGACATATTTTTTTGTACTTTGATCTACCTTAATATGATATTGAACAATCTTTACTTTCACCATTATCTACATAACCATATATTTTCCTACAAAATTTATTTCACTAACTTATTCCCAAAAAGTTCAAGCACAAAACCTCTTTTTATACAATGCCTCATATGTTTACTTTTTAATACTTTATTGTAAGATATTATTAAATGAGAATTATACCAAAGGTATATAATGATCCCATATACCATGAAATTATAGTGAGCATGGACTTAACATGGATTCTACTATATGATAACTACTTTTAGAAAATTCATTAGTTTTTAGATAATAGATGGTTCCCCAATATAGCTCAGTTTCATCATCCTTATAAAGACAATTTAAATAATTTCATTTTAAATGACATACCATTATCAAATATAATCAATATAACCTCACCATGAAGTCTGAAAACATTATTAATATAAAAAACATAAGGAAATCAGGAGGTATATCTTCACTTATAGTGGGGGAAATGTGCATACTTGCTGAGGTGATCATTAATAAACCTAATAGAACAATTAATTCTAAAAGTATTTGTAAATCCAAAGTCAAAGTCCATAAAAATATCACCTCATATTCACATAAGAGTTATTGGAGGTTCCCGGAATCCTTTAGGATGTTTTGATTAACCTGTTACATATTGAGAAAACTAGAATCATTTTAAATATTCTAAAATTTCCCAGTTTATATTATCCCATGATAAATGTTCCACTAATTCTCCAGAAAAATTGGGTTCTATCACAACGTATTGAGAAATTTTAGCTATGAGATTCATCTATAATTCTCTATTTAGCTCAATCATGGATTCAACTCATAACCTCTTTCTAAATTTCAACATACCATTCTTATAAATGATCTCTACCAACATTCCTTAAATCATGGATTTAATTTTTCTTTTAATATTCTTATATTAAAGTTGGGAACATTTTATTTATTCCAATAAGGATTTTTTGATAATAATTAAAAATATATGTATTTTTTCCCCTTGTATAATTATTTCCATATCTAACTTTACGAGAGAATTGAATATAATATCTTTTTCAATTATAATTTTTTTCAAAACTCCATGGTTTTTTATACTCAATTCCCAACCACCATATCTTGCTTCTTAGGGAGGTATTTTAGTGATAAATAAAAATACATGAGTTTTTTTTAACATTACCTTTCCCTCGCATTGAGAACATTTAGTGAAATGAGGTATTTTAAATATTTATGATCCATATATATTTCAAATATTTCACCATAAAGGTTATTCCTCAACATCTTCGATACAAATATTAGGATTTCCAACTCAAGATAATGAGTTAGATAAATCAGTTTTAGAATTATTAACAATATTTATGTAATGGAAACAACTATATCATTCTATTTAAGGACACCTCTAAGGCCATTATTTGATGCATCACTATATATAAAAAATATACCCCTTCCTGGTGGTAATTTCAATATAGGTACATTGACTAATATAATATTTAATTATTTAAAACATTTATCATATTAATTTTACCTTATGAACTAGACACCATTATTTGTCATCCGGATTAATTAGTTTGCTAATCAAGAAATATTTTGAACAAATTACTAATAGTAACCCGCTAATCCAAGGAACTATGTACCCTGGTTATGTTCTTCAGGGTTGGATATTACATCACTTATATTTTCATTGAAGTATAAACTAATATTACAACCTTAAAAATAATATGTCCAAGAAAATGAACTTATTTAAGCTAGAATTTACATTTTCTAAATTTTACATAAAACTCCTCTTTTCTAATAGTCTTAATATTTAATATCAAATAACTGTTTTTCTCATTATTGATTTAAATTATATCAAAAAATCATAAATAAATACCATAATGAAATTATCAAGATAATCATTAAATAATATGATCACCATATCTATAAATAAATTGGTTTAAATAGGTAATATAATGTGAATTACTATTGATTTTTTATTTACATACCTTATATGAAATGTCATCTTTATAATATCTTCTATATTTACTTATAGTCGATGATACCTATAAAGAAGATCGATATTTGAAAAATATAGAGATCCTAGAATAAAATTAAAAATTCATCAATGTGAGGAAGATGAAATGTTTTCTTTATATTAATGGAAAATATTTCCTTATAATCAATTGAAACCCTCATAGACTCATAATTTTTATAAATAAAAATAATAGAGGATTCCCATGATGAAATAATAGTTTATATATTTCCCTTATCAAAAAAAAATATAGTTGCTTCTTGAGTTCCACTAATCCCACTATTTAAATCCTATAGGTAGTATTATATATTGGTTTTTCATTAGGGATGAGATAAATTAAAAACTAAACTTCACACTCAGGTGGGTTTCTTGGTAGTTTTTCAAGAAATACATTGATTTATTCCTACACCAATGGTAAATAATACATTATAATGACACCTTTCCAATGTATATGTTGTGTCTTATCTAAATATCCACGAATTCAATTATAGGGAGCTAATAGAGGAGGATTAGACACTGTTCAAAGGATGTTATCTCCCATTTAAATAAAATGATTTCAATATATCTACTAGAAATCATAATATCTTTCTCTTACTAATAAATATTCAAATTATAATTATAAATCCAATCCTTATGAAATACTATATCAAAGTCAAACATATGAATTTTAATTAAAAATTAATAGATTAATTATATTTTTCATATTGGGGAATGGATGAAAAAACCTTATTCAAGAAATATTTACACCAAGAGTTTGATTGATAACTCCCTTATTAAGGATATACAGAAATAAATAATATTCTTTTTAAATATGAAATATATAAAAGAGTTCAAAGATCAATGATCAAATAAACCATTATATAAATTCGAGGCAATGATCAATGTAACTTCAACAATATATTTTGAATCTTCAACCTCAGTTATATCAATTGCATTTTCATAGCCTTTCTCTCTTTGAATATTCTAAAGAAAATTCCTTGGACACTTGGAGAATTCATTCAAATAGTACCCCATATTATTATAGTTAAATGGATAAACATTGGAAGATTCTTTCTCACCATTTAAATAATAAGATTGATTGAATTTCTCTATACAAATTTTTAAAACACTCATTACCATGAATAATGATCCATGATGTTTCTTTTCACAATCATTATATGTTGAAAATTTTACTCATACGTTCTTCTATTTTGTCTTATTTCCTTTTCCAGAGTGCTTATCTAACCTGTTGTTTTCTTGTTTTCTCTAGAAAGCATATGTATTATTGAATTTTATATATTTCATGATGTTACTAGATACTATATCATCATATATTAAAAATTTATAAGAGATTAATTAACATCAAAGGATAATAATTATCCCATTAATGAATTCATCAATCTTACTGCTTGGATTACATATATAATATAAAACATTATCACAAAAACATATAATGTTTTCTTCATATTCAACAAACATTTCTCCTTCAGCTTACCATATATTGAAAATTTTCCTATTTCTATATCAACACATTTTTCATTAGGAAAGTAATTTTTTAAAGAATATATTCGATAATTTCTTCCAAACCACATTATTTATTTATTTCGACTCTTTAGTGTTTTGGATTATTAAACACCTTTACTCAATTTATCCTGTTAGATGATAAAATTACATGATAACATTAAATATTTAACTACTTACCAAATTTGTAAATATATTCACGTATTAATTTTTTTGTTGGTCATCTATTATTTGATTATTAATCATACTGAATTTTTGATGTTGTTATAATATGAAGTGGTCTAACAATGTTACACGGTGATGGGGATCAACAAGATAATCCATATATGAATGGTTATTGGTCATAACCTAATTCAGATGCCCTAATATAGTTATTATTTGATCATCTCCAACTCTCTATCTAGCTCCATCTTCATTGTCTTTCCTTGGAGGGAAATCCCTATATAGATTACATGCATTGATACCGATCCCATTTCTTCTACTAGGTGAAATTAAAACAAATGGTATATACTGAATTACCTCTTAACATTGTGATTTAAAATTCTATATATTGTGTAACACTTAATATAAATTCAATATTTCCCCACAAATATTCTCAAAATCATAATCATAGTATCTTTGGGAATATCTTGAAATCATAATTATTTTTTTCAAATCACTCGTAAAGTCTTGTAAAGATCATGAGAATCAACCAAATTATAAACCATAAAAGTTATTAAAATGGTTTGTAGTATGATTTCCACTATTCATGTACTAGTGATGACCCAGTTAATACCCAATATACATCTTTTAGATTTTTTACCCCTAGTTGGTTCAATTCCATAACCACATCACTTCCCAGTATCCAGAGAGGGATTCATTTTCTATGAAAACTAAACAATATCAACATTACCAAAAAATTATGATATTATCATATAAATAGAATTATCCTTAGTGTCTTTAATATGGTTATTCCATATAATCTATGTTTTCCTAAATATAGTTTCAAATGATTATATTAAATCTTTTTTTGATACAAACTGTATAAACCTTGATCCATTGGTAAGGATCCGACATTATTCAATTCATAAACTGATTCTCTTGATGTGAATTCAATTAATTTTATTTTTAGTATATTTATATTTTTATAGTTTTATTATATTATCATATCACCAATACATAAATAAATACTTCATCACAAAGTGGAAACTTTTAATTGGTATCCATTTTCCCCATAAAACAAAACCATCATGTTATAATAAGTTTTTTTATTCTTACATATTCAAAATTTCTATCTTAACCTCATATATTACCATAATCATCCTTTAATCTCCATGAAAATCATCTTAAGATGATTTATGATCAAGAAAATCTCAATTAGGTGAAAAAAATAAATAAATAATCCATTAGTACATGGATACTCATATAAATATTAACTTTTCAAAATAAACATTGGCCTCCAAATAAACTTTTACCAAATCACGAAATCATCTTTCTTGCCCAAATATATTCATAAAAAATACATCATAAATCATAAATTGAAAATTATAATCATAATATTTTATTTGAGGAAATAAAAATCACATGATTTTTGTTTCACAATGTTCTACTTTTATCTCATAGGAAGTAGAAAACACTTTCTTATAAACACTTGATCATCGTACTAACTTATGAAATCATAATATTTCTATAAAAATATATAAAAATAATACAAGTGTCATGGGATATCATTTTTGATACCACTCATACAAATAAAATATCAAATATGGTTGACATCAATAACTGATGCATGAAAGGGCTATCATATACCCAACCATCATTGTTTTATAACGAAACCACCAATCCTTAGTTTATAATGGAAGAACCCATCCGTCATTTATAACTAAACTACCCATCATCAAAAAATCCCCACTAACCATAAAATAAATAATAATAATAATAAATTTTAGTTTCCAAAATTTCACTCATAAAAATGTTATTCTCACCCATATGAAAACATCTCTCAATATTGAAATATGCAATACATTTTAAAACCCATATTGAAAATGTATAGAATATAGTGAAGGAGAATTTTTATTTTCAAGAAAAAATTCAATCATATAATGGAATTAATAATTAAATAATGGTTATGGCGATTGGAGGATTCATCGTTTCCCTATATATCAAAATAGAACAATTCTTTTGTCCTTTGTAAAGAAAGTAAAAATGTTCTATATAAAATAATAAAAGATATTCCTTTTAAAAACCATCGAGATAAGGTTAAAAGAGACCTAAAATTTATTTATTATTATTTAATGTATATATATATATTAATTTGATATTTTATGAAATATAGAAATGTATGTAAACGAGTTGGAATGAAAAAATTAAAAGGGGGTTTTTATTATAAAATCCCTACCTTGTGCCCGAGTCAACTCATATGTTCTGTATCTTTAGAAATAATATAATCAGGATAATTATTTAATTTATTATCACCATTTTTCATGTTTATTATTGCTTTTTTATTTACTTATTATAAATTTAAATGAAATTACTACATTATTTGAGTTTATCTTATATGTTTTGATAATATTCGGCTCATATACCCAAAATGATTTTGGTAGGTTGACTACTGTCAAATAGGTATTCATTACATCAGATCTATAATATTAATAATAAAATTATGATAAATTTTATACATGGATTAAATTTTTTAAACAAACCATGAAAGATGGTGAACTACTTTATAATCATGTAGACTATAAGTTGTACGTATGTAAGAGTAATACTTTCATTTTTCAATGATCATTATAAAAAGAAGAAAAGTATATTTATGTCATTACAGAATTATTCTTATATCATAAATAATATATTATTTCTTTAAATAATCTTATATATATATCATCCATGTAATTTGGTGATGAAAAATTAATAAAATCACTTCGTGGAGGCGATAGTCCACATGTACGCATGAAAAACGTTATTATTTTTCAATGAATGGAATGGTAAGAAATTAAATGATATATCATATTTTCAGGATGATAATAATTTTATGAATATCATATATATTCATTAAATCCATCATTATAATCATTTATTAGGGGAGGTGATGGAAAACAAATTACATTGTTTTGTGAGATGGTAGTCCACCGTACAAAAGAATGTTGGGTTCACTTCCCGTTTCATGGAATTTGAGATGGATATTGAATATTACATTAACAAAATAACACACACACACATATATATATATGAAATATAATTGTTTTATTATTTTATCATGTGTGATGAATTATTTTAGGATGTATTAGAATAAATAAAATGAAAACACATGATTAAGAACTATACATCTTCTTTATAAAACCTTTAATGATTTACACCAAAATCATTAATATATTAGTATTATGCTAAAACCAATCACTCTATGACATGGTTAGGGATATAAGTTATTTTTTTAGGATTTTATGAAAAAAATGTTATTGAAGTGAAAAGAAAAGACGATAGGAATTTCCCTTTTAGAAGGCTGGGGATAAGAACTCATGGAATTTCATGATATATTAAATTAATATAGAATAATAATATAGTTAAAAAGGATAAAAATTGATAGTTTTAGAATATTATATTGTTATGAGTCAAAATAATCAAATCCCTTAAAAATTGGACATGTTGTGGTGATTTTTTCATACTTATCATTTTATAACCATTGATTACACTTTCTAAAAACTACCATTGCATTATAGATTTTACTCTATAGGGGTAAAGAATTTTTATATAAAATGAAAATGGGAAAAAAAATTACAATGTATTATATTTTCAAACATATCCCAATCACTTTCCAGAATTAATTCATTTTTCGGAGTTTTAAATCATTTAATAAAATGTTTTTTATTATCAAAAAACATTATTTCCATATTTTTGAACTCTTGATTTCATTAGTGAATTAAAACTACAAAAAACCAAGGAAATTTGAATATATTTAATTTAATTATATCTAATATCACATTTTTATCAATGAAAATCATGTAAAACTATTATTCATTCAAATAATTTAAATTTTAGTATTTTTAAAATAATTTTATTCTATTAATTGAAAAAATATTGTATCAACGTTGAACGTGGCCAAATCATTGTTTTTTATTTTCAAAAAAAGTTACATTGAGGGAAAAGTGGAAACCACACATTTTACGCCTGACAATTTAAAAATTACAACCATATCCAAATTCAAAATCTTAATGACAATAGTGTCTCCACGGGATCCATCACATCGGAAACAAATCCCGCAAATCACGCTACCACAAGGAAACATGCATCACCGTCATCATTGTTGTACGATCATCATCCCTGTAGAACCACACTAGAGATCACACTACACCGGAAAGAACCTCACCGTCATCATTCCAATGACTCCTGAGTTATCATGCCGACGAGAATGTCACTGAAGACCACACCCGCACCGCAACGTTGAATATGCATTTAAGAAAATTATATTATTTGTAAAATTACAAATAATTTATATAATAAAGAAAATGAATTTATCTTTTTATATTATATTCATAAAAAACACACCTTCTTCTTTATATTATTTCAAATATTTAAAAACATGAAAAAAAGAATGATATTTTTGACTTTTTTTAACCTAAAATATTACAATGGAAAAAATTATGTTCATATGAAAAAGGTGAAATATTTTTATTTTGGATGATTATTTATTCAATATATTCATATAATAAATTAAATTCATGTTTTAGGTATACATTAAAGTCTTTATCACATTATTTTGACCCTTAATTTCACTATCTACATTTAATATGGTTAAAAAATTTACCACGATTACTATTCATAATTACAAAAAAATTAAAAGATAAATAGTAGAAAAACAATACCCCATGATTATATGTATAGAATAGATTATTGATTATTAAAAAAATTGGTAGAATTAAATTTAAAATTAAACCCTCAAAACGTTATAAAAATAGTTATTTAGAAAAATTCATTTTTAAGTATAAACATATATTTATAATAAATTTAAGAAAAAAATTATTCCAAATAAAAAAATGGATAATTTTTAATAAAAATTCATTATTTAAATTATAAAAATATTCTAATATATAATTTTACTTTATAAATAAATAAAATGAAAATACAATTTCCTATTAAAATATGTTTTTTTCATTATTCATTGAAAAACCAAAATTTTGAGAAAAATATAATAACTTCTGTCTAATATAATTGAATATAATAATTTAAAAATTTATTTCATTTTTATAAAATAAAATTTCTAAATGTTTTATAAATTAATTATAATATTATCTCATAAAAAACAATATATTATATTTTTTATGAAAACAAATTTTCAAATAATAAAATATATATTCTAAAAATCTATGAATTTTTCTTAATAAAAAATCAATAAACTTGTATTGATTTAGAATTGATCAATTTTTTTTAATTTTTAAATACTATTCATACCCTTCAGTTCAAAAACCATGTTATAATAGTTATATTTAAATAATAATATTCAACAAATCATTTATGTTCGATGTTGTATATTTTATATGCTATCAAACATATATGTTATTTTCAAATATTTGGATATTACATTCTCAATCATTTAATAAATTTAATCCTCTCAATTTTAACTTTCACTTAGTTATAAATGGTTTCAAATTTTAAAATACATTTGATTAAATCCCACATTGTAAAAAGGGTTAATAAAACATCGTCTTGATAAGAGAGAAATGGGACTATGAAGGTAATAGATAATAACACATGACTTGGTTTCCAATTGTCAATGAAACAATTGGAATTGAAAGTATGTACATGAAAAAAAATTTATTCTCAAATAATGAGGGATAGTGGCAGAGATTATTAATCTCAAGAAAGTGAATGGTCATGAGAAAGATCACAACCAAAAGACCATAAACTATATAGGTGTAAAAAATAACATTGATTATTTAAAAAATAATGTAATTGGATAACATTTTCCCTTCAATACTCTTCCCATAGATTCGAAGAAATTCATACCACCTTGAATAAGATCAAAAGGAAATATATTTACGTGATAAGTATAATTTAATTTTCTATTTAATTTCTATCACAATCCCATATATTCATATATATGATGAGTATTAAAGGTGAATTTTTTGCCTAATGAAGTAAAATAATATACTAATGGATGAAAAATTTTTATAAAAGGATCAGAAGATGTTACTCTTGTACTTAGATATTAACCAAAACATAAATGGTTTTCATATGTTAAGAAAATTCACAAAATTAATAATTCTTCCTTTTATGAAATAATACCTTAACCATCAAAATTCATCATTAATACCCAATGTTCAATATAAATCATTATATAAATAACTATCCTTGAAATTATTCAAAAAATATTCCTTTTTTGATATTGAATCCCAAATAATAGGTTGATTTGATCACATAATCATCCATGATAAATTTATCATTTCTATAAAAATGACATCAATCAGTCTTAAAGGCTCATAATAAAAACGTATTTTCCAATGTTATATAATATACATGATATTATAAAATTTTAAATAACGAATTGAATCTATATAAAGCCACATTAATATTATATATACATCTCAAAGATTATTAAATCATGATTACGCATATATGATCCCATAATATCATATAATATTCCCCATTATTATAGTGATATACTATCAAAATAAAATTTATCACATAATAACAAAATCACTTTTCAATCCCATGGTTATCTATATGATAAAACATATGTTATAAAATTTTAATAACCTCAATATCATATATCATATAAAATATAATTTTTCTCAATATTATAAATACTTTTTCGACAAAATGTAAATGTATTCTTCCACAAATAAAAATTAATTGAACAAAAGATAATATTAACGGTTACATATACCTTAAACATATATTAAGACCCAATAAATGTATCCAAAAATGTATCCTATTTTATCTATGCCACTATTGAATGGTATCATTCCCGTCTAACTTATGAACTAAATTTTGAATTGAAAACATACTATAGAATAATCCTTAGGGGTTCAATTATTCTCATTTTTAAAATATATAATATTATGACTGATAAAATACAATTATATAATAATTATAAAAACTTATTTTATAAAAAAATACTTTATTCAGCTTCCAAATAAAATATTTAACTTATATTTTTTATTATATTCATTAATAATTTATTTCTACAGATTAAAAATATGAAATATTTATAATGTGTTCAAAAAAATATAAATTAAACCATGTTTCATAATTAAAATATAATAACATAATCCATACATTAAATCCTGGCCTGAGGGGCTTATTTTATGGTGTTGATATGCCATATATTTTTTAACATAAATTACATATCTCCATAAAATAAATACTGAAGTACATGGTGGTATTTCCCTTTTTCAATTAGATTAATGAATTTACTTTTTTAAATAAAATATTAGATATTTCAGGACCCATAAAAATTTTAGAGAAAATTAAAGGTACTAGATATATCACATAATTTCTTGATTGTGATTAGGATTTTAAATATGATTCCCAAATTATTGGAATAATATTTTCACTTGATAGTGATGATTAAATTATTTTGAAGGAATAAAAAGGTTGTGAGAGATCATTTTAATTTCATCTTGAAAAAACAATCACTAATAGGTTCAAAATAACATCATCAAAAAATGAAATGAATTATGGAATGTTAAAATTGACACTGACTATGTAATGTCAATTTCCATAGAAATAATTTAACATTAAAATCCATAAAAATAAGGAAAATAAATTAAACATTAATGAAAATTTTAAAATCAATGTTTAAAACATTAATTTATTCTTACATCACAAATATGATTCATCATTATTCTAAAAAATCATTTAAGTAAAATGTTGTGGTTACATATACATAAACCTTATAAAACAACTCCTAAAATATCATTAGTCTCTTCGAAATTCAATAAATTAAAATCAAATTTTTTTTCTATGCCTTTGAACTTATTATCAGCCTTAAACATATAAACTCGTGATGATATAAATAAGTCTTAATTTAATCTCACATGAAACCATTAAAATATCTAAAGTTATCTAGACATTTCCTTTAATACAAAATGAAAGGACCCTAACATAATGATTTATTAAATTGAATCATTAAAAGATTTTTTTTTATTTCATGTATCCTTTCAGGATTTGATTTTTATTGGATTAGACAACATGAATTTTGTAAATTAATATTACATCACATAGTTTACACTTCCACTTAGTATCAATTTTCTGATAAAATATATTCTATGTTATATAATGTTATATTTTTTAGATACATTACCATAATTTTCATCTTGGCCACATAATTTTCTCTAATCATCCTTAAAACCCTATGAATAACATTTTAATACATTGGATGAGCACAATAATATAGTAAGGGACATAAAAAAACTATTAGTCCATCGATTCTCATAAAAATATATAATTTGCAAAAAATAATTGGGAACAAAGTAAATATATTGTTACTCAATAATCAACATTAATTTCAAAAAAAATTCATGAAAATTTTCATAATAAATATTTAAGTTAAATTAAAGTTATAATTGTTTATTTGATGTCAATAAAAACACATGAAAACCTGTTCAAAAAGTTATAATTCCCCCTTAAGAAGTATAAATATACTTTATATTAAATATATTATAATAAAAATACATTTTCAAATCACAATATATTTAAAAAAAACATATACATCATAGATAAATCATGAAGGTAACATGAGAATTAATTTCCATGACATAATTACAAATGAAATAAATAATAATGTTGACTTCCATACCCAATGAATTTGAGGTACATCAAGGAACCACCCATCCGTGGTTTATAACCAAAATAATAATAATTATTTTATAATGGATCCACCATTACTTGGTTTACAATGGAATAAATCATCATCATTGAAATTACTACAGTCTATAAAAAAATTATACCATAAAAAGTCATCTAATTTCTAATATTAATGTAATAAAAAATTTATTTTCACCCATAAGAAAACATTTCAGGATATTTAAATATCTCTTTAATATTAAATTACTTTGTGTAAATAATCCGAATTTAGTGTAGGAGGGGTTTTTTTTGAAAAAATAAGTAAAATTTAAATGTATTAAAATATCAAATAAAATTTTTGGTGGTAGAGAAATATTTTTTCACTATATACATTAAAATAGAATATTCCTTTTTTCCTTTTTAAAGAAAGTCAAAATGTTCTATATAAAATACAAAAAATTATTCCATTTTAAAAACATTGGAAAAAATAAATAGTGAAAGGAAATTTTCATCAAAATTATTATATTTACATATAAATACATTTATAAACTATTTTTAAAAATACAGACATGGAAGAAAAAGAGTTGGAAGGAAACCATTAAACGATGATTTTTAAAATAATATCCTTTATTTGGAGTCAAAATCATCACGTAATTTTTTTATATTCACTGATAAGAAACTTATACAAATTATTTAATTACATAATAAACGTTTTCATGATTATTAATGTTTTTTATTTATTTATAACCACATTATATTCAATTATTTACTCATTTTAGTTTATATCAAATGTTTTGATGATATTCGACTCATCTGTCCAAAATGAATTCTCTAGATTGAATAAGGTAAAAGTTGTAATTACTAAAAAATGTAAATAATATTAATAAACACTAAAATATCATTTTTATATAACAATAATTCTTCTAAACGCATCTATGAAATATGGGTATGAAAAATGAACTATGATACATTCATGGAGACGGTAGGCTGTATGTACACATGAGTAAAATTTCCATTTTTCAACGATAACAAAGTATTAATTTATCTTTAAATAATTATAATTTTATCATAAATATCATATTATTTCTTTAAATATACTTATATGAATACAATACATGTGATTTTGTGGTGAAAAAAGAATTACATCTCTTTGTGGTGGTGGTAGCCCACATATACGCACAAACAATATTATCATTTTTCATTATATAAGAAGTTAATAAATTAAGTGATATATTATATTTTCAGAATGATAAATATTTAATTAATGTAACACCCGAGACTTTTATGTTATATAAATCATAAAAGGAATATTTTTCTACACACAACACTTGCTTGGATTTCTTTACACGAAATCACTACCTTCCTCGATAGCTTGCGTCATACGCAATACCGAGTTTCACTAAACAACGATATGCTATTAAAATATTATTAAAACTAGCCTTTATGAATAGTAATAACCACTTTTTGAAATTTTATAAATTTTATTTTTCAAAATGGACTTCATTTTTGGATTCGGAATATCAAAATTAGCGTAGGGTGAAATTTTGGTATTTTTCTGAAAACATTCAATTTTTGATGAATAGTGAAACCACTAAGTGGTAGTTAAAAAAATAGATTTTTTCATAAAACATAATTTAACCACTTCTGTGAGTGGAATTTCAAAATTCCGAGAGATACGGTTGATGTCATCAAGTAAAATGTGGTTCAATGAGATGAAAACAATTTTTTGTGAATAGTAACTTTTTACTTTTTTCCCACGGTTAAAAGTAAATAGGGTAATTAACGGTAATAATGATATTATTATTACTATAACACATGTCTTAATGCTATTTAATAAGTGTAATTCTACCAAAAACAACCTTACGAATAAAATATGACCATTTAGGCCCACTTGGATTACATTAGGACATTTATTATTAATTTATTTAAAGAAGGGTTAAAATAGTTTAAATCAAATTTTAATAAGAAACGAATTTTTAATATAGGGTTATACATAAGATAAATTCAACTATAAATATTCATTAGAAAGATAAAACGATTTCCTACATAATTATATTTTATTTCTAATTTTTAGACTTTAAATAAGTTAATTTATTTATGACACAAAGATGATGCAGTAATTATCTTATTAATGAAATATTTACATAATTGATGTTATAAATACCCAAATAAATGTAATTTGAGACTTTTTATGAATTCAAATAATTTTTTAGGTTAATATGAAATATTAGTATTGATTTAATTAACTTTGTTTGAACTAATAATTCTGTTATGAGTTTCACAAAAATCAATTACCAAATAGTGTCAAAATTGACATAAAATAGTTTTTTAAAACAAATATTATATTATTAATTGTTATTCTATTCCTAAAAATCTAATGTTTGGAAAAATGACTTAAATAAGGTTATATATATTAATAATAAACAACTTGGGGTTCGTTTGACTTGTTATAGTATGTTTATTAACCTTATAGTGTTAGAACAAAAAAAAGACACGATAAAAGTAATATTATTTAACTTAATGTTAAATCTAAGAGATAAGGATAAAATAGGTACCTAAACGTGTCTAAATTCTATTGGATGAGAGGATTTAGACCCATCCCAACCTTAGACTCTAAATAAATCAATTTGGAGCTATTTAAAACCGAATTTGGCTTTATAATAAAATAATATGTTTAGTTTTTCCAAAGGAGCCCCTCTCCTCCCTTATAAAAGGGAACCTCCTCCCAATCTTCCTAACACCACTTTGAGCCTTCAAGCTCATCCAAACCCTACAAATTTCTTCTATCCACTTCCCTAGAGAAATACTAAAGGTCCTGGTCTTCTTCAAAGACCAATTTTAGTGCCCTATAAGGAGGTCTCAAAGAAGCGCTTTAAAGAAGAGGTAATGTCCGTTACCGATTCTTCCAACTTTATTTCCTCTTCCACTTATTCTTATTTAGTTGTTTCATTATAAAGTAATAACATAAGAATAAATCATATACTGACATGTTAATATAATTATGAAACAACCCTATTTCACCATCTATCCATCCTACGGAAAACGAAATCACCGTGCGCGCATGCGTACAGAATACTGTCTCCACGCCGTGGAGTAATCTATTATCCACCACCACCTTACATGGATGTGTATAATGGTGAAAATAAACAAATATATATAATTATTTTAAATTGTTATTTATTCTGAAATAGTATACATACACTCCAATACAATTACACGATCATGGGAACGATATCATCGCTCGTGCGTACGTACGGAATACCGTCGCCACGATGTGTTGTGATTCTTTCTACATGATCTTCATTACATAATGATTCTATAAATGAATTGAATAAATAAATATAATATATTGTACACTAATACCATTCTGGTAATTAGGTATATATAACCTAAAGAGAATAATAATAATTTATTCGATAAATCATGCATAAGAACAAAAAGTAATAAACACCCGAATAACATGTAAAAATGAAATATTACTAATAAGAGGCTAAGAGTATGGACATATAAGATATTATAACAAAGATTATGATTCTGGAATAAGTCAATTACATTATTTAAATCATTATACAGGAGGTTCGGACACTTACAATGCAAATCCGACCTAAGTTGAGGGAAAATATCACAATCTCATTTTTATCTGAGATTGTTTATACTTTGGTATTTACGGGGGTGTATTTTATCATCCACATCCATGTTTCCTCAATAAGTAATATTATTTCCATCCACCTACAATTTTTTAAATCCAATTTTACCCTTTGGTGGGTTTTTAGTAAAAGATATGAAAGGAATCTTTTGTTGTTTTTCGTACGAGGTACTTTTTGACTTTTCCGACAAAAGTACGGGAAGAATGTTTTTTTAACTTAGACGGAATTAATGGATTTTTAAAACATTATTTCCAAGAAGATTATTTGAAAAGTTTTCATATTTATTTTTAATCAACTTCTTTTAGTGTAAAATTGTATGACATGTTAGAAAGGAAAAATGTTTTTGAAGTAGAAAGGATATTTACCTCAAGAATGGAGTTCAAGTGTTTTATCAAAATTATTTTCCATTTATGATAATATAGGGTTACGTTTCTATCCCTATTATTATATTGATTTGATTATGTTGTGATGGAAATATTTTTATGAATTCATTTATCTTATATGAATTGTTTTATGATGTCACGATGTTTATGATTCCCATTTTTATTACATGGGTTATGCTATGATGTATGGTTTATGATTTTGTGGCACACATAAGAATGGTATCATTATGAGATGGGTGGGACCTATATATCCCTCCAATTCATTGTGTAAAGATTTTATATCTCATGAGATAGACATGGCTGGAACGACAGGTTAAACCGGTTTAGTGAAACAGGACTGAAACGAGGAGTGAACTCGGTTCAGAAATGGACTTTTTCCACTCAGATAGTCTTGGAAATGAGTCTTGACTAATAAGAAATGATTCTCTATGATTATGTGTGTATGAAAAAAAGTTTCATGTTTTATGTTATGATTATTGGTATTACATTTCACTACTATGATTTATCCCATGTTATGAAATTATGATCTTTTTTCCAGGTTAAGATTTCCAAAAGTTACGTTCTTATGTATATAATGTGATTGATATTTCTTTTGATTACCCTTAATGAGCATTTGAGATCACCCTTTTGTATGTTTTATTTCCCCAGGTTAGGAAGAAGGTTATTAAGTAGGATATGCAAAAAGGAATACTAGATATGATGAAATAAATGGGAGGAAAAGTATATACTTTATGAACCAGTTGTTTATGTTTCCCAGTTTCTAAAGACTCTATACCTATAAGGTCCTTTCGTGGTTTTGTTATATGTTGTAATAAGTGTGATTCAATTCTAAAGTAATAACAATTTATTTAAATTATGAGTTGTTATTATTGGTATCAGAGGAAAGGTATAGCCAACCTTTGGAAACTATGATGTGAAAGCCTGATTAAGAACCCTAAGGATATGTCTAAGCATAGAACACAATCATAGTGTTTTAGAAATGGCCATGAATAACCTAGGATAAGACCTTAAGTGTGAAATTTTATTCTTGATTATGTGGTTTTCCTATTATAATTAGTGTTGCTCACACTATTTTTCTTGGTTTTAGTCAATGGCTACAACCCGAAGGAATCGTGTTAATGCAGAATGTGACGGGAAATGAAATGATTGTCCCCCAGAGCAACCAAACATTATGGGAGCTGGAATGAAAAATCTTGTATCCATGCTCACACAAATTTCTCAAGCTATGAATCATGCAGGACTTCCAAACGATCAATGGAAGGAGCAACATTCTGTTGAATCCTTCATGAGGCAGTGTCCACCATCATTCAGCGGGTCTACTGATCCATTAGTTGCTGAATAATGGATTAGTACTACTGAAAAGATATTTTCAGTTCTTCAATGTTCTGAACATGATAAATTCATCTTAGCGGTGTATCATTCGGAAGGTGATACTGATCAATGGTGGAATCTTATTAAGAATATGAGGCAAAGAGATGAAATTGAGTCCATGTAATGGGACGAGTTCAAGAACTTATTTTTCAATAAGTACTTCCCTCTTATTCTCCGAACAAAGATGGAGAAAGAGTTTTTTGAACTGAAGCAAAAGGATGATGAATCTGTTGGTACCTATGAAGAAAATTTTACAAGACTTTCAAGGTACACTTCTGGTATTATTATCGAACCTGAGAGTAAGATTGATCGATTCTTTAGTGGCATAAAACCAAGTCTTCGAAGGGCATTATCCATAAGGGACTTCAATAGCTACGAGGAAATCATTCAAGTTCTCTCAACGTTGAGATGGAGATTGGAGTAAACCATCCGTCATATGGGTCTGATAAGAAGAGGAAAATGGAATTGAAAGGAAAATCTAAAGAGCACACTGAAAAGAAGATGATATTTCCCTTATGATCAATGTGTAGAAAGAAACATGGAGGGAGTTGCATAAAAGGGACAAGTAAATGTTTCAAATGTGGAAAGGAAGGTCATAGGGCATTTGAATTCTACAATGATGGTAATAAGATGTCTAATGATGCAAACAAAGGAAGGGATACACAGAATGGACCTACTACACTACAATGTTTCATGTGCAAGGAGATGGGGCATTATGCCAATCAATGCCCAAATCCAAGGGTTGATGATGATGGTCGACGTCAACAAACTCTTAAGGCTAAGGACAAAGGAAAGTCACATGCAATTTCTATCAGCGATGTGGAGTACGATAACGATGTGGTGAAAGGTACACATACAATCCACTCTAAAGTAGCAAATGTTTTATTTGATTCTGGATCCACCCACTACTTTATTTCTGAAGAATTTTCTAAGGATATCACCATATTACCTCAACAATTAGATGTTGAGTTAGTTGTGACAACCCCTAATGGCACAACAGACACATCAGAAGTTTATAATTCTTCTCCGATTGAAGTTTGTGGGAAAGTGCTTCCTACAAATCTTGTGATCCTTCCTATAGTGGATTTTGATGTGATTCTTGGAATGGATTGGCTTTCTCTACATGGAGCTCATATCAATGGAAAAATATGGGAAGTCGCATTTCATATTCCGGATAAATCTATGATCGTATATCGATGCAAGGATGAACATAACCTTCCAGTGGAAATTTCATCCATCTTATGGGTCTTGATTCCACTAAATTAAGGTTATTTATCTAAAATGGTTGGTGAGAAACTCATTATTAAGAACATGCCCACTGTATGAGATTTTGATGATGTCTTTCCAGAGGAATTGCCGGTTCTTCCCCCAAATCGTGAAGTAGAGTTTTCAATAGAACTCATACCAGGGGCTTTGCCTATTTCAAAGACACCTTATAGAATGGATCCAATTGAGTTGTAGGAATTGATGAAGCAACTCCAATCAAATCTTGATAAGGGATTCATACGACCTAGTGCGTCACCTTGGGGAGAAACTATTCTGTTTGTTAAGAAGAAAGATGGATCAATGAGACTCTGTATTGATTATCGAGAACTTAACATGATCACTATCAAGAGCAAATATCCTCTCCCACACATTGATGACTTATTTGACCAACTACGCGGAGCTCAATACTTTTCCAATATTCATCTTCATTCAGGGTATCATCAATTAAGAGTCAAAAGGGAGGATATACCAAAGACTGCTTTCTGTACGATGTATGGATACTATGAATTTATAGTGATGCCATTTGGTCTTACTAATGCCCCTGCTATCTTCATGGATCTGATGAATAGAGTCTTTAGAGACTATCTTGATCAGTTTTTTGTAGTATTTATAGATGATATGATTGTCTATTCAAAGAGCAAGGAAGAACATGAAGATCACTTGAGAATTATATTAATGACCCTGAGAAATGAGAAACTTTATGCCAAATTTACCAAGTGTGAATTTTGGCTTCAAAAAGTTTAATTTTTTGTGTCACATAATCTCAAAAGAGGGGATATCTATGGATCCAGCAAAAACAGAGGTTATCTAATGATGGTCAATACCAACAACAATAACTGAGATCCAAATATTTCTTGGTTTGGCTGGATATTATCAACGTTTTGTGAAAGATTTTTCACGATTATCTAATCCACTCACCAAGTTGACTCGGAAAGGAGTCAAGTTTGTCTAGATGGGGGAATGTGAATAAAATTTCAAGGAGTTGAAAAGAAGGTTATCCAGTGCACCTGTGATCACACTGCCTTGTAGTGGAGAATGATTTGTAATATACAATGATGCATCCAAGAAAGGATTGGGGTGTGTTCTTATGAAAAATGATATGGTGATAGCTTATGCCTCACGATAGTTGAAAATCCATGAGAAAAATTACCCAACTCATGATTTGGAGTTAGCTATAGTAATATTTGCATTAAAGATTTGGAGGCATTATCTTTATGTAGAAAGGTGTGACATTTATAATGATCATAAAATTTTAGGGTATATTTTCACACAAAAGGAGATGAATATGCACCAAAGAAGATGGTTGGAGTTGATTAAGGATTATGACTGCTCAATCCATTACCACCCTAGGAAAGCAAACAAGGTTGCAGATGCATTAAGTCGACAAGACCATGCGAGTTTATCCATGATGAGGATCACAAAAGATCCAATATTTATGGATTTACAAAGGATGGATCTTGGAATTATAATGTAAGGGGAAAAATATTATCTTTCACAAATGAATGTTCAACTATCGATACATGTGACGATTAAAGAGGCACAGCAAGAAGATGTCGAGTTACAAAAGAAGGTGAGAAATGTTCTGGAATTCAAACATGATTACGATGGGATAATAAAGTTCCGGAATCAGGTTTGTGTTCCTCCCATCCCCAAATTAAAGATGGAGCTGCTGGATGAGGCTCATAGTTCTTCATTCTCTATTCAACCTGGAAGAACGAAGATGTATATGGACTAGAAAGAGTACTTCTGGTGGGATGGCATGAAAAGAGATGTTGCTGAATATGTCTCTCAATGCTTGGTTTGTCATCAAGTTAAAGCTGAGGGATAGAAGTCTAAGGGGATGTTACAACCATTACCCATACCCGAATGGAAATGGGAAATCATCACTATGGACTTTTTCACTGGACTTCCTAATACATCCAAAGGAAATAATGTTATCCGAGTCATAGTTGATCATCTTACAAAGTCTCCACACTTCATCGCTATTAGAGAGGATTTATCTCTAGATCAGCTTGTCAGGATATATGTGAAGGAAGTGGTACGATTGCATGGAGTACCACTTTCTATTATATCTGATCGGGATCCGAGGTTTACCTCAATGTTCTGGTGAAGTCTTCACCATACTCTGGATACAAAGTTGAGTTTTAGCACTGCATATCATCCTCAGACAGATGGTCAGTCTAAGAGAACAATTAAAACTCTAGAAGATATGTTGAGATCTTGCTCTATATATTTCAAAGGTGGTTGGGATCAACAACTACATTTGGTGGAATTTTCTTATAATAATAGCTTTCACTCCAGTATTCAGATGGATACTTATGAAGCTCTCTATGGAAAGAAATGTAGGACTCCAAATTGCTGGGATGATGTTGGGGAAAGAATGCTATTAGGACCTGATCTCGTTGATGAAATGGAAGAAAAGGTCAGATATATTCAACAACACATAAGAGAAGCTCAGAGTTGATAGAAAAGTTATGCCGAAAACTGATGAAAAGACCTAGAGTTTGAAGTGGTTGATAAAGTGTTCTTACGAATATCTCCCTGGAAGCGGGTCATGAGATTTGGAAAGAAGGGGAAGATGAGCCCTAGATATATCAGTCATTTCGAAATACTGAATCGTGTTGGGAAGGTAGCTTACCGATTGGTGCTTCCACCGAATCCCTCTCAAGTTCACAATGCGTTCCATGTATCTCTCCTGAGAAAGTACATACATGATCCTTCACATGTACTCAGCTCAGAAGTTATACCGCTGGAGCAAGATCTTTCTTATGAAGAACAACCGATAGAGATTCTGGATCGTAGCGAAAAAGTCCTACGAAACAAGACCACTCGATTGGTGAACATTTTATGGAAGAACAACCAATTAGAATAAGCTACATGGGAGCTCGAGGATATGATGAGGGAGAGGTATCCTCATCTGTTTGTTACAAAGTGACGAATTTCGAGGGAAAAATTCATTTTAAGGGGGGTAGAATGTAACACCTGAGACTTTTATGTTATATAAATCATCAAAGGAATCTTTTTCTACACACAACACATACTTGTCTTGCTTTACACGAAATCACGACCTTCCTCGATAGGTTGCTTCGTACGCAATACCGAGTCTTACTAAACAACGATATGTTATTAAAATATTATTAAAACTAGCCGTTATGTATAGTAATAACAACTTTTTTGAAATTTTATAAATTTTATTTTTCAAAATGGACTTCATTTTTGGATTAGGAATATCGAAATTAGCCTAGGGTGAAATTTTGGTATTTTTCTGAAAACATTCAATTTTTGATTAATAGTGAAACCACTAAGTGGTAGTTAAAAAAACTGAAATTTTCATAAAACATAATTTAACCACATCTGTGAGTGGAATTTCAAAAATCTGAGAGACACGGTTGATGTCAGTAAGTAAAATCTGGTTCAATGAGATGAAAATAATTTTTGGTGAATAGTATCTTTTTACTTTTTTTTACCACGGTTAAAAGTAAATAGGGTAATTAAGGGTAAAAATGGTATTATTATTACCATAACACATTTCCTAATTCTATTGGATATGTGTAATTCTACAAAAAACAACCTTAGGAATAAAATATGACCATTTAGGACCACTTGGATTAGATTAGGACATTTATTATTAATTTATTTAAAGAAGTGTTAAAATAGTTAAAATCAATGTTTAATAAGAAAATCATTTTTAATATAGGGATATACATAAGATAAAATCAACTATAAATATTCACTAGAAATCTAAAAAGATATCATACATAATGATATTTTATTTGTAATTTTTAGACTTTAAATAAGTTAATTTATTTGTGACACAAAGATGGTGTAGTAATTATCTTATTAATGAAATATTGACATAATTGATGTTATAAATAACCAAATAAATGTAATTTGAGACTTTTAATGAATTCCACTAATTTTATAGGATAATATGTCATGTTAGTATTGATTTAATTAACTTTTTTTTGAACTAATCATTCTGTTATGAGTTTCACAAAAATCAATTACCAAATAGTTTCAAAATTGACATAAAATAGTTTTTTAAAACAAATATTATATTATTAATTGTTATTTTATTCCTAAAAATTTATAGATTGGAAAAATGACTTAGATAGGTTTATATATATTAATAATAAACAACTTGGGGTTCATTTGGCTTGTTATAGTATGTTTATTATCTTTATAGTGTAAGAACAAAAAAAAAGACAAGGTAAAAGTAAAATTATTTCACTTAATGTTAAATCTAAATGATAAGGTTACATTAGGAACCTAAACATGTCTAAATTATATTGGATGAGAGGATTTCGACCCATCCCCAAGTTAGCTTCGAAATAAATGAATTTGGATCTATTAAAAACCGAATTTGGCTTTATAATAAAATAATATTTTTAGTTTTTCCAAAGGAGCCCCTCTCCTCCCTTATAAAAGGGCACCTCCTCCCCCCTCTTCCTCACACCACTTTGAGCCTTCATGCTCATAAAACCCCTGCCAATTTCTTCTCTCCACTTCCCTAGAGACATACTATAGGTCCTGGTCTTCTTCAAAGACCAATTTTGGTTCCCTAAAAGGTGGTCTCAAAGAAGCGCTTTAAAGAAGAGGTAATGTCTGTTACCGATTCTTCCAACTTTATTTCTTCTTCCACTTCTTCTTCTTAAGTAGTTTCATTATGAAGTAATAAAATAAGTATCACTCATATAATTATATGTTATTATATGTATGAAACAACCCTATTTCACCATATATCCATCCTACGGAAAACAAAATCACCGCGCGTACGTACGTACAGAATACCTTCTCTACGCTGTGGTGTAATCTATTTCCCACCACCACCTTACATGGATGGGTATAATGGTGAAAATAAAAAACTATATATTATTATTGTAAAGTGGTATTGATTATGAAATAGTATGCATACACTCCAATACTATTACACGATCACGGGAATGATATCATCGCTCGTACGTACGTATGGAATACCATCTCCACGATATGATGCGATTCGTTCTACATGATCTTCATTGCATAATGATTATATAAATGAATTGAATGAATAAATATAATATATAGTACACTAATACCATTATGAAAATGAGGTATCTATAACCTAAAGATAAGAATAAGAGTTTATTCTAAAAAACAAGCAAAGGAACTAAAAGTAATAAACACCCGAATAACATGTAGTAATGAAATATTACTAATAAGAGGATAAGAGTATGGACATATATGATATTATAACAAAGAGTATGATTCTGGAATAAGTAAATTACATTATTTAAATCATTATACAGGAGGTTTGGACACTTACGAATCAAATCCGACCTAAGGTAAGTGAAAATATCATAATCTCATTTTTTATCCGAGATTGTTTATACATTGGTATTTACTGGGGTGTATTTTATCATCCACATCCATGTTTCCTAAATATGTTATATTATTTCCATCCACCTACAATTTTTTAAATCCAATTTTACCCTTCGTTGGGTTTTTAGTAAAAGATATGAAAGGAATCTTTTGTCGTTTTTCGTACGAGGTACTTTTTGACTGTTCCGAAAAAAGTACGAGAAGAATGTTTTTTTAACTTATACGGAATGAATGGATTATTAAAACATTATTTCCAGGAAGCTTACATTACATGTTTTCAAGTTTATTTTTAATCAACTTATTTTAGTTTACAATTGTATGTCATATTAATAAATGAAAAATGTTTTTGAAGTAGAAAGGATATTTTTCTCAAGAATGGAGTTCAAGTGTTTTATCAAAATTATTTTCCATCTAAGATAATATATGGTTATGTTTCTATCCCTATTATTATATTGATTTTATTATGTTGTGATGTAAATATTTTTATAAATTCCTTTATCTTATATGAATTGTTTTATGATGTTATGATGTTTAAGATTCCCATTTTTATTACATGGGTTATGCTATCATAAATGGTTTATGATTTTGTGGCACACATAATAATAGTATCATTATGAGATGTGTGGGACCTATATCTCCCTCCAATGCATTGGGTAAAGATTTTTTATCTCATGAGATAGACATGGTTGGAATGGCAGGTTAAACCGGTTCAGTGAAACAGCACTGAAACGAGGAGTGAACTCGGTTCAGAAATGGAATTTGTCCACTAAGATAGTCTTGGTAATGAATCTTGACTAATAATAAATGATTCTCTATGATTATGTTTGTATACCACAATGTTTCATGTTTTATGTTAGGATTATTGGGATTACATTTCACTACTATGATTTATCCCATGTTATGAAATTATGATCTCTTTTGCAGGTTAAGATTTCCAAAAGTTATGTTCTTATATATATGATGTGATTGATATTTCTTTTGTTTACCTTTAATGAGAATTTGAGCTCACCCTTTTATATGTTTTATTTCCCTAGGTCAGGAAGAAGGTTATTAAGTAGGATATTCCAAAAGGGAGTCTAGATATGATTAAATAAATGGGTGGAAATATAGATTCTTTATAAACCAGTTGTTTATGTTTCCCAGTTTCTAAAGACTCTATACCTATACGGTCCTTTCGGGGTTTTGTTTTATGTTGTAATAAATGTGATTCAATTCTGAAGTAATAGAAATGTATGTAAAGTATGGGTTTTTATAATTAATATCATATATATATATATTAAATATATCATTACAACCATCTATAAGAGGAGGTTATAGAAAACAAATCATATCTATTCGTGAGATGAAAGTCCATCGTACACAAGAATGATAGTTTTATTTCACATTTTATGGAGTAAGAGATATATATAGATTATTAAATTAACATCATAAATAAAATTATATTTTACATATTTGTTTTATTATTTCAAATTTTTGAATAAATGTTTAAGGATGTAGTATAATAAATAAAATGAAAACTCATGATGAAGTAATATACCTTTTCATCAGGTAATCTCTTAGGGTTTACACCAAAATATTTAATAGATTCATTTTATAAAAAAATGATTCTATAAGAATGGGGATCTAGGTAAGTTATATGGATATGTTTTTTCTTATCCATTTTTTTACTAGTGATGAAAAGAGAAGAAGAGGATCTTATTTATAAGATAGTGGATGATAAATCTTCAAATTTCAGAAATTACAAAATTAATAAAAATTAATATTCCTATTAAAATGGATCAACATTTATCATATTATAATATAATATTATAATTAGTATAAATAATATCATAATATAAATATTGTACAATTTTTTGTGATTATATCATCATTATATTTATGTTAAACAAATTTTTTCCTATTTTGAGAATTACCATGAAATTAAATATTTTACTCTATAAGGGAAAGAAAGTTTTTATAAATTGAAAATTAGAACATAAATAGATTATGGATGATATATTAAAACATATACTAGTACTTAAGAGGAACGGTTGATTATTTTGAGTACTAAATCATTTAATGAAAAATTATTTAATATAAAAAACATTAATGTTAATTGTGGAAGTATTCACTTAATTTGACTTTTAAAACTAAATGAAAATAATGGAATTAAAATACATTGAATTCAAAACTCTATAATATTTCATTTATTTTTTTTATTAATGTAATTAACACTAAATTAGTATTTAAAATAAATTTTAGGTAATTATATCATCAATAAAATTAGAAATAAATTCCTATGATAAATGAAAATAATTTATATTTAAAATTAGTTTATAACTAATCATAATATCCTTTTTATCTTATTTTCAAAAAAATTAAAATAACAAAATAAAGAGAATGATATTTTAGACTTTTCACTACATAAAACATTATAATGATCAAAATCAAGAACATGTGGTAAAAAAAGTCATATATTTGAATTTGGTAACATTTTAGATGAAATATACTCTTATAATAAAATTAATTCATGTTTTAAGTTACTTTGGAGTCATTATCCCATTATTTTTACCCTTAATTAATCCATTTTACATATAATGTAGTAACATGATTTTCTATGATTACTATTCATAATGACTTGAACTAATAGGGAAATATTTTAAAACAAAATTAAACTTTGATTATAAATATTGAATCTATTTTTTAGTATTCAAAACATGTAATTTTAAGAATTAAATTTGAAATTAAACCCGAAAAACGCGATGAAAACATTTTTTCAGGAAAAAAATGACTTTTTATGTATAAAAATTTGTTTATACTAAATTCAAGTATAAAATTATTTCTAGGAAATATAATTGGATTATTTTTAATCAAAATTATCAAATTAATTGCTAATAATAATTCCAAAAAGATTTTTTTATTTGAAAATACTTTAAAATAAATTACAGTTTTAAATAAAAATCTGTATTTCTATTCACTGAAAAACAAAATGTTTTAGAAAAATAATAAAATTTTACCATAAGATAATTTTTATATGATTATTTTAAAAAATATATGATTTTCTTTCAATAAAAAATATAAAATTTTCAGAAATTAATTAGAATATTTTCTCATAAAAAACAATAAATTAAATTTTTGAGGAAAATTTATTTTGAAAAAGTATAATTTATTTTAAAATAATATGGAACTTATTTCCTAAGAATTAATAAATAAATTTTTATTTATTGGATATTTATATATATTTAATAATTTTGTTAATCCTATTCATACCCTCTAATTCAATGACTATGTTATGATAATCATATTTAAATAATAATAATTCATAGTTCATTTACAATCAGTGTTTTATATATTGTTTTCTATCAAACATAATCATTATTTTAAAATCTTGATATTTTAAATTATCCACCCTTTGATTAATTTCATCCTTGAAATTCAAACTTATTCTATATAATAACATTATAGACATATTAAAATAATTATATTGAAATCCAACTTTGTAATAAGTGTTAATAAATATTTCTCCTGATAATATGGAAAGGGAAGAATGAAGGTAATATATAATAACACATAAGTACATTTACGAGTTGAAAAAAGTTAATGTTAATTTAAAATATACACCTGGAAGAAAATTTTAATTCCTAAATAAAGATGGAGAATGTTAGAGATCATTGATCATACGAAATCGAATGATCTTGAGAATGTTTATAACCAAGAAACTATAAACCAATGTGGTGTGAAAAATAATGTCGATTTATTAAAAAATGGTGATAGGATAATATTATCATTTCAAGTTCATTTTCCTAGTGTTAATTATTTTCTTACCATATAGGATACGATCATAAGGGAAATATATTTACTTAACAAGTATAATTTCAACCATGAATAAATTTCTTCCATAATATAATCCCTTGATCCAAATGACGATTATTAAGGATTATTTTTTTGATTCCTGATGCATCAAAATAATCTTCTAACATATCACATAACTCAAGAAATGGATCACATGATATTATTCATTTCATCAAATATTTATCAAAATTGAAATTGTTATTAGAATATTAGAGTTTTCTAAAAATGAAAAATCTTTTATATGAAGAATTAACACATAAATCCCCCAAAATTAAATAGTAGTACCCAAAGTTAAAACTAAATCATTCAATAAATAACTATCTTTAAAATTATTCAAGATATTAAATATTGAGATTGAAAACAAAATATTAAAATTATTTGATCACATATTCTTTCTAGATAAATTTAATATTTATCTCATAATAAAATCAATCACTATTAATGTATCATACCAAAAATGAATATTCTATAGTTAAATAATCTCCAAGATATGGTAATGACTTCCTAAAGTACATGAATCACTATAAAGGCACATTTCAATTATATATACCTCCAAAATATTATTTAACATTTATTTCTCAAATATAATCCCCCAATATCATATAATGTCCCCCAATAGTGATATTTTTTTTGAAATAACATTTGTCACTAACTAATTTGTTTTCAATCCAATGGTTATCTATATGATAATCCATGTGTTCTCAAATTATAATAACCTCAATATCAGATATTATATAAAACCATAAGGTTATCAATACCACTAAAATTATGTCCAAAAAATATAATTTAATTCTTCCCAAAATAACATTTGACTAAACGTATCTTAATAATATAGTTTACATATACCTCAAAAAAAATTAATAACTAATAAATACCTCTCAAACTATTATCAATTTTTTTCTATTCCACTTTTCAAACTTCTAAATTCTAAATGACATATATTCCTAATTCAAAATAAAAAACTTAGTATAGATTAATCATTATTTGTTTCATGATTATTGTAATGTTTAAATTATATCATAATGTCATTGATAAAATACCACTACAACATAATTATAAAAAATAAATTCATAAAAAAACATTCATTAAACTCCCTTTTAAAACCACTAACATTAATTTTTTTCATAATTTTTAATACATGAATTCTACAAATCAAATATATGAAATATAAATATAGGATTCGCCAATATAAATTAAATAATTTTTCATATTTAGCTCAAATGGAAACAATTTTTACCATAATGTCAGAAAACATAGTTTTCATATATCTTGTTTATATCCCCTTGATCTTAAAGTGTAAAGTATATATATACAAAGAATTAATTTTAAAGTACATGGGGGTATTTCCCTATAAAAATTTTATAAATGTGTTTAGATTTTGAAATAAAAGAAAAGAGATTCCAAGATCCATATAAATTTGGGAGAAATGAAAATGAGTTGGATAAATAAAATAGTTTCAGGAATGTGATTTATATTTTCAAAGAAATTTTAAAATAATTTGATTAAAATTTTTCCATAATAGTGATAAATAAATCATCTAGAAGGGATAATACGGTTGTGTGAGATACTTTTTCTTTAATCTTGATAAATAATATTTTATATGTTGAAAATAACATCATTAAAACATGAAATGAATTACATAATAATAAAATGAAAAAGGTCAATGTAAAATAATGATCCAATGAAATAATATAAAATTTAAATATTAAAAAATACGCTAAATAAATTCAACATTATATAATGTTTTAACCTCATTTTTTATCTCATACTGTTTCACTTATAACCCAAAATAAATCAATATTCTTCTAAAACAATCCTTTATATAAAACATAATTTTTACATATACTTCAACCATATAAAATGTCTACTAAAATACCATTAATCACTTTGAAATCCCATCAATCAAAACATAGTAAAGTGTTTCTAATACTTTTAAATTATGATCAACTTCTAACATAAAAACCCATGACGGTATACATAAGTATTAATTTAATCTCAGATTAAAAACTCCTAATCTCTAATGTTATCTAAAACTTTAATCTGATAAAAAATATAGGGATCTGACCTTAATCAATTCATAAATAGAACATTTAAAATAAATTTCACTTTATTTTACATTAAGGATATTTTTAGTTTTAATGTTTTATTGGATTAGTAAATCACCCTTACATAAATAAATATTACATCATAAAGTGTACACACATCCACATAGTATCCATTTTTTTCATAAAATAAAACTTTTTTAGTTTTAAAAAGTTTTATTTTCCTGAAACATGATCACACTTATCATCTTGATGTCATAATTATACCTGCTAATCCATAAGACCCTGTTAAAAACATTTTAAAAAGTGGGAAGATAATAAAAATATTAGTATGGTACATTAAAAAATAAAGAAAATATTAGTCCTCAAATACTCATAAAAACATAACATTTTAGAAATAAAATTTGGTAACAAAAGAAAAAAATTCTTATTTGATGAAATCCATTATACATATTTAATATTTTCATATACCATTTCAGAATAAATATTTAGATAAAAAATCTCATAAAGGATTCTTTGAAGTGATGAAAAACACATGACTTTTTTTAATAATTTATACTTCCCACCATTAAGTTGTAGAATATACTATAATTAAAACAAATGATTATAAAAAGACCATATAAAAATATAATATTTTCATAAAAAACAATATAAAGAATTGATAAATCATGTAGATAACTTTAGACATCATTTTTATTATCAATATTACATATGAAATAACTAATACAATTAACATCCACACCCAATGAATTGGTGGGATAACATGGACTCACCCATCCTTGGTTTATTAACAGAACTGGTGGTCCTTAGTTTCTAGTGGAACTACATGAATTCCGTTATAATATAATTAACCATCATTATAAAAATTACTATGATCCGTAGAATAATCAAAACAAAAAAAATCATTCAATTTATAACATTACACTTTTGAAAATAATCTTTTCACTCAGAAGAAAATATTTCATGATATCGAAATATCAATTCCATTTTAAAAACGTTTTATAAATTAACTAGAATATAGGGAAGGGGGTTTTCTTTGAATTTTTTTTGAATCTTATAATGGAATTAAAATATATAATAGAGGTTATGGTGGAAGAAAAATTCTTTGTCACCATATACATTAAAATAGAACATTTATTTTTTTCTTTTGTAAATAAATTGAAAACATTAAATAAACAATAAATAAAAATATTTAAATAAACAATAAATAAAAATATTTTATCTTACAGATCAATTTACACATTTTAATTATTTGGTTAATTAATAACCTTTTAATATTTTTTTTCTTATTTATTTTATTTATTACGATGTTAAATTAAATTATTTAATAATTAGATTTTTTATCAGATGTGTTGATCATATTCAGCTCATATATCCAAAATGAATTCGACAAGATGATAATAGAAAAATGGGATTTTCAAAAATCATATACAGAATAATAATATTTACATAATAATTATTTTTATAAAAAAATGAAACTTTTAGAATCATCCACGAAATGTGGTTATGAAAAATGAACTATATTACAATCATATAGATGGTAGTCCATACACATTCATGAGTAACATTTCAATTTTTCAACAATCATAAAGTGTTATTTTATTATTACAGAATTACCATAATATAATAAATAAAATATTATTTATTTAAATAAACTTATATATATCATCCATGTGATGTGGTGATGAAAATTGAATCACAATGCGTTGTGGTTTGGGTAGTACAGACATACACATGAATGACATTATGAGTTTTTAGGGAATAGATAATTAAAAAATTAAAAGATATTTTATATTCTAAAAATGATAAATATATGACTGATATCACATATATAAATTTAATCCATTATTACAACCATCCATAAGAGTAGATGTTGGAAAAAAATTACATCGGTTCATGAGACGTTACTCCTCCATACACACTAATGATGGTTTTGTTTTCCATTTAAGGGAATAAGAGATGGATATAGGTTATTCCATTAACAAAATAACATACATGTTGATAGAAGATATTTTTGTCATTATTTCATCATGTTTGAAGAAATTTTGTATAAGGTAGTAGAATAAATAAATCGAAATCATATGATTAAGAACTGTACATCTTAATAAGATAACATCATAAGGATTAAAAAAAATTTCATATATTGTTCTTCTGATAAAAAAATGACTCAATGAAGTAGACATGGATGTATGTGAATTAATTTTATAGGCCTTGGTTGAACAAAAAAAATTTGGCTATGAAGAATTATAGATTGGAAAATACATTTTATATGAGTGGGGACAGGAACTATTTGAATTTCTTAACGTATTAAAACAATATAAATTTATATTCTAGTTAAAATGGTTCAAAATTTATTATATAAAAATATCATATGATTATAAGTCGAAATAATAACTTCAAATAAAAATCAGATATGTTAATGTGTTTTTTTCACCCTTATCATTTTATTTTATCCTGTGTTTATCCTTTTTTTGACAATCCCCACGGTATTAATGATTTTATGCTACATGGATCAAGAAAGATACTATAAAATCAAAATTTGGAAAAAATGGAAATGTTATGATATTTTAAACCAAGTCTTAGTCAATTGTCATAAATTAGTTGTTTTTCAGTTTAAAAGCATTTAATAAAATATTATTTATTATAAAACAAAATTAATGTCAATTTGGAAACTATTCATTTCATTTGATTTTTAAAACTACAAGAAAAATGTTCATTTCAAATAAATTAAATGGAATCCTATGAAATATTTCATTTTTATATAAAAATAAGGAACACTATAATTAATTCAAATAAAAAAACAGTAATCATTTTTAAAATCGTTTATATTATTTTTTATATAAGTTGAATAAATACTTTATCAAAATTTCATATTAATTTAATGTAATTATAACATCATTAAAAGTAGAAATAAATTATCATAATAAATAAGAGTAATTTAAATTTCAATTTAGTTTTTATAACCAAACATTCTTTATTTTTAATATATTTTTTAAAAAATTTAAAAATAATAAATAAAGGAAATGACATTTTCTATTTTTCTTTACATTAAATCATTTAATTGAAAAAATATGATCAATATAGAAAAAGGTCAAATATTTTAATTTTGGATGGCTATAGATGAAATATACTCATCCAATAAAATTAAATAATCTTTTAGAGTTACTTTATAGTCTTCATCACATTATTTAGACCCTTAATTAACCCATTGGACCATTATTTTTTTATTTTTTAAAAAAAAAGAATAATTTTAATAATGACTAAAAATAAATTATAAACAATTAAAAAAAATTGAATCCTGATTGTAAATATTTATATAATTTTTCAATATTCAAAACACACAATTAAAGGAATTTAATTTAATATTATACCCTCAAAATGTGATGAAAAATATTTTTTTACAAAATTCGATTTTAACTATAAAAATGGTCTAACACTAAATACAAGAATAAAATAATTTTCATAGACAATAATTGGATTAGTTTTAATAAAAATAAACTAATTAAATTTTAAACTAACATAAAATAGAATTTTAATTTATGAATACTTTATAAGAAAATACAATTTTCAATTAGAAATAGTATTTTTTACTATTCATTGAGAAATCAAACTATTCAAAAAAATCGTAAAATTTCACAATAAGATATTTTTGGTATGATGTGTTAAAAAATTATATCCTTTTAATCAACTAAAATTTCTAAAAATATTAGAAATAAATTATAATATTCTCTTATAAAAAATAATAAATTACTTTTTTGAAGAAAACATATTTTTGATGAATAAAATGTCATTTCTAGAAATGTAAGTATTTATTTTCTAAGAATTAATCAATAATTTTATATTTATAATGATTTTTTATATTTTACATCATTATTTTAATCTATTTCGTACTCTCCAATTGAAATACCATGTTATAATAGTCACATTAAGAAAGTAATATTTTAGGATTCATTTATGCTCAGTGTTTTATATTTTTTTTGTTAGTGAACAAAATAATTATTTAAAATCATAGGACATAACATTGTCTACCATATAAAAAAATTAATTATCTTAATTTTATCTTTTTATTAGTAATAAATGGTTAGATATTTTAAATTACAATTTGTGAAATCTCTCATCATAAAAAGTGTTAATAAAACTTTCTCTTGATAAGGGAGAATGATAAGTACAAAGGTAATATAGAATAATACTTAATTAGGTTCCCAATTTGGAAAACATTATTGGGAATTAAAATTATATACATTGAAGAAAAGAGTATCAACAAAATGACAATGGAGAGTGACATAGATCATTGATAAAAAAATAGAATGATCATGATAAAGGTAACGACTATAAAACCATAAACCAACAACATGTGAAAAATGCCATCGATTCCTCAAAAATAAGGCAATAGGATAAAATTATCATTTCAGGAAAATTTTACATGGTTTTAATAATTCATTAACATCTAGAAAATGATCATAATGAAAATATATTTACATGACATATAGAATTTCATCTATTAATAAAAATCCTCCACAATATCTTATCTTGCTCCAAATGATGAGTATAAAAGATTATTTTTTTATGAAAATGAACTAACATCAAATTCCAACTGATCACATAATTCCACAAAAGGGTCACCAAGTATTTATAATATATTAATATATTAATCAAAACTAAAAATTTTATCATATTTTAAGATAATTCCAAAAATGAATAATCCTTTATAAGATGAAATAATACATTAATATGCAAAATTCAATAGTAATACCCAAAGTTCAAAAAAATAATTATTTAAATAACCATCCTTAAAATTCTTCATTGTATTTCTTATTTAGATTGAAACCCGAATATTAGAATGATTTTATCACATATTTTTCTAAGATAAATTTAACAATCTTTCTCAATTAAATAAATATCACTCTTCAAGTCCCCTAAAAAATGTATAATCTATAGTTATATAATCATACAGATATGATAATAATTTCCATAAAAGATATGAATCAACAAAAAGCCACATTAAAATCATATATACCTCAAAAAGATGATTCATCCTCTATTATCCAATTATTATCCCATAATATCATATAATCTTACAAAAACATATGGTGACCCTCTTTCAAAATTATATTAATCACGTAATATATTAATCACATTTCAATCCAATAGTTATCTAAATGATAGAAAATATGTTCTAAAATTTTAATAACCACAATATTATATATCATATAAAACCTAAAGGTTCTTTATATCATTAAAATTACCCCTAAAGCTATAATATAATTTTTTCTAAAATATATTTTCATTAAAAAAGGTTAAATTTAAAGATTACATATGCATAAAACATCTATTAAGACTCAATAAATATCCCCCAATAGATATTAACTTTTTACTATCCTACTTCTCAATGTTATCAATTCCATTTAACATATTTTCAAAATTATGATTACAAAACTTACTATAGATTAATCCTCAATTGTTTCATGATTCTCCTAATATTTATAGCATATAAGAATATAATATATAAAATACCACTACACCATAATTCTAAAAACTCAATGCATAAAAACATTTTCCAATACACATAATTCTAACTCATATAATAGTTATTTGTTATCTTATTAAATAATAAATTATTTATAAAATTAAAAGATATTAATTATTCTTATAATATTCATTAATATTAATTCAATCATGTTTAAAAATATGAATATAATAAAATAATTCATTCTTTAAATCTATAGATGAGGGTTATATTTTTTTGTGTTGATATCGTCATTGTATTTCTATGTAATTTACATATATTCTAAAAATTAATAGTCATTTACTTGGTGGTATTTACCTTTATAGATGAGATGAATGATTTGATATTTTTATATCAAATAAAAGAGATTACATGATACATATAAATTTTGTATAAATAAAATAGTGTTGGATAGATCAAATAGTTTCTTGAAGGTTATTTATATTTTAAAAAATATTTCAAAATAATTTTAATATTATGTTTCAAAGTTAATTATGATAAAATAATCAATTTGGGATAAGATGTTTATTAGAACATTTTACTATTATCTTGATAAAAATATTTAACATGTATAAAATAATTTCATTAAAACATAAAATGAATTATGGAATGTTAAATATGAAAAGGGTTATTGTAAATTAAATACCAATATGAATACATTAACCTTGAAATACTAAAAAATTAGATAAATAAATTCAACAGAAAAAATATTTTAACCTCAATGTTTATCTCAAAAAAATATTCTTACTTCCCAATAATACATAAAAATTCTTCTAAAATAATCCTTTACATTAATCCCACAGGTTACATATTCATTTTAACATTTAAAACATCACCTAAAATATAATTTTTCACCTTGAATTCCATTTCCATAAATATTAAGAAGCTGTTTTTTATCCGTATAAATTATGATCAAACTCAAACATGTAAACACATAGTGCTTTTCATAATTCATAAGATAATCTCACTTGAAAACATAATAATATCTAATGTTCTCACAACCATTCCTCTTATACAAACTATAAAGACATGGCATTAATAAATTCAAAAATTGATTCTTTAGAATAAAAATATGTTTAATATATTTCAAGGATAATTTCATGTTTATATATTTAGTAGATTAGGAAATTACCCTTCCATAAATTAATATTACAACGTAATGTGAAACGTTACACTTAGTATCCATTTTTACAATAAAACCAATCATTAAGATATAATTTTTTGTCTACCTGGGAAACGATATAATAATTTTCATATTCACCTAAACTTTGTCCCAAATCATCTTTAAAATAAATTTAAAAACAATTTCAAATATGGGATGAGGACAAAAATTTCATGAAGGGACATAAAAAATAAATAAATATTATGTCTATAGATTTACCTAAAAATATTTTTTTTTTCAAATTAATCTTTTAAGTCAAAATAAACAACTTTTTACTCAAGAAATCATCTTCACTTCCCAATAATTTTAATAAAAAAATTCATAATAAAAATAAAAATAACAATCATAATGGTTTAATTGAAGTCATGAAAAACACATGAAAGCATCTTCACAAAGTTATAATTTCAAACCTTTAGAAGTAACATATACTTAGATTTAATCATTAGATCATCATATCAACTTTTGAAATCTTAATGTTTTAATAAAAAACCAATATAAATCATAGATATGTCATGATGGAAACTTGTTATATAATTCCTTATATCTTTATTATAAATTGAATAACTAAAACGGTTGACTTTCATATTTAGAGTTATCATGGAACTACTCATCCTTAGTCTATAATGGAACCATCCATATTTAGTTTATAATATAATCAACTATCAACATAAAAATTCTTAAGAAACATAACATAAACATAAAATAATTTTTTATCCAATATCCAAAATTACATCCACAAGAAAATACATTTTTCACCCATAATAAATCATTTATAGATATTGAAATATCTGTATAATTTTAAAAACTATTTTAAAATAGCCATAACAAAATAATAGAAGGTTTTCTAAGAAAAAATAGTTAATCCTGTAACATAATTCAAATATAAAATAATAGGAACAATGATAGGAAAATTCTTTGTTTCTATATACATTAAAATATAGAGTTCTTTTTTCATCTTTAAATTAATGTCAAAACATTTCATATGATGTAAACAAAATATTCCTATTGAAATAATTTGGAATAAATTCAATAAGGACCTAAATTTTCCATCATAATACTTTTATTTCTATATAAGTACATTAATTGTGTATTTTCTAAAATATGTACAAGGAAGAAAAATAGTTTGAAGGAAAAAATTAAAAGAGTATTTTTAAAATAAAGTCCATTACCTCAAGTTTTAATCATCATTTAATTTTTCATACTATTGAATAATAAAATTATTTTTTTGATTCAATTAGTTACGAACTGTTTTCAAATTTATTATTCATTTTTTCTTAATTTATTACCATGTTATATTCAATTATTTAGACATTTGAGTTACTGTTAGATGTTTTAATGATATCCGGGTCATATGTTCAAAATGAATTCGCTAGGTTTACTATGGTCAAAGCTAAATTTAGAAAATCATATAAATATTAATAATCATGAATTAATTATTATTTTTATACATCAACTATACTTTAAAAACCAACCATGAAATATGGTTATGAAGAATGAACTACGTTACCATGTTGAAGATGTTAGGTTGTATGAACACATAAGTAACATTTGTTGTTTTTCAATGATGATTATATATTATTTTAAATTTATAGAGTTATCATTATATCGTAAATAAAATATTATTTATTTAAATATAAGTATATATATTTATATCATCCATATGATGTGGTGATGAAAAATGAACCACACCCCTTTGTGGTGGCGGTAGTCCATACGTATGTAAAAACCACATTATCATTTTATAGTGAATGTAAAGTTGTGAAATTAAATGTTATACTATTTTTTTTAAAAATTATGAATATTTTATTAATATTATATATATACTTAAAATCCATCATTATAACCATCCATAAGAGGTGGTGATAGAAAATGAATTTCATCGGTTCGCGAGATGATAGTCCAACATACAAACAATTGATGGTTTTGTTTCTAATTTTAGGGAATACTATATAGATATACGTTATTTAATTGTTTGGATAACATATAATTAAATTCAATATATCAGTGCTTTTATTTCGTAATGTTTGAATAAATTCTGATGTTGGTAGTGTAAAAAAAATATAAACACGTGATTAAGAACTATACCTCTTCTTAAAATAACCTCTTATGGTTTACAAAAAAATCATTCACAGATTGGTTTTATAATAAACAATTCCTCCATGACATGTTTAGGGATGTACTAAAAAAATTTCATTAGGAATTTTCAGATCCAAAATGTTTTTTATATGTGAAGAAAAGAGGAGAGGATGTGCTCTTTTATAAGAGGGGGGATAAACGCTGTTGGATTTTCCTAAAGTATAGAATTAATATAAATTTATATTAATCTAAAAAAGGATAAAAATATATATTATTAAAATATAATATTATTATGAATTTAAATAATCTTATCCCATAAAAATTCGATGAGTTTGGGTAATTTTTTCACCCTTAAAGTTTTGTTTTAACTCGTGGAAATCTTTCCTGACAATTAGCATGATATTAAATATTTTACCATATATAGGTCAAGACAGTTACTATAAAATACGAATTAGAACATTAATTGACCATTGATCATATTTTATGATATAAAAAATCATGTGGATGAAATTAGTAGGATAAAATTATTTCATAAAATATTATTTATCAAGAAATGTCATTAATATTAATTTTGGAACTATGCATTTCATTTGACTTTAATTAATAAATAATAAAAGATTTAATATGATATAAATAATTAAAACATATATAATATTCCATATGCATCAATTTTTTTAAACATTAATTCATTTAAATTATATTAGTTTAAACATGTTTAATATCATATATTTTATTTTTCTATTAATTGAATAAATACTATATCGATGTTTCATTTGAAGTTAAGGTAATTATATCATCACTAATGTTAGAAATAAATTAGAATAATAAATATAAATAATATATATTTAAAATTAAAATCTATAACCAAATATAGCATCTTATTTATCCTTTTTCAAATAATTTTATAATAATAAAACAAAGAGAATTACATTTTTTACTTTTCGTTATATAAAATATAATGAAGGTAAAAATCATGAAAATATGAAAAAAAATGTAATATATTTGATTTTTGGGTGATATTAGATGAAATATAATAAAATATAAAATTAATGTATGTTTTGGTGTTACACACTAGTCTTTATCACATTATATTTACCCTTAATTGACACTTTTTACCATTATCATGGTAATAATATTTACTATGATTACTATAAATATAGACTAAAAATAAAAGGGAAACATTTACCATTTTTTAATTCCTGGTTATAAATATAGAATCCAATTTTCTAGTTTAATAAAAATAATTTAAATAAATTTACTAAATTTAATTTAAAATTAAACATGAAAACATGATGAAAAGTAATTTTTCCATAAAAAATTCCATTTCAAGTATAAAAATGAATTTATTCTAAATTAATGTATAAAATACAATCTAGAGTCAATAATTAGATTTTTGAAAATAAAAATTAACTAATTATATTTTAAAACTAATCCAAAATACAATTTGATTTTATAAAAACTATAAAATAAAACAAAGTTGTTAACAAAAATCATCCATTTTTACTATTCATTGAAAAATAATACTTTTCAGAAAAATTCCAAATATAACATATAATCTAATATTGAAATGGTGATTTAAAAAATAAATTACCTTTTAAAAATTAAAATTTCAAAAAATTTATGAAATTAGTAATAATATTATCTCAAAAAAACATTATATTTCATTTTTTAAGAAAACATTTTGTTGAAGAATAACATGCCTTTTCTAAAAATAGAGTTCTAATTTCCATAGAAATAATCACTATATTTTTATTTATTATGAATTTATAACCATTTCATAATTTGGTGAGTAATTTTCATACTCTCAAATTCATTGACTATGCTAAAATGATCATATTATAATAATAATACTTTATAGTTCATTTATGATTCTTGTTAAAAAAAATTACGATCTCGAACATAGTTGTTATTTTGAAATTATGGGATATTAACTTCCAAAATATTTAAGAAACTATATCCTTGTAATTTGAACTTATCCCCAATTATCAAAAGTTCTACATTTTAAGATACCATTTATTGAAATCTCATAACCAAAAAAAGTTTAATAAAACATCCCCTTGATAATATAAAAAGAGAAGTATTAAGGTAATATATATTAACACAACACTAGTTTTTTAGTTTTGAATAAAAATTTAGTAAGTGAAAGTATAGACATTAAAGAAAACCATATTACCCAAATAATGTTTGAGAGTGTTATAGATCGATGATATTAAGAAATTTAATGATCATGAGAGAGTAAGTGACCATAAAACCGTAAACCAAAGATCTATGAAATATACCATTGATTAATCACAAAAGAAGGTAATATGATAAAATTATCATTTCATGCACATTTTAAAAGAGTTAAAAAATTATGTACCATATATACTAAGATCATAAGGAAAATATATTTACATAAAAAGTATAAACTCATTCTATAATAAATTTCTAACACAATCACATATCATTCCCTAAATGATAAGTATTCAGGATGAGTTTTTTAGGAATGAAGCACTAACATCCACTTCTAATGATCACATATTTTCAAAAAAGGATAACAAGATATTCCTTATATATTTAGATATTAAAAAAAAATTATGTGGTTATTATAAGGTAAGATAATTCCTAAAATGAATAATATTTCATATGATGAAATATTACATTAATACTAAAAAAATTTACATTAATTCCCAAATTTAAAACTAAATATTTCTTGTAATAGTTATCCATTAAATTCTTGTAAAAATTCTTTATTTATATTGAAACACAATGATTATAATGATCTGATCATATATTCTTCCAAGATAAATTTAACATTTATCTCCCAAGACTATTTGAAACTCTTAATGTCTCATACCATAAATGTACATTCAATAATTATATAATCTCCCAGATATGCTAATTGTTTCCATAAATTACATGAGTCACCATAAATCCACAATAAAATCGTATATAACTAAAAATATGATTCAACCTTTATTATTCAAATATAATCCCATAATATCATATTCTATTCCCAAAAATTATAGTGATATTATTTTTAATGTACTTCAATCACTTACTAACAAAATCAATTATCAATCAAATGGTTATCAATATGATAAAAAATATGTTACCAATTTATGATAAACTCGATATCAAAGATCATATAAAACCTAAAGGTTCTAAATATCATTAAACATATGGCCACAAGATGTAAATGAATTCATCCTCAAATAACCATTAATTAGGAATAAGTAAATCTTAAATTTTATATATTCCTCAAACATGAATTAAATATATTTAATGTATCCCAAAAATTTATAACCTTTTCACTACATCGCTTTTCAAATTTATCATTTAAATCTAAAAAATGATTCAAATTTGAAATAAAGAACCAACTATAGAATAATACTTATGTAACCCCACCTTATTTGAGGTATGTAACCCCTTTTAATTCATTCTAATGAGGTTAAAGTTTCTAGGTAATATTTTGGAGAGTTTGGGATTGTTTTGTAATGGTTTTGGGGATTTTCTATGGGAGCACAGTTTGAGAACAATTAAGGGAAACAATGCAAGATCTCTAGAGAACCGTATATTTGGACACATTGGCCTTCCACATAGTTTGTGCATGGTTTGTCTAACCATATGAGGAAACCATGAAGGATCCCTATTTGAGGTTGTGGAATATACACCCTAAGAGTACTGTTTGCGTAACTATGTGAGATAACCTTACACACCATTAAATGTTGGGTTTTTATTTCTTGGTTCACTTTGGATTTTCCCAAATCCCCTTCCACCGTTTCCCATATAAAACCTACTATTTATTTCTTATTATCAGGGGTTATACGAGCTATCTCACTCATTGTTGACGTGATTTGAAGGGTTTTCAATGTTTGGTGAAGGAGATTCTCTTCCGGTAAGACTTCTCTCTGGGTTTCTTCTTCATTATCCTTATATAAAGATCTCTCTCTCTCTAGGTTTTCTAAATATTCACCCATTCTTGATAGATATTGGTTTGTTTTGTCTAAAATTATTATTTAGGGATGGTTGATGATATGGAAGGGGATATAAGAAGTTTAATAGATTTTTTCACAGAGATTCATGTGTTGTTGTGTGGTGGGTCGATTTCACAGAATCCCTATGGTAGGTGGCTTATCTCTCAACTCCACTTTTATAGAATATGATTCCTTGTTTAAAATTAATATTTTTTAAATTTATTGTGAATATTATGTGATAATCTTGATGGAAACCCATTGGGTGGTTATCTAGGAGTTTTAGCATAAAATAGGATACTGTTGAAAAAGGGATTTGTTTTGTGATTTTAAAATAGTAGTTTTAAAATCGATAATCGTTTGAATTATGGAGATTTTTTTATGAAAGATGAATTTTATTTAAAATTTTATATTATTTAAATATATTTTGGTATTGAAAAAGGTTTTATGGGTTTTATTGATTAATGGGAGATTTATTTATGTGGTTATAGATTGAGTAGGAATTTTTTATTTTCTTAAGGTATTATTTGATTGGAAGATGTTCTTTTGATATTTTTGTTATCTTATATGTATATATACATATTTATTTTCTTGATCATCTTTTCGTGTGTTGATATAGAAAATAGAGAGTGGGAAGTACCACTATAAATGAGGGGATACATAATGGACAGAAAGGCCACCATAAAAAATAGATGGCTGGGAAGTAAGACTATATTGTGAAAGTAGTGTGATGACTGGGACTAGAAGTTCAATGTTATATTTTACCAATTTGGTCATGTGAAAATTTATGGTTATTCATTGATTGGGTGTTTCTATGCGTGATGGAAATTTTTGTGCTAATATTAATTGGAAAAAAAATGGATAATGGAATGGTAGTTGGATTTCCATTATATTATGGTTTATTGGGTGGAAGTTGTATTGGTATTGGTGTGTTTTTTCAAGTTGGAAATAGTTATGGTATTTATTGATTTATAAAACTATTTTATATAATTGTGCTAATAGTTTTCTCTTTATCACATGTGTTGGGAAGTCGTTTTTAGAAAACCAATTAAGTATTTGTTCTTACCCTATACTTGGAACATTGGTGATTTTCATATATCGTTTTATGGGACATAGGTATGGGTAAATCATCTCATTTTGGGAGAGGGTCGTCATAAGGATTTGATGTTTTTGCAGTGCATGGAGCATGGGGCTTGTCTTGGATCTATGGAGTTGTGTTGTAGATTTTTGGGGTTTGGTTTTTAGTAGTTTTCTGCATGGTACTCTGATTATAGATTATGGTGATTTGGTTTAGTGGTATTTTGGTTTTGTTGAGCTGTAAACATTTTTGTCATGCATCATGTGGAAATGGTTGGTTATTCCATCTTTTGTTGTTTGGTTTATCCAAAGGGAAAATCGTTCTCCAATTTTTCTTGATGTCTTATGTATTAACTTCTATTTTTTGGTTCCTTGGGAATGTCACCTAAGGCCATGTAGCATATCACTTCATTCGCAAGCCAATAAAGAAGGGGTGGGACATTAAAATTGGTATCATCTTGTTCATTCCTTGGTGTACATGTAAAGATAGTTTGGTGGTCTTAACATCAATTTCTGGTCTTGGCATTGACATTCTTTCATGGTCTACTCCTAGAGTTGGTATAGTAGCAAGGCGTAGGATTTTTGGAACATTAAATGTATATCATATAAGGGATGTAGCTAACCCTTTTACTCTTAACATCATATTAATTGGGATTTTGGTATATAAGTGTTTTCGAGAGACTTATAAGAATTAGAAATATCATTATCGTGGGTCTAGACAATGAGATGAGCATGGAATGCATGGTAGAAATTAATTCCCACTAGGATTCATATTTCATTGGGGTTTAATGATTTATGATGTGATATGAATTTATGTTTTTTGAAAAATATGAATGGATTTTTATATTGATATATTTGAAACATGGATCATTGTGGTATTTTAAAAATAGTTCAATTTTTAAAAAATGGTATATTTTTATTAAAAATGGTGAAACATGGAAAATGTGAGGTTGTGGAATGCCTGGTTGTGATAGTTTCAATTTAATTAAATTTTAATTCAAATACTTTTCTTATTAAGGGAGTGGGACTTATGGTTGCTTTTGTTTTGATAGAAATAGAACCGAGTAAGCATATTAGAGACCAACTGGAGTAGGCTGCTGAAAATGTGGTTGCACATGAGCCCCAGGTGAACTAGAATCTAGTAAAGAGTATAATTCATGCTTTCCAAGCTGTGGGAGAAATGAATAAAGCAGTTGAACCAAATCATTTGGACCTTGTAGTTCAGTTTAGAAACATCAATCCACCATTCTATAGGGGTGATTAAGAGACAGAAAGGGAAAAATCATGGATGAAATGAATTAATAGGTTATTTAATGTTTTGGGAACACTAATAGAGCAGAAAGTGAAGCTATTAACTAACATTTTTAAAGATATTTCACTTAAGTGATAGGAGTTAGTAGTTCAAGCCGGAACATACTAAGGTATGACATGTAAGAATTTTGAGGAAATGTTTAATAAACAATCATACCCATATACATTCAAAATTCAGGACACACTTATTTCATTAGCATTAAGAAACAAAACATCTCGGTAATGGAATATGTGACTATGTTTACGAACCTAGTAAAATTTTCACCTGAGGTGGTGGGTAATACATCATTGAAGGAACATATTTTTGAAGCTATAATGAGGTAGGAAGTTCATTATAAAATAGAAGTGATGTGTATAAGTGATTACAGAGAAATGATGAATAGAGAAACAATAACTAAATGGTATATCATTGAGGCCATTGGCATGGGAAGCATGTTGGAACCCAATAGAAATACTTGGAACTCAAATTATGGTTTTAAGTAAAAGAGGGAAACTTATTTCCACGATGATAGAATAGATCAGAATCTGATAGTGGGATTAGTGAATCTTCCTCCTAAGACTCAGAGTAAGCTGGGATGTTTTCACAGTGGCTCTACAAGCCACCTCAAGCGGGATTTTACAACAAAACCTCGAACATGTCATAACTGTAAGTAGATGGGGGCATCTTTAGTGGTATTGTTGGAATACTTTGATATCTGGTGTTCATGACACTCCTCAGGGGTCACAAGCATCCTATGCCTCAACCGAAAAACAGAAAAATCATACCCTTCATTAGAAAATCAATGTTAGTCATGGTGATTCTAGGAACACCATGACTATTTAGAATGGCCCTAAAGTGAAGACTGTGGCAATAAAAAAGTTGTTTTGAGCTGATCTGGTTGAGGTAGATGATTAGTTGGGACCATACATAGTGCGAGGTAAAATTATATTAATTTCTTCCGTGATTCAAGAATTTTTTATACAGTTGATTCACATTCTTTTATTTCCTCCGTTGTTTATTTTTTGGGTTTATGTGTGAAAATTTTGGCATTGTTTTTAAAACATCAAAATCCTCTAGGTTAAAGAGAGTGTCAAACCTTCCTATGTTGATATTGGAGTTTATTAATATATGGGGTTGAATTGATGTGGTATTTATCAGTGCTTGTGATAGATGCTTACAATATACTCCTCAAAATGGATTGGTTGGAAATGTTTATGGCCCACATCAATAGTTATGCGCGAACAGTTAATTTCATGATATAGGATGGTGTTGAAAATATCCTTAGAGGAGCGAAGAATGAAAAGTTTGGTGAAACACGATTTTCATAAGCATTTATTGGCATAATATAATTTGAGTTAGAGGTGTTGTCATTGGAATTAATGGAAGGAGTTGAATAAAGTGTTTTTCATTGGTTGTTGATTAGTTTTTGGTTGTCTTTACTGAATAATTCTTAGGGTTACCACCATTTTGTAAAGTGGAGATTATGATTGATCTACTTCATTGGACCAGTCCAATATAACTTCTGTATAAAAGAATGATACAAAAAAGATTTAGGGAATTAAAGGTTTTGTTTGCTAAAAAGGATGATAGAAGTCTTCAGCATTGTGTTGATTATTTTAGGATTAACTATGATATTATACTGATCTAATATCCAATTCCATGAATTGATTATTTTTTTGATCAACTGAGAGGAGATTATTGGTTCTCCAATATTAAATTTCGGTTAGGTTATCATCAACTGTGGGTCCAATAAGAGGATATTTCCAGAACTGCCTTCAAAAGTATTTATGGAATTTATGAGTTTGTGGTTATGCCCTTTGGTCCAATGAATAAACCAGTGGTGTTCATGGAATTAATGAATCATATATTTTAGAGATATATCGATTCATCCGTAAAGGTATATGTGGATGATATATTTGTCTATTCCAGGATAAGGGAAGAGCATGAGAAGTACTTGGAGGTAGTGTTAGCGATCTTGAGAGGTCATTAATTGTATTCCAAGATATCAAACTATGACTTTTGGATAGAAGATATACGTTTTCTTGGAAATTTTATTAATCAGAAAGGAATTTTAGTTGATCCATAGAAGATAGAGGTTTTTATTTCATGGAAACCACCAAAAGAATAATTTGATATATAGATATTCCTTGGTATTTCAATTTATTATTAGCATTTGGTTCGTGCATTCTCACAATTAGACTCACCTATGAAATATTTATCAAGGAATAATTTTTTCCTTCAATGGATGGAGAAGTGTACGATATATTTACATGAGCTTAAGGTATTCCTTATATCTGCACCAACCCTGGTTTTTTCAGAACTAGGAAAAGGGTACATGGTGTATTGTGATGCATCGAGATCAGGGTTCAGGTGTGATCATGAATGTGTATCATGTGGTTGTATATGGATTTGAAAAGTTATGGATTCTGAAAAAGAATATCTCGTATCATGATTTAGAGTTAGTGGAAGTTGTTAATAATGTGAAAATGTGGTTTCATTACATATTCAGTGTGAAATTCATGGTGTTTACCAATCATAAGATCTTAAGGCATATTTTCTCACAGTGATATTTGAACTTGAGTCTATAGAAATTGATGGAGTATCTCCAGATGTTTGAATTTGACTTGATGTACACATCAGGTGATGTAAATTAAGTTGCAGATGAATTAAGTAGGAGTTCATATGCTCAAGTGGTGAAACAAGCATCTAATCAATGAAAGTTGATGTTGGTCATAGCCTACAAGCAATTGAAATGTGGGGACCGGGGTGATATAGTAGTTTTTACTCTTGTTTTTTGATTCCTGAATTTTTTGGTTTGGTTAAAGAGGAACATATGTTTATTTTCAGGAGTTTGTTGATGAGGTCGAAACTCAATGGTGGGGAGACCATTGAGGGTTGAGAATTGAATAATAATTTAGTTTAGTGTTTTTAAAATTTTATGGTTGTATTAGTGAATTTTCATGAGTAAATTAAAGGTATTATCATCATTATAGGTTGGATGTGCATCCTAGAATCTAGAAAATGAAAGAGTTTAAGAACAGTTTTTGTGAGATGGTATTATAGGAATGTGTCTGAGATTGTTTAGAGATGATTGAATTTTCAACAAGTCAAGGCAGAGCATCAATAACCTACATGTATTTTTCAATATCTAACAATACCTTTCTAGAAGTGGGAATAAATAGCGATGGATTTTGTTACACATCTTCAAAGAATCATAAAAAAGCACGATGACATATGGGTGATAGTGGATAAAATAACAATATCGGCATATTTACTCCATATTCAATAATCTCAGACGGTAGAGGTTCTGTAAAAATTATATATATATAAAGTAGTATAATAGAATAGTGTTATAGTTTCGGTTTTATTAGATAGATATTTAAGGTTCACATCTCATTTTTGGAAATCCTAGTATGAAGTCCTCAAGAGGCAGTTGATGATGAGTGAATACTATCATACTTAGATGAATTGGAAATATAAGAGGATGATAAAAACATTGGAAGATATATTATAACCTTGTAAAATGGATTTTTGTGGCTCATGGGAGGATTAATTTTTGTTAGCAGAATTCTACTATAAAAACAGTCATCAGGCCTCGATACATTTGAGTTATCATGAAGCATTGTATTGGTGATTATGTCATTGTCCACATTGTTATGTGGAAACATGTAAGAATTGATGGTGGGGGTATGCCATTTCCAAGAGACTACGAAGAAGATCAAGTAGATCATGAAGAGAATGGAGATGGATTAGATTCATTAGAAATTTTTTTAGAGCATAATTGATGACTGTTGTCGGTTGAGGTGGGAAATCATGTGTTTTTGAGAATATCTCCACGATTTGGACATCGTTAGATCTGAAATCAGGGTGATTTATCCTCAAGGTATATTAAACCTTTTGATATATATGTGCAGGTTGCAGAGGTGTATTATCAGGTGGAATTTACACCACACTTTAGTATTGTGGACAATGTGTTCCATGTATCTTAGTTGATAAATTACCAGCTGGGTTATGAACAAGTGATTCATTAGAATCATCTTAAACTAGATCCAGATGCTTTATTGGTGCACATGATAGTGAGGATTGTGGATAAGAAAGAGTAATTATTACAATGTAAAAGCATCAGTCTAGTTAGTGTTTTATCGAATCATGCTCAAGTTCAGGAGGATACATCGCAGCGGGAGAAAGAGACGGTGAAGCAATGGCCTATGCTCTTTCTATAGAGCCATGTTCTTTACATTTAGAGGATGGAATGTCCAATGGTGGGTACACTATAGAACCCCCAATTTGAGGAATGTAAACCTTTTTATGCATTTTTATGTGTTTAAAGTTGTTAGGCAATATTTTGTAATGTTTTAGAATAGTTTTTCAAATTTTATATGGTAGAACACTTAGGGGAAACCATGCAGGATCTCCAAGAAACCATGCATGTGGTGGTAGTGGTATTAACACGATTTCATCAACGTTTTTCAAACCCCGTGAGTAAACTGTGAAAGATCCCTATTTTTGGTAGTATCATGAGAATTATTAGTATATGGTTTGTATAAATATGCGATATAACCATCCATGACAATAAAAGTTGTATTTTTTTTAATCGGGGTTCACTTGGGATTTTCCCAAAACCTTTCATTCCTTCTCCCATAAAATCCCTACTAAGGATTTCTTATTATCATGGGTTAGAGATATTATACTCATTATAAAATATAATAGAATTGGTTTCATGGTTTGGTGAATTCAATTATCTTCAAGTAATCCTGCACTCTTTATTCCATCTTGGGTTTCCGTAAATCCAGATCTCTCTATCCCTCTCTTAGTTTTCTAGATCTAAACTTGTTTCATGTACATGTAGTGTTTTTGTTTCCTAAAGTTAAGATTTTGGGTCGTGTTGATGACATGGAATGGGAGATAAGGCATTTTAGTGGATTTTTCACCTATATTATTGTGCAGTTGTGAGGTGTGTCAATTTCACAGAAACCCGACAGTAGCTAACTTCCCTATCAACTCCACTTTTCTAGACCATAAGGTGTTGATTGAAGTAAATTTATTTTTCATGAAATTAATTGTGAATATGATGTGATAATCTTGATGGAAACCAATTTGGTGATGATTTTGGGGATTTTGGGGTAAAATGGGATATTGTTGAAAATGGGGCTTTGTTATGGGATTATGAAATGAATATTTTAAATCATTAATGGTTTGAATTATGGAAATTGTTTTAAGAAAGATTAATTTTAATAAAAAAATTAATAGAAATATGGTTTGTTATTAAGAAATAGTTTATGGGTGTTTTTGATTAATGGATTATTTATTGAAGGGTTTGTGGCATGTGTGGGATAGATTGGTGTGTTTAAGGTATTGTTTTCATAAAATATGTTTCTTACTATTATTGTGTCCTAATGGGTGTATATGCTTGTTTATTTTCATGGGAATATTTTTTTATGTTGACATAGATGTGGAGTAGGTGGGAAGTACCACTATAAAAGAGGGGATTGAAATTGGATAGAAGGTCCACTCTCAATGATATGTGGTCGGGAAGTACCATTATATTGGGAATGTAGTGTGACGACTTGGTTAAGAATTTCCACTGTAATAGTCCATCAGTTTGGTCATGTGAACTATTATGGTTATTCATTGATTGGGTGTTAATATACAAGGTGGAATTATTTGTGATAATATGAATTAAAAAGAATGTATGGAAAGGTTGTTAGATTTTCGTTATATAGTTGTTACATTAGTGGATGATGTGTTGGTAATGGTGTGTTGGGCTTGATGGAAATGGTTTACCAATTTATTGATTTATTTACCTATTTTACATAATTTTGCTAAATTTTTTATCCTAGTGTTGTGTATATGGAATTAATTTGGGGAAACCATAATTAGTATTTGTACTCACCTCCTGCTTTCGCACTTTGGTTCTTTTACAGATGTTGTTTTCCGAGACATGGGTATGGGTAAAGAGTCTCATTTTGCTAGAAGTTTATTGTGACACTTGAATGGTTTTTTGGATCGTGGAACATAAGGATTGGATTGGATTTGCAGAGTTCTGTTGTAGCTTTTTGGGGTTTGGTTTTGCAGTTTTCTATATGGTACTCTGATTATAGATTATTGTGACTTGGTTGTAGTGGTATTTCGGTTTCGTTGAGTTTTAAACCTTTTTGTTTTCCATATTTTGGAAATAGTTTGTTATACCTGGTTTGTTTTATTGGTTTATCCTAATGGAAAATTGTTTCCCAATTATTCTAGATTCCCTCGACATTTATTTCTAGACATTGGTGCCTTGGGAACGTTGGCTAAGGCTAAGTAGCATCTCACTGCCTTCTAAAGATAATGGGGAAGGGGCGGGACATTACACCTTAGGTGTTTTCAGATTCTCATAATGCATAGAATTTATGAAAATATCATTGATAAAACAAAACATCATCATAATTATGAAAAGTCAATATATAAACACAAAATTCATTCAACATCATTTTAAAAACATTAATGATGATTTATTATCTTATTAAATAATACCTATTTAAAAAAATCAAATATATGAAATATTACTATATGATTCACCAAAATAAATTAAATAATTTTTCATACTTATAATATAAGATCATAATTAAAATCTCAAATCCCCACATCTGGGTCTTCTTTTATATTGTTGATATCCCCTTTATCTACCAACGTAAAGTACATATCTATCGAAATTAAATTGTTAAGTAATTTTTTGTATTTAATATTATGAATGAGATAAATGTGTTGATATTTTTAAAACAAATACAATAGATTCCATGATCTATATAGATTTTGGAGAAATGAAATGTTTTTTATAGAACAAATAGTTTGTAGAATGTGATTTGGATTAAAAACCATACAATATCGATTTAATAAGTTTTTTCCATGATAGTGATGATCGAATCATCTCGAATGGATAATATGTTTCTGTTATATCCATTTACATTAATCTTGATAAAACATCATTAATACGTAAAAAACATCTTTAAAACCTAAAATTAATTATGGAATGTTAAAATGGAAACGGTCCTTGTAAAGTCAATACCCAAAGAAATAAATTAACCATAGAATCTTAAAAACTATTCAAAACTAAATTATAATTAAATAATATTTTAACCAAAACAGTTATCTCATAACATTCTACTTTTATCCCCAAAATGTATCAACACTATTTTGTAATAATCCTATTCGTTATACCCAAGGTTTACATATACGTAAACCCTATAAAATATCCCCAAATATATTATGAGTCTCCTTGATATACCATCACTTAAAACCTAAATAGGGGTGTATATGCCATTAATAATATGATTAAATTTATACATATAAACCTATGTTGGTATCCATAACTCTTGAGTTAATATCATATGAGAACATCCTATTCTCTAAAGTTATGTAAACCTTTCCCATGATGAAAACTATAAGAACCTGACCATAATCATTTCATAAATAGAATATTTTGAATAAAATTTACATTCTTTTACATCAAGGATCTTTTTAGGTTTATAATTTTATATGATTAAGAAATCACACTTATATATATAAATATCACATACCAATGTAGAAAATTCTATATAATATCTATTTTTTCCATTAAAATATTTAAGTTATGACATGTTTTTTTTCATAATAGAATGTCAAAATTTTCATCTTAAACTCATAATTTATTTTAATAATTCTTAAAAACATGTTAAAAACATTTTCAAATGTGGGATTATCACTAAAAACTCACAATGGGACATAAAACAAAATAAACCATTAGTCCATGGATTTTTATAAAAACAATACCTTTTTTAAAATAAAAATTATTCTCAAAATAAAAAATTTTAAACTCAAGAAATAAATTTTCTTTCCTAAATAATTTCATAAATAAAAAGATACGAAATATTTTGAGAAAAATAAAAGAATTAAATATTTCTTTTAAGAGAAGAATAAAACATGAAGACTTTTTCATAATTATACTTTCCACTATTAAGAAGTAGCATTTACATTACTTTAAACATAATATGATAAACCTACCATGTGAAATCATAATATTTTTGTAAGAAAAGATATAAATAATATATAATTAATGTAGGTAACATGGGACATCATTTTATATATCACTCTTACAAATGGACCTACTAATATGGTTTAATTTCATTCCCAATGTTTTGGAGGTCTATCATGGACCAATTAATCCTTGGTATATAACAGAACTACCCATCCTTTTTTTATAATGGGACCACCCATTATTTAGTTATAATGGAATCACCAATAAACATAAAAATTATAAATAAACCCAACATAATCATAACATTCAAAATTGTTAATTTTCCAACATTACACACATAAAAATATTATTTTCACCTATAAGAAAACATTTATGAATATTGAAATATCTATTACATTTTAAAAACATTTTGGAAAATAACATATTCATAATGAATAATGTTTTTTATTAGCAAAAAGGGAATAATTAAAATAAAATAAAATTCTAAATAACTATTATGGTGCATGGAAATGTCATCGTCACCATATACATTAAATTATAATATTTCATTTTTTTTGTAAATAAAGTCAAAACATTTTATATAAAATACATTAAATCAATAATTTTTAAAAACATTGAATGAATGTCAAAAAATATATACAATTTCTTTTATAATTCTATTGTTTTTATATACAAATGTTAATAATATATTTTTACAAATATGGACTTAGAAGAAAAAGGTTATAAGGAAAAGATTAAAAGAGGTTTTTTAAATGAAAGTACATTATCGTATTTCTAAATCATCTCATACATCAGTTTTCTTCCAAAATAAAAAAACTATGTTAATTATTTAATTACTTAAAAACAATTTTCCTGTTTTTTCCATTTTTATTACCATGTTTCATTTAATTACTTAATCGTTTTAGTTTATGTCGGACATTATAGGTCTAAAATGACTTTAGTGGGTTGAATATACAAAAATAAGTCATTAATAAATCATTTAAATAACAATAGTCATGTTATATTCACCATTTTCATACATCAATTATTTTTTTAAAACAAACAATGAATTATTGTCATAAAAATGAACAAAATTTGAATCATCGAGATGGAAGGCCATGTGTACGAATGAGTAACATTTCCATTTTGAAGCATCATTACATATTATTTTATATTTCAATAAGTATAACTATATCAAAAACACCATATTATTTATTAAAATATACATATTTTTATCATCTATAATATGTGGTTATGAAAATTGAATCACATTACTTCATGGTGGTTGTAGTCCTTACGTTCTCACAAACGACATTATCATTTTTCGTTAAATGGACATGTAAGAATATAATAGATATATTATATTTTCAAAATGATAAATATTTCATGAATATAATATATATACTTTAGAACCATAATTAAAACATTCCACAAGAGGAGGTGTTAGAAAAATAATTACATCGGTTCACGAGAAGGTAGTCTACTGTACACATGAACGATGGTTTCATTTCCAAATAGATAGAATTGAAGATTTATATAGGTTATGAAATTAAAATAATAACATTTAATTATATATAATATTTTTTATTATTTCATCATGTTTGAATAAAATTTTAAGGTGGTAGTAGAAGAAATGATATGAAAATTCATGATTTAAAACTACACCTCTTCTTTAGAAAACCTCTTAAGGTTTGCACCAAAAGAATTAATATATTTGGTTTATGATTAAACCAATGTATCTAAGAAATATTTTGGTATTTAATTAAGGTATTTATAAATTTCATGGTTGAACCAAAAAAAATTTAGGTGTGAAAAAAGGTGGAGAGTCGGTGCCCTTTTATAAAAGAGGGGTGGGTCACTCTTGAAATTTCATAAATTATTAAATTAAAATAAATTAATTTTCTTATTATAATGGATAAAAAATGATACAATTATGATATAATATTATGATGATTATAAATCATGTCATTAAAAAAATTAACATACTTTGGTAACTTTTTCACCCTTTTATTTTTGTTTTTACATATGTTTAGCCTTTTTAGTAATTACCGCGTTATTAAAGATTTTACTCATTAGGGGTAAAGAAAGTTACTATAAAAGAATAATTGTACAATAAACTGACCATGGATGATAGTTTAAACCATTTTATTATCACATTTTCAAAAATAATATTTTTTTTGTGTTTTAAACAATTTAATAAAATATTATATATTTTAAAATAACATTAATGTCATCTTTGGAATTATTAATTTAATTTGACTTTTAAAACTATAATAAAAAGAGGGAATCAGAATATAATAAATTAAAACCTTTATAATATGTCATGTTTATCTAAACTACTCATGGAACACACTAATTATCTCATATAATATTATTTTTATATTTTTTAAATCACTTATTTTATTTTTCTATTAATTTAATAAATATTGTATGAGTATTTAGTAGGAATTTAAGGTAATTATTCCAATAATAAAATTATAAAGAAATAACCATGATAAATAATAATAACATGTCTTTAAAAATAATATTTATAACTGAAAATTCATTCTTATTATCATTATTTTAAAAATTCAATGATTATAAAACAAAAAGAATGACATTGCGGATTTTTCTTTACATAAAATATTATGAAGGTATAAATCTAGGGTATATATTAATAGGTCATATATTAAAATTTCGGAAGATTATATATAAAACATAACCCTTAAATAAAATTAATTCATGTTTTTGGGTTACTTTCATGACTTTATCACATTAGTTTTAGCCTTAATTAATATATTTTTTCTTTATATTGGTAACAAAATCTCTAGTGACAACAATTCATAATTAATAAAATTAAAATGGAAATATTTATAAAAATTTTACCTCCTTATTTAAAATATAGAATCAATTTTCATGATTGAAGATATATAATTTGGAGAATTTAATTTAATATTAATTCCTCAAATTGAGATGAATATAGTTTAATAGAAGAATGAGTTTTTAAGTTTAAAAAAATTATACTAAATTAAAGTATAAAATTATTTCTTAAAAATATAGTTAGATTATTTTAAATCATTATATAATAATTAAATTGTAGAAAAAATCCAAAATATAATTTTTAATTATTAATACTTTAAATTAAAAAAAAAATTTCATTAAAAATTAGTATTTTTCACTATTTATTTCAAAATTAAACTTTTTAGAAAAATAAAAAATTCTTACATTAGAAAATTTTGATATTCTAGTTTTAAAATTTTATATTCTTTTTTCATGTAATATTTCTAATAATATAATAAATAATTTATAATATTATCTCAAAAAAGAAATAAATTTCATTTTTGAAGAAAGAAATATATTTTAAGAAGAAAGTGTATTTTTTAAAAATTGAGTGCTTATTTCCTAATAATGTAAAAATAAATTTTTATTTACATGGGCTTTATATATTTTATAATTTGGTTAATTATATTCACACCCTCCAATTTAATGACTAGGTTATAAATTTCACATTTAAATAAATATATTTTGAGGTTTTTTTATGCTTGATGTTGCGTATTTTGTACACAATTAAACATAGTCATTATTTTTAAATCATAAGATATTACACGAGTAACATGGAGTTGGTGGTTATCTAACTATATTTTAATAAGATAAATTTTGTCACATTTTTATGGATCAAATATTTAAGTTGTCTTTGGATACTGGATACATACTTGATTCTCACATTACATTTGAAAATATGAAATACAATATAATATAATAGTTAATTGTATATCATTTCCCCTACTATGTCCCTAAAATACATAAAAAATATATTCTTAAAAAACAATGTAAAGGAAAACATAATAAACATTGATATTATATTTTTAGTAATGGAAGGTGTATTATAGAAGATATCAAAAGATAAATAAATAATAAATAATATAGAATCGATACAAATTAATCTAATATTCTGTATAAATAATATTATAAAAAGTAAAATAAATTCACATATTCCATTAAAACATAAAACTCACATGTATAATAAAAACTCGTTTCCTAATGATTGAATGCATAATGTCAAACATCATAATATTATTATCAAGGCCTTGTGCCAAGAGATCATACATAAATAGGTAAGATATAAAAAAAATAGTTTCTCTCATGATACATAAAGATTCATAAAAGGGTTATAATGGGCCCTAAATATCACGTAATATGATTAATGTATAGGAAAATAAAATAAATTAATTACAATTTAATACATAGATAATATAAAAATCCTAAATGAAATATTTATATATGAAATGTTAATATTTAACCAAGTCAATAAATAAAAGAACATGTCTATAAGAAACGCATATAAATAATTTTTATGGTATCATTATTGTATATCATTTTTAATTCATAAGAATTATAATAGGATATTGTCATATATGAAATAAACATTAAAAGAATAATTAATCCTTTCTCTTAAAACATGAGAAAAAATGAATATTTATTTTGAGAAAATTTTAAATAAAAATTAAGAAAATACTGATAAATGATTTTATTTTAAAATTACCATGGAATATTTTAAATTAATCATCATATCAAATAATAGTTATTATGGTCAAAAAATCTATTCATTCATTAAATATAAGAAACACAATTCCTTTGATACTTGTGGGAAAATGTTAAATGTGTCTCATTCAGAAAACAAAAACATTGTTCCTTTTAAGCCCGTATAAAAAATTTAAAAAATAGTTTAAAATGAATTCAAAGAGTCATTTTTTCATATTAAAAACATTCTTGAAAATATTATATGGATCGTGGATATGGAGGTTATTTATTTTTCACAAAAGAATAAATGTGGTTGGTATTCCATAAAAATATTTAGCAGTCATTTTATGTACGAATGAGAGGATAATGAATGGGAAACATGTAATTTTTTTGAAAAAACAAATTAGAAGAATATTAATTGTTTTTAAATTATAAATATATTATAATATAATTCAGATTTAATTTAAACACAAATAATCTCAAATAAAAAATGTTATCGTTGAATAAACCCTTACCTTAGATTTAACATATTTCAAAAATGATTTCAAACTCATTTATAATAAATAAAAATTATTTATAATTCAGTAAAATAATCATATTAGTAAATATAATACCATAAATTGTTTTCTTATAACAACTTATAACCCATTTATCAATAATATTTCATTATCAACATCATTTCAGTTATTAATTGCTTCATTTTTTCATATATGCTTCAATAAATTAGTTAAGGTCCTTGAATCTTGATCTCAGTTACCAAATATATATAATTATAATAATTATAATAATATTATATATTTTAAATATATATATATATATAATCATACTTCAAAGGAGGACATTTAAAATGAATCATGTTACTTCATAGAGGAGACAATTCACACATACACATGAGCGTCATGTTCAATTTTTAATTGGTTGAAGGGTGAGAAGTTAAATGATATAATAAATTAGTGGAATCATAAATATATCATTAAAATCATAAAAATTTAATTTTTAATCTTTATAACCATCCATATAAATTTGTGATGAAAAATAAATTACAATTCATTGTGGAGACATTGTGTTGTATGTATGCATGGGCAATGTTTTCATTCTCAATAAGATGTAATGGAGGTGGAAAATGGTTGTAATGTATTAACAATAAAATTTAATTATATTTATCATAATTTATTCATTATTTCAGAATGGTTATATTATACTTATATGACGTTGAATAAGAAGTTTACTTTTAAATAATTGGAAAACCACATTACCTTTTCTTTTAGAGGCCTCCATTATCATACACCTTAAGCCTTCATAAGATGGTGATAGGATAATAAAAGAAGACCAAGAATTAAATAAATGAATCTATAATGATTTTTCATTAGGTATTATCTGATCTTGAGTGAAATAATTCTATGAATAAGGTACAACAATATGGTTCTTTTAACTATTGAGGGGGGGGGGGGGGGGGACAGATACGGGATTAATTAAGAGATTTAAAAAATAAAAAGTACTTTTTGGGTTAATGTTGGAAGATGTACATAAATAAAATAATAATATAAAATAAAGTCTAAATATATTCAAACAGTTATATTTATATAATTATATGTGATAGTTATACCCATAACTTATAGTTTAACTCTCGGTAAACCGGTTTTAACCCGAACCATGTTAATTTTTATACTGTTTTTACTATTAAAAATAACGAAAATAATCTAAAATTATTACCTAATATGAATTAATATGTTTATAAATATGGAATTAATTTTACAAGATTATATTATTATAATTACTATAAATTAATTTTTATATCGGTGTGAAAAAACAAAACGAAATTTTTTTTAGAAAAATATTTTTTTTATATGAAAATGATTTTATATAAAAATAATTTTTAATATTGATTATAATGGAATTAATTTTATTATTTAAAATAAAAGTATACTTATTTTTCCTTTAAATAATACATAAACAACAAATAATATTGTAAATACTTTATTAAAATACAATTACTAGAAAAAGTTTTTATTTGTAAATAAACATTACTTGAATTTATAAAAATTTAAACATATATTTGTAAGAAAAAACTATATTTTTATATAAATTATATTAAATATAAAATATATAATTTATTTAAAATCCATTTTAAAAAAAAATTATGTTCTTTATTTCATTCTCATATCGTAAAAGTGACTATTTTTGTAAAATAATAGTTTTTTAAAATTTTCACCTAAATATATTTGATTTATAAAAATTAGAAAAAATGAACCAAAATATAATTTTGAATAATGAAAAAAATGAAATTAATATCATTAAAATAAATTAAAAAATATTAAATTTTTTATTTTAATCACATTCATGAATAAATATATGTGCATTATTCTGTTGTTTTTCTATAATGAAAAGCAGAATATAATTGATAATCAGTTGTTACATTTTTAAAATTGATTAATTATTTCATAAAAATTAATGAACAAAATTTTATTAAATAAAACAATTTAAATTTATTTTTAAATTTATATTTATAAAAAATATGAATAATATAATGGGAACAAGTATAAAATTTATTATATTTATAATTACATTTTTAAATAACACTAACTTCTACTTAAATGTACCACCAAAAACTCTAAATAAGATCTACAAATAACATAAAATGGTGGATGCCACTTCTGGTTAATTATATATCATTGATCACTTACAAATTTCTAGGATCTTGAACATCACCTGTAGATGATTCTGAGTAATCCATAATTGTTGAATTTCAATTTTGGGTTAGTTGAGGGAAATCCTTAGTGACACATACTCCTTTAAAAGATATAAAAATGATCCTTTTGAGGTAGACTACCACAAAATTATTCTAATTATTATCCTTCCAAAATTAATTTCATAATTTGGATACTTTTAGTTATGCATGCTAATTCAAAAACAATGTCATAATGGCCACATTTAATAGAAAATATATTATCTTAATAATATATAATAGTTATTTTTGTTTTGTGTTTCATCTAAAATAAGCTATTGTTCACAAAAAATTTATATAAAGACTAATATCATCTAAAATAATTTAATGTTATATATTATGTTCTCCTTTATTATTTACCAAATATTCAAATGATTCTTGTATTAATTATATAAGACTTTTATAATAATTTTTTTTTATTCTTACCTTGACAGAATGAACTTATATTTCTATCCATTTATGAGGTATAGACCCCCCATTGTGAGCGTCCCATGCATAAAATTTACATTATCATAAATGTTATAATTGTTATGGTTAAATTTATGTCTTGCATTAAATCACATTATTTTTTACACTTAGAAAATTGTGACCAAGGACTCAATAAACACAACATCCAAGATCCTCATGTATTTTACACAAATGATGGATTTACAGCAAATAATTATATTTAACGCCTTATCATTTAAAAATAATATTAATCCTTACTTCCAATAATTGTTTAACATTTCAATATCCTTCAATTATATCTTATGTGATGTACATCTACAAGAAAAATTCGATACATTAGTTCAATCAATTTATTTTAATGAAATATGGATAGTCACTGATTTATCATCCATTTAATATTTTATCTATGCCGTTAAATTTTCATCTTGTGGTCTTCAATTTGTTTGTTCATCCGATAATTGTGATGGAAGAATATCATATTTCAATGTTTCAAATTAATTTTTTATTTTCATCTCAGTTGAGGATTCCTTGAACATAAATGTATGAATACGTCATCTATCCATTGGCACATTTTTAAATGTCCTAAATGATAAATACATATCATTATATAATTATCTAAAAAATTTAAATAACATCCATAAAAATAATTACTATAATGTTTATTTATTATCATCTTCCTCCATTGATCATATTCATTAAAGTATAAGATGTCTATAAAATAACATTTTTTGAGTATTTCCTATCTTTCTAGAACAACGAAACTCGATCTATGGTGTTCTATTAATCATCTTGGTTGGTTCTCCAAAAAGTTTTTGTGTCTTTTTTTAATGGAATATATGTTACCATTTCTCCTTAATGTGCCCCCCTATATATTTATGTCAACCATAATGAATTTTTTGTTCACAGAAAAACCATGAACCTCATTTAACATTATTATTGAATATATGGGTTGATAGTAAATACTCTAAATTATATATTTTATCTCTATATGTCTGATTCCCTATCACCAAAAATAAACTATCAAACATATTTATATCAAATCAGGATTTAATAATATCTCATAATCATAATTCATTCACCATAGACTGAAAATTTATCATTTAAAATCTTTGATATATTTGGCTGATAATTAAATTTTTTAGTAAGAATATGAATGATTCATGTTTGGTCATTTATATTAATATTTTACTCAACTACCTTATCTGATATATTTAACTTCGTAGATTTAATTCTTCCAATTGAATAATTCAATTTGAATTTATCCACTTTTTTTGCTGAAAATTTAGTTTTTAATCACATGCAACTCTATTTTCATTCTTAGTTTTAGCTATCAAAACATCTATTTCATCCATTTAATCCTTGAAGTCAACAACTAGATTTAATCTTCCATCAATTCCTTCTTTATCACTATAATCTTCTTTTCTTATTTGTTATTTTTCTAAGCAAAAAAAATAAATTTATTCATTTAGGTATTTTTATTCTTCAATTTATTTTTCTTTTATTTCCTATAAGATAACATATTTTGGAAAATTAAATTTTATTTATTAAATAATATATAATATATTATCTTCTTTTCATTGACATATTTTAAAATATTTATTGAGCTAACATTATCATCATTGTAATCTCATAATTTATTAAAACACTTTTTAAAAATATGCAACACATTTCCATACTGAAATCACCTGAGTGAATGTTTCTCTATAAAAATTCATTTTATACATTTTAGATTTTATGAAATTAAATACATAACATAATAAAATTATATTTGTTTTGGATTACCTTACATGGAGAGATTCTCTATTTCAATGAACACCAATTATTTATATTTCTCTATTTACGTATCATCAATTTCGTTATTCCTTTTTTCACATGAAATGTGAGCACTGTGAATACAATCCAATGTATTATCTTTTGGATCCTTGTGCTCGTGAACAACAAATTACAAATTGAGTAGATTAAAAAATATTATAAGAAATGATATATGATAATAAACTCCTTAAGGATCCCAAAAAGCCTATTCATGTCCTCTATAATTACATTAACCAAATAAAATAATGCATTGAAATATTCATTTGTATATATTTTTATGTCGGTATACTTGTACCATAGAACCAAAAATTTATCATTATGCACCTTTGATTATACATAATATATGTTTAAAATTCTCTCCCACATAGAAATTTAGGATTTACACAATATCAACTTTATGTAAATTTTTTTAGATAAATATCCCAAGAACACATTAATTACATTGGCATGGACATCCAACTCTTTATAAACTCTGTAGTATAAACCTATGATTTTAATATTGACGTAAATTCTATGAATAAAATGGGTATAAAAATTATCACCTAATGATTAATATTAGTGTAATATTTTAATAATTTATTGTTAAATATATATTCCATAAACGATCAGAATCCTTTGGTGATTCAACATAACCGTATATCCAAAATAGAAGATTTCACTAAATTTGTACCTTCAGCTTTGAGACCACTTTTCAGTCTCACACTAGGGAAAATACCCTGATAGGGGGAGGTTGTGAAACCAAGTATGGATATTTGAATCTATTACTATATTGATATATCTATATTATATAATGAAATATACTTGTCTCTTAATCTCAAAAGTAGGTATAATAAAAATAAAAGCTTGCATGAGGAATAATTTATTTTACTTTGTTCACCCTTACTGATCTATTTGATAGTAACATTCACTCAACAACATGTTGGTGTATCTAGATAAACTAAAAATAAATCTTTTTCTAGTTTTGGAGGTGGCACACCATCTCACATGACTTACAAACACTTATAATAGATAATTCACCACTCTCACAACTAAAGAAAACTTAATGAAACTATAGAAAAATATCCAAACAATCTAAATTACCATAAAAACTATTTTTCTAGTATTAATGTGACAAGATTCCCCTTTTACATCAAATAGATCAACTTACCATTATAATGTATGATTTAATCCTTGAAATTTTACCTCTATAAAATTTTCTATGGTTAAAATTGAGAGTGAAAGTTCATTACGAAAAATAATACCTCCAAAAAGACTAATGTAACTACGCCAAGTCTATGAAGTATTTTCATAGTAATACATGGTATGTGTAATTTATTCATCTAAATGGCTTGTCCTTATATTATATTTCTAATAATACTTTATAAACACAATTAATTTTCAATGGAAAATGTTCTATATGATTTCTTCTCATAACTCGACATTTTTTGAGAAAAAGTGGTGATTAACATTATTGATCTTTTTATGAAGCCGTCTTCTATACTATATCAGTTTCATATGAATAAATTTATAATAATAGTTACCTATAAACCATACTCTAAGAAGATTGGCCTTAATCATTTCTCATCATATACTCCTATATAAAAATACACCTCTTTTCTCTATGTTTTGTTGTTTTTATTTAAGATCAACCGTTTTAAGATCTTGAGTTACATTTCATCCCTTTGGGAAATGATGAATCCTCTATAACATTATTTAAATTCGTTCAAGGCTTCCCACCTATGAATAATTACTCTATATGATATTTATTATATATAATTGTTATATATAATTCAGGCTTTGTGTAATTAATTCATGTATCTATAATTTTTTGGCGATTTCACTCCATTTCTCTTAATTTTGTATTAATCATATCATTTAGATCAAAATTTTCATGATCAATACAAAACCAGCTAAAAAACATCTATAAATAATATCTTTATAAATTATTAATGATTTAAGATTTTGGACCTTTTTCAACATGTCTTATAAAAAATACATTCAAAACACAGCCAAAACATAGTTTAGATATTTTTTCTAACATGCTACCTGGCTAGCCTGTCTCAATATAAAAAATATTCCAATTCATGATGTAATTTCAATCCCTTTCCTATTTGGATTGAGAAGTTAGTGAGATGATACTTTTACTTAGGTGATGTTCCCATAGTGCTAAAAGCTGGAAATAAACGTTGAGGGCATAAAAACAATCGTGGAATAATTTTCTCTTAGAATGAAACCAAACATCAAAACAAGTCATAGCCAACCATACCAACATGATGCATGTCAACAATGTAAACAATGATGATACATTTCCAATAGAAACCCAAACAAAAAAACACTTCCATAAAAAATTCCAAAAAACCAATATAACTAAATTAAAAAAATTCCAAAATTAGAATAAAAATTGGAATAATTAACAATGATAACCAAATTAAACAATTCTATGCTCCACAACTCCACACCATGATCAATTTTCTAAGCATCACAATACTACCCAATCATCATGTTGAACTGCTAGAAAAATGGGATGCTTTTCCTTTTCTTCTATCCCAGAATTTCACATCTGCAAAAGGAACCATGTTCTAAAGAAGAGGGGGAGTAGTAATACTAAATAGGGTTTTCCTAAACTAATTACTTACAAACACCACTATGATTAAATCATTAGAACATTTACATAGGATACTTTATATAAGACATAAAATAGTGGAACTATTTCTAGCTATCCAATCACACCCTTAACAAGCCATTATTCACCCAATTCCACACAATATAATGGAAATAAAAAAACCATTCCATAATACATTTTACCATCACATATTAGAATATAAATTTCATCCTTGAATAACCAATCATAAAAAATCCTAAAAATAGTGCATCAGACAACCAAACTAGTAAAAAGTCATTGTGGAACTTCCCATTCACGCATGTTTTCTACTTTCCAAATTTAGTAGTAAATCCTTCCAACTTATCATTGATAATGTACCTTATATCCACTATCCATCACCAGCTACAATGGTACTCCCAGCCCACTTCTCATCATTCCAACACAAGAATAAAATGACTAATCCAATAAACAAGCACATACACCCACTAAAACGAAAAAAATACGCAATCAATTTTTTCACAACCAAAACATCCCTCATGACATCATTCATGACACATTACTTTTCAATAGAGAATCCAATTTTACTAAAAACCATTTTGAAAACCCATTTCTATAAATCAACCATGAAACCGAATGTAAAATCAATATTTTAAAATCTGACAATAAAGAACATTTCACTGAAATAACCTATTTTCCAAAAAATCCAAACTACATCAAAAAAATGAATTTACTACAAGATTCCCACATCCTAATCACAACCAAATAAAATAAAAACTACATATTTAAAACAAGTATTTTAGTTATAGTTAAATGGAATCAAGAGAGAGGTCACCTACCTTAGGGTTTAGTTAAAATCAATAGACTCACAACTACACAAAAAATCTGGGTGAACTCTCCACCAAAACCACCATAGATCTCTTTACTTAACATTAAAAAGATAAAATATCATCATTTTAGGCAAAAAAAACCCCTAGATCTACATACTATTTTTTTAAATATAAAAAACTAATGGAGAGGTGGAGAACAAGATCTAAGGAAAATCAATAAAGGTCCAAGAGGTGAGACTTTCCTCAGAAGAACTGCATTCAACGAACCATGAAACCGAATCTATTCAAATAAAAAATTACTAGGAGAGTCTTTATAACCCTGGAAAACCAAAAATAAATAGAGGGGATTTAGTTTAAATATAAATTAAGTGTCTTGAGAAAACCCTGAGTGATCCAATTTTTCAAAAACCCATTTTTAATGTCACGCAAGGTTAGCTCACATGGTTAGAAAAACCATTCAATAATATTTCTCCTTCTAATATACAACTGGTGACCCATATGGTTTCATCACACAGTTATACAAACTGTGTTAAGACCACTACCTCATGTGGGACGATTACCTGGGGGGTTCTGCATGGTTTCACCTAACTGTATTCAATCAACGCACCCTTATAAAAGTCCAAAAACCATTCAAAAACATTCCCAAACCCTCTCAAAAATTACCCTGCCATTTGAACCACATAATAAGGTACAAATATAGGTTACATACCTCAAAATGGTTTCAATACATTTTCCCCATAATTTTAAATTCCATTCTCATAATGTAGACAACCACCGCTTCGATGAATGTTCTCAGGCAATTGCTTGACCATCTATTTCCATATCTCCCATGTCTCCTGCAGAATGTGAACATGCTACCACAAAACCAAGACTAAACAAATGATTTTAGCGCACAATAATATCTCTTACCTATCCACATGCTTCATAAGAATTTGTAGCAATAAAGCATCCAACTCTTTCTCAACATGATCCCATCAAATCACATTGTCATGCTCCGGATGTTACTTTACCAACTGAGAAACATGGAATAAATTGTAAGCCATACTGAATGGTGGTAAAAAAACAAACTTATAAGAAACCTCTCTAACCCACTTAAATATCTTAAAAGTCAAAATATACCATAGAGATTAATTTCTTTTCTTTCCAAACTGACAATGTAGGAGCCTCAGAGAGATTCTCAAGAACAAATGGTAACCCACCTCAAATGATAATGGTTGTTGAAGATGGTACACATATGATTATTGATGACTGTATACTATCCCTATCATATTCGTGATCAAATTAACATTCTCTATTATCTCTTAGGTAGGCCCCAACCCAACCAATGAAATTTATCATATTTCAAAAAAAACAAAGTGGAGAATGTCATGCATGACCATACAATGCTTCATATAGAGCAATACGAATCATGTCCTTATAACTGTTTCTATATGATAATTCCACTAAAGGAAATCGATCCTCCGATGAGCCACCAGAATCTATGACAGAACCCTGTAACATATCTTCTTACATTTGTATCTTTCTCTATGATTTCCCAACCATCTCAGGATGATAAACCGTAATCATTTTGAAATGAGCCCCAAGGGATTACTACAAGGATTTAAAAAAATCAAAATGTGAACCTTAGATATCAATATAATATAATCAAAATAGGGACACCATGACTTTTTACAACTTTATGAATATAAATTTGGGAAAGATCTTCCAATGTATGATATTTAGGAATAGGGGTGAAATGGGCCAAATTTGTGAGTCGATCCACTACCACCTATATGGAAGCCTGCTTTCTAACAATTCATGGGAGACCTATAACAAAATACATATCTATCTGTTCCCACATCCAGACAGGTATATGTGTACATTTTAATAAACGTTTTAGCTACTTATGCTCTTCCTTGACTTGAGTAAAAATAAATCATCTTGGAAAAAACTCTTCCACATTCGTTTTCATACAATCCCACCAAAATTTCACTTTCAACACATTATACGGTTTTCGAATTCTAGGTTGAACATCCAATCTAGAATTATGATAATCCATGATAATTTCTTCCTAAAAATCCACCGGTACAACCATAAAATGCTGAAAAGACAAAATTGGATTCACATTAAGTTCCCATCCATCAATGGTCTCCACTCCATTGAGTTTTTACCTCATCTCTATAAACATTGAATCAAACATCTGTTCCTCTTTAAGAAATACCACCAAGTCAAGGACCCATGATACTACATGTAAAACTGATCTATCACCATGGTCCTCACATTCCAATCACTTATCGACTATAAACAACATCATTTCCAAAGACTTGATGAATGTTTAACCACCTGAGCATACAACCTACTACTCAATGCATCCACTGACGAATTTCCCTAACCAAGTGTGTAAATTATGTCAAATTCCAGAATCTGGAGATACTGCATAAATAATGTTTTCCTAAATTTAATATCTATTTGTGAGAAAATATGCTTTCAAATATTATGATATGTGAAGACCCTGAATTTCTCCTTGATGAGATAACGATGACAAATTTTCAGGTTAGAAACCATTACTACCAACTCCAAATCATATTTTGTGTAGTTTTTTCACATGAACAATCAACTAACGTGATCCATACACAACAACATGATCCCCTTTCTTGAGAAAACCCACATACCCTGATCCTGATGCATCATAATAAACCTTGTACTCTTTTCTTAGTTCTAGAAATCCCATGATTGGTGCTAATGTAATGCAACTCCTATGCTCTGCAAAATATTTATAACACTTCTTATTCCATTGAAATGGATAACTATTCCATGTAAAATCATTCATTGGTGGGGAAAATAATGATAAATCATGAATAGAATGTTGAAAATAGATATTTAGAATAAGGTAGCTATGTATCTCAAAAATATTTTATGGATGTTTCCATGGAATAATATCCTCTATATTTTCTGAATCAACTAAAACACCCTTCTCAAAAATTACATGGCCAATTAAATGAACCTCTTGTATCCAGACACTTCGATAATTTTTCATATAGACGATTAAATCTCAAGATCCAAAGAACTATCACTCAGTGCTTCTCATTTTCCTCCCTTGTCATAGAATACACCAATATGTCATAATAAAATACCACTAAAAATAATATAGATATTTATGAAATAACTGAATCATCAATGCCATAAAAAACGATGGTGAATTCGTCAAATCAAAGGGTATAGCCACATACTCATAATGTCTAAATCTAGTTTTGAACGCTATTTTCTAAATATCCCCATTCTGCATCCATAGTTGATGATATGTTAACACCCTGTCAATCTTGGAGAACCACTAACCTCCCCTAAACCGATCAAAAAAATCATCAATGTGGTGGGAACACTAACGTTTGTATCCAGAATAGAGACTCTTATATCTAGAGATGGAGTACGACTCTGAACCCAAGAATAATTATATTGTTTACTATTTCCTATATCCCAAAACACAATATCTGCAAAATCACCCAAGTTCAAAAGTATGGGGTGAGTAATAATACACCCTACGTTTTCCCAAAATGACTTACCTAAAAATACCTCTAGGATAAAACCTTTAGAAAATTTATATAAATTTTTTATATAAAACCTCAAATTGTGCAACAGTTTCCAGCCAGCCAAACATGCCGTTACCAATCCTTTTTTCACCCATATCCACACAATACAAGGGAATTATAACTACCACGACATAATAAATTTTACTATAACATGATAGAAAAAAATTTCCACCTTTCATTTCCACACACAAATTAAACATAACCATAGAGTTTCACACACCCAAACCGGTAAATAGTTATGGTTGAACTTCTCGTCCAATTATGTTTACAACTTTCACAATTTAGTGGTGCTTAATTCCCATTATCCTTATTGGATCCCCCTCTATGCCCAATCCATTAACTTTTTATAGCTATACTCCCCACCCACATCTCATCATTCCAAATCAAACATAAAATTCTCAATAAAATAAACAAGAACATACTGCCACTAAAACCACAACAATACACAATCAACTTTACCAAAACCCAAAAATAACATACGAAATCTTCCATGACACATGAAATTTCAACAAGGAAAACAATTTTATTTAACACCATTTTCACAACCCTTTTTATTATATCAATATAATCTTAAAATTTTAAATTTAACATTTTAAAATCTGATAATAAAGATCATTTCACTGAAATAAACCATTTTTTCCAAAATCCAGAAATCATCAAAAAATGAATTTCCAACAAGGTTAGAACATAATAATACAAACAGAATCCAAGAAACACTATCTAATTAAAAAAAATACATATAGTTATATAAAAATTGGGTTTATATAGAATCCACCTACCTCAGGGTTTTGGTGAAATCGACCAACTCACAACACCTCCACAAATCCGGATGAACTCTCCACCAAAACCACCTTAAATATATTTTCGTATCATAAAAAAACACAAATATAATATATTTAGGAAAAAACCCTTAAATATACATGAAATTATTGTAGATCTATAAAACCAAGTGATATGGAGACCAAGATCTAAGGAAATACATGAAATATATAAGAGATGATACTTACCGGAGACAAACTTCCATCACCACACCTTGAAACCCTTCAAATCACCTCAAATACGTACGCAAGAGCCCCTATAACCCTTTAGAATATGAAATACTAGGTGGGACTCAATTTGGAGAAAAAATGAAGTTTTTTGTAAATATCCTGAGTGATACCATTTTTAAAAACCCGTTTTTAAAGGTGCACATAGTCAGCTCACATGGTTAGAAAAATGGTGTGCTAACAGTTCTGAGATATTGTACAAAGGTGACCACACACAGTTTTCTCACAAGATTATATGATCCATACAAAAACCATGATAATACCATTGCCTCATGTGGCAAGGTTATCTGGGAGGTTCTGTATAGCTTCACCTAACTATGTTAAAACTGTGCGCCCTTAGAAAAGACCCAAACCCATTCCAAAACCTTCCAAAACCCTCCAAAAGAATACCCAACCACTTTATCTGCATAAAAAAGGAAAAAATAAGCGGTATATATGTCACACAATGGGTACAATATATATGGTAACAAAATATACTATATATGGACTTCCCAACTTGGTTAAGATCAATATTAGTGGTGTGGTTTCCCAGATATTGTTCTTTTGAAAATATGAATAAATTTAAGCATCCCAATGATATTTAAATTTATTTACAGTCAAGAAATTAATTTGTTTTATATAAGAAAAGTCATAGTTTAACATTTATTAGTATCTAAAAAACATAAGGAAACTATGAAACTCACAAATGTTTTTACGGATATCCCTGGTCATTATCACTAATCCTCTTCCTGATTCAAAAATAATCTAACCACTAACACTATGTATCCGAAAAATTTCATGCATTAAAATTTTAAAAATAACATTTAAATCATAGAATAAAACCATATCTCATGTAAACTATACATAAAAAATCAATTAGTCTCTTATGAGCCTCCCTTGACTAATTGTACAATAGTATATCTTCGATAAATATTTCCACAAATAATCCAAGTATGAGTGGAATGCAATTTTTATTGGATTCATAAAAACTTTTGATTCATTCTTCACCCTAAAAAGAGTAATAATAAACATATGAAACCATTAGTGGATCTTAATTTGATTATTCATTACATCTTAACTCATAAATTATGATGATGAATCCGAAATCACATATCAATATTTGAAAATATTTAGAAACCTCTTAGGTAAACAAATAAAATAACTATTAAGGGTAAGAAATATAATTCGTTATCATCACATTAATACGATTTTAGTAATTCAAGCATAATTGAATTATCGGTTATAACATTTACATGATAAATAAAAGAAATATCTAGTGTTATATAATATGTCATATAAATGCAATCTCCCTGAGGTCCTCAAGATGTACTTTAATACCCCCAACCTCTTCTAGATCCATATTTCACTACTGAACTGATATAGGACATACACCTAGAAATAAATTAATCATGACCATCTATACCACCCCAAGATTATGTGATATGTTTATGTTTAAATAAAATTAATGTCTTTGATGTCTTACGTTGCACACAATAAAATGCAGATACATAAAATGATATACAACTAAAAATCATAATATTAACACAAACATTATAACTGAGCCATTGAATTGGTAGGAATGAACAGTATTAAACATTTTATGAAACTTATTTACTATATATTTAATCAATTTCTTTTAAATTAATCCATATAAATTTTCTTAGAATTTCAAATTAATAAATCCAATTTTATACAAAAAATATATTTTTCTATTGACTGTTTTGAATCCTTTTAATGACGAACTAGTTTTAAAATTATTTTTTATAGTTTTATAAATTATATTTGACAAAATGAACTTGTTCTATAAAATATAAATAAAAAATTTTCATTTTTTGTATTTTTGGTTTTTTTATGACAATTATCATGTTTTTATGAATAATGATAAAATATATCATTTTAATTGAAAACATATTTTTCATCAAAATAATTTACAGTGGGATTTTATATTTTTAATTTTTTAAAAAGAATAATTAGATTATTTTTTAACATTCAATCTAGTATAGGTCATTGTAATAAATTTTACATTGAATTTTTATATAAAAACATTTCAATCTTTTGAATGTTTTCAATTTAAAAACTTGTACTCATGTTCCGTCAATGAGATTAATTTTAAATTAATTTTAGCTAATTCAATGTGTTGATTTTTAAAAATGTATTCCATATTTGGAATCATAATAAATTTTTTATTAAATATGATCCTCTTATGTTTTGATTAATTGAATAGTAACTATAATATTTTTAAAATTACCATAGTTAATGGTAGATCAGGTCATTAATGGTAAAAATAATGTTAGAAGTTTTATAAAATTACCATAAAACTTGTACTAATTTTTTTTATGATATAGTGATTACCAAAATCATAGTTGGGGTGATTTTATTGCCTCTTTGAGTGACTGGGATTACATTATCCATTTTTAGTATTTTATTCTAAAGAAAGTCCAATATGTCATACTAATGTTTTTTATAATTCATTTTTTATATGTGGTTATTAAGAATTTATATTAAACTATAAATATTAATTGTAAATATATAATGTTTATATAAATCATGGAAATTCATTTTTTATGTTTAGGAAATGAATAATTACATTAATTTATTACACAATGATGATGGGGTAATTGTTTAATAATTAGAAATATCAAATAAATAATATTACAAATATTGAAATAAAAATAATTTGAGATAATCAGTTTCATAAAAATTCCAAGAGATTAATTAAACATAATGGGAATATTTTAAAAGTGTTGATTGGAATATATATTTTTTATGATATTTCTAGAATGTCAATTAATGAATGGTGTCAAAATTGACATTAATGATATATTAAAATAAATAATATTTTATCCAATGATATTAAATTCATAAAAATATAAATTTTGACCAATGTATTGAATGATGTTATAAATTTTATACATGACCCATTTATGGTTCATTTTCATATTATATGAACTATATTAACCATCAAAGTCTAAAAATACACGTCATGATGGTAAGAGTTGAAGGGTTTAAACAAGGGTTAAAAAAGCAAAATATTAGTGTACAACGATGACATAAACTTGTAAAAAATTTATTTGGGGATTATTATTCCACCCTAATCACCTTAAGGTATAATTCGAGGTGTTTAATAGATAATTTTAAACGGAAACAACTTATATATTATTTAAATCAAAGATAGTTACTAAATAAACACTCTTTGTATTTAATAAATTTATGTGTCCACATAGTTAAAAAATCAAGATTGGAATGAAATTTAAGATCTATTTAGATCCCAATAAAATTAATTTTTTTATGGAAAATTATTATCTAATTTTATATGCTATATAATTAACATAAATTCATCTGCAATGCTAATATAATATTTTTTAATTAACAGAAAAAAATAATTGATATTAGAAGTATTAATATTGATTTATTTGGAATTATTTAATGTTTATAATTAATTTTATAGATATATATGATATATTAGCGATTTTATAGATAATTAAATTTGAATTAAAAAATTATCATGATGTATTTTAAGTCATATTAAACAAAAGTAACATGTTTTACTATAATGATATTTATTGAATTATTATTTTATTAAATTAGTTAAAAATAGAACATTCTAAATAATTAGAAAGGGGATAATATATGGACGAAATTTTCTTCCAATATTCATTTATTGGACATTTATAAGTTTTGGATGTAGAATAACCTTATTATATTTTAATATTTTTAGGATTTCTGAAAGTACCCATCACATCAACTATAAAATAGAACCTCCTTCCTCACTTCCTCGCAACAAATTGAGACATCTAACTTGAAAAAAACCATATAAATTTTCTTATAAACATAATTATTTATGTCATATATGTTTATGTTCTTCCAAAATACTTATCCTCGATTACTTTAGAAGAGATTAATGGAAGTCAACAAATGAAGTGTTAGTCGTCTGTATCAACTCTTTCATGTTTTTTTATTCGTACAATTACTATTAATATGTGGATTCTTGGATAAATTAATAACACCATAGTAAAATATATTCTCAGATATTTTTATTATTATGGGAAAACAATATTTCAGCTCTTATCCATCCTATGAAAAACAAAATCATCATGCGTGTGTACAGATGACTTACCATCTCCCCATTGTGGTGTAATTATATTTTTCATCACCAATTTACTAGTATATAAATAACGATACAAATAATGGTTAAATATATATTAAAGATGAAATTATATTTATTTTTTAAAAATTAATTTAGCATACAATTCCTTATTTTTTCACTATTAAGGTATTGATATTGTCGCTCAAGCGTACATACAACATACCATCTCCACGATGCGATGCGATTCATTTTCCATGTCCACCGTTAAATAATGACTATAAGAATGTATATAATGAAAAAATATGATATCTGATACATTAATATCATTCCTATTATTATTAAATCATTATCTAATTAATATAAAAACAAGAAACATATCAAAATATACTAAAAAAACTAGGCAACTAACACTCAAAATAGTGAAAATAATGGAAAATTATTAACAAATAGGTAATGAGATATTATAAGAAGTTAATATATGATATTATAAATATTATTATGGTTCTTGTAAAATTTAAAAACATTAATTAAACAATTATATAGTAAGTTACTAGATGTTCATCCAAAAGGAAATGCAAGGTAAATAATTTTTGAGTCGCTATTATTTTTATGGGACACATGCCTTATACAATACTTATTTCCCTTGAATGATGTATATAGTTTACAAGAATGTATTTTATAATTATTATACGAACTATTTTAGTATTTTTATATCCATAAAACTTTATTTATTTCATGTAGAATAATATTCTAATGATTATAAATTTTTAAGTGATTTTTGTCTTACATTTATTTCAGTGGGGTACCTTCCTTATACACTACTTATTTATTTTGCACAATGAATATAATGACCATCAATGTATTTTATGGGTATTATACAAAATATTATGGTTTTTTAGATCTAAATAATTTTCATTCTTTCAAGGAGAATACAATTCTTCTGATTATAATGTCACGAGAGATTTATGTGTGGATTTTATTTTTGTAGGACAAATGACTTATACACAACTTATTTATTCGGTGTGGCATATATAGTTCTCATGAATGTATTTTATGATTATTATATTGAATATAATGATATTTTTATATCCGTATTATTTTATATCATTCATGGAGGATATTATTCTATTGATTATAATATTGTAGGGGATTTAATCTCAATTTCATTTTATTGAGGCATATTGTAATGTTATGCACCCAGTTTTTTTATATAGTGTATATACATCCCTTGGAAATTATATATCATAAATATCCTTATTCTCATGATATTATATGTTTCATTTATTTTATTACTTCATGGGGATTATAATTAAAATGTTTAATGTGGTATGGGACACTTTAGGATATTCAAATATTATTTTCCTAAATATTTTTAATGACATTTCAATGGTATTTAGAATCATAAAAATCAAAAACCATTTTTAATTCTTATGATACATTGATGAATTATTTATAAGTATATATTATTTTTTCAATATGGGTATTTGATGATAAATAAAATTGTTTATAAATTGATTCGATTATTTGATATATAAGGAATTCTTTGAATTGGAAGACACTGTTGGGGCCCAAATAGATATTTCCCCAAGATGCACTAGTAGTATCAAGGTATGAATTAGTTGGTAAAACATGTGTATTTTAAACATTATTGAAAATTTATCTTGAAGGTATAGTGGTTCATGTTGAAAATACCTGGAATCCAATATTAAATCATTTCTTTCATTAAGAATTTATTTATGTTATTATCTAGGGGATTATCATTGTGACATAATCTATGGACACATTTAATTTCCAAAATATTGATTAAATGAAATGTGTTTCAGATTTTTAATGTGGAATATTGTTCATTCATTATCCTGTTATTTGAGTGTCTTGTGTTCCTAGTTAATTACCTTTCCATGTTAATTTACTCTCATTAATTCATTAATTCTTCCTCTTTGGATACCATTACGAAGAATTTGAGCTCACTATTATTATGTTTTGTTTCCCCTATTTATGAAGAGGAATCCATTGAATTAATTTCAAGGATGATGATATTGTAATTATATTATGGTTTATTTTATTTTCTAAATGTATTATTGGAATCATGTATATAATATGGTTTTCCAAAACATATAAACTATTTAGTCCTTTGGGATTTAATTCATGTAATCATTAAAATATAATAAAAAAATAGACCGGATCTAGGATTCTTGGGTCATGGTGTTATAATTGGTATCAATGTAAGTTTAGCAGCAACTCAGGAAAATATATTTAGGAAAACATAGATTATGGAATATGACCGTATGAATTTAGATTATATATACACGTATATTATATCATCCTATATATTTGTTAATACTATGAATAACCTAGGATAAATGTTAGAAGTCATAAATTTAGAAGAAAATGTCTTGATTTATACATCCTATAAGTGATTCTTTATTACTATATCACTATTATTAGTGTTTCTCACATTGGGATTTGGATATTGGTCAATGGTTTGAATCTGCAAGGTTATAAAAGTAATGGTTATACTGTGGATGATTAAGAGACTACAGAAGACAAATTAAAGGAAGGAGGTATTAAATAATAAGGTGATGAAGCACCATTAATGGATTAAGAATGATTAATAGTGATTAATGTTCTTATTTATTTGGACTAAATAATTATTTCATAAATGGTGCTCTTATTATAAGAATCATGATATATATGAGGATTGAATTAAAATACTTATTCTTTAAGGATTTGGAATAATGAAAAATTTCACTAATGTTTTTATGGTTATTAAATATTTGGTATCTGAAAATAGAGCTACATTATGTTGTTTAGGGGAAAATATATTATTAGATGATTCTAGAAATATAGTAAACTTCCTTGTACATTTTTTGTCATTGACTTTGGATAGAACTGTTTTGATTGAGTATTAAGGTAACTATATATGGAATTATTAATTTGAAAATTTGATATTATTATTTTAGGTTAATGTATGATTTATTATATTACATAACATGTGCTAAACAGTTTGGTTTTGATGAATATTTAGAGGATAGAGGAAAAACATGAGGACCTTATGATTCATTAGATGTGATTTAGGTATGATAAATTCATCTTCAATATCCATTTAACAACATAATAAATGAATTGGAAATATTAAAAAACACAACCAAATGATGAGAACATGATAATGGCATGAAAATAAATCATGTAAGTTTATTTTCTCAAGTGATTATCATGATAGTAACATAATCCTTAAACAATAGAAACCGAATATTGAAAAATGATATATTTTTTAATTTTTTTACTCATATATTAATAGAAACTTTAACCCATCAAAAATGTATTGTTTTTTTTATGGTATACATTCTTATGACCATGTTCTATATCATTCTCTATCAGAACTTGATAGATTGATATCTCTTCCATGTCTAAGTTTTCACTTTATACTAATGTTATCCTATTCTAAAGCCTATCTATGTTCTAACCATAAAATTTAACTTTCCCTCTTATTAATAGGATGTTTTATTAACCCTATTTCCTATACTGGTTACCCATAATGGAATTTTGAAGTATCAATATTTGATTTTTGAAGTGAAATATATAATTATTTCGATAGAATTTGTTAAATGAAGGGAGAATGTAACCCAAAAAAATATAATAATATTTATCATTTAAAAACAAATTTCCTTTGATATCTTACGTTCCACACAACACCAAGCTTAAAGAAATAATGATATAAAATTAAATATCATTATTTTAACGTGACCATTATAATGTTGTCATTATATTAAAATGAATGAATAATATTAACCCAATTATTATTATTTTTAATATATATATGATAAAATGTTTTTACAATTATAAAAAAAAAATTGGAATAAGAAAAGAATATATCCAATTTTACGCATAAAAAGAAATATTTTTCAAAAACCAATTTTGTAGCCTTTTAAATGGTGCACATGTTTTAAAACATAATTTTTACACTTTTGTAAATTCTATTTGAAAAAATAAATTTATTATTTTAAATAAGAATATAAAAGTTAAATTTGGGAATTAGTTTCATAAGATTCATGTTTTGATGAATAGTAATAATATATTTTATTTTAATTGAAAAAAAAATTTCTTTAAAACATTTATAGTGCTATATTATATTTTAATTTATTTTTAAAGAAATATTAGAGAAATGTTTTATATATTTTATAATATATGCTATTGATATCAATTTTCCTTTGAATTAGGATATAAATTTTTTCCATTCTTTCGAACTTTTTACTTTAAAAACTCGTTTTCTCATTCAATCAACAATATTAATGTCAAATAAATTTTAGCCAATAATGTGTTTTAAATATTGAAACATAAATACCATATTTTTAAAAATATTTATAAAATTTAGAAAATTGGTACAATTTATTTTTGGACAATATGAAAAGAATCATTAGTATTTTTTTTCAAATTATCGCTGCTTAGGGAAAATCCAATAATTATGGGTTAATATAGTATTATAAGTATAATAAAATTACCCTATAACTTATAATAATTTTATAGTATGAGTTAGGGTTGACCAAAATCATCCTTGGTCATATTTAATGGACTCTTGGAGCAACTTGTCTGACTTTAATCCATTTTTACTATTTTCTTCAATGGAATGTCCAATATGTCATTCTAATGTTTTAAATAAGTATTACATTTTTTATATATGGTCATTCAAAAGATATATTCAACTATAAATGTTAATTTTAAATATAAAAAGTTTACATTCATCATGGAAATTTATATTTAATTTTTAAGAAATATATAATTAGCTTAAAGGCATACATAATGATGATACAATAATTGTTTAATTAATCGAAATATCCAATAAATGAAATTTAGAATATTAAAATAAATATAATTCGTGATAAATAGTGTCATAAAAAACATTCATAGATGAACTTGACATATTTTGGAAATTTTAAAATAGTTTTTTTAAAGTTATATTATAATATGGATATTTTTAGAAAGTCACGTAAGGAATAGTGTCAATATTGACATTAGTGATATTTTAAAATAAATAATATTTTATAAAATGACATGACATTCATAATAATATAAGCTTATACCAAATTATTATGATAAACTTTTAAATTTCATTCATTATGAATTTATGGTTCATTTTTAATTTTATATTCAATATATTAACCTCCATAAAGTAAAAACACATGTTGTCATAATAAGAGTTAATTTGTTCAAACTAGGGTTAAAAACAAAATATAAGGGTATAAACATGACCTAAAATCATCCAAAATTTATTGAATAAACATTATTGAAACCTTAATATGTTAATATTTTATTGTAGTTATTTAATGGACTCATGTGCATCCAAATAACTTATATATTATTTAAATCAAAGATAGTTACAAAATGTCTGTAACAGCCCAAGATTTTATAAAAAAAATATTTTTTTTAATTTTATTAATGTCTTGTGTTGTACGCTACACCAAAAGGAGCTTGCACAACACACATCCTTGACTTGTCTTGCATTACACGCAATCGCGACCTTCCTCGATAGCGTGTGTAGTACGCAATACCGAGTTTCACTAAACAACGATATGCTATAAAAATATTATTAAAACTAGCCGTTATGAATAGTAATAACCACTTTTTGAAATCCAGTAAATCTTATTTTTCAAAATGAACTTTATTTTTGGATTCGGAGTATCGAATTTAGCCTAAGGTGAAATTTTGGTACTTTTCGGATAACTTTCATATTCTGATGAATAGTGAAAATTACTAAATTATAATTAAAAACAACTTTTTTAATCGAAATAATTAATAGTGATAAATCATTAATTTGAGTGGTTTTAAAGTATATTTAGAATATATTTTTACAATTTAATACAATGTTGGTCATTGGACGTAATTTCACATTTAAACTAGACATAAACAAGTGTCAATCTTTTGATAGATATTGTTTCTTAAAAACATGCTATTTGTTTTAACAGCGGGATTTAATTATAAAATTAATTAATGCAACTTTTATGTTATGAATTTGGTAAAATAGACTTCATTTTTGAATTCGGAATATGAAATATAGCTTGGGATGAAATTTTGGCATTGTTCTGAAAAACATCAATTTTTGATGAATAGTGAAACCACTAAGTGGTAGGTTAAAAACTGAATTTTGCATAAAACTTAATTTTACCGCTTCTGTGAATGGAATTTCGAAAATCCGAGAGACACGGTTAATATCATGGACTAAAATGTGGTTCAATGAGATGAAAATAATTTTTGGTGAATAGTAACTTTTTACTTTTTTTTACCGCGGTTAATAGTAAATAGGGTAACTAAGGGTAAATATGATATTAATATTACCCTAACACATGTTCTAATTCTATTGGACAAGTGTAATTCGACTAAAAACAAACTTAGGAATAAAATATGACCATTTAGGCCCACTTGGATTAGATTAGGACATTTATTATTAATTTATTTAAAGAAGGGTTAAAATAGTTAAAATCAAAGTTTAATAAGTAAATCATTTTTAATATGGGGTTATACATAAGATAAATTAGACTATAAATATTCATTAGAAATATAAAAAGATTTCCTACATGATGGTATTTTATTTGTAATTTTTAGACATCAAATAATATAATTTATTTATGACACAAAGATGATGCAGTAATTATCTTATTAATGAAATATTGACATAATTGATAATATAAATACCAAAATAAATGTAATTTATGACTTTTTATGAATTCCACTAATTTTCTAGGTTACTATGATATATTAGTGATGATTTAATCAACTTGGTTCGAACATATAATTCTGTTATGACTTTCACAAAAATCATATATTAAATAGTGTCAAAATTGACACAAAATAGTTTTTAAATCAAATATTATATTATTAATTGTTATTTTATTCCTAAAAATCTATGGTTCGGCCAAATGACTTAGATAAGGATATATATATTAATAATAAACAATTTGGGGTTCGTTTGGCATGTTATAGTAAGTGTATTAACCATATTGTGAAAGAAAACAAAAAGGCATGGTAAAAGTTAAATTATTTAACTTAGAGTTAAATCTAATTGATAAGGTTAAAATAATATCCTAAACTTGTCTAAATTCTATTGGTTGATAGGATTTCGACCCATCCCCACTTTAGCTTCAAAATAAGACCCTTTGGAACCATTATAAACCGATTTTGACTTTAATATAAAATAATATTTTGAGATATTCCTAAGGTGCCCCTCTCCTCCCCTATAAAAGGACACCTCCTCCCCCTCCTCCTCACACCAATTTGAGCACTCAAGCTCGGCCAACCCCTGCCAAAATCCCTTATTCACTTCCCTAGCAACATCCTAGAGGTTCTGGTCTTCCTCAAAGACCAATTCTAGTGCCCTAAGAAGAGGTCTCAAAGAGGCACTTCAAAGAAGAGGTAATTACCGTTACCAATTCTTTCATCTTTATTTCTTCTTCCACTTCTTCTTCTTAGGTTGTTTCATTATGAAGTAATAACATCAGTATCACTCATATACTGATATGTTATTATAAGTATGAAACAACCCTATTTCACCATCTATCCATCCTACGGAAAAAGAAATCACCGCGCGTGCGTACGTACGGAATACCGTCTCTACGCCGTGGTGTAATCTATTTTCCACCACCACCTTACATGGATGGGTATAATGGTGTAAAGAATAACTATACATAGTTATTACAACATCATATTGATTCTGATATATTGTATAATCCACTCCAATTCAATTCAATATTTATAGAAATGATATCATCGCTCGTGCGTACGTACGGACTACCGTCTCCACGACGCGATGAGATTCATTCTCCATGTTAACCATTTAAGAATGATTATAAAGTATATATAAGAAATAATAATTAAATATATGACATTTTAAAGCTACTGTATTTATGTATAATTATATATGTATTCCATCTACTTACTTCCATTTCAAGACAATAAGGAAAGTAAAACAGCGTTCATGCGTACGTACGGACTACCGTCTCCATGAACGGTGTTTTTCATTTTATTTATCTATCTATTATATATATATATATACTGAATATATATGATATATAAATCATATTTTATATTCTAGAAGTAAGTAAATCATGATATAAGTAATAATTATGTCAAGAACAACAAGTCAAAACACCTACGATAAATGAAACGATTTTACCCAAAACGCTTCTTTAACATGGAATTTACAAAAGAACGGGTAATATAATGTCATAAGTGAACCATATATGATATCATAACAATGAATATGATTCTGTAATAAGTCAATAACATGATTTAAATCATTATACAGGAGGTTCGGACCCTTACAAAGCAAGTCGGACCTAAGGTAAGGGAAATATCACAATCTCATTTTTATCCGAGATTGTTTATACTTTGAAAGTTACTAGGGTGTATTTTATCATCCAAATCCATGTTTCCACAATATGTAATGTTATTTCCATCCACCTATAATTTTTTAAATCCAAATTTACCCTTCGGTGAGTTTTTATTAAAAGATATGAAAGTAATCTTTTGTCGTTTTTTATACGAGGTACTTTTTGACTTTTCCGATAAAAGTACGAGAAGAATGTTTTTTTAACTTATACGGCACGAACGGATTTTTACAGTTTTATAAAGCCTTATTTTCATGAACCTTACTCCAAAATATTTCATGACTATTTTCAATAAAATCTTTTTCTTTTAAAATTGCATGATGTTTTGTGAAAAGGAATTGATTTTGAAGAAGAAAGGATATTTTCCTCAAGAATTCATTTCAAGTGTTTTATCAAAATTATTTTCCATCTAAGATAATAAAGGGTTCTGTTTCTATACATATTTTTACATTGATTTGACTATGTTGTGATGGAATTATGTTTATGAATTCCTTTATCTTATATGAATGGTTTTATGATGTCATGTTGTTTAAGAATCCCATTTTTATTACATGGGTTATGCTATGATGTATGGTTTATGATTTTGTGGCACACATAAGAATGGTATCATTATGAGATGGGTGGGACCTATATCTCCCTCCAATGCATTGGGTAAAGATTTCATATCTCATGAGATAGACATGGCTGGAATGGTAGGTTATACCGGTTCAGTGAAACAGGACTGAAACGAGGATTACTCGATTCAGAAAGGGACTTTGTCCACTAAGATAGTCTTGGCAATGAGTCTTGACTAACAAGAAATGATTCTCTATGATTATGTGTGTATGCCAGAATGAGTAATGATTTAAGTTATGATTTCATTTCACTACTATGATTTATCCAATGTTATGAAATTATGCTCTCTTTTGCAGGTTAAGATTTCCAAAAAATGTTATGTTCTTATGAAAATTATGTGATTGATATTTCCTTTGTTTACCCTTACTGAGCATTTGAGCTCGCCCTTTTATGTTTTCTTTTCCCCAGGATATAAAGAAAGGTTTTAGGTATAAAAAGGAAGATCTTTATGGGAGATGTTGAAGATCTTCCACCACAATTAGATGATTTTATTCCGAGTTTCCAAAGACACTAAACTATTACGATCCTTGTGTGTGTGTTTTTGTTATGTACTAAGTATTCCGCAAATGTAATGTAATGTCCATGTACGATAAGCTTCGGGTCTCTATAGTTGGTATCAGAGGAAAGGTTTAGTCAACCTTTGGAAACTAGGATGCGAAAACGTTAGTGAGATCCCTAGAGATATTTCTAAAGTATGTCTAGGGATGTCTCTAAGGTTAAGTATACGTATAGGTTATAGTAATAGAATTACGCTAACGATCATAGAATTAAACCTAAGATGTTGGATATTGAAGGTACTCCCCCTTTATTATGTTGTTTTCCCTAGCATGATTTTTGCCTCTCACACTATTCTTTATGGGTTTTAGACGATGGCTGGAACCCGAAGGAACCGTGTTGATCAATGCAATGGACAATGCAATGATTGCCCTCCTGAACAAACAAATGTTATGGGAGATGGAGTGCAAAATATTATTGCTATACTTACACAAGCTATGAATCATTCTGGACTTCCAAATGAGCAGAGAAGGGAACAATATTCTATTGAGTCCTTCATGAGGCAACGTCCACCTTCTTTCAGTGGGTCTACTGATCCATTAGTTGCTGAACAATGGATTAGTACTACTGAAAAGATATTTTCAGTTCTTCAATGTTCTGAACAAGATAAAGTCATCTTAGCAGTATATCGTTTGGAAGGTGAAGCTGATCAATGGTGGAATCTTATCAAGAATACGAGGCCAAGAGATGAAATTGAGTCCATGGAATGGGACGAGTTCAAGAACTTGTTTTTCAGTAAGTACTTCCCTCGTATTCTTCGAACAAAGATGGAGAAAGAGTTTCTTGAACTGAAGCAAAGGGATGATGAATCTGTTGGTACCTATGAAGCAAATTTTACAAGACTTGCAAGGTATGCTTCTGGAATTATCATCCAACCTGAAAGTAAAGTTGATCGATTTTTCAGTGGCTTAAAACCAAGTCTTCGAAGGGCATTAGCTATAAGAGACTTCAGTAGCTATGAAGAAATTGTGCGTTGTGCTATCAAGGTAGAAATGGAAGTTGGTGTTACATATCCATCTCATGGTTTTGACAAGAAACGAAAGATGGAGTTCAAGGAGAAATCCCAGAATAATGGTGAAAAGAAGATGAATGTTTCCTTATGCACAAAGTGTGGAAAGAAGCATGGGGGAGATTGTCTTAAAGGGACTAGAAAATGTTTTAAGTGTGGAAAAGAAGGTCATCGAGCAGCTGAGTGTCGAAGTAATGGAAAAAGGTTTTCTAATGATGTGAATAAAGCAAACACTGCAGAGAACGCACTACCAGCACTTCAATGCTTCAAGTGTAAAGAAATGGGGCATTATGCTAATAATTGCCCTAATCCAAGGGTTAGTGATGATCAACATGAGCAACCACTTAAGGCAAAGGACAAAGGGAAGTCACATGCGATCACTATTGGCGATGTTGAATATGACAATGATGTGGTGGAATGATTAAGTGTTTATGTAATGGGATTCCAAAATAATGTTTTATCATGGAGTATTGGAATATTTATGTATTGGTCTAATGTGGTATTCAAAGTGATTGAGATATTATGCGCATAATGAAGGGAAAATGAGAAAATTAATTGTTTAACAGTATTCATGAGCTCATGATTGATATAAGGACTAAGTGATATCATGGTTTGAGTATATAGAATTTTGAGGATTTTGGTATGTGGAAAGTGTTAACTTTTAACTGCACTCATGTTTTCACTAAGGTATTCAAGAGAATACACGATTAAGGACTTTGAATGTTTGGAATGTGACCAACAAGACATATCTTATGATATGTGGGGATCAACGACAGTATTAAATCTCTGGTAATCGATGTCACTATATTATGAGAGTGGACTGCAGTATTATGTATAAGCCTAAAGATTAGACTGGATTATGTTGGACATAAGTTAGTATTGTTTAAGGATAGAAGATTTTTGATATTATTGAAGGGATGTTATAGTAACGTAGTTTTAGAAAAAGGGACAACCTACAGGACGGGCGACAGCCCATCGCTTCGGACAAGGCTGTAGGAATCGAACCCACAACCGAAGTGCGACTGGCCTTTATCGCCTACCACTAGCCTACAGGAAGTCCCTGTTTAGAAGAAACTAGTTTTATTATATTAAGCAGTATGATATATGAAGTATAAGTCCATATGTGATTAATCTCACTATAGATCGACTTATGTATATAATTTTGCTAACCTTTTGTTTGAAACAGATGGAATGACCCGTCATTCTATCACATGATCTGCTAACACTTCACGAATAACAAATTCAACTTCATTTATTTAAGAGATGAAGTGGAAATTGTTAAAGGCACGAACAACAGTGAGATTGTACCAAAATAAAGTAAGTATTTATTCTAATTCAAATTCTTTAACTTTAGGGAAATGATCTTGAAAACCAAAAATGTTGTCCTAGTTCTCTTATACCTGATGAATCAGATGGTACCTTATATCATCACAAATCTATGGATTTGTGATTACTGGCTTTTCCATAGCCATGTTCTCTACCACTCTCCATCAGAACATGATGCTTAGATTTCTCTTCCATATCCATATTTTTACCTATGTGGAAACCCAGTGATTAGTTTATTTGGGTAATCGTTACATTTCATACTTTAGTTTTTAAAGCCAAGTTTTGGTATTCCCTTTTACTATGTGGGTTTCTATTAAAGAAACTTTCAAATAGTAAACCATTTATAACCCCGACGAATTTCGAGGGAGAAATTCATTTTAAGGGGGGTAGAATGTAACAGCCCAAGATTTTATAAAAAAAATATTCTTTTTAATTTTATTAATGTCTTGTGCTGTACGCTACACCAAAAGGAGCTTGCACAACACACATCCTTGACTTGTCTTGCATTACACGCAATCGCGACCTTCCTCGATAGCGTGTGTAGTACGCAATACCGAGTTTCACTAAACAACGATATGCTATAAAAATATTATTAAAACTAGCCGTTATGAATAGTAATAACCACTTTTTGAAATCCAGTAAATCTTATTTTTCAAAATGAACTTTATTTTTGGATTCGGAGTATCGAATTTAGCCTAAGGTGAAATTTTGGTACTTTTCGGATAACTTTCATATTCTGATGAATAGTGAAAATTACTAAATTATAATTAAAAACAACTTTTTTAATCGAAATAATTAATAGTGATAAATCATTAATTTGAGTGGTTTTAAAGTATATTTAGAATATATTTTTACAATTTAATACAATGTTGGTCATTGGACGTAATTTCACATTTAAACTAGACATAAACAAGTGTCAATCTTTTGATAGATATTGTTTCTTAAAAACACGCTATTTGTTTTAACAGCGGGATTTAATTATAAAATTAATTAATGTAACTTTTATGTTATGAATTTGGTAAAATAGACTTCATTTTTGAATTCGGAATATGAAATATAGCTTGGGATGAAATTTTGGCATTGTTCTGAAAAACATCAATTTTTGATGAATAGTGAAACCACTAAGTGGTAGGTTAAAAACTGAATTTTGCATAAAACATAATTTTACCGCTTCTGTGAATGCAATTTCGAAAATCCGAGAGACACGGTTAATATCAAGGACTAAAATGTGGTTCAATGAGATGAAAATAATTTTTGGTGAATAGTAACTTTTTACTTTTTTTTACCGCGGTTAATAGTAAATAGGGTAACTAAGGGTAAATATGATATTAATATTACCCTAACACATTTCCTAATTCTATTGGACAAGTGTAATTCGACCAAAAACAAACTTAGGAATAAAATATGACCATTTAGGCCCACTTGGATTAGATTAGGACATTTATTATTAATTTATTTAAAGAAGGGTTAAAATAGTTAAAATCAAAGTTTAATAAGTAAATCATTTTTAATATGGGGTTATACATAAGATAAATTAGACTATAAATATTCATTAGAAATCTAAAAAGATTTCCTACATGATGGTATTTTATTTGTAATTTTTAGACATCAAATAATATAATTTATTTATGACACAAAGATGATGCAGTAATTATCTTATTAATGAAATATTGACATAATTGATAATATAAATACCAATATAAATGTAATTTAAGACTTTTTATGAATTCCACTAATTTTCTAGGTTACTATGATATATTAGTGATGATTTAATCAACTTGGTTCGAACATATAATTCTGTTATGACTTTCACAAAAATCATATATTAAATAGTGTCAAAATTGACACAAAATAGTTTTTAAATCAAATATTATATTATTAATTGTTATTTTATTCCTAAAAATCTAAGGTTCGGCCAAATGACTTAGATAAAGATATATATATTAATAATAAACAATTTGGGGTTCGTTTGGCATGTTATAGTAAGTGTATTAACCATATTGTGAAAGAAAACAAAAAGACATGGTAAAAGTTAAATTATTTAACTTAGAGTTAAATCTAATTGATAAGGTTAAAATAATATCCTAAACTTGTCTAAATTCTATTGGTTGATAGGATTTCTACCCATCCCCACTTTAGCTTCGAAATAAGACCCTTTGGAACCATTATATACCGATTTTGACTTTAATATAAAATAATATTTTGAGATATTCCTAAGGTGCCCCTCTCCTCCCCTATAAAAGGACACCTCCTCCCCCTCCTCCTCACACCAATTTGAGCACTCAATCTCGGCCAACCCCTGCCAAAATCCCTTCTCCACTTCCCTAGAAACATCCTAGAGGTTCTGGTCTTCCTCAAAGACCAATTCTAGTGCCCTAAGAAGAGGTCTCAAAGAGGCACTTCAAAGAAGAGGTAATTACCGTTACCAATTCTTTCATCTTTATTTCTTCTTCCACTTCTTCTTCTTAGGTTGTTTCATTATGAAGTAATAACATCAGTATCACTCATATACTGATATGTTATTATAAGTATGAAACAACCCTATTTCACCATCTATCCATCCTACGGAAAATGAAATCACCGCGCGTGCGTACGTACGGAATACCGTCTCTACGCCGTGGTGTAATCTATTTTCCACCACCACCTTACATGGATGGGTATAATGGGGTAAAGAATAACTATACATAGTTATTACAACATCATATTTATTCTGATATATTGTATAATCCACTCCAATTCAATTCAATATTTATAGAAATGATATCATCGCTCGTGCGTACGTACGGACTACCGTCTCCACGACGCGATGAGATTCATTCTCCATGTTAACCATTTAAGAATGATTATAAAGTATATATAAGAAATAATAATGAAATATATGACATTTTAAAGCTACTGTATTTATGTATAAATATATATGTATGCCATCTACTTACTTCCATTTCAAGACAATAAGGAAAGTAAAACAGCGTTCATGCGTACGTACGGACTACCGTCTCCATGAACGGTGTTTTTCATTTTATTTATCTATCTATTATATATATATATATACTGAATATATATGATATATAAATCATATTTTATATTCTGGAAGTAAGTAAATCATGATATAAGTAATAATGATGTCAAGAACAACAAGTCAAAACACCTACGATAAATGAAACGATTTTACCCAAAACGCTTCTTTAACATGGAATTTACAAAAGAACGGGTAATATAATGTCATATGTGAACCATATATGATATCATAACAATGAATATGATTCTGTAATAAGTCAATAACATGATTTAAATCATTATACAGGAGGTTCGTACCCTTACAAAGCAAGTCGGACCTAAGGTAAGGGAAATATCACAATCTCATTTTTATCCGAGATTGTTTATACTTTGAAAGTTACTGGGGTGTATTTTATCATCCAAATCCATGTTTCCACAATATGTAATGTTATTTCCATCCACCTATAATTTTTTAAATCCAAATTTACCCTTCGGTGAGTTTTTATAAAAAGATATGAAAGGAATATTTTGTCGTTTTTTATACGAGGTACTTTTTGACTTTTCCGACAAAAGTACGAGAAGAATGTTTTTTTAACTTATACGGCACGAACGGATTTTTACAGTTTTATAAAGCCTTATTTTCATGAACCTTACTCCAAAATATTTCATGACTATTTTCAATAAAATCTTTTTCTTTTAAAATTGCATGATGTTTTGTGAAAAGGAATTGATTTTGAAGAAGAAAGGATATTTTCCTCAAGAATTCATTTCAAGTGTTTTATCAAAATTATTTTCCATCTAAGATAATAAAGGTTTCTGTTTCTATACATATTTTTACATTGATTTGACTATGTTGTGATGGAATTATGTTTATGAATTCCTTTATCTTATATGAATGGTTTTATGATGTCATGTTGTTTAAGAATCCCATTTTTATTACATGGGTTATGCTATGATGTATGGTTTATGATTTTGTGGCACACATAAGAATGGTATCATTATGAGATGGGTGGGACCTATATCTCCCTCCAATGCATTGGGTAAAGATTTCATATTTCATGAGATAGACATGGCTGGAATGGTAGGTTATACTGGTTCAGTGAAACAGGACTGAAACGAGGATTACTCGATTCAGAAAGGGACTTTGTCCACTAAGATAGTCTTGGCAATGAGTCTTGACTAACAAGAAATGATTCTCTATGATTATGTGTGTATGCCACAATGAGTAATGATTTAAGTTATGATTTCATTTCACTACTATGATTTATCCCATGTTATGAAATTATGCTCTCTTTTGCAGGTTAAGATTTCCAAAAAATGTTATGTTCTTATGAAAATTATGTGATTGATATTTCCTTTGTTTACCCTTACTGAGCATTTGAGCTCACCCTTTTATGTTTTCTTTTCCCCAGGATATAAAGAAAGGTTTTAGGTATAAAAAGGAAGATCTTTATGGGAGATGTTGAAGATCTTCCACCACAATTAGAAGATTTTATTCCGAGTTTTCAAAGACACTAAACTATTACGATCCTTGTGTGTGTGTTTTTGTTATGTACTAAGTATTCCGCAAATGTAATTTAATGTCCATGTACGATAAGCTTCGGGTCTCTACAATGTCACTCTGTTGGTATTTAATATGATTTATGTCTCCACATAGTAGAAAAATCAAGATATTAAAGAAAATAAATTCCTATTTTTATCATAATGAAATTATTTTCCTTATAGAAATTTATATTTTATTTATATAAATTATATAATTACATTCAATTCCTCTATAATGCTAATACAATATTTATTTAATTAATAGTAAAATAAAATAATTGTCACTAAAATTATTAATTTTTATATATGTGGAATTATTTAATGAGAATTAATAATTTTATTGATTTATATTATATATTAGATAAATGTTAATTCAATAAAATTAAATTCATGCGTTTTATTAATGTATTTGACGTCAAATTAAATAAATAATATCATATTTCATAATAATTATATTTTATTTAATTACTATTTTATTAAATCAGTTGAAAATTATGAAAATGTTATACAATCACAAATGGGATAAAATATGGTCTAATTTTTTTTCCTCTTTATTTATAGGAAATTTAGAAATCTTTTTCTCAAGAACATCCTTATTATAGATTAAAATTTTTAGGATTTTCAAAAGTTCCCCTCACCTCAATTATAAAATGGAACGACCTCCCTAAAATTCTAATTGCAATTTGAAAAGTATATAACAACAAAACCATATTAATTTATATTTTAAAAATACTTAGTTATGTTATAGATGTTCTGGTTCTTACAATATACCGACTGTAGATTACTTAAGAAGAGATTAAAAAAAGTATGCCAAAGAAGTGGGAATCGTTTATTGAATATTTCATGGTTGGTTCTTATTCCAATAATTATTAATATTTTGTTTATATGATAAATTAATAAATTTAATAATAAAAATATGATGATCTGTTATTATTATTATGGGAAAAACATATTAAACCATTTATCAATCCTACGAAAAAATGAAATCACAGTGCGTGCGAACATACAACTTACTATCTCTACGTTGTGGTGTACTTTATTTTTTCTTCACCACATCACATAGATGGATATAGTTATGGAAATAATGGATACATATAATAAATATGACATGATATTAATTTTGTAAAAAATAATATACCATATACTTCCTTAATTTTTAACCATTAAGGCAACGATACTGTCACTCATGAGTACGTACGACTTACCATCTCCATGACGTGATGTGATAAATTTTCCATGTTAACTATTAAATAATGATTCTAATAATTTATATAATGAATAAATGTGATATAAATGAACATAATATAATTTTTTTAATGATTTAATCATGATCTAATTAATAGGAACAATAAGTTGGAAGTCAAAACATACTCAAAATACTGGGCAATTAACACCCCAAATATTGAAAATCATGGAACATTGTTATCAAATGGGGAATGAGTTATTATAAGAAGTTAATATATGATATTATAAATATGATTATTGTTATGATATATGTTAATAAAATTATTAAAACTAATATAGATGAGTTTAATGTATTTTCACCCAAAAGGAAATTCATGGTAATGAATTTTATCTCATTTCATTTTTGTGAAACACATGCTTTTATATTACTGATCTATTATTTTCGGTTTATATACATCCCATTAATGTATTTTATGATTCTTATCCTAAATATTAGGGTATTTTAATAACTATATAATTTTATTTTTTATGGAGCATACGATTCTACTGATTATAATGTCGTAAAGGATTTCATTCTCACTTTTATTTCCATGGGACACATGACTTATACAATAATTATTTATTTTGTGTGGTGTATATAATTCACATTATTGTAGTTTATAAATATTAATCTGAATAATATGTTACTATAATATAAATAAAATTTTCATTCATTCATGTATCATACTATTCTGCTGATTATTAGGTTGTAAGAGATTTTTGTCTCACTATTATTTCCATGGGAGATATGCCTTATAGACTACTTATTTCTTCTGGTTGGTGTATATAATTCCCATTAATTTATTTAATGAATTTTATCATGATTATTAAATTATTTTTATATCAATATAATTTCCTTCGTTCATGGAGTATAATATTCTATTTATTTTAATGTTGTCAGTGATTTCATCTCGATATTATTTCATTGAGGAATATTGTAATGTTATGCACATAGTTTTTTTATATTTTTTATATAAATAAAAACGAAATTTTATATCATGAATATATTTATTTTCAAGATATTCAATGTTTTATTTAATGCTATTCTTTTATATGTATTACTATTCAAATGTTTCATAGTAGTATGAGGAACATTGGAATATTTAAAAATTATTTTCCACAAGATTGTTTTTAATGTTATTTGAAATGTATTACTATTCATGAACATAAATAACCCTTTTAATTAATTATCCTCTGCTAGGAAATTATTGATAATTATATATTACTTATTAAATAAAAATATTTTATTATAATGAAAATATTTTAGTAAAAAAATAGATTATTTGATATATTATGAATGGTTGGGAATGAAATATATGGGTTGGCCCCAACAATAGATAGGCCCTAGATGCATCAGTAGTCTCATGGGATGGATCAGTTAGCCAAATCAGATTCGTTTAAAATATCTTGATAATATATCAGTATGGTATAGTGGTTTAGGTTCCATATACATGACTTCCAATATTAAATCATTTCCTTCATTCAAAATTCGTTTTATTTGTTATCAAAAGAATTTTCACTATGAAAAAATCTATGTGTACATTTCATTTTCATATTATTGATTAAATGTAATCAGTTCCAATTATTTACCTTGCCATATTTTTTATTCCATGTTGATTTATTTTAATGTAATGTGTTCTCACTTATATACCTTTACATGTGGATTTATTTTTATTAATTCATCATTTCTTCTTCTTTACTTTCCCTTAATGATTATTTTACCTCAACATTATTATTTTTGGTTTTCCCTAGTTATAAAGAGGAACCTTTTAATGTGTTTCGAGGATTCTGATATTTTACTTATGTTATACATTATTTTATTTTGTCAATTTATTATGGGTATTACGTATGTAATTTGGTTTTCCAAAACTACTAAACCGTTCAGCCCTTCATGATTTTATTCAATGTAATCGTGATAATGCAATAAAAATGCCTCGAATCTCATATTCTGGGTTAATGGAATTACAACTCCAACTCCCTCTCTCAAGGTTAACTCATATAGTCTAATAAAAATATGTCCAAAAACTAATCAATATTTAGCTTGACAAGAACCCACTCTACCCCAACTAGTTATCTAAAACCTATAATAACCACTTACTCTATGATGAACCATACAGGTCAAGGTATAGTCCTACTCAACCCACCTACACATCCAACTATCTAATGAATGTATAACAATCATCTCTTATAGAATAAAATTATAATATCCTTTGAAAACAATTTGTGTAAACCCAAAATTAGATATGCCAATCCATATAATCTATGTTCTAAAAATTAGTCATATATTGAAAAAATATATCCCATAGATTTTCATAGCTTCTAATATGGATTAGGAATATTGTCCATATCTTTTATAGATATTTCCTCTTCTCTATATGAGTATCTTCTTATGCCATTATTTATAATTTTTACAAGTTAAAACTCAAATTTCCTACCCTGAAATCTAAATCAAATGTGTAGGTAAAATAGTATCAAACAATAATCTATCATTTTTTTACATCCCTTGGATCATACCATAAATTTAGGATAAACAATCCCTAAAATCTTCTATTTCCTAATAAGAGGAAACATATATCCTAAACCAGATCTATATGATTAGATACCCCATAATCTCATGAATTATTATAATGGAATCTAATAGGTATAATTTTCTACATCATAAGATCTCGTACTCAAAACCTGAATAAGAACTTTTAAATATAATCCTTAATGAAGTCATGATATTGATATATAACATGATTTTTATTTATTTTCATCCAAACTTCTCTCTTGGTAAAAGCATTGTATATGACTTATTATGAAATATTTAAGGTACTATATAAAACTACTCCAACAATCAACCATAATATTTCGTGATATTCCATAGTGGTATAATACCAATGGTGATTTATGTTATGGATAAACATTTGATTTGATAGTCTTATAATTCCAATGAACCCACTCAAAACATACCTATTAAACCACCTCTTATGGATACATGATGAACATCCAATAGATATAAAAATATAAGGGGTAATATTAACTCCCAAATACCAAAGTATAATTATCTCTACCGTTAAAACTTTATTAATAACAAATATAAATGTTTTGTTACAAAACTATTTCACTTGTCACTGTATCACCTGTAACATCCCAAGTAAATAAAAAATATTACATTCTAATTTTTATCAATATTTGTGAATTAAATGTTAATACTACTATAAAGGGAATGCTATGCTCGATGAAGTACCCAATACGCAACAACGGGTTTCTTTGAAAACTTACGCTGCATACTAATAAATAAGAATATTATAATAGTTAATGCCTAGCCATTGTAATGGCTGGAATGAACAGAAATAACTAAAAAATGATTACATATGTTTGTTAAATATTTTTACATTTATCCAATAAATTTTAGAGGCTTAAAATGCAAATGAATCCAATTTTAAGCATAAATCTTCTAATATTCATTAAAAGTTCGATTAACCGCCATTTGATGGAGAAATATTTTTAAATATAATTTTGAGAATTTTATATGTAGTATTTGAAAAAATAAAATCCTTCTTTAGAATCTGGACATCAAAATTTACTGTGTGTAAATTTTTTTATTTTTCCGATAAAGATCATTATTAGTGAAAATGTTGCATTTTAATTCAAAACCCCCTTTTAATATGATTTATTTATATGTATAGATTATCTTTTTATTTGATATTAAAGTGTATTTATAATATATTTATACTATTTAACCCAATGGTCATAATTTGAATTAATTTCACTTTGAAATAGGACTTAAACTAGAGTCAATCTTTTAATAGATATTATTTTTCAAAACACGCTGTTTGTTTCGACAGGGGGAATGAATTTTTAAATTAATTAATGAAAATTATATATTTTAAATTTTATCAAATATACAACATTTTTGAATTTGGAATATAAAATATAGCATAGGGTGAATCATTGGTATTTTTTTTGAAAAACATTAATTTTTTATGAATAGTGAAACTACTAAGTGGTAGTTAAAGAAACTGATTTTTCATTTAAATGAAACTTTACCACTTCTGTTATTTGATTTTCAAAAATCCGATATACATGGTTTTCATGAGGAAGTAAAATTTGGTTCAATGTGATTAAAATAATTTTTTGGTGAATAGTAACTTTTAAGTTTTATTAATCGCGATTAGAGGTAATTAGTGTAATTTAAGGTAAAGATAATGTTATAATAATATGAAATGACCTTGACACATGTCCTACAATTATTGGATGAGTCATGGAAGACCATGAAAATCAATGGGTCAACTTGGGGACCCCATGGAGCCACTTTGGTTGGAAAATGACATTAATAACTTTTTTTAAAGTTAAAATTAAAATGTCACAAACATGTATTGTTTTACTAAAACAATTTTTACATGGGGTTATAAAAGACATATTTTTTACTATAAAAATTCATTAGAAATCTAAAAATATTTCCTACATAATGATATATGTTTTATAATTTTTAGACATTAAATACATTAATTTATTTATGACATCGTGATGATGAAGTGATTACCTCATAAATGAAAGATTTAAATAAAATGAGAAGATAGGGTGAAAAATAAGTCTTAGACATCTCAAAAACCTACTATATGGGTGGATTTATAAACCTTATCACCTTATTCTCTAAGTATATATTTTTGGGACCTTCAAAATATGAAAAGAATTTTATAATAAAGTAATATTTTATAACTTTCCAAGAGTGCCCCTCCTCTTCTATTATTAAAGGCCCCCACCTCTACCACCTTACCCACACCTCTCAAGCATTTGGATCGGCAAAAACCTGCCCATTTAATATCTCCACATCCCTCTCTTAATTATTGAAGACTCACCTTTGGTAGAATGCTCTTCAAGAAAACCTTTTGGTTCAAACCAAAAGGAGTTGCCCGATTTAAAGGTAATACTTTCACTTATGTTATTTTTTTTTATTTTGCATCATCAAACCCCTAAACTCTATTTATTACTTTATTTTGTAACAGAACCTGTATCTTCAATATACTAGGATTTTGTTATGTGAATTATTCAAGCTACAGTTACACACACCTCCGTCTAATGGTTAAAGAACATACTATTTCTGTGGATGGCGAATTACTGCCTTACTAAATGATGATTGTTCAATATTCTCTTAACACCTTTCATGGTGGCCATTATGACGTCACTATATTTTATATATGATATATATGGTATTTATGTTTTCCATATGCTTCTGTATTTTTTATTTAAAACATACCTTTATGCTTTTCATGTTGTGCAAATGCGATAATTTCATATGAGGAAGTGTGGACTACTTCCCCCTCAAGTGATGTGACTCATTCATGCAATACATGAAATATATAAAGAATGAAATTAGTGAAATTATATCACCTATAAAACATATATATTATACTGTAATTATAATATATATATCTCTTAATTATTTTTATTTCCATTAATATGTCAATGAAATGAATGTAGCGTTCATGCGTACGTACGGCCTACCGTCTCCCTGAACGGTACATTTCATATCTTTTTATCTCCAAATGTTATGGAATAGTATAAAATTAATATTTACTGGATATATATGAATTTTAAATCAGTAATACTATTCTAGAGATGATTTACTTATAACTACATGGACAATCATTTTCAAACAAATTCATTTTTGACTCTTGTACCAAACATCGACAAAAACGTCTAATATGAACTCATATCATTAACCAATTATTATAACATTATAATATGTGATATGAACTGAATAATAACATTTAAAGGAGTACCTTAACCAGTTATAAATTTACCAATGTTTATTATTCAGGAATATAAAGAAACGAACAAGACAAGTCGGACATGAGGTAAGGGATCCTACCTCTCTCTTTCTTTTAAAGTACTCTTTTTTTATGTTTCTTACTTTAAGCTCCTATTTATTATTTTGGGGGATGTTCTGTAATATTAATATTGCTATAAAGTTTATGTTAATATGAAGAGAGTCCCTATTTTATCACATCAATCCAATATTGGATGTTTTATGTGGCGCCGTTAGGCTGCCGAATTTTCATAAGGGGATTTTCATCTCATTTTTTATTCCCGTGATATTCATGCTACAGTGGCCACTATTTCATTTTGTGTGGTTTATGTACTGCACATTATTTTACAATTTTTATAATATACTCTCATTTATTGGTAGTTACATCTTCATTGTATGACCCTTCTTTCATGGGGTGTACATATCGAAAGTTGACCAAATCGGCAAGGGAACCTTTCACACTCCTCTTTTAAAAATACTTATTTTGTTATGTCTTTTAATTTACATCTTTTTATGTTGGGATATGTTATTATATACCCTTATTGATATAAATTTTATTTCCAATTGATGAGATACAATTTTCTCTCTCATCAACTAATTTTATGAATTTTAATGTGACGCCGTTAGGCTGTCGAATTTTACTAAGGGAACTTTTTAATCAAATTTCTATTTCATTGGGTTCAACATGTAGTTATTGAATATGTCATGATTTGAATATGTGTGAGTGGAATTTTATTGTTTTACACTTAATATCCACCTATATTGGGTGTATTTATATTTGTCACACATAATTTTGAGATTGATTTATCCTTAATTTAAGGATACCTTCTTTAGAAGAGATTTCATCTCATTTTACATTTCTATTGAGACTTCATTGTTGTTATCCACCAATTCACTCTTATATGGTGTATATACTGTCCTTTGGAATATTATATCATGAATCCATTTATTCTCATGATATTATAAAATTCTGATTAAATGTTATTCCTGAATTATTGTATTCAAGTGTCTCTAATTTTGGTAAAAACCCTTAAACTAAAATATTGGTTTAAATGTTTTAATGATTTGTTCTTATTAATATCCATGTTTTCAAAATGGTTTTAAAGATTTATTTATATGGATATTAATTGTTTAAAATGTTATAATATTCAAGGTGGTATGGGACACTTTGATTCAAAAATATCATTATTAAATGTTTTTAATGGTTTTGAAAATGGGTTTTTTTGAATGGAATCATTTTTTCAATATCTTAAAATGTTATATTGTTATTGCAATGTGGGAATGTTATATTTTATTTTATTCTTAAGTTATGTTATATGATTATGTTTTGTTTCTTGGGCATTTTTTATGAAAACGGGTGGTTCCGTGATAAACTAAGGGCAGGTGAGCCTGATATAGCTCTCCAATGCATTGGGTAACGCGAAGGGGTTAAACGCTAAGGTTTCTCCGAAGAGATTTAGGGAATATACTGTGATGGGTATTCCAAATGTAACCATGAGGGTTACTCCCTACATAATAATGTTATGAATTCCTCAAGTTACCTTTATGTATTATGATTTCTATGATTTATTCATAAATCTTATGATTTCATGAGGCATGTTAATGTGCTTATGTTTTATGAGTAAAGTATGATTTCATTTATTCTTATGTATTCATGTACTAATGTTTCCTTTCCTAATTTTTATATCTCTTACGGAGCTTTTTATGCTCATCCCATGTTTTTGAAATGTTTTTTAGTGGTCAAGGGAATGGTACATGATATGATGATAGTGTCAAGGAAGTGTCAAGAAAGAATCCATGTTTTATTTTAAATATGTTTCCATTGATGGGAAAAAATGAATACTATCTTTTATGTAACCAATTTGTTTAAATGTGGAATCTAATGCATGATTTATTATTTAATTCTCTAAAACTCTAAACCTGAAAATATCTTCAATGTGTATTCTTGAAATAACTCACGATTAAGTAAGGTTTAAGACTGGCTCCTTATAGTTGGTATCAAAGGATGGTTTAGATAACATTAGAGTTCAGAGTGTTAAGTTACAAGTTGTGTATAACCACAATGGTTATTATATTAGATAGAGTCATTGTTATTTTTCAAGGTTGGAATGACATTGAGATAACTTGGATAAGTATCTCTTTGTGTTTATCTTCCTCTTTAGTACATAATGATTTTGTTGATATACTCACACTGACATTTCTGGTTTTAGTAAATGGATGGATCTAGCATGCACCAATGTGACAAAGGGTTTGTAGGAAACTGTGGTGGTTCTATGATTAAGAGACTGGATGAAATGGGGGATTCAATGAGAAATCTCATGGTTATTCTAAACCAACTATCAGGAGTCATGATCAACCACTTGAACCATGGTGAGTTCTATAATTAATCTTGTACGACAGAACCTACTCGACCTGGAAGTTTAGGTAATAATTATAAAGGTAACCATTATGGTTTATATGATCTTCACTTTTGAGGTAATTATGGGTTACTATACATTATGATGGAATATGAATGACATGAGATAAACTTGAGGTTAAATTATGTTATGGTTATTTTTGAAGATTTTATCTTGTTTTGGGGAATGTTTTAAGAATTATATAGTTTTGGAAAAAGGACAACACACAGACTGTGTGAAAACCCGTCGCTTCAGACAAAGTTTCGGGAATCAAACCCACAACCAAAGTGTGACTCGTATTTATCTCATACCACTGGACTACGTAAAGTCCCTGGTTAGTTTGACTAATTATTTTTAGCTAATTGATTTTATGAATCAAGAGTAAGTTTATTTTGGGTTATCTATGGAAATTACTAACCTATCATGGAGGATATGTGATTAGGTTAATTATTTTTCAATATTAGACATTAAGAGAAACTGATGTTATTTGGAGATAAATGTTAATTTGTACCTTGGGATACTGTGTGATTAAATCCTTCAAATATTTGGGTTTCAATCTTAGGTGGGTTTACTTTGAATAATTTTATGGACAAATTTTTTATTGAATGGTCTTCGTTGAACTTTGGTTTTTGTTTGAAAATTTTTGGAGATTAGGAGTAGTTTTTATTATTGTAAAAAAGACTATCCTTTTTGGGTAATATCTGATCTCGTACTAAATATTTTGGTTTGGTTTTGGTTAAGATCTAAATACATGGGAAATATATAGTTTTTGTTTTTGGATTAGGTGATTCTCAAGAAGTTTATTATAGTACTCTTAATGCGAACAAGTCATCCTAAATACTCGTCTTTTGGAGAAAATATGATTTTGGTTAAGTAATCTTGTAAAAGTTGAAAGATTAAGTGACAAGTAAGTATGATTCATTATGATTTTGTTAATCTCAAAAATAAATTCCTCAATTAAGAGTAACTTAAAACAAAAATGTTGTCTGTTAACTTTTCCTACTGGGGAATCGAATACTGTTTAACCCATCACAAGTTTGTGATTTTCTTGTGGTTAACTTTCTCTTAGACTTGTTTACTATCACTCTCTATCAGAACATGAGCCTTTGTTTTCTCCTCCATATCCATATTTTCATACATGTAATCCTAGTATGGGTTAACTCGGGTGACCTTTGTACGTCTCTCCCTTTCTTTTAAATTGATAGTTTTACTAACTCTTTTTCTGATGTGGGACTTTCAATGAAGTTTCCAAGCCCAATATTGAAATTGCGAGAATGAAATTCCCAAAAGGGGGGAAAAATGTAACATCCCAGGTAAATAAATAATATTACATTCTAATGTTTATCAATATTTGTGAATAAAATTTTAATACTACTTTAAAGGGAATGATATGCTCGATGACATACCCAATACGCAACAACATGTTTCTTTGAAATCATACGTTTCACACTAAAAATATAATAATATTATAACAGTTAACTCCTAGTCGTTGTAATGGAGGGAATGAATAGAAATGACTACAAATTAATACATATGTTTGTTAAATATTTTTACATTTATCCAATAAATGTTAGAGGGTTAAAATGAAAATGAATCCAATTTTAAGCATAAATCATCTAATATTATTTAAAAGGTTGATTAACCTTCTTTTGATGGTTAAACCTTTTTAAATATACTTTTGACAATTTTATATGTTTTATTTGAAAAAAATAAAATCCTTCTTCAGAATTTGGGCATCAAAATTTACTGTGTAAATTGTTGTTATTTTTCCGATAAAGATCATTTTTAGTGAAAATGATGCATTTTAATTCAAAACCTCCATTGAATCAGATTTATTTATATGGATAGATTATCTTTTTAATTGAGATTAATGTGTATTTAGAATATATTTTTACCATTTAATCCAATGGTGGTCATTGGAATTAATTTCACTTTGAAATTGGACTTAAACTAGTGTCAATCTTTTAATAGATATTGTTTCTTAAAAACAGGCTATTTGTTTTGACAGCGGGAATGAATTAATAAATTAATTAATTCAACTTATATATTTTGAATTTTCTAAAATAGAAATCATTTTTGAATTCGGAATATCAAATATATATTAGGGTGAATTTTTGGTATTTTTCTGAAAAACATCAACTTTTTGATGAATAGTGAAACCACTATGTGGTAGTTAAAGAAACTGATTTTTCATTTAAATGAAACATTACCACATTTGTGATTTAATTTTCAAAAATACAACATACATGGTTTTCATTAGGATATAAAATGTGGTTCAATGAGATTAAAATAATTTTTTGGTGAATAGTAACTTTTAAGTTTTATTAATCACGATTAGAGGTAATTAGTGTAATTTAAGGTAAAGATAATGTTATAATAATATAAAATGACCTTGAAACATGCCATACCCTAATTGGATGAGTCATGGCCGACCAATACAATCCATGGGTCAACTTGGGGACCCCATGGAGCCACTTTGGTTGGAAAATGACATTAATAACTTTTTATTTAAAGTTAAAATTAAAATGTCACAAACATGTATTGTTTTACTAAGACAATTATTAAATGGGGTCATAAAAGTAATATTTTTTACTTTAAATATTAATTATAATGATAAAAATATTTCCTACATCATGATAGTTTTTTTATAATTTTTATACATTAAATTCATTAATTTATTTTTAACACTGTGATGATGTAGTGATTACCTCATAAATGAATGATTTAAATAAAATAAGAAGATACGGTGAAATATAAGACTTAAACTTGTTAAAAACCTATTATATGGGTGGATTTATAATCCTTATAACCTTATCCTAGAAATATATCATTTTGGGTCCTTTAAAATCCTAACAGTAATTTATAATAAATTAATATTTTATAACTTTCCAAGAGTGCCCCTCCTCTTCTCTTATAAAAAGCCCCCACATATACCACCTTACCCACACCTCTCAAGCATTTGGATCGGCCAAACCCTCCCCATTTCATCTATACACATCCCTCTCTTCATCATTTAAGCCTCAACATTGTCAGAATTCTCTTCAAGAAACCCTTTTGGATCAAACCAAGAGGAGTTACCCGATTTAAAGGTAATATCTTCACTTGTGTTCTTTTGTTTTATTTTGATTCCCCAACCCCCTAAAATATTTTTATTAATTTGTTTTTTAAAAACACCAATATCATCAATATACTATTATGTTGTTATTTGAATTATTAGAGCAACACTTACACACACCTCTTTCTAATGGTTAAAGAATATACTGTTTTTGTGGATGGAAAATTACTGCCTCACGAAACGATGATTGTTCAATCTTATCTTAACACCTTTCATGGTGGAAATTATGATGTCACTGTATATTAAATATGATATATATTGTATTTATGTTTTCCATATGCTTCTGTATTTTATATTTAAAATATATCTTTATGCTTTGCATGTTGTGAAAATTCGATAATTTCATAAGAGGAAGTGTGGACTATCACCCCCTCAAGTGATGTGAATCGTTCATGAAATACATGGAATGTATAAATATTAAAATTAATGAACCTATGTGACCTATAAAACATATATATAATACTCTAATTATAATATATAAATCACTAAATTATTTTTAATTCCATTAATATGTCAATGAAATGAAAGTAGCATTCATGCGTACGTACGACCTACCGTCTCCATGAACGGTGCATTTCATTTATTTTTATCTCCAAATGTTATGGAATAGTATAAAATTAATATGTACAGGATATATATGATATTTAAATCATTAATACTATTCTTGAGATGATTTACTTACAACTACATCGACACTCATTTTCAATCAAATTCATTTTTGACTCATGTACCAAACATCGATAAAAACGTCTGATATGAACTCACATCATTAACCAATTATTATAACTTTATAATATGTCATATAAACTAAATAATAATCTGTAAATGAGGAAATTATGAAATTATAAATTGAACAAAGTTTATTATTCAGGAATATAACGAAACAAACAAGACAAGTCGGTCTTGAGGTAAGTGATCTTACCTCTCTATTTCTTTTTAAGTACTCTTTTTTATGTAACTTACTTTAAGCTCATATTTCTTATGTTGGGGGAAGTTATTTTATATTACTATTTTTTTAAATTTTATTTTAATATGATGAGAGACTTTATTTTATCTCATCAATCCATTTTTGGATGTTTTATGTGGCGTAGTCAGCCTGCCAAATTTTTATAAGGGGATTTTCATCTCACTTTTTATTCCCGTGAGATTCATGCTATATTGGCCACTATTTCATTTTGTGTGGTGTATGTACTGCCCATTATTTTTCTATTTGTATAATATAATCTCATTTATGGGTAGTTACATCTTCATTATATGACCCTTATTTCATGGGGTGTACGTTTTGAATGTTTCCCAAATCGGTAAGGGAACCTTTCACACTCCTATTTTAAAAAGACTTATTTTTTTATGTATTTTAATTTACATATTTTAATGTTTGTATATGTTATTATATATCCTTATTGATGTAAATTTTATTTCCAATTGATGATATACCATTTCCTCTCTCATCAACTAATATTATGAATTTTAATGTGACGTCGTTAGGCTGTCAAATTTTACCAAGGGAACATTTTAAACCAATTTCGATTTCTTTGGGTTGAACATGTAGTTATTGAATATGTTATCCTTTGAATATGTGTGAATGTACTTTGATTGTTTTACACTTAATATCCACTTATATTGGGTGTATTTATATTTTTCACACATAATTTTGAGATTTATTTATCCTTATTTTAAGGATACCTTCTTTATAAGAGATTTCATCTCATTTTACATTTCTATTGAGACTTCATTGTTGTTATGAAAAAATTCACTCTTATATGGTGTATATATTGTCGTTTGGAATATTATATCATGAATCCATTTATTCTCATGATATTATAAAGTTATGATTAAATGTTATTCCCCAATTATTTTATTCAAGTGTCTATAACTTTGGTAAAAACCCTTTAACTAAAATATCGGTTTAAAAGTTTTAATGATTTGTTCTTATTAATATCCATATTTTCCAAATTGTTTTAAGGATTTATTTATATGTATATTAATGGTTTAAAATGCTTAAAGCTTCAAGGTGGTATGGAACACATTGATTAAAAAATATCTTTATTAAATGTTTTAAGTGGTTTTGAAAATTGTTTTCTTGAATGGATTCACTATTTCAATATCTTAAAATGTTATATTGTTATTGCAGTGTAGGAATGTTATCTTTACATTATGCTTAAGTTATGTGCTATGATTATGTTATGTTTCATGGGAATTTTCTTTATGAAAACGTGTGGTTCCGTGATAAAATAAGGACGGGTGAGCACAATATAGCTCTTCAATGCATTGGGTAATGCGAAGGGGTTAAACGCTAATATTTCTCAGAAACAATTTAGGGAATATACTGTGATGGGTATTCCAAACATAACCATTAGGGTTACTCCCTACCTAAGAATGTAATAAATTCCTGAAGTTAAACTTCTGTCTTATGATTTCTATTAGTTATTCATAAATCTTATGATTTCATGAGGTATGTTAGTGTGGTTCTGTTTTATGAGAAAAGTATGATTTCATTGATTCTTATGTATACATGTACTAATGTTTCCTTTCCGAATTTTTATATCCGTTACTGATCTTTTTATGCTCATCCCGCGTTTTTGATATGTTTTTCAAAGGTCAAGGGAAAGGTACATGGTTTGATGATAGTGTCAAGGAAGTGTCAAGGAAGAATCGATGTTTTATTTTAAATATGTTTCCATTTATGGGAAAAAATGAATACTATCTTTTATGTAACCACTTTGTTTAAATGTGGAATGTAATGCATGATTTATGATCTAATTCTATAAGACTCTAAACCTAAAAAGATCTTCAATGTGTATTTTGAAATAACTCAAGATTAAGTAAGGTTTAAGGACGGGTCCTTATATCATTGGTCTCTACCATATATCAAAATGATGGAATTTCATTGACTCATGACTACTTAGAGTTGATATGAACCTAAAAAGGGCTATAAAATAAATAATTTGATTCATGGAAATTTTATCTATCTATTATATATTGATAAAATATTTTACCATGCCCATTTTCAGTGTGTCTCAGTCAAAATTATAGTAAAATAGTGTACAAAAGCTATCTAAAGTATGCCCATAATTATTTTGGATCTCAATTGTGGAACCCCATTAGTGTTGCATTTTTCCCTTGAGAATAAATATTATAGACCACGCCTTTCTAGAATAATGTGTACCAATCGGCTCAAATATATACTGTGTCTACTCATATAACCCCATTATTTCACTATTACCCTACAAAATTGGTGGATGCTTTATCTAAAAATCATAGATATAATGCTTTACTATAAAATCATGCCAATGAAACATATTTTATATTGAATAAATAAAATTGGCAATGTTTTCCTGGATTTTCCTATCCATTAGATTCTCCTGAGTAATCTCAATCAATATAAGCTCTACCACTCCCACATGCCGCTCTGCAATCTAACACCGATGAAAAATATATCTATAATACCAATAAATATTATATATATATTCCAAGTAGTATATTAATCATATATTAATTAACATATCATAATATCACATTGAATAAAACTCGATTATCATATCCTATATACCAATGCACTCTTATGTTCATCCGCCTTGTCAACACATCAAATTTACCAACATCTATAGGATCTAATGTCATTATCAATACCATATGACAACATATATAATCATTATAATGTTAAAAATTCGTAACAAAACGAATAAAACTTTATTTATTTAAATAACTTATATATTAAAATGTTGTATATTATATTATTGACTATTCAGTTACCTAAGTCATTTCCAATTCCAATTCAGTCCACAATCACATACAAGCACAAAAATGTCATCTAATCATACGTGCCAACCATGATTCATGGGATTATGCACTTTTTCCATTTAAATAAGAGGGAATACAAAAAAATATCACACCCAATAAATATCAAATCCATATCCATACTACCTTCATAAATAAGAGATTTGCAATAGAATTTCAAGCCATGTATACTCTATGGATTCCATCACAACCTCAAGAAGTATTATATATAATCTTATATACCCCAAAAAATAATAAAAAAAACTAAGAACTCATAAAATTTATTAAGATCCCCATAATACCATCTCTATAGTTGGTTTTCTTACTCGATTCAGATGTTCCCCCATATATGCCAGAACAAACTCTGAATTAGGCCTTATCCTATTTCATAAAATTCTACTCCCTTGATATCATAACCACAAAATAATATAAATAAATAGACAATAAATAATACAATATGAGTATTAATAATAACCAAAACATGAAATACCAAAAAATAATATATTTTCCTCCCTTATGATGCAACCACAATAATTATACATGAAATCATCAATCCATGTTAAAATTCATTAAAAGAAGACATTTATATATATTAAAAAATATAAAATATGAAAAATATTTGAATCAATATTCTCCCTAATAGTCCAAACTCTTTCTTCTCTGTATCTCATAAATAAACACCACCACCTATTACAAGACCCCTTCCCTTTCCCGCTTCATGAACCATAAAGTCATTATGTTCTCCCGAGTACACATGTGGGGTGTAATGAAACTAACCTATTAGGATTTCACTTGTTGACCTGTAATGAATCCTATATTATATTATATATTATTGTGATATTACCTAATAACTCATAATTATCATAAAAGACCAAATTATATTCACCATGTTTCAATGAGCCTACCATTACACGTGATCATTCATGATTTGACCAATGATAGTGTTTTATTCATATCAATACCTTAATAGGGGAAATAAATGTCATTTATTACATGTTATACATAGTCTGAATAAAGTATTATATACCATGTGATATGTCTATTATCTTTTAATATACAATGAACCTAATGAATTTTCATCGACCACAATGATGAAATTGATAATCAAATGAGATTTTTGTTAACTCTTCAACCACAATGGCCTATTTCTCAATATATAAATGAATATTTCATTGAATATTTGATGTTTCTGTTCTTAACCTTGGTAAAAATGAGTAGAATCCTATTTAATTTTATTAATCATTCACCCTTTTGATTCCAATACCAACCATTACCATAGACCCACTATCCATTCACCATTATAATTATAATAATATAACTAAACATGATCTATTTTATTAAAACCTAATGAATATTGTAGTTTTTTTACCTATACGTTTATGTAATACTAAAAAATTAACAATTAATTAATTATATAATTATCATAATTATTTATCACACATTTAGATACCCAACATCACTCTATATTCCCATATAACCCATAGACTAACTTTCATATGATTAGTGAAATTTTAATACCTTAAACTACTATCCCCAATTCAGATTTATGATCAATTTCATTTTAATCCACAATTAAAATTGATGTATCCTTAATTCAATATTTCATTATAGAACCCTTTCATATGTGTTCTCTGGGTACAGTTATTGTCCAAGCCTATATTTCCCAAACTAATTAATTCATTACTTCCCTATTCTATGAACCTATATGGTTAGTCACTCATAGTGGGATTGTAATTATCATACACTCCCAATAAAAAAGTCAAAAAATATGACATAGTTAGATAAAAATCAATAATATAGTTTTGATAGATTTTTTCCTTTCAATAAAATAGTATGACTCTACTATAATATAATATATCTAAGAAACCATATTTAAATTAAATAAAAAACTATTTATCAATAATGTATAAAATTTTGAAAATAAAACCAATAAAATTTGGGTGAATACCTTATCCTTGTCACATGAATCTCACATCCATGGATGAATCTAAATTCTAATACAGTATACTAGGTTTTTCCTAATTTGAAACAGTTTGGTAAAATATAGCACTGAAAAAGAGCCATCCACAATATATTCCAAAAACAAAAAATTAGATAATAATGTTTTAAAATGTATTTTCCAAAAAATATTAAATTAACCTTACAAATTTTTTCTTGGCAGTGAATTGGGTTTCTGATGTCTTTCTACATGCCATGTAGTACTCATTTATGAGTTTTACTATAGAATTTGGTGCTCCCATGGGCACCTAGTGCTTTTCAATATGTACTTGGTATCCTATTATAATCAATGGTTGTATCAGTAACACTTATATTTTCTAGAATTACTAATTTAAGTACTAAAAATCATACAATTGATAATAATATAACTCTTTATTACATGATAAATAAATATCAAAATTTATAAATTTAATAATTTTTATAAACACATCATTATATTAATCTATAAAAATATTAATAGAAATATAAAAATATATAAATTCACATTATTTTTCACATAACACAAAAAACATCATAACATTTCAATCAATGAGTCTTGATCTCACAACGTCTCCCTTTGTTTTTATTTTACTTTAAATAGTTTCTCCAATTTTTCTAGAGATATTTTTATATTAATATTGATTTATTTTATTATCTCATATTGAATATAATAATAAAATGAAAATTGGATGTTTATGGATATACATAAAATAATAATAAAGAATTATAGGTTAAATAGTAATTGGCAACCAATTCTTATATAATGTTTCTTCCATGTGAATTATTTACACAACCTATGTTAACTCAATGGTAAAATTTAATTCTATTTTTTATATTCTTCTTGTGATAATAATGTAATGTGGATATTTTCCAAAATATTCTTAATTTACCAAAAATTAAATCGTATTCTTCATTGATTAATAGATACATAAATGTTCCCCAAAAAAATTGATAAACTAATATAGAATATTTTCCACCACCATGAAACTATATATTAATTGAACATTTTATTTCATTAGAAAATAATATTTATTTAAAAAATTGTTCATATCTAACATATTATCTTTATTCATCTCTTATATGTTTTTGACACACATAACAAGAGTGTTCATTAACTTTAACATCAATATCAACAATAATTTTATGACTAATGAAATAAATACATACATTCTTTAATATGTTCTCCTTTGTCATGATTATCAAATATGAGTTTCTAAATTAACCAATATTTAATACATTACCACATATCCATTTAGATTTATTCAATAGTTAACCAAAAAATATCTATTTCAATAAGATTTATTTTATTTTTGAATGTAATTCTGATACTCTAATAACATTGGATTGATTCACTAATTATATTTTATTTTAGTCCATTAATTATTATTGTATTATTATTTTTAAAATTATTTTCACTAATTTTATTATTTCTATCTATTATGATTTATAGTCTCATATAATATAAAAAAAATTACTTCCTTAATAATTATAAACATTTTTAACACAGTTATATTTCTTTTCATAATGGATAAATAAATATTGTCTATAACCTAAGAACACTCCATCCTTGTAGCCTTTAATAAAATTTACTTGAACATTTAAAACATTGATTTATTATTTCTTACTATAAAAACATTTTATGTTCTTATTTATGATAAAATGATTTGGTATTATGGTGAAACAATCTTTGACAACATGGCCAGTTTGGTCACATCTTCCACAAAATCATTCAACAACTAATTTTATTCTAACTTCCACCTCTACATTTTTATAATTTTATTTAAATTATTTCTGTTTTTTGTTTTTTATCTATCTAATACAACCTTGTAGTTATTCTTATAACATGATTCATTCTAATATTTATCATGACTACCATTTAAATATGATCATATCCACCATTGTACAAAAATAAAAATAAAGGAAAATCTTCTTTTTAAAAACATCATACTCTCTACAAAAGTTACATTGATGATTTTTATTATTTTTAAATAATTATTGAGATCTATTATAGAAACAAAAAAAAGATAATTATTTATACTAATATTTATTAAATGTATAAAATATACCCAATTACTTGAACAAGGAAACATAGTTTCTTTTATCAAGGAATGACCTTTGATTAATTATTTAATTGAAATTGAAAATACATATAAAAAACATCATGATTTGTTTCGATGGTTTTATTTTATATTAAATAAATTATTCGAACATCCAATCTATATGATTTTAAACTATATGAAAGAGTATTTTCGTAAATTTTATGATGTATAAAGTTGTAATATCCCATAATAAGTATTAAAAGTATTAATTTATTCCCATAAATATTTATATAATATTCATGAATATAAATTTTTAATATTATTGATATTTATATTGTTTAATTTAATGTATTTAAATAGATTATTATAAATCTTATATACCTTTAATTTAATAGCTACATTCTAGTTCTGATATCAGATTTAGTTTAATTATGCTATGACCATGATTTTTTAGGTAGTTTTGACTTCCAAAATTGTGATTTAATATTATTTATACAAATATGGCATTAGGATTGTATTGTATTTAAGGAAACCTGAGTATTGATCAATGTGTAATAGGAATTTAAGTTTATGGTTTCACTAGAATTGGTTACAAGTCTTTGATTTCAAAATGTTGGGGTTGGATACCTATGATAGAATACTAATTCATTAGGATATTTTGGTTTCTTATTATTTTAAAACATTACATAAATGGTTCCATTTAACTTATACATTTGATTCATTTGGATGTGTGTAGATAAGTTTTCGTTTGATTTTTAAAAATATTAATCTATCAATAGTTGTTTAAATTATTATACGCTAATTTGTTTGGATCATTCTAATTTAATAGAATGTATAATTTTGAAACACTAATGAATCAAGATCATTTATACATAATGAGATTACATGTGATGTAAATATATACATGGGATAATCCAAGATATAGTGAGACTAAGAAAGCACTCGAAAATAATATGTTTCAATCTCCTTTAAAAGAAAGCACATATTAAGACCTTAATCATTTTTCAGTTAGTCCTATGAGTGAGGAACCCATTGTTTATCTTATATAAGAAATGGAGGATGTGTCTAACCCTCAATGTTATTTAAATACAACCTATTATGATTTTAGGGATGTACATAGTTAGCTAACAATATAATTTTTGTAACTAGAGGATTATAGTTAAGGAACATTTATTTGAGAAACTTGTTCATAGAGTTTTTGAATAAACAATCCAAGTGTCATATATGATATCTTCAGCATGATTATCTTCCGAAATTAAAATGTTTTAAGAAGAAAATTTATGGGGACTCTAAGATTAGGGGTAATTAGAAATAATTAGGGGTTGTTGCTAATAATTAGTAATAATTATTAAATTATTAGAAAAGAAATAGTAATAAATATTAATAAATAGTAATAAATAATAATATATGGTAATAAATAGAAAAAATAGTAATAAACTGTAGTAAATAGTAGTTAATAGTAATAATGAATAATAATTAGCAAAAATTATTAATAATTTGAAATAAATAGTTATAATTAGTAATAATTAGTAACAAATAGAAATAATTAGTAATAATTAGTAATAATTGACAAAAAATAATAAAAAATAGTAAAAAATAGTAATAAATGGTAATAAATAGTATCAATAAGCGGTAATTAGTACAAATTAATAATAATTATTAATAATTAGTAATAAATAGGAGTATTTATTAGTAAATAGATTTATTTAGTAATAATTAGTTACAAATAGCAGTAATTAGTAATAATTAGTGGTAATTAGTTATTATTAGTAATAACATGGAATAATTAACAACAATTAAGAATAATTTATAATAAATAGTGGTAAATTGTAATAAATAGACGTAATTGGTAATACTTAGTAGTAATTAGTATTAATTATCAGTAATATGGAATAAATATTAATAAATAACAATAAATATTAATAATTACTAATAGAAATTAATAAATAGTAATAAATATTACCAAACTATTGTAATTAGGGGTAAATAGTTATAAATAGTGTGAAATAGTGTAATTTTTGGTAATTTTTGATAATTAGTGGTAATTAGTAATAATTAGTGGTAATTAGTTTTAATTAATAAAAAAAATTAATTATTAGAAATAATTAATAATAAATACGAATGATTAGTAAAAATTAGTAATAATTATGAATAATTATTTATAAATAGAAATAAATAGAAATAAATAGTAATAAGTAGAAATAAATAGTAATGAATAGTAATAAATAGTAATAATTAGTTGTAATTAAAAATAATTAATAAAAAATAGATGAAATTTTTTATACTTAGCAGTATTTAGAAATAATTAGCTGTAATTAGTTAAAATTAGACATAATTTTGAATAATTAGAAATAAGTAGTGGTACATAGTAATAAAAATGATAAGTAGTAATAAACATCAGTAAAAAGTAAAAAATAACAGTAAATATTACTAATTACTTGTAATTAGTAATAATTAGTGGTAATTAGAAATAAATAGTAATAAATTATAGTAAAAAGCAATAAATAATAAGAATTGGTAGTAAATGTTGATAAATAGTGGTAAAAGGTAATAATTAGCGGTAATCAAGAATAAATTTAGGTAATTAGTAATACATAGAGGAAATTGGTAATAATTAGTGGTACTTAGTAGTATTTATTAATAAATAATAAAAAAATGTAATAAATAGTAATAATTTGCAATAATTTGTAATAACTAGTAATAACTAGTAATAACTGGTAATAATTATTAATAATTAGTGGTAATTAGTGGTAACTAAAATTAATTAGTAGTAATTATCAATAATTAGCTGTAATAATAAATAATTATGAATAATTAGAAATAATTATCAATAATTACCAATAATTAGCAATAATTACAAATAATTATTAACAATTACTAATAATTATCTATAATTAGCAGTATTTATGAATAATTACTAATAATTATGAATACATAGGAATAATTAATTTTTTTTCTAGGCCTTGGAACATATTTTTTTAAATCAAAATATTCATGAAAATACTAATTATTTAATATTTTATAGAGAAGTGTAAATCATAGAATTCGAGTACAGTCATTATTAAATGATCATGCATGGATAAATAAATATAGGAATCCAAATAGTTCATGTATAAATCATGTATATATAGAAATTGTTAAAAAATTGTTATCATTTGCATAATCAAAACTAGAATTTGATTCATAGGGGACAATTATGCCTCCATGTAAAAAATGTGTTCTTAGAATGTTTGACACATTTGACAATTTTAGAGGGCCATCATTGCATTTTAGTTTTTAAATAGATTATGTTTTTTTGTTTCAACATGGTGAATATAGATCCAGAGAAGATACTTATAATTTTGTTCCAGATCAATCAAAATTTAGTACATGATGTGGAATGTCCATATTTTCAAAAAACAGAAACTCAAGATGATATTGATTTAAATTTGGATTTGGAACTATATCAATTTTAGAATTTCTTGACGTCTGATGAGGATTTCATATATCATTGATGCAGGATAAGAAAATTTCAAGCCGTTTCCAAATTTATGGCTATTAAATAATATAACAAGATTTAAAATTATGGTTTTTATATGATACTATATTTGGTTAAATAACTATTAACTGAAGAAAATGTTCTGCCAACAAATTTATATGAGAGAAAGAGGATGGTTCACAATTTTGGGTCTTATTTTTCAGATGTTTCAGGCATGTCCAAATGATTGTATCTTATATTATGATGAAAATTATTTGTCGGATAGTTTTTCTACATGTGGAAAATCGAGGTATAAAGGGGATCAAATAGGTAAGTCTAGATTTATTCCAATAAAATTGTTGATGGATTTCCTGCTTACACCCAAATTGAAATGTTTATTTATATCTCAGAACATATCCTCACTGATGATATGGCACAAAACCAATACTTTTACAAGTAAAAGTATAAATCATCTCTCTAATGGTGATTCATGGAATTATTTTGACCCAGTTTAACTGTATTTTTCTTCAAAATCCTATAAAGTGTGATTGGGACATTCTACTGATATTTTTCCCATTTGGTTCTTAGGGTAGTAAATATTCATGTTGCTCTATCATTATTACCCTATATAATTTAACTCCATGAATGTAGATAAAAGTTCCATATATATTTTTGAACTTATTAATTTCAGGACATCTAAAAAATAATATGGATGTTTATTTGATTCCATTGAATTATGAGTTAAATTTATTATGGAGTAATGGTGTTGGTACATATGATTTTATATCGAAACAAAATTTCCTACGAACATTAAATTGAAGTGGAAAATTAGTGACTTCCTAGTATATGGAATGTTATCTAGATAGAGTAAACATGGTCCAAAATCATATCCATACTATATGAGGGATCAAAAAGGTTTTATGCTCGTCAATGAAAGAAAACCCAGTTTTTTTATAGTCATCACAGATTCCTTCCAACTGATCATCCTTTTCAGAGGAACATATATCATTTCAGGAAAGAAACAATTGAAAGATATTGTTCTCAAAAAATGATCTCATATATGGAGTTGAAATTATTTTCCTCTTCATTACCGTCCATTTCATTTGGACCAACTATAAACCATTATAAAATTCATGTCTTTGGGAACGAACATAATTGGATAAAAAAAAGCATATTTTTGGATAATCTATTTTAGTCAGATTTTTTGGTCTGTAACATATCTAATTTTATGAATATTTAGAAGAAATATATTGATAATATATTTTATATTGTTTTGGATACACCAGCTAAGTTCAGAGATAATTTAAAGTCATGATTATATCTCACACAAATATTTAGGAAACCAAAACATAATGTATTTGAAAATTCCAGATCACAGAATTAATGAATCCAAAAGTACCTTCTATACATTGAAAAGTAAATCAAATATTATTTTTCCCATGGATTGCAGATTTGAGACTTGCAGATGGTTTTGTTTCCAATTTGGGACAATGTTACAGAAATCGTTATATTACTAGATAAAAAATTCATGACGCTCATATTATAAATGAAAAACATATACCAATTAAAATAAGAGGTTTGTTGAATTTTATTATTTTTTATGTGCTAATAGACAGATAATATTTTTTTCTGAGGCATTTGTGTAGTGAAAATAGGCTATGATGCACTATGTATACAGTAAAAAGATATTCATTTAATATTATGTAAATTGGGGGAAATCACCCCAGAATGTTTTTTTGACACAATGGAACATTTGATTTTACACTCTCAACATGAAGCATAATTTGGAGGGCTGATAAAATTTCCATGAATTTATCAATTCGAGAGATTCATGCAGAAATTAAATTAAAAATAACGCATCAAAGCATTGGATGAAGGATCAACTGGAGAAGCCTATTTTTGGATGAAATTTAATTTTTATTATCTCATTATTTTCAATATGAATATCCTTAAAAAACAACCTCATGGTCTATAATGAGTGAAATTTTGATGATTAAATGAGGAATCAATTATTAATTATTAACAAGCAAAAACATGGCTTTGATAGAGTTCATGATCATTTAATATCATATGATGAAAATCACAGAACTCATACCTATAATATGGCAAATTTTAAAGAAATAAAATCAATTTTACTATGAGTTATCCTATCAATTATTATATAATTTTTCAGTAATAAAATAAAATAAATTTATTTTTTGGTAATATAATAATGATATCAATAAATAACTTCCAAAAAATAAAATAGCTGCTCTAAAATATTTTCCGAAAATTTATTTTTCCCACAAGTTTAAAAAATGGGTAACATAAATTATTTATGGTTTAACATAAAAAATCAATTTATTACATGATATATCGATAATTTGTTTCCAGATTTTCAAATATCCCAACATGTAGACAAAATTAATAAAGAATTGTGTGTATTATGTAACCCACCGTCAAAAATAGTTAAATGATATAATTTATATATTGTGAATGGTGTTCGATTTGATACTTGTGCATATAGGATAAAAAAAATTAAAAATAGTGCTTGTTGAAGAGTATAGCATCACAGAGATATTGATGTTTACTTTTATGGCATACTAGAAGAAATTATGAAATTGTGTTATTAATGATAAAATTACATAACGATGTTTAAATGTAAGTGGTTGGATACTGAGAGAGCCTTGTATGTTTGTAAGATGAATGGAATTGTTGATATTAAATATAAAATATTTTATTAAATAAACCATTTTTATTATCTCATCAAGAACATACAATTTATTATGAAAATTACTATGCTACTTTAAAAGAGTTGGGTGAATAAGGTAGCATGATAAAAATAAAATTGTTGGAAAATGAGTTTTTAAAATGTGATTGTGGTTCCACTTAAGTGTATGGAATTAATATTTTTTATGATACTAATCAAAATATATATTTTCCCTAAAGAGACATGAATATTGATGATGAAACTCCACAGTTATCAATAGAATTTGAAATGAAAATAGATGATGAAACTGAAACACATATGGAAATTGATGATACTGAGGATGAATATAAAGATAATGACACCATCAAATATGAAGATGAGGATAGTGATGAATATTGACATAGTTAAAAACTAGTTATAAGCATATATAACATAATATATATATATTATTTATTTTCAACTATTTTCTCACAATAATTATTTTATGTTTTTATGGACATAGACATGTTTCATCAGTTCTAGGAGGCTGATCTACGTAATGACGAAGAGGATGTTTTTTAATTTGACAATCAGACTACTGGTGGTTCAAAGATGACTAGGAGGGGCTGTGGTCTTTGCGATTGATGATTCATGACCCTATACCCGAGTGACATCCACATCATGTCTTTGATCCATGCATGAAGTCATATGTTTACCTGTATATTTTAGTTAGTTTTCATTAATTATCATTAATTTATTAATATACTAATTTTTTGATTCATTTTTCTTTTTCCCCATCTTTTTTCTTATTATTATGGGATAGGGATGTTCTATACTGAAAAATTATTTTTTCTAGGGCATGGGGTACATGGGATTAAATTTCCATTGATGTCCAGTACTCTATGGTCATTCATTGGATAGTATTTAATTAAATAATAATTATTTTGAAATTTATTGAATTAATAACATTATATTATTACTTTTTTGTATTTTTTGTTATATCCCATCAATGAGATAATTCTAGACTTTATCTAAATGCATGAGAGGGTTGTATGAATGATCATTGTCATTAGTTTTTGCAAAATTATATGTGGACAAAAATGAGGACAAAAGGTGTCATAGAGTTTAATCAGTCTAGCTACACCCATCGACCAAGTTACATTTCATCTCATGTTTGGGATGGAATTTGTTCACACAGGATTGGTGGTCCTTTTTAGAGGACATCATTAGTAGGTCGGCAGAACTGGGGGGAGATAGGAGGTGAAAAATTGAGCTAGTATTCGTATATTTAGTACACATAGGGAATATATTGTATATATATTTTTTAATTAATTTATATTACATTAAATGTAAATCATTTATTTTATATTAATATAGGGATACAAGAACCCTGATATTAAAGAGTTAAACATTTATAGGAGGATGTACAGAGATCTTATTCTTATAGAGATTAGAGGTGATCGCCAATGTCACATTATGGTTAGTATAATTTTTTTTGAGTTTTAAAGTTAACTATAAATAATATTTTATCTATTTAAATTTCAAATTGAAATATAAGGAGTCATATTAGGCCATGATGTCATAGACACAGACTAAGAGTGGGGCTGCGACAAATGATCAAACTAATGTAGCATGATTTTATGAGGTAGCAAGGATACAGGTGACCCAGTATGCCTTCGAGAAAGGCCAAGTTGTTGGTACTGACTCTCAATTATTGCCAGAGAGTTATTATGGTTTTGATGTTACGGTGGAACACAGCTCTATAGGAGCTCATGGAGAGACATCATCATCTACGACACAATATTACGAGAGGCTACGAGCTCAGGGTGAGCTTATAGAGAGTCTGTATACAGAACACGAAGAGCTCCGTCAACATCAGTTGTAGCATTAGGAGGAGATGTGTCGATGGTAGTGGCAGCACAATGAGCATACAATAGAGCACATGCAATGCATGGCTCCATGTTTATGGATACTGTTCCCTCCACCATCTCCTCTTGCTTCTCCATAAAACTCTCCCCCTCAATGATGTAGTTACTTTTTATGATAATATATTTGAATGTAATTTTTTTGTAATATTATTTATTTACATTTTTATAAATTCGGTTATTATATTATTGTGAAGATTTTTGTTTTTATTATTTTATTAGTTATTTATTTTTAATATATTTTAATACTTTAATATTAATTTAAATTATTTAATTTTATTGTTATTTATTATCTACTTATTGTTTGATTAAAATTATTATTATTATTTATTTGTTATTATTATATTATTAATATTATATTATTGTTAATATTATATTATTATTATTTATAATATTAATATTAATATTAATATTATTTGATTAATATTATTTTATTAATATTAATTTGTTATTATTATGATTATTAATGTTATTTTGTTAATGTTATTTTATTATTATTATTAATATAATTTTATTAAATTTTATTTTTTGTAATTTTATTATTATTTTTTATGTCATTTTTAATTGGTAGATCTTCATGTTTCAAATAACTATTTACAATAAACCTATAAAAATATGTTTTTTAATAAACTTAGAGAATCTATTGGCAACACCATTTTTTTTACTAAGACATTTGTGATGGGACGTCGTCGTAATGGACTTTTTGGATGGGGTCCCATTATAAATTCCCCACCAAAAATAACTCAAAATCTTGTATTGAATGTAGTTTCCACATGTACTTCCATCCTCAGATCGGTGTTTGGAGTTTCATTTGTCCAGATATGCAGCTTTGTTTGGACACTGGAGAAAAAGAGTTAAATGTTTCATGTTTGGATTTTAGGCTAGGGACTCCAGTATTGGTGCAGGGGGTGACGTATCCATTCACTAGGGCTCTAATAAACTGCTTGTTAACATAGTACATATAGACACTAGTTATAGGGAAACAAATTGTTCATGCATCAAAATAAATGGGTTGAGGTTTTCGTGTTCTTCTTATGTCATGTCACTAGATATACTCATTAACTATGGTACAAATTATATATTATAATATGTTTCCACAAAGAAATACCTTGAGGTTTCAGAAGTAGAGTTAAGAGTATGAAATGATGATTGGTGTGGCCTCCTGGAATGAGGCTCATCATGGGGATTTACTTCCTCAGGATTATTAGAAGATGTTGAATTCTCTTAATGACTAGTTTATAGACCCAAAATTAGTGGTTTTGGTGGATACAAAATCTCAAAATAATTCATGGGTTGATCTTTCGATGTAGGATGATGATAGAGATTGTTTGATAACAAATCATAATATTCTCATGTAGGGATCCTGTGGTATATAGGTTCAACAAATCCAACTGATAATGGACATACAATGAATGTCTTATCATTGGAGGCATCATCATTTATAGAGTTATTAGGGACATATCAGTTTACCCATGACTGATTGTCTCAATTCTTGTGATGGGTATGAACTTATCACATGAAAATTTAAAACACATTTTGCTATAGTTTGATAGGGGGTCAATGAACTGGCTATGTTGAGATAGTAGTTAGAGCAAGGAGGCTCGATGGGAGGTAGATGTGATGGAGGATCTGGGGGGGCAATAGGATGTAACAGACCTTTGGTTTGATTCTACCACCACCTCCTATAGGTATACCACTCATGGTCTGGGAAGCTAGTGGTTAGAATATTATATATCTATGGTGTTGGAGTTCTTTACCTAGAGGATATAGGAGATCATCTAGGTACAATGTGTGTTTCTTATACTTTTTTCGAAGTACTATTGGAAAAAGTTAAGGGCCCCAATTTTTCTTCTATGGTTCGATTATTTTCAAAGAAGATGTGGGGAATTAGTAGAGACCTATGTTCGTGATGTTTATTGTTACTTTAGAAATGTAAGGATGATTTAAAATTCTCCCACTGAGATGTTATCTTGAGATACAATCCAAAAGTTTTATGGTTGAGTCAGTGCCACCCATAGAAGACAGTGTCAAGGTGTTGTGGACATACTCCTCTAACTTGTGAATTTGATGTTGTTTCTTGTTCTACGATGTTATAAAAATGCCTATTTGTGGTAAATATTTTGGTAGGGGAAGTAATGAATTCCATGTAGAAGGATATTGTCGATAAATCAAGTATGGTTTGAGGTTTGATGTGGGTTCTCACTACCGTAGTGGAAATGTTTACATAGAGTCATCAGCTACTTATCTCTGAGCATATCCCTTTTTTGAGTTGTTTTTATACTAGTTAATCATTTTTATCAACCCTTTTAGAAATTTCACAACCAAATATGACCAATGATCACCGTTTAATTTTTTAATTATGTAACCTCACTCTAGGAGGAGTGTGTTCCTCATTAGTAATTTCTTCATCGTAGTGGTGAGAACCAAAAATGATTTCTTTTTTATAGACACATTTCGTACCATCTATGATTTAATTCATTCTACAAGTTAGTGTGGTGTTGTTTTAGCCTGATAGAATAGATTTTTCCTCCTTTTATAAGGAGTGATCCCTCGAATGTTCAAGATGAACTCATGTGTAAGAAGTTACGATAATTTTATTATCTATTTTATAGTGATACCTTAGAAGTAGTGGATTCAATGAGATTTAATTTTTCTACCATGGTGGTGAAGTGAAATAATGACATTCCAATAGATTTTTCATGTTTATATCTAAACTATGAATTTAGATTCAATAAGGAATTTAACCAAGTATCTCCCCTGTTTTTTTGGGTCAGCACAACAGATGTCACCCACTAAGGTATGTAAAAGGAAAATTCAATTGAGAGTTTGTAGATAAAATGGTTTTATATGATCTAGTTTGTTCAAATAGGGAGCCTATGGTTGTTTTCCAATGATTTGAATTAGTGATTAATGTTTAGTGCGAATTAGTGTCAATTGATCTTGGTGCTGTGAGAAGAGAATCCACTCATGAGAATAATTGATCTCATCGATTAGTGGTTTTGGTGAAGTGGTTCTCAGAGTTTGTCCTCAGGATTAGTTATCAATATCTCTAGGTCCAGGAGGTGGATTTACCAAGTGTGGCTTCATTGATCGACAATATTTTCTTCCAGTTCATTGTGACACTCATTATTATATTGAACACCTCACCTGAGTTGACAAGACTTATGATCCATATCCTTAATCCTTATTGTGTCATTTAATAGTAGTATTTTATGGTGGTACAATTTTGTCCATGGAATTGTAGTTGGAACATGCAACACATCAAATGTCAATGAAAGTTATAGATTTAAAAGGGGTACATTTCACCTAAGTTTAGATGAGGACATCCTAAAAAACATTTCATGTCCTCTGTGGACAGATGATTATAGACTTTGGAGTTCAATAAGGAGATCATCTACTTTGAGATATCTCACCATGTCAAGGATCCTGAAGGTTTGGCAATGATAGTATGATAGGAATAAAGATTTTAGGCCCCTTTTTACTACAGTTGTGTTGTGTTAGCGAGTTGGTGCACCGCATAATCTCACAACCACAATAGTTTTGGATTATTGTGTTCTCTACATCCACAGTTGAGGAAATATTTGAATGAATCATTGTACGATATCAATATGGATAACCTAAATCGTGAGAGTGGAGATTATTTCTTGAAGGTGTTAGTGGAGTTAAGAATTGTCAATTAAATACCCTTAAAGGGTAAGTGTATCCCTTGGTAGTGTATTTTTTGGGAGCATATGAAACCATCGAGAGAGATCATGGGTGTATGACACCATGTTGATTTATCATTATCTCTAACTTTTGTCTTAGATTGTGTTTTTTAGGGATGAAATAAATTGAAGAAGGGAATAGTATAAAGACAATTGTTTATATCTGTAAGATATTGGAATATTCATAAGAATAATTTCACATCCAAGAACTGAGTTGGTGTAGGATTACTAGGACTGATGTTCCCAAAATTAATTCTATAAGAATACTAAATATATTTTATATCAAAATAATGTAGTTTTTTCAGAAATAATGTAACATATAATAAATGGAATCGTAGATATAAAATCAGAGATAATGTTTGAATAAAAAATGTGGTGATTTCCCTTGGAATGACCCAGTGTTGGCTAGTGATAGACATCCGATTAAGGCATCCGTTGGGAGGTATGATTAATAAAAATAAGTAAAGAGTTTCTTTATTTATCTTATTAAATATTTAAATAAAAAGTATCTATAAATACACTTATCATATGGTTTTAAAAGTGTTATTCTCATATCCAATGACATATCTTAAAGAATAAGGATATAATGCTTCCTTTGTGGAGTATCCAAGAACAATAGATGATCAAATCATGTATAATAACGAGATAAACGATGAAAATAGTGGAATCATCACCTTCATCCTAGGTTGATACATTCTTCACCGACGATTGATCTATAATAAAGGTAGGTCTCTTCAATTTTGTTTTATTCCCAATTTATTAAATGTTTTATTTTTGATTTATATATTCTTTTATTGATCAATCATTATCATCCTTTCACTGGATATCATTGAATAATTTGAATTGTGTAAATCAATTATCGATTTATTTAGGTCATGATATCACCCAAGATTCATCACCTATTGATAATTTGATAGGATTACATTAACCTATGATGATTATAAATTTCTTGTTATGTTCATTTATCCATCCATTCATGGGGTTCATTATCAATAATTGATTGAATGATGATTCGATAATATCTGAGAATACAGGTTATTGTGCATTCATTCATTGTCATAATATATCATAGTAATGTGTTTGGATTTGGATTTTTGAGATGAGAATGTGGCATGCCGATGAAAATGATAACCATAATTTGGATCGATTATTGGTGTTTTTCAAGCCTTATTTGGAATTTGTACTTGTAGGTGATGTGATTTATGTTTCTGAGCATGAGTGGCTAGAATTCAGAAACTAGTGACAAAAACATCCAGTGTCGGTAAAAATAGTACGCTTCTTAAAACCGATGATGTGCAATGTGTGTTATTATTATTATTAATTATAATAACATGTGATATTTTATAATAATAATAGAAATAAAAATATATTATGTGTGATGAATAATACAAAATTTAATAATAAAATTGTTTGTGAAAAATACCTCATGATATCATTGCAGTATTTTTCGATTGACGATGTTTGTTGACAAAGAAGGTTTCCATGTTGAGTTTTCAAGTTCCAGAGATGTTGTTGAAAATCCATTTTGAAAAAGAACCCTGATAAAGGAACATACGATCTGAAGGTGGTAAAAAAGAAAAGATACACGGTGGTGTTGTTTTCCAGTGTTTGCCTAATTTTTGGGGTCCAAAATTCATAGTTTGGTGAGCATCATGAAAATAGGATTCCTTGAAGATCTCATCAAAATATGGAAAATGCATGAATTTCGTGAAGATAGGCTTTATGGTTTGGATTTCGTGAAGACCGCAAAAATGATGGCGGTGATTCTTTACGATTACTTCAAGCTTTACGAATGGAATAGTTGAAGAGAATTATAGCGGTGAAGAGAATTGGGAGTGGAGATTTGTGGTGAAGGAGAGAAGGAAATGATAGGATGCTCCACAATTACGATGAGCTCCGTGATCTGAAAATTTCCATGGGGCTTTGTGATTTTGAGATAATTTTGGAAGGAACTTCAAAGATTCGTGATTTGAGATGATGTGGAATTGACTTCGCGCTGAAAGTTCGAGGGTCAATGGAATCACTTATAAATAGATCTCGAACCCCTCGAGTGAAGTAGAGAGAATTTTTAGAGAAAATATTTTTCTCTCAGTTGGTGAAGGTAGTTCTCAAAGGTAGTGTGCTTCATGAAAGAAGAGCTTCACAGTGACTAATCAATCTCTGCGAAAGTTGCGACCTCCACGTTTCCTCAGTGAGCTTCATGTGGAACGTAACTCTGCGATGACTTGAGCTTCATGAGAGTGATTCGTTAGAGTGCTTCATGAAAAGGTAGGAGCTTCGCGAAGGCATGTTTGAGCTTCGCGAAATTGGGAGCCTCCTGAGGTAGGGTACTTTGTGAATGTATTTCAAAAGGAATTTCCCAGTGATCAGGGAAAAAGAGTATTCATCAGAGGATGAAATTTTTAATTTAATACAACATCTGTATATAGTGAATGATGCATTAATTAGTGATAATGAAGAGAACTACAGGTCTATAAACTGCGAGTGGATCCCTTCCAAGTTTAGTGAGAAATTGAAGAAGAAGAAGGTAATTCTTTCTACCAGCAGTGAGCCATTGAGAGAGAAACAGGGAGTGACCCTTGGGAAATCAGTGAGCTGAACCTAAACATTGTAAAAGCAATGAGCTTGGATATAGAAGTGATCTACCCCGAACATTATTTTTAGTGATCTTTAGTGGATTTGGTACAGTGGCACATCACCTTTGTATTCTCCTTAGACGTACCCCAGTGTGGGTGAACCAAGTAAAAATCTATGTCCTCTATCTTGCTTACCTGAATTGAATATAAAGCATCATCATTAGATAAAGAAGAAAATAAGTGGTCATAATAAACACAAAAGTGAAAACAAAGTGACCCTTATAATAAAGAGGTCAAGATCCAGTGGTGTGGGATTAATTAAAAAAAATATCCACACTCTGATTCACCCCCTCTCATGGTATATAGGCCCATATTGGTCCTTACCTGTATTGCATTTAAATCATCATCTTCACTTGGGTTCTTTTGTTTTATTTTGATTCCCAACCCCCTAAAATATTATTATTCGTTTATTTTTTAACAAATATAGTATCTTCAATATACTAGGATGTTGTTATTTAAAGGATTCAAGCTACACTTAAACACACCTCCGTCTAATGGTTAAAGAACTTACAGTTTCTGTGGATGGCGAATTACTGCCTCATGAAATGATGATTGTTAAATCATCTCTTAACACCTTTCATGGAGGCCATTATGATTTCACTGTATTTTATATATGATATATATGGTATTTATGTTTTCCATATGCTTCTGTATTTTATATTTAAAATATACCTTTATGCTTTGCATGTTGTGAAAATGCTATAATTTCATACGAGGAAGTGTGGACTATCTTCCCCTCAAGTGATGTGACTCATTCATGAAATACATGGAATGTATAAATAATGAAATTAATAAACTTATGTGACCTATAAAACATTTATGTTATACTGGAATTATAATATTTATACCTGTCAATTATTTTTAATTCCATTAATATGTCAATGAAATGAAAGTAGCGTTCATGCGTACATACGACCTACCGTCTCCATGTAGGGGGAATTTCATTTATTTTTATCTACAAATGTTATGGAATAGTATAAAATGAATATTTACTGGATATATATGATATTTAAATCATTAATACTATTCTGGAGATGATTTACTTATAACTACATGGACAATCATTTTCAAACAAGTTCATTTTTGACTCATGTATCAAACATCGACAAAAACGTCTGATATGAACTCACATCATTAACCAATTATTGTAACATTATAATATGTTATATGAACTGAATAATAATATTTAATGGAGGACCATAAGCAATTATAAATTGACCAATGTTTATTATTCAGGAATATAAAGAAACGAACAAGACAAGTCGGACTTGAAGGTAAGGGATCCTACCTCTCTCTTTCTTTTTAAGTACTCTTTTTATGTAACTTACTTTAAGATTCTATTTATTATGTTGGGGGATTTTCTTTTATATTACTATTTCTGTAAATTTTATGATAATATGATGAGAGTCCCTATTTCATCTCATCAATCCAATATTGGATGTTTTATGTGGCGCCGTTAGGCTGCTGAATTTTCATAATCGGATTTTCATCTCACTTTTTATTCCCGTGAGATTCATGATACATTGGCCACTATTTCCTTTTGTGTGGTGTAGGTACTGACCATTATTTTACTATTTGTATGATATACTCTCATTTATGGGTAGTTACATCTTCATTGTATGACCCTTCTTTCATGGGGTGTACATTTCGAATGTTCCCCAAATCGGTAATGGAACCTTTCACACTCCTCTTTTAAAAAGACTTATTTTGTTATGTCTTTTAATTTATATATTTTTATGTTGGTATATGTTATTCTATATCCTTATTGGTGTAAATTTTATGTCAATGTTATGAGATACCATTTTCTCTCTCTTCAACTAATTTAATGAATTTTAATGTGACACCGTTAGTCTGTCGAATTTTACCAAGGGAACTTTTTAACCCAATTTTGATTTCTTTGGGTTCAACATGTAGTTATTGAATATGTCATCCTTTTAAAATGTGTGAATGTCCTTTGATTATTTTACACTTAATATCCACTTATATTGGGTGTATATATATTTTTCACAGATAATTTTGAGATTGATTTATCCTTAATTTAAGGATACATTCTTTATAAGGGATTTCATCTCATTTTACATTCCCATTGAGACTTCATTGTTGTTATGAAACAATTCACTATTATATGGTGTATATACTATCCTTTGGAATATTATATCATGAATCCATTAATTATAATTATATTATAACGTTCTGATTAAATGTTATTCCTCAATTATTATATTCAAGTGTCTATAATTTTGGTAAAAACCCTTTAACTAAAATATCACTTTAAATGTTTTAATGATTTGTTCTTATTAATATACATATTTTCCTTATGGTTTTAAGGATTTATTTATATGTATATTAATTGTTTAAAATGTTAAAATCTTCAAGGTGGTATGTGACACTTTGATTCCAAAATCTCTTTATTAAATGTTTTAAATGGTTTTGAAAATGGTTTTTTGAATGGATTCATTATTTCAATATCTTAAAATGTTATATTGTTATTGTAATGTGGTAATGTTATCTTTCCTTTATTCTTAATTTATGTGCTATGATTATGTTTTGTTTCTTGGTAATTGTTTATGAAAACGGGTGGTTCCGTGATATGCTTAGGGCGGGTGAGACCGATATAGATTTCCAATGCATTGGGTAACGCGAAGGGGTTAAACTCTAAGATTTCTTCAAAGAGATTTAGGGAATATACTATGATGGTTAATCCAAAAATAACCATGAGGGTTACTCCCTACGTAATAATGTTATGAATGCCTCAAGTTACCTTTATGTCTTATGATTTCTATGAGTTATTCATAAATCTTATGATTTCATGAGGTATGTTAACGGGCTTATGTTTTATGAGTAAAGTATGATTTCATTGATTCTTATGTATACAAGTACTAATGTTTCTTTTCAGAATTTTTATATCCCTTACTGAGCTTTTTATGCTCATCCCATGTTTTTCAAACATTTTTCAGAGGTCAAGGGAAAGGTACATGATTTGATGATAGTGTCAAGGAAGTGTCAAGAAAGAATCGATGTTTTATTTTAAATATGTTTCCATTGATGGGAAAAAATGAATACAATGTTTTATGTAACCACTTTGTTTAAATGGGGAATGTAATACATGATTTATGATCTAATTATTTAAAACTCTAAACCTAAAAATATCCTCAATGTGTATTCTGGAAATAACTCAAGATTAATTAAGGTTAATGGCCGGGTCCTTATATCACTAGTCTCTACCATATCTCAAACTGATGGAATTTCATTGACTCATGACTACTTAGAGTTGATATGAACCTAAATGGGCTAAAAAATATATAATATAATTCATGGAAATTTGATCTATCTATTATATATTGATAAAATATTTTACCATGTCCATTTTCAGTGTGTCTCGGTCAAAATTATTGTAAAATACTGTACAAAAGCTATCTAATGTATTCCCATCATCATTTTGGTTCTCAATTGTGGAACCCCATTAGTGTTGAATTTGTCCCTTGAGAATAAATATTATAAACCACACCTTTCTAGCATAATGTGTACAAATCTGCTCAAATATATAATGGGTCAACTCCTATAACCCCTTTATTTCACTATTACCCTTAAAAATGGGTGGATGCTTTATCTAAAAATCATATATATATTGCTTTACTATGGAATCATGCAAATGAAACATATTTTATATTGAATAAATAAAATTGGAAATGCTTTCCAAGATTTTCCTACCCATTTGATTCTCCTGAGTAATCTTAATCACTATAAGCTCTACTACTCCCACATGTCACTCAAAAAATATTACACCAATGGAAAATATCTCTATAATACCATTAAATATTATATATATATTCCATGTAGTATATTAATCATATATTCATTCACATATCATAATATCAAATTGAATAAAACATGATTATCATATCCAATATACCAATGCACTCTTATGTTCATCCGCCTTGTCAACACATCGAATTTACCAACATCAATATGATCTAATGTCATTATTAGTACCATATGAAAACATATGTGATCATTATAATGTTATAAATTCATAACAAACCGAATAAAATTTTATTTCTTTAAATAACTTATATATTAAAATGTAGTATAATATAATATTGACTATTCAGTTACCTAAGTCATTTCCAATTCCAATTGAGTCCACAATCACATACAAGCACACACATGACATGTAATCATATGTGCCAACCATGATTCATGGGTTTATGCACTTTTCCTATTTAAATAAGAGAGAATACAAAAAAATGAACATCACACCCAATAAATCTCAAATCCATAGCCATACCACCTTCGTAAATAGGACATTTGCAATAGAATTTCAAACCATGTATACTCTACTGATTCCATCACAACCTCAAGAAGTCTTATATATAATCTTATATACCCCAAAAAATAATAAAAAAATAAAACTAAGAACTCATAAAATTTATTAATATCCCCATAATCCCATCTTTGTGGTTTCTTTTCCTACTCGATTCAGACGTTCCCCCCTTTATTCCAGAACAAACTCTGGATTATGTCTTATTCTATTTCATAAAAGCTTACTCCCTTGATATCATAACCACAAAATAATATAAATAAAAAGATTATAAATAATACAATATGAGTAATAATAATAACCAAAACATGAAATACCAAAAGATAATATATCTTCATCCCTTATGATGTAACCAAAATAATTATACATGCAATCATCAATCTATGTTAAAATTCATTAAAAGTAGACATTTATATATATTAAAAAAATATAAAATGTGAAAAATATTTTATTCAATATTCTCCCTAATAGTCCAAACTCGTTCTTCTCTGTATCTCATAAATAACCACCACCACCTATTACAAGAACCCTTCCCTTTCCCGCTTCTGGAACCATAAAGTCATTATGTCCTACCGTGTACACATGTGCGGTGTAATGAAACTAACCTATTAGGATTTCACTTGTTGACCTGTAATGAATCCTATATTATATTATATATTATTGTAATATTACCTAATATCTCGTAATAATCATAAAAATCCAAATTATATTCATTATGTTTCAATGAGCCTACCATTACACCTGATCATTCATGATTTGACCAATGCTAGTGTTTTATTCATATTAATACCTTAATAGGGGCAATAAATTTCATTTATTACACGTTCTACATAGTATGAATAAAGTATTATATACCATGTGATATCCTTATTATCTTTTAATATAAAATGAACCTAATGAATGTTCATCGACCAAAATGATGAAATTGATAGTCAAATGATTTTGTTCATAAATTTTCAACCACAATGGCCTATTTCTCAATATATAAATGAATATTTCATTGAATATTTTATGTTTGTGTTCTTAACCTTTGTAAAAATGTGTAGAATCCCCTTTAATTTTATTAATCATTCACCCTTTTGATCCCAATACCAACCATTACCATGGACCCAGAATGCATTCACCTTTATAATGATAATAATATAACTAAAATTGATCTATTTTATTAAAACCCAATGAATATAGTATTTTGTTTTACCTATACCTTTATGTAATACTAAATAATAACAATTAATTAATAATATAATTATCATAATTATTTATCACACATTTAGAGATCCAACATCACTCCATATTCCCATATAACTCATCGACTAACTTTTATATGATTAGGGAAATTTCAATACCTTAATCTACTATCCCCAATTCAGATTTATGATCAATTTCATTTTAATCCAAATTTAAAATTGATGTATCCTTAATTCAAAATGTCATTATAGCACCCTTTCATATGTGTTCTCTAGGTAGAGTTATTGTCCAAGCCTATATTTCCCAAACTAATTAATTAATTACTTCCCTATTATATGATCCTATATGGTTAGTCACTCATAGTGGGATTATAATTATCATACACTCCCAATAAAAAAAATAAAAAATTATGACATAGTTATATAAAATTCGAATAATATAGTTTTTGTTGATTTTTTTTCAATAAAATAGTATGGATCCACTAAAATATAATATATCTAAGAAACCATATTTAAATTAAATAAAAAACTATTTATCAATAATGTATAAAATTTTGAAGATAAAACAGATAAAATTTGGGTGAATACCTTATCCTTGTCACATGAATCTCACATCCATGGATGAATCTAAAATCTAATACAATATACTAGGTTTTTTCTAATTTGAAAAAATTTGGTAAAATATAGCACCGAAAAAGATCCATCCACTATATATTCCAAAAAAAATTAAAAAATAATGTTTTAAAATGTATTTTCCCAAAAATATTAAATTAACCTTAAGAATTTTTCTTGGTAGCTATTTGGGTTTCTGATGTCTTTCTACATGCCATGTAGTAGTCATTTATGAGTTTTACTATAGAATTTGGTGCTCCCATGGGCACCTAATGCTCTTCAATATGTACTTGGTAACCAATTATACTCCTTGGTTGTATCAGTAACACTTATATTTTCTAAAATTACTAATTTATGTACTAAAAATCATAAAATTGATAATAATATATGTAAATCATATTTAAAACCATAAAATATAGAAATATGAGTATACCTCAAAACCAAGAGTTGATAAAATATCTTTCATAACTCTTTATTACATGATAAATAAATATAAAAATTTATAAATTGAATAATTTCTATAAACACATCATCATATTAATCTACAAAAATATTAATAGAAATCTAACAATATATAAATTCACATTATTTTTCACATAACACAAAAAACAACAAAATATTTCAATCAATGAGTCTTAATCTCACAACATCTCCCTTTGTTTTTATTTTACATTAAATAGTTTCTCTAATTTTTCAAGAAATATTTTTATATTAATATTGATTTATTTTATTACCTCCTTTTGAATATAATAATAAAATGAAAAACAGATGATTATGGATATACATAAAAAAAATTAAAAATTATAGGTTAAATATTATATGGAAACCTATTCTTATACAATTTTTCTTCCATGTGAATTTTATACACAACCTATGTTAAATCAATGGTAAGATTTAATTCTATTTTTTCTATTCTTCTTGTGATAATAATGAAATGTGGATATTTTCCAAAATATTCTTAATTTACCAAAAATTAAATTGTATTCTTCATTGATTAATAGATACATAAATGTTCCCTAAATAAATTGATAAACTAAGATAGAATATTTTCCACCACCATAAAACTATATATTAATTGAACATTTTATTTCATTATAAAATATGTCTTTATTTAAAAATTTGTTCATATCCAACATCTTTGCTTTATTCATCTCTTATATGTTTTTGACACCCATAAAAAGAGTGTTCATTAACTTTAACATCAATATCAACAATCATTTTATGAGTAATGAAATAAATACATACATTCTTTAATATGTTCTCCTTTGTCATGATTATCAAATATGAGTTTCTCAATCAACCAATATTTAACATATTACCACATATCCATTGGGATTTATTCAATAGTTAACAAAAAATTATCCATTTAAATAATATTTATTTTATTTCTGAATGTAATTCTGATACTCTATTAATATTGGAATGATTCACTAAATATATATTATTTTAGTACCTTAATTAATATTGTATTATTATTTTTAACATTATTTTTACTAATTTTATTATTTCTATCTCCTATGATTTATATTCTCATATAATTTAAAAAAATAAAAAATACTTCCTTAATAATTATAAACATTTTTAACACAGTTATATTTCTTTTCATAATGGATAAATAAATATTGTCCATAACCTAAGAAAACTTCGTCCTTATAGCCTTTACTAAAATTTACTTGAACATTTGAAACATTGATTTATTTTTCCTTACTATAAAAACTTTGTATGATCATATTTATAATAAAATGATTTGGTATTATGGTGAAAAAATCTTTGAAAACATGGCTAGTTTGGTCACATCTTCCACAAAATCATTCAATAACTATTTTTATCCTAACATCCATCTCTACATTTTTATACTTTTATTTAAATTATTTCTGTTTTTTTGGTTTTTATGTATCTAATAAAACCTTGTAGTTATTCTTATAACATGATTCATTCCACTATTGATCAAGATCACCATTTAAATATGATCATATCCACCATTGTACCAAAATACAAATAAGGGACAATCTTCTTTTTAAAAACATCATAATCTCTAAAAAAGTTACATTAATTTTTTTTATTGTTTTTAAATAATTATTGAGATCCATTATAGAAACAAACAATAGATAATTATTTATACTGAAATTTATTAAATTTATAAAATATACCCAATTATTATCATACTCATTTTAATTAATATTTACATTAAAATTTTCATTAAAAATAATATCCTCGATATTTTTACGTGAAACAATGAACTACACACTTTTCTTATATGACTTGTCTCTATACATCTCTTCTTATTAACAAATACGTCATGTATATTTAAATTGATTAATTTTTAACATTATAAATTCATCATGACTTTTTTAAAAATGATGAAATATAAAATCTTCTTTAGATATATCATTATGTTCTTGGATAGACTAATTACAGTTGAACATAATCTTATTCAAGTGATTCTTTGAGAAAATCAATTTTGTTGTGTTAATTATATTTATTTATCCATGGAAAGAAGTTTCTATTATATAACATCATTTATTCCCTTATCCACATTAGGATATACATATAATCTATAAATCCACTTTATCATAATTTATTCTCATAACTATGGAAACAAAATAAAAAATAAAGGACTCAGAGAGTATATTTATGTTATTTTTCTCCAATAATCACTTAATTATTTTGGAGATACACATACCTAACTCATATATTAACTAAAATTATATCTTTATTTCATTTTTTTGTTCATTTCCACATTTATTCCAACTTAATGAATCATTACTAATGATCCTAGAAATCAATATATTTTTTGTAGGTTCACTTGATAAACCTCATAATCTAAATTATATTAACTAATTTCATCATCTATTTTATAAATAAAGTAAATTTTATTTATATTAGAATAAATATTACATTTAATAGTAGAAAAACAGTTTAATTTAATTGAATTTATTCAACTTATCATTAAAAAATAAATGGATAATTATCCTTAAAATAAAAACAATCTTCTAGAAACATGGTGCAGTTCATATAATTTTTCTAATGTAACCAAAATCGAAATACATTAAAGGTAATATAACACGATATTTTCATATTATTTTATGAATAATATTGGATATTGAATACTTTATTATATTGATCTTAAAATCAATATTTTTTTGATGAATCATAAATTTCAATTACTTTATATTCATATTATTTATTCTCACCCTTTTAAAACTAAAAATCTCACACTTTATCAAATTTACCATTCTAATCCTCAGTTTTTCATTTTCAAAAATCATATTCAAGAAAAATATTGTGAAATTTATAAGGGAGAAATGTATTGAGATATAAATATTTATGAGAAGATAATTAAGGATCATTCATATTTGGTAGGTTCTATAGATATTCAAAATGAATGTTAAATAATATAACTCATGGATATATTAACTAAAGAAGAAACTATAAAATTGAAAATTTCCCTATATCATGATTTGTGTTATGGTGCGTTTTTGGTTTTTACTCATATAATTCATCATAAATATGAGTTATTATTATAATGTTTCTATTATGATGATTATGATACCGTTGGATTAAAAAATCATATAATGACACATTGATGATTAAGTGAATGTTAATGGTGTTTAATAAGACACTATAAAAGATAAGTTCATTATAAATGTTATAATGTAGGTAGCTAATAAGTGTCCAATTAATACTATATGAAACCCTTGAACTATAAGTGGATATAATATTAAATAAAGTAGTTGTATTTAGATATATTTTAATGAAAATATTTATAACACATTGAATCATAATAAGGAAACTCAATAATATCTATCGCATTATCTTATCATCATTTACCTTAAAGGTTGCGAAAGCAGTACATTTAATGTAGAAGGGGTCCTATCAAATTATTTGACACTTACATTCTCTATTTTATACCTTATGATTCCTAATTTAGTTTATTTCTTCTTTGAATTCTCTAGGAGACACAAAATTTTAGAAGATACACTATTGAAATTGATGTATGAATTATTTATGATTTTCATTTCATATTTTATTTCTTATTATAATCAATACTTTGTAAAAAAATTTGATTTATTTTTTCCTATTGGGGTATAGATATTTCTTATAAACAATTCAATCGAATTCATTAAGTATTATTATATATTTTTTAATATATAGATTGAAAAATTGAATCTAGCTTGGATAAATTCCTAAACCATGACCATGGTTTGTTTAACCACTTCATTTTTAGGTAAATTTTTCTAAAAAAAATAGTTTTGGAAAAAATTATTTATATAAAAAAATTGAGCTTCATAAAATCATGATTTCATAGCTAGGATTTCATTATAAAATAGTAATGGCTTACTGGAATTTATTTATCATGTAGAGAATGGAAAATAATTTTTTGTAAGATAGTGTTCATGGTATAACCATATAAAAAGTCCCTAGTTGAAATTACTTGAACAAGGAAACATAGTTTCTTTTATCAAGGAATGACCTTTGATAAATTATTTATTTTAAATTCAATATACATATAAAAAACATCATGATTGGTTTCGATGGTTTTATTTTATAATAAATAAATTATTCAAACATCCAATCTAAATGATTTTAAACTGTATCAAAAAGTTTTTTTATAAATTTTATGATGTATAAAGTTGTAATATCCCATAATAAGTATTAGAACTATTAATTTATTCCCATAATTGTCTATATAATATTCATGAATATAAATTTTTTATATTATTGATCTTTATATTATTTAATTTAATGTATTTAAATAGCTTATTATAATTTTTATATACCTTGAATTTAATAGATACATTCTAGTTCTAATATCAGATTTCGTTTAATTATGCTATGACCATGATTTTTTATGTAGTCTTGTCATCCAAAATTGTAATTTAATATTATTTATACAAATATGGAAATAGAACTATATTGGATTTAAGGAAACCTGTGTATTGATCAATGTGTAATAGGAATTTAGGTTTATGGTTTCACTAGAATTGGTGATTAGTCTTTGATTTCAAAAGGTGGGGGTTGGATACATATGATAGAATACTAATTCATTAGGATATTTTGGTTTCTTATTATTTTAAAACATTACATAAATAGTTCCATTTAACTTATACGTGTGATTCATTTGGATGTGTGTAGATAAGCTTTCTTTTATTTTTTAAAAATGTTAATCTATCAATAGTTGTTTAAATTATTATACACTAATTTGTTTGGAAGATTCTAATTTAGTAGAATGTATAATTTTGAAACACTAATGAATCAAGATCATTTATACATAATGAGATTACAAGTGATGTAAATATATACATGGGATAAACCAAGATATTGTGAGACTTAGAAAGCAATTGAAAATAATATGTTTCCAAATCCATTAAAAGAAAGCACATATTAAGACCTTAATCATTTTTTAGTTAATCCTATGAGTGAGGAACCCATTGTTTATCTTATATAAGAAATGAAGGATGTGTCTAACCCTAAGTGTTATTTAAATATAGCCTATTATGATTTTTGGGATGTACATAGTTGGCTAAAAATATAATTTTGGTAACTAGAGGATTATAGTTAGGGAACATTTATATGAGAAATTTGTTTATAGAGTTTTTGAATAAACAATCCAAGTGTCATATATGATATCTTCAACATGATTATCTTCCGAAATAAAAATGTTTTAAGAGGAAAATTAATGGAGACGCTGAGATTAAGGGTAATTAGAAATAATTATGGGTAGTTGGTAAAAATTAGTAATAATTATTAAATAATTAGAAAATAAATAGTAATAAATATTAATAAATAGTAATAAATAGTAATATATGGTAATAAATAGAAAAAATAGTAATAAATTGTAGTAAAGAGTATTAAATAGTAATAATGAGTAATTATTAGCAAAAATTAGTAATAATTTTTAATAAACAGTTATAATTAGTAATAATTAGTAATAAATAGAAATAATTTGTAATAATTAGCAAAAAATAGTAATAAATAGTAAAAAAATAGTAAAAATGGTAATAAATAGTTACAATAAGCGGTAATTAGCACAAATTAATAATAATTAATAATAATTAGTAATGAATAGTAGTATTTATCAATAAATAGATGTATTTAGTAATAATTAGTAACAAATAGCAGTAATTATTAATAATTAGTGGTAATTAGTTATTATTAGTAATAATTAGGAATAATTAACAACAATTAAGAATAATTTGTAATAAATAGTGGTAAATTGTATTAAATAGACGTAATTAGTAATATTTAGTAGTAATAAGTATTAATTATTAGTAATTAAGAATAAATATTAATATATAATAATTAATAGTATTAATTACTAATAAAAATTAATAAATAGTAATAAATATTACCAAACTATTGTAATTAGTGGTAAATAGTTATAAATAGTGGTAAATAGTGTAATTATTGGTTATTTTTGATAGTTAGTGGTAATTAGTAAAAATTAGTGGTAATTAGTTATAATTAATAATAATTAGTAATTTTTAGAAATAATTAATAATAATACAATTAATTAGTAATAATTAGTAAAAATTATGAATAATTATTTATAAACAGTAATAAATAGTAATCAATTTTAATAAATAGAAATAAATAGTCATGAATAGTAATAAATAGTAATAATTTTTTGTAATTAAAAATAATTAATAAAAAATAGAAGAAATATGTAATACATAGCAGTATTTAGAAATAATTAGCTGTAATTAGTTAAAATTAGCAATAATTTTGAATAATTAGAAATAAATAGTGGTACAGAGTAATAAAAACTGTAAGTAGTAATAAACATCAGTAGAAAGTAATAAATAACAGGAAATATTATTAATTACTTGTAATTTGTAATAATTAGTTGTAATTAGCAATAAATAGTAATAAATTATAGTAATAAAGCGATAAATAATAAGAATTAGTAGTAAATGATGATAAATAGTGGAAAAACGTAAAAATTAGCGGTAATTAAGAATAAATTTAAGTAATTAGTAATACATAGAAGTAATTAGTAATATTTAGTGGCAATTAGTTGTATTTATTAATAAATAATAATAAATTGTAATAAATAGTAATAAATTGCAATAATTTGTAATAACTAGTAATAACTAGTAATAATTATTATTAATTAGTGGTAATTAGTAGTATTTATTAATAAATAATAATAAATTGTAATAAATAGTAATAAATTGCAATAATATATAATAACTACAAATAACTAGTAATAACTAGTAATAATTATTAATAATTAGTGGTAATTAGTGGTAACTAAAATTAATTAGTGGTAATTAGAATTAAATAGTTATAATAAGAAATAATTATGAATAATTAAAAATAATTATCAATAATTACCAATAATTAGAACTAATTACTAATAATTGTTAACAATTACTAATTATTAGCTATAATTAGCATTATTTATGAATAATTAATAATAATTATGAATACATATGAATAATTAATTTTTTTCCATGCCTTGGAACATGTTTTTGTAAATCAAAATATTTATGAAAATACTAATTATTTAATTTTTTATAGAGAAGTATAAATCATAGAATTAAACTACATTCATTATTAAATGATCATGCATGGATAAATCAATATAAGAATCCAAATAGTTCTTATATAGATCATGTATATATTGAAGGTGTTAAAAAATTGTTATCATTTGTATAATCAAAACGTAAATTAGATTTAGAGGGTAAAATTATGCGTCCATGTAAAAAATGTGTTCTGATAATGTTTGACACATTTGACAATGTTAGAGGTCCATCTTTGAATTTTTTTTTTAAATAGATTATGTTTTTTTGTCTCAACATGGTGAATATAGATCCACAGAAGATACTTATAATTTTGTTCCAGATCAATCACAGTTTCAAAATTTAGTACATGATGTGGAATGTCCATATTTTCAAAAAAATAGAACCTCATGATGATATTGATTTAAATTTTGATTTGGAATTATCTCAATTTTAGAATTTTTTGATGTCTGATGATGATTTCTTATATCTTTGTTCTAGGATAAGAAAATTTGAAGCAGTTTCCAAATTTATGTCTATTAAATAATATAACAAAATTTTAAATTTTTTTATATGATACTATATTAGGTTAAAAAACAATTAACTGATGAAAATGTGTTGACAAAAAAATTATATGAGAGAAAGTGGATTGTTCGTAATTTTGGGTCTTAGTTTTCAGATGATTCCGGCTTGTCCAAATGATTGTATTTTATATTGTGATCAAAATTATTCATCGGATTGTTTTTCTACATGTGGAAAATCGAGGAATAAAGAGGATCAAATAGGGAAGTCTAGATTTATTCCTATAAAATAGTTGATGGATTTCCTGCTTACAACCAGATTGAAATGTTTATTTATATCTCAAAACACATCCTCACTGATGATATGGCACAAAACCAATACTACCACCAGTAAAAGCATAAATCATCTCTCTAATAGTGATTCATGGAAATATTTTGATGCAGTTCATCCGTATTTTTCTTCAAAATCCTATATAGTTTGATTGATCCTTTCTACTGATATTTTTCCCCATTTGGTTCTTAGGTTAGTCAATATTCATGTTTCTCTATCTTTATTACCCTATATAATTTAACTCCATGGATGTTGATAAAAGTTTCATATATATTTTTGAACTTATTAATTTCCAGACATCTAAAAAATAATATGGAAGTTTATTTGATTCCATTTAATTATGAGGTAAATTTATTGTGGTGTAATGGTGTTGGTACATATGATGTTGTATTGAAAGAAAATTTCCTATGAAAAGTACATTGATTTGGGAAATTAGTGACTTCATAGTATATGGAATGTTATCTAGATAGAGTAAACATGGTCCAAAATCATATCCATACTATATGAGGGATCAAAAAGGGTTTATACTCATCAATGAAAGAAAACCCTATTTTTTTACAGTGATCGCAGATTCCTTCCAACCGATCATCCTTTTTGGAGGAACATATATCATTTCAGGAATGAAACAATTGAAAGATATTGATCTCAAAAAATTATCTCATATATAGAGTTGAAATTATTTTCCTCTTCATTACCTTCCATTTCATTTGGACCAACTATAAACCAATAAAAAATTGATGTCTTTGGGAAAGAACATAATTGGATAAAAAGAAGCATATTTTTGGATCATCCATTTTGGTATGATTTGTTGGTCTGTAACATATCATATTTCATGAATATTGAGATGAAATATATTGATAATATATTTTATATTGTTTTGGATACACTAGATAATTTTGAAGATAATTTAAAGTCATTATTAGATCTCGCATAAATATTTAGGAAACCAAAACATAATCTATTTGAAAATTACAGATCACAGAATTAAAGAATCTATAAGTACCTTCTATACTTGGAAAAGAAAATCAAATATTATTTTTCCCATGGATTGCAGATTTGAGTCATCCAGATGGTTTTATTTCCAATTTGGGACAATTTTACAGAAATCGTTATATTACCAGATAAAAAATTCATGACGCTCCTATTATAAATGAAATACATATAATAATTAAAATAAGAGTCTTGTTGAATTTTATTAGTTTTTATGTGCTAATAGACATATAATATTTTTTTCTGAGGCATTTTTGTAGTGAAAATAGGCTATGATGCACTAATTATACTGTAAACAGATATTTTTTTTAATATTATGCAAATTGCGGAAAATCTTCCCACCATGTTTTTTTTGACTCAATCGAACATTTGATTTTACATTCTCAACATGAATCATAATTTGGAGGTCTGACAAAATTTCCATGAATTTATCAATTTAATAGATTCATGCAGAAATTAAATAAAGAATAACGTATCAAATCATTAGATGAAGGATCAACTAGAGAAGCCTATTTTTGGATGAAATTTCATTTTTATCTTCTCATTATTATCAATATGAATATCCTTAAAAAACAACCTCATGGTTCATAATGAGTTAAATTTTGATGAGGAAATGAGAAATCAATTATCAATTTTTAATAATCCAAAACATGGATTTGATGGACTTCATGAACATTTAATATCGTATGATAAACATCACAGAACTCATACCTATAATCTAGTCAATTGTAAAGAAATAAAATCAATTTTACTATGGGTTATCCTAATAATTATTATATAATTTCTTAATAATAGAATAAAATAATTTTATTTTTAGGTAATATTATAATGATATCAATAAATAACATCCAAAAAATAAAATATTTTCTCTAAAATATTTTCCAAAAATTAATTTTTCCCACTAGTTTCGGAAATGGGTAACATAAATTATTTATGGCTTAACATAAAAAAATCAATTTATTACATGATATATCGATAATTTGTTACAAATTTTCATGTATCTCAACATGTAGATAAAATTAATAACTAATTGTGTTTATTATGTAACCCACCGTCAAAAATAGTTAAATCATATAATTTATATGTGGTGAATGTTTTCGATTTGACACTTGTGCATATGGGAAATAAAAAAAATGATAAATTGTTCTTTTTGTAGAGTATAGCATCATAGAGAGATTGATGTTTACTTTTATGTCACACTAGAACAAATTATGAAATTGTGTTATCGATGATAGAATTACATAACGATGTTTAAATGTTAGTGGTTGGATACTGAGAGAGCCTTGTATGTTCATAAAAGGCCTGGAATTGTTGATAATAAATATAAAATATTTCATTAAATGAACCATTTTTATTATCTAATCAATAACATATAATTTATTATGAAAATTACTATGCTACTTTAAAAGAGTTCGGTGAATAATAGAGCATGATAAAAATAAAATCTTTGGAAAATGAGATTTTTAAAATGTGAATGTGGTTCCACTTAAGTGGAAGGAATTAATATTTTTTGAAATACTAATCCAAATATATATTTTCCCTAAAGAGACACGAATATCGATGATGACACCCCACAGTAATCGAAAGAATTTGAAATGAAAATAGATGATGAAACTGAAACACATGTGGAAATTGATGATACTGAGGATGAATTTAAAGATAATGACACCATCAAATATGAAGATGAGGATAGTGATGACTATTGACATAGTTAAATACTAGTTATAAGTATATATAACAATACATATATATATATATATTTAATATTTATTTTCAATTGTTTTCTAACAATAATCATTTTATGTTTTTTATAGACTTAGATATGTTTCATGATTTGTAGGAGGATGATCTACATAATGACAAAGAGGATGTTTTATAATTTGACCATCAGACTACTGGTGGTTCAAAGATGACTCGGAGGGGTTGTGGTCTTTGAGATTGATGATTCATGACCCTATACCCGAGTGACATCCACATCAGGGCATTGATCCATTCATGAAGTCATTGGTTTACTTGTATATTTTAGTTAGTTTTCATTAATTATCATTAATTTATTAATATACTAATTATTAGATTCATTTTTGTTTTTTCCCATATTTTTTCTTCTTGTTATGGGATAGGGAAGTTCTATACTGAATAATTATTTTTTCTAGAGCATGGGTTACATGGGATTAGAATTCCATTGATGTCCAGTACTCTATGGTCAATCATTGGATAGTATTTAATTAAATAATAATTATATTGATATTTATTTAATTAATAATATTATATTATTACTTTTTTTATTTTTTATTATATCCCATCAATGATAGAATTCTAGACTTTTCTAAATGCATGAGAGGGTTTTATGAATGATCATTGTCATTAGTTTTTGCAAAATTATATATGGACACCAATGAGGACAAAAGGTGTCATAGAGTTTAATCATTCCAGCTACACCTATCGACCATGTTACATTTCATCTCATGATTTGAATTTAATTTTTTCACATAGGATAGTTGATCCTTTTTAGAGGACATCTTTAGTAGGTTGGCAGAACTCGGGGAGATAAGAGGTGAAAAATCGAGCTAGTAGTCGTACATTTAGTACGCATAGGGAATATATTTTATGTACCTTTTTTTACTAAATTATATTACATTAAATGTAAATCATTTATTTTATATTCATTTAGGGACATGAGAACCCTGATATTAATGAGTTAAACATTTATAGGAGGATATACATAGATCTTATTCTTATAGATATTAGAGGTGATCGCCAATGTCACATTATGGTTAGTATAATTTTTTTTATTTTTAAAGTTAATTATAAATAATATTTTATCTATTTAAATTTCAAATTGAAATATAAGGAGTCATATTAGACCATGATGTCTCAGAAACTGACTAAGAGTGGGGCTAATACCAATGATCACACTAATGTAGCATGATTTGATGAGGTAGCATGGATACAGGTGACCCAGTATGCCTTCGAGAAAGGCTAAGTTGTTGGTACTGACTCTCAATTGATGCCTGAGAGTAATTATGGTACTGATGTTACGGTGGAACCCAACTCTATAGTGTTGGATCTGAATCTACGGATTACACACAAGAGGGGGGGTGAATTGTGTCTTTTCAAAATTATTACAATCTCTTCAATTTAGACAAATTCTGTCCACTATGCTTTAGCACGATTAAATATGCAGCGGAAAAACTAAAAGCATGAACACACAGATGTATAGTGGTTCGGGGAACAGAAGGCCCCTAGTCCACTCCACCAACGCTCAAATCCACGAGCTTGGCGATTTTCACTATCTGGTCCTCGTTTCCACAGACCTGTCCACAACTGAGTACAGGCAGTTGACACCTTTACAAGTTTCAGGCAAACACAGCCTTCCTGGTTCAAACACGAACCCACACAGCTTAGAACGAGAAGCTGATCACTCAAAAATAAAAAAGGGTTTCGATAAAGAAAACACTTCTCCAGTTGTTCTTCACAATTGCAACAGAATGCAATTGACAGTAGATATATCGTCGTCTTCAGAAAATAAAGATCTGTAATCAAAACAGTTCTGAGTCGATCCAGTTGCAACAGATATTACAAGAAACTTCACAACTTCAGCAGCAGTAGATTCACAACAGATAGTCGATGTAGAACACGTGAATCTGCTATCAAGATCTTCTTTCGGTAATAAAGGTTTTACACTTCTTCTCGATCACCAGAAAAGAACGCCTTTACACAGTCTCTGTTTCTTGCTCGTTAAAAGATCAATCTGTATATTTCATACACTTTCCTGTTTATATATATATCCGAAGTTTCCAAGATAGAACATATATATTCAAATCTGAGAAAATCTTCCGCATAAATAGATCCATGAAAATCTCCTTTAGATTCGCGATATTAAATAAAAATAACAGAGCCGTTGTAACTCCCCTGAAGAATCGGCATAAAAAGATCCGTTTTAAATCAATCATTAATCCGTTGAAAATCGTCTTTGATTCCGTCAAAGTCGTACTTAAGAATCGGCTCGAAATCCGCTTAATAATCCGCCTGTTTGACCAATGCAAAAGGAAATATCGTCTGTCAAAAATATCCTGACGCCAAACGTAGGGTTGATGACGTGGCTCCAAACGTAGGGTTCACAAACGTAAGGTTCACAACGTAAGGTTCAGAACATAAGGTTGAACATACATACTTTCTCTTCAGCATTCAAACGTAGGGTTGATCATCCATACTTTGTCTTGCTTCAACTCTCCAAAGAACGTACGGTTGATTATAAAAGTAAGGTTGATGATCCATACTTTTGAGAAACAAACTCAACACTGAAAACTAACGTACGGTTTCTCTTCCATACTTGTCCAACAACAAAAACGTAAGGTTCCTTCCAAACGTAATGTTCGTCTTCCATACTTTTCAACAACGTAAGGTTCATTAACCATACGTTTCAAAATAACGTAAGGTTCCTTAACCATACGTTTCTTTTAACATAAAAAGAAAACTTTTCATCCATACGTTACGTTCATCAATGTAGGGTATGAACACTGATTCCAGTACGCGCTAAAACTGATCTCGCACTACAGTGATTCCAGAACGCGCTAAAATTGATCTCGCGCTACAGTGATTCCAGAACACGCTAAAATTGATATCGGAATAAAATAAAGTATGAAATCTCGTTATATGAAATAAATAAATAAAATAAATTCCTGAAAAATACTCAACGAAATAATTAGTAAATAATTAAGGGTATTTGTGAGCATCAAAATCATCATAAAGTGACAGAGTATTATTTAAAATAATCTCCCCCTAAAAAAACATTATTTTGAATTGTTTGAAAACAATACATTGCTCAACAATCTCCCCCTTTTTGATGATCACAAAACCCATAAAAATAATAGAACTAATTTAATTGCAATCTTCATTGAAAAATTAGTTTTATAAAATTTTAGAATTTTGAAAGGATTAAAACAATATTTAACTATAATAAAATTTCTCCCCCATAATAATAAATTTTCACCTAAAAATAGATAAAAGATAAATATCGTATATATCCAAATTCTCCCATATATCCAAATTTCTTCATAGGAAACAAATGAATTTAAATATTGTGTTTATCCAAATTCTCCCCCTTTTTGTGATATCAAAAAGAATGAAAAATTACGGATTTGAACACATTAAATATTGCACTGAATTATAAGTAAATGCTATAATTAACTGTGTATGAATAAGTGAATTTGTTATACTGGCTAACTCAATCATAAATCAATAAACAAAAAAAAAGAAATGAATTTTCATTCACAAGCTGTTATATATAAACGATTGTGATATACAGAGGAATCAAGGTTCATAGATAAGACAGGGAAAAAGGTTTCTATTTCCTTTGAATCGCGGTCTTTATCTCTGTAAACTGTTCCCTGAGCCTCTTCATCATCCCATCTCCTAACTTGATGATAAGATCTCTATTCTCTTGAGTCATATGAATATCTTCAATCAAATTAACTCTGAAAAACTCATGCATTCTTTCTTCTTTTTCAACAAAAAGAGCCAGTTTTTCTGATAACTGATTCAAAAGAATCCTAATCGGTTGCTCTCCAGATGTCAACTGATCCACTAAAAATTTCTGATTATCTAGAAAAACTGACAAAGGGGCACTATTACACTGAAGATCGTGTAATCTGTCACTCATATTGCTCAGTGCTCCAGTAATTGCTTGAAATCTCCGAATCAAATCAGGTGAGGAGCCTGATCCACTCACAACACTGTTTTCAACAAACTCAAATTTATTATCCATGTAAATATTCAACTCAGATAAATCATCTTTCTTTACCATCTCTGATTTTAACTGATCAACAGCATGCAGCATATCAGTCTTAAACAAATCTACTTCCTGTCTTGAAACAGTACATTCTTTCAGCTTCTGAAAATTCAACTGCTCTAAGTTCAGAAAATTTCTGAGACTAACATTCTCAGATTCTAACTGAGCGATACGCTTGTACAACTCAACAACTTCTTCTTTTCTCGAATCAGGGGCATCCTGTGCTCGATTCTCATGTCCAGAATTAGGTTGATGAAGCAGGGCAAGTGGTAAAGAATCTGCATCCGACTGTTCTTTGTCCTTGTCCTGACAAGGTTGATCCACTGAACTATCTTTTGAAGCCTGAAACTCTTCCACTGAAAAATCTTCTTGAAGTACCTCTGTATTAGCTTCAGAAGTATGTTCATCACGAACAGCAGTTTCTCTGACTTCTACTGATTGGTCAAGAACAATATTTTCATGTAAATCTTGAGGTCCGGCCACTTCTTCACCAGACACTGCCTCCATAAGTTGTTCTTGTTGAATTACTTTTTCAACAGCCACAGCAGCAGATTGAGGTTCTTCTTGAGTTTCTGTTTGAGCTGCTGGTTCCTCTATCGGTGCAGTCTGCTCCACAACAGTTTCTCTCACAAATGAATAAGATAACGGTTCAGAGGATTTCAAGGCAGGAGAGATAATTTCTTCATCAATTGACCTCTTCCTTTTAGATTGAAGTCCTTCTTGAATTCTCTCTTCCTCAACTTCCTCCATCTCAAAACAAATTCTCCTTGCCACTGTACTAACTCTTGATTCTGCTTGTCCCTCCTTGGACTTAGCCGGTTGAGCCTGAGCACTCTCCGAGTTTTCCTCAGCTCCAACAGGTAAGAGTTTTACTTTAATTGTGCTCCAGAAGTATCCTACTTTCCTCAAAGTTCCAGCATTAAAAACATTACTGTGGTGACATTTCACCCAGCATCTACCAATCTGATCATTCCTCTTTTAAACAAAAACAAAGAAATGAACCTTCCATAAGGGAAAAAGGTCATTCTTGCTTCACTCTGACAGCAGTAACTCAGATATCTTATCATAAACCGAGGAAAATTAAACTTAATATCACACATCAAAAGATACATTATGTACATGTCAGGGTATAGGATTTTCTCCATCTCAGCCATTATTGGTGCTAAACCAGTCTGAACAAATTTTACCAAAATTTTCTGATCAGGCTCCAAATCCTTAATAAACATCTTCTTTATCACTCTGGTTCCAAACAGAAAAGACATAATGTCTTCAGACTTATGTACAGATTCTCCAATATTCCGTAAATCGAAATGAAAAACTCCTTCATGAGGGTAGTTAAGAATTTGACTTATCTCTACAGATGATATTGAAAAGTCCTTTTCCTCTATTTGAGCCAATAAACTATCCTCCGTATCTCCAAGGCTAAACTGAACAGTTCTAAAGAAATGTCTCATTTCTACCTCATATAGAAACTCAGAATTTGCACTATTAAAAGCTTGCTCAATGCTTTGAAACGACAATGCTTGCTTCAACAGTAAATTAGTTTCAAACAGCCACTCTAAATCTATGACTTTACCTTGCAGTATTTTCCGACCTACTACCTTAGGTTTCTTTGCAGCACTGCTCTCGGCTTCATATGGACGCTTAGTCTTTGCCATTCCAACAACGATTTCTGAAGGTTCGTAAGTTTAGGGTTTGAAGATTCAGAAAATGGTTTTGGAGCAGATGTGCGGTTTTAGGTTGTCGAAAGGGTTTCCGAAAAAGGTGAAGCAGTTTAGAAGGTGAAACAGTTCTGACAGCCTTGATTCCCGTGTAATCACTAATCATTACTTTTATTTAAAACAAAATAAAATTACTTATAGCGGAAAACAGAAATTAAGTAGAATTCGAAAACAGAATAAGATTAAAAAAAACTATTTAAAATTAAATAAACCTAACTCCCCCTTAATAAATTCAAACATTGCCGTGGGAAGTGGTTTAGTAAAAATATCTACTAATTGATTTTCTATATTTACAAATTCTAAAAATATTTTCTTTTTAAATATATGATCTCTTAAAAAGTGATGTCTTATATCAATGTGCTTAGTTCTAGAATGACTAATAGGATTTTTTGAAATATTAATTGCACTAGTATTATCACATAAAATAGGTGTATTATTGAAATTTAATCCAAAGTCCATAAGAGTGTTTTTCATCCACAACACCTGTGCACAGCAACTACCTGCAGACACATATTCTGCCTCGGCTGTTGACAGGGAAACTGAGTGTTGTTTCTTACTAGACCATGATACTAAAGATTTCCCTAAAAAGTGACATGTTCCTGAAGTACTCTTCCTATCTAATCTACAGCTTCCAAAGTCAGCATCTGAATATGAAATTAAATTAAAATCAGAGGTTTTTGGATAAAGCAGAGATTGATAACTAGTACCTTTTAAATATCTAAAAATTCTTTTAACAGCAGTTAAATGGGATTCTTTGGGATTTGATTGAAATCGAGCACAAAGACATACTGAATACATTATATCTGGTCTACTAGCAGTAAGATATAACAAACTACCAATCATACCTCTATATAACTTATTGTCCATTGATTTTCCAGTTTCATCCAAATCAAGTTTTATATTAGTACACATAGGAGTTGTAAATGGCTTGCTGTTTTCAAGTCCAAATTTCTTAAGTAAATCAGTAATGTATTTGCATTGATTATAAACATTTCCAAAATCTTTTTGAAATATTTGAATACCCAAAAAGAAATTTAATTCTCCCATCATACTCATTTCAAATTCTTTTTGCATTAATTCTGAAAATTCATGACAAAAATTTTATTGGTTGATTCAAAAATTACATCATCAACATAAATTTGAACCAACAAAACATTATTTTTCACAGTTTTCTTAAAGAGTGTTGGATCTCCCAGTCCAACAGTAAAATCATTTTTCAAAAGAAAAGAACTTAGTCTTTCATTCCAAGCTCTAGGTGCTTGTTTAAGGCCATAAAGAGCTTTAGTAAGTTTGAAAACAGAATCTCGTTTTTGAGAATTTTCAAAACCAGGAGGTTGCTCAACATAAACTTCCTCCATTAAATAACCATTTAAAAAGGCAGATTTAACATCCATCTGAAATAATTTAAAATTCATATAAGATGCATAGGCTAAAAGGATTCTAATGGCTTCTAACCTAGCTACAGGTGCAAAGGTCTCATCATAATCTATTCCTTCTTCTTGATTATATACTTTAGCTACTAATCTTGCTTTATTTCTAGTTATTATCTCTTGATCATCCTGTTTATTCCTAAAGACCCATTTAGTTCCTATTACTGGATAATCATGTGGTCTTTCAACTAATTCCCAAACCTTATTTCTCTTGAACTGGTTCAATTCATCCTGTATTTCTATTACCCAGCTCTCATCATCTAAGGCTTCTTCTATGGTCTTAGGTTCTTGTTGGGATAGGAAAGCAGAGAATTCAACTATGTTTCCAAGGTTTCTTCTAGTTTGAATACCAGTCTCTAAGTCACCTATCACAGATTCTAAAGGGTGATTCTTTAAGGTTCTAGACTGTCTAGGCATTACATTCAAGGGTTCTTCAGTGTCATGTTCTTCTGAACTGGACTGAATATCTTTTATATCATTTTCAAAATCATTCTTTAAATTCTCAAGTCTCATGTTTTCATTAGAATCAGGTTCATCTATTTGTTCTATCCTTTTCTCAAAAGGATCAGATTCATCAAATTTCACATGAACTGATTCTTCAACAATCCTTGACTTTTTATTATAGACTCTATAAGCTTTGGAGGTTGCAGAATATCCTAAGAAAATACCTTTATCAGATTTTGGATCAAATTTACCAAGATTATCTTTGGTATTCAATATGTAAACCTTGCATCCAAAAACTTTAAAGTAATTTACTTTAGGTTTTCTGTTATTCCATAGTTTATAGGGTGTCTTTTTCAAAATAGGTCTTATTAAAATTCTATTCATTATATAAGAATCTGTATTAACAGCTTCTGCCCAGAAATATATAGGTAGGCTATATTCATTTAACATAGTTCTAGCCATTTCTTGAATAGTTCTATTTCTTCTTTCTACAATCCCATTCTGTTGAGGTGTTCTTGGAGCAGAGAATGTGTGTTTAATACCCATGTTTGAGAAAAAGGAATTAAATTCCTGGTTCTCAAATTCTCCACCATGATCACTTCTCAATGAGATTATATTAAAACCTTTTTCATTTTGAATAGATTTACAAAAACCTTCAAATAAACTAAAAGCTTCACTTTTAAATTTCAAAAAGAAAATCCAAGTAAATCTAGAATAATCATCAACTAATACATAAACATATAATTTACCAGCTAAACTTGCTAATCTTGAAGGTCCAAACAAATCCATATGGATAAGTTCTAGAGGTTTAGTTGTAGCAACTTTATTAACATATTTGAATGATGATTTGTGTTGCTTGCCAAGCTGACATGCATCACAGAATCTGTCATTTTCAAATTTGAGACTAGGCAAATCAGAACTAGATGTTTCTTAGATAATTTATGTAAAGCATATATATTGCAATGACCAAGTCTTCTATGCCAGATCCAGGATTCACTTATATTAGCAGTTAAGCAGTTTACTTGTTGTTTACACAAGGAATACAAGTCCAAATTATAAACATTATCAGTTCTGGGTGCTCTAAACTTAAACAGTTTATCTTTAGAAACAGTACAACTATTTTTAGTAAAATCAACAGTGTATCCATCTTCACAGAGTTGAGATATACTTATCAGATTGTGTTTTAACCCTTGTACATAAAGTACTTTGTTGATTGAGACTGTCTCTGGATCTCCAACTGTTCCAATACCAATAATATTTCCTTTGGCATTGTCACCAAAGGTGACAAGTCCTCCTTCCTTTCGAGTAAGAGAAGAGAAATTAGCTGAAGTTCCACTCATGTGTCTTGAGCAGCCACTGTCCATATACCATATTTCTTTCTTTCTTTGGTGACCTGCTACCTACAAAGACATTCAAACAAATTGCTTTGGTACCCATATTTTGTTGGGTCCCGAAGTGTTAGCAAGCAGTGATCTGGGTATCCAGATTTGCTTTGTTTTCTTAAAATTGATTGAATCATATAGATCATTGGAAATATAAGCTTTCTTAATTCCACATATTTGAGGTTGTCTTAGAAAACAGTTTTTAGCTATATGACCTTTTGTTCCACAGAAGTTACAAATAACCTGTTTAGTGCTAGGAACAAAATAATTTTTATATAACTTAGGTTTTTCTCCTTTACTTCCAATTCCAAACCTTTCCTTTTTAATTACAGTTTTTCCAAGTATCTCATTTAAGGTGTTTTCTCCTTTTGTAAAAACTAATGTAGCCTTTTTATAAGATTCTACTTCATCCTGTAAAGTTTTTATTTTTGATTCAAAATTAATTTTATTTGAGTCAGCAGAGTTGTATTTGTCAATTAATTCCTTATGTTGTTTTAGAAAAGTATTTCTCTCATCTGAAATAGCTTTATGCAAGTTCATTATAGATTTATATTTTTTAAATAATGAGTCATACCTTTCTTCAAGCATATTGCAGTAAGCTGCAAGTTTTTTATTTGAGAAGCTTGTTTCAGAGTTTGATTCATTATTTGAGTCAGAGGAGTAGTATGAGTGTACCTCATCAGTTTCAGCCATGAAACACATATTTGCTTTTAAATTGGCTTCCTCCTTCTCTGAGCTTGATTTAGAAGAATCACTTGAGTCTTCAGAAACACTCCAAGTAGCTTTCATAGCTTTCTTGTCTTTCTGCTCATAATCATCTATTTTGAAGAATTTCTTCTTCTTTGTATCTTTCAATTTTGGGCAATCCGGTCTTATATGTCCCATCTTTTTGCATTCATAACATCTCACTTCCTTGCTATCCTTCTTGAAGGATTTCTTGAAGTCTTTCTTCTTACTGTAGAACTTTCTGAATTTTCTGGCTAGCTGAGCCAGTTCTTCATCCGAATTTGAAGAATCAGAGCTTTCTGATTTAGCACTTACTTCTCTGTTCTTCATCTTTCTATCCTTTTGTTGAGAAGTCACTTTCAAAGCAGTATTTTGCCTTTTTATGTAGACTTTATGCTCATTTACCTCATCTTGCATTTCAGCCTCGTACATCATCAATGTACCAATCAGCTCTCTCATAGTTAGATCTTTAACAGAAGTTGATTGTCTGATTGCTGCAGAGATTCCATTCCATTGAGTAGGAAGTACTCTCAGTACCTTTAACGCTTGATCAGCCTGCTTTATTGGTTCTCCTAGAGCTGTTATATTATTGACAATTTCTTTCAATCTTCCATTCATCTGAGTGATGCTCTCTCCTTCAATCATTCTGAAAGTATCGAATTTTAATTTAGCAGTTCTATATCTCATCTGTCTTACATTATCTGTTCCTTCATATGCAACAGCTATTGTTTGCCACATTTCATATGCAGTCGGGCATTGAGATACTCTGTTAAATTCATCCGGTCCTAAACCACAGATGATTGCATTCATAGCTTTTGAATTCATGTCATACTCAGCCTCTGTAGCAGCACTCCATGTATCGGGATTTTCAGGAATTTCATAGGGAGTCAGAATCTTTGAATAGACTCTGTAACCAAGATTTTTCAGATAAATAAATATACGTGATTTCCAGCAGCCATAATTATCTCCATTAAAGTAAGGTGCTCTGACCATTGACACTCCCTCTCTCGTATCAGCCATGATACACTATGTATAATCTTTAAATACTTCTAGCTTGATAAGACTTTAAAAAATAAGAAGCTCCTCCTCTGATACCAATTGTTGGATCTGAATCTACGGATTACACACAAGAGGGGGGGTGAATTGTGTCTTTTCAAAATTATTACAATCTCTTCAATTTAGACAAATTCTGTCCACTATGCTTTAGCACGATTAAATATGCAGCGGAAAAAGTAAAAGCATGAACACACGGATGTATAGTGGTTCGGGGAACAGAAGGCCCCTAGTCCACTCCACCAACGCTCAAATCCACGAGCTTGGCGATTTTCACTATCTGGTCCTCGTTTCCACAGACCTGTCCACAACTGAGTACAGGCAGTTGACACCTTTACAAGTTTCAGGAAAACACAGCCTTCCTGGTTCAAACACGAACCCACACAGCTTAGAACGAGATGCTGATCACTCAAAAATAAAAAAGGGTTTCGATAAAGAAAACACTTCTCCAGTTGTTCTTCACAATTGCAACAGAATGCAATTGACAGTAGATAGATCGTCGTCTTCAGAAAATAAAGATCTGTAATCAAAACAGTTCTGAGTCGATCCAGTTGCAACAGATATTACAAGAAACTTCACAACTTCAGCAGCAATAGATTCACAACAGATAGTCGATGTAGAACACGTGAATCTGCTATCAAGATCTTCCTTCGGTAATAAAGGTTTTACACTTCTTCTCGATCACCAGAAAAGAACGCCTTTACACAGTCTCTGTTTCTTGCTCGTTAAAAGATCAATATGTATATTTCATACACTTTCCTGTGTATATATATCTGAAGTTTCCAAGATAGAACATATATATTCAAATCTGAGAAAATCTTCCGCATAAATAGATCCATGAAAATCTCCTTTAGATTCGCGATATTAAATAAAAATAACAGAGCCGTTGTAACTCCCCTGAAGAATCGGCATAAAAATCTCCGTTTTAAATCAATCATTAATCCGTTGAAAATCGTCTTTGATTCCGTCAAAGTCGTAGTTAAGAATCGGCTCGAAATCCGCTTAATAATCCGCCTGTTTGACCAATGCAAAAGGAAATATCGTCTGTCAAAAATATCCCGACGCCAAACGTAGGGTTGATGACGTGGCTCCAAACGTAGGGTTCACAAACGTAAGGTTCACAACGTAAGGTTCAGAACATAAGGTTGAACATACATACATTCTCTTCAGCATTCAAACATAGGGTTGATCATCCATAATTTGTCTTGCTTCAACTCTCCAAAGAACGTACGGTTGATTATAAAAGTAAGGTTGATGATCCATACTTTTGAGAAACAAACTCAACACTGAAAACTAACGTACAGTTTCTCTTCCATACTTGTCCAACAACAAAAACATAAGGTTCCTTCCAAACGTAATGTTCGTCTTCCATACTTTTCAACAACGTAAGGTTCATTAACCATACGTTTCAAAATAACGTAAGGTTCCTTAACCATACGTTTCTTTTAACATAAAAAGAAAACTTTTCATCCATACGTTACGTTCATCAATGTAGGGTATGAACAGTGATTCCAGTACACGCTAAAACTGATCTCGCACTACAGTGATTCCAGAACGCGCTAAAATTGATCTCGCGCTACAGTGATTCCAGAACACGCTAAAATTGATCTCGGAATAAAATAAAGTATGAAATCTCGTTATATGAAATAAATAAATAAAATAAATTCCTGCAAAATACTCAACTAAATAATTAGTAAATAATTAAGGGTATTTGTGAGCATCAAAATCATCATAAAGAGACAGAGTATTATTTAAAATAATCTCCCCCTTAAAAAAAACATTATTTTGAATTGTTTGAAAACAATACATTTCTCAACATATAGGAGCTCATGGAGATCCATCATCATCTACAACATAGTATTACAAGAATCTAAGAAGTTAGGGTGAGCTTATAGAGAGTCTGTATACGGAACACGAAGAGCTCCATCAACATTAGTATTAGCTTTAGGAGGAGACATGTTGATGGTAGTTGCAGCACCATGAGCATACAATGGATCACATGCAATGCCTGACTCCTTATTTATGGATGAAGTTCCCTCCACCATCTCCTCTTGCTTCTTCATAAGACTCTCTCCCTCAATTATGTAGTTACTTTTTATGATAATATATTTGAATGTAATTTTTTTGTAATATTATTTATTTACATTTTTATAAATTGGGTTTTTATATTATTGTGAAGATTGTGGTTTTTATTATTTTATTAGTTATTTAACTTTAATATATTTTAATACATTATTATTTATTGAATGTTTTTAATTTTTTTATTATTTATTATCCACTTACTATTTTAATAAAATTATTATTATTATATTATTAATATCATATTATTATTATTATTATATTACTATTATTTATATTATTAATATTAATATTAATATTATTTTATTAATATTATTTTAGTAATATTAATTTGTTATTTTTATGATTATTAATGTTATTTTATTATTATCAATAATATAATTTTATTAAATTTTATTATTTGAAATTTTATTTTTATTTTTTATGTCATTTTCAATATCTAGATCTTCACATTTAAAATAACTATTTGCAATAATCCTATAACAATATGGTTTTTTAATAAACTCAGAGAAAATATTGGAAATATCATTTTTTTCAATGAGACCTTTGTGACGGGACGTCGTCGTAATGGCCTTTTTCGATGGGGTCCCATTATAAATTCCCCACCAAAAATAACTCAAATTCTTGTATTCAGTGTAGTTTCCACATGGACTTCCATCCTTGGATCGGTGTTTGGAGTTTCATTTGTCTAGATATGAAGCTTTGTTTGGGCACTGGAGAAAAAGATTAAAATGTTTCATGTTTGGATTTTTGGATAGGGACTCCAATATTGGTGCAGGGGGTGACATATCCATTCACCAGGACACTAATAACTTTCTTGTCAACATAGTACATATAGACACTAGTTACAGGGAAACAAAATTTTCATGCATCATAAATAAATGGGTTGTGGTTTTCGTGTCCTTCTTATGTCAGCTCACTAGATATACTCATTAACTATGGTATGTATTATCTATTATAATATGTTTCCACAATGAAATCTTTTGAGGTTTCCGAAGTAGAGTTAATAGTATGAAATGATGAGTGGTGAGGCCTCCGGGAATGAGGCTCATCATGGGGATTTATTTCGTCAGGATGCATAGAAGATGTTTAATTCTTTTAATGACTAGTTTATTAACCCAACATTAGTGGTTTTGGTGGATATAAAATCGCAGAATAATTCATGGTTTTATCTTTCGGTGTAGTATGATGATGCACATTTTTTGATAACAAATCATAATATTGTGATGTAGGGATCCTATGGGATATATGTTCAACCAATCCAACTGATAATGGACATACACTGAATGTCTCATCATTGGAGGCATCATCATTCATAGAGTTATTGGGGATAGATCAGTTTACCAAAGAATGATATTCTATATTCCTGTGATGGGTATGAACATATCACATGAAAATTTAATACCAATTATGCTATAGTTGGATAGGGGGTCAATGAACTGGCTATGTAGAGATAGTAGTTAGATCAAGGAGGCTCGATGGGAGGCATATGTGATGGATGATCTGGGGGAGCAATAGGATGTAACAGACCTTTGGTTTGATTATACCACCATCGTCTATAGGTGTACCACTCCAGGTATAGGAAGCTAGTGGTTAGAATATTGTATATCTATGGTGTTGGAGTTCTTTACCCAGAGGCTCTAGGAGATCATCTAGGTAAAATCTGTGTTTCTTCTACTTTTTTTATTAGTACTATTAGAAAAAGTTAGGGCCCCCAATTTTCCTCTATGATTTGATTATATTCTAAGAAGATGTGGGGAATTAGTAGAGACATATGTTAGTGATGTTTATTGGTACTTTAGAAATGGAGGGAAGATGAAAAATTCTCCAACTGAGATGTTATCGTGAGATACAATCCAAATGATGTGTGGTTGAGTCAGTGCCACCAATAGAGGACAGTGTCAAGGTGTTGTGGACATTCTCCTCTATCATGTGAATTTGATGTTGTTTCTTGTTCGACGATGTTATAAAAATACCTATTTGTGCTAAATATTTTTGAAGGGGAAGTAATGAATTCCAAGTAGTAGGATCTTGCTGATAAATCACGTATGGTTTGAGGTATGATGTGGGTTCTCACTATCGTAGTGGAAATGTTTACATGGAGTCATCAGCTACTTACCTCTGAGCTTATCCCTTGTTTGATTTGTTTTTATACTAGATAATCGTTTTTATCAACCCTTAAGGAAATTTCTCAAACAAATATGACCAATGATCACCCTTTTATTTTTTAATTATGTAACCTCACTCTATGAGGAGTGTGTTCCACTTTAGGAATTTCTTCAATGTAGTGGAGCGAACCTACAATGATTTCTTTTTTATAGAAACATTACATATCATCCATGATTTTCTACTTTCTACAAGTTATTGTGGTGTTGTTTTAGCCTGATGGAATATATTTTTCCTCCTTTTATACGGTGTGATCCCTAAAAAGTTCAAGATAAAATCATGTGTAGGAGGTTATGATAAATTTATTATATATTTTCTAGTGATACCTTAGGAGTAGTGGATTTAATGAGATTTAATATTTCTAGCATGGTGGTGAAGTGAAATAATGGCATTCCTATAGATTTTTCATGTTTATATCTAAACTAAAAATTTAGATTCAAGAAGGAATTTAACTAAGTATCTCCCCTGTTTTTTGTGTCAGCACAACAGATGTCACCCACTAAGGTATGTAAAAGGAAAATTCAATTGAGAGTTTGTAGAAAAAATGGTTTTAAAAGATCTAGTGTGTTCATATAAAGAGCCTATGGCTGTTTTCTAATGATTTTAAGTACTGATTAATGTTGGGTGTGAATTAGTGTCACTTGAGATAGGTGATGTGAGAAGAGAATCCACTCATGAGAATCATTGATTTCATCGATTAGTGGTTTTGGTGAAGTGGTTCTCAGAGCTAGTTCTCAGGATGGGTTATCAATATCTCTAGGTTCAAGAGGTGGATTTACCAAGTGTGGCTTCATTGATCTGCAATATTTTTTTCCAGTTCATTGTGACACTCATTAATATATTGAACGCCTCACCTGAGTTGACAAGACATATGATCCATATCCTTAATCCTTATTGGGTCATTTAATAGTAGTCTTTTATGGTGGTACAATTTTTTCCATGGAATTGTAGATGGAACATGAAATAAATCAAATGTCAATGAATGTTATAGATTTAAAAGGAGTACATTTCACATAAGTTTAGATGAGGACAACCTAAAAACATTTCGGGTCCTTTGTGGACTGATGATTATAGCCTTTGGAGTTCAACAAAAAGATCATATACTCTGAGATATCTCACCATGTTAAGGATCCCGAAGGTTTGGAAAGGATAGTATAATAGGGAAAATGATTTTAGGCCCTTTTTTCCTACAGTTGTGTCGTGTTAGCGAGTGGGTACACCGCATAATCTCACAAGCACGATATTTTTGGATTATTGTGTTCTCTAGATCCACATTTGAGGAAATATGTGAATGACTCGTTTTATGATATCAATATGGCTAACCTGAACAATGAGATTGGAGATTATTTCTTCAAGGTGTTAGTGGAGTTAAGAATGGTCAATGAAATACCCTTCAAGGGGAAGTGTATCCCTTGGTTGTGTATATTTTGGGATCATGCGAAACCATCAGGAGAGATCATGGGTGAATGAAATCATGTTGATTTATCATTATCTTTACCTTTTGTCTTAGATTGTGTTTTTCAGGGATGAAAATAATTGAATAAGGGAATAGTATAAAGACAATTTTTTCTATCTGTAAGAGATTTGAATATTCATAAGAATACATTCACATCCATGCACTGAGTTGGTGTATGATTCCTAGGACCGATGGGCCCAAAATTAATTCTATAATAATATTAAATATATTTTATATCACAAACATGTATTTTTTCAGAAATAATGGAACATATCCTAAATGGAATCTCTGATAATAAATCAGAGATAATGTTTGAATAAAAAATGTGGGGTTTTCCCTTGGAATGACCCAATGTTGGCTAGTGCTAGACATCCGATTAAGGCATCCGTTGGGAGGTATGATTAATAGAAATAAATAAAGAGTTTCTTTATTTATCGTATTAAATATTTAACTAAAAATTATCTATAAATAAAATTTTCATATGGTTTTACAAGTGTTATTATCATAACCAATGACATATCTTAAAGAATAAGGATATAATTCTTCATTGGTGGATCAATATCCAAGAACAATAGATAATCAAATCATGTATAATAGTGAGATAAACGATGAAAATATTGGAATCATCACCTTAAACCTCGGTTGATAAATTCTTCACCAACGATTGATCTATAATCAAAGTAGGGCTCTTCAATTTTGTTTTTTTCCAACTTATTAAATGTTTGATTTTTGATTTATATATTCTTTTATTAATCAATCATTATCCCCCTTTCACTGGATCTCATTGAATAATTTGAATTGTCTAAATCAATTATTGATTTATTTAGGTCATGATATCACCGAAGATTCATCACTTGTTGATAATTTGAAAGGATTACATCAAACTATGATGATTATAACCTTCTTGTTATGTTCATTTATCCATCCTTTCATGGTGTTCATTATCAATAATTGATTGAATGATGATTCGATAATATCCGATAATATAGGTTATTGTGCATTCATTCATTGTCATAATATATCATGGTCATGTGTTTGGATTTGGATTTTTGAGATGCAAATGAGGCATGCCGATTACAATGATAACCATAATTTGGATCGATTATTGGTGTTTTTCAAGCCTTATTGGTAATATTTACTTATAGGTGATGTGATTTATTTTTCTAAGCATGAGTGGCTAGAATTCGGAAACTGATGACAATAACATTCAGTGTCGGTGAAAACAGTACAGTTTCCAAAACTGATGATGTGGAGTGTGAGTTACTATTATTTTTAATTATAATATCACGTGATATTTTATAATAATATTATAAACAAAAATATGTTATGTGTGATGAATAATTAAAAATTTAATAATAAATATGTTGGTGAAAAATACCTCATGATACCATTTCATTATTTTTAGATTGATTGTGTTTGTTGAAAAAGAATGTTTCCATGTTGAATTGTCGAGTTCTAGAGATGTGGTTGAAAATCTGTTTTGAAAAAGAACCATGACAAAGGAACATATGATCTAGAGGCGGTACAAAAGAAAAGATACACGGTGACATTGTTTTCTAGTGTTTTCCTAATTATTGGGGTCTAAAATTCGTTGTTTGGTGAGCATCATGAAAATAGGATTCCTTGAAGATCTCATCAAAATAAGGAAAATTCATGAATTTCGCGAAGATAGGCTTCATGGTTTGGATTTCATGAAGAACACAAAAATGATGGCGATGATTTATTGTGATTACGTCAAGATTTACGAACGGAAGAGTTGAAGAGAATTATGGTGGCAAAAAGAATTGGGAGTGGAGGTTTGCAGTGAAGGAGCGAAGGAAATGATAGGATTCTCCACAATTACGATGAGTTCCGCAATCTGAAAATTTCCATGGGGCTTCGTGATTTTGAGTGAATTTCTGAAGAAACTTTTGAGCTTCATCATTTGAGATGATGTGGCTTTGACTTCACATGGAAAGTTCGAGGGTTGGTGGAATCAATTATAAATAGACCCCAAACCCCTCGAGTGAAGTAGAGAGAATTTTTAGAGAAAATATTTTTCTCTCAGTTGTTGAAGGTAGTTCGCAAAGGCTATGTGCTTCATGAAAGAAGATCTTCGCAGTGACTAATATAGCTCCTCGAATGTTGCGAGCTCCATGTTGGCTCAGTGATCTTCCTATGGAAAGTCACTCTGCGATGACTTGAGCTTCACGAAAGTGCTTCGTTAGAGTGCTTCATGAAAAGGTAGGAGCTTCGCGAAGGCATGTTTGAGATTCGCAAAATTGGGAGCCTCCTAAAGTAGGGTACATTGTGAAGGTATTTCAAAAGGAATTTCCCAGTGTTTAGGGAAAAAGATTATTCATCAGTGGATGAAATTTTTATATTAATAGAGCATCTATATATAGTGAATGATTCATTAATTAGTGGTAATGAAGAGACCTACAGGTCTATAAACTACGAGTGGATCCCTTCCAAGTTTAGTGAGCAATGGAAGAGGAAGAAGGTAATTCTTTCTACCAGCATGAGCCATTGAGAGAGAAATAGGGAGTGACCCTTGGGAAAGCAGTGAGCTGACCCAAAACATTGTAAAGGAAATGAGCCTAGACATAGAAGTGATCTAGCCCAAACATTATTGGCAGTGATATTTAGTTGATTTGGTACAACAGTACATAGCCTTGTATTCTCCTTAGATGTAACCCAGTGTGGGTGAACCAAGTAAAAATCTCTATGTCATCTGGCTTTCTTACCATCATTGCATTTAAAGCATCATCATTAAATAAAGAAGTAAATAAGTAGTCATAATAAACATAAAAGTGAAAAAGTGATCCTTATAATAAATAGGTCAAGATCCAGTGGTGTAAGATAAATTTAAAAACGAATATCCAAACTCTGATTCACCCCCCTCTCAAGGTATATAGGCCCCTATTGGTCCAAACAAATAATAATGTATTAAACAGGTTGTCATGCACTGTGGTGAAGGAGTCTCGTCCGACCATCCACTAGAAGGTGGTCGGGTTTGGTCTTCCTCAGTGGCTCCAGCTTGGTGGTAAGGCCCCAGGTCTTCTGCGGCAGTTTACATGCTTGGGTTCTGACAATGGGTAGTATGGTTGAGTCCCTGGTCTAAGACGGGATCCTGGTCCTCAGGAATATAGGAATTTATCCCCATCTTGATTTGGGCTCTGGCATAGTGATCGAGCTCCCGGTCCGCAGTGGTGGATGGTCCTAATCTGATCTTCCACGTCAATGTTGATATCTTCAACATCGCACTCTAGTAGGGTGAGTGCTCTGGGAGGATTGTTGTGGATCATGTGTGCAGTTTTTATGATGGAGAGGAGATATGAATTTTATTGTATCTGGGAAGCTAGTTTTCTTGTTTTTTATTTTCTGAATGGCCTATGGGTTCTATGCCTCAATGTGATGTCTGTTGAGGAACTTTGACAATCTAAAAGGTTTTTCTTCAAATGAGGATATAGATGGTCGTCTTCTCAGCACAAGACATTTTGGATTCAAATGATTGAAATGGTATGGCGTCGCCATCGGTACCGTGCTAGTGAAGTTTTTCACGAGACTGCTTGCTGATCAACTATGCTTGGTAGAGGCATAACTTAATGATGTTGATGTTGGGAAGATGCTCTTAAGCACAGTATTTTTCTGAGTTCCAACCCCTTGGTTCTCAAATTATGTTAATGTATTGATGTATATAATGTCTTGGTCCCCCCCCATTACCCTAAAATTGGGGCTCATCTAAAATAAATAAGAATTTCAACTTTCAGGCCATTCAGTCAAAATATTATTATCACTATTTATGAACTCCTTGTTTCCATTATTACTTATTTATATGATGTTTTATTGATGAGACATCGACAACATTATGACCTTGAAATTGAGATTTTCAATTCAAGTCCAATGTTACATATTTAATTTGGGATCATAGATAGGGTCGATTAGGTTACCAATATTATTATTATCATTATTTTTATTATTATTATGAAATAAAGTACACAATGTACATTCATCACATGGTTTCATAATGATTAATCTTTTGTGACATTGTAACCTAGATATCGAGGTAGAAATTTTGAGACTAATGTTGTGTACCTTTTTCAAACTCCTGGTTTGGTCCCATGAAGTGACATATGTATGTGTTGCGATGAGATGTTTTTTTCAGCTTATGTCCAATTTAGTTAAGTGAATAGACTAACCCAAGTATTTTAGTATTAGGATGACAATAATATGGCTCGTTTGGCCATACATATATGTCTGAGACAAAATATTCATGTCCTTATGTTTTATCCCAATAGACCAATGAAAAGACTTCTGCACTCACTAGGATTTTGGAAATACTCATATTTTGGATCGTATATATCCAATCCTATGTGTTTTATTCATATATTTTAATTGTGGCTTCCATAATATGTTTTTAGATAAGACACGAGATGTTCAAAGCATGAAACTTCCTTATATGATGATTGATGATGAAAATGATTGGGTATGATCATCATAGATATTCCAAATATAGTGGTGACACTCACATATAGCACTAGGGTGCGGCTCATCCATCCATGGATATGGTAATCCCTTGTCACACCAAGCTGTAGGTCCTTTATAAACATTGTTCATATATAGAGTTTGAAATACCTTATTTCACCAGGGTGGGGGTTTTCTATCCATGGATATGGTACATCACTATAACATCATTGCACAGTTCCTCCATATTCTTTTCTCGTTTATAGATATGATAAATTCCCATCATTCAAGGGAATATGTCTTATTTATTTTGGAGATTACACCCCCATCATGTTGTGGAGCATTGTGGGCGAGATCCATTCTTCCCGAGTTAGTTTCCTTAGTTCACATCAATAGATCCATCAGTGACATGATGCAAGTATCCTTTCAAGAGTCCCATGGTGATCCTCATATCCTTTCCCCTAAGGTATGGGCATGGCATGGCCAAAAATTACACAAGAATTAATTTCCTATCTATGTGGATGTATTTAAAATGGTATGGTTCCCCCAAGAAGTTAAATTCATTGAACCACTATCTGTATACCACTATCCTTGTTTACTTAAGGTTTTCCCTAGATAGGGTTCAAAATTGGAATCACCAACAGTTACATGGTTATTGATCCCCTATCTATGATAATGAATCCAATAAGTTCTGATGTAGCCCAAAGATCCCTCTCCCTTCCATTTTCTTAGTGATACCCAATAAAGGATATCTCTTGGTTGAGGTCCATCATGGATGGTATGGCTCATGTTGTGAGATCTACTGAATGACCAGTACCTTGAAACCTCATAGTGGATCCATGACTTAGACCTGTTGAGACCTTTTTTGATTTGGATCCAGTTATGAGTATATATGGGATATCATTGGCTATTATTATGTCTCATATCTTTCTGAAATGCATGCATGGGATTAGCTAATTACTCATGATTCTTTAGGATTTTTAATATATAGGTTCCATACTTGTTATTGTTATACTCACTCTTGCATGGGTTTTTACCACACATGTCGTATCTTATGTAGCTGAGAATATTTTTGATGGAGTAGATGGAGGAATAGAAAAAGGTTGATGTTTGTTTGGGCTAGAAAGGCCGATTTATATAATGGTGTTGTTTTTGATTAAAATCTCCTCATTCTTAGTAGGAAATACATTATTTTCTAGTTTTGGGTGGACTTGTTCATTGACTCTATCTTACACGTTCCAATACTCTATGTCATACTCTAATATGGGATCGATGTTATGATTTAATTTATTGTATAATATTTTTTTTATTATCAGCATTTTATGGTCTTATAAATGTGTTCATGTGTTTTTAAATTAATAAAAGGCCTTATATTTTTGATATTCCTTATTTATTCTTGTCTCCAACCCCTGGACTATAAATGTGGGATTGGGGTCGTTGCATATTGACTTTCCACCAGCTAGGTGGGATATGATGGGTTGGGTCATGAAACATTCATCCTCAATATCCTATACAATCTGAGACAATGATTAAGAACATGGTAGATATGATTATTTCTTGTTCAATGGATGATAAGTTTTATTTGGGATCATAATTTTTCCTTGGTTGAGTTTTCTTAAAATAATAGTTTATATTCTAGTATACAATAGAAACATTTGAGGAATAATATGGAAAGAAGTGTCTGATGAATAATTTTGGGGATGAATTAAGAGAAAGTAAGTGGATGTGACACGAGTTGGTAAAGTAAATTACTATGAATGTACAGTTGATTTAGCAACATATGAGGAAGTATCATAGTATGTTGTAAAGTTATGCAGACAATTGGATGAAATATATTTCTTTTGATTTTCATGGTCATGTTTTTATTAAAGTATATCCTTGGATAAGTGTTATTTATTTTGGTGAGAAGGAAAATATAATTTTGTGGTTTGATCAAGCATATGAAATACTTGTGAATTTTCATCAAGTTTACTACTGGGTGGACTTTAGTTTGAGTTTTTCAAGGTATGAAACATTTTTCATGTCATTGAATTAATGAAATGTATTTGATTCATCTCAGGTTTTGTGCTCTGAATTAGTTAAGTTAGAAGAGAAACTTTCTTATAATGAAAATCCTATTTAGATTCCTGCAAAAATATACTACGTGTTTCGAAATTAAGAGATTAACCAGGTTAGTGTTTTATCGAAAAACTATATCATTGAAAAGACAACATGGGAGTCCAAAAATGACATGAAGGAAAGATATCCCCACTTGTTTAATACAGTAATAAAATTGTTAGGAAAAAATTTAGAAAATGGGGAGGAATGTAACAAAACAGGTAATGATTGACTAAATGATTTAAAGGATTATTAATTTTAATTATAAATTTATATTCATTATAAAATTATTAAGTATTTTATAAATAAAAAAGGATATATATTTAAATAAATTTTTTATTATAAATTTTATTCGCATGTCTAAATTCAAAACATGAGAATTATAATTTAAAAAAATAAATACAATTATTGACATTATAATATATAAATTTTTTTGGGAAAATTTCTTTTGGTTTTTTAGAAAATATCAATTTTTTAGTGAATAGTGAAAATACCAATTCTTATAGAAATGCCACATATTTTCAAGAAAATATTCTATTTAAAAGTAAAATTTTATTATTATTATTATTTAAATTAATATAAGCAATTTTTTTAATTATTAATCCACTTAAATTATTTTTATTCAACATTATACTATATTTTATAAAATGGTTGTTTTTGGGTTAAAACTTTTGATTAATTTTGGAAACTTTTTTATAGTGAATAATGGTTCTAATTTTTATTTAAATAAAACAATACATAATAATGAATTAATTAAATTAAATTTATATATTAAATATATATAAATATTATATTTATTTTAAATAATTATTATTACTGGTCATAGAGTTAGTATAAAATCTCCTTTTCCTTGAAAAATACACTCTTAGAAGACCTGTTTTTTACATCCCATCTGCGATTTTAATTTTAAATTAAAATATTCCACTTAAGTGAATTGAATTATGTAAAATATGTTTCATATTTTTAATTATAATAATTTATATTATCTAAAAAGGTCCAAATAATTTTTTAACACAATGAATAGGGAAACAGTAAAAATCTTTTATCGCCGTGAAGGTTAAATCATATTTATTAGTGGCTTAAACTAACATATAAGGGTTACAATGATGTAAAAATTGTATAATTTTTTAATGAACATATTTTAACCTTATAATGTATAAGGATATATAATTTTTAATTTTTGAGCATTTTGATATGTAAAATCAATGGATATAATTTTTCATTATAAAAATTACAAGTGCACCACTCACATAACTTTTAAAAGTCCACCCCCACTCCTCTCCTTCTAGACCAGAAATTCCATTTTTATCCTCAAATAAAAACCTTAATATCTTAATTAATTCCATACCAATTACTTATATCCCTTATATTTATTATATATATACACTATGATTGATTTTGGTTCTTACCTAAGGATGTTTTTTGTGGAAGAGACATCGTGCTTAATTAAGCATCGTTATTTTATTTCTTCTTCCAACACCTTCAAATATTATTAAATTATTTTAATATAAAAAATACCACATATAGTTATATTTTATTTTGTTAATTATACAACATAAATCCATCTACACCTCCAACAAACGTGATACATAATTATTATTCACGTGTACTGCGAACTGTCGCATCACAAAATGATGTTATTCATTTTACATCATCATATCTCACAAATTGATATAATGAGGTATTTAAATTATATATATATATATATATATAATATTTCTAAAATTTTTATAATTATGGAATTATTATATCACATTTAACTTATAAATTTCCATTCCTTGAGGGATATGATAATTTCACTCATGTGAACATCAAACTACTAGCTCACGAAGCGATGTGATTATTTTTTATCTAACACTTTAAATGGAAGGTAGAAATTAAATATTTAATGAATACATGTGAAATAAATAATATAATTATTATAGTCATGAAATATATATCATATTGAAGGATAATATATTAATTTATTTCTTACATGGAAAAATGATAATGTTGTTCTTGTGTACGTCTCGACTGTCACCTCCACAAAGTAATATGATTATTTTTTATCCCCACAACACATTGATAATATATATAAGTATATATAAAGAATTATTTTATTATTTATTATATTATTTTCAATAATTATAGATAAATCATTTATTAACTTATTTTTATAATGAACTCTGATAAAAAAAAATTTTCTCATGTGTACGTATGACATACCATTTCCATGATTGTATCATAGCTCATTTATCAGAAAAACCATTACATGATTTGATTTAAAATTATCCATTTTATATAAAAATAATAAATATTTTATTATTATCATTCTGGATATGTTAAAATAATTCCGTCATTGACCATACTCAACCAACTATCGTCATTTTTGACATAAAAGCTAAATAGAGTAAAAACATTCAATGTAAATTTAATTAAATACATAATTGTGCATGGAGTCGTAATACAGGAAATAAAAGTAATATGAAACATAAAAAGGTTTTTCATGAAGTTAAATAATTAACATAAGTTTATTTTTTACGAAGATATTGACACACATGACAAGGTAGACTCAAGGTGAGGGACTTCATCTCAATTTCCTTTCATTGTGGAATATTTTTATGTCATGCACCTATATTATAATATAAGGTGTATATAAATAAAATTTTAAATATTATTTTCCTAATTTATCTATTATCATAATATTTAGTGTTTTTTATTGTTATTCTATCTTGGGTATTATGATTCAAATGATTAAAATATGATAAGAGATGTTTTTAAATAAATTATCTTTCAACGATTTCCTTCAAACTCTCTTTTCCTTCCGTATCCATGTTTTTTAAACTATTTTATTAATGAAACTATTTGACATGAGATTGTTATAAAACAACATTTTTTTATTAATTTCAATTCTTAAAAAAATGATTCTTTGTATTAAATATTTTACTTTCTTTACAAATGACAAAATGAATGTTATTTTTATATATACTTTGACAATGAATTTTAACACCATAAAAGCCATTATTTTATGATTGGATTCCATTAATATATTTCATATTTTATCTAAAGAAAAAAACTCACTCTTTTTTATTATTATATTATTATTGATATTATAATTTTAAAAGAAAATGTTATTTTGGATATAAAAATGAGGTTTTCAAATAAAATGGAATTTTGATATCCGGATGTGATTTTCATATGAGTAAAAAAGTTTTTTTTCAAATGTTTTATGATAAAAAAGTGAAAGAATACAATTTTTTATTCATGATATTGTTCATTATCATTATATTAGAAATGAGAAATCCTGTTATAACTTATATGATGGATGTGATTGATTATTGTTGGGTGAGCACAATAAAACTTATATGATGGGTTCCCAAAATAGTGTCGAGTGTGTCTAACATATCATATATCATGGGTGCACCCAGATATCATTACAATTAATTGGGTAAAATTTTTTAGCTTAAAGGGAATGAAATAGGTAGTTACTAGTGATTTTGTACAATGTATTTAACTATGATCTAGTCAATTAAAACACAATTTAAAAGAGGGGTGTGAATATAAAACTCATAGTTTCCAAATGGGTTTTATTTTCTTATTATGGGGTTTAATGATTTCATTGAGAAAAAATTATTTGTGGCATCATGTGAAAATTATTTATTGAACCACACTTAATGAACTTTGTGATAAATGTTATTATTTTATGGGTTTCCATTATTTTTATTATAGTAACAAACCACTTCATTTTTATCTACCATACTGATATTTTCTTGCTCATTCTACACTTAAAAAATATTATAGAATTTATGGATGGGTAAATGAAAGAAATAGGATATTTTTAATGACATTATAAAATTTCAGGAATTTAAATCATTTATTATATAAAAATATAATATTATGGAAAAACTGAATACTAAAAATAAGTGACCAAATTTTATATTATATTTTTTCAATATATGATTCACGACCTAATTTTTGAAAACTATAAACAAGAAATGCTCATAAAATGTAATGAAATAAATTAAATACTAAAAAATGAATATATTTTTTATTTATAAGGTTGTATCCTTACAAAAAATGTGTGATGTTAATTATTTAGTAATTTAATGACCAAATATCTCTAATGGGTTATGTGTTATAATAATTTTTGATGACTTCTATGGGATGGGATCCGATTATATGATTATATTAATTTAATTTATAGATTCTATAAGAAGGATATAATCCCTAACATTAATGGTATGGTTATATATGAAACCTAATCCAAATACCACTTCTATTAATGACTATTCATTCATATACAATAGTTAATGTATTGATACACCATTAATTAATGGTAGTCTTGTCATTATAAACAAGGTTCTAATGTTGAAATAATCACCACAATGGATTGAGTCTTTTGGATATTTATAGGTATCCAAATCAAGCATACTTCATGAAATTAAAAAAATGAAAATCTTAATGATAAGGTTACCTAGTTTTTATTTTCTTTATTTTATTCATTTTGATTCAGTTGATGACAGATCATAAATAACATAGGTTTTCTTTTACAACCAAGATCATTCAATAGTCAATAAAATCCTATCAATAGTATTATATAAACTTTCAAAAATTAATCAACATGTTTTTCTCATAGTATAGTGAATAAAAATCATATCTTAATATGTTGGGACCATAATGTAACATTTTATATGATGTAATTATTATATTTTTAAGTCCTAAGAATTAATCTCATATACAATAATGTAAAATATTATGGTAAACAATGGATTTATACTACATTGAAACATTTCATATTTCATATTATACACTATAATTGAATCCTTGGTTTTAAAAAGAAACATTATGTCGGGTAGTATGATTAACATACGGGATATCATCAAATAATACTATAGAATAATGATATGGCCAATTGTAAGCTATGATATTAATGATTGATTTCAACTAATAATCCAATTATCAATCATAAAATATAATATAACCTGATTTTTTTTAAAAAAAATAAACATTTTTATTGATTCTATTATAGTTTATTTTGTTTATAATAGATATGTATAAGGAATAAGAAAAATAGAATCCATTCATACCTAAAATTAATATAAAATGATCAAATTTATTGATCATATTTAGAAAATAAGTTAAATATTCATTTAGCAATTTATTTCTTTAGAGTATTCATTTTTATAAACTGTTTATAAAATATAAATATTGTGTATTAGTTATCTTATGTGATAAACTAATTATTATTAATTTTCGAGTCATGCATTACATGATATTTACAAGAATATAAGATTTAATTTTCATCTGTCCCAACCTCATTTTGTACATAAATATATTATCTTGAACATAGTTATTTAATATAGTTTATATATATTATGTTTTAGATTAATTATGAATTTAATTATATGTTTTGTAATGAATCTATATTTAGAGGGACTATTGATTGGACATACCACTGGTCTGGAGGCTTATTAATTGTTCTCAAAATTTAGGGTTTGGCTGTCAATGAATATTGTCTTAATCCTAAAGATATTGGGACTGTAACATAATTATAAATAGTTTGAAGAATATTTTATACACTTTATGAAAGAGATGGAATTGTATATGTGAAAATATGTTTTGTTTGTTATTTTTAGGTTATTAAAACAACCTATGTGTTGGGTAAAGAGTTACACATTAATATGATGTGGCCATATTGATTTGGTGGAATGAAAAATGATTTAAAAAATAAATCATCAAAAGCATGAATATATAATGTAATAAAACAAAAGATAACATAGATTTGATATGATTCAATAGTCATAAATTTATTATGCATGCGATGTATATTAAATTTGGGATACTTTAAATGAAAACCCCAAGATAAGAAGTGTGAGGTTCCATAAAAAACAATCAAGGACTCATTCATTAATCCATGTAATTTTATGCTAATGGAGGGTTCCCATGGATTATCTTATATAAGTTATGGTGGACATGTAAATTATTAATATTAATATAACCAAATATTTCTATTATTATTGGGTGACACTTAGTTAGGAAACACTATATGTGGGGATACTAGAGGAATAAATATGAGTTTAGGTACATATAAAGTATTTTCAGAAAGGGGTTTCCACTCAATTATCCATGAATAATATGTGAAAATATTTTAATGCGATCATAACTATTTTTTTGAGATGAACACTAATGTGTACTCAAATATTATCTAAATATAGATCTTGGTTCATTAAATGGGCATGATGTTTATGGCCATGTTAATTAGTGGGAGAAATATCATTAAAATATCTATGAAAAATATATAAAACATAATAATTTCTAATATTTATTTATTCAATATAGATTATATCTTACATATGGTTATTATTTTTTAGTTCTCTTATGATTATGATATATAAATAAATTATAAATTTATATTTAAGGTTAAATTGTGTTTTCAAAGAGAATCATTCCAAGCATCTGCATGCTAATGTTATATAAATTAATTTATCTATCATTTAATCATGGGTATCAGATATTGTGTTTTCATTGAAATTTTATATTGAAAAAAGTATTATTATATATATAAAGGAATTGAAAAATGGTAAATCATATCTATGTGTTGAAATGGAGAAATATTTACTTCATTAGAATTTGATAATTATGGTATAATATTTTCTATTGGATTATTTATATAATAAGTGAACTATTATTATGTTTCAATTATGAACCTAAATTTTATATCTATATATTGTATAGAAAAGAATGGATTTTCATTCATTATTAAATACAAGAGTTTATTTATATATATAATGTTTTATGACATATAAATATGGTAACTGGCATATACATTCTAAATTAAAATATTATTATACCAATAATTCATAATAATAAACATAGGGTTGTATCTAATCATACCTAAATTAATCATTATCAAATGGAAATATAAATGGTAGACACATACATATGACCCAAATATATTCTTTACTGAAACCATATATTTACAAAATTAGATTTTTATTTGAAAAAATGAAAGAATGATACTTTAATGGAAAAGGATAGTGTGATAGTTGACTATTAGGTCTTATCAATAGTGATGTGTAAGGTCAAATGAGTACTTAATAATTTTTTGGGTTTATGTAATTCATTAATTTTAACGATTAATTTAGTCTATATGGTTATTTATTTCTAATTAGATAAATGTATGAAACTTTTTAAATGACAAATGTGTTTGAAAACAATGTACACCATCATCTTGGTAAAAATTATTATGGTTCATTATTTTTATCATTGTGGGGAATAATTGAACATGTAATTCATTGATCATCTTAGATATTGAATAATTTTTCAATAACTCACACCCCTTGAAAAAACAGTGTAATGGTGTTTCTTGAAGGAGTAATCATACCTTATGGAATGGTTCGACTAGTGATGAGTTCATGTGGCATTCCAATTACATTTTGGGGTTATTATCTAGAAACTATTTTCTTATTATAATTATATTCTATATAAAATATTCACAATTAAAAAAATGTGATTTTGACTAGTAAGCATCAAAATATGTATTTTATGAGGATTTGGGGCTATAAATAACTCATATGAAATTTGGATTCTAATTAAATTAGAACCAAGTCAGATAAATTATTATTATATGGTTATTACTTGGAAGATATTGAATAATATTTCAATAATAAAACTATTAAATTAGTTCTTATTTCATAATATGAAATATTTATTATGAATTAAAAGATTTATTGTGCGGTCATTGGTAGAAAAGACTAAACATTAATTGTTCAATACCAACAAACATGATTAGTTCCTCAGATGGATGTTGAACTTGTTCGATAATGATTTGTGGAAGGAGAACTAATTTAGGGTAAACAATAACCTCTATGTCATGGTATTTTTCACAATCAGACTTATAGATATAGAAATATTATTAGAAATGTAGATAATTTAATGTTCATGGGTGAACACCCTAGTACCATCCTATAGTCCATTGAGTGTTTAAATTTAGAGAGATGACAAAAAATGGAATAAAAAATGGAATCAATATACATTAATAAAGTTTTTAACATAGTAAATGAATATAAGAGTGTGATATTTATAAGGTGAAAGTGAGTTTTACACAATAAACATATCCTGGATGGAATAATGTCTACCTATAATGTACACATTGTAACAAAATTTTACAAAACAATTCTTGGTATAGCTTTTCATATACTATGAGGATAAGGTCTATTATTATATTTCATTATATAATTAATCATTTTTACTATGTGATATTTTAAATATATATAAAAATTATTTCCTTAATGTGAATTTATTTAAATAAATGTATATGATAATAAATGATAGTTTTTATGTGAAAAATCAGTATTCTAAGGGTTTTAGGTTGCAGCGGTCCATTTATGGATTTAATAAAGATTTGATAAGAATAAATATTTGGTATGATGGTTAATTAATATATTATTGTTTCATGAGAAATTTAAATTATACTTGTACATTAAAGAGGATAAATTTGAGTGTATTTTTATTTATAACATTGTACATAGATGGAAATTTCCTTGTCATAAATGATTTCCAAACATTAGAGACATTAAATATGTGGTTGGGAATGAACGTTTGAAAGTAATAAGTGAATAATCCTACAAAATATGTGTTAATATCTATATATGTTGATCTAAGAGTCTTTTAGGATTGAGTTAAAACACATATATTATTAAATTACAAATCAGTTTATCATGGAACACTCAAACAGGGGTAATCAATAATGATTCAATGATTGTATCATAATAATATTAATGATACTTCAAATGAGTAAAAAGGATGGAAATAATTCCTTCTCAATATGCCATAAGATCTATCATGTTAGCCTTAATTTTTTACTTAAACCAATGAATATTATAATATAAGAATATTAAGGATATACCAGTCAAATATGGAGAGAATCATTATATTATAGTTAAAAATATCCTCAATTAAATTATTTAAACTATGGTTATATTCTTGGTCTTTGGAAGAGAGGATAATCTCTTTGAAAAGTGTTAAAATTACGATTTTTTTTACTAAAACAAACATTACGTGAGTTTAAATTATATTACCATGTTGTTTTTAATGGTATTAGATGTTTGATATAAGAATTTAAAATAATCCACCAAAGAGGAATCAAAATCAGGGGAAGGGTAAATCACTACATCGGATGTTTTGAAGGGAGTGGTTTAGATCCACAAGTTCATTTTAGAACATGGGGATGTTTCTATCATCAATGAAGAAATCAATATTTACTATGAAATCAATGGATATATTTTTCCAGAAAAGAACCATTGTCTCACCAAAGGACACATAATTTTCAATTACCATCTCATTAGAGAGGTCGTTGAGTGGGTATATGTAATGATATGTTGGGTGGAAATAAGTGGAAATACATTAGATCAAATGATTAAACCATTACCATAACTAAATCATCAGGGTAACATTGACTCTCATTATACTAGATACCAAAGATATTATATGTAACGATTTTATAATGTATAATTATTTTATAATGGATTATATATCTACTTATCATTTATCATGAACGTTGAAATTTATTTTACATGAATTGTGGGATGATAATATCACCTCAAATTGTGAATTTGTGTTATCCGTAAATTTTGATCATCATGGACTATTATTTTTTGCGATGATATGTTATTATTATCATAAATAGTCAACTAATAAAATAATATTTTTGGACTTATTATTGGGATTGAAACACCATATAATTTATATTGGAATGTTGTTGAGTCATTAAAAATATAATGGTGAAAACGCACTACAAATCCCCATCACTAAAAGATAGTGAGATTCATAACATATGATCCTTTATTCAATGATATTTATCTTACACGATCCATATGAATTATCTAATAAAGGGATGATTCGGTATGTTTTACATAGTTTCATCTCTTGAATATAAACCAATATCATATTTTTTTTCTCATATAATGAGCTAATATATCTAGTACCTTGAATGATATACATTGTAAAAATGTATAACCATGCTTAGTTGAGTGAAATGTGTTGTTCGTAACTACATTGATGTGGGATAATTTATTTTTTCACTACTATGTGAATGGAATGTGATGTATTCATTAACATTATCAGTCGTTTTTGAATAATCATAAATGGATGATATGGACTATACTAGTTTGACCAATTCTTTATATAGTGGTCACTCCATGTCACATAAAAAGTTATTATATCGGTATAAATTTAATTTATATTACACATATTGTGGAATACATGTTTATATATAGATATTAGTATGTTTGATTGAGATCACACTATATCCCTTTAATGAATGAGTATAACTAATTCATCGATTAAACCTACTCTATTCTTACTTTTATAAAATCAATATTCTATATTTTATTCAATCATACAATGTCTCAAAACATCCAAAAGTTATTATGAAGTATATGTATTATATTTTCAATAAATATTTTGTTAAAAAATGAATAGAGTTTGGGAAACAGTATCAAAAAATGTTTAGGAAGGATTCATATATATTTGCGAATTTTATCATAAATATCATCTTGGATTTAAGTTTAAGTGGTAGATTTATGGATGATAACTAAAATAAGGGATATCATATTCGATTATATCCCTTGGATTATAAACTATGATATATATGCGATGCGTACAAGAAATTTTAAAATGACTATAATTCATCGTATTGTAAAAAACCCACAATTACATTATTTATCAATAGGAATATACATTCTTACATTTCAAGTGTCATTTAGGTTTCTATTTTCAGATAATTAATAAAACCATTATATATAAAAATTGGAATCATACTCATAGTGTATATTTCTTAAACAAAAATAGGTTTTTATGGGTACACTCTAGTTTCAATTATGACACATTTTGTTCCTTCAAGAAGTGTCACCACTTACCTTGTTAAAATTCGTATACATATTTTGGCCCTATAAAAAACATCTAAAACAAAGTATAAAAAATACTCATTAAGAGATATAAAAAATAAAAGAAAATTATTAATCACTTTTGAAAACATGAAGACATTAATTTTAAAATAAAAATTTCACCTTTAAAAACCCATAAAAATTCCTTTAGATCAAAAAATCATTTCATTTAATGTTTAAATAAAAACATTTCTATAAATCCCAAATTGAAAATTATAAAAATTTAATAATATTATCCAGATGAACTAAATTCATTATCATACATAATAGAATAACCTAACTAGATAATTCTATAATTATTTTTAGAGGGACTTTTAGAAAGCTAACTTTATTACATTATGTAGAAGTAACTTAATAGTTAACTCCATCCACCTAAAATGGGAAATTTAATTGTTAAAATAGATCAATTAATAGGATAAAATTAATTATTACCTCCACACACTTCTTAGGTGAAACTCATTTGGTATCATTATCCACATTGTAAGTGAAAATTAATAGTTTACTCCATTAACATTACTAGATGCATTAGAAGTCTACATTAGGCCCAATCATCATTAGGAACTATATATAGCAAACTAATAATCATATATAATTATAAATTTCTATACTAGAAACAAAAAATTTGTAACCATGATCATTTTTCATACAAAACACATCAAAACATCATTGGAAACCATATGAAAATCCCTTAATTTTTTATAAAAATATATTATGTTTTTTTATATTAAAAATATTTAAAAAATCCCCCCAAAGTAATTGAAATTTAATTTATCAAGTATATACATGAAAATATAAAGACATAACATCATAAATAATAATGTACATGATATAAAAAAGATCCATTGATTCAAGACATCGTCGAAATAATATTCTATACATATATTTGTAAATAAAGTCAAAAATGACTCCTATAGAAATTGTTAAAATGATTTTTTTAAAAAAATTATAATATATTTGAAATTAAAATTGAAAATATTTTATGTATAAATAATGAAATTATTAAACAATATGAATTAACATGGACATGTAATCGAAAGAGTTTAAAACATTTATAATAATGTTTTATAAACAAACCCCTTACCACCTAAGTATCTTTTGAATCAAAAGAAAATTGAAGAATAGAAATAGAAATGGATTTTTAAAACAGTTTTATTTCTTTAAATGAATTATATAAGACATCCATATATAATTTTATATTACATACAAAATTAATAATGTGGTGAAAATGTTATGAACTTCAATGAAAATAAATAGAGAAGATAAATCCCTTATATTGTTCCCAGAATTCACACATACATATTTTAATTGGTTGAATAATAAAATATTCCTAATTATATACATAATTAAAAACTATTTGAAATTTTATTACTATAACATTATTCAATTTATTTCATTTATTAGAATGCTTTATTTAGTTACATATACAGATAAATTTACATTAGTCATTTTTTAGGTCATTCCATTCACAATATCTGAAAGTAAGTTTGGTTCATTGAATATTATTCTTTAGGTCATGGTTAAATTATATATAGAATATTTTTCTTATTACTTATAAAATCAATATACATTAGATTCATCTACATAATGGTGGACAAGAAAAATGAATCACATCATTTCATGGAAATGATAGTTTGTACGTACAAGTTAATGAAATTTTCATTTTTCTAATGGATGAAATTGAATTAAATTAGATAATGATTGGCCAGTAAAGAATAATAAATATATTATACAAATCATATTAATTCATTAAATCCATCCTTATGACCATCTGTTATTTGCATAAATTAAAAATGAATCACATCTCTTCATGGCAGTGGTAGTCCACATGTATGCACAAATGCGGATACCATTATTTAAGGAATAAAAGGGTAAAAAGGTCAATAATATATATTAGTTTTAGAATCATAATAATATCATAAATATAAAATATATACATTAATTCGGTTTTTATAATGATCCATTTCTGGTAGTGTTGAAAACAAAACCCATTTCTCTATAGAGGGTGCAATGACATTAGATTTTAGATCATTTAAATTGATACTATAATTACTTTATTGTGTTATATAACACACAAAAAATATAAATATTCCCTAAATAAATATATATAAATATATGTGTGTGACATTTATATATATATATATATTCCATTTTGTATTGCATGAATTTTTTTTATTTTTATTCCATTAACGGTGTAATATATTATGCAATTTGTGATTGTAGAAAAATGGAAACTGTTATCATTTTATGTTTCTACATTATATGATATCAATCATTAATTTATTCAATAAGATAAGATAACTATAGGAGTAACTTTCATGTATATATATATATATATATTCATGAACTGGAAAAGGGTATTAAATAATTTGTTATAAAACACGAGTTAATGAAAATACCACCAAAGAGTGTTCTTTAGTTCGATATAAACCCAACAACCATATGACAGAATTATATATTAATATCCAACTAGGGACTTATATGAATAAGAATATCTATTTAATCATCATACATTTCATTATAGGTGCTATAATACTATGGATATAATATGGATCACATCTGAACGTCATATGATTTAGTTACAACTAATGTATACACTATGAAGTTCGGATACATTTTTTTAAAAAATTTGATGATCTCTATCAAAATAAAATGATGTATTTAGAATATGATTAAGTGGTTCTATAATGTATTGTATTATATATTTATGATACTTTTAATTTCAATTTTATTATAGGTTTCTAATTATCTTGCAAGGAGATCCTCAGAAAATGGATTTTCACTCACTTTCATTTGCTCTGATAAATTTTATTACACATTTAAAACCTAATAGTGGTATCAGAGGGATCCATGTTTAATTTTATTAAGTCATTTATGGAAATTGTGAATATTGGAAAAAAAATTAAATTGTACATTTTTTAAATTAGATTTCATAAAAAGGGTTTACCCTTACATAGATTGGCCATGCAATGGTTACAAAAAGAGTACCATTATGCGACTATTTTGTGTAAGTGTAAATAAAGCCCTACCCAAATAATTTTTATTAATATAAGGGTATCCAGATTATATGCATATGCTAATGGTCATGTAAAGTTAACTAATGGAATTCCTTTCCATGAAGGGGTCCATGTAAGTGTAAACATGGTTTTCAAAGGCTATGAAAATGTAATGTTATAGATTGTGTAATGGTTATTAAATGTCAACGTTATGAATAAATGGATTCAAATGTGTGTATATGGGTGAATGAGTTTTGTGTATCGGCCCATCCATTTTACCTTTTCGTAGAATAAGGAAATGTTTTGATACCTTTACATAGAAGGTCTACAAAAAGGTAACCACCCCTCCATGTAAGGGTAGCCTTAGCATTACATTTATTCAATGGATAAAACTTTTAGGCTACCTTTATATAGAATATTTTCCGAAAGGTGACCAATTGAGTTACCTACACACAATGGTTCATGAAGAACCATATAAACATAATCTTCTTTAACTTTACAAAAGGAATTCCAAATGGACTATGTAAGGTTAATCAGAATTGTTTTAATTATTTTTCATTTTTTAAAATTTAAAATTATATATATGAATTATAATTTTTTTACAAATAATTAGAAAATTAATTTTAGGATATTTTATTTTATAAAACTTATAGTTTTTTTAAATTATAATATTTTTATAATACATTAAATAAATATTTATGAATCAATTTATTCTTAAATATTAAATATTAATATTTAAAATACAATTTTTCAAATTTTATTTAAATTATATATATATAGAAATCAAAGTGTTTATTTAGATATCTTATGAAATAATTTATAAAGGGTTATAAATTTTGAAATAAGGCCAAAATATAAAATTTATATATATAAATTATGATTTGTCCACAATGAGTTATTTTTAACTACTAAAAATAATTGGGGATTTATTTGGATATTATTTATTCCACATTAAAATTATTTTTGATGATTAATATGATCAAGGATTAAATAATGATTATTTATAAGATATTAAAAAATATATAAAATATTCTCCAAATACAAATTGGATTAAAATTGTTTATAATAGATATAATAGTATATAATTTGAATTTTAGTTTTTTATAATGATGAATACGAAATATTTAATATTGTAATGTATATAACTACTTATATTAATAATAATGGATTGTCCAAAATATTATATAGGAAATTATAAAAATATTTATAGTTATATTTTATTTATATTTTATTCATAAATACTTATTTCAGGTCTAAATATCTCATTCATTCATTTATTTAATTAGATATTCTATACTATATTAATGTCAAGTAAATATTTTATAAAATGTGAATATTTCTTATGATTTAATATAAAACATTTAAATTCATATAGGATATATAATTTCATTACATTTTAATATTTTTACTAAAATGAATTTATCCTTTCATATTATTTGACATTAGTTTGTAACTAAATTTAAAGACTTGAATTTTGTTGTAAAAAATATATTTTTTCATTTTAGGTTTAAGGGTACTGATGAATTTGTTTATCCCTTGATTAATGTAACACCTGGTAGAGGGACTTGGGTTAAGACTACATACCTATCTAGAGGATTATTTTATGTATATCTCGGTGAATGGAATTTGATATCTTTCACTCCTGGATTACTATTGTAGATAAATATTTATCCTCAAATGATGTTTTCAGGTACCTAATGTATATTATACATTTGGATAATTACGAATGTGTTTTAAATCTATTTTTGGTTGAGTAATACAAGCCTATGGGTTGTGTAAAGAGTTACACATCAATATGGTTTTAACATATTGATTAGGTAGATGGAATAATATTCAAAAATAAATTACTATAATAATGAGTAAATAAATGGAATAAAATGATATCAGATAATCATATTAAAATCATTTTAAAATAAAGTGTTTGAAATTCCTTCCAAATAATCAATTTTCAAGACCTTTATCATCCAACTATGTAGTTTTGTGTAAAGTCTGGGTTGGCCTGGATTATCTTGTGTATGGAAAAAGGTTATAAGTAAATAATTATGGTCTTGTTGAGAAGTTTTTTATAAATCTCGGTTCCCATATATTTTCCTTGGTTATGTTGTTTGTCGTGTCTGACTTGTGTAAAATTTATTTTGGAAGACCTACTAGTTAGGATACTAGAGTAATATAGTTATGATTATATATGTTCTGGATTGGATAAAGGGTTTTATAATCATCTATCCAATAATCATATATGATATGATTAAGATGATTCCCAACCAAATTAATTAAGTGATGAGTTGAATTTCTTAGTAGAATCATTGTTTAATTAATTATGGATATTTGATCACTAATGAATATGATGTGTTTTTATAGGATACGTAATTTTAGTGGGAGACCATTAAATAAATTTACATTTTAAATATTTACTAATATATCATAATCATATGATAAAATCATCGGTTATAGATAATATCATCATAATCAACATAAATCTAGGCAATGTTTTTAATAATTAAAAGGATAATCTAAATGTAATTTTCTATGACAACTAGTAAATTAAGAAAAGGACTTACAGAAAATTTTAGTGTAAAAATAGTTCCATCCAAGTAACAAAGTGTTCATGTTGTTCAACATGTGAATATAGATACTAATATAAGAATATTTTGATTCACTTAATGTTTCAAAGTCATTAGATGAAAAAATTACCAAAATAATCTTAGTCTCTAAAAATGTACTTAATATGATTGGGTACATTAATGATTTATTTCCCATATACACTATATGAAAAAGTATGTCAAATAATATTATGTTTTATATAATATATTTATGATTCAATGAGACAAAAATATTAAATAAAACATAATTGGCAAAAAAATCAATTATATCATCTTAAAAAATTGACAATATCAACTATTTGATTTAAAAGTTCTTTAAATATACAATAGGTCAGAAGGAGACAAAAATTGATGTTTTTATCAGGACATATTAATTCATAAAAATGTATAAAAGCAATTTCTACATTAAACACTTGGATCTTAAATCTCTTATTAACTTGTACTAAATTGTTTATTATCTAAATTTTTCTCTTGGGAAGAGCATGAAAGATATTTGTATTTAATAAAATGAGATGATGTTTTTTTGATAAAAATAGTTATGATTTGTTAAATTTTATACAATGATTTATTTGAGATAAAAATAACATGTTATGGTTAGGTAATTAGTAATATTATCATATATGAAAATGTTCTCACAATATAATTTAATTCATGAAATCTTTATCTAACATTTATAATGTGTTTCGAATGGATGAATTGGGCATATGATGTTTGGATTCAGGTACTATATGGATAGTATAAGTAGGTAAATGTTGAAATCGGAATAAGAAGAGTTGGTTAAAAAGTTCAATAATGTTTCTTCAAGAATACAATCACGGTTATTGAACCTAGGGTTGTTAGGAAGGAAGAGTAAAAATTCAATATTATTATATTATCTAATATATATCCAAAAGATCTTTTAAAACTCCATTAAATAATCATGTTAGGTATAGAAGTTATAGAAATTAATTGTTTGGTTTTGGAATGTTTATGATACAAATAGTATACTTAGAAAAGGGGTTAAAATATAATGTAGTTTATAATTCAAGGAGTAATTGATTGATATTATTGTTTATATTAATAATTTATTGTAAATAGTTACAATATTAGGGATTTTAATATACAAGAAATTATCAAGATCATATGAATCTATGTAAAATATGAATATATTCATCTCATTTCAATTATGTGATAAGTTGAGATGATTGACTACAAATATTTTTTGTGAACAAAAATTTGATGATAATTATATACACATGGTTTTTTATTCATAAACATCCATAATGTCTTTTGGGAATAAAATATGCATAAAATTGTTTTATCCATGATAAAATGTTTATCTGAGAATTTGTAAAAATATGTGGAAATATTTTCCTAGAACCCATAGGTGGTATATTTTAACAATGTTTTCCTTTTTAAATATATTATTTTATTCTAAAAAACATTAAATACCATATATGATATGGAAATAATAGTAAAATTGTTAAATATTATTACTAAAAGGAAATAGATGTTATTTATTATCTCAAAAAGGTCTGTGTATCTTAAAATGTTATTATGAAAATAATATATCATCTTAGAGGCCAGTGTGGGTATGTTTGGAGTTAAATAAGTTTATGTTTGACAAATAAAACATGATACTAGTATAATTTTAAAGGTAATTTCACTAAATATCATTAAAGAGTTAGTAATTATTCGTAAATAATAATGTAACAAGTTAAAATATTTAAAGAAAATGTTAGATGGGATTGTGGTCCAAATATAATGACTACGAATGTAGAAAGTGTTATAATTAGAAATAAAACGTTTTCATAATAACACTAGATGATATGAAATCACAAAATTAGAATATATTCAAGATGTTGAACAATTAAGAGAATGAATCCTATGTCTCCCCATTACTCCAACTAGAATACTTCAGATAATTCTCACATTAATGATTATAGTGGGAGGAATTTATCAAATGATTATTTAGAGATATTATAGGGATTATATATAATGTAATATTCTAAGAAACATAGAATGTTTATGAAACATAAGATTGATCTCTACCTTTATCATATATGATATGATAAAATTTTGCTTATGATGGTTTCATTTAATATTATAAAATATTTTAAGAATATATAAATATATCATATTAAGAGGAAAACACCATTTTATCATTAAATAACATGGGATAAATTATTTATATATATATATATAAATTTTATGACGTGTAATGATAATTGAACTCTCAAATTATTACATTGATTATATTTCTAACTGATATACATCATTGAGTATAATATTTTACGATGAAATGTTACAGTTAGCTTGAGTTGGATTCCTGTATAGTGCTGACAAATATGCTCATGAGGCTTGAAATAAAGAATCTAATTCATTTTTCACACTATAGTTCATACGAAGTATACATGATGTAGTGTTATTAATAGATTTATTTGATATACTAGTGGTGTGTGGATCATATTTTAGTTCCCACTACTTGTTTTTTGAGATATATATAGAATATGAATCATCGTAATTTCATAACCTACTTACAAAACTATATATATTCTCCCAAATAATAATGGGGGGGGGGGGGGGGTTGGGTATGTTTTTTATCATTTCATCATTTGTATATTAATATTGAAGATATATTTCCTTATGTATGATGATTATGGTATTTGGGCCTAGAATTGAGATAGATTGTGGGAGCATGTGTCCACACATATATATTATATATATCTATGAAGATAATGGAAATGTGATGTGGTTATTTAGAAGGATGAATGAAATGTGAGTTATTCATTCAAAAGATTATTATACACTCTGAGAATCAAGAACAAATTTTTTTGATTTATGGGATTGACATGTTCTATGTCCAATGATAACTCAATGACTTAGTAAAATGGAAAATATAAGAACACACAATTTCCTATTACAATAATGAGGGGTGTAAAAACCTAGTAATTTCAGTATAATCCATTTTCATGTCTTATTAATATTTATTAATTATATTTTAAATATTTACATTGATAATATGAATATTAGGTAATTTTATAGTAAAAAATGCAAGAGCCTTATTTCTAACCAAAATGGGTTTTCAAGCATCAAACTGTTTTATTTATTAACTTGATTAATAATTATAGAAATTTTATTTTAAAATTAAACTTAGTTTTTTCATTTCAAAATATAAAAATTATCTTAGAATGATTTTTTAGATATTTTATTAATAAATTCTATTTTTTAATGAATAGTGAAAATTTTGATTTTTATTGAAAACAGTCTTCTTATTTCAAGAATTTCGAATGTTAATTTTTTTTGAAAAATGCATAAAAAAATTAGTTCAGTTATCTTAATAATAATATAATTATGATCTTTTAAATTAAAATTATACTTGAATATGTTATAAAAACATTTTTATACTCAAAAATATATTTTTATGAAAAACTATTTATCGCCATGTTTTCAGGGTTAATATTAAATTAAAATATTCTAATTATGAAAATTTAATTTTATAAAATAGATTAATTATTTGGAATGACCATAATTAATATTATTTAAAAATATCATTTTAATTTTTATTCACATTTAATAGTAAAAAAAATAAGTATATGTTACCATGAAAAACGTAAAAACCTTTTTACAAAGAGATTAATCTTAAATTATAATGGTAAAAAGACCTTGAAACTTTATTTAATTAAAATGGAAGGTCATATGTCGACCCAATATTATGTTAAATTTTTAATGGTTCCAATTAGTATCAAATTTTCTTAACTTAGAAATTTATATATTTTATTCTTTTTGAAAATTTCAAGTGCTTCCTCTTGGCCACTAATAAATTGATATACCCTTTCTGATCGTATACAATCAAAAATATACTCTTATAAAAAATTACTACCCAAATAACTTCAATAAATTTTTACTAATGTTATATATTTATTGTTTTGTTTACCAAAATAATATTGGATGCATTAGGGTATAAACTTAAAAATGTTTTCTGAAGAAGATGTATAGTTTTTAATAGATCTGATTTGTTTTATATCTTCTTATACCACATTAAAATATTTTTAAAACTCATTGAATAAAAAAACCAATATCTTACATATAATAATAGAATTTTTTGTTATTTTAAAAACTTATATATATCTCCCTCTTCCAATAAATGTGAAATGAAACCATAACTCGTGTGTAATAAGGATTACTGCCCCGTGATTTGATATAATTCATTTTCCAACAGAGCATCTCACAAATGGTCATAATGAGTAATTTAATATATATATATATATATATGATATTGTATCATTATGTTACAACCATATATCATCTACATTATCACATTTCCATCCATTGAGAAATTAGGCCATCATTCATGTGTACGTTTGGATTACCATCATCACGAAGTGATGTGATTTTTTTGATAGCGACATGAAATCACTACTATATATAACTTTATTTAATGTTATAATATTATAATTATGATAAATTAATCATTATATAAATATAAAATTACTTCTTTTTTTATATCCCTCAAAAAAATTTAAAATCGAAAAAATTACTCCGGGAGATGAATGACTTGTTTTCTCCTTAATTGTAACATAATTCATTCTTCATAACCATATTTCATGGCCAGTTATAAAACTAATATATAAAAATTTGAATTACTTCATTATTATTATTTTATATATAAGGGAATAACATCATATTTCACCACATTCAACTTACAAATGTGATTTTGGACATATGAGTCGAATATCAGCATAACATTTGACGTGAAATTAATTAATTAAGTGATTGTATATAACTCAGTAATAAATGAACTAAAATAATAAAAATCATGAAAATTGTTCTTAATTATGTAAATAGTTAAATTTATTTTATTATTCATCATGATAAAGAACATATGTAACAATTTAGACTCAATATAAGAGGAACTTTACCTTAAAACCTATTTTTAAATATTTTGATGATTTATTTTATAAAACTTTTTTTTATTTTCCCCATATTTATTAAATAATTTTATGAATGTATTTATTTTAAAATATTATAATTTTAAATGAAATTATATTTAAATTTTTTTAACTTTCTTATTATTTTTTCATCATGAATAATTTTTATATATTTCAAAAGAAACCATTCGAAGAAAAATAAAAAGGTATATTCCATTATTGAAGATATGCCATTAATAGTTCTTTGAGAAACAAAAAACATAATTTGATGTGTGAATTTCATTAATATATTTTATTTTTTCTACAATGAAAATACTATTATTCTCTTTTTATGGGTATTTTTTTAAAAAAAATTGTTGGAATAGATATTTCAATATACAAATATGATTCATTAGGGTGATGAAAACATTTTTTATGGGAAGTGCAATAAAAATGAAAAATTTAAATCATTATTATTTTTTATTGTTGTTGGGAATTTTTCATTATGATGGGTGTGTTTGATATAGATCATGATAATGGGTGATCCTGATATGAATCTCCAATGAATTGGGAAAATAAACAATGTTAATCTGTTATGATTCTCATAATATATTATTGAAATATAATAGAAGGCTTTTCCATTTGTAAGAGTGATTGTATGAGTGATATAAAAATGATTCCCAATTTACCTCCCTAATTTAAATATTATTTCCATCAATTATTATATAATTATTATTATCTCTTAAGGTAATGTAATTTGATTAATTATAATGGGAAGATAATTATAATTCTTAACGGTGACATGTATATCTATTTATGATTTTTACATGATTGAAAAGGAACCTTTATGAGTTTTTTTGTTAATATTTATTAAGAAATATTTTATAAAAAAATGTGGCCAATAAAACTGATTTCATGTGAATATAAATGATTATTTGAGGCAAAATTATATTATGTTAAAGGGAGACTCTCTTTTATGATATCATGGATTAAAAATGGTATAATTTTATTATTTTTCTATGTCATGTGAAGAAAAGTTTAATATCCTAGAATGTTTTATTATGACTTACTAGATTTTAAGGATTATTATGAACAAAGATGATTTCTTATTGATAAAAATAAATATATTTCATGAAAATAAAACATGTTTTTATTTGTACTGGATTGTGGGAAAATTTATAGAAAGAGGAACTATAAATCTTGTACATTGTGGGTTTTTTATATTAATCTTATTAACAAATTCTCTAAATATTTAATCCTAAAAATATGATTAGGAATGAAAGAAAATAAATTATTTAAAAAAATGAAATTAAGGATCCAATAAGAGTCTATTACTTATTATTAGCATTACATAAATCATTTAGATAACATAAGAGGATAAGATGACTCATATGTGGTTATTTTATGTTTTTAACATACAATTATGCATAAGTAACTGTATATATTGGTTAAAATATATTTGTTTTTTAAAATAATATTGTTTTATTTTCATATAAATTTCATCCCTGTCTAGATTCTCAAAAATTGGATGCATCTATAGAAAAGATATACCCAGGGATAATAACTCTAAAATGGGTGGAATGAGTATTAAATCAACCATAACTCGGTTTATAATGAATGTACCTAATATAACAAACCTTCATTGAAACTCCTTTGGGATATGATTTGGTTAAATAACATGTTTTCAATGAAGCATTATTAAATATTTGAACATAAGGTCATAAAATTAACTAATGATATTGGATAACAAACTGTAAACCTATGGTGTTATTTATTGAAAGTAAATGTTTAATTGAAAAAAAATAAAAATTTATTTAAATATTAAATCTAATTTCCTCAACGAATTTATTTCCTGTTGGCTCAAAAATATATTTCATCAAGGTAAATTATATTTTACAATATGGTAGGATATAAATAAAAACACCCTATTTTCAAATAGAGGATTCACTTTCATTGATTATTGAAAAATCTATTTCTGATCACCCAAAAGAATTTCTAACATTACAATTTCCATGAATACACTTTATAATATATTTTGATCCACCTATATTTTTCAATATAATTATAGACCATTGGATACAATAAATATTTTATGGAAAAATTCATTACCATTTTACTCATTTTGGGAATATCATATAAGAATTTATAGATATTTTAAAATGAATTATCTATAAAAAGGGATGTGAGTCCTATATTCAACAGAAAAGGGTTGATCTTTAATTAAAATATATATTTCTTTTATTGTATATTATTTTTTTTGATTATCATATGATCCAACACTGATTCAAAAAATTCACGGAAAACCATATAATATAGTATTATAGATAACTAGTTAGGTAGTATGATCCACAAAATTATCTTCAAAAACCATTATTTTTTATACACATTGATCTATGTTTACATCCTTTTTGATAATAATGTAGCAACTATGCATGGATAAATTATGTAGTGGATGTAGGGAATGGTTTAATGTATTTGGATATCCTAAAGACTCCACTTGGAATATTAAGGGACCCAAAACTTTTTAAATTGTAACTATAAGGAATGGTTATAAATATTTCAAATGTATGAATAAATTTAACAATGATTCATATATTCTAATTATGAGTAATGATTGAATTGATTCATATTTCTGATTTTAGAAGGTATGTTTAATGGTACAACATAAAAAATTAGGGTTAAAAGTTTTATAAGGAAGTTGAATAATGGCTTTGTTAATGTAATGAGTTTTAAAATTAACTATTTAGTGGTATTCAATCAATGATATTATGGCATATTATAAATTTTTTGAGGATCATGAAACACCTAAGGATTATTTTGTTGATGTTTTTATTTTCAAAATTTGAACACATATGTTAGAAAGAATCGATACCATTGAATAGCGATTTAGTGTCAATATGATAATTTATGAACATATGATGGATGTATAAAAAAACAATGGGTAAATATATTACTAATTATAATATATAATTAAGATTATATAATCTTGTGAAGTAATATGACTAAAAATTATAGTGGTTAAAAGGTTATTTTATGATTAATGTTATTTTTTTATGTTCATCATAATTTTGGTAATGTCATAGTATCAAGGTAAATTATTAATATTAGTATCACACCTGTTTTCCCATATAAAATATATTTATATTAATATATTTTTAGATAAAATATATACCACTATCCATAAGGTAACTAGTCACATCCAAAATGGACATGAGGCTTGAAATCACAACAAAATGACATCGAGGATGGAATTACTACCACTAGAATGCATGTTGTTGGGGTTAGTATAATTTTTTTTTAAAATATTTGAAAAATAATGAATTAGTATATTTTTAGAAGCATATAATGGGATCAACTAATTTTTTGGGATTCTGAGATGATTAATGATATATTAGAAAAAATTAATTTAGTTTTTATGGATTTTTAAGGTATATGTAACCCTCACATTTAACATGTAAAAATTAGTACATGAGGAATAAAAATTAAATTATATTTTAGATCTATATATTCTTTTAATGAGGATTTATGGTGATTTATATTTTATTATAAATTATTTGAATATTTTGAAGAATGCATAATTAAGGCATAAAATTTTATTTAATATATTAATTTATGAGTGTGTAATGTTGAATGGAAAAAAAGTTTAAATTAATACTAGAATAATATGTGATCAAATCTCTATGATCTTTTGGTTTTTAATTGTGGTTAAAAATAATTTAAATAATATTATGTATATTTTTTATCAACAAATATATGTTTAACATTGAGTGACATAGTTAAGGTTTTAAAGAATAATGTTTTATTCCATTATACTAAGGTTTCTTTGGCTAAACAGCTTCCTTATTAATGTATATAGAATGAAGTAATATATTTTTATACTTTTATGGATTCTGTGATCCATTAAATTTTTTTCTAGTGTGATAGGTATGAATCATTCATCCAGAATACTCATGAGTTGATGAAAAAAATAATATTGTGGGGAAAATTCATTAAAGGATTAAATTCTACTTGGTAATAAAATTTACTTCTAGTATTACTATTGATGATAATGTAATTCCTCAACTCTTGAAAAAGGACCTTGAAACAAACTTGTTATGATGTTACTTTTATTTCTAATGAATTGATGATATTTTATTTAACTATATAGATTGATATTTTATGGTAACTAACATTCACATGATCATTCACATTAATGTGATAAATGTTCTCTATCACTTTTCATCATTATTTTGACATTATGATTTTCTTCCATGATGATATTTTCAATTCCAAATACTATTCTTTTATTTCAGGTCCCTGTATGTGTTATTCAATATGACCTTCATATTTCCCTATTCATATTTTCAAGAGAAATTTCTATGACCCATTTTTATGATTTAGGATTTTAACAAAGGTGATTTTAAATATCAAATATTTAGATACCGAGCACAAGGTCAAATTGTTAGGAAAACAAATCTAAAAGGGATAATAATGGAAAAAAACTAGGTAATATCAATATAAATCACATTTATATCTTATTAGAATTATATATATATTATAGATTTATATTCATTATAATAATCCTATATAAATTTTAAGATAAAAGGAAAAATATTACTTATAACCAAATTCGCCTTTTATGAATTATTTTTTTATTTGAAATACTAATTTCTAAATTATTGAATTATAATTTAAAAACATAAATTTAATTTAGTATTAATAAAAATAAAATTTTCATATAATTAATTTTTTATAATTTTCATAAAATATTTATTTTTCAATGAATAGTAAAAAATATAGATTTTTATTGAAAACTGTCATTTCGTTTCAAGAAATTAAAAAGTTACATTTTGTCCTGATTTTTTTTAAAATAAAAATAAGTTAATTTATATTACATATAATATAATTATTTTCTTTTTATATAATTTTATTATTTAATTTAGTATAAAAAGTTTTTTATACTTAAAAAAATATTTTTTCGAAATTTTTTTTTCTTCTCATTTATTTGATTAATTTTATATTAAATTATTCCACTTATATGAATTGAATTTTATAAAATGGATAAAAAACTTTTTTTCATCATAATTACAATTAGTTAATGAGTTCATATTTATTTTTCATAATAATTAAAAATAAAAACTAAAAAAATATTTTATCATCGATAAGGTTAAAATGGGTTTACTGGGTGATAATAATAAAATATAGGGGCTAAAGTTACATATAAACTTATATAAATAAAATTTAATAGCTATATTTAAACCCTATATACTCAATTATTTGAAAAGGGTCCATTTTATATCCATTTTCCTTGAGTAATATATTCATATATATTATTCTTTTAAAAAATTACAAGTGTGTCCAATCCCTACAAATAAAAGGACCATCCATATCCACTCTTCTACACACTTAAAGTACCATTTAATTTAATAAATACTTGCCCATTTTATCTATTACATTCCTACACATGTATTATATTCCTTTTTTCGGATCATAAAATTGATCTATAAAGGTTTTAGGTATCAACCTAAACATGTTGTCTTAAGATGAGGTATAGTTTTTAACCAATTAATTTTGTTTTGTTTATTCTTCTCATCCATAAAATATTATTCTGAAATTTTGAAATAAAAAAACTAGTAACTTAAATATATAGAAATTATTTAAGTTAATTTCATACCCTATATCCTTCTACCTCTTCCACCAAATATGAAATTAATTAATTGTTTGTGTGTATTGAGGACTACCACCTCACAAAGGGATATAATTCATTTTCTATCACTATATATCAATGATTGTTATAATGACATATTTAATGAAAATTTATATATATATATATATGATATTCTTGAGAAATTTATAATTTTGGAAATATAATGTGTCATATTATATTTTACATTTCTATCCACTAGAAAATTATAATGTTGTTCGCGCATACGTGCAGATTACAACCTCCACAAAGCGATGTAATTTTTTTCTCAACTTAATAAAATTATTAATAGATATATGTTTTTTAAATGAATAATATGATATTTATTTCATATTAATAATTCTGTAAATATTAAATGACTTTACCTTCTTTTTTCTATGTTCATTCGTAAATGAAAACATTAGTCTTTCATACATATGACCTACCATATCCATGATTATAACATAATTAACTTCAAATTAAATATTTCATGGTTGGTTTTAAAAGTATAATTAATGTAAAAAATGATAATTATTTAATTATTATTGTTATGGATATTATGTAATAATGATATTTTTGACCATATTCAACTTACAAAAAAGACTTTGGACATATGAGCCAAATATCGTCAAAATATATCACATGGACATAATTGATTGTCTAATAATATATTACATGGTAATAAAAAAGATATAACATAAATGAAAAGGTTCTTAATAAATTAACCAATTAACATAAGTTTATTATTTAGAAATTTAAATAATTTCATTGATTATTTAGACTCGAGGGAAGAGACACATTACCATAAAACCCACATTTTAAATGTTTAAAGAATTTTTTAATATATAATAATATTCCATGTACATGTTATTAAAATAATTTCCTTAATGTATTAATATGGATATATATGAATTATAATATATATTTTATGCCACCTTTTAATTTAATCATATGGTTTTCAAAAGGAATGTTATTACATGTTTTATAAGACAAATTTTGGTGAAAAGAAAAAATATTAATCTTCTCCTATAATGTGAATGAAATCAATAGTTTGTGACACCGCCACAAAAATATTTAATGTTTTTATTCCAATGTAAAATTTCTTGTTTTAATCAAATAAAAACCCAATATCCCTTTGTTCAGGATGGAGTGGATATTTCAATCTCTTGAATCATTTTCTTACAGGCGCAATGAATATTTTTTTGACTATGAAAATGGAAATTAAATACTTCTTGCATTATTTTTATGTTATGGTTTTGGTAATTTCTTATTATGATAGCTAATCCACATATACCTCATGATTCCGGGTGAGCTTGATATATTTCTCCAATGCATTGTGTAAAGTTATGGAGTCTACCAATTAGGTTTATCCATATAATTATGGTAATTTACTATGTAGGTTCTTCCATTTTATAGAGTGATTATAATGGTAATATCAAAATAATGGCCCATGTTCTAAAAAATATTTATCTATTTTTTCTATCAATTTTCATGAATGTTTTACAATTTCACTTGCTAATAAAATGTGTTTATGTTTAATGTATGGTTTAAATTACTTCCTAATTTTAAAATGTACAAATCTTACTATGTTTTATATGGTTATTGAAAAATATTTATAAGTTTTTATTATTCAATGAATATTTATTATGAAATTAATTTTGAAAAAACATTGATATTAAAAATAATTTCTTGTGTATGTAAAGTATTATTTAAACTTAGTGTTTATTATGTTAGAGGAAAAATATCATTTATAATATCATGGTTTCAATATAGACTAACATGATTCATTTATTTTATATGTCCCTTACATTTATTTTTTTTCAAATTGAAAATAATCAGATGTTTTTATAGGTATTAATGATTTTTAGGTACATAGAATAATTCAATTTTAAAACATTAAATATTTCTTCTTGAAAAGAAAATATGTTTTATTGTAAAAGTCTTGTATTGTGGAAAAATGGATTTTAAGAGGAACTGTTCAACATGTAATATATGGGGTGTTTATATAAATGTTATGAACTGATTATATAAAACAGTAAACCTATAAATATCTTCAGGAATATAAGAAATCTAGTTCATGTTGAAAAATGATATTATTTATAGAATAAGGGCCATGTCTTTAATCTTGGTCATAATAATGGAGATATATATGTTTGATGGATATCACACAAGCTACATTTATAGATTTCATATCATGGAAAATTCTATAGAGGAAATTTTTGGATTATATATATATATATCAGTATATTTTTATTTTTATCAATGATATAGAATTACATAGGGTAACACTTGGTGTTTGACTAAATTAGGATTGAGTTTGACTTATAAAGTGACTCTAAAAGTGTTTTAAAGTTGATATAGTTGTGTTTTTAATGGTTATTCATAAGAACATTTTATATGATGTGATAGAAGGTGAATTTGATGAAATATTTTTAAATTTATTTTGTAAAATATCAAAATGTGTTTTTGATATAGTTTCATAAGTTATTTTATACGATACAATATTTTGTGAAATGGAACAAAAGTATTTTATGATTTAGTGAAAGTTGAAAATTAATGAGAATATTTCCTATATATATATATATGTGTGTGTGAAATTAATATTGGAAATTGTATATTTCATTAAAAAAATTTAATTTCATGCACGTTAGGGTATATTATTTTATGCAATATGCGACTAAAAACAATGAAAACCGACATCATTTTGTGTTTCTCCCAAATATGATATCATTCATTAATCCATTACCTAAAATAAATAGGATAGAGTAGTTTCAATCATGTTTTATAAAACAATTCATGAACTATCCATGTAAATTAATAAACGCATTATAATCCATGAGTTAGTATGAACACCACGCAAGAGTGTGCTTGGGTCCTATAAAAACCATACAACCAGATGATGGCATTGTGTGTAAATATCTATCCAGAGTGTCCTAGGAATGAGAAGATATCTTTCATATAACTATATTTTATTATTTTTAATAGTATACCATGGAGATAATATATATCCCATCTTAACATTTTATGATTCAAGAACTACCCTTGGATACACTATAGTGGTGGGAGGGTTTTGTTTTCAACTTTAGTGACCTCTCTTAAACTCATGTGTCATAGTTTAAAGATGATGTAATGGATATTCAGTGTAAGTTAAATTGTATTTATAGTAGTTATTAATTTCATTTTTATTGCATGTTATATATATATTTATCGAAATCATTAACAAATGGGTTCTAATTCTCTTCTGCTAACTTTGATAAATATAATTAGGCTCATTTAAAACCAAACGAAACTAGAATAACAACTAGAAAATAATGAACCATGATATATTAAAATTACCTGAATAAAATTTTCATTAGTAATTTATAAGATAATAATCAGTTATAAAGGATACATGTTTATATTTTTTATGAGAGGAATATTTTAAAGTAAATAATGATATTCAAAGAACCATTTTAAAAAGGGGGTATTATATTTTACATTCATAATTTCAAATTGATCAAATTGATTTTTTTTTGTTATACATAATATTTATATTTATAAGATTATGAATAAATATTAAACTATTAGAAAAAATATATGAAATAATATTAACAACATGTGAAGTTAACAAATGTTATTTTTTGAATAAAATGAGTATTTCATAGTATATTGTATTTTTATTTACAAAATAATTTATAATTTTTGAAAATATTATGTCACAAAAATAAATTAATTTTTATAAAATTTTTAATAATATATTAATATGAATTCATGGGATTTTTTTAAATAAGAATAATTTTTTGGGTGAATAGTTAAAAATTATGTTTTTACAAATAACACAACTTTTATGACATTATTAGTATATATATTTTATTTATATATTATTGAAATATTTTAAAAAGAATATATATAAAAATAAATATATAATAGGTGAATTTATACTTTTAAAAATGTTGGTATTAATTTTAAATACTATTTTTGACCTTTTATAATTAAAGATATACATTTTAATTTTTGTAATACATTATACATTTGTCATATTAAAAATAATTTTTATCACTTTTAGAAATTTAATATTATTAAATTTTTATTAATTCTAAAGTCAGTAGTTCCAAATTTTGTAATAAGGACCATTTCATTTTTTGGAAAAAAAGGATAAATTTCCTATGTAAAACCTACTTATCATGGTGAGAACTAAAATGGTAAAAATGAGTACTCTTATAGGTAAATGTCCTAACATGGTTAAAAAATGGATATAATAGGAAGGTGGAGGTTTTAATATAACTCATAACTTTTTATATAAATTATTTATTAAATTTTGATCCAAATTCCCTAAGATTGACTTCCCATTGTTTAAAAACATTTCATTTCTTCTAAAAATACCATCCCTTTTCAATTGTAAAGGGTCTTTCATATCCTCACATCAACCACATGAAAACCACAATATCTCAGAAAAACATGACCCTATATTATCCTATATACTCCTCTCCACCTTAAGGATGTTTTTTCATTCCAAAATACTATCCCTCAAAGGCTTAATACCCTTTAAAATGGAGATAATCCAATACGTTAGGTATATGTTTTTAAACTCAATTTATATTTACCAGTTATTTATGTATTTTTATTACAAATAAAATTTATTTTAACCATATTAAAATAATTAAATACTTATAAATAATATAAGGATTTTTTATTAATGGTAAAATCATTATCCACCTTCCCCTTTTCTATTATATAAAACAAAACTGTCACTCATGTGTTTTGTAGTATACCTACACAATGATGAAATGTGTTTCATTTTCCTCTACTACCGTACAAATATAGTATAAAAATGAATGTTAATAAATATTTATTATATTTATATCATGATTATGATTCATAAATAGTAAACCATATTACACATTTCTCCCATTTAATGGGAAATGAAATCATCATCCATGTGTACGTGTGGATTACCAATCCCATGGAATGATTGATTTCCATTTCATTACCACAATTCATAGATGGAATTAATAATGGGTATAAATTATAAATATTATTTATATTATATTACTATGTAATTAGAATAAAATATTTTATAACATATTAATTATATGATCAAAAAACAATCCTTATTAATTTAATAGTCTAAAATAAGCATATTAAGAGAAAAATATTCGTATTCATATTTTGTAATATTTTTAAATCAATTAATTATTTGTATGTTTAATTAAAATTAGGATAAAACACACAAATATAGACTGAATTATATCATTATTCTACTGGTAGTATGATATTATATCTTAATCACCCCATGTTCATCTATGAATCCTGATATGTTATCATTTGGATTGATTTACCCACCAACATGAATGATGAAATAAAAACCTATCATTGATAACCCTTTGAAAATAATTAATTATAACAATATTATTTAATAAAAATTTAATGATTTTTTTGGTTCAATAATTTTTATATTAGGTATTTAACTAATTATTAATGTATCATATTTATTTGCTAAAATCACCAAAATAAGTTAGCACCAATTCGATTTTTATGAAAACTTAAAAATTAACAATATAATAAATAAATAAATTATGATAATAAATGGTCTCTTTAAATTTAATACATAATAATAAGTATATTGAGAGTCAATTTAATAATATTAATTTTATCATTCAATATGTTATGTAAACACAAAAAATGAATCTTGAACAAGGTAAGGGTTTCACCTCAAAATTAAAATTGAGTCACATTTTACATTATAATAAAAAATTCATTTAAATAGTTTTCAAAATAAATATTGGATATATAGTATCATGAATTATATTTATCATGTTTATTTAAATTTAATTTAAATCTTTCTCTCTCTCAAGGGGTTTTTATTTCATATTTTCTTATGATGTGAGTGTTTTTCATATCAATTTCTCTTTATTGGGTTACGTTTTATTATTGTTCACAAATTTCTTATTTATATGGTGTATATACTACCCAAAAATTTATTTTAAGATAATATATGATATAATATACTATATATTTAGATCTATATTTTTTTCATGCGTCCCATAAATGTTTTATTCAAAAATTACAAAGATGTATGGTTTTTGAAAACTCAATTACCTTTTATTTAAATATATTAATATTTGTTGATATTATTATTAATATTTTTTTCTAATAATAATTATCATATTATTATGTTATAAACCATGATTATTGTTTATGGAATTATTTTTTATATCCATGTAGTCTTCTATGAGGATTTCATTTTCTACGTGGGTGATTACAAAGAATAATTCTCTTATTTTCATAAGGAGATACTCTTTTACATATCAATAGTTTCACATCTCACTAATGTATTTATTTTAATTGGGTAATATGTATTTTTTTATCTATCATTACCATAATATTTCACATTTCCACTTTTTAAAATGGATATTTTTTCAAATCTTATGACGATGTGGGTTTTGAAAAAGGTATATTTATCTTTGATATAAAAGGTGTTTAATTTCATTTTCTAATATTTTATCTTCTATATTTATTCTTATTTTTGAAATTTACTCTTTCAAGATTATTTCCTATGAAAAATAATTATTGAAAAGTCTTTCTTAAACCATATGAAAAATATTTTGTAAATTATTTCAATCTCTATTTTAGTAAAAAAAATTCAAAGGTTTTAAAGATTTATTTTTTTTTTAATATTTTTCATTGATTTTATCTATATAGAAAAAACCAAATATTATAAAAATAATTATTTTAGAATGTATAATTTTAGAATTTATGAATGTTTTTTGGATAATAGTAATTACTATATTTTTTAATTAATTTCAAAATAATTTTAAAATGATACACTTTCATAACATTTTTCTCCTATTTTTCTCACTAACTCAAGGTGTTATAACTATTATAAAATGATTCTCATGATTATACTTTATATGATTTTATGGTACTCATTTATTTTTTTGATAGTGTTTTCATTTATGTTAACATAATTTAAATTTTGGGGAAAATAAATAACAAGCCCATACACTATCATTCTCTAGATGGCCAATGTTAATATTTTTTAAGAAGTTTTATGAAACATTTTACTTTTACGTAGGTTATTTTATGAAATACTGCAATTGTTGGGAGAAATTCCATCTCTCATTCCTCTAGTTATTCTATGGGTGTAATTTTTTATGTTGAAAAATCCAGATGACTGTGAATGGGGGTGGTTGGTGGTTGCTGATGATGGGTTTTATGGCTGCATAGTTTTTCAGTTTTTTCAAAATTTTGGGGCCAAAATATCGAGAATTTGTGTTTGGAAACGTAAGGATTTCTTCTTAGGATTAAATTGTGTAAAGTGTTGAAACAAAATTGAATATGGAAGATAACCACAAAGCTTTAGACATGGACTGTGTACCATGTCAGGAAAGGGTTTGCGACCGCATACCAAGAAGTGGGACTGATATACAGGATCAGTTCACAGAACAGAAAATAGTTCACTGTTATGGGTAGCAGCAAAGGGTGTGTGGAATGTAGAAGGCATCATAGTTCATGGGATAGAAGAAGAGAACAGTTCCCCATAATTGAAAAGGAGGTACACATACAGCTGTTTAAAAATAGTTTGTGGAATGGGTGTGGTTCATGACAGGATGATCGATATGTAGTGGAGGTTGTAACGAATCAATGATTTGGTAAAAATTATATTAGTGCATTTTTTAATATCATTCTTATTTAAGGAGCACTAATCCCACCAATTAGGTTTGAGAAAAAATATCAATCGAGAAAATTTCATTCTTCTTGGAATTCAATTATGTCTGAAAGTGGTTTGTGGGAAGAGATTCTACAATGGTGGAAGAAGTTTGAAGAACTCTTCGAGAAAGGGTTTTTTACAGGACTTTGTATTCCAAAAATGAAGAATATTCTGTGAATGAAAAAATTGGTATTCAGAGTGGGAGCTCTAGTATGTGTATGGTAAGGCTATTCATGAACAAAAAATAGTTCATAGATCAAGGATAGTTTGTAGAGATTATTTGTGGGTGTATATCATAGAGGAGGTTTGCGGAGTTAGTACATGGAGGCGGTACACAATATAAATTGCAGCGAATTTTTTTGAATGTATGATGGTACACAGAAGTAGCAGCAGTATGTGGAAGAGGCAGTCTACGTAGAAAATCCACTACACAGTACATGAGAGGATCAGGTTGTTCACAGATTTCTCAAGGAAGCTTGAGAAAGCTTAAATTCAATTTCAAAAAGTATTTTTTAGTATCTAATAATACCCAAGAAGGTGGAAATCATGTATGGGTGAACACATAAAATTTACAAAGCATCTAACTTTAGTTGAGGATGTGATATTCGTGAAAATGATGGGAGTTACATGTCCACAAAATGTGTTTGGCTTACAATTCTATAAATTGTGAGGGGATTCCATTCCACGAGAAGGGATAAAATGAAGAGGAAGAGGTGACTCTTTCCACTAGAAGTAAGCCAAAGAAAGATGAACATAATGTTACCATAGGAATTCAGTGAATATACCCAAAATATTGTATTGGTAGTGAGCCTGGGCATAGAATATCTACCCTAAACATTGTACTCATTATTAGTTTTAAACCATTGTGAATTTGGAATATCATCACACCACCATTGTATGCTCCTTGGACGTAGCCCTGTGAGTGTGAACTAATTAAACATTTTTTTGTCTCATTCATGATTTAAATTCAATTCATAACTTGTAACTAGAATGAGGAATAATATAGTTTTGTTTAATGATGAAACAAGACAAGAAGGGGAAGAAATTTTAATCTGTCATACCTAGATTCACATCCCCCTCTTGGGGTGTTCCACGTAGAAGAATTAAAAGGAAATATTATGAAAGACATTTTCATTCCATGGGTTCTATGTAATTTAAAATGACTTGATAAACATTTTCATTTATATTAGTTATTATATAATGTGATTATTTATTTCATATGGAATATAAGTTAATAATTAATGAGACTGGTGGGACCTATATCAGCCAAGAATTAATAGAGTAAAAGATTATATCTTTTATGATATGATTTTTTATGAACAATTTAGTGATTAGATAATCCAACAAATATGTAAGTGTGATGGTGCTTAGCTAAACCCACAATATTACTTTTACATAGTTTACAAAGTATTTGGGTTCAAAAAGGGTGAGTGTGATGGAATTTTTCTTTTCTAAAAATTTTACATGTGAATTGGTGGGAAAGTAACTTGGTTTAAAAAGATAATAAATCCTATGTTTCTAACTATATCCCATTGTTTATTATATTACAGGACTCATAATTTATATATCAAGTTTTTTTTTAGTATTCCCTAATTAAGGATTGATCATTTTTTATGTCTATCTTTTTATATATGGATACATGTTTTAAGTTATATATTTTTAGGGAGTATGATTTTATTATATATCTTGATTATACCCATATGATCATACTACACTCCCTTATGGTCATTGTTTATTATTATTCATGTTTACCCTTACTGATCACTTAGGCTTACACTATTATTATGTTTCCATTTCCCAATGTTATAATGAAAATTATTATGTTACTCATTTGTTAAAGGGTATCTTTTGAAATGAATTTATTAGATATATTGATGATATTTTATGAATTAATAAATATATTATTTAATTGGGGAATGTCCATTAGCGGAAAAATAAATGATTTTATTTAGTTTTTTTACCTAAGTCTCTATAACCCTAAACTTAAAGGGTATGTCAATGTTTTTAATAAAATATTTTATTTATGTCATGTAATTTCTAAATAGTTATATCTGGGGATTCATTGTTGGTATAAGAGTGGGGTTTAGTTAACATTGTATATTAGGTGGTTTGTTGATGCTTAATTATTTTTTTGATAAGTTTAGGATCATTATAATTTCAAGGATATATATAACCCCTTATGTTAGAAGGGGTAATATGAAATATTTTAGTGATTAACTTAAGAGAATGTCAGTGAATATCCTTGGGATATTTCTATATATAGTATGGCATCCTAATGTTTTTGTAATGATTTGAGTAAATAGTTTTCTTATAAATTACATTTGTGTGTAGATACTATAAGTGGAAGTATAATTTAGAATATATGTACATAGGGTTAATAACCTCGAATAAGGAAAATTTTGTCTTGACTCGATCATGCCCATGTGCACAACAAAGGGGCATAACTGCACACCTAGTTTGAAACTCTTAGGGGATGTTTTTTGGTTTATCACATTCTCTTTATGAACTATTATGAAATATTAATTTCCTAATTACCTTGAGTAATTGATTTAATATTTAAATTAGAAACTAACTTATAGAAATTTATACTGAACTCTAAGTATAATAGAATGAAATTAAGGTATAACTACTAAATATATATTAATATTTATCCTTTAAATATATATAAAAATTTACTATTATTTTATTGATAACCATTTTGAATTTCATTAATTGGTTGAAACCGGATCACAAAATTGGAATTGAGAATTGTATGTACCCAGAAAGCACCATGTCATATAAATTAATGATATAGAATAAATCAATAGTTAGGAATTCAAATATATGAATATCATAATGGAAAAAGGGATATTTCAAGTCCTACATAAGGTAGGGATATTGACATAATAATTTTCATTAACAAACCAAAGTAACCTAGTACACTAGTGTGTGAGCTGATCCAAACATAGCCTGAATGTTTTTCTCGATTTACACGGCTTAGTGAGAAGCACCTGGAATAATTTCAATGATCAAGAAAAATGGTTTTTTTGCAAGAAAAAATAATGGATATTATTGGATGATAAAATAATAATAATCGACATGAAAATAAAACTATACATAGAGAAATTAATCCCCCAAGTAGGTAGAGAATAACCCCAAAAAAACGTTAAGTCCACCCAAGAATAAACATATAATCTATATGAAATGAGGTGATTAGAGCTCCATTGTTCATTTTCATCACCCAAGGTCACATCTTCAAGCATATCCACCACCTAAATGTGATATTTTTTCTTTTCATGGGACATCCATAATATAATATATAAATGGATGAAATCAAAAGAAGGATGTCAGTTAAAAAAGAAAACTAATATCTCACCAAGTGTTTCAATAGTGGTTCTATTAAAACTAAGTCATTTATAACTACATTTAAACAAATACAATGTATGTTAAATCATTCTACATATTTTATGAAATCATTCATACAAAATTGTAATATGAAAAGTTTATCAAAACAAAATTAAATGATCATTTTTAATAAAATAGATGAGAATGAATATAATATTTTTTTAATTACTGGAATGTATTAATAAATTCCAAACAAAGAACAATATCAAAATCTCTATTATAGGTTAGTTTCAGTATATTAAATCCTCACACTACTCATTTGATCATCCTAAATTAAAGTGCCTAAAAATGTACCAAAGGATTAGGCCATCGAGACAATTAATACATCACATAAGAGAAAATCATAGTGAATTTGGTTTAGTTAGTGTTTGCATCATCAATCCATTGATTGGGTGTTAGAGTACGAGTGTGATTGTCCAAATAAATACATAACAACCTAGTCTATCAGGTTTTTTTAATCAACCAATCAATGGTGGGAAATTAATTCACTTTAGTTCAATACACAATTTAAATTCCAAATTCATGTATTAATAATTGATCTTAATTTCAAAATAAAAAATTGGATATTTGTCAATTTCAATCCATTCAAATTTATATATCATTTAAATATAGTTTCTAATTGATCATTATCAAATCATTTCATTATCTCAAATATCAATTCAATCGAAATTTTTTAAAACTCACCCAATTTATAATATCCTTTAAAAAGGGTCTCATTTCACATGTCTAATAATTTTAAAATAAATTATAAAATTTATACAATTTCAAGGAAATAAATTTAAATTAAATTTCTAATCAAGTAATAAAGTCATGTATTTATGTATTGGGAAATCCATATTGAACCACCTACCATTTATCATAATATAAATTTACCAATCACCCAAAATCAGAATCTCTAACAGAGAGTTAGGTGTTAGTAATATCAAAGGGGAATCCTTATAATTAAATTCCATAAAATTAAGGTTTAGTTCCACAAAATATATGATGACTCATTAATCTCAACAGAGGTTATAATATGAGAATGTATGAATTTCAAATCCATGATAATTCACTTATTAGAGAGAGATAAAATACATCAACACATGATTTTCTCCAAGATAAAGAGAGGTCTGAGGTTCTAATTCACCTCTTGAGATCCACTAAAATACAAATGACTATATTAGGGTCGATTGGGAGGTGTTTAAGAGTTATGGGGGGGGGGGTGGGTTTAAGACATTAATTATAATTTTATGGGGATTAAAAACTCATATTTATCATTTTCATGGTTGGGAAACACTATAAGTAAAAAAAATGAACCAAACTATGATCACTATCTATGACTTTGGAATGGTTGATGGTTTGGCTGCATGGTTATGATAATCATGAACAAAATATGAAAACCTCTACTATAAAAGTTCACATTCTTTTGGATGATAGGACACATGTATTAGAATAACCATTGGCCAACCCTTCACATACCTCTAGGATCACCATATAGGGTTAACTGTTTTCTGCTTCAAACTGCATGGTTTTATCTAACAATGTGCCAACTATGCATCACCACAAAATCATTAGAAAATAACAAAAAAATCATCTAAAATTTCCCAGAATAAGATCCAAATATTTGGTGATCAAGAAAAGGTCCAAAATTATATAAAAGTCGGTAGTGATATATTGCAATATTCCCACCGTAAATTCTATCTTCTCTTAGAATATTTTTTTAGAAGCCTCCATGAAAAATATATTAACCCATCAGTCTCCCATCAGTTCATCATAATATAATGTCTCATGAGAATTAGAAACATTATTTCATAAAACACTAACCATTGTTATGTAATTTTGAGGATGAAATTTTTCCTCAAAATCAAAAAACCAAAATGGATGCTTTGTCATGTATAAATCTGGTTTCACATCGAAATACTACCAACAATAGACATAAGATGGTTTGTTGAGATAATTTTATGCTACATCACATTAAACATGATATGAAATGATTTCATCTAAGACATATGGGGTGAATGATAAATCACATTTCATATCTTCTCAATAACCTCAAATAGTCCCACATATCGTAGTGCTAGTTTTCTCTATTTCCAAATCAATCTGTGACCCAAACACAATGAAACTCTAAAAAAACAAAGTCACCTACCTGAAAACACCAAAAGGAATCAATAATGACCAACATAATATTTTTATCAGCTATATTTTATCATCATTATTTTATGAATAAAAAACATAATTACTATAATATGTTGATGAAAAATAGGTCCAACAGTGGAAGTTTCACCAAGACATGACTAACAGAATAGAGATTTACATGGGTGATCATACATGGCCTTAATGTTTGCAATCCCAATGGACGCATGGTAACTGTTTTTGTTAAAAAATTCAACTAGTCCAAAGTGGATATTCCAAGATCAACTAAAACTAATAATTGGAGCATGATTTATGTATTCTATAATCAATATAGCCCATTCATTCTGTAAATAAACATGTGGATGATATTTCATCCTTAAACATACATGAGATTCTATTTCATTCTTAAGTTCTACACAAATATGTGTCCACATCATTAACTTTGGTTATATGATTAATGGGTATAATGTGAGACAATTTGGTCTATCAATTGATCACAACCCACATCATACTCTTCCCTTGAGGTCCAAGTAGAAACTAGACTACGAAATCCATTGCTATCTCAACCTACTTCCTAGTTGGCACAGGATTGGGTTGAAGTAAACCTGATGTTTTTTGTTTCTTATCCATAAACTTTTGATATTTATTAAAATGAGTAAAAAAACCAGCAATGTCTCAAATTATACCCAGCTACCACAGTCCTCTCCATATTCTATATGACATTTTCAAGGTGATCGGGTTTTTTTCCAACTTGGAATCATGAAAATACACCATTAAAACCGTATATATAATAAATGGTATGACACACCAATTTTAGAAGCATATAATGAACTTATAAGAGAAAGACCACTCATCTATGATCTATAACTACCTAGTACATTCATTCAATTATATTATATCTTTTATTTATATGAATATTAATTACATTACACAAACACTTGACAGAATAACATAATAGTTTAGTTCCTTTGGAATCTCAGAATACAAACTTCTAGTCTCGTTAAATATCTTTAATCTTTCCCAAAAATATCCTCCCCTTTATAATGCATACATAAGACATTATTTATAACATGTGGAAGGGAAACATAATAAAATGATGATCTCTGATGGTTAGAAAGCGAAAACATATAAGATATAAAATTGTTATATTATGAAATCATAAGATAATAATTAATGGTACGCGATCATAAGAAAGTTCATACCCATCAATTTATGGATCATAAACATGATTTTTATAATAAAACATTCTCATTTCAAAATACATGAATTATAAGAATGAAACTTCATCATAACTCAACAACAAAACAAAATTACATATCATAAATGTTTTTGGCATCATCCTAAGTATAGAAAAACATACCATATGTTTGGTCTAACTACTAATAATCGTAGATCAGAACATATCACATATTTTCTCTAACAGATCAAGCACATCGACTTGTTTCTCATCATTGAATAACAATATCTATTTTATCCCATCATATATAAATAAAATAAATTTTTGCCAAAAAAATCACATGACATATAATTCATTACCCAATTAATTAAAGGGACATATAGGTCCCACTATTTAGTTAATGAAAACTATACATATGTGTGACATAAGACCATAAAACATTCACCATCATAGAACTCATGTAAAGAAATGAGTTTCACCATCACTTCTATATAACATTACTCATAGAAAAGAAATAGGTTTTATAAATATCATTACCTCATAAATATAAACCATTCTTATAAAGAATAATAATGTCTTTATTGTTTATATCCATATTAAATCATATTTAATAGATAATAATGTCAACCTAGATGAGAAATTATTTCTTCCATGATCACATTAAATAAATATTAACGAAAATATCCTTTCATTTTCAATTTTTTTTAATTATTCACTCAATTATAAAGGAAATATTATTTCATTGAAAATAAATTTTTAATATTTCAAAAGCATTAATAAAATCATTGATATATAATTATGGTTTAAAATTTCATTAATTATATATAATTAAAACAAAATTCCTTCCATATATTTTTATTAGAAAAGTTACAAAAATCATTGTCTAGAAAAAGGAAAAAATATTCATTTCAAAAAAATTTAATAAAAGAATAACCTGGGTAAAATAAAATTAAATATTCATAAGAATAATATTAAAGAAAATATAAAACCATTTTATAAAACATGTATGTATATGATTAATATTCCCTCGTAGATATTTAAAATGAAACAGTCCTGAATATTGATGAGATTGTGAAATAACCCCCTACCAATTTATAATCAGTTAAATCATATTACCCTTGAAAGAAAAAAAATTATACAGATATTATTATAACAAAATGATTTTGATAATACACACAAAATTCATTCATGGTATGTATATACACCAAACAGAAGAAACTAATAGTGTATAAGGCATGTGTTCCACAGATAGAAAGGTGAGACAAAAATCCCTTATCTTATGCTTTAACATCATTAATATACACTCAAAACACATGTATAATAAACACAATATTATTATAAATATACTATATAAACATATTAATATATATATAATTAAATATATGTTTAACATAGTACTTTATATTACTCTCTTATTAAAAATACCTTGTAAAAGTTATGTTTCAGGTAACTAATGCTTTGTTTTTAGTACATGTTTTGAACTATTATCCGTGGTCCACTTACATAGATCATGCTTTAATAATTAAAATAATGATAAAAATGATATAAATACCATATATATATTCAGTATAAATTCATTAATGGTGCTTCATAAAAGTTATATGTTGAAAATAACATACAACTTTTATGGAGACGATAAGTCATGTAGAAGAATGTACAATGTTTTCATTATATTTTCATATAAAATCAAAAAATATATTTGATATATTTTCATTATAGATGAATTTTTATGCTATATATATTATATATATTTATAAAATTCATCTTCATTACCATCCATGTGAAATGGAGAGTCCAAACGAATTACATTACATCGTGGAGATGGTAAGCCAAACATATGCATGGGCAACCTTATCATTTCCCAAAAGATTAGGTTGTAAAAAGTTGATATGATATTATATTTAATGAATTATAATTATTTCATAAATATAATATTTAAATTTTATACCCAAAAAATTCGGAAACATAAAATATAGTGATGGAAAATGAATTGTATCGCTACGTGGAGATGGTAAGCTGTATGTACACACGAAAGATAATTTCACTTATTATTCACTAGAAAAGGGGATTTATATTGCGGTGTTCATAATAATAATAAAAAAGAATATTTAGTATTATTAAGTAATTAATTCATGATTTATATCATATAATTTTAAGAGTTATAGAAGTGTAGAAAATGGTAAGGATATGTTGCGTTGGTACTTGAATCATGATATTCTAGAGTTAAGAATCCTTGTTTCTATGTGGTTCAATTAGATTTATTCATGGAACCAGAAAATTCTAATAGTTATTTATCCAAAGAGGACCTACTTTCCAAAGACATTTGTTAGTAACGTTTTGAACATTGGGATACTTAAGAATTTGTATTGGTTGAGAGGATATGAGGTTGGACTAATCACAACCTTTTAGGGGAGAATTATTGTCTACTCCAGGGCTCTCTTTGAAATTAAAATATTTTCATGAATACTTTTTAACTCACCAAGTAATCATAAGTATCCCTTGTAATTCAAAATCACTTATTTAACATGTATTAGATTTATCAGTTTGTATTCGAGGTTTTCCATCAATGGTATCCTCTAATTTAATAATTAGAGATTATTTTAATCAAATTTTTTTTTATAATAGTTTTTAAGCCACTCAGTGGGGCACTCTAGAGTTTATTATCATACAGGAAGATGAAGGTTTGTTTTAATCTTGGGATCATGTTCATGAAATGATCTTCCTATGTATCCTTGCGAAAGGAATCAGAACCCTCGTATTTTTGTGCCACTTAATGGGACACATCATTCCTGTTAAGGTCATATGATAAGTACCTCTAAGCGGAAGGTTCTTAGTTAAAATATAGTGTTAGAATTATGTTAAAACAACCAAAGGAACTTCGTAAAGGATATAGGTTTCCAAATAGGATCAAACCCTATTGGGAATATGGACAAAAGATAACAGGGTTGATTTGGAGTGTTGGTATTGAACCTAAATGAGGCTTCCTATGTATCCCATATGGATGGGAATCATAACGCACATAGTTTAAATAATCTCATATGATATTATGGTATCTGAGAGAAATGTGTTTGGGCTTACTTACTGAAAAAGATGCCTTGATGATTTGAGGATTTAATTTGGGGCTTATTTTTTAAAGATGATGTCCAAATTGGGGGAATTAGGGTTGGATTCCTAAGGAGGTTATCTAGTGAGCTCAGGCTTTGAGAGAGCTTCCTGCATATCCTGTTTTGAAATGGAATTAGAGTTATCATAGTTCATTGAAATGAGTGTTTGTGAAAATGTTGTAATAATCACATATCTCTAATCCCACATGACTGATGCTCAGTGTGAGATACAAGAGGATGTGAAAGAATCAATAATGAAACTTCACACATTTCCTCCATTGCTGATGGAAGAGGGCGCGTTGACCATGGAAGAGAGTAAGGCAATGAACCATCCCCTATTCTATTTACATTGGAAAAGGGTCCAATGTAAGGAAGAAGGGGCGAAGGTGAGGGTCTTATACCAGGATGGCTTCCCTAAAAATGGTTCTAGTAGCGGAGGGAGACTTCACCTATACTTGGAAAGAATGGAAAGTGTGAAGTGTACCTTCCCTATTGGAGAACTGAGGTCCCGAGTCACCTCTTTGAAAATGGAGAGACCGGAAGCCCACTATCTTCCAAACCGGGAACTTCCAAACACAGTTTCTGGGGAAAAAGTCCATGCGACTGTAGATATAAAAGCCCAAAAATATCCCATGAATCATAACTCCATTGTGAAACCAATGTGGGAAACCTTTTAATACAGGAAAACAAACCCAAACTGGAGACACACTGATGTGCCTTACCCAAAGGTCTGAGATGTCAGGAGGTTTTGGTGGAGGCTTCAACTCAACCCCTTTCGAATAAGGGAACCAAATAAAGAGATACCTCGCCATGAAAGGCTTAAAAGGTTATTTGAACTAGCCACATAGGTACTTCGTGCAGATGTGCCGCATAGGTACCCTGTATTTCCCTATTGCACAGGTATGGTGTGCAGGTGTGCCACACAGGTACAATGCGTAGGTATAGATGAGGAATGAATAGAAAGTGACGAACATAAAAACATGCCTATCCTCTATAATTATCCATTCTTCTGTGGATTAAAGAACTACCTGAGAAAATTTGAGAGATCTAGAAGAATTATCAATGAAATGGGATCTTCAGAGAGTCATTCACTTTATTTTAATCCGAAAATAGGGAGACTAAGGGTCATATTTATAGGCACGGATGGGCCTGGATGAAGAAACATTGGTCGCGCAGCTATGCCGCATAGCTCCACCATGCAGGTTCTCCAATTAGAGGCATCCCAAAAATTCTCACGCATAGTTAGGACATGTAGATGGGTTGTGAAGCTCATCCACGTATCTCTCTCATGAAGCTGGGTCTCATAGCTCTCTCACGAAGCTCGCACAGGTAGCCATCTCGCGAAGTTTCTGGATGTTACTACATTTCGTAGACCTTGGAATTATTTGTGATGTTTCCTTTGTAAAATTTGAATATTTTTAAGTAGTGTCAACAAAAGCCCCCCTAGGATTGGATCCAAAATATACAAAGAGGGTCATGTCCTGAGGTGAATGTCTGGTAAAAATGATCAGGATGGATTAATGAATAACACAATTGGGCCACATAAGAAATTCACGCAGAACTATTATGCATGTACGCCGTGTAGGTATTCTGTTGCCTATAAATAGGTCTCAACCTTTCACATTTCTCTTCACTTGCGCTTTGTCCAAAATTTAGATCTCTCATTGTGTAACTCATTTGTTCAGGTGCATCGCGTTGTGCTCTCGCGTAATTCCCTTGAAATATCATCAAGGTATGATTATTTACGTGTTCGAGCTATGATAAAAAGACTTCACTAATGGAGTTGCACTAAGATCTTTGTCAAAGGACTTAAGTGATTGAAATTGTTGAAGGACCTTATTGAAGGACCTTGGCGAAGGACCTACGCGACAAGTTTCCTTTTCCAAATTTCTTACTTTCTTCCTTAGAAATATGATGTTCAATTTTTTTCATTCATTTTCAGGAAAAAATGACTCATTTGATGTCCCATACCAAGGAAGCTAAGGCTTTCCAATTTTAAATGATGATGGTCATTGGGCCAGACTATTACGACACTGTTGAGAGTACTCTTCCTGGGCTATGGAAGGGTCAAATTCTGTACCAACGTGACTATCCAAAAAGACCTTACATACCTTTGTACAGGCCTGGTCTTTTACAAGATGCCCATTTTCCATATATTAAGATTTAATTTCCAAATAATCGGTTTCTTCAGTATTACAGCTGTAACTGCATGAATATTAGTGCAAGGGGGGTTCCAATACAAGAAGGAACAATCCCTATTAGTTGCATCCTTCATCATAGTTGTTGTACTCCAGATATGAAGGATCATGTTGTAGAGCCAAGACCACATTGTAATTATTCCACTTTCCAAGATTCTCAAACATATTAATTGAATGGTTGGAAAGTATATTCGGACCTTCATTCTGGATGGGGAGTGAAACCCGAGTGGATGTGGTCATTTTGGGTACGTCAGACATGTGTAGAATTCAGAAAATAATTATTAGACGTTCAAATTTTTGAATCTGTCTAGATGGGGAAAAGTATGTTTACAAAAATGAATTCATTCCTAAATTACTAAGCCGATGAAGTCGAAAAATTAATTAATTTCATTTGAAGCATGGTGAAGTTAGTATTAGTCTCTGGGACGTTTACCAAATAGAAGGAATACCTACTCTTGGGGAAATGTATGTTGAATTCATCCTGTATACTTTAACATTGGGTGATATTACCAGAACACCACCATTGGCCCATAAATTAATTATGATAGTGTAGAATTTTCCCAAGTATAAGAAAGATATCCATACTATAGTGTGGATGGAAGCCTTTTTAGAACCATCAACAAAGAAAGGACCAATCTGTGGATGTCCGACTGTTTGTCCTTCTGCCGATAACAGAGGCAGTTCAGAAAAATATTGGTCTACACTGGAAAGAAGTGATTACAAGCACTAGGTTTATAATGTCAAACCTGGTATAGATTCAAAAGTATGATTAGCTTCATTCCTTGCTATGTGGCTAAGTGTTTATTTGCTTCCAGTCCATGAATCCAGTGGGGGTGTAAGATCAGGGACATTCATTATTGGAGCTAAATTGGTAGGGGGGAAGTACATTGGGCTAGAAAAAACCTGTTTTGGAAATAATTTACCATCTCATACTGCATTTATACAATGGTAAGGATCCATTTAGAATTGCGGGGCCATTTCAAGTGTTGTGGGGTTGGATTGCAGCACATTATTCTTCATTCTCAGTACTGAACATTGTCAGAGTTACAAATGGTCAATTCACCCCATTTTTACAGAATGTTTTTGGAATTGAGCCTCTGAACATAAGACTTGACGATGTATTGAAGGTATTGAATGTATCAGGAGAATTAAACCTCTTTCCTTTGGGTATTCCACCAACTGGACATTTATTGATAATGGAATGTAAAATAATAATGAGTTGTGATATTATATGATGGAATTCAGGGATGGTGTACTATCAACCAGGATTGATGGTGAAATTATCTGTGAGGATTATGTGGCTTATATGTTTTCTCGTCAGTTCAGGTGTCTTAAAAAATCAAGCACCTTTCCACCCACATACGTTTGACATGATAAACACCCAATGATAGCACTACAATTATGGATTATCACAGCTTTAGAGTTATCCAAACATTCAATTACATTACCTCCACCATATGAGTCAATCGTATTGGAAGCTGAGTATGCCAAAGCTTGGGTTTCTTCATATCCTTAAGGGGATCTTACAAAAGGTGTATATCGAGGGGCAGCTAGAATGACTGTTTCATGTGGAAATCATTGAATGAAGTCCAAGGCCATAGATAATACCGATAATTTAGAGGATTCAAATACCTCAAAGCTTCTTCACAGGAAGTATACCAAGAATACTAAGGCTAAAGAATCAATACCTCCAATGCCAAGGCGATCCAATCATCGCCATCAAATAGAGATTCCTATGCCACCTATCGAATTTTCTGAGGAAGATAGTTATGAAGAAGATCTTCAATCGGTAGGTGTCTATCCTCTTCCATTTTCAACCAAGAGAATATCAAATTATGTGCAACCTTCAGCCATTCATCACTGGGAGAGTATAACCCATGATCTCAGGGATGCCTGAGCATTTCATCAAAATGGAATTCGAATACTAGATGTTGGTGATATCAAGGCACCTTCTAATGTCAATCCAAAAAATAACTTGGCTGAAGTACAATAGTATATTGCGGAGTTAGGGACTTTTATATATGCAACAGATGAACAAATCCCAGCTTCTAAATGAGTATCTCATATGCTGGACTTAGGAGTCTGTGATGGGGTAATTGTCGACTCTAAGGAGGAGTGGGATATTTATGTTAATATTGAGAATGTATTTCCCTTTTACTTTCATCTCAGATCTTCTTTATCATTTGAAATCATTAATCTTGAGGAAAATGTATTTCTACAGCTTGAATGTAGAGAATGAAGATGTGGACCGACTCTTGAATTGCCTTAGTATAGTCCGACAGGTTCTCTCATTGGCGTAATGAATAATCCTCCAATGTAACTAGAAATTTTTCCAGGATCAAGATTCATGATGGGGGTAATCACGATAGATAATCCTCAACCATTACCTCAATTTTCCCCTGCTAAGAGAATTGTTTCGATTTCTCCTCATGCTTTTGAACAGAAACACAAAATAGAAATGAGATTGCTTCAATGAATTTTCCGAAAGAGTAAGTGTTTATACAATTTTCAAGGTATACAATTTTATCAAGGCATTCTAGTTACCATGTTTTTCCCACATGTAGGATCTTTGAATATTTCCTATCTCAAGGGATTGAGATCTGATGCTTCACAACCAGAAAAAGAAGTCTCAGGGGAAACCCAGGTTTATGCTATTGTATCTATACCATCAAAAGATTCAGCTATAACAGATCCTACCTCTATTGAGAGAGAGGAAGGCCATTGTAAGATTAAATACATTCTCCAGTTACTTTTTTCAATGGATCTTGAAAATAATAAATAATGATATTCCTAATGCTTCATAAGAAATGACTGATAATCTAGGGCAATCTGAAACCAATGTTGAAATTAACCTAAACCCCAAAAGATATGATGCTGGAATGCCAATTAAAGATTTAGCATAACAAAATTTCATCAGATCCAATTTGGGCATCAACTAACATTTGTTGTATTCATTAAATGGTGAGGACGCTGTAACATTTCAGGCCGTATACACTGAAATGATGGACACCCATAATCTGAATATTGATATTCATGGTTCCGTCACAAATTTTAGAGATTTCCATGAATAATTTCATTGAATTAAGTACTTATTACTACATTTTCTATAAATAATTCGTTCATCAACATGATTCATTACATCAAAATTCACCTAATGCAGCTTTATCTGTAGAAAATGTCGGAAAGGCTCTTTAGAAACAAGGTGTTCTACTTTATCCTTCTAATGAGGATGATTAAAAACTTACAGAGGATCCTTCATCAGGAGATGATCTGGAGCCTTCAAATTTCATATCTGAAAAAATTCAAGGGAATCACCCTCCTTAAAAAACACCTACTCAAAACACTGCAGCAGAAAATATAAGGGATGAATCCAATCAAGTAGCTGACTTATTGTTGGGTAAATATAGTCAGCCTTCTGAGCCATATTTTTTTCCATCATTTGTAACTAATAATAACCTTGATTTATTATTTAGGGTAATCAGCTCCTATATTAGAGGGTGATTATTCTACCGTTCTTAGAGAAGCATAACTAAAAAGTTATTTAAGAAAATTGTTTCCAGAGTACATTTTACCTCATGGTAGTGACTCATATTCATATTTAAAGATTCAATATTCTTTTGGAATGGAACCTAAGAAGTCATGGTGGAAGATCTGGAATATAATTTCTGAAAATCTTTTAGATGAATTATCATCCCATTTTCCAAAACTCCCAACATTATTATGTGTGTTGGGATTTAGTGGGTTCAATTATCCATCAATCTAAGATGACATGAAATAGACTATCCATCAATGGGAGCGAGAGCATAAGCTGTGATAATATTTTTAAGAGGATAAACAAATCATTAATATTAAGGGATTTCAAGATGCAATGGTTGAGGTGGAGGAAAATCATAACATGAAATCAATCGAGATTAGCCAACAAATCATAGAAGCCATGAATGAGTTATTATCTCTTCAAAATCAATAGAATTTTGTTCATAACATTTTTGAGAAACTGAATAAGACATAAGGAGGGACCCAATTGGAGGGGATAACTACCATTTCAACAGCTAAGGAAGAAATTATTCATGTAGGAGAGGTTGGAGTTGCTCAACTATCTCAACTTCAACAGGCAACTGGTATAGCTTATGAAGCGGTTCAACAAATGAAAAGTCATGTAGAATGTTTATTTTAAAACATGATAGATTGGTTATGGTTTTTGGATGGCCCTCCATTTTCACATGAATGAAGGAAATTTTGATTCCAATCATATACATGCCGTCATTCATGTTCTTCATTCATGATTAAAATATGAAAGGTATGTGATGATAAGGTTTCCTTTATGTTAAACAATCATTATTATAATAACAAGAATGTGGCATTTAAAATATTCTTATTAAGATGGGGGATTTAAAGAGAATAATTTGATAATTTCTATTGTTACATGGATAACCCCACAAATTTTTGTATCTTTTGACTTTTAGTTTCTCAATATTACCTAAATGTTACAAAAAATGTATATTTAGTGAGTTGGGACTCGAATTTTCTTCAGAGATCCCTTTGTGGGTTCTTAGTCTGATGAGTATCAAGTCTTTTGTTACCAGTAGTTTTGAAGTCATGTATTTGGACAATAAAGTGATAATATTTAGGGTTGAATATCTCTGACCATAAAATTCGTATTTGATATCAAACAAAAATCTATGGCTATGAATTGCTTTAACATTCATTAAATAGTTCCTAGTGGAATCTTGGGCTATGTTGATTTTTTATGGATACCAAATCTTAAATCCTGTATCAACATAATATGTGTATTTTCCAAGAATGAAGTTGCCATTATTTTACAAACCCGTTATGTGGGCTATATTATAGATGGCCAATTGGGGAATATGTTACATAGAAAAATAGTGTCATCTTTTGACTGACATTCCTGTTATGTAAGAAACATATGCAAGTACGCCTATGGGAATGTGATTCATAGTCAGACAAAAGAGATCTTTAGGAATTTAATGTTTGGCTGTAGATAGATAGGGGAAATAAGATTTGGGTGACTTAAGACCACAATAGGTGTTTTTTCCAATGAAATAAACTTTAAGAATGAAAATGGGTTATTTTAAACTAATAGTCATGCCGTGAGGAAATAGTATTTTGCAGTTTGAAGTCATGCAGTGAGGACATGGTACTGTGCAGTTTTATGTCATGCAGTGAGGACATGGTACTGTGCAGTTTTGTGTCATGCAGTGAGGACATGAAATGGAAACCATATATAACATGTGGACAAGTGATTTCATGATTATTTCATAGTTTATCGAGCACATGATGATGGAAATGTGTAAACCATGGTCTTCAAGGCTTTTAGATTGTGAAAAAGATAATGGGACAAGTATACTTGAATGACTATTTGAAAATAAAAATTCTTTTATATTGTCATCAAATATTAAAGGGGACAAAGATACTATAACCAAGAACAAATTTACCATTATTTGACAAACCCGTTATGGGGGATGTATTATGCAGGGCCAACTTGGGCACATGCTGCATAGTCAAATAGTGGAATCTTTTGACTGACATGCCTGTTATGTAGGAAACTTATGAAAGGAAACCTAAGAGAATGTGCTTCATAGTCATGAAAAAGAGCTCTCAGCTATTGAAAACATTGTTACCAGAAACCGTAAGAAAGATTATGAAAATATGAAAGAAAAAAAATTCAAGATTAAGAGTATGAGATATGAAACGGTTTAAGCCTAATGTATATGAGAAGTATTTGAATCAATATTCGCCATAAATTTGATGTCATTTACATATACCTGACTCATATGTAAAATAGAGTCTTTTTTGTTTCCTTTGAATGAATATGGTACTATGCAGTTTTATGTCATGCAGTAAGGACATTATACAATGCAGTTTCATGTCATGCAGTATGGATATTATACTATGCAGTTTCACATCATGCTGTAAGGACATTAATAACCCCATAAGAAATTCAAAACACTTTATTTATATAAATAATCTATTTACCCAGTTCCTAAGCCCATGTCAGCTATGCTCGGTGTGAGAAAAAAGGAGAAGTAAGGGTTTCATTTATAATATATAGGCGATCCATGTGAGAAATTGGGGTGTTAAATATCCATGCAGTTCAACGTCATGCGGTAAGGATGAGAATGAACAAATATTAAAGAAAAGACATATTATAACTCGATTAAGGGATATAACCTATATTTTATTACGTGTCTTGCTGGATAAAGAATCAATTCATGCATATTTCATAAAACATTTCATATGTCGATTTTATTCTCATACACAAAATAAAGGGGTTTTGTTGTTGTATTTTTTATCGCGGCTGGGCCCGAAATTGGAGATTTAGGCTTCTCTATGTATCTCATTAGAAAGAATTAGAATCAATCCATACATAGTTCTTTAAATAACTATTCCTCATGTTAATCAGATTTGGAATTAAAAATGGGGGATTTTAACACATTATAAAAGAATGGTGAATCTTAAGACATAAAATGGTATACGGACCAAATCATATATCTTAAGGAAACACTCTGTATAGATCTGATTCATACACAAAAGGAAAAAATAAAATAAGACAAATTTTGTGATTGTAGTCGGGACCCAAATTGTAGATTCATGCATCTCTATGTATCTCATTGGAAAATGAGAATCAAGCCATATGTAGTTCTTGAAACAATATTTGTGTAGATCTAACTCCGACATAAGAAACAAGGGGACTCATGTGCTACTAAATAGTAATGATGATGTCAATAATGCTTGCTTACGAAAGCATAGAGCGTTTTATAGAGAAAATATTAAATGGAATCATGAATTTTAATGTCATGTTTCAAAGATGAAAATTCTATTCACTTTAATGTCATGTAGCATGGACGCTTGTGGTTATTATGCAGTTTAATGTGTTGCAGCTAGGGATTGGGGGCTGTGGTGTTTTATGTCTTATAGCAAGGATGTGGTACCGTGCAGTTTAATGTCTTTGAGTGTGGAATATTTATGAGACACTATACAAAGTATTTCTTAAAAAATCTTTCATTGGTTGGGGTTGTGATGAGCTCTCCATCCATTAAGATTAAGGCATATGCTCCATTTGAGTAAATCATATTTATGGAATAAGGTCCTTCCCACTTTGGCTAAAGTTTCGGAGGTTTCATTCCTAGTATCATTGTAGTTCTAAGGAACAATACCAATTCACCTTGATGGAATGAACGAAGACGAACTTTCTTATTAAAACATCGCACAATTATGTTCTGATAGACTTCTATATTATGTAATGTATGCAATATTTTCACATCTAATCATTCCAACCCATTTGAAATTTTCTAAGACCATTCATTTAACGATAATTGATCATGGATTTCAACTCTTAGTGAAGTAAATTTCACTTCAATTGGTAAAACCTCTTCAATTCCAAATACCAATGAAAATTGTGTTGCTTGGGTGGAAGAAGAGATAGTGGTTCGATAAGACCATAAATCATTCAAAACACTATCAAGACATGATTTCTTATCTTTATCCACCATATTTTGTAGTATATTTGATAGGGTTTTATTGAAATCATCTATCTGTCCATTGGACACCGCATGATAGAGAGATGAATTGTTGGATTTGATATTATATTCTTGATATAACTTTTTTACTTTAACAGAACAAAAATTGGGGATGTTTTCCATCAAAATAGAATAAGGGACGCCAAATCTGGTGATGTTGATATTTTTTCAAAACTAATGATGTTTTTAGCCCTAACATATTTGAGAGGTATTGCCTCATCCCAGTTAGAGAAGAAATCAGTAGTAGTGAGAATATACTTGAACTATTTAGCCATGGTAGGAGGATAAGGCCCTACTACATCTATTCCCCGTGTGGAAAATGGCCAAGAGTATTTAGCTCTATGTAGTAACTATGGGGGTTGATGAATGAAGTTGGCATGCACTTGACAATGATGGCATTTTTTTTGATGTCAGTATAATCTTGTGTCATTGACATCCAAAAGTATCGAAGTGTTTGAATTTGATCGGAGAGTCAGTACCCAGATTGGTGGGCACCACAATCTCCAGAATGAACTTCTTTCATGACCGTCATAGTTTCTTCTCCATCAATACATCTAAAGAGAATCCTATCAAATCCCCACTTATATATGATCTTTCAGTGGTTTGGACCATCATAAACTCTAAAATTATTCGCCCCTCGCCATATGTGATCCTTCTCAGCCCTATTTGCTGGAAGTATCCCATTTTGATGATATTCGATGATGATTGTTCTCAATATTGTGGTATGACCATACGGTTCAAAAATAGTTCAAATTTCATTGATTTCTTCCATCATGATTTGAAAAAAAGGTGAAACCATGCGGCGATGGGTTATGCTGATAATCGTCTCATCATGATTTTCATTTTCCAACACCGTAACTGCATTAGCTAGGGCATCTCCTTGGGAATTTCGTGATCGCGAGACATTGGACAATGTTGGCTCTAAGGGAAATTCAGCCATTAATTATTTGACATTATCACACAAAGTTATTAACTCTTCTTTTTTAATATAGTATTCCCCAACGATTTATTTTATTACCAATTCTAAATCACCTTTACCATTAAATGATTCATTCGCACCTGAAAATCCAATTCCAATCTTGTGATGAGAGCTTGAGACTCTACCTCATTGTAGGTACCACCTTCTGATAATAGAAAAGAATAATGCAACACTGCCTTTTTTGGGGAAATAAGGACTATTCCTAATCCAACTATGTTGGGTTTAGGATTTTTCATTCTCTTCCCTATTGGTCTTCTAGAAGCACCGTCAAAATACATTTCTCATGTTTGGGAATTATCTTGATTAGAGAATACTTCCTCATCAGAAGTACAGTATTAAATGATGTATCTTCCACGGATGGATGCTCAGCAAGGAAATCAGTCAGGTCTTGACCCTTTATTACCTTTTGAGGCACAAATTGGATATCAAACTACTTCAAAATAACATCCCACCATGCTAGACGTCTTGTAAGCATATGAAAACTGAGGATAAATTTGGGTGGGTTGTTACAGGATACCAATTATACCTCATGATGTTGTAAATAATGCCTCAATTTCTAAACTACAATGATTAATTCTAGGAAGAACTTTTCAATACATGAATACTGATTTTACACATCAAGCATAATGCGACTAAGATAGTAAAGTCTGTTTTCACTCCCATCATCATTATTTTGGGTGAGGAAGGAACCTATTGATCTCTCTAAAGCTGTCACATAGAGAATAAGTTGCCTTCCGTCAATAGGCATCATTAATACTGATGGACTCAAGAGATATTTCTTGAGGTTATCAAATACCTCTTGGTAACCTTTGGTCCATTGGTTGGCAACTCCCTTATTCATTAATCTAGTTAAGGGTAAACATTTTCCTGCAAATTGGAGATAAAGCACTGAATATAGTCCATGTTTCCTTGATGTCCTATTAATTATTTCATATTTCAAGGATGCGACATACTAAAGATTGAATTTTTTTTCAAGACCAACATTGATACCACGATGGCGGACAACAATGCCGTGAAATTTTTTTGAGGTTACCTCGAAAGCACATTTCGAGGGGTTCATCTTCAAATTGTGTTGTTGATGTTTATTGAATATGATTTCCAAATTAGTCAAGTGCTCAGAATGTCATCTGGATTTAGCCACCAAATCATCCACATAACATTCAATAAATTTCCCTAAAAACCATTTGAAGAGATGGTGCATAGAACGTTGATATGTTGCACCTTCATTCTTCAGGCTATAGGGAATTACCTGATAGCCAAACAAACCTTGAGGATCTCTGAAGGCTTTACACATTTCATCATCTAGTGCCATTCATATTTAATTGTACCCAATGAAACCATCCATGATGGAAAGATCTTTGTAGCCAGTTTTTTCATCAATTAAGAGTTCTATGATCAGAATTAGAAAATCATCTTTGGGACAATGCCGATTAAGATCTATGTAGTCAATGAAAACTATAATTTTCCCATTCTTCTTTTTTCACAGGGACAATATTAGACAACCATTTCGGATATTGAAATTCTTTAATGAAGTTTGTCTTGATAAGCTTATCAACATCAGCTTTAATTTTGGAATCATAAGTTGGGTGTGTTCTTCTTGGTGCTTTCTTGAATCCTCAATGTTCTTCTAGAAAACCAAAATGATGAGTGGAAACATCGTGATCAAGACCCATCATTTATGTTTAATTCCCTGAAAATATATTTCGATTTTTATAGAAATGAACTTTACATTTCTTGTATTTCAAGATTCATGGATGCACTAATTAAAGTGGCGCATGGATCTTCTTTTGTAACCAGATTTATTTTTCTGAGTTCATCCATAGTGGTAGAGATACCCTATTCAAATGCTGGAGGAGCATTCCTGAGATCTTCCTCTTCTTCTTCAATATGTGTTATTTATTCTATTTCTACATGCATAGTATATGACGAAGTATAATATCCATGGTCAGGGGAGGAGTTAAAATTTAAACATCTTGAGGAAGAGGCTGTCATATTTGACCCTATTGATAATGAAGGGTCTTCCTGGGGTGTTTGAGAGGAGATGATGTATTGATAATTGACATCATTTTTTCCTCTGGTATTGATATACCTTCTTTTTGACCTTATTGATGATGTATATAATTTCTAGATTTTAGTGGATCAAATGAATACATCTCCATTTAAGCATTCAACACTACTTGGCTAATCAAAAAATTTCATCCATGCTGTCTGGCATGGTAGCCGTAATTGACATTATGGATGTTTCCATAAGAGTGTCTGGATTTAGGTCCATCTTCTAAATTTTATTTATAGTCAACATATAATCTGTACTCACATTTATGAACTGGTTTACTGGAATATTTTCCAAACCATTTTGAGCATTAATTATGGTGACCTTCTTTGCCGTGGATTTTTCATTTCCCTCCATGTGATAAAATTATGCCTCAATGTATTGAGATTCACAGGTTTTGATTGGGGCCTTGTCACTATACAATGTCCCAATGTGACCATTGAAACAATATTTGAGACATTGATGGTACAGAGAAGGTATAAACACATGTTGATATAACCATGATCCTCCAAGAAAAATGTTGATGGTTGTGTCCTGACGAATAACCACGAAATTTGAATTAGACATGTGGTCTACAAACTGAATTCTGAGTGTAATTTTTCCCAGAGGTTCTTGTTCATTCTTATCATATCCTTTCAAAATAAATGTAGAAGGAGATAATTCAGATTCGGTGAGGCCCAATCTATGAAGTGTACGAATAGGAATGAGGTTGAATCTTGAGCCATAATCAATAAAAGCTAATCGGATGTCTATGTCATTGAATTTCACAAATAGATACAAAGGTCTGATATGTCCATATACAAAATCATCTTAATCTTCATCTGTAAAAGATATCACCGCATGTCATTCTGTAGGATCATTCTCTATATTGTAGACCTCAACCGCAGTAACTTCAGTTTCTAATTCTTGGGGACTTGACAAAGCCTCAATAAGTGGCTCCCTAAGAACATTTAATAGATTCAAGGCATCAAAAATTGATAACTTGGCTGGTAGTTGGGCCAAATGTATCAAGATACCATACTTTTGGTCCAATGGTCTATGTTTTCCATCATGAAATTGTGGTTTTGCAGGTGCCTTGGAAGTAGATGCTTTGGCAATAGATGCATCCCATATAAGGGTAAGAGTTGGAAACACCCCAAGAATTAGTAGACTATACCAACTAGATATATCTATTTACTGAGAGGAAGAAAGTGTAACCTCTAACCAGTCCTCCAAAATAACTTTGTCAGGACTGAATCTGTCATGTGTGGAAGAACATTGTTGTTCATGTTGAGCCCGTTGGAGGGCTTTTCCATGAGTTTCTGCTGCATATACAGTTGAACCTGGTGTGGGATGGTAATAGTGGCTACTAGAATATCCATGTATTCCCCTATATCCTAGACACCTATCTCTTCCTCTAACTCCTCTATTAGATACAGGAAATTTAGTCTCATCATGACCAAAGTTGTCATTAGCACAATCAGCTTTTAAATGAATCATGTTAATAGAACCAAATATCAATTCGTTATTTGATGAAGACCATTCCTGGTAAACCAGTTCAGGTTGTGCCGTTCGGTGGGGTGGTTATCATGCTTTTGAAGCAGATGGCATTAAATCTGCCAGTGTTAATGACAACTTAGGCTATGACATGAGCTCATATTCTTCTGACAACTCTTCTTTCTTCAAATTACGCTACATCTTGGAGGATTTTTCTTTATAATGAAGGTGGTTTTGCTGTGGTAGACATAGAATAAGAAATAATTGGTTGATTCAATTGTGTTTGTAAAATGGAATTATATTTCTTGATCGTTTTTTTACAATCCAATCATCATATTTCTGCAGATTTTTACTTTTGAATTCATGCCACCCGCCTTCTTCCTCTAGATCATTTGCCGTAACACTTGCTACCTAGGTTGAAGAACCTTTAAGTTTTACTTGTCCAGAGTCCTCCATCTTTTGATGGAGGTCTTTGAAGACAAAACACATTTGAATGGGATTCCCCAACATCTGTTGAAATGGTAAATGATTGGAGAGGACTTCATCTCCTTCCTTGTTCAGACTTTTTGTCCTTGGCAACTGAACCAAATTGTTTTCCAGAGATGAGATGAAGTATCCAAGAAATTGTTCATTCTAGAAAGTATAAAAATTATTCTTTAAATCCTAAACCTATTTCCACCTTTGATTTATTTGATCATATTGACGAGGATGATCTTGTTGTTGATGCTAAAGAGGTGGAGACCTTCGATATAATGAATTTTTTGATGTGGAAGCAGGTACAAGTGCTTGTTTAAGTGTAAATGTAGAAGTCTCTTCATTCCCTATTCTCTTTCCTATAACTAATGGAATTACATGATTTTTAGCTTTAGTCTTCAAAAGAGAGTCTTTTATCTTCTATGCAATCGAATTAATGTCTGGAAACCCTCCTACATATTTCACATGGATCAAAGGTGTGCGCAATTAATCATGAATATTTTCCACACAGATTGGCATCAACTCTTCTTGAGGGATTACTAAACTTAAGGAATATGTTAATCCCTTCCAATGAGCAATGAAATCTGAAAATCTTTCATTCTCCCTTTGTTTACAATTGGTAAGATCAAAAACTATCGTCTTTGGTAATGTTGAGACAAATGGAAGAAGGAAACATTGGTGGAGATCTTCCCACCTAGTAATTGTCAAAGATTGCAAACATGTATACCAAACAATAGAAGGTCCTTATAATGACTGCACAAAACACCGAAGGTTAACTTCTTATTGTTGCTGAGGTGTTCCTATCATAGGACCACAATGATAAGAAAATTGTGTTATGTTTTATTATAGTTCTCCCAAACCATTAAAAATTGGGAATGTGGTATTCAAAAATTTTAATGGGGGAGGAATTGCATCCACCCATTTAGGGTAAGCTCTCTTTTCTGGTAAAACCTGTGCACGTCAACCTTCCATAGCTTGCAACCAAGCTATTAATCACTCAATGGTAGTCATTAATTTTTGAGAAACATATGGTTGATATTGGACCTTAGTAAGTGCAATAACTGGAGTTTGGACGGGGATGGTGACTGGTACTTCCACTGATGGTAGTATTTCCAGTTTTTGTCACGTACGACCCATAGGATTGGACCTATGAGGGTGTACATATAAAGGGGGATATTCTTCATCCATCCTAGTTTCTGTACCAAATTCCCTTGATTGATTAACTCCATCATGCTTAGGAGGAAGACTTCCTTGAAGTAATTCTGCATTTAACCTCTTTACTTACCTCATTTCTTATTCTTGCTGTGTGAACCTTTCTTCAAATGAGTGTGATTGGCCTTATACAAAGGTAAGGTGAGAAATAACACGACTTTTACCCATTTCCTTGGAATGTGCCTTTCTAGAGTATGAAAGGGCATTACCCGAAGGAATGTCTTGCCCCTGGGCAATCCTCTGTCTTCTGGTACAGACACATCCTTCATTGGTTTCTATGTGTACAACCTATTGAACATGAAATTCTTCATCTAATCCCCCTAAACTAGACTTATTTTCTAGAGGATCTTTTGCAATGGTATTGATAAAATTTACTAATGCATAAGGAATTGAAGGAATTCTGTCAATTCTTCTGTTAAATTGTCACCCATTTTTTCATCTATGAGACTATGTTCTCCTATATAAGGAATTCCATGGAACTATTTGGCAGACAATAATCCGAAGGGAATCATTGGATAATTTAGTTATACGATTTCCATGTGGCTTCTTCTCTAATCATGAGAAAAATAACTTCCGCTGAGGAGGGGATTACAAATGAAAAAAATCCCTCAGCCTTGTAGGCTGGGGTTGTTCTTGTTATTCTTCTCCAAATCATTGAATATTGTTTAATGAATTAAAAGATTGATTTAGATAACCCCCAGCCTCACATGTTGGGGTGATTCTGGAACTTCTATAGCTGAAATCTGTGCAACTGCTCCTCTGATTTTGTGGATTTTGGTTCGGACAATAGCTGGGTGCATTATCTGATCATCATTTACACCACCTATTTTAGACGGTGGCTATGTTATTTCAGAAATTTGGATCCTATGAAATCTGACATCCCCTAAATGAGATTCTTATTTAGATTCTCAAAGTATTGATGTAAATGTAGTACAATAACTTCTGTTCTTTGAACCTGATTCTGATGAGAACTCATTGAGGCCCATTCTCGAGAATATATTTGATTACATACAAAACCTATTGATTAGGGTCAATCATGGGAAATAACATTGCATGAAACCACTTTTGGCTGACTTTGCTAATTTTGAATTGTAGTGAAATGCAATGATCTATATGCACACCATCCTCTGATGTGAACATTATATGGGGAATCAGAAATTAATTGGCGTAAACTCATTAGAGCATTGAGACATGCACGCTGACGAGTTCTCTGTTGTTTTTTAACTATTGGATGTTGGGAAACTGATTAAGATGCCATGTCAATTTGGCATTTCAACCCTTATATTACATTTATATGAATTTGATATTCATAATATGGTAATAATTTTATTTTCAAATGGGAAAGAGTTTTCAATAAGTTGAGATGAATGTTATGAATACAATATTCAATCATCAATTCTGGAAAATCAAACTGAGAATTTGTTGAAGGAAAGAATATGACTGGTATTTCTCCTTTAGCAAATTATTTCCTCATATTAAACACATCTTCATAATTTTCTACTAGATGTTTCTCCACTTGGTCTGACCGAAGAGGATGCTCTACATTTGAGGATAAATGACCCGAGGGTTGTTCGAGGAATGACCGTTCCCTTAAGATCTCCTCTAACTGAGAAAGTGTTTCACCCGTAAGAGAAAAGGAATCATACATGACTAGACTTGTGTTTTCATGTGCCTCGAGATAAGAGGGCTTTCTTATTACAACATTGTCAATTATAGAATTGTTTTGACAATGCATAATACAACCACGAAGAGGAATTTCGTAGTGAAATCCATCATGGGGAGGATCACAATGGTGGATTAATGCAAGTGATAAATATTCTTGATCCTTGGTCTTCTGGCCACTCGAAGGGTTTTCATGGCTCTCATCCAATGATAAGCACTCAGTATTTACTGAATTTTCATGATAAAAGTTTTCATGATGAAGTGTCTGATGAGAAGCTTCAGAATTACAACTACCACTCTAAAAAATTGGCAATTGGATGTTAGGATATTGAGAAGTAACATATAAATTTTGAGGGCTTCAAGAACTCCAGCATTAAGAGGACCTAAATTACAGCTTGAATCTTGATTTTACAATGTTATTTGGTGATATTTTTTCTTGGATGTTCTCTTATACTTAGTTGGGGCCACTTGCTGGGAAAAGTTGTTATCATGGGCAGGTTTATGTGTCTGTCTTGGATTATTTTCTGGAATAGACTGGTTACCTCTAATTGGAAATGGTGTATATTCTTGATCTTGTTGTTTGTATGATATGGGGGAGTATGCATCATGACCATACTAGAGTGGAAAAGAGGTGTGTATCTGCTCTGGCATGGTTTTCCATTGTGTCATCCCATGTCTGGGGATAGATTTGTGTGTCTGTTCCCCTGAAACTGCTGAAGTAGTTGTTAAAATATTCTGACATGCTTCCAGAATATGGGTAGGGATATGATTCTTCCCCTTCAACATTGACAAGATGTATTTAGTGAATTCAGTAGCAGGAATGGGAATATATTTACATTCTGTATCTGGAGTAGGTGTATGTACCTACTTTTTTCCTCCTTTTCCCATGAGTAGATATTGACAGTACTTATGCATAGGGGAAGAGATTTGAGTCTACTCTAAATTTGTTGTCGGAGCTTTCCTACTAACTTCTATGGGTGCTACCATACAAGACTTTTGGAAGACTTGATTAATATTGGAAAGTGAATGTTCATGCTGGACATTCTCTATCAATTATGGTTGATGAGATTCCTTCAATACTGGCAGAGAAGACTAGTGACCGAATTGGTGATTATAAACAGGTGTATGTTCCTGCTTACTAGTTGCCACCATATTAGATTGGTGGGTCTCATTAAATACAGTCAAACAGGCCTGCTGACTGGATAACAACATGTAAACAGGTTTATGTGCCTGTTCATGGTACTCCACCCGGTTTACCTGGTGGGATTGGTGGGTTGTTTTTAGACGAGACTGCTGAGAAACAAAATTAGGACGAACGGGTGTATGTTCCTACTAATTGTTTGCCATCAAGTTTTATCGTTGGGATTCTCCAGGGGGTAGAGGTGAGAACCTGCTTCCCGTTAACCAGATGTTGTCCCTGGTGGTTTGTCTTGTTTTCCCGGGTCTAAGAGACCCAGGCCAAACGTCCTGATGTCACACCCCCATCATGTTGGGGATATACTACCACATGATTTTGGCGGCGATTACTAGTGGGAGTCCTGAAGAAGGACTCATGTATTCTTTAAGTGAGGCCTTCAGTGACCTCTTGATCTAACTCCCAATAGTATGGGGGAGATTGGCTATTGTGTTCCGGGGATAAAGACCTAAAACGGTTGGATATGGTGATTGGAAACATTTTATTGTTGATCATTGGTCGTTGTTGGCTAGATGATCTAGGATTATTGTTGACCTGGAGGGCCTGTCGAGCAGCCTCTCGAGTCTTAATTGTACCATGTTGGTGATATTCCATTATCATCACATTGGAGACCCAACGTTGAAGATGTTAGATGGGTGATAATTTCCTTCCCGTGGATGGATATCCAACTTGAGCAGTAGTCGGGAAGTTTATAGATGTTTCCTTTGAGAAAGCTATTCATTGGATTGAAGGGAATTCTATGGCAAATTTAAAACAAAAACAAGTTATATTAAAGTTACATCCTGTCATATTGATACATGCATGATTAAATCCTTTGTCTAGCCTTCCATTATCAATTTATAGGGTCCTAACATGTCAGTAACATTATTAACTTGGTTAAGGATTCATGTCAGGTTCCCCATTTTTGTTTGGTAGTACCTTGAAACACGATATTCTAGATTTATGAATCCTTATTTCCAGCTGGATTCTGTTGGATTTATTCATGGAACTGAAAACATCAAATAGTTCATTATCCAATGGGGACCTACATTCCAAAGGAAGGCATATGTTATGTTTTGATCTTTATGATTATTAGGAAAATGCATTGGTCGAGAGGATGGGAGGTCAGACTCATCACACCCTTTTGGGGGGGAATTATTGTATACTCTAGGACTCTCTTTGAAATTTCAATATTTTATTGAATCCTTATTATTTCACCAAGTATATCATAAGAATCCCTTGGAATTTAATATCAAATATTTAACATGAATTAGAATTATCAATATGTATTTTAGGATTACCATCAATGGCATCCTCTAATATACTAATTAGAGATTATTTTAATCATAATTTATGATGATACTAGTTTTTAAGCCACTCAGTGGGGCACTCTGGAGTTTATTGTCATCTAAGTAGATGCAGGTTTGTTTTTATCCTGGATCCATCTCATAAAATGAGCTAACTACGTATCCTTGTGAAAGGAATCAGAACACTCATAGTTCGGTGCCACATATTGGTACCCATCATACCTTTTAAGGTCATGTGATAAAGACCAATTAGAGGAAGTTTCTTAGTTACAACGTAGAGTGGGACTTATGTTAAAATAGCCCAAGGAACCTTGGAAAGGATATAGGTTTCCAAATTGGATCAATCCCTATTGGGAATATGGTCCAAAGAGAACATGGTTGATTTGAATTGTTGTGTTTGAACCTCAAGGAGGCTTCCTACGTATCCCATAAGGATGGGAATAAAATCCCACATTGTTCGATGAGTCTCATATGAGAGTATGGTCTTTGAGAGGAATGAGTATGGTATTACTTAGAGAAAAGTATTACTTGATGATTTGATGATTTACATTGGTCCTTATTTCCTAAGGAGGATTCCCAAATTGGGGGAATTAGGGTTGGATTATTAAGGAGGATATTTAGTGAGCTTAGGCTCTGAAAGAGCTTCCTACATATCATAGTTTGAACTGGAATCAGAGTTCTCATAGTTCCTTGAAACGAGTGTTTGTACACATGTTGTAATCATCACATATCTCTAATCCAAGGTGATTCATGCTCGGTGTGAGAAAGAAGAGGATGTAAAAGATTCAACAATGGCACTTCACACATTTCCTCCTCCGCTGATGGAAGAGGGGACATCGACTGTGGAAGAGAGAGAGAGGCGAAGAACCTTCCTCTATTCAATTTACAATGGACAAAGGTCCATTTTAAGGATGAAGGGGTGAAGGTGAGGGGCTTATATTAGTATGGATTCCCTAAAAATTGGTTCTGGTAGGGGAGGGAGACTTCTCATATAGTCGAGCAGAAATTAAAGTGTTATGTATTCCATCCCTACCGGAGAAATGAGGTCCCTAGTCACCTCTTTGAAAAGGGAGAGACCGGAAGCCCACCATATTCCAAACCAGAAACATCACAATAATTTTTCTGGGAGAAAATTCCATAAAACCGCAGACATAAAAACCCAGAAACTTCCAATGAATATTAAACCCATTGTGAAAAATATGTTGGAACCTATAAATGCGGAAATACAAACCCAAATTGGAGACACACTGATGTGCCTTACCAAAAGTTCTGAGAAGTCATGATGTTTTTGTGGAGGCTTCAACATAGCCCCTTTCAAATATGGGAAACAAATAGAGAGATACCCCTTCATGAACGGCGTCAAAGGGTATTTTAACTGGTCATGTAGGTACTTCACACTGATGTTCCATGTAGGTACCAATCATTGCCTTATTGTGCAGGTATGGTGCGCAGGTGTGCCGCACAGGTAAAATGCATAGGTATGGATGAGGACTGAATATAATGTAAAGAACTTAAAAGAAAGTCTATCCCCTTTACATATCCCTTCTTTTTTAGTTTAGAGAACTACCTGAGACAATTTTAGAGATCTAGGCGAAAGAGCAACATAATGGGAACATCAGAGAGTCTTTCAATTTTTTTTCATCCCAAAATGGGGAGCCTAAGGGTCCTATTTATAGGCACAAATGGACCTAGCTGAATTTTTTTTTCGTGCATCTATGCCGCGTAGCTCCACCGCACAGGGGATCCGAGTAGAGGCATCCCAAATCTTCTCGCGCATAGTTTGAATGTGTAGTTGTTCCGCAAAGCTCTGCTGCATAGATCTCTCATGATGCTAGGCTACGTATCTATCTCTTGAATTTGGGCCGCATAACTCGCTCACAAAGTTGCTTGATGATACTAAATTGCATAGAGCTTGGAAGTATTTGTGATGTTTCCATTGTACTCTTTGAATCTTTTTAAGGAGTTTCAACATGACTGTATAGAGAAATTACATATTCTTCAAAACAACTCTTTTAGATCTCTTCTAATGGTCTATAGAGTTGTTCCTTTGGGAATTCAGGAACCTATGAAATGTGTATAAGGAATTTAATAATATAATTTGGTAAATTTTTTTTAAGATAGAAAACTCAAAGTGCTAAAATGAGTTGAGATAAGTGTTTTTATTTTATAATGAAGGTGAAGGTCACTTTTAGATTTTTTAATTGATTTTTTTATAATAAAATAAATATCAATATAAAATAAATAAAACTGGAAAGATCATAGAATATAATGTAGGAAATTTTGGAAACCCTATAATCCAAAGAGTATTTTAATTTTTTTGTTATAATTTTAAAACATATCATTTTGATTAACCCTTATTTAACATATTTTAAATTTAACTACGGTAAAAATATTTTCAATATTAATGGTTAGATATTTTTTACTTATAAAGTGTCAATTGAACCATAAAAATATTATTTATGATATATTAGATGGTAATTTATCCCATTTTTCCTTATTTAGTATTTTAATGTTTTTTATCTATTTTAATATAATATTATTTTGATAAAATATCATTCGTGCCAATTTTGACCTCATTCATGACACTGACATTAAGAAAATCAATACAGTAAGATAAATTCAAAAAATTATTTTAATACATTCATAATATTTTATATTCATCTATAAAATTCTTTTTTGACCTTAAGTAATTAAAATTATATTTATTTTAATATTTTTAATATCTCTTAATTGATTTTTTCATTAATTGGATAATTACTACATTGTCACTATGTAATTATTCTGCATAATTATTTCATCACTAGAAATAATAAATAACTTCCCATGATGTAAATAAAGATTTTATATTTTATAAAAATTTATATTTTCTAGAATTTGTTTTATTTAACCAAATATTACAAATATTATACTTATTAAAAGTAAGATTGTGACATTTGTTCACTCTCTTTGATTTTAATAATATCTATATCATTTCCATGTTCATGTGTCCATTAAATAATTAAATTTAAAATAATAGTTTATATGGTTCTAATTATAATCACCTGATAAGATTTTTTACTATGTTATGGTCATTTTATAGTCCTTATCAATTAATTTTTAACCTTAATTACCAAATTTACCATTCACCATTGTAAAAAATTTAACAATGAAACTATTACAATTGGTAAAATATAAAAGTGAAATATTTAATAAATTTGTTCGTTAAAATTAAAAATATGGAATTTATTTTCAAAATTAAAAAACATATAAGGGGATAAAATTGGTTAAAAATTAATCTAGCAAATGCGGTGATAAAACATGTTTTTAAAGTGAAAACACTCAAACGATTGGAATATTTTTATATCAATATTCAATGTGAAATTTAGTAAAATTAAATAATTTCGATTAAATAAAAAAAAATATAATTATACCTTTAAACCAATTAATAATATAATTTGATGAAACAAATTATTTAGGAAAAATATCTGTTTTCCATTAGAATTTAGTATTTTTCATTATTCATCAAAACATGAAACATATCATAAAAACAACAAAAATTAATCCAAAGTAAATTTTTATATAAATAATTAAAGATATTGAATTTTTTTATAATATAATTTTAAAATGTTTCAAAATATATTTTATAACAAGTGCACCATTAAAAGGAGATAAAACGTCTTTTAGAAAAAATACAGTTTTTCAGCTTAAAACTAGATTTATTTTTATATCATGTATAGAAAACATATAGGAAGACTGTTAATAATTATATTTGAAAATACTTATATAAATTTAATTAATATAATCCAACAAGTGTAATTTATATATTTTATTTTTATAAAGTGTAGTTCTCGGTATAAAAATAGTTTTTCTAAAAATGATTTCTGTTTAATTTCCAAAGCATTTTACTTGTGTAAACAATATTTTCAAAATACTATTAATATTGTTCACTACCTCCATTATAAAAAATAATTTATAATTTTATTTTATAAATAATAATTATAATAAAATATTTATTTTTGTATAATCTCATTGTATCATGTAGCACAAACTATGCTGGTGTTGCGTGCAACGCAAGACTTCAATGAAATGAAATTATTTTTTAGAAAATCTATCTCATAAAAATATTGTTGCATTTCAGTATACCCCCTATTAAATTTATTTTTCCCCAAAAATTAATCACTATAATATAGAAAAATGTTGATACCATTGACCCATCATAACCTCAAGTTCCCACATATCATCTTGAATCTGGTGGATTCTCCATAAAATATTGACCGAGTATGTGGTCCTATTTTTTAGAAAATAATATCTATGACCCATAATTTGTACTATTTTAACATCAAAATAAATATATTTCTTCAGTGATTGGAACATTGAGATTATTAAATTTGATGTAATTTTTATATATTTCCACAAAATAGATAACTTAAATACTCTAGGAACATTGGAGATATTCGATGGAAACAAAAATCAATAAGATACCATTCAGATATGATCACGAATTTAAAAAGGAAATCACATCCTTGAAATTTGAAATTTAACTAATAAAATCAACGGTGGATATTTGAAAATCAATTTTTGTGGAACCAAAATCATAAAAATGGTAAAAAAAACATCCTCTTAAAAAGAGGGAAATTAGACGGTGAATATTACCACAAGAACATTGATTTCAATTAAGAGGTAATTTGTATATAGTTAAAACATGAAAATGGAAGTGAAATATAACTATCATGTTTTGATAGAGAATGACAGAGAATATAGTGATTTGATTATTAATGACAATAAGATGATATGACAAATAGTTCTAAAAAAATGAAATTTATATCACCATAAATGATAATAAAAAGATAAATCATTATATTAAAAATTAATTTAGAAGATATTCTAACTCGATATAATTCTCTTTATAAGAAAAATATCATCCATCATTATTCCATTATTAACCTATACTTCATATAATAATCATCAAAATTAGGATGAAATTTGAATTCCTTAATTACTATTGGATCATTGGATCCACAATGGCCTGGTGAATGATTTCTTATACTTCTAGTTATCATAACATAAAGTCTAGCACTTGTCACCCAATATGCATAAATATTTATATGGATAAGTGAAAAATTAATTTATTGAACCTAAAAAAACTTCAACATAAAAAATTTCACAAATGGTCGCACTTTTAAACCCACCAAAAGATTAAAATCCAAAAACATCCAAAAATAGATACTAAATTTACTAAATCAACATATCATTAATCCCCAAAACAACAAGATATTGATATTAGTTGTAAGACATAAAAAATGTGAATAACATTAACATGTATTCTCTTAAAACATGTTAATAACCTAAAATATCCTCAAACCTTTGGTAAAAAAAGAATTATTTCTTATTATAACAATTATTGGACATATTACCTATGTCCAAATATTTCATAAACTCTATCCTTGATAGCATAAAACACATTATAAACAAGTCTTTAAATACATCCATTGTAATCAGTACCATATAATTTACTTATTCATATCCAATATTTCATTATCAAAAAATAATTATCTCAACATTAGTAAAATATTAATGGATATATTTCCCTAAATATGGTGTTTCCCATGAATATCATATGGACATTAAATTCATTTTCTCAATCTTCAGCACCATTCAACATATCTTTTTCAATCCTCAAAGAAAAACCTATATTAAAAATACTTATATATTTCATTATTTCTATAAGATAATCATTGAATTAAAAAAATATTTACACTTAAATCTTCCAAATTTATTCCTAACCCATTAATTGGGATTCAAATATTATTATTTCCTAGAAAATGAAATATAAATTATGTATTAAGGTTTCTAAAACTCAATGTAATCATGCATCTTATATTTAACGTAAAAAATATGGTTTGAGTAGACCATAACTTTCACATTTTGTGTGTGGTATCCCCTTCCTCATCATTATAACCAATACTCATACCACCATACTAATTCTCTTCATCGTATGTACTCTTCGGAAATTGATTATCATAAATCATATACCATTCAAATCTAAAAAATTCAATATTTTCCTTGTTCCTTATGGTTCCCAACTTTGACTGAAACCAGAAATAATAAAGCGAGAAACATTAAATATACTAGGAAAACATCATATTCAAGGTATATTACGTTCAATAAATAACATATTAGGTTTAATCAATCGTTATTCATGATATTTAGCAAAACAATATGATTTTAATCTATTCATAGAATTATGATTTGGGATCTAATTATTGTTTTTTAATTATGGATTCCAATGGTTAACTAAAACTTTTCCCCAATATCATCAATAATGTCGCAGGTATTTAATACATGTATGTTACATTTATTTAGATAAATATTAATTATATTACACAAGAACATTCTGACGGAACATGATATTTATAGTTCTTATAAAAACGTGGAATACAATGTTTTAGTCTGGTGAAAGATCATCACTGTTCCCCATAAATATCTTCACCTTTAGTACCCCCACGTAAAACTATTCTTCATAACATGTGGAATGGAAATATAAGAAAGCGTTAAATCAGATTATTATAAAAGTTAAACAAGGAAGATAAAAATTTATCCTCTTACTAAAACATAATATAAAAACTCTTGGTATGTGATCATGAGAAAATTTCAGACCCAATCTTGAATGGATAATAAATTTTAGTCATTTCCTTAAAAAATAACATTTCAAACAACACGAATCATACGAATAAAACTTCAACATAACTCAATCATGAAACAAATGTTGATATCATAAATGTTCATGAAATCATCATATGTATTGAAAAAAATTTCATATGTAATGGTTAACTTCCATGACTCTCAGATCATGCCTTATTAGTTATTTATACTAATGGATCAATCACATTGACATGTTTCCCATCACGGATCAAGAACATCGACTTATATCCCATCATGGATCAAGAATATACACTTGGTTTCCTTAAAAATAACCTGAGATATAATTCATTAACAAATTAATTATTGGGTGATATAGGTTTCACCCATAACAAAATGAAAACAATCTATACGTGTTCCAGAGTCCCATAAATAATTCACTATCTCAGAACCTATTTAAATAAATGTGTATCCTAAACATGCCAACATAACATAACTATTGGAAATGTAATAGGATTCACAAATATCATTACATAATAATAATTAATCATTCATATAACAAATCAAAATTGTATAAATGGTTAATATCTCTAGTAAACCACATGTAACAATAAATAATGTCATCTTAGAGAGATACTTATTTATTTAAATATCACTTGAAATAATTCTTGAGAAAAATAACATTTCTTTTAAGAAATATTTTTTAAAGACTCACTGAATTATAATGGAAAAAATGTTATCTTGAAATAACCTTGTAATATTTCAAATGAATTGTCAAATTAGTAATGCGTCCTGAAAGTGGAAAATTTCCTTCATTCCATATAAGTTTAAAAAACATTTTGACATTATTTTGAAATAATCACTTACCAATTTATAAACTATTGAATATTATTCCCAATGAAAGAATGAAAGTTACATATATATTAAATTACTATAATATTAAGGATAATAAAGTTAAAATAAATTTAATTGAAGTATATACAAACCACAAACGAAACAGTTAGTCTATAAGGCATGTGTCCCAGAAAAATAAAAGTGAGGCACAAATTCATTAACATACATCTTGAATTTTATTACATACATTAAAAACTCATGTATAATAAATATAATTTTATTATAAATTAAAAAAAACCATATTAATATATATAATATCATATAATATCAAATTATGACATAATATTACTCTCTTATTAACAATTCTATTTTAATGTTTTATTTTTGGTAATAGCTACTTTGTTTTTTTATATGTTTGGACTTGTTATCCTTAGTCCTATTACATAGAACATGATTTTATCATATGTATAATAATAACCATGATATAAATGTCATATATACACACAAAAACATATATATATATTCATTATATATATATATATATTCAATTTTTATTAATAAAATATAGTGTTAGAAAATAAAATACTCCTTTTCAACATACAATAGTATGTATGTACTCATGAACACTATTTTCTTTTTCTTGTCATATTAAAAAATGAAAATTATGTTATAAATTAACATTATAGAATATCTTTTACATTATATATATCATATATATTCATAATTTTTTTTTTAAATTACCATACATTTTAAAAATAGATGAAAATTGAATCACATCACATTGTGGAGATGGTAAGGCATGCGTACACAAGATCGATGTTATCATTTACAAAAATATTCAGTGGTTAAAATAATGATATGATTTTAACCATAAATAAATATAATTATGTCACCATTTTAATATATACAGATTAAACCCATCATATCTACCACTCATAAAAGATGGTGATGGAAAATTAATTTTATCCATATGCGGAGACGGTAAGCCGTACAGAGGTACAAGAGATACATTCACTTAAATTTTTGATATGAAATTATATATATAGAGGAGTGTTAATAATAATAATAAGATTTAAGAATATTTTTTATGCATGAGTTTTTATTTTATTATATATATCATAGATTTAGAGGTGTTTTAGAAGAGTAGAAGAAAAATAGTGACCAGTTAAAGCGATTATCTCTTCTTCAAAACGACTTCATTGGATCTCCACTAAAGAACTATAGAGTTGGTCTTTTGGGAAGACCATAACCACTATAATGTGGATATGTAATTTGAAAAGATAAGCTGAAATATTTTTCTCTAGATATATAAATAAATTTTGTGAAATGAGATGAGGTAGGAGGATTCCTTTTAAAATTAAGGTGTGGGGAACTTCGGGAATTTCTCAAATGATTAAATAATAATAAATTAAATCTCAATAAAAATACCTCTAAATGTAAATTTATTGAAAGATAATGTGGGATATAGTTTTAATCAAATAATATAATATATTTTAAACCTGTTTTTTTTTGTAATTTTAAACCTTATCTTTTTTATTAACCCATAGCTAATTTAATTTTATTTAAATGACGGTAACAACATTCTCAATATTAAAAGATGTAAATTTATAATTATCAAGTGTTAATTAAAAAAATTGTAATTTTAAGATATTTTATACCATAATTTATGCCATTTTTACTTTTTTAGGATTTTAATTACTATTATGTAATTCAATAATATATAATTTTATAAGATATCATAAGTGTAGATTTTAACACTATTCATTACATTGTCTTTATAAAATTCGATAAATCAATATAATTAAAAAAATAATTTAATACAACAATAATATCTCATATTGAACAATTAATTTCATTTAGAAAATTAATTAATTCAATTTAGTATTATTTTTATATTTTTAATATCACATAATTGTGTTTTTCATTAACTGAATAATTATAGCATTATCACTGTGTAATTTTTTTGATAATTATTTTATTCAATAAAAATTAAAAAAAACTATAATGATGTATATTAGACTATTATATTTCATTATAATATATATAGTAGATCATATATTCTATTTTACATCATATTAAAAATGTTATAGTCATTAAAAATAAGAGTGTGGCATTTTTTCACTCGCTTTGATTTTAATAATATCTATGTAATTATCAAGTAAATATGCGCATTAAAAAAAATTATAACCACAGGATACATTAAAATCATCCAATAGAATATTGGAAACTGTTAGTGTCCTTTTATAGTCCTTATCACTTTATTTTTAACCTAAATTACCCTATTTTCCCTTTATAGTGCTAAAAAAATATATAATATTACTAATCATACTGGTAAAAAAGAGACAATTTAATATTTTTACACTTATGATTAATAATATATAATCCATTTTTAAAAATTAAAAATACACAAGTGGTAAAATTAATTAAAAATTAGTCTCATAGATAGGGTGAGAAAATGTCTTTTTAATGTTAAAATGTTTAAAAGATTGAAATATTTTTATATCCAAATTCAATGTGAAATTGATTAAAATGATTTAAAATGGATTAATTATAAAAAAATTGATTTAATTATACATTATACCTAATCTATAATATAATATAACACAATAAATTATTTAGATGAAAAATAGATTTTCCATTAAAATGTAGTATTTTTACTATTAATTAAAGCATGTAACTTATCATGAAAATACAAATATTAAACAAAAGTAAATTTTAATGTCATGATTTAAAATAATATTATTATGTTTTTAAATATTACGTTTAAAATTTCAAAATTTTATTTTTTAAATAAGATCTTCATTAAAGGGCGGTAAGACTGCTTTTAAAAAAAGATACATTTTTAAGCATAAAACATAATTTATTTATATATCATTCTAGAAAAAACATTGAAAGAATTTTATAAATTCTAATTAATAATATATATATATATATATCATTAATATAATCAAACAACGATTATTTATTTAATTTATTTTTTTAAAACACAATTGTGTGCATTTGAAAAATATCATAGAAAAATATTTCCTTTGAATTTAAAAAGGGGTTTATATGATAAAAACATAATTTCATAATTTCTTTAATCATGTAAATACCATAAATTCTAATTTATATGTTATATTTTTATTATTTAAGTAATTATAAAATTAAAATTATATTTATTATAAACACAGTGTTGCGTTTAACACAAGATAAATTGTTGTTGTGTGTAACACAAGACATTAAAGAAGTAAAATTATTTCAAAAAAACTATTTCATAATAATATCATGGGGTTTCATGATATAAAAACTATAAATAGAGTCCCTAATTACACCAAAATCAGAATTGAGTTCCAAAAATTGAAGTATCATCATAATATAAGAGGAGGAAAACTAAATGATTTCAATAAAAAACTCAGACTCTTCCTTTTAAATATTTAAATGAATGTTGGAAAAGTCATCTATTAAGATCAACTCATTAGATGATTTTTTATAATTTTTTTTAAAAATTTTCGTTTTCAAGGAATCATTAATAAAATTAGACTTTTTAGTGGTTGTAGATACCCATATTTTTCCTTGTAACACATTGACATATTTGTATATTTATTTTTGGATCCAAGAGCTGAGATACCATGTGATTCCTAGGTCTGGCAGAATTGGAATTAATTTTATAAAAATATTAAATATAATTTATATTATTCATGCACATTTTATTTAAAAAATGGGATAAAACTAAAATGTAATTTTGTATCATAAATTTGAGACACTTATTGGGTCTGGAACGTGTTGTTTACCCTAAAAATGACCATAAATAGGTAGGCATGAGTAGTTCGGATAAAAAGAGCCATTGAAAATTTATATTGACTAATTGATTTATTAAATTAATTAGTTAATTAATTATCCTATATAAAATATATCTACAAATACTCATTAGGAAAAATTATATTGTGTTAGACACTTGTTCATTAGATAATTGAGAGTGTCTTCTTTCCTCCTTTCATTACAGAATCATGAACAGATGATGATGAGAATCCAGATCAGAGAAGATCAAGACACAATGAAATAAATTACTCAAAATCATTTTCAATCATGTTATTAAACAACTAACTATGCAATATATAGGTAAGACTCATCATTTTTTTGAATCTGTCCCATTTTAGTTTTTGAACAAGATAAGTCAATTTCTTTGATATGTGCTAATTACAGGACATTTCATACAACCATTTATTGAAATTAAATTGATTATTATATTCTTTTTTTTATAACCACATATCTATAAATTTTATTTTTTAATTAATCTTGACCAACCATGGTTAAACACTCTTTATAATTCTTTTATAAAAAATTCATCTCTTTTTTCATTATTTGACATCAAGGCCATGATTCGACACTGTCAGGTGGGCCTAGTGTGTTTCGTCCCCTAGATTCAGAATATATTTTTATTGTGAGGTTTGGATAAATATATTAGGGGTGGATTTAGTTGTATTTTTGGTTTTGGGTAATTTATATGGGGACTGGAATCAAATAAATAGGTGAACAGAACTAGATATGCACATGGTGTGTCAGATACATGCATGAAAAAATCATGAATCGATTTTTAACCATTGGAGGTATGAAATAACGGGTTGGAGAAACATCGTTTGAATTTTTTAGGATATTAGGACTAACTATTAGGTGGAAAGGCCATATTTGGATCATGGTTTTCAGATCTAAGTATCTGTAAAAAACACAACTATACACCATATAGTCTTAGGAACACATAGCATGTAGGACCTTGGTTGAAGTGGATAGAGTTCCACATAATTATATTTATATCATTCCATGTGGGAACTACAAACAACATGTAACCTTGTTCTTACATCAGGGTCTATACCCTAGGAGTATACAATCTTTAGAATAACAAGACACATGCCATGTACCAAAGTACAAAAACACAATAAATGTACACAAACATGGCCAGAGAGAATGGGAAGAACCATAGGATTCTTATACATGCCATGTATACCCTCTAAAAACTATGTATGGTTATTTTGGTAGTTATCCTTGCATCTAGATAAACATATGCATGTGATGGAGCAGGAACACATACTGTTTGGGTTACACACCATGTACCCCTTAACTCCTTTTTTGAAAACATAAAAATAACATATTCCATTAATTTAGGATTATATTTTGGACCATGAGTACCCTATATAGAGTGTTCTTCCATGTGGAGAATGATGTTGGCCTCATTAGTAGCCTTTAAGACATAATGTGATATATTCGGGGCATGATTCTTATTTAGGCGACACCCTGCAATAATAGTGATTAGGCAGGATCATCAGGGCTGCAGATTGGTTACCCATATTTGGATGGGCATGGTACCTCTGCATATTTATATAGAGGAACCCTCATATGTAGTAGGGAATGGGTCTTCTATATATTCTAAGAGTGTCACCCACATACTGGGATATGGCATGGGTCCCCTACCTATCCACCGAGTGGCACCCACCTGTGGAGTCAGGGCATGGGTCCTTGATAATGAGAGTAGAACCCTCTAGATAGGTTGGGAATGGTTCCTATACCTACAATCTGAGTGGATACCTCATGTGGTATCAGGGTAAAGGTCCTCGACTGTTAGATTGTCACCCTTCAACTGGGATAGGTATGGGTCTCCTACCCACCATTCGAGTGACACCCTCCAGCTGGGCTGGGCATGGGTCTTCTACTAATTACTTGAGTGGTACCCTCCCATGGAGTCAGGGCAGGGGTCTTCAACCATCTAAGTGGAACACTCATTCATGGAAGGGTATGAGTACTCTATATACTATTGATGGGAAGCCTTCGATTAGAAATATTATTGGTCCTATTACTATCTAACAGAGTGAACCCTCCAATTGTACTAGATAATGGGTAATGTATATATAGATTGTTTCCCCTATACTATATATAATTGTGGGGAGGTGTGTCTTAACATGAATTTTTTTTATTAGAAGACATGAAATATATTCTGCATTAATGATGGTCTTTGGGAACTGAGGGAACCCTTTTCCAAGGGTAGCCTTTGAGATGGATATCCCCTTCTTTTTCATTTGGGCTTCATTGGTTTGAGAATAAATATTCATCTATGTGTGTTTGTGTTTGTTACCATGTCATTGGATATTATTTACTCTCTTACTTTGGGTTGTAATATTTACTATCTATTCCTATTATGTCTCTTACTTCTCCAACTTTATCTTTCATGGAATCATAATGGTTAGGTATTTACTCACCCTTACACGGGAATTTCCCATAGTTTTTTGTAGGTGAAAAGTATGTCATATGTAAATTTATTGATTGACAGAGATACTGGTTGTATTAGACATCATACGGTGGCCAACGAATAGAGATTAGTCATTTTTATCTCTTAGAGCATTTTATATTCTTGTTCATCCAGGTTGGGACATCATTATGATTTAGAATTTATTTTCCCCCTTTAATTTCATGTTTTCACTGTCATACTCTCATACACCATGCATGTTTTGATTTATTTTTTTTATATTCTAGAAATTATATCTCTTTATTATTATTCCTTTATAGTTATCCATTAATATGGTTGTGTGTCTATATACCATTACAGTAGAAAAATTACCCCCCCCCCCCGTGGTAGACATTCCTTTCAGTGCTTTTTTCCACACCTTGGCATAAGACAGTGTGATTGGGGTAGTGGTGGATCAATCTCTTTTGTGTCAAGTCATGAATGATTGGTATCATATCTAGTTCGATCATTGGGAAGATTTTTGGAGTAGTAACGTTATTAGTATTTGTATGTGATTTAGGGAAACTATGTAAATTTGTCTCGAGTGTGGCTCCTGGGATAGGGAACCAAGTGATTGTATGGGTGGATGATATCTCCATTCACCCAGACCGTAACTATCTTCTTATTGAATTAGCATACATATGAAATGGTTGTAGGGAACAATCGTACATATATCATATAGGATCCAGTCATTGAATATCTTTATTAAGTCATCTCCCCATTATATATATAAATGCTCATCTGATCAACATACGTCCCGATTAAAATTTTGAAGATTCCCCCATGATGACATTCTTTTGAGATACCAGTTCCATATCGTGAAAATGATCTGATGAGTAATGCGACCTCAATAACCGGTCCATCCAATAAGATCCATCCTCAAAGTGGATAGTTAGTGTTACCCCCACTTGTTAACCAGCATAACATACTATAAAAGAAGGATGAGTATGCCTGCAGACTTAGTTCAATCTGTGAGTTCCAACACAAGAGGATTCGATGGTTCAACATTGGTCATGATTCCTTAGTAGTGGAGGATTAGCAAGAATTTGGGGTCTGTATATTCAGGATTATGTAGACTCTAATGGATCATGTGGTTTTATCGGTACTTATCCTTTTCCACAAAGTAGTTGGGCGCTAATGGAATTTGTTACCTAGATTCACGGCGCTTCAATGCTCCCATGGCCTGACTTCCAGCAATAGGTTTGTGAGGAATACATCCACTCTTTTTGGTGAATTTTAAATTTCATAAGAATATAATGATGAAGGAGGTAGATATTTATGTGGATGAGTGTGTGGAGAGATTCCAAAATCTTTCTCCATAATCTTATGACATCGTTTGAGATGGTTACTTTTGAGCATTGAAGTTTGAGGTAGAATCTATATGGTCATCCATGAATGTGTGTTAACCTTTTGAATTTCCATCTATGATGTGGTTTTTGAGGGGAAAATAGTGATAGAGAGCATCCTGTAAGAGGGAACATGGGCAGATGGATCTTGTAGTGGGTATTGTAGTGTTGAGTCATCTATAGCAGCTCCAATACCCTAGTGTATAGTTTCACATTGTAAAATTACTTCCTAGGATCAGGATCAAGTACCTAGTTAGGGGAATAATAGATGAATAGGGAATCCCATAGAGGGGTTGTGATATTCTTATTATGTGTGAGGTCATAGGGAACATTACTTCATACCCATACATACTAAAGAGCATAGTCAGATAGAAGACATACCACCACTATAGAGGTAGCTCTGTGATAAGGGATATATTAGGAGATGGTAGGGTGGCCCTAGGGTGGCATAAATGGAAGAGGAGTAGGTATAGATACATTAAGTGGATCTATGGGAGGATGACGATTCTATGAGGTCCTTCCACTATTATGAGAAGGAGGACTATGTTAGGCTTTGGGAGACGACATTTGGGGATGAATAAAGGTATAAAAAAATTATCCATACGAACTTGAAGAACATGAGATGATTAGAGGTAATATATATATCTATTATAATCTTATATAATTATTATCATATAGAAGTGTGAGTAATTCATTCATCTTTTTTCTCCTGGTGCGCGAGATAAATCTCCCAGTTGAGTCAATAACATAACAACTTCATGTTACGGTTCTTACAAGGAAGAAATTTTCTATATCATTTATCTTCCAGAAGTTTTAGCTAACACTTGAGGGATATTTTTTCAAATGGGACCTTTTGGTCGTCATGATGGAACCATATGAAATAATATTGGGTATGGATTGGTTGTCCATAGTCCAAGCCCATATTGACTATCACTATAGACAAGTTAGATGACTTCATACTGATGGGATGCGATTATCCAATGTGGGTGAGAGATATCTCATGGAAGGATGAGTGGGTTTTCAAGAATGAATATAAAATCCATGACCCATAAGTTGGTGATATTACCCCTTGGTGTAGCAGGATCTTCAATAATTTGGATTCCTATAGTTTTAGATGGATTTATAGATTTCGTTCATGAGGATGTTCTGGGACTACATCTAGGGTAGGAGATGGAGTTTTGTATCTACTTACATCCTGAGACCACAGTGGTGTATTTGGATGCTTATTAGATGGACCCTACAATGATTCAGGGATTACAATTGGAGTTGGAGGACCTACAATAGATGGGTTTCATCCGAACTAGTGTGTCCCCATGGGATTCTTTCCTGAAAAATACAAATGAGGCCTTGTGAATTTTTATAGATTATCGTCACATGAACTAGGACTTGATAAAGAAAAAGTACCCCATGCTGAGAATTGGTGAACTATTTTACTACTTACGAGGTGTAATATGGTTCTCAAAGATCGATTTTTAAGCCAACTACCACTAGTTTAATGTTCACAAGGATGATATTATGATGTTGGAATTACAATGTTGCTTCATACACAATGACTTCCTTGTGACCTCTTTTGGTGTGATGAATTCCACTCCGTATTTATCGCATTGATGAACTAGATATTCAATCAATAATTGGACCAGTTTGTGATTTTTTTCATCAAAGGAATACTCATATACTTTGTGTTGGAGGAGTATAAAACGAACCTGAGAATGGATCTAGATTTTCATTATGAGACCCAACTTTTTGGTAAGATCATGTAGTACTTGTTCTCGATTCATGAGGTTAACCATTGGGGGAATTTCATTTATTAGCATGATTTAGCTGTGAAACCGAAGAAGATCAATGTAGTGCTTTCTTGGGAGCCACCAAAGATCATAGAATCGGTGAAGAAATTCCATCTATTGGAAGGGTACTATTGGATGTTTATGAAACAATTCTCTAGTATTTCATCCCCTTTGACTACCAATATATAGAAATGGAATCCTTTTACAATGACTAAGCAGTGTTATAGGGATTTCAAGGAGATGATACTGAGGCTTAAAATCACTCTTATGTTGATACTAGCATAGGATAGTGTGGAGTATGTAGTATATTTAAAACCCTCATGAGTTGGTATTGACTATGTGTTTATGAAAAAGAAATTATTTATCACATATAGGTCAAGGCAGTTGAGTCCCCAAGAGAATAAATATGAGAGAATATTCATAAAGATAAAAGTTATTTTTCTCGGCCTAAGGATGCGGGGAGAAAAATAATACAGGGGAGAGCTTCATGATTTTATCAGAACATCAATGTCTCATGTATTATTTCATGTAGGGATACTTGAACGTGTGTTATTGATGTTGGTTGGAGTTCTATCCAGACTATGACATTGATATAGTCTATACACTGGGGAATGATAACATGGCAGCAGATGAACATAGTAGGAAGTTGTAATCATTTTTTTTAAAATAGGCTTATGAGTAGTTGGATTACATAAATATGAACCCGGTGGAGTTGGTGGGTGAAAATTATCATTAGTCTATGGTGTTTACTTGTCAACTCCTCGAGCATGTGAGAGCATCATAATTGGGATACATATACAGAGAGGTCAGTCATGGCCAGATATCCATAAGAGATTCAACTGATGGATTTTATGGAGGGAATCACTTATCCTTTTCCAATGATGGATAACTTCATAGTTACAATGTGGGAGGAGCTGATGAGAGACTTCCACACATCTTATTTACCTATAAGTCCTGGTGTGGTAATATCTGGAGAGATGTTTAGTGCCATTTTTTGGTCCTACAAGAGAGTGTTCATGGATTAGTTCACCTTTTAATGCCTCACCTATCTATTGGTGCCTGCTGAGTACTAGGTTCCTATAGGTTTGTTGCAACCCATTGATATCCCAAATTAGAGTTGGGGTTATATATCCATGGACTTCATGATAGGGTTTTTGTAGACATAAAAATGTCACGATGCCATCTGAGTAATTTTTGACTGACACATAATGTTGGAACACATCCTTTATATCATGGAGGAGAGTTTAGTTGAGAGTTTGGCAAAGATATATGTATGAGATATTTTTTAAATTCATAGAGTTCCCGTGATAATTTTCTCCAATTGTGATGTTTGGTTCACATCAAAGTTTTGGAGAGTCTTGTAAGAGCCACGCAAGACCCAATATACGGATGAGTATAGACATTCACCCCAAAAAACATGTAAAGACTATGAACAATATCTAGGTGTAGGAGGATATGTGGATGGATGGTATTTTGGAATTCATCTAGAGCTTGGAAGAAAAATTTACCATGGTATAGTCTGTGTACAACAGTAGATAACACTATAATATCAAAATGGTACCTTTCAAGACCCTATATAGAAGACCCTAAAGGACACCCATGTATTGGAAATAGACTGGAGGGGCATATCCTAGGAATTCAAAGATGGTGTAGGTGATTTTGGATATAGTATGAGTCACCCATGAAGAGATAAGGATAACTCATAGTAGGAAGAAATCTTATGTATATCACAGTTTTTGGCACTTGGAGTTTGAATAGGGAGAACACATTCTATTGAGAGTCTCCCATAATGATGATTACAATCTTTTGTCGAGGGAGTCAAGTTATCCTCAAGGTATATTAGACTGTTCTAGATCCTGCAAAGGAATGGTTAGGTTGTGAACTGTATTTACCTACCATCACAATTGGAGTAACTCCACCATATCTACCACATGTCATTGCTGAGGAGATACGTGCTTCGCCTCCTTCATTTTATTAAATTAGTATAGCATGATGTCGAGGATGGGAAAATATTTCCTTAGAAGCTACTGATGATCAAGGATCGTCAGGAGAGGACACAAAATGGAAATACAATCCTCTTGGTTTGATTATTGTAGTAGCATGGGAGCATACAGATGAGCTCCTTTGAGCAATAGAGATAGATTCAGGCTCAGTAACCCTAATTTTTTTATTTTATTTTCGGGGATGAAAATATTTATGTATGGAATAATTTATAGACCCATTTTATTATTGTAAAAAGTTGATATATATATATATATATATATCATATTGTAGGAGGAGAGACAACATGAAAATATGAGGTTCAGTATGCCAAGAATAAATATTATAAAAATACTATATATATTTTATGATATGCACATGTAGTTTCATACTAAAAATGAGGTAAATATTAAACATAAGAATAAATTAGTAAAATTAGACCACGATTGAGTTTGGAAAACTATGATTACCCTAGGAACAACTAAGAATAGGTTGACATGGGGAATATAGATAAAATGTTCAGAAGCTCTATGTTGAATAGATTAATTAGTTGATTAAATTATATAATTACTCAAACAAACTGAAATAGGGGTGTAAAATACTATTTATGTAATATTATTCCAGGTTATCCACTTGAACCTAGGAAAATTGAGATCTTCTTATTTCCTCCTTCCATTGGAAAATCAATATCAGATGACGACGAGACTCCAGATCTAGGTAGAAATTGATGAAGTGAATGTAATAAATCTCAATCATTGGTGAGCACATTCATTGAAAATGATAAATTAAATCTCCATATAGGACTCATAATTTGTGGAATATTCCCCAATTGTTTAAATTTTTTCACCAGGATTAGTCCCTTTCTTTTATCTCCACTGACTTATAAACTTCGTATGCACCCACATATTGAAATTAAATTTACTATTCCATTGTTTTCTAACCCCGTATATCCTAACTATATTAATTGGACCAGAATGAATGGAACTTTTTTCATAACCCTCATTATTATTCATTTTTCCCATAAAATCTTCACATTAGTCATTGTTGGACAATATTGTTGTGATTCAACACTGCCAGATAGGACTGTGCCCAATGAGACCCCCCGAATTCCCAATACTTTCACATGTGGGGTATGGATCGATAATGTAGGGATGGATTCCATTTTATTTCAAGTTTAATGTGTACTATTTTATAATCATAATAAAAAATTATAAGGGAGGATGAAATAGATATGCGTGAGGTGTGTTGGATAAATGCTAGAAGTATCATGAATTAGTTTTCAGCCACCGGAAGTCCCAAATAACTGGTTGTACAAGATCCTTTAATTTCTGGAGGATATAAGGCCATATTTGATTTGGGAAAGGCTAAATATAGAACATGGGGTTTGGATACGAAAATTAATGGGAATCATAACTATACACTGTGTGGTATAAAGAACACATTACTTGTAGGGCCATGGATATGTCAGCTTGGGTTTGGTGGAATTATATATATCAGACATTATGTTGGAGCCTCGCATGCCATGTGACCTTGTTATGGAATCCCAAAATGTACTATGCGAGTACATGAGAATGAGAATTTCCTATAACACACCATGAACCAAATTACATAGGCATAGGCAATGTAAAATAATATAGGCAAAGAGCATGGTAATGAACTTTTGTGTATTAGACTTGTTGTGCATACCATCTTCACATTTTTTATGGTCACATGTGTAGTTATTCTTGTACCACCAAGAACATGAACATTTTACAGTGTGGGACCACATGCCGCGTAGATCCCCTCACATTCCTTTCACCCCATGAATCTTTTTGAGGACACATTAACCTCTAATATCATATTTGTTTGGACTCATATTTTGTCCTATATGAAGCCTATCCTGAGTGTTATTTCACTTAGAACACGATGGTGTCCTTAATAATATCCTTTGAGATTTGATCTATGATTGTATAGACAATATGATTATTTAGGTGATGTCTGATGGCGACGGTGATCTCAATGTTTCACCAAGGATTTTGAGTGGCACCCCCTAATGGGATGATCATGGGTCCTCAAACTATATATAGAGTGGAACCATAATACATGGAAGGGTATGTGTCATATACCAATTCTCTGAGTGTAACCCTTCTAATAGGATATGGAATAAGTCCAATCCTTATCCACTGAGTGGAAAACTCTATTTGATTTAGTTCATGGGTCCTCAACTATGAGATTGGAACCCTCGAGAAGGGCTGGGCATGGGTCCTCAATTTTCTTTAAAAAGAGGGACCTATCTATTGTTTCAGAGTATGGGTCATAAAATATTATTGTGGCACCCATCTTCTAGGTTGGTAAAGAGTGTTCTAATTTCCATTAGAGTGGAACCCTCCAGTTGGGCTGTGAAAGGGTCCTCTACCGATTACTTGAGTGGACCCCGCCTATGGAGTCAGGGAATTGGTCCTCATCCATCATAGTGGCACACTCCTGCAATAATGGAAATAAGTCCTCTATTTACTATTGAGGGGAAAAGTCTGGTTGGACATGACATGGGTCCCCTACCTATCAATATAAGTGGAAAACTCTTAATGTATTAACAGATTAGTCATATATCTAGAGATTATTTCCCCTAAACTATGATACATAGTGGAAATGTGTTTCTTAATGTGGATGTTTTCTCCTTGGAAGATGCGTGAGATGTTAAGAATCAATGATGTATTTTTAGAACTAATGAAACTCTTTTCCAAGACTGGGATATGTTAAAGATATCCCCTTCTCCTTCATTGGGTTTATTTTGATAGATAATATATATATATAAATATATATATATCCATGTCATTTTATCTTGGTTACTCTATTACTTTGTGAGGATTTTTTTTTTATTTATTCCAATCATGAATCTTCCTTCTCACCATTCATCTTTTTGGGAGTCCTAGTAGTTATGTATATACTATCTCTTTAATGGGCCTTTCCCACATCTTTTATGCATTATGTAGAGAATAGATAGTCCATCGGTGACTTCATAAGAGATTATGGACACATGGAGCATTAGACTGCATATGGTGGTCAAATATTGAAAATAATGAGTTAGGATATCTCGATACACTTTAGTTTCCAATTTTCGTAGGTTGGGACTTCTTAATTATTGGGTCTCTATTTTTCCCCAATACATTCTTGTTTTCTCTATTATACTCACTACAACCAAAACGTTTTTCATTACTTGTTTATATTTTATCCATTACATCTTTTAATTGTTACTCTTATGTAGTTATGCATTGAAATGGTTGGGTGTGTTTATAAATTTATTATAGGTAGATTCCTACCCATTCTATATATGTCTTTTAGTGTTTGTATCCATCCCCTTGCCATTAGAGGTGGGCTTGGGGTAGTTGCATCTCTAACCTTGGTGAGTCAGGTCATGAAAGGGGTGTAAGAAATACCAAAATAAATTGATTACAGATATTCCACCAATAAAATATGAAGGATATTAAAATAATATTTATAGAAGATATAAAACATGCTTTTTTATCCTAATACCCTATATACAATTATTTTTAATGATAACATCTCTAAATATTTATATTGTGCATCATAGCTGCAAGTTCAAGGTCATGAGTAAGTCAATTCTTCTCATGTTTCCAAAGCTTCCAGGAGCCGTAAGACTATGTTTTCACCCTAAATAAGTACATAACCCATAACCAAACATGGTGTTTCACAAAATACCACATATCCCTTCCTAGAATATGGTATAGTCAACATTGGCGCATAATAAAAAAGGTATTTTAAATCATAAAATATAGTATACATTTTAAATAATATTCCATGTTTAACCCCGTTTTATTTATATTGGTCTATTAGGAAACTAACTTTTAGAAATATTAAAAAACATGTGGTAATATCCTACTATTCTAGAGAAGCTCAAAATATTAAAAATAAATACATAGTTTCTCCCATGTCATAACAAATTTCATTTTTTCCGGATCTATTTAAATACCTTGTTCTGAGACCAAGTGTCCCATGAACATTAATTCCAATTATTTTGCACCATTAAAATTACAATAGTTTTTTAGAAAAAAATCCTTAACAAGGTACTCATAATGGCTATACATACTCTTAAAGGAGGTATTTAGACTAACATATTCCTTGAATCTCAACTAATCATAAACCGACCAGAGTAGAACCTTCAAGAACCATGTTTTCCACTTTAACTAGTCAAAAAAAATTTATATAAGAGGAAATAAATACTTACTATTTACTATATCATGATTGAGTTTTTTCTAATCAACAGAAAGGTGAATTTTTAAATTAACATTCTTTTAAAAAATAATCTGTTTCACTCAAGATGAAAAACCTGGGAAAATAAATCCTTTATATAAAAAATCAATATATTGTGTTTTAAATCATTCACTTAGATATATCCATATGTTAAGAAGGAATAGATATGTCATGTGTACATATTTCCACATCAATAGAGAACCCTACAACCCTTAGTAGTGGAAATTTATTAAATCCAAATGAAAAAACATCTTTAAACTCAATAGAATATATAGGAGGTTACTCAGAAAAGTATTCTTGTTCTAGTTCAAAAGAAAAAACATACATCATTCTACACAATATTGAAAGAGGTGGTCTATTATCAATTGATCTTGGATCCCACTTTCTCTGAAAAACACATCACAAACCATCATGGGAAATAAAAGAGACCCATTAAAGATAAAATTCGATCTGGGATTTATGAAAAATTATCCAATGCATCATTAGAATGGAATATAATTTTTTTTGTTAAGAAGAATAAAATAATAGGTGAACTTGATCTCTGATAAATAAAAGTAATAATAGGGGAATAATAGATCCAATTCTCACTTTGTTTCAAGGGGCATAGAAATATCCATCATAGAAAATATAGAATCCATAAAAAGATTCAAAAAATTCACAATATGTATCATGATAAACAAATTAGATAAACATTTTCAAATAAAAAATCACTAATTTTAAAGCTATAGTGATGGTAGTTATCACAGTTGTTGGACCAACATCAGCTTCCATTGAAGACTGTTTCACTATATGAAGAAAAATGATCCTAGAAGAATGAGGAAAGAAACCCATAGTTCTTTAATTATTTGGTTCCCTAATAGTAAATTTTGGTGGAGATGATTCCATGCCACTGTATATGGATGAAAATTAATGAAATAAATTACACATGTGTCCTAATTGACCTTACAAACAATAGATATTCGGTGCATTAGTAAAAAGTTGGTTCAAATGATCAACCTAACTACATTGAATGAAACTCAAAGGGACTATTATAGACATCTCAAATTTTATAGATGAAACCACATGTTTTGATCCATCATGAGATGCATAATTATTCTTATTCCCTTTATCGGAAGAAATAACATTACAACTGATAGTAAGAAAAAATCTCATCAACATAGAATTATCATCTAAATCAAGCTTATTCATAAACACTCCATCAAGTAAATTTTCATAATAAGTTATATTAATAATGAAAACATGAGATTATATATCACAGTGAAGACCCATCATGAAAATTTGGGGCATAGGTTCTTATTCTTTACTACCTTAGTAGAATACTGAACATGTTCTTCAATGAGGTTTGCATACCGATTCTGGGTTATATCACCTTGATGGAGGATGATAAAATATAAATAACCTTCAAAAACAATAATATATATATATAACTCTACTTTAAAAAGGGATATAATGTCTTTCCACTCCAATAATTAATGTTTCTTCACTATAACCATCAAAACCCTCCACCTTATTCTAGTCCCATTAATATTTATGGTATCACACTTCACTTTTAATTAGTTAGGTGTTTTAACTAATTGAAAATGTAGTTAAATCATTTTCAACCAATCCTATTCCTTTTTAGGAAAATTAGGGAATTTTAAATCTAGATATTAATGCTAATGAAAATATTGAGGATGACCTCTAGTCTCATCCCTTTTGGGGTTCCACTACCAAAGACTAAACTATAATAGCTGTTAGTACCAATCCAAAAGCATGGAACACACACACCACTATCTCATCTAGATTCTAAATAACTTGAGTGTTCACTTTCCATGGTACATTGATATCTCCCTCTTATGGTCTATTAAAATATATTCGTATGGGATAATACAATGTAACAGCAATATCCAATTGAAAAAAATCAAAAAAGATTCTCAGATCATCAAATCAGTCACGAGACATAATAATATCCATTCTATCAAATAGAATTCAAATTTTCATTAGTTTTAAAATAATTAGATAAAATTGGAAAAGGACTAGAATCAAGTAAATTTATTCTTCAAAGATTACTATTCCAAACTCATATAGTGACTCAAACCTCTCTATAATGATATCATGGTGGGAACTCGCTCTTGAATACAACTTATGTCCAAAAAATAATATATCATGTCTACCTGGACATCCAAAAATTCATACTGACATCAAGGGGAGACACACAAACTTGATCCTTTGAATGAATTGATTCATGAACGAACATGAATAACATAGTACATCGATACCTGAGCTAATACCAACATCAATGAAATGGAATTAAAAACCCCCGTTGGTCGAAAACATGATACTTTCATCATTTTAGTGATTAGGTGGAATAATTTTCCCACATAGAAAAAACAATAATATACAGCAGTGGAAGATAGAAAAAGAACAAGCATTCTTCCAAAAACACTCATCAAGGATAAAAAAGTACCATAACCATCAATATAAATAACCAAAAATAAAACATCATCCAAAATATGAAACAATATTCATAAATAATATGTTTAGAATCTATGTGCAATTAGGGATTCATAGCTCCACTGGTCACTGACACCCCCCAAGGTCCTATGCTCAAGCACATCATCCACCTTTAATTGATGATTTCCCATTTCCTCAAACATGAACAATATAAAATAAATATTCTGGAAGGAAAATGTAGGGTGTGAGATAATAAACACATTATTCTATTACCATGTGTTCTATAAGTATTTCCATTTCAAATATACCATTTATCATTCAATTTATATAATGAAAAGGCTTTTGAAATTATTTCCCATATTTGAACAAATTAGGGTTTTTAAAAATGATGATGGAAACTATATCAGGATAGTCTTAAATTAATATTTTTTATAAAACATAATGGAATGTTTAAAATTTATCAATAATTACTGGCACATAATAAACAAATATAATGAAATAACCATGTAATATGATATAAGATAAATTGTTTCATGGTATAATATACTTTCATTACTCAGTCAATAATAACGGCTCAAAGTGTTTGTAAACATCCCTAAGGCTTAGGACATAAAGATAATAAATCAACAACATATCATGGAAAATCATGATAAATTCGGTTTATTTAGAGATGTAATTTTTAATCAATTCCTTTTGAGTTTGAATGATATAATGTGTGTCCAAACCACCAACTAACTACCTAGTGTCAGATATTAATTTAATCACTCATTAAATCAAGATAAAATTATTTATATCAAATCAATTCGCTGTTCAAATTACCATGTCATGTATCATAATTGCTTCTCATTTTTAACCACAAATCATATATTTTTATCTAGTTCAGACCTTTACAAAACATATTTTTAATCAAATTTTCACAGGGATTAAAATAAAATCATTTTTTCAAATTAAATATGATTTTAATACATATTTCTATAAATTCACAATAATTATTGATGTATTTGAAAAGGATTATTATTAAAAAAATCCATTTATTTTAAAATCATGCTACAAATCATGAAAATTTTTATGGAAATAAATTAAAATCACATTTCAAATAAAGAAACAAATTGTATTATCCTGACATTTTTGGAGATTTATTGAGCTCATATTCCGACATTGTTTTTCCTTGTTTTTCTTATATCTTTTTGTTTTGTTTTTTCATGGTCTTTTTTCTGTAATATTTGTATGTTTTTAGAGGGATTTTGGGAAGTTTATGGTTGGCATACGGTATTCCGGAACTGTTTTCCCAAAACCAAAAAACATTAACACCCCATGAATAGGTGGTCTTCATGGTTGGTGCATTGTTTAGAAAATCATACATCCCTTAAGAGTAGGTTTAAATTTAGGTGCATGATTAGGTGAAACCATATACCCCATACAAGAAACCATGTGTGTGTGTGTAATACAACCCCATAAATTATATTAAAAATACCTAAACCCATATATTATACCCCTAAATACCTTTCCTTGACCCTAAATCATATCTCTCATTTTTGGAGGGTCCTAAATAGATTTCATTGGATTTTAAACACCATTCATGAAGAATTAATTATTATTTTTATATATTTTAACATCTCTCAGTACGATATCTAATCACAATATGTTTCCTCAATCAATCTCATATTTTTAACATATTTTGAATGGATTTTTCCTCTTTTGGTGATGGATCTGGATCTAAGTTTGAATAGATCATAATCTGTTCAATATTGGATCTAGGTTATAGATCTAGATCTCATTATTTTTTGTGACATTGAAGGGTCCTCTTCAATTTTTGGTTTTCCATTTCCAAGTGCCCATTAATGATATTGAAGTAAGTGGTCCATTATCCAATTACCAACGTCTTGATTTCAATTTCATGTAAGTAATTGTAAAATCACTATTGAAAATTTAGTAATTTCATATTTAATTGAATTAATTAATGGATTGTTTAATTTAATGATTGATGTGGTATTGAAATTGGCCAATTAAGGGGATTGTGTAAATTTTTAACTACTAGAATTGTGTAATTTAGGTATTAATAGAATTTTGAATAGATCGATTAATAGAATGTTGAATTGATTGATTAATAGAAATTAAGATGTTTTTTCATATCCTAGAATAGTTAATAAAGTATTCTATTAAATATTAAATAAGGGTTTTGTGATGAGTTTTTCATATTATATATTGTTATTAAAATAATAAAATTTGACTTTCATGATAAATTAAAAAGTTACAAATTAATTAAAATGTTTTATATGAAGGTTAATAATGCATATCCTTAATGTATATGATTTTGTGATTTGTATGATATTTTTATATTTTTGTCATATGTGTTAGTGAGTTTGGGACAAGGAATGATGCTCTAGATACCCATATATGATGTTGAGGTGTGTGATATGGACTGAGGTTCCAAATACCTATATGTGACAGAGAGTGTGTAATAAGGACTAAGGCTCCAATTAACCATATGAAATTGAGTTATGGGATAGGGTCAATGGCACCAAATATCCACAGGGTGAAGCACACAACATTTTATAGACATGATATTTACATTAGACTATGATTTTAATTGGACATGATATTAATTCAAATGTAATGATAAATTTTAACAACCATATTATTATATGTGATATCAATTTGAGATAATTCAGACACCAACATGTGCTGAAGCAATTATTGATAGTATGGTTATCATAATGAACCTATGGATTTATATGGTCAATTAATGAATAACTAAATATGTTAACTTTTTAACATAAGGAATTATAATTTATTATTTATACAACACCATAAACTATTAATGGATGAGTATTATTTTAGATGTTGTTTGTGATGGGATAATGATTTGTTCTAACGCCCTACTTGAACATCCAGATCAATACATGTATAGACCTCATGTTTACACGACATGATAAGGGAAAGTTCCCTATGTTAGATTGATGATTTTGGATGGAGTAGGGATGAGGGAACCAAACACGGTGTTATGACCTATTTGGATTTGTCATTGTCTTTATTTTTAGTGTATTGAATTTGAAACTTGACATGTACTTTGGAATGAAAAATTTACTAGATTAGTTTGGTTGTTGTTACATGTTTTGGATCATCATGTGGTACTAATATATTATTTATTATAGAATTATTATTTTTACTATTTATTTTAATTTGGTTTTTATAATTCTATTTCTAATATTGTATTACTCTAATAAATATGGTATAATATCCCCATGTTTTATATTATACCTGAGCTATTAGTCAGTAGCCTATGGCCTATAGGGATTGACTCTTGAGTTCATGAGACCGATTGACTCAGGGAACCTGTGTGTGGCACCAAGGTCTGGATGTTAAGATTTCAAATATGGTCCTAGTTTTTTTTGTTATTTTTCTTATATCTTACTATTTTGGAAAGGTAAGAATGATATTTAGAAGAGTCAATCCTTGGTCATGAGCTCGTACATTGGAGTATCAAGCTCATGTATAAGGGAAAACCTAAGTACCCAGGGTGAGATTGTTGTTATTGTTGTCTTATATTACAGTTGGATAGTATTTCACATTTGGTGATTCACAAGCTATGTGATGTGATTATTTCTTCTATGTTTTTCTAATATTTGACTCATATCTTAGTAATACATGAGTGTCGTGTGTATATGCATCTCTTTAGGCACGTATGGAAATGTATGTTTCGTGGTGATTTCATTAAATGAATGTTCATTTCCTTCATGTGAAAATATGAATAGAAAAAGAATCCTAAAACAAATTGAAAAATTGTAAAAGTATGTGAAATGTTGAAAATTAGTATCTAATGAGAAACTGGAATCTGATTATATGCTTACCCTTTATTAACCATGACCTAGAAGTGGGATAGTTAAGGGTAGTGATAACACCTCAATTTTGACTTAGTATCTAGTAATATTTAATACTTGTAATGGATTATGTGGATCCCTCTTATGTTAATGTGTTATTGTTGTGTTATACATCCTAAGATGTTTGTTTAGAATTTTCATGATATAACTTCATGATAACTGTTATTGATAATATAATGGAAGGATATGGAGATAAAAAACCCCTATTAGTGGATCTTGAGGCACCTATAGTTCCATGTAAATATCCAACGAGTAGTTATGTGATTAATTTTCTCACTTATTGTATTTTATGGAGAGATACCTAGAGGGTGTAGTGAATTGTATATCTGGTGTGACACTAGAGTTTCTATTACAAGACCCTATGACTATCACCAAAGAGGGACGACCTGACACAGCTGAATTCGAAATTGAGTCCTTCCATAATATACGCAACCATTTAGAGACTACTATTGAGAACATGGTTAAGCCATACTCTTATATATTAAGAGGATTAGTGTAGCACTGGTGAGATGTTCAGGATCATACTCGGCCGGAAGATGGTATTTTATGGAAAGAAATGGTAGATAAGTTATGGGAGAACATTTATCTAGAGACACTAAGGTAGGATAGGGAACCTAAGTTCATGTATTTGAACTAGGGGAGTATGTTCATGATGGTCTATGATGGTCACTTCACTTACTCTTAGTGTTATTATCCAATTCTAGTAGGTGATGAAACAACCATGATAAGGTATTTTCAAGTGGGAATTAAATTTAAGATTAGATATCATGTTAAAATATTTTGATTAAATATGTTTTATGGTGGATCAAGATCTAATATCTGATGGTAACTTGGAGGAGGATTCCGGTGGAGGATAAGGGTTTTTTACTATGCGATCAGGAGGTAGGTATGTCGATAGTAGGATATGTCTCTATGACAATATTGACCAAATAAGTGGAAAGATGAGTAGAAAGGGGAAAAACTAGTAGATGAAGATCATATCTGAGTGATATTGCACTAGGCGTGGTGTGATGGGAAACTTTCATAGGAATTATACTCAACCACAAGAAGAGTGTTGAGTTTGCGGTAGGATGTGACATCTACAATGGTTCTACAGGAAAACCTAATAAATGGGCAGTGATGGAGTATCTAGGAATAACCAACGTGTGGGAATATGATCTTATAAACCTTATCAGTTTGAAATATAGAGTTCTAATGGATTGGGAATTAATGGCATTGGATGTGGTACATTTTGGAAATAGAATATTTATATGCATAATTTTGTACCAAAGGGGACTTAGACTGCATGAAGGGGAAGAGGGGTCAGATATTTTCATTCATTTCTACATACACTTGTGGATATTAAGGTTGTATCCTTGATTGATAGAGGTTCTATTCTTATAGATTCTATTATTTATAGTGCCTTATTTTATACTGGTTCTTCTCTATCATTTATATCTACAAAATTAGTTAATGGGGTAATATTGAATATGGAGTTTGACTAGGGTAATGATGATTGATATGATGTTGGGAGTACGATTGAGGGACATATATTTATACAAGGGTTGTTCTCTTGAGGATGGGGAGTATCATTTTCTATGGTATCTTTAAATCCTTCACATGTCATGTTTTGAACTAATGTTGGGTATGGACTGGCTAGTAGCATACCGAGACAAAATAGACTATTTCTATAAGAGAGTGACTTTTATGTATCCTATGAGTTACAATTATGTTCACCCTAGAGAGTGGGATATCAAGGTAGTCAATGTAGGGGAAATTAATCAGTAACTAGGGGAGCTCACCAACCATGTTGCAAGTATTTATCTAGATTATGGGGTGTGTTAATCATGATGTCATTCCTAATATAGTGGATAAGATATATGATGTGTTTCCTGAGTATTTCTTATGTTTTTCACCTAGAAGTGATGATTAATTTAGGATTACGCTCATGTTAGGGGTTAATATAGTTTTAATTCAACATTATATAACAGAACAGAAATAGCTTCTGGAGATCGAGGACCTACTGGAGGAGTTGATGGACAAGGGATTTATCAATCCGACTACACCACCTTAGAGTTCACAAGTCTAGTGATCTAAGAAGGTTTACAAAACCATTCACTTATGTCATAATTATTGGATGTTAAACCAAATGACAATGAAGATTATTTATCCTATTATGTGTATAAAAAATCTACTTGACTATCTGAGAGGATATTTTGTTTTATTTTATAAATACTTGAGGTCATGCAATCATCAATTTAGAGTTTGACTATCTAAAATACTTTAGATTTCATTAAGAAGAGGGTATGGAATTTATGAGTTATTTCTTATTTTTCTCGGGTTGATGAATGTTCATACTATTTTATGGACATGATGAACCGTATCATCCACCTACACCTAGATCAGTTTGTGGTTGTTTCTATAGATGATATTTGAGTGTACTATATGAAGCATGATGACAATGCCCAACATCCTAACATCATCATTAGTACACTAAGAGAGCATCATCTTTAGTCCAACATATCTAATTTTAAGTTTTGTATTGATTAGGTGCCTTTCATGGGTCACATAATCATAGAGGAAAGCATATCTATGGACTTAGAGAAGGTGAAATTAGTTGTTTCTTGGGACCATAATAAGAAGTTTTCCAATATTTATAATTTTTTTAGGATTATTAGGTAATTATCAAAGGTTCATACTTGACTTTTCTTGTTTGGAAACACCAAATTTGGGTATTAACAAGAAACTTATAATGTTTGTATTGAGGAAAGCATGTGAAAATTCTCCTAGTAGTTGAAGAAGTTCATAAAAAACAATAATATTGGTCCTACCCGATCTAGGTGAGGAATAAAAAATGTTTTTTATGAATATTCTATCAGTCATGGAGTATTGTTGATGTCGTGAGATCTAGTTTTGGTGTATGGGTTATGGAATTTGTGGCCACATTAATGAAACTACCCTCTACATGACTTTAATTTAGTTGTCTTGGTTTATTCCATGAAGTGTTGGAGATATTTTCTATTTGGTGATAAGTCTATTGTGTATACAAACCATAATATATTAAATTATACATTATGTCAATGGGATTTGAATACCCATGGTGTAGGTGTGTTGAGTATTTTATGCTTTTGATTCTGAGATAGCATAAATGTCTGGAAATGGAAACAATGTTTCTAACGCTATAATTAGGAAAACATTGACTCAAGAAGTTAGTGAGTCTAGATCTGAGTGGATGTTGATCAAATTACTATAATAGATGCATGTTGTGGTTTAGGAGGGCCATGAGAAGACCAATTTTTTCAGTTTTAGTGGAATGTATACTCTTGAGCCTGATCAGGGAGAGGTATTATGAGGATCCAAAAAGTTTGGCCGAGAGGAAAATCCTTGAAGGTGGAGAGTCACCTTCTGATTGGACTAAATATGAGGATGAGATCATTTATGTTTGGTATCATGTTGTTATGCCTATAAATTTGAGGGAGGAGAAGATGTGTGAATTTAATGCTTTTAAAGGGGTGGTTCATCTATGTTTTGACCAAAATTTATAGTGACCTAGGATGACAGTATTGGTGGAGAAGCATGAAAAAGGATATTTTAGGGTTCTTGACAAAATGTTACACCTATCAATTTGAGAATCCTTAGAATCAATGAATCAGTGGTTTAGTATATACTTTTTCTAGATTGTAAAAGAACTGTGTTGACATTATCCAAGATTTCATAGTGGGTTACCTATGATTACCTTATATGGATAATTATATATGGGTGATTGTGGAATGATTGAAAAAGGTACCATATATCTTTCTTATATGGGATAAATTTTTAGTGGATCAGTTGTAGGACATGTGTGTTAGGGAGACAGTCCCTTTTTATGGGGTAACATATTGTATAGTTTCAGAACATGAATAAAATTTCTCTTTGAATGTCTAGTAAGGCTTTTTGAAAGCACTTTGAATACACATATTAATTAGTACGACATTTAATCCACATAAAAATGGGCAATTAGAACATAATTTATATGTTCTTGAGTATATGCTATGAGTGTGGATTTGTGATTCGGTGGTCTTGGGAGAAGCAAATAATACTATTGGAGTTCACCAATAACACCATTTTCAGGTGACTATACGTATGGAACTATACGATAATATATATGGTAGGCCATGTGGATCACCTCTATATTAGATAGAGGCTAGAGAGTCAGAGCCATTGGGACTGAGTCTTGTGCTGGAAATGTCAGAACAAAATCAAATGACTCAAAAATTTATATATAGGGCTCCAAGTTGGTATAATTCATATGAAAATAGACATTTATAACCCCATCAATTTTCTCAGTTTGATTATGTGTTCCTTCATGTGTCATATATATTTTGTCACCATAGGATGAAGAGGTTAGGTAAGTTGGTGTTTTTGTTTTCTTGGATCACATAAGGATATAGAGGGAACCATTATGGTGAAGCTTTTATTGGGTCTTCCAAAATGGTATAGTGATATGAATGATGTTTTTATTGTGTCACATTTTTGATGGTATCTCCTTAACCATTTTCATGTGATCTATGTGGATGACGTTGATATTGAGACCAATGCATCATTTAAGTGTAACATCCCAAGTAAATAAAGAATATAACATTTTCATATTTATTACTATTTATGAATAAAATGTCAAAATTTCTTTAAATGGACTGATATGTTCGATGGCATACCCAATACACAACAACGAGTTTAATTAAAATCTTACGTTGCACACTAATAATATAATAATATTATTTTAAATGGTAGTTAACGATTAGATGTTGCAATTGTGGGAATGAAGAGAACTAACAAAAATATGATTATATATGTTTTTTAAATATTTTTACATTTATTCAATAAATTTTAGAGGCTTAAAATGCAAATTAATCCAATTTTAAGCATAAATATTATAATAATTTTTAAAAGGTCGATTCACAGCCTTTTGATGGTGAACCCTTTTTAAATACACTTTTTAAAAAATTTATATGTTATATTTTTCAAAATAAATTCATTCTTTATAATTGGGACATCAATTTTTACTTTTTGTAATTTTTTTTATTTTTTCGATAAGGTTCATTTTTTATGAATAGTGAAAATTGCTATATTTTATTTCAAAACCTACTTTTAATCTAATTTCATTATATGGTTAATTATCTTTTTAATTGGTTTTAAAGTGTAATTATAATATATTTTTACCATTTAATTCATTGGTGGTCGTTGGATCTAATTTCACTTTGAAATTGGACATAAACAACTATCAATCTTTTGATAGATATTGTTTCTTAAAAATGCACTATTTGTTTTAACAGCCGGAATTAATTATAAAATTAATTAATGAAACATCAATTTTTTGAATTTCTTAAAATGGAATTCATTTTTGAATTTGTAATATCAAATTTAATTTGGATAAATTTTTATAATTTTTTTGACAAATGTTCATTTTTAATGAATAGTGAAAAATACTACATTTTACATTAAAAATAATTTTTCATCTAATTTAATTATATAGTTAGTCTTTAAATTTAATAGGATTTAAAGTGTAATTGAATTATTTTTTATCACTTAATACAATTTTGTTCATTGGAAGTAATTTTACTTTTCAATTGGATGTAAAAACAAGTCATTATTTTGATAAATTTTACTTCATTAAAATCGGTCTTTGGTTGTGACAACGAGAATTGTTTTTTAATTAATAACTGAAACTTTTGTGTTTGGAATTTGGTAAAATGGATTCAATATTTCGAATCAGAAGGTCCATGTTATTTAATTAAGTCTATTTTGTTTTTGGACATTATAAATAGTAATGACGTTAATTATCTTTAATTATCGTGATTAATTAGTAATCGGGTAGCTAAGGGTAATAAAATAATAAAAAAATAATGTAATATGACCCACAAATGTGTCCATATCCGCTTTCTTGGGATATGGCCTTGCATGGGATGCTTTTTACTGAACTTGAGGGCCCATGGAGTCACGTGGGTGTAATAGTGACATTTATGACATTAGTTTTTCAAAAAGAAGAGAAATACCACAAATGATTGTATATCCAAAGTAAAACAATTTTAATTTCTTGTACATAAATTATTTCTTAGACTATACAGACTAATTGGAAATATAAAAATATTTCCTACATCATGATATTTTTTTATAATTATTACACATTAAATAAATAAATTTATTTATGACACTATGATGATGCCGTGATTACCTCATTAATGAACGATTTATATAAAATTAAACGATAAGGTAAAATCTATGACTTAAACATAAATAAAACCTATTGGATGGGTGGATTTTTATCTCTTATAACCATATCCTAGAAATATATCATCGTGGGACCTTCAAAATCTGGGAACCATTTTATAATAAAGTAACATTTCAAGACATTCCAAAAGTAACCCTCCACCCTCTTATAAAAAGCCATCACCTCTACCCCCTTTCCCACACCTCTCATTCCCTTGGATCATCCAACCTCAGATTATATTATCTCTCAAAATCACTCTCTCACTTATAGAGGCCTTAATTTTGGCAGAAGTCTTTCCAAGGACGCCTTTGGCTCAAATCAAAAACAGTTATCCGATTTAGAGGTAATGTATTCTCTCGAGTTTCTTTCTTTTATTTTAATTATTACCTCACAACTATCATCTTATTATTTTATCCCATAACAACACCGGTATCCTTAATATACTAGGATGTTGTTATGAAAAGGATTCTACCTACATTTACACACACCTCCGTCCAATGGTTACATAACATACTGTTTCTGTGGGTGGCGAATTACTGCCTCACAAAACGATTATTGTTAAATATTCTTTAATACCCCTCATGGGGGCCACTATGATGGAACTATATTTATATAAGATATATATTATATTTATTTCTTCTCAATTATTCTGTATTTTAAATTTAAAACACACCTTTATGATTTCCATGTTGTGAAAATGTGATAATTTAATATGAGGAAGTGTGGACAACCACCCGCACAAGTGATGTGACTTGTTCATGAAAAAAATGAAATTTATAAATAATGTAATTAATGAAAATATGTTACCTATATAGAATATATATTATACTGGAATTATAATATATCTATGTCTAATTTAGTTTTAATGTCCATTAATATGACAAAAAATGAAAGTAGTGTTCATGTGTATGTAGGGCCTACCGTCTCCATGAACGATATATTCCATTACTTTTCTACAGAAATTATGTAATATTATTATATACATATATATTGGATATATATGATATTTAAATCATGAACACCATTCTGGAGATGATGTACTTAAAACTACATGGACAATTCTCTTCAAACAAGTTCATTGTTGGCACTTGTACAGAACACGACAAAACGTGTGATATGAACTCACATAATTAAATAATTATTATAACCTGATAATATGTGATATGAATTGAATAATAAAATTTAATGGAAGTCCTTATAAAATTTTAAATTGAACAATGTTTATTATTCCTCAATATAATGAAACGAACAAGACATGTTGGACTTGAGGTAAGGGGATTTCTTGTCTCACGTTTAATTCCAAGAGATTTCCATTGTATGCAAATTATTTATTGCATGCAGTGTATTTTGTACATAGAATTGATAAATATTATCAATATTATATTTATATTCATGGTATTATGTGATTCAATTGGTTCTTATAATCTTTTGGTCATACGACTCAATTTATTACAACGAGTTAAAGAGTTTTTATGTCACTTTTTATTCCCGTGAGATTCATGCTTTATTTTACACTATCTCAATTGAGTGGTTTATGTAATGCCCATTATTATAATATTTGTGTAATATAATTTCGGTCTTGGGTATTTACATCAACATTGAATAGTTCTTCTTTCGTGGGGTGTACCTTTCAAAAGTTACCCAAATCGGAAAGGGAACCGTTCACCCTCCACTTTTTAAAAGACTTCATTTTGTTATTTCTTTTAATTCACATATTATTTTGTTGGGATAAGTTATTATATATCCTTATTGATTTATATTTTAGGTCCAAGTGATGAGATACCATTTTCTCTTTCATCAAATCATTTTTTGAATTTTAAAGTGATATCGTTAGGTTGTCGAATTTTTTAGGGAACTTCTTAACCCAATTGCAATTCTTTGGGTTAAAAATCTACTTATTGATTATTTCATCCTATGTATACGTGTGAATTACATATGATTTTTTCACACTTAATGTCAAATTATATTTTATGTATTCTTATTTTTATCACATAATTATGTAATAGATCTATCCTTAATCAAAGGATTCTGTCTTTATAAGGAATTTCGTCTCAATTTACATTACATTGAGACTTAATTGTCGATATGCACCAATTGATAGTGAATATACTTTACTTTGGAATATTATATCATTAATACATTTATTGTCATGATATTATAATTTTTTGATTAAACAATATTCCTCAATTATTTGTATTGAAGAATCTATTATTTGATAAGAACTTATTAACTAAAATATCATCTTAATGATTTATTCTTATAAATATTTCATATTAATGTCCATATCATAAAATGATTTTAAGGATTTATTTATATGGGAATTACTGTATTAAAATATTAAATCCTGTAAAAGATTAAAAGTGGAATTTGACACTTTGATTCATAAATCTCTTTATTAAATGTTTTAAATGGGTTTCAAAATGATTTGATAAAGCATTGATTATGTCAATATATTGTTTGCAATGTTGAAATGTTATCTTTACTTTATGATTGTTTTATTTGTTATGAATATGTTATGGATATTGAGCATTATTACATATACGGGTGGCTCCATGATAAATCTAGGCCGGGTGACCCCGAGATAGCTCTCCAATGCATTGGGTAATGCGAAGCAGTTAAACACTAAGGTTTCTCCGAAGAGATATAGGGAATATAATATGATGGATACTCCAAACATAACCATGATGGTTACTCCCTACATAAATTTTTTATCAATGCCTCAAGTTACCTTTATGACTTATGATTTATATGAGTTAATCTTAAATATTATGATTTCAATAGGTATGTTAAAGTGTTTATGTTTTATGGGTAAAGTATGATTTCATTGATTCTTATGTATACATGGACTAACATTTTCTTTCTGTATTTTTATATCCCATAATGAGATTTTTATGCTCATCCCAGGCCTTTGAAATGTTTTTCACATGACATAAAGTATAATAGGGTCAAGGATGTGATCAAGTAAAGGTCATGCTGTCTAAAACATGGAACACGACATGACTATTTTATCCAAGAGTTTTTATTTTGTGAAGAAAATGGAAACTGAGTAGATATTTCTACATTGTAATCTTTGAGATGTAATAGTTATGTCATAATTCTCTAAAACAATAAACCTGGAAATATCCTCAATGTGAACTATTCATTTACTTCATGATTATGTAATTTTTTAAGGCCAGGGCCTTATAGTTGGTAACAACGGTCGGTTTCTGTAACTTTAGAGGTTAGGGTATTCTTTAAGCACAAGTGACATTACAATAAGGGGTAGGATTTTAGAAAGAGTCACAGTTTTATTAAATAACGTGAATGAGTTTTGGATAACACGAAAAATTATATCATAGTAATATATGATTATTTTACTGATATACTCACACTAACCTTTTTGGTTTTAGTAAACGGCTGGATCTAGCAGGCACCAAAGTAACAGTGGATGTGAATAAAACTGTTATAGTTTTCTGAATGAGGAACTGAATGATATGTGAGCTACAAGGAGAACACATGTTCTTATTATCAACCAAATATCTGGAGTCATTATTAACCACCTCAACCATAGCGATTTTTATAAGGAATAATATATGATAGAAACAAATACCTATGGATGTTCATGTAATAATCATAAAGGTAAGTGTGTATAAAAATAGATGCGTCAATGATGTGGAAAGAAACACCTAGGAAAATGTTTCCATGGGACAGAAAGATTCTATAGATGTGGAAATGGAGGTCATAAAGCAAGAACCTGCCATGGAAAAAGGGAGCATCTAGTTGACTCTAGGAACTGGAAATATGTTCTTTGTGAAGGATCAATTGAATGTTTTAAATGTGGTGTGCATGGTCATTATACAAACACATGTCCGAAAAAGAAGTTTTGGGAATGGGATCACCAGGATTGTACAAATATTCATTTAAAAATACATAATGTCATTCCGATCGAGGATGAAGAAAATGAAAATGACCAAGGAAAGGTATGGATTATTTCTTAACATATGTTTTCCTATTATTGAAATCATATGATTCATGATTTTGTTTTTAGGAAAGATGTATTTCATAATAAGTTGTAAAGGAATGGATAATGAATCATGAAGAATGTTGAATGATTAAGAAGTCAATATATATGGGATTAAAGAGTTATACTAGATTTTAGGATGGTGAAATTCATAAAATTATTAAGGCTCTTTTGATGATTGGATTACATTAGATGACTTTTTATAGTATATGTAACCCTGATGATTGATATATGATGATTTTATTCATGGAATAATTATATTTTCTTTTTGGGATATAGTTACAATAAACCATTTGGGTTTATATGATCCTTGATTTTGAGGCAATTACTGGTTAATACATTTTGGGATGCAAAATGAAATCTATTAGATAACCTTTGTGGTTAAATTATGTTATGGTTATATTTGATGAATTTATCTATTTTTGGTAATGTTATTAAATTATATTGTTTTTTAAAAGGGACAACACGTAGACCATGTGACAACCCATCACGTCGGATGAAGTAACTAGAATCGAACCCACAACCAAAGTGTGAATGGTATTTATCGCCTACCACTGGGCTACGTGAAGTCCCTGGTTAGTATGACTAATTACATTTAGTTAGATGATCTTATGAATCAATAATAACTTGATTTTCGGTTATCTATTGATATGGTTATCCTATCAATGAGGGTATGTGATTAGGTTAATTAATTTTCAATATGATACATTAAGAGTAACTAATGTTATTTAGAGATAAATGTTAAGATTTACCTTAGAAGACTATTTGATTAAATCCTTTAGAGATTTGTGTTTCAATCATAGTTTGGATTACTTTGATGAATTTTATGGATAACTGTTTATTTAATGGTCTTTCTTGAACCCTGGGTTCTTTTTGTTGAATTTAGAAGATTAAGAGTAGAATTTATTTTTATAAAGGATTATCCTTTTGGGGATTATCTGATCTTGTACAATCAATTTTAGTTTTTGTTAAGGTATAAAGACATGGGAAATATATAGTTCATCTTTTTTAGATTAAGTGATTCTCAAGCAGTTGGTTATAATACTCTTAATGTGAACAAGTCATCCTAAATAATCATATTTTGGAGAAAATATGAGTTTGTGTAAGAAATCTAATAAGATGTGAAAGTCTACATGACAAGTAAGTATGTTTCCTTATGATTTAGCTAATCTCAAAAATAAAATCCACAATGAAAATTAACATAAAACAAAAACTTTTTCTATTAACATTCCCTAAAAGGGAATAAAATAATGTTTAACCCATCCATAGTTTGTGACTTTATGGGGGTTAACTTTCTCTTAGAAATATTTTATATCACTCTCCATCAGAACTTGACCCTTTGTTTTCTCTTCCATATCCTTGTTTTCATGGAATCCTAGTGTCTGTTTTATTGGGTGACCTTTGTAATTTTCATTATTTCTTTTTATGTGATAGTTTAATTGACTCCTTTTCCGATGTGGGGAATTCAATGGAGTTTCTAAGCCCAATTTGAAAATTTCAAGGATGCAATTCCCAAAAGGGGGGAAGGATGAAAAATCCCCGGAAAATATAGAATATTTCATTTTCATATTTATTAATTTTTGTGAATAAAATGTTAATATTAGTTTAAAGTGAATACTATATTCGATGTCATACCCAAACACAACAATGAGTTTCAATGAAATCTTACGTTGCACACTAACAATATAATAATATTATTATAAATTATAGATAATGCCTAGCCATTGTAATGGAGGTAATGCAAAGAAATAACTAAAAAATGATTATATATGTTTGTTAAATATTTTTACATTTATCAAATAAATGTTAGATTCTTAAAATGAGAATGAATCCAATTTTATGGATAAATATTCTAATATTTTTTAAAAGGTCGATTAACCACTATTTGATGGCGAAACCTTTTTAAATCCACTTTTTGAAAATTTTATATGTTATATTTTACAATATAAAGTCTTTCTTTAGAATAGGGACATCAAAATTTACTTTTTTTTAAATTTTTTATATTTTTCCGATAATTTTTATTTTATATAAATAGTGAAAATTACTGTATTTTAATTCAAAACCTCATTTTAATATAATTTATTTATATGGATAAACTATTTTTTTAATTGGTTTTAAAGGGTAATTAAAAGATATTTTTACCATTTAATTCAATGGTGGTCATTGTAATTAATTTCACATTGAAATTGGACATAAACAAGTGTCAATCTTTTGATAGATATTATTTCTAAAAAACATGCTATTTGTTTTGAAAGCAGGAAATAATTATAAAATTAATTAATGAAAATTTTATTTTTGGAATTTTTTAAATGGAAATCATTTTTGAATATGGAATATCAAATTTACTTTGGACAAATTTTTGTAATTTTTTGAAAAATGTTAATTTTTAATGAATAGTAAAAAATAATACATTTTACATTAAAAATGCTTTTTCATATAATTTAAATATATTATTAGAATATCCTTATAATTTTTTTTAAAGTGTAATTGAATTATGATTTTATCACTTAATACAATTTTGTTCATTAGAAGTGATTTCACTTTTCAATTGGATGTAAAAACAAGTCAATCTTTTGATAAATTTTACTTCTTAAAAACCCATCATTGGTTATGACAACATGAATTATTTTCAAATTAATTTCTGCAATTTCTGTTTTTAGAATTTGGTAATATGGATTACATATTTGGAATCAAAATTTCTATATTATTTAATTATTACACTTTTTTTGGACAATATGAATAGTAAAGATGGTAATTATCTTTAACTATCGTGATTAATTAGTAATCAGGTAGTTAAGGGTAATAAAATAATATCATAATAAAATAAAATAACCCCAACATGTGTCCGCATCCACTTTTTTGAGTTATGGACGACCATGGGAGTCCTTTTACTGAACTTTAGGCCCCATGGAGTCACATGGGTGTAATAGTGACATTTATAACATTATTGTTTAAAAAAGAAGTGAAATATTACAAAGGTGTGTATATCCTAAGTAAAATAATTTTAATTATTTTTGAAAAACTGATATCTTAGACTATAAAAACTAATTGGAAATATAAATTATTTCCAAGAACATGATATTTTTTTTATTATTTTTAGACATTAAGTAAATTTATTTATTTATGACACCACGATGATGCAGTGATTACCTCATTAATGAACGATTTAAATAAAATATAAAGATAATGTAAAATCAAAGACCTAAACTTGTATAAAACGTATTATATGGGTTTATTTTTAATTCTTATCACCTTATTCTAGAAATATATTATTTTGGGACCTTTAAAATCTGAAAACTGTTTTAAAAAAAAGTAACACATCAAGACTTTCCAAAAGTAACCATCCTCCCTCTTATAAAAGGCCCTCACCTGTACCCCATTACGCACACCTCTAATGACATTGGCTCATCAAACATCTACTAATATTATCTCTCCACATACCTCTCTCACTTCTAGAATCCTCACATTGGACCGAAGTCTTTCCAAGGAAGTCGTTGGCTCAAATAAAAAAGAGTTACCCGATTTAGAGGTAATGCATTTTCTCATGTTTCTTTCTTTTATTTTCCTTATTAACTCACCGCTATATTATTATTTCTTAGTACTATAATAAAAAAAGTATCCTAAATATACTAGGATGTTATTATGATAAGGATTATACCAACACTTACACAAACCTCCATCTAATTGTTAAAGAACATACTGTTTCTGTGGGTAGAAAATTACTGCCTCACGAAACGATTATTGTTCAGTCTTCTTTTAACACCTCTTATGGAAGCCATTATGATGGAACTATATTTATATATTTTATATATGATATTTATTTCCTTTAAATTCTTATCCATTTTATATTTAAAACATACCTTTATTCTTTGCATGTTGTAAAAATGCGATAATTACATATGAGGAAGTGTGGACTACCACCCCATCATGTTATTTGACTCGTTCATGCTAAACATTGAATTTATAAAGAATTTAATTAATGAGATTATTTTAACTATATAACATATATATTATATGGAATTATAATATATCTATGTCTAATTTAGTTTTAATTTCCATTAATATGATAAAAATTGAAAGTAGTGTTCATCCATACGTACGGCCTACCATCTCCATGAACGGTACATTTCATTTCCTTTATACAAACATTATGGAATATTATTAAATACATTGATACTGGATATATATGATATTTAAATCATTAAAAACTTTCTGGAGATGATTTAATTATAACTACATGGACAATTCTCTTCAATCAAGTTCATTGTTGACTCATGTACCGAACATCAACAAAACGTATGATATGAACTCACATAATTAAATAATTATTATAACATGATAATATGTGATATGAATTGAATAATAAACATTAATTTAAGAAATTAAGAAATTATAAATTGACCAATGTTTATTATTCAAGAATATAAATAAATGAACATGGCAAATCATACTTGATGTAAGGGGATTTCTTATCTCACTTTTAATTCTGTTAGATTTCCATTTTTTATCTATTATTTATTGCATGTGGTGTATTGTGTACTTCCATTTGATATATATTATCCAAATTCTAGTTATATTCATGGAATTATGTGATTATGTTTTTCTTATAATCTTTTGGTCATATGACTCGATTTATTACAACGAGGTAAGAGGTTTTTATCTCACTTTTTATTCTTGTGAGATTCATGCAATATTTTCCACTATCTCCATTGAGTGGTTTATATACTGACCATTATTCTAATCATTGTGTAATATATATTATATCATGTATATTTACAACAATATTGTACAGTCTTTCATTCATGGGGTGTACTTTTGAACAGTTACCCAAATCGGTAAGGGAACATTTCACCCTCTTCTTTATAAAATACTTCTTTTTGTTTTGTATTTTAATTAACATTTTATTTTGTTAAGATAAGTTCTTATATATCTTTATTGATGTATATTTTATGTCCAAATTATGAGATACCATTTTATCTCTCATCAACTCATTTTCTGGATTTTCAAATGATGTCGTTTGGTTGTCGAATTTTTTAGGGAACTTCTAAACCCAATTTCAATTCTTTGGGTTAAACCTCTACTTCTTGAATATTTCATCCTATGAATATGTGTGAATTACCTATGATATTTTCACAGTTAATATCTAATTATATAGGGTGTATTCTTACTTTTCACAGATAATTATGTAATATATTTATCCTTAATCAAAGGGTACCATCATTATAAGGGATTTCATCTCAATTTAAATTACATTGAGACTTCATTGTTGATATGTGCCAATTCACTTTCATATGGTTTACATAATTTCCTTTGGCATATTATATCATGAATACCTTTATTCTCAAGATATTATAAATTTTTTATTAAGTTCTATTCTCAATTATTTGTATTGAAGCATCTCTTATTTGTAAAGAACTCCTTAACTAAAATACCATCGTAATGATTTAATCTTCTAAATATTTATTATTAATGTCAATGTTTCAAAATGGTTTTAAGGAATTATTTATATGGACATTACTATTTTAAAATAATAATTCCATTAAAATCATCAAAGTGGTATGGGACACCTTGATTCAGAAATGTATTTATTAACTGTTTTAAATGGTATTGAAAGTTGTTTGATAAAGCATTGGTTATGTCAATATATTGATTGCAACGTGGAAATGTTATCTTTCCTTTATAATTGTTTTATGTGTTAGGAATATGTAACGGTTATTGTGCATTGTTACGTATATGGGTGGTTATGTGATAAATATAGGGTGGGTGAGCTCGAGATAGCTCTCCAATTCATTGGGTAACACAAAGGAGTTAAATGCTAAGGTTTATCCGATGAAATTTAGGGAATATACTTTGATGGGTATTCCAAACATAACCATGAGGGTTACTACCTATGTAAGAATGTTATGAGTTCCTCCAGTTACCTTTATTCATTATTATTTCTATGATTTATTCATAAATCCAAGGAATTCATGAGGTATGTTAAAGTGCTTTTGTTTTATGAGTAAAGTATGATTTCCTTGATTCTTATGTCTAAATGGACTAATATTTTTTTTTCAGTGTTTCTATATCCCTTATTGATATTTTTATGATCATCCCACATTTTTGAAATGTTTTTCATAAGACATAATGTGGAATAGGGTCAAGGATGGGATCAAGGAAATGTCATGTTATCTAAAACATGGAACTAGACCAGACTCGTTTGATCAAGAGATCTTATTTTGTAAAAAAAATTGAAACTGAGTAGATATTTCTAAATTGTAATATTTTAGATGTAATATTTATGTCCTAATTCTCTAAAACTCTAAACTTGAAAAGATCATCACTGTGAATAATTCATTTGTTTCATGATTATGTAATATTTTAAGGCCGATGCCTTATACTAAAGAGCATCAAAAATGTGTTGAGAATCATAATGATAAAGTGTTATTGAAAAAGACTATACCCATAGTTTATATATTGTGGATGAATGGGTGTGTTTGGATGGAAACATTAGAGAGCAAAGTATATATGTAGGATTCGTGGTCCGATCATTTTGACTTAGAATCATGGAGACTCTTGGGAGTACAACTTGGGGACAAGTTATTATGTGGAATGGAAATTTTATGTTCCCATCCTTCTCTAGAGATTTATAAAGCTAATTTTAAGTCTTCATTTTCCTTTTTTGGTTATATTGTCCATGAGTTTTCTATTAGGTGAGTTTGGGTTAAATTTGGATGTTTTCTGGAGTGGTTTTGTGAACTGTACGATTCATGAATAGTTTTCCCAAATTTTCCACACTTCCCTAGAAAAATCTGTAACACCAGGAAAATGTATATTTTATGGTTGTGGCATGGTTTGGAGAACATTGTGCCCTGTTATTATTAATCGTGTGATCCCTAAGTGTAGGCACATGGTTTGGTGCACAGTTAGGGAAAATCATGCATCCAATATTAGAAACCATTCATGCAAAATAAACCTCAAAAAATGTATTAAAATATTCCCACACCCCAATATTATATCCCAAAACCCCTCGTCCCAACCCAAACATGGTACTCTCATTTTTTGAGGCTATAGAATAGATTCTATGGGCTTCCATGTTTCCTGTTGTGCGAATCAATGATCCATATTACAGATATTCACATCTCTCTGTAAGAGATCTCATCCCGATTAGTTTCTTACATCTCTCTCGAATTTCTCACGTATTTTCAAGTCATTCTTCAATTTTTTAACAATTAATATAGACCTAGTATATTATTGATCTTAATATATTAAATTTTAGATATATATTTTGGAAATAAATATCATTATTAATTTTTCAATTGAACATTCTACTTCGATTTTGGATTTAACATTGGCTTACATCCATTAATGATATTGATGTTGGTAGTCTATTATCTGATTCCCAAAGTCGTGATTTTTATTTCAAGTATTTAATTTTTAATCCTCCATTTCATTTTTATAAATTTCATATTTAATTGAATTAATTAAATTGGTTAATTAATTACTGGATTGTGGAATTGAATGATTAATGGGGTGATGAAATTGGACAATTAATGGGATGTTTTAATTCATCAATTGACGGGATTGTGGAAGTGATCGATTAAGAAAATTATAAATTGATTGATTCTGTAATGTCAAAATAAATGATATATTGGAATTAAGTTACTGTTTAAATAACTTTGATGGTTAAATGAATTATTTGACTAAATGTTGAAAAAGGTTTTTATTATGAATTGTTAATATTATTCTATGTGATTGAAATAAAGAAGTGTCATTATTTGAATAAATATAAAGGTCACACTTTAATTATAATTATTGATTATAATGTTAATGATACACAAACTTTAGGTATATAAAATTGTTTTTTTGTGGGATATTGTTATATGTTTGGCATATAAGAAGTTAATGTGTTGTATAAGGAACGAGGCTCCAAATAACCACATGTGTTAGTAAGGGTAGGACATTGAATGAGGTGGCAGATACCCATATGTGACTTTGAGGTGTGGGATAATGAATTAGGCTCCAAATTCCCCTCTAAAATTCTTGTGTGGGTCAAGGGTAGGGGCTTCAACAATCCAGAGGGTGTTGGATAAAAAATTATATTCCCCTAAGAGTAGAATAAGAATATTGTTCCAATTGGTTGTGATATGAATTGAATTGAAATGATAAATGATAATAATGGTGTTGTGATATGTGATATACCTTTGGGATAGCCTAGACTCAGGCAAGGGCTGAAGCAGGTGTTGATTTTATGGGGTCCATTCTGAACCCGATGATTTTTTAGGTTATTTAATGAATAATTAAATGTTACAATTGTTTACTATATGCATTATAGTTTTCTATTTATAAGACTATAAAAACTATTATTGACTGGATATTGTTTTAGATGTTTTTGGTAGTGTCCAAATATGTTTACTCACACCCTAATCAGGCTTCATGATTAGTACCCGAATATACATCATATTTGCAGGATAGGATAAGGGAAAGATGACTATGTAATATGGATGAGATTGGATGAAGCTTGGATGAGGGAACCCGTTATTATGTTAGTACTGGATTAATTTTTTTTAGTTTCTTTATTTTGGATTTTTTTCATTTGACACATGAAACAAAAAATTACATGACATATTTACATTTTATTTTGGATATTTGTTTTACATTTTTGGATCACTATGTGATACTAGATTGTAATAGATAATAGTATGATACTAGTTATTGGTTATTTTAATTTTGTCATTGTTGTTCTATTTAAACTATTTAATTACTATGATATAGAGGATATACATTCAACATGTTTTATATTATACCCATGCTTCCTTTTAGAATCCTCAAAAACCTAGGGAGGTAAGCTTGATGTCATGTGGTTGACTGGATTAGGGCACTAGTGTGTGTCATCCAGGTCGAGATGTTACACAAATTATAGGTTTTAATAGTTGGTAATATACTTAATGGAAAACCAACCTTTAATCATGAAATCAATGAATAAATAACCTGAAACATCAATTTCCAACATAGAGTCAAAGGGATTGGGAGATCAAATAGAAACCAACAGAATTACCAAACCTCAAACTGTGGTTTATGTCTACTAACAACCTGATGATTCATTACTATCAAAAGATGAGAGAATATGAGGAATATGAGATTCAAAATCCAATTGAATTAATTTACCTAAGAGAGATTATAAAATACACTATCACTTATATCCAATAATAAGAGACGTTGGAAGATATAATTACCCTCCTGAGAGCCTCCAAAATATATAGAAGGATATTTGGGTTGAGTGAGAGATATTTAAATGTTTTAATGGGGGATTAAAGATTTTTATTTGAATTTTGGGAGACTAAAAATCCTTTTAGATGGTTTTATAGGTTGATCCACACGAGTATTACAAATCAAGTTCCTAATCAGGATTCCTCAAGGGCTTATAGAAAGGGTGAAAAGCTTGGTTGTATGGTTAGACGAACCATGCTATAACTATGAAAATTGTAACTATACTGGACATATATATTGGAGGGGAGTTTGTAATATATCGACTAACTAAGAGCCACCCAGGGACAATGTTTTATAAGCATAACCAGATTGTTTTCCATCAACATCCCCCAACTATGAATAGCCTGAAAAACATCAATAAATATTAAAAAATCCCTAAAAATCCCAACAAAAAGATCCAAACAAATTATGATCATAAAAGTTTCAGAATTAATATAAAGTGAAAAATGAGATGTTATAATAATAAAAATTTTATTTATAATAATAGTTATTTTCATTTGTGAGTTAATTTTATAAATGTTATTTTGTAAGATATGATGGTTACATGAAAAATATGATGATTTTTATTTAATGGTTTCACTATAAGAATTTTGGAACAAATATTAAATGGTATAAAAAACCTTGAAATGTGATACTAAGATAAGGTTATATTTTTGGGATAACGATTTCATAAATAAATATTGATGTGTGGATAACTCTTAAGATTAATATATGTTTTATATGAGATAAGAAAGGTTGCTTTTATTTTATAGAAGCATGTAAGATATTATATGTATCCATGGTATTGAAAATTGATTAATAATTTTTTGGTGAATTTTATCTCATTTTTGGGATTATATTAAATAGGTGGCGATTTTAGGAACTAATGGTTGAACATAAGTGTTAATTTTGGTGGAATATATCATTTCCCAATGGTTCAATGTCTTGGAGAGTCAAATGTTTTTGGGAATGGTATATTTTGGGTAATAAATGACCAGGGTATATACAATCAATGTTGTTTGAGTAATGATATGTGTTTTTATATAGCCTAAGATAATAAGGTAGATGTCACAGTAGAAGTTATATCTCGAATAATTTAAATGTTAAAAATACAATCAACTAATTTAATTAGTGGGAAATAATAAAAAACTTGAGGACATGATTTATTTAAGAGGGTATAATGTAATGACTTTGATTTTGGATCATTTAAATTGATCTTTTCTTCAATAAATTGTGTCACATAGAACACGAAACTAACACAATACCACACTAAAAATATAATGAAACATTCAAATTACATGAATCAAATAATTTATTTTGTAAAAAAATGTTATTAATCATTTAAAATAGTTATATATTATTAATGTTATTTGATGAATATTTCAAATGAGAGTATGGGTTTTGATGAACTATATTTAAAAATATGGTATTTTATTTTAACTCTATAAATTTGAAGCGATCATTGTAAAAAATATTTTCAAAAAAAGAAATATTAACATTTATAAAATAGAATATTTATATTAGATTAGTTATAAATATATATGAAATGAAATTAAAAAATGAAATTTGAAAAGTTTTTCTTTAATAAAATCAATGTTTTTTAATACATTGTTTTTCATTTAAAAGATAAATAATATATATTTTTAAAACTAAAATTTGGAAAAAAACGATTGAATGTTTTATTAATAATAACAATATTTACTAAGATGGTTTGTTTTGATTTTTCTAGTACGAAGTATTTTTAGGTGCATATAGAAAAATAATTTTTTTATAAATAATAATAATTTTTTGAAATTATAATTTTATAATTATAAATTTGGAATTAAGGAATCCTTTTTATAAGACTAAATAGGACTTTTATATGTTACATTATAATAATGATAATATTTTTTATAATTTACATACCAATATTTTACATCTTAGATTTTAATATTTACTTTTCGAATATATATTTTTAACACATAATACATTTATCATTTTAAATTTAATTTTTACCACTTATAGTTATTTTATTTATTTAAATATATTTTGAATTTTGAAAAATTAGTTATAAATTATATAGTATATATCATTTTTTTGAGAAAAAACTAAAAAGTACCTATATAAAAACAAATTATTGTGGTCAAAACGAAAATGGAAAAAATGAGAAACCATTGAGATAAAAGAATCAACATATTCAAAACATATTTATAATTTTGTGATAGAGGACTGTATAGATCTTATAACATATTATAACCATTATTTATCATTTATGAAACCACTTTTCCTGAGACTGACTTCCTATTCTTGAAATCATTTGGGTATTTATAAAAATGTGGCCCTTTTTCATTTATAAAAGGGATTGCGTCTCCTCACTTCCCCTAACACCACAACCCAATTAGTTTTTCCTAAAAGATTCCAAATACTCTAAAAAATTTATATACCTTATTGAAATTATTTTATTCTAAAAAGGTCATTTCTCAATATCTTGACCCCCTTTACAAAGGAGATAATATTTGATGTGAGGTATATGTTTTTAACCTATGTATCACATTTCAATTTCCTTATATAAATTTATTATTCAATTTTTTTCATCATATTAAAATAATAAATTTATTAAAATTACTATATTGGTATGTAATTATAATGATGGTTCTAGAATTAACCACATTCCCCTATTCTATTAGGATAAAAAAACTGGTACTCAGGTGTTGGGAAAACTACCTCCTCCATGATAGAATGTGTTTTATTTTCCATCAACAGCATAAAATGATGTTATAAAAGTAGAATTTAATAAGTAATGATGATATTTATATCATAATAATAATTATTAAACAATAAATCAAATTACTAATTTCTCCCATTCTATAGAAAATGAAATCGTAAACCTTGCAAATGTGCTAACTTCAACCTCTATAGAAGGATTGATATCCATTTCACTACCACTAATAATTGACATTACTAAGAATGAATTTTATGGATAAATATTATTTTTATGGAATAAATATGTTTCTATTTTTATAAATTTTAATCCTATTAATTATAGTATTAATAAACAATCATCTTTAATTAAATCATTTAAATCAATCGTACTATGAAAAAAAATATTCTCATACATATTTTAAAATATTTTGAAATCCATTAAATTATCTTATAATTAATTATAAATATGATAAATCATGCTAATATAAACTGAGGTCTATTATTATTTTAATAGTATAATTATATTGTAGGTTAGTCATTTAATGATCATCAAGTAATCACGTTATGTTCATGTGTGGGGTCAGTTCACCCACCAACATGAATGAGTTTATAAAAAGCTATCACAGACGACAATAAGAATTTAAATGCTAATATTATTATATGTTGATAACCATATAAAAAATTAATTTTTATATAATTATTATATTAGGTAAATCATTATTAATGTATCAACTTTATTTATTAAAATCACCAAAATAATCCAACACTGATTAAATTTTCCAAATAACATAAGAAAAAAATAAATTAATAAATTATCAAAATTAAATTAAATAGAGAATATTATTGATACTAAAATTGTATCTAATAATATTTATTATATTATTCATGAGTTTAATCACATGCATAAAATGAATCTTGAATAACGAAATGGTTTTGTCTCAAACTTTCATTCTTTGAGTGACATTTTATTTTATGCAAATAATTTAATTTAAATAATTTTAATAGTAAATATTCTTTATATAATACAATAAATTATATTTATCATGTCATGTTATATTCAATTTCATACTCCCTCTATATATATTTATTGGATTTTTAATTTATTGTTTCCTAAGTTGTAAGGGTTTTTAAAAAAACTATTCATTGAAGCATGTTTTAATGTTATACACTAATTTCTTATTTTTATGGTGTATATAAATCCCATTAATTTATTTAGGAATAATAAATGATTTAATTCATTGTATTTAAGGATTAATATTATTTTTCTGCTTCCAATGAATTTTTGATTCAAAAATTACCAAAGCTTCAATGGTTTTGATAACTTAATTAACTTTCATTCAATTATACTCATCTTTATTAAAAATCCTTGATAAAATTTGGTTATAATATTCCATAATATTATATTATGTTATAATGTATCAATCATTTCTAGGAAAGTATGTTTTATATCCATGTATTCATCCATTAGGATTTCACTTATAAAATCTAAGATTGAAAAAGAAAAATTACAATATTTTATAATAAACCATTATTTATCAAGCCTAAAATTATCCCTCTTATAAATGTTTTAATTTTTATTTCGAAATATATATATTATTTGTCTATTTTTAACCGCATATTTTTATTAAATTATTTAAAATATATTTTTTTCTCCTCTTAAAATGATTTCATTTTCAAAAAAAAATTATATAAATAGATTATAATTTAAACATCTAATATTGTTTCATATAACCAACATTATCATATAAAATAACATTTTTCTTTAAATATTTGTTATTTAAAAGTTTTTAAATGTATATTTGAAACCTTTTGAAAAATATATCACAAATTATTATAAAATATATATTACAAACAATTTATAAATGTTTCCAAGATATATATTTATTATGTCTTTATCATATTTTATTGTCAATACTAAATATTCCATATTTTGAAAATAATGATGTTAAATATATGGTATTGTAAACATTATGAAAATTTCTGGATAATATAGATTACACGCATTTTTTAAATATAAGGTGATTTTAAAACATTAACATTACTTAATATTTTTATTCTATTTTACTCTCTAAACCAACATGTTTTATCTATTACTAAATAATGATCATTATACTATTCAGTTTCTTTGCGTAGTTTAATGACTTATTACATTATAAATTCATTATAACCATTTCTTTATTAATTTATTGAACTATTTTTGTGTTACCATAACACCACATCATTCCAAAAATTTGTGTGATTGTTTAGTCCAATAGTTGTAACATTGACCATAGGTTGTGTTTCCCTTTGAAATTCATTCCCCACATCTTTCATCAATTTTTCCTATATTTTTAATTTTAATATTTATCAAGAAGAGACTTTTAAATAACATGAATTATTTAACAAAAGGAATTTTTTGCCATATTTAATAGGGAATCTATTATACTTATTGTCTTATTAAAAAATATTTTTAAGATATAATTCTTGACAAACTACTTATATTCATAACAATATTGATATTATAGACTATAAGAGAATAACATGAACCATTTCAACAGGCCTTTGGTACATATTCTCTTCTATGATATTTTATTACTGAGTGTATGGAGAAATATTTTAATGCCAAATCACAAGCATATATAGATAGGATTTAAATGAATTATATGTATTTACATTCCATTTTCTATTATCAAATTTATGAAATACGTGCATTTCTCATTATCAACCACATTCTAGAATATTTTGAACATTTACACAACCATGGATTTGTGATTTATAAACCAAAGTATATCTATATAGGTAAATTCATCAACTACGGTTATAAGGTAAAGATCACAATTGGTGTAATTAGGTCTACCTGGTCCATATATATTAGAGTGAATAATTTTAATATATTTATTATTTTTCATCTCTACTTTATGATAAATATTCCTGACAATTATTCCCTTTTCACATGTTTTAAAAATAATATATATTTTTTAATCATGTTTTGGAAGATATATCGTAGTTTAATTATTATATATTTTTATGAGATCACCTTTACTAATATTTCTAAAATCACTATTCCATAATTAATTTTATTCATTAACACTAAAACAAAAAGTGTTACTTGCATATTTTATTTAGAGAAAATTATAACATGTATTATATTTTTTTTAATATTTTAAAAAATTTAAATATTATAATATATTGATATTTTTTTTAAGAAAATCTAATTCCCATTATCACATTACTGGGTGAAACATCGTAAATGTTTTTTTTCCCATTTACAAAAAAAATCTTAGTATTTTAAATTTCATGATTTCATTTCACCTATCTTAAACCATTTTATTTTTAGTGAACTGTCATTTAAAAAACACATAAAAATATTCATTACTATGTTTTATTATTTTCTTTCTATTAATATATTGGGAGAACATCCACTATTGATAATCCAAGGGTTCCCCAGTTTTCTGGATTTTAGAGAAACCTCATCTAATTATATTTTATGTTCATTCTTCCCTTTAATGATTTCCTTTTCTTATTAGATAATATGAATTTTTTTGTAAGCATAGTTATAAATTTCCATGAATTATAATCATATTGACCACACCTTCGACATAACATATCTACGCCATCATATTTTTATACCTTTCAATCTCTTTTCATTCTAGAATTTCTTTATATCATTTTTCTCAAACGTTCAAACATTGTAACTACTTTATTTACACTTTCTTATCCTTCTATTATTAATCTCCATAAATTTTTTCCATGAATATGTAAGGAAAATATTACAAAAATCTTTGATATCGTTATTCCAAATTCTTCACAACACTAAAAATAACATTTGAATCTAGATCTATAATAATATTATTAATACTGACTGAAATATTATCATTGAAGTTCATCAAAATTTGTCACTGCTAACTTTTTATACTATGGAATATAATATCTCTAGGGGTGACAATATCATTTTTATTTGTTTGAAAAGGAAGTATACCTCTCAATAACCCTTTTATTCATTGCATTCCCTTTTCTATTGAACCAAAAATTTTAGTTGAAACAATCATAGAAACATATCAATTATCAAGAGGAGTTCAATTTTTTTGAAAATATAGCTTCACTAAAATATTCATAAGTAGTTTTTTGAATAATAATTTTTATAAAAAAATATTCATTCATCAATTTTTGGTGTTTTTGATTTTAAAGTAAACGTCATAATATTTTTTGAAACTCATATTCCATCATGGAATTTTTCTTATTATTTTCATTTAACATATTTTATTCTTATAAAAATTTTACTTTAAAGGACTTAATATACACGAGACATACTTTCACTCAATTAAGGAAATATTACACTCTATAATTAAAAATCATAAATATGGGTTTTTTTCTCGGTTTTTTTAAGAAAATTCAATTTCTAATCTCAAAAAATATTCTTTATATGAAATTTCACCCTCTCGTTCTTTACTATAATAATTTTCCTCAATTTTCTCAACATGATTTATGGTTAGATATTTTTTATAAAACATATTCATATGATGAATTAATTTTATTTGAGTAATTCTCATATTTTTTATAAATATTGATCCTATTATGTTTTTAGAATTAATTCATTCTCACTCCCTTATTTTTATAATTTCTTTATATATTTTAGCAAATTTATTCTTTGAGAGAATGTCCATTAATTCAACCTTTTCAAAATCCTCCCTTTGGTTTCTTAAAAATTATGAGTAAAATTGGATGATTTATTCTAACATAGAACATTAATAGTTATTTTTCCCTTATACACACCTATAAAATTTCATGGTTAATTTTAGATAAATTCCATTTCTCAAGAATATTTTTCATTATCTAATGATAGATATTCTAAAATTTCAGATTACACATCTTCTTTTAAAATATTTACCTTCTTTATATCATAAAAATATATTTAATATTTATCTTTATTCTTAAAAATATGGAATTCCCCATTTTTTAGGTTACTATAACATATTGAATCTGACTAAGAGAAATAGTTTGTCAATCCTCAAAAAAACATTTTTTATCAAAACAATCAAAAAAAGTACACATTAATATTTTCACAGTAGTTGATTCTAATAATGTTACAACCAATCCTTGGATTTTATTAACTTTATCATTTATCCTTATGGAATATTATTCAATTATATTTTACTCTACCATTTTGAGAATCAAAAAATTACTTTTCTATATTTGATGTTTTTCTTCCTTCATATTAGTGTCACCTTTAAAAAATAATTCAAATTTCCCAAAAATAACCTTTTCCATGTGAATTACCATCATGGTTGTAAATTTTTTATAAATATATATTATAATGATATATCATTCCTCACCATTTTCTTCTTGATTCCTCTTGTCAAAAAGTTCGTTTAATATTCCATTAATCTAGGCACAAATCCAATGGTTTTCATTAGTAACCACATATAAGAAAATAAAGGTAATATTGGGTATCATTCTATTTTTTCAACCATAATGGATATTTACATCTAAAGGGGGGACTAATATACTATTAAAATAATTTAAATACTTTGTAAATCATCAAATTAATTTAGATAGGAAACCCTTCAATGACAAAAGTTTAAGTGAGGTTTAATGTTGAACAATAGATGTGGTGGGGGGGGGGGGTTGAATACGGGGTAATTTTTTTTTAAAATTTCATTCACGTAGAAATAAGCCTCTATAACATGTTAAAGTCTCGATCCACTCAAAATTATGAGTTAGAATCACCCATATGAAATGATAAGAATAATAAAATCAAATCCATACACTTTTTAAGAGCTTCCATCCCAATGTGGGTTCCTACTCTTTGATGGTTCTAGAATCACCTGAGACATAAATTTTTCACTAACCTCTATAAATAATTCAAATGTTGAAAGGGAATGAATCACTTGTAACCCAAATAATGGTTGGAAGAAATCTTACATGACCAAAGAATGATGGTTATCCCATATTAAAAATGTTTACACCACCAAAATAATAAGGATCACTTAAACATACAAATTATATAGATATAAATAATATTTTTTATGATAATTAACAGTATTAAGATGTAATAGTTTTATGTACAGTCAATCTTTTGGATTTTTTTTCTTGGAACATCTTCTGTATAGAACATTGTTCATTTGAAACCTTTTGTGTGATCATTATTCTTTAGATAACTTTGAACATCAATAATATATAAATCTAATATTCTACAATGTTTTACTAAAATATTAAATAAAAAAAAATTATAATGAGGGTGATACCATTTATATTCTGTAAAAACTAAAAAAATAAAGGGAAAAGGGAAAAAATATGAAATTCCCTATCAATCATTTCATAGGTTTCAATGCCTTCAAAAATATGATGTTATCAGAGTCAACATTCATCATATTCGTTTTCTTAAAACTAAAAAATGAAACAAAATTTCAAAATCTTCCCCAAAAAATTATAAGAATAAAAAAAATTCCTTGAAGAATGTTATTCAATTTAACATCCAAATAAACATCATTATAATTTGTAGAGTGTATAATCATTATGTAAAATACATCCGGTAATATTTATTTTTATTTATCTTGTAATCTTTATAAATATCTATCTTATCACCATTGTAAAATTATATCTTATGGATATTTTAAATGATTATTCAATGATCATTGTATTAATGTTTCAGATCACCTTTATAATTCTCCATATGATACAACTTTGTAAAAAGTATATGATGTAACCATCATAAATATCCACCTTATACAAAATTGTAATATTAATTTAATTAATATTCATAATAATCCATCATGTAAAAATTTGTTATAGTCAATTCTGCGACCCTTATAATTATCTATTTGGAAAATTTTCATTTGGTAACAGTATAAAGATTTCTCTATTTGAACTATTCTTTTTCTAGTGTTAAACTATCAATGTCCAATCATTATGTGTTATATAGACTCTATAATAGCTATATGATGGTCACATTATAAAGAAAATAATATATATCTATCCAATCACTAGACCTAGTATTAACACTATATAGATTGATATTTGGTGTATTCTCAATCTAATCATTGTAAAGAAAAAATTTTACATTGAAAAATATTAGATAAAATTAATCAATTCTTCATAATATTTGGAACATTTAGGAATAAGACAGTAAGAAAACTAAATTATTGGACATTCTAAAAAATTATCTTTAAAAAGGCACTTCGCTTAGAAAAATATTCATTCTATAAATTTTCTTCTCGATATAGTTACCTAAAATAATTTATATATGTTCAATATAATACAAAAATCATATATTTATGTTGAAAATAAAGAAAAAAACATTATTCAAACCACGTTTTCATCATCTATATTTCCTTATATAATATAAAATTGGGTGTAATGGCACGAACCCTCCTGGCCCATTACATTGTCAAAGTGAGGTTCCACCAAAATGGTGGCACCGTGAGGGTGGCACCGTGACAGTGGAACCATGATGGTGGCACCGTGAGGGTGGTACCGTGAGGGTGAGACTGTGATGGTGGCACCGTGTCCCCTCCCAAGCCTTTCGTTTTTTTCAAGTACCTGACTTTTCCGCTCCCGCAACGCATGTTTCGACGTAAAGTAATTCTTTTACTCTTTTTAAAACCATTTAAAGCGAATAATTAATTCCTAAAAATCCCAAGAGACCTCCGTGTGTACCTTCCCAACTGCGTGGTCAACCCACGACCCCCACTCCTTACGCGGTTTCACTTTCTCACCTCAACCATCCATGGATCTTATAAAATAAAGGTTTGTCGTGGTTTCTCCTTTCCTCGATCGCGGATTTTCATGAACAGCTTTTGGTGCACCGGGCGAGCCGCATCATTATGCGCAGAGTTCCGCACCTGGCCTAAGCATTGATAGACGAAGCGATTCTCGTTTATGTGAGCCTCATCACTATCCATGAAGTTCCTCCCCCAAACTCAGCGTAGATCGTTAATCCAACAGGTAGGGAATTTGTCCTTCTTCTCTCTCTTTTGTGTATCATGAGTGGTGGGTGTGCTTTTGTTTCTATAGAATTGGATAAACCAGACCTAAATAAAGATAATGAACGAATCCTATAAGGAATGAAGGGGGGTTGTGATTGTTGATGTTGTTTATATTATGATCATCTTCCTCAGATGTGTTGGCTTATGCCTTCTGAAAATCAAGGCCGTTGGAGTTCGTTGTTTTTTCACTAATGATCCCCTCGTGGTGTGTTAAATAGCTTGTTCCTAATTGTAAACTCTTACTATGAAAAGTAATCACTTATACTCGGCTGAATTAATTGAAGGCCCCAGGATCAATCCCTTCTGTGCTAACCCCAATCAAAACACGGAACTGAAATCATGGAGTGTGTTAAATCATACAACCCTGAAAATATAGGCATGGCCATGCTTAGTGTTGGTGACAATGGTTTGGTTGTTTTCTTTCACGGCCGATTGGTGGAAATGTGGGAGGGGATGGGATCCCATGATTTTTTTTATATACTTTAGGTGGTTGTGTGAAATTGGGGACGAGATCCCCTGTTGGTATGGATTCGGTGGTTGTGAGTTTTAAGACCGGTTGGGTACTTGTTTATATCACGAATTAGGATGGGATCCTTTGTTGATGAAAACCCATTTTGACGGAGGGGACACGGGGTAGTGTCTCAGGGTTGTCTGGTTCCAGGACTTCGAGAGTTCTCACTTTTCCTTGTTGTTGTGACATTGCAAGAGAACCAGGTGTGGATACTTAAATTGATATTTGGCTTGTTTATTTTCCTTGGTTATGCTTATGGTGTTAGTTTCCCAGTAGTGCATAAACTTATTTGAACATTATTACTGAACATGAAAACAAAAATGGGACAAATGGGTTTTGTTGGTGAGATGTGTGACTCGTACTTGAGTGTTATTGAGATCTTTAGGCTGCCTGAAGAAAAACCTAGTTTGGGGTGAGTTCTTGTTACCTATATATATACTTGTAACTTTTCTTTTCGTATTCGCTCCCCACCCAAGTTGAGCACTAAGTGGCGAACACCCCCATTTCATGCGGGATGGTTTTTTTCCCAACACTATTCTTAGGGGATGGTTATTAGCTCTTTTGCTGCTCCCTTTCCCGGATACCCCATGTATCTTCGAGCAGGATGTGATGGCCTGAGGTCCATTATTAGCCCAAGAAACTTCGGGCGGGGTAGTTTGGTGGTTGGCCAGGTGTGTGCAGCAGGCGGTTTCCCATGTGTCTTCGGGATGAGTCCCAGGTGTCTTCGGGCGTGGAAGTGGATTTTCTGGCCCAGGTGCCTTCGGGTGTGGTGGTGGTTGTTGTGGCCCAGGTGTTTGTGGGCAGGATTCGGCAGTGGGTCTGTTTGTGGTTGTGGCCTAGGTTTTTGCGGGCGAGTGTGGCAGTGGGACTATGGTGAGAATGGCGGGATTGGTCTGATGCATAGGATGTCTCAATAACCAGTGGGAAAGCGGCGCGGGGTACCCAAACATTCATGCGCTCTGTTTATATATATCATTTGGATTTCATTATTTGAGGAGTGTGCCTTGGTGAGGCTTGGATGGATAATTTACCTTGATAGTTTTTTGGTTTACTCCTTTTTCTCATGGTACAATAGTACGTTCCCCCACTTGTGCACGAGAGTCATTGGTTTTCCCTACTGAGTGTACTTTTATGCTCACCCTACGTATATAAAACTACTTTCAGGTTTCCAGGAGGACTTCAGGGATCAGGCATGACCATTCTAGCTCAGACCTTTGGGGAATTTGCAGTTTGATGCTTTTATTCTTTGGTACTTACCTTGTAGTCACCTTTTGTACCTTTTGGATATAATTTTGGAACATGCATGTGGGAATGGTTTACTATTGTCTTACATTTCTTTTACCATGTTTTTGTTGAGTTTCATTATCTTATCTCTCGATCTTATAAAACAAAAAGGGGTAATGGCTTCCATTTGTGAAGAATTTCTATACCCTTGGTTGTAGTCGCCACTCCGGGACATATTGAAGGCGGGTCTCAGGGGTCATTATCTCTCCTTCAACTTAAAGATGGGAGGGCCTGGCAATCTACTAACCCTTCCCTCCTTTTAGTGAAGGTGGGTCGTGACATAATGGTATTAGAGGCAGGTTGATGATTGAGGGATAGGATGTAGTCTGGAGTTAGGCACAGTGAGGAATGCATGGGATGGTAGGGCAACAATGTTGGTTGACCTTAGTGCATGAATTAGGACAGGGAAGACGAGATATGACACAGGATTTTAGGGCCCCCCGTGATCTGACTCAATGACTCTGGACCTACTGAATGACCAAGTGATGTCATGCTGATTGCAAGGTAAAGACCCTAGGAAAGGTACATGCATCATAATGACTTGTGTTATCATGTTTTTGGGGTGTTTTAGGAATTTAGAATAAACGAAAAATTTTAAGAAGTTTTAAAGACAATAATCTGCACTACTTGGGCTTAGGAATTCCTTGTTTAACTTGCAACTATGGAACCTGGAAGGCGACCGCGTGTGGTACAGAAGATCGAGGCCCCGCAGACTACCTTGGAAGATCAGTAGAGAGCTGACCGAGAAGAGGAGGATGACCAGTGGCATAGGACTCTTCGGGCCTTCCAGAGACATACCCTCAAGAAGTATGAGGGCAGCACCTCTGACATGAAGATGGAAGGCTGGCTACATGATCTAGTTATAGATTTCAGCCTGATTCGGGCCTCGACCGAGTACTAGGTTCCTCTGGCCATCAACCAGATATAGGGAACGACGCATCAGTGGTGGACACTTTACCTGGGGGAGAGGAGAGAGGCTGAGGTGGCTTGGGAGGAGTTTTAGAGGGAGTTCCGGGCCGAATTCCTCTCTTTGACGATGAAGGTGAAAAGAGACATGAGCAACTCCCCCTCCAACAGGGGATTATGTCCGTGAGGGAGATAGGGATCATGTTTAAGGACCTCCTACATTTTTATCTGGACCTCTTTCTCGACGAGGAGTCTCGGGCATGTCGTTTGGAGGAGGCGCTCCGACCCTCCCTCAAGTATGCGGTTACCCCCTTTACCTTGACGACGTACATGGAAGTCCAGAAGAAGGCCGAAGTGGTGGAGAGTATGAGCTCTCTAGGAGGTGTGTCACGAGAGGGGATCTAGCTGGGACCATCCAAGGGGAAGGCCATCAGCACCATGCATCCATCGTCAGGACCCTCCAGGTTTCGACCCACAGGGAGAAGGCCGCAGCAGTTTCAGTTTCGATCCCCTGGTCCTCGCCCTTTTTCCTCAGGCCTAGGACTGCGGTGCTTCATCTGTGGGAGCCCTGGACATCTCCAAAGTCAGTGCACGGACCGAGTACTGTACGGAGGTGGCGGACATCCCTAGCACCCGGCCTAGCAGCAGCTTCTAGCCAGGCCTTTCCAGTAACAGTAGCAAGGACAGCGAGCTCCCGCTCCACCGAGAGAAGATGTAAGAAGAGGAGGCCGACCTCAGGGCGCTCCTCAGGGACCTCGATCAGGGTGTGGTTGGGGAGGTGGCTGACAGCTGAGGGGCAGAGGAGTCGGGCGTGGACAGCTACACACCACAGAGGGGGCAGTTCCCACAGGGCCGGAGGTTGTTCGAGGTACTATTAGTTTGTTTAGCACTCTTGCTTATGCTTTGTTCGATAGAAGAGCTTCGCAATATTTCGTTGCACCCAGTCTAGCCCATTCCTTGGGTCTAGATGCTGAGAGACTTCCAGTGCCCCTGGTGTTGTGAACACTAGTCAGTGGTCAGACCAACTTGTCATTTTTTTGTCGAAGATGTAGACTGATGATGGGGCCACATCAGTCGGTTAGGGATCTTATTCTGCTACAGATATAGCCATACAATGTCATTCTAGGCATCGACTGGCTATTCTCTGTGTGCACTGTCATCGACTGTTTCCAAAGAATGGTCGTGTTCTCAAACTTGGGCGCACAGCGTGTTACGTTCACCGGCGAGCGGAGCGGTTAGAAGGGCAGCAGGTGAGAGGAACTCCTCCTCTCTTTATTAGCCGAGCTGTCAGTAGAGTCAGTAGATGCTGAGATGGTGGGGGTGACATAGTTTGTCCGTGAGTTTATGTACATCTTTCCTGAGGAGGTGATGACTCTACCCGCTCGATGTGATATCGAGTTCGGGATAGACCTGCAGCCCGACTCTCATTCGATCTCGATGGCTCCTTACCGAATGGCACCTTCAGAGTTACAGGAGTTGAGGATTCATATTGAAGATCTGATGAAGAGAAGTTATGTTCAGCCGAGTGTGTCACCGTGGGGTGCTCTAGTATTGTTTGCAAAGAAGGCAGATGGTGGTCTCAGGTTGTGCATAGACTATAGGAGGCTGAATCAAGTGACGATAAAGAATCGCTACCCTCTTCCGTGGATAGACTATCTTTTCGACCAGCTGAAAGGGGCAGGATGGTTCGTGAAGATCGATCTATGGTCTGGGTACCACCAGTTGAGATTGAAGGAGAGTGACATCCCGAAGACGACCTTCAGGTGTAGATATGGACACTTTGAGTTCGTAGTCATTCTCTTCGGTGTTACGAACGCCCCGGCTGTGTTCATGGGGATTACGAACTCCATCTTCCGGGAGTACTTGGATCGGTTCGTGGTTGTATTCATCTATGATATCCTGATCTATTCGAGGTCAGAAGAGGAGCATGCATAGTACCTGAGGACAATTTTGGAGGTCCTCCGACATCATCAGCTCTATGGGAAGTTGTCGAAATGCAAGTTCTGGACACGAGAAGTGCACTTCCTTGGGAACGTGGTGTCAGAGTGGGGGGTAACGATGGACCCATCAAAAGTTAAGGCGATTGTTTCTTGGGCAGAACCCAAGAATTTGGCAGAGGTCCGTAGTTTCCTTGTGCTGGCAGGTTAATATCGGAGGTTCATACCCCACTTATCCCAAGTAGCAGCCCCTTTGATAGCCCTTATGAAGAAGGACCAGGTTTTCGGGTGGAGTGAGCAGTGTGAGTCAGCCATCAGCTTTCTAAAAGAGAATTTGGTTAGTGCCCCAGTGCTGAGATTACCAGAATAAGGGGATACATATGAAGAGTTCTGTGATGCCTCAGGACAGGGCCTGGGATGTGTGTTGATGCAGCGACAAGGGGTGATCTCTTATGGGTCCAGCAAGCTACGCCCCCATGAGCGTAATTATGACACCCACGACCTAGAGCTTGCAGTGGTCATTTTTGCGCTAAAGTTATGGTGGCACTACCTCATCAGAGAATGCTTTGTGGTCTTCACGGATCACAAAAGCTTTAGTTATATTTTCTCCCAGCGAGACTTAAACATGCGACAGCAGAGATGGGTGGAGTTCCTCCAAGATTGCAACTCCGAGATCTCTTATACTGAAGGCCAGGGAAATGTAGTGGTCGATGCCTTGAGAAGGAGGATGCAGAAGGATGCAGCCCGAGAGTCGGCGAACGCCTGGAAAGAGATGGAGGAGTTGGCTGCCTTACACCTGGATAAGAGGATGGATGGTGGTAGAGGTTGCCTATATCAGATGATAGTGCAGTCATATCTGTTTCGGCAAGTGGTGGAGTCTCAGTGGGGAGACTCGGAGTGAGAAGTGATGCATGACCAAGTTGACTAGGGAAATGCTCCGAAATAATGGACAGAGGATGGTAGAATAAGATGCATTTCTAGAAAAGGTTGTTTGTTCTAGGAGTTATGCACGGCAAGGTTCTCAGTGAGTTCCAAAAATCACACCTGGCGGTACACCCAGGAGTTTCCAAGATGTTCTAGGGACTGAAGGGATAGTTTTTGTGGCAGGGGGTGAAGCGAGCAGTGGCAGAGTTTGTGGCCAAGTGCTTAGTGTGTTAGCAAGTGAAGGCTGAAGACCGTGTTCCCGGCGGCCTACTGCAGTCCCTAGATGTCCCAGAGTTGAAGTGGGATGACATCTCGATGGATTTTTCACATGACTACCGAAGGTCCAAGGTGGATACAGCGCCATATGGGTGGTAGTGGACAGGTTTAAGAAATTGGCTCACTTTCTGGCGATTAGGGAGTCAAGTGCAGTGGATACTTTGGAATGATGGTATGTGGATGAGGTGGTGCAGTTGCATGGAGTTCCGAGGTCTATAATCTCGGATAGGGATGAACGATTTGACTCGAGAGTCTGGATAGGATTGCAGCATGCTTTTGGCACCCAGTTACTCCTTAGCACTGCTTTCCATCCCCAGATAGATGGACAAATAGAGTGCACCCTCTAGACCATGGAGGATATGCTGCGGGCATGTGTTCTGGACTCAGGAGGATAATGGGTGCGACACTTTCCCCTGGTAGAGTTCTCTACAATAATAGTTATCACTCCACCATCAGTATTCCCCCGTTTGAAGCCTAGTACAGGAGGAACTGCTTTTCACCTATGTGTTGGGCCGAAGTAGGAGAGGCAGACATCCTTGGGCCAGAGGTGGTGCAGAGCACGACAGAGAAGGTTCAGCTCATACGGGGAAGGATGAATGCGGCCCAAGACCGACAGAAGTCGTACGCTGATAACAGGAGGAGGCCCTTGGAGTTTGAGGTTGGAGACCACGTCTTCTTGAAGGTCTCCCCTCAGCGTGGGCAGCAGAGGTTCGGCAAGGGGAGTAAGCTTTCTCCCAGGTTCATCGGACCGTTCGAAGTGTTGCGGAGGGTCGGCGAAGTGTCTTATCAGCTAGCGTTACCACCACCGCTACTGAGGATACATGATTTCTTTCATGTGTCCCAGCTCCGTCGGTATCTTCACGATGATTCACACGTCCTTGATTGGGGTGAGTTAGAAATCGAGGATGACGTGACCTTTGTGGAGAGACCACTGATGATCGAGGATCACAAGGAGAAGGTGCTTCGTGGGTGAACCATTACATTGGTACGTGTGTTGTGGAGACATTGTGGGCTTGAGTATAGACCGTGGGAGAGGGATGCACAGATGCGTACCCAGTACCTAGAGTTGTTTTATGTTTTGTTCCTTGTTGTACCTGTTGTGGTAGAATGTTTTGTCTTTTTTCTATGAAATGTACTAGTTTTCATTCCTCTGATTGGGTGTAAAAAGCCTTGGCTATGGGGGAGGAGAGAACCCGACCCTTAATCAAGATGCATTAAGGTGGATGCAATTAAACCTGAGCAGGTGAGTCAGTGCCGCCCAAAGCGGATAATATCTTGACATGGGGGAGGAGACTCCCCAACCCACATGCTCGGGAAGTTTGGCGTGGTATGTTGCTTGGTTCTTGATGGGGAAGTGTTTTTGGTTAGCATGGGTTCACTTCTAAGAGGTATCATTCAAGGTGGTTGTTCGGAGCCTCCCTTTCCATCTTGGGCTGTTTTGATTCTCGATGGAGATAATAATTTAAGAGGTATCTAATGTAATGATCCAGACCCTCCTAGCCCATTACTTTTCCAAAGTAAGGTTCCACCAAAATGGTGGCACCATGAGGGTGACACCGTGATGATGTAACCGTGATGGTGGCACCGTGAGGGTGGAACCGTGAGGGTGGCACCGTGAGGGTGACACCATTACGGTGGCACTGTGTCCCCTCGTGAGCCATTCTTTTTTTTCCAGTACCTGACTTTTCCACTCTCGCAACGTATGATTCAACGTAAATTAATTCTTTTACTCTTTTTAAAACCAATTAAAGCCCATAATTAATTCTTAAAAATCCCAAGAGACCTCCGTGTGTAACTGCCCAACCGCGTGGTCAGCCCACGACCCCCGCTCCTTACGCGGTTTCATGTTCTCACCTCAACCATTCATGGCTTTTATAAACTAAGGGTTAGTCGTTGTTTCTTCTTTCCTCAATCGCGGCTTTTCATGAAGAGCTTCCGGTGCATCGGGTGAGCCGCATCATTATTCGTAGAGTTCCGCGCCTGGACTATGCATTGATAGACGAAGAGATTCTCATTTAGGCGATCCGTATCGCTATCCGTGAAGTTCCTCCCCTGGCCTCAGCGTAGATCATTGATCCAACAGGTAGGGAATTTCTCCTTCAGCTCTTTCTTTTGTGTATCATGCGGGGTGGGCATGCTTTTTTTCTATAGAATTGCATAAACCAGACCTAAATAAAGATAATGAACGAATCCTATAAGGAATGAAGGGGGTCTGTGATCGTTGATGTTGTTTATATTATGATCATCTTCTTGAGTTGTGGTGGATTACGCCTTCTGAAAATAGAGGCCATTGGTTTTCATTGTTTGTGCACTAATGAACCCCTTGTGGTGTTTTAAATGGATTGTTCCTAATTGTAAACTCCTGCTGTGCAAAGTAATCACGTATACCCGGCTGAATAAATTGAAATCACCAGGATCAATCCCTTCTGAGCTAACCCCGGTCAAAACACGGAATTGATATCATGGAGTGTGTTAAATCTTATAACTTTGAAAATACAGGCATGGCCCTGCTTATTGTTTGTGACAGTGGTTTGGTTGTTTTATTTCGTTGTAGATTGGTGGAAATGTGGGAGGTGATGGGATCCCTTAATTTTCTTTATATACTCTCAGTGGTTGTGTGAAATTGGGGACGGGATCCCCTGTTGGTATGGATTCAGTGGTATAGAGTTTTAAGACCGGCTGGGTACTTGTTTATATCACAAATTGGTGTGGGATCCTCTGTTCATGAAAAGCCTTTTTGGGGGAGGGGACATGTGGTAGTGTCTCAGGGTTGTCTGGTTCCAGGACATAGAGAGTTGTCAATTTTCCTAGTTTTTGTGACTTTACAAGAGAACCAGGTGTGGATAATTAAATTAACATTTGGCTGGTTTCTTTTCTATGGTTATTCTTATGGTGTTAGTTTCCCAGTAGTGCATAAACTAATTTGAACATTATTACGTAACAACAAAACAAGAATGGGACAAATGGTTTTTGTTGGAAAGAGTTGTGACTCGGACTTGAGTGATGTTGTGATCTGTAGGCGGTTTGAAGAAAAACCAAGTTTGGGGTGAGTTCTTGTTACCTATATATATACCTATAGCTTTGCATTTCTTATTCTCCCCCACACAAGATGAGCACTTAATGCCGAACACCCCCATTTCTTGGGGGAGGGTGTTTTTCCAATTACTATTCTTTTTGGCTGGTTATTAGCTCCTTTTCTGCTCCCTTTCCCGGATAGCCCAAGTATCGTCGGGCAGGCTGTGATTGCCTGAGGTCCATTATTAGCCCAAGAACCTTCGGGTGGGGTAGTGTGGTGGTTGGCCAAGTGTGTGCGGCAGGCGGTTTCCCAAGTGTCATCAGGATGAGGCCCAGGTGTCTTCAGGTGTGGCAATGGATTTTCTTGCCCAGGTGTGTTCGGTTGTTGTGGTGGTTGTTTGGGCCCAGGTGTTTGGGGGTGAGATTCGGCAGTGGGACTGTGTGTGGTTGTGGCCCAGGTGTGTGCGGGCGAGTGTGGCAGTGGGACTGTGGTGAGAATGGCGGGATTGGTTCGATGTGTAGGATGTCTCAATAACCAGTGGGAAAGCAGTGCGGGGTACCCAAACATCGATGTTCTATGATTATATATATTACTTGAATTGAGTATTTTGGGGAGTGTGCCTTTGTGAGGCTTGGGTGGATAAATTACCTTGATAGGTGTTTGGTTTACTTGTTTTTCTCACGTGACATTAGTACGTTCCTCCACTTGTGCACGAGAGACTTTGGTTTTCCCTACTGAGTGTACTTGTATGCTCACCCTATGTATATAAAACTTCTTTCAGGTTTCTAGGAGGACTTCGGGAATCATGTAGGGCCATACTAGCTCAGATCCTTGGGGCATTTGCAGTTTGCTTCTTTTCTTCTTTGGTACTTACCTTGTAGTCACCTTTTGTACCCTATGGCTTTACTTTTGGATCATGCATGTGGGAATGGTTTACTTTTGGAATAATTTTATTTTACCTTGGTGTTGTTGAGTTTTATTACCTTATCTATCGATCTTATAAAACAAAAAGGGGTAATTCCTTCCATATGTGATGAATTTTTATACCCTTGGTGCTAGTCGCCACTCCGGGACCTATTGAAGGTGGGTCTTGGGGGACATTATCTCTCCTTCAACTTAAAGAAGTAAGGGAATGAAAATCTCCTGACCCTTCCCTCCTTTTGGTGAAGGTGGGTCGTGACATTCAAGAACCCTACTTTGGCATGAAACTATTTAATTTTATGATAGTAGTCTTGAGAGTTTATTTTTGAAGGAATATAACACATAATATTTAGAATGGGTTTTAATCTCAGTATATTATCTCATGTTATTACTTTTATATATTCATATTTCTAATGATTTAATTTTACAATAGTATTAAATCAATTAAAAAACATGTTCAAACCATGTGGTTATGTTACTCATTATAAATCCCAAATTTTTTTATTACCCACCAAAAAATAGATTGAAAATATATTTAAACAAAACCAAAATTATCTCATGAAAATGACACGTGATATGTTTATATAATGTTTTAGTGACATACAAGAATATAAATATCTATATAAGTCATCCTCAAGGAATAAATAACTATTTCACACCTTTCTATAATAAATAATTAGCCTCATTTCACATTTTATGTGTACCATAATATCCCCCTACCTAGAGATGATTTATTAAAGGGATAATCCAATTTATCTTAGCTTAGGTAATGCAGTAATTACATAAATAAATATTTCATGATTTTAGATAAATATTTAATACATATCACAATAATAAAAAACTAAAAACTATATTGGTTTTGTGACTTTATAGGCATGATACATAATCAAATTATTTCATGAAGTATCTTTAATATAAACTACAATCTTCTTATTACCTAAAACCATAATTAAGAATAATCTATTTAAAACATTTCATCAAAACATATGGAAAATGTTACATATGAAAGGGTGAGATCAATTTATAATCAAGGGAAAACATATGAGTTATCAATAAATGATCCTATTATAGAATAAGATATCTATAAGTCTATGGAATAATGGTCATAACTTATGAAAGTAATAATCAATCAGTCAAATATCATTATTCATCATTCATGGAACATGAGTATTCCATAGTAAAAGAAATAAATTAAAAGAGTGTGGAATCATGAATAAACAATCTTGATTATCGAAAACATATCATAAAATTACAATATAATTTTTTGTGATATACATAAGAATAGGTAATCTTTTCCTCAATCAAGTTTCACTACCAAGACTGTCATAGTGGATGAAATACCATACTGGATTGGGTTTACTTCCTATTCCATCACATCATTGGTCAATTCACTAATCCATGACTATCATAGTTCACAGAACCCCTTAATTAATTTAGTTTAATCCTAATTATAGTCAATATTATATCATGAGATATCAATATTTATCTATGTCATTAGATGTATATAAAAACTACCTCATTCCTGTCACATAAGGGAATCCACACATATGTATTGCATAATAACATAATAAAATTTATCATATTTTGATAGCATATCCTATGTAAAAGAAACTCATTTCATAAATATATCTCCATAACATAATCATAATCCATCTAATTAATGAAATATGATTATACTATGCAAGCATTCATTATCACTTAATAGGAAAATTAACCCATTGGAATAAAAATAGGTATCATGAAATCATCCAAGAAACATCATTATCATAAGTCATTAAAAAAGTGGATGGTATCCTAAGATCATATCCCATGTGAATAATAAGATAAATTTAAATATTTTTATTTATATGATAAGTACCATTGAATTAATATTCAATTATTTCTTTGAGAACATGGTAAACATATCATTTTATTTTGATATCATTTTAAATAAAAAATCTCAGAAAATTTAGAAAATGATTTTTTATTAAAATAATTATTATTTTTTATAAATTAATATTAAAATTAAATAATATTATTATGGTGTAAATATATTTTCTTATAGTAAATTAAAAAATAAATATTAATTTCACTCGTTTTAATAAAAATTAAAAAATTACCCATTCAAAAAATATTTTAAAAATTAATTTCTAAACGTTCTTAAAATAAATTAAAATATAATTTAAAATGACTTTAAATAATCTTTTAAAATAATAATATAATTATTTTGAATCAATTTTAAGAACATTGACAAGGAATACAAATTTTATCAACCAATGTGATGGTCAATTTTCATAAAAACATTATCTTGATCATTTACAGTACCCAAGAGAAGGGAATAAAATTAAGACAAAAAACAACCATAAATAAACACATTTGAATAAAATATATGAGTTTTAATATATAAATATCATATAATTCCACCAAATTATATTCAATTATAAACTATCTCGATTAAAAATTAGATTTTTACATAAACCGTTATCATTTTGGTGACTTTTATATCAAAAAACCCTAGACCAAAATAACATAAAATATAATTTTTAATTCTATGTATTTGAATATATTAATTATATAATACATAAACACTATATTATATAGATAATATAAACTCAAATTTCTATATAACATAAAACATATCTCAACAAAACAATATTCGGATGAATAACCCTTAAATAATGTCCATTTTTTTCATACGCATTCCAACCTCCCATATAATAAATATATAGTTATTATAATATATTACACAACCATATTAATATATATATATATATATAATATAATTCATTCATAATTTTAAATTAACCAATTATTATTATTTTTAAACGATTACTTAGTAAATAATGAGACAGTTTTCCTTGTATGTTTTAGTTCAACACATTCATTACCTGAACCGTGGTTTGTATTTCATCATCTAAAGAACAATTATAAATTTATAGTTAACATATTTATTCATTATTTACACTTTTTATAACCATACATATAATTTGGTGATGTATAATTATTTACATCACTTTGGGGAGATGGTAGTCTGTATGCACACACGAGTGGGGTTTTCTTCAATGAATGGAAAATGAAAGGTAAATAATAATTATCTTTTATAAATAATTGATATATGAAAAATATTCTATATATTATTTAAATATAAAATTATTACTATCAATTTAAATAATAAATGAATAAAATAATCTCATCACATTGTAGAGGTGATTATCCACACCTATATATGAGCACCATTTCCATTTTTAAAAAGATGTTAAGAAGATAGAAAATGGATATATGAATAAAATAAAAATACAATATTATATTAAACTTACTTATTTCATAATTTTATGGTGGATATATACAATTTATTGAATGTTTAATCTGAAAAAAAATGTGAAAATGGTGGGTAAAATCATTTACCTTTATTTAAGGTATCTTCGTTTAAAAAGAACCATAACGATTCATGGAGCGGTCATTTAGAAATACCAAATTCATAAGGTATTGTGTAAGGATTTTTAGAAAGTATTAATATAGATATTCATTGATCTAAAGGAATCATTTTGTGTGGATAATATTGGAGAGGTAATTCCCTTTCTATATGTTTGATGTGTAGAAAACGTATAAGTACATAAAACATTCAAATATAATAATCATATTCAAGTTCAAGTGGAACAAATGAAAATGATATTATAGTGAAATATACTTTTGGGTCCAAATATCTTCAACCCATCACATTTATAAAATTTTTATTTATGTTTTAACACTATTCATTTTCGTTAAATCCCTCATCTCCCTTTTTAACCTTAACGGATGTAACCTTGTTTTACCATAGTTACAATTCATTATGAACATATATGAAATTGGTCATATTATTTTTTCTTCAAATTATCTAAAAAATAAAGACACAATTTTATCTAGTTAAATTTAATCCATTGGTTGAAATTAATTTTAATAAAAGTGAGAAAAATGGATCCAAAAATGATTAAAAATGTGTTTATAAGCATAAAAATATATTTAATCCAATTATTTTCTAATAAAAAACAATATTAAAAAAATATATTATTTTATTGATTATATTTTCTTATTATTAATTAAAATAATTAATACATAAAGATTAATTTAATATCTTAATATGAAAACATTATGGGTATAAATATAGTTCTAAAAAAACCTATATTTGTTTACCATCAAATGTTTTTATTTTAATTTATAATTCATTGAAAACCAATATCTTAATAATATACTTTTGTGAAAAAATATATTTTTTAATTTTTAATAATTTGATAATTTTTTAGAAATAAAACATTTACTATAAAAACAATTCTTATGAGCAGAATATTTTATAACTTTTCTTTATGATCAATAGTATTTTCTAATCTAATTGGAAATTATTTTAGAAATTTATATAAAATATAAATACCATATCATATTTTTAAATATTTTACAATTACCCATGATAAATTCCATAGTATTGTTTTCCCTTTCCATTTTTAAATGGGTATGGGATGAAATATTCCATTAGATTTATATCTCTCATCCTTAACTTTCAAACATACCATGAAATAATATACATACTCCGCAATTTCCATTTTTATATTGTCCCACCAAAAATTATATTTTGTATCTCAATACATATTTATAAATATTATATAAATAATAATTATTTACTATGAGCTTCATCAAACAACTTCTTCTTTCGACATGATCATTATGGGACACATAATCTATTCCTAAACATGATTATTCTATCACTATCATGGTTGAACTCAGGAATATTCAATAAATTTTTATATAGTTCCACATCTTCCCTATTCAACATCTTTAATCTATATATTGATGGATAATTGAGCATTCATGTTATTAGGATATGATCGACCACCATTCATTATGATTTCAAGACACATATTCTTCAAAACCATATGTAATGGATCTCTTTAAATCCTCATCATCATCAAACATGCATGGTCCTTATAACTCAAAGCATTAACTAACATTAATTCATTCTCAAGGGTAAATTATATTGAAAAATAATAATCATTAATAATCTCCATGAATATCCTTGGAAATATATATGATTATTTTTTTGTGAATATATACTTCATGATTTTATGATCATTATATATTATTTACATTTCACTACAAAGATAATGCCTCTTCATCTTTAATAATAAAATCCCTAACACAATCTCTATATCAGGATTTGGGTATATTTTCTCATGATTTTTGAATTGCAATAAAGAATAATATTTCACCATATCATTCAACATGAGTATACACCATAGTCCATTCATAAATTCATATCCACCAACCAGAATCACATCTCTATTATATAGTAGTGTGGACATAGGTGCAACAACCAAACATATTTTCATCTATTTGAAAATTTCCTCACAATCACTTATGTCTAATATGGCTATCATACATGTAAATTATTTAATTGGGTATGATATCCATGATAAATATCATAAAAACAATTGATAGTATCCATGGTACTGAAAAAACAATGTATCTCAACAACCATGGTTTATTTGGTCCATTTTTAAAAAACTTATATATTTAATGGATCCCTTAATATACCAACACATATGATTATATGACCTAAGAATTAAATATTATATAGCCTAAATTCTCACTTGATAAATTTGGAATAGAATTTTTCATGCCCTATGGTCCTTAACATAATCATAATATGATATTCATGATCATATTTTCTATTAGAAAATTTAATATAATAATATATGAATACTACCAAAAACTGATCAAGGTAATCTTTAAGGGATATAGTAAATAAATCCATGAAGATAATGGAGGAAAAAATATTTCCAACTAGAATCACTATATATTCATAATGACCATAATACATATGAAAGACCATCTAGGGTATATCCTCCTTCACCCACAACTGATCATATACTGATCAAAGACAAATCTTGAAAAAATATTGAGCTAATTATAATTGATCAAATATATTATCAAAATGGGGTATAGGGTAATTATTACTAATATTGATTTAAAAATTTACAATAATCAATAAAAATATGCATTGATTGATATTTATTCTTAATAAAAAGAATAGGTTCACCCTATTGTGACACACAAGGTAATATGAATCCCTCATCAATATCATCTCAGTGTTAATTCATTAATTCTAGTAATTAAATGTTTGAAATTATATATGGGGTATTTTAAATAAGTTTTAAACTAGATATGATGTCTTTTTAAAACTCAAATTCACTATTGCGTAGAATACTAGAAACGAATTTTGGAAATATGTCAATATATTCCAAACAAATAATAAAATATTCAATGTTGAGTTCCTCCCCAATCATTATATATATATATACATAATGAATTTTTAGTACATCCCATAAAAAATAATTAGTTCTAATTGGAAGTTCATATTCATCCTTTTATAGAGATACAATCATATGTTCATTCAAAATATTAATTTTGACTCACCTTCCTCAATAATTGACATGTTCTCCATATAATTACTTCGATTCCATGGATAATATCACATCAAATTAATCTTGATATAGAATCAAAATATTTTTATAATGAATAATACTACAAAATTATATTAGATAAGAACTTCATATTTTAGATACAATCATCACAATAATATGTGTTTTCATTAATAAATTGACATTTAATTATTGAATATATTGATTGACATTCATAAATAAATTTAACTATATGAAATAATTCATATGAATATGTTTAAATTAGATACTTTAATATTTTAATGTAGTAATTTCCACCTAAATTTCATCAGTCTATCTTAAATCCCTTACTAAAACAAAAACAAATATCATAAATTGAGTATAAAATATCAATAATCAATGTAATGAATTATATGGTAATTAAATTCATTTCTAAGATGTCCAAAATAATGAATCATTCTAATAAACCAATGAAACTTTAGGTTCAACCTATATAGGTTAGGTTTATCATAAGAATTAAAAAGGTTATATACTATTATTATTCTTAATGCTTCATAAAGATAACCTTACATAAACAAAGAATATTTTTTAGTGCGTCAAAGTAGGTGTTTGGTTAAGACACATTATCTTAAGCTAGTTGAATATAGATTTAATACCCAAACATATTTTAAGTGTTGTTACCCCTAGGTGCATCTATTCTAGTTCATGAATCCACTCATTTATATATATATAGATTTAATTTTTTGGAAACAATAAAATATTTTTATTACCAAAACGCTAAGATATTATATATAAATAAACCCATCCCTATGATTTTCAATTATGTTCTGTAATCATAATCTACAAAATTACTAAAATATACTCTGGTACTGATTGAGGTGACAGAATCATTACATAAATAATATTGTGTCATTTTAGATTGATATTAAATACGAATCATAGTAATACTTTCCCAAAACCATAAAGATATAGTGTCTTTGTACTCTAGACACATAATAAAATTATTTCGTTAATGATCTTTATCATATTCTAGAAATTTATTCTCACATTATACCCTTTACTGACATACCACATTTAATACTTTTATTCATGATGAGGGGAAAATTAAACATAAGAAATGGTGAGATCAAATAATTAGTTAGGGTATACAAAGAAGTTATTAATCAATTATCCCAATGAAACATAAAATAAAAAAAAGGGTATGAGACCATGATCATAATTTTGGAAATTCATTCTCAATCAGTCAATGATCATTAATCGTGATTCAAGATCTAAATATTCATCATAAAAAATAATAATTGATAAGAGTATAAAATAATCAATAATGAATCATGTTACTCGAGAAAATATTATAAGCAAAAAAAATATGTGTAAGGAATAAACATAAACATATAAAATAATTTCCTCAGACAAGGCCCACAAACAAATCTATTGTTGTAGATTGGGTCACATAGTTTATTGGGATCACACCCAATTATATTATTTCTTTTTCCAAGGGTCACATCCAATAATATGATAGTGGAAAAATTCCCATAAAAAACCGGGTTCACTCCCAATTTTTGTCCATATTATCTCATGAGATATCAATAATTACATATTGCATGAGAGGGATAAATAATTCTTGGTACAACTATCACACAGTTAATAAGTATATGTAACATAAGTCCATAATAAAATTCATCATATCATTATAGCATATCCCATTGAACGGAAAAGGAAATTATAAACATATAATCACTACATAATCAAAATCTATATATATAATGGATGTGTATGGTACTATATCATCATTCATGATCTCATCACAGCTTAATTAACTAATAAAAACTTAACAAATTTCTTGAAATATTCCTAATAACATCCTAATCATAAATAATATAGAAATTCATACAGTATCATAATATCATAACCGTAGTAATGCACATGAAACTTTAAAGGATTGGTACATATATTAATAAAACCCTAGATGAAGATTTGAACCATTCTTTCAAAACTCGAGAAAAAAATCCTATTCTTGATAAAATTTTAAATAAAACAATTCAATAAATTATGAAAGTTATTTTACATGAAAATAACCAAATTTTTTTTAATGTAATCATAAAATATAATAATAGTCGTGATGGTGGGACAAACCATTTTTATGGTAAACGCTAAAACAAATATTCCATTCATACTTTTTTATAAAATGTCATAAAAAACAAATTTAGAAAAAATTGTACAAATTCTTTTTAAAAACATTGAAAATGAGGTCAAATATGGAAGGAAAATAAAACAAAAATCATTTGATATTATAAAATCAAATTCTTGAAAATAATTTTTATGAACATAGACATAGAATAAAAATTCATCCACAAAAGGGGAGATAAAAGAACTTTTTTTAAATATATTTTATCAATTATTTAAATACAAAAGAGATTATAATGAAAGGAAAGCTTGAAAAAACAATATATTAAAATCATTTAATAAAATATAAGTTTTTTAAAATATATATATATATACCATATACTTCCCCAAAATGAGATTCAAGCATAAATAATACTGATTAAAAACGAGATTGCAACATACACCCTTATAGATTTGGTAACATTTTAATCATAAACCACGTGAAATAAATAACATCGAATACAACATTAAATAACATTAATATTAATATATTGATGATATAATATATCAAATTGGTATCATATTGAGTACATAAACAAAAATATATCTACAACATAAAACATGTCTCACAAAAACAATATCAAGACAATTAACTCCTGCTTCAAGTATCTCCATGCTTCATACACATTAAAATATAGTTTATAATAAATATAGATTTTTTTAAAAGTTGGTTCCAAAGCCTCATTTTATTATTAAATAAAATCAAATAACTCTTTTATCTTGGTAGAGGGAGACCTGTTACATAGCCCGAAGGCCCGGTGGACTTGTAGCCAATCACATAACCTGTAGGCCCAATTTTTTGGCCCAATTGCCATTCTGTGAATAGTAAACCACCTGCTACAGTACCCGCACAATACCATCACTACTACAGTTTTTTCCCACTGCGACAGTACCTGTCGATCTACAGTACTGCCACTGCTACAGTACCACTACATTAAAACTACAGTACCTGTACCTAATGGGTTTTGAACCCCCATTTTTTATATAGGATGACAGGGTGATTACCACTTAGCCAAACCCTAACTACATAGATTTATTATAAATCAATTATAATTAATATTTTAATATATATTACTATATAACATTCCATTATAATTTATCATTAACCTTTTATTGAAAATTCTTCATGAAAATCATTATTCGGGTGAAAACAAACATTGTTTCCATGTGTGTTCTGGTTCGACGGTTCTAATATGTGAAACATGGATAGAGGTTAATAAAATTATGAATATTAATAATGAAATAAGTATTATATTTATTTATTATATTCACTTTTATAACCATCAACGTAAAATTATGATGAAAAATGACTTACATCACATCGTGGAGATGACAATCCGTACGTACGCACAAGTGATCTTTCTACTTATTTATAGATGCAACATAAAGAAGATAAATAATAATTCAGACATAAATATCTATAACAATATAAAATATTTCAGATATATTCAATAAATATATCATTTTTATCATGCACATAACAAAGAAATGAATTATGAATTACATTATTTCGTGGGGATGGTAGTCCACATATATGCATGAGAAACATTATTATTTTCCAAAATGTTAGAGAAAAATAAAAAATAATTATGAGATTAATATAAAAACATCAATTTATATTGAATATAATGATAACAAAATTTCATGATGTTTATATAAAAAATATATAAAGGTTATTGAAGAAAAAACATGAAACTGGTTGGAAAGAACATATACCTCATCTCCCGTCATATTCCATTTAAAAACACATTTAGGATTATCCAATGGATTTTTTGGGAAGAAAATAATATTCGAGTCATGGATATAGATGTTGGGAAAGTATCTCAAAATATCATGGTTGAGATAAAGGGAATAAGTACTGTTTAAAAAAAGCTGAGGATGTTCCCATTTATAAGTGAGTTGAGTGGAAAAAATTTAAATACATAAAATTTCAAAATAAAATTATGAAATATTTAAGTTAAAGTTAATCCAATATTTTTTTAATATAATATATTTTTTGTTATAAATATATTCAAACAATTAAATTCATAAATTTTTATGTTATAATGGAAACCTTATATTTTATTTTGAAAAGCACATTATCCCTTTTTAACCTTAACTGATGTAATGAATTTTTATAATAGTTAGTAAGGATAATGATAAAAAATATAACTCAATCCCTTTCAAAATTAATAAATTTTTATTTTAAATTTAGAAACTATATCAAATTAGTTTTCCATAAGTGTTAGGAATTAATTTTAACATAATTGTGTAACACTCAACAGAAAACATTTTCAGAAAACGCATTTTATGCGTAACTCTAAATTTAAACCAATTTAGTTCCTAGTAAGAACTAATAAATGTATGTTAACTATTTTTATTGATTATATCACATTCAAATTTCAAAACAATTATTCATAAATTGTGAATAATTTAATTTATTTATCTGAAAATACATCATCTTGAAAAATGTTGTTTTTATAGAAAAACTTATATTTTTTTTACATTCAAATGCATTAATTTTCATTTATAACCAATTGATAACCATTATATTTGTTTTATAAATATATTATAAATTACTTCATAAATTTAATACCCTAAATTAAATAAATAAATAAAATTTGGACAAAAATAATTTTAAAAAACAAAGTAATTTAAAGAATTTCTTGAGGATCAATAATATTTCCAAAGTTAATTTTTAATTATTTTTTTATAATTATAAATAATTTTTTTCCCATATAATGTGATTAAATTTATAACATATAATAAATATTTATATAAGTCTAATGTTTAATTCTTAACAAGATATCAAACAAAATTTTTATTAGTGATAAATATATTCTAAAATCTCAGGGGGTTACAATTGATGTAACATAATATATATATAAATCACATTGTAAAACTAAATTAATACTAAAAACACTAATTTAAAATAGAGGATAAGGTAGATAAAAAATATGTTTTAATTTCACCTAGAATGAAATGAAATCCATGTTATTTTTATAAATATAAGTTTAATGAATTTAATTTAAATCACACTCATATTCAAAATATGAAAAAAATTATTTCCATGAATAATTAACATGTAAATTTTTTAAAATAAATTAATATTTAAAAAATTTAATCATGAGATAAATATTTTTAGAAAATATATGAATAAAAAGGTTAATTAAAAAATATTGAAACTTTTATCTATTAATTATAGACATTCCATAATCATAAATGAAACACTTTAAATTATTTTTATAATATGAACTCTTTAGTATTATTTATTATATTTAATTTTTAATTTAAGTATATGAATTATTCTTTTTCAGTTATAATCATCATATAATCCAATTTCAATTACATAAACATTTTTTAAGCTTTATATATCATATACATAACATTAGATAATTCTGGATAAAATAAATTATCACTACTATTTTGATGTGGATTAAATAGTATATGAAAATTAGGGTTTAATTTGAATAATTAAAATTCATTAATTATAAATAATTCATAATCTGAATACAATAACATTATATTATGGCCTCATTTTGTAATTTCTAACCTCTTTATAAATTTCCCATTATTATATCTAAATAAAAAAATTGTTTATAATATATATGGTATGATTTATAATTCTATAAATGTAAATTTTAATATTAGAATTTAATATTAAGATCTATTTAAAAAAATCATTTATAATAATTAATTAATTATAATTTTTTATTTAATTTATTTATAATCTCAGTATAATTAATAAGTAACTATAGAAATATATTTTATAATTATTTATATACATTTGATAAATAAAAAAATCCAGTTCATAATTTAATTTTAAGAAAAGTTTTTTTTTCATAATGGGTGATATTTTATAATATTGGTTATATCATAACAATCAATATGCCACATTATCTAATGTACATTACAAAAGATAATAGAAATTTGTGATATCTCCCTCAACATCGGATGTGTTATATTTAATGAAATATATATTATTTTTTTGATATGGTGCATAGTTTAAATCAAATGAGAAAAGGATATTATCCCACACAATGTCATGTATATTATTCTAAGATATATACAATAATAGAAGAATAAAATTGAAATTATATGTTTGATAAATTATATCATAAATATCAATCTAGTAAAAAATTATGATATTTGATATCATATGACAATCGATAGTTAATTTTATTTATCGAATTCAGTGATATGTAATATGATATGTTAAATATTTTTGAAATATTTTTTTTCCACCACATGATTATAGTAATATAAATCATGGATGGTTCTGATACCACTATTAGGTTTGGAATAGAATTTAGAACACTTTTTTTTGAACCGATAGAAGCAATTTTAATACCAATATTACGATCAACATGAATGAATAAATGAAATCATGAAATCTAGAAATAAAGAAAAACCATAATCATGTGTACCTAAAAAAAGTAGTTGTTGCTTCCCATTATATTTTTGATGGTGGTCCCTAAGGAATAATCAAATGATTCTTCCCTTTGTAGAGCATCCACGGGTCATTTCTGAATAATCCATCTTATTAATAGAACTCCTCTTATTATCAAGATATCCTAGCATCTTGTATGAAAAGAAGAATGTGGTGAGAGGATTGCGATCTAGGGAGTCATGACCGATCATTGAGCAAGAAGATACACAACCATTCTATGGGAACTACCAATTTATTTATTTCCTTTAGTATAATCCTCAAGTGTTCAAAAATATACTAATGATTTAATGTTAATGATTACATTCATTAGGTATATTAATGGAATTATTTCATGTATATTATTTCCATATAGTACATATAATGAAACTACAGATGGAAGAGAAATTACAAGGGAAGATCACTCAAACATTAATACATAATGTTCAACAACCAATATGATAATGTATAGTAGTATTACCTCACATATCATGATTTAATATAGTATATGTCACATAATTTGATCGACATTGGTAAAGAATACAATGTAATTAAATTGTAGATTGTGATTGAATGAAGGAGTAACAAAAAATCATAATTCAAACATTATGATACCCCTTTATAATAAAATATATTATAGTTAATTTAATCATTTGAGAAAATGATTTTGGGAATATAAACTCCATTAACTACTTATTAAAATATTTTTTGGAGGGTTTTATCAGTTATTCAAATATATATGTGGATGAAATTATATAGAGATATAATAATAATAAAAAATTTGTACTAATTCCTCAATCATAAGTCCAATGTTACATTTATTCATTTGAGATATTATCATATTGGTTCATATGTAAGGTAATTTTATAATTCATAAAATCATTTATGAATATTTAATTTTCCATTTTATAAAAATGGTGTCACCACTTTAATGTTTTTTCACCTAGTAAGTATTTATTTCATAAAGTAAAATTATAATTGACGTATGAATGTATAATAATGAGTTATCCCTAACTGATGGTCATCATGGGTTATTATAGGATTTGAAGAAATGTTGAGGATAGTGAGGGTGTGAATTAATATATTGGTAGGTAATATGAATACATGGAATAAAATGAGTTTTTTCTATTTGGAAAACTACCCGACATACAACATAGAGTTCCATATACTACGTCTTTGGAATACTAGGGGTGTATGTTTAATGTTTAATCCTATAATCAAGGATCAAAAGTTTTTTAGAATGATCACATTAATATATTTATACCTTTACTAAACATTACTTAAGGCTTAGTTAATGATAGAATGGTTGGTTATGTTCTTGATCATGTTGTTAGGTGAGGTTTTACCAAGAATAGATTTTACATCTCGCATGTTGAGTATAAAATTTGGGCACTTTATATAGATATAGAGATGAAATGTACTTATATAGTTTAATAAGATATATCATACATGATTATATACTTTAATGAGTGGAATATTATGTTCTTATACATGTATATTAATTTAATGTGATGTATTCATCATCGTGGTCAGTTTATACGCAATGAATTGATAACATATGATTATGATATGTGTGAAAGTCATATATTATGTCCCATGATCATGTCATGTATTTGAAAAGAGTATATTATGACTATGAATACATTTATATGATATAACTAATAGACATAGTTGTGGTGATAAGTTTATTTAATATATATTACATAAGATCTATTTTCTCTAAGAAGTATTTTTTCTTTTCAAGTGCTTGTTGTTTGATTAAAATTATGGGTTGGGAAATTCATAATTATTTTCAATGCTACAATAGTCCATGGGATCATACATTTTGTTTTGAAAATGGGTATTATAATTACAAAACATTGGCAGATACACTGTAATACCCCTCCTCTACCTCATTGGCTTGAGGAGGCAGTAAGGGCTACTTGGCCTTAAGCGACATTCCCAAGATGCTAATGGCTGTAAATAAATGTCAAGGGCTTCAAGATCTAATTGGGGAATGATTTTCCCTTAAGAAAAAACCAACCAAACCATCCATTAACCACCAATATATAATTCATGTCAATAAAACATTCCAACATGAATTACTAAAAGATATAGAATTGTTCCACCATAAACACAAATCCAAAAAAACAACACATTATCAGAGTACTACGTGGAAGACCAAACAAAAAAGCACCATGTGCCATGATACCACCACAGCTCTATACTAAGCTCCAGGCTCCAAACTCCACCAATACATCAGGATGCACCAATAAAGGAGGGTGATGCCTTACCTTTTCCCACATCAGGGTATACAATATCTACAAAGACACCAACATGCCAAAATAGGGTGTGACAACTAAAACATAGTAGGATTTCCACAAATGACTTCTCTACACATTCCACTAGGATAAAGCCATTAACATATTTATATAAAACAATTTATATAATATAATCACAAGTGAAACCATTACCATAATCCACTATACCCTTACCAAGTCTGCTCACCCAAACCCAGCAACCAAGGGAAAGCCAACCAAACATGCCACAAGCCATTTAATCATTCACACCCTAGCACAACAATTTCCAAATTGCAAAGAAATGCACAATAAGCAACTAAAACACACAAATTGTGGAGATTCCGTCCAACCCATTCACCCATTCACACCAAGTGGTAATTACCGACCACAACCAAACGTTAGAGCTTCCGACAAACCCGTTCACCCATTCACAACTAGTGGCCCTTCCTGTCCACTTATCCTTCGATGGTGGCCCTTCCAACTTCTATCCATCCCCTTTTTATAGTGGTACTTCTCGCCACTTCCACACAACAATCCCATCAAGCCATAAACAAAGCATTTGACCCACCATGGTCACAATAACATGCAATCAACCAATTCCATCACATACCAATCCACATCAATAAATCACCCATTTATTGAAAATCATTTCCCATACTAAACCACATTTCAGTAAAACAACCTCTTTTTTGAAAACCCATTTCTATCAATCATTTTCAAAAATCAACTATAGCATCCCATTTAAAAATTTAATTTTCTAGGGGAGCACGGTTTGAGCACGGTTAAGGGAAACGCTGCTGATGCTCCAAGAAACCGTGCGTGGGGATACAGTAGGCTTCGCATGGCCTGCCCAGAGTTATCCAAACCATGCGAGACAATTATGCAGACCCTTGCTCTCGAGGAAGTATCTTGCACACGGTTAGTATAGGGTTTCCCAAACCATGTGGACTAATCGTGCAACCACTTCAAAATTGGGTTTTAAAAATTAGTCTCACTATAGATAGCTTCATTCCTCTCCAAATCCTCTCCCACTCAATCCTCACTCAGGATTTTTGATCCTCAAGGGTTGAAGGTGATCTTTTGCTCATTCTTGAAGTGATTCATAGTGGTTTAATGGTGGTTTGAAGGTGGATTCTCCCAAGTAAGTCTCTCATTTTAGGTTCATTGTGTTTTCATTTAGATATACTCATCCCTCTTTCTTTGTTTTCTAGATATACACTTGTTTTGTGTAGTTCTATGGCTGTGGTTGCCATGTATTTTAATTTTAAGGATTGTGATGGTTAAGGAAGGGGATATAGAGAGGTTTCAGTTGTGTGTTCGCCGTATTTGATGTGTGATTGCTTGTGGGTTGATTTCTCAGGAACCCTAAAGGTAAGTGGATTCTCTCTCGACTCCACTTGGTTAGAGATAGTGGGTTTTGGTTACAATTAATTTGGTTGGATTGAAATTAATTGTGTTTTGATGTGAAAAGTTGGTTTGGAAATCTATTTGGGGATTTTTGGGAAAATGGGGGGTTTTATGGTGAAATTATTTTGTTATGGATTTTAAAATAGAGATTTTAAACTGGGATGCTATGATTGATATTTAAAAATGATTTATGGAAAAAAAATTTCAATAAATATGTTTTTTATTGAAATGTGGTATGGGATGGAAAACCATTTTCAAAAAATGAGTGGTTTTTTGAAGTGGATTGTTAAGCAATGGAATTTGTTGATTGCATGTTGTTATGTCCTTGGTGTGTAATATTATTGTTTATAGATTGATGGGAATGTTTTGTGGATGTGGCGAGAAGTAACACAATAAAAAAGGGAGGAATATTGGACTAAAGGGAAACCATCAAAGGATAAGTGGATGGGAAGATCCACTAGTTGTGAATGAGTGAATGGGATGGACGGAAGGTCCGCCATTTTGTTGTGGTCGGGTAGTAACATTAGGTGTGAATGGGTGAACGGGTTGGACGGAAGATCCACCATTTGGTTGTTTTGGTTGTTTTTTGTGCATTTCATTGCAAGTTAGAAATTTTTGTGCTAAGCTGTGAATGATAAAATGTCCTGTGGCATTATTGGTTGGCTTTCCCTTGGTTTCTTGGTTTGGGTGAGATGGCTTGGTAAGGGTATGATGGATTATTGTAATGGTTAAACTTGTGATTATTCTATATTTATTGTTTTATTTAAATGTGATAACGGTTTTATCGTAGTGGTGTGTGTAGGGTAGACATTTGGGGTAATCCTACTAAGTTTTAGTACTCACCCCATGTTTTGTCTCATTGGTGTCTTTGCAGATGTTGTGTATTACGATGTGGGCAAAGGTAAGGCATCACCCTCCTTTAGTGGTGCATCGTGATGTCTGGGTGTTTCTTGGAGCTCGGATCTTGGTATAGAGATGTGATGGTATCATGGCACGTGGTTCTTTGATGTTTTGTCTTCCACATAGTACTCTGATATTGTCTTGTTTGTTTTGTTTTTGGGTTGTTTCGTGGAACAATTTGGTTGTCTTTTAGGAATTTAGGATGGAATGTTTTATTGACACGAATCTTATATTGGTGGTTAATGGGTGATTTGCTTTGTTTTATCTTAAAGGAAAATCATTCTCCAATTTGATCTTGAAGCCCTTGGAATTTATTGCTAGCCTTTGGGGTCTTGGGAACATCACTTAAGGCCATGGAGCCCTCACCGCCACCTAAATCTAATGAGGTAGGGGCGGTGTGTTACATACACCAAAAGTGTTTTAGTGGATATCTAAAAAATGGTTTACATGGATTTTCCCAATTTGTTATTGATAATGCTTTGTATGGTTAAAATTTATGTTATATTGTTATAATGAATTTTATTAAGTATATTAAAGTAATTTTTTATATGATATTAGAAGTTTTTGAAAGTGTTATAAGCATATAATGAGTTTAATATAAGAATGGGATTGATGGATATCATCACTAAAATAACATAAGCCACGAATTACTAGGAGTCATGGTCTATATAAGGGAACACCACAACATATATCCTAATTTTTTCCATATTTATTAATACAATGAAATAATTTATGTCCCAGAAGTTGTGCATGATATTATCACATAATGAGATAATTTAAGGACCAACCACCTACATATTCTTCATTTTATCACATTTCATGAGTTTATTATGAGATAATGATATTTAAAAGTAATAAATTTATGAATGAGTAATATAAATATTAAAAAATCATATTTTGGATTGAATTATAGTTGAAATATTTTTAATATTGGGATATATTTGTGAAATTTATTAGGAATATTCGTTGAACATTTGGGTTATTGGTTTCCAATATAAACTTATTTTCATCGTAATGGAATATAGGTGGTTAACATGACCCGTAGATACACTAATATAGAAGAAACATTTAAATAATATTTATTGGACTAGATAAAATGACTGTTTAAAACCATTGTATGTTAGACTCCCCACTAAAATTCTTCTTTTATATTACAAACTTTGGTATGGAATTAATAGTAATGGTTACGCTTTCATATATTATGAAGAAGTCTGAAACCTTTGAAAAAATACAAACATTTACAATAAGTACATGATCTATTACATATTAGATATTAGAATCATTAATCAAACATGGTGGTGAATAACTAAGCCAAGAATTTATTGCACATATAATATATTATTGAATTATTTCACAATTCACTCATCCTAGAACACTGAAATTAAATAATGCGGATAAAACGTGAAATACTAACTAGTTGAATAAGGATTAATAAATGAAGAATTTTTATGAAATTGTTAAATCAATATGTATATATTCTTTAGAGAAAATTAATATTTATGAATTACCACAGTGTATTTAATGAATCCATAGTGGAAACATAAAATATTTGGATTTGTAGGATTCCAAATTTTTATTTTATTAGTATTTGGAGTTTTATAACAAACATATTATATTTTAATTCATAAAAACTTCACCCTAAATAAGATAAATTAATTTTTTGTATGTTATCCCAATGAAATAGTGGGTATTTTCTATTAAAATCATTAGTGTAAAAAAATAGGGTCTCGATATAGTGTTTTATTTGATAAAAATCAATTAAATTATCTGATTATTTGGAGGATAGCTAAAAATAGATAATTAAAAGACTAATAAATGAGAATTGGTTCTATGTTCGAAAGTGAGTAGTTCTATAATATGTTTTGAAAACCGAATTGACTCAAGTTATAAAATAACATCGAGATATTGAAGTATTGTTCATTATAATTATATATATATCATATATAATGTTTTCAAAATGTTTCATTCACAAAGGATGTATATTATACCTATTGGTATTCCATTCAGTGTTCGAATATTTAGAAATGGTTAGCGGTCAGGATATCAGACATAGACTCAATATAGAGTAACAACGGTTGGAACATTGATGTTGCATTAGATGGGTTGAGACACACAATGAGAAACTTTTATTCAATAAAATGTTACAATGATAAAGGATTTTATACCAATAAATATTTATTTGATGAAAAATGGTATAAAAAGATACTAGTATTTAGTATGAAGATTACTTTTCACTAATAGAAATAAAAAAATACATTTGAATATTTCATTGAATAGTATATTGTTTTTCTATGATATATATTAAATGGATTTCATAAAAACATTCCTCCATATTAATTTAGTCAATTATATATAAATTATAAATAAAAATATTTTAAAAAATTAAATGGATTTTCTTTGGTATGGATGTTATAGTGATCCAAAAATGGAAGAAATAAATATTCTCATAGTTTGGACATATGGTTTTATGGTGAAAAATTTATTTTTTTATCATGAAAAAATATGATACTCTTATATAATACTATATTTGTAGAATCAATGATTCATTTAAGGTTTTTTATGTGGATGACAAAACACACATTTAAAATAGTAGCCCAAAATTATATATTATAAAGGTATGGTTGTGAAAATTATTACCAATGAAATAAATAGGTGAAGCATCCTACATAATACATATAAAAATGTACAATTATTTTTATAATATGTTACTTTATTTGAGTAACAAAACCAATATTAGTAATGTTATAAATATGTTTAACATGTAGAATTATAATATGGGGCCTTTAGAATTGTTACATAGAGTGAGTCATATGAAAGGAAAATTCATGTTTGATGACATAAACTAAAAAAACACAAATATGTTTCCTTACAATTCAAAAAATATATATCACGTATTCCATTATTTTTAAGTAATCTAACTTAACATGATCCATGAATATTACCAAAAAAATACAAATCAGTTCCATATAAGAGTCATTGGATAGCTATATAGTACATCATTAAATACTTTAGAAAAAATAAGGATTTTTATTGATCATTGAAAGAATGTAAGAAGTAATTTTAATGGGTTATATCACATTATGATATCAATTTAGAGTATTATTTACATTATTTATTTAATTTATAAGAGTTAGTGATGCATTGGTTTTATTTTTTAAAGAAATTAATATTTTTATCCACTTTATGTTTAGCATTAACATGGAGAAATTCAAGTTCATATCCTTATATAAAATGTATAAATAATATGACAATATTTTATGTATATAATGACCATATCTGGTTTGTTCCCTGTATGGGAAAAAAATGTGTGATATCTAACATATCAAGGAAAAACAATGTAAAGTACCATTATATATGTGATTTTTCATGGAATAGGTGGTGTATTGGTGGTAAATATATTTGGATAACCTTATAACTTACATTTAAATATCTAGTAAAGATCATGAATAGAAAAATTACACATTATCACTTTATGTAGTATATTAAACATTATTGAAAAAATCATTGGGAGACCATGTAACAAAACTATGAAACAATGTTATGATCATATAGTTGGTTTTGCACACATTTTTCATGGTTTCAAAAACCATACAACAAAATGATTTAGAAATCCAATAAACAATATTTTATGGATTTATATGCCTACCCATATCTAATTATGTCCCCATTGGGGATTATTTTCCCCTCATTTATGTAACATAATGGGTCATATTCCACTCAACCGGTGCATTGACCGGGTTCGAATCATGACCTTAGGCACACCATTATATATACCAGAGTTTGTTGACTTGTAACGTGGTATGGGATAATTCTACAGGTAGACTATAACCCCATAGAATAGTTCACAATAAAAATAAAATAAACCAAAAATAAATCCATTTTAGTAAACATACAGAGTATGCTGTGGAATTAAAATACAACCACAAATATTAAAATTATTCAAAAATATATAATCATATAAGAATGGACATAACCTAGGTAGATCACATATAAAAAATAAAAAATGAAAAAAAATGTATGTAAAGATGAACTATATCCTCAATATTCACCTCATCCTAGTATCCATTTTTTAATGAATTAACCTTCTCAACCATGATATCCTAGGACTCTATTTATCTAGAACCTGCAATCAATTAATGATTCATGGGTACCCAAGTTCCATGGATTCCATAATAGGGTTTTAGTACAACTCAATATGACACCACAAATGTAGTCCCATACCTAAAAAATTATTGTATCTTATATACAGGTGATATGAATAAATGAATAAATGAATAAACTACACAATCATAAATTTAGTCCAGTGATGATCCTTTGGTTGTATCCTAGAACCTTGATAGAAAGAAATGTTCATTGGAAAGTACTATTGTGTCGTTGATCACATAACATGAACATGACAGCCAAATTATGTGAATATTCCAACCCATAATCAATTATCGTAGGATTTCATAGTATCTAGTGTAACTGCCAAATCTATGGAATATATCATGAGAATCCGATCATACCATGAATCTATAAAATTTTTTCCAAAGATTAAAGTATTCATATATAATAACTATAAAATAATGGGATAAAATCCTATGAATTCCTTAGTCTTACAAATCAGAGATGAATCCAAGGAGGTAATCTTTAGTTATCATTTGTTATTGGGTTACATAATTAAAAATATAAAGGTTATCTTGATCATTAAAATTTTAATCAGACTCCAAAATAAGCATCAGGTGAAATCCTGGGAATTCACTTTTGAACAAGGATCGTCATAGAACTTTAGGGTAATCCCCCTTGGCACTCTATAGTTATCAGGCTCAAAGGCCAGATCTAAGAAGGTCATATAAGGAATCCCATGCCTGGAAATACATCTCATAGGTTGCTTCATCTTCTTATAACATTTAAAAAGGATGGATATCTATTATAGAACATATTTCATAAATATGGTCGCCCTATAAAGTTCATTAAATAAAATTTTCACAATAACTATAGGCTCAAATAACAAATGTATGTTTTAAGGTTTCACCAAAAATCATCACTACAACAACACTACACTTAACTTCACATTTAGAGAGTATTTATTACACAAATAGGCACCTAATACAACTCATATTTTTGAGAGGTCTTGTGTTGTGTGAAATTAGGAACACTACATAACTACAAGAAACCTATGATACAACATCATTATTTAAGAATTCATTTAAATGACAAACTTATTCCATTATACATAACACAACATGTGATAACATATGGAAATATATAAGAAAAATGTGAGCTATAAATAACAGTTAGATAATAAAAATGGAATAAAATTTAATAAACAATATGTGTTAGTTGATATTTATATCAATGGAGCATAATAGAAACACGAACATAAATGCATGATATATCATGATATTCATAACTTGTAAATGTGGAAACAACTTAAGACACTACATCATAAACATAATCAAAAAAGTAAACATGTGCCCCAAAATGGTGGGAAAAGTCCTATTAATGAATTAGGTCAACCCATATCCCAACATGATGTATCATGATACTAAACAATACCCAATTCATTGGAGTGCTATCAGGTTGCAGCATTCATAATCATTTCAATCTAATGTTTAAGTGTGCCACATAGATCATATAACCTGGATTCATTCAGCATCATCATTAATTCCACAATATAGGAATGTGGAATTCATACATTTATTTCACCATTTTATTAGTATATTTTCATATTTTTTAATACCCTTTATCGAGTAATGGGTAAGGTATTCACTACATGATGATTTTGGGATTAAAAATTGAGGTGCAATTTTGGCATGATAACAATGTAATAAGAAAATTCATAAATTAGTCTGATGAGACCGAATGGGGTCTCTAATAATTTATACATGGTATGAATTTTAATGGTATAATGGAACATAATATCCAAACATGTGTAATGGAATTTAGATTCATAATATAAAAGAAATTCAGAAATAGAAATGAGAAGAGAGAAATCCCTTAATGAATTATGGCATGGTAATGGGTGTACATGAGAGGGGTTAATAAGATAAAAAGGTGTCTATAATAATTCAAATATAATATGATAAGATTATGATATGTGTGGAAAAAAATACCACATTATTTTTAATTGAATATAAAAGGGTGTATCTATATATGTAAACTTGGATAAAAATGATAAAAGAAATAACCCTTATGAGAATTCAGCATAGTAACTGGTGGGATTAAAGGATATTGGGGGGGGGATAATGTGAGTTAATGGAAGATCACATCATGTATGCATAAAATGGAAATTAATTAGGTATTTAATAACATATTCCAAGTCAATAAAATGGAAATTAAAAGGCATTACATTAAATTGGTTCTTTAAGAAAAAGGAGAGAGCGAGATCCCTTACATAGATGTGTGATCTCAAAGGCCTAGGAGGGGCATCATGGGATATTGGGGAACTTTGGGAGGACTCTATGATGTAGTGGGATATGGTGGTCAATCTTAAAAGATATTGAGTGAATAAAAATGGGATCTTGGGTGGGTTTTTATACGAAAGGAGGAGGAATACTTTATTATTTTAGTTTTGGACACTACACAATAAAATATTCAATATCAAAAATCATCCCATTGTTTTTAAAATGTATTCAGGAAAAAGATAGTGGTAAACATTATTTTAAAATTTTATGGGCCTAGGATATTAATTAATTTCCCTTTCTTATGTGTAGGTAAGTCATTAATTCAAGAGAATTATTTTAAAATCATTAACTGTTTTATAAGTCCTCGAGGATTCACTATGTCTTTATAAAATAAATCAATAAAATATAAAATCAAAAGAAAAACATATATTTGGAATAAAATACCTTTTATTTTATTTTATTTTTTCATTATAGTGTCATTATAATGTCATAAAACACATTATATATTTATATGGTATTTAATTTTAACCCAAAAATTCGACTCCCTCAGAAAATTATGATTAACATACCATTGGATAATTTTGACATCATGATTCCAAAAATAATATTTATTTTATATACATAATTTTCTAAATATATAAATTTTCACTTTTAAAATTAAACGTACATTTACTAAAAGTGACGGGTTCCGAAAAAATAGTTTTTAAACATTGATAACTGTTTCTTTTGAATTAATATAAATTATATGGTCACTAATTTTTATCAAATTTAATTTAATAATAATTTATTATTAATATAGTATTTCTTTCAAGAAAACAGTAATTCATCAAAATATAGACTTTAATTGAGATCAAATATCATGAAAAAAACTATTTGTGCTTTAGAAAATCATTTACAAAATAACAATAATAGAATGAATCTATATCCATTATTCTATAAAAATGATAATAATAACTTCAGTGTAATGATTCATATCCCATTATTACTCTAGTATATGCCATATGTGTATGGGGTGTGATAATGGGGCTTTTATTGGGCCATTTGGTGAACATGGTTTAGTTCGTGATATCGATGAGCTTGAACATCTCCCATAAATATTTTCACTCATGCTTAAGTTGATGGATTTAGGTTTGGGATAGGTATAATGAAAATTCCCAATAATTCTATCTCCTTCAGAAGATTCAATAAATGGCATTCAAAAGGTATGATCCAACTGGATGATGGAATAAATTCGTTTTTATATGCCAACAATATTGTTTAAAACTCTGTATTTATACTAGTGACATGATCAGTGTTCAACAACAATATTCTCAATGGTATGGTATAAAGCCCCGACCATAAACCTTACTTAATATTGAATTAAATGAATAATTCACATTGAGGATCTTTTCTGGTTTATAGTTTTAGATAATTAGATAATAAAACTTGCATTACATTCTACATTTAAACAAAGTGGCTACATAAAAGATTGTATTCATGTTTCCTAAAAAAGGAAACATATTTAAAATAAAACATGCATTCTTTCTTGACACTTCCTTAACACTATCATCATATCATGTACCTTTCCCTTGACCTGTGAATAACATTTCAAAAAAACATGGGATGAGCATAAAAATCTTAGTAAGGGATTTAAAAATATGGAAAGGAAACATGAGTTCATATATACACATTAATGAAATCATACTTTACCCATAAAAATAGGCACTTTATCACACCTCAACAAATCATGAATAAATCATAGAAATTATAAGACATAAAAGGTAACTTTAGGCATTCATAACATTCTTACATTGGGAGTAACCCTCTTGGTTACGTTTGGAATACCCACCACAGTATATTCCCTAAAGCTCTTCCGAGAAACCTTAACGTTTCACTCCTTCACGTTACCCAATGCATTGGAGAGCTATATCGGGCTCACCTGCCCTTAGTTTACCATGGAACCACCTGTCTTCATAATAATGCCCAAGAACCATAACATAATCTTATCACATAAAACATACATATAGGAAACCTAACATTTCCACATTTCAATAACACAGTGATATAATAAAAACATTATCAAAACCATTTTAAATACCAAACTAAAAGAAAAGTAAAACATGGTATTTATTTTTCTTTTAAAAACAAGTATGGCTTGTAGAGGAAGCCGAAACTCAGATAATGGTCACAGCGGAAGAGAAGTTGTTGTCGCCGTATACATATGAAAAAAACATTCCCTTTTGTCATTTTGTAAAACAATTCTTATAAAAAGATTCCTTTTGGATAAATGTAAAAGTAAAACGGGTTTATACACCGTATAAAAGAAGGTTGTGTATAAAATAAAATATGCCTCAATGAAAGGAGATTGAGATGAAGTCCCATACAAAGACGGAATCCTTGCATTAAGGATAAATCAGTTACATAATTATGTGTGACAAATGTATACATGAAATATAAGTGGGTATTATGTGTAAAAAAGTCATAGGACATTCACACATAATCATATAACGACATATTCAAGGAGTACAAGTTTATCCCAAAGAATCAAAATTCGGTTAAGAAGTACCCCTGCAAAAATTCGACCGCCTAACGGCGTCACTTAAAAATTCAGAAAAAGAGTTTATGAGAGATAAAAAGGGTATCTCATCACATGGACATTAAATTTAAATCAATAATGATATAGAAGAACATATCCCAACATAATAGTATGTGAATTAAAAGACATAACAAAAGTAGTCTTTTAAAAATAGGAGGGTGAAAGGTTCCCTTACTAACATGGGTACCTTTTCAAACATACACCCCGTGAAACAAGGACAATAAAAAATTGATGTAAATACTCATAAATGAAATTGTATTACACAATGAGTAAAATGATTGGCATTAAATACACAACTCAAAGGAAATTGTGGAAAATGTAGCATAAATCTCATAGGAATAAAAGTGAGATGAAAAATCCCTTACGAAAACTCGGCAGCTTAACGACGCCACTTAAAACTTCCAAAAATGGATTGATGAGATCAAATAGGGTCTCTCGTCATATTAGAATAAAATTTACATCAATAGGAATATAAAAGAACATCCCCCATCATAACAAAGATGAGCTTAAAAGAAGTGACATAAAGGAGAGTACTTAAAAATAAAGAGAGATGTTAGATCTCTTATGAAAATTCAGCAGCCTAACGGCGACACTAAAAACTTCCAAAATGGATTGATGAGGGAGAATAGTGTCTCTCATCATATGAAGATAAAAATTACAGTAAGATTAATATAAAAGAACATCCCAATCACAATAAATATGATCTTAAAAGGAATGAAATAAAAGAGTTTACTAAAAAAGAAAGAGAGGACTATGATCCCTTACCTCGGGTCTGACTTAACTCGATCGTTCATTAAAGTCTTGAATAATAAACTTGAGTAAATTTATACTTGCTTAAGAACCATTTTCAATTTAATTATTACTTTTATATCACTTTTTACCTTGTTATAAATATTATGTAATCATTTAAGTTAATAATGTTTGTTTTATCGACATTTGGTTCTTAAGTCGAAAGTGGACTTCTTACAATTACATGTTGTTTGTGTGGTCAAAGGATCATTATATCCAGAATGATATTCATGATTTGGATATCATATATATCATATATATCTGGAATATACATGTATTTATAATATTACATAATCTTTTATAGCTAAAAAATGAAATGCACCGGTCATGGAGACGGTAAGCCCTACGTACGCATGAACGCTACTTTCATTTCTATGTCATATTAATGGAATTAAAACCAAATTAGAGGTATGTATATTTTAATTACATAATTATAACCATAATTTATATGTAACATACATCTTATATAATAACTTTAAATCCATCCATTATAAATCCCACATATGGAATTAACGAATCAAATCACATTGAGGGGGCGGTAGTCCGCACTTCCTAAAATGATATTATCATGTTCACCCACAATGGAAACCATAATGCTATGACACAAAAGAAAAATACTGAAAAATACACATATTATATATCATATATAAATATAGTGTCATCTTAATGGCCACCATTGAAGGTGTTAGAAGAATGTTGAACAATCATCGTTTCGTGAGGCAGAAATTTTCCATCCACAGAAATAGTATGTTCTTTAACCATTAGATGTAGGTGTGTGTAAGCATAGCTCAAATAATTATTATAAAAACATACTAGTATATTTATTATACTGGAATTTTCACAAAATAAATGAATAAAAATAGTTTATGGGGTTGGATAATCAAAATTAAACAAAAGGACACAAGAGATGACACTACCTTTAAATCGGGTAACTCTATTTGATTTGAGCTCAAAGGATTCCATGGAAAGGATTATTCCCAAAGTGAGTCTTCAATGATGGAGAGAGTGATGTGGAGATACAAAATGGGCAGGGGTTGGCCAATCAAAATGCTTTGGATGTGTGTGTAAAGAGGTAGAGGTGGGGGCCTTTTATAAGAGGAGATGAGAGGAACTCTTCGAAAGTAAAGAAATATTACTTTATTTTAAAATGAGTTTCGGATTTAAAAGGCCCCATTGAAATAATTCTAGTATAAGGTGATAAGGGTTCAAAATCCACCCATCCAATAGGTTTTTTACAAGTTTAGGTTTTAGTTTTTACATTATCTTTTCATTTTTTTTAATTCGTTAAATAATGAGGTCATCGCTACATGATCATGATGTTATAAATAATTTAATTTATATAATGTCTAAAAATTATAAAAAAAATACTATGATGTAGGAAATCATTTTATATTTCTAATTACAATTTATAGTAGAAAATATGACTTGTATAACCCAATGTAAAAATTGTTTTAGAAAAACATTTCATGTTTGTGTCATTTTTACTTTAACATTAAATAAAGTGGTATTTATGTCATTTTCCAACCAAAGTGGCTCCATGGGGTCCCCAAGTTGACCCATGGATTGTCTTGGTCGGACATGACACATCCAATGACCGTAGGACATGTGTCTAGGTCATTTCATTTTATTAAAACATTATTCTTACCATAAACTACACTAATTAACTCTAATCGCGATTAAAAACTTAATAAGTTACTATTCACCAAAAAAATATTTTAATCCCATTGAACCACATTTTAATTATTAATGACAACCATGTATGTCCGATTTTTGAAATTCAAAACACAAAGGTGGTAAATTTTCATTTAAACGGAAAATCCGTTTTTATAAGTACCACTTAGTGGTTTCACTATTCATAAAAAATTGATGTTTTTCAGAAAATTACCAAAAATTCACCCTAAGCTATATTTGATATTCCGAATTCAAAAATGATGTATATTTTAAAAAATTAAAAACATATATGTTTCATTAATTAATTTAATAATTACTTTCCTCTGTCATAACAAATAGCGTGTTTTTATTAAATCAAAATGTATCAAAATATTGACACTAGTTTAAGTCCAATTTTAAAGTGAAATTAATTCCAACGACCGCTATTGGATTAAATGGTAAAAATATATTCTAATTTCACTATAAAGAAAATTAAATATATAATCGAATCATATAAATAAATTAGATTAAAAAGGGGTTTTGAATTAAAATACAACATTTTTCACTATTTATTTAAAATTTGAACTTTTTAGAAAAAATACATAAAATTTACAGAAAGTAAATTTTGATGTCCCGATTTTAAAAAAGAATTTTATTTTGTCAAATATGACACATAAAATTGTCAAAAAGTATATTTAAAATAGGTTCTCCATCAAAAGGTGGTTAATCATCCTTTTAAAGATTATTGGAATGTTTACGCTTAAAATTGGATTCATTCGCATTTTTAATTTTATAACATTTATTTTAAAGAGTAAAAATATTTAAAAAACATATATAATCATTTTTTAGTGAGTCATGTTCATTCCCGCCATTACAACGTCTAGGAGTTAACTACCATTTAAAATAATATTATTTTATTATTAGAGTACAACACAAGATTCCCAAAAAACTCATTGTTGCGTATTGGGTACGCCATCGTGCAAAGCGTTCCCTTTAATGTAATATTAATATTTTATTCACAAATATGGATAAATATGAAAATTTTCATATTCTTTATTTTCATGGGGTGTTACATCCTTCCCCCTCTTGGGAATTGCGTCCTCACAATTTTTAAAATTGGGCTTGGAAACTTCTTTGAAAATCCCATATCGGAACAACTGTCAGTAAAACAATCACTTTAAAATAAATAAAGATAAGTACAAAGGTCACCAGAGTTAACCAATACTAGGATTGCAAGTATGAAAATATGGAAATGGAGGAAAAAACAAAGGGTCATGTTCTGATGGAGAGTAATAGTAAACACGTCTAGAAGAAAGTTAACCATAAGAAAATCACAAACTTGTGATGGGTTAAACGGTATTCGATTCCCCAGTAAGAAAAGTTAACAAAATTTTTTTTTAAGTTACTCTTCATTGAGGAAATTATTTTTGATCTTAAGGAAACATACTTACTTGACATGTTTACTTTCATCTTTTACTAGGTTTCTTACACAAACTCATACTTTCCCCAAAAGAGGAGTATTTAGGAAGACTTGTTCACATTAATAGTACTATAATAAACTTCTAGAGAATCACCTAATCCACAAAACAGAACTATATACATCCCATGTCTTTAGACTTTAACCAAAACCAAAACCAAAAAGGTTAGTATAAGATCACATAATCCAGAAAAGGATAACCCTTTATAAAAAGAAAATCTATTCTTAATCTCCAAAATTTGTCCAACAAAACCCAAAGTTCAATGAGGAACATTCGATAAACAATTTGTCTATAAAATTATTCAAAGTAAACCAAACTAAGATTGAAACCCAAATATTTGAAGGATTTAGTCACATAGTCATCCAAGTTAATTCGTAACATTTATCTCCAAAAAACATCAGTTTCTCTTAATGTCTCGTTTTGAAAAGTAATTAACCTAATCACATATCCTCCATGATAGGTTAATAAATTTCCATAGATAACCCAAAATCAACTTACTCTTAATTCATAAAATCATCTAACTAAAAAGAATCAGTCAAACTAACCAGGGACATCACGTAGTCCAGTGGTAGGCGGTAAATACCAGTCGCACTTTGGTTGTGGGTTCGATTCCTGCAGCTTTGTCTGGCGCAACGGGTTGTCACACAGTCTGCGTGTGGTCCTTTTTCCAAAACTATATAATTATTAAAACATTCCCCAAAACGAGATAGAATCTTCAAAAAAAATAATCCTAAAATATTTTAACCTCAAGTTTATCTCATGCCTTTAATTTTCCATCATAACATATAATAACCCATAATTACCTCAAAAGTAAGGATCATATAAACCATAATGGTTACCTTTCTAATTATTACCTGAACTTCCACATAGATTGGTCATCTCATACATGATGCATTACATAATATAGCAAGGTTCAAGTGGATGATCATGCCTCCTTGACAGTGGTTTTAGAACAACCACGGATTTCCACATTGAATATCTAATTTCATCCAGTGTCTTAATCAGAGAACCACCACAGTATCCTTCAAACCTATTGTCACTTTGGTTCCTTCTAGATCCACCCATTCACTAAAAACAGAAATGTCAGTGTGAGTATATCAACAAAACCATCATGTACTAATGAGGATGATAAACACTAAGATATACTTAATTATTCATTTTATCTAAAACTAGGACTCTTTCAGAAATCCTTACCATTATGGTAATGTAACTTGTGCTTAGAGAATACCCTAACCTTTAAAGTTATTTAAACCGACCTTTGATATCAAATATAAGTCCCCAGCCTTAAACCATACTTAATATTGAATTAAATGAAAAATTCACATTGAGGATCTTTTCAGGTTTAGAGTTTTACAGAATTAGATCATAAACCATGCATTACATTCCACATTTAAACAAAGTTGTTACATAAAAGATATTATTCATTTTTCCCATCAATGGAAACATATTTAAAATAAAACATGGATTCTTTCTTGACACTTCCTTTACACTATCATAATATCATGTACCTTTCCCTTGACCAGTGAAATACATTTCAAAAAAACTTAGGATGAGCATAAAAAGCTCAGAAAGGGATATAAAAATATGGAAAGGAAACATTTGTTCATATATACATAAGAATGAAATCATACTTTACCCATAAAACATAAAAACATTAACATACCTCATCAAATCATGAATAAATCTTGAAATCATAAGACATAAAAGGTAACTTGAGGCATTCATAACATTCTTACGTAGGGAGTAACCCTCTTGGTTACGTTTGGAATACCCACCACAGTATATTCCCTAAATCTCTTCGGAGAAACCTTAACATTTCACTCTTTCGTGTTACCCAATGCATTAGAGAGCTATATCGGTCTCACCCACCCTTAGTTAATCACGGAACAACCCGTCTTCATAATAATGCCCAAGAACCATAACATAATCGTATCACATAAAACATACATAAAGGAAAAATAACATTTCCACATTTCAATAACATAATGATATAATAAAAACATTTTCAAAACCATTTTAAATACGAAAATAGAAGAAAAGTAAAACATGGTATTTATTTTTCTTTTAAAAACAATTACGGCTTGTAGAGGAAGCCGAAACTCAGATAATGGTCACGGTGGCAGAGAAGTCGTTGTCGCCGCATACGTATGAAAAACACATTTCCTTTTGTCATTGTGTAAAATGTTTCGTATAAAAAGATTCATTTTGGATAAACGTAAATGTAAAAGGGGTTTATACACCGTATAAAAGACGGTTGTGTATAAAATAAAATATGCCTCAATAAAAGGAGATTGAGATGAAGTCCCATACAATGACGGTATCCTTGGATTAAGGATAAATCAGTTACATAATTATGTGTGACAAAAGTATACCTAAAATATAAGTGGGTATTAAGTGTAAAACAATCAGAGTATATTCACACATAATCATAGAACGACATATTCAAGGAGTACAATTTTATCCCAAAGAATCAAAATTGGGTTAAGAAGTTCCCTTGCAAAAATTCGACTGCCTAATGGTGTCACTTCAAAATTCAGAAAAAGAGTTGATTAGAGATAAAAAGGGTATCTCATCACATGGACATAAAATTTAAATCAATAAGGATATAGAAGAACATATCCCAACATAATAGTATGTGAATTAAATGACATAACAAAATAAGTATTTTAAAAATAGAAGGGTGAAAGGTTCCCTTGCCGACATGGGTACCTTTCGAAACACACACCCAATGAAAGAAGGAAAATACAACATTGATGTAAATACTCATAAATGAAATTGTATTACACAATTAGTAAAATAATGGTCAGTACATACACCACTCAAAGGAAATTGTGGAAAATGTATCATAAATCTCACGGGAATAAATGTGAGATGAAAAATCCCTTATGAAAACTCGGCAGCCTAACAGCGCCACTTAAAATATCAAAAAATGGATTGATGAGATAAAATAGGGTATCTAATCATATTACAATAAAATTTACAGAAAGTGGAATATAAAAGAACATCCCCCATCATAACAAAGAGGATCTTAAAATAAGTGACATAAAGGAGAGTACCTAAAAAAGAAAGAGAGAGGTTAGATCTCTTACGATAATTCGGCAGCCTAACGGTGCCACTCAAAACATCCAAAATGGATTGATGAGAGAGAATAGGGTCTCTAATCATATGAACATAAAAATTATTGTATGTTTAATATAAAAGAACATCCCAATAATAAGAAAGATGAGCTTAAAAGGAATGACAGAAAAGAGTGTACTTAAAAAGAAAGAGAGGAGTAGGATCCCTTACCTCGGGTCCGACTTGACTCGATCGTTCTTTAACGTCCGGAATAATAAACATGAGTTAATTTATACTTTCTTAAGAACCTTTTTCAAATTAATTATTACTTTTATATCACTTATTACCATGTTATGAACATCATGTCATCATTTATGTTAATAATGCTTGTTTCGTCGACATTTGGTTCTTAAGTTGAATGTGGGCTTCTTACAATTACATGTTGTTCATGTGGTCAAAGTTTCAATATATCCAGAATGATATTCATGATTTGGATATCATATATATCATATATATCCAGAATATACATTTATTTATAATATTACATAATATTTTAGTGGTAAGAAATTAAAGGCACCGTTCATAGAGATGGTAAGCCGTACGTACGCATGAACGCTACATTCATTTCTATGTCATATTAATGGAATTAAAACCAAATGAGAGGTATGTATATTTTAATTCCAGAATTATATTCATCATTTATATTTCACATAAATAATATATAATAACTTTAAATCCATCCTTTATACATCCCACATATGGCATTAACGAATCAAATCACTTTGATGGGGCGGTAGTCCGAACTTCCTAAAATGAAATTATCGTGTTTACCCACAATGGAAACCATAAATGAATGCCAAAAAAGAAAAATACAGAAACATAAACATATTATATATCATATAAAAATATAGTGTCATCTTAATGGGAACCTTTGAAGGTGTTAGAATAATGTTGAACAATCATCGTTTTGTGAGGCAGAAATTCGCCATCCACAGAAACAGTATGTTCTTTAACCATTAGTTGTAGGTGTCTGTTATCATATCTCGAATCCTTATTATACCAAAATCCTAGTATATTTAATATACTGGATTTTTTACAAAATAAATTAATTAAAATAGTTTAGGGGGTTGGAGACGAAAAATAAAACAAAAGGACACAAGAGAGGACACTACCTTTAAATCGGGTAACTCCCTTTGATTTGAGCTCAAAGGCTTCCTTGGGAAGGATTCTTCCCAAAGTGAGTCTTCAATGATGGAGAGAGGGATGTGAAGAGACAAAATGGGCAGGGGTTGGATGAGTCAAAGGCTTTGGATGTGTGGGTAAATAGGTAGAGGTGGGGGCATTTTATAAGAGGAGAGGAGGGGACTCTTGGAAAGTAAAGAAATGTTACTTTATTTTAAAATGAGTTTCATATTTAAAAGGTCCCACATTAAAATAATTCGAGTATAAGGTGATAGGAGATCGAAATCCACCCATCCAATAAGTTTTTGACATGTTTAGGTTTTAGTTTTTACATTATCGTTTCATTTTATTTAAATCGTTAAATATTGATGTCATCGCTGCATCATCATGATGTCATAAATAATTTAATTTATTTAATGTCTAAAAATTATAAAAAAATACTATGACGTAGGAAATATTTTTAGCTTTACAATTACTATTTATAGTCAAAACCCTGAATTTTATAACCCCATGTAAATTTTTTTTTATTAAAACATCTCATGTTTGTGTCATTTTTACTGTAACATTAAATAAAAAGGTATTTATGTCATTTTCCAAACGAAGTGGCTCCATGGGGTTCCCAAGTTGACCAATGGATTGTATAAATCGGCCATGACACATCAAAGGATGGTAGGACATGTTTCTAGGTCGTTTCATTTTATTAAAACATTATTCTTTCCTTAAACTACACTAATTACCTCTAATCGCGATTAAAAACATAATAAGTTACCATTCACCAAAAAAATATTTTAATCCCACTGAACCACATTTTAATTCATAATGACAACCATGTATGTAGGATTTTTGAAATTCAAAACACAAAGGTGGCAAAATTTCATTTAAATGGAAAATCAGTTTTTATAAGTACCACTTAGTGGTTTCACTATTCATCATAAATTGATGTTTTTCAGAAAATTACCAAAAATTCACCCTAAGATATATTTGATATTCCAAATTCAAAAATTATGTCTATTTTACAAAATTAAAGACATATAAGTTTCATTAATTAATTTAATAATTAATTCCCACTGTCAAAACAAATAGCGTGTTTTTATGAAACAAAATGTATCAAAAGATTGACACTAGTTTAATTCCGATTTCAAAGTGAAATTAATTCCAACGACCACTATTGTATTAAATGGTAAAAATATATTCTAATTTATCTTTAAAACCAATTCAAAAGATAATCTAATCATATAAATAAATTAGATTAAAAAGAGGTTTTGAATTAAAATAAAACATTTTTCACTTTTCATTTAAAAATTGAACTTTTTATGAAAAATATATAAAATTTACACAATGTAAATTTGGATGTCCCGATTCTAAAGAAGAATTTAATTTTTTCAAATATAACACATAAAATTTTCAACATGTTTATTTAAAAGAGGTTCGCCATCAAAAGGCGGTTAATCGACCTTTTAAAAAATATTGGAATGTTTACGCTTAAAATTGGATTCATTCACATTTTTAATCCTATAACATTTATTGTAAAGAGTAAAAATATTTGACAAACATATATAAACATTTTTTAGTTAGTTCTGTTCATTACCGCCATTACAACGGCTAAGCGTTAACTACCATTTAAAATAATATTATTTTATTGTTAGAGTGCAACGCAAGATTCCCAAGAAACTCATTGTTGCATATTGGGTACGCCATCGTGAAAAGAGTCCCCTTTAATGTAATATTAATATTTTATTCACAAATATGGATAAATATGAAAAATTTCTTATTATTTATATACATGGGGTGTTACATATGGATTCTATGTAGTAATTTAAATCCATTTTGACATAATATAAAACGTTATGCATGTGTTTTCTATATCCATAAGACATTTCATTAAAATAAATAAAATTTTATTTATAAAACATTTGGGATGTTACAACATTCCCACATTAAGAAATTTCTCCTTTAATATTTTATTTTACCACACTAAAATGGATGATGGTAACCCTGCATCATCTCCTCCTCTTGTTCCCATGGTGCTTCATTAAACATGTGGTTTCACCACAACCGAATGACAAGGGGCTTTATCTTTTTTCATAACTATTTTTTCTCTATGATCTAAGATTTTAATAGGAATATCCTCATATAAGAGGTAATTCTCTGCTGGAACGAACTTAGGATTGAGTACATGTGATGGGTCAGGTATGTACTTCCTAAAGAGTGATTCATGTAATACATAATGTACTTAAGACAAGTTCAGTGGGAGTGATAGTCAATAGGTTACTATTATAATGTGACATAGGATACCAAAATGGATAATGTACTTTGGATTATGCTTTCCATTCTTCCCAAATCTCATAATTATCTTCCCTGGAGACATGCAGAGGAATAACATATCTTCGACAACTCACTCTAGATATCATCCACTATTGTCTGCATGACACCTTTGTCGACTGTAGGAAGCTTTTACATGCTACTAGATGATCTTAACATTCTCAACCATTTCTTCGTCCATTTCGGGACCTATAAGTTTTTGTTCTCCAATATCATCCCAACATTCCATATTTCTACACCTCTTCTAATAAAGTGATTTAAAAAGAACATTTGGATACTTGATTGGAAACAATTATTTTAAGAGAACTCCACCAAAAGAAGATGTTGGCCCCTTCCTCGTTTAAAATCTATTGAGAAATATCTCATCATATCCTTATATGTATCGGTAGTCTACTCAGATTGGAAATCAGTTTTTAGGTGATAAATTATAAAAAAGATCATCTCTCTATTTAGAGTATGCCGAGGACTTTTCCAAAATATAGAGGTGAATCTTTGATCTCGATCAGACATAATAAATAGTTTTACTCTTTGTAGCCTTACCACTTCTCTGATGTATATATATTCCAGTTGATCTAGAGAGAAATACTATTCATTTTAAATGAAGTGTGCGATCCTTATAAGCCGATCCACCATAACCCATATAAAATTATTTTCTTTCTACGTATTCAAAATTCGAGTAACCAATTCCATGGTGATGTTTTAATGTTTTCATATTTCTGTGGGTAATGGTTGCATCATCACATTATACATATGCCCCTCAAAATTCACTTTCTAACACACTAGAATCTTTTATGTATATTTATCAATTTCATTCTTCTTGTAATACCACCAATAATACTCCAAGATATCTCAATAAAACTTGATGTTTCTTTGGTTAATGGAAATTTTTTGACTATGTGCATTAAATAAATGTTTATTCCTTAACCCTGGATTTGATGAAACATATAGTCTTGAGCAAAATCTCACAATTCCTTCTTCATTAATATTGAACTCCTAAGATTTACCATTTTTGATAGTTTCCACATTCTTCTAAATTCCCACATCATCTTTCTATGAATCCTATAACATTTCTCGAAGAGATGGTTGATAAATCATTTGTGAACAGATTAATGATTTTCCATTATTTATGAATACCATGTCCATCTTCTTCTAATCTATGATGATTGGAGCCTTTTAAATTCTCATAAATGATAGAATATTTGGGTTTATTTGACATAGAGCATCATCCACCTAGTTCTATTTCTCAGAGTGGTAATGGATTGAGCATTCATAATCCTTGATGAGGTCTAACTATTCGCTGGTGCATATTCATCTATTTCAGTGTGAATATATAATTGAAACTTTTGTGATCAGTATATATTTCAAAATTTTCCCCAAAAAGATAATTCCTCCATATTCTTGACATAATGTCCACAAATTCCAACTCGATATCATGCATGAGATAGCTTTTATCATGAATTATCAACTGCCTTGAGGCGTAGGCAATAAATTTGTCATTTTTCCTAAAATTTATCCCAAGGAAGACTTATAAAATTTATAATAAGAATATTTCCTCAAACATAAAAAAGTGATATAATACTCATAGAAGTTTTCCATAATAATTTAATGTCATTTAATTTAGTGAATCAATAATCTTAGAAAACATAAATGATATACTAATAGGACATGAATTGAATTACATTATGTCATACAATACATTGAAGTTCTGTTTAAAAGTATTTTATTTATAATTATCCATCTTATCATAGGACGTTACATGATCCCTTGATCATGGATATTGTTGATGATCATCATTTTTCTCAGCCATTACAATTGAGAATTATCTTTGATAATGCCTCACTTCTCCACATTTATAACACAATACTATTTAATATTCCCTAGATGTAACTCTACTTTCAACAATCCCATTACCCATTTTTTCATGGGAATTGGATTCGTTGTTCTATGTAAATACATATATAAGACATCTCACAATCCCTTTTTGACATTTACCATGGTTCCTCATTTCAAACTTGATTAATGAAGGAAATTGGAACATATTTCCATTATCCCCTATCTTAGATGGAATTTCCAGAGATGTAATATTACACTTGATCAATTTCCTTGGGCATTCAAAAACATTAGAATTGATAATCATGATTTTTTGTTGTTGGTTTTGTGAATTAATTATATTTTCTACTTGAACACCCATCTGATTGGGAATCTCATTGAGTCATTCATCACATTTCCCTTCACATCAGTGTTTAACTTGTTTCCTCCGATTATCATTCGCTGGAAAGAATATAAGGAAAATTCAGGGTATGTATTTTAAACTGTTATACACTTAATGGAGAATCAAATTTAACTAAAGGGATAACATATCAATTAAATTTATATCCTTAACTTATTAATTTTTCGGCTTTGATTATTGTTGTCCATGATCTACATCCTAACATATATTCATAAGCTCTTTTTTCCATTGATAATGTTTTGTATTATGATTATAAATTTACAAAAGAATATCCCTTAGGAGTATTGAACCAAGACTGCTTCGAGGCCCATTTTAATGCACATGTTCCCGTTCAAGTCTAACTCAAAGTGGGGTTTTTTGGTTTTACCCCTAGATACATTTTTTCCAGATCCTCTTCTATGTGTTCATAAATAAATTTTAATGTATTTTTATGATACAAAATTTAATATATACTCATAAAAATTTATGCATTACTTTCTAAAACATAGTCTTATACCTATGTCTTTGACTAGAGTTTTCTAATCCTAATCCCAAAAATAACTAATCCAATCCCCTGATACAAACTAAAACAATCATGTTTTTTATTTCATATTTAAATAGGATTTATTACATACAATTTCACATAATACAAAATTGATGATTGAGAGGTCTAGTGTCTTTGGAAATTAGGAACATTACATAAAAAACATGAAATGAATCATCATTATATAAAACTTTTTTTACCTGACCAACTCATTCATTCGTACATAACACCGCATGGGATAACCTAAGGATATACATAAGAAATGGGTGTTCTATAAATCCTAGAAAGTGAATAAAGATTCAATAAAATATTGAAGAAAATATATTTTTTCTGACAATCATATCAATGGATCATTAGAGAAACATGAATATAAAATCCTCATATAACATGATATTTATAACATGGAAATGTGGCATCGACCAAAAACACTACATCATAGACATAAAGTAATTAGGTAATTCTCTGTCCCAACATGGTGGAAAAATTGAAATAAATTAATCATTTAAACCCATATCCAAACACGATGTATTAAGATACTAAACATTACCCAACTGTTTGGAGTGCTATTAGGGTGAACCATTCATAATCATTTCAATCCCATGCTTTTGTGTGCCACATAGTTCATATAACACAGATTCATTCAACATTATTAATTGTTAAACAATAAAGGAATGTGGAATTATTACATGTAAATCACCATTTTATATGTATATATCTATACCGTTCAATAACATTGATATAGGAATGAGTATGGTATTCACTACATGATGATTTTGGAATGAAAATTTGTGGTGTAATTTTGGCAGCATAACAGAGTCATATAGAAACCAATAAATTTGGTTGATGTGGGCAAAATGGGTATATCACCATTTATTCATGGTATGGAAAGTAAGGGGATCATGTAAATAATATTACAATAAGTAAAATGGAATATATATTCCTAATATAAATGAAATTCTTGAATGAAAATGAGAAGTGAGAAATCCCCAACATAATTTCAGCATAGTAACAGGTGTACATGGGAGGGGATAATGAGAGTGAAATGGGTTTCTCATAATTAATACATTATATTGTAAGTATGGGGGAGGTGAAAACACATACCCTATAATTTTTAATTGAAAATAAAAGTCTCTAATAAAATAAAGAAACATGGATATTAATGGGAATAGGAGGAACCCTTATTGAATTTCGGCATAGTAACGAGTGGGATTAATGGATCATAAGTGGGATTAATCGGTGTGAATGGAATATCCCATAATGTATTAATCAAATGGATATTTAGGGGGTATGGAAGAACATATCTGAAATTATGAAAATATAAATCAAAAGTCATGGAATAAAAGAGGTGCATGAAAAAATTGGAGAAAGAGAGATCCCTTACATGGATGTGTGGTCCCAAAGGCTTGGGATAGGACTCTTGGGAGAATGGGGGAGCTTGGGGATGAATCTAGACAGTAGGGGTAATGGTTTATTGATCTTAAATGAGATTTAGTGAATGAAAATGGGAGCATGGTTGGGTATATATTGGAATGGAGGGGGGTTTCTTTATTATTTTGGTTTTCGACACTACACATTAAAATATTAAAAACAAGAAAATTTATAGGGTTGTTACCAATTCATTCTAGAATAGGGGAGTGGAATAAATTATATTATATGTCTTAGTGATAAATATATTAATATATTTCCCTTATGTGGAATTGAGTCATACATTCAATTAATTTTATATAAAATCATAAAATATTTTATATGTTTAAGAGGATTCACTATGGCTTTAAATAATAAATCTAAATAAATCTAAAATATATTCATTATAATGGTAAATCATATATTTGGCCAAATTTATCTTTTATAAGATTTTATTACAAAACTATTGTGTATTTATGAGGTTATAAAACACATTATATACTTATATGGTATTTAATTATTACCTAAAAATTTGAAACTCAGAAAATTATGAAAAATTCACCATTTGATAATTTCAACATCCTAATTCCAAAAATAATATTCATTTGACCAAAATAATTTTCAAAATAGGTGAATTTTCACTTTTAAAATGAAATTGACAGTAAATGAAAATTGAGAGGTTTTGAAAAAAATAGTTTCTAACCTTATTAAAAGATACTTATGACTTCATGAAAATTATATGATCATTAATATTTAACAAATGTAATTTATTAATAATATTGTTTTAAAATATTATTTATTTCTATAATACATTAATTAATAGAAACAGATTTCTTAATTGAATATGAATACTAACCAAAAATACTATTTGGGATTTAGAAAATCATTTACAATGTAACAATAATAAAATGAATGTGCATTTTTTATCATATAAATAAATAATAAAAAAATTTAGTTTTGATACATATACCATTATTACACTAGCATATTCCCTAAGAGTAAGGTTGATGATGGTAGGGCATTTGGGGGGATATTAGATGAACATGGTTTTGGTTGTGATCCTGATGAGCTTGAACATCTCACATAAATGGTTATGAGCATGATTAAGTTTATGGTTCTCATTATAGGATTGATCAAGGTGAAATCCCAGAAATTCTATCTCCCTCAGAAGGTTTGAATAATCGGAATCATAGGGTATGATCCTATGAGTTACGGTCATCACATCCATTGTTTATTACAAAATGATTCGCTAATCACATCTATTAATGCTAAGAATGTGATCACAATTCAATTAATATATTATCAATGGTAATGATACTTAATGGTCATTTAAATCCTTTTGGATATAATAAAACAAAAGTATTTCATGTGTTTTCTATATTCATAGTAAATTTAATTTAAAAAAATAAATTTATGCATAATTGTTCTAGTTGTTACAATCACTACTCATTTCCCTAGGGAACCTTCCCACAAGGGTAAACATGTCATTAGGGAAACCACTAGTTTACCTTGGGACTCATCCTATCATGTAAACCTTATAATGGTCCCGAAATCTAAAAATCGTCTATTGGGTCAACTCCAATATCTCAGAGCGAATAGAGTCCCTCAAGATTTTTATTGAAGAATCAAGGACTCGAGGGCCTCACGGTCATGTGTCATAAGGGAGATATACATAAACCCATTTCCATTTTCTTATCACTCACATTTTTTTGAATAAAAAAAACATACAAAAATCTCATCCTTTCTACCCTGCCGAGGTAATCACCTCTCACCAGGAGAGGAACATTATTCCCATGGTAATCTCATTACCCAATGGATCGAAGGCATCTCAAGGGATCACTATGATATACTAGGGCTTCTTATTATCATTCTACAAAAATTTCAACGTATAGGTCAACAAGGCTCCTATACAAACATCAAATTCACTTATAAAATCCAATTACACATCTCTAGGATTTCCACATGGATGAATACAAAAAAATATAACCATGGCCATGACCATCGGTGACTAAGGCAATCAAGCTAGTGTAGAAGGGTTAATCATGGACCTTATAATATTGTCCAATTGAAAACATTATTTAAATACAAATGAAACCACATAAATATTTAAAAGTTTTAAATATCCCAATGCGGCTACAATACACATATAATATGAATGTAATCAAAATGATTATGACATGTAGGGTAGATGTGTGAAAACCACCAACCTCATATATGTCATTTCACCTTTTAAGAATGACCCGACATCCCTCGGTGAATATCATCAATATTGAATATCCATCATCAAAACAATATGAGGACCTAAATCACACCAATACATCCAAAAAAATTAATTATAACAACTCATAATTAATGAAATATTGTAATGTGAATATGCATAAATTCCTAAAATATCACTATTTCATCCTATCAAGAAGAAACCATAGGCAATGAGGTGTGGTTGAATCCAAGTACATCTTTTGTCCTACACAACATCAAATCCACAGTCATAAATAAAAAATAATGATATAACTTCACTAAAAGGGCCCAAAAAGAAATCGGGATATTGTATTAGTTTCTCCTATAGTTATGGTGTGAAAAATACCTTTCAATAATTTACCTATTACCTCGTTATCAAATGGAATCGACATCAAATGATAAATTGGTTCACACTAAAATAAGTGGATATGAAGGGTAATTAATGTGATATTAAAGAGGAAAAAGATCATACTAGAAAGCCCCATCATTACCGAACCAGGAATTCCAATAATGAGGGAGGAAGGGGGAGGTTTGGCCAAGACCATCTCTAAATGACTATATGAGAAATGTGAAATCATGGGGGATGATTTTATACCATTAAATTTTATATAAAAAAAATTTCATGTCTGTTTTATTTCATGACCCATGGGTTCATGTTGGGAGAAACATAGGTAGAGGGGCCTTCCACATATATCCAAATATCTTATGATGTGGCCACTATGGTGATTCCATGAAATTGATGTTGCTATATTATTTCAAAATTCTGACCAGTTGGCCTTCTTTCGATCTCCTTCCAAACAACCCTAAATCTACTCAATCCTTATGTTCAATACAAAAAACCACTTTTTGGGATTTAAAAATACGTAGAACCTCATATCATGTTCCAATTCTGCAAAAAAACATTATACCAAATGAAAATTCAAATTCCCACAAGATTTTATAAACTTTATAGACATAAGTATTAAAATATCCACAACATAACAGTTATAGTCGTCATAGAGTCTGATAAACAATAATATAATCATTCTAGACCTAATAAGGTCTCAATACCAGGATAAAATCTTCATATTCTAGTCTATACCCCCAAATAATATTCCAATTTGAAAATCCAAAAAAAGACTTCATTTAATTAAAAATGATTCCCCCAGTTTTAGCCATCATCTCAAAACTAAGATGATGTTTACCCACACCAATATAACCAATGATACAAATTTTTTCATTAAATTAATCCTTATGTTTATAAAACTCCCCTCTATATGATTTTTCTCATCAATCCCAATTTTGATCAACAATGCTACCTAATATAAGAATTTCCATCTATAATTGATCTTTTAGATGTTCAGTAACCCATTCAGTGAGGTTTTCATCTCACCACACATGGAAACATATGAAAAAACATGTCAAAAGATGGTATTACCTCTCATATATATTTCTAAAATGAATAAAAAAAGTATAAATATCTGTTGCATTAGGCCCGTATACAATAACCTATCATTGAAATACCCTGACCCAACCTCATAATACCCACATTATGTTTAATATGAAAATGAAAAATCATGTAACAACATTACATTACTTTACATTGATTTTTATATTTGAACATAAAACATAATTTCAATTCCTCTTTTGATTAACACCCTAAATAAGTCAATTAAAAGGGTTCACCTGTAGATCCATGTCATGAAAATGTTTCACCCCTGAACTATGTCATGAATCGCTAAATTTCTCCCTGAACCAAGAAAAAAACGTGTTAATCCACTAAACCATGTGATGAAACTAGTTCACACCTAAAATATATCAAAATTCATTAGTTTAACCCCATAACACTATGAAGAAACTATTTAACACCTTGAATAATGTATAAAATTTTAGTTTACATTATAATCCATTATCACCTAAAATTGATACTGACTATATCTTGATTAAAATTTAACGAATCACCCAGTATCACATCCAAATAAAAAATATGGAATTTATAGAAGAACAAATGTGTTTGATTCATAACTCACTAATGTCTATGCACCACTTTGACTATCCAATGACTAGTCATAACATGTACATGACCCTACCAACATGGGGTCATACCTATATGGTTCATACTCCATCTTATTCCACATTAAATGTGTATATTATTCTATCATAATCATACCTGATTACCAATATCATAAATGAATTTAAACACTTAGTTAGGTAATGTGAATTTTTTTCTTGGTAACCACGAAAATTCCAATAATAATGTGGGTCATTCCCTTAAATGGAGAATGGTATACTACCAAACATACTACATGCCTTATACCATTCACCAGGAAAATCAATAATGATTCAAACTTCAAATGTGTGTCTCTCAACTCGAGTGATGTTTATTTCATCACGAGGATCATATTCCTATAACTAACTCCTATATCGACTATGTCACTACAACTGATCCATGTATAGTTTCTACTCTACCACTGAGGATTGGGTTTCATTGCATAATATCCCTAAATCAATTAGTCCCATAATAATTTCATCAAAACCAGCAGTCCATATCCCCCACAGAAATTCTCACTGATTCATATTTATAAAATGTCTTGAACAACCAACATTTGATACTTCATTCTCATCCAAAAGTAACAGGTGTACTATCGCATATGACTGAATCAATTAACCTAACTCATAATCACATGATTTTTATCTCATAAAAACTAGGATCACATCCATTAACCCATTAACAATGTTTTCACCCACGTAATCCTTATAAAAAAAGAGGCACCCCGGTTTTATTTTCCATCAACATAACTTCAGTCCCATATTGAGGAAAAATCCATGATTACCCACAACCAAGGCATCATTACAAAAGAAAATATATCCACCCATTCAATAATCATGTCCCCAAAATTCCTATTAAATATACATGGTATGGTATCCTATGGATACGGTCCTCAAAACCAAACATAATAATCAAATAACTAGTAATGAAAGTACTCTTCCACTTTAAAACCTACAGAATATCATTTTCCTATTTAGATTTCCTAGTCATGATCAATGTATCACTATGATGGGGGAGGTTAATAGATGATATATTTTTATTTTACATTTACTTTATTAAAGAAATACCTTGGACACTTGATGATGAATTATCAATTTTTTTAAAAAAACCACTTCCATAGGAACATAAGGATTTACAATGTTCACTACTCAAAAGTGAAACTAAATCATTCGTATGGTTGGGAAACAATCAAAAACCACACAATAAAAAAACAAATTCATTTTCTATGGATAAAAACGTAGGATATTGTATTACACTTTTGTATAATTATGTAGAATACAATAGTTCATGTGGTTAAAGTTTCAAAAAATGTTGTCATACATTTTTTATAAAAAGATAAAAAAAAATTACTAGTTTCATCAAAACATGTTATTAAGATTCTTTATCAGCATTAAAAATATAATCTTCAAAATACATTCACCACTTTCCTACACAGAATAAGATAATAACTTCTCTATACTTCATATGGATACTCAGTCTGATTTCCCAGTACAATTTTTTAGTCTTATTGCTCAATCTAGAAATATAAATCTACTAGAATACTATATCAAAAAATCTGAACAGCTTCTCCCTCAGTTCGAAAATCCTAGTCTGATTTCTCGGTCCGATTATAGAAACCATTAAATACAATATTCTTTCATCTTCTTCATCAGTAAAATAATATTCCTTAGGAAGGATCAAATCCGAAAATCTTTCTCTCTTATAATATTCAGAACTTTAAAATTCTCTCTCTTCAACCATGAAAAGTACTTTTTTCAGAATGTAAAATGTACTTTTTATTTTTTTTAGGTGAGCTAAATCTGTTTTAGACAGAAATCTAAAATGTTTTCCCACTTAAATAAATTTTTTTATCCTCAAATTTCATTCCAATTTTGAATACATGTCTAACTTCATTAGTGCAAATAAACTATTCTTGATTCATCTAAAACATTCTTAAATATTCTCATATGATAATCACTTTTCATAATTTCGAACCATTATCTATTCCAATTCGAATTATCATTATGATTTCTTTATAACGATGAACAAATTTGTATAATATAATAATATTCAATACGTTTCATTGTACCAACTGATGATATCAAAATAGATTACATCTCATTATGATGCTTGATCCAATTCAAAACAAACACCTAATTATGATTCTATATTCCAATTATACATTGAAAATATATTCAATAATTCTACTGATAACATCGTTGAAATATCTAAATATATCAAATCTTATCATTAGTAGTTTAAAATTAGCATCATGTATTCTTCAAACAAAATCTTCCTTTAAACTCTCAAAACAACCTTCTAAATTCTCCCTTGAATTTTGATTAATAATCCTAAAAAAAAATTCTTCTTTTCTTCAGACTGATGATCTTGCATTAGATGAAGTTAAATGTCCAAAAACATTTATCGGTGTCTTCTTGCTTCTGACAAATAAAAACCTATCGTCATATAATGGATATGTGACGCCACCAGTCTAGTAGTACACAACACTTCTAGTTTGGTGTCTCTTGATCCGTTTGATGAAATCAATCTAAAATTATACTACTTTTCACTTGACCTCATTGAATGAAAACATAGTTGATTTATTATATCTTTTTTACCCCAATTTTCAACCAATTAAACTTGATGAAAATTCTTGACTACATTATTGATTAATCTATGATACGTTTTTTTATATCTTAAATAACTGAAATAATTTATTTGTCTAAACAAATTCAACATTTTTATTAGTCCCAAAATATCCTAATTAAATAATTCTTCGTCCAATTCTCTTTTACAACCATTAATTTACCTAAGGATCAGGTGAGAGGTCACTCTGATAATTAGTGACTCACTGCATCAAATGAACCAATAACAGAAAAAAATTCATTCCTTATAAACATCCTTCTATGAATATTTTTATCCTGTGTCTTATTAGTTTGACTGAATTTTATAATATTCATCTTATTATGTTATAAAAAAACATCATTAACCTTAATAAAATATGTGTTTGGTGATCTCACATTGATTAAATGATACCAGAAATCATTTTCTTCAAAACCATTATCCTTTCAAAAACATCATCCTCTATCTATATTTTCTTATGATTTTGAGAATTTTTTTATATTGGCAAATAATATTTTGAAATACTTTGGGAAGGATTTATGACTTTAATTCCTTCCAGCGACATCATTCTTTCTAGCCAAACCTCAGTACAACTAACCAAACATGCTCTCCCCTTTCCATCTTATGTTTTGTAACACATGTTTCATATATTACATATGATTTATAATAACTACAAGACCAAAGAAAAATCATCATAATTTCACTGGCACCATTCAGAATCTAATCCACTTTATGATGAAAACTCAATTCCTTACCCAAGGTGAGTCTGATGAATATTTTTTCCTAGAAAAATTATTATCTGGATGATAATATTTATTATTCATTTTCAGAATGATTACCTGATTAAAAATTTTATTTTGATCACCAATTTAAATAGAGTGACGTGATTTCATTTCTTTGACCACAAAATAACATGCCTTTCATCACAAACCTCTTCAAATTTCCAATGAAAACTTCATTACAAGCTTGTCCCAACAATCTCCGCCTAGGGATTTTTTTCCACTAAGGATGAAAATTAAGTAAAATTAGTAAACTTAATAAATGAATTACTTATCAATAATTCAAAGCCTACATTAGATAACTCATTATAGAGAACAATAATAATTATGAAAAACAAATTTCTCCAAAAATAGTGAATCGTGAATCATATTCAACTTTTCTTAACACCATTCTTAAATTATTCCAGTTTCTTATTAAAAACATTTTTCCTAAAAAAACTCAAAAAATGTATTAGAATAATTCACACAATTACATGATAAGTTCACAAAATACCTAAAATTCCCTCAATATACAATATTTCGTAAAAGGCCGAGCACATATCACATGATAGATTTATAAAAAAATTCTCCCCCATGGAAACACTACCCAAATACTAGATGAGATAAGGGAAAAATACATTACTCCACCTAGATTAGAAATAGGTTAGATTCTCATGTTTAACACAAATTTGAAAAATTATTCCTTCAATAAATGTTATTTAAATATGTCAGCAACATTTTCCAATGTTGGTACATACTCCATCTTCAATCAATGATTCCCTACATTCACTTTGGTTATGTTTTATTTGATGTCAATATATTTTTAATGATCTTAATGTATCGTATTCCCTTTAAAAATCATAAAACATTGACTATTACACCCAATGATAGAGGGTAAAATAAATTCAAAAAGTAGTTCTTCCAACAAACTCATTATCCACATATGTTTGGTACCATCTCGATTGGATGCAACATACTCAACTTCACAACTTATAAGTGTTACTGAATTTTATTTATTTTTATACCAACTAACACAACTTTTCCCCACAAACAAATCTACAACAGATTTATATTTTCTATCTTCAAAATTTCCTACCCAATCAATATCGGAATTCCCAAACAATGAAATTATTATCAAGATATCATACCTAATTATTATTTTTGTGTATTTGACATATCGAAGAGTTTTTTTTCCATCCAATATATTTTATTATATTAGTGAACTATAAAAACCAATATATAAGGTAAAAAAAATGTAGAGTCTTTATGTATTAAAATGAAAAAAATAGCGACTCATATTCTAAGAATCTTTATAGTTGACTTCCTCACCATATCCATTATTAGTGAAATTGTTTCCAACTAAAATTGGTGAGAATACATGTTCTAAATTTTCAATGACAAACTTCTTAGAAAGGCCTATAGAATACTTTTCTTGAGAACGAACATTTGGTTTATTATTTTGCGAGATTTGTAACCTATGAATACTTTTCATTTCTCCTAGAATGAAAATTATAAAAAAAATTCTCACCTATTAAGAAAATCTCTAACAATTTATTTCGTCATTTCCAAAAATAATATAATTTCATTAAGATAATCAATTAACTTGAGGGTAAAATCCTTAAATTTTTTATATATAGATCACTATCAACTATTAATTTCTTAGAAACTAATTTTTCATATGTAGTTATCCAATTTGGAATAACCATACCTATGTTCTTTTTTTAGACCATACAATGATTTATTAAACGTTAAAACATAACATCCATCCTTCCAAAAAAAGTCCCATGTCTATTAAATATAAAATTCCTTGTAAAATTCATCATTCCAAAATAATAATTTCACATCCATCTAGAAAATTTTGAGACTTAATTCGGTTGAAATAGAGAGAAAGATTTTGATAGTTTCTAAGCATTCAAACAGAGAAAAATCACCATTAATGGAATGAAATCAATATATGAGAATCCCTTTCACACTATTTTTACATTGTTTCTTATCACTTCACCACCTTTATTCCTATTATACTAGAAAACACTTTTTAAAAATACAATTTTTTATTTGGAATAGGCATGAGATGTGAAAGTACCATTCATCTCAAGTTGACCCAACATGTCATTCATAGCCAAAACATATTCTATATGAACATATTATATATTCACGTCTTTTGGTTATTCTATTCAATACAAGGATGTATGTGTAATATCTTTTTATTTTATTATTTTTACAACCATTTGATGATGATCACAATTTATGTTTTTATATTACAATTACTTCCTTAAACTCAGATGACATTTTTGAGATTCTTCCTCACCAAAAGAATGAACCGAATATGATTTCTCATCATGAGTAGGATTAAAATTGTTTGCACCCTTTTTTGAATTGTTAACATGAAATCATTCATCATGTTCATCTTCATTACTAGCACGAGTTTTCATAGATTATTTCCAAGGATATTAAAAAAACATTCACATCAACAAAGTGGAATATTCTTTATATTTATTTTTTGAAACATATATATCATCATCATTACAAGTCATATCAATTATAAATTAAAAATTCATCATTATTCCCAAACATAACATATATTCTACCATTCTACTTTATAAAGCATGGAATCCTAAATAATTATACATGTTTCATTCTAGTGTTTTTCATAAATCATTTCTTACAAATTCATGTCTATGATTGGCAATTTGAAATATTTTTTTTAATATAAACATATGTGTTTATGTAATTCATCAAAAATTAATTAGAGAGTTGATGTTTAGGTAACATAGTTCACCCCATTTCAAAAAAATTCTATTTTGTTCTTTTAGTAACACAGGTTTGTTGAGGACTGTTTCATGTAATAAATTCATAATTAATTTTCTGATTCTCTTGATAACACTCAAACTATTCATTCCTATATTAACCACCATTTTATGTTCTCATCTTTTTCATTGAATACAAAAAATCATTCTTAGCTTTCATCCTATAACACATGAAATTTTTCAGGGAATCCCCATTATATTTCATATATTTATTATATGTAATGTGAGTAATATAATTAATGAATGTGATGAAGCACTTGTCTCACTAAGTTTATTGAATTTTCATTGGCCCACATATATCAGGCTGAATATGTTATAGGGGTCATTTTGAAAAAAAATCAACTTTATTATCTATAGAGATTTTAATCATTATTTTATGAAAATTTTTAGAACACAAATATATTTCCCTTGACATATTAAGAATACCACAAAAAATTGATCACATTTATAAATTGATCATGTCTCTTTGACACATTTTTTATAACCTTTTATTACATAAGATATTCTCCTCTATAAATCCCAAGTGTCATGTGTTTGAAACATCACCAATTTGAAATAATTTTTCTTTTTTACATTGGAATCCGGTAACTATTTTTCCATATTACTATATTTTCAAAACTCACATATTTTCTAAAAATAACATTGTCTCCCTCTTCAGAATGATGTAAAAAAATTTAATATTGTGTTTCATCCCATCAAAAAATAAATCATTCTTATATTTTATTATTTTTCCCCTATGATGATTGATTAACACATTTTAATCTATTATATTCATCATTTACAACAGCCACATTTCCTTCTATGATGTATTTAATATTATTCAAAAAACATTATTTATCATATAAAATGAGAAAAAATCCACTAGCTAAGATCCAATATCATTCTCATTTTGTATCTTTTAGATCATTTTCAAACGGAAATTATTTTCATTCCCTTTATCTTCCTTTACATATGCCTTCTAAAAATTGTCAAGAATCTCTTGTTTTGAAGGTAACAAAATAAGAAAAAAATTTTAAAATGTTGAGGTGTTTCACATCATTCAAATATTTTTTCCAGATGATGGATCATATTTGAAACATTCTTACTAACCTTTTAAAATATATTCAAAACATATTTTTTAGGATGGTTTCATTGAAAGTTGTTTTGTCCCCTAAAAATTTTCTTTTTGTAATTTTTGTAATAGTTGGAATTTTATTGATTAAAACACCACGCATTTTACATATTCCAAAATATACCAAAATTCTAGTAGTATCCATAGAATTTATATATTTTTTGTAAATTCCATACTCTGTGGAGATCTTGGAATGTTTCCCATAAGCATTCTTCTTTTTCTCAACAGATCATTCCAGACCACCAATATTTCAATTCCAAATTATATCATTATTATTCATTTTAGTTTTATTTTTATCCATATATAAATGATAAGGTTTATGATATTTTTATGTCTCATAATGATCAGAAAGAAATTTCATATCTACTTTTTTGGTCTTGAACACTTAAATTAAATTCCCTTCTTTCTTCAGCTTAGAAAAAATTCCACCTATCTTATATTCTGTTGAAGGAAAATTTTGATCCTTATCAGGTATAACCTTTCAATAACATTAACCATCGTAATATATAGAGTTTTTTAATTTTGTAACCTTCTTATAAACTTTATTTTTTGGGAATGTTCAAAATATTATTTTTTTTTCAATCAACATTATTTCATGATATCTATTCCATTTGTTTTATTTCTCAATAGATTTCTTAAAAAATTAATATATTACAACTATTTAATTATCTTAATAGAATAAAATTATTCATTTTTTGTTCAAGAATATTATTTCTTCAAGTTTTTTATTTCTTTATCTTAAATCCCAATGTTCCGTATGAATATATTTCAATTATTCATTCATATAAAATTTTAATCGTGTTTATTATTAATCAGAACTACGACTTCTAAAATCAACATTGCTATCCATTGTAACAAAATTATTCCCTCTAGAAATATTTTCATACCTTTCATATTTGAATTCACTATCTTATTATTTAAAAAATATAGAGAAAAAATTATCATTTTCAATTTAAATAAATTTTTTATCTTTCCCTTTGGAATAAGATTTATCCTTATAAGCTTGTTTATTCCATGATCAAATCTTCCTTCAATCACCATTACCCATATTTTCATAATTATTTCCTTTCCGTATATTCAATGTATAGTTCAAAATATCTCCACATTAAAATAATGTTTTGTGATGATTCACTTTATATTTTCATTTAACTCTTTTCACATTTTTTTGAAAATAAGGATAAAATTACATCATGATTTTTACATACCGAATTTTAAAAAATATAATCTCCAACTTCTTCTTCTTCAAAAATCATATTAATCTTTTCCTTTTTTATATCCTTGAAAGAAAATTTTCTATGAAATATCGTTCTTCTTTTCATAACACCCCCCTCTAAATTCAGTAATTAATGAGAGTAATATGATAATCTTATAGAGATAATGCTTCCAGATATAAATTTTTTAATGAGGATATGTTTTCATCATACATTTTAGGAAGAATTCTCAACATATCTTCCTCAATAATAGAGTCTTCTATCATCTGACCAAAACATGTAATAGTGATGATAATAAAATACACCCAGGTAAATAAGTAACCAAAATATTCCTACTCACCCATGTTATGATCTTCATAGATCATCACTAATATTTATAACTTTTCATGATTCATGTTTTAATTTACTTCATATATTTACTTTAGCTTATCCCATATACCTTTACTAGTTCCAACACCCTTCAATATGAGAAACTCACTTTCAAAATGGTATGATATTAAACAATCCTTGTCTCTTCTATAATTATCAAGATTTATATTAACAACCAATGTAATAGGAAAATTTTCATGAATATGAGGAAATACATCTACTATAGCTTCAAGAACATAATACCAAATAGATAAAAAAAATGAAATGATTATATCATTATTGATATGAATGTTCTTACCATCATTGACCGAAATCCTCTTACTTTTCAAAAAAATTATATTATTCATCACAATTTCTCCTAAAAAAATTCAGTAAAGATTAAACAAGGGGAACCTTGGCTCTAATACCAATTGATGATTCCCCGTTAAGATAAATGTATCACTAAGAGAGGGAGGTGATGAATCAATGATATCATTTTTTTTCCCATTCTTTTGAAAAACATTCACCTCCAATTAAGGAATTACCACTTGGATGAAAACAAACCAATCACATATCCACAAGAACACAAGTAAGTATAGCATTCACTACTTAATAATATTATATATATCCTTGGTGTGGTTTAAAAATAATCCAATCCTACATAATTTACTAGAATAAAATCCTTCTACATGGATACAACACGTATGATATTCCCTTACACTTTTGTAGCACTATGTTCAATATAAATATTCATGTACTTCATCTATCAAAATATTATGTAAAACAATTTGTGTAAAAAACTATGAAACATTCCCAAATTTCTTCAATAAAATGTTTTTATTCATACAAGTGAAATTTCATAAATATAATAATAAAATAATAATAAATTTCTTACCTAGTATTCGGTAAGTACATCTTTGTACTTTGTAAAAATACTGAGTCTGATTCTCTCGTTTGATTCGTTAGTCTAATTACTCCGTCCAGAAATATAACTCATCTAGAATACCATCGATTTAATTCTAAACTTCTCCAACCTCAGTCTAGAAATACTATTATAATTGATCATTCTAATTATAGAAACAAATGAATGTTATATTCCTTATTATTATTACTTTTCTTCAATCTGGAAAACTTCCTCAGGAAAGATCAAAATGAAACTCCATCTCTATAAAAATATTTAGAATTTTCACCTTATCTCTCTTCACACATGAACCATATATATTCCAGGAAGTACAGTGGACATCCTACTATATATAGGTCATCCAAATTTGGTTTAGATAGGATTTTTAAAATTACTCCTACATAAATAAAATTTCCTTATTTTTAAATTTCATTCCAAGATAGAATTCTTATTTTACTTCTTATGTTCTTCTTAAATCTTCTTGATTTTTCTCAAACCTTCTCCAATCATTAAATGTCACGAACCAGGCCGGGACGCCATCCGACCTGGCGCCCGACCCGGTCCGCGGCAAGGCCCGAAGGGCGTTCCTGATCCCCACGGGCTGGCACAAGTGCCCGGGTACCAAGAGTAGCAAGTGGGAATGATTTTACCTGAAATAAAAGATAGAAAAACAACTAACCAGATAAATAACTGAAACTAGAAATAGAAAACCAAACACGCCCTTAAACTACGAACTGGTTTAAAGTCTACAACTCCAACCAAAAACCCAAAATGAACAACAACAGAAATAGAGAACTAAGCTCCAATACCGACCTCATGCGACGCGAGAAGTTGCATCCCCATGCTACTAACACCAACCTGCACACGAAGACCAACAGCAACCAGAGCCATCATCGCTGAGCACGACGCACAACCTGGAATACACAAGAGACAAGAATCTACATACACCCAAGGGTGTATGTATGGTGTGATCTAAAGCCCAGTAGGACGTCACCCAATAAAAAGGTTTCATGCCACAACATTAAGAGGACAATTTAATGTGCTTATTTAATTTATACTTTCGAAATTATTTTAAAGAAAACATTTACAAACCAAATGCTAAAGGAAAACACTAAAAATGACTCATTTCACAAACACGATTCTAAAGAGGAAGAGAAAGGTTCATTATGGGCACACACACACACACTCCCACACACACACACACACATACTCACACACACACACATACACACACACACACACACACACACACCCAAGTGGTCCGTCGTATGCCGACGGAAGGCACCACGCCCTCGACGGTAGAGCACTATGGGTAAAACCCCTAAGGATCATCTAGCTCGAGTGGGACCCTAGAAACCTCGTGTCTCGGTGAAACGTGGCTTAGAAGGCCATGACCCTCAGAAAACGTGGCTTAGAAGGCCATGACCCTCATAACACGTGGCATAGAAGGCCATGACCCTCAGATATCATGTTTAGTTAGTGTTGCAATTGTCAAACCAGCTAAGTGAGACAGGGATGATACCCATCCGTCTCATTAGCGCACTAGTTCTTGTCCTCCCACCTAGATACCCGGGGTTTTCCCTTGTGCTCAATCAAGTTTCACATTCACATGGTATATTTTTTTTCCCATATCACAGACCCAACCATACATTACACACAAGTCACTATTTTCACACCCAAAAAACATTTCAAAAACTCACGCACGCCAAAAATACCTTTCCAAAAATATATTTGTCGTTACCTAATCATTTTGCAAAAACCCCATTTAAAAAAAACACTCAAACAAGAACATAAACAATTTTCACAACTTAGGAAGCATTATTTTAATAACACAACAAGGGCCAACACAAATAAACACACCCAATTACAAAGAAGGGAGTCGTTCAAACCACTTGCTTAATAAATTGTCCTTAAAACTAGTTTCACCCAACTGCACAATTTTCTGAACCATATGCACCTCTTAAAATGATTCGCTACACATTAAAAACCCACATTTAGACATACACAACTCAATTACCCATAAAAACTAAGTTCGCACCAACCATACATCACCTACAACCCAACTTGAAAACATTGCACAAAAACAACAAATATTTTTACGTGCAAATACCATTTTAAAAATCAATTACGCACTCAAATATTCTAAAACCACATTTTCACCATATAAACAATTGAATAAACACTTTTTGGACTTACCCCAACAAGTTCAAAATGAAGAAAACATGATCATTTCTAAAGAATGTGAAATTTTCATGATGCATGCATGTCAAACAATTTTTAAAATGCATTTTGCACATCTTTTAAAGAACAAGAAATCATTTATATGACAACACACATATAAACAACAAGAGCCTACTATTTCGGAAATCCAATCTCCTAAGACGAGCATGCCAGAAAATTATAAACAAGGATCACATTATGCAATTAAATCATAGAACAAATTAAATTAATTAAACAACAAAACTAAATTATCTAAAAGATGTAAAGACATGGAACCACCTACCTCAAATAGGAACGGAAAAGTGACACAGCGCAAGATTCCAGTTGCGCAATTATTGCACCGTATCGAGCTGTCAAACAGGTCCTAAAACAGCAGGCCCTTAAACAGGTTCAAAGATAATGTTAACATAATAATAATAATAATAATAATAATAACAATAAAAATAATAATAATAACGTAAAAATAATAATAATAATGATATTAATATCAATAACATAATGATAATAGCATCATAATAAATCTCAATAATTACATAATAATAATAATGATAACATAATAATGATAGCATCCAAATAATAATAGCATAACATAATAGTATTAACATGATAATAACAATAATAATAACATTAATATATTAATAATAACATAATCATAATGTAATAATAATAAAAAATTATAATGATAATAATAGTATTATTAACATAATAATAATAAAATCAAAAGAAAATTGTTAATGTCTCATTAGATAAAATAATAAAAATGAAATAGATAAATAAATAAATAAAACGGAACAAACCTTCCAACTGGGGTTCTCGAGACTAGGGGGTATGGGGTTCGCCGGAGGGCAGCGGTGCACCGGTTGAGATTCTGGCAGATGGCTGGAAAAAGGGGAGCGGCGCATAGAGAGGTCGCGGCTGGAGTAGGGAGGCGGCGTGGGCACGCGACGGCTACGACGGGTGCGATAGGGACCCGGCGGTGGGCGGCTGGCCAAGAGGCGGTCATGACGGGGAGCCGACAGCGGGGGGAACAGGCCGGGAGATGGAGGAGGGTGATGGGCGCGACAGGCCTGGGAAAAGAGATGCAGTTCTAGGGTTAGGGGAGATGTGCGGCGGAAGAGACGGTGCGGGGAGGCGGGATGGGGTGCCGGCGGCGGGGCGAGCAGGCCGGGAGGAGGAGGGCGATGGGAGTGGAGGGGAGGGAGCGTGACGGCTTGGGTTAGAGGGGAGGGGGGTGAGCCGCGCGGGACAAATGAGGGGGAGAAGATGTGAGGGAGAGAAAAGAAGGGAGAGAGAAAATAAGATAAAGAATAATAATAAGGAAAAGATAAAATGAGAAAAAAAATTACAAAATACAAAAATAAATAAATGAAATAAGTGAAATAATAATAATAAAAATTTTAATATCACCATATAATCTTAACTATAACATTTATTAATCTCAAACATTATTTTTATCATTATCATTAAAAAAATTATTAAAGTTTATTAAACTTTTTATTTCCATTTTATTTAAATCTCATTATTCATTATTATTTCATTATCCGGTTATGTTTTTAACTCATTTTGAAAGTCGGGCAGACATTGCGGTCTCAGAACCGTGCCCTGCCCGTGCATCCGGTGACGCTAAACCTGAAGCAGCCATAATAATAATAATAATAATAATAATAATAATAATAATAATATTAATAAAATAATAAAACAAATTGTAAACTATAGAATAATCTACTTAATAAAATGCTGATAATAAAAACGATACTCACTTAAATTATTATTCAAGATAATGATAATAATATTTTAAAGTGACATTAATAAAATTATTATTATTAAAACCATTCTTAATTCATCTCATTTCGTTAATTGAACATCAGGAAGGCATGTAGTGACCAGGCATAGTTCTGTGACGACCCAAGCGAGGCCGCACGACTTCGACCGCAGTGCACTGGACGTAGTCGAGGCCAAAACACACAGTTTAAGATAAGAATTCAAAATTTTAACTCGGTCTTCAACCCTAACCACCCGAGGCTCAAGAAAAATTGATAAAATAAATAATGTAAAAGGTGCGAGTGTGACAATTCTCCCCACCATAAAGCTTTCTGTCCCCGGAAAGCCACAACTAAGGCTGAGAGTCATAGTAAGAACGACACCTCTTCATGGTTCAAAGGGTATTCCCACAAACATCAAGAAAAAGGAGGCAAAAGTATCGTGCTTAGAGAAAGTGACTCAAAAGACAACCTCGAGAATGCATAAAAAGACTTTATGATGAGTGTCGCCAACCCCAAAGAGCTAAAACACCTCCAGTTAACTAACCGATCAAGGAAGGGAAACCCTCACACCCACTGAATCGAACTTCACAAGCCAAAACATCCCATGCACCATTGAATGAAAAACCACGTCCACAGATCACTCTATTCACTTATTACCAAGATGTATTTAGAAACAGAAGAAAAAGATCAACATGGGAGGCCCGAGGGTCTCCCCACCATTAATAACTTACTTGCACTCGAAACAAGACTAGAAAGCCAACACAGGGAGGTTCGAGTGGACCCCCCACCATTAAAGAAAAAAAACCAGGACTGGTTCATTTTAGAGACATTCCTACGAGACCCAATTTGGGTCTCCCCACCATTAATAACCTACCAATGCCCAAGGCGAGACCATAAAACCAACATACGGTGGTCCAGGAGGACTCCCCACCATTAGAACTAAAGGAATGTATAGAACTTTGAAAACTTCTCAACGGTGACCAAACACCCCACCACAAGGGGCGGGGAGGGAGGGCCCCGACCACCAGGCATCAAAACCACGGCTGGCCACAAACCAACATTTCAAAATTTCATGGATGAACACCATTCAAGTTTGAGACTAAGTTACCCAACAGACTCTCATAAGGACCACTAAAGTGATTTCATCCAGTGGAACGCAACCCCCAAAACATTAAGGCAATGAGACGAACACACCTCCACATGGTCACGAAAACCTTATGCAACCAGACGGTTCGTTCGGAGCAAAACAACCATAGAAAACATTTTAAGCTACTTTCACTTTCAACACCAATGACAGAAATAAAGTCCGGTCTCATACACTCTCGGGGTTCCTGACCACGTGCCAGCTTCGCTCCGAGGCCTATGGCTGGAGCCCTGATGTTTGAAGCATCTCCTGCCTCGCAGTTAGGTATTGAAGACTCCCGAGCAGAGATTTTCCTTCCGGTGTCACACGCAATCATACTGCACCCGAGGAAATACCAACAGACACAACACACCATGATTTCTAATTACTCTCACACAGAACATTCACCAGAACGAGAGCTTAGATGGTACACGCGCATCACCCATTGTTACACTGAATGAGAACATGGCACCACAAATCGTCGCCAAGAACGATCATTGTTGTCGAGAGAAACATAGCGCTGAGAATGAATTTAAACCGCATCTTGAACAACGCGTGATTCCTGCAAACGACCATAGTAGACTCATACAACTGGATCTGCCAAACTAGTAGCCTATCACGAACCTTTCCTTAAATGAAACAAACCAAAGACTAGAGGTCATTTTGAACGATAGACCGCACCAACAACTTAGGGTTGCTTCCAAACCACCGTTGACTATCAAAGGGACCTCATGCAGCAAGACGTCACCGAACATGACCCTTGCGGCTGATGTAAACACTACAACCATTCAAGACATCGATAAGCAATGATAGCTCTCAATCTCATTCACCCTTCCCCACTAGAATTTCTTTCACCGCTTCTAGGGGAACCTTTATACACAACGATGTCAACTTCATACCCGACGAGTCAGACAACTCAAAGAGACCAAACTCTGTTCAACTCCCCTCGCATCTGTCATCCCGCTGTGAGAGGTCTTAGTTGTAGAAAAGAGAGGTGGGTTCAATCATATAATTCAAAAAGAGAGTAATCTGATTAACTGGAGGGCCGGCCAATGGCGGATTTCCCGTGGCCATATTTCAATTTCATTTTAACATTTTATGGGGGGCATACACTAGTCAAGAAAGAAAACCATGGACCCAAATCAAACTGGTCCAACGGTCAAGACATATCAGACAAGCAAACACCAAACATGCAGGGGAAACCACTGCAAGGTCTCGTCGATGTACTCTTCAAAAGAATTTACTAACTACACACTTGCATACCAACTTACAAATAAGAACTCAAACTCGGGACACAAACCATTCAGAAAGAATACTCAGCTCAAACGCCACACATCCAACATCTCAAAAACACAAGGACACGCCACAGAAAAACCGTTTACTAAAACACCAAATTTTTCCTTTTTCATTTAACAAAACAATTTGAAAATAAGAAAACCCGGTGGATTGCACCAACACCAATGGTGTCCCATGAGCCTCGCACATGCATGTTCTCGTGCCGCACTGGCACCCACCTCATATCCATCCAAGAACTCATCCGCTCGTGCCATTAACCATTTCCATTTTTTTTCAAAACCAAAACATTCAACCCACACCTTTCAAACATCATACATCATTTTAATTTTAAAGCGTTTCATTTGAAAACATTTTCCATGACCAAAAAATTTTTACTTAAAAACCAAATTCCCAAGAATCCAAAACAAGGAGACGAGAAATGACGCAATAGAAACTTGTGTCAGCGGGTGACTGGAACGTATGGTTGGCGGCCATACGCCAGTCACGCCACCGCCACGGAGGGTATTATAGGTCAGCGTCCCCGGCTCCACATGGCTTCCCAGACCCTGCGAGCTCACTAGGACCGCTGACCTTACCCCTTTTCAATTCCCTTAGACGAGATTATAAGCAAGGAATAAAAACTCCGACAAACCACAACCCACTTTGGTAACTTGAGTCCCGCCACGAGGTGTGCTGGCCAGGCACCTTACTCGTAGCTAGGACGTCCAGTCCCGACAACTTTAACTCAAGTCTACCGTGACTCTATCCCAAAAGATCATGACTCAAGAGAGCAAACCTTGCCCTCTGATACCATTTTGTCACGAACCAGGACGGGTCGCCATCCGACCCGGCGCCCGACCCGGTCCGCGGCAAGGCCCGAAGGGGGTTCCGGATCCCCACGGGCTGGCACAAGTGCCCGGGTACCAAGAGTAGCAAGTGGGAACGATTTTACATGAAATAAAAGACAGAAAAACAACTAACCAGATAAATAACTGAAACTAGAAAAAAAAACATTCCCTTAAACTACGAACAGGTTTAAAGTCTACAACTCCAACCAAATACCCAAAATGAAAAACAACAGAAATAGAGAACTAAGCTCCAATACTGACCTCATGCGATGCGAGAAGATGCATCCCCAAGCTACTAATACCAAACTGCACACGAAGACCAATAGCAACCAGAGCCACCATCGCTGAGCACGACGCACAACCTGGAATACCCAAGAGACAAGAATCTACATACACCCAAGGGTGTATGTAGGGTGTGAGCTAAAGCCCAGTAGGACGTCACCCAATAAAAAGGTTCCATGCCACAACATTATGAGGACAATTTAATGTTCTTATTTAATTTATACATTCGAAATTATTTTAAAGAAAACATTTACAAACCAAATGCTAAAGGAAAACACTAAAAATGACTCATTTCACAAACACGATTCTAAAGAGGAAGAGAAAGGTTCATTATGGGCACACACACACACACACCCACACACACAAACACATACTCACACACACACACATACACGCACACACACACACACACACCCAAGTGGTCCGCCGTATGCCAACAGAAGGCACCACGCCATCGACGATAGAGCACTATGGGTAAAACCCCTAAAGATTATCTAGCTCGAGTGGGACCCTAGAAACCTCGTGTCTCTGTGAAACGTTGCATAGAAGGCCACGACCCTCAGAAAACGTGGCTTAGAAGGCCACGACCCTCAGAACATGTGGCTTAGAAGGCCACGACCCTCAGATATCATGTTTAGTTAGTGTTGCAATCGTCAAACCAGCTAAGTGAGACAGGGACAATACCCATCCGGCTCATTAGCGCACTAGTTCTAGTCCTCGCACCTTGATACCCGGGGTTTTCCCTTATGCTCAATCAAGTTTCACATTCACATGGTATATTGTTTTTCCCATATCACAGACCCAACTAGACATTACACACAAGTCACTATTTTCACACCCAAACAACATTTCAAAAACTCACGCACGCCAAAAATACCTTTCCAAAAATATATTTGTCGTTACCTAATCGTTTCGCAAAAACCCCATTTAAAAAAACACTCAAACAAGAACATAAACAATTTTCACAACTTAGGAAGCATTATTTTAATAACACAACAAGGGCCAACACAAATAAACACACCCAATTACAAAGAAGGGAGTCGTTCAAACAACTTGCTTAATAAAATGTCCTTAAAACTAGTTTCACCCAACTACACAATTGTCTGAACCATCTTCACCTCTTAAAATGATTCACTACACATTAAAAACCCACATTTAGACATACAAAACACAATTACCCATAAAAACTAAGTTCGCACAAACCAAACATCACCTAGAACCCAACTTGAAAACATTGCACCAAAAAACACATATTATTACATGCAAAGACCATTTTAAAAATCAATTCTGCACTCAAATATTCTAAAACCACATTTTCACCATATAAACAATTGAATAAACAATTTTTGGACTTACCCCAACAAGTTCAAAATGAAGAAAACTTGATCATTTCTAAAGAAAGTGAAATTTTCATGATGCATGCATGTCAAACAATTTTTAAAATGCATTTTGCACAGCTTTTAAAGAACAACCAATCATTTATATGACATCACACATATAAACAAGAAGAGACTACTATTTCGGAAATCCAATCTCCTCAGACGAGCATGCCAGAACATTATAAACATGGATCACATTATGCAATTAAATCATAGAACAAATTAAATTAATTAAACAACCAAACTAAATTATCTAAAAGATGTAAAGACATGGAACCACCTACCTCAAATAGGAACGGAAAAGTGACACGATGAAAGATTCCAGTTGTGCAACGATCGCACCGTATCGATCTGTCAAACAGGTCCTAAAATAGCAGGCCCTTAAACAGGTTTAAAGATAATGTTAACATAATAATAATATTAATAATAATAATAATAATAATAATAATAACGTAATAATAATAATAATAATGATAGTAATATCAATAACATAATGATAATAACATCATAATAAATCTCAATAATAACATAATTATAATAATTATAACATAATAATGATAATATCCAAATAATAATTGCATAACATAATAGTATTAACATGATAATAACAATAATAACAACATTAATATATTAATAATAACATAATCATAATGTAATAATAATAAAAAATTATAATGATAATAATAGTATTATTATCATAATAATAATAAAATCAAAAGAAAACTGTTAATGTATCATTAGATAAAATAATAAAAATGAAATAGAAAAATAAATAAAAAAACGGAACAAACCTGCCAACTGGGGTTCGCCAGACTAGGGGGTATGGGGTTCGCCGGAGGGCAGTGGTGCACCGGTTGAGATTCCGGTGGATGGCTGGAAAAAGGGGAGTGGTGCATAGAGAGGTCGCAGCTGGAGTAGGGAGGTGGCGTGGGCACGCGACGGCTGCGACGGATGCGATAGGGACCCGGCGGTGGGCGGCTGGCCAAGAGGCGGTCGTGACGGGGAGCCGACGGCAGGGTGAACATGCCGGGAGATGGAGGAGGGTGATGGGCGCGACAGGCCTGGGAAAAGAGATGAAGTGCTAGGGTTAGGGGAGATGTGCGACAGATGAGAGGGTGCAGGGCAGCAGGATGGGGTGTCGGCAGCGGGGCGAGTAGGCCGGGAGGAGGAGGGCGATGGGAGTGGAGGGGAGGGAGCGTGACGGCCAGGGTTAGAGGGGAGGGGGTGAGCTGCGCGGGACAACCGAGGGGGAGAGGAAGTGAGGGAGAGAAAAGAAGGGAGAGATAAAATAAGATAAAAAAATAATAATAAGGAAAAGATAAAAAGAGAAAAAAAAATACAAAATACAAAAATAAATAAATGAAATAAGTGAAATAATAATAATAAAAATTGTAATAGCACTATATAATCTTAACTATAACATTTATTAATCTCAAACATTATTTTTTTCATTATCATTAAAAAAAATTATTAAAGTTTATTAAAATTTTTATTTCCATTTTATTTAAATCTCATTATTCATTATTATTTCATTATCCGGTTATGTTTTTAACTCATTTTGAAAGTCGGGCGGACAACGCGGTCTCAGAACCGTGCCCTGCCCGTGCGTCTGGTGACTCTAAACCTGAAGCATCCATAATAATAATAATAATAATAATAATAATAATATTAATAACATAATAAAACAAATTGTAAACTATACAATAATTTACTTAATAAAATGCTGATAATAAAAACGATTCTCACTTAAATTATTATTCAAGATAATGATAATAATATTTTAAAGTTAAATTAATAAAAATATTATTATTAAAACCATTCTTAATTCATCTCATTTCGTTAATTGAACATCGGAAAGGCATGTAGTTACCATGCAGAGTTGTGTGACGACCCAAGCAAGGCCGCACGACTTCGACCGCAGTGCACTGGACGTAGTCGAGGCCAAAACACACAGTTTAAGATAAGAATTCAAAATTTTAACCTGGGCTTCAACCCTAACCACCCGAGGCTCAAGAAAAATTGATAAAATAAATAATGTAGAAGGTGTGAGTGTGACATTAAATATTATCATCTTCAATCAGAATTTATGATTATACTTCGTTATGATTTTTATTTTCATTTTGATATCATTATTATGATGAATACCTATGTACAATAATAGATTCATTATTATGTTTCTTAGTAACAGTTGATGATGTGAAAATATAATACATCTCAATAAAATAATTAAAACAAAATGAAAACAAAATTATAATTATTATTCAATATAATAATTAAATGATAAACATTCATTGAAATAATTGTATCGTAAATTTATTTGAAATTAAAATGTTATAAACATTTATTGTTAGCACTTCAATACCTATTTCAAAACATCTTAACAAACATCCCAAAAAATCTACAGACAACCTATAAAAATATCCTTTAATAACATTTTTAGCTACTTGTAACAATTAATATATTATTTTTTTCCTTAAAAAGATAATCCTATATTCAATGTATTTCAACATCCAATGATTTTTATCAGTGTCAATATTCATATGTTGAATCAACCTCTGTCTTCCTCTAATCGATTTGAGTTACCTCCTATTTGGTAGTCAACACAACTTGATGACTGATGACTCTTGATCCATTTATTGAAATCTCTCAACTATTATATTCCTTATATCTTTACCCAATTGAATAAAAATATAACCATGTTATTCTATCATTCATTGGCCAAATTTTGACACATTTTTACCAGATGAAAATGGTCGACTACAATTTTGATTGATCACTGATTCATTTTTCCTCAGTCACAACAACATAAAATTTTTCATCGGTCCTAACAACTTAAACATATTCATTAGTCCCAATAAATGATAACAAAACAATTATTCCTCTTATTCCCTTTTAAAATAGTCACTCCATCTGATTATTGGTTTTAGGATTACTCTTATGACATGTGGAATACCACATCCCATGAACCGATGTCAACCGAAACTACATTCCTTACCAACAAACTTCATCCAAAATGTATATCTTGTGTGATATTTTACTAACTAAAATTCATCTTATTTTGATTAAGATGATTTAAAAAAACACCGCTACCTTCAAAAAAATATGTTTCTAGTGATCTCACACTAATTAACTAAGACTACAAAGCATTGTCTTCAAAAAACCTTCATCCATAAGCTTCATATTGTATAATAATTTACCCATGACTTTGAGAGAATTTAAGATCAAAATAGCATCATATGACTTATATTGGGGTGTATTTATAACTTCCCTTCCTTACAATTGATTATTTCATTAGAATCAAACTTCAATACGATCAAAATAACATATTCTTACCTTTCATTCATACGGCTTTCATTACAAGTTTCACAAATTAATTAGGATTCATAAAAACAATACAATAAGAAAATTATTGTAAAATATTAATCAGATAAATTTATAATTTGTTCCTCATTATGATCAAAACAACATTTCAGACCAAAGGTGAGTTTGATGAACATTTTCACTAAGAAATATATTTATCATGCAGATAGAAATTCTGAGGCATTTTTATTATGATTGAATGATTACAATTTTTAGTCTAATAACCACATTTACAAAGTGAGGTGATTTATTTTTTTGAAAACAAAAGACAATAATTATCATCACAATCATATTCAATGTTCAAAAAAAACTTCTTTCCAACTTGGCCCAAACACCTATACCATGTCCCTTTTAGCATGTAATATGCATCACTCTGATGAACATAAATAAGGTAGTAACAAGATTACATCCCATAACTAGAAGAATGACTATGCATCAATCTCAAACCTAAACCATCTTCTCATTATTGTCATTTATAAAGGAATTCATAAGAATGGGATAACCCCTTCCTCATGTTAGCCTTGTAATTGTCAACTCTATATATCAATATTACCGGCTCACTGATTTATTATGATAAATCTCAAAGAAGAAGGTCATTCCATGAAACCCATAAATCATATTTCATGTGGTCATATACAATTAGAAGCAACATTTCATTCCTATCTAAAATATTTCAATAAATCTCACATGCTGAAACACCCACTCTGGGGTTTCATTTATATATATCCATATTTAGCATAACATGAAAACTCACTCCCTACTAGGGACTTGATTCTAATGAGTCTCCTATATACATAACTACCCCTAAAAAGTATGAAATATCTAGAAGATATTCACTAGGAATCTACATACAAGAATCACAAGTGAAGGTTCACATTCTCATATGTCAACATATAAAAATATGATGGAATCTACAAACAGGTGTTTTTGTTGAGTATACCTTATCTACATGGTTTGGTTAAGTAGAAATTCATTTTATGAAAAATGGAAAAGGACTATATAGGATGTTAATGATAGTTTAAATAATAGATCAGATTTTATCAATCACAAAAAGGGTCTCATTACATTGAATCTAATGCGAGTTTCAACCTACAAGGGTCTATATGCATCTCTTACACCAAGGGACTATATATTTGTCATCATCAATCATTGTTTAGTATACCCACCTGACCTATCATTAAAAGAAACTATATGAAGGTAAATCTATGTAGATTTATATTTGATGTTACATGAGAAATGCTATATATGTTGTTACTTACAAATTAAAATAATAAACTATTTATAATAAGTTATATAAAAATCACACACATGATCATGTAAGTCATGTGAATCCTATATTCCAAATATGATGCGTGAACATCACGATCATTTCATTGGGAGATTATCTAAAAAAACATTAATGTGACTCTTTATAATTGAAAAATATCTATAATACAATTAATATGAAATCATAAATATAAAAATCTAGGTGTGTCATTCTATGTAAAAACATAAAAATTTAACACTAAAAACTATGAAAAACAATCTCATTTCTCTGGAAACCATGAATTACCATAACAATGGTGTTTGCAACAAACTGGTTGATAGTATACCACATGCCCCGTCCATCTGTATGTCACCTATGTATCGTCTCTCAAAATAGTAAGATAAAATAAAACATTGAGATTTTTTTATATAGGCATGAAATGATACGATAACACATTGTATCATTGTATGGTTTTCACTACTTGAATATTTCCTTGACACTATTCACCATGTGACCTCAAGTGTGCCTCTCCATGTGCAGGTGGCATTATCTATTACTAGAGTCATAGGTAGTACCATGGGGAACCAATACCCTCATATTAGAGTGCATATTATAGATAATATAAACCAATAATCACCTATAATAGTAAATAAATAGAGTATATTTAATGAATAAAATACAACCACCAATTGTAAAATGATCCAGATGTATAAATCCAAAAAATAATGATTTCTTAGTTGGCGGATCAAATAAAAAACTGAAAAAAGTAATGGAGGATTTACATTATCCCAGAGGGACACCTCATCCCAATATCCAATCCCATATGAGGTTTTCATTGTAATAGTATGTTCCCTATACAAAACTATGAAGTATATTTTTTTACCAAGTCATATATATAGAAATATATACATGATATTTACATTGCATTATATTGTATATATATCTACAACAATTATTTAATTCTATTTTCCATAGATTAATATTCAAATCAAGTTGTTATACCATATCCTTGGATATAATTAGATCCTCTATGTACTATGGATTTAATCATAAACAAAGTTCCTTTGGTCTAGTTAAATCCTACATACTAGGCATAGTTGGTGTTTGACCATTAGGTGCTATCGGTTTATAAGTATTGCGACTTGTTTACAAGAAGTTCACTTTTGATGGTCTATAGTAGTGAGATAAAGAAGATAAACCCACCATTTGGGACACCACATGTTTTTTTCTATCATTGGATGTGTATATATATGAAAATGTGTAATGGTCTCCGGATATGAGATCATTTCCAAAGTGCACCATTTCATCATGAATTTTAATGAAAGGAAAAACCCATGATAAATAAATCATAGCGATGCAGCTTTTGTTGGATATGTTTCTATGTGTGTGTAGATAAAATAAGGGAAATCATCTTCATATTATTAGAGAAGTGATAAAAAATGATGACCTTATGTCAATCACAGCTTCGGATGGGACTACATACTTTATGGTTAGTATTTTATTATTAAAATTCTATATAGATCACGGTCGAGTGGTAATCGGTATTGTTTCACCAACGATGATGATCTAATGTAAATATCTGGAAGAATTTTTTAAAATAACATGTTTTAGTGATTCTAGTTGTAACATCACGGTTCTGAAAGCCCCCCAGATGCTCCCCGTAATTGGATGGTCACATTGCCTCAAGAGCATTTCCCAAAACACCAGAGGCTGCCGACTAGCAGTGAGAAACTTGGGTGTGATAGTGGGGGAACTATTCCCTCATTGGCAGAGTAACATAGTGGAAGGAAATAATAGCAACAACAGAGACAATAATAATCTAAAAAAATGTGAACAACAAAACTAGATGTAAACAACAGGAACAGATATATAATGATGCATGATACCTATGTCTAGGAAAGCAGCCAAACTAGACACAATGCTAGAATAAAAACAGTACTAAACCAAAGTACAAAAGAAAAAAAATAAACATCTCCTCATCATCGCAAGCCTCATCTTGGTCCCATGCTCTCCAGTTCCACATCAAATCAAGTACTTAAAGTAGAAGTGCAGTTTCCATTATCTATACGTAAAACATTGTAATCAGTTTGGGCTCAAAGGAATGATGTAAACAGGGTGTGAGACAAAATCACAGTAGGCAACCACCCGAAGATCTGTTCCTAACAGTCAGTTAATATATATATGGAAGGTAATAAGAAAAGATGTAGTAAATAATAAATTACTCAACAATAAATTGTAAAAACCCTAGTAAATAAAGAATATGAAATTTTTGTATTTATCCCTATTTGTGAATAAAATTTTAATATTAATTTAAAGGGAACGCTATGCTCGATGGCTTACCCAATACGCAACAACGAGTTCCTTTGAAATCTTACGTTGCACTCTAATAATAAAATAATTTTATTTTAAATGGTAGTTAACACCTAGCCGTTGTATTGATGGGAATGAACAGATCTAACTACAAAATGATTATATATGTTTGTCAAATATTTTTACTTTTTACAATAAATGTTAGAAGATTAAAAATGTGAATGAATCCAATTTTAAGCATAAACATTCTAATATTCTTTAGAAGGTCGATTAACCGCATTTTGATGGAGAACCTCTTTTAAATAAACATTTTGACAATTGAATGTGTTATATTTGACAAAATTAAATTCTTCATTAGAGTCGGGACACAAAATTTACTTTGTGTAAATTTTTGGTATTTTTTCGATAAAGTTCAATTTTATAATGAATAAGTGAAAATTGTTGTTTTTTTATTCAAAATCACTTTTAATCTAATTTATTTATTTGATTAGATCATCTTTTTAATTGGTTTTAAAGTGAAATTAGAATATTTTTTTTACCATTTAATCCAATAGTGGTCATTGGAATTAATTTCACTTTAAAATTGGACTTAAACAAGTGTCAATCTGTTGATATATATTTTATAAAAACACGATATTGGTTTTGACAACAGGAATTAATTATTAAATTAATTAATACAACATATATGTTTTTAATTTTGTAAAATAGGCTTCATTTTTGAATTCATGATATCATATATATCTTAGGGTGAATTTTCAGTATTTTTCTGAAACACTTCAATTTTTGATGAATAGTGAAACCACTAAGTGGTAGTTTAAAAACTGATTTTTTGTTTAAATGAAATTTTACCACCTCTGTGTTTTGAATTTCAAAAATCCAACATACATGGTTTTCATTAGGATGTAAAATTTTTTTCAATGGGATTAAAATAATTTTTTGATGAATAGTAACTTTTTTGTTTTTATTCACGATTAGAGGCAATTAGTGTAATTTAAGTTAAAAATAATGTTTTAAAAATATGAAATGAACATGAAATATGTCCTACCATTATTTTATGAGTCATTTAAGACCCATAAAATCCATGGGCCATCTTGGGGACCCTATGGATCCACTTTGGTAGGAAAATTACGTAAATAACGTTTTATTTAAAGTTAAAATTAAAATGTCACAAACATCTGTTGTTTTACTAAACAAAATTTTACATGGGCTTATAAAAGTCATATTTTTTACTGTAAATATTCATTAGAAATATAAAATGATTTACTACATCATGATATTTTTTTTATAATTTTTATATATTAAATAAAGGATATTATTTATGACACCATGATGATGCAGCGATTACCTCATTATTTAACGATTTAAATAAAATGAAAAGATAATGTAAAATATAAGACCTACACATGTAAAAAAAACCATTTGATGTGTTGATTTCGAACTATTATCACCTTATCCTAGAAATATAAAATTTTGGGACCTTTACAATCCAAAAAGAATTTTATAATAATTTTACTCTTCAAGACTTTCCAAGAGTGCCCCTCCACTCCTCTTATAAAAGTCCCCCACCTCTACCACCTTAACCACACCTCTCAAGACTTTGGCTCAGCCATCCCATGACCATTTTGTCTCTAAAAATCCATATCTAACTCATAGAAGCCTCACATTGGGAAGAAGGCTTTCGAAGGAAGCCATTGATCTCAAATCAAAAAGAGTTACACGATTTAAAGGTAAAGTCTCCCCTAGTGTTATTTTGTTTTATTTTGCTTATACAACCCTCTGAACATTATTTATTCCTTTAATTTGTAACAACACCAGTATATTAAATATTCTTGGATGTTTTTATAAGAATTATTCGAGATAAACATACACACACATCTGTCTAATGGTTAAAGAACATATTGTTTCTGTGGATGGCGAATTACTGCCTCACGAAATGATGATTGTTCAATATTCTTTTTACACCATTAAATGTGTCCATTAGGATTTCGCTGTATTTTATATATGATATATATTTTATTTATGTTTTTTATATTCTTATTTTTAAAACATACCTTTATTCTTTGCATGTTGTGCAAATGCGATAATTTCATATGAGGAAGTGTGGACTACCGCCCCCTCAAGTGATGTGACTTGTTCATACAAACCATGGAATGTATAAAAAATGAAATTAATGAACATATGTGACCTATATAACATATATATTATACTGGAATTATAATATATATATATCTGTCTCATTTATTTTTAATTCCATTAATATGAAAAAAATGAATGTAGTGTTCATGCGTATGTACGGCCTACCATCTCCATGAACGGTGCTTTAGATTTTTTATCTCCAAATGTTATGGAATAGTATAAAATGAATATTTACTGGATGTATATTATATTTTAATCATTAAAAATATTCTGTAAGTGATTTACTTATATCTACATGGACAATCATTTTCAAACAAGTACATTTTTGACTCATGTACCAAACATCGACAAAAACATCTGATATAAACTCACATTATTAACCAATTATTATAACATTATAATATGTGATATAAACTGAATAAAAATATTTAAAGGATGACATTAAGAAATTATAAATTGACCAAAGTTTATTATTCAGGAATATGAAGAAACGAACAAGACAAGTCAGACATGAGATAAGGGATCCTACCCCTCTCATTCTTTTTAAGTACACTCTTTTATGTCATTCATTTTAAGCTCATATTTATTATGATTGGGATGTTATTTTATATTACCCTTAATTTTATTTTTATGTTCATATGATGAGAGACCCTATTTTTTCTCATTAATCCATTTTGGAAGTTTTAGTGGCGCCGTTAGGCTGCCGAATTTTCGTAAGGGATCCTACCTCTCTCTTTCTTTTTAAGTACTCCTTTTTATGTAACTTGATTTAAGATCATCTTTATTATGATTGGGGTGTTATTTTATATTCATATTTCTTTAAATTTTATTTTAATATTATGAGAGACCCTATTTGATCTCATAAATCCATTTTGGGATGTTTTATGTGGCGCCGTTAGGTTGCTGAATTTTCATAAGTGGATTTTCATTTCATTTTTTATTTCTGTGAGATTAATGCTACATTGGCCACTATTTTCATTTGTGTGGATTATGTACTGCCAATTATTTTACTATATGTATAATATACTCTCATTTCTGGGTAGCTACATATTCATTCTATGACCCTTCTTTCATGTGGTGTACGTTTCTGAAGTTTCCCAAATCGGTAAGGGAACCTTTCACACTCCTCTTTTTTAAAATATATATTTTGTTATGTCTTTTAATTTACATATTTTTATGTTGGGATATGTTATTATATATCATTATTGATTTAAATTTAATTTATAAGTGTTGAGATACCATTTTCTCTCTCATCAAATAATTTTATGAATTTTAAGGTGACACCGTTAGGCTGTCAAATTTTACCAAGGGAACTTTTTAACCTAATTTCGATTTCATTGGGTTCAACATGTAGTTATTGAATATGTCATCCTTAAAATATGTGTGAATGACATTTGATTGTTTTAAACTTAACATCCACTTATATTGGGTTTATTTATATTGGTCAATCATACTTTTGAGATTGATTTATCATTAATTTAAGGATACCTTCTTTATAAGGGATTTCATCTCATTTTACATTTCTATTGAGACTTCATTTATGTTATGCACCAATTCACTCTTATATGGTTTATATACTATCCTTTGACATATTATATCATAAATCATTTTATTCTCATGATATTATAATGTTCTGAATAAATGTTATTCCTCAATTATTATTTTTCAAGTGACTCTCATTTTGTTAAACACACTTTAACTAAAATATCGTTTTAAATGTTTTAATGATTTAGTATTATAAATATTTCTAATTAATATCCACGTTTTAAATTTGGTTTAAGGATTTATTTATATGGATATTAATGGTTTAAAATGTTAAAAGCTTCAAAGTGGTATGGGACACATTGATTCAACAATCTCTTTATTTAATGTTTTAAATGGTTTGGAAAATGGTTCTTATAATGGATTCATTATTTCAATATCTTAAAATGTTATATTGTAGTGGAAATGTGGGAATGTAATCTTTATTTATGATTACATTATGTGCTATGATTATGTTATGGTTCTTGGTAATTGTTTATGAAGATGGGTGGTTCCATGATAAACTAAGCGCGGGTGAGCCTGATATAGCTCTCCAATGCATTGGTTAACATGAAGGGATTAAATGCTAAGGCTTCTCCGAAAGTGATTTAGGGAATATATTGTGATGGGTATTCCAAACGTAACCATGAGGGTTATTCCCTATGTAAGAATTTTATGAATGCCTCATTTTACCTTTATGTCTTATGATTTCTATGAGTTATTCGTAAATCATCTGATTTCATGAGGTATGTTAAATTTCTTGTGTTTTATGAGTAAAGTATTATTTTATTGAATCTTATTGATAAATGGACAAATGTTTTCTTTCCATATTGTTATAACCCTTACTGAGATTTTTATGCTCATACCATGTTTTTTTGAAATGTTTTTCACAGGACATAATGTTGAATAGGGTCAATGATGGGATTAAGGAAATGCCAGGTTGTCTAAAACAAGGAAGTAGACATGAATCTTTTGTTCAAAAGTTTTTTGTGAAAAAATGAAAGCTAAGTAGATGTGTATAATTTGTAATCATTGAGATGTAATAGTTATCTCCTAATTCTCTAAAACTCTAAACCTGAAAAGATCCTCAATGTGAATTATTTATTTAATTCAATAATAATTAGGGTTTAAGGCCGGGTCCTTATAGTTTGTATCAAAGATTGGTTTAGATAACTTTAGAGGTTAGGGTATTCTCTAAGCATAAGTGACATTTCCATAATGGTTAGGATTTCAGAAAGAGTAATAGTTTTTAGATAATGTGGAAGAGTAAATATATCTTAGTGTTTATCTTTCTCATTAGTACATGATTATTTTGTTGATATACTCACACTGACATTTTTGGTTTTAGTAAATGGATGGATCTAGTAGGCGCCAAAGTGACAATGGATTTGAAGGAAACTGTAGTGGTTCCATGATTAAGAAACTGGATGAAATGTGGGATTCAATGAGAAATATCATGGTTATTCTAAACCAACTATGAGGAGTCATGATCAACCACTTGAACCTTGGTGAGTTTTCTAATGCCTCTTGTATGAGAGAACCATCTCGATGTGGAAGTTCATGTGATAATTATAAAGGTATCCATTAGGGTTTATAAGTTCCTAACTTTTGAGTTAATTATGGGTTACGATATGTTACGATGGAAGATGAAAGGCATGAGGTAAAATTGAGGTAAAATTATGTAATAGTTATTTTTTCAGATTTTATCTCTTATTGGGGAATGTTTTAAGAATTATATAGTTTTGGAAAAAGGACAACACGCAGACCATGTGACAACCCATCGCGTTGGACAAAGCTGTGGGAATTAAACCCACATCCAAAGTGCGGCTGGTATTTATCGCCTACCACTGGAATACGCGATGTACCTGGATAGTATGAATTATTCTTTTAGGTTAGATGATTTTATTAATCAAGAGTATGTTGATTTTGGGTTATTTATGGACATTATTTACCTATCATGGAGGATATGTGATTAGGTTAATTACTTTTCAATATGAGTCTATTAGAACAACTGATGTTATTTTGAGATAAGTGTTAATTTGTACCTTGGAAGACTATGTGACTAAATCCTTCAAATATTTGGGTTTCAATTTTATTATGGTTTACATTGAATAGTTTTTTGGAAAAATTGTTTATCGAATGGTCCTCATTGAACTTTGGGTTTTGTTGGACAAGTTTTGGAGATTAAGAATAGATTTTCTTTTTATAAAGGGTTATCCTTTTCTGGATTATCTGATCTTTTTCTAATAATTTTTGTTTTGGTAAGGGTCTAAAGATATGGGAAATATATAGTTCTATTTTGTGGATTAGGTGATTCTCTAGAAGTTGATTATATTACTCTTACTGTGAACATGTCTTCTTAAATACTCATCATTTGGGGAAAGTATGAGTTTGTGTAAGAAATATAATAAAAGTTAAATGTCAACATGAAAAGAAAGTATGTTTCCTTAAGATCAAAAATTAATTCCTCAATGAAATGTAACTTAAAAAAATGTTGTCTATTAATTTTTGTTACTGGGGAATCGAATACCGTTTAACCCACCACAAGTTTGTATTTTCTTGTGGTTAAATTTATCCTAAACAAATTTTCTATCACTCTCCCTCAGAACATGACCCTTTGCTTTTTCTTCCATATCCATGTTTTCCTACATGTAATCCTAGTATGGGTTAACTTGGGTGAACTCTGTAGTTCTCTTTGTTTCTTTTAAAGTGATTGTTTTACCGAATCTTATTACGATGTGGGACTTTCAATGATGTTCCGAGCCCAATTTTTAAATTGTGATGGAACAATTCCCAAAAGGGGGGAAGGATGTAACACCCTAGGTAAATAAAGAATATGAAATTTTTATATGTATCCCTATTTGTGAATAAAATATTAATATTAATTTAAAGAGAACGCTATGCTCGATGGCTTACCCAATACGCAACAATAAGGTGCTTTGAAATCTAACACTTCACTCTAATAATAAAATAATTTTATTTGAAATGGTAGTTAACACCTAGTCGTTGTAATGACGGGAATGAAAAGAACTAACTACAAAATTATTATATATCTTTTTCAAATATTTTTACTTTTTACAATAAATGTTAGAGGATTAAAAATGAGAATGAATCCAATTTTATGTGTAAACATTCTAATATTCTTTAAAAGATTGATTAACTGCCTTTTGATGGCAAACCACTTTTAAATCCACTTTTTGAAAATTTTATGTGTTATATTTGACAAAATAAAATTCTTCTTTAGAATCGGGACATCAAAATGTACTTTGTGTAAATTTTTGGTATTTTTCCGATAATGTTCATTTTTTAATCAATAAGTGAAAAATGTCTTTTTTTAATTCAAAAACTCTTTTAATCTAATATATTTATAATATTAGATCATCTTTTGAATTGGTTTTAATGTTAAATTAGAATATATTTTTACCATTTAATCCAATAGTGCTCATTGGAATTAATTTCACTTTGAAATTAGACTTAAACTAGTGTCAATATTTTGACATATATTTCATAAAAACACGCTATTTATTTTGACATCGGGAATTAATCATTAAATTAGTTAATGCAACTTATATGTTTTGAATTTAGTAAAATAGGCATCATTTTTGAATTCGGAATATCAAATATATCTTATGGTGAATTTTTGGTATTTTTCTGAAAAACATCAATTTTTGATGAATAATGAAACCACGAAGTGGTAATTTAAAAACTGCCTTTTTGTTTAGATAAAATTTTACCACCTCTGTGTTTTGAATTTCAAAAATCCGACATACATGGTTGTCATTAGGAAGTAAAATTTGGTTCAATGGTATTAAAATAATTTTTTTGGTGAATAGTAACTTTTTTGTTTTTAATCGCTATTAGAGGTAATTAGTGTAATTTGAGGTAAAAATAATGTTTTAATAATATGAAATGACCTTGAAACATGTACTATCCTTATTTTATGAATCATGGACGACCAAAAAAATACATGGGTCAACTTGTGGACCGAATGGATCCACTTCCGTAATAAAATGACATTAATAACTTTTTATTTAAAGTTAAAATTAAAATGTCACAAACATGTGTTGTTTTACTAAAAAAAATTTCACATGGGGTTATAAAAGTAATATTTTTTTCTATAAGTATTCATTATAAAGATAAAAATATTTCATACATCGTGATATTTTTTTAATAATTTTTACTCATTAAATAAATTAAATTATTTATGACAGCATGATGATGCAGTGATTACATCATTATTTAACGATTTAAATAAAATGAAAAGATAATGTAAAATTTAAGACATAAACATGTCAATAACCTATTGGCTGTGTGTATTTAGAACTATTATTACCTTTTCCTAGAAATATATAAGTTTGGGACCTTTAAAATCTGAAAAGCATTTTATAATAACTATACTTTTCAAGACTTTCCAAGAGTGCCCCTCCTCTCCTCTTATAAAAGGCCCCCACCTCTACCACCTTAACCACACCTCTCTAGAATTGGGCTTGGCCAACCCCTGACCATTTTGTCTCTAAACATCCCTCTCTTACTCCTAGAAGCCTCACTTTGGGCAGAAGTCTTTCCAAGTACGCCTTTGAGCCTAAATAAAAAAGAGTTACCCGATTTAAATTTAAAGTCTTCGATAGTGTTCTTTTGTTTTATTTTGCTTCTCCAACCCCCTGAACGTTTTTTATTCCATTATTTTGTAAAAAAACAATTATCTTCAATATAATTGGATTTTTGTATAAGAAGTATTCGAGCTACACTTACACACACATCCATCTAATGGTTAAAGAACATACTGTTTCTGTGGATTGCGGATTACTGTCTCACGAAACGATGATAGTTCAATATTCTTTTAACACCTTTAAAGGTGGCCATTATGATCTCACATTATTTTACATATTATATATATGGATTTATGTTTAATATATGATTATTTATTTTATATTTAAAACATACCTTTATTCTTTTCATGTTGTGGAAATGCGATAATTTCTTTTGAGGATGTGTGGACTACCACCCCCTCAAGTGATGTGACTCGTTCATGAAAACCATGGAATGTATAAAGAATTAAATTAATGAACATATGTGACCGATATAAGATATATATTATACTGTAATTATAATATATATATATATATATATATAAATTATTTTTAATTCCATTAATATGATAAAAAAATGTAAGTAGCGTTCATGCATACGTACGACCTACCGTCTCCATGAACGGTGCTTTTCATTTTTTATCTCCAAATGTTATGGAATAGTATAAAATGAATATTTACTGTATATATATGATATTATAATCATTAACACTATTCTTTAAATGATTTAATTATAACTACATTGACAATCATTTTCAAACAAGTTCATTTTTGACTCATGTACCAAACATCGACAAAAACGTCTGATATGATCTCACATTTTAACCCATTATTATAACATTATAATATGTGATATGAACTGAATAAAAATCTTTAAAGGATGACCTTAAGAAATTATAAATTCACCAATGTTTATTATTTATGAATATAAATAAACGAACAAGACAAGTTGGACTTGAGGTAAGGGATCCCACCCCTCTATTTCTTTTTAAGTACACTCTTTTATGTCATTCCTTTTAAGCTCATCTTTCTTATGATTGGGATAATATTTTATATTACTCTTACTGTAATTTTTTTTCCTATGATAATAGGTCCTATTTTTTCTCATCAATCTATCTTGAAAGTTTTGAGTGGCACTGTTTGGCTGCCGAATTTTCGTAAGGGATCCTATCTCTCTCTCTTTCTTATTTAGTACTCCTTTTTATGTAAATTACTTTAACCTCATCTTTATTATGTTGGGGGATGTTATTTTATATTCTTATTTCTCTAAATTTTATGTTAATATTATGTGAGACCCTATTTGATCTCGTAAATCAATTTTTGAATGTTTTATGTGGCGCCGTTAGGGTGCCGAATTTTCATAAGTGGATTTTCATCTCACTTTTTATTTTGGTGAGATTCATGCTACATTGGACACTACTTCCTTTTGTGTGGTGTATGTAATGCCCATTATTTTAATATTTTAATAATCTACTCTCATTTATGGGTAGCTACATCTTCATGGTATGACCCTTCTTTCATGTGGTGTATGTTTCGAAAGTTTCCCAAATCGGTAAGGGAACCTTTCACACTCCTCTTTTTTTAAAATATTTATTTTGTTACGTCTTTTAATTTACATATTTTTTATGGGATATGATCTTATATATCATTATTGATGTAAATTTTAATTCCATGTGATGAGATACCATTTTCTCTCTCATCAACTAATTTTATGAATTTTAAGGTGATGTTGTTAGGCTGTCAAATTTTACCAAGGGAACTTTTTAACATAATTTCGATTTCTTTGGGTTCAACATGTAGTTATTGAATATGTCATCATTTTAATATGTGTGAATGAACATTTATTGTTTTACACTTAATATCCACTTTTATTGGTTGTATATCTATTTTCCACACATAATTTTGAGATTGATTTATCCTTAATTTAAGGATACGTTCTTTATAAGGGATTTCATCTCATTTTACATTTCTATTGAGACTTCATTGTTGTTATTCACCAATTCACTCTTATATTGTGTATATACTTTCCTTTGACATATTATATCATGAATCCTTTTATTCTCATGATATTATAATGTTTTTAATAAATTTTATACCTCAATTATTTGTTTTCAAGTGTCTCTCATTTTATTATAATCCTTTAACTAAAATATTGTTTTAAATGTTTTAATGATTTATTCTTATTAATATTTCCCATTAATATCCATGTTTTCTAAATGGTTTCAAGGATTTATTTATATGTATATTAACGGTTTAAAATGATAAATGCTTCAAAGTGGTATGAGACACTTTTATTCCAAAATCTCTTTATTAAATATTTTAAATGGTTGTGAAAATGGTTCTTAGAACGAATTCATTAGTTCAATATCTTAAAATGTTATATTGTTGTTACAATGTGGGAATGTTATATTTCCTTTATGCTTAAGTTATGTTCTATGATTATGTTATGGTTCTTGGGCATTGTTTATGAAGATGGGTGGTTCCGTGATAAACTAAGGGCGGTTGAGCCTGATATAGCTCTCCAATGCATTCGTTAACGTGAAGGGGTTAACTGCTAAGGTTTATCCGGAGAGATTTAGGGAATATTCTGTGATGGGTATTCCAAACATAACCATGAGGGTTACTCCCTATGTAAGAATGTTATGAATGCCTCATGTTACCTTTAGGTCTTATGATTTCTATGAGTTATTCGTAAATCATATGATTTCATGAGGTATGTTAAATTGATTATGTTTTATGAGTAAAGTATGATATCATTGATTCTGATGTATAAATGGACTAATGTTTTCTTTCCATATTGTTATAACCCTTACGGATATTTTTATGCTCATCCCAAGATTTTTTGAAATGTTTTTCACAGGACGTAAAGTTGAATAGGGTCATGGATGGGATCAAGGAAATGTAAGGCTGTCTAAAACAAGGAACTAGACATGACTGTTTTGTTCAAGAGATTTTTGTGAAAATAATGGAAGATGAGTAGATGTGTCTACTTTGTAATCTTTGAGATATAATAGTTATGTCCTAATTCTCTAAAACTCTAAACCTGAAAAGATCTTCAATGTGAATTATTCATTTAATTCAATAATAAGTAATGTTTAAGGCCGGGTCCTTATAGTTGGTATCAAAGGTCGGTTTAGATTACTTTAGAGTTAGGGTATTCTCTAAGCAAAAGTGACAGTACTATAATGGTTATGATTTCATAAAGAGTCATTGTTTTTAGATAAATTGAAAGAGTAAGTATATCTTAGTGTTTATCTTCCTCATTAGTACATGATTATTTTGTTTATATACTCACACTGACATTTTTGGTTTTAGTAAATGGATGGATATAGCAGGTGCCAAAGTGAAAATGGATTTGATGGAAACTGTGTTGGTTCTCTGATTAAGAGACTGGATGAAATGTGGGATTTAATGAGAAATCTCGTGGTTATTCTAAACCAACTATCTGGAGTCATGATCAACCACTTAAACCTTAGTGAGTTCTCTAATGCCTCTTGTACGAGAGAACCAACTTGATGTGGATGTTCATGTGATAATTATAAAGTTAAGCATTAGGTTTTATATGATCCTAACTTTTGAGGAAATTATGGGTTACTATATGTTATGATGGAAGATGAAAGGCATGAGGTAAAATTGAGGTTAAATTATGTTATGACTATTTTGAAGATTTTATCTCTTATTGGGGAATGTTTTAAGAATTATATAGTTTTGGAAAAAGGACAACACTTAGACCATGTGACAACCTGTCACGTCAGAAAAAGTTGTGGGAATTGAATCCACAACCAAAGTGCGACTTGTATTTATCACCAACCACTAGACTACGTGATGTCCCGGGTTATTATGACTTATTCTTTTAGGTTAGATGATTTTATAAATCAAGAGTAAGTTGATTTTTGGGTTATCTATGGAAATTATTAACCTATCATGGATGATATGTGATTAGGTTAATTACTTTTCAATATGATACTTTTAGAACAACTGATGTTATTTTGAGATAAGTGTTAATTTGTACCTTGGAAGACCATGTGACTAAATCCTTCAAATATTTGGATATCATTCTTAGTTTTGTTTACTTTGAATAATTTTATGGAAAAATAGTTTATCGAATGGTCCTTGATGAACTTTGGGTTTTGTTGGACAAGTTTTGGAGATTAAGAATTGATTTTCTTTTTATAAAGGGTTATCCTATTCTGGATTATCTAATCTTGTTCTAACAGGTTTGGTTTTGGTAAGCTTATAAAGAAATGGGAAATATATAGTTCTCTTTTATGGATTAGGTCATTCTCTAGTAGTTGATTATATTACTCTTAATGTGAACAAGTCTTCCTAAATACTCATCATTTGGGGAAAGTATGAGTTTGTGATAGAAATCTAGTAATAGTTGAAAGTCAAAATTACAAGTATGTATGTTTCCTTAGGATCAAAAATAAATTCTTCAATGAAAAGTAACTTTAAACAAAAGATGTTTTCTATTAATTTTTCTTATTGGGGAATCGAATACCGTTTAACCCACCACAAGTTTGTGATTTTCTTGTGGTTAACTTTCTCCTAAACATGTTTTCTATCATTATCCCTCAAAACATGACCCTTTTCCTTTTCTTCCATAACCATGTTTTCCTACATGGATTCCTAGTATGGGTTAACTTGGGTGACCTCTGTACTTATCTTTCATTATTTTATAGTGATTTTTTACAGACTCTTGTTCCGATGTGGGACTTTCAATGATGTTTCCGAGCCTAATTTTAAAATTGTGATGACGCAATTCCCAAAAGGGGGGAAGGATGTAACACCCTAGGTAAATAAATAATACTTCATTTTTTTATTTATCCCTTTTTATGAAAAAATTTTAATATTAATTTAATGGGAATGCTTTGCTCGATGGCTTACCCAATATGCAATAACGAGTTCCTTTCCAAATCTTACGTCGCACTCTAATAATAAAATAAATTTACATTAAATGGTAGTTAACACCTAGCCGTTGTAATGACGAGAATGAACAGAACTAACTAAAAAATTATTATATATGTTTGTCAAATATTTTTACTTTTTACAATAAATTTTAGAGGATTAAAAATGCGAATGAATCCAATTTTAAGCGTAAACATTCTAATATACTTTAAAAGGTCAATTAACCAACTTTTGATGGAGAAACTTTTTTAAATCCACTTTTTGAAAATTTTATGTGTTATATTTGACAAAACAAAATTCTTCTTTAGAATCAGGGCATCAAAATTTACATTGTGTAAATATTTGGTATTTTTATGATAAAGTTCATTTTTAATGAATAAGTGAAAAATGTTTTTTTATTCAAAACATATTTTAATATAATTTATATATATGATTAGATAATCTTTTGAATTTGTTTTAAAGTGAAATTATAATATATTTTTACCATTTAATCCAATAGTGATCATTGGAATTAATTTCACTTTGACATTCGACTTAAACTAGTGTCAATCTTTTGACATATATTTCATAAAAACATGATATTTGTTCTGACAACGGGAATTAATTATTAAATTAATTAATGCAACTTATATGTTTTGAATTTTTTAAAATAGGAATCAATTTTTAATTCGGAATATCAAATATATCTTAGGGTGATGTTTTTTTATTTTTCCAAAAAACATCAATTCTTGATGAATAGTGAAACCACTATGTGGTAGTTTAAAAACTGATTTTTCGTTTAAATGAAATTTAATCACCTCTATGTTTTGAATTTAAAAAATCCTACATACATGGTTTTCATTATGATGTAAAATGTCGTTCAATGGGATTAAAATAGTTTTTTGGTGAATTGTATCTTTTAGGTTTTTAATCGCGATTAGCGGTAATTATTGTAATTTAAGGTAAATATAATGTTTTAATAGTAAGAAATGAAATTGAAACATGTCCTATCCTTATTGGATGAGTCATGGCCGATGAAGACAATCCATGGGTCAAATTGGGGACCCCATGGAGCCACTTTGGTAGGAAAATGAAATTAATAACTTTTTATTTAAAGTTAAAATTAAAATGCCACAAACATGTGTTGTTTTACTAAAACAATTTTTACATGGGGTTATACAAGTCATATTTTTTACTATAAATATTCATTATAAAGATAAAAATATTTCCTACATAATTATATTTTTTTTATTATTTTTAGTAATTAAATAAATTAAATTATTTATGACACCATGATGATGCAATGATCACCTCATTATTTAACGATTTAAATAGAATGAAAAGATAATGTAAAATCTATGACCTATACTTGTCAAAAACCTATTAGATGTGTGTATTTAGAACTATTATCACCTTATCATAGAAATATATAATTTTGGGACCTTTAAAATACGAAAGTCCTTTTATAATAACATTACTTTTCAAGACTTTCCAAGACTGCCCCTCCTCTCCTCTTATAAAAGGCCCCCACCTCTACCACCTTACCCACACCTCTGAAGAATTTGGCTCTGCCAAACCCTGCAAATTTTGTCTTTAAAAAATCCTCTATTACTCCTAGAAGCCTCACATTGGGCACAAGGATTTCCAAGGATGTCTTTGAGCTCAAATCAAAGAGTTACCCGATTTAAAGGTAAAGTCTTCCCTAGTGTTCTTTTGTATTATTTTTCTTCTCCAACCCCCTAATTTTTTTTTATTCGTTTATTTTTTAACAAAACCACTATATTAAATATAATTGGATTTTTTTATAAGAAGGATTCGAGCTACACTTACACACACATCCGTCTAATGGTTAAAGAACATACTGTTTCTATGGATGGCGAATTACTGTCTCACGAAATGATGATTGTTCAATATTCTTTTAACACCATTAAAGGTGGACATTATGATGCCACTGTATTTTATATATGATATATATGGTATTTATGTTTACTATATGATTCTTTATTTTATATTTAAAACATACCCTTATTCTTTTCATGTTGTGTAAATGCGATAATTTCATTTGAGGAAGTGTAGACAATCGTCCCCTCAAGTGATGTGACTCGTTCATGTAAACCATGGAATGTATAAAAAATGAAATTAATGAAACATATTTGACCTATATAACATATATATTATACTGTAATTATAATATATATATCTCTCATTTATTTCTAATTCCATTAATATGACAAAAAAATGAAAGTAGCGTTCATGCGTACGTACGGCCTACCGTCTCCATGAATGGTGCTTTTCATTTTTTATCTTCAAATGTTATGGAATAGTATAAAATGAATATTTACTGGATATATATGATATTTTAATCATTAGAACTATTTTTTAATTTATTTACTTATAACTACATGGATAATCATTTTCAAACAAGTTCATTTTTGACTCATGTATCAAACATCGACAAAAACGTCTGATATGATCTCACATTATTAACTAATTATTATAACAATATAATATGTGATTTGAACAGAATAAAATTCAATAAAGGAGGACCTTATGAAATTATAAATTTACCGAAGTATATTATTCAAGAATATAAAGAAACGAACAATACATGTTGGACTTGAGATAAGGGATCCTACCCCTCTCTTTCTTTTTAAGTACACTCTTTTATGTCATTAATTTTAAGCTCATCTTTCATATTATTGGGATGTTATTTTATATTACTATTACTGTACTTTTTATGTTAATATGATGAGAGACTCTACTTTTTCTCATCAATCCATTTTGGATGTTTTGAGTGGCACCGTTAGGCTGCCGAATTTTCGTAAGGGATCCTACCTCTCTCTTTCTTTTTAAGTTCTCCTTTTTATGTAACTTACATTAAGATCATCAATATTATTTTGGTTGATGTTATTTTATATTAATAATTCTGTAAATTTTATTTTAATATTTTGGGATACCCTATTTGATTTTATAATACCATTTTTGGAAGTTTTATGTGGCGCCGTTAGGCTGCCGAATTTTTATAAGTGGATTTTCATCTCACTATTTATTTTCGTGAGATTCATGCTACATTTGCCACTATTTCCTTTTTTTGGTGTATGTAATTCCCGTTATTTTACTATTTCTTATAATATTGTCTCATTTATTGGTAGATACATCTTCATTGTATGGCCCTTCTTTCATGTGGTGTATGTTTTGAAAGTTTCCCAAATCGTTAAGGGAACCATTCAGACTCCTTTTTTTTAAAAGATTTATTTTGTTATGTCTTTTAATTTAAATATTTTTATGATGGTATATGTTCTTCTATACCCTTATTGATGAAAATTTTAATTCCAAGTGATTAGATACCATTTTCTCTCATAACAACAATTTTTATGAATTTTAATGTGACGCCGTTAGGCTATCGAATTTTACTAAGGGAACTTTTTAACACAATTTCGATTTCTTTGGGTTCAACATGTAGTTATTGAATATTTTATCCATTGAATATGTGTGAATGAAATTTTATTGTTTTAAACATAATATCCACATATATTGGTTGTATTTATATTTTCCACACATAATTTTGAGATTTATTTATCCTTAATTTAAGGATACCTTCTTTGTAAGGGATTTATCTCATTTTACATTTCTGTTGAGACTTCATTGTTGTTATGAACCAATTAACTCTTATATGGTGTATATATTGTCCTTTGACATATTATATTATGAATCCTTTTATTCTCATGATAATAAAAAGTTCTGAATAAATGTTATTCCTCAATTATTTGTTTTCAAGTGTCTCTAATTTTGTTAAAAACCCTTTAACTAAAATATTGTTTTAAATGTTTTAATGATATATTCTTATAAATATTTCTCATTAATATCCATGTTTTCAGTAAGGTTTTTATAATTTATTTATATGAATATTAATTTTTTTAAAATTTTAAAAGCTTCAAAGTGGTATGGGACACTTTGATTCAACAATCTCTTTATTAAATGTTTTAAATAGCTTTGAAAATGGTTCTTTGAATGGATTTATTATTTCAATATCTGAGAATGTTATATTGTAGTTGCAATATGGGAATGTTATCTTTCCTTTATTCTTATGTTATGTGCTATGATTATTTTATGGTTCTTGGGAATTTTTTATGAAGATGGGTAGTTCTGTGATAAACTAAGGGCGGGTGAGCCCGATATAGATCTCCAATGCATTGGGTAGTGCAAAGGGGTTAAACGCTAAGGTTTCTCCGAAGAGATTTAAGGAATATACTGTGATGGGTATTCCAAACGTAACCATGAGGGTTAATCCCTTTGTAAGAATGTTATGAATTCCTCATGTTTCCTTTATGTCTTATCATTTCTATGAGTTATTAGTAAATCTTATGATTTCATGAGGTATGTTAAATTGCTGATGTTTTATGAGTAAAGTATGATTTCATTGATTCTTATGTATAAATATACTAATGTTTTCTTTCCAAATTGTTATAACCCTTACTGAACTTTATATGCTCATCCCGTGTTTTTTTGAAATGTTTTTCACAGGACATATTGTTGAATAGGGTCAAGGATGGGATCAAGGAAATGTCAGGATGTCTAAAACAAGGAAGTAGACATGAAACTTTTGTTCAAGAGTTTTTTGTGAAAAAAATGGAAGTTGAGTAGATATGTCTACTTTGTAATCTTCAAGATGTAATAGTTATGTCCTAATTGTCTAAAACACTAAACCTGAAAAGATACTCAATGTGGATTATTCATTTAATTCAATAATAAGTAATGTTTAAGGCCAGGTACTTATATAAATAGTTCCACATATCAAATAACCAGCTAATCAAGAAAGGTAACCCACTAGGAAGTACATGAAGCCTATCCCCTATGGTTTAGTCAGAAGAATATATAAATAATCTCTGAGAAATAACTCAAAATCAATTCCCCTTATAGTAAAATGTGATTCAAGACTCTCTGAGGAAACTCATAGGGTCAATTCCCCTTATAGTCTAAGGTAGTCATGTACTCTCTGAGGAAGCTCACATTATCAATTCCCCTTATATCCCCATGTGGTTAAAGACTCTCTGAGAAAGTTCACTTAGTCAATTCCCTTTACAGTCTAAAATGGTTCACAGACTCTTTGAGGAATCTCACTTAGATAATTCCATTTATATTCTAAAGTGATAAAATAATATCTGAGGATGCTCACTCAGTCAATTCCCCTTATAGCCTAAAGTGCTCATAGACTCTCTGATGAAGCTCACTCAGTCAATTCGACTTATAGACTACTACACCAGGTTCTTGCAACCCTGTGTAAATCAAACGATCATAGAAATGCAATAAGGCAAATGTAAACCTTCAGAACCAATTTTCTAAATAGTCTACAAAATATCAAGCATATCAGAATACAAACACTCCAGCCTACAGCACTAGGCGTGGGAAAACAGGTAAGGAGGCCAAAAAGGCTAAGTAGGACCAAATGGTCACAAACAGAACATGCATGGGAAAACACATAAAAAACAAAGTAATAAACGCTATTCATATCCAAATAACCTCTACTCAAGAAAAAAAGCATGGAAGGAAAATAACAGGGGTAAACCGGTAAACCCACAATACTCGGATTAAGGGTATTGGAAAAAAATTAACAGATAACTCAATGACATTGAATGGAAAGGCAAAAACCAACTGCCTCGGTGTTGGGAGATTGATATAATTGATCCTCAAGCCTTGAATTTCCCAATAAAACTATAGATCTACAAAATACTCAAAATTTTCAACCGAATATAACTTGGAAAAGAAGTTGAATTAGGAAACGATGCTTAAGCAGAAGGAAGAGCTTACCGAGGTACTCCCTACGCAATCCACATCGGTCGAATTGGAGATCGTTAAGAGGCTTGGTGGCTTGGAGAAGAAGTGTGGCTGTATATTTTCTGTTGGAAGAACGAAACCGAGAAGAAGGACATTCAGTCCTTTAGACGTGACCCTAGTGCATTTAGTGAAAAAAATACACAGTGTGTACTTTTGAAGTACACGACATGTACTTTACTTTTCCACACTCTCTTTTAGCGGCATCTAGGTCACCCACATAGCCGTGTGAGTGGCCGCTACATGGCCAGCACACAGATACCTACAGTAATTGAGTACACAACATGTACACATAATGTTCATGGCATGTACTTCAAAAATTTCCATAAAATATTCTTTTTCTCTAAAATGACCCGAAAAGGAAAAAATAACTGAAAAGAATATCCGAATTCTTACAAACACCACCCCTTAAATAATTTCATCCAAGAATTCCCCTAGCAAAGAAGCATAGAAGAATAAACCCTGAACAACTCAGGCCACTATGCACATACATTAGCCTCCCTCTCATAAGTCTCATCCTATACTAGCTCGTGCTGGCATAACACTCGTACCAAAGGAATAGATCGGCCACAGAGAACCCTTGTACTACGAACGAAAATCCAGATAGGAGGCAACTTGAAATATTCATCCACTTCAAACTCAACCTCCTTGGGTTGGAAAAAATGAGATGGGTCTGAAAGGTAACGTCGAAGATGAGAAACATGGAAGATGTCATGCATATCCCGATACCTTTAAGGTAAATGAAACTGATATGAAACCATACCAACTCTCTCCACCACATAAAACATCCCGACGTACCTCGATGAAATATTATCATGTTTCCCGATTCTTCGGTGCCCCAACCTCGGTGTGACATGTAGAAAAAACTGATCCCCGACCTCGAACTCCATAGGTCGTCTCCACTGATTAGCATAAGACTTCTGTCGAGACTGTGTTGTAGTCATCCTCTTCTAAATCACCTCTATCTGCTCTGTGGTCTCCATAGCGAGATGATGTCACCGTATTTCTACCTCTCCTACCTCTATCCAACATAAGGGTGATCGACGTGATCTATCTTAAAAATCCTCATAAGGCGTCATATGAATAGTTGATTGAAAAATATTTTTGTATGAAAACTTCACAAGAGGTATGTGCTTCTCCCAAGAACCTCCAAAATACAAAATGCATTCCTTAAGAATGTTATAGAGCACCTGAATCGTACGCTCAGACTAACCATCAGTTTGGGGGTGGTAAGCAGTACTCAAAATAAATTGCATTCCCAAAGACTTCTGAAGACCCTGGAAGACCTGAGAAGTAAAACATGAATCCTAGTCTGAAATAATGGAGTGTGTAAATTCATGCAGCAATACAATGTCTCGTATGTACAATCATCCTATCTCATCTACAATGAAGGTATCCTTGATCAAGATGAAGTGAGAAACATTCATGAGTCTATCAATGACCACCCATACTACACCATTCCCTCGAGGGGACCTCGAAAAACCTATACTGAAATCTATCGTGACATCGTTCCATTTCCACTCGAGAATGGGTAACTGATGCAAAATCCCTGCTGGTCGCTGATACTCCGCCTTCACCTGCTGATAGGTGGAACACCTCATGACAAAACCTACAACATCTCTCTTCATGACTGGCCACCAATATGGATGGTGTAGATCCCGATACATTGTAGTGACACTAGGATGAACTTACCATGCTAGGAAATGAAAGATCCACATCAGATCCTTGCGTATGTCTGCTGGCACCCATACACGCCCCTGGAAACGCAGGATCTCATCCTCACCTATGGTCCATCCCATAATAGTGCCCCCTCATACCACACTTTCCTACAGTACTAGGCCTTCAGAATTTGATACCATCATCACTCATAAATGATCAATAATGGTATACGTAACAGCTACAGAAAAAAGGAAATTCTTCCCCTACTGGTTTTTCACCTCCAAACTCATCATAAACAATAGAACCATATGCTGCCAATCATTACTAGGCTCTTGAAATGCCTGTATCTGAGTCATCCTGCTCAGCACATCGGCCCCTGAATTTTCTTTCCCTGACATATAGGCAAGATAAATGTCAAAGGACTTAAGATACTCAACCCACATTCAGTTCCACAAATTCAGATCACCTTGAGTGAAGATGTACATGATACTGTTGTGGTCAGTGAAAACCAAAAAATGATATCCCATAAGATTATGTGTCCAATAGTGTAAGGCATGAACAACTTCCTATAACTCAAGATCGTGCATCAAGCAATTCCTATTATGTGGCCTCCACTACAGAGACCCGTATGCAACGAATCCTTCTCCCCGCATATGCACATCTCCTAGCCTAATACTTGAGGCATCCCAGTATAAAGTATAGTTCTTGCCTGGCTATGGAAATTCTAGTATCGGTGCTGAAGTCACCCTCCCTTTCAGATCTTGATAGGCAGACTCACAAGAATCTGACGACATGAACATTTCACCCTTCTTAGTCAGAATAGTCAATGGTGCTGCAAAGCTTGAAAAGTCTAGTATGAAACGTCAATAGTATCTAGCCAACCCTAGAAACATCGTACCTCAAATAAATTCTTAGGATGCTCCCAAAAAACTACTATTCTCATTTTTTCTGGGTCTACTGATACTCTTAACTCTAAGATAACATGACCCAAGAAGTGAATATGATCCATCAAAAAGTGTCATTTTTAGAGCTTAGTATATAACTGATTCACTCTCAATGTACTCAAAACGATCATAAGATGTTTGGAATGGTCATGTCAAGTGTTAGAGTACAATAAGATATCATCCAAGAAGACAAAAACAAAATAATCCATGTATGGATGAAACAATCAGTTCATCAGATCCATGAAAAATGCATGTTCATTTGTGAGACCGAATGGAATAACAATATACATGAATAAACCATACCTTCTCCAGAAGGATGTAAGAGGTATATCAGATGGTTTAACAAGAAACCAATGGTAACTAGGCCTCATGTCAATATTTGAGAACTCTTGGGCACCTCGAAGTTGATCAAAGAGACCATCATTCCTAGGAATGGGATATCAGTTCTTGAACGTCAAATCGTTCAACTTCCGATAGTCCACAAAAAGCCTAAGGGTGCCGACTGCCGTTGTCGCAAACAGAATAGGCGAACCCCCATGAGAAATACTTGGTCAGATTAAACCCTTTGTCTGTAACTCCTCCAACTACTTCTTGATCTCATGTAACTCTGGTGTATCCATCCTGTAAGGAGGAATGGACACTAGTGCCTCTTTTGGCACAAGCTCAATAGGAAATTATACCTCTCACTCCAGAGGAAACCCTGAAAAGTCCTCTATAAAGAAATCACTGAAACGATCCACCACTATAAGAATGTCTATCTATGAAGTCCCCTGGTCATCTAGAAAAAACTAGAAATCATAGTTGTAACTCCTCCTAACACATGATGCTCGTGTCCTGCTCTGCTCACCTCATCATTCAATTCTTCCTTGTGAGGAAATGATCTTCCCTCTGTTGACATGAAACACACCCTACGATGATAACAGTTGACGACTGCCTAGAAGGGAACTAACCAGTCTATGCAGAGAATGAAATCATATCCAATCATCTCTAGGACATAGAGGTCCCATAAGAAGTGACACCCACTAACCTCTGGAGGGAACTTCTTACACTAACATACACTTAATTTTTTAGTCCCCAACAGAGTGTCTAGTATCAATATAAAGGCAGAGGAAAAGATGATGATCCCAAGGGTCTCCATAATAGCCACAGATATAATGCCATGAGAATAAAATATATCAGATAGAGCAGAAGATAAAATTGATGCAACTAGGATCGTACCTCTAAATGTAAATGATCCAAAATATTGCTTTTTCTTGGTTTGCTCCACTCCAAAATTCTAGCCTACACCACAGCCCTGTGACCATGCCTGACTAATATGAGCCAATCCACCCTGTAGTCGCTAAAAACAAGGTGACTGGTTATGACAGCCCCAACATCCACCTTTGCCTTAATGACTAGAAGAACTCCAGTTCACAGACTGGTGAGAAACCAGTGGTACTACTCCTGAATGAGGATCCATAGAAGAACCATTGTCACCAGCTGCTGGTGAATAGATCTGATAGAAGCCCGGAATGTGACCCATCTTGCCACAATATTGACACTCCACTAGGTCTCTTGGGCAATGTGGTCTGGTATGCCTGCTCTTCTCGCACATGTATCACACCACCTAGCTACCAGAAAATGCATCCCACATACTCTGATCTCCTCATTCAGTCTCCCTACAACGCTTCCTACTATCGGACAGAGAAGCACTAACCTTTGATGGTAAACCTCCCTAGGCCACTACAATAGAGTCCCTAATATTTTCCTCTGTGATCAACTCCTAGTTGACTATAGAGGATATCTATGTTAAACGGATGATGTTCTCCTGCGATTGGATTTCATGTCTAAGACCATCCTCGATCATCCATGAAAGTAACAACTCATCACCTCTTGGAATAGGTGTGAAATGTTGTAGCTCTATAAGTATATAGTAATAATCTATAAAATATTGATTATCATACTCCAGAATAATGAACTCTTAGGCTCGCTCAGCCCTCATGGTCTCCCGATTTATGTAATCATAGAATATGCAATAAAACTCATCCCAAGTTATATTCTACCGGCGTACCGCCATGTGAGATCACATCCCACCACCTCCTCATGGAGTCTCAAAGAATGTAGGAAGGAATATTAACCCTACCCTCTGGAGGTATCTACAGTTGCTCGAAAATCGTCAGCATGGCTTCTAGACATGACTCTATAGCCAAGATTCCTCTATCTCCTAAGAATGTGGGAGGATTCTATCACTGAAAGACCCATGTCAAATCTGCCATCAATGGGTCTGGACGTGGTGCTCCCTGAAAAGTATATATAATCCTCATAAATACCTCTCTTAACTAAGAATTAGCTCCCATGTTAGGTATAAAGCCTTGTGCAAAGACTGGAACAACTGGAGGATCTGCCAGAAGTCCGTGATCTGACTTGTCCGATGTCCGATCATAGCCTTGTGACTAGCGTACAATTGGGGGACGTCTCAGTAGCATGACTCAGTAAGGTCAAACACACACATTTCATAAAGATTAACATAGAATGAAACATTGAAGTGTATAAAGGAAACAAAATAAACAAAGCATTAATGTTTTACAAATCATAACTACATGGTTTGTATATACCCGACACGATGTGTTTCCTTAATTCTTTTACATGGGCGTGTACTTTTTCCAACATAGGTCATGTAACACCCGAAACACACGACATGTTGTCTTAACACATGATGTTTACATGATTCATCTTCCCCTAACAGAGTCCTTCTACACGGTTAAGCCACATGGATCTCATAAGACCAGACTACATGGATTGTTCAACAGAAACATGGTGTGTACTGCATGAGCTTCACAGAACCGTGTTGTTAGATACACGACCAGGTTCCTAGGATTATACTACATGACGTTTTCAAGCAAGACACAACATATATAACCAATGATTAATTTGTACGTGTCATTAGTCACACGGGCAGAAACAGGTTCTACACGACACGACATGTACAACCGGTACATGGTGTGTTCCCACAAGGAATTCATTATCCCTTGTCTCTGCCCACATGGCCTATGACACAGTTAGAGACTACACTGCGTGTATATAGTGTACATGGCGTGTACTTGAAAAAAATAGTTTCTTCTCGAAAAGAAGAACACATGGAATGTACTTAACATTACAGGGTGTGTATTCTAGGTTTTTCTAGATAGTATTCCTCAGAAACTACTCTGGAACCTATAAAAACATAGAAAAGAACATTGAAAGTGCCAAATTCTAATCCGTGAGGGCCCATACTACCTACGAATCAAATATTGGAATCTTATACATGTTATGACAAGTAAAGCAAGGTAATGAACCACCAAATTCCAGTCCATGAGGGCCCACAAAACCTCAAGAACAAAATATTGGCATTAATTTAAACTAAAACGTACAAAAAAAATACCCTACCAAACACCATGTAATTTTATCAAGGCATATATGACAACCGCATGAGTATTCTACACAACATCTATCACAATAATATGAAATCTCTAATGTATCCTAGATGGCATGGAAAGAATGCATGACATGTTATTTATAGAAAGTACCTATATGATGGATAAGATGGAATACCCTCATCTCATTGGGTTGCGACATAATTATAACCTCAATAACATCAATAGTAACAGCACAAAACATGTGAATATCCCAATGGTAAAATCAAATCAACTATAAAATTGAAAAACTGGAAGAACTACAATAAACGAGGAAGATTGAATTTTCCTTGTACATGGGTTAGCTACTCCTGAGCACAACATATCACCAAGTACCTATTCCACCCAATCCCTTTCTATAAGCTCTAAACAGTAAATGAAGAAGAAAATAATCCCATTGATACAACTTTTTAATGTCCTAGATCTGGAAGCCTCCTAGAGGCACCCCATACCCGGATGGTCACATGGGCTCAAGTGCATTTCCCCAAATGCCATAGGCTGCCGACTAGCAGCAAGGGCCTTGGGTGTGATACTGGGAAAACTATGCCCTCATTGGCAGAGTAACACAAAGGAAGGAAATAATAGAAAAAAAATAATACATAGAAAAGTTAATAGAAAACTTGAAGAAATAAACAGCTGGATTAGATATATAATGATTCAGGATACACATTTCTAGGAACGAAGCCAAACTAGTCAAAATGCTGGAATACAAACATTACAAAACCAAAGGACAAAAGAAAACAAATAAACACCTATTTAGAATCGAAAGAATTATCTTGGTTCCATGCTCGTTTGCTCCATATAAAATCATGTACATGAAATACAAGTGCACTTTAACTTATCTATAACTATAATAATAAAATCAGTTTGGGCCAAAAAGCATGACCCAAACATGGTGTGAGACTAAATCCCTGTTGGCAACCACCCGAAGATCTATGCCTAATAGTCAGTGGATATATATTGTGGATAATAAGCAAATATGTAGTAAAAAAGAATGTACTGAGTAATAAATAGTTCCACATATCAAATAAGTAGATAATCAAGCAAGGTAACCCTCTAGAAAGTACACACAACCTATCCCCTCTGGTTCAGTCATAAGAATATATTAAGGCTATCTAAGGAAGCAGTCACAGTCAATTCCTCCTATTGTTAAAAGTGATTTAAGACTCTCTGAAGAAGATAACAGGGACAATTACCCTTATAGTCTAAGGAAGTCATGGAATTTTTGTGGAAGCTCACATCGTCAATTCACCTTATAGCCCCTAGTGGTCAAAGACTCTCTCATGAAGATAACTCGGTAAAATCCATTTATAATTTAAAATTGTTTAAAGAATCTATAAGGAAGTACACTTGGTCAATTCCCCTTATAGCCTAAAGTGATCTAAGAATCTCTGAGGAATATCACTGGGTCAATTCCCCTTATAGCCTAATGTTCTCAAAGACTCTCTAAGGAAGCTCACTCGATCAATTCCCCTTATAGTCTGCTACACTAGGTTCTCATGGTGCAGTGTAAGTCAAACAAGAATTGTAATGAAATATGGCCAAAGTAATCCTCTAAAACCACATGGATAAATAGTCTACAACATATCAAGCATGTCATAATACAAATACTCCACCCTATAACACTAGGTGTGGGAAAACAGGCAATGCCACCAAAAATCCTAAGAAGGACTAAACGGTCGTAAATAGAACATGCATGAAAAAACACATCAAAAACCTAGAAATAAACCATATTCATAACCAAATGACCTCCACTCCACTATACAATAATGGAAGGCAATTAACAGGGGTAAAACAGTAAACACCCAATACCCTGATTAAGGGTATTGGCCAAAATTGCACATATAACTCAAAGACATTCAACGGAAAGGCACAAAACACATTCCTCGGTGTTGGGAGATAATTATACTTGATTCCCAAGCCTTGAATCTCCCAATAACACTCTAGATATATATAAATTCTCAAAACAATCAACTGGTGATAACTTGGAAAAGAAGAGGAATCAGGAAACGATGCTCAAGCAGAATGAAGAGCTTTCCCAGGAAATCCCAACACAATCAACGGTCATCGAATCAGAGATCGGTCAGAGGATTAGGGGTTTCTATAATATGTGAGGTTGTACAATTTCTCTCAGATGAACGAATCTTAGAAGAAGTATGTTCTGTCCATCAGACGTAACCCCTGTGCATTTAATGAAAAAATACACAGTGTGTAATTTTGAAGTACCTGATGTGTACTTACCTTTTCCGTAATCCACTTTAAGCGGTCTTGAGGTCACCCCCACGTTCTCGTGTTCATGGCCGCTACATGGCCAACATACGGCTACCTGCGGTAACCGAGTACACAGCGTGTACTTCTAAAATTTCTAGAAATTCATATTTTTCTACAAAATGACCAGAAAAGAAAAACATACCTGAAAAGAAGATTTGGGTTCTTACACCAGTACACACCTGGTTCCTATAATCAGATTCAGATCAACAAATGATGACTTTAATCCATAAAGAAACATTAAATCTGCATTAAATTTTTTAGAGGGCACCGTTCTGGTTCCCACAGCATAGAAAAAGTTTCAATCTGAAACTGGATTTCTAGTCTATAACAATCCTAATTTTAAAATTTTGACTGAAATAAGTTTTTTTGGTTACTAAATTGATCACCACATATTTTGTAACACCTGAATATGGTCTGTTTTTAATCATCTCTAGTGAACCCAAGTACTCTGACAGGATTCTGGTGCCCAGGATAGGATTAACTATTAAGTAATTTAATTCCAACCTTTGTGGTTTTTTGTGTTTATAAAATTTGTTAATTATTTTTCTCTACCCCAATATCTAGGGTGTGAAAAAGAAAATAAATATGTTAATATTTTTGAATGGGGAGGATGATAAATTGCTACAATGAAATAAACAATTAATGAAAAGTGTAGGTGACTTATTTTTCTATAGCATATGTAAAAAAATCATTTTTCAGGATATAACACCCTTTACTAGATTTAAATACTCTGAGGTTAGACACCTGAACCTGACCCTCAAGTTGGGGTTTTGGACGAAAACTCCACCATTATACATCTTTTAGGTTTTTTACAATGTCGCTACTATTAATTTCCATAAAACATTCCACTGAAAATTACTAGGTAAATTTACACATGAAATTTATGATGTAAATTTCCAATAGAAATTTCATATGAAAATTTACACATGATATTTACCCTTCAAATTTTCACATAGTATTATAATGAAAATATATTAATATGTATGTCAAATGTAAATTTTTTTAATAAATATTTTCATTCAGAATTTTCATTGAAAACATCTCATGTAAAATTCAGTGATTCCTAAGAGTATAAAAACACTCCAAAATTCACGAATAGAAACTTTTAACTAGACAATTCCTATAGAAATATTCAGTGAAAACATTCCTTAAAAAATTAGAGTGAAAACTTACACTAGAAATTTTCTCTGAAAACATCAACTAACAAGTCATATTTATACATTAAATAACAACGACGTTATATTGATACATAACTAAAAGAATTCATTGGAAAGATGCATTGGAAACCATTATTTAAAAATTCTACTAGAAACCTTCAGTGAAAATTTCCACTAGAAACTTCTATTCCCAGCATCAAATCAAATTTTCATTGGAAAATTTCAATGTATATTTTTCACTATAGAACATTTTTTAAAATGTATCAAACAATTTAGCAATAAAAAATTTACAATATAATTTCAATGTATAATGGGGTTTTTCAATGAAAAAAACCCGAATAAAAACATAGAAATAAAAATAAACATGGTAATATTAAATAATAATCATCAAGTGAAAATGTATAGTATAAATTCTCATTACATATATACAAACATCAATGAAAATTTTCATTCAAATTTGGTGTTTTATATTTACAATGAAAATTCTCACTACTATAAATCTATACTAAAAATTTATAGTGAAAATTTATATTATAATATTTAAATCCATTTAAAGATACATACATATATATTTATATATGCGAATATAAATATTCAATATAATTTTATGTTCATATTCACATTATAAAGTCACACAGTCCCATTGAAACATTCTAATTAAAACTAGTAGTGAATGTTTAAACCTATTTGTGACTTCTACATTTATTCCAGCAAGTGCATTTCTGATATGATCCCTTTTTGGTGTAATGAATTCCTTTAATTTTGATTTTATTGATGATATATTTTACATATATTTGTGTTTTATTACATTATGTAGTTTAATAGGTTGAAAATCTTCATCAAAAGTTTTCAATTCAAATTTCCACTTAAATTACAAGTGAAAATAGATAAATACCTAAATAACCAATTACAATATGTATATAAAAATTATATTAGAAATTTAAAAAGAAAATTATCATCTAAAATTTAAAATTTGGATTTCCAATTAAAAATTAATTGATAGTATATTATTTCATAAATAAACTATGCGAAATTCTAGTGGAAATTTCCACTGTTTATTTCTATTGGAAATTTTCCTATGAAGAATTTTATTTGAAATTTTAATCAATTATTTCCAACACATAATATATTTCCTATTATAAATATATGATAACTTTTAATAAAAAGTTTTAGTATTTTCATACATAATATATTAATATGTATAAAACAATGTAAAATATCAATAGAAATTTCCCCTAATAAATTTAGTGTGATTAAATATAAAAATTGTATATACTTAAATCAATTATTAATAGTTATTTTATTTTTATAAACATATAAAGAATTATTAATTCTTTTTATACATTTAGTTTTATTTAATATAGTTGAAAATTTATAATTGTGTTATATTTCCAAGTATATTTATTATTAATAAATTCTTATTATATAATTTGTTTTGATTTAATGTTTTTGAGTTTGTATTTTTTTGTAATTAGAATTGAATTTTATATAAGTCAAATCCATTCAAATAATGAAGTTTTTTATATGTTAATATCATTTAAAATTTTCATTTTCCACCACATCACTTTTTTGACATGCGAAATCCATCCCGCTATGTACCTGACCCTCAGGTCGACACACTGAACCTGAGATAATAATTTTCACCCTATCCCAACCTAATCCAATACCTCCCCTAAGTGGTGTGACAACCCACACTGGTGCCCTCCGTACGCCTACCCCCCTATGAATCTATGACACAAGAGTAGCCTGCGATCCACAGCCTCAAACTGCCACCATGACAAGATGGAATCTTGGCCCACACCATCTCACGAACCCTAATTGGTGCCCCCTCCCCCCTACATCCTCCTTTCATTATGATATGGATGGAAAGATCTTTCCACCACGACTGAGCCGACTCAAGCTGCCTCCTCTGGCCTCATTGAGAGTCACGAACTAGGTCACTCCCGCTACATTAGCCGGACATACCTCCCACATCCCTCATGATCAAGAGACCTAACCCCGAAATGTGACAGCTAGATATCTTTAGACTCCCTTTTTTCAATATCTTGTGCCGCACCTCCCTTCTCCTCGATCCAACCACTGTTGTACCTCGCTGTCATGAGCCATTATGGTGGACATCCATGATCTTCCCCTTACCCCATGAATTTTCCAGCCAGCTACGACCTTATCCATGTCTAGCCATGCATTAACATTATTAGACCCTGACCAAACATATGGGGTGCTTTCAGGACCCCATGGGAGGTATATTACCTTTAACTTCAATCTAATGTACAATTTTATCATGTTTGATCATTAGTGGTTTTGGGTGGGCCCACCTTGTTTTGACAAACTCTGTACGAGTCTGGAAGATATGGAATGGGCTTGAGTAGGATTGACCTGACCCATATAGATCATAGAAGTGATTTTTGGTACCCATGTTTTTAAAAAAAATAATAAATAAATTAAATAAATTAATCTATTTTGGTTATTAATTTAATTAATTAAATATTAATTTTTTATTAAAAACATTAATTTTTATACATCAAGTTTTATTAAATTAATTTTTGTGTTAAATGAAATTAATTTATTATTATTTTTGGTTTTAAAATAAAATTAAATAATTGGACCAAATTATGTAAATTGATGAATTAAAATTAAGAGTGAATTTTTAATTCAAGAAAATTCCGTCTAAATTTAATTTAATGCTTGTTTAATTTTATTAATTAATTTACTTATTTATTCATGAGTTTAAAATATATAATAAAAACCATGATCCATAGATATTCCAATGTATTTTTCTTGTTCTTTTAGTTAATTTTTTAAATATTGAAATTAAGGTTTTTAGTAAATAGTTTATTTTATGGTGATCTGCGAATCATCTTTGTCATTATATGTATAAGGGAGTGCACAACCATTTTATAAGATCTATTTTATACTCCCAAGACCCAGTCACTAATTATTTTGTATTTTTGAATAATTATGAGATTATCAGAGATTAAATTCTCACTATGTTATGTCAATACACCAGTCATGAGCTTGAGGCATTGGATATACATGCAATGGAACAGTTCTCGCAAGAAAAATAGTTTGAGGTATTACCCCTAGGGTCGTGGTTGATAAATTATTTGCTCAATAGAAAAAAAATTAGTGTTTAATCATGATCATATCATCATTGTATTATTTCATGATTTATTTATTATGTGTATGTGTTGTTTCTTCGTGATCACATAGAATAATAAACAAGAATACTCTGATAAAATGAATACGTGACTTGATGAATATTTTTTTATTTCATGGAAATATTTTAGTAGAATCAAATTTTTCATGATTAGGAAATAATTTGTTCTCCTAAATTGGATAAAACTGTTAAAAAATTCATATAAATATTAAGTTTTAAGTGCCTTCCATCATTCAAATTTGGAATAATAGGGTATTTGTGGTGCTCGACAAGCCATAGGTTAGGGTTCCCCCTACAACCGAGGAGTTGTTATGAGGGTGGTGTTTTGAATTAACTAATATGGAAGTATAGATAATAAATTTATAACATAATATAATTTTATAGGAAAGAATTAAGTAAATCATGTAATGATTTTAGAACTCGGTACTTCACACAATAGTTTAAGGAACCATGATTTAATGCGGTTATACAACCAAACACATACCTTTAACCCCTCGATTGGTGGCATATTTATAGATTATCGACTATAAGTTGAAAATAAGAATCATTACCACTATTGTACTGACAAAAATATTATTCTGATTCATGTATAAAGGGTTTCAAGAATTAAATAAAATAGTGGGAGACATTTAATGGTTTAATTAATTACTCAAAAGGCCTAAATCAGTAATTAATATGAAAAGTACTAATATAATTATTAGTTTTGTATAGAAATAGAATATTATTCATAAAATTTACCTTGATAAAATATTGGAAAATGTAAATTCTTATACTTGCATGAATTATCAAGTGTAGTATCAGAGCGTAGACACACTAATACGATATCAGAATGTCAAGGTACTAGTGTACCTAATACCTATTAGACTACCACATAAAGAGAGTGTGTAAAAATTATTTTAGGAGACTCGTGTCTTAAAAATATGATGTTTATATAATATTTTTATCAATAACATATAATGTTAGTTTCATATACAAACATCGATACATTGATGATTTTAATAGAAGTCTCATCTGCAATAGGTTTACAAGGAGAATGTGAGGAAAATTATGAATAACGTAATGATTGCGCTTGGAATTTATAAATTTAACGATTTATCATGATATTTTAATGGACCCATTTATAATATAATTTTCACCCATTTACTCTAGTTTTTTAAGGTTAAAAATGATTCATAATGAGTAAACACTTCATTATCTATTTAGGTATGTTTTGTTATATAAATAAGAGTATAAAAGAAAGAATAATGTTTATTTATTATTGGGAATAATATGAATGATATGGTTAATAAAACAATGAAAGGTAATGAAAAAATTTACATCCAGAATGTCCATCAATGAAATAGGTACAAACATGTTGTTATTTACAATATACAACATGAAATAAACCTATAGGAGTTTCATCTCAATAAACTAAATTAATGAAAAAAGTTACAACTTTTTATTCTGGTATGTTAATAACAAAATAGTAATATTTCCATCTTACTACAAGATTATTAAATAAGAGTTTCCTTTTATATATATGTCTTTAAATATAGTAACCATGTGAGTATAGAAACATTACTATAATTAAGGTGTATTCTCTAAGAAGTTATGAAATGGTGATTAATAATTCATGGGTATTAATTACATGAAGTATATTACCAAGTGAACGATTCATGAAAATTATTATAGTCTAAAAAATTCATTTAACTCACATGTCCTTTGGACACAACAAGATATTATTTATTGTTTGAGAATGCATATATTTTAGGTCAAATACATAAATAATAGTTCACTTATACCTGAATCATAGGAAATATGTGATGAATATAGAATGAAAAAAATATCTAAATAGTTTTTTGAAGAGAAATATTTGTGAGAAAATACAAAATTAGTCATTGAGGATATTCCCAATATGGTATTTAGAATCATCCAAGAAAAAATCCTTAGTTATTGTCGACTTATATACTTAGTTTTGGGATAAGAAACCTTTAGAAACAATGGTATTCCATATGGATCAAGGAATTATTTCAACAAGTGTGCACTAACTATTAAAATGTTGATATTTTCATAAATATAATTTATTATATTCCATTAAGTGATTAATGTATGTAAATGTGAAGTATGACATATTCCTGGATAGAATATATGAGTTGCTTTACGCTGGCATATCAAGGAATATCTCAATAGAGCATCCATCGATCAATATAAGTTAGTGTTGAGATATGTATAAATGAACATTACATTATATAAATCATGAAATTAATATTAATGATGAGGATTGATGATTAAGTCTTAAATATTAACATCGATAAAAAAAATGTTGAACTGAGTAATTTCAAAACACACATTTTATACATCAGAGTTATAATTCAAGGAGTTTCAATGTTGCAACATCCATAAGTATCCAATATATTTCATGATGTTCTTTGAAAATATCAGTGATATCCCAAAACCATACGAAAATTATAATGAAAAATGGAAATCATATTAGATATAGTATGATAGAAATATAATATTTCATAATACATGTGTTTTAGAAGCAATGAGTTTCGTTGGACATAAACAAATAGCATTAGGAAGAAACATATTGTGCATTTAAAGTAATTATCATAACTCTTTATCGTGTTATTTAATAATCATCTAAGACAGAAATTTGATAGTCATGAGATGGACAACATTTCTATAAAACGGAGCACATATCAATTAGAGATAGTGGGATCCATATTGAAATTTGTCTAGTGAATCTTAAATATATAGATATAGTTTGAATAGGAACAATTTCCCTGAGTTCATGTGAAGCATGAGAGTTTTAGAGCAAGATACTACATATGAAGGATAAAATAATAGTGATGGTTTTTAATTCCCCATGGCCGGTGGACGATTATTCTTTTAGAATTATTATTCCATAAAAGTAGAAAATATATTGAAATATGTTGTGATTGATATGGTCAATTAAAATTAAATAATGAATTCCATGTATCTAAATATAAAGGGGATTTTTATTTTTGGTACAATGATGGGTATTAAAATAATAGTATACATGGATATTAGAAGTGTAGTACCAATAAGTCATGATTGGTTATACTAAGTCGGTTTGCCTAAATCCTTATGAATTTTACATATCATTGCTAATTTATATGATAATTTTATTACGTATTGTATTCCATGACCACAAATCATGGATGGTGTCTATGGGATGCAATAATAAAGGGATTGTCACGTCATATAGTGAAAATAATGGTTTCAATTTACTAAAATCAAATTTATGATTGAAAAAATAAACATGATCATGGAATATTAGTTTGGAATGAATAAATTTCATGTGTCTACCAGAGGTTTGTGGGAGAACTGATGTTTCACATTTGAAATAAGTTTGGTATAATATGGAAAAAGGTTATTGTTCGTCGAGTTAGCTAAGACTAGAATGAAAGAATCTATTCTAATGTGATTGAATTAAATTAGAAAACTAAGTTATAGGGAATTCAATATATGGAATAAAATCAAAAGGATTCATTGAAAAAGTCAATCATACATATAGTTACATGGTATTGAAAAATGAAATATGGAAAAAATTCAAAAGTGGAGTTATTTATAGTGACCCCTGGAATATAACCCTCTAGGTAGACATGTCTGAGACAGAGGGGGAGATTAAAAGGGAGAGTTAAATTATTTGTGCATATGTGATGGATAAATAACATATGACTTGATATGTATAAGAATTGTTATTTTTCATATATACCTTATAGTATGAAATTATCAATTATTTGTAGGACCACTACAAGGGAAGAATCAGAACTTTTCATTTGTACTCGAGTATGTATAAATGATTAGTACCAGGTAAGTGCAGTAGAAAAGACACTGGTTTTCAGTGGATGCATACTAGTATTCAATAGATCCATTTGATTCTATTTCATAGTAATTCTATCATTTCTAGTGACTCATGATCATATATAATAGTGGTAGATATACCAATAAATATTGAGTATGTTGGAGCATATAAGGTAGCTAATATGTAGTAATACACAACTATTTGTTCCAGTTCTTGTAATCAAACCTAGTAGATGATATAGTATCAGAATGTAAATTATTATATTATTACTATACATGATTTCAAGTTATGAATGTGAAAATATTGATATACTTTTTGAAACCATCTCTTGAGAAGTTTTACTCAAAGGGATGAGGTCGCAAATAGAAGAATAGCCACATAGCCGAATCATGGAAGACCGAACAATTAATGTTGTAACTAAACAAAAACATGATCTCAATCATGTGAGACCTAACAATTATGGTCATTAGGTTAGATATTAGGAATGTGGGAATTTTTTTATAGTGGGCTCCCATGACTCAACTATGTCATACTTTTTATTACCACATCATGTATATAGTTATATATACATAGTTTTTAAATACCATTATAGTGTATATATTACTACTTCCACTATTTGATTGTAATTTTTGTAGATATGTATTTATACAAAGTGGTTATAGAAGATCACATGATATAATGAGAACCTAAAGATACTATGACATTAATATTAAAAGATTTCATATAGTCTATATACATATTTCTGACTGGACAAAGTAGATGTTTGACTATTAGGTAATGGGGGATCAAAAGCCTGATAATTTTTATCATGAAGCTCACACATGGTAATCTCTAGTAGTGAGATCATGAGGGTAGAACTTCCAATATGGACACCACATGTTTTGGTTTTGATTGGATGTTTCTATTTACAGACATGTGTATTGGTATCATGACTTGTGATCAATGCCAATGTGTTCCATTTTATCACATACATTTATGTAATGAAAAAACATAATAATGAAATCGGGTAAAGGTAGCTTGTGTTGGGTGAGCCATTTGGGGTATAACATTGGTGAAATAGTGAAGAAATGATTTTATTCTTACAGGTTAAGTAATATATATATGGCCTCATTGATCCAGATGGTAGTACCATCATAATACCATGGACATGGATGTAGAGGGTAAATCTATCGAGCTACATAAAATAATAATAAAGCAATTAAATGATGAAGACTTGGGTGTACATCCTACATTATGAGATATTTAATGACAGAGAGATCATATTACATAGTATGTGTTCAATGTTTTTTTATTATTGATTTGACTATCCTTATTTCATTAGGGGCTATAATAGGTTACTAGATCCTACTATTGCAATGTGAATAGTATTCAATTCTTCAGAGATATTGATCTAGATGGTCAAACACAACACATTATTCATGTATAGTACCTCTTGTGATGAATATGTATTTAGGAGATGGTGGCCCCACCACTAGGGTCTGGGTTTTCTCCAAGGACATGATATTTTAAAAGGAATTAATAAGATCTTATTATTCATATTATGAATATTTGACATTGAAATTATTTATTAAATGTAATTACGTGTTTTAATGTTAATACGTGAAAAATTTCAATTTAATGAATATTAAAACAAAATATTCATTGTTTATTTAATATTTTTGAGAATTCCATGTTGAGGTTTTGGATTAGGTATTATCATATAATATAAATTTATTAGGTGACACAAACTAGTCTTCCTTAGATCCTCGTCATCATTTTCAATAGTATATCTAAATTTTCAAGAGAGACAATCTCATAAAAGATAGTGGTAACTATATGTAAAAATATAGAGTACAATACAGCTTATGAGGCAGTTAATATGAAGTTATACAAAATTATTTGTTCGAGTTCGTGAAATATGACCTTGTAGGTGATGTATTATCATAATGTAAAGTATGATATTATTTCAATCCTTGATGTAATGTTTTGAAGTTAAAAAAATTGATATACATAGGGAAACAATCTATTGAAAAGTTTTAATAAAGGAGATGAGGTCACAAATAGAAGAATAGGTAGATAGAGAAATAGTGGATGACCCAATAACTAATGTTGTGACACAACAGACACATGATCATAATCATGTGAGAGCTAACAATTATGGTTATTAAGTTAGATATTGTGAAAGTGGGATTGTTTTAATAGTGGGTTCCCTTGAATCAACTATGCAGTACAACTTATTACAACATCATATATACATTAATATGTACATGATGTTTACTTAACTTTATAGGGTTGATATTTCTACAACCATTTATTAATGGAAATTTCCATAGGTTAATTATCGTATCAGGAGATTATAGATGATCCCATGATATAATGAAAACCTCAAGATAATATGACATTAATCATAAAAATGTTTATATGGTCTATATACGTCTTACTAACGAGACACAATAGATGTTTGATATTAGGTACTAGGGAATCAACGTCTTGAGAATTTTTCTCATGACATTCATACTTGGTGATCTCTAGTAGTGAGATCACGAGGATATAACCACCCATAGGAACACTAAATGATTTAATTTTCATTAGATGTTTCTATTTAAAGAAATGTTTAATGGTATCATTACTTGTGATCACTATAAATGTGTTACATTTAATCACGTAATTTGATTCAAGGAAAAACATGACACTAAAATCTCGGAGAGGTTGCTTGTGGTTGGAGTGTCATTTGGGGAATGACATTGGTAAAATGGTCAAGAAAATATTTTTTGTTTACAGGTTAAGGATGTAATATATATCAGGATTCATTGATCTCGATTGTTGTACCATCATAATACCATCTCCATGTAAGTTAAGGGTAGATCCATATAGTTTGATAAAATAATAATAAAGTAATAAAATGAAAATTTCACAGGTGTGCATCCTTCATTATGAGACAATTAATGACAAAGATATCTTATTACATAGTCTTTGTTCATGTTATGGTTATTTATTCATTGATTATACTTATATCTATAGGAGATATGATGGGTTACTAGATCCAAATCATTTTATAGGAATAGTATTACATGATATCGAGATATGGATCTAGAGGGTCCAATATAATAGAATATTCAAGAATCATAACTATTTGAATGAATATGTATTCAGGAAATGGTCGCCCCATCACTAGGGTATGGGTTGTTTCCATTGATATTAGATTACAAACTGAACAAATAATATTATATTATTCATGTTAAGAAGATTTGACATTGAATTTATTTATTAATTTGTATTTACAAGTAATAATGATAGTAAGTTAAATATATTAATTGATCAAATATTACTTTAATATTATCAGTTTTTAATTAATATTTTTGTGAATGCAAAGTTGAGGTTTTGGACCAAGTATTATCGGGTAATATATATTTATTATATTACATGAAATTTATATGAATATAAATTTAATTTATTTCTTAGTATAATAGTCATATTATCATTTATAGTGTGTAAAATTATTTTGGGGGCTATGGTGCCATATCCATGAAATTTACTAACACGTTATATATAGAAGAGGAGAGCCTCTAACCACCTACTATTCACTACCTCTCTATATCTCTATCTTATTATATCTCCCAAATTCTAGAGAGATAGGCTCTAAATATAGAAGTTTGGATCAATATCTCTCACACACATCGCAAGCAAGGAGATGCAATGATCAATGGAACATTGAAGGAATCATTGGATCTCCTTGTTAGCACTTGAAATCCGATGATTGGTGCTCCCACAGTTTCATGATGTGTGTGTCGATGATCTATAGAATTTTTTTTTCAGATTCTTAGAGAACTTATTTCCAACAATGAGTATACATAGAGAACAAATTCGGATGAACATGGTATTTTATAGTAATTTTTTTTGATCTTAAAATTCCACAAATGGGATCCTCAGGAGGTTATCAGTTACTATTTCACCAATAATGATTATCTCATGTCAATCATTGGAGGAATTGTTTTAATAATACTATGTGTAATCGATTTCATTACACACCCATTTCCTTAACTAATCTACTTGACTATGCTAAATTGAGCCCCCACCCATTCAAAACCAGTAATCAATGAAGCCTTCTTAGGTTCCCAATACCTAGTCCTCCCGAGTAGTGTGTGAGTACAACTCAATAGGTCACATCCAATATTTTCCCATAAATAACAAGTAAATGCATTGTATATGAAGTTCATAGGATAAACTAAATAAATATATAAACTATAATATAATTAATAAATAACAACTATCAATTATTAGGTTCTATGATGGAACTCCAATCGACGCAAACCTACTTCATCCAATGATAGTGTCCTCAGAGCGCATTCATGACCAAAAAAATATCATGAATACCCAAACCCTTAGGAACTCATAATGGGAGTTTATAATATCTATAAAACATTATAGACTCAAAGAACATGTAACAATTCATCCAATATTAATAATATTTATCTTTTTAGGCCTAGGAGGTAATACTATGAGTTCCATAGTAATAAGTCTCGATGATGATACAGAGGAGTTAATATAGGTGATAAATAGATTGTCTACATAATCATCAAACCATAATAGGTTATCCAAAGTATTTTAGTAGTCATCAAGATCTACGACATATTCCAGGTGATATCATGGGAATTTTATAGGAATAGAGAATCAAAATCAAACCCAAGGAGTATCACCCTTGTCTTTTAACATTCATCCAACACAAGTTTCATGTATAATGAGACCATGAAAGGAATCCCACATTTGTAAATACATTTCGAAGTCTTGTACATCCTTCTATAAAATCTCATTATGGATTGTCATCTACTAGAGACTTGAATTCATAAATATGGAAACCCTCTCATCTTTATTACCTATAATTATCATAGTCATATCAGGTTAAAATCATTTATTCAGGTTCTAAGGTGAAACTGACAATTACACTACCCATTTCCCAATTAAACCCTCCCACAAGTGGTAATAGGGAATCGAGGAAGCCTTTTGGGTCCCCAAGATATCATCATGGCCCAAAAACCTCATGTCGGTATCTCAATCCCAAAGATTTCTATTTGGTGAATACCAAAATCTTGGAGGTCATACCATCCCTTCATATCGTAAAATTATCATTGTGTCCTTAGTTTAAGCATAATCTTATATCATAAGTGGCATACCATTAATCCCCTATCATTTTCTAGGAACTCAAGATAGTTTGAACACCAATCCCATCAAGTATCCTCCACCGATCTACCCGCCCAGGTAATCATGTCTCATTGGGGGATTAAAATTAACCCCATGTACATCTCACTAGAAAATGAATCTAGAGAAACTCAAGTGTAAAATGAATTATACTAGTGCCACATATTCTCATCCCATCACATATATCCTATCAAAATTGTACATGGAAAATATATAAAGGGACACTTTAATTAAATAATCTAGAAACCCTCTATGTCTTCTATGTGGCTCAATTAAAACAAATAAAATTAAGGTTGCGTCAATTAATAACTGAGTAAATCAAGCCAGCGAACAAGGGTCCATCATTGATCATAACACATTTTTGAATTCAATATAGGCATTAAATGTTTACTAAACCACATAAATATTCTAAAGTGGTTGATCATCCAAAGTGACGAGACCTCACTTAACACATGCATATAAACTGAATTCCTAAATACAAATGTGTATATTTTTAAGGACCACATACCTAAATAATCCATTTTTCCGTTTATATGTATCTCAAACACTCCCACCCATGCTTATCAAAGTCGAATAACCATCATCCAAACACCATGAGTCCTTAATTCAGTCCAATACATATTAACATACTAATGATAAAAATTTTAAATTAATTAAAAAATTAATTTTAATTTTAATGAATTCCCAAAAAACATTAGGTTATTTAATCATCTCGTGACCACAAGAACTGATATGTGGTCAGCTTATAACACACCCCTGGACTATGAAAAATAAAATCCTCAATTAGAAACAAAGTTTCAATGGTGAAAAAATTTATCTAATGGAAAAAACCCATGAAAAATACAAATGAAAATATAACATTATTAAAATGAAGGGTGGACATATATAGACGTTATCTCAGGTTCTCTTATAGATAGGCTATGAAAAATCTATTTATAAAAGAGATGATCGCTACATGATCTAGTCGGATTGGAATGAAACCCAAAACGAGTTCATACTAAATTGAGAGATGATTAAGGGGATAAAGTTGATGTAAATATGGAGATTATCATATCTATAATAACATTTAAAATTCAACAAGAAATAACCAAAAGGAGGGAACTAGGAGGAGAGGATGTCTATTCATGACCCTCCACAAGAGCATGTGCAAGCCAAGATATAAAGGGGAGATTAACCCCCTTATAAATTGTAAAAAAATACCTTCTATGTATTTCATGACATAAGATATGGGCTCACTATGTGATTAAATCATGCATTGTGTTATTCCCCATATATTCAAAAAAGACCCATGGTGTGACCCCTTTAGTCATGTTATGAATGTGACACTATTCCATTATTACAGTAGCCCGACCATATGGCCTTCTACTATTCCAATCCCAATCACTCGAGCGTCAACTCCAACAGAAGAATCTTAAAAAATTCTTTGAGGGCTGTTTACATGATTAAAACCTAATTTTGATTTTTGAATTTCTAAAATGAAATGATCACCAAAGAAAACATGATGTTTTATAGAATTTCGTAACATATCATTTCATGGGGTATTAAATATCACATGTATCTATTGAGGGAGAGAATGCGCCATTTTCTGTTTCTTTTTTATAATTTTGGAGATCCTATTCATATTTTTTTTGAGATTTCTTAAAAGTTTAGTCTTAATTTTCTATTCTCTCGTCTATCTATTCAATTTTTTTTCATCCCCTCACCACAATTTCATGTGGGATGAATCCTAATTATAGGTTAGGTCATAAAATTTTTTTTATGTACATGAATTTTTAGATTATTCATTAAGAATTTATCTTCAACTCCTAAAAACATTCATGGAATCTAAAAAAATTTAGGTCTGAGTTTCTATGCATCCTTTTTTTATAACATGTATTTATATAACTTATGTTTTTTGAATTCTTTTATCATTCAATATAAAATAATACATTCAATTTTTTATGATGATATATTGGGTTTCTTTTTCATTTTGAGATTTATGATATCTTAATTTGGGTTTTTATTTTTTATTATGTTGTGTATTAATATAAATTTTTTTTAAACCACTCTATGTGTTTTGGTAAATTCCATAGAGGATCATTTCAAGAAACAATGTTTCAAAAAATGGATGTTCATTTTATGTAATGAACTTTAATAATTTTTATAGAAGTAATTACATAATAAATCATCGTTGTTTCTTTTTTAAATAGATCCATTTGAAGTGGCTTTGGGTATATATGAGATTTTAATTATTTTATTATCCTTTTATGATTATTATGTGCTTATTTTATTTTTTCATATGTAAATATATTTCAAATGAATTTTGGATTCCATATCATGTACTTAATATTTTTGTTTCTTCAAACTAGATTTTGTTTTTGGTTTAAAAGAGTTTTTTTCCAAAGTTTTATCAATTCTTGGTCTTCAAATGTGGTTTTAATGTTTTTAAACATGGTTTAAATCTTGAGGTCCCATTTGGTAAATCACTAAAAAAAGATATTCATGTCTTGGTTATGAACGATGTATTAATGGCTATAAAGGATCATTATAAAGAGGGATTTCTTGGATCTAATAAGACCATATAGATTTAATATATTTTATTATATTTAAATTTGATCTTAATTTTTATGTGTAAGAAATATTTTTTAATCTAGAATAAGTTATTCTTGAAAAAATGAGAGGAAATTTTAGTGAATTATTCTTAGAGGTGATATGTAGGATTTTTTTTATACTTCATTGAGGTTTTATGTGATTATTTTCTTATTTGAAATAAATAAACCTTACTTATATGATAATTAGAACCTCAAGTACTTATGATTGGTCCATGTATGAGTATTTAATAGTTATCGATGAAACTACTCTAATACTACTAGTAAATGATGCCACTCTACGTAGCATATAAGTCTCTTGTTATGATTCAACATTGACTAGGATGCGACTGTTCATAGTAGTTTAGGTTGCAACACTATATGAAGACATTTAAAAAGTTTGAGACACTTGTAACTAATATATATTAATATTTGGATCCATGTTTTCCTTGAATATAGTTCCCCAAGTCTATTCTAAATAAATACTGTCATATTTCTTTTACATGAGTTGATTCTATTATTAATTATATTTTATTTCATGTAGTAGTAATTTTTTTGGTATATATTTCTTATTTATTAGTTTTCTCATATATGTATACTTAACATTTTAGGTTTTCTGTCATAAAATTATTTATTTTATGAAAAAAAATTAATTAATTATATTTAGAATTTTAAAAAATAGATATAAACTTAATTACTAATCTTTAATTGTTATAAATCCATTCAATACATTATTTAAAAAGGTGATTTAATTGAATAATCTATAACTCATTAAAATTTTGAAAATAATGTTGTTTGGAATTTAATAAAAAATATTTAGAATTTATTTATGTATCATGTTTTCTTTCAATCTAATACTGTTCCTTTTTAATATATAGAAATATAATTAATAGAATGGATTATAAAAGAAATCATATAAAATATTTTTTATTGAAGAAACCTACTGGAAATGTTTTTCTCACACCCTACAAATACCACTATGTTTTACTAGACTCATAGAATTTTCTAGGATTCAATCCAATATCATGATAACCCTTTATTTTTTAGATTCCTTATATTCATTTTCTTGGGGAGTGGGTTATGGTGAGAATGTTAAAGTCTGAAATTGGTTTCTGATGGGATCATCAGTTTAGTATTTTGGAACCTTTCATGTACCTTTTATATTAGAGTAAAAAGAATTTTGTATTTCCTTTTATTTTTTTGGTAATTTATATTAGTATTGTTACTTAATTTCAATATTTTTATTATATTTAAAATGATATGGACATTTATTTTGAGTTATATCAGGTTTGGATTATTTAATATTTAAAATTAATAATTTCACTTTATACGAAGTACAATTTATAGAAACACCTTATAGGATTTTCGATAATAATTACACTAAAATATTATTAATATTTATTATGATAAACCATACCTATGAATGTATAATGTATAACCAAGAACTATTTTCAAATCATTTTGGTTCGAAAATTAATATTCGGACTATTCATGAGATAACTTCGTTACCAGGTCTACAAAGGTTAGGTTGGTCTGTAATAGGTTATATTTAGAAGTTATTTCAATCTATAAAAATTGATTGAAGATAACTATATGATTTTTTATTTAACTACAACAATATATGATATTATTTAGAATAGTTCCAAACAACCCATTATATTATAATTGATAACTAGGACCGATTACATCATTGTATCAATTTTCTCAAAAGAAATTGGTTTGGATTAGTAATTGGATTACTAAATTTTAGGGTTATAGTATCTTATATTTTAAAATTGGTATATATTGTGAAAAAATTATGTAATTTATAAAACAAATGAACCCCAGTCTCCCAAATACATCAAACACATCATTTATAAATAACATCACATTCATTAAAACTTTAATTGGGGTGATGTAGTGAACTATTTTATGCTTTTTAAATAAAAAATGATAAATCATTTAAAAATAAAATTATCATAGTATAAGTTTTAAATTAGTATTAAGACATAAGGTATTACATATACGAGAGAGTGAATAAAATATTTATTGTAAATTTTTTATTTATATTCATTCATTGGTGATGTTATTTTATATAAAAGTGGAATGATGAAAAACCATCTAATGGTGGATTTTTGTTTTCCATAAATTATGATAAACATAAAGTATTATGTATAGTGATAATAATTTCATATTATCATAGTTAATATTTTTCAGTGTCATATAATAATCTTATGAGATTATTTGTCATGAATTGATTTCCGAAATACCCCATCACGACACATTATCTTTAATTTCATACAATTTGGAGTTAATATAATCAAGCGTGTAGGTTTTATCCACATTAATTAAAGTTTAAAATGTTATCTCATTTGTGATCCTTCATTTTTCTATATCTCACTTAGAACAACCTTGCAGCAGGGATAATAAATGGGCGGTTATGTATGTTTCTAATCCTTTTCTGGTATTTCATAACCGACAAGATATTTTTCTCACTATTGTTATAGGTATTACATATGGGATATCCATTAAATTAGACTGAGGATATTCATGTTCATGCTTATTTGGGATCTACGTTATGTACTCATCATGTTTGATGAATGTAATATGATTTTTTAGTTAGTATAATAAATTTTAAAAAATCCAGAAAATAAGAAATTAATTATAATGTATTGAAATATTTCAAGTCTAATTGTTGATTTGACCCAAATTTAAAATGGATATAATTACGAATATAATGTATAAAGATACCTCTTTATGTGGACATAAACATTTGGAAACAACAGAGTGTTTACTGATGATCATTATATGATACATTCTAGATAGATTAACAAGTATGTTTTATTAGAGGACAATAATTTATAGTAATTACATATTAAGGAATTATTAATTTTTTTATTTCCACTAATGACCATTAAAATCCATTGTTGGCTATTAAAATGTATGGATTTTGGTTAAAAGTGTTTAAAAACAATTAGTGATTAAAAATATATAACTAGCAAATAGGAATATTTTTATATGGATTCATAATGATTTGTGGTATTATTAATGTTTATTTAGAGTTTTTAGTGTATACGAAAGACTATTGGAAATATTTAAAAAATTATAAACACTGAAATTGTGAAAATTACCATTATATAGTTTGGGTTATGGGGTTTTTTGTCTCATGTCGTTGTTTTTATCCTGAATGATATCTGATATCATTAAAATTCATATCATAAAAATATTATCACACCATTTGATTATAACACATCATATGATGATTACATAATGATTAAGAGAATGATAAAATATATTAAAATATATCATAATGAAAGTAGAGTCTATTTTAAATGTTATAATAGAGGAAACTATGATTTTCTCCATTTCATTAAAAATAAGACCTTTGATGATTATGTGGTTCTTTAATTTATTGAAAAAATATTTATTTAAATGTAGTCCATGGAACTAAAATTTTAAAATAGTGGTAACTCTGAAAAAAGATAAAACTACTACTCATTATATTCTCTTTATTTACCATAGAGATAGTTCTAGAACACCATAAAAATTAAAATGTGTACTAATAAATAGTTTTGTGATTTCATTATCTAGTAGAATACTTGGGTGATTAGAGTCAAATGATTACTGTTTAGAGATAAATATCAAGGTCAGTTTTTAGATGAAATTTCACTGATATTTAGGAATAGGTTGCTTACATTTATCATTTTATTAGATTATTCCTCTTTTAGCCTTTCTTATGATTGAATAATTTTTTTATTCCATTATAATTGGGAATTAAATTTTTCATAAAAATACCATCACCAATTTCTCTCCCAACACCAATTATAGAGATGAAAATATCCTTATATTTCATAATTATCTCAGATACTATCACATCATCATTTTTATGAACATCATCAAATTGTTCTAATTATATTTTTTATTAGATTTTTTGAATTTTTTCACCTTCATAAATATTCCTAATATTTTTCTAGATTGTATTAGTTATCTTGATTCCAGTCACTTATGAAAACACATTCTATAATAACAATCCCTAGATTTTTTTTGTATTTAACATTCATTCTAAATTAGTACCTTATTTATAAATATCATCAAAAGAACATCAATAATTTGAAAATTTAAAATAGATAAAATATAAACATCATCAAGACACAATGAAAATAAATATAAAAGAATCCACTCCCTCCATAGATGATAATTGTTTCCATTGATATTTTAAAAATTATTTATTAACTATATTTATTTTGTTTATAATAATTTCTAGAAATAATTCTTAATTAATGAAATTTAGAATAATAATTATAAATGTAAATGAAATGAGTCTTTAGAGAATAACCTAAACTTGTAGTATAATAATTATTATTATAATCCATGTTAAGTTATATAAAAAATAAAACAGAGTTAATTAAACATTCCTATTAATTCCCCTTCTTACAAACATCCTATTTTTGATATATTTTTATTTATTAGATAATATGGTATTTATTCTTTTACCTTTATACACATATAGGTTAAAAAATGTCATCAATATAGGATAACATCAATATTTGCATTGCTCACTACTCAGTATGAGTAATTAGTCTATGTATTGTTATATTTGTTTTACTAGACCACATGACTATATTCTTTTTATCATGTAAAAAACCTAAATGAAAGAGGATCAAAATAAATTCCATAAACTCTTATATTAATAATATATGATCACTCTCACTAATATTAATGATAAAGAATATTTATAAAACACAAATAACTACTAAATATAATAAAGGGTATTTTATAGAAACTCCCTCTTATTGCTCCATATTCTAAAGGAACTTATGTTCACAAAATTCAAATACTTCACTTCATTTTTCACACTTATTCACATTTATGAAAATATAATAATGAAAATTTATTCCTTATATTCTCATTCTTATTTATTATCTCTTCTTCTATATTGAAAATGCATCAATCAACTACACAATTCCCAAAACAACAATCGATCATTATTCATATTCCTCTATTATTTATTCATCCTCAAAAAGTGATAACTATAGTAGTTTTTTGTAAAAAATTTATATATCTAACTCCCGCATAAATGGGAAATGGTACACTAGCATGAAAATAAAAATTCAAATATTTATGGATGATTACTGCATTAATAAAAATTAATGGGATTACATCGTTGGCATGAGGTGACATGAACTTTTAATTTTATATGTTATAATTTGTGATATTTTATTCCCAAAAAATACAAATACTCATTCTTTCTTATTTTAATAATTAGTAAAAACCCTATAAACCCTTTCAAAAATCAAACCTCCCAGTTATAAAATATCCTAATAGCCATTGCATATCATTCTATTTTCATAGTTCACTATTAAAGAGTGTTCTCACATTGATTCCACTATATATAATTCTAATAAATATATCATATTTTAAATTTTTAGGTTGGTAATGTATTGGAAAACAATAATACATCTCAATTATGTACACAATATTCATATGTTGGGTCATTTTATTTTACTCTCATATAACTAAAATTATTTTTCACAATAGTTATGAGTAATTTATATTTCTTATTAAACTATTTCATAGTATCAATATATATGTTACCAAAATATTTTTTTTCATTCCACTATCACGTTGAATTTTTATTTCTTATTCTTATGTTAAGTATACTAGTTAGAAATTTCAAGGCCATTATAAATTGGTATTCACCGCTATGAAAGTTATTTATTTACATATACACATTATAGATCAACTAAATTAAGATTTGTTATTTAAATAATATTATATAATCACAATTTATATGATTTATATTGATTATGTAGTTTTAAACATTAGACAAAGCATCATATAGATAATTATTTATTATTTTTAATGAATTTTTAAAAATTTCACACATTAAAAACTATCATTTAACAACGAATTCATTAAATAATCTCAAATATAAATGAATTTATAGAGACCATGTGGAGGGTTATTTCTGAGTCAAAGAATTTTGTAGATATTATTATATTTTAAGAAGATGGATCCCCTAAAATTGTAGATTTTTTAAAATGGGAGAAGTGTGTTGAGTTAAAGTGAAATCCAAGTGGATATGATTTAATTTCATTAGTGTTGGATTTTATCATCAATGAAAATGTTATTATATGACTAATATTAAATCTAATGTGATTTATGGTTAATATATTTATTTAATGTTGGTATTTTAATTTTAAACAAATATAACAAAGTATGAAACTTAGAAGATTATTTTTTTGATATGTTTGACTATTGTAGTGAAGAACAATGTATAATGGCTATATCATGAAATAATATGTTTAAAATCTTATTATATTACACTACAAAATAAATATCCACAATGTCATTGAGGTCTAATCTAAATGAATTTTTAAAATCCATTTAATGAAATGTAAATCATAGCAAAAACAATAATGATGGCATTATGATGGTATTATTCAAAGTACAGTGAATAAAGCCACGATTTTTCTTATATTCACTATTCATGGAAATGAAATTATTGTACTTTAATGATTTGATCGCCAGAATATATCATATATATATTATTAAATTAACTATATTGGGGAAGTGGATGATTATAATATAATGGATATAGTTTTTTCATGAATAATCCAATAACTCTATAATTATTTGCCCATGAATATATAGTTTTTCTCAACACGGAAAAGTGAGGGTTCACCCTAAAAGTGATATCTCAAAATGAAATGGAATGTTGGTTCAAAAATAGTATTTTTATAACTAATATATCCCATCATAGTGTCCCAAGTGTTTTTAGTGAATAACATGAAATATAATAAAATTCATACATTTTCGAAGATTATTTACAACAGTTAAAAAAACTATTAATTACAATTTTGTAGTTTTTCAAAAATAAGTCAAATTTATTAGTTCTCTATAAATTAATCCATAATTTATATAGAAATTTGCAGATATTTTTTTAAAATAACCATAGATATTAGGAATATTTACAATGCTCATTAGAAAAAACACTAATATTTTCACCCCAATTTTACAGTGACTTACACATTCATTTCACATTAATATACTCCTTTATCAATCCATCTTGTCAACATATTCCATTACTACTCAATATCCATTATCAATCAGTTCACCATATTTTCATGCTGTTTGATTCTAAAAACAAGATAAGTTCCCAGAAGCTCTACTCTTCTCATCATTATATTATTCTTAGATTTCAATGACCTTCATGAGATTTATTGTGGGATTTTGAATTATTTATTTAGGTATTTTTATTCCTAAAATATAAAATATGTGTATATAGTATTATTTTTCCATCTAATAATGATGTTTTATTAGGAAATTTTGAAGGGCCAAATGTCTGACTGCAACCCCCGTTTCCCTCTTCAAATCCCAATTTTCTAAATCTTGTGATCCATACTATTTGTCTCGAGTGATAAAATAATGTGTTTTGGGTCTTAATTTATCAATCATTTTATTGATAATATAATATTTAGTAATTTTATATTATTAAGTTAATATTTTTATTTTAGTTTTCTCTTTTTTGGATAGTTTTGTTTTGATTCATTCATGAATATTTTTTTCAATTTCATATTTTATTTTTTAATACATTATATAATTATAGTTATTCTAACATTTTGGAATAATTTATTTTTATTATTTTTAGTTTAATTTTATGAATATATTTTTTTATTTAGTAATATTTAATTTATTATGTTATTACTTAATAAACCATATGTATTATTTTCAAGGATATATTATTAATTTAATATTATAGTATTTTTAATTAAATATTTTTCTTTATCACACATTGTATAATTTTTTTTGTTTTGAATATTCAATCATCATGAATATAAAAAATAATTTAAATGATATAGTTTCGTGTAACATTATTAAAATTTGAATTAAATAAGATAAAAACAATAATATAAATGAATTTTTTGTTCACATGGACAATATAATATGTATTAAAAATATAAATATCGGTTGAAATAAAGTTGTGTGTTACTTTTTATATATGTTAATATATATATTTATATGATAAAATATTAAATATTATTATTATTTTATTTTCATTATATTTTAGTTAATGATTCTATATCAGTGATATTTTATGAATAATAATAGTTTTTCATATATTAATATTTTGTTATTAAATTAAGATAATGATTTATTTTTGAAATGATTTTATTTAGTTATTTTTCATTAGTTTTTGTATATATAAAATTATAAATATTGAAAAAATAGTAAAAAAATAGATTACATTACCCTTAGGTAAACTTCAATATGTTAGAGTGTTAGATTGATTTCAAAAAAAAATTATTTTTAGGTAAATACACTGATATAATAATAATAAAACACCATTTTATTTTTTTCAATTTATATGATTGATAAACAAATTGATGTTTCAGATTAGTTAATATTGAAACAATTTATTAATGGATTTGTGATATGGATTGGGGAAACATAATTAGACATCCTAGAATTTTTTACATGAATCCATCATTATTATTAATGACCAACAATTATAATACCGTAGAATGATATTTAGGACATTATAAATAATATTTTTCACTATATCATATAATGATGAAGAATTTAAAATATTAGTTGGTTAAATGTATGATTTTATAGATATTAATACAAAAGAGAATCTAAATGAGTAATTAAATGTGATTTATAAATTAGTGGGTGATGGAAATCATTATATGTTTAAATAATGTATCATATAAAATATAACTTTCTACTAAAGATATACCATTTAATTTAACTATATAGAATTTTGTATCATGAAATTTCAATGATATTGGAATTTCAATATGATTAATTTTTTGAATCCTATATCACTTAATCACTTTTACCAGAGGATGAATGTTTTCAAACCACATAGTCTCAATTATATAAAGATACATGCATGTACAATATACTACATATTGTATCAAGGGAAGGATTAAAATAGAGAAGAGTAAAAAAGAAATATACTTCAATATTGATATAATATAATCATTTGTAAAGGTTGAACATAATTAATATGATGAAGAATAAAATAAAATAATATTATTGTAATGGTTTAATGTAACCATCCGTTAAAACCATTACTGAAATTATTGTTCAATTATTTTTAAATCAAGGACAAAATAAAGTGTCATTATATGGAAAATAATTATGATAGGATTATACGAAATCTAAGTGATTCAAAAGTAAAAATAATTTTTAATTTTTATTTTCAAATTTAACTTCAGATTCTATGACTCTTTGTTTAGGAATTGATATAGATTTATTTAATCCATTCATTACTCAAAATAACATATAACATTTGAATTTTTATTTCAATTAAATACAATCTACCTCATTGGATTTATATGAAAAATATTTGATTAAATATTTCAATGATTAATCTATGAATTAAAATTAATATAAATTACATTGATGTATTCATGATGAATCTTATAGAATAATTGAATGAGTTATAGGATAATATTGTAGATATATATGACGAATCGACAACCAAAATGTGAAAATTGAGTGCTTGAATAATTATGATGATTTTTGATTTCCCTATATTATAAAACATGCATTATATTAACAATCAAATTGTTTAGGTACGTACTCATTAATTATTTTAATTTTATTCTAGAAGAATAATATATAGAAATAATCGGTGTCTCATGTATCATTTTTAATCTTGGATTAATTTAATAGATGTCAGTTTAATAAGTGATGATTATATGGATGAAATGATTTGAGGACACCAATATTTTTATTAGGTTTAAAAATATTATAATAATAACCAATTATCCATATAAAATTATTTAATGTGAATAAGTTAAAAATTTCTAGGAAAGGAATTCAAATATCATAAGATACAGTTGGAATAAAACAATGGATGAAATACTATTTTTTTTCAAACTAACATATTCAAAATTTCAATTTTTATTTCTTAATATTGAATTTATATACAATAAAAATAATGAATATAGACATTACTATTTTATATTATTTAATGGGTAGGGATAATAAAAATATTATCTTAATTCTTAGAAAGAAATTTAATAAATGAATACAATGTGTGGTAGTGGGTCAATTATATTTTTTTATTTCTTGCAGTGGTATTTTTCATTAAATATATAGAAATAAATTACTTCCATTGAATTCTCAAAAAATTAAAAATACTCAATGAATATCCATTTAACATTTATAATATTTTTAATTAATTCATTCTGAGTTATAAGGGATTATAATCCCTCCAATCATAGATTTCTGTGGATTAATTTCTAAATTTGGAATTGATTAAATTAAAACTTTAAAAAATAAAAGAAATTATAACTGAGTTTTTTGTAATAGTAATAATGAGTAATGAAGAAAACATAATACCACACTAAGATTAAAAATATTCAAGAAATAATTGTAATGAAACTACGTCATTTGGTGAGGATATTTACCCAATAATACTTCACTATGATAGTTCATATAACTATGAAAATGGTTGAAATAATTTAAGTTGGAGGGACCATACATTATCATTAGATATATCCCAAAGATAGGTATTATATATTATAATTAAATAATTACAAAAAAATAATCATCATACTCATTACATATATGATTTATTCTTCTATACTATTTTTTCATTAGTTAATTTGGTCGTAGAATATATATTATTGGAAATAAAGATAAAATGGAAGGATATATTATATATGTTTACATGGATAAATAATTTCTATCCTTTTATAATATATTTGGAAAATATTGAATCATTATTAGTTTATGTTTTACATGTTGATGATAATGAAATCAATTTTAATCCAATTAAAATTTGGTAAACATTCTAACATTATGTCGTTATGACGGGAAAATATAATTAGATTATTTGATATATATAGTTCAAATAAGCACACAGATAAGTTCCAATCAATAGGTATGTTTTATGTCCTTTCATTGATTAATTTAAGAAAAAACAAATTTATGACTTTAATTACAAGCAAAAAATGATAAAGAGATAACCAAATCCATTAGCAATGAATTTATTGATTGGTTTTCCATTTCATTTATGATCACAATCAATTTATGATCCATAATTTGCTGATATAATTAGTTTTCATAATTTATAATATTATATGTTTATATATTTTGATTATGAATGTTGATTATAAATCTATAGTTGCAAACGATTTGAAATATATGGCTCAAGTTTCTTTAGAATACTATAGAATATTTGATTCTTATAAAATTAATGGATTATGATTTGAAATATTTCTACCTGATAAAGTTTTTAAACCAAAAAATAGCAATGGAATATTCATTAAATTTAATGATTTGGGATAATATGGAATTTTGAAGGAAATAATCACATTAAATATTAAAAAAAATATTTATTTTTATTATCAAAATTAATTTGGATTATTATTTATATGGGAATATGGATTGATTTGTTAAAATTTACATTATGCCAACTAATATTAGTTGATCAATACTGGTGAGTGTGAATAATATGTTATATATATTTTATATATATAATATTAAATGGTAATTTGGATGACATAGTAAATTAAGGGTAGAATAATGTACTCCATTAATATTAATATGAATTTATGATATCAGTGATGAGGTTGAAGAATTATTTTTTTAAAGTGAAACCCATTAACCAGAGGTGACTGATCGATCTATCTATGATGATATTGAAATTGGAAGCATTTTAAGGGAGAGTGAATATGAATAAATAATTTTAAAAAAGGTATATGATAATAATATTTTCAACGATGAATTAATCAACATTATGTTCAATCCTATAATAATTTTTTTATTCATTATTTATTTGGATTCCATGAATTAAATAAATATATATTCATATCATTTTTAAATAATTTTCTTTTTTATGTAGTATGTTAGGTTATAAATCTTTTTATATTACTTTTAGATAAAATAAATTTAATAAATGTATAAAAAAACATCAATGTCCTCCAGAACATTTATGAGGTCAGATAACCCCACTAATTCACTTCCACATAAAATAGAAACTATCTCTATATTTTACATTCCACTAGTTTTCAATTTTTTTCCATTTTATTCAATATGATATTATATTATATTCATCAGGTACACTCAATATTTCTAGTGTAGTTACTTTTATTTGAGGGATTCCTCAGTGATCAGATAGTGTATCTTAGGAGCATTTATAAAACAATAACATGGTATCATTGTTAAAATCATGAGTGCATAAGTGGTTAAAAATTATTGGTATAAAATTTTTTATGTTAAAAAAAATTTAACACTTATTTATACAAATAATTGCATGTATTTATTTAATAGAATAATGTAATATTAGACATTAAGGAACATTAATACATCACAAGGATATTGGAAAAGGCAATTAACTCAGTCATTCCATTTCACATGTTTGTGAAGTCTATAAATGATTTTAATGTATTATTTAGACAGATATTTTAGTTGTTAGGATATGGGAAAATGTCCTTTGAAATCACATATCATTATTGGAGGTACATTCCATTCATTCTGATCGATAATAATTTTTTATCAAAAAGTGTATGTAAATAAAAATGTTTATCAATATATTATTTTTATAGTATTACAATCAAATATAAGTATTATTATTATTTTCTTGTCATATATATAGATGATTTCCCATTTTGATGAGCATTATGTGGTTGTGAATTAATGGAAATTGAAACTATTTGGGTAATTAGAAAGTAATTTAAGTATAGGTTTTGGTCTGAGATCATTGATAAATACTTGAGTCTCTATGACATGTATAAAATGTTAGATGAGAGGACTGTATGCGATCAGTGAAAGTCCATTTTGGATATGTATTTGATGTTCCCTATGGATGTGTGAATTTTATTTTGTATTTTTTTATTTATGTAATACTAATGTGTGTTAAAGGATTTTGTGATAGAGTGAGTATCCACCCATTAATGGCCTAGTGAATACTACCCCTAATGTTTATGTGTAAATCTATGTGAAATTTTTTCCATAATAAATATAAAATGATGATGATTATTACCATATATAATTGTATGGATTGATTCGAAGAGAAATCCCAATATTTAATTATTACAGATTTTGTTCACATAGTAAAGGCATGTGATGCAATATTGGATGAAAAAAATTCCAAAATAATTTAATAATGAAGGAGTTAAGTTTGAAGGATATGACTAATGGGGGTCATGTGTTAGAAAACATTAAAATATATAATTAAAAGGGATAATATTTGTTTAAATTATTAATGAAATATATATATATTTTTAAAGAACCATCAATGGAAATTCAGAATTTATGTTACTCAAATTTGTGAAGAAACATCAATTTAATGAATGTTTATGTTCGATGAAGTGATGTGAATAATAAGGATATGAGATATTTTGGGAAACCCATAAAGTCATGTTATGAATTATAGAATGGTTTTTATATTTTAATAGTTATAATTCCTATAATATGCATATGATTTATCCAATACCATGTATGGGTAATTATTTACTCTTCCTATGAGTCATATCTAAGTTAATGAAATTGGAGTACGAGTCATACATACGTATATATATGTGTTGTCTATAATTTGTGAATGAGTTTTAACAAGATTACATGAAAATTCTGGTATTTAATGACTGTATATGAGTTATCTAGATCTACACATGATTCCATTTCAATAGTGTTTGAGGGAAATGAATAAAAAATTTATTCATTTAAATTTCAGGTAATCATCATTTGTGGAAGCATTCACTTCATAATGATGATTGTTCAGTTTCATACCCATTATCTATGTAGTCATGAATTCATAGAACATAAGTGTAGATACCCAAAGCTTGATGTACATAGAAATTACTTTACTTTTTCAAAATACATAACACATAACAAAAACAAACACACAGGGACCGTAATAGTTTAGTGTCTTTAGAAACTCGGAACATATTCTTCTAATCGTGGTGGAATATCTTCAACATCTTCCATAAAGATATTTCCCTTTTGTTTTATTACCTAAAACCTTTCTTTACATCCTGGGGAAAAGAAAACATATAAAGGGTGAGCTGAAATTCTCAGTAAGGATAAGCATGGATAAAATAAAACAAACCATATTCATTTGATCATAAAAACATGAAAATAATATTTAAACTTCAAAATCTAGAGCAATGACATAAAACATGGAATTACGTAAGGCATAGGTCATAATGGAACATCAATCATGATAAAATAGCTTAGAAATAAAACTTTTAATTATGTAAAAACATTAAGCACATGATATGATTTCCATATTATTCATGTCATTGCTTCTAAGACCATCTTAGTGGACAATGTCCCTTTCCGAATCGAGTTCACTCCTCGTTTCAGTCCTGTAACACTGAACCAGATTAACATACCATTCCAGTCATGCCTATATCATGAGATATAAATCATTAAACAATGCATTGGAGGTAGATATAGGTCCCACCCGTCTCATAATGAAACCATTCTTATGTGTGCCACATAATCATAAATAATACATCATAGTATAAGCCATGTAATAAAAATGGGATTCTTAAACATCGAGACATCATAAAATAATCCATATAAGATAAAAGGGCTACATAAAAATAATTCCATCATATCATAATCAAATCAATGTAAAAATAGGGATATAAATAAAAACCAATATTAGCTAATATTGAAAATAATTTTTATAAAACTCTTGAACTCCATTCTTGAAAAAAATATCCTTTCTACTTCAAAAAAAGTTTCCTTTCATAAAATTTCCTATGATTTGAAACAAAAAGAAGTTGAATAAAAATAAAATTGAAAACTTGTAAAGTAAGATTCATGGAAATAGTGTTCTAAAAGTCCATTCAGGCTGTATATGTTAAAAAAACATTCTTCTCGTACTTTGGCAGGAAAAGTCAAAAATTACCTCGTATGGTAAACAAAAGAAAGATTCCTTCCATATGATGTGGTAAAAGTAAAAAAAGGGAAAAAATGTCTTTAAACATATATGGAAGAAAATTAATCATTTTATAAAAACATTCTGAGAACATATGGACATGGATAATAAACATAACTCCAGTAAATACTTACAAATAAACAATCTCGAATAAGAATGAGATTGGAATAATTATCCCTTACCTTAGGTCCGATATGATTCATACGTATCCGAACCTCCTGTATAATGAATTAAATAATTTAATTGACTTATTAAAGAATCATATTTATTTTTATGTTTTCATAAATGGTTAACTTATGACTTTATATTACCCATTCTTCTGTAAATTCCATGTAAAAGCAGCATTTTGGGTAAAATCATTTTATTTATCGTACGTGTTTGGACTTTTTGTTCTTGATATTATTACTTATATCATGATTTAATTAACTCTTTAATGTAAAACAATATATATATATAATATATATTCAGAATATACTTATATATATGATAGATCGTTAAATGGATTGAAATACACCGTTCATGGAGACGGTAGGCCGTACGTACGCATGAACGCTGTTTTCGTTTCCTTATTGAATTGAATAGAATTAAGTAGATGACATACATATATATAAATAAATAAATCCATTATCATTATTATGTCATATATCTTATTATTACTTATTATATATACTTTATAATCATTAATGAATGGTTAAAATGGAGAATGAATCTCATCGCATCGTGGAGACAGTTGTCCACACGTACGCACGAGCGAAGATACCATTCCCATGATCGTGGAACTGTATTTAAGTGTATGTATAATATTTTAGAATCAATATCACATTACAATAATCATATATTGTTATTTATTTACACAATTATAATCATCCAAGTAAGGTGGTGGTCGAAAACAGATTACACCACGGCGTGGAGATGGTATTTTGTACGTACGTACGCGCGGTGATTTTTTTTTGTAGGATGGATAGAAGGTGAAATAGGGTTGTTTCATATTTATAATAACAAATAATTATATAATCATTACTTATATTATTACTTTATAATGAGACAACTAATGAAAAAGAAGTAGAAGAAAAAAACATGATAGAATCCGAAGAAGAGATTACCTCTTCTTCGATACACATCCTTTAAGCTTCCTCTTATAGAAGTAGAGTTGGTCTTTTGAGAATACCTAACCTCAAAAATGTTTCTATGGAAGGTTATAAGACAAATGGTTAGGGGTTGGTTGAACTTAATGGCTCAAAAGGGTGTGAAGAGAAGAGGGAAGGGGTGCCCTTTTTATAAGGGTGGAGAGGGGCACCTTTGGAAAAAACTTAAAATATTATTTTATAATAAAGTCACATTCGGTTTATAATAGATCCAAATTAATTTATTTAGTACATAATGTGGTTATTGGTATAAATCCTCTCAAAAAATATGTTTTAGAAAAATTTAGGTTACTATTTTAACCTTACCTTTTAGATTTAAATCTATGTTAAATAATTTAACTTTTAACGTGTCTTCTTATTTTTTTACACTATATGGTTAATAACCATACTATAACCAGACAAAAGAACCCTAATTTGTTCATCATTAATATATATATATCTTTATCTAAGTCATTTTTCCTATACATATATTTTTAGGAAGAAAATAACAATTACTAATATAATATGTGTTTTAAAAAATATTTTATGTTAATTTTGAAAATATTTGGTAATTGATTTTTTTGAAACTCATAATAGCATGATTAGTTCTAAAAACGTTAATTTAATCAATAATAACATGTCATAGTGATCTATAAAATTATTTTAATTCAAAAAAAGTCTCAAATTACATTTATTTTGTTATTTATAACATCAATTATGTTAATATTTCATTAATAAGGTAATTACTGCATCATCGTTGTGTCAAAAATACATTAATTAATTTAATATCTAAAAATTATAACTAAAATACCATTATGTAAGAAATCATTTTATATTTCTAATAAATATTTATAGTCAAATTTATCTTATGTATAACCCTATAATAAAAATTTTTTAGTTAATAAACTTTGATTTTAACTATTTTAACTATTCTTTAAATAAAATAATAATAAATGTCCTAATCTAATCCAAGTGGACATAAAGGGTTATATTTTTTTCCTAAGGATGTTGTTGGTCGAGATAAACTTGTACAATAGAATTAGGACATGTGTTAAGGTAATATTAATATCATTTTTACCCTTAATTACACTATGTATTTTTAACCGTGGTAAATAAAAGAAAAATGTTACGATTCACCAAAAATTATTTTCATCTCATTGAACCACATTTTACTCCTTGATATAAACTATGTCTCCCGAATTTTCAAAATTCCACTCACAGAAGCAGTAAAATTATGTTTTATGTGCATTTCCAAATTGTCCTAGGAGGTGGGTAAAAGACGGTGAAAAGTTCAATAAAATTTTTATATGTCTAAAATTATTACAAAAAGACTCCAATGAATTACATTGAACTTATATAAGTATTATGTATCAATTTTCACCTAAAATAAATTTAAATAAAATAAATAATTATTTATATAAAAATTCGGTTTTTAAATAGTAACCCAGTAATTTCACTATTTATCAAAAATTGAATGTTTGTTAGAAAAATACCAAAAATTCACCCTAGGATAATTTCGATATTCTGAATCCAAAAATGAAGTCCATTTTGAATGATAAAATATAGAATATTTTAAAAAGTGGGTATTAATATTCATAATGACTAGTTCATAATAATATTTTAATAATATCTTGTTTATTGAAACATGGTATTGCGTACTACACACGCTATCGAGGGAGGTCTTGATTTCGTGTAATGCAATAAAAGTTAGGGATGCGTGTAATGAAAGCTATGTTTGGTGTTAAGTATAACATAATCAAAACTTATTTCATTTAAACATTAAAAAAAATCTATACTTAATGTTGTGTAGAATAATTTCCACAAAACGAACATGAATTTGCGTGTAACACAAGACAAGAATAATGTTGCATATACTGCAAGCTAATACGGTGTTGCGCATGGTACAAGCTAATATTTTTGTAGTGTATAATAGAATACATTAATGAAATTAGAAATAACATATCTCATAAAATCTCGGGGTGTTACATTCTTCCCCACTTAAAATTAAATTCTCCCTCGAAATTCGTCAGGGTTCTAAATGGTTTACTACATGAATGTTTGTTTCATAGAAACCCACATCGTAAAAAGAAATATTAAAACATACTTTTAAAAATGAACATTAGAAACAAAGGGGATACCCAAAGTAAATCATCACTTATGTTCCCACATAGCATATCATAGGTGAAAATATGGATATGGAAGAGAAATATAACAATCAAGTTCTGAAGGAGAGTGGTAGAGAACAAGGCTATGAAATATCCAACAGTCACAGAGCCATAGAATTGTGATGATCTAAGGTACCATCTGCATCATCATATATAAGGGCACTAGGTCAACATTTTTTATTTTCAATATCATTTCCCTAAAGTTGAAGAAATTTTAATTAGAAGAAATACTTTCTTGTTTTGGAAAAATTTCACCTTTGGTCATTCCTTGTTCAATTTACACTTCATCTCTTAAAGAAATGAAGTTGAATTTATCATTCGAGAAGTGTTAGCAGATCATGTGATAGAATAATAGGTCATTCCATCTGTCTCAAACAAAACGTTAGCAAATGTTATAAAATATACATAAGTCCATATATAGTGAGATTAATCGTATATGATTCCAAATATAGACTTATACTTCATACATCATACCATTAAAAAAATAAATCTAGTTTCTACTAACTAGGGACTTTCAGTAGGCCAGTGGTAGGCGATAAAGTCCTATCGCACAACAGTTGTGAGTTCGATTCCCACAGCCTTGTCCGACCCGACGGGTTGTCACTCATCCTATGGGTTTTCCTTTTTCTAAAACTACACTATTATAATATTCCAAAAATAGTATCGAAAAAAGTTATGGCCTTAAACAATTCTATCTGATGTCGAAATTAATCCATTCTATCCATTAAGCTTATCAAAAATACTTCTGTCCAATGTTATATTATAAAGAAAACGATTACTAGAAATGTCATCAACAAATCATGTGAATACCATCATTTATCTCACATATAAGATATATCTTTTTGGTCAAATTCCGAACACGTGAATACCATAATCATGTATTATCTTGAAAAATGAATACACATTGAACCTTAGTGAAAACATGAATGCAGTTAAAAGTTAACTCTTTCCACATACCACAATCCCAAAAATTCTATATACTCAAACCATGATACCTCTTAGTCCTTATATCAATCATGAGATCATGAATACTATCAAACATATTATTTTATTCTTATCCATTCATTATACACATACCATCTTCTTTCCAAAAATATATGAATATCATTTCATGGTTACCGGTACCACTCAACATATACTTTCTAATACATTAGAAAAAATAATAGTGTAACAATCCTTATATGTGTCATTATTCCATAGTACCATTACCTATACAATATAAATTTTGATAAACATAAATCATTCCACTACATTATTAAACCATTTACCAAGATTCAAAACTTATTTCATCTCATATATCATTTGTAGTCTGCTCATCATCATCCACAGAAATACTACCCATATGATCATGCTGATTGTCTTCATAAGATTTTCCCTTAGGGCATCGGTTTGCATAAATTCCCATACATTCCGCATTTAAAACATCTAATCATTGTTGATGTTGTAGCAATACCATTATCCTTCTCCATGGTGATAACTTAACCTTTTCCTTTGCACTTACTAGATTTGTGTCCTTCTTTTCCACACCAAAAGCATATTTCAGTTCCTTTGAAACATTCACTTGATTTCTCTTCCCACATGTTTCACATTAGGAAATTTGAACTTTATTTCCTCTATGATCATCATGAAACTCTTTATTTCTCTTATTAAATGAGTTAGAAAACTTACCAAATTGATATTGTTGATCATATTATGAGATTTCTGATTAGTCATAATTACGATTTTTTAAATTTCAAATCCCATTTCATTTGGTTGCTCATGAAATATATCATTCCATTGTCCATAATATCCTCCATTATCGTGAATATTCCTATTTCCATCCATTTTCTAAATCCCAAAAAGATTAGTGTGAGAGGAAAAAATCATAATCAATGGGGGGTACCTTTAATATCAACCATCGTAGGTTAAATTATAAGATCGTTACCGTAATTCTAGGACTATAACCAATACTTATACTTAACCTTAGCGACTTCCCTATACATACCTTAGAAAATATCTCTTGGGGTCTCACTAATGTTTTCGTATCCTAGTTTTCAAAGGTTAACTAAACCTTTTCTCTGATACCAACTATAGAGACCCAAAGCATGACGTACATAGAAATTTATTTACTTTTGAGGAATAATTAATATATAACAAAATAAAACACAGAAGGACCGTAATAGTTTAGTGTGTTTGGAAACTCAGAACATAATCTTCTAATCATGGTGAAAGATCTTCAACATCTCCCATAAAGATGTTACCCTTTTTTTATTACCTAAAACCTTTCTTTATATCCTGGGAAAAATAAATCATATAAAGGGGGAGCTCAAATGCTCAGTAATGGTATGCATGGAGAAAATAAAACAAACCGTATTCATTTGAACATAAAAACCTGAACATAATGTTTAAACATTAAAATCATGATCAATGATGTAAAACATGGAAGTACGTAAGGAATAGGTAATAATAGGACATCAATAATGATAAAATATCTTAGAAATAAAACTCGTAATTGTGGATAAATATTAATCACAAGATATGATTTCCATAGTAGCCAAGGCATTGCTGCCAAAACCATCGTAGTGGACAAAGTCCCCTTCTGAATTGAGTTCACTCCTCATTTCAGTCCTGTAACACTGAACCAGATTAACATACAGTTCCATCCATGTATATCTCATGAGATATAAATCATTACCTAATACATTGGAGGGAGATACAGGTCCCACCTTTCTCATAATGAAACCATTCTTATGTCTGCCACAAAATCATAAATGATACATCATATCATAACCCATGTAATAAAAACTGGATTCTTAAACATCGTGCCGTCATAACATAATCTACATAAGATAAAAGGACTTCATAAAAATAATTCAATCATAACATAATCAAATCAATGTAAAAATAGGGATAGAAACAAAACACTATATTATCTTAGATGGAAATTAATTTTGATAAAACTCTTGAACTCCATTCTTGTGGAAAATATCCCTTCTACTTCAAAAACATTTTCCTTTCTTAAAATGTCATATAATTTTAAAATAAAAGAAGTTGATTAAAAATAAACTTGAAAACATGTAAAGGAAGATTAATGGAAATAATGTTCTAAATTTCCATTCAGGCCATATAAGATAAAATACATTCTTCTCGTACTTTGGCCAGAAAAGTCAAAAAGTATCTCATATGGTAAACAAAAGAAAGATTCCATCCATACAATGTGGTAAAAGTAAAAAAAGAGAAAAAATGTATTTAAACATACTGGGAAGAAAAGTAAAATTTAAGGAAAGAATTCTCAGAACATATAGACATTGATAATAAACAAAACCCCAGAAAATACTTATGAATAAACAATCTCGGATAAGAATGAGATTGAAAAAATAATCCCTTACCTTAGATCTGATATGCTTCGTACGTATTCGAACCTCCTATATAATGATTTAAATAATGTCATTGACTTATTTCAGAATCATAATCATTGTTATCATGTCATAAATTGTTCACTTATTACTTTATATTACCTGTTCTTTTGTAAATTCCATGTTAAAGCAGCATTTTGGGTAAAATCGTTTTATTTATTGTACGTGTTTTGACTTGTTGTTCTTGATATTATTACTTATATCTTCATTTAATTAATTCCATAATGTAAAACATGATTTATATCTAATATATATTCAGCATATACATATATATATGATATATCAAGAAATGGAATGAAATAAACCGTTCAAGGAGACGGTAGGCCGTACATACGCATGAACGTTGTTTTCGTTTCCTTATTGAATTGAATGGAATTAAGTATATGACATACATATATATACATAAATCCAGTATAATTTTTATTTCATATATTTCATGATTACTTATTATCTATACTTTATAATCATTAATGAATTGTTAACATGGAGATTTAATCTCATCGCGTCGTGGAGATAGTAATCCGTACGTACGCACGAGCGAAGATATCATTTCCATGAATGTGGAATTGTATTAAAGTGTATGTATAATATTTAATAATCAATATAAAATTACAATAAAAAATTATAGTTATTTATTTACACCATTATACCCATCCAAGTATGGTGGTGGTTGAAAAGATATTACACCAAGACGTGGAGACGGCATTCCGTATGTACGCAGGCGCGATGATTTCGTTTTCCAAAGGATGGATAGAAGGTGAAATAGGGTTTTTTAATATTTATAATAACATATCAGTATATAAGTAATACTGGTATTATTACTTTATAATGAGAAAACTAATGATGAATAAGTAGAAGAAGAAAAAAACAGGAGAGAATTGGAATAAGAGATTACCTCTTCTTCGATGCACCTCTTTTAAGCTTCCTCTGAATGAAGTAGTGTTGGTCATTCCAGGAGAATAGAACCTCCAGAATTTTTCTAGGCAAGTGGATAAGATAAATGGTCTAGGTTTGGCAGAGCTTCACGGATCAAAAGGGCATGAAGAGAAGAGGGAAGGGGTGCCCTTTTTATAAGCGAGGAGAGGGGTACCTATGGAAAAACATAAAATATTATTTTATAATAAAGTCATATTCGGTTTATAATAGATCCAAATTGATTTATTTAAAATATAATGTGGGAATGGGTTTAACTCCTCTCAACCCATAGGTTTTAGAAAATTTAGGTTACTATTTTATCATTATCTTTTAGATTTAACTCAAAGTTAAATAATTTATCTTTTACCATGTCTTCTTTTTTTATTACACTATACGTTTAATAAACGTACGATAACCAGCCAAACGAACCCCAAGTGGTTCATTATTAATATATATAACCTTATATAAGTCATTTTTCTTATCCTTATATTTTTATGAATAAAATAACAATTAATAATATAATATTTCTTTTAAAAACTATTTTATGTCAATTTTGACACTATTTGGTAATTGATTTTTGTGAAACTTATAAAATCATGATTAGTTCGAAAAAAGTTAATTTAATCAATAATCACATGTCATATTAACCTATAAAATTATTATAATTCATAAAAAGTCTCAAATTTCATTTATTTGGGAATTTATAAAATCAATTATGTTAATATTTCATTAATAAGGTAATTATTACATCATCATTGTGTCATAAATACATTAATTTTTTTAATGTATAAAAATTATAAATAAATTAAAATTATGTAGGAAATAATGTTATCATACTAATGAATAATTATAGTTGAAGTTATCTTATGTATAACCCTATATTAAAAATGTTTTAGTTATTAAACGTTGATTTTAACTATTTTAACTATACTTTAAATAAAATAATAATAAATGTCTTAATCTAATCCAAGTGGACCTAAAGGGTAATATTTTATTCCTAAGGTTATTTTTTTCCAGATACACTTGTCCAATAGAATTAGGACATGTGGTAGGGTGATATTAATTTCATTTTTACCCTTAATTACACTATTTATATTTAACTGTGTTAAATAAAAGTAAAAAATTACTATTCACGAAAAATTATTTTCATCTCATTGAACCACATTTTACTCCTTATTATTAACTGTGTCTCTTAGAATTTTTAAATTCCATTCACAGAAGCGGTAAAATTATGTTTTATGTGAATTTCGAAATTTTCCTAGGAGGTGGGTAAAAGATGGTGAAAAGTTCAATAAAAGTTTTATATGTAAAAAATTATTATAAAATGACTCCAATGAATTAAATTGAACTTATATTGGTATTATGCATCAATTTTGACCTAAAATCAATTTAAATAAAATAAATAATTATTTATATAAAAACGTCGGGTTTTAAATAGTAACCTAGTGATTTCACTATTTATCAAAAATTGAATGTTTTCAGAAAAATACCAAAAATTCACCCTAGGATAATTTCAATATTCCGAATCTAAAATTGAAGTCCATTTTGAAAGATAAAATTTATAAATTTCCAAAAAGTGGGTATTATTATTCATAATGGCTAGTTCATAATAATATTATAATAATATTTTGTTTAGTGAAACTTAGTATTGCATACTACACACGATATTAAAGAAGGTATTGATTTCGTGTAATGCAAGCCAAGTCAGGGCTGCGTGTAATGAAAGCTCCATTGGGTGTTGCGTATAACATAATCAAAACTTATTTCATTTATACATTAAACAAAATCTATACTTAAGGTTGCGTAAAATAATTTCCACAAAACGAACATGAATCTGTGTGTAACACAAGACAAGAATAGTGTTTCATATACTTCAAGATAATACGGTGTTACATATAGTACAAGCTAATCAAGGTTTAATGTATAATAGAAGACATCAATGAAATTAGAAATAAAATATCCAGAAAAATCTCAGGGTGTTACAATAAGGGTCAATTTTAAGCTTTATAATGATCAATAATTAATGAAAAATCAAAGTTACAATACAATCAAAATTCATGAATCCATAATTATTTATTCTGGTGAAAAGATATTTGAAGAATCAAAATTCTTTCCTTCATGTTAAAATATATAAAATAATTGTTTATACAATATCCATGCATGCGTTGATAGAGATTAAATGAGAATGATAAAGGGGATCACTTTTCTATATCTCATTGAGTATTAAATGATAGTATTTAAAATATAATATCTACGATCCAAATGAAGATTTAAATCTATAAATATAAGATATTTCATTCAAGTAATCAAATCAATAGTTATCTCAAGTTAAAAGCACGGATATGTAGACAAAATTTTGTAACATAATAATGTGTTTGAATAGTGTTTAAGGGAATTTATCATGTTAAAAAAATTCTCTATCGTATAATATATTTTTTAGATATCCTTATAAATCCTTGAATAATTTTACAATTTTTGGGTTCCATGGTGATTCCATGAGACCCAAGTACTTCTTAAGAAATGAAATAAATTTAAGGATGATAGAATGAATTTTAAATTATAAGAAAGGAAAAAAATGAATATATATGATTTTTTATGTAAACAACTATTTTAGAAAAGATTATCCATGCAGTTTGTGGCTGATATGATAAACTAAATTTTTTCATATATGTTTTCTCATTCTATATATCTATTTATGATTATTTTTGGAATAACTAATAAATTAATGGGTAGCTATATTGAAATGGTATTTGAAAGGGGGTAAATAATATCGGATATCACAGAATATTAACAAAAGATATAATTGATAATCTAATGAAATAATTATATTAGAGGAGAATAAACTAAGCAAGGATATATATCTCTATATTAAGGAAGAAGAAGAAAAAGAAGTGTAAATAATGAATTTAAGTAAAAATCATATATTGTATCAAAAAATAGAAGAATTATGAATTTAATAGGAAAATATCATTCACTACAACATATAAAAAAAAGTGTAACATAAATTTTTGGAAGAGGATGAACAAAGTAGAATGTATAAGAATATATTCATGTTATGAACAAGAATAGTCCCAAATCATCATTTTTAATGTCTAGGTATAATTATTTGTATGACTTTCATAAATAATATGTGATAAGGTATTCTGAGTATAGCTCCTACACAATATATTATGATAGGCACATTCCAAAATGATTTATTTGATAGTGACCAAAAAATAATTTCAACAGAAGAATTGAGATGTTGTGTAAAAAATATAGACAGGTCAATAGGATGTGTTCTTGAAAATTTATAGGTTTTCAATGACAATTAAACATATGAATATATTGTTTTCATATATAGTTACATACCTCTATATATTTAGTGATTCTCTTCCATATGGTTGGAAGTAGAGAAAAACTTGTGGGATGTTAGTATGAAGAAGTTCAATGATATGTTCTACTAATTCACATGTGTAATATTATGGACACAATCAATTATCTAATGTAGTGAGATGGTAAACTATGATCCCTAAACCTATACTATTGTATATTTATGATATGATATATATTGAAAAGTACGTTACTTGGACATATAGAGAACAAGAATGAGTAGGATTATCAAAAGGGTCACTGCGATGTAAAAAGACACGTTCCACATATTATAAATTTCCTGCATTATGTATATGTGTATTCTAGGATAAATTAAAAAATATTATATGTTTTCTTTATTGATAATAATGGTGTAATTTCAAATGGGGTTAACAATTTAAAATAAGAATTATAATTTAGTACAATTTTGACTAGCCATTATTCACCCCCTCTTGGGTGATTCTGCACCATTTATAAGGGATTACAAGTTGTATTAGTTCACATGGTTACATCATATTACATATATACTGTTCTATTGTATTTTATATTATATCAACATTTTTCCCAATGAATTTTATCTTATTATATAATGTATATATTTGTTGTAAGTTGATATGTTCATTAGATTGAAATAATTGATTCCATCCAAATTAAAACAGAATTAGTGGTTTCAATAACAAATGTGATTTTTTTTAAGAAATAGAAAAATATAAAAGAAAGTGTACAAAGAATAATCAGTAAAACTCTCTTCCTGATGGTTGTTATATAGGTATTTATTATGATAAATATATAAAATATTATTCCTTTAGTGAAACTAGAATTTTTTTGATGGAATAGAATTTAATTAATCAAAGAAATATTTTTATAACGAAGTTATTATATTTTTTAGGAAATTACCACTAGAATGTATTAAAAACATTTTTTTATATATCAAGGAAATTCATGATGTAAATTAATATTTTTAAAAAGTGGCCTGCTCAAAGGAAGGCTAATTGGACAAAAAATAATATCTAGTAGTTGATAACATTCGATATAAAAATTAATTATATGATAATAAATATGATGTATAATGATACCTATTGAAATGGAATATGTCTTATATAGACATAAGCGTTTTTAATGAGTATTATACTGGTACATTGTTTAGAATGAGTAAAAATTAATTATTTTAAAGCCAATAATTTATAATAATTATTGATTGGGTAATTCATTACTATTTTTACAATTCTATAATGGCCAATTGGATAATATAGTAGGCAATCATATATATATTAATTTTGGTACAACCCATTTATACCCAAATTTATTGAGTATATAAAATAATTAATTCTATGGGGATTTTAAAGGATCCATGAAGAGTCCAAAAGTATTTCACATAGACTCTGTTTTTAGTATTAGAGAAAGACCTATTGGATATATGTATTAATGCATAAACCTTTATATGGTGAAGGTAAAAAATTCCAAGGAGTTTTTATAGAGTTTATTTGTTTCAGTTACATGATGTTTACCATGAATAACATGATATATAATTCATATTATTATCATTCCATTGGATTGTGACACCTCACATGACATTGTGTGGATGATTATGTGAATTTTAAATGATTTTAAAATGTAACAGAATGAATTATGAGTATATTATATTTGTTATAATAATGGAATATAGGATTATTCTATATAATTATAAATAAATACTTTTGTCCTTATGTTTTTCCTCCATTAATTAATGTAAGCCTATATATATAAATTCCATTGACCTCGTTTTTGGAATATGTGATAACTATAAATAAATAAAAAACTCATAATCATTATATTAACTTCATTTAATATTGGGATAGTTATAACACACCATTAAATAAAAAATAGGTACTATAAAAGTTTTTGGTGAGTCCATTTTCTAGTGGAAAACTTCTGTGGTTAGAGTTAGTTGATTATTACATAGGTATCTCTATCCATAAAAATGTTTTAAATGTTATTTCATCATATTTTTTATATACATTATTTACATTTCTCAATTTTTTAGTTTATATTTTGGTAGAATTTATGATTTAATTTTTAATTTTATTCCAGTACATATGGGTTTACAAATAACATAAAAATACCTTCATGAACATCTTTCCATACCCATCCTATGGTGAATAAAATTCCCACAAAATTCTTGATTTAATCAAAAATTGTCTCATAATTATGATTACAAACATCATACAATTATTCTCATCATATTTATATCCTAATTTCATTGAACTTTTTTTACCTTCATTTACATTATTTAAAATTATGTAGATATCATTGAACTTATTTTCACCTTCATTTACATTATTGAACATGTTGACACACAAACTGTCTCTTCATTATGATTACAACCATCATACAATTATTCTCATCTTATTTTTATCTAAAATTCATGGAACATGTTGTTACCTTTATTTAAATTATTTAACATTCTATACATTATTAAGTACTAAGGATACAAAATATGGATTAATCCTATCCCTCAATATATGATATTTTTCCATTGAAATAATATAAAATGTTTTTAACTGAATTTATTTTTTTATTGTAGTTTATAGTAATAATACTTCGAAAATGAAATTTGAATGAAAAATGTTGTAACATCAATAAAACAAAATTTGATAAAGAAAGAATATGTAGATATAATAATAATTTTTAGGATCCTTGGAAATATATAGACATATTTTGTGAGGGTGAATTAATCACTACTTTAAAAAAATAGTTTCTATAAACACCTTTTATTTTTTTTAATAAAATAAAAATTTATTACCTTTCTAAACATGTGGTTTAACAAAAAATAATCTATATAGAAGAACACTATGTTTTTATGGTTGACTACTCTATGTGAGTATTTAGATCATGGTGTGTCATATTTGTTTTCCCAAGGTACATGCCTATACTATTTTAAACTTATACATACCCATAGAGAATAAGAGTGGTCTTGAATACCATAAATTTTTTATATTAAATATTTATGTTCTATATAATTGATATATATGATAATATATTCTCTATATCATGAGAAAAAATCCAAATATTATACAGGGTATGTTATAATACTCCATCTTTTTTCTCAGTATTCTATGAGGAATAATGGTCACATCAGTCTCATTTTCCTCTTAATTTTTCATTATGTTACATAGTTATGCCAATATATTACAATAAAATTGTTATAAATCATTTATTATTCTTTATTTTATTTTCAAAAGCTATAAAAATTATTTAATCCAATAAAAAAACCTGAAAACACTAATCAAGATTTATTATTTTAATTATTTTAATTATTAAATCTAAAAACATTCATGAATATGGTGTCTATTTTATCATAACATTAGAATTGTAAGGTATATATATATTTATAATTATAAAGTATATTGATCATGACTAAAAAAATTATATAATTTTATTATGATTATTGGAAGAATATAAACATTCTCATTTAAAGGGATTAAAATATTGGTATGATACAATGAAAAGTTTTAATTTTTTGTTGTGTAATTTTTAATATTTTGTTCTTACATAATACAAAACATCATTATTCACTATTATGAAAATATCCACTAACCCGTAAAAACCATAATAATCCCACCATCACCATTATAAAACATCATAATATCATGTACACATCATATTATTTTCTCAAATCACATTTTATGATCATTTTTATGATGATTCCACCAAAGAAAATTGTTATGAGTCCTTTAAATTTTCCATTTTTTGTTTTATATATATTGGGATACTATAATGAATATCAATTATTTACACATCCATAAAAATTATGATTTTTATACTCTTATATAACTCAAATTAATTTTCTCTAAACTTGGATGAATATTAATTTCTTCATAAATTCTTTGAAAATAGCCAGATAGATGTTAACTGAATTATTTTTTACATTCCACCATTACATAGACTTTGTATATTTCATTATCAACTATCATAGATTCATTAAATATCCCACAAATATTATAAATATTAATTCATATTTATGAATGGAAATTATTTACTTCATCACGTAATAGATAAAATCTTATAAATTTTATTCTCTACATGATTTTATATAATTATGTATAATTTTATTTATATTAATGATGTAGTTGAAAACAAATGACAAAAAATTATATGTAAAATTATTTATTATTCGTAATATTTTTGATAAAAATTACCCTCATCAAAATTAACCATTAAAAAATAATAAAATATATATCATCAAATACATATGGAATTTTAGAGATAAAGCTGTCGGTGATTGTTAATTCCCAAAATTATATAGAGATTAGTGATGTTTCCATTGAAGGAAAATATTTTTTCATTAGAAAATAAACCCAATTGACTTTATTCACCACATATTATAATTTATTTATAAAATAAATAGTATTATTTTTTACACTCTTTGGTACTTAAAATGATTGATAAATTTTTTTAAATAAAATTAGACATTATTTCACACTTACGTCGAAAATAATTTTTCATCAAAAAATATGATTTATAAAAATGTCTTAAATTTTATTTAACCATTATTAAATGGTTTAGAAGATAAATTTTAACCCATTTTTTATTTATTTTGAATGATTTTGAATATATTATTCATTTCATTTTCAAAACAAGGCCCATTTGGAAGGTACTGAAAAGAGAAAGAAATCATTGTTTTAATATGTACTCAATTAATAGAATTTATTACTTTCATAGACACTAAATGTTATAAAGATTATTAAATATTATTAAGTCATTATATTCAAATAAATTCATTTAAAAAAAGTCAACCTTTAATTATAAAATGATATTTTCAGGATAAAAATGATTTTTTCCTCAAGAATTTTTTAATGAAGTTTTTCTAAAATTTATATTAGTCAATGAAAACAACCATTTATTTTAGTTATAATCCACTGGGTATATGTTTTACTAATACTATCCTCATACTATATAATATTAATTTATGATAATTATTTTCAAAGAAAATATTTACATTCACTTGATTTATTTTTTTAGTCATTAACATTCACTTGAAAATTTCAATTTCATTTGACAATTATACATTAAATTACCCCAAATTATTGATATTATTATCAAGGTGAATTTAATTTTTAAAACCCAATAAAATATATACCTATTTTTTAAAATTTATTTTATTTCTTATATGTGGAAATATTGATAAATTTTTATTCTTTATCAATAGAAATATTTGATGATAAGGAATGTTTCTCGTGAATTTCATCTATTATTTGATATATTAGTTATAACAATGATAATATTTATTTTACATTAATACATTATTTATTAAATATTATTAAAAATTAAAAATACTATATAATCATAAATTATATTAAATTTGGTAGTTATGTAAATTAAAAAACAACATAAAATAGGAAATACTTCTGTTTTATTAAAAACATCCATAACATGGTCTAAATATTACATGGATTTTAAACTGTACATGATATCCACAGAACATAACAATGAAAGGGAGGATCTATAAATACAAGTACGGTAATTAGAATATAATAACGTAAAAACGTGTTAGAAAATAGGAATATCAATGGGGAATAAAAGGAACCCAAATAATAAGGTATGATATAAAATTATATTCATAACATAGGAAATGTGTCAACAACTTAAAACACTCCATCATAAAAATATTTATATACAAAATGAAAAAGAAACAATGATAGAAATTGTTTTATAAAAGAATCATGTTCACACCCAATCTGATCAATAAGTCTCACAATACTAATAATTACCCAATCATTAGCATGCTATATAATTTATAGGGCACCTGCCACATTCATTTCATAATAATACTTAAGTGTTCCACACAAATCATACAACATAGACTCATTCATAATAAAATTTTATTCATATATTAAGTTATATTAAATAAATAAATGTATATCATGATTAAAATAATTATATGTTTATAATGTTGAACAACCTAGATAAGAATTGGGTAATGTATTCACAATAGAATTATTTTGGCATGGAAAATCATAGTGAAATTTCGACAAGATAACATCATCATTAAAAAAATAAAAAATAATTTTATGAGAGAAAAATGCGTATATAATCATTCATAAATCAAATAGAAATTAATAGGGACATGTAAATATAATTACCAACATTTTTAAATGTAAGTGGAAGGAATAATATAATAAGGAAACTTGAATTAATAAGAAAGGTGAGGATCCCTTACATAAGTGTGTGACACCAAATGCATGGGAGGAGCTTAATGGGAGCAAGGAAGAACCTTGGGAGGACTCCAAAGATGGAATGAAAAATTATGTAAATGAGAAAATGATTTTCGGTGAAGCCAAATTGGATATTTGGGGGTTTTATATAAGAAATGAGTGGTGATTTCATTATTATTTTGGAAACATAGGTTCTGGACTCTATAGAAAAAAATTAACAAAACCAAAATTTTTACCATTGTTTTATCGTATGGTTTCTAAAAAAATGGGATTGATTATAATTTTTTTAGATGACAAATGGACGAAATTAATTAAACAATACACTTGATTATGTTTAGGTGTTTCATACTCTTATGAAAATGATTTTAAAGCGTTAAAACATTTTCGTTTTTTTGGAGGATTCATAATGGCTTTATAAAATTAGTACAATAAACATAAAATATGATTATATTAATTATAAAACATATATTTGGTCATGGATACATTTTATAGAATTTAATATATCACTTTTGGGTCATTATGATTACATAATACACAATTTATGTTTATACAGACCTCAATTTTTACCTAAAAATTCGACTGTTTCAATGATTTATGAAAAAATCAACATTTGATTATTTTGATGTTATCGTTGAAACAATAATTATTATTGTTCCCAACAAAACAAGTTAAGTCTTCCCATAATTTTTATTTTTTATTTTTTTATATGTTATGTTAATTTTTGCTAAGGGATTGAGTGATAGAGTGAGTATCCTCCCATTAATGAACTAGTGAAGGCAACCCATAAAGATTATGGTCAAATCAATGTGAAGGTTATTCTATAATAAATAGAAAAAAATAAATATTATTCCCAAAATAATTGGATGTATGGATTCAAAGATAAGAACCAATATTTTATTATTATAGGTTCATTCCTCATGGGAATGACAGATGATGCATTATTGGAAGGTGAACTACCAAAAATTATTATTAATGGAGGAATTGAGGTTGAATGAGATGAAAAATGCAATGTGTTTGTCAGAAAACATTTAAGGATATAATTAAAATGACTAAAATATGATTAAATTTTCAATGAAAAATAACTATGTTTTGAGGGAACCATATTAAAATTGAGAATTTTATTTACTAAAATTTGTAAAGAAACATCTATTGAATGAATGTTTAAGTTGGATGATGTTACATGAATAATAAGGATAAGAGTTTCCTTGTGGACACAAATTATATCAACATAATAATTATATAATTTTTTATGTGTTAAAAGATGTACATTCCTAGAATATGAATACGAGTCACTAATACCATGTGTGTGTAATTATTAACTCCTCATATGAGTCATATCTAGGTTAACGAAATTTGAATATTTTTCATCCATACATCTATGTATGAGTCATTTATAATTAGTAAACGAGTCATTCAAATAATACATGAAAATTCAGCTAAATCATTAATGCATATGAGTTATCAAGATCTATATATGATTCATTTTCCATACAGTAATATTGAAATCAATCAAAATTTTATTCATTTAAATTTTAAGTAAGCATAACTTTTAGAAACATCCACAACATAATAATGATTTTTAGATTTTATACACATCATATATGTAGTCATACATTTTTAAACAATAAGGGTCAATTGTAATCTTTGTAAGGATAAATTATTACTAAAAAATCAATGATACTATAGATTACAAATTCAGGTTTCCATAAATATTTATTTGGATGAAAAGGTATTTGAAGATTTAAGAGTTTATCATTCATGTTAAAATATTCATGATACTTGGTTATACATGAATCTATAATTATTTGTGGGAGATTAAATGATATTGATAACAAAGTTCACTATTCTGTAAATCAATGATTTTTAAATGTGAATATTTGAAACATAATATTTATAATCAAAAAGATGTATTAAATATTTTTATATAAGATCGTTCCTTCACGTAATCAAATTAAATAGTCATCTCAAGATAATAGTTCTTATAAGTAGTCAAAAAATTTCCTACATAATACATAGTTTGTATAGAATTTAATTAAATTTATCAAGCTAAAAATAATTTCTCCATCCTATAAATTATTTTCTATATATCATTATAAATCATTGAATTATTGTCTATTATTTTTTTTTCCATGTAGAGACCATGAGACCGTAAACCTTATTTTGAAATTTTATAACTTTACAAATTATAGAATGAATTTTAAATTAGAATCAATAAAAAATTAAACAATATAAATTTATCTAGAGACAAATATTTGAGAAAATATAAGCCATGTAGTTTTTGGATTATATGATAATCTAATTTATATTTTCTTATATGTTATGTAATGATATATTTCTATTTTAAAAAATGATCGGAATTCCAAAAAAATTGGTGGGTATCTATATTGAAATGTTATTCGAAAGGTGTTAATTTATATAGGATGTGGAGGAATATTTACAAAAGTTATAATTAATAATCTAAGGAAATATTTATATTTAAAGAGAATAAACTAAGAGAGGATATATATCTCACTATATATTAAAAAAGTTGTATTGGATGTGTAAATAATGAATTGAGGTGAAAAACCTATAGTGTATCATATAATAGTAGAAGAATTAATTTAATAGGAATGTTTTATGCACTACACCATACCACAAATAGTGTAACATAAGTTTCTTGAAGAAGATTAAATAAGAGGAATGTATAAGAAGATATGAATGTTATGAGAAAGGATAGTCAAAAATCATCATTTTTTATTCACCAGGTATAATTTTTTGGTGGAATTTTATAAAGAATAAGTGGTAAGGCATAATTATTATAGCTCCTATATAGTATATTATGATAGACACATTCCATAATGACTTATTTTAGAGTGTCCAAAAAATAGTTTATAAAGAATAATTGAGATATTGTGTATAAAATATAGACTGGTATATACGATGTGTTATTGATTATTTATAAGTGTTAAATGACTATTTCAAGTATGAATATATGGTTTTTATTTGTAGTGACATACATTTATAGATTTAGTGATTCACATCAAAAATGTTGGAAGCTGAGAACAACTTGTGGTATGTTAGTATGAAAAATATTAATGAGATGTTATACTAATTCACATGCATAATATTGTAGATACACACAATTATCTTATATGGTGAGATGGTATCAGATGATTCATTAATCTAAAAAATGGTATATTTATGATAAGATTTTTTTGGAAAAGTATAGGACTTGGATATCCTCATCACAAGATGGAGTGAGATTATTGAAAGGGGACCTACCATGTTAAAAAGGCATGTTTCATACAATAAAACATTCTCACATTACATATATGTGTATTAAACATCATATTAATAAAATATATTTATTATTTACAGATAATAATGGTTGAAACTCAATTGGGGTTATTGATTTAAAAGAACAAATTTTAATTTTATAAATTTTTTAATACATATTATTCACCACTCTTTGACGATTCTACATCATTTATACGGAACTACATGTGTTATTAGTCCACAAGTTTACCCAATATTGGACATATATTGATATATTATATTTTATAATAGAAAAATTCCCTTCTAATATTATATAAAAAATTTTCCCAAAGAATTTTATCTTATTATATAATATAGATATTTGTGATATGTTTAGATGATCTTCAGATTAAAAAAATTGATTACATCCCAATTAAAACTAAATTAGAGATTTCATCCAAAAAATTGATATAAATATTGAATAACTTAGAAAATAAAAAATGAAAGTGTAAAAATAATAATCATGAAAAATATCTAGCTAATGGTAGTTAGATAGGTATTTATCTTGAAAAATATTAAGATTATTATTCCTCTAGTGAAATAAGAAAAAAATGTGATGTATTTAAATTTAATTAATCACATAGTCATTTTTATTATGAAGCAATGGAATTTTCTAAAAAATATCTATATAAGTTATTGAAAACATATTTTTATATATCAATGGAATTCATGATCAAAATTTATATGTAGAACAAGAGACTGAATCAATGGAAGACGAATTATACAAAAAATAAAATCTAGTAGTTGATATGATTCTATAGAAAAATTAATTATATGATAATCAATATGATATAAAAAGATAACTATTGAAGTGGAAAAGGTAAAATATAGACATGAGTGTTTTTAATGAATATTATACAGGGAAAAATTCTATATTGAGTTGAAATTATGTTTTGTTGAGAAATATAATTTCTAATAAATATAGATTAGGGAATACGTTTTTCGAAATCTACTATGGCCAATTAGATAATATATTATGCTATGATATATAGATTATTTTTTTGGAAAATTTTTTTTACAAAAATTAATTGAGTATATATGATAATAAATTTTATGGGGTGTTAGAAGGATCCATAAATAGTTGAAATTTTTTTCATATATATTAATTTTCATTAGTATCAGTTAGAGGCCTATTGGATGTATGTACTAATGCATAAATCACTATATGGTGAAGCTTAAAAATTAAATGTACTTTTTATGAGGTTTTTTTTATTTCATTTCATGGTGCTTTACATTAATAACTTGATATATAATTTAAATTATTATCCTACAATTATTAACATACCATTGGATTGTGACACATCACATGAAATTTTGTTGATGATTAAGAGAATTTTAAATGATTTTAAAATATAACTGAATTAATGATGATTACATTATAAATTATATAATTGAATAGTTTATGATTATTCTATTTAATTATTATGAAAACTTTTGAACCTTATGTTTTTCTATCATACATTGATGGAATACTATTTAAATGAAGTATTTCAACCTCATTTTTTGAATATGGGATAACTATCAATAAAAAGAAAACACCAACTCATTATATTACTTTAATTTAACATATAGGTAGTGATAGAACGCCATTAAATTAAAAATAGGTCCTAGAAAACTATTTTATGAATCCATTATCTGTTGGAATACTTTGGTTATTAGAGTCGGTTGATTATTACTCAGGTATCTCTCTCAACATTAATGTTATAAATGATATTTCATCATTATTTTGGATATACATTTTTTACATTTCTCAATTTTTTGATTTTATATTCTTGTAGAATTTATGATTCAATTTTTAATTTTATTCCACTTAATTTGAGAATTCAAATATCCTAAAAATTCTTTGATAAGAATCTTTCCAAACAAATCGTATGGTGATTTAAATCTTCTCAACTTCCCTGATTGACACACAAACTATCTCAACATTATGTTTAAAAATATCACACTATTATTCTCATAATATTTGTATCATAAATTCATTTAACATATTTTTACCTTTATTAGCATTATTTTACTATCTCTAGATTCTATAGTAATCTTTATTTATATAACTTATGTAATCTAATTCTATAATCATGAGAATATGATTGGATTTTTTTCATTGAAATAATTCTCAATCCTTCTATTATTTATAACTGTAAGTAAAACATATTTAATAATTAGGAAATTTATAATTAGAAACATATAAACATAATAAAATTTTAAGCGTGATTTTTTTTATAAATCATCTCACTCAATATATGATTTTTTTTCCTGTTTTAGAATAGTCATTCTTCTATTATATAAATTTTTTTATATGTATTTTTTTATTTGAATAATACTTCAAACATGTAATTTGGTGGTAATATATATTAAATTTTAAGAAACAAAATTCTATAGATAAAAAAGTAATATATATATCTGGTAAAAGTTACTAGGATCCTTGTAATTATGTAGAAATTTTACGAGAGGCGGAATCAATCATTTCTTTTAATATATATTTTTATGAACACGTTTTATTTAATATTTTCAATAGATAAAGTGTCATTTTTTTAACATTCTCCGCCTATGGTTAAAAAAATAATCCTTATAGTAGAACATCCATATTTTCTTGTTTGACTTCTCTATATAATTATTTAGTTCAATGTGTGTCTTCATAGTTATCCCAAGGCACAAGAGTATTATATTTCTTCCTTATACTAACCCATAGAGAAAGGGGTGGTCTTGAATAACACAATATTTTTATATTAAAAATTAATGTTATTTCTCATTGATAAATATGATAATATATTCTATATATCGTGAGAATGTATCGAAATATTATATAGTGTATATTATAAAAACTGCATCTTCATTCTATATATATCTATGAGAAATGATTATCACATCAGTCTCATTTTACTCTTAATATTTCACTACCAAACTAAATTATGCTAATATCATATAATAAAATTATTCTACTTCTTTTAATTCTTCATGACTATCTTTTATTATCTTATAAAAATGCATTAATCAAATAGTCAAACATAAAAACATTGATCAATCCATATTATTTTTAATATTTTATCTATTCTATCCAAAAACATTAATGAATATGATGTTTATTTTTATATAAATTTATAATTGTAAGTTCAATGTAAATAGTAATAAACTTGATTTAGCTTGGCTAAAAAAACTATATATTTTTAAGATGATTATTAGATAAAAAAATTCTTATTTAAAGGCTTTAAAAGATTGGCATGATAAAATGTTATGTTTTAAATTAGTGTAGTGTAATTTTTAATTATTTATTCTTACAAAATACAAAACATCATTATTCACTATTAGGAAAATATACACTAACACATAAAAACATTAAAAAACCCACATCACCATTATAAAACATCTTATAATCCATCACATATCTTTTTATTTTCTCAGTTCAATTTTGAGGATCATTATTATGATTATTCCACCATAAAAAACTCTTATGCATCCTTTCAATTTCCATTTATATTTTTTTAAATATATTGGGAAACCATTATTCATATCAATTATGTAAAAATCTCACAGACGTATGATTTTTATGTTTTTTCTCTTATATAACTATAATTATTTTACTCAAAACATTTGAGGAATATTTATTTGTTTTTTCACTGTTTAAAATTACTAAGACATATGTTACTCAAATTTTTTTTTGCATTACAACATTACATAGACTTGGTATTTTTCCTTATCCACTATCATAAACTCATTAAATATCCCACAAATATTACAAATTTAAATTCAACATTATAAAATGACTTTATTTACATATTCACATCATATATTAACTCTTCTAAATAATATTCTCTACCAAATCATATATAATTATGGTTAATTTGATTTATATTGATGATGTAGTTGATAAAAAATGAATATACATTATATGAAAAATTATTTATTCTTATTAATTAATTTATAAAAATATTACCCTCATCAAAATTTACCTTTAAAAAATATTAAATTATAAATAATTATATACACATAGATAAAAATAGATAAAGTCAATAGTGATTTTGAATTTCCTAAATCATATAGAGATTATTGATGATTAATGGGATAATTCCCCAATAATTATGGGGTTTGTTAAAGGGGGATATGTACATTCAATTGAAGTCAAACTCTGTGGATGAGATTTAATAACTTTGGTGTTGAATTTTATTGTATGTAAAAATTCCATTATATGAACAATATTCAGTATCATGTGATTTATAGTGGCTTAGTTGGGTTAAAATTGGTCATTAAAATTTTCAATAATATAAAAGATGTTTTTAATTGATAATATGATGTCTTGGATATGTTATTATTTTTTATAGATTTCAACTCAATAATAATTATCTTGATTCCCCATTTTGTGGTTAATAATACCAAATCATGTCAAAAAATATGTTTTTATATTGTTATTAAGGATGAATTATATTTGTGTTTGAATATCCCATTCATTACATGAGGATCACACTATAAGTAATAATTATTCCCCGAGGAATGTATTATTCAAAATGAAATGCATGTATTTATGATATTTATTCTACTAAATATTCTGGGAAATATATTGCTTCTATTGTAAATCATTAATATACACAAAAAATAATACCGATGAATATTTTTATTAGATTGGAAAAGTGAAATATTGTAATATAATGAAATGGGTTGTATCATGAAGCATCAAATCACTCCAGAGTGATCAAGACATGAATTTTTAGTGATTCTCTTGAGAGAATAATATTTTATGGTTCACACCTATATTGGTATACCACAACATAAAAGAGATTTGGTATTCAATCAGTTGAAGGATAACAAATGTATCATGTAACAATGTACGTGAATTTTTCTATGTTTATCAAGAACTATAATACAAATCATACTTTGTAGTGGTTTATTCGAATCAATTTCAAGAAAAACAATATAAATAATAACCCTTTGTTTCTTTAAAATTAAGGCTCATTTATAATCAGTGATTAAATATAACCATATTGTAATGAAATATAATCATATATTTTTTAAATAATGAATTCTATTATGATGATTCCTAGATATTATTGAAAAAAAAATTATATTTATAAAATATTTTCATAGAAACACATACATTAATTTCTCCAACTAATTATCATATGTCCATCCATCATGTGAATTAATTCCCCTTATCTTTCCTAATTTCCGATATCTATTCGTTAATTATATTTTCACTCATGTTGATTCTTGTATCATGGTATGTTCCTAGAATATCTTTTATTCCCATATTTATATTAGTCTATAATTTTAATAACCATTAATGATTTATAGATGAATATTAAATAAGTAATTTAGGTATTTTAAATACATAACAATAAGAAAATATTGTTTTATCATATTATTGAATTATTTAGTTAGTTATTCTTAAATAGAATATTTCATGGACCCAATGGTTGACGTATACTCTAATTTACCCTCTTAATTTAATCCCCTTGCAGTCTGACTCTTGTTGTCTCTGAATTTTGAATATAGTGATCTAATAATGTATTTAGGGTTTTATTTAAATTTTAATATTATTTATTAAATTATACGTTATTAATTTTTTCTATATTATTAAGATAATTACATTAGATCAATTTCCTTTTTTAAACTATTTGTTTTTGATTCACTCTTTAATACAATTTTTTTTATATTTTTTTAAAAACATTATATAACTATCAATAGTTTGATATTTTATATATATTTTTTATTATTGTAGTAATGGTATTTAATTTCATTATATATATATAATAAATTTTTTATTTTGGTCAGATTTATTTAATATGTGATTTTAAAAAAATGTTCATGTTTATTCAATGATTAATTTTTAATTTAATCATGTAGTGTTTTTAATTTAATAATAATTTTTCAAATATTACATGATATTTTATTGTTTTAAATATTCATACTTCATTGAAATATCCAAAATTTTAAATTAATTAGTTATAGTTTATTCAATTAAAAAGTTATGTACTAAGGATATAAACCATAAATACACATGTATTTATGATTCATATTAAAAATAAGTCATGATTTCAACAAAATATTTTAATTTCTAGGATTATATATTTTTATATATGTTAAATGATATGTTTATATCATAAAATTTGAAATTATAATATCAATTTATTTTTATTACATTATATTTGATGATTTTCTCTCTATACAATTTTACATTAATTAAAATTTTATATAAAATTAATTTTTTTCTATACGATAAATCATGTGATTTATTAACATGATTTAATTTAATTATTTTTTGTTATGTTTTTTATATAGATATTAATAAATAGAAATAAAATATATAAAATTGGATTATTTTAACCATTAATGAATCATGTTTTATTAGTTTTAGAGAAAATTTTATATTTTTCAATTGCAAATCGATCCATTTATAAAAAAATAAAACATCCATGTCCTAATTGTAATTTTATTTAATAGTTGGAAATAATTTAAATTTATGAGGAGTTAATTTAAAAACAACTTCCAACTATTTATGTGATATGGATTTGACATCATGAATTATACATTACTGAATTCTTTATATGTAACCATCATTTTCATAAAGAACCTACTACATCAATAGTTTAGAATTAAATTTAGAACATGATTAAAGATGTTTTTAGAACTATAGAATATCATTATATAGATTGTAACATGTTAATGGTGTAACATTTTGATTTTGTAGAGATTAATACAAGAGATAATCTATATGAATGATAAAATTATTAATATAAATTAGCGGATGATGGAAATTAAGAGTTGTTTGATATTTTTCGTGTAAAAAATTATCCTTTTTATTGAAATTGAATTATATTCTGTACTTTTATATAATTATAGATAATGAATTGATGATGATATGATATGTAATGTATCATAAATTTGATTATGCAAATAACATATTTTTTCATATGATGAATGATTTTGGCATACTCATTATCAATTTTATAACTATGCACCCATATCCCAATGAATAATTATTGTAATAAGAAATATATTTAGATAGAGTTTATTAAAAAATATATTTTACAAATAAATGTAAAATAGTGAATCATGATGAAATTTTCTTTGAATATACTATGAATAAGAAATGAAATAAAACAACTATTATTGTTTAATGTTACTTTCCACAAAAACTGTAATTTAAAATATTATTCATGTATACTAAAATAGAATAGAAAAAAGGGGGAATTCTATAAATAACGATGAAAATGGGATTATATAACATCTAGTAGATCGACAAGAATGAACATCCTTTTATTATTTATATCAAAATAACTCTTTACATCGTAGAAATTTGCATTTAGGATTGGATACTAATGGATTTCATCTATTCAAGACTGTAATACCAACTTATATTGTATGAACAATTATCTTTATCCCATAATATCAACCACTATATATTTATATAAAAAATCAGTTATTTCAATGATAGTTCTTGAAATAAAAATTATTTTAAATGAAATGATTTTATTTATTATGTATTTTATATAATAATTGAATGTGGTATGGGATAATTTGTTTATACATATGAAACATAAAGAAAAAATTTTCAAAAAGAGTTTCACTAATGTGGATGATTATAAATTTCCCTAGTGGAACACTCACATTGGCTAGACAAGACTACTATTTAACTTTGAAATCGAATCTTGAAGAACAGATTATAGTAATAAGTGGTGTTTCATGAGTCAATGTCAGTTATTTTATTTTTACAATAGATATAATTTTAGTAAGTCATGATTTAATAGATGAGATTGTTTTCAAATCCCATTTAAATTATAATCTTGTTTAGAAATCATTTCATAATTATTAATAATTTTTGAAACGTTTAGAAATTGTATCAGTTGTAAATTTTTAGTAATAGAGTCTGATAGAATTGATACACAATAATTAAAGGAATATAATATTTTTCAAACTTCATTGTTGAATATTCCAATTATTATAACATAATATTTATATTATACCCATTAAAAATTAATATACATGGAAGTTTATTTTCTACAACATTGAATGAGAAAGTAAAATGAAAATATATTCATAATTATCATAAGGAATTAGAATAAATGAATATTGGGTGAGTCCTATGGGATAATTATATAGGATAATATCTTTTAGTAGTTTTTTCATTGAAAAATCAATAAATAGATGTCCTGATTTAATGAATGAATAATTTAAAATTATATAATGGACATTAATTGGATAATTTAAGATGTTTTGACTTGAAACATTGTATGATACATAGTATTGAAATACATGGATTAGAATTTTAGAAGGAAAAATTTCAACCTTTATCATTGCACAAATTATTACATAATAGTTTGAAATCTATTGAAATTGGGTTTTTTATATTCTCCAGAAAAAATTGTGAGAAAAAATCAAAAACTATTGAGCATGGAAAATATCACGAAATAATGTTAATGGAATTGTTTTATTTAATGATTATATTTCATTTATAAATTTTTACTATAATGATTCATCTAACATTGAAAATTACAGAGGAAGATAATGTGTGAAGGACCATTCATTATTGATGGATTTCTCCCATATAAGGGTATTATCATCTTACATTTCAATCATTACTTCATTAAAATTTTGAAACTCATTACAAATAATATCTATTTACAATATTACCTTTTTCATATCCATATACCAGTCAGTTGATGTGTTTTATTAGAAACATAACTCAACTAGAATGGTTTATTCCATTATGTTATGTAGAAATAGAGTGTCTCATGTTTAATTTTATATATTTTGATTGTACTAAGAGATTATTCAGTCATGCTTGATGTGTTGGAGATTGTGAAAATCTATTTCAGCCCTATAGAAAATCAATAAACCTTCCAATTTTTCGTCCAAAAGATTGGAAAATATTATTTGATTTGTTAACATAGATTGAGTTCATATAAGTTGATAAATTTGTGAAACATAATAATTATACTACATATCATTGCATTGAATAATTGAAGAAACAACCAAATATATGAATTTAAATTTAAAAAATGACAATGAGATTTGAAAATACATTAATAATGAAATTATTTATTTACTTTCACATCATGTAAGATAATAATGAATTTCATATTCATAATATGTTGATATAATTCTATTATTAATATAATATTATTATATTATATATATATATATATCATGACTTTCAATACACTATCAAAATTTCCAATTGATTTGAAATATTTTTCTCTAGGACCATTAAAGAAGTATATGATATTTGATGTATATAATAGTGATTTATTTAATAGTCATACATTTTTATATGAGGATGGTTTGTAAACAAAAATTTGTGGATCTTGAAAAAATTCATTGAGTTGGGATAAAAGAGAAATATGAAAAATATTATAAAATTAAATTATCATAGACAAATTTTATTTGTTTATACAAATGTATGATCGTTAATATTTATATAGGAATAATGAAAATGTATTTTCAATTTAATTATATCAGATATTATCAGTTTATTAATACTAGTGAGTGTGAAATACATGATCTACATATATTAGATACATAAGATAATGTGGTATATTATATATGTAATATATTTTATGAAGGTTGGAGTGTTGTATGCAATGTTATATAGAGATACATGTACGATAGATGTTATAATGTTTAATAATTTTTTGGTTAAAATTTACCCCATCAACTAAGTGAGATTGATCTATCTATCAATGTTGATATTGAAATTAATGATCTTACAAGGGAGTGTGAAGACGATTAAATGTTGTTATTGGTGGATTATTATAATAATATGGTAAATTTTTAGTTAATATCGTTTCTGTTTAGTCATTTTTTAACTTATCTTTTATTTTTTAGAATACATGAATAATATTATTTTATGTACATAATTTTCAAAAATATTTACTTTTTTTATATCATATTTTACATTATACAATTATTTATATTGTTTTTCAATGTATGAATTCCCAAAAACATGATTTAATGAAATTATTCAGTTTTTGAGAACTAATATTTTTTGGATGATCCTTCTGATATACTTGCATTACAATCAGGTACAATCTCTACTTTTGATATTCAACACTTTTCCAATTGATACCAATTTATATTATCCTAAATTCATCAAGAATAATATATATTTCTAGTGCATTTCGATCAACTATAGGGATGTTAGAGAGATTATATAAAATATCTAAGGAGAATTCACTAACATAATATAAAGGGAAATATGATCCATCCTTGGTTTATTAAAAAATAAAAATTATTTTATGCAAAATTAAATATGATAAAATAAATTATTACCATCCAATATTAATTATAAAATTAATTAATTGAATAAAATCAGATTTTAAAGTATATAAATAAACATATATAAATAATAAGTTTAATGTATGAAAAAATTTAAATCTTTTCTTCTATTTGACATGTATTGGATGCCAACATGATGATGTCATAGGTCTATAAAGATAAACCATGAGGTAGTTTGTATGTGAGATGATGTCCCTTCCAATCAAAAATCATTATTAGTGGCATATTCTCAAAAAGTATAAGTTTAATATTTTTATTAATAATTTTATGTAAATAAAAATAAAAATATTTATATTATTTTATCTATTAAACCCATCAAAAACTTTTTTAATTGTGTTTTTAATGTCTAATAAATAGATTGTTTTCAATTTTCATATGAATTACAAGGTTTTGTATCAATTGGAATTGAAAATATTGTGGAAAAAGATGTATTAGTTTATTTACAAGATATAGTGCGTGTCCATTTAAACATCCTTGGGTCTCTATATAATGTAAAAAAGGAACCCAAAGGAATACCATGATATCTGTGGAAGTCCATTTTGGATATTTATCTAATGTTTCCAAGGGTTTTCTGACATTGAAGATGTATTTCTAGTCATTGATTAAATTCAATGTGTATAAAATAGTTGGGAGATATAGTAAGTATTAACCAACTATATTTGAAGTGAAATATTTCGATAATTTTTATGTTTAATGAAATGTGAATGTTCAATATTCATAAATAAAAATGGATGAATAATTTTCCATTAAAAATGTCTAAACATATTCAAGGAGTATCCCATATTTTTAATGATTTTGAAGATAATACTCATATTATAAACATGTTTAATCAGAGTGAAAATAACACTATGCAAAATATATTAATAATGGATTATACATTGTTGAAAACATAGGCCACTGAACAATTATTGATGGATAATTTGTAAATCTATAATAAATGTTATTAAAATAGGTCAAATGTATTTTATCATAACAGTAATTTTTTGAGGAAACCATCAAAGGAACATTGAGAGTGGAGGATACCAAAATAAGTTAATAAGAATACTCTGGATGAATATCTAAATTGGATAAATTGAAGTTGGTGGGATGGATAAAAGTTAATATATTTCGAAGAAAATTTAATTAAAAATACTATATTACCCAATAGTTTTATTGAAATGGAACTCTAAGATTACATGAATTGCGATATACTATAAAAATAAAATTATTTAAATAAGTTTTTTATAACTGATACATTAAATTGGAATGTATGAATAGTATTAATGAATGTAATAAAAATATATAATAAGGATTTATATAATCTAAATTTATTTATTTTTTTATAATAAATAAGTATACAATTATTGGTGAAGACATTTAATGCTTCAAAAATATGTTTTTTCAATATGTGTTTAATTGGGTTTCTATGAGGGAACATTATAATTATTTTTAATAAAAATTGTAAATTTTAATTGATAAAAATAATTTCATAATTTAAGTCATCATATAAAAATTTACCTTTGGTGAAATCTTGATATTTTTTCTGAAAAGATTAATTTTTTAGCGAATAGTAAAAGATATAAATTTTATTAGAAACTATCATTTATTTTCATGTATTTAAAAAATAAAATTTTTTAATTGATTGTAAAATTTATGTTATTATTTTTTTATATAATAATAAAATTAATATCATTTAAATTTCCAATATCCTTAATTTTGGTAGAAATCATTTTTAGACGAAAAAATAAAGGTTTTTCAGAAAACGATTTTTTCAAAAATATTTATGGTTTTATATTAAAAGTAATTACTTTCACATATATGTATTTAATTTTATGAAATTTTATTCATTTTTTGATTATAAAATTCAAATTTATCATCTGATTAATTCTTTATATTTTTTTTAAAAAAGTTAAATTTTTGGTGAATAGTAAAAAACATGGATTTTATGAAATACAATATCTTTTATGAGTCATAAAATAAATTTATATGATAAAAAATATAAGGAAATTATTGAAATAATAATTTTTAATAATATAATATAAATATATTACAAAAATAAATAAAACATATAAATTTTTATTTATTTTATGATAATATGAAACTCATTTTAATGTCGACACAGTGCTTCTTAAGCATTCGAAAAGTAAATTTTAGTATCATAATGATAATATTTGAGAAATAATTTGTATTTGATAAAATTTATTAAATAATATTATTTTTCACTAATGATATGTATTTATACTATTTAATTTTTGAGTTATCTAAAATGAAAACTATCCAAATAACCGTGTAGTTCAGACACATAGTGATAAAATTAAAAATGACATATTAAATAATTTTGCATGACATATATGTGAGTGATAATAAATATTTAATAAAATTAAACACTTATGATGAATTAAAAATAAATTATTATAATGTTAAGAGTTTTTTTTTTAATTTTTAAAATAATTATTATTATCTAAAACATTTATACCGCAGTAGCTTAATATTTAAGAAAACATATGAAAAATCAGGTAAATCATTTTAAAAAAATTTAAAATAGAAATTTTTAGATTATTTAAGATTTTACATGAGATTTATAAATATTTATAAAGTATTATACATATTAGAGTTTATTATACATGAAATTTATGTCTTCCATCATATTTTTAATGTCAATAATTGATGAGACCAATGAAAATGGCATTATCTATATTTTGGTGTAAATAATATTTTGTTAGTTCATTTAAATGTCATAAATTTTATAAATATCAACATGGAAGATTCAATATGGTCTAAAATTCCATCTCGTTACACTTTTTACCAAAAGGTGTTTCATAATTATATTATTGACCCATAATCAAAAACTATTTTTGAAAACATCATATAATTTTCTATAAAAAGGGAATCATTTAAACCATTTTAGAAAAATAATTTTCATTTTTTCCTCTCAATATTTTTAAAAAATTTCTCTCTATAATTCAAATAAAAAATTAAAAATACATTATTTTGGCTATAAGCCTCTTCTTCAAAGTCCTTAAGCTCAATTAAAATAAGGTTTTAAAATTAATAAGGTATAACTCTTAACATAGTTCTTTTATTGTAGTTATTCCTCTAACTCCATTAAAACTATCCTTAGTGTGCATATATAACAATAATATGATATTTCTTATAAAAAAGAAATTTTCCTTTAATTTTAAAACCATTTTCATATCTCATTTCGTCCAATAGGAAATGAAAACATTGTTCGTGCGTATGTGTTGATTACAACCTCCATGAAGAGATGCATTTTGTTTTTCGTATCCACCTAAAAAATACGGTTAATATGAAAGATTTAGTTAATATTTAAGATATTAATTATGTAAAAATAATTATATAATGATGCTAAATAAATTAATTTCTTACCTTTCTAACAATTTTAAAATGGAAACATCAGTCATTTGTACATATAGACTATATCCACAATGTGATGTGATTTGTTTTTAACGTATCAATTTCATAGAAGTTTATAAATTTTTTAATATATTAATATTATATTCATTTCATTATTTTTATTTTTTATATGATGGAATGATGACCCCTTTTACCACAGTTATCCAAATTAAAATGATTTTGTATTATAATCATACATCCTTAAAGAGTCCGACACAAAGATAACAGATTAAAAATCTCTATATAAAATAGAAATAAATGACATAAATTGAATAATGATAATAGAATGTAAATATAAAATGTTCATAATAAATTATACAAAAAATAAAATTTTAATATTGACTGTTAAATGAATGTATAATGAAATATGGTATTTAATATGAAGGATTTCAAGGATCAATTCAATTTTATTGAGACTTATTCAAATTTCCAATTTTTTTGCAGTATAAACTACCATACATATGTTTTTTATACATATTATAAAAAATTTAATAGTGTTAAAATACAATAAAAGTTAATATTCTAGAACGTTTCACCTAGACAAACAATATTATGTACTAAGGTTTTTTTATTTAAAACCTTATTTTAAATGTGGAATATTTTTTCTTATATTTTCTTCCATATAGATGATCAATAAAATATTTCAGTTATTATTTTTATATTACAAAATTTGGGATCAAATTATTTTTAAACAACGTTTTAATTGGTTTTTATTTTCTTTGAAAGATGACTTGTGTATTCTTTCAAATGTGGTTATTTTTGATATTTTTTAAAACGTGAGAATGAAATATTTTTCTTAATGTACACCACATGAATGGAATTTTCTATTATATTGAACATTTTTATTTATCAAGAATCATATTCATGTTTTCAGGGTTTTAAAAAGAATATTATTTTTCTCATTCTTCTAGAATTATTTATTTTAGTAGTTTTGAATGAAAAAATATTTTTATATGAATTTTAACATGAGGCATGAAAGCGCATCTATGAATGTGATACATGGGATAATTAGTGAGATTTAGTGATGTAAAGGAAATATTTTATGTATTTTATTTATGTTTTATTCCTTTTACTCTATTTATGATGATGGGTGAACTCAATATATCTATCTAAATCATAGGTTAATGAATATGTTATGTGGATAATTAAATTGCAATTAACCGAGTTGGATATTAAATTTGTAATAGTAATTCTAAAGGTTTTTGTAAGGGTTATATGAATATTATTTCTTAGTGTACCTATATTAAATTTCATATTCATTCTAATTAATTTTCATAGAGATATTTTAATTCAATAATATAATATAATGATATTTTTAAAGAATAATTATTCCATTTATGGGTAAAAAGGTTTTTTTAAGAATTTATTTTTCATGGTCTACCAAATTTTATAACAAACCCTAAACATTAATATTTATAATTAATTCAATATTATAATGTTTTTTCAAAAAATATATGGCTATAAATATGATATCATTTATATGTAAATAGTTATTTGTGATAATTGTTTATTATGTTGAAGGAAATGTCCCTTATATGAACTAATGGTTTTTAAATAGACTAAATTGTTTCCTTTATTTTTTTATACATGTCCCTTATTGATATTTTTTCTACTCATCCATCATTTTTAAATGATTTTCTATTAGGCTTATGGATGCGTAGAATTGTTAAAAGGGTAAATGTTTTATATATATTATTTACCTTGAACAAAGAACGTCTGTATTTATAAAGGATTTTTTGTGTGAAAATGTATACTTTGTAGAAATTCCAACTTTATTATGTTTTATTTTTTCTTGACTATAAAAAACTAATAACCTAAATGGTCATTGGATATGTAAGTGATAAAATATTTCCATTTGATGTTGATTTTTTTGATAGATAAAAGTGGGACAAGTTTTTTAATTCCAATAATGTAATGATTATATAAGTGTTGATGTTTGTGATTCTTGGAAATCTCAGTTTTAATTCCCCTCAATTCCTTATTTGTGTAAGTTATTTTCACCTTGTGATGGTACTAATATCCATGATTTTCAGAAATTACTTTGGGAAATGAATTGTTTTACCAATTATTGTCACTATTACATTAAAAAAATTGTTTTTGGCATGAGATCCAAGAGTGCTGGTTCAATAATGTGTAATTTGGTATAAGATTAATAGTCATATTACATTATAGATTGGGATTGTAAATATTTCAGGAGGAATTTTGGGACAATTCCAAGATAAGTATGCCATATTAATATTTTTTTAGAGTTTTTGAGGATTTATAGAAATTAAATCTTTATATGGATATTGGAAATTGGATGTGGTTTTGTCACCTATGAGCATAGTGGTATCAAATATAAAAGGATTGGATGGGGTATTAACTCAATTATCCACAAATAAAGATGCATTGAACAAAGGTTGCACACATTGCTGGAGAATCAAAGGGGATACAACTTTTATTTATTAACATTTTTCATTATCAACAATTATTAATTATAAAAGGATAAACCTATGAATCCCTTTGATAAACCATAGATATATAAGATAACCATTAAGTTTAATAGGTTGATAAATCTATGGTTGATAATATTTTACATGTAATAGAAACCTTTTTTAGGATTAATGTCAGGAATGTAGTTTGAGAGAAATTTATTTCTGTTTAATAGATAGTTGAAGTATTTATTACCCTTAACAGGGACATGTGGAAAGGATATTCAAGGAAGAATAATATTATATTTTCTAGACATAATTTTATTATTTATAACCATGAGTGTTGATGTAATATTCTATGCAGAGTTCATTAGAGTTAATTAGGATAAATGTTTAATTACATTTTGGGAACACATTTATTATCGTAAAGATAACTATAGGATGGTATTGTAATTTAGTGAAAAAGTAATAAATATTATTTTTTAATATATACACTATAAATAAATTTTTATATTATTTAGGTAAATGGAAATAAATTTTCCAAACATGAGTTTTTTACGTGTGGTGTATAGTTTAAATTATGTTGTTGAGGTAGTTATGATTTTATTTTTGTCTTTATTTTAATTCATGTTATTTTTATAAAATATTGGAATATTTTACATTTTTTTATAAATAATAATCATTATTATAATGTATATTTATGAGTGATTTATGATATTTAGGAAAAAATATTCCATTTATATTAGAAGACTATGTGATCAAATCCTTTTAATCATTAGTTTCAAATATTTTTCGGGAATATTTTGATGTGTTTAGGGGTTTCATATTTATATAATTATTTCTATATAACAATGTGGGTTATTCATAAGGAAAATAATATTAATTTAACATTTCATCATATAACATTTTATATAAATTTTATATTTTTTTACATTATTGTAACTAATTTTTTTTATGAATGAATAATGACATGAGGAAAAAAATGTTATCCTTTTTTGATATTGTGATCCATTTTAAGTCTTTTCTAGTTCATTAGAAATGAAAATTTAAATTTCGAATAATAATTACTTAGAGTAAGTGATTATATAGAAGTGATAATTGATCAAATCACATCCAATTAAAGAAATATTTCTTAAGAAATGGAATGAAATAATGTAAGCATAATTTCTCATGTTCTCTATATAGATAGGAAAAGAATCAATCAAAACAAGTAAAATTATATTAAATAAATAAATAAATCAATTTACATTCATTTATGATGAATGGATGATCCCCTTTATCCCCTACTATGTTATGGATTTATTATTATTAGCATTCTATTTATCATATTTTTAAAGACCCAAAGCTTGACGTACATTGAAATTACATTACTTTTTCTGAATACTTAATACATAACAAAAAACAGACACCAAAGGACCGTAATAGTTTAATGTATTTGTAATCTCGGGATACAATCTTCTAATAGTGGTGAAAGATCTTCAACATATCCTATACAGATCTTCCGTTTTTTTCTCTGACCTAAAACCATTCTTTAAATCTTGGGGAAAAGAAAACATCTAAAGGGTGAGCTCAAATGCTTAGTAAGGGTAATCATAGAGAAAATAAAACAAATCATATACATTTGAACAAAAAAATGAACATAATGTTTAATCATTAAAATCATGATCAATGACATAAAACAAGGAAGTACGTAAGTCATATATAATAAATAAACATTAATCATGATAAAATAGGATTGAATAAAACATGTAATTGTCGCAACCATTAAACACATGTTATTATTTCCATAGTAGCCAAGGCATTGCTTCCAATACCATCTTAGTGGACACAGTCTAGTTCTGAATCGATTTCACTCCTCATTCCAGTATTATATCACTAAACCAGATTAAATTGCCATTCCAACCATGTCTATCTCATGATATATAAATCTTTACCCAATGAATTTGAGGGATATATAGGTCCCACCCATCACATAATGAAATCATTTTTAATTGTGCCACAAAATAAACATAAAGCACTCATCATAACCCAAGGAATAAAATGGGTGTTATAAACATCATCCCATTATCACATAATCCATATAAAAAAATGGATATCATTTCACCATAAGAAAAATTACACCATGGAAATAATAGAGACATTATACTTGAAACATAAACATGATAAATAATGTCATCTTAGATGGAAAATAGTTTTGATAAAACACTTGAAATGAATTCTTGAAGAAAATATCCTTCATTCTCCAAAATAATTTTCTTTTCACAAAATTCAATGAAATTTTAAAAGAAACGTATTTTTTTGAAAATATTATTGAAATCATGTAGAGTAAGATACATTAAAATAAGGTTTTATAAAACCATAAAAATCTATTCATGGCATGTATGTTAATAAAACATTCTTATTGTACTTTTTCCGGAAAAGTTAAAAAGTAACTCGTATGGTAAAAAAAAGAAAAATTCCATACATACCATGTATTAAAAGTCAAAAATGATTAAAATAGACTTTAAAATACATGAAAACATTTTTAGAATATAGGGACACTTATGATAAATATAACCCTACTAAATACTTACGAATAAACTATCTAGGATAAAACGTGTTTGGAAATGTTTTCCCTTACCTTATATCCAATTTCTTCAGTATGTGTCAGAGAATCCTGTATAGTGGGTTTAAACATAAAATTTACTGGTAACATAACCATAATAATATTTATGATATCATATAGTATTCCCTTACAACTTTATTTTACTCGTTCATTTGTCAATTCCATGTTAAAGCAGTGTTTTGGGTAAAATTGTTTCATTTATCATCTGTGATTTGACTTGTAATTTTTAATATCATGACATAGATAATGACTAGTTGATTCTTAAATATAAATGATGATTTATATATAATATATATTCATAATATACATATATATAAAAGATGAGTAAATGGAACGAAATACACCGTTCATGGAGATGGTAAGTCGTACGTACACATGAACATTGTTTTTCGTTTCCTTATTTAATTTAATGGAATTAAGTTGATGAAATAAATATATATATACATAAATCCAGTAGAATTATTATGTCATATATTTCATGATTACTTTTTATATATACTTTATAATCATTATTAATTGTTAACAAAGAAAATGAATCTCATAGCGTCGTGGAGATGAAAATCCGTACGTACGAGCGAGCGACTATATCACTCTCATATTTATTGAATGGAATTGGAGTGGATTATATAATATCTTATAATAAGTATGATGTTATAATAACCATATATATTTATTATTTACACCATTATACCCATCCTAGTAAGGTGGTGGTGGAAAAACTGATTACACCACGGTGTGGAGACTGTATTCCGTACGTACGAACGCGCGGTGATTTCATTTTCCGTAATATGGATATAAGGAGAAATAGGGTTGTTTAATATTTATAATAACATATCATTATATATTTAACAGTTATGTTATTTATTTATAATAAAACAACCAAAGAAGAGGAAATAGATGAAGAAAAAAACATGAAGGAGTCGTTAGAAGAGATTACTTCTTCCTCGACGCACCTCCTTTATACTACTTCTTAGGGAACTAGAGTTGGTCTTTTTAAAATAAAAAATCCTCTATGATATAACTAGAGAGGTTTATAAGAGTAATATTTAGGTTTTGGCCGAGATTAATGGCTCAAAAGGGTGTGAAGAGAAGTGGGAGGAGCTGCCCTTTTATAAGGGATGAGAGGGGCATCTTTGGAAAGTGTGAAAATATTATTTTATTATAAACTAATATCAGTTTCAAAAAGTCCAAAAATAATTAAATATTAAGATAAGATTACTCATGATAGAAGTAAAATCATCAAATCAGAATTTGACATGTTTTGGTTAATATTATTATCATTATAATCTTATTTATTCAAAACATTTATTAATGAGGTAAATACTGCATAATTATTGTATCATAAATAATTTATTTTATTTTATTTCTAAAAATAATAAAAAAACATCCAAAATGTAGGAAATCTTTTTATCTTTCCATTTACTATTTACAGTCTAAAGGAAAATTTATATAACCCCTTATAAAAATTAATTACTAAACGATTTATGTTAATGTCAATTTTGTCTTTACATTAAATTAATTAATCCAAATTGTCATTATCACTACCAAGTGGCTCAATGGGGTCCCAAAATAGACCCAAGGATGACCATGGTCGTCCAATACTCATCCAATAAGGTTAGGATATGTGTTAAGGTAACTTTTAATTATTATAATATTCTTTTAACCTTGAATTACATTATTTACCTTTAACCGTAGTAAATAAAAGTCAAAAGAGACTATTCACCAAAAATTATTTTAATCTTATTGAAACACTTTTTTTCTTGATAACAACCATGTATGTAATATTTTTGAAATTAAATTCATAGAAGTAGAAAATTTTCATTTAAATAAAAGTTTTAGTTTTTTAACTACAACTAAGTGGTTTCACTATTCATAAAAATTGAATTTTCTCAGAAAAATACCAAAAATTCATCCTAAGCTATATTTGATATTCCGAATTAAAAAACGATGTCTATTTTTACAAATTAAAAACATAATAGTGGCACTAATTAATTTTAAAATTAATTCCCGTTATCAAAAAAATAGCCCGTTTTTAAGAAACAATAACTATCAAAAGATTGACACTTGTTTATGTCCAAATTCAAAGTGAAATTAATTCCAATGACCAAAATTAGAATAAATGGTAAAAAATATATTCTAATTACACATTAAAACCAATTAATAAGATAATATGACCATATAAATTATTGTGATGAAAAATGTTTTTTTACTTATCTTATAGCGAGTTTTTACTATTCATTAAAATATGAAAGATATCATAATAATATAAAAAATTTATCCAAGTTAAATTTTTATATCCTAATTACAAGGAAGAATATTATTTTCTAAAATTGAACTTATAATCATGTAAAAAACTAGATTTAATGTGGGTACGCCATCAAAAGGCGAAAAAACTGCATTTTTTTAAAAATACTGATTTTACCCAAAAAAATTATTTATTTCTCCTACCATGTTGTAGAAAATATGTAAGATGAATAATAATTTTATAAAATTCAATATTTAGTTAATAAAATTTATAACGGCTATTCCATAATAATATTATTACACTATATCGTTGTTTAGTGAAACCTGGTATTGCATATTACACACGCTATCGAGGAAGGTCGCGATTACATGTAATGTAAGCCAAGTCAGGGTTGCGTGTAGTGAAAACTCCATTTGGTGTTGCTTATAACATAATAAAAACTTATTTCATTTATAAATTAAACAAAATATATACTAAATGTTGTGTAGAATAATTTCCACAAAATGACCTTCAAATTGTGTGTAACACGAGCCAAGAATAGTATTGCATATACTGTAAGCTAATACGGTGTTGCGTATAGTAAAAGATAATCTTGGTGTATGGTATAATAGAAGACATCAAAGAAATTAAAAATAATATATCTCATAAAATCTCAGGGTGTTACATTCTACCCCCCTTAAAATGAATTTCTCTCTTGATATTCATCAGAGTTATAAATCATTTACTACTTGAAAGATTCATTCATATAAACCCAAATCATAAAAAGAAATACTAAATCATCATTTTAGAAAGTAAATTTAGAATCAAAATGGATACCCAAAGTAACTCATCACTTGGGATCCCACATAAGTGTATATAGGTGAAAATATGGATATGGAAGATAAACCTAACCATCATGTTCTGATGGAGAGTGGTAGAGAACATGGTTATGAAAAATCAAACAATCACAAAGTCATAAATTTGTTATGATAAAAGTTACTGTCTAATTCATTGGATATAAGGACACTAGGACAACATTTTTGGGTTTCAAGGTCATTTCCCTAATGTTGAAGAATTTTAATTTGAAGAAATACTTACTTTATTTTGGTACAATATCACTTTTGTTTGTTCCTTGAACAATTTCCACTTCATCTCTTAAATTTACCTAATTTACCTTTAACTACGGTTAAAAAATTATCATAGTTACTATTCATAATATTAAAAATGAATGGTGGCCTATTTAAATAATAGGGGACTTTTAATTCCAAATATGGGTTCAATTTTACAAAATTTAAAACACATAATTGGTATAAATTATTTTAAAATTAATTCTCACTGCCTAAACCAGAAAGTAGGTTTTTAAGCTATAAAAACATACCAAAAGATTGTCTTGTGTTGATGTTCTATTTAGATGTGGAATTTCTTCCAATAAAAAATTATTATTAAATGATAAAAATAATAATACAATTACAATTAAAAAACAATTAAAAATATAATTTAGATAAATAAGTAAATTAGATGAAAATGAAATTTTGTATTACTATGTAGTATTTTGCAGTATTCATCAAAATATGATTTTAATCAGAAAAATACCAAAATTACAACAATGTTAAATTATATATCGAACTTCCATATAAGATGTTTATTTTGACATATATAATATATAAAATTTTTAAAATCTAAATTAATAATTTGAGTGCTATTAAAAGGAGAAACATTTTATTTGTTTGAAAAATAGTTATTTTATCCATAAAATTATATTTGTAAATATATCTTCTCCTAGAAAATACATAATATGAATTTTAATGTTATAAATAAATAAAACGGGGTTTGTAATAATCATAATGTATAGTTTATATCAAATCAAATAATAATATTTAAATAATATATCACTCTTGAGTGAAACATGGTATGGCGTACAACATAAGGTATCAAGGAAGGACTCTCATGCATATAAGGCAAGACAAATAAATATTTCATGTAGTGAAAGATTCAAATATGCTTCTTTTGAAATAATCCAATCAAAGTTATTTTATACTCTGATAAAAATAAATACTCAGTGTTGTAGGTATCGTATGACAACTCAGTGTTTAATTTAACATACAATAGGTCAATTTAGTGTGAAAGGAATGTTTGACTTAGTAAATTTCATGATATAAATGAAAATATTAATTTATTCCAAAAAAAGTCCATCAAAACATCGGGTGTCACTTAATGGTCTCTAAGGGTGTTGTTAGTGAATTTAATATTCATTATACTATGGTCTTCTCAAAAGATGAATGATTGTCCAATTTTTAATCTTATTCGCAGAACTATGTTATGTTCTTATGTCACATGTTAATTGAAATTCTCATTTGATTAATGTATTATTTTATGTTGGGATTTATTCCAGTATTTATAAATCATTATTTATTGTGTATAATTTTCATATATATATTTCTACACGTATTCTCATATTATTATCACTTACAATCTGTGATTCATATCTCTTATGTTTACCAATAATAATGATCTGAGATCACCCATTCAATATGTTTCTCAATTACCCAGGTAATGTATAAGGGTAATAGATAAGATGATTATATAATATTATACTATAAGAATTACATTTTTTTAAAAAAAATTGAATAAAATTTATGGAATAATTTGATTCACTCAAAGTGGAAATGAAGATTTTCTTTTTATTTTAAAAGGTGTATGTTTCATCATGTATTTATTTTTATTAATTATAAAATTCTCTAAACATAAAATGTTATTATATTGTATTTCAATGAAAAATGTACATAAATATATTTAATTTATCCAGGAATAGGTTTGGGTTATCGTATACTGTCAATGGGATGGATCATATCCCTTTTATAAACTCTATATTTATATAAAGAGAGTCAAGGGATTGGATTTCATCTCAGGATGCACATTGTTAATTACTATAATTCATACCCACATAGATACAAGTCATCACTAGAAACACAAAAAATTTATATCATGCATGCAAATATATTAATGAATCAATTACATTGATTAAAAACCTTATATAAATTTACCTCTAAGAAGAGTTTGTGAGAATGCACACAAATCCGTATCGTAGAAATTATAATACTATATGATAATGACAACTAGTTTAATAATTTTCCTATAGATAAATTATCACATCATAACATTAGATGCGCATCAAATTAATAAAAAATACTATTATCCAACATATTATTTATAATATAATATCCCTTATTTTAGTTCACATCAATTATATCAATGTTCTTTTCTACAACATGTTCGTGAATAATATTTCCTTAAAACTATGATATATGCTATTTAAAATCTTTATTAGTCATTGACATAATATTGAACATAATTCTCACAAAATAAATTCGAATTAATGATAATCAAATATTATCTTGGATATCAAAATTTCAATTACATTTTATGTACTAAATTGAGTAACATATATCATTTTCCAAATTCCCCATGTTGTTCTACGTGAAGAAATTTAATTGTATATGTATTATTTAATATAACATAGTTGGATGTTCCTCACTCTATATGTTATTTATATAATTTTATTTTCTCAATGATTGACATTTTTAACAGTATTATCTAAAATTTTACATTTTATATTTAAAATTATAATATTTACAATACTATTTTTTATATCACATGTTTCTCTTTTATCACTTATATTCTAATTGTATGTGCCATAAAATATAAGTGTATTATTTGAAAAAAATTTATAATGAAATGACTGGAATTATACATACCTAAATAATAATTTATTTATCATTCCTCTATAAAAACATTATTGTATGAAAAATATCGAGGAATGTTATCAAATATAGGTTTTTAATGATAAATAATGAATATCAAGAATATAATTCGATGTTTTCCCTTATAAATAGTATTATACAAGATAATATTTTTACGGGAGATTCAATATTGGGTATATACTATAGACATAAAAATTGGAATATCCACTCTTAGTAAAGTAAATTTTTTAGTAGATACAACATCTAAAAATATTATTGAATATTTAATTAAATAATATAGAGTAAATTATAATATCAAAAGTTAATAAAACTAAAACATGACATCAATAGTCAAATTTAAAACTTATAAATAGAATCTATAAAAATAGGACAAGTATTATTGGAAAGTAATCCAAATAATCATGTAAAAGATATAATTACTAATATTTCCAATGAATGGAAAAACATCTAATTTATCCCAATGTAATTGAATGTTTATTATAAAATAACATGAAATAATATATTTTCACCAATAAAATAATCAATAAAATGTTTGTTAAAAAATATATATTTTCTAATATTTTACTATCATAATATTTTTATATAGTTTTATCCTTGATATCCTATTTGTTTCACATAATAAGAAATAACAATTCTATCAATGGAAATTATCAATCCTCGTCACATGGAATCAGGAATGATTTTATCATCAACACATCATCAATTTGTAAAGATCTAAAGTATCCAAGATACCTATCCCCATTATATATTGAATAATAAATAACATATGAAATTATTTTAAAATAAAATCATATATCATTTAGTAAAATTATCTTACAAACAAATTAGTACATTTTTTATAGTGAAATAAAGATAATCAATGCTCTCAAGAAACTATAATAATTGATATGATCATGATTGAATGTATTGTAACAAGTTTGATTTCTTTATAAACATGACAAATTTTATAAACACTATCATAAAATACCAAAATATTAATTTCTATGATATTTAGGTTTAGTTAAGAAAACAATAGAAGAATTTTCTATAATCCATTTAATAGTCTAATTGTGGCATCATGATTCGACATTAATTAAATATAACAATTTATGTTAAAAATATATTTAATTTAATGTTAAGACTATATAAATATAAAACATAAATGATATAAAATATAAAAGCCAAAAAATTATGTGTATTCTAATTTTCAAAATTGAATGATATGTAACAATCATCTAAATTATCATTTTATTATTTGGGATACATTGAAACAAGCATAAATGTAGCGATATGAAGGGATCTTGTATTATAAATACTATAACCATTTTTCACCTGTTGCTTATCTTAATTAGTATAATGATTCATATTTAATTCTTACTTCATGATAGGTAAATTTACCTCTTCATTAAGGATATTAAAATGTTCTATGACAAGTCAAGGAAATTACATCCATTATGTGTTGTACTTCCCATGATAAATATAAATGATATACATTAATATGGACATGATTTAATTTATCTTTAATATAATATTTTTTTTCATATTAGTATTAATATTAATATTAATTTAATAAGGTATTTGATGCAATATACTGCCACTAAAATAATGATCCCTTTGGGGAGATCAATAATATCCATTACTATACCAATATCTACATTTCCAAAAATAATTAGACACATTATTGTCCATATCACCTCATAAATATTTAGTAAATAAATCATTACAATAATTTAATATATGACTCTTGGTTGGTTTATAAGACAATTATTTTCACAGACCACAATCTATTGAAATGTGACACTATTTCTATGATATCATTCCAAATGGTTTCATAAGTAATTGTAATATATATTAAATACTCAGAACATGTCACCTAACACTTACTATCACCTCTTTAATTATTTTTCTTACACAAAATAATCTATAGGTCCCCATTTTTACCATGGATCAACCTGGTTGTAAAATATAGGTCTTGAATCATGACATGTAATAAGGATTAAGACACATAATATATTGAATGTGGAGTTAATATCACTGTATTCTCTCATGTATTCCATTTTTATATATTATTTTAAACAATTATTTATTTTCGGATAAATATTCCTATTACTAATTCATTTTTTTCATACGTTATTTATTTTTAACTCTTTACATAAGTCATTATTGTGTAATAATAATTTTTTCACAGTTTGTCACATTAAGTAATTTTAAAAAGTATTTTGGGAGTTAAGATCTGAGTCATATTTGGATTCTAGGGCCTTCATAACCTTATTGTTGATTAAATAAAAATAATAATTATATTATATCATGTTCATTTAGTTTTTTGAAATTTTTTAATATAACATGAGTGGTGTTTTAGATTAGAAAAAACCCCATCCATTAAAATTTGAAGGAATTTTTACCATAGGCATGGAATAATCATTATGAGTATATAATGTTTTGATTAAGAGAATTCATAGGTTGAATAAAAAATATTTAAATAAAATATTTTATATTAATCAATTTTTTATTAATCCACTTCTATAAAAACCAATATGTGCTGATATCCTTTTATTATCCACATAACCCTATATATTATTGATGATTATATACAATATCTTTAGTGGATAAAATTTTTATTATGGATCGATGATTGGTTTTCCAATGAGTTATTCATATTTAATGTCATACTTATATCTCTCCAATGAAAATGATTCATAAATTCTTCTTCCTCATTTATTAATCCAATTCAGGGATATATATTTTTTATGGATTAATAATAAGTTTTTTCTCCCATGTCGAACGTGAAAAAATTCCATTAGAAAAATTATTCACTGGTCTATTTTTTATTTATGATTCATTATTTCTCTTCCTAGAATAAAGATTTGATAAATTATTTGTTTATTATTCATTAATATTATATATTTTTCATTTTATTCATTAGTTTATTATTTATAACTCGAACAAGGGTCTATGTTGGTTTTATTACTTCTGTGTTTCATTCTTTTTTCCAACTTCCTTGGAATTTTCACCATTATTATTTCATTTAACCAATGGTTTGAATATACATGGAAACCAATCATTATGAAATAGAAAATTATTGTAATAGATATTTTATAGGGGTCTAGATTTTTTATTAAAGTAATTATCATTGCGGGAAGATGATAAAGGAATATTATGTTTTAATTGAGGGTTTTCATCTTAGGGGATGTTGATGTGGTGAAATAGGGGACGATTTAAGGGAATGGGTGGCCATAAACTAGCCCTTAGTGAAGGATTAGTATTAGTCAGCCCTATATTTTCGATTTACATGCATGATTTATGGATGGAGCATGGGATGAGGGTACAAAGATTGATAGGTTTTCATACAATGAGATTCAAGAAAACCCCAATATACATGTTCGGTAGTTCATGTCAACATACACCATGTAAATCCCATTTTACAACATTTAAGATAATGTGAATATATATATATATAAAAAATTGGGTTTCCTTTCCACATTTTATATTACCCAATGCAGGAGTTATGGCATATTATACTGAGTATATATGCATTAGCACAACAAGTGTAAATGAGCATGACCATCGTACATTAGAATGACTAGTGATTAGGGGATCAACCAATGTATAGGATTTGACAAATGTTTAATGAAATATAATCACACAAGTCTGAACTAAGTAGGAAACACAATTTATTACAAATACATGACATTTACCACTTCCATTGTAGTTTGGTGTCCTCATTCTAGTCATTTTAATTTACTATTAGTAGAGTGTGTTCACTTGGTCAATCCATATAAGGGTATGGTTAGGAATCTCACCCTAATAATAATATTAGTGACCCCCCAATATGGAACATTTTTTCCGTGTCATGTATCCCTTAATGTGGGTATGTGTGTGATCCTCTATCATTATTTCATAAGATAGGTTATGTTTCTTATGACTAGCATTCTAGGAGGGTGATTCTCATCCTTGTGGGATATTATGAGTAGATTCAGGTATCAACTATATGCCCTTGGAGTGATCCCTTATCAAAGAATCTACATACTATTTGTTCAAAAGTATACAGCTTTATAGTGAATTATGATTTACATGATCTCCCAGATGAGGATAAACTATTTTAGCGAGTCCTAAGGTGCGAGTTCTCTTATAAGACTATTACTTTGAATCCTCATGAATAATTCTATCATGGAAGAATATTAATATAACCTTAAATTGAGACACTGTTTAAATTTTTTAAGAATATTGGGGTTTTAATCATCTTTAATTTCGCTCTAGATAACTTTTATTCCTTATTTTTGGTGATTTTGGGGTTTCCTACTTTGTATGTTTATACTCACCCCTTCAAAATATCTACCTATATTTGTCATATGTAATATAGATGAAATTACCTTCGATTGTGTCCTAGGAGGACCAATAGAATTTGTATCATAGTTGTAATAGAAGAACTACAAATGCATCTTGGGGTATTATCTTATTGAGACCAAAAAATTTCATACAATAACACAACATAACATTTATGCAATACATAAAACATTATAAAAATATATGCCCATAGTCAGTACAAGTTTAGTTCTTTTGGAAACATGGTAACATAAACCCTGTTACATAAGTGAGATACATTATCTCCCACTGTGTTCTTCTTGACTAACACCCATCTTAGACATGGAAATGAAAATACATATCATCATATCCTAGGGAAGGAAACATAAAATGTGGGGATCTTGGATGCTTAGTATGGGTAAACCAGTGAGATATGTAAGCTTAATCAAGAACATGCGGATACGAGAACATGATCTTGAGAATAGATGAACATATCCTACATATCGATTATCATTTACCTGAAACATGGAAAAAAATATTACAGTTTATAAGTCTTGATTAATAAAAAAGTGAATAACATAAGAAATAAAATAGTCACATGGGACTATACCATAGAAATGTGACACATGAAAAAGAATAAATGATGATATCATTAGTTTTAATAGAACTGATGCTAATAACCTCTTAGTAGAAAAAGAAATTTACTGAACTGGGATCAATCCCTATTCTAGACCTGTATTACTGAACTAATTTAACTATTTATTTAATAACAAGAATACTAATACAAATTCATTTATTTTTATTTCCATATAATACTAAAACAAGTTCATTATTCATTCTATTCCTTTTTATCTAATGATATATAACACATTACCCAATGCATTTTAGGGAGATATATGTCCCACCAATCTCATAATGAAATCATAAATACATGTACCGCAAATGCATAAAAATTATTATCAATACCCATTAAATTAAATGGGTTTCATAAACATATAATCATCTCAGAACATATGAAAAAATTATTCATAATCATTCATCAAAAGAAAACCCTATTAGTGAGAAAAATATTTCATAAACATTTCTTGTGAAAGGAAAATGATATTCATAACAAATAAACCATAAAAGGGAAATGCATTTCATAGACATATAATCCATTAAAGATAAATTAATTTCATTAAGACAAAAAATCTAGAACAACTCGTTTATAAAAATGACATGAATGTAACGTTTAGATCATTTCCTATAAATGTATGATTAAAGTCAATAGATGTCTTCTTGGATGAAATATAATTTTGAAATTTCTTTTCAAAAATGTTGGTTGATGAAAATGTCATTTTTTTAAAAAGTATTTTTTAATACAATAAAACATTTGAAAATATTTTTTTAAAATACCATTAAAAATTGTAATGAATACTTAAAATAATTTGGAAAACCTAATTATTTTAATTCTTATAATTTATCATGAATATATTTGAAAATACTAATTTCGGTGAAAACATATAAAATATGATTTCAAGGATTTTTAAAACATTTTTTTTGAAAACGTATAAAATAATCTTCAAAACATATTGAAAACCATTTTCTTTGAAAACACATTGAAAACCTAGAAAGAAATTTTGAAAATATTTTGAATCCAATATCTTGGAATATAAATTTTAATACATATAAATAAGACATGAAACCCTTTAGAAAACCATTTTCATTGAAATTTTATAAAATAATCTTGAAATCGTTTGGAAAACCATTCCGTTGAAAATACGTACAAAATATTTCTTAAAATTTTACCTTCTAATCATCATAATTAATATTTACATAAATGATGCGAGGTAAATACATACATTCCATCTTATGTAAAAATGAAATTATTTTTTCATGGTAAAATGGGTAGAAATTTTTTTTGTTCAGATTATGATAGGAAGATTTTTTGGAAAAAATTATAAAATGAAAAAGGGTAAAAATATCTTTTAAATTTTATATTATTATATTATAATATTATTGGAAAACCATTATAGAAAATATAGTTTTTAAGGAATACAAATTTCTATCCGAAGAGAGGGTAAAATCAGTCTTTCTTAAGAACACTTTTTAAAATATTATATGTCACAAAAGGGTAGAAAAATTGTACCAATAAATTAATAAATCATCAATAAAAAAAGGATAATAAAATTAATTAATTAATTGGGAAATATTTCATAATATTTCATTAAAGTAAGCATAAACATATAAAATCTCGAAAAGTGATGTTATTATTTGAATAAACTCATAACACTGGAATATTTGTGATCATATTCTCCATGTAAGAATGTGAAATTATATGAAGAATATAATATAAATAAAATGATGATATTTGTGATTTAAAATTTAAAATGGATGCATATACTCATTGAAAAATAATTTAGGTTCATAACAAAACATGACTTTTATTGATGGAAAATAAAGAAAAAAATATTTTACTAATATGGTGATTTTTGAAACATAAACGTCATGAAATTATGTCCATAAAATGGATATGTATATTACTATAAATTTATGTATAATAATCATTTAACACATCCGTGTCTAGTATGAACCCCACACAAATGGAATGGTTTGTTAATAAATCATGTATATTATAGAAATTAAAATTGAGATGAAATCTCATTAACATGTGTATTGAGTCTCTTCATTATCATAAAATATTCATGTATAACAATTGAATTTTTATTTTAAATCTTTTAAATAATCATATTATTATATATAATACCATATATGGTCAGATTATCACCTTATACTACCCACTTGTTAACAATCCCCTGTCAGGGTTTCACATTGGGTAATATTCACTTTGTTTATTGCATGCATCTTAATCTGTTATATCTTTGGTCTTTATACTTTTATCATGATTTAAAGAATTTACATAGTGATATTAATATCATTTATATTCAGTAAATGTGTGTTATAAAATTCTATATAGTATTGAATTATGAAATGGAATACAATGTTCATGGAGATAGTAATCTATACATATGAATGAATGTTTTATCAATTATTTTTATCGTAATGAAAGAGATATCGTAAATGAAATATATTTATATAAATATATTTATCTTTATATATAAATAATTATTCCATCATAATTATTATATAATATATATCATATAATTTCACTAAACCCATCGTTAATACATTCTATGTAGGGTGTCAACCAATCACATCACTTTATGGGGGTGGTAATCCACACTTCCTGACACAAAATTATCATATTTATACCAAATGGAGAGTATAGATATAATATTTTTAAAAGGATTAAATAATACTAGTTTCCTAAAAATATAATTTATAATATATTTAAATATATTTTATATCCTAATTTCAACCATGAGAGGTGATGAAGAAAAATGAACAATCACTATTTTGTGAGGTGGTAGTACATTTTACATATAAATAGTATGATCATTTCCAATTAGATGGAGGTGTGTGTAATTTTTTTCTTAAAACGTATAATAAACAAATTTTATTATATTTAATATACTATTGTTGTTATACTATCATGGAATAAATATATTCTAAGGGGTGGATAATGAAAATAAAATAATGGAGCTTAAGAGAAGTCGTTAACTCAAAATTGGGTAACTATATTTGGTTTTTTCCAAAAGGAATATGTGGATAGATTTCATTCCATTTATATGATCAAATGGTTAATTTAAGGATTTTTATGAAGTTTATTCGGAATATTATGGACTAACCTATGTGGGTTTATAGGTGTAAATAAGTGCAGGATAAAAGGCCTTCTAATATTGGATGAAGAGTGGTGCTCTAGTAATTATTTGAAAATTGAATTACACCCACCTATTACCCATGAATATTCGATCCCCTAATAAACCATAGTCTATAAAATGGTGTATTTGGTTTAAATGTGGCCATAAAATAAGATTTTGATAAGTTTCTATGTCGTTTTGTTTCTAAAATTTATGGGTTGGTCAATATTTAAGATGAATTTTTCCTTAATCAATGTAATGATGTTTAATTTATTTAACTATTAGTTTTGAAAAAAAAAATTAACTTATTAGATATTAGAAATTATTCTTATTAGATATATATATTTAATTTTTTCATATTCCAATCACATGAGTGGTAGAAATTAATTTAAAATAAATCATGCAGTTAGGTGGACAATGCAGGTTATTATTGTTAATCAATTCAAAAGTTTTCAATGTTTCTATACCCAATATAAAAATGAATTTGATATTAATGACCTAAAATTTATTAATTTATAATATTATAATATAATTAAATATTAGAACCAATTTATAATATAATTTTTCCTTATAAATAAAATATATGAAAAAAATGTTTTGAACTCAAATTCTGTATTTTTCAATATCCATTAAAAAATGAAACTTCCTAGAAAAAAATAAAAAACTACCTATCCTAGTATAATTATTATGTTTCAAATTCAAATATGATGTTTATTTTAACATTTTAAATAATAGAAAGTTCAAAAAATTGGATTTAAAATGGGTTCGTTGTTACACAATTGCAAAAATTCCTTAATAAATATATTTGTTTTTAAGAAAAAATGGGTTTTTTCTTATCTTATGTTTATAAAATCTATTTCATGAATATAAAAATTATTTTATTGAATATATGAAATATATATTACATTTATATTACTCACTAATTATATTTAATTTAATTAATTAGGGTACATCTGCTTTGTGACTATAAAAATATTAATATTTTCTTCTATATTCTTTCAGTTTTCATATTCATTTAAATATAATTAGTATCCTATAAATTAATATTATATTTTTTTAAACCATAAATTTTCATAAATTATAAAATACTATTCATAACCACTAGTTTTAATTGTTATTTTATATCATATTATATTAAATAATAACATTTTAATGATATCCTATTGTTTGATGAAACTCTATCTAGAGTGTTATGCAAGCCATCACGGAATATCATTGTTGAATGTAACTCAAGCTAAGCTTGGTATTTCAGGTAGAAAATGATAAATTTTATGTATCATTTAGTGTATTATTAACTTGTTTTTTCGTATGAAACATTCAAAACATAGATATTAAATACCAAATAAATGAAAATATATGTTGCATGATAAGAAAATTATCAAAAACATTAAATTAGTTCAAAAAATTAATATTTAAAAAATCAGTGTGTTACATGCTACCACTTTATAATGAACTTTTTCATCTAAAATTTTCTCAATTATCAATGGATTAATACTTGAAGTTTCATTCCTAGAATCCCACACAGTGAAAATGAATATTAATACATTCTATAAAAGGGAATGATGAAACCACAATCGTTACCGAAAATAACAAAGAAATGAGCTTCCATATAAGTGAAAATTGGTTGGGAGTGAATATTTCCCATGGAATAAGAGTTTAAAAATTTATATATAGTGGTTGAGTTCATCAATAATAAACACGTGAATGATAAAAGAAATGTTCATGAGCTCTAATTCAAAAATATTTGATTATTTAAAAGCCACGTGTTCAAAAATATAACATATTAGGACAATATATTTTCTTTTAATCATTATGAAAATTCTGAGTAATTATTTTATTAACCAGTTATATATGGAAATATTTATTTTTTAGTTGTTCATTTATATTTTTCAAATTCTTCCATTATATCAGTGAATTGATGTCATGAAATTGACTTTGATGCCTAAAGTTCTAAAATAGACGTTCATCATATCTTAAGGCCCATAAAAAATGATAAGTGTAACAATATTATTCTTACTATTTTAAAAAATAATAATGGTTAATATAATAATCTATAAACATAAAAAGTAACACTACTAGTTCATTCTTAATAATTATTTAACAAAAATAAATACAAAATAACTTGGACATCACGTAGGCATGTGGTAGGAAAGAAACCTATATTTTCCTTCAGTTATGGGTTCAAGACCTAAAACCTTCATAGACATGATTGGTTTTCAACTGATATACATGATTTCCTATTCTAAATCCAAATTAATATATTTTACAATATAAATAAGTTGTACATTCATAAAATATGGTTAATCACAAAATAGTGTTTTAAAGATGGTTCTAAATACAAAACCAGTGTATAAAAACTTCCTCCAATGTTTAACATAATGTTTCCATTAATGGTGAGCCTTATAAAAATTATTTATATAAAAATCCAAAACATTATAAAGAAAGTCATGAAATTATATTAACATTGATTCTCCAATATATAAAAAATTATCGCTTGTTTCTCACATTCCAAACACGTTAATACCATCCTTATATGTTCTCTTGAATCATCTTGATAACATAAATTAATATAAATAATATTCAAAAACATTCATTCATCCATATTCTATAGATTAATTGATGCATTACATAAATCAAACAAGTGATAAATTCCATCCAAGGAAACCAATAATTTTCTACTTACTTATATCCAACATATATTTATCCATTCAAAAATATTTATAAAATAAGGAAAATATTAATGGTCATATTTTCATTAATCATGGGTCTTCCATTGACATCACATTTCCATTGTATCAGTTTTATATTCTATTAGAACCACTCAATGTGTACTTGTAAATCACTAATGAAAAACATAAACTAGGGAATCCTTATATATTTCACCATACACAATTCCTAAAAATGAATACATAAAAACCAATATTATTATACTTCATATAAAATCCATAATTATTCTACCTTATCCCCTTACATAATACCCCTTTGTTTTCACATTTCATCATTTGTCCCGTTATTTTTATCTTTATAACCATTACTCACACCACATTGTTGATTCTCTTCTGGACCATTCCTCTAGGGAGATTGAGCTTCATAATGACCATTTACTCCCCAAGTAAGACACCTACAATTTGGTGATTTTTTAATGAAAAAATTCCCATCCATTTTTTTCTAAATTTTTCATTTTCCCCCACTAGTTACATTATTTTGTAAAATATTTCTCACGTTCAAAACATCTTATTATTCCTCAAATACATTCAATATGTTATTTTTCGATATTCCTGACACAAAGAAAATTGAATAATCATTTCTTTATGGTCTCCATTAACATAACTCTTAGAGAAAACTGTATTTCCCTTTCTTTATTTTACTGGTAGTTTCTTATATTATATGTTGTTAATCATGTTACATATAAACTGATTATGCATGATCACAACATCTTTCATTCCTGTGATTATCCCACTTCACTATTCATCAGAAAATCATTCATCACGTTCAATGTTAATCTAGTACCTTCCTATTTTTTCCATTGACTAAAACCATAACCATAGTATGATAATTACTTTTCATAGAATAAAACTACACATTCATCAAAATAATTACTGATACGATGTCTAAATCATGAAAATGTCATTGATTTATAACATCATTGGTTCATCCTAGGTCATTCATAGCCAACATTAAGTAAATCCTTCTTGAGGATTAATGAAGTGTTTTCTCGAATTCCAAACACATATCCCCAAGGACTGTCAATTCAGGTATGGAGCTAGGCATGGTTTCATGCACCAGATCACCCTAAGCCAGCCCAAAACATCATTCACAGTTTTTTCTCCTAGGAATAAATGTTCTGAATTTATATCAACTTTTAGTATTCAGATATGGATGTATTTCAAGGAAATCACTAACTCTCTCCTTTACCAAAATTCCAGTACATAATCCTTTGATTTTTCTTATCATTAGACTTATACATAAGCTTGTTCTAAACGTTATCACTAATGACTACTCATCCTATCTTTCAAAGGATAACTAAACCGTTAATATAATAAAAAATATAGTGAACCTCATTTTTCATACATTAAATTAAATAAATTTTGTAGAATAATTAAAAATTATACAAAGAGATTCCCATGTATCATACTAGTTTAGTACCTTTGGAAATAAGGAATCATAAACAACAATACATAAGATAGATACATTATGACCCATTTGGTTCTTCTTGAATAGAATCCTTTCTAGACACATCCAACATAATACTTTTCTTTATTACCTATGGATTGAAGCATTAAAATGTGCACGATCAGAAGCTTAGTATGGGTAAAAAAGGGATATATGCAATCATAAGAATGAACATAAGGGTATGGTAAACTGATAATGAAAATTGAATATCATACACTAAAAAACAAATATCACATTAATGAAACATGTAATAGATATTTATTTTCATAAGACTTGAATCATATGGAAATAAAGATCTTAATATATGAAATTGTAACATATGAATAAAACATAGAATAATGGGAAACACATATGAATATTTAATGATTTCCATATTATTCAATGGATTACTACATAGTCTATATTACTGGAAAAATCCCCTTACTAAACATGGATAACACTCCATTCGAACCATGTATTAGTACACCGATTTCACCCCATATTTCATCCCAATAATACAGAACCAAGTTCATTTATCATTCTGACAATGTAGTACTGAATTTATTTATCTTCATGTTCCACCCATGTCTATCTCATGAGATATAAATCATTACCGAGTGCATTGGAATAATATATAGGTATCACCTATCTAATAATGAAATCATATATACATGTACAACAAAATCATAAATAATTATATCATAACCCATGAAATTAAATGGGTGTTAAAAACAAGTAATTATATTATTACCAATAATAAATGAAATTTTTTATAATCAGTTCATAAAAATAATGAATTATGGGAGAGAAATGGTTTTTGTAAACATATATCTTACAAAAGAGAATTGAGATTCATAAAAATACAACCAATTAATGAGAAACGAGTTTCACAAACATATAACCCATGAATGGAAAACATGTTTCATTAAGACCATGACTTCAACAATAACCCATTATGGGAAAGGATATTAATGGATCATTTATATCGTTTTAAATAACTATATTATTAACATCAAAAGAATATATCATATATGGAAAATAATTTTGGAATATATTTAAGAAAAATTTCTTCAGGAAAATATCCATCATTGTTTGAAAATTATTCTCATTACATAAAACCATTTGAAAATCATTTTATTTTAAAATAAAATGAAAACATATAAACAAAACATGAAATAATTTTGAGAACTTTTTTCATTTAATTCTTATAAAAGAATAATAAAAACTGTTTACAATATTTTATAAATAAAAACCTATAAAATAAGGTTTAAAATATTTTGAAATCATTTTTATTTGAAAAAAAATAAAATAATATTTCCAATAATTTAAAATAAATTATCATTGAAAACACATTTAATACTTATATATAAAGCATGAAAACCTTTTGAAAAAACATTTCCCTTGAAGTAAATATAGCATACTATTAAAAATGTTCTTAAAACAATTTTTTGAAAATTTTTTTAATCACTTTCATAAAGTAAACCATTTAAAAATTAAAATTATCCTTCACATAAATGTTTTTAGGTAAATCCATATATGTCGTACGGGGTAAAAATGAGCATTCCCTTTTCACGATAAAAAGGGTATAATAATGAATTGTTTAGAAAAAGATAATAATATTCCATTGAAATCATTGGGAAAAGTTAAAAATTGTAAAACATTATTTTAATTATTATTGGATAAAAGTATAATTTTATTTGAATTTTATTTAAAAACCTTATTTTGAATGAATAATGATTAACGACTAAGGGAGGGTAAATTTGGGCTTTCAGAATAATAATATTTTAATTATTATAGGTTCAAAAGAGTGTAAATATTTTACCAACACATAAATAAATAATTAATAACTGGAGATTAATAACATAAATGAATTTTCTTGAGATATTTATCATAATATTTGATTTATGTATGAATAAATAAAAAATTCTTGAAAAATGATGAACTTGTTTCAATAAACTCATATCAGTTGGTTATTTGGGATCATACTATCCATGCAAGAAAATTAAATTACATGTAGGATAAAATATCATAAAAATAAGGATATTAATTATAAAAAATTTATAATGGGAGAATATATTCCTCAGTAAATAATTTAGGTGCATAACAAAATAAGGGTCTCAGGGAAGGAAAATTGAGACAATTTTTTTTTACTGATTTGGTAACAATTGACACATAAAACACATGAAAGGATGATCCTAAAATGGATATGTAAATAAACCATTTTAATTTTAAGAATCATTTAACACATACATTGGAATTATACACTCCCAAAAAAAGGAATGGGTGGTAGATAAGTCATACCCCACACAGAAATAAAATGTGTGATGAAATCCCTTAACCTTGTGTCTTGAATATATTCATACTCATAAAATATTCCCTTATAATAAATGTTAGTTTATTATACATATTTAATGAAAAAATATTTTTAACAAATATAATACCATATATGGTTTTATTGTGACATTGTTTTACCATCTTATTAATAATCCTATGTTAAGGTTTTATTTCGGGTAATTTTATCGTTGTTCATTTCATGTGTCTTTATTTGTTATAAATTTGGTATTTATACTTATATAATGATTTAGAAAGTTTAAATCATAGTATAAATAACATTAATAATCAGTATATATATTTTATAATAATCAATATATTATATAAGTATGAAATGGAATACACCATTTATGGAGACAGTAAGTCATACGTACACATGAACAATGTTTCTGCTTTTATTATCGAAATCAAAGAAATAAGGTAAATGAAATTTATATATATATATATATATAATTATTCGATTATAATTACTATATCTTATATATATATTATATTCTCTCTAAAAATTTATAAATATATTCTAGGTAGTGTGTGAACGAATCACATCTCTTTGAGGTGCCAGTAGTCCACAATTCCTAAAATGAAGTTGTAATATTTAAACCAAGTGGATAGTATAATTATGTGTCGTTTAAAATAATTATATAAATATAATAAAACAATAAATATAATATATCACATATACAAATCGAGTTTCCATCATAATTTCCACCACGAGTGGCGGGATGAAAAAATGAACAATTACCGTTTTGTGAGTCGGTAGTTCTCCATAAACATAAACAATATGTTAATTATCTCTTATATGGAGGTGTGTGTAAGTGTAGGTAGATATTTTAGACAAAAAACATTCTATTATATTTGATATACTGTTTTTTCTATTCAATAATGGAATAAGGAGAGTGTTGTAACATCCCAGGTAAATGAAGAATAAGAGATTTTAATTTTTTTTAGTATTTGTGAAATAAATATTAATTTTAATTTAAAGGGGTTGCTATGTTTGATAGTGTTCCTGATATGCAACAAAAGGTTTCATTGAAATCATACATTGCACACTAATAATATAATATTATTATTTTAAATGGATATTAGTTACTAGCTGTTTTATTTGTGGGAATGAACAAAACAAACTTCAATATGATTATACAAGTTTGTTAAATGTATTTTCATTTATCCAATAAAAATTTATAGGCTTAAAATGTGAATCAATCTATTTTTAATCATAATTTACATAAAAAGAATGATTTACAACCTTATAATGGAGAAACCTATTTAAATATATGTTTGGCTACATTAATACATTATAATTGACCAAATAAAATATTTATTTAGAATGTGGACATCAAAATTTTCATTTTGTAAATTTTTGCGATTTTTTTGATAAAGTTCTTTTTTTAATGAATAGTGTAAATATTGTATTTTATGTCAAAAGTGTCGTTTAATATAATTAATTTATATGGTAATATTATATTTTTAATTGGTTTTAATGTGTAATTAAGATATAGTTTTACCATTTAAACCAATTATTTTCATTGGAATTAATATCACTTTTATTTTGGACATAAACAAGTGTCAATCTTTGGATAGTTATTGATTCATAAAAACACACTATTTGTTTTAACAATGGGAATTAATTTTAAAATTAATTAATGACACTTCTATGTTTTTAATTTGGAAAAATTAAAATCATTTTTGAATTTGGAATATCAAATAAATATTAGGAAGATTTTTTGGTATTTTTATAAAAAACAACAATTTTTAATGAATAGAGAAACAACTTAGTAGTAGTTAAAAAATGAATTATTCATTTAAAATAAATTTTACCTCTTTTGTGAATTGAATTTTGAATATAAAACATATATGTTTGTTATTAGTATGTAAAATATGGATCAATAATATGAAAATAATTTTTGGTGAATAGTAACTTTTGACTTTTATTTACCGTGGTTAAAGGTAAATACAGTAATTCAAGGTAAACAAATATTATAATAATTCCAAATTACATTAACACTTTTAAAAACTTTCTGGGATGAGTAATTTCCGACCATGGTCATCCTTGGGTCGATTTTGGGACACCATGAAGCCACTTATGGATGATAATGACACTTTAGATTAATTAATTTAAAGTAAAGCCAAAAATGAAACTAACAAAATTCTTTTAGTAAATAAATTGATATATGATGTTATATAAGTCCTTATTAATACTATAAATATTATTTATAAATATAAAAAGAATTATTATATGATTTTATTTTTTTATAATTTTTCGACATTGAATAAATTTAATTATTTATGACATAATAATGGTGCAGTATTTACCTCATTAATAAATGATTTGAATAAATAAGATTATAATGATTAAAGTATTATCCAAAACCTATCCAATTACTCTTAGATGATTTTATTTCGACCATTAGTCATCTTATTTTTTACTATAATGATTTTTGGTCTTTTAGAAACCAAATATCATTATATAATAAAATAAAATTTCCACACTTTCCTAAAGAGCACCTCCTGCCTTATAAAAGGAGACCACTTCGAACCAACTCCTCAAACCTCCCAAGGAATTTGGTCATCCAAAATATGACCAATTAATCTCCCAACATCTCTCTTCTCCTCTTAGAAGCATTACATTAGGAGGAAGGCACTTCAAGAAATCCTTTTTGTTCAAACCAATAGAAGTTACCCAAATTAAAGGTAACGATTTTTCTTAAATTGAATTCTTTTATTTTACTTATCCAACCCCTAAAAACTTTTTATTACATTCCTTTGTAACAAAATCAGTATCCTGAATATACAATAATGTTTTTATGAGAAGGATTCAAACTACACTTACACACATCTCCATCTAATGGATGAAGAACATAATGTTTCTGTGGATGGAAAACTAACGTCTCAACAAAAGATGATTGTTCAATTATATCCTAACACCTCTTACAGTGGCCATTATGATGGAACTGTATTTATATAGTATATACATTATGTTTATTTTTTCTTTATGATTCTGTAATTTCCATTTATATCATGCCTGAATGGTTTCCATTATGGGTAAATGCGATAATCTTATTAGAGGAAGTGCAGACTACCACCCCTCAATGTGATATGACTCGTTAATGCCATATGTGGGACGTATAAAGGATAGAGTGAATGATATTATATAAGATATTATATATGAAATAATACTGGAATTATAATATACCTATGTATCATTATGTTTTAATTCCATTAAAATAAGAAATTGAAATGAACGTAGCGTTAATGCGTACGTACGGCTTACCTTCTCCATGAGTGGTGCATTTCATTTCTTACCTCCAAATTATATATACTATTATAAGTAAATATATATATAGACTACATAAATATGATATATATGATATCTAAATAAATAATGTCATTTTGGATATAAAGGACTATTGATCACATGGACAACTTTTAAATATAAGGTGTTCATTTTTGACTCAAGTGCCAAATATCAAAAAAATGAACGTTATTCACATAAATGATTAAATAATGATTATAACATGGTAATTAGTGATATAAAATGAATTATAAACTAGAAAAATATTCTTAATAAAGTATAAATTAACATTAGTTTATTATTCAGGAGATTAAAGAATGATCGAGTCAAGTCGAACATGAGGTAAGGGACTTCATCTCAATCTCCTCTCACTGAGGCATATCTAGTTTTATAAATGACTTTATTTTATATGGTCTATAAAACACTTTTACTTTACATTTCAATCAAAGGGAATATTTTCATACGAATCATTTTACTAAATAACAAAAAGAAATGTTTTTTTAATGTAAGTGGTGAAAACGACCTTTCCGCCTTCGCAAGTATTATTTGATCTTTGACTTCCTTAACAAGCTGTAATACTTTTATAAGGAAAAATAAATACCAAATACACTTTTTACATATTTTGGTATTGAAAATGATTTTCAGAATGGATTTATTATTTCAATATCTTGAAATTATATTTTATTATTGCAATGTGGAAATGTTATATTTGTATTATGCTTATGTTATGTGTTATGATCATGTTATAGTTCTTGGGAATTATTTATTTATATGAGTGGTTCCGTGATAAACCTATGGTGGTTGAGCCAGAGATAGCTCTCCAATGGATTGGGAAATGTGATTGAGATAAACTTGATTATTTCTCCTAATAGATTTTGGGAATATAATGTGATGGGTATTCCAAAGTAACTCCCATTGTAGCTGTGATAGCTATAATCTATGTATGATAGGGATGCCATAAGTTACCTTTATGATTTATGATATCTATGTGTTATTCATAAAATATTATGATTTCCTGAGGTTAGTAAAAGAGTTCATGTTTTGTATGTATTTATGGAAAAATATTTTCATTCATTGTTTTATAACCCCTACTAATCTTTTTATGCTTATCCCAAGTTTTGAAATGTTTTCATAGCACATAAAGATGAATAGTGTCACGGATGAGATCAACGAAAAGTCATGATGTCTTAAACATGGAACGTGACATGAATCCTTTTTCAAGAGTTTTTATTTTATGAAAAAAAAGGAATCTGTGTAGAAGTGTCTACATTGTAATTCTTTTGAGATGTAATAGTTATGTCTTAATTTTCTAAAACTCTATACCTAAAAAGATCCTCAATGTGAATTATTCGTTTAATTCAATATTTTGTAATATTTATGGACAAGTCCTTATAGTTGGTATCAGAGGCCAGTTTAGATAAATTTAGGAGTTATGGTGTTGTTAAATAAATTTCCATAAAGTATATTATGATAATATTGAAATAATATAGCATTTACAGATTACCATGTTGTTTCACCTAAGATATTTCTATGTTGATAATGGTTTTCCATAGAGGAAACATGGAAGCTATATTGGGATGACATCAAGAGGAAGACAACCTTCCAAATCAACAACTTGAGATGGTCGGAATTGGAACTGAAGAGTTTGTTACAGAGATGGAACAATTGACTGAGGATATAAATAGTTGTGGTATCCATGTACGAGATCATCTAGATCAACCAAAAAAGAACATGTTAGTATTGGAGCATTTCATGAGGCAACATCCTCCAACATTAAGATGATTATCTGATCCGGTTTAAACAGAAGGGTGGACTAAATAACTCGAAAATATTTTCAATGTCATGGGTTGTTTAGAACATCAAAAGGATAGTCTCGATATTTATCATTTTGAAGGTGAAGCTTATCAATGATGATCGATGGTGAAAAATATTAGGGATAGTGAGGAGACTGATGCACTTTATTAGGATGAGTTCAAAGGTATGTTTCTTGAAAAATATTTTCCTAAGATGTTTCGTCATAGGATAGAAAAACTACCTTTAAATTGAGGTAGTAGAATGACTCAGTGGCTTCTTATGATGAAAAATTCACTCAATCAGCAAGGTATTCTCCAAATTTAAAATGAGATATTGATAGTAAAATCAACCGTTTTTAATCAGGATTAAAGCCAAAGTATCAAAGGGATTTAGCTTTACGTGAGTTAAAAAGTTAGGGAAAACATGTTCGTTTTACGGAGAAGGTGGAAAGGAGTTTGACAATGATCTGATATTCTTTAAAAAAAAATAGAATAAGAGGTTGAGGTGGAAGGAAATATAAAATAACTCTTCAAAGAAGTATGATGGTAAGAAACGTAATTTTATAGTATGTGAAAATTGTGGTCAAAAGAATAACGGGGAATGTATTTTGAATTCTAGTACGTGCTACCGATGTGGGAAAATGTGACATAAGGCTCATAATTTCACGGATAATGTTCAAGGTAATGTTAAGACAAAATCTAATTTACAATCAGTAAAATGTTTTAAGTGAAATGAAATGGGTCATTATGAAAATGAGTTTCCTACAAAGAACTCAACCAAAGGAAAGCCGCCAGAATACAAGTAAAAAGGGGTTTTGAAATCCATGGTAACTACTTTAGTAGATGTTGGGCCAACAAATGAAGTTGTATTAGGTATACTGTTTGTTCAGATTATGTTAATGTGTTGTTTGATTCAGGGTCAACAGAATCTTTCATTTCTGAGAAGTTTTCAAGTAAATTGGAAATTCCATCTCAAGATTTAAATATAGAACATACAGTAAAAACACCTGGAGGAAATTTTGACACAAAAATAAAACATAAGAACATTATGATCCTTGTGTGTGGAAAGAACCTACCTTCAAACCTTATTATTTTTCATCTAGTAGAGTTGATGTTATTTTGGGAATGGATTGGATTTCTCTTTATCATGCTAGGACTGACTGAAGAGCTAAAGATTTTTCTTTTTAGAAATATTTTGAATTTGTATAAAAAATGAACCCTTGATTTTGATAACATATCAAGAAGATGAGAAACTAGTAAAATATGGAAATGAATATTACCTTGCAAAAATTGTTGAAAATGAAGAACTATTCAGATTAATGATGTGCCAGTGGTAAATGTGTACCATTATGTTTTTCCTGATGAGTTTCCTAGTATTATACCTAATTGTGATGTTTAATTTACTTTTGACTTAGTTCCTAATGCTAATCCAATTTTAAAAACCCCTTATCGAATGGATCAAATTGAAAATTTGGAGATGAAGAAGCAATTACAGGAGTTATTAGATAAAGGTTTTATTCAACCTAACACATCACCATGGGGTTCTTATATTTTGTTTGTTAAAAATAAATATTGTTCAATATGACTTTTCATTGATTATAGAGCATTGAATAACATCACTGTTAAGAATAATTATCATTTTCCTCATATCGATGATTTGTTTTATCAGTTGCAGATAGCTCAGTATTTTTCAATGATTGATTTGAGATCGGGGAATCATCAGTTGAAAGTGAAGAAAACAGTCATTCTAAACACCGGGGTTCATACTAGATATGGCGATTATGAATTAGTAGTATTGCATTTTGGGTTAACCAATGCACCTTATGTATTCATGGATCTTATGAATATAATTTTCTTTGAGTTCATGGATAAGTTTTTGGTTGTGTTCATTAATGATATTTTGGTTTCTTCTAAAATTAAATATGAGAATGAAATTCATTTAAGGGTCATATTGAGAACCTTAAAAGAAAATAAAAATTATGGGAAATTTAGAAGGTGTGAGTTTATGTTACAAAAAATATATTTCCTTGGTCACATTGTTTCAAAAAATGGCATAACTATAGATCCTGCTAAAACAAAAGTTGTTGAAGAATGGCCAAGACCCACAAATATAACCAAGATTCATAGTTTTCATGATTTTTCATGTTATTACTAGAGGTTTGTTGAATCTTATTCATGGTTATCTTGTTCATAGACTATGTTAACTAGAAAAGGTGTTAACATCATCTGGGGAGAAGAATGTGATGATTGTTTTCAATAATTGAAAAAGATATTGGTGAATGATTTTGTTTTGGCACTTCCATCCATAAATGGTGAGTTTTTTATCTACAGTGGTACTTAATTGAAAGAACTTGGTTGTGTTGTAATGTATAATGATCAGGTAATTTCTTATGATTTATGTTTGTTGAAATCAAATGAGTTAAATTAACTTACACATGATTTTGATTTAGCTATTGTTGTTTTTGATTTCAAAATTTGGAGTCATCATTTGTATGGAGTAAAATGTGAAATATATACAGATCAAAAATGTCTAAAGTATATATTAACTCAGAAATAACTTCACATGAGATAGAGGAGAAGGCTAGAATTAATCAAAGATTATGATTTCACGATCCATTACCATCCTGAAAAAAAAAGGATGATGCTTTGAGTCGAAAAAGTAATGCTTCATTAACAATGTTACATTTGGATCCTGATCCTTTGGTTTTTGATTTGATAAACATTCGCATAGGAATTTTTGGTGAAAAAAATTCTTCTATTTTGTTTCAGCCATCAGTGAAATCATCTCTATTAGACAAAATAAAGCAAGCACAGAAATAAGGCAGTGATTTGCAGAAAAAGGTAGAGTTTGTTCATAAGGGTATGTTACCTGATTTTAACATTGAAAATGATTGTTTTTTGAGGTTTGGGAAGAGATTATGTGTGCCTTGTGATTCACAGTTTACTAATGAGTTGTTATGTGAAGCTCATAGTTCCATGTTTTCAGTTAATCCTGGTAGTACTAATATGTAGAGAGATCTTCGGGAGTATTACGAGTGGGATGGAATAAAAAGAGATGTTTCTGATTTAACTGTGAAGTGTTTGACTTGTTAGAAGGTTAATGAAGAGCAGCAGTAACCGAAAGGGATGCTTCAGCCTCTACCGGTTCTAGAGTGTAAATGGGAGAATATATCCATGGAATTCATTGTGAGATTACCAATGAAATCTCGAGGTAATAATGCAATCTGAGTTATAGTTGATCGATTGACTAAATCTGCTCATTTCCTCCCTATTTGGGATACATTGTATCTAGATAAAATTTTTGATTGTATGTTAAAGAGATACTCAGGTTGCATGTAGTTCCCCTCTACATTGTATCTGATCATGATTCTAGGTTTACTTCTATGTTTTGGAAATTCCTTTAGAAGTTGTTGGGTACGGAATTAAATTTTAGTATAGATTTTCATCCTCAATTAGATGTGTAGTTAGAATGAAAAATTCAGACCTTGGAGGATATGCTACGTGCTTTTTCCCATGATTATTAGGGAATTTGAGACCAACATATTTATTTGGTTGATTTTTTATATAATAACAGTTTTCATTCAATTATACAGATGGCTCCATTTGAGTCATTATATGGAATGCTTTGTCAAACATAAGCTTTTTGGTATGAAGTAGGTGAAAGGAAGATGATGGGACTTGAATTGGTTGAAGAGATGGTAGAGGCAATTTATTTGATTCAGAAGCACTTGAAAACAGCTTTGAGTAGACAAAAAAGTTATGCAGATAACAAGAGGAAGGATTTTTCTTTTGAGGTAGGTGATCATGTCTTTCTCAAAGTTTCACAATGAAAAATTGTGATGTGTTTTGTTAAGAAGGGAATGTTGAGTCCAAGGTTAATTAGATATTATGAAATATTGGAGAAATTTGGATCAGTTGAGTACAGAGTGGATTTACCTCTAGTTTGTCCCATGAACAAAATATTTTTCATGTTTCGATGTTGAAAATGTATATTCCAGATCTATCTGATGTTTTGGGCCCAGAGGTAGTTCTGTTGGAAAAGAATCTCTCTTATGAAGAACAACCAGTTCGAATTCAAGATCATAGAGAGAAAGTGTTTCAATATAAGGTAATTCACCAGGTAATGGTTTTGTGGAAAAACCATATGATTGAAGTGGAAATATGGGAATCTGAAAATGCTATGAGGGATAAATACCACCCCTTATTTTGATAAGTGAAAAAAAAATCGAGGATGAAATATCCAAAAGGGGGTAAGGATGTAACATCCAAGGGAAATGAAGAATCAGATATTTTCATATAAATATTTGCGAATTAAATATTAATTTTACTTTAATGTGGTTTCTATGTTCGATAGCGTACATGATATGCAACAATGGGTTTCTTTGAAATCATATGTTGCACATTAATAATATAATTTTATTATTTTAAATGGTAGTTACTCCTAGACATTTTATTGGATTTAATGAATAAATAAACTAAAATATGATTATACAGATTTTTAAATGTATTTACATTTATCTAATAAAAAGTTAGCGGCTTAAAATGTGAGTGAATATAATTATAAGCATAATTTACATTAAAAGGTCTATTTACCACCTTATAATGGATAACCCTATTTAAATATAGTTTTGGTCACTTTAATACATTCTAATTGACCATATAAAATCCTTCTTTATAATTGGGACATCAAAATTTATTTTGTGTAAATTTTTGGGATTTTTCCGATAAAGATCATTTTTTAATGAATAGTGAAAATATTGAATTTTATTTCAAAAGTGCCTTTTAATCTAATTTATTTATATGGTTAGATTATATTTTTAATTGGTTTAAAATTTTAATTAGAAAATATTTTTACCGTTTAATCCAATAATGGACATTGGAATTAATTTTACTTTGAATGTGGACATAAAGAAGCATCAATCATTTGATAGTAATAGTTTCTTAAAAACACGCTATTTGTTTTGACAACGATAATTAATTTTAAAATTAATTAATGAAACTTTTATGATTTTAATTTGGAAAAATAAACATCATTTTCAAATTCATAACATCAAATATATATTATGCTTAAATTTTGGTATTTTTCTGAAAAACATCAATTTTTGATGAATAGTGAAACCACATGGTAGTACTTAAAAAAAATATTTTTTTATTTAAATGAAATGTTACCGCTTCTGGGAATTGAATTTGGAAAATCCGACATACATGGTTGTTATTAGTAAGTAAATGTGGTTCAATAAGATGAGAATAATTTTTGGTTAATAGTAACTTTTGGCTTTTATTTACCGCTATTAAAGTTTAATTGGGTAATGGAAGGTAAAAAGAGTATTATAATAATTCAAAAATATATTATTACTTGTCCAAAACTTATTGGATGTGTAATTTATAACCATTTTCATCCTTTTGTCGATTTTGGGACCCCATGGAGCCACTTATGAATGATAATGACACTTTAGATTAATTAATTTAAATTAAAGAAAAAATTGATATATACAAAAGTCTTTTAGTAAATTAATTTTCAAATGGTGTTATATAAGTCAATTTTTAAACTATAAATATTATTTATTAAGATAATTATAATTACAACATGATAAATGTTTTTTTATAATTTTTAGACATCGAATAAAAATAAATTATTTTTGACACAATAATGATGTAGTTTTTACCTCATTAATAAATGATTTAAATAAATAAGATTATAATGATTAAAATATTATCCAAAACCTATCCATTTTCTATTGGATGATATTATTTAGACCATGAGTCATCTTATCATTGACTATAATTAATTTTGGTCCTTTAGAAACCGAATATCATTATATAATAAAATAATATTTTCACACCTTCCTAAAGAGCCCCTCCTCCCCTTTACAATAGGAGAACACTTCTAACGAATTTCTCACACATCTCAAGACATTTGGCTCATCCAAACTCTGCCAAATTAATCTCCCTACATCCCTATCCTACTACTAGAATCCTTACCTTAGGCAGAAGGCACTTCATGGAGTCATTTTGCTTCAAACAAAAGGAAATTACCCAAATTAAACGTAATGATTTCTCTTAAATTTCTTTCTTTTATTTTACTTCTCCAACCCCTAAACACTATTTATTCATTTATTTTTTAACAACACCACTATCCTAAATATAATAGGATGTCGTTATGAGATTTATTATAACTACACTTACACAACCTCTATCTAATGGATGCAGAATATAATGTTTCAGTGGATGGCAAACTAACGCCTCATTAAACGATGATTGTTTGATTATATCCAACCACCTCTCATTGATGACATTATGTTGGAACTGTATTTATATATGATATATATTATGTTTATGTTTTATTTATTCTTCTATAATTTCCATTTATAGCATGCCTTTATGGTTTCCATTAAGGGTAAACGTAATAATCTCATTAGAGGAAGTGTGGACTACCGCCCCCTCAAAGTGATATGACTCGTTAATGCCATATGTGAGATGTATAAAGGATGGAGTTAATGATATTATATATGATATTATATATGAAATTTTACTTTAATTATAATATACCTATGTATCATTATGTTTTAATTCCATTAAAATAAAAAATAGAAATGAAAGTAGTGTTCATGCGTACGTACGACTTACCGTCTCCATGAACAGTGCATTTCATTTCCTACCTCAAAATGATATGTACTATTATAAGTATATATATAGGATATATATGATATATATGATATCTAAATAATGAATATAATTTTGGATATAACGGAATATTGATCACATAAACAACTTTTAAATATAAGGTGTTCATTTTTGACTCAAGTACCAAATATCGAAAAATGATCATTATTAACTTAAATGAATACATAATGTTTATAACATAATAATAAGTGATATAAAAGGAATTATTAAGTTGAAAATGGTTCTTAAGATAGCAGAAATTAACTTCAGTTTATTATTCATGATATTAATGTACGGTCGAGTCAGGTCAGACATGATTTAAGCGACTTCCTCTCAATCTCATTTCATTGAGGAATATTTAGTTTTATACATGAAATTATTTTATATGGTGTATAAACACCTTTGAATATTCATTTCATTCAAATGGAATCTTATTATACGAATCATTTTACTAAACCAGAACAATGAATGCTTTTTAATATAAGCGGTGACAACGACCTTTCCACCACAGCAACTATTATTTGATCTTTGGCTTCCTTAACAAGCCATAATGTATTTATAAGGAAAAAATACAATATAATCTTTTTTACATATTTTGGTATTGAAAATTATTTTGAGAATGGATTTATTATTTCAATATCTCGAAATGATATTTTCTTATTGTAATGTGGAAATGTTTACTTTCCTTTATGCTTATGTTATGTGTTATGATCATGTTATGGTTCTTTGGAATTTTTTATGTATACAGGTGGTTATATGATAAACCTAGGGTGGGTGATCCCGAGATAGCTCTCCAATGCATTGGGTAACATGATGGAGGTAAACGTGAATGTTTTTCCTTAGAGATTTAGAGAGGATATTGTGATGTGTATTCCAATGTAACTCCCTTTGTAGATGTGATAGCTACAATGTAAGTATGATATGGATGCCACAAGTTACCTTTATGATTTATGATTTCTTTGTTCTATTCATAAAATCTTATGATTTCATGAGGTAAGTAAATAAATTTCATGTTTTTTATGTATTTATGAACAAATATTTTTTTCTTTTTTTTATAACACTTATTGAGATTTTTATGCTCATACCAAGTATTGAAATGTTTTCACATGACTTTCATATTAATATGGTCATTGATGGGATCAAGGAAAAGTAATATTGTCTAAAACATTGATCTATACATGACTATTTTTTTCAAGAGTTTTTATTTTATGAAAAAAAAAGAAAACTTTGTAGAAGTGTCTACTTTGTAATTCTTTTGAGATGTAATAATTATGTCCTAATTAACAAAATCTCTAAACCTGAAAAGACCCTCAATGTGAATTATTATTTTAACTCAATATTATGTAATTTTTAAGGCTGGGACCTTATAAGTGGAAGGTTGGAGAAAGAAAATAAAATAAAGGAGCTTTGGGGAAGTCTTTACCACATTATCGGGTTACTAAATTGGGTTTATTCCAAAAGGATTTCATGGATTTTATTCCCAGTAAAAGTATTATATAATTAATTTAGTTATGATGTTAAGTTAATTATATAGATCATGGTAGAAAATAAGTGATTTTAGAGGTTCAAATAAGTGGAGGAGTTGAGTCCATTTTATAGGGGAGGAGTAGAAATCTTGAAAATCATTAGAAAAGTAATTCAAACCACACTTTTCCCATGGAAAGTGTGCCCCATAATAGACCATAGTCAATTATGGGAATTAAAGAGTATAAATATGGCTATGAAATGGGGGTTTTAATGGTTTCAATGTCGTTTTGGGGAATTCATTTATGGTTTAGTCATCATTAATGCATAATTTTACGTTAATTGACGTAATAAATTTTAATTACATTCATGGATATTTTTTGTATAAAAACTATTTTGACATTATAATACATTATAAAATATTTTTATTCCAAATAAAAAATCAAAATTTTCAAATTCCAATTACAGAGGTGCTATAAATTAATTTAAAATTTATCCTGCATTTGGGTTGACAATATGGGTATGTAAAGTAAAAACATTCAAAATATTGCTAGGTTTTTATAAAAATTTTCAAATTTAAATTGATATAAATGATTTAAATTGTATTAATTGATAAAACAATTATCTAATTAATCTTTTAAAACAATTTATAATAAAATTTCTACTTATAAATTAATAATATGAAATGAATTTTTGAACTAAAATTCATTATTTTGACTATTCATTAAAAAAATAAAACATCATAGAAAAAACAAAAAAAATTAACTTATCTTAATTAAAATGTTCTTATTTCAAATATAATTTTGTTTAAATATTAAATCTTTAGATGTTCCAAAAATTGTAATTAAAATGGCCTTCAAATTAAAAGGATGTAAAAATTCCCTAATAGAAATATAAGTTCTTATTCATAAAATTGGGTCTGTTCTCATCTTATGCCTATAATATCTGTTGGATAAATATAAAAATAATTTTATTTAACATATCACATATATATTACCTTTATATAAATCACTAATTGTAATTAAATTAATTTAATAGGGTAAAATAGCTCTGTGACCCTAGAAATAACAAAAGATTTCTATATATTCAATATGTATTCATATTAATTTATAATTAAATTGATCCGTTGAATTAATATTATATTTTATAAACCATATATTTTCATAAATGATATAATTATATTCATAAATTCTTATTTTAAAGGTTAGGTTATATCTTATTATATTTAATACTAAAATTTTAATGATATGTTATTCTTTGGTAAAACGTCGTCTTCCATGTTATGCAAGACATCGAGGGAAGTCACTATTGTGTGTAATGAAAGCTAACCTTAGTGTTCAATTTATATCAAACTAAAGTTTATATTGTGCGTAGTGTGTGATTAACATGACTTTGTATATAAAAGAAGCAAAAAATATTTGATTAATATAAAATAAACTAATTTTAGTGTTCCATGAAAATAAAAATATCCAGAAGGAAAAAATACATCGAAAAAATAATCCACAAAATCTGGGGGTGTTGCATATCTTGACAACACAACAATTTATTAATAGTGGGTTGGAATATTTTTCAGTACTGTTTAGATTTAATTTTTCCCTTTACATTTTTTCGTACTCTTGTCGATCTCTAATGTGAGATTAGATTTCTACATGAATGTTTGGTATTAATTTTTATTTTTTATCTACACCTATTAGTGTTAAGAGATATGTGTGTCTACAGGGTCTTTATGTAAGGCCTCCCATATGTGTGATATTCCTACACATAGATGGTCTCCCACACTTTTCCTTTTGGAAGACGTTTTTGGATGTCACACTCATCTTTTCATTAGTCAGGTATGCCCTTGTAGGTAATGCCATCATAAGGTGATAACAAAGAAGGATATCTTATTGTTTGAGTATAGAGATATTATATCTATGAGGTTTGGATTTGGAACCATGAAAATATTGTTATGGTGTCTCTAATATGGATCGAAGACTATATAACCCAGTGATAGTGTGAAAGTGGAAGTATCTATTCATCAAGTCTGTTAATACCTTCTTGTTCAGATAGTATATTTAGGTACTTATTTTAAGGATAAAAACAGCTCATGCACTTTATGGGAATGGGTTGTGGTTTCTTTGTCCTTCTTGAGTTGGCTTCCCATATATTCCTTAAACAATTATGAATCACAGCATTTTTAGTATGACACCATGAAAAAATCAATAAATAATTCCACAATTGGGTTGCGAAAATTATTATCTTAGTGATGAGACATTATATCAGGGGGTTATATTGGAGGTGGTGATTCTATGTGGATTCAGATCATACGTCTACCAATTGAGTACATGGTTGTCCTAAAAGTAATAGAAGACGATGTGTGCTTACTGAGTGATGTTGATGAGTTATATATGTAGATATTATTGTGGACTAATGTTGAGCTATACCCTTAGGTGGAAAATGACTCGCTCGAGCCAGTTAAGTGAATTTTAACCCTGTTATAACCCTTGTGATAAAACATTGTTCCTAGAAACAACCCTTCTCCCAATACTTGTCTTGTGAAAATAGATATCTATGAAATATTCACATAACAAGGTTACTATCACATGAATATATTTCATGTTTCTATTTATATAAGTTTTTACCAAATTACGTGTTAGGTAGTTTATATCAGGGAGTATCTTGAGCTCCCTTATGGAATTATATCATTCAAATTTTATGAATTGGGGTTTGTTATCCTCTCATGGTTCTTTGTTGACATTGTTCATAATTCATAATTTTTATCACAGACTGTTAGAATTTTCCTTCCACAATATATTTTTGTTAGGGTGGTATCAATTTGTATCATTTCCTAAACCAAATGGGTATATCATGCCCTAGAGATGAGGTTCTTTATAATTGATTAGTATTTTCTATTTAGTTATTGAAGTGGGAACCATGGAGATGACACATCAATGGCTAGTAGTTGTTGAATGACTAAGCGATCAAAGTGTAAAATAAATTTCTGGATACAATCTCGGGATAGAGGTTCTCCCATTACAGGATCTCAATATGTGTTGAGTTAGTAGAGTGAGAGGAAATGAATCTTTAATGATGGGTGGGGAAATATCAGCTAAGATGGCATAACCCAATAAGAAGAAAACTATGAGATGGTTACTAGAAAACCTTGAAAGAGGAAATGGATGGGGAATAGTTTTTTGTCGAGTGTAAGACATCATAAATGAGCGAGGATAGTTGTGGGAGGTAACCATATTTATTATTTATTTCCACCACCACTCACAAGTTATACATGCTAGGCTCATGATGCCAGTGATAAGGGACATGGGAAGCTGAAATTAGTGTAGTCTTATAACCAAGAAGCTATATGGATGATTCATGGTACAATTTGTGTCTTATCTATTTATTCAATAAGATTTTCTTATGTCTTTTCCATTCATTATTTTTTTTAAAATAAAAAACTCCTTATCTTAAGGAAAATTTCATTTACCCTATGTTTTATCTTAATAAGGAAATTTTCCTTACCATTTTTTGTTGTTCATTTTTTTGTTTATGTATAAAATTCAGTTTCATATCTAAAACCTCAGAATCTTATAATACTTAGATATAGAGCATTCTCATTTCCGTATCTATATTTAGATTCTGAATTCTCTGAATTTAGACTCTGAAATCTTATGATTTCATTCTATGTGTTCTTTGAATTTAGATTCCAAATTCTCTAAATTTAGACTCTGAACTCTTCTGAGATCAGACTCTGAGTTCTATAAATTCAGATTCGGAAATATCTGTATTCAGACTCCGAATTATTATGAATTTAGACTCCGAATTATTTGTATTAAGACACCAATCTTTATATGTTCATACTACGAATTCTTATGAATTAAATTTCCAAATTATTATGAATTCAGAATCAAAAAATTATAAGTTCAAACTCTGAATTATTATGAATTCAGACTCTGAACTATTATGAATTCAGTCTCTGAACTTTTATGTTCAGTCTCCGAATTCTATGGAATTTAGACTCTGACTATCTTCAAACTCAGGAATTCTATAGAATTCAGGTTATGAGTTATTCTGAAGACAAAATCTGAATATCCTTGTATTATAGACACCGAATGTGTTTTTTATTATACTTTGAACATTCATTTTTCTTACACATCGAAAAATGATTTTTGTTAAGCAACCATAATTTTGCTTACCCAATTTTTGGTTATAAAATGATGTTGTTCATTTAGTTACTAACTAACCGTTGTTTGAGTGACACATGTATAGGTCCCTCTGAAATTCAAGGAAAAATATGACCATTAGAGGAGGGAGCCGACTATTAATGATGTGCCAATAAATTGGAGCTCATTTGAACGAGTTAAACACGGTTATATGACTCTAGAGATTACATGCATTTGAATTGATTTCAAGAGAGTGACTCCCTTGCTTAGTGTGTACAAAACATCGTGTTCATAATTGCTTCATGTGACTCCAAATGTTGCTGAGTACATTCAAGGGCGTTCGGGGGATAGTAAGATAGAGGTTTCAACTACCATATAGATCGAGGACTTCATTGTTGATGGAAGACATACGTGCCGACTACCTTGAAGTTGAAGGATTTCAGGGATAACAAGACAGACTCAGATCTTGGCATCGAGGGATTACCCTGGTGTGGGTAAGGCAGACATTCATGAACGTATAAATCATGGGACCTATATCCAAGGCTATTGGATACGCTTCTCTTTGGGTTACAAGACACCCTACTTGTTACTTTTTTTGTTTCATGTTTTCCTTTGAATTTTGGTTGTTGAGGAAAGTATAACTATATTATATTTTTTTATACTTTTATACTCTGATTTAGTAAGATTCGTTACGATATGGTAGAATCATTATCTTGGTAATCTTTTTTTATGTTTCATTTCTGAAACCATCTTTTCTAGAACTACATTTTCAAAATCACATTTTCCGAATCAAGAAAGTTTATAGAACCTAGAGGTTGGTTAATTTACCTTTCTTAACATTGTTAAATATCACCATCATTAAATGTTCCAAAGGAATTTTTAAATTATACATTTCACCCCCCCCCCCCTCTTGTATATTGAGCATTTACATCATTATTTCGATCCTCAAGTTGGTATATTAGGAGAATATCATACTCTAACCCATCTTAACAATTGGTATCAGAGGAGGTTTCTGAAGTACTTATATTCACATATAAGTTTTCCTTTCTAATTTTTTCATTGTTCTATATTTTCCTTGATTAGGATATTTTAATCCTTGTTTAAAATAATTTATTGCTGAAAAGTTTGTGTGGAAAGATATTTTTTTTAGATGGCTGGAATCAATGTTTAATCCATAGACAACCTGAATCCAGCTAAACTGCCTATTGATTATGGGAATGATTATGAATATTGGAGAGATTTCATGAAGAAAAATATTATCAACACTAGAAAATACAATTTTTTCATGCTTACCGGAGGATAAAAACTCCCAGACAAGGAAGATAGTACATTCAGTAACCATGACAAGCATGTATATCAACTGAATTATAAAGTATGCAATACATTTCTTTGTTCCATGACCTAGAATATATATATCCATATTTCTTCTTGTGAAGCCACAAATTGAATTTGGATGAAGCTTGATGTTACACATTTTGATACATCAAAAGTCATTGAATCTAAAAGAGCTATGCTTAGAGCTGAGTACCATAGTTTTTTTGCTTTATTTTTAGAGATCCTATATGTATGGTACGATGTAAATTTATGACTATTGTCAACAGCATACAATCCATGGGTGTAAAAGGTTTGGATGATGAGGCACTTGTAGACATGATTATAGCCATCATGCCTAATGAGTGGGAATCCAAAAGAATAGTTATAGATGAGAATAGGAATGTCTCCCAAATTACTCATAATGAACTATTTGGAACTCTGTCAAAATGAGAGTAGAATGAAGATAGATTATGATAATGTTAAGAAGGAGAATGGGAATGGAAGTGTTGCTTTTACATCTACTTCAAATCATATTAAAGCCCAGACTCGTGATATAGTTACATGATATAAATCTAAGAAGGTTTTTATACAATCCAAATCTAGTGAAAGTGAACATTCTATTAATGAACTAGATAATCTTGTTATAAGGATGAACATGATAGTTTGGATGAAGTACTTTCAGTATAAATATAAGTAGAAAGAAGGAAAGGATTATAAAGACTCTGATGTCACTTGTTATGGATGAAAAAGAGATGGACATATAAAGCCAAATTTTCATGTGCTTAAGAGAAAAGAGTGAAAGGAAAATAATTCTTAGAGGAATATAAAAAAGTACTACAAATCTAAATATAATAAATGTTTGAAAACTAATGACACCTAGAGTAACAGTGGTGGAGACTCTTCTAATGAATCCTCAGATTACAAATCTTCTCGACAAAAGAATCATTGATTATTTTCCATGTTTCCAATTGGATATAATTGTTTAATTGAAAAGGTACACAATGATGAATCTATGAAAAATGTATCCTTAATTTATAATTATAGTGATAATTAATATTATGAATCCTTGGATAATGAATCTTCATCTGATGAAGATAATACTATACCTACCAATGAAGAAGTTTCCAGGTTTGCTATGCTTTTCGAGAATGAAAATTCTAATGTTAAGAAAAAGTATGATAAAAAAATTCTAGAATATCTATACATACTAATGAAATATCAGGTCTTTATAATGATATTGATAATAATGAAATTTGATTTTGAATGTATTTCATAAAATCTTGAGGAAGTAAATTCTAAGAAGGATAATCATTCTAAGGATCTAGGAAAAATAATTTTTATGAAAAATATTTACGAGCCTAACTCTAGTTCAAAAGCTAATGTTTTTTAAGATAAGAACACAGTAATTAGACTAAATTCATTGATATTTTCCTTGAGGAAATGTTTTTCAAACGTTACCTTAGTTAATGAATATTTTTATTAGATGTATTCTTAAATTTGACCTCTAAGGAATAATTCTGGATTTGGTTATAATAGTTCTAAAATGATTTTTAGTAACAATTATTTTGTTCCTCAAAGAGATCCATTCTAAAATAAGTCTTAGTGTACTGGGAATTGGGAAAAAAATTGTTCCTTAAACAAAACTACGTCTTTAGGAATTCTTATATCTTATTTTTCAAAGAAAATGTGAGTGTCTAAGATTTTTCATTTTGAAGTATCCGGATCCATGAATGTTTGGGTTCTGAAAGTCTAACACTCATATTTTCAGGAAAAAAATTTAACTTCCTACAACAATACTTCGTACATTGATAGTGGAAGCTCCTAGCACATGACTGGTAATAAAAACATCCGTGAAAATTTTTTCAATATGAATGGAGGAATAATAACTTTAAGAGACAATTATAAGGGAGAAATTATTGGTATAGGTAACATCTTTATTCTTGAAAAAACATTGATTTCAAATGTTTTTTTTGTTATGGGTCTTAAGAACAACCTCATTAGCATAAATCAATTATGTGATGAAGATTACCTTGTGAATTTTAGGAATGATAAGGGCTTGGTAAAAAATTCCAAGGAATAGTTTATTCATTCTTCCAATTGGAAAGAGAATGTATACACATTAAACTTATAAGGAATTAGGAGAAAAGACCTACCTTGCCTTAGTGCAATGGAAGATCATTCTTGGTTAAGTCATGGAAGGCTACAACATTGTATCCATAAGAAACTATGAAAACTCTCTAAGAAATGACTAGTACAGGATATACCGGAGCATATATTTGATTCTTCAAAAGTTATTGATCCTTGTAAATATGGAAAAAAACATAAATGATGTTCTAAATCAGAAATTGAATTCTCAACCCCTGAGGCATTACAGTTAGTGCATATGAATCTTTTTAGACCAACACAAATTGGATGCATTAGAGGCAAGTATTATGTATTTGTCTTTGTTTATGATTACACTAGACTTATATGGGTCTATTTTTTAGCAAATAATTCAGCTTATTTTTTTACATCAAATGTTTTAGAGACCAAGTTAAAAATATGAAACCCCTTCCTTCGATAACTATTAATAGTGATCGAGGAAGACAATTTCAAAATTTGGATTTTGATTCTTTTTGTAGTAGACAAGGCATTACAACAAACTTGTCAGCACCCAGAAGACCTCAAAAAAAAATCGTGTTATTGAATGATGAAATAGAATTATTGAAGACATAATGAGAACCACGTTGAGTGAATATTCAGTAGCCAGACATCTTTGGGCAGAAGATGTAAGTACGACTTGTTATACTATAAATCATGTTCTGATTAGACCTTTTATTAATAAAACTCCTTATGAGTTATGGAATTGTAGAAAACCTAGACTTTCTTACTTAAATATTGTTGGTTGCAAGGTATTCATTATTAATAATAACAATAATCTACAAAAATTCACTCCAAAATATGATGAAGTAATTTTCATATGCTACTCCACAACTTCTATGTCTTATAGGGTTTTCAATAAAAACATGTGTACCGTTTAAGAAACAGTACATGTCAAATTTGTGAAACTGATCCCTTTGTTTTGTAACAACCTCAACCTATATCTTTGGATCTGTTTTAAAAAACTAATTATCAGCATTTTTTATATTATCCATCGGATAAGGAGAATGTTCGTGAAAATATCTCTAAAGAATTTACCCAAGATGATTTCTTACCATACGTTGATGAAAAAGTTTTAAAAAACCGAAATCAGTTGTTTCTTAAGCATCATCCCAGTGATAGTATCATTGGTGATGTGAATCAACCTATAAAGACTAGGAGTTCCTTAAGGAATGAATTAGAACATCTATCATTTCTTTCACAATTAGAAATAAAAAGCACTGATGATGCTTTTTGTGATGATGATTGGATAAAATCTATGCAAGATGAGCTAAATGAATTCAAAAGGAATAATGTCTAGTCCTTGGTTGAAATACTTAAGGAAACATCTGTTATTGTGGTAAAATGGGTCTTCAAAAAAAAATTTTATGATAATGGAATCATAGAAATAAATAAATATAGATTTGTTGCTAAAGGCTGTTATCAACCAGAAGGAATATACTATGAAGAAACCTATTATCCTCTATCTAGACATGAATCTATTTTTATTCTACATGCCTTTTCATAATTCATCAATTTCAAAATTTATTAATTTGATGTGAAATGTTCATTCCTTATTAGTCTTGTACAATAGGATGTTTTTGTCAAACAACCTCCTAGTTTTGATGATTTTAAACATACTGAAATTGTTTTCAAACTTACCAAAGCATGGTATGGATTAAAGAAATCCCCAAAAGAATGGTATGATAAGAGTACTAGATTTTTGATTCAAAATAATTATGTTAAGGGAATTGCAGATCGAACCCTTTTTATAATGAAAGATAATAAATATGTTTTTATTGTTCAAATTTATGTTGATGACATTATATTTGGTTAAACATAGAAATATTTAATTGATTATTTTTTTGGATCTAATGAAATTTGATATTGAAATGAGTATGAAGGGTGAGTTAACATTTTCCCCTGGTTTTCAAATTTATCAAAAACCATAAGGTATCTATATATCCCAAAATAAGTATATTATATATCTTCATAAAATGTATGGACATGAAAACACTAAGAGTATTACTACTCCCATTGGTACCTCAAATTCACTCAATCTTGATGACGCCGGGAAACCAGTAGATCAAATATATTTTAGAGGTATTATAGGAAGTCTACTTTACATGATAGCTAGTCGTCCAGAAAAAATGTTTTCATTATGATTATGTGTAATATATCAATCCAATCCTATGAAATCTCTTTTAAAGGTACATAAAAGGAGTTTTCATTACATAAAGGGAACCATGGATCTAGGACTCTCGTATAATTATGGAAATGATTTTGTTTTAATAAGTTTTTGAGATACTGACTTTGGTGGATGTAGAATGGATAGTAAAAGTACATCTAGAACTTTTCATTTCATAGGAGATTCATTATTTTATTGGTCAGGAAAAAATAAATACTTAGTAGCACACTTCACTACGGAAGCTGAATATGTAGTTGCTGGAAGTCGTTGTGCTACAGTGTTGTGGATGCAACACACACTCACATACTATGGTATGAGTTTTTCCAAAACGAAAATTTTGTGTGATAGTACATGTTCAATTTTCATATGTAAAAACAATTCACATCCATCTTGTGAAAAACACATAGATATTTGGCATCACTTTCTTAGGTATCACACTCAAAAATGAGATATCATTCTTCAATTTATTGGAACCCATGATCAACTAGTTGATATTTTCCAAAAATAAATGTCATCTGATCGAATTGAATATATTAAACAAAATATAGAATTGATAACAATAAGGTAATAATCCTTGTTAAAATTCTAATGAAACCAATATCCTAACATTAAAAAACTACTTTTCATAGTGGCAGTAGATTTTTTTGTAAAATTCTAAAAAAATATTCTTAGTCTAAATTTTTTTAGTTTCCTAAATTTTCATAATGAAGATTTTATAAATTTTCAGAATGATGATTTTCTAAATTTTCGTAATGAATATTTTCCAAATTTTTCATAGTCAGTTTTTTTGAAAAAAAATTCATAATAAAACATTTGGATTCTAAAGTTCCTCAGGTAGAATTTTCTTCAAAAAAATATTCTTCCTAGCAACCTGAAAGGTATTTTTCCTTTCATGATTTTTCGTAATCATCTATTTCTTGTTGGTATTTTTTTTTAAAACCAGATCCTATATTCCTTAAATCCTACTGTTTTTATTAAAAACCTCAAAATATCAGATTCTATCAAAATTTCAGTGTGGATTTCATTTCAACTATCATATCTGATCAGAAGGTTTTTCAACCGTTGATTGAGTATGGAAGATGAATTGTCACTTCAAAAACCTATATAAAAGACCCAAATATGGTTGTCCCACATTGAAACTCAAGATCATGCATGCTGAAGCTCTACCCATCTACTTAATCTCGTTCTGAACTTTAAGAATTTTATTGCTTTTGAATGTCTATCCAAGTATCTTCCCAAAAAGACATCTAAACTATTAAGCATATTTTTAAAAGGCAGATTTATAGAAAATGGTCTGTACAATGAAATTTCATTGCTAAGGATGATTTTATAATCTCAAATAACATCATGCTGAATGGATGGGATACTATTTGCATATCGAAACCAGGAGTTCAATATACAGTGTATCTAGACCTTTTTGTTGAGATCAATGGGTAAGCATGTTTTTTCAAGTATGAAGGTACAGACAAATTTTCTTTTATGCTCTATTGGAAGAAATATTCATTGTATTACACCAAGGATGGTAGTTTGATTGGAATCCCATTTGAAGGAGAAGTTGAGTTTTTCTCTCATAAGTTCCCTGATGATCAAGGAAGTTTTAATAAGCTTAAAGAAATGTCTTATCTTGGTATCTCATAGGTAAAGTCTCTAAAGATTATTCACCTCACTACAAATTATCAGATTCTTGAATTGTGGGGTGAAGGATTTACCATTATGATAAAATGGGACAAGGATACTTTGAAGAAGAGTGACATGTATATCCTAGAATTCTTGATGAATCTATGAAATATTAACCTATTTAGGCTTGTTCATGATTACAATTTAGAATATAGAGAATGGAAATATGAAGGCTTAGATTATCATGTATCTAGGATTTCTCTCAAAGTTGATTGATTAATGTTTAGAGTACTTCTAAATACCTTGTAGTTCTAAGCCCAGAAATTGGAAAGTTATCCTGGTAAGTGATGATACTCTGAAGAGAAAGAAAGTTGTATTTTCTAAGGAATCCAGTGAATTCATTGAATTTCCTGAAGAAGAATATGCTGAAGCTATTTCAAAGAAATAGGAGGCAGTTGAACCTTCTAAAAAGGGTGGAAGGAAGAGGAAGCTGAAGGAAGTAGAAGAGAATGAAAAATCCCCATAGGCTAATAAAACCCAATCAGAACAACAAAATCCTATGAAGAAAAAAAATATCTGCATGAGGGAAAAGAAAAATGGAGAGAAGACAAGGAGAAAAAGAAAGCATAGGAGCCTAGCTTTGGTTTGGATCCTGCAGAAGTAAGAGAATTATGTAAAAAGACTACTGATGAGCTTGAAAAGTATGAAAAAGAAAAGAAACTAAAGAAAAAGATGACTAAAGCATAGATTTTGCAATCTTGTGTGAAGGATATTGAGAGTGCATCCAAAAATATTCTGGTACAATAATCCTTCCTGATAGAACCATTACAAGAGACTCCTGGAAAGAAATTTGTTGCTCTGGAGAAATTCCAATAGAATGTGTGTTGAAGAAAACGAAGTAGATGAATAAGAGGAAGGCAGTGGTGATACCGAAGATCTCATAAAGCATGTTGAGGACTATCATGAGAAGGATAGATCTTTTGTTAAGTTTTCATTTCGAACCTCCCATGATGAATCATCAAACCTTGCAACTCCTTGGAATTATGAAGAGAAATATGAAGATGATATTGACAAACCATCTAGAGAAGAAATCATCTACCATGATTTCTTTCACCCAGGGGGTGCTGACGTAGGAGCTGAGAAAGAAGAGTTATAGGAAGATAAAATCATTTAGCTGTTTGATAGTGAACATGAGTCTCCTAATCAGGAGGATTCCATTCGGAATAATGATCAGGGAAAAGAAGTTGTAGTTGATACACCTACCAAGGATGTGGAAAAAAAGAAAGATGATGGTTGATCATCAAAGAAGATGGTAGCTGAAATAGAGAAAGATCCCTCACCAATTAGTGTCTCGGATTCAAAATTGTCTTCCCTAGGACATGATTTTGTAGTTCAGTATTTGAAGAATCTTCCTGGGACCATTCCAATTTTTCTAAGCATTGACACGAGATGTTAGATGTTTCAACACACCTTGAATCAAAAATCAAATTCATTATCTATGGTGATGGAAAAGTGTGTCAACCATGAGGAATATTTCAAAACATTTTTCATTAACTATGAAGCCCAAAAAAGATCTTGCAAGAAAATGACCAATTGGTGAAGGAAAATTATAGAGGACATGATAATTCTTAATGAATTTCATGAAAGTTTCAATGATTCCTTTGACACCGATGATTGTAAGATCAAGGATTTCACAAGCTGTTTTGAAGAGAAGTTAACTCTGGGATAGAATTCCCAAATTAAATAAGTGAAGGATTTGAATGGGATGTTATATTCAGTTGATCAATGGTGGAAGAGAGAATTAGACCTTAGGATTGAGATTGAGGATAAGCTAGTGAAGAAAGAAGAAGTCTTGAAGGGTCATGAAGAATCCCTCAATGATCAAGAAGAAAAAATCAAAGCTTTATATAAGAATGTAGAAGATCAGGATCAACTTTTTAAGCGAGCAGAGGAATATCACAAGGAGCTCAAAAAGCTGAAGACCATATTCTAGAAGATTATAATGAAGTAAAAAGAAGGATTATCCTTCATAATTATGATATTTTGATGTATTAATTTCTTTGTATAATGTTTTTCCAATCGTAATTAATTATGTTGTTGTTAATCATATATTTTTGGTTTTCTTGTACTGATATTTCAGGTACCATATTTACTTTTCCATTCCATGTATTCCTTTTTAAAAATCACAAAGGGGGAGAAAGGAAAAAATAAACATAGTAAAAATTTCCCTATGTGAGGGGGAGTATATCTAAGGGGGGTTCATATCCAAGATGATTTTCATATGCAATAAAATTCTAAGTCTCATTTCGAAAATCACGAATACGATCCTTAGTGTTTCCAATGAATAAGGGGGAGTTAGTCATATTCAAGTTTTCCCATGTGTTATGGGAGATATGATTTACTTTCAATGTCTAGAAAAATATTTTTCTATGTACCTATATTATTTTTCCTAAGGATTTTTTTGCTTTCCAAAAAGGGGGATATTGTTGAGTGAATAATGATTCCTTATGACTTTTCCATTCATTCTTTTTCTGAAAATCACAAACTCTTTTTCTGAAGGAAAATTTCATTTACTGTATGTTTTATCTTCATAAAAAAAATTTCCCTTCACCAAGGAAATTTATCCATACCATGTTTCCGTTGATCATTTTTTTTCTAAGTATAAAATTCGGTTTCATATCTAAAACCTTTGAATCATATAAAACATAGTCATATAGAATTCTGTTTTCAGGATCCGGAATCAGATTCTGAATTCTTTGAATTCAGATTCTGAACACTTGTGAGTTCAAATTCCGAGTTCTTTGAACATAGATTCTGAATTCTCTGAATTCAGACTCTGAACTCTTATGAGAACAAAATCAGAGTTCTCTTAATTCTGATTCCAAATTATCTGAATTCAGACTCTGAATTATTATGGTTTCAGAATCCGAATTATCTGAATTCAGACTCTGAACTTTCTAAGTTCAGACTCCGATATCTTATGAATTCAGACTCCAAATTTATATTAATTCAGACTCTGAACATTATAAGTTTAGACTCTGAATTCTTATGAATTCAGACTCCAGACATTGTATGTTTAGACTCCAAATTCTACTGAATTCAATCTCGGAATTTCCCTGAAATTCAGATTCTGTAATTCAATAGAATTCAGGTTCCAAATTATTCTGAATACTGAATCCAATTATCATTGTATTATAGACACTGAATTTGTTTTTGAATAGACATTATACTTTTATTTGTCCATACACTCCAAAATATGATTTTGGTTAAGAAAGATTATTTTTTCTTATGCGTGTTTTGATTATAAAATGATTTCTTGCATTCAGTTACTAACTAACCATTGTTTGAGTGACACATGTATAGGTAGGTCCCTTTGAAATTAAAGGAAAAATATGACCATTGGAGGATGGAGTCGATCGTTAAATTTGTGCCTATCAATGGGAGCTCATTTTAACAAGCTCAACATTGTTGTATGATTCTAGAGATTACATTCTGCTGAAGTGATTTCTAGAGAGAGAGTCTCATGCTTAGTGCTTATTGAACATCTTGTTCAGAATTGCTTCGTGTGACTCTAAATTTTTCTTAGTACATTCGTGGGCTTCTGGGGATAGAAAGACGGAGGTTCCGACAACCATAATGATTAAGGACTTCTTTGTTAAGGGATGATAGAGGTTCCGACTACCTTGAAGTTGACAACTTGCAGTGATATCAAGACAGACTCTGATTTTCATATCAAGGGATTACCCTTTTGTGGGTAAGACATACTTTCTTGAATGTATAAATCATGGGACCTTTATCAAAGGCTGTTGGAAGCACTCCTATTTGGGTTAAAAGACTTACTACTTGTTACTTGTGTTGTTTCAAGTTTTCAACATTATTTTGATTTTGAGGAAAGTATAACTATCTTATACTTCCTCATTCTAGTATACTATGATTTCGTAAGATTCTATAGGTTTTAAGGTATAATCTTTCTCATTGTATACTTTTGTTAAGTTTCATTTCTGGAACCATCTGTTCCAAAACCACATTTTCAGAATCAAATTTCTAGAATCAAGCAAGTTTGTAGAACATAGAGGTTTGTGAATTTACCTTGTTTAACATTGTTAAACATCACCATCTTTAAAATTTCCAAAGGAATTTTTTAAAGTATACAATTCACCCCCTCTCGATTTTATATTGAGAATATACATCATTATTTAGATCCACAATTTGGTATTTTAGGAGAATATAATTCTCCATACCATCTTAAAATTATCTACATTATCTGCAGTATTTATAAACATAGGAGTGAGCCAATATTTCTATGGTTACTCTAGATTTATGTACATGGATACTACATTATTATAGATGAATAATAATATCAAAAAAAATTTATATTCCAAAGGACTATAAGTTTTTAGTGTCTTTGGAATCATGGAATTCATTCTATTGGTTTAGTGAAAGATCTTCAATATCTCCCTTAAAAATAAACCCCTTTTGGACTCCTAATTAAAAATATTCTTTACAACCTGTGGAAAAGGAATCATAAGGGGTGACATCAAATTATCAGTACGGTTATATAGAGGAAATATATAGGCATAATAAGAATATTAGTGTAAACTACAAAAAGGGTTAGTGTCGGGGGGTTTTGGTGAACTACTGGCAGTTTAAACCAATACCTATTAATTTAGTTTCGGTTATTAGAATTATTTTATATTGTATGGTTGTTTGTGATTTAGTATTGGTTATTTCTATTTAGTAGTGTCTTTTCCATGTTTTATATTTACAAAATTTAGAGGATGTTAATTGTTTATTTAGCGATGGTTTTTTATAAAAATAATAACTTTGGAAAATATAAATAAAATAAAAACGACTAATACAGATCATATTAGAGGTGGATTCATGAATAAGTGGTTAAGTGTAACCATTTTCTAGACATATTATATAAAATATATTTTGTTGTGATTACTTAAAACAACAACTAATGGATATTTCATTTTAAAAAATATTATTAAAAAATTATATCTATAAAAAATAGATATATAAATAACTATAACATAAATATATGATAAACTCATATATATATATATATGTATATATCTAAAATCTATAGTCATATACAATCATCTTGTAATCGTATCCTAAATCTAGGTCAACACATACATCTGTCAATTTACATAGAAAATTTATATAATAATAACTCATTACTAATATACATCCATTTCACGACCTCCAATGCATCTTCCTACCTTCAAATGTTGTCATCAATTGAAACTAACCATGACATCTCACTAATTGTAAAAAATAATAAAATAATAAATTATACTACACCTAATATATCAATATTACAAATGAATACTTGATAAAATTTTAACATTCCATGGAAACTAGGAATCCTCACCCTAGCCTGTTGAAGAATGTCATAGATTGGAATGGTCAACCTTCTACCTACTATTGGAATCTATAACCTACAATAAAAACAAAAAATTTTATGAAATAAAATGTGAAAGAAAAATGAAATAAAATATTTTAAGAATGATAGACATAAAAATATTTTTTTTTGAAAAATAGGGATAATTTTTATACATACAAATAATACATAATGATAACACTTTGAAAGCATAAAAATACTTATTGAATAATATATTCAATAGTTGAAACTTAAAAGGGATGAGTAAATATTGTAATTTATATTTAAAGTGACATGTGGTGTGCTGAAAATTTAAGCAATAATTTTTTTGATGAAATTCAATATCACAACATGTATTATATTTTTAAAAAAACCTTTTTTTGTTTCCCATGATTTCACATCAATCTGAGGTCATTTTCTATGATTTTGACGATTTCATACATGTTTTAGTTTTTTAAAACTCAAAAAATGCATTTATAGACATAATGAGAAAATAGTAAATCATAATGATATTTCATAGGTTCTTAAATTTTATAACTAAATATATAGTGGTTTTCCCCTCATTTTATGGAAATCTGATGCCATTTCCTTGGTTTTGACCCCTCAACACATGTTTTTATTGGAGTTTTTACATTTCAGAAGTACATAACATGTAATTATGACCACACCACACATAATATAGACATATTTTCTAATTTTACCCATATAATCAACTCAAAAGTGGTTTTCCCATGATTTCACATCAATATTGGGTGGTTTTCAGCAGTTTTGACGATTACACGAATGTTTATGTTTTTTTTAACACTAAAATTGTGTTTAAAACTATAATAAGAAAAACAAAATTTATAATGATGTTATATTAGTTTCTAGGTATCTAAATTAAATACACGGTTTTTTTCGCATGATTTAAGGGAAATATGGCATTTTTGTCAATTTTTTGACCCCAAGAACTAATTTTTTAAGGATTTTGAGCCTTTTAGAATGGTATACCGAGTAATTCAGACAACACCACATGTCAGATTGTCATTATATCTATGTCTACACATAGAAATAAACTCATATGTAATTATCCCATGATTTTCCATAAATATAAGGTCATTTTAGTGGTTTTTACAGTACAATGCACATTTTACTATTTTAGAACACTAAAAACATGTTTATGAGAATAACAAGAAAATTGTAATTTAGATTGATTTTTTTAATTACAACATTGAAATATTAAATATAATGTCTTTATTCCATTAACTCAAGTAAGACCGATGTATTTTCCCACTTTTGGACCCCTTGACACATGTTTTTAATGAATTTTTCCTTTTAGAATTATATATCAAGTAATTCCAACATCACTGCCTGTCAGATTGACAGGTTATCTATGAGTAAATATAAAAAACATCTTAATGGTGGTTATACCATGATTTTAAATCAATATATGATCTATTTATTTGGTTTTAATATTCAAACACATGTAATATTGTTTTAAAACACAAAAACATGTTTACAACTCTAATGGTAAAATCGTAATTCTTATTAGTGTGACATCGGTTCCTACATTTCATAATTAAATATACAGTTGTTATCGCATGATTTTAGGGAATGTAGACATTTTTTTCCTAGATTTTAACCACTATACTTGTTTTTAAAGTCTTTTATAACTTTCAAAAGTGTATATCATGTAATTCCAACCGTATGACACATCAAATGGACATGTTTTCTCCATGTACATGTGAAAAAAAAACTCACCGGTAATTTTACGCTGATTTCACCTCAACCTGAGGTATTTTATTATGGTTTCAAATGTTCTACACATGTATTGATGTTTTATAACAATAAAAAAAATTTACAGCCATGAAAGAAAAATCATAATTTCGAATGATGGGTCGTGAATTCAAACATTTCACTTTTAAATATATGGTTATTTTCCCTAGATTTCAATGAAATCAAACATTGATTGCCTATTTTTTACCACTTAGACTTGTTTTAAATTATTTTTGTACCATTTATAAGTCTATATCATGTAATTATGACTACACTACATGTCATGTTGATGTTTTTTTCATTGTATCCATTTAAAAAAAATCATTATGGGTTTCTCAGTGATTTTAAATCAATCTGAGGCTGTGTTTAGTGGTACTGACTATTCCATTCTTGTTTTAGTGATTCCAAACACTAAAAATGTGTTTATTTCACTAATAGAAAAACTATAATTTTTAATTATGTTGTTTTTATTGCTAAATTTAAAAATTAATTATCATATCATTTTACCCTTATTTCAAAGATTTCGACAACATTTTCCCAGTTTTTCTCCCAAGACAGTTGTTTTTAAAGGCTTTTTACCATTCAAATGTGTATAATTATTAATTCCAACCACACTACTTGTCATATTGATGTGTTTTTCTATAGATTCCCATAAACAACACAATGGTGTTTTATCCATGATTTCACATCAATATAAGGTCACGTTCTATGGTTATGAAAATTCCATAGATGTTTTATTATATTTAAAACAGTAATAAGTTGTTTATACCCATAATGGGAAAACTGTAATAAATAATGATTCCACAATTGTACCAATGTTTAAAAATTAAATCCATTGTAGTTTTCCCACGATGTCAAGAAAATTCAACATCATTTTCCATGTCTTTCCCTCTATCACATATTTTTAAAGGCTTTTTTACCTTTCAAATGTGTATGTTGAGTAATTATGATCACCCCACATGTAACACCCCAAGCTTCCATGATACGCTTCTCTTTAACTAATGATGTAGTATGTTGTACGCAACATCGAGTTCTAACACACCATAACCAATCAAACTAGCCGTTATGAATAGTAATACCAATTTTTTTTAAATTTTTTAAATTTTATCTTTCAAAATGGACTTCATCTTTGGATTCTAAATAATTAAATTAGCTTAGGGTAAATTTTTGATATTTTTCTGAAAAATTTTATTTTTTGATGAAAAGTGAAAAGCACTCAGTTATAGTTTAAAAACAAATTTTTTATTTACATAATTTTTTATTTTATTTAAATTTATTTTAGGTCAAAATAGATACATAATATTTATATATATTCAATGTAATTAATTGGAGTTAGTTTATAATAAATTTAGATATATAAAAATTATATTGGACTTTTCACCGCCTTTTACCCATCTCCTAGGACAATTTACAAATTTATATAAAACATAATTTTACTGCTTATGTGATTTGAATTTCAAAAATATGATAGACACAGTTTATATCAAAGAGTAAAATGTGGTTCAATAATATAAAAATAATTGTTGGTGAATAATAACTTTTAACTATTATTTACCACGAATAAAAGTAAATTTGGTAATTAAGGGTAAAAATGATTTTATTATTACCCTAACACATGTCCTAATTTTATTAGATAAGTATAATTCGACCAAAAAAACGTTAGGAATAAAATATGAACCTATATGATATAATTGGATTAGATTAGGACTTTAACTATTATTTTATTTAAACAATAGTTAAAAGAGGTAAAATCAAGGTTTAATAACTAATTTTTTTTAATATAAGTCTAAACATAAAATAAATTTGATTATAAATATTCATTAGAAATATATAAAGATTTCATACATAATGGTATTTTATTTATATTTTTGAGACATTAAATAATTTAATTTATCTATGCTACAATGATGATGCAGTAATTACCTAATTAATGAAATATTAAAATAATTGTTATTATAAATATTCAAAAAATGTAATTTGAGACTTTTTATGAATTCCACTAATCTTCTAGGTTAATATGACATATTTGGGTTGTTTAGAAGAATTTTGTTCGAAGTTATAATTTTGTTATGAGTTTAGCAAAAACAAAATTCCAAATAATGTCAAAATTGACATAAAAGAGTTTTTTAAAAAACAATTATATTATTTATTGATATTCTATTCCTAAAAATATATAGTTTGGCCAGAGAACTTATATAATGATAGTTGTATCCTTAATTAACCACTTGGGGTTATCTTGGATGTAAATAGTAAATTTATTAACCATATAATATAAAAATACAAAGAGACATGGTAAATGTCAAACTATTTAACTAAGAGTTAAATATAAAAGATAAAGTTAATATAGTGACACAAACCTATCTAAAACGTATTGGTTGTATGGATTTATACCCATCCCTACCTTATCCTTTAATTAATATATTTTGGAGCCATTGAAAACTGAAAATTATTTTATTATAAAATAATATTTTTAGCACTTCCTAAGGTTCCCCTCACCCCTCATATAAAAGGGAACTCCGCCTTCTCTCTAATTCACACCTTCAAAATCATTTTTCTGTGAAAACCTATTCCAAAATACCCTCTCAATTGTCCTCCCTTCATCCTAGTGGCTTACCATTTGTCAAAAATCCATCCTATTGATCCCTTTTGATCAAATCAAAAGGTAGATTCACAGGAAGAGGTAAATATCTCACTAACTCTTTCAAGTTCCATTATTCTTCCACATCCTTTTTCTTTGTTGTTTACATTATAAAATTATAAATCCAATATATTCTATATATTGTGTTGTTATTATAAATATGTTACAACCAAATTCATTATTCTATCCATCCTTTGAATAACATGTCACCATAGGTGCGTATGTATGGCTTACCGTCTCCACGTCATGGTGCAATTGTTATTCAATAGATTATTATATAGGTGGTTATAATAATGATGTATAATTGATGTAAATAATAAATACAAAATGATAATGATTATGTATATATGATTTAAAATACTATTATATATTATTATAATATAAAAATAATGATATTGTTGCTTGTGCATACGTACGGATTACCATCTCCACATAGCAAGTAGATTCATTCACCATCATATCCATTAAAGAATATTTTTCATTTGACGATTAAAAATAATTTTTAATGTCTTTATTTCATTCTGGACATGAATAAGATACATCCCATCCATAAAAAATATGACTCACATAACAAAGAATATAATGGAAAATGAATTTGTTGAAACCCGAAACGACGATAATACTAAGATATTATAAACAAAGCAATGTTAAAAGATCATACATGATATCATATTAATGTATATGATTTTTTTTTATAATTTAATAACTATTATTTCACCATTATATAGGATGTTAACCTACCCTCGGCCAAGTAAATGTTCAAGTTAATGGTTTTCTTATCTCACTTTTAATTCCGTGAGATTTCCATTGATCACCACTTATTTATTGCATGTGATGTATTTTGTACTGCCATTTGATATATATTACCATGATTCTATTTATATTCATGATATTATGTGATTCATTTGGTGGTTATTGTATATTTTTCATATGAATTGATTGATTACAATGTGGTAAGGGTTAATTTCAAAATCACTTCATTATCTGAGGTTGTTTATACGTAATTATCCACTATGACCACTTCATCATCCACATCCATTTTTCTTAAAAATGTATTCCAAAAAACACTATTACAATTTACTAGACTATGGGTTAAATATATTTATACCCTTTTTAATTTTTATAAAATTGTTTGAAAGGAATCATTCTGTCATTTTCCAAACAAGTTACTTTTACCCTTTTCGACAAAATTAAGGTAAGAATGTTCTTTTAACTTATACGGCGGGTTCAGTTATTTTCCACCATTATAAAATCATAAAATCTTCCCATACAAGATTATAAGAATATTTTCAAAGTAAATTTTTTATTTTATCATTATGTGTCTTTCAAATGATTTTAAAAAAGAGATATTTCTCTCAAATTGTTTTTATTTCATCCATGTCAACATCCTTTGATTATTTTAATATTATTTAATGTTGATTTATTATGATAGAAAAATTCCATATTGTATTGAATGTTTTGTGATATGTTGACTGTGGATGTGTTATTTTTATACCATTCAAGGTTTTTGGATAATGTATTTACATTTAGTATGCTAGTTTTAATACGAATGTTTATGTAATGTTTAAACCTGTTTATATGAGGAATGCATTAGACTTAGAAGGTGACGGGTGGAGCCCGCTACAGCTCCTCGATTCCTCGGTAGGTCTCATGAGACAAAATAGTGTCTTGGAACAAGGCCTTGACAAAATCATATTTGTATTCTTGGCACAAGGATTTGACTATTTGGTTATAAAAGCATGGAATTATGCATTCCATCATTAGAAAAGTGGTAATTGATATTGCATGTGATTATTAAACTAGTAGAATATCAATGGGAATAAGTAAATTGAATTATTTAATTTTATTTTTGTCATATTATGCTGATGTTAATGTTTAAAATGTTTTAGTTTTAGTTAAACATTTCCTTAAATGTTTATGCATATTTAAGAAATATTCTACTATATTGTTATCCTTATTGAGCATCTCATCTCACCCCTTTATATTTTTATTTTTCCCAGGATGCGAAGAAGTATTTTATGAATGAATTGTAGGGATAGTCTGAGGGTATATGAGTGTGGACAATAGAGACTACCTATTTGTTGTTTTTCACTTTATCATTTAATGTAAGACTCATGAATGTATCTATTGTTTCCAAGGCTACTAAACTAATCGGTATTTCAAGACTTGATCTTTTATGATCATTCCAATGTTATGTAATAAAGCACCGACTCTGGGTAACTAGGGTTGGGTCTTTACAGTTAACATCAAAGGAAGTTTAGTACAAACCTTTGAAGATATATTTAAAAAAACATTTATTAGATCACAAAGCCCTAAGATATATATTGAGGATTAATATAGAAGAAATTCCCGGAATATTGGTATTTTAGAGATTTTTTGAGTTTTCGAAGAAATACAATCCTATCAAGATACAAGCAGGTAGAGACGACTCTGGAACAGATGTACCTAGGGGTAAAACCTCAAATCAACGCTTTGAGCTAAACCCGAACGGGAACTACTACACTTAAATGGGACGTGCTGCACTCATGGTTACAACACTCCTGGTGGATATTCTTAGGATAATTCTCATTTTCTATACAAACCATTATGAAGGGTTTACGAGTATATACTTACTCAATTTTTTTATGATTATGGATTATATCCATAAATGTTCAATTCATGTTAACTGTTTTAGAAGTGTGGAATTATGTAATTCGATTCATAAACTAATCTAGTTTATGCCTTTGTATAAAAATGATGCCTATTGGAAGGAATGTAAACCATATCAATGCCCACAATTCATGTAGTGATTGTCTTCCTGGTCAAGATAATTATTGTAGAGCTAGTGATACAACCGGGGATGATCAGCTTATCACCATACTAGGACAACTCACTCAGGTTATGAATAATCACATTACCCATATGGAGCACCCTGATCAATAGCATGAAAATTCAATGTTAGATCTCTTCCTGAGGAAAAAACGCCCAACATTTTATGGGACTAAAAATCCATTACTAGCTGAGAAATGGATAAATTTCATAGAGAAAATATTCCATGCCTTGGGGAGTAGTGAAAGGGAAAATGTTATCATGGAAGTTTATCACCTCTCTAGAGATGCTGATCAATCATGGTCATTGATTCAAAACACAAAGGAAGATGATTGAGTTTCATGTATGGAATGGTTGGAGTTTAAAGATATTTTCTTAGAAAAATACATTCCTCGTGACAATTGAGCATATATAGAAAGGACAATTCTGTGTATGAGGAAAAAGGAGGATGAGAATGTTGCAAAGTATGAGGCTAAATTTACAAGGTTTGAGAGGCATGATGCAGATTATATACATAGCCCAAGAAGTAATATTGATTGTTTCGTTGATGGTTTCAAACCATTTCATTGTGGAGCTTTAGTCTCACAATCCTTCTCATCGTACGAAGATATTCTCTCATGTGATACCAAGACAGAAAAAGAATTCTCTAAGTCTTACAACATTAAAGTAAAGAAAGATAAGAAGAGATCTACTAATCACTATGGAAATGGAAATAAGGGGAAGAAGGGAAAATATGAATATCTATCCTACAGAAAACTGGGGAAGAATCACCCCGGTACTTTCTTGAAGGGAATGGGAGTCTCTTACAAGTCTGGAGATAAAGGCCACCAAGCTCGTGATTTAAAGGGGAAGAAAGAAGCTACCGATGTTCAATGCTACAATTGTAGGGAGATGGGACATTATGAAAATGAATTTCCTAAGATTTAGGGAAACATAACTCAGAAAAGGCCAAGGGATCAAGGCCAAGCTTATGTTATCACTAATGCTGAGGTAGATGCTCTAAAAGACGTGGTGGGAGGTAATTTAATGGTTTCATCAAATTTTGCAAATTCTTTATTTGATTCTTGATCATCACATTGTTTCATATCTTCATAGTTTTCTATAAAAATTAGATATTTCCAATTTGATTTAACAAGGTAGTTTTCAGTTAAAACTCTTAAGGGAAGTATCATCACAATAATGTTTTGTGAATCTGTTCCCATTAGAGCATATAAATGTTCTTTATTTGTTGATATCATCGTCATACCCATGATTGAATTTGATATAATACTTGGTATGGATTGACTTTCAGACCATTATGCGAAGATTTAATGTAAGAAGAAGGAGGTTACAATTTTTTATGATGATGATATAGAACAACTTATCTTTAGAGCAGAATCGTCACCACCTGATTCTCATCCAGATCCACCACCAGTAGCTCAAATAAAGACAATTTTTGGGGAGGAAGAGAGTGACATAACTATGGGTGAGGAATGGAATGTTCAAATAGAGGATATACCTATTGTGAAATAATATGTTGATGCGTTTCCAAGAGATTTACTTTGACATCCTCCAGAATTAGAAATTGAGTTTTCCATTGATTTATTTCCTATTTCAAGGCCCATATCGAAGACCCCTTATAGAATGGAAATTATGGAATTATTGAAAATAAAGAAATAACTAGATGAATTTATTAATAAGGGATTTATTCTCCCTATTGTTTCTTTATGGGGAGCCCTTATCCATTTTGTTAAGAACAAAGATGGATCTATGAGGATGTGCATTGACTACAGAAAGATCTATGCTATAACAATAAGGACAAAGTATCCCTTACCTCACATAGATGATTTATTTGAACAACATCATAGATCTCAATACATTTCAAAGATTGACCTTCGATCTGGATATCATCCATTTTCTGTGAAGAAGGAAGAAATTCTGAAGCCATCATTTCGAACCAGGTATGGGCATTATTAGTTTACAGTCATGCCTTTTGGATCGAATAATTCACCCTCTATCTTCATGGATTTAATTGAAATATTTTTCGTGGAATATCTCAATTATTTTTACTGGTATATATTGATGATATCATATTATATTAAAAATGCTATGGCGATCATGAAAATCACTTGCATGTTATCTTGAAGTCTCTTAGAAGACATGAATTATATGGGATGTTTAGGAAGTGTGAATTATGGCTTTAAGAGATTATTTTCTTGGCCATATTATCTCTAAGGATTGAATCTCCATTGATCCATCAAATTCCAAGGAAATCCAAGAATGGCCCGCACCGACAAGTATAACTGAGGTACGTTGTTTTATTGGATTAGCAGGGTTCATCCAGAATTTTTTCTGGTTGGCTAACCCATTAACAATGCTCACATGAAAAGGGGTTAAATTGGTTTGGACTAAAGAGTGTGAAGAATATTTTGAATAACTAAATCTAATATTAGTCAATTCTCTTATATTGAATCTAACATTGGGGAATGATGGTTTCATTATTTATAGTGATGCATCGAAGAAAGGACTTGGTTGTGTCCTTATGCAGAATGATAGGGTTATTTCCTATGCATTATGAAAATTGAATATTAATGAGAAAAACTATCGTACTCATGATCTTGAGTTAGAAGCTATAATATTTTCTTTAACGATATGGAGACAAAATATCTATGGTGAAAATTTTGATATTTATACTTATCACAAGAGTTTGATGTACATTTTCTAATAGAAATAACTCAACATGAGGCAAAGGTGATGGCTTGAACTACCGAAGGATTATTATTTCATGATACACTACCACCCGGGGAATGAAAATAAGGTTGCAGATGCTTTGAGAAGAAAGGATCATGAAGTTTTGAAAGAGATGAGTGTTGAAAAGGACCCTATTTTCATGGATCTAGTAAAGTTGGATATGGGAATCACCATGGAAGGTGAAACATCAATAATTTGTCAAATGGTTTACAAACCATATTTACTTGAAATGAAAAAGAGTTCTCAGAGAAACAATGAATAGTTTAAAAAGAATATTAAAGCTGTGAATGATGGGAGATTGAGTGAATTTGTGTATGATGATGGAATTTTGAAATTTAGGAAGAGACTTTTTGTTCCCAATATACCTGATCTAAAAAGAGAATTGTTGGATGTGTCTCATAGTTCAAATTTCTCAATACACCCTAGGAGAACCGAAAAGTATAGAGATTTGAAGGAACATTTATTATGAGACAACATGAAGAGGGATATTACAGATTTTGTGTCAAGATGTATGGTTTGTGAACAATAGAAAGCTAGAAGGCAACAACCTGGAGGATTCATGCAACCTCTTCCCATACCAGAGTGGAAATGGGATAATATTATGATGGAATTCATCATGGGACATCCAAAGACTACTAGAAGGAATGATGCAATATGTGTCATTGTTGATCGTCTTACAAGTCAACACATTTTCTAGATATAAGGAAAGATCTACCATTTCAACATATATTCTGACTATATATTAATGAAGTTGGTAGACATCATGGAGTACCACTATCGATTGTTTCAGATCATGATCCCCATATTACTTCATGATTCTAGAAATGTATTTAGAGAGCCCTGGATACTGAGCTTTGTTTGAGCACTACCTACTAGCCCCAAACTGGTGGACAATTAGAACAGACTATTAAAACCTTATAAAACATGTTGAGATCATGATCACTTGACTTCATGGTATGTGGGATCAATATTTACCTTTGGTAGAATTTTCCTATACTAATAGCTTCCATTCACGTATTCAGATGGCACCATATAATGTGTTATATAGAAAGAGATATCGCAAACCGACTTGTTGTGATGATGTTGGTGAAAGAAAACTTGTAGGCCTAGAACTTGTTGGGAAAATGATGGAAAAGGTGAACGTAATCTAAACCCACATCAAAGCATCTCAAAGTAGGTAGAATAGCTTTGCCGATAACCAAAGGTAGGATTTGGAATTTCAGGTAGGAGATCATGTTTTCATGAAGGAATCTCCATGGAAGGGTTTTATATATTTCGGTATGAAGGGTAAAATGAGTCCAAGGTTCATAAGACCTTTCGAAATTATAAATGTATTGGGACTGTAACTTACTGTTTGGAAATTCCACCATGTCTCTCAAAAGTTCACGATGTGTTCCACGTATCACTATTGAAAAAATACATGCCTGACCAAACACATGTAATCACCTATGAGGAATTATAATTGGAATCTGATATGTCTTATTGTGAAGAGAATGTCAAGATTATTTATACAAGAGAACAAGTGCTGAGAGACCAGACAACTCATTTGGTAAAATTTCTACAGAGAAACAATAAGATGGAAGAAGAAACATGGGTACGTGAGGAACATGTGATGAAGAACCACCCGAGTCTTTTTAAGCTATAATACTCTAAGAATTTCGAGGACAAAATTATTTGGATGGGAGAATGTAACACCAAAAGCTTTCATGATATGCTTCTCTTTGAATACAACAGTAGCGTGTGGTGTACGCAACTGCGAGTTCTAACACACCACAACCAATCAAACAAGCCGTTATGAATAGTAATACCCACTTTTTGAAATTTTATAAATTTTAACATTCAAAATAGACATCATTTTTGGATTTGGAATTTCAAAATTATCTTAGAGTGAATTTTTTATATTTTTCTAAAAAATTTCAATTTTTAATGAATAGTGGAAAACAATGAGTTATAGTTTAAAACTGAATTTTTTATTTAAATAATTTTTTATTTTAATTAAATTTATTTTAGGTCAAAATAGATACATAATACCTATATTTGTTCAAAATAATTCATTGGAGTTAGTTTATAATAATTTTAGATATATAAAATTTTATTAAACTTTTCACCATCTTTTACCTATCTCATAGGAGAATTTGAAAATTTACATAAAACATAATTTTACCGCTTCTGTGAGTTGAATCTTGAAAAATCCGAGATACATGGATAACATCAAGGAGTAAAATGTGGTTCAATAGAATAAAAATATTTTTTGTTGAATAGTAACTTTTTTATTTTTATTTACCACGGTTAAAAGTAAATTGGGTATTTAAGGGTAAAAATTATATTATTATTACCCTAACACATGTACTAATTATGTTGGATAAGTATAATTAGACCAAAAACAACCTTAGGAATAAAATATGAACCTATTTGGTCCAATTGGATTAGATTAGGACATTTATTATTATTTTAGTTAAAGAAGAGTTAAAAGTGTTAAAATCAATGTTTAATAACTAAAACATTTTTAATATAGCGATAAACATTAGATAAATTAGTCTAAAAATATTTATTATAATGTTAAAAATATTTCCTACATAATTTAATTTTATTTAAATTTTTTAGACCTTAAATATGTAATTTATTTATGACACAATAATGATGTAGTAATTAACTAATTAATAAAATATTAAAATAATTGATATTATAAAAATGAAAATAAATTTCAATTTAAACTTTTTATGAATTACACTAATTTTCTAGGTTAATATTACATATTAGGGTGTGTTAGATGAATTTTTTTCGAAGTAATAATGCTGTTGTGAATTTACCAAAAATAAAATACCAAATAGTGTAAAAATTGACATAAAAGAACTTTTTAAAACAAATATTAAATTATTAATTGATATTCTACTCCTAAAAATCAATGGTTCGAAAAAAGACTTATATAATGATAGTTGTATCATTAATGAACTACTTGGGGTTCTCTTGGATGTATATAGTTAGTTTATTAACCATATAATAAAAAAATACAAAGATACATGGTAAATGTCAACCTATTTAACTTAGAGTTAAATCTAATAGAAAAATTTAGTGTAGTGACTCAACCTATCTAAATAATTTTGGATGAGTGGTTTACAACCCATCCCCATATTATAATTTAAATAATCCATTTTTGAGCCATTAGAAACCGAAAATTATTTTATTATAAAATAACTTTTTAGATTTTTCTAAGATGATCCTCACCCGTCTAATAAAAGGGAACTCCCCCTTGTCTCTAATTAACACCATCAAAGCCATTTTTATTGCCCAAAATCTGCCCAAATACCCTCTCAATTGTCCTCCCTTCATCCTAGAGTCCTTCCAGTAGTCAATATGCCAACCAATGGATCCCTTTTGATCAAATCAAAAGAAAGAACCCGAAGAAGAGATAAATATCTCACCACCTCTTTCAAGATCCATTCTTCTTCCACGTCCTTTTTCTTTTTTGTTTCCATTATAAAATAATAACTCCAGTATATTCTATATAAAGTGATGTTTTTATAAATATGTTACAACCAAATTCATTATTCTACCCATCCTTTGAATCACATGTCACTATACGTGCTAAACATATGGCTTACCGTCTCCACATCATGGTGTAATACTTATTCAATACATTATTATTTGGAAGGGTATAACAATGATGTGTAGTAGATGTAAAAAATAAATATAACATAATAATGATTCCGTATATATGATTTAACATCCAATTATATATTATTTTAATATCAAAAAATGATCTTTTCACACGTGTGTATATACGGATTACCATCTCCACATAGCGATGAGATTCATTCCTCGTCGTGTCCATTCAAAAAATCATTTCCTTTGATGATTAAAAATAATGTTTAAATACATGATATCATTAAGGATATGACCAAGATACATCTAATCCATGAAAAATATGACTCACATAACAAATAATATAAAGGAAAATGAATCTGTTAACATCCGAAATGACGATAATACAAAGATATTATTAACAAAGCAATGTTAACAGATCATTTATTATATCATATTAATGTATATGATTCTGGTAAAATTTAAAAACAATTATTTCACCATTATACAGGAGTTTATCATACCATTGTCCATGGAAAATTACAAGGTTAGGGGTTTCTTATCTGACTTTTAATTCCATGATATTTCCATTGTTCACCACTTATTTATTGTATGTGGTGTATTTTGAACTGCCATTTGATATATATTATCTTGAATCCATTTTTATTCAGGATATTCTGTGATTTATTTTGTGTTTATTTACTATTGTTCATATGAATTGATCAATTACAATGAGTTTATGGTTATTTTCACAATATCTTCATTATCGGAGGTTTTTTATACGTAATTATCTACTGGGACCTATTTATCATCCACATCCATGTTTCTTAAAATATTATTCGAAAAAATGTTTTCTATTTACTAGACTATGTGTTATAGTGATTTATACCCTTGTTTTTCTTTTTATAAAATTTTTAGAATGGAATCTTTTCATCATTTTCCAAACAATGTACTTTTAACCTTTTCGACAAAATTAAGGTAGGAATGTAATTTTAACTTATAAGGCATGTGCGGCTATTTTTTTCCATTATAAAATCATCGAATCTTCCATTACAAGCTTATAAGATTATTTTAAAAGTAAATATTTTATATTAAAATTATGTTACTTTTAAATGATTTCAAAAAAGAGATATTTCTGTCAAATGGTTTTTATTTCATCTATATCAACATGCTTTGATGGATTTTAAGCTTATTTTAAGTTTATTTATTATGGTAAAAAACATCCATATTGTATTGAATGTTTTGTGATATTTTTGACTGTGGATGTGTTATTTTTATACTATTCATGGTTTATAGATTAAGTATTGACATTTCGTATGCTAGTATTAATATGAATGATTATTTTATGTTTAAACTTGTTCATATGAGGAATGCATTGGACTTAGTAAGCGACGGTTGGAGCCTGCTATAGCTCCTCGATGCATCGGTAGTTCTCATGGGACAAACTATTTTCTTGTCCAATGGCCTTGTTAAAATCTTATTTGTAGTCTTGGAACAAGGTCTTGACAATGTGGTTATGAATGTCTGACATTATGCATTGAATCATTATTAAAGTGGTTATTGATATTGCATGTGATTATTAGACTAATAGAATATTCCTGTGAATAAGTAAATGGAATTATTTCATTTTATTTTTGGCATATTATGCTGATGTTCAAGTTTAAATATATTTTGTTTTAGTTATACATTTCTTTAAATGGTTATTCTTATTTATGAAAGATTTCGTTTTATTGTATTCATTACTGAGCATCATCGCTCACCCCTTTCTATGTTTTATTTTTCCATCGATGCGAAGAAGTATTTTATGACTGGACTGTAGGGATAGCTTATGGGTATATGACTGTGGACTATGGAGACTATGTTTTTTTAGTTTTTCAATTTATCAAGTAATTTAAGACTTATGAATGTATCTAGTGTTTCCAAGGATACTAAACTAATCAGTCTTTTGAGACTTAATCTTTTGTGATCATGAAAATGTTATGTAATAATACACAGAATCTGGGAAACTGGGGTCGGGGCATTACACTGCCAATCATATTGAAATGTTATCTATGAGTATGTATAAAAAACCTTACTATGGTTTCACTTTATTTCTGAACAATTTGAGGTCATTTTTATGGGGTTTTCCATTCCACAGATGTTTTTGTGCTTGAAAACACAAAAAATTGAGTTTATGTCCATAATGGAAAAATATTAACTCTTGATGACGTTTCATTTGTTCCCGCATTTTACAATTTAATCTAAATGAAATTTTCATGTGATTTCATTGAAATATGACTCTATTTCCTTCGTTTTGAGAACATGATACCAATTATTAATGGTTTTCGCACACTTAAGAAGTGTTTAACGAGAAAAAAAGGATAAATCAAGGTTGTTTTGTTTTTAAACATTTACATAACTTTCTATAATACATTTTTGATGTGTTTGAATATCCCAAATTTCAATCTGGCATAATATGTGGTCAGTATGATTCAAAAAGCATTTTTTTCTAATTTTTTTTCATTTTAGTATTATATATAGATGTTTTATATGTTTTTTTAAAATGTGTTATTGTATTATGGGATTTTAAATTTACCTTCGTAGGACGAGCTATAAGGATGGAAATTTCTTTGAGTATCATTCTTGTCATCTTAAGAAATTAATAAACTAATCAATTTTTAATTTCCCAATAGAATAGATCATGTGTTTTCCTATATGAATCTTTTTCTTTCAATCTTTCATTAAATATTTGAATTTCTATTTGTGTTTATAAATTAACATCACTACCTGGATCCCCATTTGGAATAATGGTAACAAATGATTCTTCCCTACCAAATATTATCGGCATGGTATTCCCAAAACCAATCCCATGTATACATCTAGGATGATGCTTCCCTAAAACTACTCTAACTACATCATTCTGGGAAACCAATTCCAAAAGTGACTTTTTCACATCATAAAAATCTTGAGTTTTAAAATTTTATGAAAAATATATAAACAAGGATTTTCTAAAATATCTGAACATGAAAATATTATCTAAATAATAAAATTTCTATTACTAAGTAGTGTTATTTAAAAACTATAAAAGCATAATATTGAAACTTATTCTATATGAAAAACAAAACCATAATAAGAATTAATTAAGTCATGATAGATATATCCAATAATTCCAAATTGGTATCATTTGGTACCTGTAGTTGGCCCTATTTAATTGAGTTTAAGTCTTTTTAGTTATGATAATTTATTTTTCATTATTATGATTTTATTGTAATAAAATAATATGAAATTGTAATGAAGGGTACATACTCTTATGTATTTTGTCGGGTTATTTATCAAAAATGCCATCAGGTTTACTATATACATTAATCCACATCTCTATTTGGCGAAAAGTGGGAACTAATTCATTAGACTTTCTGAAAATATGTAAAAAAAATTAGAAAAAATGCAGAAATTTAATAAAATAATATAAATAATAATGAATACAATACAAAGCAAATTTTTTCTTTTTCTCTAAAATCATTGAGAGCCAGCAATGTGAGGAATAATCATCTTCTAACAATGCCCAAATTTTATTTACATAGTTCCTATAAAAATATTGCAACATTAATAAAAAGAATATTATTTTATCATGTTTATGTTATTATGGTACTATAAAATAGGGAATTACCTCCATAGATGTATCATTATTGATATTGACAAATAACATCCACTAATAATGAGAAATTCCTTCAGGAACATTCTATTACATTTCTTCATAAGTAAATGACGTGTAATTAAACTCATGGTACAACTTCTATTTAAATTAACTTTATTTCCTTCCAAAATTATTCAAATTACAAGGTCATTAAACTATGTCAAGGATATCAAAATGATAATACATATAGAAATAATAAAACAAAAAAGTTTATTTGTATATTATAAAATTTTACTCAACTCATTTAAATAGTTACCATGGAAAATAAAATTAATATTAAATTTACATGAGTATCCAATACATCATTTTTACAAGATATAGGAATATGGAAATAATATTTTTAATTAATGGGAAATATCACTGTGTCATAAGAATGTTTCATAAGAATTAAACCACATAATCTGGAAAAATCACTAGTATGAACATGAAACTCATTAAATGGAACAATAATCTTGAAGTCATTCAGTTCCCATACATATATCCTCATAATCATTATATCCCTTCTAAGGTTCTCTTTATATGTTTTAAAAATTAATTAAATAATTAACAATATATAACTATTTTTTAAAAATTATATACATAATAGTAATGGTACCTCACCAATATACCCTAGATGGTGGGGTGATGAACTAATCCATCACTATTAGTGAATCTAGTGGTACAATCATATAAAAATATGGGGAAATGACAGGCTTTCTAGAAGTCATGGGTAGAATGGAATCAGTAAGATTCACAGAAGAAGATGTTGCTGGCGTTGTGCTCCGAGATGCTAATCGTCCAGGGTCATCAATTATTTTCTCATAATTCCTATATTTCAATTGGTTTAAGAATATTAAATGACATATAGAATATTATGTGTTAACATTTTATTATAAACCCTAATCTTATATTTACACAATATATAATGAGGCCACATATTGGATACACATTTTTCTCATATTACGAAATGTTGAAACCCATTTTTCATTTCATCATTCAATCTTCATTTACCTTACACGTAAAAATTGATTATTTCAATTATTTTACTGAGTAAATTTTTAACCATGAATTGGTTCATTGAAAAAATATATGTTTTTCATATCATAAAAATCAATTTTACAGATTTTATTTAAGGTGAATACATTATTATAGTCCATTTCACTAATTATCTTCCATAAAAACATTCTGGAATCAAAAATACCATTCGTCCAACATTTATACATGTGTTATCTATCACACATATGAAAAGATTAGATATTTAATCATAATATTTAAATATTATAGGTCCTAACACATGAAAATTAAGAATTAAAATCTTGTTGTGTGGTGGAACAAAAAATTATTTATATTTTTTATAATGTCACTAAGGTGAAAATTTGGGATATCTCTCTAATGTATATTATTTCAATCAGTCAGAAACTTCTCCAAAAAACATTAAATATTTTATTTATATTATTTATGAAAACATATGAATGTGATTGTGTTACAATTAGAATACATGTATAAAAAGATAATAAATATTTTTCACTAAAATTAACTCATATATTTCAAGTAATTACTTATTATTATGATATTTTGATCTGTGAAGTGGGTTTCAAAGAGACATTATATGAAATAATTTTATAAAAATACACACAAATATATATATATATATAATAAAACATAAATAATACAATGTTACAATTGTTTCTATTAGGCTGAGAATGATGGAACCTTTAAGGAAGAGTCTGCATTGCCACCGAAAAGGGGATTTGAGCTGGTGAGAGGGAGGTCAGATGAGGGTGTATTTGTTCCCATTGGGGGGAATTGATTTATGGAGACGGGGTCTTAGGTGGGTTCTGTATGACCAGTGAGGATGGGAACCATGATTTGAGAGAGGGAGGATGGAGGGGGTCTTGGGTTCTGATAAAATTATAGGAGGTAGATTAGAGGGTTTAGGTAAATGAGGGTAGTGGTGAGAGGGGGTTTCATTATGGTTTTATGTATTCAGTGAGAATGAATTAGATTAGTTGGAGGGTTGGGGAAACAAGGGTTAGGGGTTATGGTTATAGTCTAGGGAATGGAGAGAAGGATTTTGGTGGACTTTAGGGTAGATAGGGGTTAGGGTCGTGAGGGAGCAGGGTCGCGAGGGAGTGGGGGAGGAATTATAATTCTTTTGAAATAAATTTGTTGTCGTTGAACTAAAAACAAAATTTAATAATATAATAATAAAAATATAGCGGCGATTTTATCAAACAGAAAAAACATTATTATTATTATTATTATTTAGTAGATATAACTAATGATGGTAACTCGAACAACATATTATAAACATCTAATAATCATCTCATTTATTTGTAGTGATACCTGAACATTAGCATATTATTTTCTTATCATACCCTTGATATGCAGGATCATATACATGAGAAATGAAATAATTGTTTCTATTTCATTATACATGAAAAGAAATATAATCAAGGTAAATGACCACATGATCTTATCATAGGCATAATACATATAATTTGGGGAAAACACATAAACAAATAAAATATTTTGTCAAGGATATGAGAAAATTCCTTCAAAACATGTTACAATTGTTCTAATCATCCACGTACCATATTTTGATATTCGGTAACATGTATAATCGACAAATTTTCTTAAGTTACATAGATTCCTTTTTTCTTAATTTTTTTTACAATTTTTTTCTTAAACCCTATGTTAGGTATGTGCCAGTTGGTTAGTTTTTGGGAATGAAGGGGAGAAAATGCAGAAAACTATATATATGCTTAGTACACACTGTGTACTTAGGAAACACATATTGTACCTACACATCGTATAATTGAGGTACAAGCCGTGTATTTGAGGTAAAAGTTATGTACTTTCCATGTGGGGTTTTTAATTAAATTTCTAGTAGCCTCATTTTCTGTAAAAATACACAAAACCTCACTTGTTTGATTTTTCCTACAGTGGTGTCATATATCATTTTGAATCCTATTTCCCTATCCAATCTGAAATCCGAATTTTCTAAAGTGCATTGGAATCCCCTCAATATTTTATTGGTTCTTCTTGTTATGTTTCTCATGATTACAACTCTAGACGTAGTTATCAAGGCTTGAGAATTACGATCCTTTTGTAGATCTACTACATTATAGGTTGAATCTAAAGACGACATTGGATAAGGAGAGATATATAACTATGGGGTAGGTAGTATTGATCCTTCCTATAACTGTAGAGTGGTTAATATGTTCTAGAGTTACATGCAACGATTTTTATTTTGTTTTTCTATTGAGATTTTGACCCATGTTGATGCATAAATATGTTTAGGTGATTAATTCTACAAATTGAAACATGTTGATGTTATTGGGTTTAATAAAGGGACACCCCATAAGTTGGTTTCCTTAGATAACCCTTATATATCCATTTTAGTCAATGAATCCAATGAGAATGCCTTTTTGTCCCTTTTAAGGGTTGTTAATGTTTATTTTGGTCAATTAAAAGGTTACCCAGTTGAGATAAACAATTTTTAAGCCATGTAATTTTTAGATTACATGTAAATATTTTATTATGAATTGACCACATGATATAATCAATTTTTTCATGTAATAGTTTAAAAAAATTGTTCTCTTATTATGTGATATTCCTACTGGTGATGTTGTTCTATACCTATGGTTGAGGTGGTTCTATGACTGTTGGAAATGATGTTTCATTCTTATGGGTGAGGATATGTTATGCATGCAGACATTGACTGGTTATGCCTGTTGGATAGGATTATTTATGACTACGGGCGAGGTTGTATGATGATTATATGAAGGTTTTTTCTATGCCTTTGGGTGAGGGTTTGAACTAAATATCATATAGAAATTCTTAGAACACCTCTACCATGTCAAATCTCAATACAGAATTCTGTATACTATTATAACTATTTAGATGGTCTTTTAGGTAATTTTTTTTTCTTACATGATACGGGGGATTGTAGGGCTAAGGCCGGATAAATAAATGTTTACAATTTAATGTTATATAATTTTTTAATGATCATGAACTTAATACATATAGATACAGGACTTGTAGGATAGTTTACTTTTGAGTACATCCTCATTCAATAATTTTCATTTCCTTACACTACATGTTTCATAGACTCACATACATATAGGAAAAAATCATTGGTTGTTTTTTATAGGGATTTATTTATAAAACCCTATTAAGGACATGTTATTGGGCCCAAATAAATTATATTTTTTTAGTTGATAATATCGGAAATAACCCAACTATAGGAATATGATTTTTTGTTTGGGAGCGTGAGAGAATTGGTCCAAACCAAGGCTTGTGATGCTTCTACGTTTTCTATTTTATTTTTGTACCTTGGTATTTTATTTTTTATCTGACTACAATGTAACTTGTTCTTGATTTATTCTATGAACATGTGGTTGGAAGCATCTTCTTTTTTATGTTATAACTTCTGGTTATCTTTACTATCAGTCTTTATATGTTTATTTCAGTTGTATGGTATTTACTATTTCATCTATTATATTTTATTGGAATGATGTGTTACACACTTCCAATGAGGTATTAGTTACCACACTATCACACATTAGGCCCTCGCTGGTATTCAGTAGCCTCTCACTTTTAGGGAAATGTGGTTGAGGCCATGTGACCAACTGGGTACAGAGCACCAGTTCAGTTGCATCTAGATCCTGGGCATATCAAAGTTGTATTAGAAGATTTATTTTTTACATTGGAATGCTATTAGGAGACAATAGACAAGGATATGAAGGTATCAAAATTTGGTAATATATTGTGCTATCTATTTGCTACCCATGATCTTGGAAAATCTAAATTTCCTAGAATATAGTTTTGATTTTATGGATGTTATCTATTATAGATGATTTAATATAACCATTGGGTGACTCACTTGATTTCTTCTATTACTATTGGTGTAATTGTGGTATCAATTGTAGTTTGAAATTGATTATATGAGGGTTTTTTATCTCAAGAATCTTATAAAAACTTGTTATAATCACATCACATACATTATTCCATGCCATCATGGTTGCATTATACATTTCATGCTATTGTGATAATTGATGTTATAGTTGTTCATTCTATTGAGTATGTTAGGTGCAGTTGATAATGTGGTGGCGTCAACTTTCTATTTTCAAGGAGTATAGGCCCTTATAAATTTAGAAATGACGCACAGATTATAATATTAAGGATATAATGAACATGATATATATTTTTTTATGGGATTCATGTTTTGGGTTCATGAGGTGTACTGGGCCCCCATAGATTAGGAAATTGATAAATCCTTGGTGGAATTTCATGAATAAATAAATATTAAATGGAAGTGGAAGCATGAAATAATAAGAGAGATATGACCTAGACCCATCTTTGATGTGAGTGAGAAGCATAGTTTCTAGTGGTGCATTGGATGTTATTTATATATTCATGTCATTAGGAGTAGGTTGTGGGGTGAAATAGCTTTTAAGAGGGTTTTAACTTATCATAAACTTTTGAGATGTGTGCATTGATATAATTATTTTATAAGTTGTGTGTTTGGAATTTTAGAATCATTCCACCATGAAAACAGCCATTGGTACGCGCCAACAGAGACGATGAGCATTTTTTGGAGATAGTAGTCCATGGGCTACTAGTTGATCCTTCTTTAGTGCTAGCTATTGCACAAGATGTTGTTATGGACATAGGTGTTGAGGCATAGTTCCCCACATGGTTTTATCATTTTACGTAGATTTTATAAGGATCAACATAATTATCCTTGACTATGGATAAAATGAAACAGTTGTCCGAGAAGAAGAATCCTCAAAAAAATTTAGGGGATGTCGGTCCATAGGTTGCTGAGCTATGTCTAGAGGCCACATTAGTGATTTCTAATCATCTAGAGAAGCCTACCGAGAAGAGGGTCAAGCTCACAACTTATATTCTATGTGGACTGGAAAAGCTATCTTGAGGAATTTTGAACTAGGATAATGGGTAATAGAATATGGGTTTGGTTTTCGAACCAATAAAGTTGATAATTCTGATCTATGATGATCTCTATGATATATCTCTTGACCTATGTTATTCTAGGTAATCCATTATATGATCCCCCTAATTTATACCATTTTCTAGGATCCCTGTTGTAGGATGCCTCTTTTATTTATCATTCACGGATCATATGTAGGATTCCTCCATTTCCTTTTATCTAAGGACCTTGGGTAGGATGCCTTGTCACATGTTTACCTAAAGGATCCCATGTTGGATTCTTCTCAGTGCTTGATATGACCAGACCAATCAATTGTAGTGGGATTTTGGTAGTATCTCTCATTATTTGACACCCATGGGGAATGCATAGAAGTTAGTGACTAGTGTAAGGTCTGGATCTATCCTTTTTTGATATCTATCCTTTTTGTCTATGAGTTTTTTTATGTCTAGAGATGCTTGTAGTTTTATATGTTTGTTAAAAAAGAACTTACAATCTATTTTTGTCCCTGGTGGGACGTTTTGTTTTTAAAGAGTACACCCTTGTTCAGATGGGTGATAATTGTATATTGACACTTGATATAAGAATGAGCAATGAATAATTCTCATCATAGTAGGTTAGATATGCCTTGTATATTTTCAGCTACTTAGGAGGTCACATGAACAACTATTTCCTTATGTGATTGGAGACATGGTACATTATCATTCATGTAAATGGTTTAATAGAAGATGTGCTTTTGAGCCATTCCATTCATCATTCATCTTTTACAAGGATTCATATGGTTGATAACCTATGAATAGTATGTAGAATATTCCATTTTCTATTGTAAAATTGATGTAGTATATGTTGTAATCTACGATATTCATTGAGTGTTAATTGTTAAAATACGTAGTTGAGTTTGGTTAAATCATTGATCATTGAGATTATGAGTATTTTCATAGGTTTTTTTGTAGTGTGACCTAGAAATTGTTAAACCAATATTCATCCCACTATTCAAGAAGATTTTCTGGGATACATGTGTTTTGACACATTTGTAGGATTAATTTCAGCTTTCAGGACATGTAATGTGACATTGTGATCATGATTTGTGGAATGACAGTCATGTGTTTATGTTGAGTATGAAGTATTGCTTGATAGTGGATGGTATTTCTTGTCGATATCTAAAACAATCCTTGATGGGGAGTGTCATGTCAGTTCTTTTTAAATGTTTCCTTCCTGGTATAAGGATGAAAATCAAAGACCATTTGGATATGGTCGATTCTCCTTGATTTCCTTAATGGATTGTGTGTTTATTAATTCTGATGAATTATACGTAGCACAACATTATTGTGATTAGATATGTGTGAATCTATTATGAGGTATCAATGATCGTGGATTTATATCCTTACTTATTTGGGAGCTATCACATAAATTCCTTGGAATAATGGAATTTTATTCAGTTAGGTGGTCGAACTATATTTGAACAACTATTTTTATGGTAATATTTGATATCCTCTTAGTGAGATATTTATTAAGATATGATCATGTTACTATCTTGACACCATATTGGATGCACTAAGACTGTTTCCGTTATTTTCCTTTGTTTAGTTCAAATCTATTGGGCTAGTTCATGATATATTTCTATGTTGTGTGTTAGAGGCATTGTTGTAGTTGTGTCTTCGTTAATCCTGACTGACACTTGGGTTTCTATCTGGTTATTACTTGTACGGAATCTTGGATTCCTTCCAATTTTTTTAACATGACAGCCAGGTAGATTCCACTCTGGGATTAAATAGTGTCCTCATGTCGACTATTGGTCTTGTACCAAAGTCTCACTTGTAACAGGGAGTATGGCACACCTTGGTGACTTCTCTGGTCTCCCAGTTAAAACATTTGATGTTATGAAAAACTTATAGTCAGGCTCGGATGTGTCTTTTAAAAAAATTTGATGATTCCAATGTGTTGGATGTAGAATTATATGTTTACTCATATAGATTCAATACATTTTGTAAGATCAGTAGACAATTTAATAAAAGATATTCACCTAGAGTTAGGTATGGGATTCGGTGAATGGGATCGTTGTGGGTGTGTGGTTCCTTGGGAGAAGGCTTGGGTATCTATTACAACACACCATCCTTCTATGATGGGTGATTCTGAGATATGTATTCCAATGACGGTTTGACTTGTTATCATTATTGTTCCTCATGTTAATTCCAGTGAACAAGTTTGAAAACTCAATCAGTTTGAGGTCGGTGTGGGGATAAGGTTTGTAATGTCTTTTGAGGGAAGCATTCAAGATTAGTTTTGATGAGGTAGACCATGGATTGACCATTCTTTGGTGTGAGGCCACTGATATGACCTTATTTTTTTGGTTTTCCACCTTAATATAAATAATATTAGTAGTTTTAAAGGAATGATCAAGGTAATTCTATGCGGGTATTTATAACGGTGGAGATGTCGTGGTAATGATACTATTTGGGGCTATCATTGAAGGGATTTTGAAGGTCACACATTTCATTCCAATCAGGGAGGACATCTATGTTGATGAGATAAGAGGTTTTTATATTGGTGAGGTAGTAAGACTACATGTGGTCCCACAAAATATCATTATAGATAAGTATTCCCACTTTACTAATCATTTCTGGTCGAGTTTTTAGAGGGCTTTGTGTACATAGGTGCATCAGAGCACAACACACCACCCTCAAACTAATGTCCAGTCAACACATGCGATACATGTGATTGAGGAAATGATGTAGTCATGCATCCTATATTTTAGGTCTATTGGGAGAGTCACATACCCCTAGATGTGTTCTCCTACAACAATATCATTCACACTAATTTAAATATTGTGCTATATGAGGCTTTGTACGACAGGTCATGTCGATCACCACGGTGTTGGCTGGAGGTAGGTGAGTTATCTTCACTGGGACTACACCTCATGTCGTAGACTTCTGATCATGTCTAGTTGATTCAAAAGCAGATGGATATTGCACTGTCTTATCCAAAATCTTATGACGATCGCCATAGACGACCTCTAGAGTTTGTGATCCAGGATTGGGATATTGTTCATTTTCACCGAGGTTGGGAAAAAAGTTGATCAGAAGATAGGGTGAACTTACAACCCGATATGTGGGGATGTTTTAGATATATGAGATTGTTGGGATGGTTCCCTATCATTTAAACATACTTTAATGGTATTGTTCCTTGCATGATGATATCCTGGTATCTCAGTTGTGTCGCTATCATTCAGGAAGGTCTCACATTTTTTCAGCCTAGGGGCGACAAAATATAGGTTGATGCATCATTTGAGGAGCATCTAGTATGAATTGTTCATAAGATAACGAAGGTTCTTTGAGACTGCTCAATATCTCTAGTATGGGTACTATGGTAGCATGATCGAGTACAGAATGAGACATGGGAGTGGGAGGCCAACGTACGTGCTTAGTGGATAGATTTTTTCTCTGATGATTCTTCATAACCCGTGTAAAAGAAAATTTAGGGATAAATTTCTTTGAGGGGGGATTATTGTAAGATACCAGGTCTTTATTGTGATAATATTCTTTTATTTTTGGCTTAAATGTTTTTTACCTAAATTTTTCTCTTAAACCATAAGTTGGGCCTTGTGCTGGTTGGTATGTTATTGGGAATGAAGGGGATAAAAAAGATGAAAAATGGATTCATTCTAGGCATACATATTGTAATTTTCCAATGGGTTTTTAATAAAATTTGTAGTTGCATCATTTTATGTAAAAATAGACAAAACCTCACCTACAATATTTTTCCACCAGCTGTACAAGATACCATTTAGGCCCTCATTTCACCATCCAATCCCTGATATGAATATAATTAAGTGTGTTGTAGTACCCTCAATAAGTTCTTGGTTCTTCTTGATCTGTTATTCATTATTTCTTCTCTCAACCAAGTAGTCAAGGCCTAATTATTTATTCTTGTTTTTTATATCTAATAAATATTAGAATGAATTTGAAGCCGACACTTGAATAAGAGATCTATACAACATTGAGGTAGGTGGTCATGTGCCTTTCACTAATTTTCGAGTGTTTGATATGTGCCAGTGTGCCACACGACCATTCTTTAGGTTTCACATTATTGAAATTTTGACCCGTTTTGAGGGCTAAATATGTTTAGGTGATTAATTTTATGAATTTAAGAATGTTGTGAATGTTGGGTTTGATTAAGTGACACTATATTAGTGTATATCCTTTAGATAACTAATGTTAACCATTTATACCCAATATGCCAATGTGAATGTATTTTTATAGCTTTTGAGGGTGGTTTAATGATAATTTTGGACAACTAAATGTTTAACAAAATGAGATGAAAAATTATTAAGACTTCTGATTGTTAGATTACATGTTAGACTTGTATTATGTATTTACCATGTGTGTTGATCAATGTTTTACATGTAATAGTTGAATATACATTTCAAATTGATATGTGATTTTCCTGTAGTGTTGTTGTGTTTTTTCAGCAGGTGAGGTGCTGCTATACCTGTGGGCGATGTTGTTTCATTCCAGTGGGTGTGGATTTTTTATTTCTGTGAGTGAAAATTGGTTAGACATATGGGCGAGGATTGGTAATGCCTACGATAGGGGTTGTGTTATTCACAGGAGAGGGATTTTGTTAAGATTTCAGGGGAGGTTTGGAACTGAATATCTTCTCAAAAGCCTTATGATACATCATCCTAGACAATTCCAAACCTTGTATTCAGTATTCCATTATAACTATTTTTATGGTCTTTTATGACATCTATTGTGATTACGTGTAAAATGGGATTTTCCGTCAATGGAAGGATCTCACGATTTTACATTTGAATGAAATTAAATTGTTTAATGAACTTGAACTGAATATAAATCAAACACTGATTTGTAGGATTGTTTACTTTAGAGAACATCCTAGTTTACTCCTTTCCTTTTAGCACACAACCATTTTATATACTCACTGACAGATTGGTATAGATCATGGTTGGTTGCATATTGGGAGATATGTATCACACCATATTTGGTACATGCTTTTAGGTCCAAACAGATTATATTGTTGTTGGTGTCGATAAGGGAATGCATCCTTCTACATGTTCATGATTTTTTGTTAATGAAAAAAAGATCATGGGACCAAGCTGAGGCTTGTGATTCTTCTGAGTTTCTTTTGTATTTATGTACCTTAATATTGTATTTTGTATCTGACTACATTGTATCATATTTTGGTATCTTTCTCAGAACATTAGATTGGAAGCATTAGATTTTATATGTTATGACATATGGTTATATATATTATTAGTCATCCATTTTTTTCATTTTTATAGTATTTTCTACTTCCACTATTGTATATAATTGTTCCACTATGTTACACTCTACCAATGAAGGAATAGTTACTCCACTATCACACCCTAGGCCCTTGCTACTAGTCGGCAGCCTCTAGAATTTGTGGAAATTCACTTGAGGCCATGTGGACAACTGGGTTTGGAGAACCGGCTCCATGGAATCCAAATCAGTGATGTTACACAATAACCCATATACCCACTTATTTTCATGGTTGAAATACAACCCATGTGATTTCATTAATTAATTATTGGTCTAAAACCCTTATATATTTTTATTTTCAGGCTTGGGATACAACGTGTGTAACTTCTTTTTTTGGAATGGGTTCCAAACCATGTACCTTATTGTCTTATTTATCAGTCTACAACATGTTTACTTTCTTATTTTTGAGCTTGGGATACAACAAGTGTACCCTTTGAGCTCATATACCATTTTTCATTACCAAACACATTAGAGAGAGATATACATCCCAAACATCACCTAATAAAATCATACATACATGTTTCACATGATAATAAATCTAGAATCATATCATGTCCCATTAGATATATGGGTTTAAAAAAAACATATCAAAACCCATGAAATGAAATGGGTGTCATAAACATTTCTTCATGTCATTACATATGGAAACGATATATGTCTCATAATGATTTCATTAAATCATAACCCATGAAATAAAGTGGGTTTTAATATAATATTATAAATGGATGAAAAATATGTTTCATTAACATAATTTCATCAAAAAAAATAAACCATTCAATAAAGAATATTAATAGGGTACTTAGATCATATCCCTAGTAAAGCATAAATTATAACAATGTATATAATCCTAGATGGAGAATGAAATCTAAAGATAACATGAAACGTGAGTTGAGGAAAATGGAAATAAATTAGAAAACCATTTTATAAAATCATGGATAAATATCCAGTTATTATAAATAATGAATTTCAATTTTATTTACTACATTTCTTGAGGACAATAACATAATTTTTAGGAAATTAAATTTTAAAAAATAATACATTTTTTATAACATTTAAAAATAAATAAAAAATCTATATTTTAAAACATGATTTATATATCATAGATTTTTATTATAAACTAATTTATAGTAATCTATAAAATATACAAATATTAAATGAAATAAATCGTTTATGGAATGATTGGGCATACATTCACATGAATGATGCGTCTGTTTTATTATCCTATTAAAATAAATAGAGTAAATGAAATATATAAATATATAAATCATATAATTAACATGATTTATTATATTATATATATATATCATATATATTTACTAAAAAGGACCATAATATATTCCATGTAAATTATGAATGACTCACATCACCATGAAAAGGCGGTTGTCCACACATCCACAAATGAAGGTATAATAGTAACAAAGAATGAAAGAATGATGGTATGTTGTATATAGTAATTAAACATGCATAAATACGTAATAAATATAAAATATATCTTATGAAAACATGATATCTATAATTTTACCCATCCATGATATGTGGTAATGAAATAATTAATTTCATCGTTTCGTGAGGCGGTAGTTCTCCATACACCAGAACAATAAGTTCGTTACCAATAAGATGGATGTGTGAGTAATTGTAGGTAAATACATTATAATAAATACCTCATAAAAATATTTAGGTTACTTATTTAAATAAATAATTTGATAATATAAATATTATAGTGGTTGGATAATGATAATAATACAAAGGTGCTTGTGGAATGATGTTACCTCTAATTTGAGTAATTCATTTTGGATTGCACCAATGAGCTTCCTTGGATTGATTTTTGAAAAAAGGGAGGATTCTATGATCATGAGGTTGATGTTTCGAGATTATTTTTGTATATATTGGGATAGAATAATGGATTTATATCTGTGAATAATAGGGAGTGGAATGTGACTTTTTTATAGTGGATGAGGAGTGGCATTATTGTAAATTTTATAAAATTGATTTTCAACCAGGTTTCTCCCATTTCATGTGGCTAAAATAATATAAAAATATAGATAAGGGATTATACAATCTAAATATTAACATTATATTATTTTAAAATGTTTTTAAGTCATTTTGGACCTTAAATTAAAAGGTTAGTCCATTGTAAGCTAATTTTGCTCTTAATCATTGTAATTAGTATTAATTACATCTAGTAATTTTTTGTCGAAAACTAAGGTGATCTCATCAAAAATTATAAATTATTATTATTCCAAATATGGAATTAATTTTCTCTTATTATAATATTTTAAGTGGTAGAAATTAATTTATAATTAATTCTACAAATGGGATGACAATTAGGGGAATTAAAGTAAAAATGTATAAAAGATTGCTAAATTTTTATATCTAATTTCAATGTAAAATTAATCCTAATGAATTAAATTGTATTAATTTATGTATATTTTATATATTTATAGTATAACAAAAATTTTATTTATAATTTATATTTATAGTTATGTTATAAAAAAAGTATTTTGAAATTAAAATTTAGTATTTTTCAGTATTAATCAAAATCTGAAACATCACAGAAAAATACCAAAAATTAAACCGTTCAAAATATTTTTGTATCTATTTAAAAAATATTGTTAATTTTTAAATATATAATTTGTAAAATTTCTGAATGTTTTATTTAATATAGGTTCTCTAATATAAGGTGGTAATACTGTTATTTCAAAAATCTAGGTTTTATGTGTAATATTGGTTTTGATTCATTCTTATTCCTATAAAATATGTTATATTAATGTAAAAAAATTATTGAATATATATTTCATTAATATAATTCACTAATAATATTTTATTTAATTTATTAGGATTAAATATTTTTCTGATCATAAAATCTTATTTTATAAAAACATTCCTTTTATATTAAATTAGTTCTTATATTCATTTCTAATTAATTTTTAAGCAATGTATTACACCATGTATTTTATAAATATAATTAATATTATTCACATCATTCAAATAAATAATATTATTCTCAATAATATATTTTTTTCAGTAAAACTTAGTCTTTTTTATTATGTAAGGCGTTGGGGAAAATCAGTATTGTGTGTAATATATGCTAACCTTGGTGTTCCATAAAGAAAAAGATAAAAATTATGTTGTGTGTGTTTTGCGATTTACGTGGTGCTGGGTATAACATACAAAAACATAACACTTAAAAAACTACTTAAAAGAAGTGTGATAAGAAAAAAATCTAAATGATTAAAATAATTTGAATTTTTTTCCAAAAAATTATTGTGGTATTACAATTTCCTTGATATATACCTTTTTTGAGATCTAGGGATCCAAATTTATCCTTTTTCTCTAGACCTATGTTTAGAGGCAATTATTTAGGGATATTTCATGATCATACACTTCTACAGATAGTTTCACATGTCCTTTTGAGAAGTGATCTCATTATGGAATCATTTTTTATCTGGAATGATGTATTATGATGAAACTTAGGTATGGATATTTTATTTTTGGTTTATGTAATTATTGTATGTTTTAGGTGGAGGATGTGATTCATATAAGTTAATGGGATAACATTATCCTTCATTGTGGAGAATTAAAACCTTGTATAACATGATAGACTCATAAGTAGGATAATATATACTATTAAATGTTAATTGAAATTTATTTCCCATGTATTAGTTTAGTTTATTATCTTTCATCTTCCTGGAGTGGTGGTGGAGTATGAATATGTCTTCCCTGAAGACTCAATGGGCATACATTCCAATGATAGGTCAATTTTTTTTATATGTTCAAACTATGATTTCCCAAAATTATATGATACTATATTAGAGGTACCCCCATGGATATTCAAGATCATAATGAGTGGATGGATGAATTCTAGAGGAAAGTATTTGGCTTAACAAGTCTATCCCATTAAAGATCCCCATTTCTATTCACAAATTATATTGTTGGGATAATGATTTTATGTGTGGATTACCATCACCTAAAATAGGTGACCATAAATAATATTAATGCCATTATTTTAATGTATTTATTGTTTGATCAATTAAAAATACATTGGTGGTTCTTATTTATTTAACACAAGTTGGACTATCAACATATTATAGTTCAATAATAGGATATAATGAAGACAACATTTCAATTCCTCTGTAGTTTATATGAGAATTTTTATGCCTTTACATTTGATGAATTCCCCTGTAGTATTCATAATAATTATTATTGAGAATTTTATACCCTTATTATATGGGCTCATGGAAGTATTCATCAATGCACCAAATTGTATTTGGTGAAATAGGTGGAAAAAATGATAAATTTTATGATGGTCCCATGCCAATTCTATGATCACTACTTCTATGGAATTATCATTAAGTGTACGTTTTGGATTTGAGATTTTCACTACTGTAGACATATCATCTTAATAGAGGGGGTAGTAATGGACCCAATAAAGGTAATATATGTTCAATCATGGGATCCACCCAATAGCACAAATGAGGATCAAATATCACCTTGGTAGAGAGGTTAATATTAGTGATTCATATATTAATTATCCACGATCAAAATTCCTCTAAATGCTTTTCCCCATAAGGGTCAACCTTTTGTGTGGAAATAGAGATACTAGATATCTTTTCTAGAGATATAGAAGCGGTTCAAGAGGGACCTCATAATAAGTCACCTTAGAAGTGTGTGGAGCAAGTATTGTCCTATGATTCATAATGAACTAGGTTTGATTTATTTTGTTGCAGTGTTATGTAATGATTTTATATGGGTCCTATAAATTTATAAAACATGGTTAGAATTATAGTACCCATGAAATATATATAGAATAAGTAGATTCTTCTCTGAATTACTAGTTATAAAACATAATTGTATACTGATTTATTTTCTATTCGAACATAATGTGTATTAGATATATATTTTCATAAAAATTTAGTAACTGGAGATAGATGTGATTTCTATAATTCCTATATGATTAGAGATTAATGATATTATATACTCCAGAAAGGAGAAATGTGGTTGTAGATTCTATTATTAGGATATCATGTTTATAGTTTTGGAGATTGTCATTACGGTAGTTAGCTATCATTGTAGTTTTCCATAATGTATGGGAATGGTTCATCTTACTTATGGTTGATGGTTGTTTCCCTTCATCTTAAAAATATTTCTTTGATGACACATTGTGAATATTGAAATTACAAGGCCTTTCATGCAATGATATCCTCTGGAAGTTATACTGATGAGTTTTATGAATATTGGGAGCATTTTGCACTCTTTTTATGTACGATGGTGGTACTATACATACTATGACAAGAGTGACTATGAGATTTTTATAAATCCCTCTAAATAATATATCTAGAACTGTAAAAGATATACCCATGAACTCATTACCATTTATGATTTCCACAAATGTGGTGGTGTGTAGATACTTTTATCTCTTAATTCCATACTTATTAGAAAATGAAGGATGATAAAGAGTTTTAAGTGTGTTTGGATCAACCCCACTAGATTTAAGAGTGGAATTGAGTTGGTATCTCTATCAATTTCATTATGGAACTTCTATTATCATATATAGGTCATGAAATTAAATGGGTAATTGTACTCTCACTCACCACATCATCCTAATTCCTATCAATATGATAGTATATTTATGTAGATATATTTGGATTATATAACAAACCTTTCAACAAAACCATATAACATCTTCATAACAAGTCACATGATATAAAAAACAACATTCTCCAAAATTAAATATATAATAATAATAAATATGTGGAGATCAAAAAATAAATTCATGAAATATAAAACATGGAGTGTAAATAAAAGTAAAAATAAATATTTTCTCCCAAAACCTTTTAAAAAATTTATGTTAAAATTACATTTAGAATAAATTTTGTAAAGGGAAAGACATGACTTTGGAAAAACATATTATAAAGTGTCACAAATAAAATATCCTTGAAAGGAAATAAGAGTTAGTAAATAAATTATTAGTGAATTATAAAGGATTATATATTCATAAAAAAATATTTTTAATATCCTGAAAAAATATTATTGAAAACCAACATCATAAATTGGGCTGTAAACTAGTCACATTAAAATTAAAGAAAAAGACAGAGTGAATATTAGTAAACACATATTTGGGTTTTAAAATAAGAAATGAAAATAATTTTTTTGTGAAAAAATGAATTTGAAATAGAGGAAAAACTATAACACCCTATGTTTATGGATATATTTATCTTCAAATAAATTTAAATTTTTTGATGTATTGGAATACATAAAACTCAATGTTAAAAAACCGAATTATACTAGTGAAATATTTTTATTTAATGTGTTAGTTACCGACTAACCATTGGGATGTTGGACGAAATAGGGAACAATAAATTATTAGTTTATGATTAATACATTAATAAAATAAATTCATGGGTTATAAATATAAGATTAATGTTTATAAAAAACATTTAATAATAATAAAGATATTTTTTAAAAAACATTTATTATGTTCCAAAGTAGTTTTAATACTAATAAATTGAATTCAAAAATATAGTCAAATGATTTTAATAAAATTTCTATATTATAAATTGATTAATTATTTTTTACATTCATTTAATTTTTTTATTGGATTAAAATAAGATTATTTGTTTAGTTTTATTCATTAATGGTATTTTTCCAAAAAAATGTTTTATTCATATTTTACAAAAAAAAATTAGCTGAATTTTTTCATTATATATAAATTGAATCATAAAAAAGGGATTCATTTTTTGGGATCAAGAGGATAATGTTTTTAATTTATGCCAATTTTATTTCTGGTCAGAATGAATAGTAACCATAATAAATTATTTTCATCCCAGAATAGTTAAAACAGGTAAAACGGTTCTAAACACTAGAATATAGGTTAAAAATTTATAAAAAAGAAGAATTTTTCTTATTTTATTACTTTAGATAATGTATATAAATATAATCATTTAAAATATTTTCACGTGGTTCCATTTTTCATTTATTATACCCTTTATATTAATTTGTTAACAGAATAAATACAAAATGTCACTCTCTTACCATTAATAACTATCATATTTTTTAAATAAGAAAAACAAGATGATCAGTTATATTATAAATATTAATTTGAAATATTAGCTACCTTTTTATCATGGTAATTTATTTTTTATTTTTAGTGATGAAATAACTACCAAAAATTATTACCCCATTTCCAGATAATATTTTTTCTATTAACAAAATTAAATATTTTTGTAATATATTAAATCTAACACAATTTTGTTGAATATTTGTGTTATAAAAATGATAAATATTATAATAACATAATAGTGTTGTTTTAATGGATATTATTTTAATTAAATTATATTATTTTTCCCATAATGTAAAATTCAAGGAATATTGTAAAAAATTACAATAAAGATATTTTATGGAATTAATATTTTGATAAAAATTATTTTAAAAGAATCACAATTTTGAAAAATAATAAAGTGAATAATATATGAAAAAAGGTCAACCCATTGAAATTTATCAGCCAATTTCATCATATTTGTAAAATAATAACCCATTAATGTGGAAAATAATAATTAATGTGGTTTATGTAAAAACTGGAAAACATAGGGGTTAATAATAAATAATTGTTTATGAAGACACCAAAACCTATCTAAATTAAATAATTTTATTATATTTAGATATTTTATTATTTTCATCTGATTATAAATCCATTTGGAAGAATTTGTCTAGGGAACAATTCAGTTATATTTTATTATTATTTGTAATTATAAGAGTACCCATCCTCTCATTAATAAAACAGAACCTCTTCTCATATCTTATTCACATATTTTCAGAATTATATCATATCAAATCTGAAGGATAATACCTTATTAGATTCCATCATCTAATATTACATATTTTGGTCTTTCCATAATTCTAACCTTTTATCGATTAATGATTATTCAAAAAGAGGTTTCTCAATGATGTGGTATAACTCAAAACAGTGTAGTTTCAATTTTATTTATTCTTAATCCTTTAAAAAATCCATGGAATCCATTATAAATTTTTTAATTATATATATTAAATGTATTTTATTTTTATGATACTTTTTTAACAACCATTATAAACCTTCATTCCATCATAAAATAATCAAAAACATTGCTCGTATGTATGTACAAGTTATCATATGTTCATTGAAATGTATTTAGTTTTTAAATTCCAATTTTTGTAGATAATAATAACAATATATTTAATTAATATGTAACATATATTTTATATTATAATTATTATAGAATCTTAAACTATTACTTATATTTTTTTGTTCAATCCAATTAAATATAGAAACAACATTCATTTGTACGTACCACCTACCATCTTCATGAATAATGTAATTTGTTTCAATATTTATTCCATATGGATGAAAATATATATTATAATATATATAAATATAATGAATATATATGATATTTATTTCAAGATTTATATTTTTGAGATGAAAAAACCATGATATAAGTATAAATAATGAGACCATCGAACTGAAACCTGCTTGAAAAACGTAGAAGTTATCACTAATAAAAGTGTTATTAATAATGAATTGTTAATTAATAGGTGATAAGATGTTATAATAAAAACATATATGATATTATATGAGTTATTATTATAATAGAATTAATTCTTAATAAATTTATACTTATTATAAATTGATTTCAAATGCGTTAAATGAGTAAAAAGATATTAGCTAATGGTTTAATGATACAATCCCAATGTTTACTGGGATTGTTAATGATTATATCTCCAATCATAAAATTTTGTGATCTACCAATCAAAAATAGAATGATTTTTCATCATATTAGACAATTTTTTTATAAAATATGTTTTCTTTTAATTTAAACCTATGTAAGTACTCAATAGACCAACCATATGTTTTTATGGAATACCTTTCATTATTTCTCATTTTTTTCAAATATCATTTTTCATAATTGTCCATGTTCCTTAAAAATGATATCTATTTCTTTTTTTTATATTATTATTACTAAACGTCATTTTTACACATTATTTAATTTTTAAATACTATTTTATATAAAAATAATCTTCTCTTTTTTTGAATTAGTTACAATTGAATTTATATTAAAAATGTGAAAGAATTCATTTTTTAACATAAAAAACATGAAGATAATTACCCACCATAACACCCACTCATTGAACTGATGATTCCTTTTAGAGATTCCATGTTTATTTTTAGAAAATGTTTTTTTCTTTATATTAAGGATATTTTTATATTTCTAATAATCTATATTGATGAGAGAAGTACACTTTCCTCATGAAATGTTCTGAAGATATTCTAATGAAATTTTTTTCTATGATAACATCCTTCAATGTTACATTTGATATAATTGGGATATAATTAGAAAATAAAATCTACTTTAATTCCATGAATGGAATATTATGAGGATTTAATGATGATTTTATTAAACAATTTTCTTTCCCATGGGATAACTATGTAATGATGAATCCATGATGAAACTCATTAATTTTCTATGGGTTATTATAGGATGCTACGATGAAATTTTTATGAAGCCTAATTCATTTCCAGGAGTTCTGAAATGATGAATGTTTTATGATCTTGGGGTACACCTATATATGATTTTCATGATGTGAAGGTTGTGCCTATAATTATATAGTCTTATATTTCATTTGGAAAATATTGATATTGATATATATAATATGGATTGTAATAGGAGTCAAAACTAGTCTAATAAGGGATTTTCTTCACTATTATAATTTTGGGAGAGAGAAATGACTATAGATACGATGGCTGGTGGATTAAACCCAATATACTTTGATTACATAGACAATCAACATTGACTATGATGGAAAATATTTTATATACTTATGTAAAAGAAACAAAAATATTTATTATGAAAATGTTATGTGATCATAGATCAGGTTCCTTCATTACATTAGATTCGTGTATTATGGTCGACCAATATTTAATGAATGACACAAGTATATGATCTATAAAATACATGAAATGGTTTTCAATTATTATTATCATGTTATCATTCCCTAAATCGTATAAAATTTTTTTTATGATTATTGTTATCTCCCTTATTTACATTTACTAGGAAATAGTTCAAAACCTTATATTTTATTTCCCTAGGTTATAAATAATGATTTTTAGTATAATAATTTTATAAGGAAACAAGTTTTCTCAAAACTAACAGGGGTTGATGTGTCTAACTTATAAACTATTTTTTTACATATCCACGTTTACAAATATACTAGACCAATAAGATTTTTGGTTTGGATCATAATTTTATGTATTTAATATTGATGTAGAAATGTGTGATATTTATTTGCGAAATATATGAGTCTCTAAATTTAGTCTTGGAGAAAGGATTAGTTATATTTTTAAACTATGATGAGAAAAAATTAGTTATAATACTAAATATAATTTTATGTATTAATGAACATCATATGGCTATATAAAGAAATGAGTATGGTTATTCTAGAATAACAACCCTGTCTAGATATTACAGGTCGATGTGGTTTTTACATAGACGAATCTTTGTCTTATAACCCAAAAACAACTTATTCAAGTATATATTTTCACCCATTATAATTTATAGTTAGTGTTCACTTAGATCTCACTTGGTTTGAGAATCCTGGGGGTTATGTCTAGATCACTCAGATTTCATTTATTAAATAATTCCAATGATTTGAATAGATAATGAACATGAATATCCTAGGTTATTTATATGTATCTGTAGATTGAAAATCAGGGGACATGAATTGGACATAATAAGAATGATTTCCCATGATTGGTCACATTGATCAACAAAGCGGGATGATAATTATACACATTTGGGTTTCTCCATGGGAATTTAGAAAGAATTATAATATTTCAGTGGTTATTTATTCTCAAATACAGATTTAACATATTTTTTAATAGTTATATAAATACTTATATATTACAAAATGTATCTAGGAATGTCAATTCATATTATCAAGGATTATGTGTTGAATTAGTTGTGAAAACCTATAATAGTATGGTGAACACAACTCATGTATTTGATTCCTAGCAAAATGATGTTATTTTTAATATTCATTCTCAATATATTTTTATTATCCCTATGTCATAATTCTATGGTATAAATGTCATATATTGTATTTAGTCAAATAAATTGTTGAGGAATGGATTCATGATAGATATTATGATCAAACCTATATTCATCTATCAATGTTCTAATGAATATTAAATTTTAATGTAAATAAAATCCATTATATCAGTATTTATTCATATTAAAAATGGGTTTTTATATTATATGGTTGTAGTGAAACTCATCATCGACGATATTCCTATAGAGTGGAAGTTTCTAGATGTCTTATGGGAAGAGTTTTTTAATATTCCTTCACCTCATGAGATTATTTTTCAATAAAAATAAAACCATGTGATACATATATATTAAAGACTCCATATATAATAGACCACATTTAATTAATGGAATTTCAAGAGGAACTCATATAGAATATTTATGAAGGATTAATTCAGACATTTGTATCCCCTTGGGGTGTACTTATTATTATTTTTCCATAAGAATGATTAATCCATGTGAATCTTTATTGATTAATGAAAAGTTAACAAGACCGTTATCATAAAAAAGTATCCTCTGACCCATATTTATTAATTTCTTGGTGAACAAAAAGGATATAAATAATTTTATAATATTGAATTTTATTCTACATATCATCAATTGAGGGTCAACAAGTATGATATACAATATAAAAAATATCAGAAAACTTATAGAATTTGTGAATTGTTTGTGATTTCATTTGTTCATTCTAATACAACAAAAATAGTTATTGATTTATTTAATAAAATTTATTGAGATTAAATTTAATTTTTTTGTTTTATATATAAATGGTACTCTTATATATTCAAAGTGAAAGGGGGCGTGTTCATAATACTTGGGGATTGTACTGAAGACCCAAATGAAGGATTATTTTTATGAGAAATTTAAAAAGTGTAAATTTTGGATACAAAATGTTTCTTTTTTGGGTAATAAATTTTCAAGAGATGGTATATCAATGTATCATTAAAATTAAACTATTCATCAATATTGTCCCAATAATAAAAATATAACTAGAAATTATAGTTTTCTTGGCATGGATGAATATTTGTTTTTATTTAAAGATAATTTGAATGAATATATAACCCAGTAACCATGATAACATAGATGTGAAAAAGTTTTCTTTATATTGGAAAATGTTATTAAAATTTCATGGAATTAAAGAAATGGTTAGTTAAAACATCTATTTTTACACTTCCCTTAATTGGATATGGGATTGGAAACTATAACGATGCGTCAATGAAGGGGATAGGATGAATCCTCATGTAGAATTATATGGTGATTAAATATACCAAAATAAAAATGATGGTTTATTAAAAAATTACAGAACCCATTATTGTGTTAAAACTATGGTAATTTTTATATTAAAGATATGGAAGTAATACCATTTTTGAGAGATGTTTGAAATATACACTTATAAAAAAAGATTAAATAATATATTCACAAAAAAGAGAATAATTCACACCAAATAAGGTTTTTTAGTTGATTAATGATTATGAATTCTAAATACATTACCACATTTGGAAATAGAACCATGAATAAATGTTGTTTGAGTGAATGTATAATTTTATATTATATATTATGAGGATAAAAAATATTTAATATTAATAGATTTTTAAATGTGGATCTAGAAATCCAATAGGAATGGGAAATTTTTTACCTTGATCCAAAGAGTGTTCAAAAATATATCCATGTGATTATTATATTAGAAAAAATGAATATTTGTATCTATTGAGAAATAATAGAAATATTTATATGTTTGGATTTAGTTGTGATGGAATAATAAGGTTCATTAATGATGTCTGTTTCCCTTCAACACCATACTAGAATGACATATTGGATGAAACTCATAGTTTATAATTGTTTATACATCATGGAAGTACTAACATGAAATGAGTTTTGAAATATTATTAATTTTGTGACAATGTGAAGAGAGATACAAAAATGTATGTTTCTATATTATTATTATGTCAATAATTTAGTTCGGTGATATAAAAATATATGGGTTTGTTACATCCATTAAAAATAAAATAATAAAAATAATAAAATATCATTATGAAAATTTTCAATATATTCCACAAAACATTTAATCACTTTAATATTATATTTGATGTAGTTGATATAATTTAACATTGGTCACAATTAATTTCATTTAAAGATCATTTTTATGTATATCATATCTAAAAAATAGAAATTATGTATGTGGAATAGTTACATAGAGTACCACATTCTATTCTATTAGATCATGGTATGATGATTACCTCAATGTTCTAGTGATGAATTCAGTAGTCATTAGATAAAGAGATGAGTTTTAGGGCTTTTTGTTAACCTCACATTGATTGTAAATATTATTGTACACTTTAACCCCTATAGGATAAGATGAGGAATTTCATTATGGATTTTGATTTTTTGGCATCAACCTTATCTTATTTTCATCCTAACTTATAATAATATACTGCACTTGAGAATTCAGACTAATCCTTATTAAGACCTATATCAAAATAATCATAGAACTCCAATGTGATGAATGAGATATATCCCCATTTTTTGTACCAATGTGATGGAATTTTGATGTTAAATTTTATTTTTATCCAGTTATAATGTAATGCCCAGGGATTTTATGATATATTTATTCTAAAATAAGAATCCTTTATCTAATAGTTTGTATACACACAACATAGAGTTTATATTAATTGCAATATACTGTAGAAATATCTTTATATATTGTTCCAATTACCTTCTACCCAATGGATGGTTGGGTACAAATTTGACTTACTAAATTATGATAAAATGTATGGGTTAAAAATTTATAAAATTAATTCATTGGTTAAAAATATATTAAAAATGAAAATAAAAAAATTTTGAATGTAAAAGAGTTGTTTTTAAAAAAAAATCATTTTATGCGTGTAATGTGTTCTTATGATAATAAACAATTTTTTTCAATATTAGTGAGTTATTTTGAAATAATTAATATATTATATATTTAATATAATTTCTTCACATTAATATAATATTTTTCAGGGAATGGGATAAGAACATATATCTAGTCTTATTATTAAAAAGTATTTATTTAATTGGTTTTGGTCACATTTTTCACACTTATCTGAAAATAAATTTTTTCTAATAAAATAATTATAATATTATTGAATAACGGATCAAATATTTTGAATCATGAGAATATAATTTTGTAATTAGGTCATTTTTGTTAATATAATTGATAACCATAGTAATTTTTGTCACCCTAGTATAGATATAGCATGTATAATTGGGATAATATTTTGGATATAGATTTAAATTATCTAAAACACATTAATTTATCCAATCTAGTGAGTGGAGTTCAGAAATTTCCACGAATTTACTCAATATATGGCTACTTTGTTCCATTTTTCTTTGATTATGATCATTATATTATTATTTATGATAATAATATCGATCAATTGTCACTATCTTGAATTTAATATATCAAATATTTGAATATATTGATAAAAAGATGATATGTAGGTATTAATATATTTTCATTAAATTTTAATTATTTTTTGATAACATGTTTTTTATTTCTATATTTTAGAGATTCAAAAATTACCATAAATTCTAATGCAATAAAGACACAATATTTAATAAAATAATAGAAAAAATATATTAAATCAATTTAAAAATATTAAATGTAATGAAAATTTGGTGAAGGTGTTTTTTCAATGAATTTAATTGATTATTATTACATATTAGAGTTGTGTGAGATTTTTGTATTTGAATTCCATTACTGTCTTGTTATCATTAATGTAAAAAAATAGATCAAAAATATAATAATGAAATTATTTGTAAATAATATTTTTTTAAAACTATTTTAAAATCAATAAAATATTTAAATATGAAATTGTTGATAATATATCGTTCAAAATTTCATCCCTTTAATAATTTGAGCCAATTTTTCCTTGTAACTAATATGATAAACCTTTAATGTTAAAATATTTTAATACCATGTTTAATGATAAAATTTGAGGACTAGTGGGTTAACCAAAATGGAATTGATTATAATATAAAAAAACATATATAAAATTAATTGGTTGATGATATTTCTAAATTATCATATTTTTATTTTAGTATTTATCTATTCAAAAGAATTTAGATTAAGAAAAATAATAATAATATAATATTTATCATAATTACATGACCGCCCCTCCCCCACATATAAAAGGGAACCTGTTTTCAACTATTAATCATCGAATCTAAGCATTATATTTCAAAAAATACCAACAATAATACCTTCTTATATTAATACACCTCTTCTTAGACATTTCATTCAATCCAATAGATAATACCTTTAAGGCTTAAGATGTAAACCAAAAGGATGGTTCTCAATGAAGAGGTATAACTCAGAATCTAGTGTTCTCAATTTTATTTCTTCTCAAACCTATTATAAATACATGGTATACATTAAAAAAATTACTATGTACAATAAATATTCTTAATTTCTATTATGATTATGTATCAATAGTTATCCACCTTCATCCCATCATTTGGAAAGCAAAAACATAACTCATTTATATGTACACGTTACGGTCTCTATGTAGTATAGTTATTCATTTTTACTCACCAAATTACATGGATGGTTAAAATAATGTATTTAATATATATATATATTATTAATGATTAAATATTAGTTATTTTTTATCATTATTTAATTCCATAAATTAAAAATGGAAACAAATTTCTTAGTATATATAGACTACCATATCCATGAACTACGTAATTCATTTTTTAATATCAATGAAATATTGATTAATATATATATATATTTATATATATAATTAACGTATATGATATTTATAAAATATTTAAAAATATTTATGATTAAAAAATGATCAATTTATAAATACCGACACTTTGAAATCAAAACATGCAAGAAAAATGAAGCATTGATCACCAAGAGTGGTGATTTTTATAGTAAATAGTTAATAAAAGAGTGATTAGATTTTATTAGAAAGTACTATATGGTAATATATATAAATTATTATGGTTATGTAACACAAATATAGTTGACCTATATTTATTAGAGAGTATTTTCAAATATTTATAAAGAAATACAAGTCATTAGTGAAGGGTTTTATGTTATGATGTAATTATCAACTAGAATTGTTTATGGTTAAGATTGTAATGAGGAACATTTAATTTATAACTATGATGAATCTCGTGAATTTTTATACTATATTTATTTCTATAAAATTAATTTTCCATTCATTTTTCTCACATTATTAACTGAATATATAGATTGAATGTTTTAAGGAAAAAACAACTCTTGTTTTCATTATATTAAAAAATCAATTTTCTTCCATCTCGATGATTTAAAAAATATTTTCATCCGGAATGTCTTTATTTTCATAAATATTTTTACATCATTATTCAAATTATTGAATATTTACAAAAAAATTATATGACTGAGATATCTTATTGTTCTCTAAATGAGTTACTTTTTATGTTTAACAAAAAACTTAAACGGAATCATAATTCAAACATAAAAAACATATATGAAGCTTCCTTCCAATATAAATATTTAATGATATGAAGAATATAATTCATGTATCAATTTTTATTTTTATTTTATATATTTCTCTTATTATTATAATATTTTTGGGTGTTTAAATAATGAATTTTGAAGTGAAAAGGGTATTTCCCCTAAGAGATGTTCCATTGATATTTTGATGGTGTTTTCATCTATGATAATATCTGTTGAGGTTACTTATGCTTTAATGGGGATATGGTCCTATTATGTCATCCGATTTTATTATTTGGACGAGTTATTATCAATGTTTGTTAATTATTATATGGAAAATATTTTTTCCAATGGGTTAACTATATTTTGTATAATAAATTATGAAACATATTAATTTTTCCATGTTTAAGATATTATTAAAGGTTGATTTGTTTATGAACACTATTTTTTCCATAATTAATTATTTTATTACTAATTTATGGTCATGTGACACACATATATATGATACTCATTATGTTATATATGGGAAACGAATAATATATTTCTCTAATTAATTGGTTAAAGGTGGATATCTCTTTAGATAATAAGGAATATAATAGGGTACGAACTACGTCAAGTATGGGAAATTTCTTAGTATGATAATTTTCGTAATAAAACATGACTATGGATATGAAGGTTTTAGAGTGATTTTCTTCCACTATCATAGTTTTCTCATTGCACCTTGAAAACTATTGGAATTATTTTCAATGAATTTGTTTGTGACAAAAACCTATGTATTTTGAAAAAAATAATAACATCATAGATTATATTCACTGATTCCTTTATAATTAATTTCATATGAACTACCAATATGTAATCCATGATGTAATGACATAGAATTTCCATTTAAAGTTTTTGAATATATGGTAATTTTACGAGTCTGTGAAATTTGATGGCATGCGATTCTGAGGCCCGAAGTGCCCAATATGATCCGTTGTTTTTTTTAATCATAAATTAGTGCACGTAAGCATTTTTCTGGAATAAGTGGAATATCATTAAATGATTACTCGGATAAGATATCTGAGAGCCCTGATTCTCTAAAGATGGCGGGTTTACCCTAGGCATGACTTATGTCTAGTCGGCGTGGGCCCCCTGTGAAAAATCCCAAAAATGGCATAACCATAAATAAAATAATAAAATAATGTTGTTTTATTTTTTTTAAATGCTTATAACTCACAAACAGTAACTCGGATTAATAATTTGAGACCACCGATGAACTTGTGAGGCCATGATTTCTTTAAGAAGATACTAACATTGGACGGCGCGAGCCACAAAAAAATTTTGTTCTTTGTTGTAAATAAATTAATTAAGTGTAAATTATTTTATTTTAAAATTCATAACATCTAAAGAGTAACTCAGATTGAAAATCAAAGAGTACCATTGGGTTTGTTGGGGTATGTTTCACCTAGGAAGAGCCTAACCTCGACTGCAGTGGGTCTACGATGTCTAATAATAATTTTCCGAACATTTTTCAGATACGTTCAGTAAACGTGCAAGAGGAGTTTCATAACTTCTGAACAAGTGCTCAGAATTGAAATCTGAGGGTACCGTTGAACCCGCAACGCCGTTAATCTCTTATGGAGACCTTCACCTCAACCGTAGTGGGTCGAGGGTGAAAGTCCAATTTTGGATTTTTCATGAAAATAGAAATAAAATAAAATAAAAATTTATTTTATTTTATCCTTGAATCCTACCATGTATAGATTGTGGTGGTTTGCACCACCCAATCCTAAACCCCCCAATTGAATTTCTATAGGTGGGGACCACCCAAACCTATGGAAGACCTCGTTAAGGGGAGATAACCATTTTTATTCTCCACTTTAATGGTGCTACCTCTCATTAATTAATTCTATCAATTAATTAGGCCAATGTAACGATTAAATAGTTGAGACACAACAATTTGACAACTTTTCTTTTTGGAGGATTTGGGTTGGAGAATGAGAAAGGGAGTTCTTGGAGAACTAATCTTCAATGAAGAACGCACCATATCCAATGAAGAACGATTACGACACTCGAGCCCGGTATTGACAGCATGTGATGGGTGCAATGTACGACGACATATTTGAATTCTTTATCACACCAAAGAACAACGAACTCGATGTAGGTGTATTTGAGTTATTTTAAATTTGAGTTTTAACCTTCATTATTTGTTGTTCGAATTTCTTGATTATGAAATTCCAAATGTTATCGCAAAGACGTGGAGGTCTTGGACCGCATGAACATGGCCCGACCCTCCCCCTTTGGTTGCAATTATTTGTTCAAGACAGAGCGGATCGTGGAAGAATTCGGTGGCGCAAGGGCCAGTGGGCCACATGAGATGTGCGGCGTCATTGCACCGCACAGAAAACCAAGTCGCGGGCAAGTTGGACGCGGTGGTGCTAGAGGGGCGTAGTTCCATCACACAACGCAGGAGTGGAACCACTGCTAGGAGGGCCATGACTGATGGAAGAGGCACGACGCCGTCGCGCCGTGCGGAGGAGCTGAAGGCCGAAACAAGGTCAGGCCATGACAGTGGTGGCACGATGCCATCGTGTCGTGTAGAGGGCAGCAGAACCATGGCATCGTCATACTGCTATGGAGCTGCATGGGCAGCCGGCCGGGGAGGCCGCCATGGAGCCAGATCGGTTGGCCGCTCGGCCAGCCAGGAGGAGCGGGGCCACGTCAGGTCCCGCGTGTATTGGACATGCCCCACCTAGCACTGGTTGGAGCACCACCCGAATGGCGGAGCCGTTCGGGAGCTAGGGGACGCACGCTACCCCAATGGTCGCGGCTTAGGTGGACCCATGTCGAGCCGTAGGATCGCTAGGCCGACCGGGCCGACCGGGCCGAACGGTCCACCGGGCCAACCAAGCCACAGGGCCGACCAGCCCCCCGGTCCCACCAAGCTGCCGGGCCAATCGGGCTGTCGGGCCACCTTCGGGCTGGGCTGCCCCCTCAGGTCGGGTCGCCTTTTGTCCGGGCCACCCACTCGGGAAGTGCCGAACCCTCGGGCTTGGCCGTTTTGTTGGACCGGATCGGACCAGCAGACCGGGTCATGCCAGGTCGGTCCAACTGGGTCAGACTAGACCCGGACCTGTTTGGCCATTTTACACCATTTCGCCCCTATCATGGGCCACAGGTGTTTGATCGACTAACCATTTGCGGAGACAAAATTATTATAGTGAGACAGTTCTATTGGAATACCCATCTTGAGGTTCAGATATAGCCGGAGTATGGTCGGGTTGGTTTGAACCTAAAAAAAAACTGGGCCCCTGAAACAGAAATGGCATTAACTCATAGACCTGACATCCTATTGATGCACTGTCTGTCGCGTTTGACCCCTTACGACACAGTGGTCCTTTGGGTTACTTATTTGTGGATTTTAGTGGAATTCTAGGTACGAAGAATATCTTGTGGTCAGTTTATACAGAACTCGAGTGCACCAGGTGCAAATAATCCCATGGTTGATAGTGAGGCGGAGGTTAGAGACAGATAATACAAAGGTTAGCGCTAAGTGATCTAGTGTGGGTCAGTGCTTACCAATCCTGTGTGGGTCAAATCGTGTGTGGGTCAGCACTCAGTGATCCTCTGTGGATCAGAAAATATTGATCCTATGTGGGTCAGATCCTATGTGGGTCATTGTGATGGTTAGTACCAATCGATCATGTGTGGGTCATACTCCATATGTTCAGAAGCGATGCCTCTTGACAAAATAATATGATCCAACTTCATGAAAAATCATCTATACATATATAAATCACTGAAATCTTGGTTTGAGCTGAGTCAATGACTTTTGAGTTTTCCTGATGATTGAGATGTGTTTCTAAATAACCTAGGTATATGAATGGGCATATACCTATGTAATGGTTATATGTTAATCCCATACTTTGTGGTTATCCCTGTTGGATTTTCTGAGACCTTGAGGGTCTCGGGCTCCCTAATGAGTATCGATATACTCACACCTACATGAGCTATTCCCACACCTCATTGTGTTGATTGCAGATGACGGACAACGCTGATCGGGGAAGAGAGTATAAGAACTATACGGTACCCAGAGGTGGCCACTCGGAAAGGCATACACGGAGCAGACAGACAGACTTGGGGTGCTGAGGAGGCCATATATACCCACCCTTCAGCTGGGAATTCTGGAGGATGACCCAGTAACAACATTATTTCTTTTCTTCAGTTGTACTAGCTTTTCAGTTGTATTTTACTTTACTATTGGGCTTGTATTTCCACCGCACTTTCCTTTCAGCTCACACTTTTGTATTCTATTTTACTTACTATTTTACTTCTTGTTGTGTACTCTATTGTGGTTTTTTACTATTATAAAGGAAAATCCATACTAGTATAGGGATTAACAACTTTGGTTCTAGTATCCAGCCCTTGGCCTATGGAAGGTGGGTTTGGGGTAGTCATGATACGGTCCCTGGAAGATGGGTCGTGACAAATTGGTATCAGTGGAGTCGGTTGTACCACAAAACTTCAGATTCTGATATTTTCTGTGATGCAATGGTGTTAAGTGTAGTGAGTGTGGTTTTCAGTGTAGGGAATCGAGTGTTGGTGCAACAACTGACATATCCATACACCAGGACCCTGACTACTGATTTCCGACATAGTGCACGAAAACACTTATTACGTGCGTGTTTTCAAATGTTTTCTTCATGTCATCTCAACCAGGTCAGTTCACCAGGTATAATCTTTTGATAGTGTTGCATCTGTTCAGCATGGATCTATACAGACTTCTATTTAGAGGTCTAAGAGAGTAAAAAATGATGGCCCACCGTGTGGAGAGGCTCTGGTACAATGCCCTCTTACTATGTTGGCTCCTTCGGGTGGTGTACCAGCACCACCACCACCCGTTGGGCAGCAGATGCCACCAACCGCACCGGCGGACGATGCACACCAACTGAGCGTGTTGTATGAGTTCGAGAGGTAGATGCCTCTGAGGTTACATGGTGATAGAGATTCCCAGGTAGCAGAGGACTGATTGGAGGTGATTGCTAGAGTTATCCACCTAGTTGAGACCCTAGGAGAAAAGATGATGATCTTAGCTAATAGTGCATTCACAATGAGTGACCTAGAGGTCGATCTGCATAGTAATGAGGCTTTAGTATGTTTATTGTTTCCCTATATTGTACATTCAGGTACTGTGTCAGCTATATAACTACATCTTGGTCGGGAGATTCTACTGGCAGTACCGGTAGATGACAAATGTAGGCTTAGTGCCCTACATGTGTTTCGACATCAGATACCCCTCAGGTTTCAAGGTGAGCCCGACTCATAGGCATCTAAGGACTGGCATGAGGAGGTGGATGAGAGTTCACTAGAGATTTTACAGCTTCCTTAGGATGACATGTCGGTAACTGATTAATCATCGAGGCGTACCGATCTTTTCTGGTACTCGATGAATATGATACTATCAGTAATTTAGAGCTCAGACTACCAAGAGATGTGTGTTTTAGGGCATCCATGCCAGCACCTTTTCTCTAGATACTATAGAGAACATTTTGGGGTTGAATGTTATTTGGTTGAGAGGATACAGCCAGTGAATGTTATTAGTGGGAAAGTATGAAACTAGTGCCAGTCTCAGAGACTTGAGCATGTAAAATGTTTCAAGAAGAATAAGTGTTAAGGAAATATGAATATGCAGGGTAGTAGACTTTGAATCATAGCTAGGAGAGTAGCGTGTGGTGGTGTATATAATGGTATGATACAACCACCCACCTTTGTAGTCCCCTACAGGAACAGAGAGCTAGAGGTCAAAGGAAGAGAGTAGCTGCATGCGGTCAAGGAGTGTAACCCAAGGGCTCTAGGAATGATTCGAGGTACTATCTGTGTCTACTAATAGCTTATGTATCAATAGACATAAGTACCAATCATTCATCCCTTCCATGAATCTTGTCCCAGACCTAGAGTTTCCGGTTAAAGCGTTAACTTGATCCTCACGTCTGGAGAGATATTTGGGAGGAGACTCAATAATCACACTTACACCGACAGTGTGATCTGACCCTTGCGGAGAGAGTGTCAGATGGAACCTCTTGGTGGTAGCATCGAGGCCTTACGACATTAGGATGGTTATGGACTAGGCAACCACAGTTTATACATTGATTGACTATATTAAGAAAAAAGTGGGTGGTTTATCTACAATGCTGGGATGGGGTTTTCCTTAGTTAATGAAGAAGGAAACCCAGGTACACATGTAAAACTCATGCATAGAAGGGTGTCATCGATCATTCTTGAATCGTCCAGCCTTACCCTCATGGCAGCAGGAGCTCTGAGTTTTTAGTTCCAAACAGGAGTGACAATACAAGGGGACATCATTTCAAAAGTTGTTTCCAGTATTACCCCCAAATGGGAGAGGGACGTATTCTTTGGATTGATACTACTGATAGTTCATTCTAGACATATCCATATTTTCAACACCACTATCAACCTTGAAAATGAAGGTAAAACCCTTAGTGTTGTCTGAGAGATGCCAGCATAGCTTTTAGGAGAGGATGTAGAGGCTAACTAGTGCCCCCATCATGAGGATTCCAGAGGAATGAATAAGGTATGTAGTTTACTATGACACATCAGGAACCATACTCAGATGTATCCCGATGCAGGAGCGAGTAGTGATCGCTTATTGTTCTCAGCAGGTGAGACAACATGAGCAGAACTACACTACCCATGACCTCGAATTACCGGCAGTGGTCTTCGCCATGAAGATGTGGAAGTTCTATATGATGGGTGAACGTTTCACCGTCTACTCTGATCAGAAGAGTCTTAGGAATATATTCCCTTATAAGTACATGAACCTAAGACAATAGCGGTGGATTGAGTTCATCCAGGACTATGAATTTGAGATAGACTATACTCCTGGGAAGGGGAACATTGTTGTAGATTCTCTCAGTAGGAGATCTGGTATACAGTAGCTAGGAGTGGCGGATGAGTAGCTGGCTGCCTTAAAAATATCCTTTTTGGATAGGGATGGAGAATCCTATCTACAATCTCTCATATTCACTCCTCCACTTCTTCAGTGAGTCATGGAGTCGCAACATGGATATGCTGACACCGAGACACGACGTGCTCATGTAACCATAATACATGCACCTTATGGATATTCTGAAGGTGGGGATCATGTCATCATCTTCAGAGGACGTACCATGGTACCAGTGTCACTTCCAGTAAAATTTTTGAGGAAGTTACACACATCCCATCTAACGGTACATCTAGGAGTGGCGAAGATGTACCGGGACCTCTGACGACAGCACTGGTGGCCGGGAATGATGAAAGCAGTGGTAGAGTTTCTCTCACGATGCCTCACTTGTCAGTAAGTGAAGGCAGAACAACAAATACCAGTAGGCCTGTTTCAGCCATTGGAGGTCCTAGAGTAAAAGTAGGATCGGATATCCATGGACATTCTATCTGGACATCCACGTACATCTAGGAGATGGAGACCTCTGGAGTTTGAGGATGGAGACCACATCATTCTATGGGTCTCATCTCGACGCGGTCTACGGAGTTTTGTCCAAGGTAGGAAGTTATCACTGCGTTTCATCGGACCTTTCTAGGTCCTTAGTAGTGTTGGAGAGATGGCTTATAACTTTACTCTTCCACTTCAGTTACACCGGGTACACGATGTCTTCCACATATCCCTGCTGAAGAGGTATGTGCACGACCCATCCCACATCATCAACCACAGGGAATGTACATCAATTATGGGGAGACATTTTGAGAGGTTCCAATGGATATTGAGGATCATCAAGAGTGGGTCCTATGTGGATGGTCAATACCTCTGGTGCGCGTTCACTGGCAGCACAGGAACCTCCAGCATAGCACATGTGAGCATGAGGCTCAGATTTGTTCTCAGTACCCCCATTTGTTTTCCTAGTTTGAGTTTTAGATTAAAGGGATGTAAATCATTAAGGTGGGGAAAATATTGAGACCTAGAATTTCTGGGAAATAGTTTTTAAATATATGGGAATTTTTCGAGTCCATGAAATATGATGGCACACGATTCTGAGGCCCGGAGTGCCCAGAATGATCTGTCAATGTTTTGTTAAGCTTAAATTAGTGTGCATAAGGTGTTTTCCTGAATAAGTGGAATAACTCTTAAAACATTACTCGGATCAGAAATATGAGGGCACATATGCGCTCAGGAAGGCAGGTTTACCCTAGGCGTGACTTAAGTTTAGTTGTCATAGGTATCCTTTTAGAAATTTAGAAAATGGCATAACAGTAAATAAAATAATTAAATAAAGTTGTTTTATTTTTCAAATTCTTATAACTCACGAATGAAACACAGATAGAAAATCCAACACCAATACTGAGCTCGTGAGGGTATGATTTTTTAAGCAGATACTAAATTTGGCAGGTGCGGGAAAACAGAAAAAGTTATTTTTTGGCTATAAATAAAATAATTAAGTGTCAATTATTTTATTGTAAAATTTATAACATCTAAATGGAAACTTAGATAAAAAAATATGATAGTACCGTTGTGTTCCTAGGGGAATGTTTCACCTAGGCAGTGCATAACCTCGACCGTAGTGGGTCAAGGGTTTCTGATATAAATTTTCTAAACTTTTTTTCAGGTACGTTCATTAAATGTGCGTACGGAATTTCATAACATTTGAACTAGTTATCAGAATTGAAATCTGAGGGTACTGTTGAACCAACAACTCCAATATTCACCTATGGAGACCTTCACCTCGACCATAGTGGATCAAGGGTAAAAGATAGATTTCTGGATTTTCGTGAATATAGAAATAAAGTAAAATAATATTTTCTTTTATTTTTATCCTTGAAACCTCCCATGTGTATATTGTGGTGGTGGGGACCACCCGAGCCTAAAACCCTCAATTGAATTTCTAGAGGCGCGTACCAATTGAACCTCTTGAAATCCCCTTTAAGGGAAGATGACCATTGGTATTCTCCACTTTAATCGTGCCACCTCCCATTAATTAATTCTATCTATTAATTAAGCCAAGCCAATGATTAAATTGTTGAGACACAACTATTTGGATACTTTTCTTTTTGGGAGGATTTGGGTTGGAAAAGGAGAAAAGGAGTTCGTGGAGAACTACTCTCCAACAAGGAACACACCATCTCCAATGAATAATGAGGATGATGCTCGGGCCCAGGATCGACAACATGTGATGTGCACAACGTATGTCGACGTCTTCGAATTCTTTCTCGGGTCAACGAACAAGGAACTCGAGGTAGGTGGATTTGAGCTATTTTAAAATTGAGTTTTATCCTCCGTTATTCATCGTTAAAATTTCTGGATTATGAAATGCCAAATGTTATCGCCATGACGAGGAGGTCTCGGACCGCACAAACACGGCCCGACCCTCCCCCTCTGGTTGTTCTTATATATTGATGGCGGAGTGGACCACGGAAGAAGCCAACGCCGCAAGGACCACCAGGCCACTGGAGAGGCATGACGTCATCACACCGTGTAGAAAAACAAGACGTGGCCAGGTGGGCCATGGCAGTTCCATTGGGGCGTGGTGTCGTCGCACCGCACTGGAGAGGAACCGGGGCTAGGAGGGCCGCGGCGGATGGAAGAGGGGTCGAGCAATCGCTCCGTGCGGAGGAGTTGTAGTCCGCGGCCGGGTTTGGCCATGGCAGTGGTGGCGCGGCACCGTCGAGCCGCGTGGTGGGAAGAAGAACCATAGAACTGTCACACCACGGTGGAGGTGTAGTGGCGTGCAACCGGGTCGGCCACCGTGGAGCCGGTTTGGCTAGCCACTCAGCTAATCGGGAGGAGCAGGACACCGTCAGGTCCTGCGTGTGGTGTAGTGGCGCCACCTGGCATCAGTTGGAGCACCACACGAACAGCAGAGTCGTTCAAGAGCCAGGGGCACATGTTACCCCATGGTCACGGCATAGGCGGACACCCGCCAGGCCGTAGGGTCACCAGGTCATCTGGGTTGGTGGGCCGACCGGCCCACCAGTCCAGCCGGGCTGCCGGGCCAACCGGGCCACCGAGCCACCATCGGACCGGGCCTCCCACTCAAGTCAAGCCGCCCACTCGGTACTGGCCGCTTCCTCAGACAGGATTAGACACGCGGTCCGGGTCAGGCCAGGTCTGTCCAATTGGGTCGGACTGGACCTAGACCTGTTTGGCTAGTTTACACAATTTCACCCACATCTTGGGCTACGGGAGTCCGATCGACTAACCATTTGCGAAGACAGAAATCGTAGAGTGAGATGGTTCTATTGAAATACCCAAATTAAGGTTTAGACATAGTTGGTGTATAATAAGGATGGTTTGAACCTAAAAACCAACAGGGCCGGTAGAACGGAATGCCAATAACTCACAGACCGAGCATCCGATTGATGCACTGTCTATCGCGTAGGAAGCCTTAAAACATGGAGGTCATTTGGGATACTCCTTTATTGAGTTTAGTGGTGTTCTAGGTACAATAGATATCTCTAGATAAGTTTCTACGAAACTCGATCGCATCGGGTGTGAAGAATCATGTGCCGGAGAGTGAGGCGGAGGTTGGAGACAGATCATACGGAGGTTAGCGCTCAGTGATCATGTGTGGTTCAGCGCATAACGATCCTATGTGGGTTAGATCCTGTTTGGGTCAGCATTCAGTGATCCTGTGTGGATCAGTTCATACCGATCATGTGTGGGTCAGGCTCCGTATGATTTGAAGCAGTGCCTCTTGAACGAATATAATGATATAGCTTCACAACTAATCATCTGTACATATATACTTCACTAAAATCCTGGTTTAAGCTGAGCCAATGAATTTTTATTTTTTCTCCTGATTGAGATGGGTTACTAAATAACATGGGTTTATCTATGGGAATATACCTAATTAATGGTTATCGGTTCATCCCATAAATTGTGGATATCCATGTTGAATTTTGTGAGACCTAGAGGGTCTCAGTGTCCCTACTGAGTATCATTATACTCACCCCTTCGTAGGTTATGCCCATACCTGGTTGTGTTTTTTGCAAAAGATAGACAATGCTGATCGGGGAAGAGAGTACAGAACTGGATGGTACCCGAAGGTGGACCACTTGGAGAGATGTACACGGAGTGGACGAACGGAAATGGGGTGCTGTGGAGGCCATCTATACCCACCCATCAGGTGGGAATTCCATAGGATGATCCAGTGTCTTCTTTACATCTTTTCTTCAGTTGTACTATCCTTTCAGTTGTATTGTACAATATTGTTGGGCTTGTATTTCCGACCCCTTTACTTTCAGCACACTCTTTTGTATTCTGTTTTACTTAGTTTTTTACTTACAGTTGTGTACTATATTGTGTTTGTTTAGTGTTATAGTGGAAAAACCTTCCTAGTATATGAATTTTCGCATTTGGGGATAGTTTCCAGACCATGGCCTATGGAAGGCGGGTTTGGGGTAGTCACGATACGGGCCCCGAAGGATGGGTCGTGACACATGACTCATGATTATGATCTATGATACTAAGAGTATGGTTTTGAAATTTTGTAAATAACTTATCATACCATTATGCTTATGATATATTAATGTGACCATTGGTGTCTTCATTATTTTTAATTAATGATCATCATATCACACACATTATTATTATTTCTTTTTGTAATTTATGAAGAATGGATTTTTGAATAATATATCACATAAGGGTGTTATAAATAATGAATTTGGAGATGATGTATCTCAATAGTGAACTAGTGTATATTTATCTAGGTGTCAAAATGTAATATAATTATTTGGTTAAGATGTGCATCCTAATTTTTTTATTGAATAATAATTTAATATTATTTGATATATAATTATGAAAATAATAATTTACAATAAAAAACATATTAAAGTGAAATTAATAATTTTCTCTCATAAAATTTTACATTCATGAAAAATTAATTCAATGATAAATCCAATTTGATTAAATAACATTATTTACCAAATATATAAATTAGAAACAACCTTATGATATAGGTAATAGAATAAATTTTCAAATACTTATTATTCACACTAATGGAATAAAATTTTAACTTAATGAATAGATATTTCTATTATCCAAATCCCTTATGGATGTAATATATCTAGAATTAGGGGACATTTTAAAAGTGTGTTATGTTATAGAAATCTAAATACATAAAATGAAAATATAATTTACATCATAATTCATGGAAAGGGAATAATGTAATAGAATTTTATGAAATAACATCCAGAAGAACTATCATAAATCAATGAATGATAATTATGATTAAAAAAATATGTTAACTGTAATATAATTATAAGAAATATTCCCTGAAATTGAATTTAATATTTCATCAATTGAGATATATAAATTCTGAATAAATTAAATAGGTTATTTAATGTGCCCAATAAATTATGGTGTAGAAAATAAATCATGTCTCATGGATTTGAAATTAAGATAATATAACCCTTTTAATTTTAAGATTATTTAAAAAAGCACCTATTTTAAGATTGAATTATTTAAATAGAAAATAAATTAATATGAGAAAATCAAATTTCATGACATAACAATTCAAATAGGTATCATATACCCCACTTATAATAAATGTGGTTCAAAATATAAATCATGTCTCAAAAACCCATACCTTATTTCAGTTTCATTCTACACATGCCTAATTCATGAATTTTAAAATTTAGTTTATTATTTACCATATTAGGAACCTCATTCTTCATTATTTAATTTCATATGGAAGATTTATTATTATATTCAATTTATATATTATGTAGATTTCATTCCTATGTAAATTACATGAGGTTATTCACTCTATTTTTCTGTAACTCTTTTTGTATATTGACGATGGTATAAACAATAATAAAATAGTTTCATTGTTTAAAAAATAGTAATAGTTTTATAAAAATAATTTATATATATTGAATATATTTTTAAAACCATCCATGATGGGTGGTGATGAATAATTAAACTCATTATAAATAAAAAAGGTATTCCACACATAAGAAGAATTAATGTCTACTTTTCTAAAAGAAAATCATTGAAATAAATTATATGATAATTTGAATATTCATTATCCTATTTCTAAATGTGTGTATATATATATATAATCATGAATCATATCATTAAAATTATCCATGATATAATGTCATGAGAAACAAATGATTTCACTTCGTGGAGATAGAATTTCGAAAACATTCCCTAACGATACTTCTCTTCCTTAGTGGATGGAGGACTATAAATAATGGTGGTTTCATTAATATAATATATTATTTTTTAGTAATGATACTAATATAATTATATTTTTATTATAACTAACCATCATCAGTCATCTGGGTGGGTCACCCAAGGTGGTCCTTTAAATAATGTTGTATAATAAAGATAACGTAAACAAGTCATAAATTCAAGCAAAACAACATATAAAACCCGAGAAAAATGTGGACTACTGATATATAAAAATATCTATACAAACCAATAGAAAGATGATAAATCATGAATTTTGAATAAAGGGGACCAATGTAAAGACCCAGAAATTATGAATAATTGTATTCAAATTATTTCGGATTATTAAGAGTTTGTGATGATTGATTGCGCCTAATTTTGAGGCCAAGTGTTGCCGGAACAGAGATTCGAATACTTTTAAGGTATGTTCATTAAAATTTCTGGTGACATTTTCTATCTTTTAAACTGATAATCTGATAAAAAATCATAGTGCACCATTGAATCTGCATTACCAGGATTCGATTAAGAGAGGCATAACTTCGACCATAGTTGGTGGGGTGAAAATTTTAGTCTTGTGGAATTTATAAAAAATAATAAAATAACATAAAATAAATATTTTATTTGTCTACCAACGATTGGGCATCAGTGGCGGGACCGCTGAGTTGTTAATCCATTTAATGGCATGATCTGTTGTTTTTGTAACCACCCAATTGAGAGTAAAGAGGTTCATTAGTTAATGAACCTCATTAATATCTCATTGTATTAATCATCCTTTACCCTCTATTTAATGTCTTATCGGGCTTGAGGTTTTGACACGGATGTGAGGAACCTATGGCGATGTGCATCGGCATTTTACACTGACGAAGAATTGAAGCATGAGTAGCAACATTAGGGGGAATCGATCTAAGATCGACGAATACTAAAAGCTTCATCAAGCGTGGACTGTTCATCCACAACCGCGATGTCACATCCAATTCCAATATATGGGTTTTTCTAAATTCAAGTGAAAATGTTTTTTTTTCTTAGTTCTTGAAATGAATGGTAAATTGCAGATGTATTATTGTTTATCTATGATGAATTAATTGCTACCTGCTTGTTATGATGCGAATGCGGAGGGAATCAGCCACACCAACAAGTTCTGGACCCTATTCCAATTCAGTTTTGTCGCTTTCTTTTGTGGGTGATGTTTGAACATGATGAAAACATAAATTTGTGACCCACACAGTAAAATAAGCATCATGGGAGGCCCATAGGTGCGTTCAGAAGAGAAAATGGACCACCAGAGCTCACCCAGTGGTGTATAGAATTTCAGCCATTGTGGCACTGGCGGGTGACGGTGGTGGCTTTCCATGTTAGCAGAAGGCGGATCGTTTTCATGCACCGCGGTGAGGATTTTGTGGCTTTGAAGACACTGCGAAGGAGAAGGGGACTCACGCCCCATGGGTCCCATTGAAAAGGAGTTGGAGCCACATGGTGCGACCGACATAGAAAAACTAAACGGAACCTTGGACCACTAGGGAGGGGGAAAGTCCCCACATGGCCACCTAGCTGGGTACAACACCAGCTAGCAAGTCGGACCGCCAAGCAGGCCGTACTCAGTCGAGATGAGTCAGGGCAGTCCGTGGCCAATGGATCATGCCTGCCACGACCCAGTCCACTCAGGCGAGCCTAGCTAGTTCAGGTTGGGCCAGGTTGGATCAGGGTTAGACTCAGGCTGAGCCGGGGGGTCTGACCAGACCCCGACCCACTTCAACCCACATACACTTAAAATGACGTATCTCACAAACCCACTATCCATTTGACATACCTTATGAGGATCTATAATCCTTGTAATGAGACTATCCTTTAGATATAGACCATCATAGTTTTGGAGATATTTTGAGTATGGTTGGTTTGGATCGAACCTAAATCTGACTGGGACCTCGACATTAAAACTCTTATAACTTATTGAATGAGCGTCCTATTAACATGTCTTCTGTCACGTTGGAACCCTTATGACCTGTCATTTCTTTTAGTTACTTTTTTTGGAGTTCATGGCTATTGAAAAATTACCAATATCTATAGGAGTGGATACAATGGAACAGATGTGCACTAGGTGCGGGGAATCCTATGGATGGCTGTCAATTGAAGAGTGACCATGCGTGGATCAGCATCATAGATACCCTGTGTAGATAGAAATCATTACGACCCTATGTGTATCGGAATCATAGCAACCTTGTGTGGGTCTGCATCATAGCGACCCTGTGTGGATCCATATCATTGCGACCCTGTGTGGATCATCATCATAGTGACCTAGTGTGGATCATCATCATGCAGACTCTGTGTGGATAATCATTCTCGCAACCCTCTGTGAATCAGCAATGCACGAACTGACAAGGAGTAGCCTTAGAGAGTCCCATTTTGGATCGTCGACTATATGACCCAATGTGCAAATAAAATGGATAAACTAATTTTTTGGTTCAGTTGTAGGACATCCTAATTGAATTAAATGATATAGATTAAGACTAATCAACTTTATTCATGATCTTTGAGTTTTATACCTGGGTGGAGTTGATTATTTTATTTTTCCATTTTGATTGAGATCATGATTTTTTGTTTTCCATTGTGGAATTCTAAGAGAGCTTTGGGTGCCTCGAAGTCCCTACTGGTTATTGTTATACTCACCCATGCATGGGATTTTCTTGTACCTTGTTGTGTCTTGCACAGATGAAGCATAGTGTGGCTGAGACTTTAGGGAAACAGGTCCAGTAGTACACAGAGGTGACAGGTTGATGTAGAGATCTGTGAATACGATCTATACCTACCATTTTGGTAAGATTCTTGGTGGACGATCATAAGTTCTATTGTATGTTGTAGTTGTATCTTCTTAGTTGGGTTATATTCCAGGCCCTTTAAACATAGTACACACATTACTATTGTAATTTTACTACATCATTTGCATATAGTCATGTTCATGGACTGTGTGTTTTCAGAATGAAATGCAATGGCTTCCCACTTTAGGGATACACCTTTGTGGTGCTAGTCGCCAACCCCTGGCCTATGGATGGTGGGATTGGGGTAGTCACTACATGGGCCCTGGGGGACTATAATGACAATGTGGTATTGGTGGATTCTATTCTACCAAAGAAATAAAACTCTGATCATTTCAATATAGCAGTAATGTTAAGTGTTTTGAGTGTGGTTTTTAATTTTGGAGTCTAGTGATTGTGAAACGGCTGACGTATCAATACACGAGGACCTAGAAGTCTGATTTTTGACTCGGTGCATGAAAAAACTAATTGTGTTTTTAGGAATTGTTTTCAATTTGATCTCTTTTGTGTCAGCTCACCAGATATAACTTTTTGACCATGGATCACCTGTTTCTTTTTAAGATTACTTCATATATACACATATCCTGGATTCCTATGAGAGTTCACAATGATGTCCCAACGAGCAATGGGGATTCTTTGCAGGGCCCTCTAATGGTGATGACACCATCATGTGGTTCACCAGCAGCCCCACCACCCATTGGGAAGATGTTTCCACCAGCCCCACAAGAGGATGTTGCACGCCGACTTAGTCCGTTTCATGAGTTCCAAAGTTATAGGCCTCCTAGGTTTCTAGGCATGAAAGATTCATACCAAGCTGAGGACTGGCTGGAGGGTTTGGCATGGGTTTCTTGCCTAAATGGGACATGAGCCGATCAAATGGTATTCATTATTAAAATCATCTTCTACGGGACACCAGGGAGATGGTGGGGCCTATGTATTCAGCTACACGATGAGGCGAACCTCACCTGGATGGACATTGAGTACCTCTTTAGGGTGAAGTTTATTCCAACAACTCTACACTCTGTGTGTATTCAGGAGCTCATACACTTACAACAGGGAACCTGACAAAAGTCTACTACTTTGAAAGATTAACTAATCTATCTTGCAACTCATCCGACATGGTATGAGACCCTTTATTCAGGTCCTAATCCTTTGAGAAGTGTCTCTGTGGGGGAGATCATAACATCGATGATAACACTCAATATCCCAACAAAAGCTGGAGTGCTCAAGCGAGCGTTATTGGTGGAAAGCTTCTTAGCTGAGCAGGCACCTATGGTGAGATCCACTACCAAGCGATAGGCATCCAATTCATCTATAGAAGGTAGTAGGTAGATGATGGAGAGGTCCAAGTTGACAGAATGTCTGAAGGACAACCCTAGAAAGTAGGTTCAGAGGTGTCGAGCATATGAGGTAGAGAAAGAAAACAGAGCAGAATATTGTGATTCACACGTGGTGGGTATGACCACATGTCTCTTGACTTCCTGACCAACCATAATGTCAATCAGTAGATGGTCGAGGTACCGCGAAGGCATAAGAAGTTATTTGAGAAAGGAGGTCTGTAGGGTGGCAGACGTGGCAGAGGAGCAAGTCGTGATGCATGCAGTGGGTGGTGATTTAAGGTTCTACAGCCACAAACTCTAGGTGGTCCACCCCAACCTTAGGGTGTAGGAAAATATGTATGGGATCATATCCAAGAAGATATGTCCAATTAACACTATTCTCTAGAGATTATTTGAGGTATGATCTGTGTCATCTCCACCCTAGCTGCAGTTCATAAAAACATAGGTTCTAGTCACATTATAATTTATAGGACTCTCGTTTGGGGATCTAATTTCCCATCATATCCATTGGCTCTATTCTAACCATTAGAGACTCTTATGAGGGAGGGTTTTATGATTACACATTAGTGTCGGAAGTGTGAGATTACACTAGGTAGCAGGAGCATTGGATGGGATCTTCTAGAAGCAGCGTTGATGACTTTCGATGTCATCATGGGTATGGAATGGTTATCTATATTCCATGCTCAAATTGACTAATTTAGATTAAAATTAAAGTGTTTCCTTGTATATGGGAATATTTTTTTGTTCACTGACAATAAGGGATCCTTTTCAGCACAAGATGGACTTTTTCAGAGGAGGGTACATCCGATCACTCAATAGTTGGCTAGCCTTACCCTGGAGATGGTGACATGAGAAGTCCGAGTTATCCTGTAGTGTTGGAACAATATGATAATTTCTATCATGATGATTTTATAGGACTAATCCATGCAAGAATGTAGACTTTGACATGGACTTTTATACCAAGAAGACACCTATATCTACACCAGCATATTGGATAGCTACTATAGTGCTTCGTGAGTTTCAGGTACAGTTGGTGGACTTACAGAGGAAGTGGTTTATAAAGCCTAGTGTTTCTCCATGGGAATCCCCAATTTTTTTCAAACAAGGAATATGTGAGTGTGAGGATTTTTTTGGACTATCAGCACCAGAAATAGGTGACAATGAAGAATATGTATCCACCCCTAAGTATTGATGATCTCATTGACGAGAAGAAAGGAGATCAAAGGATTTCAAATATAGACCTCAGATCAGGATACCATTAGCTCAGGGTATGAGATGAGGATCTAATGAAGACAACCATTAGATGTCTTTATGGACATTATTTGTTCATGTTAATTCTCTTTGGCTTGACCAATTCCCCGATAGTGTTTATTGGGATTATGAACAAGATATTCCATCCATTCCTCGATCACTTCGTGGTAGTCTTCATTGATGAAATCTTGATATACTTGATGTAAGGGGAGAAGCACACCACACACCTACAGATATATCTAGATACATTTTGAGAGGAAATGCTTTAGGAAGATCTCTCAAAGTGACAATTCAGAATACAATAAGTCTATTTCCTTGGGCATGTTATCTCAGAAGCTGGAGTTGTAGTGGATTATGTGAAGACAGAGGCAGTGCTATCTTGGGAGCCACCTAGGATTGTGACTAAGTTGTGGAGTTTATAGGGATTGGATATGAACTATAGAATATTTGTACCCAAAATTTCCAAAGATGTGACACCCTAATGAGACTTGATGAAGAAGGTTAAATCTTTCTTGTGGACCAAGAAGTTCTAGTTGAGTTTCCAGGAGCTGAGGCATAGACTAATGATTGAGACCATATTAAAGCTTCTAGAAGAGGGTGTTGGGTTTGTACTATATAGAAACACATGAGGGAATACACTAGGTTGTTTCCTAATGAAAGAGTTAGTGGTGATCACTTACAGGTTATGATAGTTGAGACAACATGAACAGAAATATGATACCCTTGACCGTGAGTTAACTATTGTTGTCTTTTCACTGGAGATACAGAGACACTACTTAATCGGCCAATGTATTACATTGTACACTGATCATAAGAGTCACAGTTATATCATCTCATAGAAGGACCTGAACCTGACACATTGATGATAGCTAGAGTTCCTCCTGGACTATTCCTTTGAGATAGTCTACACTCCTGGGAAGGGGAACATAGTAGAAGACACCCTCTATATGATGTATGGTATACATTTTTTATTTGAGGTGACATAGCAGCTATTTGTGTTGCAGTTATCCTTAATGGATAGTGATGTACCAGCATACCTCTAGTCTATGATAATTACTCCCCACCTCCATTAGCAGGTTAGGGAGGCACAACTTGGGGATGTAAACTATGAGGCCCTTCGTGGTCAGATTTCCTCAGTATAGGATCCAGAGAGATTTTATGAATGTGGGAAGGAGGCCATCCTCTTAGGAGGACACACGTTGGTTCCAGTGATGCTACGAGAGTAGGTGTTGAATATTTCTTAACATACCCTTTGGTGGTACATCTTGGTGTAGAAAAGATGTACCAGGACCTCCAGCATTAGTACTGGTGGCCAAGGATAAAGAAGGTGGTTTCCAAGTTAATATCAGGATGCCACACTTGTTTGCAAGTGAATTCCATGCATCTAGTACCAGGAGACTCAGCTCATCCACTTGAGTTACCTGAGTGGATGTTTGATGGTATATCCATGGACTTCGTGATAGGGCGACCCTGTACGTCTAGGGGGAACAATTCAATCTCGGTGATTGTTGACCGACTCACAATGTCGGCCCACTTCTTACCCATCTGAGAGAAGGGATTAGTATAGTTCTTGGGATGTCTGTACATACATGAGATTGTACATATTCATGGGGTTCCATCGGCAATCATCACAGATCGTGATGCTCGTTCTACATCCCACATAAGGAATTACCGAAGGAGTTTGAGGCACAGTTACATTTGAGAACCGCCTTCCATCCTCATATAGATGGTATGATAGAATGGACCATAACGACACTTGAGGACATGTTTCATGTTTATTTCCTTGTTAGTGGTCGTAGTTGGGAAGACCTCCTGCCACTTATGATGTTTTCATACAACAACTACAATCACTACACCATCGGCATGGAACCGTTTGAGGCCCAGTATGAGTGACCAAGAATGTTACCACTATTCAGGGAAAACCTAGGGGAGTCATCACTTATGTGTCTAGAGTTTTTACAGGCTTCCATGAAGATGGTGCAGATCATCCCGAATAGGATAAAGACTACATAGAGACTGTAGCGGTCTTATGCTCATAGGAGATGGAGACCCTTGGAGTTTGAGGAGGGAGACCATGTCTTCCTACATGTATCATCCGAAAAGGGATTCCGAAGGTTTGTCTAGGGTGGCATGCTATCTATGAGATTCATCATACCTTTCCAGATCCTCAACATTGTAGGCGAGGTGGATTATACTGTAGCTCTTCCCCCACAGATGCACTGAGTGCATAATGTTTTCCATGTGTCTGACTGACTAGGTATGTGCATGATCCATTGCACGTTATCGATTGGGGAGAGCTGGGCATTGACGATGGGGTGACATTTGTGGAGTTTTCATTAGAGACAAAGGATCAATAGAAGTGGATACTTTTTGGGTGGTTGATTCTTCTAGTGATAATTCAATGGCACCATGGGAATCTCCAAGGAATAACAAGGGAGTGGGAGGCTTAGAAACATGGTCAATACCCCCATTTGTTCCATTAGTTTTTTATAGCTTTAAAATATGAAAATACATAAGGTGGGGAGAATGTAATGACTCGGAAATTCAATATAAATTATTTTTAAAATATTTAGGATTATTAAGAGTCTGTATAAATCAATGACGTCAAATTCTGAGGCCTAGTGTGTCCGGAATGGAATTTTGAAATTTTTTTAAGGTACATTTTGTAAACAGTTGGTGGACATTTTCTATCTTTTAATCTTGTTCACATATTAAAAATCCAATGGCACCATTTAATCAACAGCGCCGTGATTCTCTTAAGGGAGGTTTAACTTCAACCTTAGTAGGTTGGTTGAAAAATACTTTTTTTGCTGACTTTTTAAAGAATAATAAAATAACATAAAATTTTTATTTTTCTTTTCTACCAATTGTTGAGAAATTGTTGTGGGATGACTGAGTTTTCAATCCATTAAATGGATTGAATCTTTTTTTTGTAACCAAACCATTGTGAGTTAAGAGGTTCATTCATTAATGAACCTCATTCATCTCTCATTGCATTAAACATCCTTTCCCAACTACTTAATGTAGTCTTAGGATTGGGTTATTGACATAGATGTGAGGAACCTATGATGAAGTTCCACTGAGTCTTCCACCAACGAAGAACGAGATCATGGATGAAAACATTGTAGGAATCGATCTAGGATTGACGAATTCCAGTACCATCATCAAACAAGGATTCTTCTTCCACAACCCTGACATCACCTCTAATTCCAAGGTAGGGGTTTTCTATACATTCAAGGGAACTTGTTTTTTTTACTTGTTGTTGAAAATAATGATGAATTGTGGAAGTATTATAGTTAATCTATAATGAATTTATAGAAACCTTCTTGTTATGATGCTAACGCGGGGGGATTTTGGAAAATGAACAAGGCCCAGACCCTCGGTCACTTTGGTTTAGTCGCGTTATTTTTGGGAAATGTTTGAACATGATGAAAACTTGAATCCAGTAGCCACATAGAAATAACATCATCTAAAGAGGCCCACATGCTCATTTAGAAGCAAAAACAGACCACCCGAACTCACCTGTTGACCCGTAGAAGATCTGCTAGCGACCAGCGTTGGCCGGTGACTATGACGGTTGACATCGGCTGACCACGGTGGCAGTAGGGGGCATCTGGCCCCCATATGGAAGCATTGGTGGATGTTGGCATGCCTTCACAATCATTGATGAGGTGTTCATGGCTTTGATGTCATGACAGAGGAGAAGGGGACCTGCGCCTCGCAAGTCCTGTAGAAAAATAGGTGACAACACGTGGTGCCACTATGGTAGAAAAAATAAACTCACCATTGTTCCATTTAGGAGGGGGAATGTCCCTCTGCGGCCGCCCAGCTAGGTGTCGTGCCAATAAGCGGGGCGGACCACTCGGTGGGATGCTCCCAGCCGAGATGGGCCGGGCATGTCCGCGGTCCAGCGAGCCGGGCCCACTACATCCCATCTAGTTAATGCCAGGCCGGGTCAGACCCTAACTGGGTCGGGTCATCCCATACTTGGTTGGTTCGGCCTAGGAGGGGGGGGGGGGTTGGGTCAGACCGGACCCGGTCCCTATTCGGCACAGATTCACATAATAGGTCGTATCTCAAAAATTAGATGACTATTTCATAAATATACTTCGATAATTGAATCATTGGAAAAATGTGACACATTTTTGATACTGAAACTATGTTTTGGAGAATGATGGAGTATAATCGGGTGGGATAGAGCCCAAGTCCAATCGGGCCCTCAAAAAAAATTCTTATAACTCACAGACCGGGTGTCCCCTTGACACGCCGTCTGTCGCGTTGGAACCCTTATGAAATTGTGGTACTCTAGGATAATTCTTGTAGGACATCGTGGTTGTTAAGAAATGACAGATATATTGAGGGGTAGATAAAACAGAACTCAAGCACACCGGGTGCGGTGAATCCTATGGCTGGCTATTAAATGAAGAGTGACCCTGTGTGGATCGACATCATAGTGACCCTGTGTGGAGAGACACCAAAAAGAACCAATGTGGATCGTCAATATAGAGATATTTTGTGGATCAACATCAGAGTGACCCTTTGTGGTTCATCGTCATAGATAATTTGTGTGGATCAACATCGTAGCAACCCTATGTGGATCAACATTCTAGTGACCATATATTGATCAACAATGCGAGACCCAAAGAGGAGTAGCCCTAGAGCGGCCCATCATAGAACAACGACATACGACCCTGTGAGGATCGAAAATGGAACAACATCTTCTTGGTTTAGACGTGGAACATCCTATGAAATAAAATGATGTATCTAAAGATTAATCACTATTATTATTCTTCTCTGAGTAGTATACCTGGTTTTAGACGTGTCTTTTATTTGTGTCGTTTGATTGAGATCATGATTTTTGGACTTCCATTGTTGAATTATGTGAGACCTTCGGGGGTCTTGGGGTCCCTAATGGGTATTTTTATATTCACATGTACATGGGCTTCTCCTGGATCTTGGTTTGTATTATGTAGAAGACAAATAGCTGGGCTGAGACTTTAGGGAACCAGGACCTGGTGGTACATGTAGGTGACTAGTTGACATGGAGAGCTATAGATAAGAGTTGTACCTACCCTTCAGGTGCGATCTTTAGTGGACGATCACATAGGTTGTTTTCTATTGTAGTTTCAGATTTTCAGTGAGTCATGTAATACGAACCCATTGTTTTAGTACACACATTACTAATGTAGTCACATAATGTGGTTTTCGTCTTGTCATGTTCTTGGTCTTTGTATTTTTATTATAAAAGCCAATGCCTTCCCATTTTAGGGATACAACATTCCGGTGCTAGTCACTAACCCCAAGCCTATGGAAGCTGGGATTTATGTAGTCATGACATGGGCTCTGGGGGACAGGTCGTGACAACCAATAAGACTCTATGTGACCAAAAATCACCTCTAAACCATCCCACTATGAAGGAAACATATGAGAAGAAGACATGTCATGATATAAAAATCCCTTCCATTTCAAAAGACCTATAAAACATGGTCTAAAATAGGACAACGTAAAAAATTTATGGTTTGATCCTAGATCCTTTTTGGATACCACCAATGAATCAATAAAATTTATTATAATGGGAATATTTATGTTTTTTCTTTATAACTAAACCATTTTATACATCATTTTCATAAATAAATCAATTTAGAATCACTTCCATTGGTTTTCATAAATGCATACAATATCAAGTAATTTCATGAATATATCAAGAAAAAAAATACAAAATGTAAAATAAACATGTGAGAATGTTTTCTTGATTAAAAACACAATGAGATAAAGCATGTTTAAATGAAAAAAAACACCAATTGGTCCCTGACCTATGTGAATACGTACTAGAAATAACAGAAGCTAAAACTTGGACTATGTTGGTTATAATAGATATATAACAAAACCATATTATGAAGATATCATATAAGAAACCCCTATTGGTTCCACATAATCTAGGGTCACATATGTCTATTTTTTGATGCACACATGGTTCCCAATTTTACAGGTTTGTAAAAAAACATTCCTTAAACAATGATCACATTTTATTTAATCCATTTTTTAAAAAATAAAATTAATTTCATCAATAAAATATATAAAATAATTAATTCACAACACATTCACTTTTCCACCTACCTCATGAACTATGAAATGTTACTACCTTCAATAAAAGGGATCAAAAAACCAAAACCAACCATTGAATGTCATTATCTTACAATAAAATAAACCAGATTGATAAAAAATAATTCAATCAATTATATGTAACAAAAATGAATACAATTACACCACCATGACCAAGGTCAAAGAAGAGTAAGAGATAACTTATCCAATTATATGACCACAACAACCACAACAACCACAACAATCAATTATTGAATGAATAAATTGGATAGAGAGGAAATAGCCAACATCACATGGGAGAGATCATGGGTCTCAATAGTAATGGTTGTGGCCAAAATTAATTCAATTAAAAAGTGATGTTCTTTTAAAACTATTGGATATGAAGAATTCACATTTTGAATCTCTATTATGAAATTTAATTCCAAGGATTAAAAGATGCTATAAACATTGCATCTTGTAATAAAATTTCTAATTGTTACCCATTCATGAAATAAAGATTATTCATATTTCTTATATTCCTATCACTCATAGAACTACATAATGAAATATTCTAAACAAGATTTTTATATCTTTTAAACTGTATACAATGTGAAAATGTATTTTAGATAGAAAACATTATAGCTTAATAAAGAAATTATCCAAATCAAAATAGAAGGCTATCTATTACTGAGAATATTGAAATAATCACAAAAAAATAGGGAAACTAAGAAAAAATAAAATTAAAACAGAGAGTATGATAATACGGTTTTATAATCCCCTTACCAGAAATGCATTACCCCTATGAAAATTCCTCCATATACTAGACACACAAAAAGTGAATTCCACTACTTCTTGAACAAAAATTCTCATTCCCATTTCACTTGTCTATCATTTCCTCACTGATACAATAAATAGACCAATGAAATTTTCTAATCACATATTAACTTCTAACGATGATTCTTAATATATAATTTTATATCATCCATAGTGATGTTGGGATAATAATCAATATCCTCCCACTTAATGACATGGGAATGAATTTTCCAATAAAAATTCAGTTGGAAAAAATGAAACACGTCCAGGTATGAATTCAAAAGTGATAATTGGTCCCCTAGATAGGGCACCTTTTGTAGCTAACAAATGATCTCATATGGTCCTAGATCCCTAGATGAAAATTTAACATACTAACCAAATAAACGATGTGAAAATAACTTCATAACTCTATGAAAAAAATGATAACTATTGTAAAACTAAAGGGGTAGGAAAAATGTTATTTATTACATTTTTAAAGAAACTAATCCATTTTCAATGTCCTCCATAGAAACTAAACCCTATCGATAATATCTAGAAAAATACTCAGCCTAAATAGGGATTGATTTCATTAATTTGGACATTAAATGGGATATCTACATGGCCTCCCATTAAAATCCATGAAGGGAATGATTTTGATTGAGTCATGATAAATATTGTTATAGGAAATGTAAACCGAAATAAAATTATTTTCACATGAACCATTAAAATAAGAAACACAGGCCTGGAGAAAATCCTCAAGAACATGAATAACACTATCAAATTGACTATATATATATGGAAGATATGATGTGATCAATTTTAAATGGGATCCCATAAACACGTAAAAATATTTATAAATCCTATATATGATCCTCAATACCATGTATGAAACAATAGATGGAAAAACTCAATATGTTGTTAAAATTTATTTGATATATACGTGGCATGTATATTCAACCTTCATCATATCCTTGACTGATTCAAAATTAAGAAATTTCCTGAGTAGATCGATGATCAACCAAATAACATCCTTCCAACGACAAGTACATGTTAAACAAATGATGAAACAAATGGAAATGTCATCACATTTAAATCCTAGAATGGTTATGTTCTCTGACAAACTGGATTTCCATTGGTGTTCCAACTAAATTCTCTGAAAAGTTATTGACTATGATAGAAAATCATCAAATTGGCCACATAATCCCCAAAACTAGTATTTTAATCTCAAATCATGATACATACTACTAGTTTCATGGTTTATAAACCATAAAGAACAATTTTAACTTTTAATCAACTACTTCCACATGGAAATCATAACAAACAGCATACAATGGAAGCATAAAGCACCACTAGGAGGTTGATTCCACTCACTATATTTATCCCCATCATAAAGGATTTTACTAAATCTTGTTCAGTTGGGATTAGAAATCTAGAAGAGACAAAGAGTCTAATTAAATATCAAATTAGTGTTCAATGTTTTCAGAAATACCAACCCCACCACCATTTTCTGTCATTCCCATGTTCATCTCAGAAATCAACATCATCAATGACCACCCTTCCACACAGTCCTTCAATGCATGTGTTGCCAATTTTCTACTCTACCTAGCAGAAACCACATTACCTTTCCAAGATTATAAGTAAAGAACGTATTGAGATACACCACCTATTTTCTCTATTTCATTATAATATCCCCTCTGACAAAAAATATACCTCATTCTTTTCTGATTGAAATATTCTTTAAACAATTTTCCAAAGAGGTTTTAATGTCCCATTTTTAGTGAATTCATAATATTTCAAACTCAATATCAGGGGTAAGACATTTAATCTAATATGGGAATAAGTATGAAGACCTAAAGGATCACACTTGTCTCCCATGTATCATAAAACACCCCAAACCCATACTAGCAGGATTTTTGAAAACATCATAAGTTGAACCAATACATAGAATAATAATAAAAAATGTTATAGTCAATATAAACGTAAATTATTTATATTATCTCTACAATTTTCAATTATATCCAAACATTACACCATAACATGTTAAGACATTCATCAATGATGTGATATAAGATAAATAATAAAATATAGATTATAGTAACTCCCAAAACCTAAAATCATCAGGATCCCAAACACATTTTTGGGATGCTCCCAAGACATAATTGACCGTATCATTTCTAGATAAAAAGAAATTTCCTTCTCAGATATAAAATTACCCTTGGACATTAATTCTTTAATAAAAAACACATACATAAAAATCATAACATATAGATGATTCTCCCACGTAGTTATCAAAATAATATCCAAATGGTCAATATTATTCTCCTCTGACATTGAGTAAACTAAAATATCATCCAATGTTTTAAAAAATTTTATTAGAACAAATATAATATCTTATTCATCCAAATAATAAACACAAAATGATATTATTTAGCCCAAATGAATAAACCATAAACAAAAAAATCCCTTACAACCTCTTAAATGATATCTTAGTTATATCGTATTCTTGCATTCTCAAATAGTGGTATCCTGGCCACATGCCAATTTTTGAAAAAAAAACCAACTCCTCTAATATGGTTCAATAGATCATATATTCAGGGATATGAATAATTCCTCTTGAAGGTCACATAATTTAACTGTATATAGTCAATAAAAAAGCATTAGGATCCAAACACCCTTCTTTTCAAAGAGGGAATGTGAAGCCCAAAGTGACATGTGTGGATGAAAAAAAATCCCTTAGCCTTGAGATCCCAATGGTTGGTCTTGATATATACCAACAAAGAAGGTGTCTTGTAGTATTATAGAAATGATATAAACATCAATTCTATGAGAGGGTTAATAGTAAACTCAACATCTCTATGGGGTGATACATTAAAAAAATCATGTAGAATGATCTCGAGGTATGCACACACTACCATATGAATCAGTCGACCCAAAAAGGGTAAAAGTAATTAAGAAATAATATTTGACACTTTTCATGATATTTACCAAATATAAATGAAAAATAGGTCCTTCCCTACCTGGCCAAAAGTCAGACTCACCTAGACAAACAAGACTAACTAATTAGAAGATAAAAAATGACCTCGACAATGATAAAATTATATCATGGAATAATGAATGGTAATATAATCCATGAAAATTATTTGTTTTAAAATGTCAATATTTAAAAAAAAATTCTCATATCACATCATAGTCTGCTACAACCACCATACATAAGAGAGATATGAATCCTTATTCAGACCTCTTTTCCAACATTGATATAAGATCCAACTAGAATGGCATAACATCCAAAAAATAAGCCAAATATGACAAATATATCCAATGATATAAAAGAATGATTAGTGCATATATCAGTTAATTCTAGAACGATATAAGATAATGTAGTCATCGTACCTCAAACTATATCAGTTACTCTTTCATATTATTCTTGTGCATACTAAATAATAAATTGACACCCAATACCAACTCTTGTTTGATCATTCATAGCCAAATGAAAAACACCATTAGAATGAGAGTATGACTCAAAACACTTTCAAGAATCATTATGAACTAGAAAAACCTTTGTGAATATGGATAAAATCTTACTACATATTAGAATCATGTCATAAAAATGTTTCAATTGGATAGATTTTCAACAATGATGACTAGAATTTGGAGGATCTATACAAATATTCCTAGTATGAACAGGGAACCCACATTAAAAGAAAACAAAATGTTTTTGTCATGATGAGTACCCTAAAACTAGTCTTGAAGAAATTATTCTTCTTTAATGCTTCTTTTTCTATCTAGAAGATAAACCTTGGATAATAAAATCACTAACTAAAGATCCAACAAAACATATTTTTCCAGATATTTCATCCTCATCCAAAGCATTTTTTTCAATTAAATCCATAAATATTAGAAACCACATGATATTCAAAATTGATCAGATTTCACACATCTATTCCAATTCAACCCTCTTAGATTTTAAGTACGTAATAGTAACAAAATCATGTAATAGATTAACTAATTCAGAAAAAATAGATTGAATAATCCTTAACTATATGATCCACTTGATCCATCGTTCCACACTCTTGGGTTCTCCCCTCATGTAATGTCTCAGCACAGAATTTATGGTTGAAAATTTTTCTTCAACGATGTCCAGGTATGATCCTCATAGAACATAGTTAGAACAATAGAGTATTGACATCTTTTTACAGATTCATTAAGTATATATTTGTAAAAAAACAACATATATACCACTAAATTCTTCATGAAGTGAAATATACTCTTAATTCTCTAAATACATTCTTTAGATTAATGTAGTTCATTTTCACCACTAAATGAAATTGTATTCTTATATATATACATTCTGAATTGTGATAAAATGCTCATTCCATGTTTCGAACACCTGCTTGACCCAGAGTCTGAATGGTGAAATATAATTGTTCTACAAAACTAGGTTCCATCAATGGATATTATTTTATAAACAATCATTAAATATCTTTTCGTATATTTAGATGAGATAATATTGAAGGAATTTTATAACAAACCCATGAAGAAAACTAATTAGTCATGATTAGATTATCAATTCATAGGACCAAATCCAAGTATTGATATCAATGTTTTAAAATGATAAAAATTTAAAATATTTAATATCTATTAAAACCAGGATGACACATTCTGAAAATAATTTCCCTTTGATATAAAATTTACATTTAGGTCACTCAAATAACCTGAAACAGTCGGTCTCATACATTGTAAAAAACATTTATCCATCTATGGAAACTATAGTGTAGACATTGAAGTCAGCTTTCCATGACCCTTTCCAAAAATACTATATGATTATATATATCACTATATATTTTCTACCAATGTGGAAAGAAAACTAGGCTAGTGTTAAAATAATTCATATTAATCATCCATCTAATACAATTTTGTAATGTACCAACTCTTGTCGATGAGAAATGTGACCTTTGGTGACTTGTTACATGGTGAGGTATTATGAAGATAATAGAAACTATTATTGAGTACAACAAAAATAATACATAATATAATAGTACGTTGTTGATGAAATAGATATAATAATTTCTATACATCCCAAATTAAATAGGACATACGAGAAAAGTATGAATATGGATGATCATCAAGCCTCCTTGTGACAAACTGTCACCAACATACCATCCCAATATAAAGGGATTGAATTTTTAGATAAACTAGAATAATACATGATTCCCTTTCCTTCTCTAAGTCCAGAAAAAGAATATCAAGTACTATATGATGGAAAATGTAAGGTGTTTGAATAAATCCATAGAATATAACACCAATGAATTGATATAAGATCTATCATAAATAATGTATATGTTATAACTGTAAAAAACTTGTTTATAATATATTTTCCTACAAATAAAAATTTAAAAAAAATTCCATTGGTTCCCATAAAAACATACCATATTAACCAAATTTTGGAATATATTATATACAAAATAAAAATAGGTAAACTATTCATGTGAGAAAATATCATGGATATAAACCTTGAGAAAATAAGCAAGTTATAAAAAAACACTCTATTGGAACCATTTTATTTTTATTTATGTACTAGAATTAAAAATAAAATAAACCAAAACATTTATGGTTCTATTTTATATAGATTCCTACTATAGTGTGATAGTATCCCAAAAGTAACCTCTAGAGTGCCACAGACACTACATTTACCTATTTATATCTCATGGAACACCAAAGGATCCCAATACTCAAGTTTTGTTTAAAAATATTTCCCAAACAATGATCACATTTAATTTTGACCCATTTTCAAAAAATTAAATCCATTTAAATAACTACATATAGAGAATCCTGAATTAGAAACACCTTCTTAGATACACCTACCTCAAAAAATATGGAAATATATCTACCATTAATAATAGTGTTAAAAACATTGGATTGGTCATCAAAAGGAATTTCCTGAATAGGAAATGAAATGTATCGATAGAAAACATCAATAAACTATGAATTTGATACATAAACATTGCTAAAACCAATGTCATGACAAAATTAATTGAGAAAGAAGAGACTACATACTGAGAGAGATGCACCAAAAAAATGTGATTATATGTCATCGAATGAATGACCGAAAACATGAAAAAGTTCCCAAAAACACCTAGAATACCAACTAGGCTTAAGAAGGGAAGTTGGTGGCCAAATTAAAATGAAATAAATTATGAAGTTAGTGGAAAACCACTAGATCCATGGAATTCATGCCTTGAAACTTTTTTACTATGTAACATTTCATAGATTAATAAGAAATTGAAAAACACATTGATATTGGTTAATGATCCTAATTGTAAATATTTCATGAAGTGAACCACATTCACAACATGTAACACTACCACACCATTAACTAGTTCATGATATATTATTTTAAATTGTTTTACATCATGTAAAAAATTCATGTTGTGAAAACACTTATTAGACAACAAATAGCCCATTTTATCGTAGAAATTATACAAAAAAAATATAAGGCTCTCCATTACTATGTATCCCATAATGAATACTAAAAATAAAACCCAGAAAAAAAATCAAGGCATATATGCAGGATGGTGATAGGGTGTTATAGTTAATGGTATAATATATTTAATGCAGGGGATGTATAGAAAAAATTATAAAATAGGTAATACTTATTCTTGAAACATGATATTATATTAAATATCCCCTTGGAATTGAAGACACTAAAGAATAATTAAAGAGACAACATGGGTATTAATGTAAAAGGTAATTATATAATAGGTATCTTTGGAAATTGTTTAATGGAAATCATATAAAAATTATAAAATTTCAGGGTGGAACTCATCCGCATTCATAAGTGTATAAAAGGGAACTTGTAGAAATACCCTTTATAATTCATTGACATCGTTACAATATTACTTGTTCAATGACAAAAAAATATATAATAAATGATTTTGAATTATATTGGGTCTATAAATATACAAAAAATAATTTATTCAAATTAAAAAAATTCAATTATTTAGCATAGATTTTATATATCATTATATTTTTATTTTTAATTTTGTTAAAATTTAAAATATTAAATTTATATATTTTGAAAAACATATGGTAGTAATTTTAAAAAATATATTATTCTTATCCAATTTTTAATTTTCATTTAGTATAAGTAAATTTACAAATATGAGAAAACATACTTTATATTAAAATATAAAATATATAAAAAATTATTTTGGTAGAAAATGTGACTTTGAACCATTATGTCTTATTAATATTAATTATAATTTATTTGTAATTAAATGTGTTCTAATACTAACATATATAGTTTTAAAAATCATATTAATTTCATGAATTAAAATTTTTTATTTAATTTATAAGATAATATTTTCGTGATAACAATAAATTATTTAATTTTAAAAAATTGTTTTCAATATTATGTATTAAATTACATTAATCATAAAAATATTACATTTAAGATATAAAATTAATTTATTTTTATTAAAAAATATTTTCTTATTTAAATCAATTTGGAAATAAATATTTTATTTTTTATATATAAAATTTAAAATCCTAATTTTTAATATAAGCACATAAAAACAAGTTTCATTTTGAAACCTTATAAGAAATTCAAATATGCTACACATGCATTTATAAATTACACATATAATTCATATATTATTTATATTTGTTAGTAAACAATTTATAAGGGAATCTTAAAAAATAAAGTCATTCAATTATTTTGAAAGTGATTATTTTTAACATAATAATAATTTTTTTATTCACCTAAAAATTATATTTTATTTTTAATGAAAAAATGTCCATTAATTGTACAAAACTATTAATATAGTAAATCCAAAAATTATGATAATTTATTCAAAGAAAAATTATAGAATTTATAAATTATATTTTAAAAAATCTTAATATATAATAAAAAATAGTTTTTATTGAAAAATTAAGTTTTAATTTTTAAATATTTATATTATTATTATTTCATACAATTTTATAACTAAATTGGGTTTAAAAAATTATTAATATTAAATATAATTTACCCACATTAATCATATGTTTCAATAAATACAAAATAAATTCAAATAAAATGAATTTTTTTAAGAAAAATATTTTTCCAAATTATAAATGATCATATTATTCATTTAATATAAGCTAATATACATTTATTAAGTAAATATTTCCTGAGGTGATTAATCCTTTTAATTTGTGAATATAAATTGTCTTGGTTATTATGATTATACATAAATATTTATATTTCATATAATTATATCATTATCTTGTTTAAGTATGGTTTTGTGGGTGGAGAAAGCTATCAAACAAATTAAATTAATTTTATAAAAATGTATCTTAAAATCTTAGGTAATTATATTATCACCCTATTAATAATTTTTGTCCTTAAAATATAATTTATTACTCATTTAATAAGTTAGATTAGGGTATTCTTAACATATTCATCATTCTTTGTATAAACTCTAATATGATGATGCACTTAAACTCTTAGGCTATACCACATTCTTATTATTCAAACAAAATTATTTATTCATTAAATAATATACCCTTGTATTTATATACCCAATCCATATATCCTTAGTAATATATTTTCCCAAAACCATTTCAATATCAGTGGAATTATACTATAATAAAACCATATATTCTTTTATAAGCTTATACTATTTTTTACCCTCAAACTATATAAATTCATACTTCGTTAAATATATACAAAAATCCAACAATTTAATTTACATCACTAAAAATATTATGATTTAAAAATCTGTCCCATGATCAACAATATTTTTTATCTAAATTTTTTATAATCAATCAACCGTTTATTGTATCAACCATAAGTTTTTATTAAATACAATAGTTATCCTGACATCAATAAGGTAATTTTCAACAGTTCTCTATAAAAGTATGACCTTGATATTAAATCACTATTCATGGTATAAATACAATTTAATATATTGTTTCAAAACAATAAAGTAAACTTACTCAGTTAATATCCATAGAAGATTCATATATACCCCAATAACATTAATTACTCAAATAAGTATCACCAACTCATAAAAATTTCTAAAATTAAAATGGATTTAGTATCTATTAAGAGATTAACAACACTAACATAGTTAAATATCAAAGAAATTATTTTTTAGAACATATAGTTAAGATTAATTATTTAATTAGTATCTCCTATTTAGATATATATATATATGGGTTTCTAGATATGTACCTTCTTCAAACACATTTTATTGATCATGTTTATATAAAAAAAATGTGTTAGAAAATTTCCAAAAAAATAATTTTTAAACCTCAATTGAATGATATATCCTCCAATGATTTTTTTAACATTTCATTCCTTGGATTATCCTATAACTCTGTTAATTTAATACATGGGATCCAATGTTAATTTTTTGATTAGGATCTCATGAATAATTTTCTTAATAATTTGCACAAATAATTTATAATGGTTCCTGATGAACTTGTGAACTACAAAGAGAATATCAGATGGGAGTTTATAGAGAGCTAATATGTATGACATGTTTTTTAGGAACGATGTCATGATTTCATTAATATTGTACATGCCCTATTTGTGGTCATAAAACCGAGGTTCATCTATACAAGTACCATATCCACATTATAGTATACATACTTGGGTGTTATTTCTAGGAAATCAACATGATCTCTACTATAAATTGTTTTTTGGAACTTTATGCAACAATTTCATTTATCCATCAGACATATAAACATGGATTCAAAAAAGAGACCTTATCTGATTCCCCAAATATTACTAAATTAATATTAAAATGTAAATAAATTGTTCTATGATTTCATATCTAAATCCCCAAACCTTCTCTCAATTAGTGTATTAATAACACATTATATAAATCTTTTATTAAAAAAAATGTGAGTAGAATATATCATAATTATAAAACATTACTATATGATAATCAATAAAAAAATAATGAAAACAACCCCAAGAATTAAAGGTTAATAGTATTTGTTGTTAAAATATATAATTAACGTTTTTAAATATACTTCTGAGAATTTATTTAAATTCTAATCCTTACTAGAACTACTTCAAGTCACCCGCATGTTTATAATCTTCTTCATAACGAAAAAAAGTGAGAAAAATAAGGATGGGGTGAGATCTGAAACATAGTGTTACAATACTTATCAATATATTAATAACTTTTCATTTTTGAGAATATGAAAATACATGTGTAACAGAGAATAATATTATTAAAAGAACATAAAACTATTGGATTATTTCACGTGTCCTGAAAAAAGGGTGTGAAATCTAAAATGAACAAACATATATCATGTCAAAAGTGTGAGGAATCTTGATTAATAATAAAAATTTCAAGGACCATAACTACAGTCATATTGAAGTATATAATTTCATTAAATAATTTTTAAAAAATATATGAAATTAATATCTTGTGAACAATGTTGTATACATCACGTTCACTACATAACTTTTCAAAAAGTCTTCTAGAAATGTAATTTATGTAAAACCCTGTCAGTAATGACTCCTGCATCTCATTATAAAAAAACTAACATAGATTCTAGTTTATCATTCAAAAATCATATAATTAACATATTTCATATAAATCCTTGACCCATGTATTGTAGGGAATTATAAAACACCATCCAAGAAACATCAGTACATGTTTACTTCAATTGAATATAATCATACATCATATCATTAAAAACCCATGGGAAAACAGATTTCTTATTCAATTTGAGAACATCACATAAATAATATAAATGATAAAATGATATAAAAATCCCATTTGTTCAAAATAATCATAATATATTAAAACATAAATAGTGATTAAATCATTACATCATGAATGATATTCCATAGATGGAAAATAGATGTAAAAATACACATGTTTTGAGAAAACCATTTAAAATATTCTAGTAAAAATTACGTTCAAAAAAATTATTATGAAAAGAAAGAGAATAATTTTGAAAAAAATAATTAAAAATAATCCCAAAAAGATATCATTTAATGGAAATTAATGTTCTTATAAAAATATTGATTGAATTATAATCCATTATATTTTGATAGTATGGAAACACATTTGAATATCTCTAAATGAATTTATTTAAATGACACATCGTAAAAGTTATAATAAAATTACCATTTTAAAAGAAGAGATGGTAAATATATAAGTCAAATGTGTGGAATATTGATTTCAAAATAATAAAAGGAAATAAATTTTTGGAAAAAGAATATAGAATATGAAAAATCCCTATCATTAAAGGATTTGAAATTTTATTTCATCAAAGAAATTATAGTATTATGAAAAATGTAAATCTTAAATTGTAACACCGAAGGTAAATAAAGAGTATTAAATTTTTATATTTACCCATATTTGTGAATAAAATATTAATATTACTTTAAAGGGAACACTATTACCGATGGTGTACCCAATATACAACAACAAGTTCTTTTGAAATCATACGTTGCACTCTAATAATAAAATAATATTATTTTAAATGGTAGTTAACACATAGACATTGTATTGACATGAATGAATATAAATAACTAATTTACGTTTAAATGTGTTTGTTAAATGTTATTACTTTTATCCAATAAATTTTAGAGGCTTAAAATACAAATGAATCCAATCTTAAGCATTGAATACACTTGTATTTTTAAAAGATTGTTTTACTACCCTTTTGATGGAAAAACATTTTTAAATAAAACATTTGACAATTTCATGAGCTTTATTTTTCAAAATAAACATATTATTTATTATTCGGACATTGAAATTTACATTGGGATAATTTTTTGTATTTTTCTGACATTGTTTATTTTTCAATGAATAGTGAAAAATACTGCATTTTACATCAAAACTGCTTTTTCATATAATTTAATTGTACGGTTACATTATCTTTTTAATTTGTTTTAAAGTGTAATTAGAATATATTTTTACCATGTAATCCAATGATGTTCATTGGGATTAATTTCACTTTTTAATTGGGCATAAACAAGTGTAAAACTTTTCATAAATATTGTTTCTAAAAAACCTGCTATTTGTTTTGACAACAGGAAGTTTTTTAAATTAATTATTTCAAATTATGTGTTTGGAATTTGGTAAAAGGGATTACATATTTGGAATCAGAAGGTCCAAATTATGTAATAAAGACTCTTTTGTTTTTGGACATTATGAATAGTAACGACGGTAATTATCTTTAATTATCTTGATTAATGAGTAATAGGGTAGTTAAAGATAATAAGATAATATTATAATAATACAAAATGACCCCAAAATGTGTCATAAGGCTACTAGTTGTTTCATGGCCAACCATGGTATTCCTTGTGCCAAACTTGGGGGCCCCATGGAATCACTTTTGTGAGAATGTGATTTTTTATCTTTTTATTTTTAAAGAATGTTAAATGTAACAAAGAATGTATCACCTAAGTAAAATATTTTTAATTTTGTCTACATAAATGATAGTTTGGACTATAAATATTCATTGGAAATCTAAAAATATTTCATACATCATAGTAGTTTTTTTATAATTTTTAGATATTAAATAAATTAAATTATTTATGACATCATGATGATCCAGTGATGACCTCATTATTTAATGATTTAAATAAAATGGAAAGATAATGTAAAATCTAAGACCTACACATGTCAAAAACCGATTTTATGGGAGTTTTTCTAACCCTTATCACCATATCCTCGAAACACATCATTGTGGGACCAATAAAATCCGATACTCATTTGAAAATTAAGTTACATTTTATACCATTCCATGAGTGCCCCTCCTCTCCTCTTACAAAAGTCCCCCACCTCTACCTCTTTACCCACAGTTCCAAAGCCTTTGAATCAGAAAACCCCTGTCCATTTTGTCTCTCCAGATCCCTCTCTAACTCCTTGAAGCCTCACTTTGGGCATAATCCTTCCCAAGGAAGCCTTTGATCTCAAAGCAAAGGGAGTTACCCGATTTTAAGGTAATGTTTTCCCTTGAGTCATTTTGTTTTATTTTGCTTCTCCAACACCCTAAAATCTTTTTATTCATTTCTTTTGTAACACCTCCAGTATCTTCAATATAATAGGATGTTTTTATAAGAAGGATTCGAGCTACACATACACACAGTTACATCTAATGGTTAAAGGACATACTGTTTCTGTGGATGGTGAATTTCTGCCTCCCGAAATGATGATTGTTCAACATTATTTTAACTCCATAAAAGGTGTACATTAAGATGACACTATATTTATATATGATATATAATATGTTTATGTTTTCCTTAAGAATCTGTATTTTTTATTTATTTCATACCTTTATGGCTTCCATTATGGGTATACGCGATATCTTCATTTTAGGAAGTGCGGACTACCGCCCCCTCAAAGTGATTTGATTTGTTAATAACATATGTGGTACCTATAAAGGATGTATTTAATGATATTATATATGATACAATACTGGAATTAAAATACTATTATGTATCATTATGTTTTAATTCCATTAAATATGAAATAGAAATGGAAGTAGCGTTCATGCGTACATACGGCTTACCGTCTCCATGAATGGTGCATTTCATTTCTTAACTCTAAATCTTATGTAATATTATAAATGCATGAATATAAAGGATATATATGATATATATGATATCTATATCATGAATACAATTCTGGCTATAATGGATATTTTACCACATGAACAACTTGTAACTATAAAGAGTTTATTTTTTTGACTTAAGTACCAATGATCGTTAAAACGGCCATTATTAACATAAATAGTAACATAGTGTTCATGACATGGTAATAAGTGATATAAAAGGAATAATGAACATGAAAAATGGTTCTTAAGGAAGTATAAATTAACTCAAGTTTATTATTCAGGAGATTAAAGAACAATTGAGTCAAGTCGGACCCGGGGTAAGGGATCCTACTCCACTCTTTCTTTTTAAGTACACTCTTTTAAGCCATTCCTTTTAAAGCTCATATTTCTTGTTATTGGGATGGTCTTTTACTGTAATTTTAATGTTCATGTGATGAGAGACCCTATTATATCTCATCAATCCATTTTGGAAGTTTTGAGTGGCGCTGTTAGGCTGCCGAATTTTCGTAAGAGATCTAACCTCTCTCTTTCTTTTTAAGTTCTCTCCTTTATGTCACTTCTTTTAAGCTCATCTTTTTTATGTTGGGGGATGTTATTTTATATTCCACTTTATATAAACTTTATTTTAATATGATTAGATACCCTATTTGATCTCATCAATCAATTTGTGTAAGTTTTATGTGGCGCCGTTAGGCTGCCAAGTTTTCTTAAGGGATTGTTCATCTCACTTTTATTCCCGTGAGATTTATGATACATTTGCCACAATTTCCATTGAGTGGTGTATGTACATCCCATTATGTTACTCATTGTTTAATATTCTTTCTTTTATGAGTATTTACATCAGTGTTTTATTTTCCTTCATTCGCGAGGTGTATGTTTCGAAAGATACCCATGTCGGTAAGGGAACCTTTCACCCTCCTCTTTTTAAATAACTTCATTTGATGGGTCTTTTAATTTACATATTGTTATGTTGGGATATGTTATCATATATCCTTATTGATGTAAATTTTATGTCCAAGTGATGAGATGCCCTTTTTTTATCTCTCATCAACTCATTTTGATGTGACGCTGTTAGGCTGTCAAGGGAACTTCTTAACCCAATTTCGATTTCTTTGGGTTCAACATGTAGTTATTGAATATGTCATCCTTTGAATATGTGTGAATGACATTTGAATATTTTACACTTAATATCCACTTATATTTGGTGTATTCGTTTGTCACACATAATTATGTAATTGATTTATCTTAAAACCAAGGATACCGTCTTTATAAGGGACTTCGTCTCAATCTCCATTCATTGAGGAATATTTTGTTTTATACACAACCTTCTTTTATATGGTGTATAAACCCCTTTGAATTTTACTTTTATCCAAAAAGGAATCTTTTTTATACGAAGCGTTTTACTAAATGACAAAAGGGAATGTTTTTGTCATACGTAAGTGGCGACAATGACTTCTCCACCTCCATGACCATTATTTGAATTTCGGCTTCCTCTACAAGCCATACATTTTTCTAAAAGAAAAATAAAAACCATGTTTTACTTTTATTTTATTTTGGTATTGAAAATGTTTTTCATAATGTTTTTATATCAATGTGTTGTATTGATATCTTGAGATTGAAATATGGAAATGTTATGTTTCCTTTATGCATGTTTTATATGATACGTTTATATTGAGGTTATTGGGAATTGTTATAAAAATAGGTGGTTCCATGATAAAATAAGGGCGGGTGAGCCCGATATAGCTCTCCAATGCATTGGGTAACGCAAAGGAGTAAAATGTTAAGGTTTCTCTGAAGAGATTTAGGGAATATACTATGGTGGGTATTCCAAATGTAACCAAGAGGGTTACTCCCTACGTAAGAATGTTATGAATGCCTCAAGTTACCTTTTATGTCTTATTATTTCTATGATTTATTCATGATTTGATTAGGTATGTTAAAGTGCCTATGTTTTATGGGTGAATTATGATTTCATTCTTATGTATATATGAACTCTTGTTTCCTTTCCATATTTTTTTTATATTACCCTTACAAAGATTTTTATGCTCATCCCATGTTTTTGAAATGTTTTTCACAGGTCAAGGGAAAGGTACATGATGTGATGATAGTTTCTAGGATGTGTCAAGAAAGAATCCATGTTTTTTATATGTTATCGTTGATGGGAAAAATGGATATTGTCTTTTATATAACCACTTTGTTTAAATGTGGAATGTAATGAAAGATTCAAGATATAATTTTCTAAAACTCTAAACCTGAAAAGATCCTCAATGTGTAATCTTGTAATAACTCATGATTAAGTATGGTCTAAGGCTGGGGCCTTATAGTTGGTATCAGAGGTCGGTTTAGATAACTTTAGAGGTTAGGGTATTCTTTAAGCATAAGTGACATTACCATAATGGTTAGGATTTCAGAAAGAGTCCTAATTTTAGATAAAGTGAATGAGTAAGTATATCTTAGTGCTTATCTTCCTCATTAGTACATGATGGTTTTGTTGATATAATAACAATGACCTTTTTGGTTTTAGTAAATAGCTGGATCTAGCAGGCACCAAAGTAACAGTGGATGTGAAGGAAACTGTGACAGTTTTTTAGAGCAAGCAACTGAATGATATGGGAGCTGTAATGAAAACTCTTGTGATTATCCTCAAACAACTATCTGGAGTCATGATTGACCACCTAAACCGTGGTGATTTCTCTAAGGCATCATATATGTGAGAAACAAATCCCTACGGAAGTATAGGTAATAATCATAAAGTTAAGTGTGTTCAAAAACCTATGTGTCAAAGATGTGGAAAGAAAAACCTAGGAAATTGTTTCAAAGGGACAGAAATATGCTATAGATGTGGAAATGATGGTAATAAAGCAAGAACAAGCCATGGAAAAAGGAAGCATCTAGTTGACTCGAGGAAAGGGAATGAAGATCTTTCTGAGGGATTAATTGAATGTTTTAAATGTGGTGTGAAAGTTCATTATGCAAAAACATGTCCTATGAAGATGTTTCGTGAATGGGATCACCAAGATCGTACAAATGTTTGTTTACCAATACCTATTGCCATTCCGATTGAGGATGAAGAAACTGACAATGACTAGTCAAAGGTATGGATTATTTCATAACTATTTTTTTCCTATTTTGGAATCTTAGGATATGATTCATGATTTTGTTTACATGAAAGAATTATTTCAGAATAAGTTGGAAAGGAATTGTTAATGGATCATGAAAAATGTTGAATGAGTAAGAATACAACATATAAGGGCTTCAAGAGTTATGGTGACATTCTTAAGAGTATTAAGTCTCTTTTGATGATGGGGTTACATTAGAAGACTTTTTATAGTATGTGTAACCCTGATGTTTAATATATGAAAATTTTATTCAAGGAATATTTATCTGTTGTTTTGTGGATATAGTTATAAAGAACCATTTGGGTTTATATGATCCTTACTTTTGAGGTAATTATGGGTTACTATATGTTATGATGGAAGTGAAAGGCATGAGATAAACTTGAGGTTAAAATATGTTATGTTTATTTTTGAAGAATATATCTATTTTTGGGGAATGTTTTAAGAATTATATAGTTCTGGAAAAAGGACAACACACAGACCATGTGACAACCCATCGCGTTGGACAAAGCTGCGAGAATCGAACCCACAACCAAAGTGCGACTGGTATTTATCGCCTACCACAGGACTATGTGATGTCCCTGGTTAGTTTGACTGGTTCTTTTTTAGTTAGATGATTTGAAGAATTAAGAGTAAGTATATTTTGGGTTATCTATGGAAATTAATTAACCTATCATGGAGGATAAGTGATTAGGATTAATTAATTTTCAATACGAGACATTAAGAGCAACTGATGTTGTTTGGAGATAAATGTTACGATTTAACTTGGAAGACTATGTGACTAAAACCTTCAAATATTTTGGTTTCAATCATAGTTTTTTTTACATTGAAGAATTTTATGGACAAAATTTTTATCGAATGGTCCTTGTTGAAATTTGGGTTTTGTTGGAAAAATTTTGGAGATTAAGGAAGTATAAATTAACTCAAGTTTATTATTCAGGAGATTAAAGAACAATTGAGTCAAGTCGGACCTGGGGTAAGGGATCCTACTCCACTCTTTCTTTTTAAGTACACTCTTTTAAGCCATTCCTTTTAAAGCACATATTTCCTGTTATTGGGATGGTCTTTTACTGTAATTTTAATGTTCATGTGATGAGAGACCCTATTATCTCTCATCAATCCATTTTGGAAGTTTTGAGTGGCGCTGTTAGGCTGCCGAATTTTCGTAAGAGATCTAACCTCTCTCTTTATTTTTAAGTACTCTCCTTTATGTCACTTCTTTTAAGCTCATCTTTTTTATGTTGGGGGATGTTATTTTATATTCCACTTTCTATAAACTTTATTTTAGTATGATGAGATACCCTATTTGATCTCATCAATCAATTTGTGTATGTTTTATGTGGCGTCGTTAGGCTGCCATGTTTTCTTAAGGGAATGTTCATCTCACTTTTATTCCCATGAGATTTATGATACATTTTCCACAATTTCCATTGAGTGGTGTATGTACAGCCCATTATGTTACTCATTGTGTAATATTCTTTCTTTTATGAGTATTTACATCAGTGTTTTATTTTCCTTCTTTCGTGAGGTGTATGTTTCGAAAGATACCCATGTCGGTAGGGGAACCTTTCACCCTCCTCTTTTTAAATAACTTCATTTGATGGGTATTTTAATTTACATATTGTTATGTTGGGATATGTTATCATATATCCTTATTGATGTAAATTTTATGTCCAAGTGATGAGATGCCCTTTTTTTATCTCTCATCAACTCATTTTGATGTGACGCTGTTAGGCTGTCAAGGGAACTTCTTAACCCAATTTTGATTTCTTTGGGTTCAAAATGTAGTTATTGAATATGTCATCCTTTGAATATGTGTGAATGACCTTTGAATATTTTACACTTAATATCCACTTATATTTGGTGTATTCGTTTGTCACACATAATTATGTAATTGATTTATCTTAAAACCGAGGATACCGTCTTTATAAGGGACTTCGTCTCAATCTCCATTCATTGAGGAATATTTTGTTTTATACACAACCTTCTTTTATACGGTGTATAAACCCCTTTGACTTTTACTTTTATCCAAAAAGGAATCTTTTTTATACGAAGCGTTTTACTAAATGACAAAAGGGAATGTTTTTGTCATACGTAAGTGGCGACAATGACTTCTCCGCCTCCATGACCATTATTTGAATTTCGACTTCCTCTACAAGCCATACATTTTTTTTAAAAGAAAAATAAAAACCATGTTTTACTTTTATTTTATTTTGGTATTGAAAATGTTTTTCATAATGTTTTTATATCAATGTGTTGTATTGATATCTTGAGATTGAAAGATGGAAATGTTATGTTTCCTTTATGCATGTTTTATATGATATGTTTATTGTGAGGTTATTGAGAATTGTTATGAAAACGGGTGGTTCCATGATAAAATAAGGGCGGGTGAGCCCGATATAGCTCTCCAATGCATTGGGTAACGCGAAGGAGTGAAACGTTAAGGTTTCTCTGAAGAGATTTAGGGAATATATTATGGTGGGTATTCCAAACGTAACCAAGAGGGTTACTCCCTACGTAAGAATGTTATGAATGCCTCAAGTTACCTTTTATGTCTTATTATTTCTATGATTTATTCATGATTTGATTAGGTATGTTAAAGTGCCTATGTTTTATGGGTGAATTATGATTTCATTCTTATGTATATATGAACTCTTGTTTCCTTTCCATATTTTTTTTATATTACCCTTACTAAGATTTTTATGCTCATCCCATGTTTTTGAAATGTTTTTCACATGTCAAGGGAAAGGTACATGATGTGATGATAGTTTCTAGGATGTGTCAAGAAAGAATCCATGTTTTTTATATGTTATCGTTGATGGGAAAAATGGATATTGTATTTTATATAACCACTTTGTTTAAATGTGGAATGTAATGAAAGTTTCATGATCTAATTTTCTAAAACTCTAAACCTGAAAAGATCCTCAATGTGTAATCTTGTAATAACTCAAGATTAAGTATGGTCTAAGGCTGGGGCCTTATAGTTGGTATCAGAGGTCGGTTTAGATAACTTTAGAGGTTAGGGTATTCTTTAAGCATAAGTGACATTACCATAATGGTTAGGATTTCAGAAAGAGTCCTAATTTTAGATAAAGTGAATGAGTAAGTATATCTTAGTGATTATCTTCCTCATTAGTACATGATGGTTTTGTTGATATACTCACAATGAATTTTTGGTTTTAGTAAATAGCTGGATCTAGCAGGCAGCAAAGTAACAGTGGATGTGAAGGAAACTGTGACAGTTTTTTGGAGCAAGCAACTGAATGATATGGGAGATGTAATGAAAACTCTTGTGATTATCCTCAACCAACTATCTGGAGTCATGATTGACGACCTAAACCTTGGTGATTTCTCTAAGGCATCATATATGTGAGAAACAAATCCCTACGGAAGTATAGGTAATAATCATAAAGTTAAGTGTGTTCAAAAACCTATGTGTCAACGATGTGGAAAGAAACACCTAGGAAATTGTTTCAAAGGGACAGAAATATGCTATAGATGTGGAAATGATGGTAATAAAGCAAGAACAATCCATTGAAAAAATGAAGCATCTAGTTGACTCAAGGAAATGGAATGAAGATCTTTCTGAGGGATTAATTGAATGTTTTAAATGTGGTGTGAAAGGTCATTATGCAAAAACATGTCCTATGAAGATGTTTCGTGAATGGGATCACCAAGATCGTACAAATGTTTGTTTACCAATACCTATTTCCATTCCGATTGAGGATGAAGAAACTGAAAATGACTAGTCAAAGGTATGGATTATTTCATAACTATTGTTTTCCTATTTTGGAATCTTAGGATATGATTCATGATTTTATTTACAGGAAAGAATTATTTAAGAATAATTTGGAATGGAATTGTTAATGGATCATGAAGAATGTTGAATGAGTAAGAATACAACATATAAGGGCTTCAAGAGTTATGGTGACATTCTTAAGAGTATTAAGTCTCTTTTGATGATGGGGTTACATTAGTAGACTTTTTATAGTATGTGTAACCCTGATGTTTAATATATGAAAATTTTATTCAAGGAATATTTATCTGTTCTTTTGTAGATATAGTTATAAAGAACCATTTGGGTTTATATGATCCTTACTTTTGAGGTAATTATGGGTTACTATATGTTATGATGGAAGTGAAAGGCATGAGATAAACTTGAGGTTAAAATATGTTATGTTTATTTTTGAAGATTATATCTATTTTGGGGAATGTTTTAAGAATTATATAGTTTTGGAAAAAGGACAACACACAGACCGTGTGACAACCCGTCGCGTTGGACAAAGCTGCGAGAATCGAACCCACAACCAAAGTGCGTCTGGTATTTATCGCCTACCACTGGACTATGTGATGTCCCTGGTTAGTTTGACTGATTCTTTTTTAGTTAGATGATTTGAAAAATTAAGAGTAAGTATATTTTGGGTTATCTATGGAAATTAATTAACCTATAATGGAGGATAAGTGATTAGGATTAATTAATTTTCAATACGAGACATTAAGAGCAACTGATGTTGTTTGGAGATAAATGTTACGATTTAACTTGGAAGACTATGTGACTAAAACCTTCAAATATTTGGGTTTCAATCATAGTTTTTTTTACTTTGAAGAATTTTATGGACAAATTTTTTATCGAATGTTCCTTGTTGAACTTTGGGTTTTGTTGGAAAAATTTTGGAGATTAAGCATAGATTTTCTTTTTATAAAGGGTTATCCTTTTCTGGATTATCTGATCATGTACTAACCTTTTTGGTTTTGGTTTTGGTTAAAGTATAAAGATATGGGAAGTATATAGTTCACTTTGGTGTGTTAGGTGATTCTCTAGAAGTTGATTATAGTACTTTTAATGTGAAAAATTCTTCCTAAATACTCGTCTTTTGGAGAAAATATGAGTTTCTGTAAGGAATATAATAAAAGTTGAAAGTCAACATGATAAGTGATTATGTTTCCTTATGAATAAATTCCTCAATAAAAAGCATCTTAAAACAAAAATGTTGTCTATTAACTTTTCCTAATGGGGAATGATTGAACTATAGAGATGGTAGGCCATGGGCTACCAATGGATCCTCTAGTAGTGACAGTTGTGGAACCAGAAATTATATCAGACGCTGGGGTAGATGTGATGTTTTGTGAAGGCTTCATGCGTTTCATACAGACCTTCCAAGGAGCACCTCCGGTTTCCACAACAATGGCGGAGCTCACAAATATATTTCAACCGCAGCATCTGCCTACGTCTTTAGGGGATATAGGACAACAAGTTTTGAAATCATGGCTAGGTTTTATGAAGACGATCTTTGAGAATCTGGACAAGCCTTTGTGGAGGAGGTTCAAGCTCTCTAATTACGTCCTGTGTGAATCCACCATGAGATGGTGGGATTCAACCACCCAGAATGAGCATCACCGAGATATGTCATGGGATGATTTTTAGGTTGAATTCTATAAATCTTTCTATCCGAAGATGCTAAGAGAAGATCGAGATTGAGAGTTCAAGAATCTGTAGTAGGGCACCCTCTTAGTAATGGACTATTCTGCACGCTTCACTGATATACATCATTTTTCACCAGTTCTGGTGGGTGATGAGATGTTGAGGTCTAGACACTTTTAGAATGGTCTTCGATATGAAATTCGAGAATTGGTGAACATTTTCAGGTTTCTTATAGTGCATGATTTTGTGAACTAGTTATTGATTACGTAGAAGAACCTAGAGGAAGCTAGTGTTGCAGAATGGGGAAGTTCGACACCTGTCTCTGGTACTATTTATACTGGGAAGAGGAAGAGGCAAATCGTTTTATCTTATGGTGGTATTACTAGCCCGAAAAATTCTTTAGTTGGCCAATAAATGTGCTACCAGTGTGGTAAGGACGGGCACTAGAGACCTCAGTGTTTATGTGACCCAGTGGAGTGTCGTGCTTGTAGTAGGATGGGTGATCTGCTGCATTTTTGCTGGGTGTTTCCACCAGTGACTAGGGAGAGGGGTTCTGTGTGGACTTCGCATGCAGTATTAGGGTTAGAATCTTCTTACTAGTCAGGGAATTGGAAAACGTCTGGACGTTCAGGCCGAGGTGGTGGTCATGGTCGTGGTATCCAGACACCAGGATCTCGGAGACAGCAGGGCTGGTCATCTCAGGATAGGCATGATGTATCATAGGGTCGTGGCACTGGGCAGACATATGCAATGCAACATACCCTACAAGGGAATGATCCAAAACCTTCCACTGTCAGAGGTACTATTCTAGTTGCTTCTATTTTATCTCCAATAATTTTCAATTCTAGTTCTACACAAATATTTATATATGTGCTAGTTATAGAGATCCTTGGGCTCTGTGTTTCTTTTACATATGATATCTTGATCCTAGTCACTCTGTTGGGAATTATAATGGTAGGTGTGCATCACTCCAAGGAGTTCCCGCTAGAGGTTAGTGGGTGTCACTTTCAAGGGGACCTCTATGTCACAGAGATGAAAAACTATGATGTAATTATTTGGATGGAATGGTTGGTACACTTTTGATCCTTTGTTGATTTCTATTGTCACAGGGTGACTTTCATGTCACCATAGGATGGACAGTTTCTGTACAAGGGTGAATGGAATGTCCAAGCGAGCTGAGCTGGACCCGAGCATCATGGGCGAGGTGGAGTGATAGCCAAGATTGTGATATTATACCTAGATGACCAGGGAATATTTTAGAAGTATTTACCTCTAATTGTTAATTGTTTCAAGGATGCCTTCACAGACAGATTTTTAGGTATACCTTTGAAGTGAGAGGTGGATTTCTCTTTTCAGCATGGGCCAGAAGCAGCGTTGGTGTCCATACCTCCATAAAGGATGGCTACACCAGAATTTTAGGAGCACAACTGGAAGCTATAGGTGTAACAAGAAAAGGATTTCATCCGACCAAGTACATCTCCTTGGGGTTCCCCTGTCCTATTTTCGAAGAGGCAGACAATAACCATAGACTTTTTTGAGTATTTTAGGATATTGAACCAGTTGATGGTGAAGAAAAGATATCCCTTACAATGGATTGATGATCTGTCTGATCAAATTCAACAAGAATGAGTGTTCTCGAGGATTTACATGAGATCCGGATACCATCAGTTGTGTATTTGACCATCAAACATACCGCTTACAGCCTTTCCGAGAAGATATTGTCTATATGAGTACTTGGTCAGGCCGTTCGGACTCACAAACGTGGCAGAAGTTTTCATGGATTTGATGAATCGAGTGTTCCATCGATATCTATATTATATTTTGGTAGTCTATGTGAACGATATCTTGGTGTACTCTCACACTCGACATGACCATGACACCCATCTTGAGATCTTAATGAGAACACTAATAGAGAATCATTTATATTCTACACTCTGAAAGTGAATCTTTTGGATGGACTAGATACACTTTTTGGGTCATATTATCTCAGAGGAAGGAGTTGAGGTAGACCTAGAGAAAGTGAGAGAAATAGTTTATTGGGATAATCCTAAGAAGATGAATGACATAAGGAGTTTCTTGGAGCTGGATGGGTACTACATGTGCTTTATATAAGACTTATTCCACTTAGCAGTGTTGTTGATGGGTTTGACTATGAAGGGTTTGGAGTTCAATTGGTCGGAATCTTATAAGAAGTCCTTTCAGGAGCTCAAGGGAAGGTTGACATCAGCACCGGTCCTGATACTTTAAGCGGAAGGGAAGATATATACAGTTTACTGTGATGCATCAGGTGTTGAGTTGGGAGTAGTGTGGATGTAGGTCGATCATGTAGTTGTGTACGGGTCTAAGTAGTTGAGGCCACCTGAGAGAAATTATCCAACCCATGATCTCGTGTTGGTTGTAAAATGTTCATGCGTTACGTTGTTGGAGAAATTATCTCTTGGGAGAACATTTTGTGGTATTTATAGACCACAAAAGTCTTAAATACATATTTACCCAGCATGACATGAATTTGAGACAAAAAAGGTGGTTTTAATACCATCATTTCTTCAACATTGAGTTTTCTTATAAACCTGGTAATGGTAAACTAGTAGATGATGCACTGAGTTGCAGGACTCAGGTACATAGAGGGCAGGAGGCCAGTGGTGAGTGGAACCTTATAGTTTTGTTCATTGAGATTCATTTGGAGGTGCATGATAAATAGGGGGAAACTATATTTCTTCTTTATCTATGACTTCTACACTCCAAGATAGAGTTAGGATGAGACAACTATCAGATTCAAAAGGCCTATTTATTCATGATACCATGGAAAGTGAGGACCCTCCTCGTGGTTGGAAAATATTAGATGACGAGGTACTGAATATCCATGTTAGAGTGTGGGTTCCACGAGATTTACGTGATGCGTAGATGCAGGAATTTCATGCTTCATCTTGGGAAGTACATCTTGGAGTTACCAAAATGTACAGTGACTTGAGACATCAGTATTGGTGGCCAGTTATGAAAAGGGAAGTAGCTAGTTTTTTTAAGAGATGTTCCACCGATCAACAAGTGAAAGCATAGAATCAGAGGCCATCCTGAATGTTATAACAGTTACCCATCCTGGAGTGGAAATGGGACGATGTCGCGATGGACTTTGTGATATGGTTGACGAGGTCCCCTCAAGGGGATTGGGTTGTGCGGGTTGTTGTGGACAAAACTACGATGGGGTCCCTTCGATATTGACAATCTCATAAATATGTATATCCGAGAGGTGGTATGATTTCATGGGGTCCCTTTTTCTATCATTTCATATAGGGATTCCCATTTTACATCTCATTTCTGGAAGAGTTTTCAGACTACACTGGGTACACAAGTGCTATTGGTCACAACATACAACCCTCAGACCGATGGATAGTCAGAGTGTATAATACATGTTCTAGAGGACATGTTGTGTTCATGCGTTATTGACTTTGGGGGCTCTTTGTAGAAGCACATACCCCTAGTTGAGTTCACCTACAATATTAGTTTTCAGGAAACTATTGAGATGGAACCTTATGAGCCATTATATGGAAGGCCATGCAGATCACTTTTGTTCTTGTTGGAGGTAGGTGAGGTAGCTTTATTGGGACCACGACACGTACATGAGACATCAGAGCAGGTCCAGATGAGACAGAAGTGAACGGATACCGCAAAGTAACAATAGAAATTTTATGTTGATCTCCATAGACGACCATTGGAGTTCATGGTGGGGTATTAGGTTTTCTAGAGTGTTTCATTGAGGTTGGGACATAGGCGGATCGGGATATAGGGTAAACATTCAAGGATGTATGTGGGGTCGTTTGATATTCTAGAAAGAGTCGGGCCAATTTCCTATTGGATACAGTTACTGCAGAGGTACTGTGACATACACGACGTTATCCACATATCTCAGTTGCGCCATTATCAATTAGAATTGTCTCACATTTTTCAGCCCAAGGTGGTTGAACTTTAGGGTGATTCATTCTTTGAGGAGCATCCAATTCGAATTGTTGATAGGGGAAAGAAGGTTCTCTAGGGCCGGTTAGTTCCTCTCATACAGGTGCTACGACATCATGGTCGAGTGCAGGACGAAACCCGGGAGTGGGAGACTGAGTTACGTGCTCAGTGGCCAGAGATCTTCTTTGCTTTATCTTCACCGCACATGGAAGGGAAATTCGGGGATGAATTTCTATAAGGGGTAGGAGGATGTTTGTATGAACTATGTTCATATTCATGAGGTACGAGTTTCTTCTTTTCCTTTTTCCATAAATGTTTTTAAGAAAACAAGTGAAAGGTGGGAAAATCCCAAAATTTATGGGTACATGTCGTATACTTTTCTACAGGCCATGTAATTTGGCCGTGTAGATGATAATACCGAGCATGTAGGATTTTCTACAATTCAAGGTGTAAAAACATACTACAAACCATTTTCTATGTAATAAACATCGTGTAATCAGTCAAAAAGTGATCTTTTTGGAGGAAGAGATTAGAACCCAGGTGAACAGTAAAACGGATATTTGACATCGTGTACTTAGTATTACACATTGTGTAATCTGTGGGCAGATGAACATTAAATTGATAGAGAGTAGCAACCAGTGAATAGTTAAAAAAATACACACGGTGTACATGAATGTACATGCCGCGTAGTTATGTTTTTTCATTAAAAAAGAATTAGCCTCCTTATTCGTCAGAGGAGGAATTGAATGAACCATGAGCACCATGAGAGACGACTGAGACTTGGAAGAACTCTCGGTCTCTCCCCAAGACATCGATTCATCTGCAGATGAACTTGTTTGGACTGCACGGGTAAGGCCTTACCTCTCCTTGAACCTTTCCTTCTAATTTTTTCCCTAAGGGGTGTTATTTGAGTGTGAACAAATAAATGTTTACCCCAGATCTACATCCTTCTCTGTTGTTTCGAGAGGCGTCGTTCATGTATATCTATTAGAGGAGATAAAGTTAGGTGGTCTTGTATTTATTTACAACATTCAAGTTGATTTTTTGCAGCATTTTTCTACGTGACCATGTTATGGGTGTCGTCTGTATGAGCCTTGACAGTTAAGATATCTATAATTGCATAGGTAATCTGATAAAAATGTATAAACTATTGTTTGGGTTCACTACATTGATCCAAGGCCACCCCCATGGTCTGTTTCCATTGTTTATCGATTTTACAAGGATACCCATGGGTATGTCGTGATTATAGAATGTTTAGTATTATAGAGATGAATCATATATCAATTTCTTGCTTATGTGGTGGGATCAACCCTCTTACATTCATAGCATAAGGGTTGTGTTTGTGGAATCCTTATGGTAGTGTTTCATTTAGCCTGAGGGAAATCTATCTTATGTCTATGGGTTGTAGCTTCTGTGCCTGAGGGAGATATCTCATATGCATGAGAGAAATATTTGTTATGACTAAGGGCAGTCACCTGAGTGTTTCGTTTCATCTTTCCTGATGGTCAGGACTGGTATGTCCGATGACAATGTTTACTGGAATATTCACCGTGGTGAATTCTTATGTTATACCTGCCAAGCTAAATCACATGCATCATATTGTTACTACTTTCTACTTGTTAGATAACATGTGGTGGTTTTTTCTGTGGAACTGTATAAGAGATTTTTGGTTGATTTTGGGTCTCAGGAACATATAATTCAATTATATTGAATTGTTAAATAATAATTAAATGGTAATGGAACTGGTAGGAGTAGCTACTTTTGAGTAATTCCTAGCTTACTACATTACTTTATTGCATACTACTGTAGAAAAGATTCACTGACAGTTGGGCATGGGCCTTTGGTGGTTGCCTTCTGGGATTTATTTCTCACACCCTGTTTGGGTCATGTCTTCGGCCCAAATAGATTATATTTTTACATGTATCGATAAGAGAAAGGGTCCCTATACAAGTACATGATTTTTAGAGGAGTATGAGATCATGGGACTGAGAATAGGCTTGTATTTCTTCTGATTTTATATTACACTTCTGTGGTTTTACATTATTGTATTTTGTACCAAGTCTTATATAGTATTAGATTGCAGTGTATCCGTTTTCGGCTGATTTCATATAATTCGGGACATGTGGAATCATCTTATACTTGACTGTTGATTTTCTTTCACTACATTTCCATTTTCTATTTTAGTTCTATTTTGTTTACTGATTTTTCTTTTGGGTATTTTTGTATTTTTTCTAGGGTGCTACACTTTGAAAAATTAGGATATTGTTTCCCCACTATCAGAAAAAGGCCCTCCCTTCTAGTCGGTAGCCTCTCGCATTTTGGGAAATTCTCATGAGGTCAGGTGACCAACCTTGTTCGGGGAACCCATTGTGTGGAAACCCGATCTAGGGCGTTACATGTTTTATCCCTAAATATCTCCAGTAAGGTAGTTTGAAAATGATAATCTCTTTCTTCTAGATATTTTTTAAAGACCATAACATCATTTCATTCCCTATTAAGATTCGATAGTTTTATGCATGTATTAATAATATTATAATGAAAATGATTATGGTGGAAGATTTTATTTCCACAAACCATTAAATTCCATTTTCTCAATATGCGATAAGTTTGATCAATTCAAAAAATTCATTGGTGTCCCATGTAGTCATTGTTTCATCCATTCTACAATTGAAAACATGAATTATCTTTTACAACAATTATATATTTTTTATACCCCTTAACACTATATTCATATATGTTTCCTTACTTTGGATGTCGTTTATTGTGTATATATTCAGAGCATGCAAAAAAAGTATTTCTTGTATGAATGAAACACGTTAACACATATCTCCCAAAACAGTTTCAAATCCTAAATCAATGGTGAAAGTTAAAGATCAATATAATTTTCTGTATTTTTTGGTCCAAAAATCATAAATAGCATTATAACATATTTTGTATTCATATATATACATGGGAATCAGTTTTAAGCTACCAAAAAAATAATCCATGAACTATGTTGGCTTCTTAGGCTCTGATATGGATTCCTTCCAAAAATACATAATTCAATTATGAGATTTAATATTTCACATAAAAAATTAGGATATTTTTAATATAGTCTCTTACTTTATGGGGAATCAATAATGTTTCCTAACTTGCCATTAGATATTTTCTCATCTAAATACAATCTTAATGTTTTTCATCAATTTAATTTTAGAATTGACACTTCAAATAATGAATTATTGTATGAAACCAAATTCCGTAAGAATGAGTTTTTATTCTGGCACCTGAGAATGAATTAGTATAGAATTATTTTCATTTTATGACATAATAATTGGATGGAATTATTATAATTTTCTAGATTGTCTTGGTATGTGGTTGGATGCGAGTACCTGGGAATGAATCTGAGTTGGATTTTTCATCCTTCTTACACTGTCATATCCCACAAGATGGACATTTTTATAAATATTCAAATTCTCTCCTATACGACACAATATAATTTTAGAAAGAAGTTTTATTTTTATACCCCAATATCATTGGAAATTATATTTTCTTCACCTCATAATTTGTATTTAGATGTCTTTTTCTTTCTATAAGTAACTATTTTATAAGATCATGAATATTAGAGAATCGTTTATCACCCCACACATTTATTATTTTTAATTTAAAAAATATCAAAACAACTGATAAGAAATTATATTTAGTGAAACTGAGGAATAATAGTTTCTTATAATAATTATACATTAATTCATCAGTTGTTTTTTATTGTTTTAACACATAAATCGGTAATTAATTCTTAAATTAAATCCTTGATCTCATTATGAAAATTGTCACCAAATTTAGCTGTTTAATTTTTAGTTCTTTCACCCTGAATGAACCAGCATGGATAATTATTTCTAAACGCATATCACTTTATTTGATACTTTATTACTCTCAAATATAACTTTCCCATATTCAAAAACTTCACACATAGATAGAAAATCAATTATATGTTTTTAATATTTCATTCAAAAAATTGTAAGTAATCATGAACTCATATTTCATATTCGTTATTGGTTCACATAAATTTTATTAATTATGACACATTCCTAACATGAGATGGAATTATAAAGTGAAAATATATTAAAACATAGAAACAATTAAGTAATCTTTAACAATGAAATTAAAAAACCCATTACAATAAAATTAATAAAATTATTAATTAACAATAAAATTAAACAAACATTTAAAATAAAAATGAAAAAACATTAAAATTTAAAAGAGACAAATTTATATGTGAACAAATTTATAATTAAAAATTAAATTAAAAAATTTGTAAGTTAAAAAAAATTAAATTGGTATATAATTAACAATACTATTAAACATATTTATAATATTAACTTGATTTATAATTTGAAAAATTATAAGTATCAAATAAATTAAAAAATATAATTAACATTATTTAACAATAAAATTAAACTATATTAATGAATTATATTAAAAAAATTTATAATTAACAATCAAATGAGTACAACGAAATTTATAATTTCCAATCAAATCTGAAAAAAATAACAAGAACATTTATAATTAATAATAAATAGAATACAAGAAAATGATGAAATTACATAGAATTATAACTTAATGATAAAAAATTTATCTTCAAAATAAAGATAATTAACTTATAAAATTCAAATTTTAACAATGGAAAATTTAGCTTTAATTAATCATTCAAATTTATTGGAAGAATCAACATTTTCGGATCTAACAAAAACTTTTGTTGAAATGAAAAAATAAAGAAGAAAAAACATTAAAATAGAACCGTGAATGAAAGTAATATGAAATATGATTTTTAGAGATTAAATACCTCTATGGATAGTAAAACAATGATAAATGATAAAATAATATAGACAACTGTTTGTGAAATATTGATTGAAAATAAAAAAAATCAACTAAATACATCATCAAGGTTTCTCGAGTAGCCATTGGATACATTGTTTGTGGAGAAGAAATGAGTTTTGAATATCCAAATGATGTTTTAGGGTTTGGTGTATTTTTAAAAGTTTCTGGGCATCTGTTTTTTAAAAATCGATTTCATATTTTTTTAATATTTTGGAATTAAATTTATAAAATACTACAATTTTTTTAATTATTGGGAATGAATATTACTAACATCCAATTCTAAAACATCAACATGTATTTTTTGGCATCCATTACAGAAAAAATGACACCAAAACAAGAAAAAAAATCTTTTTTTGTTAGTTTTTTAAAAAATAAACATTGAAAAATCACTGATTATCTTTTTTGTATTGGTTTGTAATAAACCGAAATTTGATAGCCAATATTGATGATATATTTTATACTAGTTTTATTTCAGAGGATGGATCTTGGTAGAAGATTTTAATGCAGGATCTTGGGATTCTTGGATTGTTTTGTATTTCTGTAATATTATTTTGTATTTATTGTATTTTTAGATGCCATGTATTTTTATTTGAAGGCATCATAGAGACACCAAATAAATTATCATATTTTTTGTATGAATCAATTTTCAGCTTCATTATTATCTGTATCTTATACTGTTTAATATTGTTGTATGCTTCAGTTATAGAGGGTTACCGGTCCTATTGTTATAATGTCTGATTACACTATTCCAAATGTTTACATATTCTTCCACTATTTACCTATGATTTCATGTCTAGTTTTCTTTACTTTAGTTATAAGTTCATAGTCACCGCTAACACACCATAGTCCCTCACTTCTAGTAAGATACATATAACATATGAGGAGTTATTCTTGAGGCTATGTGGCTACCAGAAATCATGTCTCCCTATAGTTGTACCCATGTCGGGATGTCAAAATGTGGACTCATATATTTATTTTCATAATTTAGTATTTTTATAAAATAGACCTGATATTATAAACAAATTATAACTTTTTGATAATATATTCACGTGGGTTTCTAACCCATGTTCAGGGTAAATACTGAGTTTCATAAAATAAGAAATGTTGTAATGATGTTTTCTTATTATAGTTGATACCATTTAACCATAGGGAGAAGAAAATGTTATGTGATTGTTATTATAATTATAATTATTGACTATTTCATTTTATCCTTGGCCCAATGAGACAAGGACATGAATAATTGTCTAATGTGTCATTATAGGCACATAGAATTAAAATTCCATTCATATGTGATTCTATATAGGTAAATTATACTTCATTCAATTAATTCTTTCCAATTATTATAGTGTGATCCATGTTTTTTATATTTTATTTTGATAATGGATTTTTAGCTCTAACTACATGAGTTTCTCTTTGTCTTTGATTGACAGATTTCTAGTTTCATTTCATTAGGTGCATGGGCCGTTGTGAATTTGATGCAAATATTTATCAAGTAATTCCTGAGTATATGACCTGTTAAATTCTGAGATCGAATGTAGATGAGTATGAATATAAATTAAATGGCTCTTAGTTATAGTTATTATTTAAATTTCACCTTAATCCCTAAAAATGAAAATTCATTTAGTCAAATATTGATTTATATATTGTAAATTGAAATAATAAAATGAAAAACTTGACTTATAAATAAAAGGATTCCAGAAAATGAAGAGGAAAGGTATAGTAGACCCTTCATCTAGTAAAGTCACTTTAAATTAAAATTGATCACAAAACAATATTTTTTTTCTAAGAATGTTTTTGATTGATGTACATCTTAGTTAGTGAGCCTTTATTCTTATTTGGTCCTTTTTTTGTTATTATATTTATTTTTAAATATTTATGTGTGGCATGTTCATAGAATTTATATAGATATGAAACCAGGACTTCCTCGTTTCATGCATTAGTAGGGTGGTGAAAACTATGCTATGTAGGTGGTGGTATCGGAGTCACTAGTGACACCTCCAGTAGTTCCTCCTGAGTCACGATCCATTATACTTGAGCAGGGAACGAATTCTCACATTTGTGAGGGTTTTTTGGACAAGCTCGGTATATGAATCGTTATCCTTGACTTGAAGCTACGTTGGTCAATATGAAACATGATTTATATCAACAACATCCTCCCCTATTTTCAGCGCATGGTTGTCTATAAGATACCGAGTCCCAGATGGATGACACTCTTTCTATCTTTCAGTATCTAGAGACACCTCCAAATATGATGTTCAAGCATTACACTAATATACTACATGATTCGGCCAAGCACTTTTGGGTTTTAATTTCCCAAGATTGTATTCATCAAGGAATGTTTTGGGATTATTTTCTTACATCCTTGTATGATCACATATTTTTAGTAGATGATGATTATTCATTGATTACAAGAGTTTCTATATCTAGGGAAGGGTTCATGGACTGTTATAGATTATTTAGTGGTTTTTACTCAGTTTCAACACTTATCAACACTTCTAGACAGCGATGAGCTATCTCAGGCTAGATTCTTCAAGGACTGTATTAGGTATTCAATCGAAAACTATGTGAAAAAAATACTTTCAATACCTAAAACATTCAATGATAAAATTATTATTAGGTATATTTCCCTATATAGTATGACACCTAATCTGGTCAAATGTGTTAAATATCTATTCAATTGTTGTCTAGAAGGATACTTTTATTACATATTATAATTCTTCCATTGCTTAGAAGAGGTTATACAGTGTTGTATAATTCATCTAGAATTTTTTGGGATTATTGAAAATCTAATTGGTAGAGTCCTTGTGTATGTATATTGGCATTTGATCCCACATTATAGTAATTACACAATGAATGATCTTGATCTTTCATTTTTTTTCTACGACTTACACTACGTGAGGCACTATCTTATGGTTGATAACTTTTCATTGTATATAGACCATAAGAGACTAAAATATATTTTTAAATGAATTAAATTGAATCATATATAGTAGATACAGGTTGAATAGCTTCAGTATTTCAATTTTAATGTTTCTTTTATGCCTGGAATGGGAAATGTATTAGTTGATGTGTTGTGTAAAAAAACATAGGAACATATCATACATGAATCAAGTGATTAATGAAAATTTATGGACCTATTATGCAATATACCTCTGATGTTTCATGGTAGTCACGAGTAGTATTATCTATAATCCTTGAAAGTTATTTCTACCCTTATTGACATATTAAAGAGTATAATGATTTTAGGCCCTAAAGGCCTGGTTCTCTGGGATAGTATTTCTAGCGAGGACCCACCTCTATATTTGTCTATTAATGGAGATGATATACAATATATAAATGGGTTTCTATGGGTTCCAATAGATATAAGAGAATAACTAATGATAGAGACCCATAATTCTCATTGGTATTTTCATCAAGGAATATAAGATTTGTAGTGTGATATGACACCAATATTAGTGACATGGATTTCATAATTAGATAGATGGTTTTATCATAAAATGTTACACCTATCAGTAGGCGATCAAAATGCACCCGCATCATAGTGTCTTGATACAACCATTACCCATTCTAGAATTCAAATTGAATGATGTTGATGTTCATTTTTTAGGTGGCATTCTGAGGTCACCTCAAGGTAGGGATGCATTTTTAGTAGTTGTTCATCGATTGAAGAATGTTTCCCACTTCCTTACTATCTAGAATACATTATTAGTTGATAATATGGGAGGACAATATTTTTGTATGATCATATAATGATAAGATTTCCTCATACTATTATATCAAATAGGTATTCTCATTTCACATATATGTTCTGATAGGGGTTATAGAAGGATATGGGTACATAGGTTCTTCTATTAATAGACATTCAACCACATATAGATGGCCAGTTCGAATGAATGATACCTATGTTGGAGGATATTATCCAAGCATGTGTCCCAGATTTTGGTTATTCTTTAGAGTAACAAATCCCTATCATTGTGTTCTCCTACAATAATATCTTTTGGGAAATGATTCAAATAACTCCATATGTGACCTTCAATTTTAGGCTGTTCTGTTCACCCTTGTGATGGTTAGAGGCTAGATAGGGATCACTATTCGGTCCATGTCTCCTGTAAGAGACATCAGAGAATGGTCATTTGATTAGGATGTGTATGCCTAATTTTCAGCAGAAAAATAAATCTTATATCTTTGACTTTCGATGAACTCTATAGTTCTGGGTTTGGGAAAAATTATTCTTATGAGTGTCGCAAGTTATAGGGAATAAATGGATAATTTTTCAAGGAATGTTACTTCCATGTTATCTCAAGCGGTTTTATATCATTTATAGAGATTGGTTTATAGATTATCAATTGTTACTACCTATGATATATCTGGATATTCATGACATTTTATAAGTTTCACAGCTTCATAGTTATCATTCTAACCCATCCCAATCCTTTTAACCCAAGGATATTGATAAAGATTCATGTTCTCCTTTTTACGATTATCTTATATTCATCTATTATCAGACTGCAAAGTCTCTCTAAGGTCAGTCTATCAATTTATTATGGGTGATATGGCAGCACAATAGTTTACATGATGAGGCCAGGGAGCGGGAGGCCAACATACATGCCTATTGGCCAGATATGTTATCAGAAAGTGTTATACCATACTTGGAAGGTGAACTCAAGGATGATTTCACTAAATTATTTAGTATTTATGAACATGATTTTCTAGGTGGTATAAATCCTATTAGTTTCTACTATATTTTGTTGTAATGTTATCTTCTGACTCAGAACCGAAATTCAAGACACTTTTGGTTTGGTATTTTTTTATGGAAGGATAGAAAGGTATGTAGGTTCATTTCATGATAATTACACATTGTGTAATATGAATATGTTATGTGAATCAATTACATGATGTGTAATGGTATATTTATAATCATTCATGATGTGTATTGTTTTTTTCACAGAGTAATACCCCGATATTTACATGATTTGTATAAAATTTACACACCATGAAAATTCATGACTTTAATTTTTAAAATAAGAATTGGGGGATTTATTTTCTACAGAATCCTTCACATTCTTTGTGTAATCTCACACATGATCTCCATGGAATCCATGACCTATGATCAGGGATATCATTCAAATCCAAATTCTGAATTGATCATTATTCACCTTATTTGATGTGAAAAGGTTAGTACTCTTTAATTCTCGAGTCGTTTGTCATTTGTATATCACTTGACAGTGCTATATTTATGTATGAAAGTATACCCTATTTTTAGGGAAATGACATATTATTTAATATTAATCCAATTTAGAATAAATTAATTGCTTATAAATAAAGTGGATTGTGTTACAAGCCTAAAGTAGGTGGCCTATGACTCATCCCAAAAGTATCATAGTATTGTAAACCATAATCCTTGTGAACATTTCAATTTAATCGAGCATTGCCGATTTAATTCATATGTGTTTCTTATAATCATCATCATTATAATCTAAATCCTTTTTCCTAGTTGAAAATTTCATCATTTGAGGATATAACCTCAATGTAAAATACCCAATGTTTAGTGTTTCATTTTTAGCCATAAATTAATTTTTGTCTATATGTTCCACCATTCCAATGTTGTACCACTTTACCCATATAAGGTATGTGGTATTATATAATCTAGTGATCTATAATTTCTAAATGTATAACATATGCATAGTTTCCAATTTAACCATATATGGAATGTTGTTAAATATAATAAATGAATTTCAAATATAAATGTCATATATAATATATGCCAAACTTGGCTTATTTGACAAACTTGTTTTAATTTCATTTAAAACCTTTTTGGGCCTAATGGAAGGTACTGAAGTGATATAAATTAATTACTTTGAAATTATTTTACTAAATAGTTTCATGACTTCCTTATCATTTCCACATTGTATATATGTCAATGGAGTGGAACAATTGACATATTAAAAGGAATGTTTATGAAATGGAATAAAAAATAATTAATTGTGTATATGGTTCTTATTGTGACCATTATATCCTTATTAGAGTGTATGGGATTGGGTTATTCTTTGGATTCCTAGGGGAATTCCCAAATCACAGAGAGGATTCCATACCAATTCAAGGACTATGTTTCCAAGAGAGATAACAACTTTGGGACTTAATCCGTATCTACTATAGGATTCATATAATGATGAAATAGGATACCATCATTGAATGTTTGATATCAGGAGGCCTTGGATACCATCATTGGATATAGTGTGGTGTATTTGGTCATAGAGAGCCATGTATTCACCCCATTAGGACCAATCATGCTTAACCTAGTTTTACTTTGTCAATATCATTAAACATGGTTATAATAATTTAAATTATAATGACTTGGGTGATTCACCATATATTACACTCAGACCCCTTACAACAAGGCTTTAGTTTATTAATGAGTTTTATCAAACCCTGAGTTGAAGGATTTATTGGTTATTACCTTGGATCCTCTTTACTGTTATTATTACAGGATGCCTTGTTATATATTGGATCCTTTATTATTAATATCATGATATATTTTAAGTGTTTTTATATCCCACCTAACTAATTTATATAAATTGAAATCAAAAGAATTAATTACTAAAATTATTACATGTTTAGAATCCAACTGAGGCTGAATAAGGTATAAATGAATTTTTATTAATATAATATATATATATATATATATATATAAATGAAAACTATTTAGTTTATTCTCACAGACTGGATGATAAAGATATCGTTGGTGGTAGCCTACATAGATTTATCTTACACCCTTTCTAGGCTTCTGATGGTACCTGTAAAAACATTATGTATTCAGGTGTTAAAAAGGGGAATCACCCCACATTGGAAACCTAACATTCCTCCTTGATTAGGACAGATCATTGTAGCAAATGACTACGAATGATCTCTAGATTCTTAGACAGTTCTTCATTTTTTTATTGTTTTTATCTTTTATTGCCTACATCAATATATCCATGTTGACCATCTCAATAGAGACATGAAATACATTTTTAGCATTGGAATCTTAATTACATTCTATATTGACTATAATATGTTTATTCTAATTTTTGTATGTATTCTTACTTCTTCTATATTGGGTTACCTGTCCTTTTTTTCTATATGTTACCAATGTTCCATCTATTTAAATATGCTTCCACTATTTTATAGTTGTTATGTATATGTTTTTCTCTAGTATGGTTAGGAGAGAATATTATCCCCCTAGAAACACCATAGTCCCTCACTGTATGTCGGAAGCCTCTGACATATGATGAGGTGTGCTTGAGTCCATGTGGCCAAATAAATTCAAGGACCATTGAGTGTCACCTAGGATGGGACGTCATAATCATTTACTCTCATATGTTACCATTATCACAGACATCAATATCCCATGAGTTAATGTGTATGTAAATCTCATATATTGAACTCATATATTTTGGATTCTCTGAGTCTACAGTAACATGAAAAATGAATAAATCATATGCCATCCATCTTTATGAATGAGAACACAACATGTATGTCATCCTAATAGATAATAATATCATATTTATTATTTTGGTGTAACCAAATTCTACACATTATATATTAAAAATTATCTTTGATTATACACTTACCATATTAGAGGAAAAATCCCATACTTGATGAGATCCAATTGATAAAATGATCAATTTTATTCAGAAAACCTCTTGATTAGTTCGTCCTTATGGCCTTACCTAGTAATATATCGATGTATGAAGGAAATATTAAACGGTCTCTCAAAAACCTCATATAATGTGGACTCTTATATGATCAATGAATCTCTAGCATACCAAATGCATAGTATATGAAAATCCATTTCATATTCATAGTGCATCATCCAATTGAAGAAACACATTTTGTGTCACAAGAGCATATCCCATTATCATTCAATAATCATATTTGTAATAACATTTACATTTTATTATAACATACAATACTATATAATGATCATTTTTTGGTACAAATCAATTTTATAATTTCAGAAGTCGATTATTTTTACATTTTATTTAATGTATATCTATAAATACATATATAATACCAACATGAATGAATGATAATGTGGTATTTTCCATTCATATGGTACACTTTATATACATAAATCACTTATATTAATAATTATTAAAAACATATAAATGAACTTATATATAATATCATATATAGAATACATCCAAATTAGCCTTATGTTAGCAACACCATTTAGTTTAAATTAACATATTAAATTTATATGTAATTCATGCCACAACTCTTAATGATCATTTGTGAAAACCCCAAAAAACTCATTAGTGATTTTAATATATAATGAAATCAATTTTCAATAATACAAAGAGTTAGTAATCAAATTTGCAATTAAAAAATGCACTAACCTTCTATAAATAGTTAAACTTCGTGACATTAAATGTTATGATGTAAAATTCTATTGTCTACATAGATATCTTTTTTGAATAAACATCATCACCCATGGTACCCTTCAATTAGACATTTTCCCGTACTTTTTTTTTAAATAATGTAATCTTTTAACATAATTTCATAACATTGCACGCAAATGTTATTTAGGATAATCCGACTTACACTTTTTAGTGGAATTTAAATGTAACTAATTAAATATCTCTATAAAAGAATACCCTACAACAATTTTCAGATATAAATTAATAATATCTTTATATATTAACTACATAATGCTTAAAGATATAATTACATTCAATTTCTCATGGTAAATAAAATTAATATTTATAATTACATTCATATATCCAGAACTCTTAAAAATATTATGATGAAATCTATTTAAAATTATACATCTATAAACATTTATTTATTAAATTGTTTCTTTCAAAAGTCCTACCATAATCTGACAAGACAATTTATCATTATATTCAATCAATAATATATTATTCTGATAAAAAAATATTTTTTAATTTTGAAATAATAATTTTTTACAAATTAGTACGGATATATTAATCAGAAACATGTTTTTATATTTCATATATTTTATTTATTTTATTTCAATTTCATTTCCTTGAAAAAAAATATATCATTAAATCCAATGAATATCTTTATCTAAAATATAATGAAACCGAATGATGTGTATAGAATTAACCATCTCATTTAATTAATAAAAATTATTAATCAACGAACAATTTTTTTTATCATATAATAGAAATGAGAATAATATTAAAATGACTTTTATATTTTTATCTATTATTTTTATATTATTTTACATTCAACTACATCATGAAAAAAAATTTACTTATCACTTGAATGGGAAAAAACACTAAAAATTCATCTGTTTATTTTTAACACTCATTACATATAAAATTTGAAAAGTATATATTTTATAACGTATACCATTAGAAAAATATGAATCAATTTATATAACTCTAATACCTATGATTTAAAATTCATGGGGATACTAAAACCCATTATCTTATTTTAAATAATTCCATAACATTTAATCATTAATCCTTCCAAATTAAACCTTTATGTTTTATTTACCATGATTTTCTATTTGAGGAATATTTTTCTCACACACCATCAAAATTTTATTCTTATGGATAGAATTTTACATACTTCTAATATATAATTAGAACAAGAACATTAAAATAATAGAACCAATTAATATATTCTCAAAAACTAAGAATTTAAGGTAAAATGTTTTTAATATCATTCATCTTTTATGAACATTTCCATAAATAAAAATTGATTTAATTCCATAACCAAAATAAGCCTCATAAAATTTCATGTCCCAAGAGATTATTTACAAATTAAATAATATTGTGTATTACATGGCATATATAATAATATTGAGTATATGAGACTAAAATTCCATAGGTAATTTATTATATAATTTATTTGAAAGATTAAGAAAATAATTTTATCCTTCATATATGTGTTTGAATTCATGTTTTGAACAACATCCATGCATGGGTAGTCAAGAATATTCTAAACTAAAACATAGAATTTCCAAATATATAATAAATATTATTATGTTACAAGTTATATATGCAATATAAATTATGTTTTCCATTACTAAAAATTTATCTCAAAGTTAATTTTTATGAAGAAGATGTTATAATTTATAATTGAGTCATTTTTCATATAAGTATCATTCATTATTAATATTTTATATGTATTATTATTATATGGTATCCCACTAAAAATTGTAACCATTTTAAAAATCATCATAAATTTTTTTATCTAATATCCATATTTAACTATGAAAATAATCCATTATTGGTGTAAATGTCTCCACGTAGTTATTTATATATTGAATCAACCTGGTCATGTCATATATGATTATTAAAGAGTTCATCGGGTAACTATTTATTCAATTCATTTTATGGATAAACCCAAACATTATCCCCATGGTATCATAAACCTTTGGGAGTCCAAGATAAGTGTATCCAAATGGAAACACTAATAATACAAAACATGTGATTTCATGAAACTAATTATTACTATAATTAAAAATTATATTCAATTGAGAGCCCCATTTTTTAAAGAAACTACCATGTTGGATGATTATTGTCCAAATAATCAACTTTAAAATGAATAAAATAATTATTATTTTGATGTGGTTTTAATCACACCATATTGTCTCATGTTATTCCATTTATATATGAATTCTTATAATCATATAGTTTTGTAATCATATCGATTAAAAAATATGTTCAAACAATGATGATGTTAAATTCATTATAATACACATTGTATTTTTACTCACTATAAAATATAATCCATATAATCATAAAAATATATAAATGAATATCATGATATATGCATATATACTTCACTTAAATGTTTAGAGTTATATGTGATTTAAAATCACCACGTGTATAAGTTTGGAGAACCAAATAGTCAATACCAACCTTTCTAGAAAAAGGTATCATCCCCCAAGCCATTTAGAAGTCCTACATAAATTTCATCTACACATTGAACCATTTTAAATGATATAATACAATTCATCATAACTCTATCAGATAATATGTATAATAAATTATAAAAAATCAAATTCTATAAAATAAAACTATTTATAATGCGATTTAATGGTATATAAAAATTAAATCTTCTATAAATTTACCTAGCATGAAATTTTATTAATGATAATTTAAAAAATATTGTTTTAAAAAAATTAAATTAAATCATCCAATGATTGAAAATTTTGATAATTTAAATTGAGGAATAATTAATAATGGAATATATTTTATGTAATTTTCAATTTCATTCATTTAATCGTTGAATAAACAATTATGAATAATTAGTAAATAAAAACATATTTATAAACACCTTATAATTTATGTTATTCTTTATGGAAATACCATATCCCTTAATATAAAAACATCGTTATTATTTAATACTATGAAGTCCATCATATTAATTATTATATGTAAATTTTTATATGATATATTTTTATTAATTAAAAATATTTAACAATATAATTTTTAATATATAAAATTTTTATATAATCTATATATCAAAAACCTAGTATTATTTAATCCACGATAAAATCTATCACCAAAACTATTTTTACCTTATTTAAATACCACCCCAAAATAAGAATTTGATTTGAGTAATTAAAAATAATTAAACACAAAAAATTAATATTCAAAATATATTCTATTAATATTTATTCCATATATTGTAATTTTCAAATTATTCTAAATTTACCTTTATGATTAATAAATATGAAATTTATTTCGAATACATAAGGTATGAGATACAAATGAATAATTTTTTCCACTAATATTTATTATTGGAAATTATATAATATTAAATGTTCCATAAATAATAATTAATTCATTTTGAACTCTTTTTAATGAATTAATTTTTTAAATAATAATAATTAATAAATATCATAGAAATTATCACTTATCATTTTTTATAATGAATGTATAAAAAATATAATCTAATTCACATATGAATTTTTATTGAATATAATTTTATCGTAGCCTTTAATATTTTATAATATAGGTTATATCTTAACCCATGCTAAACTATCTTATCTATCAAATTTTATGAGATATAATAGATATTTTTGATGAATCCCTTTGCCCCATGTAAATCATATTTAATGACATCCACCATGTCATTTAAAAAATATGATCCTCTTTTTCATCATATAAAATAGTGATATCATCTAATACGACATTATATTGTTTATGGTATGATATATATAAAGACAATCAATAATGTAGAATTAATAACTATAAGATCAAATATAATATATAGTGATCCAACCATAAAATAATATATATGACATCCCAAGATAATCCATAGTGACAATTTATTATTGTATTTGATTATATGTAATGTGATTTGTTTTATGACTTCAAAATATTCATTTTGGTAGTGTGATTCCAAAAATATAATGTATGGATTATTATAATTCCACTAATGGGTTTTGAATAAATCTAAGAATAATTATTAGAACCGGTGGAAGTAATTATACTAGAAACCCAATGGTTACCATGAATGAATAAATAAAACCATGAAAACTAGAGATGAAGAAATATAATAAATATTTGAACCTTATAAAAATTTTGTTATTGATTCCCCTTATGTGTTGATTACCAAAAAGGAAAAAACAAAATATACTTCTCATTGTGGTGAATTCATGGGCTTCTCATCAATTATACATTATAGAGATAGAACTCTTATTCATATCATGATGTGTTTTTATATAGTATAAAAACACAAACGATTAGAGAACATTGGTTTCTAGGGAGTCTCATCCAATCACTAAGAAATCACACAAACATGACAATTGAATGGGAACTTCCTACTTATATATTACCCAAGGAAAATCCACACACTTTGTTTCATTTACTCATGTGTTAAAAAACATGGGAATATGACTTTTATTAATCATTCAACTATTTCCAAAATATAATTCTATTCGATTAAATATTATTCATTATATCTTAGATGATTAATTACATTGGAATATAAAACAATTTTTAACCCTAAATTTTCTACAACAAAAAGATTGAAGAAGTTTGATAGAATTTAATTCCAAGATAAACAATATAGTATGACATAAAATACAACTATATTGGGTTAGGAATAAAAAATAAATATCAACCAATTTTTATGATCTATAGTTTTTGAAGTATGATATCATATTTATTACATTCCAAATAACTTTTTATCATTTAATATGTTATAGTAAACAGAATTATAAGAACAATATACTTATGACATATGATTTACTTTATTAAATCACCATAAGAGTTTAGTGGTAGGGTTTTATAAGATGATCATAGAAAAATTTAGCATAAATTATATATGTATTTCATAACATTAATAGATCCTAAATCATGTATCAAAAAAAATATTGAACCCGAAGTCTTTCAAATAAGATATGAATAAAAAGTAACTTATATATGGAAAGTTTAGTATTATAAAATGGGTTTACAAATATAAGACATAAAATATTATATAAAATAATGTATTCAGTTTATCATCATTTTCATTTGCTACATGTATTCTATGATGTGAAATGATAATTGACCTCTAAAAGAAAGACATTGCATTGAACCTTAAAAATAATAATCTTTTAATGTGATAATATGTGATGAAATATTGAGGATATTTTGGGTCAGAAAATATATAGAGAGAGTTAATCTGAATTTTAGGCACAAAACATGTCTTGTGTATGGGATAACTAATCTTGTATACTTTATGGACTCTCATACACTCAATCGTTAGTATTATAGGGGTGTATATTTAATATTTAACCCATATGCCTAAGGATTGAAATATATTGAGAAAAGTAACCTTCCTACTATAATGCTTTTTTTGTAATGATCTATGATTATCTAATTTGGGGATGGTTTGGTATGTTAGTAATCATGTCATTAGATAAGGGTTAACAAATATATGATTTTTCATCTCTTATAATGAGTATAAAATGAATGTCCTTGATTTCAATTGAATGAGGAAATATATTTCTATAGTTATTAATGATACATGTAATGTTACTAAGTACAAGGATGATGGTAATGTGATGTGGACATCATATTATATTAATAAAATTTGATTTATTCATCAATAGTGTTAGTTTATAGTTATATAATCAAGAATATATGGGTATGATCTTTAGAAAAGTCATAATTTTATTCACATAGCTAATCAATGTCTTTCCCAAAGAGATTATATTCTTAAGAATACATTTATATCATGAAAATAATAAAAACTGTAATGGATATACATGTCTTTGATAGATAATATATCGCATTATATCTTGAGTAATGTTAATTATTTCTTAAAGGCTAAACATTTATTACAAATATGGTTTTGGAAATTCATAATTATTTTCAGTGCTACATTATTCCGCTTGATCACACTTTTGGGTTGTGTAAAAGATGATATTGTTTATATAAAATTGAGAGAAATAATATATGTGTTTCATAGAATATCTAGAAGGTATTTTTGATGGATTTTCTTGTGTTTTTATATATTATTCTATAAATGGTGAAAATTTATGATAGATTTCCCAAAAAACATTTTTTTAATATATAAAAAAGTTTATTAGCTATTATTTCCAGATTGTTTCATATTATGTGACCTATGGTCAATGAGTATTATTTTAATTTGGATTTTTTGTTTTGTGGGGGTGATGGATATGAAAGCTAAATATATATTTACATTTTCGTGGAATGTTTGATGGTATATGTCATGTAGTGCCACAAACTATTTTCTAATGTGGTTTATCCATACGTATCTAATAACATAAATGATGGATTACAAATGTATTATTCATGTTTTAATGACCCAAAATATTATTCAACCTAGTCACATCCTATAAATTAACTTTACATGACTTGTGATCATCAAAAAGGGGGAGATTGTTGGACTCCTGATGTATTAATAATGTTTTAATGATCCAAAATCTTATTCAACCTAGTAAACTCCTATAAATTATCTCTAATAATGTATATTTATGTTTAAAGTTATATCATGATTTAAAAAGATCCATGAAAGATCCTAATTGATGTATTTTCAGTTTATCTACTTTACACTATCTTTGATCTACCCTAAACATAACTTATTTAACAAATGCTTAAGTCTAATCTTTTCTATTATAATTTTAATTTAAGTCTGAACACAGTTACATTGAATAGACTAAGAAACCTTCCGTAGGCCACTGGCTATGTATTTCTGGCACCGTGAAACAAGACACCATAAGTAGGACACTGTGAACAAGACACCGTGAAGCCAGACACCATGAAACAAGACACCGTGAAGCCAAACAACGTAAAGGACGACACTCTAAGCCATACATCGTGAACAAGACACCGTAAGACATACACCGTGAACAATACATCATAAGCCCAAAATTTTGAACAAGATACCATATTCCAAACACCTTAAACAAGACACTGTAAACCAGACGCCATTAACAAGACATCACAAGCCAGACACCGTAAACACGACACCGTGAAGCCATACACTGTGAACAAGACACCGTGACACTCAGACATCATGATCAATCTAGACACAGTGTAAAGGAGGTAATATTTCCATGGATTACTATGACAATATTTCGTAAAATACTTTTTCATCTTTCAATTTAATTTCTAATGGTAATACTTGATTTTTTTAATTCACTGACATAATTAATATTTTCTTGTAGACATATCATCAGACAGTACGAGGTACAAGGTGAAGAACACATGCATCCTGTCGGATCAAACATGTTTATTCCGAGTTAAAAGAGAAGGTTGAACATGAATAAATATGAAAGATACAAAAACAAAAAGAAAGGTCATGAGAAAAATATAAAAAAATACATATTGCATGAAACTGGACACCACTGAACACAAGAAGAATATTTAGAGCATAAAGAACATCTTCGATCGATTTGAACCTCATGGAGAACACAAGCTGAATCACGACACTTTGATTTCCAAACAATTTCCACAGAATGAATCAAAGCATCACCACCTTCAATCTAAAAGAGTCCAGAGTTGCATTGACATCACACAAGAGCATTCTAAACTCATCCCCATATTGTTGATCAGTTGTGATCATTTTTCTTTACATTACGATAAGTGTGTGATTCTGTCTGGTTTGACACACACTGACTCCTATGTTGAACTAGAGTATATTGAAATCATCACTCAAAACTCTTTATACCTTTTTGTATCCCATGTAGAACTGTGGTAGAGGTCTAAGGACCTAGACAGGCTGTGTGCTAATGTTGCTGTTTTCCCATGTAAAACTGTGGTAGAGTTATGAGGACCTGGACAGTCTGAGTACTGTTGTAAACCATGATCCAGGGTGTGGATAAAAGTGTTATATAAACTGTTTGAGAGGACTATGTCTCATCTTGAGACTAAACCTCTTGGTTTAATTTGTTGTGCATCTTATTTTAGTTTTAACTATTTTCAATATTCTGCTGCTAATTACATTACAATTAAAAATTGTTTTAATGTAACTCTGATAGTTTAACTAGAAAGTGTTTGTAGTTAATGTGAACCAGTAATTTAATTTCAAAAGCTATCTTAATCCTCAGGTTAAGTTAACTGAGAAATAATCAATCTTTGTGAAACCAACTAAACACTTTTAATCTTTATAAATTCACTATAGTTTAACTTGATTTATTAATTTGGGGATTTCAAAATAAATCTTTTAAACAGAAATTTCTAATAAGAACTAAATTCACCCCCCTCTTGATTATCCACTCTGACAAACATTTGGTATTAGAGGTAGGTTAACAGTTTTTTTTTCTCTGTTTGTGAAAAAATTTCAACTGTGATATTAGTTGTATCTTAAAGATCTCAATATTTCTGTTAATTCAAATTTCTAATATCTTTATATATATTATTAAAACATAGATGATTTGGATAACAGACTAGAAGGTGTAGCTACCAACATTCCACCTTTCTTTAATTTTGTAAATTATTCCCAAAGGAAAATCAAAATGGAAATCCTGTTATAAATTATGGGATCTTACATTTGGATATGAACAATGAGTTTGTATAATATTCCAGAAACTATTATAACTACTTGGGATAAACATATGAATGTTTCTTACAATGGTAATTGTGAGGAAATGAATGCCCTATATTGTTCTTTATGAGATTATGATTTTAATCAAATATCTTCTTGTAAGACTACTTGTAAAACATGGGATACTCTGGCTGTTTCCCATGAGGGAACAACCAATGTTAAGGAAATGAGACTAAATACATACACTATTAAGTATGGTAATTTTAAAATGAAATCTGATGAATCTATTTTTGATATGTATCTCAGATTTAATGATATAGTCTATATAATGAGATCACTGGGCAAAGTTGTTCCAGAGAAAGAGAAAATCATGAGAATACTATGTTGCCTACCAAAACGATGGAGCGGAACCAATGTCTCAATACAAGAATCATGTGATATTGGGAAGCTACATGTCAATGATCTGATTGTTAAGTTGATGACGTATGAAGAAGAGTTGAAGGTAAACAAATAAAAAGACAATTAACATAAAAAAGAAGTCAGTGGCGTTTAACTATAATGCCTCAAAAACCATGGATAAGGAGAAAGTTCACATACCTATCAAAATCTCTACTAGTGAAAATTCTGACTCAGACAGTGATGAAGAGATGCCTCATATAGCCAAAAGATTCAATAAATTTTTTATAAAGAGGAAAATTTTTAGAATATCAAACCGTATGTATGAACAACAAGGTAATTGGAAGAGAGATTGGAAGAAAATTGATAAAAATGATGAGATAGTTTGTTGTAAATGTAAAAGGAAAAGACATGTTAAGGCTGATTGTCCAAAATTGATGTTAAAGATGAAATATGACTATAAGGGAAAAATTTTAAGAAATATATGAAGTAAACATGGAGTGCATCACAAGAAAGCTCAATTAGATCTGAAGATTTTGATTTTGACAAAAAGAATCATTCCAACATGAGTTTCATGACTGAAACATCGAAGGTACATGTTTCCCCTATCCTGAATGATTACTATTCTGGGAATGAATGTGATTCAGATAATAATGGTAATATATATAAAGTTGAATTATTTGAAAACAGTAATATATTATAAGATACTTGTAATGAGATAAAATATAAGTATAAATCATTAAAGAAACAGTATTCCTTGACTAGTACTGTTAAATATGATTTTAGTATAGAAAAGGAAAATAATGCTCAATTGTTAAAGGAGAATACTAAACTAAAATTGAATAATGAGAAACATAGAAAAGACTTATAGAAGTTCACAAATTGAAATAATACTCTAACTCAAATTCTTCGAAAACAATTTTCACCAATGTATACTAATGGTTTATGATTCCAAACTTGACAAAGATAGATGGGTAAGAATAAATTTATTCCAAAATATGGACACTATGACCCTAGTTCATCTTCTATAAACTCTTATGCTCTATCTAGATAATAAAATTCTTATAGGCCATGAATAGTTTACATATCAAAATCAATTGAATATGTTAATTATAGGAACCCAATTAAACAAATATGAGTGCTTAAAGTCTTACTTGCTAACATTTCTTTACCCATGAAAATTTGTGTACTAAAATTATCTTCTTTCTAAAAATATTTTCCATGAAACATGCTTGAAATGTTTTTGTAGGAAGATATAGTACATGGATAGTGAATTTTCAAGGCATATGACATGAGACTACTCATGATTTAAGAGCATAATCATTGTTGAGGGAGGACATGTCACCTTTGTGGATAAGTCAAAATGAAAAATCATTGGCTTAGGCCAGATTGGTAACAATGATTTAATTTTAATTTCTAATGTACTATATGTTGATGGATTAAAATACAACCTGTTATATATTTCTCAATTGTGTGATGATAGTTTCAATTTAAAAATTGAAAATGATTCATCTAAATTTTTTAATTCTAATTTTTTTGGTATTTACTGAATTAAGAAATGAAAATGTATATGCAATAGATTTGAGTTATTTTGATAAACAAAATATTTCTTGTTTAAATGTTTTTCTTAAAGAATCATTGATATGGCCCAAAAGACTAGGACACTGCAATGTGCACTTACATATAAAACTAACTAGGAAGGATTAGTTAGAGAGTTACCTAAAATGGAAGCCCCACTTAAAAAAGTGTGAAATTCTTGTCAAAATGGAAAAACACACAACGTTTCTTTTAAATCAAAGAAATAAGTTTCTACTACTCAACCTCTCAAGTTGGTTCACATGGATTTTTTTGGACTATCAAGAGTTTCAAGTCTAAATGGGAAGCACTATGTTTATGTTCTTGTAGATGATTTTTCTAGATACAGTTGGGTATACTTTGTTTCTCACAAAAGTGAATCTTGTTCTTATTTTATCAAATATTCCAAGTCTATAGAAAACCTTAGTGGACTTAGGATTAAGACCTTAAGAAGTGATCATAGTCGTGAGTTTGAAAATCAAGAGTTTGAATCTTATTTCTCACACAATGGCTATAGTCCCAACTTCTCTAATCCTAGAACACCTCAACAGAATGGTGTAGTAGAAAGAAGAAATAGGACTCTTCAAGAGATTGCTAAGACAATGCTCAATGAATATCACTTACCCATTTACTTTTGGGCTGAAGCTGTTAATACATCTTGTTAAATTATCAATACAGTCTTGATTAGACCAATTCGTAAAAAGACCCTTTCGGAGATCAGAAATAATTGGAAGCCTAAGGTTAATTACTTTATAGTTTTTGGTTGAAAATTTTTTCCCGTTAATACTAATGATAATACTGACAAATTTTCTTTCAAAATTGATGATGGAATTTTCCTAGGTTACTCAATATTGAGTAAATCCTATAAAGTTTTAAATAATAGAACCAAATGTGAGGAAGAATCTGTACACATCAAATTTGATGAAACTGGTCCACATGAACATAAGACCCTCTTGAAAATCTTCAAGAAGATATGTCTATTCTAAAACTTAATTAAAAAAATATTGAACCTGTTGTTAAGACAACTAGTTCTGAAAATTTTTGTGAATCTGCTTCTGTAGAACGCAAACCAGTAAATGAAATTGAAATTTCAAGCTCTACCTTCTCTATACCAATGAGGACCCTTAAAAATCATCCTTCAGATGTTTTAGTATGAGAATTATGTAGATGGACAAAAACTAGAGCTTCTATGAGAAACCATGTTGAACATCAAGATTTTTGTTCACATCTTGAACCTAAAAATATAAATGATGTAATAAATATTGAATTTTTGGTGATGGATATACATGAAGAACTTAATAAATTTGAAAGAAACAATGTTTGGGAATTAGTAGATAGAAATAAGGACACTTTGACCATAGGGACTAAATGGGTTTTTAGATATAATGTTGATGAATCTGGTAACAAAGTATGACACAAGGCTAGACTAGTTGCACAAGGCTATAGTCATGATGAAGGAATTGACTATGAGGAGACCTTTTCACCAGTAGCCAGTCTTGAAGCCATCAGAATCCTACTTTCCTAGGCTGAACATTTGAATTTCAAACTATATCAAATGGATGTTAAGAGTGCATTCTTAAATGGGTATATAACTGAGGATGTTTTTTTGAACAACCCCCTGGATTTAAAAACCCCCATTTTCATAATCATATTTTTATACTATCGAAATACTTATTTGGTTTTAATCAAGGTCAACGAGATTGGTATGATAGATTGAGGCCTTTTCATATTTCCAATGTTTTTACAAAAGGAATAGCTGATCCAACCCATTTTATAAAAATAATTTATAAAAATGTTTCATTTGTCAAATCTATGTAGATGACATTATTTTTGGATCTTCGAAAAATTCATTATGTGTTTACTTTTCTAAAATAATGCAAAACGAATTTGAAATGAATTTAATGGGAGAACTCAAATATTTTCATGGAATTCAAGTTTTTCAAAGTTAAAAATGGTATTATTTTAAATCAAACTAAATATACAAAGGGTATTTTAAAACGTTTTGGACTGGATAGCACTAAAAGTAGTGACAAAACCATGAGTACCACTTGTAAGTTAGATCTTTATGATGTTGGAAAATATTTTGATCAAAACACTTATAGAGGAATGATTTGAAGTTTACTCTACTTAACTGCAATTCATCCTTCCATTATGTTTAGTGTGTGTATGTGTGTTCATTTTTAAGAAAAATCTAAGAATCATATTTAAATGTTGTAAAGATAATGTTCAAATACCTCAAACATACACCCAATTTAGGACTGTTTTATCATGAAGGAAAATCATTTGAATTAGTTAGTTATTATGATTCTGAATTTGGTGGCAGTATGTTAGATAGAAAAAGCACCTCTAGAACATGACAACATTTAGCCAAGTCACTAGAATCATGGTGTAGTAAGAAACAAAATTGTAATACATTATCTACTATAGAAGCTGAATATATATCTGCTGATAGTTGTTGTGCACAAATTTTGTGGATGAATCCAAAATTACTAGATTATGGATATCAATATAGACATATACCTAGATATTGTGACAACAAAAGTGTTATTAACACCTCAAAGAATCCTTTTTCACATTCTATGACAAAACATATTGATGTAATACATCACTTTTTTGAGAGATAATTATCAAAAAGGTGACACCATTATGAAATTAATTGGTACTGAATATCAACTTTCTGATATATTCAACATAACATTAAATTTCGAGAGAATAGATTACACCATACATGAACTAGGCATGATAAATTTGAAATAGATACCTTACTTGTTTATGTTTTAGGCCTTACTGTTCTATATCTTACTATGTTATATTTTACTGTTTCATGATTACAGTTTCTCTGTTACTGTTTCTCATATTTACTATCTCACTATAAATATGTATGAATACGGTCTCACAGTTAGTATTTTGTACTTACATTCTAATGTTTACTGTCTCACCGTAACACACACTAAAAAGGTCGCTCATGGTTTCATCGTGAAACATGTTTACTATCTCACTGTAATGACCAGACATGGTCTCACCATAAAAATTCATTATGTATTGTTTTCATTAAATTCATACCATGAAAATTATCCTTTTCACCTTTTTATTTTCCTGATTTTTTATTTTTTCATTGATTAGTATTCCTAAATGATAAAACAATGTAAGTATCACTTGATTTTTCAGTCGAGGGTTCTTCTACCTACTCTTTTCAAACTTTTATTCATCCATGAAACCTTTTTTCTTTCCAAAATAGTCAATGACTGCTATGAATGAAACTTCTGTCATCATCAACACCTGAGAAGCATAGCTCTAAGAAGAAGAAAATTTCACCGAAGCTGACACCCAGAGGTCCTTTAAATCTGAATCTCGTAAACCGAGTTTTTGTACCTGAGAAAAATATTTTCCCAAAAAGGCTTTTGACTAGTAAGTCTATGGTATTGAAAGTGTTAGGAGAACAATTTTGGTTAGAATGGTTCTATAAAGAGGATAGACCCATCTATCTAGGGATAGTGGCTCAGTTTTACCAGAACATACAGTTCTCATTTGATTCTGGTTAGATTTATGTTGTAAGAAGTTGGGACATCGACCAAATATGCTCATTCTCTTTGAGGTTATGGGTTGCATGACTTAGGATACCCAATGAAGGAATTTGTGAGGATTATCAGAGATCCCCTCCACCTTCGTCCAATTTCATTAACATAAAATATTCCCTAAAAACCTTAACTGGAAATGGCACCCAGAGAATTTGTGTTGCTGGTAAATTATATGGAAAAACAAGGCCTCTTTTCATGTTCATACATAATTTGGTTAGTCCAAGAAAAGGTGAATTTTATGTTTTATATTATTAAGATGTGTTTTTGATTCACCTTATGAAAAATGGGCACAAGATAAACCTAACAAGTATATCATACAACATATGTGTGAGTTGATAAAATTAACATCCAAATCAATATCTTTGTTCTACTCTCGATTAATCCCACCCATGCTTCTTGCGAAGGGTATGGTTGGACCTAATAAGGAAGTAATTATGGACTATGAGTACTGCCTCTCAAAATCCATTACCAATGAATGAAGATAAACTAGAATCCTTTAAAAAATAAACGGGTGGAAGAAAATGATATTGTTTATGAGAAATATCATCCTGTGGATTATCTCTCAATACAAAAAGACATTTTTGATCCTATATTGGAACTAGATGAGATTTTTGAGTATCCTGAAGAATAGGAAGAAGATGTTGAATTTCCACCAAGTTAAACTGTTATTGTTGTGGAATACATGACTACTATTCCTCATGTAGATCTTGAAGAAGAAGTACCCACCCCTAAAGAAGCTATTAATTGTGAAACTCAACCCAATGCTGTAACAAAATTAGTATCCAAAGAATATGAAAATCATGCCATAGAAGAGCCTATAGTAGAATAATATATAGTCGAAGAACTACCTCTTATTCCATAGGTCAATCTTGAAGATCTCTTTATGGAACTGTATGTTCATGAAATTATTCCTTATGCTCAAGAATGGATGGAGCATTTTTTCATCTGGCTAGACAGGAAATGAATGAGGAGCATAGAGCTGAGTCTATGGAATTAGAACAAGATACTATGATTCTAAGTCCTGAGAAGGTGGCACCTATTGTGGGGGATTAGACACCAAATCATGAGTATGTTGAACCCTCACATCCAACTTAGCGAAGTCCTATAGAAACTTAGTACAAATTTCCTATTTTCTATGATGTGAATGATTCTCTGTAGGTTACAGCAACTGGACATGATATTTCCTCTTTATTTCAGTTGAAATAGGTCTCCGTTTTAGACATGCAAAGGAACGTGAGCATGTACCAATACCTACTCCTGATCCCTCATCTAAACAGCCATCCACTATGGGTATGGAATATATGATGGAATTTGGTGCTAGTCACTTATCCGGAGTTGAGAAACTCAATAATAACCATCCTCATTATGTGACACACTTATGTGGGAGAGATGACTCACTATTATTGGAGAAAAGTATTTGGAAAATAAAATCTAAGATGCAACATGAGATTCCAGAAGTAAGAGTTGAAAATAACCTACTTAGTAAGGAACTAAAGACCCTAAAAGTATGGTTGAAGACATGCTGAGAAAGCTCCATTCAAGATCTGAATATGTTGCTCTTCCAGTAGAGCATGTTTCCTCTTAAAATCATATAAGTTGGTGTGTCTCTAATTAAACCTTATATAGAATCCATATATTAAAAGATTTCTGAATGTGACAAACAAATTGTGAAGCAAATAAAAGAGCATGTTGCCAGTCTCAATAAACACACTGATGAGTATAAGGGATGTATTTATAAGGTGATGAATCAAATAAAATCCCTAACAACAATTGTCAAAAAAATATAGTCAATCCTATAAACCCTCATTGGATTGTGATTAACTCAAAACTGTAGTCAAAGAAGAACTTCAAAATGTACTCAGTGGCTTCAATACGGCTTCATCATCTGATGTGGTCAAAAACAGTTATGGAGTCCTTGACCTAGTACAAATCCACTCCAAAACGGATAATGATGCTCAGTAAGAGATTTCCAAAATGGTGGATTTCTTATTCAGTAGAATCTTCTCCAAGACTGATATGAAAAACCATTACATAAAACTAGTAGAAAATTTGTGGAGTCCTCCTGTGACTGAAGCTTTCAAGAACCATGTCCATAAGTTCACTGAGTTGACTCGATTGTTGGACACGTTTATAGAAAACAAGGATGATTTTGAGAAATACATGTATTATGGATGAGAGATCATTATAGATTTTATCAGCCTCCTGAGGCCCTATATTCTTGACCAGAGTACAACCATTGTTGCTCCACCTGCTACACCTCTCGGACCTGGGCTGCCTACCTTCACCTCTACTCTAGCCTCAACCACCATGTCTGTCGTACAAGAAATCAGTCAGATCAGGCCTGTGATTCTTGATCAGCAACTACCTAGATATTCTACTCCTCTTACCTTGGCTCCCTCAGTCTTTAAAGGCCTTCCTTTACCCTATTTATCAACCATATATCTGCCTTCTTCTACCTTAACCTCTTCCCCTATGGCTTCCACTTGTGCCACTATTGCTAAAGGAAAAGAAAATGACACCCAATCAAGAATCTCAGTGATTACTCTTTTTGATAGGGATTCTCTTGCTTTTATATTATTCTTCTATTTTATACTAAACCTTACTTGATATTAATGGAATGTTTCTTTTTGATAATCACAAAAGTGGGATAAGTTTTTCTATGTTATCCAATTTATCTCTATGGTTGAATAAAAAATGCACTTTAGTTGTACATGATTTGTGATCATCAAAATGGGGGAGATTATTGGAATCCTCATGTATTATTCATGTTTTAATGATCCCAAATCTTATTAAACCTAGTAAACTCTTATAAGTTAACTATATATGATTTGCCATCATAAAAAATGGAGAGATTGTTAAACTCCTCATGTAATAATATTGTTTTAATGATCCCAAATTTTATTCAAACTAGGCAACTCCTATAAATTATATCCAATCATGTGTATTTATTTTTGAAGTTCTCTCACGCTTTAAGAAGATCCATGAATGATATTAATTGATATATTTTCAATTTATCTACTTTATACTATCTTTGATCTACTCTCAACATACCTTCATTAAAAAATGCTTAAGTTTAATCTTTTATATTATCATTATTATTTCAGTCTGAACATAGTTACATTGTATAGTATAAGAAACCATGAGGCTTTCACTAGCTGTGTATTTCTGGAGCCATAAAGCAAGACATTGTAATCCAGACACTGTGAAGAAGAAACAGTGAAGCTGGACATAGTGAAAAAAGAGACCATGAAGCCCGACACCTCGAATCAAGACACGGTAGGCCAAACACGGGGAACAAGACATCGTAATCTTGACATGGTGAACAAGACAACGTAATCCAGACACCGTGAACAAGACACTGTAATCCAGACACCGTGAAAAAGAAAACTTGAAGCCAGACACTGTGAAAAAGACACTGTTAACAAGACACATTGAACAAGACACTGTGACACTCAAACACCGTGATCAATCTAGACACCGTGTGAAGGAGACACTGTTTCCATGACTTACTGTGACACCATTTCATAAACAATTTTTAGAAATTAATTTAAATTTCTAACGGTCATATTTTATGTTTTTAATACACTCAAATAATTAATATTTCTTTGTAGACTTATCTTCGGATAGTACGATGTATGAGGTGCATAACACATGCATCCTGTCAGCTCCAACACGTGCATTCCATGTTAAATGTAATGGTTGACAATGAATCAACACGCGTGATACAAAGAAAAAATCATGTTCATGATCAAAATAAAAAAAATACAAACTTCGAGAAACTAGACAATGCTGAACACAAAAAACATATTTGATGCTCAAAGAACATATTCACTCTATTTGAACATCACAAAGAACAAAATTTCAATCGTGACACTCTGTTTTCCACACAACTTCTAGAAAATGTATCAAAGATTCATCACCTTCCACCCAAAGGAGTCCAGAGATGCATTGGCATCACATAAGAGAATTCCGAACTCATCCCTATATTATTGATCTACTGTGATCATTTCTCTTTACATAACTTGTAGTGTGTGATTCTATCTGTTTTGACACACATTTACTCCTAAGCTGAACTGGAGGATACTGAAATCATCAAACCAAACTCTTTAATCCTTTAAGTATCCTATGTAGAACTGTGGTAGAGGTATGAGGACCGGGACAACCTGTGTGATTTGTTTCTACATTCCCATTTAGAACTATGGACGAGGTGTGAGGACCTGGAAAGTCTGAGTACTGTTATAAAACCCGATCCAGGGTGTGGATAAAGGTTTTATATAAACTTTTTTAGAGGACTAAGTCACATCTTGAGACTTAACCTCTTGGTTAAATCTTCTGTGCATCTTGTTTCATTTTAATCTAATTTCAATATTCATCTGCTAATTACTTTTCAATTCAAAATAGTTTTAATGTAAATCTGATAGTTTAACTAGAAAGTGTTTATAATTATTGTGAAATAGTATGTTAGTTTCAAAATCTAACATAATATCAAGATTAAGTTAATTGAGAAATAATCAATCTTTGAGAAACCAAAAGAACACTTACAATATTTATAAATCCACTACAGTTTAACTTGATTTATTAATTGGTGGATTTCAATATAATCATTTTAAAGAAAGTTTTTTAATAGGAACTCAATTCACCACCCTCTTGAGTATCCACTCTAACTAATAATAAATAATGGCATAGTGTTTTTCCATAATATTATCTCATTATGCATGGTTGCATGGAGTAACCATCTTCTTCTTCTCCATATGCTTTGACTTGGTCAGTTTATCATTAGATAATGATATTGAAAATTAGAATGTTGTGAATGGGTAGTTTAAAAATTAAACAACTCATTATTCAGATAGGATAATCATTTAGATTTTTTATTGTTACTATTTGTGGATGAGTCTTATCAAGAGTACATGATGATCTTTTGGGTTAATGGTTTCCCATAAAAATAAATTTTGATACAAATAGTATTTATTGTGAGATTGATATTCAATGCTCATGATAAATCTCCTTGATACGTATACAAATTTAATATAATGTTCAATGCATCATTTAAACTTATTTTTTAGAATACCATTGATAAAATAATGTTTCTTCACGAGTATCAAGAAATTAACATGACCTATGGATACCCTAAGTTGGAGGAACCCATTAGTTTCTACAATGTTATCTTTATAAAACAACTTTTTGAAGCATGTATAAACTTCATTACCATAGTTTATGTTACATTAATTAATATATATTATGTTATTATTTAGAAATAACTTTATAAATTGTTACTTTAATAGTGTTTATGATATTTTATTCAACAAAATTATATATCATATACATACCTCCAAAATCAATTTAGTTTGCTTATGACCTTTACTGATGACTTCAACAGGTTTGGTTACGTTTTTCATATCTGTAATAAGTTTGAATCCTTTAAAAAATTCAAATATTTTAAAATGAAGGGAAAACATCTATGTAGATGTATAAAAGATCTTTAATAAGGAATATTTGTGGATAATTGATTTGGGAATTTATTGATAATGTTACATCATGATACCATGATCATGCAATTTTCTACCTTTTCTATGTTCATGTTCTGTTAAAAATCCCTTTATGCGATTTTTATGGGTTTACTGTAGTATGTTTAATAGGTACATGACGTGTAATAGATGTACACATCGTTTACATGGTGTTGGTTACATGTCGTGGATTCAGAGATCATGTCGTGAATGGGAGATCACATTGTGAGTTGGTACATGTCATGTACCTAGGGATCACATCTTTAGGGATTATACACAAATTTTTCAACATTGAGAGATGTGGTTTTCAACATATGTATCTAGCATGGCCGAAACATCGTGACACATTGGTACATGTTGTGACTGAACTCACACCCAACATAAAGTAATTCTTTTGGATTTTCTGTCTTAGTTATTTTCATTCACGATTTGGTGGATCTCAACCTAGAGATGTTCTGGTGCATTTTTTGAGAGACTCAACTCCTTTTGTATTGAACCAAATGGTTTGGGATATTCATTTTTTTGGCGCGATTCAAGAGTAATTTTTCCCCTCATTATTGATGTGTTTTTCTTCCTCATCTCTTGGGGTTTGAAATATTAATTTTTGGATTTATGGAACACTTGTTTTGGTGTTGGTTCATTCTAATAGATATATTTTCCAGGTCATATACACCTTCGATATCACTGATAGGTGCCATTGTGAGTGTCATTATCTAAGAAAGAGGTAGGTGGTCTTACCACATTTTAAAAATTTATTTGAATTGTATTTCTTGGTAGATTTGATTTCAAATTTAAATTCAAATGCTAATCCTTGATTTCATTTTCTTTGATAATTCCCAATTCTATTGAATTGGGAGATTTGAAATATTTTTGGCACAGAAACATGGAAACCCCCCGAATCTATTGAATTTGGGTGGGTATATAGAAATTGAATGATTTAAATTATTGAATTTAAATTATGGAATTGATAGGAATTTTTTCAAATAAATTGTTTAATTTAGTTTAGGAATTTAATTACGAAAGCAAAGAATCATTTTCAATAGATTTCAAACTCATGAAAATTTATTAAAATGATTTTATAGAAACCCAATAGTTTTATCATGTTAAAAGGCATGTTTTTGAAGGAAACTGGTATTTATTTTAAATGGAAAGGAATGTTAATTTTTTAAATGGAATAATGGGATTTCTTATATTTTTATGTAGTGTTAAAATAGGTCTCATATCATGTAAATTAGAATTCATGCCTTAGGTAGTTTGTTAGTTATTTAGATACACATTACGCTATGAAAAAAATTATAAAAAATACTTGTAGTTGTTTAGATCTCTGACGGGTTGGTGATTAGTATCATTTAGACATGGTTATATGGATGTGTGTATACACATTTTAATGAGTTCACATAAAGTATGTGGAATCATATAACTGGTTATTACTATCATATCATTTTGTAGATGACCAAGTTTCTCACATGTTTATTTATATTTGAGATATAAATATATTCCAATTATTATTTGAACTTTAATACATGACTACTGAATTTATTTAAATAATTTTATATAAATTATTTACATAAGACATTGTTTTTGAAATATTCCATCTCTTGTAAGGTAATTCATGTGATTAGAATTTATTTTCAATCGTATTTATTATGTATAACATGTTTTGTTTAAATATTCTTTTAAATTTTAAAAACCTATTTATTTTATAAATTTCTTGTTTTTCATTGGATAATCTATATTTGAAAACTATTATGGAATATTGGGTGGTATCCTTCTGGGATTAGGCTCACACACTACTTTTTCCATCATGTTCTTGTATAATTTCTTCTTCTTATCTTGAGCAATGTTAAGGGATATCATGGATTTGGATCCAACTATTGATATTTGTGCTTGGTGAGTTGTGTATATAGGGATATTGGAGCTGTTATATGGTTTGGTACTATTGGATATAGTAATTTGCCTTTTTCCCACATTTTATTCTAGTACTATTACTAATAGTGGGGTTTTCCAATTCATATGCATACTATCATTTACCTTTTTATTTCGCATTTCTATGGAATCATCAGTCCCACTTGTACGTTTTATTATTCCAAGTGCATGTTGTCGACCCTTGGGGATTGGGAACACCCTTAGAGTCAAGTTAGGATTGAATCAGTTATTAGGTTACTTGGGTAAACAAGTTGTTTCGGAAAAAATTGGCATCGTAGGAGGATGTTGAACCTTTTTCTGGAAGATAGTATGCAATTTTTAGATTTCATTAGTACATTAGAGTTAGTAGTGATTGAGATCCTGGACAGTTCTCACTATAATTAACCTTATGTCACTAGGGGTGGTTCGAGAAATACGTCTTGTGGATTGGTTTTTTATCTTTTCCCTCTTGATCATTGGATAGATAGTAATAAAAATATTGTTTGACCCTTCTATGGAGAATATTTTTATCTTTCTACTCAATTTGAGTGTTAATATAATATTCTACTTTTATATGAGGATGTTGTGTAACATTATTCCTTAGATAAGATCTGTGAATAAGATATATGAAAATGATGATGCATTACCTCAGCAAGAAAATTATATTTCTAATCTGAAATCAAGGAAATTATAGTAGGGTTCTAACTAAGTCACCCAAGAATAATAGATCTTGTTGATGATTAATACACTAAAAAAGGTTCTTCCTTCAATTATATACTCTACATAGTGGGAAAATATCATCCTCTCATGTTAACATTGTAGGACTATCAAATGCATAATTTTCTAAAGGGTTCCAGCCATAGGAATATAGAACGAAGCTTTTTCAAGGAATGGAAGAGTCTCTAATGGAAGTAGACACGGGTCCAGTGACTAGGAGAGGTGCCATTACCATTGCTTCATCATTAGTGACTACTCTATTTGATGCGGGTGCATCTCAATCTTCTATTTCAATGCGTATTGATAACAAACATTATCTTCCTATGATAAAACTATATTGTGTCATGTATATTACGACAACACATGGTATATAGAGGGATTGGGGATTCTGTCATACTGCATGTGTCTTATCTATATAAGATTTTGATCTAGATTGTTGTTTTGATGTTCTTGATATGAAATCTATAGACGTCTTATTTAGGATAGATTGGATCATTTCCAACAAAGTATGAATTAATTTTTATCTTCAACATGTCTACTATATACACCCAGTGTTGTGCCCCATTCATTTCATGGAGTATGTGAACCATATTTAAACAGAGCCATACCATATTATATAGAGTTGGGGAAACTGATATCAGGTTTTTATTTTAACATAGAGAGAGATCTAATGGGTGGTGATCTTCCTCCATTTGTCATCGAGTTTTTTGATGTGTTACCATTGGATTTCTCTAGTCTGTCATCAGTGAGAGAGGATGAGCTTTCTATTGAATTAATGTATAGTTCTAAACCAGTCTATATCCCCTCACACAACATGGAACCAACAGAGATACAAGAGTTAAGGCCTTAGTTTTATCATATTCTAGAGAAGTATTTATCAATCCACGTGTTTCACCATGGGTAGTGCAGGTACCCTTTGTTAAGATGGTTGATGACTCTCTTTGCTTTTGTGTTGATTTTCGAATGCCTAATCGAGTTACGTTAATGAAAAAATATTTTTTTGCCATAGATTGAGAACATGTTTGATCAGATGAAAGTGGTGATGTGGTTTTCAATGATCTAATTTCGATCTGGTTACAATCAATTGAGGATAAAAGAATCTAACATTAAGATGACTGCCTTTCAGAGTAGGTTTGGGAACGTTGAGTACCTTGTTTTGACCTTTGTCTTGAAAAATGGCCCTGTAATTTTTCAAGAAATAATGAAAAATATTTTCCATGAGTATCAAGATACGTTTTTCTTAATATTTTTGTATTACATTCTTGATTGCACCAAGTATTAGGAAGATAATGTGAAATATCTGATAATAGTTTTAAATCTGCTAAGAAATCACTTCCTCTATGAAAATCATTCAAATTGGGATTTATGGATTTGTGAAGTGAGGTTATAAAGACCCATGATTTTTGAATGGTTTGTATCAGTTGATTCTATGTAGCTGAAGGCTATTATGATGTGGAAGAAACCATGAAATTTCTTTAGGATTTGGGACTTCTTTGGCTTAGTCGGATGTTACCGCCAGTGTCTGAAAGAGTTATCGATGTTGGCCTCTCCAATGACTTCTTTGACCTGGATTAAGATAAATTTGGCATTGCGTGATAAATTTCATAGTTCTTTTCTCTATTTAAAACTTCGTGGGACTAATGCGATGGTGTTAACTCTAACAGAAGATGGGCAATGTTTTGTGGTATATTGGGATGCATTAGGATATGGTTTGGGTTGTGTGATTGTGTTAGGTTATTATGTAGTATCATATGAATCCTGTTATCTTAGTCCACATGAGAATAATTATCATACCCGTGATCTAAAACATAAGTATTTGATGCACACATTTAAAATTTTTCAGCACAACCTTTTTGGAAAAAGGATTACGGTGTATTTAGACAACAAAAAACATTACTTTTATCTTCTCTAAAATATATTTTAATCTTTAGCAGATGCGTTCAGTGGAGTACATGTGGTATTTTGTCTTTAACATCACCTATTCCTTAGGGGAAGCGAATGATGTTGCTGATGCTTGTACCATGAAACTTCCAACCCATGCAGTGAAAGGTTCATTAGAAGAGTGAAATTTTATTGCTCTATTTGCATAGCTGCAAATTCATGTTCAGGGGGAAGGGGATAATGTTTCTTTCGAAGGTGTGCAGTTGATGTCTTCTATTATCAAGATTATTCTTCAAGATCAAGATATTGATAATGTGTTTCTTATCCACAATGAATCTCTTTATGTTGGGGAGATAGTTTCCTAGTGGTCGTTCTCTAAAAAGGTTGGTAAATGCTATCATAACTACTTCGTTGTGGCATTAGTGACAAGAAACGAAGTGATGGGGGATTTCCATTATTCTTATTGGGATGCACATATCAATATCACTAATAATTTCTATGGAATTAAGCGATTTTTTTATCTTCATGTTTGAGATGAGACATTTTTGAGTATGTATCTCATTTTTATACGTTCCAATAGTTGAAATCATAGCACCATAAACAATTAGGTTTACTACAGTCACTTCCATTCCGTACATGAATGTGGGATGAGATCTCAATGGAATTTGTGGTTGGGTTGAATTTCACCTAGAGAAAGAATAATGCAATATGGGTTGTGATCGACAGGATGACCAAGTAGTCTCACTTTATACTATTTGGGACATAACCAATGTTAACGAGTTATTAAATAACTATGGGAGATAGACTGTTTATTTTCATAGACTTGCATATTCTATATTCTTTGAAAAATATCATCAGTTCATTTATCACATTTGGAGAGGCCTTTTGGAGGCACCTGGATCTCAGGTTCGTTTGAGCACAACATAATATTTGTTGTTATATGTCCAGATAGAAATATAAATTTAGTTTCTTGGGTATATGATTCACGCCAGTATCCTCAACATTATGGGGGCTTGGGATGATCACTTGGGGATGTTTGTGTTATCTTATAACAATAGTTACTAGTCTGTGACCATAATAAAATCTTTTGAGGCTGTGAATGGTCAGACTTGTAAATATTCATTGTGTTGGTCGATGTTCAGTGAATTATATTTGGTTTTACCAAGAATGGTTCAAGATACAACAACAAATATTTAGATTATATGTCAGAGGATGTTGATAGGACTAATCCGATGTAGGTATTATTCTAATCGATGCTATAGAACATTGAGTTTTTCAGTTGGTGACATGGAGTTCATGAATGTTTCACCCCGATTGGGTCATCTACGACTTGTGAGACATTGTAATCATGGTCGTTTATTTGTGGGATCATTCAACGTTATTGATTAGGTGGGGATGGTTGGTACCCCTAGAAATATACACCACAACTAACGTCGATACATAACATGTTCCACGAATCATATCTCAGAAAGTATATATTTTATCTATCTCACACATTGAGATGGAGTGATCTTATGATCGAGCCTAATTTATAATTGACTGAGTGACCAGTCAGGATAGTTGATTTTGAGACCTAGGTACTTATTGGGATGAAAATTCCGTTGGTTTTTGTAGTATGAAAAAATGGATATAATAATCATGAGACATAGGAACATCACACACTAATGAAGTGAGGGTGGCCTTATCTTTTTGAAATGGAAGCTTCTTCATATTCTTTTTGGGGACAAATTTCATTTATGGTGGTGAGGTTGTAACATCCCGTTTCCATGATGAAGACATTTTACACCTTTTCTATGTTCTAGTTCGGTTAAATGACCATTTATGTGATTTTTTTAGGATTAATTTAGGATGTAGAGTATGTACTCACTTTTTACCTAAATTACATTTTGAGTACATGGTGCTGGTTTCATGTCATGGATTAAGAGATAATTCCACAGATGGAGATATTATTCCACAATCTAGTACACACCATGTACCTGAGTTACACATTGTGAATGGATTAAATATCTATTTATCAACCTAGGACGATAGGTTTTTTTTCATACTTATCCAGTGTGGCCTAAAAATCATGACCCCTACATCGTGACTCGACTTTCCCCGAGCTTATATTCAGGTGTTTGTATTTTTCTCTCAGCCTATTTCATTCTTTAAATTATGTCTCTTGATGAAGAGAAGTTCTTGTGTGTTTTAAAAGACTCATCTCTTTCTGGATTGAACAAAAAAACATTGGATCTTTGTTCTTATTGTAGTGTGATTCCTAAGTAAGTGTCCCCCACTCTCCCCATTATTCATGTTTCTCTCTTCCTCTCCTCTTGGGTTTTGAATGGATCATCTTGGGATTCATGGATCCATGTCTTTTGGTGTTGGATCTTGCTTCTGGGTTGAGTTTCGAGGTCCCATACACCTTCTTTCTCGTTGATGGGTGTCGTTGGTAGTTTCGTTATTCAAGAAAGAGGTATGTGGTACTAACACTTTTTTAAAAATTGATTACCATTTTATTTATTTTTTGATTTCAATTGATAATTTAAATTCATGTTTTCAACCTCGATTTTAGTTGCTTTTATGAATCCCAATTCCATTATATTGGGATATTTTAAATGGTTTAGGCATGATAACATGGAAAACACATGATTCCATTGAATTGGGGTGGGTTTATTGAAATGGAAAGATTTAAATTGATGAATATAAATTATGCTTATGATGAATGTTTTTTCAAATAAATAATTTAATTCAATTTTGGAAATAATTTGAAAAAATGATGGAATTAGTTTTAAATGGATTTCAAACTCAGGAAAATGGTTTAATATGATTTTATAGAAACCCAATGGTTTTATCCCTAGAAAAAAGGAATTTTTTTTATTAAAACGTGATTTGGTTTTAAATAGATAGGAATGGAAATTTTTGAAATGGAAGAATGGGATTGATCGTATTTTTAAGTGGGTTTCAAATTGTTCTCCCATTATATAAGGGAACATGCAAGCCTTATGTACTTAGTTAGTTATTTGGATACACTCTACACTATGAAAACATTCTAAATCACACATATGGAATGTCACAACCATTATAGTATGGAAATGGACCTCCTTTAGACAGCGCCATAAGGATGTGAATATACGCATTTTTCCGAGTTCAAATATAGAGTGTAGAATCATATAGTTGGTTAATACTATCATATCATTTGGAAGATGACCATGTTACTCCCTTGTTATTTTAATTGATATATAAATTTATTCCAATGTTTGTTTGAAAAAATATACATTCTTACTAAATTTATATAAACTGTTTTATATAAATTCTTTTCTTATGATGTTTTTTTAAAAATATTCAATCACATGTAGATTAATTCGTTTTCATCAAATTTATTTTCCTTCATATTGGAAATGTATAGATTATTTTTGATTAAATAAGAATTTAAAATTTGAAAGATATTTATTTTTAAAATTGATTGTTTTTATTTGGATAATCTATATTATGAATCTATTATGGATTTTTTGGGTATCCTTCTGGTTTTAGTCTCACACTATACTTTACCCTTTATGTGTTTGTAGACTTTCTTCTTCCTGGCTTGAGAATATGGAAGGGATCACTTGGAGGTGGATCCAGCTATTGAGCATTGGTATTTGTGAGTTGTGTACTTGGTAAATATGGGGATATTTTCTTATTTAGTACTTTAGGATTTAGTATATTGGCATTTATGTCTCATTGTATTCTGGTACTTTTACTCTTCATAGAGTTTTCATATTGACATGTATTCTATTTTTAATCTTTTGCTACTGCATTCTTATGGAAAAATTATTCCCACTTTTTTCTGTAAAATTCTATATTATAGTTGCAGAAATAGTTGGATTGGGAATTTCTTTCAGGTTATGTCAATACTATATAGATTAGCAGCTTAATATGGTACCTAGGCTAGTTCGTGATAGATCATTTTAGAGATTATTGACTTATTTAAGAAGTCACATCTGTTATAATAAGAAAATGGATTTATTTGATTCTAATGAAGAATATTATCTTGTTTATTATGTATTAGTCAATGATTACAAGGTATAAACATCAAATATCAACATGAAACAAAAATTATACATTTTATTTACAAATAATGATATTCAATATAATTAATCCATAAATAAAACATATGAGATTTTGATAGCAAGTCATACCACATTTTCTTTTATGATTATTTGGGTTTATAGAGAATATATATGATATTTTGATTTATATGATGTTTAAATTAAATTCATGAAAACATTTTTTAGTTAAGTTAATGAATCGATGGGTTATTATTATTAATATAATACATGAAAATATGTTTAGTTCCTTGATATTGTGTTCTCTATAAAGGTTACCACATAAATCATGTATTTTGTTGGTAGATAACTGGACATGGATTATTTAATGTCTAAAATTCGAGATGTTTTTTCTAATGTAATTTGAGATAGTTCTATAAAATATAATGGAAGAATAATCAAATGAGGTTAAAAATAACTTTGATAATAATGTTTCATTCATAGAGACCATGATATATATATATATCAATTTAATTATAAATATACATTCATAAGGTATGAATATTTTACCTAAATGGATTACATTTAGTTTTATTAAAATAATAAATGGTTATAGGCTATAAGATCTGACGTAGACTATATATTGAATACATTTATAACATGGATGATATACAAAAATGCGTGAGACCTATAGAGATAATGATAACATTACAAAATAAATAAATAATAATGGTAAAGTTTCTAACAATAAATATTTATTTGTTTAAAAAAGGTATATACAAATCCATATTATTATCTATAAATATTTCATTTCTCCATTAATAGTTAAAATTTTTATTAAAAATAATTCATTCCATTGTGGCTGATTAGTATTATAAGATTAAATGAATGTATCTAAATAAATTTCATTAATATATTTTTTTCAAGGATATTTAAATGATTAAACGCTTAAATTTTATTAATTTTAATGTCTCTACTATGGTATGTAAGTTTTAATAATCATTTAATGTAAAGAGGAAATATTTTTAATGTTATTACATATAGTTCGATGATGGAAATAATGATATTCCATTGATCATAATTATATATTGTACATTTATATATAATAATGATAGGAAAATTGATGTAGTTTCTTTGTTATTATATCTAGTTAACTTACTATACAAAAAAATGATATAATATATAATTTGAAGGTGTGGTTGGGAATAGTCTTTTAAATAAATGAAATAGGTAATGAATCAAAAAAACTATTTATAAATATTAATTAAAATATATCAAATGGGTTACTTGATTTTAGGAATTAAACATGTTTTTGAAAATGTTATAATATTTTTAACATGGGAAAATCTAATAATATGTCATTACCAATGTAATTTATAGTGATTTTTTGGAATTATAAATGTGTGTAATGACCCGACCCCAGTTGCCTAGATTGATTGCCTTATTTTATTACATTTCTAAATAAATAAGGAATATATATCCCAAAGGACCAAGAAGTTTATTAGATGTTTGAAAAAATATTAATAATTAAATTCAACGTTAAATAATGAAAAGAAAATAAGACTAATTTTTTCCATCATAAATATTCATGCCACCTAAATTCTGTTTGAAATTCAATCATAATTTACATCATCATATCCTGAGAAAATGAAAAATAAGAAATTGGGGATCTAAAATGCTAGGTATGAGTAATCAATAATGTATAAGATAACATAAAAATTAGATATGGTGAATAATTGATAACATATTACCTTGATAAAAATAAACATGAACATAATATTGAATGAATATGAGATGAGTAAATAATTCCATAATAAAACATTATAATTGGAATTAAATTAAATTAATAACTTTATCATCATTTAATTACTAACTTAATAATTAATGAAGTGCATAAGGTGGAAAATTTGAAACATTTTTCAAGGAATCGGAAAAGATTTCTAAAAATGATTTAGGTCTCGGCAAAATCCATATATCACATTGGGAAAGGGCTATGCCAATTCGACATCTATTTGTCTCATGAGACAAACCAATACTTCAAGTTAATATAGCAGGACCCACCCCTAACTTAATAAGTCTAATGAATTCCTCATATTATTGGGTATATAAAAGAAAAAAACTACTTTTCTAACGATACTATCATATGAAATGTATCTAAGTTTCTTCAATCATAAAACACTAACCATTCAAAGTAATAAGGTGAATGGTTTTAGGATAGATATTTCACAATAAAATTAATCATAAAACATTTAATCCAATATGTTATATGAATTCATAAATTATTAAACCCAATAATACATAATAATCAATAAGAGTGTTGAATCATATGAAAATACTCGTACAATATCATTATGAAATTCATGAGATAAATACACATTAATTTTTAAAAGAATAGTTCATTTGAAAAAATCTTTTAATAAAAACAGAAGTGAAATAAGATGGTATTTATATAAAAAATGAGTGATTTTATAAAGATTATGGATTCCAAAAAGATATTATAGAGTGCCCTTTGAAAATAGTTAGGAATTTGAGGAATTCCCTTGATTCAGGGTTGTATTTTGGACACAATTTTTAATGTTCCTTTTAAAACATGTAACTATCATTTAAATATAACAAATTTGTATTGGTATAAATATATACAACACTCAAAAATATTTTATCTGTAGTACATAATAATATAATAGAATTTCACTGAGGTAATTAGGCAATAAAAATAACCCGAATGAAAATGGAGGTTCGGGTGAAAAAAATATTACCTTAAGATTGAATGAGTTACGATATGAAACATAAGGTCTTATAATATAAAATTACACTTATTAATAACTTATTTTGTAACCTTTTATAAATTTATTTATTTTATCACAATTATATTCCGTTTATTTAGGCCTTTATTGACAAGTTATTATATTGAATTTCGTCATTCCCAAATGTTTGTTTTCCTGATTTTCATAATCGGTTCACGTGTTGTAAAGTAAATTAATTCATGTGGAATGGATTTAAATCAAAAAAATTGAATTTTTGAAAATAAATTAGAGTTAATTATCATTTATATCATTTGGTTACATGGAAATAGGATGAATCATTAGATGAAATATTAATGACATTTACATAGATAATTCAAATGGATTTTTTATTATTAGGAAGTATATTGGTCATATGATTTAATAATATCTACATATACTGCTTCCTAAAAATTAATTGGAATATATTATTCATATTATAGTCTAGTTAAACCATAAAAATTTTATCATGACCCCAAAATGATTGTTATTTAAAATTGAGAACACGTCGTCCTTGAATGTTATATATTAACACATCTCAAACGATGTATTGAATTTCAGTATCAATATAGGGGGAATGGGAGATAATGATGAAATATTATATTTGACTAATTTAATTCCAGTTCATGTAAGGTACTATAATTATCATTTCAATTTAATGAGGGTAGATGAGTAATGAATAAGAAAAGAATGAACTCAAAATCGAAATATTTTAGAAATCAGCCACAAAAATTCGGCATCCAAACGGAATAACATAAAATTTCCTAAAATACATTGATGAGAGAAAGGGGAAATATTATCACTCATAAATAATTTAGAAATAAATAGGAATTTTGAATGACATATCACAACATAATTCCATTGAAAATTAAACAGAGAACATAAAATGAAAGCATTAGGAAAAGAGAACGGTGGAATATTTCCTTACACTAAAGAGAAAATCCTAAAACCAAATGTTTGGGACCATGGGGGCTTGAAGTGTAATTTTTCAGACATATCCTGTCCATTCCTTTGTGAAAATATGGTTTTATAGGTGTCATGGAAGGTCAAGGTGGCTTGGGGTGCGTTTAGGTGATTTTTAAGGAAATTTAAAGGGTTATGGCCTTCGCACGAGAGGCGCACAGTTTGCATAAACCGTGTGGCCAAACCATGAAGGGATTGTCTTGGAGGTAGTGGCTAATGCATGGTTAGAGGACGGTTTGACTAACCGTGTAGAATAACCATGTGAGGATTTATTGTCGTGGTAGAAGCTAACGCACAGTTCGTGCACGGTTTGTTAAACTGTGCGGACTAACTGTGCGGACACTTAATGTTAGATCCTATAATTGTGGATCTAACTCGTTTTGCCTTTAATCACCTCGTTTAATCCCCTAATCTCTCATAACATGAGATTACCCTTCCTTGGAGGTGGAAGAACCTCTCCCATGAGTTTTGGAGGAGATATGGTGGATTCTATACACGAATCGATGTCGGTTTCTTCAGGTATGTGGTCACTCTTCCTCGTTCTTGTTTGCTTTCATAGATCTTCTTAGATCTACTCCTCCTCTTCTCTTGTCATCTTAGATCTATGCCTATTATGGGTAAATCTAGGTATGTGGATGTTGATAATTTTTATCTTTGGTCTTGGTTGTGATAGGAGATGATATCTAAGGAGGATTCATGGAGAATCGACCCGGTTTCTTGGGCGTTCATCGACCGTTGTGGTTTTCCTCAAAAACCCTTGAGTTAGGGGATTTGTGATTCTCTAATTTATATGTGCAATCATAGAGTTATAAAAATTTTGCCCTTTGGATCACAATGATATTGACCTTATTGAATAATTGAACCAGATTAAAATAATTGGTTTGAACGTTTGTTGTTGCCTCATGTTTTCTAGATAGTGTGATATATATGCCTTACTTGTTATAATGTTTCTCTTGATGGAAATTGATAAAGAACATAGTGATGGAATTAATTGATAATTAATTGTCTAAAGATAAAGAGGCATGTAAATGAATCTGGTTGTTTCTGTTGTTGTAGTTATTCAAATTTGACGTCGATCAAATTTTTCATTGTGATCATGTTTAATTTTCGTAGATAGCTTAATGAATTGGTTCATGAAGATGGAACCAACGAATTGAATAGGTTATTCAAGATGGATTAAATAACATGATTGAGTTCCATGAAGGTTTTAGAGTTACCCTCTTACTATGAAGTAGGGATAAAATCCCATTTGATGTGATTGTTGGTGTTTGATGTTTGAAGGCCGAAATCCTTATTAATGGGCCAAGAGGCCATTTGTTGTAATGATTGTTTTACTGTTGCCTGTGTTGTGATGTGTCCCTGGAAGGGGTGTTGTGATATCTTTTGTTGTGATGTGACCCTGGAGGTGTATTGTGATATGTGGAGGTAGGGAGGACTTGTGGTTGTTGCAGAAGATGATGCCTAGAGTTGTGAGATGCATCAGTTTATGCATGTGGGTGTTTGGGAGGACATCATGGATGGTGTAATGGGATGGTTGTGATTATAGGATGTTTTTTGATTCTTTTTTTTATCTTCTCTACTTTCCCCATAGATCAAGGCTACTGGTCTTGCTTACCCTTCGTCCGAAAGGGGTGAAGACGCGCGTGGAATGCGATGTGCTTTCCGTGTTTAGCCTCTCGAGGGAGAATGGGCCTACGCTCTTTCTATAGGCGGTAAAGACTCTACGGGTAGTATATATACTCACCGTGTTGAGCCCCCTTGTATTTAGTAGCATATGATTCTATTCTAGAATGCCTGGGAATATGGGAAAGAAATTCTAAAATGAAAGTTTGATTAAATGGTGATAATCCACGGGGATGGAGATGATATTATTTAATGGTGATGTTGTATCTTTAAAGGAAGAGTAAATTTTGAATGTGATGACAATAAAGTTAATGTGGGTCGATCATGGTTAATTAATTATGGAAGACTTAATTAACATACAATTGAATTCATGAAAAAGGGAATGAAGTAACCTAATGAAGTTCATTAATTGGTTGTGTGCTTATAGGATACCAACTCTTAGAAATAGAAGCCCAAAGTCTGAGAGACATTATCTGCAGTTGAGGCTATGACTAGGTTATGCCCATAGTGTGGTTATGAGTTTTATATATTCTGTACTTTTTGTGTTTCTATTTGCTAATCCACCATATAGGTATGGGCAGCTAACACCTTGGGGATTCTGATCCTTGGGGGGTGTTTTCCCCAACATTCTTGTGGGAGGATGGATGGATGACTACCCCATATGACCATACTCTCTTCTCTTGAAAGATACTAGTGTCGTTGGCACATCAGTTAGTTTTCTCCCTCTATGTGTATAGAGGGCTGTAAAGGCTTGTGGTTATTTCCACACATATATTCTGGATGTAGTATCCTATAGACTACTATAGGTGTAACATGTATAGGATGTGATGTCTTGAGGATCCTTACATGTTGTATGGGCTGTAATGGATTGAGGAACAATACCCAAAGTATGATACACGTTATGCGGGTTGTGGTGGATCCCAGAACCTACCTGGTTACATTTTGTTGTGAGGATGGTGTAGGTCTTAGCCCAGGAGTCTGCGGGAAATCCATTATGGTGCACGAGGTGTATATTGTGTATCTTTTCCGATGTTTATACGCGTAATCCATTAGAGAGAGATGCACAAGACGTATGTCGTTGGGGAAAAGCAGAAAAACAGTGGGGAAGTAGTAGTGGGATACCCTTGATATTCTTTATTATATGATATATTCTTGTATGCGTTACTTGGTGAGAGTAGCCATATTGAGGTTGGGAACATAGTATACCTATTTAGGTGACGAGTTAGTTTCATTGTTGTTTGCTGTGCTTTAGCATGATTTCATTACTTTTGCATGAGAGGCTTCAGGGAGGATCCTAGTGAGTATACTGTTATACTCACCCTACGTATATATAAACTATTTTTCAGGTCACCTAGTGTAGGTTGGAGAACTAGCCCATTTTTACTAGCTTGGGGTTGTAGGTGATGTTCGGGCTTGTGGTCGCTGCTGTTTTTACTTTCATTTGGGTACTTGTAGTTTCCCCTTTCAGTTGATGTACATTTTGCATTTAATTTCATATATGTACTTGGGTTTCTTTTAAATTTCAGTTGGAGTTGGTTGGTGTTTATCTTATCTCTCTCTTCTGCATGTGTTCTCTTAGAGGTTAATGCCTCCCATTTTTGTGTTACTATACCCTCAGTGCCAGTCTCCATCCCGAGGCCTACTAGATGCTGGACTTGGGGGTCATTATTTCCCTCATCACATTGTTGGACCAGGAGGGGTACACTTTGTGGGGAGGGGGTCCTGACAGAGTGGTATCATAGGTCTGGTTAAGGGATAGGATAGAGTTTGGAGTTAGGCACAAGTGAGGATGCATGGGTTGATAGTGAAACAGTGTCATTCATGTTTAGAATGTGAGGTAAACACTGGAGACAAGCTGATACATAGGCATTTAGGGTCCCCTATGATCTGATGCACGGACTTTGAACTTTACAATGGCTACTAAACAGGGTGATATTAGTTGCAGGGCAGAGACCTAGGAAAGGATCATGCATCATGTTTCTTTGTGCGTGTTTTTGATTGGGTAGACATTGGGATTGGTTATCCGAAAACAAATATAAGAAAGCAATTAATTAAATAATTTTGAGTCTTCTAAATTCCAGTCTTAGGAGCTCTAATTGTTTGTTATTTTACAGGATTGGATCCAGGTAGACTTTCCCATCAGGGTTGCGTAGAAGTTGTTCAGAAGGCCATTCTAGCAGGTCCTCACAGGGTAGAGGTTGAAGGCGAAGACACTTGGAGAAGAAACTCTGAGAGTTTTAGCGCCAGAGTTTGTAGAATTACGAGGGATCTGTTTTAGATGCAGTCACGAAAGTCTTGTTGGAGGAGGTCGAGATAGGCTTCAGTTCGATCTGTTCTTGGAAGGTGCACTAGGTGTCGTTAGATGTGATGATTCTACATGGAGCAGCGAGGAAGTGGTGGTTCTTGTTCCTTGGGGATCGTGAGGAGTCAGTGATCCCATGGGAGGAGTTCTGAGACAAGTTCAGAGTCAAGTTCCATTCCTCGACTGTAATGGTGTCCAATCGTCAGGAGCTTCTTACCCTTCGACTGGGGAGACCCACTTTTCGAGAGATTGGTATCCGTTTCAGGAACCTTCTATGATATGCTTCATACATGTTACCAGATGAGGAGGCCAGAGCGAGGCATTTCAAGGAGGCTTTGCATCCAGAGATCCAGCGCCAGGTCACCCCATTTATGATGAAGACATATCTTGAGGTGCTAGTGAGGGCAGTGTTTTTTGAAAGGACTTTGGCTAGGACAGGACCATCACGAGAGTGGAATCATCATGATTCCTTCCGAAGCAAGGCTGTGGTCTGGGGTTCCCGGTTTACTGGGCAGAAGAGTTTCTGTTCAGACGGGGGTAGGTCTGAGCCCTTCACATATCGTTTCTCCATAAGCAGCAACTCTCAGGCCTATGCCAAGGGATCTGGTGCTTTTTTTCTTGTGGTGGTCATCTCCATCTACATCGGGAGTGCCCGACCTTTCCAAGTGGTCGTCGTGTGCCAGGCACTCCACTCTAGGTTCCTCCATTAAGGCAGTTCCAGCCGAGGCAGCAGCAGCCAGTTGCACCATCTGTCGATCAGCATAGGGTAGATGGGGTAGGCATAGGACAACCCCATGATGCTCCTCATCATCAAAGATCAGAGCGTGGCATTGGTGTTGGTCATCATCAGGGTCAGAGAGGCCGTGGAAGAGGTTTTGGTCAGCTTCATGCCCTAGTGTTTCCAGCTCTAGATGAGCCAGATGTCGTTCAAGGTACCCTTTTCTTGTTTTCTACCTTGGTGTATGCCTTTTTTATTCAGGAGCGACACACTCTTTCATATCACCTACCCTTGTCCATGACTTGGGACTTGAGGTAGAGAGGCTTCCAGTGCCCTTGGCGTTGACTACTCTAGTTGGAGGTCGAGCTAGCTTGTTTGAAGTATGTAGAGATTGTGAGCTAGTATTGGGGTAGCACCGCTCTTGGGGAGATTTCTTATTTTTATGGATACGACCATATGATGTCATCCCCGTCATGGATTGGTTGTATTTGGTGCAGGCGATCATGGATTTCTTCAGGAAGAAGGTCATTTTATTTGGTTCGGATTGAGGGAAAGTGGTTTTTTTAAGAATGAGATCCTCAGATGGGTCACAAGCGAGTTCCATCCTTATCAACCATGGCAGCTGAGACGAATCTGAGTTCTGCATAGGTTCATCAGTTGGCATTTCATAGGGTTGTGGAGGAGTACCCTGATGTTTTTCAAGAAGAGGTTGTAGCCTTACCCCCTCAATGAGAGATCAAGTTTGGGATTGAGCTACAACCAGGAGTGTCTCCTATATTTATTTCTCCATATAGGATATACCCTTCTGAGTTACAAGAGCTATGTATACATCTTGATGGTCTATTTCAGTGTCGTTTTGTTTGACCAAGTGTGTCACTATAGGGTGCACCAGTTCTGTTCGTGAAGAAGGCCGATGGCAGTTTGCGATTGTGTGTCGATTATCATCGCTTAAACAAAGTGACAAAAAATAATCGCTATCCTCTTCCACGGACTGATTACAAATTCGATCAAATGAAGGGTGCAATTTTGTTCTCAAAGATTGACCTGCATTCAAGATATCATCAGATGCATATAAAGGATGAGGATATTCCGAAGGATGCTTTCCATTGTCGTTATGGGCATTATAAGTTCGTTGTAATGCCATTTGGTGTGACGAATGCTCTAGCCGTGTTCAAGGGATTGATGAATTTTGTGTTTCGTGAGTTCCAGGACATGTTCGTGGTAGTTTTCATCGATGACATCCTTGTATACTCCAAATCTAAAAAGGAGCATGCAGACTATCAACGAGCCATTTTGGGAGTTCTTCGTCGACATTAGCTATTCTGAAAGTTGTCGAAGTGTGAGTTTTGGGCTCGAGAAGTCTGTTTCATGGGGAATGTTGTGTCCCAACAGGGATTAGTTGTGGATCCATAGATGATAGATGCTGTTGTGTCTTGAGAATCCCCCAAGACATTGTCAGAGGTGCGAATTTTCCATGGGCTCGCAGGATACTACCGGAGGTTTGTAGCCAATTTTTCAGGGGTTGTGGCTCCTCTGACAGCTTTGACAAAAATTGATCAGGGTTTCATATAGACTGATCAGTGTCAGGAAGCTTTCAAGTATCTAAAAGAGAAGATAGTAAGTGATCCATTTCTTTGTCTCCTAGCTGAGAGAGTTCAGTTTGATGTTTTCTGCGATGCTTCACATCTATGGATAGGATATGTTCTCATGCAACAGAGGTCAGTTGTTTCTTATGGGTCTTTGAGTTTCATCCCCATGAATGAAACTATGCCACTCGTGACCTTGATATGGAATCCGCGGTGTTTTCTCTGATGGTGTAGAGATATTACCACATTGGTGAGCACTTTTTGGTCTTCACCGACCATAAGAGTTTGAAGTATGTTTTCTCCCAGCGTGACTTGAACTTGAGGAAACATCGGTTGATTGATTTCCAGTAGGAATATGACTTTGAAATATCGTATACACCTGGAAAAGAGAATTTTGTAGCTGATACGTTGAGCCGAAAGACACATAGTGATGATGTGTAGGAATCTGGTGATTCCTGGAGAGTAATGGAGGAACAGCCATCTTTGCATCTTTACATGGAAGAAGTTGGGGGTAGAGGTTGTCCTTTCCAGATGATGGTATATTCATCCCTAGTGCAGATGGTGGAATAGTACCAGTTGGGGGGTCTTGAGGTGGAGGTCTAGAGAGATCGAGTTGTTTGTGGTGAGGCCCTTGATGGTTGGTCTGAGGATGAACATCACAGACTATTATATCAAGGAAGGGTTTTTGTTCCCTTGACAATGCGTGAGACGGTTCTCATAGAGTTCCATAGTTCACCTATAACAGTACATCCTGGAATGACAAAGATGTACCAGGCTTTGAGGAGTCAGTTTTGGTGGCCTGGGCAGAAGCATGGAGTTGAGGAGTCTGTGTCTCAATGTTTAGTCTACCAAAAGGTGATGGTCGAACATTGTTTTCCTGTGGACTTCTCCAGCCATTAGTGATTCCTCAGTGGAAGTGGGAGGACATCTCAATGGACATTGTTACAGGTTTACCTCGATCTCTAGAAGGATATGATTCTATTTGGGTGGCAGTGGATCGTTTAACGAAATCATCCCACTTTATAGAAAATCAAGGATTTAAGCTCAGTGGATGTTTTGTCGAGGATTTATCTGGAGGAGGTGGAGAGACTTCATAGAGTCCCTTGGACGATCATTTCTGATCGAGATCCCCGTTTTACCTCCAGGGTGTGGAGAGGTCTCCAACATGATTTCGGTTATCAAATATGTCTTAGCACTACTTTTCATCCTCAAACGGATGGACAAACGGAGTGAACCATTCATACTCTTGAAGACATGTTACGCTCTTGTGTTCTTGATTTTGGAGGCTCATAGGTGAGGCACTTACCCTTGGTGGAGTTCGTTTACAATAACAGTTCTCACTCCAACATTGATATGGTGCCGTTTGAAGCCTTGTTTGGACGACCTTTCCGTTCTCTGTTGTACTGGACTGGGGTTGGAGAGTCAGCAATTTTTTGACTAGAAATAGTGCAGAATAAAATAGATATGGTTCAGGTGATTGGTGAGAGGAGGAAGACAACACAAGATCATTAGAAATCATACGCCGATCAAAGAAGGAGACCCTTAGAGTTTGATGTTGGGTATCATGTGTTTCTGAAGGTGACTCCCCATCATTGGAATCGAAGGATTTTTTATGGGAGTAAGCTTTCTCACTAATTTTTTGGGACTTTCTATGTGTTAGTTCGTGTTGCTGCTGCGGCGTATCAAGTAGCACTTCCCCCATAGATGAGTTGGATGCATGATGTTTTCCATGTTTCACAACTCTGTCATTATCTTCATGATGACTCAAACATCATTGATTGGTGATAGATCGATGTTAATGATGAGGAAACTTTTGAGGAGCGACCTATGGAGATCCAAGACCGCAAGGATAAGGTGTTGCACAGACGTTCTATTCCTTTAGTTTGGGTCTTATGGCAACACGATGGCTTGGAGGAGACTACCTGGGAATGTGAGTCACAGATATGTGCCCAGTACCTAGAGATATTTTAAGTTTAACTCTTTTCATGTATCGTTGTATCATATTTGGTTATGATACATTCATGTTTATGAGATGTCTCCCTTTTGTTTCTTTGGTGGCTTGCTCTCTTTTGAGAGGTATCTCGGTGGGTGGTTGTTCATACCCTGTTTCATTTTTTTCTCTTTAGGTGGGTTGTGGATTCTCGAGGATGAGAATGTTTTGAGAGGTATCTGATGTAATGGCCCAATCCTCTCTTGTCTATTCCTTTGTGAAAATATGGTGTTAGAGGTGTTATGGAAGGTCACGGTGTATTTGAGTGCGTTTGGGTGATTTTTAAGGAAATCTAAAGGGTTATGGTCTTCGCACGGGAGGTGCACAGTTTGCGTAAACCATGTGGCCAAACCGTGAAAGGCTGGTCTTAGAGGTAGTGTCTAACGCACAGTTAGAAAACAGTTTTTCTAACCATGCTGACTAATTGTCGAGGCAGAAGCTAACACACAATTGGCACATGGTTTGTTAAACCGTGTGGACTAACCATGCGGGCACATAATGTTAGATCCTATAATTGTGGATCTAACTCGTTTTTACATTATTCACCTCGTTTAAGCCCCTAATCATCCAAAACACGAGATTACCCTTCCATGGAGGTGGATAAGAGAGGACATATAAAGAGGATTCATGGATAATCGTCCCGGTTTCTTGGGCGTTCATCGACCATTGTGGTTTTCCTCGAAAACCCTTGATGTAGGGGACTTGTGGATTCTCTAATTTTCATGTGAAATCGTAGAGTTAGCATGATTTAGCCCTTTGGATCACAATGAAATTGACCTAATTGAATACTTGAACCTAATTAAAATAATTGGTTTGAACGTATTTTTTTGCATCATGTTTTCTAGATAGTGTGATATATATGACTTGCTTGTTAGCATGTTGCTCTTGATGGAAATTGATAAATAATGTAAAGCCGGAATTAATTGATAATTAATTAGATAAAGATAAAGAGGCATGTAAATGAATCTGGTTGTTTCCATTGTTGTAGTTGTTCTAATTTGATGTCGATCAAATTTGTCATAGTAAGCATGATTAATCTTTGGTGATAGCCTACTCAATTGGTTCATGATGTTGGAACCAACGAATTGAATCTGTTAATTCAAGATGGGTTAAATAACTTAACTGAGTTCCATGAAGGGTTCAAAGTTACCCTCTTGTTGTGAATTAGGGATAAAATCCCATTTGATGTGATTGTTGTTGTTTTTTGTTTGAAGGTCAGATGGCTTATTAAAGGGCCAAAAGCCTATTTTTTGTGATGATTGTTTTCCTGCTACTTATGATGTGATGTGTCCCTGAATGGTGTGCTGTGATATCTTGTTTTGTGATGTGACCCTGGAGGGGTCTTGTTATATGTGGAGGCAAGGAGGCCTTGTGTTTGTGGTAGAGGATGACGCCTATAGTGGTGAGATGCATCAGTTTATGCATGTGGGTGTCAGGGAGGACACCGAGGATGATGGAATGGGATGGTTTTGATTGCTGGATGTTTGTTGATTCGTGGTTGTTTATCTTATTTACATTCCCCACTACTCAAGGAAGCTGGTCTTGCAAACCCTTCATCCAAAATGGGCGAAGACGCGCGAGGTATGCCACGTGCTCTCCGTGCTTAGCCTCTCGAGGGAGAATGGGCCTACGCTATTGCTATAGGGGGAAAAGACACAACGAGTAGTATATCTACTCACCGTGTTGAGCCCCCTTGTGTTGAGTAGCATAAGATGTTTTTCTAGAAAGACTGGGAATATGGGAAAGTAAATTTAAAATGAATGTTTGATTAAATGGTGATAATCCACGGGGATGGAGATGCTGGTATTTAATGGTGATGTTGTAACATTAAAGGAACAATAAATTTTGAATGTGATGCCAAGAATGTTATTATTGGTTTTTCATGGTTAATTAATGATGTAATACTTAATTAAAGTACAGTGGAATTTTTGAAAAACAGAATGAAGTATCATAATGATGTTCTTTAATTTGTTTTGTTCTTATAGGATACATACTCTGAGAAATAGCAGCATGGAGACCGAGAGGTGTTAGCTGTAGTTGAGGATAAGTATAGGTTATGCCCGTAGTGTGGTTGTGCGTTATATATATTCTATACTTTTTTTGTTTATATATTCTACTCCACCCTGTCGGTATGGGAAACTGACACCCCAGGGATTCTGTGCCCCGGGTGGGGGGTGTTTTCCCCATCATTCTGGTGGGAGGATTGATGGCTGACTACCCCCTTTGACCCCGCTCTCTTCTCTGGGTAGATACTAGTGTTGTTGGCACATCTGTTAGTTTTCCCCCTATATGTGAGTAGAGGGCTATAATGGCATGTGGTTATTTCCAAACATATATTCTGGATGTAGTATCTAATGTACTTATATAGGTGTAACGTCTGTAGGCTATGATGGATTGAGGATCTTTAAATAGTGTATGGGCTGTAATGGGTTGTGGTACAATACCCAATGTATGATACACGCTATGCGGGCTGTGGCGGCTCCCAGAACCTACCTGGTTAATTTTGGATGAGAGGATGGTGTATAGCTTAGACCAGGTGTCGGAGGGCAAGACTTTGTGGTGCATGAGGTGCAGATTGTAGAGCTTAGCCAATGTTTATCTGGGTAATCCTTTGGAGAGAGAAGCACAAGACGTATTTCATTGGGGAAAAGAGGAAAACCAGAGCGGAAATAGTAGCGAGGTACCCTTCATATTCTTTATTATATGATAAATTCATTTATTCTTTACTTGGTGAGAGTATCCATGATGAGGTTGGGAACATAGTATACCTGTTTAGGTGATGAGTTAGTTTTGTTGTTGTTCACTGTGCTTTAGCATGCATTCATTAATTTGGAACGAGAGGCTTCGGGTAGGATCCTGCTGAGTATACTATTAAACTCACCCTATGTATATATATACCATTTTTCAGGTCACTTGGAGAAAGTTGGAGATCAAGCTGGTTTTTACTAGCTTGGGGTTGCAGGAGTTGTTCGCGGTTGCGGTCACTGTTGTTTTTACTTTCTTTTAGGTAATTGTAGTTTCCCCTTTCAGTTGTTGTTCTTTTTTGCATGGAATTTTATATATGTACTTGGGTTTCTTTTACACTTTAGTTGGAGTTGGTTAGTGTCAATATTCTCTCTCTCTTACACATGTGTTCTCTTAGAGGGTAATGCCTCCCATTTGTGTGTTACTATACCCTCAGTGCTAGTCGCTGACTCGGGGCCTACTGGAGGCGGGACTCGGGGGTCATTATCCCCCTTCTCACGTTGCCAGCCCATGAGGGATACACTTTTTGGGGAGGGAGACATGACATGAAGACACCTTGTGAGGATCCCTAGGGAAGTAAAAATACCATAGATTCAGGGAAATTTTTTTTTAAGTAAATAAAACTAATTAATGAGTTGGAATTTATCATAGAAGAGAATGAATTTTTTATTAATTTTTAATGACACATCCATAGTGGTTTTTTGTCAAACCATGGGCTTGACCATGGATTTACACGGTTAGGACACCTAATTACTTTATTTATTTCCCACAAGTGTACCATCATTTTATTTTATTTATTATATAATTATGATGTCATTAAACATACTGAAATCTCAAAACTATATTTTTATTATTCAAATAAAATTCAAGTATTGTAGAAAAATCCAAAAATTTCACCCCTAACAAGTTTTGACAAGTAGAATTCAACAATGAACTCCATTTTTCAAAAATAGTTTTATAAATATTATTAATATAATTTTTACAAAAATCATAGTTAATTCGTGAAAATAATAATTTTAAGGGTATAATTAGATTTATATCACATTGAAAAATTAATTAAGATCTCATTATCATATTACCTAAATAAAATAAAAAATATAATTATTTACTATTCATAAGGCTCATATTACTATTCATATTACTATTCATAGGGTAATGTTACTATTGACCAAAAATCATGTTTGTTCAATCAGACTCTAAACGACTTACTAATCGCAACTCTAGTTGAACATTTTTCGATATTCAAAACATAGAAGATGTAATGTATTTTATAATGGATATATTATAAAATTCAATTATTTTCAATACCATGGGGTGTAACATTATCAACTCATAAAAAAATTTCATCGTCGAAATTAAAAAAATGTCACCTAAAAAGATTCAGGTGTGTCTTTAACATAAGCTCCTCGGGCTCCCAGGTTGCGTCCTATATCTTAGAGTTCTTCCAATGAGCCTTTACCAGACGAGTCGTCTGATTTATCAATACTTGTTCTTCTGTATCATGAATCATAATATTCCCTTCATATTGAGACAGATCGGTCTCATGTTATACTTCTTCATAGGTGAGTACATGGGTTGAGTCTGGCATGTAATTCCTTAACAATGACATGTTGAACAAATTTTTATCTTTGACGAGACTTTGCTGAATTTCCAAATGGTAATCTATGACTCCAATTCAGTCCAGAATTTCAAAAGGACTGATGTACATGGGACTCAATTTTCACTTCTTAATGAATCTTATAATACCCTTCCATGGAGATACCTTTAAAAAAATATTATCTCCTTATGAAAATTACAAATCCTTCTGTCAGATATCAATATAGATCTTTTGCCAACTATGAGCTATTTTGATATGGGTTCGGATAATCTTTCCCATTTCTGATGTCTCCTCAACAAGTTCTAGGTATACGAGCTTTGTCTCACCAACATCACCCCAGCCAGTTGGTGTACGACACCTCCTTCCATATAACCCTTTATATGGTGCCATCTGAATACTTGAATCGACGATATTGATGTAGGAAAATTCATTGAGAGGTAAATAATGATCCCACATAACTTGAAAGTCAAGATATCAAGACATCAACATATCTTCCAAATTTTGAGTAGTCCGTTCTGATTGCCCATCTATTTGAGGATGCTATGTAGTGATCAAATGAAGATCGGTTTTTAGGGCCTTTTGTGGACTTTTCAAAAATTGTGATGAAAAATGGGGATCACTATCAGAAAAGATTGATAAAGTTACACCAATAAGTCTTCATAGATAATTAAAATATAGACTTTCTAAATATTCACCTGGTAAATCTTCTTTTATAGCAATAAAATGTTCTGATTTTTTAATATGATCAACAATGACGCCTATTGCATCATTTATTCTTTGAGTCTTTGTTAGTTCCATAAAAAAGTCCATTATAACATGATACACTTTATATATATGAATAGTAAGGGGTTACATGACTCCATTAGGAAATTGTCTTATATAATTCACCTATTGACATGAAAAAGATATGAACCCATAATGACAAATCCCTCTCTTCAATTATTCCCACCAAAAATTTTATTTATCTCACTATACATCGTTGGGATTGTAACGCCTTGACACAAGAAGCCCATAATTGGTGATTTATTACGTATCATTGGCATTATAAAAAAAGAGCATGTCTCTAAAGACCGATTATTTTAGTAGCCATAGAAGTACTAGATACATTCATAAGGTTTACATTACATCATAAAATGGAAATCTAAAACAAAATTTTTTCCATAGACAACACTGAGATTCCATAGACTATCCCAATAGGTCTATCATAATATACTTATTCGCATCCTGGGAAATATAAAACACCGAAAGGGGTGATCGAAAATACTCATTAAGGACAACAATAGAGAATAAACATTAGTAAATAAGCATAAAAATTTAAGGAAATGTATAAAACTAAAACAAAATCCTTTTAAACTTGAACTTCAGCATAATATAGAAAATATAAAATCAAATAATTCCATTTACTTAGTCATATGGATATTAGACTAGTCGAATAATCACTTTAAATATCAATATCCACTTTCCTAATGATATAACGCATAATTCCAGACTTCATAACCACATAGTCAAGGCCTTGTTCCAGGACTAAAATAAGATTTTGTCAAGGCCTTGTGCCAAGACACTAGTTTGTCTCATGAGACCCACCAATGCATCAAGGAGCTATAGAATGCTCGACCTATCACTGACTAATTCCAATGTATTCCTCATATGAAAAGGTTTAACCATAACATAAATATTCATATTAAAAGTAGCATCTGAAATGTCAATACTTTATCTATAAACCAAGAATGGTGTAAAAATAACACATCCACTGTCAATCATAACTCATTCAATACAATATAGAATATTTTATTGTAAAATATTTACCTCAATCAAGAATAATTAAGGATATTGACATAGATGAAAATAATCATCAAAACCTTTTGAGGGAAATATCCCCCTTTTTCTTGAAAACATTTAAAAGTCACTCTATTTGACAAGAAGCCGTATAAAAATAGACTTGAGATTAAAAGTTTCTCATTCCACATTGAAACTTTTAAAAGGAATTTTAATTTTAAAACATTAATTTCCATATAAATAAAACATTAAAACCATTTTTAAAACATGGAAATTAATGAGAATGATTTAGAAGAATAAAATTTTAATACATTTAAAATGATATATTAGTTAGGGTTACTATCCAAATTAGAGACACTTGAATACAAATAATTGAGTTAATAAAAACATTATAATACCATGAGAATAAAGGATTTCATTATATACTATGTCAAAGGACAGTATATACACCATTTAAAAGTGAGTTGGTGCATAACAACCAAGAAATCTCAAAGGAATGTAAATTGAGATGAAATCCATTATAACAATAGTACCTTTAGGTAAAGGTTAAATCAATGAAATAATTATGTGTGAAAAAAATAAATACACTCAATATGATTGGATATGCAGTTTAAATCAATCTAAGGACATTCACACATATTGTTTTAAAAACAACACCAATGAATTGGATGTTTAACTCATTGAATGGAAATCGAGTTAAGATCATGTTTATCTCAATTACTTGAGAAATAATCAATGGAGTGATTATGTGTATCAAAATAATATCCACATAAAGAGGAGTGTAAATTACTATATAAATAATAAATAGTGATTCCACACAAATTCTTGGAGTTAAATAATCAATGAAGTGTGCGTAAAGCCCACTCGGTAGAAATTGAAATTCGAAATTCCCTTACCGATTTGGTAACTTGTGAATTATAAAACCCATGAAAGAAGGATCATAAAATGAAGATGTAAATAACCATAAATTAAATAATATTACACCAACAATACAATCATGGATAGTACATATTCCACACAAAAGGAAATAGTCTCCAATATATCATGAATCTCACAGGAAGAAAAAGTGAGATGAAAGAACCTTACTTTCCTTGTAATCAATCATGTCGTATGATGAAAAGTTAATAACCTCAAAATTAATCACAGAATACCATGACTATAAATATAATCATGATAATATATATCAAATGGTAGTACACAATACATCACATCCAATAAATAAGTGTGCGAACAATAAAAATATCACATAATTAAAAGTGAGATAAGAAACCCCTTACCTTGTACTTTTCCTTTATATTGGGGAGGTTAAACTCCTGTATAATGGCTAAATAATTGTTATTAAATTATACAAGAATCATAAACATTAATATGATATCATAAATGATATTTTAACATTGCTTTGTTGATATTATCTTAGTATTATCGTCGTTTCGGGTGTTAGATGATTCATTTTCCTTTATATATTTTCATACATAATCTATGTTTGTTAGGAATAGGATGTATCTTATCCATATCCAGAATGATATTAGTTTTTTATACATTATTTTTAATCATGAAATGAAAATTATTCTTGAATGGATACGATAGGGAATGAATCTCATCGCATTTGTAAGGACGATAATACGTATGTACGCACATGCGACAATATAATTATTTTAATATTAAAATAATATATAATTTGATGGTATATCATATATATACAGAATCAATATCATGTTATATTTATTATTTACATCAATTACACATCATTATTATACCCATCCAAATAATAATGTATTTAATAACAATTACACCACGACGTGGAGACTGTAAGTCGTGCGTACACATGTATGGTGAGATGTCTTTCAAAGGATAGATAGAATAATGAATTTCATTGTAAAATATTTATAATAACATCATAGTATATAGAAGATACTAGAGTTATTAATTTATAATGGAAACAACAATTTAAGAGGAAGTTCAAGAAGAAAGGAACGTGAAAGTGGTGATGAAATATTTACCTCTTCTTCGGGCTTTTCCTTTTGATTAGATCAGAAAAGATCATTAGGTTGGATTTATGACAGAAGTAAGGCCTCTAGGATGAAGGGAGAAGAGATGAGAGGGTATTTGGGCAGGGGTTGGCCAAGAAAAATGTCTTTTAATGTGTGAATTGGAGAGAAGGGGGAGTGCCCTTTAATAAGACGGGTGAGGGGAACATTAGAAAAAACAAGAAATATTATTTTATAATATAATAATTTTTGGTTTCTAAAGCCAAAAAATGGATTGTTTAAATGTTAAGGTGGGTATGGGTCGAAAACCACTCAAAAAATAGTTTTTATAATGGTTGGGTCACTATATTAACATTACCTTTTAGATTTAACTCTTAAATAAATAGTTCGACATTTACATTTCTCTTTGTATTTTTCTATTATACGGTTAGTAAACATACTATATTCAACCAACAGAACCCCAAATGGTTCATTAATGATTCAAATATAATTATATAAGTATTTTGGACGAACCTTAGTTTTTTAGAAATATAATATCAAAGAATAATATAATATTTGTTTTAAAAACTCTTTTATGTCAATTTTGACAATATTTTGTATTTTTATTTTTCTAAATTTATAACAGCATTATTAATTTGAAAAAAATTCATCTAACTATCCCTAACATGTCATATTAACCTATAAAATTAATTGAATTCTTATCTCAGATTACATTTATTGGGATATTTATAATGTCAAATATTTTAATCTTTCATTAATACGGTAATTACTACATCGTCATTTTTTCATATATAAATATACTTATTTAATGTCTAAAAATTATAAATAAAATACCATTATTTATTAAATCCTTTTATCTTTCTAATTAATTTTTATAGACGAATTTATCTTATGTATAACCCTGTATTGAAATTTTTTTAGTTATTAAAGATTGATTTTAACTCTTTTACATTATCTTTGAATTAAATAAAAATAATTTCCCTAGTCTAATCCATGTGGACCTAAAGGATCATATTTTATTTATAAGGTTGTTTTTGGTCGAATTATACTTAGACAATAGAATTAGGACTTGTGTTACGGTAATAATAATATCATTTTTACCCTCAATTACCCTATTTACTTTTAACCGTGGTAAACAAAAGTAAAAAAGATACTATATCCCAAAAATTATTTTCATCATATTGTACAAAATTTTACATACTGATATCAACAATACTGCTCAGATTTTTGAAATTCACCTCACTGAACTGGAAAAATTAGGTTTTATAGAAATTTTCAAACTCTCCTACGAGGTGGGTAAAAGACGGTAAAAAGTTTAATAAAATTTTTATACATCTAAAATTATTATAAAATGACTCTAATGAATTATACTGAACTTATATAGGTAATATGTATCTATTTGGACCTAAAAAAATTTAAATAAAAACAATAATTATTTATATAAAATGTCTGTTTTAACTAATAACTCAGTGTTTTTAACTATTTAACAAAAATTGAAGGTTTTCAGAAAAATATCAAAAAATCACCCTAAGTTAATTTTTATATTCTAAATTATAAAATTAAGTCTATTTTACCAAATTAAAAAAATATAAGATTCATTTATTATTTTAAAAATAATTCATGTGGTCAAAACCGGAAAGCATGTTTTTAAGAAATAATAACTTACAAAAGATTGATACTTCTTTATATTCAATTACAAAGTGAAATTAATTCCAATGAATAAAATTGGACTAAATGGTAAAACTATAATATATTTATACTACCAAACCATTAAAATGTATAATTTGACACGACAAATTGTTTTTATTAAAAAATTAGTTTTCAGTTAAAATATAGTATTTTTCACTATTCACCCAAATATAAAAGTTATCATAAAAACACCAAAAATTTATTTGAACTAAATTTGGATGTCCCTATTCAAAAGAATATGTTTATATTGTAAAATTGATTATATAAAATTTCAAATATTGGATTTAAAAAAGGGTTCCCTATTAAAAGGTTGTAAAATTGCATTTTTTAAAATAATTCTTTTATCTAAAAAAATGAATCTATTTTTTATTTATTTATAAGAAACTCAAAATATAGATTCTAAAATTATAAGTATTATATAAATTTTAAAATTTAGTTAATACTATTCATAACCTCTTTTGAACAACTACTTTGGTAAGTCGTGGTGCGTTTGAACTCTGTGTTGCGTGTAGTGCAAGTTATTAAATTATGTTGAAAAAAATAATGTACTATGAAATATTGGGGTGTTAAATTATTCCATCATTAAATAAATTGAGTCCTCGCAACTTGAAATTGTTCTTAGAAAATAAAAGGTTGAAAATAGAAAATACCTTTATGGGAAAACCCCAATCGAAAATTGGGTTAATAATATTTAGTCTTAATAAGATCAAAATTTGAATGAAAAAGACAGAAAAAATTAAGATATCGATTAAGGGAAAAAATTTTGAAATTGAAGAAACATAATTGGAGGAAAATTTAAATATTTATAGGGAGGTATTGAGACCATCAATCTCAAACAATTGTATAGTTCAGGGTGTTAATGCCATCAATCTATGATGATTTAAAATTTTATCAGTTCGACAAAACATAAGTTATTAGGATAACACATTTTATGTTTTAAGATCCCTTATCTAATGTTTAAAAATAAATTTACTCATAGAATAATAGATGAAGAAAATATATACATGACAAGTGGAGTTCCATCCTTTAACTAATTTATACCACAAACTAATCATTCACTCTTAATGATAATAGAACATAAAGAAATATTTAATTTATCCTATTCATATAGGGTTCCAAAAAAATGAATTTATAATTCATCTACCAGACCTTTTAAAAAACTACATTATTCTATCAAAGACATCACATGGGCTAGTGGTAGGTGACACACCCTTGTCGCCCTTTAGTTGCGGGTTCAAGTATCGTGGCCTTTCCGGACGTGATAGGTTGTCGCCCGACCTCTGGGGTGTCCTTTTTATGGAAATCCATAAATAATCTCAATCTAGACTTATCCAAAATACTTCTATCCAAAAATCATAGTCCAATATTTATAAGGAAGGTAAACACAATAAAGATCATTTTTTCCGCATAATAACATGTGAAAACCTTCATCATGTATTCTTTTAAAATACTGAAACATCCAGAATTACCATAAAACATTATTGATTACATTCACGCTCCATTATTCCTTATTGAATACTGGATATACAACATCTATCCAGAAATTTTGTAAACACCAATAATGATGGAATATAAAATTCATTAATCAGTTTCAAGGTAGTAAAGAATATCCAATATATTTTATCCAAATCATTCATGTATTATTCAAAAATCACTACCTACGTATCAGAACCATATTATGGTTTATCATTCTCTCAGCCATATATTTTCCAAAAATTTAACCTGCTATTTAGTCACTTTTCTTTGTTTCTCACAATCTCAAGTCCTTATTGAAATAGTATTGTAATAAAATCCTTATATACTCAATAATTATTATAACTTGTACATCATTAATACAATACTCAAATGGAACAATACTTTAATAACAACGTAAGAAATATAATCATTCCTCATTATATTTGGTAGTATCATAAATTTATTTATATACAATAGAAACATTTGTGGTATACTCTGATGATTTGGACATTGATTCGTGTAGTGTCCCAACTCCTTACAGATGAAGCATTGTACAATTGAAATTTTTTTCTTACCCTTGAAATCACATACATGGTGTCATTTTTCTCTACACTTATAACAAACTCCCATTCCATTCAAGAATTTACCAAGGTGATTTTTCCACAGTTATCTCATATGGGAAAATCCTTCATTCCCCTCTTCCCTTTATCCATCTTTCTCTCCTCCACCCTTTTCTTCTCTGTCATCCCTTCAAAGCCATAGGACTCAAATAATTCATTACTTATCATATTAACACATGATATTATTTCTTCATATGTTGAGAATAAATGGGAGACTATTTCCCTTTTAAATTTTTCCTTAATAACAGGAAAGATATGATCCTTCTAACTCTTTGGATTATACGTATTGCTGGAGTTCACATTCCTTCTACTGGGCAACATTTCTATACATTGTGATACACTAGGCCAGTTTATGAATTTCAATGAATAATTCCAAACTAGTAAAATATCTAATGTAAATTGAATCGTTTGTGGATATAATCCATAATAATAAAAATATTTTCATTCAGTAGGTATATACTCTTATATCCTTTATAACAATTTGTAATGAAAATCAGAATTATCCTTAGCATATCCTCCGATAGTGTCGTAACCATGAGTACAGCAAGGCCCATTGTCGTGCACCTGTTCCCATTTGAGTCTACCTCAAAGCGATGTTTTTGGGGTTTACCCCTAGGTACATCTATGCTAGAGCCACCTCTATCTTCTTGTTTCCATACAGGAATGTATTTTCCTGGAAAAATCAAAAATCTATACATTACCAAAATTCTAATAAGTTCATCTATACTAATCCGCAAAGTCTATATTAGGGTAATGTTCTCTAATCAGAGATTATATAAATCTGGTTTCCAAGGATATTTCTAAACCTTCTTTGATACCAACAATAATTCCCCGACCCGAGAAGCCCAGAGTCACTGCACTATTATGTATCAATGGAACGATCACAAACGATTAAGTATAGAAAGACAGATTAGTTTAGTAACCTTTGAAATACTAGATACATTCATAAGGTTTACATTACATCATAAAATGGAAAACTAAAACAACATTGTTTCCATAGAAAACACAAAGATCCCATATACTATCCTTGCAGGTCAGTCAAAATATACTTCTTCGCATCTTGGAAAAAATAAAACATAGAAAGGCTGAGCTCAGAAGATCAGTATAGATATCATTATGGTGGAAACATTCATAAATAAGAATAGACATTTAAGGAAATGTATAAGACTAAAACAAAAGCCTTTTAAACATGCGCTTCAGCATAATATGGAAAAGATTAAATAAAATAATTCCATTTACATAGACACATGGATATTCTACAAGTCCAATAATCACATGGAATATCAATAGACACTTTCATAATGATGGAATGCATAATTCCAAACATTATAACCACGTAGTAAAGACCTTGTGCCATGACTAAAAATAAGATTTTTTCTTGGACATAGGACAAGACACAAGTTTGTTTCATGAGACCTAACGATTCATTAAGGAGATATAGCAGGCTCCACCTGTCACTTACTATGTTCAATTCATTCCTCATATAAAAAGGATTAAACATTACATAAACATTTGTATTAAAACTAGTATACAAAATGTCAATACTTCATCCCTAAACCATTAATGGTGTAAAAATAGCACATCCACAGTTCAACATAACTCATTCAATACAATATGGAAGAATTTATTGTAACATATTTACCTCAATCGAGAATAGTTAAGGATATTGAAATAGATGAAAATAATCATCCGAACTATTTGAGAGAAATATCCCCCTTTTTTCTTGAAAATAATTAAAAGTCACACTATTTTCCAAGAAGCCGTTTAAAAATAGATTTTGGGATCAAAGTTTCCCATAAAAAAATTAAAATTTTAATAGGAATTTTAATTTTTAAAAAATAATGTCCATATAAATAAAACCTTAAAACCTATTTTAATACATGGACATTAATGAGAGTGGTTTAGAAGAATAAATTTTTAATACATTTAAAATAATATTTTAGTTAGAGTTACTATCCATATGAGAGACACTTGAAGAAAATTAACTGACTTAATAAAAACATTATAATACCATGAAAATAAAGGATTTAATTATATAGTATGATAAATGATAGTATATACACCACATAAAAGAGAATTGGTTCATAACAACAAATAAGTCTCAAAGGAATGTGAATTGAGATTAAATACCTTTGAAAGAAAATATCCTTAGGTAAAGGATAAATCAATGAAATAATTATGTGTGAAGAATATAAATACACTCAATATTATTGGATATTCTGTGTAAATTATTCTAAGGACATTGACACATATTCTTGTAAAAACAATACAAAGGACTTGGATTTTTAATTCAATAAATGGAAATCGACTTAAGATCATGATTATATCAATGACTTGAGAAATTATAAATGGAGTTATTATGTGTATCAAAAGTATATCCACACAATTTGGAGTTCAAATTACTACATTAATAATAAATATTAATTCCACAAATAATCTGGGAGTAAAATAATCAGTGAAGTATGCTTAAAGCCCACTGGGTGGAAATTGAAATTTGAAATTCCCTTACCGATTTGGTAACATATAAAATATACTCCCCATGAAAGAAGGATGTTACAATGAATTTGTTAACAACCATAAACTAAATTATATTACACCAAGAATACGGTAACAGATTTTACATACGCCACACAAAAAGAAATAGTGGCCAATATTGTATGAATTTCACAGGAATAAAAAGTGAGATGAAAAACCCTTACTTTCGACGTAATCAATAGAGTCATATGATCAAAAGTTAATTACCACAAAATTAATTATAGAACACCATGAATATAAATAGAATCATGATAATATATATCAAATGGAAGTACACAATAAACCATAACCAATAAATAAGTTGCGAACAATGGAAATCTCACAAAGTTATAAGTGAGATAAGAAACCCTTTACCTTGTACATTTCCTTGTTCTAGGGTAGGTTAACATCCTGTATAATGGTTAAATAATTGTTATAAAATCATACAAGAATCATATACATTAATATGATATCATAAATGATTTTTTAACATTTCTTTGTTAATAATATCTTATTATTATCGTCATTTTGGGTGCTAACTGATTCATTTTCTATTATATGTTCTGATACATAAGCCATCTTTGTTACGGATAGGATGTATCGTATTCATATCCATAATGATAATACTTTTTTTATCAGTATTTTTTATCATCTAATGAAAAATATTCATGAATGGATATGATGGGGAATGAATCTGATCACGTTTGTGGAGACTGTAATCTATGTGTACGCAAGAGTGACAATACCGTTCTTTTGATTTTAAAACAATATATAATTGGATGGTATATCATTTATATACAGAACAATTATCATGTTATATTAATTATTTACATCAATTACACATCATTATTATACCCATCCAATTTATAATGTTTTGAAAAACAATTAAAGCATGACGTGGAGACGGTAACCCGTATGCAAGCACGTATGGTGAGATGTCATTAAAATGATGGATAAAATAATGAATTTGGTTGTACCATATTTATAATAACAACATAGTATATAGAATATACTAGTGTTATTAATTTATAATGGAAACAACAATGTAATAAGAAGTTGAAGAAAAGAGGAAATTGAAAGAGGTGATGAAATATTTACCTCTTCTTCGGGTTCTTCCTTTTGATTTGATCAAAAGTGCTCATTGAGTTAGATTTATTACTAAAGGAAGACCTCTAGGATTAATGTCAGACAATTTAGAGGGTATTTGGTCAGGGGTTGTCTGTTCCAAATGGCATTTAAGGTGTGAATTAGAGAGTAGGGTGAGTGACCATTTATAAGAGGGGTGAGGGGCACCTTAGGAAAAGCTACAACTGTTGTTTTATAATAAATTAATTTTCGGTTTATAGTTACTCCAAAAGGTATTTTTTAAATTATATGGTGGGGATGGGTCAGAAAACACTCAAAAAATATGTTTTAGACAGGCTTAGATCACTATAATAACTATATCATTTAGATTTAACTCTTACTTAAATAGTTTGACATTTACCATGTCTCTTTTTATTTTTATATTACATGGTTAATAAAAATACTATATACTTCCAAGAGAACCTCATGTAGTTCATTAATGATAAAAATATAATTATATATGTCTTCTGATTGAACCTTGTATTTTATGGAATATAATATAAATTAATAATATTATATTTGTTTTAAAAACTCATTTATATAAAATTTGACACTATTTGGTATTTTGGTTTTTCTAAATTCATAAAAGCATTACTACTTCAAAATATATTCATCTAACGATCCCTAACATGTCATATTAACCTATAAAATTAGTGGAATTCATAAAAATCATTAAATTTCATTTATTTGGATATTTATAATATCATTTATTTTAAATCATTCATTAATACTGTAATTACTGCATCACCATTGTGTCATAAAAAAATTTAAATATTTTATTTTTAAAAATTATAAATAAAATAAAATTATGTATGAAATCGTTTTATCTTTCTAATTAATATTTATAGTCTAATTTATCTTATGTATAACCCTATATTAGCAAATTTGTAGATATTAAACTGTGATTTTAACTCTTTTAACTCTTTTTTCAATTGAATAATAATAATTTTCCAAATCTAATACAAGTGGACCTAAAGGATCATATTTTATTCCTATGCCTATTTTTAGTCGAATTATACTTATCCAATTGAATTATTACATGTGTTAGTGTAATAATAATATCATTTTAACACTTAATTAACCGATTTAATTTTTACTGTGGTAAATAAAAGTAATAAGTTACTATTCACAAAAAAAATTATTTTCTTATTATTGAACCAAATTTTATTTACTGATATCAATCATGTCTCTCATTTATTTATAATTCGAATTATAAAATGGTAAAATTAGGTTTTATGCAAATTTTCAAATTCTCCAAGGAGGTGGTTAAAAGAGGGTAAAAAGTTCAATAAAATTTTTATACATCTAAAATTATTATAAAATGAATCCAATGAATTATATTTAACTTATATAGGTATTATTATATATATTTTAACATAAAATAAATTTAAATAAAATAAATAATTATTCAAATAAATAGTCGGGTTTAACAAATAACTCAGTGTTTTTCACTATTAATAAAAAATCGAATGTTTTCAAAAAAATACCAATATTTCACCCTAAACAAATTTTGATATTCTGAATTCACAAATAAAGTATATTATACACAATTTGAAACATAGAAGTTTCAAATAATAAATTAATATTAACTGCCGTTGTCAAAACCAAAAAACGTGTTTTTAAGAAATATTAATTAACAGAAGATTGATACCTGATTATGTTCAATTACAATTTGAAATTATTTTACAATAATACCATTGGATTAAATGGTAAAAGTATAACATATTTATACTTCTAACCCATTAAAATTATAAATTAACACTACAAATTATTTTTATTAAAAATTAGTTTTCAGATAAAATATAGTATTTTTCACAATTAATCCAAATATAAATGTTATCAGAAAAACACCAAAAATTTATTGAAACTAAATTCCTATGTCCCGACTCTAAAAAATATGTTTATGTTGTAAAATTTAATATATAAATTATTCAAATATTGGATTTAAAAAAGATTCACCATTAAAAGGCCGTAAAATTTCATTTTTTATTAAATACTTCTTTTATATGGAAAAAATGAATTTGTTTCTTCATTAGGTCTAAGAAACTCATAATATGGATTCTAAAATTATAAGGATTATATAAAGTTTAAAATTAAGTTAATACTATTCATAAACTATTTTGAACTACTATTTTGGTAAGTCAATGTGTGCTTGAAATCGGTGTTGCATGTAGTGCAAGTTATTAAATTACATTAAAAAATAATGTACTATGAAATCTTGGGGTGTTACAGGGAATACAGGGTATATAGAGAAATTAGAGATATGATAATCATCCAATAGTTCCCCCTTTAGCTTAGTTATAACAAGAACAAAAATCCTCTTTCCTAATTTCAAAATCCCACCTTCATAGACGTATTCTATCAAATTCCAAGCATTTATTGATTTACTTTTTGTGGAATCTCCACTTCATCTGATGAATAAAATTTTATCCTTTCCAGTAATGATATTTTGGAAACCATTTGAAAAGGTAGTGATGTTATTCCTACCTTGATAATTCCCATATCTATCATTACTAGATCATTGAACATAAGATCCCTTTCAACTGTCATTGTAACACCCCAGGTAAATAAATAGTATGAAATTTTCACATTTATCCATATTTGTGAATAAATAATTAATATTACTTTAAAGGGAACGCTATTCTCAATGGTGTACCCAATATACAACAACAAGTTCCTTTGAAATCTTACGTTTCACTCTAATAATAAAATAATATTATTTTAAATGGTAGTTAACACATAGCCATTGTATTGACAGGAATGAATATAAATAAATAATTTATGATTAAATATGTTTGTTAAATGTTTTTACTTTTATCCTCAAAAATTTAGAGGCTTAAAATACAAATTAATCCAATCTTAAGCATTGAATACACTAGTATTTTTAAAAGACTGTTTTACTACCCTTTTGATGGAAAACCATTTTTAAATAAAACTTTTGAGAATTTTATGAGATCTATTTTTCAAAATAAACAAATTATTTATTATTGGGGCATTGAAATTTACTTTGGGTTAATTTGTGGTATTTTTCTGACAATGTTCATTTTTCAATGAATAGTGAAAAATACTGCATTTTACATCAGAACTGTTTTTTCATATAATTTAATTATATGGTTACATTATCGTTTTAATTTTTTTTAAACTGTATTTAGAATATATTTTTACCATGTAATCCAATGCTGGTCATTGGTATTAATTTCACTTTTTAATTGGGCATAAAAAAGTGCAAAACTTTTCATAAATATTGTTTCTAAAAAACCCGATATTTGTTTTGACAACGGGATGTTTTTTTAAATTATTTATTGAAAATTATGTGTTTGGAATTTGGTAAAATGGATAAAATATTTGGAATCAGAAGGTCCAAATTATGTAATTAAGAATATTTTGTTTTTGGACGTTATGAATAGTAACGATGGTAATTATCTTTAATTATCTTGATTAATGAGTAATCGGGTAGTTAAAGATAATAAGATAATATCATAATAATACAAAATGACCACAAAATGTGTCATAAGGCTACTGGTTGTCTCATATCCGACCATTGGATGCCTTGTGCCAAACATGGGGGACCCATGGAATCACTTTTGTGAGAAAGTGACTTTTTTCTTAAAAAATGTTAAATGTAACAAAGAATGTATCACCTATGTAACATATTTTTAATTTTGTCTACATAAATGATCTTTTGGAGTATAAATATTCATTGGAAAGCAAAAAAGATTTCCTACATCATAGTAGATTTTTTTTATAATTTTTAGACATTAAATAAATTAAATTATTTATGACATCATGATGATGCAACGATGACCTCATTATTTAACGATTTAAATAAAATGGAAAGATAATGTAAAATCTAAGACCTAAACATGTCCAAAACCTATTGTATGGGTGGATTTCGAACCCTTATCACCTTTTCCTCGAAACACATCAATGTGGGACCAATAAAATCTTAAACTCATTTGAAAATTAAGTTACATTTTATACAATTCAAAGAGTGTCGCTCCTCTCTTCTTATAAAAGGCCCCCATCTCTACCTCTTTACCCACACTTCCAAAGCCTTTGGCTCGGACAACCCCTGCCCATTTTGTCTATCCACATCCCTCTCTAACTCCTTAAAGCCTCACATTAGGCAGAATCCTTCCCAAGGAAACCTTTGAGCTCAAACAAAAGGTAGTTACCTAATTTTAAGGAAATTAAAGAACCATCGAGTCAAGTTGGACCCGAGGTAAGGGATCCAACTCCACTCTTTCTTTTTAAGAACACTCATTTAAGTCATTCCTTTTAAAGCCCATATTTCTTGTTATTGGGATGTTCTTTTACTGTAATTTTAATGTTCATGTGATGAGAGACCCTATTATCTCTCATCAATCCATTTTGGAAGTTTTGAGTGGCGCCCTTAGGCTGCCGAATGTTCGTAAGAGATCTAACCTCTCTCTTTCTTTTTAAGTACTCTACTTTATGTCACTTCTATTAAGCTCCTCTTTGTTATGTTGGGGTATGTTATTTTATATTACTCTTTCTATAAACATTATTTTAACATGATGAGATACCCTATTTGATCTCATCAATCCATTTTTGTATGTTTTATGTGGCGCCGTTAGGCTGCCAAGTTTTCGTAAGGGATTTTTCATCTCACTTTTATTCCCGTGAGATTTATGCTACATTTTCCACAATTTCATTTGAGTGGTGTATTTACAGCCCATTATTTTACTAATTGTGTAATATACTTTCTATTATGAGTATTTACATTAATGTTGTATTGTATTTCTTTCGCGAGGTGTATGTTTCAAAAGATACCCATGTCGGTAAGGGAACCTTTCACCCCCCTCTTTTAAAAAGACTTCTTTTGTTGGGTCATTTATTTTACATATTTTTATGTTGGGATATGTTCTCATATATCCTTATTGATGTAAATTTTATGCCCATGTGATGAGATACACTTTTTATCTCTCATCAACTTATTTTGATGTGACACCGTTAGGCTGTCAAGGGAACTTCTTAATCCAATTTCGATTTCGTTGGGTTCAACATGTAGTTATTGAATATGTCATTCTTTGAATATGTTTGAATGACCTTTTATTATTTTACACTTAATATCCACTTATATTTGGTGTATTCGTTTGTCACACATAATTATTTAATTGATTTATCCTTAAACCAAGGATACCGACTTTGTATGGGAATTCATCTCAATCTTCTTTCATTGAGGTAGATTTTATTTTATACACAACCTTCATTTATACGGTGTATAAACCACTTTGACTTTTACGTTTATCCAAAAGGTAATATTTTTTATACGAAGCGTTTTACTAAATTACAAAAGGGAATGTTTTTGTCCTACGTATGTAGTGACAATGACTTCTCTGCCTCCATGACCATTATTTGAATTTCGGCTTTCTCAACAAACCATACATTTCTTTTAAAAGAAAAATAAAAACCATGTTTTAATTTTCTTTTATTTTGGTATTGAAAATGGTTTTCATAATGTTTCTATATCAATATGTTGTATGGATATGTTGTGATTGAATGGTGGAAATGTTATGTTTCCTTTATGTATGTTTTATGTGATATGACTATGTTGAGGTTCTTGGGCATTGTTATGGAAACAGGTGGTTCCATGATAAAATAAGGGCGGGTGAGCCCGATATAGCTCTCCAATGTATTGGGTAACGCGAAAGATTGAAATGTTAAGGTTTCTTCGAAGATATTTAAGGAATATACTATGGTGGGTATTCCAAACGTAACCAAGAGGGTTACTACCTACGTAAGAATGTTATGAATTCCTCAAGTTACCTTTTATGTCTTATGTTTTCTATTATTTATTCATGATTTGATGAGGTATGTTAAAGTGCCTATGTTTTATGGGTAAAGTATGATTTCATTCTTATGTATATATGAACTCATGTTTCCTTTCCATATTTTTTTATATAACCCTTACTGGGCTTTTTATGCTCATCCCATGTTTTTGAAATGTTTTTCACAGGTCCACGGAAAGGTACATGATGTGATGATAGTGTCAAGGATGTGACAAGAAAGAATCCATGTTTTATTTTAAAAATGTTTCTAATAATGGGATGAATGAATACTGTCTTTTGTGTAACCTATTTTTTAAAATGTGGAATGTAATGCATGTTTCATGATCTAATTCTCTAAAACTCTAAACCTGAAAAGATCCTCAAGGTGTAATTTTATAATAACTCAAGATTAAGTAAGGTTTAAGGCCGGGGCCTTATAGTTAGTATCAATGTTTGGTTTAGATAACTTTAGAGGTTAGGGTATTCTTTTAGCATAAGTGACATTACCATAATAGTTAGGATTTAAGAAAGGGTCATAGTTTTAGATAAAGTGAATGAGTAAGTATATCTTAGTTCTTATCTTCCTCATTAGTACATGATGGTTTTGTTGATATACTCACAATGACCTTTTTGGTTTTAGTAAATGGTTGGATCTAGCAGGCACCAATGTAACAGTGGATGTGAAGGAAACTGTGACAGTTTTTTGAGCAAGAAACTGAATGATATGGGAGCTTCAATGATAACTCTTGTGATTATCCTCAACCAACTATCTGTAGTCATGATTGACCACCTAAACCTTGGTGATTTCTCTAAGGCATCATATATGCAAGAAAAAAAATCCCTACGGAAGTAAAGGTAATAATAATAAAGGTAAGTGTGTTCAAAAACCTATGTGTCAAAGATGTGGAAAGAAACACCTAGGAAAATGTTTCAAAGGGACAAAAATATGCTATAGATGTGGAAATGATGGTCATAAAGCAAGAACCTTCCATGGAAAAAGGACGCATCCAGTTGACTCGAGGAAAGGGAAAGAAGTTCTTTCTAAGGGATCAATTGAATGTTTTAAATGTGGTGTGCATGGTCATTATGCAAACACATTTCCTATGAAGAAGTTTCATGAATGGGATCACCAAGATCGTACAAATGTTCGTTTACCAATACCTAATTCCATTCCGATTGAGGATGAAGAAACGGACAATGACCAATCAAAGGTATGGATTATTTCATAACTATTGTTTTCCTATTTTAGAATCATAGGATATAATTCATGATTTTGTTTGTAGGAAAGAATTATTTCAGAATAAGTTGGAAAGGAATGGTTAATAGATCATGAAGAATGTTGAATGAGTAAAAAGTCAACATATAAGGGCTTCAAGAGTTATGGTGAAATTCTAAAGATTATTATGTATCTTTTGATGATGGGGTTACATTAGAAGACTTTTTATAATATGTGTAACCCTGATGTTTATTATATGAAAATTTTATTCAAGGAATAGTTATCTATTATTTTGTGGACATAGTTATAATGAACCATTTGGGTTTATATGATCCTTACTTTGGAGGTAATTATGGGTTATTATATGTTATGATGGAAGTAAAAGGCATGAGAAAAACATGAGGTTAAAATATGTTATGTTTATTTTTGAAGATTTTATCTCATTTTGGGTAATTTTTTAAGAAATATATAGTTTTGGAAAATAGACAAAACACAGACCGTGTGACAACCCGTCGCGTCAGACAAAGCAGTGGAAATCGAACCCACAACCAAAGTGCGACTGGTATTTATCGCCTACCACGGGACTACGTGAAGTACCTGGTTAGTTTGACTGATTCTTTTTTAGTTAGATGATTTTATGAATTAAGAGTAAGTTGATTTTGGGTTATCTATGGAAATTAATTAACCTATCAAGGAGGATAAGTGATTAGGATCAATTACTTTTCAATACAAGACATTAAGAGCAATTGATGTTGTTTGGAGATAAATGATACGATTTAACATGGAAGACTATGTGACTAAAACCTTAAAATATTTGTGTTTCAATATTAGTTTGGTTTACTTTGAATAATTTTATGGACAAATTGTTTATCGAGTGGTCCTTGTTGAACTTTGGGTTTTGTTGGACAAATTTTGGAGATTAAGCATAGATTTTATTTTTATAAAGGGTTATCCTTTTCTGGATTATCTGATCTTGTACTAATATTTTTGGTTTTGGTTTTGGTTAATTTCGAAAGACATGGGAAGTATATAGTTCTCTTTGGTGTGTTAGGTGATTCTCTAGAAGTTGATTATAGTACTTTTAATGTGAACAAGTCTTCTTAAATACTCGTCTTTTGGAGAAAATATGAGTTTCTTTAAGGAATATAATAAAAATTGAAAGTCAACATGATAAGTAATTATGTTTCCTTATGAATAAATTCCTCAATAAAAAGGAATGTAAAACAAAAATGTTGTCTATTAACTTTTCCTATTGGGGAATCGAATACCGTTTAACCCATCACAAGTTTGTGATTTTCTTGTGGTTAACATTCTCCTAAACATGTTTTCTATCACTCTCCATCAGAACATGACCCTATGTTTTCTCCTCCATGTCCATGTTTTCCTACATGGAATCCTAGTATGGGTTAACTCAGGTACCTCTATACTTCTCTTTATTTATTTTAAAGTTATTGTTTTACCGAATCTTGTTCCGATGTGGGATTTTCAATGATGTTTCCATGCCCAGTTTTATAATTGCGAGGACGCAATTCCCAAAAGGGGGGAAGGGTGTAACACCCCAGGTAAATAAAGAGTATGAAATTTTCACATTTATCCATATTTGTGAATAAAATATTAATATTACTTTAAAGGGAATTCTATGCTCGATGGCGTACCCAGTATACAACAACAAGTTCCTTTGAAATCATATGTTGCACTCTAATAATAAAATAATATTATTTTAAATGGTAGTTAACACATAGCCATTGTATTTACAGGAATGAATATAAATAACTCATTTACGATTAAATATGTTTGTTAAATGTTTTTACTTTTATCCAATAAATTTTAGAGGCTTAAAATACAAATGAATCCAATCTTAAGCATTGAATACACTAGTATTTTTAAAAGATTGTTTTACTACCCTTTTGATGGCAAGCCATTTTTAAATCAAACGTTTGACAATTTAATGAGATCTATTTTTTAAAATAAACATATTATTTATGATTGGGACATTGAAATTTAAATTGGGTGAATTTTTGGTATTTTTCTGACAATGTTCGTTTTTCAATGAATAGTGAAAAATACTACATTTTACATCAAAACTGCTTTTTCATATAATTTAATTATATTTTTACATTATCTTTTTAATTTGTTTTAAAGTGTAATTAGAATATATTTTTACCATGTAATCCAATGATGGTCACTGGGATTAATTTCAATTTTTAATTGGGCATAAACAAGTGAAAAATGTTTCATAAATATTGTTTCTAAAAACCCCGCTATTTGTTTTGACAACGGGAAGTTTTTTTTAAAATTAATTATTGAAAATTATGTGTTCCGAATTTGGTAAAATGTATTAAATATTTGGAATCATATGGTCCAAATTATTTAATAAAGACTCTTTTGTTTTTGGACATTATGAATAGTAACGATGGTAATTATCTTTAATTATCTTGATTAATGAGTAATCGGGTAGTTAAAGATAATAAGATAATATAATAATAATACAAAATTACCACAAAATGTGTCCTAAGGCTACTGGTTGTCTCATGGCCGACCATGGGATGCCTTGTGCCAAACTTGGGGGCCCCATGGAATCACTTTTGTGTGAAAGTGACTTTTTATCTTTTTATTTTTAAAGAATGTCAAATGTAACAAAGAATGTATCACCTAAGTAAAATATTTTTGATTTTGTATAAATAAATGATATTTTGGACTATAAATATTCATTGGAAAGCTAAAATGATTTCCTACATCATAGTATTTTTTTATATTTTTTAGACATTAAATAAATTAAATTATTTATGACATCATGATGATGTAGCGATGACCTCATTATTTAACGATTTAAATAAAATGGAATGATATTGTAAAATCTAAGACCTACACATGTCCAAATCATATTGGATGGGTGTAATTATAATCCTTATCAACTTATCCTCGAAAAACATCAATTTGGGACCAATAAAATTTGAAACTCATTTGAAAATTAAGTTACATTTTATACATTTCCAAGAGTGCCCCTCCTCTCCTCTTATAAAAGGCCCCCACCTCTACCGCTTTTCCCACACTTACAAAGCCTTTGGCTCGGCCAAACCCTACCCATTTTGTCTCTCCACATCCCACTATAACTCCTTGAAGCCTAAATATGGGCATAATCCATCCCAAGGAATCCTTTGAGCTCAAACCAAAGGGAGTTACCCGATTTTAAGGAGATTAACGAACGATCGAGTCAAGTCGGACGCGAGGTAAGGGATCCTACTCCACTCTTCCTTTTTAAGAAAACTATTTTAAGTCATTCCTTTTAAAGCTCATATTTATTGTTATTGGGATGTTCTTTTACAGTAATTTTAATTTTCATGTGATGAGAGACCCTATTATCTCTCATCAATCCATTTTGGACGTTTTGAGTGGCGCTGTTAGGCTGCCAAATTTTCATAAGAGATCTAACCTCTCTCTTTATTTTTAAGTACTCTACTTTATGTCATTCTATTATTCTACTCTTTTTTATGTTGGGGGATGTTCTTTTATATTTATCTTTCTATAAACTTTATGTTAATATGATGAGATACCCAATTTGATCTCATCAATCCATTTTTGTAAGTTTTATGTGGCGCCGTTAGGCTGCCACGTTTTCGTAAGGGATTTTTCATCTCACTTTTATTCCCGTGAGATTTATGCTACATTTGCCAAAATTTTCTTTGAGTGGTGTATGTACTTCCCATTATTTTACTCATTGTGTAATATAATTTCTTTTATGAGTATTTACATCAATGTTGTATTGTCCTTTTATCGCGAGGTGTATGTTTTAAAAGATACCCATGTCGGTTAGGGAACCTTTCACCCTCCTTTTTTTAAAAGACTTATTTTGTTGGGTCTTTTAATTTACATATTTTATGTTGGGATATGTTCTCATATATCCTTATTGATGTAAATTTTATGCCCATGTGATGAGATACACTTTTTATCTCTCATCAACTTATTTTGATGTGACGCCGTTAGGCTGTCAAGGGAACTTCTTAACCCAATTTTGATTTCTTTGGGTTCAACATGTAGTTATTGAATATTTCATCCTTTCAATATGTGTGAATGACCTTTGATTATTTTACACTTAATATCCACTTATATTTGGTGTATTCGTTTGTCACACATAATTATATATTTGATTTATCCTTAAACCTAGGATACCGTCTTTGTATGGGAATTCGTCTCAATCTTCTTTCATTGAGGAAGATTTTATTTTATACACATCCTTCTTTTATATGGTGTATAAACCACTTTGAATTTTACGTTTATCCAAAAGGGAATCTTTTTTATACGAAGAGTTTTACTAAACGACAAAAGGGAATGTTTTTTTCGTACGTATGCGGCGACAACGACTTCTCCGCCGTTGTGACCATTATTTGAATTTTGGCTTCCTCTACAAGCCATACCATTTTTTAAAAGAAAAATAAAAACCATGTTTTACTTTTCTTTTATTTTGGTATTGAAAATGGTTTTCATAATGTTTTTATATCAATGTGTTGTATTGATATCCTGTGATTGAAATGTGGAAATGTTATGTTTCCTTTATGCATGTTTTATGTGATACGATTATGATGAGGTTCTTGGGAATTGTTATGATAACAGGTGGTTCCATGATAAACTAAGGGCGGGTGAGCCCGATATAGCTTTCCAATGCATTGGGTAACATGAAGGAGTGAAACTTTATGGTTTCTCTGAAGAGATTTAAGGAATATAGTATGGTGGGTATTCCAAACGTAACCAAGAGGGTTACTCCCTATGAATGCCTCAAGTTACCTTTTATGTCTTATGATTTCTATGATTTATTCATGATTTGATGAGGTATGTTAAAGTGCCTATGTTTTATGGGTAATGTATGATTTCATTCTTATGTATATATGAACTCATGTTTCCTTTCCATATTTTTTTATATAACCCTTACTGAGCTTTTTATGCTCATCCCAAGTTTTTGAAATGTTTTTCACAGGTCAAGGGAAAGGTACATGATGTGATGATAGTTTCAAGGATGTGTTAAGAAAGAATATGTGTTTTATTTTAAATATGTTTCTGTTTATGGAAAGAATGAATACTGTCTTTTGTGTAACCACTTTGTTTAAATGTGGAATGTAATGAAAGTTTCATGACCTAATTCTCTAAAAATCTAAACCTGAAAAGATACTCAATCTGTAATCTTGTAATAACTCAAGATTAAGTAAGGTTTAAGGCTGGGGCCTTATAGTCATGTTGTTCAGAATATCGTGGTATTTTTTACTCCAAGAATCTACCACCTTAAATCCCTTCCTCGGGTTGTATTGTATTGTGAAATCATAATACATGAGTAGCTCAATACATATCCTTTGTCTCTTGTTTAGTTATTTCTGGGATATGATATATTTCAATCTATTACGATTTTTATATATCTCATATTTTTTTCCATATAAGTAATGTCTCTAATCATCATAGAAAATATGAGAACACCTTACTCAAGATCATGATTTTCATAATTTTATTCATAATTTTTTCACTACCTAGAAGCATATTCAATCACTCTATCATTATGCATAAGGAAATATGCAAGCACATTCTTCGATCCATCGCTAATGTTCACAAATCCATCTTTCCCTAACTATAGAATCATGATTGGACCATTCAATAATATTCTATTCACTTAATTAAAACATTCTCCATATTCTTTTATACATACAAACTTATCCTATTTTCATGCACGATTGATTATTGGTCTGGATAGATGGGATATGTTAGAAACAAAACGCTGATAATGAACTACTAATCCAATAAAACTATATAGCTTAGTTATTTTCGTTTGATTAGGACATTCATGCACATCCATTGGCTTCGAATGATTTACAGACATTTCATCCTTGGAGACAATGGGGTACAGATCAAAAACTAATTGGAGCCAAAAATCACACTTGTTAAACATACTATATAATTCATTTCTTTTAAGAGTCTTTAGAATAGTATGCATGTGATTTCAATGATCTTCATAGAATTTAGAGTATACCAATATATCATCAATAAACACCACCAAAAAGTTATCAAGATATTCATTGAGAAATCTATTCATTAGATCCATGAAAATAGATGGTTCATTAGTAAACTCGAAAGGCATTATTGTAAATTCTTAATGACCATACATGGTTTAGAAAGAGGTTTTTGGAATTTCTTACTTCGTCATGAGAAACCGATGATATCCAAATCGAAGATCAATCTAAAAAAAATATTGGGCTCCATGAAGATAATCAAATAGATCATCAATGCGTGGTAAGGGATGATTTTTCTTTATTGTAATAGAATTGATCTCTCCATAGTCAATGCACAACTTTATAGAACCATCTTTCCTCTTAACAAAAGGAACATGGGATCCCCATTGAGAAATTCTATCGAGAATAAATCACTTATCACTCAATTCATTTACTTTCTTCTTTAGATCCACTAACTCCACATTAGACATTCTATAAGGGGTCATTGAAGTATTCCTTGAACCCAGAATTAAGTCAATGGAAAACTCAATTTTTCTCGCTCTGGAGTATGTATAGGTAAATCCCCTAGAAAGATGTCAGTATATTCTTTAAAATAGATACATCGTCTATTTGAACATCCATTTCCTTTCCCATAGTTATTTAATTCCCTTCATCCCCATTAATATAATTTTGTAGTGCTATTGTGGTTGGATTTATATGAGAATTTGATGGCGAGGTTTCTGCTCTATAGATAAGAAATTCTAAACCATTCTCAAAAAATGTAACTTCTATCTTCTTCTGATAGATCTTCTCATAATAATTAGATATACAATTAAAACTGAGAATTATATAAATTTCAATCATTGTTATGATAATATGGATAGAATCTAAAGCACATATATGTATCATTAGGGGGAGAAATTGACATTTCTTTTGTTGCAATGATACACCCACTACGTGTTTTGACAGATAACTCCTTTATTAAATCAAAGTGGACATGTATAATTTCTATTAGAAACTAGGAAGATATAAATGAATGTGACAATCCAGAATCAAATAAATAATTTGATATGTATGGTGAAATGATTTAATTACCTACAACCATGTAATTTGAAAATTCACTATCAGTAGTTGTTTTAATATAAGGTTTTCCATGCTACCTTGGCATTTTTTGTGGATTGTTTCCTTTACACTTTGGACAACCATTAACATAATGACCAACTGCTGACAATTATAGTATTAAACATTAATTTCTTCTTTCTTAACCTTGAAATCACCAGAAAGATGGCATTTCTTTGTACATTTTTAGGGTGATCTTATTCCCTTTAAGCACTCACCAGGGCTTTCTCTTCCACAATTATCACAGGGTTGAAATTTAACTCTTCCCTTCATCCTTATTTCCTTATTTACTTTCCCAAAGTTTTCAGTTGACATCTTATTCTCTTGAATTCCCTTTAAAGCCATTTGACTTAGTAAATTACTACTAATTCTTGATAGAACCTGAAACTATATCATCTATTTTTTAAAAACATTATTAGAACAGGGCTATTAAGAGGAATGGCATTAGGCCATCAATGAAATGATCAATTTTATCCATGGATTTCATATGTAGTCCACGATATTTCATGAGAACCTTGTGATGTTAGCTCCATACATTTCACTATTCCCATCTTCCTTGTACCTAAAATTTGTCAATGGCCTCTCCATATTCAGTCGTTGTTCACAAGGAATGCATTTCTATAAAAAAAATTTCATTAAAGATCCTCTATTCCATCTCTTCTATTTCTTCCTCCTCCTTTGTGTTTTGAATTATTTACCATCGTGGATTAGAATCTCCTAATAGATGCTAAACTATCACGATTATATTCTCTCTTTTGTTACATTAAAAAGTGAGAAATATCTTTTCTAGGGAAATTATCCACTACACATCTACAAATGGGTTTGTAGTCCCTTTGAATGATGGATTTTGTTGTGGAAAAAAGTGATCTAACAGATCTCCTCCATGTTGTGGATCTGGATGATCCATATGGTTTTGGTTATTATTCATAACTTGAGGAAGTTGTCCCAGTATAGTTATAAGTTTATCAGCACCCATGAATACACCAGAGCCAACAACATTGTCATTCCTCATTGGGAAATCCCTAAAAGGGACACGTGCATTCGTGCAGTTTCCATTCCTTCCACTAGATGCCATTTATAAGTATTTGAATAAATTATATTTAGTTATGAATCATGATGTATGATATTATCATAAAAAAATATTTATCAAAAATTGAAAACCCACAAATGGATAATCCCATCATCACAAAAATGGTTTCTTGGAGAAAAAAGCTACATTTAAATCCTTTATTATGGATTATAATGTAAATGAGAATTATACATAGTATATCCCTTAAGAGTGTCAATACCAAGAGTGTAGAAAGGCATGTTGTCATGTAAGAGGATACCCCAGGTCAAGACCAAAACTCATTATCAGTGATTCCAACCATAGTTGCATCTATGAAAGAGCCACCTCTACTAGTTTGTATACCGATAGGGATAAATTTTCATTAATGATCCACATAATCTATTCCCTACCAAAATAACAGGACATTTTGGTCTGCATATCCATAAAGACAATCATAGGGATTTTTTTCCTAATCTATGCTTCATAATTCTAGTTTCCATATTTTATACTAAACTACATCTGATACAAACTATTAGGACATGATCCAAGTTACACAGAGTCAGGGATTATTTTATTACATTGTCATATAAATAATAAATATACATCCTGAAGGACCATGTAGTTTACTAGATTTTGGAAACATGATACCTAATTAAGTTCAACATTACATGTTGAAAAAAAAATATCACTAATTTGTTCCATTAGAAATATCAATGCCTCATAGATAATTCTTCCAAGTAATACATAATTTACTTCTTCGTATCCAAAAAAAGAAAACAAAATAAAGGGGTGAGCTCAAACACTCCATAAGAGTAATAAATAAATCGGAATATAATATAATAATTAGACATGGTGAATTATTTAAAACACATGCCTTTGAAAAAAAAAACTAGAAAATAATATTACTGGAATATGAGCTCAGAAAAAAAAATGCCATAATATAACATAATCATGGGTAATCTACTAGATTAATTATCACGTGAACATTTAATTACTATTGTCATATTTAGGGAAGTGAATATGTTTGAAATTATGAAAAATTTTGTCGAAGCCTTGACCATGAAGTCTAAAAATGTTTTAGGCCTTAGCCAAATACATATATCACATTGGGAAATCCCTCAATAAATTCCATGTCTATTTTCCTCATGAGACATATTAGTGCATCATGAGGAAATAACATGCCACACCCATCAGATAATAAGTCCAACGCATTCCTCATTTGAGTTGGGACCATCAAAAACTGCATATATATTCATATCGAATCTATCATATGAAATGTAACTATCTTTCCCTAATCATTAAACAGTAATGATTCCATGTAATATGGTGAATGGTTTTATGATAGATCTTACCAAATAAATTTTTTCATAAACCATTAAATAAAATATGGTACATTAATTCATAAATTATTAAACTCAATAATACCTAAGAATCAACATGTGTGTTGAATCAGTTTGAAATACACTTATAAAATCATTAAGCAATTCATGTGATAAATACAATTTTATTTTTAAAGAAGAGGTCATTTTGAAAAATATATGTATAAAACAATAATTGAATAATGATATTATTTCCATAAAAAATGAGTAATTTTATACAGATAATGTTTTCCAAAACAGATTATAGAGTTCCATTGAAAATATGTAAAATTTTGAGAAATTCCCTTGAATCGGGCATGTATTTTGGAAACAAATTCGGAATGTTCTTTTTAAAAAAGGTAAAAATCCATAAAATAAGGAAGGATTATGGTTTTTAAACATATATATAATAGTAAAAAATAATTTTATGTGTATGAAATAATAATATAAAATATTTTCATTTTTGTAATTAGACAATAACAGTAACCCGAATAAAAATGGAGGTTCAGGTGAGAAAACTCTTACCTAATGTCTAATTGTTTTCTGATCTTGAACTTATGGTCATAGAATTTGAAATTAGAATTATTAAGAAATTATTTCAGAACATAATATATTTTTATTTAGTTTATCATAATTCTGTTTAGTTTATTTATTTTCTTGTATATAAATTATTATATTTAATTTCATTGTTCTGAAGTGTTTGTTTTCTTGATTTTCATAATCGTTTCACTTGTTTTTTACTAATGTAATTCATGTGGAATGAATGAAAATATAAAAAATTTAATTTAAAAACAACAATAATTGTTTATGAATATTTTTATAATTTGGTTACGGGAAATGAGGATGAATCATTAGATAAATTTTTAATGAAATTCACTTAGATTACTTAAGTGGTATTTTGATTATTAGGAAGATGTTTTGTCTTATGATTTAATATAATGTAAATATACTAGTTCATGAATATTAATTAGGTAAAAATGATTTTTTAGTTGTCTGTTTCAACCATAAAAATGGTTTCATGTTCAGAATTAGAAATAGTAAATAAAATTGAGAACCTGTCGTCCTAGAATGTGATAAATTAACATATCTTGGATGATGTTTTCATTTTCAGTATTAGTAGAGAGGGAAAGATAGATGATGATGAAATATTACATTATAATAATTTTATTTTTGTTCATATATATTAATGGAATTATCCTTGAATCTGGATGAGGGATATGTCGGGAGAACTAAAAAATAAGGGAAACCAAAATAGTAGAAAAATTGATAAATCTCCCATGAAAATTCAGTTGCCTAATGATGTCACTTAAAATTTCATAAAATAGTTTTATGAGAGAAAGGGGATATATCACCACACTTAAATAATTTGGAATGAATGTGTAATATTCAATGATAGTTTACAACACAATTCAATTGTAAATAAAAGTGAAAACATAAAATGAAATCTTTGAAAAAAGAGATCGGTGGAAGATTTCTTTACCATGAATCTTAAATCCCTAAACAAGAATGTTGGGACCTTGAGGGGCTTTAAGAAACATGGAAGGATCCCTATGGAGATAAAACTACTATATATTCGAAGATAAAATTATTTGGAATGAAAAAAACTAATGGATGAGTGGATATTTATTGTAAAAGAGATAATTTTATAAATATATTAAAAGACACCTCATTAGTTGTTTTTTCAAAACCATGGGCTTTCCCATGGTTTTTTCTAATGATTTTATCCACTTGGGACACCAAATAACTTATATTACTGTACACAATTTGACCATTTTTTATTTTAATTATTACATCATTATGATGTAATTAAACATAAAGAAAACTCAAAACTGTGTTTTTACTATTCACAAAAAATTCAAGTATTTTATAAAAATTAAAAAAAATCACCCCTATAATATTTCAACGTTTAGAATTCAAAAATTGAACACCATTTTTTGAACAAAAATTATAAATATTAAAAATATAATATTAATATAAAATCATAGTTGATTCAAAAAATAATAATTTTAAGGGTATAATTAGTTTTATATCTCATTGAAAAATTTAATAAGATCTAATTATCTTATTACCATAAGAAAATCAAATAACATCATTATATACTATTAATTAGTGTCATATTACTATTCATATTACTGTTCATAAGGGTATGTTACTATTCACAAAAATCATGTTTGTTCTATCAGACTCCAAATGACTTACTGATAGTAACTCTAGATTACCATTATTTGAAATTAAAAACATAGAAGATTCAAAGTAGTGCTTAATGAATAGATTATAATATGCATTTATTTTCAATCTTTGGGGGTGTTTAAATGTTTATATGATGAATTGAACTGGAATAAACATGGATATGATTCGTTATAAATTAAAATTTATTTAACATTTATTCCATGTTTTTTTAATTAACCCCAAGTCTCATATTATTTGATCATTAATAATAGATACTAATCAATTCCCTTTCTGAATAACTGGATTACTATAAAGAACATCCTTATGTACATGGGAGACAATCATTTCACTTGATCATTGAATGTGCGTAAGTGATATTTGTTATGGTTAATATCATACCCTGATATCACATTATAGTATCATTTATTTTAATTATTTATTTTACCAGATTATTAAATATATGAGTATGAAATTTTCAAATTTATAAGAATTTATCTCAGTTTCATTATTGGTGAACAATTTGGGAAAATACTTTTTTCACCCTTTTATATCATGTAAAAATAATTTCACCTACATTAATGTATATAAAGAACATACATGGTTAGTAAAATTTTTGGGGAAAACTATACAGATAGTCTTATATAACAAGAATAGAATGAGTAGATTACATTTACATATAATATATTCCATTTAATGGTAGGTAAAATGGTTATGAATGGATTGGGAAAATGATAAAAAAATTTGATTATGTATCATTGGGACACCATTCATGGATCCCATATATATGTCTTTTTCTAGGTTCTTATAACTTTTTTATATGTATTTTGGAAAACAATGCATCCAATATATGCATCAACGCCTTAATGATCGGGTGGGTTTCATATGGTTAGTGTCTGGTTTGGTAAACCATGTGGTCAAACCATACATCATTCATATATAATTTTTTTAAGTTATTATATCTACCCCAAATGTATTTTTACTCCAATTTTGTTTCCTTTCTACTCATTTATCTTTCTTATTTGGGGGAGAAACCCATCCATATTACGATTCCTCATTTATATGTTTAGATCTCGTAATCTTAGTTTATTGTGGCTTCATCAAGGTTATGAATTTATTTCATTTCACATATCATTATCATATATTTCATCTTATTTATCTCACATTGATTATATATTAAATGAACCATAGAATATGGGTTTTTATTAAACCATATGGGTTTTAATATCTTGGGTGGTCTATATAATTCCACTATATTTCATCATTACTTCCCAAAATATTTCAAAGAATCCATATTTTATTTAGGTTTTTTGTTATATGTGATGACAATTATTAAACATGGCATTTTTTATTGAGATCACATAATAAATTTTGAATATAATTTCAATAAAATTATGAAAATTTTGATGATTATATTATATAAATAATTATGTTGTTTATTTTTATGTTGATTTGAATGGGTATACGATTGTTATTATGTTTTTAATTGTTACAACTAATTTAAAACATACTCTATTTTTATTATATATTACTTATAGGAACTACTCATGCATTAATGATTTTAAAAAAAGTCATTTTAACTACTGAAGATGAGATATTTACGATATGTAATTAAATAGGAATTTCACTTTGATTAAAAATTAAATGGATCCATTAGAAATGGTTTAGATATGTTATTGATATTTTGAAATCAATTTTTAAAATTCTATTATCCAAACATGTTGATTGAATTTCTCAATATATACCAATATCTCAAATTATGTTTGGATTATCGATAATGAGGTTTATTGTGTTTAACCTAGAATGTATATTAGCTTTATTTGAAATAGTTCTCTCTTATATTTAAAATAAATCACAGTCTTAAAATAATTTTTTATGTCTTAATCCATTGGTTAAATATTTAGGGAACAATAGGAAGATTAATTAATAAATAAAATCATTTTTTCTATAAAATATATATCAAAGTATTTATTAGAACATTATAATGAGGGGTTGTCATTATATAACATTCCTCCATGAGTTTGATCAATGTAATTATATTTGTAGTTTTAGTTTGATGTTTTTTGTAATATTTTTTTCATTTGGAAAATGTTATACAATGGTAAAAATGTAGATATTTTAGTTAAGGGTGATTAGAGGGTAAGTGTGTGATGTTTTTATATTTCCTCTGTGGTTTTATGTGATTTTATTCATGATTTAAATTACTCATATTTGTTTAGATGATAATGGGGTCCTTATGAAATTGGTATTGGAATTAGTAAAAGAATATATAATGTACTGATTTTACTGCTTCTATCCTGATAGCGAATGATCCATGCACCTTTACAACACATTACTAGTTATGAAGCCAATCATACCAGGATTCCATTTTATTTATTAGTTCGGTATTAAACTAAAAATAATATCATTCCCATAATTTGAGAAACTTCTCTATGATATATAATATGATGAAAATCCTAGTTTTCCTTTATCTAAGTTCCCTTATGTTATTCATATGAAATCATGTTGTATTTCATTTACATGAGTTTATTATATTTAATTTTACATTCAATTTCATATTGTAGTAATTTTGTTGTGTTATATATATATATATATATTAATTTATTGATTTCTTGTATGTGTTCAAATTTTTTTGTTAGGATTCATTTGAGTAATTATATATTTTAAACAAAATTATCAGTGATTTTTTAGGTGAATTAGAAAAAAATAGTTTTAAACATAACTTTTAATCTATCATTGTTTTAATTCATTATATACATTCCTTAAAAAAATTTAAAGTTAATTTACTTGACCAAATTGCTATTTTAAAAATAACATTATTTCTATTTAAAAAAGAAATATCACTATTTATTTATGTTTCTTGTTTATTTATTATTGTAAAATTGTATCATTTTAATAAATAGTATATCAAAACCTTATTAATAAAATGGGTTATAAAATTAATCCTATAAAATAACATCATGGTGGAAATGTACAATGAGTTTTTTCGAGACCTACTTAAAAAATATTGTTTCTATGGTTACTGGGTTTTTTTATTCTAGTAGGGGGTTTTAATAAGATATTCCCTTCTGGATTTTTTCTTCCTAGTAGTCTAGAGAGTGTGTTATGGTGTTAATATTTAAAGGGTGAATTAGGTCATAAGAAGATCATTATTTTTTGAATTTTTAAAACATTTATTTCACCATTGGTTGTGTTTGTACCATAAATTTTGGTTTGCTTTGTAATTATTTTTAGATATTACAATTATTATAGTTTATTAATACTATTTTTAAAATTATATTTAATTTGAGTTGGATATTTAATTTGAGTAATTTAAATTTAGGGTTATTATAAATTTTAAAATAAATTGTTCAAATTTAAATTGGAGTAACAAATAGATTCAACATGTTGAATTATTGGTATGAATTCCTCTACATGTTTACTAATATATAATGGGTGAAACTATTCCCAATATTTTATCCACAATATCGAGGTACTGGTTTCAATTTTTTTAATTTCGAAGGCACTTTAGGGAATGTAATTGGATTCAATTAGTACCAAGTAAGGGTATCTTGTGGTTATTTTTGAATCATTATATTGATGTTCTCTACCCAAATAAAAAATATTATTCAAGATCATACTATAGTTTTCATTTTACGTCATCATAATAGAAATTATTTTTGGGATTTCAAAACAACATAATAAGGTGGACTCGATAATAATTTATTAGTATATAATTTTATCCAAGATTTATAATGACCTCGATTAGATCAATTAGTTCATGAATAAATTTCAGGTGACCCCTATCATATTGAACAAAATAAATCCTCATTAGGACATGAATATTTAAATTTCTCAATCTAAGGACCCCTTTTCCACAAAATGTATCAAATATATCCATCAAAAATATAATCTCATTCATGAAAGCAAGAAGTGTGTATATGTAAAAGATTTTTATGTAGTTATTGACTAAAATGCATTATATCCTTTCAAAACCTGAATATAGTTAGATTATTGGATTCATGTAAAATCATTGGGTATTAGATACATGGGATAATGGATATGATATTTTTTGTACTTTTAATGTCATCATGGTGTTATATTAAAAAAGTGTATATTTATATTCATTCATGTCTATTGTCATTTTTACTAAAGTTGGGAATGATATTAACCTATAAAATTATGTTTTTTCACTCCACAATTAATGATTAACATGATGTATTGCTTAATTAGATGATATGTTAATACCAAAATGATTAGTATTTTGTTTATGATATTTAATAAATTTTTTAGGTAATGCATCATCACATAATATCGAATATAAACCATCATGATATATCATGTGGAATTTAAGAAATTTTGTTATTAATAAGCTCAGGGGTGTTTGTATCCTCATGTCATTAGGTTTAACATTTAATCTAGCATGTGATCATTCATATTTACATAAATATCAAACATAATCCTTCATGATGGGATCATTAGTGGGTGGTTGTCTATGATTCTAATAATATGGTTGGTATTTAATTTTAATAATTATATTTAATCACTTATGTGATATACTGATCAATAGGTATGAATGACATGTGATTTTTAAATTAATCAACATAAGAAGGTTTTATCATTAAACAATTAAATAGTTTTCTTATACAATTTTTAAATTTTTCATGTCTAGTGGATTATAATATTTCTTTAAAAAATGTTATTTTTATAATAAATATGATGTACAGAGACATATCTAGAAACCAAAAGGACATATGGATTACTGGACTATTTTAATGATAATCAAAGTAGGATAATTTCTAGTTGTTGAAACAATTATGTTTTGTTAGAGGCCAATAATTTATAATAATGAAATATTATGGAATTCATTATTTCGAAAAATTCTATAATTACCATTTGGATAACATAGTAGGAACAAAATAATGGTTTTGTCTTTATAAAGTGTTTTCAATAAATATTATTTACTATATAAATTTATGAAATGCAATGGGTTTTGGATGGATTGACAAAGTGTTTTGAAATTTTATAAACATATTGAGAGGAATCAGTGCATCTCAAATAATGTTGAATATTAAAACTAAAGTATAAACCATTATATGATGAATGTTAGAAGTCAATGATTTGGTTTATTTATTTTTTCATGTAAATGTTTTTAACCTAAATGAAATAAGATATCATTAAATTTATTATCGTTGAAATATTATCATACCATTGGATTTTTTTAATTATGGTTGGATATTTAACCTATGGGGGAGAACTATGGTGGGATTTTTTAATGTTATTGACATGAAAAATCAAGTCCCTAAATCCTTCTGAGTCATGTTTGGTGGGATAAATAATGAATAATAGAAAATATGTCACATTATATTGATAGAATTAAATTGGAATTAGGAATTTGATAAACCTATAAATTTACTCCCTTTAGACGAATAAATGTTGAATGGAATGTGGATACCAATTTTGATTCCTTGACATTCAGGGAAGGCTAACCTCTTACTCTACATGGGATTCCCAAAGTGAATCTTATCCTCACACTATAATTTATATTGCAGCAGGAATGGGGATATATAAAAAATAAATACATTGATATTAATCTAGGATAGATTCCCTTTATGAGTAAACCCCCAATCCTCTTACTAATATATTCACCATATATTTTGGATTTCACATCCACTTTTTTGGAAAAAATAGAATGATGATTCTAATGTCACTTCACCATTAATGAAGATAGTGGGATGTATGTTATTAATTTTGTGAGGTGATTATTCCCACTACTAACTCAATGATTGGATTCCAAATGTCCATGGTGTTTTATTATTCAACACATCCTTATAATCCTAATAATTAAGTGAATTCAAGTGAGGGATATAATTTACTATGTGAATTAATTATTGAATGGGGGTGTGATGGTGTGATTGATATATTGTTCATGAGAATATAATGATTGGGGGTAGTACTTAATAAAATTACCTAATTTCAGAATCAGGTATAATTGGATTTAAATATAAGAATTAACAAACAATGGTTAAAAAAATCCTATGTGGGAAGACTTGGGTGGTTTTTGTATTAAGTGGGATTCCTTTGGTGGCTATTTTTCCTTGTAGTAAAACCCAAGTCATGGTTTTTTAGATGGTAAACCCTTGTTTACTATCCCCTAAGTGTGTAGACATGGGAAATGGTTCAATTTAGTGGTTAAACTAGGGTGTATGGTTAATTAGGTGAGTGGCCCAATGTGGTTAGTCACCCAGGTGATGATAATCGAGTGGTTGGTCTTACTAGTGAGGGATTCAAATAGAACCTTACACATATATATGTTAATATACCTATGTAATATATTTTTATATGATACCTAGTGGATGTAAATATGGTCTGAGTGAGGCATCTTGTAAATTATTTCTCTCTCCTTCAATAGTGGTAAATGTGTACACTATTTTGTAGCCATGGGGGTCTATTTATAGGAAAATTTGGGACTCAACCAAAGGATGTCTTAGTGATTTAGGTGGTGCACATATGCTATTATGGAGAGGAAAACTAGACCTATAATGGATACATGGGTGAGGAATTTCAGACATACCAATGAGGCATATGTTATTTAGTCCATGGTTCCAAAATTGATTCTTGTTTTGGGAAGACAATAAACTATATAGGATCCCCATAAATATCTTCCATTAAAATTATATTATTTAAAATTATGTAATAATAAATTATGTGCCCCACCACCTCAAAACGGGATCTGGGCAGCGTGAATATGATCATATTATGAGTATTTCCCCAAACTTGGAATAACATTTAGAATGTGGAATAAAAAAATTTCATTATGATCTTTAGGGAGAGATCAACTATATAGTCTTGTTGTAAATAACTAATAAGAATATTCCAGGAATGGCGAAAGGGTAATTTCAGATTATAAGAATTTCATTAAAATGTGGGGGCCTCCATAACCGGAGCATAAGTTTTTTCGCTTCATATAATTCCCATTGTTTCCATTACTACAACAATGTAAGAATAAGTAATATTTATTAATAGAGACACAAAATATAGAGTGGGACTAGGAGATGAAATCTTATCAAGGGGGCCATAGAAAGGGAACCCTATAATGTGGGACTCAGTGATGGAACCCTAGTCAGGGGCCTATGATAGACCACCCATGACAGGGGAATAAAGTGTTTCAACCGTAGAGAGGGATCTTATGCGATTCCTCCATTACAAGGTTCTCAATGTGAGGCCACCATAGTATGGGGGCCTGAGTGAATCCATATGGATGAAGTCAATTGGATTAAAAATTGGCCAGTTATAAATTTTCACTTTTTTTCTTTCACACCAATATCAACTTTGTTCGAAGGCACTTCTTTTTCTTTAGTTATTTATATTTTTTGAAATAATTTTTTGATTCCTCCATTGTGAGGTAATCAATGTGAGACCATCGTAGATAGGGGCCCAAGAGAGACCATCTGGTCAATATCACTTGGTTTAAAATTTGGTGTATAAATTTTTTTTTCACATTTTGTATTTCAATCCTAGATTATCTGTGTTCTGAGGTTCCACATTTTATTTAATTATTTATTTTTTGAAATATTTTCCCAAACCATCACTATTACTCAAAATGTACAACTATTATAATGTCATATCAAATGTCAAAGATACTTTTCATATTAGGTGACGATGTGTATGTCAAAAAAACCCCTCACTATCTACCTTATCCAGGATCCTAATGAAATATCTTTAGGAATTGTATACAATATGATTTCTTCCCTCATATGGGAATATATTTCTAAATAGCATGAAAATTTCTCATCCATACACCGTTCTCCTAGAGACATTGTTCACTGATTACAACATCCTGAGTGTGGAGAACACATGGGAAGACATTACTTACATCCCTGATGGGACCAGCCACATTCTATTTTTTCTTCAACGGAACCAAAATTCCTAGTGATTAGGTAATCCCATAAAAAATATAAGATTTACTATTATTATTCCATCTTTTATCACTATATCATTGATTAGTCCATTTGTGGTAATTTTGAGTGATAGCTTCATCTCAGGGTATGATTTATCGTGGATTATATGTTAGACTCATTTTCCTCTATAATATGTATAATTTACAAAACCCATATCAGTCAAAATGATATCAGTGAATACATTTGGGTTTCCCAGTCATATGTATATATTAAAAGTACGTTGATTGATGACATTCTAATCAGTTTTATTCCTCAAACCATCACCTTCCATCTAACTCATTCTAATGTAGGTAACAGGTTTTTGAAAATCTATATGATATAAAGGGTTTTGATCCTCAAGGGCATGTATGATGAGTTCATACCCCCTCGATCTATGTGTGTATATACTGGATGAGGGTTGTATTTAGTCAGGTATTTAATGAAAATATATGAAAATGTGATATATAAAGAACACAATGAACTAAATAAAATCATGCTTGAGGGTTAGATGAATACTTTCATGGTTCTGGTTGAAAAAAAATTACATGTAAGAACCCAATAGAAAAATCATTGAAAAGTGGATCACATGGAACATACTAGCCAAATAAGTAATGGTGGGAATGCTATAAATGAGGATATAACATCATCTCATAAATCCTCGTGGACTCTCATCTAGAAGGGTTCCCAAATATCTGACTAGGAAAATATTTTCTACCAGTACTAGATTATGATAAAAGATTCAAGTTGATAATTTTTTTCCTGGAGGTCAATCTATTTATAGGTTAATATGTGGGTTTGTTTGTGCTGTTATTCATGAATATCAACTGGAATTTTCTTCATTCCCAATATAGTAATCCCCATATTCACATATTGGGGCCATTCTAGATTTTTTGTGGATGTATATTATACCACATTAATTCCAATTATCTCTTTAGTACCATTTGGATCACACAATCTAGGTTTAGTCCATTTTTTCAAGACGTTTTTAGAATAATTCCATTGTTAATGACTAGTGAGTCTTCCATTAAACATTTATGTATCCATGAAGAATTATAATTATATAGAAATGGACCTCCATATCGTTGAATAATAATGGAAAATATAAATTCCTTGTACTTGTTATAGGCCTATATAATGACATTGAGAATAGTATACATGTGACTTAGATCAATTGTGACAAAATTTTCATGGATAATGAACCATATCAACTTTCACACCAGTTTTGATGCAACCAATATAAAATGGTATTTCCTATAATGGACATGATACAAGAGGAAAGACCTATGGTATCCTGAAACCACTACTTGATGATGAACTAGTAGAGGCCATGTATTTTGATTATCCTTCATCCAAAACAATCATTACTTATAATGTTCTTTAACAATTTATATAATTGTATGTCCTCACACACAAGGGGGATATTATCTAAGACAATTCTATTATTCCCTATATAATCCCCTTCAGTTAGTGGGAAAAGTGTCACAATGAGATACTACATGCGGAATTCAATCATTGATGTGGCTAGGTCTTAAATGAATTACGTGTGATATAATTCATTACCCTCAAGAGCCAATCCAAAGCTTAAAGTGGGAACACCAAGGTATTCAAGCCAATGTAGAAAAAATGAGGCCCTGCTATGGTTAGAAGAACCATGAAGTGGCTTATGTCAAAGTGTCTTGAATAATAGTTGGATGAAAAAGGTAAACAATAAAATGATTGAGAAGTGACATTTCCGAAGTACCTCATGGTCTAGATTTTTATAGCTTACAGAGTCACTATTCCAAAATTATGAGGCCCCATATAAAGAAAGATTAATATTAATATGATTGGAAATGTGAATTATATTAATTCATTTAAATAAAACCCCCATGACATATGTATAATATTTTGGGAGTTTTATATTATCATTTGGGATATGAATTGAAGGATTCTGATCACTATAATGGTGAAATATAAGAAAATCATGAAAATCAAGAAGGATTAATCAACCAATCTATTGATGAATAGTCTGAAACTCTCCTTCACCTTGAAAATATGAATTTTATTATTTAGATATTATGATGATTCATCATGGATCCTATTATCACCAAGAATAATTTTTCTTATTGGATTATTATGAAGATTATGTTTTGGTGATAGGAGTGGTAGTCATATATAAAAGGAATGTACATGGGAACTCCTCTAGTGATGGCCATGAAGATGGAATTTTGGAGGAACAACTATCTCTTAAAAAAGATTTTTAATGAAGGTTAATTTGAATCTATTTCATTAATTTTTCATTTATTGATTGTTTTCTAACTAATATAGGGAGATTAACTTCCATTATCACAGAAAAAGTCATTGATGGGACAAAACATTAGCCTATAAATAATATCTTTAAGGGCGTGTTAATATTTTTATATCCCTATTTAAAATATAGATGTGGTGTTTGTTCCTATATGTATAATAACACTAGGGTCTCTCAATGATAGGATAGTATAAAGATCATCTTTATGATGTCAGTATAGGTGGATTAGGTGAAGATCAAATTCCTATGGTATAATTGATGCAACAACCATAGAGAATATGGTAATATTGGGGGATCCATCATTGGATAAAAAAATTATTTTTAAGAGTGGATGATTCCAAATAATAAGAAATTGTTAGTGTATTTTAAGTTTTCAAAGTCCTCTAATTAAATTGAGGACCTCTTTATAAGCATTTAATCCCCACCAAATTAAAGAATACTAAAGGGGATGATATGGAATTTAGCTATTAGAGGACTACCCTATGTCTCTTCTAGTTAGATCACCACCACCATGGGCTTCTGATTAACCATCCTAAGTGATCACCACCATGGAGGGATGTGAGGATCCGATGGGTAACCGTGTTATGATTGATATTAAAAGATACCTCATAGTGTCTATAAGTAGGGAAACATCGATGATTGATATAATCATCACTGTCGAAAATGGGGTACCTACTAGTGGAAATACTATGGCTATTTCATCTCTCATCGTGACAGACTTCACAGAGGATGATGTTGTTTCCATGACGGGTGAGTGTCTTAACATCCCCCAATCCTATGCACTAGTAATATGATATGAATTTGTGATATTCAATTTACAAAATTATCATAATAGATTTAGGTATCCACTATGGATGCTTAGATTTTATTGTCTATCTTAATAGAGTAATAAACTATGTTCTATCTTAGTGACCTCACTCGAGATTCCATTTTGGTTTCTGAGAATGACACTTGTCTTAACATAGAAACCATTCATTATTATCAATGTATCCTTTGGTGTGCTTAAAAGGATTTGATAAGCTATACTACAACACCCCTTGGGATGAGGTACACATATATCTATATTTTCATCATCACTAATTCTTTCATATGGTTACAATGGTATTTTATTATAAGAAACTATGTTCTATGTTAAATGAAGATATCCATGCTTAGGATACATGATGAAAAGCTAAGGGATTCCTTTATTACAAAGTGTGATTAGACAAATCTATTAAAAATTTATGTATGGAATTCTATCTTAAATATTAATTTACTGTTGTGGAATTAGGGAAACATTGAAATGATGTTGAAGTTTTATCCAGTATAAGAAAACTCTAAAATGATCTGGATAGTGATACAATGAGACTAGTTGTGTATCAAAGATTTGTGGAGGATTCCTTGGAAGATAGGTTCAAGGCACCTGATGTGGTAGAGATCCATCCCATCATTAAATAAGATGATACCTCATATCACATTGATTTTTTTTTCACATCATTATGAATTATTAGTCGGCCTTTGGAGATATTTATACCACTATTGTGAAGCTAATACTATTGTGACCTATGTTTTGTACATAAAAATCACATCATTTTAAATATAAAATCATAATAGCTTTAAAAAACTATAATACATAGATTTAGTATATAAAAAATAGGCACATAAATTACTTGAAAAATAAAAAAATAAATTTATTTAAAATATTATTCTTTATACCTTAAAATATCATGTTATCCTTGGTACAAATAGTCACCTGAGGATATATATCAATGAAATGTGTGATCTAAATGACCATTAAGAGGATAAATAAGAAAATTAATCAATATAAAATGTGTGAGAATAATAATTGTCATCATCATAAAAAAACATTTGATCATTAACAACATCATGAGGAAAAAATAGATAAAGTCATGGTTGGTGGAAATAGATAAAAATGAATCATCAAATCTTAGTGGTCAAATACCACATATAGTTTTGAGTAAATTTATCATTATGTTAATGCATAACATTTGTGCACAACCATGACATCATCATTTTCAAAAAATATAGCATCATGTTCAAAAATATTTCGTATTATCTCATGAGATACATCACACTACCTAATGTATTGGAAGGTTATGTAATTCTAGGCCCACTCATTACATCATAACATTTACTAAATCATTTATTCATCAAAGAACATATAAAAATGATAACCGTAAAAGAATCACTAGAAATTAGTTAGTTAGAAAAAGATTTTATAATTAATTCATTCATGAATAAACATTGGGGTTAAAAAAAGATAAATTAAGTTCATATTTGGTTTTTAAATGACAACTCTTGAGCGAAGAAGAAATAACTCAAGTGGAATCAAGATGTGTTCCGGAATGAAGAGTTATTTTGGAAGAATCATTGCATTTTTTCATAAAACTCTATTGTAATAATTTATATAAAAGAAAATAAATGGTATAGAAATGAATTAATTATTAAGTAATATTCAATGAACAAACACACAAAAATATGATAGAAATGTTGTATAACCCAAATAAAGGGATTTGGGTTTGTGAATCCCCTTTAGTTATGTCGAAAAGTTTTCTTTACATGAAATTAATATCCATGATAATAAAATTATGTTCATTAATTACTAATTAAGAAACCTTTTAAATATTTATTTCATTGATTATAATTTTAATATGTTTTCTATATCTATTTTTATGAGTTATAGAGTTAAATTTCGTCATTCTAAAAGTGTTTATTTTCTTGGTTTTCATGATTGGTTCACTTGTATACAAATATGGATGTTCAATTTAAATGAGAATAATTTTCTAAAATTGAAAATATATGTTATTAATAAAATTCATAAGATCAAATTGTATAATATATCATTCAATTATGTGATATGAATATTTTTCATTAGATAAAACGATTATGATTTTTTTAGTTGTTTCGACGATCATCAGGAATATGAATCATTTTATTTAATATAATATTTATATATTAATTCCAGAACATGATATAAGTTTAATATGTATATAAATAATTTATTTAAACATATTAATGTTTTCATGACCATCAAGAATAAAGGTATTGAAAAAAAAACCATCATCCATGAAGGTGGTGAATTGACATATCATGGATGGTATTTTTATTTTTTGAAAAAAAAAGAAATAACAAGAGGTTTTGTTTTGAAAATTACATTAAAAAATAAATCTATAGTATATATTTAATAATAGATCTATAAAAATGCTTTGGATAATGTATATTTGGGTATGGTATAAGAAAAAATGAATTTAAGAGAGAAAGAGAGAGGATTTATCCATTAGAATATATTTTACATAAGGACCTCCTTAAGGCACATGGGTTTGGTATCGCTTTGAGACCATAAACTCTTGTAAATATATAAGAGTCTTGTAAAGGGAATTTGGGAAGAATTTACAAAAGATACATGTATTGGGAGGTTTGAGGATATGGTGTGTTGAGGGGTGGTATTATAATGTAGGAGAAGGGTATTTATTATTATTATATTCATTAGTTTATTAGTTTGGGTCAAGTTGATCAATTGTGTTGATACATTTAACTTTATATTAAATATCAAGGGAGTGTTATATATTACCAGTCTTACACCATCCATACATCAACCATTACTTAATAATTCATGTATTTAGCTTATTCTTTAAAATATTTTATTTCAATATTTACGAAAATTCTTCAATTTTAAAAAAATTCATAAAAATCCACATAACTATATTTTGGTAGGTAGATATCAGAATTGGAATCCATTTTATGAATATAATTATATATATGTGTGTCGTTAAAATCTTTATAAAAAATAATCATTTATTCAATACATACTGATTTTAATATTATAACTGATTTTTTTATAATTTGAAAAAAATAATTAAAAAATAATAAAATTATATTATAATAATAACACATAAAAATTTGGGTTTAAAATTAAATTTCATAATTTTTTATCATTAATTAATTTATTAAAATATCAATAAATATTTAGGTTTAATAAATATACCAATACTAATTTATCATTTTTTTAAAAAAATATTTACTTATTTCATGAATAGTAATATGGAAAAATATAAAAATCCCGAACATTGGAATAGTAATATAAAAATTACGAATAGTAATATGGAAAATATAATAGTAACATGACCTATAAAAGTATCTATAAAATATAGGAATCTCATAAATACCAAATATTTCATTCTCCACACATGAAAATAATTCTCTTATTAGGTTATATATGTAATATAAGTATTTTATAATATACAAAACAATTATAATATGGTTATATTACATTGATAAAAATTTGGGTTGTTACGTTTTCCCCCTTTTGAAATTTCACACTTCAAATTTCGCTTTACATACTAGGTTAAAAATAGGTGAGGGTATATATCCTTATTTACTTACTCTGGTTCCCATGTTTCCACTTCATTTTTATGGTTCCTCTATAACAATTTATCAAAGCTGATTGTTTTGCGTAGGAATTTGTCTCTATGGTCCATGAATATAACCCCATGCACTTCAAACGGGATGATGTTCTCTAGTTTTACCTCCTCTAGATTCAGCACATATGTGGGAATAGTTATGTACATCCTTAGAAGATATACTGGGGGAAGGGTATAAAATTGATACATCTAATGTGGAAGTTAAAGAAGATATGATACTGCACCTATGAAATCAAGGATCTCAAAGGTTCCATTGTACCTTGGGCTATGCCACCATTTTATTCCAAATCATAATACATTCATGCATCACTTTATTTTAAAAAAGTATTTTCCATCAATTTAAAACTCCAAATCCATTCTACAGATTTCATCATAGATCCTTTTACGAATCTGAACAACATTGATTTATTGTTTCTTATCTTTCACCATCTTTTTCTTTCCATTCACAAGATCATATCAAAGAATATTTCATTCAACAACTTCATCACAACATGTTTGAGTTATAAATGACATCCTATATTGAGCATAATATGGATCCATTTTAATACACATGTGGAGGTTTTTTTGTATTATAAATATTCCTATCAGAGATGATGATCCCACCGTCATTTGAATTCAATTTAGGAGGAACGTTGCATGACCTTGATCATCTATATTGTCCTATCATATTAGAAATATGTTTGTGATGGATAGGATGTCATGATATAGAATTATATAATCAAATAATGTTGATGAATTCTCATTGATCTAGATGTGAGCCTTGGATCATGATCAGAGATGATCAAAAATAGAATTCCATGGTTCCTCACCCCTTCATTCATTTATATAATGGAATGTTTTTCAAATAAGTGATCTTCTTCAATATTGATAGAGTGAGAAGTTTTTTATGGTCTGATCTACCACAACAAATATCACATTGATTCATTTTTAAGTCTTTATAAGGCTAGTGAAAATATATATAGTGACATTCTCAAATTTTCACATTGGTATATAAAATGTTTTCGTCATCACATTGGACTTCCTCAACTATACTTCTTCTTCATGTCATGCCATCCACCTTTAAATATAATCCCGAAAATCCTCTTTCACGTTTTCCCATTGATAATTCTATCAAAAATCATGGAAAATAATGGTACTTCCAGGATAGATAGATTTCTACGATCTATGTGAATTATCTGATAGGACCTTCATTATCCTATGAGATAAAGGAACAAAAATCCTAGTTCCACACTAAATCAATCTATCATAATCTATATAGAACTCATATAGATTCCATTATATTACTTTGTTCACCTTTTTTTTACCATTAGATCATACCATTGTTCATCATTTATCTCCTCTTGTATAGATAAAAGGTAAATCATTTAGGGAAGGTAGGACATATTCCATTTTATTATGATTTCCACATCAGTCCCCTGTATATCAATGAAGAAAATTTATTTCCCAATATGGATCATGAATTTAATATAAGCATATTTTTTTTATGATCATCATCTAACTTGTTTTTATTTCATGAATTTTAATTAATAGAGATCTTTTAGTTAATTATTAGATGCAAACATATCCATTGAGACATGATTATCTCCTAATATATGAATATATAATTTATACTCCTACGAATCGTATATATTCCACACATCTAAAAATAAATCTAGTGTCCCTATATGATCAAATATAAAGTAATAGATCATAGCTTCAGATTATGTGTCGACTTGTTCTGCTCATAAATCATTAAGGTCTATGAGGTGTAGTCTGTCATTGTATCCTTATTCATGAGAACACAACTTAATTAGATTGGTGAATCATTACCATATATCAAAAAATATTACCCACTTTTGGGTTGTGTGATTATAACTATAGTGATTATCCTCTTCTTAAGATCCTTACGGATTGTCTCACATTATAATGTCTATAAATACATTACCCCATTTCTTATTAACATATTTAGTGGGATAAGAAATCATGATATATTTGTCACAAAATTTTAATTGTAGACTACTAAGATAACAAAACTCTAGACCAACAAAACTATAGTGGTTCTAGGCTATCCCTGTGTTTCATATATTTTGATAGTTCAATATAATGTTTCTCATTTTTATCACATTTCTCCAAAATGTGACTTACTTCATCCATAATCCACCCTTGCTGAACATAGTATACAATTTATCCTTTATTAATATCCCCATAAAATCCTTATATGTTATTCATGTTACACAATTCTCTTATATTAGATTAGTATATGATTGATAAACACTACAAAAAACGTGACAAGGTTATCTCTAAATACTCTATTAGTAAAATCCCTGAAGATTGTAGGGGAATTAATAAGTTTGAAGGGTATCACAAGAACCCATAATGCCTATTCATTTTACAAAAAGATGGATTCTAAATATATTCCTTCTTCACTATAGTTAATGATATATGTAATGATTATCCATCTTTGACAATTATTGAGATCTTTGTTTTTGACCGAAAAACATAGAAATCCTTGTAGAAGAATAGTTTATCTTTAATTTGGTCATATTGAGAAACCAATAATTGAAACACAACCGCATTGATAAATCCTTTTTTCATTATGAGAAGAACTCGAACACCCCCATAGAAATACACTATGTAATATCAACCCCTTGTCTGAATACCCTTTTAAATAATTATTTAACAACTCAGTTTTATTGGGGCTATAATGTTGGGAAATTTTGTGACATGATTTATTCTATATATACATTATATACATTGTGATCTTCGAGACGTCCGAGTAACTCATCAGGAAGAAATTCAGTGTATTCTATCATAAATGGAATTTCCTTGAGTTTTATGATTAGATTTAATGAAACTTTTTTTTCTAGGTAAGATTATTAAAATGGAATAAAAACAGACACTGTTGATGTATTTTTTGAAGGAGATTCATGATATTCCTTGCATTTTTAGTTGAAAATGGGATGATTTGAAATATTAAAAGGAATTATCCTTTCCCATATATTTATGTGTGATCTATATAAAGACATTCAATCTATGAAAAGTATAGTTTTGAATTCTATGAATGAAAAATATTGTTATATTCACTAAAAAAATTGTACCACATACAATAATAGTAGAGTAATCCATTACAAGGGTTTCAATGATCACAGAACTAGGTATTTTTATAGATAATTCTCATTCAATGAATCAGGTCATCAATTTAATAAATCAACAAAACTTATAGTATAAAATGTATTTCAATTATAATTGTATCTCATAATTCTTTGAATGATAAGATGGTTGGTCTCTGTCATAATATCTTTTTAAGGATAAGTTTGTTTATGTGAGGGAGGATTTTTCCTTGATGGGTTTTCTTATCATGTGCAATCTATGAGGCTTCAAATTTTTCTTTAGAGATATTCATGGAACTACTATGAAATTGGTGATCTATATAGAATCTCCTAAAAACCATGTTGCGAAGATTCCATAGGAAAAAGATACATCGTGGTATTAGAATAACATTGTAGAATAATCTCTTGATGTTACTCCCAATAATAAAAATACTGACTTCATGACCAATAAAGATGTTATGGTAATGTTTCTCCTATCCTTATGGATGGGGAGATTGTTTTCGAGGGTTGAAATTTTCATTACTCCTTGGTGTCATGATGAACATGATTGTGATAGATGTGGTAAAATTTTACACTTCCCTATGGGATAGGAAACTATAAAAAAATTATCACTACCAGGCTTTTTATTAGGTAAATCATTGTCCAAGAATGTGTAGTGTGTGATATATGAAATGAATGTGGGATACCTACTACGAGAGGTAATGAATCAACATATGGTTTAGATATTCTCCATTGATAAATTTACACAATTTTTAAATATTATTGATGAAGGAATATTTCAAGGGATTTATCGCATCTAGTCTAATGTTTATGAGATTCATTCATAACAGATCCATGTGGAGCATTCCACTATTATTTTTAGTCAATGATCCAAATTATAGGAACAATTAAAAATAATATTTTAGAAGGTAAAATTCATTAGACATTAATGGATTGAGTGGGAGGTAAAATTTAATTTTACATGTTCACCCCATCCTCTAACATGTGTACCATGATGGGCATCAATAATCAACTGATGTATATTTTTCAGTGCATTAATCCATGGACATTGGCGATTATCACATAGATTTCCCAATTTCAAACAACCAATAATTGAAATGAATGTTCACAGAATATATCCATGATGTTCTTCCATTTACATAAAATTATATTCATATATTTTTTAAGGAAATAAAATCTATTTTAATTGGTGAGGATTCTTATATAGAATTATATAAATAGGATGTATGAGTTCCCCTTTCAATGTTTTCAAAATGAAATAATGATGGGTAACCCCAGGATCAAATATGTTGATATATTTTCATTGAACCGTTTGTTTCTCATATTAAATGTTCTCTCTTAATATTTTATCAGAGATTATTAAACAAGGTCTGAAAAAATGGTGTTTCCATGGATATTTTTTATTAAAATATTGGTTGAATTGATTTTTTTGTTATATAGTAACGTATGAATTCTAATTTTTTTTAAAATGATTTTTTACATAGAATTTATTTTTATTCATAATTCATATAACCTGTCAAAGAAATTTTATTGAGCCTAGTTGTTTCATCCATTCATAGGACTCATGATATGAGGGTCCCACGTAATTGTGTTTTCTATGGGAGGAACTATTTTAAAAAATTAAATACCACCATAAGAACATCCATATTTTGAATAACATTGTACGGAGGACCTCCATCATTGTTCTACATCTGATCACAGTGGAGGGACCCTATAATATATACCCTTGGAATTACTTTTAGGGATAGAGTGGTATGAAAAGTACCATTTTATTGTATATTATTTTCATCATTAGTTGGGATACAGGGGTACTCTTCATGATAAAATATACCATGATTGATCACAGTGTGACCATAAAGAGGTAATTCAGGGGGAATGGTTTGGTGTTGACCTCTATAGATTTTTGTATAAATATTATGTGAAAGGATTCCACAAGTAAAACATATAGTTTATTTATCTGACAGAATTCTACATGATTTTGGGCCACCAATGATAAATTTAGTAGGGAATCTAGAATAACTAAATCAAGTATATGTGGAATGACTGAATAATAATAAACTTAATATTTCACATGGTGGTCTTCTAATTAGATGTTATCTATTGTAGGGCTATAGTCACATGTTGTGAACAATAGATTTCATGTAAAGGAGACCTCATGGGTGAATTTTAGGAAGTTCCTATAATATTATGATAATTTTATATTTTTTGGATGGATTGTGTGAATAACCCAATGTTTCTATTAGAATGGGATGATGTTATCCAGTAGGAACAAGAATATGTGTTCGATACTATTATCCATATATCATTGTTTTGTAATAAAGACCATCATGGATGGGAGTAGGAATGTCTTCCTCTTACTAAGTAATAATAAATGTGTAATAATGTGATACTCTAGCGGAGGGGGTAGTATTTATGCCTCCATTATGAAGAATTAATGAACCAAAATATAAAAAATCGATCAATAGAATATTTTCAAGGATGTATTTGATCCCCTTTATAGTGGTTAGGATGTGCAGTAAGGAATCCAAAACATGAATGAAAATTTGTTCCCATTTTTTAGTTGGGGAAGAACTGTATGCTTACTCATACCCTCATGTTTTTACCAGAATATTTAGAGGGTCTTCATGTGTGGGTTTGGAATGTATTCATACCCTGTGTTCATTGTTTTGATACATTGAAAAAATTCTATAGAATCTTTAAAAATGTGATAACATGGATACTAGGTGTGAGAATGATATTATGTATTCTCACATGTTACAATCATATTATATTATTAGTAACATTATGTAGATGACGGGTTATTCTCCCTCATAATATTTTTTTTGGGTTCTCCGCCATTGATTGGTCACCGTGGGCACTCGGGCATCAGTAACCTAATCCCATACCTATGGGATAGTAGACTCAGCAAGATGGTATGTGATTTGGGGTTCATGATTTTTTCGGGGATGGGTTTTTATAGGATCCATTGGTGGTGGCTATTATAGTATGGTGATTCCATTATCGACCTTCTATTGAACCTTCCAATTATAACAGAGGTCCCTTCAACCATGTTCTAATGAGAGGCTCCCAAAATGATTTGAAATGGTGATAAGTGTTGTTTTCTTCTATTTCACTACATGCCTTTGAGAAAATGGTTAGTGTGGGTACATATACTGGAGGTCATAATAAAAATATTTCAATGTTGTTATAGTACTCTTCAAGAAGTAATTCTCGATTTTGAGCATTTCCCTCATGGTGATGAAGGCATAGGGTGGGCAACAACATATTCATGTATGACGGTGATCAAACCCACATCACTAAATATGATTATTTTATTTTTGATTGGTAGTATATAATTTTAATATAATAATGTTTTGGTGTATTTCTTAAATGAGAAACAAAAAACATAAAAAAAACCCATCAGAGGAACATCATTATTAAATAAACTCATTCATGAAATTCAACATTCTATGATATACATTGGTAGTTTTTTATAGAATATGTAAAAAATGGCCCTTCATGTTGGAATCCCAGTTAGCTTTGTTATTAAAATATCAACATCATGTTTAAAATATTATTTTTATCATAAAATACTAGAGAATAAATAGCTCAACATGCAAAAAACATAGTTATTGTGGTTAATGATTGATTCATACCGTGTATGAAATTATTTATTTGACTAATGTTTATGTGGTTATTCCTGCATGTATAATTAATCCCATTATATAGATAATTCACAATCGGTTTTATTCAGGTATCTAGAAACCTCCTAAATATTTAATTAACCAACCCATGATCTAATATTTTATGTAGTGATGTTCATGTTGTGAATCTTGCAGAATTGTCTATTTTGGGACAAGTTTGAAATTCATACAGATCTCAAAAGCCTAAAGTATATATTATCTAAAAAAAGATATGATTGTGTGCTAATAAAAATGGTTAGAGATGATCAAGGAATATAATTTATCAACCCTCACCATCTTGGAAAATATAATATATAACAATATTTTCTATGTATAAATTATCCAATAATTTTATCATTTATGTGATTTGAAAAGGATATGGCCATCTTAAACACAAAAAAGATGGAATTGGGAATCATAAAGGTGGTAAAATCATCAATATTTTCAAAAATGATTTTTTAACCATCCCTTCAGTTGAGTATAAAGGATTATCAGATCAAATATGTGGGAATTCATAAGAAAGTGGTAACTATAAGAAAGTATAAATCCTTAGATTTAAATTTTAAGGAAGAAGGAATTAATAGATTTGGGTATTGATTATGTAGACCATCAAATTGTGTGTTGAAAAAGGTGTTGTTGAATGATGCACAAAGATCAACCATATCAATAATTATCGGAAGAAAACATATGTTTCTTGGTCTCCAATGTCATAAACCCGACCATAGCTCCATCTGACCCAACATCTAACTCGTTTCATGGCATGGCCTAAAGGGCGTTCCCACTCCCCACAGGTTGGAAAATTGTGCCAGACATAAAATATATTCCTAGTGGTAATGATTTCATCCAAAATAACACAAATAAAATAAATAAAATAAAATATTGATCATATAATAATGTCTAACAAACGATCAAAAATAAATATACTAACTGATCAAGATTCAAATACAACTAAACATCCAGAAACTAAAAAACTGAAGGATATAAACTATAACCAAAACATAAACAAATCAATCTCCTTGTTCCCACAATGTCACCCCTTTCCAAAATATCTAACCAATATAAGAGCCAAATATAATTTGAAAATTATAACAAGAAACTGAACCTACAAAATAGTTCCTCTCTACAGACGTTGAATAGTACAAGTAAGGTGTGGGCTAAATTTCTCAATTGGAAACCACTAAATAATCCTTAAATTTAATTTCTAGAAAATATTCTATTAAAAATATTTTTAAATACTCATAAGAAAATACGTTTTTATCATTTGAAAAATCCAACCACGTCATTCCATTTTCCTAAAAACACATTCCATGTCGCCAATTTTAAATCAACTTCACCATTTTGGAAACTAAATTACAAAACTAAATTCCAATAATGTTACACCAAGAATAGATGAATGTAAATAGATACACATTTCAAGAAACCTAGTTAAATAGAAATTATAAAATAATATATATATATATATATATATATATTAACCATGGTAATTTCCTAAATATACTAGAATTTATCCCTTGACGTACTCAGTCTAGACTCACCTTCTAGTGTATGGTGCGACTCCATATTTAAAAACCAACCGACTACTCTAAAATAGCCTCACAAGTGGCACAACCCAATGGGAATCTATGATAACCTAGTTCTACAAAACCATCTAATTGGAGAAAATAATAAACTATAACTCATCCATATGAAAGATCCAAGTTACCCTATGGTAATAATATACTATATGTATGAGGCCCTCACACTCATGACTCACCTAACTTCTATCACCACACTTTCCTACCACCAACACTAAAACAATGTCTACGATAACCAATATATGGAAATCCATATATAGGTGTTCCCATTACCAATCACATTATCATAAGTGCAAGTTGGGTTGTCACATCACATAAACTCCCAAATAGATAATAAAACATTTATAAAATGCAATCAATCTTTCAAAAAAATTCACGAAATATTTCAACTAATTTCTTAAAACATGAATGTTTCCAACTGGGAATTTATAATTTCAAATCATTTTCATCATAAATGTATTCAAAACAAATTCCAAAATTATGTGAAATCCCATTTAAAACCAAAATTCAAGAACACAACATGCTTATGTTTCCAATTTATTTTTTATATAATTTAGATATCTATTGTTTTTTCATTGTACCAAACAATCTGTTACTCTGAACATCATTTCAAAAACAATTATCCATATAATTTTAAATCTTGAAACAATTTAGATGTAATGCGGGATTAATGATGATTCATAATGTAAGAGGAGGAGATGTTTAATTGTAAAAATATTATGTTTTTAGACTATATAAGGAAATAATCATTTGGTGGAACACCAACATGAATTGTTTTTTGCATATATTAGTGTTCCCAAATCCAGTGTCACATTCTTGGAATCGCAATAATGTACTAATTTTTGTAATGAACCAAAACATGCAAGCAAAATTTCATGTTTTCCATAAATTTAAATCACCAAAATATAACCAAGGCTAGACATTCTCAATAACCATTATATTTCTTAAAAAGGAACTATGAAAAATTTTATCAAACATTTTCAACCAAAAACACATATTCATACTTAATAAAGCCCATTAATAACCCTATTCACATTTCTTCAAACACCTTATGTGTATATATTTATAAATATAATAAATAATGTTCTTCAAATAACATTTTTTCAATTTTTATTAAAAAAAAATGATCATACATTTAACAAATGCATCCTGAGAATGGAAAACATATTTTTAAATTTATTTTAAGCACTCAAGAATCAAAGGAAAGAATTAGAAAGGAAAACTATGGAGACACCTACCACAATGGAGTGACGATGTGATGGGACTCTCTGAAAAGGAATATAACACCATGAATATCAACCCAAGAACCCTAAATAAATAAAATAGAGATACACATCAACCCTAAAATCTAGTGTATGGAAGAGAGAGATCCTAATAATGAAGAAACCTGAAGTAGAGAGAGGATAAGTGGATGATGGGTAGAAGAAGAGAAATCCCTAAAAATCAACGTATATCATGGGATATTAATCTTTAGGGGGATTATAACCATGTGGTTATGGGATTTTGAACCCTCTCATGCACCAATAACAATCCTTTGGGAGGGATCTCAAATCAGGGACATAATGTTTGGAGAGAGAAATATGGATTTAAATATTTAATATTTTTAGGTTGTTTGTAAGGCTTGGTCACATGGTTTACCAAACTATGTGAAAAATATGATCAATCCATTGTCCATGTTTAGATCAACCACAGTGCCAACCTATATTGTTTGGCCTACCATGTTCAAACGTTTAGGCAGCTTTTGTCTAACACTAGGACTTAGCGCATGGTTACATGGGATGAGTTGCATGGTTTCTACTAACAATGAACTACTTGTGCATAAGCCAAAATTTAAAAAAAAATGAAAGACTCAAATTTTTAGGTCGAGAAATAAATAAAAACCTACACCAAAACATCCAAATCCATGGAGAGAATAAAATAGAAAAAATTTCCCAGGGTGGGGTGTGAAAATTCTCCCCACCAAAAACACTTTCTTCCAATAGAATGTCACCCAAACAAACGTTTACCAAAACTCAAAACCATTCCCTATTAAAATAGATAGAAACCATTTACCTCGGGTGGTGAACATTAACTACACAAGTCACATTCAACCAATCATGATGAAACCAAAACAAAATAATGTTGGGAGAACGTGGAGGGGTTTTCCCCAACACAAGTTCTCAACTAGCATGGAAAAATTAAAATCCATAAAACACCACCAAGACATAAAATAGAATCCCAATACAAGAAAAAATAGAAAATTGGGACCCCTTGAACTCCCAAACCAAACCACAAATATTCCGGTATAAGTAGAAACCTACAAAATAATACCAAATCATTTGATGAACCAAAACCACCATCGATAAATATCAAAATAAATGAATCACCTCAAAACAAAGACAAATGAAAACTAAAACCTGAACTATCCTAAACAGGGGTTATGAATTAACATGAATCCTAATACAAATCTAGAACTTCATTAAAAGTGTACATTAACATAATTAAATGAAAATAGAATTAATTATTTTCTTATATATATGAGATAAACCCTCAATGAGAAGAATGTTACAATATGAAACATATACTATCTCTACTGTAGAGACCCAAAGCTTAACGTACATGTACATTACATTACTTTTGAAGAATACTTAGTACATAAAAAAACACACACACAAGGACCGTAATAGTTTAGTGTCTTTGGAAACTCAGAATATAATCTTCTAATCATGGTGAAAGATCATCAACATATCCCATAAAGATCTTCCTTTTTTACCTAAAATATTTTTTTATATCATGGGGAAAAGAAAACATCAAAGGGTGAGCTCAAAATCTCAGTAAGGGTAAACAAAAGAAATATCAATCTCATCATATTCATACGAACATAACATTTTAGAAATCATAACCTGCAAAAGAAATCATGATTTCGTAACATGGGATAAATCAAAGTAGTGAAATGTAATCCCAATAATCATAACATAAAACGTGAAACTCTGTGGCATGCACACATAATCATATAGAATAATTTCTTATTAGTCAAGAATCATTAACAAGACTATCTTAGTGAATAAAGTCCATTTCTAAACCGAGTTCACTCTTTGTTTCAGTCATGTATCACTGAACCAGTTTAACCCGCCATTCCATCATGGTCTATCTCATGAGATATAAAATCTTTACCCAATGCATTTGAGGGATATATAGGTCCCACCCATCTCATAATGATACCATTCTTATGTTTGCCACAAAATCATAAACTATACATCTTAGCATAACCCATGTAATAAAAATGGGAATCTTAAACATCATGACATCATAAAACAATTCATATAAGATAAAGGAATAAATAAAAATCTTTCCATCACAACATAATCAAATCAATGTAATAATATGGATAGAAACAGAACTCTATATTATCTTAGATGGAAAATAATTTCGATAAAACACTTGAACTCCATTCTTGAGGAAAATATCCTTTCTACTTCAAAAACACTTTTCCTTTCTTAACATGTCATACAATTTTAAACTAAAATAAGTTGATTAAAAAGAAAATTTAAAAAATGTAAATAAAGCTTCTTGGAAATAAGGTTTTAAAAATCTATTCATGACGTATAAGTTAAAAAAACATTCTTCTCGTACTTTTTTCGGAAAAGTCAAAAAGTACCTCGTATGAAAAACGACAGAAGATTCCTTTCATATCTTTTACTAAAAACTCACCGAAAGTTCAAATTGGATTTAAAAAATTTTAGGTGTATGGAAATAATATTACATATTGAGGAAACATGGATGTGGATGATAAAATACAACCCAGTAAATACCAAATTATAAACAATTTCGGATAAAAATGAGATTGTGATATTTCCCTTACATTAGGTCCAATTTAGTTTTGTAAGTGTCCTAACCTACTGTATAATGATTTAAATAATGTCATTTACTTATTCCTGAATCATACTCATTGTTATTATATCATATATGGTTCAATTATGACTTTATTTTACTCGTTCTTTTGTAAATTCCATGTTAAAGAACATTTTGGGTAAAATCGTTTCATTTTTCGTCCGAGTTTTGACTTGTAATTATTTATATGATTACTTAGATCATGATTACTTATTTCAAGAATATAAAACATGATTTATATATACTATATATTCATAATATACATATATATAATAGATCAGTAAATGGAATATAAATACACCATTCATGGAGACTGTAGACCGTACATACGCATGAATGGTGTTTTCGTTTCCTTATTGAGTTGAATGGAACTAAGTAGATGACATGCATATATATACACACATAAATAAAATATCATTATTATGTCATATATTTCATGATTATTTATTATATATACTTTACAATCATTAATGAATGGTTAACGTGGAGAATGAATCTCATCGCGTCGTGGAGACAGTAGTCCGTACGTACGCACTAGCGATGATATCATTCTCATGATCGTAGAATTGTATTGGAGGGTTTTTATACTATTTCAGAATAAATATAACTTTAAAATGATCATATGTAGTTATTATTTACACCATTATACCCTTCCAATTAAGGTGGTTGTGGATAATAGTTTATATCACGGCGTGGAGACGGTATTCCGTACGTACGCACGCACGGTGATTTCGTTTTCCATATGATGGATAAATAGATAAATAGGGTTGTTTCATACTTATAATAACATATCAGTATATGAGTGATACTAATGTTATTACTTCATAATGAAATAACTTAAGAAGAAGAAGTGGAAGAAGAAATAAAGTTGAAGGAATCGGTAACGGACATTACCTCTTCATTGAAGCGCTTCTTTGAGACCTCCTTTTAGGGCACTAAAATTGGTCTTTGAAGAAGACAAGGACCTCTAGAATGTCTCTTGGGAAGTGGAGAGAAGAAATTGGTAGGGGTTGGCCGATCTTGATGGCTCAAAGTGGTGTGAGGAAGAGAGAAAGGAGGTGCCCTTTTATAAAGTAGGAGAGGGGCACCTTTGGAATAACTAAAAATATTATTTTATTATTAAGCCAAATTCGGTTATAAATAGATCCAAATTTATTTATTTCGAAGATAAGGTAGGTATGGGTCTAAATACTCTCCTCCAATAGAATTTGGAAATGTTTTGTTTACTATTTTAACCTTATCATTTATATTTAACTTTATGTTAGATAATTTTACTTTTACTGTGTCTTTTTGTGTTCTTACACTATAAGGTTAATAAACTGACTATAAGAATCAAAACGAACCCCAAGTTTTTTATTATTAATATATATTACCTTATCTAAGTCATTTGGCCGAACTGTATACTTTTAGGATTAAAATAACAATTAATAATATAAATTTTTATAAAAAACTATTTTATGTCAATTTTGACACTATTTAGTAATTGATTATGGTGAAAATTATACAAAAATGATTAATTCGAAAAACATTAATTAAATCACTAATAACATGTCATATTAACCTAGAAAAGTAGTGTAATTCATAAAAAGTCTAAAATTACATTTATTTGGGTATTTATAACATCAATTATGTCAATATTTCATTAATAAGATAATTATTGAATCATCTTTGATTCATAAATAAATTAAATTATTTAATGTCTAAAAATTACAAATAAAATACCATTATGTAGGAAAGAGTTTTATCTTTATAATTAATATTTATAGTCGAATTTATCTTATGTATAACCCTATATTAAAAATGATGTTCTTATTAAACATTGATTTTATCTATTTTAACCCTTCTTTAAATAAATTGATAATAAATGTCCTCATATATTCCAAGTGGGCCTAAATGGTCATATTTTATTCCTAAGGTTGTTTTTGGTCGAATTAAACTTATCCAATAGAATTAGGACATGTGTTAGGGTAATAATAATATCATTTTTACCCTTATTTACCCTATTTACTTTTAATAGTGGTAAAAAAAGTAAAAAGTTACTATTCACCAAAAAATATTTACATCTCATTGAACCATATTTTACTTACTAAAATCAACCGTGTCTCTAGGATTTTTGAAATTACACTCACATAAGAGGTAAAATTATGTTTTATGAAAAATTCATTTTTGTAACTACCACTTAGTGGTTTCACTATTCATCAAAAAAATAAAGTTTCCAGAAAAATACCAAACAATAGGCCTAAGATATATTTGATATTATGAACTCAAAAATGATGCCTATTTTACCAAATTCTTAACATATCAGTTGCATTAATTAGTTTAAAAATTAATTCCCGTCGTCAAAACAAATTGCGTGTTCTTAAGAGATAATAACTATCAAAAGATTGACACTTGTTTATGTCTTGTTTAAATGTGAAATTACATCCAATGACCAACATTTTATTAAATTGTAAAAATATATTCTAAATATACTTTAAAACCACTCAAATTAACAATTTTTCACATTTAATTATTTCGATTAAAAAGGTCGTTTTTAATTAAAATTTAGTAATTTTCACTATTCATCCGAAAATGAAAGTTAGCTGAAAAGTAGCAAATATCACCCTAAGCTAATTTCCATATTCCGAATCAAAAAATGAAGTCCATTTTGAAATATAAAAATTAAAAAAATTAAAAAATTGGTTATTACTATTCATAACGGCTAGTTTTAATAATATTTTAATAGCATATTGTTGTTTAGTGAAACTCGTTATTGCATACTACACGCACTATCGTGGAAGGTCGCAATTGGGTGTAATGAAAGGAAAGTCAAAGATGTGTGTTGTTCATGCTCCTTTTGGTGTAGCGTACAACACAAGTCATTAATGAAATTAAAAAGAATATTTTTCATAAAATCTCGGGGTGTTACATTCTACCCCCCATAAAATGAATTTCGCCCTCGAAATTCATCAGGGTTATAAATGGTTTACTACTTGAATGTTTTTTTAATAGAAACCCACATTGTAAAAAGGAATCCCAAAACCAATATTTTAAAACAAAAGTATGAAATGTAACGGTTACCCTAATAAACTAATCACTGGGATTCCACATAGGTGAAAATATGGATATGGAAGAGAAATCTAACCATCATGTACTGAGGGGGAGTGGTAGAGAACATGGTTATGGAAAAGTCAGAAATCACAAAACCATAAATTTGTGAAGATCTAAGGTACCATATGATTCCTCAGATATAAGAGCACTAGGACAACATTTTTGGTTTTCAAGATCATTTCCCTAAAGTTGATGAAATTGGAATTAGAAGAAATACATCGCGATTTTGGTATAGTCTCACCGTTGGACATTCATTGGACAATTTACAATTCATCTCTTAATGAAATGATGTTGAATTTGTCATTTGTGTTGTGTTAGCAGATCATGTGATAGATTGATGGGTCATTCCATCTGTTTCAAACAAAAGGTTAGAAAAAGTTTTCAAATATACATAAGTCCATAAATAGTGAGATTAATCATATATGGTTCCCAAAATGGACTTATACTTCTTTTATTATACTTTTTAATATAATAAAACTAGTTTCTACTAAACAGGGACTTCCTGTAGGCCAGTGGTAGGTGATAAAGGCCAGTCGCACTTAGATTGTGGGTTCGATTCCCACAGCCTTGTCCGACGCGATTGGTTGTCGCCAGTCTTGCAGGATGTCCTTTTTCTAAAACTACATTAATATAATATGTCATCAATAATATCAAAAAAAGTTCTATTCATAAACAATACTAACTTATGTCCTATATAATCCATTCCAATCTTTAGGCTTATCTAAAATACTTCGGTCCAAGCTCATAGTATAAAGAAAATGATTACTTTAAATGTCACATAACAATCACGTGGATTCCATCATTTATCCCCAATATATCATAAGATATATCTTGTTGGTCAAATTACAACATGTCAATACCTTAATCATGTATTCTCTTGATGAATGAATACCCATTAAGTGAACCATAGTGAAAACATGAATGCAATTAAAAGTTAACACTTTCCACAAACCAAAATCCTCAAAATTGTTTATACTCAAACCATGATATCACTTAGTCCTTATATCAATCATGATCTCATGAATACAATCAAACATCTCATTATCTTCTTATCCCTTCATTATGCGCATATCATCTACTTACCAAAAATATCTCAATCACTTTCCATGGTTACCAGTACCATAAAATTATTGAAAACCACAATAGACCAATACATAAATATTAAAATATGCCATGATAATAGATACAACATTATTTTGGAATCCCATTACATAAACACTTAATCATTCCACCACATCGTTGACATATTCAACATTTCCAATAGTGATCGCATGTGACTTCCCTTTGTCCTTTTCCTTAAGTGGTTGCTCATGTTGATCATCACTAACCCTTGGATTATGGAATTCATTAGAATAATTCCCCATTTCCTTTCACTTGAAGCATTTAGCTGTTGGTGGGGCGTTCTCTATAGTCTTTTCTTTATTCAAATCATTAGAAACCCTTTTTCCATTACTTCGACACACAGCTGATCGATGACCTTCTTTTCCACACTTAAAACATTTTCTAGTCCCTTTAAGACAATCTCCACAATGCTTCTTTCCACACTTTGAGAATAAGGAAACATTCATCTTTTTTCACCGTTATTCTGAGATTTCTCCTGGAACTCCATCTTTCATTTCTTGTCAAAAAAATGAGATGGATAAGTAACATCAACTTCCATTTCTACCTTGATAGCACAATGAAAAATTTCTTCAATGCTAATGAAGTATCTTATAGCTAATTCCCTTCGAACATTTGGTTTTAAGCCACTGAAGAATCGATCAACTTTGCTTTCAGGTTGGATGATAAAGCCGGATTCATACCTTGAAAGCCTTGTAAAATTCGCTTCGTATATACCAACAGATTCATCATCCTTTTGCTTTAGTTCAAGAAACTCCTTCTCCTTCTTTGTTCGGAGAATATGAGGGATGTACTTAATGAAAAATAAGTTCTTGAACACGTCCCATTCCATGGACTCAATTTCATCTCCTGGCCTCGTGTTCTGGATATGATTCAACCATTAATCAGCTTCACCTTTCAAATGAAATACTGATAAGATAACTTTATCTTGTTCAGAACATTGAAGAACTGAAAATATCTTTTCAGTGGTAATGATCCATTGTTCAGCAACAAGTGGATCAGAAGACCCAATGAAAGAATGTGGACGTTGCATCATGAAGGACTAAATAGAATATTGTTCCCTTCTTTTCTCATTTGGAAGTCCAGAATGATTCATAGCTTGTTTAAGTATAGCAATAATATTTTCCACTCCATCTCCCATTACATTTTTTTATTCAGGAGGAAAATCATTGCATTGTCCATAACATTGATCAACACGATTCCTTTGGGTTCCAACCATCGTCTAAAACCCAAAAAGAATAGTGTGAGAGGCAAAAATCATGCTAGGGAAAACAATATAATAAAGGGGGAGTACCTTCAATTATAACATCTTTGGTTACTGTAATTCTAGTACTATAACCTTTAATTAACCTTAGGGACATCCCTAGACATAGCTTAGAAATATCACTAGGGATCTTACAAAAGTTCTCGCATCCGAGTTTCCAATGTTTGAATAAACCTTTCTTCTGGTACCAAATGTAGAGACCCGAAGCATAACATACATGGACATTACATTACTTTTGAGGAATACTTAGTACATAACAAAAACACACACACATGAGGACTATAATAGTTTAGTGTCTTTGGAAACTCGGAACATAATCTTCTTATCATGGTGAAAGATCTTCAACATCTCCCATAAAGATCTTCCTTTTTTACCTAAAATCTTTATTTATATCTTGGGGAAAAGAGAACATCAAAAGGGTTATCTCAAATGCTCATTAAGGGTAAATAAAAGAAATATCAATCACACTATATTTTTAAGAACATAAAATTTTGGAAATCTTAACCTGCAAAAGAAATCATAATTTCAAAACATGGGATAAATCATAGTAGTGAAATGTAATACCAATAATCATAACATAAAATTTGAAACTTTTTGTCATACAGAAATAATCATAGATAAACATTTCTTATTAGTCAAGACTCATATCCAAGACTATATTAGTGGAAAAAGTCCATTTTTGAACCGAGTTCACTCCTTGTTTCAGTCCTGTTTCACTGAACCGGTTTAACCTGCCGTTCCAGCCATGTCTATATCATGAGATATAAAATTTTTACACAATACATTGGAGGGAGATATAGGTCCCACCCATCACATAACGATACCATTTTTATGTGTTCCACAAAATCATAAACCACACATCATAGCATATCCCATGTAATAAAAATGGGAATCTTAAACATCATGACATCATTAAATAATTCATATAAGATAGAGGAATTAATAAAAATATTTCCTTCATAACATAATAAAATGAATGAAATAATAGTTATAGAAACAAAACCCTATATTATCTTAGATGGAAAATAATTTTGATAAAACACTTGAACTCCATTCTTGAAGAAAATATCCTTTCTACTTCAAAAAAACTTTTCCCTTCTTAATATTTCATACAATTTTAAACAAAAAGAAGTTGATTAAAAATAAAATTGAAAACATGTAAATAAATATTCATGGAAATAATTTTTTAAAAATCCATACATGCCGTATAAGTTAAAAAAACATTCTTCTCGTACTTTTTTCGGAAAAGTCAAAAAGTACCTCGTATGAAAAACGACAAAAGATTCCATTCATATATTTTACTAAAAACTAACCGAAGGGTAAAATTGGATTTAAACAATATTAGGTGGATGGAAATAATATTAAATATTTAGGAAACATGGATGTGGATGATAAAATACACCCCAGTAAATACCAATGTATAAACAATCTCGGATAAAAATGAGATTGTGATATTTCCCTTACCTTAGATCTGATTTTGCGTCATAAGTGTACGAACCCCATGTATAATGATCTAAATAATGTCATTGACTTATTACAGAATCATACTCATTGTTATGATATCATATATGGTTCACTTATGACTTTATTTTACCCGTTCTTCTGTAAATTCCATGTTAAAGAGCGTTTTGGGTAAATTCATTACATTTTTCGTCCGTGTTTTGACTTGTAATTATTCATATGATTACGTAGATCATGATTACATAATTCCAGAATATAAAACATTATTTATATATAATATATATATTCAGAATATACATATATATAATAGATTAGTAAATGGAATGAAATACACCTTTCATGGAGACGGTAGGTTGTATGTACGCATGAACACTGTTTTCGTTTCCATATTGAGTTGAATGGAATTAAGTATATTACATACATATATATACACATAAATCCAGTATCATTATTATGTCATATATTTCATGAATACTTATTATATATACTTTATAATCATTTATGAATGGTTAACGTGGAGAATGAATCTCATCGCGTCTTGGAGACGGTAGTTCGTACGTACGCACGAGCGATGATATCATTCACATGATCATGGAATTGTATTGGAGTGTTTGTATACTATTTCAGAATCAATATCACATTACAATGATCATATATAGTTATTATGTACACCATTATTCCCATCCAAGTAAGGTGGTGGTGGAATATAGATTACACTACGGCGTGGAGACGGTATTCCGTATGTACGCACGCGCGGTGATTTCGTTTTCCGTAGGATGGATAGATGGTGAAATACGGTTGTTTCATACTTATAATAACATATTAGTATATTAGTGATACTGATGTTATTACTTCATAATGAAACAACCTAGGAAGAAGAAGTGGAAGAAGAAATAATGTTGAAGGAATTGGTAACGGACATTACCTCTTCTTTGAAGCGCTTCTTTGAGACCTCCTTTTAGGGCACAGAAATTAGTCTTTGAAGAAGACCAGGAACTATTGGATGTCTCTAAGGAAGTGGAGAGAAGAAATTGGCAGGGTTTGGCCGAGCTTGAAGGATCAATTTGGTGTGAGGAAGAGAGGGAGGAGGTGCCCTTTTATAAGGGAGGAGAGGGGCACCTTTGGAATAACTAAAAATATTATTTTATTATAAAGACAAATTCGGTTTTAAATAGATTAAAATTGATTTATTACGAATCTAAGGTGGGGATGGGTCTAAATCCTCTAATCCAATATAATTTGGGCAAGTTTAGTTTACTATTTTTACCTTATCATTTAGATTTCACTTTCAGTTAGATAATATTACTTTTACCGTGTCTTTTTGTGTTCTTAAACTATAAGGTTAATAAACTTTCTATAAAAATCCAAAAGTACTCCAAGTTGTTTATTATTAATATATATAACATTATCTAAATTATTTGGACGAACCATAGATTTTTAGGAATAAAATAACAATTAATAATATAATATTTGTTTTAAAAACTATTTTATGTCCATTTTGACAGTATTTAGTAATTCATTTTTGTGAAAATCATAACAGAATGATTAGTTTCAAAAAAAGTTAATTAAATCAATAATAACATGAAATATTAACCTATAAAATTGGTTAAATTCATAAAAAGTCTCAAATTACATTTATTTGGGTATTTATAACATCAATTATGTCAATATTTCATTAATAAGATAATTACTGCATCATCTTTGATTCATAAATAAATTAAATTATATAATGTCTAAAAATTACAAATAAAATAGCATTATGTAGGAAATATTTATATCTTTATAATGATTATTTATAGTCGAATTTATCTTATGTATAACCCTATATTAAACATGATTTTCTTATAAAACTTTGATTTTAACTATTTTATCCCTTCTTTAAATAAATTGATAATAATTGTCCTAATCTAATCCAAGTGGGCCTAAATGCTCATAATTTATTCCTAAGGTTGTTTTTGGTCAAATTACACTTATCCAACAAAATTATGACATGTGTTAGGGTAATAATAATATCATTTTTATCCTTATTTAACCTATTTACTTTTAACTGTGGTAAAAAAAGGTAAAAGTTACTATTCACCAAAAATTATTTTCATCTCATTGAACCACATTTTACTTACTGAAATCAACAGTGTCTCTCGGATTTTTGAAATTCCACTCCCAAAAGCGGTAAAACTAAGTTTTATGAAAAATTATTTTTTTTAACTACCACTTAGTGGTTTCACTATTCATCAAAAAATGAAAGTTTCAGAAAAATACCAAAATTTAGGCCTATGCTATATTTGATATTATGAACTAAAAAATGATGTCTATTTTACCAAATTCAAAACATATCAGTTGCATTAATTAATTTAAAAATAAATTCCCGTCATCAAAACAAATAGCGTCTTCTTTAGAGATAATAACTATCAAAAGATTGGCTCTTGTTTATGTCTAGTTTAAATGTGAAATTACATCCAATGACCAAAATTGTATTAACTTTTAAAAATATATTCTAAATATACTTTAAAACCACTCAAATTAATAATTTATCACTATTAATTATGTCTATTAAAATGGTTGTTTTTAATTAAAATTTAGTAATTTTCAATATTCATCATAAAATGAAAGTTATCCAAAAAGTACCAAAATTTCACCCTTATCAAATTTCGATATTCCGAATCCAAAAATGAAGTCCATTTTGAAAAATAAAATTTTAAAAATTTTCAAAAGTGGTTATTACAATTCATATCGTCTAGTTTTAATAATATTTTAATAGCATATTGTTGTTTAGTGAAACTAATTATTGCATACTACACGTGCTATCAAGGAGGGTCGTGATTGCGTGTAATGAAAGGCAAGTCAAGGATGTGTGTTGTGCAAGATCTTTTTCGTGTAGCGTACAACACAACACATTAATGAAATTAAAAAAAATATTTTTCATAAAATTTCGGGGTGTTACATTCTACCCCCCTTAAAATGAATTTCGCCCTCGAAATTCGTCGGGGTTATAAATGGTTTACTACTCAAAAGTTTCTTCAATAGAATCCCACATCGTAGAAAGGAATACAAAATCCAATATTTAAAAACAAAAGTATGAAACATAACTGTTACCCAAATAAACTTATCACTGCGCTTCCACATAGGTGAAAATATGGATATGGAAGAGAAATCTAATAATCATGTTCTTTTGGAGAGTGGTAGAGAACATGGCTATGGAAAAGCCAGAAATCACAAATCCATAAATTTGTGACGATCTAAGGTACCAACTGATTCATCAAATATAAGAGCACTAGGAAAACATTTTTGGTTTTCAAGATAATTTCCCTAAAGTTGATGAAATTGGAATTAGAAGAAATACTTCGTGATTTTGGTATAGTCTCACCGTTGGTCGTTATTTGGAAAATTTCCACTTCATCTCATAAAGAAATGAAGTTGAATTTGTCATTAGTGATGTGTTAGAAGATCATGTGATAGATTGATGGGTCATTCCATCTATTTCAAACAAAAAGTTAGCAAAAGTTATCAAATATACATAAGTCCATCTATGGTGAGTTTAATCATATATTGTTCCTAAAATGGACTTATAATTCTTATATTATACTGCTTAATTTAATAAAACTAGTTTCTACTAAACAGGGACTTCCTGTAGGCTAGTGGTAGGCCATAAAGGCCAGTCGCAATTCGATTGTGGGTTCAATTCCCACAGCCTTGTCCGACGCGATGGGTTGTCGCCAGTCCTGAAGGTTGTCCTTTTTCTAAAACTACATTACTATAACATCCCATCAATAATATCGAAAAAAGTTCTATTCTTAAATAATACTAACTTATTTCCAACATAATCCATTCCAATCTTTAGGCTTATCTAAAATACTTTAGTACAAGCTCATTGTATAAAGAAAATGATTACATTAAATGTCACATAACAATCACTTGAATCCCATCATTTATCCCCAATATATCATAACGTATATCTTGTTGGTCAAATTACAAACATGTGAATACCTTAATCATGTATTCTCTTGAAGAATGAATACCCATTAATTGAACCATAGTGAAAACATGAATGCAGTTAAAAGTTAACGCATTGAACAAACCAAAATCCTCAAAATTCTTTATACTCAAACCATGATATCACTTAGTAAATATATCAATCATGGGCTCATTAATACAATCAAACATCTAATTATCTTCTTATACCTTCATTATGCGCATATCATCTACTTAACAAAAAACTTCAATCACTTTACATGGTTACCAGTACCATAAAATTATTGAAAACCACAATAGTCCAATACATAAATATTCCAATATTCCATGATACTATATACAACATTATTTTGGAATCCCATTACATAAACACTTAATCATTCCACCACATCTTTTTCATATTCAATATCGCCAATAGTGATCGCATGTGACTTCCCCTTGTCCTTTTCCTTAAGTAGTTTCTCATGTCGATCATCACTAACCCTTGGATTAGGGAATTTATTAGCATAATGCCCCATTTCCTTGCACTTGAAACATTGAGGTGTTGGTGGTGCATTCTCTGCAGTCTTTTCTTTATTCACATCATTAGAAACCCTTTTTCCATTACATTGACACTCAGCTGCTCGATGAACTTCTTTTCCACACTTCGAACATTTTCTAGTCCCTTTAAGACAATCTCCACCATGCTTATTTCCACACTTTGACCATAAGGAAACATTCATCTTTTATTCACCGTTATTCTGAGATTTCTCCTTGAACTCCATTTTTAGTTTCTTGTCAAAACTATGAGATGGATTAGTAACACCAACATCCATTTCTACCTTGATAGCATAACGCACAATTTATTTATAGCTATTGAAGTCTCTTATAGCTAATGACCATCAATGATTTGGTTTTAAGCCACTGAATAATCGATCAACTTTTCTTTCAGGTTGGATGATAAAGCCAGATGCATACCTTGCAAGCCTTTTAAAATTCGCTTCGTATATACCAACTGATTCATCATCATTTTGCTTTAGTTCAAGAAACTCCTTCTCCATCTTTGTTCAGAGAATATAAGGGAAGTACTTATTGAAAAATAAGTTCTTGAACTTGTTCCATTCCTTGGACTCAATTTCATCTCTTGGCCTCGTATTCATGATAAGATTCCACCATTGATCAGCTTCACCTTCCAAACGATATACTGCTAAGATGACTTTATCATGTTCAGAACATTAAAGAACTGAAAATATCTTTTCAGTGGTAATGATACATTGTTCAGCAACAAGTGGATCAGAAGACCCACCGAAAGAAGTTTGAATTTTCCTCATGAAGGACTCTATAGAATATTGTTCCCTTTTTTGCTCATTTTGAAGTCCAGAAGGATTCATAGATTGTGCAAGTATAGCAATAAGATTTTTCACTCCATCTCCCGTAAGATATGATTGTTTAGGAGGACAATCATTCCATTGTCCATTACATTGATCAACACGGTTCCTTCGGGTTCCAACCATCGTCTAAAACCCCAAAACAATAGTGTGAGAAGAAAAAATCATGATAGGGAAAACAATATAATAAAGGGGGATTACCTTAAATATCTAACATCTTGGGTTACCGTAATTCTAGTACTATAACCTATAATTAACCTTTGGGAAATCCCTAGACATACCTTTGAAATATCTCTAGTGATCTTACTAATGTTCTTGCATCTTAGTTTCCAAAGGATGACTAAACCTTTCCTCTGATACCAACTATAGAGAACAAAAGCTTAATGTACATGGACATTACATTACTTTTGCGTAATACATAGTACATAACAAAAACACACACACAAGGACCGTAATAGTTTATTGTCTTTGGATACTCAGAATATAATCTTCTAATCATGGTGAAAGATCTTGAACATCTCCCATAAAGATCTTTATTTTTTTTAAATAAAGTCTTTCTTTATATCCCAAGGAAATGAAAACATCAAAGGGTGAGATGAAATGCTCAGTAAGGGTAAACAAAATTAATATCAATCACATCATATTAATAAGAACATAACATTTTTGAAATCTTAACCTGCAAAAGAAATCATAATTTCATAACATGGGATAAATCATAATAGTGAAATGTAATCCCAATAATCAAAACATTAAACGTGAAACATTGTGGCATACACAAATAATCATAGATAATCATTTATTATTAGTCAAGACTCATTTCAAAGACTATCTTAGTGGACATAGTCCATTTCTGAACCGAGTTCACTCCTCGTTTCAGTCCTGTTTCACTGAACCAGTTTAACCTACCGTTCCAGCCTTGTCTATCTCATGAGATATAAAATCTTTACCCAATGCATTGGAGGGAGATATAGGTCTCACCCATCTCATAATGATACCATTCTTATGTGTGCCACAAAATCATAAACCACACATCATAGCATAACCCATGTAATAAAAATGGGATTCTTAAACATCATGACATCATAAAACAATTCATATACAATAAAGGAATTCATAAAAATATTTCCATCACAACATAATCAAATCAATGTTATTATAGGGATAGAAAAAAAATCCTATATTATCTTATATGGAAAATAATTTTGATAAAACACTTGAACTCTATTCTTGAGGAAAATATCCTTTCTACTTCAAAAAAAACATTTCCTTTCATAACATGTCATACAATGTTAAACTAAAAGAAGTTGATTAAAAATAAAATTGAAAACATGTAAAGAAAGATTCTTCAAAATAATTTTTTAAAAATCCATTCATGCCGTATAAGTTAAAAAAACATTCTTCTCGTACTTTTGTCGGAAAAGTAAAAAATTACCTCGTATGAAAAACGACAAAGGATTCCTTTCATATCTTTTTCTAAAAACTCACCGAAGGGTAAAATTGGATTTAAACAATTGTAGGTGGATGGAAATAATATTACATATTGAGGAAAAATGGATGTGGATGATAAAATACACCCCAATAAATACCAAAGTATAAACAATCTCAGATAAAAATGAGATTATGATATTTCCCTTACCTTAGGTCCGATTTTGCTTCGTAAGTGACCGAACATCCTGTATAATGATTTAAATAATGTCATTGACTTATTATAGAATCATACTCATTGTTATGATATCATATATTGTTCACTTATAACTTTATTTTACCCATTCTTTTGTAAATTAAATGCTAAAGAGCGTTTTGGGTAAAATAGTTTCATTTGTCGTCTGTGTTTTGACTTGTAATTATTCATATGATTACATAGATTATGATTACTTAATTCCAGAATATGAAACATTATTTATATATAATATATATTCAGAATATACATATATATAATTGATCAGTAAATGGAAATAAATACACCATTCATGGAGACGGTAGGTCGTACGTACGCATGAATGCTGTTTTCATTTTCTTATTGAGTTGAATGGAATTAAGTCGATGACATACATATATATAAACATAAATCTAGTATCATTATTATTTCATATATTTCATTATTACTTATTATATATACTTTATAATCATTCATGAATGGTTAATTTGGAGAGTGAATCTCATCGCGTCGTGGAGACGGTAGTCCGTACGTACGCACGATCGATGATATCATTATCATGATCGGGGAATTGTATTGGAGTGTATGTATACTATGTCAGAATATATATCACATTACAATGATCATGTATAGTTATTATGTACACCATTATACCCATCCAAGTAAGGTGGTGGTGGAAAATAGATTACACCACGGTGTGGAGACGGTATTCCGTTCATACGCACACGTGGTGATTTCATTTTCCGTAGGATTGATAGATGGTGAAATAGGGTTGTTTAATACTTATAATAAAATATTATTATATTAGTGATACTTATGTTATTACTTCATAAATAAACAACCTAAGAATAATAAGTGGAAGAAGAAATAAAGTTGAAAGAATCGGTAACGGAAATTACCTCTTCATTGAAGCGCTTCATTGAGACCTCCTTTTAGGGCACTAAAATTGGTCATTGAAGATAAACAGGACTTCTAGGATGTCACTAGGGAAGTGTAGAGAATATATTTTTAGGGGTTGGCCGAGCTTGAAGGCTCAAAGTGGTGTGAGGAAGAGAGGGAGGAGGTTCCCTTTTATAAGGGAGGAGAGGGGCACTTTTGGAATAACAAAAAATATTATTTTATTATAAAGCTAAATTCGGTTTTAAATAGCTCCAAATTGATTTATTTAGAAGCTAATATGGGTATGGGTAGAAATAATCTCATCCAATAGATTTTTCAAAAGTTTAGTTTACTATTTTAACCTTATCATTTAGATTTAACATTAAGTTAGATAATTATACTTTTAACGTGTCTTTTGTGTTCTTACACTATAAGGTTAATAAAATTACTATAAGAAGCCAAACGATTTCCAAGATGTTTATTATTAATATATATAACCTTATCTAAGTCATTTGGCCGAACCATAGTTTTTTAGGAATAAAATAACAATTAATAATATAATATTTGTTTTAAAAACTATTTTATGTCATTTTTGACACTATTTAGTAATTGATTTTTTTTTGAAAATTATACCAGAAAGATTAGTTCTAAAAACGTTCATTAAATCAATACTAACATGTCATATTTACCTATAAAATTAGTGTAATTAATAAAAAGTCTCAAATTACATTTATTTGGGTATTTATAACATCAACTATGTCAATATTTCATTAATAAGATAATTACTACATCATCTTTGTTTCATAAATAAATTAAATTATTTAATATCGAAAAATAAAAAATAAAATACCATTATATAGGAAATATTTTTATATTTCTAATGAATATTTATAGTTGAATTTATCTTATGTATAACCCTATATTAAAAATGATTTTCTTATTAAACATTGATTTTATCTAATTTAACCCTTCTTTAAATAAATTGATAAAAATTGTCCTAATCTAATCCAAGTGGGCCTAAATGGTCATATTTTATTCCTAAAGTTGTTTTTGGTAAAATTACAATTATCAAATTGAATTAGGACATGTGTTAGGGTAATAATAATATCATTTTTACCGTTATTTACCCTATTTACTTTTAACCATGATAAAAAAGGTAAAAAGTTACTATTCACCAAAAATTATTTTTATCACATTGAACCACATTTTACTTACTGACATCAACCATGTCTCTAGGATTTTTGAAATTCCACTCACAGAAGCGGTAAAATTAAGTTTTATGAAAAATTCATTTTTTTTAACTACCACTTAGTGGTTTCACTATTCATCAAAAAATGAAAGTTTCCAGAAAAATACCAAAATTTAGGCCCAAGATATATTTGATATTATAAACTCAAAAGTGATGTCTATTTTATCAAATTTAAAACATATCAGTTTCATTAATTAATTTAAAAATTAATTTCCGTCGTCAAAACAAATAGCGTGTTCTTAAGAGATAATAACTATCAAAAGATTTACACTTGTTTATTTCTGGTTTAAATGTGAAATTACATCCAATGACCAACGTTGTATTAAATTGTAAAAATATATTCTAAATATACTTTAAAACCACTCAAATTAATATTTTATCACTATTAATTATTTCAATTAAAAAGGCTGTTTTTAATTAAAATTTAGTAATTTTCACTATTCATCATAAAATGAAAGTTATCCGAAAAGTACCAAAATTTCCCCCTAAGCTAATTTCGATATTCCGAATCCAAAAATTAATTCCATTTTGAAAAATAAAATTTAAAAAATTTCAAAAAGTTGTTATTACTATTCATAATGGCTATTTTTAATAATATTTTAATAGCATATTGTTGTTTAGTGAAACTCGTTATTTCATACTACATGCTCTATTGAGGAAGGTTGTGATTGCGTGTAATGAAAGGAAAGTCAAGGATGCCTGTTGTGCAAGCTTTTTTTGGTGTAGCGTACTACACAAGCCATTAATTAAATAAAAAGGAATATGTTTCATAAAATTTCATGGTGTTACATCTACTCCCAAATTAGAGAAGAAGACATGGCCTAGGTTTCCTGCACACCCATAAAAATTCATAAATATTATTTTTCTTCCACTAGGTCCAATTTCTGTAGCACTAAAGTTTTAGATATCTACTGTAATGCATAAAAAAGTCAACATAATTCAAAATAAAATACTATTCAATTAAATCTTTATACAAAACCTCTCCATTTGAACCAGAAAGTCAAAAATGATGGCATGTCTTTAGAGGATTTCACAATGAAGGATAATAATTCCCAAACCATCCTTATAGAAAGAACATAAGTTAGTGTTTTTATGGAATTTATGACAAATAACAATGAGGATACACCTCAAGTATTGGTTCATATGGAATACTCTCCTTTCCAAATGGGGAACCTTCATGAGAAACAACATATACTGGATCACCAAGCGCATGTGCTCTATAATGATACTCAGCCAATAATTATTCATCGACAATATTTTATTAAGACCCCCAAACATAATATAATCCTACACCAAAACCTACTACACATCTATAAGTGAAAATTAAATAAGAACTTTAATCTTGTTAACAAAGGACTTTGTTGTCTGATGCCCTTGTTGAATACACATGAGCTCTTCAATTTTCTTCATTTTAGCCTCATTAGGTATGAGCCATCAGATAAAGACGTAATTAAACACTTCTAACATCTTCCCAAATTTCTTTGATTATGGGGAAATCAACAACCATTCATCTAAAGATGGACCATCAATGAAACCCATGACAATAAAAACTCTAATAACTTTGGGAGTTAACAATGACTTTAAGACACTCTCGAATTACTCAAGGCACTTCATAGTATATAAAGGACCTACATCACCACAAAAGTTACATAATTACATAGAAAAACCCTGAATTGGGCATTGAAGTTTAGAAACATTGGTGGCCTTTCGGGGAAGTATATTTTGTACAACACAGGGAACACCAATTCAGAACAGACATCAAACAAGATTAAAGTAAAAAAGATCATCTCAGGCAAAGGAAACCGGTTCTCATGAAAAACATATACTAGAACTACAAAAATCAGTATTTCCAAAATCACCATTTTCATTTATATTTTAATATTGTCTCTTTTTGAGGCCACATTACAAAAGAAAAAAACCATTTTAAAAAATAAAAACATTCTATTTTAAAGAAAACCATTTCCCAACTAATATTTCACTCAAAACCAATGTATAAGAACCGATTTCAAACCTTTAATTTAAAATATTCACCCATGGAATCCCCAAAATCATCACATAAGTGTCCATCTATTCCCATTTGCATCATCCATGAATATGTTCCAGTATACGCTTTCCAAACATACCTATATATATGTGAACATATATAAATGACACCAATGGTAGAAATAAACATTTCACGACCAATACCCAATAACATACCAATTTATAAAATAACTTCTCTTATCAATTTTTTTAAACGCTTCAATATTTCTAAAAAATATTCTTTTTTTAAAAAACGTTACAGTTTTTTTATCAGTATAAATTGAAGAAATAATATTCATTTCAAAAACCATTTTAATTTTAAATTCTTACACACACTATCCAAGTCCATATGGAAACAAAAATAACATCAAAACACTAGAATGGGGTACTATAATCCATACATAACTCAGTGAAATGATACTGGCACATTCCCAAGACAAGCATCTATAATTAGAGGACATTGAGCCATATACTCAGAATCCACCTGAGTCACTACTCACTTTGAAGATCTGACATGAAAATATCTCACCTCTAATTTAAATCACTAATTAAAAACCCAAGAGAAGGAATGATTTCCATTCTCAAACAATCAATGGTAACTCAGGTATCATCATAAATGGTGGTGATCAGGCACCACCCAATAAACCACCACTTGTTCCCTAAAAGTCTTTTTTCCCATCAATCTGACACCCAAAAATAGGAAACCCTCTCTAATACTGTATTTTATAATCTTGACTACAGTTCCATCTAACTCGACATCCAACCTGATCCAAGACATGTCCTGAAGGGCGTTCCCAATCAAAACATGATGGAAACTAGTTTTGGACCAGAAATATAATCCAAATGCGAATGATTTCATCCTATCTAACCAAGATCAAATATATTAACCAAAAAATGAGAATTCATCAATAACCAACATTTGAATGAAAATAAATACACTAACTGATCTACACAATAATTAAACTGAAAAGATGAAAGAAAACAACATAAGGATATAAACTACAATGAGAATGTAAAAAATTGATCTCTATGTGACCTAAATGTCACCATTTACTACTATAAAAAACAACATAAAGGGCTATCTTGACTCAAAAAAACAGTACAACATGTTGAACCTGGAAAATAGTTTGGATCTACAAACACCGAATGGTACATGTACGGTGGGAGTGAAATAAACCAGTAACAAACCACCAAAGAATCGATTTATTTTCCTTCCAAAAATAGTTTGTAATAGTAGTATTAAATACATTCTATAAAATATTTTTTCAATAGTTTAAAAATACAACCACGACATTCCCTTTTCCAAAAACACATGCCATATTCACATTTTTAAAACATGTTCACCTATTTATAATCTAATCCCAAAAATGAACTCCATTAAGGTGATACCAATTAATGGTAAATGTAAATAGAAAAAATGTACACTAAAACCATTCCAACACAAAGTAAACATAAAAATATAGATAATAACCATGGAAATTTCCTAAACAAACCAAGAGTTATCCATGGACGTACATGATATAGAATCACCAACCAATATAATATGAAGATCCCATGTCAATAACCATACAATTTCTTATAACTAGCATCACTAGTGGGAAAACCCACAAGGCCCCTATGAAATCCAAGGCGTAACGACCCATCTAATTAGAGTAGATAAGAAACCATCACATGACTTAATAAATTTTACCTATGAAACAATTGAAACTTTTATACACTATAAGTATGAGGCCCTCACGCACAGGATTCACCTTACATATCATAACTACACATACCTACTCCCAAAACTAACACCACCAATAAGAAAAAAATATTGGGGAAGCCCCCTACAGGGGTTCCCCATATATTACATTATAAAAAGTTACAATCAGGCCATCACATTACATTAACATCCAAATCATTTATCAAAACCTTTTTACAATACCTGTTATGATTTATAATTTTGTTACACAAAATATCAAAGAATTTATAAAAACATATATGCTTCCATTTGTGAATTTAAAATATTTACTCATATTCATATTAAATGAATTCAACAACATTTCCAAAATGAGGTGAAAACCACTTTTAACTGAAACTAAATCACACAACACGCTTTAGGTGCCAAATATTCAATTATATTGTTTATATGTCAATAATTTTCCCCCCATTCAAAATGATCTATAACTCTGAACATCATTTACAAAACCATTATCAATTTATTTTGAAACAATGAATCTATTTAGAAGGAATGATGTCATAAAGATAATTGAGAAATAAACTAGGGGTTCATGGTTATTTGAATTGAATATTATGTCTTTAAATTAAACAAGAATGTCACCATTTGTTGAAATACCCATAAGAGGACTTTGATTATATATGGGTGTGACCCCATCCAATGGAAGTCTTATGGTATCCCAAGAACATAATGATATATTTTTTAAAAACCAAAACATTTTTATAAATTAAATATCACCATCAAATTAAACTCCCAATTTATAAGAATAACTAAATATGCTCTCAAACCATTCCATTTCAAAATAAGAAACCATGCAAAAATTTATCAAAAAAATTCACACATGAACATATAAGCATGCTTATGAATTAGCTTTTCAAACCGAACTAAAATTTCATCAAACACCTAATGTGCATAAATTTATAAAAAATTACAATAAGTTCTTCAAATAATATTTTTCCCAAATTGTACAAACATTCAGGTACCATATTAAATTAGACAAACGCATCAACATCATGAAAAATATATTTATAAATTTATTTCAGGCACTCAATAGTCAAAGAAATACACCGTAAAGGAAAAGTGTGGAGAAACCATCCTCAATGGAGTGAAGATGTGACGAGACTCTTGAGTAAGAAATATTAAACCATTAATATCAAACTGAACACCTTAAGATCCCTAAAAATACATCAACACATAAACACTAACATCTTGGATTAATCTATGAGAGAACCCACCAAATAAGATATATGAAATAGAGATAAGAGATGAGGAAGAGTGGGAAAAAAGGAAAACCCCCCCACAATCTCACATAGTTATTTAGAGATTGATCCATGGAAGGAGGAGGACCAATAAGAGAGGGATTTTGGAACCCTATAATGTGCCAAAAATTAACCAAGTGGATGAATCATAAATTAATTATATAAATAGGTTAGAGAAAAATGGTGATTTTAAAATTTGAAATTTCTTAGTAGCTCACATGGTTTAACAAACCATGAACTAACCATATAGAAACTACTTTCCAAAAGGAGATCGACTACACCTCCAACCCATATAGGTTTTCCTCCCATGATGAAACAGTTTGGTACCTTCTATGTATCTCCAAGACCTACCATACAATTACTTGTCCTGGGATGCACAATTTCGACTAATTATGTATGGCCCATGCATAGGTCAAAATTAACCCAAAAATAAAAAACTCAAATGTTTAATCAAGGAAATAAATCTTAACCTCTACCAAAACATCCAAAACAACGAAAATAATAATATAATATAATTTATATAGTAGGTATATGACATCCAAGAGATCAATATATGGGATTATGTGTAGATGGATATCAAAGAATATATATCAAGATTCATTGAATGCTTGAAAGTGGATGATTAAAGGAATAAAATACAAGTGAATGATGATACCATTACCCATACCTACATGAAAATTAGGAAATAATAATGGGGTTGGTCACTGGTCATTCGAAGTCATCAGGATGAAATAATTATATCAAGGTTATGGGGAATCGTTATTAAAATACTACACACATCATTATGATTTGGGGTGACATATCACACGATTAACATTGAATGATATAAATTAGAATAGTGTTGAGGCTACATGGAACACCAGTAATTAATGTATCTGATATAGATCCATGATTTACCTGAATGTTTTGGAGGAGTCTCCAACATGCTCTAAATACTCGGTTTAACATCAAAATGGCTTATCACCCACAAACTTATGACCAATATGATTAGACTGTCCAGAAACTTGTTATCATGATGAGATAATTCTTATTTTTCTTCAAAGGAGGATTAGAATAGAATCACTTTTTGGTTCAGATTTCATTCTATAATAGTTTCCACATAAGAATCCAAATGTCTCGTAATGAAGCCCATTATGAGAAGAGGTGCAGAACACTTTCATATCAAGATGATGTTGGGGAATACAAAATATTAGTTCCCAAAATGGTTGAGAAAATAGTGGAAAAGGAAAAGAACATTCAATTGAGCATCCAAAAAGGATTTTTAAGGATAGAAATCGATGATAAAAGGGTTTTATGGTTCAAGACATCATATTCCACTATATATCTACACTGAATAATGTAATGATACTTTTGAAGAAGGTAAAACATTGTTCCAGATACATCTATCCCCTTGATATCCTTGATCTCATCAAATTTGTATCCAATAGACTTGAAATTACACATAAATATCTCATGTAAATGATGTATTCCATGTTTACCTCTTGAGGACATACATACATATCCCCTCACATATAATAAATCTAATGGTGGTACAATTGGAGAATGATTTCTCATATGAGGAGTAGCTAGTGATGATAATATATTGTAGAGACTAAGTTCTAAGAAATAATAAAAGTCACATAATCAATGGGTTGTGGAGAAACCAAAATACTGAAGATGCAATGTGCGAACTAGAGGAGGTGATGATAGATAATTATCTATGTCTATTTCAATGTGTGAAATGAAAATTTATACAGAGAAATTTATGAAGGGGTAATGATGGTGATAACCTGGTCTATTATAAGTAAAATTCTATTAATGATTTAATTAAATGTATTATTCTGAAATATGGTTATAGAAAACACATGAAATTATTTAATTCTATATTACACTTCCATATATAAATGAACATTAATCATTAATAACATTGATAATATTTCTTTTGAACAGATATTCTATGATTAGTATAAATATAGGGGTTTAACAAATCCAATTGACAAAGACAAAGGAATTAATGACCTCATCCAGTGGGATTTTACCCAATGAAGTCAATTTATTTTGGATTTCATGGGAGCTAGAATAACTGGGATTTTACTTAGACCATGTCGATGTTGAGAACCAACAAATTATGTCTGATCAAGACCATTTACAAGAGTAGTCTAAACTCTTCAATATGGAAGACCAATCCAGGTATGTTGAACCACCCCATGAAAGTCTCACCTTTTTGAACCATATTATTTGGGTGATTCCTATTAAAAAAACGATATATATAAGGACTATAATAATATGAAAATTTATATTTTATTTTAAATATAACAAAATTTATATTTATTTATTATCATTACATTATGAATAATTTTTATTTTTGTACAATGAATCTCAAATTTTATATTAAATTTATATTTAATTTTAAAAATTGAGTTTATTTTGATTAAATAAATGTATTTTGAGATAAATGATGTTTGAATAAAATATTATTAATGATTTTTTTTATAAAATACTAATTATATTTTATTTTTTATGAATTGAAAAGTCATTTTAAGGGTTTGTAAATTGTTATTCTTAATAACCTCAAAGTTTATTAGTAACTATAAATTATTATTTTAGAAGTAAAAATACATATATTTAGACAATTATTTTGAAAAAAATTTAATATTATTTTTTGAATCATAATTTCAAAATTATCCAATGGTGAATTTTTCATAATATTATGCGACGACCATCATTTGACATAAAAATTAAATATTGTATATATTTACAATTTAAATCAGGACATCATTATTAACAAATAGTGATGTAATAAAAACTATAAAGGGTATCCATGACCACATATATTTTTTCCTCTAAAATAATATGATTTTAATTTTATTTGATTTATATTATAAGTCAGTTATGAAACCTCAAAGAACAATAATTTATTTTAATGTTTTAAAATCATTTCATTAAGGATGTTACACACTTCAACATTATAAGGGGTGTTGTTTTACTAATTTTGGACTTTAGAAATGTAAAATAATGAAAACAACTCCTCTCTGGAATAATAAATGTGAAAACCCATGGTTAGTTTGTTGTTTTTTTATATTATTATATAGTTTATAGTACCTATGTTTATAAATTGAAAAATAATTCCCTAAACATTTAATATATAAACCCTCCCAATATCCCATTTATCATCCCTAAAAATACATAAATAATTTCATTAATCTTCCCTCACCTCTTTAGGGCCCTCCCAAGGATCCCCTAACTATGAAGAATCACACTTCAAACATTTGGAGTCTCACTCCCATGGAATGGGATCCTCACAATCTCATGTTTATTAAATATTATTCATTTTCGTATTCATAACATTTCAAATATCTAGTATCCAAATATGTTTTTCCATTACCATATTACTATACATTTTATGTGAATATTTTGGGATACCATTTTCGCAATGATTAACCCATTTTAAAAATCATTATGTATCACCATTACACTGTCTAAATTTTACTGTGATTTTCCATGCTAAAATAAATTTTTGCTAAATAAGATACCCATTTCATATAAAGGTAATTCAAAATTATACACTTATAATTTTTTCATATGGTAAATATATGTATTTATTTTAAACTCTTGTATCATTGAATAATTTTTAATGATTATTGAATCCACGTTTTATGATCCATATGTCTCACTAAAGCGTGAGAATAAAATTAAAATGACAGGTACCCCTGAAATTATATAGAACGACAATGAATTTGGGTATTGTATTTGTCTCATGATATTTCATGGGATGGATTAGGAAGTTATCCTAATAATCCATGGAAATTTTTTCTCACATGATATAATCCTATTTATCCATGACCTATCGCGATGATGTAGTATTTTAAATTGTTTCAACATTTACCATGTAGCCTTTAAAATTATTATACTATATCATGAATTTTTGTTCATGTTTATGAATACAAATCCTTTTTTTGGTAACTGATATGCCTATTTTCTAATAACTATCACATTATTCATGTTATTACAAGTTTATTACATTAATGGGGTTTATATAACATCCATTTATTACGTTTATCCCCATGTTATCAATTACAATTTTTTTAATGAGCATGTTAAAGAAAGTTTCAATAAATATAATGTTTTTCATGTTTTATGTCGTAATGTAATCTAAAAAATTACCAAATATATTATAATTATCAATATATAGGGTTTCATTATGTGTAATATTATGTCCTAAATCATTAAATAATTTATAATAAATATATGGCTCGTCATAACAACTATGTAGAGTGCTGGTATGAACTTACACTATATTAATATTTTATGGCTGAGGAAATAATATTGTAACAAAATTTGAAAAAATATAGGACAAAGGAAAATCTTACATGGTTTAAAAATTAGATAATTAATGTAATTAATCACATTAATGAATCCAAATATAAATTTGATGTGTAAATCCCCACAAATAAAAGTTTCATCTATTACAGTAGGAGATAACATATCAAAGACCATTTAATGATTCCCATGAAAATATTCTCTAATGGTAGAAATCTCTAATATCAATAGATATATTAAATTTAATAAATATAATGTTAAATTTCGTTAGTTTTTGAAATTTATGATAAATTATCCAAAGTTAATGACATGATTCCAATGAATGATAACACAAAGTTTTCTGAAAATGCTTGTGGAAGGTGTATCTAGGTAGGAAACATGTCTATAAATTATAATGTAAACCTTATTGGATAAATGAACTATAATGGAATATTTCCCATGACTCCATGTACTATAAATTCCCATATTAAAAAGTAATGTAAACACCAAAATAAGGTTACCCACACTATAAAAGAGTTAATGAAAATATGACCATCTTAATTGGAGGAGGCCTAGAAGATAGAAGAACATAAAATAAACATGTTTGATCTAATTAAAAAATTATATGAGTCCATTCCAACTAAGATGAAATTTCTAAAAGGAAATAATTTCCTACATCCAGGATAATTACATGTTTGGATATCTAAAGAACATGAAAAGACAATATAACCAAATCATTTTAGATCATTAAAGAAAGGAGTCTATGTGTTTAGGGAAATGACTCATTAGTATTTCTCAAATTAAATTGGATATGAAATTCCATATTATTATTATATTATATATTTTTTCATCATATAATATGAAATTGATAGTGAATGAAAAATAAAGTGAAATAATGAAAACTATAATATCAATTTAGAACGACGATCTTCTATCATGATGGATAGAATTCAAGAAAAAATATTAATAGGATTTAACTAGTATCCAAAATTCATATTGAATATTTTTATGATAAAATATACCATGAAAGATAATAGATAATATTAGTTTTAGGTAACTATCAAAACAAGTTATGTTAATGGAGATTTATATATTAAAAATGGTAATCTAGACAACGAATTTAAAATATGAACTATAAGGTGTTATTTTCACTTTCTAATCATTGTTCTAGTTTATTAATAATATTCTTAAAAATGGGGATTAGATTTCTCATAATGTGGACATAAATAATACCATTACATTTAAATGTATGTATGCATTTTTTATTTTTTTACATGATTTAAAATTATTTAAAATCAATTTAACAAAAACCTAAGAAGAAAATGTTTTTGTTTTTATAACATTTAGGGTATTAATGGGATTTTTTTTCTAAAATAATATATATTTTTATATATAATGGTTTTCCTAGGAAGACATGGATTTTACTATTTTATGACATATTTATAAGAGAAATTTGTTTTCACCCTTTTATTATGTGAATTAGGCTACATCTATACATAGGTGATAGCGAAAACGGGGAGAAAATGGAGGAAATATATTTTATTCAACATCTAAGAGTAATGATGGAAAACAAAATTCCCTTAATAGACCATTACCTATACTAATGAAATATCAATATGAAGGAGAAGACCGTTTATTAATCATTTTAATTAGTTTCAAAAATATGAATATAAACTACACCACATTTGAATTAAAATGTATATTGAAAAAAATTCCAAAAGGGGGAATTTGATGTGACTAGTAAATGATTGAAGTCAATGTTTTACTTATTGTTAATAATATAAAGTCATGTTTTGATAATTATTTTGGTGATCAACTAAATATTCACCCAGTAAAGACCAGGTAAAGGATTCACATATAATTTATTAGTATATAAATAAAACGTGATACAATCATAAATGTAAAAAGATAAAGATTATACAAATGAATATCTGACTAAAAATACTCATTGATGAACCCATATTCGTGATGATTGATGATATTATACTCATAGAATATAAAAATGATAAAGGATTAAATGGAACACTATCAATAACATGTTACAAATTTTGGAGTTGATGTCGAATGTGAAATTTTCATTAATATATGTGGTAGATATATATTAATAGTGTAATTAAAAGCATTAAAATATATTATATGTATGGAATAATGAAAGCTATGATTTATGGAATCCATCCACGGAACATTAATCATTTTGTATTCTGAAATTAATGAAGGAATATAATTTGTATAAAAGACTATGTTGGTTAAAGTAAATAAAATGTGATTTGTAGATGTTTTTTTAAATAATCCATTGAAGTAGACATCAGAATTTTGAAATTCCTAGTATAAGGAGAAAAGGAGGTTATATCTTAGAAAATGGGTATGAATAATCCAATTCATTATATGAGTCATTATTAGCTCTTTGTATGTGACATATTTGATTGAATTAAATGTGCATATTATTTATTCATTTATTAATGTATGAGTCATTTGATAATTTCATATGTGTCATTAAAATATGAAATGAGAATTCAACTTTTTCTAGACTATATAAATGTCATATGGACCCTTATACCTATCACTTTACTCTATGTTTGAGTAAAATAAATCATTATAGAGATCTTGTTTAACAATTAAAAAAATAATCCATATACAGATAAAAATTGTATGGTTAAATATGACATAATGTAAGAATAATTTATGTAATCATAATGTATTGGAATATAAGGGAAATTTCAAATATACATATGGAGAAAGACTTAGTAAAAAATCAATGATTCTAAAGATAAAAAAAATCCATTATTTCAATATTTTTTGGATGGAAACAATATTTAAATAATTTATAGTTATTCATTAATGTTAAAAAATCAATAATATTAGTTATAAATGATTAAAAATGGGGTAAGGAAGAGTAAATAAGATTTAATTAGTGGATATCATAACTATATAATGCTGAAAGTATTAAATGAGAGTATATTCAAAGTCTATATTTTTAACAAAAGAGAGAATTAAATATTTTGAGTCATGTTCCGTGTTTCATGTTATCAATCATAAAAAAGGGATTTGTGATTCAATCATGAGGAAAATGAAATATTTTTTTAATAGTGTGTGAATTATTTAAATATGTCGTATTCTATAAGGTGTTCATTGGAATCTTCCACGATATTGATGATTTACTCTATTCCACAAATTATTTGATATTTATTTTACAAAATCATTGCATTATGGGGATATTTTGTTACTTTTATGGATTTAGAGGCCTCGATCTTGCATACGATATTGGAAAACCTTATATACAATAGAATGTCTTAACAATGATTTGAACAACAAAGAAAGGAAAATTAATTATTTTTAATAGAGATAGAAATTTTTTAAAATAAAATCAATAGAGATCATTGGTTTATAACAATATCGTTTTTTGGAAGTTATTTTTTCTCATACTATATATTTATTTATATTCATTTTGGAAAAATCTATTTAATTGATTGTCTTCCTTTATAAAAATTGTATTTGAACAAATACAATAATATAGGCCAATGAGGAACAAGAAGACACATTATAACTAAAAAACAAAAAGATCTTGTACTCTGAAAGAAGAAGAAACATATAGTTGAGATATAACTTGGATAATAAAAATAATATTCAACAGTTAACTAATATGTAAAAATTCATTATATATCAAATAAGAGAAGAAAATGGAAAAAAGAAGTATGATTCAAATACAAGTCCCTTCTAAACATAGTTGTGTAGTTGTTTGGGGTATAACACTAAAGAAGTAATAGTTAAATGAGGATCTATATATTGTGATAAAAACATGAAAATATTATCATTTTTATTCACAATTTATAGTTTATGGTCATGAGAAATGATGGTGGTAATATGTCCTAAAGAAATAATTTTTTAGAGAAGTTCCTTAAGGATTGTGTTTGAAGTTGACAATAAATAGTTTCATAAGAGGAAATGAGAATAAATTTAGAAAATAGAGTCAGATCTACACGAATTGTTCAAAAATATATATTGGAATTTTAATACTCCATTAAAGAAACCTAAAAGGTTTTTCTAGGAGGTTATGACCTTAGAATGATTTTTTTATTTACCACAAGACAATTAAAATCTGAGAAAAATTGGTGGGATGATAGAATAAAGTATTTTAGATGGATTTTTCAATGGGTAAATTATGTACTATATGGAAAAAACTCACTTATATAATATAGTGATATGGTATAGTATGATACCTCACTCTATCCAATAGTAATTTGATGAAATAATTTGTAGTACAAAATGTGTCACTCATACATCCCATGTACATAATTTAGTTTGATTCTCAAGAGAGGTCACACCTTGTAGAAACAAATATTCAAAAATTTATTTCTATATTTAATTTTATATAGGTGTGTCCTAGGTTAAAAATTTGATATCCATATACAATAATATTAAATAAACAACTTATTTCCAAAGGTGTTAAAACGATAAAATATCAAAATTATAATTTCGTAAAAGTTTGACCACGCCTGATTCACCACCCTCTTCGGCGTGTTTATACCATTATTATAAATTTAAAACAAATTTATAATTGAAATAAATGTATTTAATAATATATCAATACATTAAGTATATTTCATTATAAAATTTTTAATTTTTATATATATTACCAATTTTTTAAGAATCTTCTAACAACACATCGAGTAGGGTTAAATGATTCATCCTGCACATTCGTAGTCCAATATTTTTGTGATGTGAATATTGGACTAGGTAATATGAAAAATATTATCAAATATACATTTCATATATATAATTAACATTAAATTATATGGATTTAAATTTTTTCCTCATTGATTATATAATTTAAATAATATTGTAAAGATGTTAATTAAACTGATTTACAGTGTGACGTGCACACGAAATGTAACACCTCATATTCAATTATTGTAAGTGAACATTTTATTTTTGATAAAAATATAATAAAATTTCCTTTTTTTATCATTTTAGGGTATTTATTTCCAATTTTATGGGATCAATATTTATTTATAATTTACTATTCAAAAGCATGCCTTGAATTTATTTTTGAAATATCATCCTTAGGGATAATAATTTATGGAGAATTGAAAATGTAATATTTAATTTTTTACACATTTTTATCATAATAATTTATAATATTTGTAATTATTCATTTTTATGAAATAGTTTATATAAGTATATAATAAAACTTTTAGGTAAAATGTAAATTTTTTATTAAATAATTTATAAGAGCGTATTGTTTTTTGATTTTAATTTATTTTAATAATCATTAAAAAATTATTTAATTGAGTTATGTTGATTTTATATATAAATATATGTGTCAAAATCCCACTAATTTGGATTTTCTTCCATGGGATACCATTAAATTTGATTAAATAATCTTCCCTATTTCTGATTTCCATGCATGTTGGCAATATAATAATACTAGATTCGATTATGAAGTACCTCTCAGGACAATTTTTTGCTATAATTTTTTATGAAATAAATGTTTCTCGGGTTTATACATCTCAAATATTGATTTAGAATGGTGAATATTGATTCTATCAAGATGTATTTTATGAAAGAATACTTTATTAATGTTATTTATCATTAAACATAGACACACTCTAATGTAATGTGGACGTAATACTGAATGTCCTATTTATAAGGTCCTTAATTTTTAAATGTCGAATAGGAATGGTGAATATGGATTACTTCAATTTGTTGTTTATGAAATAGAACTGGATTTTTTTCATTTATTCCTTAAACACGGACACGCTCTAAAAGAATGTGGACATAATAATAAATTTCTGGAGGCCACGAAAACTACATGGGTTGATAAAGGAAAGAAAAATCGTGGACACATGGTTAATGCTGACCACCCTAGGGTACCAACTGATGGGTAGAAGACTGATGTCACAAAGGTGTAAATTTTTTGGAATCCATCTATTAATAAGAGAATGTTAGGATCTGTTAATGCCATACATAGGTTCTACGTTCCAAAATTGTCCCTCATATAGAGGAGCGAATGAATCACATTGAATCACATGATACACAATCCGAAGAGAAAGGGGAACTCTCTGATTCTATTGAGTCCTCAAAAGAGGAAGAATAAAAACCTACTCAAATTGAATAAATCTATTTTAAATAAAGGACTATACAGGAGAAAACCAATCTATGGATTCTTAAGGATACATTTCTCCAAAACCCAAAAAATGAAGAAGTGTAGATATTATTATTTCCATTAAAGAACAATTGTTACATGATTATTAGATTCCTCTATGAAGGAAATCAATGAACCTTCAAAATACATAATTTTGATTGATCACTATACTAATGAGGATTATGATGATGGAAAAACGAAACCTATGTATATATATTCTTATTGTAATGAGGAGATGGGGGATTGAATCCAAGACTGGATGGAGGAACAAGACGAAGTCATATTCTATAAATATATTGATGATAATATTACTTGGGATAAATATATAGAAATCCTAAAAAATATGTTCATAATGGTCTTGGAAGAATATAAAAATAATCCTGATATCAACTTAAAACATATCCCATGGGAATGAATACTTACTCTATTAAAAATCTATTCCTTCTTAAGCTTTTTCTGATTGTTTTTTCTTCTCAGTCATATGTGGTCATGTAGGATTTGTGGATCCTATTTTTATCCTCTCATAACACTTGATCCCACATCACGGTTCATATGTAATATTTTTTCTTAATTAATAGCAACAAAAATTATTTCTCTTCATATGATAGATCCACTACATTTTGGAGTTGGTCTTAATTCTAGTTTTTGTAAAGATCACACTTTGGATTTGAGCATGTTTATGGCCATTTTGTAATTATCTTTATTTGATATGATATCAATCGTATTTCAGGATATTTAATTATTGAGTCTATTTATATTAATTTGGAGTGGACATATGTTCTCATAATTCTATAGGAAATCAAAAAATGTTATCCCATAGTGACATTCATTCTAGAGATTCCTTCAATGGGTAGTGGCTTCCATTTCATGAGGAAAACAAATAGATGAAATAATGCTTTGGACTCTTTCTTACAGCTCAAGATTTTTGTTTGATTATATTGTAAATTTAAACATGTATCCCCTGAATTTTCATTTTGGTGTTATCTATTTACATCTTGATCATTTATTGAATCATTTTCTTCTTTTAATAATGTTCATATGTGCATGGATTATGTGAAATATTCTTGTCACCACATTTATTAAAAAATTCTTTTATAAGAGGGTTAAAGAAAAATGATTAAGGTTAAAATGACCTAAAAACATATTAATATATTAATTTCTTTGTGGGATTCACACATTAACCATAAAAAATTATTAAATGTGTTATTTTGGATCCATTCGTTCTAATAGTTTTTTAATAACACATTAAAGTATTTAAATATTATAACTGTGCCACTCAGCTCAATTATAAAAGAGAACATACTACACTCACTCATTCACACCACATGAGTCATTTATAACAAAAAAACCAAATATAAATATCTCCCTAGACACATATATATATTTTATATTTTTTTTATTTCAAAAATAATGACCATAGGTCCCTTAAGATTAGATCCAAATGAGGATTATCGATGTTAATTGTCATTAATATCTCATTATTATTAATTATTATTTTACCACCATAAATTAAAACCCAAAATTAAAATATAATAACACCTATATATACCGAATTATAAAATGTTATTATTTTTTTGGAATAATATATATCCATCAACTTCTCTATCTAATAGGAAACAAAACTATTATATGTGTGTATGAAATAATACCACCAAATGAATCGATGTAATTTTTTTCCCAACACCATATCACTAGGATAATAATAATGATGGAAAAATGAATATATAACATAATTGAATCTTAATATTGATTCTTATAATTTAATATTTCATCAAATTTATTATGTTTTCAACCATTAAAAATATATTATTGTGCTCATGAGTTTGTATAACATGACATCTCCATGAAGTGATGAAAACTATTTTACAATTCCACAAATAAAAAATTATTATTAAAAATTCATCTAACGAATTTATATAATATTTAAAAAATATACTTATATGTTGAAATGATATCATGTGAATAGGAACCATAATATCCATAATGAAAAATACCTGACAAATCTAAATAGTAGAGACCTGAAAAAATCATAATAATAAAATATTTATGAAAAGGGGTTATAATATGTTTTAAGAGGATCATATAAGAAATTATAAATATTAATATTCTTTAGGTATATATCTATATCTACTTTTAAACAATTATACATGACATTAAATAATTCTCAACTAAGTGGAAATATGTGGTAATGGATTTTATCTCAACTCTATTCCAATTGTAAATATTGGGAAATATGAACCTATTTATATTTATGTTGTATATATACATAAAATTTTATATATTTAACAAGAAAATATTTTAATTATTGGTGATTAATATTTTAATTAAATTTAATCATTTAAGGGATTATAACTTATAATCTAAAAATTAGGTAATAATTCATTTAACAACATCATTTTTAACGATTACACTTATTTTATTCATATTAATCATATAATATAGCCCTCATAATATCAATATATTTTATTATCATATATATATATATATTTATATATTTATTTATTTATGGAGTATCATTATTTTATTTTATTTTTCCCTTATCTGCTTCTTCATTCATGTAATGTAATATTAAAATGAAAAGCCTATATTATTTCACTTATGATGTGGTATATTTTATTTTTATATTTATATTTTATTTTTACAAAATATTTTTTTAGATGATATAATAGTGAAATACCAGGGAAAAACTTATTTTTAAATTAATTTAAAGGAATTATTCTATTCTTTTCTACAAGGATAATTTTCACTCACTTATCAAAAAATAAAACGCAATGTTTCTTTTAAATGTATACAATGAAAAGAAATTTTTGATCTATCATACCAAATTTATAGTATATTTATTCGTTTAAAAGTTTTCAATCATTTCAAAAATAAAACCCTTTAATAAATTAAATATTTAATTTTCTCTTCCTTTTTATCTTATTCTATAAAAGAAATGATATTATTAATAAATTGATACTTTATTATTATCCATATTTCATTATAATTAGTATTTATCTTAAATATCAATATTACATGTTTCTTGTATATTTATATAGACTATACCATATATCGATTTCACATATGGTGTTTTAATATAAATTTTATTTTATTGATTGGGTATATATTTATATTCTATATCCTTTACTCAATACAGATAATTGTGGATAAGTTATATTGATAATGAATTAAATTGATCATTTAATATATATATATATATATATGAAATTCATTCGGATTGTTGTGATATGAGTATCATGGTTATAAATAGCCCCTCCATTGATCTATATGTATTATGAGACAAACAAGTAGGGAATATTACTAAATCAGAATTTTTTTATTTATCCATAGATTAAATTGTCACTATGTCATGCTTTGTTAATGAATATATAATGATTTCTGAGATGGTGATTTCTATTGTTAGTCATTTCCTTCAATTTAAATTACATATTATTATCTATCAGATTATTTCATTGATATTATCAAAGGATGAATTTTGTTAAAAACTAGACTGGGTACCCAGGTAAGATGATACGCAAGCTATCCATGATGCATCCTGATAGGAAATCCTAATCCTAATGGGTCAGTGAGTAAATCCCAATGTCATACAAAATGAATGTGGGAATAATTTTTTCAATATCAATGGTGATGTAAAGAAAAATGTCAGTATTCAAAAAAAATAAACACCACTAGGAGTACATTATATGAAATCAAACATTTAAAAACATGCCAAAGTACGATAGAAAAACCACAGTAAAATAGAAAAGATAAAAAACCAAAGTTCCAAGGGATGAAACTTTATAAGTCCCTGGATCATCAGCTAGAACCATCTATATGAGATGAATTTCCCTGACTCAAGCCTAGTAGGAGATAATTTATAAACCCAAAAAGGAACAAGTAGGTTGCGAGATAAGTCATAGTATGATTTCACATAATGATTCCATAACAAGATTCAAATGTTTAAATATCCCTGAATGTGCTCTCAATTTAAATCAAACTGGTTTGGAATTTCAAAAATCATATAAAAAAAATTTCTCACATTTCAAATGATCGAAATATACTTTTATGAAATAATAATAACAATAAAATTTATGTAATATTTTATAAACCATTGGAAATTTTCAGTAATTGATTGAAAAAAACATTTATATAAAATAGTTTATATAAATAACCAGTCTGTTAAAATAGTTTATTACAATCGAATAAGTTCATTTAAAATACAACCATGTTAGAAAAATTGTTATATTATTAAGAAGGTACAGTAGTTCTACACTATAGGAACCCCAGAGTCAAGGTTATGTAATTATGTACAAGAGTCCCATAAAAACAGTTCAAAGAGGACTCGTCACCAATGCATACAGGATGTGATGTGTTGATATTATGTTTTTGAACATTTTAGATAACAAATTTTCTTTCATATATTTCACTAACTACCTATGCCTTTCATTTTTTTATGTAAACAAAAATGATAGATATTTTTTCAAGAAACCATAAAATACAATTCATCCCATTCTCCATTTCAGATATTCCAATTTACCATTTAAACCCCAAAAATGGATTTTAATAAAAAGAAATCACTTTTTAAAAAGATAAATTTCTATTTTTTCCATCAAAACCATTTAAACCCATTTTCAAAAATAGTTATTTAAAATTAATTCACCATTAAATTTCCCTAATAAAATTTCAAAATTTAATAAAAAAATTTAATTTTGATGAAATTATTATTAATTTCATAAAAACACCAAATTCAAAGGAAATATGGGTTTTCACAATTTTTCATCAAATCCAATTCCCTCAAAAAATAAAAAATGTAATAGAATAATTTTTACAAATTAAATTAACCAATATAAATTTCATAAAATTTTATAAATAAAATAAAATCCAATATAAATTGGGTTTTTCCAACAAACCAACTAAAATCAATTTAATCAAAATAATTATATTTCATTTAACTCAATCAATTGAAATTACAAATATATTCATGGTTATCAATAATTATTTATCATAACAGAACCACCCACCTTGGTGTCGATAGTTCTCAAAGTCTCAAACCCTAATTGGAAATTTTAGAGGAAGAATAACAAGAATATAATTTGAAAAATGAAGATCAAAGCAAGTTTTATATCCCCCAAAAGTGGGTTTTAGATAAAAAATTTAATTAATGGATCCACATAACCCTAGGAAGGAATATATACATCATGGGGGGATACAACCGGGAAGAGGAAACTAACCAGAAGATGATTGACTATTGTTCTCCTAGATCTAGATCTATTTAAGTAGGGGTTTGAGGGTCCAAAAACATTTCTTAGTAAGTCAACAGAAGGAGGAAATAGTTTCTAGGTTATAAAAATTCATCAAAGGCTTCAAATAGGGGATAAAAATTATAAATAAAAACATGATAAATTATGATCATGTCTACACGGTTTCCTAGGAAGAGGCACACAGTCTAGGACAACAATGCACTAACCATAAACCTATTTTAAAAGGGATAAATAGTTTATCCAAATAAGGTGTGTGTTTTTCAAAATATGAACCAACCGTGTGAAATAACACTATCTTGGTATCCATTCTATTCACTGATAGGGTACATGGTTTGGGAAAACCATATTCCAACCATGAAATACCCTAGTATTTTTAATAATTTTACTAACATAATCTGATACAACAGCTACTGAAACTCAACCAAATCATAGTCAAAACATTTTTTCATTAATACCTTATAAATAGTAACAAGATGTTATACCATCCCCACTATAAAATAATTATTTTCTTAAACTCATAGAATGCATGTTCCAATAAGAAAATATGAGGCATCCACTCTCTTATTAGAGCCTCCCTCTCCCACATCTCTTTATTATTAGAAACGTGCTTCTATATAAAACCATCCAATGGTATTTTCCTCCCATGAATTACCATGGATTACCAATTAACTATGGTGACTAGTTGTTCAATCAAAGATAAATTTGGTTATACTATAAGATCACACCAACCTAGAACATGGGATGGATCAGATAGATACATAAGAATGAGAGAAACATGGAACACGTTAGGTATCGACGTCAGATGTTGTGGAACATATTAAAGGTATGACAGATTTCACACCTTCTCAATAACCTATAAAGGTCCCACAAAATGAGAATAATGTTTCTCATAATTCCCAAGTCAACGATGACCCAATCATGGTGATACATTCAATATCACCATGTAACCAACTGATAATTCCAATGGCCGAGGATAATGATCAGCATAAGAATTATGTTGGATATGTTTTTCTAATACTTATAGAAAAATAAAATGAATATTTTCTATCATATCATGAGCCAAACATGGCTTAACCAAGTAACTTTCACCAATTTCTGACGAAAACAATGGGGATCTGCAAGGCTGGACATACAAAGACTCAAAATGATTAATTCTGATCACAGACTATAAAGTAATACTATAAAAAAACTCAATCAATCCCAAATGATTATCCCAAGATACACCAATTCCCAAAACACATACGAGAAGTATATACTCAATAATTTGTATATCTATTTCTGTCTAGACATCGTAATACAGAGAGTATGTCAACCACAGTCAAACTGGGATTCAAATTCCTCAGAAAGGATTCCCAAGATATGATAACTGAATAGAGGATCCCCATCAAAAAATATTACACGTGTAAATCCATGAAAAAAGACAATATCTTTCACATAGATATTTCCCAACTCCTCAACATTGGTAATACCATGAATGGGTACAAATGATCCAATTTAGTTAGATGAATTATCACATCTTATATTTTCATTCTTCATTCTCTCTATACATAGATGTCAAACAAAAATGTTTATAGAAATTTCATCCCACATCCATGTAGGGAGAGGATGTGGCTGAAGTAAACTTGATGGTATCCCATTCTCTACCTTAATCTATTTGAACACATATCAATGATAAACCAAATAAAAAATCCATCAACTTATACATGGCCACCCAAACATCTATCACTTATCATATAACATATTCGTGGTTCATGAGTTAATTTTACAATGGGAACTATGGAAATACCCTATCACATCTTTTCTTATAAAATAAGTTTCCAATTTTTTTTAAAAGATTATAAGGTCCTCATTGTAGAATGACCAATCAAGGAAGGTCTCCAAACCAGTATGGGCCTCTAGAATGCTATGTATGGCATCATAAACTTGTAATTTATGAAGAATTAATTTGAGAAGAAATATGTTTACTAAACACTGGTAAGTGAAATCTTATCATCTCATTAATGGACACCAATATGAAACTGTGCAATGAGATCCATAAAATTCTACTCTCCCAATGATTCATTAACTGCATGGTCCACCAGTTACATTTTAAAATAATCCATAAAAAATATAGTTTCGCTTTGGTATAAGTGATGTTTAAATCAAAAGACTGTCGATATTCCGTTGAACCACTCGGGAATAGATTAAAATATTTTTGATATAAGATATAAGTTAGGATCTTTTGGTCTGAAAACATGGTAAACCTTTATATTTAATGGTAATGACTCAAAATACTACGAGTGTGCATCATAATAACAAGTTCAAATTCTTGGGTTGGATAGTTCTTATTTTTTTTATATTAGGTGATGTGATATATAAGAAACAACACAATTACTATGCATTAGAATGTAATCCAAACCTGATCCTGATGCATCACAAATGAATACATAGCAATTCCCGACATCTTGGAGATTCAACATTGGTTTAGTAGTGAGAAGATTATTTACCTCAATAAAATAAATAATTTCACTTCTCAAACCAAGATTACATTATTCCATTTTGAGTGATAGTAGTCATTTGAGATTCCATTATTGAGAAGTCCATTACAAAATGGAAACAAAAATAGACTATACCAATGAATATTGAAATCATGGAAACATTATGTGGTTTCTCCCATGTCATAAAAACATTAAACATTTCTTGATCAACTAAAATACCATGTTCTTACACCATGGTTGGCATGAAAATTACTTTTTGAATCTATAAATCACATTTCAAAATCATGGAATAAATTCGGTGATTTCCTCACATTCTCAAAACATCTATGACATCCCACCTTTTTAATACATATCTTTTAATTACATTTTTCATACATAAGATATTTAAAGTCTAGTGTCTTTGAAATCAGGAACAATAAAACATGAATACAACATAAAACATTATTCTAATCCAGTTTTAGGGCTTCATAAAAGAGTCATCCTATGTTCAACTATCGCATCTCTTATCCTGGAGACATAAATCAAAGGAAAGGGTGAGCATAAGGCTCGGTAAGGGTAAACAAGGGATCAGTTTACTTGTGTTAACAATAAGAACTTGAATAACAACATAAAGGCATGAGAAATGGACGTCTAGGCACATCATATTGAAAAGAACATGGAAAATAAATACAATATGTGGATTCGTAATTTCATTTAGACATTCATGAACATATCACCATGGTCCATCCCCAAGGTTGTCATAAAAATTACCATGTTTATTCACCAAGGTATCATGAAACGTGTCATCTCTATAGATTAATTCATTACCCAATGCATTGGAGTGCTATCAAGGTGCACTATTAATATGTATTTACATTCATGTGAACCACATTGATCATAATAAAAAATTTCATTAATAACCCATGAAGAATAATAGAAATGTGTTTCATTTCATGATCGTGACGTTGTAAAAGTTCATAAAAACAATAAGATAATAATGTCATTTATAACCCATGGAAATGGAGTGAGGTTATATGAATTTCAAATCCAAAATAAAATAAATGATATTAATATATTTTTGAACAAAAAATGAAATTAAATAGTTCTGGGTATTCACATAAATAAAATGAAATAAATTTTTGAGATAAAGAGATAGAAATTTTGATGTGAAATTTCTGCAGCATAATGGCTATATAACACGGTTTTAGAGAACATTGAAAAGAGAGGTTAACAGAGTAACCCACTCACAAATAACTTATAATAAAGTATAAATAAATAATAACATTTAGATAAGAAAAGGGTATGGTAATTTTGATGATATACCACATGAAAAGGAATGATTAAAGAAAATAGAAGATGTGATTCCTTTTACGAAAAATTCGACAGCCTAACGATGTCACTTAAAAACATAGAAAATAAATTGATAAAAGAAGAAAGGATATATCAACAATTATACATTAAATGGATAGAAATGAGACCATATAAGACATCCACTCAACATAAATATATGTAAATTATAAGACACAATATAAAGTAAGTCTTGGCTGAAAAGAAGAGGTTGAAGGATTCTCTTACGTTGAAGAGTAACTCCAAATGATTGATGTTCGGGACCTTGCGATGCATGAGGGAACATTTAGAAGACTCCTTGGGAGATAAGGAGGCCATAAATTTGTTGATAAAGATTTGGATGTGAAATGAATGAGGTAATTTCTTGGTATTTATAGAAGAAGTGAGGCGACATGTCATTAAGGGCCAAGGGACACCTCATCGGTGGTATTGGAAAAACCATGGGCTTTCCCATGGTATATTCCCATGGAATTGGCCACTTGGGACATCTCATACATTATATTACTATTAATAAGTCGACCACAATAATTACATATTTTTTTGTCCTTAATGATGTCATTAAACACCTGAAACTAAAAAATGTATTTTCACTATTCACGGATAATTCTTTTCTCTTTCAGAAAAATCCCAAAAAATCACCTTTATCTAATATCAATTCACTGAGTTTAAAAATGAATTCCATTTTATAAAAATAATTTTCTAAATAATTTTTATTTAGTTTTTAATTAAATAATACTATTCTCCCGAAAAAATAATACTTGACTAATAATTTCTAAAAATATTATTTACCTATTTTATTGAATCACATTACCTAATCAAGGAGAATAAATTATATAAATACTTTATTAAGTGAGGTTAATTAATCCATTTGGGAAAATTACTAATCACATGCATAAAATAACTATTCATAATTTATTATTCACCAAAAATTAAGTTGAACTTATTAGACTCTAAATTTTATACTGAACATAAATGTAGAAGACCATTTTTTTGAAAATCATTACACATTATTAATTATTTATGGTTTACATAAATATATTAAAATATCCCCTTTTTTCTAAACATCAATAATATACATCCTATATTTATGCGGACATTTGAAAATTCACAAACTTCTGCTAATGTGTCATTACATAGCCCCTTATAACACTGGCATATGACCTAAGTGTAAGGTGTGCTAAGGTGATAGAATCTTGGGGCCTCTCGGCCAACATTTATCGAGTGGGGATTTCTATCAGCTTGAACTTCTCATGAAGGAAATTCCATTCCATCTTCACACGATGAAGTTTGTCTAGGGTTTGGTCTAGAGAAAAGCCCGATTGTGCTACCAATTTCCCGAGTTCCATCAGATGGGAGTCGATCAGCCCGAGAATACTAGATGGGGCCATCGAATCTTATTTCTGTATTAATTAACAATGGTCACTTGTATTTATAAAAAATTGAAACGTTAAGAGTTTAGCTTCCAATGATCATATTGATTAGTGCTAAAATAACTGTCGAAACCCAATAGTCTCATTTAATTATACTCCCTTAATTAATTAACTAATATAGTTTTGTTGAGAGTAAAAATAAAATAACACAAAAAATATAGGAAACATATATTAATAAATTTTTGATTCGTTACATTCTTCCCCCCTTAAGAAATTTCATCCCCGAAATTTTGAACTCGTACCCTCAGAGGAGACAAGGTGTGGGTAATTCTACATCATAGACTCTTCTGGTTCCCACATGGCTTCTTCATATTTGTGGTTCCTCCACAACACCTTAACAAGGTGGGTAGTCTTGTTTCATTGAACCTTGTCTCTACCATCCAAGATCTCCATTTGCTGCTCCTCATAAGAGAGGTCATCTTCCAGTTGTACCACCTCTGGGTTTAGTACATGTTAAGGGTCAGATATGTACTTCCTCAGGAGGGATACATGGAGGACTTCATGAACTTGTGATATATTGGGAGGAAGTTAAAGCTGATAGGACACTACTCCCACAAGATCAATGATTTCATAGGGGCCAATGTACCTAGAGCTGAGGTTCCCTTTCCTCCCAAATCTCATGAATCTCTTCCAATGTGAAATTTGAAGAAAGGACTTATAACCTACTTCAATATACAAGTCCCTTCGACGGTTTTTCCCATAGCTCTTTTCCCGAATCTGAGTATCCTTAATGTGTTGTTTGATGGAATGGACTTTTTCTATCATCTCTTGCACAAGATCTGGCCCAAGAAGCATTCTCTCACCATCTCCATCCCAAAAAGTAGGAGATCTACATTGCTTCTCATATAGAGCATCATAGGGTGCCATTTGAATTCTCATGTAGAAGTTGTTATTGTAAGAGAACTCAACTAAAGGGAAATGTTGATCCCATCCACCCTTAAATTCCATTTAGCATGTTCTCAATATGTCCTCCAGTGTTTGAATAGTCCTTTTAGATTGGCCATCAGTTTGGGGGTTATTGGACATACAGAAATTCAATTTAGTGCTTAGAGCATGTTGAAGACTTCTATATAATTTTGATGTAAACATTTGATCATGATCAGATACGGTAGGAAGTGGAACTCCATGAAGCCTTACCACTCCCTTAATGTATATCCTTGCAAGTTGATCAAGAGATAAATCTTTCCAAATGGAGATAAAATGGGTAGTCTTGGTGGAACTGTCTAAAATAACCCATATCACATTGTTTCTTTTGGATGCTCTCGGAAGATCAGTGACAATGTCCATAGTGATATTTTCCCACTTCCATGTTAGTATGGGTATTGGTTTCAATAAACCTTTAGAAAGATGTCTCTCTACCTTCACTTGCTAGAATACTAGGCACCAATATGTGTAGTCAAAAATCTCCCCAATTTTTATTATCCCAGCATTAATGATCACGAAGGTCCCTATACATTTATGTTCTTCCATGATGTATAGAGAAAGTATTGCTATGAGATTAATCCCTCAGATCCTTCTTTATTTCTATAATAGATGGAAGACTTAGACTTGTATGAAATTTTAGTACACATTCTTGATCAATATTGAACTCAGGAAACATCCCATCCTTTAAAGCCTCAATCATTTCATACAAAAAAGGATATTCTTTATGTGCATTCGTAATCTTATATAGGAATGATGGTTAATAAATCATTTGGGTTAGGTTTGATGATGTCCCTTCCCTTATAAATCCCATGACCAATTTTACTAGATCATTGATCAATGTATCTCTTTGAATCCACATCATGGAAAGAACAGTTGGGTCATTCCTGCTTAACGCATCAGCAACATTGTTTTTTCTTCTTGGATGATAATGAATTGAACAAGAATAGAATTTAAGAAGATCCAACTATCTCCTTTGTCTCATGTTCAATTACTTTTGTGTGAAAATATACTTCAAACATTGACGGCCAGTGTATATATCACATTTCCCCCCATAATGATAGTGCCTCCATATATTCAGGGAAAAAATAACTACAGCCTGCACCAGATCATGCGTAGGATTATTTTTCCCATGAGTCTTAGACTGTCAAGATGCATAAGCAATGACCTTGTCATTTACCATGAGGACTAACCCAATCCCTTTAATATATGAATCACTAGAAATAACAAATTCTCCTCCACATGAGGGTAGAGTTAACACGAGTGCATTAACAATCTCTTCTTCAGTTCTTGGAAAATTTCCTCACACTCCTTTGACCAGATGAACTAGACCCCTATTCGAGTTCACTTGTTTAATATATTTTAACGTCATGAATAGTTTTTCAAAAACCACATATAATATCCTGATAATCCCAGAAAACTACAAATATTTGTTATTGTTGTAGGTTGAGGCCACTCCTCTACCAATTTTGTCTTTGCAGGGTCAACTTTGATTCCTTCATTGGTTACAATGTGCCACAATATAGTAACATGTCGTAACCAAAAATTAAATTTTTTGAACTTCTAAAAAAGCCTCTCCATCCACATAGTTTGAAAAATATCCCTAAGATGATCCTCATTCTCCTCGCGACTTTTGGAATATATCATAATATCATCAAAAAAATACCACAATTTTATTAAGGTAGTTCTTAAAGACTCTATTCATAAAACCCATTAAAATAGAAGGTGCATTAGCCAATCCGAAGGGTATAAAAACAAACTCCTAATGCCCATATCTTGATCTTAATGTAGTTTTTGGAATATCATCTATCTTCACCCTCAATTAATGATAAACATATAAAAGATCAATCATTGAGAAGAATTAAGCCCCACATTGTTTGTAAAATAAGTCATTAATTCTTGGACGATTGTATTTGTTCTTTACTGTGATCCCATTCAGTTCTCTATAATCAATGCATAGCTGCATCGATCTATACTTTTCTTTAAAAAGAGAATAGGTCCTCTCCTAGGAGACACATTTTGTTAAATAAACCCCTTCTCTAAACGATCTTGGAGTTGTTTCATCAATTCCTCTAGCTCCACATTTTCCATCATATATAGGGTCTTCTTTATTGGATGAGATCTAGGTACAAGCTCAATAGATAACTCTATCTCTATTTCCGGGGGATGTACAGGAAACTCCTCAGGAAATACAAAAACATATTCCAAGACGATGAGGACACTTACTATCCTTAAACTCTCCTCGCCTTCTCCTTGTTCACCTATCAACTCAATAAAGAAGGATATAGGGGGTTATTTTAGACAAATATCAAGTCGAGATATCACTTCTTTGAATATAACTGTAGGTTTTCCATTCAAGACAATTGATATTTCCTTGATTTTGCAATTGATCTTAGAATTATACATTAGGAGCTAGTCCATCCATAGTATTATGTTGAATTATTGCATGGGAGTGACTACTGGATTTTCAATAAGATTGTGATCACTTAACTAAATTATAGAGTTTCTAAACTCTGACGATTCTTGGTTAGTCCCACAATGAGTCTTGACTGATAACTCTACATTTAGAAAATTGGGGGGTTGATTCTATATTCATTGCAAACATAGAGGAAATAATGGAATGCATAGAACTAGAATAAAAGAAGTATTTTCTAGATTTTAGAGAACAATAAGAGTACCTGCTACCAAATCATTCAGAGAATCAACATAACCTGTCGTAATAGAAAAATCACGGTCTAAATCCCTTGGCCTTTGCTGAGGCTCATGGTGGTTCACCTCCACTACCCTGAGATTTGGAAAGTGATTCTCATAGTTCCCACGTTGTCCACACATGAAGCGCTAGAAATCAGGTAGGGCATGCACCATCTTCCCCTTGTCATTTGTGTTTGGATGTTGAGGTTTAATCTCACCATAAAAATTCCTCACATTGTGGACACCTCTACCACATTTTAGCACTCCCCACTCACGCGCAGGCAGTTCCCCAAATAATTCATCCCACATTAATTACACATGGGAAGTTGTGCCTGCTTGCCTCCTCTTCCTTGATCGAAGCTCCTCCCTAAGCCTAGATCCAATGATCACTTCTTGTAGTTTGATTGATGAGACCACTCTGCCTCACAAAACTCTAGAGTGACCTTCATTACACTCCTCATGATCTCCTCTTAGCTATCATAGTCTCGTTTGGCTAGATTCTTCCACAGATGATGTCTCAGTCCACCAAAGAATCTATCAGCCTTACTATTTGGATCCATGACAAAGTTAGAGGTATATCTTGGAAGCCTTGTGATGTTCATATCATATATTCCTACATATTCATTCTCCTTCTACTTTATCACAAGAAACCCCTTCTCCATTATTTTTCTCATGGAACGAGGGAAATACTTACTGAAAAAGAAGCCTATGAACTCTTCCGACTCCATAGCTTCAACTTGCACTCTTTTCCCCTTGTTTTTGATTAGTTCCCACCACTGATCAACTTCTCCTTCTAAGAGATGGACATCCAGGGTGACCTTCTCTTGCTTTGAACAACAGAGCGTAGAAAAGATCATCTCGATATGAAGCTGATCCACTACTCAGCAATCAATGGGTCAGTCGATCCACTAAAGGTTGGTGGTCATTGATGCATAAAGGACTCAACAGAATGTTGTTCCCTTCATGGTGATATTAGTCTCTCATCTTCATTCATGTTATTCCCCATAACTTGAGTCAGTTGGTTCATCGTTCACATGAATGTTTCCATTCCGACTTTCATCGGAGGGTCGTCAGTGCATGGTCGATTGCAATCACCATTTTCACGGTTCCTCCTATCGCCCGCTATTTTCTAAAAGAGTAAAACCTTAGTGAGAAAATTATTTTATTAACGAATCATTTAACTATAAAGTATTTTATATCATAAAAAATCATTCTTAAACAATTTTCATTCTCTTTAATTCCTTCATAACGATTTGTAAAAATCTTCTGATTAAACAAATATATCCCCCCGGAGTGTCGTAACCAAGAGTGAAGAATGGCCCATTGTTATACATCAGTTCTCGTTCAAGTTTATCTCAATGCAGTGTCTTCAGGTTTTACCCATGTGTACATCTTTACCAGTGCCACCTCTACCTACTCATATCCAGATAGGGATGTGTTTGTTTGATAAACCACTAACTCTATACTCACCAAAATACCAGTGCATTTTCCTATATTTAAACTTTTTCTATAGGGTTATTTCTAATGTTTTCATATCATAATTTCCATAAATAATGAAACTATCCTTTGATACCAACTATTACAACCACCTTTCTAATACATAACTTTTCATTACATTTTACATATAGAGGATCTTTAAAGTCTAGTGTAATGGAAATCAGGAATAATAAAACAATAATTAAACATAAAACATTCTTCTAAACCACTTTTAGGGATTCATAATAGGTTCATCCTATGTACAACTACGACATATCATATTCTAGAGACATACATAATAGATAAGGGTGAGAAAAAGGCCCAGTAAGTGTAAACAAGGGAATTAGTTTACTTGAGTTAAGAATAAAAACTTGAATAACAACATAAAGACATGAGCAATGGAAGTATCGACATGTCATAATGAAAATAACATGGAACATAACTTGAATATGTGGCTTCAAATATTCATTTATTCATTCATGATCATATCACAAAGGTCCATCCCCAAGGTGTCATAAAATTTACCAAGGTTATTTACCAAGGTATCGTGAAACTTTTCATCTCTAAAGATTATTTCTATACCCAATACATTGGAGATCTATTAGGGAGCACCATTAATATATCTTTACATTCATGTGATCTTCATATATTATAATAACAAATTTCATAAATAACCCATGGAGAATAAAAGAAATGGGTTTCATTTCAAGATCGTGATTTTTTAAAAGTTCTTAAAAAATAAGATCATTATCTCATTTATAACCCATGGAAAGGGATAGAGTGTTATATTCATGTCAATACCGGAATCAAATACATCATAATTATATATTTATGAACACCCAATGAAACAAAATAAATCTGGGTATTCACATAAACAAGTTAAGAGAAATTTTTGGGAGAAAGAGATAGAAATTTTGAGGTGAAATTTCTGCGTCATAACGACTATATAACATTGTTTTAGAAAACATTGAAAAAAGATGGTAAAAGATTTACCCACCCATAAATAACTTATAATACAGTATAAATACAAAATAAAATTGAGATAAAAACATTATATGTGAATTTTAATGACATACCACATGAAATGGAATGATGGAAGAAAAGGGAAGATGTGATTCCATTTATGAAAAATTCAGCAGCCTAACGGTGTCACATAAAAACTCAGAAAATAAATTGATGAGAGCGGAAAGGGTCTATCAAAAAATTATACATGAAATGGATAGAAATGAGAACATATAATAACATACCCTTAACTTAAATATATGGAAATTAGAAGACACAACATAAAGGAAGTCATGGCTTAAAAGATGAGGGTGAAAGATTCCCTTACCATGAAGAGTAGCTTCAAAAGAATGATTTTGGGACCTTGGAAGGCTTAAGATCACCTTGGGAGGTCTCCTTGGGAGAAAAATATACCATAATATCATTGAATAGGATTTGGAAACGAAATTAATGAGGGAATGTCCTGGTATTTATAGGAGAAGTGATGGGACAAGTCATTAATGGCCAAGGGACACCTCATCAGTGGTATTGAAAAAACCATAGGCTTTCCAATGATATTTTACCATGGGATTGGACACTTGGAACAACACATACCTTTTCTTACAATTCCTAATTCTACCAGAATGATTATATAATTATTATATCCTTAATGATGTCATTAAACACCTGAAACTAAAAACTTTATTTCCACTATACACAGAAAAAAAAATTCAGAAAAATCCCCAAAAATCAGATAAACCTAATATCAATGCTCTGAATTTAAAAATGAACTCCATTTTATAAAAATAATTTTATAAATATTTTAAATTTAATTTTTAATTATAAAAAATATTCACCTAAAAAAACTAATACTTGACTAATAATTTCTGAAACAGTTATTTACCTATTTTATAGAATCACGTTACTTAATTCAGGTGCCTAAACTATATTAATACTTTCTTAAGTGAGGTTACATAATACATTTGGACACATAACTAATCATAAGTGTTAAATCCCTATTCATAATATACTATTCATTAAAAATTATATTGATCTTATTAGACTCTAAATTTCTTGATGAACATAACTGTAGAATACAATTTTTTTAAATCATTACACATTATTAATTATTTAACGTTTACATAAATATTTTAAAATATCCCTTTTTTCTAAACATCAATAATATACATGCTATATTTATCCAAACATTTGAAAATTCAAAAACTTCACCATAAGAAGAAATCACAATTTTTATTTATATCAAAGGATTACATAAGGCAGCTATGGTCTCATTACATAACCCCTTATAACACTAGAATAAGACCTATGTGTAAGTTGTGCTAAGGTGATAGAATCTTGGGGTAGCTCGGCCATCATTGCCTGAGTGGTGATTTCTATTAGCATGAACTTCTCGTGACGAAAATTCTGTTTTAGCTTCACATGATGAAGTTTGGCTTGGGTTTGGCCTAGAGCAAAGCCCAATAGTGCTACCTCTTTCCCGAGTTCTGTCAGACGGGTTTCTATCGGCCTGAGACTACTAGATGATTCCATCAAATCTTCTTTCTTTATTAATTAACCATGATCACTAGTATTTATAAACTAAAAAAGATGTAACATTGAGAGTTTAGCTTCCAATGGTCATATTGAACAATAGTCATATAATAGTCAAAACCGAACAATCTCATTTAATTGTAGTCACATAATTAAATAAATAATATAGTTTTGTTGAGTATAAAAATAAAATAACACACAAAATTTAGGAAACATATATTAATAAATTTTCACGTCGTTACAACAACTCTTAGATGATGCACATGATTCTCCTCAGACATAGGGTAAACTATGATGTCACCAAAAAAGGCCACCATGAATGTATCAAGAAACTAATGGAAAATATTTTATATTAAAACTATGAAAACTATTGGACCATTTGTATTCCAAATGGCATAAAAAAGAACTCATAATGTTCATACCTGATCTGAAAAAAGTGTTATGAATGCCATGTTATTTTATCCTCTATTGATGTTAACCAACTCGAATCTATATATTCTAGAACCCATTTCTACCTTTTAACATATGATATAGTCTATCAATCCATGGAAACAGATATATTTTTTCATTACTCGATAGAGCTTTTTATAATAAATGAAATGGTAGATTGAACCATCAGTTTTATTAGAAAATATAACATGCTCTGCACGAGGTGACCCACTAGGTTGTATACAGGATTTCTCAAGAAGATCATCCAATTGGGACTTCAGGTACTTCATTTCATTTGGTTCCAGACAATAATAGGGAATAGAAATTGGTTGAGAACTTGGACCTATTTCAATAGATGACTAAACCTCTCATACATGTTTTAAACCAAATATGTAGGAAGAAAATACCTCGGGAATCATGACAACAACATGAGGGATATCATCAGTCAAATATTATTTCTCCAAACCAATGGAAACCAATGTTATTACATTCCATAAATCTGGATGAACAATTAGGGCTCTGATCAACCTTGTTTTTTATTATCCATGAAATACAAGTATAAACCACTAGGTTTAGTATAGGAGACCCATCCAAGACACTACTACAAAATCGGGAAATATCAGCACTCAAATCGGGCTTTAACAGTCCTAAAAATGCATTGTAAAGCTCAGTACTGATAAAGGGGTGTTCCCCTTTAACAACACTAATTAAAGCACTGTTAAATCCCCGCTTCCTGCAAATAGAAAATCATCATCAGGACTGCTAGCCGAACAAGACCTGCAGAAAAACCAGCATATCAAACAAGCAAATGTGATCTACTAATTATTCATTATGAAAATCAAAAAGGTACCATTAAAAACATACATTGCCCCAAACAACCATAACACAACACAACCACAACCTTCATCTCAATGTACTCAACCGATCTAACCACAATTATGGATTTTACCCAAGACTATCTAATTCAAAACTCCGATCATGTCATCAACCGACCACTTAATTTCTATGGTGCTCCCCACTATACGCATTAGCTCACAAACAACACCATCTAATGTTTAACACCTCTATCATTGGGAAAGAACCACTAGAACCCCAACTAAAACTCTACATCATACCCCACATGTTTTCTAACATACTATTCTTAGAAATCCATGAGAACACCAACCAATGTTATCATCCATCGTTTCCATCAAAACCACTTGGAATGGTTGTGAATCCATCATCTATACATGAATCAAGTACAAATCAACTTTTCCGCAAAGATTTAACCCATTTTCAAAACATAATTATCATTTTAAAACATCAAATAGATGTGGCTTACAACTCACCACAATTGTTCCTTTTTCCTGGAGGAATTTGAAACATGCACCACATATGTTGTAAAAGTAGTAGAGGATAGATCTCTTTGATTATACAAATCCATGAACCCAAGTTTATCCTTGAGGAAACTGATGAGTGATGTTTGTGAATGATTTTTGGAACTAGGAACTGACTCGCTTGATGAAACACATGAAATATCTATAAATGTTTCCTCACTTGATGAATCATTGGAACAATTTCCTATATTGGATGCTATTAATGTCAGATTTAGCATGCCATCATGTTCATCAAATGGATTGGTCAACTTCCAATCTATTATGGGGGCAGCCGCACCACCATTACACACAACTAATGATCACAAGAAGCTTGATTAACAAAACAATCTTGATGGCATTGGACATGAAAGACCATGCCGTTCCATAGTAGCTCAGCAACCTCAATTTACCCAACATGATATAAGGCTATTTCAAGATGTCCAAGACATAGCGAGAGGAGAATAGAAGGTGAAAGTATCATGGACGAACAACATCAACAATAAACATCCACCACCCTTTCACTATATACATAAAAATCATAACTTTAAGAACATCCATGTGAATTTCTCTCTTACATCCATCAAGGATGATGCATGTTGGTCAAATTGTTTTGTAATTTTTTTATCTTCATCCGTGCCTTCTAAATTAACCCATTAATTTGAAGGTGAGTATGCGTACATGATAGTTGACCTTCTTAGAGAAGAGTTTCTGGAAGAGTATAAGATACATGAAGCAATGAAGATCATTAGAGTGTTGGAGAAAATGTGGTTTCTAAAAACAATGTGGAAATCGGGTTGTGCAACATGGCCAAGGTTACAACTTGCAGGTATTGTACATTAGGCCATGTTGCACAAGCAGATTTCCAATATTGTTTGTTAGATACTATGGAAATGTTGCAAGGTTTATTAATTATAGGTAAACAAGGCATGTATGCATATTGAAATGTGAATGTTTTATAACTTTCAGTCTCCTCCTTGCATTCCATTTTGCTTTGTTTTTTCAGATGTTTTGATTTCAACCTGGTTGAAATCCCTGTTCAAGTGGTGATGGCCTATCAAAAATACTACCATGAATGGAATTCTGGATATGATCTGATAATTTTTTTGATAAATGAGGATAGGAAACATTTCCTCTAACCAAACACATCCTTAGTTCACATGATTTTCGTGTTTGGTATTCAACTATCCTATGTGGGGGTGGGTAGTCTCTTTTGTGTTTGTTTTGAGTAGATTACCTTCTTCACTACAAGACAGGTCAACACATTGGAAGAACTTACTTGGGTTAGTTGCTTTGGTTCAGTTTTTTTTGTATGCATTAAAAAAAGTTTGTTACCCTTTCAAAGATTTAATTACATGTTGTTTGGATCCCATGGTTACCATGCTTGGTTGCATGATTATGGTTTGGAATTTGATGATTAGAACCATTTTATCAAGTCATTTGGCATAAAGTATCAACACAATCCGAATGAATTTGGTCAGTTTTCCGTATGTCAGTTGTTGTTTTCATATAAAATTCTATGCATTTGAAACAAAAGAGGGACACATTGAGTGTTATCGTGCACACCGTGTCTCGGATTGAGGCGGGGTTGACTCGTACACATCACAGATGACCCACGGAACATTATCCTAAAGTATCAACACAATCCAAATGTGTTTGGTCAGTTTTCCATATGTCAGTTCCTTTTACTTAAATTTTAGTCCATTTGAAACAAAAGAGATACACTTTGAGTGATATTTGGAACACCATGCCTTGGATTGAGTCGGGGTTTACTCATACACATCACAGATGACCCATGGATCGTTCTCCTAAAGTATCAACACAATCCGAATGTGTTTGGTCAGTATTCTGTATGTCAGTTCCGTTTACTTAAAATTCAGTCCAATTGAAACAAAAGAGAGACACTTTGAGTGATACCGGGCACACCGTGTCTCGGATTGAGGTGGGGATGACTTATACACATCACAGATTACCCATGGATAGTTCTCTTAATGTATCAACACAATCTGAATGCGTTTCGATGTTCTAAATTCCAGATTTAGCATCCCATCTTGTTCATCAAAAGGATTTGTGAACTTCCAATCTATCATGGAAGCTGCTGCATACATGCAACTAATGATCGGAGATTTTACTGGTTCATGCGTGAAATGAAGGTATTTTGGAGATTTTACTGGTTTATTTGTCCAAATCCCAATGAAATGTGGTTCATCATTCTTGCATGTTGCTAGTGCATTTAATTTTTTAAAATGGACAAATGACCCATTGGAGAAAGAATGATTAATTTAATAATAATTAAAATTTTTCTACAAAAATTTACATACAAGAATGTTTCATCTTTTTATCTCCATAAACCCCTCTCAAAAATGACTGCCAATTATACACATCCGCAACTCTTGAAATAAAAGTCAGATCTTCATGCAATTTCTGGACAATCATGCATTAGGTATGTGGCCCACTTGTTTCGGAACATATCTAAATCGTATTGGGAATATGACGCTTTTCGGCATTCATAATAGTAATGAAATATATATAAATAAAAAATTAATAAATAATTTAAATGAAATAGTACTTGTTTTCGAAAATACCTATTTAGGGTTTCTAGTTTGTCCATTGAAAACTATATCTCTCATGAATCTACAAACATAATAACTGCAATCTTTGTCCTTTGTTTGTTTTGGACACTACAGAAACATTGATCATGAGGCGAGTAAGTAACGTGTTTTGATATATGTTTGGATAGTGAAATTTTATTATATATACCCTAATACTTTTCCAAACGTAGAACTTGCTCGGCTACTCATGCTTAGCCCCTGTCCTCATACCATGATTTAGATGATACTGGTACACCGCCCTATCATATTAGAATCCTCAGTAAAAGATAATATATATTATATAACTTGATGTTTACACCTAAAACGTAGGATGTAGTGTCTTACTGATTGACACACCACATCACATGCGGTTGGTTTGTTCGAAATCTGTGCTTTGAATCCAGAATGTAAATCTTGGGAGTATCCAAATTCACCGCAATTAGCATCCAATGATGCCAAAATACACAAAAAGGAATATGTAATGAATGAAATGTAAATATAATTGATATGATTTAATAGTAAAGTTTTACCCCTTCATGGTTGGAATGAGGAATAGTTTTTCATCTGTTATCTTACTGTCAAATGTTTTCAGCAAAGCATTCACTCTTTATTCATCTCCATCCTATTTGAATCTGAAAATTGATGAACTCTTCCACTCTGTTCTCATACTCTATTGTCAAATTGATTTTCAAACATCCAATCATAATTCATCTCCATCCTATTTTAATCTGAAATATTATTATTTATTATTCAAATACACAAAACAAGACTTCCAAATACAAAGTAGTAGAGAACCAATTCTTTATAAAAATAGAGATTAATAGAGCCTAACCATTTTCAATAATGATTTGGAAATCAATAGAACTAGGATAAACCCCCATAAAAAAAACACACTTTCCATCCCCCTTACCAATAGATCTATCACCCACTGCCCTTGCAAAAAAACATTAAACATCCTTTTAACCACCCCTACTATTCACCTCACTCATAATAAACAATATGCATCTTGGATGAGTCTTTGTGGATCTTGGAAAGCAGTTAAATCCATGTTTAAGATATATCTTCCCTATAATATAAAGTCATATTCTTGATTACGGATGATTTCATTCCTGTATGCATGTTTCATGTGACCAAGTATAGGGATATGGACTAAGAGAACTTTGGAAAGAAGAGATAATACGAGGTTTCACCCTTTATTCATAGGATAAGTGCTCTTTAGCACATTGAGAAAATAAAAATTTCTATAATACCATGTTTACATAGGGTGAGAGTGTTTGCCAATATAACATGATTCTTTATGTAGGCCTCAAGATGTGAGGGTTAAAAGATGCACTATATAAAATGTAATCTAGACATTTACCACAAACAATATAATCGAATTCCAAACACATAGGCAAACAAAATGATTCGATAACACAATTTGCATCAGAAAATTAATTTCAAGATCAACAATAAATGCACAAAAACTCATACTAAAAACATCAAGATATTTTAGGGCATCCACTGACCGTGGGTGAAGAAATCGATGAAGTCCTAGGAAAAAACTGAAGGGTGGGGGAGCTTTCTACGCTACCTCGGGAGGGGAAAATGCAACCACCAGAGTGGGGGGTGCATGGGAGGATCCCCCAAATGTAGAGTACGGTCCATAGGGGAAGTGGATGAGTAGGGTTTCGAGGGTGGAAGATCCGCCAAATTAGGGTTCACGCGGAGTATGGTCCAGAGGGGAAGAGGAGGAGTAGGGTTCTTGAGGGAGGAAGATCCGTGGAAGAGGTTTGAGGGGAATGAGAAGGAGTACGGTGGAGGTCCATAAAAGCGATGATTGGGGGAGGGAAGCGGTCGCAGGGGTTCAGTACCAAGAGAGATTGGGGCCCGATAAAAAAGAGGAGACTGTGTGCCTGCTTTTAATAAAATCGGAGACAAGTTTTATCAGCGCTTTTCTGGGGCTGATAGTGGGTCCCTTAATCAGCTCTAAAAAAGCGCTGATAAAGAAACCCTTTATTAGCGCTATAATTTTAGCATTGATAAAGCCACCCTTTATCAGCTCTTTTAATTAGCGCTGATAAAAATTATTCATTATCGGCGCTTTTTGACCAGCACAGATAAAGGGTGGCGCTTCCCTTGCCCGTTTTTTGTAGTAGTGAGATGAAAAACTATTCATACTCTATTGTGAATGATCCTATCCATCCTAAATATAAAATTAATAGGATTCATGTCAAGATTATGAAAATTCTAGGATAGATCATCAACTGATAGAGAGAAAACATAGGTAGTACTACGGAGGCCCTACTACCTATACATTCCATGGGGTGTAGAAAAATCCATTTCACATGATATAACCTATATATGAATATTTAAATTATTAATAGTATAGGATTTAATAAATAAATGAGATTAACTAATATTAAATACAAAATTCACTGATGAATAATATATAATAATGGTACCTCTTATGGTCAATAGACCCGTATAGACATCATCTAAAGAATATTCTAATGTGTGACGAATATTCATTATGGATACATATGGATAGAACCATTTAGAATGTGATGATTCTAGAAGATATGTAGTTTTAGAAGGTGTTTATGATCCTATTCCAGAAGGAGGAGTGTAATAAACATGGAAAAAAATATATAATTTACCTAGGTGTCTATAGGAGCCACAATTTTACAGTGCCTCAGTGGAAACCCAATTTTAATTCCTTAACATCCCACAATTTTAATAACCCATATAACCTCTCAAAGGAAATGTTATAAGTTTAAAAAAATATTAATTTAAAGAACAACTTTGATAATCAGCATTCATACTCTTTCTTATATAGAAATTCATAGAACCACTACGAAAAATGGGAACTTATGAAATCCTGGACATGATAGTTAGGTCTATCTCGACCATAAATAATCAATATGTCAAATTATTTGAAGAAGGATGATTGAGTACGAAAAAATATGAATGCATATCTTTATGATTTCATAATTAACTCATTCAAGACATCAAATTTTAATTAGACAATATCTCGGGTGAGATGTGATAGTGCATAGAAAAATTGTTTTCATAATCTATCAGGGTCCTTCCATCCTGCTCATGTGGGAAAAACTCAGTAGTATTGTCCAAAAACATTAATTCCAGATAGAACTGCTCTGTGAGAAGAATCATGATTCTTTCTACACTAATCCATCATGATTCTTCATTGTCACCTTCATAACCCACAATCATATACTAGGTATTTTGATCATGATGTTGGTTTACTTAACCTTGATTTTTTTAGGTGTGTCCTAGAACCCAATAAAATTCTCCATTCTAATCAACCACATGAAGGCATCTTGAGGATCATTTTATCCTTTGAACAGTTCCATATTTTTGAAAAGTATCTCTGGGAAGAAAATCATTTTAATGTCCCTCTATGTAACCATAGTGAGATCCTGAATAAGAAACTATAGGTGGTGCATATCATATATCAAGAAAAGTATACACAATCAAAACTATTAGTTTCTATTTCACAAGAGTATTCTCTTACTGAGGCATAAAAACATCTTCCTCCTAGATCTTATTTACACCCCTTCATGGAGACATTATGTTACACAACTTTATGAGACAATAATGGGGACATTATATTAACACTCATGTATGGAAACAAGTGTAATTAATCCCTTGTGATAGAAAAACAAGATTTGGATTTAAATCAATCAATTTTAAAAGTAGGGAAATGATAATAACTAAAACTCAAGATGACTTTACCTAACCACCCCAAGTGACTTTAGGTACATTGAGGTCAGAGCTAGCCTAGAACTCCATCGAAACTACCTCCTATGTCCCTCCATGATTTTCAAAATTCATAATAATTTTATTAAAAAATTCTCATTTTAGAGCTCTGATACAACATTATCATGAGATATCCTAGGTACCTTGGTAACGTAATAACCAAGATGGCCATAGAATAGCTCAAAGAGAATTATCAATCCCCGTAGTTTGGTGACTAGTAGCTCAAATTAAACAAAATAAACGTGGGAATGATTTTTTCAAGGCCAAATAGATGAAAAGATACATTTCAGAAAGAATACAAAATAAAAACCATTGGTTTTCGTGTAATAGAAGTCAAATAAATAAATCATGCCCAAATAATATAAAAAAATATCCGAAAAATTAAAAAGATAAACATCACATGTCCATATATATGCAACTCTCAATGTCCACAGATCAACATCTAGAACCACCTCTAAGAGATTCCTTTCCTCTAATTGAAGATGGATGGATATAATCTAGAATCATGTTAAGGTACAAGAATATTGTGAGCAAATCATAGTACGATTTCACTACATGATTCGATAATATAATGCTAATATCCAATTAACCATGGAATCTATCTCAATTTAAAATAAATAAGTGTGGAATTTCAAAAAATATATTTCAAAAAATATTAATTCACATAAAAATGATGGAAATATTCATTTAAAAAATATTACTAATAAAATTTATGGAATATTTCAAAAAAATATGGCACTCTTAAAAAATGTATTAAATAAAAAAAATTATTAAACATTTTATATTAATCAGAAGGAATGTAAAATGATTTAAAATAATGGAATAGGTTCATTTGAAATACAATAAAGTTAGAATCATGATAATATTCCTAAGAAAATATAATACTTCTAGTATATAGGGACACTACACTCATGGTTACAATAACATGTATATTAGTACCTTGAACATTGGAAAAATAGAACTTATCATTATAACTAAAGTGATGTGATGTGCTAATTTTATGTTTTAAAACAATGCAAATGATATTATTTCATCCAAAAAACTCAGTGAATACTTAAGCATTTTATGTTATTTCGTACAAGACAATAATGTGAAATTTATTTCAATCAAAATTCAAATAAAATACATCCTAGTCCCCATTACATATATGCACATTTTTCACATAAAATCCCAAACAAGGTATTAATCAGAAGGATGAATTTCTATCAAGATAATACCATAATGTTTTATTAAACTATTTTAAGACAATATAAAAATATGAATTTTAAATCAATTCACCCTTGAATTTCAACAATCTAATTTCACAATTAAATTAAACAATTTAATGTTCAGACAAATTTGACTAATTTTATAAAATCCCCAATTTAATGGAATTTGTATTTTTCACCATTATAAATAAAATCTTTTTTCCAAATTAAAAATCTAAAATTTAATTGAAACAATTTCATAAATGAAATTAAGAAAATTAAAATTCACTAATTTCTATATAGAAATCACAATTCAATGGAAATTGGGATATTTAAATTTCATGCCAATCGCCATTTTTAAATCCCCATTTCAATGGAATTGTGTTTTTACAAAAAACAATTACAGACATTTAATAAAAATCATAAAATATTATTTAATTAAAATAATTGAAAATATAAACAAATTTTTGGTTAATAAAAATTGGTGATCATTATAGAACCACCTACCATAGAGATGCTAGATCTCGAAGCATCAAACAAAAATTGGGAATTTTTAAAGAAGAATAACAATAATGGAATCCTAGGAAAAAATGATAAACCCTATGTTTATAACCAGAAAGCAGTGGGTATTAGATCCAAAATTTATCACGTGGATCCACAAATCCCTATGAATTAATAGATACATCACGGGAGAACAAGAATGGGATGTGGAAACTAACCATAAGTGGATTGAATTCCATATACCAAACATCATATCACTTCTGGGAGGGGTAAGAGGGGAAAACACGTCATTGTGGATCTAAGGAAAGGATACATCTTTTATAGGTCATACTAGTCAGTTGGGACCTAAAACAGGGGTTCCATAATTGTTTTTTAAAATTTAGATGAATTAACAACTAATCGACACTGTTTTATAGGAAGAGGAACATAGTTTATTAAAAGTTTGTGCTAGCTATGCTCTAGTTTTAAAAGGGGAAAATGGTTTTCCTAAGAAGAAATAGGTTTTAAAGACTATGTTCTATCTATGAAGAATCATGATGCCATGGGATGCATGGTTTTATCTTAGATGGTAAATAGTTTGGAAAAAATGAGCACCAATCATGCAATATTAGAGAATTTTAGAAATTTCATAAAAAATAACACAAAATGACCCCAGTTAAACCAATCCAAAGAGTGTTCAAAAGTTTGGATTTTGTTTACCTAAATAATAATATCATGATTTTACACACTTAATTATATATTTATTAATTAAATTACATGTGTTTCAGATATTTACATTTCCATGTTCATTATTCATTATTTAATAATAAAATATTCCAATGTATATAATCCACATAGTGAATTTATATCACCATTATTTATTACTTATTATACATTATATGAATAATAAATCTATGAATGAATTTATGGATTAATAATATTTACATTCAATGTGTTATTATATTATATTTCAAATATAAAATCAGATGATTATTTGTATTTGTTTCTTCAATACTAATAATATAATTTATCCTTTACGATATAATCAATTGTATCATATTCAAATTTAATAAAGTAGTCACTGACTTTGCGTTTCCAAATTTGGGGTTTCTATACATTGAATTAGAGAATGTTTTTTAAACCTTGTAATGTTTTTTTTGAAATACATATATTAGAAATCATAGCCCCATTACAACTAAAGTGAATGTGTCATATTTTAGGATAATATCATAAAATTTTCTACAATTTATAGAGTGTGTGGTTTTCATATAAATAAATTATGTTATGGATACAAAAAGTGGGTGTGGGTTTTCCTTAGATTCATATAGGGTTAAAACCCATGAAAGGGGTGGGTTGAGTGTATCTTAGCTATTGTTCTTTTTCATGGTTAATGAGTCCTCACTACCCACTGAGTTCTACACTACCTAAGGATATTCATGGGTCAATAAAAATTATCTTTATAAACTAATATGAAGTATTTGAACTCTTGTTTTTTTGTTTTTTTTGATATTCCCAAAGAAACCATTTTTATGAAATATTTATTAACAATAAATAATATTTAATGTAATATTAACCATGAAATCATTTTTTGAATTCTATATTTTTATTTCAAATTCAAAATCTGTTGGGATAAATAAATATATTCTAATTTTTAGAAGTGGAACGTCCAAGAAAAAATATAATAAATATGAATTTCCAATATAGGGATTTTCATACTGGGAATGACAATAAAACTATAGATGGAGTTGAGAAAATCATGTCTATATTATTGAATAACACCTATGTTATGACTAATATCCATTCACATATAAGGAAACATAATATTTTTAGGCATTATACACTTATATTTGTTAATTTTATGGTATTTAATCCTATATATGTTTAATGCAAATACTAATACAGTTTTAGATACATAGTAGATTATGTCCCATGAAAATATATTTATTCACTTGAAATGCAATGAAAGGGAAATGGTTAAATAGATTGTCTATTTTATTAAAGCTTATATCAAATGGTGTTTTCCATTGAACAAGAATACTATGGTGGAATAAGAAAAAAACATAAAATGTAATTATTTTAACATAGGATTCATCAATTAAATTTTTTTTCATGGGAACTGAACTAATATGATAAGAATGTTCCTCTGTATAAAGATAATGTAATAAGAAATTTTTTTTAGTATGAGGATACCATTATAATAGTACCTAGGTATTATATGGATTATATACATAATATTGAAATAAATATTTAATATTCTGTTGAAGGGAATAAAATTACCCTCTAAAGGGTAATAGTCTCTCAAAAAATTTTATAATATGATAAAATAGTATCATGTTTGATGAATATATAGATAAAATATTATATATATAATCTCTTAATATAATATAAAGAATTTAATAGGTCAAAACAACCCTATGGAAAATAAAACCCATCAACTATGCTTAAAATATTGGATAATGTTCCATTATCTAATAATTGAAGAACACAACCTATTGTAAAATGTTTTATGGTAATGGTATTTTTTACAATTTTAGAAAAAATGGTCATATGGGTAATAAATGTTAGGGAATAAAAGATAAAAATTATATTCTTGTCATAAATTATAAGGAAATGGATAATTATTCACACAAATTGCGAAAGTGTCCTGGGATACTGCCATTGAAGAGTATGAGGGGATAAGGGAAAGCATATCTGATTTCTACAGCTGAGGTCAAAGTTCCTAAATATAAAGTTGAAGGTTCAAAAATCAAAAACTAAAATTTATGTAATTATTTATTTGATATTGGATCTTACAATTTTTATATATACTATTTTTTTAATAAATATTATACCTTGACATAACACCTTAATAAGGGTGTTTTTATTCATGAATCATAGTAGAAATCCTATTATGAGAGGGATATGTCAATAAGATCCCATTATAACACATAAATATTTCCTATTTACATAAATGATTATTATATCTATGGTTTATTTTGATACAATTCTTATTATGTTTTATCAATAAAAATATAATAAAATTATTTATTTATAATGCAATTAAATTACAATATGTAATGAAGATGTGCAATTCATTTAAATTAGAGGGTAGATTACATCATGTTGTCCATGTCTAGGTACATCGTTATTAAATACTCTAAATTAGATTCATGGGGATGAAGTTTAGTAAAAAAATGGATGGGAAAGGTAATAATCAAATTTTTTATGTACCAATTTACAAGAATTTGTTTCTGAATTTCCCAAGTAATTACTTGGACATCCAGTGTAAATTGAAGTTGAAGTTTCCACTAATTTAATACATGATTAAAGACCTATATCAAAGACTCCAAATTGAATTAAAAATATCTTATTAGAATAGTTAAATAAAAAATTATTGGATTTATATGATAAGGGATTTATATTCCTAGTGTTTCACCTTAGAGAGAATATAAGCTTTTAGATAAAAATATAGATGAATCTATGAGGCTATCAAATGATTTTCGGGAAATTTGTTTTATTATTATATATAATATTTACCCTCAAAATTTTATTGGGGGATTATTTTATTAAATTAAAAGAGTTTAATAATATTCCGCACTTGATGTTTATTTTGGGTATCATAAACTTTGAGTAAAGAAGGAAAATATAAAAAAAACATTTTTATGAGGTATGAACATTATGAGATTACATTAATTCAAATTTTATAAATAATTCATCCTATATTTTATGGAACACAAGTATAGATTATTAAAAGAATATCGGGATTTTTTTTTGAAATTTATTGATAAAAGCATGGTGTATTATAAATTTAATGATGAACCTAATAATAACTTATTGATAATTAATGAGAATCTAAGGGGAAAATAGTTACATGGGACATTTATAAAGGTTTTAATCTTACATCAGAATGTTTTTATTCATGGCCATATTATCTCTATCGAAGGAATAACATTTGATCTCCCAAAGGGAATGTCGATCAAATAATGTACTATAACAGAAAAGATTATATAGGTTCTTAATTTCATTAGTTTCATTGGTTAATATTATAGATTTATTTTTAAAAAAAATCATCAATGGTTTACTTATTGAAAAATATAACATTTTAATGGGTTTGGTTCATTTCAAAAATTGAATGTGAATAATGTTTTGAATTGATAAATAAGATATAGTTCAATGATAAGATATAGATTCTTCCATATTTTAATGAAGGATTTGAAATATATATTGATTCATCGGATAAGGTAATTGGTAGTTTCCTTATGAACAATGATAATTTTACTACCCATGATTAATGTTGTTTCATATTCACAATAAGAAATATCCAAACCATGATCCTGAGTAAGAAGGTAGTATGTTTTCATTGAATATATCGATACCAAATATCAATAGAAAATGGTAGGAGAAATACCTAGTTCATAAGAGTATGAAATATGTATATATTCATATAAAGTGATCAACTTGATGAAAATATGAGTGTTTCACCTACTCTATGAATATTATTAATCAATTCACTACCACCCAAGGAATGAAAAGTGAGAAAAATATGCATTCAGTTGGAAAAAATACGGAGTTATGAATACAATGGGGATTGATATGGATCATATTTTCATGAATTTATTTATGATGGAAATAGGATTTATTATAGAATGGGAAATATCACAATTTTTTCAAATATTTTCCCTACTATATTTATTTTAAAAGATAAATAGTATTTGGCCTACTAATGTTCATTATGAAAATATATTTAACACCATGAATGATTGAAATTTTGATGACATCATTTATGGTGATGGTATTAAGAAACTAGGATAGTTGATATGTATTAAATAAATACCTAATTAGTTAGGGAACTATTATAAGATTAAAACAGCTCTATTTTTTATATACTATAACATAGAACCTACTATATAGTAAATTTTAGTAACATTGGGGGGGGGGTAATATATGGTGGTAACAACAGCATTGTGATCCATACATGGTTGTAGGGTAAGAAAGCATCGAAGTACCTAGAATATCATGACTACATATGCTCGAAGAGATTATTTTTTCATAACCTGCATAGCCTGAAACCCATGGGGGTTAATATCATCGATGACATTACAATTTATATTTTCACTACATTATCAAATAATTCAACAAAGAGTGATGCATTATATATTTTTTTTTAATAACCATATGAAATCTACAGTAATTCTTCTCTATAAGATAATATTTAATTCTTGACCTCCTTGGATTGATATATGTTAAAGAATTTTTATGACATAATGGGTACACAATTTAAATTTTTTTATCAAGGTAATTGATCTATATCTAATTTCTAGAAATAGATTTATAATTATTATGACATTGAGTTTTTATTTGGAAAAACTAATCATCCCCAAACTAATCCATAATCAGGAATAACTATTTAGTCTTTAGATTAAAACTGAGGTTGTGATAAACATACATTCAAGGTATGTGAGATCAATAAATAACTTTTTTAGATTTGTCCTCTAACAAAATATTCCATTGAGTTATTTAAATGTTTCTATATAAAGAAATATATAGAAAGAGATTTAAAATCAATATTGTTTGGATTATGTTGTTGAAAGGATGATTTTAAGCCCACAACATGTTCGAGATACAATAATAACGTTAAAGATGATTTTGATCCATATTAATGAAGATAAAAAAAGAGATATGCTAATAAACCAATGAATGATTTTTAATTTCAAGTTGGAGATCATGTTTTCAGGAAAGCATCTCTAGGGAAGCGGGTTATATAGTTTAGTTAATAATGGAAAATAAAGACGATGGTACATCTGAAATTTTTTGTTATAGAAACAAATATAGTTAAGGATTTTGAAATTCAAATGCTAATGATCATATCTAAAGTACATATTGTGTTACATATATCATTATTAATTAATTTTATGTGATAACCAATTGATGTTCTCCCCAATTAATAAATAGAGGTTGATCATGATATATTTTACAATGAAGAGCCTATATAGATTCTTAAAACTAGATAATAGGTGTAAATGATAATGATTGGAATAGGTAAAATGTATAAATCATAAAATTTGTGAACAAATGATTGAACTTGAGGATGTTACAATCTCAAATTTCCCCATAGAATTATAATTTTATGAATAATTGTAAAAGTAGAATATATAAATTCATAATTTTATTAATAATAATGTGTTACAAAAATAATAATTTTCAATTTATAGGTTATTAATTTTATATAAATAAATATAGTATAATTTGGATGAAAAAAATGATAATTTTAGACAATTTTTTTACGTGGATAATGTTTTTCCAAAATATTGAACTTAAATAATATTTAATAATGAATAATTTTAATGAAATTTTTAGATTATATATCAATATATATTAAAATAAATATATTTTATGATTATTAGTATAAATATATTTTATGCAAGGATATATAATTCTAAAAATAGATATTTTTTTAAACTATATTTTTTGTCACGATTTTTTGTTTTATTTTCCAATTAAATTCTATTACATATATGAACTGTGTAGCATCCTATTTTTTTGACCATTCAATATTCTAGGTGAATTTAAAATTTAACATCTAGTTTATAGGGAAAATATTAAAGAAATATTTATATTATAAATCTTAATGTTTGAGCACATAAAATAGTTATTAAGGGGTTTATGTCTCCAAATATGTCTTTGGTGATCAGATGACTATTGAAAGCATTCAGTCCTCAAAATTCAGTTTTATGAGAAGAAACCAATTGTAAACTTTTTTTCTAACTGTTTAACATAATAATGAATCATTTTTTGTATTGGATCACAATTTTTTTATGTCATGATTCCCTTTAGGAGAAATCTTTTGCCTTGTTATAGCAATGATTAGGGAGAAACACTATTTGGTCTAGCCTTGTGAGATGAGACACATGAACATGAAATAAATTTATATTAAAATATATATGTGATCCTATAAAGATACATATGGTTTAGAAAACGATGCACCTATCCTGCTTTGTCAGTTCTCTCATGTATTGGCCTCAAATTGATGGTTCATGGTTATCCAATATTCTTAGTTAAACCATATAATTAATTAAAAGGGTTTATTATACTTTACTTCCACCAACCTCCGTAATGTTTTCTCCTCTACCCTACTCCAACACCTCTCCCATGAAACCACCATACTTGATATACTTTTTGTTCTATCCTTATATCCATGGATGTATCTTCATTATTCAGGATCTGAATCAAGCATCATCTAATGTGTTAGTAGAATATTAGTGAATCTACGACTTATCCTTCTTCCATTCTGAGTTTTTGGTCCACTTCTATTTCTATATCTGTGAATTATAATTATCTCTATTTTTGGGTGTTTTCTTAATTCATTGATTTCTGTCAAACCAAATCAAATAAATTCTTGATTATGGGAAAATAAAGCATTCGAAATGTTAGGTGGGTGTTATCATGATTTTACTATAATTTGTATCATTTTTCTTAATTCATAATTTGGTCATGTTCTAGATTCCTGGAGAATCACCATGTTAATGTGAGCAATATTTTTCGAATCCTAACTCCTAAAATTATTTAGCTGTAATTTATCAAATTTCACTGTTGATGGTTGTCCATCAAAACTCAAACTAACCCATTGGGGAGTAAATATTATGTAACTGAAACATGTTATTTATATTTCGAGTTATTAAAACAATAAAAATCGAGTTATATTTCTCTTCATGGAATGAAGTGACTATATTGAATTAAATGAATTATATGTGGTACATATGGCCAAAATAGTTTATAAAATTAATTTATAATATTCAAGAGACATCCCTCGTTAAAAAAACAAATAATTAGAATTTAGTGAAATTATTAGAGACAGGGTTTCCCATTGGAATTAGATAAATTATTAAATTTAATTATAGATCCCATAATTCTTTAGCGATGTGTTAAATGGAATTAATTTAATTGATTTGTCTTGAGTCAAATGATTTATGTTTTGATGATCATTTTTTGCAATAATGACTCCATAAGAACTATAATTATTTATAATTTAGAAATTTTATAAGTAAAAAATTTACTGATACATGAAATGGGTCTTCCCATGAATTCTTAGTCACATAGAAGTAAAATAACAATAAATATATAAATGAATTGTAATGTTAAATGTTTACTAAACATGTATTATTATTTTTTATTAAATTTTTGTTCTTATTTTTTATTTCTAAACATGATTCATGGAAATTGTTTCCCCTTTTTCAAATGTGATACTTAGGAATGGATTTCGATAAATAAATTTGATATATGGTCATGGAGTCTCTTATATAATGATTCATGGGAATTTTTTCCCTGGTCATGGAATCTAATACAATTGGATCTATTAGCATGGAATCACTAGGTATGGCATCCCTTACATTTTTTATTCTTGGGTTTTGAATCCTTGTTCAAGTATTCTATTAAATTATTTTACATGGGCATTGTGTCCATAATTACAATTCTAATGATATCGTTAGGAATGATTTCCCTTTTTAAAAAGTGAATCTTACTATGTTATTTTTATATATAAATGTTGAGGAATTTAGGAACATGTCATAAATGATGTATGTATATCTATTAAGATATCATTTTCTTCATATGTGAATATATATATATATATATATATGTGATATTACTTGTTTAAGGATGTTTCCATATCATACCAAAATAGGTATGGGTGGTTGGGTGTCTTTAAGGGACATGATTCATTATGTCTTCATTTTCATTTACTGCAAGTCATAACTTCTTATACTATTAAACTATTGTATTTTATATTCATGGAATATACATCATTAAAACCATTATTAATTACACAGTGAGTATTACCACATCCTTTATGGGTTCACCTTGCACTTGGGTACCCAAGTCGTCCTCTTGGTTATTGGATTGTGTTATGGATTTAGCTTCCCAACAACTTTTATTTTCATGTTGTTACATTGAAAATTTAATATTAGGACAAAATGACAGATCTGGATATCAAGATACTCATGGATATAGCGTATTTTCCTTTTTTTTATTATTTATTATACTTTAATTCCAACAACCATGTATTCATTCATTGCTATTTATATTGAGATGGCATTTATCTGTACATGATAACGGTCATGGTTTTAGTAGATTATTATTATTGAGATGATATATTTTCCACTGCCTTCCATTTTCCCTAAATACATTATTGATTGATATATTATTATATTACATACTTTCCACTCTCTTTATGAGGGTATAGTCTCCCCACCATATCATTATTATACACCTGGTACTATTTGGTATCTGTTTCGCACGGAATCCGGGGATGACCTCCTGGACGGAAGATTCAAACGTTCCGATCGGTTTCTAATGGGTTTGTTCGTAGAACCGGAAACATCCAATGATTCCACATCCATTTGGACCTACTTTCCAAAGGCAGGCGCTCATTAGCTTGTGGACTAATGGGCCTTAGGAATTTGCATTGGTCGAGAGGATGGGAGGTCGGACTCATCACACCTTTTTGAGGGGAATTATTGTCTACTCCGGGACTCTCTTTATAGATTTAAGTTAAGTTCGTGAATCCTTATTACATTACCAAGTACAAAATGAGCTTTCCTTTAGTTTTAACAATCAATGATTAAATATGCAAGAAATTTAGAGAATCTTTTATATGTATTCGAGGTTCTTCATCAATATAGAATCATCTATATTTGTTTTAGAGATTCTTGATCAATGGTATCCTTCAAAATATTTATATAAAAGTCTCTTGGTCATTTTGATGACCAGGCTGGTTTTAAAGCCACTCAGTGGGGCACTTGAAGTTTATCGTCATTCAGAAGGACGGAGATTATTTCAAAGTTGGGATCGAACCCATAAATGGGCTACCTACGTATCCTTTGTTTTGGAAAAGGAATCAGAACCCACGTAGTTCGAGAAATGGATGATGTTTGTGATTGATGGCTCAAAGATGAATGTCATAATTACTTTTACACTCTAAGCTCACGTGAGTCATGCTCGCTGTGAGAAACAAGAGGTATTGGTAAAAATTAGACAATTGTGCCATGAAGGATGCAATCATAAGAATTTATTTGGGGCTTATGTATGGATGACTGCCCAGATAGATGAAGGTTTAGGATTTACCTTTTAGGGAGAAAATCCATGAACAGGGTCCATGAAGTTATATGTGCTTCATGGAGATTTGAATACTCTAATCTTGGGGCTTACTCCTAAGGAGGATGCCCAAGTTAGGAGGGGACTTATGATTAGGTTTTAATCCTGAAAAGGAAACCCAAATCAAAGGTAAATTAGGACTGGTTAAGAGAAATTTAAGGGACTTGGGGCTTACTCCTGAAAAGGAAGCCGAAGGTTATGACTGAGTCTTATTCCTGAAAAAGGAGACCCAGGTTAGGGGATTTGGGGCTTACTCCTGAAAAGGAAGCCCAAGGTTATGACTGAGTCTTATTCCTGAAAAGGAGACCCAGGTTAGGGGACTTGGGGCTTCCTTTTCAGGAGTAAGCCCCAAATCCCCTAACCTGGGTCTCCTTTTTCAGGAATAAGACTCAGTCATAACCTTGGGCTTCCTTTTCAGGAGTAAGCCCCAAGTCCCTTAAATTTATCTTAACCAGTCCTAATTTACCTTTGATTTGGGTTTCCTTTTCAGGATTAAAACCTAATCATAAGTCCCCTCCTAACTTGGGCATCCTCCTTAGGAGTAAGCCCCAAGATTAGAGTATTCAAATCTCCATGAAGCACATATAACTTCATGGACCCTGTTCATGGATTTTCTCCCTAAAAGGTAAATCCTAAACCTTCATCTATCTGGGCAGTCATCCATACATAAGCCCCAAATAAATTCTTATGATTGCATCCTTCATGGCACAATTGTCTAATTTTTACCAATACCTCTTGTTTCTCACACCGAGCATGACTCACGTGAGCTTAGAGTGTAAAAGTAATTATGACATTCATCATTGAGCCATCAATCATAAACATCATCCATTTATCGAACTATGTGGGTTCTGATTCCTTTTCCAAAACAAAGGATACGTAGGTAGCCCATTTATGGGTTCGATCCCAACTTTGAAATAATCTCCGTCCTTCTGAATGACGATAAACTTCAAGTGCCCCACTGAGTGGCTTTAAAACCAGCCTGGTCATCAAAATGACCAAGAGACTTTTATATAAATATTTTGAAGGATACCATTGATCAAGAATCTCTAAAACAAATATAGATGATTCTATATTGATGAAGAACCTCGAATACATATAAACGATTCTCTAAATTTCTTGCATATTTAATCATTGATTGTTAAAACTAAAGGAAATCTCATTTTGTACTTGGTAATGTAATAAGGATTCACGAACTTAACTTAAATCTATAAAAAGAGTCCCGGAGTAGACAATAATTCCCCTCAAAAAGGTGTGATGAGTCCGACCTCCCATCCTCTCGACCAATGCAAATTCCTAAGCCTCATTAGTCCACAAGCTAATGAGCGCCTGCCTTTGGAAAGTAGGTCCAAACGGATGTGGAATCATTGGATGTTTCCGGTTCTACGAACAAACCCATTAGAAACCGATCGGAACGTTTGAATCTCCCATCCTGGAGGTCATCCCCGGATTCCGTGCGAAACAAAAATGGTGAACCCGACGTGAATCCTTAACCAAGTTAAAGTGATGTTCTTCTTATCTGTTAGGCCCCTTGGGCCAACAAGGCAATCATTGACATATGATCATCCAAAAGATGCAGTAGCCGGATTCATCTTGATTATGTCTGTTACATGGAACAGGAACTCTTCTTTTCAAGATCTTCTACAAAAATGGCTTTCCTTAAGTTCACCCCTGTGAATACTACTGCTAGGAACACCTCTACTGTGAGGTCTGCTGCTGTGAAAACCAATGCTGTTACTCCTGCTGGAACGTCATCCACTTTGAGGATGACATCACCAACTCAGCGTCTTCAACGCTGTGTTTCTAATGCACTGGTTAAGGAGTACCGTCGTAACGGTACTATCCCAACTCTGGAGGCCGCTCGTCAAGCCCTCCAAGTTAACAATTCTACCTGGTCGTCCGGACAACGGCGACCAGCAATCAAGAAGCAGGCGGTGCTGACTACCGTCTCCAACCGTTTCGGGTCGTTATCCCCAGAACGCAATTTCCATTCACTCCCTTATTCTGAGGAAGTGAATGAGCAGGTCCCGCAGGACCTTAATTCAAAGAGACATGAGTCCTTCTCAAGGGCTCCCATCAACAATCGCCACCAGACTCGTGCGGTAGTGCGCCCTCAACATGATGAGGGTACCGACTCCAGGCATTCAGCTCAGGTTCCTCGAACCCGAGCAGGCAAGATGAACTGCCAGAGACGGAATCCGGTTAACAATAGGCAGGTTGTCATCCCTGCCATCTCCGGAGAAGTCCACCAACCTAACTTGGTGGCAAACAACGAACAGGCACACACACCTGCCCGTTTTAATCCCGCTGTCCAGCAGACTCGTCTGGCAGCATCAAGCCGATCCCGCCAGGCAATTCCGGCGGAGTACCATAGGCAGGAACATACACCTGCTTATACATCAGCAGTTAGTCAGCAGGCTCGTCTGACTACATATGATGGATCTCGTCAACCGCGTTTGGCGAAGTGTAATCAGCAGGCACATACACCTGCTAATACTAATCAAGCCTACCAACAGTCTTTCTTGGTAGCGCACGGAGAAGTCAGTCGGAAAGCCCCGACGACAAACAGGAGGCAGACTAAACTCTCTGCCTCCACACTTGAGTACTGTCAGAATTCACTGACAGGAAAAGGAGGACAGGAGCAGGCACATACACCTACTCCAAGCCCGGAATGGACGTATATCCCTGTTCCGGCGGCTGAAGTCACCAAACATATTTTGTCAATGGTGAAAGAGCAGAAGCAAATTCCTGCTCATATTCTGGATGCTTGCCAGGATATCATAACAGCTTCAGCATCATCTCAGGGACAAACACATAAATCTATCCCTAGCAGTGGAGTGACACATCAACAATTCACTCCGGAACAGACATACACATCTGTTCCAGTCCAAGAGGGTTATGGGGCATACTCCCCCATATCATACGGACAACCAAGTCAGGCACATACACCTGATTTGAGCGATGATTGTCAGCCTAACCTGACCATCATTCCTGATCAGGCACATACACCTGCTCAGAGCAATCACTTTCGTCATCAAGTGGTTTCTAAAGCGAGTAAGAAGGCATCTAAGAAAAAGATCCGCCCAGCACAGTCAGGAGATCAAAGGCCAATCTGCAACAAGGCCTTGCTCGATGCTGGAGTTCTTGAAGCCCTCAGACATTTATCTGTTGGAATTCAAGATTCTACTCCCTCAGTTCCCAATATCAGGAACATTAATCCCGAAGGTCTTTAACAGACACTTCCTCATGAAGACTTGCTTCATGAAAATTCGGTCAATCTTGATGTTTCTTCTTCAGATGAGAGCCACAGGAACCCTCTATGTGGTCAGAAGGCCAAGGAGCAAGAGATTTCATCTTTTTCTGTAACCCATCATGATGGTCCTCCTCATGGTGATGAACTTCGCTGCGAAAGCCCTCTCCGCAGTAGTGATTCACGTTGTCTCGAAAATTCTTCAGAAGGCAATGTAGTGACGAGAAAGCCCTCCTATCTCGAGGCACTTGCAAACGTAAAACCAGTCATGTTTGATGCTTTACTATCGGTAGGTGAAACTCTTTCTCCATCAGAAGATAGCCTGGGGTTCAGGTTATTCTCTGAACCTTCCCTGGGTCATTCATCTTCCAGCATGAATAGTGATTCCTCTACCAATCTTGTTGAATCCAATGAAGAAACAAGGAAACACCAACTCTGGTCCAAACAGGTAGAAGAATCTTCATTTAATGATAAAGAGGAAATGCTGAACATGAGGAAAAAACTGGCAAAAGGTGAAGTACCAGTCATGTTTTGGCCTTTGGCTGATTCAAAGTATGACATTCCAAAGATGTTGACGGATGATGGAATCCATGATATTCGTCTTAACATATGGAAAACTCTTTGTCAATTAAAGAAGAAGGTATTATCTTACGATGAATATGAAAATCATCTTAAGATAATAGAAGGGTTACAACGCCAGATTGATTTGGCATCTCTATCAGTCTCTCGGTATCCGAAGGCTGAAAAGCAACAGAGAACCCTTCAACGTTCATGCCTTGGCGCGCTGAGAAAATTGAGTCAGTTAATTTCCAATGCTCCATCTAATGTTCATATCAGAGGATGGGGTGATCACGGAGCACTACATTTCACAGTGCTTTCCGGTCAGCAAAGCCCGCCGAAAATGGTCTCATGCAATGTTATTGCCCATGGCCGGCCACAGTCAATGGGCTTTGTTCGTAATCAAAATCTTGCTCGAGATCAAGCTTCAACTAGTTCCTCTCAAAATCAAGTATATAGAGAACAGGTTGTTGAATTGCTCCTACATCAAGCAGGCGAGAATATTGCACAAGCCTCTCGTCTGGAGCAAACACGTCATCAAATGACAGAAGTTTCAGAAATCATCCAACGGTCTGTTGAACCAGGTGATAAAAGTGGATACAAGTTAATGCATCCAGCTAATTTCCGAACTAAGATTCGCAAGATCAAGAGAGATTTTAAAAAGATCTCAGACATAGCATGTCAAGAGACACCCCAGCTTGCCAGACTGGGGACTTCTCTAACCCAACCCTCAGAGTCAACAAATGGGATTCGAGGAGTTGAGCGGAAGCAGCAGGAACATCCCCAGTCCACCGGACTGGGGACTTTTTCAAATCCTCAATCCCTCCCTCATAGAAAGTCAGTATTCTCTCGATTAGGGAAGAAGCCTCAAGAGAAACGAAGAGCCAAGCTATCAGGAGATTCTCTCCAAGTGACGGTTCACAAAGAAATTCCTGAGGGGTCAAGTCAACGGAATTCCATGTTTCATCATGGACATAGAAGAAGACAATATCACAGAAATGTTGATAGAAAGGATTCTATGAAATACACATCCATTAATGTCATCACTGCCGTTGCTGCTGATTCACCAGATGAGGCTCAATCAGAGGGATCAGACGAAGAGGTTCCTGCTCAAGAAGTTGCGCACACGGACCTAAATGAAGAAGGTGTGCGCACACGTAATCAAAGGCTTACCCAAAATCTGGGTATTCCTTCAAGTAACCCACATCCCCTTCTCCGAAAAAGATCCAATAAGGGGAAAGGAAAGAATCAGGTTACTTCTCACCCTTCCTCTGAAGGAGGTCAATCGCTCTCATTAGAGCAAAGGTTTGTACAACAGGAGGAAGAAATGAAAGAATTAAGAAGGTTGAATGCAGAACTACTTCAGAATAGTCTTCTTCTTAAGAATGCTGAAGTCCGACAGCCGAAAGAATTCGTTGTAACTACTGAGATGGATCAGGAATATCCTCCTTTATCAGTACACCCACATAGGTCTAATCCTACGGGTCAAACGCAACAACGGGTGGCAGCACTACAATTAGTTGCAGCACCAACCTCCACGGCTGTCCAAGCTCCATTTATTGCACCTACCCAAAACCAAGTTCAACCTGACATTTCTCAAAAGTTTATAACTACTATTGAGTCATTAACAGCTCGGTTAGAAACTATGGAAGGGAAACGGGCGCAAGTTCAACCTGAAAAGAAAGTTTACCCTGAATGGGTAGATTCAATTTCTCCCCCATCCAATTTTGGAAACCCTGTTTTCCCTACTTTCAATGGATCAGGCGACCCTGAACAACATTTGGCGCATTATGTGTCTTGTTGTGATCCTATGATGGGAACTCCAGAGCAGCAAGAAGCAGTGAAGCTCAGATGCTTCGTGCGAACTTTGCAAGGACCAGCCTTTGTCTGGTATACAAGCTTGCAATCCCGGTCAGTCATCGGATGGGAGGATCTTCGTCAAAAATTCCTTCTTCAGTTTAGCTCAACTTTTCCAAAAACGACAGTTTTCGATCTTACAAACTGTAAGCAAAGAGAGAATGAAAGAGTCTCTGATTTCATTGCTCGTTGGAAGGGATTAACATATTCCTTGAGTTTAGCACTCCCTCAGGAAGAATTGTTGCCAATCTGTGTGGCAAATTTGCGTGACGAATTACGCACGCCATTGATCCCTGTGAAATACACAGGAGGGTTTCGAGACCTTACTTCAATCGCTCAACAGATTGAAGATTCCTTTATACAGGCTAAGGCTAAATCTCGTGTAATTCCATCAGCTCCAGGAAGAAGAATGGGTAAAGCAGAAACTGCTACAGTTATGCTTAAACAGGCACCTGTACCTATTTCTACTTCAAAACCTTCATCTTCTCGAAGGGCTCCACCTCCTGAACGCCAACAACAAAGGTTGTTTCGTCCAAATGATCAAAAAGATCAACGACGAAAACAATTTGAGGATATGAAGAGTAAAACATACTCTTTCCGAAGTGAGAAAGTTCCTGGTTACTTCATTTCAGCTCTGGAAAATAATTTGGTTCAATTACCAGTACTGAAGAGACCAAACAAGGAAGGAGATGAAGACCGTCCCAATTATTGTCCCTTTCATCAAATGTTGGGGCATCCCATCCAGGAGTGTTTTGTCTTTAAAGACCTCCTACAAAAGATGGTCGACTTGGGACAAGTCAAATTGAAGGGTTCTTTAGCTCATGTAGCGTGTATTACCGCTACAGATCCAGAGGAAGGAGGCGAGTGGCAGGAAGTAAAAAGAAAAACTGCGAAAAAATATGATGATTGGATGGTCAGAAAGACAATCAATCAGACCCATTCCATTTTGCGAACACAATTGAAGAAGCCAATTGTGTCTCCTACAAAAGCTGCAGTAAAGCCTCCATCAAAAGACAAATCCTCAAAAGGGCAGAGAAATTCAAAGAAGAAAGAGGAATCAGAAGAAGATGAGTATGTATCAAAGCCTAAATTGTCTTTGACTCTGGCAGATTTCATGCCATCTACTTCAAAGAAACGTGCACCGTCCCACCAAACGGCACAGCCGAAACAGGCCAACCAGGCAGAGTCTTTATCAGACGAAGAATTGATCTTTGGTTCTGTTAATATGATTCAATTAACAGATTCATATTCCAGTCTTGATGAGCCTGAATTCCCTGTATCAAATAAAGGAACCCGAGGAAGTTCTAGAGGTTCAGGATATAAGGGAAGACGTGGATCTTTTCGAAGCCACTACTCTAATTCTACCCCTGCTAGCACTGTATATGCAGCAGAAACTCGTGGTAGAGCCCTTCAGCGAGCTCAAAAAGAACAAGCAAGTTCTTCTGCCAATGGCCAACTCAGCTTCGGCACAGTTATTTTGGAAGACCGATTAAAGGTTCCATCTTCTTCATCTCAGCATGTAAATGGATCTAATCAGTCTAATTTTCCAAAACCAAAGATGTTGCCAACTTCAATACAAGATGCATCAGCTTCCAAAGCATCTGCTTCCAAGGTACCTGCTAAACCGCATATTCCTATTGGGAAACGCAGACCTCTAGATCAAAAGTATGATATATTGAAACACTTGGCCCAAGTACCAGCCAAATTATCAATTTTGGATGCTTTGAATCTATCAAGAGATCTTCGGGAAGCACTCATCGAAGCTTTGTCAAGTCCTCAGGAGTTTGAAGCTGAAATTGCTGCAGCTGAAATTTATCACATAGAGAATAATCCTGCAGAATGCCATGCAGTGATATCTTTTACTGATAAAGATGAGGATGATGTTGTGCATGGGCACATAAAACCTTTGTACTTATCTGGCAAAGTCAATGGTATAGATGTTCGAAGAGCTTTCATTGACAATGGTTCAGGAGTCAACCTCATGCCCATTCGCACACTTCGTCGATTGGGCCTCACGGAATCTGATTTATCTCCTTTTACCATGATGTTGCAAGGATATGATAAAAATGAACAAGAACCACTGGGAGAAGTTACGCTCAGAACTCAGTTTGGAGATCTTGTTTCCAATTCGGATTTCATGATTGTTGATCAAGACTCAGCTTTCAATATCTTGCTTGGAAGACCCTGGCTACATCAGCATGCAGCTATTCCATCGTCATACCATCAATGTCTCAAATACTGTTTCGATGGTCAAGTTGGAACATTGTATGGTGATAAGGCCCCGTTCAAGACATGTGAGTCTCAATACATTGAGGCGGAATTTTATCACATGAAGGGAAGAGAAAAATCTACAATGAAGGAAATTACCAAAGTTAATGCTCCATATGGTCTGGAAAAAATTCCAATAAATCCATTTTCACATGTGAGTACAGAATATGTGTTACCTATCAGTCAAATTGACAAAATAGGCCCAAATCAAAATACTCTTATGAAAAGATCCATAATGTCAATTACGGCAATCGAGCCAGACAACATGGGAGAAATTGGTAACTTACCAAGCAGTGATGAAAGCATAAGTGGTGACGTTTTCATTTCGTCTGCTGAAATCCAACAAGTCTATACTTCGCTAATCAGGCCAGAAGAAGTTATAGCAACACCAGAGGTGAATATTGATGTCGATTCTCAATCCATCATCTCCTCTTTGATTCCCAAAGAAGACCTTTTATCATCAATAGGGTCGGAAATGGAAGCTTCTTCTTCAAAATGTGAAAATTTTGACTTCTCTTATGATCATGAGAATTTCGTTTTTTCATCTACTTTGCAAGTAGAAACAGAAGAAATAACACATGATGAAGAGGAAGAGGAAGATCTTAGAGATGCTCCTCCAGCATTTGAAGAGGGTATCTCTACCACTGTGGATGAACTCAGAGAAGTAAATCTGGGTACATAGAAAGATCCACGCCCCACTTTAATTAGTGCGGCCATGAACATTGAAGAGCAAGAGATGTATATTTCTTTTCTAAAGAAAAATAAAGATATTTTTGCTTGGAATTATACAGAGATGCCTGGCCTTGATCCTGATGTTGCCACCCATCATTTGGGTTTGCCAAAAGAACATCGAGGATTCAAGCAAGCCGCGAGAAGAACACACCCGACCTATGCTTCCAAAATTGAGGCTGAAGTGGATAAGCTTATCAAAGCTAACTTCGTCAGAGAAGTTCAATATCCCAAGTGGTTGGCTAATATTGTCCCTGTAAAGAAGAAGAATGGACAAATTAGCGTTTGCATCGATTTTAGAGATCTTAATCGGTATTTTCCTAAAGTTGATTTCCCAGTTCCGATTACAGAACTCTTAATTGATGCGACGGCTGGCTATGAAGTACTTTCTTTCATGGATGGATATTCTGGATATAATTAGATCCGAATGGCCCCAGAAGATGAGGAATATACAGCCTTCAGAGCTCCTCAAGGTGTGTTTTGTTACCGAGTGATGCCCTTTGGTTTAAAGAATGCAGGTGCAACATATCAACGCGCCATGCATCGTATCTTCAAACCTTTTCTAGGGAAGTTTGTTGAATGCTATGTAGATGATCTGGTGGTTAAATCCAAACAACGTTTTGATCACTTCTCTAATTTGGAAGTCATATTCCACAAGCTTCAACAACATAATTTGAAGATGAACCCCTTAAAATGTGCTTTTGGGGTAACCTCAGGAAAATTCCTCGGCTTTGTTGTACGTCATCGTGGTATTGAAGTCGATCCTGAGAAGACCAAATCAATCCTTGGTATGTCACCTCCTCAGAATTTGAAAGAATTAAGATGACTTCAAGGACACTTAGCCTATATTCGGCGTTTCATCGCCAATTTGGCAGGCAAAAGTTTACCCTTTACCAAATTATTGAAGAAAGGAGTCACTTATCAGTGGACTAATGAATGTCAAGAAGCATTTGATGTTCTCAAGAAATACCTCTTGAGTCCACCAGTACTCATGCCACCTGTTGAGGGTAGGCCTCTTATCCTCTATGTGACAGCTTTAGAGCGATCATTGGGTGCCTTTCTTGCTCAAAAGAATGATGCTGGGAATGAAAATAGTCTCTACTATCTCAGTTGAACTATGCTTGAAGCAGAAACCCGGTATTCGAGTATTGAAAAGTGCTGCCTAGCATTAATCTTTGCAGTTCAGAAACTGAGACACTACCTGCAACATCACGTGGTCCAATTGGTATCTCGTAATAATCCACTCAAATTCATCCTTAGTCGTCCAATGCTTACAGGACGTCTGGCAAGGTGGGCGGTTATTTTACAGCAGTTCGACATCCAGTATGTGTCTCAAAAGGCAATTAAGGGCCAAGCTCTGGCTGATTTCCTGGCTGAACACCCTTCAGTGGAAGACACGTATTCAGATATCGAACTCCCTGATGAGGATGTTTTTTCTATTCAAGAGAGTCCTCAAACATGGGAAATGTATTTTGATGGTGCTTCTAGAAGTCCAACAGGGAAGAAAATGGAAAATCCTAAATTCAACAAAGTTGGTTTAGGAATTGTGCTCATTTCTCCAGATAAGGCAGTGTTACCTTATTCCTTTTTGTTGTGGGAAGGTGGTACCAATAATGAAGCTGAATACCAAGCTCTCATTGCAGGCTTGGAGTTAGCGCTTCAAGCACAAGTGAATCACTTAAAGGTGAAAAGTGATTCAGACCTGGTAATCAAACAAATCAATGGGGATTATGCCATCAGAAAAGAAGAATTAATCCCTTTGTATGATTACGTCAGAGAGTTAATGTCGGAATTCCCTACAGAACCGACATTTTCTTATGTCCCAAGATCACAAAATGCTCAAGCTGACGCACTGGCTAATATAGCCACAGCTTTAGCAGATCCAAATCGGGACGAGACAACCATTTGTATTGCCCACCGTCGTGCAATTTCACCTTATGTTCAAGTCAGAACAGAGGAAATTAATGAAATTAGTCCCATTCCTGAACCATATGGTCATACTACAGGATGGATGTCACCTATCAGGGAATACCTTCAAAATGGAACACTTCCACCTGATAGAGCCGAGAGAGAACAAATTCGGCGACGTGTGGTCAATTTTACTCTTTATGATGGTCCAAACCACCTCGAGAAAATTCTCTACAAACGTGGTTTTGATGGAGTTCTCTTCAGATGTATTGATGGTGAAGAGACAATGGCTGTCATAAAAGAAGTGCATGCAGGAGTCTGTGGTGCCCACCAGTTTGGACATAGATTGTCTGATCAAATTCGAAGGCTTGGATACTTCTGGCCTTCAATGATACAAGATTGTGTTAATTTCACAAAGAAGTGTCATTCATGCCAAGTACATGCCAATTTCATTCATCAACCTCCAGAGTTGCTTCATACAGCTAAATACTCATGGCCATTTTCCACATGGGGAATGGATGTGGTGGGACCTTACCCTTCAGCTACGGCCAAGCAGTTTAAGTACATTCTTACTGCTACTGATTTCTTTTCCAAATGGGCAGAGGCAGTACCTCTCAAAGAAGTCAGTTCTAAATGCATTGTTAGCTTCATCAAGTCTAACATCATTACTAGATTTGGTGTCCCTCATACCATATTGACAGACAATGGCACCATCTTCTGTTCTTCTGAGGTAAAGAGATTGTATCAAGAATACAACATTAAGTCCAACCATTCATCTCGATATCATGCAGCGGCTAATGGTCAGATAGAGGCCTTCAACAAGACTCTTTCAAATATACTGCAAAAGATGGTGGATAAAGATAAGAGGTCATGGCCTGATAAACTCTTTCATGCTTTATGGGCTTATCGGACTACCACTCGCAATGCAACGCGGTCAACTCCATATTCATTGGTATATGGAACAGAAGCAGTCTTGCCAATTGAAGTTCAATTGCCCTCACTCAGAATGGCCATTTGTGATCAGTTATCGACAGATGAGCAATCCCAAAAGCGTTTGAATGAATTGGAACAGTTAGATGAGAAAAGATTGTGCACTTTGCACCACTTGGAAATCTATCAGAATCGAATAGCACGAGCTTTTAACAAAAAAGTTCGTCTTCGTTCATTCATTCAGGGAGAATTGGTATTGGTTCTCAGAACACCAATGATACCAGGAAAGAAGCCTCCCAAGCTTGAACCAAAATGGGAAGGACCTTATTCAATACATAAGGTCTACTCTAATGGAGCGTATTCTCTGATTTCAATGGATGGAGAACACATCACGACTCCAACTAATGCCAGATTTCTGAAGAAGTATTTTGTATAAACACAAAATATTGTTCCCAGAACCAAGACTCTTACATTTGGTCCAGTATGACCTTAAACTACAACATGGTCCAGTATGACCTTAAACTACAACATGGTCCAGTATGACCTTAAACTACAACATGGTCCAGTATGACCTTAAACTACAACATGGTCCAGTATGACCTTAAACTACAATGTTGTCCGAGATGACATTAAACTATAATACGTCCAGCATGACGATAAACTGTACGGTCCATGCATATGACCTTAAACTATTCGCACTTATGTCCCTGCAACATGACACTAAACTGTGCAGCACCAATAGTCCTAACTGCAATACTTTAAACTGCATAGTCCCTGATTTTGTCCTACATGACAATAAACTGTATAGAAGTTCCTATATTTTGTCTGAGATGACATTAAACTATAATACGTCCAGCATGACGATAAACTGTACGGTCCATGCATATGACCTTAAACTATTCACACTTATGTCCCTGCAACATGACACTAAACTGTGCAGCACCAATAGTCCTAACTGCAAGACTTTAAACTGCATAGTCCCTGATTTTGTCCTACATGACAATAAACTGTATAGAAGTTTCTATATTTTGTCCGAGATGACATTAAACTATAATACGTCCAGCATGACGATAATCTGTACGGTCAATGCATATGACCTTAAACTATTCGCACTTATGTCCCTGCAACATGACACTAAACTGTGCAGCACCAATAGTCCTAACTGCAAGACTTTAAACTGCATAGTCCCTGATTTTGTCCTACATGACAATAAACTTTATAGAAGTTCCTATATTTTGTCCGAGATGACATTAAACTATAATACGTCCAACATGACGATAAACTGTATGGTCCATGCATATGACCTTAAACTATTCGCACTTATGTCCCTGCAACATGACACTAAACTGTGCAGCACCAATAGTCCTAACTGCAAGACTTTAAACTGCATAGTCCCTGATTTTGTCCTACATGACAATAAACTGTATAGAAGTTCCTATATTTTGTCCAAGATGACATTAAACTATATGGTGTACTAGCAACATGACATTAAACTGTGTGGCACTTTCAACGTCCAGCATGACGATAAACTGTAAAAAGTCCCTCACGTCCGGAAAGACGTTAAACTATATAATCATCAAAAGTCCAGCATGACATTAAAACTGCACAGTCCCCCTTTCCGTCCAATATGACATTAAACTATATTGTCCCCATCGTCTTAACTACATGACGTTAAACTGTACAGAAAGTCCCTTTTTTATGTCCTACATGACATTAAACTGTACATCGTTAAGGTTGTTATTACCTCTTGTTTCTCACACCGAGTATGACTCACGTGAGCTTAGAGCGAACATCAACCATAACACTCCCTTTGGGCCACTAACCATGTGTAAGTCCCAACAACATTTTTTTTAGATCATTGTCCCCAAAAACAATTTGATCATTAATTCATTCTTTAATTGAACTACACAGACTTTGATCCTTTCCCTCCAGGCTGGGTATGTAGGCAACCTCCCAAAGGTTCAAGCCCAAAAATAATCTCTTCACATCGGTTCACCACCATCTCATATGATGTTGATTTGTGAAACCGCCCCTGGAATCAATATCTTTACATTGATTCATTTTCGTCCTTGTTATACGACGTTAAACAATACAATACTTTTGTTCGGTACGACAATAAACTACAATATTCTTTGATTTCCTCATTTGAGAGAGAACTATTATTGACATTGATTTTTCAATCATAGTTTTTCATTTTTCAAAAGACTACGTGCATACATGGTAATGCCTGAACTTTTTATCTTAGGTTAAACCATCATTGCACTAAAGCCCCCTTTCACCCTTCACATGTACGAACCAAATTTGTACAAAGGGTAATTCTAGAACTACGTGGACTTGATTCCCATCCTTATGGGATACGTAGGAACATTCGAGTGTCCCTCGAATCCAGTCCCAAGTCTTTTGGGCCTAACCCCAAATTTCACTTTCAGTCCCTTGGCTGAAAAGTCCTCATGAAAACACACACTGTGTATTCATTATTATGGTCCGAATTCTATGACCCCAAAAACTAAGATCACTCATCCTTTCGTCCTGCACGACGTTAAACTGCATTTCAAGAACTACGTATGGCTTGATTCTCATTCTTATGAGATACGTAGTGAAGTCCAAGTTTCAATTCAGGACCCAGCCATAACATGATTATGGTTTTCATTGACCTATGTATCTCTATATACATTGGAAAATACCCATCTTTATGTATTATAATCCTAGCCTTAAATATTTTCAGATCTTCATAACCCTTTTTCATGACTTCTAGTCACAAAAATGTCAAACTTCTGAGAATTCTTTTGCCTGACTATGCAGCACGTGCCCATAGGTGGCCTTGTATAAACAGTCCACATAACAGACTTGTCAGCCAAAAGATGCTATTTATTTGACCATGCAGCCAATGCCCATAGGTGGCCCTGCATATTTTAACCCCCTAACGGGTTTTGTTAAATAATAGTAACTTCATTCTTGGGAAGAATGCCTATTTTGTCCTTATTTGTCTTAAATGACAGTATGTAGGGATCCGCAAAAAATAGCCATCCTTAACATATTTGTCCCATATCCTTTTTCATGGTCTGAAAGTATTCAAGTCTATGGTTTATTTTTCTTCCCTACGTTTGGGTCAGACCTTCGTAGGAGTGATATTCATTCAGTTCTTCGATATTCTTGTTCGGAAATATCCTTTCCATATTCAAGTACCTCTTTCCATACAACAAACTCTATGCTTTAGAAAATTTGAATCTCCATAAACTTTCACTGGCTTTTAGCACTAGGAAAGTAAATTTCTGAGAGTTCTTTTGCCTGACTATGCAGCACGTGCCCATAGGTGGCCTTGCATAAACAGTCCACATAACAGACTTGTCAGTCAAAAGATGCTATTTTATTTGACTATGCAGCCAATGCCCATAGGTGGCCCTGCATATTTCAACCCCCTAACGGGTTTTGTTAAATAATAGTAACTTCATTCTTGGAAACTACTTTTTCTAATGCCTTTTATCTCTTTTTCATATCATTCCTCAGATTCAAATATTCTTAAGCCATAGTTTACATTTTTTCCCTCATACTTGAGTATGGTAATATGTTTTCAGATAAATTGTCAAGGAATTGAATCCATTTTTTTAATCCATTTTCGGTCAAAGCTATTTCGACCTTAAACATTAGCCCCTTTATGTCCGGCATGCATGACTTTAAACTGCCCACAAAAGACAAAGGAACCCCGAATAAAAGTCAAGTTCCAGCACACTTGCGCGCTGCCTTCTGTGCCCTAAAGACTTGCGCGCCCCCTTTTCCTTTGGATGGATTCAATTTCCTCAGAGTCAAATCCTCATTTCTTTCCGGATCCAACTCTGAGGGGGGACTTTTGTTGACGCTCCTTTCGTCACAGAATCTAAAGATCGGAAAAGGGGAATATCTGAGCATAAAGTGATTCATCCTTTGAAGAAACATCAAAAATCGACAAAGGGATGAACAAGGAGAACATTGCCCATAGGTCGCGCAAGTTCCCTCATGGTCGCGCAAGTACACTTGCGCGCCGCCTAGTGGTCGTGCAAGTACTTGCGCGACGCCTTATGGTCGTGCAAGTGACTTGCGCGACCTAAGTGATAACCGCCCGGTAACCACCCAGTAACCGCCCGGGGTCTTCTTTTGCCTATAAATAGACCCTGTGGGCCCCCCATTCGAGAGGATCTTTTTCCAGAAACTCGGATTGAAGCTCCCGACGCCCAAGTCTCTTCTCAAAGCTTCCAGAACACTTCTAAGGTAATTACTTACCTAGAATGGAAGATCTAAAGGGAAGAAGGAAGGCCTAAGTGTTGAAACTTATCAAACACTTGCGCGCCGACTTAATTCCTTCAATATATCTTGCGTGTCCCTTCTCTGGAAGAACCTCAAGAGGATTAAAAAGGGTTTTCTAAAGAGTCGCTCAAGTAATTCAACTCTGGTTGAAAATCGCGCAAGTATCCCTCATGTCGCGCAAGTATACTTGCGCGACCAATACATGCGCGCCGTCGCAGGACTTGCGCGACTTTTAATACTTGCACGCCCCTATCTTTTTTGGGTGCCCATCTTGCCCATTTTACCCTCTTAAGCCATTTCACCCTTCCTATTCAAGATCCAGTCTTCAAGATACTCTTCAAAGCCAATTATGGCATGATTTCTTGATTTGACATCCTTATCTGAAAGGAATTCTGTGAAATATCTCTCAAAACCTAGTGATTTAAACATCTTTATGTCACTAAAGATTGAGAGTTCATTTATTCAACCTCATCCTTTAAAGATGAGAGAATCCTTAACCTGAGTCTTCTTTTTAGGAGTAAGTCCCAGTCATAATCTTGGGCATCCTCCTCAGGAGTAAGCCCCAATCAAGTCCTCTAATTTTTGGGCATCTTCCTCAGGAGTAAGCCCCAATCAAGTCCTCTAAATCTTGAGAATCTTTCTTAAGAATAAGCTTCAACCTCAAATATGGGCATCCTCCTCAGGAGTAAGCCCCAAACCTTTATCCCTAACCTGGGTCTCCTTTTCAGGAATAAGACTCAGTCATAACCTTGGGCTTCCTTTTCAGGAGTAAGCCCCAAGTCCCCTAACCTGGGTCTCCTTTTCAGGAATAAGACTCTGTCATAACCTTGGGCTTCCTTTTCAGGAGTAAGCCCCAAATCCCCTAACCTAGGTCTCCTTTTTCAGGAATAAGACTCAGTCATAACCTTGGGCTTCCTTTTCAGGAGTAATCCCCAAGTCCCTTAAACTTCTCTTAACCAGTCCTAATTTACCTTTGATTTGGGTTTCCTTTTCAGGATTAAAACCTAATCATAAGTCCCTTCCTAACTTGGGCATCCTCCTTAGGAGTAAGCCCCAAGATTAGAGTATTCAAATCTCCAAGAAGCACATAAAACTTCATGGACCCTCTTCATGGATTTTCTCCCTAAAAGGTAAATCCTAAACCTTCATCTATCTGGGCAGTCATCCATACATAAGCCCCAAATAAATTCTTATGATTGCATCCTTCATGGCACAATTGTCTAATTTTTACCAATACCTCTTGTTTCTCACACCGAGCATGACTCACGTGAGCTTAGAGTGTAAAAGTAATTATGACATTCATCTTTGAGCCATCAATCATAAACATCATCCATTTCTCGAACTACGTGGGTTCTGATTCCTTTTCCAAAACAAAGGATACGTAGGTAGCCCATTTATGGGTTCGATCCCAACTTTGAAATAATCTCCGTCCTTCTGAATGACGATAAACTTCAAGTGCCCCACTGAGTGGCTTTAAAACCAGCCTGGTCATCAAAATGACCAAGAGACTTTTATATAAATATTTTGAAGGATACCATTGATCAAGAATCTCTAAAACAAATATAGATGATTCTATATTGATGAAGAACCTCGAATACATATAAAAGATTCTCTAAATTTCTTGAATATTTAATCATTGATTGTTAAAACTAAAAGAAAGCTCATTTTGTACTTGGTAATGTAATAAGGATTCACGAACTTAACTTAAATCTATAAAGAGAGTCCCGGAGTAGACAATAATTCCCCTCAAAAAGGTGTGATGAGTCCGACCTCCCATCCTCTCGACCAATGAAAATTCCTAAGCCTCATTAGTCCACAAGCTAATGAGCGCCTGCCTTTGGAAAGTAGGTCCAAACGGATGTGGAATCATTGGATGTTTCCGGTTCTACGAACAAACCCCTTAGAAACCGATCGGAATGTTTGAATCTCCCGTCCAGGAGGTCATCCCCGGATTCCATGCGAAACAAAAATCGCACGGAATCCGGGGATGACCTCCTGGACGGGAGATTCAAACGTTCTGATCGGTTTCTAACGGGTTTGTTCGTAAAACCGGAAACATCCAATGATTCCACATCCGTTTGGACCTACTTTCCAAAGGCAGGCGCTCATTAGCTTGTGTACTAATGAGGCTTAGGAATTTTCATTGGTCGAGAGGATGGGAGGTCGGACTCATCACACCTTTTTGAGGGGAATTATTGTCTACTCTGGGACTCTCTTTATAGATTTAAGTTAAGTTCGTGAATCCTTATTACATTACCAAGTACAAAATGAGCTTTCCTTTAGTTTTAACAATCAATGATTAAATATGCAAGAAATTTAGAGAATCTTTTATATGTATTCGAGGTTCTTCATCAATATAGAATCATCTATATTTGTTTTAGAGATTCTTGATCAATGGTATCCTTCAAAATATTTATATAAAAGTCTCTTGGTCATTTTGATGACCAGGCTGGTTTTAAAGCCACTCAGTGGGGCACTTGAAGTTTATCGTCATTCAGAAGGACAGAGATTATTTCAAAGTTGGGATCGAACCCATAAATGGGCTACCTACGTATGCTTTGTTTTGGAAAAGGAATCAGAACCCACGTAGTTCGAGAAATGGATGATGTTTATGATTGATGGCTCAAAGATGAATGTCATAATTAATTTTACACTCTAAGCTCACATGAGTCATGATCGGTGTGAGAAACAAGAGGTATTGGTAAAAATTAGACAATTGTGCCATGAAGGATGCAATCATAAGAATTTATTTGGGGCTTATGTATGGATGACTGCCCAGATAGATGAAGGTTTAGGATTTACCTTTTAGGGAGAAAATCCATGAACAGGGTCCATGAAGTTATATGTGCTTCATGGAGATATGAATACTCTAATCTTGGGGCTTACTCCTAAGGAGGATGCCCAAGTTAGGAGGGGACTTATGATTAGGTTTTAATCCTGAAAAGGATACCCAAATCAAAGGTAAATTAGGACTGGTTAAGAGAAATTTAAGGGACTTGGGGCTTACTCCTGAAAAGGAAGCCCAAGGTTATGACTGAGTCTTATTCCTGAAAAAGGAGACCCAGGTTAGGGGATTTGGGGCTTACTCCTGAAAAGGAAGCCCAAGGTTATGACTGAGTCTTATTCCTGAAAAGGAGACCCAGGTTAGGGGACTTGGGGCTTACTCCTGAAAAGGAAGCCCAATGTTATGACTGAGTCTTATTCCTGAAAAGGAGACCCAGGTTAGGGATTAAGGTTTGGGGATTACTCCTGAGGAGGATGCCCATATTTGAGGTTGAAGCTTATTCTTAAGAAAGATGATCAAGATTTAGAGGACTTTATTGGGGCTTACTCCTGAGGAAGATGCCCAAAAATTAGAGGACTTGATTGGGGCTTACTCCTGAGGAGGATGCCCAAGATTATGACTGGGACTTACTCCTAAAAAGAAGAATCAGGTTAAGGATTCTCTCATCTTTAAAGGATGAGGTTGAATAAATGAACTCTCAATCTTTGGTGACATAAAGATGTTTAAATCACTAGGTTTTGAGAGATATTTCACAGAATTCGGTGCGCAAGTATTGGTCGCGCAAGTATACTTGCGCGACATGAGGGATACTTGTGCGATTTTCAACCAGAGTTGAATTACTTGAGCGACTCTTTAGAAAACCCTTTTTAATCCTCTTGAGGTTATTCCAGAGAGGGGACGCGCAAGTTATATTGAAGGAATTAAGTCGGCGCGCAAGTGTTTGATAAGTTTCAACACTTAGGCCTTCCTTCTTCCCTTTAGATCTTCCATTCTAGGTAAGTAATTACCTTAGAAGTGTTCTGGAAGCTTTGAGAAGAGACTTGGGCGTCGAGATCTTCAATCCGAGTTTCTGGAAAAAGATCCTCTCGAATGGGGGGCCCACAGGGTCTATTTATAGGCAAAAGAAGACCCCGGGCGGTTACTGGGCGGTTACCGGGCAGTTATCACTTAGGTCGCGCAAGTCACTTGCACGACCATAAGGCGTCGCGCAAGTACTTGCACGACCACTAGGCGGCGCGCAAGTGTACTTGCGCGACCATGAGGGAACTTGCGCGACCTATGGGCAATGTTCTCCTTGTTCATCCCTTTGTCGATTTTTGATGTTTCTTCAAAGGATGAATCACTTTATGCTCAGATATTCCCCTTTTCCGATCTTTAGATTCTGTGACGAAAGGAGCGTCAACAGTATCCAATGGTGTTCATGGAGGCATGCTTAAGGTCATGTGATAAGCCGACTCAGGGAACTATTTCAGTGGGTCCCTGGTCAGGATGTTACAAATTGGTATATGATATTATTTTTCCATTTTATTTCTATTTTGGTAGTTTTTAATGGAGTCTAGTAATGTTCCAGTTCTTGGTAAATAGTTGTGTTTAGGAGCATCCAACTCACACATGAGAAAAATTCCATGTCTCAATGGAAGGAATTGTTGTTCATGATGTTTTTATATTATATATTTTTATAATTTATCTTTTAGTAATTAGTTTGATATCCATTAGTCATTTATTTTTTAGATATACAGTATTTTACCCTTGGTCCCATAGGGAAAATAATTAATTTCATATACATCATTTTTGGTACATATAGATTCCAATTATATGGATTATAGGTAGAATTCTCAAATTTAATGATGCATGTTGGATGTGCCTTGGGTGATTTAGTAGCGTTCTTACCTGTATACTATTTTAGGGAGCTCTGAATATAAACCATGATTTTGTGAGTTTTTTAGGTCTATATTCCTTTATTATTTTTTATAACATTTTTTATTATAATATTTAATTATTATTGATTATTATAGTGTCATCATAAACATAATGTTTTTCCCCATAGATATTAATGATAGAACCTTAACTAAATAAACACTACATGTTTTAGCCATGGTTTTTTAGGTTCATATTATTAAAGACTTATGGTTATGATTAAATGTGATCCAATAAAAATGGATAAGTTTTATGGGCCCATATAAATTGAATAAGGTAACCCATATAATGAATCCATTAAATATGAAATTAATATATTATAATATAAAATCAAATAACCTAGTTGTAGGCACATGATATATAGTTTTGACATAGAAATTAAAGTACCATTATAAGTTGGTAAAAGTGGTGCATCTAACTGAACTGTGAAATCTAAAAAATTAAAATACTTAAAATAAAAAGATTCCATTAAAATGGATTTTATCTATATTATTTTGCATGATGACTCATATGCCTAATTTTTTAAATGATAAACTAGAGTATGCTAGTTTAGATAGGTAATTTTTATGATATAAACACTTTGAAGGTGCAATTATTCACTGATACAACAACTTTTTTTCATTTCAACTTATATGGAATGTAAATTATAATTTATAGACTACTGAATCCATACATTGGTATTCTCTCCAATATAATTGAACCAATATTAACATTATGGGACACGTTTAGTTTGTATTTACATTTTTTTACCTAGATACCTAACCCCATGGAGGAATACTCATGTTGCTTATTGAAGACTATTTAATGTATTACAATGTACTAATATATATAGAGTATAAATGTGTGGTGGAATATTTATGAGATAACCCCAAATTAATCAACACAAGAATGATATATACTTATTCAATATAATTATTTGAGACATTATTTAGATAAAATTTCATTAAAAAACTATAAGTTGTTTTCCTCTAATGATCATGATTGAAATTTTATTTAACTAAGCCCGATTATAGAAATCCTTATCGATAAATTAAAATGGATAAAGTTGAAATTAGGTGATAAATATTCTAAATTTTGAAATGAGGAAATAGGAATAAGCATTTCATAAAGGGAATATTGATATAATATCCATTTATAAATTGTGTAATGAGCTAAATTTAGCAACAATAACTTTTTCATTATAATTGGCACTTAATATTTTTAAAATGTAAAATTAATGTTATAAAAAATAAAATGTGTTTTGAATTTTTGCATTATAAACAAATTCCAATTTATATTTTGTTGATTTTAACCTCTTATAGGGGTAGTTTAAATATTTTTCATGGGGCATCAAATACCCGAATTCATAGGGCTGAAGGTCCTATAAAGAGTAAAATGCGATGCATCATTTTTTTGAGTGAATTCCAAGGTAGAACACATTTTTACACATGGTACCCTTTGAATTATTTAGAAGGTATAGTGAAACATTTTATATGGGTGGGAATAGTTATGTACTTGAGATATTAAACTATAACCTCTGTTCAATTCATGTTTACTGTAACCTGTAAATATAGATAAGTTTGAGTTATCTTGTTTTAGTTAGATGATGGTGGGGGAAGGACCAGGTGCTGCAATACTATTGATTGTTTTAGTTTTTGAATATATGTTTGTTCCTAATGAAACTCTTGATAAAATCTCTTGGGATTATCACAAGTACATCTAGAGAAAAAGTTATTTGGTTCACTTTAATGTGTCTTAATTTCCCATCGAATTCATTTTAACTAGTTGCTAAATATGGTTTTCCACAAACATAAGACGTGTCAAGTAGTGGATGTAGTGTATTCTTGTGGGATGATATTCCTACAATGGTGAATGACTACAATTAAAACCTTATAGTTGGGGGTCTCATGTCAAACATATATAGTGATTACTTACATGTTGATTGAGAACATCTATAATATATCATTTATGAAGTGTGTTCATTTCTTTTGAAATTTTTTAAAATTTTAGATCAGGATATCTAGTCCCAGAAAAAATTATCAGATAAATCATTATTATAGTTTTTTAATGTAGTCTGGCTACCAGATTTAGGATTGGGGTGTGTGCGTGACCGAAGGAATGTATTTATTTTTCATTATGTTACTTATTGTAGGGATTCATGTAAATGAAATGGATTTCTAAATAATAAACTAATAAAGAAACCATTAATTTGGCCATACATCACCAAATAGGCTTAAACAATCCTGAAATGACTTGGTATATGGGTAATATTGTTTAGTTACTGAATAATTATCTATTTGTTCAGCTAAACGTGTCAAATGAATTTGGCCAGTGATCGTTCAATTTTTAAAATTTTTTTTAATAAGTCTTTATATAATCCTTGTTGACAAATTCTTCTTAGATTAGATAGGGTGTGTCTTAGGCCATACTGGTAATCTTTGATTTCATGTTAGTTCACTCATGGATTAGTGATGAACATACCCCTACCTTGACATCTTCCAAGGAAAACTAAGAGGGAATTGATAAGACTCCATGATAAGGAATGAATTAAAGGAATTTTTGGATTGAAGAAATAGAATATTTTTAATGTTCTTTTCAGGTAGCATGGATATTCATAGAGGCACAGACCTTTTTGAGTGATACTTGTATTCCCATGTAAGAAGATACTAGATTGAATCGTGGTCACTAACATTATCTTTTAAGAGAAGGTCAAGAAATATACCATTGTTTTCATCAGTATGTGTTCTTGATGAATGATATTTTCTATGAGGACAAGCATCTCACTTGTAAATACCTTAATACAGACTACTTTGTATGATCTCCTTATGATTTAGTGTTTGAATATTTGGTTACCTCGGAGAGGTATTTAGGATAAATTTTTTTAATTAGATCATTCAAATCCATGGGTCCATGATTTTGTATGAAACAATGTTCTTGCAATATGATGGAAACATAAATTAATTTTTGGGTTGGAGACGTTACCATTTTCCTGTTATAAAATTTTGTGTGAATCATCAATGAAATTTTTATTTTGTTGGTAAAAAGGATTGAAAATAATGTTTTATATGTATTAGATAATAAATAAGACTTTTTCTAGAAATAGTTGATATGAATTGGATTTAATTTTCTTTCTCTCCGATGTATAAATTCAATTTATGTGGGGCCACATCAGGCTCATCTTCAGGATGAGAGGAGTGAAACAAAATGGTATTATTAGAATTATCATTGAAAATATGATGTGAGTGGGATAATTTTGGTATATAGTTAATTAGATATTCGAAAAGTATAAATAACTCTATGTGTATCATTAGAACACTAAGGGCATCCTCAAATAGTAAATTCAAATGCTCAAGCTTTTATGAATCATAATTTTCCAATCAAAATGGAGGATATGGTCATGATCACAATAAGATGAAATGTGAATGATTAGAGTATGTTAACTTGTATTCGATTATATGAGAATGGTTAATATATATCTTTATATTTCAATATGTGGATATGTGTGTTTGGATAGATTTTTAACAGCTAATAAAAATTATGATTGAAGTGAATATTGAAGGCGCATTGGGTGTTTTAAATGCTATGTGGATGTTTCAATTGAACTTTCTGGAACCTAGTATGGGAAATGTATTTTCATTATTTCCCAAATGCTTCTCAAGGATGATAAGGTCTATGATGGGGAGGTTTTAGTGTCGCATGTATATTAAATGATGAAAATTTTAAGAGAATTTGAATTTTACCATTTGATGGTCAGGACGAATTCTTAACCTAGAATCATAATATAAATAAAATAATAGAACTTTTAAATGATTTTTTTAATAGATCATAATGATCGAGATTTGTCTCATGTGTTCTAGTGTTTTTTTAGTGTCGTGTCACAAAAAATTAGTTTTTTTAGAAGTATAAAAGGATGCATGGTAAGTACATGGTTAGTGAGAACCGTGTGACACAACTGTGAATCCATAAATATAATATCACATAGTTCATATAAACAATGAGGTCCACTAGTATAAAATGAACCACTTGTCCCATTTGAGATTATGGTGTCCCGTGGTGAGGTTTTGTTGTGCGAGAGGAAGTGTAAAACAATGTGATACATATTCAGAAAAGTGAAGATGTGATCCTAAGGGGGTATTAATTATATTAAAAAATGTGTTCCTAGACCACTCATTTAGTACCACATAGGTAGTGGCACCACACAGTTTGTACCTGATTATCTAAATAGGTCAGTTAATTAAAAGGTAGATTTTAACCATTTTCACATATCCTACATACGGGGTTTTCCTCCCTCTTTCTCCCAAACACCCCACATGCAGTAGACCCACTCGAGCTCCTCCTTAGGCTCTATATGAATACATAGAGGTATCTTATCCACTTGTGTTTGAATAATGTTTCTTAAGATACATTGGAAGCATATCAGTGATTATATGACTTTTACATCCTATATTATCAGTTTCATTAGATATATTAATTTCTATATTTTTATTAACTCATTCACCATATTAACAGGTATTTTTTATATTTCATTGTATTATCTCTAATTGGATGGAATCAAAACCCGATTATGGATAAGATAAACATCCTTTGAATGAGGTCGGGGGAATCATAAATTTCCATTAATAAATATAATAATTATAAATTCTTCCGTTGAATCTCATGATTGATTCTTCAAGCATCACCCCCTTAATGTGAAATTAATTATGTAATACCCAACACTTTAAATTAATAAGTAGTTATTATTCGAACTACTCACATGAGGTATTTCCAATTCATCTCAAACCTCACCATTAATGTTTTTCTTATATTTCATATCCATGCGACTTGGATTTGGATTCAAATTCACCCTAGGAAATATTTTTTCACCCAATTCAATAAATAAATTGATTAAATCTGACTAAATAAATTGTGAGTGGTATGAAAGATTTTATTAATTCATAAAACTTATTTATTAAAAACCTTGATCTATCCATCTTAAGATAAAAAGTGAAGAATAATATATTTGAATTATTTCAGAATGGATTTAACCTCTACATTGGAAAAATTAATAAATATAAATTTTGACCACTTCATTTTTAAGTAAAGTGATAAATTAAATAATTTTTTTTGTTTGAGTCAAATGAGATGTATCATGTTAAAATGTTCTCACTTTGATGATTTAATAATCCCTTAAGATATTTATAAATTATAAATGATCTAACTAAATAATGTATTGATAAATGGAATGGAACTTCCCATGACATTCATAGTTTCTGATAAATGAAATGAACCTAATGATATTAATCATTTGTAATATTTTTTACATACTAAACAAGTACTATGATATATTATTATATGTTTGTTCATATTTAATATTATTATGCATAATACTCTCGCAAAGAGCCCATATTTCAAACCTGATAAATGGGAATTTAATTTATTATTTAAATGTGATTCTTGGGCATGATTCTCTTATTTAAATGTGACACTCAGGCTTTGTATCCCAAGTCATGGAGTCCCATAAATTTTGATAAATGTATATGGCATCCCTAGTCAAGTTATCCCTTGCATTATAATCTATTATAATTTTGCTCCTAGGCATTGCATCCCATAGATTATGATTCATGACCAAAAAGTCCTTCTACATGGATTCCAATATATGATTACACTTGTGCATGGAATCCCTAATTATAATTCATATGAGATCATTAGCAATGATGTCCATTTTTAAAATAAAAATCTTATTATTTCATTAATATATATGGATTTAGAGGTAGTAATACATAATTCATTTCTAAATCATGTATATCTATGTAGATATTAGTTTTTATGTATATTGTTATATATACATTATGGAATATATTCATATAAATTTATTACTCTTGAAAAAGAAAGTATGGTTGGCCATGCATCCTTAAGGAACCTGAGCTAACTGGTTTTCTGTTATGTTTACAACAGGACATACCTTGATATACCTACACACTGTGGTCTTTTCAATTTTCATATTAGACAACATTAGACACCATTTATTGTGGCCTAATGAGTATATGTAACAACAATAATTTTTATAATATTTTTTTAGATAAATTATATATTTTTGATGCATAGAATTTCACTCCAAATAAAGTTAATATTTTTTTATATGGAGCACTATGTTAAGAATATGTTAATGAGACATCAGTATACCATTTATTATATGAATCATTGTGTTTATATGAAAGAACATTTTATTATTATAATTATTTCAAACAAAATAGTTATAAAACAGTCATTAAACATAGTAATGTGACTAGTAATAAAAACTTTTTAAATATTAATTTTCATGGTTTCATATAAATATAACATATTGATAATAAAATATTTAATTTTTTCAAAAGTCTATATATTTTGGAAAAAATTATTTTCTCAAAATAATTTCATTTTATATTCGTTTATGAATAATAAAATAATTTATTAAAAATAATTTTAAAATTTTTATTTGATGAAATAATCTTCATTGTTTTTTTTTAATTTCAAAATTATATTATGGTGAATTTTTTTGGTATTTTCTAGAAAAGATTAATGTTTTTACGAATAGATAAAAAAAATAAATTTTAGTTTACAATTTCATTTTCATGTTATTTATTTATATTGTTAAATTATATTTGAATTTATTTAAAAAATTTAATTAGATCCATAATACATAAATTAATCCAATTTAGGTCATTTGAACTCTTTTTTCATTGAAATTGGATATAAAAACATCTCTGGCATTTGATTATTTTCACTTTAATAATATTCCATCTAATCCCACCTATATAGATAATATTAAATTAATTAATGCAAATTATGTGATTATAATTTTTAAAAATGGATTCCATTTTTGGAATAAGAAAAAAATTAATCTCCAATGTGGTTAAAAAAATTCCCAATGAAATTAGTGACTGTAAATAAAACAATTTATATAAATTATTATAAAAAAAGAGTTTACATATTATTTAGGCATAAAAACTAGGGGAGAGAAAAACTAGAAACATGTCCCAAATCAATTTTATAGACATATGTTTTCCACATAATACATTTAATTCAATATATAAAATTATTTTAGGTACATTTTGTATGAGATATCACTTAATAGTGTTTACCATTTCATATTTACAATAATTCTACTCTTCTTCCACTATAAAAGGGAACTAACCCCAACCACCATTAGTTCTTCCAATTTTGAATCCCATTACCATAGAAAACACATGCCCAAACCTCCAATAAATTCAATCCCTTAATCATTGAGGCCTCACTTGGGATTGAAAGAGATCCAATGAATACCTTTTCTATGAATGAAAAGAAGTTTCCAAAAGAAGAGGTAACATCTGTTTACATGAACTTTTGTTTTATTTATTTCACCACCCACCTAAATTAATAATGTTACATTATTATATAATAACATTAATATACTCACTATACATATATTTTTTTATTGTAAATTTCAAAAACTCTTAGACACATTAATCAAAATCACACAAATAGTCACTGTTAATATGTATGGCGAACTACCGCCTCGAGAACTGATGTCATTACTTATTCCACTACAACCAGTAATGGTTGAGAATAAAGATGGAATTTAAAATTATCTATGATATATAATATATAAATGACTACTTTATGGTAATTAAATTATTATAAGACACATAACATCACGATTTATATTTTTTGAGAATATGATAACATCATTTTTTGACATTTGGACTACCTCCTCTTAACTGCGACCTGATTTATTCATGATTTACTTAGATGGTGTTATATATTAGTTAAATAGAAATATGTAATATATATTTAAAAATGACACCGTAATGATAATGTATATAAATATATATATAATTTACTTCTCGTCATTCTTTTAATATGCAATGAAATTGGATATACTATTCACATATATGTATGACCTACTGTATCGATGAATGTTGTATTTCATTTCATTTTTTTTAATTTTGTAGATTATAATAAATATGTATAGACTAAATATATATTATATTTATATCAGTTATATAATTTTCAATATAATTAAATAATTATATAAGTAAGAAGACCAAATAAATATGGCAAATCAAAACACATATACGAAACTAAGCAGTTATTTCTCGAAACGTAACATTAAAAAAATTATTAATAAACCATTAATAAGGTTTAAAAAGAAAATAATATAAATATTAAATAATTTTTCATTTTTTTGTAATATATTAAACATAAAATAATATTTATTAAATAATATGCCTGAATGAGTGTGATGAGAGTCAAGACATAATGTTAGGGGTTCATAGTCTCACGTTTATTTTTCTGAGACTTATGGATAATTAACCACTTGTTTATTTTGTGTGGTAATTATACCACCATTGACTGTATTATAGGATAATTATAATTAAATTTATGTTCATTTACATATCCATTTTATGATCTATATTTCATTTGGTTTCATGGTTCAAAAGTTACTAAATTGTTAAGGTAACTTTGTCTCAGTTTTCCTTATTTGAGAGAAATGTTTGGTTATGCACATATATACTTTTAATAGGTTTATATATATCAATTTTAAATGAAATTTCATGAATATAATTTTATTAATTATATATTATGCTTCATGTAATATTAATCTCTCATGAGGATTTTGATTGAATGTTACCAAAGTGGTAAGAGTTTATTTCTGCAATTTCATCGTTTATCATGAATTTTTAGGAATATTCTCCCATGGATAAAATATTATTATCCATCTGTCATGAATTATCCATATGTTTTATCCATTGTTTTTCCATTATATAGTCATGTATTGGTTCCATTTTTCACATACCTGTACTGAAGATAATTAACAATGTGTTTTCATGAAAATGAAATTGTTTTTTATATTCTCTCGTAAATATTTATTATTCAAAAACATTATTTTCCAAAAAAATTATAAATGGAATTTTAAGATCATTTTAATGGGAAAATAGTTTTAATTTTTTTATATTTTAAAATGGTTTTTAAATAGGATTTCAAATAGTCAATTATATTTTTACAAAGTAATGCTTGAATAAATGTTTTTAAAAAAATACATTATGTTTAGAAATAATATTTCAATAAAAAAATTTATTCTCCTCAAGAAATTGTTTTGATGAATTTTCAAAATTATTTATCATCTATGAAGTCATATGTTGATGTGAAATATGTCTCACTAGGATTATAATCTAATGATATCATTCCTATTCATTATCTCAAATGTAATGTGTTTGACAAATATTTTTTTAAATTATTTCCATTCCATGGGATATCCAATGATAAAATGCTTACGAATCCAACTTCTTTTCATGAGTAATTCTTCAATGAATCAATTATGAAACCTATATATTTTGCTCAATTTTTAATATGATGACATGTTTATGATACCGATTATAATTTCATAGGTATTGATATGATGATTGATTGGGATGTTGTGGAACACCTATGTAAGATTTCATTATGATATGGTTGGGAACCATATATTTCTCATATTCATTGGGTATTTATTTATATATAATGATATATACAAGGATGTAATGTGAAGTGAACTCAGTTAAGTAAAAGAATTATTCAACCAATATGGACTAGAGAGTGAACCATAAATACTAAGATAGTTTTAGTAGTGAACTCATCCCACTAGGATAGAATCGGAATTATGACTTAACTACTATCAAAATAATTTTTTTATGATCATGTTACTTCCAAAATTCCTTTTCGTATTCCTATATTATCCATTCCTCGATTACGCTCTTGATTCCCTAATGATTCATGTTTTCATAACTACAGGTATTAATCCCATGACTCATAAATTTTATTTTTGATATATATATTATGAACTTCTAATGTTATGATCAAATTTACATAACAATATTTTAATGATTATTCAAACATATATCCCTTGATTAACCGTAATGATATTTTGAGTTTATTTTTTCTTTTGTTTTCTTTCCCCAGGTTATGAAAATATATATAATGTATGTTATATATAAGAAGGTTTCTATTCATGGAGAACCTAGTGGGAGATAATGTATCCCACATATGAATAAGTGTTTATATTTCCATAATTCCAACGGTAATAAACAAATATCATATTTGGGAATATATTACTATATTATATTAGATGTTCTGAATAAATTATGTAATATCTATGAATGATAATTTAGTGTCTCTATTGATGGTATCATAAAAAAATAGTTATCCTTTGGAACGTGTGATGAGAAATACATATTTATATCTCTAAGCACATGTATCTAATTATAAGTAAAATTAGGAGGATAAAGATTGGAAAATGTCTTGAAATTTGGTAAAATGATAGAGTGAGTGGATTCCTATGAATATAGTATTTTCCTGATAATACATGTGTATGTGAATTTGGAATATATGTTTATTGGGTTAATAACATTGAAAACACTATATTGTGAACTACACGATTAGGAAATAGTTCATGACAATGGGACATGCTACACACCTAGTTTGACACTCCCATGTGATGTTCTTTTGATATTCAAAAACACTTGATAAACCCTCATGAAGTATTTAAATAGATGTGGGATGTGAAATACCAATTATAAAATTATGGTTTCAAAATTTAATGAATTATTCATAATTTAGAAAAGTTAAAACATTAAAACATTATTATGTGGTTTCCCAAAATTAATATTGTTCACTACACTATTTTTCTTGGTTTTACTCACTGGATGGATCATGAAGGGACTGAATCAATGCGGTTTGTGATAGAAAATGAATTTAATATTCTCCGTACAATAAGATTTTTTTGGATAAGTAATGAAAACCATTTTACCTTTGATCACATAGATTTCTCATGATATGGATCATTTTATACATCCAAAATATCAAAGTAGGGATAAATGTTTTTCAGAGTCCATTATGAGGCATTGTCCATGTATTTTAAGTGGGTCTATTGAAGCATTTGTTTTTAAAAAATGGATAAATACCACTATTATTATAGTTTTCATTATCCAATTTTTATATCAAGAAAAAATCATTCTAATGATATACTATTTATAATTCAAAGTGGAACAATGGTGGATTGTAATCAATAATAATAAGCAACAAGATGAAATTAAATCCATATATTTGGATGAATTTAAGAACTTATTTTTCAATATTTAAACTACATGTACTCTTTGAATGAATATGGAGAAATAGATTTTTGGGTTACTATAAAGGGATGATTACAATTTTGGTACATTCGAGACTAATTTTACAAGACATGAGAGGAACACATTGAGTATTATCATCCAACCAAAATGTAATTTTGATCGATTCTTCCGTTCTATAATGAAAATTATAAGAAGGGAGTTATCCATAAGATACGTTACTATATATGAATTGATTATACATTATGAAATCAAGGATGAAATAGATGATGGAGTTAAGTATAAATATTATGTTTTTAACAAGAAAAGAAATATAGAGTTCAATAGAAAATATAAAAAACCTGTAAAGAAGAAAATGCTATTTATTTTATGCTCTATATGTGAGATGAAACATGGAGGAAATTTTCATAGGTTTCTAATAAATGCATTATGTGTAGATGCTACGGTCTTTGGGATTTGATTTATGATTTTATTGGAATAAGTAAGAAAATAATTCGAATGGAGAGGAATATCTATAGAATTAACCTCCCCCACTTTACTCCTCCAACTGTAAGGATAATGAGAATTATGCGAACCATTTTCCAAACTAGAAATTTAATTAAGTTGGTTGACGTTTTAAACCTCATTCGCTGAAGGACAATCAGAAATATCATGTGATCACTATTTCTAATTATTGGTGTGATAAATAAATTTTTAATGTCATACTTACCATCCACTCTAAAAACTCCAAATTTCATATTTTATTGTGGATCTAACCACTCTTTCATTACTGAATAATTTTATAAGGGTATTATGATTCCCCTAAAACAAATATATTCATAATTTTCATTAAAACCCCCTAATGGGAATGTGGTAACATTACAAATCAACAATTCGAACCTAGTTGGAATTTGTAGGAATGAGCATCTAGAAAATATTTTCATTCATCCCCTATTTGAATTTGATATCATATTAGAGAAGATTTTTTTCTCTTTAAATTCCCCATAAATTTTCAAGTAAGGGATGTAAAATTTTATATTTCATACCTACCCATGATTATATATTAATTTGATGATATGTATGATCTTCATAGGGATATTACATCCATTTTATGGGTATTAATTCTGTAACACCCCAGGTAAATAAAGTATATGAAATTTTTATATTTATCTATTTTTGTGGAAAAAATGTCAATATTAATTTAAATGGAACGCTATGCTCGATGGATTACCCAATATGCAACAATGAGTTCCATTGTAATCTTACGTTGCACTGTAATAATAAAATAATATTATTTTAAATGGTAGTTATCGCCTAGCCGTTGTATTACCAGGAATGAATAGAAATAACTAAAATATGATAATATATGTTTGTTAAATTTTTTCACTTCTATCAAATAAATTTTAGAGGCTTAAAATACAAATGAATCCAATCGTCAGCATTGAATACACTAGTATTTTTAAAAGATTGTTTTACTACCTTTTGATGGAAACCCATTTTTAAAATCAAAATTTTGACAATTTTATAAGCTCTATATTCAAAAATAAACATATTATTTATGACTGGGACATTGAAATTTACCTTGGGATAATTTTTGGTATTTTTCTGACAATGTTCATTTTTCAATGAATAGTGAAAAAACTGCATTTTACATCAAAACTGATTTTTCATATAATTTTTTTATATGGTTATATTATCTTTTTAATTTGTTTTAAAGTGTAATTAGAATATATTTTTACCATGTAATTCAATTATGGTCTTTGGGATTAATTTCACTTTGTAATTAGTCATAAACAAGTGCCAAACTTTTCATAAATATTGTTTCTAAAAACCCGCTATTTGTTTTGAAAACAGTAAGTTTTTTAAAATTAATTATTGCAATTTATGTGTTTGAAATTTGGTAAAATGTATTAGATATTTGGAATTATAAGGTAAAAAATATGTAATTAAGACTCTTTTGTTTTTGGACAATATGAATAGTAACGACAGTAATTATCTTTAATTATCTTGATTAATGAGTAATCAGGTAGTTAAAGATAATAATATAATATCATAATAATCAAAAATCACCACAACATGTGTCCTAAGGCTACTGGTTGTCTCATGGCCGACCATGGGATTCCTTGTGCCAATCTTGGGGGGCCCATGGAATCACCTTTGTGAGAAAGTGACTATTTATCTTTTTATTTTTAAAGAATGTTAAATGTGACAAAGAATGTATCACCTAAGTAAAATATTTTTAATTTTGTCTAAATAAATTAAATTTTGGACTATAAATATTCATTATAAAGATATAAAGATTTCATACATCGTGATATTTGTTTTATAATTTATAGACATTAAATTTATTAAATTATTTCTGACATCATGATAATGCAGTGATTATCTCATTAATAATGGATTTAAGTAAAATGGAAAGATAATGTAAATTATAAGACCTACACATGTCCAAAATCTATTGGATGGGTGGATTTCTAAACCTTATCACCTTATCCTCGAAGCAAATCAATTTTGGACAATTAAAATCCAAAACTCATTTGAAAATAATGTTACCTTTCCAAGAGTGCCCCTCCTCTCCTCTTATAAAAGGCCCCCACCTCTACCACCTTACCCACACTTCCAAAGCCATTGTCTCGGACAAACCCCGCCCATTTTGACTCTCCAAATCACTCTCTAACTCCTTGAAGCCTCAATTTGGTTAGAAGTCTTCCCAAGGAAGCCTTTGAGCTAAAACCAAAGGGAGTTACCCGATTTTAAGGTAATGTCTTCACTTGTGTCCTTTTGTTTTATTTTGCTTCTCCAACCACCTAAAATATTTTTATTCATTTATTTTGTAACAAATACAGTATCTTAAATATACTAGGATGTTTTTATATAATGTATTATAGCTACACTTACACACACCTACATGTAATGGTAAAAGAACATACTGTTTCTGTGGATGGCGAATTTCTGCCACACGAAACGAGGATTGTTCAACATTATTCTAACTCCTTCAAAGGTGGACATTAAGATGACACTATATTTATATATGATATATAATAATTTTATGTTTTACTTAAGCTTATGTATTTTTCATTTATGGCATACCTTTATGGTTTCTATTATGGGTAAACGCGATATCTTTATTTAAGGAGGTGCGGACTACCGCCCCCTCAAAGTGATTTGATTCGTTAATACCATATGTGGTACGTATAAAGGATATATTTAATTATATTATATATGATATCATAATGGATTTAAAATAATATTACGTATCATTATGTTTTAATTCCATTAAATATTAAATAGAAATGGAAGTAGTGTTCATGCGTACATACGGCTTACCGTCACCATGAATGGTACATTTCATTTCTTATCTCAAAATGTTATGTAATATTATAAGTACATATATATAATGGATATATATGTAATATATTACATCTAAATTATGGATATCATTCTGGAATTATATCATATATATCTCTCTCATTTTGTATTAATTTCATTAATATGACAAAAAATGAAAGTAGTGTTCAAGCGTACGTACGGCCTACCGTCTCCATGAACGGTGCTTTTTGTTTTTTATCTCCAAATGATATGGAATAGTATAAAATGAATATTTACTGGATATATATGATATTTTAATAATTAATACTATTCGGGAAATTATTTACTTATAACTACATGGGTAATCTTTTTTCAATCAAGTTCATTTTTGACTCATGTACCAAACATCGGCAAAAATTTCTGATATGAACTAACATTATTAAACAATTATTATAACATTATAATATGTGATATGAACTGAATAATAATCTCTATAGGAGTTACTTAGGAAATTATTAATTGACCAAAGTTTATTATTCGGGAATATAAAGAAACGAACAAGACAAGTTGGACTTGAGGTAAGGGATCCTACTCCACTCTTTCTTTTTAAGTACACTCTTTTATGTCATACCTTTTAAAGATCATATTTCTTGTTATTGGGATGTTATTTTATATTAATAATACTATAATATTTATGTTCATGTGATGAGAGACCCTATTCTCTCTCATCAATCCATTTTCGATGTTTTGAGTGGCACCGTTATGCTGCCGAATTTTCGTAAGAGATCTAACCTCTCTCTTTCTTTTTAAGTACTCTCATTTATGTCACTTATTTTAAGCTCCTATTTGTTATGATTGGGGATGTTATTTTATATTCCTCTTTCTATAAACCTTATGTTAATATGATGTGATACCCTATTTGATCTCATCAATCCATTTTTTTTATGTTTTATGTGGCGCCGTTAGGCTGCCGAGTTTTTGTAAGGGATTTTTCATCTCACTTTTATTCCGGTGAGATTTATGCTACATTTTCCAAAATTTCCTTTGAGTGGTGTATGTACAGCCCATTATTTTACTCATTTTTTAATATACATTATTTTATGATTGTTTACATCAATGTCGTATTTTCCTTCTTTCACGAGGTGTATGTTTCGAAAGATACCCATGTCGGTAAGGGAACCTTTCACCCTCCTATTTTTAAAAGACATCTTTTGTTGGGTCTATTAATTTAAATATTGTTATGTTGGGATATGTTCTCATATATCCTTATTGATATAAATTTTATGTCCAAGTGATGAGATACCCTTTTTTTATCTCTCATCAACTCATTTTGATGTGACGTCGTTATGCTGTCAAGGGAACTTCTTAACCCAATTTCGATTTCTTTGGGTTCAACATGTAGTTATTGAATATTTCATCCTTTGAATATGTGTGAATGACCTTTGATTATTTTACACATAATATCCACTTATATTTGGTGTATTCGTTTGTCACACATAATTATGTAATTGATTTATCCTTAAACTAAGGATATTGTCTTTGTAAGGGACTTCGTATCAATCTCCATTCATTGAGGCATATTTTGTTTTATACAGAACCTTCTTTCATATGGTGTATAAACCCCTTTCACTTTTACGTTTTTCCAAAAAGGAATTTTTTTTATATGAAGCATTTTACTAAACGACAAAAAGGAATGTTTTTGTCGTACGTATGCGGCAAAAACGACTTCTCCACCTCCGTGACCATTATTTGAGTTTCAGATTCTTCTACAAGCCATAACTTCTTTTTAAAAGAAAAAATAAATACAATGTTTTACTTTTCTTTAATTTTGGTATTGAAAATGGTTTTAATAATGTTTTTATATCAATGTGTTTTATTGATATCTTGTTATTGAAAGGTGGAAATGTTATGTTTCCTTTATGCATGTTTTATGTGATAAGATTATGTTATGGTTCATGGGCATTGTTATGAAGACGGGTGGTTCCGTGATAAAATAAGGGCGGGTGAGCCCGATATAGCTCTCTAATGCATTGGGTAACGCAAAGGAGTGAAACGTTAAGGTTTCTTAGAAGAGATTTAGGGAATATACTATGGTGGGTATTCCAAACGTAACGAAGAGGGTTACTCCCTACGTAAGAATGTTATGAATGCCTCAAGTTACCTTTTATGTCTTATGATTTATATGATTTATTCATGCTTTGATGAGGTATGTTAAAGTGCCTATGTTTTATGGGTAATGTATGATTTCATTCTTATGTATATATGAACTCATGTTTCCTTTCCATATTTTTATAACCCTTACTGAGATTTTTATGCTCATCACAAGTTTTTAAAATGTTTTTCACAGGTCAAGGGAAAGGAACATGATGTGATGATAGTGTTAAGGATGTGTCAAGAAAGAATCAATGTTTTATTTTAAATATGTTTCCGTTGATGGGAAAAATGAATACTGCCTTTTATGTAACCACTTTGTTTAAATGTGTAATGTAATTCAAGTTTCATTATCTAATTCTCTAAAACTCTAAACCTGAAAAGATCCTCAATGTGTAATCTTGTAATAACTCGTGATTTAATAAGGTTTAAGGATGGGGCCTTATAGTTGGTATCAAAGGTCAGTTTAGATAACTTTAGAGGATAGGGTATTCTTTAAACATAAGTGACATTACCACAATGGTTAGGAATTTAGAAAGAGTCATAGTTTTAGATAAAGTGAATGAGTAAGTATATCTTAGAGTTTATCTTCCTCATTCGTACATTGTGGTTTTGTTGATATACTCACACTGACCTATTTGGTTTTAGTAAATGGATGGATCTAGTAGGCACCAAAGTAACAGTGGACATGAAGGAAACTGTGACAGTTTTTTGAGCAAGCAACTGAATGATATGGGAGATGCAATGAGAACTCTTGTTATTATCCTCAACCAACTATCTGGAGTCATGATTAACCACCTAAACCATGGTGATTTCTCTAAGGCATCATATATGTGAGAAAAAAATCCCTATGGAAGTATAGGAAATAATCATAAAGGTAAGTGTGTTCAAAAACCTATGTGTCAAATATGTGGAGAGAAACACCTAGGAAAATGTTTCAATGGGACAGAAATATGCTATAGATGTGGAAATTAATGTCATAAAACAAGAACCTTCCATGGAAAAAGGAAGCATCTAGTTTACTCAAGGAAAGGAAAAGATGTTCTTTCTGAGGGATCAATTGAATGTTTTAAATGTGTTGTGCATGGTCATTATGAAAACACATGTCCTATGAAGAAGTTTTGTGAATGGGATCACCATGATCGTACAAATGTTCATTTACCAATACCTAATGCCATTCCGATTGAGGATAAAGAAACTTACAATGACAAATCAAAGGTATGGATTATTTTATAACTATTGTTTTCCTATTTTGGAATCTTAGGATATGATTCATGATTTTGTTTGTAATAAAGAAGTATTTCAGAATAAGTTGGAAATGAATGGTTAATGGATCCTGAATAATGTTGAATGAGTAATAAGTCAACATATAAGGGCTTCAAGAGTTATGGTGAAATTCTTAAGAATATTAAATCTCTTTTGATGATGGTGTTACATTAGAAAACTTTTTATAGTATGTGTAACAATGATTTTTAATATATGAAAATTTTATTCAAGGAATTGTTCTCTGTTCTTTTGTGGAGATAGTTATAAAGAACCATTTGGGTTTATATGATCCTTAATTTTGAGGTAATTATGGGTTACTATATGTTTTGATGGAAGTGAAAGGAATGAGATAAACTAGAGGTTAAAATATGTTATGTTTAATTTTGAAGATTTTATATCGTTTCAGGAAATGTTTTGAGAATTAAATATTTTTGGAAAAAGGACAACACGCAGACCGTGTGAAAACCCGTCACGTTGGACAAAGCTGCGAGAATCGAACCCACAACCAAAGTGTGAATGGTATTTATCGCCTACCACTGGACTACATGAAGTCCCTGGTTAGTTTGACTAATTATTTTTTAGTTAGATGATTTTATTAATTAAGAGTAAGTTGATTTCGGGTTATCTATGGAAATTTATTAAACTATCATGGAGGATATGTGATTAGGTTAAGTACTTTTCAATACGAGACATTAAGAGCAATTGATGTTGTTTGGAGATAAATTATACGATTTAACGTGGAAGACTATGTGACTAAATCCTTCAAATATTCAGGTTTCAATCTTAGTTTGGTTTACATTGAAGAATTTTATGGACAAATTGTTTATCGAATGGTCCTCATTGAACTTTGGGTTTTGTTGGACAAATTTTTAAGATTAAGCATAGATTTTCTTTTTTTATAAATGGGTTATCCTTTTCTTGATTATTTGATCTTTTCCTAACCTTTTTGGTTTGGTTTTGGTTATTGTCTAATGACATGGGATGTATATAGTTCTCTTTGGTGGATTAGGTGATTCTCTAGAAGTTGGTTATAGTACACGTTATGTGAACAATTCTTCCTAAATACTCGTCTTTTGGAGAAAATATGAGCTTGTGTAAGGAATCTAATAAAAGTTGAATGTCAAAATGATAAGTGATTATGTTTCCTTATGAATAAATTCCTGAATAAAAAGTAACTTGAAACAAAAATGTTGTCTATTAACTTTTCCTACTGGGGAATCGAATACCGTTTAACCCATCACATGTTTGTGATTTTCTTATGGTTAACTTTCTCCTAAACATGTTTTCTATCACTCTCCATCAGAACATGACCCTATGTTTTCTCCTCCATGTCCATGTTTTTCTATATGGAATATTGGTTTGGGTTAACTCTTGTGACCTCTGTACTTATCTTCCATTATTTTAAAGTGATTGTTTTACTGACTCTTGTTCTGATGTGGAACTTTCAAGGATGTTTCCATGCTCAATTTTAAAATTGTGAGGACGCAATTCCCAAAAGGGGGGAAGGATGTAACACCCCAGGTAAATAAAGAATATGAAATTTTTATATTTATCCCTATTTGTGGAAAAAATTTCAATATTAATTTAAATTGAACGCTATGCTCGATGACTTACCCAATACACAACAACGAGTTCCTTTGAAATCCTACGTTGCACTCTAATAATAAAATAATATTATTTTAAATGGTAGTTAATGCCTAGTCGTTGTATTGACAGGAATGAATAGAAATAACTAAAATATGATTATATATATTTGTTAAATGTTTTTACTTTTATCCAAATGATTTTATGGGCTTAAAATACAAATGAATCCAATCATAAGCATTGAATACACTAGTATTTTTAAAAGATTATTTTACTACCTTTTGATGGAAAACCATTTTTATAAATCAAACATTTGACAATTTTATAAGCTCTATTTTTCAAAATAAACATATTATTTTTGATTGGGACGTTGAAATTTACCTTGGGATAATTTTCGGTATTTTTCTGAAAATGTTCATTTTTCAATGAATAGTGAAAAATACTGCATTTTACATCAAAACTGCTCTTTCATATAATTTAATTTTATGGTTATATAATCTTTTTAATTTGTTTTAAAGTGTAATTAGAATATATTTTAACAATTTAATTAAATTATGGTCATTGGGATTAATTTCACTTTGGAATAATGCATAAACAAGTGCCAAACGTTTCATAAATATTGTTTCTAAAAAATCCGCAATTTGATTGGACAACGGGAAGTTTTTTGAAATTAATTATTGCAATTTATGTGATTGAAATTAGGTAAGATGGGTTAAATATTTGGAATCATAAGGTCCAAATTATGTAATTAATATTCTTTTGTTTTTAGACATTATGAATCGTAACGATGGTAATTATCTTTAATTATCTTGATTAATGAGTAATCAGGTAGTTAAAGATAATAAAATAATATCATAATAATACAAAATGACCACAAAATGTGTCCTAAGGCTACTGGTTGTCTCATGACCGACCATGGTATGCCTTGTGCCAAACTTGGGGGCCCAATAGAATCACTTTTGTGAGAAAGTGACTTTTTATCTTTTTATTTTTAAAGAATCTTAGATGTAACAAAGAATGTATCACCTAAGTAAAATTTCTTTAATTTTGTCTATATAAATTATATTTTGGACTATAAATATTAATTAGAAAGATAAAAATATTTCCTACATCATGATAATTGTTTTATAATTTTTAGACATTAAATTAATTAAATTATTTATGACATCATGATGATGCAGTGATTACCTCATTAATAAAAGATTCAAATAAAATGGAATGAAAATGTAAAATCTAAGACATACATATGTCAAAAACCTATTTTATGGGTGGAGTTATAGACCTTATCACCTTATCCTCGAAACACATCAATGAGGGACCATTAAAATCCGAAACTCATTTGAAAATAAAGTAACCTTTCCAAGAGTGCCCCTCCTCTCCTCTTATAAAAGGCCCCCACCTCTACCTCCTTACCCACACTTCCAAAGCCTTTGGATCAGCCAACCCCTGACCATTTTGTCTCTACACATCCCTATCTAACTTCTTGAAGCCTCACTTTGGGCAGAAGTCTTCGCAAGGAATCCTTTGAGCTCAAACCAAAGGGAGTTACCCGATTTTAAGGTAATGTCTTCACTTGTGTCCTTTTGTTTTATTTTTCTTCTCCAAGCCCCTAAAATGTTTTTATTCATTTCATTTGTAACAACTACAGTATCATAAATATACTAGGATGTTTTTATAATAAATATTCTAGCTAGACTTACACAAAACTACATCTAATGGTTAAAGAACGTACTTTTTCTATGGATGGCTAATTTTTGCCTCACGAAACGATGATTGTTCAACATTATTCTAACGCCTTCAAAGGTGGAAATTAAGATGAAACTATATTTATATATGATATATAATATTTTTATGTTTTAATTAAGCTTATCTACTTTTCATTTATGGCATACCTTTATGTTTTCCATTATGGGTAAACACAATATCTTCATTTAAGGAAGTGCGGACTACCGCCCCCTCAAAGTGATTTGATTCGTTAATAGCATATGTGGTACGTATAAAGGATATATTTAATGATATTATATATGATACCATACTGGAGTGAAAATAATATTATGTATCATTATGTTTTAATTTCATTAAATATGAAATAGAAATGGAATTAGCGTGCATGTGTACGTACGGCTTACAGTCTCCATGAACGGTACATTTTATTTCTTATCTCAAAATATTATGTAATATTATAAGAACATATATATAATGGATATATATGTAATATATTACATCTAAATTATGGATATCATTCTGAAATTATAACATATATATATATATATCTCATTTTTTTAATTCCATTAATATGACAAAAAATTAAAGTAGCGTTCATGCGTACGTACGGCCTACCGTCTCCATGAACGGTGCTTTTTGTTTTCTTATCTCCAAATGATATGGAATAGTATAAAATGAATATTTACGGGATATATATGATATTTTAATAATTAATACTATTCTGGAAATTATTTACTTAAAACTACACGGGCAATCTTTTTTCAAACAAGATCATTTTTGACTCATGTACCAAACATCGGCAAAAACGTCTGATATGAACTAACATTATTGAACAATTATTATAACATTATAATATGTGATATGAAATGAATAATAATCTCTAAAGGAGGTAATTAAGCAATTATTAATTGACCAAAGTTTATTATTCAGGAATATAAGGAAACGAACAAGACAAGTTGGACTTGAGGCAAGGGAACCTACTCCACTATTTCTTTTTTAAGTACTCTCTTTTATGTCATTCCTTTTAAAGCTAGTATTTATTGTTATTTAAATGTTATTTTATATTAATATTACTGTAATTTTTATGTTCATGTCATGAGAGACCCTATTCTCTCTCATCAATCCATTTTGGATGTTTTGAGTGGCGCCGTTATACTGCCAAATTTTCGTAAGAGATCTAACCTCTCTCTTTCTTTTTAAGTACTCTCCTTTATGTCACATCCTTTAAGCTCCAATTTTTTATGTTTGGGGATGTTATTTTATATTCCTATTTCTATAAACATTATGTTAATATGATTATATATCCTATTTTATCTCATCAATCCATTTTTGAAAGTTTTATGTGGCGTCGTTAGGCTGCCGAGTTTTCGTAAGGGATTTTCATCTCACTTTTATTCCCATGAGATTTATGCTACATTTGCCACAATTTCTTTTGAGTGGTGTATGTACTACCCATTATTTTAATCATTGTGTAATATTATTTCTTTTATGATTATTTATATCAATGTTGTATTGTCCTTCTTTCACGAGGTGTATGTTTCGAAAGATACCCATGTCGGTAAGGGAACCTTTCACCCTCCTCTTTTTAAAAGACTTATTTTGTTGGGTCTTCTAATTTAAATATTGTTATGTTGGGATATGTTCTCATATATACTTATTTATGTAAACTTTATGTCCAAGTGATGAGATACCCATTTTTTATCTCTCATCAACTCATTTTGATGTGACGACGTTAGGCTGTGAAGGGAATTTCTTAACCCAATTTCGATTTCTTTGGATTAAACATGTAGTTATTGAATATGTCATCCTTTGAATATGTGTGAATGACATTTGATTATTTTACACTTAATATCCACTTATATTTGGTGTATTCGTTTTTCACACATAATTATGTAATTGATTTATCCTTAAACCAAGGATACCATCTTTGTATGGGACTTCATCTCAATCTCCATTCATTGAGAATTATTTTGTTTTATACAACACATTCTTTTATACGGTGTATAAACCCCTTTTACTTTTACGTTTATCCAAAAAGGAATCTTTTTTTTATACGAAGCGTTTTACTAAACGACAAAAGGGAATGTTTTTGTCCTACTTATGCGGCGACAACAACTTCTCCACCTCCGTGACCATTATTTGAGTTTCAGCTTCTTCTACAAGACATACCTTCTTTTTAAAAGAAAAAATAAATACCTTGTTTTACTTTTCTTTTATTTTTGTATTGAAAATGGTTTTCATAATTTTATTATATCATTGTGTTATATTGATATCTTGTTATTGAATGGTGGAAATGTTATGTTTCCTTTATGCCTGTTTTATGTGATAAGATTACGTTATGGTTCTTGGGAATTGTTATGATGACAGGTGGTTCTGTGATAAAATAAGGGCGGGTGAGCCTGATATAGCTCTCCAATTCATTGGGTAACGTGAAGGAGTGAAACTTTAAGGTTTCTCCGAAGTCATTTAGGGAATATACTGTGGTGGGTATTCCAAACATAACCAAGAGGGTTACTCCCTAAGTAAGAATGTTATGAATGACTCAAGTTACCTTTTATGTCTTATGATTTCTATGATTTATTCATGATTTGATGAGGTATGTCAAAGTGCCTATGTTTTATGGCTAAAGTATGATTTCATTCTTATGTATATATGAACTCATGTTTCCTTTCCATATCTTTATAACCCTTACTGAGCTTTTATGCTCATCCAAAGTTTTTGAAATGTTTTTCATAGGCCAAGGGAAAGCTACATGATGTGATGATAGTGTCAAGGATGTGTCAAGAAAGAATCCATGTTTTATTTTAAATATGTTTCCGTTGGTGGGAAGAATGAATATTGTCTTTTATGTTACCACTTTGTTTAAATGTGGAATGTAATGCAAGTTTCATGATCTAATTCTCTAAAACACTAAACCTGAAAAGATCTTCAACGTGTAATCTTGTAATAAATCAATATTAAGTAAGGTTTAAGGCTGGGGCCTTATAAATTCTCTATTAGATGGTGTTTTAATCTCCAATGGTTATAGAGATAAATGAAATTACTATTATGCCTATTTATCGAGAAATTTTATATGTCTTTCTAGAATAGATTCCTTACCTTACACCTAAATGGGATGTTGAATTCTCAATAGACCTCAAACCTGGTTCCACACAAATTTCAAAGAATCCCTATAGAATAGTCTGAATTGGGTTTCAGGATTTATACATGAAACTCTAGTAAATAATAGATATGTGATTCATTCATCAGTTGTTTTATCCATAGGATCAACCACTTCATTTTTGTGAAAAATGAAGATGGATCAATTTTACTCTGCATTTATTAACAAGAGTTGAAAAAATATAAAAATCAAGAACATGTATCCTCTTACAAGTAATGATGACTTTTTTGATAAACTTCACAAATCTCTATACAGTTCCAAGATTTACCTTCATTATGGATATCTATAATTGAATGTGGCAAACTTTTTTTTGCTTTTATAAAAATAAACCACTTTTGGAAAAGTGAGAACCAACAAACAGACATAGAAAACATTGATAGGATGGGAAAAGAACACTGTCAAGGACCATCCCCATCCCAAAAACACCACAAAACAACCCTGAAAACAACAGTTTAACCTTGAAAACAACAGTCAACCTGAAAACCAAAAATCAAAAACAAGTGGTCAAGGAATGAGGCCTAGGACTAACCAACCCAAAACCACCAGAACACATCATGGAGTGACATCACTCGTCGCCCTGCACTGCATACACATAGAATCCAAGGCATGCGTCATCCTTCTGGTAGCTCCACCGCCGCACCTCGGACCACCCATTCATCACCAGACTCACAATGAAAATAATAGAACCACCCAGGAACATCAGATAATTTCAAAACAAAAAGAAAATGAACTGGAAAGAAAAAAGAGTCACTGGCTCTGAGAGATCCTACGGTATGACATCCATGTCCACAAACACTCCTAGAAAAGTGCTAACGACATCCCTACTTAATAGGCACCAATGAGGAAGATCTACCATCTCAAGGAAATCAGCACAATCCAAAATGCCATGATAACCATCAAACCTAACTGGGATGGGGTCATGTGCGATGGAGAAAAGTGAAATGGCAGAGAAAATACAAGGATAAGTAGATCCTTTCGAGGTCATGGCAAGAAAAAGGGGAGTCAGAACCCTTAAAAACCGTCAATGGATGACCGATTCTCCAAACACTGAACCAAGGGAGGAAGAACCAATAAGTATAGAAGGATGGATGGAAAGATCAGTAGGTGAAGTGGAAAGGGGGATATTTCAGCTCCGAGCAGTCATGAGGTCACTATCTGCGACTGCATAATTACTAGAGAGGAAGGCAATGGCCCTACCATGAATCAACTCCAATGATCCCAACCAGCTGAGAAATTGATGACGACCACTGAGCGTATCTGAAACCCCATTCACCGAGCACTCGATGCAATGGATCCAAATCATGACAGCCATGAGGAGAATCCGAGATGAGGAAGCCGAGGGAGCACTGAGAGAATCTTCACCAAGAGAAAGAGAAGAGGAAGGAGAAGAGAATATGGGAGAATGATAGCACAGGGAATCCCTAAACAGTGGTAGGTAAACAGTATGGATTTTGTGCGTTTCTGTTCCCCTTACGGGCTCATAGATCCCCCATAAACCTTTCTGTGATTTGATTAATAATTGATCTATGGTCTATAATTGAATTTAATGAATAATTATATACACAATTCAATATTCCATACAATTTATGAAACTTTTGTTATATATTGAATAATTTTGGCAATTTTAGTTTCCATTACTATATTTATTGATTATATGAATATAGTATTTGGATATTATTATGATCAGTTTTTCATAGCCTTTATAGATGATATTCCTACATATTAAAAGACCTATGAAGAGCACTAATACCACTTGATAATTTTACTAAATATCATTAGGAAGGAGAAAATATATGAATAATTTGGAATGTGTGAGTTTTGGCTATAAAATGAATATTTTTTATGTCCTATAATCTCAATAGTGTGTATAAATGTTGATCCATAAAATATGTAGGTTAATTAATGTTGGTCAAGAATAACTATAGTGACTACGATACATATATTTCATAGTTTAGATTAATATTATCCATGGTATAATTTTCAGGAATATCTAATCCTTTTACCAAGTTAACTCAGAAGGGTTCAAAGTTCCTATGAACAGATGATTTTGAGAGAAATATCAACGAACAAAAGAGTAGGTTAGTCATTGACCTATTCTAAAATTACCTTATAGTGGATAAATGTATTAAAACTATAGAGATTCATCCATAATGGGATTTTTATTTAATATTATGAGAATTATCATGGTTATAGCCTATGCCTCAGAATCAATAAGGAATCATGACAAATATTACCCTACTCATGATTTGGTGTTAGCATTAGTAATTATCAAATTAGTAATATGGATGAATTAATTTTTTGTGTAAAAATTGTTATATATATTCTTTTAATAAATGTAGAAACTATATATTCACACGTAATGAGTTGAAAACATGATAATGAATATGCTTAGTGATGATAAAGGATTTTGATTTATTAATATATTTCCACCATTGTAATGTGAACTAGGTGGATGATGCTTTCATTGGTAAATATGATGATATATTATCCATGATGGGGATGTAAATAGATCCAACATTTTTTTATTTGAAAATGATGATCTTTGAAATCCAGAAATAAGTGGAAAATTTTACCTTTCTCAACTGAATGTTCAACCCTATATATAAGTGAAAACTAAAATTGGTGCAAGGGAAAGATTTTTAACTATAAAATAAATTTATAAATGTTCTTGAGTTTATCCTTGATCGTGATAGAATATGAATGTTACATAACATTGTATATGTTTTATATACACTTGATTTGAAGAAAGGGATATTAATTGAAGGTTGTAGCACTTTATTCTCTATTAATCCTATAAGTATGAATATATATTTATATTTTTAATTTATATATTATAATGGATGTAACTAATAGATTTATTGTAGATTTTTTAGCTCATTTCAAGGTATGTCAACAATTTAAGTATTAAAGACAAATTCAATGGATTTGGTAGATCCATCACCCATACAAAAATGAAAATGAGACAAAATCACTATTTATTTTTTCATTGGACATACAAAAAACTCAAAATTGAATGAATTTTTTGGGGTTGGAGTTGATCAACCTACTAAATTATCAAAATTTATCTCTATTAGAGAATAATTATTTCTTGAGCAACATTCTAGGATATACATTAAGGAAATGGAATGATGGAGTAACATATTCCATTATATATGATCGAGATTTTAGGATTAACTCAATATTCTACATAATTCATCAATAATCCCTTTATAAAAAATATATTTTCAATAATTCTATTCATCAATATATGGATGGAATGTTTAGATGAATAATATAAAATATATAACATAAGTGTGATCTTATTCTCTAGATTTCAATGGTGGTTGATATCAAAACCTTCCATTAATTGAGATTTATCAAAACAATAATATTAAATCAAGAATTATTATGGATCTTTATTAATCCTTATATAGATATAAAAGTAGATCTAAAATGTGTTGACAATAATTTATAGAAAAAAATTAATTGGGACATGATATAGCATATGAAATTACCACGAAGATTATAAATATTTAGAAAAATATAATGGTTTCTCAAAGTAGGTTGAAAAGTTACTCTAATAAGCATTAATGTGATCTTGGGTTTAATGTTAGTGAGAATGTGTTTCTATTAATCTCTCCATAGAATAAGGTTGTAATATTTAAGAATAAAGGGATCCTATGACCTAGGTATAGTGGTCCCTCATAAATTATTTCTCATTTTCGTAAGGAAGCTTATCTCTTGGAAATTACACTATATATACCTAAATTGCAAAAAAAAATTATTCATATCTCTTTAAAAAGTAAATACCTTACCCTTCACCTGCGCTAACCTCAGTGGTCATATAACTAGTGTATAATCATTCTTATAATGAACAACTAGTTTAATTTATTTGTCATACATAGAAAGATCTATGAAAAAAGTCCACTCACATGGTCATTGTTTTGTGAAACCACCATTTAGAGATATCAAAATAAAAAAATTAGGATATGATTAGGTGAAATTTTTCTTATTTGTTTGTATCGAAATTATTGAATTTTTAATGGTAAATTATTTTACGGGGGTAGAGTGTAACAACCTATGATTTAATGAGATTATTTGGGAATAAATTAATTTTTATTTCTCTATATCATTGGATGATACCCCATGATAATCATTATTTATATTATATGAAATGTTAATCATTAACTACACATAACATCGTCTTAGCTTGGGTTGTACGCAACATTGAGATTTTAAAAATCTACCATTTATTAATGTAATTATTCTAAACAAGTTGGTTATGACATAACCATTAAAAAAATAATTTGAAAAGTAATATATTATTTTTAAATATTATTTATAATGGTTTCATTTAAGAAAAAAATATTTATAATGAAATATATTATTTTGGAAAAGTCCATATGATTTGAAAGTTACATTTTTTCTAAAATGGACTACTATTTTTGGCCTTTTTTGAAAAAAAATATTATCAAATTAAAACACTTTAAGAAATTAAATTTCAAGAAATTAAATTCATTACCGAATTTAAAATTACATAATTATCTTCGGGTGAATCATTGGGGTATATATGAAATATTTAATTTTTTGTATGAATAATAAAAACACTAAATTTAAATTATATAATACCTTTTCATATAATTTACATATAAAGATAAATTTTATTTAAATATGGTTCTATATTTTAATTATATTAATTATTAGTCAATTTAGACAAATTTTATACATTTTTACCTATTTTAAATTTAAATTTCATATAAAAAAATTTAAAAAATTTTAGATTTTTTCACTTTAAAATCTCATCATCTCATCCCACCTGTAAGAATAATTTTAAATTAATTTATTCGAATTATGTGAATATTATTCTCTAATATTCATACAATATATGGAATTAGAATATTTTTTTCTATGAAGGTTGGATTTATATTTGACCGAATTAAATAGTGAAATTAATTATAATTGATTTGAGTGATTAAGGTAGAAAGAAGTTCACATAGTGTTTAAACATTATCTTATGGGAAAAATAACCTAGAATGGGTAATAAATTCAATTTAAATCCATATTTTCAAATTAAACTACGTTTTATAAAAAATTGTATCATTATCAGACGAATTTTAATTAATTTATATCTCTCTATGGTGTTTTCCATTTTGTATTTATATAAATTCCACTCCTCCTCCACTATAAAAGTGAACTCACCCCCTATCATATTCATGACTTTAAATCACATTGTCTTAGACGTAAACTACAAAAATATCTTAAAAATTCACTACATTCATAAAATAGTCCTTTCTTTGGTAATAAATCCAACCAAGGAATCCCTTTTACCAAAAAAATGCAGTTTTTGAAAGAAGAGGTGGTATTTATTAACATGCATAATTGTTTTATTTCATTCTCATGTACTTAATTTATTCTTTTACCATGATTTTATAATATCCAATGTATCCCCAATATAATTATAATTTTTTTTTATGAACTATATTCACACAAAAGTCTATCAAATATGATTCAAAATCATCTTTAATGTGAACAGATGACTATCTGCTTGCGAATAGATAGCGTTTGTAATCCATTTAAACCATTAAATGTTTGAAATAATGTTGAAAATAAATATTTAAAATGATATAAGTTATATTTATGTTGAAAACGTTCATATGGTATCATTATAAAACTCATAACATCATGATTTACATTCTATGGGAACATGATAACTTCATTTGTAGACAAGTGGACTACTACCTTCTCAATGTGTGGTGATTTATTCAAGCATTAAATGGAATGTATTAAGGATGGTTTCTATAAAAATATATTATATATATTAAATTAATATGAAAATTTAATATTTATATACATATTTCTTTTACATATATTTTTAATTTTAATATTCTAAAATGGAAATAGCATTCAAGCTTATGAATGATTTACCGTCTCCATGAACATTGTATTTTATTTACTATGTCTACAATTAATTGTTTATTAAAAATACATACATAATATATATAAATGATATTTGTATCATATATATAATTCATTAAATCGATAAGGCAACTTTACCTCAATTTTCTTTCTTTGAGACATAAGATTTGTTATGAACCTATATACTTTAATGAAATTAATATACATCCTTTTGACATATTATATTAGCAATCTCCTCCATTTGATTATATTTTATGTTTTTTTGTAATTTTATAATATGATGTGTTTTTGTATTTAAATTTAAAAATGTTTTAAAAGTTTATTGCTACCATCTCACTGTTTATCGGGATTTTCTATGATTATACACCCATTGATAAAATATTTTTATCCATCACTCAATAATTCTCTTAATTTTAACAATCCTATATTTTTAATGATATGATCATTTATTGGGACCATTTTCTACTCTTTGGTATTTACTATAATTAAAAAAGTTTTTTAGAAAATCTAATAATATTTCTTACTTACATCGAATTTTTTTTATTAAAATACCATGTTTTGTAAAATGTTTTAATAAATATATTTAAATATTATTTTATAAAATTTAAATTATAATGGATTTAAAAATGAATATTTTAAGAAAAATCTTTTTTAAAAAGTATTTAATGCTTTATTTATATGTTTTCAAAGTTATTTTCAACGAAATTTATTTTCAAAATATTTTATATTTTAAAAATCATTTTTTAATGTAGAAATAAGATTTTCCTCATGAAATGATTTTGAACCTTATTTAAAAGTTATTTATATGTTAATATGGCATCTTTTGTTGTTACCTATGCATTAATAGGGATATGATAAAAGGATACCATTATTATTATTTCTTGTAATGGTTATTATATTGATGTCATGTTCTTTAGGAAAATAGTTTCTATTCCAGAGGTTCTGGAATGATAAATTGGTTACAAATATTGCATGTTTTTGTGGGTAATTATATGAACGAATGATTTTGAAACCTATGTAATTATCACAAGTTATGATATGATTACATGTTTATGGTACCCATTTTTCATTTCATGTGTTATGATATGATGTTTTCTTAAGATCATGTGGCACAGTTCTGCGTGATATCATTTTGACATGGGTGTGAAATATGTCTCAATCGAATGCATTATGTAATGATTTATATCTCATGATATTTGAATAGATAGAATAGGTAGTGAACTCATTTGATTGAAATAATTTTCCCACTAAGATGGTCTTGGGATTCAACCATGACTAATATTATTTTTTAGGGAGGTAAATCATTCCACAAAAATGGAATTTAAATTAATACTTGACTACTGTGAAAATAATTTTATATGATTATGTGTTTGAAAAATTCCATGTCATATTCCTATGTATTTTTTCAGGTATTATTCACATGATTCTCTGATGATTCATGTTTTATAAACTACCAATATTTATTCCCTGGACATTGATTATGTTATCTGATATGTGTGGCATGATATTATAATGTTATTATCACGATCTCATACCCATATTCTCATGAATGTGAAAACATGTCTCTTATATTTACCCATAAAGAGAATATTTTATCTACCATAATTATATTACCATTCTCTAGGATATGATTATATGTATTATATATGATGTTACTAAGATGGGTGATATTATTTAAGAATATAGTGGGAGAAAATTTAGCTCCCTTATCTACTAGGTTTTAGGTTCTCATGATTCTAATGAACCAAAACTAATAGGATCATTGGATGTTTGTTTGCGTAATGAATTAAATGTTCAAAAAATAATTACAATATATTAAAATGAGAATTGAGGGTTAGAATAGTGTATCGAATATAATTTTTGGGTATCTATTTCACTAGGGTACTTCAATAGTCATTATTTATATGATTAGGTTCTAGATTTCATTCTCCCACCACATTAATTTCTTGTCTTTACTATGAACATGGTGGAATTTGAGGATATTAATGATTATGATCTCATGATTCTCATAGATCTGGGATTTGGAAATGTTTTTCATTTTCAATATGATTTTTTTCATTTTTATATATATTTATTCTTTCCTTTTATTATTAAAATAACATCGTTTTTAATATGATACGGTTCATTGATTTAGTTGTTCGTTAATATTGTAATGATTTATTTTAATCTTCATTACATTTATTCAACCCTTTATACAAATTTATTTATTATTATTATACCATTGTGAAACTATGATAACAAGGTAATAATATCCACACCATACAATTATTTTACCATTTGCATATAGTTGATAACCTCAGTCATATGGGTAGTCGAGCATATGGACATGTGACCAATTGGATCAAGGAATCATTTTTGCGGATCCTAGGTTTGGATGATAAAATTTATTTTTGATAAAATGGATTCAATAATTTTGATCATAATAATTAATATTATATAACAATTTCAACTAATTTTTTACTCATAATGAATAGTAAAATCTAAAAAAATTTGTTACCACGGTTAAGGTCAAAATGGGTTTAATAAGGGGATAATATAAAATAAAAATTCTTCAAATATCATATATAGTTGTTTAAACCTCATTACATGGATGTATTCATATATTTATTTTTTCAAAATCTAATATTATTTTATTTAGAAAAAGTTTTCCAAGAATTTTAAATCATAATATTCTAAAAAACTAAAAAAATATAACTGAGTATGGTGGACTACCACCACTTGAATCAATGTAATTTAGTTTCCATCACTCCCACATATTTATAGTCCTAATAAAGGAAAAATTGAATATATATTAATCTTATGGGAAAAAATTTACTCTATAAATTTAACAATTTATTCAATTTATTACCCTAAATCCCCTTAAAAATTACAACGTCCCTTATGCATTCATATAGCATACCATTTTCACAAAGTTTTGAAATTAATTATACTTTTAAAACGATAATGAATTAGTTTAAAAATGTAAACAATAATGAAATATTATATTAATGACTTTAATATATTTTTCTAGATGATGAAATGTTAAATTTTTCACTAGAATAGAAACATCCATGGGAAATCATACTTGATAAAACTAATTAGTTATCGATTGAAACTATTTTAATAATGATATATTTTCAATTAATTAGTTATAATATGTTAAAATTATAAAATAAATGAAATTATAAATATAAATATATTCTTTTTATTAAATAAAAAAATATGTTATTATATAGTAGTTGAATACATGTTCGGCAATATGGAAGCATGATGTAAGGTATTTTTTCTCAATTTCAACTTCATTGTAACATATAATCTATTTAAAACATATTTATCGCTATATAATATGCATACTACCGTATTGATGTATTTTTAATTAACATATTTTCATTCATGATAATTAATTATTATATTCATGTTTTTGTTTTTAAGGGGTTTTAAATTAATTATCACCAAAGTTATAAGAATTTATTTAACAATCTATTTTTTGATGATTGATATTTTCATTAATGTAAATTTGAAATCTAAAATTCATAAAATACATATTTTTTCACTCCTCTTGATATTTATGTTGTTTCCATGTTTTATTCAAACATATCCTTTCTTGGGATTTTTAATTGAAAAATAAAATTTTTAATAAAAATGACAATCTTATTTCTCTTTGGATATGGTATGTTTTTATTATATATTGATTTTTCCTAAAATTATTTTCAGAAGTAATTTTTATTTTCTAAATGATTTATTGGTTAAATTTTATCTATAATTAATTTTTTATGGGTTTAAATGAATATTTATAAATTTTTGAGGAACGGTATTTTTTTGACATTTTATTCAAAAAGTTGGACGAAAATTTTCATTTTTTACTTATAAGTATAACTTGATTTTCAAACTGAAATTACAATTTAATTAAAATTTCAAATAGTATAAAATAACATCATTAATGAAATCCTATTTTAATACCTCAATGATTGTTGATTTAAATCTTTAATAGTGGTGATTTTATTTTAAAACCTATATTTATGAGTAATTAAGGGCTATGTTTTTTCTCTTAATAATTCTTTTACCCTCAACATTTTGTTCAAACATTATCATTACAATAATTATTTTTCTTTTCAAAATACATTTATCTTTAATAAATTTTTTTGGTATCCTTTATATGTTTATTTCCTTAAACATATATTATTTTTACATACAATATTTTTATATGAAATTTATTTGATTAATTAGGGAAATAATGACATTTTGTATCTTTTACTAAATAGATATGTTTATTGATAATTAATTTTTTAATTATTAAATTTATCATTCAATATTTTAGGAATATATTAGACTTATAGTTTGGGTGGGGTCTGTTCATAGAGTTACCATCAATGCATCATCACGTCACATGAGAAAAAGTACTTGTCTAGTGTTATCAATTTTTTTTCTATATATATACTCTTAGATTAAACATTCATCATTCAAGATATAGAAGTTATTATATCAGGATATTAAAGATCATAAAATACATAATTATGAATTTCCTTCATTGAAATTTTTTATATTAATATCCATGAAATGTTTTCATTGATATTATACAGGGATGAATTTAATGATATTATTATTTATTAAATGACACATTTTTTTACTAATCTACCATTACATATTGATTATTACTTATTTACTCATTAGAGATTTTATTGAATGTAACCCTTTCATTTAATTCTAGGTTACCCTTAATTTTTTTTCATTATCATATATATGAATAATAAATCATTGAATCAGTTCAATGGTGTATAATTTTTTTACATTCAATATGTATTTATACCATATATACAATATATAATGAGAATAATTTTATTATTTGGTTATTCAAAATTGGTAAACTAATTAACATTGGGTATGTAATCACCTTTATAATATTTCAATTTAATTAATTAGACATCATATATATGGTACTGGAGTATGGGGATTTATAAAAAAATATGTTGGAAATTACAGAGATAAACCTACAACAAATAATGGGGGTAAAATATTTAAAATACAATACCATTTTTTAAAGGAATAATTTTTTTGGTTCGTTATGTTTTTTTACAAAGTGAAATACCATGACTTCATAACATTTCTATCATGTTGATGTTATTACCCTTGAATTTACCTGAGATATTGTTGTTTGTGTAAAAGGTTTAGGTACTAGACCCACCCTTTTAAGAATAATTGGCATCAACTCATCATTATCACCCATGAAACATTTTCATATCTATTGGGGAAATGTTACTCCTATATATAAATTATAATAATAAAATATAATTTTATTCCTTTAGCATAGAATATAAGAGTATGATTCATGATGAATAATTCATGTTGATAAATGGTAAATTATGTTTAGTTTTGTTGGTTAATTATTTCAAGGCCTAATGTGGAGTATTGTTATATACATTGAATCCTTAATACATCTAGTACTAAATTAATTCTATTTATTTTTAATTATGAATATTATTATAATAATTATTAAAAATAAAATTTATTTTTATAATATCTAGTTAAAACCAATAAAAACTGTAAATTTTAATTAATATATGATTCAGATGCACAAGAGATTGGAAGTCAAAATGAAAATCGAGAGCATGCATAGTCTATATGCATCAAGACTAACATGGGATGATATGGTTGATAATGGATCCATGTATATAAGTATTTCATGTTTTTTTATCAAAACATATATATACATCCTTAGTATGATACTAATAAAACATAAATCATTATTTTTTCAAAATTTATTATGATATAATGTTTATATTTTTTATATTTTTTCGTTTTTGGTAGAATGTATTGAATTCTATATGTTAAAGATAATTTTTAATTTGAAATTATATGTACTATATTAATTAGATGTGAACATCCTTTGGAACAATATTTTTGGTGATTAAGAGTATATTATGTCACCACTAAATAATAGATCAAATGAAAATTATAGAACAAAAGATTTATCCAGCAGCACATAAATATATACCACCTCTAAACACGAACAAACCAATGTTAATTAATTTATAATAGGTATAATCACTTATAGTTTAGGTGAAATATAAAATATAAATAACAACTACATTAAATACAGAAGATGTTTGCAACCACCATCAATTACAAATTAATATTAATTCAATTATACCATAACTAGTATAAAAAAATTGAAGCTACTCAAAAGATAACTAAAAAACACCATGATTTTAAAATACTAATATTTTTAGTCATATTTGGTTCAAACAAGAACCTATTTATTAAATAGCATCTAATTTTTTTTCTATGTAGTTATGTTAATGTAAAAAATGATGGTTTTTAGAACAATATTGTCGACAAAATATATAATTTTAGTGTTTTATAATGTATCTAAATTGTCCATTAAAAGGTTTCTAAATAAAATATTCATATCCAATAACATTATCCCATAGTGGTATGAATCTGATGATTGTTCTTATGTATAGAAAATTATAATTATATGTTGAAGTGTCTGATGTCATTAAATTTTAATTTCATTGATAAGAGATGTCAAATAATGATTGGAAGTGGATTGGATGATGTAATAAAATAAATAAATCATATCAAATAAGTGTAATATGAATATGGAAGTAGTGGTATGGGAATAGAAATATGAGGAGGAGGATAAAACCACAATTAGATAGATGATGACTTGTGTTAATGACTAATTTTGTGCGACTTCTAATATTTTTATACCATTGTTTGTCTAGTTTCATATTACAATGGTAGGGATAATGATATTATATAAAATATTAAAGTATAATAAAAAAATCAGTCCAATATTTTTAAAATATTATATTTCATGATCAAGTGTGATTTGAGATCATGTCAAGGATGTATCTATTCATTTTTATATTGTACCATATAGAAAATATATTTGTACTACTCAATTGTTTCAATATAATGTATCTAATACATCATGTTTTTTCTTTAATAGGTTTATATAGTTTTTTAAACGGTAAATTTGAATAATTATAAGTTACTTATTCATCCTCCTCATGTAAATACTCAATAATCATCTTAGTTGTTTTCATGTATTATCAGAGCACAAAATGATTTTTTTAGAAAAATATACCCTTCTGATTTTAGAAAATCATTTTCCACTGTATTTGGAATATTTATTTTTACTTTCTATATTTATTATGTATCAGATTAATTAAATGAATAATAAAGTGATTCTAACTATTTATGGTACAAATTATTATATTATGAATGATCTGATGTTGAGATATTTATTATCTATCATTCTATATGTATTAGAAGATTTTATATGGAATTAATCCTAATTTTGATAATACTTATATAAATCTATCTGATATAATAAATATTGAAATAATTTCCACGATTAACATACAGTCTAGTAATCACTTTATAAAATATTATTTTTAAATTTTTAAGGGATTTTTAAAATTGAAATTCCTTCATTATAAATTAAAATTTTGAATTTAATGAGAGTGTGACGAATGAAAATATAATTTTCAGTGAATTAAAAAAGATAAAATCAATATGAGGCATTAGGGAATATTGGGAATTTTTTTTTAAATGAGTAAATAAATTTGGTGCAATTACACTGGTTTTCATGATATGTTGAATTAAAAGACGGTTATCGAAAATATATTATTTATCCTATCAGAAATATTTGATAGAAATGATTTATTTCTAGAAGACTATGATCCTAAAACTCTTCCATTAGATGATTTATTTAGAATTATTATTACATATAAAATTAATAAATTATGTTCATTCAATAGGAAGATAAATTCTAATTATAATATACATTAATCATTTGAAATAATAGAATACAATAGAAGATGCGTGTGATGAAAAAATATTTTGATGAAGTAGATGATGATGAAACAAAATATGAAAAGTAAATATCCTTCAATCCATGAAGCATGAGAATTGGTAATAGAATGAATCAAGGAGATATTCCATACATGTGTTTCATATGTGCAACTATTGGTACATCAATATGAATTGTACAAGTCTTATAGAGGAATAATATTACGAAGATGAGGATAAGGATCTTGGGAGTTTCTAAAAAAAGATTTTTTTTTAATTCTACAATTCAGTTTTTTGTTCTGTGGATATGGATAATATTTTTCATAAATATTATAAATTTTTATTGTAGTCATTTATTTTAAATGATTATGGATGTGAAAATGAAGAAAAATATTAGTCTCTAATTTATAATAAAAAAATTATATATTTAAAAAGTGAACGGGGAAGTGTTCCGTAGTGATAAATGTTCAAATAATGTAGTTGAGGAAGAAACTCTAATAGTCAAAATTATAAATTATGAAACTCATGAAATTAATATCAAATATTTCAAAAAATTTGTCCTTTAATAATAATATAAAGAAAAATTCTAGATGTTAATGAAACATTGATATCCCAATTTCTATAAATTAGTAAATTATGATACGTGATATTTCTATATTGAAGAATATAATCTCTAAAAAGAAGAAATTAAACATAAAATATAAAGGGAAAGTTAAATTTATAAATTTTTTAATCTATTTAAAAATACTAAACCAAAATTTTGTAAAAGATTGTTAATTTGTTTTCATAATTATGATTAAAATGTTTTTGTAATGGAATGAATTGCATGAAAGGAATAAAATTTGTCAGAAATCATAAAACTTTTGGAAGGATAAATTTTATTACTATAAAAAAAATTGATTAAATAAAACCAAGAAAGAAGAATGGGAGAAGTATACAGTGTTGGGATCCGAATATAAACTAGTTTCAGAATAGAATCTAATATTAATTATAAAAAATATAATTAAAAACATGAATTGATGTATAGATAACATGCATTGTATATTAGAAAATATTCATTTTATTTTTGTAACTAAAATCATTGTTGCTCTTGGAATATTCAATAATGTTTTTAGACTAATTTTATATATGTCATTTTTCTATAATATATAGGAGGAATATTTTATTTAGGATACAACACACTCAATGAAATAGAGTTCAAAGGCAATCCAAAAAATATTGTGTCATATTTAAAAATATGCTCTTATAATTTTAGGATGTTTGTGGAATGATTGAACGAACTGGTCCTTGTGAGGAATAATTTTTCACTATTATAACAACATAACAGATCAAGAATTGCAATATATAAAAATTATAAATGAATAAATTGAATGGAATGGATAATGAATTAGTTATAAAAGTGTAACTCAAGGAATTTCAAAAGCAATGTACATGTATTTTTTATAGAATATTCCCTTTATGGAAAACATAATATATAGTTATATTGAAGAATATTGAAATGATTTGGTAACTATCTATAAAATTTGGAAATTATGGGTTACTCATGGTAAGAGGGGTTGGTTCAACATTCTTTGTATAATATTAGTTATATTCTAAGAGAACTGCATTTACAGACATGTTCAAACACAACATATGTAACACCTCATCTCCTATAACCTAGATTTGTTGATTAATTTTTACATAAGTAAAATGTAAAAGGTGTCCCACCACTAATTATTTAATAGTTTCATGAACATGGAAAACTATATAGATACAAGGTTTCCTTATTTCATTGAAAATATAAACATGATTAAATAATAATTATTATCGAATCCTTGAAATCAATCATAAAATTATTCTCTATATCATAAGGAATGAAAAACAAAAAATTATTGAGATTATATTATCATAATGGGTTATATATAGTTGTACATATCATGGGTAAATAAGGAATAATCAATATGGAATAATTAATAAAAAAATATGAAATTAAATAATCAATTTTAGTTTGATGAACAATCATGGCTAATATCATCATAGCAATCACATGAGTAATGGAATATGAGATTAAAATATATGAAATGAATAATACTATATACTATGTTCTCTGAAATAAAAAATATTAAACCATTTCATAGAAGCCTCGTATCCCTGAAAATTTTATTTCCATTAAATCCACTATGATATGATATTATTAATTCATTTATAAAATAACCCAAATACTCAACTATTATGAATGGATTTTACATCCTCATCTTATACATCATGTTATGTTTTTTTCTTATGATATGTGTAGATTATTAATAAATTAATGGGTTTTAGTAAAATAATATACTATAAAATCACAATGAACCAATACACAAAAAATATATTCCTTATGACTTTTTATAAGAATGAGGTTTCAGATCACACAACCAAATTTCTTTGAATAATTCATGAAAATAATACCCTTTTATTTTGATAAATTTTGAAAACAATTTAGTAAAATTATTTTCATTCAAATTAACAATGGTATCTTTTAATTAAATAATATAATTAAAATATTAGTCAGAACAGTTCGATTTTTTATCATCTAGTGTGTTAAAATATTGATTCTATCACACATTTGTTAAAACATGACTCATATGGAAAAATATTAGAATATTAGTTTAAAGAAATATTTAAACTAAATAATCTTTACAAATGACATTGATAATAATCTAAATAATTTTAAAACAATGATGATAATGTTTTTAAGGAAAATATTAATATAAAAGAAAAATTATTCGAAGGAAATTTTAAAAAAATATTACTTTATTTTTAACATACTTTTTTATTCATGATCCACGAACAATAGAAAATGAAAGTAAGTAAACACATTATAAAATATCTATAGGGTAAAAAATTAGAAATTTTATAAATTATTAGTGTTATAAAATTTTATCAATGGTAATATAATATAAATAATGCTGAAAAATATGATTATAACATATATACCTTACCAATTTGAAAAATATTTAATCATTACCCATTTTATTAAATAACATTATTTTTTTAATTAAATAAAATAATTTAATAATAATTACTCATATAAAATGTAATTGTGGTTGAATATATATCACATAAAATAGGATATATTTATAATATAACATATATCCTAAAGAAGACAATTTGTGATGATAAACCCCAACCTCATGATGAAATTTCATCATATGAAATAGCCACCAAATATATAAAATTTTAATTTTATTATATATATATATATATATATACTAGAATTATTGTAATAGTAATCTTGCCATTTATGATTAAAATGATGAATTCTATCACCCTGTTATAAAACAATTCATTAATTAAATCATTATCATAGGTATTAACTGTCCTTTTATATCATACATGTTTGTGTTAGGTAGTTGTGGTTCATGAATCATTCTAATAATTAAAACATAGTTAAAATATTAAAATATGAAATAATTATCATTTTGTGTGTTTATTTATAATTTAATAATCATTTATGAAGGGAAGAGTTGAGAAATGAATCACATTGCTTTATATAGTTGGGAGTCTACATGTACAAGACAAAAAATGTTATTTTACACTTCAGTAAAGGATATAAAAGAAAAATTTATAATATATTTTAATAGACATAATTATTTAATTAATATATTTTATACTCATCAAAACTATCAGAATAATTTTCTTTGTCTGGTGGAAATGAAAAATCAAATTACATGTAATGGGCTTCATCCCCAATGGGCCTTGAGAAAATGTATTTAATAAAATATGGCTTGATGGGTGGGAAATCACTTGGGGGGAATGGACCACGTTTCTAGACTTTTGTTTTTGTTGTGTGTGTTTAATGTAACTCTACCCCCAAACACCTAATATATATATAGTTTTTTCATATTCATGAGTAATGTTTTCATTTTTTAGAGGATGAAATTGTTATGAATAAGAGATTAAATATAGATTTATAATATATATATATATTTAATATACTTATTTTATTATGTGATCATGATACTCAATTATTTTACCATGGAAGAAGAATAAGTTAAATAAAAATTCTCAGTTAAAATGATTACTTTATATTTGAAAAACATCCCTTAGTCTATCCTTAAAGACCATATGGATGGTCATATAAGAATGATTGTACCTATATACTAAATAGTATAAATATACTAAGAGTTCATGGATGGGATTTTAATATAATTCACTCAATATGTTTCATTAAGAGAAGAGAGGTTGTATTATTTTACATGTGATGTAAGGGGAACTCTTATAATAACATTAAGTGTTAAAGTTGATATAAATAATTTTTCCTCATCATATAGAAATATATTTATATTTTTATAATATAATATAGATAAATTTTTTTTAATCCCATAAAATAAAAGTTATAAAGTTATAGGTGATATTTGTACCCTTATCATCTAGTTCATACTCTGGTTAAAGTAATTTAATGATTTGCGGGAAACAAAAACATTTACACATTAGGGTCTTGAAATATACAATAATATTAAAAGTGATACATAATTAGAAAATGGTTGATAACATAGAACATATCTCATTCACATAGTAAAATATAATATTTATAAGAATTTTAGATAATTTAATAATATATTATTTAACCTAAAATACAACTAGATTAATTTTACTGACAATACACATAAATAAAATTAGATAACATTTAAAAAGTAATTTAGTTTGAATATTATAATTTAAAACAACAATAATACATTTAATTTATATAAATAATGTATAAAATACCATAAATCATCCGAAAAATATTTCATTTATAGTTTTTGAAATAATATAAATAATTTTCAACTATTTTCACATGAATTGTTTTCGCATTGCCTGATAATTTTGGTTAATTATTTAATCAATATGATTTTATTTTAAATTATCATGATAAAAAATTATTATACTAAGAAAAACTATTATAACAATTAATATCATTTTTCCCCGACCAGAAAATATAGTTTATATTGAAATATGAAAATTGATATTTTGGAATTTTAATTTACATAAAATAATATAAATATATTTATAAAAATAAAATTGATCCAAAAAAAAATTGAAAATATTATAAGGGATTATTAAAATTAATATCATGAAATTATACATATAAAAAATAATCGATGATTTTGAAGCATTATTTGATTGTTTTAACATTGTTCTACAGGTTTTACCCTTAATGTGATTTCAACATTTTAAACATGGTTACTATTCATAATAAACAAAAATAAAATATCATTTAATTAAAAATTGGCTCTTAATTATTATAAATATTGTACCCATTTTAAAACAATGTTTTTCAAAAATTGGGAAAAAATACTCTTATATAAATGTCTAAAACTCTTCCAAACCCCATTTTCAAAAAATTATATTTTTAAGCATAAAATGAAGATATACCAAAATAATATATAATAATGGATTATTTGGGAGTAAATTTATTAGGATTAACAAATTTCTCCAAATTTATATAAAAACTAAAAATATAATATCTATTTTTAATTTACATGATTTAACAAAAAGAAATAAAAGTTTTTCAAAAAACGAAATTTAACATTATCCACATAAAAATCAAAATTATAAAAAAATTATTGAAAATTAATCATAAATATATTATTATATTATGAATTTAAAAATTAATTCCATTTACCCAAAAATAAATTCTTAAATTTCTAGTAATTAATTATAATTTCTGAGTACTAAATGCTTTAATAACTATTTTTGAGGAAAATGTATTTTTGGGGAATAATATGACTTTATAGAAATTTACGAACTAATTTATTATAAAATAACTAGTAAACTATCATCACATAAATTCTTTATAATTTTTTCATAGTTATTTTATTTCTTTTTCATACCATCAAACCTAATGGACTTTCTATTTAAACCATATTGAGATAATATTATTTCACACTTTTTTTATCTCGGTGTTATCTGTATTAAACACAAATGAACCTAATTTAAATTTTAAAAGAAAATCTAAGCTAAAATATTTGGTCATTATATTCTCCCCTACTTATTGTAAATAGATACTCTTAATTTCATCATTTTTTCAAAGAAGAATATAACATTTTAATAAAATCTAGTATAGATTTTATCATGAACTTAAATATCTATGTGATGAACTAAAATATATATTTTAAAGTTCCTATATATGAATAATTTTAGAGAATCGGTTTATAAAAAAATACAATACTAATTTCGTGTCACATTACACATAATATATGCTAGATTTTTCTTCATCATTCATATGTTTTAGAAATTCTTTTATCCTTGGATATAAAAATGATAAAACATATAAACATGATTTCCTCCCATTATAGAAGAATTTATTCATCGATTAATGTGAATAATTATGATCCTAATGTTAGTTTCATGATTAAATCACTAAAATAAACATTTATAGGATCATAAATTCCTGTAATGGTAAATTTTTATTATTGTATAAATGAAATTTCAACCATTGATTCCTCAAATTTATATCCACTAACAGAAATAAAAGAAATTGATAGTATAATTAAAAATAATAATTAATTATGTAAAAGAATAAATGAAAGTTTAATCTCCAAAATCCCAATAATAAAACAAAATTTCAATAATAATAAAAAAACTAAAATTATTCAAAAATATTCTAGACCAAGTTTGAATAAATTATAACTATATATTGAAAAAAATAACTACAATTATAGTTAATTACAAACAAATAGTAACTTTTATTATTTTATATATGCAGAGGATATTCCTTATCTTATAAACATCCCCAAATATTATATCTATTGAGACAATATAACATCGAAAACAGATGATCTGAAGTTGTGATTTAGACGATATATATTTCTCAAATAACATATTTCTTATAGGAAAACTATGAATAATTCCAAAAATATTCTCATTATCTTTTTTTGATTTATAGTATATCATTATAGTACAAAAAAATACCCAATATAATTATCATGGTAATCCATGATTCTAGGAGCATTGGTTTGAATAGTATCTCATCTCCATATAGATGAAATGCTGAATATTATTCATTTATGTCATTGCCATTCATTTATGAGCCCTATAGCCCTACTCTCTACATTTTTATCAAATTCACATTCCATATAAAAATTTACTTGTATTATTTATTGTAAAATTATCAATTGTTTTCGGGTTTGTACTTATCATATTGTAATTTTGAACATTTATTTTGTAATTGGTAATTAGTAATCCTTTTGTTCACATAATTTCCTTTTAAAATATAGGACCTAGATAACTTTTTATGTCTTAATTTGATTTTATACCATATTATCATATAATGAAATTTTTTAGGAAACTTTTACCCTTCAAAATATCATATATGTACTATCAATGAAATGAGAAATTTTACTTTTTGGATTATCTATATTGTATTAATCATTTCAAATTAATCTTCAAAAAATTAAACTTCATAATTAGATAAAATTTCATTATCCTTTGGATTTAATTGGATAATATTTCTCTACATTTATTCTCACTCCTCCTAGGAAATCATTTTTTAAAAAAATATCCCCATAGGAGTTCTATATTTCATAATTTTCTTTAATAATTATTCATTATTACCTATTATTGATGACCACCATTAATCATCATATCCTTTTAAATAAATGTTTCATAGTAAAAATAATGTTTAGAAAATTTAAATCAAATCAATAAACTAAATATTACTTCATAATAAAATTATGTAATAATGAATTTATATTTTATTTTCAAAAATTGTTTTTATCCCATTGAGAAAATAATTCTTTTTTATATCATTTTATATTCAATTAACAAAATATTGTGAAAAATATTTTCCTTTCGAAACAAACATTGAAAATTATAATTTATGCCTCAATTCCATTATTATTAATGATAGTGTGAATATACTTTTGTTTGGTGGATTTTAAAATAAAAATTTTATCCACACCTTTGGTAAAAATAACCTCCTTCAAAAAATGGGAAGCGTATTACATTTAAACCATTTAATAAAAATTAAAACATGATTACAGGTGAAATTTAAAAAATATTTATCGAATTATCATAAAATTATTGAAATCATTTTAAAATAATCTTAGACATGTATGAAAACTAGTTACAAGTACATTTCAACAAACATGATTTTTAAAATAATGACCATACAATTAAAAATAATGTTTTATTATTTATAAAATATGAGAAAAAATATATAATAATCATGTGAATTCCAACATAATCATAGGATAAAAATACATATGGGTTTTAAAATATTTCTAAAATAAAATTTCTTAATGTAAATCATTATGTTAATAATCATTACATTTAAAATGAATTTAAATAAACTAATTTCTATTTTGGTAAATTTGGAATCATAACTCATTAGATTAAATAATTACAATTACAATATAAAATTTGATTATTTATGTATGATTAATGTTTTAACCGATAAATTTGGTAGTATATACACCACATAATATATTTTAGGTGAATAACATAATATATGTCCTAATTAAGACAATTTGATATTGTAAACCCCAACATATTGATAAACAATATAAGAAATTTATCTTAACCCCATTTATAATTAATTTTTATTTATTATAAATATATAAAACCCATATTCACTATTATTATACCATAATTTTTTTCAATTATAATTTTTTTCAATCATTTGTTACCAATTAATTATTTTCCTCAACATATTGTGCATTAGCTATTCTATTTATAGACATGTTTTAATTTTGAAGTTCCATTACATGAAAATTGGAAATAATTTACTAATATATAGAATATAAATAATTAAATAATTAACATTTCAATTTAATTATTAAATGATTTAGTAATTTATTAATGGTGGGAATGAGAATCGAATAACGTAGCTTCGTGGAGGTAGTATTCCACATATATATATGAAGGATGTTATTATATTCTGAAGTATATAAGGGTATTATGGCTACAAATATATTATATTTTAAGAATAATAATTATTTAATAAATATAATATATATTCATTAAATACTTCACAATAATTATCCTTCTGATGTCGTGATGAAAAATAAATTATAGAATTATGTGGAGATAGTAGGTCTTTTAGACACATGAGAGATGTATTCTTTTAATATATAATTGATTTGATAAAAAAGGTTTTCCCCCAACATATGAGAAAAATTAATATATATGATACTATTTTTATTATATTACAATAGTTGATGATTATTTTATGTCGGTAGAATAATAATTAAAATGAAAATTCTTGGTTATGATGATTACCTCTTCTTTAAAGAGTTGCATTTGAATCCCCTCTTACAAACCATATGGATGATCATTTAATAGGAATAAAACATCAGTAATTTATACAATAATGTTTAAAATATGTTTTTTTATATCTTGGTTTATATATGTGTCTTAAGAAGTAGAGTGGAATAGAGGACATATTGTGTCCTCTTATAACTAATGGGGGGCGGGGATCCCTAGGAATTTCTTAACGTATTTAATTAACATCAATTAATATTCATGTTAAATTAGAACCAAATTGATATAGTTAAAATATAGGATTGTTATAAGAATAAATAGTCTCAGAAATTATAATTAGTACAAGTTTTGGTTGTGTCATGACCATAATATATTATTTTTAAACTGAAGATAACTATATTTAATGTTAACCATGAGAATAAAAATTTTGAAAAATTTGTGGTCATGAAATTATCAATAAATGTAAATGTGACATGTATGTATAAAATTCATAATATTATTTACCATATCCCATTTTATAAGAAGAGATGAATATTTTTATGATTTTTATGTCATTTCAAAAAATATTATTTAATATAAAATTTGATTAATTTCATTTTTGGGACTTCTATTTTAACTGAATTTAAAAAAATTAAATCTAAATTTAAAATATTTTTTAAAAAATAACACTAATGGAATATATATATATATATATATTTCTAGTAACACTATAAATATCCCAATATATAAAACTTTTAGTTTTTTTAAAATAATTTAAATGATTATCTACTATTTTAACAATCACTGTGTATGCGTTTCCTAATAATTTAAGGTAATTATTTCATTAGATAAAATTAAAATAAATTACAAAAATAAAAAATTATTTATATTAAAATTAAACATTTATAACCATTATTAACATGTTTTTATACCTCTAAAAAATATAATATATAAAAAATGAAAAACAATTATTTTTTGTAATTTTCCTTCCTTTAAAATAATATAATGGTCATTAATATTGTCTAATGGAATTATAAAGAAATATTATCTTGGATTTAAATGGAGTGGTGTAATTATTGTCATACATATATTTATATTAATGTATATTTTTTATTTGGAAGGCCTATTATATATTTTTAACATTGATCTACCTATTTTACCCCTACATGCAGACGACATTTATACCTAGTCCAGTATTCATATTGAATAATATTAGAGATTCTTAATTTTAAAATTCTAACCACATGATTCAAAATATAAAATATATTCATTATTATTCAATTTCATTAAATTTTAATCAAATTAAATATAAATTTTTAAATGTAATTGAAAAATGTTTTTAGAAAATAATACCTTTAAGCATTAAATTTGACTTTTAAAAATATCAATTATATTATTTATTTTGTTGAATAATTTATTTATAGATTAATAAAATCGAAATTATTTTAATTTTAAATATCCTTAAAAATATACTGGTACTATTTCATTTACTGGTCTTATAAATAATAAATTAATGTTTTTGAAAAGTATAAATTTTTTACTATTAACTCAAAAGTTAATAATTTATAAAAAAACATCAGAGATTCATCCAATTCCTATTATGAAATGATTATTTGAAATATTATTTCTATTTTTAGAATAAAGTTTATTTAATTGATTTTAATTATCTATAATATTCCCACAAACAATTCAATAAAACCATTTTGAGGTGTAATATTGATTTACTAAAGAACTGTTTAATTATTTAATTGTATGAATCAATAAATGTGAATTATATGAAACATCTTTACAATTTTTTTAATATTTTATAATTTTTATTCACACCCTATAAATCAATATCTTGGTTATATTATTCTTATTCAAAGAATATTATTTCATAGTTTATTAGACATTATTCTTGTATATATTGCATGCTATCGAACATTATTTTAATCATAAATGAAAATAAATTCTATAATATTGGGTTATTATAAATTACTAAGCGTGTCTATAGTTTTTGATGAGGAAAATTAAAAGTTTTTGATAATATTGAATTCATAGTGGTTAGGATGACATATTGATACAATTTTATAAGATGATATGAAAAATGAGGTAACTTGTTTGAAGTCGGGGATGCAGAAAATACATGCTTCTTAGGCTTGAAAGAAGAAAATAATTCATTGAATCAAATATATGGCTAAATTTTATAAAATTATATTTTAAATAATACACATATGATTATTTTACATGATTAAAATATATTCATGAGATATTGAAATTAAAAGTTCTATACTGAAGAAAGGGAAATGTTTTTAATTATATAAACAATAAAGTGAAGATTTAAACATATAACCAACTAGAGATTTTTTTGATTTCATTTGTTCATTTATGATGAAATTTACCAATTAATATAATTATGTTTTATAATTTTTTTATAGTTTAACACATATTATATCTAATTTTTCCAGGAAGAATAGGTTTGAGACATTGAATAAATTTATAATGTTTCATTAGAAAAACAAATTTTTAATTTCCAAATAACATTTGAAGAAAAATTGGTAAAAATATAATAACACAACACAATATATAACCCAATAAAAAACTACTATAAACTACTCCTCCATTAAACCTACAACTTTATTTTAAACCTATACCTCACATGACAGCTAGGCTTGTTGTCCCGCGCAGTGAATAATGTTTCAATTGATTAAAAAAATTTGTGTTGTTTATCAAGGATTATGTTGTAAACATATAAAATGGATCAATAAAAAATGTAAATTTTAAGAAATATCTTAAATATAATATGTATATTCCTGAATTTTGTAACCAAATATACCATATCTATATTGTTTCTTAAACCTATGAATAGTATCCTTATAAGGACTCTGCCTTAAACATTACATAATCTAGTCAATTCATCTAGATTTAAATTCTTTACATTACAAAATATATTTTAGGTTTAGTGTTTTATAATGTTTTTACATAACTCTTATATATCAACCCACAACATTCAAAGTAGGTACAACTAAATCAATGTCCTTTATTCCTAAATATCAAACTTTTAAAACCAAACAAAAACAAAATTTATTCAAAAAAACATGATAACATTTACATTGATGTATCTATTTCTATTTCGCATCCTTATATCCTATATAAAAATTAAAAACATTGTTTGATCATAAAAATATTATTAAGGGATATAAAAAAATGAAACCATTTGTCTAAGAATAATTATAACCATATGAAATCATTTCACAAAGACATACTTCTCACCCATATATACTTCCATTGTGAAACAAGATATTTTCATACTACATAAGATTAAATATATTAAAATACATAATTTCATATTGGGTAATTAATTACTTATATTGTATTCCCAATGGCTACCTTATGATTTGTAACCCTTATGGATACATTGCAATGTAACCCTCAGGGCTACCTTATTGTGTAATCATCGTAGTTTCACCTGGAGTAACCACAGGTATGAACTTCAACATAAACATTCCCAATGCATTAGAAAGAAGATATATGTCCCAGCCATCATCATAAAATATTCCCAAGAATCATAACATAATCATAAAACATGAATAATTTCCAAAAAACATTGCTTTTGAATTTTGTAAAATAGAATTTAAAAATATGATTTTTAAAAGAATATCAATTCAAAAGCATATAATTGACGTGAAAATTAATATAATTAATGTAATACGTGAATAAAATTTAATTAAACAAAATTAAACAAAATATAAATCAAAATATATCACACAAATAATCTTAGAAACATATTTTCAATGAAGTATAAGGTTATCCCAAGTATTGAAATTTTGTTATGAATTCCCTTACCATGGGTTCATCTTTTTTAAAACATGTTTATTCTTATTGTAAACTGGTTTAAAGTGTGTTATTAATATATTTTAGAAACTTATTAATGTTTATAACACCATATATGATAATTTCATAACATCATTCAACCCATTTATTAAAAATATTTTGTTATTTCCATTGTTTTTGGTGTGTTCTTTACATGATTTCCATGGTCGGTTCGTAAAATATTTTCATGTTTAATGTAAGTGGAACTCTAGAAGTGGAATTATTTTTATAAATATATTTCAATAATATAAAATTATACAATAAATAATTTTGGTTATATGTTATGATGATGAATCATTAGATAAATCATTACTGATTTCTATTAAGATCATTTCGGGGGTTCTTTGATAATCATGAACATGTTTCATCATTAACCTTTAATATAATAATTATAAGTTAATTATAGAACATAAGAGAGGTAATATCATATATATAATTTTTTTCAACCATTAAAATTCTTGTACAACTAGAGTTGAAGGATATAATATATATTGAAGACACATCATCCATGATTTCAATAAATCGACAAATCATGGACAATGTTTTTATTTTTAGAATATGAGGGGGAGGATAAGTAAAATGACTCATTTTAAAAAAAATACAAAATCAAGAATATATATTATTTTGGAGCTTTAATTACTCTTGTATAAGGCTGATAATATAGAGTATACAATAAAAGTTAATGTGAAAGAAAAAAAATAACATTGATATTTTACCTCTTGATATCCTCTACTTGAGATCCTCATTATGGAATTTGGTTTTTTCCTTTTGAAGAGACAATCAAGTCATGGAAATGGGGATGAGCCTTGGGAAATGGATTTAGAATAATTTATCCAATCCTCAAAGCTTGAGAGGTGTGAGAGGAAGAAGTTTTTGAGGGATATATTTATAACCGAAGAGATGAGGGGTTTTCCATTATTTTTATCATTAGTTTAATATATTTTCTCTCATAGAATGAAAAATATTTAATCATGTGACTCAAAATAGTAATAAGTTAATGTAACTTATAATAAATGTTCATTTACATAAGTAATGACTTAGGCATGTTGTAGGTATTCATATATTTATTATACCTCGTAAATTATTGAATTTATCTATTCAGCATATATTCATGTATTTCAGAAAATTCTGAAAAAATCAGCGTAACCATTTTTTGACTAGTAGATTTAAAAAAGCCACCATTTTTTCTTGAGAATTTTTTAAAAATATGAAATTTAATTATCAAATAATATAATTATTTATTCCAAAAATAATTATTTTAAAAATATAAATCATTTTATATCACCATAAAAAAATAACCAAGATCATAATATATTATACCCTTGACATAAAAATTAATATTACTATTTACTATTCAAAAGGTTTATATTTCTATACATAAAATAAATATTACTACTCATATGTGTATCATACTATTCACCAAAATTTATGTTTTCCCTATCGTAGTGAAAAAAATTATTGATCACAACTAAGTATGTACATCTTTGGAAATTCCAATCATAGAAGCATAAACATTATGAATAATGGCTCGTTTAAAACCATATCATCACAAAATAGTTTCATTATATAGGAAATTAATGTTTTAGGAATTTCAATTTATTTTTAAAACTCTGGGGCCTTACATTCTCCCCACATTCTGAAAATTTCATCCTCACAACATTATTTACTAATAAAACAGATGAGAATATATTTCCCTCATAACATTTTAGATTCCCATGAATCTTCTTCAACAATGTGGTTTCTCCAAAAAACATTTACTTGGAAGACTACCTTATTCTGCTATATGTGTTCTGTCCGATCAAAAATTAGAGCAGGTTTCTCTTCACAAGAAAGAATCTCTTAAAACTAAACTGCATATGGTCTTAAATCAAGAGAAGAATCTAGAACAAACTATCTCAACATTATAACATGAAAAATATTATATACCTGAGATAAACTAAGAGTAAAAGATACTTCATGGTCAACTGGACCATCATTCTATAGTATCACATAAATTCTAATGAAAAGTGGACTCAACATCCCTTTCATACCAAAAAAATAACCCTATTTCATTGTTATATTCTATGAAAAACGTAATCACCTAACATAAAAGAAAATCCTTTCATCCTCTAATTTAACTAACATTTATATGTGGTCTGAGTTGTCCTCATTTCTTACAAGACCATATTCACTTTCTCCTATACTTTCTCTAACAATTTTGGCCCCATAAATATCCATTCCCTGACTTCATCCCAAAAATTTGAGTTTGACAATTCTTCCCATATAATTCTTCAAAAGTTATCATTTGTATACTGGAATGAACAATTTTATTATAATAAAATTCAACTTAAGAAATATATTTATCCAAACATAACTCGTAATATAGTGAAAAGTATTGAATAATATCCTCAAATGTCTTAATTGTCCATTTTGACTAACCATCTAATTGCAGATGAAAAGATGTACTAAAATTTAATTCTGATCCCATCGAATTAGGATGGATTTTCCAAAAGTTAAAGGTGAACATGTAATCACTATCAGATACAATAGAAGAAAGAACTCCATCAAACATGAAAATATTTTTAAGGTAATAGTATGAAAACTGATCCCAATAAACAGTATCTCGAATAGAATGAAAATGTCTAAATTTAGTCATCTGATCAATAATAACCCAAATAAAATTTTTACCATAAGATATCTTTTGTTGTCCCACTACAAATTTGATGGATATATTTTCTTATTTCAACTCTGTAAAGGGTAGAGGTTGAACCATACCTATTGGTTACTTCTTCTCTAAATTATCCTATCTACATGTCAATGATTTCTTGGTTGAATGAACAATATGTATTTTCATTCCATCCCAACAGTAATACTCTCAAATGTTTCTATTTGTCTTTGTACTGCTAGGAGGAACTGAAAACAGAGAACTTTGAGCTTCTCACAAAAATTATATCATAATATGAGAATTAAAAGGCACACATAATATCTTTCTAAATAATATTAAAGAGTCATTATCAATGATATATTCTAGAAACATGCCCATTTTATCAGATTCTCTTTTTTTCTGTAATTACATGTCTTCCTTCTGTGGTAGCTTAACTCTGGCTTACAATAATGACTACATTGATACCCGAAACAAAACATCGGAATTTAACTTACCAACAACTTCCAAGAGAAAATTCAAAAAATCATTAATAAAATTGTCTTCTTTTTACTGTTTAATATTTAATGGTGCTTGATGTTTTCTAATCCAGGAATCTGCCACTTTTTTTCTAATCCATGTTGCTAATTGATCAAGAAATCATAATCTATTATCAATTAATACCACCTTCTATGCCTCATGTTTATTTCATTTTGGGTGAAAATATACATTAGACTAATGTAGTAATTATATATTTCACATTTGTATTGGTATAAATTTTTCCTCTTAATTTTTATGTTGAAAACCACAACTACTAATGACCAATCTTGTGTTGGATAATTTTACTAATAAGGTTCATTCCTTCTTGAATCATAATAAATTTCCTGATCATTCTTCATCAGAACAAAAAAAGGCCCATTAATGAATCATTTATCTAGATGTCAAATTCTCCATTTTTGGATGGTTGGTATAGAACTGGACCATTCCCCAATATCTTTTCAGTTCATGAAAACAAACATAACATTATTTTTTCAAAAAGAATATATATCCTTCTTGAGTTATCTCAGTTAGTGTACAAGAAAACTAAGAAATGTTTTAAATAAACCAATGGTAATAGACTACCAATCTAGGAAAATTATAAATCTTGTTTATATTTGTGGGTTTCGGCCATTATTCATCAACATTTTTTTAGCCAGATCAATAATTATTCCTTATTTAGAAAATATATGACCATGGAATGAAATTTGTTGCAACTGAAAATCACACTTGCTTAATTTTCAATATAATTTCTTTCCTTTTATGGTTTTCAAAACAACCCTTATATTTTTTTCATGCGCCAAAATTCATCTAGAATATTCTATAATGTAATCAATATAAACAACCACAAAATTATCCAAGAACTCATGTTTTTTTCTATTCATAAGATCCACAAATACATTAGTTCCATTAATTAACCCAAATGGCATAAATACAAAATAATTTCGATTATACCAAATTTGAAAATCTATTTGTGGAAATTCATCCACCTTCACCTTCATCTAATGATACCTATATCTCAGGTAAATCTTGAAAAAAATTACTAAACTCCCTAGAGATTATTAGAAATGTCATCAATTTTGAGGAAAATGTTACTTATTCTTAATTTAAATGTTATCCAATGAAATGTAATCAAAGAACAGACTCATAGAACCATATTTCTTTTTAACGGACACAATATGAGCTCCCCATTGTAATGTTATAGGATGAATGATTCCTTTATCAAGAAACTCCTGCAACTAATTTTTCAATTCAGGAAATTCCATTCAAGCAATTTGATAAGGGGATTTAAAACTAGCTTATCATCAATTACTATGTGAATTGGAAATTAAACTTCTCGATCTGGTATTAACTAGGGTAACACATTGGGAAAATCATCAATGTATTAATTTTCACCAGTTTATCATTAATTTGAGCAGTTTCCTTATTTTCCAAAATATGTGCCAGATAACATTCATTTCTATCATTCAATATTTTTTCAGCTTCCTCATATTTTATCATTTTCATTAGTTTGTTCTTGTATATAAGCTGAAACAGTTTTTGAAAAATAGCTTCTTTAGCACTAATATCAATCTTAGCATGATAAATATAAATCTAATCCATACCTAGAATGATATGAAACTCTTCTAAGGGAAAAACAATACGGTTTTCAGGTAATGTATTCCCATAGATAAAAATAGTTAGACTCTTAAAATGCCATTATTCTATAACATTCCCAACTTTTATTTTAACTATATGTTTTTTTGTCATTTATTGAGGTGATATTTCCAATTTAATAGATAATTTATGAGAAAAAACATAATTTAACGACCGCGTATCAAAAAAGACTAAAAAAAATATAAATTAATAAAAAATAGCTAATACCAATTAATTTTATGGCCTGACATCTGCTGTTGTATTTGCAAAGTATCTCAGTACTCATATCTTATTATATTGTGGCTTCTTCAAATCACTAGGTTCTTTTTTGGGCATAAATATTAAAAACGACCCATCCCACCACAATTGAATGACTTTACAATTTTCATATCAAAATTGATCATAATATCATTTTTACTACAATTGTGGTATATTTTTTGGAACTTACGAAAACGAAAAAACTTCTTGGTTCTGGTAAGACATTCTCATAGCTGCATTTTACCACAAATTAAAAAACTGGAAACTGAATTTCATTAAATAAGATTTCATTAATTAATATGAATCCATCATTTTCAATCTGGACATATTCTTATTCTTGTTGTCAAAGTATAAATTATCATCACCAAACTCCTTTTCTACAATCTCACCACATTTGACAATATTCTCATACAATTTGAATTCTAAGAAGGCCAATGAAATTCAATATATTGGCTTTAATCATGAGTAAAGTAGATTGATTTTTTTATCAAGGTCCTGAATAATATTTTGATTGTACCATTCCATTCTGGTGATGTTTTCTTCATAAATGGCTCCTAAATATTCATCAATTTTTATCAATTCATGGAATTTCTACTCTATCATATGCCTAAATACCTTTGAGAAATATTTTTTCAGGAAAATACTTTTAAATTAATCCCACTCTAAGGCTTCAATATCTTATCTACCATTAATATTCAAGGCAATTTACCATCACTAATCAACATCATCTTCAAAATTATAAATTCAAAGACTAACCATTATATTATCTGAACATTCCATTACATCGAATATCATTTAATGGGATTTAATGAATTCTTCATCCCCTACATAGTAATAATATCTAATTAATGATAGATAGTGATGCCTTATAAAATGTTCTACAATCATCATGTCACATTGTGGTAGCTATGGTTATTCTATTTAATGGATTCCACAACCATTAATTTCTTAAATCATCAAATCCATTACAATCAAATACTTCATTGTTCCAATTCCCACATTTTCTAGTTGCAGATTCAGAAAGATATTAGCCTATCGGTTCATTACATCTTTATATTCCCATATTTATTGTGTGAAAATCATTATGAATAGACATATCATAGATGAAGAAACATGGTATTCAATAAATTCTATACCATTTCAACATTATCATATGCTAATAATCATTTATGATATTTTAATAACATCAGAATAAATTTCAAAATTTATTCAAACTATACTTTGATCCCAACTATAAGGACATATCCTTAAATATGACATAATATAGTTAATTAAACTATATTTCACATATTATAATTCCCCAAGATATTATCGGTTTATAGTATTAGAATGTTCGGACATAACTAATACATCTTAAATACAATGTAGGTACAACTATATCAATGTTCCTTCGTCAAAAACATAAAAATGATAAAACAAAAAAATGACTTATTCAGAAACACATTATAACATATAACATGAATTTATTATTTCTGGTACACATTGTTATAAAATTTTTAAATGATTTAAAATATCAGATGAACATAAAAAATCTCAGTAAGGGCTTTTATAAGAAGGAATGAAACTATTATTGCAAGAATACTTATAAACAAATTAAATAATTACACAAAGATATACTTCTCAACCATATATTTTTTGATTGTGAAAATGTGATTTCAAAAAAAAATTATAGAACATATATAAAAATCCATAAATATGCCTTTTAAAATTACTTACTTATATTGTACCCCTGGTGGAAACCTTATGATTTTTAAACCTCATGGCTATATTATAATGTAACCCTCACGAATACCTTATGGTTTATCTATCTTAGTTAATCTTGAAGTATCTATAAGAAAGATCTCCAACTTACACATACCCAAAGCATTGTGTGGAGATATAGTTCTTTCCATTCATCATAAAAAAATTCCCAATAACTATATCATAATCATAAAAATGAATAATTTTATAAAAACATTGCTTTTGATTTTTGTAAGACAAAATTTTAAAAGCGTATTTTCAAAGGAACTTCTTTATCAAAAATCATATAATTGAAGTGATAATTAATATAATTAATGGGATATTTTTATACACATTAATAAAAATTAATATAAAATAATATAAATAAAATTCATTACACAAACAATAATACTAACACCTAGTCAATGTAGTAAATGTTAACCCATGGAATAGAAATTGGGTTATGAATACCGATACCACGAGTTCATCTTACTTCAAACATGTCTATTCTTCTAGTATAAGAATTAAAATTGTTTTATTGACATTTTGTTGAAACATGTTCACATTTATAACACATTATATGTATATTTAATAACATCATTCGACCCATTTATTAATATTATTTTGTTATTTCCATTTTTGGGGTTGGCATTTCATGATTTCTATTGTCGGTTCGTAAGGAATTTTCTGGTAATATAGAAGTGGAATCCATTATTATTAATATGTTTCCATAATATTATATAATACCATAAATAATTTTGGATATATGTTATGAGGATGAATAAATAAATAAATCATCATTGATTTTCATTTAGATTATTTTGGTGTTTCTTCGATAATCACAAATTTATTTCATCACATACCTTTAATATTATGTGTATAAAAATTTCAATAACATAATAGAGGTGATATCATAAAATTTCAAAAAAAAAATCAACCATTAAAATTGTATTAAAACCATCATAGAAGGATGTAATGGATATTGAAGACACATCATCCAAAATTTTGGTAAATCGATACATCACAGATGATGTTTTTATTTTTAGAATAAGCGGGGGAGTAAAAGAAGAAAATTGATGAAATTTTTATTAAACAGTGTGAAATATATCATATATATGATTATTGATCTTTCATGTCTCTTGGATAATGTGAGGAGAAGAGGGTATATGAAAAGAAGAAAATTCAAAAGAAAACACACGAAAAAGAAAGAGGATTTTTTCTCTTGATCTATTCTCCATGAGATCTTCATTAAGGTATTTAGATTGATCCGTTCGATGATACCATCATGTCTAGGACATGGGGAAGATCCTTTTGAAGGTTATTTGTTATAAATTAAGTAATTAAAAAAGCTTAATATGTGTGAGGGGAAGAAGGGTTGTGGGTGGTATTAATAGTGGAGGAGAGGAGGGGGTTTTCAATATTTTAATCATCAGTTTAACATAATTTCCCAAGAATATGAATATTCATTATTAATGTTACCCAAAATAGTAATATGTGAATGTGATTTTGAGATAATGAACATTTACCTAATACATGACTCAATCAGGATGCATAAGTTTATTTATATAGAAAATCATCTAAATTATCGAATTTCAATATTCACGAAATTTCAAGTATTTCAGAGAGAACCAAAAAATCTACATTAACAATTTTTCAAATTTTTTTAATTCATAAATGAACTCATTTTTATATAAATAATTTTTTAAATATTAGAAATTCAGTTTCAAAATATAAAAATAATTTTAAAGCATTAACTCATTTTATATCACCATGAAAAGCTAGTCAAGATCTCATTATGTTATAACCATAAATCAAAAGAATAATAATAAGATTTACTATTCATAAGGGTTATATTACTATTCATAAGGGTAACATTAATATTCATAGGGGTTGTTTACTAGCCATAAAAAATTATGTTCTTTTATTAGGCTCTAAAAAACATACTTAATGTAATCGTGTGTTCCTGTTTTTTCAAATTCAAATCATACAAGAATAAATTTTTTTTTTAATTGATAGTTTATAACTATAATATTAAAAAATACTCACTATGTAGATATTAATTATTTCATGATTTCCCATTTATTTTTAAAACCATGTGGTGTTTGACTTTTAGTCTAAATGTCTAGCTATATGTTGGAAGTGAATGAACTTCTCTATTTTTATAAGGAAAATACTTTGGATTATTAGTTCAAATAAAAAATCATGTTTACATTAATAAAATTAAAATATTACATAAAATGATATCTATTATAATAAAAACCAATGATGAAATTTTTTTAGGTAATATGGATTCCACAATTTTATCTATATGACAAATTAAAATTATATTATGTTCAAACAAGAGGAGTTAAATGTATCTTACTCAATTATCGATAAAATAAAAGAAAATATAATATATAGAATAAATAATATAATTTCAATATATATACACATGATCTGAAAATGATATTACATTTAATGAATGATATTTTACATCAAAATTAAATTTTGTAAGTAATGAAGGTGAAGCATAATTTGGTGAGATGAATAATGATGTTTTTGGAAATATTTGAATCACATTTGATGCACTAGTTAGAGGTGATAATTTTTCTAGCATATGTGTTATAGGGTATTATTTTTCTAGTAATCCAAATATGATAATTTAGGTGGAGTTATATAATAAAATTGAATATCAAGGAAACATAAATCAAAATTTGTGAATACTGAGGATAATAATACATGACTCATTGTCCTCTTAATTAGACCAAAAGATATTATAAAGAAGACATAGAGAATCAAGACATGATAGATGCAAGGAATTTTATGCTAGATCAGATCAATAATAAAAATTCATGTGAGTTCCTAAACAATGCAACCAAAAAATATTGCAACAAAACAAAATGGGTAATTTTTAACAAGTTGAATGAAATGTAAGCATGGTTTGAAAAAATAAAATATTTCGTGAAATGTTATACAAAAATATTAAAGGAATTAGTTCTGATAAGACATTCACATCACATTCTAGACATCAATCAATTTTTAGTTTTCATGATATCACTACATGATATAGACCTACGATTATCCAAATGGATGTCAAGTTATGCTCTATCAATGGATTGTTTAAGTGGAAGTTTTTATTGAGAAACATGATGGATTCATTGTTGAAGAGGGTGGTGGATATGTTTGTATAGTAATGAATGATATGTATGGAATAATAAAATACCCAAGAGAATAGTGTAATAAATTAGACACTTGTTTTCAGAAATTCTAATTAATAATGATAATAGTCAATATAATAAAAATGGAGTTAAGAAGAATTTTTTACAACTGATCCTAAATGATTTGTTTATAATTTTTAGTGGAATATTAATAAAACCATACATAATTCATCATGGGTCATAAAAAATAACCACTACCTAGTTTCAATTAAATAATTCAACAAATATTTAATTTAATTTACTTTATTTATAAATCATTAGTTTTAATAAAAATAACAAAACTAATACTATTTAAAATTTTTATTCAATAATTAATAATATTTTGAATTTCATTTTAAAAATAAATTTGTAGTAACTATTATTTAAATATCATACATTTATTGTTTAATATTGAATTTCTACAAAAAAAAAATTTCAAGACATTAAAAAATTATGAATTTTTAATTTCAAATTCATTTATATTTACTAATTATTATTTATTTATTTATGTACATATTTTCATATAAGTACCGACACATATGCATATATGTGTCATTTTTTATGTAATTATTATTAATTGAATATATAAGAATTTATATATATATACATATAAATGAATATTTATATTGATATATATATTTATAGGTTGTTATATGTATTTGAGAATATTTATGTGTATATATATATATTTATATTTTTTATGTCAATATATTTATGTACAGAAAATAATATGTTTGTCTTCGTGTGTGTATGTTTATATTTATAAGTCATTATATATATATATATATAAACATAATTATATTAAATAATATATGTATTTATATATATATAATAATATTTAATGAAATTTATTTATAGTTATATTTGTTTTATATTTTCTTGTTTATGTATATTTATGTATATTTATGTGTATTTATGCATATATATGTGTATTTACATATATTTACATACATGTATTTGTATTTATACAATTAAGTAGTTATATATATATATGTGTGACTTAATATGTGTTTATAAATATTTATATATAAATATTTTTAATTATATATTCAAATAAGAAATTATATATACTTATGAATATTTATTTCCAAATACATATATTTTTAGACATTTATTTGTTGTTATATTTATATCAACATTTAAAACTATTAAAATTTTAATTAATATTTATAATTATATTTAATTATATATATATATATATCATAATATATTAATCTAAATTTATATTTATATATATATAAATGAATTTATATGAATTTATATTTTTTTATCGTATATATATTTATATATATTACATGTCTATCTATATGAAATTATATATAAATATATAAATATATGTATGCATGTTTTTATTTATATGTATTTATATATAATTCTGTATATATATATATATATGTAGATATTGTGACCTATATATGTACATTAATATACGTTTATAAATATTATATGCATGTGTGTGTACGTATATTCATTTCATTGGATTTTCTTACATGTATGTTTTCATAAATTAATATTAAATATATTAACCCCCCCCCACACCCACATGCACATATATATAAATATATACATGTATTTATATATTTATAATTTTTAATGTTAGGTTTTTACCACATTTATTGCCCAAATTGGGAATGTGATAATAGCTAATCGATAAATAAATAATAGATAAATACCAATTAAAAAATAATAAAAAATATAGAATATATAATGAATGAATCTATAATAAAATACTATATAAATAATAGTATAAATAATTAATTAATAATAAAAAATGTGAAAAAGTAATTCTAAATTAATAAAACCACCACGAAAAACCTAATGTGATAAGATTCCAAAAAAATGTACTCATGATGGTTTATAGAAAATGTCGTGAATAATTTATCAATGATTTAAACCAGATCAAAAATTCAAAATAAAAACATCTAAATACCATTTTAGTAGTGAAGAGTAAAAATATATAAAACAAATAATATTAATACAAATTAAAAATTCCAATTTTCTATGTAGATATACATATTTTTGAAATCAATAATATCTTTGTCTCAAGTTTCCTTTGAAAATAAAGATGTTGTTTATAGTTTCCATGATTTTTGAGATGAATTATTTTTAAGGTTCTGAATTACCTCTTGAGAAAGATTATATATTCTTTTTTTAAGTGAAGTGGCACAAGGATCTTTTAAAGGATTTTGGTAAAAAGGACAACAAATATATTTCTTCCCCAATTATGGTAAAAACAATTCCATAATAGGATAAAGAGTGAAATTTTTTTTATTTATGATAGTTCAAAAAAGTTATTTGATATTAAATATCTACTTGACTAATTTATGATCAAATTTAGTTTTCGGGGTTACTTTATTTTCTAGATTTCATTAATAAGTGAAATAACCTCATCATTATACAAAAAAATTATTATGTGCTATAAAAATGTAATAATTAGTTATTAATATAAATAGGACACTAAAGGAAGCCTTAATATTTATGTATATACTAATTTATATTTGGTTAGATATGTGGGATATAGAGGCTCAATGTGTGTTGCAGTTTTATTTCGGGGAGATAGATATTTGAAATGAAAAAAAATGAAGTAATATTTGGTTACATTGTGTAATTATATTTTCTAATGGGGTGAAAAAGCTAGTATTTATTCTAATTATAGTGAAAATAGATGAAGTGGTCACTAATATATTACAAAAGGATTCCTTTCAAAAGACATGGTTTATGATGGGTGTTGAACCTCTTTCTACTCAAAGATAATGTATATTAACTCATTCCCTTATATTCTTAAATTTATATTTTTTTTTCAAAAGAGGATTATAAAAACTTATATTTAATGAATATATTTATCCTCAGAGAGAAAATATTATTTGGTGGATTTTTTAAAATTAGATTGTCATGAGGATGCCTTTAGCAGATGTGTGTGAAATATTATAATGTTTTTTAGATTGAAAGAATGATTACTATGTTTGGGACAAAGAAGAATATTTTTTGAAGAGTTTTTAATAAAATAGAATTGAAATATGGGGAATATAATTTTATAATATAATTTGATTACCCTTAATTCTATACCTCTATATTTCTCATAACATCGGTTATTGAATTCAATAATTACTATCATATAGGCTTGTAATGATTGAATGTTAATTTATATATATGATGAAAGAATGAATTTTTTTCAATGGTTAATATAATTTTTTTAAATTTAGGGTCAAAAAAATAAATTGGGCTGGATGGTTGAGATCAGTAAGAGTAATATTGTTGAGATAAAAAATTTGGTATAAATAGTTAAATGCGAATAAAATTTATCCCTTATCATTAAAGAGTTTTTCATTATTATATAATATTATATAAGTGAAATGAAATAAATGTAGATATGATTTAATTTATTTATTTTCACTGATGTTTTCATTTATTGAATCATATTTAATCACAAGTTATGCATAGTGGTTTAACGACGTTGAACATGGATTATAATGCTTGGAAGAATATATAATGATCATTACACAAATAATATTTATCTTTGGAGGAGTTAGTATATTTTAGAGAAGATAAATCCCCAATTGTTGTTTTCAAGACATAATGTTTGGTCAATATAATAAAATTAGGCAATAACCTAAGTGGTCAAACTGTGATCGAGGTCAAATTCGAACGATGTTGGAAATGAGATTTCCTGACATGAGGGTCATGAAAAAAAATTAATGATTTCTATATAAATGAATTTTCAAACTAAAATTCATGTTGGAATTTTTCATATATGCATCTATTATATTTATGATATGATTGTGTTGTAAATCATTAATCCATATTTTAAAACATTTTTGTAAAAAAATTGGATTTATTATGTGGAGGATTTCAATAGAACTGGTCAGTTTGAGTGGTGAATTTTCTTATTGTTTTGTAGTGATCGGTGAAAGAGGTTTTAGTGATTATCTATGCCGATAGGTATATGGGTGTTTATTCTACATGGGATACCTCATACATCAATAGATAGTTGGTTTTCTGGCTATTGAATGATAAATGATGTATCATTTTGTTGTGTCACATGATTTTTCCCTGAAGAACATGTTCACATTACAATGAAATTGGTTACATGTAAATTAATTCGATAATTTAAAATTAAAAAGTATTATTGTTGTGAATTATTTTGGTGACTCAAGGAACATTGTAGCTAAAATATTTATATCGCCTAATATTATCATAGAGTGACCATAATTTATAGATTGATTAGATGGATCTAATTTTAGTTGTTTAATATAATGTTAATGTTATCATCTAATTTGAATATAAAATTAAACTTTCATTTAAATGATATATTGATTGTCACTGTGAATGAGAGAGGATGTTGTGGAAAAATGAAAATAATATAGAGAATGAGAGGAAGAGTAATATGAATATTAGGATGATGATGCAAGGTCACAATAATAGTTAGATAGAAATATGTATTTGATGAATATTAAATTATTGTTGTATTTTAAATTATTGTGTTTTTATTAAACAGAAGGAAATCAAACAATAAGTGTCTGCAAGATTTTATAGATCTATTAAATCAATTTAATTTAACTACATTGAACTAGTAAAATAAGGAATAAATTTATTATTAATTTCAATCTTGTTCATGAACATTGTATATTTATTTTTTCTAGTTTTAGTAGATTTTATAAATTATAATCATTATTATACAATAATAAATATAAATAAACAAATAATAATTTATTTATTGAAAGTGTAATTGGTGAATGAATTTCAATAATCATTATTTAATATGACATAAGATACTATTTATTGTTCAATAAGAAAATATGAACATATATGATGATTAAGTGAATATAACTTATTAAAACTCATTGAAATATTCAATTTACAATATCAAACTTATATAATTTTTGAACTTATTTATGGGTTATCTATTTATAAATATATTTCATTCATTTAATATTGAATTGATCAATTTTCTATTAATTTTTTTTCAAATAATTATATTTTCTAGGGATTTTTATTATAAAATAATACATGATTATGAATGTTCGGTGGTTTATTATATTTAATGAAAAATTAATTAGTAATGTTTTTTTTCTATAATTTATTAAATACAATAATTATGTTCTAATAGATATAAACATACTATATTTGTTTCTTTTAATTATATATCATTCATAAAATTATTTATTTATCAATTAAAATAATATTTTTTCAACCAATCTGTGGAAACAAGAATCATTAACCAATTTTAATTTACCATGATAAATATATTTATAGAAGATTAGAGACATGTTTTATATTGTGACTTCTAGTATAAACCTTTCTCATTTTTTTAAAAGTTGAAAATCATGTATTTTGTATCACAAGTCATTCTATATCATTCAATGGATGTAGAAATTCGTTTTATGTGGTGGTCAATATAAAAAAATCTATTATTCCATCCATTTTTTTTCTTTTCTTCCATATTTAAATTATCTTTCTATTTAATATATTTTTTCTGTTGTTTATTGGTGAAAAATAGAAGAATTTATTTTTATAAATCAAGCCCAATGATTTTTCATTTTTATTGTGGATCCTTTTTAGCATCATTATTTGAAAAATAAAAAGTTTTTTCCTTGTGGTATCCTAAGATGGAAATTTTATTCAACAAATTGAACTAAAATATGTTTGCGATATAATTGTTGAATAACATCTAAGATAATATTATATTGTTCTATATTAAGACACTAATTTAAACTCTATCAACCATTATATATTTTTTCATAAATAATGATTTATAAAAAAATTATATTTTATTTAATAAATTATCTTAATATGAGGAAAACATATTCAAAATCCCTTTAATTATTAAAAAAATATTAATAAATTTACCAATAAAATTTTACTATTCCATAATGTAATTATTTATATTTATATTATTAGGGAGGAATAGAAATATTTTACTAAAAGTGGTATTTCATGTCATCGAAGTCTTTAATAGGGGTGTTCATATAGTAGATTCACTATTTTATTGTATCCTATAATTATAAAGGAAATACCATTAATTTTACATGGTCATAATTCACTCCATGAGTTTTTTATTCATTAATAAGGGAAAAATTATTTAATATATAATGATTTTTATACACAACAAGTCCAAAAAAATTATAATGTAATTTAATTAGACAAAGTTTTAGTTAAATTTTAGCTGTTTCAATGATAATTTAGACGTTAGTGGTCAGATAATTGAAATTGAGTGAATTTATTTATTTTAAAAAATGATATTTTTAAACATAATATTTAATTTGATTTCTTATTTTCCATTATTTAATTAAGTGAATTATTCTTTTAGGATCCTCAATACATCATATGTTTTCCTCTAAATTTTTTATTCCATTACGTATTTTTTTTTGAAAAAACTATATATCATTTTTAGTTTCATCTTTTAAAAATATTTATTGGGAAAAAATAACATTAAAACATATAAATTTAAAACAAGATATTACAAATATATTATACAAAAATAATGTAATTATAAAAGCTTTATAAAATTTATATATATCATAGAAAATGTTTATAATTTAAATAGAAGAGATTAAATAAAACTATGAAAAAATTGATATTATTTTCCTGACCTATAATATTTAATTATTTTAAACCAATTTTTATTTAATATGTAAGGGAATAAAACATTTAACAAGTATAGTTATATAATATTGTGATAATTATTGAATGGTAAAAAATAAATTTTTTATTGAGTGGTATAAAATTAAATGAAAGTAAATAACTTGAACAAACTTACGATCATTGAAAAATAAAATATCGTTTTTGAGATACAAAAAAAAGTGATCGTATTATGTTTTCTAAATATATTAGAATTCTCATAACTATTAAATATTTCTTTAGTTTAGTTTATTGATTTTGTTGTGGATTAATCAGTATCAAAAATATTCTGTACATTAACACACTGATTTTATAGTATCTATTAGTATTTAAATAAAACTATTTTGAATAACATTTTGAATACAAAATACTAAACAAACATATAGAATGTTGTATTTTACATTTTTAGATAAAAAGAAAACAAAAAATGTGGATGAAATGTGAAATAACATTCAGAATATTATACGAAGACTACAATATAAATTAAATCAAAATGTTATTAAAACAACGTATTTTAAGCCTTTTCATTATGTTATGTATTTTTTCTACTCAATTAAAGAATCATAATGGTTAGAATATAAATAAAAACATTAATTGGGATATAATTAAAATAATTTATTTTAAAATGGAATATTTTTCAAAGAATAATATTTTTCAATACATCATATATAATTATATTTATAAAATAAATTTACTAACTTTGATATATAATTCTAATTTTTTTTCAATTTAAAAATTAAAATTCTAAGACACATATAATTTATAATTGATAAGAAATATTTTTTAGAAAGCATAATTTTTAAAATATCTTTTTCGTCAAGGAAAATAATTATTCATTCTACTATACAATTTTATTTAAAATTTTAATTCATAAATTTATGAAATAAAAAAACTAAAATTTTAATATTTTAATTATCATGTAAAAATTAACAGACAATGAATTATCTGGATTTTTCTATAGATATTTATTTTTTGTGAATTTATAAAATTTTAATTTTTATAAACAACATAGAATTTATGAAATCAACATGAAATAATACTTATATAAGAACACAAAAATATCCCTTAAAAAATATATTTATGGTGTAAAAATGTTTTATATAAATTTTCATGTTCAATTTAGAAAATTAAATTTTACATTTTTTTTTGAAAATTAAATTTTACCCTAATAAAATCTTTTTTTAGATTTTTCCATTTTTTTGAGTTGTTAGAATAATAATTGTGGTTTTATCTACATCTAATGTCCAAATACACCCCCTATTAATAATAATCATTAAAATTAAAATAATCAATAATTTTTAAAATTAGATTGCCGAAATGATAAATAAATCAATGTGTTAACCTAAAAATCCAGCTATCTTAATGTATAAATAACCATCTCATTTTCCATTGTAAATCCATTCCCATTCACATTCAAAATCCAAATATCTTCCCATTTACATTCTTATATGTTTCTTATCACCCACATGTATGTTTAATAGTTATACAAATCCAATAATATAGGACAATAAGAAAGAAAAAAAATATTCAATGAAGAAGTGTAATCAACTTTATTTTCATCATTTATATCTCTTTTTGTTTATACACTCCAAATAAATTTCCATTTTTTACCTTTTAAAACATTTCATATATCAGTATAAATCATATTAAAGATCTTATGAAATTTTTATTGCAATTTCCATTTATAATCATAATATAATATTTCTATCTATTTTTAATCCTTCCAATAAATGGTCTGTTTAATTCACCTATATGAATATAGTTACTAATTTTTTTATGACTACTTATATTGATGGTTAATATAAATTTATTTTGGAGTTTTATAATATTTTGCATAAAATGTTACTTAATTTTAAATAAAAAATAATCAAAATCATGAAATCCAAAATAATAAAATAACAAACAAGAAAACATTCCATCAAGTAAAACCCTCTTCAAATCAAAATATAAATAATAAATTCCAATGATTATTTCTAATCAATGAATGAAAAAGGTATACAATTTTCTTATCGATACATATTTTTTGTAAAAATAATGTTATTTTATTTGTGGTGAAAAAATGTTGACAAGAAATGGGACTTATGGTATGTTTTATTTGTCCCAATTTTTATTCATTGAGATATGATTGTTATTATGCATCATTTCAATTATATATAGTGTAAATAATATCTTACAAAAATACTAAATCAAAAATAATTTATTATTATTGTGAGTTTTACTTTATTTTATTCCATAACTATTCCTTTATCATTTATTCATATATTACCTAAGATAAAAGGTTTTTTTAATTTAATATACTTACATTAAGCTATAACCATTATAAAATAACATCATGTTGAAATTTTTAGTTTACTCTAATATTTGATTGTGTTGTATTTTATTGAATCTTTCAATATTAGGGTTTCCATTTTTTCCTCAAATTTTTCCTATATTTGGTACTAAATTCATCTAAATGGTATCCCATTTGGGAAAATGACCATGAATATTTTACATTAATGAATCATTTTCCAACATTTCTATATTCTTTATATTTTCCAAATACTTCTCCCCAATGTACATAAATTATTTATATATTTCATTTTATAACTCCTTTAAATTTATTTAACAATAATTAAATGTAATTCTTCTCATATTTTATTCATAGGTCATTTTGTCATATTTTTTCACAATGTTTTGACCAAAATTTAATTTTTAATATTTACAGCTTGGAAATATGTTCCTTTATTATATAATATATTTATTGTTAATATTTTTATGGATTTCTATATAGTTTTTATTAAAATAATATTACTATGTTTATTTAAAAAAATTATTGTAATGATAATGTAAAAAATATAATATAAAAAGAAATATATTTCATCAAATGATGCATATTTTTCTCTCCCACCTAGTATTTCTAATTTAAGCATGAATTTTTATAGTTTTTAAATTTATAATTATTTTAAAATTAATACTTTCAATGTACGCTTTTCTTCTATTAACATGGTATTTTTAAAATTACATTTACATATTTTTTTAGAAAAACATATTATAAATGGATTATGAATTTTTTTTATAATTTCTCATCCATTTTACTATTAAAAATTTACAAAATATATAGCTAAGATTGGGTTTTTTTCATATATTGGCCTCTAAATTATCAAAGTAATGTTTAGTTTTATCCATAAATTTTTCATCGGGTAAATGATCCCTGTCAATCATTATCTCTCTCTTAACATCATTTTTCTCATTCACATCCATAATAATTAAATTCATGTATATATTATATATTACTTCCTTTATTTTTATATTGTTTTCTTTATTATTGATCTAACCGTATACCCATTACAATATACTTTAATTTCTGTATTTTTTTTATTAGTTTTGGGAGTGGCCTCAAATTTTATTTCTTGTTGATGCATCGTTAGGTCTTATAAGACAAACTAACATGAGTATTTATTATAAAAATTACCTATTTAGGTATGATATATTGGTGAATGTCCAAGATAGTATGTTAATGATTTCCATCATTATACATTTAATCACTTTTAAATATGTAATTTTTTTCCATGTGATTATTTATGTTGTTTTGTATTATTAAGACATATTAAATGATAATTTTATTGATAATATTTCATTTTATGTTATTTTATGTTATTTTTTATTATAGATATATAATTTAATAATTGTTTTTTATAAGAAATAGTATATTGTACAAGAACACTTACTAATTATTTGATGTAACCATTCATATATTTATAGTAATAATAGTTATAATGAATATTATTATTTATGCAATTAATAAATTGGTATCACATGTGTATAATTTTTTGGGGGATTTTGATGAATTATTGTAAAACCATGAATCATTTGTTTCATGGAATAAATTATAAATGGAGTAGAAAAATAATTTTTTTTGTTAATTTTTTTTCTAATATAATAAAACATTTATCCTATAAGTTTTTGGATATTAATCTACTAAATACTGTTTATTTATTTTATAATTATCAAAAAGGATATTTTTTAGAACTAAATATTGAAGAATGAATCTATGGTTTCAAATATTCTATTTTAATGTGACACGTTAAGGTGTAAACCAGCATGTATCTATCAAATAACAACTACATGGAGCACATGATTCATCTAGCGGTTATTAGAAAATATAAATATCCCTTCTTATTGTGGAATAATAATATTCTTGGAAAATATAATTAGATTAATATATGTCTCACACATTAAATATTTGAAACAATCAGTTAAAAGAACACATGAAATTCATAGTTTCAAATAACAATTATTTTGTTTTTTAAAATATATAAAAATATATTACAATTTTAAATTATTAAATAGACGTTATATATAAAGGTAGTCTATAATTCATGTTTTATGAATATTTTTCATGTTATTTACCTTCCAAATGATTATCTTCTAATTCTATGCTCATAATTGATGGGTACATGTGTTTTGATAATATTCAATTCTTAAATTCGTATCTCTCTTTCAGGATTAAGATCTCTAAAAAAACTAATATAATAAATATAAAACTAAAAATCTCTATAATTATATAACCATTACAATATAAAAATCCAAAAAAAACCTATGGATCGTATTTATAGTCCATTAGTGGTAGTGGTTTCGAAAAATAGAATTTTCAATGCCACTAAAAACCAGATTTAGAATTTTAAGAATATATTACCATTATTTTTAAATTTCAAACATATTTATTGACTATGAATATATGTTTTATCAATATTTGGGGATTAAATTTATATAATTGGATATATTAATAAAAAATGTAAAATTAATTATAGATATAAAATTTTCTGTATGTCATTAATTATTTTAATGTTTGGGATTAAGGGAGATGAGTTTTGGCAAAAAAAAATTGATTACTATTGTTCGCTGAAATTATTTTGTTCTACATAACAAATTTTAGACACATTGTCATGCAGTAGTGGGTGTCATTATTTTTTACACGAATCCTTTTATAAAAATTTATATTTAAAAATAAAAAATAAAATTTCTAAAGAAATTATATACAAAAGTTGTGAAATCAATTGTAGAATGAAAACCATGAATGAGCATAATAATGTATCTTATAGAGAATTGTTAACATGAATTATAGTATTATGATATATTATAACTGACAACCAAAATAAAATTTTAATATACATGAAAATATATTAAGGATTAAAAATATCATAAATTTATTTTCAATAATATTTTTAATAAAAAAATTTATCTGATACATTTATAAATAAATTTTATTAACTTGTTTCTGAGGTTATTAATTATAATTATTTTCATTTTTATCAATTGAACCAATTTTAAAAGGATTAATGGAATTATATTATTCGTTTAATTAAACAATAACATGTTTTATGGTTATTTCTTATTAGAATATATAAATCTAAATTATTTTTCTTAATTTAATCTACTTTTATATCATTGACATCCTTACTTTGTACTTATATTAATAAATTAAATGATATATAATTATACCAGAATATGGTCCATGGAAACAAGTTCTTTTGCATGAGGTCATGAATAAGTGGTATTTCACCTATTTTCACAACCTATGGATTTAGGATGACTTTATCTTAGTTTTAGATATTACTAGAGAATAATCTCATTCTTACTTTGTTAAAAATGAGAAAAAACATATTTTCAAGAGAAATAAAGATAAAATAAATTAAACATAAATAATTGGATCCATTATAGTAACCCAAGATAAACAAATTTTAAGTTTACATAATTCCCAGTTTATAAAATTTTCAACTCACAATAATCATATAATCACCAGAACTGAATGTTTTTTGAGTACTTGTTAAATAATCATCTAATTTTACATAACTAGTTAACGTTTATCCCTAATATATCCATAAATGAATCACTTATGGACTTACCATATATTATTATAATTTTCATAACATTAGGAATGGAAACATAAGAATGGGTTGAGATCAAATTATTAACAAGATAAAAACTCATTATCATTTTATCAAGAATTTTATCATCATTATATGAAGAAAGAGGTTTAGGATAAAAATAATGTATAAAATTAAACATTGGTTCGGACGAGTTTTCTATTGGCTATGATAAAAGGACATGTAATCTCAAAAGAAAAAACAATATACACGAAAAAATCTGTCGACTCATATAACTCTAAATATTGTACAATGAGTACAATAATTGTCATAAAACAATGATATATGATATAATAATATAATAGAGTTTCATAACATTGTGATCCGGGATAACTGAATTGAGTACATTATAAATCTTTTGATCATAAATTACCTACATAGTGTTCATCCACTCTTATGTGAACATCTATATTCTAAATTGGCTTAATTATAATTATTTTGAACATATTAAATTTCATCTAGTTCATTCTATATCTTGTAAACCTATAAATATGCATTGGGTAAACACTCAACATATTATATTATGATAGAAAAATATAACGAATTCATTGGTGGAGATATAAAATCCCACCCATCATCATCTATACAAATTTATTGAAGTATTAAATCAGTCCACATATTATCATAATTCTACCATCGAATCAAAGTGGGTTTCATAGTCCTTTATTAAGGAATTGTATAGGTAAAAATGTTAATTTATTCAGTAATGGTGATAAATCTATTAAATATAAATGGGTCTCTAAATATACTCTATATCATTCTGTGTAGATACCATTCAATGAAGTAAATGGTATTTACAACACATGGATAAATTTTATATGATTTAGTCAATAATTACCCTAATAAATTGATGTATAGAATCTAGTTAATCACCCTTTATTAATAAAAAATAAAAAAAGTGTATTAAAAAAATAAAGGTATTAGATTAATATTAATTTTTTTTATACTGGATGGTTATAAGTGATAAAGGTTGTGATGGACAACTCCAATGATAGATAAGAACATTTGACCATCCATTCTGAAAATGGGTGAATAATAAAATGTCATCAACATCCTAGTTAAAAAATAATATATGCCAAAATAGTTAATATATGAACTAATCCTTTTTAGGATAATTAGAAAACTCACTTTGAAAATATATAATATCCCTAAACTTTTAAAATTATTAATTATAAGAAAAAAAATATTTTATATGAAATATTAGACTATAATTTCTATTAGAATTTATGAAATTTTAGTAAGTATTTCATTTATAAATGTAAAATTGGTCGAAATATGTGTTCGCATATAAAACCTTGAAAATAATTTTTTTTCAATGATATGATGAAAACAAACCATTAAGAAAAAATTAAAATTAAATTTAATTTTATTAATCATATAAAAATTTATATAAAATGAACATTATAATTTACTGAGGAATATATTCATAAATTCGAAAAAGAACCCAATGAGCATAGAGAAGGAAAAGGGGTGCTTAGAACCAAAAAGAAGATATGGGGTCTGTTTCACATAAAATAAAAACTTCGGGTAAAATATAATTCAAGGGGAAATTAAATTTTTAGGGAAAGTATAAAACCATATTCAGTAAACTAATATAATAAAGTACATTATTTATATAGTAATATTACCATATCAAATATATTATTATGAAAAATTTGACATATTTCTTAGGAAATTAAATTTGACACAAAAGACCCCTTATTATGGTTTCTAAATTCAACAAAAGCACTTGAATCTCCAATATAGAAAATAAATTAATAAATAAGATAATTTTTAAGCTTTTTCCTATAATAAAATTTTATAAAATTCATTTATAATAATTATCTACATATAAATTTGATAGTTATTATATGTTTTTAATATAGGGTGTGAGTAATCTTTATCATTTAAAACTACTTTCATAAAAATGATGTTGTTATTCATTATTATTTTAATTTCCTCATTGTGAAATCATAAAAGATATTTGAATTGGTGACTTATAATTTTAAAAAAGACTACATCATTATATGGAAATTTTAGTTATAATCTAAAATTATTTAATCAATGTTAAGAAATCATCAGTGATTTTTTTTGAATATATATTTGTATAATAATTAACAAGTTCAATAAAAACATTTATATTCCAGAACAAAAAATAAAATAATTATTTACCTAAATTTATAATATATTATTATGATTTAATTTATTATAGTCATCCATGATATTATTTTATAAATTTTTTCATGTTCGTGTCTATACCAACACAAAAATGAATATACAATATTTAATAGAAGAGTATGATTTTAAAAGTGGTTTATGTTGGAATCCTATAATTATTTATGAAATATAATGATATTTTTATGTATTCTTAAGCTGTTAAATCATATCTAGAAAAAAATTTATAAATAAGAAAGAAATAAGGAGAAAATGATATATAATATTTCATGGAAGTGGTTGTTTTCACAGATGCATGAATTTCATTGTAACTATTCTTAATAGGAAATTAGAAATGTAGGTAATAGTTATTCCCAAAATATTAAAACATTATGTATACTATAAATTCTATTGTAATCATATATTATTGGTGAAAATTTTTAATGTTTAATATATAAAAGAATCAAAATTAGGGAAATGTTATCCCTTAAGATGAGAATTTTGAGATTCCCTTAGAGGATTACATAAAAAGGGAGGAATTAGGATAAATATTTTTCCGAAGGTCATATGAATTTTGTTAGTTAATATAAGTTAAGGAATGATTAGAATATATAATGTTATTGAAGGGGTGGTGTGAGGCCACTTTTATAAGTTGTGTGAAATCCATTTTACGATATTATTCCATTATAATATAAATAGAGAAGATGTTTCACTTATCAAGAAGATTTTAAAATTGAAAATATTGTATCAAATATAATTTTTTTTGTAATGAAACACCTCAAAAAAACTATTTTTTAACATTTTATTCTAATAAAACATTGGTTATTTATTTTTACCCATTTAGATTTTACCACAAGAACAAGTTCATAAAAGAAATATATTCTTAAATCCTAGGGTGTGACATTTCCCCCCATACATAATTTGTGTGTTCATAATATTATTTATTGTTTACTAATGACGTAATCTAAGGTATTTATAATAAACATTAGATTCATTTTATACAATGATCTGATCCTCAGAATAATAGATACAAGGAGACTCAACAATTCCTATATAATAGATTGGTGATTTTATTTAACATGTATCTCAATAATTTGAACAAAATTTGGTTTCATAGTTGATTATTGGATTTTATAAGAACATATATATTTTTAATTCATTTTCAAGTTCAGGTTCCCAAATAAATAATAAAATAAAAATGATTATGATATTGTCTAATAGAATTAGATTATATTTTCTAATTAATATGAAAACACTGTCAGATAAAATCTTATATGATGAAACATTTAATTCAATAAGTGGTAGTATCATCTCAATAATGTAATAATTAAATTATACAATAAATCCATTAGTTTAACCTAGGTTTTCAATTATCATCTAAGTATTATATTTTATTATCTAATAAATCTTAATATTTAATTATTTGTAATCTATCATAATGTTTTCTCAAAATAATAGTAAAAAACAAAAGAATATCACGCATATGTGTCTTTCATAATGAATTATATTAGGACCACTAATCCTAAACAAAAGTGATGATTGAATTCATATTGAACTAAAATTTATTTGGGAGATTAACTCTAGATATATCTGAATCAATGTCACGGCCACATGTCAATATCTTGTGTGGTGTAATTTACAAGAAATCAAAAATATATACATTACCAAAAAAACATGATACTATTCTATTCATAAGATTACCTTTGGGGGTTTTAATAAATTTCTATAATCCTAATTCCCAAAAATTACTAAACTAATATGGAAAAATGAATAAACATTCATTGATAGAAACTATAGAAACAGATGAATAACATATCTTTATTTTATATCATTGCAATATTATAAACATTTTATTTCATAATAATAAAAAAATCCTAAAAATTGAATTATTGTTTTTCTTTTTGGAATAGTGTTATAAGAATGTTATATTTCAAAAACATTTGATCATTTATCTATAACCCAACCACACATAACACCCTTATATAATTATCATATGATATTCTAATATTCATAACATATGGATTATAGTCATGTGAAAGGGGGGATCTCAAAATTTGGGTAAGGGAAAACCCATAAGCATTTAATCGTGCATTAAATAATAATAATATGGGATTACATTATAAGGGTATAAATGTATTATTAAAAATAAAATTTTACTACAAGGTTTACCTTTAGATCAGTATATGTGGAAATGAAATATTAAATGAAAATAATAAACTATGTAAAAAGAGTCAAGGATTACAATAGATTAATCATGAAATGATTACAACAATCATATTAATATGATAGAAATATAGAATAATTATAATCATATGGAAACAATTTTTTTCACCAAGATAATTACATAGGATGCATGGAAAATATTGTAATTATAACTATTCCAAACCAGGTTCATGTTTGCCCTTGGGAACCTAGTTAGTCTCAATCAGTATCACTCTAAATATATTGAAGCCTCATATTATAATTTATTTTAATGATAAATCATGTTATCCTAGTAAATATTCATTGGTTTCCATCTCAACATTATTATTATTTTAGATATAAAACCATATAATATACATTAAATGGTGATATAGGATGCACCCACAATTAATAATTCATATATTTTCTACATAAAAACATTCATCTTATTATCATAATTTACCAAATAAAATATTTTTTAACTAATATCGCTTTCAATTTAATCATATAAGGATAAAAAATGTAATTCCATTAGTATACCTTATAAATCTATTTGAATATAAATTGGAACCAAATGAAACTATATAAAATTATTTTTAATTAACATTCAATTTTATATATTATTTTTACACCATATTGATAATAAGAATATGATTTAGTAAGTAACATATCTGATAAATCAATGTATAAAATACTAAAGAACACCCTTTTATCAAATAAATGAAAAATATGTTATTCACATTTGAAAACAATTGGATAAAATGTTTTGTGTATTCATTGTGGAAGGTTAGTAAATGAAAATCTAGTGACGGAACACTCCCCTAATAGAAAATAACATTTCATAATCCCAAGATAACACAATTTAGGTATTAAGATTGAAATAATTTCCATAATCATGAATAATATATTTCAAGATAAGTTGATGTAGGTGAAAAAAAAATTTATTTGCATTTTGAGAATCACTTTTGAAAAAATAAGTATATGTGAACTTATAAAAATAATATTTTTTAAAGGGAAATGTATTTTATGAAATGGAAGAATATATTTTATTTTATAAACCATTAAATTATAGATATAAATTTTTATAAAAAACCCAAAATAAAGGAAATATGTGTTCACAAATAAAACATAAAAAATATATTACATCTAATAATTGATGAATGTTCACCATATTTAAAATGATAAGAATTTATATAAAACATTTAAATATAGGAAATTTTTTTAGAAATTGAAATTATTAAATAGTTGAGTAATATATAAATAATTTTTTGAATCATTTATGAAATACAACCATGGAAAATGGAGGATCCGCACAAAAAATAAGAGATGAGGTTACATTCATAAACAAGAGTAACATTAAGTGAAATATGAATCAAAATGAAATAATTTAATTAGACATGTAAAACAAAATTAATTAAATGAATATGGTAAAATTATTTATTTAATTTTTAATAATAACATATCAATATTATGATGGTTTACAATTTCAAATATATGTGAAGAAATTACATTTGAGATAAAAAACCAGTTAACTTAATTACAGGCTTCCAAAAATGCACTTCAATCTCCCATAAAAAATTACTATTTTAATCATCTATTTAATAAAATTATTCAAATATAAAACCATTTATAATAATAATATATATTTATCATATATATTTATATTATTGATTCAATGTCTTCATCTATATCAGGTTTTAGTATTCCGGATCATTTTGAACTAGATTCATCATAGCGATATTGTTCATTGTTATTATTCAAATGTTTATAAAACCCATATCATAAAAGGAAAAATAATTTATTCATTATAAATATTTATAATGACATAATTCCATTTTGTTTTAAATATTTTTTTGATACATAAATAATAAATCATTGATGATCATGTTTCATATATATTTAATGAATGAACATTGGTATTTTAATCATTGAGATTAATATAAATGATAAAATTATATGAAATTATAATATTATAATAATTTATATATTTTATGTTATCATTAATTTATTTCTCAAACATATCAATGATAGTCTTTTGTATCATTTTTAATGTAGGTGATTATACTGACCCAAAACATGAACTTATGATAATTAATAGGGGATTATGGTTATAAATGTAGTTTCTTTATAATATAATTATTATATAATAGAAATTAACTTATTTTGAAATTTTAATTTTTATCAATATTATTTCATGATAGTTAATTAATAATATTCAAACAACATGAAAAAATAAGATATTTTTCATCATGGAGTCAGTAGGCGCACAAATACATGAATAAAATTTTCATTTTCAATTATAGGGTATTAGTAATATAGTTAATGGTTATTCAAAAAAATTTAATAACATTTATTATAATTTAAAAAATGTATTAAAATATTTAATATTAGGAAAAATATTTTTCAATGGGAATTATAAAAAAACACAATGTTGTGTAAAATATACAAATTACAATGAGATATTTCAACATCCCTTAAAGGATTCCATATAAAGGAAGAACATTGTAAAACCATTTTCCACCATATCATGAGTATGTTAATAGGGACTATATTGTATATAAATATGGTAGAGTTTAAAAAGGATTCGAAATATTCGACTATTTTTAATATGGTTGTAAGATTACTCTTTTAGAAGTGGTAATGATGGAATTAATTTAATTATTTTATCTTAATATATGGAGAATCATTCTTTCACATGCACAGATGAATAAAGAATATTAAAAAAGTTTATTTAATATAGGTTATGGCCTCACCACACTTGGAACAATAATTAATAAACATATTTTTATCATGATATACCTCATACCCATTTATCTAACCTATTTTACCCTTTGAGAATTTACTATAAAAAATAGATTTTACCTAATTAATTTACCTCTTATACAAGAATATTAAATAGTTGATATTAAAAACAATTAATTAAAAAACAAAAATATTAAATCCATTTTCATGTAAAATTTATATGATTGTGAAAAATGAATTTCTTCATTATCTCATATAAATTGTAATGATCCATTTTTAATAAAAAATTAATTATAATAATAAAATTTATATTTAGCATAAAATTATAAATTTATTGTTTTCCTCGATATAAATAGGATTATTATTATTTTTTGATTTAATTAAATACAATAAATATATCCATTATTATATTCATTTTTAATAATAGAGAAAATATATCTTTAATTGGAATGTGGTATATATGCTCATAAATTTCTAAAAAAGAATTTATAAATTTTATTTTCTAACCCTTATATACACATTTGAAACTGGAAAATATTTTATATGTTTTTTATATTATACATTCTTCTTAATAGATTCTTTAACGCTATGTTTTTTGTTTAAACTATATTGTAACTATTCAACTAAAAATTAATTACCATAAAAATACCTAAAAACCCATCCTAAGATAATATTGGAAATTTAAAATCAATAATAATTTTTTTTGAAAATAATTTAAATTCTATAATATATTAACTTTTTGAAAAAATAAAAATGAAATAAATATTGAAAAACTGAATTTATTAAAAAAAATTACAAAGCTTAATAATTTTTAGGAGACTATAGAGGGTGTGATGTGGGTGTGGGTTGGAACTTCCTATGTTGGTGATTAAATCTTGGGATTCAATAACCCATGATGGTTGCACACTTCTTTGCTTACATCCTAGGGTTGAAGGGATAATAAAATGATCAAGATTGGGTTGAGAATCATTTGTAAGATACATTAGAAGATTTGGATGGGGATGTTAAGGAGTCTCTTTCTTGTCATATTTTTAAGGTATCTATCGATAATCCCTGGATTATACGAGAGTTGGATATTCTCTAGCCGCTGGAGATTTTGGGAAATGTTGTGGGTGGAAGTAATGGGTATTATGTATAGTTGGAGAATCAGACCGGGCGTGATATGGTGTTTGTGAGATTGAGAAAACCATTGTTAATTTCAATTTATCAGGTTTCAACAGTGTGATTAATTCTTCAATTTTATAAAAATGGAAAATTTCACAATTCAAATATCACCCTAATTCTATTTTAGAGTGGCTCAAAATAGATGAGTAAGGAATCATATCTCAACTATTTCTTCATAAAGGATGCCAACCTCTAAAAAGTGATGAATTCAAGGAGTGGATTTCATCGATTTGGGGTATTCATTGTGGAAAGGTGTGTCGCTGGGATGGGGATACATCCATATTCTCTTCCTCGTGAATGAACTGAAGTTATGAGCCTAAAGAAACCATTCCATTGTGATCAAAACTGCGATTATCCACCGTTTAGAATGGGATAAAATTTTCAACCCATTTGAGGTTGGTAACACCACTACTCAAATTTGGGTAGGTTTTATGTGTTAAATTGGATACTCATGAACCAATTTTGTTTTTTGATATTTCAATTTTTATTTGAATCCCAATTTAAATTTACAAGTAAATATAAGTGGATCGATAATGACACACATCCAGGTTAATGGTAGAGGTTGAACTAATCCAGAATCTATTTGATAAGGTAATTTATACAACTTATGATGATACGATTGGGTTTAATATCATATATGTTAAAATCCATGAATTTTTTAAGAACAATATAGTCATAGGTCATAAATCATCTAACTATTGGAACTCTACAACATGCAGATCATGTTATTTGAGTGGACAAGATAAAAGCATATTAATTAAGTGAAAACAATACCACTTCTCGGAAGGATGATGTTCTTCCTCATATGATGCCACCTAATTTTAACAAAAACCATTGTAATATTTATTCTATAATTTTAATTGTTGTTGATAATTTAAAATATATGAAAAAAATTAGGGTGTTGTTCCTGAACTTGTACTCAAGCAATCAATTGGAGGGAAGGGTGGTTATCCAAGAGATTCAACTAATGTTTATGCCACTACATATGAGAATAATATGATGTATTGGGAATCCATATTATTCGAAGAGGTGAATGCCAAAAATTATGATACATATAGAAAAGGAATAAGTTAGGACATTCATTAAACTAAAATATTTTTAACACCTCAAAAGGAAGGAGATGATAATTTCTTGATGGATGAAGAAGTTATTGAAGAGGAAATAAATAATAGGTTGATCATTATCATTCAAATCAAAGTATGGCTTCGTCATGTAACAAAAACGGTAATGAAATTTAAGAATCCAAATCTCCATTAATTTCTGAAATTTTAAATGATTCTCTAAAATTATTTGTGGATAATTTAGGCTATTATCTTGTTTCCTATAAGAATATAAAGTCTCTGGTTGTGACTCTAATGGCAGTAGAGTAACTGATTTCATGTAACCATGATCTATTCTCGGATAAAAATATTGATGGTTTCATAGAGAAGCAGGAATAAAATTTGGGATCTCCTGATTCAATTCATGGGATAAATAAATATAATATTATTTCTCAAGATGGATCAATGGAGGTCGAGGTGATGATGACTCATATGACTAGTGGTATCTTTCATGAAAAATTCAAAGAGCAGTAAGAGGATAGATCTAACAAAGATATCACTAATTATGATACACAACATGATAGGCTTAAATTCCTTCCTTCAATTATAGTGTGATCTAGAGGTTTGGTGTATGGTCATGTAATTGTTGGCTAGTATGTAAATCTAGAAGAATAAATAAATATAATTTAAATATTGAGTAAATAGATATGTAGGCATCTTTTTTGCGATGAGTGTTTTACCTTGTTTTCCCATACTATCTTGGGATACTATATTTTTATTTCATATAATAAAAAAGGATCCAAATCTATATTTCTAAAAAATATAACAACCATTATGTGTTCATTAATAAATTATTTGAATTTAAATGTAATTAATAATTTTTATTTAGTATATGACTTATTATTGTTATAATTTTAATATATAATATGACTGAATTCATTTCAGTTTAATGTTTCATGAGACATAATTTTTTAAAAAAAATTATATTTATTTAATGTTAAAATATATAGTAAAATAATTTAATATTTCATCAATTGAGATATGTGAATATAGAGTTGGTGTTCTAGGGTGATATGTTTTTTAAGAGGCCATTGACCCTACCAAAACATCATTGGATTTACATATTCTTATTTATTTTCATTAGTAACCCATTAATAATACTCTACCCTCAAAATTATATCGAATAATATTTGGGATATCATCCTTGACAAATAATTAAATCAAAAAATATTTAGATGATTCATGGGATACAAAAAAACAATGAGATTTGAATTTTAAAAAACTATATATAATGCTAGAAACCCATTATGTTTTTATATTCATCGAACCTCCTTCTATTTTCATTGTGGGTAGGTCATAGTCTATGAGGTGGTTGGCCAATCCTAGCTCCTTGGGTGTAGTGCGGTAAGATAATTAAGGGTATCCAATTCTTATGAAAGAAAAAGTCCAATATTATTTTTTTCATTATCTCTTCATGTAATAATCCATTTGAGATCTTAGTTTTTTTGTGAGGTGTTTTCTTCTATTATTAATGATATATATTTAATTTATTTATATCATATTAATATTGAGAGATTTTATAACTTTATATTACTATAATAAGATCCATTTACCTTTTTTTTAACTGTTTAATTTTGGGTAATTTTTTCCATATTAGATCTGATGTATTTATGTTTTGATATTTTTAACATTCAATAACATGAAATTATATCCATCCCAAGGGCCATTAATTTTTGTTTCAAAAAATTTATATCATTGAATGGTTTTGGTCATGTTGTATTGAAAAATTTAGTTTTTAAAAATTCTCGTCAATTTGACTTTTCCTAATGATTTCAACTAAATTTGATCATTATTATAAAAAATATTGAGATAATTAAATACAACATTTTGATATAGAGTAGGATATGGTATTACAACTTCTCCATATGGACTTGAAATGTCATATCAAATAATATAGTGGGATTATTTTTTCCATTATAGATAATGACGATAAAAGTAGTATTGTTAAAGGATAATTACCTGCTGTAAATTAGATAATTTCATGGTGGGTTAAAATAGAAGAAATTAAGTGTCATAAATGAGTATTTAGATTCCAATACCAATTTTTATTTTTCATGTGGGGTTCTATGAAGATTGTTTTTCAAAATGGTTTTAAATATGATTTTGGAAAATCTGATGAAATTTTAAAAGGATAAGTTTATTAGTAATAACATTTTTTTAATGGGAGAATTATACACTATTTTAATGGAAGATTCTTTATTGGTTAATTACAAAATCAAAACCAAGAAAATTCTGTTCTCTTTGTTTGTTGCATTGGGTTATTGAATTGGGGATACATAATAGAGGTAGATTATTCTCTAATGTGTTCTTGATTTTTGTGATGAACTCATAATATTCCTCAATAACAATACTATGATATATATAATTCTCTATAATGTTGTCGTAATTATAAATTTTGAATGAAAATGTTGTTATAAGAACAAATATTACTAATCGATAACATCACACTAAGAAACAAATCTATTAATTGAATGCAGAAGGATAATGGAGTGTGGTTCTATTTGGATCCAAAATTAAGGTACGTACAAGTATTGTAGATCGAATAAGAATAAAAATGTAACAAATTTTCATAAAGTTGAAATAATAGAATGAATATTCAAAGATAATGAGGGGATTAATGTAATTGTAAGGAAATTTAGCTTGTAATTTTGGATATAAACAAATACTAGTAAGTGAAGTAATACTAACTTTTTTAGGAAGACAATATATCACCAAAGCATGGATAATCAACTTATGGTAATCAAGGAAGATGTTGTGTCCTCAAGAAATGTTTTATTATCATTAATATATCTTGAACAGACTTTTGAACATGTTAAATTATTACACCATTAAGATCATTAGATTCTAAACCATCAATGTATTGGTTTATAATGGAATTTTATAAACTATCCAAGGAATAAGTGATGATGAATTATTAAGGAAGAATACATCATCTTTAGTATAATTATATGTCATTAGATGAGAGAATCACAATAAGAAATTATTGATAAAGATTGTAAATGATTAAATAATTGTGATTGAAGAAAAATATATATAAAAAAGATATATGTGCTTTAGGGTTTAATTAAAAACATGAAATGATAATTGGTTCATCAATAACCTTTATATAATAATTAATTAAATCATGAAATTAGAATCATGGATATATATATATATATATATATATTTGAATTATTCCATAAGTTTATTACTATATAGTGTTGTTTAATGGACATATAATTGTGTCCTTACTATTTATTGTGGATTTTATATGAATCACATGTTGATTTTGAAGACATCAATTATGAGGATCAATTAAATGTAATATTTAAAAAATCTACTATTTTCCATGCGCTGATTATATATATAATAAGACCAATGTAGTTTGTTTCATTCAATTTGGATTATTACAACAAATGTATTTTTATAAATAGTCGAGTTGGAATAATTATTTTATGTATTCACAACATTTACAGGATTAATAGAGATTAATTAGGGAATGACATTAATTTGATTGAGTAATGGATGTTTTGGACAATATATGAGTGAGTTTTTTGATATTTTCATTCATTAAAAATGAATAAATAGATAGTTCACTATGCCATACACTCTTATATTAATACACAGATATAGTGGATCCAAATGATCATGATGGATCATATAATAATGATCATGAAGTCTGTAGAAATTATCATAATTTTTTTTTTGAAGTCGTAAATAAAACATTCTATTTGTAAGATGGTTTATGTCAGTTACGATTAAACTAAAGGTGTTGATATAGTTTTATACTAATAAACCCATTAACCATGATTCGTTATGTAATTTTGTATGTTTGGTATATACACTTTTTAAGGAATGTTACATATTCAATTTAGATTCATTATATATGATATTTTTAGTATTTGGATACATTTATATTGTAATGGGGTATCGTTTCTGGGACCACACTTTCAATATACATATTTTCCACAAAGATACCATGTTTATGGAGGAGAATTTTCAAATAATGATTTATGGATAAGATAATAATTATAATATATAAACAGAAATCATATAAATAGTGGATGAGTCAAAGGAGGAACATTTTCCCCCAAAGTCATTACTACAGAATGATGATTATGTACCTGTAGAGTTTAGAACATTATGACCGACTTAGTAGAATGTATCTCCAATTTGGATCTTTGATATTTTAAATGTGATAAATATTATATACAACTTATTAATAGAGGATGGAGTGCAATATCCTCCTATGAAGTCTTCTCTATCTCTAGATGTATCCTCTTGTACGATGGTTATGAAAAAGAATCTTGAATCCTATCTTATTATATTACGTCATAAAATTAATTGTATCTATAAAAAATTATAATTTATGATCATGTGGGATGGAAAATACAATATGTAATTATATCAAGTGAAAATTTTAGTCAAAATATATGCATCAAATAAAGCTATTGATTTTAATAAAAAAAATTATGCCATTGTTATATTGATTACAATTCACATAGTTTTTTATTTTTTTACATACAGATCACGTCAAGTGTAACATTATGTTATGAAAAATTATCTCTATTGGGATATTGATAAAAAAATATACATTCTCCAACTTTAATGTATTGTGGAAGAATGACATAAGAATTTGGGTTTTTGTAATAGAAAATCATCTATAGTCGGATGTATGAACTTAAGTGTAGGTAAAAATGATATAACTCATATATCAAAATCCAGGTATATAATATATTTCATTTAGATCAATGTGACTATTTTAGGGGTGTAAATGGTAATAGTTTCTTCATTGTTATATTATTATTATATGAAATGTCATTTTTAAGACCCAACAATGATCAAATATAATAGATGATGACATATTTGATTATAGATTATGAAATAAAGAACATGGGACTATAAATAATGATTTTTGAGATTTATATTTACCACGTACAAAAAGATTGGAATATTTATCAATAACAATAGAATAAAATGTGTAATTTCTTGAAATGATTCCATATAATATACTATAATACAACCTCAATAAAATTCAACATTAATTTAAATTTTTCCTCTATCATGAGTTCAATCAATATTAAACATATGATAAATATGTATAAATTACAATATGAATCATTACTGGGGAGTATAAGGTTATATATGTTTAGTATGATATAAAAAACAAAACATGTATTGGTATAAGTTATTCAATACTTAGAGAATATCGAATGATAGAATTGGATGTTAGTGACATGGATCCTGACATATGCCAAGGATAATTCAAATAGATAATTACATTATTAAGGATCAAAGATTACTATCTGGGGATTTCTTATTTATGAAATTTTAAGATCCATATAAAAGCCAAAATTTACTACTAGTTATTGATTTACTCTTGAAGTAGTAATTGTGAGATGTATTTTTAAGTTATAGTTACTTGTTTGATTACCCAAAATTAATGAGGAATAAATTTAATATATATAGGCTTAAAAAGAGGTGATTTGGATCAGAATCATATTGGAGGAGCCCATTCATAGATAGATTTATATTCAATTATTTAGTGAAATTTATATCCCATTTCACATTAAATTGAACATATATTTTAATTAAATATAGATTAAAATTGGGGTATATTATCATTATTTCAATATGTCGTAGAGGAAAGAAATTTTTTAATTCATAAAATAAAGGCTAAATAAAATATGGTAGCTTTTCCGGCAGCGATGGATAGCATTGATATGTTCAAATGATGTAGATCATCAAGAGACCAAATAGAGAAACAAAAATCAGGATTGCATAGATTTAAATTATTTCTGGAGATGTGATTAGTTATCCACCTAATATATGTGTGTGATATGTTATTGAATCTCTTTATTCATTCCTATGGATATGAATCCTTGACAAATTGTTAAAGGTGATGGGTAACATATGGTTACATGGGTGGCAAGACGCACCTACATGGCTGCAGATTGGTTGAGGAGGGGGGGTTATGACTAAAATAAAATGGGTAGTTCCCTATAAATTATTCATTAACTCATCATGTATAAATACCTTTAATATTTGAGTGGTGTTTTTTGGAGTCAATTTCCCCATTTTCCATGAGAGGTTTTTATTTAGGATATTATAATTATAATGGTAATAGAATATGTATCAAAATTTTAATGTAGTGAGATACTATTATTTTCCTATTGTTTTTTACCCATTTCCTTTTGGGGGTTTTCTATATTATATATATTGTTAGTATATTTCATTATTTTTCACATTCTAATCTCTTTATTGGAATCACACAAAAAACATATGTTTGATATTTTTTCACTGGTATTTTTCAATGATTTTTTATTCACCATCACGCATTGGTTATATAATTTTTTAAGTGATATGATTTGGTCTATAAAAATTACAATAACATTAATTTTTAATGGGGAAAAAGAATCATTATTTTGTGGGTTTGTTTATTTCTAAGTGATTTTTGATATAGTATAATATTATTGATGATCGAACTGATACATTTTCTAGATATCCTCTCGCATTATTTTATTGATTATATTTTCTCTAACATTGTAATATAGTATTTTTTCTTTGGGAAGATCTCAATATTTCAACCCATTGGATTTATCTTATAAAATTATATATTCCTATCAAAAAATATTTTAATATATTTTTTTTGATAATTTTCAGCATTTTTTATTCAATTATTTGTAAAAAATTATGATAGGTAAACATCTCATTCATTCTAAATAGAGAATAGATTTTTATAATTCCATTAATATATTTTAGTTCAATTTTGTATTATTAAATTAAATATAATGGGTCGTGTAATCTATTTTTTATAGATATTTTATCGATTAAACGTCATCATTTATGATTAAGGTTATTCCTTCTAATTTTATATATGGTATTGGTTTGGTAAAAAGAGTAGGATTTATGTGGGGTCTCCCATGGATATCGTTTTTATTTATTAATTGTTGGATAAATCAAATATTAAATATAATGGGGGATCTTCTACTATAGAGGCCTCATATAGTATGAAGGTTCTAATGACTTCTCAACATTTTGGGAAAGTCAAGGATTTGAAGGTAGTGGAGAAATAGGATATGGGTTTATATTCTATTGATAATATCTATGATAATGTTAAGGTATTTGAGGTTGAATATATTTTAGGATACATATGTGGATGAACATCAAAATGAGTTTTTTATTGAGGAGTGGTAATAAAAAAGTGAGAATTATAATGAAGTGGATGAAGATTCATCATTGGGTGATTTTTAAAATTATATAATCAATTTTTTTTCTTTAAATGTAAATTAATAAAAAAGGACTCTCTATATATTCAATGTATGGACAAAAAATCAAGAAAAAACAACTATAATGATCTTATGAGATCTCAGACATCATTTTAATTGATTCTATCCAACTCAGTAGTTCACCTAAAACAATCTAACTAACAAAATATGTTGTGGGTATGTATAAATGGACTATAATAATCTATTCTAGAATTTTCTATAGTGGTTATATATAGGTATATATAGTTTTGGGTGATAATAAGTAGTAACCAAAATTGGGTATTCCTATAAAACTAATGTATGGAAATTTTTGTTTCATCCAAGAAATTAAGAACTAATTTCCTAGGTGATTATTTTTATTTATATTTTTATAGTGTTTCAGGAGTATTTTCAATTGAAAACAACCTCCTCATGAAAAGTGAATGTAGATCTATTAGAAATTTGACTTCAATAACTACTTTTATATCATTTATAATGAAATGAAACATGGAAATGTTGAAATATGTTTATAAAAATAGAACACTTAATAAAAAAATGTTGAGTGGAGATTTGTATATGATAAAAAACATCATTATAAATGAATTTCCTAGAATAAGTTTACATCTTCATCCATATAATCGTAACTTATTACTTTTAAAAATATTGGCCTCTATTGGTTGACTGATCCCCAATCAAAATTTGATTAATAATATCAGGAATATAGACTTTTAATAAGAGTATTACTTAAATGTCAATTAATAAAAAATGAAAAAATATAAATTTATTAATATTTAATATCAAAAATGTCACGGAATATTTTAGGAATGAAAAAATTATACCACTGAATTAATATTCAAATATCTAATTATAAAAATTAAAACAACGTCATGATTTTCCCATACAGAATTAAAAAAAGAGTAAATGTACACCTTGAATTGTCCAAATAAATTTATTATCCTCATATCTGGTTATTCCCACTAGTTCAAAGCTACGACATAGTTTATCCATGTTTTTTTTAATTTTTTGGTTCTTGAAGATTCAAGGATCATATATTGAAAAAAGTGAATTTTAGAGTAAAAGGGAAGGGGAATGGTTAAGTATCATAGTTAGTTTAACCATGAAATTGTAAAGACCCGGAAATTTCAAGGAAATTTTTTTCTTAATTTTCTTTGGAATTTTAGAAAAATGAAGTTTCTGACGGCGCCTGATTCCGAGGCCCGGTGTGCCCGAAATTAATTTCCGAAGTTTGGTTTGGGTACGTTCAGTGAACGAGCGAGCAGCTTTTTCTAACTTTTGAACCGGTGCCTGGAATTTAAATCCGATGGCACCGATGAACTCGCAACACCGGTAAATGCTTAAGGGAACCTTTACCGTAGTTTTATTTTTGCGGGAGAAGAAGTTAAATTTTGGGGATTAATTAAAAAAAGTGAATAAAATTGTTGAATCACTTTTATTTCATGTTGTGTGGTTAACTTCTACCCTGGGAAGTTGGTGGTGGGCCCACATCCATCCAACTTCCCATGTGTGGATATTTGAAAGGGTGGGGCCCACAAGAACCCCCCACCTTTTCAAATTCTCTAAACTCCCTAACCCTCTTAACCCCACTTAACCCCTCACATTCCAGCTCCCCATTAACTCACCTTATTTAATATTTGACAACTTGTTGTAATTAATTTGGCGAGTTACATGTAGTTTTTGAAATTCAAACAATTGAATTTCAAATGCTTTGTTGTGTTAATAAAATAAGTTTAGATGTTATTTTATTTGGGTTGGAGTTTAGTTGATTTGGAGCCTTTGGGGAAAAAGCTTTGGAAATCCTGAGTCCTTCTTTCTCTACGACGAAGAACACGAAGAATGTCTCTTCCACCACTGAAGCACGACGACACCATCTTCTTCATCGTTCTTCAACTGAGGCAAGAAAAGGGAAGCAACGCCCGCGACATCTCCAACGACCTTCATCCATGTCAAAGGAGAAGAGGTCGCTTGCGAAGAACGTCGTCAACGATGACGTCACCTCCGAACGCTCGTCCACCAACAACGAGTACCCTTCTTCCTTTCCGATGCATGAGTGTGAGAATTGGGAGCGTGTGATGAACACGACAATCGAGGAATCGATATCCGCCCTTTTTCCGAGATCATCAATGAACGACAATTACGAGGTAGGGGATTGTTTCAATTGTTTATAATTGTTCAAGAATTCCGACTTGAAGATTCTTCGTGGTTTAAAACCTTTTATCGAATAACGCGAGGGGGTCAGACTGCACAAACATGGCCAAAACCCCCTCCTATGTTCATGTTTGATTATTGTGGATGGAGCGGAATGACGTGGTGTCGTCGCACCACACGAGAATCGCTCGACAAAGTATTACGCGACGCCGTCGCGCCATGCCGAGAAGTCGAACAAGAACGCGACGCCGTCGCGCCGTGTCGAAGGAAGTCGAAGGCGCCGTGGATGGAGCGGAGCCACGGTGAAGGGGCGCAGCAGCAGCACACCGCGCCGAAGAACCGTGAAGACGGCACGTCTCATTTTTTACGTGTTGATTGACAGGTGACGACGAAGCAGGCCGTTTGGGCGTTTGAATCCCTTTGTAGTGAAGGTGGGGTCCCGGGGGGACCATAGGCAAAGATGACAGAAGGAACGGACCACTGGAGCGTGTCCGGAGGTCTGCGTAAGGCGGAGGCAGTGCGCCCCACCAGCGCGGCGGCACTGGCGATCGGCGGCGGCCGCGCGCCGCCAGAAAGGTGGCGGCCTACGAACCGCCGGCCTCAATCAACGGCGAAGGGCGGGGGAGCCGCGCGCCCCGCCCGCGTGTCCGCTCGGCCGCACTGGTCGACCGCGGCCGGCCAGTCGGGCCAGACCGGGCTGGGCCCAGCTGGGTCGGACCCGTGTCGGGTCGACCCGGTTCGGGCCGACCCAGGGGGGGTCGGGCCGGGTCGGCCCGGGCCAAGACCCCCGTTTTCGGACCACTTTCAGTCAAAAGCCCGTAACGTCAGCTATGAGCCTCCAAACGACTCGCCGTCAGTGGCAACACGATCCTAGGATCGAGGCGGTCGTTTCGGTATATCGCACTCACGGTTTCTGTGAACTTTGGGTTCGGCCGGGTTGGTTCGTACCCGAAACCAACCGGCCCATCGGAGCGGAAACGCTCGTAACTTGTGTTCTGGACATCCGATTGACGTGCCGTTGACTTTGATGGATTTCTCTAAGTGAGACGGATCTTTTGGATTACTCCGCTTGAGGTTTGGATGCCGATGGAGTGCGGTCGGGTTGTTTCGCTCACGAAACCAACTGCGCCCCTGAACGAAAAAGGCAATAACTCACAGACCGGGCGTCTGATTGACGCACCATCTGTCTCATTGATTTCCTCTTGATGAAATAGATATTTTGGAATACTTCTCCTGAGCTTTGGATATAGTTGGTAGTGGCTGGGTTGGATCGCACCCGATATCCAACCAGGCCCCGGGAACGGAAATGCTGATATCTTTCAGACTGGACGTCCGTTTGACGAACCGTTAGTGGCGTTGGTGATCACGTTGAGAAAAGGCCCCTATGATAATACCCTATGAGAGTTCGGTGTACAGTTGAGATACGGACGGGATTGGTTTGCTCACGAAACCAACCAAGCCCCTGGGACAAAAAGGCTAATAACTCACAGACCGGGCGTCCGATTGATGCGATGTCTGTTGCGTTGAGACCCTTATGACGAGGAGGTCCTCTATGATACATCTTCATGGGAAATTGAGATACTTGGAGTATCGACTTGTAGCTCATAGAGCGGACCCTCCCAGAGACGAGCGTACGGAGTACGGAGACCGTGTAGCCGGCAGAGACCTGAAGACTGCTAGTCCGATTCGATTCGGAGTAACTTACGTAACCCAGTGGTGAGCAATACATTTTGAGGTGGCAGAACCATAGCGGAGGAGCACTACTATGTAAGGTGGCAGACCTGTGGTACTCGACAGGAGGAGTACCTCTCTAGGCTATGAGAGGGGAGCACTACTGTGTTTGGGTGGCCGACCCCGGCGGGAAGCACTACAGTGTGAGGTGGCAGGCCCGCGGTACTCGGCAGGAGGAGTACCTCAGCAGTATTAGGTTAGTGATCAGTACCTCGGAGTCGTGACAGGACCACTGTACACTCTAGAGACGGAGCTCTTCAGCAGTTACAATTTCGATAATGAAAATCCTGGTTTGAGCTGAGACTTTTGACCTTTGTGTTTCCTCATGATTGAGATGGATAACTTGATAACTTAGGTATATGTATGGGCATATAACTGGGTAGTGGTTATTCATTGATTTCATGATCCTTGTGTTTCCCCATGGTTGAGATGGGTTACTTGATAACTTAGGTATATGTATGGGTATATACCTGAGTAGAAGTTATCTGTTGAGAACTTCTTTGTGGTTATCCTTGTTGGTTTTAGAGAGACCTTGAGGGTCTCGGGGTCCCGACTGAGTATCGTTATACTCACCCCTGCACGGGCTATGCCCGCATCTCGTTGTGTTGGTTGTAGACGACGGATAGTGCTGACGGAGGCCGAGTGTTCGAGGACAGGTCAGTACCCGAAGGTGGAATACACAGCGAGTCAGTACCCGGAGGTGGACTACACAGCAAGTCAGTACTCGGAGGTGGACTACACGACGTGACGAATCACAGAGGAGGTTGACGGATGAGAGCGTGGAGGAGGCTATCTGTACCTACCCTTCAGGTAAGATTCGAGGAGGACGACCTAGGAGCTGCTTCCTTCTTCCAGCGGTTTTTCTTTTTGTTATTGTACCTTGTTCAGTTGTAGTCGTACTTTCTTTTGGGTTTGTATTTTGGCCCATTTACTTTTCAGCATTCCTTTTGTACTTAGTGTTTTTCTTTCGCTTGTACTCTGTGGTGCTTGTTTTTCTTTTATAAAGGCAATTCCTTCCCAGTTATCAGGATTTTACGCCTTTGGTGCTAGTCGCTAGCCCCTGTCCTATGGAAGGCGGGCTTGGGGTAGTCATGACACGGTCCCCGAGGACGGGTCGTGAAAGAAATAATTATTTTATATTACTATATGTGGTTCTAGTGGTGTTTTCATGGTATTTTAAGGGTTTGGACAACCAAGAGTCATTACTACAAAAAATGTAATTTTGTTTGGTGCTTTTGCAGGGCTATCACATGGTTTGAGAATGGTTTTCAAAAAAATATATGATCCCTAGTGAAAATCCATGCACCCTTAGAAATAATTCATAGTAGAGTTACATGGTTATGACACATAATTAGTTTAAACATGTGGCCTTTCATAGAAAACCATAAGACCCCATTATGAACTATTAAAAAGTTGTATTGTATGCTTTTCCATTTGAAATTTTAAATCCTAATCACCCCTAAACTTATTTTAGCTCCACATAAACCTTCCCCATTACTGAATGGGTGTCTCCCATTAGATTATAGATCAAATGAAATTGTTCTCAGTGTATCACATTGAGTTATGTTGAATTATTGAACCATTTTCTTTCATATTTAAATATCGTTACTAGATCTCTTCTCCTCACATCATGTTGGAACCCAATTGGGTTGTGATGCTGGAACTAATAGGTTTGATATAATATTGACATTGTTTCTTTTGGATATAGGATTGTGTGGGACCGATCTACTCATCCCTGATAACTGTTATCATAGAATAATAGTTCTACCTTTATTCTAGATGTAGGATTTTAATATACTGTGTTAATTATAATAATTAATTATCATTTTTGTTAAATTTATTAGTATTATTCATTGAATTAAAGTGATTTGGGGTTTCATGTAATTTCTTGGAAGGATTCATGGTTTAATGGTGGTTTACTTTAAAATTTAGGGTTTCTGAAGAAATTATTTTATTAACTGATGGAAAGGTGGGTTTCATTTAAGAATAATGTTTTAATAAAGAATGAATATTTATTTGAATTTTAATATTTTTTTACATTTTGATCAATGATCTAAAATGTGCTTTGAAAAACCTAGAAAATTAAGATCATTGGGTATGTTGGGAAAGTGACATAAGGGACCCTATTATGTTTGTTACCAATAGGGATTAATATTGAGATATCAAAAGAATATGGATGGTATCTATATTGCTTTTTACCAACATACACCTGGTTTATGATATTTTATGTACAATATTTTTCCCATAGACATTGATCTAATACAACATTATTTTTTATTTATTTTTTTTCTCACATGATTGGTTTTTATCATTGATTATTGGTCAAATATTTTCCCATTAGTTTGTATCAGATGGTTTTTACTGATTGATTATTTCATTGATTTTTGTTTACTTGATTTACCTATATTTTATTGATATTAAATCTTATTTTATCACTTATACTTTTCATATTAATAAATTTTTAAATTTGAATGGATTTTATAAAACACAGAGTAAAATTATCCGTAAATGTGTTCAAATTTTTTAAAAAAAATTATGAATGACTTTTTTTTGTTTAAAAATAAATAATTCTTGCATTCTAGATATTAGACCATATATATAATGTGTGATTTTTTCCTACTATGATTTGTTATTATGCATTAATTTTTTATATGGGAGTTTTTAGATGTTGTATTGCATGGTTTAGGTAATGGTAATGGTATCCTGTTGCATATCTTCTTCTCATTTCTTCATTTCCATCATTGTAGGGTAGTTTTTAGGAGAAGATTAATCACAAAGAGAATTATTGTACATATATTGTTATAAATTCCTATTTAGATGGTTTCTCCAGTATTTTGTATATCTTGGATGTTGATTTTTAATTTGTGTCCCAGAATTATGGTATGTCTTATTTCTGTTATATTTAAGACTTTTTTTGTTATCTTGGTGTTCCTCACCACCGTGACATGACGTCTCAAGTGGCATGTCTAGTTGAATCAGATTGTTTCATTATAGAATGTTATCAAAGTGATAAATTTAAGGAATTAGGTAGTAAGTGGGGAAGGGTTTCCAGCTATATTTCTTTTCTAACAGAACTCTATTTTTCATGGATGGTTCAAATTATAATATCATGTTTGAGGCTTGGATATTGAGGTATTGTTAATGAACTGTATGTGGAGATCATTTACATGGAAATGTTACTTGTTATTTTTTTCATTCATTTTATTTATTATTGTTTAAAATTATTGATGTTTTAATCCGTAAACATGAATTAGTGATTTTGTTCCAAGATTCTAGAATTTTCTAAAAAGCTGATTAGTCCTTATAGTTTGCATAACATACAATGACTATAAAAAGAGATCTTCAAAATTAAATAGATGAAGCTATATGAAAAGATATATATATGATAATCATGTGTAAAATTCGTTGGTTGAAGCTGTAATCTAAAAAATGTAGACTCTAGGTGAATCGGGTTTCAGGAACCTAGTCTGTGTAGAGTTGCATAGCTCTAAATTCTGTAAATATAATCCGCACATATTCTGTGGTGAAAAGGGTCCCCTAGAATATAATGTTGTGTCTTGAGTGTATTGAGAAGATTATTAACTTATTGTTGATTCCAATGGAATAAAAAATTTTATTTTCAATATATATTTTCAAAGGGAAGGGAAGGAGAATATGGAACTCTATCGTGGTATCTATCTTGCATTATGAAATTAACCTGACTTCAATCAATAAAATATTAAATAAAATGTTTTATATTAAACTGTTATGTTTTTTGAATACCTTGAAGTATCTAACCATGGGTTAAAGTGAGCATATAGTGTTTGTGTATTCCAATTAATTTAAGATTTTGTGTATCTAGATCCAGAACTAGTAACCAATGAGTACCTAAAGGATCAAAGGTTAGAGTTGGGATTGGGGATGGATATTCGGTAGATGTGATTCCAATGTTATTTATGACCTTCAAGAAGGTATTAAACAAAGAATCATTGGTTGAGGTAGTGATTGTGGGAAAGATAGGTTTGTGGGGAGAATTTGTTATTGTAGTTCTGTATCAGGGTATGTCTACACGAAATAAAAGGAATTGTATGGGTTGTTTGTTTTCAAAAGAACAAGTTCAAGGGGATTCACCAGGATAACATCATTCATTATTCTATTAGAGTGGAATGATTTTCCATACAATGACTAACTAACTCACAGAAATTAAATTTTTTTTTATTAAAAACAATTTTATGGAAAAAGTGAGAACCACAACATCCATCATTACACCAAATAACCCTATAAATTAAAATTCAGATGAAGGCTAGAGATTCTACCCCTCTATAGAGAATACACCATGATTTCAAGTCTTCACCATCGCATGACCAGTCAACAAAGAGTCTCGTGCAAATTTTCCTGGGCATGGAATTGATGGTAGGGGAATACCCTCTCAAACATCAAAATAAAAATAGAATGTGTAGGTGAAATATTCTTACTTTGAACCTCATTTGAGATAGAAACTTGTAGAAATATATTAGCAAGAAAATCCAAAATCCACCACCTTCGAACAACATTACCACCCAGATCTTTACTTTATCAATAAACCAACACTACTTTATCAAAAAACACTACTGAAACATCATCAAAAACATCTTTTTCAACAACACATCATCATAGAAAACCAACACGAGTAATTCCCAAAAGAAATTCCATGAAAACCATATTCAAATCAAGAATGACACCAAAGATGAAATGAAGTGCAAAAAATCAAAAAACAAATCATCGATTCCAGATCACTAGAGGAGAATTTCCATCCATCGTGAAAATAAATCAACTAGATCCCCAAAGAATATTCATCCAAAGAAATTCAAAATAAGAACACATAAATTGAATAGATATGAAACATAAAATTGAAACCTATAAAAAAATAAAATAGATTGAGAATAAGAACCCATCACCATATCAGGATGACATTGATCAACCAGGCTAACATCATATAATGTCATCGCCAACAGTATGGCATGAGAAGGCCATAACAAAAATTCAAAGCATTCAATCTTCTGAAGCTCAGTACAACAACACTAATTCGCTAATAGACCAGGACTATGTTGTGCCTCCAGGAACCGTGATTCTAGGAAAGATTCTATGAGTTAGCTGAAGAACAAAAAGACCTCATCATGAACATGTCTTATTCCCAAGGATCATAAATCAATGTGTTGCAGATCTCATAGATTGAAACTATAGTAAGAGGGTGTGCCGGAAACACGACACAAGGATCACCGTATGATTCCACAACAGATCCACCTGAGGGGAGAGGAAAACAACAATGAGGGAATCCCAAGAACTGTAAGCCCCTTACGAGATCATCTCACAAACAAACTTGTTCAGAAAGACTAACTGTATGGGGAATGTTAATTCATTTCATTATTTCATATTATTGGTCCATATGAATCATTTTTTTGAAAGAATATAATTGGGATGTAGTGCATGATACACTCCCAATTATGGTTCCAATTTCATATTGGTTCTTCCTTGGTTGGTCAGTCTAATCCTCAAGACAAGGGGTATATTAATGTTTCTAATAAAGAACAGATTTACCATACTGAGTATGCGCCTGAAGAATCTAATGTAGGGCCATCTACAATTAGAGGTATGAGACTTATTTATAATTATATTTTTGTATCATTATTTTATATTGGTGATAATAATTCCTTTATATCATCATGTTTGTTTGGCCAATTGGGGTTATAATAAAAACATATTTCATACTTGTTGGATCATTCAATTCCTTTAGTAAAGATGTATGAACATGGTTAAATTTTAATCACATGTCAAGTGATGGTATCCAACTATACGGTGATATTGGAATTTTCAATTCTTAATATTAACATTAATAACCTAATACATGATATGCATTAGATGATTAGAGTTAAAGACCATATCGATTGTTATCATTGTCATTTTACATTTTTATATTCTTATGTGGTCAGTAAGGTTTTCCATAGCCAATAGGACTCTATATTGTGAATAGCGGGGCATGTTGTTCCTTATGTTTTGTTTATATCATTGTAGTTTTCTGTTGTGTTCCATTATTTCCTTGAATAATTTTTTCATAGTCTCCTTCCAATTGTTGTTTTTGTATTCCCAATGACCCATCCAAATGAATTTTCTTTTATACACCATAAGGAGTGATTGATTTTAATTTTTAAATTTTCCCTGGTATTGTCTATATTAGTATTCCATATTTTCAAATGGAACCTACAGAGATAGTGGAATAAAATATCTAGCTTGTGGGATAGATTGTTAGGGACTTAATCATCCTACTGTCTAACGGTGGGCTTCATCTATCCCATTTTCTAAGAAGTCACTTGAGAGTCTTAGAAATTGCATGAATTATCAAAAGTGAATTTGATTAACCTTTAGAACAAATATGATTTTCCTAGGATTGATGATTTGTTTTGACAATATTAGATGGTAATTTTTATATTCATTTATTGGTCAAAGGTTAGGATATAATTTGTTGACTCTCTATGAAGAAGATATACTGAATTAAACATTTAGGAGCCCATATGTGATTTTTTTGTTTCTGGTTAATTCAATCGATATAATTATCTATCTTATGGTATTTATGGAATTGATAAACTTAATAAATCAACGATTATTGTAATCATTCATTTTAATGATCATGGGTTAAATTTTTGTGTACTGAACGACATTGCAAGAGCAGAGAAACTCTTTATATTCATTCTTTGAACCATGGGTGAACATAGTCTATGAAATAATCTATCAAAATGGGATTTTTGGATAAGAAAATTTTAATTTTTATGTCATGTGATATCTGAGAGGGGTTCCTCAATGGATCCTGAAAAAACATAGCCAATTATTTCTTTTGAGAGTCCCATAAATGTGTTTCACACTAGAAATTTTTGGGATTTACTCATTAAAATAGAGGATTTGTTCATGATTTTTCTAGGATCGAATATTTAATCATATATTTAACCTGTAATGGTATAAAGTTTGTATTCAATAAAATATTTCATCATTAATTTGAGTAGTTGATGGTGTGGTTTATTTCACCACCAATTTTGATTCATCTAAAATTGGGTTAGGGTTTTGATGTATTATTGTATGATTCTAGTATGATATTGGGATTTTTATTCATGCAGGGGAAACAATTCTTGGAATATGGTTATTTCTAGTTAAAACCTCATGGGATGAACTATGATACCCATAATCAGGATTTGGTGAGGCTGGTGGATACACTCCAAATGTGGAATCACTATATCTTTGGGGAGATGTTTACTTTATTATTCTGATCAATAGATCCTGAAATATATTTTCACACAGAGGGACATAAAATTTAGATAGAGATATATGGTGGAGTATATTTAGTCTTCTGAAAAGGATATTTCAAGCACACACGGGAATGAGAATGTGTTTTTTGAAATGTTGAGTAGGATATTACTGATAGAAGAAATGAATTATTTGGGTGAGGAGTTATATTTGGAAATTCTATTCACTGAGATGGTATTGGTCATTTAAAACTATTAAAAATATATTTTATTATTTTTTATTAAATTTGAATCATATTTTGACAATTAATTCTTTCTAGAGTTGGTAATAGACAACAACTACCAATTAGTTTGTAAAATAACATGTGATGGGGAGACCTCGAGTGAGGGGTCTTAGTTTCCCAATGGTGCTATGTGATTCAATTGCAGGTTGGTTGTTCTTATTTCCCTACGACTGTATTTGATATATATTGGACACCATTCAAGATAGTCAATACACATTGAGGCTATAATGATTCACCACAACATGATTCATTGATATTTTTTGGAATTAATGAGATAGTTGATTAAATTTTTAATTTTCTGGTGCCTCACTTATAATAAAATTAAATTAGAATTACAAATACATATTTTTTTCAACCATTGCCCATTTTGGAATGATGGTGGGATAATAATTCCATAGACATAATAATTGGTTTTCTAGTAGGAAGGATGTGATTTTGGTGATCATATATTGATTTTGAAAATAATCTAATTTCTTATATTTTAATGAGGAATTGATAGTAGAACATCACAATGACTAGTTTTATGAGAAATTTTAGGACATAATGGGGCTCCGATTGCTAATTTTTAATACGGACCTGATGTCCACATCCAGGTTATGGGAAGGATTTCAAGTGGTTATGAATTCCCAGATGAAATTGATCATGGATTATCATCCATGTATGGATGTACATATATATAACAATAAACAGAATCATAAGGATATGATTTGGGTTTTAATTCTTGATTTTTGTAGTTCGTGGTAAAAGAATTGACCTCTTTTCAAATTTTCATATGATTTTTTTTCTGAATTTGATACAGATTGTTCCATTTAAATCATTATATTGGAGGCCATGTAGGTATCCCTTATGCAGAGAAGGGTTGGGAGATAAGTACTTTTTTTAATAGACTGTCATTTCAGATATGTCATAAGTGGTTCATTTGATCATAAAGAGGGTTTTCATATCCAATAAACATTAGAAAAATTATTCAGGCTATCATCATTGGCCACATTGAGTTTGTAGATAGTGATATGGTTTTTCACAGAGTGTAAATATTCATGTAAAGTCATCATTTTGGTTATTCATGGTATGTTTTTATGTAGGTTTTTTGGCCACATTGAGATCATCGAGTTTATGAAAAATATGGCTTATTAGTTTTTCAATTCATTTTGTTTGAATTTGATCCTTGACTTATATCTTCATACCTATATGAAGAGGTATCATCTAAATCCTTCCCATGAGATTGGATGTGTGGATTTTAATCGTGAGCATGATATCTATATTTTTGTGAAACTATTTCAGATTATCGATCAAAATGATAACGTACAACATAGTATAATTATTCTTTTAGTTTGGGTACCATGGGACATGAGATAAGTTAACATTGGGAAAAGGATATGGTAATCATGGATTTGGAAGTTGATTCCTTATCATTTTTTTGGTCACAAATCATGAAAAATTTATGTGGATAAAAAGTTCATATTAAGGGGTGAATTGTGATTCTCTTCATGTAACATGCATTCCGTATTCAATACCCAGTTTTTATCTTTTTTGGTTTTGAATGATTCTAGGATCGATGGCTGAAAATAATATACATTTGAAGAGAATGGAAAGGTCAGTGATTAAGATTCATTATATTATTGACGATGTTGTATCCAATAGGTATTACCCTGTATTATTCCTGTATAATTTTACAAATTTTTCACATGATTGGAGAAAATTTAAAACGGACTAGGAACCCTACAGAGTGTCTAGTTGTCATATAGAGGTGTCATACCATTTAATAAATGTTTTCAAAACATATTTTCTCCCTAGTGAAAACACTTCACCAACATATTGAATGGATAGAAGGGTTTCATGGTTAATTTAAAAAAATTGTTTAACAATGAAACCATCGCTAGAATACAATGTGACCATGGATAAATTACTAAAAAGTAATATTTTTTTTTATCATTTTCCCTTTTCCATTTTAAATTATAATCAACCCCTAATCATATCATGGAACATATTATACATTACCTATTTATTTTTAGTTAACTCTCATTGGATTATATGTGTAATTCCTTTATTCATGATATATAACGTCATGGTATGTTTCATTTTTAATTTGGTTTCCCCTTTCATTATAGATCTATACATGATCTCTTCTCATATAATATTATCAAAACCTAATTGGGATGTGATTTCAGGTCTATATAGACTGATAGAGTATTTATAATTTTTCTTATGGATATAGGATCATGGGGAAATGATCTACACTTCCTTGGTCATCATTGTAAATATAATATAGTGCGACATCAAATATAGTGTTAGGTTTTTAAATAAAATGTCTTAATTCAATAAATTTCTCATAATTTTTAAAAATTAATTTGGGTTATTTTTTTAACATAAGTGATAGTTTGTTTTAATGGATTTGATGTAATGGTCTGACTTTTTATTGGTATTTTATTTAAAAATAGGTTTTTTCATAGAATGTGTTTGATGAAATGCTTGAATACTGTATGAGATTCAGAAATGGGATATAAAACCCCAATGTATATTAAGATAGATTTCAAAATGGTTATTATATTTCTATCACATATTTGAAATGGATTTTGAAAATAATATTACATTGGGATCCTTGGGTCCATTGGGATATAGAAATAGATGACCCAAGTGTGTGTCCAACAACTAGGGGTAATTTTAAAATATCAATGGAAGGTGTCTGGACTCAATATTTGTTAGTACCAAATTAAACATAGTTAATGATAATTTATTTCTAATAAATATTCCCATATTCTAGGGGCTTATATTGTGTTCTATTTAATTTATGGTTGTTTATCATATCATTGTTTTTTATCATGGATTTTCTCTCACACGTTTTCCCATGATTGATTGTCACATTGTCTCAAATGTGTAATGGATATGTGTTATATTTATTAACATATGATTTACATAAAGGAATTCCTAATTTTTTACATATAATTTTCATATTCATGGATTTTTAATGTAAAAATATTTTATGAAAACCAATGGAATATAATATATAGATAGATTTGTATTTATAAAAATTCATTGTGACAATTTTTTTTTGTTTTAAAATCATTAAAAATTTGATTCTTGATAATAATACTTGTTTATATTTTTTTGGTGTAATCCAATTTGGATTACTACTAAAGTTGCATATTTTTAAATTAGATAGAAATAGATGTTTCATTCAAGATATTGGTAATGGGGAGGGAATCTTGTGGTATTTAATCTTCTCATTTAATCTTTCCCTTTGCAGAAAAATTCTTTGAAGGTGATAGATGGTCACATGGAGATGTATTGGTATTCTTTGGATATAAATTTTGGTTTTTCATGTTTTTTTTATAGATTTTATGGATCGTAGATGTCTCATTTTCATAATAAATATACTCTAGTTACATGGATTATTCTATATTTCCCATTTCATTTTAATTGATCAACCACTTTGAGTGATAAATAAGGATACATACCATATAAATATCATCATTCGTCAATAAACCATGAACTATAAATATTTTCAATCTTAGCAACACCACAATCATCATTTTTTATGGTTATCTCATTAATCCATTTCACTCATTCTGTTGTTTATAGTGATTTTTATATGATAAAATGATGTCAAATAACCATTAAATGTTTTTTTGTATAACCTTTCATTGATTTTATTTGATTTCATTTTTTCCACATTAAAAGTAGTAAAAAATTATACAATATATAATAATTTTATATAATGATCAATAAAACATAAATTTGTTTAGGAATAAATCATTTTCATGAAAACAAATCATTGAACCTAATATAACAAAACATGGTATCATATTATATTCATGAATCCACTATTATTTGATTTTTAGTCTATGTTTTTAGTGAAATTTTATATCATTTTTATCGTTGTGTTCAAATTAGTTTGTGGGATATCAAAATAAATTACACATACTAAGAAATCATGAATAAAATTAAAATTATCAAACATTATTCTCCATTTTATTAAAATATTTAATTTAATGATATGTTGATAGGATAAATATGTACGAAAATGATAACACATAATTAATTAGGAAATCTAAAATAATATTGTAAAAGGTTGGTACATGAAAAGGTTATCAAAATCATGGAATGGTGTTTGGGGGGAAAAACAGTTAAGACTATCATAAAATTATTTGAGAGAAAAAATTCATGATTATTAATCGATATAAAATTATAATCTTTGAAATGAATTGGATGAAAAGGGAGGAACATTTAATGATAAACATCAGGATTTATCTCATGGAATCTTCATGGTACCATATTGATCATTATTTTACCTTTAGATTCCATTGTCAATCATGTTTTTTATTTTGAATGAAAATATAAAAATTTAAAATGAAAATTTTAAACCCTTATATATCAATGGAATGAAATTTATTTTATTATTATTATACATCATTCTTAGTGATAATGTCATTGATAATCAATTAAAAGACCAAAGAGGATTTGTGATATAGAAATAGTGGATTATCCTATCCTGAACATTGATTTAGAACTAAGTAATAGGAGTAAAGATTATCATATGGGATGTAGTATTAGCATATAAGGTCATCAAGATTGTGATTCAGGCAGGATCTAGTATTTGTCATGATTTAGAAGACCTTGAAGATGACATGAACTATATCTGGTACCCTTATAACCCGATAACTAATCTGGTCATTACATGGAATTAATGACATTACCAATACCCATAGGTTGGGGAATAAATCATTAAATCATAAAAAAAATGAAACGTAAGAATGATTCTTCCACAATCAAATCAGAAAAAACTAAAAAATCATCATGCATACAAATGAAACTCATTTTGGAGTAATGTACTATCAGTCAAACTTGTTCAACAACCCAAATTACTACAACCCAAATTACTAGAAAAAGTAAAAACTCATAAATATTCCAATAGAGAAAACTCACCAAATACACAAATAAAAATCTATAACCACCTCTATGTGGTGTCATATCCCATATTTATCCTAGAGGAAAATAATCTTCAATAATAAGAAGGTACATGTTGGGTGTGAGATAAATTCCTAATAGGCTCTCACTAAGGAAAAACTAATATTTTCCAACATTTAATTAACAAATAGAGCGTTCATTTTAAAAGAAATAATTTTTTAATTTCATAATAATAATTAAATAAATTTATGGTTTACATATCAACAAATTGAAATAGTTTAAGAAGATTCATTACTTTTAAATTGGTGGAACATTTACAATCCAATGAAAATTTTCAAAATTGACTTAAATAAACAAATGAATATAAAAAAATTTATATAAATCAAAATTCTTTTCAAACTATTTATAAAAATTGAATATATTAAATAGAAATAGAAACATGTAAGAATCATGGTCATACACCTAAGAAGGTCTGATAGTTCCATGCTATAGGCACTCCCCAGGAATGGTGACACAACAATATGTACATATGTCCCTTGGAACATATGGAAAAGTGGACTCATTTGAATTTTATTGGGATATGGTGCGATGCAATTATATTTTTGATCATTTTATATAGAAAAGTTTCATCCAAATAACTCACTAACTACCTATGGATTTCTTGTTCTATAGTACAAATTAATAGTTGAAAAACATTTTAAAGAAATCATAAAATACAATTAATCCCATTCTCCATATAAAATATTCCAACTACCAATTAAAAACAATAAAATATGTTTTAAAAATATAAATTTTATTTGGTAAATCCCAAAGGTTATTATCAAAATCATTTTAATCAATTTTATTAATATATGATTTCCAAATCAATTCTTAATTAAATTTTAAAATCCATTTTAAATATTCAATTCAAAATTTTAATTTTTCACAAGATTCTATAATTTCACAATAACCCCCCACCCTAATTAATTGGAATTGGGGTTTTACACACTTTATATGAAATTCATTTCAACAATTTAATTCTACACTTTGATTACTGTAATTTCTATAAAATCCACATTTTATATTACACAATTTAAATTTCACAAATTTCCATAACACACCGCAATAATGTTTAATTTGTGGTTATCCAATTTCATTCAAAAAAAAATTATAACCTCATTTCAATGAAATTGAGTTTCTCTAACATATCCAATTGAAAAAATTTCATTAAATTTATGATATTTAACGAAATTCAAAAAAAATAAAAAATAAAATAATTAATGTGTAACATTAATTAGGAATCATTATGGAACAACATCCATAGGATCATAGAATCTCATATAAAAAATACATATAAATAATACTACAATAAAGAATAAAAAAATTATATATGAACAAATACAAGATTTAGAACCAAAATAGTTGGTATTAGATCCTACAATCAACTTAGGGATTCATAAAACCATAGGGATGCGAAGAGTGTTCATGAGAGAATGAGAATGGGTAGAAGAATCTAATTGAGTGAATATAGAAGATTGTTACACAAGTTTCTAATGTATTATTTTGGGGACCCTAGGGGCCACAAACTCTTCTTGGGGGCTTTAAGGGAGGTGGAAATCACTTAGGGCTCATTCTGAACTATCGAGGACCTAAAAAGGTTGTTTTATAATTTTATTCAAAATTGAGATTAATTAAAATCTTTTATACTTGGTTTCCTGGGAAAGGGCCTACATTTTGACAAACCGTGTGAACTATCCATTTTTTATTTTAAATGGGATGCATATTTTCTCCTAAAATGTCCCACAACATGGCTAAAAATGCACAATCCATGAATAAGACCAATAGAAATACTTATTTTTATTACATATTAATACATGAAATTATTAATCAAAATGAAACATAATATGACTAATAGATGAATAATTATATTGTATTTGGAAAATAGAAGCATAAAATTATATCATTAAAAAATAATCACAACATATTTATTGAAAACATCTTTAACCTGCTTGATCTTAAATCCTCATTGGATAATCAAGGGGAAAAACATAAGAAAATGGGAGATCAATAAAAAATTGGGGGAATAATTATGGAATCACATGAAGATAATAATACATTGTAGACAATGTCAATGAGAGATAACGGAACATTAATAATAAGGTGTGATATAACAATCTAATCATAACATGGTAAATATAGAAACAACTTAAAACACAACATCATTGGTTAAGGATAAACTACAAAGAGTTAATGGTGGAAAATTTTCCATAAATAAATCATGTATACACCAATGCCAACATGTTGTATCATGATACAAAACATTAACCAATGAATTGCAACACTATATAATTTAGGGTACACCCTTCACTTTGGTTTCAATCTCATTTATAACTATGACACGTAGATTATAAAACAAATTTTAATTCATCATGATAATTTGTTACGTAATCAAGGATATTTGAAAACATACATGTACGTCACCTATAAAAAGGGATATGTATATAAAACTTAACACACATGATATGAAATGGGTATGAAATTTACTATATAAATGATTCGGCATGAAAAATAATAGTGAAAATTAGGCAGCATATCAACATCATTAAAAAAAGAATAAAATTGGTTGATAATTGAAATATGGGTCTCTAATAATTTTTACATGATGTTCATATTTTTAGGCAATTTTAATTACCTTTCCACACATTTATAATAACAAAATTATGGCATATGATAATAAATAGTGAAAAATAAAAAGTGAAAATAAAGGATGATTACAAATTTTGGTCTTGGTAATGGGTGTACATGGGAGAGATTAATGAGAGATAAAGGACTATATCATTGTTTATATATAATATAGGTAGTTTTGGGGTTGTTATAAAACAATCTCAGTCGTTGTTAATTGAAATATACAAGGGAATAACAAAGAAGAGATTCTAGGATAAAAGAGAGAAAGAGAGGATCCCTTACCTTAAGAGATTGACACAAATTCATGAAATGGACTTCATGAGAGCTTGGAAGAATCATGTGGGGATTTTATAGGGAGTAGGTCCTATGAATATTGTGCTATAGTGATTTTGAGTGAAGATAAGTTGGATCGTGGTGGGGTCTTATTGGAAAATAGTGGAATTTCTATAATATTTATGTTTTCGACTCTACAAAAATGAATATTTCAAGCCAAAAAACATTCCCTGGTTTTGAAAATGGTTTTTGTGAAATTGGATAGGTTTTTCTTATTTAATTAATTATATGGAATGACTTATTAAAATATTACCCTTTCTAATGTGGAGGTGATTCGAACTTTTAAAGAAATTATTTTAAAATCAAAAAATATGTTATATATTATCGAGGATTCTTAAAGGATTAATGTTATTAATAAATGATATATAAAATCACATTATTTTACGTGTAAAAAAATATTTGGACGAGTATTTCTACTATTATATTTATTACATCATTTAATGGGTCATTATGATGTCATAAAACACACAGTATATTTATACGATATTTAATATTTACATGAAACTATGACTGTCTCAAATATTATTAAATGTCCATGGATATATAATTATAACATTATTATTTCAAAAATAATATTAATTTCATCTATGAAATTTTATAAATATATTAATTTTAACTTTTAAAATTAGATTCCATATTTTTTTGAAAAATAAAGGGTTTTTTGACAATAATAGTTTTTGAGAACCTATAAAAGGTATACATCACATCATTAAAATAATTTTACCATTTATAATTAATATATAGTTATTTATTAATAATAATTTATTAATATAATATTTATTTTTAAAATATATTAACTGATCAGAATAAATCACTTAATTGAGTTTTAATATTAACTGACACTATAATTTATGTTTAATTGAAATATATTCAAATTTATTTAAAAAGTAACAATAAAAATGAAAATAAATTAATTATTATACACAATATATATTCAAATTATTATGGTCTTGATACATAACCCTTTATTACACTGGTGTATTCCCAAAGAGTAAAGTGTTTGAAGTTGACAAATCCATGGGGTCATTCGGCGAACATAGATTGGTTCGTGATATCCATAAGTTTGAACATCACCTGTAAATATTTTCACGTGTGTGTAAGTTGTTGGATCTCTAGTTGGACATGGTCAAGATTAAATCCTATTGATGTTATCTCCCATTAAAGAACCAATAAATGTGCATTATAAGGTATAATCCTAACGGACGAGGTCATCACTTCATTTGCCTATGTCAATTTGATTTGTTAAGGCCCAATATTTATATTAATCATGTAATAAATATTTAATGGATATATTTAAAATTATAACATTATTAATGGTATGTCAAATCCAAATATAAAATTATATAAGTTCATGTGTTTTCTATAACCTTGTTATTTAAATAAATCAGAAAGGTAAGCTTCATTTATAACAGTTCAGGTCGTTATAATCTTCCCCCTTGGGAAATTTCACACTCGAAATTTTCTTCTCACCCCCTTAAAATATATGAGAGTAATTATATCTCATCAATTCCTATATTTCCCATGTTTCTGCTTCGAACCTAGGGTTTCATCACAATACATTGACGAGGTGCATTGTATAATTTTATAGAATATTATCTCTACAATATAATATCTTCACTGGCTACTGCTCATATGAAATATCATTATCCAATTATACAACATATGGATTAATTATATGTGATGGGTCATGTATGTACTTCTTCAGGAGAGATAAATGGAATATATCATGAACTAGAGATAGGTTAGGTGGGAGTTCATGTTTATAGGCCACCACGCTGATGCGATCAAGGATCTCAAAAGGGGTAATGAATATTGGATTATTTTTTCCTTTCTTCATAAATATCCTCACATTATTCCATGGAGATATGATGAAGAATATCATGAATCATGTATTAAACTATATGACTCATCAATGATTGTTAGCATAGATTTGTTTCTTACTCTGAGTATCCTTTATGTGTTTCTGAATGGTCTTAACATTTTCAACCATTTCCATGATGATTTCAGGACCTTTCAATTTTTGTTTTCCAACATCATCCCTATATGTTGGTTTCCTACACCTCTTCCTATAATTTTCATTATAAAGATCCATTTGGATGCTCGAGTGGTAACTGTTGTTTTAAGAGAACACAACCAAAGGAAAATGTTATCCTCTTCCTCTATTGAAGTCGAGTGAGAAGTCTCTCAACATGTCCTTATGTGTCTAGATAGTCCGATAATATTGGGCTTCAGTTTGATTGTGATAGTTGATGATGAAGATCAACTCATTATTCAGATCATTTTAGAGATGCTTCCAAAACATATTGGTGAATATTGGATCTCGAATGGATACAATCGAATGTACCACTCCATAATGTATACCCATGAATGTAGATCCAGTGAGAATTCCTCTCGTATGTAAATAAAGTGTGTATTATGTGTATGATTATCCCCAAAAACTCGTACGGTATTATACACTCTTGATGTCTTTGGATGATTGGTGAAAAAACACATGGTGATGTTTTACAATTTTTATGTAGGTATGGGTAATGGTTTCATCAACCCCTTGGATTTTTTTCATTTCTATTTTCACATACTAAAATAAAATAAATATTCATGTATATTATCTTATCTCCATCTTCATATTTACCCAATAATAGTGTTCTTGTAGATCTCGATACATCATAGTGCAACCCATGTGGATGGAGATGGTTGAGATATATGCACCATCAAACAACACATCCATTAAATTAGTATTTTATGGTACGCAAATTCATGACCCAAATATCACAAAAAATTATCATTAACATTAACCTATAAGGATTTAGCTTTCCATATAGCTTACACATTCTTTTTAATTCCTACATCAACTATTTGTGTATCTATGGACATATCCAGAATAAATGTTTCAGAATTTATTTGAGAATTCATTGATTATTTTCAGTCCTTTATGATTATGATGCCCATCATTTCAAAATCGAATAAGATTTGATCCCTCTCAATTCTCATCAATGAAAAAATTTCTAGATCCTTTCTACTTAGATCATGTTCCACTATATTCAACTTACTAGGATGGTATTGGATTGGGAAGTCATATCCATTGATCAGATATATCCATCTTCATCAGTGTATGTTCAACTCTTTCAGAGTGACTGTACACATGAAACATTTCTGATCCTTATATATTTCACATTTCTTCTAAAATAGACAATGATTCATTTTTTTTAAAATAAATTCATTGCATACAACTCTAGATCATGTGTTGTGTAGTTTTTTTCATGAGTATTCATCTTTATTGATTCATTGGAATTGTATTTCTCATTATTCATTAAAACAAAACCTAGTCCCTTCTCTAAATCATCACTAAATACCATGAAATTTATCCTTAAATAGCTTATATTTTAGGAGGTTCTATAGATATCCCATTTCATGTGATTATATTCTCTATGTAAAAGACTTTATTTAACTAAAAATAAAATTTTCTGTACTTGGCATAATGCTTATCCCTTCGAAAAGTATATATCCAAGTATTCAAATGCACCTCTTACAAGTATTTACATTTGTATTATATTAGAATATAATCTATAAATATTAACAATAATTTCATTAAATAATCTCTAAAAACTCTATTCATCATGTCTATGAAGATTGTTGGAGTATTGGTGAGTTTGAAAGTCATTACTATGAATTCATAGTTCCCAATCCTTTTACGAAAAGCAGTCTTGGGGATATCATCCTTATCCACCCTAAAAAGGTAATATCATGATCATAGATCCACTAGGTAAATGTATTTTTCTCCACATAGTTGATCTGACAATTCATCCGTCCTAAACAAGCATACATGTTCTTTTTCATGATCTTGTTGAGATAAAAATAATCGATGAAAAGGCATAACGACCTATCATTATTCATGATGAATTGTACTAGTAAACCCCCGGTGAAGCACATGGGTGAATGAAAACTTTGCAATGATTCTCATGTAGTTGTTTCATCCTCTCATCAAGTTCCTCAACAGCCATTATATTCATAGACTTGGATAATGGAATTCCCAAGTGATAAACTCAACTGAAAATTCAACATCACGACTAAGAGAAAGACAATGAAATTATTCAAGAATCACATTTTCATATTCTCTCATAATTGGACTTTCATAAAGGAGGATTCGTTCCTTAGACTCAATCACTTAAGATAGATAAACTTACTCAAATGGAAACAATATACATTCTTAAGATGATGGTGTTAAAGAAGATTCATCCTTCACGTTGCATTTGTAAAGAATATAAGGACGATTCACAAAAAAGATAGTGATTTCCGTCTCACGGGAATTTCTATTTTCTATAGATAGGGAAATACAATTCAATATAATAATTGCATAAAATTTCACTAAAAGGAGTATGAAAATGATAGCTGGTAAATTCATCCCACAAACATTATCATGAGGATTTATCTACTTTGTATGAAATAATTTTAACATTTTTTATTATCAATGAAATATATACATCCATGCTTTTTGGTGGTCTTTAAATAGTAATACTGAACATTTGTAATATGAATAACTTCATAGATACATAATCAAAATGTATGTTCTCTATTATTGAATGAATAACTAGCATACATACCACCACTACTTTCTCAGGATTAACTTTAGTCATAGTGATGGAAAAAGCTCTCCCCTACTACCAAATATGTTGTTGGAAGTCTTTAAAAACCCTTTTCATACTAAATAGGTTTAAAAAAATTAATTATTGTTGTTGAAATGAACAATAAACTAAGGGATGAGTGCATAATTCATTTCCTCAATCATAGTAGTGGGTTTCTCCTATTATAAACCACTAGCTTGCTGCCCTTCCTTCCGAAATCCAATTCATTTCCTCGTCCCCTTCCAGAACATTTTAGGTTGCTTCTTTCTAAATCACTGGATGTGGGATAATAAAATTTACTAGAACCATTATATATCTATATCAGACAGCCAGAATTGATCTCCACATTCTTCTTCATATTCCAATGATACCCCTAATATTCAACGATCTCCATTTGGGAATTGAAGTCACATAAGACAATTTTTGTTATAAAAATGAAATTCAAGGGCCACTGTGGTTTTTCATAGGCTAAGATTTATCACACTAAATAATTGTTAAACCTTTTATTCGGTTATAATGAAAAATATGGGGGCATAACATGTAAGCCTTATGATGTTTTCATTATAGACACTAGTGGAAAAACATTTAACACGTCGAAATTTTTCACATCAGTTCTATATAACTGACATGAATAACATTAGTAATCGATATATCACATCGGTAATTTTATAATCGACATGACATATCGATCATGATCCATTTTTTAACTCAGTATTTTTATAACTGACTTAAAATATACGAAGATTAGATTTTTTACATTGGTTATTGTATAACAAACATGAAAATCGAATCTGGCGCGCTTTATCATGTCAGTTATAAAATAACTGACATGATGAATGAATGCTCTATGGTTTATCATTTCTGTTATAAAAAAACTTATGCGATAAAGCTAATCTCAGCACTTTATCAAGTAGGTTATCAAAATAAATGTTGTTATAAAGTGAAATTTATCACGTCGGTTATTTTATAAATGAGGTAATAATTTTTTTTCAAATTCTGTTATTAAATAACCGACATTATAAAAATTAAAAAGTAGTTTACCTCAATAGTTATTAAATAACCAACGTGATAAAACCATTAAAATATTTTTTACACCTCATATTCATTCATTATGTTTTCTTTGATTGGAAACCTATGACTCGTCTCTCTCACACTAAAATACTAGAATTTATTATTCGAATTCATTCCCTCCAGCCTCATTTCTGCAACATTATTATTCATATTTATTATCATCAACTCTACCAGTTCGAATGACAACACTCAGGTAATCCTCACATGACTCTTTTTCAGTTTTTATTTTCCTTAATTGACTAAACTAATTTTTGAGATGTTATTTTTCATCATTCTTGCTATCATGGTAAGTTTTATAGTGTTCATATATTCCATGATAAATTCCATTCTGGTAAAATAAACCTATGGATGTGATATCATGCAAGTTTAGGATTTTTTTTGTGTCCTATCATGTGTGTGTCTGCATACAGGGGGTTTCTATGGGGGGTGTGGGGGATGTGAAATTGGGTGGGGTTGTCCAAGGGGGTTGGTTGGGTTGTCCAGTGATGTGGGGGTGTCCATAGGGAGTCCAAGGTGGTAGGGGTGGTGTCCAGGGGGGTGGAGGAGCTGTCCTAGGGGGATGTGAGTGTCCAAGGGGGGTGGGGGTGGTGTCCATGACATGTGGGGGCTATCCAAGGGGTCTGGAGTGTCCAAGGGGGTGGGGGTGCCCAAGGGGGTGGGGGTGGTGTCCAAGTGGGTGAGGTGCAGAGGTTGTGGTCTAAGGGGATAGGGGTGTCCATGGGGTGGGGGTGGTATCCAGGGAGGTTAGTGGGCTGTCCAAGGGGGTAGGGGGTGTCCAGGGGGTGGGGGCTGTCTATAGGGGTGTGGGGTTGTCTTGGGGGTGGGGGTTGTCCTGAGGGTTGGGGGATGACCAGAGGGTTCGGGTGGCTGTGCAGAGGGTTCAGGTGTCCAGGGTTTCAATGGAGGTGGGGAGCAGTCCAGGGCTGTGTGGGGGGGGGGGTCTAAGGGGGTGGGGGGTGTCGAAGGGGGTGGGAAATGTCCAAGGGTGTGGGGGCTATCCAACGGGGTGGGGGCCTGTCTAGAAGGTTTGGGGGGCTGTCTAGGGGTCTTCCCAGGAGGTTGGGGGTGTCGAAGGGGGTGGGCGCTATCCAAGGGGGTGGGGGATATCCAAGGGGGATGGGTGCCTATCCAAAGGGTTTAGGGGATGTCCAGGGATTTGTCTAGGAGGTTGGGGGCCTAGGTAGTATCCATGGGGGTAGTTGGTGGGGTGGTTTTTTGGAGGGGTTGGGGTGTCCAAGGGGGGTGGGGGTGTTTATAGGGGTAGGGGTTGTCCCAGGGGTGGGGGTTGTCCAGAGGGGTGGGGGGTTTTCCAATGGGGTGGTGGTGTCTAAGGGGTGTCCTATGGGGTTGGGGTGGTGTTAAGGGGAAGGGGATATCTAAGGGGGTGGTGGTGTCAAGGGGGTGTCCAATGGGTGTCAAAGGGGGTGGGTGTGGTGTTCAGGGGGTGCAGGGATGTCCAAGGTGGTTGCGGGTGTCCAAGGGGTATCGGGGATGTCCAAGGGGTGGGGGTGGTGTCCATGGGGGGGGGGGGGTTGTCCACAGGGGTTGGGGTGTCATAGGGGGTGGGGGTGTCCAGGGGGGGTGTACAAGGGGATATGGGTGTCCAGGGGGTGGGGATGGTATCCAGGGAGGTGAGTGGGCTTTCCAAGGAGGTAGGGGTGTCCAGGGGGTGGGGCTATCTAGAAGGGTGGGGGCTGTCTAAAGGGGTGGGAGTTGTCTAGAGGGTTCGAGGGATGTTCATAGGGTTTGGGTGTCCAGGGTTCCCATGAAGGTGTGGGAAGGGAGGGGGGTCAATCCATGGGTGGGGGTGGGCGTCCAAAAAGGTGGGGGTGTCGAAGGGGGTGTGGGCTATCCTGGGGGATGTCCAAGAGGGTGGGGGCTTGTCCATAGGGTTGGGGTGGCTGTCTAGGGGGGTTGGTTGTCCCGAGCGTTGGGGTTTCCATGGGGGTGTCCAAGGTGGGTAGGGGTGGGGGTGGTGTAAATAAGGGGTGGGGAGTGTCCATGGGTGTGGGGGGGCTGTCGAGAGGGATGTGGGATCTCACGGGGTGGGGGATGTCCAAGGGGGGTGGTGGTGTCGAAGGGGTGTCCTGGATGTGTCAAAAGATGTGGGGGTGGTGTCCTGGGGGTGCAGGGGCTGTCCAAGGGGGTTGTGGGTGTCCAAGGGGGTGTGGGGGATGTCAAAGAGGTGGGGTGGTGCCCAGGGGGGGTGTGGGTGTTGGGGTGTCTAATAGTGTGCAGGGGATGTCCAGGGGTGAGGGGGATGTATAAGGGGATATGTGTGTCTAGGGGGTGGGGGGTGGTGTCCAGGGAGGTGAGTGGTTTGTCCAATGTGGTAGGGGGTGTCCAGGGGGTGGGGGTTGTCTAGTGTGGTAGGGGGTGACTAGGGGGTGGTGGCTGTGTAGAGGGGTGGGAGCTGTCCATAGTGTTCAGTTGGATGTTTAGAGGGTTGGGGTGTCTATTCAGTCCATGGAGGTCGGGGTGGGGGGTAAATCTAGGGGTGCCTGTGGGGGGGTGGGGTGGGGGGTCCAAGAGTGTAGGCATTTCGAAGGGTTTGGGGGTTTTCCAAGGGGTGGGGGTTTCTCCCGAATGTTTGGTGGGGGGGGGGGGGGCTTTCCAGGGGGACTGACTATCCAATGGGTTGGGGGTGTCCATGGGGTGTCCAAGGGGGTCGGGGGTGGTGTCTATGAGGGGTGGGGAGTGTCCAAGGGGTGGGGGTGGGGTGGGCTATAGAGAGGGGTGGTGGATGCCAAAGGGGTGGGGGCTGTCCAAGGGGGTGGTGGTGTCCATGGGTGTCCAAGGGGGTGGGGGTGGTGTCTAGGGCGTGGGTGATGTCCAACGGGGTGGTGGTGTCCAAAGGGTTTACAAGGTGTGGGGGTGGTGTCCAATGGGGTCGGGGTGTTGTCATAGGGGGTGGGGGTTGTTGTCCAAGGGGGTAGGGGTGTCTAGGGGTGGGGGTCATTTCCAAGGTGGTGGGGATTGTGTCCAGGGGGTAGGGGCTATCCAGAAAGGTGGGGGTTATCCAGAGGATTCAAATCATTGGGAATTGTGTAACATTCTGTAGTGAATGTAGATATATTTTAATATTCACACTTCATATTTCTTTTTTACGGATGTGTGAATTTTGTATCCAGTTGCACCAGGATGTATTCTTTGTGAACCTTAAGAAGAAAGGATCCAAGATGAATTTAAAACTGCTATATCTATCTATGTTTTCTTTTTAAAATCATTTTCAAGCATATTAATTTTTAATATGCATATCTTTGTTTTATATTTCAAAAAAAATTTACATTCATATTATGATAGTTTTCATATAAACATATATTTCTCTTCTCTTAAAAAGATGTATAATTTTGATATTTTTCATAGGTAATAATGAGTCAAATTTGGATTACTACACATCGAATGAGTAATGAATATGAGGAAGCTATTGATGTCTTTTTGGAATTTTATTAAATAAATTTTCAAGCTAGTGACATTTTTTTCTCTCCATTCATAAAATGTTTGAATATGAAGAAGATGAAAAGTATTGAAATAAACGATCATCTTATTTATCATGGTTTTAATCCAAGTTACAGCCCATGGATTTGGAATGGTGATACTGGATAGAATCTCGGATCTACTAATGATGATGATTCGTAAGATGGTAACTCCAATTTAATTGAATAAATGATTCATGTTATTACAATAGAACAAATTGAGATAGAACCGACAGTTGCACATCTTTATGGTGATGCTGAAAAATCATTGTATCCTGCTTGTACATATTTTATAGTTTTTTTCGTGGTGTTAAGATTGATTAACCTGAAGGAGTAACACTGATGGAGTGAAAAAAGTTTAATAGAGCTTCAACAATTGATGAAAAAAATTATTCCAAAAGTTAGCGATCTTCCAGATTCACATTATAAGGACAAGAATATATTCCTCCCGATGGGATTGGGATACAAGAAAATACATTCCAGTCCGAATAACTATATGATATATAGGAAGGAATATGAATATCAATCAGAGTTTCCTAAATGTGGGACATCATGGTATAAGTTGAAAGAAAAATAACATGGAGACATAAGGATTACTAATATCCCTTCCCTGGTATTTTAGTATCGTCCTATAATTCATTGTTTGAAATTATTATTTGTTAATTAACTTGATGAAAAAAGGTTAAGATGGGATGGTGATAAGTAGATATGTGATGGAAAAAAATTTCATCCAGCTGAATGTATACAATGGACGAAAATTGATGATCAGTATCCTACTTTTGGAAATGAAATTAGTAATCTCAGACTAGGGTTGTGCACATATGGAATTAATCAATACTGAACCGTCAGTAGAACACATAGTTCAAGAACCATATTCTTGGTAATTTAAAACCTCCCTCCCAATGTTTGTATGAAGAGAAAATATGTAATGTTGAGTATAATGATCTCTGGTCCGAAGAAACCCAGCAATGATATTGATGTTTTCATGACACCATTGATTGATGATTTGACACTTTTATTGGAGGATGATATTAGGGTGTATGATTCTTATAAAATGGAATATTTTCAACTGCATGCGGTGCTTATGATCATTGTAAATGAATTCCCACATATAGAAATTTGTCTGGATATAGTGTTAAAGGACATAAAGCATGTCCCATATGCAAACAACAAACTTCATATTATTAATTTTATCATGGGAGGAAAATAATGTACATGGGTCATTGAAAGTTTTTGCCTATGGATCTCTCCTATAGAAATCTAAAAAAGGCATTCAATGGCTCACCAGAATTTAATATTTCCCAAAACCATTATCCCTTGATAAGTATTTTTAGAGGGTGTAAAACTGTGATGTGACATTAGGAAAGGCACGTAAATCTTGTAATGATAGACAGATTAGGAAGAAAATGTCAATATTTTTTGAGCTACCATATTGGAGATATCAAGAAGTTAATCATAATATTGATGTCATGCATATGGAGGAGAATATATGTGATAGTTTTATTGGAGAATTGTTAGATTTTAAAGGAAGGACAAAAGATGGGTTGAATGCATTATTTGATTTACTATAAATGGGAATACGTTTGGAGTTAGCTCCCACTCTTAATGGAAGATGAACATTTATTCCCACATCTTGTTATACATTATCCAAGAGGGGAAAAGTATATTTTTTTAGTGTCTTCAAGATATCAAAATGCCTCAAGGATATTCTTAAAATGTAAAATTTTTTGTCTCATTGAAGGACATAAAGATGATAGGTTTCAAATCTCAATATAATCACATAATGATCTAAAAAATTCAACCAATTTCATTCCGTGGAATATTTCCCATCCTTTTCAGAAAGACTATAATGATGTTGTGTTGATTTTTCAAATCAATTTTTAATACGGTGACAGATGATAATTCTTTGAACATTTTGGAAAAAGAAGTGATTTTTATACCTTTTCCATTAGAAAGGAATTTTCTTAAATGTTTTTTTGATATAATGGTGCATTTAATGATTCATCTGGTTCGAGAGATAAAGATTTGTGGACTTGTATATCATCATTGGATGTATCCTTTTGAATGGTATATGAGAATATTGAATATGTATGTTAAGAATCCATATCGATCTGAAGCCTCCATTATTGAAATGTATATTTATGGGGAGGATGCATAGTTTTGTACGAGCTAGATGGTTGTGGCACAACACATAGGAATGCCTCCATCTCTCCAGGAATGAGATAATAAAGAGCGAAAGGGGATTCGTGGCTTGATAGTCAAATCGTTGTCTGTTGAACAGATGAAGATGTTATAATTATATATCGTGAATAATATAGCTGATGCTCAACCATATATCAGATTTTTATATTAATGAGTTGAATCAATTTCATCCAATGATGAATGAATTGTGGATTTTGAATGAACACAACAAAACATTTTTGTCATGGTTTAAAAATACCATTCCTAGTAGATCAGATGTATCAAAGACATTAAAATTGGTAGTGGGAGGTCCATGTTTAAATGTGATAACATGGTCTGGTTATGTCATTAATGGATATACATTTAAAATGAAATCTCACGGAAAAATAAGTGTAGTTGAGAATAGTGGTTTATTGGTGTTTCAAGAAGCAATTCATTTTCGATTTCTAAAGACAAAAACCCAATTTCTGCATCAATGCAAATTATGGAGTTATTGAAGAAATAAGGGAGGATGATTACTTTAAAATTATATTTCATGTTTTTAAAATTAAATGGTTTATCAGTAACAACAGTGTTAGACATGATGAATTTTGAATGGTAGTTGTTAATCTAAATAGATTTGAAGACACAACTGATTCATTTATAATGGAAACAAATGAAATATAAATTTTATATGTAATAGATCAATGAGATATGTAGTGGTATATTTTTTTACAAGGGAAAATACAATATGTTGGTGAGGATGAACTTGATGAAGATGCTAATTTATATGATATCCTTAATTCCATGGAAAGATTAATAGAACATAATTATTATCATGTTGAAGACATATTTTGTGCCATAAGGAACATTCTTGACGAAGGAGTTTGGGAAAAAAATCCATTTGTACATTCCTAATATTATTTGTAACATTTGATTATTTCTTGTTTAAATTTATTATTTTCATAAAATTTTAGATATTTTATGTTTTTTCTTTATTAAAACATGTTTTAAAACAAATAAGTATATGTTTTTGTTTGTTTTAATTTTTTTAGTTTACTTTATCATGACTACCATTAGATAAATTTTAAATCTATTATTTATTTTCACTAAAAATTACTTTAACATATTTACTATGCTTACCAGGTTTACAATGATTGCCAGGTTTACCATCATTACCATCTTCACCATTTTTTAACATGCTTACCATATTAACCATGTTTACTATTACGTAACTTAGTAAAATTTTCATATTTTCTGTTTACATTAATATTGTAATATTTGAATTTGTATATTTGTGAACTAATGAATGTTTATTTATTTGAATAATAATGACAGATCAATCAGTTGATCAACCAAATGATTCTGGTGATGATTATATTGGTCAGACCTCTGGGGAGAAACATTCACATTCACCTCTTGATGTTCCCCATTATTCTTAAAGTGGTCCCACTATGACAAAGAGTTCAAGCGTTTGTAAGCTTGGGTGCACACGTTTACCAAAATTATCACTTGCCCGTATGTAGTTTTAGAGGATAGTCACTGAGTTTGACGATGATGATATTCCAAGAGGCCCAATTGCAAATGATTTTATGAGTTTTGTATTAAATTAGGGTAAGATCAAAGTAAGAATTTTTTATGAGTACTGGAAAAGTGTGGACAAAGAGATAATCTCTCAGTTGTGGGAGATTATTTTTGAGAGATCTTTTTCTATTGATTTCTAATTCATTATATTTTTCTTGTATATATAAAATTTTTAACCTCTTCTTTATCTGATGACATTCGAAATTCCAGGCTCTGTAGGAGTCAAGAAGAAATGATTATCGATGGGTGGTAGGAGATAAATGGATTTGAAATCAAACCTATCATATTATTTAATTTTTGGTCATAGGAGTCATGAAAATCCATGTCATATATATCCTTTCATATATGATGACACATGGAGACATTTTTTTGAAATTATAAAGAAATTATTCATTTTGGTAAGGGAAATGAAAACTTTTATAAGATTTTTAATATAATTGATATTATTAATGTTTTGTTAATTATTTATTATTCTTAATTTATAGAAAACAATGAAATCTCATCAATAGATCCAATCTAAAAATTTATACCCTCATTGTTTATTTCGGGGAGGGTATACATTATTGGAAGAACAAATGATGGTAGAAAAATTACAAAAACTAAGAGTTGTGTATTCAAGCTATGGAGAGGTGGCCCCTCCATACACTCTATCTAGACATGAAAAATGGAAAAGAGCTCAGATGGGAAAAAGGGAAATATATTTAGGAATATTCAAGAATCGTATTTGAGAGGATTATAAGATATCTATTTTATTTATTTTAGTTGATTATATAATTCATATAATTACAATCATTACAGAGGCGTTCAATTAATTAATACATGATTCTCTTAAGGATAATAGCTCACAAGGGGTATTTATATCTGCAAGGAGGAAAGATATTCTATCTGCAGCATTAGGAAAGCTCGAACATCCTGGTCATGTAAGACGATATTCGATAGCTGTATCGGTAAGAAAAGTGTTACCACGTTCTTCAAACTCTTATATTGAGTGTGTTTATAATTAAATAATATCCTTGGAGGCTGATGTTCGTGATATTAATACAATGATGGAAGAAAAAATAAGAGCATCTGAACAGTCTATGTTTACAGACAAGTAAAGACAATTTCAGACTGCAGCTCCCACTCCTCCACAACCCCCTATAGGCACCATTATCTATCGTCCACCTCTGCAAGTAGCTCCCACTATTCCACCACAGCCTGCATACCCCATTTTTTATCCTACTCCTCTACGACAGCTTCCTACTTATTACGAGTTGTATGTTGATGATACTCAACATCATACAGTTGCATATGGGCTGGTATATAGTATAGAAGACACATTTAATCATCAACAATTAGAGGTAGATAATTATAGGGTAATTGTACAAGATAATATAGATAGACTAGCTTGAGTATCATTACATACAGTTGAGGTGATAATAGTTGGACATAGTATCAACCATTTTTTAATTTGGCCATCCCGACATCTGTGACTCATTAGGATAGAGGTATGCATGTTATATCTTCTGTTTTTTTATTAATGTTCTTTTATCATTGGAAAACTAATATATTTTTCCACTTTTTTACAGGAATACATCAAAGGTAATGAATTAATTTATAGACAAAAACAAAGAAAAATATATATGACATTAGATACAGATTCTAGGGGTCTTGACAGATTGTCTAGATATTCAAATTTTTTGGCGGATCATTATGAGTTTCCAATGGATTCCCATGTTTGTAGATGTGCAATAACTATGGGGATTATGAAATCTGATACCATGGAGCTTTTTACAAAAGATAAGTTGGGCATCAATGTGGTGTAAATTTTTTTTCCATGTAAGTCCTAACACATTTTCCCTGTGTTATATTTATAATAAATGTATACTTATGTCTATCTTGTATTATGTATCTTTATAAAATTTATTATAATATTGAGCGGACAGATGTATATGGATTCATGGACCCACATTTGATTTCCCCTAAAGCATGTGCATTAAATGAGGAACAAAGAATGCCTTACACTGCTGAAAGATTTGAACATAATATAGTCACACAATGTTGGATGATGCTTTTTGTGAGATATATGAAACACATCTCTCTCAAAGAGTTCATTAACATTTAACATAAAAAACCACTAACCAAATTTTTTTTTCAGTGATCATTGGATGTTAGGTGTTTTTCCCAAGGGAGAAAACACTTTATTGGATATTCTCTATCAATGGCGACGTGTTGGAATGTTATAAGAAAATGTTGGTATGTAATTTTAAATTTCTCTATAGTTTTATATATTATTATTTATTCTAAATTTATCCCATAAATATTATTTTCTAACAGAAGAAGGGTCTACTTTTGAATAAACACAACGAAAAGGACTATGAAATCAAATATGTAAATCTAAAGGTAAATATAATTTCATAATTTTTACATTATGATTTATTACATAAAAATAAAATATTGAATTTAAACTCATTCAAATAGAATTTTCATGAAAAACAAGGTCTCATCGAATTGAGATATTATATGTTATGATATATGTATGAAATAATAATAACTCCAACTATTGTGAACTTTGACCTAGTAAGATTTCATTTTAAACATAGCCATAATTTTTCATTTGATTTATTTATTATACATGTTATATATTATCCTTTTAATTGGTATGTATTTGATGACCCTCAACCCTATAGTTCTCAAGATGTCAAACACTTACAAGGGGAATGGAAAATTATTTTATTGGTTTGATTGAATTTTAGTTGTTTGTAGTGTAAAATGTAATTTTGAATATTGTCATTTTAATTGTGTATTTGGTAGTATATTATGTTTGATTTAGTTTTTTTAAGTTGAAATTATATGTTTTGAATGTTATATATGTCAATGCTTAATTTTTCTCTACTTTAGGTTTTGTTCTACCTGTGATGGTTTTTCTACTATAGATTCTGGTCGGACGGGCAGGGGTTCCAAGGGTGTGGGGGTCTAGTGGGGTGGGGGTATCCAGGGGTGTGGGAGGGCAATCTATGTGTGAAGGGGGTTGTCTTTGGTGTCCATGAGATTGGGTGGGGGGCAGTCCAGGGGTGGGAGCACTTCTAAGAGGGTGAGAGGACTTCCTAGGGGAGTGGGGGTTGTCCAGGGGGTGTCCAGGGGGTGGGGGAGTATTGTGGGGTGAGGGGGATTTCTAGGGGTGTGGTAGGGCTTTCGAGTGTGGTGGGGCTGTCTAGGGTGTCCATGGGGATAGGGGGTGTAGTCCAAGGGGGTGGGAGCGTTTTCAAGTGGGTGTGAAGGCTATCCAGGGGAGTAGGGGCTGTCTAGTGGGTGTCCAGGGGTGTGGCGGTGTCCTGTGGGATGAGGGGGGATTTCCAAGGATGTGGAAGTGTTGTCCAGGGGGTTGGGGTGTCCTGGAGGGTGGAGGGTTGTCCAGGGATGTGGGGTGTTGTCCAGTGGGTGGGTGACATTCCAAGGGTGTGTGGGTCCAGGGGTGTGGTGGGGGATGTCCCATGTGGTGTGGGGGGTTAGGGGTGTGGGAGGGATGTCCAGGGGTGTGGGAGTGCTGTCTAGGGGGATTGGGTTTCCAAGAGGGTTGGGGGTTGTCGAGCGTTGTGGGGGTTGTCCAGAGGTTCGGGGGTCTATCCATGGATGTGGGGGGGGGGGTGTCCAGGGGTGTGGTGGGGGCTATCCAATGGGGTGGGGGGTTCCGCTCTGGTTTTGGTTGGGTTTTGGTCCATTTTTTGTCTGGGGTGTCTAGTGGGGTTGGGGGTGTCCAGGGGTGTGGTGGGGCCTATCCATTGGGGTTGGAGGGTGGGAGGGTGGGAGGGATGTCCAGGAGAGTGGGGGATGTCAAGGGGGTGTCTGAGGGGTTTCTAGTGAGGTGGGGGGGTTTAGAGGTGTGTGAGGGCTGTCCAAGGGTGTGGGAGTGATGTATAGGGGGTTGGGGCACCTATAAGGGTGGGAGGGGGGTTCTAGAGGTTTGGAGGCTATCCAGGGGTGGGGGCAGTTTAGGGGTGCGGGGGGTGTCTAGGGGTCTGGTGGTGGTTGGCCAGTGGTGTGGGGGTTATGGTCTTGTTTTGGTCGAGTTTTGGTCTGTTTTTGGCATGGGGTGTTTGGTGAAGTGGGGGGGTCCTGGGGGTGGTGGGGGATGTCCACTGGAGTGGTTGGGTGGTAGGGTGTCCAGAAGGCTGGTAGGGATGTCCATGTATATGGGGGGATTTCCATGGGGGGTCTAGGGGTCCGGGGGTGTGTCCAGTGGGGTAGGGTGGGGGGGGGTTCTATGGACGTGGGAGGGATATCGAGGGGAGTGTTGTCCAGGTTGTGGGGGTTTGTAGGATGGTGGGGGTTTGAGGTGTGTGATAGGGCTTTCTAGGTGTGTGGGAGTGTTGTACAGTGGGTGGGGGTGTCCATGAGGGTGGGGGTTGTCCAGGGGTGTGGGGGGATGTCTAGGGGATGGGGACAGTCCAGTGATATTGGGGGGAGTGTCTAGGGGTTTGGTGGGGGATGTCAAGTGGGGTGGGGGGGGGAGTCTAGTCTGTTTTTGGTCGGGTATTGATCTGTTTTTGGTATGTTTTTTTTGTTTCATGTCTTTTGGCAGGGCATAACAGTGGTTGATCTATGGTGGGGGCTGTCTAGTGGGGGGGGGGTCTGCTCTATTTTTGGTCTGTTTGTGGTAATTTTTTGGTTTTTTTCTGGTCTTTTGGAAGGGAATAGCAGTTCTTTATCTGCTTTATTTAAAAAACAATATCTTTTTACACCGGTTATTTTATAACCGACATAAAAATGCATTGCAATTATTTTTAACATCGATAATATGGAAACCGATAGAATAAATGGATGGGAAATGGTTTTTACATCGGTTATTCCATAACCGATGTAATAAATGGAAATGAATATATTTTGCATCGGTTATAAAATAATTGACGTAGTAGATATCTTTTCACGTCGGTTATTATTTAACTGAAAATGGAAACTGCTTGGAATCCATTTTTATCACGTCGGTTATGAAAATAACTGACGTGATAAATGCTTTGGTGGAGTGATTTATAACATTAGTTAGATAATAACCGACGTGAAAGAGTTTATACTACGTCGGTTATTAAATAATCGATGTAATAAACCATGACTCCGAAGCATTTTCCATGTGGGGTTTTTATCAACTCACATGAATAATGATTTGGATTTTTGTTTTTTATGTCATTTATAAAATAACCGACGTAAAAAAACTATGTTTATAACGTCTACTATAATAACATCAGCCAAAATACGACGTAAAAAATAAAAAATAACTATCATAATAAATGTTTTCTGCACTAGTGACACCCTGATAGATTGATCATATTTCTAATTAAATGAAGGGAAATCCATTTCCATTTTATATTATAGGGTACAAGGGAAATATTTATCAAAAAAATGTTTTAAGGAAATTCATCCCCATCATTTCTTGGATCTATTCCTCAGACTTGAATTTTTTTATCAATGTCCACCATTAATCAGCTCCACCCTCCATATGATAAACATCCAAAATAATTTTGTCTTGTTTAGATAATAAATGTATTAAGAAGATATTATTGATGGAGAAGATCCATTTCTTAGTGATTAATGGATAATCTGAATCATTTAAAGTTGCAGGAATTTATTATATGAAGCACTCGATTGTGTTATGTTCTATTTTTTGGGATTTTGAGGCTCCTCAATAGCATGGTTTCTCTTCAAAACGTGATTTATCTGAGAGAGTATCATCCTGAAGATTGTAATTCCTTCTCCCATTGGGTTGGGGATCTCATTAGAGAAGTAATCAAATTACACTTTATGTTTATTGTTTACCTGATGACTCCAAGTTCTGTCCATTTTCTATAATAAAAGGAAAATTATGTATGATTATATTCAACTTTTAAACATATAAATTAAAATTTAATGACATTAAAGAGATAACTTATAACTTTTATGTATTTCAATAACATATGTATATCTTTTCTTTGGTATTTGTTACCCAAGATCTATTTCATAAGATATATTATTATGTGAATTTTTTTAATCTCTTAATAATTGTTCATAATAATCACATGAATTATCAAATAATATATCCTTGGGGTTTCAACCGATGTGTGTAGTAAGAAATATTTTTCAGTACTAGGTTACCCAGATTTAAGCTAAAAAAACCTTGTCATAGTTTTTTCTCATAGGTAAATCTATTCCATAACCACATCGACTAATAGTATCCCAAAATGGATATATTTTCATTTTATAAAGACATACTCAGTAATAAAAAAACTTAATGATGTAATCTTATACATAGTCGTATCTCTATGTATTTTTTTAGAATTTTTTATTTCTAATTGTAAGAATACTAATGTTTTCCTATTATATCAACTGTAACAACCCTTCATTTTGTTAATTATTAATACAATATTTGATTACATAAAATGACACTTAAAAAACAAAATGATCGAGAATACTTGTGTCTTCACGAAATAGGTACATTTCATTAAAAAATTTAACACGAATCAAAAAAACATTAAAGAAAACTTCTTTAACATGAATGAGTTTAAACTTCATTGTATAACGTATGGAAAATAAATAACAAATGGGTGCTCCATAAATCCTAGTTATGGAAAAAATGTAAAAAAATTAAAAAAATAATACATTTCAGATTATTAATATCAATAAGGAATTAAAAAATAATAATATTAATGAGTGATATAATTTGATAATTATATCCTTGGAAATGAGGCACCAACATAAAATAATGAATCATAGGTGAAGGATAAATTTCCAGGACATTATGGTGGAAAAATTCCAATAAAGGATTCAAGTATACCCTTGAACCAACATTTCATATCATGATACTTAACATTACCCAATGTATTATGGCACTATATAATTCAATGTCGAACCATTACTTTCGTTTTAATCTCATTCTTATGTGCTCCATAATGATCATAAAACATGAATTCATTTGTTATTAAATTTATTACACAATCATGGAGAGTGGAATAAATATATTTAATCCCTAATTAAAAATTATATGTTCATAAATTTTCACACCCTTGATAGTAAATGGACAAGACATTCACTACATAAATGGTTTGGAATAGAAAATCGTGATGAAAATTCAGCGTCATAACTACGTCACATAAAAATTAAAAAAATGTATTCATGAGAGATAAATGGGTCTCTCATCATTTCTACATGAAATGGATCGTATTATAGAATAGGGATGACATGTCCAAAAAATATGAATTATAAAAATAAGGCATTTTATAATAAATAATCTTGAATAAAATTGAAAATAAATGATTCTTATGAAATTTTGGAATGGTAATAGGTTTACGTGGGAGGGATTAATGAGACAAAAAGGGATATATAATCATTTTTACAAAATAAGGGAAGTATTGGGGAGGTTTTAAAACATTCCCCATCTTTAGTAATTGAAAAATAAAAGGTCATAATATAGAATATATTCTTCAATAAAAGAGAGAAAGAGATGATCCCTTACTTTAAGAGTGTGAATTAAAAAGCTTGAAGTGGGATTATTGAGATATTTTGGAACCTTGAGAGTATTTTTGATAGAGTAGGTGTGAATAAGGTCAGTATCCATGTATTTTTATTGAATATATGTGGGATATTGGGTGGGATTTTATAGGAAAATTTATTGACTTGTTTAATATTTAGGTTTTGGACTCTACAAATAAATATTCCAAACCAATTCATCAAAATAAATCCAATAATTGTGTATGAATATTACCCTAAAATACAATTTCTTTTTAATTAAACTGAAATAAAAATCATTTCAATAGAAATAATATAAAATTAAAACAAATATATTATTAAATAAAATATTAATATTAATATTATTAAGATATTGATAAGTGTTCATTTATTACACCATTTTATACCTTATGTGTGTGGTTTGTGAGGGTGATACTTTCATGGGTTCGTTCAACAAATATGGTTTGGGCAAAGATTTTGATGAGCTCAAACTTCTCACACAAAAGTTCTGGTTCATGTTTATGTTGTTCGATCTCAACTTTATCATTGTCAAGTTAAAATCCCAATGATGTTATATCCCCCAAAAAAATGTGTTAAATAGACTTATAGGGTATAATCGTATTGGATTATTCCACCACTTCATTTGTATGTATCAATTGGATTCATTAAATCCTTTTATTTATACTAATCATTTGCTTACTATTTAGATTCTATATTAACAATGGAAAATTCTTAACAGTTTTTAAATCCAATTATAGAACTATAGATATGAATGAGATTTTTATAACCATATTATTTAATAAAATGAAATAAATAAACTACATTATTAATAGTTTGGGTTGTTACAAGACTACTTTGTTGGGTTATGTGGTTTACTATGGGAGGGTTCTCAGTTTGGACTAACCATGAGTTAATTGAACAATAGCATAGAAATTTCCAAAATTAAATAAATTCCCCTTGAATAAACCTCAAATAAAACCAACCCAAAGAATAATAAAAAACAATGGTTTAGTAATACCTGATAACAATAACTTGATGTTACAGCTTCCCAACCATAAAATCGTTTTATCACCTGAAAACCTACCCAAAAGAATCCATTCCAAAAATATCAGGTCACTAACCTCTAATCAATGACTCCCTCACTAATATCTCATTAAAATATAAACCATGATTCTATCAGACATGATCCATAGGTATCCTTATCCTAATAATTACATTTGTATCCTAATCAATTATCCTGACCAGTCATTCAGTCATGGGTAAATCTGGTTCAACCTCAAGATCATTCTAGATTAGAACATGATAAGGATAAGATATATACATTTGAAGAAAAGATACAAGTAACATGTTATTCGTTTAGATAAGCTACGATAGAAGTGGGAAATGGTAATAATCCTTTCCCACCTACTCAATATCCTCAAACAATCCCACCATATGAGGAGAGTGTTCCCCTTTCCTCCCAAGCCCTTGATAACCCAACATAGGTGAAACATTAAAGAACACCTGGTCACTAAAAAATAATTATAATGGTCTGTATAGATGATAATAATTACTCTAATATAAATTATGTGTCGTCACCATTCTTGAAAGAATCGAATGGATCTTTGGTATTTTCTCTTAGGCGAAACATTGTCCAATTATGGAACTTTCACCAATATCTAATGAACACACTAAAAATATACAAGGATGGATATAAAAGCCCTCAAAAGGAGACATTCACATAAAATAATAAAAACTGCTATTACATGAATACTCAATAATACCCATGTTGTCATCCCATGATCCACCAAAGTTGTGAACCCATGCGCGAAGCATATCCTCAATAATATGTATAACTCATTAGTGTTTCTGGATCCAACTCTAGAAGGTGGGATATACTGAAATGGTCATGAGATTCTAGTTCCTCTTTAAGGCCACTCCATACGAGATAAGTGATAAGATAATCTATATCAAATACTCTCTTATGAGAGTCCTCACGAAAATAAAAAATATCATTCACATATATATACATACTAACTCATCAAATTTTGTTATATCACAAATGGGTATGAAGTGTTATAATTAAGTCGGCATGTCAAACACAATCCATATCGGATTCTTATTTATTTGGGTATGCATAAATGAAAACACAAAGTACCTATATATATTATCATTCATCCAATCATGTTCTAAAAGTCATTGTCGAAAACCTGATGGTTTTTGGGCATTTACCTTAAACTATTAACACATATAACAATGAGAAACAAAATTAGCATCACTCTATCTCATACATGGCCACACAAACTTATAATACATGTCATAGGACATCATCATGGATCCTGGGTTCAATTACGACTAGAAACAATGAAAATCCCCCATTACAACTTTACTTACCAAAGAAGCTACCACAAAATGTATTGAAAACATATAATGCCTTATTTGGAGAATGAATGGTCAACAATGATATCCCTACTATTAACAGAGTCTCTAATGATTTCAAAATAATCATCAAGTTTTTGTTCCTAAAGAATAAATTCAAGAAGATAAGATGTTGACAGAATAGTGGACAAGGAGACCTCATCCCCTAATTCTCAGACCCCAATATGCATCTATGGATAAAGAGCCATCATGTTTAACTCATCCATTGACTCATTCATTACATGGGTTAGATGTTTCCTCCTCAAATCATCGGCAATGAAGTTACCTTTTCTCAGGGTATAGGAGATGGGTAAATTTATTTACTATAGTTATTTAAACCAATTAATATGGGGGATACTTCAATATATTTGAGAAAATATATAACACAAGATATCAGGGTCTGAATACATGGTAATCTATCCTACAAAAGGTAATTCATCCAAATTTTATGCATGTGAATCAAAAATAAATGTTATAGGTCAGATTTTAGATAATTTTTCATATCTGGACTAAGCTTATGATATCCATAAGAAAAAACATGATTAAAAAACATGAGTACACACCACAAAGATGAACCCGATTAATCCAAAAATACAACATAGCCCTTCCCAGCCTATGAGAGATTCAACACCAGCATAGTAGTCAAATGGAATTTCATCTCAAAAAACAAACATATACATTTCCCATTCCAAGAACACTTTACTCCTTTATATGTTAGTGTAGTCAATAGAGAGGAAAAAATCAAGAAGTCCTTTATGAACTGGAAATAAAATCTATTTAATCCCAAGAATCAATGAATCCTACATACATTTCATGGTTTCTAAAAATTTATAATAGCCTTGAAATTCTTAGGATAAACCGATGTTCCTTGATCTGACACCATGTTTCCCATGATGATAACTTCCCTAATCCAAAAGTTACATGTTTAATGTGTGGAATTATTTAGTTTATTACTCAGTAAATTCATAAATATTTTGGATGATTAAAATGATCCTTCTCGGACATAGATTAAACAAGGATGTCATCTACAAAGACTATAATTATGTATAAAAATACACATGGGAATTCCAGTTCATTAAATCCATGAAAAATTTTGGAGACCTTTTTAGACTTAATTGCATGAAAAAGGTACTCATAATGTTCATACCTCCTCCAAAATATAGATTTTGGAATTTTAGATTCATTTATTCTCAACTGATGGTAGCCAGAATAAATATCAATAATTGTTAACCACATATCCCCATTCAACTGATCTAATAGACCTTGAATGAATGGAATCCTATATTTTTCTTTTTCAATAAATCAATTTTTATTTTGGTAATCAATACATTGGGAAATTGAAGCTCATCCTTTTTAACCAAGTGAACTAGCGGTACCTAAGATGACATACTCAGGCATATGATTCAATTCATTATAATATTTTTCAACATTGATAACAACTGTTTAGATTAAAATGTTTTTATAAGGGATTAATTAATAAATATTTATTTAGAAACAGATAATAATTCATTATAAAAATCAAACTCCCTTAATATAGTGAAACTAGTGAATTATAAAAGAAAGACACCAGGAAACATGACGATAACAGGAGGGATATCACCATAAAATATTCCAAACCTAGATCAAAGATATTAAATGATATCAAATTCAACAAATCTAGATAGGATGATATGTCACTACTCTACCATAGGCCACATACTCATTGGATGACATGATACATACAATTTGGTGTAGTAAATTAAACCCATTAAATATAATAGTCTATGCATGATTTATTAACAATGATCCAATCAATATAAAAAATGACATCACAAGGTTTCATGAATAAATTTGAAAACTCCATGAACTATCACCATCTGATAGAGTGAAAAAACCATGAAGCTCAATGGAGACCGTCATCTCTCTTCATATCAAAAGGTGTAGTAATTTCTATTACATAAAATAAAATATCCATAGAATGATTTAGATGATTAAAAATATGGGTTGAAATAAATGAATGGGATGGTCCAATATCAAATAGTGTACTCACTAATGGTAAAGTCAATGTTAGGGTAGCTCTGACCATCGATGGACCTACATCTGCTTCCTCTAGAAACACTTCCCTTACAAAAAGAAGCTTCATTTTTGATACCTATTGCTGGAACTCTTTTGCATGTGAAGAATATGATTTCACTGATGTTATATTAGGTTATTTTGATCCCATTATAGAACGATCGGTGTAATACACATTGATGAATATTATTAAATGACCCCATATTTTAAAGGATCCACAGTTATTAGGTTCCTCAATGAAAAACCTTTTATAATGTCCCAACATTAAACACTGGAAATAATATAAAACACCTATGATATGAACTATAAGAGATCTAGAATGAAATTGCTTCACTGGACCACCAAAAAATAATCACGCATCATCTTTACCATGTAGGAATGAACACTTACACAAAAAGAGACAGAATCTCCTGATAACCATTACATTCTAGCCATGTCCATCTCAACTGTTAATGCTCTATTCAAAACATCAAAATTATAAGGTATCATTATAATGTAAATATGAAAATGAATATTCTATATAATTACAAACACAAACCGTTGATCCCTCATATTCTCAATAGAATTAATATTATATGATAACTAAAAAACCTCAAGAAAAAGATGATCATAATCTGTCAGGGTCCTGTAAACCTATGTGAGTATGAAAAACATAGAGGTAACACCCCGAGATTTTATGAAAAATATTTTTTTCAATTTATTTCATATCTTCTGTTGTACACTACACCAAGATTATCTTGCACCATACGCAACACTGTATTAGCTTGCATTATACCCAATAATATTCTAGGATTGTGTTGCACACAATTTCAAGATCGTTTGATAGTAGTTATTCTAAGCAAAATTGAGTGTGTGTGTGTGTGTATATATATATATATTCAATTTATAGATGAAATATGGATGGATTCTATTATACGCAATGACAAAGGATTCATGCACTACACGCAACCCTGACTTGTCTTACATTACACGCAATCATGACCTTCCTCGAATGCATTTGTAATACGCAATACCGGGTTTCACTAAACAACGATATATTATTATAATATTTTTATGGAATAGAAATTATGAATATTATTACCAACATTTTGAATTTTATAACATTATTATTCATCTTACACATTTTCTAGAACATGGTATGAGAATAAAATTAATTTTTGGAGTAAAATAATATTTTTCAAATAATGTAGTTTTTCAGCCTTTTGATGGTGCACCCACATTAAATATAGTTTTGGACATGTTTATATGTTCAATTTGAAAACATAAAATAATTATTTAGAATCTGGATATAAAAAGTTACTTCGGATAAAATTATCATATTATTCTGAAAACAATCTTATTTTAATGAATAGTAAAAACACGATATATTTTAATTAAAAACATCTTTTTTCATCAAAATAATTTATATGGTTATATTATCTATTTAATTTGTTTTAAATTTTAAATAGAATATATTTTTACCATTTAATCCAATGTTTTTCATTGGAATTAATTTCACTTAGAATTTAGACATAAACAAGTGTAGATCTTTTGATTGTTATTGTTTCTTAAAAACACGATATTTATTTTGGTAACGAGAATTACTTTTAAAATTAATTAATTCCACATCTATATTTTGAATTTTGAAAAATAGAAATAATTTTTTAATACAGAATATAAAATATTTCTTAGGCTAAAGTTTTGGTATTTTTCTGAAAAAGGTCAATTTTTGATGAATAATGAAGCCACTTATTGGTAGTTAAAAAACTGTCTCTTTCATTTAAATGAAATTTTACCACTTCTGTGAATTGAATTTCAAAAATCTGTCATACATGGTTGTTATGAAGAAGCAAAATGTTGTTCAATAAGTTGAAAATAATTTTTGGTGAATAGTAACTTTTGACTTTTATTTACTGCAGTTAAAGGTAAATAGGGTAATTCAAGGTTAAAAGAAAATTATAATAATTCAAAATTAAAATAAAACTTGTCCTAACCATATTGGATGAGTATTGGCTGACCATGGGAATCCTTGGGTCGATTTTGGGACTCCATTGATCCACATGGTAGTGATAATGATGATTCAGATTAATTAATTTAATGTAAAGACAAAATTTCCATTAACAAAAATCTTTTAGTATTTAATTTTTATAAGGGGTTATATAAATTATATTTTCAACAATATATATTCATCGTAAAGATAAAAAGATTTCCTACCTGGTGGTGTTTTAGTTATAATTTTTAGACATCAAATAAATTAAATTATTTATGAGACAATAATGATGCAGTATTTACCTCATTAATAAATGATTTAAATAAATAAGATAACACTGATTAAAATATTATCCAAAACATGTTCAATTATGATTGGATGATTTTATTTCGACCATGAGTCATCTTATCTTCATCTTTAATGATTTTTGGACCTTTTGAAATAGACGATTATTTTATAATAAAATAATATTTTCACACATTCAAAAGGTGCCCCTGTCCTCCCTTATAAAAATGCACCCCTCCCTCTTCTATTCCCACCCTTTTGATCCTTTTAGCACGACCAATCCCTGCCAATTCATCTTCTCAACCTATCTAGTGATATCATAGAGGTTCTGGTCTTCTCAAAAGACTAACTCTAGTGCCCTAAGTAGGAGTTTAAAGAGGTGCGTCGAGGAAGAGGTAATCTCTTCTACCAACTCTTTCAAGTTTCATTCTTCTTCTACTTCCACTTGTTTAGTTGTTTCATTATAAATTAATAACATCAGTATTAATTATATATTGATATTTTATTATAAATAAAAATAAACCCTATTTCACCTTCAATCCATCCTACGGAAAATGAAATCACCGCACATGCATACGTACAGAATACCGTCTCCATGCCGTGATGTAATCAGTTTTTCCACCACCACCTTACTTGGATGGGTATAATGGTGTAAATAATAACTATATATGATTATTATATAATCATACTGATTCTAGTATATTATATCATCAACTCCAATTCCATTCAATAAATATGTGAACGATATCATCCCTCGTGCATACGTACAGATTACCGTCTCCACGACGCGATGAGATTCATTTTCCTTGTTAATAATTGAAGAATGATTATAAAGAATATATAATAAGTAATAATGAAATATATGAAATAATAATGATACTGTATTTATGTATATATATATATATATGTGTGTGTATTTCATATACTTATTTCCAATCAATTCAATAATGAAACGAAAAACAACGTTCATGCGTACGTACGACCTACTCTATCCATGAACGGTGTATTTCATTCCATTTATAGATCTATTATATATATGTATATTCTGAATATATATTATATATAAATCATGTTTAATATTCTTGACTTAAGTAATCATGATCTATGTAATCATATTAATAATTAGAAGTCAAAAAATGGATGATAAATGAAACAATTTTACCCAAAACGTTGCATTAACATGAAATTGTCAAACGAACGGATAATATAAAGTCATAAGTGAATCATATATGATATCATAAATATTATTATAGTTCTTGTTACTAGTTAATAATATATTTAATCCCACTATATAGGAGTCTCGGACACATACAGAAAAAATTGGACATAAGGTAAGGGATAATTATTCCAATCTCATTCTTATCTGAGATTGTTTATTCTTAAGTATTTAGTGGAGTTATATTTATTATCCATGACCATATGTTCTTAAAATGTTTTCATAAATTTTTTACATTTATTCCATGTATTTTGAAAGTCATTTTTACTCTTTTTTATTCTACCACATTCTGTGTAAAGAATCTTGATTTTGTTTACCATTAGATGTACTTTTTGACTTTTCTGATAAAAATATGAGAATAATGTTTTTTTAACTTATACGGCATGAACTGATTTTTACTGTTTCATAACGCCTTATTTACATGAAGATTCATGTACAAAATTTCATGATTATTTTCAACAAAATCCTTTCATTTTAAATTTCATGTCATTTTGTGAAAAGAAAATGATTTTGAAAAATAAAGGATATTTTCTTCAAAAATTCATTTCAAGTGTTTTGTCAAAAATAATTTACATCTAATATGAAATTATTTCATATGTGTATAATGTATCTATGATTTACATGGTTTATCTTTTGTTACGATTAAAGGTTATACATTTGTTTTATATGGATTATGTTATGATGGGATGATGTTTATGAAACCCATTATATTCTTTGTGTTATGATGAATGATTTATGATTATTTTGTGGCACATGTAAGAGTGATTTCATTATAATATGGGTGAGACTTATATCACCCTCTAATTCATTATGTAAATATTTATATCTCATGAGATAGAAAAGTCTGGAACGACAAGTTAATCAGGTTCAGTGATATAGGGTTGGAACGAGGAGTGAACTCGGTTTAATAAGGGACTTTGTCCAATAAGATGGTCTTGGAAGCAATGCCTTGGCTACTATGGAAATAATATCATGTGCATAATGTTTTGACACAATTAAAAGTGTTATTTACAAGATATTTTATCATGATTGATGTTCCATTATGATCTATGCCTTACGTACTGCCATGTTTTATGTCATTGCTCAAGATTTTGATGTTTAATCATTATGATCATGTTTTTCTTTTTTATGTTCAAAAGTATATGATTTATTTTATTTTCACCATTCTTTCCCTTACTGATAATTTAAGGTCAAACTTTATATGTTTTTGTTTCTCCATGATTTAAAGAGATGTTTTAGGTAAGAAAAAAAGGGGAAAAACTTTATGGGATATGTTGAATATCATTCACCATGATTAGAAAATTATATTCCGAGTTTCAAAAGACACTAAACTATTACGATCCTTTGGTGATTATTTTTGTTATGTATTATGTACTCCACAAAAGTAATATAATGTCCTTGCACGTCAAGCATTGGGTTTATACAGTTGGTATCAGAGGAAAGGATTACTAAACCTTTTGAAACTATGATGCGAAAACTTTAGTGAAATCCCTAGAGTTATTTCTAAGGTATGTCAAGGGATGTACCTAAGGTTAAGTATGAGTATATGTTGTAGTTAAATAATTATGGTATCTATATTAGAATTAAACCTGAGATGTTGGATATTTAAGGCACTCCCCCTTTATGATGTTTTTTTTTCACCATAAATTTTGCCTCTCATAGTAATCTTTTAGGGTTTTAGACTATGGCTAGAACCCGAAGGAACTATGTTGATCAATGTAATGGGAAATGAAATGATTGTCCTACTGAAAAAACGAATGTCATTAGAGATGGAGTGAAAAATCTTATTGTTATACTTACAAAATCTATGAATCATTCTGGAATTCTAAATGAGTAGATAATTGAACAATATTCTATTAAGTCCTTTATGAGGCAATGTCCACCTTCTTTCAGTGGGTCTTCTGATCCACATATTGCTGAACAATGGATCAGTACCATTGAAAAGATATTTTCCATACTTCCCTGTTCAGAAAATGAAAAGTCATTCTGGCTATTTACTTTTTACAAGGTGAAGCAAATCAATGTTGGACTCTAATTAAGAATATGATGCCCTGAGATGAAATTAAATCAATAGAATGGGATGAGTTCAAGAACTGATTTTTCAATAAGTACGTACCTTGTATTCTTCTAAAAAAGATGGAAAATGATTTCCTTGATCTTATGAAGATGGATGATGAATATGTTGGTATATATGAAGCCAAATTTACATGACTTGAATGGTATGCATCTGGCTTTATCATCCATCATGAAAGTAAATTTGATCGATTCTTCAGTCGCTTAAAACCAAGTCACCGAAGGGAATTATCTATAATAGACATCAGTAGCTATGAAGAAATTGTGTGTTGTGCTATCATGGTAGAAATGGAAGTTGTTGTTACAAATCCATCTCATGTTTTTGTAAAGAAATTAAGGATGGAGTTCTAGGAGAAATCTCAGAATAATGGTGAAAAGAATATGAATGTTTCTTTATGCTCCATGTGTGTAAAGAAGCATGGTGGAGATTGCCCTATAGGGACTAGAAATTGATTTAAGTGTGGAAAAGAAGGTCATCGAGTAGCTTAGTGTCTATGTAATGGAATAAGGGTTAGTAATGATGTGCATAAAGAAAAGACTGTAGAGAACGCACCACAAACACTTCAATGCTTCAAGTGAAAGGAATTGGGTCATTATGCTAATCAATGCCTTATGCCAAGGGTTAATGTTGATCAACATCAACAACCTCTTAAGGAAAAGGACAAATAGAAGTCACATTTGATCATTGATGGTGATGTTGAATATGACAATGATGTGGTGGAATGATTAAGTGTTTATATAATGGGATTCCAAAATAATGTTGTATAGTGGAATATTTGAATATTTATGTATTGGTCTATCGTGATTTTCAATAAATTTATTGTACCGGTAACCATGAAAAGTGATTTTGTAAAGCAGATGATGTGATAAGGAGAAAATTAAATGTTTAATAGTATTCATGAGCTCATGACTGATATAAAGAAAAAATTGATATCACAGTTTGAGTATGTAGAAATTTTGGGATTTTGGTATGTTGAAAGAGTTAACTTTTGACAGCACTGATGTTTTCACTAAGGTTCTATGGTAATTCGTGTTTCAAAATAATACATTATTATGGTATTCACATGTTTTGAATGTGACCAATAAGATATATCTTAATATATATGGGGGATAAATGATGGTATTCATATGCTTGTTATGTGACCTTTCAAGTAATCATTTTTTTATACTATGAGATTTGACATATGTATTTTGGATAAGCCTAAATATTAGAATTGGTTTTGTTGGAAATAAGTTAGTATTGTTTAAGGATAGATGTTTTTTGATATTATTGATGAGAAGTTATATTAATGATGTTCTAGAAAAAGGACAACCTGCAGGATAAGCGACAACCCATCGCATCTGACAAGGATGTGGGAATCGAACCCACAACCAAAGTGTGATAGGCCTTTATCGCCTACCACTGGCCTACAGGAAGCCCCTGGATAGTAGAAGCTAGTTTTATTTTATTAAGCGGTATTATAGATGAAGTATAAGTCCATTATTGGAACCACATATGATTATTCTCACCATAAATGAACTTATGTATATAACTATTGCTAACATTATGTTTGATATAGATAGAATGACCTATCATTCGGTCGCATGATCCGCTAACACTTCACAGAAGACAAATTCAACTTCATTTCATTAAGAGATGAAGTGGAAATTGTTCAAGTCATGAACAACAATGAGATTGTACCAAAATCAAGTAAGTATTTATTTTAATTCAAAACATCTTCAACATTAAGGAAATGATCTTGAAAACCAAAAATTAGGCCTAGTGTCCTCATATATAATGAATCATATAGTACCATATAACATCAAAAAAATTTGGCTTTGTGATTGTTGGATTTTTCATAGCCATGTTCTCTACCCCTCTCCATCAGAACTCGATGGTTAGATTTCTCCTCCATATCAATATTTTCACCTATGATATCATATGTGGAAACCCAAGGATTAGTTAATTTGGGTAACCATTATGTTTCATACTTCACTTTTTTAAAATTTTGTTCAAGTAATCCTTTTTACGATGTGGGTTTTTACGAAAGAAACTCTCAAGTAATAAACCATTTATAACCCCGACGAATTTCTAGGGCGAAATTCATTTTAAGGGGGGTAGAATGTAACACCCCGAGATTTAATGAGATATATTATATTTAATTACATTCATATCTTCTTTTGTACACTACACCAAGATCATCATGTTCTATATGAAACACCATATTATCTTGCATTATATGCAATACTATTCTTGGATCGTGTTACACACAATTTCAAGTTCGTTTAATAGTAGTTATTCTACGAAACATTGAGTATATATATTTATATTTATATTCAATGTTTAAATGAAATATGTTTGGATTCTGTTATACGCAACGAAAAATGAGTCTTTCACTACACGCAACCCTAACATGGATTGCATTACACACAATCAGGACCTTCCTCGATAGCATGTGTAGTACACAATACATGGTTTCACTATAGAATGATATATTGTTATAATATTGTTATGGACTAGCCATTATGAATATTATTCACTACATTATAAATTTTCTAACATTATTATTCATCATTCACATTTTTAGAACATGGTTTGAGAACAAAATACAATTTTTGACTAAAATAAGTATTTTTTTAAAAATGTAGTTTTGTCGCCTTTTGATGGAAACCCCACTTTAAATATAGTTTTTGACATGTATATAAGATCAAAATGAAAAAATAAAATTATTATTTAGAATCTGGATATAAATATTTACTTTGGATAAAAGTTTCATATTATTCTTATAACTTTCATATTTTAATGAATTATTAAAAACGCGCTATATTTTAATTAAAAACATCTTTATTCATCAAAAAAATTTAAATGGTTCGATTATATTTTTATATTAATTTAAAGTGTGATTAGAATATATTTTTACCATTTAATCCAATGTTGGTCATTGATATTAATTTCATTTTGAATTTGGACATAAATAAGTGTCGATCTTATGATAGTTATTATTTCGTAAAAACATGATATTTGTTTTGATAATGGGAATTAAATTTAAAATTAATTATTTCCACTTATATGTTTGGAATTTGGAAAAATAGACATCAATTTTTAATTTGGAATATCAAATATAGCATTGGATGAATTTTTTGTATTTTTCTGAAAAACATCAATTTTTTATGAATAGTGAAACGACATAGTGGTAATTAAAAAACACTCTTTCATTTAAATGTAATTTTACCAGTTCTGTAAATTGAATTTCAAAAATCCAACATACATGGTAGTTATCAAGAATTAAAATGCGGTTCAATAAGATGAAAATAATTTTTGGTGAATAGTAAATTTAAACTTTTATTTACTGCGGTTAAAGGTAAATAGGGTTATTTAAGGTTAAAAAATATTATAATAATTAAAAATTAACATAACACTTTTCTTAACCCTATTGGATGTGTAGTTTCCGACCATTGGAATACATGGGTCAATTTTGGGACCCCATTCAGCCACTTGGAAGTGATAATGACTATTTGGATTAATTACTTTAATGTAACGATAAAATTGACATTAAAAAATCATTTAGTAATTTATTTTTATATGGGGTAATATGAATTAAAATTTCGACTATAAATATTCATTGGAATGTTAAAATTATTTCCTACATGGTGGTGTTTTTTTATAATTTTTAGACATCATATAAATTAAATTATTTCTGTCACAATAACAATGCAATATTTTTCTCATTAATAAATGATTTAAATAAATAAGATTATAATGATTCCAATATTATCCAAAACATGTCCAATTTTGATTGGATGATTTTATTTCAACCATGATTCATCTTATCTTCATCATTAATAGTTTTTGGTCATTTTGAAACCGAATATAAGTTTATAATAGAATAATATCTTCACACCTTCCAAAGGTGCCCCTCTCGACCTTATAAAAGGGAACATCCTCCCTCTTCTCTTAACAGCCATTTGAGATTTGAAGCTCAGCCAAAAATTTTCAATTACTCTTCTCAACCTATCTAGTTATATCATAGAGGTTCTCTTATTCTCAGAAGAGCAACTATAGTTCCCTTAGAAGGAGTTTAAAGGAGGTGCATCGAGGAAGAGGTAATATCTTCTACCGACACTTTCAAGTTTCAGTCTTCTTCTACTTCCTCTTCATTAGTTGTTTCATTATAAAGTTATACCATCAGTATTACTTTTATACTGATATGTTATTTTAAATATAAAACATCGCTATTTCAACTTCTATCCATCCTATGGAAAATGAAATCACGGCGTGTGCGTATGTATGGAATACCATCTCCACGACTTGGTGTAATCCGTTTTTCCACCACCACCTTACTTGGATTGGTATAATGGTGAAAAAATTAACTATATATTATTATTTTAACATCCTAATGATTCTAAGGTGAAATATCATCAACTACAATTCCATTCAATAAATATGGGAATGATATCATCGCTAGTGCATACACATGGATTACCGTCTCCACAATGTGATGAGATTCATTTTCCATATTAACAATTCATGAATCATTATAAAGTATATATAATAAATAATCATGAAATATATGACATAATAATGCTAATATATTTATGAATATATATATGTATGTCATCGAATTAATTCCATTCAATTCAATAAGGAAACGAAAAATAGTATTCAAGCATACGTACGACCTACCCTCTCCCTGAACGGTGTATTTTGTTCCATTTATAGATCTATTATATATATGTATATTCTAAATATATATTATATATAAATCATGTTTTATATTTTTATATTATTGTATGTGAATATTATATGATATCATAAATATTAATATGGTTCTGTTACAAGTTAATAATATGTTTAAAATCACTATGCAAGAGTCTCGGACACATACATAAGAAATTGGACATAAGGTAAGGGATAATTACTCCAATATCATTCTTATCTGAGATTGTTTATTTGTAAGTAATTACTTGAGTTATGTTTATTATCCATGTCCATATGTTCTCAAAATGTTTTCATAAATTTTTTACTTTTTTCTATGTATGATTAATTTCATTTTACTCTTTTTTACATTTACCACATCGTGTCGAAGGAATCGTTCTTTTGTTTACCATACGAGGTACTTTTTGAATTTTATGACAAAAGTACGAGGAGAATTTTTTTAACTTATACGGAATGAATGGATTCTTACGGTTTCAGAATGACTTATTTAAATGAAGATTCCTATAAAAGATTTCATTATTATTTTCAACAAAATCCTTTATTTTAAAATTTCATGTCATATTTTTGAAAATAAAATGATTTTGAATAAGAAAGGATATTCTCCTCAATAATTCATTTCACTTATTTTGTCAAAAATATTTTACATCTAAGATGAAATTATTTCATATCTGTATAATGTCTCTATGATTTACATGGTTTCACTTTTCATATGATGAAATGATATTCATTTGTTTTATATGGATTATGTTATGATGGGATGATGTTTATGAAACCCATTTTATTATTTGGGTTATGATGAATGATTTATGTTTATTTTGTGGAAAAAGTAAGAGTGATTTCTTTATGAGATGGGTGTTACCTATATCTTCATCCAATGGATTGGGTCAATATTTATATCTCATGATATAGACGTGGATGGAATGACAAGTTAATCTAGTTCAGTGATACAGTACTTGAATGAGGAGTGAACTCGGTTAAGTAAGGGAATTTTTCCACTAAGATGGACATTGCATCAATGACTTGGCTACTATGGAAATCATATCATGTTCTTAATGTTTTTCAACAATTACAAGTTTTATTTCCATGATATTTTATCATGATTGATGTTCCATTATAATCTATGCCTTAGGTACTGCCATGTTTTATGTCACTGCTCAAGATTTTGGTGTTTAAACATTATGTTCATGTTTTTTTTTAATTTCAAATGTATATGATTTGTTTTATTTTCTCCATGCTTACCCTTACTGAGAATTTGAGCTCACCCTTTATATGTTTTCTTTTCCCCATGAATTATAGAAAGGTTTTAGGTATGATAACAAAAGGGGATGATCTTTATGGGAGAGGTTGAATATATTTCACACCGATTAGAAGATTATATACTGAGTTTCCCAATACACTAAACTATTACAATCCTTTGGTGTCTGTTTTTTTATTTATTAATTATTCTGCAAAAGTAATGTAATGTACATGTATGTCAATCGTTGGGTCTCTACAAGAGTGGCCTAGGAAAACAACATTAACTCTAGTAAAATTATGTATATTAAAAGAACCTTGAACTCATTACACTCTAAGACCTCATGGTTATTCTCCATAACCATCACGCCCCACCATCTTCTTCCCAAATCTTCTAGTAAAAAGGTGTCACAAATTGCCTCAATTTCATCAGTTGTGTCCAACAAACATAAAAAAATTTCCACTCTTCTAAAACACTCCTCAACTTCTGGAGGATCATTTGAGACATTTAATAGTGCTATATTATTGTGAATGAACTCTTGAGAACTAATATTACAAAATTACCTCTGAGAATCCACCACTGGATCCTGGATAAGAACATGAGGTGGTAACTAACCCAAGGCTTGGATAGTGAACACAATTACTTCAATAATATTTTATAGCCCAAGAAGACTCGCTAGATGAAGTTCAGTAATAGCATTCTCCTACATCTAATACACATGTACTCCCGAATTCATGATGATACTCCACATCAATAGTAAAAAAGGAACATGTCAGTTTAGCACTCAATCAGAGCAATATAGAAATTAATCCAATTAGATAGGAAAAAAATTTATAGATTTAAATATACATAAATAAAAAACATGAAAAATATTAGAGGAAATTATCAACATGATATTCCCTAATAATCCTTGGTGACTTAATTTTCAATTTTACAAGATCGGTCCCAGAAATCAATCACAACAGCCACATAATTTTTATAGTATTACACAAATTCATACTTTCTTCTTTTAAAATATCAATCTACCATTGATATAATTTTCTCAAGAACTCTCCTGGGTATCCTAGTAACCCGATAATTGAGCCAGTTATGAATTGGACCAATGGGATTTCTCAATCCCCTTGGGCTGACAACTACCACTTAACATCATACAAAAATAAAAGATGGAATGATTTTCCCACTAATAAAGTGGGAATGAACTAACAAAAATAAATGCATACAAACGAATCTCCACAGAGAGTAATATATGAAATGTAAAACATGAATAATAACCAAATGCACTATAAACAAAAATAATATAAAATAGGATAAAATACCCATGTACTAATAGACTCAACACACATATGAATAGTTCAATGGATATAACCACCTTTAAGTGCTGCTTTACCCATAACCAATCCTTAAAGGAGATAATCTAAAAAACCCAAAGTCACAAGTATGGAGTGATCTAAAATTTCCAGTAGAGTCTCACTATGTATTCCATAATATATTTCAATTTTAAATTAAAAAAATATAGATTTCAATTAAAATTAAATAGGTTTTAATTTCACATGAAAAATTAAAACAATTAATTATTTAAAATTTAAATTACAGAAATATTATAATCAAAGGATTTAGTTTTTAATTGAAGGATCAATTCCATAGTAATATAACATTTCAAATAATTAAATAAATAAATAAAATTAGATTATTCTTTATATACATGATATAGTCTATAATATAGTATGAAAAAAATACCGTATATTCTTTTGAAATTCAAACAAGTGAGAGGTATAGTAATATTCCAAAGAATATATGATAATACTATGCTATAGGGAATCAAAGCACATAGTGAAATGGAAATATGTGCATATATCCCATTGAACTCGGGAAAATGAGGACTCATCACCATCTCCAAAGGAATGTGATGTAAATAAATTATTTTTTGAAATTTTGTAATTTGTAAAATTCTTTCCAAATAACTCACTGTGTAAAGAAGGGATTCATGTTCTATTATACAAAACAATTATGGGGAATTTATTTTATGCAACCAAAATAAATTAATCCCATTAACCATTACAAATATTTGAATTTCAAATTATAAACCCCAACACTGGTTTTAAATATAAAATTACTTTTCTATGTTAGAACCCAATGGTATATATCAAACCCAGTAAAATCCTTTTTTTCAATATAATAATTTAAAATCAATTCAAAATTCAATTTCACAGTCCACATCCAAAAAATAAATTGAATATTTTAATTTCCAACGTCGTTCCATGAACATCACAATAAACCCCGCAATTCAATAGAATTAGGGTCTTTCACAATTTATCCATCAAATCCATTTACATAATTAAATTCTAAAATTTAATTGAAACAATTTACATCAACTTCCCATTTTAAATTAAACAATTTAAATTTCAAAAAAATTCAGGAACACGGAATAATTCAATGGATTTGGGGGTTTTCCAATCTCATTCCAAAAACCCATTTTAAATCCCCATTTGAATATAATTTTTTGATCCAACAAACCAATTGGAATGCATTTAATTAAAATCAAGCAATTTCCATTAATTAATATAATTGAGATTAAATACACCTATTTAGGGTTAACATAAATTGGGAAACATGACTAAAGAACCCACCTCAGGATCACATGATCTCAAATCAAAAATCCTAAAAGATTGAAATCCAATAGGGAAATACAAAATAAAAGAATATATTAACATGCATTTGTTTAAGAACATATAAAGTGGTTATTTGATCCTCAAATGAACACAAGGATTCACATAACCATTGGGAGTAGAGGAGAGATCATGTGAGACAGAGAACAGGAAGAGAAAACTAACAAATAGAATATAAATGGGAAATCTTTAACATCCCAATTACGTCTAGGAGAAATCCAAGCATTGAGTAACACTTTAAGAGGTCTCCAAGGAATAGAGAAACCTCTTATGGGTAATTTTATTCCTTCTGGGACATAAAAGGGGGGAGGGGTGGGGTTTATCAAATTTTAATCAAAATTATTATTAATTTAAAACTAATACCCATGGTATCCTGGGTAGAGCCACACAGTATGAAAAACTGTGCATACTAACCATTTTCCCATTTTAAATAGGGCACACAATTTTTCTTCAGAGGGAACATTTCTTGACTAACTATGCACCAACTGTGAAAAAACCAGTAGCATTGGGTTTCATTTTTTACCCTCGGAAGGTGCACGGTTTGGACTAATGTAGTACCCACAACGTACTAGACTACAAACAACCAATATTTTATAAATGTTTCTTTAAGATACTGCAAATGAAACTAAACAAAATAAATACAGAAAATGTGGGTTTAAAAATAAAATAAAATAGTAACTATAAGTTATAGAAGATTTTTTGGCATGTTGTTCTAGGATGGGGAATGAGAGTTAGGGTTATCTAGGATTTGGAAAAAAGATATATATAGTTTGATAAAATAAAACCATGAAATATGGATTTATGGAATGGAATGGGAATCGTGATGTGTTTTTTGGGGTTACACAACTTGAGTGGATGAAAACATGAATTTTAACAACGTATTTTATTTTTCTCGGATTTCAATTTATGATAGGGGTGTTCATGTTACGAAGGATTTTATGATGGTGTCACCATGTAATAGATGATGGGGCTTCACCATAATGCATCCTTGGCCGACGAATCCAATTATAAAAAGAAGGTATTCCATAATACAAATAGGTGGAATTCATTATGTGGTGTTTTTTCACAAGGTAGATTCTCATTAGTTTCTTGAGGGTCATATAGTGGAAAAACAAATTTTGTGAAATAATGAGGGATTATATTAAATTAAATTAATTGATAAAATCATATTGAAATAAAGGAGATGAAAATTTTTCTAGAACCAATAATATACCATAAAACTATATACATTTTATAGAATTTACTATTTTTAAAGATCTATGTATTTTCTCATTGGATCATGGTGTCATTAGAATCAAGGAATATCCATGGTTAAGGTTAAAATCCCACATTATTTTTGGTAGATTTATCACCATTATATGTAATTTTAATGATGGTTACCTAAAAAGGGATTTTTTTATAACCATGATATTTTAATAGAATAAAATATTTTCAATGGAGAAAGTGACACACAACACTAAGTATAAAAATAGGGAAATATATTCCTTTATATTTAATCACTTTGATAGCTTATGAAACACGAAAAAAAACATTAATGAAATGTAACATAGTATAACATTATAAACAATCCATTAAATTTTAAAAAATGATTATCACTAAGAGAATTAAAATTAAAATTATTTATTGATTATAAATAATATAAAAATCATACAAACGAAATAGAAATGTTTTATAAAAGGTGTTTTTTAACTATGTTGTCTCTCTTGGAATGCATAATTTAAAATAAATTTATAAAAACATTTGAAAATTTATTTGGTTAATGTAACATTCATTTTTAATTCTTTAATCCAAAATTTTAGGATGGTGTATTTTATGTATTTTTTATAAAATTTTTAATTTTTATTTAATATTGAATAATAATATTTTCTAATGAACATTTACTTTTTATTAAAATAATTTTTAAAGCTATATTATATTTTAAATTTTTTTATTAAATTTAGATAAATAATATTATAATTTAATTATTTTATTTTATTGGAATATATTTCAAATTTAAATTTTAAAATAAAACTTTCTACACTTAAGAGAATATTTCTTCAGAGACTCGCATTTTCATTGTGTAAGCGGGTATAATTTCAAATTTTATTCTACCACATATTTTAATTAAATATAGAGTAACTGATTTAATATTAGGAATAAGAATAATTTATATTATCTAATATGTTTAACCCAATTGTTTCCCTTCAAACTAGTGAAAACATTAAAATTAAAAACCACTGTTAAGGATAAAGCTGACTTGTTGGCGGTTAAAATTAAAATATAACGGTTGAAATGAACTAAATACTTTTCTCAAACCAATGTACTATACATATTCCGACCATATAAATTATAATTTCGGATAATGGAAAATATTTTAGGTTTGTTTTCATTTTAAAAACATGGTTACAATAAAATATTTACAAAACTCCATCTATGTCCTCTCTGCAACTAAAAAAAGTCCCACCCCAATCCTCCCCTATTCACACTTACAATTCCCTTTGGATCCACCAAGGAAACCCGAAATCACATATATACACCAATTAAGACATCTAAATATCCTTATTTTTTCATTAATCCAATCTAGAATGTATTTTGGTGCAAAATGTAATGAAGTTGTCCAATGAAGAGGTAACATTCTTAAATGAGAGTTTTTAATTTTTAACTACATACAAATAATTAAAATATAATTAAATAATTATTATATAAAATCATAAAAATAATAAATATACTTATATTTTATTATGTGAATGGTATGAACTATATACATCTCCTATTCAACCAAATTGGATACAAAATCAAAGATCATGTGTATAGTAGACTACCGCCTCACGAACCGATGTAATAAATTATCGATACCCACATATAAATAATGGATATTATTATTAATTTAACTCATTTATATGAAATTTATTGTATTTTTTAAAAAATGTAATTATAATATCAGATATACCATCCTACATTCCATTATTTCTAAAAAAATATTACATCGCTCGTGTGTACTGCAGACTACAACTTCGTGAAGCGATGTGAATATTTTTTTTCACATATACCATACAAGAAATGATATAAGGATAAAATTATTCAATATGTGTTATATTTATTAGATAAAATTTATGACGGAAAATTAATATAGAAAATATGTCCTAACCCTTTTACTCATTAATTGATTGATAACATCACTCGTGCATACGTACAACCTATCATCTCCATGAAACAATGTGATCTATTCTGCATGTTCAAATTTATATAATTAATATAAAAAGTATAAAATTAAAAGAAAATATATATATATCATTTGTATAAATATTTATATTATGGAACTATATATTATTTAGAGGGGTTTCATCTTTCAGGACAAAACATGGATTAGAAAATAGGGGAATTAACACCAGAAAAAATGAAAATAAAGAAATATTATTAACAAAAAGTTGTTGAAATATTATAAGAGGATCATAAATGACGTAAAAAATATTAATATTATGTTATTAATTAGTAAAATTATTAAAACCAAAATATATTATATTAAATCATGCTCAGACAAAAGGGAGAGTGAGGTAATGGAATTCATCTTAATTTCCCCTCATCGAGGAATGTTGTAAAGTTATGCACCTTATTTATTTTATGTAGTGTATATAAATACCCTTTGAAATATAATATCATGATGGAATAAAAATTAATTTTATTTTATTTTTCAATTTGTATAATTTTATCCATGGTGATTTGACATCAAAATTACATTGTGGTGATAAATATTATAAGATAGTTTATTTTCATTGGGTTATATTACTTCTTCATTATATTTTATAATCTATGATAATATTTTTCTTAATTCTCAATATATTATGTTTTATATCAACTTTTTTATTTGTATTTTCATTTTATACATGTAATCTATTCATCAGTTCATTCTTATTATAATGTCATGATCTTTTTAAGGGTTTTTTTCAAAATATTAATTTAGTTAGAATTGTTTATGCATGAATTTATATTGAAGGAAATTATATTATTGTTGGATAATAACCCCTTTTAATTTTATTCTATTCTAGATGTTCATTATGCATTCAATTATTGTTTTTAGTTATTCCCCTCTTTTTATATAAAATGATTGTGAAAATGTTTTTAACACAATCCCACACCATTTCACTCTTTGGACAGAAATATATTTCCTTCAAAATTCATGTTTTCTAAAAAATATTAAATATTTTTTAAAAAATTATAAAAATTATTTATTAAAAAAAATTAATATGTTATAATTTTTTTAGATTTAGTAGAAATTAATCAGGATTTCATTTTCCAAAAACAGAATGTTTGTATTTTACCAAAAAATTGAAATGAATTTTTCTTTCCACATGTATAAAATATATTCAAATTTCTATCATAATGACCACTAAATTTTTTAAATATATAATTATGAGATTTAAATCTTATTTTCCGGGAAAAGTAATTACAAACAAATTTTTCAAACTTTTTTTAAAACAATTAAAAAATATAAATGATATTTTCCTAAGGAATGATTTTAATGATATTTGTATAGTATTTATATTCATAAATGAGAAAACCCATTTTTACATGAAATACATAATGGATATTTATTATTAAAACAATAATTATTAATTATATGTGTGGTATATGATCATTTTAACAATGTAATTTGATGAAATTATATTTCTGGATTCATTTTTGTTTTCATTAACATTCGTGTGACCATAAGACAATAAAATTATCATAAATTTCAATATTATTTATCTTGTATATGTTTATTGACTAAACTATATATCATTTGTAAAAATTGTTTTCTATATTGAAAATAAATTTTTTATCGTGATAAGTTTTAATAAATATGCATTCTTTATTCAATACATAATTTCAATGATAAAGAAAATTGTTGTTGAACTAAAATTATTATTAGATATATGGGGAATGATTAGGACATGCAGTGATTGGTGGAGCCCAAAATTATACATCCCCTGAATGTATTGGTTATATAACATGTGGAATCAGAAAAATAGAATTAAATGGGTTTTAACGTATAGTTTTAACCCATAGTGGGAATGAAATTTATAGTATATGCATCATGATTCTGGAGATCAGGAAATCCAATAATTGAGTATTTCCTTTATTGATTTTTTTCTTCATATTATCGATGATAATTTCACAATAATATTATATCTAGATGCATATTATTATAATTATATTGATTAAATAAAATTTGTTTTTAGTTATTTATATTTTCAAATTGATTAACCCATATCTATTAATTGTATTAATGTTATTAAAATTGAATGTGTGTTCAGTAATTAACCATTCCATATGGATTATTCTTTATCTAATTGGGATATTCAAATAATTGATTTAATATAATGTGTCGTTAGATATTTTCTTATCTATATTGATTAATGATTATCTATTAATGATGCTCAATATGTTTAAATATATTCCAAGATCATTTACTTTTAATTCCATGTTGATTATAATTATAAATTAATTATAACTTCTATTATACATCTAACGAAACTATGTTTTATCGATGAAATTCCATTATTATAATTATTTTTATAGTATAATCAAATTATGATGTAAAATGAAATTTCATGATACTAAATAATATTTGAACACTAAACATAAATTTTCATCTTCTATGTTTTGAATTTCGAAAAAATATCACATACGATTGTGATTAGTATGATGTTTAGAGTCTAATGAAAAAAACATAATTTTTTGTGAATAGTAACATAACCTTATGAATACTAATGTTACCCTTGTTATATAGTAATATATACTTATGAATATTAATATGACCTATGTTCTTACATATGCAGTATTTATTTGAATGCATTGTGTTCCTATGTTTTGGAAGAAGTAAATTAATGTTTCAAAAATGTTTTTCAAAATAAATTATTATATTAATTAAATATTAAATTAATCATATTTAGAAAACTACTAAGGAAAAAATATATAATTTTTGAATTCTACACGTCGAAAAATGGTTAGGGTAAATTTATTGGGATTGTTCGGACATACATAAGTTTTCAGGTGAATTGTAAAAATATAGGTCTTCACATAACTGGTGCATCTTAAATTGCATCATTAAAAATTTAATTATTAAATATTCATTATAAAACATTAGATTCTTACATGTTATATTTATGTTTATAAATGGTTTCTAAAAATAAAATAATCTCAATTTTCAAACCTAAAATTATCTTTTTGATGCCTAAAGTCAAAAGGTGATTCCTTTATGTATCCTTTTATCTTTCATTCAATATTATTTTTATAAATTATTAAATTTCAATTATAAAGATGTTTTAAATTATATAACAAAATATATTATATTAATATATTATTTTTGAGATCAAAAAACTATTATTAAAATTCTATCATTTGATATAATTCTTTATTTAATATTATATTCTAAAAACACCCCCTCCTTATGTATAAATAAACCCTCTCCCTCCCCTTGCAATAAATAACCTCTCAAGATTCTATACATGTCTAAAATCTACCCAAGAATCATTCTTATACATTCCCCCACGTCTATGTTCATCCGGTCCCATAAAAAAACCATGCATATGTTCTTTATGGAGGATATCTAGAGGAGGATTCAAGTTGTACCTTCCCTCCCTCTTTTCCTTTAATTTTCTTTCAACTTCATGTTCTTTTCTTATTATATACCCACCATCCATAATTTACATGGTATGGTAACTAAATTATTAAAAATATACTGGAATGTTATTATACTAATGAGATATTATATCATACATCCCCCTTCTCCTCCTATTTTTTGATTATAAGAGAAAACATTGTTCATGCAGTGTTAATTTATCACTATTATGAATTACTTGTTTTATTTTTTTATCCATTTAAACCATCAGATATGATCAGTAAAACATTTTTATGGTTTAACCATAATATTTAACATTTATTATATCCTATTTAATTTTCTCAATCTAACTTTGGTACATATTACTAAATGATTAAACATAACAGGTTAGTTGTAGTCGAAAAACCTCAAAAATTAACACAAACATTCATCATTTAATTATTATCTAATGATTAATCCACATTGTATATAATATAATTAATTATAAGATCATTTATATTTGTGGAATATAAATAATAACATGAATTATCAGTTCTGTATGGTAATTCATGTTCTACAAGATCTTCCATTTAAGTATACAAGTGAACCGCTCAATAAAACCATAAAAATGATCATTCCTGAAAAATGTTTTTAAACACTATATCACATCAAAAAAGCCCATAAAGTAAATTAATGAAACCATAATTAACCATATTCAACTACATAAGTTAATGTAATATTCAATTAAGAAATATATAAGGGTTATACCATATCTTAATATGAAGAATGCATTCACATAAAATATAAGGGTAATTCTGAAACCCAAATTTCATTCTTCAGGTTCTCCCCCTTTCACAATATTTTAGGTATGATTACTCCATAAAATTTGTTTTTCATAATAATCATAAATTTTCATGTAAATACATGTTTTACACTAGTGTTTATATCAAACAACTATTTTCAAAAATAACACTTCTTTCATAAACATCAAATTTATTTCTCACTCAATGTTGATGGTTATTATATCATGTATGTTATTCCAACTGTCTATTTGGATCACAATGTTTAATAACGGATTTATATGAGATGAAACCAATTCCTTTTCATTTGTTAGTTATGATCATTTTTTGTATATGTTCAATGTGTAATGAATGACAATGATAATGATAGGATGTGACAGGTGTTCCCATAATTATATAGCACAATTTAAATGGTTGAATGTGATGCGAGTGCCCAGAATTATACATCTCTCTAATGAAGTGGGTAAAGTGATGAATCTAATGATTTAATGTGAATTTAAGTGTGATCAAGATTCTTGATTTTTCCAAAAACTATGTGTTGTATTTAACCACTAAGACATTATGTCTCATTTTTTATGCATCGGAACATCTCAGGTATTTTATTAAAGATTTATCTCATGTTCATGATCCATTACCTATGATACGAATATGATCACCCGTTGTTATATTGTTCCTATTTACCATCATACTGGGATTTTATCTCACCCCTTTATGATGTATATTCTCATCTGTCTACATGTAATAAAGAGATGTCACGTACCAATAAGAATCTTGAGAATATGGAATAAAATAAATGTTTATGATTGAAAATAAAAATGTAATGTTTGGTTTGGGTTTTCCCAAAAAACTAAACCTCTAGATCCTCATTGTGTATTTCTATTATGTTGTTTATCTTTAAAAATATGTAATATTAGGGTAATAAAATGTAGGGATGCTATAGTTGGTATCAGAGGAAAGGTTTAGTTAATTTGGGAATTATGATTAGTGAACCCTAGAGAAAACCTCTAGTGTGATTCTTAGTACAATTGTATAGACATGAAGAATTAAATAAAGATCCCATATGTTATTTTATAGTGGAAATTGTACAAATAAATCAGTTATTCATTACTTGTGGGTTTAAAATTTGTTTTATCCTTTTATATTTTAGATTATATTGTGTACTATGAGAAACCAGGACAAAAACATGTGTGAGGACCAATGAAAATATTTCTAGAATAAAATAAAAAATTATTTGGTAGGTGGATTTCAAAACTGAATGGAGAGGCTTACCGAACAATCTCAGGTTATAAAAAATAAACAAAATAATAGGGAATTCCCTCCTTCACCAACAAGAGATTAATTGGCTATCGAGTGTTTTATATGACAATGACAACTGACGTTTTGTGGATATTCTGATCCACTAGTTGAGGAATTGTGAGTCAACTCTGTGTAGAAGATCAATTCTATGTTCCACTATTTTGAGATAGAGAAGTTGAATCTAGCTGTTTATCCCCTATATGGATAGTCCAATCAATGGTGGGATGTGATTAACAATAACAAACCAAGTGAAAAAATTAAAGAGATAGATTGAGAATGCATTAAGATCATGTTTATTAATAATTATTTTCCACGAACTCTACATACCAATATGTATAATTAATTCATAGGGATCAAGAAAAAGAATAGAGAATCTGACAGGAACTGTGATGAAAATTTCACAAGGCCTGAAAGTTATGATTCAAGTTTTTTATCAATATTGACAGAAAAAATTGATAGATTTTTAGTGGATTAAAACAACTCCATACAAATACCCTTGTAATATAAGACATTGGGAGTAATGAAGTTGTATTTTTAGGGACTCTCAAAGTGGAGACTGAGTTTGGTGAATAGTCACATGGCTTTGGTTATAAGAAACAAAATTTGGAGATTCAAGTTATAGGATATAATGATAATGAGGAGAAGAAAAATCAATGAACCACATGCCAAAAATGAGGGATGATACATCATGAGAACTTCTTCAATGGTACAGTTAAATGTTTCATGTGTGGGAAAGAAGGACATCATGCTCAAGAGTGTCCAAAATACATGAGAAGTAAGGGGAATGTAATGGATGAAACGAGAGATCCACCTATTGTTCAATGCTTCAATGGTAGGGAGAAAGTTCACTTTGCAAGACAGTGCACTAAACCTAAGGTCCTAAAGGGTAATTAGTCTTAGAAGCCACCAAAGAAAAAGGAACATGGGATGGATTATGCCATCCCTACTACAAAAGTGGTGCAAGATAATGATGTCATAAAAGGTACAATTCCTATTCACTCATTAATGAAAAAAGTCTTATTTAATCTTGGTTCTACACCTTCCTTTATATCTTTCAAGTTTGGAGGAACTATAAAATCGAAGCCCCAAAACCATTAATTAGATATATCTTTAAAAAAACTATGGGGTGCAATCATTGCAACCTAAATGATTGACCCTTCTCATGTTGGATTCTGTGGGAGGATTCTTCCATTGAATCTCAAAAAACATCCCATGGTGGAATTTGACACTATAGTGGGAATGGTTTGGCTCTCGTTATATAGAGGACATATCAAATATCAAGAAAAGGAAATAACATTTAATATTTTGAACATTCCCATGATCCTTTAAAAATAAATGTATGATCATGAATATCATTTGAAAAATTCTTCAACTCTGTGGGTGTTGATTCCATAAGAAGAATAAAACCTCTCCCAAATGGATGAGTTAAAGGAAAGTTCCGACCATATAGATATTACCTTCGTGAGGAAATACTATGATGTATTTCTTGAAGAGTTACTCAGACTTCCACCAGATCGTGACGTATATTTCTCAACAGAACTCATACCCAGAGCTACTCCAATCTCAAAGAGTCCCTATAGGATGGCTCATATCAAACTGGATGAATAAATAAAGAAGATGTATTATCATTTTGAAATGGGTTCATATGCCCTAGTGCATCTTCTTGGGGTGCACCAGTGCACTTTTTGAATAAGAAGGATGGAACAATTTGGATGTGTATCAACTATTTGAAACTGAACAAGATCACAATAATGAAAAGTATCATCTTCCACGGATTTCTGACTTGTTTGATCAGTTAGAAAGAGGTGAATACTTCTAAGTAGTAGATATTCATTCTATATATCATCAGATAAAGGTAAAGAGAGGATTATTTGTAAGACTACCTTCGATAAAAGGTATGGGCACTATGTGTTTCTGATGATTCCCATAAAAAATAATAATGCATAAGAAATCGTCATGGATTTCACTAATAGAGTTTTCAGACAATACCTCAAAAAAAAATTGGTAGTTTTTATTGATGATATAATCATATAATACAATTTCAAGGAGGGACATGAATAACATCTAAGACTTATGTTGGAGACATTGAAAAATAAGAAGTTTTATGAATCGTATAGAAACTGTTACTTTTTCATGAAGAATGTTGTGTTCATGGGACATGTTATCAAAATTGTGGGAATTAATGTGTCCCATTATAAATAAAAGTCAATTGAGGGATGGAACATGCCTTCTCATGTCACATAAATTTGAAGTTCTCATTGATTAGATGAATACTACTATTGTTTTGTGAGAACTTTATCAAGACTTTGATGTGCGTTAACTATTTTAACAAGGAATGGGGTAAATTATGTATGGGCGAAAGAATGCGAGGGAAGCATTAAGAAGCTAAAGAGAAGGATAATCTCTACATATGTACTCACACAATCAAAAAGTGTAGAACATTTTGTGATATGCAATGATGCTTCGAAGGTAGTCTGGAGTTGTGTTCTCATGAAAATTTACAATGTTAAATCCTCTTCCTCACAGTAGTTGATGATCTATGAGAAGAACTACCTGGGGAATGATCAAGAGGTGGTATCCATGAATTTTATATTGAAAATATGGCGGTACTAGAGTTTTTGTGAGAAGTATGACATATACACTAACCACAAAATCCTAAAGCATATATTCACAATGAAGGAGCTTGAAATTACTCAAAGGATATGGTTAGATCTAATCAAGGATTAAAATATCTCTATCCACTATCATCCTGAAATGGTGAACAAGGTAGATCATGCTCTGGGTAGAAAATAACCTCATACTCTATCCATGTTATGGATTGAGAATAAAACTATATTCAAGGAAATGAAAAGGTAGGATTAGGAAATCATAAGGTAAGAGGGTACATTGTACCATTCCAAAATTATTTCACAACAACCTATCCCAGAGATAATTAAGGAGGCATGAAGAAATGATCTGGAGTTAAAAAATAAGATGAACTCCGTAATGGAAGGGAAGTTGCAGGAGTTCCATATAAACGATGATGGTGTGATTTAGTTTTGATTGAGGCTTTCTATGCTTTCATCACCTAGAATAAAGAAGTATATATATGATAATGCACATAAATCCACATTCCATATCCATCCTAGTTGTACAAAGATGTATAGTGACCTCTGATTACACTTCTAGTGGGATAACATGATCAATGATATTGCAAAATATAAATCATGGTTCTAGGTATGTCAGAAAGTTAGATAAGAGGGACAAAACACCAAAGGGATGATACAATCATTAGCTATACCCATGTGAAAATGGGAGAATGTTAATAAAATATTATTCATGGGTCTCCTAAAGACGTCGATTGAAAATATTGTGGTATGGGTTGTGGTTCACTGACTCACCATGACTGCCCATTTTATTTATATTCAGAAATATCTCTCATTGAACAACATTCAAGGTCATTAGTGAAGGAATTGGTGGCGCTACATGGTGTCCAACTCTCAATTCACTCTTATCCTAATCCAAGGTTCACATCTAAATTCTGGAAGAGTCTTCGACATTAATTGAGTATTGAACTATATATTAGCATAGAATATCACCACAAAAATGATGGACAATCTAAAAAACTATTCAAACACATGATGATATTCTAAGATCTTACTCTATATAATTAAAAGCTGTATGGGATCATCATCTCTGATTGGTTGATTTCTCATACAAAAATAGCTTCTTATCAGGTATTCAGATTGCTCTACCTGAATATTTTTATGGAAAGAAACGTATAACTCCAACCTATTTTGAAAAAGATGGAGAATGAAAGCAACAAGGATTTGACCTTGTGCAGGAGATGGTAAAGAAGTTTCAGGTCATCTAGAAACACATCAAAGATGATCAGATTCGGAAAGAGGGCTATGTTGAAAACCGTCAAAGGGAATTTGAGTTCAATGTTTCAGATAATTTCTTTACTCAAATATCAATGTAGAAGAGAGTCATGCAGTTTGGAATGAAAGGGAATCTATTCCCATGATACATTTCCCCTTTGATATCCTTGACCATAAAAAGGTCGTGGCCTATTGTATTGAACTTCCACCGAATATAGATAATGTTCATGATGACTTCCACACATCACTCATGACGAAGTACATACCAGACCCTTCATGTGTATGGATATCAAAGGATGTACAGTGGGTAGATTATCTCTCTTATGATGAGCATCCAGTGAAGATTCAAGGATGGAGAGATAAGGTTATATGAAATGTGAAAGCCTACAATTTAAATTTCTTTTGGAGGATCCATCAGTATCTTGAATCTAATTGGGAACTGGATGAGGCGATTAAGGAGAAGTACACACACGTATTTGTTTAAAAAAAGTATTGAAAATTTTTCCTTAGGGTGAAAGAATGTACCGACCCAATGATTTAACAATTAAATTCAATTATTACAATTATGCCATATAGTATAATCAAAATAGGATGTACATAAAATTTCACAATACTAAACACAATGTTATCAGAAAACATAATTTTTCCACTTCTAGGTTTTGAATTTTGAAAAAATAACATATAAGGTTGCGATCAGTATGATATTTGGAGTCTAATAGAATAAACATAATTGATGGTGAATAGTAGAACACCCTTGTGAATGGTAATGCTACCCTTATAAATAGTAATATAACCTTATGAATAGTGACATTTCATATGATAGTATATATGAGGGATTTAATTGAATTGTTGATGTACTTATGTTTTGGAATTAATAAATAAATATTTTGAAACTAGTTTTTAAGAATAAATTATGATTTTAATTAAATAGTAATTAATAATATTTAGATATTTATTTTTGAAAAATAGGCTTCATTTTTGGATTCTACATGTTGAAAAATGGTTTTAGTGAATTTTTGGTATTTTTCCGAAATAAGTCAGTTTTTAGGAGAATAGTAAAATACAGTTTTTCACATAAACGATCTATATTAATTTTCATCATTCATGATGTAATGACGAAATAAATATTTTAGAAATTATATTCATCAATGTAATATTTAATTTCAAAAATTTTTCTTTAGTATACAATAAAATTAATTTCCAAACATTAAAATAGTTTTCCAATGTTGAAAGTCCAAAGGTGATTCCTCAAAGTATCTTTCTCTATTTTATTCACATTATGCTTAATAAATTAATGAATTTGAATTATAAATATGATTTAAAGTCTAAAAATAATTATATTATTTTAATATATTTTTTATGATTTCAGAAAACTCATATTACCTGTCTATAATTTGAAATATTATTTTATTTAATATTTTATTATAAAAACACCCATCCTCATGTAAAAATAATCCCCCCCTCCATTTTCCAAACCACACCTCTAAAGATTGAAGGTTTTTTTAATCTCAACCCATGAATCTTATATATCCCCTCCCCCACATAAAAAATCTTCTGGCCTCATCAAAAGACCATGCCAAGGATGATTAAGTAGGATCTCAAGAGAATGATTCAGGAGGTAATTCCCCTATCTTTTCCTTTAATTTCCTTTCAGCATCATGTTCATTTCTTATTATCTACCGACCTATATCCATCCAAATTTTATGGTAAGTATATTATTGTACATATAATGGAATGTTTTTATACTAATTTAATATTATATCATCCAACCCCTTCTCCTATTATTTTGATTTTATAAAAGAAAATGTTTTCTATGAGGTGTTAATCTATCACTTTCAAGCACACCATGTATTCTTTGTTTCCATTTGTAACATGAGATACGGTCAAGAAAAAATATTTTATAGATGAAACTTAATATGTTATATTTATTATATCCTTTTTAATTTTCTGGATATAACTTCTGTACATATTACTAAATGATTGAACAAACAAAGTTCGTTGATGTCAAAAAACCACCCAAATTAACCAAAACAAACAAAATTTAATTCTTATATATTGATTCATCATCATTTTATATAATTTAATTCATAATAAGATCATATTTTCTTATAAAATAACATTAATAACATAAAATATCAGTTCTGGATAATTATCCATGTTATACAGAAACATCCATTTATGAATACAAGTGGACTGCTCAAGAAAACCATAAAAACATTCCTGAACAATGTATTTAAACAATATAAATCATCCAAAGGACAATTAAATTACATAATGAAACCATAATTAACCATATTCATCTACAAAATGTTCTAGAAATGTAAACTTATTAATTTAATGTGTTTATACAATAAATTAATGTGGATAAAGAGTTCATATAAAAGGTAAGGGAAAATTCATGATACAACTTTCATTCTTAGAGTTATCCCTCTTTCACTCCATATGTGGTATGGTCACACCATAAAAATCATTTTTTCATCATTTTCATAAAATTTCTTAAATATACATGTTTTCCACTACATTTTAGGTTAAACAATGTGTTTTTAAAAGAATTATTCTTTCATAAATACACCATTTATTTTCACTCAAGATTGATGGTTATTATATAAAATATGTTATCCTCGTAATCTTTTGGGAACCCAATGTTTTTGAATGTGTTATTAATAGTTGAAACCCATTCCTTTACCCGGATTATTTATTATCATTATTTATATATGTTCTATGTGGAACGAATGATAATGATAATGATAATGTTATGGTGTGCCGAAAATTATACATTGAACCTATGCATTGGGTAAAGTGTTGAATCTAATTAGATAAAGTTAAATTATGTGTAAAAAATATGCAATCTTTTTTCGAAAATATACCTTTTAGTAAACAACTATGACATGATTTTTCATTTTTATGCATTTTCAAATTTCCAGTACTTTATAAATTATTCCTCTCATGTTCATGATACTTTGGATATGTTATGATTATGATCACCCATTTTTATATTTTTTTTATCTACCATCTTACTGAGATTTTATATCACACCTTTTTGATGTATATCCTCATGTGACTATGTTTACTAAGTTGGGGTCATGTGCCAATAAGAATCTATAAAATATCAAATTAAATAAATGTTAATTTTTGATGATATAAATGTTATGTTTGGTCCTAGTTTTCCAATGAAACTAAACCTCTGGATCATTATCATGTATTACTATTATTTTTCCTATATTTATAATTATGTAATAGAAATGTTTGAAAATCCATGGTCGCTACAGTATATTTAATTTCAAGGATTTGTTAATTTGCGAATTATGTTTAGTGAACCCTAGAGTAAACCTCTAGTATGAGACTATGTAAAAAGATGCACACAAGAATCATTACATAGCCATCCCATAATTTATTATTTTTATGTAAATTTAAAAAAAATTATTGTTGGCTTATTGAATAACGTTTTGTTCTAAAATTTTATATTTTATAAAGTGATGGAAACTAGGAAAACAAGGCGAATAACTCATGTGATATCCAATGAAATTATTTACTGAAGGACATCAACAATGATTTGGGATGTGGAGTTAAAAACATCATGGCTATTCTTACCACTATATCTCATGTTATGAACAATAACTAGAACAAAGGGTAACATCCTCCTTCACAAAAGATGGAGAAACTAGAAATCAAGTGTTTTTTCTAGCAACGACCAATGATGCTTAGTGGATGTTTTGATCAACTTTTTTATGAACAATGTGTCATCTACATAGAGATGATCATTTTTGTGCTCCACTATTCTGAGATAAACATGGTGACACTATCCATTTGTTGACTAGATGGAGAAGAAAATCAATGGTGGACTTAGATTACGATCTCCAAAAATGTTTGAAGGTTATGAATATATGGAATGGTAATAAATCAATATAATTATTCTTAATAAGTATTTCCCACAAAATATACTTAAAAATATGGATAGAGAATTGATAGATCTTAAAAAAATGGAAATATAATTTTTCACAAACTAGAAAGGGAATTTCACAAGGCCATCAAGGTATGATTCGGGTTTTCTTATCTACAATGAAAGAAAAAATGATTGATTATTTATTTGAATAAAACCACATAATTAAAGGGATCATGCAATTCGAGACATTGGGAGTTACAGATAAATTGATTGATGTGCTCTCAAAGTAGACATGGAGTTTGGAGAATGGTCCCATGGCATTGTTGATAAAAAATTAATTATGGAGTTTCATGCTGGGGGATATAATGATAATGTTGGGAAGATAAACTGACAACCCACATGCCAAAAAAATATGGTAAGTTACATCAGGGGAACTGCCACAATGGGATGGGGAAATGATTCATGTGTGGGAAAGAAAGACATAATTATAAATAGTTTTGGAAATACATGTTAAGGAAGGAGAATGTAACAAAATAAAGGAGGGTACCACTGATGGTTCAATGCTACAAATATAGAAAGTAAGGGAACTATGTAATCTAATGAACTAAACATTGATTCCTTGAAGGTAATCATTATCAGAAGCCAAGAAATACAAATGAACAAGGGAAGGATTATGCAATCACTATTGCAAAAGTATAGAAATATAATGATGTCGTACATGGTACACTTCCTATTCAATCAATAATGGATGATGCATTATTTGATTCTACTTCAACGCATTCCTTTATATCATGAATGTTTTCTAGAATTGTTGAATCTAAGACCCAAAACCATGAAGTAGATATATTTTTAAAAACACCTAGTGGTGTAATCATTTCAACCCAAGTGTTTGACCCATATCCTATTAGAGTATGTGGGATGATTCGTCCATTGAATCTGGTAATACTTCCCTTGGTGGAATTTTGATCTATAATTGGAATGCATTATCTCTCATTATATAGAGCACATATCAAATGTCGGGAAAAGGAAATAAATTTTTGTTTTTTGAACCATCTCTTAATCCACCTTAAATTCAAGGAAGATCAAGAATCTCCAATTAAAAATCCATTAATTGTTTGGATGTTGATATCCTACAAAGAAGAATACCTCTCCTAAATGGTTTAGCCAAATGAATGTTCCATCCTTGAGGAAATAACCCTCATGACGGAATACAGTGATGTATTTCCCGAAGAGTTACTAGGACTTTTCCTTGAACATGAGGTAGAGTTATTAATAAAACTCATACCCAAGGCTACCCTTTTCTCAATGTTTCTCAATAAGATGGTAGTTATCGAACTGGAGGAGTTAATGAAGAATCTATAAGAATATTTGGAAAAAGGGTTCATATGTCTTAGTGTTGTTGAGTCAATAAGGTTTTCCTTAGGACTTTTCCATTCCTTATTGTTTTGGAAATCACAAACACCTTACCTTTAGAAATATTATTTTCTTAAGGAAAATTTATTTTATAAGGAAAATTATTTTCTTAAGGAAAATTGCTTTTATAAGGAAATTTGTTTTTTTAAGGAAAATTGCTTTTATAAGGAAAATCCCTTTTATAAGGAAAATTGCTTTCTTAAGGAAAATTTCTTTTATAAGGAAAATCGCTTTTGTAAGATAAATTATTCTTATCATATTTTCATTCATATTTTTCCAAAGTATAAAATACGGATTCATTTCGGTTTTCTCGTATTTTCTTGAAACTTTGATATAAAGTATTCTGTTTTAGGATCCGAATTCTGGATAAGAACTGTGATAAAGTTTCACTCCGAAATCTAGAATGAAGACTGTGAAAAAGTTTCATTCCGAATTTTGGATACAATTTTAATCCAGGTTCAGGATATGAATTCTTATGAAGTTTGATAACGAATTCTCAATACGAGTTCTGATGACGAATTCTCATTACGAATTCTAATGAGGAATTCTCACTACGAATTCTGATGAGTAAATCCCATTACAATTTCTGATGAGGAATTCTCATTACGAATTCTGATGAAGAAATCTCATTACGAATTCTGATAAATAATTCTCATTACGAATTCTCATTCCGAATTCTCATTCTGAATTCTCATTCCGAATTCATCTTTTAAACAGAATCTGATCATCTTTGTTTTATACACTCTGAATTTATTCAGACTCCGAAAAATAATTTGGTTAGACTCCGAAATTTTATTTTGCTTACACTTCTATAATTTTACTATTCTTTATTATTTTCATTACACTCCGAACCCTCACTCCGAAGCGTTCATTCCGAACTTTTGAGTTAGATTTTAAAACGATGTCGTACATTCTGTTGCACTTGTTTTGTTATAAAACTATCTCGTCTATTTTGTTTTAAACTAACTGTTGTCTAAGTGACACGTGTACATGTCCCTCTGATCATTAAGGAAAATATGACCATTGGAGAAGGAGCTGACCTTACCTATAAATAGGAGCTCATTTGAAAGAGTTGAAGTACTTCTGAAAAGTTGAAAGGCTGAATAATCTACCTGAAGTGATTTCTAGAGAGAGAGGCTCTTATTAACTCTCAAAGCTTCGTGCAACTCCGAATGTTGGTGATTACATTCGAGGACTTCCGGGGATAGGAAGACAGAGGTGTCGACTACCTTGAAGTTCTAGGGATTCCTTGCTGAGGAAGACAGAGGTTACAACTACCATAAAGTTGAGGGCTTGCGGGGATAGCAAGATAGAGACTCTGATCTTTGTATTGAGGGCTTACACTGGTGTGGGTAAGACAGACTTGCTTGAAAGTGTAAATCAAGGGACCTTTATCCAAGGTTGTTGGATACCCTTTTCTTTGGGTTAAAATACTTATATCTTGTTACTATTAGTTCTACTACTTGTTTATATTCCACTTCATTTTGTATTATAAGGAAAGTATAAATTTAATATACTTCCTTACTTTTACTCTGTTTCATTTAGATTCTATACGCTTTAAGGTAGAATTTCATATCGTAATATTTTGTTAAGGTTCTATTTCCAGAACCATATTTATGAATCCTACTTTTGGAATCTCTTTCCAAGTTTGCATTCGGTGTTAGAGTTGTTGTGAATTTTCTTAGTTTAACATTGTTAAACTTATCCCTTTCCTTTGCTTAAGGAAAACATAGTTAATCGTAACTAACATTAAAGGTTCCAAAGGAATTTTTAAACTGTACAATTCACCCCCCTCTTGTATATTGAGCATCTACATCACTATTTCGATCCTAAAATTGGTATCAGAGGTTGTTTCTAAAAATACATATACTTACGAATAATTGTTTCTTGATCACTTTGTCATTCCGAATTTTCCCATTCCGGAAATTTCCCATTCTGATCTTCCTCATTCCGAACTTTGTTATTAAAAAACTTTTGCTACAAACAACTTTGTGTATCCAAGGTTTCTAGTATGGCAGGAGTCAATGTTGGTTCAATTGATAATCTGAATCCTACAAGACCACCAATATTTGATGGTAATGATTATGAACACTAGAGAGATCAAATGAAGACTTTTGTTATCAATACTGGAGTGGATAACTTTGTTATACTTACTGGTGATTATAAAATTCCTGAAAAGGAAGTTAAAACTTTTACTAACCAGGAAAAGCATGAATATCAACTTAATTATAAGGTACGCAATACTCTACTTTGTTCAAGGACCAGAAATATATATAGCCAAATTTCATCATGTGAAGCAGATAACTGTATCTGGAAGAAGTTAGAGGTTACACACTTTGGGACTTCTAAAGTGATTGAGACTAGAAGAGCTATGCTTAGAGATGAATATCGTGGCTTCAATTTCTATTATGGAGAACCTATCTATAATGTTCAACAGAGATTTATGACTATAGTCAACAGTCTACAATCTATGGGAGAGAAAGGTATAGATGATGAAGCTCTTGTGGATAAAATAATTGATATTATGCCCAATGAGTTGGAGTCCAAGAGAACAACTATAGATGAGAACAGGAAGGTCACTCAAATTACTCTTGATGAATTATTTGGAACTCTTCTACAACCTGAGACAAGAATGAAGAGAGATGCTGATAATATCAAGAAGAAGAATGGTAGTGTTGCTTTTACCACAACATCAAATTAGATGAAAGCTAATACTATTGAGAGAGTAACAAGATCCAAGTCTAAGAAAGTTATTTTCCAATCCAAATCTAGTGAGAGTGATGTCTCATAAAATGAATTAGCAAATCTTGCTCGAAGGATGAACAAGATAGCTGGACAGAGAAATTTCTAATCCAAGTATAAGAAAAAGGACATGAAAGATAAGAAAGATGGAGAAGATACTTGTTATGAATGTAAAAGATTTGGACATATTAGACCAGATTTCCCTATGCTCAAAAAGAAAGAAAGAAAAGAATGGCATTCAGACAGGAACAAAAAGAAGTATTATAAAGCCAAAATTAAGAATGATTTGAAATCTAATCACACTTGGAGTGTCAGTGGTGGTGACTCTTCAGATGAATCATCGGATTATGAATCTTCAGGACAAAAGAATCTTGGTCTTATAGCCAAATTACCAATTGATAATCATTGTTTTATGGCTAAGGTACGAAATGCTGAATCATTGACCAATGTTTCTTTAAATTCTAATGATAGTAAGTATTATAACTCTTCTGATGAAGAATCTTCTGATGATGATGAAAATACTTTACCTACTTATGAAGAAGTCTCTAGGTTTGCTAAACTTTTTGAGATTGAGAATTCCAAACTCAATAAGAAACTTGATAAGGCAAACTCTAGAAATTCTATTCTTACAAAAGAAATATCAGATCTTTCTAAAGATCTTGATAAGAAAAATGCTGATTTTGAAAGTATTTCAAAAAATCTTGAGGAAGTATGTTCTAAGAAGAACAAACTTTCTAAAGAATTAGAAAAATTAATTTATTAGAAAAATGTTTTCGAGCCTAACTCTAGTTCTAAAGCTAATGATTTTTAGGATAAAAACTTGGTTGTAAAACTCAAGTCCGAAATTTTTTCCTTAAGGAAGTGTTTATCAAACTTTACCCATGGTAAGGAAAATTTTGATAAAATGTATTCTCAAATACGACCTTTAAGAAATAAATCAGGATTTGGTTATACCTATGCAAAACCAATTTTCAGTAACAAATATTTTGATCCTCAAAGTGCCTCATTTTGTACCAATTGTCAATATGGTGGTCACTGGGCAAAGAATTGTTCCTTAAACAAAACCCAATTCTAGGATTTCTCAAAGCATACTTTTCTAAGATGATGTGGGTACCTAAATTTTTATTGTCTGGAAATCTCGGATCCAAACATGTTTGGATTCTGAAAATCTAATTTTCTTCTTGATTTCTGGAAAACAAAGAGAGTACCAGCAACAATACATGGTACATGGATAGTGGATGTTCCCGGCACATGACTAGTAACAAAAGCTATTTTGAAAAGATTATCAAAACGAAAGGAGGAAAGGTAACTTTTGGAGATAATGCTAAGAGAGAGATTGTTGGTATTGGTAATATTGTTTTTCTTGGTACAACTTTGATTTCAAATGTTCTTTTTGTTAAGGGTCTTAAGCACATCCTCATTAGCATAAGTTAATTATGTGATGAAGTTTACCTTGTGAATTTTAGGAATGATAAGTTCTTAGTTCACAAATAGAAGGATGAATTTATTCTCTCAGCCAATAGGGAATAGAATATCAACACTTTGATCCTAGAAGACCTAAAGAGTCAAGATTTACCTTGCCTTAGTGCAATGGAAGATCATTCCTGGTTATGGCATAGAAGACTAGGACACTGTAACCTTATAAACCTATGTAAACTCTCTAAGAAGAAACTAGTTAAGGATCTACCGGAGCTTAGATTTGACTCTTCTAAAGATTTTGATCCTTGTCAATTTAGAAAGCAACATAAATATAGTTTTAAATCAATTGGTGAAGTCTCAACAACCAATGCATTATAGTTATTGCACATGGATATTTTTGGTCCAACACAAACTGGAAGTATTGGAGGAAAATACTATGTGTTTGTTCTAGTTGATTATTACACTAGGTTTACTTGGGTCTATTTTCTAGCAAAGAAATCTGAAGATTTTTCTTATTTCAAAAGTTTTAGAGCACAAGTTAAAAATGAGAAAAACCTTCCATTGAAATCTATTCATAGTGATCATGGAGGAGAATTTCAAAATTCCGATTTTGATACTTTTTGTAGTAAAAAAGGCATTACTCACACTTTTTCAGCACTTAGAACTCCTCAACAGAATGGTGTAGTTGAAAGAAGAATTACAATTCTTCAAGAAATAACTATAACCATGTTGAGTGAATATTCTATAGCTAGACATTTCTGGGCTGAAGCTGTAAGTACTGCTTGTTATACTATAAATCGAGTTTTAATTAGACCTTTTCTTAATAAAACTCCTTATGATTTATGGAATGGTAGAAAACCAAGACTATCCTACTTCAAGGTTTTTGGTTGCAATGTATTCATTTTGAATACTAAAGATAACTTACATAAATTCGCCCCAAAATCTGATGAAAGGATTTTATTAGGATATTCCACAACATCTAGGGCTTATAGAGTTTTTAATAAAAATACTTGCACTGTTGAAGAAACAGTACATGTAAAATTTGATGAGTCAGATCCTTTTGTTTTTAAACCATCCCAGCCTCCATCTTCGGATGTGTTTTCAAAAACTGATTATCAACCTTTGATAGAAGAACCTTCTGATAAGGAAATTGTTCAAAAAGATACTTCTGAAACATTTAGCCCAGAATATTTTCTACCCTATGTTGATGAACAGGTTTTACAAAACCCAAATCAGGTGTTTCTTAAGAATCATCCCAGTGATTGTATCATTAGTGATGTAAATCAACCTGTAAGGACTAGAAGTTCCTTAAAAAATGAAGTAGAACATCTAGCATTTCGTTCCCAATTAGAACCAAAATGCACTGAAGAAGCTTTAGGTGATGATGATTGGATCAAAGCCATGCAAGATGAACTAAATGAATTCGAAAGGAATAAAGTCTGGACCTTGGTTGAAAGACATAAGGAAACTTCTGTCATTGGAGTAAAATGGGTTTTCATAAATAAATGTGATGCAAATGGAGTCATAGTAAGAAATAAAGCTAGACTTGTTGCTAAAGTCTATAATCAACAAGAGGGAATAGACTATGAAGAAACCTATGCTCCAGTAGCTAGACATGAATCTATCCATATTCTACTTGCCTTTGCAACATTCTCTAATTTCAAACTTTTTCAAATGAATGTGAAATGTTCTTTTCTTAACGGTTATGTTCAAGAGGAATTTTTTGTTGAACAACCTCCTGGATTTGAAGATACAAAACATCCGGATCATGTTTTTAGACATACCAAAGCTTTGTATGGTCTTAAACAAGCCCCACGAGCATGGTATGATAGAATCACTGGATTTTTTCTTCAAAATAACTATGTTAAGGGAAATGCAGATCCAACCCTTTTTATAAATAAAGATAAGAAATATGTTTTGATTGTTCAAATTTATGTTGATGACATTATATTTGGTTCAACTCAGCAATTTTTGACTGACTCTTTTGCAAGTCTAATGAAATCTGAGTTTGAAATGAGTATGATGGGTGAGTTAACATTTTTCCTTGCTTTTCAAATTTCTCAAAAACCAGAATGAACCTACATATCTCAACATAAGTATATTAATGATCTTCTTAAAAAGTATTGCTATGACAACAATAAGAGTATAAGTACTCCCATTGGTACCTCAAATTCTTAGATCTTGATGAAGCTGATAAACCGGTAGACCAAACATCTTTTAGAGGTATGATAGGAAGTCTACTATACTTAACAGCTAGTCGACCAGACTTAATGTTCTCATTATGCTTATGTACAAGATATCAATCCAATCTTAAGGAGTCTCACTTAAAGGTCGTAAAAAGAATTTTTTGCAACCTTAAGGGAACCATGGATCTAGGATTATTTTATACTTCTGGAAATGATTTTGTTCTAAAAAGCTTTTCTGATGCAGAATTTGGTGGATGTAGAATGGATAGAAAAAGTACATCCAGAACTTGTTATTTCTTAGGAGATTCGTTAGTTTCTTGGTCCTGCAAGAAGCAACATTCTGTAGCACTTTCCACAGCTGAAGCTGAATATGTAGCAGCTAGAAGTTGTTGTGCTCAAGTGTTGTGGATGCAACACTCACTCACAGACTATGGCTTTATTTTTACTAAAACTCAAATTTTGTGTGATAACAGAAGTGTCATTTCCCTCAGTAAGAACCCCGCACATCGCTCCCGTGCAAAACACATAGATATTAGGCATCACTTTTTAGGGATCACACACTTAAAGGAGATATTAATCTTCAGTTTATCGGAACGCAAGATCAACTTGTTGATATTTTCACAAAATCTTTGCCATCTGAAAGATTTGAATATATTAAATAGAAGCTAGGAATGATAACCATATGGTAATATTTCGTAATTAACTTTCTGTTGAAAAAGTCTCCATACATCAATAAACTCCTTTTCATAGGGGGAGTACTTTTGTTTGATAGAATAACTATGTTTTTTTCAATGTTTTTTTTCAAAATTTTTGGAACGAAGATTTCCGGAATGGAACTTCTGGAAATATAATTTTTTCCAGAATGGACATTTTCGTACAGAATACTTCAGGAATGGATGTTTTCGCATTGAAAACATCCAGAATTGAAAAAATTTCGTATTGGTGTTTTCATAACGGAACTTTCGTGCTTAATATCTCTTATTAAGTTTTTTTTAAATTCTTGGAATGTATTTCTGTACTGAATTTGTTTTTCGTTCTATGCTTTCTGTAATGCGTTTTCCGTACTGAGTTTGTTTTCCGTAGTAATGTTTTTTCGAACTCTGTCTTTTCATAATAAAGATTTTTTTCATAGTCATTTTTATATTACCCATTACAAATAATCCTCCTAAGCCAATCCGAAAGGTATGATTTCCTTACTCAAGTTTTCATAGAAATTTTTTCCCTTTCTAGAATTTTCTTGTATTATGTTTTCGGATTATAGTTTTCTTAATTCTTTGTTTTAATAAAAACCTCAAAAAGATCGGATTCAAATTTTCAACTGTCAGATCTGATCTCATCTTATCACAACTGTTAGATCAACCGAGGAAGTTGAACCATCTTTCCATTACCTATATAAAGGGGACCCAAATACTTGTCCCACATCAATTTCAAGCTCTTGCGTCCCGAATCTCTGCCTCTCAATTTTAAAGCTGTTCCGAACATCAGATTTCTCCGTTCCAAACTTCTCAGATGAATTCAGATCTGAATGTCTGCGGAGTTAGCGTCTCAAGAGATGTCATCCACCAAACCTATTTCACAATGGTTATTTTACAGAAAAAGGCTAGTCCATCCGGATTTCTTCAATAACTATGATTCTCTTATTTCGAAGAACATTAAGTTGAATGGGTGGGAAGATATTCGTGTATCCAAACCAGGGAACCAAGACGATGTTTTTACGGAGTTACTTGTTGAGTTCTATGAAACAGTTTCCTTCTTTCAGGAAGATAATAGGGAGAAATTTTCTTTTAAGTCTTATGGTAAGACTTACAAGCTTTATTATACCAAGGCAGCAAGCTTGGTAGGGCTGTCTTATAAAGGAGAAGCCGAGTTCATATCTCACGTTTTTTCAGACTCTAAGGGTAGCTTCGACAAGGAAAAAGTCTTAGAAACTCTCGGACTGGCTGATGACAAGGCTCCGAAGATTGCTAGTTTTCCTACAAACTTCCGGATTCTAGAGTTGTGGGTGCAAGGTCTTATCGTACTGAGGAAAGATGATAAAGACAGCTTGAAAAAGAGTGAGATCTATATATTAGATTTCCTGATAAATCTACGGAAGTTCAACTTCATGAGACACATTCTTATAACCATTGAGAATCTTAAGAAAGGAATCCCAGAGCCCAGATCGTAATGTACCCAGCAATTTTATCAAGGTTAATAGTTCGGTTCCTTGAATCTTTCAAGGAAGCTTGCAGATCTAAGCCAAGGGTTTGTAAAATTCTGTTGGTCAGTGATGATACTCTTAAGAGGATGGATGTGGATTTCAACAAGGAGACTGGTGAGTTCTTCAATTTGCCTAATCAAGAAGAAGCGTCTCCGAAGGTAGCTGAACCAGAATCATCTAAGCCAGTAATGAAAATAAAGTTGAAGGAAGTTGTAGTTGAAGTTGAGGATCCTAAAGCTAAGGCAGTTCAAACCGCACCTCCCAAACCAAAGAAGAAGAAACCATATCCTGATGAAGTTGTTGCGAAGTGGAGAGCAGATAAAGAGAAAAGAAAAGAAGGGGATTCGCAGTTCGTATTGGACCCTGCAGAGGCTAAGGCCTTGAAAGAGAGAATTGCTGATGAACTTGAAAAACAAGTAAATGAAATGAAGCTCAAGAAGAATATGACAGAAGCCGAGGCAGTCCAAGATTTGTTAAAGTTTAATGAAATAGTATCCGGAAGCATTCCAGTTCCGAGATCTTTCTCCATGGAATATCTACCTGAGACTCCAGGAAGAAACCTTGATTTTCCGGAAGAGATTACAACTGAACATGTTGAGCAACTTGAGTAGATTCAACAAGTGGGAGAGGAAGAAGTAGTTGGTGAAAGAAGTGGTGAAACAAGAGACTTATTGAAAGAAGTAGATGATTATAAGGGGTTGCCTTCAGAACGCCTATCACTATGAACTTCAGAGGCTAAATCTTCTAAGTTAGTAACTCTAGAAAAGAATAACAATGAGGAAGATGTTGTTCAAAAAATTATTGATGATATTATTCAAGTGTCTACTGGTGAGCAGAAACCTCCTAATCAAGAATCGATTCCGAAAAAGAACAAAGGAAAGAAACTCCTTGTTGAGACTCCAAAATCAGGGGCTAGTTAGAAAAGAGAAATTGGCGATTCTTCTAAAAGGAAGTTGGAGCTTATTGAGGAAGAAAATTATCCAAGTAATGTTTCAGTTTCGAAGTCATCCTCGTTGGGACATGAATTTGTTGTTCAATCTTTGAGGAAGTTAGTTGGTTTAATTCCGACCATCTCGACCATAGACTCATGATGCCAAATGCTTCAACATGCTCTGAATCAGAAATCAGATTCCATATCCTTGGTTATGGATAAGTATGTCGAGATAGAAGCCGAATTCAAATCTTTTCTTGTTGGCTATGAAGCCCACAAAAGATCTTGCAAGAGAATGTTGAGCTGGTCGAAGAAGACTGTGGAAGAGATGAGGCTATTCGATGAGTTTCAAGACAATGATAAAGATTCTTTTGAGACCGAGGATAGGAAGATAAATGAGTTAACTTCATCCTTTGAAGAGAAGCTGACAGATGAAAAGAACTTCCAGATTCAAGAAGTCAGAGATCTGAATGGGAAGCTGAATTCCGTTTCTCAAAACTGGAAGTTTGAAAGGGATCATCGGATTGAGTTTGAACAGAATATGAAGTCTCTGGAAGAAAAGATCAAGGCTAAGGAAGAAATGATGAAAGCTCAGGAAGAAATGATTGAAGCTTAATCTACAAGAATAGTGGTCTTAGAGAAGCAAGCTAAAGAAGATCATAAATACCTGAAGAAGATCAAGACTATTCTTAAGGGGCTCATGTCGAAGGAAAAAGATCTGAAATAACTAAATCTGATCTTTTTGTTGTATCTAGTTTTCCTTGTTGCCGACATTTCAAATCTAATGAAAATTGTGCTTCTTGGTTCCTTTGTTGTTATTACTAATTTTTCAGGTACTTTGTTATTTTTTTTCATTCCGTCGATTTCTTTTTAAAAATCACAAAGGGGGAGAAGGAAAAGATCCTTAAGAAAAGGAAGAACTCCAATGAGAGTTTATCTAAAGGGGAGAAGGAAAAGATCCTTAAAGGAAAAAGAACTCTAATAAGAGTCTATCTAAGGGGGAGTTTTTCATTAAATAAGGCTTTCTTTTTCGTAATAAAATGTTACTCCGTACATCTAAAATACGATCCGTAGAGTTTCAAAACCTAAGGTGGAGTTAGTCGTATTCATCTATATCCTTAAAGCAAGGGAGATAAAATTTTTCGTCATAGAATTTCTTTTTTCGTAAGGATGTTTGTGCTTTCCAAAAAGGGGGAGATTGTTGAGTCAATAAGGTTTTCCTTATGACTTTTCCATTCCTTCTTGTTTTGAAAATCACAAACACCTTACCTTTAGGAATATTATTTTCTTAAGGAAAATTGCTTTTATAAGGAAAATCACTTTTATAAGGAAAATTGCTTTCTTAAAAAAAATTGATTTTATATGGAAAAACGCTTTTGTAAGAAAAATTATTCTTATCATATTTTCATTCGTATTTTTCCTAAGTATACAATTCGGATTCATTTTTGTTTTCTCGGATTTTCTTGAAACTTTGATATGACGTATTATGTTTTAGGATCTGAATTCTGGATAAGAACTGTGATAAAGTTTCACTCCGAAATCCAGAATGAAGACTGTGAAAAAGTATCATTCTGAATTCCGGATATAGTTTTAATCCAGATTTAGGATACAAATTCTTATGAAGTTCGATAACGAATTCACAATACAAATTCTGATGACGAATTCTCATTACGAATTCTAATGAGGAATTCTCACTATGAATTCTGATGAGTAATTCCCATTACAAATTTTGATGAGGAATTCTCAATACGAATTCTGATGAAGAAATCTCATTACGAATTCTGATAAAGAATTCTCATTACGAATTCTCATTCTGAATTCTCATTCCGAATTCATCTATTAAACAAAATCTGATAACATTTTTTTTATACACTCTGAATTTATTCAGACTCCGAAAAATAATTTGGTTAGACTCCGAACTTTTATTTTACTTTCACTTCTAAAAATTGTCTATTCTTTATTATTTTCATTACACTACTTACCCTCACTCCGAAGCATTCATTCTGAACTTTTGAGTTAGATTTTAAAACGATGTCATACATTCTGTTACACTTGTTTTGTTATAAAACGATGTCGTCTATTTTGTTATAAACTAACCGTTTTCTAAGTGACATGTGTACAGGTCCCTCCGATCTTTAAGGAAAATATGACCATTAGAGAAGGAGCCGACCTTACCTATAAATAGGAGCTCATTTGAAAGAGTTGAAGTACTGCTGAAAAGCTGAAAGGCTGACTAATCTTCTTGAAGTGATTTCTAGAGAGAGAGGCTCTTATTAACTCTGAAAGCTTCGTGCGACTCCAAATCTTGGTGATTACATTCGAGGACTTCTGAGGATAGGAAGACAGAGGTACCGACTACCTTGAAGTTTGAGGGCTTCCTTGGTGAGGAAGACAGAGGTTTCCAACTACCTTAAAGTTGAGGTCTTGTAGGGATAACAAGACAGAGACTCCGATCTTCGTATCGAGGGCTTACCCTGGTGTGGGTAAGACAGACTTGCAAGAAAGTATAAATCAAGGGACCTTTATCCAAGGTTGTTGGATACCATTTTCTTTGGGTTAAAAGACTTATATCTTATTACTAGTAGTTCTACTACTTGTTTATATTCCGCTGCATTTTGTTTTATAAGGAAAGTATAACATTCTTATAATTCCTTACTTGTACTCTATTTCATTTAAATTCTATAAGATTTAAGGTAGAATCTCATATCATAATATTTTGTTAAGGTTCTATTTCCGGAACCTACTTTCGGTATCTCTTTCAATGATTGCATTCGGTGTTAGAGGTGTTGTGAATTTTCTTAGTTTAACATTGTTAAACTTAGCCCTTTCCTTTGCTTAAGGAAAACATAGTTAATCATAACTAACATTAAAGGTTCTAAAGGAATTTTTAAAGTGTACAATTCACCCCCTCTTGTATATTGAGCATCTACATCACTATTTTGATCCTACAAGTGCATCACCATGGGGTTAAATAGTTATCTATGTGAATATTGAATAATGAAAAATTGAGACTCTGTATCGACTATTAGTAACTCAGCAAGATCATCATATATAAAGTATCCTCTTACAGTGATTGATCGACTGTTCGATCTAATAATAAGTTATACAAACTTTTAAAAGGTGTATCATCATTCTAGATATCATTAGTTTATGGTGAATAAATACGATATTTAGAAGACTGCCTCCTGTACAGGGTATGAGCACTATGAGTTTCTGCTGATTCCCTTCAGACATACCAATTCCACTAGCGTCTTCATGGATTTGATGATTATATTCTTTATACATTACTTCAAATAATTTGTGGTAGTTTTTATTGACGATATTCTCATATACTCCAAGAGAGTGGAGGAACATTAAGAATATCTAAGACTTGTGTTGGGAACATTGTTAAAGGAGAGGTATTAGTCCATGTTCTGGAAGTGTGACTTTTAGATGAAGCAAGTCACGTTCATGGGACATGTGATCACAAGTGAGTGAATTTTTGTGGACCCTTCTAAAATCAATGAGATGGAGGAATGACCCATGCCCTATATTTTTACTGAAATCCAAAGTTTTCATGGATTAGCTGGGTACTACATATGTTTTTTTGAGAAATTTCTCAGGATGGTCAAGACCTCTAACTATGATAACAAGGAAAGGGGTAATGTATGTTTGGATAGAAAAATGTAACTGATGCTTCATGGAGATAAAGATAAGGCTAATCACTACACCTATACTCTCACTATCGAACTGTGGAGAACATTTTGTTATACACATTGATGCATTAATGAAAGGATTGGGATGTTTACTCATGAAAAATGATAATGTGATAGCCAATGCCTCATGACAGTTGATCATCCATGATCAGAATTAATAAACACATTATCTAGAGTTAGAAGCCATGATTTTTCCTTGAAAATCTAGTGACACTAACATTATAGTGAGAACTGTGACATATAAACCGACCACAATATACTAATGTATATATTCATAAAAAGGAGCTCAACATGTGTCAAATGAGATGGTTAAATATAAACAAGGATTATCATTTCCATATTCACTATCATATTGGAAAGAGAACAAAGTAATTGGTGCTCTTAGTGGAAAACAACCTACAAAATTATCCATGTCACCGAATGAGAAAGACCCTATCTTCTTGGATATACAAAGGATAGATTTGGGAATCATAATTTCTGTTGATACACCCTACCATTCCAAAAATATTTCACAATTATCAATATAATAGATGATTAAAGAGGAACAAAGGGATGATCTAGAGTCACACAAGCTGGTGAATGTGGAAGAGGAAGAGAAATTTGAAAATTTATATATCGAAAATGATGGTGTGATTTGGTTTGGAATGCATATTTGTTTGCCTTCATCACCCAAGATAAAAAATGAGTTATTTGGTAATTTACATAACTCATCATTCTCTATCCATCCTGGTTGTACCATGATGTACCATGATCTCCGAGAACAATTTTGGTGGGATAACATTAAGGTGGTGATTTTGTAATATAAATCAATGTTCTTGGTATGTCATCAAGTAAAATCAGAGAGAAAAAATTCTAATGGTTTGACGAGACCATTTTCTATACCCATGTGGAAATTGGAGAATGTTACTATGGACCTAGTCCAGGGTATCCCATAGTCGATAAATAGATATCATATGATATGGGTTGTGGTTTAACAACTAACCAAGACTACCTATTTCATTTATATTTAGAAAGATCTATATCTAGAAAAATGTACAATGATATAAGTGAAAGAATTGGTGAGATTGCACGTTGTTCCACTGTCAATTGTCTCTGATCATGATCCAATGTTCACATCTAAATTCAGGAGGACACTTAAACATTATTTGTGTACTGAATTAAATTTTAACATGGCTCTATCACCACCAAACGATTGTCTAATCTAAAAGGACTAGTCATATTCATAAAGAAATGATAACATCCATCCCTCTAAAATTCAATGGTGGATGGGATTACCATCTCCAATTGGTTGGGTTCTCATACCACAATAACTTCCACTCGAGTATTTAGATGGCACCATATGACACTTTTTATGGAATGTGATTTAGTACTCCAAAATGATTGGATGATGTTGGAAAAAGAATGATTCTTGGACCTGAACATGTGTAGGAGATGACATATAAGGTTCAAGTCATCCACAAACACATCAAACAGGCACAAAGAAAGAAAAAAGGTATGACAACAACCGTCGAAGGGATATAGAGTTCGACGTTGGAGATAATGTCTTCCTTTGAATATCACTATTTAAAAGAGTCACACGGTTTGGGAAAAAAAGGGAGCTAATCCCAAGGTACATTATCCTTTTTAAAATCCTTCAATGTATAAGAGTCATGGACTGTCGTCATGAACTTCCACCAAATATGGCTATAGTTCATGATGATTTTCACATATCACTCATGAGGAAGAACAAACTAGACCTTTCATATGTACTGAACTCAGATGTGGTGGAGTTGTATGATAATCCCCCTTAAGAGGTACATCCAGTAAAGAATCTAGACTGAAGAGATAAGGATCTTCCTAATTATGAAACCCACCATAATAATGTGTTGTGGAGGAAAAATATGTTTGAAGAATCTACATCAGAATCATAGAAGGTGATGATGAAGTACCCTCACTTGTTTGTGTAAAATGTTATTTCTAGGTCGAAATTCCATAACAGGGGAAGACTGTAACGACCTAAAGTTTTATCAATGGAATTTCGTTATTATAATTATTCCTTATTGTATAATCCCATTCGGAAGATCAATGAAATTTCATGATACAAAATAAAATGTGATCACTAAACATAATTTTTCAACTTCTATAGTTTGAATTTCTAAAATCTAACATATATGGTTGAAATCAGTAAGATGTTTAGAGTATAATAGAACTAAACATAATAATTGGAAAATAGTAACATATCATTATGAATAGTAATGTTACCCTTATTCATTGTAACACACCCTTATGAATAGTAACAACTCTTATGATAGTATATATGTAGGATTTAATTGAAAGAATGATGTACATAAGTTTTTAAATAAGTAAATTAATGTTATAAAACTATTTTTAGAATAAATTATCATTTAAATTAAATATTAAATTAATAATATTTATAAAATTATATTTGAAAACTGGAATCCATTTTATTATTCTCCCTATTGAAAAATAATTAGGGTGAATTTTTCAAATTTGTCTGAAATAGTTCAATTTTGGTGAATAATAAAAATACAATTTTACACATAACTGGTGAATCTTAAATTGCATCATCCATGACGTAGTTATGAAATAAACATTCTATAACATTATAATAATCCATGTGTTAATTAATTTCTAGAATTTTTCCTTAAAATATAAAAAACTCAATTTCCAAACATAAAATTAACATTCCAATGCCTAAAGTCAAAAGGTGATTCATTAAAATATCTTTTACTCCTTCGTTCACATTTCTATAAATAAATTATTGAATTAAAATTATAAAAATGATTTCATGTACAAAAAAAATTCATGATATATTAATATATGATATATGATGTCAATAAAATAATATTACAAGTCTATAATTTGATATATTAATTTGTTTAGTATTTTATTATAAAAACACGCCCTCTTCTTGTATATATAACACCTCTCCCTCCCCTTGCCAAATCTCACATATCAAGCTTTACGAATTGCCTAAAATCTATCCAAGAATATTTCATAGACCCTCTCCCACGTCCAAGAGCTTCTTATATCATTAAAAGGCCATTCCTGGGTACCTTAAGGTGGATCTCAAGATGAGGATTCCAGAGGTAATTTCTATCTCTCTTTTCCTCTAATTTCCTTTCAACTTCAAGTTATTTACTTATTATCTCCCCACCTATATTCATATAAATGGAATATTAAATCAATTATTATACATATAATGTAATTTTATGATACTAATTGTATAGAATATCATCCAAACTTCTTGTCCTATTCATTTTATTTTATGAAAGAAAACATTGTTCGTGAGGTGTTAATTTATCACCTTCAAGAGAGCATGTTATCATTTTTCCATTCCAACAATAAGATATGGTAATGTAACCATTTTTATGGATTATCTAGAATATTTTATATTTATTATATCCTATTTAATGTTATATATCTTACTAATGTACATATTACTAAATTATAAAAAAAAATATCGTTGTGGTTGAAAACAACCAAAATTAACACAAACTATCATCATTTATTTCTCAACAAAGGTTTCATCAACATGGTATATTATATAATTCATTATAAGATTATTTAAAATTCATAAATATCATTTATTACCTGAAATATCAGTTTGGGATATTGAACCATGATCTATATGAACATCCATTTATGAATAAAATTCAACCACTCAAGAAAACCATAAAAACAAACATTCCTGGACAATATTTTTGAACTCTATAACTCATAAAAAGACAAAAAAAATAGTTTAATGAAACCATAATGAACAATATTAATGTATAAAAGGTTATATAATAGTTTATTAATGAATTTAATGCTAGTATACATGACCTTAATGAGAAGAAACCGTTCGGATACAATGTAAGGGGAAATTCTTGAACCCAACATTATATCTCTGGTTCTCCCTCTTTCACTCCATTAATGGTATGGTAAATCAATAAAACTAATTTCTTCATCATTATATTATCATTTTTAGGATATATATGTTTTTTACTTGATTTTATTTGAAATAAATGCTTTCTAAAAGAACTCTTCTTTCATAAACACACCTTTTAATTCTCACTCAAGGTTGATGGTTTTTATATCGAGTATGTTAATCCCACATTATTTTGGGAACACTATGTTTATAAAAGTGTAATTTTGAGATGAAAACCATACTTTATTTGTGTTAGTTTTGTTTATTTTTTATACATTCCTTATGTGTAATGCATGATAATGATAACGTTGGGTTGTGATAGGTACACACAGAATTATAAATCTCAGTATCAATGATTGAATGTGATAGTTTTGCCTAAAATTATATAGAACACCAATTATTTGTGTAATTTGATTAATATCATGAGTTATCGTGATATTATATGTGAATAGGATTATATTTTTTTAACAACTATGAGTAGTAGTTAACTACTAAGACATGATGTATCATTTTTTATGCATTGGGAAATTTCCAGTCTTTTGTAAAAGATTCCTCTAATGTTAATGATCCTTTTCCAATGTTATAATTATTCTCACCCATTGTTATATAGTTCTTATCTACCCTTTTACTAGGATTTTAGCTCACCAATTTTTTATGTATATCCTCAGGTCACTACATGAAATATAGAGAGGATAATTCCAATAAAAATCTAGAGAAGATGTAATTAAATAAATGTTTATGTTTGATGATGTAAATGTTATGTTTGGTCATAGTATTCCAAGACACTAAGACTATAGATACTAATGGTGTAATAATATTATTGTTTTATATTTATAATGATGTGATAGTAATTTAAGGATAGCCTTGTTCTCTATATTCCATAACTCTTACTGTGTATCTAAGAGCTTCCTAATTTTTCATTGTTTCCTTGGAATCCATAAAGTGTACTATGAATGATATTTAAGTAAATTTTAGGGTGAATAATGATATTCTAGACAAATATTATGTTATTGTTTTTTGTTCTAAAATATAATATTTTAATAATGTAAGTATCTATTTTTCTTATTGTTCTAAACTATTTGGTTTTATAGGATGTGATTCCTTGTATATTATTATTATTTATTAATGTAGGAATCTATAGTGGGTTACATGAGTTAGGTTCACTATAATTGGAAGTAGAATAAGTCCAATAGAAACCTTTGAAACTATATTTAATAAAACATTAACTATTGAATAGAACTCTATAATATACATTTTTTATAATTATAAAAGGTAATTGAAAAACTTTTTTATTATATAGATTATGTTTTTCCCTTTAAAATACAACTATGTATAGATAATACAAGTATAATTTGTTCTAGAATAGATGTGAATAATAGTAACGATGACATAAAATTGTTTTCGATATTAACTTGAGTTATACCTGGAAAATTAAGATGGACCTCACTAAACACATGTTTTAACGCTCATGGGGGATATTCTTTGGGAAATTCGGTTTTTTTCAAACTGTTATGAAATATTTCAATAAACAATTACATTGAATTACCTTGGTTAAACTTATTTTTTCTTATATTGATAATTGGGGTCATGATTATGAAATAACATAATTTAATATATGTTTTTCACATTGTGATTATTTTTTCACACTATGATTTTTAGTTTTTTCTAATGTATAGAAAATAATGATATCATAGTAACCTAGAATATTTATTCATAGTGTGTGGATAAATGAGTAACCAAATTTTATGGTCAAAGGACAGAAATATATCATGAATATTCTAATTAATATATCATGAAATATGAAAAAAATTATAACTTAACCAATTCTATGACCCACTAATGGATGAAATATTGACTTTTCTATGAGCTGGATTGGGGGAGACCAAGTTGGAATGATGTTTTGGTATCCTTAATATTTGAAATATTGAATGACGCACCCTGAAATGTGACACAAAGGAGTTTAAAAATGACTTGTGAGTGGAAAAAAGTTCATAATGAAATGGAATGTTGAGTGAAAATGAAGAGTATGATGGAAGAAAATAATTGTCATTGTAATGATCAATTTAATGATATATTCAAATAGTTGGTGAACCAATGATTTATCTAAATCAACTCCCACTTTTAATCATTAAATACTCATCCAAAGAAAAAAATATTTTTAAATAAAATTGTGAAATATTTATTCGGAATAAATTTTTGTTTAAATGTATTTTTACCAATGGTATTTTTGTTATAAGAATCCTAAAACGTCTAAAATTTTTGATAATTATTTAAGAATATATATCTTAATTAAAATAAGATTTATAGATACCATCATGGGTTTATAACCATAAAATTGATCATTTTTTCAATGTATTGAACATTAATTTTTGAGGTTTTATGAGATAGAAATACACTATGAAAAGGATATAATTGGAAAAAATTTATGGGTATACATCCAACTGGTTTAGTATATGAAAAGTTATTTGAGAAATAATACCATTGCATTTTCTGGAATATGTTTAAATAAATTAGTAACCTTTATGGGTTCTCTTATATTTTACATTCATTTAATTATAGATTGTTATGCAATTGGATTGTTAAAATATTTATATTAACGTAATCTTTGAAAAAGGCAAACCAGTTTAATGTAGTGAAGGTCACATAGATTGAACCCAAAACTGAATAATAATGAGGCTTTAGAACCTACCACTAGAATATGTGATAATATGGTTAATATTTTATTTTATAATATAAATTATTTTATGAATATATATTTATGATTAAAAATTAGTGTTTTTGTTGAGGTTAATATTAATAATTATATTGGATAACTCGTGCTAACATTATTGGTTTTATAAAATAGTTAGAGATTCAAATAAATAATGGTCAATCATTTATGGTTATTATTTCCCATAAAAATATAATTTTAGTTCCATTGGCATGAAAAACTAATTTTTTTATATTCTTTTTTTGGAGGGAGAGATAAATTTTATATTTATCCATCGACATCTAAAGGATAAAATTATGCTTATTATAGAGAAATATATGAATTCAGTATCATTCCTTATAGAGATAGATGAGAAATATTTCGACAACATTAGGAAATAAGTCTTTAAACAAAAAATATAAAAAATTCACATCATATACAATCAATAAAATGGTCTTTTATATAATAATAATATTAAGGTTGTTCGGTTCTTAACATTCCATTGACAGTTAATATTATTGTAATCAATGACCTCTATCACTCACTATAATTATTAACGATTTTATTCAATGTATACATCACAAAATACCACATATGTTTTATTATATATAAACTTATATTTTAATTATTCTATAAGACCTTTTTTATTTGTCTTTATCATTTTTTAGACGATGTTTTATTAACCCTTTTATGATTTGGGTTTTTCAACAGTGGTATTTCCAAATGTAAAATCCCTAATTACCTATATCATGATTAAATTTAATCGACAAAAATTAATTTTTGTAGGGAGAATGTAAAAACATAAATATTTAAAATAATATCAATTTTTTCTATATTGTACGTTACATGATACATATAGCATAAAAAACTAAAATAGTATTTTTTTTAAAGTTAATAAATTTTATGACTTGTAGAACACACAATGAGGAACCTTAATGAACTTTAATGTAGTTTTATATTATAACGTAGTCATTAAATGGGTGTGTATGAATAAGAATAAATAATGTTCAAAATCCAAGGACTAATAATAAGAAATAAATTCGGAAATATTTGAATAAAAATGGATTGATTTATGATAAACTGTATTTTTCTAAAAATATAGTATTTCCATGCATTTACTAACTAATTAAAAATAAATATTTAATTTTTTTTTGAAAATACATTACATAAAATAAACATAATTTTGGAAATCATAATATAAAAAATATATTACCATGATCATTGGATATTTTTTGAGAAAAAATCATATTTTAATGAATAGTTCTGATTTTTATTGAAACCTTCCCTTTTCATTTAAATAATTCAAAATGTAATATTATATTTGAAATTGGATTTAAAGTAAAAAAATAGACAAAATATATTAAATTTTATCTAACTAATTTCCTGTAATAAATTTAATATTTAATTTTTATACGAAAACTTCTTACAGTTATGATCTGTTTCCCTTTGGAAGCCTCTTTTTTCATCGAGTATATAGGTATAATTTTAAATTGGATTCATCCAATTCAGTGAATTGAAATTAGAAAAATGTATTCCATATTTTTAGATATAAAAATTTATATTTTTTAATAATTTCAACTTAAATTATGACTATAATTAATAGTGAATGTAACTAAAAATAATTACTATGGTTAATGTAAAAACTAATATTTAGGGGGATAAACTAATGAAATTATCGTTAAAATTACATCCCAATGTTGTCCAAAATCATTTAAAGGAAATATTAATACCTTATAAACATTTAGGGTAAGTAATACTTCATTTTTAGTTATGTGGAATTATTTAAACATGGGTGTAGTGGATTCCTTTTAAAATTCCATGTGTGTGGTCACCCCAACTTATAAATAGACACCCCATCTCCACCCATTGTAAAATATCCAATGAAATTTTTTTCCACTAATACCTTCCCAAATATCATAATTAATCCCAATAAATCATCTTTAAACCCTTTTATTATCATTATTACAAACTAAGAAGTCTTTTTGTGAAAACCTAAAGAAGTTGGCTCCAGAAGAGTTAATGCTCCTAAATACTTTTTTTTTGGTTTTTTCATACATCTCCATAAATTTTAATTAAAATATAATTTAATAAATAATTAATTATATAAAATATAATTATTTTTTTGTTTATTAAAATCATTATTTCTATCCATATCTACATCTATCAAATGGGAAACTAAACCATTGATCAGATGTACTGATGGATACTTTCTCTCAAACTGAAGTAATTCCTTTTGTATACCCACCATTCAAGGAATGATTTAATGATGGATTTAACACATTTATATTAAATATGAATTATTAATATACATATGGGATTATAATTTCAATACTACCCAATGAAATTATTATCTATTTCAAATATTATAATGTCACTTGTGTGTACGGAAGACTACCGCCTCCCGAAGTGATGTGATTCATTTTCACTTATGCTTTACGTGGATTGTTTTAAGGATACGTTTATTTAATATATATGATATTTATAAAATTATATTTATTATGGGAATCTAATATAAAATCCACATCCTTACTATTCACTCTTTATGTAAACTATAACATTTCTTGTGTGTACGTACAACCAATAGTCTCCATGAAGTGATGTTATCTATTCTCCATGTTCACATTTCAATAATGATGAATATATATATATATATAATGGAAATTTATATTTTTAGAATTAATATAATTATTTAGGTGATAGAACTATATAATATTAATAAAAAATAGTACATTCACGACAAATAATGCATGAGAAAATAACGTAATTAGCACTAGAAACAATTAATATAATGAAATTTTGTTTACAAATGGGAGGTAAAATATCCTAAATATTTCATATATGATTATATAAATATAGATATAGTTTTTTTTATAAATTTATATCATTATTAAAATAATATTAGCATAGGTTAAATTTCATGACAAAAAACAATAATATTGTAAGGGACATGATCTCAATTTCCCATAATTGAAACATATTTTAAATTTACAGACATAATTTATTTTATATGGTGCATATACTTCCCGTTTTATATTTAATATAATTATTAATTATAATGTAATTTTATTTCATGTTTCAATTTTATTTATTTCATCTATATGGATTCTACATGAAAATTACCAAGTCTTAATGCATTTCATAACTCAATTTATTTTTATAGGGTTATATTTATTCACCATTGTCTTTGATATTATATGATTATTTTTGAGTTTATTTGAAATTATATTATGTTTAATATAATAAATTTTTATGTCTATCTACATATTATACACATTATCTATTCAATTTTTTATTGTCACTACAATTTTATTATCAGTGTATGGATTTATTTCACAATATCATTTTAATAACGATTTTTTATGAATGAATATACAGTGAATAGAATTAAATAATAATTGGAAAATTAACTTATATAATTATATGATACTATGGTAATTATTTATGTTTTCAATTAGCAGTTCCATTTAATACACACATTGTTACTTAAATGGATTCATAATTTTTTTTAATAAAATCTAAATTAATTTCAATATATCATCAAAAATCATTTTTCGTTCAAAACATGTTTTATAAAAAGATTGTTTAAAATTACAAATATATTTTTTTAAAAATATTACCAATTATATTATTATTTATATTTTTTAAAGGAATATTCATTACTGTTTCCAAATAAGATTAATTTTTATTCTATAAAAATGTAATGCAAATCATTATATACCATGTATGAAATGTATATAATTTCCTAGAAATATAAACACTTACTGTTGTAAGAACTCTTTTATATTTTTCAATGAATTTTTTCAAATAAATATAAATATAATTTTTCTTTGATATAATAATATTATTTAAAATTTCAAGGTATAAAGGAAAAATTTCATCATAAATGTTTTATTGATATTTTTATTGTACATATATTCATCAAAAGATAAAATACACCTCTTTATTTAACTAGTAATCTATTAGGGATATGATATATTGACACCATACATATTAATTTTTTTGGTGGTTTAATATCATTTTGATGAATGAATGTATTTAAAATCCCATTCAAGATTAATTTTCATAGTAATTAACTTTGCCACAAATATTCACAATCTTGTGATCAATAGGTATTAAATTTCACCAATATATCCATATTTTTTTTATCATGGATATGTTTATTTCTTAATAAATATGTAATTTATAAATAAAATCATTCAAATTGAATGTTTTTTCTATATATAAATATATTGATAAAATATATTCTTTAATCAATATACATATTTGATGATAGAATAGATTTTAACAATTAAATAAATTATTTGATATATGAAGAATGATTTAGACATGTATTGATGATTATAATGTAAAATAATATAACCCCACAATGTGTTGGTAGTCTCATGAGGTCAATCTATATGCTAACATTAAACATGATTATATCTATAATTGTAAACAATCTTATGAAAGATCATGATGGTAGAAGTATCACGATTCTTGAAATCATGACATCTCATAATTATGTATTCCCATTATTGTGAATTTTATTATTATTATTTATTATATTTTTAATATGATATTTTCTTTATATTCATCTAATTGTAAATTTATTTATTAAATATTATTTTTTATATTTATATTAATTTCCATATTGATCAAGAATTATTTATTCATGACAGCCATGCTATTTAAATAGAATGCGTGTTTAATTATTTGAAATGAAATTCTTATTATTCCTCATCCTATAATGACCGTTAATTAATTTATTGAATGGATTGTTTGTTATTATCATTAAATTTCTATATTTATTAATCCATATATAATTATTATAGTTATATTGTTTAAATATAATGTGTGTTCAGATATTAATCTTTTCATACTGATTATGATTATTGATTCATGATAGATTCATATTTATATAACAAGTATAGAGTATCTGTGGTAACCCTTATCTTTTTTCACTTCCTATAAATCATTGAAGTGTAATATTAATGGTATAAAATGATTTACTATGGGGGATAATTATATTATCAAATAAATTATATTATAATGTTTATGTTCAAATTTAATATGAAAATCATATATGTGTTTAGTTTTCTAAGACTATCATAAAATTATGGCCTCAAACATGTGATTATATGTATCTTATGTCTATATAATAATGTATAAACTAGAACTATGTTACTAGAGTTTAGATCATTACATATTCTGTAAAATTATTCAAATTATTTTTATTCAAATTAAATTATTTAGACATTTCCAACTAATGGGGTTCTACTAACTCCACGTATTTGGTTCCCTACTTTTTTCCAAAGGTATAGATTTGTAATTTGGGTGGAATAAAAATGTTTGGCTATTGTTGATTATTTATTACCATAAAAAAATACAATGGGTTTCTATTGTTGATTAGCAACAAATAAAGGTATCCTCGGGTCGGATACAATTTTTTAGGCTTTTTTAGGAATTAATTGTGTGTTATATAGTTTCATGGATAGTTAGGGATGATGACACAAATTGTTAATATTGTTCTTGTGATGATATTATTATATAGTTTCATGGTAATGTGTTTTGTATAACCATGTAATTGTGGCATATTTGGATAACCATTTATGGGGTAATGTGGACACATGTATGATGTGTGTAGTATTAAACATTATTCTAGGTTACTATAGAAGTCCACCATTGGCGTACCCTAGTTAGGGATTCCACTCAATATGGGGGTTGAGAACATTGGGGTTATGTGGTCATATTACAGGGCCCATAACCTGATTTAGTTTACTAATTATGTGGGGTGTCATCTATATAATAATTGGAATAGGGGGTAATTGTTACCATTGTTACAATGGAGGTTTACACTATATAATTGAACTGTCTGTCGTAGTTCTGAGAAATAGATGAGGCCATGTGGCTCACTGTATATGTTGGTTGTTATAGGTGTGGGTTGTATGAGAATGTATTAAAATTTCATGGGATCATCATGATATTTATGTGATGATATTAAAGGTAACGGATCTCTATGAGACTTGTGATATTAATAATTTATGTTCTATTGTGTCATTGGGATTATTTGGATTCAGTGACTCCATGTGACATATAGTTGATTGTATGGATATGGTAACATTATACATGAAATATTATGGATATTTCAGTCAACTCTATATCAACTAGTGGGTTGTAAAGGATCACTTAGGGATGGTCCAGCATGAATGGATCTTGTTATAAAGTATAACTGGGTAACTGTTAACTATTATTTTCTTGAATTGGTATATGGTATGGATAAAATATGGGGAAACCATTAGCGGTAGCCTATTGGGTTCATATTGACACCCTACATTTTCCCTCAATGACATGTAACAATATATTGTTTTATGGTTTGGGAATGTAAAAATTATATAATTTTGGAACATTGTGGGGATGTGATAATGGATGGTCTGGGAGGCTATTGTCATTATATGAAAATGCTAATGATAGTTGCTTGGTGCATTATAGGTAGTGTATATTATTTTTTATGTATCTTTTTATATATTTTCTCATCCCATAGAAAATATTGTAAAATATGTTATGTTTGGTATTAAATTTTCTATAATAGTATAGTTATAAAATATTTATATTTATATTATATTTGAAGATATTTAAATATATTATATAGTGTTGTATTTATATAATTATTATTATATATCACCAGAGGGTTTAGTCTCTAAAATACCACATTATAAACCCTCACATCATAATAATAACCTTTGGTTTATGAGGTATCATTCCTAAGGTCCTGTAACAATTTACTCATCTTACTGTGATTTTAGTTGTGATGGGTAATTACTTCACGACCATTCCCCTAGGTCATGTGTTGTGACTACCCCATGCCCGCCTTCCATAGGCCAGAGGTTGGAAAATAGCACTAGAAAGATATATACATAAAATGGGAAGGCATTGGCAATATTAATGAAAACACATAGACCGTGGATAAAACAAGATCAAACCACATAGAAAATATTCTAATAGTAAAATGTGTGAACTGATGGAGAATTTTCTTGTATACAAATCCAAATGAAATAAAATTCTAAAAAATGGAAGAACTGCTCATGTGGTCATCCTCCATGAATCCTACCTGAATGTTAGGTAAAGCTTTTTATCGCGGCTCTCCATTTCAACTGGTCACATATGTGCGCCGTCTAGACCTATCTCCCAAATTAGATTCAAAACTGTCAGTCTTCTACACAAGACACACCAAGGTGTGGGTGAATCTCGTGAAGGGGTGAGTATATCAATACCCAATAAGGATCCCAAGACCCCCTAATGTATCCCATAATTACAAAAAAGTAAAAAACCATCTATCATGATCTTAATTATGAAGAAATAAAAAAAATACAGCTCACACAAGGTATAAAACTTAATGAACATGAATAATAATTATTATTTATAATGTTAAATCATATTATTCCAGTGATAAATAATACTATTGAACCTTAATGAATTTGTTCTATTGCTGATCCAGACAAGGTTTTATGTCACCAATCCACACATGGTCGTAATTCCTCAATCTACATATGGTCGTAAGTTGCTGATCCACGATGGGACGCTCTATGGCTGGTCAATTTTGAGTAGTATTTTTCTTATCCATAGAGTTTCGTAATTAACAAATCCACAAAAGGATGTAAGTCGATGATGTCGACACACAAAGGGTGTCTCTCTACATGACATCCAGTTACATGATTCATGCAATTGCTGCTCTTTAGTTCCTTAGATTCTGCTCCTTAAGTCATCATCTATACTAAAACTACCATAATGTCCCATGAAGAATTAACACAACGAAATTCCATGTCATAAGGGTTAAAATCAACAGATAACACATCATTAGGATGCCTGGTATGTTATGTATATGCATTTTTGTATCAAGGGACCGATTGGATTCATGTTTGATCCTACCCGGCCTTACTATTACATTCTCCAAAACCAAAGTGGAGTATCTCAAAAAAAATTCTCTTCTTAATGGATCCAATACTATAGATGGTTCATTTAACTTGTTTCCTATTTGGTACTGACACAAGTATTATCGATATAGGCTTAGTGGGGTCCGATAGGGGTCCATCTGGCCAGCGGTTCCATCCCAATGGTTGTGTCCGACCATCCTGAAAAACTCATCATGTGATTTGGCCTGGTGCTTCCAGCTGGTGGAACATGCCTTTCATCCAAAATGGCCGCCTTAGCTGTCTATTTGGTGTCTAGCTGAGCAAGGCTAGAGGGCCGATCCGCTCCCCCATGTGGTGCCGGTTTGCCGCGTCCTCTACCACTGCGTCCCGGTTGGCCGCTTCTCAAGCCGTCATAGCTTCTCTGGGGACCATCATTCTTATGCGACCTGCATGGAAGGCCACCGGTGAATCTTCAGTGGTCCAATTACATTCTCTTATGCACCTACGGGCCTCCAAAGACACAGCCTTCACTACGTGGTCATCGTTTTTCCCTTACCATCATGTTTCACAGTCTCCCATTAAAAACCCATCAAAACTAAGATCAGAGGAGGGTATGTGCCTAATTCTGATTGGACCACACCCTCCACTTCTACATTGTATCATGAGATGAAGTATAAAAATAATAAAAAAACCCATGAGAGGAACCTTATATCAACCTTCTTAAAATTAATTTGAATCACAGATCAACTCTTTATTCAGTTGATCCACATTCGTCATATTATTCAAGAAAGTGGTATGGTGAATCTTTAAATGCTAAGAATGATTACATCTCCATCATTTATTTTTTGGATGCTCATTAGAATGAAGAAGAATATTTGTGTGCATATTCCTTTTTCATTCATCAATGTCCTGATCAATTCCTCAACATGCATCATCAAATCATCGTTCTTCTTTAGAGGATATCACTTTTGGCATTTTTTCAAAGGTTCCTCTTAGGGGTTTCTATATCCCATGTCAATATTTATATTAAATTAAAGAAAATCCCCCATGGTTTTTTTAATTAATATGTTTCATTAATGAACATGAATTAATGAATGTATTAATCAAAAAAAGTCTGTGGTTACTATAACATTTCATTTATGGTCCTCCAATTAATGTCCAACCAAATCTATTGTCTCTTCGTAGTCTCTCAATGGTTGCAAAATTAATAAAATAATATCTTTAGTTATTTTATTAATTTTTTCTGAATGTTTGATAAATGTCAATTCCATCTGAATTTTTAATAACAAAATTATTCTTTGCATAAGAAAATCCATGCGCTGTTTACTCAATGGTGCTCTTGGATTTTGAATTCGAGCACCAATTTAAAAGATAGAAAATCATGCCTGCACGTTTATAGAACGCACAATAATAGAAGATCAATATTCTGTTCTGGGATTTCCTGGGCTCATAATCACATCACACCAATTTTTAATGTCTCGTAATATTTATATATAGTAAAAAATATAAATGGAATGTCTGGGTCATTACAATCTCCCCACTATAGGGTTTTACATTCCCGAAATACACAATAAAGGATAAGAAAACAAATCGGGGTATAGTGCACGAATCTTAGCCTCCTTCTCCCATGTGCTCTCCCGGACATTCTCATGCTGCTAATTAACTCACACAAAAGGAATAGACTGTCCATGAAGGACCTACGCCTGTCAATCCACTATCTAAATGAAGAACTCTACCAAATATTCCCCATCGTCAATATACAGATCACCCCAGCTGATGAAAAGGGATCTATCATGCATATATCTCTTCATCTATGACACATGAAAAATATAGTGCACCCTATGCATCTATGGGGCAAGGGCTAGGCGGTAATCCACCATGCCAACTAGATGAGAATATGGAATTGTCCGATGAAGTTTACAGATAGATTTCCTCCCCGGAATACTCTTTGAAATACTCCTCAAGATGAGACACTAAGGAAAACATGATCTCCATCCTAAAACTCCACAATTATTTGTATCTTATAATCATAAAACTTCTTCCTTCTTTTTTTAGTCTTTATGCACTCCTGGATGATATGTACCTTCCCGTGGAAGCTCATACCCACTCTGGACCCATAAGTGTAATCTCCATTGGTCCAATCCATCATAGAATGGATTTTCATGGTGGCTTGTACAAGGCCTCAAATGGTGTCATGCTAATGGTGTAGTGATAGCTCTTGTTGTATTCGAACTCCACTTAGGGAAAGTGATCCTCCCAACTCTGGCTGAATTCAAGGATGAAATGACAATGCATTCCATCAAGTGTATATATTTTATTCTCTGTTTGACCATCTATCTGAGGGTGAAATGTAGTGATCAAGCATAGCTGAGTCTCAAATGCCTCATATAATCCCTTCCACAACTGAGTTGGAAAAATAGCATCATGATCTGAAATGATTGTCGACGGCACCCCGTTAATCGGTACTATATCCTGTAAAAAGTGGTGTCCAAATCCCTCTATTGAACCCTTCTCTCAGATAGGTAGGAATTAGGATGACTTGGTTAGTCGATCAACAATAACCCATATGGAATCAGACCACCTGGACATACATGGTAGCCCAATCACGAAGTCTATAGAGATATCATCCCACTTCCACTCTCGTACCTCAAGTGGCTAAATCAAGATTGTTAGAACCTGTTGCTCGACCTTCACATGCTGACAAGTGAAGTATCATGAAACGAACTATGCCACTTGTTTTTTCATCTCTGGACACCAGTACAGATGTGGGAGGTCCTGGTACATCTTCTCCACAACATGATGTACCGCCAAAGGGGATGTGTGGAACTCCATCAACACATCATCTCATAGCATCACTGGTACCATGTTGTTTCCTCTGAAAAGAATGGCATGATTACAACCTTCAAAAATCCATCAAGAGCCTATCCTGAGGATATATGAGCACTTCAGGTCATGCAGTCAATGTCCACAATCATTACCTCCCAGACTCACTAAATTAGTCAGGGAGTGACAATCAAAGATTGTAGGTATTATACTACATAACTATCTATGAAGGATATCTACAATGTAGACAATTACTTTGTCACCTCACTCAACAACCTTAAACTAGACAGCATACTGATTGTTTCTTCCACCTTGTTCCCCTTCCTAGGATTGTATACTATCTCAAATTCATAGTCCTAGTTGAACTATATCCATCTCCATTGTCTCATGATCAGGCCCTACTATGAGAAGATATACATGAGACTTTTCTGATTAGAGAAGAGAGAATAATTCACCTAGCAAGCAGTGATGTAACATCTTCAAGGGAAAGACCACTTCTGCTAACTCCAAGTCATGGGTAGCATAGTTCTTCTCATGTTGTCTCAAATAACAGGAGCCGTATGCCATCACACCTCTCCCTTACATAAAAAAACATCCTATTCTGGTCCCTGATGCTTTTTAGTAGATTACATACCCAATAACCTCTTTTGGTAGCCTCTAGATGGGAGAAATTTCCAGTCTCTACATAATCTATTGGAAACACATCTAGCATCTATCTACACACATGAACGGCTATCTCATCATTGTCAAAGCTATCAAGGGTTCAGATACTCTAGAAATGTCTTGTACGAATATCAGGTAGTACCTAGCCAACCCCAAGAAACTCTGCACCTCGGTCACACTCCAAGGTAGCTCCAAAGAAAGCACTCCTTCTATCTTTGAGTGATGCACTAGAATTCGATCCTTTGACATAATGTTTCCAAGATGATCAAATTCTCATTTCCAAAACATGCACTTTGAGAGCTTACCATATAGCTGGTGCTCTAAATGTAATCAACAACAATATGTTGATGTGCAGTGTGCTCCTCCTCCAACATTAAGTGTACCAATATTTCCTCAATTAAATACACCACATAGTGATTGAGGTAAGGCTAGAATATCTTGATCATGGGTCCCATGAACACTTCTAGGGTGTTTTCCATGCCAATGGGAATCACAATGAACTCATATTGGCCATAACGGAATCTGAAGGCTGTTTTTGGTATATCATTATCTCATTACATGAGATGGTGATAACCAAACCTGAGGTCTATCATTGAAAACCACAGATCTCTCTTATACTGATTGATGATTCCATCAATCCTCGAGAGTGGATAATAGTTCTTCACAATCACCAAGATCAGTAGCCGATAGTCCATGTAAAGCCTCAAAATCTTATATAAAATCTTAGAAAACAATACCAGGGCTACCCATGGAGAGAAACTAGGCCATATGAACCCCTTCCCCTATAAGTCCTCTTGTTATACCCTCAACTCATGAATCTCTACGAGAGCCATTTGATATGATGGTGTAGATATTAGTGTCATCCTGGGGTATTGGTAGATATAGAAGTCTACATTTCTATGAGGAGGGAGTCCTAGAACGTCCCTAGAAATGACATCAACATACGAATCCACCATAATAGGATAGCTCGGACTCCTCTAGTCAAATCCATAGATGGTATGGAAAACCAACTGTATATTGATCAGTTTCATCCTCCTACGAGAATTTATATCCTGATCTACAATGGTTTCCTTATCAACGGTGAAGGAATACATGGTCCCATACACATGGACACACCGCACATTGCTCATAAAATAGTTGACTTGAGCATGGATTGGGGATATCCAGTCCATACCCACAATGCTTCGTAAGGCATCGACGCTGCTACTAGGATATATGAACTGATTCTTTCACCTTCTAGGGAAGGATCAAACTGCCTCCTCCAGTGTGTAATCATCAAATTCTATCCTGTATGAGTCTATAAATGTTATGATAAAGCCAACGACTCTATCAGAATCTCTGTGATCCGGATGCGTACCATGGAAATAAAAGATTTATTGGCACATGTGTCTACAAGAACTAAAATTTGGGTGGAGTAGTCATAGATCATACGATACTTAATCTTTGGAGGACCATGGTCATTAGCCTCGGCTACCTGATGCTGAGCTCATCCTTGTATACATGCTCGCTGAGGTTGCGGTACACCTCCCAATGGTGGTGGTGGTAGATCCTCATATATTTTCCCACCACTTACAGCATGGAAAACACCACTATCAGTTCAACCACTATATAGACCTCCCAGATATAATCTTTTCCTATGCATCAGTAGTCCCTTGACAATTTTCAGATCGTCGTTGTGGTGGGTCTGGTAGTCGCGATCCATGTGACCATGCCAGCTGTACGAGTAGCATATTATGGTCCTCTAATTACCTCACATGTCCCATGTGCTCCTCATATGTTACCCTACATCGTAGGATCTTACACTAGATGGTCTGGCCCAAATGGGACTCTATGTCATCTGTCTACTTCCTACTATAGATATCTTAGCAACTTGTTTTCTGGTGGTGGCTCTCATTGTTAGTGTCTGCTCAGCTAGGAAGCTCTACAGCAAAGGTGAACTCTCTAGAACTCCATCCTCTGTCTGTATGTTGAGAAATATCATTGATTCTCTAATCTACCATCGGATACCCTGCCCAATAGTCTGGTCCCTGAAGAAAGCGTCTTGTACCATGTCAGGGGAGTAAATTTTAAGGGGTAGTGAATATTTCTGACTACTGGGATAATGTTAGGCTTCCCTACTATAAGTGCAGGATCACCCATAAACTCTTTTTATTAATTTCTTTTCTAACAAAAACAGTATCCTCAATATACTAGGATGTTGTTATAGGAAGGATTAGAACTACACATACACACACCTCCATCAAATAGATGAAGAACATAATGATACTGTGGATGTGAAACTAATACCTCGCGAAATGATGATTGTTCAATTACATCTTACCACCTATCATGGTGGAAATTATGAAGGAACTGTATTTATATATGATATATATTATGTCTATGTTTTCTTTATTATTCGGTATTTTCCATTTATATCATGCCTTTATGGCATCCACAGTGGGTAAATACGATAATCTCATTTGAGGAAGTGCAGACTACCGCCCCCTCAAATTGATTTGATTCATTAATGCCTTATGTGGGATGTATAAAGGATGGAGTTAACAATATCATATATGATATTATACTAGAATTGTAATATACTTATGGATAATTATGTTTTATTTCCATTAAAATAAGAAATAGAAATGAATGTAGCGTTCATGCGTACGTACAACTTACCATCTCCATGAACGGTGCATTTCATTTCATACCTCTAAATGTTATGTAATATTATAAATACATGTATATACTGTATATATATGATATATATGATATCTAAATCATGAATACCATTCTGGATATAATGGAATATTGACCACATTGACAACATGTAAATATAAGGTGTTCATTTTTAACTTAAGTACCAAATATCGACAAAATGAACGTTATTATCATAAATTATAACATAATGTTTATAACATGGTAATAAGTGATATAAAAGGAATAATAAACTTGAAAAATGTTCTTAATCATGTAGAAATTATCTTTCTTTTATCATTCAGGAGATTAATGAACGATCAAGTCAAGTTGGACACGAGGTATGGGACTTCATCTCAATCTCCTTTCATTAAGGCATATTTCCATTTATACACAACATTCTATTATATGGTGTATAAACCTCTTTTAAATTTACTTTTATTCCAAAGGAATATTTTTCAAGCAAGCATTTTACTAAATAAAAAACCATACTATTTAAAAAAAACACCTTATACTCTTTTACGTATTTTTGGTATTTAAAATAGTCAGACACGAGGTAAGGGACTTCGTCTCAATATCCTTTCATTACGTCATATTTCCATTTATACACAACTTTCTATTATATGGTGTATAATCCTCTTTTTTATTTACTTTTATTAAAAATGGATCTTTTTTAGGAAGAATTTTACTAAATGACAAACCGTACTGTTTTAAAAAAAAATACCTTCTACTCTTTTACGTATTATTAGTATTGAAAATAGTTTTGATAATGGATTTGTTATGTCAATATTTTTAAGTGATATATTGTGATTTGAATGTGGAAATATTTTCTTTCCGTTATATTTTTTTTCATTATTATGATTATATTATGGTATTTGGACATTTGACGGGTGGTTACGTGATAAACCAAATTATGGGTGGTTTTGTGAATACCAGGATGCATGGTTACGTTATAACCCCCAATGCATTGGGTATAGAAGTCAGCAACGTGGCTATTCCATTTTGTGATATGTGTGGAAGTTGTCTATATGTTTATTCCATTTAAGTATGTTTATGTCCCAAGTTACCTTTATTATGTTATGTGTCCTTTATATGGGTTTTATGGTAATCTTTTGGTTAGAAAAAGGGTAAGTAATGATCTTTTATTCAATAATGAGTATTTACTACTTCATAAAGGTGAAAATTATTACTTATATTAAAGTATTCATGGTTTACTTGTTGTTTAAAAAAACTAACAGTTTTTCTTCTTTGTGTATCCCTTACTGTGCTTTTTATGCTCATCCCATGTTTTTGAAATGTTTTTCACAGTACATAATGTGTAATATGGTCAAGGATGTGATCAAGGAAAAGTCGTTCTATCTTAAACCTGGAACTAGACATGACGCTTTTTTTTCAAGAGTTCATGTTTTTTAGAAAAATGGAAATTGTGTATAAGTGTCTACTTTTTAATCTTTTGAGGTGTAATAGTTATGTCCTAATTCTCTAAAACTATAAACCTGAAAAGGCCCTCAATTATAATTATTCATTTAATTCAATATTATATAATGTTTCAGGCTGGGTCCATACAGTTTGTATCAGAGGTCAGTTAGGTAACATTAGGAGTAAGGGTATTGGTAAATTAATATCCATAATGTAATTTATGTTAATATTGGAAATCAAATAGCATTTACAGATTACCATGTTGCTTCACCTTAGATATTTCCATGTTCAAAATGGTTTTCTGCATAGGAAACAGGGTAGCTATGTTGGGATGACATCAGTAGGAAGACAACCTTCCAAATCAGCAACATGAGATGGTCGGAATCGGAACTGAACAGTTTGTTGCAATGATGACACAGTTGACACATGATATAAATGGTTGGGGTATTCATGAACATGACCATCCAGATCAACCGCAGAGGAACATGTCAGTAGTGGATCATTTCATGAGGCAACACCCCCCATCATTTAGAGGATCATCTGACCCTGTTCTATTAGAAGGGTGGATTAAAGCACTGGAAAAGACTTTCGATGTTATGGGAAGTTCAGAACATCAAAAGGATAGTCTCACTGTTTACCATTTTGAAGGTGAAGCTAATCAGTGGTGGTCGATGGTGAAAAAGATTAGGGATATTGAAGAGATTGATTCTCTTATTTGGAATGAATTCAAATGTATATATCTTGAGAAATATTTTCCTATGGTGGTTCGTCTTAGGATGGAAAAACAATTCCGGGAATTGAGGACGGAGGATGACTCAGTGACCACTTATGATGTAAAGGTCACTTGACTAGCAAGGTATCAACCAAATTTCATCAGAGATATTTATAGTAAGATAAATCTATTTTACTAAGGACTAAATCCACAATATTGAAGATAATTAGCCTCTTGTGAGTAAAAAAGTTATGAAAAACTTGCTCAATGTGTGGAGAAGGTGGAAATGGAGTTTGCCAATGATCATGTGTTCTTTGACAAACAACAAAATAATAGGTCATGTTGGTAGGAAATGAGGAAGAATTTATCAATGAAGACTGGAGGTAAGAAAACTAAATATCCAACTTTTGAGAAGTTTGGTAAAAAGTATCCCGAAAAATGTTTATCAAAGACTAGAAACTGCTTTCAGTGTGGTATGTCTGGTCATATTCCACATAACTATATGGAATATGATCAAGAAGGCAATTAAAAAACATAGGTAAGATGTTTCAAGTGTAATGAAATGGGTCATTATGAAAATGAGTGTCCAGAGAAGAACTAAACTGAGGGAAAGCTGTCGGACTACAAGCCAAAAGTGGTGGAGAAATCATTTGCAACTACTTCAGTAGATGTTGGGCCATCAAATGAAGTAGTATTAGGTACACTGTTTGTTTTTCAGATTATGCCAATGTGTTGTCTGATTCATGGTCTAAACACTAATTTATTTCTAATATGTTTTCTAGTAAATTTTTAATTCCATCTCAAGATATGAATACAGAACATAAGGTAAAATAACCTGGAGGAAATGTTGAGAGAAAAAAGAAAACATAAGAACATCCCATTCCTTGTGTGTGGAAAGAATCTACCTGCAAACATTTTTGATTTGCCTCTAGTTGAGGTTGATGTTATTTTGGGAATGGATTGTCTTTTTGTTTATCATGCTATGATTTACTGTACATCTAAAGGGGTTTCCTTTCAGAAAGATTGATATTTTGTATACAAGAATGAACCATTGCATTTGATAACATATTAGGTAGCTGAGAAACTAGTAAAAGAAGAAAATGAATGATAACTTGATCATATTGTTGGAAATAATGGAATTGATCATATTAATGATGTCCCAGTCGTAAATGAGTCCCTTGATGTTTTTCCTGATGAGTTTCCTAGTGTTATACCTGATCATGAAGTTGAATTTAATGTTGACTTAGTTCTTGATGCTAATCCAATTTCAAAACCACCATATCGAATGGCTCAAATTAAACATTTAGAGTTAAAGAAGCAATTGTAGGAGTTAATAGATATAGGTTTCAATCGACCAAGCACATCACCATGGGGTGCTCCTATCTTGTATGTTAAAAATAAAGATGGTTAAATGAGACTTTTCATTGATTATAGAGCATTTAATAACATCACTGTTATGAATAAGTATCCTTTTTCTCATATCGATGATTTGTTTGATCAGCTCCAGGGAGCTCTGTATTTTTCGAAGATTGATTTGAGGTCGGGGTACCACCAGTTTAAAGAAAAGGAAGCAGATAATCTGAAGACCGCATTTCGTACAAGATATTTCCATTTTGAATTTGTAGTTATGCCTTTTTGGTTAACCAATGCACATGTTGTATTCATGGATCTTATGAATAGAATATTCTGTGAGTTTGTGGATAAGTTTGTGGTTGTGTTCATTGATTATATTTGGGTTTATTCGAAAATTAAATAGGATCATGAATGTCATTTAAGGGTTCTCTTAAAAACCTTAATGGAAAAGACACTATTTGGAAAAATCAGAATGTATGAGTTTTGGTTACAACAAATTTCATTCCTTGGTCACATTATTTAAAAAATTGGCATATCTGTTGATCTTACTAAAACAAAATTGTTTGATGAATGGGCAAGACCCACAAATATAACCTACAACCATAGTTTTCTTGGTTTGGAAGGTTATTACCAGAGGTCTATTAAAATTTTTTCATGGTTATCTAGTCTGATGACTACATTAACTAGAAAAGGTGTTAAGTTAATCTTGAAAAAATAATGTGATGATTGTTTTCATGAATTGAAAATAATATTGGTGAATGGTCCAGTTCTGGTACTGCCTTCTAGAAAGGATGAGTTTGTTATCTAGAGTGATGCTTCGTTGAAAGGACCGGGTTGTTTCCTAATGTACAATAATAGGGTAATTTATTATGCTTCATGTCAGTTAAAACCACATGAGTTAAATTACCCTACATATAGATTTGGAATTTGCTGTTGTTGTTTTTTACATTAAAAATTTGGAGTCATCATTTTTATGGAGAGAAATGTGAAATATATACTGACCAAAAATGTTTAAGGTATATATTCACTCAAAAAGAATTGAACATGAGACAGAGGAGATGGATGGAACTACAAGGATTATGATTACATGATCCATTACCATCCAGGAATATAAAATAATGTGGATGATGCATAGAGTCGAAAAAGTGATGTCTCATTAGCCATGCTACATTTGGAATAAGATCTTTTGGTTTTTTATTTGATGAACATTGGCATAGAAATTGTTGTTTCCGGAAATTCTTCTTTTTTGTTTTAGGTGTCTGTGAAACCATATTTATCAGACATAATTAAGTAAGTGCAGAATGAAGACAGTGAGTTGTAGAAAAAGGTAGAGTTTGTTCAGAAGGGTAATTTACCTGAATTTAACATTGATAATTATTGTGTTTTGAGATTTGGAAAGAGATTATGTGTGCCTTGTGATACACAGTTGATGAATGAGTTGTTATGTGAAGCTCATAGTTCTCCATTTTCAGTTCATCCTGGATGTACTAAGATGTACAGAGATCTTTGGGAGTATTACTGCTGGGATGGAATGATAAGAGATGTTGTTGATTTTACTGTGAAGTTTTTGACTTTTCAGAAGGTTAAAGTAAAGCGAATGTTACTGAAATGAATACTTCATCTTTTACCAGTTCCAGAATAGAAATGGGAAAATATATCCATGGACTTCATTGTAGGATTAGAAAAGACATCTCGAGATAATAATGAAATCTGGTTTATAGTTGATCGACTGACTAAATCTGCTCATTTCCTTCATATTAGTGATACTTTGTCTTCAGATCAACTTTCTCGGTTGTATGTTAAAGAGATAATCAGGTTTCATGGTGTTCTCCTCTCCATTGTATCTGATCTTGATCCCAGGTTCACTTCTAACATTTTGAAAGGCATTAAAAAGTAGTTGGGTACTAAATTAAATTTTAGAACAGATTTTCATCCGCAATCAGATGGGAAGTCAGAACGAGCAATTCAGACATTGGAAGATATTTCACGTGCTTGATCGATGGATTACCAGTGAATTTGGGACCAACATATTTCTTTGGTTGAATTTTCATATAATAACAGTTTTCATTCCAGTATACAGATGGATCTAATTGAGGCATTATATTGAAATCATTGTCGAACTCAAGCTTTTTGGGATGAAGTAGGTGAAAGGAAGCTGATGGGACTAGAATTGGTAGATGAGATGGAAGACAATGATCAGTTGATTCAGAATAACATGAGAACATATCAAAGAAGGAAAACAATTTATGCAAATAACCAGAGAAATGATCTTTCTTTTTAGGTATGTGATCATGCCTTTGTCAAATTTTCTCAATGGAAAAGTGAGATGCATTTTGGTAAAAACAGAAAGTTGTGTCGGAGGGTCATTGGACGATATGAAATTCTAGTGAAAGTGGGATCAGTTATGTATAGAGTGGATATACCTCCATGTTTATCCCAGGTACACAATGTTTTTCATGTTTGGAGGTTGAGAATGTATATGCCAGATCCATCTCATGTTTTGAGCCCAGAGGTATTTCAGTTGGAAGAGAATCTATCTTATGAAGAACAACCAGTTCAGATTCTTGACCGTAGAGGGAAGGTGTTGTAGAATAAGGTAATTTACCAGGTAAATGTTTTGTTGAAAACCCATATGGTTGAAGAGGCAACGTTGGAATCGAAAAATTCTATGGGAGATAAATACCCCCACTTATTTTGATAAGTGAATTAAAATTGCCAGGACGCAATTTCCATAAGGGGGGAAGGATGTAACATCCCAAGTAAATGAAGAATAATATATTTTTATACTTATTAATATTTTTGAATTAAATATGAATTTTACTTTAAAAGGGTTTCTATGTTCGATAGCGTACCTAATACACAACAATGGGTTTCTTTGGAATCATACGTTGCACACTAATAATATAATATTATTATTTTAAATGGTAGTTAACTACTTTCCATTGTATTGGAGGTAATGAACAAAACTAACTACAATATGATTATACTTGTTTGTTAAATGAATTTACGTTATCCAAAAAAATTAAAGGCTTAAAATGTGAATGAATCTAATTTTAAGCGTTATTTACATTAAAAGGCCGATTTATCACCTTTAATGGAGAACCCCTTTTAAATATAGTTATGGGCACATTAATACATTCTAATTGACATTATAAAATAATTATTTTTAATTGGGACATCATATTTTACTTTGGGTAATTTATTGGTATTTTTCTGATAAAGTTCATTTTTTAATGAATAGTGAAAAATATTGCATTTTAATTAAAAAGTTCCTTTTAATCTACTTTATTTATATGGATAGATTTTATTTTTAATTTATTTTAGAGTGAAATTAAAATATATTTTTACTATTTAATCCAATTTTCGTCATTGGAACTAATTTCACTTTGAAATTGGACATAAACAAATGTCAATATTTTGATAGTTATTGTTTCTAAAAGACACGCTATTTGTTTTGATAAAGGTAATTAATTTTAAATTTAATTAATTAAACATATATGTTTTGAATTTGGAAAACTAAAAATCATTTTTTAATTCAGAATATCAAATATAGCTTAGGCTGAATTTTTGATATTTTTCTGAAAAAATTAATTTTTTTTTGAATAGTGAAACCACATAGTGGTAGTTAAGAAAACTAACATTTTCATTTAAATGAAAATTTACCACTTATTTGAATTGAATTTTAAAAATCCAGCATACATTGTTGTTTTCAAGAATTAAAATTTGGTTCAATAAGATGAAAATAATTTTTGGTGAATAGTAAATTCTGACTTTTATTTACTGTGGTTAAAGGTATATAAGGTAATTCAAGGTAAAAAGAATATTATAATAATTCAAAATTACCTTAACACTTCTCCAAACCTTATTGGGTGAGCCATTTACGACCATGAGCATATTTGGGTCGATTTTAGAACCTCATTGAGACACTTAGAAGTGATAATGACAATTTAGATTAATTAATTTAATGTGGAGTCAAAATTGACATTAACAAAAAACTTTTAGTAATAAATTTTTATATGGTGTTATATAAGTCTTATTTTCTACTATAAATATTATTTGGAAATCTAAAATGATTTCCTATATAACTGTATTTTTTTATAATTTTTATACAACATATAAATTAATGTATTAATGAGACAATAATGATGCAGTATTTATCTCATTAATAAATGATTTAAATAAATAAGATTATAATGGTTAAAATATTATCCAAAACATGTCCAATTCGGGTTGGATGATTTTATTTCGACAATTAATAATCTTATCTTTGAATATAAATATTTTTGGACAATTAGAAACCAAATATCATTATATTATAAAATAATATTTTCACACTTTCCTAAAGAGCCCTTCCTCCCCCTTATAAAAGAAGACCACTTATAAGAAATTCCCCACACCACTGAAGACATTTGGCTCGACCATCCTCTAAAAAATTAATCTCCCTACATCCCTATTATCCCCCAAGAAGGCTTAACTTAGGAAGAAAGCTCTTCAAGTCATTTTTGGTACAAACCAAAGGGAGTTACCCAAATTAAAGGTAACGGGTTCTCTTAAATTGTTTTCTTTTATTTTACTACTCCAACCCCTAAACACTTTTTACCACTTTATTTTGTAATAACACAAGTATCCTAAATATACTAGGATATTGTTATAATAAGTATTTGACCTACACTTACACACACCTCCATCTAATGGATGAAGAACACAATGTTTCTGTGGATGAAAAAATAACGCCTCACGAAACGATGATTGTTCAATTACATCTTACCACCTCTCATGGTGACCATTATGATGGAATAGTATTTATATATGATATATATTATGTTTATGTTTTCTTTATTGTTCTGTATTTTCCATTTATATCATGCCTTTATGGTTTCTATAGTGTGTAAATACGATAATCTCATTTGAGGAAGTGCAGACTACTGCCCCCTCAAAGTGATTTGATTCATTAATTCCTTATGTAGGATGTATAAAGGATGGAGTTAACAATGTGATATATGATATTATAATGGAATTAAAATATAACTATGTATCATTATGTTTTATTTCAATTAAAATAATAAATAGAAATGAATGCAGTGTTCATGCGTACGTACGGCTTACCGTCTCCATGAACGATGCATTTCATTTATTACCTCTAAATGTAATGTAATATTATAAATACATGTATATATTGGATATATATGATATATATGATATCTAAATCATGAATACCATTCTGGATATAATGGACTATTGACCACATGGACAACTTTTAAAGATAAGGTGTTCATCTTTAACTCAAGTACCAAATATCGACAAAATGAACGTTATTAACATAAATGATTACATACTGTTTATAACATGGTAATAATTAATATAAAAGGAATTATAAACATGAAAAATTTTCTTAATCAAGTAGAAATTAAATTTAGTTTATCATTGAGGATATTAAATAACAATAAAGTCAAGTCGTACATGTGGTAAGGGACTACATATCAATCTCCTTTCATTGAGGCATATTTTCATTTATACACAACATTATTTTATACTGTATATAAACCCCTTTAACTTTTAATTTTATTCAAAAGGAATATTTTTCTATGAAGAGTTTTACTAAATGAAAAAAATTATGTTCCTTTTAACATACACGGTGGCAATGACATTTTCCACACTGCGAGTATTATTTGATATTTGGCTTCCTCAACAAGCTGTACTATTTTTACATGAAAATAAATACCATATACTATTTTATGTATTTTTGGTATTGAAAATAATTTTGATAATGGATATGTTATGTCAATATATTTAAGTGATATATTGTGATTGAAATGTGGTAATTTTTTCTTTTCATTATATTTTTTTTCATTCTTAGGAATTTATAATGGTACTTGGACATTTGATGGGTGGTTACGGGATAAACCAAATGATAGGTGGGGCCGTGAATACCAGGATAGGTGGTTACATTATAACCTCCAATGCATTTTGCATGGAAGCCTACCGTATGGCTATTACATATAGTGATATGTGTGGAAGTCGACCATATGGTTATTCCATTTAAGTATGTTTATGTCCCAAGTTACCTTTATTATGTTATGTGTTCTTTATATGGGTTTTATGGTAATATTTTGGATACAAAAAGGGTAAGTAATGATATTTTATTCAGTAAAGAGTATTTACTACATCATAAAGGTAAAAATTATTACTTATGTTAAAGTATTCAGGGTTTACTTATTGTTTTGAAAAACTAACAGTTTTTCTTTTTCGTGTATCCCTTAATGCGATTTTTATGCTCCTCCCATGTTTTTGAAATGTTTTTCACAGGACATAATGTGTAATAGGGTCAAGGATGGGATCAAGGAAAAGTCATTCTGTCTTAAAAAATGAACTAGACATGACTCTTTTTTTCAAGAGTTTATGTTTTTAAAAAAAATGGAAACTATGTAGAAGTGTCTACTATTACATCTTTTGAGATGTAATAGTTATGTCCTAATTCTCTAAAACTCTAATCCTGAAATGATCCTCAATGTGAATTATTCATTTAATTCAATATTATGTAATTTTTAAGGATGGGTCCTTACAATACTGGTCCAATTTCTTCTTCTTCTATGCCTATAGGCCTCCCAGGAAGCCGTATTCATGGCGTGGCCATCGATTTCACCTTTACATTGTGTTTCATGGTCACCCACAAAGAACACATCAAAACCGGGATCAACGGAGGGTCCAAACCTTGTTCAGATCGTCCGGCACCCTCTGTGTTAGCGTTTTATCATTGGAAGAAGTATAATAATCATTAAAACCCCATAGTAGAAATGTTACATTAACCACCCAAAAATTCAACTGAATCGTGGACCCATCCAATATTTAGTTGATCGTCGTTCATCATATTAATCAAAAATGAGGTTGGATGAATTTGTAAACACTTAGAAAGATTAATTCCCCTACCTTAATATTTTTTGGAAACTCTTGGTTAATAAGAAGAAGATCTGTGTGAAATTTCCTTCATCGTTCTTCGGCCTCCGCATCGATTCCTCAATAGGTATCGTGAAGATCTCATTCTTCATTAGAGGATGACTTCATCATCATTTCCTTAGATGTTCCCATCATGGGTTCCCAAATCTCATGCCATTGGTTTTATTAAATAAAATAACCTCCCCCTCCACCACATTGTGCTTAATTAATATATTTTATTACTGAATAGCAATTTATAAACTTATTAATCACATGACATTCGTGGTTACAAAACTAGTGTAACAAGTCATTTAATGTCCTCCAATTAATGCCCGACTAAATATTATATCCTACAACCATCCCTCAACAATAAGAGTTCCTCTATGATTCATGAATTCTTCATCGTTCTTTTAGAATTGGGAGGGTAGATGAGTTTTACCATATATCCTTCATATGAGAATTCCTGAGCTAATTAGCTTATGTGTTTAGTGAATTTTCCTTAGTAAATTTTATATACACAATAATCCACTAGAACATTGAAATTATATAAGTTTTGTTATAAATATATATTTAAAAAAAATTAATTCCAAATAGGGCCTTAACTATCTTCTTTATTCTATGTAAATCAATCCAACGAAATTATTATAATAATTTATTTTATTATAGAACATTATAGACTCAGAGATATTTAAATATCATTTATTAAATAAATAATTCAATATTTATTTAAATAAGATTCAATAATATATAACATTCCTAGCAGGCCTTTTACTTGGTTCATGAATCCTCCTTGAAATTTATCAACACTCAAATAAAATATTTTATTTAAATAAATTAATCTAACTATATTATTCATTCATTCAATTACTAAAATAATTTTTTTATTCTAGAATAAATATTTATTAAATATCCAACTCGAATTTATATTTCTAACTAAAATAGTTTTTAGTGAATTTATGTGATCAACCAAACCCAAATTATTATTATATCATAGTCGATAGAATAGTAATTTCTCTAATATAACATTAAAATAGAATTTTACATAGATTTTGGATACACAAAGCATGGGACCCTCTATGATTCATTCTTGGTGGAATTAGAGTAACATAAAAAAAATGTACATGATTAGTGTCTAGAAACAAGTCCTAGAACCCATAGAAAATGGATTTAATGTTGTAATGGAAAATACCTCATTCTAAAGATTAATTGGAAATAAATCCATTTATATAAATATCTCATAAAAAATATTGCATATTAGTGTAATTAACCTATAATCTTGATATATCTTTCATTGAATACAATAAATGAACAATTTTACAGACCTCTACACTTGTGGATTTAAATAAAAATTCCATTTCAATAAAATTTAATGAGATAACATATTATAGTCTATCATCAGATGAATACATTCTTAAAATATTCAATTAATGTCATATCACATATTAAACATCCAACAAACCCTTCATCAATATGGGCATATATCACTATATTTATTGAAAATTCATTAAAATTATTATTTGTGGTGTTTTCTTCATAACATTCCTTCTTGGATACTACCAAGTGGAAACTTAAAGAGATGAATTTTTAATGTCATATATGCCCCCAAAACCAAACAGTCAGATATTATCAAGGACTATATATATGAATTAATTTAGACCATAATATATATATATATATATATATATTAATGTATCTTTTCTTATCACTTATTGTTTCTCATTATAACTAGGATCTTCTATAATATTTAAATGTGACTGATAGACAATTTACATTATAACATTCATGTTTTATTGAAGAAAATATATCACATGATAATATATATATTAATATTAAGTTATTATAATATATAAGAAATCAAATTTACAATGTTAGTTAGTTTTGTTGAACAAACTCTAATGATGTCCTATGTTCACTAGATCCAGCTATAATCATCTTTGAGTTTATTAGTTATCACATTATATACATTCTTCTGTTGAGAAAAGTTTTTAGGTAAAGATAATCACAAATTCTCTATATTGGAAAATATACATAATTTGACCTCACTAATCTATGAAAAAAAATTATGTGGTGATTCAACTAAATTATATGTTTTACCCATTTATTTGACCATAGAATCACATCTTGATGCACAATTTTAGAATTTCCAACACAAATAGTCATAAAATAAAATTTTTTTGGGAACTCAATAAAACACCTATATATTGTTTTATATCAAAACATGTATTTTACTTCTTAAATATCCCTAATATATTTAGTCTCAAAACATATAATTAATGTCAATTTTCATCTTTGAGATCTTCATTCATAAAACTACTCTATTTTTTTAGAATAAATATCTTGACTATGATTACATATCATTATGTTCTACCTAGAGACTAGTATATTTTAAATCATGGATGACATTTTCATTATCTCGTATCTGAATAGGAACTTATCCATAGTATTTCTCATATAATTTAAAATAATTTTAAAACTTTACAATATTATTCTTTAGGGTATACTAGATATCTACATTCCATGATAAAGGAATGAGAAATATCAATCATTTAACATCTATGTAAATACATTAAAGATCGTATAAATTATTTGTATAAAATATTTCTGATCCATTATCTATGTTTATATTTCCGTTGAAACATTTTATATGACATATATTTTCCATGTAACATTAGAAATAAAAATGTATGGAACTATACATATCAAATTAATTATGTACATTTTCCATGTATGTACATTGACCTAATCCAAGAAGACTCTTAGTTATATCATCCCATATGTTGATCCTTTTAATATTGGACCCGTCATTTTTATTATATAGACAAATGTTTTTTTAACAATTTGCAATCAAACTAAAAGAGTGGATACTTTTTTCATAGAAGTAATATACTATAATAATATGCTATTTTGGAAAATGAATTCACTCCCACCAAAAATGTTGTAGAATCAAATCTCACATTCACTCATATTGAATTCAAATTATCTTATTCCATCATGAAAATACATTTTCAATTATTTGGATTCATTCTTCAACCCTTAAATGGATCTATAAAACTTTCATGTTGTATTAGAAAAATTGGATTAAAAAACATTTTGTTGTTTCATATAAAAAAAATTCAATATTTTTCTCATTTAGGATGGCTTGTTTGACACACATTTTTCAAATTTCATGATATTGTTAAGAAATTATAGAATTTACTATTCTGATAAATTTTTTAGTTTGACTGGTAAAAAGGTTTTCTCATAGTCTATAACTCAATGTCTCTTTATTCATTTAATAAACAATTATTTCTTATTAGAACCAGCATCACCAATGTTGTTCGGTTTCTTCTTGAATATCAATTTTCACAGATAATTTTTTAAATCCATTGAATGATGTAACATATCCAAAAATTGGTTTCCATACATGGAATAGAACCCATAATATATGTATTTTAAAACATATATAATTATAATATACACACAGCTTTATTGTGGACAACATTTTCACTATTATAAACTAATAATAAGTTATAAAACTCAGTGACATGAATACAATATCTCTATGGTTCACTAACCACTATAGTGCTCTTGTGAACTACATCGGTATCTTGAACAACATCCTCCATGAAGCCTTCTGAATTTTTTTTTTCAATTAAATATTATTTATCATGATCCCCAACTTTGTTAAATTTAATCATTCTACCACAATCCATTTTAATGGTGTTCTATCTATGAAGTACTATGACCATTGTTTCAATTGTTATTTTTTAAATGATGGGTCGTAAGAACAATAACCCCTTATTTTCATGGGATATAATATAACGATAATACTTGTTATTTTTGTTGAAATATTGTTTATAGGGAGTTTCTAAATAAATTTTCCACATCCCCAATCCCAAATATGTGAAAAAAAGTCTTGTTTAAAGTCTACAACTCAATTAGAATTATATGTTTCCCTTTTGATGGAAATGGATTTAGTTTGTCTATTGTAGACTTAAATACATATCTAAAAAATGAAAATGAATATTCTATGTGGTTTATTATTGATCATACCATGTCTAACAAGTGTCAGTTCTTCATTTAACTACAACTATTAAAATATAATTTATAAAGAGGAATGTTTTGATATTGAATCCCAAAGACCCTAAAATAATTGATGAACTATTAGTTAATATTATCTCTTCCACTGTTTATATACGGATTATTTATCTTATCACTGACTAGATTTTCTACTTCATCAATATAATCCATAAATTTTATAATGGTTTTTACTAATATAATATTATATGGAAATGTGAAAATGTACTAAAGTAATTTATAAGTGTTATGAAGTTATAAAATCTACTATTATAGTTAACTAAAAAATGTACCCAGATAGTCGTATAAAGTAATTTTGGATGTTATATGGCACTTTCACTATTTCAATTAAATGTTTTTTTTGAAATCTCAATGTAAATAAGTTTGAAAAATATAATGTTCTTTTAGTTTAATAGAATATATCTAATCTAATTGAAATTTATTTTCATGTGAATCTCATTTACATGATCAAAATGATTATGAAAAAACTAAGTGTGATATGATTCATGTGAACATAATATTTTATAGATTTTTTAAAACATTGTTTTTATTCTAATATATAATTTCCAATGTTAATATGTTTGATCAAATAACATATTATATATTTATAAAAGGTATAAATCATAGTTTTGAAAATGTTTATAAATCAATACATCTCTAAATATGATATAATTATATTCTATTATGTTAAACATGGAAGAAAAGAAAAATTAAATAAATGTGTAACTAATCTAATAAAAAATGTAATATGGTAATCTTAAAAAGTAACTTTAGCTAATATTTCTCGGTTTTAAGCATAATTTCCAACTCACCTCGTGAAACTATCCTATATATACATTTTTCATATACTCAAATAAAAATTTAACTATAAATTTTTGGATATACTAGAAAAATTATTGTAATTAAATGATTACATTTGATAAAAAACACTAATGAATCTTGTGATATATTCTTCATTGAGTAACTGTTCTTTTTACATTATCCGTTCCAAACATATGAATAAAAAATTACATTTGGATCCTTATCATACCCCTTGATCCTCCTTACCATGGTCATTCGATGGGAAGTTTCCTCCAACTTTGTATTAGTCTCATTTCTCTTCACATTGAATGTCAACATATTCACCATATGGAATGAGGGTTATTCATTCTTGATATCCTTATCCTTTAGTAGAATCAAGGTCACGTGAGCTAGGAATGACTTTTCAATATAATTCAATTTTAAAACCGCCATAAAATTGGATATTATTTTATGAATTTAATGGATCATGATGTTCATTCATAATTATTTTGGTATCTTATAACCATTAATTTCTAGATACAAAATATATCCAATCACCCAAACTACATGAGGCCATATGGGTGGTCGTTATCCAAGATAACATTTAAATAACGTATTGTATATCTTGTACTAATACTATATATCATTCTCATGTTAATGAAAATAGTGATGGTATTTCATAGTATTTGCATCATTTTATTTGTGTATATTTTAGAGACAAATAGTTTTTTATTATGTAACTGGGAAATATAATTATAATGCATCACATTCATGTTTCAAGAAGATAATATTCCTCTCCTCTCTAGCCTCTTGATAAGGATCTTTAAAAACTGTGAGGTCTAGCATGTAAATCATACAATGATGGTGTAATATGATGTGTAATATCATTTACCAATCATTGATGTTCATGATAGACATGATATATTCTATCTATAAAATTGACCGTTAATATAATTTCAAGGTTATCTTTTGTTAAATATCATACAATAAATGAATGTAGCTTAATGTACATTAAATTTGTCACTAAGTGTGACATAATTAATTTTTTATTATTATTAAACCACAATATTATCAAATAATATTTGCCACCATAATTATAATAGGAATATCCCATAATAATTATACTCATGTAACAAGAATCCATTTTACATTCACTTAATTTTGACATCATAATGAATAATTATAATAGGTAATTTAGGTGGGCGGTCTATTTAACATAATTAATTTTAGGTTCATTTATATCATCATTAGACTATAAAATCCTGAAATATTTTATTAGAATTTTTTCAAAACATGACTCAATTCACATCAAGTATTTATTAGGTAATAAATCCTTCATTTTAACATGTTATATTTGATCTAAATGAACCTTGTGATAATTGGATACACCCTAACATGGGATATAAAATTAAAAGTAACAATTTTTTATTTTAACTCCAGTGATGTAAATATTATGTAAATGAGTCTTTTCTTATGTTATTTTATTTATCATTAATCATATATATTATTTATTTTATCCTTTTATCTATTTCTTCATATTATGTGAATTTTATTAATTAAAAAATATTTTCTGGTAAAATAATTTATGTACAATAAATTTTTCATATCATGATTTGTTTTTTTATTATTTACCTTATATGAGGGTGTTTAAAAAAATATTGGAACACATAAAAATAACCATGAATTAGAAAAATATAAGAAACTTTTGGTATTATCATGGGAATTTACTAATGGTTAAATTTCCATGATGATGATAAACCAACCACTATGTAACATACCTTTCAGAACACTTTTCATGGAATGAAACCAAATTTCACAAATGATAATTAATATTCCCTAGACAATAATAGATGGAAATAAATTCTAATGGTTGAGGAAAATCATTGATCATTGGTTTAGCCTTTTACACATAGAAAAATCAAATAATAGAATAGTTCAAGAGAACCATATATCAGGATTGGGGTAAAACTAAACAAGTAAAACAAATGTTAAATAAAATATAAAAATTATAAAAATTATAATAGAAAATAATAAACCATTATATAAAATCATGAAATATTTTTATATCCTAGGTTAAACTTCTCAATACACTAACATGCAACCAAAACCCAATATCCCACACCAATCATCAATTACAACAACATCAGGATGGCACCCTAGTGAAGTATGGAATTTTCCCCTACCCATATAACAGAAATCTATATTTTCCTACCCACTAATGTTCAAATTAAGTGGTGAATATTTGGATTTAGTAGGAAATCCTATTTTTTCTCCCTAAACATGCCCCAAAAACAAGAACAAGTCATATCACATTGTTATTATAGAGTAGAAAAATAATTGAAAAAATGTTATTGATAATATAAAAAATGAATTGAAATTAACCTAACCAAAACATACACCTTGAGATAACCCATTAAGCCATGAATTAATAAAAAAATGTATTTCATTTCCTAATATGACTATTAAATAATATTAAATACAAGTGAAAATACATCATCAAGTCCTGAGATTTCACTTCGTGGTATACTGTAGAGTTCCCTATAATTGGAATCATGTATATGTCAAACCAATAGGTCTATTAACATTTCAATATGAATTAACCATAATCAATCCTATTCCATGTTCTCACAAAAATAAAGTATCTGGTTTTGAAATTCAAAAAACCATTTTATCCAATATATTGTTGGTGTGACGAACTTACTACAATTTAGAAACCAAATATTCTATTATTTTCAAAACTGTATCTAATATGATTATTATATCCATCAACTAGGATAAATTTATATAAAAAATAAGAGACTATTAATTATATAAATATTGGAATGATGGAAAAGTCACTAAAATATAATGAATTAATCAAAATGAATTGTTTCACCATTTAGAGATATGGTATATGATATATTATCTTTTAATAAATCCTTTAATATTTTAATAAAGAAATTAACTAAAACACATATCCATGAATGAACATAATGGTGTATCTTTTCTCCAAGAATAATACAAAGATATTTCTACGTATAAAAGGAATTTAAATTCATTACATTGATTCGACAAGTCCAATTCATAATGGTTTGTTGAAACTAGTCTCTAGAGAGTTGAGGATAACCAAAATCTATATTCAGAAGCTTGGAGTTCTATGGGATTAATCGAATACTAATATTATCTTATGGGGGTATCAATTAATAGGATCACTAAAACTAAAATAACACATTATGTGAATGATGAATTCATATTGATAAATTTCTAGGTAAACCATATTCCTAAAATAGTAAGTATTTCATGATAATTATACCCACCCAATTATTTTTAAGGTAATATTTATTTAAAATTTCCAAAAATAAATAATGTTTTTAATATAAGTTCCCGCCATGAATGGCCATAAAACGAATCTTCATGAAATTTTCTAGGAAACCAATCACACTATTAATAGTATTTTATTCCATGAACAACCTCTTGTAGTCAATTTCTAGCTCAAAATTAACTTATACCACATTGAACACCTCCATAACCCTCTAGAATTTCCCAAAAAACAACATGACTATATTATAAATGAAAAATTAAAATAAATCTAATTAGGGGGGTTTTACAAGTTAACACTTGAGTAAAAAATCATTGATTAATGCTTGGATCGGGTAGAAACATTCTACCTTTAACATGTGTATCTAATTAGTTGGTTTTAACATCGAGGGATCTGGAACACTCTGATCTTTTTTTAATGTCCTTCCATTACATGTACATTATTTGTATTAAATTGATGGTATGTAATTCATTATGATCACATAAAAGAAACCATGGACACACGGGTCTATATATGATAAGTATGAGTGGATGATACATTGATCATAATGATTAATTTAATGTTAAAATTAAAAATATCAATAAATAATTAAATTAAATATAATCCCAAGGAAATACTAAAATTTCAATATCTTGATCTATAAGGCATGAAATTATTATCCATTAGAAAATATACCATTAATTATATACCATTAATTTTTAATATAGATCTCAAGATATAACAAATAAATAATATTATTAATTAATTCGTGTATCATAATAATCCATCAAAAAATTCCATGAGATTGACATCTATTTTACTGTTTAATAAAAAAAAAATTATGTTTTTTATATTCATGATGTTTTTTGAGGATTCATGGTTTGTGTTACAGGTTTTATATTATATACCTTTACATTTATATTTAAATCTATTTTTAGAGATTCACTACTACACATTGTGTATCGATACACGACAAAATTTATAAATAACACTATGTATTCTCCTTGTAAATTAAAATGTAAGAAAATGATTTGTATTCCAAAATAGTGTGTCATGAAATAAATGGGTTTTCATTCCCTAATTCATGCCTTATTGCCTATTGATCATTTATGATTACACTATACAATATAAATTCATGAAGTGTGTACTACTCGTGGTTCCCTTTAAGTACGAGACCTATATAATGACCCTAGACATTATGTATCAACAAAATAATGTATAATATAAAAATTAAAGAATATGATTCAACATGAACTTATAAAAATACATTTATTTATAATTAAATCTAGAAAAGATTTTCACATGACCTGCACAACTAGGAATAAGTCATATAGATTGGTTTTCTTTAGTTGAATAATTCTCTCTCTCTATTGAAAAGCTAAAATTCTATATCATAGAGTGTTACATTTGTAATTTTCATTAATTAAGTTATTATTATAGTCAACTAAACATCATTATATTTTATTTCACCACCCACAATTCATTTCTTTGGACTATATAAGTATTTTTTTCATTGGGATTTTTGTTTTAAAAACTTTATATATCCACCTACAAGCTATGTACAACATATAATTCGATATCTTGTCAATGGAATTCAATATTAAAAATATTTATTTACATTACATATACATTCACCACATGGGTTTCATGATTATCTTGGGGTGAAAACTGTGTGGGATACCTGATGTGAATGCTAACTTCACACAATGTACACCTATCATACTATGTGTCAAATGAAAGTAATAATATTTATGTAATTATGCTATGAAACGAACCCTTATGCATCATGTCAGGACTTATTTGTATTTTACTAATTTTATTGACCATTTTTACACTAAATATATATTTATTTTACAACTGGGTATTTGCGTCATTCATCCAGAATACTCGGCACTTGCAAAAGGGATCTTTGATTATTCGTCATATTTTTATGTTAGGTTCAATTTCATCTGAAACTGAATGATCATAATATCTCAAATTTTGGATTAAGAATGATAAAATATAAATTAAATCCAGTCAATCAAGTAATTATTTTATTAACAAACAAAAAAATTATAAATCAGTTTGTTATAGCTCTGTTACCACATAAAGGCTCGAGGGTGAAATGGATGTGCTAATACTCATTACTAATTGTGGTATTCACCAATTTAAATATAAATCCAAATAAATGGAAAAATTAAAACCCAAAATATTCAAAAGTTCATCCTTTTTATATATTAATTATTTTTTTTATAAAAAATAATTTACTCAATTTGATAATTCTTTCTTTATTGTTAAATTTAGTTTATTTTAAAAATTGTACTTTTTTTTATGAATAATTCTAAGCACAATTAATCTATATGTATCCAAACTTTAAACATTAATCTTAAAACATCACAAATGGAAGTCATAGTGTTAGATTGGAGGGTTAAATCATCACACACCATTTACCAATAGTAAAAATTGGATTTCTTTTAGGAATTAATAATTATTCCTTGTTCACTTGGTCATTTGATGGAAGATGTGGGTGGGTTTCTATAATTCAATAGATAGTTCTTGATTGAGTTATCATAGTTATTTACATATTTTTTGAGTGAATTTTTCATTCACAATGACTCATGTAGAAGTAGAAATAAAATAATAGGGGTTATATAATTATGGTAAGAAAATTTAATCATCCCATAACCAATCTAGCAGGTATATATTTAACCTTGTCATGGTTTATTCTTTTTGATTGACTTAGTACAGTTGATAATGAACTATGAGGATACCAATAAAGGGGTAAGGTATATTTTTTTTTGGAATCATTCAATTGACTAACCTTTTCGACATGCTTGTATTGATTTTTACGGTGTGAAACTAGCTTACATGATGTGTAATGGTTACTAGGAGCATATTTAAGAATAATTCCTTCCTGAGAATATTCACAACATGAATGGGTACATGATGTAAAAATTCTTTACACATTGGGAATCATTTAATGAATGGTTTATTAATTTAGAGTTATTTGTTTTTTCAGTGGTTAGGAAACATAACTATTTCACGACCTGTTAAGGGATTACACTTCATTTAATACCCTATCTATTGTATTAAAATGGGAATAATGGATAAGATACTATTTTCCCTTCCACCCCTATTTCATTTCACTCAACACAAATCCTTTGCAGGTGATCTTGGATCCCTCAAACTATTATGGGTTCTTTAGTTCGATGTTTTCTCATCATTGCACTTGTTGTGTGGATTCTTGGGTAATCATTCTATTCATTATTGGTCTTTTTTTCTTTATTTTCCATTGTTATTTCAATGTATAATCATAAAATTGAAGGATATATTCTCTGTACTACTGAATATTGTTTCTAGTTTTATTTTCTAGGTATTTTGCACCTTTTTACTCTTTGTTAGGTTCTGTTGTGATTATGGGTTTATAGGAAAATGTTAGGTTTGTCTACTCAATTTTGATAAATTGATTCACATCGAATTGTGTGAATTTTTTAAAGTGTTTCTTAAAATTTAATTTATCAAACATTATTACAATTTATTTTATAACATCCAATTCCAGTGAAATAGAATATTTTAAATGGTTTTTGCATGCAAATTGCAAAAACCACTAATTCCATTGAATTCGAGATTGTATTTGGAAATTGGATGATTAAAAATGTTTTATTAAAATTGAATATTTGATGGAATCTATTCTAGTTAATATTTTTAATTTAGTAATGGAAATGGATTGTGAAATTGAAGAAAATTGATTTGAATTGATTTCAAACATGTGATAATGGCTTAAAAAGATTGGATAGAAATGCAGTGGCATTATCTTGTTAAAGAGACATGTTTTTGGACAAAACATGATTTGTTTTTAAATAGAATTTTTTTTGTTGAAATAGTGGAATGAGATTTAGTTTAATTTTATTTAGCATAAAATAATAGTTCCCAATATTTATTGTATACGAGAACATGAAAGCCTTATGAAGATTGTGATTTATTTGAAATCACTCTATGATTATATAATGTACTAAAACATAAATACAGTATGTCGCATCCTTGATGGGATGGTGATGAGTTCACTTTGGGTAGTGTCATAGGGATGTGTGTATACCCAAATTTTCGTGATCATTTAGAGAGTATGATGTCCTATATCCTGTTACATTTATACATATTTAGAAGATGATCATGTTGCTTTCATATTTTTTATTTGAGATATCAACATTTGAAAATGTTGTCAAAATTATTTAAATGATTTAAAGATTTATATTTACTATTTTATATAATTTTTTAACATATTTTTTATAAATCTTCCATCATTTTAAATCCCATTCATAATGTAATTTTCATCATTTAAACTGTATAACATGATTTTTTTAAAGTGATTTAAAGTTACAAACATTTTTATATTAAAATTGAAAGCATTTAATTAGTTAATATTTTATTTATATCTGTTATAGAATATGTGGTAAGAACCTATAGGGATTTGTATCCCACAATGTAATTGTTCCATTTGGAGATTGTAGATTAACTCGTCCTAGGATAATTCAAAGGGGATGGACCTCTTGGAGGTTGATCTAACTCTTGATCCTTGGATGTGTTGTGTTTTGTCCTTGTGGATTTGGGATTTTTACCAGTTTTATAACTTAGGTTATTGTATTGTGGTCTTTAATGCCTTGTTGACTTCTCTTACATTACTCCCAGTGGAGTTTATTTTGTATAGATATTGACTTTCCTGTATTTATTTTTATATGTTTCATGGGAAAATTCATTCCCACTTACTTTTTGTATGATGTCAGGTGCTAGTCATTGTCCCATGGGGATTGAGAATTACCTTTGGGAAAGTGAGGATCTGTTCGTTTATCATGTTACTAGGGTACCTTAGCTACTACATGATAATGTGTTATTAAATGGTGGATGTAGAGATTCTTATCATGAAGTCAATATGCATTGTGAAATATTTTTAGGACATAAGAGGTTTTTGCGAATGAGTAGTTATCCTATTCTCACCAAAATTAACCCTAACTCTCTAGATTTGGTTAGGGTAATAGACTTTGTGGACTAGGTCTACTATTATTAAATTTTTTATTTTGAAAGAGTTAAATCCAAATCATATTTATTATATCATTATGGATCTTGTTTCACTTGATGATATTTTTGATCCTTTTCTTAAGACTTCATCATTGTCTGCTCATGTTGTGTAGCATCACGCCTCTGATAAGACATGTTAATTAGATACAGGAGAAAGTTGCCACATAACTAAAGCCAGCTAATCATCTTATAGACCTAAATCCAGGTGATATTATTGTGTGCACTATCCATGCTTTAATACATGTAGCACCTATAGTTCGCATTCATTATCTAGTTGTGGAACTTCAAGGTAATGTCCTTTAGAATCATTATCAAGATTTCAATCACTAAAAGAATCCAATTTTCAAAGGTTCCACTGATCCTCAACATGATATGGAATGGATAGTAAGGATAGTATATCTATTTTGGTTCATGGAGACATTAGAAGAAAACAAGGTAAATAGTTCCACATTCATACTGGAAGGACTGAGAAAAAGAAGGTGGGACATGATGGTGATGGAAAAGGAACATGAGGGCTTAGTGGGAAGTTCCATCATTTTTCTTACCACTGAATAGTTCAATAAAGAGTCAAAAGTGTTGGCCAAGGTAGTGGAGTTTTTAAAACATGAGTAGGATGACAAACCATGACTATGTATTCAATTCACATTACTAGTCATGTTGACTTTATGCCAGATATTGTATCTAATGAGAGGATTAATGATCTTCAGTTCAATTTTGGGCTTCAATCAGATAATTGTTCTCTTGTCTTCTTGAGGATGCTTCCCACAAATATTGATGTCATGGATAAGGAGATTATGGATGAGTTGTACCTGGATAGAAATTCATGGATCGTAGGATTTCCACCTTCTCCTAGTGGAAGTATCTGTTTTTTATCATTAAATTTGAAGTTCAATGATTCTCATAGTATTTTTTGATAGTAGGGTCATTCCAGACCTCTTTCAATTCTAGAAATAAGTCTATTGAATTGATATCTATTTGGAAAACCAGAAAATTATAAGATGTTTTTCAATAACACTCCCAAGAATTTTATCTGATATGAATGTTCAAGACACTTATAACAATTCTTCCATATCATTTCTAATATGAATAGTATAACATGATCATTATCTCCGTGTAAAACTACAGGAAAATAAGATGTTTCACAAAAAAAGGGGTAGATGCCAAAGGCATCTAAAATGAAGCTGCTTCGCACAGTGGAAGAGTATCCAGGGAAGCAGACATGGGTCCATCAACTATGATAGGTACCATTACTATAGATTTGTCATTAGTGACTTCCCTATTTGATACTGGTGTATCTCATTAATTTATTTTAACATTTATTATCAATATATAGAATCTTCATATTGATCTTTTATCTTGATAATAATATTAATACACCCTTTGGACCAAAGAGAGTGATGGTTTTCTGTTGTCACACTTGTGTATTCTATCTTTCATAAGTCAAGATAGATTTGAAGTTTTTGGTCCTTAACATGAAACCTCCAGATGTCATTTTCAGAATCCATTGACACATTTATCATAAATCATGGATTGACTGTTATCATCGGTAGTTCTACAATAATACAACCGATGGTGTGTCTCATATCGTTCAAGGAGAATGATACCAATGATTGAGTATACCAAGACCTTCTTATGCAGAATAATAGAAATTTGTAAGAATGAATACTTTTGATCTCGAGTGGGAATCTTTATGTTACGATCTCCTTCTAGTTTTTTTAATGTTTCCCAACATTTTTTCTTAAAAGTAATTATGGTTTCTAGTCAAATTGGATTTTCGGTTTATTATTGAATTATTGCAAGGTACTCAAATAGTTTTAATTCCGTCTTACCACATGCCTCCAGAATAAATAAAAGAGGTTATGTCGATGTGGGAAAATACTATTAACAATTTTTTTATATTCTTGAGTTTCTCCTCATTGGTGGACCAAGTTTTTTTTATAATAAGAATGATGGATCTCTTCACTTACGTGTTTATTTCCAAAAGATCATTCCTGTTACGTTAATAAAAAAGTATATATTTCAATAGATTGATTATTTGTATGATCACCTGAAATGGGTGATGTTTTTTTCAATGTGTATAATTGATCTGGTTACCATCAAATGAGTAATATTTAATATGAAATTTATTAAAATGCATTTTATATAAAGAATTTCTATTATTTTTACCTTGTTTTTCTTTTTGGTCTAACAAATGATCATGTTGTTTTCATGGCGTTGATGAATCAAATTTTCCATAAGTATTTGGATAACTTTTGTTAGTATTTTTGGACTACATATTCATTTAATCTATAATCAAGGATCATCAAATGCGTCTTTTAAGAATTATTGTGAATCTGCTGAGAAATCACTGACATTATTACAACCTATCAAATTGTGATTTCGGGATTCGGGATGTTAAAATCTTATTTAACATGGTGTCTAAACAGGGCATATTAGATGATCCTAAAAATTTGACGGTTGTAATGAATTGGTAGATACCACAAAATATCTTTGAGATTTTTATATTCTTGGGACTAGCATGATATTATCACTAGTTTGTGAATGAATTCATGAATTTGGATTATATAATGATTTCTCTAATAAGTAAGCTGGTGATGTTTTAATGGAATGATAACTGTCATTATTATATTGTAAATATGAATAATCTTTTGACTATTATGATGGTGTTCACTCTTTTATTGTTTGGGTAGGGCTATGTTGTCTTTTTTGATGCATCATGATCAGGCTTGGTATGCATTCTAATAAAGGATGATAAAGTAGTTTAATATGGGTCTCATCAGCTTAAGCCATATGAGAATAATTTTCCGACCCATGAACATGATCATGTAGCTACAATGCACAAACTTAAGAGATTGTGGCATTTCCATTCCAAATAATGGATTACTATGTGTTTAGACCACTAAATCATGAGTTATATCTTCTAAACAAAATATTTTATCCTCCGCTGTAGGAATTGGGTGGAGTACATGAAATCCTTAGACATTGACATCACCAATAACTCAAGGAAATAGAATGTAATTGTAGATGTGTTGAGTAAGAAACATCCAACTTATGATGTGAAAGAATATATAGAAGATTGAAATTTGATTTCTATCTTATCACAATTAGTTATTGGGGTTCTATATAAAGGGCTTGATGTTTATTTTTCAATTGTTTAGTTGACTTACAATATTCTCGAGAATATTTTTTAGGATCAATACCGTGATAATTAATTCTATATCAATATATAAACAAATTATATTTGGGAGATAGCTACGCAGTGGTTGTTTTCCAATGAGGTTGTTTTATATTTTCATAATCCCATTATTATGACGCTAATAGCAAGGAAGGATATATTGGGGGACTATTATATTTCACAATGTGTTATGTACCAAAGAACCACTAATATTTTAAATTACATGCATCATATATTCTAGTATTCAGGTATGAAATAGGGAATTATTGATATTTTTTCTCCCTATTATACATGCCAGCATGTTAATGACAAGAATCAGAAAATTTCAAGTTTATTGAAATCATTTTAAGTCCCTAACTAGAAGTGGGATAAGATCTCTATGAAAATTTTTGTTAGGTTTACTCATACACAGAGAAAGAATAATGCGCTATGGATTTTGATCAAAATTCTCACCATACTGGCTCACTTAATACCCATTAGTCATATAACTGATGTTGAGGAGTTGGGGATTCTCTACATTTGAGAGATTGTCTATTTTCACGGAGTTTCATATGTTATAGTATCTGATTGGGATCCATGGCTCATTTATAAATTTTTAAATGGAATTTAGGATTCACTAGGATACTAGGTACATTTATTCATGTCCTATCATTAGCAGTCAGATGGCCAGATAAATAGTGTTATATATATTCTTTATTATATGCTTTAATCTAGTATTCTCAACATTGGTGGGGCATGGGAAGATCATTTGGGGTTGATTGTGTTTTATTAGAACAATATTTAACATTTCATGATATAAATGGTATCTTTTGAGGCCTTGTACGGCTATCCATTTAAATCATCATTGGTTTGGTTGGAGGTTTTCTAATTGTTTCTTAGTTGGAAAATGTATGCTCAGTTTTACAAAAAAAATTAAATTAATTAATATGAGAGTATTGATTTGAAAAATCCGATATAAGTTTTATGTTTGGCTTAGACATAGTCCTTGGGAATTATCAGTTGGTGACTATGTTTTCAAGAATGTTACAACAATTTTGAGTCATCGACATCTTGCGATGAAAGGGAAACATTCTCCTCATTTTGTGGGACCTTTTGAGGTTATTGAATTAGAGGGGAAATTTTCACAATATTTAGCACCGACACAGTAGATGATGTTAATACATTACATATTCCATTTATCACAACTGATAATGTATTTATTTGATCCATCTCATGTTTTGAGTTGGATGATCTTTAGATCGAACATGATTTATCTTCGATTGAGCATTAAGTTAGTATAGTTGATTCTGAGACCAATATACTTTGTATGAAAATGATATTATTATTTCATGTGATAAGGAAGCTTTGTTATGATAATAAAGAGACATGGGAATATGAGGAACTGAGGAGAGATATGTGGACTCATCTTTTTTGGAATGTAAGCTTTTTCATACGCTTTCTGGGGATAGAATGAATTTATGGTGTGGAGATTGTAACATCCCTTTACTTTTCTAATACGTATGTATTTAACAGTTTCATGGGTTTTATTTTATCTTTGACTTGGTTGGAATGAGATTTAATTTGGAGGATCCTTATTAATGATGATTTCATTGATTTTTTGGACTCTCATATTTAACCAAATATTTCTACAGGCTGCCAGAGGGTTACACACCATGAAACTAGGTTACACGACATGTAATTGTCGTTAGGTGAATACCAAAACAAAGTTCATTTCAAGACAAGATTAACACCATGAAATGTTACATGATGTGATGAGAATTTACACATCTTGATTCATTTCATGAGTAGTTTTTTATTTTAAAGTGACATTTTATCAGTGGTTATGAAATTTAACTATTTCATGACGTATAATGGGATTACACATCATGAAATACCCTAGCTATGATATTTAACAGTATAGTGTGGATGAGATCATATTTTCCCTTCATCTCCAGTTATGTTTCTCTGGACCCAAATAATTCTCTAGGCTATCCAAGATCCCTCTAACCCTTTTGGGATCCTTCATTTAGCATTCAGTCATTATTGCGCTTACAGTGTGCATTATCAGGTATGCATTTACCTCGTTCTTTTCCATTCTCTATTTATCCTCCTTCGGTATTTTTGTGGATCATCGTGAAATTGAAAAGTATACACTATTTACTATTTGATATCATTTCTATATTGATTTTTTATTTCTTTTACACCATTTTTATTATTGAAGGGTTTCATTGCGTGTGTTGATTTTTTTAAAAAATGATGGTTGTTCCATTTTGATTGGTCATTTAGATTATCGTGGAATTTCATGATTTATTTAAATTATTTATTTAAATTAATTTTTTCAATATTTAATTAAATTGATTTGATAAATCCCAATTCCATAGAATTGGGATATTTGAAATGTGGTTTTCATGAATATTATGAAAACACCCAATTCTATTGGATGGGGGAGAATTTATGGAAATTGGCTGATTTAAATTGATTAATTTAAATTTTAAATTTTATAGAAGATAATTTAATTATATTTTTTATTTTAATTATGGAAATTGATTGTAATATTGATTGAATTGGTATAGAATTTACTTCAAACATTTGAGAATGTCTTAAAATGATTTGATAGAGTCCATGTTGTTTTATATTGTTAATGAAATACGTTTTTTTAAAATAAGTTTTTGTTTTAAATGGAAATTTTGAATTTTAATTTTGGGAATGAGTTTTAATTGTATTTCAAGAAGACTTAAAATAAATTACACATCATTGATTGTGTAAGATGACTTGTAAGCCTTAGGTATTTTTTGAGTTATTTGATCACTCTGTACTCACATACAATGTTATAAAACATAAATGTAGTTGTTCACATCAGCAATGGGATTGTGGAGAGTAAACCTTTGGCTAAAATTATCGGGATATTTGTAAAAAAAATATCTCCATGATCAGTTAGAGAGTAAGGATTTATGTTGCCTGAAACATCAAGATTATTTGGCATATAACCATGTTTCTCGCTTGTTTTAGTATTTGAGATATAAATATATTTCAATGTTATTGAACTGCTTTACATGACTTCTAAATTTATATAAACTAATTTATATAAAAAAATTTACTTAATAAATTGTTTTATAAATATTCCATCATTGTAATTCCTTTTCGTAAATTATATCTCATTATTTGATCTGTAATAATGATTTATTTAAATATTAATTAACATATATAACATGTTTATATTAAAATTGAAATAATTAAATTGGTTAATCAATATTTGATATCTGTTGTGGAATCTATTGTGAGACCCTGATGGGTTTTTAGCTCACACCAAACTTATGCCTTTAGGTGTTTGTATATTATCTTCTTCATGGTTCAAGCAAGGGGAATGGTTCTCTAGGAGGTGCAACCAGTTGTTAATCCTTGGACTATGTGGGTAATTTCCTTAGGTAATATGGCTATTTTTTCTTATTTTAGTACCTGGGTTATAGTACTTTTTGAATTAATGCCTTAGTTTCTTCTCATACATTACTCACAATGGAGTTTCTTTTGTATTCATATTGATTTGATTATCTTTCTTCCACTGTGCTTTGTGTAAAATTCATTCCTAATTACATGTTTTATGATTCCATGATCTAGTCACCAACCTATGAGGATTGAGAATTATCTTTGGGTAAATCCTAGACCAGATAAGTTATCAGGTTACCTAGGTACCTGTGCTAGTAAATTACTAAAATTACCTATTTCCCAAAGGCCCTGACCTAATTTCATAATTTTGTATTACCCCCACATTTGATAATATTGTTATATTTATATAAAATGACTTGAGATAATTCAATTATATTAAAAAAACATTTTTGATATAAATATAATATGTCTTTATTTAGATGATAATAAATGCAATAGATCATTCCAATCATGTCTATTACTCTGCCCATGAGTCCTACATAATGTTTATTAAACCTAGAAGAATAAATATTCTATAAAATATATCAATATTATTATTTTATTTTTTATATATGTCAATAAATATTATATTTATTTTTCAGGTATAAATATTTATTAATTTAGTAACTCGCGGATATTTTAAAAACTGATATAACTAGTGATTAAACATATGTTATTTACATATCCAATGTAATTATTATCCCTTATTCTATAAAATAATATATTTTCTAATATTAAATTCAAATTTAACATACCCTAGATTCAGGATACTCTTAATGTGTGATCCTTTAGGCAACATTAATTGTGTAAATAGGTGGTAATTTCAAATATCTTATATTAGTGTGTAGCAACACATGAATGAACATATATAAGAAATACTTAATATTGAAATGATAAGAACCTAAAACTATTTCTTAATATATTATATAATATAATAAAACTAATATATAGGTGTGTTCAACAAATTATAGTTCTGTTAACTTTTCAAAATTTTATATATTTCATTGAATACCTAAAGAGATATCATTTAAATAATCAATGTCCGTGGACGTAATCAGATAATTATATTTTAGTTAATGGGATTTTGATATCAACATATTTTCTATAAAGGGAAAATTCATTCATCAATTATTCTTGTATTTTCATTTACATATACCCTAACCAACATATTATATTTCTATGAGAACATATATCAATATGGTTTTCAATAATATATCACTGTATGTGTCTCATGATTACATTAAGAATAATATAATTCTCATAGACGAATATATAAATTAATATATAGAAATATATTATGACATCAAAAATATATGGAATTATCTTTGTTTGGTCTATCATTATATCCTCCCTTATTGAATATTACCATGTGAGAAAATAATGTGTTGATAAATGACTGTCTTATGAACTTCCATCACATGATTATAAATTATCATTTCTATCATTAAAAATATTTTCCATAAATCTACGGGACATATGACTGGGAATATTATCATAAAACATAATAGTTGTCATTATACATAAGAACATCTATAACCTTTTGAGGGAATAAATACTGCAATGACATTAGAATAATAATGATTAATAGTAGAATAGTTATCATGTGATAAGTTATTTAATAATATCCTACTCATTTAATATATAAGTAATTGAACCGAAAATTTCATTATTTCTAGGTAATAAACATTAATAGTTAAAAATATAATTCTTGAGTGGTATTAACGTTATGTTATTACACAGATAAAATTGAGCCTTTTTATATGTTTTTTTGGATTGGAGGTATAATAATTCATTAAAAAATTGGGAAATTTTATTTCTCTATGTTTATTATATTGATGTAGGGGTTTATGCCCAAATTACAATGGATACATAGTTTTTTTCATTTATGTGGTTACCATTGGGTTTTTTAATTTAATTTAAATTGGTATTTAATTTTATTTAATTTTATTATTTCAATCTTCTGGAAGCTATGTGTATGAGGTGATACTCATTCATTAAACATGTATTGTAGGCCTCACATAAACAATATATGTTTTCTATGATTGGTTCATGGAAAACATAATTATAAGGATGTTTTTATCAATTTATTGTGAAAATAATAGTGTAAAAATGTATTTATAAAGTGTATATTAGTGTAATTATAAATAGCTACCCCAAGAAAAGAATTGGTTATATACATAAAAAGGTTTTTGGTAATTTGATGTTTCAAAAATAATATATTCAACAAAATCACTTATATATTATTAGTGGAATTATACACAAACATCTTAGGTATTCAACTCCTAGTGTGATAAGTATAGATTTATTATGTGGGTATGATATATATTTTTTCTAAATATGACATGGGTAGGTTGGAATATTATTCCAAATGACATGTTACATGTTTTTTTCTGTGATGGTTGAGGTATAGTGTGTTATGTTTACATTTAAAATATTGTATTTTTTAATAATTGTTCTATTATATCTGTATTGTGATGGTGTTTTATTCTTGGGGAGATTATACAATGATTGTTACCATTGATGTTTTAGGAGGGTGAAAATGTGGTTCCATTAAGTAATTTATAGGATGAGTCTCCTAAATGTGAATTTGAGAATGATATACATGTATATGATCTTAGGTAGGTATGAAAACCATATTTGGAAGAGGAGTTTGGGAGGTTGTTAAATGAGATTGTCAAGGTGAGTACAAATATATTATCTTTAGTAAAGAAAGTGGAACACTTGGAGCTAAGATGTCTTTAGATTTTAAACATTTAAGATCTATTATAACAATCCCCCATTATTCCACAAAGGGGGTGGACCATATGTAGTTGAATAATGGATTCAATTTTTTATTGATTATATTTGATGTATTGATAACATATTTTATTAAGGATGGTGTTATCCCCATAAATTCATAAAGGGATAAAAAACTATAGTAGGGCATACATGTATCAGTATGCAGTTATATATGGTTGATGTGAAATGAATTTGTTGCCTTGTATTTTTATAGAAATTATTCTCCAAGACACTGATGTATGATAGTTTCGAAAAGATGTAGAATTGTTTTAGGGAGAAAAATAAATTATGGAATATTCTAAATGCATAATATATTTTTAATGATTTTTTTGATGATGGTTGGTGAAAATATCTCTATATTGAAATGATTTATGAATGTTTTATAACATAAAATATGGGTGTCTTAAAATATTGTAAGATTAAAATCATTCTCATTGAGCCGTACTGTTGGGACATGCGAGATATTTTGTAGATCATAGGGTAGCTAGAAGAGGATATGTGATGAAATCCAGTAGGGATTTTAGAGGAGACGATCACTGATTCCATTATATAGTGGGTTATCAATGATGTGATTTTAGAATAAATATATTGGGTATGTTTAGTACTAATGTGATCATTCATTGAAAGAGTGTGGGGAATACGAAAAAATGGTGAATTTTGATTAGTTTTATTGAAGGACCTCAAAATATGATGAGATTCATGTACCAAGATAGAAATTGATATCTAAGGTAAGAATGGATGTGGGACACAAATCTAGTAGAAAATATTAATGTACCAATGATAGAAAAGGAAGTATTTAAGATACCTAGTTCTGGTGATTGTTTCTATTGGTGACTATAATCATAATGTGGTGATTCGGACTAATTATGTGGTTTAGTTTAAATATTATGATTAATATGAAGAGTTGATGACATTTAGAGGTCTGTTGGGAGAATATGATTCCGGAATTTTTTTTATTAGATAATCATGAACAATTTGAATGATATATTTTTATGATTGTTATATGATTGTTACGTCATAAACATTATATATGATGTTTGTGATGACTCTAACATGTGTTGTAATTAGGATAAATTAATGAATTGTGTATGATACAGTATGATAGTGGTAATCATGTATAAATAGGGATGAGGATGCATGATTGTTTGAATTTGATTCTTATGGGAAGATAGATAGGTATAATACAACCACTGTTTTGTTGGTTTGGTTGGAACATGATCTGGTCGGTGATTCCAGTAGTGGGGATCTACCATAAAAGAATTATTTTTGTTTTGATTAGGTAGTTAGGGTAGTCAATTAATGTGAGAAAGATACGTATAAGTTAATCCTTATCTTAGTGACATGAAAATTTATAGACCAGTATTCTCAATTTTTTGTATGAAATTGTTGCTATGTGGGTGAGATAGCTCAAGGATAAGAATTTGTATGGTGTAGAGTTTTATGATTCATTGTATTTTACATAGTTATTAATGTTGGATCTTGGATCAACCAGGTGTGAGTGGACACCACAAAAGATATGAGGGATTCTGTTTGGGGTGTGGAACAATCCTTATTTTTTGGTTGGACTCAATGATTTTGAATTTTATACCAGGAAGAAATCATGCAAGGAATATTGAGTGACAACATGGAAAGGTATTCACATCATGGTCAATGAGATAAATGGAATTTTTTGCATCATAAAACCTTATTTTATTACAATGCATGTGTTTTTTAGATGTATAATGATCTGATAATGGAGGTCATTCCCTAATTTATGCCTACATGGGGGCATCATACTATAAATTATGGGGTCACACGATGACACAACAATATGTAATAATGTAAATTCATTGAAAGAGTTGAGACAATAAACAAAGAAGTGATTGCATTGACATGTATGTTTGGTGGGTGGGCTTCATGCTAAGAGCCTGAGGTCCATGTATTGATCCATCCAGTTATCTGAAAAAATGGGAATTATAATGAATTAACTTCACTTGTAATTTTATATTAATACCAAATAGAGGATATTTCATGTAGTTATAGTAGAATTACCTCAATAAATCATTACCTTAATCATTATTCCCTTTTAGAGAGTTATCCCTTATTTTTCATCGGTTCATGGTTCTATTGATGTAAGAAAGTTTCTACATATAAGTATAAAATCCATGTGATAAAAAATTTTATATGTTTAAATGTTTTTATTGTTTTTTGATACAGTAAAAAAAACAAGATAATTTTTCATTTTCTCTAATTATTTTAATTTGAAGAAAATAAACTAGAGGATCTTATTGAGTATATAATAATAATCCCTAGGTAGATTGTGGATGGATATTTTTTAAGATGTAAATTATTTTTGTGTGTTTAATAAATGGGGAGGTTAGGGTTGTTTGTATGTGATCAAAAAACAGAACCACCAAGTGTTTTATTGTTTATAAGGGAAACATGAGGGTAGTATTGTGTTGTAAATGATTGAATTAGGAATGTTATAGAATGATGTGTATGGTATGTGGTCTTATGGATGGGTGAGAATATTGAATAAAATTACTGATGTTATTCATGTGATGTGATGCCCAATATGGTTCCATGGGACCGTGTTATGTGAAACATCGATTATTTGGGGTAATGTTAATAACATAATACCGGGTGATGATGATTCCAATATGATGTATGTGGTGCTGACATTTTATGTTGCTGGCCATTGTGGTTCATCGATGGTTTGTACTAGGATTTGATGATGCTACTCACCATGGGGGACAAGGCCATTAGGTATTTGTGCATACATGATAGGGAACATGGAGTGGTTTACCCAACTCATTATGGGTGATGGTATCAAAAGAATAATTGAAATATGGGTATGTTGTTTAACATAAATATGGAGGAGGTGCACTTTAATGAACATCACAATGGTTGGTAGTTGTGATCAACAGATTGGGAATTGGGTTTCTTCTTTTATATCAGGTATGATAAGATATGTATAAAAGGGAGGGTTATATAATTTCTTCAGTTTTTCCAGTTTTTGATATTTTAGTGGTAAAAAATATGGAAGTTAATGGTATTTGAAACAACCTCATATTTTATGGCCTATTTATATTTAAATAAGTTTAATGTCTATAATAGTTTACTCCGGACGCAACACTAAGTTTAAATGAACCATAATAAAATAATAAGGTATTAATATTTAAAATGAAAGTTATCCCCAATACATTTTAATTGAATGTACGAATATGAAAAAATAAATTTAAAAATTGAGTAATTTTTATGTGTATAAAATTACATAATTATATATCAATTGATTTTGAATAAAAATAATAATCTGTTGATAATGAATTAACTATTTTTATAAAAAAATGGTTCTATGCATTCAACGAGTTTTGGAATAAAAAATTAAATGTATCAGAATAAGATAATTATTTTATTGATATAAATATATATTATATTCAATCAGGTATTTTCTAATTAATATAATTTTTGTTCTAGGCATGGAATAAGTATAAATAGAGATTTATTCTTAAAAATATATTTTTATAACAAGTAGTTTGTGAAGTATATTGGGCACATATTATAAAACTAATTTTTTCTCATAATTAAAATTGAATATGAAAATATTTATTCAATATTAATATTCAAAAAGTTATGATTTTTTAAATAGTTCACTATTATTTTAGGTAATTTTGAATAGTAACCAAGGTAAAATTTAGCAGCTCGAAAAAGGATAAATCCAGAAAAAAATCGTTAAAACTAAGTGTAAGAGACACCATTTTTTCATATTAATTCATTTTTTTATGAAGATAATTATACCCTTATAATGTTATTATCATAATTTAATTTTTTAAGGGACTTTTTTCCTTGGAAAAAATCTATATAATATTTAATGAAAAGAAAAATAAAAAATTTCACACTCATACAATTTAATATCTCTTACATGTTCAAATTTGGATAAATGAATGTTTTGAATGATCTATAGTGGTAGTACTATAAAATTATTTCCCTGAATTTAATTAATATATATATATTTTAAATTTAATTGTTTTACTTAATTTCTTAACAAAAATCGTTAGAGTATTTTTCAATTTAGATTAATATAAAATTATTGATATTAGAAATATTATATGTATCATAATGTGATAATTTAATATTTTTCATGAATTTAATTAATTATTATATCATATATATAATGTTTTAGAGGGTTATATTTCAAATAAATATTTTTCTTTATTTCTTTATAAGGATATTAAATGAATAGTGTAAACAAATTAGAAAGCATGGGGTTGCATCCTCAATTTGTTATTAATGCAAAGACCAATTATATGTCTGGGTAGTGGGAGACACATTGCATAGCCTAAATTCCTTGGTCAATGTGGTCTGAATAAATGGCTTGAAAGCCCATTTTTTGGCCCAAAGTGCCATTTAGTGAATTGTACTGCTACAGTACCTGGGTAGCAATAGTTCCACCACCGCTACAGTTCTTCCAAAAGTACCGCTGCCACTACATTACCACAACTACTGCAGTACATCCACTATTACAGCACGTGCTATAGTGGTGCTGTAGTAACTCATGAATTCCTCCCCTCATCGGATTTAATAATGATATTTTATGAAAATAATATTTCTCTAAATTAAAAAACATTAAAATTTAAATTGGAAAAGTGACATAACATATGGTATAAAAGATGATATCTTTTCAATTTTGTTCCAATTTTTTACTTCAATATAAAATTATAATCCTTTATGATAGAACATTTGTTTATATTGATAAAGTTAAAACTGGTATACCCAGGGGTAAAACAATTAATAAAGCTTAATATGATACCAATACATTTATAAATATAATTTTAAGATGAAAATTCAAGAAGATTTATTATTTTTTTAAAAATAAAAATATTTGATTAATTTTTCTTTCAAAATGAATTTGTTATATTTTCATCTTTTTTATACTTCTATTTGTTCCCTTTCCCTCCCATATTAGAGAACACCTATTCTGTATCATCTTTACACCACATTGAGAAAACTATATCATCACATTCATACCCATTTCTAATATAACCATCCATATAACAATTCTATATGCTTTCATCTTCATAAAATATCTACCATAGGGTCTATAAGAGTATATCTAAATGATTTCATTTAAAAAAACATAATTTTCTTAACTATATCACTTAATTTTCATTACATTCTATTTTAAAACCTCTAAAACATTGTTAGTTATCATATTATTATAATTTAATTATTCTAAATACAATAAAATTTTATTATGGTTATAATTCAACCATTATCATCCCTCTTATATATCATATAAAAAATTATAATGTTTCTCGAGCATACGTGTGTACTACCACATCCACGAAGTGATGTAAATAGTTTTTTGTTTATTTTTTACATGGGTAGTAATATGGGTGTATTTAATAAAAATATTTGATATATATAATATAATATTGATTCTAGTAATGTGAACTATTATTTAAATTTTTTTGACTATAAATATGTGAAAACAATGTTCAAGATTATGTAAAACCCACCATCTAGATGAACATTGTAATTCATTTTTTATATTAATACTTTAAAATGAATAGTCCTTATACTAATATAATTAATATATATAATATTTTTATCTTCATTGAAATTATTTATATTTTTTATCCATGGCTAAGTCACAAGGAATTAAACAACCAAACCAAAACATACATGATAAATAAAGTAGTGATTACATAGAACATATATTTTACAAAAGAATTGTTAATAAAAGAATAATTAATTTTTTAAGTAAATAATAAATTTTTAGATAAATATTTTTATGGTTATTAATTATATTTTTAATTAATATAAATTAATTATATAGGATTTTTTTATCAAGTATTATTGATATCAGACTCAAGGGAAGGGTTTATTTTACAATCTCATCATTATTGAGGATAGTTTATGTTTAATTATATATTAGGGTATTTATGTTATATGTATATCTTAAAATAAATATATTTTCTTATCATATGTTTATTTTTTTTAATTAAAAATAATAATTCATTAATTTTACATCATTTAAGAAATCATGATTTTGAAAAAATGTTTTTATGGTAAAACGACATGGTTTCTCTGCTCCATTTGGGGTCTTTATCTTCCTTGCCTTATTTTCTATAATAGGTTAAATATAATATTTATAAAATTTTCCATTTATTTAAAATATGATTTTATAAAAATTTATGGAAAAAAAATTTAAGGAATCATTTTTTCAATTTCCAAATGTGTAGATTTTTGACCTTTTTACAAATGTATGAAAGGAATGTTTTTTATAGTATATGGATTGAAAATAAACCTCTATAATTAAAAAAACCAATTTTTATGAATATTCATTCTTTGTTTTATGGGGTTACATTAAATGAATGTATTTTCTTTAAATGTTTGTAATATATTTTAGTATAATGATGTTATTTTAAAGTGAATAAGGTATTTTCCTAAGAAAACATTCATGTGATATTTTGATTATATTTTCACTTATGTCAGCATAAAATTTTGAATATTTTTATTTAATTAGTTTACATTTTAATGGTTCTATATATAATGTATTTCTATATGGTTTATGATCCATTTGAATTATCACTGTATTAATATTATTTTTGATAATTTTCCCAATACGAATAATGATTTATTTTAAAGACATATTCTTTAAGTTGTTTTTCACACGTTGAATGTATTGGACTAATTAATCAATGTGTATAGACCAACATTACATATCCATTAGAAGAATCAAAATGTATATTTTGGATAAATTATTTTTTATATAGATGATGCCCTTAACATTTATGTATGATGTCCTAGAATGAGCCCATAATGTTAAGTTTCAAATTCCTAACATTACGAATTCCACCATTATGAAATTATTTATTGATATCCATGTGATTATTATCATAGTTATGAAATTCATGAATATATTTATTTCAAATTTTAATACTTCTATGGAATTATTTGGTCATCATTTATTCATTTCAAATTATTCCTATCTTATTTGATTCAAATATACAATTACACTTAATGAGAATCTTATCGAAACCACTTATATTCTAACATTATCTAGGATTCTCATAAGTATATAATGATTGATAAGTAGGGATGTCGAATAGAGAATAAGGGTGTTCTGAAAAATATAAATTTTTGTAGTCATTGTTTCCATATGTAATTTGGGATTCGATCATGTATCTTTATTATAATGACTGATAAAATATTTATTAAAATGGGATATGATCTATTGTATCTATTACTAATGTAATTATGTAAACACTAAATAAAGAAACTAGTGTTTCACTCTTAACAGTTTTTATTAGAGATAATATAATTTAAAACAATCCGAAATAGATTTATGAAAACATATAATATGGAATATTACCATATGAATGAATGTTAGTATATGTTTCAGTATATGATATCATATTAAAGTATTTAATAGGATGATATTATAATATTTTTTATATAAACTCGTCACTATCTTGATAATATACGTTGATGTTATTTTAGAATAGATGCGTCATAAAGTAATAAACCATAAAAAAATGTATTCAATTATATCTTAGCCATCACTTTAGTGCATAGTGGGTGATTCCTTTTTATATACATGGTTTGAAATTCATCAAGGATGTAGATGGTTTAAATCTCATTTTACATATAAACCATTATGGGAGATTAGAAATTATTTTCTTTGATATTCCCAAATTAAGATTTTTCATAAGAGACTAAATATGATTAAATTTTTTTAATTCATATTAACTATTTAAAATTTTCGAATATAATAAATTAAAATTCGTAATGTTAAGATCCATTATATTTTATTTAAATGTTTATAAATGGAGCCTATTTTATGGAATGATATCCATATATAATCATGTAATCTATATAATTATTTCTCTCATAGGTAGGTTAATGATGATTGATTTGAGATGTAGATAGTGATAAAAAAATTATAACTATATAACGGTGGATATCTTGGGATATGATCAATAACCTTTCTTATATGTGGTATCATACATAACCATTTTGTGGAAAAATAGTCTTAGTTCACATCAATAAATAGTAAAATTTATCATTCAATGAGACTAAAAATCCGTTTATATATGAGCAAATGATATCTTCCTTAGAGAAGTTAATTTTTCATGGGATGTAACGAAAGGGATAAAGAAAAAATGATAATTTATCTTCTATCAGGTGATGTGAATAAATTTTGTTCCTTGATTCAAAACAATAATAATGAGGATAATATAGTGAGTTTGGAATGGAATAATATTATGTAAATTTTAATCAAAATTTATTTTTTTCAAAAACAATGAGTATAAATGGATAGAAAAGTCTTGAGCTGGTGGAAAAACGAGGTGGAAAATATTGCTAATTTTGATTCTATGTTTACAAGGTTATCATTTCATTCTACGGGATATGTGCATAATCCAATGATAATGATTTACAATTTCCTTCATGGGATTGTACCAATATTTGAAAGGGAACAAGTTTCTCAAATATTCATATCATATGGGTGTACACTATCATATTCTTTCTAGATAGTGAATGAATTTTCTAATTCATAGAGCTTAAAAAAAGGGAGGGAAGTGGCGGGTGACATGTACAAAATTGATAAGTAGAAATATCTACCACAGAGCTCTTGTGGAAATAAAATCCTTGGTACATGGTATGATCAGGATTTCACATTGTGGAAATTTTCTTCCCCATGTCTGGTCTTGATGTGACACGTACTATGTTTATTTAAATTATCATTACAGTATGATCGTGGTTAAACTCATGAACATTCCTACCATTCTTCTTTAATATCATATGATCCATATCATTCATATTAATCCTCTCATGTATGGATTGTTGAAAATTCATCTATGAAACCGATGATCATTACCATTTTGCATTATATCAATAACAATCATCTAAAAATCAATAATAATCATCTAAAAATAAATAAATATAGGATCCACTTAAATCCTTATCATGGAATAAATAGCATGTTAGTTATGATTCAGAGTATTAAGCATTTTTTTTCCTTATAAGGGTCTTAATTTATTTTTCAATCATATTATTTTATCAACAGCAAAAAACATATTTTTTCATATTAAACTTTTAATTTGTAAATATATATATATAAGGAATGTATTACTAAAATATATTTCACACCATTTAATATACAGATAATTACATAATATATTTAATGAATATATTTCAATGAGTAGATCAAAATAATGAGTCGAGTAAAATTTCTCATGAATTTTTAATTTGTGAGAGACATATTCTATCACTATGTCATTTTCCATGAGGACCCATCCCATGATGTTATTTGACGCATTGATATAGATCACAATCCTTTATATTATATAGAGTAGTACAGGAATAGGAACACATGCCAACATTCTCTCCAGTTCAATAAATTTTTCATAACTTACATCTATATAAAAGAACATAACCCCCATCGGAGTAAACACTGTGAAAAGATTTAATTTTATGATAAATATATCACAATGATTCAGTAATATACATCCATCCTAAGAAAATAATGGATCCTAGTTACCATGGTTGGAATAGGTCAGTACTGAAAAAATTATTTCACTGAAGGATCAATTGATATATGATAACTTGAGGCTAAATAATCCATGTATTAAAATTTATAAATCCAAAATTCTATCCTAGTAAATTTAAGACACAAATAATTATTTTTAAGGGTCTCAATCACAATTTCTAAATGTTCAATTTTCTATTGGTCAATTAATGAATATATAATAATATATTTTATAAATTCTATAAAAATATGAACAAGGTAATATATAAGGACATTATTCAATATATCCATAATGATAATCGAGGAATTAATATGTATGAATTGGATTACTATAAATTCCTAATGATCACACCTCATTCTGAATGATATCGTGGGTGTATCCCCATATTTATTCATATATAATTATATCTAGATGGGATATAAATCATCTAAAAATATATATATACTCACAATTTATCCAAAAGAACCTTATTCAATGAAAAAATTAATTTTTTTAGAAATTTGTTAATGTTTATAATAAAAAATACAAAGACACATTGAACCATCATTCTAGATAAAAAAGGTGAACCCCATAGTGAATAAATAGTGAAAATAATTATCTTAAATGGATAATTTAAAGTTTTTCATTAATTCGCACAACTCAATCATGTCAATTTTATAAATATTATTCCATCATGTGATATTTTTTGGATGGAAACAAACTAGTAAATTAAAATACTAATATGATTGATGAAATTAAAATTGATTTTTAGGTTCATAAGTACACTGATATAAAAATAATGATTATTTTAGAATATTGATGGTAACATCTCTTCAATGAAAATTGAAATCAGATATATGCATAAGGAGTTAGTCTATACTGAATATTTCATATAATTATAATATTGCAATAATAAAAAGATTCCATGGAAGAGTATTCCTATAAACATCCATAAGAGTGGATATTTATTCCTTATACTATGTAATCCTACCATTAATATTTTCACGACAGACTGAATATGTAATATTTTCTGTGCTGATGATATTCACAAAAATAAATCTATAAATAAAAAGAGTGGGTAGAAATATAATTAGATAAAAAAAATTTCAATAAATGAGTGGATGATATGTGTACCTTTAACCAAGTGGATAATAATTCTTATATAGGCTAAAATATTCCAATAATCTTTGACTTTTACAGTTGGGTTGATTTCAGTGGATTTACGTTAATGATTGTGTAATTTGTTTAGATTGTTCCCAATCTCATTATATTTAATGTCTTATACTTTGAAAGTTTCTCGCTTCCAAATAAAGTATTGATAATTATATCCTTTTTTCATCACATTTTAATATAATAACAACTTATTTTAATAATTTACTAGGTTGGTTCCATCCAGAAATATCACATGTAGGAATAATACCCTTTCTCTTCTTCCTCTTATTCATTTTTTCTATGTCAAAATATCATTTTCTTAATTTCCCCCAAATCTGTTTATCTTGGAGAATTATTTCCCTCTATTGACAGTATAACATAAAATATTGTCATGTGTTGATATTTTTTAGTAAAATAATTTCCACAAAAAAACTATCCTAAGACCATAAATGAATAATTAGTATTTATCTATAGATTATATAGTAGTCTGTATCATGCCCCAATAACATTGTAATGTTGTCATCAGATAAAAATTTATTCATATTCCTTTTTTCATAGACTCAATAATTATCTCTCCATATCTAGAAATTGTTTTTAAAGAAATTATTTTTTCATGAATCATACCTTAGAATACATCCACTCTATACTCATGGTTTCTTCCGATGATTATTGTTTTGAATCAATGACCACCATTGATCCTCATACCCCATGAGATGATAATATACTGTGATTACTTTCTCCCTTTCATTAAATTATAATTATATAAATATATTTATCAATGAAAATATACATTAGTCCCCTATAAATGGATATGTGATTTTATTTAATGATTGGTGATTTTATCAAATGACATTTCTTAAAATTCCTAGACCACATTACAGATCAACATGATTCTTTATATGGGAAAGGTTATCAGCCATATCCTGAGACAACATCCCCAATATAGTTATAATTTTTTTATTCCCATCCTCTACTCCATATCAATCTTCATTAACTTTCCTAATAGTGAAACCCCTACATAGATTACATGAATTGACATAGTTTAAATAATTCCCACTATCTTCTATTTCTAAATAACAGAATTTACTCGATTATATCACTACATTATGAATCATAATATATAATTTTGAAACTTCTGAAATAGTTATCATAAATTTTGAATTTACACCTAACTAATCATAATGTTAAAATAATTCATTCTCTAGGAATATTTATAAATAATTAAAATATTTACAAATATTTTATCATTGGTTATAATGAAAATTTGAATTAATCTACAAATATCTCAATTTTTTGTCAAAATGGTTATGCAATAAGGGTACACTGACCATGAAAAAGAATGATGAATGAGATATAATCGATGAACATATTTTAGGTTTATTTCCCATAGATGTATCTATTTTAAATACATTTCCAAATTTATTATATATCCATGAATATAATACTATTAAAACCACATAATCTATTCTACACCTAACCATTAGGATGTTATCCTGTAAACGATGTTATCCTCAAAGTAATTTAATGTGTTATGTTACCTAATCTATGTTTTCTTGTATTTATTTCCTACAGTTACTATTATCTGTTATTGGATACCAATTGTATAGTCAATTAAAAATTTAGTATATATCTTATAGTTACATTATTATATTTGTACTAGATGTTAGATATGACATCATGAAGTGTAGAATGGTTCTATTGTTAGGGAAATCTATATACAAACTGAAATCCAAAATTAAATTAGAAAATGTAAAATAAAAAATAATATTTTCATTGAATCCCAAATTATTATCTATATTATATCATTATATATCAATAATTATACAACTCCTAACATCACGAACAATGGAAACATAAGAAATGTGTGAGATTAAATTCTTAGTGTTGTTATGAATACTATGAAATCAAGCATTGAATAAATAATGCATCAATAATAATATAGGAGTTAATGATTATCAAATAAGAACACATATATTTTAAAAAGAGGATGAAAATATTCCATGGATTTCATGGATATTCATATAACCTCATGAAAATACATTACAAATTTTATAATCATGTAATACATAATATTATATATCATAGACATACCATTTAAGCCTTATTCCATGATATCTACATAAATGGATAAGGCCGTGAAAAAATACCCTATATTTTTTATCTCAAAAAACCTTCCAATTATTCAAGGGTATATGTTTCCTAGCCCCAACCATCACTTAATAAATATAAATCACTCATCATATGAATAAATGATAAAAATGACTCAATATTCCAAAAAAATCAATATATTTTCATACTCAAAGCACTAAAATATATAATTTCAACACCTTCCAAGTATTATTTATCATAAAAATTCATGGAAAATATGGTGGATAATATCATTATATTATATCTATTGTAATGAAAATTATTCAACAACTGATTTTAAAAGAAGTAAAATGAAATTAATTGATTGTTGGAAAATTTCTTGAGGAAAATACTCTTTCAATTTAAAATAATATATTTAAAAAAATAAAAAATATTATGGATATAATTTGAATTGAATGGAAAATTTTAAAATATTAAATTTTGATTCATAATGTTTTTGGACATGCTATAGAGGGATTAAATTCGTTCATTTTATTTTAAAACAACACACTGTTATGATTTTTAGTAAAAAGTCAAAATCATGTCATTTAGAGAAATATCATAATATTATTTGTAAATAATTTTTTAAATAATTAAAAATGGTTAATTTATTTAAAATAACATCGTTTATATTACGAATAACATTCATTAAGATATTTAATAGAAATGTGAATAATAAAGTAAATGAATCCTGATCGAGAACAAAATTAATGTCGGACTTCCTTAAAAAAATATTTTTATATCTCTGAAACATAAAGACCGGAAAATAAATTGAAATAATAATTAAAATAAATAATTAAATTATTTTAAAATATATTGTATTTATGATATAATCATTAAATAGTTACCTGAATGGAGACTTAATCATATGAAATCCTAAATAATGATACAATTTGTAAGTAAACCCTTACATCGATTCCTAAATGCATTCTTTAGTGTTCAAGAATCCTTTATAATTTATATTAATTTTTATAAATATATAAATGAACCATAAAAATATATACAATGACTTATATTATTTACTTATAACCTTTTATCACCCTTTTAGTATCATATTTTATTAAAATCACTAATCTGAGTGATCACTGCTCAATTTTTCATATTTGGTTTGGTTTTCTAGATTTGGAACTTATTCATTAGATATGGCTCCATGATAAATAAAATTTTATTAATTATATAATTATGTCATATACTACATATTTAAAAATTTATTATCATCCATAAATGATAGAGACTGAAAGCATAGTTACACTATTAATGAAGATGGTGGGTCATATGTAGGCATTAATGTTGTTTTCACTTTTAAAATATTGAAATGAAAGAAATATACATAATAATTAGAAATTATATAATCATTATTATATTATATTTATCAATTAAATCCATACATAATCTTATACTCATTAATAGAAAAAAACAAATCACATCATTTCATGGAGGTTGTAGTCTATAGGTACTCATTAGCAATATTTTAATTTACCAATGGATTACAAGAAATGAAAGTAGGTATGATATTATATTTATTGAATCTTTTTGAATTCAGAAAAATAAATTTTTAAAGAATAAATCCATAATTATACTGATCCATTAAATATAGTAATAGAAAATTAATTGTACCACTACATGTATTTGGAAGTCCAAAGGGAAGAATAACCAATACATTCACATCAAATTATATGGAATTGAGGGTGGATAATGATTGTATAAAAATAAAAAAATATTATATTCATGACACAAAATAATCTATTTTATGATAAATATAATAGATTTATAGGAATCATAGTATGAAATAAATTAAAATACGCTAGCTAATACATTTAACTATTCTTCGAAAGGCCTCCTTTAGATAATTTCCTAGAGACCCTTGTAAGGATGTCTTAAGGATAAAAATACCTGTACTGTTTTTTATGGATGTCTATATGATAAATATATGTGGTTTTGTTAAACTGGATATATTAATGTTGTGTAAATAATAGGTAAAATGGGTTTTATTTTATACGGGAGGCAATAGAATCACATGGAATTACTAAAAAGACTAAAATAAATTTATCTCATTCTCTTGCAATGTGATTTTAAATAAATATAGATTATATGATAATGAGGATAAATAAATCATCATCCAATGAGATATAGATACTTTTTGAATAATTGGTCGACCATATATTTGTGTTAAACCAATTGGTTTAAATAGTTTATCACAACTAAGATAAATCCTTTTTAAAATTAACTTGTTATAACTTTACTTATAAGAAAATAATTAGAAGGTAAATCTAAAATGGCTGACATTTTAGAGAATTGATCATATTTCCCACCCACTTAAATGATTTTTTTATTTTAAAATAATTTAATTAAATATTATTTAAATAAAAATTTAATTAATATTGTAATCGATGAAAAATGGTAGAAAGATAAAATAATTTGTAATCACGAATGATAAATAGCACACTCCATTTATCCCAAAATGTAAACGTAAGTGTTAGGGGAATTTTAAAACCAAAACCTAATGTTTTAACCTGATTTTACATGTTTACCCTTTCCATCATGGCAAAACATTTCCCAATGTTACTAATCATATTTAGGAAAAATAAAAGGGCCATATTTACCAAATTTAAATAACCTAATTAAAAAATTTGATTCATTTTTCATGATTCAGTTCAAATATGTAAAAAATTTCATTTTTAAATAAAATTTCTAAATGTGATAACAACATATTTCTTGTTGTTGAAAAATATATTTTTATGCATAAAACAAGATTTTATCATATTCTATGCCTATAAAAAACATGAAATAAATGATAAAATAATTTTTTGGGGAAAATTAAATATAAATTTATATAAAACCATTCACCGATAGTAATTATTTTAGTTTTTTATATAAAAAAATTACGTGTATAAAAAAGTATTTAAAAAAACAACTCTTCTGCCTATAAATTAATATTTATATTCTTTTTTAATTAATTGATACACTATGAATTTATTTTATAAATGTGTAAAAAATATTTTTTTATAATTTTCCCTCCAATGAAACATAATTGATATTACTACCATGTTAAATAATAATATTTCAGTAGTATAGCATGTTTCTTTTAAACTCGTTGAAGAGTGTAATGAAAGTTATCAATGGTATAATATTAATTTATATAGAACTACAACACAAAATATTGGGGTTTTAGAAGTCTGATGTGTGGTTATTACACATGTTATTTGTGTCATTGGACTTTCATATATATGAAATTCACTATTTTCAATAGATGTGAGATTATTATCAATGTATACTTTGAATCACAAAATTAGATGTATTGATTTAAAAAAAGAGGACATATTCTTACAGTGAGGAATGATACATTAGATGTTTCATAAGAGATATGAAATTAATAAATAATTTTGATATAGAATTTCCACTTCTATATCAATGAAATTAGAAAAGTCGAGCCCCTTGGAAATAAAAAATGAGCAATTATCCTGGTTTTCATCGATGATTTTTTTGAAAATGGGTCTAAAATTTATTTTGAGCCTAATTTTATACAAATTCAGAAAATTTATCTTTGTTTTTAGCAACAATTTAAAAGTAATTTTGCATTGATAAATTCCATAAAATGTGTCATATTTAATAGTGTTTTAAAATGAGGTTAATTATTAATTATCATGTTTCTTCTATCACGGGATGGAATAATTTATCTATGTTTTAAATGTTAATATATTTATAAGAAATTAAAATTATTAATGTTTCTTTAATTATAATAGTTCTCAATAACATTAAAAATTATATTTATTAATATTACATTAATAAACAGACACACATATACATATTTTCAAGGATATATACATATAATCAAAAACACCTAGTTGAAAAAAAATTTCTAAATAAATATATATATAAATGATCAATAATAATAAATGATTAATGATTTCAATTTATGCATAATAATATAAAAAATTACTATATATATATATATAATATTTTTTAAAAATATATACAAAAATAAAATATATTAATATATATATATATATATGTATGTGTGTGTGTGTGTGTGTCTATGAATATATATATATATACACTACATTATATATATACATGTAAATATATAAATATATTAAATTATATGTGTGTGTGTGAGTTAATTTGTGTATATATGTATAGGTAAAAATTAATATTTTAACATATAGATAAATATATAAACTTATGTGTATATTTTAACACACACATAGACACAAATATTTATTAATAGAATATATATTTATGATTATTGTAATCAATTATAATAAAAAATACATTGAATTTATTTAAAATTAATAAACACTTATGCACATACATGTAAACACACAAACATAAAATTTAAAACATAATTATAAGTAAATATTAATAACTAAATAAATGATCATTATATATATATATATACATATTTATATAAATATATAAGTAAATTAATAGTAATATATGTGTTTCTGTGTGTTAATTTATATATTAATGTATATTTGTGGTTGTGGGTTGGTGTGTTTTACCCCAAACTGATGGCCATATGCTTGATTGTGTGAGGCTAACTATCATTTTCCAAAATTCACAGGGATTTAAATATTCTATTTCAAATAGAAACTATTAAATATTCCTCATCCATAATAGTTTTCTGTAAATATCATTTTGTGATTGAATTCAAATGGGAGGTAGTAACTTTCATTTTTGGGAAGCAGTTTCATAACAACCAATGATTTTATTATATTATCCCCTTTAATACAAATAATTTCGTCAATATCCTTTGATATATTCAATCTTGAGCCTAAATTATTGATAAATATAACATTATTATACCCTATCCATTAAATAGGAAAAGGGAGTAGGAATAACCTGATGTTGTAAAATATATATTAATGTTTTTGATACGATAAATATATTGATAAATAAGTACTGATTTTATTGTAATTTTAAATCACTATTTTTCTTTATGGTAAGGAAAATTTATATTTTTAGGTTAATTTTATTTTTTAACTTAATTTATATTGCTTATGGGAACACATAGTCATCAAAAGAAATTTGGATGTGATTTGGGGGCCAGAAATTCGAATTTTGGGGAAATAGATTGTGGCGCATGGTTGGGGAACAATTTGATTAATTGTACGGGTCAGCCACAAATCCCTATAAATAGAGGAGAATTTTTTCTCAAAATATAAACTATGGGACTCATTTCCATGTTAAATCTATATAAAATAAAAATTATGTCACGTTGTTTGTTAACCTGTTCACTTGAACTGTGCAAAGAGGGGGTTCTATTCGACAATAAGTACTCTCTACATACAAACAATTTTTCTATGCATGATCTTTGGTCTTTTGACATGTGACCACCCCTGAAAATTTTAATGTGTAATTTATTCAAGTATTTTAAAACACTTCATCCAATCAATACAGTCCCATAAAAAGTGTAAAATTATCATTTTTTATCATGGGAATTTAACCTTTCCACCATTATTTCATCCCTCATTCAAAATATAATTCCCCAAAAATAAAATAATACTTAATATTGAGTAGATACAAGAATTTTAATTTTTGTCACATTTAGTAGATTTCAAGATTATAGTTTTATAAAATTAGGCTATAATTAAAATTGAACCACTCAAACGTTACAAAGTAGACAATTTTAATCATTATAGATTTTTCAAACAGAATAGAAAAATTAAAAATGAAACATGGTTTCTTTTCTTGTTAAATAATCACCTATAATCTCACCCATGTCTTTATTATCCATTAATTACTATGAAAAAATCATTGGATGAGAAAAAAAATTACACTGATGGATTCACATAGAATGAATATTGATAGTCATGTGAAAACATGAAAACCCCTTAATACATTATTATAATGTTTTACATTTCACCCTTAAGAAGTAGTAAATAATTTACGTTGAAAATAATCTCATTTTATTATTATTTAGTAAAAATATTTCAATAAAACCCATAAAAATAATATATATCATCGAATGGTTACCTGGAACATAATTATACTTAAATGGAATAACCATGCTGTCGAATTCCCCACATTTCACTCTTACAAGATGAAATAGTCATTTGGTGGACATTCATACCCAATGAATTGGAGGTTACATTATGACCACACATCCTTGGATTACCACTAAACCACATATCCTTGGTTTATCACATATCCACCAAAAAATGTAAATGTAACATTATATAATCCTAATACAAAAAAGATTTCAATTTTTTACATTTCCCTCAAACGATTTCAATTTAAAAAAAAGAAATAATTTTATGAAATTTAAGTAATCATTGCAATTCTAAAACAATTTTCAATACCAAAATACACAGGGGGCGTCTGTGCGGCGGATCACTTCCATTGTGCAACACTAGGGTTTCTTCTTTGGAGACCTAGAGGGGGGAGGCAATGCGGACTTTAGCGTTGAGTTGGAGGATCTTCCGCATCGCCTCCCCCTGTATTGTGTACCTCGTTCCTGGTTTTTTCTGTATCATTTATAGGTTTTAGGATTATTGAATGCATTTCATGTTGGAATCTTGTTTGGTGTTTTGTGGAGTCGGCGTCTTCGTAGCACCCCTATCTGTTCTCACTGTTGCCATCCAATTGTCATGGTTTTATCGATTTGGAATCTGTTGAGGGTTCTTCTGCGGCTTCGATCTGTTCGTCTCCAAGCCCAGAGTGGCGTTGCTGGCTTAGATATGCTCAGACACCTTCAACAGTGACACTCCCTTGATGTGCTTTCCTGTCTTCTTGTCCTGGGTGACGATGATTCTTCTTCACAATCCTTGGATCATATTCCTCTTCAAAATGCTGATGCTGGTCAGAGGGTGTTTCATGGAAGTGATGGGGTCTTTTCCAGCACTGTTTTGTCTAATTTGGTAGATATATTGAATGATTTCTAGTTTTCTTGTGTTTGTGAATGTTTTATGGATGTTTTGAAATCATTATTTCAGATTTCTGGACTTCTTTTGGATCAATTATGATGTGACATATTGTGGTTGAGTCAAACAAGTTATCACTGCTTACTTCGATTGAAATATTGACAGAGAAAATGGGGCCAAAGTGGATGATTTTATGACTGATAAGGGTGAATTTCTTTAAGAGGAAAATGAAAAAGAAGAATTTTTCTTTTTTATCAAACTGTGATGCTGTAATGTTTGAATTTGGAACGTTTTGTATGGGGTGGTTGCTTTTAATTATGGTTTGTGGAACACCCAGAAATTCTACATGGAACTACTCCAGATGAGGAGCTAGAGCAGTAAGCGTCACCACGTTTGGCCATCAGAATTTGGAAGTCCGAGAGGGTATGGCTTTTTCCATCAGTACCATTCCCGTGTAATCCTGCATGGGACAACTATCCGTGTGTTCTTGCAAAGGTGATGGATTATCATAATGTTGTTTCTGATAGGGAGGGGTTGTTCCTGTAGTTTCTATTTGGGATGTCTGTCCTTTTATGTTTTAATTGGCTGAAGTTGTTCTTGTTCACACTTACCCCTTAAATGTTTCATTTGAAAATACAAAAAATGGATTTTCAGTCAATAACAAAATACACAGAAAAAGGGAATATGTTATTTCTTTTTTCCTTTAATAAAATTAGAGCTTTTAGATGATGAAAAATATTAAATAATGGTCGCAATCATGTAGATGTTTGTGTCCCCGTAAAAGTTAAAAACAGTAATTTTTCATTTGTAAAGAAATTTGGACACTAAATATATAAATATTAATTTTGAAAAAAATTAAATGAAATTAAATTTAAAATGGGTTTTTATACACCTCAAATAAGAAGGTGGGGAATAATATTAAAATATTCCACAGGGAAAGGGCATTGAGACAGATTCTCTTACATCATGTCCAGTTCAACTCTTAGGACTTATATTTTCATAAATAATGAACATATATCAATTATTTACATTTTAAGAACTATATTCATGTATATTATTCCTCATATTTTTCTTATTATCATTTAATAATAATAATTTATTTATTTATGATCATGTTGGAAGTTTGTCAATATTCTATACGTGAGTCCAAAATGACTTTGTTATGATGCCTATAGTCAAAAGTGGTAATTATTCAATCATTTATAGAATAATTTTCATTAAATAATAATCATTTTTACACAATACTTAAATTTTTTAATCAAACCATAAATTTTGGATATAAAAAATGATCTATGTTACAATCATAGAGACGATTTTCCATATATACGCATTAGTAATGTTTCCATTTTTCAATGATCATTGTAAGGAGTAGGTATGTATAAATTTTATATCCATAATTATCATAATTTCATTAATTTCATTTAAAAATATTTTTATATATTTTTTCAATTAATGTGTTTATTAAAAATGAGACACATCGTTTCTTGGAGGTAATGGTTCACACAAATGCACGAACGACATTATCATTTTTAAGTGCATGAAAAATAAGAACATACTTGATATATTATTCTAATATAATGGAAAATAAGTCATGAATATAAAATATTAACCATAATTCAATCATTATATCAACTCTTGATATATGTTTATGGAAAATTAATAATAAAGATTTGTGGAGGTGATAGTTCACATGTACACTCTAATGGTTAATTGTTTTCCCAATTGATGGAAGTGGAGATGGATTTAGATGATGATATTAATATAATAACATATCAATAAATTTAGGATACTATATTTATTATTTCATCATGTTTTTAAATGATTTTGAGGAAGTGGATGGAGAAATAAATTACAAATACCCAAATAAAAATGATTACTCTATTTCGGCGACCTCCTTTGATTGACACCATAATTCCTGTAAAAAAATTGTAATACCTAAAATAAGGAATATATAATGTGTTGAGGGGTTCTATAATGGGATTTAGTTAAGAATGATTTAACCAAAATGGTTTTGAAGCATGAAATAATGAGATGAATGGGTACACATATACATTAGAGGAGAGTGGTACTCTGAGAATTTTTCAAAATATTAAATTAATTTATTTTAATTTTCTATTCCAAATTGTTCCAATGTAATTTATTTATAATATATTATTATTATTGGTCTTATTATAACCATACAATAAAGTATATACAAGTTTCAATTATATTTTTAATCCTTATCTTTTTGTTTTAACCCTTTTAAATCTTACAACATTATAAAATAATTTACACTTTGAGTATTAATATAATTACCATATCATACCAAACGACTAATAAATTTTTATTTAATGAAATTTTAAAACATATCCAAATTATTTTTCTTAATTTTTGATACTTTTAAAATTATACATCATTTAATAAAATATTTTATATTTTCAAATTTCATTTCTTTCAATTATGACACAATTCAATTCTTGTCTTTTTTAAAATATCATAACATAATGATATAATCTAAAAAATTGTTTTAAAATATAATTAAAATGTCAAGATAGTAATTTTTTTTAATTTGATAAATTATAACATTTTATATCTATTATAATCTTTTTAATATCATTTATTTGATACTTCGAATAATGATGCAATTAATTCATCATCATTCTATCATAATTTAATTTACTTATTTAATTATTAAAAAATTTAAATAAATTACAATGATATATCTATCATATTTATATTAATAAATACTATTTATAGATTAACATAACCTTTATATAAACCATATTAATTTTTTATCGTTTCAAAAACAAGAGTTGAAAAAATTGTCTTTCCTTTGAGTAAAATAATATAAGTGTCATAAAGTAGTTAAGGTCTCTTACAAAGGTTATATATTGGAATAAGGAATAATTTAAGTCCAAAAAATTATCCAATGAAATTAAAAAATGTTTTTGTTTAATTTATAATATTATTTTTACCCTTAATTAAATGATTCACACGTAACCATGCTAAGAAAAATAATTACAAAAGTTACTATTCAGTTATTTCAAAAAAATATGTCTAAATTATTAGTTCTTAAATATAATACAAATTAAAAAAATTATATCTAGTTTTTGTAATCATTGACTCAGAATTGGAGAAAATTTATTTAAAATTAATTGTTTCAACGGATAGAGTAAAATGGTTTTCAACAAAATGTTCACACTATTTTTATAAAAAATTTCAATTTGAAATTTATTCCAATGACCTATAGTGGAATAAATGATATGAATAATATTTAAATACATTTTAAAACTAGTTGAAAATATAATTTAACTATATAAATTAATTTCATGAAAATATAATTGTGAACTAATATTTGGTATTATTCACAATTCATCTATTTATTAATGTTCTCATAATAATACAAAAACATCACCCAAAGTAAATTGTGATATTTAACCTTCAAAAAAGATGTTTAATTTTACTATAAAAATTATAAAGGTTTAAAAATGTATTTAAAATGGATTCACTATAGAAATGCAGGAAAACAATCTTAAATATTATTAAATCCTTTTTTGATTAAAATTGGATTTATTCTTACTCGAAATAGATAAATTTTATTAGATAAATATAAAAAATTTAATAAAAAACTTCAAAAATATATAGTTAGTTCTATTCATTCTCACAGATACAATGTCTAAGAGACAAGTACCACTAAAAATAATAAAATTAATAATATATTATTTATTTGGTATCCCTAAGACTTGTGTACAAAGTATAATTTTGGAAAAAATCATTATTATGTGTCACATACACTCTTAGACCTAAAGTCCCTCGTTAATGTAATATTAATATATAATTCATAAAAATAAATCAATATGAAATAATTTGTATTCTGTAGTTACTTGGAATGTTACATCCTTCCCTCCATTCAGAAATTGTGTCCTCAGAATTTATTTTCTTATCAAATAAGTGAGGGTTTTTTACCACATTGAATTTGTATATTCCAATGTTTCCTCTTCAAATAAATGGGGTTTCCAAAAAAATTTAACCTGAAGAATCACCTTATTTCACAACACTTTCTCTATGTGGTCATGTACCAGAGCTATTTTTTTCTCATAAGAAATATTCTATTCCAAATGAACTACTTCTTCACTCAAACATGATGTGGATAAATATAATACTTTTATAACATTGAATCATATAATACGTTTTGTACATGGGTTAAACTAAGAGGAAAAGCCACTGATTATGTAACTAGTACAATATTATCATGATTTTTATAGGGTGAAATGAACCTAGGAATTATCTTCCCCTTCATACCAAAACACATCAGACATTTCAATTGAGAAAAATAGAGAAATACATGATAACCAACCTCAAGATAATGATATTTTCTTAAATTATCATCATGACTTTTCTTCTTTCCTTGGACTTTCCTCATTCATCTTTAAATCTACTAAACTATATCTGTCATATCCTCTTGAAACTCTAGACCCATATAATTATTCTCTCACACATCCTCCCAAGAAGATGGTGTTCGAAACAACATTCCATATAATGCCTCAAATGGTGTCATCTTTATACTATAATGAAAACCGTTATTATTAGAAAACACAACCAATGAATGATGTTGATCAAACATTCCATGGAAATCTATTGAAATTACATGTAGAATATCCTTCAAGATTTTAAATTTTTTTTTGAATTAACATATGATTGAGGATGAATGGTTATACTGAAATTTTTTTTAGTACCAAATGACTTTTGAAGGACAATACAAACAAGTATAAGTGAGCCTGGAATCATGATCAGGTACAATTGAGAGAGGAAATCCATGTAACCTGACTATCTTTGTAACATCAATGGTATTTATTTTATAATACTATTTCATCAATATTTATTAATTAAATATTTATTTTATGTTAAGGTGGTTCTTTGGATCATTATTTACATGAGATGAAATTATTTTTTTCTCCCAAATCTTATATTGCACACAACATTGAGTTATACAAAAAAATCATTCAATACTAATATTATTATTTTAAACGATAGTAAATGCCTATTCATTGTATTGGTGTGAATTAAAAGACATAAATAAAATATTATTACAAATATTTGTTAAAAATTTTACTTTTTCCAATAAAATAAAAAGGCTTAAAATGGGAATGAATTATATTTTAAGGATAAAACAAACAAATATTTTTAAAAGGTTATTTTACCTCCATTGGATGGAGAACCCTTTTTAAATTTTTTTGGTATATTTATAAATGATTCATTTGAAAAATATTTTATTTTATTAAGAATATGTTCTTCAAAATTTATAATGGTATATATTTTTGAATTTTTCTAGTGAAATTCATATTAAAATGAATAGTTAAAAATACTGTATTTTAATTCAAAACTGCATTTTCAAATAATTTAAATTTATAGTTAAATTATCTATTTTATTGGGTTTTATATTTAATTGTATTATGTTTTTATTATTTCATATAGTTTTTTTCAATGGATGTAATTTCATATTTTAACTGGGCATAAACACATGTAAATATTTCGATAGTTTTTACTTCATTAAAACCTTTTTTCTGATTTGGACAATGAAAATTAACATTATATTAATTAATGAAACTTATATGGTTTGAATTTTAAAAAAATTGATTCTATATTTGTAATTATAAAGTCAAATGTATGTAAATCGTTATATTTCACTTTTAGACATTATGAATAGTAACATCAGTAATAATTTATTTTACCACAGTTAAATGAAAAATTAGGTAAATGAGGGTAAAAATAATATTCTAATAATATTAAACAACCCTATCTCATGTCCAGATATTATTGTAAGAGTTTTGTGCAACCACAGAAATTCTTAGTCTGAACTTTTGTCATGTGGTAGCCACTTGGGTGTGGTAATGATTGATAAAAATAATTAATTTAAAATAGAGAGAAATATAACAACAACATGTATCTTTTTTTAATACAATTTTAATATATGGTTATATAAATGATCTATTTAACTATAAATTTTAATTATTAATAAAAAATAATTTCCTACATCATGGAATTTTATTTATCATTTTTATAAATTAAATAAAAAACTTTATTGATGACATAATGATGATACAATGATTACCTTATTAATTAACGATTATAAATAGTGATAATATAATTATTAAAATAAATTTAACATAATAAATTTGATATCCTTAATTAATTTTATAGATTATTATGACATGTTATATTTGATTTAATATCATTTTTGTGAATAAATCACAATTTTATGACATTAACAAAAATCAATTACCATATAGTGTCAAAATTTACAAAAATTTGTTTTTATAACAAATACTATTTTATTAAATCATATAATAGTGATAATAATTATTGATTAGGCCAACTAAAATAAACAATGATAAAAATTTCAGTAATGATATTCTTGAGTTACTCTGGAAATTTAATATATATTATATTATCTATAGAGTATAAAAATACAAGAAGTCATGGAAATAGTTAATTTATTTAACAGAGGGTCAAAGACAAAAAATATTGTTAAACACATGACATAAACATGTCTATATCCTATTGTTTGAGATTACATTGACCCATACTATTCTTATCTTCAGAATATATCACATTGGAAATATCAAAATATGAAAATAAATTTATTATGAAATAGTATTTTAAGACTTTCTTAAAATGCCCCTCCTCTATCTTATAAAAGGCCACAACCTCTACACAGTTACTCATGCCGATAAAGACCCTTTATTCATCCAAATTCTTCTCAAATAAGCTCCCAAAATCTCTCTCTTCCTCATAGAAGCTTTACCTTGGGCATATGGCAATTCAAGAAATCCTTCTGGCTCAAATCAAAATGAGTTACCCAATTTAGAAGTATTATTTTTTCCCAAGATCCTTTCATTTATTTAACTTCTCCATCCCCTATCCACTATTTAATCATTTATATTATAGAAAATCTATTATCGTCAATATAATAATATGTTTTTATTCTACGGTTTCAACCTACACATACACACACCTACATATAATGGATATTGAATATATTTTTTCTATCACGAACCCCTCCCAACAATGTGTAACCCTCCTAGGACAGCAATGTGAGAACATAGATAATGACACATGAGGCCCGCCTTCAGTAGGCCCTGTGTTGGAGACTAGCACCGAAGGTATAGTAAACACGAAAAAGGGAGGAATTACCCTCTACAATAACACATACAAGAAAGAGAGATATGATAGACACCATCCAACTCCAAGCCAAACAAAAATTACAAGAAATACCAAATATAAATATATAATTTCACACAAAACTACTACAACTTGAAGGGGAATACTGAAAGTACCCAAAATAAAGTAAAAAATATAGAGACCACAATTCCCAAAAAGCTCTTGCAACCCTAATCTAGAAGAAACCATCATGATCTCCAACCTGCTCAATGTGACCTAAAAAACAGTTTATAGAGTCATAGGGTGAGTATAACAGTATAATCAGTAAGATCATCCCAAAATCCTCCTATGAAATATTAAAGAAATCATGATAAAGAACAATCAACATTAAGTGAATCAAACTCATCACTTAAACAGGTATATAATTTTTTCAACCTCACAATGGATACTCATATATAATATAATAATGAATATCAAGGGTACATCGATACTACTTCCCCTCTGGTTTTCCTTTTTTCCCCAACGCCGCATGTCCTAAGCATCTCTCTCCAAAAGGCTTGCCCGCAAACACCCAGGCGAAGAACCACAACGTGAACCTTATATAACATAACCACCTTTTCCACATAAGAAAATAACTAGTTTGTTTCTGGGATCCACCAGAGTTTGCATAACATGTATCATACATCTGGTATTAAACCTCAAGCCATTATAGCACATATACCAAGTATGGATCTTTAATCCATAATTGCCAATACATGTTACATCTATAATAGTCCATATAAAACTATATCTATAATATATGTGTCTGAATAACCACAATCCATCACCACATTGAACACACATATATGAGGATAAAATACCACTAGGACTTCCAGTACAAGTAACTACCATGACAAGAGAGTGGGGTCAAAGAGGTCAGTCAGACATCTATCCTCCCATCAGAATGTTGGAAAAAACACCCCCTTGGGATCAGAATCTGTGAGGGGTCATTTTCCCTTACTGACAGGTGGAGTAGCGTATAGAAACAAAAAAAGTACAGAATATATTGTAGTTTACAACCACACTATGGATATAACCTAGTCTAAGACTCAACTGCAGCAAACGTCTCTCAGACTCTCGGCTGCCACTTCTAAGACTATGTATCCTATATGCACACATCCATTTAAAGTGCTTTATTACATTACATAATTCCGTTTTTATCAGTTGCAATTTATGTTAATTAACTCATTAAACATTAATTAACCATTAAAAATTTCCACGTTATATTTTATTAGCATCACACCAAATTAATGTTGTCCCTTCAAAATTGTAACATCGGCATTGCATCCCATCAAGCACCAACCCCATGGGTAAGCGTCATTTTTTCAATTATTTATTTACAGGATTAATTTCTCATATTCCCAGGAATTCTAGGAAAACATTATATGGTACTAAACATAAGGGGGATCAACATGGTGAGTAGATTAACTACCCATCGAGTCCTTTCCACCGACAGCAAGAGAGTAGACCCATCCCCCCTTGAGAAGCTAAAAACATAAATCACATGAAATACGCTGCACATCTATTCCCCTTTTGGAAGAAGTGTAAGAAAGAACATCATCATTGAGCAGTGGTGAGTGTAAAGAACATGAGCAACCAAAAGAATTACTAAGAATATAAACAATGACATCCATCCCATTTCATTATCCCTCGTGTCCTCCCCTACACCCACATGAATAAACTGATTCATCTTGCCACTCTAGGATTCAACTGCAACCACGACCAGTAGGCCTTCCTGCCCCCACATATCACAATATCCATTTAGACTCACATAACAACACTAGAAACCGCAAAACAGACATCATATCAATTGGGCTCCTGGCCCTTAAACAATAAATAGGTTAACTCATAACCCAAGAAGGCATTATCTATTATCAAACACCATAATATTATCAGTGCTACATTAACCAATTTATTATTCGTATTTTCCAAATTTTAGAAAACATAACTAGTATACTACCATAAATAATTAAAAATGCCTACTGCACAAATTTGACAAAAATTAAATTGAAACTAGAAGAGCTAGATTAATTTAAATTCCACTTTATCTTTAGGAAAACAATGATCATTTGATTCTGGCTTTATGTCCATTTCCAATTTCCATCATGAATGAAAATATAAACAAATAAAGCATAGATATCACAGTATTTAGCAATAAAAAGATGCATTAACATACAATCGATGTTATTTTATTTATCTTGTTTAAATATTTATTATGTCAATTACATTGTGAACTAGTGGGAAAAAACCAGCTAGTTATATAGTATAACATAATATAAAAGGCAAGAAAATAATCTCAATCCTCAAATGGTTCGTCGAATTCATTAAATGGGAACGATCCACACAATGTGTTACGATCTCTTCCCACCATGACAACTGTATCCACCCGAGGATGTAGAGACACCACCACACCAGTCAACACCCATGAAAATCCCATTAGGGACATGGAGAGAGCATTCAATAAAAAGGAAAAGGATGCAAATATGGAGTTGAATCCAAAATAATGATGACATATAATATCTTATATCGAATATTGATCGATATTGCTTGGTTTCATCCAAAACATTGGAGAACCAAACCATGGAAGAATGTTTGATTCTGCAACTCCTTCTGGATGAAATGAAAGGTTTGAGCATCTCACAATCAAGCACAAGGAGGAAGAACTTGGAAGGAAGATATATCATCCATGTAAAAATATTTAACTATGTATTGGTTTTAGATTTGTTGGATTTTCCATTGAAATACTAATGCATTAATCCATTCGTTTTGACCATGTAGAATCATCCCGATCCATATGGGAATTAATATAGGATTTATGGACAATGAATTGACCTTAGTGTCCATAAATAATGTCTTTAAATGTATTTTACATCAATGGAATCATCAAATAGGGGAAACTTTAGAAATACTGAAACATTGTTCATGAACACAAAATTCGACAAAAGTAATAGAGGCTATCGTTGGACCTCACCATTCGAGAAACATTGTTCATGAACTCAAAACTTGGAAAAATAAAAATAGGCTACCGTTAGAACCTCAATGTTTTGGAAACAGTTTTCATTAAATCAAAAATTGGAAATGGAAATATAGGCTACCATTGGATCCTCACCATTGTAGAAACAGTGTTCATGAAATCCAAATTTGTAAAATAAAATATAGGTTACTTGTAAAAACCCGTAAATTTCAAAGGATTTTTTTTTCATAAATGTATTGTGATTTTAGGACTACACAATTTCTAACGACACCTGATTCTGAGGCCTGGTTTGCCTGGAATCAATATCCAAAGTTTATATCAGGTACGTTCAGTGAACCAATGAGTGGGATTTTCTATCTTTTGAACTGGTGCTCGGAATTGACATCTGAGGGCACCGATGAAACCGCTGCGCCAGTAATTTCTTAAGAGGTCTTTTACCAAAAATGTGTTTGCTCGGGAGGAGATGATAAAGAAAGTTATTTAAATTATAGGTGAATAAAATTGTGGTACAATTTTATTTCTAACTAAGGTGGTTTAATCCTACATGGGGGAGTCAGGGTGGGAACCACTAGCATCCTAACAACCCATGTGAGGATAAATGTGAGGTGGGGACCGCATGACCCCCAACTCTTCACCTTTCATAAACCCCTTAAACCCCCCATTAAACCCCTTGTATTTAATTGGGTAACTCTTCCTCCTTGTACTCTCCCACATTAATTCAAGCCAACACACACTTAATCAATTAATTGAATTAAGTGTTGGAATTTTTAAAATTTAATGCATGTCATGAATTAATAAAATAATTGAAGACTTATTTTATTTTGTGGGGTTGGCTTGATGTGGGAGGATTTTGGGATAGAGCCTTTGTGTGAAGAAAGACGGAAGTTCCTCCTTCATAAAGAACTTCATCCTCCCGCCAAGAACATCACCTCATTGATGAAGAACGCTGTCACCACACGAGTGATGACGTGCCTTTTCTTCTTCTCTCTGCAACAGGTGTTGAGACTCTATTCCCTCTTTGGATGCACACCAACGTTTTCTTCCACGACGCTAGAAAGCGGCATCATTTATCAAGGTAGGGGTGTGTTTGGATTGGGTAATGACTGGTTTTCCTTCCATGTTGTTGTTCCTCTTTAACAACTTGTTATCGGACTAATGTGAAAGGGACCGAACCAAACTAACAAGGACTAATTCCCCCACCGTTCTTGTGGATATATGGAGTTCATTGGTCATTCTTGAGTGGTCAATCAAGCTATGTTTTCAGAGAAAATAATATGCTGGAAAACATTGTAAATTGACTCAGAGCATCATATCGACATAGACACAGATGTTTCGTAGAACTCGGATCATCGGAATGAAGAACGGACTCCCCTGGAGGAGTGCTGGTCAGAGGCATTGATTCTTGAAAATTCCAAAAAACACGATGTGTCCTCTAAGAGCACATGCCATGTATTACAAGCGTACTGTGGCTTCTGTTTCAGACGTTAGAAAAGTAAAAAATGGCATGTGACTCTAGACACACGGCGTGTACTCTCCACATAGTTTGAGAGAGGATACATCGAGGGGCCTGGAATATACATAGGCAAAATACATGGACACAGATAGAAATACACAGCCATGTAACACGGCGTGTGTTCTCTTCATAGTAAGACAGAATCAGCTTCATGAGGCTCAACGTGAAATCTGGGAGACACATGGACACAAGAAAAACCACACGGCCTAAGGGCATGGGGTGTACTACCTTCTCTATGGAAGAAGCTTCTTCGTGATGACTCAGTGTGTATTCTAGGAATACACGGACACGGGGTGGAGTACACGGGCATGTACTCCATAACACGGCCAGGCATGTCCAGTGTACACAGAGCCGACCCAAGAAGATTTTACATGTCATGTAACCATACCACATGCCGTGTATATACTTTTTACACGAACAACCCTTCAACACGGGCTGTCGTACACAGAGAGAACCCAGGGACTGAAGACACGGCGTGTAAGCATACCACACGTCGTGTACTTACTTTTTACATGAACTACACTTCGACTTGGGCTATGGTACATGGGTAGTACCCAAGGTCTGAAGAATCGGCGTGTAACCATACCAACACGCCGTGTAATTTTCAGAAAATATCATTGTCATCATTTACTCAGTGTCTTGGTCATGTTTGTTTGGTTTATCCCCTATTAAGCGGTGGACCATCGTGATACATCAACTCTGGACTTCGTGATAGTTGATGTATCGACCCCATTTTACTCGAGGAGTGGACCCTCCCAGAATTGAGTACGCTGTGCGCAGGAAACCTTGAGCTAGTTGCGACTACGATGACGATGACGACTATACTTGGATCCTACGTGGGTTCAGGAGCGTGGATGAAGGTACATGGATCCTTGGTGGGTTTAGTAGCAAGGAAGACTGTACTTGGATCCTATGTGGGTTCAGCAGTGAGGAAGTCTGTACTTGGATCCTATGTGGGTTCGGTAGCGACAACTACTGTACTTGGATCCTACGTTGGTTTGGCAGGGGAGATGATTCAGAGGCTACATCTTTCATCACCACCCCTCTTCGTGAGTAGTATACCTGTGTGAGATGAGTCTTGACTTTCTATCATTATCTTCGATGTGATTAACTTTTTTTTCTGTGTGTATTGGGTTGTGCTTTCCTATGTGGACTAGGATGTACAAGGGCTCGGGAGATAGAGCTGAACTAGAATTGATGACGTAGGTATATATATGGGTATATACCTATTTGAATTGTTTGATACTACGTGTTTGTATCATTCCTTTGTGGTTTATCCTTTGTGGATTCTGGGATACCTTCGAGGGTCTTCAGGTCCCTACTGAGTATCATATACTCAACCTTGCACAGGATATGCATGCACTACATTGTGTTGGTTACAGACGATGGACAGTGCTGATAGTGGTTGAGGCTTGTGGAGCATGAAGGTATTCGGTGGTGGACTATATGGTGGGACGTATGCAGAGCAGACAGCCGGACCCAAGAAGCTGAGGAGACCATCTGTACCCACCATTCAGGTGGGATAGCCATACGACGACTCGGTGGTTTCTAATTTACTTTACTATTGTTGTACTTTATTTTCAGTTGTACTGTACTTTTAGTTTGATTTGTATTCTAGACCATTTACTTTTCAGTACATACTTTTATACTCAGTTTACTTAGTGTTTACTTTAGCTTGCATACTCTATTTTTTTACTTATATAAAGGCAATTCCTTCCGTTTTTTCGGGATTTACACCTTTGGTGCTAGTCACCAGCCCCTGGCCTAAGGGTGGTGGGCTTGGGGTAGTCACGTTATTGGCCCCGAGGACGGGTCATGACAAATTGGTATATGAGGAGTCGGTTCTACCACAGAACATAGGACTCTGATAATTTCTTCTATGTGAACCAATAGTTTTTAGGGTATTGTATATGGTTATCAGTCCAGGGAGTCCAGTGTTGGTGTGACAGCCGATGTATCTATACACCAGGACGCTGACTTCTGATTTCTACTCAGTGCATGAAAACATTGATTGCATGTGTGTTTTAAAAGTATTCATTGTGATTACTTTTTGTGAACTCACCAGGTATATTGTATTAACTGTGGAACACCTGTTTCTTTCAGTATGGCCCCACGACGACAACCAGCTGGGGTTCTAAGCTTTGTGCGAGAAGAAAGCCCACCGAGCAACGAGGCCTCGGTGCATGGCCCCATTCCTGCAGAGGCACCAGCGGTACCTCTACCCACTAGGCCATCGATACCACCAGACCCAGCAGCAGAGAGTGCATATTTCTTGAGTGCACTGCATGAGTTTCAGCGATAGAGGCCGCCCTGGTTCCACAGAGAGATGGACCCTCATGCAGCCGAGGATTGGCTGGAGGCTATCGTCCGAGTGTTTATATTAGTAGGGACACTACCTGATCTTTTGGTTATCATTGTGATGAGTCTCCTGAACGCAGGACTCGGTATATAGTGGATCCTGATGCCCCAGGTGCACGATGTGGAATACCTACTTTGGACAGAATTCGAGAGCCTCTTCCACTCAAAGTTCGTTCCATCCACCCCTTGTGTGGTGCGCATTTAGGAGTTACTACAGCTGCGGTAGGGAAACATGACAGTAGTCCAGTACTCGGTGAGATTTACTGATCTCTCACCAAACTCCCCAGACATGTTATGTGACCCATTCTTCCAGGCTCGGACCATCGAGTAGGGACTATGGCATGAGATCATGGATTTTATGATCTCTCTCAGAACTCCGATGCAGGCAGCAGTATTGGAGCAAGCCTTACTTGTGGAGAGCTTCCTTGATGAACCTACGCCAGCAGCGAGGCCTACCATAGGGTGACACGTAGAGGAGTCTTCTATAGCGGACAATAGACATATATCGTAGAGTTTCAAGAGGACCAGTCCATAAAGTGGGAGACCTCAAGATACTTGTTTGTAGGTGCGGGGAACACATACTAGATCTAGTCATACGAGTGGCAGGTAGTGCTATGCAAGAGGCGGGCAGGGCCACATGGCTCGTGACTTCCAATCCCGCCATGCAGAGGAGCATAAGACAGTTGTGGGACCACCCAGGCAGAGGCATAGGTTCGCCTGTGGCGGTCCGTATTGAGCAAGTGGAGGAGGAAGAGGAGCTAGCGGAGAAGCGGGTGGTGGGAGATTCTTTGAGGATCTACCACCACCACCACCAGGAGGTGCACCCCGACCATAGGGAGATGGCGGACAGAGGCAGGCTCAGCTTCAGGAAGTGAAGGCATATGACCACGGCACACCTGAGTGATTCTAGGTACTATCTGTTTCAACTATACCCATGATGCAGTTCTTATAGATATAAGAGCGAGTCATTCTATTCTTTTCATTACCCTTGTTTGGAGCTCGGAGTTTCCGACGGAGTTGTTGTCTTGATCCTTACGGCTAGAGACTCTTACAGGAGCAGACTTGATGATTACACACTGGTGTCAGCGGTGTGAGATTACTCTAGGAGGCAAGAGCTTCGACTAGGATCTTATTGCATCTGCATCGAGGCATTATGACATCATATTGGGCATTGATTGGTTATCTACGGTCAATGCTCAGATCGACTTTATTAGGCGCAAGGTGCGGTGTGTCTGCACCGATGGGAGAAGGTTCACCTTCACAAGTGAAAAGGGAGCCTTTGCAGTGCAGGATGGACTCATGTAGATGAGAGGACAACCGATCACCCATCTGTTGGATAGTCTCATCCGAGGATCAGTTGCTGTGCGGAGTCCGAGTTTTCTTTTTGTGGTGGATCAGTATGCATACATTTTTCCTCACGATGTTATAGGACTACCTCCTCACAGAGAGGTAGACTTCTATATTGACATGTACCCTGGGAAAACCTCTATATCTACTCCAGCATAATGTATGGCTCCCGATAAGCTTCGTGAGATACGGGTACGTCTGGATGACTTTCAAGGAAAGGGATTCATTCGACCCAGTGTTTCACAATGGGATTCCCCAATTTTGTTAGCCAAGAAGGCGGAAAAGAGCTTACGACTGTGTGTCGACTACCATCGCATGAACCAGGTGACTGTGAAGATCAAGTATCCACTTCCAATGATTTATGTCCTCTTCAGTCAGCTCAAGGGATTACGATGGTTCTCGAAGATAGACCATAGGTCAATCTATCATCAGCTTAGAGATCGAGACAAGGATGTGCAGAAGACGACATTCAGGTGTCATTATGGCCACAAGGAGTTCTTGGTTATGCCTTTCATCATAACCAACACTCCAGCATTGTTCATGAGTCTCATGAATAGGATCTTCCAGCCTTACCTTAATCGATTTTTCGTAGTCTTCATCGATGACATATTGATTTACTCAACCACTGAGGAGTAGCACGCCTACCACTTGCCGGTTGTACGGGACACACTCTGAGAGAACCAGATTTATTGTAAGCTCTCTATGTGTTAGTTTTGGATTCAGGAGGTCCCATTTTTGGGGCACGTCAACTTTGAGGCACGAGTTTTAGTGGATCCTGTGATGATCGAGACAGTACTAGCTTGGGAGCCACCTAGGAGCGTGACTAAGGTGAGGAGTTTCCTAGGTCTAGCTGGGTACTATTGGAGAGTTGTGCCAAACTTCTATAGAGTTGAATCACCACCATCAGTTTTTATAAAGAAGGGGAAAACTTCATGTGGTCAGATAGATGACAGTTGAGCATCCAGGATGTGATACATAGATTCACCAGTGCACCCATCTTAATGCTACCGGAGGAGGGTGTAGGGTATGTAGTTTACTGGGATGCATCCGGGACCGGACTTGGGTGTGTCCTGATACATGATAGGGAAGTGATCACATATGGTTCACAATAGTTGAGGAAGAATGAGCAGAACTACGCTACCCATGACCTAGAGTTAGCAGGAGTGGTCTTCGCATTGAAGATGTGGTGGCAGTATCTGATGGGCAAGCACATTATAGTCTTCTCTGATCACCATAGTCTCAGGTATATCTTCTAGTAGAAGGACCTGAACCTAATACAGCTGTGATGGCTCATTTTCCTGCAGGACTATGACTTCAAGATAGTCTATACTCCTAGGAAGGGGAACGTAGTAGGTTATGCTCTCAACAGGAGGTCGGGCATTTAGGTACTTGGAGAGGTGACAGAGCAGTTAGCCACTTTGTAGATATCCTTTGTGGATAGAAATGGGGAAGCCTTTCTACAGTCGCTCACAGTCACTCCCCCACTACTTCAACGGGTCAGAGAGGCACATCGTGGAGTCGTTGACTATGAGACGCGATGAGCACAAATATCTACCGGACATGCACCTGATGGATTTTCTGTAGGAGGAGAGCACATCATCCTTTTCAGAGGACTTACCATGGTACGAGTTGCATTAAAAGAGGAGGTGGTGAGGGAGTTTCACACCTCCCAATTGGCGGTACGTCCATGTGTAGTGAAGATATACTAGGATCTCAGATGACAGCACTGGTGGCCGAGTATGAAGAAGGATGTGGCGGAGTTTGTTTCACGATGCCTCACCTTCCAGCAGGTGAAGGTGGAGCACCAGGTACCAGCAGGTGTGGTACAGCCCTTAGAGGTCCCAGAGTGTAAGTGGGATGGGATATACATGGATTTCTTGATGGGACATCCACGTACATCCATAGGACATGACTCCATCTGGGTGATTGTAGATCGACTCACCAGGTCAGCCCAATTCTTACCTATCCGAGAGCAGGGCTCAGTGGAGATCTTGGGACACCTCTACATTCAGGAGATCGTATGGCTTCATGGTGTTCCATCACATATTGTCTCTAATCGAGATGAACGCTTTACTTCCTAGGTTTGGAAGGGGTTCTAGGAGGCATTTGGGATGAAGATATGCCTGAGCACCGCCTTCCACCCTCATACAGATGGCCAGATGGAGAAGACCATCCAGAATCTTGAGGACATGCTCCGTGCTTGTGTTCTTGACTTTGGTCAAATCTAGGAGGATCACCTACCCTTGGTGGCGTTTTCATACAACAACATCTATCACTCCACCATCGGGATGGAACCATACGAGGCATTGTACGACCAACCTTGCAGATCACATCTATGCTTGAAAGATCCTGGGGAGTCAGCACGTTAGGACCAGAGATGGTCCAGGCCATGACGGAGAAGGTACAGATCATCAAAAGTGGATGAGGACTGCAAAAATCCGAGATATGTCATATGATGATTGGAGGTGGATACCACTAGAGTTCGAGTATGGAGACCACATTTTCATATGGGTCTCACCACAATGTGGATTACAGAGATTTAGCCGGGGCGGCAGGTTATCTCCGCGCTTCATCAGACCATTATAGGTTCTCAGAAGGATAACAGAGGTGGCTTATCGCCTAACTCTTCCACCTCAGTTGCACCGGGTGCACGCCGTCGTCCACATATCTCAGTTGGGAAGATACGTGCATGACCCGACACATATCATTAATCACGTGGAGGTGGGCAGCGATGATAAGGAGACATTTGTAGAAGTCCTGGTGGAGATCGAGGATCGATATGAGTGGGTACTACGTGGATGATCGATTCATCTTGTGTGCACCAGGTGGCAGCACGACATCATCCAAGAGAGCACATGGGAGAGGGAGGCTCAGATGCGTGCATAATACCCCCACTTGTTTCCCTAGTTTATGATGTATCTTTAGGGGTACGTAAAGCCCTGAGGTGGTTGTAATGTAAAAACCTGTAAATTTCAAGGGAAATTTTTTTTTCATAAAATTTTTGGGTTTTTATGACTACGCAGTTTCTGACTGCACCTGATTCTGAGACCTAGTGTGCCCGGAATAAATTTCCGAATTTATCTCAGGTATGTTCATTGAACAAAGGAGCGAGTTTTTCAATCTTTTGAACTGGTTCATGGAATTGAAATATGAGGGCACCGATGAAACCGTAATACTGGTAATTGCTTAATAGTACCTTTACCGAAGATGTGTTTGGTCGGGAGGAAATGTTAAAAAAAGTGGTTTAAATAAAAAATGAATAAAATTGTGGTACAATTTTATTATTAACTAAGGTGGTTCAATCCTACATGGGGGAGTTAGGGTGGCACCCACTTGCATCCTAACTACACATGTGACGATAAATGTGATGTGGGGCCTGCATGAGCCCCAACTCTTCACTTTTCTTAACCCCCTTAAACCCCCCATTAAACCCCTTGTATTAAATTGGGTAACTCTTCCTCTCCCCAATCACCCACATTAATTCATTCCAACACACACTAAATCTATTAATTGATATATGGGGTTGAATTTGTAAATTTGAAGGCATGTCAGGAATTAATAAAATAAGAGACGAATTATTTGGTTTTGGGGGGTTGGCTTATTGTGGGAGGATTTTGGGAGAGAGCCTTTGTGTGAAGAATGACGGAAGTTCCTCCTTCCTGAAGAACTTCATCCTCCCACGAAGAACATCACCTCTTCGATAAAGAACGTTGTCACCACATGGAGAGCCAAAATTATTTTCTTTCTTCTCTCTGCAACTAGGGAGGAGAATACGTTCCCTCTTTGGATGCACACAAACACCATCTTCTGTGACGCTGGAAAAAGACACCGTTTATCGAGTTAGGGGTGTGTTTGGATTGGGTAATGATTGGTTTTCCTTCCATGTTGTTATTCCTCTTAAACCACATGTTATCAGACTAATTCAGAAGGGACCGGATCAAACTAACACGGACCGTGTCCTCTATCATTCTTGTGAATATGTGGAGTTCTTCGGTATTTCTGGAGTGGTGAATCAAGATATATTTTTGGATCCAATCATTGGCCTGAAAACATTGTAAATAGCCACATCACATCAGAGAGACTTAGAAGTGGAAGTTTCATAGAACTCGGATCATCAAAACGAAGAGCATACAGCTCTGGTGGCGTGCTGGCCAGAGGTGTCGATTCTCGAAAATTCCAAAATACATGGTGTGTCCTCCAGGATCACACTCCAATTAGTACAAGCTTAATGTGGCTTCTATTTTGGACATTAGAAAATTAAAACACGGCATGTGACTCTAGACACACGGCGTGTACTGTCCACACTGTTTGACAGAGGAGACTTCGAGGGGCTTGGCATGTATTTTGGGAAAATACATGGACAAAGACAGCAACACCTGGCCAAGTAACATGGCATGTATTCTATTCATAGTAAGGCAGAAGTAGATTCATGAGGCTCGACATGTAATATGGGAGATACACAGACACGGGCAGAACCACACGACCAAGAGGCACGGCGTGTACTACCTTCTACATGGCAGAAGCGGCTTCATGATGACTCAGTGTGTATTTTGGGAATACATGGACATGGGGTGGATTGCACAAGAATGTATTCCACCAAATGGACAGGCATGGCCAGTGTACATGGAGCCGACCCCAGAATTTTGGACACGACGTGTAACCATACCACATGTAGTGTACATACTTTTTATATGAACAACCCTTCGACATGGCTTTTGGTACACAGATAGTACCTGGGGACTGAAGACAGGGCGTGTAACCATACCACACATCGTGTAATTACTTTTTACATCAATATCCCTCGACTTTGGATGTGGTACACAGGAAGTACCCAAGGTCTGATGACATGACGTGTAACCATACCAACACGTCGTGTACTTTGTGAAAATGGAATGGTCATATTGTACTCAATGTCTTGGTCACGTTTGTCTGATTTAGCCCCTATGATGTGGAGGACCATCGGGATACATCAACTCTGGACTTCATGAAAGTGGATGTATCGACCCCCTTCCACTTGAGGAGTAGACCCTCCCATGAATCGAGTACGCTGTGTGCGGGAACCCTATATCTGGTAGCGACTGCGATGACGATGACGACTGTACTTGGATCCTACATGGGTTTGGTAGAGAGGACGACTGTAATTGGATCCTACGTGGGTTCGGCAGCAAGGACGACTCTACATGGATCCTACGTGGGTTCTGCAGCGATGGCTACTGTATTTGGATCCTACGTGGGTTCGGCAGGAGAGATGATTCAAAGGCAACATCTATCTTCTCCACCGCTCTTCATGAGTAGTATACCTGTGTGAGCTGAGTCTTGACTCTCTATCATTATCATCGATGTGATTGACCTGTTTTCCTGTGTGGATTGGGTTGTGATTTCTTGAGTGGACTGGTTTGTACTTGGGCTCGAGACTTGGAGATGAACTGGAATTGATGACTTAGGTATATGTATGCGAATATACCTAAGTAGAGTTGGTTGATACTACGTGTTTGTATCTATCCATTGGGGTTTATCCTATGTGGATTCTGGGAGACCTTAGGGGGTCTCGGGGTCCCTATTGAGTATTGTACACTCACCCCTACACAGGCTATATCCACTCTACGTTGTGTTGGTTTCAGACGACAGACAACACTGATCGTGGTTGAGGATTGTGGAGCGGGATGGTATCCGATGGTGGACTATCAGGCAGGACGTTTGCGGAGCGGACGGCTGGACCCAAGGAGCTAAGGAGACCATCTGTACACACCCTTCATGTAGGATAGTCATAGGATGACACGGTGGTTTCTGATTTACTTTACTGCTGATGTACTTTCTTTTCAGTTGTACTATACATTCAGTTTGGTTTTTATTCTCTCCCATTTACTTTTTAGCACTTACTTTTGTTCTCAGTTTACTTAGTGTTTACTTCATCTTGCATACTCTATTGTGTTTTTTTACTTATATAAAGGCAATGCCTTCACTTTTATTAGGATTTATGCCTTTGGTGCTAGTCACCATCCCCTGGCCTCAGGAAGGTAGGATTGGGGTATTCACGACACGGGCCCGAGGACAGGTCGTGACATTACTGTTGGAACCTCACCATTATTGATGCAATGTTCATGAACTCAAAATTTCATAATGGAAATAGTGGTTACAGTTGGACCTCACCATTCTGGAAAGACTATTCATTAACTCAAAATATGGAAAATGAAATATAGGCAAGCGTTGGAACCTTACTCTTCTATAAACACTGTTTATGAAATCAAAATTTGGAATAGGAAAGAGTTTACTATTGGAACCTCACCGTTGTACTGTTAAAATAATGCTACTAATGGCACTATTCAAATAAAGTCATCATTGCACTGTTCACCTATGGTTACAGATGACACTATTCACATAAGGTCACTATTTCACTGTTCACATAAGATTACCAATGACCCTGTTCAAATAAGGTCACTGTTTCACTATTCAAAAAAATCTACAGATGAAACTGTTCACATAAGGTCATCATTGCACTGTTCACCTATGGTCATCGATGACATTGTTCACATAAGGACGTTGTTTCACTGTTCACATAAGGTTACCAATGAAATTGTTCACCTAAGGTTATCATTAAACTATTCACCTATGGGTACTAATGACACTGTTCACATAATGTTATCATTTCACTGTTCACCTAATTGGAAATTTTTCCAAGTGTTGGGGATAAGTCACCTTGACTTTCTAGAACACCTCAGAAATCATATTTTTTAAATGGAATTGTCCAAAGTGGTCTGGGACATTACATCAGATACCTCTCAAAATATTCTCATACTTTAGAATTCTAAACCTAAAAAAAGGAAATAAAAAAGATGTCTGATCAACCACAAATCGAGATACCTCTCAAAAGAGTGAAAACCTCAAGAATCAATCAATGAAATGTATCTCCTAAACATGAAAGTTCTATAACCACAATGGTGGCATAGTTATATGAATAGAGTTAAACATCAAACAACTTTGTCCACCGAGATAGTATATGTGACTCACGTTCCCAGGTACACTCTTCCATGAAACCGTGTTGGAACAAGACACGAACCAAGGGGATTGAACGCCTGAAAAACATCTTCTATTTGCGTTCATGGATCTCCACATGTAGATCATCAATGTTTGCATCAACATCAATATCAATCTTTTCCGAGTTGATGACATGAGATTCATCATGAATATAATGACAGAGCATTGATACAAGAAAAACATCGTGTATCCAGCTCATCAGCCTGGGAAGTTCTATTCGATACGACACAACTAAAACATGATATAACACCTCGAAGGGCCCAACAAAATGGAGAGAAAGCCTACACCTACGAACAAACCATCATTTCCCACGGTGTGGAATCACCTTAAAAAACACATGATCTCTAACATCAAACACTATGGGTCTCCTCCTTTGATCGATATATGATTTTTGACGATCTATCTCTATATTAATGGTGTCACGAATCACCTAAATCATCTCTGTTTTATTCTTTAATTAGATCTTGTCTGAGAATTTCTGACTCTCCGATACCCGTCCAACACAACGTAGAATGGAAAGACCGGCCATACAAGGCTTAAAACATAGCCATACCGATGGTGGAGTAAAAACAATTGTTTTAAGAAAACTGTTCCATGGGAAAGTGACTCATCCATGGACCTCCAAAAATCATGACACTATAGAATAACACGTCTTCAAGAGTTTGGATGATCCACTCTATTTGGTCATTCGTATGAGGATGAGAAGAAAAGCTAACACATAGTTGACATCCAAAATCATTTGGAGTCCTCTCTATGCCCTAGTGGTAAAACAATGATATAGATTTCAAATTATTTCCCATGGGGCTCCATGATGTCTCACCACCTCCTCTATATATTGCCTAGTCAAAACATCCACTGAGCTTGACTCCTTGATTTTAATAAAGTGAGAATCTTTTGTTAAATGATTCACTACCTCCCAAAAATCATCATAACCTCCATGTGGTCAGGGTAAACAAGTAAAAAATTCAATTGAGATTCCCTCCCACATCCATCAAGGAATATCCAATGGTTGTAGAAGACCACCATGAACACCATATTAGACCTTCACATTTTGGATAACCAAACATCAAGACACAAACACTGCAACTTCACACTTTATCCAAGACCACCAAAACTGACTCCTCATGGCTCAGTTCAACATTGTCATTCCAGGATGCACCACTAAAGGAGAACTATGAATCTCTCTTAGAAATATACCATGAATCATCAAAGGAATAGATATTCATCTATGATATAAGAGACAATTTTTTTCATCCTCAGTACAACCATCAGGGTCATCTCCACAAACAACTAGGTATGCTCAGACCTCCACCTAAAAATACCCCAACTGATACTCTTCCACCTACTGCACCAAAGATGACTGCACTATCATCTAAAAAAGACAAACACTACCCCATCTTCTCCCGGATCAAGATATAATGCTGACAGATTATCCATTACACTCCAACATTCACCAGATTCATGCACTACATCACTACATGACTTCCAACTATGCACATCTACTTCTACATTCCCCTTTCTAGGTGAATAGAGTATTTCACTTTCATATTTCTTTATGAACTCCATCCACCAAAGTTGTCATCAATTGAAGTCATGTTGGGAGAAAACATACCTCATTCTTTTATGATCAGTGAAAACCACAATGCACACACTAATGAGGTAATGTATCCACAACATCAGAGGAAATACCATGACTACAAAATCAAGATCATGGGTGGAATATTTACATTCATGGGGACGTAACTATAGATACCCATAAGAATCCACTATTCTTTTCTTCATCAGTACATAGCCTAACCCCAAATGCAAAACATCATAGAGAATATCAAACTGAACTCCCTCAACTGGAAGACATTGAACTAGAGCACTTACTAACATCTCCTTTTGATACTCGAAATCTTATTGACCATAATCAATCCATAAAAATTCTTAGTTCTCCATGGTCGAAGATATAAGAGGAGTCACAACTCGAGAAAATTGGCTACGAACCTCTTATAGAAGCATGTGGGACCTAGGAAACATCTCACCTCTAATACTGTATTGGGGGCTTCCAAAGACACAACTACTTCTATCTTTGATGGATCCACAACTACTCACTCTTAGGACAGAACATGCCCAATGAAAAAAATTCTCGAGCCCCAAACTCACATATCGACAACTTCCAAAACAATTTATGTTGATGAAGAACTCCCAAAACAGTGTGTATATTCTATGTATTTTCCTACTCAATTGTGGAGTACAAAAGGATGTCGTCGATAAAATCCACCATGAACATTTCAATGAACTCATGGAACACAACATTCATCAATCCCATGAACAAAGTTAGAGAATTTGTAACGCCGACCGGAATTTCAAAAAACTCATAATTCCCATGAAGACAATAGAATGAAGTCTTATGGATATCCTCATCTTTCACACACATTTGATGATATCCTGACCGCAATTAGATCCTTGAGAACAAACATTCAACCTTTATTTGATCAAATAAATCATCAATACGCAGTATAAGATAGGGATTATTCACAGTCACTTTGTTTAATGGATGATAATCGACACATAACTGCAAATCAATATCATCCTTCTTCATGAATAGAATTGTTGCACCCCATGGTGAAACACTCTACCAAACAAAACAAAAACTGTAATAGACCATCATGCTGTATATATAGCTCTGGTAACTCAGAAGGGGCCGTCATATATGGATACATAGAGATTGGAGACCCTAATGGTTGTAGCTCAATCCAAAACTAGATCTCTCGTTGAGTGGGTAAGGATACAACCTCTTCCTGAAAGACATCAGAGAAATATTCTATGTCCCTGGGAAATTCAAATAGTGGAATCTCTGATGAACTCATCATCTACTTAGCCATCACACATGATAAGGATGGAAAATGCCTCTAACTTATTCATGGCCCTTTCTCACCAATGATCACCAATGTATCTCCATCTGCATCAAAGAACACAACCTTCCTTCTGAAACAATCCATGATATCCAGCACAGAATAAAACCAATCCATGCCTAAGAAGACATCATAAGGTTGTATTTGTAAATATATGAAATCTTCCCAAGGGTGGTGCTTCCCAAAAAACTTCTCACAGTCTCTACATACTTCAAACATGTTATCACTATCTCAAACTAGATTAGTCAATGCCAATGTCACTAGATGCCTATCTACCTCAAGTCCAAAAGCATGGACAATGGTAGGTGATATGAAGGAGTGTGTCGCTCCTGATTCAAACAAGGCATGCACCAATGTATAAAACAAGCAATGGGTACCTCTAACAACGTTTGCCTCACCTAGAATTGGCAACACTATAGCATGATGTTGTCCAAGACCTTCTCCATAACCTCTCTGACGCTGATTATGACCATCACCATGGAAGGGCTACGATCTATAAGGATATGGAGTGTCATGGGGCTTTCCTCTTCTATCCCCATATACCCTTTGATGATCAAAATCAAGGGAAACCTGTTTTTGTTCCATCGGATAGAACTACCTCAATAGAAGAAGCTGGAGCAGAAATCCATGGGCATGATGACTGCTCTAAGAGGTCAGGCTCTCGCGCTACTGATGACCTTGACCACCAAAAGAAAAACAAGCACCTCATATCTTCGCACAGTCCTGAGAGCTTCTGCCATGGGAGAAATGTGATGTTGAGGGCTGTCACCTACACCCTGCGGAATGAAAACAGTTCTTCCCTGGAAATCAGGATCCTAAGACCACAACACTTCTTCATGAGGAATCATGATGAATCCCATATCATGATGATATGGTTCTGGCCAATTTCCTCTCGATGACCTCTGCCTTTTCTAGCACCTCAATATTTGTCTTCAGTATAAATGGGGTGTCCTAGAGTTCTATCTCTAGATGCAAGGCCTCCTCAAAATGTGTCACCCTAGACTATTCATTTTGATACATGACATAATGTTATCGTAAAAGGTTTATAAAATGGATTCCAAACTCTACCACACTAGATATCCCTTATCGATGTGTATGGAGATCCTTTCATGTAGAGAACATTGCATTTGTGGAAAGAAACTCAACTCTCATGTTCTCTTATAACTTCTTCCATGATATCGTTGTCTCCTTGAAATTCCCAAGGAATAGTAACCACCACTACCTCCCTACTCCATGATGCATCAACACAACCATGTAAACTCATTGATCCTTCAAACCACAGATCGAAATAAATCCGATATCAACCTCCTCCAGCCAGTCTTCTATGAAATCATCTGAAATGGAACCCTCACTGTTCTATAGACTCTGGAACTGAAACACTCAAATTTTCCTACTCCATGCATTGTCTACATCATCTTATACCATGCAGCGATATACTAGGAACACCTACTAGACATCTACTATGTGATCCTAAAGAAGACGTCGACCTGGATCCATACCTTTAAAATAAAAAACAGTTAATACTCTTAAACCTAGAATAAGGAAGACTCATAATTATTTAATTAATTGTTTTCTTTTATTCATTTTAGGTACCCTATCTCAAGGTCTACCCATTCAAACACATCACAAGGAAGAATGATGAATGATCCTTTCTTAGGTCTCTACCTTTCAACTAGTATCACATCATTTAGTATCCCTTGTAAACATAACAGTTCGTACATCAGATCATAGGGGGGCCTGAACGCCTATCTCTTAGCTTGTCTCCAGTGTTTACATCACTTGATAAATGTGAGTGACACTGTTACCCTACCAACCCATGCACCCTCGCATGTGCTTAACACCAAACTCTATCCAATCCCTCAACAATACCATTGATACCACTATGTCACGTCACCCTCCCCACAATGTGTACCCCACCTTGGTCGGTAATGTGAGAAAGGGGAAAATGACCCCAGAGTCCTACCTCCAATAGGCCCTATGATAGAGATTATCACCAAGGGTATAGTAAAATGACCAATGAGAGGAATTAACCACTATGATAACACATTTGGAAGAGAGATATAGGATGGACACCAAACAACTCCATGTGAAACATAAATATAAAATAAATCCCATGTACACATATGTAATGTCATACAAAAATACTATAACTGAAAGGGGAAAACTACATGTACCCAAAAGAAACTAAAAAACAGCAGTGACGTTGAAGCTCGAACGGCTCCTTCAACCCCAAGCTAGTAGAAACCAGCATGATCTACAACCTTCTCCATGTGTCATGAAAAAAGGTTTATATAGACATAGGGTGAGTATAACAGTATACTCAATAGGATCCTCCCCAAAGCCTCTCATGAAAAAGTAATGAAAGCATGCTAATGCACATTGAACAATAAGTGAATCTAACTCATCACCTAAATCGAAATACTAAGTTACCAACCTCACAATGGATACTCTCACCATGTAACACATACAAAAATATATAATGTATTAAAGAATATCAAGGGTACCCCTCTACTAATTACCCACTATTTTTTCGCTTTTCCCCAACATCGCACATCTTAAGAATCTCAATCCAAAATGGATTTCCAGCAGACACCTGGGAATAGCACCACAAAATGAACCTCGTGCAACAAAATCACAACATCCACATATGCAATGTAACCTGTTAGTTTCAAGGATCCACCACAGCTCACATAACATGTATCATACATCAGTTATTAAACCTCAAGCTATTATAGCCCATGCACCGTGTAAGGATCCTCAATCCATCACAGCCTATACACATTACACCTATAGTAATCTATAGGAAACTGTATACACAATATATGTGTGTGAATAAACAGAAGTAATTATAGCCCTATAGACACATATACGAGGAAAAATAATCATTGTGCTTACCGGCACATGTAACTACCCAGAGAATATATCAGGGCCAAAGGTAGTTTTCAGTCATCCATCCTCCCACTAGAATGTTTGGGAAAACACCCGTTAGGGCTCAAAATCCCTTGGGTGTCAATTTCCAATACTAACGGGGTGGAGTAATGTATATAAACAAAAAAAAGTACAAAATATACTATATCTCACAACAAAAATATGGGAATAACCTATTATTAGAATCAACTTCTGCTCTCATCTATCGGACTCTGGGCTACCACTTCTAAGACTAGGTATCCTATAAGCACATAACCATTTAAAGAGCTTTATTTCATTACTTCATTCAATTTTTATCAGTTTCAATCTATGTTATTTAATCCTTTATACATTTATTATCCATCAAAAATTTCCACATTATACTTCATTAGCATCACACCCAAAGTCAATTGTCCATTAAAATTGTATCCTCAGCATTGTTTTCCCTCAAGCTCCATCCCCAAGCATTAACATAATTTATTAAATTATTTATTTACAGAATTACATTCCCATAGTCCCAATCATTCTATAAAATCATTCTATGATACTAAAAATAAGGGTCCTTAACAGGGTGAGTATATGAACTACCTGTAGAGTCTTTTTCGCCTTTAGCAAGAGAGTAGACCCATCCTCCCATGAGAATCTAAACACAGAAATCACTTGGAATACCCCATGCGTCTTCACCCCATTCAAAAGAAGGGTAAGCTAGACCAAAAAAATGAGCAGTAGGGAATGTAAATAATATAAGAAACCAAGAGAATAAGTTTGAATCCAAACAATATCATCCAAACCATTTCAACATCCCCAGTGTCCTCCCTGACACAGACATGGATAAAACGATGCATCTCGCCACTCTAGGCGTCAGCTGCTGCCACAACCAGTAGGCCTCCCTACCCCCACATATCACAACATCCAAGAAGGCCCACAACACAACACAAGTATTTGAAAGTCAAAAATTATATCAATTGTGCTCTTGGACCTTAAAAAATTATAGGGCAACTCAGAACCCAATAAGAAATCATCTTTTATCAAATAATTTTTTTAATCCATCGTGGATTAACTGATTTATTATTCACAGGATCCAAATTCAGAAAACCAAACCAGTAAGATATCACAAATAATTAAAAATGGTTACGACATCAATTTGATTAACTAAAATTTGAATCAATAAGAGCTAGATTTATTTACAAGACTGTTTATCATAAAACAAGCAATTATCAGGTGATACTGACTTTATATTCTTTCACAATATCCATAATAAATGAAAATCCAAACAAAGAAAGCATATATATAAAACTATCTAGAAAAACAATAGGCGATAATATACAATCAATGTAAATTTATTTATCCAGTTTAAATATTTATTATGTCTATTACGCTATGATCAAGTGGGATAAAACATGATAATTATACAGCTGCACATAAAATAAAATAAAATAAATGAATCCCCTACCTCAAACTGTTCTGGATGTTCTTTATATGATAATGAGCCACATAACTGATCACAATCTCTACCACCCGTGATGACTGTATGCACCTGAGGATGTAGAGACACCACCACACCAGTCAAAACCATAGAAAATCATGTTAGGAACATGGAGATATCATTACATAAAAATGCCTTAGAGAAATATAAGAAGATTATCCCAAAAGAATTGTGATATATAATACCATATATCAAATATTGATCGACACATCCTGGTTGCATCAAAACAGAGTGGAACCAATCCGAGGATTAATGTTTGATTGTGAAACTCCTACAGGATGTAATGAAAGGTTAGAGCATCTCTCAACTGAGAAAAAGGAAGAAGAACTATAGAGGATGATATATCGTCCCTTTAGAAGATTTAATAGTGTAGCATTTTAAGATACACGAGATTTTCCATTACAAGAGGATCACATTAAAACACACAGTTTGAAAATGTAATAGAATATCGAGCCTGAAGGAAATTAATATTCAATTTATTGGCTTTGAATAGGCCTTAGAATCATTAAAACTATGATTTAAATGAATTTTATTTCAAAGGAATCATCAATGGGGAGAAAATGTATGAAGCTGGAAACATAATTCATGAACACGAGATTTTGATAATTAAATATAGGCTACCATTGGACATCACCATTCTGGAAACTTTGTTCATGAACTCAAAATTCATCCAAGGTAATATACACTACTATTGGACCTCCCAGTTCTGGAAACACTAATCATGAACTCGAAATTTTGAAAATGAAATATATGCTACTGTTGGAACCTCACAATTTTGGAAACAATGTTCATGAAGTCAAAATTTGGAAAATGAAAAAATAGGCTCCATGGGATCCTCCCCATTATTCAAAAACTATTCATCAAGTCAAAATTCAACATAGGAAATATAGGCTACAGTTGGAACCTCACCATTCTAGAAGCACTGTTCATGAACATAAAATTTGGTAATTTAAATAGAAGTAATTATTAGACCTCACCGTTTTGGAAACATTGTTCATGAACTCAAAATTTTGAATAGGAAATATATGCTACTGTTGGAACCTCACTGTTCTAGAAACACGGTTCATGAACTCAAATTTTGGAAAAATAAAGTGGTCACCCTTGGAACCTCACCATTAGAACCTCACTGTTGCACTGTTCACATAAGGCTAACGATGAAACTGTTCACATATGGTTACCATTGAACTGGTCAGCTAAGATTACTAATGACCCTATTCACTAAAGTTCAATGTTGCACTGTTCAACTAAGGGTATTGATAACACTGTTCACTTAAGGTCATTGTTGCACTGTTCAACTTTGGCAACCAATGAAATTATTAACATAAGGTCACTGTTGCACTGTTCACCTATGGTTAACAATGAAACTATTAACATATGGTCACCATTGCACTATTCAACTAAGGTAGCTGATGACAGTGTTCGGAAAATGATATTGTTTCACTATTCACCAATGTGTACCGATGCCACTATTCACATAAGGTTATTGTTGTACAGTTCACCTAATTAGAAATTTGGAAATGTCCTGGGGATAAGTCACCTTAACCACCCTAAAAAACTCAGACACTATATTTTCACATAGGAATGGACAAGAGGGGTCCGGGCCATTACATTTTCTGTGTGTTGAGAACAACTCCCTCACGAAACCATGATTGTTGAATTTTTTCCTATCACCTCTCATGGTGTCAATTATGATAGAACAATATTTATATATGATATCAATTATATTTATAATTTCTCTATGCTTCTCTAATTTTTATTTACTATATACACTAATTCATTCCATATTGTCTAAATATGATTATTTTATTTCAGGGATTGTGGACTTTTGTGCACTCAATGTGATTTGACCCATTCATTCTATACATAGATTGTACAAACGATTGCATTAATGAAATTACATAACATATATAACATAGATATTATACTAGTAAAATAATATACCTTTATATCATATATTTTTTATTATGATAATATGATGATGAAAAGAATGTAGCGTTCATGCATATGTACAACCTACAGTCTCCATGGACAATGCATTTCATTTCTTATCTCTATATGATATTGAATCTTATAAAAACATATATATTGGATATTTAGGATATTTATTTATTGAGTATCAATCTAGAGACAATGGAATTATGGCCACATGGATGATTTTCATCAATACAATATCATTTTTTATCATGTATCGAACATCATCAAAAGTTCTGATACGAGCTCAAATAATTAAGTAATTGTTATACCGTGGTAATAAGTTAAATAAAATTATTGATAAACTTTAAAAAGGTTGTTAAGAAAGTAGAAATCAAACTATGTTTATTATTCATGAAATTACAGAACGAACAAGAAATGTTAGGCATAAGTTAGGGGATTTTGTCTCCATCTCAATTCATTAAGGAATATTTTGATTTATAAATGACTTAATTTTATTCCATTTATAATAATCCTATTTTAATTTTAAAACTATTCAGTGTTTTTGAAAAATAATATTTTCATATGATTTTTTTACTGAACAACAAAGATGAATTTTTATTAATGTTTGCGCCAATAATAACCTTTGTACCACTGTAACCATTATTTGGTATTGGGATTCCCCTATAATCTAAATTTTTCTAATGTTAAATTTAATACCATATTCCCTTTTTAGGTATTTTGGTTTTGAAAATGGTTTTTAGAAAGGATTGGTTGTATCAATATCTTGAAATGATGTATTATTATTGAAATGTAGAAATTTTATTTTTCCATTTTGATTGTTCTTGTGTTATGATTATGTAATGGTTATAAGTAATTTTCTATGTATAATGGTGGTTCCATGATAAACCAACTTTGGGTGAGCCTGTGATAGCTCTCTAATGCAATAGGTAATGTGACAGAGGTATACATTAATGTTTCTCTTCTGATATTTATGTAATATATTATGATTGGTATTCCAAACAGAACCATAATGGTTACTTCCTATGTAGTTGTGACAACAATAATTTATTTATTTAATAAATTCCACAAGCTACATTTATTATTTCTGATTTCAATGGGTGTTTTTAGAAATATTATTATTTCGGGAGGTATGTTAATGTGATTATGTTTTGTTAGTGAAAAGTATGGTTTCACTAGTTTATATGTAATCATGGACTAAATTATCCTTTCATTATTTTATCCCTAAATGAATTTTTTATGCTCATATAAAATTTTTATAATATTTTCATAGGGTACAAGGATATGTTAGAGAAATGATTATATCAAGAATAATTTTATAAATAAAATAAATCATGGTATATTATTTATAGTGGGAAAATGGATACTATTTTTAAAGTATCCTATTTAATGTTTAAGGGATGATATGTATTAATCATGGTCTAATTCTCTTAAACTCTAATACTTGAAGGATCCTTAATGTAAATTCTTCATTTAACTCATGAATATGTAGCATTTATGGTTGGGTAATTATAGTTGGAATAAATTTTCAGTTTAGATGACATTAAGGGTTAAAATATTGTAAATAGAATACACATAAATTAATTTTACTTTATTTTTTAATTAAGACATCATTTTAGGATTACCATGTTGCTTCATCTATGATATGTCTATTCAGAATGGTTTTCCACAGAGGAATCATCGAAGATGTGCAAGGACGACATCCAGATTAAAAACATATTCCAAATTAGTAACATGAGATGGCCAGAATCAGAACTGAATAATTTTTTGAAGGGAATGAATTGTTGAATCAAGCTATAAATGGAGGTGGTATCCATGCATGAGATCGGCTAAATCAGAAACAGAGGAACATGTAGGTAGGGAATCATATAATGAGTTAATGTACTCTATTGTTCAGAGGATCATCTGACCCCATTCTAGCTGGAGGGTGGATTAAATCCCTAGAAAATATATTCAATGTCATCGGGTGTTCATAAAATCAAAAGGTTAGTATTTTTGTTTATCGTTTTGAAGGTGAAATAAATCAGTGGATGAAAATGGTTTCAAATATCAAGGATTGTGAGGAGATTTATTCTCTTGATTGGGATGAATCCAAAGGTCTGTTTCTTAATAAATGTTTTCCTAAGGTGGTTTGACTTTGGATGGAAATCAATTTCTCAGAATTGAGTTAGGATAATTTCTCTATGGCTCTATATAATTAAAAATTCACTCGGATGGAATGTTATTCTAAAGATATCATATGGTATACTGATAGTAAAATCAATAATTTTTTCAAAGGATTATATCCAAATTAGTGAAGGAATATGGTATCTCATGAGTAAAAAATTATGAAAAACTTGTTCTACATTTGTAGAATGTGGAAATATAGTTTTTTGATTATCATGTGTTCTTTTACGATAATAGAAATAAAATGTTGAGATAGTAGAACAATGAGAAAAAAATTTCAAAAAAGTTAGATTGTAAGAGTATTATTTTTACTATTTGTGAAAACTGTGCTAAAATTTACATAGAGGGAATTCCTTTTGAATTCTGGTGTGTGTATTAGGTGTGGAAAAATGGACTATAATTCATGTAACTACACAGAAAAAGATAATGGTGCGACAAAATCTAATATAAAGTTGGTTAAATTATTTAAATTGAAATATATGAGTAATTGTGTAAGTGAGTGTCTACTAATGAATTTGAATGATGGGATGTCACCATACTATATGTAGAAATTTGTCGTGAAATACTTTGCAACTACTTCGGTATATGTTGGGACATAAAATGAAGTTGTATCTGGTAAATTGATTATTTATTTATATTATTTCAATGTGTTGTTTGATTTTTGGGCTACACAATCTATCATTTATGAGAATTTTTTTTGTAAATTGGGAATTCCATCTCATGGAATAAATCCAGATGTTATTGAAAAAACACATGGAGAAATTTTCTACACAAATAGAAATTATAAAAATCATTATATCCTGATATTGGGAATGATTCTACAAATGCAAATTATTTTTTTTAATCTAGTATAGTTTGATGTTATTATGTGTATAGATTTACTTTATGATTACCATGCCAAGATTGAGAGTAGAGCTAAATAAGTTGATATACATAAAGGCTTTCATTGTTTTTACAAGAATGAACTCTTACCATTCTTAACATATCAGGATGTTGAGAAACATGTAAAATATTAAAATGAATGTTACCTTAGACTTATTTTTGAAGACAAAAGAAACTATTTATATTAATGATGTGCTAGTGGTAAATAAGTATCTTTACATTTAGGACGATTATTTTCCTGCTATTATACCTGATTGAGATGTAAGATTTACTATTTATATTGTTCCTAATGCAATGCAAATTTCAAAACCCCCTTATTGAATGTTTCAAATTGATCTTTTAGATTTAAAGAAGTAATTGAAGGAGTTATTATATAAATGTTTCATTTTTCCAAGAACATTATCAAGGGGTGCTCCTATCATATTTGTTAAAAAGAAAAATGATTCAATGGGTATTTTCATTGATTATAAAGTTGTGAATAACAGTACTGTTAAGAACAAGTATCATTTTCCTCATACAAATTATTTGTTTGATCGACTCCATAGAGCTTTATACTTTTTTAAGGGTGAATTTTGTTCAGGGTACCATATGTTGAAAGTAAAGGAATATTACATTCTAAAGACAACATTTTCTACCAGATATGTGCATTATTAATTTTTAGTTATGTCATTTTGGATAAATAATGCACCTACCATATTCATGGATCTTATTAATAAAATATTCTGTGAGTTCTTGGATATGTTTTTTGTAGTTTTTTAATGATAATTTTTTTATAATCTAATATTAAATAATAAAATGAGATTCATTTAAGAGTTTTTATACTAACCCTAAAGAATAATACTATATGGGAAATTTATAAAGTGTGAGTTTTGGATACAACTAATTTTATTCCCTAGTCACATTTTTCTCTAAATATGGAATAAATTTATATCATACTAAAAAAAAGTTGTTGAACAATTAATAACTCCCCCAAATATAATCAAGATTCATGGTTTTCATAGTTTACCACGTTATTAATGGAGGTTTGATGAAATGTTTGCACAGTTATATATCCCACAGACTATGAAAACGCAAAAAGGTGTTATGTTCTTCTATAATAAAATTTGATGAATGTTTTAAAAAATTAATAAGAATATTCGGGAATGATCTGGTTTTGGAACTACCTTCCAGAAATGGTGATTTCTTTTATCAACAGTTATTATTAATTGAAAGGACATGGTTGTGATGAAATGCCTAATGATTAGGTAATTTCTCCTGATACACATTATTTAAAAACTCATGAATTAAATTACATTACACATGATTCAGAATTATCTGTTATTATTTTTGCTCGAAAAATTTGGAGGCATCATATTAATGGAGTAAAATGTGAAATATATAATGAATATAAATGTTTTAAGTATATATATAATCAGAAAGAATTGAACATGAGACATTGAATATGGAAGGGAAAAATCAAGGATTATGATTGCATGAATCATTACCATCCTAGAATGAAAAATAAAGTGGCTAGTACTTTGAGTTGAAAAATTAATTCTACATTAACCATGTTACATTTAGAATGTGACACATTGATTAATTATTATATGAATGTTTTCATGGATGTTTTTGGTGCTGGAAATTCCAATTTTTTAAAGGTTTCAGTGCAATCGTCTCTATCAGACAGAATTAATCAAGCACAGAAAGAATACAATGAATTTTAGAAAGAAGTAGAGTTGGTTTAGAAGTGTATGTCATCTAAATATAACACTGATAAATATTTTTATGGAGGTTTTGAAAGTTATAATGTGTGCCTTGTGATTAATAGTTTAAGAAAGTGTAGTTATTTGAAGCTCATAGCTCCCTGATTTCAGATCATCCTTGATGTTCGATGAAGTACATAGATTGTTGGGAGTATTACTGGTAGGGTGGAATGAAAAGAGATTTTACAGACTTTAATATGAAGTGTTTGGCTTTTCAACATGTTAAATCAGAGAGGGAGTTACCAAAAAAGAGGTGTTTGTATTTTATAATACTTTATTAGAAATGGGAAAATATATCAATGGATTTAGTAGTGGTATTACCAAATACTTCACAAATTAATAATACCATTTAGGTTATTTTTTATAGATTTAAAAACTCATATCATTTTATTCCAATTCAAGATAAATTGTTTCTAGATCAAAATTCTCTATTGTATCTTAATGATATACTCCGGTTACACAGGGTTCCCCTCTACATTGTATCTGATAGTGATCCTAGGATCACTATTAACTATTGGAAAGGCCATAAAATATAATTAGAAACTGAATTAAATTGGAGTACTAAATTTCAACTTCAATTAGATGGGCATTCAGAACAAATAATTCAGACCTTAGAGGATATTCTATGTTCTTGTTCAACGGATTAACAAGGATGTTGGGATCAACATATTACTTCTTTTGGTTTTTTATATCTACAGTTTCCATTACACTATTAATATGGAACCATTAGAGGCATAATATAGAAAGCGGTATCAATCTCTAGATTTTTGGGATGATGTAGGTGAAAGGGAGTTGATGAGACCAGAATTGGTAGAAGAGATGGTAGAAAAAGTTTAGTTGATTTAGAATTACATGAGGACATCTCATCCATGGTATAAAGGTTATTTGAAAAAAACAATGAAAAATATTTCTTTTGAGTTATGCGATTATATAATTCTCAATGTTTCTCTATGGAAATGTGTGATGTGTTTTGGTAAGAAGGGAAAGAAAAATATGGTGTTCGTTGGACCCTATGAAATCCTAGAAAATGTTCAAAAAATTACCAACAAAGTATATTTCCACCAATTTTATCCCATGTAAAAATAGTTTATATTATCCTAGATCTTCATTTTAGGTATGGATACTGTTTTCAGGTGGTTTTGAGAGAAATGGGAGAATTTGAAAATTTTATATATACATGCCACATACATATACATACACTCTGTGTACCCAGTTTCTATGTACAACTATGTCTTAGGCAGGCAATAGCCGAGACATGGTCGTGTGGGGTGACATCAATGTCTTCTAATGTAGGGTGCTATTTGAGGGAAATACACAATGTGTTCATTAATAGTACTTGTTGTGAACATTTTATTTTATTTCACTAATCAAACTGAGTCACGTCTAAGCCGAAGAAACGTATTCTTCTGGATGTACCTCACAAATGAGAATCTCGAATCTCAGACTCTTCTTCAAGCCACTATTTCCCATATAAGGTCTGACTCAATCTCAGAAAGGTGCATTAAAATCCCCTCAGTGAGTTCTTGGTTCTTCTAGAGCCTCTCCTCATGATTTCTTCTATCTATCATGTTATTCAAGGTTGATTTTTTTACCTATTTGTAGATCTATGATGTTCTAGTAAGATTCAAGGAAAAAATTCGAGATTGTTCTTCATTGATTGTTGAGGTATGTGTTTTGTGTACTTATGTTGGTTTTGTTTGAGTTTTATATGCAAAAGTCTTGATCACCCATGTTTCGACTGTATCATGAATTGGAAGTTGAACCCTGTTTTATCTACCTTACATTTATTGATGGACTAAGGGATTGATTATGTGATATTATGTGAAATTTCTTTCTTAAAGAACATCTGATTGGTGTGATTCCTTTTTGAATGTTTAGGACCATTTGGTTTGGATTCCCTACGATCTGTACCATGTTTCCTTGCCTTGTTTGATAGGATGAAATTGGTTGCCTCTTTCTTCTTGTTACATGCTTGTGATATGCATTGGAAATGATTAGAAATGTATTAGTTTAGATTACATTGGGATTCTTGATAACATTTATACACATCGAATTACACTGAGCTATAAGAACCTAGTATAGTTAGAGAACATGTGGAATTGAGGTTGTGTGCATCATCAGAGTGTTTTATATTTCTCACTACGAGGTCACATGTGGGATTGAAAGTGAATGCTCCCTTAGAGTGTATATAGATTAGGGTACGAGACCACATGGGGGAATTGACATTGAGTGCTTCCCTAGAGAGCATGTAGTTGTTGTGGAATGACCATAGAAATAATTAAAGGTGAGTTATTTCTCAGATTGTCTTTTCTATTTTATATCATTACATAGCCAGAGGGGTTAGACTATGTGGTCTAACTCAAGGGTTAACATAAATATTTAATGTTTGTGATGCATCTTCTAGGCCAAAGCACAATCTTTGATTCGGTCCTATAAATTTTCCTTCTGAGATACTTGTTTGTGATACTTAGTTTATTAAACATTGACCTTAAATGCTAATGAATGTAAATAGAGTCTGTATAATTGATTACTTTTGTGAACTCATAGCTTCTTTTCTATATTTCCATTATTACCTGCTCTATATACTCATTGATAGATTGGAATGAATCATACGGTGGTTTCCTACTGGGATTCCACTCACAGCCCATTTGGGTTATGATTTTGTGCCCAAACAGAATATATGGTAATAGGTATTGTTAATGGCATGTGACCTTCATATTTAGTTACTTGATTGATATTGATATGGAGAGAAAGGGACCACGAATAGGCTTGCGATGATGTGGGTGTTTACTTATTTTCTTTTGAACATGGTTTATTATTTTATTTCCATCATTGCGACTTGTTTGGTTGTTTTCCTAGAAACTTGCGACATTCATCACATGTATATGTGCTTCATTTTTTATTTACCTTTAGTCTTCCAAAATTTACATGTCTTTTGGTATTACTATTTCCACTACTGATTATTTTGGTCATTCAGTTGTGCATACTCTAATAACGAGGGCATAATTACCCCACTATCACACCAAAGGCCCTCAATTGTAATAGACAGCCTCTGACATTCAGGGAAATGTGACTGAGGCCATGTGACCAACTATGTACGGGGCACCATTGGGTGGATATTGGAACATGGACATTACATAGTTTTATTAGAGGAGGGTTCTCAGCTTTGTCCTATATTTAGAGCCTTTATATAGGGATTTGAATGAATACATAGTTAGTAATATGTTGTTCCTTGGAGTAGCTAACCTCTGTGTATGGAAAAAATAATCTATCTTGATTATTGCAATTTTTTGTGTTTTTTTCTATCATTACAGTTGATTTGATTTATCTATTGGGTGATTTATATGATTTTTTTGTTATAATTTATATCACTGAGGTTCTATTTCTATTTCAACCCATGTATATGTTGTTATTACATCTCATGCATCATATATGCGCTTTCTAGAGATCACATGTCATGCATTTAATCATGACATTTAGGATGTATTATTGGTTTTATGTTGTCATGATTGATTTTTTGCAACATATTCATGCAATTGTTATAGATTTTGTGATATAATACCAGCTATTTTGATAGGGTATTTGAAAATTTAACGTTATATTTGAATGGCCACCAAACTTTGGTCAATGTGGTGTTACAGGCAAACTTGAATCAGAATTTGGTGGATCATATTTTACCTTATATGAATTCTTCAATGATATTAGATTAATGAGAGTCAATGAATTGATTCATGTGTTTTATATGCCCCAAAATATCATAATTTGAAACATTAATGCTTGTTTAAGATCATTTATTGGGTTCCAAAGTAGTTTTTGAGGCATACTATCAAGAAAATACCAGAATACATGGAATGTGATGAAGAATACATGCCATGTATCCTTCGATTCAGGTAGATTTTTTTTCTTATGTACACATCGTATTCATTATCTACACGCTGTGTAGATATTGATCATGTGACTAACCGTGTGAGTAGAGGCACGGGAATGAGGAACAATTAGTAGGACATGCTATGTTTGTAATGAACACACTGTGTATCCATTTACGGATAGACCAACCATGTGGGAAAAGACATGGGTTGGAAAAATAATATCATAAATACTCCGTGTACTAGGCATATAATTTTTGTTTTGCTGATATGTGTCTCTAGCTGCGTGACCAACAACACGGTTTAGTGAAATACTTCTTGTGAACATCATGTCTGGAAGATACATGACATGTAGTTTTTTTCTTTGAGAACGCTATAGATCTAGTCATGTAGAAGTACTTAGGTAAGAGGGAACATTTATGTACACATCATGTTTCAATGGTAACACGCCGTGTGTATGGGGTGTTACAAGACCCGGGTTAGCCGAAGTACCCTCCCATTAAATGGATTAAGTGAACATGTTGTGTGGATTTCATAGACACCATGTAACCACTTTTGGGAAAGCATGAATGATTTTCCTTCTCTGTTCTATTTTTCACATCTAAGTTCATGTTTCATTAATCTTGTTCTAAGGTGTGCACTTGACATTGCAGAGTCATGACACCTAGAAATCATACGGTTGTACTCCAAGTTCGTTCTACTGATTAGGAATTAGAAATGGTAGAAAAAGGACTACCAGCAGACCCCCCCGGTGGTTCCCTTCATTGAACTGACCATCATTATAGAAACATGTGTCGATAAACAGTTTTGAGAAGCCTTTATGTGGATGATTCATAAATTCCAGGGAGAACTGCATCTTTACCCATCTATGGATGAATTGACATGGGGTTTTAAGCAGAATTATCCTCCCACTTTCTTAAGGGATGAAGGACCTCAGGCTACCGATTCATTGATAAAAGCCATGCTGACTATCTTCAAGAATATAGAAACACCTCTTGAGTGGATGTTGAACCTCAATAAATACATGATTTGTGATTCCACCATGTGATGGTGGGATTTGATATCAATGATGGGTTTCTGTTGAGATATGACTTGGGATGATTTCTATCGAAGCTGCTATGACTACTTCTACCTGAAGAACATGAGGACTGACAATGCCTGAGAGTTCATGAGTTTGTTGAAGGGAACACTCTTAGTCTTGGTGTATTCATCTCAATTTACAAAGTCATAGTGCATTACACCCATTCTGGGGGTTATGAGTTATTTTTGGCGAGAGAATATAAGGATGGTCTCAGGAATGACACATGATATCATGTGAAAAACATCAGGTTAACTTGCATATCTTCAGTTGTCAACCAGGTGTTGATCACTGTGCGCAACTTGGGGGATTATAGAGCTGTGGGCTAGGGAAAATTAGCATCCAGAGATGGTACACTTCAATCTAATAGAAGTAAGCTCTGTAGGGAGTATTCGAATAAAGATCTAAGTAGGCTGTATTTTCCTTCACGTATCTAGGTGGTGTGCTACCAGTGCAGGAAGGGTGTACATAAGAGGCCTCAGTGCTCAAGATACCCTGTTGAGTGATGTTCTTGTGGAAATATGGGTCATATTAAGCATTTCTACTATTATATCCTTCCAATAACTAGTATGAGAGTATCTTCTTTGACTCCTCGTATCAGGGAAAGGCCACTAGTCACATATCATATAGGGGGGTGGAATTCTTTAGGTCGTTCAGAATGAGGGGGTGGTCATGGTCAGTGTGGTTAGATAAATGTATTTCGACAGTCGTACGGTGGATCAACTCCAGGATCTCAGACAGATTCACATGGTCAAGGTGTAGGTCAGGTTATTGCACTTGAGTTGATTCAGAAAGAGTAGTATCATAGCCCCTATATGGTTAGATGAACGATTTTTGTTACCTCAACTTCATATTCTTCACATTTAAATACATGGGATTCCCATAGCTTTATATTTTTTTCAAATATTGGAGAAACATGGGCTCTATATCTTAACTTCTTCTAATGTCATGATGTTGGACACTTAATTGTGGACTAGAAAAGCTAGTGTACATTAGTGCAAGGAGTTCCCTCTTGGGTTTGGTGGGGTCAACTTTTTATGATACCATTATTTATTAGAGAAGATGATAGACGTCATCATTGTTGAAATGGGATTTTTATCTCCCATCTAGTATGTATTGTTGATTTCTATTATCCTAGGGTGAGTTTCACATCACTAGAGGGAGGATTGTTTCTATATAAGGGATAATGAGATCTCCAAGAGGGAAGTTTTGGACCCGAGCATCATGGGTTGAGAGGTGTTATAGCCCATATTGTTAGTATATACCTTGATTATCATGGTACATCAAATATGGACTTTTTTCCAATGGTTGATTATTTGGGAGATTTCTTTCCAGAATTTTTTTTAGTTTTTACTCCTGAGTTAGGGGTAGTCTTTTCTATTGAGATTGTTCTAGTTTTAGTGTTTTTGTAAATTCCTCCTTATAGGATAACTACATTAGAGTTACAGGATATCAATAATTAGTTAGAGTAGTTATTGGCAAAGGGTTTTGTCAAACGCAGTACTTCTCTTTGGGGGTTACCTACCCAGATTGCGAAAAAGGCAGATTGTACCCTCAGACATTGGGTAGATTACCAAAATCTAAACTAGTTGATGGTCAAGAACCTATATCATTTTCCAAGTAGTGATGGTATATTTGATAAGCTTCAGGGAGCTCGTGTTTTTAAGAAGATTGACTTGAGACCAGGTTATCATTTTTTGAATGGAAAACTATGAGATATACCTCTAATAGCCTTTCGGAGTGGATATGGTCTATACATGTATGGGGATATACCATTCGGTCTCACGAACAAGCCTTCAATTATTATGGCACTGATGAACTAAGTGTTCTATCCATACATGGACTCCATTGTGGTGGTTTTCCTAGATGATATCTCAGTGTACTCTCATACTCGACACGACCATAAAATCCATCATGAGATCATTTTTTGTACGATGAGATATAATCAGTTATATTCTAGGCTCTCAATATTCCTATTTTGGATAGTCCAAATTCACTTGTTTTGTCATGTCATCTCACAGAAATTAATATAAGTAAACCCAGAGAAAGTAAGATAAGTAATCACCATAGAGAATCCAAATACATTCGTTGAGGAACAGAGTTTTCTGGGGCATGATAGTTACTACAAGCTCATTATAAAAGACTTTTTACACATAGAAGCTCAACTATCAGGCTTGACTAAGGATGGTGTGATTTACTCTTTGTCTGATTCTTGTGAGTAAGCCATTCAATAGCTGAAGTGAAGATTGGATACAACACTGATACTAGTTTTCCCAAATATGGAATGTGTTATACTATTTACTGTGATTCATTAGTTATTGGGATGGGGGCAGTACTTATGTAGGGGGGATCATTTTTTAATGGCCTCGACAGTTGAGACCACATGAGACGAATTACATGATGTACGATATTGAGTTGGCTACAGTTTTTAATTCCTTGAAATGTTGGAGACATTAACTTATGGGAAATAATTTTATTTAGGTAAACTAACCATAAATGTCTCATATATATCTTTATTCAACATGATCTGAATTTGAGATAATGATGGAGGGGTGAGTTCTTTCAGTCTTTTGACTTTGATCATTCCTACACACCTATAAAAGGAATCATCGTGGCTGATGATTTGAGAAGGAGGACTCAAATACAGGATGTTTGGGATTCCAATAGTGAGTGGAAGCATATGGATATATTCTCTGAGATTAAATTGGTGGTTCATTACAGATAGGGGAAGAAGTTTCATTCCATTATAGGTGTTACCACTACTATACTTGATAAACTGCGAGTGAGGCAACTATCATATTCTAATGTCCTAGTCCTACAGGAGGGTGTGTCAGGAGAGGACCTCAATCGTATGTGGACTATATGTGAGGATTAGGTCTTTCGATTTGATTGATGTGTATGGGTGTTTCTAGACATACGTGAGGAGATGATGTGATACTTTCATTCTTTATCATGAGTATTTCATCCTAGTGTCACCATGATTTATTTTGATTTTCATCATCATTATTAGTGACTAGGTATGAATAGGAATGTAGCTATTTTTGTTTTGGGATGTTCCACCTACTAGCAGGTGAAGGTGGATCACCAGTGAACAACCGAGTTTCAATAACAGTTACCCCTTCTTGGTTTGAAGTGGAATGATGTCACGATGGATTTCGTGAATGGTTTACAAAGGTCGCCTTAAAGGAATGATGCAATTTGGGTTGTCATTAACAGAATAAAAAAGGTTTGACACTTTTTACAAATCAAGGAGATCATATGTTTTTTTGATATTGGGTGGTAGTACATTCGAGAGATTGTATGTTTTCATGGGGTTCCACACAATATCGTTTTAGACATGGAGGACCTCTTTACATAATGTTTATGGAAAGGGATACAAAAGGTTTTGGGTACAAAAGTACTTCTGAGTACCGCTTACCATACCTATATAGATGTCCAATTAGAGCGCATGATTCAGGTTTTGGAGGACATGCTTCGATCATGTGTCCTTGACGTTGGAGGTTCTTGGGATAAGCACATAACTCTATTGGATTTTCCCAACAATAAAATTTTCCTAGTTACGATTCTGATGGAACTATAAGATTCATTGTATATTAGACCTTTATGATCACCCCTATGTTGGATGGATGTACGAGAGGAAGCAATGCTATGACCTCATATTGTTCAATAGACCATTGAGTAGGTGGACTTGATTCGGAAGAGGATGGCTGCTGCATAGTCTCACCAGAAATTTTATGTTGATTAACGGAGAAAACCTATAGAGTTCAAGGTAAGAGATCAGTTTTTCATACATGTTACACTAAGGTTATTAAAAAGAGGTTTAGGAGACAGGGGTTGCTTTCACCCAGATATGTACATCTGGTTGAGGTTTTGGAGAGTGTTCGGCCGATTACCAATCAGTTTCTGTTACCATTGAGGTATCAGGATATGCATGACTTTCCACACATTTCTCAGATATGAAATTAATTCCCATACCCTTCTCATGTTTTTCAACCCGAAGAGTTTGAGTTAGAGGAGTAATTATCATTCAATGAGAATCTAACCAATATTTTGGACCACAGTTCAATGGTTATCCATGGCCAGTATGTTCCTCTGGTAAGGGTGCTATGCTAGCACGGGTGATTACAGGACGAGACATGGGAGAGGGAGTCCAAGGAGCGATCATGGTGTCCAGAGCTGTTTGATGATTCTTCTTATCCCCACAGCTATGGAAATTTTTGGATAATTTTATTTGGGGTTGGGGGATGTTTTTAAGAATCTTAATCTTCATTTCAGTTACGAATCTTGTTTTTTGTGTCGTTTTGAGATAAGGGGGAGAATTTGGAAATTTTATAAGTACGCATAATGTACCCAATTATCACTTACAACCATATCATGGGAATATAACGGAGAAGGCATGGAAGTGTTGGGCGATATTTTGGACCACTAACATTTAGGGATAGTTGTGTAAAATTCACAGCTTGTTCATTAACAACAGACGACATTTTCTTTTTTCTAATATTTGACTAATCAGACAGAGGGCGCGTATAATCCACATAAACGTCTTCATCTGGCCATACCTTATAAAAGAGAATCTTATTTTTTTGATTCTTCTCCAAGACACATTTTATCCGTCCATGGTCAAATTCAATTTCTAGTGGGTGATTTAGAATCCCCATGATGCATTCTTGCTTCATTTAGAGCCTCTCCTCCTGATTTCATCTCTCTCTCAAGTTATACAAGGTTGATTGTTTTCTTTCTTTTTGTAGATATACAATGTTGTAGGATGATTCAACTGCCGATGTTTGAGATTTTTTTTCAATCAACATCGAGTTAAGTGGATTTTTTTCCTTTCAATTCTTTTATTTGAGTTTTATATTTCAAATTGTCGATTACCCATGTTCTAGGTGTTTCAGGTTAAGTAAATTAAACCTTATTTCATTGGACAAAGATTTATTACATGAATAAGTTTTTGTGGATATGATATTATCTGAAATTGAATGTTTAAGGAACACACCATGGGTGAATTTATAGTTTTCCAGGTTTAGGGCCATTTGGTCTAGGTTGCCTATGATGCAGACCTTGTTTCCATTAAGTACATGATATGATGGACATGATTTTCAATTAATTCTTGTTACATAATTATTATATGCATTGGAAATATTTATCCATGTATTAGTTGTGATTACATTGGTCTAATGGATGTCATTTATATACATGTAATAACATAAGCCTATGATAACATGATGTAGTTAGACCATAGGGGGAATTGAATCCAGGTTCATCCTCGTAGTGTTTGTTATATTTCACTCTATGATACCACATGTGGTTGAAGGTGAGTGCTCCCTCAGAGTGTCTATTGTTTACGTTACAAGTAAACATAGAGGAATTGACATTTAGTGGTTCACCAAAGTGACAATATTTGTTCTAGAAAGAACATAGGAGGAATTGATGGTGAGTGGTTCCTTAGAGTGTCTTTTCCATTTTATTTCATTACATAGCCAGAGGGGGTAGCTTGTTTGAGCTACCTAGAGGGTTAACATAAATATGGAATTTTTTAATGTGTATTCCAAACAAAAACACAATAATAGATTCCTCCTTGTTTTTTACTCTACTGTGATTCTTGTTTGTGATACTTACATAATTAAATGTTAAACATTAAATGATAATGAATGTAAATTGAAATTGTAGGATTTATTATTTATGCATACTCTTAATTTATTTGATGCATTAAAATTATTAACTACTATATATACTCATTGAATGTTAGGAACCTATGTTTTGATGGATTCATATAGGGATTCATCTCACACACTATTTGGGTCATGATTTTGGAACCAAACAGATTATATGGTTGCAGGTACAGGAAAGGGAAAGTGCCCTTCATTTTTAAGTACATGATTACTGTGCAACTAGAAAAAAAGTGACTGTGCTGAGGCTTATGATGAATCTGGAGTTTACTTTTTTTTAACATGGTTTAGTACTTTATTTCTAGTATTTTCACTTGTTTGGATGTTTTCCTAGACACATGTTACATGCATCATATATATATATACATGTGTGTGTGTGTGTGTTTCAGTTGTTTATTTTCATTCAATCGTTGACTGTATATATGTCATATGGTATTACTATTTTTTCTATAGATTATTTTTGTTATACAGCTATGAATACTCTTCCAATGAGGGAATTTCTTCCCCACTCTCACATCCAAGGCCCTCTCCGCTTGTTGGCATCCTCTATTATACGGGAAAATGTGATTGAGGGCATGTGGCCAACCTGGTACGAGGCACCATTGTGTGGCTCCATGAACCAAGATGTTAGATTATTTTTCATGTTTCAATTTTTAGAAATTATTTTTCGAATCCATCTAATTTTTTGAGTCAATATGTAGTTTAATTGGATAATAATCATTATTATGGGGAACATCCACTACAGATTCTAAACCATAGAGAAAATGTTTTTAAAATAAGGTGATTCATATAGTTATGGTTTTTTGGGAAAACAATATGGCTGAAAAGGAAACATGGGAATTTGAAAGTTCTAGAGGGATTAAATACCCCCACTTATTGGATAAGTAAATATAATTATAGGGAAACATTATCCAAAAGCGTTGATCGATATAACTACACATGTATTTATAAAATAATATGTTTTCAATAATATTAATGAACTATAATTAATATTACATTGAGCTGAATATTTTTTAGATAGTGTACTCAAAAGGCAACAACGAGTTTTTCTATAATTTTACATTTTGCATGAATTTTAGTTATACAGAAAAACAAAACAATACTAATATTTTTTAAACGGTATTTAATGCCTTGCCATTGTATTGGTAGAAATAAAAAAATCTATGAATAATATTATTACACATATTTGGTAGATTTTTTTATATTAATAAAATAAAATTTAGATGCTTAAAATGTTAATGGATCAAATATTATGCACATTATACTCTAATTTTTTTAAAAGGTAATTTTACTACCTTTTGATGGAGAACCATTTTTAAAATATTTTTTGTCACATTTATATGTTCTATTTGACAAAAAAACAACTTATTTGAATGTGGGACATCAATATTTACCTTGGTTTTAATTTTAGTTATTTTTATTATGAAATTCAGTTTTAAAGAATAATAAAAAATACTACATTTCAATTCAAATCTTCCTTTTTTTCTATGTTATTTATATAGTTAAGTAGTTTTTTTAATTTGTTTTAAAGTGCAATTGGATTAATTTATTATCATTTAATCCAATTTTTTTTCATTTTATGTAATTTAATATTTATATTGGACATAAAAAATGTCAATATTTTGATATTTTTTACTTCTTAAAAACCCGCTTTTTTGTTTTTCCAACATGATTTATCTTTAAATTAATTAATTAAAAATTAGGGTTTTGAATTTGGAAAAATGGATTCCATATTTTGAATAAATATGTCCAAATTATGTAAATAAATAACTTTTATTTTTTATTTTTTGAATTGTTACTTGAGTATGTTTTTTTATTCACACCGGTTAGAGAATAAATTAGGTAACTAATGGTAAAAATATATTATAATAATATAAAACAACCCAAATAGCTATACAAATAATATGTTCTTGATTCATGGGCATCCAAATCAACATGTAGTCCAATGGTTTGGCATTTTGAATCCACTTGGGATTGATAATGACATGTTATAATAATTAATTTAAAGTAAAGTGAAATATAACATAAACATATATCTTTTTACTAGAAAACTTTTTATATTAGGTTATATAATATATATATATTACTAAAAATAGAAGTTATAATGATAAAAATATTTCCTAAGTCATGTTATTTTTTTCATAATTTCTAGACATTAATTAAGAATATTTATTTATGACACAATGATGATGTTGTGATTAACCTAATAATGAAATATTCAAATAAATTATATTATAAATATTTAAATAAATGTAATTTGAATATTTTAAGAACATGCACGAGTTTTATGGATTATTATCGCATTTTATATTGGATTTATTGGAGTTTTTTCTGATTATTCATGTTATTATGGATTAAAAAACAATTAATAAAATTTGTTAAAATTAACATAAATGAGTTTTTAATACAAATACTATTTTATAAAATGATATAATTATTTTAATTATCTATTATTAGTACAACGGATTTATATAATGTTAAAAATATAATTTATAATACACTAAAGATTTTCATTTCATTTTTTACACACTATATTAACCATGTAGAATAAAAATAAAAGAAGACATGGTAAGAGTTAATTTATTTAACTAAGGGTTAAATCCAAAAGATAAGGTTAAATTTGTGACGAAAACTTGTATAAAAGATTTTTTTTTGAGATTATATAAACACATAATGATCTTAAACTCTAAATATATAACTTTTTAGCTATAAGACTTCAAAAATAAATTAATAATAAAAAAATATCTATGACTTTCCAAAGGTTCCCATCCTCCCTCTTATAAAATGCCACCAACTCTACCCAATATCTCAAACCAATAAAGCCTCTCAGTTCATCCAAATTATAATAAAATAAGCTCCCAGAATACCTAAATTTGTTTTATAATCCTTAACATGGTCATAAAATAATTCATGAAATCCTTCTGGATCTAATCCAATGTTGTTACTTGATTTAGTGGTAACGTCTACTCTCAAAATCCTTTCATTTATTATACTTTTACAACCCCCTACAATCTATTTATTCTATTATTTTATAAAAACTCCATAGTTATCAATATATTAGAATGTTTTTATTATAATTTTTTGACCTACACATTCACACAACTCCATCTAATGGGTATAGAACTTATTATTTCTGTGTACATTGAACTACGGCCTCACAAAATGATTATAGTTCAATTTTCACATACCACCTCACATGGTGGCCAATATGATATATCTATATTTATATGGTATATATATATTATATTTTTATTGACTTTATTCTTCTTTAATATTTTTTTATGATATTCCATTATGTATTTCATAATGTGTAAATACGATAATTTCATTTGAGGAAGTGTGGGCTATCACCACCTCAAAGTGATTTGACTCGTCATTCCATAAATGAAATGTATAGAGGATAGAATTAATTAAATTATGTAACGAATAAAACATATATATTATACTGGAATTATAATATACATATGTATCATTTAGTTTTCATTCGATTAATATGAAAACAAAATTAAAGTAGAATCTATGCTTACGTACGACCTACAGTCTCAATGACCGATTTATTTCATTTCTTATCTCCCAATGTTATGGAATCAAAAAAAATTTAATATCCTGAACCTAATTACATAGATTTGGTGAATTGTTACATAAAATTGGAATGATACAATGAAATCATGTCCTGAATGACCAATCAGTTTAGTAGCATTATATGTACTAGATACATTAATAAGTTTTACATTTCATCATGAAATAAAAATATAATTATCATTTTGTCCCCTTTAGAACACACTTATATCCTTAGCCTATCCTTGTAGGTAAATCATATAATAATTCTTCCAAAACTCAATAAAATAAATCATAGAAAGGGGATATCTCAGATGCTCAGTAAGGATAAAAATATAGCAGAATCTTCATAAATAAGAATAAACATATAAGGTAGTGTATAAGACTAAAACCGAAGCCTTTTAAACATAATCTTTAGCAAAAAATGGAAAATACAAATCAAATAATTAAATTTATTTTTTCACATGTATATTTTACCAGTATAATAATAAAATTTAATATCAACATACAATCTCATAATTATGAAATGCATAATACCAGTCTTCATAACCCCGTAATCCAGGCCTCATACCAAGACTTCAAATAATATTTTTTCCAAGACCTTTTCCATGATAGTTGTTTGACTCATTAGAACAACTGATGCATCGAAGAGTGATCATGTGCTCCACCCATCACTTAATAATTCCAATTAATTCCTCATACGAAAATGTTTAAACATAACATAAAAATTCTTATTATTACTAGAATACAATATTTCAATAAATTATCAATAAACGATGAATGGTATAAAAATAACGCATACACAATCAAACATATCACAAAACAATCAATATAATACAGAAGATTTGTATCATAATAAATCATCCTTTATCAAGAATAATATCTCATTAAGGATGTTTACATTGTTGAAAATGATCAGTAAAAAGAATTGAGAGAAATATCCCTTTTCATGAAATAATTTAAAATAAATATAAAGGAATTCATATAAAAGATATTTTTCAGAAATATTTCCCCATAACACTTTGAAACTATTGAAAAGAATTAACATTTTAATACATTCATGTCCATATAAATAAATCCTTTAAACCATTATGAAAACATGGACATTAATAGGAAAGTTTTACTAGAATAATTCATTAAAATATTTAAAATAGTGTTTTAGTAAAAAGTACCTTAACAATAATCCCTTTGAAAACACTTTTATGAATCATGGAAATAGATAATAAATATTTCCCAATATATACTTATATAAAAACAACCTCGGATAATAAAGAGATTGTGAAATTAACCATTACCCTATATTTTTCCTTAGTAGATGGTAAGTTAACCTCCTATATAATAGTTAAAAAATTATTATTAAAATATAAAAGAACTATATACATAAATTTTATATAATATATGATCCTTTAATATTTCTTTTCTTAATAATATTTCAGTAGTATCATCATTTTGTGTGTTAACTAATTATTTTTCCTTTATGTGATAGGTTACGTAATCCATTTTTTTAGGGATAGGATGTATTTTCTTCATATAAAGAGTTATATTATGTTCATTAACATTTTTTTAATCATTAAATGAAATTTATTATAGAATGATTATGATGGGGAGTGAATCTAATAGCGTTCGTGGGGATGGTAATATATACGCACTCACGAGCGACAATATCATTATATTGATTGTAAAATCGTATGTAATTGGATGATATATCATATATACAGAATAATTAACATGTTAAATTTTTTATTTACATCAGTTATACTCATTATTATACCCATTCAAATAATAGTGAGTTTGAATAACAAAATACACCACAACGTGTAGATGGTAAGTCATATGTACTCACGTATGTTAACTTTGTCATTCATATTATGTATTGATTAATGAATATAGTTGTAACATTTTTATTGTAACATAACAGTATATATAAGATACTAAAGTTATTATTTTATAATGGAAACAACAAATAAAAGGGAATTAGATGAAGAAAAGTGTTTCAAAGTGGTGATGAAATATTTACCTCTTCTTGGGGTTATTCTTATTTATAAGATAAAAATGGCTCTATAGGTTGGCTCACTAACCTTATAAAGTACTATAGGATGAAGGGAGGAAATTTGGTAGGATATTTGGGCAGGTAATGGCCGAGAAAAATGGCTTTGGAGGTGTGAACTTAAGAGAAGAGGAAGTACCCTTCAAGAAGATAGGTGAGGGTCACTTAATGAAAAGCGTGAAATATAATTTTATAATAAAAACATTTTTGGTTTTTGGTGGCCAAAAAATGATTTATTAAAGGGATAAGGTAATTATGGTTCTAAAAACATTCAGACGTTAGGTTTTAGATAGGTTTTGGTCACCGTATTAAACTTATCTTTTATATTTTACTCGTAGAAAATAGTTTGACTTTTACCATGTCTCTGTTATTTTAATATTATATGGTTAATAAACATACTATAACAAGCCATTAAAACCTCAAGTAGTTCATTAATGATATACCTATCATTATATATGTTTGTTTTTAGGATCTTTAATTTTTAGGACTATTATATAATTTATTGATATATTATTTATTTAGAAACTCATTTATGTCAATTTTGACACTATTTAGTATTTTGTTTTTTGTGAAAGTCATCACAACATGATTACATCAAACCAAACACATTGAGTCAACCATAACATGTCATATTCCCCTATAAAATTATTTTATGTCCTAAAAACTTTGAAATTATATATATTTTAATATTTATAATACTATTTATTTGATTCTTTAATTAATAAGGTAATTACTGCATCATCATTGTATAATAAATAAATATAATTATTTAAGGACTAAAAAATGTAATAAAATATAATTATGTATAAAATAGTTCTATCATTATAATGAATATTTATTGTCCAAAGTATAACTTATATATCACCTTCAAAAAATTGTTTTACTAAATGATATATGTTTATGTCATTTTTGTCTTCACTTTAAATTATTTAATATAAAGTGTCATTATCACTCTAATGTGGCTCCACATGGTCCCAAAATAGACCCAAGGATGACCATGTTCGGACATGTATGTGAAATTAAGAATACGACACATGTTATTGTAATTTAGTATTATTATAATAATAGTTGTATTCCCTTATTTGCCAGATTTACCCTTTAACAGGCTAAATAAAATATTTACTGAAGTAAATATTCATAATGCATAAAAATAAAATTTTCCTATTTAAAAAATTGGGACAAAATGACTCAAAATATATAATCCATTTTTCCTAATTGAAAACACAAAAGTGGTAGAAGTTAATTTAATATTAATTTCCATTGTCAAAACAAAAAAGTGTGTGTTTAATAAATAATAACTATCAAAAGATTGACACTTATTTATGAAAACATTAATTGTTAAAATACATCCAATGACCAAAATTATTTTAAATGAAAAAATATAATATAATTATACTTAAAAATTATTCTAATTTATAATTTATCACTATAAATTATTTCGATTAAAAAAGTTGTTTTTAATTAAAATTTATTATTTTTCACTATTCATCAAAATTTAAAAGTTATCCTAAAAGTACAAAAAATTTATCCAAACTAAATTTTTAATTACTAATTATAAAGAATAATTTAATTTCATTAAATTTTATATTTAAAACTTTAAAATATTTGTTTTAAAAATGATTCACCATTAAAAGGTTTTAAAATTGCATTTTTGGAAAATAATTTTTTATCTGAAAGAAATGAATATGTTCTTATATTATATATAAAGAACACATAATATGGATGTTAAAATTAAATAGTGTATATAAGATCCAAAATTCATTTAACACTTTTCATAGATGATTTTTTGAACATCTAGTTTGGTAATATGTGGTGCGCTCGAACTCGGTGTTGTGTGTCCCGTAAGCTGTTGAATTACTTTAATGAGATAATGTATTATGAAATATTGGGGTATTACATTATCCCCTCCTTCAATAAATTGCATCCTCAATGTTTGAAATTTTCCATAAAAAATAAAAGAATTAATATAGAAAAATACTTTTGTGGAAAACCCACATCGGAAATTGGGTTAGTAGAATTTATTCTTAATAAGAGAGAAAGGGAAATGAAAATGTAAGCACCAAATTATGATCTCGATTAGGAGTACGTTAGTGTCAGCTAGATACACATAATTTGAGGGAAACATAAATATTTATAAGGAGTAATTGATTTGATAAATCACAAACAAGTGTAAAATTGAAGGGCCCAAAGCCATCAAGCTTAGATGATTTAAAATATCATTGGTTCAACAAAACATAAGCTATTAAGATGAATCATTTTTGGTTATCATATCCCTTACCTAATGTTTAAGAATTAATTTCTTTATAGAACAAGAAAAAAATATAATTGACATGTAAATTTCCACTCTTAAACTAATTTCTACCACAAACTCATCTTTTACTATAAAATATAATTGAACATAAAAATATTCTATTGATCCTAATCGTATAGGGTTCCAAAAAAAGAATTTATAATTCATATATCAGAACATTTAAAAACACTAGATTATACAATCCAAATCATCATGCATGCCAGTGGTAGGTGATGTGCCTTTTCCTCCCTTCAATTGCAGATTCAAGTCTCACAGCCTTGACGGACGGAAAAGGTTGTCGCCCGACCTCTGAGTTGTCTTTTTTATAACAATCCAAAAAGAATTTTATGAAATTACTTAACCTTAACAACAGTATATAATGTCAAACATAATCCATTACAACCGTTATAATTATTTATAATACTTAATTCCAAACTAACATCCCAATATTAATAAGGAAGGTACACACAATGAAGATCCTTTCTTCCACGTAATAACATTTGAATACCTTCATCATGTATTTTTTAAAAACACTGTAACACCCTGAATTAACAGAAAACTATATAGATTACATTCATTATATCTTATTCTATATAGAATACTAGTTATATTGATTCTATCCAAAAATGGTGTAAACCACATCGATGATGGAATATATAAATCATTAATCATTTACAAGGTAGCCAAAATATCGAATATAATTTATCCAAATCAATGATATATTATTCCAAAATCAGTACCTCAGTATCAAAACCATATTATGGTTTATCATTCCCCCAATCGTATATGTTTTAATAAATTTAACCTTTTATTAAGTCACACTTTGTATTTCCACAAAATCTAAAGTCTATAATGAAATAATACTACAGTAAAATCATTATATACTTTTTAATTATAATAAAATTTATATAATTAACACAATACTGAAATGAGCCAATAATTTAATAACAACATAAGAAATATAATCATTCCACATCTTCTTCGGTAGTATCATAACTTGATTATTATGTAACTGTGTCATTTGTGGTACAATCTAATGATTGGGACATTGATTCACGCAATCTCCCAACTCTTTGTAGATAAATAATTGTACATTTGAAACCTTATTCTTACACTTGAAATCATGTTCTTGGGGTCCCCTTTCTTCACACTTATAACAAACACTCATTCCCTTCAAGAATTTACCAAGGAGATTATTTCCACAGTTATACCATATGGGAAAATTCTTCTTCCCTCTCTTCCCATTATACATATTTCTCTCTTCCATCCTTTTTTCACTTTCTTACCATCAAATCCATATGACTCAGAAAATTCATTACTTATTTTATTAACACATGAAACTATTTCTTCATATGATGAGAATACATGGGAGACAATTTCCCTTTTAAATATTGTCTTAATACTATAAAAGATATGACCCATCATAATCTTTTGATCAGACGTACTACTAGAATTAACATTCCATATACTAGGTGCCATTTCTAAATAATAGCATACACTAGGTTAGTTTATTAACCGCAATTCATAATTCCAAACTTGTAAAATACCAAATGTAAATTAAAAATACTATTCATATAATCAATATTAATAAAATGTTTTCTTAGTGGAATTATTTACTCTTAAATCCTTCATATCATCTTGTAATGAAAATGTGAATTATCCTAAGAATATCCCCTAAAAGGTTCATAACCGATAGTGCATCAGGTTTATTTTCTTGCACCAATTATCCTTCGAGTCTAGATCAAAGCGGTGTTTTCGGGTTTTACACCTAGGTACATCTGTACAAGAGCCGCCTTTACCTGCTTGTATCCAGCAAGGGATGTATTACTTTGAATACTCACAAAATCTAAACAATACCAAAATTCTAGGATGTTCATCTATACTAATACTCACATTTTATCTTAGGGTAATGTGATATAATCAGAGTTTATCAAAATATTGTATCCAAGGTTTGTACTAAACATTATCTAATACCAATTGTAAATCCCTGACCCCAGTTAACCAGAGTCAGTGTATTATTACATAACATTGTCATGATATAAGGAATCATGTCCCAAAAGGGAGATCAGTTTAGTAGCCTTGGAATCACTAGATACATTCATAAGATTTACATTACATCATGAAATAAAAACATTTACAATATTTCCACCCCTTTTTAACACACTTATATCCTTATCCTAACCTTACAGGTCCACTATAAAATAATTCTTCCCATCTTAGGAAAAATAAATCATAGAAAGGGGTGAGATCAGATGCTAAGTAAGGATAAAAATATTGAGGAAAAATCATGAAATAAGCATAAACATTAAAGGTAGTGTATAAGACTAAAAAGAAAGCCTTTTAAACATTATATTCAGCATATTATAGAAAATATAAATTAAATAATTCCATTTACATATTCACATGTATTTTCTAATAGTCGAATTATCACATGTAATATTAATATACAATTTAATAATGATGGAATTCATAATGTTAGACTTCATAACCAAATAGTTAAGTCCTCATTCAAGACTAAAAGTATGATTTTTTCAAGGCCTTGTCCCAAGACTCTTGTTTTCTAATGAGACCTACCGATGCATCAAGGAGCTATAGCGGGCTCCACCCGTCACTTACTATGTCCTATGCATTCATCATATGAAAAGTTTTAAACATAACAGAAAAATTCAAATTAAAACTAGCATAAAAATGTCAATAATTTATCCATAAAACATGAATGGTATAAAAATATCACATACACAATCTAACATATCACGAAACATTCAATACAATATAAAAGATTTTTTATCATAATAAATCGACCTCAATCAATAATAATATATCCTAAAGGATATTGACATAGTTGAAAATGACCAGTAAAAATCATTGAGATAAATATCCCTTTTCATGAAATAATTTAAATATCATATAAAGGTAGTCATTTAAAAGATTTCTTTGATTCAAAGTGTCCCATACCACTTTGAAACATTTTAGATGAATTGACAATTTAAAATATTCACGTCCATGTAAATAAATCCTTAAAACCATTTTGAAAACATAGACACTAATGAGAAAGTTTTAGAATAATAAATCATTAAAACAAATATAATTGTGTTTTATTAAAATTTCCCTTAAAAATAATTCCTTTGAGAAATATTTTATAAAACATGGACATGGATAATAAATATGTCCCAGTAGATAATTATGTAAAAGAACCTCGAATAATAAAAATATTTTGAAATTAACCCTTACATCGTAATTTTCCTTTGTCTATGGTACGTTAACATATTGTATAATAGTTAAATCATTGTTATTAAATTATAAATTAACTATATACATAAATATGATATCATATATGATCCTAAAATATTGCTTTGTTAATAATATTTCAGTAGTATCATAATTTCGGGTGTTAACTGATTCATTTTCTATTATATGCATGGTTACGTAGGTTAGGTTTTATTGGATAAGATTAATTTTATTAATATATATAATGATATTTTGTTCATTAAAATTATTTGTAATCATAAAATGAAATTTAATTTTGAATGATTACAATTGGGAATAAATCTCATTGCGTTGGTGGAGACGGAAATCCTTACGTACGCACGAGCGACAATATCATTATATTGATGGTGAAATCATATGTAATTGGATGGTATTTTATATATAAATAATCATTAAAATTCTATATAATTAATTAATCAGTTATAATCATTATTATAACAATCCAAATAATAAATTGTATTAATAACAAACTACACTGCGACGTAGAGACGCTACGCCATACGTACGCACATATAATGACATTTTCATTCTTATAATAGATAGAATAATAAATATGGTAGTAAAATTTATATAATAACATAAAATTATATAAATGATACTGGATTTATTATTTTAGAATGTAAACAACAAAAAAGAGGATGTGGATGAAGAAAAGAACTTGAATGAGGTGATGAAATATTTAACAATTCTTTGGTTTCTTCATTTTGATTTGATCAAAAGGGCACCATGGGTTGGATTTCTTACCAAATAATGGACTCTATGATGAAGGGAAGAATGTTGGGAGATATTTTCATAGGGTTTGGCCGAGCCAAATGTCTTTGTAGGTGAGAAATTAAGAGAAGGTACAATACCCTTTTATAAGAGAGGTGAGGGTCACATTAGGAGAAACACGAAATATATTTTTATAATAAATTACTTTTCTGTTTATAATGGCTCTTAAATGTTTTATTTTTATGATTAGGAGGGTATGGGTCGAACAAATATCAACCAACATGTTTTTTATAGGTTTACGTCACCATATTAACCTTATCTTTTAGATTTAACTATTAGTTAAGTAGTTTTACATTTACCATGTCTCCTTGTATTTCTATATTATATGGTTATTAAACATACAATAACAAACCTAGAGAACCTCAAGTGGATCACTAATGATATAAATATCATTATATAACTTCATTTTCATAACCAATGATTTTTAGTACTATTATATAATTTTATAATATAATATTTGTTTTAAAAACTCATTTATGTCTATTTTGATACTATTTTGTATTTGGATTTTGTGATAGTCATCACAAATTGATTACATAAAAAAATAAATTGAATTCACCCTAACATGTCATATTACCCTATAATATTCATGGATGTCATAAAAACTTTGAAATTATATTTATTTCAATATTTAGAATACAATTTAATTGTTTCATTGATTAATAAGTTAATTACTACTTCATCATTGCGTCATAAATAAATTTATTTATATAATGTATAAAAATTATAAATAAAATACCAATATGCATGAAATATTTTTTTGTTTATAATTAATATTTATTGTTGAAAATATAACATACATAAGACCTTATAAACTTTTTTATTAAATGATATATGTTTATGTCATTTTTGTATTTACATTAAATTAATTAATATAATGTGTCACTATAATTCTCATGTGGCACTTCGTGGTCCCAAAATTGACCCAAGGATTTTCATGGTTGGAAATTTATAATCCAATTTGATTAGAGAACATGATAGGGTAATTTAATATTATAATAATAATATTTGTATTCCATTATTTACCATAATTTCACTTTAACAATGGTGACTAAAATAATTTCTGAATTAAATATTCATAATGTATAGAAATAATATTTATCTACATACACAATATGGAAATCCATGTTCCAAATATGGAATAAATTATTCCAAATTAAAAACAGAAAAATGGCAGAATCTATTTTATAATTAATTTCTGTTGTCAAAACTGAAAGCGTGTTTTTAAGAAATAATTACAATCAAAAGATAGCCACTTATTTATGTCGAGTTTAATTGTGAAATTACATCCAATGGCCTAAATTAAATTAAATTATTAAAATATAATATAATGATACTTGAAAACAATTCAAATATATATTTTAATACTATATATTGTTTCAGTTAAAAAAGTTGTTTTTAATTAAAATTTAGTATTTTTCACTATTCATCAACATTTGAATGTTTTCAGAAATGTTCCGAAAAATATTCCAAACTAAATTTTTAAGCATGAAGGATAAATAATAATTTAATTTCATTAAATTAAATATATATAAGTTTAAAATATTTTTTTTAAAAGGATCGCCATCAAAATGCAGTGAAATTGTATTTTTTGGAAAATACTTCTTTTATCTTAAAAAATTGAATTTGTTCATATATTATGTCTAACAAACACATAATATGGAAGATAAAATAATATAAAGTATATATAAGATTCAAAATTTGGTTAATAATATATTTAACCGCTTTTTGAACAGCTAGTTTGGTAAGTTTTGGTGCGCTCAAACTCGGTATTGCGTGTAGCGTAAGCAATTGAATAACTTTAATGAGATAACATACTATGAAATCATGGGGTGTTACATAAATACACACACAGAGAGACCCAAACATATATTATATGTATATTATATTTAAACCATAAATACCATTTTGGAGATAATGGACTTATGACAACATGGTCAATTTTAATAAAAACTATTTTATTTTGGACTCAGGTGTGGAACATTGACAAAATGCCAGATATAAATGCAAATATTTAACTAATTATTATAATATGCTGACATGTTATATAAAAATAATGATAAAATTTAAAAACATTATAAATTATTTATAAATTAAGCTAAGAATATTATTCGTGAAATTAATGAATGAATAATACAAGTTGGACTCAAGGTTAGGGACTCCATCCCAATCGGTTTTCATTGAGCCACATTTTGATTTATACATGACCTTATTTTATAAGATGTATAATAAAAACATTTTACTTTTATACTTATTAAATGGTTTTCAATGGATTATTTTCCTATGAGTTATTTTACTAAATGAAAAAAGGAATGTTTTTTAACATAAGTTGTAACAACGACCTTTCCACTTCCATAACCATTACTTCATATTTGGCTTCCCTTATAATCTGTAATATTTTTTAAAATGAAAAGTAGGTCACCTATTAATTATTTAGTTAATTTGGTATTGTAAATGGTTTTATTAATTAATTTATTATATCAATATATTATATATATTTCATATGATTGCATTGTAGAAATGTTATTTTTATTTATGCGTGTTCATGTATTATGATTATGTTATGGTTCTTTGGAATTTCTTATGTATACAGTTGGTTCCTTGATAACCCAAGGGTGGGTGAGCTCGTAGAAGCTCCCCAATGTATTATTTAACATGGTGGGTGTAAATTTTATTCTTTCTCTTAAGATATTTATGCAATATACTGTGAGGGGCATTCCAAACATAACCATGATGTTTACTACCTATGTAGCGATTCAATCTATAATGTATGTATGTTATGAATGCCACAAGATAAATTTATGGTTTTTTATTTCTATTAGTTTTTTAGAAATATAATTATTTCATGAGGTATGTTAAATAGATTTGTTTTATGGGGAAAATTATGATTTCATTGGTTTTTAAGTATTCATGGAATAACATTTCTTTTCTTTATTTTATCCCTTATTGAGTTTTTATACTCATTCCAAGTGTTTAATTTTTTTTTCAATTGGTATATGGATGAGTAAGAGGAAGGAAAATATCAATATGAGTTTTATCAAGAAAATAAATCTGGTTTAATTTTTAAAAGGCTTTTTTTTAGTGGGAAAAATGGATACTATTATGATAGAATCAATATGTAAGATTATGGGATGATATGTGTAAATAATGGCCTAATTATATAAAACTCTAAAACTAAAAAGATCCTAAATGTTAATAATTTATTTGACTCAAAATTATGTAATTTTTAATGTTGGGGAAATATAATATATTTAGTGTACTATTTAGAATGTTTATCTAGAGATAGAATGTCTCGAATAAGAAGAAAATTAGAAGATTTTGTCAGACGATCATTAATATCCTAGATCACATTATTTCCTAGAAAAGTATTTTTTTAATCCCTCTATGAAATCCATGGATATATTTTCCCATTTCTACTATGGTACTGAAAAATGATGAAGCATACCCTTTCGAAACAACCATTCTTCCTTAACATAATGACAAGTCAAACACTTCATGGTAAAGTAAGTAATATATATTCTCATTCCATACCAAATATAATAGCCCAAAGGTGTTGATAAATTTTAGTACTATCAGTATGAAATGAAAATTAAGAACTATGTGATTCACATAATAACTCATTCATTAACTATGAATCACAAGGCACACAAAATCTCTTACCAAATAGAATAACACAAACTATATCAATTTTAAATTTAGGTACCATTCCCTTTTGAAACAATGAAACAATTTTTTGGAACTCACAATATTACATATGTGCATGTTTAATTCAATCTGATAGAGATGATTTCTCTGAAATCTAACAAAAAATAGATGAATTTCCTACACCAAATACATCAAAACCAAAATTCATCAAATCATTATCTAATGGGTCATCTTCCAAAGGTGTAATGGTAATGTATAATTACTTTGTCAACTCCTAGAATCGTACACATTATTTTCTTTTCCATGATACTAATGAATCCTACAATAATAATACTTGATCAGTTATAGTAATATCCTTTTACTCATGTTCAATTCATTTTTTGTTAATATATACTTCAAACTCATTTTATAAGTATACATTTCACACTTTTTTGGATAAAATTGATGCCTCGAAATTATTAATTCAACATAAAAAACATATATTTCTAGACTATGTGTATAGTAATTTAACTCATCTGGTTTTAATTTATGTATGAAATAAGAAATTACCTGATAATTCTTCCTTGGTGCACAACCAAGTCTATTCAATGAAGAATCAATGTTGATAAAATATTCTCCATTTCAGGAAGGTAGGGGAAAAAATTTGAATTTTCCAATATCATTTTATGTTTCTAATAACAATCGACACATTATATATTCATGATAAACATAAATCCTTTAGATGATACCTTATTTAGTGAGCAAAATAATTGAGAAGTGATTTCAACAGGACATCGGTAATAACGTTCTAGTCCAATAAATATATTAATCTATGGGACATTAGTATTATAATTCCCCAAACAAAAAAATTACTTAATAATGAGTTATGTCAATAAATTGTATTTATTTCACTATGAGGATCTTTTTAGGTTTAGATATTTCGAAAAATAGAAAATTAATATTACATAAATAGTCAAATTTATACAAATTGGATACAAATAATGTAGTACCCATTTCCTCTACAAAATTAATCATTTTAAGAAATAATCGTCATTTATTTTCATGATAAAATTATTCTTGACATCTTAATTTCTCTAACCCATCCTTATACACTATGGAAAGCATTCAAAAAACATGGTATAGGAATAAAGAGACCAATAAAGAATATAAAATAATGAATGAAAACATTAGCCCAGGAATATGTATAAAACCATTAAATCAAAATAATCATGAAAACATTATTGAAATAATAAATCATAAAGGTATGTTTTGGAATCTATATCATACATACATTATTGCTTTCAAATCTACATTAGTAGTATCCTTGTTGGTTAAATTTTTAATACCCATATCAATATATTCTCAAAATCTCTTAGGAAACTCATATTGTTTAAGTATATTTTATTACCCAGTGCATTGGTGAACTATTATAGTCTCACCCTCCATTAGTTAATCAAGAAACCAAAATTATATATAATAAATTCCCAAAAACTATAACATAATAAAAACACATAAACCCAACAGAAAGAAAAAAATAACATTTCTACATTGATATCACATTTCAACTTTATAGGCCACACACTCATAAATGAAAACCCATTATTTTAAAATAAAATGGTAAACATGTAAAGAAAACATGAATATATAATAGTGACATAAAAATGATAAATTCCATTAATGAGTTATATGAATAATAAAAAATTCTATGACATTGAAAAAATTAATCGAACATTAAAATTCAATTATTGAATTTAAAAATAATTTTTTTGAATAAAAAGTCCCACATACCACATTTAAACTTTTAAAGGAATTACCATTTTGAAATATTAATGTCCATATAAATAAATAATTAATTTTTTTTTAAAACATATACATTAATGAGAATTATTTTGAATAACAATTCATTAAAACATTTGAAATAATGTTTTACTTAAAGTGTCCTTTACCACGTAATAAACACATGAATAAATATAACTAAATATTAACATTAATAAAAACATTAAATATACGGATAATATATTAATTCATGATATAAAATTTCAATTTGGTTATATATACACGTTATTGATAATAAGGGTTGAAAATCTCAAGATATTCCACAATAAAAAGCGATTGAGATGAAGTCCCTTACTATGGGAATATCGTTAGTTTAAAGATAACTAAATGAGATAATTATGTGTGAAAAGTGTAAATTAATCAAATATATATTGAAAGTAATTGTAAAATAATCTCCAGTCATTCACACATATTAATGTATTAATTAAAAAATGACACGGATATTTAACTCAATTAATAGAGATTGAGTTCAGAGCTCCATTACCTTGAGTCTGAATCATCACGTGGCATTGTTATTTTACAGAATAAAAAACATTGGTTAATTTATACATTCATTTTAATGTATTTCAAAATTATGCTAACTTTTATATCACTCATTACCATTTTTTCAAATTTATATAATTATTTAAGTTCATATCAGATGTTTGGTCGATATTTAGTTCTTGAGTCAAAAATTAACATGCTATAATTTCAATAGTCCATGTTGTAATAAGACTATAATTTATGAAATAATTATAATTAAATAGTAATATCTATAAAAAATCAATTATAATTTTTAAATTAGACATATAATTTTTTGTATAAAAAATGAACAATGTTATAATCATGGAGACGTTAGGCCGTACATACGCATGAGTAATGTTTCCATTTTTCAGTGATCATTATGGAAATATGGTAATTTACATTTTATCGTTACCAAATTATAATGATTATATTAACATGAAAATAAATATTTAATTATACTTATATATATCATATAAGTCTTGTCGTGAATAAAAACAATTCACATCACTTGAGGGAGGAGATAGTTCACACGTACACAAAAACAATGTTATCATTTTTATATGCTTGAAACGTAAGAACAAAATTGAAAACTATTTCTTAATAATGATAAATATTACATTAATATAATATATTAATATTAATTCTATAATTATAACCAATTCAGTTATATGGTAATAGAATATATAAAAAATTGGTTTGTGGATGTGATAATTCACACGTACACAAAAATGATTAATTATATTCCCAATTGATGGAAGTAAAGAATTATTTTGGTTATGATATATACAAAATAACATATATATATAATTAGGATAAATAATATAATATTTCATTATGGTTGGAGGATACACGAATGAAGTGGAAGAAGAAATAAGTTTAAATGCTTAAAGAGAATGATACCTCTACATTGGTAGATCACCCTTAATGAAAACCTGAACACCTTGAAGAAGGGTGGTTGGCATAAAATAATCCCCCAAGAATGTTGGGAGGAATCTAGGGAGAGATCTGGATATATCATGGATGATCCAAAAGGCACTGGAACTTTGTTTATTAGAGAAGATAGGGTACCATTTTGTAGGAGAGGGGAGGGGCACTTTATGGAAGTCTTGAAATATTAATATGTTATTTATTAATTTTCGGTTTATAATGGTCCCAACTCATCAATTTGAAATATAGAATATTTTTTGGTCGTTTAAATATTATAAAAACAATATTATAAATGTTTTTAATATTTTTTAGTCCTTATAGTTTTTAATAACCCTTATTTTAACTTTTTTAATCTTACAATGGTGACATTTTATTTACAATTTCTGTCGTAATGTAATTACTATAACATATAAAAAGGATAATAAAGTTTAATTTATGAAATATTATGACTTAAAATAACAATTTTCTTGAAGAATATTTTTTTTATAACATTTTAAAAACTATTTTATATTTTAAGTTATGAATTATGTCAATTTTGACACTATTTATACTTGACGTTTTCCAAAATTCATAAAAAAATATATTCCATAAAAAAATACATTAACTCAATAATAACATGTCATGCTCATCAATAAAATATGTTTCTAGCATCAAATATTTCAAATAATATTATTTTTAATATTTATAATATCATTTATTTGATTCCATTAGAAATAAGGAAATCACTGAATCATCATTATGCCATTATTACATTAAAGTATTTAATGAATTAAATTTAGAAATAAAATATCATGATATAGGAAATATTTTCTAATTTATAATTCTGGTTTATATTCAAATTTATATCTTATAAAAAACTTTATTAAAATAGTTTTAGTACAATGATATATGATTATATCATATTTTCCTTAACATTAATTAAAGTTATATGTCTCATAATCACAACCAAGTGGATTTAAATGGCCAAATGTTCATCCCAATGGTTTTATTTGTCATCCAAGTGTCATTCAAATGATTAGGAAATGTGTTAGGGAACTTTTATATTATTATAATATTATTTTTACCCTTATTTACCTGATTTTTCCTTTAATAGTGTCGAAGAAAAATAATTACTAATGTTACTATTCATAATGGAAAAAAATAAAAGAGAACTATTTACATTATTTTTAAATTCTACATAATAAAATGGAATCAATTTTTAAAAAATCAAATCATATAAATTGTGTTAATTAATTTAACATTAATCACCGTTGTCAAAATGAAATCACAGGTTTTTCAAAAAAGTAAAAACTGTTAAATGAATGTGGTGCGTTTATATCTAATTTCAATGTAAAATTACATAAAATGAACATAATTGGATTAAAACGATTAATAGAAAATTCAATTACATGTTAAAATAAATTAAAATAATAATCTAACTATATAAATGAATTATACAGAAATACATTTTTGAATTAAAATGCATTAATTTTCACTATTCATTAATAATGATTTTTTGTAAAAAAATACCACAAATTCCAAAAAAGTAAATTTTGATGAAAATCATATAAATAAGATGTTTATTTTGAAAAATTGAGAATATAATAGTGGAAAAAATAGATTTAAAATGAGATCGTCAACAAAAGGAAGAGAAACTACACTTTTTTTAAAATATTTAGTTTATCTGAAAAATAGAATTTGTTATGATATCTTATATTGTACTAATATAAGAGGAATATTAAACATCACATTGAATTTATAACAAATATTTTTAATTAAATAAAATATCCACAAATAGTGATATGTTTTCACAGACACAATAATTCTCATTTAAATATGATTTCATAAAAAGAGATCTTTTTTATTCAATTGGTTTTTATTTCCAATTATAATAAATTTGTTATCAAATGAATCATTATATAAAGAAGTGTAAACAAATTTTTAATATTTAATTTGATAAAATTAATTCCCTCTATTCCAAAATCTTGGTTATAATGGTAACATTTAAATATAAATTTTTTGTTGTTCATTTAAGAACGATGTAGCGTATCATGTATGCTAATGAATACATAGTTTCTTTATTAAAACTAATTATGTTACATCCTACCCAAATTTAATAAATTTCATCCTCAAAATTTTAATTTGGGGTTTGTAACTAGGGTATAAATTTTCCAAATACCTTTTTAATGAATTCACAAAAGGAAACGGGTTAATAAAAATTCCACTTTAAAAGATATGAATTAAAGTAAAAAGGTCACATTAGATAACAAATAATAGGGTTCCATGAAGGAAAATATTGATATGTAATATAAAAATATGTTTAATTCTATAATAGATATTGATAGAAGACATGTTCAAAAAAAATAACAATTATAAAACCATAAACTTGTGATGGGTTAAACTGTATTTGATTTCATGGTAGGAAAAGTAAACAAAAAACATTTTTTAAGATGATTTTCATAAATTTAAGGAATTATTTTACAACATTGAATAAGTTCATAAGGAAACATACTTAAATTCAACCTATAGTTTCATCCTTTAAAAAATTTCCACCACAATCTTTTCTTTTCTCTAAATGATTTGAATTCAAGATGGATGGGTCCAACCTAAAATAATGGAATAACCTTATAGAGAGTGACATAATCAATAAAATACTATATATATATATATATCCCCTTTTAGAAGAAATTAACAAAAACCAAAAATTTTAGTACATGAGCTGATAATCCAACAAAAATAATAATCCTTTATTAAGAGAAGGACTAATTTTAATCACCCAAATTCAATTGTAATAATCATGTTCTACATAGACCATTCCACAAAAAAATTCCATAAACGTATTCAAAAAAATACAAACTAATATTGAAACCCAAAATTTAGAATTATTTGAACATATAGACATCCATGATAAATCATAACATTTATCTAGAAATAAAATCAATTATTCCTAAAGGCTCATTCTTAAAGTTAAGTAACCTAATCACATATTTTCTATGATTGGATAATTATTTCATCAAATAACCCAAATCTCCATATGACCCCTATCAAAACAAATATTATTCCAAATTAAACTTTATCAATTAATCCTTAATTGAAATCCCATTGTATTTTATTTTCCTTAGCCATAGAGTGTTACCAAAATAAAGAACATCTTCCAAAATAACTTTTATCACTTAATCTCTAAATAATTTCCCTATACTAAAGATATCCATTTGATAAAAATTATGTTCCCAACGTCAACTTCTTCTTAATCCATATATTCATTTCACTAAAAATAATAAGACTTACTGACCAGGGTCTTTATGTAAGATAGTGGTAGGAAATAAATCCCTCTTACACTCTGGTTCTAGGTTTGATTCCCAAAACTTTCTCCGATGCGACGGGTTGTCAAAATGTTCATGGGTTGTGCGTTTTCAAAAACTATATAATTTTATAACATTCTAAAAAATGAGATAAAATCCTCAAAAATAACCATAACATATTTTAACCTTATCCTTTATCTTATGACTCTCATTTTACATCCCAAAAATAAATAATCCATAATCTCCTCTAAAATATATATCTCAAAAAATTTGATTAATCCCCTTCAATTTTTTGATTACTGCTGGACTCCTCATGTATTAATCATGTTTTAATGATCAAAAATCCTATTAATGTTAAGTAGTCTCAATATTAACTACAAATCATGTGTTAATGATAACAAATATTATTTATGTTAATTACTCTATTTATTATTTACAAGTATTATACATGATCAAAAATCTCACTTATATTATCAAGCCTTTATATTTATGATTCATGATCTCAAACTCTCTACTGGTTAAACATAATTCATATTCTGCATATTACTGTCTAAGTCTAAATAATGATATTCATTTAAGTATAGAGATACCGTGAAGGAAAAACCGTGACCCAGACACTGTGAAGGACACACTGTGACCCAGACACTGTGAAGGAAAAACCGTGTCCCAGACACCGTGAAGGACATACCGTGACCCAGACACCGTGAAGGAAAAACCGTGACCCAAACACCATGAGAAACACATCGTGACATGGAGACACCATGAAGCACATACCGTGAAGCACATACCGTGAACCACATACCGTGACGACCATACCGTGAAGAAGACACCATTTGCATAATCATTGTGACGTTGTTTCATAACTTTTTGTCAATATTTTTTAAATAATACTAACAGTCATAATTGATGTTTTTAATGAAATTAATGTTATTTAATGATAATTGTTAGCATGTCAGGAAACTGTATCTTGTACCTATGAAAATTATTTCATTCCTACTCCTAGAACTCGTGGAATATAAGGAATATTGAGATGTAGTACACAAAAAAAAGCAGAAGTGAAAGTGTGAAGATATAACAAGAAGAACTTAAATACACCCGAGAGCACTGTGCTGAATTAGAAGAACAATCATGATCAAGGAAGAGTTTGCAAGACTTTCAAATAACTATCATGAGTGAAATACAACACCACTAAGGAAAACATGATGAATCAATAGATCATTTTCATTCCTGTAGAACACAATCTAGACTAAGACACTCTGTTTTTCAATAGAAAAACCAAAGAAGGATGTAAAAGTAATTATGCTGAATCCAATGAGTCCCGAGTTGCATTGCTAATCACTAGAGATTTATAAACTCTTATTTGTTCTCTCTAAGTGATTTTTTAATTTACATTCGAGCAGTGTGGTGTACTCTAAATATCTTACACACACACTATCTCCTGCACTGAACTGGATGATATCAAAATCCTCACTCCAAAACTCTAAACTATTGATTACCCACATCAACTATGGAAGTGGTCCTTATGTTGTCTGTTCTTTATTTTGTTTCCCACGAAGAATAGTGGTAGAGGTCCCTGTGTGGCCTGGATAGTTTGGTAAACTGTTATCATCCATGATCTAGGGTGTGGATCAAATTTATATAAATTTGAGAGGACTAAGTCTCGGCTTGAGACTGAACCTCTTGTTATATCAATTGTGCATCTTTAGTTTAAGTTTAATGTATACTAAATATATCTTTTATATTCAACTGCTATTACTGTAACAACCCGATATTTTAAGATATGTATTATTTTTAATTTATTTTATTTCATTTGTTTTCTGGTACAACATGATTATCTTGATCTATATGCCACACTTTATTAGCTTGAAGTATACACAACACTATTCTTAGATTGTGTTACACATAATTTCATGTTCGTTTTATAATAGTCATTCTATGAAATATTGAGTGTATATATATATATATATATTCAATGTATAAATGAAATATTTTTGGATTCTATTATATGAAATAATAAAGGATTCTTTCACAACATGCAACCCGGGCTTGTCTTGCATTACACGCAATCACGACCTTCCTTGATAGTGTGTGTTGTAAGCAATACTGGGTTTTACTAAACAACGATATATAATTATAATTTTATTATGAACTAGACATTTTGAATATTATTAACTAAATTTTGGATTTTATAACATTATTATTCAACTTACACATTTTCTAGAACATGGTATAAGAACAAAATAATTTTTTTAGGTAAAATATGTATTTTTCAAAAAATGCAGTTTTGCCGCCTTTTGATGGCACACCCACATTATATCTATTTTTTGACATGTTTATAAGTTCAATTTAACAATATAAACTTCTTATTTTGAACCATTATATAGAAATTTACATTGGATAACGTTTTGATATTTTTCTGATAACTTTTATATTTTAATGAATAGTAAAAACACGCTATATTTTTATTAAATACAACATTTTTCATCGTAATAATTTATATGGTTAAATTATAATATTGAATGGTTTTAATGTATAAATAGATATATTTTTACCATTTAATATAATGTATGTCATTAGCATTGATTTTACATTGACTTCGTATATTAAATAAATTCAATCTTTTGCAATGTGTTAAACAAAAACCAATTTTCTTTCGACAACGGGGTTAATTTTAATTTAATTTCAGAAAATTCTGTGTATTGAATTTGAAAAAATGGATTCCATATTTGGAATCAGTGGGTCCATATTATATTTATAGACTAATTTTTATTTTTGGGCTTTATTAATATTAACAACGGTAAATTTTATTTACCATAGTAAAAGGTAAATTGGGTAATTAAGGGTAAATATAATAATATAAAATTATCCTAATACTTTTCATAATACAATGGGATGATTATATTTCGTACTATGTCATATTGTGGTCGAAATGGAATCCATTAGAACCCACTTTGAGGTGATTAATACCTTTAGTTTATTTTATTTAAAGGAAAGTGAAATATGTCTCACTCAACTTTAATAATTAATGTATTTTTAATATAAGTTTATTCAGAATATAAATTCGGTTATAAATATTCATTTTAAAGATGGAATGTTTTTATTTATCATGGTAATTTATTTATAATTTTCAAGAGTTATTTAATTACTTTATTATCTTATACATTATTTATGCCGAAATTATTTATTTAGTGAAAAATCAATAATATAGTTTTCATTTAAATAGTAATACATATCAAAACGCCCAAAAATCTGCACAAAACTTATTATTAGTGTATATATAAACCTTGATAATCCATTTCCCTAATTGATGACCATTTCAGTCCTTATTAAGGCGATTATGAAACTTTTATTATTTTATTTTAAATGATGCCAAAGTTGTCACATTCATAATTTAATAAATATAAAAATTTAACTATTGTGATTTTGAGATGATAAATTAGATTAAAAGTATTATTGTGAAAGATAATTGACTGATATTCATCATATGATTTTATTTTTAATTTTTATGTAACAAATAATTATATTAAATAATTATACAAAAATGTTGTAGTAATTATTTTATTAAGAGATAAACCGACTAAATCGTATTAAAAATAATAAAAGAAATATTATATGAACTATTTAATGTTCTCCACTAATTTTCTATATAAATATGACATATTATTAATCTATTTAAGCTTTTAGTTCGAAGATATCTTCTGTATATAATTTATTTATATTCAAATAAATGAATAGTGTCAAAATTTACACTATTGTTATTTTATAAAAATAACATATTATATAATTGTTTAAAAATAAAAAAAATATTTAAAAATTAAAATTTTATATTTATATGGTCTAAAATGATATAAAGTATCCAATTATGGTAAAATCACAACAATTAAGTAATTATTTTTTATAATTTAAAATTTATAATATTATTACCACAAATAAAAATTAAATTGATTAAATAAGGATAAATCAAGTTGATAATGTTTAAAATAAATTTCTAACAGGTCTAAATTTTATTGGATGATGATATTACAACCCTATCTCATATAATATTCGGATATGAGTCAATTTAGAAGTGTTTATGTGGGGATGGGATTTAATATAAACTAATATTTCTTATATTTCCAAAGGTGCCCCTCTCCTCCATTATAAAAAGGCACCTCCTACCTCTCCTCCTGAAACCAATTTTAGCCTTCATGATTGGCCAAACCATGCCCATTTCACTTACCCACTTCCATATAAACATCTTAGAGGTCCTGGTCTTCTTCAAAGACCATGTTTAGTGCCCTAAGAGGATGTATCAAAGAGGCGCTTCAAAGAAGAGGTAATGTCTATTACCGATTCTTTAAACGTTATTTCTTCTTATTCTTATTCTTAATTAGTTTTTTCATTATGAAATAATAATATTAGTATCACTAATATACTTATATATTATTATATGTATGAAACAACCCTATTTCACCATCGATCCATCCTACGGAAAATGAATTCACCACGCGTGCGTACGTACGGAATACCATCTCCACGCCGTGGTGTAATCTATTTTCCACCACCACCTTACTTGGATGGGTATAATGATGTAAATAATTACTATATATGATTATTGTAAATTTATATTGATTCTGAAATAGTATACATACACTCCAATACAATTCCATGGGAACGATATCATCGCTCGTGCGTACGTACGGATTACCGTCTCCACGACGCGATGAGATTCATTTTCAAAGTTAAAATTTCAAGAATGAATATAAAGTATATATAATAAGTAATAATGAAATATATGACATAATAATTCTACTGTATTTATGTACATATATATGTATGTCATATACTCAATTGCATTCAATTCAATAAGGTAACGAAAACAGCGTTCAAGCGTACGTACTGCCTACCGTCTCCATGAACAGTGTATTTCTTTCCATTTATCGATCTATTAAATATATGTATATTATGAATATATATTAAATATAAATCATTTTTTACATTATGGATGTAAGTAATAATGATCTAATTAGTCATATGAATAATTACATGTTAAAACACGAACGACAAATAAAACGATTTTACCAAAAATGCTACTTTAACATGAATTTACAAAAGAACGGGTAATATAATGTCATAAGTGAACCATATATGATATAATAACAATTAATATTATTCTGTAATAAGTCAATGATATTATTTAAATCATTATACATGAGGTTTGGATACGTATGAAGCATATCGGACCTAAGGTAAGGGATAATTTTGCAAATCTCATTTTTATCCGAGATTGCTTATACGTAAGTCTTTACTGGGTTTATTGTTATCATCCATGTAGATGTTTTATAAAAGTGTTTATATGTATGTTTAATTTCTTTTTTACCCGTTTTTACTTTTACTACATGGTATGTAAGGAATCTTTCTTTTTATTACGTTACGAGGTACTTTTTGACTTTTTCGACAAAAGTATGAGATGAATGTTTTTTTAACGTATACAGAATGAAAGGATTTTTACGGTTTTTAAAGCCTTATTTTCATGAATCTTCCTCCAAAATATTAAATGACTATTTTAAAAAAAATACTTTTCTTTTAAAATTGCAATAAATTTGGTGAAAAGAAGATGATTTTGAAGAAAAAAGGATATTTTCATCAAGAATTCATTTCAACTGTTTTATCAAAACCATTTTCATCTAATATAACATTATTTCATATGTGTATGTTTCATGTATCATGTCTATATGATTTACATGGTTTCACTTTTCTTATTATGAAATGATATCCATTTATTTTATATGGATTATGTGATGATGGTATGATGTTTATGAAACACATTTTTATTCGTTGGGTTATTATTAATGATGTATGTTTATTTTGTGACACAAGTAATAATGATTTCATTATGTGATGGGTGGGACCTATATATACCTCCAATGAAATGGGTAATGATTAATATCTCATGAGATATACATGGATGGAACGGAATGTTAAACCAGTTCAGTAATACAGGACTGGAATGAGGAGTGAAATCGATTCAGAAAGGTACTTTGTCCACTATGATGGTCTTGGTAGCAATGCCTTGGATACTATGGAAATAATATCATGTGCTCAATGGTTTCCAAAATCAAATGTTTTAGTCCCATGCTATTTTATCATGATTAATGTTTCCTTATGATATATCCCTTACGTACATCAAAGATTCATGTCCTTTGCTCAAGATTTTGATGTTTAGATTTTATGTTCAAGTTTTTGCATTCAAATGTTTATGGATTGTTTTATGTTCTATATGTTTACCCTTACTGGGCATTTGAGCTCACCCCTTTTATGTTTTCTTTTCCCTAGGATATAAATAAAGGTTTTAAGTATGAAACAAAAGGGGAAGATATTTATTGGGAGATGTTGAAGATCTTTCACCACGATTAGAAGATTTTATTATGAGTTTCCAAAGACACTAAACTATTATAGTACTTGTGTGTCTATTTTTTTATGTACTAAGTATTCTGCAAAATTAATGTAATGTCCATGTACGTCAAGATTTGGGTCTCTACAGTTGGTATCAGAGGAAAGGTTTAGTCAACCTTTGGAAACTAGGATGCGAGGACTTTAGTGAGATCCCTAGATATATTTCTAAGGCATGACTAGGGATGTCCCTAAGGTTAAGTATAAGTAAAGGTTATAGTCCGATATTTACAGTAACGATCATAGAATTAAACCTAAGATGTCAGATATTGAAGGTTCTCCCCCTCTATTATGATGTTTCCTAGCATGAATTTTTCCTCTCACAGTATTCTTTTTGGGTTTCAGACGATGGCTGGAACCCGAAGGAACCATGCTGATCAATGCAATGGACAATGCAATGATTGTACTCCTGAGCAAACAAATGTTATGGGAGATGGAGTGAAAAAACTTATTTCTATACATACACAAGATATGAATCATTCTGGACTTCCAAATGAGCAGAGAAAGGATCAATATTCTATTGAGTACATCATGAGGCAAAGTCCACCTTTTTTCAGTGGGTCTTCTAATCCACTTGTATCTGAAGCTGATCAATGGTGGAATCTTATCAAGAATACGAGGCCAAGAGATGAAATTGATTCCATTGAATGGGATGAGTTTAAGAACAACTTTTTAAATAAGTACTTCCCTATTATTCTTCGAACAATGATGGAGAAGGAGTATCTTGAACTAATGCAAAAGGATGATGAATCTGTTGGTGTATACAAAGCGAATTTTACAAGGATTGCAAGGTATGCATCTAGCTTTATCATCCAACCTGAAAGTAAAGTTGATCGATTATTCAGTGGAATAAAACCAAATCTTCTAAGGGAATTAATTATAAAAGACATCAGAAGATATGAAGAATTTGTGTGTTGTGCAATCAAGGTAGAAATGGAAGTTGGGGTTACTTATCCATCTCATGGTTTTGAAAAGAAACAAAATATGGAGTTCATGGAGAAATATCAGAATAATGGTGAAAATAATATGTATGTTTCCTTACGCTCAAAGAGTGGAAATAAGCATGGTGTAGATTTCCTAAAAGGTGCTAGAAAATGTTTTAAGTGTGGAAAAGAAGGTCATCGAGCAGTTGAGTGTCAAAGTAATGGAAAAAGGGTTGATAATTATGTGAATAAAGAAAATACTACAGAAAAAACACCACCAACACTTCAATGCTTCAAGTGCAAGGAAACGGGGAATTATGCTAATAAATGCCCTAATCCAAGGGTTAGTGATGATCGACATGAGCAACCACTTAAGGCAAAGGAAAAAAGTGAAGTCGCATTCGTTCACTATTGGCAATGTTGAATATGACAAAGATGTGGTGGAATGATTAAGTGTTTACGTAATGGTATTACCAAATAATGTTTTATATAGTATCGTGGAATATTGGAATATTTATGTATTGGTCTACTGTGGTTTTCATTAATTTTATCGTACCGGTAACCATGGAAAGTGACTGAGATATTTTTGGAAAAAAGATGATATGTGCATAATGAAGGGATAAGGAGAAAATGAAATGTTTGATAGTATTCATGAGCTCATGACTGATATAAAGAAATAGATATATCATGGTTTGAGTATTTAGAATTTTGGGGTTTTGGTATGTGGACAGAGTTAACTTTTGACAGCACTCATGTTTTCACTAAGATTCAATGGGTATTCATTTTTCCCGTGAATACATGATTAATGACTTTGAATGCTTGGAATGAGACCAACAAGACATATCTTGTGATATATGCGGATCAACGATGGTATTAGCATGGTTGTTATATGAAATATATGGTAATCGTTTTCACTATAATATGAGAGTGGACTGTAGTATTATGGATAAGCTTAATGATTGGAATGGATTATGTTGGACATATGTTAGTATTGTTTAAGGATAGCTGTTTTTTCGATATTATTGATGGGATGCTATAGTAATGTTTTTTTAGAAAAAGGAAAACCTGCAGGATGGGAGACAACCGATCGCGTCAAACAAGGCTATGGGAATCGAACCCACAACCGAAGTGTGACTGGAATTTATCGCCTACCACTGGCCTACAAGAAGTCCCTATTTAATAGAAACTAGTTTTATTATAAGCTGTTTGATATATGAAGTATACGTCCATTTTAGGAACCATATATGACTAATATCACTATAGATGGACCTATGTATTTTTGATAACTTTTACTAACCTTTTTTTTGAAAAATATTGAATGACCCATCATTCTATCACATGATCTGTTAACACTTCACGAATAACAAATTCAACTTCATTTCTTTAAGAGATGAAGAGTAAAATAGTTCAAAGCATGAACAACAGTGAGATTGAACCAAAATCAAGGAAGTATTTAATCTAATTAAAAAATTTCAACTTTAGGGAAATGATATTGAAAACCAAAAATGTTGTCCTAGTGCTCTTATATTCAATGAATCAGATGGTACCTTAGATCATCACAAATTTATGGCTTTGTGATTTTTGGATTTTTTATATCCATGTCCTCTACCACTCTCCATCATAACATGATGGTTAGATTTTTCTTCCATATCAATATTTTCACCTATGTTCTCTTATGTGGAAAGCCAATGATTAGTTAATTTGGGTAACTATTACGTTTCATACATTAGTTTTTAAAGTTATGTTTTGGTATTTCAGTTTACAATGTGTGTTGCAATTAATGAATCTTTCAAGTAGAAAACCATGTATAACCCTGACAAATTTTGAGGGAGAAATTCATTTTAAGTGGGGTAGAATGCAACAACCCGATATTTTATGATTACTATTCTTTTTAATTTATTTGATGTCAGGTGTTTTATGCTACAACAAGATTATCTTGAGCTATACGCCACACTTTATTAGCTTGATGTATACGAAACACTATTCTTGGATTTTGTTACACATAATTTCATGTTCATTTTATAATAGTCATTCTATGCAACATTGAGTGTATATATATATATTTAATGTATAAATAAAATATGGTTGGATTCCGTTATACGAAATAATAATGGATTCTTGCATAACAAGCAACCCTGACTTGTCTTGCATTACACGCAATCGTGACCTTTCTCGATAGCGTGTGTTGTACGCAATACCAGGTTTTACTAAACAACGATATATTATTATAATATTATTATGAACTAGAATTTATTAATAGTAATAACTAAATTTTTAATTTTATAACATTATTATTCATCTTACTCATTTTCTAGAACACGGTATAAGAACAATATAATTTTTTCAGGTAAAATAGGTATTTTAAAAAAATGCAATTTTTCGGATTTTGATGGCGCAACCACATTAAATATAGTTTTTGACATGATTATAAGTTCAATTTTACAAAATAAACTTCATCTTTTGAACTGGGATATAAAAATTTACATTGGATACAGTTTTGATATTTTTCTGACAACTTTCATATTTTAATGAATAGTAAAAACACGCTATATTTTAATTAAAAACTAAATTTTCCATCGTAATAATTTATATGGTTAAATTATAATATTGAATGGTATTAAAGTATAAATAGAATATATTTTTACCTTTTAATATTATGTATGTCATTAGCATTGATTTTACATTGAATTCGTAGTTTAAATAAATTCAATCTTTTGCAATGTGTTAAACAAAAACCCGTTTTCTTTCGACAACGAGAATAATTTTAATTTAATTTCTGCAACTTATGTGTATTGAAATTGAAAAAATGGATTCCATATTTGGAATCAGTGGGTCCAAATTATATTAAAAGACTACTTTTTATTTTTGGTCTATATGAATAGTAACAACGGTTAATTTTATTTACCATAGTAAAAGGTAAATTGGGTAATTAAGGGTAAATATAATATTATAAAATTATCCTAATACTTGTATTAATACAATGGGATGATTATATTTCGTCTTATGTCATATTTCAGTCGAAATGGAATCCATTAGAACCCACTTTAAGGTGACTAAGACTTTTAGTTTATTTTATTTAAAGGAAAGTGAAATATGTCTCACTCAACTTTAATAATTAATGTATTATTAATATAATTTTTATCAGAATATAAATTCGGTTATAAATACTCATTTGAAAGATAAAATGTTTTTATTTATCATGGTATTTTATTTATAATTTTTAAGTGTTATTTAATTACCTTATTATCTTATACCTTAATGATGCAGAAATTATTTATTTAGTGAAAAATCAAAAATATAGTTTTTATTGAAATAGTAATACATATCAAAAGGCCCAAAAATCTTCACAAAACATATTATTACTGTATATATAAATCCTAATCATCCAATGGCCGAATTTATACCATTTAGATCCTTATTAAGGCGATTATGACACATATATTATTTTATTTTAAATGATTCCAATGTTTTCACCTTCATAATTTAATTAATAAAACAATTTAAATATTGTGATTTTAAGATGATAAATTTGAGTAAAATTAATATTGTGAAATATAATAAATTTATCTTCATAATAGGATTTTATGTTTAGTTTTCATGCCAAAAATAATTATATTAAATAATTATACAACAATGTTGTACTTATTATTTTATTAAGAGATAAACAACAATAAAAGGTTTAAAAAATAATAAAATAAATATTAAATGAACTATTTAATGTGATCCACTAATTTTCTAGATACATATGACCTTTTATGAATCTATTAAAGCTTTTATTTCGAACATATCTTCTGTATATTTTTTTTTTAAATTCAAATAAATGAATAGTGTCAAAATATACACTCTTGGTATGTTATAAAAATAACATATTATAAAATTGTTTAAAAATCTCAAAAATATTTAAAAATTAAAAATTTAAATTTATATGGTCTAAAATATTATAAAGTATCCAATTATTGACAATTCATAATAAATAAGTAATTATTTTTTATAATTTAAAATATATAATGTTATTACCACAAATAAATTAAAATAATTCAATAAGGATAAATCAAGTTGATAATGTTATAAATAAATTCCTAATATTTCTAAATTTTATTGGTTGATGAGATTACAACCCTATCTCATCTAATCTTCTGATATGTTTCATTTTAGATGTTTTTATGTGGGGTTTGGATTTAATATAAACAAATATTTCTTATATTTCTAAAGGTGCCCCTCTCCTCCCTTATAAAAAGGAACCTCCTCCCTCTTCTCCTCACACCAATTTGAGCCTTCAAGCTCGGCCAAACCCTAACCATTTCACTTCCCCGCTTCCCTAGAAACATCCTAGAGGTCCTGGTCTTCTTCAAACACCATGTTTAGTGCCCTAAGAGGAGGTATCAAAGAGGCGCTTCAAAGAAGAGGTAATGTCTGTTACCGATTCATTCAACATTATTTATTCTTATACTTATTCTTATTTTGTTGTATAATTATGAAGTAATAACATAAGTTTCACTAATATACTGATATATTATTATAAGTATGAAACAACACTATTTCACTATCTATCCATCCTACGGAAAACGAAATCACCGCGTGTGCGTACGTACGGAATACCGTCTCCACGCCGTGATTAATCTATTTTCCACCACCACCTTACTTGGATGGGTATAATGGTGTAAATAATGAATATATATTATTATTGTAAATTTATATTGATTCTGAAATAGTATACATACACTCCAATACATTTCCATGGGAACGATACCATCGCTCGTGCGTACGTACGGATTACCGTCTCCACGACACGATGAGATTCATTTTCCATGTTAAAAATTCAATAATGATATTAAAGTATATATAATAATTAATAATGAAATATATTACATAATAATTATACTGTATTTATATACATATATATGTATTTCATATACTTAATTCCATTCAATTCAATAAGGAAATGGAAAAAACGTTCATGCGTACGTACGGCCTACAGTCTCCATGAACGGTGTATTTCTTTCCATTTATTGATCAATTATATATATATATGTATATTCTGAATATATATTATATATAAATCATGGTTTACATTCTTAATGTAATTAATCATGATCTAATTAATCATATGAATAATTACAAGTTAAAACACGAATGACAAATGAAACGATTTTACCCAAAACGCTACTTTAACATGAATTTACAAAAGAACAGGTAATATAATGTAATAAGTGAACCATATATGATATAATAAAAATGAATATTATTTTGTAATAAGTCAATGACATAATTTAAATCATTATACAGAAGGTTTGGATACATATGAAGCATATCTGACCTAAGTTAAGGGATAATTTTCCGAATCTCATTTTTATCCGAGATTGCTTATACGTAAGTATTTACTGGGGTTATTGTTACCATCCATGTTCATGTTTTATAAAACTATTTTTATGTATGTTTTTTGTCTTTTTTACACATTTTTACTTTTACTACATGTTATTTAAGGAATATTTATTTTGTTTACGTTACGAGGTATTTTTTTACTTTTCTGACAAAAGTACGAGAAGAATGGTTTTTTAACATATACGGCATGAAAGTATTTTTATGATTTTATAGAGCCTTATTTTCATGAAGCATACTCCAAAATATTTCATGACTATATTCAACAAAATCCTTTTCTTTTAAAATTGCATGACATTTTGTGAAAAGAAAATGATTTTGAAGGAAAATGATATTTTCCTCAAGAATTCATTTCAAGTGTTTTATCAAAACCATTTTCATCTAAGATAACATTATTTCATATGTGTATGTTTCAAGTATCATGTCTATATGATTTACATGGATTCACTTTTCTTATTATGAAATGATATAGATTTATTTTATATGGATTATGTGATGATGGTATGATGTTTATGAAACCCATTTTTATTCATTGGGTTTTTATGAATGATGTATGTTTATTTTGTGGAACAAGTAAGAATGATTTCATTATGATATGGGTGAGACCTATATCTCCATCCAATGGATTGGGTAAAGATTTATATCTCATGGGATAGACATGGCTGTAACGGAAAGTTAAACCGGTTCAGTAATACAGGACTGGAATGAGGAGCCAACACGATTCAGAAAGGGACTTTATCCACTAAGATGGTCTTGGCAGCAATGTGTTGGCTACTATAGAAATCATATCATGTGCTTAATGATTTCCATAATCACATGTTTTATTCCCATGCTATTTTATCATGATTAATGTTTCTTTATGATATATGCCTTACGTACATCCAAGATTCATATCCTTGCTCAAGATTTTGATGATTAGATTTTATGTTCAAGTTTTTGCATTCAAATGTTTATGGGTTAATTTATGTTCTCTATGTTTACGCTTACTGGGAATTTGAGCTCACCCCTTTTATGTTTTATTTTCCCCAGGATATAAATAATGGTTTTAGGTAAGAAATAAAGGGGAAGATCATTATTGGGAGATGTTGAAGATCTTTCACCATGATTAAGAGATTTTATTTCGAGTTTCCAAAGACACTAAACTATTACGGTCCTCGTGTGTCTGTTTTTGTTATGTACTAAGTATTCCGCAAAAGTAATGTAATGTCCATGTACGTCAAGAATTGGGTATCTACAACTACTATGAAATTAAAAACTATTTTAAAGCTACTTTGATAGTTAACTTAGAAAGTGTTTACACTTATTATAAATCAGTAGGTTAGTTTAAAAAGTTAGTTTAATCTTGTGATTAAATTAACTGAGGCATAATAAATCTTTGAGAAGATAAGTGAACATTTACAATCTGTATAAACACACTACAGTATAACATTTTTTATAAATTGGAGGATTTTAAATAGAAAATTTTTTAAATAAATTTTAATTAGAACTCAATTCACCCCCCTCTTGAGTATCCACTCTGACCAAAATTTGGTATCAGAGGATTTGTATTTGTTAAAGGATTTTTGAAATACTCTTTTTTTCAACTGTTATTTTAGTTTCATCTTTAATGATCTTAAAATTCTATTATTTTTATATTTTTATCTCTTTGCATTTATTTTATAAAATCTAGTTATGCAAAATAGACTAGAGGGTGCGGCTACTAACAGGCCACCTTTCTTTAATGGCACAAACTATGCTCAGTGTAAATTCAAAATGAAAATTCATTTAGAAAGCATGGGTTTTGATATCTGTATTGCTATAGAATCTCGCTATAAAATTCCAGAAACTGAAATAACAACATGGGTTGAACCTACAAAGACTACATATAATAATAATTGTAAATCCCTGAATGCCATGTACTGTGCTTTAGGAGATGACGAGTTTAATAGAATTTCTGCGTGTAAAACTGATTTTGAAATTTGGGATACTTTGGGTGTTTCTCATGAATGAACAACTAATGTTAGTGAAATGAGATTAAATACTTATACTACTAAATATGATAATTTTAAAATGATGACTGATGAACCCATTTCTGATATTTATCTCATGATCAATGAGATAGTCAGTACAATGAATTAACTCAGAATGGTTGTTCATACAAAGGAAAAAATTACGAGGATATTGAGGTGTCTACCAGACCGATGGAGAGGCACATCCATTTCAATCAGAGAGTAAATCGACATTACTTCTCTACCTGTAAAAGAACTCATTGGTACGCTTATGTTGTATGAGGAAGAACTCAAGGTGAATAAAGAGGAAGAGTATGAACCAAAAAGGAAATCATTGGCTTTCAAGACTACTGCTTCGAAGAACAAGGACAAAGAAAAAGCTCAAATACAAACTGACAGTTCAACAAATGAAGGCTCAGACTCTGAAAATGATGCTAAAATGGTTCAGATAGACAGAAGGTTTAAGAAATTTTATTGGAAGGAGAAATTTTTCAGAAAAACAAATTACAAGGGTAAGTATGACAATAAGGAACATTGGAAGGACTGTAAAAAGCCAGATAAAAGTGATGAAGTTGTTTTCTAGGAGTGAAAAAGAAAAGGACACATTAAAGAAGACAACCCAAATCTAAAATTCAAGAAGAAATATGATTACAAGGAGAGTAATTACAAGAAAGCTATGAAGGCTACCTGGAGTGCTTATGAAGACAACACATGTGAATCTGAAATGTATGATTCTGAAAGAAATCATGCCAACATGTGTTTCATGACAAACACATCTGAGGTATCCTTAGATACTCTTGTTTTGAATTCTTAATATTATGGAGATAATGTAGAATCTAATTCGGATTCTGAAAACATGACTACTGTGGAATTCTTTGAATACAGTAATTTGCTGGAAGAGACATGTAATGAACTTAAGGATAAATACAAATCATTGACGAAACAAAATTCTCTCACAACAACTGTTAAACCTGAACATACTATTGAAAAAGAGAAGAATGATCAACTGCTAAAAGAAAATACATAACTGAAAATGTCAAATGAGAATCTTAAAATAGACTTAGATAATTTCACAAATACAAAGGATACACTAACTCATATGCTAGGAAAGAATGTGGCACCTAAATACATTACTGGAATAGTCTACAAACCTGGACAGAGACAAATTATTAAGAATAGATTTATTCCTAAATCTAGACAGAATACTGCTAGATTAAGTTCTGGACATTCATATGCTTCAACTAGTTATTCACATAGTTATCATTCAAATACAGTTTATCTCTCAAAATCTATTGACTCTAAAAATTATATGAGACCCATAAGAAAAATATGGGTACCTATAGTTTGATTGCTAACCTATCTGGACCCAAGAAGATCTGGGTACCGAAATCATTTTATATCTAAATATATTTTGTAGGAATCCTTTATGAAGAGTTCCCACAAGAAGACATCGTATTTGGATAGTGCATGTTCAAGACACATGTCGGGAGATTTTTCATTCTTCAAGAACTTATTAAAGGTTGATGGAGGCCACGCCACCGTTGGTGATAATTCCAAAGGAATGATCATTGGCCCAGGCCAAATTGGTAACAGTAATTTAGTCTTAATTTCTAATGTTTTATTTGTTGATGGACTGAAATATAATCTGTTAAGTATTTCTCAATTATCTGATAATGGATTTAATGTGAAATTTGAAAATTATTCTTGTAATGTTTTTAATTCTAAGAATCCTTTAGTCTTTTCTACTTTAAGAAATGAAAATATTTATGCAGATGATTTAAATTCCTTAGCTAAGAAAAATGATACCTGTTTAAATGCTTTTCATAAAGCGTATTGGCTTTGGAATAGAATATTAGGACACTGAAACATCCATTCACCTAGAAAACTGACTAGGAAGAACTTGGTTAGATACCTACCTAAACTTGAGTTTCCAAATGACAAAGTGTGTAATCCCTGTCAAAAGGGAAAGCAACACAAAATTTCTTTTAAACCAAAGAAAGAAGTCTCAACATTCAACCTCTCGAGTTGGTTCACATGGAATTTTTTGGACCATCTAGAGTTTCTAGATTAAATGGGAAGAACTATGTCTATGTATTAGTAGATTTCTTTTTTAGATATACATGGGTATACTTCTTAGCTCACAAAAGTGAAGCTTGTTCTTACTTTATTAAATACTTCATGTTTGTTTAAAATCTTAGTGGAATTATGATTAAAACTATAATAAGTGATCACAGTAGTGAGTTTGAAAATCATGACTTTGAATCCTTTTGCTCACACAATGGCTATAATCACAATTTTTCTGCTCCAAGAACACCTCAATAGAATGGTGTAGTAGAAATATTAAATAAAACCCTTCAAGAAATAGCTAGAACTATGCTTAATGAGTATGACCTGCATATTTATTTTTGGGCCGAAGTTGTAAATACAGCTTGTTATATCATCAATAGAGTATTGATTAGACCTGTTCATAAGAAGACCCCATATGAACTTTGGAACAATAGAAAACCTAAAGTAAATTAATTTAGAGTCTTTAGATGCAATGTTTTTATTCTTAATAAAAATGATAATATGGATATGTTTTCTTCTAAGAGTGATGAAGGAATCATTTTAGGATATTCTTTATCTAGAAAAGCCTATAGAGTTTTCAATAAGAGAACCAAGTGTGTGGAGGAATCTGTTCACATCAAAATTGATGAAACTGATCCACATGAGTCTAAAACCTCTCTTGAAAATCTTGAAGATGATTTGAGTGTTTGGGACCTTAATGAAAAATATAAAGAACATGCTATAAAGTCAACTAGTTCTGGACTTATTCCATAATCTGCTTCTAATGAATCCAAACCTAGAGAAGAACCTGAAATTTTTAGTCCTACCTTTACTAGATCAACTATAATTTTAAAGAATCATCCTTTAGATGTTGTTGTAGGAAATCTGGATAGAGGGACATAGACTGGAGCATCTCTTAGAAATCAGGTTTAACATCAAGCCTTCTTGTCACAGATTGAACATAAAAACATTGATGATGTTATTAATGAATAATTTTGGCTAATTTCTGTGCAAGAAGAAGTCAATCAGTTTAAAAGAGATAAAATTTGGAATCTTTTTGCAAGAACTAAGGACACTTTCACCATAGGAACTAAATGGGTATCTAGAAATAAAGTAGATGAATCTGGAAACATAGTTAGAAACAAAGCTAGGCTAGTTGCACAAGGCTATAGTCAAGAGGAAGGAATTGACTATGAGGAGACTTTTACTCCAGTAGCCAGATTAGAAGCTATTTGGATTGTACATGCTTATGATGCACATCTAAATTTCAAACAATATCAAATGGATGTCAAGAGTGCATTATTAAATGGATAAATTATTGAGGATGTTTTTGTTGAACAACCACATGGATTTTCAAACCCTCACTTTCCAAAACATATTTTCAAATTATCAAAAGCATTATACAGCTAAAAGAAAGCTCCAAGAGCTTGGTATAAAAGATTATGTACTTTTCCAATTTCCAAAGTTTTTACAAAACGTATAGCTGACCCTACTCTTTTTATAAAATGAATTTCTAATGATTTTTTAGTTGTAAAAATTTGTGTAGATGATATTATTTTTGGATCTTCAAGAAATTCCCTATGTACTGATTTTTCTAAAATTATGGAAAATGAATTTGAAATGAGATTAACGGGTGAACTCAAATTTTTCCTTGGATGTAAAATCTTTCAAAATGATGATGGAATTATATTAACTCAATTTAAATACACTAGAGATCATTTAACACAATTTGGATTGGATAATAGAAAAAGTAGTGACACTCCCATGAGTACCACCTATAAGTTGGAGCTTCATGAAGATGGTAAATCTATTGATCAATCCACTTATAGTTGAATGATTGGAAGTCTACTCTACCTGAATTCTAGTCATCCTAGTATTATGTTTAGTGTGTGTATGTGTGCTCTTTTTCCAGCGAACCCTAAAGAGTCACATTTAAATGCTGTAAAAAGGATTTTCAAATACCTCAAGAATACTCCAAATTTAGGATTGTTCTATCCCAAAGGACAATCATTTGATTTAGTTAGTTATTATGATTCTAACATTGCTGGATGTAAGTTAGATAGAAATAGCACCTCTGGAACATGTCACATTTTAGGCAAGTCACTAGTATCATGGTGTAGTATGAAATAAAATTATGTTGCATTATCTACTATAGAAGTTGAATAGATATCTACTAACAATTGATGTGTGCAAATGTTGTGGATGAATCACACATTACTAGACTATGGATATCAATTCAGACATGGCCTAATAAATTGTGACAACATAAGTGCTATTAATATTTCTAAGAATCTTGTTTCTCATTATATGACAAAACATATCGATGTAAGACATCACTATTGGAGGGATCATTATCAAAAATGTGATATCACTTTGGAATTCATTGGTACTGAATATCAACTTGCTGATATATTCACAAAACCATTAAATTCAGAAAGATTAGACTACATCATACATGATCTTGGTATGATTAATCATAAACAGATATCTTACTGATCTTAATGTTTAAATACTTTACTATATTTTACTTTATGGTTTCATGGTCACTATTTTACAGTTACTAATTCATGCAGGCGGTCTCACCATTAAGAGCATGTGCTCACGGTCTGTCAACTCACTGTCTCCCCATGACTGCACAGAATGGTCACTGTCTCACCGTGATGACCACCAACTATCTCACCATGATGAGTGGTTTTCATCACACCGTAATGCCTACTCATGGTCTCACTGTGATGATTATTTATATTCTTATTTTAACCCGTGTCGTGGTAATTTTTATTTCACCGATATTTGATTTCCCGCATTTTTTTTATGATGTTCGACATTCCCAAATGATAAAACGTAAGTGTTTCATTCGATTACTTACTCGAAATCTCTCTTGAATCTTCTCATTCATGAAAATATTCTCTTCCATATTACCAGAATCTTCATTGGATGCCAAGGATGAAGCATCCAACTTCACCCTCGTCTGAGAAGCGCCACTCTAAGAAACAGAAGAGAATACCAAGGATAGCTCCCGAAGGACCTCTAAACCCATATTTGGTAAGCCGTACTGTTGTACCTGAAAAAGAGATTTTCCCTGAGTGGCTTCTATCTAGAAAGTCATTAGTTTTGAATGTTTTAAGAGAACAAGGATTGATTGAATGGTTCTCTGAACAAAATAGACCAATTCACCCAAGGATGGTATCTCAATTCTATCAGTATGTGAAGTTTTCATTTGATTTTGGAGAGATCTTTATTGTGACCAGCTGGTTCAATGGTGAGAAGTTTTCATTCACATTACGGTTGTGGGCTGCATGCCTATGGATTCCTCATGAAGGAGTGAGTGATGAATACCAGAGAGACCCTCCTCCATCATCTGATATCATCAATCTGGAATATTCAATGGAAATTTTAACTGGTAATGGCACCAAGAGAAGGACTATTGCTGCAGAATTAGATGGATAAACTAGACTTCTATTCAAATTTGTTCAGAATTTGATCAGTCCAAGAAAAGGGGATTTTTCTCTAATGAAGTATCAGGATGTGTTCCTGATTAACCTATTGAAGAATGGTCATAAGATCAACCTATTAAAGTTTGTTATTAACCATATCTTTGAGCTTATTAAAGTCACTTCTAAATCCACCAACTTGTTTTACTCAAGGATGATTTCAGCCATGCTAATTTCCAAAGGGATGGTTGGACCGAATGAAGAAAAGCTAAAGGACATTGATTTATCCTTATCCAAGCCTATCATCAGAATGATGAAGATTATTTGGAACCATTGGAATAAGCAGTGGGTTGAGGGTAATGATCATATTTATAAAAAGATTAATCCGATTGATTATCCAAGAAGGCCTAAGATTCTAGCTGATCCTAGTTTGGAACCAGATGAAGTGGCTGAGTATTCAGAAGAAGAAGAATTGGATGTGGCAGCTACAGTTTCACCTAGAGAAGAAGTTGTAGTACCTCCAATGGAAAAAACTCTTGTTGAAAAAGAAAGGATTGTTGTCACTGCTATTGACCCTGCTGAAATACCTCAAGGAGATGAACATTTTGTTGGTTTGAGAGAAGAGGAAGCTCCTGCTTCTAGTGAGGATGTCAATCAAGAAACACATCCTATGGCTGCATGAATTTTTTTTTCCTAATTTAGAGTAGCAAGAAGTGGTGTAGACATATCCAGTTGAAGAGTATCTCCCTGTTGCGAAAGAAGTCAATCTGGAAGCACAACCAGTGGAAGAATTGGTTCTTGAGATAATTCCCTCTGCTGAAGAGAGGATGAAAATTGCCTTTCAACTTGAAAGGGAAGAGTTTTCTGAAGATATTATAGATAGTACTACGGATCATGAACATGTTGTTGAGCCTATAGTCATTGAAAGGGAAGCACAATTTGAGGGGCAGGAACCTCAGAACCTTGAGATTGTAGAGGATGGATCTGCTGAACCTTCTCAACCTACTGTCTCATATTCTATGTACAACTATTATGTTTTCCCAAGATTATATGATGTGAATGAGTCAGAGAAAGTGACTACAACTGGAATGGATCTCTCTTCTATGTTTCAACTGAAATCTGTAGCTCCTCCAGAAAAAGAACCAGAGCCCCATTCTCAATCTGAATCATAATTTGTGTCTGAAGATGACTCTGAACCGCAACCTTCACCTGTACCTTTACCCGAGCAACACTCCTTTGTGACTAAAGTTGATCTGAACGTTTTTTGAGAGACTCTGTTAGCTGGAGTTGAGAAGATATTATCCACTCTACCTCGTCCAGTGACTCAACTAATTCAATAAGATTCATCAATTGTCTTGGAAAATATTATATTTCATATTCAACTAAGGATGATCCGAGAAATTCAAGATGTTAGAGTAGAAAATAAGCTGCTATGTGCTGATGTTGCAAACCTGAAAAGTATGGTAGAAAACATACAGAATGAGTTGTCTTTGAGATCAGAGCCTTCTCCTATTTCTACCCATGCACATGTTGCTGCTTCTCCTGAGCCAACTAATTCCACCCTTTCTAGGGAAATTGTGTCTCAAGTGCATCCATATCTATTATATTTTGATGAAAATATTTGAACAAGACGCACCAAAATATTGGAACGCATGAGGGAGCTTGTATAAAATTTTAATAAACTCCCATATGAGTGCACTTGGTGCCTGCAAAAAGTTTTGAAACAACTCAAAGTATCAAGGAAGAACTTTAGAATTCCTTCAGTGTCTTGGATCTGTCTTCTTTGTTAGAAGTGGTTAAAAATAGTGATCGAGCAATGGAATTGGTTAGAATTCATTCTAAGATAGCCAATGATTCTCAACAGGAGATCACTAAGAATATAGATTTTTATCTCACCCGAATTTTCTCTAAAAGTGATATGACAGATCACTTTAGATATCTTTTGGAAAACCAGAAAATCCCTCCTATAACTCAATCTTTTAAAGATAATGTTTAGAATCTTACAGAATTCACCAGACTGTTGGAAAAATTCATAGAGAATAAGGATGATTTTGAAAAGTCTATGAAATATGGTGGAGAAATCATTACTGATTTCATCAATATTTTAATGCCATATCTTCATGTACAGAGTACTGCTATTGTTGCTCCAGCTGTTGCACCCCTTAGAACTGGTCTGCCTACCCTTGCCTCCACTACCATGTCAGTCAGCCAAGCTCTTTCTCAGATCCGACAAGTCATTCTTGACCAATCGCAACCTAGATCTTCGACTGCTCCTACTATGGCTACATCCATTTTGAAGTTCTACCCTTACCCTCTTTATCTACCACATCTATGCCTTCTTCTACTTCAGCACCAGATCCTAATGCTGATAAAGGCAAGGAAATGGTTGATCCCTGAAGACTCTATGGACTGTTCTCTTTTTGATGGGATTTTATTTGTTGTTTACTGTTTGCATTTCTCGTGTATGTTATATTCTGAACCATTTTTAATGACAAATACAGTGTTTCATTTCATTTTCCCTACTTTTTGATAAACCCAAAATGGGGAGAAAAACTACAAGTATATGTACAATAATGAGATATGTTATCCATACCATAATGAGATATGTTGCATTTCATTTATATTTTGACAATATATGATTTGCGATCAACAAAAAGGGGGAGATTGTTGGACTCCTCATGTATTAATCATGTTTTAATGATCACAAATCCTATTACTATTAAGTAATCTCAATCATAACTACACATAATGTGATAATTCTAACAAATCATATTGATGTTAATTACTCTCTTTATTATTTACAAGTCTTATGCATCATCACAAATATCCAATATATTATCAAGCCTTTATATTTATGATTCATGTTCTCTTACTCTTTACTGGTTAAACTTAATTCATATTCTGCATATTACTATCAAAGTCTAAATACAGATTTTTCTATATGTATAGAGACACAGTGAAGGACAAATCATGTCCCAGACACCGTGAAGGACAAACCGTGACCCAGACACCTTGAAGGACAAACCGTGACCTAGACACCATGAGCTACACACCATGACATGGAGACACCATGATGCACATACCGTGAAGCACATACTGTGAACCACATACCGTGAAGACCATATCGTGAAGAAGAAAACATTTACATAATCACTGTGACACTGTTTCTTAACTTTTTTTCAATATTATATTAATTATACTAACAGTCATATTTGATGTTTTTAATGAAATTAATGTTATTTAATGATAGTTGTTGTCTTGTTAGGAAGCGGTATCTTGTACCTATGAAAAGGAAATCATTCCTACTGCCAGAACTCGTGGACTATAAGGAAGATTGAGATGATGTACACAAAAAAAAGCAGAAGTGAAAGTGTGCGATACAACAAGAAGAACTTACATACACTTGAGAGTACTGGGCTAAATCAGAAGAACAATCCTGATCAAGGAATAGATTTCAAGACTTTCAAAGAACTCTCATGAATGCAATCCAACACCACTGAATAACACACGATGAATCAAGAGATCATTTTCACTCCTGTAGAACACAAGCTAGACTACAACACTCTGTTTTTTAACAGAAAAACAAGAGAAGGACTTAGAAGCAATTCTGTTAAATCCAATGAGTCCAGAGTTTCATTGCTAATAAATAGATCTCTCTAAACTCTTATCTATTATCTCTAAGTGATTTGTATATTTACTTTCGAGCAGTTTGGTGTACTCTGTATATCTTACACAGACGCTGTCTCTTGCACAGAACTATAGGATATCAAAATCCTCACTCAAAAACTCTTAACTCTTGTTTACCCACGTCAACTGTGAAAGTGGTCCTTGTGTGGCCTGGTCTTTAATCTGTTTCCCACTAAGAACAGTTGTAGAGGTCCCTGCATGGCCTAGATAGTTTTGTTAAATATTGTCACCCTCAATCCAAGGTGTGGATCGAATTTATTTAAATTTGAGAGGACTAAGTCTCGACTTGAGACTGTACGTCTTGTTATATCTTTTGTTCATCTTTAGTTTATGTTTAAAGTATACTACATATATCTTTTATAGTCTGCTTCTATTAATTCAAAATAAAGAACTATTTTAAAGCTACTTTGATAATTAAATTAGCATGTGTTTACACTTATTGTAAATCATTATGTTAGTTTCAAAAGATAGTTTAATCTTTTGATTAAATTAACTAAGACATAATTAATCCTTGAGAAGCTAAGTGAACATTTACAATCTGTATAAATTCATTACAGTTTAACTTGTTTTTTAAATTGGGGGATTTTAAATAGACAATATTAAAACAGAATTATTAATTAGAACTCAATTCACCCCCCTCTTGAGTATCCACTGCGACCAAATATTACATAGCCTCAAAATTGATTTATAAGACATTGAAAATATTATCAACCTAAAAATTGTAAACTCATATTATATGCCTATCTATAAATAAGAAATTCTAATATATATGGTCATTTAAACTGACCTCCAATACCAACTATAAGGTCCTATATTAAAATATAACTTAATATTGAGTTATGTAAATAAATGGACATTATTTCACCATGATGTTCTTTTCAGGGTTAGAGCATTAGTGAATTAGGCCATAACTATTATATAAAAACTAAAATTTATACAAAGTGAATACAACTAAAATAGTATCCATTTCATCCATAATATGAATCATTTTTTTTAAATTAAACATGGTTTCTTTTCTTCATAAATATCTTATTTCTTATTTTTTCTCTTACCCACCCTTATACCTTGTGGAAAACATTTCAAAAAAAATGGGATGAACAAAAAAATCTCAATAAGGAATATAAAATAATGAATGAAAACATTTGTCCATGAATAATAAAAAACCGATGAAGGAACTAAAAGAATCATATTAATTAGAAATCATATATGTAACATGTGGTGTCTATATCATACAAACATTTTACATTTCATTGCTACATTGGGAGTAACACTTATGGTTATGTTTGAATACCCATGAATGTATATTCCCAAAATATCTTAAGAGAATCCTTATTGTATAAATTGTTCTCATTATCCAAAGCATTAGAGAGCTATCATGGGCTCACCCGCCCTCAGTTTATCATAGAACCACCCATATACATAAATAATTCCCATGTACCATAACAATATCATGTCATATAAAACAAGAATGAAGGAAAATAACATTTATTTATAACACATTTAAAATCCTTAAAACGATGATTTTGGAATCATAGTGCCCCATAACAACTTGAGACTATTAAAGGAATTATTATTTTAAAAAAATCATTTCCATAAAAATATATCATTCAATATTTTATAAAACATTGACTATAATGGGAAATATTTAGAATAATAAATCATTAAAACGTTTAGAACAATATATTAGTTAATGATTTCCTTACAAAAATATATACACATGAATAAAAATAAATAATGAAATACTTTTATTTAAAAAAATTATATATCATGAGAATGTATTAATTAAAGATATTACATTTCAAAAGGGGCTTATATACACCTTATTTGATAATAATGGTGGACAATGTCAAGATATTCCCTAATAAAAATAGATTGCGAAAATGTCCCTTACAATGGTTGTATCATTTGATTAAGTATAAATAAATGATATATTTATGAGTGAAATTATAAATAAACAATATATATGACGATATTTAGTGTAAAACAATAATTTTTCATTGACACATATTAATGAAAAATCTAAATAGCATGGGTATTTAATTCAATGAATGGATATTTATTTAATATTTACACTACCTTGAGTCAGATTTGTCACGTACAATCATTATATTTCAGAATAATAAAATTAGGTAAATTTATAATTGATTTATAACCATTTTAATGTTTATTATTACTTTTATAACACTTATTACCATGTTATAAAAATTTTATAATTATTTAAGTTCATATCGAATGTTCTGTTGATATTTGCTACTTGAGTCCAAAATGAAATTTCTATGATGGAAATAGTTCATATGATCTTACGTCAATCATATACAGAATAATATAAGTGAAGTGATTATAACATTAATAACGCAATTATACATTCTAAATCAATTCAATCATTTTTGGTTTGAAAAATGGACAATTTTATAATCATTGAGATGGTAGGCCGTACATACGAATGAGTAGCATTTACATTTTTTATTGATCTTTATGAAAATTATGTAATTATAATTTTATATTTATTGAATGATATTTATATTATTAAAATCATACTAATAATTAAATTAAACTTTTATATCATATATCTGTGGTGTTGAATAATAATGATTCACATAGCTTGGTGGAGGTGATTGATCACACATACACCTGAACAACATTATCATTTTTATGTGCATGAAAGGATAGAACATAATTGAAATATTATTCCTTAAAAATGATAAATATTTCATTAATATAAAATATGAATATAAATTCTATCATTATAACCAATCTTGATATATGGTAGTCGAATATGAAGTAAATTAGTTCGTGGAGGTGATAATTCACACGTACACACAAATGATTAATTTCATTCCCATTGGATTGAAGTAGAGATGTATGTAGGAGACGATATTAACACAATAACATATTAGTATATTGAGGATACTATATTTATTATTTTAAAATGGTTGGAGGACTCATGAAGGATTTTGATGATGAAATATAATTTAAATACATAAAGAATATGATGCCTCTACTTCGGTTGATCACATTTGAAGAACACCTTAACACATCAAAAAAGGTGTTCTTCCTAAAATATTGCCTCAAGAATGTGGCGAGATATTATAGAAATTTTTTTGGATAGATAATGGATAAAATAAAAGGATTTGGAACTATGATTATTAGATAATGGAGGTTATGTATTTATTGGATATGAGAGTGTCTCTTAAGAAATATCTAGATATATTAATATAATATAAATTTAAAATCTTTTTATTATGGTCCAAAACACATTCATTTGAATGATAATATGATTTTGGGTTATCTCCTTATTATCCAAATAATATTATACAAGTTTTTAATATTTATTAATCCTTATCTTTTTTGTATAACCGCTGTCTTATCTTTTTTAATCATACCATGATAACTTATTATTTACAAATTGTGTGTTAATGTAATTACAATAAAATTTAAAACGACAAATAATGTGTCATTTATGACATATTAGGTATTATCCTAACCATTTTTTTGAATCATATATTTTTACGAATTTTATAACATTTGATAAACTTTTTTATATTTTTTATGAAATATCTCAATTTTGACAGTATTCATAGCCAACTTTGTCAAAAATTAATAACAACTTGATTCCATCAAAATAAATAAATTCACAAAATACTAACATGTCATAGTCATCCATAAAATTCATGGATGTCATCCAATATTTCATATTTTTTTAATAATCTTAATATCATATATTTGATCCTTTAATAATAAGGCAATCAATGCATCATGGTTGTTTAATTATTCAATTTATTTATATAATGTATAATAATTATAAAAAAAGAATCACGATGTAGTAATTTTTTTTATATTTATAATAACTATTTATCATCTAAGATATCACCTTTATAAACCCTTATTAAATTTTTTTTAGTAAGAATTTATATGTTTATAACATATTTTCCTTTACATTAATGTAAAAGTTATAAGTGTCATAATCAAACATAAGTGGATTCCAAAGGAAAAATTTTCACCCCAAGGGTTGTGTTGTTTGGCCAAGTTTCATACACTAGAATTTGGACACATTTTAATGTAGTATAATATTATAATACTAATATGTTTACCCTTTTTTAACTGATTTAGCCATTAACAATGGTAAATAAAAATAAATAATAAAATTACTATTCATAATGCTTAAAATTAAAAGGTACATATTTAAATAATTTTGACCTTAGGATTCCATAAATGGAATCCATTTTTAAAAAACTAAATAATAGTGTTTTATTAATTAATGTAAACTTAATCCCTATTGTTAAAATAATAAAACATGGTTTAAAAAAAGTAAAATCAATCAAAAGAATGATGTACATTTATTTCAAATTTCAATGTGAATTTACTTACATGAACCATAATTTGATTAAATTATAATAAGTTAATTAAATAACACTTTAAAACCAATTAAAATAATATTATAATTATATAAATAAATTATTCAAATTGGCGGTTTTGAATTAAAATGCATTTTCTTCACTATTCATTAAAAATGAATCTTATCAAAAAAATAATCAAATTCCACCAATGTAAATTTTGATGTCCTTATTATATATAAGAATTTTAATTTGAATAATAGAACATATAATAAATAATAAAAACTATTTCCAATAATGGTTATCCATCAAAATATAGTAAAATAGTATTTTTTGTGAAATACTTCTTTTAAAAAAATGAATTTGTTCTTACATCATATCTAGATAACATATAATATGAATTTTAAAAGTTACATTGAATATATTTTTTATATTTTTTATTAAATTAAAATCCATAAAGTGTAATATAATTTTATAAACACAATTATTTTCATTTAAATAGGTTGTCATTCAAACACATCCTTTATATTCAATTAGTTTTTATTTCAATTTCCAATAAATTTTGTAACCAATGATTCATGATATAAACATGTGTAGATATAATTTTAATAAATCAATTAATGCTATTCATCTTTGTAATTTCAACATCTTGGTTATACTGGTAACATTTAAATCATAATATTTTGTTGTTAATTTAACCTCGATGTAGTGAATCCTATATGCTATTAAACAAAGTGTTCTTTTTTAAAACCTTGAATGTTACAAGTATGTTTTTGAGAAAATATCAAAAACTTTTGATTTACATGGGATAACATTTACAACCGCTTTAGTGAAAATATTTCTAGTGAATGGATTATTTTTAACAAAAATACACATTGACTGAAAATTATATATACATTATTTTTTACGTTGGTAAAACAGTCGTTCAGTTCATTTCAAGTTCTCTTACATGTAAGAATATAATAAAAATATCATCCATAAAAAACCACAAACTAATCCTAAAATTGATGAAATCATCCCCTTATAAAATTTATAAATACATAGCTATATTAGAAAACCCATAGGTAATAACTATAAAGTCATAATTCTCATATTTCATATGAAACACTGTCTTTGGAATGGTATCCTCCTTCACCTACAAATAATGGTACACAGACCTCAAATCAATCTTGAAAAAATGAGCTCCGTAGAGCAGATAAAAATTTCATCAATATGAGGCAAATGATACTTTTTTCTAAATTATGAAGCTATTCAAGGATATATATTCAATGAGAAGTATAATGGAAATATTTTTCGTTCACAAAAATAAAACAAGAGCCCCCCATGGTGAATTTCTATGTCGAATAAAACTATTATCATGATATTGTTGTAATTAGTTTTTTAATTAAAGTAGGATTACTTCATCGATTCAACAAGGGGATCAGAAATAGGTTTATAATCCATAACTAAATCAATTGTAACATCATCCTCCCTATTAGGAACAACACTAGGAAAGTCATTAGCTAAAAATTCATAAATTCAATTACTACTAGAATGTCATGAATCACAACAATTTTTTCAATTCTATGATCTAGATAACATTCACATTCATCATTAATTTGTCCCTCTTCTTCTTGGTATTTTTCAAAGTCATAAAATGATTGACTAAAAAAATATTGTCTTTATAATCTATTTTAGCATAATCAAAGAAAGGCAATCCATAACCAAAATGATATCAAACTCCACTACTGGAAGTTCAACAAGATTGGTAGAAAAACCCATCTCACCAATGATAATTTGATGGTTTCTATATATAATGGTTTATTTAATACTTCCACATAGAGTATTTACTAAAATTTTAGTACCATATTCACGGGAAGATATTTCCAATTTACATGCAAAGATCTCATAAATGATAGAATCCGATGATGCAGAGTCAAACTGAGTATTGGAATATTTTGAAAACACTTTTAACATACATGACACATCTTAATTGGATGGGCCAACACGAACAGTAGTAATATAGAACGATTTTCGACACCTTTCTTCTTTTGATCTTTCTAGTTTCCACCCTAGGTAATTATCTTTGGAAACAAATTATCATAATTCCTTTACTCATTGAAACTAAAACACCATAACAATGTATTTTAATTTCATTATTACCATCTACCTTGTAGTCATAATAATTAAGACCAGTCATACCATGTTGAAATCAAATCCCAAACATTGAAAATCAGTCTCTTAGATTCCAAACTTCTCACAAGATGGTAATTTAGTTTCCTTACCAACAAATTTAATTTATAGAATATTTAAAATTTCCTAATAATTATACCTCTCCTTTATTTTAGTAATAATGGGTCACACGATCATTGAAAAAAATTCATTTCTACCTTCTCAGCACATCTAACAACTTTCTCAAATCTTTTGAACTCATGAAAAGCCAATTCCCTTGGATATATTTGTTATAGTTCTATAAAAAAATGATTTATATTATTAAAAAGATAACAAATAATATTTTTGATGTACCATCCCAAGCAGGAAGAATTTTATTCATATGAATCAACCAAATATTCCTCTTTTTTTCTCAATTCCAAGAATTTCATTTCCATTATAATTCAAATATCCATTGGAAAATATATTTTAAAGATGATATTATTAAATCAAACTAATCTGTAGTATCAATCGCTTTATTTCCTATAATATTTCGAAAAATTGACCCCTAATGATCGTATTACACATTAAAATGATTAATTAAAAGAGTTACCTTTTGGTTATCCAAACAACCAATGACATAGAATAACTTTTATACCGATTTAATCCATCCTTCTGTTAGAACAATGTGATATGATCCTATTAATGATGGGGTATGTTGTGTGATAAAATTATAAACTTTCAATGAGTTCCAATATGGTTGATCAAATTTTAATCCAACATTGACATAACCACCATTTATCTCCTGAGTCAACTGATCCAACACTGTGACAATATTGTCAGTTCTAATTCTGAACATTTTGAGATGTTGATTCGAAAGGATGGTTTCCTCATGGATCTTCCCCACTATTATTTCCATTTTCCATCTATAGTAAATTATTTTTAACAGACATATATTCGATGATATAATATGGAAATATTAAAATTATATAACATTATAACTTATCCCTAAGGTATAACCTTTAATGTGTAAATTATTAATATTACCCTAACATCTAATGTTATCTAAACCAGCCATTGATACCAAAAATAAGGCCCCAACAAAAAAATATTACATAATTTTGATTTAAGTTGAGAATTATATTTTATTTCATTTTGAGGATAATTTTAGCTTTATTAGTTTATAATATTATTCCATAATATTTATATAACCACTCAAATATTAAAACATAGATACTTCTACTCAATATCAATTTGTATCACAAAATGAAAACTTTTAAAATGAATCATTTTTTTCTCAAGTTGAATCATGAACCTGGATCAAATTTGTGTCTCTATTCTACCTTAAATCTTGAAAAAAAATTATACATGGGGTCAGCACAAAAATATCATAAAGGGATTCACATACAAGGATAACTATTAGTCCTGTGGTGACATGAAAACCCATCAATACATTATCATAATGGAATAATTTTTACCCTTATGAGGATGTAAATTAATTACCTTGAATATAAGAAATATTTATTCCAATTTTGTAATGGAAATATTTCTATAAAAACTATATAATGAATAGATAACACATAAATGAAACTTGGGACAAAATTATAATTAAATGGAATACCCATGTGGTCGAATTCCATTCAAGTCACTCTTAAAAAATAGAATAACCATAAATTCAACTACCATACCTAATAAATTGGAGGTTATAATGTAACAAACCATCCTGTGTTTATCATGGTACCACTCTTCTTTTTTAATAATTTAATAACTCGTCAAATGTATATTTACCATTATAAAATTATAACACATACATGATTAACATTTTCATCATTTCATCAGAAAAATTAATTTTCAATCAAAGGAAATAATTTCAAGATATATAATTAACGATTAATCATTCAAAACCATTTTCAATATGGAAATACACAAGAAAATGGAGAAATATATTTCTTATTCATTAAATAACATTATGTCCTGTAATGGAATCCAAATATAAAATAACAGTCATGGTAGAAGAGATGTTGTTTTCCTTATATACATTAGATAAGAAAATAAAATTTTTTGTTCGTAAATAATTTGATAAAATATATATAAAAATATATCAGATGAAAACCATTTAATGAAATTAAATTTCAAATGTGTTGTCTACAAACCTCACGAAAGTCGGTTGTGTATAACACCAAAATATCCCTCAATGGAAGGATATTTAGATGAAGTCACTTACCTCGTGTACGATTTATCACATATGATCATTATTTGAAGAATAATAAACATAGGTTAATTATTCACTTCCATGATAACCCATTTCATGTTTATTATTCCTTTTATATCACTAAATATCATTTTATGACAATTAATTAATTATTTATGTTCTTGTTACAAATTTTGTGATATTTAGAACAGAAGTCCAAAATGATTGTCGAATGAAGTCTATAGTGTAAAAGTTGTCATTATTTGATCATATCAGGAAGTATATTAGAGAATAAATAATCAATTTTACACATTAATAATTAATTTAAATCAAACCATTATATATGGTTATAAAAATTGAAATACATTACAATCATGGAGATGATAAGTTGTACGCACACGTGAGTAATGTTTTTATTTTTCAATGATCATTTTCGAAGGAAGTTATATTTTATTTCATCATTACATAATGATAATAATATAGTTAATATCAATTTATAATACTGATATCTATTATTCAAGTGATGTGGTTATTAAAAATGAATCACATTGTTTTGTAGAAGTGATAGATCACACAAACACCCAAATGACATTATCATTTTTATGTGCATGGATTGTTAGAACATAATTTATATATAATTATCATATAATGAAAATTATTTCATGAATTTCACATAGTAACTTTAATTGCATCATTATAACCAATCTTGAGAGATGGGTATGGTAAACAAATTATATATGTTCGGGGAGGTGATAGTTCTCACATATGCAAAAATGATTAATTGTATTTCCAATTGATGGAAGTGGTGATGGATTTAGGTAATGATATTAACATTATAACATCTCAATATATTCATGATAATGTTTTAATTATTTCATCATGTCTGAATAATATTTTAATGATATGGAAGAAGTAATAAAATACTCATACTTATTTAAAAATAATACATCTTCTTCAAAAGATCTCCTAAATTTAACAGATTAACACATCTAAAGAGAGTGCTATGACTAAAAGAATGACTCTAAAATTTTCAAAGTTATTATGTGAAGTTATTTAGGTATATTTTTTTACTAACATGGTTTTGTTTAGTGATGAAATTAGAAGAATGGGTTACCTAATATTGTAGAGTTGAGGTTCACTCTTTAAATTATTCAAAATATTAAATTCATATAAATTAGTTTTCTAATTCAAATGGGTCCAATGTGATTGATATCAAAGATAGAATAAGGATTGGTCTAACTGTAATTAACCAATTAATTGTTTTCAATATTTTCTTAATCATTATATTAATGTTTTGACAATTTTAACTCTTACCATATTATCGAGTAATTAAAAAATATTGGGTTAATATAACAAACATAACATACAAAAAGAAAAATAAAAGAGACTTTTATGAAATTTTTGTGCTTATTATTGTGATTATTTTTCCTAGTAATTTTTTTTCTAATTTTAAATCATTTTCAAAAATATTTTATATCATAAAACATCATTAGTGTCAATTTTGACCCTATTCAGTTCATGACTTTTTTAAAATATAATAAAATAATTATAAAATTTAAACAACTCTTATAAAAAATAAATATCATTTCAAAGTCATCTAATAAATTTTTTTATGAATTAAATTTTATAAAAATATAAATTTTATAATAATTTTAATATCAATTTTCTGATTAATTCATTAATGACGTAATTACTACTACATCACTCTGTCCCAATTTAATTTAATTTCATTCTCCTAAAAATTATAAATAAATTACCATGATATATTTAAATGTTTTCCATTTCAAATAAAATATTTATAAAAAAAAAACAGCCCTTACATAACCCAATATTAATAATTTTTTACTTGTTAAAAACAAGAGTGATAAAAGTGTCTTCCCATTGAATAAAATAATTTATGTTTCATAATGTCAAAATAGTGCCTTCAGAAGCTAATATTCTAGACCAAGGATAATTTTAGTATGAAACACACTTTTTCAATAAAATTATGACATGTGATATGGTAATTTATAAATATATCTTTACCCTTAATTATTTTATTTATCCTTAACCGTGGTAATAGAAATAATTACTAAAGTTAAGAATAATATTTTTCTAAAATGCTTTTTATCCTACTAGATCATAAAAAATACTTAATAGAACTATTTACTTCCTTTTTTCAAAATTCAAAACACATATGCAGAAAAAAAAATTAAAATTAGTCTCATCGATAGATCTAGAAAACTAATTTTTTACAAAAATCCACAATGTAATACTATCTACTTAATATGTAAAATTGAATCAAAATTCCAATATTGGGATAGCTTATAAAAAATTATTTATTAATAATATAACACTAGATAATAACATAATTTAATTATATAAATAAATTGTATCTCTTCCATATGTCATTTAATTCAATCATTGACCATCATTTTGAAGACCAATGATTAGTTTATCTTTTCTCGTTCTTCATTTATATATTTTTCTCTCTATCTTCAGTGTTGATTCCTTGTGAGATCATTATCTCTAAATTCATGGTGTTTTTATAGTTTCATAAATTTCCATCATTCCAAAAAAATATAAGGATGATAATTGATGTTGATTAATCCAACGACATATAATTGGTGGTCTATAAAGTTTTAATAAATGTCTCATTATTTTTAAATTGTTATAGTTTTTTCATACACCTGTATAACTATGAGTTTATCTATAAATATTTAAATAGTTAATGAAATGTGTAATCCTTAACCTATACCCTTTATATGAATTATTGAATTTATATGTGGTTGATACCTCAACTTCAAACACCCTTATTTTGGTGTCAATTTTTATTAGATCTCCCTCAACATTTCATGTATTTCACTAAAAACCAATTGGGTGTGTTTAGCTTGGATCAATGTAATGATAAATGGTAAATTTATTTAATAAATTATAAGTGGGTATGAAATATCACATAAAACATTTTTGGAATTAGTAAGTTTATTAAGAAATGGAATTAATGGAATGTGAAATTGAAATAAACCTTAACAAGGACGTTTTTATCATTTCAATATGAATGGAATAATTCATATGAATCTTAAAGATTTGTTATTATTGTTGTTTTTTACATGGACTATAAATATTTAGAAAATTTAAGGTTCCTATTGTTTAAAAAAAATTAAATTGAGTTTTGTGACATGATCCATCCTTTTATTTCATAGGAAGTGCCTTGAGTACTCAATGGAATCCACCCAAATTCATTCATGTGAGGTATAAGTGAGATACCAGACTAGGGTTTTGTTAACTACATATATACAAGAATAATAGGTAATTATACCTCTGATGAACCTGTATACATTAGACTATTAAATCCTTAGTTTACCTCCTTAGAATAATCTTTATTTCATTGTACATTTGAAACATTTGATAATATATTTGGGGTCCACTCATATTTTTCTGTAGATTACATTGTAATTTTTCTAGAGACTTTTCTAGTTTAATTCCTTGGGTTATCCCTTGGATTAATGCTAAAAAACTATAGATAAGTTTCATGGTTTATTACTATGAAGAATATTGACTTATTATCTTCATCAATGTATTAGTTTTTCTATTAGTATTATATGATTATCAATTAATGGTAACATTGATTATATTACGTTAAACCCTAACCATGTTAATAATCACATAAATAGAGAATATAGACTTATGATAAAGCATGAATGGTCAACCAAGTCTTCTATAAAGATCTTGTGAATGACATGGGTTGTATTTATCTTGATACTTTATTTTGATATACCTTATCACTATTACTTTTTATATTCACAAAATAGAATAGATATATGAACTTTTTTTGAGGGCCTACATTATTTCACTCAAACTTGTTTTGGGCCTCTGGTTGATACCCAAAAAGTATTATTTTGTGTATATAGGGATGAAGGAAAGCCGAATACTATGGAGGCTTGATATTTTTATGATTGGATCACGGTAGAAAATGAATGTTCCAATGATCGGGATTCTCATGGTGTTTTTTCATGTTATATTAATATCATTTCTTATACATGTTTTTTATACTCTTCCTACCATGCATGAACACTTTCACTTTTCTATAGACAAGACATCATCATTTTTTAAATGATATGAATATTTTTTATCCTTTATTAATATATGTATGTTTATGACTTCCACTAATTCATCATTATATTATTCTAAAACTGATTTATAAATTATTTAAAATTGTCCATTATATTGAAATTTGGTATATGTTTTCCATTGTAACACCATGAATCTTCGCCTCTAGTCAGAATGCTCTAGCATATTGGGATGAGTACATGGGGCCATGTGGCTAACGTTGATTAGTTACATATGAGGGAAATGTGTCATGGGTGTAAAAAAGATCCATAATTGGTTTTATTCGTGTTCTTAATATTATGATATATAAGATAAGAGATTATAATTTTTATTAATTTGGAAATTTTCTGATGCATACCAGTAGCAAACCTAAATTCATAGAAAAATATTTATTTATCGGGATTTTATTTTCTATTCTAATTTATGTATGTAATAGTTATTCAATTTTCACTACTAGGTGACACACATGATATGTGACTTAGATATGAATATGGATTTTTAAATTTATATGATATGTAATAGAAGCATCGATCATGAATAATTATAGTAAATTGAGGATAGATATATCTTTAATTTTTTATTCCATATTTATTTCAGTAAATGCATTTTTTATTAGTTGTTATATGTGTCCTGATTTCTACATATATAATTTCAAAAAATAGTATTATAGGGTTAGAAATATTGGGTTATATAAACTATCTACATCAACCATAATGAGTTTTTACAAAAAATAATCATGATGTCACTTTATCTAACCAATTTTGTCATGTTTGTGATATGTAACTACGATTACAAGAGTTCAAACATTACATGATTGTAATTAAATAGATTCCAAATAAAATTTATGATGATTGTGACTACTTAATTCTGAATGGAAATTCATAAAATTAAATAATTATATATGTATTATTAAATAATGAAACCATATTTTATAGTTTGGGGATTCACTTCATGATGTACCAATTATTACATACAATGAATTTAACATTAAAAATATGGAATTGTATTTCATCTCACTAGAACATGGTATAAATATAAAAAATAGAAAATTATCCCTCTAAAATTAAATGAATTCAATTAAATTGAAATTCCAATAAAATATAAATGATTTATTATCCTATACCATGTGATTGAAACTCAAAATAATATATTTTATACAATTTAATGTTTGAGATCTTATTGATGCCCTAGAATTACATTTTTATAGATTGGGAAGAATATACTATGCATTAAAACATTATTAAAATATTGTAAAGATAATTAGTAATTTTTTATTTTTACCATATTTAGAGTTTTGATTGTAGATTTTTAGATATATTCATCCAGGAGAATATCAAGTCAAACTCTAGGACGTTGACGATGACCACACTACTGAGGTGGTGGGACCATAACTACCAGAAGTGCCCCTGGTTAACCTCATATTGTTCCTTATTTGGGAACTAAATCTCAACATGGAGAGGGTTTTATATGATTAATCTAGTCTATGGAAGGAGTACCTCAACCGAAACCAACTTTGGCCAAGTTGATATAAGTGTTCCAGTAGGAGCATACCCATATTATTTCATGGTGTGGTGTTCCATATAATATTGATCCTTGGATGTAGGCTATTCCGGTTATCATTGATAATATAGTGATTCCACATAAAAGGAGGTTTAACATTGTGGTATACATTGTTCATGGAGCCAAAAAGAGTTGGTGGGATGTTATAAATCTGGTAGGATGTAAACATGACCACATCTGGATGGATTTTCAATATAGCTTAATTGAATACATTTTTTTAAAAAATGATGACATATGATCAAGATGAAGACTTTATACATGTGGATCATAGTAATATATCCACCACATACTATTCATATCCCTATATCAATATCCAATTATTTTCACCAACCATTAATATTAATGAGTTTTTGAGAGTGAGGCATTTTGTGTATGGGATGTGGTTTTACATCTGATATATATTAAATTAATTTTGACTAGCTCCCATTTTTGATATTGTGAACCATGTCATTATCTCCATGTGAAACTCATGGGAGTAAAATGGTATAATGGTTAGATTCATATCTCATATGTGTGGTAATACATCACCCATCAGAAAGAATAATCACTTTGAGGGTTTTTGTATTAGTAGAGGTCAACAGAGTGTCCATACCGGTGTATCAATAATATTCCAGTGGTATGTTTGTCAAAGTCATGTGCTTCCTCAATGTGATATAGACCTAGTTGAGTGTTGATTCTATGGTCTAATGTTCCACTAAAATAGAAAATTATGACTTTTCCTCTAGATCATAGTGGGAGATGATCGACACCCACTCCATATTATAGAGAATGATCAATAGATCTACACCTATAATGGAACTCCATTATTACCTAATGTACTGTATGTGGAGGGAGATGTTTCTGTCTAAGTAATAATAAATATATAAAGAACTAGTGTAGTATAACTACTCAGGGTAGTACGGTTGTTCCTCATGGCTGCAGATCTGTCCAGTTATATACAATATATCCTATGCTTGATAAGAAGAGGTTTTATTCATTTATAATTACTGATGTGATTTTATATTTATTTACCATAGTATCTCCCACATTCTATACAAGAATTTCACATTGTTTTTAACATTTTTGTTATTATAGTAAGTCTTAGGACAGAAGTTGTGTACATATTTTGAGTGATGACCCATGAAACAGTGTTGGGAATATGATCTAAAATGACACACCAATATAATGGGTTCCCCTATAGTTTTTAGTTATAATTAATAGATGAACCTTTTTATCCATTTCATGATTGTCTTTTATATCTGTATAGATTTGGATTCGTTATTTCCCGACAGATCCCATATAAATTTTTATTATCGAAGGGTATATATCAAATCACCGAATGAAAATAGATTTATTTACAAAGGAGAATATTATATATATGAATTTTGATATGGACATGAGATTCATGGGATAGGCATGGAGTCATATCATATCTATATTATATTTTTAAATGATTTAGGGGCCTGTAAATCTCTATTTCATCCATTGGTGGGGTGGACCAATGATTTGTTTTCCTGATTAATTTTTTTTAATAACTCATGAGGGAGAGCTAGTGTTCACTATATATCTCTTTCCATGAGAATAAATAGTATCCATTTTATTGTAAAAATGTCTCTTAATGAGATAAAGGTGTATAGTATACTATTTTAGGTCCATGAAGGTAATGGGGTTATATGAAGTTGTTCCCCCATGGGTTTCACCCATGATTTTGACTAAAAATCTGGTATTATTTTTAGGTTGTGTGTGAATTTCCAATGGTTGAATAATATTAATTTGAGAAGTATTTATCCCCAACCACATATAGAATATATTTTTGATCCACTCTAAGGAGATATAGTCTTATAAAAGACTGATTTTAGATTGGGATAACAACATGTAAGAGTTTTGCCTCTGGATATACCACATATAAATTTATGAAGATGATATGGTCTTTAAGAGTGTTTTTTAATCACATTCGGCCTTACGACCATTCAAACAATTTTTATGTCCTTGATGATTTCGGTTTTCCTTGAATATTTTTATTAATTTGTGTGTTTTTTTCATTAATGAGATCTTATTTAATTCCCAAACTCAACACGAACATTCAAAATTCTTTGTAAACAAATTGAATACATTAAAAATGAATTGGAAATATTCTATGCTCATAGAATGTCACTTATAGAATGATAGTATTTACTTCCTATGACTTTTAATATTGGAATAAGTGTTATCTATGGATCAAGAGAAGGTGAGTGTTGTTGTTTCATGGGAGCATACCATGAATGTATTTGATATGAAAATTTTATTAGGAATGTCAAGTTACCATTGGAATTATATTCCGAATTTATCTCACCTTAAAACACCACTTCTATGCTTTACCAAAAAATGTGTAATGATTACATGGTATGATTCTTTTTGAAAATTACTATGTTGTTGAAAGGAATGATGAAATCAATGCTGAAATTGATCCTACATGATTTTGGAAAAGACTATATAATGCTTTTGTGATGCGTTGAAAATTGTGCTTCGATAAATTTTATTGGAATGAAAATGATTCATGGAATACGAGTCTCACAAATTAAGGCCTCATGTGTGAAATTACTAGACACACAGTCGTTATTTTTCATCAATGGGGAATGATTTACATTCAAAGAGACAATATTTTCTAGGAAAACCATTTATGGTATATACAAACTATAAAGAAATGACATAAATATTCACTCCACATGAATTGAACCATAGACATAAAAAATATTTAAATATCATTATTTCATAATTCTAGATCTTGTTCACATGATAGGGAATGGAAATGCCATTTTGGATGCCTTGATACAGAATCCTCAATTGCTAGAGGTTCTGAAAGAACGCGGAGAATGGATGTTGATGGATATATTTCCAAAGATGTGTCTAAACTATCTAGATAATTACAGGGAAACTATAATTGGATCTATATCAGAGACTTATTCTACTTCAGATTGAGTGATGATGGAATATATTTTTGATCCTGATGTCTATGGAATAAGGGAGAGTGTATTCACGTGAGGATCCACCTCAGGTTTGGGATTATTATAGGGATTAGATCATTTGAATTCATGAATGCATATTGGTTCTTAGATACATTAAAGGTTAATTGCTGAGATACTATAAGTCCATTAAATGGGATCTTAACCCCCACACATACCAAAATGTATCATGACATATTACTCATGTATTGGTGGCACATTATTAAAAGGAACATATAATCTTTTTCTATTCATTTTTACCCATGATAGATGGCGAAGGTGAAAAACTAGTAGACTACTATTATTATTTACTCCTTACCGATTCTACAGTGAAAATGGGATTATTTCAATATTAATTTTGTGATTGGTTAACCAAAAACACATTAAAAAAGGGATGATGGATGTGTAACCATTGATAGACCCAAAAACATATCCCATTTAATCCTCATTAAAGAGACCATCATAGTGATTGAGATTGTAAATCATTAGGTTTGTGATATTATAATCTTTAATGGAGTTTAACAAACAAAATTTTATGAAATAAATCATTATTATACATCATGGTCTTGAATAGGGTTTAACAAGGAACTTGGTTCATAGTTGATTCTATGAACATCCAACAAAGAACAGATCAACCATCTATATGGTCACACTATAAAGGTATTTGAGGACCTTCTATGAGAATGTTTCCATGATTTTAGATGCTCCTTGGATAAAAATATACAACATTTCATGTTTTAGTATAATAATATTTTGAAAAGACTATACGGAACTACACTTATGAATACCTATATTGTAGACCTTGTGGATATAATATTTGTTGGTTAGAGGAATTGGAGGCAGAAATACTAGAAATATAATGTGTATCCTATCATATAGAGGACAAAAAAATATGTTGCATGGTTTATTTAATCGTAATGAAAAATCATAAACCATATTAAAAGGGGTAAACTGACATTTTTTCTTCTGGGCCTTTAACCATTCATCCACCCATTCATCCCATATACATGGAACGCGTCCCAACACATAGAGATATCTCTCTTCCCTATCCTCAAGGATTTTAGGTATCTCTTCTATCTAGTATGTAATTAGACAATCAATCATCACATTACATCAGCCATAGTTAGTGTATCATTCCCCTTGATTCTTATCTTTGTTTCCCTCTCCATAATTATTATTATTTCTTTTCAATATCATTAAACAAATTTTTCAGGTAGGTTTTCATGTTTCTTTGACTCATATCATTCCATAAAATCAATAAAACTCCACTGAATAAGCATTCATATTCTGCTATAAAGTAGGGGGTCTATAATTTTTCAATCAATGTATGTCCATTTATAAATTGTTCTATCAATCCACACTCTGGACAGTCAATGCATTTATCCTTATATATGAAACTATTTAAATTAATTTTATATATTATGAACTCCAACCATAATTAGACCATTTGAAATTATATGAGTTTTTGACCTCAACATGAAAAAACATTTGTTGGGTGTTTTTTCTAAACACCCTCGTTGACTATTGGATGCATTTCACTAAAACATCCAAAGGGTGTGTTTGTCTTGACACTTTATAATGAAAATGGGAAAATTGATTTAATGAATTTCAACTGTCTCAAAAATATCACTTTCCCCCATATAAGTATTAGTAATTAAAAAGAGATATGGAAATAATAAAATGTAAAATTTTATGTATCTTTAACCTTTTCCATTGTATCACTTCTAAGTGAATGGATTAATGTACACGAATCATAATGAATTGTAATTGGAATGGGTTTTAATGGACTATGGGTTATGATTATTTATTAAATTTATGAATCCTAAAATTCACAAACATTATTTTTATTTCACGGAGTGGCCTGAAATTTGAATACCTTGGATTCCATAGTGATTTCATTGAGAACTCATAGCACTCAACCCCAATTCATTTATCAAATCAAAAAGTGAGATACAACACTAGGGTATGGTAAATATTATCAATAAATGAATGCATAATCATATAACTAACGATTCAATCTAACTAATTATAATTAAAATAACCTTGATTATCTAATTTTATTTAGATTTATGTCCTCTTGCATGTGATAAATTATATTACCACCAAGTGCTCCATTCATGCTCATCCCATGATTACATTGTACATTATATTTTTAAATTATTTGAAACACATCCAGTGGAATTCTACTATTTATCTAGTGTATTACACATAGAATCTAATATCTATGAATAATGGTTTATTAAATGTTAATTATATACCTTTCATTACACTTGATATACTTATAAATGGTTAAAATATATATTCATAGACTGGATTAATTATTTTCACTATTTGTGTTGGTATTTTTAGTTTTACTAACACCCTCTTCGGGTCGCCATTTGAGACTTATATAAATATCCTGGATGCATGTAGGGATACTGTAAAGCATTAAACTATGGGATCATGATTTTATAAAGATGTGTACTTCATATCATATGACTGATTCAGTTCATGGTATTATCATGAGATAGTTTTTGGACATTTTATTTCTTTTTTTACACGTATTATTTATATTATCTATTCCATGTTTTCATAATTTCACTTTTTTATAGACATATCATTATAACATTTGTATATTATATTTCTAATTTTTTATATTTTATTTATATATGTATGATAATTACTTTCACTATTTTTTAATTATATTATTTCACAACATATTTATATATTATTCCCCACTATACCACTTTGATAAAATATGGTATAGTCTCCCACCATACCACTATAGACTCGTTATGCCTGTCTGAAGCCACTAACATATGTATTAGAGTCCTTGAGCCCATTTTACCACATGGGATCAGATACTAATGAGTGGATTGGATACATGACTTCACAATTTATATCTTTGTAGGCCTAAAAACATTTTCTCCTCAAAATTATTTTATTGAATTTTTAATTAAATAATATAATTAATATTTCTCACTTTTATAAAATATATTTAAAAAAAAAGAAACATTATTTTGAAAATAATACTTTCAAAATTATTACAGGGTGATATTTTAATAATTTTTCAAAAATATTTCCTTAGATAATTTATAAAATTTCTAATTTTATAATTATTTTTAATTCAAGAAATTAAATTGTTAAATTTAATTTTACAACTTATTTAAGTATAAAATTATTTAATTTACATTATATGTAATGTAATTTCGTTAATGGGATTTAATTTTACAATGGATTTTAGTATAAATACTATTTATACATAAAACAATTCTGGAATATATATTTTCAATGAGTTTTGTTTGAATAATTTCATATTAAATTATGCCACATTAGTAAATTAGATCTTAAAAATGTAATAAATATCTCAAATCAATAATATAATAATTGGTAAATAAATATATTATGTTTTTCATTTTATGAAAAATAACCTTGGTAAATATTTGTCACTATAGAAAGGGTAATATGGAAACAAAATCATTAAAGCCTATAAATAAGGTATAAAAAATAGTTAAACACTTTATTTTATTTAATTTCAATTACTAAATTGAAACATTGATATCCTATATTTTAATATTTTAAATTTTTGTTCACGTTTTTCTAAATAACGTCATTTATTTTATCATAAATTTATAAAATTCAAAAATTTCACTTTTTTTCCTTTAATATCTTTATTTTTTGTCTAAGGATAAAAGTAGAATAATATTGGTTATAAATGTAAATTTTAAATAAAATTTTAAAATTATTATCATGTAAATTTAATTTTATTATTTAGTGATTGAAAAATTACCTTAAATGCTAATGTAACACTGACACGGTTCTTCTGAAGGCTGTAAAAAAATTATGTAAATGACATTAAATTATCTAAAAGAAATAATTTTTGGTGAAATATATTTCCCCCATAAAACAATATAGATTATTGAGATATATTAATGATTTTTTTAAAATCTTATATACTAGTTACATTAATACCTTAATGTTATTCAAATTAGTTTATGTAAATAGTGTCCAACACAATATTAATGATTTTTGATGATATATTATATTTTATTAAATTATATAAAAAGTTAAAACTATTTAAATAAGAAAATAAGGATGGGGAATTTTATATAATATCATATATATCCCATATATTAGTTATTGTTTACATTATAAGTAAAATTATAACCCTTTAATATTTATAATGTTGTTATCGTATTTATGGTTTAAATTTGTTAATAAAGGGTTTAACAAAATAGATGATTCTTAATGTTTTGAAAAAACTTATCTAAATTCCTTTATAAAATTTTATTTTTACCATATATTATTTTTATAAAAATTATATTCTATTTTGAATAATTATTCATGAGTCATGCATTAATTATATTAAAATATTTTGAATAATTACAAGTGTTTCCTTTCCCTCAATTATACCGGGAAACCACTTCTATAAATTCTATAAATTTACAAGAGGAATAAATCTCAAAATAACACTGAAAATTTTCTATGATAAATTCCCCAATATACTATGTATAGTTTTTGTTCTTTATTAAATACCATTATGAGAATCTGTAATTTGGGATCTAATGGAATTATACCGCAGAAGATGTTATCATCTTACCCAACCTCTTTCTAATTATTTCTTAATCTACCTCATATAAATAATTATTATCAATAAAAAATAATAAATTCAGTATCTTCAATATAATTTTATTGCATTATGATGACAAAAATAAAATTCTACACTCTCTACTCCATCAAATGGGAGGCAAAAATATTTTTCATGTGTATGTGGGGATTACTCCCTCCACGTGCCAATTCAATCCATTTTAGGCCACCATCTTAAATGGTTGATTATTAATATGGATTTTGTAATTTTATATTACAATTATAATATAATTATAATTCTATAATTATAATATAATATCAATCATTTTACTATATCATCTCTTAGAAAATGATAATGTCACTCATATGTACAAGTGGTCTTCCACCACCATGAAGTGTTGTTATTATTTTCATATTTACGCTCACCATATATTCTAATATGGAAAATTTATTGAATATATATGATATAAGTGATATAATAAAGATTCCATCATAGTTAATTTTTATTTACCTTTTATTCGTTCGATCTGTTGAATTGTGAAAAGATTTTCATTCATACGTACAATCGACAGTCATTATAAACAGTGCAAAAAAAATTATATCACTAAATATTAGTGATTAATATTAATTAATATAATTTCTAATACCTGATATTGATGTTATTGATATAATTTTAGATATAATGGATCTATGATGAAATTATATTTACTAGTACTATACAACAAAAACATCATTGATAAACAAAGTTGTTATCACTAAGAATAGTTATCTTAATAACAAATTGTTAATAAATGGGTGATACGATTTTATGAGAATCCTATATTGTTTTTAATATATATATATATAGTTAGTGAATATCTATATAATATATCAATATTTATAATACATGATGATCGAACACATACACAGAAAAAGAAGAGTTGAGGTAAGGGATTTATGATTCAATACTATCCTAATCAGAATTTTTTCTATGTTTGAATTTAAATTGATTAAATATTATGATCCATATATGATAAATCAATTTCATATTTAAAATCATATGTTTATTTCTTTTTTTTATTTATTAACACCATGATCCTCTCTTTACCTCTGAAAATTTTCCAAAAAAATGTTTTTAACCAAACCAACCTTATTCTACCTATTTTGGTCTAAGAAAATTTTAATCCATTTCATAGATTTTTCAGTTTCATAATTATTTATGATATTATATTTAATAACTATTTTAAATTCATTTTTATAGATGTTTTAATTTTTAAAAATTGTATAAGAAGAATTTTTTTTCTTTTTCATAAAGATTTTCTTTTGAATTTTTACTAAAAATGTAAAAGGAATATTTGTTTCTATAAACCCAAAATAAGTATAATTTACTACCATTATGATAATTAAATTCTTTTAATATTCATTAATATATTTAATAGTTATTTTAATTGATTTCATTTTTTATAATATTTTTCTGATATATTTTTATTACGAATAAGTGATTTGAAAAACAATACTGTATTTTACTCAAGGATAATTGCAATGATATTTAGAGGTAATTTCAAATATGATAATATAATAGGATGAATATAATTACTTTATATTGATATCATCAAATAAAATAATATTTATTCTTTCTCTGAATGGGTTTTTATTATTATTATGGTTTTTGATTATACTAATTTATATTCCATGAGTTTTACTATGATGAAAATGATAAAATGTTCATAATGATCATTTCCTTTCCATGGGATATGAAATGTTGACATTATTAATGGTTTATTATCTTGTTTCAATAATATTAATTTATTTAATTATATGAAAGGTGATCTTATAATTTCATATCCCTTAAATTATTTGGGTAACGTTTTATAAACCAAGAGATTATTATGTGTTTTGAGTTGATGAGATTGATCAATAATGGAAAAAAAATGTATGGATACCTAATCCACTACTGGAATCCTTTAGTAAATAATTATAAACTATGAGATACATCAGATTATTCCAAACCATTATTATTTTAGATCATTTTTTACTAATTGTTTCCCATAATTTTATAGTCTACGTTGACAACCTTGACATTTGAAATAATTTTTACTCTGATGACTGTGACTAACATTTATGAAATAATTATGATATAAGGTTATGGTTCATGGTTTATTTAGGATGTTTCAACACTCCTCTGTCTCACATATTTTGAAATAATAAATCATTATTCCATGAATCATGATTTTGTACAATGATAGACATGGTATTAACATTGTATTATATGATCAAGAAATCATAATCTAAATTATATAACATGCTTTAGTATGATAATTGATTGATATCTCCCATGTGTTCCCTTACTGAGAACCATATCCCACTCATTATTATGCTCACATTACATTAGTTATTTTAAATGTTTTTATGTTGTGAATGAAAAGAATGGAGTGAAGTTGAGAAGTATCTAATCAGATATATTAAATAATGTACCTAAAAAAGATGTGCATGTACCTTGAATCCAAGGTCACTAAACAAGTATTATTCAAGAATTCATTTTGATGTTATAAATTTAATATTCATCAAAAATTATAAAATATTTAGGTATTAAATATTTCTATAACTATATTTGGTATCATACTATTGTTTATTTAATCATTGGGGAATATTGTTAGAAAACATCAGTGAAAATATTGGGGATTAGTCTATGTATACGATAACATCGAAAATATTTTATAATGAGCGTGTAAACCACAGTTAAACCTAATGATTCATATATTGAGATGAACATGTTGTTATTTAGACATATTAAGAATTATATTTCATGATTATATGATTGATCAATGTAATTAAAGATAATTTATGACCACAAAATCAATATTGGTTTTAATATGATATAGAAGATCAAATGATGAAGTTGAGATTTTAATAAGTATGAAATAAAATTATAGAATCCAATTTAATCTTAGTTATATGAATTATTATATATATTTAAATTTATGTAGCAATGAAAATCCATATCCTCAATGACTAAATATTGAGTTAGTTTTGAAAATTATTAATCACACGATGGTCACATCATAAGTCTATAGATCCTCTCAAATAAATTTTTTGAGATTGGTTTTACCTGAAATATTGTAATTATTCCCATAGTTAAATTTAATGTTATTCTAGGCATGGATAATATTTCATTATATGGATCCCATATCAATTTATATGTAATTTATGTAACATTTCATTTTCAAAATGAATCTATGATTGGTTATTAGTGCGAGGAGGAATACGCACATCAACGAAAATTAGTTTTATCATGTGGGAATATCTTCCTATCCATGAGGATATATATTTCTAATGGTTTCGGAGAAAAAAACATTGTGTAATCCAACATTATTGAAGTTGGACTATGATGTATTTCTATATGAATATGAAAGTATTTGAATGAAATATTAATTTTAGTTTTTTATAGAACTCATAGTTTTTGAATGTTTATTTACAGAATGATCCCATTTTATTTGTAGTTATAGAATAATATGGTGGCCCATATATACTGTTGATTTCTATATTTAACATTAGTAGATTTAATTATCAAAATCATGTCATATATTAACATATATCTTATCTTATGTAAGATTATAAATCACTTGAAAATCATTATATTAAATATTTTATAATTTCAGTTGTATAACTATTTATGTGTGCTTATGTCTAAATAATAATATAACAGATTATATATGTGTTTATGGACACTACCAATCTCTGACATTGTTTAATTGTGAGACAGACATAACATCTAATATTATCTATCTGTGACTCACTAACACAGAAAGATAGGTGGCTCACTGACAGAAATATCACTCACTAGAAGTCAGACCAAACAAGCATCTGTTCTATGTTTGGGAAGATGACACCGTTAGAATTAATCACCATTTCATAAGACACTGACACATACGACTCACCATCAGTTTAAATGTGTCTCTGTTGGTTAAACTATCTCATCTAAAGTCTAAAGGATTTACCATTATTATGTGTCACTGTTAGTTCAACTATCTCACTGATAGACTAACTGTCTCACCAACTATTTGAATGACTCTCTATTAAAACATGTCACCAATGTAATGAGTCATAGACGTATGAAACTACTGATATAATTACATATCGATATTGAATGATATAGAAACTGATAGAAGGAGACACTGACAAAAGGAGGCACCAAAAGACGAATCACTAATAGGTTGATTAAATCTTCATTTATTTATATTATTTCTAATGGACATGTTTTTATTATTTAATGAATATGACATAAATAATGCATACGAGTAATCTTTATAGAAAATAGTATGATGTATGAGGTATATCGACTTGCACTTTTTTGGGCTAGAATGATAAAAGTGGAAAAAAGGAATGTGAGCAAAGAGAAAATGAGAAGTAGTGCATGCTGTGTGTGAGAGAGATATACTAATGAACATAAACTCTCATGAAACCACTATGAACTCAAAATATCAAAATAATAACATACGGGGAGATCAAGAAATCAAGATAAACATGATGAGCTTACCATTAACATCACTCAAACAAGAATGTTTACATCTAATACTCTTGGAAGCTAGAACACAAAAGCTACAACACTCTGTTTTGAAGTCAACTTCAAGAAGTGGACTCAAACATCATATAAAAATCATCCAATGAGTCCATATATTCCCTTCATAACCAACAGATCCTTCTAAACCTAAGTCGATATATTTTTCTCTGTTGGGTTCATTATCTACACTTATGACATGTGTTTGTATCTATCTGTTACACACACAATGAATCTTGTAAATAACAGGAGGATACTTGATATCCTTAATCCCACACACTATTTATCCATTTGTATACCACATAGAACTATGGAAGTGGTCAAATGTGACCAATTTTTTGTCTTCCTGTGAAAAAATGTGGTAGAGGCCATGTGCTACCGAGACAACCATGTGTGATTTTGGGAACCCCGATCAAGAGTGTGGATCAAAATGTATATAAATTTTATATACTTTGTGGCATGTGATATACAAATGTATATGACTATGTATCTTCTTGATACTGAAAATTTTGTTTTATTTAAACCATGATATTACATTTTAGTTTTACTCAGTTTTATCCCAGATTTTATAAAACAAAATTGGACTCTGATTGTCTATCTTATAAAGTGTTTATAACAATATTGACTTATTATATTATTTTCAAAAGTTGTATTAATTATCAAATTTATAAAACTGATAAAAAATCAATATGTTGAGAAACTAATTGAACAAATAATATCTTATAAATTCACTATTGGATAACTTGGGAATTTAATTTTGTAATATTGGGGGAGGTTCAAATTGTACCTTTTAGATAGATATTTTTTATAGATACACAATTCAACCCTATTGATTACTCTTCTCCAACAAATATCTAGTATCAATGGTTTTAGGAATTATCAATTTTTTAATATTTTTCAACTGTGGATTTATTTTTATTTCAATGATCTTAAAATTTTGGTCAATGCTATATTATTACCTCTTTAAAATATGTTTCAAAAATACATATTATGGATAATATACTAGAAGGTTCTACTACAAACAGAACATTATTATATAATGGGAAAAATTATTTCTAATTGTAAATTAAGTTGAAAATTTATTAGAAAGTACGAGTTTTGAAATTTGGTCTGCAATTGTTGATGAGTACAAGATTCCTCCTCCTACTAGAACCACTTGGGATGACACAACTATGAAATCTTATTACAATATTTTCAAACATGTGAATGCCATATATTGTTCTTTAGAACATGAGGAATTCAACAGAATTCTGCCACGTAAAATAGCCCCTGAAATTTTGGATTCATTCAATGTTTCACATGAAGGAACTTTTAGTGATTAAGAAACTGGTCATAAAACATATACTATTAAATATTATAACATTATGATGAAGCCTGATTAGCCTATTTCTGAAATGTATCTCAGGATTAATGAAATATTGAACACTATGATCTCTCTGGGAAGAGATGGTACTACCATAGAACAAATCATGAGGATTCTCATATGCTTACCCGATACATAGAGAGGAACTTCTTTCACTAATTAAAGAATCACGTGACATCAAAAAATTACATATCTAATAATTATAAAATTGATGATGTGTGATAAATATTTTAATGTAAAAAAAATTATATGAGGAAGAACCTAAGAGAAAATATATATCCCTCAAGACTACAACCTCTATGAATATGTTAAAAATAAAACGCACAATCCTATATTAAAAGCTCTAGTATTGATGAATCCATGTAAGATAGTGATGAAGAGATGGTTCAACTAGCCAGATGATTCAATAAATTCTACAGGAAGATGATTTTTTTTTGGAATCCCACATAAAAATTAATAAATGATAATAAGGGAAACTGAAAAAAGGGCTGGAAATGAATTGAAAAATTATATGATATTGTCTCCTTTGAATGAAAAAGAGTTTTCATGTCAAGGATAACTATCCAAAATTAAAATAAAAATGAAATAAGAAAAAAGGAATAGAAATATATGAATGCTATGAAATCTACATGGAGTTCCTCTGATGATAAATCTAGTGAATTAGTATCATCTCATGATAAAAATAATGGAATATAAAATATGTTTTTTAAGACAAACACATCTTAGGTAACCTAAAATTCACCTACACACAATTTTTATTATTCTGAAAATCAATGTGAATTTAAAAAAATGCTAATTGATGAACTATATGAATACCATAACATGATGGAAGACACATGTAATGAACTAAAAGTTAAATATAAATCTTTAAGAAAAAATAATTCTCTTACTATAACTGTTAAATATGAACATACTATTGAAATGGTATGGGATGATGATCTTCTCAAAGAAAAAAATGAGTTAAAATTTCTAATGAGATATTGAATAATGATTTAATGATGTTTACCAATAGGAAATATACTCTTATGAAATTTCATGTTAAAAAACATATCATATGTACAATTCTATTATTTGATATCATCCTAGATAGAGAAACCTATCGAAAATACATATTGTCACTAAATCTGGAAAATATGTTCTTATACCTAAGAATCAAAACTATACTGTTAGTAAAACTTCTGAAAAAATCCATTACTACCTATAGCTATTGTTGAATAAATATATTATACATTTAAAATATGATATATAATGATTATAGGAAACCCATAAGGCAAATGTGGGTACCTAAAGCATTTATTACTAATTTCATTGGTAAAAAATAGGTCTAGGTACCATAATATGTTGTTATTTGATTATAATGTTGGAAACCTATTTGAAGTGATCCTACAAGAGTCAATGTAACTTGTACAATGGATGTTCAAGACCCATAATAAGAGATTATTCAAGCATCAAGAACATAATCATGATTTATTTTGGATATGTCACATATGGTTAAAATTCTAAATGAAAAATAATTATCTTAGGCCAGATTGGAAAATACAACATAATTTTAATTTCTAAAGTACTTTTTTTTATGGATTGAAATATAATTTTATTACTATCTCACAATTACCTGATGATGGATTTCATTTTAAATTTGAAAATGATTATTACAATGTTTTTAACACAAAAAATGAATAAGAATTTTATGCTTTTAAAAATTAAAATTTATATTCTGTTAATTTAGATTTTTTAATTTCAGAAAAATTTCATGTTTATGTTACTTTCATAATGTGTCTTGGATTTTTCATAGGAGATTATGACACTAAAATGTACACTCTCATAGAAAGAATACTAGAAATGGACTATATATGAATCTACCCAAACATGAGTTTCTAAATGAAAATTTTAGTAATACTTGTCAAAAGGTTAAACAACTCAATATATCATTCAAATCAAAGAAATATGTTTCATCTTCTCATCCTTTAGAGTTGGTTCACCATGACATGTTTTGACTATCTCGAGTTTCTATTTTAAATGTGAAGAACTATGTTTATGTTCTTTTAGATGACTATTCTAGATATACATGGACTTATTTAATAGATCACAAGAGTAAAGCATGTATTTACATCATCAAGTATTCTAAAATAGTGTAAAATATTAGTTTACATAGAAATAAATTCATAAGAAGTGATCTTAGCCATGAGTTTGAAAATATAGATTCTAATTATTTTTTTTCGCATAATAGCTTCTGTCATAGCATCTCAGCCCCATTGACACCTTAAAAAAATAGATTTGTGGACAGAAGAAATAGAACCTTAAAAGAGATAGCTCGAACAATGCTTAATGAATATGATTTACCTGTTTACTTTTGGGATGAGGCTGTGAATGTGGCTTGTTATATATTTAATAGATTCTTAATTGGATTTATCCTCAAGAATACACCTTATGATCTGTGAAATAATAGAAAACCCAAAAATAACTATTTCAATGTTTTTGGTTTCAATGTCTATATCATTAATACAAAGGATAATATTGACAAATTTCCATCCAATAGTGATGATGGATTATTCCAAGATTACAAAACCTCTAGTTATGCCCATAGAGTCCTTAATAAATGATCAATGTGTGTGGAAAAATCTATTCATTTCAAATTTTATGAAACTGATCTACATGAAACTAAGACCTCTCTAGAGAAATGTGAATATAATTTGTCAAATCAAGAAATAAATGAAAAATAATCTAATAAATATATAAAGGAATATGTCAAATCAAATAGTTCTGGAAATTCTTTAGAATCTCAACATGATGAAACCAAACTAGTAGATGATCTTGATGTTACTATGCCCTTCTTTTTCTAGACCAATTAGAACTCTAATGAACCAAACATTTGATGTTTTTTGGAGACATAGAGAATTTGATGCAGACTAGAGATTCTCTCAGAAATTAGGTTGAACATCAATATTTCTTTACATAACATGAACTTAAAATAATCAATGACGAAATTAATAATGAATTCTGGGTGATGAATATGCAAGAAGAACTTAATAAATTTGAAAGAAATATTGTTTGAAAAATATTGGATATACTCAAGGATACCATTACCATAGTCACTAAGTGGGTGTTTAGAAATAAAGAATATGAACCTGGTAATATTTTTAGACACAAATACATATTAGCATCACATGGTTATATGCAAGAAGATGGAATTTAATATGAGGAATATTTTTTACCTCTTGCTAGATTTGAGGCCATCAAAATCCTTATTTCTTATGTTGACCATCATAATTTCAAACTGTATTAAATGCATGTTAAGAGGGCATTCCTAAATGGATATATAGTTGATGATGTTTTTTTGAACAACCCCTTTTCTTACAATCCCACATTTTCAGAATCATGTTTTCAAATTAACAAAATATTTAAATGGATTAATACAATCTCCAAAAGATTGATATAATAGATGGAGTAGTTTTCTAATTTCAAATCATTTTACCGAAGGAATTTTTTTCCTAGTATTATTTTAAAAAAAAAATTTAACATGTTTTAGTTGTTGAAATCTATGTTCATGATATTATTTTTGGATCGTCATGAAATTCATTATGTATTTAGTTATAAATAATGATGAAAAAATATTTGAATTGAGTTTAATCGGTGAATTGGAATTCATTATTGGATTTTAGAATTTTCTAAATAAATAATGTATCATTTTAAATCCATGTAAATAAAAAAAGTATCATTTAAAAATATGTGGTTTTGATTGAATTAAAAATAATGAATCTCCAATAATTACTACTTGTAAGTTGGATCTAGATGAAGATGTAAAATCTGTTGATCAAACCACTTAGAGGGGAATTAATGGATATTTTCTCCGGTTGACTAATATTAAGACATATATAATGTTTATTGTTAATATGTGTTCCCAAATTCAAGATAATCCCAAAGAATCACACTTAAATAATATTAAATGACTTTGCAAATACCTCAAACATACTATTGATTATGGGTTTTTTACCACAAAAGACATTCCATATATATAGTAAGTTATTCTGATGCTAATTATGGTAGACTCAAGTTAGATATAAATAGAACCTAGAGGACATGAGTCTTTTTTGGGGAAAGTATTTTTTTTCATGGTATTGTAAGAAATAATATTTTGTCGCATTATCTACCGCTGAAACTGAATACATATCTACTAATAGCTGTTGAGGGAATATTTTTTGGATGAAGCACACTCTGCAAGACTATGAATAGTAATTTAGACATTTACCTATAAAATGTGACAATACAAGTGCTATTAACATTTATAAGAACTGAGTTTCTCATTCTAGAATAAAACATATTGATGTAAGACATCAGTTTTTGAGAGATCTTTAACAAAATTGTGATATCACATTATAATTTATTGGCAATAAATATGATCATGATGATATACTTATTAATAAATTGAGCTATGATAGAATAAGTTACATTAGACATTAGTTAGGAATGATCAATCCGTAAAACCCAATGTTTACCTTTCCCTTAATCTTTTTCAATGAGGTTGTCATGAAGACACAACCTTCATGTTGACACTGTTGTCATGCTAACGTCGTTGACATGCTGACAATGTTGTCACACCGACACCATATTCATTACATTACTGTTAGTATTTTACAAATATTACCACAATGACACAGTCAGAATTTTATAATTTTTTTTACAATAAAACTAATGAAACATTGTTTCTGTATTTTTTATGTTATTATCAAAATGAACCTATTTTATTAATTCTAGTGACCCCGATTCATGATTTCACGATTATGTAAATTCAAAATCCCTGAATGATATAAATTTGAATTGATCCACTCAAATTCATTCCCGATACACTCTCTCCGGGAGTCCACTCTAATTATATACTCCTGACCATTCAACATCAGTCTTGTAGACTGATCTAATAAAAATGACGCATGTAAAGAATGCTCTGGAAGTTGTTGAGGCTCGTTCTTCCATGAAACAAAATGTACAGTCGAGAAACTATCAGGTCTTGTAAATTCTATTCAGGTAAACCATTTTGTAACATGAGAGAAATATATCTTGGGTGAATGTCTCTTAGAGATCAAGTCGTTTTTGGTGATGGTTCATCAAGATCAAGTATGTTTTGAATGGATGGAAAACAATAATGTTTTCTTTTATATGATGTGGGTATATGAATTTTACATGAAAATATATCCTTTTTGTTTGAAGGAATTGTTATTTCATGGGTGAAAACTATTTTAATAAGGATTATAATATATTTCATTTCAGTAAATTAAGGTGAATGTCTTAAGGTACCTCATGATGGAATGTTTTATGATTATTACAGTACTTATCCTCATTTAAGTGAATTATTTTTTTATGAGACATCTTTGAAAGAGCTAACTAGAAATAAGGAAAATAGGAGACCCATTGCATCAGAATTTAATGATGAACGTAGAATTTTATTCATGGTTAGTCATCACAATATTTTTTCAAGGAAAGGGGAATTTTCATCTCTAAAGTATCAGGGTGTATATTTTGAGTATTTTCTGTAGAAAGTAGTTAGATGGAATCTGTGCAGATATCTAATGGTGCAGATTAATGAGATAATAAAAACTATTTGTAAATAAAATTTTCTTTTCTATTACAAAATAAATCAATCACTGCTAAAGGAAAACGGTTGTGTAAGTGAAGCTGATTATGTTGTAGTTAGTGAATATAATGGAATCCGTTTATGTTATGATATCTGTACGAGAATTAAAATTAATAAAAACCCATGGAGGAAGGAATGGGTTGGTGATGAAGATATATCATATGAAATGTTTAATCTTATAGATCATCCAATTAGACTAAGTTATGTAGTATATACTAGCCTTAGTCCAGATGAACAAGTAACATATTCTTTAGATGAGTAATAGGAGCCTGATACTCATGTTAGAGATGTTGTATCACCAGTTGATGATAGAAGTGACCCAAACAAAACTGGACCAAAAAATGAGTCTCTGTTAGACCTTCATGTCCACCTCAAGACATACCTTCTCATGAACCTATTCTTAAATCTTCTCGACGTGAAGAAATAGTTTTTGAAGGGAGTGTAGAGTATTTTAGTGAATCTAATGAAGAAAAATATCAAGAGGAAGATGCTGATAGTGGTGAAGGTGGTTCAGAATCCATACGGGAAGAAGAAGAAGAAACGAATGTTGATGTTGAAGTTGAGGTTGGAATGGATGAGTATAGTGATAATGAATATTTTAGTAAAAGTGACACTAACCGCGTATCAGATCATCCTCATAAGAATCTAGATGTTGTGAGAATGGAAGTTGTTGAAACTATTGTGGTTGTATCTGTTGAGGGTGTTGTTCATGTATAAAATGTTTCTCTAGATGATCCAAATGATCATGATATATATACTAGGAAAAGAAATCCACATAAGGAGAGGCGACCTATATAGGTAGCTTTGACTGAGGGGGAGAAATATTCCCTAAAATCTAAAACTGAGGGGGAGCCTCATGGACCAGTTACGCATGTTGATGAAGAGCATAAAACATGAAGATTATATCTTGAGACTCTTACTTCTTTAGATTCTTATTTTTTGGCAGAATGGGTAAGGAATCATTATTTTGTATCCCTGGGATAGGATTAGAATGATATTTATGAGGATGTATTTGCACTTGCTGCTAGAGAACCTATGGATGAGACATCTTCTAATTAATATGTCACTATGGATGATTTTGAACAATTCTATCAAGACATATGTTCCTTCATAAAACATTTAGTAAAATCTCAAATGATCTATGATATTGATAAAGCTAGGAGTGAGAATACAAAGATGACAAAAAATATAAAAGTAGTCTGATCTATTGTTAATGGTGTAAATAAATCATGATCTTCTATTTATTCTCATAACTTAGCTAGTATATCTTAAGATGATTCTGTTTCGGTTTCTATGATGGTCTTAAAATAAATTCTACCAAATTTTATTACAACTACATTGACAATTATTACATGAATCACTATGGTCAGAAGTAAAATGAAGAAGTTAACCCCTAGAGTCAGTGCATTAACCACCGAGTATAGGAATACAATGGAACCTATTTTGAAAGAACATCTGAATATTTTTTCTTTTTTTACTGCTCTCGAGTTATCCTAAACTATAGATCGTACTAGTATTATTTCAGTTTTGAATGAATTACAACAAAATTTAATTTCTAGTATGGACATGATTGAGGAAACAATAGACAAATATCATGATCATGTGTAATATTATATGAGGATATCTTCCCACACTCTGGAAGAGCTGACCGAAATGTGTAATGTGATTTTCTCCAAAATAATTAAAAAATATCAAATGAATAGTCTATTTATGTATTTGGACACCAATATTCCCCTTCCTCCATTGAGAAAGGATTTTAAGGATCATATTCAGAAGCTAAGATAATTCACTCCCTTGATAGAAATATTTATCTAAGACAGTGATGATATTGAAAATGCAATGAAAAATGGTGGAGAGGAAATTGAAGAATTCATAAACCTGTTAAAATTGTATCTCCATGTCCTAAGTGAATCCATTGTGGTACCTCGAACTACATCACATGTCCTTGGTAGTTTTGTTCCTCCCCAAATTTAGATTTCAGTTTCTCGTGATTCATCGCAGATTAAACAAGTCATTATAGAAATTATTCGGCCTCAGATTCATTCTCCTCAAAAACCATCCCTAGAACCTAGAGTTCCAGAACGAGTGCATATACCTCCTCTCAAAATCTATTCTTACCCTCTTCATTATCATATTAACCCTCCTAATGAACCATCTATTGATCCTTCTGCAAAATGGAAGGAATCCCTTGACCCTACCATGTTGTGTGTAGTAACTTTTTTTTTGATATGGATGAGTCGTTGTACATTTACTACATTAGTGTACTCTGTTTATGAATACTCTTTCATTTTTTCTACTTTTATATTTTTAGTTTTATTTTCACCTTTAAATTTTTTCTAATCCCAAAATTGAGAGAAGTTCATTATGTACTATTAAAATTAGGGGAACCTTATTAAGCCTTATTATTATTTTTCCCTAATATATTATTTTAATCCTCTCTCTGATACATTATTATCTAATTACATTAATCATTCTCAAATGGTACGTGATAATACCATGATTTGTGATCGTGAAAAAGAGGGATATTATTAGCCCATAGATACTAGTGGACACTATCTCTAACAATTGTAATTATAATTATCAAAAATCATGTCATATAATAACATATATTTTATCTTATATATGATTCTAAATTATGTCCAAATAATTATCTTGAATATCTGATCATTTCAATCAAATAACTATTTATGTGTGTTTTAGTCTAAACAATCATATAACTGATTATCTATGTGTTTATAGACATTACCATTTTCTGACTTTGTTTAATTTTTAGACAGACTGAACATCTAAATTCATATATGTATGAGTCACTAAAACAAATAGATATGTGACTCACTGACAGACATATGACTCACAGACAGTCAGATCAAACAGACCATGTTTTATGTTTGTGAAGCAAACATGGTTGGAAATAATCGCCGTTGAACAAGACACTAATGCAAACAACTCAACGTTTTTTGAAATGAGTCAATTTTGGGTCAAATATGTCATTGATTGAATGAAGGATTCATCGTTGATGTGAGTCACTATTTGTTCAATTGTATAACTGATAGATCACCTCTCTAAACAGCCATTTTAAAGGCTCACCATTTAAACATGTCACCTATCTAATGAGTCACTAATGTATGGAATGATCAAAAGAATGAAATATCGATACTAATATAAGGATACACTGATATAAAGAGACATATATTGATGTAAATGCTGATAGTAGAGTCACCTGTAGATTTTTTAAATATGAATTTATTAATTTTATTTATAATTATAATATTTGAATCATTTAATGACTCTGAATTTATTAATATCCACATTAAGACTTGACAGCAAGAAGTACGACGTATGAGGTATATACACATGAACTTATTTGGGATAAAATGTTTAGAGATACAAAAAGTGTTGTGAGAAAATAGGGAATAAGATGTATTCAATGTTGGGTGCGAGAGATATATTCTGAATATCATCAAATATCATTCAACACCTGTGAACTCAAGATATCAATATAATATCATATGTGGAGATACAAAATCATGCAAACCCTGCTGAGATGACCTTGAATATCATTTGAAAATGAATTTGAACATCATATACTCATTAATTCCAGAACACATAGGCTATGACACTCTGTTTTGAAGTTATCTTCTATAAGTGGACTCAAACTTTAAATCCACTTCATAAAAAATGTCGAGATTTTCATTTAATAACACACAAATAATTCTAAACCTAACTCAACATCTTTATCTTAGTTGTGATAATTTATCTAAGCTTCTATGTTGTGTGTGTATCTGCCTATTACACTCACCGAATCCTGGACATAAGTGGATGATAGTTGATATACTCAATATCGGACACTATTTAACAATTGGTATCCCATGTAAAAATTTGGAAGAGTTCATGAGTGACATGTTTTATATTTTATCATGAATAACTGTGGTAGAGGTCTAGTGTGGCCTAAATAGCCTTATGTGCTATTGTGAACCCTGCTCCAGGCTATGGATAAAACTATTTATTAATTTATATTTCTTGGTGGTAAGTGAACACCTGGTGGAGGGGATTATGTATCTTCATCTTAGTAAAGCTATTGATTTATTTGATCACTATTTTTACATTTTATTTTTAAACAATTTTATCCCAGATTTCATAAAGTTAAATTGAACACTGATATTTATCATTATAATGTTTTTATAATAGTAATAACTTATTAGATTAGTTTCAAATGATTTATTAATTATCAAATTTATACAACTAGGTAATAATATATCTTCTGAGATACTAATCGAACAATCAATATATTATAAATTCACTACTGGATAACTTGGAAATTTAATATTTTAATATTGGGAATACAAAAAATTATACATTTTATTGAGAAATTTTTAAATATAATCAATTCAACCCCCCCCCCCCCATTTCAGTACTCTACTCCATCAAACATAATCTTCTCAATTTCCCTATTTATATTAAATTTATACACCCTATTTCACACCATATTGTGCACCTATTTATATTTTTCAAGAAGAATGATTGGAAAATTCATTTTCTCAGGAATTATTAGGGTCATAATAAGATCACTATCAAGAGAATGAATCTTATTCCCTATATAAATGATTGTTTGATCAATTATGAAGAGATACATACATTTTAATTATCTAAAATTCTTCTTGATCTAATTTGTTTTTCATTATAAAGAGGACACACCAAATAAATCTTCTCACATGTGGTATGTGCATTATAAATTTAGAGTGATCCCATTTCGACATACTAATTCCCCAACTATAGTAATGTAATTATGAAAAATATTATATAGATACTACCTTGATTAGTTGTGGTGTACTTTATAGATTACATTATTATATATTCCAATATTATGTAAGACAATTAGTATCAATTTAGAAAATGATTAAAGGCGATGTCAATAGATAAGATGTTTGAAAAATTTATGATGTTTTATTTTTTAAAAAAAAATATTCATTATAAGGTTATATAATCCCATGTGAGGTTATATAGATTTATAATTCAAATAAAAATGTCACTATTAAATGGTCAACATAATTTATAGTAACCAAAATCCATACCTTATTTGGTTATCTAGTTATTATGAATGATTTGGAAAAAAATTATCAAGACTATCTAATCCACTCACAAAGTGGACTATGAAGAGGGTTTTGTACATATCGATAGATGAATGTAATGAAAATTTCAAGGAGATAAAAATATATTCGTTCAATGAATCCGTACTCACAATACCTTATAGTAGAATGGTTTTGTGATAAAATGTTATATATCAAATAGTAGAATGATATTATTACTCATGTATAATGAAAATGTCATAACTTATGTGTAATGAAAATATAACCCTCATTAGAAAATTTACCAAATTCATGATCAGATGTTATCCATGGTAATTGTTTCATTAAACATGTATATGAGTTATATTTATTGGGAAATTTTTGATATATATACCAATCCTAAAATTTTAAAAGTATTTATTCACAATGAATGATTTGAAAATTCTCCTAAAAAGGTGGTTGGAGTTGATTAAATATTATTATTTTTTAATAAATTACCACCCACGTAAAGATACAAATATTGAAAATTATCAGAGATAAAAGGATCATGAAATCATATCTATTATGAGGATAAAAAATAATCCAATATTTCATAATTTTCAAATGGTTTTTCTAGAAATATTAATGGATGTGGAAAATTATATAATTATCAAATCAGTGTTCAACAATCTATCCTAGCGAGGATTAAATATGAATAAAAGGGAAAACTAGTTAATAAAAATAAGATAAAAACATATTCAGTTCAACCACTAATATGATAGAATAATATGGTTCTAGAACCATGTATGGATTTTGGCGACACTATATTTGAATAATTATCCTTTTATTATGCTCCAAGTTCATTATTTTCTATTCACTATGGATTTATAATGATTTATAGAGAGTTAAATGAGTATTTAATGTGGGAAAAAATTAAAACGGATATTATAGAGTATCAAATTCGATTTCTGGTATGTTAGAATTTCAAGTATATGAGGAAGAAGTATAAATAGATGTTATAACCAATAGAAATACTAGAATTTAAATTGTAAAACATTTCAATTATTATCCCAGTTAGACTCCCCCAATAATCAAAAGGGACGCTATTATTTAGGTTGCACTTGGTCTTCATAAGAAGTAATAACACCTCAATTCCATCAGATGATATTTATATGTTGATATTCCTTCCATGATATTCATTATGTTTGTTTCTATATTTAATGGAGTACCATATTCTATTTTATATAATCTTGATCTAAAGGAATACCACAATGTTCAAGAGAATTCTATTGTAGGAACGAAATAATGTGTTTTGTTTGAGCATTTCATATCATCCTTAGATATATGGTCAGTTAATTAAGGCCATTAAAACACAATAATATGTTTTGATAGATTAATTTATAGATTTATAATGTGGTTTGGATATACCCATTTCTATGGAGGAATTTTCATACAGTAATTGATTTATTTTATTTATTAAATGTATCCATTTTAATCTACATATGTAATGAAGTTGAGAACAATTTTTTGATGGGATTGAGTTATAAAATGAATGATAATGAAAATTTATTTAGCAGAATAAATTATAGAAAATTTCATATCCATTCATCTTCATATAGTATCATATTAGAGGTGAAAAAAAAATTATGATGACAATAATCAGTGAAATTGTAGTATAATGTTAGAGAAAACTTATTCATTATAATTTCACCTTGGATGAATTTTATGAAATATATAAAAATTAGAAAACAATTTCCTCAATATATTGGTATTTTTGAGATCTGTGTTCACAACATGACATCATCTTTTTATTAAAAACAATTAGAAAATATCTCTCAAATTCATGATATGTTCTATGTATCTATCTTGAGGAACTACATTCTCGATCCCTCACATGTACATATCCCATATGACATACCAATTTAGAAATATATTTCTTATAAAGAATGAAAAGTTAATATTTTGGGTTGTATGAATATAATTATATAAAACAAGACCACTCTCGTGGTCAATGTTTTATATAGAAACTAGAAATTAGAAAATGCTACATGGTAACATGAAGTTGTGATATGTAAATAATATCACCAAATATTCATATGAGATTGATATAATATCAATTGTGGGATTATTTGATGTGCTTTAGAGTGTAACACTACAATATATTTTTATGTTTTCTCTTTAAATAAATAAAATTTCACTGAAATAATTTGATATATACAAACATGATTCAAAATTAGTTGTCATATAATAATCCATTATACAATTATGTTTAAATTATATCTTTTAATTGAAATATATTTTTAAAAAATATATATATACCTGGGTTAAATTAATAATATTTATTGATAATAATATAAATGATATTTAGTAATTTCATTTTATGCTTCAAGAATACATTCAAACTCAATAATGTTACTCATTGTTGTTTATGATAAGATAATATAAATATTTTTGACACATTTAGAATCATTATTTTACATCAAGGAATATTATTTTTAAAATCATCATTTTGTAAGTATCATAATGTAATTTCCGGAATTTTTTTAAAAAGATTGTTTTTTATGACTTGTGAAAACAATGTATTTTATTGAAAACTAAATATTTATTTTTTAATTAAAAAAGTACCATTTTGTTTTAAAACTATTTTAAAAGTAAAGTTATTTTATTTATATTATAAATAATACAATTATGTCATTTAGAATTAATAATATTGTTAATATTAATCTAAAAATAATTTATAAATTTGAATACATTTTTCAGGAAAAATTATTTTCATCATAATTTGTGTGTATAATTTTAAATTAAATTCATCCACATATATAAATTGAATCATAATAAATGGATTTCATATTTGAAATTAGGAGGTTTAAATTTATTAAATAGTTCCCCTTAATTTTTTTATCTTAAATTGTAACCTTGGTAAATATTTTCAACTAAGTAATGGTAAAATGGGTAAAACAATCCTAAATCCATGACCTGTGGTCTCAAAATGAACCCAACACTAACCTTTTTTCATTATATGGGATATATTTTAACAAATACTTCGTCAATTCATGTATAAAAGATATTGGTTCTATTTCCCATTGAATTTAAAATTTATACTATTTTATCTCATGAAAATTAAAAAATGTCACTATCTTGACTTTAATATATCCAAGAAAATTATATAAGGATAAAATTAATAAATATTTCACACTAAATAAATATTTTTTATGTGGATTATTTTTTATCATGATTTTTTAATATATAGAGATGGAATAATGATATTATATTCTTACAAAACAATGGTGTTGTTCTTATGGAAGAATTAGTCAAATATAGTAAATGAATTTAAAAATTCTAAATGTAATATTCATACTTTAAATTAAATTTTTCCTTTAATTGTATTAATGAATAAAATTTATTGTGTTTAGGTAGAAGGATACAACACATAAAACATAAAAAACATGATCATTCATCTTCATTGTACACCCCATACCCCTTACAACCTTAGACACCTATTAAAAGAAAAATTTTATTTGAATGATTTATATTTAAATATCATTACTATCTCAATGTATTCAATGTAAAATTAATAAAATAGTCTAAAAATGATATTATTGATATTCTATGAATATTATAACATTATAAAATATTTAAAAATCATTAAATTCATTATGGTTGTCATATATAATGATAAATGGTTTAAGATGACATAACTTTTTCATTTATATGCTAATTTTAACATTATATGAAAAATTAAAACACTTTTATACTGAATAAGTCCTTACCGTGGTTATAGTTTAAATTTGGTAATGAATGGGTTAATCCAGATTACTAGTTTAAAAATTACACCAAAATATGTCAAAATATAATTGTATAAGTATATTTCCAACATATAATCTTTACATATTAATTCATGAAAACATTTAATAATTATATATGATAAATACATTAATTGAATTTTAAATATTTCATATAATTTGAACTGTGACCATTTCATTTATGTTAATTAGAAACAAAATCTCTCTATCCCATGATACTCAATGGGCCATATATCTCAAAACAAATTCTCATTTAAATTATAAGAACCCCTATCAATGATGTAGAGTTTATAGTCTTCTTAAAATAGCATTCTAATGGTAATTATGGTGGTATCTGAAGGAGGTCTACCAGATAAGTGGTAATCATCATAACAAACTACATTAAAATTAATCATTATTCTACCTTTAATAAATCATTCATAATAATAATAAATTAATAAATTAAATATATTTTATTAAATTAAATATTATTATTTACATATACTCACCATTAACTCTCCATTAAACAATCAAGTGGAATGTGAATTCATCTCCCATGCATAGGTGGATCGTCGAGACAACATAATGATACAAGCTATTTTCTATCACCAGCATTCATGGATGGTTATTATGAAGGGTTTAATGTCTATATATTATATTTATAAAATAATTAAGCTTATATAATTATAATAAAATATCTATATTCTAAGCTTATCATATGTTGGAATAATATTATGTCACTGATGAATATATGTGTACTACCTCCTCCACAATGTGATGTAATTCATTTTTTGATTTGAATTTACATGGATGGTAATAAGGATATATTTAATGATTATATATGATATATATTATATAATAATTATTATTTAATGTTTATTTATTAATTTCCCTTCTTTTTTCTCATCCTTTGATCTGTAAAAATACTGTTCAATTGTACATATGGCCTACCGTCTCCATGAACGATGTAATTTTTTTCTATGTATACCTTTTATGGATAATTGGAAATATGTATATATAAAAATTGAAAATATAATATATATATATATATATATATCATGATCAATATTATTTAAATAAGGGAACAATGATAAAATAATAAGGATTGAGACAACTGAACTAAAAAAACAAGATAAATGATATACTTATCATACGCAAGAGTGGTTTTAGTAAAAAAAATTATTATTAAATTAGTTGTAAAATTTTATAATAAAAATATATAATTTGATAAATATAATTATGGTTGTATTATAATTGTATAATAATAATATATTTTTTAGACTGGAGGATCAAACATGTATGATGAAATACAATAATTGTGGTAAGTGATTTATGTTTAAAACACATGTTAGCCCTGAGTATTTATAATTTCACTTCAATCACTTAAATTTTATTATACTTATATGATAAATTTGATTATTTTTTATAATCCTGTTTTTATTTTTTTCATTGTGATTTATTTTTCCAATATTCCTCTGTTTTCTACAAAATATATAGTTTATGAAATATTTTATGAAAAGTCAGTCATATTAAATCTATTTTGGCCAGAAAACCATTTTCATCCACATCAATTTTTTAAAACATTTCATGAATTTCTAGGGTATTAACCTATTATATTTTATATTATTTTTATACATGCTTTATTTTTAAAAAAGTTAAAAAAATTTATTCTTTTCATTTTCAGAATGTCTAACTTTTTACTTTTTTTATAAAGTTTGAAATGAATATTTTTTAACATACAAATGAATGAATGAAATTTATTAATATTGTGACTTATCAATGATTTGAAACATAATTATACATGTATTCATGATTCTTATAAATGAACTATTTTTCCAAAATATAGTAAAAATATTTGTAATATAAATACATGATTTAAAAATAGATTTTTTCGTCATGAATTATTCTTGTGATCATTTAAAGGATGCATCATCTACTATAGAAGCCATTGATGTTAATTATGATCTCCTAGATATGTGATCCAATGATATCATAATTATTAATTCTCTGTAAGGTTTATTTTTATAATGATGATATTTATACAATACTCATTTATATTCAATAATATATTGAATAAATGATAATATGCATTGATTATAGAACATGTTTTGTTTCCTTGGGTTATATTATGATGACATGATGAATATATTTTTTTCTTGTGGAACTAATAAATATCGTTTTAATTACAGGATCAGTTGGACTCAAAATATATATCTATTTGAAAGATTTGATAATTATTTATTTTTCTTGATATAATTATGGGATACATGATCCACTATGGGGAGAATGTGGTGGTGTTTAATCCACTATGGGAAATAGGTAATGATGCATAATTTGTTATGATATGGGTAACGAGTGTTGAAACATGGATGGCTATGATTTTATGGTCTTAGCAATTAACCATGTTGTATAAAATTTTTTATATGCATATGATTGTGGAACACGTTTACGAAAGAATTTTGATATGAACTTATGGTTAATTATGTAATTAGGATGTTTTATCACTCTTATGATTGATATATTTTGAAATGATAATGATTTATTCCAAGAAACATGAATTTGATCTACTATATATTGGGTATGGAATTCATATGTTATGAGAATTAACTGATACACTTATTATTATATAATTATTTTTTATAATTATCAATTTTTAAATGTCAGATTTACCCTCATTGAGCATCTTGGATCCCTATTTATTTATATTACTTTCAACGGGTTATGGATAGTTTTTTTAATTATGGTATTTATAAAAGGGTAAATATGGAGTATAAAATTATCATAGACATTGAATAACGTACCTAAATTATCCTTTCATGTATCGAGTCTCAAAAGACATCAAACATTTATAATTATGGCATTGATTGTAATATTATATTTTAACGATTAATCTAAAATGATTTCAAATTTATGTAATAAAAATTTGTGTCTCTTGGACTTCATCATCACACATATTGATTGAGTGTATTAGAAGTTGGGACCTTCATACCCATTAAGAAAAATAATATCATACTCTATTAATTTTGAATATATTTGAGATATCTTTTATAATCCCTCCCAAATAACAATCCATGATGTGTTTTACATATTCAAATGAGTTGGTTCAAACCATGTTGAAATTTGAAAAAATATGTGTATTGGGGGGGGGGTCAACCCTTATTCTCTTGGTATTAGTGATTTCATTCAATATAGCCATAAATTTGGTCACATTTGTCTTTATGACAATCTAGGGAGGTTAATTATTTGTGTTAATGGGATTGGACCTCAAAAAAGAGTCCATTATGTCTTGTGAGAACAAGAATTAAATCCAACAACTTTTAGTGCCACTAAAAAAGACACATCATACCACTTAATGTTCTGTGAAAATGAACCACCCATACTGTTTGACATGATATAGTAAGAACTAAACTATCAATTGTTTCTAATGGTGTTTGGTGTGGGACATATATTTGAGTTCCAAAAAATCATGTTTTTCAATTATAATATAGTAGAGGGTTGGATTGGGTCATACATAGGGTTGGTAAAAAATGTTATCATACACATGTAATTCCATGAATTATATTAATTCTCATCAAATTATATATGATCTATCATTCAATGATAATAATCATTGGAAACTTTCTCATCACCATAGAGATCCCCAACTTAAAACTAGTGAAATATAAATAACATTATGTTTATTAAAAAATGAGATCATAGTATCATCACATAAGGTGTCTATGTATTATCTCCTAATAGGAATATTGTTTAGGGTGGGGCTTAAATCTATTAAGGGACCCATAAGTAGGAATCTCTACATAAGGAATATTATGGAACCCAAATGATAATATCTACTAAAGGTCCTATTAGGAATAAACAGGAGAATCTCGAATCAAGTTTTATGAAGAAACCAATAAGAGTGTGTCAATACAAGTAATAGTGGGACATATAATTATCACAATAAATGATAATATATATAATTTATGATGTTATGTATGAATATAAAATATTATTCCAATGTATACTATGATAATAGGAATCAATTAACATATAATTTTAGGTTCATAGTTTCTGATAATGTGACAGGACGAGTCAAAAAAAATTGGCATCATGTGGTAATGAAATATGCTTGGATTTATAGTTTTATATATATAGTACATGAAGGGGATTCCTATTACGTGTCTCAATTAGGATAATATGATGATAAATAAGAAATCTATTCACAATACAGTAATTCTCAATGGGAGAATCATGTGAACAAAAGAGATTAGCTATTTGTTATTGAAGCAAAAGATAATGGATTGATTATGGCATACATGGTCGTGGAGGGGGTGCTATAGTGGAGATGTGTTCCCTCTTTATAGAAAAAGGATATAACCTGCCTTCCTATGATATATATTCTCAACAAAAATGGCCTTCAATCATTTCCCAAGAAAATTTCCCTTGGCTGAATTACATAAACTCACTCACATTCCGCACTCTAATACCCCCATTATATATTGATTACCCTTGACTCTTCCAGGAGTCCCAATGAAACTTCCCCTCCCCATTATCATCCGAGATGATGTTATTTTAAATTCAGTTAATCTCCTTTAAAACTGTTTTTGGAAATTTAATCACTAAAATGGAATGCGTCAAAATAGATGTCAACTAGACATTAATAAGTATGATTATACAATTGAGGGAAGGAATCCTTTTTTTGAGATTTGTAATTTTGTTTGTTATCTTGATAAATAAGACATAATATTATCTAATGCAGATTTATTTCGAGAGAAATAGGATACATAAATACTATCTATGGAAATTCTTTTTATGAATTCCGAAAAATGATTTGACGTTTCTTCTATGATTCTCCACACATCAGTTGGAAAATAATAATTGTATTTTTTTCTGTATTGATGATTTCAACATTTGAACTAATATATTCCTCTACGTTTTTGTTAAATCCTCTAACATATTCACTATAACCATTAAGAAAAAATATAATGTCATCAGTGAAGAAGGTATGTGGAACTCATGTGAATCCAGCTCCATAGATATAAGGCTTGTTGGGGCCCCACTGAATGTCAGATCTCACTAGTCACCTGAGATCATCATGAGCCATAATGAATATTCATGGAGATAGAGGTTATCATTTTCATAGCAATCTATAAGGTTTCATGAAACATAATTTCCTTCCCTGGAGAGTGATATTGAAACAATGTGAGCTGATATAGTGAAGAATTATGTTGACAACACATTCTAATATACCCATTCCTCTCATGAACCAGAGAATAAAATTCCATTCAAGGATATCATAATAATTTTACATGTAAATATTTATTTGAATATTTGACACCAACACCATTTAGATAATTCTAGAAAGAATTTCATAAATAGTACTCATGAATCCTTGAGCAAATCATCCTTAAATGAATGTGTATTTCTCATACAACATCCAGTAAGGAATAAAATATGAGATACTTTTATTAATTCTTGTGGAAATAATTGTTTATATAGAATTGCATAGTATGATTGGTTTATATTGAGTTATTAATGATCAATGATTCGCCTTCTAAATGAGAACAATGTTGGTGGAGCTAGCAACCTGAGGGAGAGGCCCCCAAGAAATGTGTATCAGATTTCTTATATTAGGTCTTGTTTGATAATGTTCCAGGAGCTCAACTTAAAGGATTGTGGAAACCATTGGGGCTTGGGGAACAAAATTGTTTAGAGTACTTAATAGAATCACATATCTTTTCCTCGTTTGGATTACTCAATAGTTGTTCATTGATATGGGAGTAAATATCATGAGGGAAATATATAAATATCACTTCTTCCCTTACTAGGTATCTATTCTGTATACTATGGTTAGGAATAATAAGATGAAAGTTAAAATGGGATGAAACTCTACCACCTATCCCTAGTAGATCCTTAAAAAATGCTCCATCATGTATTTGTATATATGGAATAATATGATGATTATTTTATATCGTAATTTCTAGGAAAACCCCAAAACATTAATCCCATTCCGTAAGTAATGTGACTGTTGATCTTTTAGGAAGACTCATTTCACACTAAAAAAATCATATTAAAAACATTCTTTTTAATTATTTGTAGTGTAAACTACTCTTTATTAAATGATTGATTAATATTCAGTTCAGCTTGATCAATCTTTATTTTTAATGAGTCCAAGGAATGTTGAGAAGTGGGGATGGATATATCTTATGTTGATAGTTCCTTCTTCATGTAGATAAGTCTATTATGGAGTCTAAAAAAACAATCATTGCACTAGTTTTTACTATGATCTGTGAATATCCCTTAAACTAGTTTCATTTATGAGCATTGAACTATTGCATGGATGATAGGAAGATTTGACTAGTGGATATTTGCAAAGAAGTGTCATCATAAGCGTTTTCTAATTTGATTTCAACATGAATGGGGGAGCTTTATGAACGTGAACTAGTCAAATGATTGATCTACATGTCTGGTAATGCCTATATAGAATGTGAACTACCAAGGGATAAATCTAATCTGTCACATGTGTGATGGTTACCTCCTAGTTATTGCATCAGGTAAATTTTTCCAAAAAAAAATTAAAGTCCATTAGCCCGTCCTGGGCATCAATGGAGTTGAAAGCAAGGAAGTCTATTCTAGAGGAGGACCCGCATTTTCTCAGAGATATGTCCATGATATAATTTAAATCCCATCTAAAAAACCATTCAATATCCCTTGGATATAATGATTTGAGGTCAAACAATAACATCTCATGGAGACATGGATCACATATAGCATATACACAGGTAAAAATAAAATCATCCTCACCAGCAAATATTGGATACGAGAGAAGGTTGTCTGAGGCCCTATTATTTACAATACTCACCAAATATTTCCAAACAACTAGTATATGTCGATTCCCTAGATCATATTTCCAGAAGTCATGCATGCCTATTTTCGTAGATAAATCCATTATCATTGTATAATTCTATATTGGATCCAAAAAACCATCACTAGAAGCCTTATACATGGACACCTAGTTATAGGGGGAATCCATTTTCTCCTTGAATATAAATCCCCATGAATTTTAAATAATTACATAAATAATTGGAAGAGGGGATCGTGGAACAACCATCAAGCAATTTGTCCCCTTCACTACATAAGATAGATGTCACAGAACATAATTTGAATTGAGATATTGTGTGAAATCCATTGGATGATGGAAAGTGGTGAAAAAAATAGTGTAAATCCTTCTATAATAATATCATAAACGTCCATGTTCTTCTCTTAACCATATGATAAGTGTACCAACATTAAGCTTCCTGAAAAAGAGTTCTTATGATATTGGACACTGGATAAGGGACTACAAAGAAGAAAACTCACTTACATGAGGCTTCACTTTAATAACATTACGCAAGATAATCAGAAAAATGGCAGACAAGTGTGGGGGGGGGATGTATTATGGGTAAACAAGGTATAGGATAGATATGGAGAAATTGGGATAAAAAGGTAAAGGTTGGGAGAAGGATTAGAGGGCAGGATAGTTGGAATGATGCGGAACAATGGAAAAACATGGGGGTTTGAGGTGGAGAAAAGGGGTTTGGAGTAGCTTGTGGGAATATCTGAAGGGGGGTCTATGGATAAAATTGGCCTTATGGGGGTATTTCTAATAGGCTTATCAAGTGGACGATCAGGACCCAAGCCTAAAAAAGATGACACACCTCGGAACTGTGAATTCTTATGAACTTGAGAGGGGTGGTGCGAAGCCCATTTTCGGGAAAAATATATTGAGTTACCATGCATGAGGCATCTTGTGAAAAATGTTATCATCCCATGATAGAATTTGTCATGTATATGTTACAATGATTACTCAAAATTGAGATGTATCTAGGATGGTGGTGGGGAGGAAATAATCGAAGAAACACACATATAGGATTAGAAAGTGCCTTTTAAATGTGGGTTAAATCACACTCCCAAAGAAACTCACCAATTGAGACAGCAAACATCTCAAAGAAGCCTAAGTTTGAAATGGATGTGAAAGTATTGGGAAATTGATATCATAGGTTCAATACCCTACCATGAGTTATATCATTTTAATGGAGGGGTAGGAATAAGGTGGTGTGGAACAGGGTGAGGCTAGTCTTTGGGAAGTGTGGTGTTTGGTGAAGGGTAGTGTTAGGCAGTGGTTTTAGGTAGTCAATCGGGGGTTTGGGGTGTCGAAGGGGGTCTACTGTTTGTGTGTGTGTGTGGATGTTTGATGGGTGTAATAGTGTGATGATGTATGGTATCAATATAAGGGGAATGGTTCTGTCATGGGGTCTATCAGGGGAGGTGGGATATGTTAGGTGGGGGTGTGTTAGGTGGTAGGCTGTAGGTACATTGTGGTTTCAAGGGTCGGTGCAAATAATTCAGAGGAATGTGGGTGGGTGTGATGTGTGTTAGGGGGTAGGAATGCTACATTGTCTGGTGTAAATAGAGGGGGAAGGGTGCGGTCAAGGGGTGTGGGTATGCGTTGGGGGGGGGGGGGGTTAAGGGTATGGAAATGTGGGGGTGTAAATTCATAGTTGTTGATCATGAGAATAGGTTAGAATAATTTTCTGGTTCCAAGGGATATGTGTATTGGTGAGGGTTGATTTCATGGGATATGAGGGTAGTGGCATTGGGTTTCAGGGGGTATTAGGGGATGTTGAATGTTTATCGTCTGTGGGGGGGGTCAGAGTAGTAGGAGTGGAAAAACAATGGGTTTCAATGGTGGAGTGAGGTGAGGTCAGGATTAAGTTGGCAGTGCTTTGTGTGTAAGGGGGGTAGGAAGTCGGAAATGACAGGTTTAATTGAAGGGAGAAGTTTGTTGATAAGTCATGTCGGTATGTTGTGAAGGTAAAATCAAGGATGAGGAAATGTGTGGGTATTAGGTGTTAGGGGGATTTCATGATGTTAGTAAAGTAATGTTTTTCATGTGATTCGGTGTTGGGTGAGCGGTGATGTCGGGGGGTATCTAGGTAGGTGTGTTAGGTGTTTGGGGGTGAGTTGTGGGGCATGTAGTCAGGTTTTAGTGTCCCTTGTATGGGGGGTTGGGGTTTGTTAGTGATAGTTTTCTGGTAGGATAATGTGTGGAGGGATGTCATGGGGTAGTGTTATAATATTTGGATGAGGTATGGGTTCCATGGGAAGGGGTGTTAGGTCTCAGTGTGAGGGTGGGGGGGATTGAAAAAACAAACATGTGATTTTTTTTTAAAAAAATCCAATGTATTTACTGATTTATGTTAAATATGGGTAGAATATCCATGTTTTACACATGTTTAAAAACAAGAGTAAAACACCCTTGATTTCCTGGCACCACATTTTCCAGTATTTCTTAGAAGGATAATAGGAGAGTGGTGAATTCGTGGGGATGTTGGTAGGGGAATCAGGTGATTAGGGGAGTGTTTCATGTAGGTATGATTTAGGTGGATGGGAGGAAGTAGTTTTTGGGTTTCAAGGGTGGGGTTTGGTGAGGTCAGTGGTAGGATAGAGGGAATGTTGGGTGCATGGGGGGTGTGGATGAGGTAGTTTTGGGTGTAAAGGGAGTTGGATAGGTGGTTTCATGTTGTGTGGGTATGGGATTAGGGTAATAAATAGTGTGTTAAAATCTGAGGGTTTGAGGTGTTATGATTTTTTTTTGTGAGGAGATGATATAAAATAATAAGGTGTCTATGGATTGGAATATGGGTGAGGGGTGGTGAAAAGTTGTAGGTGGTATGTTGTGTCTGGTGTCTTGGGGCGTGTTAGGATGGTAGGTGGTTGGGGGAGTCTTTTTTTTGGGGGTGTGTTAGGGGTAGGCGGGTTGTAGTTTCTTGTGTAAAAGGTTGAGTTGGTAAGTTATCAACGTGTGTGAGTGAGGTTAGGGTTTAATAGGTGGGGATGTCATGTGTTAGAGAAGATGTGGATCTAAAAAAATAAATCTAGTGTAATTTCATTGAAAAATCATCACCTACATACCCACTATAATGAATTAAGTTTTTCATTTCTCTGATTTATAAAAAATTATAACCATGAGAAAAAACTCCTTGATTTAACAACACCATCTTTTCAACTGATTTTATGGAAGAATGATGGTTTCAGGTGATGTCTGGTGATTTCTTTTATAGGGATTCAAGTGTATTTTGGGTGTGCTTGTAGGTAGGTGGGTGGTAGTGTCATGGGTATATGGATGGGTCAGAGTGGTGATATAATGTGTGTGTGAGGTTAGGGGTTTGGTTTTGGGGGTTTTATTTGTCAGATTGGGGGGTGATCTGAAAAAATAAACATGTGAGGAATTTGTATTAAATTACCCCATGTATATACCTATGTTTATGAAATATGGGTAGAATATAACTGTTTTAACAATGTTAATAAAAAATAGTAATGAACCCTTGATTTTAAAACATGGCATTTACTATAATTTTTAAAGAAGAATGATTGGTGTGGTGTGATGATAAGGGATACTGGGAAGTGGTGTTTGGTGTCTCTAGGGTGTGTTAGTGGTTTAGGTGGGTCGTAGTGTCTTGTGTCAATCAATGGGTTTGTGAGATGATATTGTTTTTGGGTAACCCCATGGGATTGGAGTGTGGTTGTGTCATAGTGGGGGGGGGGGTGGAAAAAATTATCCTCTTTTTTTATAAAAAATATCATTTATTAAGCCAAACAAATGAAACCAAGGTAGAATGTATTTTTTAAAGCAATGTTTATATAGACAATTAAAACAGCCTTGGTTTTCCGAAACCTCACCCATTGGTGCTTTTATAGAAGACCGATATATGCTTTATATTTATTTATAGATGCATCAAAATCCCAAAAAATGTATTGAAGTTGATTTTTTAAATAGTGTTTATTTGAAATAGAGCTTTTTGATAAATCCATGTACACTGTGGATATATCGACATGTTTCTCTCTGAGATGTTATTAAAGTTGAATCATTTGTATAATTTGATGACTTAATGTATGTATCCGTTTTTATTAGATAATCATTAAAATTTGATTATGTTAAACATTGAATATCATAAGGTTGTTATTATTTTATAGAATTATCATTTTATTAAATGCTTCTATAGCGTGTTACTAGAAATTAATCATGTAATTTAGGATAGTTAACCAAATACCACTATGCTAGTGACCGAATTAATCACAGATTATATTTATACATAATCACTATTAAATTATATTTAGAAATAAATATTTTAATAAAATTTATTCAAAAAAATTTATTTTATTATCTATTCAGGATGTGTTGAAAAAACTAATTAAATAACCATTTATTTGAAATAATATATATTTATATTTTAGTATTAAATAGAAAATTGTTAAAATTTTAATATATATATTATATTTATTTATTTTTAGTTTATTTATACGGTAGGAAAAAAGTAAATATTTTTTATATTAATATTAGATAAATATTTATTCTCCAGTTAGTGAATTTTATATTTATTTATTTAGTAGTCAATAATACATTCATATTTATTTATTTAAATAAATATATATTATTCATGGTTCGATATATTATGAGGAGGATTGATGAGAAGTTTATAGGGTCAATATGTAGCGGTATTCAATTATATATGAGATTATAACACAAAAAGATATAATTATATTATTATTATTATAAAACATGGGTTTCACATTAAATTAATAAATTGGTTTTAATAATTTTCTCAACAACTAATCATTTGACTAAACATTATAAAGAAAATTATTTTATTTATAGAATGTATATTTTTCTATATATTAAAACCAACAGTAGATATTGCTCTCAATCCTTTGAGATATATTCTCTAGAATAAAATATTTAACTTCATTATCAAGAAGAGCATACATGGTGATAAAAAATCATGAAAAACAAGGTGGTCTATATAAGTGATGACCAAGAACATCTATAATAACAATTTTGTCACCACATAGTGGGAGAGAGCCATATCCTGAAAGCTTCATAAGAGGATAATTTTCGGAGGCCTTTTAGGAAAATATTCATCAACACGGTTTCCTTCTCCCAGTGTATAGGAATGCTCGATGCCATTGTGGATAAGGAATTTTCATTTATAGATCAAATAGGGATTTCCCACGTAGTGGAATGAAGAACTCTGAGGGTTCTCAATGTAATATTTGAGTTTATCTATACAATCTCCATAGAGATGTTCCAAAAAATGGAAAAGAACTTTTCCACTAAGAATGACCTCAACTTCTTCCTTGAGAGAATATTGAACTCCAATAAAAAGCTAAAAAAATGCTGATCTTTTTGAATCATAAACTACAACTACTACCTATATGTATCCTTCTTAAAAGTGACATCAATATTAAATTTCAATCCATGGGTTGGGGGTTCCACTTTACCCAGTTCCCCACTTGCTACAGGAGGGATATAATGGGTTGATATACTCTATAATAAACTCAATAATAGAAAAAGACATTATTCATTATCTATCTAAAGAGGTTGAGTATACAATAAAATTAATTATGAAACACAAAAAAATCATGTTGCAACTGATGACAAAATATGCCAGAGGTTTGGATACTATGAATTTGTAACCAATTTTTTAATAATGAAATTCAACAATTTATGGATCAACTATAGATTCCTCTAGAGAAAATCTACCCTTGGATCATTAACTATAATTAAAATATTATTGTATCAGTAAAAAATCATTAATGGAAAAATAATTTAAATCCATGTAAATTCATAATTATGTTAATGAATTAAAAAGTAAATATGAATTCATACTCACGTAAACAATGTAGAGGTTTTAGTCATTTCTATATAAGGATTTCATCCAAAGAAAGTGACAAAAAATTGTTATGGGGACATTCCTTACCACATCATCCATGAACCATAGTATTTTAATTGTATTAGAGTGGTCACATATAAATTTATACTTTTTTATCAATGATTATTAATTTAAGAATTTGATATTATTATTTCATTTTTCTTTTTTCATTCATACTCATTATTTTAGTATGACTTGTCCATTGACATTAATATAAACAATAGTAAGACAATAAAAAATAATTAATGAACATATATACCGTCAACAAGATCTATTCACTTTTCATGTATTACATAGTTGCAATATGTGTAACTAAAAAGTAAAAACTGTGTAGTTTGATCAACCACAGTAGTAGAAATCACAAAAACTATTCCATAGAATGTGGGTTCTTTTATGTGACATGTATAATATCATTATGTATATGGACAACTAGATGAAATGTTATTTATAGAGATACATAGTTTGTATCTAGTGTACATTTCATGTAATCCCACATGATGTTTTATATTTGTGGTTAATGAATGTAGTACAGAATTAATTAAAATTATTTTTTTCACTTGTAGTTATGAAACATGATCCCGGTGAGATTACATGATGTGTTTCTAGTATTAAAATATTTTTATTACTTTATTACTTACACAGATTAAATGGAATGTAGTGGCCATTTTTTATTGTGTTGGTGATAAATTAATTACACACAGTGTGGATGGAGTAAACACCATGTCATTCATTCCATCTCATGTTGAGATTTTTATATCATTTCATTTGAGTAAATACACATAGAAATAAAATTATATTGAAGCTAAACCAAATTTCATGGATTGTAGCTTTTTTACACAATATGTGATATGGTTTATCTAACTAATTACACATAAATTGATTTTCGACATTTCATGTGGAATAAATGCATTATTAATTATATTAAATTTTCTATGAAAACACACGACATTTATGGTTATCGTACTAATTGGGTACATAATGGGACTATCCTATAGTATATCTTGAATATATTAATTGCATGACATGTAATCATATATGGTGTCCTATGTAAGTGGAATAACTCACAGAACTAGACAACCTATATATCATTGCATTCCATGTATGATTCATTTCATGTAAGTGAATTATACATGAAATGGACCACACATAGTGAAATCTCCAGATATAAAAGAGATTGTACACACTGTGTATGTATTAATTTTAAATAAACATAAATTATTTATAATTTAAATTAATAATTATCATTGTTACTCTATAATATAAAATAATGATAAATAAATGATTGAATTGACAAGAAAATTAAATTTTTAAAATTTTTCTTCATTAAGAACAAATTGAAAAGAATGGAATCATGTATTAAAAAAAATACATAGTCATTTCACTAATCGATGATCAGGATCTTCACTAAATAATGCATATGTTGGAGTTCTTTTTAATTTAATATACTTTCAACGGGTATAATATGTGATAAAGTATTTATTAAATTTAATCTTATGGAATATGACTTATCTATAAAACCATTATTATGTATTGGACATCATGTCCATGGTTTTATTAATATAACCACATACCACTAGTTTGTGTCACCCATGTGTGAGTAAATAACAATAATTTTGACACTGTATGGTGAAGTGGAATTTTTGAACTGAAGTCAAGGTAAAAAGAAAAATGGATATACATTGGATTCTTGTGGAATAACATAACATGAAAATAGATTTGTTACTAGAATTATTACCCAAGGTTAATGGATGGTTTTTTATTGACCCGATAAAGAAACCTATAGAAAATATCATGGTCATTCCATATTTTTTAATCAAGTGTATGCTTATTTATTTATTATATTTATTTTTATGTGAAATATATCACATAAAGTTAATATATAATTAAAAATACATGATTGTATAAAATTATTGAGTTATGAATAAATTATTTTTTCATGAAATAGTAAACTATCCTTGAAAATTTATATAACATTAACATGCATGTAACATGAAAAAATAAATAATAATTTTTTGTAAGAGAGAAATAGATCAAAAATTTACAATTCATGCACATCCATTCATTATATTAGTTAATATGTAATCATAGTTCAAAGTACTCTACTAGCCTCAATTTGGAGCATTAAATTAAGATAGATTTTTTAATAAAAATTTGGATAAATTATCCATGTTTTCCAAGGGATTATTACATCCAAATTAATTCATGTAAATGGAATGAATGTGTGATGGAAACCAGTTCATGGATTTTAGGATTGGATAGTACACAAAAAATATTATGGAACCTATTTTTCTTATTATTGGATATATTTACTAGGTAAATAGAATTAAATATGTTTTTAGGCCTTTTTTTGGGTTATGAGAAAGTAATATATATAATTTCACTTGAATATGCACACTTCATGATATTCCAAATTAAGTGGTGATGTCTATGTAGGTTTGGTAAAATAGTGGGAGACTAATAAATAAAAATTAATGTATCACATTTGGTAATCAAGATAGAGTACATAAATTTTATTTTAAATACTATTTATATTAGAAATAAAAACCAATTGAACACTCAGAACTTTTTATTAAAAAATAAAATAAAATTTCAAGAATAAATTTTGTTGAGTTGGATAGTTATTTATTAAATAGAAAAATACAAGGAAATATATACTATTTGTTGAGGTCCCTAGTGGTATTTAAACCACCACATAGTGTAAGAAAAGGTGAAAATAAATCCTATTAATGATTCATAATGAATTATTATTATATCTAATATATGATTTAATCACCTATGTCTAGATATAATACGATGAAACATATGGATATGAACACTTAAACAATTAACATTTACCACCTTAAAAGTCTAAATGAAATGTGAAGAAATTATAAAAATGAGATTTTCATTTAACAATACTAATGTAAACTAGATGATGTGATCCTATTTAGTGAAAACCCAATCAAAATGCTATAGTATATTGATTAGTTAGAAAAGTTAGGCTTATTTATTGTCAAGATTTTATCCATTAATCATATATTGTAATCCCCACATATCAGATTATCCATATCCATAATAAATTTTAGGACAAATTGTGCTTAAGATACTCTACTGAATCAAAATAATATGCATTATTAGACATATAAGGATTAAATGTATCATGTTTACTCAGAACTTGTGATGAGTGATGTAAAATACCTGGTTTACAAGTCAATGATTTGTAGAAATTCATTGTTTATTTTAAATTGACATTAATAGTGAAAAAGGACTCAAAAAATATGAAATTAACTTGAGGCTATTTCCGTCAAATGTGTATATAAAGGTAATTGTAAAAGGAACTAAAATATACAAATGAAGAAGAAATTATAAGTTTCTACTTGTAATATATTGATAACATAATTTTGTATATCATTTTTTAATTAGTAAATAAATCATACAACTAACAGTTTCTTTACAAATACATTAACCATGTGATTTTTGAAATATTACTTGGAATACGGTGAATTTTACTTGTATGTATGAAATGGTGATTCCTACACCAATAGAGGGAAGTATACATCTTCTTATTTCCTAGATGATTGATTGAAATTACAATATTTTTTGTATTATGTGTTACCATAATATTTATCATAGTTTTTCATTAGAAATAATGAGAGATTATTTTATTACTAAAATGATTTCTATATTGTAATTAGATTCCAATACAACATTCCTTATAGGAAACCTTAAATATCAATTTTACAATACATAATATGAAGGGTTCAATGATGTCAAATAGAGATACTATGGAATGAAATCCACAAAACTTCATTATGTATTGATGAAGACATAATGATAATAGAATACTGATTTTGGAATGAATTTGTTCTGGTTTTCTACAAGGTAATAGCTGGGGACCTATTGATTCCCATGAAAAATATTTTGACAACATATGTAATGTAGGTGATTATTCTGACAGGCTAATGAAATTATTTTATCCAGGAATAACATGACTTGTAATATAATTTCTGTGAAATAAGTTATATCTGAAGATATATATGGGGTTTATTGGATCACACAATTATATATATAGTTATAATGAAATTTTTTACTTTGTAACCCAAAATAGAATCTCCCATCCATGATAGGTAAAAAATAAAGAATTATTATCATAAATTAACTACACATGAATAAGAGTACTTTATAAATCGATCTCGTAGGCTATGATCTATACCGAAGATTGATATTGATTATGGATAAATCATAGAACGAAAATAATCGATGAAAATAAGGATAATTTAAATGTATCATGGTTATAAATATAAAAAAATACATGAGAAAGTAAACAAGATGATTTCCAGGTTATGAGATAAATGGTTATATTAGTATCCATGGGATGCAAAAATAGTGTAGTTTTAGATGATTCCAATATCATATCATAGCAATCCAAAGATTATATTTCATATAAATAAATTATTACATCCATTGTATTTCATATCTATATATACTGAGTAAGTTACATAATCTAATCTATATTTAAAATATGTTTTAACATCAAATTTGTTCCCTACATTGGTTATTATCTATGATGTCAAATATTATCTATCATAAAATACTTAATAGTATTATATATAACATGTTTTCACATCTATGGTCATATTATAAGGTGTTTTCACTTCATTTTTTGTCTAAACCTTATTTAACATAATTTTAGCTATATTTAAAAAATTAAGGTTTTTAGATCATGTTGTAGGAGGAACATGGATGGTTCCTGGCTAGTATAATCCATGTGGAATCCTTATGGAAAACTTGTTCATTGGAAAGTGGCACTACCCAGGCCTCATGTCCCGGCGCATGAGTGTGTCATATAACCATGAAACTAAAACTATGACACTAAATATGGTTCATTTCCAGAATAATGGGCATATCCCCTTCCCCATGAAATAGTGTGACCTCTTTTCTTCATATCCAGAGGTCTCGCATGCTTAGTTCATAGTTAGGAAAATCATATGGCCAGACCATAGGGTATTAGAGGTATTTATACTGTTGAAATTTTATTTTTACCATCCCTAATTCTAACCCCACATTCTCCCAAAATCCTATCATCTAGCTTCCACAGCCCAAGGTGTATACCCCCTTATTACATTCTCACATGGGCTTCTATTAGTGGGTGTTTTTTGTGTAATATTAAAATGGACTTCATGTAATCTAATACATTCCTCTTTCGTTCATTCTTCTAATATTCTCCATCATCCATTCTTAATATCTATCTACTCTAGTCGATTGATTTAACTAATGTGGACTCAATATTGTTTTTTTGGGTTATATCCTAAAGACTGTGGCATGATATTTTTTATAGGATCTCCTAATAATGTGGTTTTCATTTCCATCCATATTATATATATTTCCATGAATGTAGAAGGTGGTTCCATGATTTAACATTTTTTGACTATTTTACTATTTTAAATATTTTTATAAATGTGTTTTATGAATTTTTTAAGTGATTATACTAATTTTTTCTATGTTTTTTGTGTGGTTAATGGTATTAATATGGGTTACCTATTGAAAATGGTGGGTTTTCTAGTGTTATTTTATTATTGTATATGTGAATGTGTAAGAGGTGTTTCATGTTGTATGGGGGAATAATTATGAATATGTTGTTCAAAGGTATCTCGATGGGAATACTATGTCTAATACGCTTGGTAGATCATCTGGGCTATGTTTGAGATCTCCCATGTATGATTGAAAATAAAATACTAACATGACATTAGTTGATTATGGTTGGAGACCTATAGAACATGGTATGTGATTCCTCTATAGTGGATCATGTATGAGGATGAAGTGGGGTTTTTCCCTTATTAATGATTTATGAGGATCCTAAGACACCACTACCATAGTTCATTAGGTATTTTCCTTAATGATTATATGATGTTATTCCTATCATTCCAATTGATGATGTATTTACATCCCATTTTAATTTGAAGGAATCATTCCATTAATTGATTATGTTTTTTTTTTCTAAAAACTATTTTTCTTATTTGTATTAATATTTTATAGAAAATAATTTATTTTGGTGATATCCTTCTTGGAATTTCCTTAAATTCAATATAGCCCATTTATTGTTTATAAACATTGTTACATTTTCCCAGTGTAAAAGAAATTTGTTCTGATGCGTTGATGGTGGATCTAGTTCTTATCGTTTCCCCTCCATCAGGTGTTGGTGGTGGCGGTATGGGGTGTTTACCCTCTTATTGCATGTAGGCTTAGTTTTTTAGTTGGTTCCCCCCACAATATTGGGGGTTTGGATTTCAGTTAAAAATTTAAAATTCCTTGCACATGTTTTGATTTATTTTTATTTATTTATTATAAATGATTATTATGGAGAGATGTCTATTTCTTGTTGTGTGTTTAATTTTGAATTATATTGGAGAAATCATTCCCAATATTTTTTTACTGCCCAAAAACTAGTTGTAGGCTTGTGGGGTCAGGAATGCCCATCAGGCCATGCAATGATCCAGGTAGGGTGATAGGTCTGATGGAAGCGCATCACGGTTCATGAAAAAATGGTATATTAGTATGGTTTTCCACATTAGTTGGTTCATATTATTTTGGATATTCTACATATAATGGATCTATGAATATCATTGCTTGAGGTCGTTATTTCAATTGGGCTGTCTGGACAATACACCATTGATATGTTTTTGGTCACCATAGTATGTTCCTGATTTTTGGTGACCTCTCCTCTATGTTTTATGCGAAGGATAATGAGTATTCATTAATAACAAGAAATAATGGTGTGGTGATGCTTTTTATTGTTCTTATTGTCAAATGGTTTTGATTTATAGTGGTGTTTTAATGTTGTTGTTTAAGCTAAGAATATTCAAGACATTGTAATGATTGGTTTTCCTGAGTATGTTGATTGATGTTGCATATTGAGTCCATAATAGTTTCCTATTTAGTTTATCGAATAGACAATGTAGAGTTCTCCATCAGCATTTTAATAGATTTTAGTGGATTCCATGGTTAGAGATATCATGGATATGGATTAGGGTGAGTGGTCAAGTCCTGATCATACAAAGAAGCCAAACCGTGTTTGGAAAAGGAATGGCTCAAGAGTTCCTCATGAACAACCCTAAAAAATCATTATATATAAAAAACCCCAATTAGGAATTGGATTGGGATGAAATTATTGAGATTATTTTTGGGTTTCTTGATACTATTTAGGCTCTTCAAAATGATGTTCACTTCTTTCATTTTAGAGGGTTGTTGTAACATGTAGTGGGACTAAGTGGTCTAGGCATGGAAAATTGTCGATGATGGGTTGGATGGACTTAGAAGATATCTTCAATGATAAATATTTATCTAACAACATATCCCTTTCACTAAACATGTATTTCCTGGATCACCATCATGTTGATCAAACCATGTTGTAATATTCCAATAACAATGAAGGTTTACTTGCCTTCCCACTCTTAGGGGATTATAATGAATAGTTAAGAGCTTGTCATTTTGGAATGGTGTTATATATGGATTCGGCCCTAGGTTTTCTTGATCATGATAGAGACATCTTCCAAGATATCTTACCAATATCAGATGGTGTGGATCTATAGAAATGGATAGTATCATTTTTCTAGGGTATTCTTAGTAGTCAAATAGGGTGGTGGTGGTTCATATTAAAAGAAAAAGGATGTTTGGAATTTATGAGAAGAATGAGATTTGAAAAATTAGTTACCCTAAACTAATATATTCTTAGAAAGAATTATATTTTTCTTGATTTAGATGTCTTTAGTTTGGATGGACAAGGAATTTTCAGTCCACATGTCTTGTCCCACATAGACCTTTCCATTGGTGTGGACTTATAAGGAGAATAAAAAGGTTTTAAAATGTTGTAGTCCAATATCAGGGGTGTGTTGGATATATATCATGTAGGGTAATGAAGACCAAATCATAATTTCTATGATGTTGTGTTCTCTGTTTTGGCCCACTATTGGACTAGGTCAACTTACAGTAGGGTCATAGATTAGTTGTTTTTTTCTAGCCCAATCATATATGAGACAATTTCATGTTATGGATCATGTACAAGTTCAAATAGATGCTCGTCCTATAATAGATGGAAGTACTATTTTTATTGTATAATCTATAGTGGTGCATTTATATTTAATTGGGGAATTTAATTCCATTATTTCATCTCAACACGTGTCTTGGTTGATTTTTTTGGTCGAGTGGAATTCATATATGATGGGGATTGTGACATCGAATTGAATGAAGAGAGATATGGATTGGGGTTTGTGGAGGCCAACATGTACTATCACTATGTCAGGGGTTGGGATGGAATGGAATATCATCATTAATTAAATAGTCCACTATGATGTCTTCCTAGGTTTATAATGGATAAATATTCTTAATGTTCACATTGGTTTTCATCATTATTGAGTGAGATTTCTTGAACCCCGTAAGAGTACTCAGGAATTTTATTTTGAACTGGATTTGTAGTTAGGATGTGCTGGACCTCCACTTCCAAAGTTGGGAAATATTGTTTTTAATATTTCATCAATCATGTTATGTGATGCTGATAATGGTTATGAGAGTATATTACCATCAGTGGAAGATGATTTCCAATATGATTTTCATGATAATTTATCAGGATCTACTCCAAATGGTGATGCAGAGTTTTCCATTGATTTGGCACTAAGAACAGAATTCATATCCCTTCACTCATATTGCAAGTATATCACCGAATTGAAGTAATTAATGATAAATTTGGAATATCTATAATCAAAAGGATTATTTCACTTGAGAACCTCAACTTATTCCACCACAATTATAATTAAAAATAAGACTGATGGATGAATCTAGTTGTGCATCGATTAATGAATGTTGAATATGGTAACGATTAATGATTGGTAAATTATTCCTTGTACAGGTGATATTTTAAATCTAAAAATTGGTCGATTTGTTTTCCAAATATCAATAGTCACTACTGGTATCATCCAGATAGGGCATGGGATTCAAATAGTTTTATGAAATACATCCAAGTTGTCTTGAACACTTCAAATAGGTTGTCATGTCATTTAGATTTTAAAATGATCCAATTATTTTAATGGTTCTAATGAAGAGGGTGTTCCATCAGTATATTAATTATTTAATTTTCATGTTTTTAAATGACATATTGGTTTACATATAGGCCAAGGAAGATCAGGGAAATCATTTGAGCGTCATGTTTGGAACTCTTTTATATCATTGTCTATATGCAATGTTCTCTAATTGTACCTTATGGACCTAGGAGGTAATATTTCTAGATAGGTTTATATCATAATGCAAGGTTTAAAAGCCCTATATAATATTGATGTAGTGATCTCATGGGAGATATTGAGGAATGAATTTGATATCAGGTGATCTTTGGGACTCACTGGGTGTTACCTGGAGATCATCGTGGACTTTTCTCAGCATGGTTCACCCATTAATGTAGATAACATGAATGGAGTAAATTATTAATGTATCCCATTGTTTTAGGAATATTTATAATTGATTATTAATTGATTGAATAGTGACCATATTTTTATTTTATTATATTCAATGAAAAGATATGTAATCTTTTTTGATTTTTTGGGTAACCTTCCTGGTTGTGTGTTGATACATAATGACCATGCGGTGGCATATTTCTATATCCAACACCAACCAAATCTAATAAATTATATGACCCACGAATTGGATTTTTTGGAAATTATTAATTCTTTGAAATTATGGAGTCATTACCTACTCGTATTGAATTTTTTATTATTCTCAGATCATAGTAGATTGGGATAAATTTTCTCTCAGATAGATTTGAATCAAAGATAGTATTGATTGATTGAGTACCATTATGGGATATATTTTGACCTCATTTATACCTTGAAAAGGGTATTATTGTATAAAATTCAATATGCATGCAGATGTTGGTTCAAGCTGGAATAGAGTATTGTGGTGATTGGACTTTTATGTGGCTTTTCATGTAGAAGCTTCAAGAATAAAATATAACGATGGCGTTATTTTTTGTTCCTAGTGTTTTGTTCATGTCATCTCTTATAGAGTGGATTCATGGTAAGAAACCTATTTAGTAGTTGTTTCATCATGATATTAATAATTTTAAAAGATGGGAGGATATTAATGAATTATAATTGAACATTGAAGGAATTCTTTAATTAATTTGTAGTTTCATAGATTTGTTGTCTCAACGGAAGGTATTGATGCATGATGAGAACCATTATTAGTGTACCATTCATACCAAGACCGCATGATGTTCTATAATTCACATTATAGGTTTTGGGAGCCTAATATGTAACGAGATATTGCTTACTTTGTATCATCGTATTATAGGTGTCAGCTGATTAATTCCAAGCACCGGTGGCCCACTGGATTTGCTTCAGGCACATCCCATCCCTATATAAATGTGTGATAAAGCCTCTCTTATATTTATCATTGAGTTTCATTGGACACCACGGGGAAGGAATTCAAATTTTTTAGTGATTGAACATCTGAAAAAATCAACCCATTTTATTTATAGAAGGATTCTACCAAAAGGATTCCTTTGGTATGGTTTAATGTCTAGGAGATCATGATGCATCATATTGTATGTTAAATAATTGTTTATTAAAGGGACCCCCTATTTACCTACTTTATTTGGTAAGGCCTTTATATGGAAATGAGAACGCTAATAATATTGGGAATGACATACCATCCTCATACAGTTTATTATATGGAGTGGCTGACTCAAATTCTAGATGACATGCTACAAGAATGTGTGTTGGATTATGTAGGCTCATGTGATTACCATTCCAGATAGATTAAATTAATATATAATAATATTTTTCACTACTAAATATGAATAGATCCCTTCCTAGAACATTATGGTTGGTTGTATAGGTCACCTCTGTGATGGAAATTAGTGGGTAAAACATCTCTCTTTGGGATGAGTCGTGTTGAAGAAGCAAACTAATTAGGTTTGGATGATTCGGTACTGGTTGTCGATATTGAAGATATTCCATATATCTAATTATGAAACATGGTGCTAATATATGGAGTTATTTGTGGGTGTTATTGCTTTTTTAATGGTGGAAAATCATTTTGGGAACTGTCGAACTACTAACCAATATATATAGATGCTGAGTTATGTCATTCCTTTTTATATTATAGTGTGAATTGGTATGTTTTCACACTAGTTATCTTTTCAGTCCTAGTTGATTTCAATATATTAAATTTCCCAGTATCTTTATTGAATATGTATAACCTAGTCCCATATCACATGTTGTACATTGAATAATTAGAGCTAGAATATTATTTTTCTGTGTTCTACCAACCAGTATGGGTTGTCAATACCGAATAAATACTTCATCAAAGGAATTCCATACCATTTTTTTTGATTTATTATAAATCACCATAATTAGGAGCATTATATATGAGAGTGAATTTCATGTTGGAAGACTATTATACACAATTGTTCTATGATGATAATTGATCATAATGTTTTTGGGAAGGATAGATTTAAGATGGAGAGTATTGTCAAATTTATTGGATTGTTTTGAGGTATTTTGTCTTTTTTTTTATCCTTATAACATTTTTTTTGGGAGTTTTGAAAAAACTGGTATATTTCAAAAAAGGACATTAGGAAAACCCAATTAGTAGAAACTGTGCTCCTTCAGAATGGAAATTTTGCGTGTGGGAGAGTTGAACTATGTAGGTCACATGACCTAACATATGGGAGTGTGGGATAAATATGGACCAAGCATTGTGGTGCTGCCTACCGATCACATATAGGAACACATGGGTTCTCCCTCTCTATAGAAACAATGAATCCTTGTTTTCCTCATAGAAAGAGGTGTCACATGGATTGTGTACATTGGAAAATCATGAATCCAATTTTGAAATTTTGTTTCCCTATTCCCCATTTTAATCAAATTCCACCCTTTATTTCCCCATTCAGCCTCATATTCTTTATGTGCACCAAGTACTTACTTCTTTCTACCATGACCATCAATCCGTGCATGTTTTTGGTGTGGAATCTTTAATAATTCATTATGTAAGACCATCTGTTACAATTTTTATCATTCTCTAGTACTTTTTGTCCTCTTTTCTTGAGTTTTTTACTATCAAATGGATTGGATGGCCAGATTTGGGTTCAACCTTATTTCATTGGGTTATAACCTGATTAATGTTGTGTTCAATTACCATTATCGTGTCTCCCATGGGTACTAATGTGGTTTTTAACTGCTTTTTTAGTGTTTCCAAGAAAATGGTTGGTGGTTCCGTGATTTTAACATTGTTTTATGAATTTTATTGGTCTTAAAATAGTTTATAAATGGGTTATATAAATTCATTGTGTGATTATAATCAATGTCCCAAAGATTCTTAGAGTTTTTAATGGGTTTCAAAATGGTGAACTAATTAAAAATGGTTGTTCATCATGTTTTTTTCTATTTTTTATGTTTTAATGTGTAATAGGTGGTTCATGTGGCATGGGGAAATGAATTAAACATGATTAAATAAATGTTATATTGGTTAAATGATTATTTCATGTACTCTAGTAATATTGGTAGGGTTTAGGCCCAGTTTCGTGAATCGGAATTGACACTAAAACACAAACTATACATGTGAAGATGATGATTGGAGACCACTAGACCCAGGGATGTGATTCTCATATAGTGGATTATGAATGAGGATGTTGGGGTTTCTTTATATGAATATCACTAAGGTACAAGGATCCTAGAACCCCATTTACTAGATTTCCTAAGGTATTTCCTATAGATCTAATGTGATGTTATTATTATCTTTCATCTTTTTGTCATAATGATGTATGAAAACAAAACTATACGATGATATTGGTACCAAAAAACTATGAAATAAATATAAGAAAATATTACTATATCTTTCAACTATTAAATAGTTCTCTCAAAATTCACATCTTTCAAATAATGATATGTTGTAATGAATCACCAATGAGAATCCAAATCTTGTTGAATAAATTTCTATATCTATTTTTTAATATTAATAACCCTATTAGATACAATAAAATTTTGAAATCAATTAATGCATTATACTTTCTTAATGTATAATATCCTATCATATATATTTCCATCAACATTAACATGTGGACATACTAGGTACCAATATGCTTACTCTAAAATTTCGTCCTTCATGTTGTCGCACTATAAATTCTCTTTCGTATCTCTATATATCATAGTGCTTACATGATTAATATAGTCGGTATAACTGAGATTCAACAAAAATCTACATCTTTAACTATTGTATCACTGGGACATATATGTGGTTGTTCATACTTATTATTACATTACATCCATGGTTCATGTTAGAAAATTTTATTGAATTATATTTCATCTCAACATATTTGTAATGTTCCTCATTGATATTCACAAAGTTGAATGGTTAGCCATTCATTTGGTAAATATATGATCATTGAACTTTCCTAAATATTTCATGTTCTATCATACTAAAATCATAAACATATAGGATCTCATTCAATCATCATAATAAAAAAACCTTCATTGTGCCCCCGACATTGATCACCATACACCTTGTTCTCTTTACCAGGGTGGTAGTGTATTGCATAGTCAAAATACTCAATCAACCGCTACCACCTCATATGGTTCATATTAAAATAGTTTTAGTGAATATAAAATATAATATTTTGTGATATATATATATATATATCACACTATACTTGATAAATATGATTCTTCTATATCTTTAATTAAAAATATTCCCATAGTTAAATCCAAATCACAAGTTGGGAATTTTTTTCTCATGAAACATCAATTATCATGAGCCCTAAGATATAACCATATCATTCCCCATGAGGATAAATCTCATTACATTCATTAGTACAACACTATATATCAAAACCCATTTTCATTATATGGTATTGTATGTATAGGTTCTCTAACTAACCTTTATTTCATTTCAATGAAATTTACATCACACTCATCGGACCAATGATACTTGTATCCCTTCCATGTTAACATGTTGAGTAGATTAGATAACTATGATAATTAAATCACAAATATTCAAAATCATCCATCCATTATAAAAATTTATGGATCTATTTAATATTGTTTAGTCTAGGTCAAAGTTCAATAACATTTGTCTTAGATAAATACAATAATATATACTCACTTGATATTATATAAACAAATAGAGATAATTTTAATATATAAAATTAAATGTTTGTAAATTTTTCATATAACATATCATTCCATGCGGAATATTTTATGATACTCAATTAATCATTATGCTCTTCCTTAATCTTGTAATGAATATTGATACCATCTATAATGACTACTCTAATAAAATGAAGGTAATTTCAAAAGTAATATATTCACTAATCCATTCTGATAGAAGAATAATTACTTAGACAAAATAGAATCACTATAAATTTACCATCCTTAAACCTCGTGTGGAAGGTTTTATTGGGAATGTATTCACTTTTGACTCTCAACAAATAGTATCCAGATCAATGATCAATAATAAAAATATATTAATCACTAAAAAATTGATCGAAAATATCATCAATACATGGAGGTGTATATTTATTCTAGATTAATACAATGCTATGTTACTGATAATTAATGTATAGTCTCATTGATCAATCAATCTTCTTGAAAAAATAAATAGGTGCAACCCATGGTGAAACACGTGTTCAATGAAATCCCTAATCATGATTCTCAAGAAGATATGTATTCAATTAATGATACTCAATTGGGTCCATTATATATAGAGTCATTGAAATAGGTGGAGAACCATGTTTGATTTCTATTGAGATATCAAACTCACAGTTTAGAGGAAGATAATGAAATATTATATGAAAAACATCAAAAAATTCATCATACTATTGGCTTATCACTAATGTGGTGTTTCTACAAAAAATATCAATAAAAAAATATTATTAATTTGATTCCAAACCCATACAATGAATTCAATATCTTATAGAGGACCATATTTTTCATCAAACTAATAGTTAAACATAGGTTAGTTTTGAATATCAATAACGAATTCCCTACATTGACAACTGAAGTTGTGTTTTTATAAATTAATCAAATCCATATATGAGATAACATTAAATTATTATTAGCGGTTAATAAAAATATTTCTATATTATAATTCAAATTAAAATAAATATGAGATAAATAATAATCATTAGATATGGCCATTGATCCATTAGAGGGTTTTAATGTTAATTAAATATCTAATAATTTACGTAATAAATTAACATTACTTAACTAGTTTTAAGATATTCATTAATTCATATAACTATTTTGAAATATGGTTATTTAATATTTTACCATGCCTATTACCACTTGAAATTTATCAATTTATCTTCAAAACTATTAATTTTTTTAACATGACCATAAAAAATCTTCAATAAGTTTGACCAATCCTGAACACCTAATTCATTTCATGTATAAATCAAAAACTGATATTTTAATAAATATTGAATTACCTTTAACCTTGACCATTTCTGTACTCCATCTAATCAAATCTTTAAGAACATTTCATAATGAATAAGTGGTTTAACCAAAAAATATCCCCCAAGAGACTCGAACTAGGTGCAGAATAATGGAACAGTCACCAAGAAATAGAATTTTGGTTGAGATATACATGACCAACATATTTTTGGGTTATTACCCCCAGATGAATCTATGAAAAAACCCATCCACATATGGTATCCATAGTGGGATGAAACTCTAGAAAAATAACACTTTTTATTTTACCATAACACAAGATTTTTTTCTATAAATATTATTATTCATAGTGTTCTCCCTAAATTTTGATCATACTAGTTTCAAAAGGTAACTAAATATTTCATTGTTACCAACTATAGTGACCGATACATTTCATAGAAAAGTATTACAACATAATTGAAGAATATTCATTGCATAACATTATGATCAATGATTTAATAATAAAGATTTATTAATTTTTTAAAATTTTTTAAATAAAAATATAGTACATAATATATTTAAATCATCACCCACTACGATTTACATAACTAACACCCTACCTAGAAAAATAATTATTAAAAATTATCTTCATGTCAAAGGAAAAAAGAAAACATAATTGTCGATAATCTCATATACTTATTAATAGAAAACAATTAAGATATCAATGATAATTTAAAAAAACTTCACAACATGGTACTGTAAAATGAGTTTATCCTTTGAAAATAATTCCCTTATATTATTATATAATAATTATGAGCCCTGGAATAATGCATGACAATTCATAATACATTATTCAAAAATGTATCAATAATCATGATCTTGGAGAACATAAATTTTTACTAATATATTGTCATAAAAGGGTGAGATAAATTATTGAATAATCATAATAATAAAAATATTATTTGAATTATACTATAAAATACCTTCATAACAAGATAGACTTGGGATAAATTCCAATGTACCTACATTGATCTTTGGATATCCTCCCATGTACCCTATTTTGGCCTTAGGATAATTTCTCATTTATACTCTTTTAGGCTTGGGATACCCTCCCATATATTCAATTTAATTATTGAGATAACCTACCATGTTATCTTCCAAATTATATAAAATAATATTTTACCTTGTGAATTAGAGGGTTATATAATTTTTTACCCACCAGTCACATAATTGAAAATCCATTCACATGTGTGACAAAAGATCATAAAAACATTATTAATAACAAAACATGTGGAATTGAAAAACGATTCCATCAATATTTCATAATCATAACCATAAAACATCTAGAAAAAAATAAACGAGACATAATTGAATTATATCCCCATTATATCCCATGTTACTTTAATGGTTTTAGTCATCTATGAAAAAATCATAAAAAATATTACATTAATATTTATGGATGAAAATGAACTTTTGAATTTTAAATAAAAAATTTAAATATTAAAATTTATAAAATATTAATCAAGAAAATTAACATGAAATGAATATTAGAATCATGCAATGGAATATTCAAATAAATTAGTGGTAATAAAAGTGTGAAATTATGATCAAGAAGTATATATTAAAAAAATGATTATTTTCACATTTTTAGTAAAAAGTAAAAATCACATTGATCAAAAACAATAAAATAGTTCCATTAAAAACATTATACATATAAATTAAATGTGGGAAATAATTAATTGTAATAATAATATAATAATATTAAATCACTTTGAAAACATGGACATGGAAGCATAATTATTTTCAAATGATGATATAAATAATTTTAGTTTTCATTAAAAACAATATTCTCACCTCCTAAGTTCTGAATGTGAGGACAATAAAAGGTAAAAAGTCTATTATCCAGAAACAACTAATGGGGATGAAAATAAATTGATTTATTTGGGAAATATCTTATAATTACATTTTATGGATATTAATTCATAAACAATCCATATAAAAATGATATTGAAACCAAATCACATAAGAATTTGGAAATATATGAATCAAATCATTATGAAATGCAGAACACAATATGGATTTGTAAATAAAATTAAATTTTATCAGAATAATAATAAAATAATTTTTTTGGAATTATAGACAACACATAAATGAAACAAGATGTAACCCTGGAATTCTTCTCGCATAAATTTAATTTAGACAAAAATATGTTACCCAAATTTCAAATTGCTTTAAATTAACCAAAAACAAATGTATTGTATATTAAAAAGTAGTATAATTTTACATAAAATTAATTTAAAAGATTATAAAATCATATATTATCCAATTATAATACATCAAAACCACTGTTTTTTATATTTATTTATAAAATCCATTTGTTTTTGTGTTAATTATTCCATTATTTTTTAGGATTTTCGTTTGTAAGATCTTGTACATATAAATTTATCATGGTTAAATTATCTTAAAATTTTTAATTTTGATATAAATATCTGACAACTTGGATAAATATATTTTGAATCATCAATAAAGTATATAGATATAAAAATTAATGACATCATTTAAGGGTATGGTAGACTATATGTACACATGAACGCTTCTTTCAGTTCTTGAAAGATAGACAAAAATAATTGTAAATTAAAATTATAAAGTAATAATGGTTATATCATATATATATATATATAATATATAAATTAATTCTATGTATTCTTAAGACCATCCATGTAAATAGGTAATGAAAAACAAATCACATCAATTTTTAGAGGTTGTCTTCTGCATGTACGCACAAGAGACCATCCATCCAATGGCCTGAAGGCCTTCTTTTTTTATTGATTTTGATAATCAACCATTAAAGGGGTGAGGTTGAACCATTACAATGCCCATATGAATACATATTACATGGCCCGGTTGGCCTTAGATGAATTCATTGCCTGTAGGCTTCAAACATTACATAAAACTTAGACTAACTACTTAGAGTTGCTCCTCCCAACATCTTCATCGTGAAATCAGCTCTACACCATTAAATGGCTGTTTGGCTAGGATATCCCATGCATATATAGGCTTGTCCCAATGATATATTTTATATGATCTTATTTTTTCAATCTGTGTAGTTGATGCAGTGGTGAACGATCTTTTATCACCCTCCTATAGAGCTTGTTCCTTGTAGGTTGTCTGGTTTGTAACTACACTAAAGTTTTCTTGAAGGCCATGAGGGGGCCCAAAGGCCTTAATTGCCCGAAATCATGGGAGGCTCGAAGGCCTTAAAGGACTTAGGGACTAAATAGGTGGCCCAAGAGATAAATTCATATCCCATTTAATAGAAAATAAGGTGGATAATTGTAGTCCAATAAAAATAATAATTATTTTTATATTTGGTATAATTAATTTAAATTTTATAATTAATACAATATCTTTAGATGAGGTATTAAAAGAAATTAATAAAAAATATAGATTTTAAATATTACATATTCATTGATTGGCCTCCTTTAGATTCCCTTTTAAAATCCATTTGAATAGTCTTTCTGTAACACCCCAAGCATTCACGATACGCTTCTCTTTCAATAATTCAATATTTTGCATTGTACACAAGTTTGAGATTCTAACACACACCACAACCAATCAAAGTAGCCGTTATGAATAGTAATACCTAATTTTTGAAATTTTATAAATTTTATCTTGCCAAATGGTATTCGTTTTTGGATTCAGAAAATCGAAATTAGCCTATGTTGAATTTTTGGTTTTTTCTGTTAACTTCCAATTTTTTATGAATAGTGAAAAATTATTAAAAACAAATTTTTTAATCAAAATAATTTATAGTGATAAACTATACTATTGAGTGGTTTTAAATTATAATTAGAATATATTTTTTCCATTTTATCCAATGGTGTTCATCAGAATTAATTTCACTTTGAAATTGTATATAAACAATTGTCAATCTTTTGACATATATTGTTTCTTAAAAACACACTATTTGTTGTGACAACGGAATTAATTATAAAATTAATTAATTCAGCATATTTGTCTGGAATTTTGTATAATATACATCATTTTTGAATTCGGAATATCAATTATTGCTTAGGGTGAAATTATGGCGTTGTTATGAAAAACTTCAATTTTGATGAATTGTGAAACCACTAAGTGGTAGTTAAAAAACTGATTTTTTTGTTTAAATGAAACATTACCTCTTCTATGATTTGATTTTCAAAAAATCTGACATACATGGTTGTCATTAGGAAGTAAAATGTGGTTCAATGGGATTAAAATAATTTTTTGGTGAATAGTAACTTTTAAGTTTAATTAATCGCGATTAAAGGTAATTAGTGATATTTAAGGTAAAAATATTATTATAAAAATATAGAATGACATTTACACATGTCCTACAACTATTGTATGTTTCATGTCCGACCACGACGATCAATGGGTAAACATGGGGACCTCATGGAGACACTTTGATAGGAAAATGACATAAATAACTTTTTATTTAATGTTAAAATAAAAATGTCACAAACATGAGTTGTTTTACTAAAACAATTTTTAAATGGGGTTACAAAAGTCATATTTTTTACTATAAATATTCATTAGAAATCTAAGAAGATTTCCTACATCATGATATTTTTTTTATAATTTTTATACATTAAATTTGTTAAATTATTTATGACACCATGATGATGCAACGATTACCTCATTAATTAACGATTTAAATAAAATGAAAAGATAATGTAAAATCTAAGACATAATCTTGTCAAAAACCTATTGTATGAGTATATTTTATAACCCTTATCACCTTATCCTCGAAATATATAAGTGTGGGACCTTTAGAATCCGAAAAATCAATTCATAATAATGTACCATTTCAATCATTCCAAGAGTGCCCCTTCTCTCCTCTTATAAAAGGCCCCCACCACTACCACCTTAATCACACTTTCAAAGCCTTTTGGCTCGGCCAAACTCTGCAAAAATACTCTCTCAACTTCCCTCCCTTACTCTTAGAAGCCTCACTTTGGGCAGAAGTCTTCCCATGGAAGCCTTTGGCTCAAATCAAAAAGAGTTACCCGATTTTAAGGTAATGTATTCTCTAATTTTGTTTTGATTTATTTTGCTTCTCCAACCCCTTAAACTCTTTTTATTACTTTATTTTGTAAAAACACCAGTATATAAAATATAATAGGATTTTTTTATGATATGTATTTGGTTTACACTTACACACACCTTCGTCTAATGTTTAAAGAACATACTGTTTTTGTGGGTGGTGAAATACTGCCTCACGAAATGATGATTGTTCAATATTCTTTTAACACCTCTAATGGTGGACATTTTGATGACACTGTTTTTATATATGATATATATATTATTTTTATGTTTTACTTAGGCTTCATTATTTATCATTTAAGGCATACATTACGATTTCCATTATGGGTAAACGCGATAATTTCATTTTAGGATGTGCGGACTACCGCCCCCTCAAAGTTATTTGAATCGTTAATGCCATATGTGGGATGTATATAGGATGGAGTAAATGGTATTATACATTATATTATATTGGAATTATATTATACCTTTATATAATTATAACTTTATTCCATTAAATATGATATGGAAATGAAAGTAGTGTTCATGCGTACGTACGGCTTACCATCTCCATGAACGGTGCATTTCATTTCTTACCTCTAAATGTTATGTAATATTATAAATGAATTTATATACTGGATATATATTTTATATATGATATCTACATCATGAATATAATTCTGGATATAATGGATAATTCACCACATGAACAACTTGTAATTATAAGAAGTATATTTTTTATTCAAGTACCAAAGATCGACAAAACGACTATTATTAACATAAATAATTACATAATGTTCATAACGTGGTAATAAGTGATATAAAAGGAATAATGAACATGAAAAAGGTTCTTAAGAAAATAGAAATTAACTATAGTTTATTATTCATGATATTAAATAACGATCGAGTCAAGTCGGATGTGATGTAGGGGAATTTCTTAACCAAATTTCCATTCTTTGGGTTAATCTCCTACATTCAAATTATGTTATAATATTACTATGTCCTATCTTGTATTTTTACTTTCTTTAAGTGTACTTATATTGAATACACATAATAGATATATTTTACTTAAAAAATGATCTTGGTAAGGACTTCTTCTTAATCTCCTTTCATTGAGGCATATTTTGTTTTATACACAACATTCATTTATATGGTGTATAAACCCCTTTGACTTTTACGTTTATTCAAAAGGAATATTTTTTAAACGAATAATTTTACTAAATGACAAAAGGGAATGTTTTTTTTGTTGTACGTATGCGGTGGCAACAACTTCTCTATCGTCATGACCATTATTTCAGTTTTGGCTTCCTCTGCAAGCCATAAATTTTTTAAATGAAAAAATTCAATGTTTTACTTTTCTTTTATTTTGGAATTGATAATGGTATGTATCAAATGTTGTTTATGAGTTTTAATATATGAAAACCCAATGAAAATGTATATGTATTTAATGCAAGCTTAAAAATGATTTCAGAAAACCTGACTCTCGAGTGTGGTAGACAGCAAGGGAATGGGCGTGGACCCATCATGGCCTGTAATTAGTCGAGCAGTCTTAGAATTAGTTATTTTGTTTTCATAAGCTTGCATAATGTTTTCAAAAAAAAACTGGAGTATATTTTAGCAATTTTAAATGTAAGTATCTTCTAAAAATTGAACTGGTATTTTGATGCCGCAATTAATTTCAAATAGTATTTTAAAAAATGGTATTCTTAAGTGTTTATATACCATTTTTCATATGAGAAATGAATTGGACTTAATAAGTGACGGGTGGAGCCCTCTATAGCTCCTCGAGGCATCGATAGGTCTCATGAGACATACTAGTGTCTTGGCATGAGGCCTTGACAAAATCTTAATTATGGTATTGGCATGAGGCCTTGGCTACGTGGTTATGATAGTCTGGAATTATGCATTCCATCATTATCAATGTGGTTATTGATATTTCATTTGATTATTTGACTAGTAGAATATCCATGTGAGTAAGTAAATGGAATTATTTAATTTTATTTTATTTCCATATAATGATGAAGTTCATTTTTAAAAAGGCTTTTGTTTTAGTTATACATTGCCTTAAATGTTAATGTTTATTTATGAAAGATTCCGCAATATTGTTATCCTTACTGAGAATCTGAGCTCACCCCTTTCAATGTTTTAATATTTTTCAGGATGTGAAGAAGTATTTTTAGAATGACCTGTAGGGATAGTCAGAAGAGGATATTAGTGTGGACTATGGAGACTTTGTTATTGTAGTTTTTCACTTTATGATGTAACATAACATTTATGAATGTATATAGTGTTTCCAAGACTACTAAACTAATCGGTCTTTCGAGACTTTATCTTTTGTGATCATGCCTATGTTACGCAATAATGCACCGACTCTGGGTAGCTGGGGTCAGGGCATTACAGTTGGTATCTGAGGAAGTTTAGTACTAAACTTGGAAGCTAGCTTTAGATAAACTCTGATTAGAGCACATAGCCTGAAGATAGACTTTGAGGATTAGTATAGAAGAACTTCCTATAATTTCGGTATTATAGAGATTTTGTGTGTTTTCCGAGCAATACATCCCAATCCGGATACGAGAAAGTAGAGGCGGCTCTGGCACATATGTACCTAGGGGTAAAACCCAATAACACCGCTTTGATCTAGACTCAAATGGGAACTGGTGCATGACAACTGCCTTGCTGCACTCTTGGTTACGACACTACCAGGGGATATTCTTAGGATAATTCTCATTTTCTTTAAAAATCATTATGATGGGTTTATGAATATATACTTTCTAAAAGAAAACATTTTTATGATTATGAATTATATCCATAAATATTTCAATTTATGTTAAGTGTTTTTCAATCTTGTTATTATGTATTTAGATTCATAAACTAACCTATTTTATGCCATTGTATAGAAATGGATCCCAGTAGAAGGAATGTGAACTCCATTAATACGTATGATCCAAAGAGTAAGAAGGATCATATCTTTCAAGGTATTACGCCATCATTTAGAAGGGAAATAGTCTCCCATGTGTTCTCAACATATGAAGAAATAGTATCATGTGTTAATAAGATATGTAGAGAATTCTCTGATTCTTATGGATTTTAAGGGATGAAAGAGAAGAAAAGGACGTAAGAGAGAATGATGGATAAAGCGATGAGGGAAAAGAAGAATTTTCCAATATGTGATAACTGTGGGATGAAACACCATGGAACTTGCCTGAAGGGAATGGGAGTTTATTATAAGTGTGGAGAAAAAGGACACCAAGTGCATGACTGTAAGGGTAAGAAAAAGGTTTCAAATGTACAATGCTTCATCTGCAAGGGGTGGGGACACTACGAAAACCAATGTCCAAATCATCTGAGTATGCCCCAAATGATGTTATTGGATGATAATCAAGTTATGATACTACCACAAATGAGGAGGAATGATTAGAGTTCTTATGTTGTTATTAAATAATTTTGTCATTTGAGTGTTTTATCAATGATGTATTGGTTATAATAATTATGGAGTATATACGGATTGTACTATAGTACAATTTCATCAAGGACATGAGATTGTGTGGGACCAAGAAAAGCGACTCCACAGCAGGTTAAATTTTTGGAAAATATATGGTTGAGAGAAAGATAAACCATAATATGGTTCTGATACAGAGATAGTGATTTTGGAATAATACATGATTGATTTGGATAAATTATATTGGATATTTTTAACTTCCTTGAAACTGATTAATGATTTGTATTCATTTTTGGATAGAAGGAGTATATATAGTATTCTATAAGGAATAAGGGATCATGAATGTAATCAATAAGGATTTATGGTAATTCAGTATGTTGCAGTGTTTTAAATGAATACATGATGAAGGTGTTCACATATTGTTACATGGAAAAAAGGATATTCATTATGTTTACCTTCCTTATAAAATTTGGACTGTGAGTTAGACAGAAGAATTTTGGATAACTATAAAGGTTGGAATGGATTAAGTTGAACTTTGGATAGTATTTTTTATGGTTAAAACATTTCTGAAGATTATTTTTGGAATAGTATAACACTATACTTTTTGGAAAAGGACAACCTGCAGGTTGGGGGATAATATGTTGCGTCGGACAAAGCGGTAGGAATCGAACACACAACCATAGTGCGACAGGCTTTAATTACCTACCACTAGCCAACAAGAAGACCATGGTTTTAAAAAATAGTTTTCCTAATCTAAATGGTATGTTTTAATATTTTAAACCTTGTATGATTAGGATAAAAATAATATTTTTGAGTTCTATTATCTTTTTGAGTGAAAGATGAGTTTGTGGTAGAAATTAGTTGTAGGTTGAAGCTCTACATGTCAAGAATAAATATATATATACCTATCTCTTATTCTATGAATAAATTAATTCTTAAACATTAGTAAATGGATATTAAAACAAAAAATGTGTTATCCTAATACCTTATGTCTTGTTGAACTAATAATATTTTAAATCAACATAGATTGAAGGATTTAAGGCCCTCAATTTTACACTTGTTTTTGATTGATGACCTCAATCACTCCCTACAAATATTTACGTTTTTCATCCAATTATATGTCTCTAATTGCCACCAATGTTCTCCTTATCGAGATCATAATTTGGTGGTGACTTTTTCATTTCCCTTTCCCACTTATTAAGGCTAAATTTTATTAACCTTATTTCCGATGTGGGTTTTCCATAAAGGAATTTTCTATTTTCAACCTTTTATTTTCAAAGAAAATTTTCAAATTTCGAGGACGCAATTTTTTGAATGAGACGAGAATGTAACACCCCAAGATTTCACGATACTCATCTCTTTCAATAATGTAATATCTTGCATTGTACGCAAGTTCGAGATTCTAACACACACCAAAACCAATCAAAGAAGCCGTTATGAATAGTAATACCTAATTTTTTAAATTCTATAAATTTTATCTTGTCAAATGGACTTTGTTTTTGGATTCAGAATATCGAAATTATCCTATGTTGAATTTTTGGTTTTTTTTCTAAGAACTTCCAATTTTTTAATAATAGTGAAAAATTATTAAAAAAAACTTTTTTAGTCAAAATAATTTATAGTGAAAAATTATACTATTTATATGTTTTAAATTATAATTAGAATATATTTTTACCATTTTATCCAATGGTGTTCATTATACTTAATTTCACTTTGAAATTGTATATAAATAATTGTCAATCTTTTGATATATATTGTTTCTTAAAAACACATTATTTGTTGTGACAACGGAAATTAATTATAAAATTAATTAATGCAATTTATATGTATGGATTTTTTTAAAATAGACATCATTTTTGAATTCGCAATATCAATTATAGCTTAGGGTGAAATTTTGGCGTTGTTCTGAAAAACTTCAATTTTTGGTGAATAGTGAAACCACTAAGTTGTAGTTAAAAAACTGATTTTTCATTTAAAAGAAACATTACCACTTCTGTGATTTAATTTTTAAAAATACGACATACATGGTTGTAATTAGGAATTAAAATTTGGTTCAATGGGATTAAAATAATTTTTCAGTGAACAATAACTTTTAAGTTTAATTAATCGCGATTAAAGGTAATTAGTGAAATTTAAAGTAAAAATAGTATTATAAAAATATGGAATGACCTTTAAACATGTCCTAAAACTATTGGATGTGTAATGTCCGACCATGAAAATCCATGAGTCAACTTGGGAACCCCATGGAGCCACTTTGGTAGGAAAATGACATAAATAACTTTTAATTTAATGTTAAAATAAAAATGTCACAAACATGAGTTGTTTTACTAAAACAATTTTAAAATGGGGTTATACAAGTCATATTTTTGACTATAAATATTCATTAGAAATATAAAAAGATTTAATACATCATTATATTTTTTTTATAAATTTTTTACATTAAATAAATTAAAATATTTATGACACCATGATGATGCAGCGATGACCTCATTAATTAATGATATAAATAAAATGAAAAGATAATGTAAAATATAAGACTTACACTTGTTAAAAACCTATTGGATGAATATATTTCGAACCCTTTTCACCTTATCCTCGAAATATATATGTGTGGGAACTTTAGAATCCAAAAAAGCATTTCATAATAATGTAACATTTCAATCTTTCCAAGAGGGCCCCTTCTCTCCTCTTATAAAAGGCCCCCACCACTACCACCTTAATCACACTTTCAAATCCTTTTGGCTCGGCCATCCTCTGCACAAATACTCTCTCAACATCCCTCACTTACTCTTATAAGCCTCACTTTGGGCAGAAGTCTTCCCATGGTTGGCTTTGGCTCAAATCAAAAAGAGTTACCAGATTTTAAGGTAATGTATTCTCTAATTTTGTTTTGTTTTATTTTGCTTCTCCAACCCGTTAAACTCTTTTTATTACTTTCTTTTGTAACAACACCAGTATATAAAATATACTAGGATGTTTTTATGATAAGTATTTGGTTTACACTTACACACACCTTCGTCTAATGTTTAAAGAACATACTGTTTATGTGGGTGGTGAAATACTGCCTCACGAAACGATGATTGTTCAATATTCTTTTAACACCTCTAATGGTGGCCATTTTGATGACACTGTTTTTATATATGATATATATATAATTTTTATGTTTTCCTTATGCTTCTTTATTTATCATTTAAGGCATAATTTACGATTTCCATTATGGGTAAACGCGATAATTTCATTTTAGGATGTGCGGACTACCGCCCCCTCAAAGTTATTTGAATCGTTAATGCCATATGTGGGATGTATATAGGATGGAGTAAATGGTATTATACATTATATTATACTGGAATTATATTATACCTTTATATAATTATAACTTCATTCCATTAAATATGAAATGGAAATAAAAGTACTGTTCATGCGTACGTACGGCTTACCGTCTCCATGAACGGTGCATTTCATTTCATACCTCTAAATGTTATGTAATATTATAAATGAATTTATATACTGGATATATATGTTATATATGATATCTACATCATGAATATAATTCTGGATATAAGATATTTCACCACATGAACAACTTGTAATTATAAGTTGTATATTTTTGACTCAAGTACCAAAAAACCACTGTTATTAACATAAATAATTACATAATGTTCATAACATGGTAATACGTGATATGAGATAAATAATGAACATGAAAAAAGTTCTTATGAAAATATAAATTAATTCTAGTTTATTATTCAGGAGATTAAAGAACGATCGAGTCATGTCGGACTTGAGGTAAGGGAATTTCTTAACCCAATTTCCATTCTTTTGGTTAATATCCTACTTTCAAATTATGTTATGATATTACTATGTCATATCTTGTATTTTTACTTTCTTTAAGTGTACATATATTGAATACACATAATAGATCTATTTTATTTAAAAAAAATGATCTTGGTAAGGACTTCGTCTCCATCTCCTTTCATTGAGGCATATTTTGTTTTATACACAACTTTCATTTATATCGTGTATAAAACCCTTTGACTTTTACGTTTATTTAAAAAGAATATTTTTTAAACAAAGAATTTTACTAAATGACAAAAGGGAATGTTTTTTTTGTCGTACTTATGCGGTGACAACAACTTCTCTACCGTTGTGACCATTATTTGAGTTTCAACTTTCTCTACAAGCCATAACTTTTTTAAATGAAAAAATACAATTTTTTACTTTTCTTTTATTTTGGTATGGAAAATGGTATGTATCAAATTTTTCTTATGAGTTTTAATATATGAATACCCAGTGAAAATGTATATGTATTTAATGCAAGCTTAAAAATGATTTCAGAAAACCTGACTCTCTAGTGTGGTAGACAGGAAGTGAATGGGTGTGGACCCAATCATGGCCTATAATTAGTTGAGCAGTCTCAGAATTAGTTATTTTGTTTTCAGAAGCTTGCATAATGTTTTCAGAAAAAAACTGGAGTATATTTAAGCAATTTTAAATGTAAGTATCTTATAAAAATTGAACTGGTATTTTGATGCCTTAATTAATTTCAAATGGTATTTTTAAAAAAATTATTCCTAAATGTTTATATACCATTTTTCATATGTGAAATTCATTGGACATAATAAGTGACGAGTGGAGCCCTCTATAGCTCCTCGATGAATCGGAAGATCTCATGAGACAAACTAGTGTCTTGGAATGAGGCCTTGACAAAATCTTAATTGTGGTCTTGGAACGAGGCCTTGCCTACGTGGTTATGATAGTCTGGAATTATGCATTCCATCATTATGAAAGTGGTTATTTATATTGCATGTGATTATTCAACTAGTAGAATATCCATGTGAGTATGTAAATGGCATTATTTAATTTTATTTTTCCATATCATGCTGAAGTTCAAGATTAAAAAGGATTTTGTTTTAGTTATACATTGCCTTAAATGTTAATGTTTATTTATGAATGCTTCCATAATATTGTAATCCGTACTGAGCATCTGAGCTCACCCCTTTCAATGTTTTAATTTTTTCCAGGATGTGAAGAAGTATTTTATGAATGACCTGAAGGGATAGTCAGAAGAGGATATGAGTGTGGACTATGGAGACTTTGTTATTGTTGTTTTTCACTTTATGATGTAACATAACATTTATGAATGTATCTAGTGTTTCCAAGACTACTAAACTAATCGGTCTTTCGAGACTTGATCTTTTGTGATCATGCCTATGTTACGCAATAATGCACCGACTCTAGGTAGCTGGGGTCGGGGCGTTACACTTTCATGAAGACCAGTACTTATAATTAGATTCAAGGGATGTTTATAAAAGTATTTAGTAGAGTTTTATTTTATAATTATGGATTAATGTTCTGTTCACAATAATTGATATGGTGTGTCCTTTTATAAATTACTAAAATGATACACTTGGAATTTCAAAAAAATTATAATTAACGTAATTTTCTAGTATAATTCTTCTAAATCACATTGATTTTGAAATAAAATGGGATATAGTCAAAAAATAATCATAAAATTAAATTAATGATATATTTGAGAATTTTAAACCTTATATTTTTTGTTTCCTTTTATAAATATTTGTAACCTTAACTATGGTAACTAGTTGTTCAATATTAAAGAGTGAAATTTTTTCTTATAAGTGAAGAATGTGCTCATAAATTCTCAAGGGGTGATATTTCATATCATTTATCATAATAATTTTTATATTTCATAATTATTATCTATTTCAAAATAATTTAATAATATATTATATATTAAAATATATTATTAATGTCATTTTTGACACTATTAATTTAATTTCCAAATAAAAGAAAGAGATATTGTTAATTATTTTGAATAAAAACCTTTCAAACAATGATAATATATTTTATTCATATGTTATATTTTTGGGGAAGATTATATCATTTGATAATGTTGTTTTAAATTTTTACGTTTTAAATGGAATACCATGAATTTTTTGTTTATTGTAAAAGAACATTGTCGACATTGTGAAAAAATTAATGAAACTATTTCAATAGAAAAAATTAAATATAAATTAATAATATGAAAAAATAATTCTAATTTATAAAATTTCTTTTTTTAAGATATTAAATTTAAGAGAGTGAAATTTTGGAATATTCATTACATAAAATAACAAAAATTTCATTATCAATGGGAATTATCACCAATATGAAATACATTTTAATTTGGGGTATCTATGATCGAATTATTTACATAAAATTTATTAAATGAAGGTTTTTTGTTGATTTTAAAATTTTATCCCATGGTAATAAACCTATTTTATACATTTTATCCATACCTAAGTAACCAATATTGTAAAGACCTAGAAATTTTATGGAAACATTTTTTCTTAAATACGTGTGAATTTTATGAGTCTACGAAAATTTACGGCGCATGATTCCGAGTCCTGCTGTGCCCGGAATCAATTTATGAATTTTTTTTGGTTATGTTCAGTAAACATATGAGCGGGATTTTATAACCATTGAATCAGTGCTCGAAACTGAAATCGGAGGGCCCCGTTGAACTTGTAGCACCGACATTCGCACAAGGGGACTTTCACTTCAACGTCAGTTGGTCGCGAATAAAAGATAGTTTTGGGTTATCTTAAAAAAATAATAATAAAATAAAGTGAGCTACACTTTATTTTATTTTAGCCACCATGTGGGTGACTGGTAGTTGAAAACTCCTATTGGAATTTGGAGGTGGGACCACCACACTGTAATCTCCCCTGAGAGGTTATGGTGGTGGTGCCCACCCGAACATAACATGCCACAAGTGGTTACGACATGGGGACCACAATAACATAACCCCCCACGAGTGGTTATGTCTTGGGGACCACATGGGTCTAAACCCCCTATTGATGGAGGAGCGTAAAAAATCTAATCTCTCCCTCATTAAGGAGGGAGAGCCTCTCCACCTTTCCTTCAATGTAATGGATCCAAATCCCCTTTAATTAATTCATCCCAACACACGTGAATTAATTAAGGGTAGCCGTGTAATTAAATCTCCATTTTTGAATTTTGTTCCAAAACATAAAGTAATAGAACTATTATTATATTTGTGTTGGAATTGTTCATTATGGTGGAAACCATGGATACATTGAGAAGATGATTATTTGGGGAAGTCCCCAACGAAGAACTCTCTCCAACGAAGAATGTCGGTTTCAATCCTTCTTCAACTTCATTCCCGAACACCTACCAATGTGGAGTATCTTCCAAGAGCTGACACAAATCAGATTTAGAAGTATGCGGCAGATGCGAAAAATCATGATTCTTCACGTCTAAATTCTACGACTCTGTCAACGAACAATGCTCTTCAATCAAAAGTAGGAGATTTACTTTTGTATTTTATCCCTTTTCTCTTTCTCTTATTTGGATAGAAAGAATTATTTGAGGAGTTTGTAAAAGAATTGTTGTTCATCATACTAATTAATGAACCAATTAATACCACCCTAAACGAGGAGGGTGCAGGCCAAACCAAAATAACCCGACCCCTCCCCTAAGGTTGTTTATGTTGATCTTTCAGCGATGATGCAACAACGAGGTGAAAAAGGTGGCAACGACAAAGGTAGTGCTACCCACGACCTCCCTGAATTATGCCGCCCCCGCAGCACTCCAGTGCTCCCGGCTAAACACCGCTGGCCCACGTTGGCCTACGCCACGCCTAATCATCTTGCCCGACCGCCACCAATCTGCCAGTTCGCCTTCCCACGGCCTCCCGCGCGCCATACTTGCGGCCCACCCAACAGAGTGTCGGCCTACCCTCGCCCTTCCCAAGGCCTGCCCTGTGCCCTGCAGGCCTGTCCGCGCCGTGCGCGCCCATCCTGCGGCCTGCCCAGTGCCCCTCCAGCCTTCCCTGACCGCCACCCGACCCGCCCGGCTACCTACCGGCCTGTACGGTGGCTTCCCGGCCGACCGACCGACCAACCCGACGTCCTACCTGGCCGCCACCCGGCCTTCCTAGCTATGCACTAGTTCTCGGCCGCACCAACCATGCTACGCCAGCCTCACGAGCTAACCCATGCTGTCCCTCACAACGTCGCTGACCGAATCGGCTCAGCCTCCTGGGCGGAGCCGCTGGATCTTCACCCCTCGTTGTGCTGCCCGAACCAGCCCCGGCCTCCGGACCGAGCCGACTACGTGGAAACCTCTGGGCCGAACCGCCCTCTTAGTCCGTTGGGCCGGGCTTAGTGGACCATGCATAACCGAACAGGATGACCCACTAATTGGTCCATGCCATACCCAATAGGTCTGACTTGGTTGACCTAAACCGAGTCGGCCCAGAAAGGGTCGGGCTGGTTCGGGCCGACCGGGTCGGTCCAGACCCGAGCCCACTACTAACCCTTTAATTTCTTTGGTCATATCATTGGCACCGAACTACCATTTGACGAACTGTCAGTGACACTACTATTCAAGGAGTGTGACTGTTCCTTTGAGTATACCCCATCCGAGCTTGAGGTATGGTTGAGATACGGTCAGGTTGGATCGTGCACGAATCCAACCAGCCCCTGGGACTAAAAGGCTATTAAATAATAGACCATGCGTCCGATTGACATGTAATATATTACATTGAGACCAATATTACATGTTAGTCCTTTGATATACTTCTATGTGGGTCTTCGTGATAGTTGGTGTATCGACCAGTAGCTCGTGGAGGAGATCCTTCTAGAGGCGAGAAGATAGAGTGCATAGACCTAGTAGCTGGACGAGCCTTGACGACTACTGACCGATTGAATCTGAGTGATTTTGATTTCCCAAAAGGGATCGCCTGGTTGTGGAGGTAGACCGACGGTGGAGGATCGCCTGGTTGTGGCGGCAGACCTGTGGTACTCGACAGGAGGAGTACCTCTGCAGGCAATGAGTGGGAGCACCAAGTTGTAGTGGATGACTTATGGTGGGGATCACTTCTGTGTGATGGATCAGTCCCACTGTACTCGACAGGAGGAGTATCTCAACAATCTAAGGTTAGTCAGAAGTGTCGTGGTGTCACGACATGCCAACTGTACTCGATTGATGAGGAGTTTTCCAGCAGTGTGGTTTCGAAAATGTGAATAAATACCATGGTTTGATCTGAGTCTATAACTTTTGTGTTTTCCTCATGATTGAGATGGATATTTTGATAACATAGGTATATGTATGGGCATAACTAAGTGGGGTTATCTGTTGATTTCATTCATTGTGATTTATACTTGATGGATTTATGATACCTTGAGGTTTTTGGGGTCTTTACTGAGTTTTTTTATACTCACCCCTAAATGGTCATATCCCACACCTCATTGTGTTGGATGCAGATGATAGACATCACTGATTAAAGCTGAGTGGACAGGACAGGACGGTACCCGGAGGTGGATCACACGGAGTGACGGTGCACAGAGGAGACGAACGGACATGGATTACTGTGGAGGCTTTCTATACCTACCTTTTAGATAGGACATCCACGTGAATGATCTGACATCCATTTAACTCTCTTAAGTTGTACTTGTTTTCATTTTCCTTGTACTTTACTGTTGGGCTTGTATTTCCGGCCCCCTTTACATTTCAACACTCTTTTTTGGATATGGGTTGTACTTAGTGTTTGTTTCTAGTTTGTACTCTGATTGTCTGTGTTTATAATTAATAAAGGAAATTCATTCCCATCATAGGGATTTACACCTTTGGTGCTAGTCTCCATCCCTTGGCCTATTGAAGGCGGGCTTGGGGTAGTCACGGCATGGGCCTCGGGGGATGGGTCGTGACAAATTGGTGTCAGAGGAGTCGGTTCTACTACAGAACATAAGACTCTGATATTTCACTTCTGTGATGTAATAGTTTTAAGGGCAGTAAGTGTGGATTTCAGTTCAATGAGTCTAGTGTTGCTGCAACATCTGACTTATCCGTACACAAGGACCTTGGCTTCTGATTTCTGTCTCAGTGCACGAAAACACTTATTCTGTGTGTGTTTTAAAAAGTTTTTATTTATGTCATCTCAAATAGGTTATCTCACTAGGTATAATCTTTTGAGTGTGATGCATCTGTTTCTTTCAGGATGCCTCCCTGCAGAAGACTAGTTAGAGCTCCGAGAGTCATACGCACAAATAGCCCACCGAGCGTCAAGGCCTCAGTGCATGACCCTTTTCTAGTGGAGGAACTATTGGTACCACTTCCCATTGGGAAACTGATTACAACACCCCTAGAAGCTGAATATGCACGCCGCTTGAGAACACTGCATGAGTTCCAGTGCTAGAGGCCACCTATGTTCAGGTGAGAGATGTATCTGCAGGTAGCTGAGGATTGGCTGGAGGCTATGGTGAGAGTCTTCATACTGGTAGAGAGACCAGCCAACTTCATGGCGATTCTTTCTTCTATCCTTCTACAAGAAGCAATGATAATATGGTGGAGCATAATGCTCCAGTTGAATAAAGAGTTGATACAACTCTGGGAAGACATCGAGAGCCTGTTATGTGTGGAGTTTTTCCCATCCACCCTATGTTCTATGTGGATACAGGAGCTACTTCATTTGGAGCAGGGCAGAATGATAGTGGCACAGTACTCAGTGAGGTTCAACGACCCCTCACTCTACTCAACAGATATGGTATGAGACCCATTCCTTAGGGACTGGACCTTCGAGTAGGGTCTCATGCAAGTGATCAAGGAATCTGTTATCTCGCACACCATCCCGACGCAGGCGGGGGTGTTGAAGTGTTCCCTATTGAGGGATATTTCCCTTACCAAGGAGCCTCCAACAACGAGACCCACCACTAGTCGACATACAACGTAGTTTTCTGTAACTGTAAGTAGACAGATGAAATAGAGGTCCAAGAGGACCAAACCTAATAGTGGACAACCAGTCGACTCAGGATCGATTGTGTGAGGCACCTGATGTGGAGACAGACCTACCAAGATCATGCAATGTTACTCATGCGACGGACAGGTTAACATGGCTTGTGACTGTCTGGCCTGCCATTCGGATGATCAACAGACTGTTGAGTGACCGCCCAGGCAGAGGTATAGGATTGATAGAGGCGGTACACATAGAGGAGGAAGACATGGTAGAGGATCTGGTCATACAGCTGGAGGTGGATGATGTTACGAGGTGTTACCACCACCACCACCACCACCCGAAGGTCCACCCAAACCAGAGGGAGCTTTTGGACAGGTTAGTGCTCAGCTCCAGGCAGCTGAGGCTTTCGATCATGGTGCTCTGGAGATTATTTGAGGTACGATATATGTCTACTCCACCATAGATTCAGATCTTATAGATATAGGTTCCAGTAACACATTCATTACCACTACCCTCATTCAGAGCTCGGAGATTCTGACGGAGCCATAGGGCTTGATCTTTTTGTCAAGAGACTCATAAAGGAGTAAACTCGACGATCACACACTGGTTCCGGCAGTGTGGGATTAATCTAAGTGGTGAGAGATTTGTTTGGGATCTCCTCATAGTGGGGTTGAGGCCTTACGATGTCATCTTGGGAATGGATTGGTTATCTATAGTCCCGGCTTAGATTGATTGTATTAAGTGCAATGTGCGGTGTGTCCACATAGATGGTTCAAGGTTCACCTTCACCTATGAGAAAGGAGCATTTGCAGCACACGATAGACTTAATCGGATAAGTGTGCCACCGATCACTCATCAGTTGGCCAACTTTACCCTCAGAGAAGTTGATGTGGAGAGTCCGAGTTATCCTGAAGTGGTGGACCAGTATGCTTATGTTTTTCTTAATGATGTCTTAGGTCTACCTCCTTGTAGAGAGGTGGACTTCTACATTGACCTATTTCCCGAGAAGACACTGATATCTACACCAGCATATCAGATGAATCCCGCTGAGCTTCGTGAGCTATGGGTAGAGCTATAGGAATTGAAGGGGAAATAATTTATCCAGCCCAGTGTTTCTCCTTGTGTAGCCCCAATTCTATTCGCCAAGATGGAGGATGGGATATTGAGGCCTTTTGTCGAATACTATTGCCTGAATCAGCTAACTGTGAACAACAAGCACCCACACTAGAGGATCGACGTCCAATTTTTTCAGTAGAAAGGAGCACGGTGGATTTCAAAGATATACATCATATCAGGCTATCACCAGCTCAGAGTTCGAGATGAGGGTGTGATGAAGACGACCTTCAGGTGTCGGTATGGCCACTATGAATTCTTTGTTATGCCCTTCAGCATAACCAATGATTCAGTAGTGTTCATGGGACTCATGAACATGATCTTCAATCCATAAATCAATTTCTTTTTCATAGTATTCATCAATGACAATTTGATCTACTCGACTACTGAGGAGAAGCAAGCCTACCATTTTCAGGTAATATTGGACACACTTCGAGAGCATGAGCTTTATGGTAAACACTCAATGTGCCAATTCTAGATCTGAGAGGTTCACTTTCTGGGTCACGTCATCTTAGAGGATGGAGTTGCAGTGGATCCTACGAACATTGAGGTGGTACTTTCTTGGGTGCCACCCAGTAGTGTGGCAGAGTTATGAAGTTTTCTAGTTTTAGCTGGAAACTACTAGAGAATTATTCCATACATCTCTAGAGTTGCAACACCAGTATCATCCTTGAAAAATAAGGGGATACTCTTTCTGTGGTTGGAGATATGTTAGCAGAGCTTTCAAGAGCTAAGGCAGAGGCTGACTAGTGCCCCCATCAGGAAGCTTCCATAGGAAGGCATGGGGTATGTAGATTAATGTGATGCATCAGGGACCATACTTGGGTTTGTCTTGATACAAGAACGAGCAGTGACCGCGTATGGTTCTCGACAGCGAAGATAGCATGAGAATAACTATGTTACCCATGTCCTGGAATTAGCAGTTGTCGTCTTCGCCTTGTATATGTCGCTCCACTATTTAATGGGTGATCATTTTACCATGTACTCAGATCACAAGAGTCTCATGTATATCTTCTCTCAGAAGTACTTGAACCTAAGATAGTGGTGATGGATTGAGTTCCTCCTGCACTATGACTTTGAGATTGTATATACTCCTAGAAAGGTGAATGTTTTAGCAGATTCACTGAGTATGAGATTAGGTATACAGCTTCTAGGAGAGGTGACAGAGTAGCATACTGCCTTACAGATATCCTTTGTGGATAGAGATGGAGCAGCCTTTATACAGTTACTTACAATCACTCCCCCACATCATCAGCGAGTCAGGGAGGCACAACATGGAGATGCTGACTGCAAGACACAATGTGCCCAGATATCCACAGGACAGGCACCTAATAGATTTTCTGATTGTCGAGAGCACGTCATCCTCTTCAGAGGACGTACTATGGTACTAGTGTCACTTTAGGAGGAAGTGTTGAAGGAGTTCCATACATCCCCTGTAGTGGTACATCCAGGAGTGGTGAAGATGTATGAGGACCTCATACGACAACACTGGTGGCCAGGTATGAACAATGTGGAAGTGGAGTTTGTCTCTCAATGCCTCACTTGTCAGCAAGTGAAGGCAGAGCACCAGGTACTAGTAGTCTGGGTATTGCCTTTAGAGGTCCCATATTATAATTGGGATGGGATATCCATGGACTTCTTGAAGGATCATCCATGTACATCTAGAGGATACGTATATATTTGGTTGATCGTTGACTGACTCACCAAGTCGTCCCACTTCTTACCGATCAGAGAGCAGGGATCAATAGAGAACATGTGAGACCTCTATGTGTTGGAGACTATGCGGCTACATAGAGTACCTTCTGTGCAGATCACTCTTATCCAGGACAGACCCAGGAGTGTCCAGACTATTGGGACTAGAGATTGTATGATCTACAATAGAGAAGGTTCAGATCATCCAAAAGCGGATCAAGGATACACGGAGCAGGAGAAAGTCATATGATGACACTAGATGGAGACCCTTGGATTTTGAGGATGGCGATTACGTCTTTATTTGGGTCTCATCCTGACAAGGTATATTGAGATTTGGCTGAGGCGGTAAGTCATCTCCGAGGTTTATCGGACCATTCATCTCTTCAAAAGACTAGGTTAGGTGGCTTACCTCCTGGCTCTTCCACCTCAGTTGCATCGGGTGCATAACGTCTTCCAAATATCTTAGCTGTGTAAATAATTGCACAACCCTTTCCCACATAATTGACCATGGTGAGATGGATTTCGATGATGGTGCGACATTCATAGATGATCTAGTAGAGATTGAGGATTGACAGGAGTAGGTCCTACGTGGATGGTTGATACCTCTGGTGCGCGTATGTTGGTGGCATGGTAACCTCCAGGACATCACATGAGAGCGGGAGGCTCAAATGTGTGATGAGTACCCCCACTTGTTCCCATAGTTCGAGTTATATATTACGAGGACGTAAATCCCTGAAGAGGGAAGAATGTAATGACCCAGAAATTCTGTAGACTTTTTTTTCTTAAAAACATCGGAATTTTACGAGTCCATGAAAATTTACGGTGCATGATTCTGAGGTCCAGAGTGCCCGAAATCAATTTATAATGTTTTTTTGAGTGGGATCAGTAAACATATGAGTGGGTTTTTATAACTTTTGAACTGATGCTCGGAACTGAAATATGAGGGCACCGTTGAACTCACGGTGCCGATATTTGTTTAAGAGACATTCACCTCAACGACTGTTGGTCGAAAATAAAACATAGTTTTTGGGTTATCTAAAAATAATAAAATAAAGTGAACTACACTTTATTTTATTTGATCTGCCATGTGGGTTGACGATTAGTTGAAACCTCCTCTTGGGTGTTGGTGGTGCGACCACCATACCTTAACCTTCCATGAGAGGTTATGGTGGTGGGGCTCACACGAACATAACCTCCAATGAGAGGTTATGATGTGGGGACCAACTGAACATAACCTCCCATGAGAGGTTACGTTGTGGGGACCAAATGGTGCTAAACCCCCCTATGGATGGAGGAGAGTAAAACCTCTAAACTCTCCCTCATTAATGAGGGAGAGACTCTCCACCTTTCCTTTTATTAAATAGATCCAACACCCTTTTTATTTATTCATGCCAACAAACATGAATTAATTTAGGGGAGCCATGTAATTAATTCTCCATTTTTGAATTTCGGTCCTACAACTAAAATAATTCAACTATTATTATTTTTGGGTTGGGATTGTTCATTATAGTGGAAAACATGTGTGCATTAAGGAGAGGATTATTGGGAGAATGCCCCAACGAAGACTCTCTCACCAACGAAGAACTCCAGTGATGATCCTTCCCCGACTACATTCCTAGACACCTACCAACGTGGATCGTCTTCCATGAGAAAACACAGCTCGGATTTGGAAGTGTGCGGCAGATGCAATGAAAAACGATTCTCCTCGTCTATTTTTCATGACTCCATCAATGAACGATGGTCGACAATCAAAGGTAGGGGATTTACTTTTAGGTTTTTTCCTTTTCTCTTTGTCTTCTTCAAATAGAAAGAATTATTTGTGGAGTTTATAAAATAATTGTTGTTCATCGTACTACTTTGATGAAGTAATTGATACAACCCTAAATGAGGAGGGTGTGGGCCAAACCAAAATGGTCCGACCCATCTTCCAATCATGTTTATGTTGATCATTAATAAATGATGTGACAAGGAGGTGTCAAAGTCCACAACGAAAAAGTCCACTCTACCCGTGGCATTCGCGAATCGCTCCGTCCCCACGACGCTCCAGTGCTCCCGGCCGAACATAGCCAGTTCACGCTGGACCAAGCCGCGCCAAACCGACCTGCCCAGACGCCGACCCATAGCCTCCCACACGGCCTTCCTGTGGTCTCACATGCCCCACGCCACCTTCTGAAAGCCTACCGTGCCCTACGCACCCTTCCAGGGCCTGCAGGACACCCAGCCGGCCAACCCGAGCCCCGATCGCCCACACAGTAACCTCCATGTGCCCCACGTACCCTTCCCGCGGCCTGCCCGATGCCCCGCCGGCCTGCCCAGGCCGCCGCCCGACCGCCACAAGGCCGTCTCAGTCGCGCCCCTATTTCAAGCCAAACAAGCCGTGCCTCGCCAGCGTCACTGGACAAACCGCCTGAACCTCCCCGGCCAAGGCGCTCGAGCCGCGCCCCATGTGGTGATAACCAAACTGGCCCCAACCCTCAAATCGAGCCGCCTATGCAGTGACCTCCGGGCCAAACCCCCCTTGCAGTCCTTTGGGCAGGGCCCAATGGACCAGGCCGAAACTAACAGGCTATCCAATCCAATGGTCTGGGAAAGAACCAAATGGTCTAATTTGGTCGACCCAGACTGGGTCGTCCTAGAATGGGTCAGGACCGGTCAGTCCGACTAGGTCAGACCAGACCCAAGCCCACTACTAACCATTTACTTTCATTGGACATATATTTTGTATCAAACCATTGTTTGAAGAACCGTCTGTGGCAATGGTATTCTTTGGATGCGACAATCCCTTTGAGTATACCCCATCGGAGGTTGGGGTGTAGTTGAGAAACAGTCAGGTTGGACCGTGCACGAATCCAACCACGCCCCTGGGACTACAAGTCTAATAACTAACATACTGGGTGTACGATTGACGCACTGTCTGTTGTGTTGAGTCCTCTATGACATGACAGACCTTTGAGATACATCTACATGGGACTTCGTGATAGTTGGAGTATCGACCAGTATCACTTGGAGCAGATCCTTCCCAAGGCGAGCGAACAGAGTGCATAGACATACTAGCTGGCTGAGCCTTGACTACTACTGACCGATCAACTCGAAGTGATTCAGATGGCCTAGTGGGGAGCGCCTGGTTGTGGGGGAAAACCCACAGTGGAAGAGCACATGGCCGTGGAGGAAAACCTGCGGTACTCGATAAGAGGAGTACCTTTACAGGCTATGAGGGGGAGCGCATGGTTGTTGTGGTAGACCTTTGGTGGGGAGCACATCTATGTGACATAGTATACCCATGATTCTCGATAGGAGCAGTACCTCCGTAGTCCAAGTTTAGTGGGAAGCACCTTGGTTTCGCGGCATTCCCACTATACTCAACAGAGGAGGAGTTCCCTAGTAGTCGTGGTTTCAATGGTGTGAATAAAAATCATGGTTTGAGCTAAGTCTATAACTTTTGTGTTTACCTCATGACTGAGATAGATTACATTATAAAATAGGTAAATGTATGGAAATATACCTATGAGGGGTTATCTGTTGATTTCATTCTTTTTGACTTATCCTTATTATATTTGTGAGACCTTGAGGGTCTCATGGTCTTTATTGAGTATTGTTATACTCAACTCTTCACTAGCATTTCCCACACCTCATTTTTTTGGTTGCAGATGACAGACAGCGCTGACCGTGGGGGAGGGGACAGGATTGGACGATACTCGGAGGTGGACCACATGGAGTGACGGTACATGGAGGAGACATACGGACATGGAGTGTTGTGGAGGCTTTCTATACCTACACTTTATGTAGGACTTCCTAGTGGATGAACTGGGAATTTTTTACCTTTCTTCAGTTGTACTAGTTTTTAGTTTCCATGTAGTTTATAGTTGGGAAAGTGTTTTCGGCCCCCTTTAGTATGCAGAAATCCTTTTTGTATACAATTTTTACATATTGGTTGCTTCTAGTTTGTACTCTGATTGTGTGTGTTTACAATATATAATGTTAATTCCGTCCCAGCTTAGGGATTTACACCTTTTGTGTTACTCTCTTTCTAATAGTCTATGGAAGGTGAGTTTAGGGTAGTCACGGAACGGTCCCCGGGGTACGGGTCATGAAAAATTTTAAATTTGATTACTATTCATAATGACAAAAAGGGAATATTTACAAAATTGGAACATACTGATTTCACATATTGATTCTTTTTTTTACGATTAATTTTCAATAAGTTGTTAAAATTAATTTTAAAATAATTTTGTAAAATACATCAAACATTTTGTTTCAAAAAAATGGATTAAGAATAAAAAATAACTTATAAGATATAATGAATAATTCAGATTCATGTATAATTATATATATTAATATATAAAAATAAGTTATATTTATATTTAATTATAATTAAAAAATAATATGGGGAACGTAAATTAAATGATTTAATGTAAATACATGATATTATTTAAGAAATATAAATTTTTAGTATTTAATAAAAAATCATTCATTTCAAAAAAATACAAAAATTCCACAATAATTTAATATTTCAACGCTGATTTCAAAAAAAATATCTCTTTTTCAAATAAATTTTCTACAATTGGATAAAATTAATTTTATTAGTTTATCATTAAAATATATAAAAACCGTTTTTGAGGAATATTTATTTTTCAAATATATAATGGATTTACTAAAAACATTTATTACTTAACTGTGATTTATCAAAATCTATAATATATTTTTTACCAAATATTTTAATTCATAATCAATCAACTAATTTAATATCTATTTTTAAATTTTATACATTAATATGGTTTATTTAGACTCAGAGTTATAGGTATCATAAAATATTGAAGAAATGAATTTTATATAATGTGACATACATCATAGGATCTTAGGGCATTACACTTATACTACATTTTATCATGTTTGGACCATAAAAAAAAAGTTTTGATTAAATGAATGGTCTAGTCATCCTTTACCAAAGAATGTTATTTCATCATTAAATTCACTTAAAGATCAATCCATTCACTCCTAATAATCTCTATCCATATCTGGTATTAATCAAAATATTTGACATATTAATAATAAAATAAATATATTTCTTCACCTCTGGGTAATAAAACACTTCCAAAATTCATAAGTATATTACGTGTATATTTCAAAAATCATTCCCAAGAATATTAAACTCTCTGACTTTAGGTATGTATGAAATTTATTTTATTTGGTTTCTATTTTATAAATCTTATGTAACTATATCCAATAACAAAAAAGGAGAAATTATAGTTATTCACTAATCCTTATTAAAACATGATTCAGGATCAATATTAGAATGATGTTATAGTTTAAGGATTGAAAAATATACCTCTTGATTACCTCAAAAAACATTCAACATCTCTTACCACATGTTATGAACACAAGATAATATTTATGGATAATCGAGTTTAGAAAAATTAATACTATATTAAAAGCTAAATTACTCATTATTTTAAATTAATTTTTCTAATTAAAATTTGATCTTAACATGATTCTAATATTTTTCATTCCATTTTAATTAATAAATCTATCATTTATATTTAAAAAATTTCAACTAGATTTGTTCCCTACATGATGAAGAATAATATTATAATAATTCAAAAATATTATACACCTCTATATTATTTCCACCCATATTTTTATCACTCATTTATATAATTCCCAATTATTGTCAAACATTGAAAATAATCCATAAGAAACACTCCAAAATAAATTGTCTTCAATTTTTTTTAACATAAACTATTAATTAATTATATAAAAATTAGTGAGATATATGTTTCAATAATGGAATAATATAAAGGAGGATGGTGTACAATGATATTAAACCTATATCTCATGAATAATACTATTGTGAGTAGTTTTATTTGAAAATATCTACCACATATGGATTAGGGATAATGTGATCCTCTTAGAAGACCTATTGTATGAATTTTTTTTTCATGATCTGATATTAAATCTCTAAATATTTTGTTGTTGTGTTCTATAACATTTTAATTGTAAGAAGAATCAATATTTTGTTATCGAAGATTATCATTGTTGTTATGTTCACTTCTATTTGAAGATCATACACCAATTACTTCATCCTATATAAACATTTCCTTCTCTTTTATAGGATCATTACAGACGTAGATATGTTATAGATATAAAAATCATTTACTTACAAAAAATAATTCTATTATAATATATATCTATTATAATACATCTATAACTCAATCCACATTCTCTAAGTCATTGACCATTCATTAATACCAACTTAATGCATTAAGATAAATTTTGATGTTCCATCAAATATTTACTTTCATTAACATTCTTTTTCGATCCATTAAATATTTATAATATCAATTAACAAAAAATATTATATATACTATGCCTTATCAATTTTTTTCATGTGATTAAAGGAAAAAATCATCCATCACCATAATAATGATAAAAAAAATTCAATTTATTTTTTTTATAGATTAATTTAAAATATTATAGGAGGTAAAACTAGATTACTCTCACAATTTCTAAACATATATGATAGGTCATTTGTGTATTTAACTTAAGATAATATGTGTACTCACCTCATTGTTTCACATGAATCCTATGAAAATATTTGATTTCCAGAATGAATGAAATATCAAAATATGATCATATTATGTTTCAAAACAAATTACTCAAATCATATATTCTTCTAACTCATATGATATTGTGAAAATTTATTTGTGTAGTAAAATAATATTTTTTTTGTTTTTTTTCATAAATGTTTTAGTCAACGCCATAATGCATAAATTCCATGTACATCATGTAAGTTTCTAAAACAGAATAAACTACTATTGGAAATTTTTAAAGTCAATAAAAGTCTATATTAAAAGAAATACCTTTAATTTTTTAATATCAAGTTGATAAATGAATGGTTGTTCAATGTATTTCACTTTGATGTCACTATTAAATAATTATATGCACATGAGCCTCAGCTCGGTCGGTGAGGACTCATAGTGAATCCATGTGACCCAGGATCAAATCCCAGTGGAGGAATAATTTTTTGTACTATAGCAATACTGTAGCAAATACTGTAGCGGGAACTATGCAGTACTGTAGCATGAACTATGTAATACTGTAGCAGGTACTGTAGTGGGAATAGTAACATGGACTGTTTGGCACTATAACAGCCTAAAAATTACCTCTGTTTGGGCTTTCTAGCAACCGATTTGGTCCCCAAGCCATTTAAGGCCTTCGGGGCCCCCAAGCGTTCAGGCCAGTAAGGCCTTCCAGCCACCTCATGGACTTCGGGCCTCCTTTAGTGAAAATTTAAACACGACAACCAACAAGGAACAAGCTCTATAAGAGGATACACAAGGAGCATTCACCATAGAAGAAGCTACCCATATTGCAAGAATTCGAGGGTATGACACCTGCCAATGGGACAATCCTATGAATGCATGGGATATCCTAGTCGAGAATCCATGCAAACGTGGAGAGCTTATTTCACAATGAAGATGTTGGGAGGAGCAGTTCCAAGTAGTTAGTATAGGTCATATGTAATGTTTGAAGCCTATGTGCAATGAATTACTCTATAGCCTACAAGGCCATGTAGTACTTATGCCTACAAGCATTGTAAGGGTTCCATATCACACCATTAAAGATGTATTATCAAAAATCAATAAAAAATTGAAGGCATTCAGGCCATTGGAACAATATCATTACTTTTATTTGGTTGATCGTAAAACTACATTTAATATCTAACATCGTGATTTATGTAAAAAAAATTTCTCCCTTTTTGTGTAATTGTACATTAAATGTCAATACCTTTAATATGGTATAATCAATTAAAATTTATTTGATCACTATCTCAAATAACATCACCATTTATGTCATATATTTTATTGAATAACCAAAATTTTTAGATGGAATTACGATTGTATGACCACTTTGAAAACTATGAAGTCTTATTATTAATTTAATAAAGTTCTACATTTATGATCTTGGACCTTGATTCATCCTTTATTTATTATTCAAAGGATATGGGTTCTATTTTAGATAAAAAAATTCCACATAAATTACTCATCCTAAGTGTTTATATAGATGTAATTTTTTAACATTGAATATTATGCTCATAGACATATGGAATTTCATGATATTGGAGCCCAAATACTAAGGCCAAAGCCTGTATTCTAGCCTAAATATTGTTCTATGATCATTGGGGTACCTAAAAATTGAATGGGGTAACATAAACTATTTCAGGGATGATTTGAAATGAAATATATAATCCAAATAATTTATGTGAATATAAATTTATATTATATTAATTATTTTTCGATTCTCAATGAAAAGAATATTCTTAATTATGAAAATATACAAACTTTAAAAATAATCTATTCAAAAACCATTATAAAATATGTATCTAAACCTAAAAACCCCAACTTCATTATCAAATGTCTAATGTGGACCTATGGATCACCCCTAATGTAGAATGACATTATCGCATTACCAACATCATAACCTATCTATAATACACACACACACTATAATTTTGATATATGGGTGACTATTAACATGATGTGATTTTAAAAATAAATCATATACCCATCCAGGCATGATTAAATTTATAAAAAAATTATATTTGAAAATAATAGATCAAAAAATTGAAAAAACAAAACATTTGTTTTACCTAAATAATATGAAAACCAAACTTCTGAATAAATATAATTTAAAAATATAAATACCTTTTATGAAAATATCAAATGAAACAAAATATCATATGTCTACAAAATTATATTTTCTCCTTAAAATTTTTAATCTTTTAAAAATATCCATTATCCCTAAATTTAAATAAAACATATCGTTTTCAAAAAATAAAGCATACAATTTTCTAGAATCCATGAGAAAATTTAAATTTTAAAAATGATCATTGAAAACACCTCATATCCCAAAACAGTACACATAAACGATAATGATATAAAATAAATTGAATAGATATATGTTATGAATATCTAACAACATATCAAACAATAACACCATTTCCAATGTCCACTTTCTGTGTAACAAATTGATATTTCATAATATATTTTCCCATTAAAACACTATATCAATATTATATTTTAAAAATAACACAAAAATTAAATAAGGCATGACATATTATATAATAACATTATTATAGGAGTAAAACCAATATAATAAAAAAACATAGTAATCAATTAATAATCAGTACAAATTTGGATTAAAAACACATATTGTTTTAATTTTTTTTCAATAAATGATGTTTCCCTTTATATATTGTGTTTTCATATAAATATTAAATTCACAAATTTTATGACATTAGTGTGAAAACATAAACTCAATCTATTTTAATAATTTTTGTATTATATTAGGATGCTTTATTTTATTATTAGAAAATAATTTTTTATGTTAATATGATGAAAAACCTAATTTATCTAACAAAGTCACTTTTATGAAATTATCATAATAAAAAAATGGATTATGATATTTTAGATGTTTTTTATATAAAATATATATTAGAATAAATCACTTGATAATAGTGTGTTTAATATATAAAACACATGTTTAATGTTTTTGTATTTTATATAATTCTATATTTTAAATAATTTTTCAATTATCTAATATTATAAATCATTTTTAATAAATGGTAGAAAAAAATATAGATATTAATTTTCATAATTTTTAATATGTTCAATTTCATATTTATGCATAAAAATATTATTACTGTGATTAATTATGACTACTGAAATAATGGTAATACTATTAATTTTTATATATTTATTTAATATATTGTATTATTTTATCTTATAAAATAAATTAATATTTTATGAAAAATGAATATAATTAATTTTTAAACCTATATGTAAATATCATAACACCCATTAAATTTTCCACGAATAATAAATATGAATATGAGCACTTAATGGAAATAACATCATTTTTCATCAAAATAGTGTTTCTATATATCAGATTATATAATTTAAATGCTAATAATTCTAATTTAGAGTGGAAATTAAAATATATGAAGATTAAATTTTGGATTATTATATAAATATTTGATTATTAGTATTACATTATATTTTGTTATAAAATATAATGTACATGGTACAAAACTAGTTACCATGGAAAAAAATAATATAAATAATATAATGATAAATGACTTTAAGACTGTTTAAAAAAATTGTAGATGTTATTTTATGAGGCCTCAATGACCCAAGAAAACCATAGAGTCCATTATTTCAAAATTATCATTTCATTGATCCTAGAATTTATTTATTCTATTATTGAAAAATAATTGCTTTCCACAAAAGATCCATTTCTTTAACGTATATATGATGATCACGTCAACCCTCTCAATGTTACACAAATCATGATAATTTCTTTGATACATTTATGAACTATAATATCCAATCTGTATCATTCAATTTTTTAAATCCCCAATGTAATGCTCCAACCCCAGTTACCCAGTGTCAGTGCATTATTACATAACATTGGCATGAAAAAAAAAATATCAAGTCTCTAAAGACCAATTAGTTTAGTAGCCTTGGAAACATTAGATATATTCATAAATTATACCTTAGAACAATAAGTGAAAAACTACAACAACATATTGTCTTCATATGCACTCATAATGTCCCTGCAGGTCATTCATAAAATAATTATTCACATCCTGGGAAAAATAAAACATTGAAAGGGGTGAGCTCAGATTCTCAGTAAGGATAACAATATAGAAGAAACTTTTATAAATAAACATAAAAATTCAAGGAAATGTATAACTAAAAAAGCCTTTTAAACATGAACATCAGAATAATATGGAAAGGATAATATGAAATAATGCCATTTAGTTATTCACAAGGATATTCTACTAGTCGAATAATCACATGAAAATATCAATATCGACTTTCATAATGATGGAATGAATAATGACAGTGTATCATAACCATGTAGCCAAGGACTCGTGCCAAGACTATAAATAAGATTTTTTCAAGGCCTCTTTCCAAGACAGTAGTTTTTCTCATGAGACATACTGATGCATTGAGGAGCTATAGCGAGCTCCACCCTTCACTTACTAAGTCCAATGAATTCCTCATATGAAATTTTTGAAACATAACATAAACATTCGTATTAAAACTAGCATACAAAATGTCAATACATTAAGCACAAAAAAGGAATGGTATAAAAATAGAACATCCACAGTAGAAAATAAGTCATTCGATATAATATGGAAGATTGTATTATATTAGATTAACCTCAATAAAGAATAATGAAGTATATTGGCATAGATTAAAATAATAATCAATCTTTAAAAAGAAATATCCTTCTTTTCTTGAAAACATCTAAAAGTCAAACTATTTGTCAAGAAGCCATTTAAAATAGATTTTTGAATAAATTTGTAGCATTCCACTTTGAAACTTTTAAAATAAATTTTGATTTGAAAACATTAATTTCTATATAAATAAATCCTTAAAACATTTTTAAAACATGGACATTAATGACAAATATTTAGAATAATAAATCTTTAAAACATTTAAAAATGATATTTTAGTTAGAGTTCCTAACCAAAAGAGAGACACTTGAATACAAATAATTGAGATAATAAAAACCTTGTAATATAATGAGAATAAAGGGATTCATGATATACTATGTCAATGTACATTATATACACCAAATAAAAGTGATTTGGTGTATAACAACAAAGGAGTCTCAGTGGAATGTAAATTATGATGAAATCTTTAATAAAGGTCGTATATTTAGGTTAAGGATAAATCATCGACATAATTATGTGTGAAAATATAATTAAACTCAATATGATTTTATATTCACTGTAAAACAATCAAAGGACATTCACACATATTCTTGTAAAAACAACACCAATGGATTGAATGTTTAACTCAACAAATCAAGATTGAGTAAAAATTACTCGTATCATGTTCATACCAATGACTTGAGAATTTATCAATGGAGTGATTATATGTATCAAAATTATATCCATAGAAAGGGGAGTGGAAATTATGACATAATAAAATCAATAGTGATTCCACACATAATCTTGGAGAAAAATAATCAATGAAGTATGCGTAAAGCCGAATGAGTGGAAATTGAAATTTCAAATTCCCTTATCAATTTCGTAACATATGAAACATACACCCATTATAGAAGGATCATACAATGATGATGTAAATATCCATAAATTAATGTATATTACACAATTAATACAATCATGGGTAGTGCACACACCACATGCAATAAATAAGTGGTGAATAATGGAAATCTCAGGAAATTAAAAGTGAGATAAGAAACCCCTTACATTATACTTTTTCCTTCGTCGAGGGTATTTTAACCTCGTTAATAATGGTGAAATAATTTTCATTATATTATACATGAATTATATACATTAATATTATATCATATATGATCTTTTAAAATTGATTTGTTAATAATATCTTAGTATTATCATCATTTCGGGAGTTAACAGATTTATTTTCCTTTATATTATTTGTTGTGTGAGCAATATTTGTAATGGATGGGGTGTATATTATTCATATCCAGAATGATATCATGTCTCTAAAGCTTATTTTTAATCATCAAATTAAATTTAGTCTTGAATGGATACGATGAGGAATGATTCTTATCACGTTCGTGGAGACGGTAATCCGCACGTATGCACGAGCGACAATATCACTCTTTTGATATCAAAATAAAATTTAATTAGATGTTATATCATATATTCTGAATCATTATTATGTTATATTTATTATTTACATTAATTAAAAATCATTATTATACCCATCTAAATATTACGTTATTGAATAACAATTACACCATGACGTGAAGATGGTAAGCCCTACGTACGCACGTATGGTGACATGTCATTCAAATGATGGATCGAATAGTGAATGAGGTTGTAATATATTTATAATAACATAATAGTAAATATAAGATACTTTATTTATTATTTTATAATGGAAAATAACATAGAAAGAAGTATTGGAAGAAGAAATGAATATGAAAGAGGGTGGTGAAAACATTACCTCTTCTTTGGGTTCTTCCTTTTGATTTGATCAAAAGGTCTCCTTAAGTTGGATTTGTGACTAAAGTAATGCTTCTAGGATGAATGGAGGACTTTTGATAGTTTATTTGGGTAGATTTTGGCTGAACCAAAATGCTTTGAAGGTATGAATTTGAGAGATGGGGGAGTGCCCTTTTATAGGAGGGATGAGGGGCACCTTTGGAAAAGATAGAAATATTATTTTATAATAAGTTGATATTTGGTTTATAATGTCTCCAATGTGGTTTATTTAAATGTTAAGGTGGATATAGGTCTAAAACCACTCAACCAATAGGTTTTATACAGGTTTGGGTCACTATATTAACCTTATCTTTTAGTTTTAACTCTTAGATAATTAGTTTAACATTTACCATTACACTTTATATTTTTATATTATATAGTTAATAGACATACTATATATATCCATGAGACCCCCATGTGGTCCATTAATGATACACCTATTAGGATATAAGTCTCTTGGCTGATCATTAGATTTTTAGGAACTTAATATCAATTAATAATATAATATTTGTTTTAAAAACTCTTTTATGTCAATTTTGACACTATTCAATAATTGATTTTTGTTAAAGTCATAAAAACATTATTAATTCGAACCAAAATCATTTAAGAAATCCTATAATTTCATATTAAGAAATAAAATTCATGGTTTTCATCAAAAATATCAAATTATATTATTTTTAACATTTATAATACCAATTATTTGATTCATTCATTAATAAGGAAAATACTGCATCAATATTGTGTCATAAATAATATTAATTATTAAATGTCTAAAAATTATACATAAATTCCATTAAGTAGGAAATCTTTTTATATTTCTAATTAATATTTTATAGTTGAAAATCCAACATATATAACCTTATGTAAAAAATTTTTTTCTAAAAGATATATGCTTATGACATTTTTGTATTTATTTTAACATAATTAATATATGGTGTCATTATCACTTACAAGTGGATCCATGGGGTCCCAAAATCGACCCAAAGAGGCCCATGGTCGGAAATGCATCAGCCAATAGGGTTAGGAAACGTTTTAGGGTAATTATTATTATTATAATATTATTTGTTACCCTTATTTACCGGATTTACCCTTTAACCACGGTAACTAAAATATTTACCGAAGTAATTCTTCAAAATGTCTAAAAATAAAAGATACCTATTTAAACAATTTGGACATCCTGATTTTGAATATGGATTCCATTTTTATAAATTCAAAAAACAAAAGTGGCATAAATTAATATAAAATTAATTCCCGTTGTTAAAACAAAAAGCGTGTTTTTAAGAGATAAAAAATTTCAAAAGATTGACAGTTGTTTATGTCTGGTTTAAATGTGAAATTATGTCCAATGACCAACATTTTTTTAAATTGAAATATATATTATAAATATACATTAGAACCATTCATATTCATAATTTATCACTATTAATTATTTTGATTAAACAAGTTGTTTTTAATTAAAATTTAGTAATTTTCACTATTCATCATTATATAAAAGTTATCCGAAAAGTACCAAAATTTTACCCTAGGATAATTATGATATTCCAAATCCAAAAATGAAGTCCATTTTGAGAGATAAAATTTATAAAATTTCAATAAGTGGGTAGTACTATTCATAACAGCTACTTTGAATGGTCGTGGTGTGTTATAATCTCGAAGTTGCGTACAATGCAAGCTATTGCATTATTCAACGAGAAACGTACCATGGATGCTTGGTGTGTTACACCTAATATACAATAAAATATTATTTAATGTTCATTTCGTTGATTCTTCAAGAGAATGTTTAATGTCCCAAAATGAATATTACATATTCCATAACATTATATTCGGAATATTTCCAAATTAAAAAATATCTTATCCAAAGTAATGTAATTATATTATTTTAATTATTATACATAATATTTATTTTATTAATCCAAAAAGAGTTTTTATTCCTTCCCATCTACTTATATAATTTATAGAATGTTGATCATGAATTTGTGCATATTAACGCATCCAGGAAGAGACTTCTTATATTTTGTACCACTACCTCCCATTAAAATGTATAAGATGGAATTAAATAATAATGTTTAAATATAGTATATAAAAATTATTATTATGTGATAAATTATATTCAACCTTCATTCACCATCAATTAATGGGAAAGTAAAACTTTGTCAAATTATTGGGAAGATCACCGCCACCTTGAAGTAATTTGGATGATTTTTCATCATGATTCATTCAAATAGAATAAATTATTATAAAATATGGTTCATAAATTATTTTTTAAAATTAAATATATTATTAGTTATTTATTAAATTATTAAAAAATTATAAATTTCAGAACCTTATCCGTCCATTAATTATATTATATTTCTCTTCACGACAATTTTACAACTCACTTGAATGATTCTGTAAAAATATATCTTTTATGAGTATAGAAAAATAAAAAATTATTATTATATATTAATAAAAAAATAAATATTTTTTATTTTTGATATAAAAAGGATAAATTATGTTTTTAAATTACTAATTAAATATTATCTCCAATATCAAAAATTACATAATTAAACCAAAATTGATTCCTAATTCACATAACTCTACTAATATATGTATATAATGAGATAATAGATTTATAAAAAATTTAATTTATCTATTAATGTGTCTCTAATAATATTGGAGTGATTAAATTATTATTATATAATGGGTAATGGAAATTAAATCATAAATCTTACATGAAAGATTTAATGTTACTAATTGTCAATGGTTAAAATAAGCTATAAAAACAAATATATACATAAAATGATCATAATTGATTTATAGTAAATTTATTGTAAATGAATAAAGATATAATATATGATATAAATATAGTTTACTTTTTTTATAAGATATTATAGGAGATTTAAAAATTCATGGATAAAAGGTAAGGGTTTGGGTAAACTCAATATTCTTCTATTGAGTTACAAACATTATTATTAAACTATATTGTTCCGAGATTGATTTATTATAAGTGTTAAATAATTAATATTTTATTACATAATTACATTATGATGTTCTATATTTCATCCTTATAAAATCATTAAATATTTTTTTTTACTTAAATGATTATGTTACAAAAATAAAATCATGGTCCCAATTATCATTTCTTAGGAAGTACTTATTATTGTGCGCTATTATAATTTTATATTCTGAATATAATATAAATATGTTATATTATATATTGAATTAATTTTAATTCATCGTATTATGTGTCATTTCTCTATCCATGGTTTTTTATATGATACCCAATCTATAAGGTTTTTATTCGGAACACTATTTTGAAATTGAGATCTGTAAAATGTTTTACTCATCATTAGAATGTGTATAGTCTTTCATTCCCATATAAAAATAATTTTCGTTCATTTTGGTTACCCTAAATGATTTTTTTTCCATTTATATTGATTTAAATTATTTTTCTTATAATCATTTAAATCAATTTTATTTTCAATAATTTTATTATTAATAAAATAAAAAATGTAATTTTTTTCCACTATATATACCCATCATCACCAAATTATAGGGATAGCCTTATATTTTTTTTAAAATTTATAAAATTTAATCTTAAACTACCTTGAATTTATTTAATTTTTTTAAAAGAAAATAATTTAAATTTTTTCAAAATGTATTATTCAATTAAAATAATGACTTTTTGTGTTATTGTGTTAAATTATCTTCCAACCGTGTTTATCATTTGTAAGCATATTTATATATTTTTTAATGGATTCTAAAAGAAAAAATTTTTCTCCTAGATTAATGAAATATTTAATTTTAAATTATTTCAAGGGATCATCGATATTTCTATTCTCCAAATAGATTTGTTTCTAGAACTCATGAAATAATAAAATTTAAAAAATTAAAAATCCCATGACATATCATATGATTGATTGGGGATATTATACAAATTATTCCATCCACATTTATTCTCTATATGGATTATGTAATAGTAGTTTATATAAAATATGTGGTACATCAATTATTTTTTATTTTTTAATCATACACTACCTAAAGACATTTTATTTATTCTAATGTCTTTCCTCAGAGAAACTCCTAATTTTTTTATTCCCTTATAACAAGTGTTCATCTAAATCCCCCTATAATGAGGGATTCAAAAAATTATTTATTAATCCATACTAACTCTATCTATACAATGTTAATATAGTATACATCATTAACACAATTTAATTTTATTTACCTAAAATTTTAATTTATGTAATTGGATACAAATTTATTTCCCATGTGTTTTTTATATAATTATTATTTATGGAATTATGAATCTTATCCTTATTAGTATCCAATTAAAATATATACTATTCATATTTTAGTTCCATTAGTTATTTATCATATAATGAGTATATAGTTTTTAGTGGCACTGATATATATATATAATGATAGGTGGGGTACCATTTCACATGATAATCCATTCTTTATGTGTTTATATATCATGAGATATAAAATCATAAACATGATTGCAATTGTTCATACAAGTATGGTAATTATTTTTTTACTCACAAAATATTATTATTCTATTTCTTGTGCTATATTCTAATACTTATGTTTATGGTTATTTTATGTCATCAAGAATCCTTTTTTGGACACATGTTTTTCACACTCTCTTGATCCATTTAGAATGTTATTCAATTTCATAATCCATGAATCATGTTTTATGATCTAAAATTTATTGTGATTGAATTTATTATGTATCATGATTATACATATATTTCTATCTCATTATCACTTATGATATTTTTTAATAACACTTATTTTTATCCATAGTGGATATTTAATGTAACCAATTTATTATGTTTACATTTCCCCAATTTATTAAAATTAGATAATTATGAGATTTCTAAAATTTTATCATATATGGACATATAATGAGATATTATTATGAGTTCTTATAGGTTAATTTTTTTTTAATTTTGTGAAAAAAAATTGTATTATTTGAACAATATATATATTTTTTAGTAAATCATTTATCATAGTTTTATTATAAATTAAATATAAAATGTATTTATCTGTTTTTCAATGAATAATTATGTTTATCTCATGTAATTTAGATTGTCTAATCGCCAAGGTGACGTCGTTTGTTTTGGGAAAAAAGGACCTGAAGGTATCATTACATTGTTATTCAGTGGATTGTGATTGTTTAAAATGTATGTTTCCTTTGTAAGTTGTGGAGTTGAGAAGATATTTTTAAAAAGGTATTATTTAACATATATAGTAAAATTAATTGAATCCCTTATAATTAGTACATGAATTAGAGTAAAAATGGTATAGATGTTTTCTAAAGATTCATGTTTCGTGACGATGTAGAGCATAACAAAGTCATCCAGTTTCACAAGTTTGGGATTTGAAAATGTGTGGAGAATAAAGAATAAAATAATGGTTGATTGTAAATATACATGAATATGAGATGATTCGTGAAATGATAAATTTGAGTAGTTATTTACAAAAATAGATATCTTTAAGAATGATATAAGAGATATTCGCAAAAAGTTGTTGATGAGGGTGGAATATTATGGAATAAGAGGAAACATATATAAATAATCATCCACCCCCATCATTAGTGTACAACTGAACAAAATTTTATTCAATACGTTTGGAATCATATAATGTTATTTGATAATGTTATTATTAAGAAAATGTTTGCAATGAGATATGGTCTGTAAAGGTTATGAAAGCGGACTGAAGGTGGTGATGTTCATGAAGGCTATGAAATTTGACATAAATTGTTGAATTTTTTATTGATTTTAAGGTATCCAGTTGATTTGAGATTTTTGAATGTGTTGATAATTGTGAATGTTATGTGAGATTAATAAATTTAGGGGCATCATGAAATATGTGTGAATGGAAGATGATTCGTCACATTTGTTAGAGATTTTTCAAAGGACTGTTGTTTGTGAACATCATTCCCACTTCATGAAAAAGGACTAATTTTTAAAAATGATTTATAATATAAAAATTATTCAAAATATAATTCCCAATATACTATGGTAAGTTTATATTAATCATGTAGATGAATTTTACAACATAATTAGGGAATATAGCTAAAAAATGAAATCATTATTACTTTTGAAAAGACATAAATTTATATATATTGTGTGTGAATAATTTAGAGAGTAGTGGGAAAATAAATTTTAAGAAGGTGATACTTTCTTCCGATAGTGACACCTAGAATAAAAGATTTAGGGAGTTACCTTTCTAAAGTAGTGAGGTATACTTAAATAATATAAAGTTAGAGATCTTGACATATAAGTAATCTATCGTAGACTTCATTGTGGATGTGATCCTTACTATATTTTTTACATTGGTTATTTTTATTGTATTAACCCTGGACATAGCTCCTGGAGGGTAAACCATGTAAAAATATTTGTTTTATTATGCCTCTCTCCAAAATTAATTTAATGTCACCACAATCAGATAAATAATTAAATAAAAAGATCACCATAAACACTTATTAGAATATAATGTGGCTTTTATAATAAAGAGGATGATATCAAGTGGTCTAGAATTAATTTTGAAAATATTAGTCATTTCCATACCCCCTGCAGGTTATCTATGGCTCTTTTGGTACTAATAAATTGTATCATAGTGATTGCTTTATTTTATTATATATTTTTTCTCTTACATGGTTCAGAAAATTTTAGAAATTGGTATTTCTGTTTTACTTAACTCATTGTGACAAAAAACAGATGAACCTTGATAAATAATCATAACACTAGTTTAATATCTTAGTGTGGAATTATCTATGAAACATTTGTGATTTATTTGAATGAAATAAAATAAATTTCAAACTATGAAAATATTTCCCCATTCCATGATAGGGAATGAATTAATGAATAACCTAACATTCCATGTGATGTTGGAAATTCTGACAATGAATAAATTCTATGAATTCTAGTAATATATTTTATTGACATGTAAAAATAAATATAATTGAAAATAAATGTGAAATATAATTCATATGATATTTTGATCCATGTAATATAAATTGATTTAAACAAGATAAAATTTTTACATAAATAGATTATTATTGTTGCTACTGATTTGAGGGAGAGGAATGGTTACCATGATAAAGAACATGAAAATATTACATCAAGGATATAAAAAATCAAAGTTTATCTTATGGGAAATAATGAAAACTAATAATAAATTCATAATTTAGAATCTATAATTAATGATCATGCTACAAATATATCCAAACAGGTTTAGGAAAACCAAGTTGTACTATACAAGAATGCATGGTGAAATGATTAATATTCATAGACAAATTCTAAACTGATTAAGAAATATGGAATGATAGATAAGATCTCCCATGAATTTAAATATTTGAAAATTATAGGAAACAATATCATATGAGACCATAATTCTCAAAAAATATCTAGGTATAATAAGATCCATCAATTTTGAGAATAAATAAAATCATTCATGAAAAAGTGGGGAAATCATATTCCAATTGTAATACCAAATTTAATGATGGGTTTCATTTACTATTCATCTTTTAATTAAAAGGAAATAATGAAATAAAAAAGAAAATATTCCATTTATTGGGAGAAACATGTAATAATTGAATAATCCCAATGGACATTCACTCTTGGAAAATATGGTATTGGATATGATAAATCCATTCACTTGGATGAGTGTTAAGGGATGTTAATAGAACAAAAAATATGAAAAGTCCCATTGGTGGCATAAATGGTCCTAAAAATACAAAAAAATAATAATAATTTAAGATAACATGTGTTATTATTCTTGGTATGTATGGTCATGTTTCATATTTTTTTATGTCATTGAATACAAAACATATTGTGAAATGTAATAATATTTCTGAATAAGATAATAAGAAGAAGCTACATGATAAATATATAAATAACTTCTCTATGAATAATTTAACCATCAGATATTATTATTTGAGAATATTGGGACACCCCATGAGTATTTTTCATGAATCCCATGGGATTAATTTCATAAGAATAATATCATTGTTTTCATAAACATATCTACTAATAAATGATGACATTAGGTATTCTATTAGTGGGAGAGACATTATATATTCTAATAATTGGAATTTTTCAATATAATAGAGATCGAAGAAAGAAGGGAATGAAAAGGAACACAAAAGGAGATCCCTAACTATAGTGATGTATAACAATAAATTGTGTACTATAAGAAATAATTATAAATAAAAACATATGTTTACAGTATTAGGGTAAACAAAATGATCCCAATTAAATTTTTACAGAGAACATTTATAGTTCACTCAAAAAGGCTCTATTGGATAGAATGTGAATAGATCAAGAATAAAAAGAGGGAAACTATTCTATTTGTGAGTAATAATAAGGTATTCGCAGTTAAGGACCCACCACCGAAAAAAATAATGTAGTGACTCATATTATTGATAAATTAAAAATCAATAATGAATGTCTTGAGAAAAGTTCATGCCATTCCATAATAAAATATGATATGGAAGGAGAAAGATCCCTGTAAAAAAGGAAGAGAATAAAGCATACAAATGGTATAGAAATTTCATATTTTATAAAGAATCATGGTAAATAGAATTTTGGTGGAGAAGAAAAGAAGGAAATCACAATTAAGGGGATTAATACCCAAATTATTTAAAAGAACTAGACTATCAAATCTATATATATAAAATAATATTGAGAATGCGGGAATCAATTTTCAAGATACTTTTCCACAGTAGTTGTAGTTGATAATGAAATTAGAACAAGTATAAAGGGAGTATAGATATTTTCTAAAAATATTCAGTTGTCTAGTACAACAGGATCAACTACTATCCTCCACTTTTGGATTTTATATTTATTGGTCCCCCATGGATGAATGGTGTGTGTGATGGAAAAGTGTTATTATGTGATGGAGATTATGATATGAAACTAAATATATTCCAAAGATATACATTAATGATTCTATGGTTCCAAGTCACATAGAACATTCAACCATTCGTATTTTCCCCAGTTCGTGTTTTATTTGTTTATCGGGAGAAAACATATTAGGGTAAAAAAAAGAAGATTCCAATATTTTATGATTATCTATTTGTTTCTAATAGTACAAAACTGATTAACTAATTCTCATGATTCCAACAAGATATGAGAGTAGGTCAATAATGTTTGGGATATGTTTTGGAAATTATTCATGGGGTTTTGATAGAAAATGATCATAATCTATAGAATTTTAATTAATAGTTTCAATAGGATAGTGATTAAGAAATAATAAGATCGAGGGGATTTTTATTTCTAAAGTAAAATTCAATATAAGATTCATATAAGAAAAATGATTAATACTAAACTATGTCTATAAAGATACCAAACAGTCAATGTAATGGACCAGACCCTCCTGATCCATCCCTTTGCCAAATTCTAGGATCCTAAGGGGTCACACCTCATTTAGTGCGACCGATTGGCATGACTGATCGACACGACCAATCGGAACAACCTATTGGCGTGATCGATCAGGGCAACCGATCGGCGCGACCAACAAATCAATATGACTGATCATTGTTATCCAGCCTTGTTGGGTTTTCCTACCACAGTTTTTCCCATAACGCATCTTTTGGGAATTTTTGAACTTTTTATGGAATTTCAAGGCTATTTTTATGCCCATAATTAATATCTAATAATCTATAGAAACATACCTACTAAATAAAAATTAATCCCATCGTGTTTAACCACCAAACCGTATGGAAGAACCACAATCCGACTTCCAATGCGTTCAAATTTCTTATCTCGTATCATTGGGATCTCATATATTTATCATGCTGAATTTTATTCTCCTTCATCTTGTATAGTCTCCTTATCTTCCTTGTCCGTTTGAAGTCCTTTCTTCCTAAGGCATGTGGTGCACTTGTACCTGAGCCCTGCAAGTCGCGCATCACCTGTTCTTGACACGGAGTTGGAACATCGATCATTGATCAACCAAATAGGTATTTGTTCCTTCTCCACTCCATTATGTGTATCATGCAGGGTGGGTATGCTTTTTCCCCTGTGGAAATTGATGAAACTTAACATAACAAGATAACGAACAGACCTTTATAGAATTAAAGGGGGGGTGTGATCGATGTTCTGTTGTAATCTTTTTGTTGTTATGTGTTGTGAATTGTGCGGGCCTATGATTACTGAAAATCATGGACCTTGGTGGACATTCTCTATAGAGTAATGAACTTCAGTGTTCTTGGATGTTCAAATAACCATAGCATGAAATTGGTTAATTATTTATACTCTATTAAATAAATTGAAAGAACTGGGATCAACCCTTTTTTGTGATAACCCCTATTAAATCACAGAGGAATTGATACCATGAAGTGTGTTAAATATTTTAAATCTAAAAAGACATGCATGGGCCTACCTTGTGTTGGTGGTAGTGGTTTGGTTGTTTCTTTCACTGACCATTTTCTGTGGTGATACGAGTGGGGATGGGATATCCTGCTGTTGTACTTTGGGGCTGTGTGGTTACTCTACATACATCAAGAATTGGGGTGGAATCCTCTATTGTTGGGAGACCAATTGGCTCCTGGATTTTGGGGACATGGGGTTGTGACTTGGGGTTTTCTTTGGTTCTAGTACTTTGAGGGATCTCACTTATCCCATTATTGTTGTGACTTTGCAAGAGAACCAGGTGTGAATTGGGGTGGAATCCTCTATTGTTGGGAGACCAATTGGCTCCTGGATTTTGGGGACATGTGGATGTGCCTTGGGGTTTTCTTTGGTTCCAATACTTCGAGGGATCTCACTTATCCCATTGTTGTTTTGTCTTTGCAAGAGAACCAGGTGTGAATGCTTAAATTGCTATTGGAAGTAGCTTTTTCCCTATGTTTGTGCTTGTGCTCTTGGTTTCCCAATAGTGTAGAACATTATATAAATAAGATTAATTAAACATGGAAGCAAGAATAGCTTAAATTGGAATTGGTTCTGGGAATGAGTTATGACTTGGCAGTGAGTGTCGTGACTTCTTTTGTGAATGAATATTAACAAGGGTGTTTGTACTTGGGTTTTGGAACCCCTAGGTTGGGATGAGTGTTTGTTACCTATAAATATATTTGTAGCTTTTATGATTCTTATTCACACCCACCGAAGTTTATCATTTAGTGGAAAACACCCCATTTCATGGGGATGGTGTTTTTCCCAACACTCCTTTGAGTGGCTGGTTACTAGCTCCTTTGCTGCTCCATTTCCCGAATTGCACAAGACTCTTCGGGCAGGCTGTGATGGTCTGAGGTCCATTATTAGCTCACAAATATTCGGGCAGGGTAGTTGTGGTGGATGAACCAAGTGTTTACTGGCAGGATATTTCCCAAGTATCTTCGGGATGAGTCCCAGGTGTCTTCGGGCATGATTGTAGCTTTCTGGCCCAGGTGTCTTTGGGTGTGGCAGTGGCTATTCTTGCCTAGGTGTTTGCGTGCATGGTTACGTGAGGTGGTTGTGGCCCAGGTGTCTGCGGGCGGGATAGCAATTCTCGCCCAGGAGTCTACAGTGGGGGATTGGTAGTGGGACTGGGGTGAGGTTATGACCCAGTTGTGTGTGGGCGGGAGTGGCAGTGGGACTGTGGTGTGAATGGCGGGATTGGTTCTATGCATAGGATGTATTCAATAAACAGTGTGAAAGCGACACATGGTACCCAAATATTGATGTTCTATTACTATATGTTACTCGACATTCGATATTTGGGGACCGTGCCATGGTGAGGTTTGGGTGGTTACCATTTCTGTGTTGCTTTTTTGGTTATCTCTTTTTCCATATGTAATTAGAATTTCTCCTTACTTGTGCATGAGAGTCTTTGGATTTCTCTACTGAGTGTACTTATATTATCACCCTACTTTTGTAAAACTATATTTAGGTTTCCCGGAGGACTTTCGTGATTGTGAGGGGCCATACTATCGCGGACCATGGGGTAGTTGTTGTTTTCATTTTCCTTTTTATTGGAACTTTACCCTTGGAATTCTTGAGGCTTGTATTATTTACTATAGAACATGAATATGGGAATGGGTTACTTTGGGCATTGACATTACTTTTATCTTTGGTATTGTTGGTGTTTCTATCATATCTCTCATTTCTATAAAAATAAAAAGGGTAATGCCTTCCATTTTGTGTGAGAATATATATACCCTTGGCATTGGTCACCACGTCGGGACCTATTGAAGGAGGGTTTCGGGGGTCATTATCTCTCTTTCAACTTAAAGAGGGAAGGTCTTGGAAAACTGCTAACCCTTCCCTCCTTTTGGTGAAGGCGGGTCTTGACAGAATGGTATCAAAGGAGGTTTAGTGATAGGATGGAGTCTAGAGTTAGGTATAGTGAGTATTGCATGGGATGGTATGGAAACAGTTTTAGGTGACCTTGGTGCATGAATTAGATCAGGGAAGACCGGCAGAGACATGGGATTTTATCCCCCCCCCATGTGATCTGATGCATGGACTCTAGACCTACCGAACGACCAAGTGAGGCCATACTGATTGCAGGTTAGATACCCTAGGAAAGGTACATGCATCATAATGACTTGTGTTCTCCTATTTCATGTGTGCCTTGGGGATTCAAAATAAATGAAGATTTCTAAGAATATTTAAGAACAATATTCTGCACAACGTGGGATTAGGTAATCCTTGTTTACCTTATAGATATAGAACCTGGGAGACGACCACGAGTGGTGCGGGAGATCGAGGCCCAGGAGGTTGATGTGGCCGATCGGTAGAGGAATGATCAAGAGGAGGAGGATGATCAGTGAAAGAAGAAGATTTGATCCTTTCAGTGAAAGACCCTCAGGAAGTATGAGGAAAGCACCTCAGACATGAATACGGAGAGTTGGCTGGAGGAGTTGGTGATAGATTTCGCCTTGATTCGGGCTCTTACAGAGTACTGGGTTCCTCTTTCCATGAGCTAGATGTGGGGAGAAACATGTTAGTGGTTGACTCTCTACATGGGGGAGAAGAGAGAGGATGAGGTGGCATGGTCTGATTTCCAGAAGGAGTTCTGGGTGTAATTCCTCTCTTCTACGATGAAAGCTGAGAAGAGGCGGGAGCTACTCTCCCTCTTCAGGGGAGTAGGTCAGTAAGGGGGATGGGGATCAAGTTCAAGGATCTCCTCCACTTTACACCAGACCTCATTCCAGATGGGGAGTCTCTGGTGAGACGTTTAGAGTGGGGGCTCTGACCTTCCCTCTAGTACGTTGTTACCCCCTTCACCATGCCGACATACATGGAGGTCCAGAAGAAGGAAGAAGTGGTGGAGAGGATGAACACACTGGGAGTTGTGTCACGAGAGGGGATCCAGCTGGGATCATCGAAGGGGAAGGCCGTCATGACCAGCCTCCAGCATCAGGGCCCCCTAGGTTTTAACCAGCAGGGAGCAGGCCCCAGCAGTTCCTGTTCCGATCTCCTGGCCCTCGCCCTTTCTCTTCGGGCCCATGGCCAAGATTCTTCATCTGCGTGAGCCATGGGAACCTCTAGAATTAGGTCCCGGATAGATTTCAGTACAATGGTAGCTGGCAGGCCCAAAACCCACCTTAGCAGCAGCAGCTTCTAACGAGGCCTTTCCAGCCGCAGCAGTAGGGTCAGCGAGTTCCCGCTCCTCCGAGGGCAGATGTTGCAGGGTGAGGCTGACCTCAGGGAACTCCTCAGGGACCTAGATCAGGGCATGGTCAGGGAGGTGGACGACAGCCGAGAGGCAGAGGAGCTAGGCACGTGCAGTTGCACGATGCAGAGGCAGCAGTTCCAGTAGGTATGATCAGTTCATTCAGTAATATTCCTTACGTCTTGTTCGATATAGGAGATTCACACTACATTCTTACACCCAGTCTGGCCCGTGCTTTGGGTCTAGATGCCGATAGAATTATATTGCCACTGGTGCAGAGCACACCATTCAGAGGACATACCAACTTATCTTATGTTTTTTGAGGATGCAGACTGACGATACGACCACATCAGTCAGTAAGGGACCTCCTGCTATTGCAGGTACATCTATACGATGTCATCCTAGGAATTTATTGGATGTTCTCTGAATGTTCCATCATTGACTGCTTCTGAGGAAGGGATGTGTTTTCATACATAGGTGACCAGCATTTTACTTTCACATGTGAGCGGGGTGGCCAGAATGGCAGCAAGTGGTAGGGACCCCTCCTCTCCTTATTAGTTGAGCTATTAGTGGAGTCAGTAGAAGTAGAGATGGTGGAGGTAACAGGGATATTCAGTGAGTTTATGGACTTCTTCCCTAAGGATATGATGACTCTACCCCCTCGATGTGATGTTGAGTTTCAGATAGAATTAGAGCATGGTGCTCATCCGATTTCGATAGCTCCCTACCATATGGCACCATTGGAGATACGGGTGTTGCAAATTCAGATTGATGATCTGATGAAGAAGGGTTTTGTTTGACCAAGTGTGTCACTGTGGGGTGATCTTGTGTTGTTTTCGAAGAAGGAGGATGGTGGTCTAATGCTGTTCATAGACTATAGGAGACTGAATCAGGTGACGGTCGAAAATTTCTACCCTCTTCTGAGGATAAACGATCTTTTTGACCAGCTGAAAGGGGTAGGATGGTTCTCCAAGATCGACCAGCGGTCTGGATATCACCAATTGAGGGTGAAGGAGGGAGACATCCCGAAGACGACCTTTAGGTGAAGATATGGGCACTTCGAGTTTGTGGTCATGTTGTTCGGCGTTGCAAATGCTACAGTTGTATTCATGTGGAATATGAACTCTGTATTCTGGGAGTATCTTGATAGGTTCATAGTAGTGTTCATCGATGACATCCCGATCCATTCAAGATTAGTGGAGGATCACACTGAGCACCTGAGGATGGTTATGGAGGTCCTCTGACAGCACCAGCTCCTTGGAAAGTTGTCAAAGTGAAAGTTATGGATGTGATAAGTGCACTTCCTTGGCCAAGTAGTGTCCGTACAGGGAGTAGCGGTACACCCATCGTAGGTTGAAGTGGTTGTTTCTTGGGCAGTACCAAAGATCATGGCAGAGGACTATAGTTTCCTCAGGCTGGTAGGTTACTATCGGAGGTTCTTACCCAAATTCTCCCGAGTTGCAGCACCTTTGCCAGCCTTGACGAAGAAGGATCGAGCTTTCGTGTGGGGTGAGAAATGCAAGGAATCCATCATCTATCTGAAGGAAAAGATGGTTACTGCCCCAGTGATGAGATTTCTAGAAGAAGGGGCGGCATATGAGGTGTTCTGTGATGCTTCAGGGAAGGGCCTTAGATGTGTGTTGATGCAGCAACAAGGGGTGATCTCCTATGTGTCTAGGCAGTTACATCCCCATGAGTGTAACTATGCCACCCATGATCTGGAATGTGCGGCTGTAGTATTTGCACTGTAGTTTTGGAGGCACTACCTCGTCGAGGATGGATGGCGGTAAAGGTTGCTTGTATCAGATGACAGTACGATCTTCTTTGTTATGTTAGGTGGAGGAGTCTTAGTGGGGAGACCTATGGAGTGATGTGATATGTGTCCGGGTTAGCCAAGGCAATGCTCTGGAAGGGTGGACAGAAGACGGTCAGAATCAGATGCTATTCTGAGGGATGTGGTTCGTTCCGAAGGTGATGTGCGATAAAGTCCTTGGTGAGTTCCACATCTCACCCCGACGGTGCATCCGGGAGTTTCCAAGATTTACCAGGGTCTAAGGGGATAGTTTTGGTGGCCGGGGTAAAGCGGGCAGTGGTAGAGTTTGTGGCCAGGTTTCTAGTGTATCAGCAGGTGAAGGCTGAACACCGTGTTCCATGTGGATTGTTGCAACCATTAGATATCCCGAGTGGAAGTGGGACGACATCTCGATGGATTTCGTCATGAGGGTACCCATGGTTCAAGAAGGGTGTGACGCCATCTCGGTAGTATTGGACCGGTTGATGAAATCGGCTAAATTTCTGGAAATAAAGGTGTCGAGTGAAGTGGAATCTCTACCACGGAGGAATGTGGATGAGGTGGTGTGGTTTCATGGGGTTCCAAGGTTCACAGTATTTGATTGGGATGCACGATTTACCTCACAAGTCTGGAGGGGTTTGCAGCATGATTTTGGCACCCAGCTGTGCCTTAGTGCTGCCTTCCACCCCCAGACCGATGGGCAGACAGAGCACACCATCCAGACCATAAAATATATGTTATGAGCAGGCATCTTGGACTTCAGGGGACCGTGGGAGTGGCACTTGACTCTGGTAGAGGTCACATAAACAATAGCTACCACTATACTATTGGCATAGCTCCATTCTAAGCCTTGTAAGGGAGGCCGTGTCGCTCACCTGTGTGCTGGACAGAAGTCTGGGAGGCAGGTGTTCTTGGCCCGGAGGTGGTGCAGAGCATGATAGAGAGGGTTCAGCTTATATGAGGGAGGATAAAGGCAACTCAGGACCAATAGAAGTCATATGCTTGTGATAGGATAAGGCCCTTGGAGTTCGAGGTCGGGGACCACGTGTTCTTGAAGGTCTCCCCTCAGCGTGGGAAGCAGAGGTTTGGCAGAGGAAGTAATCTCTCTCCCAGGTTCTTCGAACCCTTCGAGGTGTTGCATATGGTCGGCGATGTAGCTTATCAACTGGCGTTGCCACCACACCTACAATGGGTGCACAATGTCTTCCATGTGTCCCAGCGTCATCAGTATTTGTAGGATGATTTTCAGATCCTCGACTTGGGAGTGCTAGATATCGAAGACGATGCAACCTTCATGGAATGACTAGTGATGATCGAGGGTCATGAGGAGAAGGTGCTTCGTGGACAGACAATCATGTTGGTTCGCGTGTTATGGAGGCATGGAGGGCTTCCGGAGAGTACCTGGGAAAGGGAAGCGCAGGTGCGTGCCCAGTACCCAGAGTTGTTTTCAGTTTTATCCAGTGTTTTCATTACATGTTTGTTATGTAATGCTTTACCTTGTTGACTGTGGGATGTGCAGTTTCATTTTTCTGTGAATTTTTGTGATGTGTCCTAAAGGATGGGGAGGGGATGACTTGATTCCTAGTTAGGACGAATTACTGTAGATGCGCCTACACCCATGCGGGCGAGTCAGTGCCGCCCAAAGCGGATATTATATTAACACGGAAGAAGGGAAACCCCTCACCCACCTAGCCGGACAGTTTAGTCTTTTGTTTTTCATGGTTTCATGGGGAAAGCATCGACAGGGCATGCATGGTTGTTCCGGAGATAAGGTGTCCTGTGTCAGAGAGGATTACTCTAGAGTGGTATCTTCTGTTGTGGTTTTTCATACTCCCCTCTTTCCTTCAGTTCTAGTCCTGGATTCTTGAGGGCGAGAATAGTTTGAGAGGTATTTGATGTAATGGTCCAGACCCTCGTGATACATCCCTATGCCAAATTCTAGGATCCTAAGGGGACTCACCTCATTTGATGTGACCAATCGGTGTGACCGATCGGCGTGACCTATCGACGGGATCGATCGGCGCAACCGATCAGCACAATCTCTTTGTGCGACCGATCGACGGGACCGACTGATCGGTGTTATCCATCCTTGTCAGGTTTTCCTTCCACAGTTTTTCCCGTAACACCACTTTTATGCCTTTTTGACCCATTTAAGGTGTTTCAAGGCCGTTTTAAGAACACAATTAATATCTAAAAATCTAGAGAAACCTCCCTACTAAATATCAATTAATACCATAATTTGTAACCACCCAACCACGTGGATGAACCATGGTCCGACTTCCAAGGAGTTCAAATTTCTTATCCCATTACATTGGGAACTCATCTATTTATCACACTGGAGTTTCTTCTCCTTCCTCTTGGCGAGACTCCTTCTCTTACTTGTGCGTTTGAAGTCCACTGTTCCTGAGGCAAGTGGTGCACTTGTACCTGAGCCCTACAATTCAAGAATCCCCTATTGCTGACGCGGAGTTGGAATTTCGATCTTTGATCATCCAAGTAGGTATTTTTTCCTTCACCACTCTTTTCTGTGTATCATGGGGGTTGGGTATGCTTTTTCCCCTGTGGAAATTGATGAAACCGAACATAAAGAATATAATGAACAGACCTTTAAAGAATGAAAGAGGGGTGTGATCGATGTTCTGTTGTACTCTTTATGATGTTATGTGTTGTGAATTGTAAGGGCTTATGCTCACTGAAAATCATTGTCGTTGGTGGTCTTTCTCTTTGCACTAATGAACAGCAGTGCTCCTGGATATTCAAATAACCATAACAAGGAATTGGTTAATTACGTATACTCGTTTAAATAAATTGAAAGCACAAGAATCAACCCTTTTCAGTGATAACCCTGATTAGAGCACAATGGAATTGAGACCATGGAGTGTGTTAAATCATTTAAATCTGAAAATACCTGCATGGGAATGCCTTGTGTTGGTGGTAGTGGTTTGGTTGTTTCATTCACTGGCCTTTTTCTGTGGTGATACGAGTGGGGATGGGATCCCTAGTGGTTGTACTTTGGGGTTGTGTAGTCACTCTGCTTATATCACGAATTGGGGTGGAATCCTCTATTGTTGAGAGATTGATTGGCTCCTGGATTCTGGGGACATGGGGCTGTGTCTTGGGGCTTTCGTTGGTTCCAGTACTTTGAGGGGTATCCCTTATCCATTTGTTGTTGTGACTTTGCAAGAGAACCAGGTGTGGATGCTTATATTTATGTTGGATATTACATATTCCCTTGGATTGTGCTTATGATGTTAGTTTCCCAATAGTGCAGAACATTATTTAAATGAGATTACTTGAACATAGATGCAAGAATATCTTAAATGTGATTGGGTTCTGGGGACGAGTTGTGACTGGGCCGTGAGTTCCATGACTTCTTTTATAAATGAATTACAACAAGGGTGTTTGTGCTTGGGTTTTGGAAACCCTAGGTTGGGATGCGTGTTTTTAACTATACATATATCTATAGCTTTTATGTTTCTTATTCATGACCCACCCAAGTTGAGAACTTAGTTCCGAACACCCCATTTAATGGGGATGGTGTTTTTCCCAACACTCCTCTGAGTGGCTATTTATTTTCTCCTTTTCGGCTCCCTTTTCTCGAATATCCCATGACTTTTCGGGTAGGCTGTGATAGCCTGAGGTCCATTATTATCCCAAGAATCATCATGAATGGTAGTTGTGGTGGTTGGCCCAGTTTTTTATGAGAAGGTTGTTTCCCAAGTATCTTCGGGTTTAGGCCCAAGTGTCTTCGGGAGTGACGGAATATTTCAATCCCAGGTTTCATCAGGCGTGGTTGTGCATGTTCTTGCCTTGGTGTTTTCAGGCATGGCTATGTGATGTGGGTGTGGCCAAGGTGTCTGCGGGCGTGATATTAGTTTTAGCCCAGGTGTCTGCGAGCGGGGTTTGGTAGAGGGACTACGGTGAGGTTATGGCCCAGTTGTGTGCGAGTGGGGGTGCCAGTGGGACTGCAGTAAGAGTGGTGGTATTGGTTCGATGCATAGGACATCTTCAATAACCAGTGGGAAAGTGGAACGGGGTACACAAATACCGATTTTCTATTACTATTTGTTACTTGACTATAATTATTTGGGGAGCGTTCCTCGCGGAGGTTTGGGTGGATAGATTTTCCTTTTCGGGTGTTTGGTTATCTCTATTTCCGTGGGGCATTAGAATGTCTTCTCACTTGTGCATGAGAGTCTTTGGTTTTCCCTACTGAGTGTACATTTATGCTCAACATATGTTTGTAAAACTTTTTCATGTTTCCTGGAGGACTTCAAGGATCGTACAGGACCGTACTAGTACAGACCTTGGGGAAGTTGCTATTGTCGTTTTCCTTTTCCTTAGTACTTTACCCATGGAGTTTTTATGGCTTGTATTATTTACTGTTGGACATGAATATGGGAATGGGTTACTTTTTTCTTTTCCTTTACTTTCATCTTTGGTATTGTTGGTGTTTCTATCTTATCTCTTATTTGTATAAAAAATAAAAAGGGTAATGCCTTCCATTTTGTGTGATATTCTAGACCGTTGGGGTTGGTCACCTCTCTGGGACCTATTGAAGGCGGGTTTCTATGGTAATAATCACTCATTCAACATAATGAAGGAAGTGATTGGCAAACTGCCAACCCTTCCCTCTTTTTGGTGAAGGCGGGTCATGAAAGTCAATATGAAATTGATAGATATAACACAAATTAAGATTAGATAGCACATATTTAGTTAATGAAGATGAATAATCACTATTAAAAATATTTCAGATAAGAGGTATATAATTTTATTTTTGAGGAATCATCAAGAGAGGAGAATTGAATTTAGGCTTTGAATAAAGAGCATGGCCAAATTGAGAAAAACCGGACATGAGAGAATGTTTCAAGACCAATAAATAATAATTTTATTGTGACCAAATGGGACATTCATTGAAATTTGAACGAATGTGGCACAATTATTAGTGTGCATATGGTATATCTAGTTATAGATTATTGATGTCGATGAAACATTTTCACAAATTGTAAGGCTAGAGGCAACCAAATTATTTAGGGCAATAAAATTAAAAATAAGGTTCAATGTTTTATAGATGAATTACTAGAGATCATTTTTGAATGGTGTATATTCTAAGAGGTATATATTTAAATTATTTATGGTTTTCTCATAAATGAGGTCAAAAAATATATTTTTTCATTGGAAAAATGAAGTATATGTGTTGAGGAAACCACTAAGTGGATGACATTCGGGACTAAACTAGTTTTTGATGAAGCTTGGTTTTTAGTGTGGTTGAGTTGATTAAAATATCTATGATCAAAAATACAATAACAAAATTATTATGGGGTTGGTCTATGTCAATGATATAATATTTGGTGCAATAAAATAGTTCACAAAATTAATGAAAATAGAATATGAATTATCAATGATTGGTGAACTAAGATTTTTATTTGGTTTAAAGGTGACACAAGGAAATAATGGAACATGCATTTATCAATATAAATATGTTAGGGGGGTTATGATAAGTTTTTTAATTGATAATTAAATGGATATTATTACTTTAAAAAATACCTATATGTAATTTTTATGGGATGATGATGGTAATGTAGTTAATTACATAGAATATAAGAAAATAATATGAAGTATATTGTTCTTGATTGAAACTGGACCTGATATTGTTTTTACCACATTCTATGAAATATTATATCAATAATATCATAAATAAATACATTTACCTATAGTAAAAAAATAATATTTCAATATATAAAGGGAACAATGGATTTTAGTTTGTTGTATAATAAATTATATTTTCAAGATTTATTTAACTATGCAGATCTTAATTGGGCTAGATTAGCAGGTGTGAGAAAATTAATGTCAGGTGGTGCATTATTTAATGGTGGATTGTGTTTTTCATAGCTAATAAAGTAAAAATATTTCATTTCCTTGTGCACTAAATAAGAATAATATATTACCTATACTAAAGCTTTCTCAATATTATTGTGGATAATGCATATGCGTGATGACATGGGAGCTATATTTATGTTTCTTTTATGAATCCATTGCAATAGTTCAAGTGAAATAAATCATTGAAAAAATCTAGTACAAAACTAATAGAATAAATACATTGAAATCAAGTATCATATTAACACGGAGAAGGTGGAATAAGGGTTTTATTTTGTTGGGTTATGTTCTTAAAAACTATAGGTACTGGAAATAATGATAAACTCTTTAACCAAAGAAAAATTTGAATGTCGTCGAATGTATCTTGAACCCATAGAGGTGTAACCTTTTGGTTAATTGATAGAGGAGGAGATATTTTCTTAATTTATACAGGGGAGAAGTGATATAGGAGAAATTTTAAATCTAACACTGATAAATATGATCGACAAATGGTTATATGTCATGATAGATAGGGTTCATAAAGAAAGAATTTGAGTGGGTTTGAAATTTATTGTTTCATTTATTAACATTGTGTGATACTATTATTTATCATATAGAGAATGGTTTAGGTGTTATTATAATTAATATTTAGTAAATCATTTATCACTATCTAAATCCATAAGAAATAACTTTGGAAGAATAAGGAAAAATCTCCATCGAGGTAAAAAAATGTGAATATCTGTCAAAAAAGCAAAAGAGAAATACTTTTTGGAAACAATAACTCAACGTATAATTGTAGTGTTTTGTGTTTTGATTTTTTTAATTGAAAAAACATGTTTACATTTTATGTTATGGTTTTCAAGAGATATTTTTGGCACAGTATGTGAGAAAATATACAAGGAAATGGAATAGATGTCACAGAGCAGCATGAAGATTTACTTTCATAATGCAGCGTCATTTCCCCGTGTTTTCCAAAACATTTATGGCCAAAATTTTATTATTGGAAAAATAATCATGAAATTTGTACAACCATGAACTTTTTATGGAAATATAGAAAAGGCATGAGTCTCATGAAGTTATAATATTCAAGAGGATGTGCAATTTTGTGAAGGCGTATAGTGTCTGGAATGATAGGTTTAGAGAAGGTGTTCATTATCTTAAATTTTTAATGTATTGATGGTAAATCTAGATCACATCGAGAATAATCATGAAAATATAAATTTAATTAGACATTCAAGATTTTTGGGAGTTTTGTGAATGAAATTTGATATATTCTTAAAAAGGTGATGATGAAGATTTAATATTCTTGAAAATTAGTCAATGTATATAAATAGACCTCTACTCCGTTATAAAAGTAGACCATGACTTAATGAAAATGTAATGGTGCTTAATGCCTGAATGGGATTTCTATAGGTTTCTCTTATGAAAAATATCACAATGAAGTAATGTTCATTAAAGCTATGAATGTGGCAGAAATGTTTTGGTATTCATGAAGGCTATGAAATCCAACAAAAAGTGATGATGTTTGTGATTGATAAATAAGATGACATAATATTGTGACCCTCAATGAAATTTTTGAGCACCACAAAAGGAAGGATCATTGAGAAAGTTATGTGTGAATCATGAATAGAATGATCTTCTTAAATTTTGTTTCATATTTGTAAATGGAGTGTGATTTACAAAGGAAATTTGAGATTAGTGAATGTGGTGATCATTTTGAAAAGTAGTGATCATTGTGAAGGTATTCATAAGGTATTTCCTAGTTAATATTCCGTAAATCTTATTCATCAAGTGAATTAAAATATAAAAATAATAATAAAATCTATGTACAACTAAGGTGGAATAAATTAATGATTATTAAGGGACCTATATGTCCATAAATTGTCTGTGAGACCTTCCAAGACAAGTTATCAAAAGAAGGGGAAGAAGGTGGTCATTTTTTCTAATAATGATCCATCGAAGGAAATATTAAAGGAGAAACACATAGAATATAGCTCAAAATCTATAAACAATATAAAGGTAGTGATCGTAGATATATAATTATTATACCTCAATCTTCATTTAGGAAACGAGTCTTAATGGATTTGGTACATTAACACATTGTCGTTGTATTAGCCCTCTATATTCCAATTAGGGGTGGATAAATAAAAAATGCATGTTTCCCTTTTCCTTATCTCCTAAATTATATTCAATGCATCATAATCAGCTATAAATTAATGAATAATATCAACATAAACAATTAATAGAAAATAATGTGAACCATATAATATATATATGTGAAGATCCTTTAAATCATGTAGAATTATGAAAAGTATATCTCTTACCTAATTTACGCACCCACTCAGGGTATCCAATCCCCTTTCCAGCCTATCCATTTCAATAATCATCCTTTATACTATTTTATAGAATCATTCATGTTTGAGGTTAAATATTTACAAACCAAAATTTACTAAGATAAATGTATGAGTATTGTTATGACATGTTTACTATTGGAATACAATCATTAATATAAAATAATATCTGATATTAATAAAAATTTAATTTTATAAATGATATTTTTAGAAATTTTAATAAATAATAATGAGACTATATTTTAAATGAGACAATTTAAATCATGGTTCTAGTAGTCCACAGAACACAATATTATCATTTTCATTTACCATCAAATGTGATGGAATGATAATTTATTATAATTTATGTATCAATAAAAAAAGTTTGTTATATAAGTATATAACATTTATTCTTGAATTAAAACATTATAACTAGGTAACAGAGGTGGTCATGAAAACAGAACGACACCTCTTTCTAAAGCTGATAGTCCTCACGAAGGCCTAATCAATATTATTTTGTTATTTTAACTATAATTAATGTAATAATACTTATTAAAATATTAATAGAATGTAAAAAGAGTATGATGATGATTATATGTTAATTATATTAATTTTTATAGGATATGGTGTTAAGGGGAAAATTAATAATTAAACATTAAGGATTAAGTAATAGTCAGGTTGGGGCCTTGAACTTTTTCTTGAAAGTATCCATCATTATGAAGGGATTAGGATAAATTATGGTGACCAATGGATTCATTAAGTGAAAGGTAAATATTTTATTGGATAAATTATTAATAATTAATGGAATGTTTTAATTAGGTGTGTAATAGTTAGAGGGTGCAAGTGACCCTCTTACAGAAGTTATTAAAATTACACATTTGTGAACAACTATAATTTTCAACAATAGAATTGAAATATTAAAGTTCAAATTTAATTTAATTTTCAATATAATGAAATTTTGAGTGATAATGGTTCGGTAAATACCCGTCCAATAATTTTAACACATTATTTACACATGTTAAAAGGTATATACACATATATTTTTAGTTCTATTAATTTTTTTGTTTTCATCGTAGAAACTATTTTTTACAAATGTAGTTTATTTTTTATTAATAATATAAGGTAACCCATAAACAATATTTTTTTATTATAAACCAATATTAATCCTTCCTATAGTATAATTAATGTTATAAATAAGAAAAATTTAATTTCAAATTATATTATTTAATATATAGAAAAACAATTTTAGGGGAAAATGATTTTTTCCATTGACAGTTCATCATATTATTTTTTATTGATTTTCAATTTTAATGATTAATAATATATTTTTATATATTTTAAAAAAATATTTGTATTGTAAATTTTTTTTATATTTCCTTTCATATAATATATAAATTATATAATATTTTAAAAATAATTTTTTGAAAATAACAGTTCTATCATTCTTACAATAAATTAATCTAACACTAGTAGTTATATGTATTTGTATAAAAATTAAATTGAGATGATTATATACTAATATCATTTTTATCTAATCTTTTAAATCAAATTTTATACTGTTAATTTCAACATCTGATTAATATAACTTTTTAATATAATCAACTATCAACCATTATTAGAGTAAATTATTACTCATGTTTCCAAAATAGTAATAATGGGTTTTATAAAATCCAAATACTATTTTTAATCAAATTATTTAGTTTTAAATAATTTTTATAAAAAAATGTTTTATAATATTTTAATTCACCCATGTATTATTATACTTTCAAAAAAGTGACAGTAATAGAAAAATAATATATGTCACTATTTATTTTTAAATTTAATAATTTATAAATATTTACAAAATTGATCCAATGAAAATATTAAAATGATTAATCTAAAAGAAATCAATTTTTTAAAATTTAATATATAGAATTTATAATTTATTCCATAAAATAAAAAAATATATAAAATGGAAAACTTCTTTTATTGGTAAATCCCATTATCAAACAATATGGGTTTTTATTTCAACATTGTATATATTTATAATTAATTATTACCATTTTTCCTACTTTATTAATTATTATTATAATTATTAATTTATTATATAATATTTCACGGGTCATTTTTTTGGCTTTTCTATCGAAAATAACTATCAATATAACCATTTTAAGTGAAATGATTTTATGAAATCTTGAGATATTATTTTCACCCATTAAAAAAATTGCATCCTTATAATTTTAATTTTCCCTTTCTAAAAACAATTGATTAGGCGATATATGGATAATAATTACTCTATATACAACTTCTATGAGATTCCAATATTTAAATATTTGGGAAGTCTAGAGGATATAACTTTTCCCTCATAATATGAATATAGCTAATATATATTTTTTCTTTATCTATTTTTGATAAAGACCCTTATGAAATAAGGATAAACTTTTCTATAGATTTTACATTCATGATTATATTAACTTGTGATCATATGTTTCTTTTTGCATGTTATTTACTGATTAGGGAAATTATCATTTTGTAGAGAAAAAATCAATGTCATATATCAAAAAAATTTGACTATAAGATAATATAATTAAATAAAAAAACATTTATAAAAAAAATTATTTAGAGGATTCATGTTTATGAGATAAAATTATCCAACCACTAGATGATATTTATAATAATTCTACATCATGTAATCTCAGTGGTGATTTAATATTAAAGTAAACATTATATGGATATAAGAGTATGTTAAAAAAATACCATTATTTAACTTATATTACTTTATTTGGTGATATATGTTTATCATTAAATATGATTTTTATAACCATCTTATGAACCTTGGTTTGTATATGTTTTACCTCATTCTAGATTTTTTTGGGTTCTTAATATCCCTAATTTTCCATGGATTTTTTCATTTACATGGAAAATTCACATCTTCCCCTTATTTTATAAATTGAACCGTTTGTGGTACTATTGGATGACTATATTTAATTTCACCTTTTAAACTATCCTCATAAATTTTAAAAAGAAATTTGTTTCTCTACTCTATCTCATTCCAAATATAATTCATTTTCATGTTTCATTTAATCATATTCAATAATTATTATTCCTAAATTTATTAAATATTGAATACATAGAATTTTTTAATGTGAATTCTTTTCCAACTAAACATCTATTTGAATAAATAATTTTATTATTTATTGTTTTCATAAACTCAACTAATTATATGTCGATAATAATAATTATTGATTTTTAGTTCATGATAATCAATAGGTTTCTCTATTCAATACCAATCCAATTATTATTTTTGTTGGGAGAATCACTAAATTTTCCTTAAAATCCATTATTAACATGGTATCTTTGGGATTTTTCATTACTTAAACCAAAAGTGGATAGTCTATAGTGATTAATAATAAATATCATGAGAGAAATATTATTTTATAATTATAAGAAAATTAAACACAAAAATGTATAACAATTAAATATTCTTATATTGTACTTTAGTATAACCTATGTCACTCTCAGTTCCATCTAAGTTTCATTTGGTTGTAGTCTCATGTATTACCTCACCAAATTCCATAAAATATTAAATCCATATTATTAAAAACAAAATGTTATTATCCAAATCATATCCCATGGGAGTTTTTAGATAGATGTGTATTCTTAATCCCAATAATATTGGTCCAGTGTGATGTTTTAGTCGATACTTGACAATCCTAGTTCAAGGTTATTGGAAGTAGGTGTAACTATGTCATAACAACATGAAAATTCTATAATCTGTATAGGGAATTAATTTGTAACAAAAACTATAAAATCAATACTGAAAAAAAATTGTTGGATGTAATCATATACATATACATATCAATTTGACTTATTTATATGGATTCACTACATTTCAATTACATCAATCCATGAAATATTATATATTTACTCAAATAACTAATAAAGAGTTCTGTACCTCTAAAAAGATGATAAATAATAACTTATGATCCCTAAATTATCCTTATCTGACATCACAACTTTTGTATTCATCTAAACACTTCTCTGGTTCCAATTCATGGAAACTCAAATAAACGTTGTGCTATCCTACAGGTCAAGCACTACTGGCTGCAGCATGTCACGAAGGGACATATGGGTGTCATGCCATGTCACATTGTCCACTATCCCAAATCATTGATTTTATTGGATTTTCTAATGGTGTATAATTCATAGTAATTAAATCTCATTCAAAAGGACTTCTTAGAGATGGAGAAGGTTGTGATCCACTATGTTGGGTATTGAGCCCTAGTGAAAAAAAAAATGTAAAGCAGTGAACCAAATGGGACAATATTGTGATGGAGGGTCCTAAAAAGCCGTTATAGGCCCAATAATTGGTATCAAAGGAGTTATGAATCCAATAATTCATTGGTAAATAAATAATATGGAAAAGTTTGGATTCTGAAATTAATGCAGTGCAGCCTTGTGGGTCAAGGAATTCTAGATGCTTTGTGTCATAGTGTGACATAAAGGTTTCATGCCGTGATGCCATGTACCTTATCCCCCTTATGATATTGTTTTTCTGTTCGGAATGGTATATAATACCTAGTGATTCACTTCTTATTACAAGTCTTTTTTAGATATGGTATGGTAGTGATCCACCTTGGAGGATAGTGAACCCTATTGAAAAAAAATCTTATGAGGTAGTGAACCAAAGAGGACAATATTTTGGCGGAGGGTCGTTCATCCCCCTTGTAGATGCTAAAGAAAAATATATACTACTATTTTCATAATTAAAAATGAAAATAATTATTTTAAAATTTTCATATATAATTTATTTTATTCATTTAACATGTTATTGAAATATCACCTCAAATTGAGAAAACTTTCAAAATAAGCTAACGAAGATTCATCATTCATGTAACGTAAGTAAAAAAAATATGGATTGAGATGAAATATTTTTATATTATTGTATGTTATCCATTTTAGAACCTAAAATTAATTGGTAAAAATAATATAAAATTAACTAATATATTCATAACAAATGATCGTAGGTGACATATATAAATCTTAATATAAATGAATAGGGTAATATAATATGATATTAAAATAGTTATATTTTTTATATGTGGTTAGAGAGAATATTTATAATTGGGGAAGCAGTGAATTGGTTTGTAAAATCAATTTTTTTCATTTTATTTAAATAATTTCTTATCCAAATCAATTGTTTAGAGATTAATTTATTAACCTAAATGAATACATGGTATTTTATTCCCACAAAATTTTTATTGGATATAAAATTCATCAATATAACCTCATTATCAAATTAGTGTTACAATAATGTTTATTTTACATAAAAATTATATTTGACTCAATTCATATTTCATTATAAAAACATCGTATTTTTTACCATTATAGTTTTTTATAGTTTATATAATGGAAATTATATAAATTAGAAATTTAATTATTTTTTTACAGTGATATTTTATTTTAAATATGATGATCTATCTCATTCAATTGTTCCTAATTAGATGATACTTAAGTTTAATGTTTTATATTCACAGCCTCAATTTAAAATCATGCTCTCTCCAAAGTGAAAACCTATTAAGGGAATATTTATAGTATTTATTTCCAATGTCAAAATAATTTTACACTACCAAGGTTATAATTATTAATTTGTCATATCTCTCTAACTTTGTTATGTTCTATGTTCAATAATTATTTTATAATATGTGGTTATCAATAAAGGTATTTTTTATGCAATAATATTATTATTATATTAAAATCATATTTTACCTTAGACTCTATATTTTTAGAATATCTAAATATTGTTTTTGGAAGTTTAAAAGAGGCGATTCTCAACTTCCTTGACATTATCTAATTGAAATTTAAAATAAAATAAAATAAATTATTTTTTTATATGTTGTGTTTGAGAAAAGATTCATTTTAACTATTTTCTGGTGAACTTATCTTTCTACCGACTTAGTCATTTTATATGACTCAGTCTCACAATGTTTTCATTATTTCAAAATAAAATTATTTTCCTCATATATCTAAAAAATATTTATTTTAATGATATTTAACATTATCATTGATATTTATTATCTCAATGATATGTTGTTGAAAAAATTCTAAAATTTATCTTTTTTATATTTAAACATCCCTTGATAGAAATTATTATTTTTCAAGGGTATTATTAAAGTTATACTATCCACATTCTATCCTTATATAGATAATCTAATATTAAATTATATCATTGAAATTATCCATCACTCATTTTTTTGGTCTCCTAATCCTCTATTGCATATAAGCATGATTTTTCATCAAATTCAGTTTATCTCAGAATAATCTAATTTTTTTTGTTTCCTTAATTTTGGGTGTTCACATAGACTACCAAACATCTATTTATTAGAAAATTAATTGACTTCAACATATTTTAATTATCTAAAACGTTTCCATATCATATAATCTATTGTCTTAATGGAATGGTTTTTACCTATAATGTTTCTTTATTTAATTGGATACAAATTTATCATCCATGGGTTTATCATGGTAGGATTACTTATGGAAGTCAAAATATTTTCATATATGTATCCATTTTTATAGTATATAGTCAATTATTAATTTCCATGGATCTTTCTAGTTTGATGAATGAATAGATTGATCTGGAACTCATATATAGGGATGACGACTGGTGGCATACTGTATCACCCTAAAATTAACAAAATAGGCTTTTTATCTCTTGAGATTAAAAATCATTAACATGATTGGTTTTATTGAAATTTTCATACAAATGATTATCAACGTGGACATCTTTAATATGTTGATATGATTGGTAGTGATCATAAATTTTTAAAATGGTTATGTTTTATATCAAATTTCTCCTTATTTTACATTTATATAAAAACATTATTATTATTTTAATAACAATTTTATGCTCTCATGGATCTTTTTTAGAATCATGTTTTAGGACACATGTTATTATATACATATTTTATTACGTGTCATATTCCATGACTCGTTTTTATGTTCTATTAATAATTATGATGAATTTTCTTATTTATATTGACAATACATATATGCCAATCATATACTCACTTTTGAACTTTGATAGTTGTAACCTTTTTTTAACATGCACTGTCATTTAATCTCACCCAATTATTATTTCTTCAATTCACTTGGTTATAAAGATAATGAAGTTACAAAATTTATAGAAGATTATGTTATGAGAAAAATTAATTTTCATAGATAGAGACTTGTAATGTACTAAGAAGTTGGTTTGATAGTGAAAAATTCCATTAGTTTAAAAAATGAATTTTTTATATAATTTTTTTATAATATTCTAACTCCCTATTTGTTTTAAATAAAAATTAATACGCTTGATATATTATTTAACTATCCTCAAAAAACATTATGTAAATTTTTATATATAATATAAATGTTATTATAACATATTTGTTTAGTTATTCGGTATGAATATATGTGAACACATTATAGAATAAATGATTAATGTTTTAAATTAATATAAAACTAATAATTAATTATTACTAAATATGTAAATAATTCTTATTGAAGTCATTTTATTGTGTATAATAAATTTTAATCAATAAAAATTTATACTAAATTTGTTCATTGAAATTATAATTATATTTTGAAACTTTTAGTAATTTTATTATATTACATGACCATAATTTTTTAATTAATAATATATATTTAATATAGGTTTCATTTTTTTTAAATTTATAAAATTATTTTTTTCATTTAATTATGAAAAATAACATTCTTTCAAACACAATAAATAATGTTATTTAAATTAACCATCATATTTTTGATTTGTAATCAATTTTTCATATGATATATTTTATTTTAAATAATATATATAATATTATTTTAATCATCATGGTTCATTATTTTGATATAAGATAATTTTCATTCTTAAAAACATTTTTCTAAAAACCATTTCCTATGGTGTTTTACTCATTTATATTAAAATATATTTTCCACTTATTGAAATTGAATCCTGATAAATGGATTCCATATATTGAATCAGGATGTCAAATTTTAATAAATTTTCCACATTTACATTTTGTCAATATGATTTCTACAAATTGAAAATTTAAATTTCCATGTTAAGTGTAAAAAGTGTTAAATAGGGTTAAAACCATTATATAAGGTCAAAAAACCAAAAAAAATAATTTATTTATTTTTTATGGTATAAATTTGACACTATTCATCCAAAATTCGAATATATATAATTTTGGTTCCTTTTTTCCATGATAATTCCAATTAGATTATTTTATATCTTTAAAATTACATCATTTCAGCCTCTTGACTCTTTTATAACAAAAAATATTAAATGTATATCAATATTGTTTATGTATTATTTTAAATATTTTTCTGAGACATGAATCAATTATTTGATTATAGTAATTTATAATAATTTTTTAGTTAGAAAATAATTATATTATATTCTTTCGTGATGCTGACAAAGTAATTATTAAATAATTTTATAATAAAATAAATAAATTTAAAAATATAATATATACATTAGTTTGGATTAATTTTTTAGTTCCATGAAAATTTTAAATAAATATGAGATACATGGATTTTTTAATGATTCAAATTCAAATTCCTTATTTTTTATATTTTCATTAATATAAAATTAAATATATATTGTCAAATTAGAAATCGATCATATTTTTTTAAATAAAATATTATATAATTATTTAAAAATAATAATAATATCGAATGTAGAAAAGTCTGACAAAAATTGGATGAGAATTTAAAAAGAAATCACTTTTTTGATGATTGTTTTCTTTTACATAAAACTGTAACCCATTAATTATTTAAGATTTGTTAATATTATTATGATTAAAATTTGTAATCAAATTGGCTAAATAATATGATATTTGTAAAAATACCACATAAACCTATCCAAAATTTATTAATCGATTATATTTAAACAACATATAAACTTATTATTAAATATACGGCCATATGAATACATTTTTATTGATAATTAATTTATTATATTTTATTCTATTATAAGATACATGGTGTCTCATGTCACCCATTTATAAAAGGAAACCACTCCATTATCTTCATTAAAAAACATAGGTCTGCCTATATTAACCAATCACTAAACATTTTTATTATAAACATATCTAGGAAATAAGATGTTTTTTATGGTTTTCTAAAAAAACAAATCAATCGGTCCTTAATAAAGGATCTAAAGGGAGAGTACTAAAGAAGAGGAGGATAGAGCAACATCAAAACATGTTAAGCATGGGTTAAAGAGGTTTTATGAGTTTTTTATATAATAAACATATCTTATTCACCAATATTTAATTTATGTAGTGTATATATTATAAATTGATTTATTTTATGATTATTCTCTATAAAATCATGAGTATTTAAATATATTTCTATGTTTCCTTCTTTTTTGATATTTTGATTATAATGTTATTATGTAATAAGAGATTTTATGATTTAATAATTTCATTCAACAGTATTTTATGATTAGTATATGTTAATTCAATATAATTATAAACTCGAAAAATAACATTAATTTTCTTTTTTTATGGTTTTTTTGAGAATTCTTTTTCAATTATCATTTTCCTCAATTTATACACTCGGGAGACTGAAAAATGTGTTTATGTAAAAAAAATTGTATTTCTTGTCTATTTAAAATGATTTATCTTTAAAATACGTGTTCTCTAAAAAAGTAATAATTTTTTCATATTATTTATTTATTTTTTAATTTAATTTTTCAGATTATTTTGTTTCTGAAAAAAATTAATCTTCAAATTGTTTTACAAAAATGATACTTTTTATTTTTTATAAAAAATCTTATTTGATTTTTTGTTTTTATATACCCAACATGAATATAAATTCCCACTACTATAACCTGGAAATTGTTTTCTGGTTCCATTATAATTTCCAGGGTTATTTTCAATGAAAATAATTATTTTATTATTTTGTAATTTTTTATATTTTATAGAATTTAATGTAGAAATAAATCTCCCTCATGAAATATTACATTTTATATTATAAATTAATTTTCATATATGATGAGATCTATTGATTTAAAAAATTCATTACATTGGATGTGATCAAATGTTAAAAACCTTATTATTTTTCATGATGCATTATGGTTATAAGAATGAGATGTCAATGAAACTGATGTCCTTTCCAATGGATCTGATGTTTGATAAATGAGTTATGACCTTATTGAACTGATATAAATAGATTGCAATTATTTATGGGTGGGACAAGAATTATATATCCCTTCAATGCATTTGGTAAATATTAAAAACTCATAAGATAATTATCACAAGAATAGGCCAACCTTATGCTATCAGGGCCACCCTATTATATAATTTTTAATAGTCTTTCCCAATACTATCTAGGATACCACATCATATAATAATTAATGGACTCACATGATGCTATTTTGGATCACCCATTATATAAGATGTAACAGGCTACCCTAGTGTAATTTGGGTGCAACAATTAAATATTTAAAATTATGAACTATAATAACATGAATACAAGATTTTAAATTTCATAGGAAAATAAAATATTGATATAAAAATATCATTTTCTTATTAAGCCCATTTTAAATAGCAAAATGAAATTTTATTTTAGAAAAAAATATCCCATTCCGAAATACCATGAGTGAATGGGAATAAACCATTAAATCATGAAAATTTATATATAAATGAAATAAATATTATGGTGGTAGATAAGTCATTTTAATATAAATTTTTAAAAATTGATGAATCCTTTTTTCATTTTCAAATTTTTTTTATAAAACACATAAAAAGATTACTTTTTGAAAATCATTAAAATAAATTAAAAGTGACATAAATTACAATTTTTAAATATTTTAAATTTATCCCAAAGTATTCATAAAATAATTATAAATACATTGAAATAGAAAAGGTATTGTTTTAAGGAAAACATTATAATATATATTTTCTCAAAGGTACTTCCCACATCACTTGAGGAACACTTTAATTGTAAACTCATTAGATGGATAAAATTAATTATAACAAAAAATAATTATCAAATATAAATTCATGATATAACATGTCATGATGGATTTGTGTACATGTTATCAAATAATATAGGTTCTTATCATTAAAAAATTCTTATATGTGAGAAAATATGGACGATATCCCTTGCCATGAGTCATACTTGTGTCGTGTCTTTGTATTTTCTTTGTAATACAGGATAAAAAATTTATATTAAATATTTACATAGATGGGAAATTTTTATATATATATAACTTTTTATAATATTATATATAATTACATAGTCAAATAATTTTATGTCGGTTTTTTTGACTATATTCAGATTAAGTGACAAAAATGAATTTGGTAGGTTGAATATTTTCCAAGAGGTCATTATATAAAAATCTGAAAAATAATAATCATGAAATAATTATGATATTTATAAATCAATTATAATTAAAAAATTCATGAAATATGGTTATGAAAAATGAAATAATTTTATGATCATGGAGAAGGTTAGTCATACATACGCACAGGTAATGTTTCCATTTTTCTATGATCATTATAAAAAAAGTATAATTTTAATTTTATCATTATATATTGATCATTATATCATATATACATTATTGTTTAAATTATATATATATATATATAATTCATTATTTTGAGGTGGTGGTGAAAAAGGAATCGCATCACTTCAAGGACGTATTAATCCACACATTCATGAACGACATTATCATTTTCAATGAAGGAAAAGAAAAAGACAAAATGACATATTATATTTCAAAAATGATAAATATTTAAATATTATCAAAAATATTATTATATATCTATGAAATATATTTATTATCATTACCCTTGTTACATTCCATGTAATTTATTAGTGAAAAATGAATCACATCTCTTCGTGAGGTGGAAGTCCACCATATACACAAGCAATGTTACCATATTTTTTAAGGAATGGGATGGAAATGGTAATATATTATAAAATGAACAATGTTGTATTATTATTTTTAAATATATTATATAAAATTCATATCCATCATTATACCTTTCCTTGATAGGTTGTAATTGAAAAATGTATAACATCATTTCTTGAGGTTGTAGTTCGATGTACACATAAATGAAGATTTGGTAACATATTTCAGGATATTGTGTGTGGCTGTATGTAATAACAATAAATAAAAAACCATGTAGTACATGGAATATATTATGCTTATTATTTCATAATATAATAATAATAATTTAATTTCAGAGGGGAAACGAATAAACAAAAATGATTGTTGGTGAATGTTACATAATCTCCAGGTATATCTTTTTTTTACAACAATGGCCTTCCATGGATGAATTTGAACCCAAACTATTGAATATAGGATGAAATAATGGAGTTGGATAATTCATTTATTAAGGGAATTTATGAACTAATATTTTTATGGTTTGAATAGAGGAGGTGAGTGGGTGGCCTTTTATAAGTGGGGTGAGTGGAAAACATGTAATTTTTTCAAAATGTTGAGTTTAACCAATTTTCACCCATGTCATCATTTTCAAATAATGAAATGTTATCAATAAAAGAAGTTATAAGGTAGATATATATCCAAAAATTGAGTTTTTATATGTTTATAGGTGCTTATGTCCCCTATGTTAAATGTTTAATCCATTAGTAAACTCATTTGTACCTTAATCCATTTGATTAATTTTAATTATGTTATATAATTATTATGGAAAAATAATAAATTTTAATTATTTTAAATTATATATTTTAATGATTCAAAATATGGAATAAATATTTCCATTTTAATTTCATTGAAGTGGAAAATTTTAATAAAATATTAATCTCACAGTCATGGTGATAAAGCGGGTTTTTAATAAGTGTATGTTTAGTAAAAAATTTATTTTACATTAAATATATTAATAATACTTATACAATTCATATTTATTGATATATTATCTAACTATTTTATTTAAAAAAATCCACATTTGGTGTTATATCAATTAATTTAAATGGGGAAACAATGTGGATTTTAAAAAATGTTTTACAAAAACTAGTTTTTATCCCAAAAAAACTGTCAACAAAAAACTAATATAATGTTGGTTCAAAACAAATTGAGTGTATTAAATATAAATAAATTTTACATATGTTACCTTAAAACATATTTAAAACACATTATGCCTTCTCAGTTACTAAATTTATTAAAAAGAAATTACATTTTATAAAAATCTTCATTATCACTATCTACTAAAAAGACAATAGTTTCCTAAAAAATACATTAATTTATATGATGTAATTTATTTTTATTTTTATTAAAAATGATATTAGGTTTATAAAGTAAAACATAAAGAAATATATAAATTAACCAATTAAAAAAATTATAAAGAATGTTTTTAATTAAAATAATGTCCATTTGATTAAATGTTACTTAACTTGTTTATGACTTATATATATATATACATCCAATCCATATTAATAAATATGAATATGATTTATTCTATATTTATTAGGGTTGTTACATATTAATATTGAAATAAATTTTACCACAACTACTTATTTTTTCAAATTTTTGAAACATTAAGAAGCTACTATAGGGAAATCTTGCATAGTGCTTCTTGTTATGAAGCCAAATTAATTTTAATAGATGATTTCTCTTAGGATTATTGCATGTATAGAGAATTTTTTTTACCAATATAAATGTAAATATTATTGAAAAGGTAAATATGCATGCATTTATTTATTTCCAACTACTTATTAAATTTTTCAATTTTGAGAAATAAATTAACCATTAATACCTAGTAAGAGAAATCCACCTTTAATATATAGAAAATAAACCTACAAATATCATGTTGAATTGTATAAATAAAGGCTTAGAGAAAATTATAGTGTAAGTATAAGGTCCCATCCTTAAACCATACATAATCTTGAGTTATTACAAGATTACACATTGAGGATCTTTTCAGGTTTAGAGTTTTAGATAATTAGATCGTAAAACGTGCATTACATTCCAATTTTAAACAAAGTGGTTACATAAATATAGTATTCATTTTTTCCCATCAACGGAGCATATTTAAAATAAAACATGTATTCTTTCTTCAAACTTCCTTGACACTATCATCATATCATGTACCTTTCCCTTGACCTCTGAAAAACCTTTCAAAAAAGACTTTGTATGAGCATTAAAAGATCAACATGGGTTATAAAAATATGGAAAGGAAACATAATTTCATATATACATAAGAATGAAATCATACATTTCCCATAAAACATAATCACTTTAACATACCTCATAAAATCATGAATAAATCATAGAAATCACAAGACATAAAGGTAACTTGAGGCATTCATAACATTCTAACGTAGGGAGTAAGCCTCTTGGTTACGTTTGGAATAGCCATCACTGTAAATTCCCTAAATCTATTCGGAGAAACCTTAACGTTTCACTCCTTCATGTTACCCAATGCATTGGAGATTTATATCGGGATCACCCGCCCTTATTTTATCACGGAACCACCCGTCTTCACAATAATTTCCAAGAACCATAACATAATCGTATCACATAAAACATTCATAAAGGAAACATAACATTTCCACATTTAATTCACATAATATCAATACAAAAAATTGATATAAAAACATTATGAAAACCATTTTCAATACATAAATAAAAGAAAAGTAAAACATGGTTTTTATTTTTCTTTAAAAAAAGGTATGGCTTGTAGAGGAAGCTGAAACTCAAATAATGGTCATGGCGGCGAAGAAGTCAATGTCGCCACATACATATGACAAAAACATTCCCTTTTTTCGTTTAGTAAATGCTTCGTATAAAAAAAATTCATTTTTAATAAACATAAAAGTCAAAGGGGTTTATACACCGTATAAAAGAAGGTTGTGTATAAAATAAAATATGCCTCATTGAAAGGAGATTGAGACGAAGTCCCATACCTCGGGGCCGACATGACTTAGTCGTTCTTAAATCTCCTGAATAATAAAGTTGAGGTAATTTCTACTTGTTTAAAAACCTTTTTCAAGTTCATTATTCCTTTTATATCACTTATTTTCAGGTCATGAACACTATGTAATTTTTTAAGTTAATAAAGGTCGTTTTAACGATCAATGGTACATGAGTAAAAAATAAACCCTTTTTAATTACAAGTTATTCATGTATCCATTATATCCAGAATGGTATTCATGATGTAGATATCATATATGTCATATATATCCATTACATGCATGCATTTATAATATTACATTTTTATTTATAGGTAATAAATGAATTGCACCGTTCATGGAGACGGTAAGCCGTACGTACGCATGAACGCTACTTCCATTTCTATTTCGTATTATATAGAATGGAATCATAATGATATAAAGGTATATTATAATTCTAGTGTAATATCATATATAATATCATAACTCCATCCTTTATATGTCCCACATATGGTATTTAACAAATCAAATCACTTTGAGGGGGTGGTAGTCTGTAGTTCCTTAAATGATGATATCACATTTTCCCATAATGGAAACCATAAAGGTATGCCCAAGAAGAAAAATACAGAAGCTTAAGGAAAACATAAACATATTATATATCATCTATAAATATAGTTTCATATTAATGTATAAGGCCCCGGCCTTAAACCTTACTTAATCTTGAGTTATTATGAGATTACACATTGATGATCTTTTCAGGTTTAGAGTTTTAGAGAATTAGATCATGAAACATGCATTACATTCCACATTTAAACAAAGTGGTTACATAAAAGACCGTATTCATTCTTCCCATCAGCGGAAACATATTGAAAATTAAACATGGATTCTTTCTTGACACATCCTTAACACTATCATCACATCTTGTACCTTTCCCTTGACCTGTGAAAAACATTTCAAAAACATGGGATGAGCATAGAAAGCTCAGTAAGTGTTATAAAAATATGGAAAGGAAACAAGAGTTCATATATACATAAGAATGAAATCATACTTTACCCATAAAACATAGGCACTTTAACATACCTCATCAAACCATTAATAAATCATAAAAATCATAAGACAAAAAAGTAACTTGAGGCATTCATAACATTCTTATTTAGGGAGTAACCCTCTTGGTTACGTTTGGAATACCCATCACAGTATATTCCCAAAATCACGTTGGAGAAACCTTAACGTTGCACTCCTTCGCATTACCCAATGCATTGGAGAGCTATATCGCGCTCACCCGCCCTTAGTTTATCACCGAACCACCCGCCCTCATAATAATGCCCAAGAACCTCAACATAATCGTATCACATAAAACATGCATATTGGAAACATAACATTTCCACCATTCAATCACAAGATATCAATACAACACAATGTTATAAAAACATTATGAAAACCATTTTCAATAACAAAATAAAGGAAAAGTAAAACATGGTATTTATGTTTCTTTTAAAACAATTTATGGCTTGTAGAGGAAGCCGAAAACTCAAATAATGGTCACGGCGGCGAAGAAGTCATTGTCTCCGCATACGCACGACAAAAACATTCCCTTTTGTAGTTTAGTAAATGCTTCATATAGAAAAGATTCCTTAAAGGTCAAAGGGATTTATACACCATATAAATGAAGGTTTTGTATAAAACAAAATATTCCTCAATGAAAGTAGATTGAGACGAAGTCACTTAAAAAGACGGTATCCTTGGTTTAAGGATAAATCAATTACATAATTATGTGTGACAACCGAATACACCAAATATAAGTGGATATTAAGTGTAAAATAATAAAATTTCATTCACACATATTCAAATGATGACATATTCAATAACTACAAGTTGAACCCAAAGAAATCGAAATTGGCTTAAGAAGTTCCCTTGACAGCCTAACGACGTCACATCAAAATGAGTTGATGAGAGATAAAAAAAGGGTATCTCATCACTTGTACATAAAATTTACATCAATAAGGATATATGAGAACATATCCCAACATAAAAATATGTAAATTAAAAGACCCAACAAAAGAAGTCTTTTAAAAAGAGTATGGTGAAAGGTTCCCTTACCGACATGGGTATCTTTCGAAACATAAACCTCGTGAAAGAAGGACAATTACAACATAGGTTTAAATACTCATAAAAGAAATTATATTACACAATGAGTAAAATAATGGGTAGTACATACACCAATCAATGGAAATTGTGGAAAATGTATCATAAATCTCAAGGGAATAAAAGTGAGATGAAAAATCTGTTACGAAAACTCGGCCACCAAACGGTGCCACATAAAACATACAAAAATGGGTTGATGAGATCAAATAGGGTATCCCATCATATTAACATAAAGTTTATAGAAAAAGGAATATACAAGAACATCCCCCATCACAACAAAGAGGATCTTAAATGAAGTGACATAAAGGAGAGTACTTAAAAAGAAAGAGAGAGGATAGATCTCTTACGAAAATTCGGCAGCCTAACGACGCCACTCAAAACGTCCAAAATGGTTTGATGAGAGAGAATAGGGTCTCTCATCACATGAACATAAAAATTGCAGTAATATTAATATAATATAACATCCCAATAAAAAGAAATATGAGCTTTAAAAGGAATGACATAAAAGAGTGTGCTTATAAAGAAAGAGTGGAGTTGGATCCCTTACCTCGGGTCCGTCTTGACTCGATCGTTCTTTAACGTCCTGAATAATTAACTTGAGTTAATTTATACTTCCTTAAGAAACTTTTTATGGTTCATTATTCCTTTTATATAACTTATTACCATGCCATAAACATTATTTAATCATTTAAGTTAATAATGATTGTTTTGTCGATATTTGGTTCTTAAGTCGAAAGTGGACTTCTGACAATTACATGTTGTTCGTGTGGTCAAAGTTTCATTATATCCAGAATGATATTCATGATTTGGATATCAAATATATCATATATATCCAGCATATACATGTATTTATAATATTACATAATCATTTAGAGGTAAGAAATGAAATGCACCGTTCATGGAGACGGTAAGTCGTACGTACGCATTAACGCTGCATTCATTTCTTTGTCATATTAATGGAATTAAAACTAAATGAGAGTTATGTATATTTTAATTCAAGAATTATATTTATCATTTCTATTTAACATACATTATATATATCCATTATAAATATGTACTTATAATAGTACATTACATTTGGGGATAAGAAATGAAATGCACTGTTCATGGAGACGGTAAGCCGTACGTACGCATGAATGCTACTTTCATTTCTATCTCATACATTAATGGATAAAATAATAATGATATAGAGGTATATTATAATTCCAGTATAAAATAACATATAATAACTTTAAATCCATCCTTTATATGTCCCATATATGGCATTAACGAATCACATCACTTTGAGGGGGTCATAGTCCGCATTTCCTTAAATGAAGATATCACGTTTACCCATAATGGAACCCATAAAGTTATTCCATAAATGAAAAATACAGAAGATTAAGTAAAATATAAACATATTTTATATCATATATAAAAATATTTACATCTTAATGGCCACCTTTGAAGATGTTATATGAGTGTTGAACAATCATCGTTTCGTGAGGCAGAAATTCGCCATCCACGGAAACAGTATGTTCTTTAACAATTAGATTTAGGTGTGTGTAAGTGTAGCTCGAATACTTCTTATAAAAACATCCTAGTATATTGATGATACTATATTTGTTACAATAGAAATGAATAAAAAGAGTTTAGGGGGTTGGAGAAGCAAAATAAAACAAAAGGACTCAAGTGAAGACATTACCATAAAATCGGGTTACTCCCTTTGGTTTGAGCTCAAAGGCTTCCTTGGGAAGACTTCTGCCCAAAGTGAGGCTTCAAGGAGTAAAGGAGGGAAGTGGAGAGACAATATAGTCAGGGTTTGGCCGACCCAAAGGCTTTGTGAGTGTGGGTAAGGAGGTAGAGGTGGGGGCCTTTTATAAGAGGAGAGGAGGGGCACTCTTGTAAAGTTACAAAATGTTACTTTATTTTCAAAAGATTTTCTAATTTTAAAGGTCCCAAATTGATGTATTTCGAGGATAAGTTGATAAGGGTTTGAAATACAGTCATCCAATATGTTTTTTACATGTTTAGGTCTTATATTTTACATTATCATTCCATTTTATTTAAATCGTTAAATAATGAGGTCATCGCTGCATCATCATGATGTCATAAATAATTTAATTTATTTTACGTCTAAAAATTAAAAAAAATAATATAATGTAGGAAATATTTTTATCTTTCCATGTAATATTTATAGTCAAAACTCTTATTTGTATTACCCCTTGTAAAATCTTTTTTAGTAAAACATTTCATGTTTGTCTCATTTTTACTTTAACATTAAATAAAAAGTTATTTATGTCATTTTCCAACCAAAGTGGAACCATGGGGTCCCCAAGTTGACCCATTGGTTGTCTTGGTCGGCCATGACACATCCAATGAGGGTAGGACATGTGTCTAGGTCATTTCATTTTATTAAAACATTATTCTTACCATAAACTACACTAATTACCTCTAATCGCGATTAAAAACATAATAAGTTACTATTCACGAAAAAAATTATTTTTATCCCATTGAACCACATATTACTTCTTAATGACAACCATGTATGTCGGATTTTTGAAATTAAAAACACAAAGATGGAAAAATTTCATTTTAATGGAAAAATCAGTTTTTATAAGTACCACTTAGTGGTTTCACTATTAATCAAAAATTGATGTTTTTCAGAAAAGTCCCAAAAATTCACCCTAATATATATTTGATATTCTGAATTCAAAAATGAATTCTATTTTAAAAAATTAAAAACATAAAAGTCACATTAATTGATTTAATAATTAATTCCCGCTGTCAGAGCAAATAGCGTGTTTTTATGAAACAATAAGTATCAAAAGATTGACACTAGTTTAAGTCTGTTTTCAAAGTGAAATTAAATACAACAACCACTATTGGATTTAATGGTAAAAATATATTCTAATATCACTTTAAACCCAATTCAAAAGATAATATAATCATATAAATATATTAGATTAAAAAGATGTTTTGAATTAAAATACATCATTTTACACTATTCATTAAAAAAAGAACTTTATCAGAAAGATACCAAAAATTTACACAACGTAAATTTTGATCTCCCAATTCTTAAGAAGAGTTTTATTTGGTCCAACATGATGTATAAGAGTTAACAAAACTATATTTAATGACGGTTCTCCATAAAAAGGCAATAAGTGAACCTTTAGTAAAAACTAGGGCATATACGCCAAAAATTGAATTATTTCCGTATTTTATGCCTTTATATTTTATTGGATAAATGTAAAAACATTTAAAAACATATATAATCATATTTTATTTATTTGTATCCATTCCCGCCAATACAACGGCTATATTTTTACTACCATAATATTATTTTATTATTAGAGTGCAACGTAAGATTCCCAAGAAACTCGTTGTTGCGTGTTGGGTACGCCATCGAGCATAGCGTCCCCTTTAAAGTCATATTAATATTTTATTCACAAATATGGATAAATATGAAAATTTCATATTCTTTATTTACCTGGGGTTTTACATCCTTCCCCCCTTTTGGAAATTGTGTCCTCGCAATTTTTTAAAATTGAGCTTGAAAACATCCTTGAATGTCCCGCATCAGAACAAGAGTCGGTAAAACAATCACTTTAAAATAATAGGAGAGAAGTACAAATGACACCCAATTTAACCCAAACTAGGATTCCAAGTATGAAAATATGGATATGGAGGAGAAAACAAAGGGTTATGTTCTGATGGAGAGTAATAGTAAACATGTCTAGGAGAATGTTATCCATAAGAAAATCACAAACTTGTGATGGGTTAAATGTTATTCGATTCCCCAGTAGGAAAAGTTAATAGACAACATTTTGGTTTTAAGTTACATTTTATTGAAGAATTTATTCATATGGAAACATATTCACTTATCATGTTGACTTTCAACTTTTACTAGATTCCTTAATCAAACTCATATTTTTTTTTCCAAAAGACGAGTATTTAGGGAGACTTGTTTGCATTAAGAGTACTATAATCAACTTCTAGAGAATCACCTAATACACTAAAGAGAACTATATACTTCCCATGTCTTTAGACTTTAACCAAAACCATAACCAAAAAAGGTTAGTACAAGATTATAAAATCTAGAAAAGGATAACCCTTTAAAAAGAAAATCTATGCTTAATCTCCAAAATTTGTCCAACAAAACCCAAAGTTCAATGAGGACCATCAGATAAACAATTTGTCCATAAAATTCTTCAAATTAAACCAATATAAGATTGAAACCCAAATATTTGAAGGATTTAGTCACATAGTATTCCATGTTAAATCATAACATTTATCTCCAAACTACATCAGTTGCTCCTAATGTCTCGTATTGAAAAGTAATTAACCTAATCACATATCCTCCATGATAGGTTAATCATTTTCATAAATAACCCAAAATAAATTTAATCTTAATTCATAAAATCATATAACCAAAAAGAATCAGTCAAACTAACCAGGGACTTCACGTAGTCCAGTGGTAGGGGATAAATACCAGTCGCACTTTGGTTGTGGGTTCGATTCCCGCAGCTTTGTCCGATGCGACGGGTAGTCACACGGTCTGCGTGTTGTCCTTTTTACAAAACTATATAATTCTCAAATAATTCCCAAAAAAGAGATAAAATCATCAAAATAACCATAACATAATTTTACCTCAATTTTATCTCATGCCTTTCACTTCCATCATAACATATAGTAACCCATAATTACCTCAAAAATAAAGATTCATATAAAATCTAATGGTTACCTTTATAATTATTACCTGAACTTCCACATCGATTGGTCATCTCGTACATGATGCATTAAAGATCATACCAAGGTTCAAGTGGTTGATAATGACTCCTTGATAGTTGGTTTAGAACAACCACAAGTTTCCACATTGAATACCCCATTTCATCCAGTCTCTTAATCAGAGAACCACCACTGTTTCCTTCAAACCATTTGTCACATTGGTGCCTGCTAGATCCAGCCATTTACTAAAACCAAAAATGTCAGTGTGAGTATATAAACATAACCATCATGTACTAATGAGTAAGATAAACACTAAGATATACTTACCCATTAAATTTAACTAAAAACAATGACACTTTTTAAAATCCTAGCCAATATGGTAATGTCACTTATGCTTAAAGAATACCCTAACCTCTAAAGTTATCTAAACCGACCTTTGATACCAACTATAAGGCCTCGGCCATAAACCTTAATTAATCTTGAGTTATTACAAGATTACAAATTGAGGATCTTTTCAGGTTTAGTGTTTTAGAGAATTATATCATGAAACATGCATTACATTCCACATTTAAACAAAGTGGTTACATAAAAGACAGTATTCATTCTTTCTATCAACAGAAACATATTGAAAATAAAACATGGATTCTTTCTTGACACATCTTTGACACTATCATCACATCATGTACCATTCCCTTGACCTATGAAAAACATTTCAAAAACTTGGGATGAGCATAAAAAGCTCAGTAAGGGTTATAAAAATATGGAATGGAAACATGAGTTCATATATACATAAGAATGGAATCATACTTTATCCATAAAACATAGGCACTTTATCATACCTCATAAATCCATGAATAAATCATAGAAATCATAAGTCATAAAAGTAACTTGAGGCATTCATAACATTCTTACGTAGGGAGTAACCCTCTTGGTTACGTTTGGAATACCCATCACAGTATATTCCCTAAATATCTTCGGAGAAACCTTAACATTTCACTCCTTCGCGTTACCCAATGCATCAGAGAGCTATATTGGGCTCACCCACCCTTAGTTTATCATGGAACCACCCATCTTCATAACAATGGCCAAGAACCTCAACATAATCGTATCACATAAAACATGCATAAAGGAAACATAACATTTACACCTTTCAATCACAAGATATCAATACAACACATTGATATAAAAACATTATGAAAACCATTTTCAATACCAAAATAAAATAAAAGTAAAACATGGTATTTATTTTTCTTTTAAAAAAAAGTATGGCTTGGTAGAGGAAGCCAAAAACTCAAATAATGGTCACGGTATCGGGGAAGTCATTGTCGTCGCAGACGCACGACAAAAACATTCCCTTTTCTCATTTAGTAAATGCTTCGAATAAAAAATATTCCTTAAAATACAAAGGGGTTTATACACCGTATAAAATAAGGTTGTGTATAAAACAAAATATTCCTCAATGAAAGGATATTGAGACTAAGTCCCATACAAAGATGGTATCCTCGGTTTAAGGATAAATCAATTACATAATTATGTGTGACAACCGAATACAAAAAATATAAGTGGATATTAAGTGTAAAATAATCAAAGGTCATTCACACATATTCAAAGGATGACATATTCAATAACTACATGTTGAACCCAAAGAAATCGAAATTGGGTTAAGAAGTTCCCTTGACAGCCTAACGACGTCACATCAAAATGAGTTGATGAGAGATAAAAATTAGGGTATCTCATTACTTGGAAATAAAATTTGCATCAATAATGATATATGAGAACATATCCCAACATAACAATATGTAAATTAAAATACCCAACAAAAGAAGTCTTTCAAAAAGAGGAGGGTGAAAGGTTCCCTTACCGACATGGGTATCTTTCGAAACATACACCTCGTGAAAGAAGGACAATTACAACATTGATGTAAATACTCATAAAAGAAGGTATATTACACAATGAGTAAAATAATGGGCAGTACATACACCACTCATAGGAAATTGTGGCAAATGTAGCATAAATCTCACAGGAATAAAAGTGAGATGAAAAATCCCTTACCAAAACTCGAAAGCATAACGACGCCACATAATACATACAAAAATGGGTTGATGAGATCAAATAGGGTATCTCATCATATTAACATAAATTTTATAGAAAGATTAATATACAATAACATCCCCCAACATAACAAATAGGATCTTAAAAGAATTGACATAAAGGAGAGTACTTAAAAAGAAATAGAAAGTTTTGATCTCTTACGAAAATTCGGCAGCCTAACAGCACCACCCAAAACATCCAAAATCGATTGATGAGAGAGAATGGGGTCTCTCATCACATGAAAATAAAAATTACAGTAAGATTAATATAAAATAACATCCCAATAACATGAAATATGAGCTTTAAAAGGAATTACATAAAAGTGTGTACTTAATAAGAAAGAGTGGAGTAGGATCCCTTACCTCGGGTCCGTCTTGACTCGATCATTCTTTAACTCCTAAATAATAAAATTGAGTTAATTTATACTTCTTTAAGAACCTTTTTTATGTTCATTATTCCTTTTATATCACTTATTACCATGCCATAAACATTATATAATCATTTAAGTTAATAATGTTTGTTTTGTTGATATTTGGTTCTTAAGTCGAAAGTGGACTTCTTACAATTACATGTTGTTCGTGTGGTCAAAGGTTCATTATATCCAGAATTATATTCATGATATGGATATCGTATATATCATATATATATCATATATATCCAGAATATACATGTATTTATAATATTACATAATCATTTAGAGGTAAGAAATGAAATGCACCGTTCATGGAGACGGTAAGTCATACGTACGCATGAATGCTACTTTCATTTCTTTGTCATATTAATGGAATTAAAACTAAATGAGAGGTATGTATATTTTAATTCCAGAATTATATTCATCATTTATATGTAACATAAATTATATATATCCATTATAAATATGTACTTATAATAGTACATTACATTTGGGGAAAAGAAATGAAATGCACCGTTCATGGATACAGTAAGTCGTACGTACGCATGAATGCTACTTTAATTTATATCTCATATATTAATGGAAATAAATAATAATTATATAGATGTATATTATAATTACAGTATAAAATCATATATAATAACTTTAAATTTATCCTCTATAAGTCCCACATATTGCATTAACGAATCACATCACATTGAGGGGGCGGTAGTCCGCACTTCATTAAATGAAGATATCGCGTTTACCCATAATGGAAACCATAAAGGTATTCCATAAATGAAAAATACATAATCTTAAGTAAAAAAAAATCATATTATATATCATATATACAAATAGTGACATCTTAATGGCCACCTTTGAAGGTGTTATAATAGTGTTGAATAATCATCGTTTCGTGAGGCAGAAATTCGCCATCCACGGAAACAGTATGTTCTTTAACCATTAGATGTAGGTGTGTGTAATTGTAGCTCAAATACTTCTTATAAAAAAATACTAGTATATTTATGATACTGGAGTTGTTACAAAAGAAATGAATAAAAAGAGTTTAGGGGGTTGGAGAAGAAAAATAAAACAAAAGGACTCAAGTGAAGGCATTACCTTAAAATCGGGTAACTCCCATTGGTTTGAGCTCAAAGGCATCCTTGGGAAGACTTCTGCCCAATGTGAGGCTTAAAGGAGTAATAGATGGAAGTTTAGAGACAAAATGGACAGGGGTTGTCCGAGCCAAAGGCTTTGGGAGTGTGGTAAAGGAGGTAGAGGTGGGGGCCTTTTATAAGAGGAGAGGAGGGGAACTCTTGTAAAGTTACAAAATGTTACATTATTTTCAAAAGATTTTCGGATTTTAAAGGTCCCACATTGATGTATTTCGAGGATATGGTGATAAGGGTTCGAAATCCACTCATACAATAGGTTCTCTACATGTGTAGGTCTTAGATTTTACATTATCTTTCCATTTTATTTAAATCGTTAAATAATGAGGTCATCGCTGCATCATCATGATGTCATAAATAATTTAATTTATTTAATGTATATAAATTATAAAAAAAATACTATAATGTAGTAAATCTCTTTAGCTTTCCAATGAATATTTATAGTCAAAACCCTTATTTGTATAACCCCTTGTCAAAAGTGTTTTAGTAAAACATTTCATGTTTGTCTCATTTTTACTTTAACATTAAATAAAAAGATATTTATGTCATTTTCAACCAATGTGGCTCCATGGGGTCCCCAAGATGACCCATGGGTTGTCTTGGTCGTCCAGGACACATCCAATGAGGGTAGGACATGTTTCTAGGTCATTTCATTTTATTAAAACATTATTCTTACCATAAACTACACTAATTACCTCTAATCGCGATTAAAAACTTGATAAGATACTATTCACCAAAAAATTATTTTTATCCCATTGAACCACATTTTACTTCTTAATGACAACAATGTATGTCGGATTTTTGAAATTAAAAACAAAAATATGGAAAAATTTCATTTAAACCGAAAAATCATTTTTATGAGTACCACTTAGTGGTTTCACTATTCATCAAAAATTGAAGTTTTTCAGAGAAATACCAAAAATTCACCCTAAGATATATTTGATATTCGGAATTCAAAAATGAAGTCTATTTTAAAAAATTCAAAACATATAAGTCACATTATTTAATTTAATAATTAATTCCCGATGTCATAAAAAATAGCATGTTTTTATGAAACAATAAGTATCAACAGATTGACACTAGTTTAAGTCTGTTTTCAATGTGAAATTAATTCCAACGACCATTATTGGATTTAATGGTAAAAATGTATTCTAATTTCACTTTAAACCCAATTCAAAATATAATCTATTCATATAAATAAATTATATTAAAAAGTGGTTTTGAATTAAAATACAACATTTTACACTATTCATTAAAAAAAATAACTTTATCAGAAAGATACCAAAAATTTACACAATGTAAATTTTGATGTCCAAATTCTTAAGAAGAGTTTTATTTGGTCCAAAAGGATGTATAAGAGTTAACAAAACTATATTAGTTCTCCTTCAAAAGGCGATATGTGAACCTTTAGTGAAAACTAGGGCATATACGCCTAAAATTGAATTATTTCCGTATTTTATGCCTTTATCTTTTATTGGATAAATGTAAAAACATTTAAAACCATATATAATAATATTTTAGTTATTTCTATCCATTCCCGCCAATACAATGGCTACATGTTAACTACCATAATATTATTTAATTATTAGAGTGCAACATAAGATTCCCAAGAAAATTGTTGTTGCGTGTTGGGTACGCCATCGAGCATAGCGTCCCCTTTAATGACATATTAATATTTTATTCACAAATATGGATAAATATGAAAATGTCATATTCTTTATTTACATGAGATGTTACATCCTTCCCCCCTTTTGGGAATTGCGTCCTCGCAATTTTTTAAAATTGAGCTTGGAAATATCCTTTAATGTCCCACATCAGAACAAGAGTCGGTAAAACAATTACTTTAAAATAATGGGTAGATGTACAAATAAAACCCGAGTTAACCCATACTAGGATTCCAAGTATGAAAATATGGATATGGAGGAGAAAACAAAGGGTCATGTTCTGATGGAGAGTGATAGTAATCATGTCTAGGAGAATATTAACCATAAGAAAATTACAAACTTGTGATGGGTTAAATTGTATTCGATTCCCCAGTAGGAAAAGTTAATAGACAACATTTTTTTAAGTTACATATTATTGAGGAATTTATTCATAAGGAAACATAATCACTTATCATGTTGACTTTCAACTTTTACTAGATTCCTTAATCAAACTCATATTTTTCTTCCAAAAGACGAGTATTTAGGGAGACGTGTTTGCATTAAGAGTACTATAATCAACTTCTAGAGAATCACCTAATCCACAAAATAGAACTATATACTTCCCTTGAATTTAGACTTTAACCAAAACCAAAACCAAAAAAGGTTATTACAAGATTAGAAAATCCAGAAAAGGATAACCCTTTAAAAAGAAAATCTATGCTTAATCTCCAAAATTTGTCCAAAAAACCCAAAGTTCAACGAGGACCATCCAATAAAAAATTTGTCCATAAAATTCTTCAATGTAAACCAATCTAAGATTGAAACCCAAATATTTGAAGGATTTAGTCACATAGTCTTCCAAGATAAATCGTAACATTTATCTCTAAACAACATCAGTTCCTCCTAAAGTCTCGTATTGAAAAGTAATTAACCTAATCACATATCCTCCATGATAGGTTAATCATTTTCATAAATAACCCAAAATCAACTTACTATTAATTCATAAAATCACAAAACCAAAAATAATCAGTCAAACTAACCAGGGACTTCACGTAGTCCACTGGTAGGCGATAAATATCAGTCACACTTTGGTTGTGGGTTCGATTCCCACAACTTTGTCCGATGCGACGTGTAGTCACACGGTCTGTGTGTTGTCCTTTTTCCAAAACTATATAATTCACCAATCATTCCCCAAAAAGAGATAAAATCATCAAAATAACCATAACATAATTTAACCTCAATTTTATCTCATGCCTTTCACTTCCAACATAACATATAGTAACCCATAATTACCCCAAAAGTATGGATCATATAAACTCTAATGGTTACCTTTATAATTATTACCTGAACATCCACATCGATTGGTCATATCGTACATGCTGCATTAAAGATCATACCAAGGTTTAAGTGGTATATCATGACTCCTTGCTTGTTGGTTTAGAAAAACCACAAGTTTCCTCATTGAATACCCCATTTCATCTAGTCTCTTAATCAGAGAACCACCACAGTTTCCTTCAAACCAATTGTCACTTTGGTGCCTGCTAGATCCAACCATTTACTAAAACCAAAAAGGTCAGTGTGTGTATATCAACATAACCATAATGTACTGATGAGTATGATAAACACTAAGATATACTTAATCATTAACTTTATCTAAAAACAATGACACTTTCTAAAATCCTAGCCAATATGGTAATTTCACTTATGCTTAATGAATACCATAACCTCTAAAGATATCTAAACCGACCATTGATACCAACTATAAGGCCCTGGCCTTAAACCATACTTAATCTTGAGTTATTACAAGATTACACATTGAGGATCTTTTCAGGTTTAGAGTTTTAGAGAATTATATCATGAAACTTGCATTACATTCCATAATTAAACAAAGTGGTTACATAAAAGACAATATTCATTCTTCCCATCAATGGAAACATATTGAAAATAAAACATGGATTCTTTCTTAACACATACTTGACACTATTATCAAATCTTGTACCTTTCCATTGACCTATGAAAAACATTTCAAAAACCTGGGATGAGCATAAAAACTCAGTAAGGGTTATAAAAATATGGAACAGAAACATGAGTTCATATATATATAAGAATGAAATCATACATTACCCATAAAACATAGGTACTTTTACATACCTCATAAATCCATAAATAAATCATAGAAATCATATGACATAAAATTAACTTGAGGAATTCATAACATTCTTACATAGGGAGTAACCCTCTTGGTTACATTTGGAATACCCATAACAGTATATTACCTAAATCTCTTCAGAGAAACCTTAACGTTTCACTCCTTCGCGTTACCCAATGTAGTGGAGAGCTATATCAGGCTCACCCACCCTTAGTTTATCACGGAACCACCCGTCTTCATAATAATTCCCAAGAACCTCAACATAATCGTATAACATAAAACATGCATAAAGGAAACATATCATTTCCACCATTAAATCACAAGATATCAGTATAACACATTGATATAAAAACATTATGAAAACCATTTTCAATACCAAAATAAATGAAAACTAAAACATGGTATTTATTTTTCTTTTTAAAAAAGTATGGCTTGTAGAGGAAGCCGATAACTCAAATAATGGTCACGGCGGCGGAGGAGTCATTGTCGCCACATACGCACGACAAAAACATTCTCTATTGTCATTTAGTAAATGCTTCATATAAAAAATATTCCATAAAAGTCAAAGGGGTTTATACACCATATAAAAGAAGGTTGTTTATAAAACCAAATACGCCTCAATGAAAGGAGATTGAGACGAAGTCCCATACAAAGACAATATCCTTGGTTGACGGATAAATCAATTACATAATTATGTGTGACAATCGAATACACCAAATATAAGTGGATATTAAGTTTAAAATAATAAAAGGTCATTCACACATATTCAAATGATGAAATATTCAATAACAACATGTTGAACCCAAAGAAATCGAAATTGGGTTAAGAAGTTCCCTTGACAGCCTAACGACGTCCCATCAAAATGAGTTGACGAGAGATAAAAAAGGGTATCTAATCACTTGGACATAAAATTTACATCAATAAGGATATATGATAACATATCCAAACATAAAAATATGTAAATTAAAATACCCAACAAAAGAAGTCTTTTAAAAAGAGGATGGTGAAAGGTTCCCTTACTGACATAGGTATCTTTCGAAACATACACCTCGTGAAAGAAGGAAAATTACAACCTTGATGTAAATACTCATAAAAGAAATTATATTACACAATGAGTAAAATAATTTTCAGTACATACACCACTCAAAGGAAATTGTCGCAAATGTAGCATAAATCTCACGGGAATAAAAGTGAGATGAAAAATCCCTTACGAAAACTCGGCAGCCTAACGGTGCCACATAAAACATACAAAAATGGGTAGATGAGATCAAATTGGGTATCTCATAATATTAACATAATGTTTATAGAAATTGGAATATACAAGAACACCCCCAACATAACAAATAGGATCTTAATAGAAGTTACATAAAGGAGAGTACTTAAAAAGAAATAGAGAGGTCAGATCTCTTACGAAAATTTGGCAGCCTAACGACGCCACTCAAAACAATCAAAATGGATTGATGAGAGAGAATAGGGTCTCTCATCACATGAACATAAAAATTATAGTAATATTAATATAAAATAACATCCCAATAACAAGAAATATGAGCTTTAAAAATAATGACATAAAAGAGTGTACTTAAAAAAGGAAGAGTGGAGTAGGATCCCTTACCTCGGGTCCGTCTTGACTCGATCATTCTTTAACGTCCTGAATAATAAACATGAGTTAATTTATACATCCTTAAGAACCTTTCTAAAGTTCATTATTCCTTTTATATCACTTATTACCATGCCATAAACATTATGTAATCATTTAAGTTAATAATGTTTGTTTTGTCGATATTTGGTTCTTAAGACGAAAGTGGACTTCTTACAATTACATGTGGTCCGTGTGGTCAAAGGTTCATTATATCCAGAATGATATTCATGATTTGGATATCATATATAACATATATATCCATCATATACATGTATTTATAATATTACATAATAATTTAGAGGTAAGAAATGAAATGCACCGTTCATGGAGACGGTAAGTCGTACGTACACATGAACACTACTTTCATTTCTTTGTCATATTAATGGAATTAAAACTAAATAAGAGGTATGTAAATTTTAATTCCAGAATTATATTCATCATTTATATGTAAGATAAATTATATATATCCATTATAAATATGTATTTATAATAGTATAATACATTTGGGGAAATGAAAAGAAATGCACCGTTCATGGAGACGGTAAGCCGTACGTACGCATAAACACTACTTTCATTTCTATCTCATAAATTAATTGAAAGAAATAATAATTATATAGAGTTATATTATAATTCCATTATAAAATCATATATAATAACTTTAAATCCATCCTTTATATGTCCCACATATGGCATTAACGAATCACATCACTTTGAGGGGGCGGTAGTCCGCACTTCCTTAAATGAAGATATCATGTTTACCCATAATGGAAACCATAAATCTATGCCATAAATGAAAAATACAGAAGCTTAAGTAAAACATAAACATATTATATATCATATATAAAAATAGTGACAGCTTAATGGACACCTTTGAAGATGTAATATGTGTGTTGAACAATCATCGTTTCGTGAGGCAGAAATTCTCCATCCACGGAAACAGTATGTTCTTTAACCATTATATATAGGTGGGTGTAAGTTTAGATCAAATAATTCTTATAACAACATCCTAGTATATTTATTATACTGTAGTTGTTACAAAAGAAATGAATAAAAAGAGTTTAGGGGGTTGGAGAAGCAAAATAAAACAAAAGGACTCAAGTGAAGACATTACCTTAAAATCGGGTAACTCCCTTTGGTTTGAGCTCAAAGGATTCCTTGGGAAGACTTCTTCCCAAAGTGAGGATTCAAGGAGTAATAGAGGGAAGTGGATAGACAAAATGGGCAGGGTTTGGCTATGCCAAAGGCTTTGGGAGTGTGGGTAAGGAGGTAGAGGTGGGGGCCTTTTATAAGAGGAGAGGAGGGGCACTCTTGTAATGTTACAAAATGTTACTTTATTTTCAAAAGATTTTCGGATTTTGAAGGTCCCACATTGATGTATTTCGAGGATAAGGTGATACGGGTTCGAAATCCACTCATACAATAGGTTTTGGACATGTTTAGGTCATAGATTTTACATTATCTTTCCATTTTATTTAAATTGTTAAATAATGAGGTCATCGCTGCATCATCATGATGTCATAAATAATTTAATTTATTTAATGTCTAAAAATTATAAAAAAATACTATAATGTTGGAAATATTTTTATATTTCAAATGAATATTTATAGTCAAATCTCGGATTTGTATAACCCCTTGTAAAAATTGTTTTATTAAAACATTTCATGTTTGTCTCATTTTTTCTTTAACATTAAATAAAAAGATATTTATGTCATTTTCCAACCAAAGTGGCTCCATGGGGTCCCCAAGTTGACCCATGGGTTTTCTTGGTCGGCCATTACACATCCAATGAGGGTAGGACATGTGTCTAGGTCATTTCATTTTATTAAAACATTATTCTTACCATAAACTACACTAATTACCTCTAATCGCTATTAAAAACTTAATAAGTTACTATTCACCAAAAAAATTATTTTAATCCCATTGAACCACATTTTACTTCTTAATGACAATAATGTAGGTCATATTTTTGAAATTAAAAACACAAAGACGCCAAAATTTCATTTAAATGGAAAAACCAGTTTTTATAATTACCACTTAGTGGTTTCACTATTCATCAAAAATTGAAGTTTTTTCAGAAAAATCCCAAAAATTCACCCTAAGATATATTTGATATTCCGAATTAAAAAATGAAGTCTATTTTATAAAACTCAAAACATATAAGTCACATTAATTAATTTAATAATTAATTCCCACTGTCAAAGCAAATAGCGTGTTCTTATGAAACAATAAGTATCAAAAGATTGACATTAGTTTAAGTCTGTTTTCAAAGTGAAAATAATTCCAACGACCCCTATTGGATTTAATGGTAAAAATATATTCTAATTTCAATTTAAACACAATTCAAAACATAATCTAATCATATAAATAAAATACATTAAAAAGAGGTTTTGAATTAAAATACAACATTTTACACTATTCATTAAAAAAAGAACTTTATTAGAAAGATACCAAAAATTTATACAAAGTAAATTTTGATTTCCCAATTCTTAAGAAGAGTTTTATTTGGTCCAAAAGGATGTATAAGAGTTAACAAAACTATATTTAATTACGGTTCTCCATCAAAAGGCGATAAGTGAACCTTTATTGAAAACTAGGGCATATACGCCTAAAATTGAATTATTTCCGTATTTTATGCCTTTATATTTTATTGGATAAATGTAAAAACATTTAAAAACATATATAATCATATATTAGTTATTTCTATCCATTCCCGCCAATACAAACGGCTACATGTTAACTACCATAATATTATTTTATTATTAGAGTGTAACGTAAGATTCCCAAGAAACTCGTTGTTGCGTGTTGGGTACGCCATCGAGCATAGCGTCCCCTTTAAAGTCAGATTAATATTTTATTCAAAAATATGGATAAATATGAAAATGTCATATTCTTTATTTACCTAGGGTGTTACATCCTTCCCCCTTTTGGGAATTGCGTCCTTGAAATTTTTTAAGATTGAGCTTGGAAACATCTTTGAATGTCCCACATCGGAACAAGAGTCGGTAAAACAATCACTTCAAAATAATGGGAAATAAGTACAAATGACACCCGAGTTAACCCATACTAGGATTCCAAGTATGATAATATGGATATGGAGGAGAAAACAAAGGGTCATGTTCTGATGGAGAGTGATAGTAAACATGTCTAGGAGAATGTTAACCATAAGAAAATCACAAACATGTGATGGGTTAAATGGTATTCGATTCCCCAGTAGGAAAAGTTAATAGACAACATTTTGGTTTTAAGTTACATTTTATTGAGGAATTTATTCATAAGGAAACATAATCAGTTATCATGTTGACTTTCAACTTTTACTATATTCCTTAATCAAACTCATATTTTTTTTCCAAAAGACGATTATTTAGGGAGACTTGTTTGCATTAAGAGTACTATAATCAACTTTAGAGAATTACCTAATACACTAAAGAGAAATATATACTTCCCATGTCTTTAGACTTTAACCAAAACCAAAACCAAAAAAGGTTAGTACAATATTAGAAAATCAAGAAAAGGATAACCCTTTAAAAAGAAAATCTATGCTTAATCTCCAAAATTTGTCCAACAAAACCCAAAGTTCAACAAGGACCATCCGATAAACAATTTGTCCATAAAATTATTCAATGTAAACCAATCTAAGATTGAAACCCAAATATTTGAAGGATTTAGTCACATAGTCTTCCGCGTTAAACCGTAACATTTATCTCCAAACAACATCAGTTGCTCCTAAAGTCTCGTATTGAAAAGTAGTTAACCTAATCACATATCCTCCATGATAGGTTAATAATTTTCATAAATAACCGAAAATAAACTTACTCTTAATTCATAAAATCATATAACCAAAAAGAATCAGTTAAACTAACCAGGGACTTCACATAGTCCAGTGGTAGGTGATAAATACCAGTCGCACTATGGTTGTGGGTTCGATTCACGCAGCTTTGTCCGACGCGATGGGTAGTCACACGGTCTGCGTGTTGTCCTTTTTCGAAAACTATATAATTCTCAAATAATTTCCCAAAAAGAGATAAAATCATCAAAATAACCATAACATAATTTAACCTCAATTTTATCTCCTTCCTTTCACTTCCATCATAACATATAGTAACCCATAATTACCTCAAAAGTAAGGATCATATAAACTCTAATGGTTACCTTTATAATTATTACCTGATTATCTATATCGATTGGTCATATCGTACATGATGCATTAAAGATCATACCAAGGTTCAAGTGGCTGATCATGACTCCTTGATAGTTGGTTTAGAATAAACACAAGTTTCCTCATTGAATACCCCATTTCATCCAGTCTCTTAATCAGAGAACCACCAATGTTTCCTTCAAACCAATTGTCACATTGGTGCCTGCTAGATCCAGCCATTTACTAAAACCAAAAAGGTCAGTGTGAGTATATCAACATAACCATCTTGTTCTAACGAGTAAGATAAACACTAAGATATACTTACTCATTAACTTTATCTAAAAACAATGACACTTTCTAAAATCCTAGCCAATATGGTAATGTCACTTATTCTTAAAGAAAACCCTAACCTCTAAAGTTATCTAAACCGACATTTGATACCAACTATAAGGCCTCGGCCTTAAACCTTGCTTACTCTTGAGTTATTACCAGATTACACATTGAATATATTTTCAGATTTAGAGTTTTCGAGAATTAGATCATGAAACTTGCATTACATTCCACATTTAAACAAAGTGGTTACATAAAAGACAGTATTCATTCTTCCCATCAATGGAAACATATTGAAAATAAAACATGGATTCTTTATTGACACTATCATCATATTTTGTACGTTTCCCTTGACCTGTGAAAAACATTTCAAAAACTTGGGATGAGCATAAAAATCTCAGTAAGTGTTATAAAAATATGGAAAGGAAACATGAGTTCATATATACATAAGAATGGAGTCATACTTTACCCATAAAACATAGGCACTTTAACATACCTCATCAAACCATGAATAAATCATAGAAATCATTAGACATAAATGTAACTTGAGGCATTCATAACATTCTTACGTAGGGAGTAACCCTCTTGGTTACGCTTGGAATACCCATCACAGTATATTCCCTAAATCTCTTCGGAGAAACCTTGACGTTTCACTCCTTCGCGTTACCCAATGCATCAGAGAGCTATATCGGGCTCACCCGCCCTTAGTTTATCATGGAACCACCCATCTTCATAACAATGGCCAAGAACCTCAACATAATCGTATCACATAAAACATGCATAAAGGAAACATAACATTTACACCTTTCAATCACAAGATATCAATACAACACATTGATATAAAAACATTATGAAAACCTTTTTCAATACCAAAATAAAATAAAAGTAAAACATTGTATTTATTTTTCTTTTAAAAAAAGTATGGCTTGGTAGAGGAAGCTGAAAACTCAAATAATGGTCACGGTATTGGGGAAGTCATTGTCGTCGCAGACGCACGACAAAAACATTCCCTTTTCTCATTTAGTAAATGCTTCGAATAAAAAATATTCCTTAAAAGTCAAAGGGGTTTATACACCGTATAAAAGAAGGTTGTGTATAAAACAAAATATGCCTCAATGAAAGGAGATTGAGATGAAGTCCCGTACAAAGACGATATCCTTGGTTTAAGGATAAATCAATTACATAATTATGTGTGAAAACAGAATACACCAAATATAAGTGGATATTAAGTGTAAAATAATCAATGGTCATTCACACATATTCAAAGGATGACATATTCAATAACTACATGTTGAAGCCAATGAAATCGAAATTGGGTTAAGAATTTCCCTTGACAGCCTAATGACGTCACATCAAAATGAGTTGATGAGATATAAAAAAAGGGTATCTCATCACTTGGACATAGAATTTACATCAATATGGATATATGAGAACATATCCCAACATAACAATATGTAAATTAAAAGACCCATCAAAAGAAGCCTTTTAAAAAGAGGAGGGTGAAAGGTTCCCTTACCGACATGGGTATCTTTCGAAACATACACCTCGTGAAAGAAGGACAATTACAACATTGATGTAAATACTCATAAAAGAAAGTATATTACACAATGAGTAAAATAATGGGCAGTACATACACCACTCAAAGGAATTTGTGGAAAATGTAGCATAAATCTCACCAGAATAAAAGTGAGATGAAAAATCCCTTACAAAAACTCGGCAGCCTAATGGCTCCACATAAAACATACAAAAATGGGTTGATGAGGTCAAATAGTGTATCTCATCATATTAACATAATGTTTATAAAAATAGGAATATAAAATAACATCCCCCAACATAACAAAGAGGATCTTAAAATAAGTGACATAAAGGAGAGTACTTAAAAAGAAAGAGAGAGGTTAGATCTCTTATGAAAATTCGGCAGCTTAACGGCGCCACTCAAAACTTCCAAAATGGATTGATGACAGAGAATAGGGTCTCTCATCACATGAAAATAAAAATTACAGAAATATTAATATAAAATAACATCCCAATAACAAGAAATATGAGCTTTAAAAGGAATGAAATAAAAGAGTGTACTTAAAAAGGAAGAGTGGAGTAGGATCCCTTACCTCGGGTCCGTCTTGACTCGATCGTTCTTTAACGTCCTGAATAATAAACATGAGTTAATTTCTTCTTCCTTAAGATCCTTTTTCAAGATCATTATTTCTTTTATATCACTTATTACCATTCCATAGTCATTATGTAATCATTTAAGTTAATAATGTTTGTTTTGTCGATATTTGGTTCTTAAGTCAAAAGTGGACTTCTTACAATTACATGTTGTTCGTGTGGTCAAAGGTTCATTATATACTGAATGATATTCATGATTTTGATATCATATATATCATATATATCCAGAATATACATGAATTTATAATATTACATAATCGTTTATAGGTAAGAAATGAAATGCACCGTTCATGGATACGGTAATCCGTACGTACGCATGAACGCTACTTTCATTTCTTTGTCATATTAATGGAATTAAAAATAAATGAGAGGCATGTATATTTTAATTCCAGAATTATATTCATCATTTATATTTAACATACATTATGTATATCCATTATTAATATGTACTTATAATAGTACATTACATTTGGGGATAAGAAATGAAATGCACCGTTCATGGAGACGGTAAGCCGTACGTACGCATGAACGCTACGTTCATTTCTATCTCATACATTAATGGAAATAAATATTAATGATATAGAGGTATATTATAATTCCAGTATTAAATCTTTTATAATAACTTTAAATCCATCCTTTATATTTCCCACATATGGCATTAACAAATCACATCACTTTGAGGGGGCGGTAGTCGCACTTCCTTAAATGAAGATATCGCGTTTACCCATAATGGAAACCATAAAAGTATTCCATAAATAAAAAATACAGAAGCTTAAGTAAAACATAAAAATATTATATATCGTATATAAAAATAGTTACATCATAATGGCCACCTTTGAAGGTGTTATGTGAGTGTTGAACGAACATCATTTCATGAGGCAGAAATTCGCCATCCCCGGAAACAGTATGTTCTTTTACCATTAGATGTAGGTGTGTGTAAGTGTAGCTAGAATACTTCTTATAACAAAATCCTAGTATATTGATTATACTGGAGTTTTTACAAAAGAAATGAGTAAAAAGAGTTTAGGGGGTTGGAGAAGCAAAATAAAACAAAAGGACTCAAGTGAAAACATTACGTTAAAATCGGGTAACTCCCTTTAGTTTGAGCTCAAAGGCTACCTTGGGAAGACTTCTGCCCCATGTGAGGCTTCAAGGAGTAAGAGAGGGAAGTGGAGAGACAATATGGGTAGGGGTTGGCAGAGACAAAGGCTTTGGGAGTGTGGGAAAGGAGGTAGAGGTGGGGGCCTTTTATAAGAGGAGAGGAGGGGCACTCTTGTAAAGTTACAAACTGTTACTTTACATTCAAACGATTTTCGGATTTTAAAGGTCCCAAAATGATGTATTTCTAGGATAAGGTGATAAGGGTTCTAAATCCACTCATCCAATAGGTTTTGGACATATTTAGGTTATATATGTTACATTATCTTTCCATTTTATTTAAATAGTTAAATAATGAGGTCATCGCTGCATCATCATGATGTCATAAATAATTTAATTTATTTAATGTATAATAATTATAAAAAAATTCTATAATGTATGAAATATTTTTATCTTTCCAATTAATATTTATATTCAAATCTCTGATTTGTATAACCCCTTGTAAAAATCGTTTTAGTAAAACATTTCAGGTTTGTCTCATTTTTACTTTAACATTAAATAAAAAGATATTTATGTCATTTTCCATCCAAAGTGGCTCCATGGGGTCCCCATGTTGATCCATGGGTTTTATTGGTCGTCCATGACACATAAAATGAGGGTAGGACATGTTTCTCGGTCATTTAATTTTATTAAAACATTATTCTTACCATAAACTACACTAGTTACCTCTAACCGTGATTAAAAACTTAATAAGTTACTATTCACCAAAAAATTATTTTTATCCCATTGAACCACATTTTACTTCTTAATGAAAACCATTTATGTCGGATTTTTGAAATTAAAAACACAAAGATGGAAAAATTTCATTTAAACAGAAAAATCATTTTTATAAGTACCACTTAGTGGTTTCACTATTCATCAAAAATTGAAGTTTTTCAGAAAAAATAAAAAAAATTCTCCCTATGCTATATTTGATATTCCGAATTCAAAAATGAAGTATATTTTACAAGATTCAAAACATATAAGTCACATTAATTAATTTAGTAATTAATTCCCACTGATAGAGAAAATAGCGTGTTTTTATGAAACAATAAGTATCAAAAGATTGACACTAGTTTAAGTCTGTTTTCAAAGTGAAATTAATTCCAATGACCACTATTGTATTTAATGGTTAAAATATATTCTAATTTCACTTTAAACCCAATTCAAATGATAATCTATTCATATAAATAAATTAGATTAAAAAGAGGTTTTGAATTAAAATACAACATTTTACACTATTCATTAAAAAAAACTTTATAAGAAAGATACCAAAAATTTACACAACGTAAATTTTGATGTCCGAATTCTTAAGAAGATTTTTATTTGGTCCAAAAAGAAGTATAGAAGTTATCTAAACTATATTTAATGAAGGTTATCAATCAAAAGGCGATAAGTGAACCTTTAGTGAAAACTAGGGCATATATGCCTAAACTTGAATTATTTCTATATTTTATGCCTTTATATATTATTGGATAAATGTAAAAACATTTAAAAACATATATAATCATATTTTAGTTATTTCTATCCATTCCCACCAATACAACGGCTACATGTTAACTACCATAATATTATTTTATTATTAGAGTGCAACGTAAGATTCCCAAGAAACTCGTTGTTGCGTGTTGGGTATGCCATCGAGAATAGAGTCCCCTTTAAAGTCATAATAATATTTTATTCACAAATATGGATAAATATTAAAATTTCATATTCTTTATTTACCTGGGGTGTTACATAATTTCCACCTTTGAAGGTGTTAAAATAATGTTGAACAATCATCGTTTCGGGAGGCAGAAATTCACCATCCACGGAAACAGTATGTTCTTTAACCATTAGATGTAGGTTTGTGTAAGTTTAGCTATAATACATCTTATATCAACATCCTAGTATATGTAAGATACTGTTTTTGTTAAAAAATAAATGAATACAATGTTTTTAGGGGGTTGGAGAAGCAGCATAAAACAAAAGGACTCAAGTGATGACATTACCTTAAAATCGGGTAACTCCCTTTGGTTTGAGCTCAAACGCTTCCTTGGGAAGACTTATGCCAAATGTGAGGTTTCAAGGAGTAATAGAGGGAAGTGGAGAGACAAGATGGGCAGGGTTTGGCTGATCCAACGGCTTTGGAAGTGTAGGTAAGGAGGTAGAGGTGGGGGCCTTTTATAAGAGGAGAGGAGGGGCACTATTGGAATGTAAAGAAATGTTACATTATTTTCAAATGGGTTTCGGATTTTAAAGGACCCACGTTGATATAATTCGAGGATAAGGTGATAAGGGTTCGAAATATACCCACCCAATAGGTTTTGGACATGTGTAGGTCTTAGATTTTACATTATCTTTCCATTTTATTTAAATCCTTTATTAATGAGGTAATCACTGCATCATCATGATGTCATAAACAATTTAATAAATTTTATGTCTAAAAATTATAAAAAAATATCATGATGTAGGAAATCTATTTATCTTTTTAATAAATATTTATAGTCCAAAAGATCATTTATTTGGACAAAATTAAAAATATTTTACTTAGGTGATACATTCTTTGTCACATTTAACATTATTTAAAAATAATAAGATAAAAAGGCACTTTCTCACAAAAGTGATTCCATGGGGCCCCCATGTTTGGCACAAGGCATACCATGGTCTGCCATCAGACAACAAGTAGCCTTAGGACACATTTTGTGGTCTTTTTGTATTATTATGATATCATTTTATTATCTTTAACTACCTGATTACTCATTAATCAAGATAATTAGAGATAATTACCATCGTTACTATTCATAATGTCCAAAAATAAAAGAATCTTAATTACATAATTTGGACCTTATGATTCCAAATATGTAATCCATTTTACCAAATTCCAAACACATAAATTGAAATAATTGATTTAAAAATAATTCCCGTAGTCAAAACAAATAGCGGGATTTTTTGAAACAGTATCTATGAAATGTTTGGCATTATTTTATGACCAATTACAAAGTGAAATTAATTCTAAAGACCACCATTGGATTAAATGGTAAAAATATATTCAGATTAAACTTTAAGACAAATTATATGGACAATCTATCCATATAATTAAATTAAATGAAAAGGCAGTTTTGATGTAAAATGCAGTATTTTTCACTATTCATTAAAAAATGAACATTGTCAGAAAAATATCAAAAATTTATCCAATGTAGATTTCAATGTACCAATAATAATTAATATGTTTATTTTGACAAATAGAGAATATAAAATTGTCAAAAGTTTTATTTAAAAAGGATTTTCCATCAAAAGGAAGTAAGACAATCTTTTAAGAATATTAGTGTATTCCATGCATAATATTGTATTTATTTTCATTTTAAGCCTCTAAAACACTATCTTAATCATTAATAGATATAGATAAAAATATTTGTTATTCATTACTTACTTGGGATGTTACATCCTTCCCCCGTTTAGAAAATTGCGTCCCCACAATTTATTTACTTATCGAATAAATGGGGATACTTATCCCTCATTGCATTTTCAGATTCCCATGTTGCCTCTTCCATCATGTGATTTTTCCACAAAACCTTTACCTAATTAATCACCTTATTCCGTAACACTTTCTCCCTGTGGTCAAGAATCTGGACCGGTTGATCCTCATATGATATGTTCTCTTCCAACTGAACTACCTCTGGACTCAAAACATGAGATGGATCTGGCTTGTACTTTCTCAACATCGAAACATGAAAAACATTATGTACCTGAGATAAACTCGGAGGTAAAGCCACTCAATAAGCAACTGATCCAACTCTCTCTATAATTACATATGGTCCAATGAACTTTGGACTCAGCTTTCCTTTCTTACCAAATCGCATCACACTTTTCCATGGTGATTCTTTGAGAAAAACATGGTCACCTACCTCAAAAGATAGATCCTTCCTCCTGTTGTCCGCATAACTCTTCTGCCTGCTCTGAGTTGTTCTCATGTGTTTCTGTATCAACTGAACTTTTTCTGCCATCTCATCTACCAATTCTGGTCCCATCAACTTACTTTCACCCACTTCATCCCAGAAACCTGGAGTTCGACACTGCTTCCCATATAACACCTCAAATAGTGCCATATGTATACTAGAATGAAAACTATTATTATATTAAAATTCAATCAAAGAAAGATGTTGGTCCCAACTTCCCTAATAATCCATCAAACAAGCTCGTAGCATATCCTCCAATGTCTGAATTGTTCGTTCCGACTGCCCATCTGATTGAGGATGAAATGTTGTACTAAAATTTAATTTAGTACCCAATGACTTTTTAAGGCCCTTCCAAAAGTTAGAAGTGAACCTGGGATCACGGTCAGATACAATGGAGATGGTAACTCCATGAAACTTGACTATCTCTTTAAGATAAAAACGGGAAAGTTGGTCTTGGGAAAAAGTATCTCGTATAGAAAGGAAATGAGCATACTTGGTCAAGCGATCAAAAATAACCCAGATTTCATTATTACCTCGAGGGGTCTTTGGAAATCCCACAACGAAGTCCATGGATATATTCTCCCATTTCCACTCTGGCACTGGTAAAGGCTGAAGCATCCCTTTCGGTAACTGCCGATCTGCTTTAACAGGTTGACAAGTCAAACACTTCACAGTAAAATCAGAAATATCTATTTTCATTCCATCCCACCAGTAATACTCTCTCAGATCTCTGTACATCTTAGTACTGCCAGGATGAACTGAAAACGGAGAACTATGAGCTTCACATAATAACTCTCTTTTTAACTGTGAATCACAAGGCACACACAATCTCTTCCCAAATCTCAAAACACAGTCATTATCAATGTTGAATTCATTCAACTTACCTTTCTGAACCATCTCTACCTTTTTCTAAAACTCACTGACTTGCTTCTATTCTTTCTTGATTTTGTCTGATAGAGAATATTTCACTGATACTTGAAACAAAACAGAAGAACATCCTGCACCGACAACTTCTATGCCAAATTTCATCAAATCCTTAACCAAAAGATCACGTTCCAAATGCAACATGGACAAAGAAGCATTATTTTTTCGACTCAAAGCATCAGCCAATTTATTTGCTTTTCCCGGATGGTAATGAATTGTACAATCATAATCCTTGATTAATTCTACCCATCTCCTTTGTCTCATGTTCAACTCTTTTTGAGTGAATATATAATTTAAACTTTTGTGATCAGTATATATTTCACACTTTACTCAATACAAATGATGCCTCCAAATTTTTAAAGAGAAAACAACATTAGCTAATTCCAAATCATGTGTAGGGTAATTTACCTCATGAGTTTTCAACTGTCGGGAAGCATAAGCAATTACCTGATCATTCTGCATTAGGACACAACCAAGTCCTTTCAATGAAGCATCACCGTATATAACAGACTCACCATTCCAGGAAGGTAGTTACAAAACTGGAGCATTCACCAATCTTATATTCAATTCCTGAAAACAATCATCACATTCTTTTGTCCAGATAAACTTAACACCCTTCTGAGTTATCTTAGTCATTAGACTAGATAACCGTGAAAAATTTCTTACAATCCTTCGGTAATAGCCTGCCAATCCATGGAAACTATGAATCTCTGTTACATTTGTGGGTCATGGCCATTCTTTAACAAACTTTTTTTTTGCAGGATCAACAGTTATCCCATCTTTAAAAACAATATGAACAAGAAAAGAAATTTTTTGCAACCAAAACTCACACTTGCTGAATTTTGCATACAGTTTCTTTTATTTTAAGGTTTGCAAGATAACCCTTAAATGTATTTCATGCTCCTATTTTCTTTTAGAAAACACCAAAATATCATCAATGAAAACCACCACAAACTTATCCAAGAACTCATGGAATATTCTATTCATTAATTCCATGATTACAGCAGGTGAATTTGTTAGCCCAAAAGGCATTACTACAAATTCATAATGGCCATATCTTGTACAAAATGCAGTCTTTGGAATATTTTCTTCCTTTACATTCAGCTGATGGTACCCCGATCTCAGGTCAATCTTTGAAAAATACTGATCTCCCTGGAGCTAATCAAACAAATCATCGATATGAGGCAAATGATATTTTTTCTTTACAGTGATGGTATTCAAGGCTCTATAATCAATGCAAAGTCTCATAGAACCATCTTTCTTTTAAACAAATAAAACAGGGGCACCACATGGTGATGTGCTAGGTCGAATGAAACCTTTCTGTAATAAATCTTGCAATTTCTCCTTCAACTCTAAAAGTTCAATTTGTGCCATTAGATAAGGGGGTTTTGAAATTGGCTTAGCATCAGGAACTAAGTCAACAATAAATTGAACTTCCCGGTCTGGTATTATTCCAGGAAACTCATCAGGAAAAACATCAGGATACTCATTTACCACTGGCACATCATTAATCTGAATAGTTCCCTTGTTTTCAACAATATGTGCAAGGTAACATTCATTTCCATCTTTTACAAGTTTCTCAGCCTCTTGATAAGTAATCAACAGTAAGGGTTCATTCTTGTACAAAAACTGAATGCCTTTCTGAAAAGAAACATATTTAGCTCTACAGTCAATCTTAGCATGGTAAATGAAGAGCCAATCCATACCCAGGATAACATAAAACCCTACTAGAGGTAGAACAATAAGGTTTGCATGTAGGTTATTTCCACGGATAAGGATAGGAAGATTCTTATATATTCTTTTTTCCTCAACATTTCCCCTAGGTGTTATTACCAGAAGTTCAGGAGTAATTTCTTGAGACGGTATTCCCATTTTACTAGAAATGTTTTCCGAGATGAAAGAATGTGTAGACCCCGAATCAAACAACAAACTGGCATAATCTGAAAAAACAAACAAAGTACCTGATACAACTTCATTTGACGGCCCGACATCTGCTGAAGTAGTTGCATAGGATTTCACCACCCCTTTCTGCTGGTATTCTAACTGCTTCACATCACTCGAGCTCTTTTTCGAACACTCGTTTTCATAGTGACCCATCTCATTGCACTTAAAACATTTCACTTATTGTAAATGAAATTTGGTCTTACCTTCACCTTGATCTTTTTCAGTGAAATCACGAGCCTTATGTACCATCTTACCACATCGGTAGCACTTTCCAGAATTCAGAAGACATTCCCCATCATGCCTTTTTCCACATTTATCACAAACTGGAAACTTAGTTTTCTTACCGTCAGACATATTTGAAAAATTATTACCTTTCTCTGATCACCTCGGTCTCTTCTTCTGTTGGTTGTTATTGAAAACTTGATCCTCGACAAACTCCAATTCCACCTTCTCAGCACATAGAACAAGCTTTTCATAACCTTTAAATTCATGGGAAGCTAATTACCTTCGATATTTTGGCTTTAATCCTGAGTAAAAACGATTGATTTTACTATCAAGGTCTCGGATAAAATTTGGAGCATACCTTGCCAATCGAGTGAACCTTTCTTCATAGACAGCCACTGAGTCTTCCTCTTGCCTCAATTCCAAGAATTGATTTTCCATCCTAAGTCAAACAGCTTTAGGATAATACTTCTCAAGAATCATACCTTTGAATTCATCCTAGTCGAGAGCATCAAGCTCATTAGCCTCCCTGATATTTTTAACCAGCGACCACCACTGATCTGCTTCACCCTCCAAACGGTAATTAGAAAGACTAACCTTTTGATTGTCTGAACACCCCATGACATCGAAAATATTCTCCAGTCCATTAATCCACCCTTCAGCTAGCACAGGGTCAGATGATCCTCTGAATGATGGGGGATGTTGCCTCATAAAATATTCAACCACTGACATGTTCCTCTTCGGTTGATCTGGATGGTCTCGTGCATGGATATCACCGCCATTTATCACTTGAGTCAACTACACCATTACTGCAACAAACTGTTTAGTTCCAACTTCGACCATCTCAGGATGCTGATTTGGAAGGTTATTTCCTTCTGTATTCCTTCCTAGCACTGTTTCGCTGTTTCATCTACGAAAAACCATTCTGAAGAAACATGTCTTAGATGAAGCAACATGGTAATCTTCAAATGCTATATCATTTCAAAAAATATATATTTTTGGATAATAATTTAATAGAATTATAACACCTAAAGTTATCTAAACCGGCCTCTGATATCAACTATAATGCCCCAGCCTTAAACCTTACTTAATCTTGAGTTATTACAAGATTACACATTGAGGATCTTTTCAAGTTTAGAGTTTTAGAGAATTAGATTATAAAACTTGCATTACATTCCACATTTAAATAAAGTGGTTACATAAAGATTGTATTCATATTTTTCCAATCCATGGAGAATATTTAAAATTAAACATGGATTCTTTCATGGCACTTCCTTGACATTATCATCAGATCTTGTACCTTTCCCTTGACCTGTGAAAAACATTTCATAAAAGTCTTGGGATGAACATAAAATGCTCAGTATGGGTAATAAAAAAATGGAAAGGTAACATAATTTCATATATACATAAGAATGAAATCATACGTTACCCATAAAACACAATCACTTTAACATACCTCTTCAAATCATGAATAAATCATTGAAATCACAAGACATAAAGGTAACTTGAGGCATTAATAACATTCTTACGCAGGGAGTAACCCTCTTGGTTACGTTTGGAATACCCATCACAGTATATTCCCTAAATCTCTTCGGAGAAACCTTAACGTTTCACTCCATCACGTTACCCAATGCATTGGAGAGCTATATCGGGCACACCCGCCCTTAGTTTATCACGGAACCACCCGTCTTCACAATAACGCCCAAGAACCATAACATAATCGTATCACATAAAACATGCATAAAGGAAACATAACATTTCCACATTTCAATCACAAGATATCCATACCAAACATTGATATAAAAACATTATGAAAACCATTTTTTATACCAAAATAAAAGACAATTAAAACATGGTTTTTATTTTTCTTTAAAAAAAGGTATGGCTTGTAGAGGAAGCCGAAACTCAAATAATGGTCACGGCGGCGGAGAAGTCATTTTCACCACATACGTATGACAAAAACATTCCCTTTTGTCATTTAGTAAATGCTTCATATAAAAAAGATTCCTTTTGAATAAACATAAAAGTCAAAGGGGTTTATACACCGTATAAAAGAAGGTTGTGTATAAAATAAAATATGCCTCAATGAAAGGAGATTGAGACGAAGTCCCATACCTCGGGTCCGACATGACTTGGTCATTCTTTAATCTCCTGAATAATAAACTTGAGTTAATTTATACTTGTTTAAGTAAATTTTTCATGTTCATTATTCCTTTTATATCACTTATTTCCATTTCATGAACACTATGTAATTATTTAAGTTAATAACGGTCGTTTTAACGATCAATGGTACTTGAGTAAAAAAATAAACCCTTTGTAATTACAAGTTGTTCATGTATCCATTATATCCAGAATGTTATTCATGATGTAGATATCATATATGTAATATATATCCAGTACATTCATGTATTTATAATATTACATAATTATTTAGATGTAAGAAATGAAATGCACCGTTCATGGAGACGGTATGCCGTACGTACACATGAACACTACTTTCATTTCTATTTCATATTTTATAGAATGGAATCATAATGATATAAAGGTATATTATAATTCAGTGTAAAATCGTATATAATATCATAACTCCATCCTTTATACGTCCCACATATGGTAATTAACGAATCAAATCACTTTGAGGGGGCGGTAGTATGCACTTCCTTAAATGAAGATATCGTGTTTACCCATAATGAAGACAATAAAGGTATGCCCAAAATAAAAAATACAGAGGCTTAAGAAAACCAAAAACATATTATATATCATATATAAATATAGTTTCATCTTAATGGCCACCTTTTAAGGTGTTAAAATAATGTTGAACAATCATCATTTCAGGAGGCAAAAATTCATCATCCACGGAAACATTATGTTCTTTAACCATTAGATGTCTGTGTGTGTAAGTGTAGCTCGAATCCTTATTATATCAACATCCTAGTATATGGAAGATACTGGTGTTGTTACAAAAGAAATGAATAAAAAGAGTTTAGGGTGTTGGAGAAGCAACATAACACAAAAGGACTCAAGTGGAGACATTACCTTCAAATCGGGTAACTCCCTTTGGTTTGAGCTCAAAGGCTTCCATGGGCAGACTTCTGGCCAAAGTGAGGATTCAAGGAGTAAGAGAGGGAAGTGGAGAGATAAAATGGGCAGGTTTTGGCCGAGCCAAAGTCTTTGGAAGTGTGGGTAAGGTGGTAGAGGTGGGGCCTTTTATAAGAGGAGAGGAGGGGCACTCTTGGAAAGTAAAGAAATGTTACATTATTTTCAAATGTGTTTCGGATTTTAAAGGTATCAAATTGATATAATTCGAGGATATGGTGATATGGGTTCGGAATATACCCACCCAATAGGTTTTGGACATGTGTAGGTCTTATATTTTACATTATCTTTCCATTTTATTTAAATCCTTTATTAATGAGGTAATCGATGCATCATCATGATGTCATAAATAATTTACTAAATTTAATGTCTAAAAATTATAAAAAAAATATCATGATGTAGGAAATATTTTTAGATTTCTAATGAATATTTATAGTCCAAAAGATAATTTATGTGGACAATATTAAAAATATTTTACTTAGGTGATATATTCTTTGTCACATTTAACATTCTTTAAAAATAAAAAGATAAAAAGTCACTTTCTCACAAAGGTGATTCCATGGGGCCCTCATGTTTGGAACAAGGCATCCCATGGTCTCCCATAAGACAACCCGTAGCCTTAGGACACATTTTGTGGTCTTTTTGTATTATTATTATATCATTTTATTATCTTTAACTACCTGAATACTCATTAATCAAGATAATTAGAGATAATTACCATCGTTACTATTCATAATGTCCAAAAATAAAAGTGTCTTAATTAAATACTCTGGACCTTCTGATTCCAAATATGAAATCCATTTTACCAAATTACAAACACATTAATTGCAATAATTGATTTAAAAATAATTCCCGTTGTCAAAACAAATAGCGGATTTTTTTGAAACAATATCTATGAAATGATTGGCATTAGTTTACGGCGAATTCCAAAGTGAAATTAATCCTAATGACCAACATTGGATTAAATGGTAAAAATATATTCAGATTACAATTTAAGACCAATTAAAAAGATAATATACCCATATAATTAAATTAAATGAAAAAGCAGTTTTGATGTAAAATGCAGTATTTTTCACTATTCATTAAAAAATGATCATTGTCAGAAAAATACAAAAAATTTATGCAATGTAAATTTCAATGTCCCAATAATAATTAATATGTTTATTTTGACAAATATAGATTATAAAATTGTCAAAATATTGATTTAAGAATGTTTTTCCATCAAAAGGCAGTAAGACAATCTTTTAAGAATATTAGTGTATTCCATGCATAAGATTGTATTTATTTTCATTTTAAGCCTCTAAAACACTATCTTAATCATTAATAGACATAGATAAAAATATTTATTATTCATTACTTACTTGGGATGTTATTGTAAGGAATGAAAAATATTTTGTATCATTATATATCATTATATAAAATCCATTCTATAATCGACCACATTTGTAACACCCCAAGCTTTCATGATATGCTTCTCTTTCAATAATGCAATAGCTTGCATTGTATGCAAGTTTGAGATTCTAGCACACCACGAATAATCAAAGTATTAGTTATGAATATTAATCCCCACCTTTTGAAATTATATAAATTTTATATTTCAAAATGGACTTCGTTTTTGTATTCAGAATATCTAAATTATCCTAAGTTGAATTTTTTGTAATTTTCTGAGAACTTCCAATTTTCTAGGAATAGTGAAACCACAAAGTGGTAGTTAAAGAAATAATTTTTCATATAAATGAAACATTACCACTTCTGTGATTTTATTTCCAAAAATCCTACATACATGGTTTTCATTAGGATGTAAAATTTGGTTCAATTGGATTAAAATAATTTTTTTGGGGAATAGTATATTTTAAGTTTAATTAATCACGATTAAAGGTAATTAGTGAAATTTAATTTAGAAAATTATATTATCAAAATATGAAAATACCCTTACACTTGTCCTACCTCTATTTTATTTGTCATGGGAGACCAATAAAATCCATGGGTCAACTTGGGGACCCCATGGAGCCACTTTGGTAGGAAAATGACATTAAAAACTATTTATTTAGTGTTAAAATAAAAAATGTCACAATCATGAGTTGTTTTACTAAAACAATTTTTCAATGGGGTTATACAAGTAATATTTTTGAATATAAATATTCATTAGAAATATAAAAATATTTCCTACATCATGATACTTTTTTTATATTTTTTACACTTTAAATAAATTAAAATTTTTATGACACAATGATGATGCAGCGATTACCTAATTAATTAACGATTTAAATAAAATGAAAAGATAATGTAAAATCTAACGCTTACACTTGTCAAAAACCTATTGGATGAGTATATTTAGAAACCTTATCACCTTATCCTAGAAATATATCAATGTGGGACCTTTATAATACGAAAAGCATTTCTTAATAAAGTAACATTTCAATCCTTCCAAGAGTGCCCCTTCTCTCCTCTTATAAAAGGCCCCCACCTCTACCAGCTTATTCACACCATCAAGAATTTTGGCTCAGACAAAATCTGCCCAAATACTCTCCCAACATCCCTCTATTACACCTAAAAGACTCACTTTTGGCAGAACTCTTCCCAAGGAAGCATTTTGCTCAAATGAAAAAGAGTTACATGATTTTAAGGTAATGTCTTCTCTTATGTTATTTTGTTTTATTTTGCTTCTCCAACCCCCTAAATTCTTTTTATTAATTTTATTTCTAACAAAACCAGTATCCGAAATATACTAGTATGTTGTTATAATATGTATTCAAGCTACACATACACACACCTACATCTAATGGTTAAATAACATATTGTTTCTGTGGATGGCGAATTTCTGCCTCACGAAACGATGATTGTTCAACACTCATATAACACCTTCAAAGGTGTCCATTAAGATGTAACAATATTTATATATGATATATAATATGTATATGTTTTACTTAAGCTTCTGTATTTTTCATTTATTGCATACATTTATGGTTTCCATTATGGGTAAACGTGATATTTTCATTTTACGAAGTGTGGACTACCGCCCCCTCAAAGTGATTTGAATCATTAATGCCATATGTGAGATGTATAAAGGATGAAGTAAATGGTATTATAAATTATATTATTCTGGAATTATAGTATACCATTATATAATTATAATTTCATTCCATTAAATATGAAATAGAAATGAAAGTAGCGTTCATGCATACATACGGCTTACCGTCTCCATGAACGGTGCATTTCATTTCTTACCTATACATGTTATGTAATATTATAAATGAATATATATACTGGATATATATGATATATATGATATCTAAATCATGAATATAATTCAGGAGACAATGGATATTCTACCACATAAACAACATGTAATTATAAGAAGTTTATTGTTGAATCAGGTACCAAAGATCGACAAAACGACCGTTATTAACTTAAATGACTACATAATTTTCCTAACATTTTAATAAGGGATATAAAAGGGATAATGAACTTGAAAAAGTCTCTTAGTAAAGTATATATTAACTCTAGTTTTTTATTCAGGAGGTTAAAGAACGGCCGAGTCAAGTCGGACACAAGGTAAGGGAACTTCTTAACGCAATTTCCATTCTCTGGGTTAATATCCTACTTTAAAATTATGTCATGATATTATTATGTTATATCTTGTATTTTTACTTTATTTATTTTTACTTATAGTGAATACACATCATAGATCTATTTTATTTAAAAAAAATGATCTTTTTAATGGACATCGTCTCAATCTCCATTCATTGAGGCATATTCTGTTTTATACACAAATTTCTTTTATACGGTGTATAAACCCCTTTGACTTTTACATTTATTCAAAAGGAATATTTTTATTCGAAGCGTTTTACTAAAAGACAAAAGGAATGTTTTTCATGTCGTACGTATGCGGTGACAATGAATTCTCCACCGCCATGACCATTATTTAAGTTTCGGCTTCCTCTACAAGCCATAACTTTTTTTAAATGATTTAAAAACAAGAGAGATATATTTCTCTCAAATGTATGAAAATCCAGTGAAAATGTATACGTATTTAATGCAAGCTTAAAAATGATTTCAGAAAACACGACTCTCGAATGTGGTAGACAGGAAGGGATTGGGCGTGGACCCATCATGGCCTGTAATTAGTCAAGCATTCTCAGAATTAGTTATGTTGTTTTCAGAAGAATTCATAATGTTTTCAAAAAAATAGGGGGTAATATTTGAGAAATTTTAAACGTAAATATATTCTTAAAAAATTGCATCGGTAGGTCTCATGAGACAAACTAGTGTCTTGGCACGAGGCCTTGACAAAATCTTATTTGTGGTCTTGGCACGACGCCTTGGCTACGTGGTTATGATAGTCTGGAATTAGGCATTCCATCATTATGAAAGTGGTTATTGATATTTCATGTGGTTATTCGACTAGTAGAATATCCATGGGAATATGTAAATGGAATTATTTCATTCTACTTTTTCCATATTATGCTAAAGTTCACGTTTAAAAGGCTTTTGTTTTAGTTATTCATTGCCTTAAATGTTTATGTTTATTTATGAAAGCTTCTGCTATATTGTTTTCCATACTGAGCATCTGATCTCACCCCTTTCAATGTTTTAATTTTTCCAGGATGTGAAGAAGTATTTTAGGAATGACCTACAGGTATAGTCTGAATGGGATATGAGTGTAGAAAATGGAGACTATGTTATTGTGATTTTTCACTTTATGATGTGATATAAGACTTATGAATGTATCTAGTGTTTCCAAGACTAATAAACTAATCGGTCTTTCGAGACATGATCATTTGTGATCATTCCAATGTTAGTCAATAATGAACCGACTCTGGGTAAATGGGGTCGGGGAGTTACAACATGAATCCACTAAATAAAGATAATATTCCTAATATGTTTTGAGGGAAATACACTCTACTTACCAATCCATACATACCCTAGTCTTAGAGTCACATTAAAGAATGTAGAATCATAAGAATCAAATCATTTCATATATCGTGCTTGATTTTTATAGTAATTCAGAAATATCTACGATGAAATCTTGATATTGCATATTAATCTGACATAATCTATTATTTCTTATACTAAATGAGGCCCCAAAAATGTCCTCTCACCTACCATAATCCCACAAAATGGTAAATATATTTTTCTTCCATATAATAAATGAAACATTTCCATATGATTTAATTAATGATTAATGTTATAATGAATGAGTTATATAAATGAATGATGATACTCCAAATACCTCCGAAAATCAAGCAAAAAGTATCAGATCGTATATACTAAAACTTCTAGAAAAATTTACAACTATTTGTCAATTTGATGATGTTATTATAATCTAATAATCAACTAATTTCCCTATGAATTTTAATGACACCTATATTATTATTATTTATTTGTAGAAACTAATCATAAAATAATGAACATAAGAACACAATGATGACTAGTGGTATACATCATAAAACCATTACCATGTTCATAAATTGAAACTGTATCTCAAATATGAATGAACTAGACAAGAATAAAGATCTAATACATTTTAAAACAATCATTATCATCATTATATAAGGTCCGCATCAAATAAATAAATAAATAAATACTAATATTTTCTCATTTATATATTGAAATTGAAAAATAATATAACTACAATGTCATTTTATGAAGTTATTACTATTCCTAAATAAAAATAAAAAAATGGAAAAAATTAAGAATTACCTTCTTCAATCATAAATTCAAAAAACATATTCTGATATCTTGATAAATGTTTTTACTAATATAATACACTAGGATATAAGAATAGAGGAAATATTTTAGAATATCAATTTTGATCCCCACATGATATATCATATATCCTCTATAATAATGGGATGAGTTTTTTACATATATCCAACCATTAATGGTGTCACAACCATTCAGGGTATACCATATCCTCATGTATTCCATTTATTAAATTTCCCCCCTTTACTAGTGTTTTAAACGTGGATATAATTATGAGGAAAGATAAAACCACATAATCTTACATCATTATCCTTTACTCCAATCATTATTCACTAAAAGTGTAAAATATTTCCAACCCAATGCATATACTAATACATTTAAATTGAAGGATTATTATATAAGAAAAAAATAATAATTTTAAAAGAATTTTTCATGAATTTAATGCAACATGTTATCATTTTTCTATGAAAAAATTTTATTTAAATAATTAACATATGTCTATAATAATACATTCTCACAAAAGCTCATTTAAATGGATTTTTTTGAGAGTAAAAATTATATTGATGTTGTGTTAATATTTAATAAGAAACATATGGTAGAAAATCACATCTTAGTTGAAAATATAATTATTTAATCCTACATAATATTCACAACATCATTATTATTAGTTCAGACTCACAGATGGAATAAAAATTGTATAAATGTATGATGTTAATCAGTCTATGTCACTTTTAAAATTCAATAAATGGGGATCCAATATACAACATATAACTATACTATACCAAAGAAATATTATATGGAAGAACATGTAGAATACATGGTGGGTCATCAAACCCAAAAAATCCATTTATACATCTTAGTTGAATACATGATTACTATATGAAAAATAACTCATTCCAATTATAATGTTTTATCACAACCTATAATATAACACGATGACCATCAATTAAAGGAAAAAAATAAAACTCTTACATTTTGAAATTTATTATAAATCATAACTAAATTATGCTTCAATGATATCTATTATATATTCATCCTTTTCTATATCATTTCATATTTATATATTCATAAAATTAATTATGAATACTCAAAAAAATATATCATTACAAATAGTATAATTATTTCAATTATTAATAAAACAATTTTTAAAATATATTCCGTTCATTTTTAATTTTTGATGAATATATTACATACAAATATATTTTACGAAATGTATTCATATTGTATTTTAATAAATACACCCACTAAATAATTTAGGGGGTTATCATATATATGGCAGTATTGTATGAATAAGGATGAGTATAAATTTTACAATCTTCATTTTCATCTTTTTGAAAATAATATTAAACATACTTTACTAAAAAATATCTTATATAATTATGTTAGGATCATTTTAAAAACTTATGTATTTGAATGTTCAAAATCCTCATCATGAAATTTTACCTTTTAAATGTTTCCTCAAGAATACATTTTAAATAATTGTTTTAGGTAAATCATTAAATAAATTTCACATCATACCAACATATTTTGAAATATATTATTATATAATCTAGATATTACATTGCATTAATATTTTATAATTTGAGGACATATGAGGTATTTATTCTAAATTGAGGGTAGGGGTGGTAATAAGGGTTTCTGACATTAGATCCAAGATATAATTTTTTTCCAATTTCCTATTTTTTACATTGTTCATATTTTAAATGGAATAATTATCATATTCTCTCTTCTCTTTATTATTATTCCATAAAACAGACCCAAAAACAAAAATAGAAACACAAACACAGAAGGTCACAATTTTTTAAAAGAATCACCACAAAATGTGGAATTACTAGTCCTTTGTGTGATATAAATTCATGTACAATCAATAGACCAACTATATTTATCATTTGATAATTACACTATAGTTCCATTATTGTTTATGATTGTTCAATTTAAACTACTCAGTTTGTGGCATCCCATAATATTGTATAGCGTAAATCTTTTTAGTGAATGAAATTTGGGAAACAAAAAAATATTTGTTCCAAAATTATGAACATTGACTAGTTTTTGATGTGATACCTCTTCCCAAATATTACTAATCATTATAATTTGAAAGATACAAGAAACAAAATCCTACTTATTTTTATATATTTAAATTTTTTCCCCCAATATTTTCTTGATTTTTTGTATCTTGTATGAAATTATTTTTTTTTCATTCATATATATGAAACATACTAATTCTGTTTGTGAAAATAAAAAATACACATCACTCTTCATATCCCTATTTTATAGTGTGAACTGAAGTGTTCATATCACATATTCTTAATATTAACTCTAATACAAAATATAATACTTCTTATCCTTCAAAATATCAAATCATCTTCCTATTCCACTATTTAAACTAAATAACACTATATATGCCTCTAATTTTTACTATGAAATGAAATTTTTTATTTATTATAGAGACATCGAATAAATATGTCACATTATCAAACAATTTTAGTCATTAATAATGTTTTTTTGTAATACGAATTATTTGGGATTAGTTTTTGGGGTTTCTATATTTTTATTGTTCTTTAGATGGATTTTTAATTTTTTATTGTTGGAAGAAAATTTTCTCCAACCATGTCAACAATACACTAAATCATGCTACTAGTGGTAGATTAACTCGAAGTGGAGCGTGGATAATATTCACAATTTATCAAATAATGTGAACTAAATTGATAAAAAAATATGAAATCGTCATGTGGTCATATACATAGTTGATTAGTGTTTTCAAAAACCATGTGACTAAAACATCTGGGTTCTCTAGAGTGGTAGTAATCCCTGAATGTATGTTGCATGCTTTAAAAAACTGTGCGACCGAACTTTTCGAATGAGAAATAATTATATGAAAATCCTCTTGAACATTTATTAATTTTTAGTTTTGACTCAAAATTTCTGTAACTCTAATCCATGTCAAATAATGAGACTCTTTCTCCCTTCTTAAACATGTTCATTTCCTTCCAATATTCTATTTGAATTTGAATAGTATTTTTCCATTGGATTTATCATAGGTGATTTAAAAACTAGTTTTCTTACATTTTCTTCTTGATCTATATCAGTTACCATAGGATGAATCTTATATTTTACATTTTATTTCCCAATATATATATTATAAAGATAAAAAATAAAAAAATATTCCCAATTTCAGATAACAGTTATGGATATATTGATTTAATGACAATACTATAACTTGAGATAGATCTCTCCTGAGTAGCGGCTTATTTTAGATAATCTTTCATAGATAAATAATCTTGAGACATTTTTATTATTTAATTTTATCTTTGATATATGTTATTGTGATGGATTGTTGTTAACTGATGTTAATTATATATCCCAAAGTTTTCCTTCTAGATTTGAATAGGAATTCAAGATGTTCTCATAAATATTGAATGGATCTGATGAATTTCCATCACCTTCTTCAACATATCTCTTAACTAGATCCTCTAATATAATCCAAGAGTTATGTTATTCTAGAGATATCCTAGTAACCATGTAACAACATTGGGTATCCTTTAAAAAATCATTATTGAAATGAAACATGAGATGAAAATTTTGAAATGTGAATTAATTTTTTTATGGTTGTGAATTGGAATTTGGGTTTTAGTAATTTAATAAAATTTAGAGTCAGTCATCAAAAATTTAAATTAGGATGTTCAATAAATTTTTTTCCCATTTTGTAATATTTTTTCGTTGAAATTATTCATTTGTTTTTATAACATTATTGAACTTTTTTGTGAGTGATAACATGTGTGTGTGGCCCCTAAGGCCATAATATGATTCTATCTTATAAGTGTATGACTATGAAGATTGTTATCCACATTTGATATTGATCACATTTAATTGTATGTTTTTTGAATTCTCTTGATTACATTATATGATCTATATTTGCATTCTCTACAATGTTTTGTGTAAATACCCTTCCTTTGGAGAAATTGGTTTTTGTAATTTGAATAGGTAGTAAATCTAGATATGTTCAATCCTTAGTGTAGGAGTGTACAAAAAATTTGATGATGCCATTGATAGAATTAAACATATGGTTGGGGAATGAAGGCATTAGGGTCAAACAATGGTCGAATCATTAGGGGTATGATGGGATTGTGTCCTAACACATAGAAAGGAATGGATATAATGACATTATGGCATCGCCCAAGTTATGGATATGAATAAAAAACTATTTTTTACACTTTTAGTATAGTGGTTTTCTGTCACTATACACTTTCTTATTTCCATAGACATTCCCACTTTATAATAGTGGGATACATTCATTACATTCATTAGTGATTTATTATACTTGATTCAAATGGAAATATTATATATAGGATCCTCCTTTAATTGAAACATCCATATAATTCATTTCCACTTCCGCGTCTCCCACGGTGTTTTATTGTTGTTTGTATATCCCATTCTCAATATCATATCTATCAGTACACTAGTTAAAAACAGTAATTCTGTCTAGAGAGAGTAAAAAACATCGATTATTAGAGTAGTCACATTGGTCATCTTCTAGAATTTCATGACATTGGTATCATTGGTCACTTGTAAGGCTTCGACATTGGAGATTATATAATGTGAGACATGATATGAACCAAAGATAAGTCATCCCATGTTGATCTTGAGGTAATTTATTCAATCGGAAATAATACTCCATGTACTTTTACATCATTAATCATATGTTTATTTTAATGGGATGTTATAATTGGTCAGGTCAAAAGATCTATGTACTCTAAAGAAGGATTGGGATGACTTGGAGAGACATATTTGGGAATGAGTTTAACATCATTTGGAGATGGGGTGGTGGATAATAATTCCACATAATGGTTGATCCACGAGGTACCTCAGCAATATGGAACAACTTATTTTACAGATGGATCATAATTCCCTATAGAGGCAGATCATGGAGTTGCATCCCCATAAGGTGACACATGGATCATTTACCAATCAACCAGAAAATCTTATGGATACATTTCTGGGTGGTTCATCCTTATATGGTAACCCTTGAATATTTTACCAATGGACTAGGATGAACCCGGAAGAGGGATTCGAGAGGTACATCTCTAAAAGGGATCACCTACATAGTTTAACTATGTATTAGGATTCCCCATGAAGGCAGATATTGGAGGTACATCTTAAGGATTGAACATCAAAATAGATTGCCAATTGACTATGAAGAAATTTAGACACAAAACTTGGAGGTGCATCTCAAGGTGGGATCACATTCAAAATATACCCATTGATGGGGACTTCTCGTGTAGTTATATTTGACTGATTCTTCCTAATGATGGAATAACAAAATAGTGTACCAATTTTGGTACACCTCATGATGAAGGATCAAAGAGGTTCCTCCCGGTGGGTGAACACCTTAATAGTTTTATAATTCCATGATGGAACCTCATGGATGCATCCTATATATCCTATTTATAATATAGGGTTCAAAACACAAGTAATTATTTATCACAGTTTAATGTCTTGTGATAGTACCTATCCATGTATCTTAGATTCATTAGGTAAATATTCTCTTGTTAGGAATAGAGAATGTACAATCGATGGATTGAGAATTATGTGTAGAAGTTTCCCTTTTTACGATGATCACTCCTTATTGAATGGTATAAGGCTTACTCTTTGAAGCATCATTGCGGTGGATGATCACTACTTTCAATGAAATAAGGTTATATCCCATAATAATAATACATGGGGAATCATGTTTTTTTCAAACATAGTAAGGATATAGTTTTACACCATCTGTTTGGATATTTTTCCTAAAATTTAATATCATATGACTAAGAAGTGTAAACATGATTATTTTAAATACGTAGCTCAAAAAATGGCAGGATCACTCCTTAGAGGGGACAATGTCATGTTGAGTGGAAGATATGAGAAATATACCCTCAACCAAGATAGTCTCATTGTTTCCATAGAATATTAAACACACAGTAATTACATTACAATAACTCATGCACCTTTTCGGTAAGGTATGTTGTTTTCACTACAAAGGATGAGTGGTCAAATAAGAGTCTGATGTTATGATCCCTATTCTTAGAAGAAAACTGGGATATAGTACATATATTTAAATGAAAAAGGTATGATGGAGGCCCAGGTCGCATTTGATGTTAAGTGGGAGTACACATGAATGGGTATAACAAGTCACACAAGGAATCAAAGTGTAGTTGTACCGACCCTGAATTAGTATTGGGACCCCTTGAAATCAACCTTCATAAACAGATTCCAACTAATGGAAGGCATTATAGTGAAGAAAGTAAGAGGGGTTTTATTAATACACTGGGTTCTCAAAGAGTGTATCATGAAACTCAAGTTCCCATGAATGTTCAGGGGGTTCATGTAGGTATATAATTTGACAAATATGGTTACCCTACCTAAGAGAGAATTCATAGTTCCCATAGTGTCATGTTCATGATGGATAAATTCATCACAAATTCTCAGGTGCCACAAAAGGAATTTCATATTCTACAAGTTCACGGTACTTCACCGAAAGCATATCTACATTTGGTGGAGGATCTAATGAATTCAAGGGAGGCAGTTTAAAGAAAATAGGATACCATGGGATACCTATTTTAAATTTAAATCTAGTAGCATTGGTGGTTCATGAACATGGAGTAATTTTCAAAAGTCAGTAGGTCACATGTAACCATAATTCGAGACATTATGGGGTATTTAATGAAATTGGTGTTTTGTGATGATTGAATGCCAGTACAATTCATTTTGACCATCTCAAAGGGAATTTATCTTTGGATCTGAATGATTATGCATAGAGATAATTGTCAAGGATATGTGTTTTTTTATGCTCTTTATGAATCCAGATTAACATTATTTGATGATTACCATTAGGTCATTGCATATTTGGGGACCCCATGAGATTCACCCATTAATGATGGTGGGGATATTCATTAAAAAAACCCATTAGAATTATTTTAGACCTTTTATCTTGATTTCTTAACAAACAATATATGAAATCCTATAATATTCATTTTTTATGATTATAATGGCATAAAAAATTCCCCTCTCAGAGTTCGATCCCATGAGGATATAGGAGCCTCATATTCTTTGGAAGAATTATTGAAAATATGAAATCAACTCCAATCCCTGAATCTCATTCAGGGATTATATTCTGGATGCCCACTTCTTGAAGAACATATTTAATATGTGGTCAATTGATTACCTATAAAGAGCAAAGGTGGCCATTATATGGACCACTATAATTTGGAAAATATAATTTACTATGCTCTACCATTATAAATCTCACACCCTTTATGAGTGATTTCTTATTTCAATACCCCTTATTCTTGATGTTCACAATCCATGTGAATTGATCTCCATGGATAGATCTCCTCAAAAATGTTTAGTGAACCTTACCTTCTAGAAATGACCTCAGAAAACCAAAACAAATTGAACCAATATCCATGAGTAGAATAAAATAAATTGTCCTAGAAAAACTCATATATCATGAACCAAGTAGCCCTCTATGGTGCAAATGGTGCATCCACTCATCAAGAATAAGTATTTGGGAACACAATTACAGGGGAAAAATTTCCAGGTGAATTAGTACCTGAATATTTCATTATTCTGCAATCTAAATATCATAAGGAGTACCAATTGTGAATGAGGATACCAATATATGGATTCGGGATGGGGGATAAAATATTTATCCATTGTTAAGTAGAAATAAGCCAACCTATTAGTTTTAAAGAATAGTTGGATAGTACCAGTGTTGTGGGGATATTTGGTGCCACATTTAGAAGGAAAATGTGACAATCACAGTTGAAACTCTATATAACTACATCATCATCATTGATGCCGAGAATATGATTGATGATAAAACCCAAGTAGAATTAGATAATTTCCCATGTGGGTTTGGGGGATCCACTCAATGGATTGATGGAAAACTATGATAAGAATTATTGTGGAAATTTCACCAATTAATGGGACTAGGGAAACTCAAAATGCACATCATACCATAAATTTTATGCTGAGATAAGGAATGTGGGATCAATAATTTAGCATTGACCCCACAGTTTCAGGTATACTACCACCTAGAAATCAGACCAGAGCTATTTTCTAGGTAGATTATAGGGACTATAACCTTCCAAGTACTTCATGGGGAGGATAGAATCATTTTATGGTATCATTATGAGATAAATAAAATATCAATCCATGAGGTTATGTATGATTAGTTCATCCTCATAAATAAATTGTTGGAGGAGCAGGAGTAGTTGTCGTCCCTGGAGAGGGTATTGTATAATTTGGTGTACGAAAATACTGAACAATATATAGGGATGAATTAAATCCCATTTGATAAGTTTTTCAGAAATTTATTGAATGATAAAACAAAAAATATTTGAAGGCTACTCAATTTCCTTAGGATTTTCTAGTAGTGAAAAGGGCTCTCATACAAGTGGATCTCAGAGGCACAATAGTGGAAAATGTGTGGCTACAAAATAATGCATGATTCTGAAATGGTGAGGTTGGTGGGGATTATTACTATAGTGATTTGTATTTAGATTCTCTCGGTGAGGGAGTAACATATGGGGTTGTGATGAATAAATTTCAATAATGGAGGTGATCCTGCTGATGGGGCTGCATGTCAATTTTCTTTTCCCAATATTGGAGAAAAAATATAAGGTTCATTACCATTTTTTTCTAGGGAAGACCATGCTTCATGTTTGAGGTCCCCTCCACCTCTTATAATTTTTGGCCTCTAGGAAAATGTGATTATATGAATTCAAAATCCAAATACCCCATCCTATTATGATTTTATGGAAAACAATTTTAATAATTTTTGGGAGTCTCCTACTCTAATATAGCTCAGTGGATATGCTAGAAACAAATGGTTTAGTAGATAACTAAATGTTTCAACAGTTATCCCTTAAAATGGGGATGGTGAATGATGATGTAATAACTCCCATTGAGCATATATCATATATCTTATCATTATGAGGTGGGGTACATGTGGAATGATTCAACTCCAATGTGATATGTGATCCATATAGACCACACTTGTCATTAGAGTTATTCATATTTATATAGTAGATGACCCTAAATATATAAATGGATGTGTCCCATGATCCACACCCATAAATCATAATGAATTTATGGGGCATTCTCAATAAGAATATAGGAGAGAGTGAAATGAGTTTCAGTCGCACACAACTATATATATAATCACCCTTGACTTCACACATTGTCTGAGAGATCATAACTCTAGGAGGTTAAATGGATCAAACATCCCAGGCTGATGGGGGGGGGGGGGGTCCCAAAAACTTTGGTTCTATGTGCATGTGTTAGTCATAGTGTGCCATGTATCTATTTTTTAGTGAAATTGTTGTAGGTTTGGTGTTACCTAACCCAACAAATTTTAATGCTTGATGGAATGGTGAAAAACTATTTAAAGATCTCAATGGAATGTGGTCATTGGATGAAGGTGAGACCACTCAGGCCATTCCAATGGATTTTCTTCAATTTACAATGAATTATTTTATCCAAAAAAAACATTACAAGTTATTTGGTAATCCCATATGCTTAGGATATCAGGGGATTTTTAGGTAGCTCTGCACTCTCCACAAGATATGGTTGGACCACAACAAAGAGGTGATATTTCACCTTGGGGTGGTTTACAACAAGGTTGTCTTCCACATTCCTTAGGATATTGTGGTTCTATAAAGCATAATGATGGAGGATATTTTCCACTCTAAGGGTTGGGTATGTTAACTAACCACAGATGAAATGGCAGTATTGGGGGTGATCTCCTCCTATGAACTCTCAACCAGTGAGTTGGTTGCTCACTTTCCATGTTAGGGAGAATTAATTGAATCATGGGGATGTGACACCTACTAGGACTCCCCCATTTTTGGAGGTCCATCCTTCAATTTGGTAGATAATCTATGAATATATTTGAAGTCTACCAAAACCCTATTTTCATTATCTAAACCTTATTGTACATGTGTAGTTATCATTGAGCTTGGAGTAAGGGTAGGTTCATGATGATCCTCAAATATAGGGCACGAGAGACTCAAATCCTTATGGAGAGATTGTGGGGGCATCCTTAATATTGTGGTTATGGGTTGACATATATTTCCAGAAGTGTCCCCTGAGGGTGGGAAACATGTATTAAGAGAATTATTTTTCCATTAGGATTATATGTGATCATTCTAGAGATCATCACCCGAATATATTATGCACATAAGACTCATTCCTAAATTTATCTATTGAATCTTATTTTTTATACATTAAAATTTTGTTATTTATAATGAAATTATAGTTCAAATTGTACTAAAGGAAAATCTATTTATGTCCACATTTGAGTCAGTGGCCCCAGAGTATAAGGCTTCAAAAAAGGTTTTATTATCTCTATGGAAATGTCTAGGGAGGCTTTGGTGGTTGGAGAAACCATGGTTGTTCCATTTTATGGGACATTTTTTATTGTTCCCATAATGGTGGGGGTCAAGATGGTACCCCTTATGTGGTTGGCCGAAGTATCTAGGGTTGTGGAATTTGTGGCAGTGGTTCCCCCAGAGGTAGTTGTTGGAGCTAATGCCACAAGAAATGAATTTTTAATTATGCCGACATCTACATAGATTTAGGAGATTGAATTTTTTGTGAAAACACGATGATTCCACTCGTGGAGGATAATGGAGTTGATGTGGAAATTGCACCAAAAATATGGGAATATGTGAAATTCACGATGATGGCATCCACCTCACATGATCAATAGGGGTAAATGGAGGCTCTACTTTATTTGAAGTTGGTGATTATGGTATATTAAATTGTATGAATTTCCATATGATCACACATGAGAACATATACAAGGAAATTTATTTCCACTGATATACTTGTGATATTCCATACATCATAAACTATTCCACCCAAATATTTAAGGATTTGTGGTTGGATTATTCAATGGGGAACTAGAATTTTCATCATAAGGAATTTAGGAATGTGTGGGGTAAAATAAATTTTACCTAGATAGCATACATTATACATCTAGTTGGATCACATCCAACTAGATATTCATCTTGGGGAACAGTGCGGTGGACTATTGGAACCCTTATGAATTTTTTTGAGACTACTTCTCGAGTGTGCATGAACCAAATTGAAGGTACTCAATATATCATGGAAGAGTCACAAGGAAATGGGATTCAATGTTCTAGAGGTATTCGAAATGGATATATCCTACCTAAAAGGGATGGAGCAAGAAAACATGTCCATCTATACTTCCCAATATGAGACCATTCACCATTTGATGACCTAGTTATATGTCGGAAAGGTTAAGATTTATTAGGTGATATACTTGGTAGACAAGTTCCAAGACAAGTAGAAAAAGACATAAATCAGTACAAAAAAAGTTCACCACAAATCAGATGAAGATAATTGAGACCAGACAGATTAGTATTTCACCCTAGAGGCCACTAAATAAAGTGTGGTTGAGCTGAAATGCTATGTATTCATGGTTGACCATTAAGGTAATTTTGTAAATTAGTGGATCGTATATCATGAATTACCTATGAAGGTTTTGATATATTGTTTTAATGAAATTCATCCTTGCATATTTATCTTTTTTTAGTAATATACATAAATCATAACCCTGATATAACCAGGGACCAATCCCTATGTTCACATGATTCATGATCAGTTTATGAAATGTGGGATTAACATTCTATTTCTTATTAATATGAATGTTCCAGATAAACTTCATTCACATTGGGACAACAGTTAGAAACTATCCACTAAAATTGATCATGATGAGAGGGTTTCTGGAAATAGAATAAGGCTCTCGAAATAAACCAAATTATATCCCCTCAAGATCTAGTAAATTATTTGAATAAATCCGATGGTGTTGAATTCTACCTGAAAAAAGTGGAATGAAGAGAGTGAATCTTGATGGCCATGATATAAGACACAAGGGGAGTGGTGTGAAAAAAATAGATAACTACTGACAATGTAAAAAACATATAATATAAACATTTAGTTGAGGATAGGGAAAAACTGGTTGTCAAACACATTACATTTTTAAAACATAGAACATGTCTCATAATTTTATGTAATGTAATCTAGGATGTGTTACCAATATGGAATATGATCTAGTTTATCCTAGTACCATTTTCAATTTTATGGTCCATTCATATATGAAGGGGGACGGGGAACAATGTAAAGGGACACAAAAAAATGGATATGAAGTGATGGAATGTATAAATTGATTCCAACACTCATAATATTAATCTATATATAAATCTAGAAAATTGTGTCGGTGTATAAGTATGGACAAGGTTAAAATAATTTTGTAGAGGGATAGATACCTCAAATATTTAATCAATGTATAGAAGCATGAATTATTCAATAGGTGACCAAAACCGAAAGGAAGGTCATCCTAGATGAGACCAAAAGTTTCTCCATAGTTTCATATTTGTAAATGAGGATGATGAATATGAAGTTTAATATTGTTTAGTGAGGATGTTGGAAATGCATTTTAACATCATGTGGTGAGGATGATGTGTCCCATAGTTTAAAATTCATTTCCTTTGAATTAGATGTGTGTGGATAATGCACTGAGATCCCCACCATTCATCATCATGTGTTGTAAAGAGAGCATCTATTTTTTATTTCATGTAGTATGGTTGTGGACGTGAAATGATGTGTAAATCAACATGAATGTTACCTACCCAACTGAAGTGGGTAGAGGCGTTAGATGAAAACATGATTGGGGTACTTCGTGTTGAGGAAGAAAAATAAATAGAATGTTAAAAGACCCTACACCATGAAAAAATTCATTGGAGATTATCACATAGTTTATCATTTTTCTTCTTGGAAAATATAGTGACTGTCCTAAATTGAAATGTGTAGAATGGTGGTATAATAAAACAAAAAGAATGGAGGGGACAATGAGGCCACACAACACACCATATTAAATTCCTTTTGGAAACATTAATATATTTTAATGTCACGATGAATGGAATTTAACTCTTTATTTATGTTTATAGAGTTTAGACCATGTGAAGAATAAAAATTTTGGATAAAAATGAAAGAGTAGTTTCTCAACATGAATAGGGTTCTAGTGGAGGCCATGTGTTGTGAGAAACATGAGGTGAAAGATTCACATAGTTTTTGTCCATGCGTATTGACAATGTATTTTATTTTAAGGCCATAAATATTAGAACATGGGATGGTGTGTCTTGAGGTAACATGTTTGAAATCAATTAATAGCTACCCGACATGACTATAGGTTCCTAGGAGGCCACTGAGTTCCATAGGAAATGCTTATTAAATAGATTACACATATTTTATGGTCAGGATAATTTGACCATAGAATCATATTTTATCATCAAAGAGGTAGGACTATTTCAAGAATACCACATAACGTCATGTTTTTCCAGATAGAGTGACAACCCGATGTGAATGGTTCCAAAGAGGCCCTGACAACATAAAACCTTTGTAGGGAGATTGTCACTTATATTAGAGTCATGATTCATGGAATAAGGGTCCTAGTTTAAGGTAATATATTTTTGACCATGGGGAACTCATGCACGTATACATAGAATGGGAATGACCCCCCTACATACTCATATTCCATCATGAGCCACAATATGTATGGTAAATAATGAGTGATATATAGTTCTCCTTCTTTGTTGGGGATAACACAATGAAGAAGAAAAGTGGCCAGAAAATCCCCTGAGGGAGAATAAGACTACCCAGACCTGGGTAGTGAGAGAGGAGAAGAACAAATGAATGAGGAACAATTACTATCCACTATACAAAAAACAGGTTCTATACCGGTGTCTTATTGAAATGAGATTAAAAAAATGTAAAATTGACAAAATACTAAATATGAAACATGGGATCTTACATTTTTCATTGAACACCCTTCGAGTAATAAGATTTATATGGTGGGTGAGCTAGTTTGTTCTGATGTCATTCCATTATGTAACCTATTTATATTGGTAGGATGATCTATATTAGAAAATTTATTATGTGTATCAGACACATTTGTGTATTAGGATGATGTCAGTAGGGTGATGTTCTTTATGGCGAGGAAATGGAATCATCACCCATTAGGAGGCATCCTAGTTTGACAAAGACAAATTTTGGATTCATCTCATACATATCATATGAGGAAACCAAGTTGTATATGTTGAATTTACTGACATATAATAATCAAAATATGAGGCATCCCAATTTAGATGGGATAAAAATTCAATTTATCATCATCTTCTTAGTATATTCAGTTTTATGGTTTATAGACATGGACCTCAGACTAGGGATGTTGTTAATTTAATTTCATATATTCTAGAATTTGTAGACAGTTTTTGTGCTCAGGTCATGTAGAATTTTCCAAGGGTAATTAGTCTCCCAAAAAGTTTCTAATTACAATGAAGATTGATATCATAATGTAAATGTTTGTTTCAGGGAATCCTTGTGTCACACAGAATATGAAAAACTACACCTCATCTAAGCAACATGAATCCAGGTATGAGGGACCGCACCAGAAGTCAATAAATGGGATGGGTTAAGGATGAAAAAAATCAAGTGTCACAAAATATCCCAATAGGAAGGGAAATAAGAGGAATGTAGTTCTAGAACAATGTTTAGTGGGACACCCTCATCGAAAGGTTTTACCATCTTGATAAAGGATATTTACTCTTCTCATACTAGGATATGGGGAATCCTGAATCTATATTTGGTAAGGCTATTGTTTAACATTACACATTGAGGAAGTTGGTTTGTGGTCTTCCCATATTTTTCATATTGGTAATTTTTGTCAGACTCGTTGTATTATAATCTATTTTTTAGAGGAATCCCAAATTTATATGGGGTATGACCATAGTTTAAATTCATTCACTGAGGATGTTAGCCTATTTTTCACATTTTAGTTTTTCTTAATTTCTTTCCTTATATTGGGTTATGAATTAATGTTTTCCGAAAAATGATCCCCAGTTAAATAAACAGGTCTTATTCCTAAAGGGGTTCCATGTGGGTAATTTGGGATGATATCACCCCATTTAATGATGTTTGTTTGGTGGATTTAATGCAGGGCATGGATATTGAATGTTTTGGTGTGAGTATGTAACCCAAAAGTATGGGAATCAATCCATATGTATTTTAAAAATAATTGGATTCAAGGGTTAACCAGTGCACCAAGGATGAAGAAAAATAAGAAAATTAATGATGAATTAACATTGTTTAGTTTCATTGTACACGAACCCTTAAAAATAGTGAGAAGTCGTATTGCCTAGACTATCAGTAAAAAGATAAATTTCCTAATTCTTGCAATTACAGAGGTAATTTTTTTTACAAGGGTATATGTGCACCACGAACGAGTTAAAATTTTTATTTCAATATAGATAATGGGGGATCGCATAATATAAAATCACGACGAACCAAATAGAACATAAGTTTTTGTATCGAGGAAAAGGTGGGAAGATGTTTTACATCCTAATTCATGGACGAAGAGAATGTTGATATGAAATGTTTTTGTGTGACAAAATATTGGTATGATATGGCATGAATGGACCCAATGGAGGATCATGTACCACATTCATTCAACGAGATGAACATAACGTAGTTTAACATCATAATTCTCATACAATAAATGGGTCCAAGGGGATGAATTTATGGTGATTTTTTATTTGGGATAGAAAAAAATAATATAGAAATATCAAAATATCCCATGACTATGGAAATCAATCCATATGTATTGATAAAACATGGTGGGGTAGGAGACCAGCACTAGTGGGGAAAATCCTCCCTGGTGAGGGAATTGAGGAATCTCATGATTTTATAGGGAATTTCGATCTAGTGACACATTATAAAGATAGAATTTAAAATCATGTGCTAAGGAGGATTATTTATTTTACTGTCATAGAATATGAGGTATCCAATTATTGTTTTTAGTTTTTTTATCCATATTATATTTATCATATAATACATATTGATTATATATGGGGTAGGACTTTATGGATCCTCATATAATTATCATAAAATACACCATGTTTAATTAATGGTAAAACCATATATCATTATTAGGCATCCTGGTTTTATATAAGGTGAAATTGTACTATAACTTCAATGATTGAGGATACTTGGAATTTTTTATAAATCCCAAAAACATAGAAAAAAGGGGATGAATATATTTTATGTTCATAATTCTTAGACCATTGCAAAAGCTTTAAGGTCATGTTTCATGGACTATGACTAATAGTTTAAGGTCAATGTGTTTGGACCAATTGAATGTAGTTTAATGTCCTACAACATGGACAACATATGTAATTTTATTTTATGTACTTAAATCTTATAAAATAAGGGTCTTATAATTTTTTTACCTCTTGAGAAACATTCCATTGGTGGGAGGTGTGATATGCTCTCTATCCATGGTTATCATACAATATATCACATTGGAATATACTTTATGAATGGTTTAACAATATTCCTACATGGAATTCGACATTGGTGGTTTTTTATAGATATCATTGACATTCCTTGATCTAGAACAATGTCACCCATGATGATGGAATATATTAGAACCATATTGTTGATCACTCTCACTAACTTATTATTGCACAGATTATTATTTTAAAAGGATTGGTGCATGATCTATTCGAGGGATTGAAACTAAGATAGTGAAACTAAATACATTATATATAGAATCTATTAGTTTTGGACAACTATTTATATAATTAAGAATTTAACATTTATTTTTAGGACTATCACTATTCCATATACTATGGAGTATGGGGTCACCTAGGTAGAATTTTGAGTTAACGTCCAATATACCTAGAGTGTTTTGAGAAGATTTTCTTTATAAATCTAAATTTTTTCAACCATCTATTATATGGTGATATATAGGGTCTTTTTGAATTTCAAAATGATTCCATTTTTGTAAAAAAGGTTTTGAGAAGTACCGTTCCACAAAATATTTTACATGGCATATAATTTCAGTAGGTTGGAATGTTAAAAGTTTTTGTATTTTTCTATGAGAATATAACGAGGAACTCAAAATCATTGAATGAAGTTGAAGATAATAAAATAAATCATGGATTGTTTCATAACCTCCTTGGGGAGAATAGATTATACCCCTTGGAAAATATTTCAATCACATTCAGAATAAACCTGCACTGGAGATACATTGTTGGTGGGTATTTTCCGAGAATGTTGTACACCCACACTTAAAAGGGACAAGATAACATCATTGTGTGGAGAATATATTGAGACTTATTTACAATGATGGAATGAATCTAAAATTTATGATACCTATTCAAAAAACTGATAATGGTATGGAGAATTGTGGGTTTGAATTAACCATGTCACTAAATCTGGTAGGAGAGCATCTGTCTTGGCTAGTGGGTGTCATAGGACCGAGCATGAAAATCCTAGACAACTTGATGTATACCATATAATTGGATGAAAATGAGGTTAATTCTATAAAACATATATCAATGGAGAGTCTTCTCAAGATTGGGCCCACACTAAAGGTTGACCTTTATTGTTATCAGATGGATTTGATCCCTCCGTTACTAGTCCAGTGGGAGAATACCAAACTATAGATACCCAATGAAGGTAGTTGTTGAATAAGGATATTGAATTTTTGTATTGAAACTATAGGATCATAGTATAGAATAACTAATATCTATTTGGTTTAACTATTTCTTATCATCATCATATGAAATTGTGTGGGTGATGACCCTCTGGTGTGCCAAATAGATTACCAAATCATCATGTTATGGTTCTTTGAGTGACACGAATAGACTGCAAAATTCGTAAGATCGACCACTTATTGAATGAGTGATATTATTCTCTCCCATATAAATTAGAAAATGTTACTTAAGAAAAATAGTACTCACTATATAAGGTACATGATATTTTATTTTAAATATGTTGTCACCATTGATCTATTTGATGACTAGATTGATGTATCCCATCAAATATAATAACGGGACATCATTATTGAGGAATATCTCATGACCAAAAATAAATTCATTGTAGTATCACTCATAATCCGGGGATCATTATAATAAAATTATTGAGTATGATAGAACATACATTGCATGAGTGATGAAAATTATTCCCAAGCCCAATCAATTGAGCTTGGGATTGTTGACCCTTCTACCAGTTGGTATCATAGAGGCATCATCAAAATGAGTCTTCCATCATAGAATGAATTAATACACTGATAGGATATCCTCATCTAGAAAATAATTATTAATGGTATGTTCATTATAGGATGGATGGGAGGACATAATGTCATCCAGTGCATGTACCTTATAAGAATTATGTAGAACAATCTAGGTGTCAAAATTATAGATATTCAATTCACTAAAAGGAAAATATCATATCAGTATGGAGAGATTGAGAATATACATCAGTGGTTTAACAATGGAAATATGTATAATCTTGTGATGTTGAAGACAATATCACTAATTCTACACTACCAAAACCAGGGTGAGTTTTCTCTTCTTAATACAGGAGTATCTTGCCACTATTTTATAGAGAATGAGACTAAGATTGTGAAAACTATATTTTCATTCCACATTTTTATTCATGGATATAATGATTTTAGGAGAACATTATAGTGAAGCCACAAATAGGATAATAATATTTTTTTAATATGGGTAGAATGAGAACCAGTGGTTGTATAAGATATTGTATTTTGTCCTAGAATGTGGTCTGCAACTCCTCATCCCACTGGTAAACGATTCCATTCATCATGTTCTTCAATAATGGATACACATACTAGATCGATTCACAATAAATCAGTGTTTATTGTCTAAAATGTCTTGGAATCCTTCCATCTCATTGATATTACATGGGGAAGGCTTCCAATTAATGGAATTTATATTTTCATTTCAATTATCAATGCCTCGATATATTATGATGAAGGCAAAAAAATAATCACTGGTAATCCTGAATATAAACTCCATGGGGTTCGTCTTCAAATTTTACAAGTGGCTTAAGTTGAACACTTTCCAAAATTCCTCAAGATTCTAATGATACTAGTCGTATTTGTCCACCATGTCATCCACATAGAAATCCACCTATTTCTTGAGAACCACCATGATGACATTGTGCTTGGATAACATATAAGTGGCTTCTAGATTCATAAATTTAATGGGAATAACATGACATTTGAAATCCCTTATGGTTCCCTAAATTGGGTGGATATCATTATACATGAGGTCCATTCATATTAAGTTGTGCCCAGAGTTTTCATTAATGATTTATAGGTCCTATAATACTGATTTAGCTTTATCAAGAGCTCTATTACATGAATGGGACAATCATCATTTAGGAAAAGGAAATTTTCACTTCAGAATTTCAAACAGACTCTGTTCTTCCCATTATTCAGAATATATAGAATTGTGATTGTTAGACATTTTGGGAACAAGAATTCCTTAATGGCACATAAATTTTAATCTTCACAACATTGGAATTGATCATATCACTAAGTGTTTGTGTATCCTTACTAGAGGTTTCTAAATTCAAAATTACTCCCCGGGAGACTGAGATGGTGAAAGGAAAACAGAGGGTCTGGTCATAGAATCTTGTCATAGATATGGGTGAATACCTCATTGTAAGGATTTATGAATGACACATAGTATTTATTCTCTTATGGAAAAAATTATTCATTGAACAATGTTCTCCTTAGATCTTCCTTGATACAAATATTCTCTTAAATCAAAACATCAATGGTGGTGGAGGCACCCACTTCAAATGTAATAGGGACATATTCCAAAACCAAATTATAAACTAAGGGAGGATAATCAATGGGGGAGGAGGAAGTATTTCTTCAATTACAATTGTCGTAGGAGAATAATTGTTGTCTACCTCAAATGATATAAAGTCGTCACTGAGGGGTTCATATTGTACTAAAACCGAGGAGACAAAAGATATTGATACATGTTCATCTAGATTTCAGAAGACACATCCTTTATTTATGTGAAAGAAATGTTTAATATTCAAATTCTGTCAATTCAATCCTTTAAGGTACAAAATGTGTAAATTTCATGAAACTTCAGACATAGGGTGGTCTTCTCTATACCAAATAGGCTTAGAAGTATCTAGTATCACTCAGGCATGTCTCATTCAGGATTAAGATGTAAAACGTGGGAGACATTCAATGGATTGACCATAGTGGTTGTCAGCTTATTGGGAGAACTGAGGTGCTCAACCCTACTATCCTTAACCTATTTCACCTCCCTCATGTAGTAATTGGCATATTTATAGATGTATTCATCCGATCTAAAGGGGACACATCCCCCAAGAGTATGCCAATTGAACCATTGAGGGAGTACATGGGGAATTGGTGATACAAATTGGGGAACACTCCATATAGATGAATCGAGGGCTTACATAATACTCTGTTGTAGGATGTGTCCCATGATACATCTATGAATTTGGTACATTTTATCAAGAATCTAATCTCGGTATTTATACAATCACTTCGATTAGGATTATAATTTCTCCATTCATCGCCCTATATTTTCAAGTCGGAGGGAGCCGTGTCTTATTTTTTCCCTCCTAGATTGTGGAGTGTCCATGTTGGAATGAGATTAATTCCAGAGTTAATTTCCACCATGAAATAAAGGATTTCCACTCCATTGAATAGACATGTAATGTAATGTGGAAATATTCACCCCTATATGGAAACACTTATGCCTTCCCTATAAGACCAAATAATGGATTCACATTCCACTTTGTCTTTCATCTCTTTATAGTTGGCCTCTGAAATTTATATTTCATACTAAAAATGGATGGGGGATTTTCAGGGATTATACAAATATATCACATAAGTATTTATACAAGAATAGGTCCTCAAGGATAAAAGAAATGAAATAATTATGGTGAGGTTTCTCTAAAAATTTAACTTCCATGAAAAGTGAATATTACTATGTATAGGGGATTATTCCATTGCAAGAGGCATAACAAATACTACTCGTTTAAATAATGAGGTATGATTTATAATGGATGTATTCTAGTAATAATTAATTGACATACTCTAAAAAACATTGATCTGACTATCAGGTGGATAAGGATTTTATATTACTAGATGTGTCAGATAATGACACACTCACATTTCAGTAGCATGGTCAAATAACATTGTTGGCGGCTGAGGTGTACCTCATGAAAAAAATGAGGTGGTACTATATACAGAGATATATAAAGAAACCACACTTCATAGTATTATTATTGTAATGACCCTGAAATTTCAAGGACATTTTTTTCTTAAAAACTTTATAATTTTACGAGTCTTTGATTTCTAATGCCACTTGATTCTGAGGTTCGGTGTGCACAGAATCATTTTATGAAGTTTTGTTCAGATACTTTTAATAAAAGTATGCGCTGGTTTTTCTATATTTTGAACTGATGCTCGGAATTGAAATCTGAGGGCACCAATGAAATCGCAGCACCAATATTTTCTTAAGGGGACATTTATCGCAGTTGCGTTTTCTCAGGAGGGGAAGTTAATTTTTGGAGATTTATAATAAATTAAATAAAATTATTGTACACAATTTTATTTTTTTGGTGGTTATTTACTACAAGGGAATGTTATGGTTGGGGACCACACCCACATTACCTCTCATGAGAGGATAAAGTGAGATGGGGCCGACACAAGAGCGTACCCCCTCAACATCCCCTTAAACTCCCATGAAACCCCTAATTATTTATTATAACGATCCAATTTCTCCCTAAAATTTTTAACACCTACACTCATTATGGTGGAGCCTCTCCACCTCCCACCCTTTGATTATGCCACCACATCCAATTAATAACATCATTAATTAATTTTCACCTCTCATTTCAATCAATTTGAAATGCATGGAAATTCTATTAAAATTAAGAGGCCTAATATAATATTTTCCTTGCCAAATATTTTGGTGGAGGAACCTTTGGAGAATTAGAGGAGAGCATCATTCTTCCACGAAGAATGTCATGCTGTCTTGATGAAGAATTCTCCATGACTTCACCTACCTTAGTCTTCCTTTGCGTCAATGGATAAGACACCTCTCACGGGAATAGTCGCCTACGATAATGACACTTCCTCCAACATTGATGGGAAAACACTATTCTTCCGTGATGCTTGACTACTGTGATGCTCGTCTTCCGCGGCTCGACAACATCTAACATCAACTACAAGGTATGGGGTTTGCTTCAATTTTAATTGAATAAAATTTTTCTTCTTTCTTGGTTAAAACCGTCTTTTTTCTTTGGAAATATGATACCGCCTAACGCGGAGGGCGAGGGCTGAACAAACATTTCCCGACAACACTCTATTGATCCTCGTTTTATTTTATTGGAGATAGTGACAAAAGAGGTGGCGGCGACCGGAGGAGGTGACGGCTGTATGTCGGCCTATTGGAGAGGAACTGCGGCCCACATCCATGGGCTGCTCGGCCGAAGAAGAATAGGCCAGCCGAATCCGGCCATGCTAGTGGACCATGACACCTCTAAGGTAGCGCGGTCCAGAGAACTACGACCCACCCTCCATGAGATGCTTCAGCAGAAAATTGTCCGGCTCTTCAGCTGGCTGTGTTGATGAGGTCGTGAGAACTTCAGGTGTCGTACAGGAGGAGAGATGCCTACCCGTGTAGGCCGCTCGTGCAGGGGAGACCGACTGGTTTTAGCTGGCCAGATAGGAGAGAAGCGTCTCTTGGCGCCACCAGTACGGAAAATCCCCCCCCCCCTCCTCCCCTTCCCCCCCGCCCGCATCACTCGGCCATCCAGACAGAGTCGTGGCCAGCTGCGGGCCAGGCCGCGCCACGTCGGGCCGGGACGTGCCCCGTTCGGCTGGGCCACGCCTTGTCGGGATGGGCCACGCTCCATCGGGCCTGGTCTTTCCCCACTGATATGGGCTGACCCCCTATAGGGTCGGACCCGCCAAATAGGGCGTGGCCGACCCACCATCCTACTGGGCTTGAAGGGTTGGGCCCGATTCACTTAAATGAGAATGAATTTTAGACTGCATGTTCGATCGACGCACCGTCTGCAACACTGGGACCATCGCGACGAAGCGGTCCTTTTGCGATACTCTATGTGTGTTTTTGGAAAACATTGGAAACCGGCTGGGTTTGGAATGAGTGTAATTCCAACCGAGGCCCTAGAACAGAAAAGACAATATCTCTCAGACTAGGCGTCTGATTGACGTGTCGTATGTTGCATTGGGTTCCTTTTGGAGGGACGAAACATCGGGACACATCAACTATGTACTTCAAGATTGTTTATATATCAAACCACTGGCTTGACAAGCGGACCCTCCTAGAATTGAGCATGTTGTGTCCGGGAAACCTAGAGCTGGCTGTGACTACGATGACTACCATTCTGGGATCCTTCATGGGTTCGATGATGATGACTACTGTACTCAGATCCTTCATGGGTTTGGCAACAATGACTACTATTCTTGGATCCTCTGTGGGTTCAGCATTGATGACTACTATACTTGGATCCTCCGTGGGTTCAGCATCAACGACTTCTCTACTAGGATCCTATGTGGGTTCGGCAGAGGAGATGATTCAGAGGCTACATCTAATCATCTCCACCCCTCTTTATGAGTTGTATACTGGTGTGAGCTGAGTCTTGACTGTCCATCATTATCATCGATGTGATTAATTTCTTTCTTGTGTGAACTGAGTTGTGCTTGATCTCTAGAGTTTGGAGCAAAACTTAGATTGATATCATAGTTATATGTATGGGCATATACCTAAGTATGGTTGGTCGATACTTTGTGATTGCATGTCGCTTTTTTGGTTTATCCATCTGGGAATCTAGGAGACCATAGGGGTTCTCGAGGTCCCCACTGAGTATCGTATACTCACACATGGATGGGCTTTACCCACACTACATTGTGTTGGATGTGGACAACAGACATCACTGATCAAGGTGTAGACTTGAGGAGCTGGACGGTACCCGGAGGTGGACCACTTGGCGAGATGTACATAGAGCAGACGGACCGACCCGAGGTGTCGAGGAGACCATATATTCCCACCCTTTTGTTGGGATACCTGGAGGACGACTTAGTTGCTGCTGCTTTACTTTACTGCTATTGTAATAGTTTTTCAGTTGTTCTATACTTACTGTTGGGCTTGTATTTCTGGACCCTTTCATTACAACACTTAATTTTGTTATTATTATTATATAGTTCATACTTCTGTTGCATTATCTTTTGTGTTTGTTTACTTTAATAAAGGAAATATCTTTCCTTTTTATCGGGAATTATGCCTTGTTTCTAGTCACCAGCCCATGGCCTATAGAAGTCGGGCCTGGGGTAGTCACGACATGAGCCTCGATGATGGGTCATTAAAAATTGGTATCAGAGGTGGTCGGTTCTACCATAGAACTTTGACCCTGAATCATTAACAACAATTTGATTAAGTGTTTTGGGTGTGGTTATCAGTTTAGGGGAACCGGTGTCGGTTTGGCAGCTGACATATCTATACACTAGGACTCTGACTTCTGATTTCCTACTCAGTACACAAAAAAACTAATTTTGTTTGTGTTTAAAAAGGTTTTTTTTGTGATTACATTGTGTCTTCTCACCAGGTATACTGTTTTAACTATGATGCACCTGTTTCATTTTAGGATGGCCCCATGAAGGTATCCAGCTAGGGTTCCGAGTTACGTACGAGATGGTAGCCCACCGAGCAACGAGGCCTTGGTGTAGGGCCCAATCAAAATGGAGGCCCCAGTGGTACCACTACCCACTGGGCCACCGATACATCCAGCACCAGGAGTAGAGAGTGCACACTGACTGAGTGTATTGTATGAGTTCCAGCAATAGAGGCCGCCCAGGATCCACAGTGAGACGGGCCCAGTTGTAGATGAGAATTGGTTGGAGGTTGTCATAAGAGTTTTTAGATTGATAGGGGCACCAGTCGACCATATGGTGATCTTTTCTACGAGTCTCCTACATGCGACAGTAGGTAGATGGTGGATTCTGATGCTCTAGGTGCATGACGATAAATCTTTACTCTAGACGGACATCGAGATCCTCTTTCACTCGTAGATTGTTCCAGCCACCCTACATGAGGTGTGGATTCAGGAGTAACTTAATCTGCAGTAGGGCAGCATGGTAGTAGCTCAGTACCCAACGAGGTTCACTAATCTCTCACTCTACTCCACAGATATGGTTCGGGACCCATTCATCAGGGCTCAGACATTCGAGCAAGGACTGAGGCACGAGATCAGGGCTTTAAAGATTCCTCTCAGCATCCCAAAATAGGAGGGGGGTGCTAGAGTGAGCCCTTCTATTGGAGATCATTCTTGCTGAGAAGTCGCCAGCGGTGAGAGCCACCATAGGAAAACACGTAGCGAAGTCTTCTGTAGCCGACAATAGACCATTGATGCAGATGTCCAAATGGTCCAGGCCATTTGGTGGGAGACCGTAGGATACTAGTTTGGATGTGCAGGGAAGACGAAATAGAGCCAGCAATATGAGGGGAAGGAAATGCTATCCATGTGGCAGGCTGGGTAACATGGCTCCAGACTTCCCGACCCACCATGAAGATGAGTAGAAGACAGTAGAGGGACCTCACAGGTAGAGGTATAGGTTCGACCGTGGTGGTTCGTCGGGAGTAGGCGGATGAGGAAGAGGAGATGGCCGAGATGTTGGTGGTGAACGACATTTCGAGGCTCTACCACCAACAACACCAAGAGTTCCACCCCGACCACAGGGAGCTGGAAGACAGAGGCAGGCTCAGCTCCAGGCAGTCGAGGCCTACGACCATGGCACACCTGAGATGATTCAAGGTACTATATGTGTCTACTCCACCCTTGATGTAGTACTTATAGACACATGTGTGAGTCATTCTTTTATTGTTGCTGCCCTTGTTTAGAGCTCGAAGATTCAGATGGAGCCGTTGGATCGATCCTTACGGTTAGAGACTTATATGGGAGAAGACTCGATGATTATGCATTGTTTTAGGCAGTGTGAGCTTACTGTACGAGGCGAGAGGATTGGCTAGGATCTTCTTGTTGCGGCGTCGAGGCCTTATGATATCATCATGGCAATAGGCTAGTTATCTACAGTTCATTCTCATATTGACTATATTAGGCACAAAGTGCAGTGTGTCCACACGGATGGGACTAGGTTCACCATCACCAGAGAGAATGTATCCTTTACAATGTAGGATGCACTTACACAGATGAGAGGGAAGCCGATCACACATTAGTTGGCTAGTATCATCCTCGGAGCAGTTGATGTGTGGAGTCATAGTTTTTCTGTTCTTGTGGATCAGTATGCAGATTGTTTTCTTGACGATGTTCCAGGACAACCTCCACGCAGAGAGGTAGACTTTTATAGGGACCTGTACCCACGTACAAAACTGATATCTACAACAGCATATCGGATGGCTCCCATCGAGCTTTATGAGCTTCGAGTATAGCTGGAGGACTTTCATGGAAAGTGATTTATCCGACCCAGTGTTTCACCCAGGGCTTCTCCGATTTTGTTCACCAAAAAGGAAGAAGGGAGATTGCGACTTTGTGTCGACTACCGTCGCCTCAATCAAGTGACTGTGAAGAACAAGTACCCACTCCCGAGGATTTATGAACTCTTTGATCAGCTCAAGGGAGCACGTTGGTTCTCAAATATAGACCTCATTTCATATTATCCCCAGCATAGAGTTCGATATGATGATGTGAAAAATATAGACATTAGGTGTCGGTATGGCCACTACAATTCATTGTTATTCCCTTTAGCATAACCAACACCCTAGTGGTGTTCATGAGTCTCATGAATGGGATATTCTAGCCTTACCTCGATTTTTTTGTTGTAGTCTTCATCGAGGACATACTGATTTAATCTACTACAGAGCAGGATCATGCTTACCACTTGTTGTTTGTACTAGATACACTCAGAGAGCACAAGCTTTATGGTAAGATCTAGAAGTTCTAGTTCTAGATTCAAGAGGATAACATATTGGGAGAAGTCATCTTGGAGGCTAGAGCTGCAGTGGATCCCGTGATGATCGAGGAAGTACTTTCATGGGAGCCACCCAGGAGTGTGACGGAGGTGCGTAGTTTCCTGTGTCTGGCTGGGTACTATCAGAGATTTGTGCCAGACTTCTCCATTATTGCAGCACCGATTTCATCCTTTATAAAGAAGGGTAAAACCTTCGTGTGTTCAGATAGATGTCAGCAGAGCATTCAAGAGATGAGGAAGCAGTTGACTAGTGCGCCCATCTTGAGGCTACCGGAGGAGGGCATTGGGTATGTAGTGTACTACGACACATCAGGGACTAGACTTGGGTATGTCCTGATGCAGGAGCGAGCAATGATTGCTTATGGTTCTCATCACCTGAGACAACATGATATGATCTACGCTACCCATGACCTAGAGTTAGCAGTAGTGGTCTTTTCTTTAAAGATGTGGCAACACTATCTGATGGGTGAGCACTTTACAGTTTATTCAGACCACCAGAGTCTCAGGTACATATTCTCATAGAACGACCTGAACCTGAGACATCAGGGATGGCTTAAAGTCCACGAGGACTATGTCTTTGAGATAGTCTATACTCCTGGGAAGGGGAACGTTGTAGTTGATGCTATTAGCAGGATATCTTGCATTCAACTGCTTGGAGAGGAAACAGAGCATCTAACCGCGTTGCAGATATCCTTTGTGGATAGAGATGGATAAACATTTCTACAATATCTCACACAAACTCCTCCACTCCTTCAGATATTTAGAGAGGCACATCATGAGGATGTTGACTGTGATACGTGACATGCTCAAATATTCTTAGGGCAGGAACATGATGGATTTTCTAATAATGGGGAGCACGAAATCCTCTTCAGAGGATGTTCCATGGTACCAGTTGCACTACAGGAGGAGGTGCTAAGGGAGTTCCACACATCCCCTCAAATGGTACATCCCAGATTGGAGAAGATGAATCTGGTCCATAGACGATAGCATTGGTGGCTGGGTATGAAGAAGGAAGTAGCATAGTTTGTTTCATAATGCATCACTTCTCTGCATGTGAAGTCAGAAAACCACGTACCAACAGGCTTGGTACAACTCTTAGAGGTCCCAGAGTGGAAGTGGGACTGGATATCCATTTATTTCTTGGTGGGACTTCCACGTACATCCAGGGGACATGACTCTATCTAGGTGATCGTAGACCGACTCACCATGTCGGCCCACATCCTACTGATCAGAGAGTAGGACTCGGTAAAGAGAATGGTACGCCTCTACATTCAAGAGATCATACAGCTTCATGGTGTGACATCAACTATCATCTACGATCGAGATTATTGATTCACTTCCCAGCTATGGAAGGGGTTACATGGGGCTTTTGGGATAAAACTACATCAGAGGACCACCTTCCACCCTCATACAGTCGACCAGAAAATGTGGACCATTTAGACTTATGAGGACATGCTCCATGCATGTGTCCATGAATTTGGTCACAGGTGGGAGGATAACCTCCCCTTGGTAGAGTTTGCATATAACAACTATTTCCACCCCACCATCGGGATGGCCCCTTAAGAGGCATCGTACAACCGACCTTGAAAATCACCTCTATGATGGACTGACCCAGATGAGTCAGCACTTGTAAGACTCGATATAGTGCAAGCTAAGGTGGAGAAGGTGGAGATCATCAATTAGTAGATGAAGAATTCACAAAGCAGACAGAAGACCTATGCTGATAAGAGACAAAGACCACTGGAGTTCAAGGATTCCGACCATTTCTTCCTACGGGTCTCACCTCGATGACGTCTGCGGAGATTTGGACAAGGTAGTAAGATATATCAATGCTTCATTGGGTCATTCCAAGTCCTCAGCAGAGTAGGAGATGTGGCATACCGCCTTGCCCTTCCACCTCAGTTGCACCATGTTCACGATGACTTCCACGTATCTCAGCTGTAGGGATACATGCACGACCCATCACACATCATCGATCATGGGGAGATGGACATCGATGATAGGGTGACATTCATAGAGATTCCAATCGAGATCGAGGATCTACAGGATCGGGTCCTACATGGATGGTCAATTCCACTGTGGGGCATTCACTGGCAGCACGAGAACCTCCAGGAGAGCACCGGGAGCAGGAGGCTCAGATGTGTGCTCAGTACCCCCATTTGTTTCCCTAGTGTGTGTTTTAGCTTTATTAGGATGTAAAGCTCCGAGGTAGGGGTATTTTAAAGATCCAAAAATTTCAAGGAATTTTTTTTCATAAATACTTTCTATTTTATGAGTTTTCGGTTTCTGACGGCACCTGATTCTGAGGCCCGGTGTGCCCGAAATCATTTTTTAATGTTTTTTTCAGCTACGTTCCATAAACGTACTTGTTGGTTTTTCTATCATTTGAAATGGTGCTTGTAATTGAAATCTGATGGAACTGATGAACCCACAACACTAGTATTCATTTAATGGGACCTTTAACACAGTTGTGTTTTCTCGGGAGGAGAAGTTAATTTTTTAGGGATTTATAATAAATTAATTAAAATTATTGTACACAATTTTATTTATTTCTGGTGGTTATTTCATACATGGGGAAGATAGAGGTGGGTCCCAGAACCACATAACCTCCCATGAGATGATAATGTGAGATAGGGCCCACACGAGAGCCTATCCCCCCATCTTCCCCTTAAACTCCCATGAAACCACATATTAATTCTTACAACTCTCTACCTTCTCCCTTAATTATTTAACACCAACCCTCATTATGGTGGAGCCTCTCCACCTCCCACCCATTTATTATGCCACCAAATCCAGTTAATAACTTCATTAATTAATTGGAACCTCTCATTTGAATCAATTTGAATTTCATGTCAATTATTTTAAAATTTAGGGGCCTAATACAATATTTTCCTTGGAAAATATTTTTTTTGGGGGAACCTTAGAAGAATTGGAGGAGGGCTTCATTCTTCCCCAAAGAACGTCATACTCTCTCGAAAAATAACAATCCATGAATTCTCCTATGTTATTCATCATTTGCGTCAAGGGAGAAGACACCGCTCGCTAGAAGTGTCGCCTTCGAAAACTACTCTTCCTCCAATGTTGATTGGACAACACCATTATTCAGCGATGCTCGACTACCATGATTCTCATCATCTCTAGCTCCAAGATGTGCGAAATCAACTAGGAGGTATGGGGTTTTCGTCAATTTTAATTTAATAAATTTTCTCTTCGTCCTTGGTTGAAACCATGTTTTATCTTCAGACATATGATACCACCTAACACGGAGGGCGAGGGATGAATGAACATGGCCCAATGGCCCTCATTTGATCCCAATTTAATTTTGATGGAGATGGTGATAGAAGAGGGCGTGGTGATTGAAGGAAGCAGCGGCCGTATGCCAGGCGATTGGAGAGGAGTTGTGGCCCGGATCCATGGGCCGCTCGGCCGAAGAAGAACCATCCAGTAGAAGCCGGCCAGGCTGGAGGACCGCGGCGCCTCTAAGGCACCGTGCTGCGGAGAACCGCGTCCTGCTCTCCGTGAGACTCTTCAGCAGTGAACCGGACGGCTCATCAGCTGGCCGAGTTGAAGAGGTCGTGACACCTGCAGGTGCCAAGCAAGAGGAGAGTGACCCTCCCGTGTGGGCATCTCGCGTCGGGAAGATCCGACGGTTTCGGCTGGTCGGATAGGTGGGAGGCGATGCTTGGCACCACCGTTTCGGAAAGCCCCCCCTTCCAGTTGTAGAAACCTACAACCTCTTAGGGAACTGGAGGACTACATAATGTTGTGGACTAGATATAAATCATTACAGTTATGTTATACTTTGTTATGAAACTAGATATAGATGGGTCAATCTAGTAGTGTTAATGTTTTAGGGAACCACTAGGGGATGGAAGTGTTTCATTTTCAAATTAATATGATGTGAGGGTATCTATTTAGAGGCCTATGAGAACATGTTATTTCAATATTTTTTTTCACAAAACACCAAATATAGACAATTATCAAAAATTAATTGATCTAAAACTGGGATCCATGATGGTATCTACATACACCACTTGTTTCACTGAACTGTTTAACATTTCCCCTCTCGTGGATATTAACATAGCGTATATAGATAGGATGTTTGAGATCAGTCTTCAACCTTATATCAAATATAATTTTTTGATATTTCACAAAATAACATAACCAAAAGTTTTGAAAAAGGAAATTATTATTTAGAATTTCATTGAGTATGATCAAATGGTTAGGCATGTTCTGTCCATCAGTACTCAAGCGGGCGTACCTCCTACTACATTGGTGAGTTTCACTTCTATTATTATTATGTAGAATAATGATTATGTGCATTAGATTTATGAACATTATGATGGGAAGAGTATATATTATTCAGCCCCCTCAAAGTGGTTTCCGTAGTTATAAAACTACAGGAGGGTTTTCCATTTTATATGCACTGAAAACACCTTAATGAATTATTCAATAGCGAGTAAAGACTAATAATCCCAATTAGTTATTATAAAGAAAATTGAGGTCCGATTTATATAGGGTTACATGTTAGATGTGATTTATGATCATGGAATCTTTCCATGGTCCTTAGATTTAGGATCAAACCCCCAATACAACATTGAATTTGGTGATCCATGAGCCCAGGGTTTTTTGATGGGAGATAGTGTGGGAATAATGTATATGATAGACCATGTTATATATTACTATAGGGAGAGGCCATTGTCCATTCACGACATGTTGTTCACAATATATTTTTATTACACCTCTCATTTCATTACTAGGTCTTCCCATTATTTAATATCTTATTATTTTGATACTGGTAATAACATAAAAAATAATTTCTTTTTACATTCTCTAAAAAAACACTGGGAATGAATTTTTTATCATCATTGAATATTTAAATAATTTATTATACTAATTTTTGGATATATATATTTCTGATATTCCTTTATCCTTTAGAATGAAATCATTGATTATATTTTTAAATGGACAGTATGACCTAGTATCAAGCTTGCGTCAACTACCATAGGAGGTTAGAATCCATTATTTAACCAAATGGTGTGTCCTTTTTTATTATCGATGATTGAGATGTCAAATAAAGTATTGTGGGGCCATATTAAAACCATGTTAGAGCCATCAAAAAATAGGTAATATTCATAGATCTTATGTTGAAATAAGAAATCATTTCCTTTTCTATTCCTCCAATTTTTGATCATTAATTGGATTTAATCCTAGATGACTTATTGGGTATAACTCCTAGATGAGGGGAATAATTAGATTTAGAACTCATAATGGGAGAAGATTTCATTTTTAATCTTCTATATCATATTTTTTCGACTCAGTTTAGGGAGATTATAATTCAACATGAGGAACTTGAAGTTATGGGATTTATCAGAACAAACAATTCAACATGTAGATATCCAAATTGTTCACAAGGATTTGGAATAATATTTTATGAAAATTGCATCTCTATATGATGTTGAATCATGTAATGGTAATGATAAAGTATCATCTACCCAAGATAGATGATCTCATTGACAATTTTAGTGTATCATGGTAATTTTTCTATGTATGATAATCTTTTAAGATAACATTATTTGTGGTTCAATGTATATGATATCCCTATGAAAGTGTTCAGGAGTAGATATGCCTTGTATGAGTAACTCATCATGTCATTCAGGAGGATTAATTCCTTAGTACTATTTAGGGATCTCAGAAAAAGAACTTCTATATATATCAGAACTCTTTTAGTGTGGTTTTTATTAGAAATATCCTTTAATATTCATAAACATCATAGATACATTTGAAGATCCGCGAGACCATATTGGGTAAACATTAATAATATAAAATTTATCCCATTAATTCAATGTGAGTGTTATGGTTTTAATAGGTACATTATCTTGGTGATGTGATCTATAAGACACACATTTTTGTGGACATAGATAACATAGAAGTATTATTTTCTTGGGATACCTCTAGGAATATTCATAATATCATTAATTTCTATAGGTTCTATAGATATTATTGATAGATTATTACATATATATCCTACTTGGATGAAATGGTAAATGGGATTACCAAGAAGGGGTGATGTTTTAATGGATAGATCTATGTGAGAATGCCTTTCTTGAGAAAAATAGGATGATGATGTAAACTCTTGTTTTGATTCATCCAGAGCATGGGATCTAACATAATCTATAATTTTGTGCCTTGGTATTTGGGTTAGGATATATGAATATGAATAAGGTGTATGTAGTTTCTTGTATGTTATGTGAGATACAATCACATGAGATGAAGTACATTATTCTTTACATGATGTTTGTAGTTATGGAAACTACCTAATGTATATGTGATATTATATATTTAGTAATAGGTTTTATGTTTTCACATTCCAAAAGATCTATCTATTTGTACTCTCTTAATAAGATATAAATTTTATGTTAATTTATTGGTCAGAGTACCTACATAAATTTGATATGCGGATTGACTATGCTTCCTGAAAAGTTAATTTCATTGTAGTTGATCTTAGAAGAAAGATATCCGAGATATATTATCTTAGATATCGGAAATCACAAGAGTAATGGAATCTTATGATGTAGATGAAAAAACATCATTTGTATGAATATAAGGATCATGGAGTTATGATATGTGTTACCTTGTTCATGGCATCTTTTAAGTAGTGGATCACATGAAGACTAGTCATGTGATATATCCTGAGTGTGTGGGGATGTGAGAATTATTGGGATGTGGTGAACTAATTATTGGATAGTCAGTTGGGGATTATTATAGGATAAATAAACATGAGTAGATTATTGATATAGAATAATTGATATAGAAGTGGATGAAAGAGTGTCATGATTCAAATTAATCATTTCATTCAGGATTGATAATGATGTACCATTATATTTGAATTTAGTCCTAGTGGGTAAGTATGAAGTGGGACATCAATGGTTTTGTTTCGAGATTCCATACCTACAATTTTTTAAGGATGAGTTTCTAAGTCCAATAGGGTCAATTTATTAAGATGTAGTGTCCATGTGGAATAGAGAAGAAGCCATAATGTAAATCTTGATGGGGTTACATCAGAAAATAAGGATTCATGATTTTGTGTGGGATATTGTTGATATTATGATGATATTTCCTCATTTTATATAGATTTTTTATAATATTATAGTAGATGATCATAATAACCAATATGTGAGTGAGATTTTAATCTCACTTTGAGTTTCCCTTAGTGTTGTATCAGATAGTGAATTTTATTTCAGATAGAGGTTTTGGATGATAATTAAAAAAGATTTACATATTGATATATTACTATGTATATCATTTCATACAAAAAACTAATGGAAACACATATTAAGTGATCCCAAAATTAGAGGATATGAATCTTTCTTGAATTATATATTATAGTGGACCCTGGGATGATTATCTATATATGGTTGAATACATGTACAAAAATAGCTTCTGAGATTCTTTTTATATGAATCCATTAATGATCTATAACATTTTTAAGGTCGTTATATTCAGTGATTGAATTAGGTTGGTTAAAATGATCTTTGGGTATTGATCATTAGGTATGGTAACTTTGTGAGAGTGAAATTGATCAAAAGGTGGATGAATTATAACACCTCTTCTTTTTGGGATTTTTTTAATATTTAGTTATATTTTATTGATATTTTTAATTTCACGAAACATCATGTTAATAATTTATTATATGATACATTACGATAATATTTCCCTACGTGGAACATCTTCTTTCCTTGCATTACACAGAACCTTGAATTTCTATGAAACAATATTTAATTATTATAATTATTTTAATTATTAATGTTATACCATAACTATTAAAATTAATAATATTAAAAATAATAAGTAATTTGTAAATATTATTTATAATTGTTTTATATTACTAAATAATAATGTTAATGAAATATATAATTTTTTGTACATTCTATATTTTTTAGAAAATATTATTTTCTAAAAGAACGGATTTTTATGTACATATATGAAAAAAGAAAAATAAATATTAGAAAATTTAAAAATAAATTTGTAAAAATAAATATTATTTTTGAATTAATTATTTCATAATTATATTATGGTGATTTTTTTGAATTTTTATGAATGGTTATTTTATGAATAGTGAAAAACAATGAATTTTAAATTAAAACTGCTATTATGTCTAATATGTTTTTATAGTTAAATTATATTTTAATTTGGTTTTAAATTAAAATTATATAAATTTTAAATAAGATAATTCCATTTAGTATATTGGAATAAAATTCAATTGGAAATTGGATATAGAAATATTTGAATAATTTGATCATTTTCAATTTAAAAACTTATCATCTCATCCCACGTGTGGGATGAATTTTAATTTAACTTCCACCAATTTGGTAAATATAATTTTGAATAAATGATTCCATAATTGGAACCATGAATTTTTTTAATGTCTAATAAATTGAACATAATGGGGTTTCAAGGTAATTGGTGGAAAAAAGTAAAATGAATTGAAGTGATTATGGTAAAAGAGAGTTTACATAGTTTTTAAATATTATATCAAGGGGTCAAATGACCTAGAAACTTGTGAAGAAATCATTGAATGGAAATATATGGACAATATAATCCAATTTTCCTAAATTCAAAATTTTTTTATTCATATTATGTAATGGAGTCCTCCCAAAATTGAATTCTTTTTTTATTTTCAAAAATGTCACACATCCACAACTATAAAAGGGAAGTCAACAACTCACTTATTGCAAACTATCAAAAACATTTTGAGGGGAAAACAAGAAAAATACCCTCTAAAATTCCATCCATTAACCCTATAAGAATAACCTTGGGAATAAATCTAAAATAGGAATCCCTGTGGTGTGAACAAAATGGAATTACCCATTGAAGGGAGAACACCCTATAATAAGAACATTAGATTAGTATCAAAATCCACCTGATAAATTATTCTTATTACATGATTATATAATAAAATCAGAACCTTAATTATAATTATAAGTTTTAATTTCATGTTTATGATATAAATATATATAAACATCTATCAACTGGGATATCCAATAATCATTCATTTGTACGAAGGACTACCGACTCATGAAGTGATGGTTTATGTTTTCAAATTACCAACATTAAAAATTGTGAAAAACAACAAGGATTCTATTTTTATATGATTTATATGATATTTATGATGTATGTTTTCTTACTGAATTATCATATATATTACACATACCTTCATTAAATCCATTTTGGTGGAATATGATAACATCGTTTGACGACATGTGGATTGTTACATAATCAATGTAATGTTATTCCATGATGGTTTACAACGAATTTATAATGGTTGGGTTTGATAAAATATGATATATATATTAATACTAATTATACTTTAATTATAGTATATATAAATATATATCATTTAATTCTCTTATTTCTTTTAATTTTCCAATAAAATAGAAATAGTGCTCATGCGCACGTGAAACCTACTATCTCAAAAAATGATGTATTTCATTTCCAATTTCAAAATATTATTGATTATTATAAACATATATATATGAAATATGTAGACACCCAGACCTAGAAATCCAAGATCCATTGTTGTTCTACCGTTATATTGGTATAATATACTAGTATATCAAATCCCAAAGGACTGAATATTTTAATAGTCTTGGTAAACTAGATACACACATGAGACATATTTTACAAATGATTACAATAAATAGGAAATTTTTTTGAGGATAATAACTATATTTCATATAGTTTATCCTTTAATATCATTCTTATTACAATTCATATTATACTAGGGAAAAGAAAATCAAGTATGGGTGAGATGAAATACTCAGTAATGGTTATGTATAGAAAAAAAATAAAGAATCAATGAGAATATTCATTAAGGGTATTAAATAACTAAATAAGAATTCTATTTCATTAAAAAATTAGGAAGGATGTAAATGAAGAATATGAAAAGGTAAAAAAACAAATTTTATTTAAATATGTAGACACTCCCTATTCAATATGGAAAGTAAATTACATTAAATCACATGAAATTTAAATAATTGGATAATTGTTAATCAATATAGATATATATCAAACTAAAAACACATTCCTTATAATAAATAAACATAGAATTAAATCCATCCATATTATTATTCTTAGTTAAAAATTATTTATAAAAAATAATTATAAAAATAAATGCAATGATGAATTATTAGACATCATTTTTGAGGAGAATGAAACATTATACCATTTATACCTTCCAAAATATTGTTTAAAATTATAGGTAGAAACACATTTAATTTGGGAAACTAATTTGTCCCATGAGAAATTTTTTATTCTTAATGGGACTATATAACGTCCATTCCCTAGCCACCATTTCCTTTTAAATCAATCCATCATATCAAGTAATCAATTTAATTAATAATCAATATGAATGATCAATTATATGAATTTAATAAAGAATTAAAAAATTTCAATATTACCCAAGATAAAAAATGACTATAAATAGAAGAACCATATGTAAAATGGGATAATGGTTTTAGAAATAAATATATCCATGATTAATAAAATATATAATTAGGGTAAATTAAATGTTTAATGATCATATGAAATTAAATATTTTATGGGCACTAACAATGGAACAAATGATGTGAATTTAAATACTATCCTTTCCTAAATCGATCAAAAACCTCCAAGAGGAAAAATAAGTATGATATCAAAAAAATATCCAATATGTTGTATAAATAATGGGATTTTGTTGTTTTTGAATATTAGTACCATAAAAAAATAAAAATATATTTATAATTTCGATAAATTCTGAGGAAATTATTTTCTATGAATATCATTTCATTAAAACAATATATAAATATTATCCAATTTAACATTCAAATAATGATTTAAATAAATTTTGGTAGTTAATTATGAACATGTTCTACAAAATATAAATAACATTCTATTGATAAGGTAAAAAGGTCACAAAATCGCCTTGTTTGGAATGTAATAAGAAAATTCATTTGAAAAAGTTGTAATAGATAAAATAGTAAAAATTTATTTCTAAATAATTTGGGAATGGTAAAACAAAATTTTGAAAAAGATTTAATAGACCATTGTTATTAGAAGAAAATAGGTTCTACAACTAATTAGATAAAGGAACTGTAGTTTACATAAAATAATTTTCTAAACCATATTTAGTACTAATGAGTGGAAATAATATTTTACTTCATGAAAATTTCATAAATGAACAATTGATAAGAAAATAATTTAATTATTAAAATATTATCATATATATTCCTTTCATGTAATTTCATTAAAATGCATCTCGATTATAATGTGTATTTTTAAATTAACCCTAAAAATTGTCATAACGTTCATGTTATAATTAATACATGGATAATTTATTTATAAAAACTATAAATACAAATATAATAATTTTGAATAAAACAATAGATATTAAATTAAATGAAACACATAATATTATAGTACTTGCAATGACGAGTATGTAATAGAATCTAATGAAATTGTATTGCGTAATGAAATTTCATTACTATTTGGTAACTTTTATATTATAACCCCAATAAAAGAAATAATTTCAAAATTTAAATATAAATACTATAAAGATAAATAGATTGATTATATAAAATCACATAGGTTAATTACATAAACCACACTAAATATTTAAATAATGAAAAAATGTGTATTCTATATGGAAGGAAAAGTGAGACAAGAATCCCTTAACATGTGATTCTTTTCAGGTGAATATCTATTAAACTATTATATAATGGTTTTAAATAGTTTTGAAACTTATATAAGAAACATAATCATATTTATTATATCATATATTTTATTATTATAACATATTATTAACTGTTTGTTCACAATTATTCCTTATTTTAACTATTTCAATTGTTAATTGCCTAGTTTTGTATGTCTGTTTTGACTTGTTTTTTGTTCTTATTACATTAATCATGATATCACAATATCCATGATGTAAAATGTGATATAATTTTAAAAAAAATATACTATATATGATTTTATTATAATACATAATATTTGGCGATAGGAAATGAATTGCACCGTTCATGGAAACAGTTGTCCATAAGTACGTATGAGCATTACTTTCATTTCATTATCATGATAAAAAAAATAAAATGTAAAGTATATATATATATATGTTATAATTTCAGTATCATATTTATTTTATATATTTATCATATTTATATTAAAAACATACTATATTAATTTTATGTATAGAATGAACGAATCATAATTCTTTGAGAAGATGACAGTCCACACGTCCACAAACGATGTTATCGTATCCCCAAAATATAGAACATATAAAGGAATGAGTAATATAATAAATACATAAGTAAAATAATATTTCAAATATCATATAGATAATATATATAAATATATCCATTTCTATTATAAACAATTAATTGTGTTAAATGTATGTAGAAACAACATTTATTTCCACGATGGTTGTCCATCATCCACATAAACTATAACCGTGTATCCCATTTTGGTGTATTTTTATGAATGTTTTGGTAGAAATATGAGATTAAAATAATAACATTATCTTAATGATATTGAGTTTAATATATTATAATGATAAAAAATAATTCATGTGGGGGAGATATAAATGAAACAAAAGTAGTCATTGAAGAAGGTTACCTTTTATTCATCTAAATCTTTTTGGTTTATAAAAAAAGACTTCCTTAGATTTCATTATGATCCTATTTAGGCCTATAATATGAGGGATGGATGTTGGAAACTTTTTTAGAAAATACTTAGGTTGATCCCACATGAATGAGAGGAATAAATAAATGGAGTGTTGAGTTCTTTTTGTAGTTTGTGTGGAGTGTCATTCTAGAAAATATGTGAATAATGGAATCCCAATATTGTTTTTTCCAAGTTACATGGCTGCAATAATGAAAATAACTTATAGAAAATGGATTTTATTGTTGTGATATTGACATAAAATATAATTTTCACAAGTTCCTCATTAATTTTGGCACTTAATATTATGATTCCATTCAATTTTTAATATAATTTTACTGTTAATACGTGTAATTAATTTTTATTACATTAAACAATAATTTTGGTCAAAAACTAAGTTACTATATTATAAATTATTAATTTTTAATATTAAAAATATGGAATCCATTTTTCCGAATTCTATTCACATTACTGGTAGAAGCTAATTTAACTATAATCCCACATATGGGATGACAAGGCGACCTTTAAAAGTAAAAATATTGAGAAATTTGTAATGTTTTTTCCAATTACATTGTTAAATCGATTCCAATGACCTAAATTTGACTACTCCCTATAAAATTTATATAATAAAACCTTAAACCAATAAAAATTATTATTTATCCATATTTATAAATTATAAGAAAAAATATTCATCAATTAAAATCTTGTACTTTTTAGTATTCATAAAAAAATGAAACCTCATATTAAAAAAAAATTAATTTAACCAAAGCTATATATTAAGTTCCAATTTTAAAAAATTATTATATTATGAAATTTTTTTTATAAAACATCCATAAAAATTTATTTAAAATATTTTATCAATCAAATGGAAGTAACATTGCCTTTATAAAAATTTAGCCTATTATGTGTAAAAGTGCATTTATTCTTATCAAATGACTTTAAAATATATTGGATGAATGTAAAAATTATTATATAAATCTATCACATATAGAATTAATTAATATCATTCATTAAATGTAATTAAGTTAAATTTATTACTATTTAATACCATTGGGAGAATAAAAACATTTTCATTTTGTTCAATTGGTTTTTTATTCTTTTACAGTGATTTAGAAACCATTGAATTATTTTTAATTTTTAAACATATCATGATAATTTAGTTAATAAAATTAATAAATACTAATTTAACATCTAGTATTTGTCTTATTATATTAAATATTGTATTTTTAATAATACATTGTAGTTTTTTAAAATTCTGTTTTGTGTGTAATGGAAACTGTCGAATAAACTAATTATTGTGTGAGATGTAAGCTAAAATATTATTGCATGCATTGAGAGATAAAAAGAATTTAAATTTATTTAACATATTAAAATTTAAATAAATTCAATAGTGTTTACACACTATTAAATACTATTTTTTTTAATTTTAACGGTCATACATTTTCCTCACCTTAATAAATTGTGACCACACAATTTAAATATAAAATCCTTAAATATAGGGTTTAATATTTGAAAATTACATTGATGAAATCCCACATCATGAGAAGATTTATATAATATCCTCTTAATAATAGAAAATTATATGTACAATGGTTACATAAAATAACATAATTGAGTATATATGTATGAGAATATTTGTGATAAGTGGAGATATGTACATCAAGGGAAAATGTAAATATTTATAGTGGTGACTGAGGTCATTGATTAACAAAAAGTGAATTATCAATGTAATGTTTAGTGTATCAAGGCCAAAAATTTCAAATGATTTACAATTTTATCAGTTCAACAAAAATTATTGTATTATGATGACATTTTTGTAATGAAATCATTTTCTTAATGTTGATGAATTATTTTACTACATAAGAATAGAATGAAATATATTTAAATTTTTTATTTATATAATCAAAATTTTAATCCTTTAGTTTTCCTTTGATTAATTTTAAATTATTAAATTACATCCATAAATTTATATCCAAAAATAAACTATGTTTCCTAAATTTCAAAAATATGGTTTTAATAGACCTTTGGAATTTAAAAGAGTGAAAAGTATAACGATTTTTCAACAACAATTATCATAATATGATAATGTATATATATTATCCTATATACGTGAAATATAAAAAAGTTCAGTCACCATTAATATATATTTTTCAATTTTTTTACTAAAAACAAATGAAATATTATCTATGAAATTATATATGCTAGTGGTTTTCATTAAAAAAATAATACTTTGGACATGGGTTCTTGTCCTGTGAATTTACTGGACATTATGGGTTGTTATCTAGAAAACAATTTTTATTTTTCTAAAAAAATATTAATATAATTTTTAAAATAAATATTATGAGCTTACTTGGAATTGAATGATTAAATATCCTTTTAACTATGGTTTTCAATACAACCCCATTACATAAATACTTCTTCCATTTTGTTCCACATGATTCATTCATTGGTCTAAGGATAAAAATAAAAATTCCTTATCATTATCTTATTAAAATTATTCATAATTTTTTTTAATGAAAATTTGAATTGTAAAAAGAATATACCATGCAAGTATCAAACCAGGTGCATAGTAAGGGCCATTATATGGTTCCAGGTTATGCTCAAATCAGGACCGACCCACATTTTTGGCATTGTAACAGCATAATACATCTTATCCTAAATCATGTCCACTTATATTATCCTGAAATGAATGCATTTATATAAAAACCACATAATATATATCAATATGATACATTTTTATGTTATTTAATACATATCCCCAAATACTTCTTTAGGATTACACTGTATAATTTATATTTCCCTAAATCGAATTCCCTTAGTTAGAACTATAAATTCTCGGATACCCTCAAAAGCATCCCGAACCATGAAATCATGGAGACAATGAAATTCTACCATTACTTTTTTATAAGATACAAGTAAGTTTTGTTCCAAAGGACCCAATAATTTTTTAGTCTTGGAAAACAAGATATATAAATGACTCTTTATTTACAAATGTATACTATAATTTCAAAAAAAAATTCATTACATGGTAAAAAAATATATTATATATAGTTCAACCTTATATATATTTCATTGTAAACTTCATGGAATCCTAGTTAAAGGTTATAAAATAATTGTGAGATCAAATTCTCAATAAGGGTTACTCGTAGGGGAAAAATTAATTAAATAATGAGAATAATCATAATAGAAATTTAAATAATTGAACACACATGCCATGAAATAAATATACTGATAATGATGTTAATAAAAAATATTGAGAAGTAAATAACTAAAGACACATGCCAATTAAATTTATGGAGAATCCCTAATCAATATTGAATGTTAAAAAATGGAAAATATGTTTTATTTAAATAACTAAATAAGGAATAATCAATATGACAAGAAAAAAACTAAAAACACATTAAATGAAATATTAACAATATAATAAAAATAATCTATAGACTTTGTTACATATAATATATCATTGCTAACAAAGTATGAATTAATATGTGGTAAATTCATAATTATTGGATTTCATGTCAAAAGGACATGAAAACTATACCATCAAGACCCTTCACAAGATAGTTTAAAATAATGGGGATAAAAAATTTCCTTTTCCCAACTAATTTTCCTTATTATAAGATTTCAAAGCATCGATGGGATATATAGTATTTGGTCCCAACCCATCACTTCTTATAAAAAACATTCCTCATATTGAGTAATAAATTTAATTATTAAATTATATACATTATAAAATATCCATATTGAATAAATAATAAGGATTTATAAATATTTTACATATTACAAAATAAATATCAATGTACAAATAATATTTAAAAAGGATATAGTATTTATTAAATAATCATATCTATAATTAATGAAATGGATAAATAGGGGATATTCAATGTCTACTGATCCTAGGAAATTGAACATTTCAAAGGGATATACGAAGGATGGATAAATATGAATATCAACACTATTCATTGAAAAAAAAATGAAAAACCATATTGATTATGAATAAGTATGGTATCAAAACAACATAACCCATGTCGAGAAAAAATAATGGGTTGAGGTTGTTAATGAATACCAATATTGTAAAAAGAAATAAAAATATCATTTTAATTTTTAAAATTATTTTAAAAATACATTTCGTAAAAAATAAATTATAAAAAATATTTTCATTAAAAATTAACCAATTAAAATTAAAAAACAAATCATCAAGGAAATGATGAAAGGTAATTCCATAATTTTCATGCAAGGTAAAATGAAAATACCATTTTCAATGTAAAAAGGACAAATAAATAATTTATTTTCAAATACATTAGAAGATTACACTGAAAATTTTTTAGAGGACCCAAAAGATTAAAATTTCTTTTATAAATCATTTAGGAACATTTATAAAAAAAATTTAAATACATTTTAAAAAATATTTTTTTTAAATAATACACGTTGTCCGACTAAAGTGAGTAACGAAGTCATGCTTTTGTAAAAAAACTAAAAAACAAATTTTAGTACCAAAACGTGGAAATGGTAATATTTAATCAATAATTTTATCAATAAATAAAAGATAATATTATAATTTTTTTAATTTCACAACAATCATATAAATTATTTTAATGTAATTTCATGAATATGCACTCTATATTAAAATGATATTGTGAAATAAACCATAAAAATGATCCAAATGTTGCAGTGATAATTAATAAATGAATTTATAATGTATATAAATTGTGAATCCACATATAATAAGTGAGAATACATAAATATACAATCAATGAAATCATAAACCAAATCATACAATATTAATAATAATAATGAAACAATATAATCCAATGAAATGGAGTTGAGGTATGAATTTTATTTTCAACTTGGTAACATTTGAATTATAATCCCCAAGAAAAAAATATTGAAAAATTAAAATATTCATAAGATAAATGTAAATTTATTTCTAACATAAAATAAAATAGAGGAATTGTGTATACCATAAAAAATAATTACTTGATGAAAATGGTGTATGCCTGACGGAAAGAAATGTGAGACAAGAATCCCTTACCTTTCCGGTCATTTCAGGAGAACGTTATATAACTTCATGTATAATGGTTTGAAAAATCTCACTAATTTATACCATAACTTTAATCATAATTATAATATAATATATGATCATATTATAATATCTTATTAACTATTTGTTGAAAATATTTCATTATTTTCACTACATCAGGTTTTAATAGCCCAGTTTCTTGAGAATGTTTTGACTTGTTATTTTTTATTCTTATATTGAACATGATGTCATCATATTAATTTTTTAAAACATGATGTGATTATAATATATATTAATTTTATATATATTTATAATAATCCATTATATTTTAAGATTGAAAATGAAATTTACCCCTCATGGAGTTTAAAGGTCATACATATATAGAAACTCTACTTCCATTTCTTAATAATATTTTAAAAAAATTAATATAAAATGATACGTTTGTATGTTATAAATAAATTACCCATTTCATTTCATATATTTCACATATTGTTTTAAAATAATTCTTTTATACATCCCATATATAATATGAATTAATCTCATCACTTTGAAGAGTATGTAGTCGACACGTAAACAAATGTTGTTATCATACACCCAAAAAAGGAACACACAAAGTAATGTGTTATATAAGAATTAAATAATTATAAAGATATTTTATATATTATAAATACAATATATAAACTTTATATCCATAACTATTCCATCCCATTAATGGTTGTAAATGGAAGAATTAATGACATCATTTGATTATGAGGTAATCCACCACACACATAATTGATAAATTCATATCAGATTTTGATGAATGTGTGTGAATGTGTTAGATAAAAAATTATTATAAAATTATATAAGAATATTTAATATATTTATGGTATTATATAATCATGATATAAAAATAATTTAATGTTTGGATAGTTAAATGAAAGAAATTTGATCATTGAAGAAGGTTACCTATGATTCAGGTAACTCTTTTTGGATTGTAAAAAAATATTACCACAGTTTTATTTGTCCCTAAAGAGAGTATTATATAAACAGTTGGAGGAATTTTGGAGCTTAATTTGTAATATTTTGGGAGATAAAAATTTCATTATATGAGGGAATAAGTTGAATGTGTGAGTTACATTTTATAGTGGAGAAGTTGCATTATTTTAAAATTTTGAAAGATGGAATTCCACCCATGTATTATGAATTTCCTATGGATCCAATAATGATCCAAATTATATAAATTATAGTATAGGGTTCAAATATGGATATAAAATTGAATTTTTAAAATTTTATCTGTCATTTTGGCCCTTAGTATATATATTTAGTGCATTTTTATGATATTTTTTTCTTAATCCATATAAATAATTTTAATTACATTCACAAATATTTTTTTCACAAACTGTGTTGAAATTTTTAGAAATTATACAATTATATGCTTAATAATATGGAATACATTTTTAAAATTTATTATTATAATCGCTAATAAATTAATTTAAATTTAATATCAGAGATATAAATAAAAATCATGTTTTTAAATAAAAAAATTTCAATTGTTTACATTGTTTTCTAATATTATTTCATATAATTTTTTTTTTCTAATGAAGAAAATTGGATTAATTTATACAGAAATTAATAATTAAACATTAAAATGAGTCAGAAAATTAAATTTATCCTTATATAAAAATTTTATAAAAAATAGTTTTGAATTTAAAATCAGTACTTTCACTATTCATCAAAATAATAAAACCTCATAGAAAAATATTTAAAACCCATCCAAATTTATTTTTAATGATAAAATATAATAAAAAATCTTATTTTGAGATATAAAATTTATAATTTTTATAAAAATTGTATTTAAAATAGGTTCATCATTACAAATCCTTGAAACCGACTATATAAAAATATAGGATTTTATATGTAAAATTTCAATTTTTTTATCTTATGCCTATAAAATATATTTGATGAATGTAATAAATATTTTTTAAAATTTATCAAATATATATTTCATTAATATTATTAAATAATAGTAATTATTTTTAATTTAATATCATAAAACACTTTTATGACCACAAAAACATTTCCTTTACAATCAATTTTTCTTAATTAATTTCTTGTTAATTATTAACCAAATAATTAATTTATTCATTTGGTATAAAATAAAATTTTCTATGTTATTTAAAACTATTCAAAACCGCTAATTTTATGGAACGATTATATATTCATCAATTAAATAATTACATTTTAAAAATACAATGTTGTTTGGTAAAACATGATATAGCCTATAATGAAAAATAACAAAGAAAATTGTTTTTATGATAAATAAAATAAAACCTTGAATTGAGTGCATTGAAAGATATTTGACATGTTAAATTTATTTAAAAAAACTAATATATGATAAATACCCATGAGGTAATTCATAATCCAATTAAAGTTAATCTTTTATAATTTTTATGTTGTTATAGAATATCTATGAAATTTATATCATGGTTATCATTATACAGACGCTGAAATTGTGTCATAAGTAATAGTATAAAAATATAAAAAATCAAAAAAACATAATAAAAATAAAGCGGTTATTACCTAAAACAGTACATTGAAAATTATTTTTTAATAAATGGGTAATTGTTGGTTGGAGTGGACACTCAATAGTGGGTTAATTGATTTCCAATTAAAATTTCTGTTAAAATATTTTCTATTAAAATCCACCAGTATATAAAACAAGTTGAACTGTAGTGAATTTTTAATACTTTAAAGGATCAATTAGATTCTCAAAAGATTTATTACTTCCAAGTTAATCTAATCTGAATATTAAATCAACTTTTGAAACTAACCTACTAATTTACAATAGATACAAACACTTGCTAGATTAACTATCAAAGTAACATTAAAAATGATTTGTATTTCAACATAACATGTAGCGTAATATAAGTTAGATAATGTATATTTTGAACATAAACTAAAAATGCATAGCAGATGTAATCAAGAGGTTCAGTATCAAGCTAAGACATAGTCATCTCAAATTAATATATAAATTTGATATACACCATAGATCATGTGTAAGAACAGTACAAGACTGTCCAATCCATGCAGGGACCTCTACCACTGATCTTCGTGGGAAAACAAAGACAACAATGGATAGGATCTCAATGTCCTACTTGACCTCTCCCACTATATTCCATGGGACAAAAGAAGGTGTAGAAATTTTGGAATGAGGATTTAGTATCCTCCAATTAAGCACAAGAGACAATGTGTATGTAAAAAATTAGGATACACACACTGCTCAAAAGTAAATAATAAATCACTTAGAGATAATATATGAATGTTTAGAAATCTCTAGTGATTGGAAGTGTTGCTCTAGACTCGTTGGCTTCAGTAGAAATGCTTCTGAGTCCTTATCTTGTTTTTCTATTAAAAAACAGAGTGTTGTGGTACATATTTTGTTTCTCCAGGAGAGAAGATGTTCTCTTGACTCCAGAGTACTTCTTATGTTCTTCAGTATTGTAGGATTTCATGTATGGAACATCTTTGAGGATTGTGCAATGTGTTCTTCAAAGTTGTGCTCGGGATTGTTCTTTGGATCAGTACATAGCTTGTGTGTATTGTAGTTTGTGTGTCGAGGTGTGTCGAGCGTGAGTGTATCATCTACTGTAGCTCAATATTCTTTATATTACACGAGCTACAGTAATATAAATGATTTCTTTTCCATAGGTACATAGTATGGTTTCCTGACATACCAACGATAATCATTAAATAACATTAATTGCATTAAAAACATCAAATATTACCATTATTATTATTTATATAATATTGACCAAAAGGTTAAGAAATGATGTCACTGTAGTAGTGAAAATGGTGTCTCTTTGAACTGGTGTCTCCTTCATGGTATGTGCTTCATGGTGTGTCCATGTCCCGGTGTATAGCTCACGGTGTCTGAGTCACGGTGTCTGACTCATGGTGTGTCATTCACGGTGTCTGGGTCACGGTGTGTCCTTCACGATGTTTGGGTCACGGTTTCAGGCATACTGTGTCAAACTTCATGGTGTCTTGATACTTAGACAATTAAATGTATTCATGATTAAACAGTAATATGCAGAATAAGAATTAAGCTTAACCATTATCAAGTTAGAGAAATTCAATCATAAATATAAGGGTTTGATAAGATAAGTGATAGTTCTGATTATGCAAAATATTTGTAATTAATAATAAGAGTAATTGACATTAATAATATTTTCAATCATTAAAACATGATATGTACCTATTAGTGAGAACTCTGATCATTAAAACATGATTAATACATGAGGATTCCAACAATCTCCCCCTTTTTTATGATAAAAAATCATGTATATCAAAGTATAAATGAATGCAACATTAGAGAAAATTACATATAGAATACTAACAAATAAAATACTAAGAGATAATAACTCTATACAATAAGATAATAACTCTTCTCATGTTTTCTCCCCATTTTGGGATTATCAAAATGTAGAGAGAATGGAGTGAAACAATTCATTTGTCATTAAAAACGTGCAGCCTACAACACACAGTAGGAATATAGCAAACAAAAACATCCAATCAAAAATTAAGACACTTTGGTTGTCATAATCGATTGGATTTCTCTTTTACTTTATCAGTAGGAGTTGGAGCTGATGTATAAGAAGGCATGGAGGTAGTATACACAGATAGAAAAGGTAAACCTTCCAATATGGAGAGAGAAAAAGTAGGAGCTGTATAAGACCTAGTCTGTAGTTGATCAAGAATTACTGGTCTGATCTACAAATGGGCTTGGAAGACTGACATATCAGTTGAGGATAAGGAAGGTAGACCAGGTCTAAGGGGTGTATCACCTTGAGCAACTATAGCAGTACTCTGCACATGAAGATATGACTTCAAAAAATTGATGAAAGCAATAATGATTTCACCACCATATTGTATAGCCTTTTCAAAATCTTCCTTGTTCTCTATGAATTTGTCCAAAAATCTGGTGAACTCTCTATGCTTCTAAACTTGAGCTTTAAAAGCATGAGTCACTGGAGGGATTTTCAGGTTCTATTCAAGATACATAAAGTGATTTGACATGTCACTTTTAGAGAAAATTTGAGTGAGATAATAATCTATCTTCTTGGTGATCTCATGTTGAGCATCATTGGAAATCGTAGAATGAATTCTAACCAGGTCCAAAGATTGATCACTGTTCATAACCACTTATGACAAAGGAGACATATCCAAGTCACTGAAAGCATTCTGAATTTCTTCCTTGATTATGGATCTATGCACAAAATCATCCAGAGAAGGTGTGGAGGTTTGACCATAGGGAGGAGAAGCCTTGACATCTTCGGTTAGAACATTGAGCAGTTTCAAAACTTTTTGCAGACATCCAGTGTACTCATCTATGTGCTTATTCAGATTTTCTACAAGCTCTCTAATGAGATGCATCATAATTGTGTGTTTTGATCCAATCTTCTCATCAAAAGATAATAGATAATAATGCACATGATACAGAATGTTTGTAGAACTCTTGGACACATCTGGTTCTGGAGAAGCAACAACAGGTGTAGGAGCAGAAACAGGATTATGCTCTGATCTTGAAGCCAGTTTAGTTTGTAGATTTTCTACCAACCCTTTCAAATTTAAAAAATCAGAACTAAGAAACTTATTTTCAACTCTGACTTCTTGAATTTCACAGAACATCCTTGGTTGAATATGCAGAATACTATTTTCCAAAATAATCAAGGAATCATCCTAATTTAATTAAGTCACTGGATGAGTTTGAGAGGATATAATCTTATAAACTCCATCTAAGATAGTCTCTCCAAAGACTTTCAAATCATCCTTAGTTACATATGATTGTTTCTCGGGTAAAAGAGTAGGTGAAGGTAGTGGTACAGGTTCTGATGCAGATTCTGGTTGCAGTTCATATTTAGTTTCAGTTTCAGATTCAGATTGAGGTTGAGGTTGAGTCTCTGGTTCTGGTTCTGGGTGAGCTACAGACTTCAGTTGAAATAAAGAAGATAGATCTATAACAGTTGTAGTCACTTGCTTTGACTCACTCACATCATAATAACATGTAAATTCATACCGAGTGTAAACATAATATGTGACAGTTGGTTGAGTGGTTTTAGCAGATCCAGCTTCATCAATCTCAATGTTTTGAGGTTCCTCCCCCTCAAAATGTGCTTCCATTTAAGATTATTCAGGATCAAGAATTGGGTTAAGATCCACGGGATCTGCTCTAATATCTTCATCAAATTCATTCCTTTCCAACTGAAAGGCAATTTCCATCCTCTCTTCAGCGGAGGGTATGTACTCAGGGACCGATTGCTCCACTGGTTTTTCCTCTAGACGTTCTTCTTTCTCAACAGGGAGATCCTCTTGATTAACATTTTCATTAAATGGGATTTCTCCCAGATCAGCTTCTTCAATGACAGGGAGGTCTCTTGCATCACCAGATTCATCCATGACTTGCTGCTCAAAAATTGGGATAAACAAATCTCTTGCAGTCTCAGACTGAATTTCCTTATCAACAAAAACTCTAGAAGTAGGAGCTTCTTCCCCTTCAAGAACAACTGGAGATTCATCTTCTCTAAAAACAACAGCAATTTCCCCTCTAAGAGGAATTTCAGCCTCTTATTCTTCTTCTTCTAGGTACTCAGCCACTTCATTTAGTTCTGAACCATGATCATTTATATTCTTTGGCCTTCTTGGATAATCAACAGGATTATACTTATTATAAATTTGATCATTATCCTCAAACCACTTCTTCTTCCAGGGGTTCCAATTAATCATTATTTTTCTAATAATAGCCTTGGATAAAAAGAAATCAAAATCCTATAGCTTTTCTTCATTCATTCCAACCATTCCATTGGAAACTAACATGGCCTAAATCATCTTTGAGTAAAAAAAAAGAAGTTGATTTGGAAGTGACTTTAATCATCACATATATATGGTTAATGACATAGTTGCAATGATTGATCGTATGTCCATTCATCATCAGGTGAATCATGAACACATCATGATACTTCAACCAAGAAGAATCTCCTTTTCGTGGAATAATCAAATTTTGAACAATCTTGAACATCAGTCTTTTATCGCCTTCCAATTTATCTATTGTGGCTCTTCGCTTGGTGCCATTTTCAGTCAGGATATATAATGAATTTTCTAGATCAAATATGTCATTTGTTGGAGGAGGTTCTCTCTGGTAATCATCACACATTACTTCATGAGGACTTCTCAGGCATGCATCCCATATCCATGACGATAATGAAAAATTTTGTCCATTGATCCAGCTTTTCACCATAAAACAGTCTCCAACATCAAAGTAAAACTTTACGTATTGGTAAATTTGAGATACCATCCTCAGATAAATATGTCTATCTTTTCTAGAGAACCATTTGAGCCATACTTGTTCTCTTAATATTGTTAGGACCAATGACTTTCTAGTCAACAACCTTTCAGGGCAGATCTCTTTTTTAGGAACTACATTATGACTTACTAGGTTCGGATTTAGAGGTCCTTCCTGTGGAATTTTCTCTTCTCTCTTCTGTTTCTTAGAGCGGTGCTTCTCAGATGACGGTGAAGATGGATGCTTCATCCTTTTCATTCACTGAAGGATCAGGCGAGAGAGAAGAGAAGGTTTTCAAGGTTGAGGAGGTTCAGGAGAGTGCTCGAGTGAGGAATCAAGTGAAAAACCCTTTTTTTATCTTTTGGGAATATCGAACATCATATAAACACAAAATGAGGGAAAGTATACAACGGTGAAATAAAAATTACCTTGATGTGGGTTAAAATAAATATATATAAAAAAATCTTCACGATAAAACAGTGAGTAGGCGTTATAGTGTGATAAAAAAAAAATCTGTCATGGTGACACAGTTGGTGGTCTTCATGGTGAGACAGTGACCATGCTGTGTAGTCACAGTGAGAAAATGAGTGAACTATTCAATCACGGTGAGATAGTTAAGTGATAGACCGTGAACACAAGGTGTTAATTGTGAGACCGTAAACATGAAACAGTAACTGAAAAATAGTGAACATGAAACCGTCAAGTAAAATATAGTAAAAATTAAGATCTGTAATATGTCTATTTATGATAAATCATACCAAGATCATGTATGATTTAGTCTAATCTCTCATAATTTAATGGTTTAGTGAATATATCAGCAAGTTGATATTTCGTACCAATGAATTCTGAAGTGGTATCACCTTTTTGATAATGATCCCTCAAAAAGTGATGTCTTACATCAATATGCATTGTCCTAGAGTGTGAAACATGATTTTTTGAAATTTCAATAACACATGTGTTGTCACAATTTATTGGGAGATGTCTGAATTGATATTTATAGTCTCATAAAGTGTGTTTCATCCACAAAATTTGTGCACATCAACTACCAGCAGCTATGTATTCAGCTTCTGCAGTAGATAATGCATCATAATTTTGTTTCTTACTACACCATGATACTAGTGACTTTCCTTAAAAGTGATATGTTCCAGATGTGCTTTTTCTATCTAACTTACATCCAGAAAAATCATCATCAGAATAACTAACTAGTTTAAATGATTGTCCTTTTGGATAGAACATTCCTAAATTCGGAGTATGCTTGAGGTATTTGAAATCTCTCTTTACAACATTTAAATGAGACTCTTTAGGTTTTTCATGAAAACAAGCACACATACACACACTAAACACAATATCAGAATGACTAGCCGTCAAGTAGAGTTGGCTTCCAAGAATTCCCCTATAAGTGGTTTGATCAACACATTTTTTATCTTCATCAAGATCCAACTTATAAGTGGTACTCAAGGGAGTGCCAATAATTTTTGTGATATCCAATACAAATTTTTTTAAAAGATCTCTAGTATATTTACATTGAGTTATAGTAATTCCATCATTATTTTTAATGATTTGAAATCCAAAAAATAACTTCTGTTCACCCATTAAACTCATGTCAATTTCATTTTGCTTCATTTTAGAAAAATCAGTACATAAAAAAGATTTTGAAGATCCAAAAATAAGATCATCTACATAAATTTGTACAACTCAAACATCTCCAGAAATTCATTTTATAAAAAGAGCAGGATCAACTATTCCTTTTTTTAAACCATTAGAAATTAGAAAAGTACTAAATATTTCATACCAAGATCTTGGAGCTTATTTTAAACAATATAAATCTTTTGATAATTTGGAAATATGTTTTGGAAAATGAAGGTTTGTAAATCCATGTGGTTGTTCAAAAAAAACATCCTTAGCTATATACCCATTAAAGAATGCACTCTTGACATCAATTTGATATAGTTTGAAATTTATATTTGTAGCATAAGAAAGTAGGATCCTAATGGCTTCTAATCTGGCAACTGGAGAAAATGTCTCCTCGCAGACAATTCCTTCCTCTTGACTATAGGCTTGTGCAACTAAGCTATCTTTGTTTCTAACTATATTTCCATATTCATCTACTTTATTATTAACCACCCTTTTATTTCCTATGGTGAAAGTGTCCTTAGGTTTTTCTACAAGTTTCCTAACATTATTTCATTCAAATTGATTGAGTTATTCTTGCATATCAATTACCCAAAATTCATCATTAATAGTATCATTAATGTTTTTAGGTTCATGTTGTGATAATAAGTCTTAATGTTCAAACTGATTTCTAAGAGAAGCTCTAGTCTATTTCCCTCTATCCAGATATTCTACAATAGCATCTAAGGATGATTCATTAGAATCCTAGTTTATCTAGTAAAGGTAGGATTAGAAATTTTAGATTCTTCTCTAGGTTCGGGTTCATTAGGAGCAGATTCTAGAATATGTCCAGAACTGGATGTTTTTACCGCAGGGTCATTAGTTTTATTATTAAGGTTCTGAACAAATAAATCTTCTTCAATATTTTCAAGAGATGATTTTGGTTAATGTGGATCAGTTTCATCAAATTTGATGTGAACATATTCATCCACACACTTGGTCCTTTTATTAAAGACCTTATAAGATTTACTGGATATGGAATAACCTAGAAATATTCCCTCATCACTCTTAGAATAAAACCTATCAAGATTATCCTTGGTATTGAGAATAAAGACTTTACAGCCAAAAACTCTAAAGTAATTAACTTTAGGATTTCTATTATTCCATAGTTCATAAGGGGTATTTTTTAGAACAAGTATGACTAAGACTCTATTGATGATATAACAAGGTGTATTTATGGCTTCAGCCCAAAAATTAATAGGTATATCATACTCATTAATCATGGTTCTTGCAATTTCTTGAGGGGATTTATTCCATATTTATAGTACACCATTCTGTTGAGGTGTCATAGGGGTAGAAAAATTGTGACTATTGCCATTATGTGAGAAATAAGAATCAAACTCAAGATTTTAAAACTCATGGTCATGATAAATTCTCAGGGTTTTAATCTTCAGTACACTATGGTTTTCTCTAGACATGGAGTGTTTAACAAAGTAAGAACAAGCTTCACTTTTGTGAGCTAATAAATATACCAATGTATATCTAGAAAAGTCATCTACTAAGACATAGGCATAGTTCTTCCCATTTAAACTAGAAACTCTAGAATGTCCAAACAAGTCCATTTGAACCTACTCGAGAGGTTGAGATGTTGAAACTTCTTTCTTTGATTTAAATGAGATTTTGTGTTTTTTTTCCAATTTTGACAGGGATTACAAACATTGTCATTTGGAAACTCTAGTTTGGGTAAGTCTCTAACTATGTTCTTCCTAGTTAGATTTCTATGTGACTGTATATTGCAGTTTTTCTAATCTTCTATTCCATTGCCAAGATTCTTTATGAAACGAATTTAATCAATTAATGTTTTGTTTAGCTAAAGAATTTAAATCAACAGTATAAACATTTTCATTTATCCGAGCAGAAAAAACTAAAACATTCTAAGAATTATAAAAATTACAAGAATCATTTTCAAACATAACATTAAATCCACCATCACATAACTGAGAAATCCATAACAGATTATGTTTTAGTCCATCAATGAATAAATAATTAGCAATCAAAACTGAATCACTGTTACCAATATGGCCTAGGTAGATGTTTTTTCTTTTAGAATTATCACCAATGTTTACATAGACTCCATAAACCTTTATTAGGCTCTTGAAACATGAATAATCCCTTGATATATGTCTTGAAAATCCTTTTTCCAAATACCATGTCTTTCTATGCGAACTCTTCAAACATGTTTCCTACAAAACATGTTTAAAATAGAGAATGATTTTGGTGCCCAGATCATCTTGGGTACAAACAGGTTTGCAAGCAAAGCTTTAGGCACCCAAATTTGTCTTATGGGTCTCATATAATCAATATATTCAACATATTTTGAATGATAAACTCTATTTGTCTATAACTATGTAAGTAACTTGTTGAAGCATGTGAATTTCCAAAACTAGAATTAACAGCATTCTGTCTAGATTTAGGAATAAATCTTGTTTTTGTGAACTATCTTTTTCCTTGTTGGTAGCCTATTCAATTAGTGTATTTTGGGGCCACTTTCTTTCCTAGCATTTGAGTTAGAGTTTCCTTTCCAATTGTGAAATTTTTTAAGTCCTTTCTATGTTTCTCATTAGACATTTTCAGTTCTATATAATCCTTTAATAGTCGAGCATTCATATCTTTTTCTATATCAAGGGTGGATTTAACATTTGCTGTGAGAGCATGATGTTTCTTTAATGACTTATATTTTTCCTAATGTTCATTACATGTTTCTTCTAGCATATTACAATATTCAGATAATTCATATTTAGTCATATCTTCAGAATCGGAATTAGATTATACATCATCTCCATAATAATAAGAATTTAAAACAGGAGTATCTAAGGTTACCTCAGATGTTTTGGTCATGAAACACATGTTGGCATGATTCTTTTCAGAATCAGAAGCCTCTGATTCACTTTTGATATCTTCTAAAGAACTCCAAGTTTCTTTCATTGATTTTTTTGCGTATTGTCCTTGTAGTCAGGTTTCTTCTTAAACTTCAGTTTTGGAAAATCATCTTTGATGTGTCCTTTCCTTTTGCACTAATAGTAGACTAGACCATCTTCCTTATCATCTTTATTCAAGTCCTTCTTCCACATACCTTGTTGATCATACTTACCGTTGTAATTTGATTTTATGAAAAAATTGTTCTTCCAGTATAATTTCTTAAACCTTCTAGCTATTTGATCCATTTCAGCATCACGATTCAGAATATGATCTTTCACTTGTTGAACATTTGGTTTGTATTTGAACATTGTCTTTGTATTTTTTTCTTCGAAGTGGTAGACGTAAATGCCACAAACTTCCTTTTAGGTTCATCATTTTCCTCCTTATTCACTTTGAGTTCTTCCTCATATATCATAAGCTTACGAATAAGCTCTTCGACAAGTAGAGCTCCAATGTCACATGATTATGTGATTGAAACGAAAGTTACTATCTATCTATTTGGAAAACATATCAGTATCCTCAGGATTTGTTCCTTTGTAGGAACATCCTTTCTAAGTGAACTCATTGTATTGACTATCTCATTGAACATGAGATACATATCAGAAATAGGTTCATCAGTTTTCATTTTAAAATTATCATATTTAATAGTATAAGTGTTTAATCTCATTTCATTATAATTATTTTTTCCTTCATGAGAAACACCTATAGTATCCCATATTTCATAGGCAGTTTTGCAAGTAGATATTCTGTTAAACTCCTCATCTCCTAAAGCACAATACAGGGCATTCATATCATTAAAATTATTATTGTACGCTGTCTTTATAGGTTCATCCCATGTTGTTATTTAAGATTCTGGAATTTTATATTGTGACTCTATAGTAGTCCAGATATCAAAACCCATACATTTCAAGTGAATTTTAATCTTATGATTCCACTGGACATAGTTTGTACCATTGAAGAAAGGTGGCCAATTAGAAGCAGCACCCTATAGTCTATCGTCCATAGCTAGATTTTAGCAAATAATTTTAAAGAGATAAAATTTGGAACTAACAGAAATTTATGATCTTTACAAATTCAACTAAAATCACAGTTGAAAAAAACAGAATGTTTTGAAAACTTGTATTAATAAAAACAACCCTTTTATACAAAATGTTGGTCGGACTAGACACTCAATAGGGGGTGAATTGAGTTCCAATTAAAATTTCTATTAAAATTTTTTCTATTAAAATCCCCCAATTTATAAAACAATTTAAACTATAGTGAATTTGTAAAACTGTAAAGGTTCAATTCGATTCTCAAAATATTGATTAGTTATCAGTTAATCTAATCAGAAGATTAAATTAGATTTTAAAACTAACATACTGATTTACAATAGAAACAAAAACTTTCTAGATTAACTATCAATGTAACTTTAAAACAGATTTATAATTCAATGTAATAAGCAGCAGAATATAAGTTAGATACTGTATATTTTGAACATAAAATAAAAATTCACAGCAGATATAACCAAGATCTTCGGTCTCAAGAAGATAATTAGTCCCCTCAAATATATATATAAATTTGATCCACACCCTGGATTAGGGATAACAACAGTACAAGACTGTCCAGGACACACATGGACCTCTACCATTGTTCTTCATGGGAAAACAAAGACAACAGCACACAGGCTGTCCAGGTCCTTCTTGGCCTCTTCCACTATCCTCAGTGGGACACAAGAAGTTGTAGAATGTTTGGAATGAGGATTTAGTATCCTCCAGTTGAGCGCATGAGACAATGTGTGTGTAAAAGAAACAGGATAGAAAAACTTCCCTAAAGTAAATAATAAATCACTTAGATATAATATATGAATGTTTAGAATGCTCTAGTGATTGCCAGTGCAGCTCTGGACTCGTTGGATTTAGCATAAACGCATTTTAGTCCTTCTCTGGTTTTTCTATTAAAAAAAATGTGTCATGGTTCATCTTTTGTTTCTCTAGGAGAGAAGATGTTCTCTTGACTCCAAAGTACTTCAGGTGTTCTTCATTAATGTAGGATTTCATGTATGGAACTTATTTGAGGATCGTGAAATGTGTTCTTCACATTTGTGCTCAAGATTGTTCTTTGGTTCAGTACAGAGCTCGTGTATAGTGTAGTATGTGTGTCGAGATGTGTCAAGAACGAGTGTGTCTTCTACTGCAGCTCAATATTTTTATATTCCACAAGCTCTGGAAATAGAAATGATTTCAATTACATAGGTACAAGGTATGATTTCCTATCAGACCATCAAAAATCATTAAATAACATTAATTTCATTAAAAAAATCAAATATGACTGTTAGTATTTTTTAAATGATATTGAAAAAAGGGTTATGAAACGGTGTCATATTAGTTGTGAACACGATGTCTCTTTGAACCAGTGTCTCCTTCACGATATCTTCTTCACAGGGTGTCCATGACATGGTGTGTAGCTCACGATGTCTGAGTCACGGTTTCTGACTCACTGTGTGTCATTCACGGTGTCTGGGTCACGGTGTGTCCTTTACGGTGTCTGGGTCCCGGTGTTAGGCTAACTATTTTTTTCATACACGTCATGGTGTCTGGGTCATGGTGTTAGGATTACTGTGTCAAACTTCATGGTGTCTTGATACATAGACAATTAAATGTATTCAATATTAAACAGTAATATGTAGAATATGAATTAAGATTATCCATTTACAAGTAAGAGAAATTGAAACATAAATACAAGGGTTTGATATGATAAGTGAGAGTTGTGATTATGAAAAAGTTTTTTAAATAATAATGAGATTAATTGACAGTAATAATATTTTCAATCATCAGAACATGATGTGTAATTATTAGTGAGATTTGTGATCATTAAAACATGATTAATACATGAGTAGTCCAATAGTAATAAATGTCAAAAAAACATATATTGTTTGATTTAACAGAATACAGTTCTATAATAGATTTACAATTGAAAATTATTATTTATAAATGAGGTATTAATGTGTACGATGAGAGTCAAGACAAATATTAAGGGTATTTTAAGTCTATCATTAATTTTTTTTGAAACTTCTGCCTTATTCACCACTCCTTTATTTAGTGTGTTTTATATACATTGTATGAATGTATTCTATTATCCTTATTTTTAAATTTTTTTCATTTATCTTTATATACAATGATATATATTTCATTATATTTTATATTTCAAAAGGCACCAAATCGAATAGGTAACGTTGTCTCTCTTTTCATTTCATGGGAAATGTGTTTTGTTGTGAACATATATTCTTTTATTAGATGTATATACTTCCATTTAACATGTAATATCATGAATCCCATATTTTTTAGGATATTTTATTCGTAGTTTAATGTTATTATCCCATGGGTATTTTGATTCAAAGTTACCAAATGGGTAATTGTTTATTTCTACAATATCATCGTTTATTTTGATTATTTTTTATCATGCTTCAATTGTTTAAATATTATGATATGTTTCTCAAATATAATCATTAGTTATATTATAATCTTTTTTTTTAAAATATATTCAAGTACTAGTATTATTATTCCACTCTTTTATATTAAATATAATCAATAAACTATTTATTTGAAAAATAAGATCGTATTTCTACCATCAAGAAAAAAAAATTATTCAAAACCCATGTTTTAAAAAATGATTTCATAAAATAATTTAAATTATATTTTAATATAATTTACTAGTTCTTATTATTATAAAATTTATTATATATTATAAAATTATGTTAATAATGGTTTTCAATGAATACATTAAATTTTTTCAAAGTTCTGTTCATTGAAAAGTATTATCAAAATGTTTTAGGTTTAAAAAAAATTTTTTAAACAAGAAATGTATTATACTAAAAAAATAAGAAATTTTTTTTTCATATAGGATGACATGTGTTTTTGTTTCTAACATCTTATAGGGGTTATAGTTTAATGATACCATTGTTATTCATTTTATGAATGGTTTTTCTTATGATGAAATGTTGTTCTTGAATCACATTTCTCTTCCATGGGTTATACCATTACAAAACTATCATGAAACAACCTTGTTTTTCTTGGTTTATTCAATGTTGAAACCATTATGAAATTTGTATAATTTCTATAGGATAATATATGATTTCAAGTTTAGGATTTAAATTTTTCATTTCAAGGGTTATGTTATGCTGGTGTTTTATGATCCTTTGGAATACATATGTATGATTTCATTACGAAATTGGTGGGACCTATATCTCCCTATAAATAATTGGGTAATGATTTATATCACGTGTGACTGGGAAGGATAAAATCAGGAGTGAACTAATTTTAGTAAAGGATTTTAACCACTTATATGGTATTGGAAATGATACTTGACAACTATGATGGGTTGGGGAGTGAACCAATTCCACTAATATGGGATTTTAATTATTCATTGAATACTATGGATATAATTTTATATTATTACATGTCTTTTAAATTCAATGTCCCATTTTCTCTATTAAATTTTTTTGACGTATTCTCTTCATTATATTCTGATTCAAGACATATAAACATACAATATTGATGTCATGAATTGTGATTATGATATTTGATATGAAGGATATGATTTTATAATGTTATTATCAAATTATCATAACATTATGCTCAAGATTGTGCTAACAAATATCCCTTTATTACCCTTAGTATGTATAGGACCTTCACCTTTAATATGTTTTCTTTCTTTGAATTATGATAATATCTAATATGTATGATATCTCTAAAAATGGTTATGTCATTGAAAATCTAATGGGTAATAATTTTTCACACATATGTTCTAGTGTTTATGATTTCATGTTTGCAAGGAAACCAAACCAATACATTATTTGGGGATATATTTGGGTGATATATTATGTATTTCATAACAATGATGTAATTTCTATATATGAAAATAGAGGTATTATATAGTTGGTATCATCTAAAATTTATAATTAACACTTGGAAAATATGATCAGAAATAAATAGTAAAAACCCTAATTAAATGTGTAACGAATTGTCTATGGATGATTCAATGTATATGAAAATGTCAAGGAATTTTCATAAAAGATAGAGTGATTGGTTTCCTTAATATTCGTTCTAGTCTAGATACTACACATGGATGTTGATATAGAACACATGTAGATAGGGAAACAACCCTGAATAAAATGTATGGAGATATACTCGATTAGGAACTGCTGGATGACAATAGGCCTTTTTGCACATCTATATTGACACTCCCAGAGATATTCTTTGGTAATTCAAATACTCTTCACGATCCATCATGACTGATTTATATTGTAATCAAGGAATAACCTTGGATAATTCTGTGGATTATCTGTTTAAATATGGATTCATATTTTATACATCAAATAAGTCATTATATACTTATGAGGTTCCATAATACAACTATCTTTTCTTACACTATGATTCATTATTTTAGCCAATTATTGGAACTCGATGGAATTTTTTCAATGATGTGTGTGATAGAAATTATAAAGATTGATCAACTAATCATATGAATGATATTAGAGATATAATGAAAAAAAATCACTGTTATTATCACCCATCATTCTCATGCTATGAATCATGTTTGAATTCCAAATAAAAAATGGATGGAAAATAGTTCTATTGATTCTTTTATGAGGTAACATCCACTTTCTGTCAATGGGTATTCTAATCCAACATCTTATGAACCATCTATCAGTACCATTGATATTAGATTTTTCATTCACCATTTTTCATAACATGAGAAATTCATTCTACATGTTAATCATATAGAGGGTGAAGAGGAAAATGGATTACCTAAATCTATAATACGATGCATGAAGATGAAATTGAATCCATATACTGGGATGGGTTGATGACATTATTTTTTATGTATGTAATTTCCTATTATTATTTATATAATGATGGGGAAATATTTTCTCAAGTTAAAGAAAAAAGATGATGAATTAGGCAGTACCTATGTGGATTAAGTGACAATAATTTCAAGGTATTCTTTTTATATTATCATAAAACCTGAAATTAAGGTTGACTAATTCATTAGTGGTATAAATAAACATCCTAGAAGAGACTTATCCATAAGATACATAAGAGACTACGAATATGTTTTTATGAAATCTATGATCAAATAGTGGTTTGAGTTATGTATCATTTTAATGGTTTTGAAAATAAAATAACTATATATATTAAATTAATATATAAAAGCTATGGGGAGAAGAATATGATCATTCTTATATTCTCTTTGTTTGGAATGAATCATAGAGGAAATTTTAAAATGTGATTTAATAGACAGCTTATTTGTTTAATGGATGGGCATGGAAAATTTTATTTCATATTTGATGGAAATAATATTTTGAACAATTATAATTGAGAAAATGTTTCATATAATTAACCTCCCCTACTTTAGTTCATGAATTTTTAGGAGAATGGGAATTATGATCACTTGTTCCCAAACCAAAAGGATAATGAGGATGATTAACATCAATAACCTCTTAATCCATGGTAAATTTGAAATTTTTTTATGATCATTGTTTCTTCCAAGGGGGTTAAAAATATTTTTGTTAAAGGTACACTTTCTATCCACTATAGAACTACTAACATGTTATTTGATTGTATATCTTCATAGTCTTTCATATCTAAAAGTTTTTCTAATGGAATTACGTTTCCAAAAATATGATTATATGTGTTATTAGCATTGAATAACTTTAATGTTATGATTATTTTTCTCAATTGAAATTTAATTCATGAAAACCATATCATTTTTTCCCTAGTATAATTACATACCATAGTAGCCATAATTTTACATTCTCTACATAAATTCCATAGGAACATTCTTAGAGGGGAAGATGTGTATTTTTTTCGAAACCTATAGTTGAGTTTATATCAATGTGATGGTATCTATTAACATCATACATAGATTAAATCAAATATATGGGTCATATTCCCATTAGGAATTTTTTTATATCACTAATGGATGGGAAGAAATCAATATCGATGATATGCCTATTGTTTGCGAATATCAGGGCATCTTTACAGAAAAGAAGTCATGCCTTACACCAAAATGTGATGTTGAGTTCCTTAAAGATCTAATAACTAGATCCACATAAATATCTATGACCCCCAATAGAATATCCACCATTTATTAATATGAATTATAGAATAAACCGTATGAAAACCTTGAAAATGGATTTATTCGGCCATGTGTGTAACCTTGGGGTAAACATGTTCTTTTTTGTGAAAAATAAATATAGATCAATGTGACTCTATAATGATTATTTGTAGTAGAAAAATATCAATATTAAAAAAAATGTATCTTCATCCTTATATCTATTACATTTTTATCAAATTTAATAAGATATATAATTTTTATAGATCAAAAATCATTTTGAAAATCATTAATTGAAGATTAAGAAGGTGTATATACCCAATACAAAATTGTTTACAAGGTATAAATTATATGAATATCAAAATATTCCTTTGTGTCATAGTAATTCAAATATTATCTTCATTTATTTAATGAATAATGTCTTCAGAGATTAACTTTATCTTTTTCCGGTAGTCTTTATAGATAATATTATTATCCATTCATAGAGAAATGAATAGCATGAATATAACATGAGGATTGTACGAAAGTCTCTAAGGAAGGATAAACTATATGAAAAAAAATTAAAAGGTTAATATTTTTACAAAAAAATGTTTCTTATTTGGTCATATAATAATCATAGATGTTGTAGAATTAAATCCATCACAGGGTATTTTATTATTTTATATACAAAGCACAGTGTCAGAGATCCATAATTATGATTTTGAAATGGATATTATCAATGGATTAAGGATAATTTCCCATTTATATCCAACAATATTACCTGGTTTACTTATAAGGGTACTATGTTCATATAGATAGATGAATATGAGGAAAATTTAAAGGAATTGAATAGAATGTTAGTCAGAACACCTATTCATATTTTATACTATAGTGGAGAAGGTTTTGTAATATATAGTGATGATTCCAATAAGGGATTGGGATGTGTTTTTAGGAAGAATAAAATGGTTATTTAATATACTTAGTGATATTTAATGATTCATCAGGAAATTTTCCAAACTCATGATTTGGAGTTTTCTATGATAATTTTCACATTAATTATATGGAGGAATTACCCTTATGTATAAAATTTTGGTATATATATATATATATATCAATAATATCATATTGAATTATATACTAAAAAACAATGACTTGAAAATGGGCTGGATAATATAGTAAGATATTATAATGGATTATTACTTGCCAATACCTTACCACCCTAGGAATGTGAAAAAGGTGGATGATACTTTGAGTCTAAATGATAATGATAGCTTATCCAGGATGATGATAAAAAATATCCAATATTTCTTGATTTTCAATGGATGGTCATGATAATCCAAAAGCAAGGGAAAAAATATTATCTTCCACAATTCATTGTTAAACAATCTATCTATGTGAAGATTAAAGAGGTATAGGATGAGGTTGTATAAATATAGAGGAATGATAGAAATTTCCATAAGTTTAATATTTATCAGGATGGAATGATAATGTAATGGAACCATGTCGGTGTTCCAAACATAATAGATTTTATAAAATATCTATTAGATTGAAATCATACAAAAAATTATATATTAATATTTTAATTACAAAAAAAAATATATATATATATATATATATATTTGAAACTATAATTATGGTGGGATAATATGAAGATATATATCGTAGTGTTTGATCTTAGTGCATAGTATGTTAGCATGTTAGTGCTATGAGATAAATGTTTATAGGGATGTTGTATCCATTAACAATACTAGAAAGGAAATAGGAGAAAATCATTTTGTATTTTATCATTGGAATACCCAAAGCCTCTAAAGGGAATTATTCTATATGGATAGTACCTGATCACATTACTAAGTCATCGCACATTATCATTATCATAGAATAGTCCTATCAGAATCATCTTGGAATGATATATATTAATGAAGATGTATGGTTCCTTGAATTATCATATTAAATTTTTTGTAATAAATATATAAGTATTTACTCAATGTTATTGATATGTATTCAAAATCTCCTTTATAAAAATTTTGTTTTGTCACATTTTATCATCCCAGGATGGATGGTGTGTCTGAAAGAAGAATTCAAACCCTATAAGAGATGTTGAGATCATGTAATATATATTTCAATGGTGGTTGGGATCATTAGATTCCACTAGTTGTTTTTAACTAAAACTATATATTTCTCTCAATTATTCAAATGTATTATTATGATTCCCTATATGTTAAGAAAAATAGAGTTGTAATGTGAAGTAATGGGGTTAAAGAAATAAAAATATTTGGATTTATGATATTTGATCAAATGACCGCTGGGTTAGAGTAATTAAATATCATATAAAGGGTGATAAAAGTTTTCATAGAATGTGTGTCAATAACAATCATCATTATCTATTATATAATTTAGTTTTTAATGTTTTTTCTAATTATATCTCCTTATTTTAAGTTTATGAGATTTTTAAGTAAAGGGGAATTTAGCCCTTGGTATATCGGTCCCTTTGAAATTCATGATCGTATTTGTAATAAAGGGTATCAACTGAAACAAAACAAATCTCATAATTACACAATGTGTTCCATGTATGTCTCTTGAGGAGTCATATATGTAAACAATCACATTTACTGAACTCCTAGGTATTACCGCAGGAGAAATGTAATTATTAAGGGGAAAAAGCTATTGAAATTTTGGATCATACAGAGAAAGATATACAAAATAATACCACTCACCTAAAGAATGTTTTTTCATGAAACCACTTTTTAGAGGAATATATGTGGGAAAATTAGGATTGATGATGTATAATTATCTTTATTTGACTGTATTATAATGAATAAAATCAAGAGATAAATTCATTTTATGGGAGTAGAATATAACACCTTGAATTTTTATGAACTTTTTTATATCAAATAATCAAAATTTAATTGATTTGTTTTATTTCAAGATACATAAAGTTAATCTTTATTTATAAATTTTGACTATTTTGAGCTCGTGAATCACACAACGTCGTCATATCCTGTGTTACACACAACACTGTGTATCTACAAAACATCATTTAATTATTAAAATTATTTTAAATAAAAATGTTATAACATATCTAATTAAATTATTAATATTAATATTAATAACAAATATTTATACATTATTTATAATTTTTTCATATAAATATAACATAGTGATAATGGAATATAGATTTTTTGGTTTCAGTCTTTTTTTAAGAAAATATTATTTTCTAAAAATAACTACTCGTTTTGTAATTATATGAACAATACTAAATATAATTTTAAACCCATTTTGAAAGGAAATATTATAAAATAAAAATTATTTCTGAATTCATAATATTATAATTTCTTTGTTTTGAAATTTTAGGATTTTTATTAAAAGATTCATTTTAGGATGAAAAATAAAAAATAAAATTTTTTAATTGAATACATATTTTTCATCTAATTAATTTATATATTTTAAAAATATTTTAAATTTTTTATAAGTATACATATTATAAATAAATTAATTAAATTTAGGTCATTAGAACCAGTTTCATAATGAAAATGGATATAAAAGACATTCAATCTTTTGATGCTTTTTACTTTATAAACCCTTCTACTAATCCCACCTCCAGGATAAATTTTATAATAATTTTTTTCACACATGCCATATAAATTTATAAATATGTATTAAATATTTGGAATTAAAATAATTATAAAAATCCAATATGATGAAATGAATTTCTATATAATGAAATTAGTGAAAGTAACTAAAAATAATTAATGTGATTAAAGTAAGAACGAGTTTACTTAATTTTCATAACATTGTATTAAGAGAAATATTAACCAAGAAACATTTCCAAAATAATATGTATGTCCATATTTATACCATATAATCACTTTAATAAAACATGTTCCATTATATTAGTCACAATATATATGAGAGCCCGCATAATAGATTTTTTCTTTTTTGTACTTACATGAATTCCACTCCTCGTCCACTATAAAAGGTCACTCACCCACAATACTTACCAACGCCTAAAAATGACATTTTATTTGAAAAAACGTGCCAAAATCACCTCAAAACTCTTATCCCATCATCATATATAGATCAATTTCAGATGAAATCCAACAGTTTATAATCATTGGTTCCAACAAAAAGCTGTTAACTAAGGAAGAAGTAACATACATTAATACGAACTTTTGTTCATTTTTTATCCACACAAAAAAATATTTTAATTAAAATATAATATAATAACCCATGTATCCTTAATATAATAATATTATGTGATGTTTTTTGTACTACCTACCCCTAAAAAAATCCATCAAATTAGATACACAATCACCGTTTGTGTGTTGGACAGACTAACCCCCCCCCCAAATCGTTGTTGTCCATTCTTCCATTACCACCTTTCATGGTTTAGATTTTTATATTAATTAATATTTTTATATGATATATATATTATTTATTATTTATTTATTTATGTTTTATTATTATATAACACATACCTTCATTATTTCATCGTTGGAGGAAACTTGATAACTTCGTTTGTGGATGTGTGGACCACTACCTCCTCAAAGAAACGCGATTCATTCAAGCATTACCTGGAATGTATTAAGGATGGGTTTCATATAAATTTATGATATATATTAAATAATAAATCTAATATAATGATTATAAATATCATTTAATTCAATTTTTAATTTTATTATCGAATGAAAATAGAAATAGTGTTCATGTGTATGTATGACCTACTATCTACATGAATGTTACATTTAATTTACTATGTATATCATTTATAGAATATTATAATTAAAAATATAATAAAAATATATAATATTTATAACATGATTATAATTATTTATTAGTCTCATTCATGATATTTTTAAGAGGATAAAAAATATATAAAAATCTAAATACATGTGAAAAATAAAGTGGTTATTACCTAAAAAGTATCTTTAACAAAGAATTATTTAAAAATGTGGAGTGAATAGTAATAAGAATATAATATATGGTATTATATATTTTAATATGGTAAATTATTGTATTTATAATAAAAATATATTTATTATGAATGTGGTTCAGATCAGTATGAGAAGAGTCAATTTTTAAGGTATGGGGATTTCAAGTCTCAGTTTTATTAATGCAAGACATATTCCTTATTCACCACTCATTTATTATTTGTGGTGTGTATGAATACAATGAATTTATTATATGATAATTATATTTGAATTTTCATTTATTTATATATCCATTTTATTATCTCTTTTTCTTATCTGTTTACGGTTCCAAACATAATAATTCTGTATGGTAACACTGTCTCAATTATACTTCAAAAAGACATGTGTTTTGTTATGAACCTATATACTTATATGAGGTGTTTCATTTACATTTGAAATTTTTTACCATGAATATATTCATTTTCACTATATTTATTCCCTCTTTTAATTATATTAATTCACTATAATTTTAACTCAATGTTTCTGAAGTGGTTTGATATTATTTCTACAGTCTCATCATTTATCCGGATTTTTATGATTGTGCTTCAACTGATGAAATCATATGATACCTATGTCATGAATTATTATGGTATTTATTATCATCATTTTTATGATGTATTCACATTTTTATACAATTTTTTTACTATTTTGTATTTAAGATAATTATAAAACTATTTTAAGAGAATTAGATCGTATTTCTCTATTTTTCTGGGAATTTTTTTTTCAAAAATTAATTTTTTCCAAAATGTTTTAAAAAAATTGATTAATTTTTTTAAAAAATATATTTTAATATAAATTTCGATGAAATATAATTTAAATTTTATATTTTGTTTTAAAAATCTGTTTACAGTTTTTTTTCAAGGATTCCTGTAATTTTTTTTCAACGTTATGTTCAAATACAAGTATTTTCAACATGATTTATGTTTTATAAATAATTACCCAAATAATAATAATTTTTTTCATAAATAAATGTTTGAAATGATTTGTAAAAATAATTTTCCATATGAGATTATATCATATTACTTTATGTACGTCATTATGGGTTTATGATCAAAGGGTACCATTCTTATTCAATATTTAAATAGTTAATATTTTGATAAAATGTGGTTTGTTAGACATGTTACTTTTCCAAATGTCATTCCATTATAAAATCATTATGAAATCCAATTATTTTCCTGGATTATTATATGATGAATTTATTATGAAACCTCTATATTTTCCTAAGGATAAGATATCATGACATGATTATGATACATATTATTGATTTCATGTGTTATGATATGATGATTTCCTATAATCTTGTGGAAGAAATATTTATGAATATATCATGAGATTTTTGGGACCTATATCACACTCAATTTAATTTGGTAAATATTTATATATCATATAATTCACATGGTTGGAATGGGGAGTAAACTATTTTCAATAAGGGACTTTGTCTACTAGTTTGATATTAGGATTGAACATTGACTAATATGATTATTTGGGAAGTGAACCCATTTCATTAAGATGGCCTTGTAATTATTCCATGAATAAAATAGAAATAATTTTTTAAATGATTATGTGTTTTTAAAAATTTTAAGTCTAATTCATATGATATTCATTCATGGTTTATGCTCTTGATTTCATTATGATTCTTGTTTTAGGAAAATGATGTTTTTATTTAACCAATATTGATTATGATATATAATATTCAAGGTATTGAATTCTAATTTACTATGATCATTCTAATACCCTTCTACTCTTGATTATTATTACATATCTCCCATGTTTACCCTTACCGATAACGTGGTATAATTGTTTCTTATGATTTTTCTGTAGGTTACGAATATACATATTTTGTATATTGTGTCTATAAAGGGTAGTTAAAATGGAAAACCTAATGGGAGAAAATGTAGCATTAAATTGGTCAAGTGGTCATGTTTTAATGTTTCCAGAGGAACTAAAATAATATGGTCATTTGGAATATATTTTTTAAGGTTTAAATTATTCTGAAAAAATGATGTAATATCAATGTATTAAGAGAGTGGGTCTGTATATAAACCCAATCAGACATGGAAGAATTTTTATTTCCACTAGAATAGATAGACCATGGATTTTTATGTTTACCAAAAAAATCATGCATGTGTCCCTTTATTTAGGGAACTGAAAAATTCATAATTAGTTAAATCTCAATCTAGTGTCAATGGACCATTTTATATTTTTTATTATATCTGGACTTTGAGTTACAATATAGACTATCCTAGTTACTAATAATTTATACATGATGTCATTCTTAGGTCTCAGTTCCATATATACATGCCGAATCATAAGCATTTCATTTACAATTTGGATGTGAGTTAGATCCTAATACATTTTATACAGCCTACCCAATGTAGATTCTCAACCAGAGAAAAATGATATATCATTAAAATATAGTGAAACATTTACATACCCTATGATGTCATGTATAGAACCAATATGTATCTTCATAGTGATATTTTTATATTTAATCCCAATGGCCTGAGTTTATTGATGATAACCATAGAGATTCTTATTATGGATAATATATATTCAGAGGGGGATATTATAAAATTTTCATATTATAATTTCTGTTATGAGTTAATTTAAACAAATAATCATGAGTACTTGTTCAATTATTATTATAGTATGAGTTCCAAGGGTTTCAGGCAAGGATTAAGGTGTTTTAGAGTGAATTTTAAGGGTGCACTATTAGAGAACGATTTCCCCAATCCATGCCTATATTCTATGAAAATAATCAACTACTACAAGAAGCACTAAATGAAATAAATGATTAAGGATCATGGATTATGGAAACATGAAAACTCACCTAGAAAATGAGTGACATGGTCTAGAGGATAATTGTAATTTTGGGTCATGTTTAAAATAATGGAATCAAAATATGCAGGTTCCCATGAGAGGAAATATGTGTTTCTCGACTGCCACACAATCATAAAAACTATGCAACCAAACCATGTGAACATGAAATACATATTTAGAAACCCCAATTAATTTTTGAATCCCTCCAAAATATTAAAAATCCTCTACCCTTCCTCATTATTTACTCCCATCACAAGCTAATTTATTGAGGAACTAGGAATGTTTTTGAGTGAGAATTAATCTAACTTGGTCTAAAATCCTATTATTCCCAATTTTAATCTAGATCTATATATTCTGTATTGATTTTAATCATTGATATATTATTCCATTTCATAGTATATGCATTTTTATTCAACCAAATTAAGAATTATTCCCTCTTTTGTAGATAAATGATAGATCTAGTGATTTGAAGATTCTCCCATGACTAGAGATATGTCTATAATGAATAGTAAAAAATTTAAGGAAAATTATCATAGTTCAATAAACCTGATATAATTTTTTTTAATATCATCATAGATTTTTGATTATATGTTTAGGGTGAATGATATTTTTTTCATAAATTCAATGTTTCATTTATTATTTGATTAGTAATTCACAATCCATTCGTAAATTGAGAATATATATCATGACATAGAATCATCTTCTTAAAAATTAAAAGAAAATGTTTTTTTGGTGGACTCTATGATTTATGTGATTCTTGAACTACACTTAATACCATGAAACCTTCATTGAAGTTGTTTTTTGATCCCCTTCTTTAATGAATCTGAACATAAGATATGTATTCCTAACATGATAACTAGTTTTCCATCGGTAAGACATATGATTTAGGATTTCATCCGTTGAATAATATTGGATTTTATCTACTTGAAACATCATGGATGAAGTTCTATTATATTTTTGTTCCATTTTTTTATTGTTTCCTTAATATTATTATTCTGCTAGACAAGCATATTTGAAAATTATTGATTTTGATTCCATATGTTTATCCCGAGAGACCCATATATTATTCATAATTACATGTGTATTCCTATATATTTTTAAACCATGTTTTAGGGTTATCACTTATACTTTTATGTTTCTGCTGTCTCTCATGATTCCATGATATATTTTTTCAATGAATTATATAACATATTAAGTCTAATTTCCATGACTTTGGAGGTATTCTTAATTGAACTCAAATAGGTGGGCTATATTTATATGGTTATCCCATCGGGTGGGGTCTATCCATTCAATGATGGTGATAATGAAACTTAATATAGGGTTGAGGAATAATAGTCTTGATTGTAGAAATATTGAAGTGACATTAGGACTATGATGACCTTACTTCCTGACTTAAGGAATTGATATGATAGAAATGCCTTACAGACTAAAATGTGATAGATGTTGGATGGGTGACCTTGTGGCTCGATTGGTCTTGATAACTTATGAATGTAGAAAAATACGATCTCATGGCTTCTGGCCAGATATCAATAACCTCTAACATCCTTATGACTATTTTTCACTATATATCCAAAACAACGGGGCTCTTGGTGTCTTATATATTAAGAAGTTTCATGACATATAATTGGTTATTCTTGGTTGCACTTTTTTATCATGACATAAAAATGAGGTACATGTGAATATATTTTAATGATTCATTGGTGGTTTCAATATGTTTTATTGCTCCCACCCAAGTTGGGAATCTTAATATTCATGAAGACTACATAATTTAGTATCTATGTAAGGGTGAGGAACTCATGGATGATTGTTGAGTTGATAATTAGGGAGGATGTAATGTTACTACGATGCATGATGATGTATTTATATATCATTTTCTATAATTATCTACATATACCTTGGATACTCAAGTTTCCATTCTAGTTTGTGATCCTATTAACTAATTTTATTACATGATTAATAGTTTTTATTACATTATGATACCTAGAAATCGACATGATATTATTTTTATTAAAATATGATTTATATATTGTATGATCTTATAATTTTTTTTAGGTATGTTCATGTTTAAATTATGCATTAATCCGTTTTATGATGTTTAATGGTATATTTATTGAGTATATTTGGAGGAACATGGGTGTCTCTGAGTTTTGAGGGACAAAATAGGGCGATAATGGAAAATCTAGTGCACGTTGGATGGTTGGTGCATGGTTGGTAGTAACTGTGTGACCTAACCATTCTTTCTATGAGGAGGGGTTCATAGATGTTTCAAACCATGAAAGGGGGAGGGGAAACTATGATGACATGGTAATAAGTAATTCACTAGGATACAATAGGATTTTTCAAACATTGTGGGATTTCTAGGAGACCTTTTGACCTAACCCCCTCATAGATAGAGTGAAGCACACTATGGGAGCATGGTTTGTCCAACCGTGCGACCAAACATTACAACTCTTGAAAATGAAGAAATTCCTATCCCACCTTGGGCCATAAGTTATAAAACTAGGATTTACCCTCCCAAGTATCGTCCTTTATAAAAAATTTCAATCCAAATCACCCAAGACTTCTCAATTCAATTTCCCCCATTTTTGTGTTATTTTGAGCATTGGTGGGTATGAATTTGAAATCTGGGTAAATCTAACACTCTTCTTTTCTCCTTTTTTCCAAATTAGCACTTGTGGAACATTTGTACTACATCTTAATGATAATATAATGTTATGTGAGTGTTACACTTTGGAATCAAGGTAAGTGGAATAAATAATATATCACATATTATTGGTGATTTTTTATGTGTATGTGTTTTTAAATTGGTGTTGTTTTGTTGCCGATATTATTAGATTATTTTTTGAAATGATAAATAGAATGGATAAATGTTTAATTGAACCCCCATGATCCTAGTGAGATATATAGAGGTTGATTGGACTGGTTTATGGTCCACCCAAGGGATGTACCGCTCCATTAACATGGAAAATTGAAATTTTCAATACGAGATCGAATTGTATTGACCATGATCCCATGATGAATGTGTTAATCTATTGGCATGTAATATGAAATCGATATAATGGTATGTGTTCCGGGAATTTAACATGGTATAAGGGGGTGTTTGGAAATTTATTAATATTTCGATTAGGCTAAGGTCTGTAAATGGGGAATGGGTTCGATAATGGGTTAAAAAACATAATAGATATATGTTTTAATGATATGTGAACTTTGATTAATGTATATGTTGGTAGTAGTAGTGTACTAAAGAGGGGCGGGGGATTTAGTATCGATAAAAATTGTTGTTTGAAATGTATTCTTAAAAATATACCTAACAAAAATAAACAATGTCCAGTTAACTAATGTAATATGGTAATGAATGATTGAATATTTAAATAACCACTCAGAAGATTGATTAATTCTCAGTAATCATAGTGTCAATTATTAATATTACTTTTGATGTTATTTTATTAATGCAAAACAATTATACCATCATTCCAATATTAACTATCACAGTAAATTTAGTGATTTTTGAATTATAAATTTAAACAATAACAACTATTCTAAAAAACATAGAGGATCTAAAAAAAGTAGTTTAGTCTCATGACAGGACTTAATCAACTCTACTTGGTGATCACCTTCCATCATGAATTTTATATTAATAATCTTAATCCACACCCTCAGTCAGGGTAAACAACAGTACACAAGACTTTCTAGGTCACATGACCACTTCCACAGTTCTTAGTGGGTGTAAACTAACAAGCCACATAGGAAAATATTCCACACTTATCAATGAGAGTAAACAAATGTAATAAGATATGAGAGGAAGCATATCTTATATCCTTTTGTTTAGTGTAGGATACAGTGTGTATTTTAATACAGATATACACACACTACATGAAAGCTAAAAAAATACACAACAGAGAAAAAATGTTGAGATAAGGATATAACTATTCTGAGTTATAATCAATGCATCTCTGTAATTCTAGGATAAATCATATTCCAGAATCGAGTCCTCTTGCAAGAACAAGAGTATCTCAAGTCTGATGCCTTGGTTTCCTTTTAATTCTTGCCCATGTTCTTAGTGGAGTTGGTAATGTGATTATGGTCATCATTCTGATCAATGTTATCCTAACTTCTTTATTCGTGAATGCTTCGTGTTATCATCATATGTATTGAGTTGAAGGTGTTGGTTCTTTTCTCAAGAATTTTTCAGCTTCATTGTTATCATGTTCTTTCTTATTTCTGGTCCACACTTCTCTTGTTATTCATGGAGTGCATGTGTTAGAGCCTACATGATTCATGTATTCTACACTTCATACATTTTTCTATTAGGTGATATGTCTATAAATAAATATTAATTATGTCAGTTCATTTAAAAGAATCAAATATGAGTGTTATAAATTAAATTGAAAAAGGGAAAAATAGATTAAAGAACGATGTCACAATCATTCATGAAATGGTGTCTTCATGAAACAATTTATCCTTGAAATGGTTGAAACTTCATTGACTTTGAGAAGTGAGACAGTTATGATGGAAAAATTATATAGTGATTAGGAACTAGTAGCATAGAAGCATTATTAGGATCACAATGTCTAGTCTTTTGGAAAACATCAAATGGTGTCTTAACACAGAACTAGTGTCACAAACATCAATAGATCTGAAACTTGTTTTGGAGTCTAATCCTAGTTTCTAGTCATGGGATATGGGTCATGGTGTCTGGGTCAAGGTGTCTAGGTCACGGTGTCTTGTTCACGGTGTCTGGTCATGATGTCTTGGTCACAGTGTCTGGGTCCTTTTCTGAAAAAACGTAACCATTGTAGGACTCATGTTTTCTCAGACATAGCCAAAATATTTGTATACAGATGTAAACCTTTATATTAATACAATGGGTTATACTTAATCATTGATCATGGAAGTAAATTATAAGAAACATTTAATGTACTTTACCATAATACAACATATCGCTTAAGATCTGTGATATGCCTATTTAAAGCATAAGTAATCCAACCATCTGTACACATTATTTGAGACAGATTAAACATGATTATCATGATTTATAGAATTTGTAGTATCTGTGATCATTAAAACATGATTAACACATTAGGAGTCCAAAAAATATCCCCCTTTTGATGATAATAAATCATGTGAGTGAGATATCTATTCTTAGGGAATGTGTCACTCCTTTAGTGTGCATGTCTCTCCCTATTTTGGGATTATCAAAATGAGTATAAAAATAAATAAGAGTATAGATAAAGAGAGTTTACAATAAATTATATTGATAAAAATGTGACATTAAAAATAGGATGCAAAGAAAATTAAAAAATCCTCCCTATCAAAAAATAGTGTTCATTTTTCATTAATACCAGTTGTCTTCTATTTTCCCTTGGAAACATCATTTGGAGAGGCCACCAGAGTAGAAGTAGAAGTGGAAGAGGGAAGGGAAAGAACTGATATAGAAGGAAAATGTATTCCATAAAAAACATAGGTGGGAATGGTAGGTTTTTTGGAAGCCATAGGAAATTGTTGGTCAAGGATAATAGGTCATATCCTACTTAGAGCCTAAGAGACATACATAGAAGATGAGGCAAGGGAAGAGGATGAGAGGGTGGGATAACGAGATATCATGGGTGATGTTGTAGGAGACATAATTTTAGTGCTTTGTACATGAACATAATTCCTCAAATGATTGATGAATACAACAATGATCTCACCACCATACTACATCACTTTCTCAAATACATCCTTATTCTCCATGAACTTTCCTAACAAGGAATTGAAATTATTAATATTTTGAACCTGAGATTTAAATTCTTGATAGACAAGAGGTATTTTTAGATTCCCTACAAGAAAAATGATGTGGTTTTTCATGTAATTCTTAGAGAAGATCCTATTGAAGTTAAATCCCACCTTCTTAGTATCTTGTTCTTGATGATCATTGGAAATAAACTAGGTCATTGTTCTTGACCAACACATATAGAGACTCTTTTTCGAAGCCACATTTCTTAGACTGAAGTTCTTATTTAACAACAGTTCAATGCAAATCAATGTTCAATGAAGGTTGAAATGATTGTCCAGAGGCACTATAAACTCTAACATCTATAGTAAGCGACATAATTTCATTCAGAACATTACGGAGAAAACCCTTATTCTCATCAGTCAACATGTTATGAACAATAAAAAGATCACGCATATATTCAATAATTTTATTATTTTATTCAACCACCATGTCAGCTAAGTGTGTTAGATTATGTTAATGCATGAATGATATATCTTTTGTAATCTAACCACTAGCATCTTCAATAGGAGGAGAAAGAGGTTCAGGTCTTGAGTTCATCACTCTCTCCATTTCCTCAACCATACCTATAAGCGAATTTACGTCATCACTATGATGTTTTCTCTTGATTCTGAATTCATGAATTTTAGGAATCATTTTTTGCTGAATATTCCAAAAAACCTTCTTTAACAACTGGGCATCATCTCTTTCAATCATGTATCTCACAAGATCATATTGAGTATTAATGAATTTTTAAACCCCAACCAATTGGGTAGCTTCAAATTCTTTTAAATAATCCTTACTCCCCAAGTCCGAAGGTTCTTGTGTAGGTTCAAGAATAGGAGCTGAGACAGGCTTAGGTTCTTTTTCATCTATAATAACAAGAGAAGATTCTAGTTTCAATTGAAACATATTAGATAGATATATACCTTTCAGTGAGGCTTCTAGAGAATCATTCACATCAAAATAGTTCAATAATTTATATCTTTTATCCATAGAGGATGAATCATATGGATTTGTCACTTCAAAAATTTCTAGATTTGGGTGCTTATTCCCCTCAACATGTGCATATTCTACAAGATAAAAGTATTTCAATACTTGATTTAATTCATATATTTCATCCGCAATATCCTCACCCATTTCATTTCTAGCTACCTGAAAATCTTTTCCCATTCTCTCTTCAGTAGATGTGATAACCACAGAAACAGCTTTTTCCTCTAGGTGTTCCTCAAGAGTAGCTTCATTCTCAAGAGAAATATATTCTATTAAAGTTTCTTCAAAAACATCCATTTTCTATTAAACAACAACTTATTTATCTTTATGGACAACTTCTTATGGATGAAAAATCTTTTTAGGGACATGTAAATCATTATCAATTAAGACATGAAGAGCATGTTCACTATCTTCCTCATCAAGGATAGTTTTCCATGTAGGTAATACAACCTCTTCCTCTTATTCTCCATCATAATAGAACACCACTTCATCTAGATCCAATCCTGGATCATATGTTTATTTAGGTATTTCAGAGAGTTAAATTGGGTTGATCTTTTCATAGACCTTTCAATATCTTGTACCTATGATTTTCTCCATGGATTTCAACTGATATTCATTATCTTGACTACAAATTTTGAAATACAATATTTTTCATCCTTAATGAATTATTCATGTGGTCTAACCAACCCTTTTAAATTTATTATATATAAGATTAATATTGATTGGAACACGGAGGATGACATGGAGGTTGTCTTGATCAAAACACACATGTAATGTAAATCATTATTTAATATGTTGATCTTGTTTCCATTATTCATAAGATGTTTCAAAAATAGATACTCATACTTGAGGGTAGAAAAATCACATTTTCTAGTGATGATCAAATTCTGAACAAATTTAAACAATGCCTAGTTTTCTTGATCGAACTCAGCTGCTAAATCACTTCTCTTTATTTCATTCGTAGTTAAGATTCTCAAGGTAATTTCCAACAAAATGATATCGCATTGAGGTTGATGAACTCTTTGTTAGTCCTAAAAAAATACTATCATGATGTATCTTTAGTCATGCATCCCATAACCTCAACGAAAAAGTACATCATTGACCATTGATCCAGCTTATCAGAACAAAACCATCGTCTATATCAAAAGAAAATTGGATGAACTGATAAACTTGTGAAATTAGTTTCGGGTATATCAGTATAGCCTCCCCTTTGAACCAATCCAGCCATCCTTTCTCTTTTAATACATTCAATAATAAAGATATACTTGACAAAAGCCACTTAGAGAAAATTTCCTTTTTGGGAGCCACTGTAGTGTTCACATGGTTCAGATTATAAGGACCTCTGAGTGCTAACATAGTTCTATTTTCATCTTATTCATAGATCTTCAATTCTTATGAGATTATGAGGATGGACATTTCGTATTGGGAATTGAACGATGTTTTGAGAGGGAGAAAGGATGAAAGAGAGGTTATAGTTTGAGCTTAGAGAGCTTAGGTGATGAAAGGAGTGAAAATTCATTCATTTTTTTCATTTAGGGATACCATGCGTCGTAAAAACAAAAGCCCGTGAATGTAAAAGAATAAAATAATTAATTATCGTGATACATGTTATAATATGTAAATAAAACAAAAAATTGTATTTATGGAGAGACAGTGATGGAATTTTATGGTGAGACCAGGAGTGGCTTTCCCTGTGAGACTATATATAAGGACTTGACCTTAAACATTACATAATATTGAATTAAACAAATAATTTCAAATGAGGATCTTTTTAGGTTTAGAGTTTTAGAGTATTAAGAAAAAACTATTACATCTCAAAAGAATTAGAGGGTAGACACTTCTACACAATTTCCATTTTTTTCATAAAATAAAAACTCTTGAAAAATTTTTTAATCTCTAGTTACATGTTTTAGATAGCATGATTGTTCCATAATCCCTTCATTGACCCTATTAATCTTTACATCCTTTGAAAACATTTAAAAACATGGGATGAGCATAAAAATCTCAATAAGGGTTATAAAACAACAAATGAAAACATTTTTTCATAAATACATACAAAACATGAACTCTTTTTCTTACCACTAGAAATCATAAGATTTTATGAATAACACATAGAAATCATAAATCATAAAGGTAACTTGTGGCATCCATATCATACTTTAATTGTTTCTATCATAGCTTCAAATTGAGTTACTTTGGAATACCCATCACAGTATATTCCCTAAATCTCATAGGAGAAACATTCATGTTTACCTCCATCATGTAACCCAATGCATTGGGGATCTATCTTGTGCTCACCCGCCCTAGGTTTATCACAGAACCACCCTTATACATAAATAATTCCCATGAACCATAACATGATCATAACATATAACATAAGAATAATCAAAAGCTAACATTTACACATTGTAATAACAAAATATCATTTCAAGATATTGAAATAATAAATCCATTCTCAAAATCATTTTCAATACCAAAATATGTAAAAAGTGTATATGGTATTTATTTTTCCTTTCAAAAACATAATGTCTTGTTAAAGAAGCCAAAGAAAATATAATACTCACGGCGGTAGAAAGGTCTTTGTCACCGATTACATTAAAAAACATTCCTTTTTTCATTTAGTAAAATGCATCATATAAAAATAATCCCTTTGAATGAAATGTAATGTCAAAGTGGATTATACACCATAAAATATAAAGTCGTGTATAAAACTAAATATTCCTCAATGAAAGGAGATTGAGATGAAGTCCCTTACCTCGTGTCCGACATGACTCGATCGTTCTTTAATCTCCTGAATAATAAACTAAAGTTAATTTATATTTGATTAAGAACATTTTTAAAGTTAATAATTACATTTATATCACTTATTACCATGTTATAAACATTATGTAATCTATTATGTTAATAACTTTCATTTTGTCGATATTTTGTACATGAGTCAAAAATGAACACCTTATATTAACAAGTTTTCCACAAGATAAATAGTCCATTATATCCAGAATGAAATTATTTATTTAGATATCATATATATCATATATTCATAGTATATATATATAGACTTATATCAATACATATCATTTGGAGGTAAGAAATGAAATGCATTGTTCATTGAGACGGTATGTCATACGTAGGCATGAATGCTACTTTCATTTCTATTTCTTATTTTAATGGAACTAAAAAACAATTATACATAGGTATATTATAATTCCATTATAATTTAATATATAATATCATATATAATATCATTAACTCCATCCTTTATACGTCCCACATATTGCATTAACAAGTCATATCACTTTCAGGGGGTGGTAGTCCGCACTTCCTCTAATGAGATTAGGGCGTTTCCATGTAACAGAAACCATAAATTAATGCTATAAATTCAAAATTCATAAGAATAAATAAAAAATAAACATAATATATATCATATATAAAAAAAGTTCCATCATCATGTCCACTATGTGAGGAGGTATGAGGTAATCGAACAGTCATCGTTTTGTGAGGTATTAGTTTTCCATCCACAGAAACGTTATGTTCTTCATCTAGTAGATGGAGGTGTGTGTAAGTGTAGTTAGAATCCTTCTCATAAAAAAATCCTAGTAAATTTAGGATAGCTGTGTTGTTACAAAATAAAGGAATATAATGTTTTTAGGGGTTGGATAAGTAAAATAAAAGATAATAATTTAAGATAAATCGTTACATTTAATTTGGGTAACATCTGTTGGTTTGAACCAAAAAGAATTCATGAAGTTCCTTTTCCCTATGGTAAGGCTTCTAAGAGTTGGAGAGGTGTGTAGGGAGCTTTATTGGGTATTGTTGGGATGATTCAAATGGCTTGAGATGTGTGAGAAATTGGATCGATGTGGTCTCCTTTTATAAGTGGGAGGATGGGCTCTTTAGGAATGCGTGAAAATATTATTTGATTATATAATGATATTCTGTTTATAAAGGTCCAAAAATAATTATATTTAAAATGGAGATGAATAATGGTATAATTAAAATCATACAATATAAATTGGACTATTTTTGGATAATATTTTAATCATTATAATCGTATTTACACATATCATTTATTAATGAGGTAAATACTGCATCATTATTGTGTCATAAATAATTTAATATATTTGATGTCTAAAAATTATGACTAAATACAATCATGTAGGAAATATTTTTTATCTTTATAAATAATATTTATAGTCAAATAAATTACTTATATAACTCCATATAAAAATTAATTTACTAAAACACTTTTGTTTATGTCATTTGGGCATTACATTAAATTAATTAATCTATAATGTCATTATAATTCATAAGTTGATCCATTGCATCCTAAAATCGTTCCAAAGATGCCCATGGTCGTCTATTAGTCATCCAATATGTTTTGGACAAGTGTTAAGGTAATTTTGAATTATTATAATATTCTTTTTACTTTGACTTACCCTATTTACCTTTAACCGCAGTAAATAAAAGTCAAAAGTTACTATTCACCAAATATTAATTTTGTCTTATTGAACCATATATTACTTAATAATAACAATCATGTATGTAGGAATTTTGAAATTAATTTCATAGAAATGGTAACATTCCATTTAAATGAAAAAGTCAGTTTTTTTAACTACTACTAAGTGGTTTCACTATTCATAAAAATTGAAGTTTTTCAAAAAATACCAAAAATTCAGTCTAAGCTATATTTGATATTCTGAATTAAAAAATTATTTTTATTTTTCCAAATTCAAAACAAAAAAGTGTCATTAATTAATTTTAAAATTAATTCCCATTTTTAAAACAAATACCGTGTTTTTAAGAAACAATAACTATCAAATGATTGACACTTGGTTATGTCCACTTCAAAATGAAATTAATTCCAATGACCAAAATTGGATTAAATGGTAAAAATATAATCTATTTTTATTTTAAAACCAATTAAAAATATAATATAACCATATAAAAAAATTCTATTAAAATTCACTCTTGAAATAAAATAAAACATTTTCACTATTCATTAATAAATGAACATTATCGGAAAAATCCCAAATATTTACACAAAGTAAATTTTCATATCCCCATTCTAACGAAATAATTTATTTGGTCAATTATAATGTATTAGTGTTACCGAATATATATTTAAATATGGTTCTCCATTAAAAGGCGGTAAATCGACCTTTTAATGTAAATTATACTTAAAATTAGATTAATTCACATTTTAAGCCTCAAACATTTTATTGGATAAATGTAAATACATTTATCAATAATGAATACTCATATTGTATTTTTTTTCATTCGCACCAAGAAAATGTCCAGTAGTTAACTACCAATTAAAATTATAATATTATTTCATTATTATGCAATGTAAGATTTCAAAGAAACATGTTGTTGAGTATCGGATATGCTATCGAACATAGCAACCCATTTAAAGTAAAATTAATATTTAATTCTAAAATATTAATAAATATGAAAATCTATTAATCTTCATTTAACTAGGATTTTACATCCTCCCCCCCCCCTTCTGTAAATTTTGTCCACGTAATTTTTATTCACTTATCAAAATAAGTGGAGGTATTTATCCCTCATAGAATTTTGATATTCTAACATTGCTTCTTCAATCATATGGGTTTCCCACAAAACCATTACCTGGTGAATTACCTTATTCCGCAACACTTGCTCTCTACTATTAAGAATCTGAACTGGTTGTTCTTCATAAGAGAGATTCTCTTCCAACTGAACTACCTCTGGGCTTAAAAAATGAGACAGATCTGGAAGATACTTTCTCAACATCGAAACATGAAAAACATTGTGTACCTGGGACAAACATAGAGGTAAATCCACTCTGTATGCAACTGATCCTACTTTTCCAAGATTTTATAAGGTCTAATGAACCTCGGACTCATCTTTCCCTTCTTACCACAACACATCACACATTTCCATGGAAAAACATTGAGAAATACATAATCGCCTACTTCAAAGGGAAGATCCTTCCTCTGGTTATCTACATAACTTTTCTGTCTGCTCCGATCTATTGTCATGAGCTTCTGAATCAACTGAACATTCTCTACCATCTCTTCTACCAATTCTGGTACTTTCACCTTCTTTTCACCTACTTCATCCCAAAAAGAAGGAGTTCAACATTATTTTTCATATACTTCCTCAAATGGATCCATCTATATACTTTAATGAAAACAGTTATTATATAAAAATTCAATGAAATAAATAAGTGGGTCCCAACATCCCTGATAATCTAGGGAACAAGCACATAGCATATCCTCCAAGGTCTGAATTGTTCATTCAGAATGCCCATCTGATTGAGGATTAAAATCTGTACTAAAATTTAATTCAGTACCCAACGACTTCTGATGGACTTTCCAAAAGATCGAAATAAACCTGAGATCACGATCAGATACAATGGAGAGGGGTACTCCATGCAACATAACTATCACTTTAACATACAATCGAAATGTTAATCTTGAGATAATGTATCTCTAATAGGAATAAAATGAGAAGATTTAATCAATCGATCAATTATAACCCAGATTTCATTATTACATTGTGATGTCTTTGGTAATCCCCCAAAAAAGTCCATGGATATATTTTACTATTTCCACTCTGGCACCAGTAGAGGCTGAACCATCTCTTTCGGTAACTACCACTCTGCTTTATCCTACAGAAAAGTCAAAGACTTCATAGTAAAATCAGCAATATCTCTTTTCATTCCATATCACGAGTAATACTCTTGAAGATCATTGTACGTCTTAGTACTACAAGGATAAACTGAAAATGGGGAAATATGAGCTTCACATAACAACTCATTATTCAACTGTGAATCACAAGGCACACATAATCTCTCCCTCATTCTCAAAACACAATCATTATAAACGTTAAAATTAGGAAACAAACCCTTCTAAACCAACTCTACCTTTTTTTACAACTCACTGTCTTCTTTCTGCAATTGCTTTATTATGTCTTATAGAGATGATTTCACTGACGCCTGAAACAAAACATAATAATTTTCTACACCAACAATTTCTATGTCAATGTTTATCAAATAAAAAACCAACAGATTTTGTTCCAAGCGTAACATGGTTAATGAAACATTACTTTTTTGACTCAGAGAAGCAACCACGTTATTAGTTTTTACTAGATGGTAATGGATCCTGCAATCATAATCATTGATTAATTCTATCCATCTCCTCTATCTCATGTTCAATTATTTTTGAGTGATTATATACTTTAAACTTTTGTGATCATTATATATTTCAAATTTTACTCAATAAAAATGATGCCTCCATATTTTTAAATCAAAAACAACAATATCTAATTCCAAATCATGTGTAGGGTAATTTAACTCATGTGGTTTCAACTAACATGAAGCATAAGAAATTACCTGATCATTCTGCATTAGGACACAACCATATCCTTTGAATAAAGCATAATTGTATATAACAAATTCACCATTTATGGATTACAGTGCCAAAACTAGAGCATTCACCACTCTCTTTTTCAATTCCTAAAAACAATCATCACATTATTTTTTCCAGATGAACCTAAAACTTTTTCGAGTTAACTCAGCCACAGGACTAGATAACCATGAAATTTTTTCAACAAACCTCTGGTAATAACCTGCCAAACCAAGAAAACTACGAATCTCGGTTATATTTTTGGGTCGTTTCCATTCTTCAACAACTTTTGTTTTAGAGGGATCAACAATTATCTATTTTTTGAAATAATGAGTCCATGAAATGAAATATTTTGTAACCAAAACTCGCACTTGCTGAATTTTCCATAATGTTAATTTTCTTTTCAGGTTTGCAATATAACCCTTATATTACTTTCATGCCCCTCTTTAATTTTAGAACAAACCAAAATATCATCAATGAACACAACCAAAAACTTATTGGAGAACTCACGGAAAATTATATTCATAAGATCCATGAATACATCAGGTGCATTGGTTTACCCAAAATGGATAACTACAAATTTATAATGGCCATATCTAGAACAAAATGCAGTCTTCAGAATGTCTTGCTTCCTTTGCATTAAAATGATGGTACCCCAATCTCAAATCAATCTTCAAAAAATACTAAGATCTCTGGAGCTGATCAAACAAATCATCAAAATGAGGAAAATGAAACTTATTTATAATAGTGATTTTATTCAATTCTATATAATCAATGAAAAGTATCATTGAACCATATTTCTTTTTAACAAAAAAATTGGAGCAGCCCATCGTGATGTGCTAAGTCGAATAAAACCTTTATCTAATAACTCCTGTGATTTCTTCTTTAGCTCTAAATGTTCAATTTAAGCTATTCAATAAGGGGTTTTTGAAATTGGCTTACCATCAGGAACTAAGTCAATAGTTAATTCAACTTCCCAATCAGGTATAATACAAGAAAACTAATAAATAAAAACATCAAGGTACTCATTTACAACAGGAACATAATTAATCTGAACAGTTCCTTTTTTTCAACAATATGTTCCAGGTAACATTCATTTCCATCTTTTCCTAGTTTCTCACATTCCTGATATGTTATCAAAATAAAGGGTTCATTTTTGTATACAAACTGAATATCATTCTGAAAGAAATCTCTTTAACTCTGCCGTCAACATTAGCATGATTAATAGAAATCCAATCCATGACCAAAAAAACATCAAACTCTACTAGAGGCCTAACCATAAGGTTTGCAGGTAGATTCTTTCCACACAAAAGGACATGAATGTTTCTTTGTTTTCGTTTTATCTCAACATTTCCTCCAGGTATTTTTACCTTATGTTCTGTATCCATATCTTAATATGGAATTCCAAATTTAGTATAAAAATTCTCATAAATGAAAGAGTTTGTTGACCGTGAATCAAACTACACATTGGCATAATCTGATCAAAAAAATGGTGTACCTGATACAAATTCATTTGATAGCCCAACATCTGCTGAAGTAGTTGTAACTTATTTCAACACACCTTTTTTCTTGTATTCTAGATGCTTTACTTCGGTGGAGTTCATTGTTGGACTCTCATTTTCATAATGACCTATTTCATTTCACTTAAAACATTTTACTTAATATAAATTAGATTCTTTCGTACCATTACCTTGATCATTTTCAGTGCAATTACGAGCCTTATGTCCCATTTTATCACATCAGTAGCAATTACCAGAACTCAAAAGGAATTCCCCATTATGATTTTCACCACAATTTTCACAAAATGTAATCTTAAGTTTCATACCATCAGACTTTTTTGAAGAGTTATTCATTTTTTCATACCACCTCGACCTCGTATTCTGTTGTTTTTTATAGAATACAAGATCATCATCAAAATTCATTTCCACCATTATGCACAACGAACAAGTTTTTCATAAATTTTTAACTCACGAGAAGCAAATTCCCTTTGATATTTTGGCTTTAATCCTAAGTAAAAACGGTTTATTTTACTATCAAGATCTCATATGAAATTTCGGGCATACATTTCTAGTTGAGTGAATTTTTCTTCATAAGAAGCAACTAAGTCATCCTCCTACCTCAATTCCAGGAATTACTTATTACATCCTAAGATGATCATCCTTAGGAAAATATTTCTCTAGAATCATACCTTTGAACTCATCCCAATCTAGAGAATCAATCTTCTCACTATCCCTGATATTTTTACCATAGACCACCACTGATCAGCATCACCTTGAAAATGGTAAATAGAGAGACTATCCTTTTTGATGATCTGAACATCCCATGACATCAAAAATATTTTCTAGTGCTTTAATCCACCCTCCTAATAGCACCAGATCAGATTCCCCTCTAACTGATGGGGGATGTTGCCTCATTAAATGCTCCACTACTGACATGTTCCTCTGTTGTTGATCTGTCTGATCTCATTCATGGATACCACCACAATTTATAGCTTGAGTCAATTGTTCCATCACTGCAAAAAACTATTTAGATTCATTTATGGCCATCTCATTGTTTCATATTTGGATGGTTTTCTTCCTCTTAATGCTATCCCAACATTATAAGGCCCCAGCCTTAAACCTCACTTAATATTGAGTTATTACAATATTACACAATGAGGATCTTTTCAGGTTTAGAGTTTTAGAGAATTGATCATGAAACTTGCATTACATTCCACATTTAAACAAAGTGGTTACATAAAAGACAGTATTCATTATTCTCATCAACGGAAACATATTTATAATAAAACACAGATTCTTTCTTGACACATCCTTGACACTATCATCACATCATGTACCTTTCCCTTGACCTATGAAAAACATTTAAAAAACATGGGATGAGCATAAAAAGCCCAGTAAGGGTTATAAAAATATGGAAAGGAAACATGAGTTCATATATACATAAGAATGAAATCATACTTTACCCATAAAACATAGGCACTGTAACATACCTCATCAAAACATGAATAAATCATAGAAATCATAAGACATAAAAGGTAACTTGAGGCATTCATAACATTCTTACGTAGGGAGTAACCCTCTTGGTTACGTTTGGAATACCCACCATAGTATATTCCCTAAATCTCTTCTGAGAAACCATAATGTTTCACTCCTTCGGATTACCCAATGCATTAGAGAGATATATCGGGCTCACCCACCCTTAGTTTATCACAGAACCACCCATATTCATAATAATTCCCAAGAACCATAACATAATTGTATCACATAAAACATGCATAAAGGAAACATAACATTTCCACATTTCAATCACAAGATATCAATACAACACATTGATATAATAAAAAAATTATGAAAACCATTTTCAATAAAAAAAAAAAGAAAAGTAAAACACGGTATTTATTTTTCTTTTAAAAAGAATGTATGGCTTGTAGAGGAAGCTGAAACACAAATAATGGTCACGGCGGCGGAGAAGTCGTTGTCGCCGCATACGTATGACAAAAAAAATTCCCTTTTGTCTTTTAGTAAAACACTTCGTATAAAGAAAACATTACTTTTGGATAAACGTAAAAGTCAAAGGGGTTCATACACGGTATAAAAGAAGGTTGTGTATAAAATAAAATATGCCTCAATGAAAGGAGATTGATACGAAGTACCATACAAAGACGGTATCCTTGGTTTAAGGATCAATCAATTACATAATTTTTTGTGCAAATGAATACACCAAATAGAAGTGGATATTAAGTGTAAAATAATCAAAGGTCATTCACACAAATTCAAAGGATGACATATTCAATAACTACATGTTGAACCCAAAGAAATAGAAATTGGGTTAAGAAGTTCCCTTGACAGCCTAACGACGTCACATCAAAATGAGTTGATGGGAGATAAAAAGTGTATCTCATCACTTAGATATAAAATTTACATCAATAAAGATATTCGAGAACATATCCCAAAATAAAAATATGTAAATTAAAAGACCCAATAAAAGAAGTCTTTTAAAAATAGGAGGGTGAAAGGTTCCCTTACAAACTTGGGTATCCTTCAAAACATACACCCCAGGAAAGAAGGACAATACATTCATTGATGTAAATACTAATAAATGAAAGTATATTACACAAAGTGTAGAATAATGGGCAGTACATACACCACTCAAAGAAAATTGTGGCAAATTTAGCATAAATCTCATAGGAATAATAGTGAGATGAAAAATCCCTTACGAAAAATCGGCAGCCTAACGGCGCCACATAATACTTAAAAAAATGGATTGATGAGATCAAATAGGGTATTTCATCATATTAACATACAGTTTATAGAAAGTGGAATATAAAAGAACATCCCCCAACATAACAATGAGGAGCTTAAAAGAATTGACATAAAGGAGAGTACATAAAAAGAAATAGATAGGTTAGATCTCTTACGAAAATTCGGCAGCCTAACGGCACCACTCAAAACATCCAAAATTGATTGATGAGAGAGAATAGGGTCTCTCATCACATTAACATAAAAATTAAAGTAATATTAATATAAAATAACATCCCAATAACAAGAAAGTTGAGCTTTAAAAGGGATAACATAAAAGAGTGTACATAAAAAGAAAGAGAGGAGTAGGATCCATTACCTCGTGTCCGACATGACTCGATCGTTCTTAAATCTCCTGAATAATAAACTTGAGTTAATTTCTACTTGATTAAGAACCTTTTACAAGATTATTATTACTTTTATATGACTTATTTCCATGTTATAAACATTATGAAATCATTAAGTGATTATTGTTTGTTTTGTCGATATTTGGTTCTTAAGTCGAAAGTGGACTTCTTACAATTACATGTTGTTTGTGTGGTCAAAGGTTCTTTATATCCAGAATGACATTCCTAATTTGGATATCATATATATCATATAAATCCCGATTATACATGTATTTATAATATCACATAATCATTTAGAGGAATGAAATGAAATGCACCGTTTATTGAGACGGTAAGTCGTACGTATGCATGAATGCTACTTCCATTTCTATGTCATATTAATGGAATTAAAACTATATGAGAGGTATGTATATTTTAATTACAGAATTATATTAATCATTTAAATGTAACAAACATCATATATATCCATTATATATATGTACTCATAATAATACAATACATTTGGGGATAAGAAATGAAATTCACCGTTCATGGAGACGGTAATCAGTACGTACGCATGAACGCTACTTTCATTTCTATATCATACATTAATGGAAAGAAAATAATAATTATATAAAGGTATATTATAATTAAAGTATAAAATCATATATAATAACTTTAAATCCATCCTTTATACGTCCCACATATGGCATTAATGAATCACATCACTTTGAGGGGGCGGTAGTCCGCACTTCCTTAAATAAAGATATCGTGTTTACACATAATGGAAACCATAAAGGTATTCCATAAATGAAAAATACAGAAGCTTAAGTAAAACATAAACATATTATATATCATATATAAGTATAGTGTCATCTTAATGGTCACCTTTGAAGGTGTTAAAGGAATGTTGAACAATCATCGTTTCGGGAGGCAGAAATTCGCCATCCACAGAAACAGTATGTTCGTTAACCATTAGATGTAGGTGTGTGTAATTGTATCTCAAATCCTTCTTAAAAAACATCCTAGTATATTTAATATACTGGATTTGTTACAAAATAAATTAATAAAAAGAGTTTAGGGGGTTGGAGAATCAAAATAAAACAAAAGGACTCAAGTGAAGACATTACCTTAAAATCGGGTAACTCTCTTAGATTTGAGCTCAAAGGCTTCCTTGGGAAGACTTCTGACAAATGTGAGGCTTCAAAAAGTAATAGAGGGATTTTGATAGACAAAATGGGAAGGGTTTGTTCCAGCCAATGGATTTTGATGTCTGGGTTAGAAGGTAGAGGTGGGGGCCTTTTATAAGAGGAGAGGAGGGGCACTCTTGGAATGGTTTAAAATGTAACTTTATTTGAAAATGAGTTTCGGATTTTAGTGATCCCACATTGTTGTGTTTCAAGGATACGGTAATAAGGGTCTGAAATCCACCCATCCAATAGGTTTTGGACATGTGTAGGTCTTAGATTTTACATTATCTCTCCATTTTATTTAAATCGTTAAATAATGAGGTCATCGCTGCATCATCATGATGCCATAGATAATTTAATTTATTTAATGTCTAAAAAAAATACCATGATGTAGGATATCTTTTTAGCTTTCCAATGAATATTAATAGTCCAAATGTTATTTTATGTAGAAAAATTTAAAAATATATTACTTAGGTGATACATTCTTTGTTACATTTAACATTCTTTAAAAATAAAAATATAAAAAGTCACTTTCTCACAAAAGTGATTCCATGGGGCCCCCTTGTTTGGCACAAGGAATACGATGGTCGGCCATGAGACAAAAAGTATACTTAGGACACATTTTTTGGTCATTTTTTATTATTATGATATTATCATATTATCTTTAACTACCCGATTACTCATTAATCAAGATAATTAAAGATAATTACCGTCGTTACTATTCATAATGTCCAAAAAAAAGAGTCATAATTACATAATTTGGACCTTCTGATTCCAAATAATTAATACATTTTACCAAATTCCGAACACATAAATTGCAATAATTAATTTAAAAAAAACGTCCCATTGTCAAAACAAATAGCGGGTTTTTTAGAAACAATATTTATGAAAAGTTTGGCACCTGTTTATGCCTAATTCCAAAGTGAAATTAATCCCAATGACCATAATTGAATTACATGGTAAAAATATATTCTAATTACACTTTAAAACAAATTATGAAGATAATATAACCATATAATTAAATTATATGAAAAATCAGTTTTGATGTAAAATGCAGTATTTTTAACTATTTATTGAAAAATGAACATTGTCAGAAAAATAACAAAAATTAACCCAAGGTAAATTTCAATGTCCCAATAAAAAATAATATGTTTATTTTGAAAAATAAATCTTATAAAATTTTAAAAAAGTGGATTTAAAAGGGGTTCGCCATCAAAAGGCAGTTAATAGACCTTTTAAAGAATATTAGAATGTTTACGCTTAAAAACTAGATTCATTTTCATTTTTAATCCTCTAACATTTATTGTAAAGAGTAAAAATATTTGACAAACATATATAATCATATTAGAGTTATTTCTATTTATTCCTTTCAATACAACAGCTAGGCATTAACTACCATTTAAAATAATATTATTTTATTATTAGACTGCAACGTAAGATTTTCAAAGGAACTCTTTGTTGCGTATTTGGTAAGCCATCGAGCATAGCATTCCATTTAAATTAATATTTACATTTTATTCACAAATAGCGATAAATATAACAATTTCAGATTCTTTATTTACCTGTGGTGTTACATCCATCCCCCCTTTTGGGAATTGCATCCTCGCAATTTTAAAATTTAGCTTGGAAACATCCTTGAACGTTCCACATCGGAACAAGAGTCGGTAAAACAATCACTTCAAAATAATGAATGATAAGTACAATGGTCACCCGAGTTAACCCATACTAGGATTCCATGTAGAAAAATATGTACATGAAGGAGAAAACATAGGGTCATGTTCTGATGGAGAGTGATAGAAAACATGTTTAGGAGAAAGTTAACCACAAGAAAATCACAAACTTATGATGGGTTAAACGGTATTTGATTCCCCAGGAGGAAAATTTAATAGAAAACATTTTTTTAAGTAACTTTTTATTGAGGAATTTATTCTTAAGGAAACATAATCACATATCATGTTGACTTTCAACTTTTATTAGATTCCTTACACAAACTCATATTTTCTCCAAAAGACGAGTATTTAGGAAGACTTGTTCACATTAAGAGTACGATAATTAATTTCTAGAGAATCACCTAATTCACAATAGAGAACTATATACTTCCCATGTCTTTAGACTATAACCATAACCAAAACCAAAAAGGTTAGTACAAGATCAGATAATCCGGAAATAGATAACCCTTTATATAAAGAAAATCTATGCTTAATCTCAAAAATTTGTCCAACAAAACCCAAAGTTCAACGAGGACCATTCGATAAACAACTTGTCCATAAAATTATTCAAAGTAAACCAAACTAAGATTGAAACCCAATTATTTGAAGGATTTAGTCACATAGTCTTCCAAGTTAAATCGTAACATTTATCTCCAAACAACATCAGTTACTCTTAAAGTCTCGTATTGAAAAGTAATTAACCTAATCACATATCCTCCATGATAGGTTAATAAATTTCCATAGATAACCCAAAATAAGATTACTCTTAATTCATAAAATCATACAACTAAGAAGAATCAGACAAACTAACCAGGGACTTCACGTAGTCCAGTGGTAGGCGTTAAATACCAGTCGCACTTTGGATGTGGGTTCGATTCTCGTAGCTTTGTCCGACGCGACGGGTTATCAAAGATTCTGCATGTTGTCCTTTTTCCAAAACTATATAATTCTCAAATCATTCCCCAAAAAGAGATAAAATCATAAAAACAAATAACCATAACATAATTTATCCTCAATTTTATCTCAAGCCTTTCACTTCCATCATAACATATAGTAACCCATAATTACCTCAAAAGTAAGGATAATATAAACCCAAAGAGTTCTTTATAACTATGTCCACAAAAGAACATATAACTATTCCTTGAATAAAATTTTCATATATTAAACATCAAGGTTACACATAATATAAAAAAAGTATTCTAATGTAACTTCATCATCAAAAGAGACTTAATACTCTTAAGAATTTCACCATAACTCTTGAAGCCCTTATATGTTGACATCTTACTCATTCAAAATTCTTCGTGATCCATTAACCATTCCTTTCCAACTTATTCTGAAATACTTCTTTCTTACAAAGAAAATCATGAATCAGATCCTAAGATCCCAAAATAGGAAAACAATATTTATGAAATAATCCATACCTTTGATTTGTCATTGTCAGTTTCATCGTCCTCAATCGGAATGGCATTAAGTATTGGTAAACGAACATTTGTACGATCTTAGTGATCCCATTCACTAAACTTCTTAATAGGACATGTGTTTGCATAATGACCATGCACACCACATTTAAAACATTCAATTGGTCCCTTAGAAAGAACTTCTTTCCATTTCCTCGATTCAACTGGATGCTTCTTTTTTCCATGGAAGGTTCGTCCTTTATGACCATCATTTCCACATCTATAGCATATTTCTGTCCCTTTGAAATAGTTTCCTAGGTGTTTCTTTCCACATCTGTGACACATAGGTTTTTGAACACACTTACCTTTATGATTATTACCTATAGTTTGGTAGGGACTTGTTTCTTGCATATATGATGCCTTAGAGAAATCACCAAGGTTTAGGTGGTCAATCATGACTCCAGATAGTTGGCTGAGGATAATCACAAGAGTTCTCATTGCACCCCCCATATCATTCAATTGCTTGCTCAAAAAACTGTCATAGTTTCCTTCACATCCACTGTTACTTTGGTGCCTGCTAGATCCAACCATTTACTAAAACCAAAAAGGTCAGTGTGAGTATATCAAAAAAACCATCATTTAATAATGGGGAAGATAAACACTAAGATATACTTACTTGTTCACATTAACTAAAACTAGGACTCTTTCTGAATTCCTAACCATTATGGTAATGTCACTTATGCTTAAAGAATACCCTAACCTATAAATTTATCTAAACCGACCTCTAATACCAACTATAAGGGCCTAGCCTTAAACCTTACTTAATCTTGAGTTATTACAATATTACACAATGAGGATCTATTCAGGTTTAGAGTTTTAGAGAATTAGATCATGAAACATGCATTACATTCCACATTTAAACAAAGTGGTTAAATAAAAGACAGTATTCATTCTTCCCATCAACCGAAACATATTAAAATTAAAACACAGATTCTTTCTTGACACATCCTTGAAACTATCATCACATAATGTACCTTTCCCTTGACCCGTGAAAAACATTTAAAAAATTTGGGATGAGCATAAAAAGCTCTGTAAGGGTTATAAAAATATGGAAAGGAAACATGAGTTCATATATACATAAGAATCAAATCATACATTACCCATAAAACATAGGTACATTAACATACCTCATCAAATCATGAATAAATCATATAAATCATAAGACATAAAAGGTAACTTGAGGCATTTATAACATTCTTACGTAGGGAGTAACCCTCTTGGTTACGTTTGCAATACCCACCACAGTATATTCCCTAAATCTCTTCAGATAAACCTTCACGTTTCACTCCTTCGCGTTACCCAATACATTGGAGAGCTATATCGGGCTCACCCGCCCTTAGATTATCACGGAACCACCTGTCATCATAATAATTCCCAAGAACCATAACATAATCATATCACATAAAACATACATAATGGAAACATAACATTTCCACATTTCAATCACAAGATATCAGTACCACACATTGATATAATAAAAACATTATGAAAACCATTTTCAATACCAAAATAAAACAAAAGTAAAACATTGTATTTTTTTTAAATGAAGGTATGGCATGTAGAGGAAGCGAAAACTCAAATAATGGTCACGATGGCGTAGAAGTTGTTGTCTCCACATACGTATGACAAAAAACATTCCCTTTTGTCATTTAGTAAAATACTTCGTATAAAGAAAGATTACTTTTGGATAAATGTAAATGTCAAAGGGGTTTATACACCGTATAAAAGAAGGTTGTGTATAAAATAAAATATGCCTCAATGAAAAAAGATTGAGATGAAGTCCCATACAAAGACGATATCCTTGGTTTAATGATAAATCAATTACATAATTATGTGTGACAAAAGAATACACCAAATATAAGTGGATATTAAGTGTAAAATAATCAAATGTCATTCACACATATTCAAAGGATTACATATTCAATAACTACATGTTGAACCCAAAGAAATTGAAATTGGGTTAAGAAGTACCCTTGACAGCCTAACGACGTCACATAAAAATGAGTTGATGAGAGATAAAAAGTGTATCTCATCAATTGGACAACAAATTTACATCAATAAAGATATATGAGAACATATCCCAACATAAAAATAGGTAAATTAAAATATCCAATAAAAGAAGTCTTTTAAAAAGATGAGGGTGAAAGGTTCCCTTACCGACTTGGGTATCTTTCAAAACATACACCCAATGAAAGAAGGACAATACATTCATTGATGTAAATACTCATAAACGAAATTATATTACACAAAGAGTATAATAATGGGCAGTACGTACACCAATCAAATGAAATTGTGGCAAATGTAGCATAAATCTAACGAGAATAAAAGTGAGATGAAAAATCCCTTAAGAAAACTCTACAGCCTAACAACACCATATTAAACTTACAAAAATGGATTTATGAGAACAAATAGGGTATCACATCATATTAACATAAAGTTTATAGAATGAGGAATATAAAATAACATCCCCCAACATAACAAATAGGATCTTAAAATATGTGACATAAAGGAGAATACTTAAAAAGAAAGAGATATGTTAGATCTCTTACGAAAATTCGGCAGCCTAACGACGGCACTCAAAACTTCCAAAATGGATTGATGAGAGAGATTAGGGTCTCTCATCACATGAACATAAAAATTACAGTAATATTAATATAAAATAACATCCCAATGACAAGAAAGATGAACTTTAAAAGGAATGTCATAAAAGACAGTACTTAAAAAAATGAGAGGAGTAGGATCCCTTACCTCGTGTCCGATATTACTCGGTCATTCTTTAATCTCCTGAATAATAAACTTGAGTTAATTTCTACTTGATTAAGAACCTTTTTCAAGCTTATTATTCCTTTTATATCACTTATTTCCATGTTATAAACATTATGTAATCATTAAGTTAATAATGTTTGTTTTTTCGATATTTGGTTCTTATGTCGAAAGTGGACTTCTTACAATTACATGTTGTTCGTGTGGTCGAAGGTTCATTATATCCAAAATGAAATTACTGATTTGGATATCATATATATCATATATATCCAGAATATACTTGTATTTATAATATCACATAATCATTTAGAGGAAATAAATGAAATGCACTGTCCATGGAGATGGTAAGCCGTACATACGCATGAACGCTACTTTCATTTCTATGTCGTATTAATGGAATTAAAACTATATGAGAGGTATGTATATTTTAATTCTAGAATTATATAATTCATTTAGATGTAACCTATATCATATATATCCATTATATATATGTACTCATTGTAATTCATTACATTTGGGGATAAGAAATGAAATGCACCGTTCATGGAGACGGTAAGCCGTACGTACGCATGAACGCTACTTTCATTTCTATCTCATACTTTAATTGAAAAAAATAATAATTATATTAAGGTATATTATAATTAAAGTATAAAACAATATATAATAACTTTAAATCCATTCTTTATATGTCCCACATATGGCATTAACGAATCACATCACTTTGAGGGGGCGATAGTCCACACTTCCTTAAATGATGATATCGTGTTTACCCATAATGGAAACCATAAATGTATTCCATAAATGAAAAATAAGGAAGATTAAGTAAAATATAAACATATTATATATCATATATAAGTATATTGTCATCTTAATGTCCACCTTTGAAGGTGTTAAAAGAATGTTGAACAATCATCGTTTCGGGAGGCAGAAATTCACAATCCACAGAAACAGTATGTTATTTAACCATTAAGATGTAGGTGTGTGTAAGTGTAGATCTAATACTTCTTATAAAAACATCATAGTATATTGAATATACTGTATTTGTTACAAAAGAAATGAATAAAAAGAGTTTATGGGGTTGGAGAAGCAAAATAAAACAAAAGGACTCAAGTGAAGACATTACCTTAATATCGAGTAACTCTCTTAGATTTGAGCTCAAAGGCTTCCTTTGGAGGACATATGACCAAAGTGAGGCTTCAAGTAGTAATAGAGGGATGTGGAGAGAAAAATGGGCAGGTTTTGGAGGAGAAAAAGGCTTTTGAAGTGTCGGTAAGGAGATAGAGGTGGGGGCCTTTTATAAGAGGAGAGGCGGGGCACTCTTGGAAAGGTATAAAATGTAACTTTATTTGCCAATGAGTTTCAAATTTTAGTGGTCCCAAATTGATTTGTTTCGAGGATAAGGTGATTAGGGTTCAAAATACACCCATCCAATAGGTTTTGGACATGTGTAGGTCTTAGATTTTACATTATCTTTCCATTTTATTTAAATAGTTAAATAATGAGGTCATCGCTACATCATCATGATGTCATAAATAATTTAATTTATTTAATGTCTAAAAATTATAAAAAAAATACTATGATGTAGGAAATATTTTTATGTTTCCAATTAATATTTATAGTCCAAAAGATCATTTATGTAGACAAAATTAAAAATATTTTACTTAGGTGATACATTCTTTTTTACATTTAACATTCTTTAAAAATAAAAAGATAAAAAGTCACTTTCTCACAAAAGTGATTCCATGGAGCCCCCATGTTTAGAGAAAGACATTACATGGTCGGCCATGAGACAACCAGTAGTCTTAGGACACATTTTGTGGTCATTTTTTATTATTATGATATTATCTTATTATCTTTAACTACCTGATTACTCATTAATCAAGATAATTACCGTCATTACTATTCATAAAGTTCAAAAACAAAAGCGTCTTAATTACATAATTTGGACCTTCTGATTCAAAATATGTCATCCATTTTACCAAATTCGAAACACATAAATTGCAATAATTAATTTAAAAATAACTTCCCGTTATCAAAACAAATAGCGGGTTTTTTAGAAACAATATTTATGTAATGTTTGGCACCTGTTTATGCCTAATTCCAAAGTGAAATTAATCCCAATGACCATAATTGAATTACATGGTAAAAATATATTCTAATTAAACTTTAAAACAAATTAATAAGATAATATAACCATATAATTAAATTATATGAAAAAGCAGTTTTGATGTAAAATGCAGTATTTTTCACTATTCATTGAAAAATGATCATTGTCAGAAAAATACCAAAAATTAACCAGAGGTAAAATTCAATGTCCCAATCATAAGTAATATGTTTATTCTGAAAAATAGAGCTTATAAGATTTTCAAAAAGTGGATTTAAAATGGGTTCTCCATCAAAAGGTGGTTAATCGACCTTTTAAATAATATTAGATTGTTTATGCTTAAAAACTGGATTAATTTGCATTTTTAATCCTATAAAATTTATTGTAAAGAGTAAAAATATTTGACAAACTTATATAATCATATTTTAGTTATTTCTATTCATTCCTGTCAATACTACGGCTAAGCGTTAACTACCATTTAAAATAATATTATTTTATTATTAGAGTGCAACGAAAGATTTTCAAAGGAACTCATTCTTGCGTATTAGGTAAGCCATCGAGCATAGCATTCCATTTAAATTAATATTTACATTTTATTCAAAAATAGGGATAAATATAAAAATGTCATATTCTTTATTTACCTCAGTTGTTACAAACATAGCCTCCCTGTTTCCTCTGCGGAAAACCATTCTGAACAACAAAATATCTTAGGCGAAGAAACATGGTAACCCGTAAATGCTATATGATTATAATATTAACATAAATTACTTTATGGATATTTATTTTACAATACCCAAACTCTTAAATTTATCTTTACCAAAATCTGATACCATCTATAAGGACACAACCTTAATCATTAAATAATATTGAATTAAAAGAATAATTCACATTAAAGATCTTTCCAGGTTTAGAGTTATAGAGAATTAGGACATAACTATTACATCTCAAAATAATTACAAAGTATACACTTCTACAAATTTTCCATTTTTTCATAAATAAAACTCTTGAAAAAAAGAGTCATCTCTAGTTCCATGTTTTAGATAGCATGAATATTCCATGATCCCATCCTTGACCTTATTCATATTTAAGTCCTCTGAAAACATTTCAAAACATGGGATGACAAAAAAAGCTCAGTATTGGTTATAAAACAAATAAAGAAAACATTTGTTAATAAATACATAAAAAACATGAACTCTTTTACTTACCTCCTGAAATCATAATATATTATGAATAACACATAGAAATCATAAATCATAAAGTTAACTTGTGGCATCCATGTCATATTTACATTGTATCTATCATAGCTACAAAGGGAGTTACTTTGGAATAACCGTCACAATATATACCCTAAATCTCATTTTGAGAAACATTCACATTTACCTCTTTAAAATTAACCAATGAATTGGAGAGCTATCTGAGGCTCACCTACCCTAGGTTTATCATGGAACCACCCATATACATAAATAATTCCCATGAACCATATAATGATCATAACACATAACATAATCATAAACATAAATGAAAGATAAAATTTCCACATTGCAATAAATAATATCATTTAGATATATTAAAATAACAAATCCATTCTCAAAATCATTTTCAATAAAAATATATGTAAAAAGGGTAATTGGTATTTATGTTTCTTTTTAAAAACATTACGGCTTTTTAAGGAAGCCAAAGTCCAAATAATACTCGCAGCGGGGGAAAGGTCGTTGTCACCACTAACGTTAAAAAACATTCCTTTTTTTGTTATTAAAATCCTTCATATAAAAATATTCCCATTGAATGAAATGAAAATTAAAAGGGTTTTATACACCGTATAAAAAAAATTCATGTATAAAACTAAAAATGCCTCAATGAAAGATGATTGAGACAAAGTCCATTACCTCGTGTCCGACTTGACTCGATTGTTCATTAATCTCCATAATAATAAACTAAATTAAATTTATTATTGATTAAGAACCTTTTTCAAGTTTATAATTACTTCTATATCAATTATTACAATGTTGTAATCATTTTTTAATCATTTAAGTTAATAACGTTCATTTTGTCGATATTTGGTAATTGAGTAAAAAATGAACACCTTATATTTATACGTTGTCCATGTGATCAATAGTACATTATATCCACAATTAAATTAATTATTTAGATATCATATATATCATATATATTCATTATATATATACTTTTAATAGTACATATCATTTGGAGGTAAGAAATGAAATGCACCATTCGGGGAGACGGTAAGTCGTACGTACTCATGAACCCTACTTTAATTTCTAATTATTATTTTAATGGAATTAAAACATAATGATACATAGGTATATTATAATTATAGTTTAATTTCATATAAAATTTCATATATTATATCATTAATTCCATCCTTTATATGTCCCACATATGGCATTAATGAGTCATATCACTTTGAGGGGGTGGTAGTCCACACTTTCTCTAATGAGATTATCAGGTTTACCCATAATGTAAACCATAAAGGCATTATATAATTGGATATTACAGAAGCATAAAAAAACAATAACATAATATATATCATACATAAATATAGTTCAATCATAATGTCCACCATGATAGGTTGTAGGAGATAGTCGAAAAATCATTATTTCGTGAGGCGTTTGATTGACATCCACAGAAACATTCTATTCTTCATCCATTAGATTGACGTGTGTGTAACTGTAGTCAAAATAATTCTCATATCAACATCCTAGTTTATTTAGGATACATTTTCTGTTACAAAATATATGAATCAATAGAGTTTAGGGGTTGGATAAGTAAAATAAATGATAACATTTTAAGAGAAACTGTTACCTTTAATTTGGGTAACTTTATTTAGTTTGAACAACAAGGACATATTGAAGTGACATCGGCTTAAATTAATACTTATAATAGGATATGAGGTTTCTAAGGATCTTAATTGGGTAGAAGTTGGATGAGGAAAATGGATTGACATGTGTGAGGAATTGGTTAGAAGTGGTCTCCTTTTATAAGGGGGGGGGAGGGGCTCTTTTGGAATGTGTGAAAATATTATTTTATTATATAATGTTATTTGGATTCTAAAGGTCTAAAAATTATTATTGTCTAATATATGATAACTCATGTTCTAAATAAAATCATCCAATAAGAATTGGAAAGGTTTTGGATAATATTGTAGTCATTATAATCTTATTTATTTAAATCCATTATTAATGAGATTATTACTGTATCATTATTGTGTCATAAATAATTTAATTTATTCGATGTCTAACAATTATAAAAAACACTATCATCTGGAAAATCATTTTATATTTCTAAATAATATTCATAGTCTAATAATTGACTTATATAACGCCATATAAAAATTAATATACTAAAAGACTTTTGTTTATGTCATTTTTTGCTTTACTTTAAATGAATTAATCATAAGTATCGTTATCATTAATTAGTGGCTCCATGGGGTCCCAAAATATACCCAAAGATTACCATGGTCGGCCATTGCTGATTCAATATGGATTGGAAATGTGTTAAGGTAATTTTGAATTATTTTAATATTCTTTTTACCTAAAATTACCCTATTTACCTTTAACCTTGGAAAATAAAAGTCAAAAGTTTCTATTCACAAAAAATTATTTTAATCTTATTGAACCACATTTTACTTACTAATAACAACCATGTATGTCGGATGTTCAAAATTCAACTCACAGAAGCGGTAAAATTTCATATAAATGGAAAAGTCACTTTTTTTAACTATTATTATGTCGTTTCACTATTCATCAAAAATTGATGTTTTTCAGAAAAATAGAAAAACATCACCCCAAGATATATTTGATATTCAGAATTCAAAAACAATTTTTTTTTTGAAAAATTCAAAACATAAATCTATTATTAATTAATTTTAAAATAAATTCCCGTTGTTAAAAAAAATTACGTTTTTAAGAAACAATAACTATCAGAAGATTGACACTTGTTTATGTTCACATTCAATGTCAAATTAATTACAATGACCAATATTTGATTTATTGGTAAAAATATATTCTAATTACACTTTAAACCCAACTGAAAATATTATCAAACAATATAAATAAATTATATTAAAAGGGACTTTTGAAATAAAATACAATATTTTCACTATTCATTAAAAAAATGAACTTTATCGGATAAATCCCCAAAATATACAAAAACAAAATTTTGATGTTCCCATTTAAAAGAAGGATTTTATTTGGTCAATTAGAATTTATTAATGTGACAGAAATTATATTTAAATAGGGTTCACAATTAAATGGTGGTAAATAAACCTTTTAATGTTAATTATGCTTAAAATTAGATTCATTCACATTTTAAGCCTATATATTTTTAATGGATAAATGTAAATACATTTAATAATCATTTATAATCATATTATAGTTTGTTTCATTTATTTAAACCAATACAACATCCATGAGTTATCTACCATTTAAAATAATAATAATATATTATTATTGTGCAATGTAAGATTTCAAGGAAACCCATTGTTGTGTATTGAGTACGCTATTGAACACAGAAACCTATTTAATGTATAATTAATATTTAATTCACAAATATTAATAAATATGAAAATATTGTATTCTTCATTTACCTGGGATGTTACACTGTAACAGGCGTTCACGGTGAGATTGTAGTAGGCCATCACGGTGAGACTGTAACTATGTGATTTTTAAACTATGGGACTATTTTGTTTGAGACAGTATGTTCCAAACTGTAAATGAGAGATACCAACTATTATACCATATTATTGAAATAAAAAAATTTAAGAAATTACACTATATATCTACTAGAGTCAGACAATAATCTTACAACAATGACTTGTGAAACCGTAAACTGTGAAAAGGTATGCTATGAAATAATATACTTACAATGTATGATTTATCATTCCCAACTAATGTATGATGTAATATATTATTTCATAATTTCATGTTTTGATGAATATATCAACAAGATTATATTTAGTTCTAATAAATTCTAATGTGATATAAACTTTTTGATAATGATCTCTCGAAAAGTGATGTCTTACATTAATATGTTTTATCCTATTGTGTGAAACAAATTTTTTTGAGGTGTTAATATCACTTGTCTTTTAACAATTTATAGGTACATTAAATAATTGATAACCATAATCCAGTAATGTGTGTTTCATCCCAAAATTTGAGTACAACAACTTCTAGAATCTATGTATTCTACTTCTGTAGTAGATAATGAAACATAGTCTGGATTCTTACAACACCCTGATACTGGTGACATTCATAAAATGTGACATGTTCCATAAGTGATTTTTCTATCCAACATAAAACCACCGAACTTAGCAGCAGAATAACTAACTAACAAAAATTACTGTCCTCTGGGTTTGAATAGTCCTAGATTTGGTGTATTTTTGAGGTATTGTAAAATTCCATTAACAACATTTAAATGATATTCCTTATGGTTTTCATGAAAACTGGCCAACATACACTCACTAAACATAATGTCAGTTCACCTGATAGTTATGTAGAGTATGCTCCAAATCATTCCACTGAAATTTGTTTGATCAACAGATATTCCATCATCTTCAAGATCCATCATACAAGTAGTATTCATTGGAGTGTCACTATTGTAGTGTTATCCATGCCAAAAAGTTTTAGAATATCCCTAGTATATTATTTTTTATATAATATAATTCAATAATTATTTTGAAATATTTGAAATCCATGAAATAAATTTAGTTCATCCATTAAACTCATTTCAATTTTTTTTTTGTAAAATTTCAGAAAATTCAATACATAATGAATTCATTGAAGATACAAAGATAATGTTATCTACATATATTTGAAATGAAAAAACATCATTCAAAATTTTTCTTATAAAAAAGGATAGGATTAGGTATTACTTTTAAAAAACCATTAGAAATAATAAATCCACTTAATCTTTCATACCATGCTCTTGGAGATAGTTTTAATCCATATAATTCTTTCCATAATTTATTAATATGATTTGGAAAATGAGGAATTTTATTACTAGGTGGTTTCTCAACGATGACATCCTCAACAATATACCCATTTAGGAATGCACTTTTAACATCCATTTGATATAGTTATAAATTCAGAAGTGAAACATAAGAAATACGACTTTAGATGGTTTCAACTCTAGATACTAATTCAAAGGTCTCTTCATAGTCAATTTTATCTTCTTTAATATAGCCTTGTGCAACCATTCCCACCTTGTTTCTAACTATGTTACTAGCATCATCTACTTTATTTCTTAACACCCACATAGTCTTGTGGTAAATGATTCATTAGGTATGTCAATAAGTATCCAAACATTGTTTCTTTCAAATTGATTAAATTTTTATTTCATAGATATCACCAAAATTCATCATTGATAGCATCATTAATGTTATTAGGTTCACATTATTACACAATGATTTTATGTTCAACCGGATTTCTAAGAGAATATCTAGTTTGAGTTCCTTTATCTAAATATTCGATAACATTATTGAAATGATAGTTTTTATGAGTTATAACATCTCTAGAAAAAATAGGACTAGTGATTTAATGTTATTAATGAGGTTTGGGTTCATTGTGTCTTTTTCTAAACACTCTATAGGCTTTACTAGAAAATGAATACCCTAGAAATATTCATTCATCACTCTTGGATTCGATTTATTCAAGATTGTCCTTTGTATTAATGATATAAACATTGCAACCAAATTCTTTGAAGTAGCTAACACTGGGTTTACTACTGTTCCATATCTCATATTTATTTCTTTTCATAATGGGTCTAATCAATACACTATTGATAATATATAATGTTTTATTTACAGCTTCATCCCAATAATAATTAGGTATGTCATATTCACTAAGCATGGTTCTAGAAATCTCTGGCAAGGATCTATTTCTTATTTCAAATACTTCATTCTGTTGAGGTGTTCTATGGGAAGATAAATTATGACTATAGCCATTTTGGAAGAAGATGAATTCAAAATCATGATTTTTAAACTCGTAGACATAATCAAATATTATGTATTTAATTATAAGTCCACTAAAATTTTATACAGATTGGAATATTTGATAAAAATGAAAGTGTGCTTCACTTTTGTGAGCTAAAAAGAAATCCCAAGTAAATATAGAATGTCATATTCAAGAACATAAATATAGTGGTTCCCATTAAAACTATAAACTCTATATGGTCCAAACTAATTATTGCGAACCAATTATAGTGGATTAGAAGTTTACACTTCTTTCTTTAGTTTGAATAAAATTTTTGCGTTGCATTCCATTTTGACAAGGATTATAAAATTTATTATTTGGAAACTCATGTTTCGGTAGGTCTTTGACTAATGTTTTTCTATCTAACTTTATAATGGTGTAAATATTATAGTGACATATTCTACTACACAAATACAAGAAATTTTGTGAAATACACTGAAACATGAATCCTTATTAAGGAAAAAGCATCTATGTAAATAGGATATATATTTTCATTTCATAATGTAAAAAATACAAATTCATAATTATAATGGAACATGTTTCAAGATTAATTTTCAATCATTACTTGAAATCCATCATCACATAGTTGTGAAATACTAAGAATATTATATTTCAATCCATCAACAAAAAATACTTCATAAATTTAAGCTGAGTTAGAGTTACCGATTTGTCCAAGTCCAATGATCATTCCTTTTACACTGTCACCAACAGTGACATGTCCACCATCACTTTTTATTAAATTCTTGAATAATGAATAATTTCATGTCACTTATCTTAAAAACCCAATATCAATGTACTATAAGCTTTTATAGGATAAATTTAAATATCATTCCATCAAAATAGTCAAATAAAACGATATTTTGGTACCCATATTTGTCTGGGTCCAGTAATATTTGTCACTAGTGTTTTAGGAACCCCCATATGGTTCATAGGTTTTCTATAATCATTATGTAATGTTAATGACAAATAAAAACTATGTGGTCCAGAAAATATTGAAATATTAGAGTGTGTATCATAACATGGACTAGATGAATGTTTCTAGAACTAAGAGAAAATATTTATGTCATATACTTAAAAACAAATTAGTTCATGAAAAATTTCTTTTACCAGGTTGATATCCAATACTTGTAGTATATTTAGGAGAAATATATTTACATAACAATTGTTCAAAATTATATTTACCATTAGTAAATATTTGAAGATAAATTTTCAATTTCCCAATAGATAGCTTTAGTTCATAATTTTCGTTGAGTAGTTGAGCATTTTTTCCCTTTCTATATTAAGTTCTTATGTAACAATTGAGGTAAGAGAATGTTGTTTTTTTATTTTTTAATTTATCTTTTATTTCAATATATTTCCCTTCAAGCATATTATAGTACTAAAAAATTTCATCATTAGGCATATTTTAAGAGTCACCTTCAACTCTAGAATAATAGGAATTGGCTACTTTAAATTCCAGTGTTACCTCATATGTGTTTGTCAAAAAACACATATTGGATTTATTATCATGTTCATCATGTAACGATTATGAGTCACATTAAATTTCCTCAAAAGCACTCCATGTTCCTTTCATTTCCTTTTTATACTTTTTATATAATCCCTTATTTATTTTTGTACTTGGTCATAGGATATTCAGGCATAACATTACTCTTTATCTTATATTCATTGCATAATTTCTCACCAGACATGTAACTTCTTTTCAATTTTTTATCCAAAATAATTTTTTATCATATCTTCCATTGATGTTTGTCTTTATAAGGAATTTATTCTAATTTTAAAATATCTTAAAACTTCTGGATAATTGAGCCATCTCCTCATCACTTTTAGGTGATGATTATTCACTATTGGAGCATTCTACAGAGTCTTCCAATTTCCCTTTCTCATTCTGTTTAGACGTGGTTTCCTTTAGTGCAACATATTTTCTTTTGGGTTAATCATCCTATTACTTGTTAACTTTCATATCCTCTTCATACATCATTATTTTCCCAATTATTTCATTTATAGGTAAAATTATAAGGCTTCATTCCATTCTAATAGGGAAAAGGGTTCATTATTATCTGTCAAGTAGGTATATGGAAATCCTCATAATTTGTTCTTTACCAGTAAATTCTCTTCTGAGAAAAATCATTGTGTTTACAATTTCATTGAACATGAGGTTCATGTTAGAAATATGATCATCATGTTTCATTTTAAAGTTATCAGAATTATATATTATATGTATTAAGTATCATTCGGTTCACACTAGATATTCCTTCATGTGAAATAGATAAAGTATCCAAAATTTCATGTGCAGTTTTACAAGTAAAAATTATATTAAATTCCTCATCTATTAAAGAGAAATACAATGAATTCATAGATTTGAAATTTTTTCTGTAAGTATTCTATATTGGGTCATCTAAAGTGATTCTATATTTAGAAATAATCTAAAACTAATCTATAATTGAAGTCCAAATTTCAAACCCCTTACATTCTTAATAGATATTAATTTTGATTTTCCAATGGGAATGATTGGTTCTATTAAATAATAGTGGTTTATTTGTTGCATCACCTTCAATTATATTTTATATAATAAAGAAATACATTTAGATATCTAGAAATTTTGAATTAACTAAAATTTATAGATCATTAAAATACAACTAAAATTACAGTGGAATTGGAAAAAAACGTATTCTTAACCAGAATGCAAAAAAAAATGTGATACCAAATATTGGTAAGAGTACAGTACTCAAGAGGGTGGGTGAATTGAGTATCTATAAAAATATATATTTAAAAATTATTATTAAAAATTTCCCCAAGAAAAATTAATACAACCCTATTAATCAAACTAACACAATTACGAAAGTTTGAATATTTAAGTATCTTCACAAGAGATTTATTAATTAATAGAAATATTAATATCCATTATTAATATTACATTTGATGATATTTTAAAAATTAAAAATTATTATAACTTCTTCCCAAGATTAATTATCAATGTAAATTTATTAATTTCTAAATTATACTGTAAAATAGTGAAAAATAATTTAAACAACACTGTTGATATAAAACAAGTGGTTTAGTCTCATGCCGAGACCTAATCCACTCCACTTTGTGATAAATTTACATAATGCAGTTTATATTAATAAAAATTATCCACAACCTAGATCGAGGTAAATGACTGTATACAATACTACAGAGGTCATACGACCTCTTCCATATTTCATCGTGGGTGTAAAATAACAAGTCACATAAGGACCTCTTCTGCACTTACCAGTGGGTGTAAAAAAGTATAAAAACATTTCATAGGAAGGATATCTTGTATCCATTCCTTTCAATGAAAGAGATAGTGTGTGTTTTAATACAGATATACACACACATCTCAAAAGCTAAAACAATACAAAATTGGGAAAAATGATGAGATAATGTTAGAATTTCTCAGAGTGAAATTCAATGCAGCCTTGGACTTTTAGGATAAAGAAAATGTATGAATGGAGTCATATTTTGGGAAATATAGAATCTCATGTCTGATGCTCTGGTTTCCAGTTAAATCAAGCTCATCTTCATCGTTGTGATAGTAAGCGAAATATGTTCTATATTCTGATCTATGGTATCCCAACATCTTGATTCCTGAATGCGTAGTGTGTTATTCAAATGTAATGAGGTGCACGTGTCAGTTATTTTCTAAAGAATGCTTGTGTTTCTTTGGTATCACATTATTGATTGTCTCTAGGATACCCTTCCCTTTTTATCATTGGAGTTCATGTGTTGGAGTACACATTATTCTTGTATTCAATACCTTTTACCTCATATTGTTAGGTGATATTTCTACCAAAAAAAATTAATTAATATATTGAATTTAAATGGATCAAATATGAAAGTTAGAAATTAAATTGAAAAATGAAAAAAAAGATGAATTAATGGTGTCACAGTCTATTTATAATTTCTTTCTTCATGAAACAATGTCTCCTTGAATCTGTGTCTCCATATTTTCCTTTGAGTGATGAGACAGTTATAATGAAACCGATTTATAGAGATCTGGAACCGGTATCACATATGTAGTGTTAGGATCACGGTGTCTGGTACATTGTCAAACATCAAACCATGTCTTAGCACATAAACACTATCACAAACATTAATAGATCTGATGCTGGTTTCGGTGTCTAGTCACGTTTTCTAGTCACGATGTCTAGCTAATAGTGTCTGGGTCCTTTTCTAGAATAACATAACTAGTGGAAGACTCACGGTTTCTCAGACACAGCCAAAATATCATTATACAGATATAAATAGTTACATTCATAAAATGCATTAGACTTAATCACTGATCAAGGAAATCCATTCTAACAAAAATTAAAAATATATTACAAAAATCAAACAAAGAACCAATGAACATGGATAGGTTTATTTGAATAATAAAAAAACCAACCATCTGTACCCATGATTTCAGATAGATTAAATCAGATTATAAGATTTACAAAATATATAGAATCTATTATAATTAAAACCTGTTTAACATATGAGGAGTCCAACAGTATCATTTAATGAGTTATGTACCATGAGTGATCAATTTGTTAGTGGGTTTTTCCTTTTATGTTATTTATGTGTTTAATGAACTATGAATTATAAATGAAAACTTTGATCAATGGGTATAGTTGTAAATTGGTATAAGTTGTAAATTTATTAAAACTAATGTGAAAATGGATTTTTGGTATATTGGTTACTAACATGAGGTTCAGTACCCATGGGATTCATTAGACTGAGGAACTAAACCCCCTACCTGTAACACTTGTGATATAGATTTTTACTGAGGATTTATGCTACTAATAGATGCATGATATATGTGTACATAGACGGGGGCTTCATGGTAGGTTTTTTGATCACCTAGAATGTGACTCCACGGTGTGTTTTAGTAACACCTTGACTGAGGATCCAAGGATAGTTTTATGTTTTTATTGGGAAATGATTTATCCTATTGAAATAAGGAACATGAAATTACCCTTATCAATAATAGTAGAATGATATATATTATCGTGTAATAAATTAAATTCCTTACTAAAAGAACAAATGATGAAATAGACACAGCGAACATGGTGAATTAATAACATCTTGTTATCTCCAATTTATATTTTTATTATTTATTCACCCATGCGAACTATATATTTAGAATGAATATTTTTTAGAATACGCTGGTGCTGTCCAACTGAGTTACCCTCACTCCCTACTTCAGACACCTTTGGGTACCCAAGAAGACATCATGGTTGTATTATATGATGAAATAAATGTATATATACTAGATGGATGGCTTGGAAAAATGACATAAATTGTTGAGGGATCCATACATTGAGTCCGTACCTATTTTGGGATTCTTTTTATGTCTTTATTTTGGGATATTGTAGACATGGAATTTTACGACATGAAATAACATTTTTACAATTTAGTTGTGGGCTTGTACATAGTTTTAGGAAAATTATTTATAAAGCATGTTTATTTTTTATTTTTTATTGATTAATTTTTTTTAAACTTTAACATATATGGATTTATCTAAAATTGAGGGTATAGTCTCCCCATGTGTTCTATTGGACCCTCACTACTAGTAAGTATCCTATGGTTTATGGGGTGGTGCACATGAAGTCATGTGGTGACCTAAACCAGGGCATTGGTTATTGTGTTCCAGTTTGGGAATGTTACAATGTTGTATGATGGAATTTTTTTTATATTTTTCTACTAGTTGGGGATGGTATATATGACATTTGGATTTGTCAAGCCATTGAAATGACATCATTCCTAGGATTAAATAACAAATGTATGAGTGAAACCCCAATACCTAGGGTTATATTTTAGTTATTGATTTTTTTGTAATAGTTCAGTCATATTTCACCATTAGTTAATGCACGTTTTTTATAATTTGACTATTTTATGGTATTTCAATTTTTTCCATAGTGGTACTAGGTTTTTCATACGTGCATCATTTTAGAATGTTAGGGATATTTATGGAATTCATAATGGTATGAACTAATTGATAAGTTAGTGGGTCATATTGGATTGAATGAATTTCATTCAATTTCTAATTTTTAAATTAGTGGTGTTTAATAATGACAGTGTTAATGGGTAAAACGAAAAAATATGAAATAATGGTTAAATAATTTTTCATAATGAAATGTTTTAAATGGATGAAAATTTTTGTTTTATAATTTTCTTAGATGTAAAGGTGAATAAAATATAATGATTTCGGTTATTGATGTGAATTCCATAAAAATAATATTTAATGAAAAGGATTACGGTTGTGTGAGTTGGTTTACTTCATTTTTCCCATAACCCATTCTAGGGATGGATAAGGGTATTAATAGATATTATACTATGTCCATTGAAATAGTTAATCTTCAATGGTTTGTGTGTGGAAGGTAGAGAGACTCATTTGGTTAAAATATGGATTCTTTTTGTTAGGTGTTTTGATATATTTAATTTTCATTGTAATGAAATTATAAGATGATGTTGAGTAATAGTCTGGAGAAAAATTATATCCTTGAGAATACATCCCTAGCGGAGATGTAGTTGAACCTATTTCTCCAAGAGAACATATAGGAGGAGGAGTACTAGGGAAAATTTAGTCAATTTATGCCGGTGATGGAATGATACCCTTTGCGGGTTTTACTGAGTATGATTGACTTGACTAGAGAGTTTCAGTTGAAACAACCTATGACATTTACTAGAGAGGGTAGACCTAAGGAAGCTAGGTTATGGATAGAGTCCATCAAAGATATCCTAGGTCACATGGATACATATCTTAAGAAGAGATTCATGTCAGAAGCCTATATGTTGCGAGGACATAAAAAATGGTGGGTGGGATATTCTAGTGAAGACTGAAAGGGAAGAATACATGATGTTGAATGATTTCTAGATAAATTTCTAGATATATTCTATGTGGTGGCCCTATGATAGGAGAAGGCTCTAGGGTTAATGATCTCCACTTAGTGGGCTTTGTTAGTGGTGGATTATACTATCCTATTAACAAAAATTCAATACATTGAACCAAATTTGGTAGTGGTGTAGGATAATATAGAAAGTTGTTTTTGGGATAAACAAAGACATGATATCAAGTCTCAAGTGAATATATTCCATCTGAATATGTTTTCAAAAGTGTTTTTATAGGCCTGTATTTCATAATGTAATTAAGGGGAGGCTCTTTGTGGTTACTATACAGTTCTAAATGGGCGAAACAATGGGGATACATCTTATAATAAGAAGCTCCATTGTTATGAATTTATACAAAAAAATGATGGAATGAGTAGTCCTAGAATAGATCCATCTTATCTTGGTATTTATTGAGTTTTATTCTTCATGTGTGGTAGGGCGGGAAAAATGTGATCTTAGTTTCCATGTATCCTAGTAGAGTTTGGAGCATGAAGAAGGATTAGATATGTTCAAATATTCTATGCAACCTTAAATATATAAGAAGTGATAGAGGATCATGGATGATATAGAGAAAAGTTAGGGATTTAGTTACCCCATATCAAGTGGGTAGTTTGAGTTCAACTAATTTTACTGGTCGGGGTGGTGGATGTGTCACTCTAGGATAAGTGAATCCCTCTTAGTAGGGTATTGTAGCACTTGAAACACAGACCAGAACCTGTGGTATAGGGTCTTGTCATATTTATGATATTTAGGCCGCAAATCAATGTGGTAAAGCTAGTTCATCGATGGTATGATTTACCATTCATATAAATACCACTCATTCTGGTGCATTATTTTTTATAGGAACTAAACATTATTTTATTTATGATTAGTATTTTAATGTGTTGGTTATAGTAGTGTAACATTTGTTTGGAGTGATGTGGATTGATAAATCAGTATATATATATGAAAAAAATATATGGAAATGTATGTTTTGTGGTCTTAAGAATGGTGGAAAGAATTTTCTATGGGGAATGTTTGTGCTTGAGATGTTTGGTTTTGACGTGATACAAGGTATGGATTGTCTTTTGTTGAATCAATCCCATATTAATTATTACCTCCATAGTGTAATTTTCACTTCTCTTGAGGGAGACACTTATGTGAACCATATACGTACAGTAATGTTATCACCACCATTAGCTCTCTTCATCCAAAATGTTATCATAACCCTAGTAACATATATATAGTTTAATATTGTGATGATATTGAAATATGTTATTATCATCTCTCCTTTACCCGTCTTTTATACTAGTAGTAAAAACAATACCTGAGAGGTCGTAATTTACCACATTCAAGGATGATGTGTTTTCAGTTTCTATTACAGTCTTAAATTCTGTTCATGAAAAAATTATTATAGTTGAACCAAACTATAATATATGTATAATTTCTCATATATGTTTCGTGATTATTTTTTTACAAATGGGTTATATTTAAACATCAAAATGTATTCACTGTGATAATAAAACCACCAACTATCCTAAAAGGTTATCACTAAAGTTATATATAACAATGGAACTTCATTGCAGGTAACCATATGAAATTTACAGACATTTAACCTTTTGTATGTTCAATATTAAAATATAACTCCAACTCTAGACATACATCCTCATTTTACATTATTATTTGTTCTGGTATATAAGTAAACTAATCCGGAATCAAATGGACCCAAACAATGAAATTGAACCTTTAAACCCATCAAAAACACCATGAATGAACTTAAAAAGGTTATACTCAGTCTATTATATGAAATATAGGTTCGTAAAATTTCAAATTAGTTAACAAAATTTGATTATTTATGTTATTAATATTAATTAGAGAACACCATCAGACTTATGGTATGTGATCTTTCCTGAACCACCATTATTCTTTTAGATCAATCTTACACTAATTTTACAAAAATTAAAATCATATAGTATATATATGTAAATATTATAATTTATTTTTATTTTTACAAATTCATGTATCAAAATCCATTATCCATTCGTTTCTGGGGGTATACAATCTTCTATGTGATTTCCTCCTTAATACTTCCCAATAAGAAAACTTGTGTTAAGGGAAGTTCCCAAATTATTACCCATTTTCAAGTGCATCATAAATTCTATTTTTTAGAAACCATTATATTTATAAAACCAGAATTTTTTTCATTAAAACCTTCATGGTTCACATAGGGTTTTATATAAAATATTATTCCCTTTTTTATTTTAAATGATATTTGATATTTTCATAAAACCACACTAAAATAGTTGATTTTAATGTTTTTAAAAACCCTTTTACAAGTTATCACATCAATTTGGAATCAAAAATTAATATATAATACTAGTATATCTTATAAATGTTGATACATGATCTTATTACTTTTTTCACAGACACTTGTATGATACGCCAATTCATTATGCTTTGTTCCATGATTATGATACCTAGATTCTTCCATGGGTACACCTATACTTATGTATAATAGATTATGTATGAATATTGATTTAGAAATAATATTCATGAACATGTTAAGATTGTTTTGAAAATATATTTATCCAATGAATATGGTTATTTTGAGTCTCATGAGACATTATGTGCAGTGTTCATGGCTGTTAGCCTTGACTTTTTCAACCCTTGGGAATGGTCCTAATCGTTATCGTTGACTTCTGGTCCTCTATGTGCAAAAAGTTGTGACTCATGCTACAGTCACAGTTTATGTTGCTACCATATTATTATGACTCCTTGATTATATTATCCCATGGTTATATGTTATTATTTCACACATTACATGCCATTTTATATCACTATGCCAAGACTTTTAGCCCATGTGCTCAGTCATTATTACTACGCCTTTTCCATTACTCATATTTTTTCTCATCCCTTTGTTCATGTTATCACAAAGTTACTAAATAATATATATGAGTAATATGGAGGTTAATATCTCATTATCAGAATTATATAATGAAATGTTTTATTTAGTCACATGTTTTCAGTTTTATATAACTAGTCTTCCAATACACTAGACATCGTGTTCCTTGGATTATAATATGCTATTTTATTATTCACAAAATCATGAAATGATTTGGGTAAAAGGATAAGGTCAATATATATTTTATCAAAGGATGGTTTAGTTAATTTTATTGATTTTTAATAGATAACCATAGTACGATCCTTAAGGATGAAACTATGTATATGAAAAAATCCGTAAATTTTGGTAAGTATAGAGTAATTGGATTATCAGGAAAAAAATTACCAATGTAGATACAAACTGATGGAGGATTCTCTTGAAAAGATGTATACTAGGGTAAAACTCAAAAAACACACCACTATTATAGACTCGAAAGAAAACTGATTCACAACACTGATTCTTTCTACACTCTTGGTTTGACACTCCTGGTGGATATGCTTGGGTAAATTTTTAAGCGTGGTAAAAACCATTATTAAGGGAATAAAAAAAGATCCCATAAGAATATAAGTTAAAAAATAGATCAAATATAACATATATTTAATCCAATGGAATCAAAAGGTTGGATATTATTTTCCATTAATAGTTTATCCTTTTATGTTCAATAATTCCCATTCATGCTTAATAGCTATGTATAAAAAACCTATAATTATACGTTCTTATTATTAGTTAATGTTGAGAAAGAGAAAAACATGTGCCAACAATTAATGTTATAGTGATTGTGAATATTTCAATAATGATATATCAAATGTGATTGGAACAGGTGCTCAAAATATGATGACATTAATTTCTTAGATGGATCATTTAAGAATAATAACTTGAATCATGTGAATCTCTATCCTCCACCAAAAAAAGATAATGTTGCCGATGAATCCTTTATGTGGAAATGTACTCCAATGTTTAGTGGATCTTCTGATCTACTCCTCATGAAAAAATGGATTGAATCGATTGAAAATATATTGTATATCTTCTAGTGCATAGAATAATATAAAGTCATACTGGAAGTATATCATTTTCATAGGGAAGCTGACCAATGGTGGAAAATGATCTCAAATAAGATGTACCAAGTTAAATTGATTCAACGGATTGGGAGGAATTCAAGAAAATGTTTTCCAATAAATATTTTCTTCAAATACTCTCACATAAGATTGAAAGAGAGTTCCTAAGACTCAAGTAGAAGGAAGATGAGTCCATCAGTGAGTATGAACCAGACATCACATGTCTTGGAAGACACACCTACCACATAGTCATAAACCCTGAAATCATGTCAGATCTTTTCTTTAGGGGACTGAATCCGATAATATGATAAGTGTTGGTGATTCGCGACTTTTTCATTTAAGAAGAGGTATTATGTTGTTCCCTCAAGGTTGAAATGGAGATCGGACACTCCCAGTGGTATCATGGGTTCAATGATATATAAATGTAATATGGAGTCGAATATTAATGGTTTGGAATATAAATACCTTCATGGAAATTATATTGAACATCCAACATGTAAACATTTTCAAAAAAAGCATCCTGGGATCTATCTAAAGGGAACCAAGAATTTCTTCAAATGCAGAAGGAATTGAGTTTTAGTAAAGAACATTCAGAAATATATGATGAATCCTACAAATATAGAATAACAATGGAAGGTTCATATAAATTCTCAGCTTGTGGTGAAGGGTTATAGATGCAAGGAGAATTGGTATTATGAAAACAATTTCTCTATACTGAGGGTTGTAAGAGGAAATCAACAACAACCTCCATGGAAACCAGAAAGGTCTTATGATATCATTATTTCTAAGGTGGATCGTTACAATGACGTGGTGGTAGGTATGATAGTTATCCAATGAATAATATTATTCCTTAATATTTTGAAAGTTTAATAGAACTCTTCAAACACCACCTCTAAATTTGGAGGCAATGTTATCAGTGAGAACAACATATGGGGAAATTATTTTGTCTATGGTGTGTAACTCCTCCCCAGATTATGTTTGTTGACTGATCCTCAAAAAAAATATTATCAAAATTCATTTTGTGGAGTTGTTTTTAATCTTCGGCATAGATTGGCTATCTTTATACAACACAAACTATAACTTTTAGGAAAGGGAGATCAATATTCACATCACAATGCAACCTCAAATTCATTAGAAGTGTAAGGAGGATGAATAATCTAATTATGAATAATTGTCTCATGTGTGTAAATTACTTCTTTATGAGAAATCATGTCTCGCATAAATTGTTTAGATAATGGATATGATACTTCCCTAAGATATTCCCATCATGATGGATTATACTAATGTATTCCATAAAGTTTTTCTTATCCTTACTCATGATTGTGAGGTTGATTTATGAATTGAACTTATTTTAGGATCCCTACATTTATCAATGAAACCTTATTTAATGTCCATTATATGGCTAGAAGAGCTGATGTAGTAGTTACAAGAGAATACCATGATGGGTCATATACACCCAATTGCTTCACCATGGGGTGTGCCGGTCCTCTTCCTCAAAAAGAAGGATGGATCAATATTCCTATATATTAATTATTGTGATCTCAATAAAATAATAAATGAGAACTATTATCCCTTACCACAGATAGATGAATTGTTCGACCAGCTTCATGGGACAATTATTTCTCTAAGGTGGACCCTCATTCAGGATATCACCAATTAAAGGCGAGGAAGGAAGATATTCCCAATAAATTCTTTCAAATGAGGTATGGAAACTATGAGTTCATAGAGATTACCTTTATATTCACTAAATCTCCAGATATTTTCATTGATTTAATGAATAGATTCTTTATATATTACCTCAAAAAATTGTGAAATTATTTATTGATAATATTCTAATATACTCCATGAGATATGAGGAACATGAGTAGAATTTGAATATTGTACTACAAAATTTGAGAAGATATAAAATATAATCAATTTATAGTAAATGTGATTTCTAGATTGTGGATGTATCATTCTTTGGGAAAGTTATCACCAGCATAGGGATATATATTCACCCTTCCAAGACAATGGAAATTGATGAGTGTCTTTGGAAAATATATATAACCAAGATCTGCAGAAATTTGGTCCTAGCTAGGTATTATTAATTATTTTTTAAGAACATATCATTATATAATATCTTAGTGATCAAGATGATAAGGAATGGAGTGATGTTTTTCCGGACTCATGAATGTGAATACTAATTTAATGAGATGAAAAAGAGTCTTATCACTGTGCCAATAATCACACACCCAAAAATTAGAGGAATAATTTTGGTGTACTATGATGATTAAAAGAATGTCTTTGTCTGTGTGCTGATGTATATTGATAATGTGATTACCTTCATATCAAAGAAGTTTCAATTCCATGAGAAAAACTATCATATGAATGAACTTGAGTTGGTAACTATAATCTTTTCTGTTAAAATCTGGCGGCATTATCTCTTTGGGGGGAAGTGTGATATATATACTAATCAAAAGAGTCTCAAATATATATTCACACAGAAATAACATAATATGCACTAGTAAATATGGTTAGATCTATTCAAGGATCATGACTACTGAATCCCCTACCATCATGGTTAAGCAAATAAGGTGGTAGATACTCTATGTAGAAATAATCCTAAATCTTTATCGATGATGAGAATTGAAAGGGAACTAATCTTCAAAGATTTGAAATGTATGGACATGTGAATGATTAATGGAGGAATATCATAAATCCATTTTTAAATGATTTATCAACCATCCCTCAATGAGAAAATAATGAATTTTTAATGAAATGATATGAGAATTAAAAAATTGGTGGAATTTATTAGAAATGGAAATATTTTGAGTTTAATATTTATAAAGAAGAAGTGGTATGATTTGGGTCATGATTATGTGTACAATCTAATCCACAGATAAAGAAAGATACTTTGAAGGATAAAAAAAGATATACCATCTCTATTCACCTAGGGACCACAGAGATGTATTGAGAACTCTAAGGGAACTTTTTGATGGACAATATGAAGAAGGAGATTTCATAGTATACATCAAACTACATGGTATGACAAAAAGTGTAGGATAAGAGACGAAATTATACGGGGATGATGCAACCACTACCCATAAAAATATAGATGTGGGAGAACATCACCATGGACATTGGCATGAAAATCTAAGGAAATGTTGAGGACACAATGTTACATGATTCATTGATGACCGTCTTACAAAGACATCTCACCTTAATAAAATTTGAGAGGATTTACCATCAGATCAAATTTCAGGAATATATAAAAAAAGGTGGTAAGAATATATGGAGTACCACTATCTATTGTATATGATAGATATCCGAGGTTCACCTAGAACTTATGGAAATGTTTCCAATATGATCTATGTAGTGAAATGAACATCAGTATGGCCTATCACCCTAAAACTAATTTCCTATCTAAGTGAACTATTCAGACACTGAAAGATATGTTGAGACCTTGTTATATGGACTTTAAAAGATGGTGGGACCAACATCTTCCATGGGATGAATTCTCCTAATATATCATTATTCACTCCATCTTCTGAACAACACCATATAAAGAACATGACTAGAAAAGCTACAGATCACCAACATGTGGGGATATGGTTAGAAGGCATAAGATTCTAGGACTTGAATTAGTTGATGAAATAGTGTAGAAGGTGAAAACCATTCAGTAGAACATCATGGAAGCCCAAATTCGATAGAAGAGTTATGCGAACAATCATCGATGGGACCTTGAGTTCAATGTTGGAGACATTGTATTCTGCTACATATCTCCATGGAAAGAAGGTCATGAGGTTTGGGAAGAATGGAAAGTTAACACCTAGGTACACATATCCTTTCAAGATTCTTCATCATGTCGAGGCTTTGGCTTATCAAAGGGAACTTCCACCTACCATGTCTAAAGTACATGATGTCATCCATGCATTACCCTAAAGGGAGTATAGACCACATCCTTCACATGTACTCACTTCATAGGTTTTATATTTATTTTATGATATTTCTTACGAGTAGAATCAAATGATGATCTTGGATCGTATAGATAAAGTTATAATTAACAAGACTACTAACCTAGTCAACATACTAAGGCACAACCATAAGTACGAAGAGGTAATATGGGAACTAGAAGAGGAAATGAAGGAATCATTCACTCCCCTTTTTATGGAATAGAATTTAAAATGAAATTTTGAGGGTTAAATTTCCAATGATGGGAAGAATATAATGAACTTATGTTTTATCAATGGAAATTCCCTTCTTATAATTATTTCATATAATCCCATGAAATCACTACTCAATAAACTACTAAGTACTATGTTACCTTAAAACATAATCATGTAACATCTATGATTTTAATTATAAAAAAATGGCATACATGGTTGCGATCAGTAAGATATTTAGAGTCGGATATTAAAACATAATTTTTGTTGAATAGTAACTAACCATTATGAATAGTAATGTCACCTGGATGAATAATAATATGAACCTTTTGAATAGTAAATCGTCCAAGTAAATAGAAAATTTACCAATGTCAGTATATATAAAATTTGTCCATCATCTTAAAAAATATGATAGTCTTGGTATTTTATAAGTAATAAATATTAAATTAAAAATTTATGAATAATTTAATAAATAAAAATGAAAATTTACTTTCATAAAATATTTTCATAAATTATTATATTTATTTCTTATAATTGTAGGATAAGTTTATAATACCTTAGTTAATATTTAAAAGTTTTTTAAAAAGAGTTCTAACATTAAAATATTTAATTTTCATGTAAATGGTGATATTATTTTAAAATTTAATTTCCCATATTTTAAATTTATTTTCAAAAAATAGTGTACATTTTTTTATTCTACACATAAAAAAAGTTTGTGTGTTTTTTGGATTTTTTTGAAATTCCCGAATTTTTATGAATAATATAAAATGATAATTTACGTTAAGTTATAAAACATGAATTTCAGCATCAGGAATGCATCATGGATGATTTAAATGACCATTATTTTGAAGTCACATGCACTTATTACTATTTTGGGTCACGGAATCATCACTATATATTTTATTATTGATAATTAATAAACTAATGATTAAAATATTAAGAAAAAACTAATCCATTAAACTATAAAAACCACCCACACTACCCAATTCTAGTAGACCAATATATCATGAAAATACCAAATCCTCTCCTCTTAGGAAGCTCTAAAGAAAGATTAATTTAAGAGGTAAAATTCCATTTTCAATTATTTTCCATTCCATTCATGTTCCATTGTTTTATTTTCTATTCATACCTGTCCTCATTGAAATGTTATGAAAACCCTAGTACCTTATATGTACATTATTTCTGTTATAATAATGGAATATGTAATTATCTTCTCTCATTTACCCTTATTTAAACTAGTAGTAAAAAAAAATCCGAGATGTTATAATTTGCCACATTCAATGATAATGGGATTTCAATTTCTTTTAGAATATTCCATTAATTTCATAAAACCATTATTATGGTTGGACCAGACTATAATATATTCATTTGTTCTGTTAAAAACAACTTCCATATAACCCAAAAGGTTATAACTAATGTTTTATATAAAGATTCACTTTCACTCAACGTAACTAAATTAAATTTAAATCCATTTAACCTTATGTATGTTCAATTATAAAATATAACTACAATTCTATACAACCATCCTCTTTTTACATGATTATCCATTGTTGTATATAGGTAAACCATTCATCAATCAAATGGAACCAAACCATGAAGTTAAACCTCTTAACCCATAAAAAATCCTTGAATGAAATTAAAATGGTTATACTAAATCCATTACATGTAAAATTATTTCAGGAATTAGTAATTAATGAACAGATTTTTTTTATTAGGTTCATTAATATCAACATGTGATCACCATCATACTTAAGTTAAGGGATTCAACCCGAACCTCGCTTATTCCTTCAGGTTATTCTTCATATCTTTTTACCCAAATGAAATCCTATATTTTAATTGTGTATATATTATAATTTATGTTTTATTTTAGAACTCATGTATCAAGATCCTTTAATCATTGTCGTCCTTGGATATACATTATTTTATGTTATTCCCTGATCAATACATATCAATAAGAAAACATTTTTTTAAGGATGATCGTGAATTATTTTCCAATTTCAAGTATATTATATGTTCTGTTCATAAGAAATCATTATATTTATAAACCCAATATTTTGATCTTGAAAACTGTATAGGTTTACTTGTGGTTTTAAATAGTATATTATTCTCTTTTCAATATTTAATTATCTTTGATTTTTTAAAAAAAAAATATATTATTTTGGTTTTAATTTTTATTAAAATATCTTTTACAAGTTATAAATTGAAATTGTTATAAATTATTATGAAATATGTCTATTATTCCTTTTTAATTTCAATAATTTATCTAATTAATTTTTTTCATGGACACTTATATGTTATGCCAATTCATTATGCTTTATGACATGATTATGATACACATATCTGTCCATGGGTACCCTTATGTTTATGTATGACTGATTATGTATGATTCCTCATGTGGAAATCATATTCATGAACATGTTCTGTTGGGCGAACATAGATATTTCTTCAATGCATTGGGTAAATTTGAGTCTCATGACATGTTATGTCTAATGGTCCTAGCAGCTACCCTGGACTCATTCGGAAATTTTCAATGGTCTTGGTGGTTAACCATGACTTGTGTTCCTCTATGTTCAATGATCCTTGAATTGAGAGAAAATCATTTTTTATGTTGCTAAATAATTATTATGAATCCATGTGTTTATAATCCCATGTTTAAATGTTATGATTTCACATGTTCCAGGACTTTTTATATCACTATTACATTCCTTTTATCCCATGTTCTAAATCTTTATTACAATGAATTTTCCCATACCGATATTGTAGATGAAACCTTAGATAATGTTATCCCCAAGTTACCCTATGATGATGTATAAGGAAAATTAATGTTATGTTCTCTTTATGAATATTAAAAAAATAAATGTTTTATTTATTATTGTGTTTTTAATTTTATGTACCTACTCTTCAAAGACATTATAATTCATGATCCTTGGATTGTAATATGATTTTTTATTATTCTTAAAATCATGTAATGATATTTGTAAAAGCATATGGTCTCTATATAAAATCAGTAGTTTTGAATTGATTGTACAAATTGAATACTTTTTTTCATTTTAAGAGACCTTCACCATTTACCAATTGGGTGAGTTATATGATTGGGAGATATTGTGGTTGAATGGGGAGTTGTCGAGCATGTTTTTGGATCATGATCAATATTTTACATCGTGGTACTAGTTGGGGACCCAAAATGCACTTGTTACCTATGTGTCTTTCAATATCTATTTCTGCCAATAGATAGGTAGTCATTCAAACCAGACTATTTAGTTGATTTGGGACATGCTCATGGCATTTGTACTAGACATTATTTTTTCTAGGTAATAGAACATGGTGCTTTTGAGTTCACCTATGACAATATCAACATGGTGACGATTCATATGGAACCATATAAGGTGATATATGTTATGTTTTGTATATATCTCTTATTTTGGATTCGGTCTAGGGAATCATATTTATTGATTATGATTCTCATGCATGAGACATCAAAGCTGGATAAGTAGATTTAGAATTGTATGGATGGGCTTATAGTAGGAAGAACTTGTATACTGATCTAAAAAAATCCCTATTGATTTTATGGTTGGTTCTAATTTGTTTCTTCAGGTTTCATTGAGGTTTGGTCACCATTATATTAATAAAGTGGGTAATATAGTTCCTAGGTATGTCGGGACATTAATGATTTCCAAAAATATTGATTTGATAGCGTAAAAATTGGATCATCCAAAATAGTATAGTGGCATGAATTATGTTTTTCATATGACACAACATCAAAAGTATCACCCTGACCCTTATCATATGATTGATGTCGTTGATGTTGAAGTTGAGGCTGATGCGTCTTTTTTGGAACACATGATTCATATTTTTTATCATATTTAGAATTCCATATGGGTAAATCCCATGTCGTTGGTTTGAGTGGTATTTCTACATAGTAATGTTTAGAAATTGACTTGGAAGAGGAATATGGATATGTGATGCAATAAACCTATCTATTTACCTTAGAAACTCATTTTTATCATTATAGAGTCTTGAGGAAAAGTTTTTTAAGGTGGGGAGGTAGTTAGATCATAGAAATATGATGACCTGCATTCTTGTTTAAATTAAAAGTTTAATAAATTTATGTTTGTTAATGGATTTTCCCATGTTTATTTGGGGGGTTTAGGGGTGTCCCAGAGGTTTAGGACATGAAAGAGGGAGAAAAGGGACCATCATGTTCATGTTTCACTATTTGAACATGGTTAGTAGTAACAATGAAACCGAATTGTGTTCTCTTATAAGAGGTGTGAAGAATTTTTAAAACCCATGAAATGGGGGAGGAAAACCATGCAAGATTGGACATATCCAATCCTCATGGTAAAAGAATAGTTTTTAAAACCCTACAAGATTCATTGGAGAATGTGAAACCTGAACCCTTCATGGACATGGTGTGGCTCATGGTCGGAAAACAATTTGGCTAACCATAAAGAAAAACCATGCACCTCATTAAAATGGGGGAAATTCCCATTTTCCACCACCTGCTTTAAATTTTATATCTTGTATTTCTCATGAATTTCTCCTCAAATATAAAAATTGACCAATATAATCTTCCTATATTTTTCAATGGTAGATCTCCCATATTTTTAAGATATTTGGTGTGCAGTTGGGTGTTGATTGATGTTGTGGGAAAATATAATAATCAACTATGATCCCTTTTTCTGGATTATGGATTATGGTATTGTTCTTTTTAATTTGAGTCCATAAAAACACTTTTTATAGTGGTTTCTAGGTTATTTATTTATAGGGGGATTTTTCCAAATAAAAGGCTGAAGTTAGGTTAGGGTTCATCTTCAGAATCAAGGTATGTTGTCTACCATTTATATCGTATAGTATTATTGAAAATTTTAGGTGTATGTTTATGTGAGATTGTGCTATTGCGTTTTCTATTTGAGTTTCCATGGTAAAAATATTTATTTGATTGGATAAATTTTATATTGACCCCCCTGCCCCATGATACATTTGGGAACTATTGAGGTTGATTTGAGTGGGTTACGATCCACCAATGTGCTGTTTTTCTCCTTGAACATTGAAAATTAAAATTATACTTATAAAATATAATTTTATTGATGTAAAAACCATTATGAATGTGTTTATATGTTACCATTAAAAATAAAATGGAACTAATGATATGTGATACTTGTTTTTTGACAAGGTATATGGGAGTGTTTGGTAAATGATAAATGAATTAATTGGATCAAGGCATATAAATAAATAATGGGAGTGATAATTTTCTAAGGCACATATATGGTATAAATTATAGTGAGATATAAATTTTGAATAATTTATATGTTAGTCGGTTATGGACCATGAGTGACATATTTGTTAAGAGATTATGAATTGTATTTGATTTATCTATGGAATGATCTATGAATTATAAAAGGTATGTTTCTTCAATGAATTTAATTACAAATTATTATATGTGGTAGATGAAATTAAAATAATGTGCACATGCCTTAGTTATTTGTAAAATATTGAACTTTGGTTATATTCTCATTCGTTGAGTTAGAGGGACGATCTAAACCTGACCCATATAATGTATGGGTGAGGGAGTAGGACTAAGGTTTAATTCCCACACCAGATACATGAGATATGAGTAACTGTATTGAGTGTAACAGGCCATGGTTTTAAAAATTATTTTAATTTAATTATCGAAAAAATGAGTCTCAACATAAGGAAAATTTGTTTCAAGGGGATAATTATAAAATATCTATTATTTATAATATTTCCACTTCTATGTTTGAAATTCCAAAAATACATACATAGTTATGATCTGTAAGTTATTTTGAGTCTGATATAATAAAAAAAGTATTTCTTTGAATAGTAACATACCCTTATGAATAGTCATACGACCCTTAGGAATAGAAAATATAACAAATGTATAGTAACTTCACCCATGAATATATAATAAAGTGGCATATTATAAGTGATAATATGATCATTATATTTGTGTTGGTATTTTTGTTTGTCAGAAATATTTAAATAACATATTATGATTAATTAAATAATTTAAATGAAAATTTGTCTTAATTAAATGTAATCCTTATTTATTATTTTATAGTCTTAGGTTTATAACCAAATTTAATGATAACTAAACTATTTTTTCAAGGTGTTATAAAGAAGTTATAGTTTGAAAATTTTGATTTTTCAAATAAATAATGATTTTAATTAAAAATTAAATTATCATATTTATAAGAATATTTTGATTAAATAGAGATCATTTTTTCATTATACACTTCTAAAAATGGTTTGTGGGAATTTATAGGATATTTATGAATTATGTAAATTTTTGTGAATAGTGAAATTCAATAATATACGACATGTGCTAAATAAATGAATTTATGAATCAGGATTGAGTCATGGATGATGTAAAAGGAAATTGGGTTGAACTCATGTGAACATATTACTTTTTTGGTGATGAGAATAAATAATTTTTATATTATTGGGAAAAAATATAAGACTAATGAAAAAAATAGTGGAAAACCCTTTGTCTCCTCTACTATAAGTACCACCCTCACCCCGCACTTTCTCTCATACCATTCAAGCTTTGATATGTTCCTAAATAATGCCCAATATACTTCCCAAGAATCTTCCCAACGTCCAATACGTTATGGTCTCACCAAAAGGCCAATACCAAAGGCCATAAGAAGGACCTCAAGTAAAAGCAATCAAGAGGTATAAAACCTCTTTCATTTTATTTTATTATCAGTTCTATTCATTTTATTTTCTAATACTCTGTTTCTTATCCTGATCCAAGAGGAATTAAAGCCATATTATGAAATATATAATGAAATTTTATTATTTTTATGGAAAAATTTATCAACTTACTTCTTCTCCTCTTTATTTTATTCTCAAAATAGAAACGACTTCTTTGATGTGTCGATTAACCAACGTTGTGGATGACATGACTCCAATTTACATTACATCCATTAAATCTAGCCAAATAAACATTAATATTGTTAAAATATATTATATTACTCATATTATATGATATATTATGTTCATGAATCATTTTTTATGCATATTGTAAATCAATAAATCAAAAATGGTTCATAAAGATAAAAATTCCGAAAACCAAACATACAACTATCACTAATGATTTAACTAATTATTCATCATTATAACATATAACAAAAATTATATATGGAGACATTTTATATTATGGAAAAATGATAATAACTTCAAATTTCACTTATGGTGTTTTTATTCCATTCGATATGGAATCCTTTACTAACCAACAATGGAAATCATGTAAAGATAACACATGAAATAATGAAAACAACAAAATATAATAAATTAATGGGTGGAATGATGTTATAAAATGGGAATAGAAGGTATTATGAAAATTATAATTATTATTTTAATGTACTAATATAACTTTTTAACCATTATATAGGATGTTTAATCATGTTTTAGGTCAGAAAAACCCGAGGTAAGGGAAATCATAACCCAATTTCATTTTTTAGGTTAAGCATGTACTTTATTAATAATATGTTATTGAGATTATTTATGTGACGAATTTTTGTAAATATTATGATTTATTATATGTATTTATAGTTTATTCACATATCAATTCCACTATATTAATTTACACTCCAATTATATTTGTACGTTACATTCCTTTTAATATCATTTTAAAAGTCTCTATAATGAAATTCCCAAAGTTTGTTTTTTATATATATTGAATGAGTGGTTTCTACTAATTTCATGATGATTTATTAATATGATATGTTACATGGACATTTCTATGTGGGGTTTATCCCTTTACATATCAATATATGTTGGGTTGATCCCATTATAGCTCAAGATGTGTCGGGATGAACCCATTATATCTCAAGATTTGTTCGGTTAAGCCCATTATAGATCAAGATATGATGGTTGAGCCAGATTATATCACTCCAATCAGTTAGGTACTATGTAAATGAATTTTAAAGGTTGTTTAAGGTTGATTATATGTGTGATATGGTAAATATGTCTCGGGGAAACTAGATGATATTTAAATGCAGACTAAGGAGTTTTATGAAATTGGTTTTATTAGATTTTTATGTGATCACATGACTAATGAATTATTTCTATATAAACCATACTAAGATTTTTTATCACATCCAAAGTATATTAAATATTACTCATATGATATACAGAAGTGTAAGGGAATGAATTAATTCATGATAATTATTATCAAGATATTATAGGGAAATCGTGTTTTATTTAAAAAAATTATATTTTGGATGAAATAGATAATGTTTTAGTTTTATCCTTATGTATATTTTTGGGATGTTATGTTTGTTTAATGGCCTAATTCTATTAAAATATAAACCTGACAATATCCTCAATGTGTAAGAATGATCTTTAATGTCTAAAACACAAGAATATATAATTTTTTGTGGTTGGGTTCTTATAGTTGGTATTAGAGGATGGTTTAAGTAACTTTTTGTGTTGTGATGATGATAATTGAATACACTAGTTAATTATAACATTATGGTTTATTTTAAATGACATGTAATTTAAAGATAACGATGCTAAATGATTTATGATATGTATTTTTAGAATGGGATTTCAAAAAAGTAACATGGAAGATGAAGTATGATGGAACCAAGAGGATGATATCTATCTAAATCTTCGTGCACGAATGGTGGGAATTAGAACCAATCAATTTTAGATTGAAATGGTTCATTTGACTCCGCAGATAAATTCTGGTAGTATCCATGCTATATAGGAACCAGAACAAAGAACAATTTTCAGGTCATTTCTTGATAATTTTACATGGCAGTTCCCTACACCATTTAGTGTAATAATAGATCTATTGACAACTAAATGATGGATCAACGCTCAAGAAAATATATTTAATGTCTTGGGATGATCAGAACATCAAATGGTAATAATATCTATTTATCATTTTGATGGTTTATATGGACAGTGGAGGAAATTATTTATGTATACGAAAGAAAGAGATGATATTGATAGTTTTTAATGGGTTGATTTTAAGAGTCTTGTTTTGGAAAAATATTTTCCTAAAACTGTTCAACTATGAATGGAGAAAAAAATATTGGATCTGAAGTCAAATGATAACGATTTAGTGGATGCATATGAATCCAAATTTACATGACTATCCAGGTAAATACTATATTTTACATGGTATTTTGATAGTAAAATTAATATATTTTACACTAATTTGAATCCATTTTTATGATGATATTATACATCAAGAGAATTTAAATACTATCATAAACCTTTTCATTATGCAGAAAAATGTGAGATGGTGTTTTCTAATGCGTATATTCCTTGAGGTGGAATGAATAAGAAGTTGCGAGGTTCTCATACATTATATAATAATTCATAAAATAAATATGGATGTTAGAAATTCATTTTCTCTTCATGTGAAAAGTTTCATACAAATCAACCTAGTGAATCTCTTATAAATTGGGGAAAATACTAGCAATGCTGAATGTTTGAGAACATGTACCAGGAGTGCAGGGAAAATGATCCAAAAAATAATGATATATAAATGGTGATATTCTTTAACTATAAGGAATGATTTCATTTTTCGAATGTATGTCTCAAGATTGTCCCTCGGGTAGAAAAACCAAAATATTGGAAGTAGTAGTGTGTGGAAAAATCCTTTGTAACAAATCTTTCAAATTTTGAGCCATCAAATGAGGTGGAATTAGGTATATTTCATGTTTATATAGATTTTTCAAATGTTTTTTTTGAATTGGGGTCGACACATTACTTCTTTTATTATAAAGTGTCTACAAAATTGAGAATTCTGCCTCATGAAATGAAACCAGAACTCATGGATAAAATACAAAGAGGTTGTGTTGAGGAAAAAATAATAAAAATATCCTTATCGTTGTTTTTGGGATGATGTTACCTAAAAATATAATTGTATTTAATATATAAAAGAATGAGATTTTTAAGTGTATGGATTGGATTTATATTTATCATTCTAAGATAGATTGCTAAAAAATAAGTTGTTTTTTAAAAAGAATTTTTTTTACATTAATTAACTGATAAAAGTGATAACATATCAAGAATTATTACAACCAATAAATGATAGAAATTAATTTTATCTTGATTATATTTTTTATGATATGAGAAGTACTCATATAAATGATGTTCCCATTATAAATGAATACCATGATTTTTTCCCGATGTTTTCCCTGGTTTTATTTGAAATCAGGAGGTTGGGCTCACTATTGCCTTAGTTCTTTATACTATGATAATTTCTAAACCCCCTTATCAAATGTATCAAATAGATCTTCTAAAATCAATAAATCTATTTCATGAATTATTAAATAAATGATCCATTCAAACCATTACTTTGCAATGGGGTGATCCTATATTGTTGGTTAAAAGTCATATGATTCAATGATACTTTTCATTGATTATAGAGCCTCAAATAACATCACTGTTAAAAAAGTATTATTTTCCACATATTGATTATTCGAGTGATCAAATCCGAGGAATATTTTTTTTTATGGTTGAACTGAGGTCATGGTACAATACATTTAATGTAAAGGATAAAAACATCTTAAAGACTCTGTTTCGTACTAGATAAGGTCATTATAAATATGTAGTTATTCCATATGGGTTAACTAACTCACCAGCAATATTTAGGGATCTTATGAATATAATATTTCTTGTATAATTGGATAAGTATTTGGTTGTTATTATTGTTGAAATATTGATATATTCTAAATGTGAAGTGGAGCAAAGAAATCATATAATGGGTGTTTTGAAAACCTAAAAAAATAAAATGTATGTAAAATCATGCAAGTGTGAATTTTGTTTGGCAAAAATTTCTTTCCTTGGTAACATTGTCTCTAAATATGACAAAATAATTTATCATGCTAAAACTGTTATTGATAAAGAATAGCCAAGAAATAGATATACAACTGACATTCTTAGTTTCAATGGTTTAACATGATATTACCAGAGGTTTTTAAGAACATTGCATGGTTATTTTTCTCATTGACTACGTTAACTTGAAATGGAATTAAATTCATATGGACTAAATAATGTGATGGCTATATTGAAGAATATAATAGAATATTTAATAATGATCTATTTCAGAACCTACCTTTTAGAATTGGTAGTATTTTCATTTAAAATGATGCTTGTTTGAAAAGATTTTGTTTCGTTATTATGAAGAATGATCAGTTAATTTATTATTCCACACGTCAGTTTAAACCACATGAGTTAAATTAAACAACATAATATTTTGAATTAGGTGTGATTGGTTTTGAAACAAAATCAGAGGTATCATCTGTGTGAAGTAAATAGTGAAATATATATTTAATATAAATGTATGAGGTATATATTATCTCAGAAGGAATTAAATACGAGACATAGAATATGGCTGGAAACAATCAAGGATTATTGTTGCACGATTCATTACAATCAGAGAAAAGGAAAAAAACTATCATATACATTGAGTCAGAAAAGTAATTATACATTTAATATGAAATATTTAGAATGTCACACTTTGATGAATGATTTCACAAAAATTTTCTTCGATGTTTATCATATACTAAAATCCACTATTTTTATAGCTTTCAATGTAGTCATCTTTGTCACAAAGAATTATACAAGCACATAAAGAATACAAATATTTATAAATAAATGTATAATTGGTTAAAATGGGTATGTTTCTAAAATTTAATCATGATAAGTATTGTCTTATAATTTTTGTGATGATATTATGTGTTCCGTTAAATTCTAAGTTGAAGATAGAATTGTTATGTGAAGCTCACAATTCTCCATTATCAGTTCATCCTCGCACCACAATGATGCACATAGATCATCTGTAGTATTACTACTGAGATGGAATAAAAAGAGTGAATACTGATTTAATCATGAAATGTTTGAAATGTGAATAGGTTACAGTAGAGGGGTAGTTATTTAGAGTGATGCTTCATCCTATACCAGTTCTAGAGTGGAAATGGTAAAATATATCAACAGACATTGTTGTGTGACTACTGAAGACATCTTGAGATATCATTTTAATATGGATTATTGTTAACTGTGTGATTAAATATGAACATTTCCTCCACACTCAAGATACAATGTCTTTTGAATTGATTTCGGAAATATAACTCAACTAGATTTTAAGGTTACATTGAGTTACTCTTTCAATTATATCTGCCCATGATATGAGGATCACTTCTAAATTTTGGAAATAAATTTAGATATCAATGGGAATATAATTAATTATCTTCACTGATATTCATCTTTAATCTAATGGACAGAGAAAAAAATTAAAAAAGCAGAGGATATTCTTATATCATGTTCAGCAGACTAATAAGAAAGTATGGATCAACATCTTTCTTTATTTTAGTTTTCTTGAAATAACAGTATTCATTACAGTATACAGATAAAATCTTTTGAGGCATTATATGTATATTAGAGTAAAACTCTATCATGTTGCGATGAATTTGGGGAAAGAAAGTTGATGGGACTATAATTAATATAGGAATTGAAAAAAAATCAGATTATTTAGTGACAGATGAGGTCAACTCAGAGTGGATAGATATGTTTGTAGATAATCTAAGGAATGAAATATCATTGGATATTGATGATATAGTTTCATTAGAAACTCTCCATGGAAAAGTGTTGTGTGTTTTGGAAGAAATGGAAATTTAATTCATTGATTCAATGTACCTAATGAAAGACCGGAATAATTTGGAATAGAAACATATTGAGTAGATTTTCCTCTAATATTTTCTAATGAACAAAAAGTTTTTCATATTTTGAGGTTTGGAAAAAAAGATCCAAATTTATCTCATGTTCTGAGCCTAGAATTAGATCATCAAGAAGAGAGCATCTCTTATAAAGTGATACATTTTTAAAAACAAGATCATAGAGATAATGAATTTCAAAATTGGTAATCCACTATATAATAGTTTATTGGTTAAATAGATGGCTGAAGAAGCAACATGAGAATCTTAAAATGCTATGAGTGGAAGTTACCCTCACTTGTTTAATATATAAATTAAAATTTCATAGACACAATTTCCAGAAGGCGGGGAGAATGTAACGACCCACAAGTTTATAAATAAATTTAATGTATTGCCTGAATCATTGAGCCTCTACATAATCAAACTTTGTTTGAAGGATATTGTTATAAAATATCAATTAAACATATTTTTTCTTATTTTATGTTTAGTATTTAGAAAAACATTTATACATGGTTACAATCAATTTGTTATTTGGGGTCCGATTGGACAAACATAATTTTTAGGTGAAAAGTACATACCAATATGAATTTTATGATACCCTTATGAAATGTAATATGACCCTTATTAATAGTAAATAAAAAAATTTATAGTAACCTCTCCCATGAATGTATAACAAAAAGGCATACCAATAGTGATTATATGATCATTATATATGTGTTGGTATTTTTGTAAATCATAAATAAATAATAAAAATCATAAGAATAATTACATATTTAAAATACAAATTTATTATCATAAAATGTATTGATAAATTATTATTTTATTTTCTTATGGTTATAAGAAAATTTTATGATACCTAAACAAATTTCTCAATATGTTATAAAATAAGTTTATGTTTTAAAAATATTTTTTTAGAATAAATTATTTATTTAATTAAAAATATAATTTCTCATATATCTAAAATTATATTTATAAAATAGTGTACATTTTTTAATTTTACAAATCGAAAAATGGTTGGGGTAATTTCTCTGATTTTTCAGAAAAAAATTTAATTTTTGGTGCATAGTTAAATTCGATAATTTGCGAAATGTGTTAAATAAATGAATTTAAGAATCATGTTTAACACATGGATGATGTAAATGGGAATTTCTTAGAACTCACATGAACATATAACTATTCTTTGGTCATAAGAATCAATAATATTAATTTTTCTGACAAAAAATAATAAACTAATGAATAAAATAATAGGAAACCCTCATCTCCTCTACTGTAAATACCACCCTCACCCCCTCTTTCTCTCACTCCTATCAAGATTTTATCAATGTATAAATTGAGACCAATCATCTTCCATAGTCTCTTCCCTATATCCAAGATCTACTGGTCTAAACAAAATTCCAATACCAAAGGAAATAAAGAGTATATCAAGGAGATGATATCAATATGTAAAAATCCTCTTTCGTTATCATTTATTTTCATTTCAATTGTTTTTCTTTTCTTATACTCTCTCCTCAAAACCTTATCGATGGGACATTAAAACTATTTTATCATATATATATATATATATATATTAGTTTTATCATGGTTATGTTAAAATTCATCAACTTATTTATTCCTTTCTTACTATTATTTTCAAAATAAAAACATCGTTTGTGATGTGTCAATTTACCAATATCTTGGACAATGTTTCATCAATTTCATTTAATTCCTATAAATCCGGACATAAAGGAATTAATATAGTAAAATAATATTTTATTGTAAATATTATATAATATATAATCTTCATGAATTTGTTTTTATGAATACTATTAATTATTAAAACAAATGTGGTTCAAAATGATCAAAATTCACAAAATTAAACCTACGATTATCAATAATGACTTATCAAATGATTCATCATTACAAAATATAACCAAAATAAATTATAAAATCATTTAATATTATGGAAAAATCTTAATAACATCTCATTTCACATCTAGAGTTTTGATTCTATTTTATTGGGAAATTCTTTATGAACTAACCGTGGAAATCATGTAAAGAACCCACCCAAAACATTGGAAAGAAGTAAATATTATAAATTAATTTGTGGAAGGATGTTATAAAATTTTCATATAATGTATTATATAATTTATTATTCTTAGTTAATGTATTATTGACACTCTTTTGACAGTTATAAAAGTGGTTTAATAATGTTTAATGTAAGCAGAACTTGAGGTAAGGGAATTAATAAACAAATTTCCATTCATTAGGTTAACCCTCTACTTTATTCATTATGTGTTATAGAGATTATATTTGTAATTATTTTTTTATATTATGTTGTATTATTTATATATATATTTTATACACATATCCATTCCAATATATTAACTCTCACTACCATTATATATATAAGGGACATTCCTTTTAAAATCTTTTTAAAATTATTTTAAATGAAATTCATAACGATTGTTTTTTATATATATGGAATGAGTTGTTTAACATTATCTCATGATTTATTATTACTAATATATGTTACTTGTACATATTTTTGTTTTTTGTTCCCATTATAGCTCAAGATTTTTTCGGTTGAGCCCATTATAGCTCATGATATGTTGGGTTGATCACATTATAACACAAGCTATGACACGTGATCCCCATTATAACCCTCTGATGCATTGGGTACTCTAGAGATAAAAGATGAAATAATGGCTATTCCATGAGTATGGGTGTTGTTAAGAGTGATATGGTAAACATGTTCCAAGAAAGCTACATGATGTTTATATGCATGAAAACACGTTTTATGAAATGGGTTTTATTGTTTGTTTTGTTGCCATTTGACTAATGATCTGTTTTTATATATCTCTTATTGATAGTTTTGTGATTATACCGTGTTTATTAAATACTTTTCATAATTTTTAAGGATGTGTATTGAAAATAAGGATGTATAATATATTTTTCTAAAATATTTCTCATATAAATCACATTTCATTTAAAAGGATATATATTTTTGATGAAATGGATACTGTGTTAGTGTTATCCTAATTTATGATAACAGGATGTTATATATTTTTTATGTATAAATATTATTAAACTATAAACCTGAAAATTTAATCAATGTGTAAGTTTGTTTTTTTCTAGTATAAAACTCAATAATATGTAATGATTTAAGGATGGTGATTATACTTAGGTTCCAAGATATGTTTTATGATCACAAGGATTGTTGCTCCATGGTATGTTTCAGGATCACATGGACAGAGGAACCAAGATATGTTATGTGTTTTGTTCATAAAAGTTTTCACCCTAGTGATTCGACGAACATGAATTTCCCCTTTTTCAAATTAGATGACCATCCTAGGAGGTTTTGTAATTAAAGAGATGCATTAGTCACAAAACAAATGAAGAAATGGTCATAGTGAACTTGGTGAATTAAAATAATGATGATATCCCTTATTTATATTGTATTTATTTTTTCAATGCATTGTATATCTATATAAACATGATATTTTGTAGAAATTTTATGGGGGGAAATTTTTGAGTTTTACTAAAACCATACTCATGTTGCCAATGGGTACCCATGATATATTCTTGGTGGCAGGTCAAGAAATAGGAAAGGGACTTATTATATGTGGTTTACATTGGAATGGTAGGTTCATTGTTGAGGGTTATAAACGGGGAGTCATGAACTATATGGGGGTTTCATAAATTTATCATTATACTGGGATTCAAAAAATTTCCCTTATAACACATGAAATCGCATATTAAATATTTGTAGTTATCTTGTACCAAATTTTGTGAATATTTTTAGTAACGAATGTTTATTGTTTATAGAGTATTATATCATTTTTTTCATGCCGTATCAAAAGTGTATTAATCTGATAAAAAGGGTATTTTATCCCAATGTGTTTTGTTATACCTTTTCTACTAGTTGGAATATATTAGAATATAGGCAGGCCTGCATGTGGTCATGTGGTGACTGAGATCGGGTTACTAGTTATCATATTCCTCATTGGGAGCATTTCATTTATGATGTATGTATATTATTATTGAGGGTTTATTCTACATACTGATGAAATTAATACTCCCAATTATAGTTAGTAGCATCATATATATGGGGAGAAGTTCATGTTTTCTAGTGGCTCTCTAGATCATACCTAGGGTTTGGGTCAGAGTTCAACATTAATATTATAAAATATGTCCAATATTATAACATTTATTCATAGAACATGAAATTTATCATCAATATAATAATTGGGAAGTTATTTTTCCAATACATATTCAGTAAATAATTGTTTCTTTACTGATGTAAAATATTATCACTTCAAATACTCTCAGGGAACATAAAAACATTTGATCTTGAATAATTATATAAATAAATTATCAAAACTTCATCAATAAACTATGAAATATATATATACTATCATTCCAATCAATGTAGATTTTTTCTATAAAATATTCATATTTATTTGTTTTCACTTTTACTAGTGAATATGAAATTTGAATTACTATTAATCTCATTAGTTAGAAATTAATTGGATCTATAAATTTTCAAAGATCATTTTATTTTTCATCAAAACATAATTTAATTTCATACACATACTATAATTTTAAAATATTTATCATCCATCAAATATATATGTCATTTTTTATCCTTCCAAAAAAATCATTCATTTAATATCCTTTCAATATGTTAAATAAGTTTACATGAATCTATTACTATTTTTCCTTCATCATATTTTCTTAACATAAATATATATAATACTTATTCATACATGTTTATAATTAATGCATGAATCAAGAAATAAGAAGCATTATATTTTATTCTTCTAATAATTTATCACCCTTAATCATCTAACATAAGGAATTATATTTCATTAGACATTTTGAATTCTGAAAATTGGGTTTCATAATTTTAATATTGAATAGCTAACTATAAAATTCAATAATTTTTGATGTCATACGAAACCCAGTTTTATGTACTATGAAATATAAAAATTATAAAATGTGTTTTTTAGAATCCATACAAAATGATCAATGCCATGCCTAAAAATTTAGATGTTATTTTTTTAGTATCAAGATAAAAAAAACTTATTTCTAATAATATAAATCTAATATTTAAGAAACTAATTTATAACGTTATAAAATTCTTCCCAAACTTATTTTCAGATATTTAAAGTTTTTATTTATAGAAAATATGTTTTTTATTGAAAATTATAGAAGAATAAACTGTATTTTTCTTTAATGAATTGAATCTTATAAAAAATCACATGGTATTAAATTATATCTTTTGTGGCTTAAAAACTAAAAATATCATTTAAAAATCATAGGATATTTTATCCAACAATTATATTCCTAATAAATGTAAAACTGTACTTGTGATATTATTTATCAAGAATATTCATGTTTTCTAACTTATAATATACTTCCATTTTATCATGATCTGATTCTACAACTCCAAAACAAATATATTTTTAACTCACGTATTATTTAACATATTGGCATTTCCTATATTAAAAAGTCCATAATCATTGAGATCTATTGATTACAAGTGAAACTCACAAAACATAGGATCAACATTCCCCCCCATGGTATCTTTTTGAAAATTTCCCATATAAAAATATATATCAATATGTATTCCATTCCATCTCACCAACATTCTCATAAATAATTAATTTAAATTTCTCTCACCTTTATTGACACGTAGTAAAGATAATTTTTGATCCATGTTATCATTACATAGAAAAAATTCATCAATTATAATAACCTACAACAACATGATCCATGACTGTAGTATATATAGTAGGTTATGATATAGTCAAAAAAAGTAACCCTTATTTTGTACTATGATAAAAAATGAAATGTGTCATCTTAAATGAAATAATAAAGATATTGGGAAACTATATCATGATGTAAATTGATATCTTTTGAGTTAAACGTTTGATTTCATCCTTAATTTCATCTATACACTTTTATAAAGAAGATTAATAAATTTAAAAATCATGAATCAGATTACTAAAAACATGGGAGAAGTTAAGAAAATAATTATTTATTTCAATTATTTAAATAACATTCTTCTCCTTTTTACTTGAATTTTATTATTGTTATGATGAAAAAGGAATGTATGAAAACATAAAATACCAATGATATTCACTTTAATAACCTTATAAAATAATAATATATTCATGGAAGAATAATTATGTACCCTTATCCATATTTCATAACTTCTCTCCCCATCATGTAGACACTCTAATAAATCATCATAATGGCCTACCTATTTTATCATTTTAGTAATTATTTTAGATTTATATATTTATGAAAAATGGATTTTACTCATGTTTCTATATAGACATGAAAAATTCAATATTGAGTACATAAAAAATGATTATTTCATCAAATTTCATTTCAAATACAAATTGAGTATTCTATCCAGGAGGATTTATTCTTTATCATTACTATCAATCCCCATTGAAATCCAAATTTCATCTTCATGATTTACATATCATAAAACTATTCACCATAATTTCCCATAAGTATAATAAAAATAATATTATTTATAATATAAGTAATTGTAATAGATTCTATTCCTCTATGAAAACAATTAGGATGAAATTATTTTATAAACCATTTTCATTTAGTATTAATACTACAACAATGGTTCTTCTAATATGTGATTTTGTTTTATAAAACATTATAAATTTATATCACCTATTTCTTTATGTGAGATACTTCTCATTTCATTATCCATAACGTAAAATGAAACATTTAGTGTGATTTTTATACATTTAATGGATTTCTATTGTGATGGAAACACATATATTAATCCTATAAATGTGTTAAAGGCATCCCAAATATTATATAAATAAATATTAAATATTATGAGATGAATATTCATCATATATCATTATGATAGACATGAACTGTAAGAGTTTAATGTATTTGGAAGCATGGATACATAAAACCATATACATAAAATATCTACATTATCTCCCACTATGTTCTTCACAATGAGGTCCCTTCTCAGAAATATCATACATAAAACCATTCATTATATCCCAATGAAAAGGATATTATATATAAGTTGAGATCAAATTATCATTAATGATAAAAAAGAGAGACATCAAAGATCATTTAAGTATAACCGAAGAATAATAGTATATGAAAATGATCATAATATTTGAAAACTATAATAAACATTTCATGTATCACATTCACGACTCATTGAATAAAACATGGTTGTTCAAATAATAATAATAATAATGGAATCAATATACATGAGCCTTGAGAGAATAATAATATCATTAGATCATGTCATAAAAGAGTGACATAATGTTTTGAATAATCATAATCATAGAAATATTATTTTATGGATTCCCACCAAGACATTCAAAACATTTACGTCTTGGGATAACTAATTGTATACCTACATTAGGATTGGTAAAACCTCTACTATACCGGTGTTGGGTTTGGGATAACAACCAATATATCATTTTTTATACATGGGAGAAAATCTCATTTACCCATTTATATCATAAAACATTTATATTTACACAAATAATTTTATGGATATAAATTAATAAATTTACCAATAATATTAATCCATTCATATCCATTGAACAATTTCATGATACATTTATAATTTCATCATATCTTAACCCCGGGAAAACAAAATTGGATTCATCAACAGTTCATCATCATAACAATGAAGAATATATAGAAATAATAAATATGGTTACATTAGATCTTATAACATATGAAGCATAATGAAAATTAGAAAATGTTTGTATAGTTGAAAATAATATTACATGATCAGTGGTGAATTTCTATATGAAAATGAACATTTCATTTCGAAATGAATTATTGAAAATATAAAACATTATAGAATATGACATAAACCATTGTCATTTAAAACATGTATAGAAAATTTTAATGGTTGTTTCAACACAATGAGTATTCATGCTAGATAAAAAAGAAATTTTTGTGGTGTGTGTGAAAACAATTATTTCATTTACAACTTTAGTAAAAATTAATTTGTTCAGATACGGAAATATGATTCCATTTAAAAAATTTATTATATAGTAAATATTTTTTAAAAATAACATTAAATTTTTTTTAAAATAATAATGGAATTAATTTTAATGAAAATATGGACATGGAAGAAAATATTCTCTAATGAATACAAAAATAATGTCGGTTTTACTAGAATTAATCTTTTAGTATGTTGAGTACTTAAATATCGAAAAATAAATAGAAAAAATATAATCTGAATAAATAGCCTTATGATTAGAAAATATGTATTATTTTTTTGAGATATATAATATAATATATTTATTTAATATTTAATAATAAATAATATTGGTAAAAATGAAATTTTAATGTAAACCATTTATTTAGTTCAAATCATCAAAATCATAACCACCATGAATGAAAAAAATCCAATCAAACATTAAATACCATGAATATTAATAGTATAATGATAAAAATAATATTAAAGGTTAATTAGATACATTTTATAAAATAAAATGTGTGTATCAAAAAATATAAGTCCAAATGAAGAGAATTTGAGATAATAAACCCTCACCACCTTGGTAACTTTCAAATCAAAACCCCATCGATGAAATAATTTTAATTAAAATTTTAAATACCATGAATTATAAATAATTTATGATATAATATTTATGTAGTATTATATACACATCCAAAACATAAATTGGTGTATTATATCTAACATCTCTAAATGAAACAATATTTAGATAAAGAACCTAGACCTTATGTACAACACGATTTATAAGAACATTAACCACATGTATAACAAATTTCAATATTTTATAATCATATCAATGAAACACATACCTAAAAATTATATAATATATAAGACACGCACACTAATTGAACATCTATATATTAACAATATATAATTAAAATCCACATTTCAGGGTTATAATTATTTATCTTTTCTAGTATGTTTTAATTTAGATGTTATGATCCTTGATCATTGAACATGATTCCATCATATCCATAAATATATTCATGTTATAATTATAATATTTAATATTAATATAATATTTCATAATCATTCATATAAGTGGTGATGGAACAAGAATCAAATCACTTCATAGAGAAGGCAGTCAGAACGTAAGCAGCAGTAATGTTACTACTTTTCAATGGATTGAGCAAAAATAAAGTAAATAATAACAAAAATATAAATAACAATTATTACATTATAAATTTTATATATAATTTTTATATATATCCTCATTGATATAAATGTAAAATATAAATGAAAAAATAATTACATTGCTTCTTAGAGGTGGTAGTCATCTCAATAACAAGAGAAACACTATCTTTTTTCAACCGATGGGATATTAACAACGTAGATTAGATATTATAATTAAATAAAAAAATTTATGTACTTAATATAATATATATATATATATATATAATACTTATTTAAAAAAATGAATAGCAATGATATAAATTGAATCATATATAAACATGGAGCTATCAATCCACACATACAGGTGAGCAATACATTCATTCACTATTTGAGAGATTAAAAGTGGAATGTTTTTAGAACATAATCATATTAGCATCTTAGTATATTATTAAAAATTATTAATCTTTTTATGATCTATAAATAAATTTTACATAATGTTTAATAAGAAATAAAATTTATAAAGATTAATTAAGATTTATTCCTTTTTATTGAAAGATATTTTTTCAAATACATAGTAAGGTATAAAATATTTTTTAAAGGTGAAGACCAGGATCTCCATAAAAAAGAGAAATAATCTATAATGGTTTTTTGGTATGAATTGGAAACATTTCAATAATGAAAATTTATGAATGTGGGAGGATATGAATTTAAATTTTTTATGAGAAGAAGAAGAGACAATTGGAATTAGATATATGATATAAATATAAATAATGTCTTTCCCCAATATTATATTTAATAAATTATAGGGATCAAAAATTAAATTAATATTTTCACTATATACCTTAAAAAATTAGTAATTACAAATTTCTATGTTGAAATATTAACATTATTTATTAGTTTAATCCGCTTTTTGAAAACGTTTTATCCTTTATCATGGAATCAATTTTTTTATTGTTTTTACTATACATTATTATAAAAATGAAAGTACATTAATTATAATATTTAGAAATTATGATTAAAAATATGGAATCCATTTTGTCAAATTTTATTCACATTTGGGTCAGAATTTTATTTTATAATTAGAATAAGAAAAACAATAACAAAATGTTTTATGAAATAATGAAATTTCAATCATAAAACCGAGTTTACATTCATTCATTTTCTAGTAAATACTATTAAATTAATATTAAAATAATTTATGGAATATTAATCAATAATTTTCATCAAAACCATTATATAATATAGATTAATTTATTTTAGAATGATAGAAACACATTATTTATATAAATACATTTTTTTGGTGAAATGGGTTTTTACACAAACAATGAACATTTACCAAAATCATGAACAATTAGAATTACTATTTCATTGTATAGAATGATAATATATATATTATAATTTTTTTAGTAATTATAAATTTCAAAATATAATTATTTTTTAAAATTACAAAAAACAATGAAATGAAATGATTGTTTTATAAAAAACATTATTTTACTATTCACTTAGTAATAAGTATTTTTTTTAAAATCCAAGAAATTAACCCCAAGATATTATTAACATTGTGATCTAAAAAATTGTATTAATTTTAAAAAATAAAATTATTAAATACATTGAATATAATTATAATGTTCATACACATAATTTATTAAGAACAATTTTTCAAAAAAAAAATATAATTTTCAAAAAGAAAATTACTTTACAAAAAATTTCGTTCTTTTTTACTATGAACAAATAAACAAATTTAAATTACATAAATATTATATAAATATTTATGTATAAGGTTTTTGTTCTTAATTATACTATCAATTTAACGTCTATTTTATAGTGGATATATTTAAATAATAAATTTTTTATCTAAGGTCATGTATGTTATAAGAGAATTAAACAACACACACACCCATGGTCTTAAAAGGATAGGAAAAATCCTGCAAGGGATGAACAACTACACGTAAATTCCATTATATTTATAAGTCTAAATTGTAAATGTACAGAAGTCTATTAAAATGGTATTCACCTTTTTTGCATCACCGACGGTGTCACCACCTGCCTGCATCCACAAATTCATCACTTAATGTGATGTCCCCCCCACCCATATATGGGTTCCAAAGGGTATGTAATTCCTAAAATATTGAAGTTTGGTAGGTTTTACATAACCCTCATCCAGTAACCTATATTTATCACATTTTAAAAATATAGTTTTACAGTATATCACAATTTATATAAATCTCAATGTTACAGGTTAAGAAATCTATCGAGTATACTATTCTTTTATTCAAAACATACCAGATGATACATTATAAACTATTTAAATAAATTGTTTCCTTTTAATATTAATCATGGGAATACATTTTTAATATTTCCAAATTCCTTTTATTAAACGTCACTTTGAACAAATGAATACTAAAATTTCCATTGAAAGATGAATATTGGAAACAAAATGCTTACATGAAGTAACTCATAGTAGGGTTACCAAATTAAGATTACATTACCATGATGTTAAAATATGGATATGGTGGATATATTTAATTTATAAATAATATTAATGGTTGATAAATATCCCCATAAAAATAATTTTAATGACAATACAACCAAAGGAAATAATGGGAAAAACTATAATCAATTCATTTGAAATAATTGTTAAAAGGATAAAAAATTAATTTATTAAGTATTTTCCATGATTTGAGGAACTATTTAAACTTGTTATATTATAAAATATTTATAATTGATTAATAGAAATACATAAAAACAATTCTATCCTTTGGTTTCATGTTTTAAATAATTTCCACAACTTTTTTTCCTGATATTCCAATGATAAATAATGAATATGAACTTTTCATTCTAGAAGAACTACAAAACATAATAGATCATAAGATAAATATATGTATGGAAATATATTCTTCTTATATATATTCTGTTAACAAATCAATAAATGGTTAGTATATTCTATGATAACATATATTAATATAGTATAATTACAACTTTTTATAAAAACTTTGAACTCGCAATCCTAGATCTAGTGAAAAATATATAATCTTTACATATCATTAATTTATATTGATTAACCAACAAAAATACAATCCATTAATAATTAAAATATCATTATACATATTTTAATAACTAACAAGACCATGATGACTTATATTTTATCTTTATTAAAAATTTGACAAAATTTTACATAACATTACAAATGTATTTATATGAGAATTGTTTTCACTATAACTAGATTTTTGTATTCAATGGTATAACATCAACATCATCCATATACTTATTCTAAATTTATTATATTATAGACATAACATATATAACATTATGTCGTCATATTTTAGGGAAATAGAAATAAAATATGGGTGATATCAAAATCAAAGAAAGGGTATACTTAAGTAGTAACATTATAATATCACCACTAATCAAAATATGTGCATAATTGAATGGATAAAAAATAAAATTGTATGATAAAAAATTAATTCATGTCCATAAAAATAAAAATCATATATCATGAGACATGTCATAATGCATTAATATAAGAGCAGAGTCATATATGTCATAAATCACAATCCATGTGAAAATAATAATAATTCAAATGAATAGTTATAACATATTGAATATATTAAAAATAATGATGGTATTTTAAAAAATTATCATCATCGGACACATAAAATTACCCTTATCTGAATCTATTAAAATTTAATAATCTACTTCGTTATTCTCAACATAATTTTCCCAAATACAAACATTATCCAATGCATTAGAGTGATATATTCCAATCACCCCTAATAATAAAAAATAACTATGAACCATAAAATTAATAAATTAAATATAGGTTTTATTTCATTATAAATATCTCAGAAATTTTCATTATTCCTTTATTAACTGGATTAACACATGAGAACAAAATAGATTCAATGAAAATATCTTTTAAAATCATAATCTATCTAGATAAATAATAAAGACTACATCATTTGAATATACCTCAATGTAAAATTGGATATAAATAATTTATATTTATATAAATGAATAATAAATTTAAAATAGCATTTAAGATATTTCTTTGAAAGTGCAGAAAAATATCGTATTCATTAAATATATTATATATAAATTTCTAGAGTATTGGAGAAAAAATTGTATTTCAAAATAAAAATGGAATATTATATTGTAATCCTTAAATTAATGAATGGTTATGTTGGAGGGAAAGTCTATTCATGTCATAAAAACAAAAAACAAATGATCTTCTAAATATTTTGTAAAGATATATTAAATTTACACATGAGGGAAATTTTATGAAAATTCCATTTAAAAATTTTTAGAAGGAAAATAATCATTGAAAAATTATTATAGGAATACATTTTTTAGAAATGAACATACTAGAAATAAGATAATTATCATGGAGAAATAGTTATGGTTATACTTATTAATATCAATAATTTTTTTTAAAGAAAACTAATTTATGGCACCATTAATCCAAAAAAAATTGAAAGAATGAAAAAAAGTCAAAAATAAAATTCAATTTCAATTAAAAAATTTCACTATATTATTTTTTAAGAGTCAATTTATAAAAAATATAAATTAATATAGGTACATAATAAAAATATCTCAAAGAAGGAAGTTTTGAGAAATGAAAACCATTCCACATGTGTAATACATGAATAAAAAATCCATTGAAATAAGAATCATCAAATTAATCTATAAAATATTTAATATCAATTAAATATTATGTGACAAAAAATTAATGTTTTAGTATTAACACTTTATTAAATAAATCATGTTGAATAAAATAAATTATATCTCAAGGAATTAAAATTTAGGCCATTAAACCCCATCAAAAATTTATAACATTTGAATCAATAACACGTGGAAGATAAAAAATAAAATAATCATTCAATATGTGGATAAATGTATAATTTAGGAAATAATATATTTTTTAGAGAAATATAAACCAAAAAAAATAATTATGTGTATAATACAGGATATGTCTCATAATAATAATACAGAAGTAAACAATCTTTATAATGATCAATCATTAAAGTCAAAATTTAATCAATGATGAGATTATGTGTAACAATTTTAAAAACAAAAAAAATGTGAAAATATAATATAATAAAATCATACTTCATTATAGACATACATAATCATATCACTGTCTATTATGTGTAAGTAAAACCGAATGAATAGAAATTAATTTAAGAAACCCCTATACATTAATATCATCATTTTATTCATGTCCATTAAATAGAATATAATAAAAATATATGAATTATTTACATATTTATTAATATTTTATAGGATAATTTACATATTTTAAAATCAATAATCTGATTTATTCAATGGTATATTTTAAATTACTTAATCAGTTATGTCTATATCAGGTGTATTAACAACATTCAGTCCAAAATTTCAAAATGACTTATGTTGGTTGATGTTAGTAAAATTGTTATTTGATATATGATATCTAGAATAATAATAATAATTATAAAATAATTTTTTTATACTTAAAATATTATTTCATAATCATGCATTAATGGATGACATGAAAAAAAAATCACATTTCTTTTTGGAGGAGGTAATCTATACATATAAAGGATGAATGATATCATCATACAACATATGTAAGGGTATGAATATATATGTTTTATGGTCATTTATTAATAATAATTATGTATTAAGTATAATATATACATAAAATTCATCAAAATTAATAACTATTAGAGTTGACAATGGAAAATATAACACATCAGTTCATAGGGGTGGTAGTCAACACATATGAACCAATAACGTTTTTGACCCCAATTAATTGAAAAAGGATATAAATAAGCTTTTAAAATTGAATAATAAAATCTAGTTATATTGTATATACACCTTTTTTATATTTATGTGTTTGATAATTATTTGATATATGTAGATGAAGTTGTATTTTGTAATCAATCAGTAAAATTAATTACCTCCTATTTGAAAAAAGATCATTGGATCTCCATACACCCTATGGATTTACTTTTAAGAATGGAATCCCAAAATTTAATGTGTATATGGATGTTATTAATCCTTTTTATGAGTTTGGTAAAGATAATGGTCACATGTATTTTCTGTAAGAGTGGAGAATTTGAGTCCTTATATAAGATAAGAAAATTGAAACCATGGAATTACATAAATAAATAAATAAATATAAAATAATTTTTTTATAATATTGGAAAGAATAATATATATATATATATATAAAATAAATAATTACTATGAGTTTAAATGATCACATTCAACTAGATAAAAAAATTTATAGATGATATTCTAACCCTTTTCTCATAGATAATACATCTCGTTATAACTTTTTTACTAATATTTATATAACAATGTTTTTCACTTTTTTGGGGTAATCAAAGTAACCATAAAATAAAAAATGACCCCTATGTATAAAATGGTTGATATTATCGACCTTATACCATTCACATGGCCAATTATATGATTTCAATAAATTTAAAATCATTTAATAAATTACCATAAGACATAAAATACGAATGAAGTCATTTTTCGGACTATTTATAAAATTTATTCAAAAAAATATTCTAGTAATTTAGTATCAATATAAAATTTAAAAACATTATAAATAAATTATACATATAAAAAAAATTCATTGGTCACCATAAAAAAACCAAAAAATTTTACTTCTTTTGTTTTTAAAATCATTTAAATAATTTTTTTTACTGTTTTCTTAATAACAGTGTCGACGTTGTATTTGAATTTAAGGTAATTATTTCATCAAAAAAATATAAAAAAACACTAATAAAAATAATTTGTTCATATTAAATATAATTTAATATAATTTTTCATATATTTTTTATCCAAGATAGAAAAATATGATTGTAAAATACAAAAATATTCTTTTTTGAATGTTCATTTACATAAAATAAAATAAAAGAATTTATGAATGAAAAATTCAATCAAAATGATATATTTTTAAATATTTAAAGAAATTGTTATAAATAAATTTACAAAAATGATAAAAAACAATAATTATGGGGTTTATAAAAAAAATTTACATTAATATTAACCCTAGTTAACCCAAATTACCCATTATAGTAGTGATTAATGTTACAATGGTTACTATTCATAAAGATAAAATAAATACCATTTTTACAAAATTTATACAATATTATTCTAAATATAGATTCAATTTTATCAAATAAATTTTTTATATGTGGTAAAAATTCATTTAAAATAAAATTATTAAAATACTGTCAAAAGTAGTATTCTAGAAAAATAAATTTTAATGTTTAAATAGTTTTTTTTAAAAAAAATTATTCATTCTGTCGATTCTAATGAAATTAATTAGATTAGTTTTCATTGTAAGGAAATATTTATAAAACCAATTAAAATTATAATTCACCTTAGTAATCATGAAAATAATATATTTACTACTATAAAATTTTTATTCTTTACTATTTACTAAAAAATCAATATTTTTAAAAAAATAATAAGATTTAATACTATAATAATTTTGATATTAAAAATATAAAAATTATCACCATTATATCTACCAGATTTTATAACAGTGTATAATATGAATAATAATATTTTTTTAAAAATTAAATATTTATATTTTATGATGAGGTATATTCTAATAATACACTGAAATTACTAAAAATATTATCGTTATTTCATAACAAATAATCAAAATGTTATACTTTGAATAAAACACACAAACATAAATTTATATTTCATAATTTATTTAATACTATCCATATCCACCAAATTCATTATTTTTTTTAAAAGTTATATATATATATATATAAATCATTTTATGGTTCATTTTATGTTAGTGCTGTATGTCATATATTCTATCGAAAATAATTTTCATTTAATATCTTCAGATAATACATTGTTCATCCTTAAATAAAGAGCATTGTTTGAAATTTATCATTCATCCAATAATAATTTTCTAAAAACCTTTTAAACATTAAGACTATGTAGAATAAGATAAATAATATGATTATGAAATAAAAATAATATTTAATAATTTTTTCAAAAAAAAACTATATTTGTAGCAACCAACATTGTAAAATGGTATAATTTTTTTAAAAGATGAAAATGATATTAAGAATGTCATCTATAAAATCAAATAATCAAAATCATAAATAAGGAGATAATTTCTAGAATATAAATCATAAAGATGGAAATTATATCCTTTTTCAAGATAATATAAATTCTTTTTTTGCAAATAAGGGACAATAAATTTTTGCAAAATGATCGTAAAAGAATAAAATACATATTTCAACATTTGTTTTATAGTTTTGGGGTATTTTTTACTATCAGGATAGTAAACACCAGAATATAAATTTTCATGTTTTCATTCCTTTTCCAAAGAAAAATTTTCATCCATTGACTTTTCTTCGATCAATTTATACTACTGTAGAATCCTTTTTTGTAATTAATTAATACTAAATATAATTTTTTCATGCCTGAATCACAAAAATAAACATAAAATATATCACATGATCTATAAAAGTATAATAATATATTCCTGTAATATTTTTACATTAACCATAACAAAAATTGGTAGTATAAGGTAATATTATATCCAATATGTAGAAATAATAAATTTATATTGAAATATTAATACATAACATCAAAAGATAATCATTACGCATTGGAAAAATAACTAACCAAAAAACACTTCAACGTATTCCTAACTAAGTTCAAATCCCAAAAATTATATGGATATAATAAAATATTATTTTGAGATAATGTCTCCATTTATCTATAAACAAAATTACTCACTCAATAGTATATATACCCAAACATGTATTTGTCATAATCATTTAATCTCAAATATATTCTATTCATTTTTATAAATTAATTTATTAATCAAAATGAAAATAATAATATATACTTTCAAAAGATAAATAAAAATTTATTCCTTAAATAAAATATCATATTATCCAAAATTATTTCCATTATCCATTATAAAATATTTTTCCAATATGAGTGAACATATTAAAAAATTACATAAATGAAATACTCAACAAATCACTTTTTAGACAAGTGGTTATCAATATGATAAAACAAATTTTCAAAAACATTAATAACCATTTGTTCCAAATTAAAAATAATTACCATATTATATAAGATCTTTATAATATTAATGGTTATAAATACATATAAACATACTTCCACAAATATAAATATTTTTTCATAATAAAACTATTTCACTCTAACATAAGCTAAATTTAATTGAATAATATACCAACAAAATTTATGAAATCTTAAAAATTGTTTACCAATATATCATTAATATTCACAAAATAAAATCACTGAAAAACATAAAAAGGTGTTTACCACATTGAATAAATAATAATCATTAATCTCATTACCCCATTATGGAGTATAAAACTCATAATTTGATTTATCATGATAATATCCTATTCTCTAATGTTATATAAATCGTTATAAAATTCCATCTATTACATCCCAAAAATTGTACTCCTAGAGTTGTGGCTATTAATATTTTATTTAAATTTATAGCATTGTTATCGATAAACATGACCCAATTTTAACCAATAATAAATAAAATATCAATGGACATTATTTATTCACTAACATAGAAAAATGGTCCAGTGTTTTATGGCATAATGGAAAACTATAATATGAAATTACCAATTTAAGTATGTGATATTTTTAAAAATATTCCTATAATTTATTACTTCATAGTATGTCTACAACATCCAACAAAAAAATTTATCACACATGAATCCCTTATAGACATAACATATATAAAATTATTCATCATATCATAGGGAACAAGAAATACAAGAGGAGTGAACTCAAATAATGAGTAAGAGTAATCATAATAATTGACTATTTTAAGTCATCAGTGAGAATAATATGATTATAAGGGCATGGTGTCATAATCAATGATACATGATTATAGAATAAAATAATTCAAAGCCACCAAAATGTGTATCTTGAATTTAAATACATAGAATAAATAATTAATGACAAGAAAGAGAAATATAAGTCCACAGTCATGAGCCACGATGAAACAATATTTGGTTAATGGAACCATTAGAAATCATAGAGAACATAGAGAAACTACTTAAGTTTCTTTGTAAATTTTATTCATATAACCCTTAGAATAACCCACACGAATGGAAAGATTATCTTAGTAATGGAAACATATCTTCTATGAATATAATCATTACCCAATGGATTAAACAGATATATTAGGCTCACCCATTAATATAAACTATGTCAAGGAACTATAAAATGAATAATTTTCATATATATTTTTATTTATATCTTAAAACCCATAGAACCAAAAAAAATTCATATCATAAATTCATTATCACATAAAAAAGAAATTTTTTCTTTTTAAATATCATTAAAAATTATAATCCATCAAAAAAGTTATAATTATTCTGGAATCATTGGAAAATATTATGAATGGATCATAGTAAGACTAGACATTATACTTTCGTAGATGAAAAAAGTATTTTAAGATAATTTGTCGAATTTATTTTAAAACCAAGGAAAATATTCTTTTATTTGGATATTTATTACAAAATTATTTATAATATTTGTAAATATAGGTCATTTGGAGAAATCCATTGAAACATATTATGTAATATAAAATTAAATTACCTTCTTGAAAGAAGTAATGTTAATTCTTATCATAATTCTAATCGATAAACTTTATATCAACCTTATGAAAAAAAATTCAAAAGTAACATATGTAGAAAATGTTATGAAATTAATTTTATAATTAAATTTTATTAAAGGATAATGATAATAAAATAATAAATATGGGGATTCATTTAATTTTATAAAATAATATCCTTGAAATAAGACAAATAATGTGGAGTAATATGTTATTATTTTAATTTATTAAAATATAATAACAATGTTTTTAAAGTAAATATCATTTAAAAATTATAAAAAAATTCATTGATAAAAAAACATAGAGAATATAATAAAATACCATAAGTCAAAAGAGATTCATGATATTATATGTAAATAATCAGTGTATACATCATATAAATTACTATATGTAAATTAATCAAAATAAATCTTAATTATGGATGTTTGAGAGAAGAAATCCTTACGTCATTGGTAATACATGAATCAGAAAATAACTGAATTATGGAATATGACATGATTATATAAAAACATTATTTTCTGGGAAATAATATTTTAAAATACATAAATGGGTTATTAAGAACACCATATAAAATAAATCACGCTGAATTAACTGAATTATGATTGATATAATAGTAATTATGACTATAAAAACCCTTGTAACAATTTAAACATATGAATCAATATCACATTAAATAAAGATCATCAAAGGATCATTGAATATCATGATAAAAGAGTCAGTTGTGACATAATATTTAAATATTAAGCACATCAACCGAATAAAAGGATGTTTTTTCATAATAAAAAACATATCTCAAAGAAACATTATCGAGACCAACAATCCATACAATGATTGTATCATTGAAGTTAAAATTTGTTCAATTAAAATATTATTATTTCAAAATTATAAAATCAAAAATAAAATTTTAAAAAATATTATAAAATAATATTTCGTTTTATATATAATATTTTTATTACATTGTTAATGAACCTGAAGTGTTACATAATAAATAGAAATTGAGTTAAGAAACTCCTTACCTCGAGTACCAACATTATATGAAATTAATTTAACCACTACAAAATAATTATATATTATTTTAATAAACATAAAACTACAAATTAAATGATTATTTTATTATCATTAGATAATTTATTTCATTCATTTAAATGAAATTTTTTATTAATTAATCAACTTAGTCTACATTGAGTTTTTTGAGGACATTGAGTTCATAATTGAAATTTGTATTTGGATTACTAATAGTGGTAAAATATGTCATTGTTACAAAATAAAAGTAAAATAATCATTGTATAAATATATGTTTTATACACATATACAATTTTATAACCAGCCATTATGGAAGTATATGAAAAAAAAATCAAATCGCTTCATAGTGATGGTAATCCATTAGTTCTCAGAAACGACATTATCATTTTCAAAATGAATGAATGGTATGGAAATACTTAACATTTTATCCTTAAAGATTGATAATTGTGTCCTAAATATCATATATTTACCTTAAATCCATCATTATTAATTTTCATGGTTGGTGGTGATGTAAAAAACATATTGCTTCATCGATATTGTAGTCTTTAAGAACACATTGACAATGTTTATATTCTCCATTATATAGAAAAATGATATTAATAAGGTCATTCAATTAAAATAATAATATATGATATTATGGTTTATGCTGAGTTTATTATATTTATACATTTATGAATTAAATTAATAATTTATATGAAAAATAAAAATAAAATACTCAATTAATATGATTACCATATATTTGATGAATATCAATTAATTATCTCTTTAATAACCCAAGTGATGTAATTTTCAAAATGAAAACAACATAAGAATTTATCAATTTCATTTAAAAAGAGGTTTTGGTAGATTTTGTTTTGGCTATGCTCCTTATGATGTTTGAGGATGAATGGATTGGTGTAGTCGTTTTGTGAGAGAAGTGATGGGAACCTAAATAATTAAATAATGAATTATATTAATTTATAATAATTTTTTTGTCTTGTGAATATATAATAATAAATTCTGATTATTGGTTATGTATAATTTAAAATAAATTAATAAAATAATGTTTATAAAGGTTTTATTATGTTTTAGACCTTATTTAACCAACCACAAACCCATTTAAAAAATTAATAGGATAATTGTTTTACACAAAAGGTGTCAATAATGTTATGAAAAAAATATAAGTGACCCATTAGTGGACAATGTATTAGATGATAAAACACATCTCATACGCATTGCTAAGTATAATATTTTTTTTAATTTTATGTCATTTATTTATATATTATTTTACATAAAAAGTATTATACTATTCATAAAAATGAAATGAAAAACTAATTCCTATAATTTTTTTTGAAGGTTGCTATTTATAGAATAAAAAATTTATTATACACATCTTTAAAGTTCATTGGACACATTAACTCAATGAAAAATATTACTCTCTATATTTTTAATACAATTCACTAAATTTTTCTACTCATTGCCTATGTATTGTGTTTTCATTGCGTAATCACTTAATTTAATTGTCTAATTCCTTAAATTAAAAATAAATTTACATTGCAGAAATAAATTATTTATACTAACTATAATAATGTATAACCATTGATAATTTTTAATCCATATTATATTGTATTATTCATATTAGAAACATTAATGATCTTTTTAGAAAATTTATTTATCTAAAATAAATGAATGGGTGGGTACATGATGTTTGTGTCGTACGATATGGTTGGTGGTGGCATGTCGATGTGTGATGGTTTGGTTGGTTAGACGATTCCAATCACATCCTTGGAAACTACTCTTGTGAATGCAACATCGGACTAACAGAGGATGATGTTAGGTGAAAGCGTCTACCCTCTTGTGGATCAGTTTGAGCATGAGATGGTAGCGAAGGCGACATGGTTGCTATTGGAGAAGGACAAGACGGAGGTGTAGCACCTGCCGGAGTCACCCGATGCTCTAAAGGCTAAGCTGGATGAGGCCATAGATGTGCTGAGGAATGTTGCCTAAAAGCATCAGGACAAAATCCCTTCCGAACAGCTTCCAACCATGTCCCTCAATGATAAACATGTCTTCTGATTTGTTCTTAATTGTTATGCATGTGAGCCATTTAGAATACTTGGTTTGTTTTTCTATTTTTTTATTTGCAGAATTAGGAGTTTTGGGGTTTTTTGAGTCTCTAATCCCTAATTTTATTTTCCTTGTTGACACTATTTGAAAATAAATGAATGGTCATTATCTATTAAAATGGAAAACTTCCAAATATTTAAATTTATGATGAGTTGGATCAAAATAAAATCTAATAAATAAATTTAATAAATTTTATTAGAGATATGAAAGTCTTTTAACATTATTTTTAAAACTAATTAAAAAAATATACATATTAATGTGGTGGTAAATTATATCTTGGTTACTATTTATAGGAACCAAAATTAAAGATGAAATATTTCCATGATAAGGAAATTATAATTCCAAATATGAAATCATTTTTATCAATTTTAATTCCCATATTTTTTTGAATTTTTTATTATATACACACAGATAACAATGAAATATATATTTTTAGATAAATACTATTTTAAATATAGAAAAAAATTATACCAAAATTTAGTATAATTTCAATTAAAATGAAATTAATTGGATTATTTTTAATAAAATATAAATAATTTTAATAATTATTAAAATAAATTATCCTTTTTCAAAAAATGAAATGAAAATATAGTTTTCTATAAAATATGTGTGTTTCCCTATTTAGTGAAGAAATCAATTTTTTTAGAAAAATAATTGAGATTAATGAGAAGATATTTTTTACAAGATGATTCAAAAATAATATATTTTGGATCAAATACTATTTATAATATTTTTAGAAATAATATATATTATTTTATTAAATAAATCAATAATATATATTTTCAAGGAAATGTATTTTGGAATCATAACATGAATTTACAAAAAAACGAATTCTTATTTACTATTAATCTGGTAGAAATTATTAATTAAGGAATATATATATATATATTTAAAAAAATGGAGACTCTAATTAACGTACACTCATTCAATGCTATTTTATATTTATCATATCAAAAATAAAATCATTTGATGGTTTATTTTAACTCGTTGATGTTGGTCGTATATTATATCTGGTATAGTCATCTCATAAAATATATGGTTATTATAGGATAATTACAAAATATTTCAATAAAAATAACCAATGATTAAGTTAATTAATTCCACAATTAGATATTAAAAAAACATCTAAAACCATACATAACTAGTATTTAGAACCAATGAAAAAAAATTAAATACAATTACGATAGAACATTCCTTAATTCCATTTAACTCTAATCCTCAAAAAATGATTATAATGTCACATACAAAAAACATCAATAACATGAATATATATTCCCATATGATATCATAATAAAATGAATCAATATAGAACCTCGGTTAAATCATATATTATTCCAGCAATTACCAGTATCTTTTCTCTATAAAAAAATCACACACTATCAAATATATTACACAAACCCAATAATTCAATAAAAATCACAAATAAAATTTTCATCAAATCCATAACAATTTTATATTTCAATAACATTTTCCAATTTAAATTATCATTATAAATAAACAATTTATTAAAAATAAATTTATTAATGTAAACCTGAAAAATATATTAAATGATCAATATCATTAAATCATGTGTTTTCCTAAAAATATCACCTTATAAAGAAATCTAGTTTCTTGGTTATATGTATCATTGATCATATGCTAGAAAATCATAAATATTAATTCCACTATGGAAAAATAAAAAGATTTTTCAGGATTTATATAACCATAACATCATCCATAAAACATTTCTTCACTATAATTGTAAATTCCCAATACAATAAACACATCATTTATTCTATTTCACTTGCTAGAATATAAAATATACCTTCCTTTTATATGTGTTAATTCTTGGACATTGTCTTTGGTATTTCTCTTTTTCCCCACACATAATACATTAATATATAAATTTCTCCTTTTAGTTTTATTTATCACACTTTATTGAAATATTAGTTTCACCTCCATAATGAGTTGATTTATACCCTCATTTTTATCTCATAAATCATCTTCTCATTACATTGATATATTTCCCTTCATTCATCATCCAATATTCTCAATGTATGGGTTGATGAATAGTCTTTCCTCCTTGGTATTCAAGAATCTCCATTTTTATTATATTTAGTTCATTTGAAAAATCACCTATGATCATGTTTTATAACATATATTGAGAAAGATGGTTAAAATTATTTACTATATTTATAATAACATATTAAATTCTATATTCTTTCTCATGAGTAAAATCACAACATCCTATATAACATTTACTATTAACATTATACCTCCTGGTTCTAACATTTGACTAAAAAGGCATCATATAATTGACAATAATCTGTGTGAGAAATCATATAGTCACGATAAATCATTCATACAATGGCTAAATAATGACATAAGCTTTTCCATCTAGTACTCCTTTCATTTAAAGTTTCCCATATCTGAACATTATCTTTTTCAATCCTTCCAAATTGTTATAATGAAAATATGAAATAACATAGGATTTTCACCCAAGATTGCCTATGTGGGTGATCATCTTTTATCTACTCATCATGAACAAGTGAATATTGAGTTAATATAGAATACAACCATTTGAGTGTTATTTCCACTTAGCGAATCTATACTATAGCTGCATCCACTTACTCATATCTAGACAAGGAACGAACTTTTATAATAAAAACAGTTCTTATTTAACTAAACATTGGATATTCTAACACATGTAGTCTAATCCATTGAATTATGACTAAATTTATTTCACCGTGTATTCCAAAAAATCCATAACCATTATATGATACCCACTGAGGGGATTAGAACATTACCATTAAAAATATTACATCTTGTTAAATAAATATTCATGAAATATAATTTCAATCCACACTAAAACATATCTTTTAGTGTTTTTGGAAACATGAAACATAAAAAACCAATAAATTTAATATATTTAACTCCCACATCATGTCCTTAAAACCTATCAAGTTTTATAGTTAATTGAAAATAAAAATCATTATCCAAATCTGGCAGTAAACATATAAAAAAGTGGAGTTGAGATTCTCATTAAGGTTTAATAAGGGAGATATTAATTGTATTTTATGAATAACAGGATTAAAACTATTTGATAACATGATATTAACACTTTATATTTATACTAAATAATTCATACATCATAATCACGAGTCATGTCATAAATCTTGACAGATCATAAGAAATGAATCATAAATGAATCAAAGAACATGATCAATGAGAGAACAACCTTTTCCTAAGATCATGTCATAAAATAATGGAAAAAATTGTATCATGGTAATAATAATAAAAATAATATATCAAGGAAACCGACCAATACATTCAACAGAAGTTAAACAAGGAATTAACACTCGTGTATTAGCATTGGCCTTGGGCTAACCACCCTAGTACCATTTTTGGGATTGTGATAACCTTATGTATACCCCCCATTAGTCAAGGAGTAACCTTGAAAGTTCTATTTTATCTCATTCACATTAACCATACCCGTATTCATTTTAGGGACCTAACATAATCACCTATAAGGGAATCAAATCCATTCATATTCATTACATTATATCATGATAATAGTAATCTTTTCAGCAAAGATCAACCCACAAAATAGATATCTGGTTTCATAAATATTTTATCACCACGGTAATAAAACATATAGATAAATAATAAAGATGGTAAAATTAGACCATATACAATGCCATGAATAATAGTTATGAATGTATATTTCAATTTATGGAAATTCTATTAAAATAAAACTTTTATATATCTAGATTAAAATAATATTTTAATTTTTAAATCAATTATTTATAATATAAAATTCTCTAATCATTTATAGATAATATATTTTTTAAAAATAAACATCTTATTTATAATGTAATATTCATAAAAATAATCATAACCATATGAAATTTTTTTCATGTTGTTTATGTTGAAATAGTGATTCTATTCAAACAATAGGTAAATAGTACCACATTCTTAAAAAAAATTAAGATTCAGGTTTAATTTTTTAGTAAAAACTAATACATGTTTATTAATAACATAATTATACCCAAAGGTAATAATAATAGTACTCCTGAAATATTTTTATATAAAATTTTGAAATCATGGGAAAAAATTCATTACAAAAAAAGAAAACAATGTCAGGTTTCCATAAATAAACTTTTCTATAATAACTCGAACATAAAGTGAGGGGGGAAATTAATGGGAAACATAAATTATATATAAAATATCCATATGAGAATAAAAATATAACATTTTTAGGAATTTATAGTAAAATTTAATAATCATAAATTTTATTATTATTAATCCCGATAAAAATGGGATTGTATCATAAATCCCTAATCGTATTGGCATTTTTTAAATCAAAATATATACAAAAAATTATAATTTTCTTTAAAAAACATGAATATAAATATAATAATAATATTACATATCATATAGAAAATATATACACCTCATATAACAATATAGTTGTATAACATGACATATGTCCCCAGGAACACAATATAAAATGATAAACCCTTACCACTATAATTCATTAAAATAAAAAACCACTAGGATTAAATCGTATGAATTGAATATATAAATAAAATTAAATAATAATGATAAATTTTATCAATTCTTCATGAGATGTATTTAGACATCATAAACATAAATAGGTTCATAACATCAAACATTCCTCAACAAAATAATATTTAGATAAAAACCTTGCATTTTTTCATATTTAATTTCTTACTCATCTATCCTCACATATTATAAACCTATATTTATAATAATTATAAACCATAATAATTTAAATTATTTTTAATTTATATATTATGAACAAATAATATTTCATCACCAATTTATTTACAATTAATTATTTAAATCATCATTTCTAAGTAATAACTATTTCATCATAAAGTATATTTTATTTTTATAATTATAGTTCTTTCAATATGATCATGTTTCCTTCATATATATAATTTTGGACATTAAATATTATGAATTTATTATTTTTATATTAAATTTTTTTTCCTTTATTGTAAATAGATTATATAAATTTAATTACATCACTTTATGGATAAGATAGTCTGTATATATGCATTAGTGATGTTTACACATTTTTATGGATGTAATGAAATTGAGGTAAGTAATTAATAAAATTTAAGTATTAGTTATTATTTCATAAATAATTTACATATTTTCAAAATGGGTCCTTTTTACCATCCATGTAAAAAATTGAAAAAATGAATCAATCACTTTGTGGAGGTGGTACTCCACATGTAAGCACAAGAAAATTTCTTATTTTCTAATGAATGGGATGATCATAAGGAAGATAATATATTATAATGAGAAATTATTAACATGTAATAAATGTAATATAAAAAATTTAAATATATAATAACGACTATCCATGAAATTTGGTAATGGAAAATGAATCAAATATCAACATGGTGGATGTAGTACACATATACACGAGAGCCAAAATTTCATTTCCCATTTAATGATAATGAGTTGAAAAAATGGTTGTCACATCATAAAAATTAAATATAATTATATTTATTATGCTGGTTTCATCTTTTTGTGATGGTTGATTCATTTTAAATATGATTCAAGAATAGATAAGATTTAAAGAGTTCATATTGGATTTGAAACTCTCATTGGAGAGACTTCATTTGGCATACACATTATGCTTTAAAATATTGTTTATAGAATAATTAATGGGGATATTAGCTGAATATTGTTATGAAATTAATTTAATGGGATATTTATTAGTTTACATCAAATGATAAATATTCATGAATAAGGGGAGATATGATTTTTTCCATTTATAAGAGAGGTAAATAATAAACATTGATTTACATAAATGATGTAAATGTATCTAATTAATTTTTGAAATATATTTCCCCAAAAAGGTAAATTATTTGAAGTAATGTTATTATATGTGCAGAACACATTTATCCAATAATAATTATAAATGTTTGTGTGGCAATATAACACTTAAAACCTTATTAAGAAACCTGGTAAAAAAAATTATCCCTAACCATGGTAATCGATTTTATAATTTTTAATACTCATTATTACGATGAATGATTGTTGAATCATTAAAAAATTTCAAAATTATGATTACTTATATGGATTCTATATTATAAAATAAATTCACCATTAGTGAAATGAAATAATATTATTATTATCATGAAACCACAATGGAAACTCATTTTAAAATATATTAATTTTCATGAATAAAGATTATTTTACACTCATTCATTTCATTTTAAAAAATAAAATGACTTTTAAATTTCTTCCTTTAAGAAAAATTCTAAATATTTTTATTAAAAAATTGAAAATAAAATATTTCATTAATTTATATATATGAAAAATATTTTGTGTATTCAATACAAATTTGGGAACTATGTTTCTGTGAAAGAAAATTTAAATTTACAAAAGAATTATAATACTGATTACAATGTTATTATATTATATATTTATAATTATCATATAATTAAATTAATTATAGATAATATTTTAATATTGGAAATTTAAATTTTTTATTTAACGAATGTAATTGACTAATTTATAAAAACTGGTAATTTTTGTTGTTTCAAATGTTTTACTTCTCATTATACCATTCCTTTAGTTTTGGAAATAACTAACAATTTATAAAATAAATTATTACTGAAATTTAATGTATAACGTGTTTTAGAATGATTTTTTAGAAAATATAATATTTTACCATACATAGAATATGATTTAATGAATTATGAAAAAGAAATCATTACAGTATTCATTAAAATAATCATATGGATTCTCTGTATGATTATTAGTGTTACCATTAATCAGACTATGAGTACATATTTTTTCCACTCTATTGTAATTAAAAAATTCACTGTTATTGGGCAGTTTATGGTATTAATACATCTGGATGACCCATGAAAATATTATCATATTGATAGTAGATAATGAAGTATATCAGGCTTAACTATGTTTATAATTGCGTTACAATGACTTTTTTTATCATAAGTAAAACCATTAACACAGTAATGGGGTTAATCACTATGAAATTAAGTATTCATTTATAGATTATGTCTCAAGAGAATATTGTCTGGGGACATTGAAACATACTTAGAAAAATGATTATTAGTTGTTGACCTATAAATAAAAATTTAGTCAATTGGTTTTTATCTGATTCAATTGTTCATTTTTGAGACTCATGTTTTTTTAATAAATTACTCTACGTGGACATATCATTCTGAATAAATATTTCTCCTTCTAGGGTAGTCATTTTTAAGGAATCATTATGATGGATTCATTCAAATGAATTTTTTTCAATTTTAATCTATGATTGATAATCGTTATGATCACGTGATTCTAGGGATAAAAATATAATGAATTTGGTCTATTATATTGAGGTCTAACTAGGATAATTGGAATGCTAATGTCATCATACAGAAAGATTTCTGGGATGGAAGACAATGAATATGATCATTGTATTGAGAGATTTATCATGAAGGAAATAAATATTGTACTATATGTATCAAATATTAGATAACAGTAGTTAAGGTTATTGAATACATTACTCTTGTGGTAAAAATATATTATACTTTTTATATATTATAATCCATTATTATAATGCTTTCAATTTATTGTTTTCAATGTTGTTAATTCCAAAGCACATATAATATAATATGAGTAATCATATTCATATTTATATTTATTTTATAACACTAACTCTGATTATAATTAATACAGACAGATATAAATATGAATCACTATGTTTATGATGTTCACACAAATATAATTAGACTGATTTGTGAATATGATTTTGTAAAACTGATAATCAAACAATTTTCTTATCTGATAAGCCTTCTTATATAGAACCTAGTTTTTTTATTAAAACATTTAAAAAATTCATAATATTAAAATTCACGTCCTTTATAATATGTATAACTATTATTATCTAAAATCTTACAAACCTATATAATATATCACTCTAATTTATATATCAAAGAAATTTATCATAGCATGTTCTACAACAAATATTGTTGTTTCCTTACTTCTTATATTAGTAGAAAGTTTTTATTATGTTTTTTATAAAATTATTTTATATAATCTATTTTATACTAGAATATTTATAGAATTAAATTTCTCAATTTCTTATTATAATGGAATGTCATAATGGTAGTTCAATGGACAACATAAATCCCAAAATACCACCTATCATAAATTGTGATAATTAAGAGTAACAGAGAGATTGGGTGAAGAATTTTGTTGTCAATACTGGTGTTGATTATTTCATTATTCATACTAGATACTACTTTATTCTTAAAAATTATTTCACAACTTCTACATGTGAAGAAATACTAGAAAATCAGTTAAAATATTGAGTAAAAAATAAGTTGTTATATTCCATGACATGAAGTATCTACAGATAGATATAGCTATGTAATTTTGGTAACAATATATATAAAATCATGATGTTAAACACTTTATTACTTATTATGTTATTGAGATAATAATAGTTATACTTAGAGAATATTTAATTTCCTTTTCGTTTCTTCATAGAGAATTTGTTGAAATGATTCACAAGATTTTCATGAAAATGATGAATTGTTTACAATTTATTGGATAAAATAGTCTAGATGATGAGATTCATGTGTAAATGATTATTTATATCATGAAAAAATAATGAGACTCAAAGATAACTAGTTTAAATGAGAATATAATGTTTACAATTCATAAATTTGATGGTGAAAATGGAAATTTAATAAAGTTTCAAGGTAGAATTAAGAGAGATGTTTAAAAACAAAAAAATTAAAATGAATGTGTTTCTTTTTAAACTAATATTGTATATACAAAATCTTAAACTCTTGAACAATATTTAAAATCTTATAGGAAGAATAATTATGTTGTTCTATTCAATTCTAGTACTTTTTATCATTCTGAGAATGAATTTTCTAATCTCTTTAGAAGAATACACAAGATAGTAAACATTACGATTACTAATATTGATAAAAAATTATTAAAAAGGAAAAAGCTGATAAATTATATGAAGTAACATGTTATGAATATAATAACTATGAATATATCATATCATAATCACCAAAGTCGTATTGAAAATACTGTAATGAAAGAAATTTAGAATGAAATGCCAAAATATATTACAAATAAATATTCAAGAATGTCTAAAAAACATTTGACACATTGAATGCCATTGGAGGTGATTATTATAGAAATAATTATGAAAATGAATGATTTTGGAAGATGATATTAAGTTATATTTTTATTTTTCAATGGATTATTCATTATTTTATAGAAAGGGTATCAATAGATAAGAAATATAAAAATATGTCTTCTTGTGACCATTATCCTAATGAGAAAAATTCAACAACTTTAGATGAAGAATCTTCCTGAGCTAGTGAATGTAATTTTTTACCTTCTTTGTAATTAAGATTCCCCATTTACATAAATTTTATAAAATGAGAATTATAATATTTTCAATGAAAATTAACAGTTTAAAAGAAAAAAATTATATGGATGATTAATGAATAAATAATTTCAAAATGAAAATTTTAGATATTTCTAAATATCATTACACAACTAATTTAGAAAAAGAAATAATTTATGAATATTTTGAAGAAGTAGATTCTCAGTACAATAGTTTATAAAATTATTTGATAAACATAATTCCAAAACACTATCTAACAACTGTAACAATTTAGTTGTAAAACATAAAGATAAAATTTATTCTTAAAAATATTCTTATCAGTTTAAACTAATTTTAATGAATATTTTGATATGATATATAAAAAAATTCACCCTCATGGATTTTTTTTTCTAGAATGTAGTTTTTGTATAAATAACATGTTTTTGTTAAAAATGGTTTTTATTTAAATAAAGAACATTTTTACTAGGTGTTAATATATTATCCACTAGATATACAATTGTTTTATAAATATCCTTTAATCACTGTGATTTCATAAAGACCATTTTTCTAAATAAATTTCATCTTCTCAAAACATAATAATACATATGTGGTTACTAAATATTTTTGTTTTCCAACAATATCAGACACATGAAGGGTTAGTTGTTGAATGTGTAATGATTTTTTTTCATAAAAACAAAAGAATTACTAATATAAATATTACATGGTTCATGTATAGTGGGTGTTCCAAAATTATGATTGGAAAAAAAGACTTCATCAAGAATACAATCAATATGAACGGACAAAATGTCACATTTAGTGATAATTCACAAGGTGAGATTGTCATAGTAAGTAACATTTCTCATCTTGGTAAATCTATTAGTTCAAATTTTTAACTATTAATTGTTGTAAAAAATATCTTATAAGAAAAATCAAATATTGGGATAATGGATACATTGTGAACATTATAAATGACACATTTTTGTTATATATTTCTAAGGATGAATTCATTCTATCTTCTAATCAACATGAAAATGTCTATTCACATAATATTAAAGACCATTGGATTTTTGAATTAACCTTTCTTAATGAAATAGAAGATCAATCATGGTCTTGGTATAAAATTTTAGGACTATTTATGGCTTGAAACATATCTAAGATAAATAAAAAATAATTCTTAAGGATCTACCTAAACATAGTTTTGATTCTTCAATGGTATGTGACCCTATTCAAAATGATAAGAAAAATAATTCACGTTTTAAATCAGTTAGTTAAGTCACAAATTATGATTATTTCTATTTAGTGCACATGGTCCAATTTAGTCCTAAACTTACTAGAAGTATTGATGGAAAATATTATATATATATATATATATCTTAGTTAATAATTGAAGTTGATATATTTTTGATAATTTTCTTAAGAATAAATATAATAGATTTTAAAATTATAAACCATTTATTAACTAAGTAAAAAAAGATAAAAACAACTACATGATTACTATTCATAATGGTCATAGAGGAAAATTTCTAAATTCATATTTTGATAAGTATTTTAGTCAGGAAGGTATTGAAAATATCTTTTTTACCAATAAAACCCCATCAAAAAATTATTTAATTGAAAAAAATAGAATAATTCAACAAATAACTAAAACAATACTTAGTAAAAACGCATTTCCTAATCATTTTTTGGATGTAGTCATTTGTATTTATTACAATAATACTAATTGAGTTTTAATTATACATTTTCTGAATAAAACACTTAATGAGTAACAATTAGGATTAATACCAAGCGATTATTATATTAACATATTTGGTTTTATAATAATCATCATGAATTTAAAGTACAACTTACCTAAATTTTCACACAAATATGTTGATGAAATATTTATTGGTTATTCCAATACTTGTAATAATTTGAGAGTTTTTAATAAAAATTATATTACTATTTTTGAAATAGTATATATTATATTTGATGAATCTGGCCCTATTGTTTTCAACCAACCACAAAATACTTCATTAGATGTGTTTTTAAAACATATTTTGAACCATTTTTAGAAGGTTCTCTTAATAATGGTATAACTAAAAAAATTTAAGATACTCCTCAAAAATATTTTATACTAATATTTTAAGAACATATTTTCCCAATCTCATGAAGTTAGTTGTTTCTTAGGAATCGTCATAATGAAAGAATCTTTGGTGATGTATATCAACCAGTTCCGATTAGATGTTCCTTAATCAAAGAAATTTAATAATGTGATTTTATATCCCAATTTTATATTAGGAATCTTCATGAGTATTTAGGAGATGTGGACATGATTAATTCTATACAGGCTGATATCAATGATTTGAGAATATCATTGTCTATACATTAGTTGAATGACCTAAAAAACAACCATATTTAATGTAAAATGGGTTTTCTAGAATAAATGTAATTTAAATGGAATTATTTTAAGAGGTTAATATTGAAATGTTATTAAGGTTTATAATAAACAGGAGGGAATTTATAATTAATAAACCTATACAATGATAGAAATAAATGAATATATTCGAATACATCAATCCTTTGTAACACTATTTAATTTTAAATGATTTTAAATTGATGTGATGTTTTCATTTCACATTAGATGTGTTCAATAAGATGTTTATGTTAAAAAACCCCATATATTTATTAAAAAAACATATTGAATATGTTTAGAAACATTAAAAAGATTAATATGGAATTAATTAACTCCCTCAGGATTGGTATGATAGATTAACATGATTTTTTTTACAAAAAAAATTGTTAAGAAAGATGTGGATCCAAAAAAACTATAAAATAAGTTAACAAACTTAATATGATGATAAAAATTAATGTTTATAAAATTTTATTTTGTTTAACTCAAATTTATTTGTATATTCCTCTATAGATATTCTGATATATAAGTTTTGAATGAGTCTGATGGGTTAGTTGTTATATTTTATTGGTTTTCAAATTTTACAAAAAATAGATGAAACATTTATATTTCAACATAATTATATAAAATATGTATTTAGGAAATTCGGATATAATAATAATAAAAATATTAACACTCTTATTAGTACCACTAGTACTTTAGATCATGATGAGTTTTGGATCCCAATTGATCAATATACATTTAGGGGTTTGATAAATTATTAAAATACTATTATTTTAGTCATATAATTTTAATATTTTAGGTTTCGATAATAAAAATATATATATTTAATCGAAAAAATATTATTTAAAATATATAAAATGAATTTTCCAAATCCTAAGGGAATGATGAATTTAGGTATTTTTTATTCTTAATGAATTTCAAAATATTAAATATATTTTCACAAGAAAAATTTTTTGTATATAAAAAGCATAGAGATATAAAATCTAAAAATATTCATTTAATAAGATATTACATATATTCATTTCCATGTAATAAAAAAACACAAAAAAAACGTTACATTTCTAAAGTAGAATATGTGACAGTAGGACCTTGTTCAGTTCAATTATTGTAGACACAACACACACTCACTAACTATGGAATGTTTGTTACTAAAATTGTTTTTAGTAATAAAATTTCAATTTATTTTATTAAAAAACATGTGAAGAAATCATTTTCTATGAACATATATATTGGAAAAAAATTTCTTTGGGATCTCACACATAAAAGAGATATCTTTTTATAATTCATTAGGATGCAAGAAAAACATGGTAACATTTTCACAAAAATCTATTAGTTCTCATAGAGAAGAATACACTAAACAGAAGTTATTCATAATCAATGTATTAAAATATTTCATATATACTTTTTATTTACCCATCATTGTACATTAATTTACTCTATTTCATTGGGGGGGTATATATGAGTTTTTTTTCAAATATGTTTTTTTAATAAAACAATATATTTTCATTAACAAATTATCATTATGTGTTTTCCTTGATTAATTTCAATATAAAAATTTTTTAGTCATATTTCTAAAAATGAAATTCGGTATCTTAATGTTTTATAAAGTTTCCAGACTAGAAAGATCAAGGAAATTTTTTAGATTAACTATTTTTTATAATATTATTAGTTCATTGTTTTAATAATCATTTATTATAATAATGATTTTATTAAATAAAATCATATTCTATTTCATTTTGGAAAATATCCAGTATTTTTTTCTATAAGAAACATTTAAAATTAGATTTAATTACAAATAATATTATTTTCATCCATCATAAAACTATTGTAATCTATTAAAACCATGATAGATAGGTTAAGCACACCAATGAATATTTCCACTTGAAAAGGTACTCTACTATTCATAGTTTTTTTCACTTTCTCATTACATTTTTCAATAATTTCTATTATATAGTTTTTTTTTCAAAAAGTCATAATTATAACGGAATTTTAATATTTTCTCTAATAGTATTCATTTTCAATCTGATAAAACTCTTAAAAAATCACGATTTCAGAAAAAAAAATATTACATCAGATGAATCCTAACCACCAAATTATAGGGGTTTGAATATTAACTGTCAATTACTTTTGGAAGAATAACCATAAACCATAGTGACTATATAATGGAGGTGTTTCCGTGTTTCCCACATCAGTTTTTCATGGTTTTTGATCCCGTGTTACTTCTCCCTTCAAATAAGAATATCAGATATTTTTCCTTTTCATCAATTTATCTTTATCGTTCTCAGATATGCTGGAGAAAAAAAATTATTTTATGAAAATTATTTTAATCATAGTGAGGTTAGTTGGAAGATCATGGTAGAAAATTTGGACTCTACACTAAAAATAGATAATATCATTCCAAGGATGGGAATTAGATTCCATGTTGAATCCTTGAAGAGAATTTGATCACTACATTTGAATCTAGTTCAATAGTTATAAAAATATTCATTGTTAGATAAGGAAGACTGTAAAGAGATGTTTTCAATTCAGTATATGAAAATAAATAAAAAATTTAATTCATTAAAACTATGGATTTGGTAGGAGTAACCACAGAAGGTGAAGTGTATCATTCTTCACACATGTTTCAAAGAACTCAGGATATATTTAATAAAATATGAGAATAATATTACATTTTTAGGAGTATGAAAATACTAGGAAGGTGCCACACATGAAACTGAATAATCAATTATCTTCACTATTGATTCAAGGATACTTAATTATGATAAATAAATATATAGACTCTTTAATTGTTTCTGATGTATTCATGTTGATTTTTATTCCATAATGAGGAAGATGGATTTAGTGAAAATTAGCATTATAACTATAGGAACCATAAAAAATCCTCAATCAAATCCAATATTATCATTTTTACATCATTTATATGTCATTTATATGTCATTTATTTGTTGAATGTATGTTATTTTTCATGATTTTAAAAAAATAATTCTTAATTTGTGATAAAATTTCGTTTATTAGTGATGACATTTTCAATAAAATTTCATTTTTTTATGCCTAGTAAATGAATTTTTTATGATATGTTTTATGGTAATATCTTAGAGGAAAGTGATTCAAGATTATATTAGGATATTGTAAATATGAAAAATAGTGAGTTAGAGACTGAAAGAGCACTGTCGTGGGCGCCCTCAAATGATTAGTGTGATTTGGGGTACTTAAGTGCAGCAGAGTGGCTGACCAAGGTCGTCTCTCAAAGGAGGAAGTGAATTTAACAACTTATTAGAGGTATTATAAAAAAAATAAAATAAAATAGAATAGAAAAAAAAACACTACTTGAAAGGATTGGTGTTTGTTGTAGTTTATGAATCTAGAAGAAGTTTGCTGGAAGAAGATTGTATAATTTTTTTTGTTTTTAGTTTTGAAATGAATTTCAATTTAAATGACACAACAAGAAGATGTTTTTTTTAGAAATCTATTTAAAAAGCGTAATCGATCTAACTCTACCTCTTCACTTTATTATTAATCATTATCATTTAAATTAACATTCAATTAATTATGATCCCTTAATTTGTTAAATCCCGAACCCTACGAGAATTAACTTTACCACAAAGATGATGTGAATTTAAACCTAGGCTAACTTTGGAACGTGCAATCGCAGCACCCTGCTTTGATTGATGTTCTAAGATTATCTTATGATAAGTGGTAAATTAAGGCACATATCCATTCTGGAAATGAGGATAAATTGTGTTTAGGGATTATATTTGAACTCTACAAATTTATCCCGTGTGGTCTTGTATTACCGATTAAGATCGCGCTCTCACAATTTACACAAAATCCCGACCTCGCGTGTTTTTGTGTTAATTGTTCAATTGCTTGATTAGTTTCTTACAATTTAAAAACACAATTCATGGATCATATTATGTGAATTACAGTAGCTCATTGATTCAAAATAATTAAATTAAGAGGGTAGAAGATAGATCGATTACTAAAAGACTACTCTTCCATGGGTGGCGTAATCATCGTAGAAGCGTTTTGCATGTGCAAAGGTTTAAAATGGGTATAACCCAATAACGCTTCTACTCAAGAATTCCAGCCCAATTAGGAAGATTAAGAGAACAATAAATTTAAACAAAACAGAAGAAAAGAGAAGAAATATAAGAATATCAATGAAGTTTATTACACAAATGAAAACATTACAAAATGAAGAAGAGAAGGAGGCTTCGATGAGGGGATCATTGCTTCAAGAGCTACCCCTCTTACAATGGTTGGAGAATTTGGGTGAAACAAATTCTCCTCTTCCTCCAATCTCCCAATGCACGTCCTAACCTCTCCAAATGAGAAAATCACTAATTTATAGAGTGGAGGGGAGGCTAGGTTTAAAGTGGTTTCAAGTGTGAATGAAAAATCTCGGCCAAATATTTTAATGAAACTTGCACCGCCCATTTGACCTCCTAAACGCGTGAATTGACCGGCCTTCCAGAAGGATTATTTGTGCCACATCATGTCCCCGTGCTTTCCTCAACATTTGGGCTAAATCCAAGCCTGTATGTAGAGGATATGGCCCAAATACAGAACCTTCTCCATTCTGGCGAGCCCAGCCCAACTTTGACTTCATGGCCCAATTTCAACAACCAAATTAACTCTTTAGCTTTAGTGTCCTGAATAAAAGTTGTAGATAATTAAGTTAGGAACACTGTTAAAAAATTTAAAATTCAAATAATAAATATAAAAATATGTATCTTCGAAATAATACAGTGCACTATTAAGGGTAAAACTGGAATTTTCACCAAATTTTCAAATGAATGATCAAATCCCAAATATTTTATAAATAAACATATTTAACACAACGTGAGGAAATTATATCATTTATTATCAATAAAATATTCAATAAAATAGTGTTTTATCAACTTCCCCACACTTACCCTTTTGCACACCTGGGCAAAACCTCATATCAAGTAAACATCAATATCAAATCAAAACCAATTTTAAAACACATATCTTTAAGATCAATCAATTTCACACCAAGAATAAAAAAGATATCATGCCTCATAAAAAACCTTATTTCAGGTTCTCCATTTATATCATTCAATATATTTCCACTTCATTTATCCACCCATGCACAAAACACTTACCTCGCTTGAATTTTCTCTCATCACTCAAATATCAATTTTTTTGCAATGTCTTTCTCATCCAAACTCATACAGGGGTCACCATAGGCTTGATAGATTCCTACATCGCTACCCGATGTGAGTCAAGGACATATGTTTATCATGAGGACTTTTCAGGGTTGTTCTGTGGCTTTCGGTTGGTAGGATTAAGATGTGAAAAACTATGAGGCTGAATGAGGAGGGATTTACTCTTTTAAAGAAAAATTGCATTAATCTAATTTTCACTTAAATATGGTCTTCTCTTTAATCCCCATAGTATCAATTCAGCTCCATCATCATGAAAAGTCATGAAAGGTTTACACCATTCATCATTTCAGCATAAGAAATGTCAATCTTCTAAAACATGATTTTCTTGAAAGCTCCAGATGGGCACAGCTTTCCACCTCAATTAGAAGCTCCAGAAAAGGCACAGCTTCACTTGTCATGAAAGCTCCAGAAAAGGCACAGCTTTCAATATAATGACTTTCTTTAGCAGCAAACACATCTCTTCAGAATTTAATTTTCCACCCAAAGTATCACATAATGTGGTGGCACAACACAAGACAGCTTCCCCCACACGTAAGCTCAACTAGATTATGCAATTTCACTTCAAGAGTTGGTTGGATAGGGAAAATTGGCTTGTAATGTGGCTTAACCTAACAGGCTGTGCATGGCTTCTAAGGGATACAAGGATTAAATATTCAAGGTAGGCCATTGTAAAAAAGGATTATTTGAAATAGGGGTTTTAATACCAAACAAATGCCTCAATCATTTAAACACAAGTACCTCAAACCCTCAAGTTTTGACAGGAATAGATCAAATTCTGGTTAAATCAAGTATGGTTTGGTTCTCTCAAGAAGTGAGGTGAATGTAAAGAATATGAAAATAATGGTTTAGAAGCCTCACAGGAAAGTGATTTCAAATTTAAAGACAGTGATATGTGGCATGGGATTCAAAATTTGGTGTACTTTCCATGAAATTACTAAATATTTGAACTTGAAACAAAGTCATTTCAGCATTCATTTAAGCTTAGTTTCAGGGGGTAAATTGTTTCACTTATTGATATGGATTTAAAAATGGTGATGAGAATCATTTCAGCTCAAAAGTTTCAAAAACACACAGAAAATTGTAAAATAAACACACAAATTTTGAAAAACACACAATTTTTTTTTGGTTTTTTGTTTAACAGGAAAACAATTGAAATTACTAAACTAAAAGGTTCCCTCCCCCACACTTAAAATATTGCATTGTCCTCAATGTGAACCCGTGAGATGATATATGCACATGAAATTCATAATTTTTAAATAGGACAAATAATATAAAAGTGAAAGGGTTAGGAACAGCCTGATGTGATCAAGTGATGATGGGGTCATGCAGTGTGATAAAATCCACTGCATCAGTAGGATGTCCCTCAATGTATCTCTTCAAACGTTGCCCATTGACTGTAAAGCTCCTTCTAGTGTCCTCTTGTATGATCTCCACTGCACCATAAGGAAAAACATTAGACACAATATAAGGACCTAACCATCTGGAACGCAACTTACCAGGCATCAATTTCAGTCGTGAACTATAGAGAAGGACTTTCTCTCCAACATGAAACTCCCTTTGTTGGATCATTTTGTCATGAGTTGCTTTTGATCTTTCCTTGTAGAGCCCTGAGTTCTCATATGATGACAGGCGAATCTCCTCAAGCTCTTGAATTTGCAACTTCCTTTGAATTCCAGCTTGGGCCAAATCCATGTTACATTTCTTTATAGCCCAATATGCCCGATGCTCGACTTCCACGGGGAGATGACACGCTTTCCCAAAAACAATCCGAAATGGGGACATACCAATGGGGGTCTTGTATGCTATCCTATAAGCCCACAATGCATCATCCAAGCGCTTGCTCCAATCCTTCCTATTTGGCTGCACGGTTTTCTCCAAGATTTGTTTCAACTCACGATTTGAAACCTCAGCCTGGCCATTTGTTTGGGGGTGGTATGGTGTTGATGTTTTGTGTGTCACCCCATACTTCCGAAGGAGGGAAGCAAAATTCCTATTGCAAAAGTGTGTCCCTTGGTCACTGATGATGGCCTTTGGTACTCCAAACCTGCAAAAAATCTGTGCTTTGACAAAATCCACAACAACATGAGAATCGTCAGTCCTGGTGGCCTTGGCCTCCACCCATTTACTCACATAATCGACAGCAACAAGGATATACAAGAAACCAAATGAACTAGGAAAAGGTCCCATAAAATCAATTCCCCAAACGTCAAAAATCTCACAGAATAAAATGGGTTGTTGGGGCATCTCGTGTCTTCTTGAAATGTTTCTAGTGTGTTGGCAACGAGAGCATGACTTACAAAATACATGGGAATCATGGAATAAACTAGGCCAATATAATCCAGAGTCTAAAACCTTCCTAGATGTCCGTTGGGGTCCAAAGTGTCCACCACAAGCAAGTGTATGACAGAAATGCAAAACAGACTCAAACTCATGATCGGGAACACACCTCCTAATGACTTGGTCACTACACATGCGCCAGAGGTATGGATCATCCCACACATAATACCTAGACTCAATTTTTAATTTTTGGACTTGATGCTTCTTCAAATTTACTGGGATTTCAGAGCCAACAATGTAATTAAGTAAATCAGCATACCAAGGATGCTTACCTGAGATGGTATAGAGATGCTCATCGGGGAAAGTGTCCCGAAGTGGTACCTGGTCCAAGGTGTCACCCTCTAGTGTGTGAGTAAGCCTACTCATGTGGTCTGCCACCAAATTCTCTGACCCCTTCTTGTCCTTTATCTCAAGGTCAAACTCTTGAAGAAGTAGCATCCAACGGATAAGTTGTGGCTTTGCATCTGGATTCTTTAGGAGGTACCTCAAAGCTGCATGGTCAGAAAAAACAACTACTTTAGAGCCCAATAAATATGAACGAAATTTATCTAAAGCAAATATAACAGCAAGAAACTCCTTTTCTGTTGTGGTGTAGTTTGATTGGGATGAATCTAGTGTCCTCGATGCATAGGCGATCACATGTGAACGTCCCTCCACACTCTGAGATAAGACAGCTCCAACCGCGAAGTTGGAGGCGTCACACATAAGCTCAAAAGGAATCTCCCACCGTGGGGGCTGTATGATCGGTGGAGTGGTCAGACACTTCTTTAGCTCATCAAATGATACCCTGCATGAATCATCAAAATTGAAGTCAATATCTTTTTGAAGCAATCGAGATAAGGGTAGAGCGATCTTACTAAAATCTCTGATGAAGCGTCGATAAAATCCAGCATGTCCAAGGAATGATCGAACATCACGCACACATGAAGGGTAGGGTAAGGATGAAATGATGTCTACCTTAGATCTATCAACCTCTATCCCATGTTTTGACACTACATGCCCTAAGACAATGCCATGCTCTACCATGAAATGACACTTTTCAAAGTTCAGGACTAGATTCTTCTCAATACAACGATTCAACACATTTTCCAAACTACTTAGACATTCATCAAATGAAGATCCATACACTGTAAAATCATCCATAAATACCTCCATGCAGGTCTCAATAAAATCAGAAAAAATACTCACCATGCATCTCTGGAAGGTACCTGGGGCATTGCAAAGTCCAAATGGCATCCTCCGATAGGCAAATGTCCCAAAGGGACAGGTGAATGTAGTCTTCTCCTGATCCTCCGGAGCTATAGGAACCTGAAAATATCCCGAAAATCCATCCAAGAAACAATAGTGTGTCTTCCCAGCTAGTCTCTCAAGCATCTGATCAATAAATGGGAGGGGGAAATGATCTTTGCGAGTGGAATGATTTAGTTTCCTATAATCAATACACACGCGCCAACTGTTTTGTACCCTCATTGGAACTAACTCATCTTTCTCATTTTTAACAACAGTAACACCACTTTTCTTAGGCACAACCGGAATAGGACTTACCCACTGAGAATCTGAAATGGGATAGATTATACCTGCCTCGAGCAATTTTTCAACCTCTTTTTTAACAACCTCCAGAAGGGTTGGATTGAGTCTCCTTTGTGGTTGCCTCACCGGTTTAGCTCCATCTTCCAAAAGAATCCTATGCATGCAAATGGAGGGGCTAATACCTGATATGTCAGCCAAGGTCCACCCGATTGCCCTGATGTTCTCCCTCAAAAGACTCAAAAGTTTTTCTTCATGTTCAAAAGAGAGATTGTTAGCAATGATAACAGGTAATTTTTCACCACTTAACAAGTATGAGTATTTGAGATTTGATGGCAATGGATTTAGTTCCAGTGATGGTGGCTGCTGAATGGATGGACGCATGAGTGGCGTAGACATCTGTGCACAATCATACATATCATCTGAATGAGAGAACAATGCATCAAATCCATCAGAAAAATTAGCAGCCATATCATAATCAGAGTATACATGCTCAGAATTCGAATATGATTGGACAAATGAACCAATCCCAAGATCAGAAAGATCATGAATTAAAGGGGATGAAGTAGAATGAGACATCAAGTTGGACCCAATACTCATTATTTCATTAAGAAGTGAATAGTCCCCAAGAGATTGGGAATCAAAAATAGAGGGACTATCACATGGAGACTCAGAATGAGAGAGAAAGAATGCTGAGTGTTCCTCTGGTGGGTACTTCATAGAATCCAGGATTTTAAACCTCACGATTTCATCCCCGAATTCCATGGAAAGAGCACCCTCATGAACATTGATAATGGTCTTAGCAGTTTTGAGGAAGGGTCTACCAAGAATGATAGGGGCATGAGAACTTACCTGGTCATATTCCATGTTTAGTACATAGAAATCAGCAGGGAAGATCATGTCCTTTACCTTTACCAACACATCTTCAAGGACACCAGCCGGATATGCTGTAGCTCTATTCGCTAGCTGCACCACTACCCTTGTAGGCTTGAGCTCACCAATCTGCAATGAAGAGAAAACAGAGTGAGGCATCACATTTATTGAAGCTCCTAAATCACAAAGAGCATCAGAGAAGTGAAACTCCCCTATGGTGCATGGGATGGTGAATGTCCCGGGATCCTTGCACTTTGTTGGCATTGCTAGAGTTGGTGTAATGAGTGCTGAGACATTCCTTCCAAGGTTGATCCTCTCAATTCCCTTGAGCCCTCTTCGATTGGTACAAAGTTCTTTAAAGAATTTGGCATACCTTGGGATTTGCGTAATGGCTTCGAGTAGGGGAATGTTGATCTCCACACGCTTGAATGTGTCCAAAACCTCCTTTTGCATTGCTTCTTCAGCCATCTTCTTGGTTTGAACAACCCTGTTTTGAAAAGGAAGTGGTTTAGGAGGAACATCATCAATCTTTTTCTTACCTTTATCTTTCTCCTTGGATTGTTCATCAGTTGGTTTGGAATGTGGCTTCTCTGAAGTTGAGGTGAATCCCGGTGGAATGGTAGGTACAGCTGTATCGTTCATTTGCTTCCCACTTCTCAATGTTATGGCACTAACATTCCCCTTTGGATTTGGAGTGGGTTGGGAAGGTAGATTTCCAGAATTCTTACTTACAAGTTCATGGAGGGCGGTGGCAATCTGGCTCATTTGAGTCTTCAACTCCCTCAGCTCCGAACCTTGACTTTTCAGCTCATTCTGTTGATTAAGAACAATTTGTTTCAAAAGATCATCAGTGTTAGAGTCTAGCTTGGGTTGGAGATTCCCTTGTTGCTGACTTGTTGATGTTTGAGCTTCAAATCTCCTTTGGGGTTGTTGGAAACCCTGTTGGTAAGGTGGAGGCTGCTGGAAGTTTTGTTGAAAGGGGGGCCTTTGTTGTTGTCCAGAGCCATACCTCATGTCCATATGATCTTTCCACCCTTGGTTGAATGTTGGATCGAACTTTTTCTGGGGATATGGTTGTTGCTGCTGCTGCTGATATGGTCTCCCAGGGAACACTGCTGCACAATCTTCTGTTTCTTGGAGTTGTGGGCAACAGTCAGTTGGGTGGCTTGTCTCAGTGAAAATACCACAAGGCCTTGAAGGAGGAGGTAAAGATGTATTTTGTGCCAAAGCAATCTGCCTTACCATAGTTTTCAATTCTTCTAACTTGGTATCAATCAAATGACTCTCAAGAGAAGAAGGACTTACCTGATGTACTCCCCCGACATGTAGTGTACCTCTATCGCCAAATTGTTGGGAGTTTTGGGCCATCTTGTCAATCAATGCACGTGCGGCTATTGGTGTCTTGTCCACCAATGCCCCTCCAGCTGCGGCATCCACCATGCTTCTCTCCATAGCTGTGAGTCCTTCATAGAAGTACTGAATGAGGAGTTGCTCACTGATTTGGTGATGTGGACAGCTTGCACACAACTTCTTGAATCGCTCCCAATACTCATACATGGACTCCCCTTGTGCTTGCTTGATCCCCGAGATCTCCTTACGAATGGAAGTGGTCCTCGATGCTGGAAAAAATCTCTGCAAGAAAAGTCGTTTCAAATCGTTCCAACAAGTTACATCTTCAGGTTGTAAATAATACATCCAATCTTTTGCAGCTCCATCAAGTGAGAATGGGAATGCTCTTAGTTTGATTTGATCTTCAGAGACATTTTTATGTTTTAGGGTTGAGCAAACCACATTAAATTCTTTCAAATGTTTATTCGGATCCTCACTAGAGAGGCCATGAAACTTTGGAAGTAAGTGAATTAACCCTGATTTTAGTTCAAAGTCCGATTCGAGATTTGGGTATGCAATACAATTTGGTTGATAGTTAATATCAGGTGCAGCCAATTCTCGAATGGTTCTATTAAGTTCATTTCCATTATTATCAGCCATTGGTTCCTCTTTTATGTTTGAATTTGAATTTCTTCCAATTTCAATGTTCTGATATTGGAGTAATTCTCCAACTGGTTGAATGTTGAAACTTCCCGTAGACTGAGAATGTCTGATTCGTGCCCTAAGGCTACGTTCAATCTCAGGGTCAAGATCTAAGAGATCTTCGGGATTAGTTCGTGTCACAGATCAAATAAAAATGAAAAGAAAGAAGGTGGACCATAGTAAATTAAAAATGAGAAGTTTGAGTTGATGGTCCAAAGAGAAGTAGAAGAAATTAAAAGAAGAAGAAGAAAAATCAGATTGGGTAAAGAAGGAAGAAAGAAGAGAGGAAGAGAATAAAATGTAAAATAAAATAAATACCTCTAATTGGTTGAAATAATTACTTGCCTCCCCGGCAACGACGCCAATTTGAAAGAGCGCTGTCGTGGGCGCCCTCAAATGATTAGTGTGATTTGGGGTACTTAAGTGCAGCAGAGTGGCTGACCAAGGTCGTCTCTCAAAGGAGGAAGTGAATTTAACAACTTATTAGAGGTATTATAAAAAAAAATAAAATAAAATAGAATAGAAAAAAAAACACTACTTTAAAGGATTGGGGTTTGTTGTAGTTTATGAATCTAGAATAAGTTTGCTGAAAGAAGATTGTATAATTTTTTTTGTTTTTAGTTTTGAAATTAATTTCAATTTAAATGACACAACAAGAAGATGTTTTTTTTATAAATCTATTTAAAAAGAGTAATCGATCTAAAAATACCTATTCACTTTATTATTAATCATTATCATTTAAATTAACATTCAATTAATTATGATCCCTTAATTTGTTAAATCCCGAACCCTACGAGAATTAACTTTACCACAAAGATGATGTGAATTTAAACCTAGGCTAACTTTGGAACGTGCAATCGCAGCACCCTGCTTTGATTGATGTTCTAAGATTAGCTTATGATAAGTGGTAAATTAAGGCACATATCCATTCTGGAAATGAGGATAAATTGTGTTTAGGGATTATATTTGAACTCTACAAATTTATCCCGTGTGGTCTTGTATTACCGATTAAGATCGCGCTCTCACAATTTACACAAAATCCCGACCTCACGTGTTTTTGTGTTAATTGTTCAATTGCTTGATTAGTTTCTTACAATTTAAAAACACAATTCATGGATCATATTAAGTGAATTACAGTAGCTCATTGATTCAAAATAATTAAATTAAGAGGGTAGAAGATAGATCGATTACTAAAAGACTACTCTTCCATGGGTGGCGTAATCATCGTAGAAGCGTTTTTCATGTGCAAAGGTTTAAAATGGGTATAACCCAATAACGCTTCTACTCAATAATTCCAGCCCAATTAGGAAGATTAAGAGAAGAAGAAATTTAAACAAAACAGAAGAAAAGAGAATAAATATAAGAAGATCAATGAAGTTTATTACACAAATGAAAACATTACAAAATGAAGAAGAGAATGAGGCTTCGATGAGGGGATCCTTGCTTCAAGAGCTACCCCTCTTACAATGGTTGGAGAATTTGGGTGAAACAAATTCTCCTCTGCCTCCAATCTCCCAATGCACGTCCCAACCTCTCCAAATGAGAAAATCACTAATTTATAGAGTGGAGGGGAGGCTAGGTTTAAAGTGGTTTCAAGTGTGAATGCAAAATCTCGGCCAAATATTTTAATGAAACTTGCACCGCCCATTTGACCTCTTAACGCGTGAATTGACCGGCCTTCCAGAAGGATGATTTGTGCCACATCATGTCCCCGAGCTTTCCTCAAAATTTGGGCTCAATCCAAGCCCGTATGTAGAGGCTATGGCCCAACTACAGAACCTTTTCCATTCTGGCGAGCCCAGCCCAACTTTGACTTCATGGCCCAATTTCAACAACCAAATTAACTCTTTAGCTTTAGTGTCCTGAATACAAGTTGTAGATAATTAAGTTAGAAACACTGTTAAAAAATTTCAAATTCAAATAATAAATATAAAAATATTTATCTTCGAAATAATACAGTGCACTATTAAGGGTAAAACTGGAATTTTCATTAAATTTTCAAATGAATGATCAAATCCCAAATATTTTATAAATAAACATATTTAACACAATGTGAGGAAATTATATCATTTATTATCAATAAAATATTCAATAAAATAGTGTTTTATCAGAGACCACCCATCTAAAGAAAAAAAGAAGAAAAAAAGAATATTCATGGTCATGTTTTTAATTAAATGATGAAAAATAATGTTGAAAAAAAACTGGTAGATCCAATGTTCAGAAATGAACCAACATTGGATAAAGAATTATTAATATATACAGCTATGAAAATAACAGAATATGATAAAAGACAGAAACCTAAAAAAAGGATACAAGGCCCTCATCTTTTTAAATAATTTTTTATAGTTTTTCAGACGAATTTTGGTGTTCTAGTGCTACCTATTTATAATAATGATTAGATCATAAAAGTTGTTATATTACATTCTGAATAAATATTAATGGATCATTATTATATTCTTTATAATACTAATGGAGGAGAAGGAAAATCTAATATTGACAAACCTCTCCCAGTCATCCCATAGAAGGAATCAAAACTGAAACCAAAAAGGAAAGGGAGCTTATAGAACAACTAGGAATCATCAATAAGATCATGAAAAGGAAGTATATAAATATGTTTATGGAAAAAATATATTAAAAATTTGGATATAATGAAAAAAATAAGAATATTAAAAACATTTTAAGAAATAAATATAAGAATATGTTGACGAAAAAGAAGAAGTATAAGAGGTAGAGGTACAAAATGATGACGAGGATGAATACTAAAATAAAACTGATAAGAAATCATCATAAGCGCCATCGTCATCATTATATAATGTACTCATTACTTATTACAACGAATAAAAACATTGTATTTTTACAATGTACAAGCATCATCAACATTAGAAGATTTATAATGTTCTTTTAAAATTGAGGAAGAAGATCAAAATTCTATGAGTAATGATGATGAAAAATACATGACTGAGGGAGAGATAGATATCACGTAAATGTAATCTAATATTAATTTTTTAATAATGTTTTTAAAACTCTTTTGATGATTGATAAAAATAATGTAAAGGAAGATGAAATAAGAACAAGAAGAACAAAACCTCATATTATTGATCCATAACAATCATATTCAATATGGACCATTTATTTGAAATGTTTTGACTATACTGTTAATGTTTTGAGATTCCTAGAATGGAAAATTCATAATTTTTTGGAACATAAAGGTCGAATTGAACACATTAAATAAATAAAAAATAAAAAATTATACTATATTAAATTTTTTATTGAATTAGTTATTAGGGTAAAGGATGAGTTGATTACATTTCAAGAATGTCACGACACTCAAATAATGCCATTAAATAAAATAGCAATAAGGTATAATCATATTGATTCCAATAATCTTATTCAAGATAAATAATTCTATATAGTTAATAATATTATAGTAGATTCAACATGTTCTTTTAACCAGTTATTAAAATATATGGCTGGGGGAGTGATGATTATGGATGAATTAAAGGATAATTCCATTGATTTTACAAATGATATTAATTTTTTGAAATAAAATATTGAATATATGGGGTAGTAGTTGAATAAGAATAAGTCTTGTGAGAATGATGTAATCATATTGAGTGAACATAATAAAATGTTGTCTAAAGAATTCCTGAGTCATCAATCAAGGATACTGAAGATGGAGATTGATCTAAAATATTTCAATATGTTGTAAAACTTCTAAAAAAATTGATGAAAAAAGGATAATTTCATTGAACTCTTAATGAGTTTTGTAAAATATTTTTGGGATTAATTGAAATTATCATTCAATAAAATCATTTTTTTGGAATTTTGATAAAATTTGGATTAGTTTTATGTTATCTCATTCATAAATTTATTATTATGTATAATAGTATTATTTATTTTGGGTTTTTAACCATTTCTATAAACCTCATATTAATTATCTATTACATTTTGTAAATCAAAAAAGAGGAGAAATTCTTAATTTGGAGGAAAATTCATAAATTCGAAGAAGTTTTCATAAAGTGGGTGTTATAATTTAAAGGGATGTTAATGTAAGGGGGGAAATATCATTCATAATAAAAATTGTTTTATAAAAAGGGAATATAGTATTCTTAAAGATATCTATATAATTCAACATAAAACAATCCATCGTATTCAAAAGAGTTAAAAACATAGTTGGATTTAAGGACTAGAGAATAAATATGAATACAATGTTCTTTGTTGTATAATGTTATATATTCTCTTCAAGATATATTTTATTTTATTTTTTGGGGTTTTTTGTTTCAATAAATGGGGAATAATATTGACTCAAAAGTTTTACTTATCACTTTTCCATTCCATTTGTTTTGGAAATCACAACAACTTTCTTAAATACGTGTTTTCTATTTTTTATGTTCAAATTGTTTTAGAATGTTCATGTCGAAAACATAATCTTTTACCAAGTGTAAAATAACTTATAATATATTATAAACATAAAATTTACATTATTTATTAAATGTATAATATTTATTATAAATAATATAATCGGTCTCACCTCTAATCAGACCAACATTCAATCTTTTGTCTTGTATATTGTAATTAAAATAGTCATCATCATCTGATTGGTTATGGTTCTGATACATCTAACAGACCCTCATAAATACTATCATATTGAGAGTTTATAAGGAAGTACATCAGAGTGAAGTATGTTTATAATAAGATTACAAATACATGTTTCTGTCCTATGGAACACATTTAAAATTGATGTGGTCTTAATCAATATGATGTCAGGAATCTAGTTATAGATGAAGTTTCAAGTGTCAGCTATTTGATCCCATTTCTACAAACTCAAAAACTTGACCATTGGATGATTAGCGATAAATAAAAAATCATTTCAAGAGTTTATAGATGATTTTTTTGTTTTTTTTGGAAACTCATAATCTTATAATATTTTTCAAGATGAAAATCCCATTCCATGTTATAATATTTTTTATAGGGTTTTTGTTTTTAATTAATCGTTTGTAATGATATTTCAAAAACAACATTGGTCATTTCTATCTATGTATGATTATAGTAAATGTCATGGGATTTTGGGGATATGAAGGTAATGAATATGATCCTTCATATTGAGGTCTTATAGGGATGGTAAAAAATATCCAGTGATCATTTCGAGGGATTTTATAGATTGTCTGATAGGAAATATGATACTAATATTGAGTGATTTCCTGGTATGGAAAGACATACATTAATATATTTATAAAACAGTGGACACCTTTAGCCAAAGATTTTAAATACCTTACTCTTATGGTTAAAATTGATTATTCATTTAATTTTTGTAATTCACTCTTACCATTTAATTCAATTAATTTTATTAAAAAGTGTGAATTTATCTATAAATATAATAGAAATTGAGTCATCATATTCATATTTCTATTTGTTTTATTTTATAAACATGGATTGAAATTAACACACACTGATATAAATTAGATCCACTGTGATAAGAATTTTCACTCTCATATAATTGAATTGTTATGTGAGTCTAATTATATGACTCTAATAATCACATTGAATCCATGTATAATGAACCTAATTAAAGAGGATTTGAGTATTGTTTATATTTTTTCATTTAACCCACCTTTTAATATAATAATTCTCTCTCCCCCTACTATATGTATATATATCATAATATAATATCTTATAATACTACTAATGATATCACTCAAGTTGATATTTCAACCATTTCCACTATTCAAAAAAATCATAAGAAAAAATAAAAAAAAATCGACTTAACCTAATATGGACATTATTATTTAAAACATTATATTCATTTACTAATATTATATTTCTATAAATTTAAAAAATTAATATATTTATCCACATACAATATGATATAATATTTTTAAGGAAATAAAAGTGTATATGCATAAAATGGAAATACTAAAATGTTTTAACTTATTTATTAATCGTTAAGAAATTAATTTTTTTTACTAAAAACCATATAATTTTTTTAATAATTAATTTATTTATATTCATACCTCTAATTTATTGGTTGGGATATTAGGGTCACATCAAATTAAAAATTTTATTATATTATTTATCAATTTTATAAATTATTGGTGCTATGTGATAAGATATATTTGAATAATTAAATTGAATTAAAAAAATTTAGGGTTTTTTAGCGGATCAATACTTCATACATATCACACAAATATCGTTTTTAAAACATGGGTTTTATTTTTCACGACCACTAATGCTGTTTGCGATATTGATGTGTGATTCCTTCTTCCCCATATCCAATTGTTCCTAATCCATCTTCTTGGTTCTTTCTAAATATACTAACCAAATGAATAATATCTCATCTGGAATATGCATATATTTTTTGTATGCTGAACTTGACATATTATGATTTCATTTCACTATTTCGGTTTTTTTATATGGAGTTACTCTTGATCTTCTTCAGTCTATCACACAAGGATGAATAATCATTATTAATTGAATCATTCCTGAGGTATCAAGCATTGAATAATTTTTCACCTTCTTAAATAAAGATAAATCATGTTTCTTTCTTAATTTCAATATTATAATTATACCATCTTATTTTGGTACATATTACGATGAAATTTCATAAAAATTTTGATGATAAACATTATAAAAATAACATATTATTTCATGATTTAAAAATTTATTTGGAGTAGAAATTATTTTATATCTAGGGATACTTATTCTTCAATAGCTTTCTCCTACTAAAAATGTCCATCCTTTTTTCTTTTCTAGTGAGTGGATTATAAAAAAATTCAAAATGATATTATTGAAATCTATTTCACCACCAATAGTTCCCAAAATATCATGTTCTTTCATTCAAAAAATAATTCCTATTTTGGAATTTATTCTTTATTGGAATGTTTTTTTTGGATTTTAACACCACTATTGCTAATATTCCGTGGGAAATACATTTAAACTAAATATTCTATCCACCATGGATATGATGGTAGTGCTCTACTCATTTTTACTCTCCCATACATATATGATTTTAATTTTATTATACTCATTGTTAATGAAGTTAAATTTATTAAAAAAATTATAAATATCTATAGAATATATATTATTCTTTTTGTTGATATAAAAAATTTCATATAATGATTTTTTGAACTTATATCTACAAAAAATTACATTTTATCATTAGATTAATATTTTAAACAATTAGTAGAAACACATTCATTCTCCATAAATCAGGAATATTTTTCTTGAGTGGTCTCTATATTTCACACATTAATTACTTATTTGTGAAACTCCATTTGGAGAATAAATATTTAAATCTCAATATAATTGAATAGATCTTCAAATTATTTTATTTAATCAAATAAATCATCATGAATTTTGGAATTCTCTTGTAAAAAATATTCATGAACTATAATCTTCTACAATTTGATATCATGTTTTTTATTTTGACGTCAAACCCACATTTCAAAGAATCATTCAATTAATAAAATTTATCTTCACATTCATTAGTATTTTCATCTATTTACGGAATTTATTAGATCCACTCTCGTTAAAAATTAGTTTATATATTCAAAATCTCTATATGCATACCATTTTTTCATTATTATGGGTGGATAGATTGATGTGAGCTAGAACATTCCATGAAATTCATTTTAATATACTCTAACCCCTCTTCATTCCTATTATTTAATCTGGATGATTTTCAAAAATCTAAAAAATTAAAGAGATGATTTCATTATGAAAATAATTTATAAAATCATTCAATGTTCCAAATGATGTATCATTTGAATTAAAAAAATGTATGATCAATCCTATATATGATTGGATTATTATTAAGATAGTTTTAGAAATAATATCCTATATCCTATAGATCAAATTATTTCCACTATCAAAATGTGTTAGAATAATTATCCACTAACTCTTCATCTCTATCATGGTCAGATTTATCATTATTAGTGAATGAAAATAGAAAAATATATTCTTATTCTTTTAACAATAAATATAATACCTTCATTATCATATTATTATTAGTTATCTAATTCATCATCATCTAGGTATAGAAGATATTATGATCTAAAAAGGTTATTTCATCACTAAAAGTTCACTTTATCATGAATTCTATGCCTAAAATAAAAATCAACAAAAGTGAATATCATCAAAATAGAGAATCTAATCATAGGTGAATTTGGATGTGATTGATCTTGTGAGGACCATTATTGGATGTATTAAACACTATGGGTTAATTAATAAAATTAATAGTAGATCCAACTTAAATTTTTTATCCTTTTCACTCTCCTCTATCACTAATTAAAAAAAATTATGAGTTATCACTTATCACCATTTATGTTTATTGAAACTCACCCAAATCAAAACACATGAACATTGGGAATAGTAATTTATATGTATCACCACTCAATGTGAGATGGATTGTCCATTGTTTGACATATATTCCTCTAATATCGAATGAGTAAATAGATTAATCATGTGGTCTTTACACAATATTCTCTCGACAGTGCATGATTGTTCATGTCATTGACTCCATTTGGAGCATCGCTCATTTTTGTACATCTTTCACCTTTTCAAGGATTATATTTTTTATGACAATCGTTGATTTAATAAATTATTGTGAGTGTTTCTAATTATTTGTATTGTTTCCACTTCCGTACATTTCTTATTATTACATGTATGAAATTATATAAGAGAATACCTCATTTTATCTCCTATTCATAGTATTGCAAACAATAATTATGATCTTCTTTATAGCTAAAAGTGTAAAATACTCTCTTTATTTCATATATATAATACCTAATTATTATGTGATTATACGTCTAAAATTCACAAAAATATTTTTCTATTATATTCTTTTATATTAAGTAATGTTAACATATCACTTCTTCTTTCAGTGAACTCAACAAACGATGGAATAATTATTCTCGTTTAACATCTATATTGTTCTTCCCATTCCTAAATGCATCATAAAAAATAATATACCATCATTTTATCTTAAACTTTAACACATTTTAGTTTATATAATTATATTCATTATTGAGTCTCCTCAAAACATTACATGACACATTTATATTATTCACTAAAGGGTAATTTTTTTGAACTCTTCTCAAAAATTCATCAATAGATATTTATTTTTCTATAAAGGTACAATAATAGTTCTTCAAACATTCTAATAATATAAAGAAGTATTCTCTCTAAAAAATATCCTTTTAACTCCTCCCATTATTTCTTTCGTAACCTACAATACAAACACAAATACATATGTGTGTGTGATAATATACAGTTGTATCCATTTCCTTACTATAATACGTTTCTTTTATAGTATTAACATTTTCAAATAGAATAATAATTATGAATGACCCATAATATTTATAATTAAAATTCCATTGAATCGTTATATTTTAATATACCCCTCTATAATTATTCTCAACTACATGAATCTAAATGTGAATATTGTAACTATTGTATCATTCTTCTCCATAGATCCTTAATCACTACCTTCATCATTCCATTACATTTGAATAAATTTAAAAAACAATAAATAATCCTTTAAATTATTCATTAAATTGTTACAATAATGGATTCCTCCAATCATGTGGTGTAGTTATCCTTTTAAAATGAGTATTCCTCCATATATTGAATTCTTATATGAATAATGATGTATCAATAACGAGAATAGTTTATTAAATAATTATTGATTACCTTGAATCACTTTTCTTCTTATATAGAATTTGTCAAATATAGAATCAATATTTTATTATTTCCATGATATAAAAAATTAAAAAATTTTATTTTTTATCCCATTAAAAATCCATTTCCAATACTTACAAAATATTTATTTCATATCGAATATGTTATGAAAATAATTGAAAATTTATCTAAGGAAATTGTTTTATCACTGTTAATTTTAATTTCATGATTTAAAAATACATATTAAAATGTGAACAATTATAGAATTAATTAAATATATTTTAATCCTATTGAAATTATTCCAATATTTATACAAACTCAACTAAAATGATTTATTCAAGAAGAAATAATATTTTCCTAACATAAATTTGACACTCCATGGAATACAACAACCACTCCAATGCATTTTCGACAAATTCAAATGAAAATAATAATAATTAATATCTCAATAATTTTTAATTCTTTTATTTATATAATGATATTAATCTTCAATGAAACATCCAATATTTATCATCCATAATTTTTTCAATTAATCACTTTGATACAAATGTTGTGATATTTGTTTTCAATAGTAATCCTGGCCTCTAACTTCAAATTTACTACTATATCATTCAATATTAATTTCTATAACCTTAAAAAATATCACTACGTTAATTATCCATTAACATATTGATATTGGTCACAATGAACTCTCCATGTTTATATAGATCCTATTAAAAAATATAAATCATATAAAGTGGTCTCGATATATAATCATATTTTTATATTTATTTAACATCACCATGTTCAAACATACTCACAGTATCCACATTTTAAATAAATTTTCTCTAAACTATTTTTATAAACCACTAACTCAATTTTTTGGGAAATAAAATTTATTCCCATTAGTGATAATATTTTAAAAATTAAATAATAATCACCATAACATATAAGTTATTCTATTTCATTAGAGAAATATTAAAAAAAAATTATATTATTCATCTATAAATTTTAACTATTCAATGATTGGTACACATTGAAATGTATTTATTAGATAAATTGAATAAAATATTTAATCCTTGATAAATTTTTTAGTAATTATAATATTTTAAAAATTGTTATAGAATTTGATCAATAATTAAACATGTATTCCAAAAATGAAATAGACCATCCCCTCTAACTATAAATAATATCCTAATAAATATTAAGTAAACATAATTCACCTACCCAATCACCCAATTCTAGAAAAAGGTTCAATTATGTCATGAATTTACATATGGGAATGTTTTAACCCTTTTATAGATATTGTATAATAAATAAATCCAAATATGAATCACTATTAAAAACTGGAATTCAATCATTCATGAAAATAAACATAATATAAAATACAAAACTATGAATAAAATAACTATATAGAATATATAAGTACAAGATAAACTCTCTCAATGTGGACCACACCCACCAAAATATTCCACCACCACTATAGTTCTAAAATCATCCTTATAGTCAATTCATTTGAATAAAATAATAATCAAAATTGAAATAATTATATTGACAACACATTAATAGCTAAACACTATTATTTTCTTGTAGGGTATGAGTTAATTCATAGTAAGATGACACTATTAATCTATGGAATTATGTTTTATGTAAAAACACAAAATTCTAGTTTAAAAATACTTTTAAAAGATACTTTTACTATATATAAATGACAAAGAAAATGAATAACATCTATGTAATTACATTTCATTTAAATATAACTGATATAATTGAAATGAAAATATAGTGGATCTCGTGAAAATAATAATAAGAAGATAATATCATGAATAATACGATGTGAATTCCAAAAAGGGATTATTAAATAGATCCCATTGAGAGAATAAAAAACCTCACCAAACAAACACATTTTTCAGTGTATGAGGTTATCCTATAGGAATAAACACTGAATTACACAAATTTTCCTCTCAAGGGAAAAATTACCTAGCCAATTTATCATATGAACTATGGGAACTAACTAGAGAATAATCATAAACTAGTGTCTCACTAACCTATCATTTTCTATAAGTCTTCCCAAGACACCAATGTATATATAATAAAATTAATAGTTGAATAAATAACAGTTTATGAATATAATTAACTCTTATTTATACTATTAAACTCCCTCAAAGAAACAAAACCATTATATAATCCCTATCATATTCATAATCATAAACAAGTCCATAAATTATTTAAACAATACAAATGGGAATGGTAAAAGAACAATAAAAACATTATTAAAATTAATCCTTACAAATATATCTTCATAAATAAATATAAAATTTATATAAATTAAAAATATTTGAAAAACTATTTTCTAAACATCGTCAACAAAATAATTTGAAATACAATCATCCTCATTGAAATTTCATCTATTACATTATTTATAAAGAATTCATTATAAGAATATTAAAAAAAATATTCCATGTAAAATCCATTTAGATATTAGTAATTTGGTAGTAAATTTTGTAAATCCATTTATAATATCTTTTACATAATTTATAAATGTATTTTATTGGTTGTAAATAAATTTTAAAATCATCATAATAATAATTTTTTATGGAAGTGGAAAAATATAGATAAAAAAATATAGATACAGAAACAACATCAATTTCTTCATTGAATACTTTAGATATGTTTTAAGAAGGGAATTCAAATCCACAATACCACAAAGGACTGAGGAAATATGAGATTTTTCCATTGGAAGTGATTTTTATAATATACCAGCACTATAGAAAATAATGGGAAGGATTCAATGATGGGGAATATGGATGAATATAGATTAAGAGAAAACATATGTCCTTCCCTTATAGATATACCATGGTGAAGAAGGTTAAAGAGAATAGAGATGATTTCCCATTCCAACTCCAACATGATTCAGATAAACTGAAAAAGAGAAATATATGTCTACCAATATAACAATTTATGCATAATTGGTTTGTTACATTTCCGGTGTTAATTATTCGAGCTATTTTATAGAGTATTATAGGAAGTCAATAGAATTTTTGTTGATAAAGGATACAAAAAGGGGAATTACAAGTTGTGTACCTGTATTACACGACATAAAATTCGATTTAATGTCTAATATAGAGGATTTCAGAGTGTGTAAATATTTAACAAGATGTAATAATGGGTTTCACACTCTATAATATTTTAGGGACAGGAAAATAATATAAAATGAAGAGGTGACACTTTTTCTTGGCAGAAACAAAGCATTGGGGATTTTATTTTGTGAAAAGGGATTACATTTTGTGTAATCCCCCAATATAGTGAATTTTTAAATTATTTATTTGAAAAATTTTATTGTTTTAATTTTATCTAATCATTCAATCATTTTGGATAATCCCAAGGCTATCCAATGAGATTTACAATATATCTTCCCCCTCTTACATCTGTTTTTACTAATGGTTGGTCATTGTAAATCTGTTGTAATCCATTCACTCTTCCTAGTTCGTTTCTTGTATTAGTCATTGGAGTTTCGTTGTTGTGGATCAAGTTCTTTTGGCTGACTATTTGTGATGTTTTTTGGTGGATATTTTGGTGCAGGGTTGGTTGATCCATGAAACATTGGTGTTGTTTTTATTTATGGTGCACAAAGAGTTGGAAACCTTCCTTGAGGTAGGGAATCCATCATTTATTTTTATTAAGTATCATGTAAGAGTGTTTTTCTTTATTTATCTATGTATTATGGTTTTTAAAGATTAATAAAAGATAAGTAATTGGTAAAATTGAATTGAAATGAGTAAATTGGGTTTGGTTCACTTGTTTTGACATTTTTTGTATTATTTTTATGTGATGGATTGTATGGACCAGAATCCCCACTAAAAATTGCGTAATTTATGCGTTTTTTTCTATTTGAAATGAGTTGTGTAACCATTATTTATTGTGAATAATATTTTTTTATTATCAACATAAAAATAAATTTCTTAATTACTTATACTTCACTACTGAATTGGATTCCATAGGATATTTTTTTGTCTGATAACTCCTATAAAATAAAGTGAACTATGATAAAATCCACTTGTGTAAATTTGTAAAAATGATCTTGCTATTTTGGGATGTTTAGAAGCTCTTGTGGGACACCAATGGGTGATTGTGATCATATGTGGGGAGATATTTTTTTTTGGTAAATTGTATTGGTGTGGTGAAGAGTTGGTTGTTTTGAAGAGATTTTGGAGAGGCGGGGAGGTGGTTTTATTAGTCATGATTTTACTTCAATGAGGAGGAGATTTTTTGGCCTTTCTATTTGGGTGGTGGGGAGGTTGTTTATTTCCATTCATTTGGGGTACAGAAGTGGGGATTACATTTTGATAGATGATTCAATGTTTATGGAATTAATTGAATAAAATTTTAAATATAATTAGAATTTCTAGGGTTGGTTTGGTTAATGCTATGTAAATAATTAATAGATAATTAAATGATGGGTTGTGTGGATATATGTGTTTTATGATAAATAATGATATTAATTAGTGTTATTCATAGAGGAAATGTGAAGCTTATTTATTTTATAAGGGGTATTGACCTTCTAAAATGATTGTTTCATATATTAATAAATGAAAAAAGTGATGGAAACAATATTTATAGTGTTTTGAGTATGTTTTCTTGGTTTTGATCACATAGGTTGGACCTAAGTGTATGAGAGAATATCTAAACATGTATATCATTGTGATTCTGTAAACATTCCACCCATTTTTAGTAGTACATTTCAAACCTCCTCATATTCATGGGGGGTGATTTTCCTCACATCTTGTGGGGAGTACTGATGGCCAGGTACCTTCCCTTTCCTGCCCTCTCTTCCTTAAAAGGTAGGCATGACATAGGCTATGAAATTTGTAGGTCTATTAGTAATTTAGATGGTGGTTGTGATTCTTCAAGTGCATTCGGGTGGAACGAGATAGTACATGTGTTTGAAACCAACCAAATATGTTTCCTAATTATCTTCTGGGTGAGGTGTGATAGTGAATGTGTTTTTGAGTGAGGTGTGACCAAGCATGTGGGTCAGTGAACCAGGTGTGTTCTGTTGAGATGTGATGTAGAATTTCTTGTGGGTTGGTGAGTCTGAGTGTTTGAGGGTGAGGTGTGTTGTTACATTACATTTTGGCTATTAAAGTATACAAGAGAGATGTAATCTCCATGACATTGGTCATTGGGAGTGAGACATGAATACTAGTGTGAATTGTTGAGTGGTACCCTTATCGATGTGATCATGTTATATAATATTAACTCACTAGCATTTTTTGGTATTTGTTCCTTGGTGAGGTTTTGTTTGGTTAGCATATATGTTTATGAGCTATTTGGTTCTGCTGTTTTTACAATGGTTCATCAGTATGCTACATTAACATGTAAACATGAGTCATTTATTTTCTAAATTACTATACCCATATGTTAACCCTACATTTACACAAAATTCATTCAGGTTACAAGTTGGTTTTGTAGATCGTGATTGTCCTTACTAGATACGATCCTTGAAAATTTTGATATCGCAACTTTAGAAATGCTCATAGGTACTTACCTTTGATACTTTTCTTTTATCAGTTCTTTTTATGCATGAATGAAGGATGTTCATTGTATTTCATTTTTCATTATTCCTCGTATATTTTTTGATTCATTTTATCTCCCAATATTGATTTCATATAATGTGAAATTCATACTGTATAGTGATATTTGTAAAGCATTGGTGCTAGTCACCAACCCGGGTCCTATATTAGGCGATACATGGGAGGTCATTATCACTCTACCCTCATAGAATTATCATGGGAGATATGGGTCGTGAAAGAGAGGTATCAAAGGTGATGGTTGAGATATATGATGGTGATTGGAGTTAGGTATAGCGAGGATTACATTAGGTGGTATGGAAATTTTTCTAGGTGACCTTGATGTCTGAACTAGGTTACGGTGTCAAACTATGACACAATATTTAATATCGCCATTATTATCCAGTGCAAGAAATATAAAATTAATGAATGAACAAGTGAGATGGACCTTCATGTTGGGTAGAGACCTAGGAATGGTACATGCATCATAATGACTAGAATTTTTTTTAATTGTACTGTTTTCGAAAATAAAATGTGTTAAAAATGATTTAAATAAGTAAGAATAAATATTAATAAAATTTCATACTATTATGGATTAGTAAATACTAGTATTCATTTTAGCTATATCTCTTAGACATCGTCTGCATGTAACTTAAGCAATTGAGGTTTAGCGGGATCATCTAGTTAATCGATAGAGGGTAGATCTAGTAGGGGAAGATGATCATTGGTTGTGGAAATTTAATTATTTCTATCACTAGTATTTGGGGATGCACGAGGAATTTTTTAGATGTTGAGACAGAGAGATGGCTTTAGGAGATTGATATAGACTTCAGTTTGATATGGGCCTCGATAGAGTACTGGATCCCTTTGACAGTCAGTTAAATGCGGGGAGTTGTGAATTAGTATTAGACTCTATATCAGGGATAAAATAAGCGGGGAATATGTTTTGTGTGTTTACTTCAAGATGGAGTTCTAGGAAGATTTCCTTTTATTGACAATGAAGGATGTGAAAATGCAGGAACATATTTCACTTCAGAAGGGGAGCATGTCATTGAGGGTGTTGGGGATATAGTTTCCAGAACTTCTATATTTTCACATGATTGTTTTCTAGATGCGGATGAGGATTCTTCTTTGAGATGACATGAGGATGTTCCCTTATCTCATATCCAGTATGATGTCACTCCTTTAAAATTTCTGACATATCTGGAGTTTCATAAGAAGGAAGAGATGATTGAAAGGATTCACTGGCATGGAGGTTTTCCATGGGAGTGGAAATAACAGGGTTCCTCGAGGAGAATATGTGTCAGTTGGAGGTATTTGTTGCCATTAACATAGAGTTTTAAACCAACTGGGTGTCAACTATCGTATCTTGATTTCTAGTAATTTGGTGCTAGAGAGTTCCATTTTTTTATTAGGAACTTTCTTCCCATTTTTGTTGTTGTGGGGTTTATGTAAATTGCCAAAAACCAATTCAAGTGGTTCCCAAATAGTTGTTTGGTGGTGGTGGACTAGTTCAACGTCATATTCAGCAGTGGTTGACCGTGTGGTCCTTTTAGGAGCAGGGGTAGCTGGTTTTTACTACTTTGAGGGGCGATGGAGAAGGTAGAGTTCATCCTTAGTTTGTCTATCAGGGTTAGGGACCTTAAACCATGAATGATCCTGGATGTGGCCTTCAACATAGAGGTAATGGAGAACATCATATTAAGATTCATGTAGTGGAGGAAACAGTTCAAAAGGGTAAAAACATCATGAAAGGTAAGATAAGTTTTTATATTACTCTGTTCTTTCTTTAATTGAGGCTATTCAAAATCCATTGTAGAAACTACTCTAAACCATTCTCTACGACTATATGTAGTGAGTCTTCTCATACCCCTTCCATTGACAATATCAATCGGAGGATAAAACAACTAGTTTGATATTTTTCAGGACGTAGAATGATGATGGGGTTTCATCAGTCCCATGAGGATATTTTCATACTAAGAACATAGCCATACAATTTCATCCTAGGAATCTAAGGGTTGCATTATATAGGATCTAATATCTACTTGTAACTCCCCGACCCCAGCTACCCAGAGTCGATGCATTACTTCATAACATTGGCATGATCACAAAAGATCAATTCTCGAAAGACCGATTAGTTTAGTAGCCTTGGAAACACTAGATACATTCATAAATGTTACATTACATCATAAAGTGAAAAACTAATAACAAAGTCTTCATAGTCCACACTCATATCCTCTTCTGACTATCCCTGCAAGTCATTCATAAAATACTTCATCACATCCTAGAAAATATTATAACATTGAAAGGGGTGAGCTCAGATGCGCAGTAAGGATAACAATATTGCTGAAGCTTTCATAAATAAACATTAACATTTAAGGCAATGTATAACTAAAAAAAAGCCTTTTAAACTTGAACTTCACCATAATATGGAAAAAGTAAAATGAGATAATGACATTCACTTCTTCACATGGATATTCTACTGGTCGAATAATAACATGCAATATCAATAACCACTTTCATAATGATGGAATGCATAATGCCAGACTATCATAACCACGTAGCCGAGGCCTCGTGCCAAGACCACAAATAAGATTTTGTCAAGGCCTCGTTCCAAGACACTAGTTTGTCTCATGAGACCTGCCGATGCATCGAGGAGCTATAGCGGGCTCCTCCCGTCACTTATTAAGTCCAATTCATTCCTCATATGAATAGGTTTAAACATATCATAAACCATAACATAATCATATCACATAAAATATGCATAATGGAAACATAACATTTCCACTTTTCAATAATAAGATATAAATACAACACATTGATATAATAAAAAAAATTTCAAAACCATTTTCAATACCACAATAAATGAATATTAAAACTTGATATTTATTTTTCATTTTAAAAAATGTTATGGCTTGTAGAGGAAGCCAAAACCCAAATAATGGTCACGGCGGCGGAAAGTTGTTGTCGCCACATAAGTACGGAAAGAAAAACATTCCCTTTTTGTTGTTTAGTAAAATGCTTCGTATAAAAAAGATTTCTTTTGAATAAACGTAAAAGTCAAAGGGGTTTATACACCGTATAAAAGAATGTTGTGTATAAAACCAAATATGCCTCAATGAAAGGAGATTGAGACGAAGTCCATAAAAAGAAAATTTTTAAAATAAAATAGATCTATTATGTGTATTCACTATAGGTATACATAAATAATGTAAAAATACAAAATAAGACATAATAATATCATGACATAATTTGAAAGTAGGAGATTAACCCAAAGAATGGAAGTTGGGTTAAGAAATTCCCTTACCTTGTGTCCGACTTGATTCGACCATTCGTTATCCTCCTGAATAATAAAATAGAGTTAATATATACCATTTTCAATTTCATTATCCTTTTTATATCACTTATTACAATGTTATGAACATTATGTAATTATTTAAGTTAATAATGGTCGTTTTGGCGATTTTTGGTACTTGAGTCAACAATAAACTTCTTATAATTACAAGTTGTTTATGTGGTAAAATATCCATTATCTCCATAATTATATTCATGATATAGTTGTCATATATATCATATATATCCAGTATATACATTCATTCATAATATTACGTAACATTTAGAGGAAAGAAATGAAATGCACCATTCATGGAGATGGTAAGCCGTACGTACGCATGAACGCTCCTTTCATTTCTATTTCGTATTTAATGGAATGATGTTATAATTATATAAAGTTATAATATAATTCCAGTATAATATAATTTATAATACCATTTAATCCATCCTTTATAAATCCCACATATGGCATTAACGATTCAAATCACTTTGAGGGGGCGGTAGTCCGCACTTCCTAAAATGAAATTATCGCGCTTACCCATAATGGAAATCATAAAGGTATGAAATAAATGAAAAATGAAAAATCATAAGGGAAACGAAAACATAATATATATCATATATAAAAATAGTGTCATCATAATGGCCACCATTAGAGGTGTTATATGAGTGTTTGAACAATCATCGTTTCGTGAGGCAAAAAATCACCATCCACAGAAACAGTATGTTCTTTAACCATTAGATGTAGGTGTCTGTAAGTGTAGCTCGAATACTTCTTATAAAAATATCCTAGTATATTTATGATACAGGTTTTGTTACAAATTAAATTAATAAAAAGAGTTTAGGGGGTTGGAGAAGAAAAATAAAACAAAATAACATAAGAGAAGACATTACCTTAAAATCGGGTAACTCTTTTTGATTTGAGCCAAAGGCTTCCTTGGGAAGAGTTCTGCCCAATGTGAGGCTTCTAGGAGTAAGAGGTGGTGTTGGGAGAGTATTTGGGAAGAGTTTGGCCGAGCCAAATGGCTTGAATGTGAGAATGAGGTGGTAGAGGTGGGGGCCTTTTATAAGTGGAGAGGAGGGGTACTATTTGAAAGTAAGGAAATTTTACATTATTATACAATGCTTTTCGAATTCTAAAGTTCCCACACTTATATAATTCATGGATAAGGTGATAAGGGTTAGAAATATACCCATACAATAGTCTTTGGAGAAGTGAAAGCCTTGGATTGTACATTATCTTTTCATTTTCTTAAAATCGTTAAATAATGAGGTTATCGTTGCATCATAATGATGTCATAAATAATTTAATTTATTTAATGCCTAAAAAATATTAAAAAAAATACTATGATGTTGGAAATCTTTTTAGCTTTCCAATTACTATTTATAGTCAAATATATGACTTGTATAACCCCACGTAAAAATTGTTTTAGTTAAACATTTCATGTTTGTGTCATTTTTTACTTTAACATTAAATAAAAGGTATTTATGTCATTTTCCAACTAAAGTGGCTCCATGGGGTCCCCATGTTGACCCATGGATTTTCTTGGTCAGCCATGGCACATCCAATGAGGGTAGGACATGTGTCAAGCTCCTCTCATATTATTAAAACATTATTTTTACCTTAAACTACACTAATTACCTCTAATCGCGATTAAGAACATAAAAGTTACTATTCACCGAAAATTATTTTAATCTCATTGAACCACATTTTACTTCTTAATTAAAACCATGTATGTCGGGGTTTTTAAAATAAAATCACAGAAGTGGTAATATTTCATTTAAACGAAAAATCAGTTATTTAACTACCGCTTAGTGGTTTCACTATTCATAAAAAATTGAAGTTTTTCAAAACAATGGAAAAATTTCACCCTAAGTTATAAGTGATATTCCGAATTCAAAAATGATGTCTATTTTACAAAATTCCAAATATATAAGTTTCATTAATTAATTTTATAATTAATTCCCGCTGTCACAACAAATAGCGTGTTTTTAAGAAACAATTTATATCAAAAGATTGGCAATTGTTTATATCCAATTTCAATGTTAAATTAATTTTAATAACTACCATTGGATAAAATGGTAAAAATATATTCTAATTATACATTAAAACCACTAAATATTATAATTTATCACTATAAATTATTTTGATTAAAAAAATTGTTTTTAAGTATTTTTCACTATTCATAAAAAATTAGAAGTTCTCGGAAAAATACCAAAAATTCAACATAGGCTAATTTCGATATTCCAAATCCAAAATTGAAGTCCATTTTGAAATATAAAATGTCTATAATTTTAAAAAGTTGTTATTACTATTCATAACGGCTACATTGATTAGTCACGGTGTTTTAGAACTCGAAGTTGCGTACAATGCAAGTTATTGCATTATTGAATGAGAAGCATATCGTGGAAGCTCAGGGTGTTACATTCTCCCCTCCTTCAATAAATTGCGTCCTCGCAATTTGAAATTTTTTCTATGAAAATAAATTGTTGAAAAGAGAAAATACATTTGTGGAAAACCCACATCAGAAATAAGATTAATAAAACTTAGCCTTAATAAGAGGGAAAGGGAAATGAAAAAGTCACCACCCAATTATGATCTCGATTAGGAGAAAATTGGTGGCAATTAGAGACATATAATTGGAGGAAAAACGTAAATATTTGTAAGGAGTGATTGAGGTCATCAATCACAATCATCTGTCAAATTGAGGGCCTCAAAGCCTTCAATCTATGTCGATTTAAAATATCATCAGTTCAACAAGACATAAGGTATTAGGATAACACATTTTTTGTTTTAATATCCCTTTACTAAAGTTTGAGTATTAATTTATTCATTGAATAAAAGATAGGTATATATATATTTATACTTGACAATTAGAGTTTCATCCTTCAACTAATCTTTCACTCAAAAAGATAATAGAACTCAAAAATATTATACTTATCCTAATTGTATAAGGTTCCAAATTTTAACACATACCATTTATATTAGAAAAAATATTTTTTAATAACTAGGGACATCATGTAGTCTAGTGGTAGGAGATTAATCCCAATCGCACTATGGTTGTGGGTTGGATTCCCACAGCTTTGTCTAACGCGATGGGTTGTCACTCGGTCTGCGTGTTGTCCTTTTTATAAATATCCAAAAATAACCTTAACAATAGTATCCAATGTAAAATATAATCCATTCCAACCATTATAGTTATCCAAAATACTTCTGTCCAACTCACAGTCCAGATTTTATGAGGAAGTTAAACATAATGAAGATCCTTTTTTTCCACGTATCAACATGTGAACACCTTCATCATGTATTCTTTTTAAACATACTGAATTACCATGAACCCTTATTCCTTATAGAATACTATATATACTCCTTCTATCAAAAAATGTATACAAATCATCAATCAATTTCAAGGAAGTTAAGAATATCCAATATAATTTATCCAAATCAATCACGTCTTATTTCAAAATCACTATCTCGGTATCAGAACCATATTATGGTTTATCTATCTCTCAACCATATATTTTCCAAAAATTTAACCTATTGTGAAGTCAATTTTCTTGTTTCCACACAATCTCAAGTCCTTGATGAAATAGTACTGCAGTACAATCCTTATATACTCCATAATTATTATAACCAGTACATCATTGATACAACACTCAAATTACAAAATTATTTAATAACAACATATGAAATCTAATCATTACTCCTCATCTGTGGTAGTATCATAACTTGATTATTATCCAATAACATCATTTGGGGCATACTCTGATTATTTGGACAATGGTTTGCATAGTGTCCCCAATCCTTGCAGAAGAAGCATTGTACATTTGAAACCATTTTCTTACCCTTGCAGTCACGCATTTTTGTGTCCTTTTTCTATACACTTATAACAAACTCCCATTTCTTTTAGGCAAGTTCCATGATGTTTCTTCCCACAGTTACCACATATTGGAAAATTCTTTTTCCCATCATCCCTTTATCCATCATTCTCTCTTCCATCCCTTTCGTCTCTTACTTCGCTTCAAAGCCATAGGACTCAGAGAATTCTTTACTTATCTTATTAACACATGATAATATTTCTTCATATTTTTAGAACACATGGGAGACTATTTTCCTTCAAAATGTTGGCTTAATACCATGAAAGATATGATCCTTCTTACTCTTTGGATCATACGTATTGATGGAGTTCACATTCCTTCTACTGGGCGCCATTTCTATACAATGGCACAAACTATATTAGTTTACGAATCAAAATACATAATTCTATATTTGTAAGATACTTAACATGAATTGAACTATTTTGGATATAATCCATAAAAATGTTTTCTTTGAGGAAGTATATACTCATAACCCTTCATAGTGGTTTATAATGAAAATGAGAATTATCCAAAACATATCCCCCAGGAGTGTCGTAACCAAGAGTGCAGCAAGGCCCGTTGTCGTGCACCAGTTCCCGTTCGAGTCTAGCTCAATGCGGTGTTTTCAGGTTTTACCCCTAGGTACATCTGTGCCAGAGCCGCCTCTACCTGCTCGTATCCAGACATGGATGTATTGCTCGGAAAACTCACCACATCTCTACAATACCAAAATTCTAGGAAGTTCTTCTATACTAATCCTCAAAGTCTATCTTCGGGCTATGTGCTCTAATCAGAGTTTATCTAAATCTAGCTTCCAAGCTTAGTACTAAACTGTCTCTGATACCAACTGTAATGTCCCGACCCCAGCTACCCAGAGTCGGTGCATTACTTCGTAACATTGGCATGATCACAAAAGATCATGTCTTGAAAGACCAATTAGTTTAGTAGCCTTGGAAACACTAGATACATTCATAAATGTTACATTACATAATAAAGTGAAAAACTAATAACAAAGTCTTCATAGTACACACTCATATCCTCTTCTGACTATCCATGCAGGTCTTTCATAAAATACTTCTTCACATCTGGGAAAATATTAAAACATTGAAAGGGGTGAGCTCAGATGCTCAGTAAGGATAATAATATTGCGGAAGCTTTCATAAATAAACATTAACGTTTAAAGAAATGTATAACTAAAACAAAAGCCTTTTAAACTTGAACTTCAACATAATATGGCAAAAGTAAAATGAGATAATGCCATTCAATTCTTCACATGGATATTCTACTAGTCGAATAATCACATGAAATATCAATAACCACTTCCATAATGATGGAATGCATAATGCAATACTATTATAACCACATAGCCAAGCCCTCTTGCCAAGACCACAAATAAGATTTTTTCAAGGCCTCGTGCCAAGACACTAGTTTGTCTCATGAGACCTACCGATGCATCGAGGAGCTATAGCGGGCTCCACCTGTCACTTATTAAGTCCAATGCATTCGACATATGAATAGGTTTAAACATATCATAAACCATAACATAATCATATCACATAAAATATGAATAAAGGAAACATAACATTTCCACTTTTCAATCACAAGATATAAATACAACACATTGATATAATAAAAAGACTTTCAAAACCATTTTCAATACCACAATAAAAGAATATTAAAACATGATATTTATTTTCCATTTTAAAAAAAGTTATGGCTTGCAGAGGAAGCCGAAACCCAAAAAATGGTCACGGCGGCGGAGAAGTCATTGTCTCCGCATAAGTATGGAAAGAAAAACATTCCCTTTTTGTCGTTTAGTAAAATGCTTCGTATAAAAAATATTCCTTTTGAATAAACGTAAAAGTCAAAGGGGTTTATACACCGTATAAAAGAAAGTTGTGTATAAAACCAAATATGCCTCAATGAAAGGAGATTGAGACAAAGTCCTTAAAAAGATCATTTTTTAAATAAAATAGATCTATTATGTGTATTCACTATAGGTACACATAAAGAAAGTAAAAATAAAAAATAATACATAATAATATCATGACATAATTTGAAAGTAGAAGATTAACCCAAAGAATGGAAGTTGGGTTAAGAAGTTCCCTTACATTGTGTCCGACTTGATTCGACCGTTATTTAACCTCCTGAATAATAAACTACAGTTAATATCCACCATTTTCAATTTCATTATCCTTTTTTATATCACTTATTACAATGTTATGAACATTATGTAATTATTTAAGTTAATAACGGTCGTTTTGTCGATTTTTGGTACTTGAGTCAACAATAAACTTCTTATAATTACAAGTTGTTTATGTGGTAGAATATCCATTATCTCCAGAATTATATTCATGATTTAGATGTCATATATATCATATATATCCAGTATATACATTCATTCATAATATTACGTAACATTTAGAGGTAAGAAATGAAATGCACTATTCATGGAGACGGTAAGCCGTACATACGCATGAACGCTACATTCATTTCTATTTTATATTTAATGGAATGATGATATATATATATAAAGGTATAATATAATTCCAGTATAAGATAATTTATAATACCATTCACTCCATCCTTTATAAATCCCACATATGGCATTAACGATTCAAATCACTTTTAGGGGGCGATAGTCCGCACTTCCTAAAATGAAATTATCGCGTTTACCCATAATGGAAATCATAAAGGTATGACATAAATGAAAAATAAAAAATCATAAGGGAAACTAAAACATAATATATATCATATATAAAAATATAGTCATCATAATGGCCACCATTAGAGGTGTTATATGAGTGTTTGAACAATCATCGTTTCATGAGGCAAAAATTCGCCATCCACAGAAACAGTATGTTCTTTAACAATTAGATGTAGGTGTGTGTAAATGTATCTAAAATACTTCTTATAACATAATCGTTGTATATTGAGGATACTGGTTTCGTTACAAATTAAATGAATAAAAAGAGTTTAGGGGGTTGGAGAAGAAAAATAAAACAAAATAACATAAGAGAATACATTACACTAAAATCGGGTAACTCTTTTTGATTTTAGCCAAAGGCTTCCTTGGGAAGAGTTCGGCCCAATGTGAGGCTTCTAGGAGTAAGAGGGGGATGTTGGGAGATTATTTGGGAAGAGGCTGGCCGAGTAAAATGGCTTTAAAGTGTGAATGAGGTGGTAGAGGTGGGGGCCTTTTATAAGTGGAGAGGAGGGGCACTCTTGGAAAGTAAGGAAATTTTACATTATCATACAATGATTTTCGGATTCTAAAGGTCCCACAATTATATAATTCGTGGATAAGGTGATAAGTGTTTGAAATATACCCATCCAATAGTCTTTGGACAAGTTTATGCCTTGGATTGTACATTATCTTTTCATTTTTTTAAAATCGTTAAATAATAAGGTCATCGCTTCATCATAATGATGTCATAAATAATTTAACTTATTTAATGTCTACAAATTATAAAAAAAATACTATGATGTGATAAATATTTTTATATTTCCAATGAATATTTATAGTCAAAAATATGACTTGTATAACCCCATGTAAAAATTGTTTTAGGAAAACATTTCACGTTTGTGTAATTTTTTACTTTAACATTAAATAAAAGGTATTTATGTCATTTTCCAACTAAAGTGGCTCCATGGGGTCCCCAAGTTGACCCATGGATTTTCTTGGTCGGCCATGGCATATCCAATGAGGGTAGGACATGTGTCAAGCTCATCTCATATTATTAGAACATTATTATTACCTTAAACTACACGAATTATCTCTAATCGCGATTAAGAACTTAAAAGTTACTATTCACCAAAAATTATTTTAATCTCATTGAATCACATTTTACTTCTTAATGACAACCATGTATGTCGGATTTTTGAAAATAAAATAACAGAAGTGGTGATATTTCATTTAAACGAAAAATCAGTTATTTAACTACCACTTAGTGGTTTCACTATTCATCAAAAATTGAAGTTTTTCAGAACAATGCCAAAATTTCACCCTAATCTATAATTGATATTCCGAATTCAAAAATGATGTCTATTTTACAAAATTCCAAACATATATGTTGCATTAATCAGTTTTATAATTAATTCCCACAGTCACAACAAATAGCGTGTTTTTAAGAAACAATTTATATCAAAAGATTGGCAGTTGTTTATGTCCAATTTCAATGTTAAATTAATTCTAATGACCACCATTGGATAAAATGGTAAAAATATATTCTAATTATACTTTAAAACCACTAAATAGTTTAATTTATCACTATAAATTATTTTGAATAAAAAAGTTGTTTTAATAATTTTTCACTATTCATAAAAAATTAGAAGTTCTCAGAAAAATACCAAAAATTCAACATAGGCTAATTTCAATATTCCGAATCCAAAAATGAAGTCCATTTTGAAATATAAAATTTATATATTTTTAAAAATTGGTTATTACTATTCATAATGGCTACTTTGATTAGTCGTGGTGTTTTAGAACTCGAAGTTGCGTACAATGCAAGCTATTGCATTATTGAATGAGAAGCGTATCGTGGAAGCTCGGGGTGTTACAATGCTACATCCGTATGAGAGTTGTTTTTCGAATATAGATGTCCAACATGTGGTTTTCGTTAGTGAGTAGAGTTTTCCATTGGGAATTCATCATATCGATCCCCTTATTTTCTTGATGGCTTAGTTATCAATGGAATTAGTGGATGTAGGGATGAAAGAGGTCCCTAGGGTCATTAGGGATTTCCTTGATGCTCTTTAAAGGTGGTTCTTCCACTGCCCTATTGATGTAATAATGAGTTTGGTTTAGACTTACAACATAATGTTTATATTATTTTTAAGGCCCTTTATTAGTTGACATCTTCTTAGTTACATGACATTAGGATTCAAATATATGATCTAATGAAAAAGGTCTTTATCCATCTGATTAATTCTTCTATGGGGTTCTGCAGTGTTGTTTGTCAATATGGCAAATGATTGTATAAGGTTTTCTATAAACTAACGATGTATGAATTAGGTGACATTCAAAAATATTTACTCTCTTCCAAGGATCGATGATATTTGTGACCAGTTGAGAGGGTTAATTGGGTTTCTAAAATTGATATGTTGTCTGCATGTCACCATTTTAGGGGGAATTAGGGCGATATCCCAATGAATTCCTACAAATGCAAGAATAGGAAATTCAAAATTATATTCATGACATTTGGTGTTATAAACTCACTACACATGTTCATGGGGCTTATGAACTCCATGTTTTGTGAGATCCTAGATTTATTCATTGGCATATTAACTAATGATATCTTGATCTAATAAAGTCAAAGGAGGAGTATGTCGACCATCTCTGAGTTATCTTGACGTTTTTTTAGTTCTCCCAGCTCTATGGAAAGATATATAACTGTATTTGTTTGACATGAGAGGTTCATTAACATGGGGATCTTATGTATCGGAAGGATTTGGCAGTAGACCCGTCAAAGGACGAAGAAGTTGTTTCATGGGATGACTCCAAGATTGTGGAAGAGCTTCTCAGTTTCATTTGTCTTTTAGGATATTATTGAAGGATTGAACATGATTACCCTCAAGTCATAGACTCATTAATAGCCTTGACTTGGAAGGAACAAGCTTTTGTGTGGATCTATTAGTTTTACGCAGCATGCTTTTACTTGAAGGGGATGTTTGTTAGTTCTCTAATTCCCTAGTTTCATAATGAAGGAGGTTTGTTTCAGGAGTTATGGTATATTTTCAATCTAAGATTTTGGTGTGTCTTGATTTAGTAGAGGGATGTGATCTCTTATTTTTTTTGGAAGTTACATCCCCATGAGTTTAAATATGCCAGCCATGGTATAAAACTATATGTGATGTTTTTTAAATTTTTTGTGCCATCATTATCTCATTAAGAGAACCATGTGGTCTTTACAGATCACAATAGATTGAGGGATATTTTTCCCATTCATACAGAAAATTGAGGAACTAGAAGAGGATAGAGTTTCTTCATTATTATTATTTTTCAATATCTTAATTATCTATAAAAATTTGGTGGTTGATTCTTTGAGCAGTAAGTCATTGATGGGTGTTATTCATGAGTATATCGGTGCACGTAGAGTGATGGAGGAGTTAGAGTCCATGCACTCAGATGAAAGAGTGGATGGTAATAGAGGATTTCTGTTTCATATTATAGTCCAATATTCTATGATGTAGTAGTTGGAGGAGTGTTAGTGTGGAGATTGGTAGGAAGAGGGGTTACACGATCACATTGTTTATGGTGATGCTCTATAGGTATGGTCAGGGGATTGTTGGAACTGGGTGTTATTTCGAAGAAGTTTATTTATTCTGGTATAAAAGTTCAAGGGTTTATTTCATGAGTTTCATACCTCAACATTGACTGTATACCCTAAAATTTCCAAGATGAACCATGGCTTGAATATGTAGTTTTGGCTGCTAGGGATGAATTGTGCAGTGGAGATGATTGTGAAAATGTGTATGGTTTTCCAGCAAGATACAACCAAGAGTCATTTTCTTAGAGGTTTGTTTTATCCCTTTTATGTTCTTGAGTGGTAATATGGTGACTTCTCAATGGATCTTGTCAAATTATTACCCAGAACAAAGGAATGTGGTAATGTTATCTAGGTGATAGTGGATCAGTTGAAGAAATTAGAAAACTTATTAGAGATCAAGGAGTCATGAATAGATGATTCCTTGTATAATAAGAATGTAGATTAGATGGTGTGGTTACATGTAGTTCAGAGGTCCATTGTATAGGTTTGGGACACACGTATTACATCAAGATTCTATAATGTAATTAATCATTCTTTTGGCACTTAGTTACACCTCAACACAACATTACACCTTAGAATGATTGGAAAATATTATGGAATATGCAGACATTAGAGGATATGTTTCAAGCGTGCGCCTTGAACAATTTTATATATTGGGCACAACACATTATTATTGATGATTTTTCTTCTAATAATAACTGTCACTCTTCCAATGGAACAATACTATTTGAGGAATTTTATGGAAGACCATGGAATTCACTATTAATCTATATTGAGGTTTGTGAGAAATTTGTTGTTGGTGTCGATGTGGTATAGTGCACGAAATAGAAAGATAAACTTTTTTGTGAGTGGAGGAAAGTATCTCATTAATGAAAGAAGTCTTATGTATATCATTGGAGGAGGACCTTGGAGTTTGAGGTTGGGGACCACATGTTCATCCTTGTTTCCCCTCGACATGTGAATAAGCACTTTAAAAGTGGGGGTTAGCTTTCTCCTAGGTTTTTTGGGCCCTTGGAGTTAGTGGGGTGAGTTGGCGTGGAAATATATCAGTTGGTTTTTCCACTGAGGATAGAACGTATCCAAAACATCATCTTTATCTCTCAACATCACCAATATATTCACAATGACTCCGACAACATTTACTTGAGAGATTTTGTTGTCAATAATGACCTTACATTTTTAGAGTACCTAGTAGAAATATAGGGTAAACTAGAGAAGGCACTATGCGTTCAAACAATTCAGTTAGTTCATGTGTCGTGAAGGTATGGTGGCTAGGAGGAGAGTTCATTGGTGCGAGAGATGAAAATATTTGACAAGTGCCAAGAATTTTGTGGAGTTTTAAATTTTTATTTGTCCTTTTATGATGTGATTTTGGGATCTCTTTATTTTATTTTTTGAGATATTCCCCTTGGTATGGGTAGTTTTTGGTGATAAGTGTGATAAATTGATGACATATGAAAATTGGACAACCAAATTCCGAATCGACCCTCATTAAATAGGATGAAATTAAAACCATGCGAGGGAGTCAATACACCTAGAGATGATAATATATATACATGGATGACAAGAATTTTCTTATTCGTGTGTTTTGGATAGTGTAGTTTATTATTTTTGTTGATGTGAGTTTTGTTGGTTATAGTAGCTATTGGTTCAGGATGCATTGCGGTTGAGATAGTTGTGTAGTGGAATTATGGAGGTATTATAGTTCAAGATTAGATATTTTGTGGTTGTGGTTGTAGTGATCTGGTTGTGTAGTGTGTTTGTGATCATTTCGTTTTTCATGTTTGTTAGGTAGTAACATTTGAGGTATGAAGTAAAACATGATTGGTATCTTGCAGGGTTGTTGTTCGGATCCTATTTTCTACTTTTATTGGTTTTGTATTATTAAGGGTGATGATCATTTGAGAGGTATCATATGTCATTGTATATGATTTCATAGTCTATTACGTTGCAAATTTTTGTTGTTAGAGGTATTGGTAGGATGCTATGAGGGTATCATGAGATTTTTGGTCATAAAATGCTAGATGAAGAGGTATTACACATCTTTAAACCGGATTACACAACATGAAATTTGGCTTCATGGATTCTACAGAGGGATTCATGATGTGTAAATATTTTACTGAATGTGAAGGGGTGTTTCATGCATTCTAATATATCATGGATAGAAAAATTGGATAAAAATAAGTAGTGACATATTTTTTTATTGGAAACCATACATCTGGGATTTCATAATGTGAAATCGGATTATATATAATGTAATCCCCAAATCCATTGCAGTTTTAACATTATTTTCCATCTGAACATTGAATATTTTGGTCATTCCATCTTCTTTATAATATTTGGGGTGAACCATTTGTGACCCATTGAGTTCAACGTAACCTCTTCCTCCTTCTTTAATCTATTGGTCCAGGTGGTTGTTTAGTAGAAATCCAAGGTAGTCCATTACATTTTCAGATATTGTTTCATTGTGTTCTAATTTAGAGGTTTAATTTGGTGGTTCGGTTTGGTATCAGTTGTGTGATTGAGATTTATTTGGATGTTTCATTCTGTGAAGTGTAGTTTGGTCCATGATAATGTGGTGCGATTATGAATTTTGTAGCATAGTGAGATGGAATGATTCCTTATTGGAGGGAATAAATCATTTCTATTTATTGTGTATCATGTGGGAATGGTTTTCATTTTATTATCAATATATTATTGTTGTGATGGATTAATAAAACATAAATAATTTGTTTAATTTAATTGAAATGGGTAAATGGGGTTTTCATTACATGATTTTATAGCTTGGATACTATTATAATGTAAGGGATTTTTGGGCTAAAATTCCCACTGAGAATTGAGTCCATTGGGGGTTTTGTTTTCACAGTTTGAAATATGTTACGGAACCCATTTTTGTTTTAACTATTTTTATTGTTTTAGTATCACCCTAAAGAAAAATTGTTTAATTACTTATTATTAGATAATGAATTGGTTTCCCCGAATTTATTGGATTGTGTGATAATGGCCCCAAAATAAATTTGAATGTGATAAAAATATCTTTTTAAATTTGTGAAAATAATCTTGATATGTGAAATTATTTGGATGTGTTGGTGGGACAATGATGAGTTATTGAAATGGGGTGTTGGGAGATAAGTGAATTGTTTGGTCACACCTATGTGATATTATGAGTTGGTTGTTTGGAAATGCCTTTGGGGTGGTGAGGATCTGGTTTCTTTGGTCATGTTTTGTGTGTGGATAAGTGGTGGCTTCTTTGTGATAGATGTCGGAGTATTGATGGAATAATTAGAATAATATTTTATTACTATTTGGAATGGATTGGGTTTGTTTGGTTATAGGGATATAAATGTTTTATGGGTAATTCAATGGTGGGTTATGTGGATAAAAGTGGTTACTAAAAAAAATGAAATGAATGGGTGTTAAAAGTAGTGGAAATGTGAAGCTATTTTATTTTTTCAGGTGACATCACCTTCTGAAATCATTGTTGTAGATATTAATAAATTCATTTAGTGGTGGATGAATAAGTGGAGGTTTTGGGAGTGGAATTTTTTGGATCTAAACCGATATGTTCGGCATAAGTGTTTGATTCTCTATATATGTGTGTGTATCATTGTGATTCTATATGCACACCACCTACATTGATAACTATGTGCTGAACATGTTCATAGTCACACATGGGGTGTTTTTCGCAACCTATGGTGGGGATTATAGATGGATGGGTACCCACTCTTTCACACTCTATCATCCTGGTGAGGTAGGTATATCGTAGATTATGATGAATGAAGGATTTTTGGTGATTTGTATGGTGGTTGTGATGGACCATATGTCTTCAAGCGGGATATAATAGCCCATGTGTTTGCAAGAAAGGTGATATGTGTCCCATGTGGCTTTAGGATGAGGTTTGATGGCCTATGTGCTTTTGATTGAGGTGAGACACTGCATGTGGGGTGGTCGAACATGTATTGTTAGGAAATATGTAATTTGGCCATTAATATGGGTTTGTGAGCCATAGTGTCTGTGAGAATGGTATTTTGTGACTGTTCTTATGGTGTGGTGTGGTATACAATAGAAATTCGATCTCCAGGACATACGATGTTGGGTGTGAGAGTTTCATACTAGTGGGAATGTGTTTTGGGGTACCCTTATCAATGTGATCATGTTATATTATAATACATGACTTATGTTATTTGTTGATCACACCTTGGAGATGTTGGGTTAGGTTATTATACCTATTTAAAAGTGGTTTGGTTCTGTTGTTTTCTCATGGATACACTAGTAAACTACATTAACATGTGAATGATAGACTTCTTTCCTATTGAGGATACCTATATTATCACCCTTATTATATAATAAAATTGTTAAAATTCCATGAGAATTTCATATATCATGTTGGACATTAGTAGCTAGGATCTTTGATAGATGTTATATAACTACTCGAGAATTACATTTTGGAAATCACATTTCAGAATTTTATTTTATTAGTTCTTTTAATACATTCATGTGTGATAGTATTTGGATTTCTTTTTATATTATGAATGATGATTTTTGGGATGATTCATTCTATCTCCCAATCCAATTTTCTTATAAAGTGTAATGCCACACATATTGTTATATTTTTACACACATGGTTCTAGTATCCAGCCCAAGGCCTACTAAAGGCGGGACTCGAGGGTAATTATCTATCTACCCTCATTGTGTTATCGTTGTAGTGAGTTACCCATGATAGAGTTGTATAAATGGCTATGTTTGAGAAATTGGATGGATTTTGGAGTTAGGGATAATGATTATTGCATTGGGTGGTGTGGAAACAGGTCCTGTTTATCATGGTGTGTAATGTATTATATGAAGACTAGATATGACAATGGACTTTTGGGCCCCCTATGATATTGTGAAAAAACTCTAAGATGACTGAAATACAAAGAAAGATTGACCTTCCTAGAGGGTATAGACCTATGAAAGGATCGAAAATCATAATTATTGGTATTGTAATTTGAATATGGTTATTTGGGGAAATTAAATAGGGAATAAATGAATTATATGAGTTATAATAAACCTTATTAAAATTTAATACTACATGGGATTAGGAAATGCTTGTATTACTTTCAACTGTGGTTCTCATTTGTTGACTACGTGTGGCTCAGGTAGTTGAGGATCAACATGATGATCAGGTTGATCATCAGAGGGTCATTTTGGTTGAAGAGGATGATCAATGGAAGATGACATTTTGTGATTTCTAGTGGAATATTTTGGGGAAGTATGGGTTAGTGCTTCAAATGTATATATAGATAGATGGATGGAGGATCTCAGAATGTCTATCGATTTGATCTGGTTCCTAGTAAAGTATTATTTCCCTTTGACAGATGGTCAAATGTGGGGAGATTCACATCAATGGTTGATATTGTATCTGGGAGAGTGAAAGGAGGTAGATGTTTTGTTTTTTGACATACAAAAAGAGAACTGGCCAAAGATCCATGTTTCAACCATGAAGGTGTGGGATCAAAATAATGAGGTAGATGCTCAATATACGTGAAGGGGGGTGAATGGTACACATTAAAAAGTGCATTGGAACATTTAATGTAGTTTGTAAAAATTTTTTTCAACCTTACATAAAACTATGTTTAACAAGATTAAACAAGGAAAATTCACACGACATCATAGTTATAAAAATTTGTTAGATTTTGGAAAAATGGATCTAGAAATAAAATAAAAGAAAAGTTTACATGGAAAATAATTATACCTTAATGAATATAAAATCTATCTAATCAGAGTATTCAAGTATAAGAATGTATAAGATAGTTATACTTTCCTTATTAATCAAAATTCATTAGAAAATAAACATGAAAGAATAGAAGTAACATGTATAGAATCTTTTAACCCCTAGAGTAGGGTATTCAAAAACCTTGGATAAAGGTCACTTGATTTATACTTTCACGAATTTATGTCTTACTCAAAATAGGGTAAGCCCTCTATTGGAATATCAGAATCTGTCCTTTTATCCCTTGAAGCCCTCGAACTTCTAGGTAGTCAGAAACTATGTATTCCTTATAATGGATGTCCTTGTACATTAAGGTTGTCAGAAAATATTTCTTCCTATCCCTGAAAGCCCTAAATTATACACAGTGACAATCAGAGTCGCCCGAAGCAAGATGAACAAGATGTTCAATATGTATAAAGCATGAGGGTGTTTCAATCTAGAAATCACTACTGTAGCATGTAATATCTAGAGTTCTAGATTGGCATTGAGCTCTTTCAAATGAGCTTTTATTCATTGGAACTTCTCCAACAGTCGGCTCCCTCCTCCAATAGTCATATATTCCAAAAATTTCGGAGGGACCTATACATGTGCCACTCAAACAATAGTTAGTTAGAATTAGAATGCATGACATCATTTCATAATTATTACATAAGTAAGTAAAATATGGTTTCTCAAAAAAATATCATATTCAGAGTCAATGGAAAAATAATGGTCACATTCTAAGAGAAAAACATTCAAGAATCTATATTACATGAATATTTGGATTCCGTTTTTCACGTAATTCAGACGTAGAATTCTATAGACTTTATAGTCTAAATTTTATGAAACACGGAACCAAAATTCTATAAAATTTAAAATATGAATTCTATTGAATTTGGAACCAAAATTCTAAGAGAATTAAGAGTCCGAATTATGAGGAATTAAGAATCTGATTTCTTTCAAATTCGGAACATGAACTCTAATAAAATTTTGAGTCTGGATTTGGAGGATTCTAAACGTGATTTATAAGAAATTTGGAGCCTAAATTCTATGAGAATTTGGAGACTGAATTTCAAGGAATTTGGAGTCTGAATTTCAGATAATTGAGAACCAGAATTTAGAAAAATTCAAAATGTGAAACATAGTGAATTTAGAATCTAAATTTATAAAAATTAGGAGTCAGAATTCAAAAGAATTCAGAATATGAATTCATAGGAATTTGTATTCTGAAATCAAAATAATTTAGAATCTAAAATTTAGAAGAATTTCGAATATAAATTCAAAAGAATTCGGAATCGGAATTCAGAACTATTCAAAATCTGAATTAAGAAAAATTCCAAATCTGAATTCAGAACTATTTGGAATTTGAATTTAGAAGAATTTCGAATCTGAATTCAAAAGAATTCAGAATCCAAATTCAAGAAAATTTTGAATCAGAATTCAGAAAAATTCGGAATTGGAATTCATAGGAATTAAGAATCATAATTCATAAGTATTCAGACTCTGAATTCAAAAGAATTTAGAATCTAAATTCATTAGAATTTGGAATCTGAACCCAGAAGAATTTGTAATCTGAATTCCGAGGAATTTAGATTTTGAATTCAAAGGAATTCTGAATCGGAATTCAGATGATTTCAGAATCTAAGTTAATAACTAGAATAAATACTACATTATATTTTAGTATTTATAGGATTCTCAGGATTTAAAAATGAATCCTAATTTTACACATAGAAATAAAAATAGTTATATTTATTGAAACTAAATCATGGAAAATGATAAAAAAGATAGCAACAAAATTTCTTTATAAAAGAAAATTTTCCTTAATAAGATAAATCTTATGGGAAGTAAAAATATCCTTGAGAAAAGGTATATGTTATTTTAAAAATATATAGGAATGGAAATGTCATAAAAATCCTATTGACTCAACAATCTCCCCCTTTTTGGAATGCACAAACATCCATACTAAAAAGAATGCGAGGACTTAGAAATTTTATGGACATGAAAATAAAAACATATCTCCCTTTACTAATTGATCATTTTGAATACGGATAACTCCCTCTTATTATTTGGAAACACTAAGAATGATTTTATTGATTTCAGGAATGGAAATCATCTTTTTCATATATACAAAAAATATAATTGATAAGAACATTACTCAAGATGAACTCCCCCTTATTTAGTGAATTCTCATATTTACTTTTAATTTTTTTTATCATTATTTTATCACACTATGTGATTTTCGAAATGGAATAAAATAGAATGAAATAAATAATTGATACCTGAAACATTAGTACTAATTAATGAAATATATGAAGAACAAATAAAATTTCAATAATGTTGAATGAATTTGTAAAATGATGAAATTTCAACAAAATATCAGAATGTAATGAAATTATCCTTCTTTCACTTTTTGCGTCAGCTTCTTCATAATGGTATTTAACTTCATAAGATCCTTCTAATCCTCTTCTGCTTCCTTATGAAATTGATCCTTGCCTTTACTTTTCTTCTCTATGGATTGAATTTTCTCTTCCTAGTCCTTAAGAATGTCTATCTCAGGTTTCAACAGTTCTTATTTCATAACAAGCTTCTCTTCAATCTACATTCTATGATCTCTTTCCAGCTTCCAATTCATGGACACAATGTTATAAATCCAATTCACATCCTTAACTTATTGCTTCTGAGTATTTTTTTCTAGGGTTAACTTATCCTCAAAACTATTTGAATGATCTTTGATCTTCCCATCTTTTTTTATCAAATGGATCCTTAAAATTATCATGAAATTCATCAAAGATTCTCATTTCATAGACAATTTTATTTGTACAACTTATAATATTTTTGCAATATCTTTTATAAGCTTCATAACCAATGATAATGTCTTGAAATCTGCCTCTAGTTGAAATCATTTTTCCATCACCATGGAAACTGAATCTAACATCTGATTTATCATATGTTGAAACATATGGAAACTTAAATCTATTCACGGGAATAAAGGAATAATAACCACGATATTATTCAATGACTAAACAATAATATAATGTCTAAGGGAGGATTATTTTGAATCTAAATGTATTCATGGGGAGGATTCTTTTTCTAAGTCTTTATCTTTAATCTTTGATTAAAAACCAACAACATTCTTCTTTATAAAAAATTTTCGGGGTGTATATACTTCCACCTGCTTTACCTTGTCCACATTCAGAATGATATCTTGTTCTTTAGGAGATTCATGCTCACTTTCAGATAGTTGGACAATCTTATCTAACTTAACAACCTTTCTCTGTGCATCAACCACATGAGCTTCCTGATAAATGAAGTTATTATTACTAGTTTCATCATCTATTGGATTATTCACGTTTTTCTTCAACATTATCATCTTTTTTGAGGAATTAATTTTTGAGGATTCATCTGGGGAAGTTCATATCAATAATTTTATAGATGGACTTTCCTTCTCCTGTAAATATTCTTCTTTCTTTATGATATTATCAGATTCATTTACCTTCTTCTTCAACTAATTATTATTCTTATATCACGTCTTCCGCTTCTTCTTCTTCAACTATTTAATTTTCTTGATGTGATTCTCGAATCACCACTTTTTTTTTCAGAGTCTCTGGTAAAAGTTATATAAAAAATTATTCTGGTACTAGAATCTTCTCAGAGGCTCTTTCAGTATCCTTGAGAAGATATTGAACAACATCAGATTTGGATAGTTTCTTCTTTTCTACTTTTATTTTTATTTATTTTCATAATTCATAGCTATATTTCCTTCAATTATTTTTCCTCATTAGGGTCCAATCCAAAATTCTTGTACCTTCATTCAATTTCTTCTAATATTATCTCCACTTGGCCACTAATTAATCAGGATACACTTTTTCCTCTTTGGCTATGGAGGTACGAACTGAGTTTCCTTGTCCATATGTGTTTATCTTTTATCTTCTGTTTCATTATCATTTATCTTCCTTCCACCATTCATAGAGGTTTCATCCACATCTAGATTCATTGAAAATGCTTATACTTATTCTTCATAAAGTTCATAAAATTCTTCGGATTCAATGGGAAAACAAATTTTCATTCTCTATAGGATGTCATTACACAACAACATCACATTGTAACTTCTCAACTTGGAACTGCATGCGATTTTGAATGACTGAAGGTGAAGAAAATTAATAATTTAATTGATTTCATGATACATTATGGTTTGAGATTTGAGATTCTCATTCTTTATATTCTCAATCATTACAATGATATAAATAAACATGTTTATCTTTCTGAGGTTCAGTATGAAATAAAATATATAGAGATATCTCTTCTTTAGAGTATCCTTATCCACTTTCCTTGGAATTATAAATACTTGAACCGAGACATAAAAAAATAGAAATTTTTTAATGAGATGAATGATCTTTGGATTCTTCACTCCATTGAATCCAAGACACTTTATTGCCTTTTCCTTATCAAAAGATCTGTATTCATCAAGTAGTTTTTGAGTACGAAACTCTAATTCACCTTCGTAATTAATTCGAATACGTAATTATTCCTTATTGTACGAAATAGATTATGTATTTCCATAACTCTTGAAATAAAAATAATATCTTCTTCCTTCATTTAACTTATTAATTGTTTCATAGAACTCGACCTTAAACTCTAGATACCCCGGATCTTGTGCCTTTAGTTTTGAAATGAAAAGGGTTTCATATCCATTCAACTTAATATTATTAGAGGTGATATAATCATATTTGTTAAAGAATATCAGGTAAACTAACCACTCTTGGTATATATACCTCGACTTTTTCCATAACAGTTGACATTTCTATTTGAGGAGAAGCTGTAGTAGTCCTCTAAAACTAAGGAGTACTTTTGATGTTTTGGAATGACCTTAAAATACAGAGGCAGAGCTTCAACACAAGATATCATGAAAACCTAATGTTGGAAAACTATCAGGGGGATTTATATAGGCGATTTAGTCAACATTTCACCATCCATGATTGATCCAACAGTTAAAAAACTTCTGATCAAATATGACTGTTGATATAACAACTAATGAAAAAAATTTATAGGTTCTGATATTTTGAGGTTTCGTAAGTTAAACATTAGGATTTAAGAAAAAAGGTGAAACTAAATGTGTTTTTAAAATAAGATACAAAAACCAACAAGTAAAAAGATGATTAAGAAAACATATGAAAGAAAATATACCTTACGGATTGATATGATTATTATTTGTAATGAGGAAAATTTTTCTTGGAGAACATTATGTTTCAAAAAATATAAAAATAAATTCACAAGAAATATTGATTCCAAAAATTTGAATACAGAACTAAACATGATTACAAAAAATTTAGCTTATGAAAAAAAAGATTAAGAAAAAATAGTTTTTAAAATAATAAGCAAATATACTCGCCCTGTGAAATAGAGTTTATTACTATAAGAAGATAGTTTTCAAATAGAAGTTAATATGGATGATTAACATAAGTTTATCATTCCTAACATATATTAAATATACTAAAATATATCATATGGTAAGGAATTTGTAATAATATCATTAAGATTATCTTGGGTTCCGATAAATTGAAGAATGATATCTCTTTTTTGTGTATGATCCCTAAGAATGTGATGCCTAATATCAATGTGTTTTTCAAGAGAGTGATGTGAAGGGTTTATAATTGATGAAATGTCACTAGTATTATCAGACAATATTTTTATTTGGGTAAAACTCATAACATATTCTGTGAGTGTGTTTTTCATCCACAACACTTGAGCATAACAACATCCAACAGCTACATATTCAGCTTCAACAGTGGAAAGTGCTACTATGTTTTTCTTTTGGCATGACCAAGATACTAATAAATATCCTATGAAATGACCAGTTTCGGATGTACATTTCAAATTCATTATACATCCACCAATGTAATAATTAGAAAAAAATTTTAAAACAAAATTATTTCCATAAGTATAAAAGATTCCAAGATCCACGGTTCCCTTTATATAGAGAAAAATAATTTTCTCTGCCTTTAAGTGAGATTCCAAAGGATTGGATTGATATCTTACACATAAGAATACTAAAATCATTAATTCTGGATAACTAGCTATCAAGTAAAGTAGACTTCATATCATACCTCTAAAAAATGTTTGAACTACTGGTTTCCGAGCTTTATAGAGATCATGTGAATTTGATGCGCCAGTGGGAGTACATATACACATACTATTGTCATATCAATACATTTTATGAAGATATTTAATATATTTATCTTTAAATATATATAATCATTTTGTTTTTTTGAGAAATTTTAATACCAAAGAAAAATGTTAACTCTCCCATCATACTCATTTCAATCTCAGAATTCATTTGATCCACAAAATAATAAGTTAAAGTTTATTGAGTTGAACCAATCATAATTTCATAGACATAAATTTGATCTATCAAAAAAAATTATTTATCTATATTTATAAAAATACTTGGATTAGAATTTCCCTTAATTTAATTATTTTGAAGAAAAAACCCTTTAGGTCTATCATACCTACATCTCGAAGCTTGTTTAACTCCCTTTAAGGCTTTGGTAAATTTGAAAACATGGTCAGGATGTTTTATGTCTTCAAAACCATGATGTTGTTCAACAAAAAATTCATCTTTTTCAAAACCATTAAGGAAAGAACATTTAACATCCCTTTGAAAAAGTTTGAAGTTAAATAATTCAACAAAGGTAAGTAGAATATGAATATAATCAATTCTAGTTACCGAAACATAGGTTTTTTCATAGTCTATTTCTTCTTGTTGGTTATAGCCTTAGAAACCAATCTTGATTTATTTCTTACTATGATTCCATTTTCATCACGCTTATTTATGAAGACCATTTTACTCCAATCACAAGAGTTTCCTAAGTTCATTCATCTAAGGTCTAGATATTATTCTTTTCAAATTCATTTAGTTCATCTTGAAGAGATTTTATCCAATCATTATCACATAAAGCATCATCAATGATTTTTTTATTCTAATTTGGAAAGGAATGCTAGATGTTATACTTAATTTATTAAGGAACTTATATTTTTTATGGGTTTATTTACATCACCAATGATACTAAGTAGAATGATTTTTATGAAACATCATTATAGTGTTTGGTAAAACCTATTCATCAACATATGGTAGGGAAATATTCTGGGGTAAATGCTTCATAATTTTTTTTGAACATTTTTTTCATAAGGATCTTCTATCAAGGGTTGATAATCAGTTTTTAAAAACACTTCAGAATATGTTGGTTGATGTTGTTTAAAGGAAAATTGATTGGTTTCATCAAATTTGACATGTATTATTTCTCCAACCGTAGAAGTATTTTTATTGAAAACTATATAATGATTAGAAGTTGTGGAGTAGCCTATGAAAATCCCTTCATGAAATTTTGGGGAAAATTTGTGTAGATTTTCTGTAAAATTTAGAATGAATATCTTGCAAGCAAAATCCTTGATGTATGAAAGTTAATGATTTCTACCATTATATATCTCATAAACAGTTTTATTAAAATATGACCTAATAAAAAAACAATTTACAGTATAATAAGAAGTACATACACCTTCAACCCAATAATGATTGGCTACCGAATATTCACTCAACTTGGGTCTTGTTATCTCTTGACGAATTCTGATTCTTCTTTTAATAACACCATTTTGTTGAGTAGTTCATGGTGCAGAAAAGTTATGAGTAATTCCTTTTCTATTAATAATTCTTTCAAAATCATATTTTTAAAATTCTCTTCCACAATCACTATAAATAGTTATCAACGGACGATTTTTCTCATTTTTAATCTTGGGCTCAATAAATATTGTAATTACAAAAATCATCAGATTTATTGCTTGAAAGTAGACCCACGTAAATATAGTGTAATCATAAACTACAAAAAATACATAATATTTACCTCCAATGCATTCAGGTTATGTTGGATCAAAGAGATCCATATGCACCAACTATAATGCATCAGTGGTTGAGACTTTACCAACTGATTTACAACTTCATTTATGTTTTGTTCCATATTGAAAAGAATTACAAACTTTTGAAGAATCAAATATATGCTCTAGTAGATCCTTAACAAATCTTTTCTTAGAGAGTTTTCATTGGTTACTAATGGTACAGTGTCCTACCCTTCTATGAAAAAAAACCATGAATGAACTTTCATTGCACTAAGACAAGGTTGATCGTGACTCATGGGCTCTTCTATGTTTAGTGTGTAAACATTTTCTTTCCTATGGGTAGAACGAATAAACCCTTTCATGGAATTGTGTACTAAACACTTATCATTCCTAAAATTCACAAGTAACCTTCATCACCAAACTGAATTATGCTAATAAGGTTGTGCCTTAGACCATTATAAAAGTAAAAATTTGGAATCTATGTTTTTAAATGAAGAACAATGTAACCTATACAATTAATTTTTCCTAGATCATTATCTTCAAAAGTTACTTTTCTTCCTTTCATCTTGATAATCTTTTCAATGACTTCATTATCACTAGTCATGTGCTATTAAGATACACTATCCATGTTCTATGTATTGTTGTTTGTACTATCTTCACTATCCTGAAAATAAGAGTGTTATTCTTTCAAAACCCAAACATTCTTGGATATGATAACATTAGAATGTAAAATTTTATGAATCCATATTTTTTTCTAAAAATAATCTCTATGAAATCCTAAATACTGAGTTTTGTTTAAGGAACCACATTTATCTCAATTCCTACCACACACACACTTATTAGACACTGGATCACGTTGAGGAACAAAATAATTATTACTAAAAACTAGGATATAATGAGTATATCCAAATCTAAATTTATTCCTTATAGGTCATATTTGGGAATATATCTTATCAATGTTTTACTTACTTAAGGTAAATATTGAAAAACACATCCTCATTGAAAATATTTCAGTCATCTGTCAAATAACTATGTTTTTATCTTCAAAAACAACAGTTTTAGCACTATAGTTAGTCTCTAATTTTTTTTCATAGAAATTACATTTTATAGTTCCTTAGAATGTTTATTCATATCCGAATTTACTTCTTCATGGGTTTTCAAAATACTTTCAAAATCATAAAGTTTCATATCATGATCTATAGAATGTTCTAAAATATATTTAGTATGAATAGAAATTCGAGAATTTTCCATATCAAGGTTTTTATTGACATTTGAATTTTCATTCTCAAGAAGCGTAGTAATCCTAGATATTTCTTCATATGTAGGTTAAGTGTCATCATCACCGGAAAATGATTCTTATTCCGAATATTCATAATATTTACCATCACTATAATTAGCATTCAAGGATACATTGGTTATGGATTTATAATTGTGTGTTAGGGCCATTAAAAAGTGATTTTCAATAGGTAATCTGGCTAGTAAACCAATATTTTCTAGACCAGAAGATTCATACTCTGAGGATTCATCAGAAGAGTCCCTGCTTCTGGTACTCCAAGTGTCATTATATTTCAAAACATTCTTTGCTTTAGATTTGTAGTACTTTTTTCTATTCTTCTTAGAATTATTTTTATTTCATTCCTTTATCGTAGGAATAGTAAAATTTGGCCTTATATACCATGCACTTTGGCAATCATAAAATATCACTTCAGAGTCTTTCTTATCATTCCTTACTTTCTTCTTATATCTATACTAAAATTTTTTCTTCAAAACAATCTCGTTCATCCTTAGAGAAAGATTAGCTAATTCATTCTCAGAATTTTGACCTTCACATGCTTCATATAAAACATTAACCTACTTTGACATGGATCTAGTAACCCTTTTAGGAGAATTTTCTTTAGTAGTTGTAAAGGATACACTTCCATTTCCATTCATCTTCTTAATTATATCATTATACCTTTTCATTATTGTCTCAAGTTGATGAGGAGTTCCAAAAACATCATCAAGAGTAATTTGAGAAACATTCATATTCTCATAAATAGCTGTTCTCTTAGATTCTCAGTCATTATGAATAACATCTATAATTTTGTTTACAAGTGACTCATCATCTAAACCTTTCTCACCCACGGATTGTAAACAGTTAACAATAGTCATAATACTTTGTGGTACCTTGCACACTTGTTCTCCTCAAGGAAATTGAAATCCAAGTTATTCTTCTCTATTAATAACTCTTCTAGTTTTTATAACATTGAATGTACCAAAATGAGTAACCTACAATTTCATCCAAATACAATTTTTAGCTTCACCATAAGAAATATGAATCTATATATTATTGGTAATGGAACACAACAAAATTTGGTGTACCTTGTACTTTAGTTGATATTTTGACATTTCATGATTAGTAAAATTTATGTCCTACTTATAAGAAATCTTGTAATCTCTAGTAAGAATAATTTTTTTTTTCTAATCCAGTATTAATAAAAAAAATTCTTCATATGATCTAACCAATATTCATAATCATTCCCATCAAAAATAGGTTGTATAGTAGGATTACAATTTTTTTGGACCAATATTAATTCCATAAATCTAAAATAAAGTATCATTCCCTAGATACTTGTTAATAGTAAATGTTTCTAAAAATGATAAATATCCTATGGATGGGAAATCTAGAACAATGAAAACATGAGGAAGAAAACTTATACATGAATAAAAGAATTTTATAGACCGCTTATGATACCAATTGTTTGATCAAATTAATGATATAGATGATCAATAAACAAGAGGGGTGAATTTTACTCATTAAAAATTCCCTTGGAAACATTAAAGTAGATTATAAAACATTCATTTTCAACTGTAAGGAAAAATAATTTTAATAAGGATGTACGAGGTAAATTCACAATACCTCTTAGTTCTACAAATGTGCTGGATTCGAGAAACATATTTCTGAAAATAAAACATAAAAAATATTTTCCAGGACAGAAATTCAACCTTAATGTGTATAGAATCATAATAGTCATAGTATAAAAGTATAATAAAGTATAAGAGAGTTATACTTTTTTATTATTCAAAATGCAATGGGAAATAAACTTGATACAATAAAATTAACAATTATAGAATATTTTAACCCAATGAGTAGGATATCCAACAAACATGGATTAAAGTCCCTTCATTTATACTTTCAAGAAACTGTATCTTACCCACACTAGGGTTACCCATTGATATAAATATCGGAATCTATCATTATATCCCCCAAAGACCATGAAATTCAATGTAGTTGGCACCCCTATCCTCCTTATCCTTGTTATCATTGAACATAAAGGTAGTCGACACCTCTATCTTCCTATCCCCAGAAGCCCTTTATTGTACACATAAACAATTGGAGTCGCATGAAGCATGATGAACAAGATGTTCAGTATGCCCAAAGCATGGGAGTCTTTCTCTATAGAAGTCAATTCAACAGCATGTAATCTATTGGGTTCTAGATCAGCATTGAGCTCATTCAAATGAGATTTTATTTATATGCACTTCATTAATGGTCGACTCCCTCCTCTAATGGTCATGTTTACCTTGAATTTCAGATGAAACTGTACACGTGTCACTCAAACAATGGTTCGTTAAAAACAGAAGGCAAGAAATCATTTCATAATTATAACAATAGTAAGTAAAATATGGTTGCTCAAGAAAATCTATTTTTTGGATTCTAAGTTAAAATGAAGTTTATAGTCTATGAGAAAAACATTTAGAATTTATATTACATCAATATTTAGATTCATTTTTTAAAGAATTCTGAATCAGAATTCTATAGTCTTCGATGTCTTAATTCTATGTAATTTGGAACCTGAATTTTAAGGAATTCAAAACATGAATTATATATAATTTGGAACCTGAATTCTAAAAGTATTCAGAGTTTTAACATGAAGAAATTTGTGAACTAAATTCTATAGAAATTGGAACAAGAATTATAAGATAATTTGGAGTCTGAGTTCTAAGGAATTCAAAACCCAAATTCTGAGAAATTCAAAACATGATTTCTATGTGAATTCAGAGTCTTAATTCAGATTTATTGGGTGTATGAATTTCAGTGAATTTGGAATCCTAATTCATAAGAATTCAGATTATGTAATTCAGAGAATTTGGAATCTGAATTCAGAACATGAAAATAGAATACTATATATCTATGTATTTATAGGATTCCAAGTCTTTAAAAATGAAACCGAATTTTAAACCATGAAATACAAATAGTTACATTTAGTGAAACAAATTCATGAACAATGAAATTAATGATAGGGAGAAAATTTCCTTAGGAAGTAATGTTTACTTTAATTAGAATACTCTTCTAGGAAAAGAAATTTTCATTGAGAAAGAGTGTTTGTGATTTTCAAAACATAATGGAATGGAAAATTAATAAGGATATGTTATTGACTAAATAATAGTTAGATAAGACACATGATATTATTTCAAATTAATAGGGGAGCATTTCATGCTAGAGAATGAAATCCAACAAATGGACATTATGTGTATTTCCCTATATCATTTTACAGATGATGTGTCCTATGCAAGGCATCTTGAAGAGGAACTCCATCATTCTATCCAGTATTAAATTACTCATTTTACATTGTCGATGTATCTGGAGATTCATAAGAATGTATAGGTGATTGAGGGGATCCACTCGCGAGGAGGATTTTCATGGGAGGGGAACCAAATCAGTTCCTCTAGAAGTAATGTTATCAGTGGAAGGACTCATGTGAAAGGATTTTCAAGGATTTGAACAGTAATGGTTTGACCTCTGCAACATCATTTTTGGCATTCTGGTGTAACTCGTTTCCATGATTTCTCTAGGATCTTTAGTCCAGTGTGTTTTTTTGTGAGATTTTTCATCGCCATAACAAGTGCAAAATGGTTCCTCATGATCATTTTTGTGGAGGTAGATAGGTTCATTGCCAACATCATTAGGATTCTCAAGTGTGTTTGTTTCATTATTAAGTGTAGTAGGTTTTTTCTCAGCCAACGGGAGATATAAAAGGTAGTGTTTGACCTTAGGATGTTCCTTATGTTCAAGGACTGGGACTTGATCATGGTCATGGAGGTGGTATTCAACAAAGAGGTAGAGGAGATGGGCATGGTCATTTTCACCCTATATAGGCAGCAGTTCTAGAGTGCTCAAAGATCATCATATATATGATTAGTTTTTTTATTAATCTTTTTTGTTCATTTTTTTGTTCCAGAGATTCACACTCTTCTGTAACACCAATCATTTAACATTCTATGATATTATATATAATGATGATTCATATAACCCTAATGTTGACTACACCAATCGGAGGTAGGAAAAGCCTGTTTTATGTGTTACAGGATATAGACTGGTGATGGGGCCACATCATTCTTATGAGGATATTTTATTGCAACAAATGAAAACATATGATGTAACCCTTTCCATCGACTAGTTGTATTGTATATGTGATATTATCAATTTGTTCTAGAAGAGACTCATGTTTTCAAATATTGATTTCCAGTGTGTGGTAGTCATTAGTGAGCGGATATTTAAGGTGGGAAGTTGGAATGTGGATCCCCTTATTTCCTTATTGGTGGAGTTGTTAGTGGAATATGTGGATTATGGGATTGTACAGGTTCCATGGGTCATTGGATAGTTCCTAGATGTTTTCTTATTATGGTTCTGATGCTACCTGCTCGATGTGATGTTGTATTCAAGACAGTCATGAAACCCATTGCCACTCCAATTTGAATGAATCCATTTTTAATGACATCATCTGAGTTGAAAATGATTTGGATTTAAATTGAAAATATGAGTCAAAAGTGTTTTATCCATTCTACTATGTGGCTATGTAGTTCTCGTGTGTTTTTATCGAAGATGGTGGATTGTAGTCCAAGGTAGTGTGTAGACTACCATAGGTTGAATCAGGTGAAAGTAGAAAAAAATTACACTATTCATAGAATATATGATATTTTTCACCGAAAAAATACTTGGTTAAAAACCCACATCATTACATTACAATATTGGTCTAACTCTTGGACATTTCCCACAATCTTCTAAATCTAAACACATCAATTTTCAAATATTTAATCCTATCATGGATAGATTATTGAGAATTCATTAATGAACTATAATATCTATCATATTTTACAATTATTTCATGATACATCTTAAAAAACATTAAATCAATAATCATTGTCCTTGATTCCTAATCCTGGAAATAATATCATAGACCCTTTGACCTATATAAGTATCCACCTTCAACACTTTCCCGGTAGGGTAATATATTGAGTAGTAATGATATTTAATATATACTAATGATATAATTTTTTTAAAATGAATAACTTTTTAATAAATTTATACATTAATTTTTTTAATAAATATTCATTTCACAAAATAAATTATAAATATAATGAATTCAAATTTTCATTGAAAATATTACTACAGGAAAATTTAATTACGGATTTGGAAAATTGTTCCCATCATTATACATTAATTCATATCCCATTACCGTATATGTTACATCAATAAAAATAAAAAAAACTCCACTATTAGGTAGTGTGAGAACAAGCGATCAATCAAACCATATATTCAATTCCATGAAATTTTCGACACATTCATATCTCCAAATGAACACATCTCTATTTTGAGTTTACATGGAGATTGTATAACTTATCCAAGATAAATGAATCAAGTCCCATATATAATATTCGTCCAATTAATGAAAAAAATGTCTCTCATTGACAATGGTTGTTTTGGACTAGAACTCATTATCTTCAGTCATTTATGGATCCACTAATACACCATGTCATGAAATTATATAAACAGAAATTGAAACAATATATATCAAAAATTCAAACATTGTAAATTTCGCATACAACATATTGTACCTTAGGGTATTCAGTAAAATCCTAATGTATTATTCATTATTATAAATTATTATTTAGTATATAATAATATCATGTATAATTACTAGAACAAATGGATTAAGGTAATCATTAAATTTTCTATTCAATAAATCCATAATGATAGTTGGAGTGTTTGTAAGACAAAATAGATTCCCTCTAATTTAACAGTGTATACAGTTGATAAAGAATGTTGTCTTGGGTATCTATTCACTTTTGGAACTCAATGATAATATCCATATCAATGATAAATCTAGTAAGGGAGGGCTCACTAATATAATTATGGTTATCCCTGTCCATGTTGTCCCTAATAAGGGAGGGTTCACTATTGTAAAAAATGAAACAAAATGATGAAATATATGTCAGGAAAGAGACGAATTGCAGAATTTGTATTGAATATAGTAAGCTGAATGAATCCACTAGAAATGACCATTTAGAATTCCCTTTATTGATCAAATCCTTGTGAGTATTATTATAAATTAATATTTCTCTTTTCTGGATGGTTATTTTGTTTATTACAATATTCCTGTTGCTCTAGAGGATCTAGAGAATACTAATTTTACATGACCCTTTGAGACATTTTTTTGACGGTGGATTCATTTTGGGTTGTGTGTGGTTCTAGTTAAAATTAAATGGTGATTGATGGATATCATTTCTGACATGATTTAGAGGATCATTGAAGAAATCATGGATGATTTCTTCATTTGGGGTATTACTTTTGATCCTTGTATAAGAAATAATGAGTTAGTTTTGGTAAGATTCATTGAAACAAACCTTGTAATTTATTGGTAATAATTTCAATTTATTGTCACTATGGGTATTATGTTATGTAATATAGTTTCATGGAATGAATTAGAGGTTGATAAAGAAAATATATAAATCCTTCTGAAAAATGGACCTCCTGAAAATGTAAAAGTTGTTATAAGTGTAACATCCCGGATAAATGAAGAACATGACATTTTAATATTTATTAATATTTGTGAATTAAATATTGATCTTACTTTGAAGGGGTTTCTATTTTCGATAGCGTACCCAATACGCAATAATGGGGTTTTAATAAATCTTATGTTGTACACTAATAATATCAAATTATTAGTTTAAATGATAATTAACTTCTAGGAATTGTATTCGGGAGAAAAAAAATTAAAATATTAATATAAATGTTTTTTAAAATGATTTACATTTATCCAATAAAAATTAGAGGCTTGAAATGTGAATGAATCTAATTTTAAGCATAATTTACATTAGAAGGTATATTTAACTCTTTTTAATGGAGAACCATATTTATATGTAATTTTGATCACTTTAATACAATATATTTTACCAAAAAATCTTTCTTTATAATGGGGACATCAAAATTTACTTTGTGTAAATTTTATAATTTTTCCGATAAAGTTCATTTTTTAATGAATAGTGAAAATATTGTATTGTAATTCAAAACTGTGTTTTAATGTAATTTATTTACATTGTAAGATTATATTTTTAATGGGTTTTAAAGTGTAATTAAAATATAATTTTACCATTTAATCCAATTTTGGCCATTGGAATTTATTTCACATTTAAATTAGACATAAACAAGTATCAATATTTTGATAGCTATTGTTTCTTAAAAAGACGGTATTTGTTTTGATAACGAGAATTAATTTTAAAATTAATTAATGCCACTTCTATGTTTTGAATTTTAAAAAATAGATACCCTTTTTAATTTGTAATATCAAATATTTCATAGGCTGAATTTTTTGTATTTTTCTGGAAAACATCAATTTTTGACGAATAGTGAAACCACTTAGTAGTTATTAAAAAACTGACTTTTTCATTTAAATGAAATTTTAATGCTTCTTTGAATTTAATTTCGAAAATAAAACATACATGGTTGTAATAAATAAATAAAATTTTGTTCAATAAGATGAAAATATTTTTTGGGGAATAGTAACATTGGACTTTTATTTACCACTCTTAAAGGTATATAGGGTAATTCAAGGTTAAAAAAATATTACAATAATTCAAAATTACCTTAACACTTGTCCTAACCTTATAGGATGAGAAATGGATGACAATTGGAATTTTTTGGGTCTATTTTGGGACCCCATGGATCCACTTATTAAATATAATGACACTTTAGAATAATTAATTTAATGTAAAGGAAAAAATGAAATAAAGAAATATTTTACTAAATTAATTATTAAATGGTGTAATATAAATTATAGTTTTGACTATAAAAATTAATTTGAAAGATAATAATATTTCATATATCATGTAGGTTTTTTTATAATTTTTAGACAACAAATAAATTACATTATTTATGACACTATAATGATGCATTGTTTACCTCATTAATAAATGTTCTAAATAAATAAGATTAAAAAGATTAAAATATTATCCAAAACATGTCCAATTCAGATTTGATGATTTTATTTCGAATATGAGTCATCTTGTATTATAATTTAATTATTTTTGGACCTTTATAAATTGAATATCATTATATAATAAAATAATACTATGACACTTTCCTAAAGAGCCCCTCCCCCTTTATAAATGAAGACCATTTCTAACCAATTATTGACACCTATAATGCCTTTTTTCCAGTACAACCTATGCCCAATTGAGCTCCAAAAATCTCTATACTTCTCCTAGAAGCCATACCTTAGGCACAAGGCAATTCAAGAAGTATTTTGGTTCAAACCAAATGGAGTTACCCAAATTAAATGTTACAGTTTCTCTGAAATTGTTTTCTTTTATTTTTCTTCTCCAACAACTAAAATATTTTTATTACTTTATTTTGTTACAAAACTAGTATCCTCAATATACTAGGATATTTTTAGGAGAATGATTCTGACTACACATACACACACCTCCATCTAATGGATGAAATACATAATGTTTCTCTGGATGAAAAAAAAACTCTTCAGGAAATGATGATTGTTTAAATATCTCGAACTACCTCTCATGGTGGCCATTACGATGGCACTATATTTATATATGATATATATTATTTTTATGTATTCTTTATTATTCTGTATTTTTTCATTTATATAAATACTTTTTGTTTCCATAGTGGGTAAATACGATTATCTCATTAGAGGATGTGCGGACTACCACCCCCACAAAGTGATATGACTCATTAAATGCTGTATGTAGGATGTATAAAGGATGGAGTTAATATTATTGTATATCATATTATACAAGACTTAAAATATAAATATTTATCATTATGTTTTCAATTCCATTAAAATAAGAAATATAAATGGAAGTAGCGTTCATGCGTACGTACGGCTTACCGTCTCCATGAATGGTGCATTTCATTTCTTACATCAAAATGTTATTTACTATTATAAATACATGTATATACTTGATATATATGACATATATTATATCTAATTCATTAATATAATTCTTAATTTAATGAATATCTTACCACATGAACAACTTTTAACTATAATGTGTTTATTTGTTTACTCATGTTCCAAATATAGACAAAACGATCATTATTAACTTAAATGATTGAATAATGTTTATAACATGGTAATAAGTACTATAAAATGAATAATAAACCATAAAAAAGGTTCTTAATAATATATAAATTAAAATTAGATAATTATTCAGGATATTAAAGAATGAATGGGTCAAGTCGGACAACAAGGTAAGGGATTTTCTTATCTAACTTTTAATTCTGGGAGATTTCCTTTGTTCTCTACTTATTCATTTCATGTGGTGTATTGTGTTATGCCATTTGATATATATTATCATTATTATAATTATATTAATGGTATTATGTGATTAATATTGTGGTTATTAACTATTTTTCATTTGACATAATTGAATACAGTGTGGTAAAGTGTTTTATCTAACTTTTTATTTCCATGTGATTCATGTTATATTTTCCACTATTATATTTTGTGTGGTAATATAATTCCCATGATTGTACTATTTGTTTAATATAATTTCATTTATGACTATTTACATCTTCAATTTATGATCCTTATTTCATGTGGTGAATGTTTTTTAAGTTACCAAATTGTTAAGGGAACCTTTGACCCTCCTCTATTTAAAGGACTTCTTTTTTGTTATGTCATTTAATTTATATATTTTTATGTTGGGATCTGTTCTTATATATCATCGTTGATGTAAAAATTATTTCCAACTGATGTGATACCCTTTCTATCTCATCAACTCATTTTCTAAATTTTAAAGTTACATCGTTAGGCTGTCTAATTTTTACAAGATAACTTTTTAACAAAATTTCAATTCTTTGGGTTCAACATGTACATCTTGAATATGTCATCCTATGAATTTGTGTGAATGACCTCTGATTTTTTAACACATAATAATAAATTATATTAGGGGTATTTATATTTTCCACACATAATTATCTGATTGATTTATCTTTAATTTAAGGACACCAACTTTTATAAGGGATTTCATCTCAATTTATATTTCCGCTGAGACTTTATTGTTGTTATACAAAAATTCACTCTTATATGGTGTATATAATGTCCTTTGAAATATTATATCATGAATTCCTTTATTATCATGATATAATAAATTTTAGATTAAATTTTATTCCTCAAATATCTTTATTCAAGCATCTCTCATTTTGTTAAAAACTTTTTAACTAAAATATTGTTTTAAATTTTTTAAACATTTAATCTTATAAATATTTATCATTAATTTCTATGTTTTAAAAATGATTTTTAGGATCTATTTATATGGACATTAATGTTTTTAATGACCATTCATTAAAATCTTCAAAGTGGTATGGGACAATTTGAATAAAAAATCTCTTTATTAAATGTTTTAAATGGTTTTGAAAATGATTTGATAAAGAATTGTTTATTTAAATGTCTTGATTTTGTATATTGAGATTAGAATGTGGAAATTTTATCATTCTGTTATATTGGTTTTATGTGTTATGATTTTATAATGGTACATGCAAATTTGACGAATGGTTACGTGATAAAACATATGACTGGTGGTGCCGTGATAAACCACGACGGGTGGTTACGTTATATCCTCCAATGCATTGGGTATGTAAGTCATCAGTATGGCTATTCCATTTAATGATATATGTGGAAGGTGACTGTATGTTTATTCCATTTAATTATGTTTATGTCCCTTGTTACTTTTATATGTTATGTTTTCTTTATATGGGGTTTTTGGTAACCTTTTGGTTAAAAAAGGGTATGTAGTGATCTTTTATTCAGTGAAGAGTTTTTACTACTTCATAAAGGTGAAAAGTATTAATTATGTTATTATATTCATGTTTTAATTGTTGTTTGGAAAAAATAAAAGTTTTCCTTTATTGTGTATCCCTTATTGAGCTTTTTAGGCTCATCCCATGTTTTTTTTAAATGTTTTGCACAGGACAGAAAGTGGAATAGGGTCATGGATGGGATCAAAGAAAAGACATGTTGTCTTAAATATGGATGTAGACATGAACCTTTTTTTAAGAGTAATTATTTTATGAAAAAATTGGATACTGGGTAGAAGTTTCTACTTTGTAATCTTTTGAGCTGTAATAGTTATGTCCTAATTATCTAAAACACTAAACCTGAAAATATCCTCAATTAGAATTATTCAGTTAATTCAACACTATGTAAGGTTTATGGTCAGGTCCTTATAGTTGGTATCAGGGGTTGGTTTAGATAACATTAGAGTTTAGGGTATTCATTAAGCATAAGTGACATTACCATAATGGTTAGGATTTTAGATAGATTCATAGTTTTTTTGATAAGGTGAATGAGTTTAAGATATCATTAATTATTATATATTATTATTTACCATCCTCATAATATATTATATGATGATTTTACTGATATAATCACACATATCGTTCTAGTATTAGTCAATGGATGGATCTAGCAGGCATCAAAGTAACAATGGATATGAAGAAAACTATGAAGGTATTCAGAATGAGTAATTGAATGAAATGGTAGCTGCAATGAGAACATTTGTGGTTATTCTCAACCAACTATCTAGAGTCATGATTGACCACATGAACCTTGGTGATTTATATAAGGAATTTTATATGTGAAAAACAAATCCCCACGGATGTTCAGGTAATAATTATAAAGGTATGTATGTTCAAAAACCTATGTGTCAATGATGTGGAAAGAAACACCTAGGAGAATGTTTCAAAGTGATAAGATGATGCTACAGATGTGGGAATGAAGGTCATAAAGCAAGAACCTAACATGGAATAAGAAAGCATCCATATGACTCTAGTAAAGGGAAAGAAGTTCTTTTTTAGGGATCAATAGAATGTTTTATATGTGGTTTTCAGGGTCATTATAAAAAACAATTGTCCTACGAAGAATGTTCAGGAATGGGATCACCTGGATCGTACAAATATTTGTTTACCAATACCTAATTCCATTCTGATTGAGGATGAAGAAACAAACAATGAACAATGAAAGGTATGGATTATTTCATAACATATGTTTTCACATTATTGAATCTTTAGATATGATTCGTAATTTTGTTTGTAGGAAAGAATTATATAAGAATAATTTCTAAAGGGATGGTAAATGGATCATGAAAAATGATGAATGAGTAAGAAGTCAACATATGTGAGATTCAAGTGTTATGGAAGATTTTAGAATTATGAAATGCTTAAAATTATTAAGGCTCTTTTGATGATGGAAATTACATTAGATGTCATTTTATAGGATGTGTAACCCTGAAATTTGATATATGAAAATTTTATTCAAGGAAAAATTATATTTTACTTTGTGTATATAGTTATAGAGAACCATTTGGGTTTATATGATCATTGAATTTGATAAAATTATAATTTAATAAATTTTTGGGATGAAAAATTAAAGTTATTATAAAAACATCGTGGTTAAAATAAGTGATTGTTATTTTTGATAAATTTAGTTATTTTTTGTAATTCTATAAAATAATATAGTTTTTGATGAAAGGACAACACGTGGACTATGTGACAACCCATCATATCGGACAAAGCTGCAAGAATCGAACCCACAACCAAAGTGTGGCTAGTATTTATCACCTACCATTGGACTACCTGTAGTCCTTGGTCTATATGACAAATTATTTTTAGTTAGATGATTTTATAAATCAAGAATAAGTTTATTTTGGGTAATCTATAGAAATGATTAACCTATCATGGAGGATATGTGATTTGGTTAATAAAATTTCAATATGAGACTTTAAGAGTTACTGATGTTATTTGGAGATAAATGTTAAGATTTATCTTCGAAGACTATGTGATTAGATCCTTTTGAGATTTGGGTTTCAATATTAGTTTTGATTACATTGAAGAATTTTATGGACAACTATTTATTGAATGGTCTTTTTTGAATATTGAGTTTTGTTTGAAAAAGTTTATAGATTAAGAGTAGTTTTTATTTTTTTAAAGATTATCCTTTTCAGGGATTACCCGATCCGGTGATAAGAATTTTGGTTTTGGTTGACGTATAAATACATGGGAAAAATATAGTTCATCTTTTGTGGATTATGTTATTCTCTCTATGTTGATAATAGTGATCTTAACATGAAAAAATTTATCCTGAATACTAATCATTTGGAGAAAATATGAGATTGTGTTAGAAATCTTGTAAAAGATGAATGCCTACATGAAAAGTAAGTATATATCCTTATGTTTTTAGTTAATATCATAAATAAATTTCTCAATGAAAAGTAACATAAAAAAACATTTTCTATTATATTTTCCTACTAGGGAATCAAATAATATTTAACCCATCACATGTTTGTGATTTTCTGGTGGTTACTTTCACCTAAACATGTTTTTATCACTCTCCATCAGAAAATGATGGTTTTGATTTCTCCTCCATATCCTTGTTTTCATGGAATCCTATTTTTTTCTCTGGGGTAACCTATGTACTTCACTTTCTTTATTTTAAAGTTATTGTTTTAATGAATCTTTTTTCGATGTGAGACTTTCAATGATGTTCCCGGGCCCAATTTTAAAATTACGACGACGCAATTACCAAATGGGGGGATGGATATAAAATCCCGAATAAATGAATAATATGAAATTTTTATATTTATTAATATTTTTGAATTTAATATTAATTTTACTTTAATGTGGTTGCTATGTTTGATAGCGTACCTGAAACGCAACAACGGGTTTCTTTGAAATCTTACTTTCCACACTAAAAATATCATATTTTTTTTAATGGTAGTTAACTACTAGCCATTGTATTTGTGGGAATAAAAAAAATAACTTAAATATTATTATACATGTTTGTAAAATGTATTTACATCGATACAATAAAAGTTAGGGGCTTAAAATGTGAATGAATCTAATTTTAAGCATAGTTTACATTAAAAGGTTGATTTACCACCTTTTAATAGAGAAGCCTATTTAAATATAATTTTTTTCACATTAATACATTATATTTGACCAAATAAAATCCTTATTTATAATGGGGACATCAAAATTTACTTTGTGTAAATTTTTGGAATTTTTTCGATAACGTTCATTTTTTAATGAATAGTGAACGTATTGTATTTTAATTCAAAACTGCGTTTTAATGTAATTTATTTATATAGTAATATTATCATATTAATTGGTTTTATATTGTAATTAAAATATATTTTTCCCATTTAATCTATTATTTTTCACTGAAATTAATTTTTATTTTAAATTGGACATTAACAAGTATTAATCTTTTGATAGTTACTGTTTTTTAAAAACACGCTCTTTGTTTTGATAACGGGTATTAATTTTAAAATTAGTCAATGTAACCTCCATGTTTTGAATTTTTTAAAATATAGATCATTTATTAATTCAGAGTATAAAATTTAGTTTAGGATGAATTTTTGGAATTTTTCTAGGAAACATCAATTCTTGATGAATAGTGAAACTGCTTGGTAGTTGTTAAAAAAACGGACATTTTCATTTAAATGAAATTTTACAGCATCTTTGAATTGAATTTAGAAAATCCAACATATATATTTTTTATAAATATGTAAAATTTTGTTCAATAGGATGAAAATATTTTTTTGGGAATAGTAACTTTTGACTTTTATTTACCGCAATTAAAAATAAATAGGGTAATTCAAGGTAAAAAAATATTATAATAATTCAAAATTACCTTATCACTTGTCCTAACCTTATTGGATGAGTAATGGCTGACCATGGACATCTATGGGTCTATTTTGGAACCCCATGGAGCCAGATATGAAAGATGACACTTTAGATATATTAATTTAATGTAATGGAAAATATGACATAAACAGAAATATTTTAGCAAATTAAATTTTAGATAGAGTTATATAACTTATATTTTCGACTATAAACATTATTTGGAGAGATAAAATGATTTAATACATCCTTTTATTTTGTTTATAATTTTTTGACATCAAATTAAATAAATTATTTATGACACAATAATGATCCCTTGTTAGCCTTATTAAAAAATAATTTAAATAAATAAGATTATAATGATTATAATATTATCCAAAACATGTCCAATTCTGATCGGATGATTTTATTTCGAATATTAGTCATCATATATTCTACTATAATTATATTTGGTCCTTTATAAACCGAATATCATTATATAATAAAATAATATTATCACACTTTAATAAAGAGCCCCACCTCCCCCTTATAAAATGAGACAATTTATAACCAATTTCTCACACCAATCAAGCCTTTTTTCTCATCCAACTTTGGGATAATTAAGCTTCCTACATCCCTATACTCCTCCTATAAGTCTTACCTTAGGAATAAGGCACTTCAAGAAGTCCTTTGGTTGAAACAGAAGAGAGTTACCCAAATTTAAGGTAACATTTTCTCTTAAATTTTTTTCTATTATTTTACATCTCCAACCCCTAAACTCTTCTTATTTATTTCTTTTGTAAAAACACTAGTATCCTCAATATACTAGTATTTTGTTATAATAAGTATTCTAACTACACTTACACACTCCTCTATTTAATGGATGAAGATCATAATGTTTTTGTGGATGGCAAACTAACACCTCACGAAACGATGATTGTTCAAATATCTCCAACCGCCTCTCATGGTGGCCATTATGATGGTACTGTATATATATATGATATATATTATGTTTAATTTTCCTTTATGATTCTATATTTATCCATTTATATAAATACTTTATGGTTTCCATAGTGGGTAAATACGATAATCTCATTAGAGGAAGTGCGGACTACCGCCCCCACAAAGTGATATGACTCGTTAAAAACCTTATATGGGATGTATAAAGGATGGAGTTAATAATATTTGATACATTATTATACTAGAATTATAATAAAACTATGTATCATTATGTTATTAATTCTATTAAAAAAATAAATAGAAATGGATGTAGCGTTCATGCGTACGTATGACATGTTGTCTCCCTGAATGGTGCATTTCATTTCTAACATCTAAATGTTATGTACTATTATAAAGACATGTATATATAGGATATATATGATATATATATGATATATAAATCATTAATATAATTTATAATATAATGGATATCTTACAACATGAACAACTTGTAACTATAAGGAGTTCATTTTTTTTACTCAAGTACAAAATATCGACAAAATGACCGTTATAAACATAAATGATTGAATAATGTTTATAACATGGTAATAAGTAATATAAAAGTAATAATAAACATTAAAAAAGGTTTTTAAGAAAGTATAAATTAATATTACTCTTTTATTCAGGAGATTAATGAACGAATGTTTCAAGACGGACAACAAGGTAAGGGATTTTCTTATCTCACTTTTATTTCAGTTAGATTTCAATTGTTCGCCACTTATTCATTGCATGTGGTGTATTGTGTTATGTTATTTGATATATATTATATTTATTATCAATATATTCATAGTATTCTCCGATTCATTGGGTGTTTATTAACTATTGGTCATACGACTTAGTTGATTACAACGTGGTAAAGGGTTTCATATCACTTTTTTATTTCTGTGAGATTCATGCTATATTTTCCACTATTTCCTTTTGTGTGGTGTTTTACTGCCCATTATTTAATCTTTATGTAATATAATTTCATTTATGAGTATTCACATCTTCGTTGTATGGTCCTTCTTTCATCTGGTTTATGTTTTGTAAGTTTCAAAATCGGTAAGGGAACCTCTGACCCTCCTCTATTTAAAAGACTTCTTTTTTGTTATTTTTTTAATTTATAAATTATTATATTGGGATATGTTCTTATATATCCTTAGTTAAATAAAAATTATGTCCATGTGATGAAATATGCTTTTTATCTCATCATCACTTTTTCTAAATTTTAAAGTGATGTTGTTAGGTTATCGAATTATTACAAGGGAACTTTTTAACCCAATTTTTATTCTTTGGGTTCAACATGTATGACTTGAATATGTCATCCTATGAATATGTGTTAATAAACTCTGATTGTTTTACACTTAATATCCAATTATATTTTGTGTATTTATTTTTTTCACAGATAATTATGTGATTGATTTATCTTTAATTTTAGGATAGCATCTTTATAAGGGATTTCATCTCAATTTACATTTCCACTGAGACATCATTGTTGTTATACACCAAATCAATCTTATATGGTGTATATAATTTATTTTGACTTATTATATCATGAATCCCTGTATTATCATGATATTATAATGTTATGATTAAATGTTTTTCCTCAATTATTTGTATTCAAGCATCTCTCATTTTGTTAAAAGAACATTAACTAAAATAACTTTTTTAAATGTTTTGAAGATTTATTTTTATAAATATTTATCATTATCGACCATGTTTGAAAAATTGTTTTTAGGATTTATTTATATGGACATCAATGTTTTCAAATGAGAATTCATGAAAATCTTCAAAGTGGTATGGGACACTTTGATTCAAAAATCACTTTATTAAAAGTTTTAAATTTTTTTGAAAATGATTTGATAAAGAATTGTTTATTTCAATATCTTGATTTGATATGTTGTGATTGGAATGTGGAAATTTTATCACTCATTTATATTGTTTTTATGTGTTGTGATTTTATGACGGTACTTGTACATTTGAGGGGTGGTTACGTGATAAAACATATGACGGGTTGTGCCATGATAAACCAGGACGTGTGGTTACATTATAACCTCAAATGAATTGGGTGTGTAAGTCGGTCGTATGGAAATTCCATTTAGTGATATTTGTGGAATTCGTCCATATTATTATTCCATTTAAGTATGTTTATATCCTAAGTTACATTTATATGTTATGTTTTCATTATATGGGGTTTTTGGTAACCTTTTGGTTACAAAAGGGTAAGTAGTGAACTTTTATTCAGTGAAGAGTATTTAATAATTCGTAATGGTGAAAACAATTACTTATATTAAAGTATTCATGGTTTACTTGTTGTTTTGAGAAAATAACTATTTCCTTCTTTGTTTATCCCTTACTAAGCTTTTTATTCTCATCCCAAGTTTTTTAGAAATGTTTATCACATGACAAAATATGGAATATGGTAAAAGTTGGGATCAAGGAAAAGCCATGTTGTCTTAAATATGGAAGTAAACATGAATATTTTTTTCAATAGATATTATATTATGAAAAAAATGGATACTGTATAGAAGTGTCTACTTTTTAATCTTTTGAGATATAATAGTAATGTACTAATTCTCTAAAACTATAAACCTGAAAATATTCTCAATGTGAATTATTCATTTAATTCAATATTATTTATGGTTTATGGTGAGGTCCTTATAATAAGTTTTATAGGGAATTTCAGTTTCTACAAGAGGATTACCAATGTATTCTTCCAAATAACTATGGGCTTGTGTTCATTTCTGGTAATGGATGAACCTTTCAATTTTGATGAAAACGGGTTGACGTCATTTAATTTTCTTAAGGAAAAACTCACTATATCTACTATTATCACTACAATGGATTAGAAATTATCTTTTTTTATTATGTGTGATACTTGTGATTTCTATTTTAGAGATATCATTGGATAGAGGATATATAGGAAGATTCATGTGGTGTACTATGCTAGTAGACTGCTAGGTCAGGAAGGAAGAAGTAACACCACTACTGAAAAGGAATTGATAGATGTTTTGTTTTCATTAAATATGTTTATATAGTACCTTTTAGGCTCAAATGTTAACATTTTCACTGACTATTCAACATGGAAATACTTGTGGTCTACAAATAAACAAAACTAAGGCAGATTAGCTGGATTATACTGTTACATAAATTTTATTTATAGATATGGGATATACAGAGTGCTGAAAACATTTTTGTTGATTATCTTTTACTGAATAATCACACCCATTCTATAGGTCGAAGGAAGATCACTTCATCATTTGATGATGAAAAACATCACACTATGTTAATCAAAGAGTATTCATGATAGGGATATTTTTCTATCTTTATAGAAGAATGAGTCTTTCAAAAATATATTCCCAATAACCATAGGAAAAAATTTAATTTTGAGCATAAATATTCCCTTTGGGATGAACCTTCCCAATTTAGGATATGTGCTGAAGGTATTCTAATATCTATTGTCCTTGAATAAGTGATGATTCCCATTTTAGAATTTTTTCACTCATCACCTTGGGGAGGTAACCATGGTGAATGGACATCTCAAAAAGTCCTCAAATATGGTTTTTATTGGCCCACCATTTTTAAGGATGCTAGGAGATATGTAGTTAGTTGTAAAAAGTGTCAAAAGTTAGGTAATATTGGTACAAAAAATGAATTACACCAAAAACATATTCTAGATGTATACAATTTTGATATTTGGGGAATATAATTTAGGGATCCATTTAAAATCATATCATGGGAATTAGTACATTCTTGTGGATTTTTATTATGTGTCTATGGGGGTGGAGGATGTCCCACTACCAAAAAAATCAGGCCATCTACGTTATAATGAATGCTAAAAAGTATATCTTTTAAATAGTTATAGTCCCAAAAGCCTTTTTCACTAATAATGGAACACATTTTGATAAATAAAAATTATTGTCTTGATGGAAAATTATTGTTCTATGCCTAAGACTGGTTCTCTTCATCTTCCACAGTCCCATGGACAAGTGGATATTTCTAATAGAGAGCTCAAAAAAATTCATGGAAAAACTATATTAGGCTTTTGAAAAGACTGGTCTCTTAAACTGGATAAATATCATTGGTCTTATAGAACAACATTCAAGACACCAATAGGCATGTCTCCATATTAGTTTTTATTTGGAAAGTTTTTTCATTTTTCTGTGGAGTTGTAATAGAATTCATATTGTGATGTTAAAGCCTTAAACATTGATTTTACTTGTGCTTGTGATAAAATTATTCTTGAGGTGAGTGAGTTAGATGAGATAATGAGAGAGAGTGATGACAATTCAATGATATATAATTAGTGGAATAATATCATTCATGATTATATCAATGAAAACAAGGCTTTAAAACATATACATAAGGTCATTCTCTTCAATTATAGAATCAAACACATTCCTTGAAATCTGAATTCCAAGTGGTCTAGACCTTTTACTATTGAGAGTTTACTTCAGAATGAGGCTTTAGATATTTTTGGTGATGATAATATACACAATATAATTAATGGAAAAAGATTGAAAATTTATTTTTATGGAGAGAAAAAGGTCTTGGATTCCATCACTATCCTTTACAAATAATTCTGAACAGTATCTAGACGAAGGCATTAAAATGTAGCGCTATATGGGAGGAAACATAGGTTTTTACTTTTTTCATTAGTTTAAGAAAAAAATTTATATTTTAAATAAAGTGTAACTAATGAATTCAATTTCAGTGCTTCGTGGAATTCAACCTATGTTATTTCTTCGTTTTGATTTATGTATTGTTCTTTCTTTGAGTAAAGTGCTTATTTGCAGTATTTTGTGAGCTATTTTTCTGCTGGATACTAGTTCATGGATTATATTCTCAACATTGTTAAGATATTGATGTTGGTGGAATCTATGAAAATGGAATTATCATGATGGATGATTAATGGAAAAAATAATTTAGGGATGTTTTCTAATCATTAGTTTGGTTTCATATTTTCTGCGCCTCTCACATTAATAAAATAATTCATTGATAAGTCACCAACAAATCATTATACCCACCACTCCACTCGTGTAATGGAGTCATCTGAATTGTGACATGCTGATAAAATACTAATATGGAGTCTGTGACACTTACTTTAGAATAATCTTTTTATATAATTTACATATTTTAAAATTATTCTTGCATTGAAAGTATTTTGCATGTATTTTTTCTATAAAATTAAGATATATATTTGTTGCATGGTTGCGGTTTAAAAAAATTATACAAAATTACTTCAATGGTTTTTTTTTCAGCACATGTCACTATCCTGTACAAAAAAAACTATTTGTTCCTCTTAGCTCGAAAATGATACATGCTTGTTTAAAATCAATTCATTGTTACAAACTATGTGTGGGGGAATCTTATATATTAAAAATTTGATTTATTGTGTTTCACTTATTTTTTTAAGGTTTTTTTTAATAAATATTTTTTATCAACTGAAAATCTTATTGAATCCAATCTTTAAAATACTTACAACTACTACACTATTTAAACGTGTGGTAGATTTACCTTTGTGGAGAATTAATTCTTTAAAAATCAATAAGACACCTAACATGTAATAAATTTGTTAAATTTAAAACATGTTTTGAACCTGAAATTATTAATTGTTATTCTCAAAATTTTAATTCAACATTGGGGTCAATTTTGGGTTTTATGTGTGGGTAAGGGGGTCAATTCCTGACTAATATAAATTTTTTTAATGTAATCCAATCAATTTCCACTTCATCTTAAATCCTTTTGTAAAAAAAATGTGTTCATTTTTTCAGGATACAAAAAAATATTATTCATTAGGATTCAATTTCAACATGAATTGAGTCCTTCATTAATATGATATATTTTTTGTATTTAATACATTATTTGAATTTGAAATTATAGTGGGTGAATTATTTATGAGTGAATAAATTTTTTAATTTAATGAGCATTTTGGTTTAGTAACTACATTAGAGAGTTATATGGGTAACCTATATTTGTTCTTGAGATCATATCCTTACAACGGGAAAGTTCAATTTGATATTAAGGGACTCAATTTATTATAATTATTCACAGTAATCACCATATTGATCCAATTAAAATGGTTTATGTATAGATCCTTTTAAACTGGAGTAATTTAGGGATTTGAGATCCCTTTGGGAATCTCTGAGACCTTAGATACTGGGTGAATTTCTATTTACTATATTTCATATATAAATGTTGAATAAGTGCATTGTACAGTGCTTAGTACATGATACATGTCTTTGAAAAGAAAGGTTTTTAAGGTCAAAAATGAGTTCATTAAGGTAAGGGTAATGATGAACGCCAAATGAAGAAGGGGATACTTGGTTTCTATGGGATTTATTCAGAGTTTTTCAATAATGTGATTCATAAAAAAACTTTTATTTTTGGAACCTAGTTGGTGTTCATTTTATAAGGTTCCTTCTGTTAGGCTCTTAATTCCACTTATTTTTGGATTTTTATCTCTCTTGGATTTAGATATTATATTTAAATTGAGATGAGTCACTAATCAGTTTCACTAATGAGGCAGGACAACATCATTTCATGACGATTCATTACTTTTTAGTCTACCAATCAGAGTTTGATTTGTTGCAAGATGCATTTGAAAAGATATTTTTTAAATCTTATTGACAGTTATGAATCTAAAAAGTGGTGAAAATGATACATTTTAGTTGAGAATTAAAAAAAATTCTAATTTTCATTGATAATAAGACATTAGACTGTTTAAGGAGAAATAATGTATAAGTGTGGGAGAATTTATGTGTTCATAATTATAAATATCTTCCCACATCTATTTAATTTATATTTAATTATTAATTAATTATTTTAAACATCATACTAAATAAATGAACTTTTTTAGAAATATATTTATGAATTAATCATTTTTTAACCAATTATTTATTTAGAATTTAAAATAATCTATTTATGTCTTACATTAAATTTATAGTCTCACAATTATTTAATTAGGTTAGTGTTTTAGTTGTTATATTTTTTAATATTCCATTTTTATTTTTTATTTTATTAGTATTTTTATTTGCCTTTAAATAACATAGTTTTAATTTAACAATTCATGTATTAAATATTAACTAATTTAATGTCACAATATTTAATTATTATTAGAACTTTAATAATTCATTAATTATAAATTTATGGTTATAAATTTACTACTTTTATTATATCGCATTAATTTAATTTCATAAATTAACTTAATTAGTTAATAAAAATATAATTAACTTTTAGCTTTAATTAATTTAATAAGTTAAAATTACTATTTAAAATAAATTACTTATGATATATAATTATTTATTATTGTCTGTTATTTTATTCACTCTTAAAAATATAGTTTCATGTTAAATCTAAGTATTTATTTAGTTCTAATTTATGTTTTTATTTTGAAGCTTTTAATTATTTTGTTTTAGTCTTAATTGTTTCATAGATTCATTTAATTCGTTGAGTATCAATTACATAAGTAAATTTATATTTTAATTTAATTATGTTTTTTAAATGTTATTTGATTTTTAATTTGTATTTAATTACATTTTTTTGCAGATGTTGTTCATATTCAATGTGGCACCAATTTCCTTCTTTGTTATTTTGGTTGTGCCACCATTCATCCCTTTATAGTGGTACCTTTTTCTTTTCTATTCAACAGTCTTAATGTTCCACATTAACTTTTTGGAATTGTAAAACCTTCTCTCGTTAGTGTCTTAGTAAGTCTTCCACCACTTACTCACTCACGGTGCCACAATAATGGTGTTCCACCGTATCCCTTCATAGTTCCATTGTAACCTCCCATACCACTGATTTTATTCCTTGTTTGTGCAAAAATAAGTAATTAGAACTATTTCAATTGATGCTCTCCCATTACATCATTTCCCTACCACCTTTTCCCAGTGAAATGGTGGCACCGTTTTCTTAGGAAAAAACATCACAACACAAGTGACACAACATAACCCATGCCACCGATTTTCAAATTTTATATCATTGTTTCTCTCTTCTAGTCCATATGATGTCACAGTTGTGTTCTTGGATGTAATATGATAGACTAAGTAGTGATTCACATTAGGAATCAAAATCCCAAACCACTATTATCGTTCATCACCTCACTTCTAGATGCTATCGATGCCTCATGCCCTCACGTTTGAAGCTATCTGAATTATAGCCCAATGAATTAGTCATTAGTGAACGAGAAAACAAAGATGAGCCAATGTTTCTGAGGATGGTCCATGGAGGAGGGTATCCACAGAAATCCTATTCTTAGAGGTTGATTTGAGGAGGCTCCTGGGCAGCTGCGAGTCCTCTTCGGGAAGAAAACAATAAGTTGTAAACATCCATATCTTCTACATGCACTGTGAAGAAAACCTAGGGGGAATATAAATTTAAAATTATTAAATGAAATAATCAGTATTTACATAAAAAGAATAATAATAAATAAATAAAAATATAAAACTAATTAAATAAATAAATATTAAAATAAAATATTTAATATAAATACATTAAAATTAATAAATAAAATAAAACTATTTAAAAACTATTATAAACATTAATAATAATATTAAATTAAATTAATTAATTAAATAACTAAAACAATTAATCAAAATATATATATAACAAAACTACTTATACTTAAATATTAATAATGATTAATTTTTAACTAAATCTATTAGCTAAATAATACTTTAACATTTAATTTACTATTATAGCATTTCTATTATAATAAAATAATAATAAAGATAACAAAATAATAAATTAGATAATATAATTAATAAATAATAATCTAGATAAAAAATACAACTATTTTATAATAATCTAATAATAATAATAGTAATAAAAAACATAATAAATAATATTGATCATAATTAAGACTTAATTACTATATTAATATTTAATTAATCTTTCATTATGTTGTTAACTTTTCCATTTTTTTATTTCTTGTACATTTTCAAACCACTGTTGAAAAGACGTTCACATTCACCAAACTAAACATAATAGTGTTAGTAAATGTTGTTAGGTAAATGTTTCATGTGTTTAGTAAAAAAAATACACGTCATATAACATTGAAGAACACTTGAAGTCGGTGGAAAAGAAGGTGTGACAGGCTACAAGTGACAGTGAGTTTAAAATAGAACAGGGAGAAGAAAGTGAGGGGTGGGCATAGAATTAAGGGGACATATTGATAACTTCTAATACATCGTAGTTGATCCATTTTGACAAGATCCAAGCTACTTAGAGAGCAAAATTTCTCAGAGTCGAAGTAGAGCATCATTTGGTGATCTCTTCATCCCACTTGTTATAACTTTTGTACTCTATTCAATGATGACTTTAACAACTGTAATGAACATGATTTGTAGAAAAATCATCTTGTTTAAGGAATTTTCATGTTATTGTGGTAAATCTATCTTCTTCCTTTTCACTTTATCATCTAATGTATTCAGAATTGATCAACCAGATCAATTCTGAATTAATTCAGTTTATTCTCACAACATATAGTTAATTTTTTAAATACATGATCATTTGGTGATGATGACCGGGGATAAAATTCTCAAAAGATTATAAATTCATAAATTGTTATAACCTACTGTTAGTTTTTTGTGACATCAATTACAAATATAATTTTTTACAGTTCAACATTCTTGGAGTAACGAACTCCATGAATTATCAATTAGTATGGATTATCTATTATTCGGGGAAGTAATTAATTATTTTTATTTTAGTACATTATAGAAACATTTATTTGAGTAGGATTCATTTTTAAAAATATAGAATATAATTTTCCCCTCATATTTTCATCATGATTGTTCATCTATTAACATTTAATATTTATTTTTCATCCAACTTTAAAACTATTTACAGTTTCAACTTTTTTGAGAAAAAAATTAAAAATATAATGTATTGTGACATTAATATATTAAAATTATTCAAAAATATATAAAAATAATTAAATGAAATAAATGAATGAATGTTTATCCCCGCTTCTGACAATAGTGGGGTTGTTTTGTTGTTTTCTTAGAAAAGTGTTCATAATTCCTTCCTTGTGGGATTGACCCGAATTGCCACTATATAGTTGTAGTAGAAAAACATAAATTTTAAACATTGAATCACTTTCAATGATAGTAGTGTCAACTACATATCGATAACCTTCTACATAAAATGAAAAATAATCTCATTTCTCATGTGTATTGTGGACTATGTCCTCACAAACCGATGTAATTTCTTCAACATCACTGATCATATAATAATAATAATGATTGAATATATATATATGATACATATGAAATAATATTCATTATTTAAATTTAATATATCCTTTAATCCCTTACACTTTCAACCTTTAAAAATGACAACATCGCTTATTCATACGTACAACATAACCTTAACACTAAGTAATTTGATTCATTTTCAATGTTCTCATTTTTTTTAATGATTATAGAAATGTATCTTATGAATGAATATTATATATATTATAGAATGATATTTATATATATGATGAAATTATAACTCATTTATAAAAAATAGATCATTCATGGTGATACATCCAAGGGAAAACTAAGCTATTATACCTAAATAAAAGATAATAATTGAATATTATTAAAATACATGGTATAATTTGATATAAATTGACCATATTGGATATTATTAACATAAATATGGTAATGAAATAATTTAAAAATATAATAAAAATAATTTCTCTAGATGTTTAATAATTTTCACTAAAATGTATATGTGAGGTATGGGGTTTCATAACTCAATTTCCATTAATTTGGTTATACTTATACATGATTGAATTTTTCATTCAATGATTCTATAAAATTTATTACTGATTATATTATGTTTTATTTATTTTTTGGGAATTTATATTTTTTACACATGATAACTTCATTTTCTATTTCTCACTTCAATGAAATGATCTTTTTAAGAGATTTCTCAACAATTTATTTTTGGTTGAAACTATTTAGTATTATGCACCTACTTACATTTATGTGTGTATTATTCATCATAATTGATTTTGTTAACATAAATATACATTTATTAACTATTATTATATAATAATAAAATTTAACACTCTTAAGGGGTTATATCTTATGACTTACTAATTTGATAAGAATTAACTCTACAATATTATTTTATAGTGAATGGATATATAATTACATTAAATTAATATTTAAATCATAATTTCATACACATAATAAATGTTATTATCCAAAACATACATAACATAGTTCAATGTTTCATTACTATATTTTATATATTTTTAATTTGAATCATGAAATAAAATGCTTTAAAGAAAATTCCATCTCATTTTTCTCCAAAATGATGTATATATTTCTTCTATGTCTATATTTTTGAAAAATATTTTTAAAAATCGTTTTTATTTAATCAAATTATTTATTATGGAAATTTAGTGTTATATTTTTATATTTTCAATTTTGTAAAGTAATTATTCTATTTTTTTAAAAAAGTCATTTTCAACTTTTTATACAAAAATTCCAAATATTTTTTTTCTTATTTTCTTATTTAAGGTAAAAAAAATTTCCATCCACTATTAATATTTCATGTTATTTACCTTCTTAAACATGTTTTAAATTGTTTTATAAATAAACATATATAACGAAATCTATTTTTAATGTCTCATATAATTTTTTTTATTTCCCCAAATGACATATTTTTATTACTAACACAATATTTCTTATGAATAGACTATTAAATTTTATTTCTTATTAATTTTGTAGTCATTAAATTCATTTTGAAAAACTCAGATTGTTTTAATCAATTTTAGTTGAAAATTAACTTCATCAAAAACATAAATGTTTTAATCAGGGATATTCCTATTTCATAAACCTTATACATGATCTATATATCATGTTTTCCCATGAATGTTTTTAGAATGACAAGGTATTTCGTTATTTTTTTATTATTCAATTAATATAGATATATATTAATTTTTAATTTTTATGAACTATCATAAAAATTTAATATATGGGCAATGAATTGGAATTATTATGTAATGGGTGTGGAAAATAATTACATAGCCCCTAGATTCATCAGTAGGTCTCACAAGACATAACTATAAGGGTTTTTTGATAATAAATGATGCATTTATTTTTGATCTATTTGATTAAGGCCTCTAATTTCTATTTTAAGTGTTCATAATTTTGCATTCCAATGTAATGAAATCATTTGTTGATTTCTTTTTAATTTTTAGAATAATATTGATGTTAATGGATATTTCTTAAGAAAATGATACATTTTGTATGAAATTAGTTTTCCATTAATTATTCCTTCCATATTTTTATGTGTGCTAATGTTTTTGATAAAATGACATATTGTTTTAGTTATTTAAATTTTCATGTTGTTTTTTTTCTTATTTACTCATTATATATTCCTCCAAATATAACACTTGTTATTAATTTGATCTTACACTTATTTTTTTCCATTACCAAGTATATAAATAAGTAATCTTTGAATGATAACAAAGATACAAAGTATTTACATTAATTGTGTTTCTAAATATTTTTACCCATGTTATAAAATAAAAACATGTTTTCGTCTAGTTTACAAATACTACTAAAGTAATTGATATAATAAGATGTGATCTATAGTATTTACATCCAAGGTAACAAAATATACATCTAGTTAAGCATTCTTTGGATGACCCCTTTAATGTTTATTTCAGAGTCAGGTTTAGTAAAGCGTAAGAAGTATATTTTTAAAAAACAAATCAATGAAAATAACCCTATGATATAATTTAACTAGATGAATATTTATAATATAATGTTAAAATTTTTATTAATATGGATTCCTTAAATAAAATCCTAGTCCAGATATTAGAAGTGGGAGTCGTTTTTGGAACAAATAAATATTTGTAAAACCCCTAGGAAGGGTTGTTATAATATACCATAAACATCATTTTAGTGCATGTGGAGTTTTTAAATACAATGAACCTTGTTTAACACTCTTGTCGTATATTCTTGGAAGAAATAAAATTTTCATTATAAACTATAATGAAGGATTTTAATACAGTAAAATAGTGAATGAAGTTGGATATTCCAATTTTGTATTAGATTGAAAACAAGGGTTTGTTATTTACACATCCTCTAAAACAATTCATGATTTTATTATTTCTCGGAATGGTTATGAAAATTATATTATTCATTATTAATTTAGTCAATGGATTGAACTATAATCAATAATGATATGAATGAATGTGATAAAAAATAGAATAACTTTCCACATAAGAAAATAAATTATATAATATTTTTGAGGTGAATCATTTAAATTATTCCTAATTATAAATATCATTATGTGATGAAAAATATTATACACTGTGAGATTCATGAAATACCTAATAGGATAAAAATGCAGTTTTATAAGATCATATAATGAATAAATTTTAGTCTCTTACATGTAACGTCATTGTGAATATGAACTAAAGTTAATGTCTTAGAGTAATGAGATGATATTTTAGGTTTGGAAAATAAGGTAGGAGAGAAATAACTAATATGAAAAAATAATGACTTCAATGGAGGGATGCAAAGTTCATCCTATAATATAATTGATAATTCAGTGTTATATATGTCTGGAACATAGGAATTATCCAATCTAATGAATGAATCTATGGGTTAGCTACAAGACCAAAGAAGGACCTATGTTATTCCAATCATTAGTGTAAAAGTAATGAGGTTTTTATATATTTGGATTAATGAATTATGTTGTATAAGTGTTATACATATTATATAATAGTTATAATAATCTTGAAACACATATGTAATATTCCATAATGTTTTTAATCAATGAATTTCAAAACCAATGTTTAATGGAACAAAAATCATAGAAAATAGATTTAGTTGTAAGGTAATATTTTTGGATAATTCATGATTAAGGGAATGATCACAACTAACATGTTCGTCATGAGAAGTTAATAATGTTTTTTTTGGAAAAATAGAATATTATAATTAATAAGAATAATGTAATTGTATTTTTATACTTGAAAATGGTTAGTGATTTCATTAAAAAGTGATTTAGGACAACATTGATGAACAATAATTAATTTTTGGATTTAATGACTAGATTCAATTGTTTGTGATTTTATTTGATGAATAAGGATTGTGTTTATGTTTGGAGAATATATTTTTTCATTTAGTTTTTATGATGATTTATTTTATGAGTATGTTTTCTTGGAATATATGATCAATGTGTTCACAAGTTTGTTATGTGACATTATGAAACTCTTCATGTTGTCTTTGGATAAATGATAATGGTTATCATGGGAAATAATATGTGAAAAAATCTTTTTATTTTTCGTTTTTCAATTTATCCAAACATATTTCTTAATATTATTATGATTAACTATTTATGGAATTTATTAAGTTGAATATTGTGTTTATTGTTTAGTATATAGAGATTAATATATTATATTTATAAATATTAGATACCATTTTCTAACAATTTATATTTATGTAAAATATTTTTAGAGAGAAGCAATTAATTTTCATTCATTAATGTAAATTTAAATCAATTTAATAATAATTTTTATTCATTATACATGATAAATTAAAATATAATATTCATTTCATATTTTAAGATATGATTTGAAAATATAACTTAGCACAACCAATGAATTAAATTGTTCTTATAAACCAAAAATATATAATTTAAGTTAATTGCCTATTTTTTTCTATCCGAATAGTAAATTAATCCCTGAAATTTAGGAAAAATTACCTGAAAAAATGATACCCTTTTACCTTTATTTGTGATTATTTAATTATCTTTCTACCCCTTACAAATTTATTGTTTTTTGGTCATTAACATTTAGTAGAGAATTTTCATTATCACATTATGTTATTACATGAATGGTAGATTTATAATCTATATATACATATATGTTTACATCCCAATAATGTTATCCTTATCCAGACACCTGATTTAGTGTTAATTTTGGGTGCCTTAATTCTCCCACTTCCCATTTTTTAAAGTAGCATTATTATACCTCTGTATGTTGTCGGTGTTCAATAATGGTAGTTAAAATATTGAACCTTATATGATGAATATAAAATTTAAGGGAAACCATTTATTTTGGTATTGGGGAATGTTTAACCCCATATATTTTTTTAGTAAATATTATGATTGGTAGATTTTTTAACATTCACAAAAGTGATGTAACTGAATAGTGATATATGATGATAATATAACTTCTTAAATTTGATAATTCCAACAGGTTATTGAATTATATGTTATTAATATGATTAATTTCATTTTAAATTTTATGTATAAATTTAAAACACAAAAAAAATTTATTGATGAAATTTTATTAATTGAGGACTTGTTTTATAATGGAGTCAATTTATTCTATAAACATTCATTTTATTTTGATATATTTGTATTTAATTTTTAATGGAAAATTATAATTAATATATTTCCTTTGATATATATTACTTTATCAAATGAAAATATTTTTTATAATAATCATATCAAAATTATATTTTGATAAATTTTTTGATTTTTATAGAATAATTTACTTTTTATTTAATGTAGAATAATACATATTTCCAATTACTCTAATTTATTAGAATTAAATTATGTAATATTAGAGTACCATTCTATTTTTTATTTTGTCTTAATATTATATTTGTCCATTATATTTATAGTAATCTAATTAATTCCATTTTAATGATTAATATTTTTAATTTTTGTAAATATTTATATTTATGCATAAAATCATACATTCTAAAAAATAGTTTCCATCATGTATTATGAATTTATATTACAATAGATTCATTCCACCTATAGAGAATAAATTTTTTAAAATTGATGAAATATTTGAAATAAATAGGACTCATTTGGTAAAAATTTTATTTTTATTGTTTTCATTATAAACTGAAATTGTTGTAACTATTTTTCAACGTCATAAGGGTAAAATGTATAAAAAAGGTTAAAACATTGATGTAAGGTCTCTAAAGAAACAAGAAATAATAAATTAAATAATTTAATGGTTTAATTGTTGCAATGTAAATCAAAATTACTATGATATGGATTTTTGGTTCAATTTTCCCTTGGTAATGATATTTAACTTATTTTCGTTAATGATATTTCCAAAATGATACTCTCATTCTATAAATTTATTACATATGGTAATACTTTGATTAAAAATTGTTATAAAAAATAGAATATTATATATTTCAACAAGATAAATTCATTTCTATTATTTTATTTTATTCAAAATTCTTTATAATGGTATAATTGTCGTCAAATTTCTGACAATGTTGACACAGTTCTTTTGAAATCATTCAAAAAATCACTAAAAATGATTTTATGATATAAAAATTTATATTTAATGGATCACGTATAGTTTATTATATTGAATGGTTAATAATGATGTACTATTTAATTTGAAATTTGTTTATATTATAATTAAATGTTTATATTTATATGTTTAAAGTGAAATTAATTGAATATTATAACAAATAACATTAAGTATATTTTATGAAAAACAGTACTACAACTTGGCCTTTTATCATCACTAAAAACTGAAATTAAGAGCACTATAAATGTGTTATTAATGACGTTAAAGATAAAGGGGGGGGGGGGTCCCCATTATTAGAGAAAAAAATGTGTTGATAATGGAAAACCTTTATTAGAATTTTTTGGAGCACAGATAAAGGGGAACCCCCCCCCTTATCTACGCCGGCATTAACAGCACTTTTGTAGTGCTGATAAAAGGTCCTATTATCAGCCCTCATGATAGCACTGATAAAGGTGACCATTATCAGTGCTAAAAATGCACCGATAAAGGCACATTCCCCTGCACCAACAGAACCAGCACCTGCACAAAGTAGTACAAGCACACCTGGAAAAAATAGCACCTACATACTTGTAAAATACAGCACCCACAAAAAATATTTTGACAAACAATACTATATACATTTACTTAACATCATGAATAGAAAAACAACACACTCTTATATACATTTAAATTTTTTTACTTGGTTACAGTTAAAATTATCCAATAATAGTTATAAACATCAATGTTTCATCCTTTGATATCGGTTATCCTATTAAAAAATTGTCATCCGTGGTATTTTTTTCGAACAAATCATCAGAACTCATGGGAAAAAAATTCACCTATATAAGAAAACAAATATTATGTTAGTAATACAATAATGAAATAAATTAAAACATTAATATGAAAGAAGACATTAATATGGAGATGTGAAACTAAAATATAGAAATAATAAAATCAAATGTATTCACTCGGATAACAATTAAAGGGAATAATGTAAAATTAATATGTTTTTGGATGATTTATCTTATTTAAAAAATACTGAATCTTTATCTAATGAAAATAATTTCCAGTCACATCATGTGTCATATTTAGATGTGGTCAATTCGTACACATCACAAATTTCTCATGGATCATTGTCCTAAAATATCAAAACAATTTGAACGTGTTTTCTCGGTTTTATATATGTCACTTGTGTTGTTTTCTAAAGTTACTGTCAATTTGAAACTGATATCAGATACATTTATCCATACTGGTGAAACTGTGTGTCGGTTTGAGGTGTGTTCAATTCATACACCTCATAAATGACTAATTCATTGTTTCCCTAAAGTATCAATACAATCCAAATGCATATTCTTGGTTTCATGTATGTTATTATTTTTGTTTTCTAATGTCAATGTCAATTTTAAACTGATATCAGATACTTTTAGCCGTACCGGTCACAACGTGCATAAGATTGAGGGGTGATCAATTCATACACATCAAAAATGAATCAAGGATCGTTTTCCTAAAATATAAAAACAATCCAGACACATTTTCTCGGTTTTCTGTATGTCACATGTGTTATTTTTCTAAAGTTAATGTAAATTTCAAACTGATATCAGCCACTTTTAGCCATACCGTTCACACTATTTGTCAGATTGAGGTGCGGTCGATTCGTACACATCACAAATGACTCATGGATCGTTGTATAAAATTATCCAAACAATCCGAATGAGTTTTCTTAGTTTTCCATATGTCACATGAGTTTTTTTCTAATGTTATGTTCATTTTCATACTGATATCAGACACTTTTATCCATACTGGTCACACTGTGTGTCGGATTGAGGTGAGGTCAATTCTAACACCTCAAAAATGACTCATGGATTGTTTTCCTAAATTATAAATACAATCCAAACGCGTTTTCTCAGTTTTCCGTATGTCACATATGTTTTTTTTCTAAATTTAATATCCATTTCAAACTGATATCAGACACTTTTAGTCATACCAGTCACACCATGCATCATATTGATGTGTGGTCGATACATACACCTCAAAAAATGACTCATGGATTTCTTTCCTGAAGTATCAAAACATTCCGAACGTGTTTTCTCAGTTTTCTATGTTTCACTTGTGTTGTTTTCTAAAGTTAATTTCAATTTCAAACTGATATCAGACACTTTTAGCCATACCGATCACACCGTGCATTAGATTGAGGTGTGGTTTATTTGTACATCTCAAAAATGACTCCTGAATCAATTTCCTAATGTATAAAAAACAATATTAACATGTTTTCATGGTATTCCGTATGTCATTAGTGTTGTTTTCTAAAGTTTATGTCAAATTGAAACTCATATCAGACACTTTTATCCATACCGCTAAAACTGTGTGTTGGATTGATGTGCAGTTAATTAGTAAACATCAAAAATGACTCATGGAGCATTTTCCTAATGTATCAAAACAATGTGAACATGTTTTCTTGGTTTTCCTTATGTTAGTAGTGTTGTTTTCTAATGTTTATGTCAATTTGAATCTGATATCAGAAACATTTAGCCATACTCGTCACATCGTGTGTCAGATTGATGTGCGGTCAATTCATATATCTCACAAATAACTCATGGAATGTTTTCCTAATATATCAAAACAAATTGAATTTGTTTGATCCATTTTTCGTATGTCACTTGTGTTGTTTTCTAATGTTAATGTCAATTTGAAACTGATATCAGACACTTTTAGCCATATCGGTCACACCGTGCGTCAGATTGATCTTAGGTTGATTCATACATGTCACAAAAGACTCAGGTATCATTTTCCTAAAGTATCAAAACAATACGAACACGTTTTCTCAGTTTTCAATATGTCACATGAATATTTTTTTAAAGTTAATGTCAATTTGAAACTGATATCAGACACTTTTATCCATACCTATCACACTGTGCGTCAGATTGAGGTGTGGTCGATTCATACACGAAATAAATGACTCATGGATTGGTTTCCTAAAGTATAAAAACAATCTGAATGTGTTTTCATGGTTTTCTATATGTCTCTTGTGTTGTTTTCTAATGGTAATTTCAATTTCAAACTGATATCAGACGCTTTCATCCAAACCGGTCACACTATGCGTCGTACTAAGGTTCGATCGATTATTACAAGTCAAAAATGACTCATGAATCGTTTTCCTAAATTATCATAACAATATGAATGCATTTTCTTGGTTTTCCATTTGTCACATGTGTTTTTTTCTAATGCTTATGTCAATTTAAAATTTATATCAGACAATTTTATCCATACTGGTCACACCGTGCATCAGATTGAGGTGTGGTCGATCTGTACACCTTACAAATGACCCATGGATCATTATTTCATGCATGAGTATATGTGTTCTAGTGAAAGTGATAGAAATCAAGAGAAACCTAGGTAAATAAATATGGTGTTTTTATCAACCAAGTGATAGAGTGAGGGGTCTATTGAAATTTTGTGATTTTGTTATAATCCAGAGATTATGTCTCCATGTAGGTGAGGTTTCTGGTTGTGTTTATGAGAGGATTGGGTTTGGTATGAGATTTTTATAGCCTAGTTAGGTTTTCTAAGGCTATTTGAGTAGGTATTAGAGTCATAGGCCCAATGAAGATGGATAATATAGTTTTGTATATCATGTTTTATGGAGAACACCTTCTGAAGGACTTATAAGAGTCATGATGTCTTTGATGAGTATGATATTCCATATAGGGATTGGTGAAGTGTGACATAGAGGATATAAAACCTAATAAATCATGATCATATTTTCTCAATAAGTGTAAACAAGGGAGATATCAATGATCATATATGTATAACATTAGTAGGAATTCACCTTCATCTTATTTGTTTACAATCTTCCATCAGGTATGTTTCACATTCGTTTCTAAACACGTGTGTATCATATTCTGAATATGATTTTTTGTGACAATCATGGTAGTACTAAAAAAATATAAATACACAAATGATTAAAAAATATTTTAAATGAACTTTTAATTATTTTCGAAAATACCTCATCAGCGATTCTAGTTTGTTGATGAAATATGATCTCTTTCATAAATTTACAAATAGAATAACCACAGTCCTTTCCGTTTGTTTGTTTTGGTCACTAAATAAACATCGAAAAAAATAAGTAATTTGTTTTTATATGTGTTTCGATGGTGAAATGTTATTATATATACCCAGATACTTTTCCAGTTTTAGAACTTGTAGGCTTTCTCATCCTTATGCCCGAGATTTGTTCCATTCATTAGAAAATATTGATGCACCAACCTATCGTAACAGAATACTAATTAAAAGATAACATACATTATATAATTATATTTTTAGTTTTAAACTATTGGATCAAGTGTGTTACAAATTAACAAGTGCCATCATGCGTGCTCGGTTTGTTGGATATCCATGCGTTGAATCCAGAAAATAAATCTTTGGACTATCCAAATTGACTACAATCAACAACCAATACTCCCTAAAAATAAAAAAAGGAATTAGTAAAGAAATAAATGAAAATATCGTTTTTATGATTAAATTGTAGAGTTTTACCGCTACATCGTTGGTATTAAAAAAAAGTAGGTCATCCGTAATTTTGATTTCAGATGATTTGAGGAAGGATGACATTATTGTAGCCTATTTATCATAATATATTTCTTTTTTTAAAGAGGGGGTGTGAAGTCTAACGAGCCCAAATTTTTTTCATGGGGAAATCCTTTAAATTTTTCATCATATATACACCTACGAAAAATATAAAATGTATTTAGTCATAATTATTGGAGTATATGAGCTTTTGTAAAATCAAATAATAAAATCATAACTCATGAATACATTTACAACTGAGGTGCCTATCCATTCATCATGTGCAATTTCCAATGATTGAGGGAATAATAATATTGTGATCTACATTAAGATGATATTTATAATGGGCTAATCATAAATGAAATATTATCATCTAAGTGAAAATTAAATAATAATAATGAAATTAACACAGCACACAGTTTATTCCATGGATACAAAATGTGTTGGGTTCTCAGTCAAGGTTGGTTGTATACATCCATTTCTAAACTCAAGTGAAAAACATATACATATTGTGTCAAGAAAGGTTAACATCATCTATGGATAAGATACCTGATTTAATCTTACATATATCAAATTAATTCCATTTTAGTCTTACAAAGACTGAATGATGCCTTTTAAAATACATGACATATAAAACCAATTTAGCTAAAGAATTGTAATTTAGATAAAAAATGAGTCACTTCACCGGATTTGCATCACATTTTTGTGGAATACACGGTGTTTAGTCCTTACATGACCACTAGGGGTGTATATTCTGTACACATCAAGTTTCAATGGTATCTATACATGGTGTGAGGGAAGTAAAACACATATCATATGGATCTACCATTATTTACATTCATATGCATGGTTTCATGCTGAAGTATATGTCATGGAGACACATTTTGTGTGACCTACATTCACATGACATGTAACATTTATAATAAAACTTCTTCAATATTTGAGTCAGAAGATGAGTAATGTGGTGTATATTTTGGAGATAACTACTGTTTGGCATTAAAATCCATATGAAATCCATGAATGGTGAAGCATGTTCTATTTAACTAGACTACATACCATGTATTTTAAAAATATATAGAATATTAAATACATCATCTTCACAACATAAAGTGTCTCATAGAGTCCTCTAGAAGTGGTTTTTATGATTCAGTTGAATTACACTTGTAACAATGTGGTGGTGCCATTGAAATAGGTAAAGATTGTATTTATATTCAATGGTGGATGAACAACAACATGGAAAACAAATGGAATACCAATCATGCCAACAACTACAACACTATACAAAAACACAATCATGCTCACAATCACAACACCATAAAAACCATACAATCACAATTTTAGATTTTACAAAGGATCCCTTATTCAATTTTGATTGTTAATTTAGGGGTTATCATAGATGTTTTATCATCCTGGGGTGTGAATTAATAAGTCAATTATATGTAAATTACCAATTTTTATATTCAAATGTTCAGAAAATAACAAACAAACATGCAATTCATTTAGTGCGCAAATAAGGACCACCAATGACCACAATTTTCAGCGGGGCGTTTTGCCCATACATTTCACAAAATACCCATCAATATTAAATAGTAATATCATTTGAACAAGAGGAAACCAATGAGTAATAGGAGAAAAATCACTGCGAAGGTGTTGTTAAGCACACGACAGAGGTGTGTTCGTGGAAGAGGAGAGGCGCACAAGAGAAGAGATTTCCAACTGAAAAGAAAACAAAAAATAGGAGATTTCCAAAGGAATATACTCATGCTTCAATAACCTAAACCCAACAATCTAGGATCAATAGTGATGGTCACATTAAAAACATGCTATAAATCAATAGGGTTAGAAATCTAAATGATCATATACCTCAACCCAGTCAAAACACCAAAACTCAAGAATAGTGAGTTCATCCGTTATACAAATCCATGGCATGACCATTCCTTAGATATCAACTTGATGACACCTAATATGCATCAATCCCTTGTGTCAAAGAATCTACCATGGATTTATTTATCTAAGGTATTCATAACACCAAGATAACACCACTCATTAGTCTCCCCCAACCACCAAAACTCACTAACACACTACCGTCCTGAGTCACATGCTAACGACCACTGGGATATCACAAAAACTCCATACATCAATTCGTACACAATACTTAGCCCATTGGTGCCACTCTTATTCCCACCTCAATACACACATAATCATGTGAACCAAACCAACAACTTACTATAGGTTCTCACACACCCGCTATCTAAAACAACCTACAACACAAGGGTCTCATCCCCTGGGATCTCACTCTTTTCACAACTACCCATACATAGGATCAACTCACATATAAAAAAACAATAATTCATCATAATCATTCAAGGATCATCAATTATCATTTATATTAACCCAAGTGAAGGAAAAATACTCATACACTGACCAGCGGTGGAGGAGGCTATGGCGGCAGAGGCGGCAGAGGTAGCGGAAGAGGTGGCAGAGGCAGCGGTGGTCAGGGGGGCGGAGGCAGCGGCGGTCGCGGCGGTGGAGGCAGTGGCGGTCACAGTATAGGAGAAAAACCCAACGGTGCTGATGTAGTGGTGGAGGAGAAAAACCCAACTATGGCGGCATCGATGAAGGAGGATGATGAGGATGCATAATAATAGGATAATGAGGAGGAGAAGTCATGGAGGAAGATAGTCCAGGTTCTTCTTCCGTGAAATCATTACCGTTGTGCGAGAGATGACTAACTGTTAGGGTTATTAAAAAGAAAACACTGGAACCTTTAACAGTGCTCACTGAAATCGCTGATAAAGGTATGTTCTATCAGGTCTTTTATTTTAGTGCTGATAAATATTATTATTTTATATAAATTATGAATAAATACATTTATCAGCTCTAAAATAAGCACCGATAAATGAATCATTTTATCAGTGCTAAAAAAGGCAACGATAAAGGTTATACCTTTATCAGTGAATATTTTACCACTGATAAATTTTAGATTTATTGGTGCTTTTAACTAGTGCTGATAAACACATATCCCTTTATCAACGCTTTCTATTTAGCGTTGATAAAGGGCACCTCATCCCTTGCCCTGTTTTGTAGTAGTGAATTAAAATTTTATTATATTTGATAAAATATTATAAATAGATGAATAAGACAAATATGATGGGAAAAGGACAAATATATCATCCACCTTCCATTTATGAGGTATTTTTATCTAATATGTAAAATTATAACCCTTTAACTTTGATAAATTTGTTATAGTAGTTAATCTTACAAATGTTTAATGATAGGGTTTACCATAATGATTATATTTAAAGTTGCATAACATCGTTCTCATACATAAATTATTATTTTTTACACCATACTGATATTACCTTCCAAAATGAGTCATTTTGAATCTATTTAACGATGAATGTGACATAATAATATTTTAATACATTGAAAAATTTGATGTTTTCTACTCAATTAAAATTTAACATGGATCTTAATCCAATCAATAATTCACACCTCTAGAGCCATTTATCTAATAAAATACCTTTGGATTCCTCCCCCAAACTTTTTTATCCTATTATATTTTTTCTATTCTCCTTTAAATAAGACCACTAGGCCCCTTATGTATATATAATTTTGAGGGTTCATTAATAGAAGGTAGTATTCTTCACCTAGAACATCATTTTTTACTTTTTATCTAACAATGTTCAATTATTTCATTTCAATTAGAATTTAATAAAACATGTATCTCCCATATTCCAATTTTTAATGATTTAGGGGGTATGATATTTATCCTTCACCTTATCCATAAATTGAAAAACAAAACTATTGTTCATGTGCACGACAGAATACAAACTCAAGAACTAATTTAATATATCGTCCATTACCACCTAACATGGATTGTAATAATTATGGATATAATAAATATATATGTTACTTATGAGAAAATAATTATTATTTAAATAATTATTTTCACCTACGTCCTTAACCATTAATCACCAAATTTATGATAATGTTGCACATGAAGAAAAATGTATTATAGTCACCATGAAGCAATGTGAATTACTTTCCATGTCAACATTTAATGTAAAATCCTAAAAAAGAATCTATGAATAAATATTATTTTTATATAATTATTATAATTATTTATAACATGAAACTATAACCAACTCACAATAATAAGAGTATTTATGATTATTAAAATATGAAATTGACACATGAAATGGTTATAATAATGAAATATTATGGATGAACGGGTGATAAGATGTTATACGTGGATCATATATGATATTATAAATATAAATATGGTTGTGGAAAATTATAATAATATGTCTAAATATTTTATAAAATAATTTAAATCATGTTCATCTATGTGTAGGCATGAGGTAAGGGTTTTCTTAACTCAATTTTCATTCCTTGGGTTATACATCAACATTATTGATTGTGTTGTGAAATGAACATGTATAAAATATAATATAAATATATTATATTGTATATATAATTTTTATTTATGGATTTATATTGACAAAAATAATAACTTTGGAAAATATTTATTATTTCAATAAGACAACCTCTATAAGGGACACTCTTGTGACTACTCCATTGAGACATATTTTGTGTTAGACACACACACACACCCACACACACACACACAGATATATATTTGTGTGTGTGTGTGTGTATGTGTGTGTTATTATAGTGTATATAAAAACCTTTTGAGTACATAACATGAATATATATATTTATTCAGGATTATTAATGTTTTAATTTGAGTTTACACTTTTAGTTTATTACAGTATAAATGTTATAGTTTTATTTTCCTGAGAGTGATCATATTTTTTTCATTTAATGATTTATATAATATATCCATCATATTCATCATCTATGTTTTACCCTATTGATGTTTAATTATTTTCATCATTGTTATCTATATTTTACCATCATCGGAACATTAATTAATAAATGGAATCTTAAAAATGAAATTTTATTTTATTTCACTTCTTGATGAAGTATATTATTATCAGGATCTATATTTTTTAAAATTTATTTCATCACATTTATGGTGTTATTTTTAGGTATTTGGAATATTATTTTAGTTCTCACCATTATTGCAAGGCTTTTATATTTTTTTTGACAAATTGTTTTTTATATGATATAACAAAGAAGGGTCTTTGTTGGCTCATGGTTAGGGGAAACCACACACAAATATAGTTTAATACATACTCACTAGATAGTACCACTATCCAGGTTGCAAGAACTATCACCCAGGTGTGCATCCCTCAAGGGATTGATGTACAACTAGTATGGTAGAACATTCCATGAAGCATGTCTAGGCATGTGGTTGTTTTCACCGTCATAGAAAAACATGTCGTATCCTTTCCATGTGGAATGTTGTGATTCATTTTTTTCAAATGCTTGGAAACATGTGAAGCCTACATGATAATTAATGTTTTTGATTTCCAAATTTTACCCACCCAATTTTTAACACCCAACATCTTCATTCATACACTAATAGACCCTCTCTACACTTGTTCCACCCCCTCACCTCCTTCACTCCATTAGTAATAAATATTTTGGAATTTTCTATTTTATCTTCATGTAAACCCCATGTAAGTTCCATGAATGCTTCTTCCTTCTCTTATTTATTCTCTTATATATTACTCTTTGTTTTTTATTTTCTATATCGGTATGAAAGACCTATGTTGGTTTCAGTATCATTTATTTTGGTAAAATATTATTGTATTTATTGTACAATTTGCGTTATATGGTCTTTTTGTGGTCTAATTTATAGATTCTACTCAAGTTAGTGATGATTCATGGTAAATATTCATGGTTCCATGAATTAAAATTATTTTCATATATTTTTATATGGGATTTAAAATGGAAATTAAAATTTTTTGAGTGGTGCATAATATATTTTTCGTTGTTTTTTGTGTGTGTTCTAGGTTTGATGATGATTTTAATTTTAATACATGAATTTAGTCACGTGTGGTTGCATTAATTGGATTTTTGACTATATAAATATATTTTCAAATGATATAATGATTTATGGAGAGATAAAGGGTTTATAGGGTATCTATATGGGAATACTAGGTTTAGAATGATAGGTGAGTCTGCAGGTCTGATGTCTAATTTCCTTGGAATGACTAAATCACAAATATTACTAAATATTGATGATTTGGATTGGTTGGATCAGGAATACTGTGAACTATTGTATCCAAGATTTGATCAATGAGAGTAATAAGATATTAATAACCCATTAATCTAGGTTACTTAGGGATTGATAATTATTCTGATACTGTGATTCACATTTATTCATGTTTTTTTATTAATTATCTATTTCATTTAAAGGAATGTTTTTCAATAAATCATATTTTATTTTCATAATATCATGAATCGTAATTTTCAATTTAATTTCATTAAATGAATTTTTTTTCATGGTTTCCTTCTAGGAAGATATATCACCCCCTAAATACACCATCAAGTGTATATAGACAGTTTTATGCTTGATTCCAAAAGTGAAGGACTCACCCTGGTGGTGATGGTAGTTCTATATTATAGTGTAATCTTTTCAAGAAGGTGTTAACTATTGTAGAATGTGGGATTTGACTCACATGTTTTATGGAGTATAGTATTTCTATCTTGTCCCCTCCTTTTTGTGTTATTTTGTATTTTGGTTGTAATTAAGAAAGGTTTAACTCATGATTATAGTGTTTCCTTTCCATAATCGTATTTTGGTTGTAATCATGATGTGATGAAAAAAGGATTTCCCCTTATTTTTTTAATGGGATAAATCATTCCCAATGGATTTACACGATTCCCATGAACATGTTTCCAGTCAGTGGGGATTGATAATATTCCATGCACCATTCTATGGGCAGAGTTGACTATTGGTTTTGATATTAATACAGGCTGTTTTTTGAAAATTTGTATCTGAGCCATTTATTGCCTTTATCAAGGTCATATTATTTTAGAGATTCAGGATAAAAGAGAGTTATGATTGTTATGGCTTCTGCTTTGGTTGAGATTAGGGTTTCGGCCAACAAACATCATGAAAAGCCTTGGGAAACCATCGGATGTTTGGGATTTTTATCCACTCTTCTTTGAGGTATAAGAGTTGGTTATATATTTCATGTTGTCACTAAGGTTATATGGATTTGATTATTTTAGAGTTTTACGTTTCTATGGATTCATTTCATTTTATATTGATGTCAAAATGATTTAATTTTTCAAAATACATATTGGTGATGAATTGGTTGATTTAATTGATTTTTTTAAATGGATTAGAATTATGCCTACCTAGATTCATCCAGTAAAATAATTGGATGAATCTAGAATGAATTCTATATCACTAGTGGATTAGAGATTAGTTGAGATAGTTTTTTATGTTATTTTTTTCGCAGAGTAGGGAGGGGCTATGGTCCTACATAGGCTATGAAAATTGAATTAGATCTATAAAAATAAAACTATCTGAATATAATAATTTAAAAACGCATTTTTATTGTGTTTGATTCTCCCTTAGGATGTGGATTTCTGGAATGAAAAGGTTGATATGATATTTGAGTTCCTTGGGACTCTTGAGGCCTATATTGTAAATTGTGTTTGGTCAATAATGGAAGGGCCTATTTATATGTGATGGTAATCAATTTTTCATGAATCGATGAATGAGAAGATGGGATGGAACGATTTCATGTATATTTTTATTGAGAATTATTTCCCTGAGACCTTCACCCTATCTAATAAAATGGATTTTCAGGATCTAAAAAATTGGGATCAAACTCTGATGGGGTATTCCAACCTATTTTTAAAACATATCTATTTCATAAAAAACGTAGTTTACATTTATCTAATGAAGTTTCAATGATATAAAATGGTATTTTGTCCAGGTAATCCACCATATATATTCTAATTTAATTTTAAATCTTATGCTGAGGTGGTTGATAGATACCTAATGGTAGTGATTGGTCAAACACTTATGTCCTGTTTCCATGGGATGACACTACCAATGATATATGAAGGTGGTGGAACATATAATAATAATATTAATTATGATGAAAAGGTGAAGAATAGATGTGGTAGTTGTGACCACTATTTTCTATAGTCTCTGGTGGTGGGTCAGATGTATGTTACCAGCTTGGAAGGTATGGGAACATGTGGTTAGTGTGTCTAGTTACACCTAGAACCTACGATTAGTGTCGGATCATGGGTCACATGAATAGGTTCTATAATAGTGGTTTTTCGACTCATAATATAATAGGATCCTTAATATATAGACATTTACTATATCAATCCGAGAAATAAAAGGATATGTGGTATCTTTCTTATTGTAATGGTTGAAATTTTTGATCTACTTATTAATTTATCCATCTTAAGGTAAAGCCACATGTTATTAATCAACCAAAATCATTGTAGAAAACAAATAACCTTAATGATATGGGTTAGGGGATTGTATAATTGGATGTAGGGCCTACGACTGTTCAAGGTAATGTTCTTATTGCATAATCCATAAAAATATTTTTTAATATGGGGAATTAAAATTCAGTTATATAATCCCATATGATAGAATTTTTTAAATTACTAACCAATAATATTCATTATTTTACAGAGTTGATTATTCTACATGGATAGAAGAAGGAACATGGTTTTACATGTCCATCTTAATATATCAAAATATGAATAATTGAATTGGAATGTGTCCTTTTTGTTATATAAATGGATTATTTTTTGATGTGATCCTCAAAAAGGATTGTAAGGTGTGTTTCAAAGCACATATATATTATTCTCGATGAAGAGTAACCATTATGGAACCCAATGTGAGTACTTAGGTTATTTCAGATGAATAGAATCCCCAATCATGGTGAGTTTGGCCTATAGTCCCGTTGTTTGGAATCATTGTTTTCCATGTCACTTATCATATGATATAGTATAATGGTAGATGTTACAGTGATGGTTTTACTATTTTAGTTTATTAGTTCCTAGATGTGTTTTTAGATGATTTATCAGGGTTATCCTAAATAAGGATATATTGTTCACCATCGATATGGTTATCCGAACATGGGTGACATCTATTCCCTTTTATCTTATGGCCCTAACCAAATTAAGGGAATTTAAGATACAACTAGATGATTTGGAATCCAAAAGATTCATTCACCCAAGTGTCTTACCTTAGGCCTTCAAATTAATTTTTTATAAAAAGGATAAAATATCCATATCATTGTGCATTGATAACTATACAATGGAATGTATTAATATTATGAATTATTAGGACATGCTATGAATTTATGGCTTATTCAATCTTATCAAAGGGGAAAGGTGGTGTCCTATTATTTAACTATACTCTAGGGTATCATAAATTTATCGTTAGAGAAGATAACATTACCAAAACATCTTTCCAAAGTATGTATATACAGTTGATGTATTTTTATTGGTTTTTGGTTGAAAAATTCTCCAACAGGTTTCACGTATATTATGAACATGATGTTACATTATTACATGGACTTCTTTTTCATAGTGTTCTTATATGAAATATTTTTTTATGCTAGGATAGATTGAGTGAATTTAAAAAACAATAATATCATTATTGGTACTCTTCCTAAAAACAATATTTCTGATATGATATCCTTGTTCATATTATAGATATATTATGTCAAGTTTATGTTTCATAAAATTTCATAGACTGGGGTTTTAGTGTTACCTGAGAAAATCATAGATGTGATTTAATGGGTGGAATTTATGAATGTAGTCATGAAGAAGATATTATTGGTTTTTGTAGAATAATAATTGCAGTTAGTTAGGGATTTTTCTTGACTAGTATAGTGTGTGATCACACTTACTCTAAAAGGGGTGATCTTTGAATATATCGAAGAATGAAATGAACCCATTGATGAGATCAGTCAATAATTGAATAATTCTCATATTTTTATTTTACAAACAATATGGTAAGGGAATATTGGTTTATTGTGATTATTTATGTATATCTATATTGTGTGCAATGATGTTGGATGAACATGTGATGGTGTATGAATCTCAAAAACATATACCATGAGAATGGGACTACCCAACCCCTAACTTCGAACTATAGGTACTGATTCATTATTTGAAAATGTTGTTTCACAATATATTCAAGTTGATATTTTTGTTTTACTCATATCATAAGTTCTTCACCATATATTCTATTAGAAGGACCTAAATCAATTTAAGTACAAAGGGGTTAAGTACCTTCACAGAATTGACATCGATATTGTATATACACCAAGAAAAGGAAATGTGGTAGAAGATTCTCTAAGCATGAAGATATCAATGGATACTATAAATGAATATAGAAATGATTGTACTTTTATCAGAATTTTTCCTATATGCACACAAAAACCAATGAATAAAGAGGAGGCACTTTCTTGGGCATATTGAGTTTAAACCCTCTAATATGCAGTTATTTATATTAGAAACATAATTATGTGTTTTTATGAATTATAGGTTGCTTATAAATGTTGATAAGGTATATGATGTTTGGTAGATATCATTGGAGGGAGTTACATGTTTAAATTATGGATTCATTGTATAACAGTCCTTGGATAAGGTCTTGTTGCGAGATAGAGACCAATCTCAGTGGCCCATTCATCCCCAGACTGTCAATATCTTATATAATGTTTATGTCCAGTTTTTTCCATGAATGTGGTTTTTAATAAATTATATATTATATAGGTTTTATAAATTTGAACATATTAAATATTATCACCAAGTCCCTCTTGTTTTCATCATCCATTCCCCATTCCTACTATGAAGTGGGATGAGGTCATAGTAGATTTTATCATGGTGTCGGGTGGTACACCCCTACAATTGAAAGAAATTTGGGTGGTTATTGACTATTTGGCCCTGTTATCCCATTTTATATTGATCAATTAATTTTAATGAGTAGGTTAGTTGGGTTGTTAGAATTGATAAGAGATTGGGGGGATTCATGTAGTGACATAATCTATCATTTAGAAACATACCACCCATATTACTCTCAGTTATGATAAAACCCATAAAAAGTAATGGGATCACATTTGATTCTCATTATAGAATGTAATACTAAATAATATATTCATATGGATTTAATGATTCAAATTTCAGAGGATATTATCCAATCTTGTGTCCTTAATTTCATAGGCTCAAGGGATAAAAAATTAGTATTGGTTGAATTTTTAAATAATAATAGTAACCAATACAAAATCAATACGGGTCTCTTTGAAAAGCTTATTTGATGGAAATTTTAGTTTCCTTGGGGATAGAATGAAGTGGTTGAGGATTCCATTCTAGGACCGAGACTTGTGAAATAGACATTTGATATGGTTCAGTTGATAATGAAGTTGTTATTGATGGTGAGGATCCTTAATAAGACATATTTTGATTAGAAGCACCATGTATTATTATTCATAGTAGGAAATTGTATATTTCTAAAGTAATAAACATTCTAGATTCATCATTGTCTTGGTAAATAAGGGAACAATACTTCAATTCATGTCATACCTATTGATACAAACAAAAGAATTGGTTTTTTGTTACACTTCATTGATTTACATTCCCAATATATGCTAAAAGATGAGGTGTATAATGTCTCTCTAATAATGAAGTACAATTTGGACCCATCAAAAATTATATAATGGGAATAATGGGAGTTGGAAAATGAATATTTATTATTTGAGCGACGAAGGTAGATTTTGGACCCCCATATGAAAGTGGATTAGGGAAATTGCATACACTTATATTGGGTTATCAGAAGCATGAATGTGGTAAGATGAATAAATGGTAATGATTGTATTGGGTGGTAGAGAATACCCTCATTAATATTCTAATTAAACATTAGGTTGAATTTTTTAGGGCATAAATTTTTCTTAGATGGGAGAATTTTCACATCTATAATGTAATTTTGAGGTATTTTATCTTTTATTTTAGGTATTTATCTTATTCGATTAATTAATAAGAGTATTTTAGGAATATTGTCATTTCCATGCTAGAATTAACAAGGTTCATGGTTGGTTCATAGTTAAGAGAAACCATTTTTCCTCCTAGTGAAACTATTCACCATGGATAGTGGCAGTATCTGGGCTCAATGACCTCATGAATGAGTGTGTAGCCTTCCCATGATAACAGTGTAACCAAGAAAATGGTGCATTCTATGCCACATAGAATGGAAAACGTTAGTGATCTCCATCTATGGAAATCATGTAGCCTCTTTTCCTCATGGATTTAGGTTCTACACAATTGGCATATGATTTAAAAAACTGTGCAACCAAACATTCCAACCTATTAGATCATTATTTTTTTTGATATTTCCATATTTTTCCCTACCTTATTTCCATTCCAGGACTACTAATTCATGACTTATTTGACATACTATACAATGGGATCACCTCCCTCTCATTTTATACTAACATGAGATTCAATTTATGGGTGTATTTGAATAATATCTTTTTAGAATCATCATGTATGTTCATCTTATCATTATTCATTATATTTTGTTGGTTATAATCCTTTAATCCTATTGTTCTATTTATTACAGTGGTTATATTGACCTATTTTGGGTTCAATATTATTTAATTTGGTTAAATCATGTTTTCTTTGGTGGGTTATTTCCTCTATAGGGTATTTCCTTGGAGTAATTTATAGATCCCGCTTGAATTTTTAAATATTAAAAAAACAATTAGAATGTTCCATGTCAAGAAATTATTTGATTACTTTATTATGATTTTAATGTATTTTAAATGAGTTTAAAATTTTTATTGGTTGTGAGAAAGGGGTTTTCCATGTTTTTTTGGGTGATTCCATGGTTTGGTGAATATTTTCCCATTGTTAATAAATGTTTTTTATGTGTGGTCTCAATTACTAGATTTGGGATTGTACAAAAAGTAATTTAACATTATATAGGTGTTATGATAGATCACATGGTTATCCTAAATAACAATGCGGGTATACTAGTTCTCATATGTTAGGAGAGTAGAAAAGACTAATGGGAAAATACCCTAGGAGAAACACACCACAACACAAACCAAACATTGATGATGGGGATTTGTTCTCCCAAGTAGGAGACAGACCATCATATTCATGATTTGATCACCTAGAGTATGAGGATCCTACTACCCATTTAATTATATTTACCAATGTATTCCCTATTATGTTTATACAAGGTATTCAATTTCATATTTGTTTATATTCATCTCCTAATTTATATTAATGGTAGTTTCTAAACAAATTTTATTTTACTTTTTATTAAATGAAAAAATGTGGACATTTTATTTATTTTTATACATATAATCATTTTCTTGGATTCATACAAGGGATGTTGAATAACTCCCTATAGGGAACCTCATTTGATTGTAGAAATTATTATGTTTGATTTACGTAGGGGAAGATATCCTTATATTAGTGATTGGGGTTCTATGTGGTGGAGGCTTCTTTTTTGGTATGAGCTGGCAATAGAGGAATGATGGAGTTAAACAACATGATGAATGTATCTTGTTTATCTAGTCAGTCCCCTCCCAAATTTGGTTATTTTGTTTTTTGGTTGTAATTTCAGAAATATTTACTCATGGTTGAAGTTTTTCCCTAGGTGTCTCATATTATTGATGTTTTTAAGATGTGATGATAATTTCTCTGTTGATGATATTTGTTATTTTAATGGGATAAAAAATTATGAAATGTTTTACTCAATGCCTAGGAAATAGTTGTCCTCCCATGGGTAATGTGAATTCTCTCTGTTATATTCCACAGTATAGGTTGGGTGTCGAAATAGAGGGATTCCAGAAAAGGTCGTGATAGTTTTTCAAAATTAATCTGTATTTACTAGAATAATTTATTAGAGAGGTTGTAATTTATCATTAAATTTAGGAAAGGCTTGATATTAATTATTATATTTTTTTTATGATGTGATCCATTTGAATTTATTTAAGAAAGTAACAATTAATTCGTTCATAATGTATTCGATGTTGACATATTATTCTACCACCATAACCATTTTATGGTATTTAACTTCTTTTAAATGGTTAAAATAATTTTTATAGAATAATCAATAATGAATTGTTTTTAACATTTCTCTTCAATTTTATAATATTTATTAAAAGTAAATAATTATAAATCAATACCTCTAATGAATTCATAGAATTATTTTACCTTTTATAATTTCATACTACCTAAATTTATTTTGATACATTCACTTTGTTGTGATAATTTTTCATAAAAAATTAATTTTATCAAAAATTACCATCTTATTTGTGTCATGGATATTATTATTTATTAAACTGTATACCATGTCAATATACCATTTTTACTATGAATTTAATTAGATTGACTGGGGGAATCTTGATAATCCATTTTCATTACACAATACAAATATTTATTTATAAGGAATATGAATTATGAAGTAAATGTATCTTTCAATATATGATGATTAATTTTGAATTGTTTATTTCTGGGTGTGGAGATAAAATAATTTGTCCCCTGATGAATCTATAGGTCTGATGAGTCAAAATATTTTGGTAACATGGCTGAGGACATATCCATTTATGAATGATATCTAAAAATATGGCACCAATGGTATATTTAATATTTATTGAATTGTGAATTCCATCCTTATAAAATCAATTATTAATTTCCATGTGATTATTTGAATTTTATTTTCATTCGTGGATAATATTGAATCACATGTGATTGATTTTATTTAATTAATTGATCATCGATTATTATTGGAGTATAATTTTCTGTTCTCATGTGATTGATTAAATTGAACTTTTTCTTTATATTTTTACCTTAAAATATTTATTATGACTCATTCTCTCATTATATATATTTAACAACTGTATGAAATTTGAGCTCACCATTATTTCATTTCATTCGACATGAAATGGATATAGTATCATTATGGGAGTTCAAGGATTTAACATATTTACTTTCACTATGTTCTAATACTTTAGGACCAGTATAAAACATGAATAATGTTTGTTTATATTTTTACAATAATAGTAATCTATTTTTCTATTAGAATTTAATATATTTTATATTGTGATAATTTAATAAATTAGACTTGGAATATAGGCTTCTTGGGTCTGGGTATTTGCATTTTCCAGGAAATAAATTAAAAGAGGTTGAGTAATATGATTGCATCTTCTTTGTTAGACCTTCATTAGATCTGTTACTAAGGATCTCTAGAATTTAATTTTATTAATTCCAAAACCTATAAATTTTGTTTATGGAAATTTATAAGATAATAGGTAAGGGTTTGACCAAGATATGTGGCTCATACTAGTTCAAATATGATAGAATATGGTTTTCTTTTTTATGTGGATGGAATTAATGCGAATATGTTTTGTTAAAAAATCAAAATATTATTAAGTAATATTCATGGTAAATTTCACATAAGCCATTAAATATTGAGAATAAAGTGATAATGGTGAAAATACCATCATTCTAAAATTATTTAGAAACAAATATGGCCCTATCTCCTAGTTTTACATTCATTTAAATGTTTTATTCTATTTACTAATACAATAATATTTTTATGAAAGTTAATATTTAGAATTTATTTTTAAAATAAATAATTTGGTTTTTAATTTAGATTCCAAATAATAAATCAATTTATAAATATTGAAATATATAGTCATAAAAAAATTATTTCTATATAAAAAAAATCATAATGTGATGAAAAACAGTTTATGAAAAATTTCATTATGTAAAAAATTCATTATAGGCCTAGATCAAGTATAATATTAATCCAAAATGTATAAATTAATTATATTTAAAAATAAATTATTTAAATTATAAAACAAATTCATTTCACAATATATCTTTCAAAATATTTAATAATAAAATCTTTTTTTAATATTTATTTTCATTATTCACAAAAAAATTATCAATTTCTAAAAATTATTAAAAAGACACTCTATTATATTTTTTACATTATGAATTCAAAAAATAAGAAAATTTTCCAAATAAAATTTATAAATATGGAATAAATTAATTAGAAATCACATAAACAAAATTTAATAAAATCCATTTTGGAAGGAAAACATATTTTTTACGAATAAAAAGAACTTACAAAACAATTCGGTACATATATCTCAATATAATTTTTTATAGAACAAAATTGTACATATTTTTTCAAAAGTTGTTATTTGTATTCATTCCAAAAATTTAATGACTAGATTTTTTCTGTAAAGTATATTACATTTCATTTTTAATTAGTTTACCTTGTTTCACAATCTATTGAAAAAATTAATTTTTTTGACATGAAATATAAAATTAATAAATGATTTTTAAAATGAGAAATTCACATTCATAGTGTAAACAGTGTAAAAAATTCAAATTAAGTGTCCCATAATAAATATACCTTTTTTGTTGAGATTCCTTTGAAATTGTTGAGGTAGGTAGACTCAAATATTTATATTAACAAACTTTCATTGTAATCTTTCATCTATGTTAACAAATTGTATAAAAAATATTGGGAAATGGGGTTTCTTTGAGGATTTCACTAATATAAAGTGTATTTGTAATTTTCTACTGGTGGAGGAAATTGTCTTAAGGTATATTGATAATATAAAAAGATCTTATCAAAATCATTATTTAAAATCAATAAGATTATATCAAATAGAACATTATAAAACATGAGGAAAACATTCATGTCATCAATTGGAAATATTTATATTCCCTATAAGTTCCTGATTGATGGGTTTCATATTAGATAGCGATGAATGATTCAATGTTAATAATGCTACTGATTATGACGCTAAAACAATATAAGAATGTGATGCAGCTGGTGATGTGGTAAATATAGAGAGCTCCCAGATAAATAATATAGTTTTTTAAAAATTTATAGTCTCTTTTTATAATTAATATAGTCAGTAGATTAGTGTCCATACTCGACTATAATCTGGAGATATTTCCAAGTTTTTTAGGCCTCTATAATACTCACCAAGGGAAATTTTTGTTAGTATTAAGGCTAAACTGAGTAGAATTTTTGAAGAAGTCTCTCAGCCATTCCACATAAAACATATGAATGTCATTTTATCTAACCCTTTTTGTGTAATACCTATATTAATCCCCTTTAGTTACACCATATTTTTTATGTCACATAACCTCAACTGGTAGATATATGAGGTACTTCTAAAACTCTTCAAACTTTGAAAATTAGAATATGAATTTCAAATATACACATTTATTATAAATTTTTCTATATAATTTTATGATATTGATTAAATTTTCTCAAATGACTTGATAGACTACGTGGGTTATAAGAAACTAAATTCCAAAAATAATCATATCCCAATAAATAAAGAGGATACTATGTTTGATGTTGAAGTTGTTAGCATTCAAGAGTGATCGGGGTTTTGAAATGACATTAATGTCTTGGTTGATTAATAAACATACTCTTTCATTGTAGGATAATTAAATATGGATATTGAAGATGTTTTTGAATATTAACAATTTATTATCACTATATATAATATACCACTAGGGGAAATTATGTCTCGATGAAATATATATGATAATCATCATAGGTATTAATCAATATGAGTCCTTATATATGACAATTTAATCATGTTATCAATCAAGGAATATAAAATATAATATGTGATCTAGATCTTTGGATTCACTAGTTCGTATAATTCCCATAGAGGTGGATGGTGCCCCTAAAGACCGTATATGGAGGCGATTAAATGGATACCCTCAACTAGAGGAATCTAAAATAGTTTAATTAGTTAATATTGAGGCTGCTACCATAACAAATGGAGACATAATCATAAAAGGTGGAGACACCCCAATATCACTACATGAAACAATGACATATAAAGAATATAACAACCCAAATAGTGGATGTGAGAATTAAGAATTATTTACATCATCTACTAGATATTCTAACTATGGTCATTATATTTTTAACCACTACCAAATGTACTACCAAAAGTAATTTTTTGAAAATCTAATAAAGTTTATTCCCCATGATTCAATTACTGGACATCATATATAGTTGATTAGTTCTATTTTCATTATTTTTTCAAAGTGGGGAACTAATGGTTACCATAAGAAATGTTATCATTGATTATGTTTGTGTACATCATTTGACTTCGAATTAGGCCATATAACAAACCTTTATTTTAGAATATATTTCCATTTAAATAAAAAAGGTATGCTAGATAGATTGTGATACACAGAACAAAAAAAAAATATGAAGGGTAACATTATAATAGTAAAATATTAAAATTTAAATCAATTTAAATGATAAGAAAATTAAGTAAACATATCTTGTAAACAAAAAAAAGGAATTAATCAATAGTTAATTACAAATACTACAAGTATGAAAATCAAATCGTCGGAATATTTTGTGATATTTATAATACTATTGAAATCATTAGATTTCATAAAATAACTAATAACATGAAAATAATATTTATAATCAAATTCTATAATAGTAAGAAATATTTTAGAAATATATGTAATTATATATATATAAATGTAAAATAACCACTAAATATATGGTCATTTGGCATACAGTCATTTAATAAAAATCTATTTTGTATGCACATTAATGTTTTTTAATTTATATTATAAATTTAAAAATTGCAATTCCCATATAAAAAATACTATTAGAATGAATTAAAAACATAACAATGAAAATATTATTTTTATTATAAAAGAGGATTATTTATTCATTAAAAATCATCATTATTATTATTAAATATTGATTTTATGTTTTATCGAAATTAATTTTAATATTATAATTACTATATACTAATAAAATTTTATAGATAAAAAGAAGATAATTAATTTAAATATCATGTGATTAAATCATTTAATGTAAAAAGAATTGTTTTTTAATAAATATTTCATTATTTAATTAAATTTCATCTTAATAAAACTAAATAACAAATTCTAATGGTCTCCACATTTAAAATTAAATTATTTTTAATAATAAATAAATAAACATTCATTTAATTTTTTATTTTTATGTTAATATTTTAGGAATACATTGTTTTTAGAAATAATGATTCATATTAAAATTGTTTCCTTATATATTTATTTATTCATTTAAAAAGTGAATTTTTATATATTATATATTTAATTAATTTAAACTGGGTCCAAAACTATAATCATTATACTAAAATTAATTACTAGTGTCAATTTAATATTATGACAATATAATATGTTATTGAGGTGAAATTGAATTACCAAAATAATGGAAAAATGATTTAAATAGGCTATATTAAGTGTAAAATGTAGAAAATACATATTAAAATATCTCAAATTGTTTCATTATCCTATTCAAGACGAAAATCATTATGTTTCCACATTGGATTTACTTTTCATGAAAAATTATAACCATACAACATTTTTAATGGGTTATATAGAAATTCCACTACAAAATTAAAATATAAAAGGACCCCTCATCATCCACTCCAAAAAACACTAGGTATTCAGTTGTCATATTAACAAAACCAAACATACCTATCATAAATCTAAATTACATGATTCGTAGCTTATAGTTTTCAGAAAGAGGAAAAATTTAGTTCTTTATTAACGTATTTAAAATAAGAGTGAATTCATTTAAATATATAGACATTGATAAAAAATTTCAATTATATTCCCAAATAAACACAGTATAAATCTCATTCTATACTATAATGATGTTATATTGACATAAATTCATTGTTGTGATAGTGAAATTTCCATTATATAGCTCTATATTCTAACTCTATTATTAGTATATCATAATTTTATTGTGGAAGGTTCTACAACCTATATGAATTATGTTATACTAATATTATTATTTTAATCATAGATTATAATAAAGATGTTACAAAATTTAATACCCGATTATAATGGTAAATTTATTTTATGAATATGATTCTCTAGTTTTGGAAAAAAATTTAATGACCCTTATAATTTATGATATTTTTATCAATAAAAAATATTAAACATGCTAATAATAAATTAAATTCAAACAAACAATACCAAAAACATCCATAAAATATACCATTAATTGAATAAATAGTTGAATCAGAATGATTCCAATAAATTGAATAATATGCTAATGACGAATTTATCATCATAGAATATGGATAAACTTATACATCATACGTATTTTATGAGATAATAAAAATTACTACCATACTATAATGAAAAACTATAACTATTGAATATATATTAAATAACTGATTATATATAATGTATATAAAAATATATATATATATTATTCTAAAAAACAAGCGATTAATATGGTTGTATTTATTATATATGATGTTAAATCACCATCATGGAACTCCCATGTAAAGGCAAGGGTTTCTCTTCTAATCTCACATTGAAATCATGATTTTATATATCTAAATTTATATTTTTTTATTATTTTATTGGATTTATATCTTCAAATTAATTTGTGAGATTTTATATAGTTTTATATTATGTTACATTTTCCCCTTATAATTTCAACTCCCTTTTTATCAAAGTTAAACAAAAATAATGGATGTGTGTAGAGTAAACCCTTTCCTTTATTATATTCAATTAATCATTATCCCCTATATTTTTATTTTTCTTATGATTTTATATATGTCCATGTCCCTAAATATATTATTAATTATCTCTTTTTTATTAAAATCTACTTAATTTTTTAAAAAATCATTAGAATTATTTTAATAATTTTCCCCAGAATGCTTCCACCGATAGTATTCTTCAGTTTTCTATATTAAACTACATATTTCTTTTGTTATAATTATTCAATTTAATTTTTTTTATGATACAATAATAATGTAACAATTTTTTTAACAAATTAATTTGGTCTAAAATAATTATCAACATTTAAAGGACATGTTTTTAAAATTTATTTTTATAATAATTTTATTTTAATTACCAATAATTTTAACAACCCATAATTACCTATTTTATTATAATTTCTTCACATTTCTTATCTTGTGATGATATTATATTTTTAATTGATTTTTATAGATCCAGGAAAAACTCATACATATCATCGCCTTTTAAAACCATACTACACACTATTAATTGATTTCTAGTTTTCCACAAAAATATGATTCTAAAATTTGTAATATAATTTCAATCAAAACATATTCTCTTATTTTTAGACGAATCCACATAAACAATAACAACCATCTATAGTTCCAACACATACTATTTTGGCCTTTGTAGATATTTTCAAATCTTTGGATAAATAAAATAAAATATGGGATATAAAATGTAACAAAACCCATTATTTATTTTAACATTTTTGAAAATCAATATAGAAATTATGAACATTCCATAATATAATATAATCTCAAAATTATATTTATATAATCTTGAAAGAAACTTAAAAGCCCCATTTCATTATAAAATATTTTTTTAATTGGAAGAATGAAAAAAATTATAATCATGGAATCTGTACAATGAAAACTATCGATTAACCATTAGAAAATAATAAAAATTTCATTAAAACCTAAATATAATGTTAATCATATAAAATAATTTTTTTCATGAAAAATGGTATTGCATAATATAAAAAACATTTTGAAAACATGGTAAATAAAACATACCTCATATAATCAACTAATAGGATTATAACAACAATTTATTAGGGGTATCATATATAAGTTAAATTAATCACCTATTAAAAGTTAACCCCCTAAAAATTTTCTTCTTTATAATAAAAATCATATAAATTTGGTTCATTACCCAATCCATCGATGAGATTTAATTGACCCACCCAGTCCATAATAGGAATTGTCATATATTATTTTCAGATCACTCCACATAACCACATTCACCAACAATGCCAATGGGTCAGTTTTTAAGATCAAAAAATTTAATAACATTCAATTAGGAAAATATAAAATTATTAAAAAAATTAATAACATTCACATTTTATCATAAAACCAAAATACAGAGATTTTACACCATTTAAAAAATCAATTCCTATTATGTCAAAAAATGGGAAGTAATATTCTTTTATTCGAAATACATTTAAAAACTAAATATTCAAATGGAAATAGGAGAAGAATATTATTTTAAAAATACTGTAATATTTTGATGATATATACAATAAATAATTCATATTATTATGGAAAAAATATATTCATGTCGAATACATAAAAAAATCTTTTGAAAATTTGTAAAAAAACATCAATAGCTACAAATTACGAAAATGTTTAAAATGTTCATTTCCAAAAATCTGTGTAAAAATTCATGTATATATAAAAATTACCATTTAATATTTTCTCGATCAATCATAAAGAATTAAAAAGAACATAAATATATAGGATATTTTTTTATGGGTGAACATTAAAATATGATTTTAATGAAAAATCCTCTTTGAGTATAACAAAGTTTGATTCAAAATTACAATTGAAAAGGGAACATAAACGGGATTTAAAAAATTTAAAATTATTGTAAATAATTGATAAAATAAATTTATATGGATTATTATATTCCTCTGAAATGAATACATATTTTGAAAATAGTAGAAGACACAATTAAAGTATATTGATATGAGGAATCCATTACTCTTAGTCCAAACTCGTTTAGTACACTCCCGAACTTCCGAGTAATAAAAATATATTAATATTAAATTTGTTCAATAAAATTATTTTTTCTTCACTTATAAAAATAAATTTTATTAAATTTATTACCATGAAATATTTAGTTACTAAATCAGTTCATTTTATAGAGGATGTTCTAAGGACATTAGGTTTATATTCCCATAACAGCACTTGTTGGTTGACTATGGAAAATTGGATCATGTTTCCATAGTCACCAGAATATAAATAAGGTAATAAGTACCAATTTTATTAATTTAATAATTTTTATGATGGATTTAATAAATTAAAACATTAAAAATGAATCACATTGCTATGTTGAGGTGGTAATCTCTACATATGCATGAATGACATTTTAATTTTCTCATGTGAATGAATGGTTATAAAGAGAGCAATATTTTATCTTAAAAAATCGAAATTATTTCTTAATTATCATATACATATATATTAAATCCATAATAATAAATATCCTTATGTTGTTTTGATTAAAAAACACATTGATTTGCGGTCGGGCTAGTCATAATTTTGTCATTATAGATATTTTTATTTCCCATATGATAGAAAACGAGTTTAAAATCGGTTTCTAAATCACTATAATAACATTTTAATATACTAAAAATATTTATTTTATCATATCATCATAGTTATATAATATTTTATGGGATTTGAAGAACAATTAAACAATAAAAACAAGGTTCAATGATATAAAACTAATATGAAAACCCACATTTTTCATACACTGTTAACTTCATGGATAATATTTTAGAAATACTAGAACATCTAGGTCTTGTATTTGATGTAATCGATGGTATTTGGGATAAGATTTATTAAGATATATAGATTAATAGGTTCTAGGGAGAGGTGATTATATGTGAAAATTTATATGTAATATGGGTGTAAATATTTTAATTAAATGAATATTAATATATATTGTGTTTTTAACTCATTTAAAATGGGTCCAAAGTTCCATAAATTAAATAATAAGAGTATGGTATGAAAAAAATCAATTTTTTATTGATGTTTGTGTTACATTAGTAATTTAACAACTTAATTTTTCCCCTTTAGTGACCCATTTTAACTTTACCAGGCTAGTAACACTTACAACCTCAATTTTTAATGCAAATAATATTAAAAAAGATAGGCGTTTCATAAATTCACCATTTATGATAGAATTGTAAAATTATTTTTTAGATGAATTTTCATATGATTTTTTTACAATTTGATAATAATTGAAAATTAATTTTTAAATTTTATGATCATTTTAATTCATTTTAATTAGTATAAACAAATATATACAGTAAAGGGATCAAGATAGTAATTTAATTAGAATATAATGACCATCTAAATCAATATTAAATTTTATTATCCATGAAATTTATGGGATACTGTATTTCATATAAAACATATTTATTTCACTATTTCTAAAATTGTTTACTTTTTTATTTCTAGAACAAAACATTTGTCAATTATTCATAAGAGCTAAATGTAATTATATAATCTATAAAATATTAAAATATATTTCTTCCATAAGAAAAGTATATTTTTTATCAATATTAATAAGTATATTAATTCATATTTCATTTTTATCAATATCCATATTATGAAAACATAAACACCGAGGGAGATTGAATTTATATAATAATAATTCTCACAAAATATTAAAATGTTTTTTATTGAAGAAATGTGTCACCAATATTCCATAGTTGTGAAGCTAGGAAAATTATGGTCGAAACCCACTCATCCAATAAAATAAAAAAATGAGTTCAATTATTTTTTCAAACAAATCACATTATTTGAATTTTATAATTCCAAATATGGAATCCATTTCTAATGTTTTAATTCATAGAAGTGATATAATTTTAATTTATTATAACTGTGTGAAACACAATGAATTTTTTTGAAATATACTGATTTTCGGAATAAAATCGATTTCATTTAAAAATATTGTATAATTATCATTACGATGTAATTAAATAGATTATTTTTATTAAACTGAATCTTATGTGACATCCAAACAAATATAAAATAGAATAATTAATCTAAAGAGTTATCATTTATTAATAATATGGATGTTTTTGAAAAATTAATATTTTTCACTATTCATTTAAAAATAAATATTTCGATAAAAATTAATAAAAAAATTATGATTATTTTGAATATGTAGTTTTCAATATTGATTACCTTTTAATCAAATTTAATTAATAAATTATTTATAAGTTAATAATAATATATATGCGAAAAATTCAATGAAATACATTTTTATAAGACACATTTTTAAACACTTAAAATAATTAACACTCATTCCATAACTAATAACCACCATTATATTAATGATAATTAATTTTATTAAATATAAGTTATCTAACATTTCTTGAAATCATTATTCTACCGTGATAAACATTATTTAAATTTATAATAAAACATTGGGAACATTAGTCAATTTTTAAAATAAGAACTCGATTAATCTAATATAATATTATTAAAACATTATTAATTATTTCATAGACATTAATTTATTCATTACTATCAAATAAAACATATCAATATATATCATATGGTTTCTCATTATCCCCCATGATGAAATAGTGTCATAAAAATATTAATTTTATTATCTCAAAATTAATATATAATAACGTTGAAATAAACTAAAATATATATATATTAATGAAATTGTGTTTCTTGTTTATTACTATGAAACTATAAATACATTTACCTATATATGAATAATAATTATATATGAGTTTCAAAATGTATACCTATTTAGGTTAGTGTTATATTCATAAAAAACTTTTTAGATTTGAGAAATTATTTTATCATAGATATAATGATTTTATATAAATATACATTCTTGATTTATTTCCATTTTTTAGTTGGAATTTTGTGAGTTGATTATGATTTGATAAATTTGAACTGCAATCACATCTTGAAATCTGTGTGATAAATATTAAAGGTGAATTAATAATGCTAGAAGCACTAAAATCAACATATAATGGATTATAAGATCCCAAATATGATGACATTATTTTAGACTATATCTATCAATTAATTAAAAAAAATATTTTTTAGAACAAGATAATATAATTTACAATATTATTAAATAATATATTAACCTCAACATTCTTAAAAAAACAAAACAATATGTTCAATTTAAGTCATTTTTATAACTCTTAAAAATATTTCATTTAAAAATTGTAATCTAAATATTCGTATAATTTTATAACATATACTTCTATGATCAAAATAAAATTTATCTAAAAATAAAACATATCAAACATAACAACACATAATTAAAATATATATACATTAAAAATATATCAATCAAAATATATAAATTTTATACATAAATAACATAAATCATAATAAATAAATAATTATATAATTTATACTTACCCAATACAGTTCAACCATTATTCCTATAATAAAATATCATCATAGAAAAAAATATTTCCCTTTACATTAATCATATTATGATACAAATAATGTATAATTGTAAAAAAAAATTACATTTTCTACTTAATCACAAAATAATTTGAAATCCCAATTTTACCTATAAAATAACACATTTCTTCCTAAAATGTAATAACCCTTCTATCATAATTTTCCATAATTATCTCAACATAAAAATCATATTAACCCTTAATATATTTTTACATATTTTAGGTGATTTCTATAAAATATAATATCATTCATGGCCTAATTACGTTTTTACGAAAAAAATCTAAAAATAAGGGTTACAAATATGAAAAAAAATCTTTTAAAACGCAATAAATTCTTCCCAATAAACATCCATCACACTAAACATTAAAATAATATTAATGCATTTATTCATATAATCATCATTAAATTTATAAAACCTAAAATAAAACTCCACTAAATAACAAATCATTAAAACTTATATACTGAAAAATAATTAATTCAATTTAATTCATATTCCATTAAAAAAATTCACCATTTGGTTCCATAATACACCTATCCTATAATAAAAAATAACCATGTAATAATATTCATCAATATTATCTTAATCATGTTTCCTTATTTTAAAATTAATAACACTATTAATATTATTTTCCCGATATATTTTTATTCGTATTTTCTTTTTTTTCACTATAACGACATATTTATATGAAATGACTTTACTCATATGATTTATATGATTCCCTTATAGATGTTTCGTTATTTTAATTGTATATTAGTTAATATATTATAATTTTTCACATGTGAACAAATATTAATGTTCCTTTTATACATTTCAATAGTTTCCTATTCTAAATTTCATTATACATTTTATTTTTATTTTTTTTCTTCATGGTTATTATTACTTTTTCTCCCATGAAAACCAATTTATATATTATTTTGGGTGTTAGAAAACTCACCTAGGTTCATCTTGATAATCATAAATCAAGATAATTAGTTAGGAATGACCATAATACATTCCAATCTTGCTCAAATCTTATATGGTAATACAACTATGACATTGTAATTTAGATACATGGTCAACTTGACTCATGTTAGTGTTATCCATTTACTAAAACTAAAATAGTTAGCATTATTATATCAAATAAAATCATAATAAAATGTCATATAAATATGATTACTATTAATATATCCCTATTAGTTTTAAATTCTAATAAATATACAAAAATTTCCATTGAATGTCTATATTTAATGTTAAATATGAACACAAAATTATTCTCAAATTACATATTATATTGTAATTTTATATAATAATTTATCTGATAATAACTATAATAGATCATAGCATTAAAAGCCCACATTTAAGTGATTCTTTAAAATATTTACATTTTTCAACCATTCCCACATATTTTTACTGTTATTGTTTTTATAAAATTTTTAAAGACTCATATTTATTAATCCCCTATAAAACAATATAGACAATACCACTTTATATCCATTCTTTCTACAAAAAAAGGATTTATAAATTTAAACTCAAATTTCTTTAAAATTTATTTCTCTTCTTTTATGATGATATTATATACCATGTTTAATTTCATACTCAACCATTTACTTCATATAAAACACTTTAAAACTTTTTATCAGAAAAAAATCTCTGTAAGTGATATTAAAATAATGAAAACATCATAGACCTTTTAAAATATAATGAAAACCGAAATGTGATATTTATTTTTCATATAATAAACTATCAGACCAAAATATTCATTAATTATTTATGAAATAAAATTCAAATAATAAATTTTTTGTTTAATATTTATTATGATGGTATAAATGTCGAATCATAATCCTAAATCCTTTTTCGTGAAAACAAACCTTTCACATTTAGAAGATCCTAAAATTTTCATTAAAACTCAAACACATTATTTCCCAATTAAAATGAAATGATATTAATGAATATCCATTTAAATGAAAATATAATTTATTTGAACAATATGTAGAATGAATTTGAATTTAAATTCATATATATAATCATTTGGATAATTAACGAATCCTATATTCTTCATGGAATCACTTAATATAAAATAAATACAATATTCTCATAAGAGTAAGATATATAAGTAAAACCACTAACTTCATTAGACTATCTTATTTAATTTTATACTCATCAAAATTATTTTAATATTTTCTTATATCATATTATTTTTTCACATATACATTTTAATTTGAGGGATTTAATGGACCCTCTTGACATATAATCGATATGGGTAAATAATGATTTGGGCTCACACCCCATTCACTCATTCAGTAGTAAAACCAATATGTCATCTTTTAAAATAAAAACATTTAATAACATTCAATTTTCACAATATCTATATATCAAAATATTTTATAACGTTAACCTTTCATTATAAAAACCATAAAAATTTTATTTCATCAGAAAATAAAACCCAGATTCAGTTACATTAAAAAATTTATAAAGAATATACTTTTCTATGGAATACATTTTAATGGAAAAAATATTATAATATGGGAAAAATTTGAATCATTTTAAAACCATGAAATATAGTGAAATAATATTAATAGTGAATAATTTATAAGATTATTGGAAGATCATTTCATGCCATAAAAATAAAAAAAATAATTTTTCTTCCTTGGTAAAATGAGTAATAGTTGACCTGTTATGAATATAATAAAATATTTAATTTCTAAAACATATATAAAAATTAAAGGGTTTGTAAAAATTTTATTCTATAAAATATTAAAAAATTAATATATTTTGAAGATCATAAAAATAGAAGATAAATATTTTATAATTATAGCATTAAAATAATGTTTTAATGAGCAATTCATTCTATATTTATTAATTATTGAATAAAAAGAAATATAAAAAATTGAAACATGAAATCAATTTGAAAAAAAAATAATTTCAATAAATTTATTATAAATACATTCATAAAAAATATTATAAACCATAAAAATTAATAAATACTATGAAAATGGAATAATAATCAATGAAATAAAATTATGATGAAAAATCCCATAACTAAAGTCGTAAAATATTTCTGACATTCTACAGCCTCTAAATAAGAAAATAAAAAAAAATTATAAATTATTAAGTAAAACATTTATTTTATATTACAATAGAATAATCCATTTTATTTCATTGATTACCATGTCTTGTTTTGGTGAATTACATCTCAAGCATAAATAATAATATTTGAGGATGTTTGATCTATATTACCAAACCATCGTGTGTAACATGACAACGATCATTGAGGTTGCAGTGCACACATTTACATTGACGATGATATCATTTTCCAACCGATGTAAGAGTGAGAAGGTATGTATAGTATAATATTATAATAATAATAATTATTTATTCATTATTAAATACAATCCATAAATAAATCATAACATCTATCCTTTTGAGGTGATGAGGAAAAACAAATGACATCACTTTATATAGGTGGAATTGAAAATATATAGAAGAATGTTATTTTAATCTCCAAAATAATAGATAAGGAGAAGAAAAGGTGTTATGGCATCAACATAATAACAATTATGTTTATTGAAGATATTTATGTTAATGTATCAATATCATTATTTTTTATTTGATGGAGGTGGAATAAGAAATAAACATGAATACAATCGATTATGAGTTATACAATTTCATTTAAGTACCAAATATGGATTACTAATTAAGTATTCTATGATGGTTTTTTGGAGGATGTTTGGTAAGGGATTTTAGTATATTTTAGATAAGATAAATATATCATTATCTGTTAGTAATAAAGTAGATGAGGTAGCCACATATAGGTTTGGTGGGTGTCAAACATGTAAATACCTGAAATTTAGATATATAATATGTGTCAACCTCATTTAATATACATCCAATTTTTTATACTGAACATTATAATTATTATATTTTCAATATATATTCAAAAAATAAAATTCATACATTTATATGTGGAATTTTAAACATAACATTTTGTTAAACCAACATGTTAAACCCTTAACTATAACTGTTCAATTTAAATTTGAAAATCATAAGTCTTATAATGGTAATTTTAAAATAACCATGTTGTATATTCAAGGACCATTAATTATATACTATTAAATTTACCATCCAATTGAGTTATGGAATAATTTTACTTTTTTCTATTTATTTTTTAAAAAAATTAAATGTTAGTCATCATTTTATTTCATTTTTATGAATATTCATATATCGTATCATTAAATACATCAATATAATAATAGTGATCATAATTTTCTGTTTTCTAGGCAGTGGTCTCTTCCACATGCATGTAATAACTTTGTTAGGGCAGATGCCTTGGGTCTCTAATACGTTTGACCTCCTCAGGTTTGTTTTGTGTATGGATTCTCCCATCTTGAAAAAATAATAGAAATTTAATTTTGGATGAATGAATATAACAATGTAATTACAATTTAAAATATTTCCACATAACTTACACTTTTTAGTTATTAATGAAATTCGTGGATCACAATAGTTTCGATAAAATATATTACATTTAATTTTATTAAAATAATTTACTTGATTTTTCTATTTCATTCACAAGAACAACATCAACATTGTGTAATCATTATAAGTAATTATATCACAATTTTTTTAAAAAAAAATTAATATCAGATATATAGTTTATTTATAATCATATATATATATATTATATCATTTATATTTATATATTTATTATAAAATCATCATAAGAGAGAGAGGATTTTTTATATTATTACTTATGTAAAATAATATAAATGATGTGGTAAAAATAATGTGTCAAAAATATTCCATATTTTAAAATCATGGATATTTTTGGTTAAATCAAATTTTTCCAATAAAATAAAAGGATATTTTTTATTTTTTTAAACAATATCGCATTATGTAAATATTTTAGTTCCAAATAAGGAATCCAATATCTCTGATTTAATTTATAGATGTAGTAAAAATTTATGTAGATATATGTCTACCACACTCAATGAAAATTGTTTTTAGACAAATACTTGTCTTCAACATAAAATTTATTTGAGTCCAAAATACGTTGAAATATTTTTTCCCATGTAATTAATTATATTATTTTTAATAATATTTACTTTAGGATAATTTTAAATAAAAAAACTACATTTAAATTTCATGTAATAAAAGTAAACAAATAATAGTTTTCTCAAAAGTTGTATTTTAATTATTCACATAAAAATTACATTTTTATATGAAACCCAATAAAATTTTCTCAATATTATCTAGAAATGTTAATTTCTAAAATTATTCCAATTTTATGAAATAAATATTTTTAAAGTGGTATATTTAGTCATGTTAAGTAAATAAATATATAATTAGACCCTTTTTTAGGAAAATCTATTTTCAAAGTATAAATTGATTTTACACTGAATTAAGACCTAGAAAAAACCTTTAGATGAATTTTATATTTTTTATTAAATATATTATATATAAATTTCATTAAAATCATAAAAAAATATTTATTAACAAAATTTAAATTTTTTTAAAAAATTAATATCTACATAATCTTTTTTTCAATAAATTCATCGTTCTCTATTATTTGATTTTTTTTAAAACAATTTAATTATTGAATAACAATAAGTAATCATTAAATTTATGATGGAAAATATTTTGGAGTATATTTCATAATACGGTTACTCTTTTTTACAACTTCCAATCCAACATCTTGTTTATAATGGTTATATTTTTATAACAATATCTTAATATTATATCATAGTTCATTTTAAGGTCAGTGTTGTGTGTAAGGAACTCAGTCATATAGAGTATTATTTTTAAAAATAATTTTAGGGTGTTACACTTATAATGAATCCCCAATCCATATTAAAATCTTGTAATAATACTTATGATTTACTAAGGATGTGATTTGATGATATCATCCACCTCCATTCACTGAATGACATATAATCAAGTATTGTTGAATTTTTCAGGAAACCCATTTCTTTCACTTGGTTTAATTATGATATGATGAAATTTAAATGATTTAATGTTTATATTTATCTTATTTGAATATTTTTTTTCATTATATAATAGGTGGGTTCACAATTATATATCCCACTAATGAATTTGGATGTGATTTTCATATCGTCATATGAAATGCAAGATATTATACATTGAACCCACTCATTATGGTTTTTATAATGGAGAAGTTGTCCTAAACAACTAAGGGACTCTAACAAAAATTTAATGAAGCTCATAGAAATGACACTTTACAAGAGAAATTATTTTCTTTTATTTGTTACATTTTATATTAATATAAAACATTTATATATTCTTCACCATTCTTATATCATGTTTCTATATATTATGATGATTATATCATGATTCTACATTCCCATTACACATATCACATGGTATATTGAAAGGATTATAACATTATTTTTAATTATTTTCCATCTTGTTTGGTTCTTATTTCATTTTCGTTCATATAAATTATAATGTTCTCATACCCAAGTGTTATTTATTCTCAATTATGATCTCTGATTGATATCATTCATGTCCATCACTTACTGAACATTTGAGATATCTTTTTCATATGTTTTCATTCCAAAATATATGAATAATTGTATTATATATGATATTATTAAATGTTTATCTTGTGTGAATATTTTTTTAAAATATTGAAGAATTATAATAATGTATTTTAGTACTCTATCTAATCTCTTACAAACATGAAGTTTATAGGGTATTATTTTAGGATATTCTGAATATTTTTGTAAAATGTTGTGATATTAATATATATTATTTTTATGTCATCCCAATTGGTATTAATGTAATATTTAGTTATTTGTTTTGATTAGGTTGTAACGTATAGGAGAAATACCTATCATATACTATATTGAACCAAAAGTTTTATTGGATGAACCAAGAGTGTCAAAAGTTGATCCCAATATATTATTATAGGTTGTAATAATGGTGTAACTATTAATAAAATATTATGATTTATTTCCCTTATCACATGATTATTTATTATGGATATTACCGTTTTAATACTCTTTATAATTATTTTGGTTATATTAATGTACCGATGATAGAATTGTGAAATTGGAGGACTGAAAGATATGTTCAATTATTAAATCTTATTATATGATCCTAATTCTATTAGTTCCTTTGTATAAAAATATTTCCCAAATAATATTATTTTCATTTATCTGATGACTATATATTAACATAAAATTGGAAACACATAATTTTATTATGATTTCATAACACATTTATAACTCATCTTTAATACATGATTAAGTTTATATATATCCTTCAAATAATTTTAATCTAGTATTTTTTTTAAATTTGATGTGATTTTGAGAATAAATATGTTCTCTCTACATAGATTTTTTATTAATTAATATGATAGAGAAATCATATTTTATATCCAAAATCATTATATTATCCACTATCTATGAAATGTTATCTATGTACACACTTTGGATGTTACCTCCCTTCTATTAAACATCTTAACCATTATTCTGTGATATTAAGTATAAATGTTTAGGAAAATATTCAGTATTGAATGAATTTCTATATAATTAGAGTATATTGATTTATTTATAGAATATTTTATTTGTATTACCTATGATACCAAGGTTCATTTTAATATATCTCATACATAGTCCACTAAAAATTTCAAAAAATCATTATAAAGTGTTTAGAAATAAATTATAATAAATGAATATGAAACTCCAAGATAATATAGTAAAATGTTTTATATTACCAATTTCATCTACATAGGGTTCACCAGTCCTATTTTCTATAAAAAAGGATGGATCATTTCATCTTCATATCTACTATATTAAAATTAACAATATTAAAATCAAGAATATGATTCATATACAATGTTCTGATGACATTTTTGATAAAAAAATGAGGTGATCAATAAATATTAAACATATACCAGTAGTCCAGATATAAAAATTGGTTATCAAAATAGATGATATATCCAATACAATCATTCATACAAGATATGGATACTATAAATTCATAGTGCTTCAATTTGAACCTAGAAATTCCATATCTATATTCATTGTTCTAATTAAAAATGTCCTTTGATATTACCACTATTAGTATTTGGGTTTTATAATAGTTGGTATTATCGTTATTTCTATGATCAAAAGAGATCATGAGGAAAATTTTAGGAATTTTTTTGATGACCCTGTGAATGGAAATACCACAATTCAAATTTAGAATGTATTAAATATAGATACAAAATATAAATCACGGGTCATTTAATCAAAAGTTAGGGTATTTCTGATCATCATTCAGCGACATAGAGGATTTATGAACGAAACTAACCAATCATTGTAATATTTATAATTAGTTTTCATAGATTTTATAACTACAATTTACTTATAGTTATATAATTAAAGTGACTTTAAATTCTACAATCCATGTTAACTTATATGGAAATAAAGTTCCCCTCCATAGATGAATATGAAAAAAAAATTAAATGGATCTTAAGTTTTTGTGGTTCACATAACATTTAATCACACTAACCGATAATATATAATGATTTATGATATATATATATATTAATAAAATAATTTATTAGGATCTGTAACACTAATAATTTATTTGAATTATTATTTTTGGATAAATTATAACGCATTAATGGTTTTCATTGCACGTTACACAAAGTTATTCATTATTTAAAAAAATATAAATTTAATCATGAGATATATTAAACATTTTGTTTAGATTGTGGTATACGAAACATTAATGTTTTCGTGCATTACAAACAATACTGAGTTCCATTGATACTTTTTTTACATGCATGACCATGTTTTACCAAAAATCAATATACTATTAATATTATTATTTAATTATATAGATATCATATATATTATAGAATTCACTGTATGAAATGATTATCTAATATATAAAAATATTACTGATTCAGGTTGATAAAACTGACTTTATTGGTTAATAATGAATTAATAATAAAAGGAATACCATTTTAAAAAGAAATAATTTTTGGAAAAACTATTTTTTCTATGCATAAACATGGTCTATATAAATAAAGTAAGAAAACCACTATTTATAAATTATTAGGATGAATTTTATATTCAATAAACTATTTTACAATATTCTTATGTGTTTTATATAAGAAATGTAAGAAAAAATCTAAATATACAGATAAAAACAATTATTTATCTAAAATTTTGATTCCATCCATTTAATGATACACATGTATTTTTTTAAAAAAATTTGGTTTTTAAAAAATTAATTGTAAAATTAAACATTAATTTATAAATTTTCATATTAGAATTAGATTAGGCTGAATTTTTTGGATTTTTCTTTTAATTTTTCTTTTTTGATAAATACTGAAAAAATACATTATATTTATGGAAAATTGCCTTTTCAATTGAATGATTTTTTAGGATGATCTATATTTTGTGTCATGACCTATCCCACTGAGTCATGTGTTGTGACCCCCCCAATCCCACCTATCGAAGGCTAAGGGATGGAGACTAGCACCGAAGGTGTCAACCTGCAAGTGAGAGGCATTTTCCTGAGTACATGTTGGCACACACACACCCAACTAAATCTCGCACATTGAATATAAAACAAGTTACTAAAACATGGATGAGTACAGTTACAACAAATACATGTGGTCTAGAATATAAATCAAATAAAATAACTGAAAAAAGAATAGTACAAAAAGGATACTCTTATTTCAATCAGTGGAAAACCCCACCTAATCATTAGAGTAGTGTAGCTACTGGAACACAAAGTAGAACATCATGTCCACCGAATCCAACATGGCCTTGCATGGTCTTAGTCCACCATTCCCACTATTGTGGAATGTATCTGTCATGTCTCCCGGAGCACCTCTGGGCCCCAGTCCACCGAAGTCCCTATCGAAATACTAGTTGCCCACATGGGACATGACACGAGTGGGTGGAGAACGTGCAAGGGATAATAAAGAGATACTCATTAGGGACCCCAAAACAAAATGTAATGACCACACAATAATCATAAAAGTAAATCAAGAAGCACAAAACAGATCAGATTAGATATACATTTAGTGTAGTGATAAAAGAAACATCAGATACATCATTGAACAACTCGGCTGATGAAGAACTCATCCTCTATCGAGTAAAGTGGGTATACTTGGTAAATTAGACCCTTATTCCCACTAACTTTTGAATACTATGGTACTTATCCCTAATAATTTCCATGGGTATGTTTGGTTACATAGAGGTGCTCCACACCATGTGCTTGTCGGGTCACATAGAGCTGCTTCCCACTATGGGAATATTGAGTATCACCACGTGTCAAGTACTGTGGGTCAGGCAGGTCACACAGATCTGCTCCCCAACTTCGACATACTGGGTCACATAGAGCCACCTCCCTCTGGGTTGTCGTCTAGTCACACAGAGTCCATAGTCAGCTGTCTTTAGGACTTAGCCAACTGCCTAGTTCAGTATGTAGCATGCATTGGAGAAATTCTCATAAAGCCATTAATTGAATCTCAAATAAAATTTAATCCTCCATAAGACATTAAAATAGATATGTCTTGTCGATAGGGTCCCAATGCTGTAAACGTCTCATCAATCAGAAACTCAGTTTTCATGATACATGTGATCTAGTAAACAGGGGGGCGATTGTATCTGGGCCTGGTCTGATGTAGTTGCATCGACCCAAAAAACCCAACCTAGGGGTCCCACATAACTCGGTTAAGTTTGACTAACTCGACCTGACTCGGTTCAGGTATGGGTCGGTCCGGTCGGCCAATCCCAATGGGCCTTACTATACCTGGCCCAGTTTGGTAAAAGGTCCAGCCCTCGAGGATTCCCGACGGCCTAGTCTTGTCTGACCTGGTTTGAAGGGTGTGGGTATGGCCCACTTGGTACGAGACCAGACTGTAGTTTGTGGGACCGTTCTATTAGGCCGTGACACTGGCCCAGCCTAGTGGCTTGGGGCATGTCCCGTTGGCTGGGGTTATATAACTCCAACACAAAGATTAGCCGAATGGGTGGCCGGTGGGGTGCTCTTGGGATGCTGTAGATGACAACGTTTGGCTTGCTACCATTCCCCCAGATCTGTGGTGCTCTTCTAAGCGCAGTTGGATGAGCACTGATCACCAGTCACATGGGAGGCCCAGACTCAGGTAACCTGTAACATCCCATGATTTCATAGTACATTATTTCTTCAACGTAATTCAAAAACATGCACTACAAGCAACACCGAGTTCTAGCGCACCATAACTTACTTAACAAGACGTTCAAAATAGGTAATGAATATTATTAACTGAATTTTAAAATTTATGTAATCCTTATAATTTTAGAATCAATATTATGAGTTTCTTAGATATAATGTAAGAACAAATACATTTTTTTCAGATAAAAAATGCATTTTTCAAAAAATGAAATTTTACCGCCTTTTAATGGGGATACCTTTTTTAAATCCAATATATGAAAATTTTATATATTAAATTTGAAAAAATAAAATTCTTCTTTATAATTGAGGCATAATAATTTAGTTTCAATAATGTTTTGGTGTTTTTCTGATAACTTTCATATTTGGGTGAATAGTGAAATATACTATATTTTAACTAAAAACCACTTTTTAAATCAAAATAATTTATAATGATAAATTATAAATTTTAATTTTTTGGAAGTATAAATAAATTATATTTTTACAATTTAATATAATTATGGTCATTTTTTGTAATTAATCATTGAAATTATACATAAACAAGTGTCAAACTTTTGGTTGTTATTATTTCATAAAAATACGCATTTTTGTTTTGACAATGAGAATTAATTTTAAATTAATAAATGAAACTTATATGTTTTTTAATTGGGTAAAATATACATCCTTATTGAATTCATAATATCAATATTATCTTAGGGTAAATTTTTTGTATTTTTCTGAAAACTTTTAATTTTTGATGAACAGTGAAAAACACTGAGTTATAGTTCAAAAACGAATTTTTATTTAAATAATTATTTATTTTATTTAAATTTATATTATGTCAAAATAGATACATAATAACTATATAACTACAATTTTATTCATTGGAGTCAGTTTATAATAATTTTAGATATATAAATATTTTATTGAACTTTTCACCGTCTTTTACCCACCTCATAGGAGAATTTTCAATTTCACATGAAACATAATTTTATAGCTTCTGTGGGTGGAATTTCAAAACTCCAAGAGACACAGTTAATATAAAGGAGTATAATGTGGTTTTATAAGATAAAAATAATTTTTGTTGAATTGTAACTTTTGAAATTTATTTACCGCGGATAAAGGTAAATATGGTAATTTATGATTAAAAGTATATTATAATAATAAAAAATTACATTAACACTTGTCCTAACCTTATTTTATGAGTCATGGACGACCATGGGATTCCTTGGGTCGATTTTGGGACCCCATGGAGCCACAATAGAGTGATAATGACTCATTAGATTAATTAATTTAATGTAAAGACAAAAATGACACAAACAAATATCTTTTAGTAAATTAATTTTTACATGGGGTTATATAAGTTATATTTTAGATTATAAAAATTAATTAGAAATATAAAACGATTTCCTACATCATGGTATTTTTTTATAGTTTTTAGAACTCAAATAAATTAGGTTATTTATGACATAATAATGATGTAGTAATTTCCTTATTAATAAAATATTAAAATAATTGATATTATAAATACCCAAATAAAGATAATTTGAGACTTTTAATGAATTTATAGAATTTTATTTGTTAATATGACATTTTATTATTTCTTAAATTAATTTCTTTCAAATTAATAAAGTTTTTATGACTTTAAAAAAAATTAATTATTAAATATTGTCAAAATTGACATAAATGAGTTTTTAAAACAAGTATTATATTATTAATTGGTATTCTATTAATAAAAATATAAGGTTCAGGTAAAGGACTTATATCATGATAGGTGTATCATTAATGGACCACTTGGGGGTCGCTTGGATGGATATAGTATTTTTATTAACTATATAATATAAAAATACTAAGTGACATGGTAAATGTCAATCTAATTAACTAATAGTTAAAAATAAAATATAAGGTTAATATAATGACCCAAACCTATCTAAAATATATTGGTTGAATGGATTTAGACCAATAACCAACTTAAAAATTGAATAATATACTTTGGATCAATTAAAAACTGAATATGATTTTATTATAAAATAATAGTTTCCGTTTTTCCTAAAGTGCCCCTCCTCCCCTTATAAAAGGACACAACTTCTAACCAATTTCTCACACCTCTCAAGACTTTTGGCTCGTCCAAAATCTGCCCAATTAAACTCCTTACGTACCTCTCCTCATCCTAGAAGCCTTAATTTAAACATAAGGAACTTAAAGAGTCCTTTTTGGTTCAAACCAAAGGGAGTTACCCAAATTAAAGGAAACTATTTCTCTTAGCTTCTTTTATTTTATTTTACTTCTCCAAACCCTAAACTATTCTTATTTATTTCTATTGTAACAATAACAGTATCCTAAATAAGCTATAATGTTTTTATGAAAAGTATTAGTACTGCACTTACACACACCTCCATCTAATGGGTGAAGAACATAATGTTTCTATGGATGGAAACCAAACGCCTCACGAAACGATGATTGTTCAATTATCTCATACCCCCACTCATGGTGGAAATTATGATGGCAATATAATTAAATATGATATTAATGATATTTATTTTATATATAAGCTTCTATAATTCCATTTTATGTCATACCATTATTTTTTTCATGTTCTATATACAGACAATTTTTTCTTTTGAGGTAGTGTGGACTACCGCCCCCTCAAAGTGATATGACTCATTCATACCATACACGGAACGTATAAAAGATAGTGTTAATGAACTTAAGTAAAAAATATAAGATATTATATTATAATTTAATAATAATATACCTATTTATCATTTGGTTTTTATTCCTTTTAAAATGAAAAATAAAATGGAAGTAGCGTTTGTGCGTATGTACGGACTACCGTCTCCACGAACGTGATGATATTCATTCCCCATCATCTTCAATCAAGTATAATTATCATTTTATGATTAAAAATAATGTTTAAAGACTTGATATAATTCAGGATATAAATAAGATACAACCAATCCATAACAAAAATTGACTATTTAACCAAATATATAAAAGAAAACGTGTAAGTTAACACCCGAAACGATGATAATTATAAGATATTATTATCAAATCAATGTTAAAAGATCATATATGATATCATATTAATGTATATTATTTTTGTATAATTTAATAACAATTATTTCACCATTATATAGGAGGTTAACAGACCATCAACCAAGGAAAATTACAAGCTAAGGGTTTATTTCACAATCTCTCTATTATCCATGGTTGTTTATACGTAATTATCTACTGGGACTTCTTTATCATCCACATCCATGTTTCTTAAAAATGTATTTCAAAATATTATTACTATTTTATAGAATATGGGTTAATGTCATTTATACCTTGGTTTGAATTATTAAAAGTCGTTTATAAAGGAATCTTTACGTCATTTTCTAAACAGGGACCATTTTAACCTTTTCGACAAATTAAGGTATGAATTTCTTTTTTTACTTATACTCCGGGTACAGATATTTTCCACCGTTGTAAAATCTTATAAGATTTTCTTACAAGATTATAAGAATATTTTCATGGTAAATTATTTCTTTTACAATTATGTGACTTTTAAATGTTTTAAAGATTTATCTTTCTAAATGTTTTTATTTAATGTCCATGTTTTCAAAATGATTTTAAGGATTTATTTATATCGTCATGAATGTTTTGAAATGATAATTCTTCTAAAATGATTCAAAGTGGTATGTGACACTTTGATTCAAAACTATCTTTTAAATTACTTCCTTTATAAATTTGTGACTTTTCAATGATTTCAAAAAAGAGATATTTCTCTCAAATAGTTATGATTTCATCTATATCAATATCCATTGATGGATTTTAATCTTATTTGAATTTGATTTATTCTGATTAAAAACATCCATATTGAATTTATGGTTTTTTGATATGTTTGACTGTGGATGTGTTATTTTTATACCATTCATGGTTTATGGAGAATGTATTGACATTTCATATACTTGTTTTAATACGAATGTTTATGTTATTTTTAAACTAATTCATCTTTGGAATACTTTAGAGTTAATAAGTGACGGGTGGATCCCGCTATAGCTCCTTGATGCATCAGTATGTCTCTTGAGACAAACTAGTGTCATGGCACACGGCCTTGACAAAATCTTATTTGTAGTCTTGGCATGAGGATTTGGCTACATGGTTATGATAGTATGGAATTATGCATTCCATCATTATGAAAGCGGTTGTTGATATTTCATGTGATTATTCTATTAGTAGAATTTCCATGTGAATAAGTAAATGGAATTATTTAATTTCATTTCTTCCATATTATGTTGAAGTTCAAGTTTAGACGGCTTTTGTTTTAGTTATACATTACCTTAAATGTTTATGATTATTTATGACGGTTTACTCTTCATTGTTATCCTTACTGGGCATATGAGCTCACACCATTCTATGTTTTATTTTTCATAGGATGTGAAGATGCATTTTATGAATGACCTACATGGATAGTATGGGGGGATATGATTGTGGACTATGGAGACTATGTTGTTGTCATCTTCATTTTCGATGTAATGTAAACATTATTAATGTATCTAGTGTTTCCAAGGATACTAAACTAATCGGTCATTCGAGACATGATCTTTTTTTATCATTCCAATGTTATGTAATAATGCACCGACTCTGGGTAACTGGGGTCTGGGCGTTACACAACCCTTCAACATACTGCCCTCATGGTGCTGCATCATCCAACTACAGCAGCCATCCGACCATGGATTCCAAACATCACAGCACGTCGACGGGCATGCCACCATCCTCCACTCATAGTTGACATCGTGTGCCACCACCGACCATAGCCAATATCTTTGGAAAACCGATGGTCCCTTATGTGGACCACCAAAATTAATCTGGTGGTGTGTCTTCCAATCTATCTGCACCTATGGGCCTCCTAGGTCGCCGCCATCCCTACCTTGGGCCCAGATTCTTCCTTTCGCCACATTAAGGATATCACCGCAGTGAATTACCATAAATGAGGTTCTCATGGACTTCTTTTTGTTTTCCCACCCCCTCATCCTTTGAGGTTTTAAATATTGTAGGTCTAGTGATTTCTATTCATTCAACAAATTCTAATTTCAGTCCCAAATTACTAAAGTCCCATATAGCTACCCTCCCACATAAATGAACGATAGTGGATCAACCTGTTTGTGGGTTGATCAGAATCCATCATTTCTAGAATATAACTAGTAATAACATTGAAATAAAATAAAATCTACCTCTTTGACATTTGATACTATAATGTTTCGTCCTTGAGGTTTCAAGACGTCGACATCATTCGTCATTTCTGGCTCTGTTCATCAAGGTTCATCGAAGATGTTTGTCATTAACCATCATTTTTCAATCTTCATTGCAGTGGATGTTCATCAGAGGCTTTTCAGATAATCCTCATAGCATAATTTCTTAGCCCACTAATGAATCAAAGAAAATAAAATGAAATAATGTCGCAACATTTGTTTTAAGTTATGGAGTCATGTCATTATGTTGATTCATTTATGACAAAACATCACTATTACATGTCTTCAAATTTTCTTTACAATTTGAGTTATCAAGCCGTTAATGAGACTCAACAATTTACCTTGCCCTTATATTGAAGTGTCACCATCCACCACTCAACATATGTGAAAAGTAAATATATTATCTTTTTAATGTTATTTTATTATTTCCGAAAAGTCCAAAAAATAAATTCTCTATTCATCCCCTTTTGTCCAAATTTAAGGAATTTTAAGGTGAATTATAGCGTTCTGAATTCATCTCTTCCTTCAGTTTTTTGATCCAATCATTTTATAAATTATTATAAAAATTCCTCTCTCAAATTTTAGTATGCGTACTTAAAGAAAGTCAAAAATACCATTCTGGGCTCATGAGGACTCAGAATCACATGTCGTCAAAGTAAGACATCTCAGAAAAATTCCATTTCAGTTAAAAAAATCTTATTGAATTTCCAAGACATTGAATTTTCCCCAACATAGGGATTTACGTCCCCAGAATCCAAAAACAACTAATCAAACAGAAGGGGGTACTGAGTACGAATCGGAGCATCCCACTCCCATGATCTCTCATAGTGATTCATATGATGCCACTAAATGTGAACCATAGGAATCGACTGACCATGTAGGACCCACTCCGGTCGATCAAATATCTTCACTTGGAACTCCAAAAATGTCACCCCATTGTCAATGTCCTGGTCTCCCCAGTAAGTGACGTGTATCATCCATGTATCTTCTAATCTATGACACATGGAAAGCATCATTTACCCGATGCATCTGTGGTGGAAGAGATAGGTGTTATTCCACCTCTCCAACACTAATTTGGACCTGAAAAGGTCAGATAAACCTCAGAGATAACTTCCCACCCCCTCCAATCCTCTATAATCATCGTAAGGGGGAGACCTAAATGAATACATTATCACCATCCTGAAACTCGAAGGGTCTCTCTATCCTATCAAAATAAAAATTATGCATACTCTATGCAGTCGTCATCTGCTCCTAGACAATCTCCACCATCTTATTGGTAGCCCATACCAACTCCGGACCCATGAGCACTAACTCCCCTGGGTATGTCCAGCATAGGTACAATCTGCATGGCTACCAGTACAAGGCCTCAAAAGGTTCCATGATAATAGAGGAGTGATAGATATTCTTGTATGTAATCCCCACCATTGATAGGGTGTCCTTCCAACTGAAACCAAAATCTATAACTACAGAAAATAAATTGTACTCTGTGGTCTATTTAGTATGATTTGTCTGGCAATTATTCTAGTGATGAAATGCTTTTCTCAAGAGCACATGCATCCTAAACACATCCTATAATCCACTCCATAGATGGGATGTATAGGGAGCATCATGATGTGGGACGTCTGTCAAAGGATACCTGTGAAGCCGCACTATCTCTTGGATGTAGATGGATCCCAAACCCCTCTAATGGTCCCAACTCTTGGATGGGTAGAAAGTGAGCCGACTTGGTGGGTCGGTCAAAGATCAACAAGATAATGTTATGGAACCTAGATTTATGTGCTATACCCTTCTAAACATTCATCGATATATCATCCCATTTGTACTATAGTACCTTGAGTGGTTGGTCTAAGAATACTGGATCCTAAGGCTCAGCCTTCACTTGCAGGCAAGTGAGGCATCTTGAAATGAACACGGCCACCACTTTCTTCATCCCTGACCAGTAATAAGGAAATTAGATACCATGGTGCATATTTTATACTCTAGGATGTACATTAAATGGGTATGTATGGAACTACTCGAACACCTCCTCCATAAAAATCATTTTCCCTAAAATGTTCCCTCTAAAAATGATGATGTGTTCCCCACCTATCAAAAACCTATCAAGTGCCCATTCAAAGGATATCTGAGCACATTGGGCCTCACAGTCATAATCCACCAGTAGGGACTGCTTGAATCACTATAAGAGTGGAAGAGTAACAATCATCAAATGAAGGTAATTATCTCCACCATTATCCATATAGTATATCGTCATCGTGACTAGATTTTCAGTCCCCTCACTCAGCAGCTAAAAATAGGTCCACATGTTGAGTGGATTTTCCACCACATTCCCTTTACCAAGAGTATAGAAAATCTCAATGTCAAAGTCCTGGAGGAACCCTAGACATCACCGATATCCCAGGTTCATATACTTCTAGGAGAATATATACCTGCGACTATTCTGATCGTAGTAAACCATAATCCATTCATCAATGATGTAGTGATGCCACATATTCTAGGCAGAGACAACTTCTACTAACTCTAGGTCGTGAGTCACTAATTTCTACTCATGTTTCCTTGACTGGCGTGAGACTTAAGAGACCAATGCTCACTACTTCATCAGGCCCAATCCAGCCTGGTCCCTGAGGCGTCACAGTAATCTAAATACACAACACCCTCCTCTAGTAGTCTGAATATGGGGGGACATAGTTAGTATATACCTTAACTCCTGGATACTCTGATAACATTACACCATCTACATGAAGGGAAATCCCTTCCTTGTCAATCCCTATAAGGGTGTTGTTACTCATTAATGGTTGGGAAAAAAATCTACGATAGTAACCATCCAAACCCATGACGTTCCATACCCCAGTAATGCTCTTTGTTGGCTCCAAAGTGAGAACCACATCTATCTTTGATGGATAAGCGGCAACTCTAGCCACCGAGATGGTGTTTCCATGAAAGTGGACCTCTCATATATGAATCTAAAACATTAAAATATAACTATAAATCCATTTATCTTAGAGTTTATCACGGACTACATTTAGTTGTGTAGTGTTCTCCTCCTCTGACGATGAGTACACTGAGATTTAATCAATTATGACCACAACAAACTGGTCAAGGTAAGGTTGGAAGATCATGTTCATGATTCCAATGAACAACAATGGGTCATTGGTCATGCCAACAATCATCACCAAGGAATCCCAGTGGATTTATCAACACATAAATGTTGTATTTGGTACATCCTCATCTCGTATACGATGCAGGTGATAGCCCGATCTGAGGTCTATCATTTAGAACCACATCTATCACTTTAATTGTTCGATGATTTCATTGATTCTTGATAATGGATACATTTTCATTAGGGTCACCTATTTTTGGCACCATAAGTCCACTTACAACCTCAAAAATCTCATATACGTTCTTGGGAAAATGTATCGGGGCTGCCCATAATGAAACAATGTCCCTTAAAACACCTTTCTCTATAAGTCCTCTAATTGTACCCTCATCCTGAAAAGCATCAAAATATCTATCTGATATGTTTCAGTGGATATCAGTTCTATCCCAAGGTATAGCTCCATAAAACAGTATACCTCTCTGATGACTAGGTTATCTTGGAACATCCACAGGAAAAACATCCTCACACTTTTCAACAACTATAGGAAATCATGGACTCTTTTCATCCACTGCACTGAGGGTGTGGCTATCCAACTAGTGGGTAATTGGTTTCACCCTCCTACAAGAACGAATTTCATGTGTTGCAAGGGTTTCATTATCACTAGTGAAAGAAATATTTGTCTCTTCTCCACAGACACACTGCAGTGTATGAATAAAATGGTAAATCTAAGAATGTATTGTAGATAACTTGTACATAACCTAGATGACATTATAAGGCCTCAATGAAACTAATAGAAGAATATAGTAGCATATCTCACCTCCTAGAGTATTCTCAAATTTCATAAATGGGTGTGTAATCATCAAATCTTATCCCGTTGGAGTCTCCAGCTGTAGGGATTGAGCCAACAACTCCACCATAATATCTGAACATTGAATGGAAGTCGTGGAATGAAAGAAGTGGATAAAACATGTGTCTATAAGAAATATATCTCAGGTAGAGGAAACATAGATCATAACATAGATCATCTCGTGAGAACCATGTTCATAAACCTCTATTACGTAAAGCTATGATCTCCCTTTTATGTATGCCCCATGAGGACAGGGTGTATCACCTGGGGGTGCTAGCGATAACACCTCAAACTGGTACCCACTACCTACTTATCGACCTTCTCCCCTACAATATCTACTACCCTATAGACATCCTCGCCAAAACACCAGACTCTGTATCTATATCCCCTCAACCATCTGTTGGCATCTAAATTGTGGGACATAAAGTCATGTATTTGTGTCCTTGCACTCCACAAACGAAGAACTTCCTGGATACCTTCTGACTCCATCAACACTGGTAGCCCTTCACTCTCAACCCTGCGTCCTAGAGTCTTCCTCTAAATTCCCTATCCCACATGGGCCCTCACATCTACTATCTGCTACCTGCTGAATACATTGGGTAATGACCCGCCAATTCTCATTATCTTCCGAGTACAAGATTCATTACTATGCCTTATGAGACATCGCCAAGATGCCAAAGGATGGAAATAAATACTGAGGGCTTCAAATACAAGTGGGGGAAGATATAACCATTATTAAATAAACCATTATACCTAATAACCATAACCAAACATTAACTATATGATCAATGATCAAATAGAATAAAACTAAACAACCTCATTCACTCAAAACCACATCAAAGTAAGCAACAACAGATAGATAACCAAGTATCAAAGACACTTCGGATAAAACACACAAGACTCTCCAAATACATAAAGACTCTACGGTACACATGCTCCTAGCTCCAAAATATATGAACATCCCAACATCATGAGGTAGTATTAAACATGAGTGAAACATTTCCTTTTCCCACGTCCCTGATGATATCATCTACAAAAGAACCAAAGTTCCAAAGCGGGTTTGAGTATAAAACTCAGTAGGATTTCCCCAATGACTTATCTACTAATGACACTAGGATATAAGTGTTAGAAATAATTATACAAAATGGGTTATTTAAAACAATTTCTTAAAAGACGTTTATAACTAAATATAAACATGTTTTCAAAACCATTCATTACCAAAACCATACAATTGAAATTGAAACCAATTTTCCAGCAAGATATTTTTCCATAAAAATAACAAAAAAATAATTACAACCATTTCCCAATATCCCTATATCGGAATCCCAATAATTACTCAAACCCATACAAAAAACCAAGTATGCTACATTATGAATGTTCCATACCAATGAACGATATCTCGTTGATCTACCACATTGTCAAAAGGTAATTGATTCCAATGTGCCATTAATCCTTAGTCACCAAGAACAAGGTCATATTTCAACCAATCCCCATATATGAAATATGAACAGACAACACATTTTCCAAAAGATCATGCCAAAATCAACCATTCTATAAAAACTTATTTTTATGGAAAACTATTTCTGTCAAAACCATATCACTGCCAAAACATTTCAACTACAAACCAATTAAATAAAACTCAATTTTTATTTATAACCATATCTATTGAAAAACCATTTTTCATAAAAAATATATCAATTCCAGAAAATCCATAAATTAAAATCATTATTTTAAATTAAACCCACTTTTTCACAACTATTCACCAAGATCACACAATTTCACAAAAAAACCATAAATCATCAAAAATGAGTATTTTTACATGTATTTAACAATAAATAAACCAATTTTATTATAATACAATCAATTATAGAAAGAGGAGTCGAGAGTGAATCCACCAACCTCAATGGTTTTGATGAATAATTAACAACAAATGAAGAATGTGCAAGGAAACAGTTTGATTCTCCAAAAGTGTCCTAAGATCTCTTATCCAAGATAGATCACTACTAAACACTAAAATATTTGGTATCCAAAAACATTTTTCTCCCAATAATAGGTTCAAATATTAGAAAAATGGAGATTGGAGAAGTATATCTAAGCAGATCTAAGAATACATGATAAATCCATATAGAATGGTGACATACCTCAACAATTAGACTCGAAATCTCTAATAGAAGGCTCTGGGTTCACTATAACTCATGTAGGGTGGGTTCTCTAGCCTTCTATGGAGATTAATCTCGAAATGGGGCATTTTTAAGGTAAACCAAAATACATATGAAAAAAACAAGTAAACTCCTAGAAAATAAGATCTAGATTTGACCTCTACATAAGGTCTGACCACATGGTTTGGGCCAACCGTGAATGGATCGTGCGGACATCCTTTTTTGTCTTATAAATATTTATAAAAGCCCCAAACTCTCACATACATGACCGTTACCCTTTTATGGAATCACATTTTTTTATGGAAACATCCCACTTTATGGAATCAACCCACTTTATGGAAACAACCCACTTTATGGAAACACCCACATTATGAAAACACGCCACATTAGAGAAAGAACCAGCATTATGGAAACAACTAACCTACAAGAAACTCTCAATATTTGGGAAATTCTAAATTTTATGGACACTCTCTATTTTATGGAAACTCTTAATTTTATAAACATCATTTTTAAAAAAACATGAGGAAATGGGTTAGGTACCTAAAACCGAGGGGTACTAAATTCTCCCACCCATTGGTCTTTCCATCCACAGAATGTAGAAAACCCTCACTGGCCACAAAGTGTTCCAGACACTTATCTTTCATTTCTTTCTCATGTTCCCAAGTCTTTTCCAAAATCTGACCATGTTGCCATAAAACCCGCAATTGGACGATAATTTTCCCCAACAAGACGTTATCTATTATATCCATGATCTGCACTAGAATATGTACTAGAGATGCATCCGGTTCTATCTCAACGTGATCCCATCTGATCACAAGGTCATGATTCTGGTGATACTTTTTCAACTAGTATATTTGGAACACATTATATAAGGAGCTAAACCGTTGTTGTAATGGAAACTGATATGCCACCTCTCCAACCCATTATATTATCTCAAAAGGGCCAATGCTTCAAAGATATAAGATTCCCTAAATCCCAAAGAGACGATGTCCGAGCCTTGGAGATATCCTCATGAAGACATTTTCACCCACAATGTACGACAATGGTCTTTGATGGTGATCTGCATTAGATTTATGAAAACTCTAAGTCATCTTCTTCCACTTTCTAATCAATTGGATATTATCCATTGTTTCCTAGACATGTTTTGGCCAATCTAGTGATTTTTATGTTGTTTCCACCAAGAATAGTGGAAAACGACAAGAACGCCCATACAATGCTTCAAACGGAGCCACGTGTATCGAGTCTTGATAGTTGTCATTATTTGAGAACTCCACTCAGGGTATATGCTCCTAGTATAATCCACCAAAATCTATAACAGAATCCCACAACATGTCTTCCAAAGTTTGTATCATCCACTCAGATTTCCCATCTATCGAAGGATGATATTCCTTGCTCATTGTCAACAAACTACCAAGGGATTCCTATAAGAATTTCCAGAATTGAGAGGTGAACGTCAAATCTCTATCTAAGACTATTAAAACTTGAACACCATTCCTCTTTACAACATATCGAATATGTATTTTTAAAATATCCTTCACAATATGAGATTATTGATTAGGGATAAAATGGGAATAAATGGTTAAAATATCCACTATGACCAAAATGGCATCGTGTTTCTAAACTGTTCATGGAAGACCTATAAGAAAATCCATTGCTATATGATCCCATTTCCAAACTAGGATGGGTAATGATTGTAACACACCAAATGGACTCTGATGCTCCTCCTAATCCAACTGAAAAGTTATGAACCCGGAGGCGAACTCATCCACCTTTCTTTTCACATTGCTTCACCAAAAATGCACCTTCAATGCCTTATACATCTTCTATTTACCTAGATGTACAACCAATATCGAATGGTTATATTCAAGAAGGAGTTGATCTTGAAAAACCATAGGTACAACCATCTGAACTCTAAAACACAAAACTGAACCCCCATCATGTTTCCATCCCTCAATGGTCTCCCTACCATTGAGTTTTGAACTAATAACTAGAAACTATGCATTAGATGATTATGCCTCTTTGATCAATTTTACTAAATCAGAAACAAGCATAGTAGAAAAGAAAACCACAACATCACCTCAATATTCACATTCCACATGCATGTCGGCTAAGACCGACATCAATTTCCCTTCATCTGAAGCTTCATTTTCTAACTGAGCATATAACACTCTACTCAATGCGTCCACTACCAAATTTCCTTTCCTAGGTGAGTACATTATGTCAAAGTCAAACATTAGGATATACTATATCCATCTCTTTTTCCCCAAGTTCAAATCTCTATGTGAGAAAATGTGTTTCAATATTTTGTGATCTGTAAATATAGTAAATTTCTCACCATAAGGACTCTCTCTAGCACCCCATCTAGATTACGGATGTTGAGAGACAACAATAAGTCCCCTGATTTTCCTCCTAATACCCTGTAGAAAGGCATGCGCCCTAAAGTAGGGGCCTTGCACCATATATTACGAGAAGCGAGAAAGCTCGGTAAACCTCACTGAGTACTCAGCCACCATCATGCTAACCATTAGTAGATTAATAATATTGTGAATTCACACAGAGCGCAATGTCATAAATAAAAACTAATCCTAGAAAAGTCGCTCAATGTCTGCCTTAGTGAGGGTCACCTCAGCTTGCATCTGGGTGGTCCAGCTCCACCATCTCCCATCCATTCTCTGTCGATGTCTCGTAACTATGATCTCTATATGATAAGGTGGTGTCGTTACTAAACTAATGACCTAAGTCACGTCTTCTATCCTATCCTAAATGGAATGATGATCTATATCAACCTTGAACCTGAGTGGTCTCTGACTCAAAAACTCATCTAGGGCACTGATTCTGTGCACATACACTGCTGGAACATCTGATAGTAGATGCAGACAATCAGGTTGTGGTAGCCCTGGTGGGCCATCTGGTGGTTCCATATATAGAACTGGTCCATGAACACATGTCTTTTCACTAGGTTACCTATCCTCACGACGTAGTATTGTGTTCCTAGATGGTCGTCGACATGGATGCATCCAGAGAGAGTCCAATATATACCACGATAAGAAGGTTATACCTAGTGAGCTGACATAATTTCAAAATAACTTATGTAGACACTTTGGAACATGTGTATTCATGTATATAGCCTCAATTAAGAATTCATGGTCCTAGTGTATGGATATTTCAGTCACCGCACCAACACTGGACTCCCAGAATTTGGATGTTAGACCTGAAACACATAACATTGTTTCCCCAAACAAAACAAAATCTTCTGGTATTTGTGGTAGGACTAACCGATCTATGATACTGCCTTTTCATTACCCATCCCCCCCCCCCCCGGGGCTCATGCCTTAACTACACCAAGCTCGCATCTCGAAGGCTAGGGGATGGATAATACCTCCAAAAGGGTCAACCTTCAATTGGGAGGAATTTATCCGAGTACCTATATGCACAGACACAACCAACCAAGTCCCACACACTGAAAAGGAAAAAAGTCACTAAAATAGTTCTATGTACAAGTACAACTAATCCATGTGGGCTAGAATATAAACAAAAAAACTGAAAACAACAATGTATAAAAAGGAATCTCTGATGGCCATCTGAAGAAAAAGACAACTGATGATGAGAGTAGTGATTCATATGGAAGTAAAATTAGATCATTGTGTCCACCTAATCCTACTAGAACCCAACTAGTACTAGGCCACCAAGAACATCATCATAGGGTCTATTGGTCCCTTATTCATAGGCACATCTTGGGCTTGGTCAACCAAAGTCAATGTTGAAATGTTGGTCACATTCACGGGCCACGACACTAGTGGATGGAGCATTGTATGGGTGTGTAACATGATACACATTTGAGACAAAAAAATGCAAGACCACAAAAATAATACTCAAAGTAATGCATTAAGAACATGATATCTCACTACAGGTATACATTTTGGGTAGCGATAGAAGAAACATTATTCACATCATCGAACACCTTGACTTCTGGAAAACTCCTCCCCTATTGAGTAAAGTGGGCCTAACAGGTCACACAGAATCCTCTTACTACTAACCATGTACTAATATATTACTCATTCATGATTTGTATTGTGGGTATGCTAGGTCACATAGAGTTTCTACCCATCATGGTCCTGTTAGGTCACAACGATCTGATTCCCACCTTGGCCATACTGAGGTACACCTCTATTAGAGTACCATGGTTTTCATGGTCACACTGAGAATCTCTCTATAGTGGACATACAGGGTCACACAGAGTCACTTCTCACTATGCCTTCTTCGAGTCACCTAGAGTTGATATTCAGCATTTTTCATGTCTCATCCAACCTTACGATTTAGTACATAGGACACTTGGGAGAAATTATATTCAATTCCTTCATTGTATATCAACATCCATGAAAGACTTATCGGGAAATTATAAAAGATTTGATTCATCTAGAGGGTCCCAGAACCACAAACTGCTCCACAATAAGACATGAAGATTTCATGATATAGGTCTTTTAGTAAACTGGGGGCCAATTGTTTATGGCCCTAATATGACCTGGTCTTACCGACATGACCAACCCGACCAGAGAGTCCCACATAACATTGTTTGAATTTGAATAACTCTTCCTGACCTAGTTTTGGTCACTATCGGTCCTATCTGGATAGGCCAGTGGTCCATGCCCAATAGACTTCATTGGACCCGGTTCGGTTTGGTCAATGGTCTAGCCAGCCGGCTCACCTAGCAGCTCGGTCCCATCCGGCCAGATTCAAAGGGCGGGGGTCCGACCCGCTTGGCATATGACCATATTCATTGTGTGGTTCTGACCTTCTAGTAGCGGGACTAGAACTAGACACCATGGGATCGAACCAACTTGGGGGCTATGGGCATGACCCTCCAGGCTGAAGACCATCCGCTTGAGCAGCTGGTGGGGTGTCCTTGGGACATGGAAGCCAGCCACGTCTGACTTCCCACCAACCCCCGCAGATACCCGGGGATCCTCTTGTCGCGATAAGGGGACCACAACTCACCAACCATCTGGGCGGACCAAACGTGGCCAACCCCTTCACACGGATCCCACTTGGCTTCGCATCATGCTGCTGCAGTAGTGAGCCTACCATGACCTCCTTCCTGACAGGCGTGTTTCCATCTTCCATTCATGGTCATCGCCGATAGTCCCTTCGACGGGCCACTTGAATGGATCTGGTTTCTGATTTGTCTACACATATGGGCTTCCTGACTTGCCTCCATCCCTACCTTGTCCTAAGATTCATGTGGCCGCCACTTCGCAGATACAATCACAATCAATGCACATGGTGGAGGTGCTCGAGTATTGTTAGTGTCAGACCGCGCCCTCTGTGTTAGAGGATTAAAAACATTGGATTTCTAGGGATTTTAGTTCAATCAACAAATGATTATTTCAATCCTAGAAAATGAAAATCCAAAAAAAATTCCCTCCTACATAAACACACAATTTTTGAATCAGCCATTTCAAGGGTTGATTAACATTCTTCATTTCTAGAAATGAAGGAGGAAAAAATTTAAATTAAAATATCCATACCTCTTTGACGTTCGATTCTGCATCATTTCATCCTCATGGTTTGGAGACATGAACATCGTTATTCAATTTATACTCCGTTCATTGATGTGCATCAAATTTTTTTTGACGTTCTTCGGCGTTTGTCGTTCTTCATTATAGAGTATCTTCATCAAGGGTTCATTAGAGAATCCTTGAAGTTTAATTACATTTTCCACAAACTCAATAATCTAAATTAAAGGAAAATAATTAACAACATTTCTATTACTCTACGATGTGACTTACTTACTCTATGTAACTTATGAAACCATGATGCTATTTTACATCATTAAAGCATTATTATGTTGTTAGTTAATGAGGTATTAATTAGTATCTCCAATGTTCCTCGTCATTACATCACTGTGTCACCATCCACCAGTTACCAGATGAGAGAAGATAATAAAATAACTTTTAAAAGTTTTTTTATTATTTTCTGAAATGATTGTAAAATATAATTTCTATTCTATCCTTGCAAACCAATTTTATGACCCCTCTAGTTGAATCTAGGAATTTTTAATTCAATGGTTCCCTCTAGTTTTCTATCCTAACACCCGTTCAAATGTTAAAAAAACCATTGTCGCATGTTTTCTTAAGCGTACTTAATAAAAGTTCAAAATTTCATTCTGGGCTCAACAAACCTCGAAATCAGTTTCCATCAAAGTGTGTGGTCTTAGAATAATTCAAAATAATTATTAAAAAAATGTTACATTTAATTTATAATTTATTACTTTTTTAATTTGTTTTGAAATAAAATTAGCAAAATTATATATATATTAATAAAATTTTACTAATTAGATTCATTTTCTTATTTAAATATAATATAATAACATTGTAATCTTTTGATCATTTTATTATTAAAAGACCTCATTATTATAAAATCATTTGGACTATTTTGAAACTACTTTTTTTAAATTATGTTAATGTAATTTGTAAAAATAAATACCATATTTTCAATAAATAAATTTTTTAATTTCTTTTAATACAAACATAATTTTTGACCATAATGATGAGTGGAATTAGATAAAATTAGTTACAATGATTAAGGAAAAAACTAATTTACCTAGTGGACCAACATAAAAAAATTGACAAAAGAAAAAACACGTGTCAAAAAATGTATTTTATTGTCATATTTCAACCCCTGTGACCTTATTATATAATTTCATAATTTTTTTCGACAATTTTCTAGGAAATTGACCCATATAATAAGTTTGTTTTTGAAATAGACAAAAAATTGTAACTATATTCCTAATAATTTTCTATAGAGCTTTAGAATATGGAAAAATAAGATTGTTTAATTTAAACAAATTATTTTTAAATATAATAAAGTTTTTTTCATTATAATTCATCCTTAATTTTTAGAGATAAATTATTTACTAAAAATTCCTATGAAACACCAAAATATTAATTATTTAGTTAATAATCATCAATAATTAATAATACTACAAATATGACAAGAGAAGAAAATTGAAATTATTATAATATACCATTAAATTTCTAGATGATTATAAAATTTTACTAATTTTGGAATTTAATATATTAAAATTCCATCATTTTATTGACATCATATTGTTCGAATTATATAAATAATGTCAAAATTGACATTAATGTTATTTTAAAATAAATAAAATTTTATTAAATGATATAAAATTAATATAAATAATATAATTTCTAAATTTATTTTTAATTATAATTAAATATAAAATATATTAATTTCATGTTATAATTGTAATATTATATGGTCTATATTGACCGATAAATATTAAAAAACATTGTTAGAGAGGTAAGGGTTAAAGATGTGTTTTCCCATGTTAAATGCACTGATTTTAAAATTAATTTAAATAAATCATTATATTATTCCTTTATAAAATAAATAACATATTTATAATTATTGGGTATAAATTATCTAATATATATCACTTTAATTTATTCTTAATGGATAAATTAGTTTTGTTAGAAAACTGGTTACCGTAATGAAATACAAAAATGGTAATATAAAAAATCATATATTTTATTCAACCAAATGATTAAAAAAAGGTGTTCATATATGTTATGGATATGTGTAACTAAAATAAAATACTTAATAAACTTTAACTATTAGTTTTATAGAGACATGCGGTACTAATGACCTCCCAATAGTGAATACGTTTTAGTATTTACATATAAATGTCACCCTTCATCAACTATTAAAAGACACACACCTGCACCACTCCTTCACAGATCTCACCAAAGGATTATAAAAAAATATCTAGGAAAATAACATCACAAAATTCATCCTATAATTATATATGCCTTTTTAATTACATAAAACCAAATACTTTATTTGGTGAAAACCAAAAAGAGATACCTCGAGAAAAGGAAACATTCATCAATGAACATTTTTGTTTTATTTCATCGTCAATCCCATTTAATGATTTTTATAAAATTATTTTATAATAAAAATAGTTTTATAAATACACTCACATGTTTTTATTTTAATGATATAACCTAAAACAAAAAACACATCAATCAATAGGGATACACAATCATTATTTGTGTGTATGATTAACTACCACCTTTCGAACCGATATCAGTGGGTTTTTAATTACAACATTGAATGGATACGAATAATGATTTAAATATTTATTATAAATGATATATATAAATATGTGATATTTATTATTTATAACTTATTAATTATTATATAACACATACCATCATCATTTCCATATTCTGGGAATACAATAACTTCGTTCTTGTGTTCAAGAGACTATAGCCAGAAAGAGCTATGTGATCCGTTCAGTATTTACATGGAATGTATGATGGTTGAGTTTAGTAAAAATATGTGATATATATATGATAATAAATATAATTTAATTAATATATATATATCAATAATTTTTTTCTTTCAATAAGAAATGAAAATTGAAATGACATTCAGTCATACGTATGACCGACCATGTCCATGGAAAATGTATTTTATTTACTATATGTAACTTTTAGGGATTATTATAAGTAAATATATACTGAATATATATGATAATAATATCAATAGTATAATTAAATAAAATATGAAATCTTGATCTATGAAAGAGTCCCATGAAAAAAAATTTAATACATGTAAGAAACACAATGTGTTGTTAACCGAAACATAATTTTAACATGGAATTAATAATAAGAGATTAATATAAAGTTACAAGTAAATAATATATGGTTTTATATATATTAATATGGTTATTAGATATATTTATTATAAAAATATATTTATTATTTAGCATTATTGAACAATTATTATTAGATTCAAGACTTAGTATAACGGATTTGCATCTCACTTTTTAACTTTTGTGAGAAAAATGCTATATTTAACACATATTTCTTCTCTAATGTGAATATAAAACCCATGAATAAACTATATGATTATTATTTATCAAACTTTATTAATTTACATATCCATTTTAGGATATCTTTTTCAAGGTTTACAGAATCATTGTTACTAATGCAGTATGGGGATTTTGTCTCAATATTTTATCATTGAGACAAATCATAGGATATGAAAATATATTCTTTTATGAGGTCTATATAATGCCAAATTGACATGTTATAGAATTATTATTCTTATTTTAATTATATTTTAATATTAATTTAATTTAATTCATTCATGGAGATTTTGATTCATGGTTACCAAAGTAGTTATGAATTTCTATAACATTCCCATTGTTTATTGAGGTTGTTTTCAATTTTGCTTCCAATAAAGAAATATTTTGATCCATATCTAAAAAATTCATTACTTTTACCTATAATATTATTATCCATAATATATTATAGTAATTTTACCATTTTCTGAATACTCGGTACTTATTATTACTAATGAAGTGTTTTTTTTGATAATATGACATTCTATCTCTCTTTAGTCAAGGATATGTTATCTTACGAAACCATGTTTTCTAAAATAGTTTTCCAAATAATTTATAAAATTATCCTGTGATATTTTAAAGAAATTTTTACAATGTTTTATCTATTTATAATTTTTTTTGATAGGAATCATTTATTTGTTTTCTGATCAAGGATATTTTGACTTATACTGATATTATAAATGGATTTATTTTTTTTACATATATGAGATGAATGGAATTATATGTTTTAATGACTAACTCATTCATTAATACTAATATATATGTGTTTTAAATAATTTTATTATATAAATGTGTATTTTTAATAGTATATAACTATTTTTTTTATATTTTTTTTCAATTTAAGAATTTTTTTGAATGTTTTATGTTTTAAAAAGTTTTAAAATTATTTTAAAATGTTTTTATATAAGATTGAAATGTTATATTAAAAAATAAATTCTTTCTTCTTATTATTATGTTTTAAAATAATTTTAAATATTTTTCAAGGAATCCTTTATAATTTTTCAATCTTATTTAAAAATAATATGTGTTTAAAATTTTTTTATATTTTTAAAAGTTTTTCTTTCAGATTGAAATTTATGTTTTCTAAAATAATTGTTTTAAATTAATTTTCAAAATGGATTGAATGATTTTATAATGGTACTTTCAATAAAAATTATTTTGAACATGTTTTAGGGTTCTGATTTAATAATAAATGATATTTTCCATAAGAAAATTTCCAAATGATCTATCAAAATCCTTCACCAAATTAGATGAAATCCATTGATATAGTTTCATATTTACTAGGGATATTATCTAAGGAAACCATTATTTTTATTTATAATAAATTTTAAGTGTTTTAATGATTTTTTAGGAAATCCATTTCCCATTTATAGTTTATATCATGATAAAATTATTATGAATCCATCTTCATTTCTAGTGTAATGAAATGATTAAATGATTATGAATCCTTTCTATTTTGATAGGTCATGATAAAATGAAATGTTAATGATATGAATTATATTTCATGTGTTATAATATGAAGAATTTTTATGACCATGTGTCATAGATATGAATTAATTAATTATATGATGGGTAGGACCTTATGAATCTCTATTGAATTGGGAAAATATTAATATCTCATAAGATAGAAATTGCTATAATGTAGAGTGAACATGGTTCCGTAAGTTACAATATCATCTAAAACGGACATAAGAGTTAACCTTGACAACTAAAATGGTGTTATGAGTGAAACGTTGTTTTCTATTATGGCTTGATTAGTGAACCCATTCCCCTATGATTACATTGAATGTGAGACATGTCTATAATAGAAATAATTTTATATGATTTTGTGTCTCCCATAATTCTATGTTTTATCTTATGTTATTCTCTTATAGATTATTGCATGATTCCAATATGATTCATGAATTATGATATTCCAAAACAAAATCCATTGATGATGTGTATGGTCATTGATTTTTTTGGTATGATCTTTAAATATTATGTTCATGTTATCATAAAATTATTTTCATGTTATTCTTAAGTATATCCTTTATTGAACCTTAATGAGAATTTGAGGTCACCATGTCTTATGTTTCTTTTCCCTATGATATGAATAATATTTTTATGTATGATTACTGATGAGGAATATCATTGCGGGAAATATTTAATATATTTCACAAGACTAAACGTTTGTGTTCAATGATTCTAGAGGCAGTAAAATATTATTGTCCTCATGCATTTGTTTTTTAATGTAATAACCATTCTTCTAAAAATATTTTATTTCCACGTATGTAATTTTTGGGCCTCTATTCGAAGTATCATCATGGAAATAGCTATTGTGGTAGATTATGGATCATGTTAATTAAAACTACCTTAGAAATATTAATTGATAATGTATTTGGAGTGAGTAGACATAATATTTTTATTAAATAATGCATACATTGTCTATAAAGTTAATATATTTGAATATATAATAATAAAAGAGGTAAAATTATATATTCACTTAAAATTTGTTGAACATGCACTGAAGGAGATCAATTCAGTTGATCAATGACTATTATAGTGTTAATAAATAACATCTTAGGAAGGAATACACGGTAGATAAGCAACTAAAAAGGAAAAACTATTCTACATTGTCATTAATGAAGCTAAAAAGATACAAAAAATAATGGATTTCAAAATGATGGACTAATGAATCATAAGGTGAGTGTAGAAGTAATATATCACTAATGTGACTACTCATACATTTATCTATGTTATGATCCAAGTGTCATAAAAGAAGGATATAGAGCTACATAATAATGTATGAAATATATTTGAGATTAACCATGAAATTGAAGGAATTATATGATTCATGAAATTAATATGATTTCCTTTAATATAATAATTGATGGGGATGTTGAATTATCAAAAATCACATTTCACTCTATATAACAAGGTAGAAGTTTTTTTAAAGAATTTATGGATGGGTAACATATATTTAGATATATTAAATTATATTTACTGATGCTTTATATTCCATCTAGATACAGAATAATGAAAATATTCTGAAGGGATGATGTAATCATTTCCCACACAAGTATTAAAATGGCCGACCATTACTTCAGACAATATTATACGTTTTATTAATATGATTGTGACACATATATCCATTAGAGTTGTATATGATCACATTATAAATTCATTATATTATATTTATATATGATAATATTTTTTACTCTCTTAACATTTTAAAATATAACTAAATTCTGTTGTAAGGTTGTGTGGAGTACAACATCAATTGAATCTTATTGAGATATGTGGTTTACATTAATTTTATAATGTATCCTTAAATTTGATACATAGGTGACATTAAAAATAATTTAGCATGATTAGAAAAATGGTAAATTAAAATTGTGAATTTTCATGTGCGAATATATGCTGAGATCTCTCATGATTTATTAAAAAGCAAACAAAAGTCTACACCTTTTAATGATAGAGTTCTTAAATAAGAACAGCGTAACATAGTGATTATTTAATATCATTTTTTGAATAAATTAAATTCAATTTATCCCATTAATTTCATGATAAATCATGAAAAATTTTCATTTTAAAACTCACTATATTGGGATTGGACTACATGAATAATCAGTTTAGCTTCTGTTACTCACAACACTGAGTTTCTATGAGTAAAATTATTATTATTATAATTATATTTAACAACAAAGTTATAAAGTAGATATTAAAAAATGTAATATTAGTAATAATAACTACTTTACGATTATTATTTATAATATTATAAAATATATAAAATCACATTGAAAATGAAATATAAAATTTTCGGTGATGTATATATGAATTGAAAAATACAATTTTCTCAAAATAACATTTTTTATGTATATCTATAAAAAATATTAAAATAAATGTAAAATGATTTTGTAAATTTTATTTGATAAAATAAACTACATTTTATTATTGATAATTTTATAATTATTTTATGATTAATATTTTGACATTTTCTAAAATCAATCATTTATTTACAAATAGTGAAAAATATTAAATTATAATTTAAAACTAGTTTTTTATAATACTTTTTTTAGTTATATTATATTTTAATAAGGTTTTGAAGTATAAATAGATAAATTTTACATCCATTAGTCCAATTTAGGTCTTTTTAACCAAATTACATTGAAATTTGATATAAGGACATTTTAAACTTTTGATATTTTCAGTTTTACATCATTTCCTCTAATCTCGCATGTGAGATTAAATTTAATTAAATTATTAAACATTTTTTATTATAATTATTATAATTTAATTATATTTTTTTAAAAATCATAAACAATAATTCATTGTAAGTTATTTTTTTGAACAATGTTATTAATGAATGTAATTGAAATGAATTATATCGATTGTGGTAAAACAGAGCTAACTTATTAGATAATAAATAACCTAGGTTAGGGACCTAGAAACATCTCCAAAGGAACATTTATGGACATATCTAGACTATGTATCATAATGGGACAAAAATGGACCAATATAGGTGTAAAATTATATAAGAGAGAACTCTCAATAGTTTTAACATTTTTTCAATAATGCAACCCCCCCTCCACTATAAAAGGGTACATACACCCTCACTTATTCACACATATACTGAATTTGGATCATCCAAAACATACCCATATAATCTCCCAAAATCCTTACCTTCACCCTAGAGGACACACATTGGTAAGAAATCCAACCAACGAAGACCTTTAATGGAAACCAAAATGGGTTACCCCAAGAAGAGGCAACATCCTTCAACATGCACTTTTGTTTATTTCTTTCTACAGCCTCCCAATTATTATTAAGAAATTATTATATAATATCCTTTGTATCCAAAATACCCTGATATGTTGGTATTTTAATGTTATTCAATAAAATAACACAGATGACTGCAAATGAAATACTTAATCATACTTCGTTTGTATGGTAGACTCCCACCTTACTATCCAAAGTCATTCATTCTTCAATTACCACTTTTTAGAGTTGTGAATCAAGATATAAATTTTTTTATTAGATGATACATATGATATATATAATTTTTTGGGATTCTAGAAATATTATGTATCCTCAAACTATATTCATTCAATATTTTAGAAATATGATAACATTGTTTGTGGACATGTAGACTGCCACATTATGAAAGTGATGAGATTCGTTCATGCACTACAAGGAATGTGTTAAGGATGGAATAAAAATATGTGATATATAATAAATAATATATATTCTAGAATGAATATATATATATATATATAACTCTATCATTTCATACAATATTATATGAAAATGGAATCACCATTTGTGCATATGTAATAATTAATTTCTCCATGAACTGTGTATATTGTTTCTAATTTATAACTATTATATATTATTATAAATACATATATCATAAATAAATTTTATATTTATAACACAGAAATAATTCTGTTTTGAATATTAAATCATGAAATAAGTAATATTATTAATTATATAAAAAATCCAAAAACATGTGAAAAACAATGTTGTTATTACACAAAATTTATATTTAACATGGATATTTTAATAAATGTGTAATAAAATTCCATAATAATATAATATATGGTATGATATAATATAACATGTTTATTTAATAAATGTATAATATTTTTACAATTATTATTCTGTCGTTTCTAACACGTATGATGAGATTCTAGAAAAATAGTAATCTGATTTCTAGATTCAATTTTATTTCTATTAGAATTATTCCTTATTAATTACTCATTTGATATGGGTGGTTTATATAATGAACTATAATTTTATCCATTATCCATTATATATATTTATATATATTTATATTTCCATTTTCTTATCTCGATTTCATTGGATTTTAATGTTTAAAAGATCCCAAATCTGTAAAGTGACATTTTCTCAATTAGCAATTACGAGGCACAAGTTTTATTATGAACCAATATTATATTATGAGGTGTATAATCTGGTACTTGACATGTTATTTCATGAACATAATTATTTCATTGATATTTTATTATTCATTTATTTTAATTCTATAATGATGATTTTGATTCATAGTTACTAATGTTGAAAATGTTTATTTCTATGGTATCATCGTTATCGAGATTGTTTATAATTATTATTTCTTTGACCAAATTTTAGTATCCATAACTCAATAATTATAATAAATTTAATTATATTATGGTTTTTAATTATATATTCGTCTATCGAGAAATTATTCTACACTTTGGTACTTAAAATAAATGAAAAATTGTATTTATTAAAATATGAGAGTATTTTACTCTGTGGTTAGAAATCAAGTTTTATCAAAAAAAATGTGTCAAAAATGTTTTTTAAAATTTTATTGAAATGAACTTTTTAGCTTCTTTTAAAGGAAAAAGTATTTTCAAAATCTATTCTATTTTAAAAAACATGGTTTGAAATAGTATTTAATGATTCATTTTCATGTTTTTAATGTTTTGTTTAATGAAAAGTATTATAAATATTTTTTATGTTTTAAAAATAAATATTACATATGTTAACGAATATTACCCTCAATTGATGCTTTCAAAAATATTATAAAAAATTATTTTTCAACTACGACAACATCCATTAATGTTACATATTTTTAATTGGGTTTATAACCAATGGACTCCATTCATATTCATTTAATAAATGGTAATTATTTTTTGAAATGTTGTTTATGAAAACCTTTTCTCTCCCATTTATTGTTCTGTTATAAGAAGATCATGAATAATGATTCTTTTAATGCGATATTCTATGATTAAATAATTAAAAAAACCATTATCATTTTAATAGGTTATGATATAATGACACGATTAAGAAACAAATTTTTCAATTTATGGGTTGTAATATAATTATTGTTTATGATCAAATAAAACACATTTGTATGATAAAATTATCAGAAAATGAGACATATATATCTCTACAATTCATTGGTCATAGATATATATCTCATGAGATAGACATGGCTACACTCTGTAGTTAAATTATTTCATAAAATTATTTTTTAATCTAAGATGTTCTTTAGTGTGAACCTTTTCTAGTAAGATGGTCTGGGTACTGAACCCATTACCCTAAGATGGACTATGATTTACACCTTCACCATTATGGAAATCAATTTATATGTTTATGTGTCTGACCAAATTCTATGTCTTATTCCTATTATATGAATTCATGGATTCTTCCTTGATTCATTTACAAATCATGTTTTATGAACTAAATATTTATTCCATGAAACATCATTATGATCTTTGTTATGTATGGTATGATCTAATATTTATATAATAACATTATCATACCCTTATTCTCATGAATAGGTTTACATATCTCCCATGTGTACCCTTATTTTTAATATGAGATCAACATTTTTTATGATCCCTTTCCACAAAGTTACGATGATATGTAATTTATATTAAGTGTCTAAGTAGGGTTCTAAAAATAGTTAACCCAATGGGATAAAATTTAACTCACATATGTATTAGGATTTCTATGTCAATGTTTCCAATGGTAATACAATAATACGGTCATTAGGAATTTGATTGTTTAATGTGTTAAATGTTCCACAAAAATGATGTAATATTTATGTTTGAGAAGAGGTGGTCTCGTTAATTTTTATGTTAGAAAATTTTTAGTTATCCTTTGGAAACTAGGATGAAAAACACATTGTTATAACCATAAAGAAATGTATTGGGATAAGTCTAAGGATGATTAAATGTATAGGAAAATATCATTGAATTTTGGTAAATGATAGAGAGATTGGATACCTAGAAATACATCATTTTATAGATAATATAAGTGTTTGCAGATCGAGCATAGATGAACAATCAGTAAACTACCACAAAAACAGTATACTGAGCCTGAATCAATCAATAAATTATGCCCAACAACAAGACTTGCTACATTCCTAGTGTAACACCCATGACTTCTATGAGAAATATCTTTGTTTTTATAAATCCTAAAAGGAATCTTTCACTACACACAACACTAGAATGGCTTGCGTTACACGCAATCACGTCCTTCTTTGATAGCTTGCGTCGTACGCAATACCGAGTTTCACTAAACAACGATATACTATTAAAATATTTTTAAAAATAACCATTATGAATAGTAATATCCACTTTTTGAAATTTCATAAATTTTATTTTTCAAAATGGACTTCATTTTTGGATTCGGAATATCAAAATTAGCCTTGGGTGAAATTTTGGTATTTTTCTGAAAACTTTCAGTTTTTGATGAATAGTGAAACCACTAAGTGGTAGTTAAAAAAATTGAATTTTTCATAAAACTTAATTTTACAACTTCTGTGAGTAGAATTTCAAAAATCCTAAAGACATGGTTGATGTCAGAAATTAATATGTGGTTCAATAAGATTAAAATAATTTTTGGTGAATAGTAACTTTTTACTTTTATTTACCACGGTTAAAAGTAAATAGGGTAATTAAGGGTAAAAATGATATTATTATTACCCTAACAGATGTCCTAATTATATTTTATAAGTTTAATTCGACCAAAAACAAAATTAGGAATAAAATATGACCATTTAGGCCCACTTGGAGTAGATTAGGACATTTATTATTAATTTATTTAAAGAAGGGTTAAAATGGTTAAAATCAAAGTTTAATAAGTAAACATTTTTAAATATAAGGTTATACATAAGATAAATTCGACTATAAATATTAATTAAAAAGATAAAAATATTTCCTACATAATTGTTTTTTATTTGTAATTTTTAGACATTAAATAATTTAATTTATTTATGACACAATGATGATGCAGTAATTATCTTATTAATAAAATATTGACATAATTGATGTTATAAATACCAAAATAAATGTAATTTGAGTCTTTTTATGAATTACACTAATTTTATAGGTTAATATGGCATGTTAGTATTGATTTAATTAAATTTCTTAAATCTAATCATTCTGTTATGATTTTCACAATAATCAATTACTAAATAGTGTCAAAATTGACATAAAATAGTTTTTAAAACAAATATTATATTATTACATATTATTATATTACAAAAAATCTAAGGTTCAGAAAAATGACATATATATGTTTATATATATTAATAATAAACAACTTGGGGTTCGTTTGGCTGCTTATAGTAAGTTTATTAACCATATAGTATAAGAACACAAGAAGACACAGTAAGAGTAAAATTATTTAACTTAATGTTATATATAAATGATAAGGTTAAAATTGGAACCTAAACTTGTCTAAATTCTATTGGATGAGAGGATTTCGACCCATACCCACCTTATCTTCGAAATAAATTAATTTTTAGCTATTTATAACCGAACATGACTTTATAATAAAATAATATTTTTAGTTTTTCCAAAGAAGCCCCCATCCTCCCTTATAAAAGGGCACCTCCTCCACCTATTCCTCACACCACATTGATCCTTCAAGCTCGGCCAAACCCTGCCACTTTCTCCTCTCCACTTCCTTAGAGACATCCTAGAGGTCCTGGTCTTCTTCAAAGACCAATTTTAGTGCCCTAAAAGGAGGTCTCAATAAATCAGTTCAAAGAAGAGGTAATGTCTGTTACCGATTCTTTCATCTTTATTTATTCTTCAATTCTTCATAATTAGTTGTTTAATAATGAAGTAATAACATCAGTATCATTCATATACTGATATTTTATTATAACTATGAAAAAACCCTATTTCGATGTATATCCATCCTATGGAAAATGAAATCACCGTGCCTGTGTACGTACGGAATACCGTCTCCACGCCGTGGTGTAATCTATTTTCCTCCACCACCTTACTTGGATCAGTATAATGGTGTAAATAATGAATATATATGATTATTTTAACGTGATATTGATTCTGAAATAGTATACATACACTCCAATACAATTCCACGATCATGGGAACGATATCATCGCTCGTGCATACGTACGGAATATCGTCTCCACGATGTGATGTGATTCGTTCTACACAATCTTCATTGTATAATGATTATATAAGGGAATTTAATGAATTAATATGATATATATTACAATAATACCATTGTGGAAATTAGGTATCTATAACCTAAAGAGAATAATAAGAATAAATTAGACAAAACACGCATAAGAACAAAATGAAATAAACACCCGAATAACAAGTTGTATTGAAATATTACTAATAAGAAGATAAAAATATGACCATATATGATATCATAACAATAAGTATGATTCTGGAATAAGTCAATAACATTATTTAAATCATTATACAGGAGGTTCTAACACTTACGAAGAAAATCGGACCTAAGGTAAGGGAAAATATCACAATCTCATTTTTATCTGAGATTGTTTATACTTTGGTATTTACTGGGGTGTATTTTATCATCTACGTCCATGTTCCCTAAATATGTAATATTGTTTCCATCCACCTACAATTGTTTAAATCCAATTTTACCCTTATGTGAGTTTTTAGTAAAATATATGAAAGGAATCTTTTGTCATTTTTCGTACGAGGTACTTTTTGAGTTTTCTGACAAAAGTACGAAGAATGTTTTTTTTAACTTATACGGCATGAATGGATTTTTAAAACGTTATTTCCAAGAAGCTTCATTTAAAAGTTTTCAAGTTTATTTTCATTCAACTTCTTTTTGTTTATAATTGTATGACATGTTAAGAAAGGAAAAGTGTTTTTGAAGTATGGAGTTCAAGTGTTTTATCAAAATTATCTTCCATCTAAGATAATTAAGAGTTCTGTTTCCATCCCTATTATTACATTGATTTGATTATGTTGTGATGGAATTATATTTATGAATTCATTTATCTTATATGAATTGTTTTATGATGTCATGATGCTTAAGATTACCATTTTTATTACATGGGTTATGCAATGATGTATGATTTATGATTTTGTGGAAAACATAAGAATGGTATCATTATGAGAAGGGTGGGACCTATATCTCCCTCCAATGCATTGGGTAAAGATTTTATATCTCATGAGATAGACATGGCTTGAACGGCAGGTTAAACTGGTTCAGTGGAACAAGACTGAAACGAGGAGTGACCTCGGTTGAGAAATTTACTTTGTCCACTAAGATAGTCTTGGCAATGAGTCTTGACTAATAAGAAATTATTCTCTATGATTATGTGTGTATTCCACAATGTTCCATGTTTTATGTTATGATTATTGGGATTACATTTCACTTCTATGATTTATCCCATGGTATGAAATTATGATTTCTTTTACAGGTTAAGATTTCAAAAATGTTATGTTCATGGTGTGATTGATTTTTCTTTTGATTACCCTTACTGAGCATTTGAGATCACCCTTTTGTATGTTTTATTTCCCCAGGCCAAGAAAAAGGATATTAATTAAGATATGCAAAAAAGGGACTCTATATATGAATAAATAAGTGGGATGAAAATTAGATGCTTTATGAACTAGTTGTTTATGTTTCCCAGTTTCTAAAGACTCTATACCTATACGGTCCATTCCTAGTTTTGTTATATGTTGTAATAAGTGTGCTTCAATTCTGAAGTAATAACAATGTATGTAAATTATGGGTCGTTATAGATGGTATCACAGGAAAGGTATAGTCAACCTTTGGAAACTAGGATGTGAAAGCCTTAGTAAGAATCCTAAGGATATGTCTAAGAATAGAACACAATCTTAGTGTTTTAGAAATGTCCATGAATAACCTAGGATATGACCTTAAGTGTAAAATTCTATTCTTGATTACGTGGTTTTCCTATTATAATTAGTGTTGCTCACACTATTCTTCTTGGTTTTAGTCAATTGCTGGAAGCCGAAGGAACCGTGTTAATGCGGAATGCGATGGGCAATGCAATGATTGTCCCCCTGAGCAACAAAATGTTATTGGAGTTGGAATGAAAAATCTTGTATCCATGCTCACACAACTTTCTCAAGCTATGAATCATGCAGGACTTCCAAACGAGCAAAGGAAGGAGCAATATTCTGTTGAATCCTTCATGATACAGCGTCCACCTTCATTCAGCGGGTATATTGATCCATTAGTTGATGAACAATAGATTTGTACTACTGGAAAGATATTTTCAGTTCATCAATATTCTAAACATGATAAATTCATCTTAGCAGTGTATCATTTGGAAGGTGATGCTGATCATTGGTGGAATCTTATCAAGAATACGAGGCAAAGAGATGAAATTGAGTCCATGGAATGCGACGAGTTCAAGAACTTATTTTTCAATAAGTACATCCCTTGTATTCTCCGAACAAAAATGGAGAAGGAGTTTCGTGAACTAAAGAAAAAGGATGATGAATCTGTTTGTACCTATGAAGAAAATTTTACAAGACTTGCAAGGTACGCTTTTGGTATTATTATCTAACCAGAGAGTATGATCGATCGATTCTTTAGTGGCTTAAAACCAAGTCTTCGAATGGAGTTAGCCATAAGGGACGTCAATAGATACGAGGAAATCGTTCGATGTTCTCCCAAAGTCGAGATGGAGATTGGAGTAACCCATCAGTCATATGGGTTTGATAAGAAGAGAAAATGGAATTCAAAGGAAAATCTAAAGAGCACACTGAAAAGAATATGAGCTTTCCCTTATGATCAAAGTGCGGAAAGAAACATGGAGGGAGTTGTCTTAAAGGGACATGTAAATGTTTCAAATGTGGAAATGAAGGTCATAGGACATTTGAATGCCGCAATGATGGGAAAAAGATGTCTAATGATGAAAACAAAGGAAGCGATGCACAGAATGAATCTACTACACTTCCATGATTCAAGTGCAATGAGATGGGTCATTATGCCAATCAATACCCAAATCCAAGGGTTGATGATGATGGTCGAAGTCAACAAACTCTTAAGGCTAAAGTCAAAGGAAAGTCACATGCAATTTCTATCAGCGATGTGGAGTATGATAACGATGTGGTGAAAGGTACACTTACCATCCACTCTAAAGTAGAAAATGTTTTATTTGATTCTGGATCCACCCACTCTGTTATTTCTAAAGAATTTTCTAATTATATCACCGTATTACCTCAATAATTATATGTTGAGTTAGCTGTGACAACCCCTAATGGCACAACAGTCGCATCAAAAGTTTATAATTCTTATCTGATCGATGTTTGTGGGAAAGTGCTTCCTGCAAATCAGGTGATCCTTCCTATATTGGAATTTGATGTGATTCATGGCATGGATTGGCTTTCTTTATATGGAGCTCATATCAATAGCCAAAGAAGGGAAGTCACACTTTATATTCCAGATCAATCTATGATCGTCTATCAATGAAAGGATGAACATAACCATCCAGTAGAAATTTCTTCCATCTTTTGGGTCTTGATTCCACTAAATGAAGGTTATTTATCTCAAATGGTTGGTGAGAAACTCATGATTAAGAATATTCCCATTGTACGGGAGTTTGATGATGTCTTTCTGGAGGAATTAACGGGTCTTCCAACAAATCTTGAAGTTTAGTTTTCAACAGAACTCGTACAGGGTGCTTTGCCTATTTCAAAGACACCTTATAGAATGGCCCCAATTGAGTTGCAATAATTGAAGAAGCAACTCCAAGAGAATCTTGATAAGGGGTTCATACGCCCTAGTCCGTCACCTTGGGGAGAACCTGTTATGTTTGTTAAGAAGAAAGATGGATCAATGAGACTCTTCATTGATTATCGAGAACTTAACAAGATCACAATCAAGAACAAATATCCTCTCCCACGCATTCATGACTTATTTTACCAACTACACTGAGCTCAATACTTTTCCAAGATTGATCTTCGTTCAGGGTATCATCAATTAAGGGTCAAAAGGGAGGACATACCAAAGAAGGCTTTCCGTACAAGGAACAGACAATATAAATTTATATTGATGCCATTTGGTCTTACTAACGCCTCTACTATCTTCATGGATCTGATGAATTGAGTCATTAGAGACTATCTTGATCAATTTTTGGTATTCTTTATAAACGATATTCTTGTCTATTCAAAGATCATGGAAGAACATGAAGCTCACTTGAGAATTATATTGATGACCCTGAGAAAAGAGAATCTTTATGCCAAATTTACCATGTGTAAATTTTGGATTCAAAAAGTTTCATTTTTGGGTCACATAATCTCAAAAGAGGGGATATCTGTGGATCTAGCAAAAACAGAGCTTATCGAAAGATGGTCGAGACCAACAACAACGACTGAGATCCAAAGTTTTCTTGGTTTGGATGGATATTATCGATGTTTTGTAAATGTTTTTTCACGTTTATCTAATCCACTCACCATGTTGACATGGAAAGGAATAAAGTTTGTTTGGATGGTGGAATGTGAAGAGAATTTCAAGGAGTTGAAAAGAAGGTTATCTAGTGCACCGATGATCACACTGCATTGTAGTGGAGAAAGGTTTGTGATCTATAGTGATGCATCCAAGAAGGGATTGGGGTGTGTTCTTATGAAAAATGATATGGTGATAGCTTATGCCTCATGACAATTGAAAATACATGATCATAATTACCCAACTCATGATTTGGAGTTATCTATTATAATCATTGCATTAAAGATTTGGAGGCATTATCTTTATGGAGAAAGGTGTGACATTTATACTGATCAAAAAAATTTAAAGTATATTTTCACACAAAAGGATCTGAATATGCGCCAATGAAGATGGTTGGAGCTGATTAACGATTACGACTGCTCAGTCCATTAAAACCCTAGGAAAGCAAACAAGGTGGCAGATGCATTAAGTCGACAAGACCATGCCAGTTTATCTATGATGAGGATCACAAAAGATCCAATATTTATGGATTTAGAAAGGATGGATCTTGGAATTATAATGAAAGTGGAAAAAATGAATCTTTCTCAAATGAATGTTCAACAATCTATACATGTAAAGATTAAAGAGGCACAGAAAGAAGATGTAGAGTTACAAAAGAAGGTCAGAAATGTTCCCGAATTCAACCTTGATTGTGATGGGATAATAACGTTCAGGAATCAGGTTTGTTTTCCTTCCACCCCTGAATTAAAGAAGGAGCTGCTGGATAAGACTCATAGTTCTTCATTCTCCATTGATCCTAGAAGCACAAAGATGTATATGGACCTGAAAGAGTACTTCTAGTGGGATGACATGAAAAGAGATGTTGCTGAATATGTATCTCGATGCCTGGTTTGTCAGTAAGTTAAAGCTGAGAGACAGAAGTATAAGGGGATGTTACAACCATTACCCATACCCAAATGGAAATGGGAAAACAACACTATGGACTTTGTCACCAGACTTCCTAAAACATCCAAAGGCAATAATTCTATCTGGATCATAGTTGATCGTCTTACAAAGTCTTCACACTCCATCGCTTTAGAGAGGATTTCTCTCTGGATCAGCTTACCAGGATATATGTAAAGGAAGTGGTAAGATTGCATGGAGTACCACTTTCTATTATATCTTATCAGGATCCGAGGTTTACCTCAATGTTCTGGCGAAGTCTTCAGCATACTCTAGATACAGAGTTAAGTTTCATCACTGCTTATCATCCTCAGACAGATGGTCAGTCTGAGAGAACAATTTAAACTCTAGAAGATATGTTGAGAGCTTGCTCTATGGATTTCAAAGGTGGTTGGGATAAACACCTAACTTTGATAAAAAAAAATTATTATAATATCTTTCACTCCAGTATTCAGATGGATCCTTATGAATCTCTCTATGGAAAGAAATGCAGGACTCCAACTTGCTGGGATGAAGTTGGGGAAAAAAAGATATTATGACCTGATCTCATTGATGAAATGGCAGAAAAGGATATATATATTCAACAACACATAAGAGCAGCTCAGAGTCGACAGAAAAGTTATGCCAACAACCGAAGAAAATACCTAGAGTTTGAAGTGGGTGATAAAGTGTTCTTACGAATATCTCCCTGGAAGAGGGTCATGAGATTTGGAAAGAAGGGGAAGTTGAGACCTAGATATATTAGTTCTTTCGAAATACTGGATTGTGTTGGGAAGGTATCTTACCGATTGGCGCTTCCACCGAATCACTCTCAAGTTCACGATATGTTCCATGTATCTCTCCTGAGAAAGTACATACCTGATCCTTCACATGTACTCAGCTCAGAAGTTGTACCACTGGAGCAAGATCATTCTTATGAAGAACTGCCGATAGAGATTCTAGATCGTAGTGAAAATGTCTTAAGAAACAAGACCACTCGATTGGTGAATGTTTTATGGAAGAACCACCAATTAGAAGAAGTTACATGGGAGCTTAAGGATGTGATGAGGGAGAGGTATCCTCATCTGTTTGTAAGAAAGTGACAAATTTTGAGGGAGAAATTCATTTTAAGGGGGGTAGAATGTAACACATGAGAATTTTATGAGAAATATTTTTGTTTTTATAAATCATAACATGAATCTTTCACTACACACAACACTAGTTTGGCTTTCTTTACACGCAATCACGACCTTCCTCGATAGTTTGCGTCGTACGCAATACCGAGTTTCACTAAACAATGATATACTAATAAAATATTAATAAACTCACCGTTATGAATAGTAATAACCACTTTTTGAAATTTTATAAATTTAATTTTTCCAAATGAACTTCATTTTTGGATTCGGAATATCGAAATTATCCTAGTGTGAAATTTTTGGTATTTTTCTGAAAACGTAAAATTTATGATGAATAGTGAAACCACTAAGTGGTAGTTAAAAAAACTGAATTTTTTATAAAACATAATTTTACCACTTCTGTGAGTGAAATTTCAAAATTCCGAGAGGCATGGTTGATGTCAGTATGTAAAATGTGGTTCAATGATATGAAAATAATTTTTGGTGAATAGTAACATTTTACTTTTATTTACCACGGTTAAAAGTAAATAGGGTAATTAAGGGTAAAAATGATATTGTTATTACCCTAACACATGTATTAATTCTATTGGATTAATGTAATTCGACCAAAAACAAACTTTGGAATAAAATATGACCATTTAGGACCACGTGGATTAGATTAGGACATTTATTATTAATTTATTTAAAGAAGGGTTGAAATTGTTAAAATCAATGTTTAATAAGTAAATAATTTTTAATATAAGGTTATATATAAGATAAATTCGACTATAAATAATCATTATAAAGATAAAAATATTTCCTACATAATTTTATTTTATTTTTAATTTTTAGTCAATAAATAACATATTTTATTTATGACACAATTATGATGGAGTAATTATCTTATTAATGAAATATTGACATAATTGCTGTTATAAATACCAAAATAAATGTATTTTTAGTCTTTTGATGAATTACACTAATTTTTTAGGTCAATATGACATGTTAGTATTGATTTAATTTACTTTTATTGAATTAATCATTCTGTTATGATTTTCACAAAAATCAATTACTAAATAGTGTCAAAATTTACATAAAATTGTATTTAAAAAAAATATTATATTATTAATTGTTATTTTACTCCTAAAAATCTAAGGTTCGGCCAAATGACTTATATAATGTTATATATATTAATAATAAGCCACTTGGGGTTCGTTTGGCTGCTTATAGTATGTTTATTAACCTTATAGTATAAGAACACAAGAAGACACGATAAAAGTAAAAATATTTAACTTAATGTTAAATCTAAATGATAAGGTTATAATAGGAACCTAAACATGTCTAAATTATATTCTATGTGAGGATTTAGACCCATCCCCACCATAGATTCGATATAAATCAATTTAGAGCTATTTAAAACCAAAAGTGTCTTTATAATAAAATAATATTTTTACTTTTTTCAAAGGAGCCCCTCTCCTCCCTTATAAAAGGGCACCTCCTCCCCCTCTTCCTCACACCACTTTGAGCATTCATGCTCAGCCAAACCCTGCCACATTCTCCTATCCACTTCACTAGAGACATCCTAGAGGTCCTGGTCTTCTTCAAAGACCAATTTTAGTGCCCTAAAAGGAGGTCTCAAAGAAGTAATTCAAAGAAGAGGTAATGTCAGTTACCGATTCTTTCATCTTTATTTCTTCTTCCAATTCTTCTTATTTAGTTGTTTCATTATGAAGCTATAACATCAGTATCACTCATATACTGATATTTTATTATATCTATAAAACAACCCTATTTCACCTTCTATCCATCCTATGGGAAATGAAATCACCGCGCGTGCGTACGTATGGAATACCGTCTCCACGTCGGGGTGTAATCTATTTTCCTCCACCACCTTACTTTGATGGGTATAATGGTGTAAGGAATTAATATATATGATTATTTTAAAGTGAAATTGATTCTTAAATATTATACATACACTCCAATACAATTCCACTATCATGGGAACGATATCATCGCTTGTACGTACGTACGGAATACCGTCTCCACGATGTGATGTGACTCGTTCTACATGATCTTTATTGCATAATGACAATATAATTGAATTGAATGAATGAGTATGATATATATTACAATAATAACATTCTGTAAATGAGGTATCTATAACCTAAAGAGAAGAATAATAATTTATTCGACAAAACATGCATAAGAACAAAAAGTAATAAACACCCGAATAACAAGTTGTAATGAAATATTACTAATAAGAAGCTAAGAATATGACCACATATGATATCATACCAATATGTATGATTCTGTAATAAGTGAATAACATTATTTAAATCATTATATAAGAGGTTTGGACACTTACAAAGCAAATCAGATCTATGGTGAGGGAAAATATCACAATCTCATTTTTATCCAAGATTGATTATACTTTGGTATTTACTGGGGTGTATTTTATCATCCACGTCCATGTTCCCTCAATATGTAATATTGTTTCCATCCAAATTCAATTTTTTAAATCCAATTTTACCCTTCGGTGAGTTTTTAGTAAAATATATGAAAGGAATATTTTGTCATTTTTCGTACGAGGTACTTTTTGACTTTTTCGACAAAAGTAAGAACAATGTTTTTTTAACTTGTACGGCATGAGTGGATTTTTAAAACATTATTTCCAAAAATTGTCCATTACAAGTTTTCAAGTTTATTTTTAATCGACTTATTTTAGTTTAGAATTTAATGACATGTTAAGAAAGGAAAACTGTTTTTGAAGTATGGAGTTCAAGTGTTTTATAAAAATTATCTTCCATCTAAGATAATAAAGGGTTTTGTTTCTATCCCTATTATTACATTGATTTGATTATGTTGTGATGGAATTATATTTATGAATTATTTTATCTTATATGAATTGTTTTATGATTTCATGATGCTTAAGATTCCCATTTTTATTACACGGGTTATGCAATGATGTATGATTTATGATTTTGTGGAACACATAAGAATGGTATCATTATGAGAAGGTTGGGACCTATATATCCCTCCAATTAATTGGGTAATGTTTTTATATCTCATGATATAAACATGGATAGAACGGTAGGTTCAACCGGTTGAGTGAAATTGGACTGAAACGAGGAGTGAACTTAGTTCAGAAATGGACTTTGTCCACTAAGATAGTCTTGGAAATGTGTCTTGACTAATAAGAAATGATTCTCTATGATTATGTGTGTATTCCATAAAGTTCCTTGTTTTATGTTATGATTATTGGGATTACATTTCACTTCTATGATTTATCCCATGGTATGAAATTATTATTTCTTTTGCAGGTAAAGATTTCCAAAATGTTATGTTCATGATGTGATTGATTTTTCTTTTGTTTACACTTACTGAGAATTTGAGCTCACCCTTTTGTATGTTTTATTTCCCCAGGTCAGGAAGAAGGTTTTTAAGTAGGATATGACAAAAAGGGACTCTAGATTTGATGAAATAAGTGGGAGGAAATGTAGATTCTATGTGAACCAGTTGTTTATGTTTCCCAGTTTCTAAAGACTCTATACCTATATGGTCCTTTCCTGGTTTTGTTATATGTTGTAATAAGTGTGCTTCAATTCTGAAGTAATAACAATGTATGTAAAGTATGGGTCATTATACCTAGTTTGAGATTCCTAGAGGATATGCTATAGAATATCACAAAATCTTCATAAAGAATCATGAATGATACAAATAACGTTTTCCCAGATAACCATTATAAATCTAATGTTTCTTTGATTAAATAAATTGTATGAATTTAGAAAACCAACAACTGAATCGATGATTTTTAGGTTTCTAACTTTGAATATTGTTTATTATCCCATTAGTTTTGGTTTTATTTAATGGATGTAAACTAACGAAACCACATCAATGTTAGATGTAATGAAAAAGGAAATTATATTTTCCCTCATTATATAAATTCCATGGGAGATGGAATGATGATCCTTGTTTCTATACTCGTAATGATTTCTCAATATTTGAATCATATTTGACATAAAAAATATAAATGAAAGTTGAAAAATATGGTTTGTCCTTCCAGAAGAAATATCCATCTTCTTTTACTGTCAATTTTTGTCCATTAGTTTTTTAATAATCGGTCAGTAATAACGATACCATATTTTAAATTATCAAAATTTTGAATCATTATAATTTCATTCTGGATATTTTTCATTAGAATGATAATTATACTAGTGGTAAAATTTAATTAAAAATACAAGGAAACAATATGAAATTCAATACATTTATAGGGACGCGTTTAAAATTTTATTTCAAAATAATTAATTTTTGCATATAATTCATACAGAGAAGCATAAATCATAACATGAGTTAAATAAAATACACGATGAATATTTTTTTACCTATGAGTATAATTTGGAAGGTCTTGCGATATATTCTACCAGTATTATCATCCATGTAGATAGTATTCTATATTGATTTTTAATGTTTTAAACAAAATTAGTAGATATTTATTAGCCATAATATACATTACTAGAAATGAATAAATTCTATTTTTTTAAATAATTATTGAAATAATGAATGGTTATATGTGTTAATATCATGTTTTTCATCAAAAAAGGATGGCTGAGTTAGTATGATAACATAAAATCCAAGGAAAATAAGAATTTGATCGTTAATTTATGTTCTAAATATGACATATATCATTGAAGAAATTGTACTATGGAGTCTAATAAATGTATTCAATTTTTAGTGGTAGGTCTTCAAGGATTCGATTACATAATAGAATAGATAAATTCATCTAACAATGAGAATGGAGAGAAAAGTATAGATAATGAACCTCCCACGCTTTATTTTTTAATGTGTAAATAAAATTGGAATTATGATAACCTGTTTTCAATCCCAAAGGTTAATAATGATGATTGACGTCAACAACCACTTTTGTCTAGGGACAAGGTGAAATCACATATGATCAAAAAAATTAGATGGTTGTGATATATGGGAATGCTGAATGTTGGTCTCTCAAACAACTCAAAAATGACAATGTCATATTTGATCATACGTTTACACACTCTTTCTTATTATAATAACTTTCTATGGGTTTTAATATTCAATATAAATGAATATAAGTGTAATTAGTGTTGAAAACCCCTAATGGTGTGATGATTATATCATCAGTCTATGATTTATCCCCAGTTGACATATTTGGGAATTTTATTTTTATAAATGTTGAAATTCTTCCCCTTTTTTAATTTGATATCATCTTAGGTATGTACTTTACTTCTATTCATAAGTCCAACATAAATTATAAATTAAGGGAAAAATAATTTTATATTTGAATGTATTATTATCCATCAATGTGAAAATAATTATAAACATTCAAGAGAGATTTTATTTATTATATGGGTCTAACTTAAAATTTAAAAGGCTATATTATCTCAAATGTCTATGGTGAAACTCAAAATCAATGACAATCCATTGGTTTGGGAATTATAGAGTAATTTATAAAAGGTTTTCCAATCCTTATAACATGTTATGATGTTGATTTCTCAATACAACTCATACATAGTTCCTTACCTATTTTAATGACCCCAAATAGAATTTCTCTAGTTTACTAAGAGAAATCTAAGAAGAGCATCCATGAAATCCCTGACAATGGATACATTTAGACAAGTCTGTCACATTCAAGTTGTCTTATTCTAATTTTGAAGAAATTATGAATCATTTCACCTCTACATTGATTATCTGGAGTTAAAAACATTATGATAAAAAAGATATCAAATTCCCCGTATATATTATTTGTTTGGTCAATTGTGTGTAACTAAATACTTTTTCAAGATTTAACAATGTCTTGGATATTATCAATATCAGGTAAAAAAAATATTACATTTGAAAAAGGAATTTTTTAAAAGGTATAAAAACAATATAAGTATAGTTATGGGCTCTGATAATTATAATTTCTTTTCTATATTAATATATTTCATGAATTGAGTCATTAGAGATTAACTTGATAAATTTTTGTAGTTTATATAGTGGCTATTCTTATTTATTCAATGTTAAGTTAAGAATATAAAGAAAATATGTGAACTGTAATAAAGACAATAAGGAAGAGTAAATGAATAAAAAAACTTATAATGTATATGTGTTTTCTAAACATGGATTCATTTTTGTGTTATATAATAAACATATAAGTTGTGAAGTATTTCCATCAAAGTATGAGTCTATTTAATGTTTTCATAGGCCACCCCCAATGAGGGAGATCTATAATTTTCATGGTTTAGATCAATTGTAAAGAGAAATTGTTGATAATTTTTCAAGGATATCTAATCCTCTGAACATGTAAACTTGGAAGGGTGTGATTTTCTTCTAGGAAGTTGAATGAGATGATTTTTTCATTTAACTAATGATAATGTTACTCTGGACACATTTTCATATATTACACAATCGTGGGGAATGGTTTTTAATATATAGTGATTCATCCAAGAAGGAAATAAGATTTTTTATTATCGAGAACATCATCAATATAGCCAATGCCTCGAAAAAATTGAGATACTGGATATACATTACCCAAATCATGATTCGAATTTACATATGGTAACATTCACATAAAAAATTTGGATGAATTATATTTACGGTGGAAAGTGTGATATATATACTGATCATAAAATATTTAAGTATATATTAAAACATAATGAGATGAAAATAAACTAGAGAAGATGGTTAGATATAATAAATTATTATGATTTCTCAATAAAATAACACCGTGGGAATGTGTAAAATGTGGTCGATGATTTCATTAGAAAGGTTCTTATTTTTAAATCCATGATAAGGATAAAAAAATTCCAATATTTATATAGTTTCATAGGATGATCCTAGAAATCATGAAGTAAGGGTGATATATTATGTTGTTAAATTGAATTTTCAACCCTCTATCTATTTTAACTTCTAATAGGTCAATGAGGATTATGTAGAATTCCATAAGGTTAGAAATTTTCTGTAGTTTATAATTTATCAGAATGGAATAATAAGTTTCCGAAACTATGTATGTATACAATCCATAGAGATATGTAGAAGGAAATATTATAGGAAACTCTTTGATCATCATTCACTATTCATTATAAAAGTGTGATGATGTATATAGATTTTAAATAATACATGTAGTTAATTTCATGAATAGGCATATCGATTTGTTTGTGTCTATATTCATGGAATATTCAAATGATAAAGATGAAATAAAAAAGTCGAAGAACGATGTTGCATCCATCAACCATACCAGAATTGAAATGGGAGAACATTTCTAAGGATATTTTTCATCCGACACCCTAAAACCTCTAAAGGGAGTAATTATATTTCGTTGTTAGTCAATATCTGTACAAAGTAATCACACCTCATCACTATCAAAGAATAATTCGATGTAGATCATATTTTCAAGATATATATTAAGTAATTGGAAAGGATTTATGGAGTAAATCATTCCATTTTATCTTATCTAGATATACAGTTTACCACGATTTTCTAGAGAAAATCTAAGAAATTCATTAAAACGTAATTTCATTTCTTCACTATGTATCATTCCCATAAGAATGTTCAGTCTGAAACTCTAGAGGATATATTTCAATCTCATTATTTAGGATTCATAGTTGGTTGTTATGAAAACTTTTTCTAGTTGAGTATTATTACTATAGTATCTTTCACTCAATAGTTCATACAAATCCCTATGAATCCCTCTAAATGAATAATTTCAGAGATCTTACATGATGTAATGATTTAAGAGACCAAAAGATAATGGGACATATGATTACTGAAGAAGTGGATAAGAAGTCCAGAACCATTCAATAGCATATCAAGGTAGCTCAATATATTATAAAAAGTTTTTCACATAATGATTAGTGTGATATAGATATTCATTTTAGTGAGAATATGTTGTTTTAAATATCTCCCATGAATATGGTTATGAGATTTCGGTGGAAATGGAATCTAGGTCCTAGGCATATTGGTTCCTATGAAATTGTGGACCATATTAGGATTCTATCATAGCCTATAGAGTATTCAACAAATATATCTCAACTCCATGATTTGTTCCATGTACTGCTTCTGATTAATTACATACCTGACCCTATACATTTATTGAACTCAGTGGTCATATATCTAGAGTAAGATCTTAATTATGGGGAACAAACAGTTGAAATTGTGCATCATATAGAAAATGTTCTATGAAGCAAGACCACTCTCTTGGTAAATGTTTTGTTTTGAAACCTGCAGTGAAGTTATTCTATGTGGGAACTTGAGTATTTGATTAGGTATACTAATCCTCAGATTGTTATTATAATTATGAATATTAAGGTAGAAATTCATTTTCTGAGGGTCAACATGTTACACACTGAGTTTTTATGAATATTTTATTGGAATAATTAAAATTTTATTAATGTATTTAATTTCATTATACATTATGAAAGCCATTCATTATATGATAAAATAAATTAATCATTCTCTATATAAAAAATCAACTTATCTTGGGTTATACACAATATTGTGTTTCTACAAAACATTAACTTAATATTATAATGGTTTTAAACAATAAAATCATAATATAGATGTTATACATAGTAATATGAATATTAATAACTAATTTTAAAAAAATTATTTATATTGGATTCATATAAATAAACCACATTGTTTATTGAATATATAATTTTTAGTATAGTATTTATTTTTTTTCAAAATACTATTTCCTCAATAGAAATTATTTTTATGTTCTTCAATGAACAGTAATATAATTATTTTTAGCACTTATAGAAATTAAATATGATATAATAAACATTAATTTATAATTTATATTATTAAAATTAAATTATGGTTATTTTTTTGATTTTTCAAACTTGTTTCATTTTTGAATTTATAGTGAAAAATAATGAATTTTAATTTAATAATTATTTGTTATAATATATTAATGTTTATAAATTATATTTTCATATGATTTTAATGTATAATAAGATCATTTATAAATCAATTAATACAATTTATGTCCCTAGAACCAATCTCAAATTGAAATTGGATATAATAAAATTTTAATCACTTGAGATTTTCCACATTTAAAACTCGGCATCTGCCACACTTGTGGGATTACAAAAAAATTAGAACATAGAGGTGATTAATTCATGTTATAATTAAGAGATCCAAAAATTGCACATAAAAAACCTGTGAAAAACAAAATAGTTATTACCCGAAACATTACACCATTGTTTGACTGTAAAAATCCTAGTAATAAAGGGAAACGACACAATCATATATGATATGATATAATTTAATATGGTTTTTCATAATGTTTGATAATTTTATAATTATTTTATAGTAGTATTTCATAAGTATGATGTGATTTAATATGTAATTCAATGGGATTTTAAGTCTCACTTTTATTTCTATGGGACTTCTTCATTATTCACCAGTTTTTTTTATGTGGTTCATATACTACCCATGAATGTATTCTTTGTTTTTTATATTTAAATTTATTGGCATTTACATATCCATGTTATGATATCTATTTCATGGGTTTTTAGGTTTCAAAATTTACCAAATAGGTATGGTAACATTGTCTTAATTTTCTTTCTTCAAGAAAAAGGTTTTTTATGCACTGTTATTTTTTTTCATGGTGTATATACGTCCATTTTACATGTTAAATCCTGAATATACTTATTTTCCTAATATTTTACACGTCTTGTAATATTATTCTCTCAAATAGATTTTGGTTCAATGTAACCAATGTGGAAAGAGTTTAATTTTAAAATCTCATTATTTATTCGTATGGTTTATTATTATAATTCCATTGATGAAATTGTTTGATCAATATCTCAGGAATTATAATGATTTTTTGTTTATTCTTTAATTATATCATCATGTATTTTGTTTTTCTTGTTTTTTATTCTATTCTCCCCCTCCCCAAATTCTATGCACAATGGGGGTCATCATGTAGATTCCACAACGAAGAAGGTCTAGTGGATTATTCTCGCGACGACCTTCTTCCGGGGTAGCTCAGCTCAAGCTAGCGGCTTGTTCAACTTCAGAGTAGTGCCTGACTCAGGTTTTTCACCAGTTAAATGGTCTGGTGTATAGATGACGCAATGTGGCATCCTCCATAACCTATCATAATTCAAAACATCTCAAAAGTAGGACTAGTGAGGTTAGGTGACATCATAAGTGACTCAGGATACAAGCATTAGAATTCTCATCTCCCTTTTTTTCAATATATTCTTTTATGTTGTATGCACATCCAAGCGACATGGATTGTTGTTTCAATTCTAGATCCACGGTGAAAACCATCTTCCCTCAAAATCTATTTTTTTGCTCTATTTCATCACCACGATTTAGCAATGGTGGACAACATGGATGGGTTTGGCCTCATCCTTATCCCAACAATAGTGTGAGATCGCGGACCAACTCCTCATACTCTATATATGAAAAACTGTTGTGATAGGGTTGATTTGGTTATGTGGGATAAGCACCCGACCTTAAAACATTACATAAACATGAATTAAAAGAATAATTCACATTGAATATCTTTCCAGGTTTACTGTTTTTTAGAGTTATTCCATAACTATTACCTTTCAAAATATTACAATGTAAACACTTCTTCCCAGTATCCCTTTTTTTACAAAACATGAACTCTTGAAAAAAATGGTCATGTTCAGTTCCATGTTTAAGGCAGCATGAATTTTCATTGATCCCATCCTTGACCTATTCCACATTTTTTCTTGTGAAAAACATATCAAAAACTTGGGGTGAGAATAAAATTATCAATATGGGATACAAAAAGAAGTATAACTATTAGTTTTTCAAAACAAAAAGTAAACCATGAATCCTTTAACATAACTAATACTTTTCACATCTATAAATTTGTAAATACTCTTCACTGAATAAAATATCATTACATACCCTTTGTAACAAAAATATTACCATAAAACCCATATAAAGAACACATAACTAATAAGGGTAACTTGGAACATATACATTATTAAATAAAATAACCATACGATCGACTTCCAAAAATATCACTAAATGGAATAACCATATAGCCGACTTCCATAACCAATGCATTTGAGGTTATAACGTAACCACCTATCCCGGTATTCACGGCACCACCCGCCAAATGGTTTATCACTTTACCACCCGTCAAATGTCCAAGTACCATCATAACACATAAAATATTTCAAATATAAACATTTAACCAATAAAATTTCATTTTCAATCACAAGAAGTAATTTCAATATATTGAAATATTCAATCCATTTTCGAAAACCATTTCAAAAAAGATTTTTGAATCAACGTGTCCAATGAAAATTTGATGCTTTTAACAGAATTATAATTTTAATATATTAATGTCCATATAAATAAATACTCAGGACCATTTATAAAACATGGGCATTAAAGATAAATATTTTGAATGATAAATCTTCAAAACATTTAAAAATGATATTTTTGATAAAGAGTTTTTTAAAAAATGACAGAATCTTGAATACAAATAATTATGGAATAAAATTTAATCAGAACCATATAATATCATGACATTAAATTGATTCATGATAAAATATGTCAAAGGACAGTATATACACCATATAAGAGTGGATTTTGTGCATAACAAAAATGAAGTCTCAATGGAAATGTATTTTGATATGAAATCTTTTATAAAGATGTTATCCTTAAATTAAGGACAAATCAATCTCATAATAATCTGTGAAAAATATAAATACACCAAATATACGTGGATATTATGTGTAAAACAATAAGAGGTAATTCACACTTATTCATAGGATGGAATATTCAAAAATTACAAGTTGAATCCAAGGAATTGAAATTGGGTTAAGAAGCTCAATTTGAAAAATTCGACAACCTAACAGCGTCAGAATACAATTCAGAAACTGAGTAGATGACAGAGAAAAGGGTATCCCATCACTTGGACCTAAAATTTACAGCAATAAGGATATTAAAGAACATATACCAACATAAGAATATGTGAATTAAAAGACATTACAAAAAGAATCCGTTTAAAAGAGAGGAGGGTGAAAGGTTCCGTAACCGATTTGGTAACCTACGAATCATACACCACATGAATGAAGGATCATACAATGAAGATGTAAATACCCATAAATTAATTTATCATACACAAAGTATAAAATAATGGGAAGTACATACACCACACAAAAGGAAGTAGTGGAAAATATATTATGAATCTCATGGGGATAAAAAGTGAGATGAAAAACCCCTTACCACGTTGTAATCAATCGAGTCGTATGACACATAGTTTATAACCACAATATAATTCACAGAATACCATGAATATAAATAAATTCATGATAATATATATCAAAAGTCATTACACAATAAACCACATTCAATAAATAAGGCACGAATAATGGGAATCTCACGTAATTAAAAGTGAGATAAGAAATCCCTTACAAAAATTCTGCAGCCTAACAGTGCCACTTAAAAATTATTAAAATAAATTAAAGAGAGTAAGAGGTGGTCACTCATCATATGAGATTATAAATTATAGTTTTTTAAATATAAAATAACATCCTCCAATATAATAACATAGAGCATAAAATAAATGACATAAAAGAGAGTACTTGAAATGAAAGATAGAGGTCGGATCCCTTACCTCGTGTCCAACTTGACTGGATCTATCTTTAATTTCCTGAATAATAAACTAAAGTTAATTTCAACTTTTTTAATAACAGTTTTCATGTTTATTATTTCTTTTAAATCACTTATTAAAATGTTATAATCATTATGTAATCATTTACGTTAATAACATCCATTTTGTCGATATTTGGTACTGGAGTCAATAATGGACTTCTTATAATCACATGTTGTTCATATGGTCAATGGTTCGTTATATACAGAAGGATATTCATTATTTGGATATCATATATATCATATATTTCCACTATATACATGTATTAATAATAGTACATAACATTTAGAGGAATGAAATGAAATGCATCGTTCATGGAGACGGTAAGCCGTACGTACGCATGAACGCTACTTTCATTTATATTTATTATTGTAATGGAAATAAAATATAATGATAAGTAGGTATATTATAATTCCATTATAATATCATATATAATATCATTAACTCCATCCTTTATACATCCCACGTAAGGCACTAACGAATCAAATCACTTTGAGGGGGCGGTAGTCTGTACTTCGTCAAATGATATTATCGTATTTACCCACTACAGAAACCATAAATGTGTGATATAAATGGAAAATATAGAAGAATAAAGAAATAATAAACATAATATATGTCATAAATATATATAATTCTATAATAATGGCCACCATGAGAGGCGGTTGGAGATATTTGAACAATCATCGTTTTGTGAGGTGTTAGTTTTCCATCCAGAGAAACATTATGCTCTTCATCCATTTTATGGAGGTGTGGTAACTGTATTTTTAATACTTCTCATAGAAACATCCTAATATATTTATGATACTGATTTTTTTACCAAATCAAAGAATAAAAAGTGTTTAGGGGTTGGACAAGTAAAATAAGAGAAAACAATTTGAGAGAAACGTTTACCTTTAATTTGGGTAACTTCCATTGGTTTGAACCAAAAGGACTTCTTGAAGTGCCTTCTGCCTAAGGTAAGTCATCTAGGGGGAGTAGAGGGATTTAGGGAGTTTAATTGGGTATAGTTTTAACGATCTAAATGTCTTGAGTGGTGTGAGGAATTGGTTATAAGTGGTCTTCTTTTATAAAGGGGAGGAGGGGCTCTTTAGAAAAGTGTGAAACTAATATTTTATAATATTATTATATTCTGTTTTTAATGGTCCAAAAATCATTAAATATGAATATAAGATGACTCATGGTCGAAATAAAATCATCCAATCAGAATTTGATATGTTTTAAATATTATTTTAATAATTATAATCATACTTATTTATATGATTTATTAATGAGGTAAATACTGCATCATTATTATGTCATATATAATTTAATTAATTTTTTGTCTAAAAATTATAGAAAAAATACCTTGATGTAGGAAATAATTTTAGATTTCCAATGAATAATAATATTTGAATATATAACTTATATAACCTCATATAAAAATTAATTACTAATATATTTTTGTTAATGTCAGTATTGTCTTTAAGTAAAATTAATTAATCTAAATTTTCATTATCACACCCAAGTTGCACAATGGGGTCCTGAAATTGACCCGGAGATGCCCATGGTCATTAAGAACTCAACCAATATGGTTTGAACATGAGTTAAGGTAATTTTGAATTATTATAATAGTCTTTTTACCTTGAATTAACCTATTTACCTTTAACCGCGGTAAATAAAATTCAAAAGTTACTATTCACAAAAAATTATTTTTATCTAATAAACCACTTTTTACTTCATGAAGACAACCATTTATGTCAGATTTTTGAAATTAAATTCACAGAAGTTGTAAAATATCATTTAAATGAAAAATTCAGTTTTTTTAACTACCACTAAGTCGTTTCAGTTTTCATCAAAAATTGATGTTTTTCAAAAAAAATCCAAAACTTTAGCCTAAGCTATATTTGATATTATGAATTAAAAAATGATTTCTATTTTTTCCAAATTCAAAAAATATAATTGGAATTAATAATTTTAAAAATTTATTCCCGTTATCAAAATAGATAACGCGTTTTTAAGAAACAATAACTATCAAAAGATTCATACTTGTTTATGTCCAATTTCAAAGTGAAATTAACAACAATGACCAAAATTGGTTTAAATGGTAAAAATATACTCTAATTACACATTAAAACCGATTAAAAAATCTATTCATATAAATAAATTATATTAAAACATAGTTTTGAATTAAAATACAATTTTTTCACTATTCATTAGAAAATGAACATTATCAGAAAAATTAAAATGATTTACACAAAGTAAATTTTGATGTCCCCATTCTGAAGAAAGATATTACTTGGTCAAATAAAATGTATTATAGTTACAAAAATTATATTTAATGAGGTTTCTCCATCAAAATACGTTAAATCGGCCATTTAATATAAATTTTGCTTAAAAATAGATTTATTCACATTTTAAGCCTCTAACATTTATTGGATAAATGTTAATAAATTTATCAAACATGTATAATCATATAGTAGTTAGTTTTAATCACTCCCGCCAATACAAAACCTAGGATTTAACTACCATTTAAAATAATAATATTATATTATTAGTGTGCAACATAAGATTTCAAAGAAACCTGTTGCTGCTTATCAGGTAATCTATCAAACATAAAAACCCATCTAAAGTAAAATTAATATTTAATTCACAAATATTAATAAATATAAAAATATCATATTCTTAATTTATCCAGGATGTTACATCATTCCCCCCTTTTGGGAATTGCATCCTCACAATTTAAAAATTGGGCTAGGGAACTTAAATGAAAACCTCATATCGAAAAATTAACAATTAAAAAATCACTTTAAAATAAAGGAAGAGAAGTAAAAAGGTTACCCTAGACAACAAATACTAGGATTCTGTGAAAACATGGATATGGAGGAGAAAACAAACCATCAAGGTCTATTGGAGAGTGATATAAAACATGTTTAGGAGAATGTTAACCACTAGAAATTCACAAAATTATGATGGGTTAAACAGTCTTTGATTCCCCAATAAGAAAAGTTAACAGACATTGTTTTTGTTTTAAGTAACTTTTCATTGAGGAATCTATTTAGGAGATTAACTAAAAACATAAGGAAATATACTTACTTGTCATGTATAAATTTATCTTTTACTATATTTTTAACACTAACACATATTTTCTCCAAACGATGAGTATTCCGGATGAAGTTTATACATTAAAAGTGCTATAATCAACTTAGAGAGAATAAAATAATCCACAAAATATGAACAATATATTTCCCCAAACATTAGATATTAACTAAAAACAAAACGTTTAGTAGAATTTCAGATAATCCCCCAAAAGGATAAACATTTACATAATGAAAAACTACTCTTAATCTCCAAAATTTGTCTAACAAAACCCATTGTTCAATGAAGACCATTCAATAAAAATTTTTCCGTAAAATTATTCAATATAATCCAAACAATGATTGAAACAAAAATCTCTGAAGGATTTAATCATATAGTCTTCCAAGATAAATATTAACATTTATCTCCAAATAACATGATTTACTCTTAAAATCTCATATTGAAAAGCAATTAACCTAATCAAATATTCTCCATGATAGGTTATTAATTTCCATAGATAACCCAAAATAAACTTATTATGGATTCATAAAATAATATAACTAAAAATAGTTATTCAAACTAACTAGGGATTTTACATAGTCCAATGGTAGACAATAAATACTAGTCGAACTTTGGTTGTGGGTTCGAATCCCATAGCTTCGTCCGATGCGACGGGTTGTCACATAGTATGCATTTTGTCTCTTTACAAAACTATATTATTTTATAAAATTCCCAAAAAGAGATAAATTTATCAAAAATAACTATATAATATTTTAACCACAAAGGTTTCCTAAAAACATTTATTTTTCAACCCGAAAAATGTATTAACCTATAATTTCCTCAAATTCAAGGATAATTTAAACCAAAATATTTCTTTATAAAAATATCCACAAAAGAAAAGATAACTATTTCTTGAATAAAATTTTCATATATCAAACATTAGGGTTACACATACTATAAAAGTTCTTCTAATGTAATTACCATAATCAATAGAGCCTTAATACTTATAAGCATTTCACCATCCTAAAATCAACCATTACTCTTGAATCCCTTATTTGTTGACTTCTTACACATTCAACATTCTTCATGATCCATTTACCATTCATCTTCAACTTATTCTGAATTACTTATTTCATACAAACAGAATCATGAATCATATCCTAAGATTCAATAATATCAAAACATATGTTATGAAATAATCCATACCTTTCAATGGTCATTGTTAGTTTCTTCATCCTCAGTTGAAAAGGGATTAGGTATTGGTATACAAATATTAGTACGTTCTTGGTGATCCCATTCCTAAAACATCTTCGTAGGACACCTGTTTCTATAATGACTATGCACACCACATTTAAAACATTCAATTGATACCTTATAAATAACTTATTTCCCTTTCTTAGAGTCAACTAGATGCTTCATTTTTCCATGGCAGGTTCATGCTTTGTGTCCTTCATTCCCAAATCTATAGCATATTCCTATACCATTGAAGCATTTTACTAGGTGTTTCTTTCCACATCCTTGAAACATAGGTTTTTGAACAAACTTACCTTTAATATTATTACATAAAATTCCATGCGGATTTTTTTCTTGAAAATATGATGCCTTATAAAAATCACCAAGTTTCATGTTTTCAATCATGAATCCAGATAGTTGGTTGAGAATAGCAACAAGAGTTCTCATTTAATCTCTCATTTCATTCAGTTTTTCATTCAGTTTATTATTCACAAAACCATCACCATTTTCTTCACATGCACTGTTCCTTTGGTGCCTGCTAGATCCAGCCATTTACTAAAACCAAAAAGATCAGTGTGAGTATATCATTAAAATCATCACATAATATCTTATGATGAGGGTAAATACGTATTCATGTTATCTTAAACTCATTCAAAATAACTGCGACTCTTTCTAATATACTAACCATTCTAGTTATGTTATTTATTCTCATATAGCAACCTATCCCCAAAAGTTGTCAAAACTGACCTCTGATACCAACTATAAGGACTCGACCTTAAGACATTACATAATCTTGAATTAAATGAATAATTCACATTGAGGTTCTTTTTTAGGTTTAGAGTTTTAGAGAGTTAGTCTATAACTACTACATTTAAAAATATTACAAAGTAGACACTTCTTCCAATGTATCTATTTTTTTTTAAAAAAACATGAAATCTTGAGAAAAAGAGTCAAGTCTAATTCCATGTTTAAGACAACATAAATTTTCCTTGATCCCATCATTGATCCTATTCCACTTTTTTCCTGGTGAATTTTTTTTTATAAATTTGGGGTGAGCATAAAAATATCAGTAAGGGATACACAAAGAAGTAAAAATTTTATTTATTCAAAACAACAAGTAAACCATGAATACACTAAAATAAGTAATACGTTTCACCTTTATGAAGTAGAAAAATACTTTTCCCTGAATAAATGATCATTACATACCCATTTGTAACCAAAAGATTACCATAAAACCCATATAAAGAACACATATCATAAAAAGGTATCATGGGACATAAACATAATTACATTGAATAACCATACGGTCTACTTCCACACATTTCACTATATGGAATAACCATATGGCCAAATTCCATACCCAATGCATTAGAGGTTATAATGTAACCACGTGTCCTTGTATTCACGACACCACCCATCATATTGTTTATCATGTAACCACCCTTCAAATGTCCACGTACCATCATAACACATAAAATATTTCAAATATAAACATTTCACCAGTAACATTTCATTTAAAATCATAAGAAGTAATTTCAAGATATTGAAATAATCAATCATTTTTCAAAAACCATTTTAAAAAAGGATTTTTGAATCAAAGTTTCCCATACCACATTGATACTTTTAATGGAATTTTTATATTAAAACATTAATTTCCATATAAATAAATACTCAAAATCTTTTTTAAAACATGGACATTAAAGATAAATATTTTGAATGATAAATCTTTAAAAAATTTAAAAATGATATTTTTGTTAGAGTTTTTAACAAAATGAGAGACTCTTGAATATAGATAATTTTGAAATAAAATTTAATCATATCTTTATAATATCATGAGAATAAATGGACTAATGATATAATATGGAAAAGGACAGTATATACACAATATAATAGTGGATTTGGTGCATAAAAAAATGATGTCTCGATGAAAATGTAAATTGAGATGAAATCCATTATAAAGATGGTATCCTTAATGTAAGGATAAATCAATCTAATAATTATTTGTGAAAAATATAAATAAACCCAATATAAGTGGATATTATGTGTAATGAATTAAGAGGTCATTCACACATATTCATAGGATTACATATTAAAAAATTTCAAGTTGAATCCAATGAATTGAAATTGGGTTATGAAACTCCCTTGCAAAAATTCAACAACCTAACTGCGTCACATTACAATTCAAAAACTGAGTTGATGAGAGATAAAATGGTATCCCATAATTTGGAAATAAAATTTAAAGCAATAAGGATATATAATAATATATCCCAACATAAGAATATCTGAATTAAAAGACATAACAAAAAGAAGCCTTTTAAAAGAGAGGAGGGTGAAAGGTTCCCTTATCAATTTGGTATCCTACAAAACATACACCACATGAAAGAAGGATCATAAAATAAAGATGTAAATACACATAAATTAAAGTATATTACACAAATAATACAATAATGGGTAGTACATACACCACCAAAAATGATGTAGTGGAAAATATAGCATGAATCTCACGGGGATAAAAAATGATATGAAAAACCCCTTACGACGTTGTAATCAATCGAGTCGTATGACCCGAAGTGAATAACCACTAAATTAATCACAGAATACCATGAATATAATTATATTAATGATAATATATATGAAATTTAAGTACAAAATACACCACATGAAATAAAGAAGTGGAGAACACTAGAAATCTCATGAAATTAAAAGTGAGATAAGAAATCCCTTACAAAAATTCAGCAACCTAACAGTGCCACTTAAAAATTCTTAAAATGAATTGATGAGAGTAAGAGGGGATCTATAATCATATGAGATTAAAAATTACAGTATGTTTAATATTAAAGATCATCCTCCAACATAATAACATGGAGCATAAAAGAAATTACATAAAAGAGATTACTTGAGAAGACAGAGAGATGTCAGATCCCTTACCTCATGTCCGACCTGACTCGATTGTTCTTTAATCTCCTAAATAATAAACTAAAGTTAATATCTACTTGATTAATATCCTTTTTCAAGTATAATATTCCTTATATATAACTTATTACCATGTTTTAATCATTATGTAATCAATTAAGTTAATAACGTCTATTTTCTCGATATTTGGTACTACAGTCAAAAATGGACTTCTTATAATCACATGTTGTTCAAGTTGTCAATGGTTCATTATATCCAGAATGATATTCATGATTTTGATATCATATATATCATATATATCCACTATATACATGTATTTATAATAGTACATAAAATTTAGTGGTAATAAATGAAATGCATCGTTCATGGAGATGGTAAGTCGTACGTACGCATGAATGATAATTTCAATTCTATTTCTTATTTTAATGGAAATAAAAAATAATGATACAGAGGTATATTAAATTCCAGTATAATATAATATATAATATCATTAACTACATCCTTTATACATCCCACATAAGGCATTAATGAATTAAATCACTTTGAAGGGTGGTAGTCCGTACTTCCTCAAATGAGATTATCGTATTTACGCTCTATGGAAACCTTAAAGGTGTGCATAAATAGAAAATACAGAAGCATAAAGAAAACATAGAGAAAATATATATCATATATAAATACAATTCTATCCTAATGGCCACCATGAGAGGCGGTTGGAGATATTTTAACATTCGTCGTTTTGTGAGGTGATAGTTTTCCATCCACAGAAACATTCTGTTCTACATCCATTAGATGGAGGTGAGTGTTAGTGTAGCTCGAATCCTTGTTATAAAAACATCATATTATATTGACTATATTGATATTTTTTACAAAATAATAGAATAAAAAGTGTTTAGGTGTTGTAGAAGTAAAATACAAGAAAACAATTTAAGAGAAACTGATGCCTTTAATTTTGGTATCATCCATTGGTTTGAACCAAAAGGACATCTTGAAGTGCCTTCTGCCTAAGTTAAGGATTATAAGGGGAGTATAGGGATGTAGGGAGATTAATTGGGCAGAGGATGGACGAGCCAAATGTCTTTAGTGGTGTAATGAATTGGTAAGAACTGGTCTCCTTTTATAAGGGGGAGGAGGGGCTCTTCAGAAAAGTGTGAAACTATTATTTTGTTATATAATTATATTCGGTTTCTAATGGTACAAAAAGTATTAAATATGAAGATAAGATGACTCATTGTCGAAATAGAATCATCCAACCATAATTTGACATGTTTTTTATATTTTTTGAATCATTATAATCTTACTTACTTAAATCATTTATTAATGAGGTAAATATTGCATCATTATTATGTCATAAATAATTTAATTTATCTGTTGTCTAAAATTTTTAAAAAAAATACCATGATGTATGAAATCGTATAATCTTTACAATGAATATATATAGTCGAATATATTACTTATATAACACAATATTAAAATTAATTAATAAAATATTTTTTGTTAATGTCAATTTTGCCTTTACGTTAAAATAATTAATCTAAATTGTCATTATCACACCTAAATGGATCAATGGGGTCCAGAAGTGGACCCAATGATGACCATGGTCGTTAATAACTCAACCAATAAGGTTTTTAGAAGTTTTCAGGTAAATGTGAATTATTATAATATTTTCTTACCTTTAATTAACCTATTTACCTTTAACCGTGGTAAATAAAAGTCAAAAGTTACTATTCACAAAAAATTATTCTTATCTTAATGAACAAAATTTTCCATTTTGATGACAACCATGTATGTTGCATTTTTTAAATTCAATTCACAGAAGTGGTAAAATATCATTTAAATGAAAAATTCATTTTTTTAACTACCACAATGCGGTTTCACTATTCATAAAAAATTGACGTTTTTCAGAAAAATACCAAAAATTCAGCCTATGATATATTTGATATTCTAGATTCAAAAATTATTTCAATTTTTTCCAAATTCAAAACATAGAAGTGGAATTAATTAATTTTAAATTTATTGTCCATTATCAAAACAAATAGCGTGTTTTTAAGAAACAATAACTATCAAAAGATTGATAATTTTTTATGTCAAATTTCAAAGTAAAATTAATTACAATGACCAAAATTCGATAAAATGGTAAAAATATATTCTAATTAAACTTAAAAAAAAATTAAAAATATTATCTATCCATATAAATATATTAGATTAAAACACATTTTTGAATTAAAATAAAATATTTTTCACTATTCATTCGAAAATTAACTTTATCAGAAAAATTCCAAAAAATTACACAAAGTAAATTTTGATGTCCAAGTTCTTATGAAAGATTTTATTTGGTAAAATACAATGTATTAATGTGACCAAAATTAGATTTAATGATGGTTCGCCATTAAAAGATGGTAAATCAACCTTTAATGTAAATTATGCTTAAAATTAGATTCATTCACAATTTAAGCCTCTAAATATTATTGGCTAATTGTAAATACATTTAACAAACATGTATAATCATATTATAGTTAGTTTTATTCATTTTCTCTAATACAATAGCTAGGCGTTAACGTCCATTTAAAATAATAATATTATATTATTACTGTGGAACTTATGATTTCAAAGAAACTCGTTGTTGCGTATCAGGTACGCTATCGAACATAGAAACCCACCTAAAGTAAAATTATATTTAATTCACTAATTTTAATAAATATGAAAATTTAATATTATTCATTTATCTGGGATGTTACATGTGGTGAATATTTGTACTAGAAGAATATATGCTATGTTGCATATGAGCAGTGCCAATTGGAAGAATAAAATAGGGAGGTAGGGGGTTGATACACTGGTTTTGGTGAAAACGTGAGGATACAGTGCCTAATGATTCCGTGAAACAGTAGATGGGAAGTTTTGGTGGCACCGTGAGAATGGATACAAATTGAGACACGAATAGCAGAAATTTTCCGTGAGACCAGTGGTAGATGATTGGAAACGGTTTGTGGCAGAACCATAAAGGGAAACATTTTTTGTGGCACTATGATAGGTGTGAGACTATGAGATCAAGACGATGCCACCATGACAATACAAAATAAATATAATGGTAAAATAAATTAAAACATTAATAAAATCGGACCAAAAAATCATTTAAAACAAAATTTTAATAAAAACAATTGAAAATTTAGGTACTCATAATCTTTAATAAACATATAACACCATTTAAAATTAAGATAAATTAATATTAACTTCAATTTATAAAACAGAATTTTTTAGTAAACTAAATATAAAATTAATAAGAAACTATATTATTAAAAGGTAATAAAAAATATAAACATTTAAGCAATTATATAACAAAGTAAAATTATTAATAAAAGTTATTGTATCATATTAAATTAATTAATGTAAATATATATTTATTTTGTTATTAAACAATTATGTTAATCAAAGAAATAAAATTAATGTGATTTAATAAATGTAGTATGATTATAATCATAAATTTATAAAAATTGAATTGTTAAAAGATGAATAATATTTATATAATGTTACTTTAAATTTAATAATATTTAATACAAGAAATTATAAAATTAAAATTCATTATTTATGTACAAAATTATAAATAATTAAAGTTAAATTATCATAAATGCAGTCAAAAATCACCAAACTAATTAAAAAGTTATTAGACTATAAAATTAATGTAAAAACAATATATTAACTATTTAAATCCTTTAAATACATGAATAATTATAAAAAATGATTAAATACTAAATTAAATAATTAAAATGAAAAAATTAACATATTTAAAAAAAAATTGTAACAATAATTAAATAATTGAATAAAAATTAATTAATTAGATGTGTCAAAACATGAATTTTTAGGGCCACATCACTATCCAATTGAACTATAGTTAAAATACTAGAATGATATCAATTTATTTCTAATGATGCCTTTCCTAAACAACCTATAGTAAATTATTGATCGTTATGATGACATATAATTAGAACATTACTCATAACTACCTTATAGTCCCAAAAATACATCCCAAACTACATACTAAGTGCATATAAATATGATTAACATAAACCTATATTACCACTTTTTCATTAACCATCCTGAATACCCTGGTACCCTAACAAACTACCAAAAAATGAAATGACCCAAAAAGAGTTCTTGATACCCAACATTTTAAAATTAACTCTGTGAATCCTACACACACAAAAACAGTTCATGAATTTTCCAAAAAAATAACAGAAGTGAATATGATTTACAAGAGAGTATGATCAACAATCCAAAGGACATAATAATATAATATATGGTATAATATAATTTAACAAGGTTCCTTAATAAATGTATAATTTTATTACAATTATTATTTAGTCGTTTCTAACACGTATTAATAGATTCTAGGAAAATAGTAATATGATTTCTAGTTTCAATTTTATTTCTATTATAATTATTCCTTATTCATTACTCATTTGATATGGGTTGATTATATAATGAACATTAATTTTATCCATGATCCAGTATATAAATTTATATGTATTTACATTTCAGTTTTCGGATCTCAATTTCATAGGCTTTAATGTTCAAAAGATTCCAAATCGGTAAAGTGACATTTTCTCAATTTTCATTTATGAGGCACAAGTTCTGTTATGCGCAAATAATATATTATGAGGTGTATAATCTGGTATTTGACATATTATTTCATAAACATAATTATTTCAATGATATTTTATTATTAATTTATTTTAATTCTATAATGATGATTTTGATTCATAGTTACCAATGTTGAAAAACTTTATTTCTATAGTCTCATCTTTATCGGGATTGTTTATAATTATGCTTCCTTTTATGACATTATATGATCTATATCTCAATAATTATAATAAATTTAATTATCATATAGTTTTTATCGATATATTCATGTATCGATATATTATTCTAGACTTTGGTACTTAATATAAATAATAAATTGTATTTATTAAAATATGAGAGTATTCTACTCTATGGTCAGAAATCAGTTTTCTTTAAAATTGTTTTGACAAAAATGATTTCAAAATTGGTTTGAAATGAACTTTTTAGCTCCTTTTAAAGGAAAATGGATTTTAAAAATCTATTCTATTTGAAAAAATAGGGTTTCAAAATGTATTTAATGATTCATTTAGATGTTTTTAATGTTTTATTTAATGAAAAGTATTATAAATATTTATTATTTTTTAAAAATAACTTTTATATATGTTAATGAATATTATCCCCAATTTATGCTTCCAAAAATATTATACAAAATTATTTTTCAACTAAGACAACATCCATGGATGATACCAATTTTTAATTGGGGTTATAACCAATGAACTCCATTTATATTCATTTAATGAATGGTAAGTATTTTGTGAAATGTTGTTTATAAAATCCGTTTCTCTCCAATGTGTTATGCCATTATAAAAAGAACATGAAAAATGATTATTTTAATAGGATATTATAATATTAAATAATTAAAACACATTTATCATTTGAATAGATTATGATATAATTACATGTTTAAGAAACACATTTTTCATTTCATGGGTTGTAATATGATTATTGTTAATGATATAATGAAAAACATTTTTATAATTTAATTATGGGAAAATGATACATATATAACTCTACAATTCATTGTTCATAGTAGTATATCTCAGGAGATAGACATACCCACAATGGGTAGTGAAATTATTTCAGAAAATGAGTTTTTCATCAAAGATGTTCTTTAGAGTGAACATTTACTAGTAAGATGGTTTGGGTACTGAACCCATTACACTAAGATGGACTATAAATTACACCTTTACCATTATTGAAATAAATTTATATGATGATGTGTTTGACTGAATTCCAGGTCTTATTCTTATTATATGCATTCCTGGATTCTTCTCTTGATTCATTTTCAACTCATGTTTTATGAACGAAAATATTTTTTCCATGAATAATCATTACGATCGTTGTTATGTAGGGTATGATCTAATATTGATATAATAACATTATCATACCCTTATTCTCATGAATGGGTTTACTTATCACCCTTTTGTACCCTTATTGAGAATATGAGATCAACTTTTTTTATGATTCCTTTCCCCATGTTATGATTATATGTATTATGTATTATGTGTCTAAGTAGGATTCTAATCATAGAGAACCCAATGGGAGATAATTTAACCCACATATGTGTTAGGATTTCTATGTCCATGTTTCCAAAGGTACTACAAAAATAGGTCATTGGGAATTTTATTGTTTAATGTATTAAATTTTCCACAAAAATGATGTAATATTTATGTTTGAGAAGTGGTGGTCTCATTAATTTTTTTATTAGAAAATTTTTAGTTAACCTTTGGAAACCATGACGAGAAACACTTAGTTAGAACCATAATGACATGTATTGGTATAAGTCTAAGGATGAGTCAATGTATAGGAAAATATCATTGAATTTTGGTAAATGATAGAGTGATTGGATTCCTGGAAATACATCATTTTATAGATAATATATGTGGTTTCGGATATGGCATATATGAATAGTCAGTAAAAAACCCCAAAATTAGTATATTGAGCTTGAATCAATCAATAACTTATTCACAACAACATGACATGCTACATTCCTAGTTTGACAGTCTTTGAGGATATGATATAGAATTTCAAAAAATCTTTATAAAGAATCATGAAAGATACAAATATATGTTTTACATGAATAAACATCATAAATCTAATGTTTCGTTGATTAAATAAATTGTATCCATTTATAAACCCAATAAGTTAATAGATGATTTTGAGTTTTCTAACGTTGAATATTGTTTATTATACCATTCATTTTGGTTTTATTCAGTGGATGGAAACTGAAGATACCAAATTTAAGATAATACTGAACCAAATGATTAAAAAAATGTGTTCATATATGTTACGGAGCTGTGTCACGACAATAATATACTTACAAAACATTAAAAATTAGTTTTATAGAAACATGAGGTACTCATGAACTCCCAATATTGAATATGTTTTAGTATTTACAAATAAATGTCACCCCTCATCAACTATTAAAAGACACTCACCCACCCCACTCTTTCAAAGATTTTACCAAATGATTATCAAAAAATATCTAGGAAAATTACATCCCCAAATACATCCTCTAATTATATATTCCTTCTAAATTAAATAAAACCAAATACTTCCTTTGGTGATAAGCAAAAAGAGATAACCCGAGAAAAGGAAACATTCATCAATGAACATTTTTGTTTTATTTCACCGTCAATCCAATTTAATGATTTTATAAAATTATTAAATAATAAAATTAGTATAATAAATAAACTCAAGTGTTTTTTAAGGATATTACCTAAAACAACAAACACATCCATCAAATGGGCAATAAAATCATTATTTGTGTGTATGATTAACTACCGCCTTTCGAACCGATATCAACTATTTTTTCATCACATCATTTAAAAGATTGGAATAATGATGTAAATATTTATTATAAATGATATATATAAATATGAAATATTTATGATTTTTATATTTGTAATTTTTATATAGCACATACAATCATCATTTTTATTCTCTATTAATACAATAACATTGTTCTTTTGTTCAAGAGACTATAGCCAGAAAGTGTTATGTGATCCGTTCAGTATTTACAGGGAATGTATGAAGGTTGAGTTTAGTTAAAATATGTGATATATATATATTATAATAAATATAATTTAATTAATATATATATATATATCTTAAATTTTTCTATTTTAATAAGAAAAGAAAATGGAAATAACATTTATTCATACGTATGACCAACCATGTCCATGGAAAATTTATTTCATTTACGATCAGTAAAATTTATGGATTATTATAAGTAAATATATAATGAATATATATTAAATTAATATCACTCATTTCATTCAATAATTTATGAAATCTTGATCTTAGAAAGTGTCCCATGGAAAAAAATTAATACACGTAATAAACGCAATGTGGTTGTTAACCGAAACATAATTTTAACATGGAATTTCTAATAAGAGATTAATATAAAGTCAAAAGTAAATAATATATATATATATATATTAATATGGTTATTTGATATAATTATTATGATAATATTTTTATTATATTTTATTATTGAACAAGTACTATTAGAGTCAAGACTTAATATAATGGATTTGGAGCTCACATTTTACTTTTGTGAGAAACATGCTATATTCACAACATATTTCTTATCTAATGTGTTTATAAAACCCATTAATATTTGATATGATTATTAATTATAAAATTTTATTAATTTACATATCCATTTTAGGATATCTTTTTCAAGGGGTTACAGAATCAATGTTACCAATGTATTAAGGTGATTTTGTCGCAATATTTTATATTTGATACACATGGAAGGTTATGAAAATATATTCTATTATGAGGTGTATATAATGAAAAATTGACATGTTATACAGTTATTAAAATTATTTTAATGAAATTTTAAAATTCATTTAATTTAATTCATTCATGGAAATTTTAATTCAAGTTTACCAAAGGAGTAATGAATTTCTGTAACATTCTCATTGTTTGTTGAGATTGTTTACTATTTTGCTTCCAATAAAGAAATATTATGATCTATATCTAAAAACTACATTAATTTTACCTATAATATTATAATCCATACTATATTACAGTAATTTTACCATTTTCAAAATAATCGGTACTTATTATTACTAATGAAGTGTTTTTTGATAATCTGACATTGTCTCCCTCTTTAGTCAGAGATATGTTTTTTTTACGAAACCATGTTTTCTTAAATAGTTTTCAAAAAATGTTCTAATATTATCCAGTGATATTTAAAATACATTTTTACAATGGTTTAACTAATTATGATTTTTTATAGGAATAATTTAGTTTTTTCTTATCAAGGTTATTTTCACTTATGCTGATATTATAAATGGAATCATTGTTTTTAAATATATGAGATGTGTGGAATTATATGTTGTAATGACCAACACATTCCTTAATAATAACATATATGTTTTAAATAAATTTTTTAATTGAAATGTGTTTCATTAATATTATATAACTATTTTTTTTTTATTTTTTTTTCAATTAAAGAAATTTTTTAAATGTTTTGTGTTTTAAAAAGTTTTTAAATTATTTTAATATAGTTATATATAAGACTAAAATGATATATTAAAACTAAATGATTTCTTACGATTATTATGTTTTAAAATAATTTTAAATAGTATTTCAATCATCCTTTAGAATTTTTCAATCTTGTTTTCAAATAATATGTGTTTTAAAATGTTTTATATTTTTAAATGATTTTTTTTCAAAATGAAAGGTATGTTTTATAAAATAATTATTTTAAATTAATATTTCTAATGGTTTGAATATTGTTATAATGTTACTTTAAAGAAATATGATTTTGAACATGTTTTAGGGTTCTGATTTAAAAATAAATGATATTTTCATTAAGAAATTTTCCAATTGATCTATAAAAATCCTTCTCTAAAGTAGACGAAATACATTGATATAGTTTCTTATTCTGTAGGGATATAATATAAGGAAACCATTCATATTCATTATTTCTATTTTTAAGGGGCTTGATGATTTTTTTAGGAAATCCATTTCCCATTCACAGTTTATAAAATTATAAAATTATTTTGAAAACCTTTTCATTTCATGTGTAATACAATGATGAAATGATTAAGAATCCTTTATATTTTGATACATCATGATAAAATGAAATATTTATGATATGAATTCTATTTCATGTGTTATAATATAAGTAATTTTTATGACCATGTGTTATAGACGTGCATTATTTAATTATAAGATGGGTGGGGCCTATATGACTCTCCAATGAATTGGGTAATTATTTATATCTCAAAATATAAAAAATTGATATAATGGGGAGTGAACATGGTTCCGTAAGTGACTCTATCTTCTAAAACAGACATTAGAGTTAACCTTGAATACCAAAATGGTTTTATGAGTGAATCATTTTTTTTCTAGGATGGTTGGAGTATTGAACCCATTCCACTATGATTATATTGAATGCGAGACATGTATATAATGGAAATATTTTTATATGATAATTTGTCTCCCATAATTATATGTATTGTTATTATATTATTTTCTTATAGATTATTTGCATGATTCCAATATGATTCATGAATTATGATATTAAAAAAATCTATGAATGATGTGTATGGTATTTGATTTTTTGGTATGATTTTTAAATATTATGTTCATGTTATCATAATATTATTTTCATGTTATGCTTAAGTATATCCTTTACTTAACCTTAATGAGAATTTCATATCACCATATCTTCTATTTATTTTCCCCATGATATGAATAATATATTTATGTATGATTAATGATGGGGAATATCCCTGAGGGAAACAGTGAATATATTTCACAAGACTAAATTTTTGTGTTCAATAATTCTAGAGGCACTAAAATATTATTGTCCCCATGCATGAATTTTTTAATGAAATAAACATTCATCTAAAAATATTTTACTTCCACATATGTAATGTTTGAGCCTCTATTAAAAGTATAATAATGTAAATAGCTATTGTGGTAGATTATGCATCATGTTAATTAAAAATACATTAGAAAAATTACATGATAATGTATTAGGAGTAAGTAGACATAATATTTTTATTAATTATGTTGACACATTGTCTATAAAGTTAATATATTTAAATATATAATAATAAAAGAGCTGAAATTATGTATTGACATAAAATTTGTTGAACATGCATTGAAGGGGATCAATTCAATTGATCAATGACTAGTATTTCATTATACAATAACATCTTAGGAAGGAATACATGGGAGATATGAAACTAAAAAGAAAACATTATTCTACATTGTCACTAATGAAGATAAAAAGATAAAAAATACTAATGGATTTCAAAATGATGGACTAATGAATAATAAGGGGAGTGGAGAAGTAATATCTCACTAATGTGACCACTCATACATCTATCTATATTATGATCAAAGTTTCATAGAAGAAGGATATAGGGCTACCAAATAAGGTATGAAATATATTTGATATAAACAATGAAATTGAAGGAATTATAAGATTCATGAAATTAATATGATTTCCTTTAATAGAATATTTGATGGGGATGATGAATTATACAAAAAAAAACATTTTACTCTATATAATAGGGTAGAATTTTTTTAATGAAATTTTGGAAGGATAACATAAATTTATATATTTTAAAGTATATTTACTAATGCTTTATATTACATCTAGATACAGAATAATGAAAATATTCAGAAGGGAGGATGTAACCAATTCCCACACATGTATTAAAATGGTCGACCATCACTTCAGGAAATATTATATGTCTTATTAATATGACTGTGACGCATATAACCATTAAAGTTTTATATGATCACATTAGAAATTCATGATATTTTATTTATACATGATAATATTATTTACTCTTGTAACAATTTAAAATATAACTAAATTATGTTGTAAGGATGTGGGGAGTAAAAAATTCAATTGAATCGTATTGAGATATGTGGTTTACCATAATGTTATAAAGTATCCTTAAATGGGATACATAGGTGAGATTCAAAATAATTTAGCATGGTTAGAAAAATGGTAAATTCAAATGCTGAATTTGCACGTGTGAAAATATGCTGAGATCTCTCATTAATTATTTAAAAGCAAACAGAATTGAACTCCTTCCTATGATTGAGTTCCCAAATAATAACAACGTAACACTATGATTATTTAATAATATTTTTTGAATAAATTAAATTCACTTTATCCCATGAATTTCATGATAAATCATGTAAAATATTCAATTTAAGACTCAATATATTGGGATTGGACTACATGAATAATCGGCATAGCTTGTGTTACACACAACATTGAGTTTCTACGAGTGAAATTATTATTATTATAATTATATAAAACAACAAAGTTATAAAATAGATATTAAACAATGTAAAAATAATAGTAATAACTACTTTATGATTATTATTTATAATGTTATAAAATATGTGAAATCATATTGAAAATGAAAATTTAATTTTTGGCAATGTCAATATGAATTGAAAACTACAATTTTCTCAAAAGAACTTATTTTTTATGTCTATATATAAAAAAGATTAAAATAAATATAAAATGATGTTGTAAATTTTATTTGATAAAATAAAATACATTTTATTAATTGATAATTTTATAATTATTTTATGATTAATATTTTTACATTCTCTAAAATCAATCATTTATTTATGAATAGTGAAAAATATGAAATTTTAATTGATAACTATTTTTTATAATATAATTTTTTAGTCATATTATATTTTAATAAGGTTTTAAAGTATAAATAGTTAAATTTTACATCTATTAGTCCAATTTAGGTCTTTTTAACGAATTTTCATTGAAATTTGATATAAGAACATTTTAATCTTTTTATATTTTCAGTTTTACAACATTTCGTATCATCTCACAAGTGAGATAACAATTAATTAAATTATTAATCTTTTTTATTTTAATTATTATAAATGAATTATATATTTTTAATAATACTAAACAATAATTCCTTGTACGTTAAATTTTTTTGAACAATTTTATTAATGAATGTAATTAAAATGAATTAAATCGATTGAGGTAAAATAGAGCTAACTTATTATTTAAAAAATAACTCATGTGAGGGACCTAGAACCATTTACAACAGAACATTTATTGTCATATTTAGACTATGTACCATAATGGGACTAAAATGGACCAATATAGGTGTAACATTATATTAGGGAGACCTCTCAATAGTTTTTACCTTACTTATTTTCAACAATGAAACTCCTCCTCCACTATAAAAGGGAACATACACCCACAATTATTCACACAGATACTTACTTTGGATCATCCAAAATTTACCCATATAATCTCCCAAAATCCTTACCTTCAACCTAGAGGACACACATTTGTAATAAATCCAACAAATGAAGACCTTTGATGCAAACCAAAATGAGTAACCCCAAGAAGAGGCAACATCCTTCAACATGCACTTTTTTTTATTTCTTTCTACACCCTCCCAATTATACTTATTACATTATTATATAATATCCTTTGTATCCAAAATACCCTGATATGTTTTTATTTTAATGTTATTCAATAAAATAACCCACAAGACCTGAAAATGAGATACTTAATCATCCTTCGTGTGTATGGTGGACTCCCGCCTTACTATCCAAAGTCATTCAGTCTTAAATTACCACATTTAAGAGTTTTGAATCAAGATATAAATATTTTTATTAGATTATATATATGATATATATAATTTTTAAGGATTCTGGAATTATTATGTATCCTCAAACTATATTCCTTCAATCTTGTAGAAATATGATAACATCGTTTGTGGATAATTGGTCTGCTACTTTCTGAAAGTAATGAGATTCGTCCATACATTTTAAGGAATGTGTTAAAGATGGAATAAAAATATGTGATATATAATAAATAATAAATCTTTTTTAATGATAATATACATATATATATATAATTCTATTATTTATTCCAATATTATATGAAAATGGAAGCAACATTTGAGCATATGTAATACCTAATTTCTCCATGAATGGTGTATATTTTTTCCTATTTCTAACTTACATATATTATTATAAATATAAATTTCATTAATATATTTTATATTTATGACACAAAAATCATTTTTCTAATATTAAATCATGATATATGTATGATGATTTATTATATAAAAAATCAAAACACAAGTTAAAAATCATGTTGTTATTACAAGAAATGTTTATTTAAAATATATATTTTAATAAATGTATAATAAAATGCCATAATAATATAATATATGGTATGATATAATATAACGGGGTTCTTTAATAAATGTATAATATTGTTACAATTTTTATTTAGTCATTTCTAACACATCTGAGGAAATTCTAGGAAAATAGTTATCTGATTTCTAGTTTTAATTTTATTTCTATTAGAATTATTCCATATTCATTGGTAATTTTATATGGGTGGTTTATATAATGATCTTTAATTTTATCCATGATCGAGTATATAAATTTATATGTATTTACATTTCCATTTTCTGATCTCGATTTCATCAGCTTTTAATGTTCAGACGATTCCAAATCGGTAAAGTGACATTTTTTCAATTAACATTTATGAGGCATAAGTTCTATTATGCACCAATATAATATTATGGGGTGTATAATCTATTATTTGAAATATTATTTCATGAACATAATTAATTCAATGATATTTTATGAATCATTGATTTTAATTATATAATGATGATTTTGATTCATAGTTACCAATGTTGAAAATGTTTATTTCTATAGTCTCTTCGTTATCGGGATTGTTTATAATTATGCTTCTTTTGATGACTTTATGTGATCCATATCTCAATAATTATAATAAATTTAATTATCTTATAGGATTTAATGATATATTCATGTATCGAGATATTATTCTACACATTGGTACTTAATATAAATAATAAATTGTATTAATTAAAATATTAGAGTATGTTACTCTATGGTCAGAAATCAGTTTTCTTCTAAATCAAGGAGTAAAAAATATTTTAAAATTTGGTTTGAAATGAACTTTTTAGCTCTATTTAAAAGAAAAATTATTTTAAAAATCTATTCTATTTGAAAAAACATGGTTTGAAGAAGTATTTAATGATTCATTTTCATGTTTTTAATGTTTTGTTTAATGAAAAGTATTATAAATATTTTTTATGTTTTAAATTGAAATTTTACATATGTTAAATAATATTATCCTCAATTAATTCTTCAAAAAATATTATTCAAAATTCTTTTTCAACTAAGACGAAATCCATTGATGTTACCTATTTTTAATTGGTGTTATAACCAATGGAATCCATTCATATTAATTTAATGAATGGTAATTATTTTCCGAAATGTTGTTTATGAAAACCATTTCGCTCCCATGTGTTATTCCATTATAGAAAGAACATGAAAAATGATTTTTTTAGTGGGATATTCTATGATTAAATATTTAAAAAAACCATTATGATTTGAATAGATTATGACATAATGACATTTTTAAGAAACACATTTTGTATTTCATGTGTTGTAATATGATAATTGTTTATGATCCAACGACACCAATTTGTATGATTTAATTATGTGAAAATGAGACATATATATCTCTACAATTTATTGGTCATATTTTTATATCTCATAAGATAGAAATGGCTTTAGTGGGTAGTTAAATTATTTCAGAAAAGTAGTTTCTTCATCAATGATGTTCTCTAGAGTGAACCTTTACTAGTAAGATGGTTGGGTACAAATCACATTACACTAAGATGGAGTAGGAATTACACCTTCACCATTATGGAAATCAATTTATATGATTATCCTTTTGACTAAATTCCATTTCTTATTCCTATTATATGCATTCATAGATTCATATCTTGATTCATTTACGAATCATGTTTTATGAACTGAAATATTTATTCCATGAATCATCATTATGATCTTTGTTTTATAGGGTATGACCTAATATTGATATAATAACATTATCATACCCTTATTCTCATGAATAAGTTTACATATCTCTCTTGCGTACCCTTATTGATAATATGATATCAATATTTTTTTTGATTCCTTTCTCCAAGTTATTATGATATGTATTATGTATTATGTGTCAAAGTACGGTTCTAATCTTAGAGAACCTAATGTGATATAATTTAACTCGTATATGTATTAGGATTTCTATGTCGATGTTTCCAAAGGTACTACAATAATACAGTCATTTGGAATTTGATTGTTTAATGTATTAAATGTTCCACAAAAATGATGTAATATTTATTTTTGAGAAGCTGTTGTATCTTTAATTTTTATGTTAGAAAATTTTTAATTAACCTTTTTAAAGTAGGATGAGAAACACATAGTTAGAACCATAAAGACATTTATTGTGATAAGTCTAATGATGAGTCAATGTATATGAATATATCATTGAATTATGGTAAATGATAGAGTGATTGGATTCCTAGAGATACCCCATTTTATAGATAATATAAGTGGTTGCGGATCTGGCATAGATGAACAATCAGTAAACAAGCCCAAAAATAGTATATTGATCTAGAATAAATCAATAACTTATGAACAACAACAGTAATTGTTGCATTCCTAGTTTGATAGTCCGAGATGATATTCTATAGAATTTCACAAAATTTTCATAATGAATCATGAAGGATACAAAAAGATATTTTCCCCGAATAACAATCATAAATCTAATGTTTCTTTGATTAAATAAATTCTAACAATTTAGAAAACCAATAAGTGAATTTATGACTTTGTGGTTTGTAAAATTGAATATTGTTTATTATCCCATTCATTTTGGTTTTTTTCAATGGATGGAAACTGAAGAAGCCAGAGTAATATTATAATTTTATTGGAATCGAGAGTGAAACCAATCTATAATTGGACTCTATACCAATGAGATGATAGAAATTATAATGACCCATATTATATGAAATTATTTTTTATACTAATGTATTTACCAAAATATTGTTCCATATTTCTATATTATTACACATTTCCTAATTATTTTTCCATGGATTCTGATTATTGTCTTGGGATATCATATTTATTCATTATATATTTCATGATATGTTGAATGATTTAGGTAATGATTCATGATGCATGTTTCATGATATATTTGTTATATTTTCCTTGTGTATTATTCATATACATTGATTATGTTTTGATACTCACATTTAAATATTATTCTCTCTTATAGCCATTTATTTATATATCATATGTTCAACCCTTACTGAGAATTTTATCCCACACTTTATAATTTACATATACCATGGATAATGAAGAATAGTATTATATATGATATGACTTGAAGGAAATAAATGGTGAATATTATTTTTCAAGTTTATTTATTATATTTTTTGAAATATGTTTTTATGTATATAATCTCCAATGATATTAAAAAGACACATTGTTGAATGTGATTTATTGTGATATTTAATCAATTTTCTTGTAAAATTTTGTGACATATATTTATGTTATGATCTAGTTATCTAAAATATATTCCCCATTCCTTCTAGTGGACTTTATAAATACATGTATATAATTATGTTATGAGGGTTGTATTTAAAACCTCAATAGAGGTTCTATTTTGAAAATTACAACGACACCCCTCTATTTTCATGAAATTACAATCTGATCCGTTCATGTACTATATATTCCTTTGTATTGTAAAGAAAATTTTCTATTCATTGGTAGAAAAAACATACATCACTACTATGTATCTCCCTAGTGGAATTAGCTGCTAGTTTAATAAACCTCAAGGATATAGATCGCCAATAAAAATCCAATTGTGCAAATGAATTATAACTGATAAAAAATTAACAATGATGGTACCACATTAGTGGGAGTACTCCATCTTGATATAAGAATTATAAAAGGGATAGATTTCATAGTATAAAAATCTTCTTAAATAATATCAATTTGTAGAAGATGATGTGGCTGCCAAAGTGGAGACTATTTTTCATGCTATATATATTTATTCCTTGGAGTTGGATATACATTTATTTAATATTTATGGACCAATGAGGTCTATAAAATAAAAAAGAGTTTTAATATATAACACATTTTTTTCATATGGATACTTATTTTTTTCATTTTTTATGTTCAATAATTTAATATGAATTATAGATACTCTATTATTTTTGATTTAGTGAATGAAAAAACTCTTGATTTCAAAATTGTTGATACTTTCTTTTGGCTTACTATTGATCATTGATTATTTATTAAACACAAAACTACTCTCCATAATTAATATTTAGTCTACATAAAATTAAAAGGATATATTTTTTTTAAAACACAATGTATATATTATTAATTCCATGTTGAAAAACAAGGATGAATTAAAGAACATAAAATTTTATACTCTGGAAAAAATAGAGGTGAGATGGATACAAAATATTTATACACAATCACCATATGCAAAGTTAATCATGTTTAATAAAATATTATATAGTTTAATTTATTTTTGAACATATACTTTCAAATAGATATTAGTTGGTAGATATTTTGTGAATTTATAATTACCTTATGATAATATTTATTTATTCAGAAATAAATGTTGACTGTGTAAGCCTAACTAAAATCCTTTTATAGTTTTTTATAGAATAAAAAATTTCTTTTGGGTTAAATTATCTAGGAATTATATTTTTATTCACATTTAGATAGATCATATAAACAAATATATATTGAGTAAAATAATATCTAAATTTTATTCTTATATTCATATACCAGGTAATCATGCTATGAATATCAGGAAATTTCAGGATTTGAGAAAGCTCAGTCCTAAAAAATTTATTTAAGATAAAATAAAAATAGACAAACACAACAATCATTCTACACAAAAAGCACTGGAAGATATGAAAATTTGAAAAAAATTTCCTATCAAAAATAGAAAAAATTGTATTGACAACACAAGATAAAAAATTTATTGATAATTAAATTGTCCAAAAACAGGACACACAGATGAGTCCAACTATCAATATCACATCCACATTATTGCGCCTAAGATATCATCACACACCCCAATGTCATCCTCTTGTCTTCATCTATGCTAGATATATCCCATCCATATTACAGGGTTAGTCACCCAAAGGTCTTCTTCTAGTCACTATCCATGCTAGTCCACATTCCATGGTAGGCCAACCACATGTATCCCACACCCCCACAGTCTTCCTCTAGTCACCAACCTTGCCAGTTTTATCCCTATAACATGGATCTTGAGCCTCCAAGGTCATCCAACTCTCTCCATAATCTCAACCAAATGCTATTAATATTACTAGGTCATTATCGTGGTTCCAACATTCCATGTTTCTTTTTCTTTTTGAATTTATCATTAGTTGTAAAATGATCATGATTTTCAACATAAGAATCAAATTTTTTCTAAAATGCCTTTTGAGAATTTTAAATCAAACATGGAATAGGTCTCAATATTTTATCTCTTTATGGTCATTTATGATGGACCAATTAATATGATGTTTATTTTAAAATAGATTTTAGAAAAATATGGCTTAATTTTAAGTGCATACATCATTGAATAAAGAAATAGGTTTCTTTAATGTTATAAAGTGTCTTCCAAAACATGATATATTCTATTCAATAATGAAGGAAGGGAAATCATGGCATGTTTGGTGGTCCCATAACTAGTGTTGATGACTTTAGTGAATGGTTTAAACTATTTAAGTCCATATTTCTCATACCATGGATTTAAGTGTGACAACACCAGTTAGATTTTTATTGATAGAAACATATCATTACCATTTAATAGAGATAGCGACCACTTTTAATCATTATGATATTTTAATAAGTCATGAAATGATTAAATTGGAAATGGATAATCTTGGACAACCTCTAACCATTTCGGTATTGTTGATCTATTCCCATACCATTAAATATGAATACGAAGCATAAATTTTTACTAAATGTTGTTGATAGGTTCCACTTTAATTTTTGAACGTGAATTTTTTATTAGAGGCTCTTCTCTTTATGAATAACAAAATAATATGATTGATTATATATTGTCTATATATGTAGCAAATTTTATATGACCAATAAAATGGGTTATTCATGATCTAATTTAGTTGATACCAGTATCCATGTAACATTAGATGTTTTTCAAATGATGATTCTATAATGTTAGGAATACATTAAGAGAATACATAGAATGAATCATGATATTATAATTTCAGACTAACCATTAGTATTTTGTTATAAAATTTTTGGGAGGAGTGAAGTAATCTGAATATTTATTTATAGTTCAGTAATATGGTTGTTCGGATTTAACTATATATAATGTAATAACACCAATAATGAAATGCATAGTTACTGATAGAAAATTTAGAATCCTTACATAGATTCAAATATAATAAAGCTAAAAAATCATAAGTCTATACATTGGGGTTGGATTTTGATATAGTTGAAATTTATGGATAGCACTAGAATAAAATATTTGATCATCATTATTTATAATGTGTTGTTAGGAATCGATCATCATGAATGTTGTAATATAGTATAGGAATTCACATTCCAATAAATGATTTTTGATGGATAACCTTATTTTCTTCATTAAAACATTTCCCTAAGACAGAATGGGTAAATGTGATTGGGATTGAATTTGTATCAAGGTCCATGATAGGTGATCTATACTCCACTATGTATCTTTAAAGAACTACAATCAAGGAACATGTTATTTTTGGAAGAGGAATACATGTTGATTTGTCTCGTATGTAGGGGAGAATGAGTTTCATCAATCAAAATGTTTAATTATTCATCAAGATCTGTCATGATAGAGGAGAAAACAAAATACACTAGGGTATTGTGTGAAATTAATTTCAATGTGGAATTTATATATGGTTATTTTTTATGATTTCGAAACGTCACTATATAACAATAAAAAAGTACTAAATACAAACATATTTATAAAAATATACTTGTAACAATGTTACTTATATGAATTTGAAATAGAAATGGATAAACTCTAGTGTTGAGTTATTAATGAACCCAACATGTATTGGGGATTTTTGAATAACCAAGAAATAATGGAAACCTATAGTGGGTGAAATTTTTGGTTGGACATGATGTTTTAAAATCATGAATCACTGTATTTAAAATGATAATAATAATGATGTTATATAAAATACACAGAAATGGGGGAAATTTTGTCTTTATATATGAATGGGTATGGTTTATATACACTTAAAATTATTACATGGGTCTGGAAATATTCTATGAGGATTAGGTCTTATGGGATTTAAATCATCAATCATGTTTATTGACAAAGTGGTATGGGCCTGGTGTCATGTAGATTAGTTTCTTGTCATGAGTATTAAATGGTATATATACTAATGACATATAGTTCTGACTATGGTTTCATGTGCATTGGGTTTATATAATTATGTATTTTGTGTATTTTATTATATTTTATTTATAGTAGAACAAATTCCACGTATTTTTATGTCATGTGGTATTATCCTTTTAGGTGTTCTGAAAATTATTTACTTATAAAATTACATTGGTGGTATTCATGATATAATATCTATTAATTTTAATCATAGAATAAGATCTATTTAATAGACTATCTATATAATGTAATTTCAATCCCATTTATGTTCTAGTGTTAACAAATTAACTATGTATATCATTAGTATTCTCAGGGCCATTATTAATTACCAATTGATCAATTAATTAATGAAAATATTATTTTAATACTCTTATAGGATATGATTTTGAGGAAATTTAATATTATATAATGTGAATTCTTTTAATATTGTGTCATTACAACTTTATAACAATAATCAGTGACTATAAATCATTGGTTATTTAATTTCCAATGGAAATGTGAAATGGGATGACTGATAAATAAAGGGTATGAATTCACATGTCCCATATTTTAGAAAACATCAGTATCCATATGTGGTAGTCTGGGTTATGGTATGATAACCCCAAAAATAAAACATTATTTTATGAGGAAAATAATTCATACTATTTTCACCATATTTTGAAGGATATTGGACATATTTTTTTTAAATACCTATATCTATCAGTTTTCTTATACATGATTTTGATATGAATGAATAAATTGAATATTTTTATTTGTATGTTTAATTCATCTCAATGAAATAATAGATTACATGTTTTTTCTCAAAATAGAAAATGGACTCATAGAATAGTATTTTAAGAGAATATTTTTTAAACATCATTGAGGGATAAATCCGCAATCCATTTGGTAATGAAGTAAGTGGTGTTATAGATAATCATGATCTACCAGAGTATGGATTAAGGGGATGAACCCATAACATAAACCCCCATATGGTTAATTAAGATGAGTATTAAAAATTATATAATAAAATATTACATCATGTAATTATTTTTTAATGAATGTTAAATTTTTGAAACTACGGGGAGGATTCCTAGAAATCTTATATCATTGTTGTCCACAAATATCCATGTCTAAAAATTTAATGAAAATGACCAGACCTTAATTGATGATTAATATAATTGAAAACGTGGTATTTCCATATATCCTTTAATATAAAAACCCATTCATTTAATTAATATAAGATTCCGTTAATGAATTTTTTGAGGACCTTCTGAGAATACAGTGAATCATAAAGGATGATCTTTTCCACCCATTAAATAATTTTACCTTTCATAACATGGTCATATAGAATGATCCCAATTTAATGATAATATATTATAACTGACGTCTTTCAAAACTACACATCAATCATTAAAAGAGAGGAATATATTGGAATTGTGGTGTAATTAACAATAATGATTGTATATATATATAATTGGGGATAAATAGAGAAATTACCCTATGATGTGAAATAAATATCAATATCTCATCAAATCGTGGATCCATTCTATGGTATATATATTAAAAAATGAAATTCAATTATAACTCTAAGAGTTATAAATCATGGATAATATTGTTTTTAAATAAAACCACGTCATTATCAATAGATCATATTGAAGGAAGGATATCAATTTTAATTTTTTAATGGAGTAGTCACCTATGATTTGATTGATCAAAAACTCTAAATCACCATTGATATTTAATTGGGAAATAATTTTATTTCTATTTATTTTTAATGCTATAATTTTACTGTAGTCTACTATTCTATACACTATAAATCTATTTCAGGGTTGAAAATAATAATGTGGTTTGTCTTTTTGAAAGTAAACACATTCCATCTCTATAAAAAACATGTTATATCCTAACTCTTTTATCCTTATTCTAGTTAGACATCAAAAATAAAAATCTAAATAGATTTTCTATGTTCGGAATGTTATATAAATTGAGAAAACATACACTTATATGATATTAGTGTCTAATAATGATTCACAGGTGGAAAGCTGTGATTTAAGGAATTATATTAGAACATTTCTATTGATTTTATTTTTACAAAAAAAATTAGATGAGAAGTTTTTGTATAATGAAATCCAATTTCACATGTCTCCTAAAAATATGGTTTGACATATGATTTAAATGAGGGTTTTATGTGGGATACTGACGAAGCACATAATTATGTAGATGGAATTAATTATTCTAGGAAAACATATTAGTGGAATGAAACACTTCTTGATAGTAGTGTATAATGTTTTAACTTCTAAAATAGTTCTACTTAGTTAATTGATATTTATTTTAATTAATTTTATTATTCTTCTTAGAAAATAGATAACCAATTGATCTCTCTATCATTTTGACATAATGGATGATAGGTTTTCCTTCTATTAGTGGAATAACCATTTCACGATAAATAAGATAACAAATATGGTCATAAGATAACATATAAAAATCATTATCACATTGATATGTTACAAATTATATTATTAATTTTATAAAGGGGATACATTTACTGTTGTGGTTTGTAAAAAAATGTCTCATATAGATGAGAAATCTATGTATTCCTCTCAACTATTGATTTTTTAGAGAAAGAATTTTATTTATAATTTCCATGGTTATCTCTATGTAAATGTCAATTACATGATGAAATATCATGATTTCATGGAATATCAATAATGTTATGATAGTGGTTCATTTTAATGATTATATTATCAAAATATGGTGATCTTATTTTTTTAAAAAAATTGCCTCATGTTTTGACATATGATGATGAAGTTAGTGTGATCAACTACCAGATCATCATCATAACATTGCAATATTTCACCCAAAAATTACATACTAATTTTTTTCCTGGAACATCGGTATGTAGCTCCAATATTTTTCAAACAAAAGGGTGTAACCCAATTAAAATATATCAAACGATGTTCATGGAGTGAAACATGTTATTCATCCTACGGGTCCATTTGGATTTAGATATTGAAAATATACCAATCCATGAATGAGAAGGATGAACAACACAATTTTTCATTAGTAAATATTTTCTTTAATTTGAAATGTGAAGTCATTCATGGGATGTGGGTTGTTCAAATGCCTGATGTCATTGTAGAACATGATTTTCTATTTTTTAATCATTATTGAAAAAATGTGGGTCAAAAAAATGGAACATTGAACCTCCAAAATATAGTTTGATATAAGAATTCAATCCACTTTATCATCCAATATGGTAGCATGAGTAAGATATATTCATCGTGCTATATATTTATAATAGTTGTATTTTATTGGTAATTTTTGGTTTTTAGTGTCTACATGGGGATAAAATTGAAGATTTTCTGTCAAATTCCATTAAAAAAAGATATTGTTTACAGAATGATATGTATTCATCATGATCACATATGGTTATGGAGGCAAGAATTAATATTTGTCAAAGTAAATGTTAAATAACAATATTTATTAGACTAATTTCAATAATTTTTGTTGAGAAACCTTCCTAAAACACCATAGAAGATTCATTAATCTCTTCAACTTCCATATTTTAGGAATATAAGATAAATTAATTTTATCAATTTTTTAATTTATATTTATGTATGTTCATAATCATCAAATACACTCATATATGAGAAGTTTGAGTGTTCTAAAGGTTTGAATGACACCATAATAATTGATAAAATAATTTTTAAACACATGTTTTTCATTTCATATAATATATCCTAGTTATTGATGACGCATGGTTTTGATTTGTGAATACCATAAAATATATATTAATTTAGTGACACTCAGGAAAATATTGATTCCTATAGTAGGGATGATTTTCTATTTCTATATTGATAGTGATTTTATAATGGTTACATTTATATCACAGTTATTAGAATGTAAGGTGATTAATGGTTCCATTCCTTTAGGTAAAATAAGTATATTTTTTCATATATATTGTATTTTTTCAATAATATATATTTTTAGAAAAAAACCCATATTGAATATGATTCATTGATTGATTCGATCAACTTATGAGTCATTATGGAAATAATTTATTTTGGATTCATTAACCAATAGTTATTTCCCTCCCTTTATCAATACAATGAATCACTGTGTTGGGACTCACTTGATATGAAATGGTAGGCTTTACAATAGTGTAACTCGGTCTATATGTTATTGTAATATTTTCATTATTAATAATATGAAGTTGTTTTTGTAGCATACTTATGAATCCATAACTATTCAATTATTGAATTGAAATATTTACTAGAAAAAAATGATGATTTGGTATTAAAAAATATATTAATTTCTTAATGATAGACTATTTAGTAGTGTGGAGAGAATAGAGTCTCCAATGAGGTATAAAAATATTCAAAACATTAAAATTAATAAACTATAATAATGGTATTTATTTCATTTTGTTTTCATAAAATGAATGATCAATTAAATAGAAAAATGTATATTTTATTAAATTGATGAAAATTAAGATTTTTTTAGCAGTTGTATCACTAATTTTTATTTTCTCCCAATAAAAAATTGACTAACACTTCTATTTTAATTTGATAATTAAGAGTAGCCACAATATATTCATCTATATTTATATAGAAGTAATTAGGGTGAGTTTTATATCCATAATGATAATAATAATAGATCCTACATTCAATGACTCTTAGTAATGACCAACAGGTAGAACCATGATTTACTAAGAAACACATGATTAGGTAAATTTAATATTATGTCTCAAACGTAGATCCACAGGTGCCCACAAATGCATAAGAAAATACTCAATACAACAATATAAAACCATACGCATTCCATTGTATATGAGTAAGATAATGGATAAGGAAAAATATTTTTATCATCCTAATTAGAAAACAGTATACGAATTTCCAACTGAACATAATAATAAAAATTAAATATATTAAAACTATAGACTATGATAAATTGAAATTAATAATTATTTTATATTTATATTTATAGTCAAGTATTATAAAATAATTATATCACAATTTGATAACTCAAAATATGATTTTTCAATTTATATATCTAGGATTGTAAAAGCTAATGTCAAAAAATTAAATTAAAAAATAATACCATAATATTATATTTTAATATGAAATAAAATTTAAAATTTATGAACTAAATAATGTTACATATCACTTATTGATATGGTAATTTTCAATAATTACACTATTTTCTACAATTATTACATATCCAAACTAATTATATGTGAAACCAATTAATTTTCAAAATCCATTCATCAAATATTATAAATATATAATACATATTGAGTATAATTATTCATACATATTCAATATGTTTTTTAATATAAAATATAGATGTATGAAAATATTATTTACGGATGTCACATTCCTTTGTAGATTTATCCCAATAATTGAATCATTTTAAATTCAATTTACATTTTCATCAAGAATATTACACAATTATATATACATTATTTGACATAGGTAAATATTAGAAATTTTGATTATTCAACAAAAAATAACAACATAGTAATAATAATAGTATAAAATATAATAATTTCGCTGAGTTTCACAAAAACGTGGATAACAGTCTTATAAACATAATATTTTATAATTACCATTAACATATTAATATTTAAGAAATTAAACCCTGGAATTATAAATTAAAAATATAGAATAATTGATCTAACATAATTCTATATTATTTAAACATACACTACAATGTAATTAGTATACATTAATGGAAAAATAGATACTTAGGGAATTAGTAGAATAAAATTTCAACGATCGCATCCAAATTAATATCAATATTCATTTATGGATATAACTCCATAAATACTTACTAATAACTATAAACAATTTAGTATTATATTAACGATCAATAACATTATGAACTCAAACCCCAAAAATGTATCTCTATTTACTCAATAAATTTTAACAACATCAAATTTTTATTCAATATATTAGTCATTATACCTATAGCATAATTATCTTCTCTATATCTCTAGTTAATTGAGCTACAAAATTTAGTCAATCATGTGATATTTTCTGTGGCTGTAATATGGAAATGAGTAGAATGGTTTTAATATGAAAACAAATGAGGTAGATGAGGATATCTAAAAGTAAATTGTGGAAATGGTATACAATATATATTTTCCCTCATAAATAGTATAATTAAACAATATCCATTTAAAATATTGACATAAAAATGAATTTTAAAGACATGATTATTTTACACATTAGAGAATTGAAGTAAAAATAAATTTATTCTTTTTCTTCTTCCTCATCCTGCTTATTTTTTTTAAATAACATATTTATAGTATTATGATTATTTTGTAATTTGGATGGAAGGGATACATCATTTTTAATCAATATATCTCTATAATTTATTTTGTTAATTTTTTTTATTGAAACATATTTCTTCTTAACTCATACATCATTGATGCTTATAGATTCAAATAATGATCATAAAAAATCCACAATTAGAACCATAAATGGATATATATTGATGAAGCACCTAACACAGATAGATTACTATTAAAATTTTTGTTTAACCATTATCAAAAAATACGTTATTTTACTAGTTTGAATAGGATTTATAGATAATAATCTTGAATCATAAAGGGTTTTTTCATGGATACTATCATCTTAACAAAGATATGACATTTCAAGGGTATTATTGAAATATAATTTTAATATTAAAATCGATATTTGAAATAATTTTCTTAATAATATATTACATAATTCATAAACATCGAAAATTCTCATACATATAAAAACATGGATGATATTTATAATATTCATTATGACTTTTAGGGAAAAAATAAAATGAATGATGATGTCAGCGTATTTCATAAATGTTGTCAATTTAGAAAATTTTTACTATAAACAATACAAGTGAACTTGAGTCTCTAATTTTAATAAAAAAATTACATATACCAAGATTTAAAATAAAGGAAAAATTTCTATTTAAAAATTCTTTTATTTTTTTAGATATTGAAAATAAAAAAATTTAAAAAAAAATTTAAGATGATTTGAATAATATAATTTGATCAGTCAAGATCAAGTTATAATAAAAATATATCAATAGAATTAAACAAAAAATAAACGAAACAAGAATATATATTTCCCAAATAATACTATAACAACATCTAAAAACCTGTATAACACTACCATTTAAAGTTCAACCATGAGAATAAATATTAGAAAAAAAGGAATTCCTAATTAATGATATTAATAATAACCAAAAGGAAAACCTATAAATATGAGAAATAAAAAAATTGAATATTTTATTAAAATAAAAACAAATAATATAATTAAATAGATATGAAACGCGGTAAATCTATGCTAAAACCCCATGTAGGTAATAATGTTTTATTTTCCTTAGCTAATCAGTACATTTCATTATCCAAAATATGATAGTTGGTTTGTATTATATGATTTAATCTAATGCATAACTTTATTTTCTATTTTTTTATCCAATCACACATTCAATATTGTATGCCATTTTAAATCTATTTTAATTCCATACATACATATATATATATATATATATAAACAATATAGGTGGGGGTAGGAGAATATATAGATCCACTTATACTCCAAACACAACCCATGGGTATTTTTCTTCGTCATCCAAGGAATGCACATTGTGTATTTTATTAAAATATTTCATAAATTATAATTATCATAAATTTTCAACATGAATAAAATTAAAAATATATTAATCAATATAGATATATCCACCATTAATATTATTGGGTTCTAACCTAGTTTCATTAATAAAATAAATTATTAGAAATTCAAATAATCCAACTAAAAATTCTTTAGTGGAATTAAGGAGAATATTTTTTTTCTCATTTGGTAAATATTATTTTTCATCTAAATCTTCTATGTTAATCAACGTGTTGAAAAAATATAAAAATTATAACCATATTTTGGTAATAAAACTTTTAGTTATTTAAAATTTTAATAATAAATGATTTCATGAAACATTTTTCTCACTACATTTTCTCGCTACCAATTCTTATTCAATGGTAAGTAACTCTTTGATTTAGGATTTCATGGATGGATAGAAGTAGTAAAATTTATCTATATTCTCATAAAATTATAAAACACTATAAGTGTTTTCTCCATAATATAGATAAATATATTATTGTTTTAATAAATCATTAAAATTGTCTTTATATCAGTTATTATAGATTCCTTCTTAAAAATTATTCCATAATAATCCTCAAAGTGATTATCATTAATATATGTATTTGTATGAATGTTTTCATCGAGAATATTATATCTCAATTTTTGAGAATGATATCATAATATATCTTAAATTTTTTTATTCTCATCTTTATTATTTTCTATAACACATTTGAAAAGTATAGAAATCCCTTCCTCCAATGGTTATAATTCTTATTATTCATTTTATTGTACATGAGATTCATGGAGATATCAAACTATCAATTTCACATGGTTCATAAAATCATTCATTTTTCTTTAATATTTTTAATCTAATATTAAATTTCATCATAAACATCATCCTCTTGTTTCATAGGAGGTTATTATTTAAACTAAGAAAGAAAAAATGAATAAAAATTCACAAGGGATAGATATTTAATTTTTTTATAAAAAAATAGAAGACTAATTAAACGTGTGAGAGGATTGGATCCACAATAATGGTACCATATTTTTTACATAATATGCATCAATTGGTGTAAAATGAAATAAATTTACTAATGATAAAATGTAGAATAGTGGGGACCAATGTTAATCTCCATGGAATAGTGAGGATGCAAAATTTTTAAAACTAGTAAAATATGAAAGGATTTTATTTGGATTTGGTTTTTAGAAAATAACAGAATAAATGAAAGGAAAATGTGGTTGATTTATTTCAAGTTATTAAATTTTTGATTAGTTTAGAGGTTATACATACATTTTATTTTATATCCCAATACTAAATTGAGTAATCCTTCTCATAACATTTGATCAATGAGAGAAATCACAATATATATATATATATTACCATTGAGTGATAGTTAGTTTGAGTTTCGTATTATAAGAAGTCACTTCAAATAGAATATTATTATCATGTGTATAAAAAACAAATACCATAATCTCTCTTAATTACCCTACCAATAACCAATAAGATGAAGTATCTCTTTAGAAACAATCCACTTCACATGACACCTGATTCAACAATATATACATAATTCATAATCAAAAAAGAATCATTACATAATATATAAAAACAATAATTTTATTGGAGAAAATTAATTATAACCCCATTATAAATAGTGTATAAAAAACCTACTAATTCAAAAACATTAAATTAAATTTCTCAACAATCAAAACAAATATCAAATATAAGTAAAATTATTTTATATTGATATTCACACTTAAGAAAAATATCTCTAATTTCTAATAGTTCTATATTAAATTATGTATAGGGTAATAGTTGCGAAGTATTGGAAAATATACTGAAATAGAAAATTTAAATATTATATCCCATATAAATTCTAAAATAATGCGTAACAACCAAATAAAATTATGTACCACATAAAGATCAATGGATTTTCGATTTTCCTTTATTCTCTATAAATATTACACAAGATGAATTAGTCCATACAAAATACATTAATTTTTCACTTCCTTTCATCATTGATTGTAATTATAAAATATGTATGGAGTATTATGATGCATAAATATTAAAACATTTTCATAATTTTCATTATACCTTCATTGAAATGTAATATTTTCCCGACCGAAATAATTATAAAATTTCAAATCCTATGTTGACCAATAGAAATTACTTATTCATTGAAAATGAATGAATATTCTATTTTATGGACATCCTAAATAAGAATTAATTTTTTGAATTTTTGATGCAATCATATATATTAAAAAATTTAGAATAATTATTGAAGATCTAAAAATAAAAAATTACTCCATTATCTCAATAAACTCTAAAGCAATGTTATATACTAAAAACTTTTCAACTATCCATAAAATATAAATATGAAGGGAATTGAATAATCATCTAATATATTATAAACAATAATTAAGTGATTTATTTTCTCTAACCCTTATAGAGTAAGGAATTATATATCAAAAATGAGGTTATATAACTTGAAACTTTGTTTCATCCTCTAAAGGGGAAAATATTCATTTTTTACCCTTTTAAACAAAACTTAGATGTACAATCATATACTAAACTCTAGACATAAAAAAATGGGATTCCAATCAATATGTGAATAATTATAGAACTATTATTCATTTGGGCTCTACGAATATCACATGTATCATGGTTTCATGAAGCATATATGTTTGTAATGTTCCATTGTGTGGTAAATTCATAATTTATTTACTAAATTTAATCACTATAAGAAACTATGTTTAAAAAAATCTTAAAATTTATTTCTAAGATGGAACTACCAATGTCTCAAACATCCAATGGGTACAAATAGAATTAATATGTTCATACTAATGATTCTTGATAATATGATTGGAATACTAGAAAGCATTTATAGATGTAATTTTTTAGTTCAGTCTTAATGGAACATGATAATATGAAAACGTTTTTTCTTACATAGACATATATATTCTTGAGTGTGTGTGTCAGATTTACTTTTACATATGAGGATGACCTACTCTATTAGAAGAAATTAAGGGGTGTCTTTGTCTTGTGACAATATGGTTGTGTTTTCTTTTAAATTTCACATGTTTGATAAGATTTATATTTATCTATTAATTATACCACTTATATAATACGATCTAGGTGACCCATGTTGGACTTAATATCAAATGTAGAAAAATATTTATAATATTTATGTTCTTTTAATTGAGTCTCAAATAAAAGAATGATTTAAAGATGATTGATTCTTGATTTTGGGGTTTCACTATAAAATCACATTCATCCACCATTATTTCTGTGTCTATGGATGATGGTTGGAATTATTTCAACACATCTGTAACAAACCAAGATTTACATACATTCACAATAAATTACATTTTCGATTGACATAGTGAATTACCCAGATAGATACCCTAGGATCGTATTATTTTATTGTCTTTGTAAAATCAGAACACATTCTCTATCCTGGTGAAAGATCTTCCATATATCCCATAATGATCATCCCTAAATGTATTCCTATATAAAACTATTCATTATATCATTGGTAAAATGAAAACATAAAAATTGAACTATCAATGGAAATGTATGGGAAAATAATAAAAACATAAACCAAACTATGAAAATTAGAAGGTAAAAACCAAAACATAATGTTTAAATATCAATATCTATAGTCACGAAATAAATCTTAGAAATACATAGGGCATAAATCCTAATTGAAAATGATAAAAGATAACATATTATTGATATAAAACATGGAATTATGGTAAAAATATAATCACATAATGTGATTTCCATTATAGCCATGGCATTTCTACTAAGATCATCATAGTGGAAAATATCCATTACTGAACATGGATTACTTGTTGTTCCAACCATGTATTACTAAACCAGATTTAATTATCTATCCATCCATGTATTACTGCAACAGAATTACATACCACTTCCATAATATCTAGCTCAAGATATATATATATATATATCCAATATATTATAGGGATATATATATGTCCCACCCTTCTCATTGTGAAATCATTATTAAGTGTTCCAAAAAAACATATAAAATTCATCATATCATAACTAAATGAATAAACTGGGTTTCTTAAACTTAATTCCATCATAATAAAAATATATATATTGCTTTCTAAAATAGAATTCCATCAAAAAATTAATCAAATCATAGTAATAATAGGGAAAAATACATATACCTATTTAAAAATTTCATCATAGATGGAAGATAATTTGGATAAAATAGTTGAAATCAATAGTTGAGGAAAATATCATTACTTCTTCAAAAATATATATTTTCATAATACATAAAGAAAATTTAAATGGAAATAATTTAATTGAAAATAAAATTGAAATATTTTAATATAATATTCATGGGTGTTAATAAATTTTTAAATTCCATTAATATCGTATATGTTAAAAAATATTCTCCCCGTACTCTAGATGGAAAAGTATAATAGTACATTTTATGGAAAAAGAATGAATTATTCCTTCCATTGCGTTTAAAAAAATCAGAAATGGGTAAAATTGACATTAACAACGATATAAGGATTGAAATAATGTATTTTAATACTTATTTATGAATCATGTACATGGATGATAAATATACCACAAAAAATATTTATGAATAAACAATCTTAGATAAAAATGAGATTGCAAAAACATCCCTAACCATAGATTTGATTTCTTTTGTATGTGTCTGAAACATCTGTATAGTGGGTTTAAACATATAACTATCTTGTAAAAAATAATAATATTTATGATATGACTTATGATTCACTTATTACTATATATTACAAGTTTATCTATCAATTCCATGTTAATGTAACGTTTTATGTAATAATAGTTTTATTTATCGTACATATTTTGACTTGTTATTCCTGATCTTATTAGATATATTTTGATTTACATATATCCATAATGTAAAACATGATTTATGTATAATATATATTCAGTATAAAAATATATAATATAGATTGATAATTGAAATGGAATACACAGTTCATGGAGATGGTAATCCATACGTAAGGATGAATGTTGTTTTTGTATCCTTACTTACTAGAATGGATACATGTGAATGATATATATATACATAAATATAATAAAATTAATATTTTATATATTTTATTATTATTTATTATATATATTTTATAATAAACCTTTAATGGTTAACGTGGAGATTGAATCTCATCGTGTCATGGATATGTTTGGCACTACATATGCACGTGCGACAATATCATTCATTTGATGGTTAAATGTTATGGAATTGGAAGGTATATAAATTATAAAGAATAATTATAATGTTATATTCATTATTTAAATCTATTATAATCATCATGATACCAATCCAAAATATTTATTGTTGAAAAACAAATTACACCACAACGTTGCGATGGAAAGCCCTACGCACACAAGCGTGAATGGTGATATTGTTATTCGTATTATGGATAAAAGGTGGTATAATGTTTTCCCAAAATAATAATAAAATCTCAAAATTTAGAAGATACTGTATTTATTATATTTTTATGTGAACAAATTATTAATATGAAGTAGATGAAGAAAAGAATATAGAAAGAGTTGATAAAATAATTTCCTCTTTTTTGGGGTATCTTCTATTGATTATTAAAAAAGGCCTCACATAGATGGTTTTTTGGCCAAAGTGATTCTTCTAGGAGGACTTCTGGATTTTTGGGATCTTATTTGAGCTTATTTTCGACAATAAAAGGGATTAAATGGTGTTAATAAATGAGTATAGGTGGTGAACATTTATAAGAGGTTGGAGGGGTACATTAGGAAAACCATGGAATATTAATTTATTATAATATGATATTGAATTTTTTATGGTTTAGAACACATTTTTTTAGAAAATAAGATGAGTATGTGTCAAATTAATCTAAAAAATTAAAATATATACATGATTTGATTTCATTTTAAACCTTATCATGTTGATTTGTCCTTATTTTTTTTCTATATAATTTTATTTGTTGTAATAATATTCTAAATATTAAATGGTAATAAATATTTACTTGCGTGTTTCAAATTTTCCATAATTGTATATATTATTAAATTTTAGACTAAATAATATTCAATTTTTAGTTATAATAAAATTTTGTGATTTTAAAATTATTTAATAATATATTATTTTAATAAAATATCAATAGTGTCAATTTTGGCACTATTCATTTATTTGACATTAATGAAAAAGGATATAGAAGATAAATTAGAACCAAAATATTTATACACTACTAAAATTTCATTTTCACCATTAAAATTTGTTCTTCACAATGTTTAGTTCTTATGATATTTATTTTAATATTTTCAAAACCATTTATTTGATATATCTATCAATAAAATAATTTCATAATCATTATTGTTTCATTGTAAATTATAATTATATTATCTATAAAAATTCAAAATGGATTCACACGATGTGTATAATTTCATTAATTTGTGGGAAGCTATTAATTATTGATGTTTCATCATGTTAACTATACATTAAAAGTATTATACTTATAAGACATAGGTTACTGTTATGTTTTTACTTTCTTTTTTTAATTACAATCACATTACATTCAATGAAAAATCTCTATTAAATGAATAAATTCTGACCCTTAGGTGATATTTTAATATGTTAATTTATTTAATATGATTTTCTATAGTGTTAGGGTTATTTTATTATTTTTATCATATTGTTTGTTATAATAATTTACCCAATTTACCTTTAACCATGGTAAATAAAAAATTCGTATTTATTATTCATAATATCCAAAAAATAAATGTAAACTATTTACATAATTTGGAAACAAAATATTCCATATTAGGAATCTATTTTTCAAAATTCAAATCAAATACGTTTGATTAATTAAATTAAAACTAATTCCCATTGTGAAAATCAAAAAGAATGTTTTTAAGATGTAAATACTATCAAAACATTGAAATGAATTTTTGTCGTATTTAAATGTGAAATTACTTAAAACGATAAAAAATGCATTAAATTATAAATACATAATCCAATTTCAAATTAAAACCAATTAAAAATATAATCTAACTATATAAATAAATATGATGAAAAAGTAGTTTTTAATTAAAATGCATTATTTTTCCCAATTCATTAAAATATAAATTTTATCAGAAGAATACTAAAAATTAAACCAATGTAAATTTTTATGAATTGATACTAAATAATAATTTTATGTTGTCAAATAAAAAATATAAAAGTGTTAAAAAGTAGATTTAAATTTGTTGCACCATCCAAAGGAGGGGAAACTATATTTTTTTAAAATACTTTTTTAATAAAAAAAATCAAAGTTGTTCTTATATAAGGTTATAGAAAATATATAATTTTAATTTTAATTTTATATAAACATAAAAAATTGGTTAATAATATTAATAAAATCTAGTTTATATCTCATCAAATTATATTTTATTAATAATATATCATTGTTTAGTGAAACTCGGTATTGCGTACAACACAAGCTATCGAGGATAGTCGCTCTTCTGTGTAATGAAATACTTGACAATGTTTCCATTAGTGAAATATAACAGTGGTTTTATGTATATCATAATACAAACATTGTTATTTTACACAATGAAAAAATATATACTCAGCATTGAGTGAAATGAATTCTATCAAAAGAACATGAAATTGTGTGTAACACATACCAAGTATAGTGTTGTGTATACTACATATTAATGAAGTGTTGTGTATAATGAAATATAATATTGGTGTAGTGTATGACACAAGAAATAAAAAAATATATAAGAATATATCTCATAAAATATTGATGTGTCACATTATACCCCCCTAAAAATGAGTTTCTCCCTCAAAATTCAACGAGGTTATAAAAGGTTTACTACTTGAAAGTTTATTTCATAGGAACCCACATCATAAAAATGACAACTAGAACATAATTTTAAAAATTAATGTTAGAAAAATAATGTTTATCCAATGATTCTCATAATTGGGCTTCCACATAAAAGAACATCCCTGGGAAGTGAAAACATAGCGATTGAAGAAAAATCAAACCATCATGTTTATATGGATAATGATAGAGAACAATGTTTGGGGAAAATTAACAACCGAAAATCCAAAAACAATTGATGACTTAAAAGACCATGTAATTCATTAGATACGAAGATACTAAGATAGAATTTATGTTTTTAGGATCCATTCCCTAAATTTGAAGAACACGGGAAGAATTTTTTGGGTGATTTCATTACAATTTCGTCAATGGTCATGACTTGATCAATTTCAACTTAATCTCTTATTCAAAGAAATTTTATTGAAATTTTCATTCCTATTGTTTTATCATATCATGAGATCCATAAATTTAATGATACTTCATTCCATATTTATTTATCTAAATAAGTTTATTAGATGTTATAAAGAAATAATATGTCCATATATAATGGGATAATACTATATTAAATCAAAAATCCATTGATGTTTAACTAAATATTTACAATAATTTGATAAAAATATAATAATTCTAAAATATGAAAATCCAATTTTATAAGAAAAGGATTCACAAACTTGACTTATAATATATCTCTCATATAACATAAGATATAACTTGTCGGTTACATTCCACATAGTCAAATGACTTCTCCATGCATTCTCTTGAGTCATTCTAAAAATATAAATTACCACATATGCTTATTAAATACATGTATGTTTCCTTATTCCTAAATTTATTGGATATATTTCTTATGTCCCAATTTTTTTTATATTTCATCCATGATAGCATAACCATCATTTCAAGAATGACATAATTGGTTCCCAAGAAACTATCATCATCCAATTTACATATAAAAAATGAAACATTTCATTATTCAAAATTCATTATCTTAACATAAGTGTTATATCATCCTTAATTATGTGATGTATAAGTATATAACCATAACCTAAAATCAGTTTTTTTGGATCCTTAGAACTATTCAATACATCCTTTACAATACATAATGAATAACTTATTATGAAAATACTTTTATATTTCAGGATTTATATATAAATTTATTGTAATTATGAAACATATACAAGACAATCATCCAAAATTATTCTTTAACCATTACTCAGTATTTATAATCATCATGTTTTTAGAAATATTAGTCCTTTATTAGGGTTTATAAACTACAACATTCTTATGTTTAATGTAAAAACACATGAATAACATCAAATACCTTTCACGTTCCATTTAAAATCACTTTATGCTCAATAGTATAACCTATACTCGTAGAATCATCATGAATCTATTCATGATATTTCTAGTATAGAAATAGATCTTCACTATTAAAAAAATTTACACATATGAAACATTCAATGGTTAACCATGTTCTATGTATGTCTATCTATTGACTACGGTCCGAAATAAATGTTTGAGAAATACATATTAGAGACTAAAAACACATAAGTAAGCTAAATTACTTATAATATTTCAATCAATTATACCATAGGTTTAATCCTAGGTTATTCATGATTATCAAAAAAACCCTAGGATTGTATCCTACACTTGACATATCCCATGGATATCCCTAGAGAAATCCTTATAAATATCTCTAGTTATCTCAAAATTGTTTTCACATCCTCGTTTTCAATCGTTGACTAATCCTTCATTCTGATACCAACTATAATGACCCAAGATTGGCATGCATATACATTACATTAAATTTGAGGAAAACACAATACATTAATCAAATATAATCCCAATGACTATATTATTTTACTTTATTTGGAACCTCCAAACACATTCTTCGTGAATGGTTAAATACCTACATCATATCCTTTAAAGATCTCCTCTATTAGTTTTCCAAACTAAAAACTTTCTTTATGTCATGTGGAAAAGAAAACATAAAAAGGATGAGATAAAATTCTAATTAAGGGTATAAATTGACACCATAAAACAAACCATAATAATTATAATGTAACAACCCGAAAATATAGTTTAAATATCAAAATATTGAGTCATGAAATAAATAATGGAATTTTATAAGGCATAAATAATAAATTAACATGAACCATGATAACATAAAATTATCATTAGACATAATATATTAGAAAATAAAATGTCACATAATATGATTTCCATATTAGAAAAGGAATATCATCCAAGCCCATCACAGTGGACAAAGTCAATTAATGAACTGGGTTTACTTGTTGTTCCATACATGTATTACTGAACCGGATTCATTCAAGCATTGTATTACTGATCCATATTTACTTAATGTTACAATCATGTCTATCTGATGAGATATAAATATTAACCCATGGAACTGGAGGGATATATAGGTCGCACCCATATCATAATTAAATCATTTTTACATATTCCATTAAAACATAAATCATTCATTATAGAAAACCATAAGGAATAAAATGGGCTTCTTAAACATCATTCCATAATAATCTATTAAAATCTAAAGGATTTCATAAAGAAAATTCTATAGTAAAAATAATTTAATCATACTAATAATACATGTTGAAACATAAACTTATTAAAATAATGTCATATTATATGGAAATTAATTTTGATAAAACACTTGAAATTAATTTTTGAGGAATATATGCTTTCTTTTCAAAAATGATTTCTTTTCATTAAACAATGTGGAATTTTAAAATAAAAAAATTTCAATGAATATAACCTTGAAAAAATTCAATATAAGATTCATTAATACATGGTGTTATTAAATAATAATATCTATTCATTCCATACACGTTAAAAAATATTCTATTGGTACTTTTTCTAGAAAAGTCAAAAATTTCCTCTTGTGGAAAACGAAAGAAATATTTCTTTAATACCATTTAATAAAAAAATTTCAATGGTTAAAATAAAATAATATAAATATTTAAAGATTGAAATAATATCATGTAATAATTATTTAGAATCATATACCTGGATGATAAATATATCCCAGTAAATACTTACGAATAAACAATTATATAAAAAATGATATGGCAAAATAACCCTTCCCTTAGATCTGATTACTTTTTTTAGGTGTTTGAAACTCCGGTATAGTAGTATTAAAAAAATTATTAACTTGTAATATAACTATAATAATATTTAAGATATCATAAATGATTCACTTATGATGTTATATTACCCATTCATTTATCAATTCCATTATAACACAATGTTTTGGGTAATAATCGTTTTATATATCGTATTTGTTTTGACTTGATATTCTTGATCATTTTACGAAGATAATGATTAAATTACCTATATAATATATAAAATGACTTATATATAATATATATTAATAATAAAAATTTAAATAATTGATATATAAATGATATAGAATACACCGTTTGTGGAGACGGCACACCGTACGTATGTGTGAACGCAGTTTCCATTTCCTTATTGAATTGAATAGAAACATGTAAATGACACACACACACACATATATATATATATATATCTAGTTGAATTATTATTTCATAAAATTAATTATTATTTATTATATATTCTTTATAATCATTCTTGAATTGTTAACCTGGAGACTGAATCTCATAACATCGTGGAGACGGTATACCATATGCACTCTCGATAAATAACACCATTCACTTGATGTATAAATGGTATTAAATTGGATAGTATATTAATTATTCAGAAAAATAATCTTGTTATATTTATTATATAAAATCATTAAAATCATCATTCTACCTATCCTAATTAAGTATAGTTGAATAACAAATTACACCACGGCGTCGATACGATAAGCCGTAAGTACGCACACATGATGATATTATTAATCATATGATGTCTAAAAGGACATATAATGTTGTCCTATAATTATAATAACATGTGAATATGTAAAAAATACTGAATTTATTACTTTAGTATGAGAAAAAAATGGAATAATAGGTAGTAGATGAAGAAAATAATTTTGAATGTGTTGATAAAACAGTTACCTCATCTTTAAGTTTCTATTTTTGATTTGCACACAAGGTCAAAATTGGATGGATTTCAAATCAATGTGTGGCCTTTAAGAGGAAGGGATAGATGTTGAGATCTTATTTTAGTAGGGTTTGGATGTTCCAAAGAGAATTAACAATTTGAGTATGTGAGTTGACGAGAAGGCCTTTAATAAGAGGGAATATGGTCACATTAAAAACACTTAAAATATTAATTTTTTTGGTTTATAATGTCCTCCAACACATTTATTTCAAATATAAGAGGCTTATGGGTTGAAATAATATTAACCAATAAAATTTAGACATGTTTTAATTTTATTTTTAACCTTATAATTTTTATTTATCCTTATTCATTCTGTTGAATTTTATTTGAGGTAATAATATACTAAATGTATAATGGTTATTAATATTTAATTAAATGTCGTCAATTTTCCATAATTGGATACATTAAGAAACCAAATACACTATAATTTCATGTTTTTAGTTTTTAAGTATTTTTTTAATATCTAATAATATGATAATTTTAAGAAATATCAACAGTCTGTTTCGACACTATTTATTTATTTGAATTTAAATAAAATCCAAAAAGAATATAAATTAGAGCCAAAATATTTAATATAAAAATAACATGTCATAGTACCCAATAATATTATTACAACACATTAACTATTTTATATGATATTTATTTTAAAAATTTAGAACAACTTATTTGATATTTCTATTAATTAAATAATTTCTACATCAATATTGTGTCGTCATTAATGGTAATTTTTTAGACTCTATTAATTATTAATAATTTCAAATGATGTATATAATTTCATTAAAAAATTTGGGACTATTTTAATTTTATGTTTTATCATGTTTATCTCAACATTAAAATTATTAGACTTATAATATATATGATAGTGATGTGTTGTCACTTTCTTTTGGTTTAATTTTAATCAAATCCCATTCAGTGAAAAATCCCATTAAATGAATCAATTATGACTCTTAGGTGATATTGTTTGACATTAATTCAACCACATTATTTTTCTAGTGTGTGGACAATTTTACTATCTTTATCATATTATTGGTTTCCCTAATTTACCTGATTTAGCTTTAACCGTTGTAATAAAAAATAATTGTAGTTACTATTCATAATATCCAAAAAAATAAAAGTAACCTATACACATATTTTAGACCCATTGATTAAAAATATGGAATCAATTTTAAAAATTTTATAACACCAAGGTTTCATTGATTAATGTTAAATTAATTCACGTTGTCAAAACAAGAATGTGGGTTTTTAAAAAGTCAAACCTATCAAAAGACTCACATGCATTTATGTAAATTTTAGTTGTAAATTTTTTTACAATAACAAAAATTGTTTTAACATATAAAAAAATAATACAATTACTCTCTAAAACCAATTAATAATATAATATAACTATATAAATAAATTATATGAAAAGGCAATTTTCAAATAAAATCTATTATTTTTCATTATTCATTAATGTATGAATTTTATCAGAAAATAACAAAAAAAATCCACCTGATAAAACATCAATGTCCCAATTAGAAATAACAAATTTATCATGTCACATATAATATATAAAATTTTTAAAAATAGATCTAAAATTGGTAGGCCATCAAAAGGAAGCAAAACTGTTGTTTTTCGAAAAATATTTCTTTTAACCGAAAAAATTGAATTTGTTCTTTTATCATGTTCTAGAAAATAAATAAGATAATTATTAATTTAATATAAAATTATAAATGTGGTTAATAATATAAATAATGTCTAGATTTTATCCCTTTGAATAATAATATTTTTATAATATAACACTATTTTGGGAAACTCGGTATTGCGTACAACACAAGCTATCGGTGAATATAACTTTTTCATGTAATGAAAACCAATCCAATGTTTCACATAGTGATTGACTCCATTGGTTTTCTATATAAAATTATCCAAACACATTTATTTTATTCATTCATCAAAATATATACTCTGTGTTTTGGGAAATGAATTCTATCAGAATAACATGAAATTGTGTGTAACAGATTCCAAAATAGTGTTGTGTATATTACAAGCTCATAAGAAGTTTCCTATAGAATAAGCTAATCATGGTGTAGCACACAACATAATAAATCAATGAAATTAAAAATAATCTTTCTCATAAAATCCTCAGTGATGTAATTACATAATATCCTTTATTTTATTAAGAAACCCTAACTGTTACACTTCACAACATTTCCCAATCATTTTAGTTCTATCCAGATTTAAAAAATTATGATGATGGATACTCTATCATACGTATTTCTAAATAATTGAAATAAAAAATAGAAGATTTTTTGTAAAACCCATCATTTATGGGATTTAATAGATTTATTATATATTTTGGCCTTTTATATTTTTGGTTTGTTATGATGAGATTTATGATGTGTTTTGAATGTTTTGGAGAGATTTTAATTGGCACCCCATTTTTTCATAGTTTAAGTTTATAGTTTACACTCTACATTAAAAAATATAGTAGTATATGGGGGTATTTTGGTTGAATCATGATTATTGAATGATTTTGGAAAACATTAAAACATTAAAATTTGGAATTCGGGAAGTTTCATGGGTAGGATCATGTTTGTAAAATGGTTTTGGTATACCACAACCATATTATTTGATGGATAAAAAACATAAATTATTTTAACATGTTTTAAAACCCATACATGACATTAATAATCCCCCAAAATTTTATTTTTTTCATAAAAATTCCACTATAACATTACTTTTCCATCTCCTTTCTATGAGACTCAACAAAGATTTCGTCATAACTGATTTTGGTAGCTTCCTTAACTTTTAATTTCCCTACCATTTCATCTAATAGTTATTATCGTATGGATCAATGGTAAGAATCCCTTAAATATTTTTTATTATTTTACATTTGGTTTTATTTTTTGGAAAATCTCTAATCCATGAATATCATGAAAAATTAGTGAGTTTTAGGTGTCGTTAGGTGGGGATTTTATTTTTATTTGACATATTAAGTTCTTAAAAGCTTTACTCTACAAGGATGTGGATTGGTTTCATCCATGAAACATTGTTCAAGGTATGTCTCTTCTCAATCACTCTACTTTTATTGTGAGTATTTAATATTATTTTGTAATAGTGAAATGCCAATTTTCAACTATGTTACATGTTTTGGATAAATATTGGATGACTATTCTATTTGAATAAAATGTTTTTAGACAATATTATGGGTTACACCCACAACATGTTGGATACGAGGATAGTTTGTATGTTTTAATATGAAAATAATAATATTCATTTGTGATAATCATTGTTTAGTTATAGAATCAGAATTTTTTGGAAACATTCCATCATTCATTTAGATAAAATCTTATTGGGATGAAATACACTTCATGTACAATTTAGGGGAATGTGATTTTATAATATTTGTGACATGGAATTCCAATGATTTAGAAATCATTCATGATTCATATGGATGTAGAACATTTAATTCATATATAGATACTAATATAAATTAGATAACATGGTTATTAGCTGATTAGTACTTAGACTATTTCTTCCTATATATCACATTTTATCAATGATATTAGCATTATATTTTTGGGGTTGTGATACCTATGAATTAATATACTAAAAAATTAATATATATTGAGGCATGTGTTTGGATATTTTTTCATTAAATTTATTAAACATTAATGGAGACTGTTGTCTCAATAATGGGTGGATTACCATGGATAAAACTTTTTGTTGGTTGAATCTAGATGTTCGGTTCAATGAAAAAATTGATGTGTGGGTATAGAGAATTAACTAATTTAATTTTATTTAAATGAATTAACATCTTCAAAACCCTAAAATCCTATATTAATAATTCCATCTAATTTTTTTTGTGTTATCCACATTAACCTATGATATTATAGAGGAAGAGGAGAGCATTGTGGGGGTTGGTGGTTAGAGAATGCGGATTAATGATGAACAATCAATGAGATTCATGAGACAGATGAATAAAATAGTGGGATGATTACCTTAATTTCATTAAGATATGTTATTGAAAAATGATAAATAAATAAGTTTTGTTTTACACATTATTCGATTCATTTATAACCATTGAATAATTTTAGAGGCATGTACTTTTTTATCTAGTTAATCATTGTCTATTTTTATTTTTCCCATGAGCCATATAATATAATTTATTCTTGAAACCAAATTGATTATAATTTTTGGGATCATTTTCCACACATAGATTGAAAAACAAATATCTCGTGAAGATTTCATTAGTGAAAGAAAATATTAACATTGTTACTACTCTTCTCTACAACTGTTCTTAACTTTTATTATCATTGTACCATATGGTTGATGATTCAATACTATATGGAGAAATTTTAGAGTGATCAAACCACCAAATTCTAAAAAGATTAGAAAATGACATTGACAATTAGAAACATTGAATATTTTAAATTAATATGCCCAAAATTCTGTGTTAATTATGTATGTAAAATCTATTTATACCATGTACATTAAAAGTATGACTCTTTTAAAATTATCAGTAAAATGAAAAAACAACCTCATTCAGAAAAAATCACGATATTCATTTTAAAAAAAATAAAATAATTAAATAATTGGTAAAAATTTCTTTTATAAATAGTTTGATAATTTTAAAAAAATTATTTATATCATTTTTTGAAATATATAGTCATGTATAAAAAATATTCATGAGCAAGAATATAAACAATGTCAACCTTCGTAATGAACATTGTTCCAGAATATTGAGTACAAAAAGAGATAGAAAATAAAAGGATTAATTCTAATACTAATAAATAACCAATTCATAATAACATATTCTAGGTTCAAGATAAAAATATTAAATAATTCCCACAATAGAGACTTAGTCATATACAATCCCTAATAATGACATGTTTTTAAAATATACCGTTACCTTAAGTATGACTAACTTTGAATGTTCTAGAATAAAATTTATAATAAAATTATATTTTATATAAACATATAACTCAATGATAGTTATATATATCATACAAGATATTATTTATTTGAAAACGTTTATCACACATTTATTATAAATTCTTTATTAAAATCACGGTTTCAATTGAAAAATGAATTCTATTTAATGTATTTTTTAGTTTGGTAGATTGGATCCTAATTATTTTAACATGGATACATCATATATGGAATTTTAATTAATTAATAAATATTATTTATATTAATTATTTAAATATATTTTATCATTTATAAAATTTTGAAATTAAAAAATGAAATACATCATTCTGGGATATTGTAGGCTATATGTATGGATGAATGTTATTTTCACATTTCAACTGAAGGAATGAAATATATGTAAATAATAATTCCCCATTAAGTAATATTTTTATTGCATATATATCATATATATTCAATAAATATATCATTATTTCAATCAATGTTTATCAGAAACCAAACAATAATCATTTCAGTATAGGCAGGTTTTATTCCACAAGTACACACAAGAGATGAAATCATTTTTCATTGGATTATAAGGTAAGAATGTATATTTGATATTCAAATTAAATAATAATAATAAATATATAAATATATTTTTTATTCATTATAACCATCATAATATCCATCCATAAAATACTGTGGTGATTAATGAATTGTATCATTATGTGGAGGTAGTAGTCCACACCTACTCACAAGTAACATTTTTACATCCCATATAATTGAAAATAGAACAAATAACAGTGTATATTTCGTAATAATAAATTTTTTGGTTATTTTTTAAACTGATTTTATTATTTTATTCTAAATAATAAATATTTTGATGAGGTGGTTAATTAAACGAAGTAAAATATATTAGGTTAAATGATTACCTCTTCTTTGAGATATTTCATTTAGATCCTTTTTAAGTACCCTTGGAATGATCATTTAAAAATAAAATCACAAAAAATTTATTGGTTGATAAGTTTATAAGGGATTTTTTTTGGGTTTGATAAATCTTTTTAGAAAAATGTTGTGTATGGAAATGATAGTAGAGGTCACCTTTTAAAATGTAAGGGAAGGATATAATAGGAATTACAAAAAGAAATAAAATACAATTAAGTCATATTCTGTCCAAAATATTCTAAATTTAAATATATTGAACTAATAGGTGGATAATGTCAAAATATTTTAATCCAATAAGATTTATATAGGTTTTGGATACATTTATAGACCATATCTCTTGGTTTATCCCCTATATTAACTAATTTTAAGCATACATGGGTTAATGAATTTTTTAATTAATGGGTTATAATTTTACATATATTGTTATAATTAACTGAAAAAAAGATATTGGAATATATATTGGAATACATATTATCATAATTGTAAAATTGTAAAATTTTAATGATTTTTTTAATATTTTATCAAAATATTTTTTAATGTAAGTTATCATAAATATTATTTTTTTAAATGATCATTGACATCAAAGACAATATGAGAATAAATTAATTAAAATATAAACCATATACACATTACAAATATGATAAATTTCTATATAATATTTATTTAACATAGTAATTCATCTGATATGTTTTATTCTTAATATTTTTAAATTCTATTATTTATTTTCTATTAATTGAATATATTTTGTGTCAGCATTGGACAATCATTTTGGATAATTAAAAAATCACTAAAATTTTGAAATAAATTTTCAAGATAGAAAAACATGATTTACCTATAATATAAACATTTACAATAAAAATAATCATCATTTTATTATTATAATAAATATTTAGAGATATCAAAATCCATAGAGTACATATTTTCTTTTAACATTTCTTAAATAAACGAGTGTTCATAATCAAATCCAAATTTTAAAAAGTGGGTTCATTTTTGTAATTCAGATATACTAGTAGAAATGGACACATAAAATATGATAAGTGACAGTTTTAGAGTAATTTTAATGGCATTAACAAAAGTTTAACACTATTTTACAAGTTTTACCATTATTGGGGTGAATTTTTTTAACAAATTACCCTTTTTATAATGACCAAAATGGAACTATCTATAAAATTTAAATATCATGATTAAAAATAATGGACATATATTTCAATATTCTATTTAAATAAGAGGGAAAAAATAATTTTAAAATTACTATGGAAAACATGAATATAATTGATATTTTTTAAAAATTCATTTTTGTAAATAAAAAAGGGTTAATAATTATGCCATGTTGAGAAAAATTGAATGATTTTTTTTTCAATACAATATAATTTAATTTAATTAAAATCATTCCTCAATATAGAATAATTTAATTTTTTTAGACAAAAAAATAAAAAAAAATGTTTTTTATTAAAACTACTCATATACATTAAAAATATTTATTATTTTAATGAATATTTAATTTTGAAACAATTAAATATATATTTATATAAACCCTAAATATTTTACAATTTTCATATACAAATTCATACTTTCTAATTCAATAGCTTTGTGATAAATGACACATGAAATAATAATATTTCAATAATATGTTTCACTCCCTATTGACTTAATGTTTCATGTAAATAAAGCTATCATAAAACTTTTATTTATATATAGTTAAATATATTATAAATTCATACAGTGTTACACAATTTCTACTAAAAGCTAAATAATATTAAAAATAGTTAATGATAAAAACTACAATTTTCAACAAAAAATGATTTTTTATATATTAAATGTTTCAATTTAAAAACCAATTTTATCATATAGATAATTTCAATTACATTATTAGGTTCTTAAATATATGTTTTTAACAACAATATTTGTTTATATGACTTAACTTCCATCTTTACTAATCTATAAACAACATGTGTAAAAACGAGAGACCCTAGTAAAAATAAAAAAAAAGTTAAAAGTAAAAAATAGGAAAGTAAATAACATAAAATATTTTTAAAACTTATGAGGAAATTCATTAATTATAAGTTCAATCCCCCCATGTGAGTATCAGTTAATCCCTCGAATTAATTTATTAATATTTATGATAAAATCATATTATAACCATATATGTAGATTTATATTAGTTTCAGGATTATTCTGATGTGTCATTTCATTAACATAACAATCGATATTTTTTCATTACAATCCTATTTAAAAAACAAAGGGACATCATTCAGGTGGCCTTCATGGATCGACTTCTTCCATTTTTTACCAGAACATTCATTGAGTGGTTATTTGGATGTAATGAAAGAATAAATGTCAAATATATAATATAATTATGATTACAAAGTGAAAATTTTAATCCACCTCTATTCCCTCTCAAGAAATGAAAATGAAATCTTTTATTGTGTGCCGTCAGAAGTGCTTCAGCCATGAAACATCATTTATCATATTAAATTTTTTAAATTGTTATTTTCCATAACATCATCATAAAATATTGAAAATTTTATTTATTTTAAATAATATCAGTATTATTTTTAATTAATGACGTAATTCCAATAGTACAACCTTCATCATCATTCACATCAACTGATCATAGTATATTTATGTTTCTGTTAGTTTAACGACAAATAATAAAGGATCTAAAATAATATTTCATGAATTAATATTTAAATATCACCATAAATATGGGTATATGTTAATTATAAAATAATTATTGGTTTAATATTTTTGAATGGTTAAATTAATTATTAAATAGATTAAAAAAATATCACCACGAATCTCTAAAATAACTTAGAGAAGCTAACACACATTACCTTATCGAAAAACATAACTAAAAACTATAAATTAATGAGTAAAAATTATTATAATAAACTGAATATATTATATATACTAGTACCATAAATTATCCAGTACATATTTAATTTTAATAAAATAATTCTCATTGAAATTTATATGATAAATCATGCATGAAAAAATTAAAATTACTAACGCCTGATGGTAAATATTGGCCATGATAAACTCATTTATTCAAAAATAATAATCATAAATTAATATTAAAAAATATTATATTAATTAATGTTTTTATGAGATATTATATTATGATGGTTACTTCTATTAGAGGTGGATAGAGTGAACATGAAAAATTTGGGAAGTACGGTAAGGGTTTTGATAAAAAAATTATTATATTGGGTTTCAAACGTATTTATTATACTCTATTGTTAAAGTAATGATTTATTATATTTATTTAATAGTAAATTTTTTATTTAATAAGTATTTTATGGGGATTTAAAATTCATATTTATAACCAAATTATCAAAATATTCTTACATAAAATATTTGTTTTCTTAAAAGGTTATATTGTTTTGCGTACCTATTTCTGATGACATGCTTCTTATGATGCCTAAAATTGAAATTTATATGTTTTATATAATGCATATTGTTTATTATATTATTAATTATTATTCATTCATGTTCATTTATGATTTATTTCATGCTCTTTATCCTTCAATGGTTTTAATTTAGATTTTTTATTTTATGTATAGATTATATTCGAAACCACAGATTAAAATTAATTTCACTTTAATGTTATAACCCATAAATGGAATTTGTATTGTATTTCATTTCAAAAAATAAATAGTATTACACTAGTTTTATATACAATGATATTTCATTCCTCATTATCTTGTTTTCAATTCGTTGTTGAATAATATTTTTTTACATAGTGATTTTCCACAAAGGTATTTTTAATAAAATAAAATGGCATTTTCAATCATATTTTACCTTTGATTGCGTATTTTTTTAAAAAAATTGTAATGTTTTTATATTTTTAATAGATAATATTCAATATCCTAGAAAATATTTTAAAAAATAATTTAAATACATTTCAATGTTTTTCATATAGTCTATTTTGGATTAAATATTTTCTTTTTTTCAAATATCGACTAACTTATCTTTCTACTGCATTTTTATGTTTACATAAAATAGTCTCTTTACATTTACATGGTTTCGTGTTGAAATTAGTTTCACTATGATTTATAATGTTATGAATTAATATGAATTAAAAGGATCATCAATATTTTGTATTATAAAACTATTTAAAATAAACTTCCAAAAATGCATTTATCATCTAATAAAATATCAATAAAAATATATTATTTATTATCAAGGATATAACATCAAATTATATAATCAATATTATTTATTTATATGGTTATCTAAAATTTATTTTATCTAATAATTTAACCATAACTTCTTTTTTCATAACTAATCATCCACTCTGTTTGGTGGTTATTTTTTTCCCATATTTTCCAATTGGGAGTTCCATATTTTTCATTCCTTGATCATGGGGGTTCACTAATATTATCATACATACATTGAGATTGAAAATTATTGATATAATTTTATTCCTATTAACGATATAATGTAAACATCACATAATCATTGGTATTTAAAAAAAAGTTAATTGATTTCATTGGATAACTATTTATTTTTTTGGGTTTATGTGGAAATGAATATTTATAGAAATATGATTTTTTTCATTACATGGATACAAATAAAATGGTATGAAATCACTTTTCTTTATTTAGGTTATTTATGTTATGATTACTGATTTTTTTGATGTGGGACTCATATGTATGAATAATTATAGTTGAGGATGTATATTTGAATATAATTGTTTAGTCAATGGTTCATATATATTGAGATAATAATGTGTGAATATGATTGGGTTTGTTCACAAATTCTTGGGAATGATTTTGTTTTCACATATTTTTATAGTTCATTCATTATTTTTTGCATCACAATGTTATGGGATTGTTTATGTTTACACACAATTTCATATAATGATTACGTTTAGTGTATAATAATATGGTTATTCTTGTGACTATATCATTATCTCATGGTTTATACATAGGGATTCTTGTTTGTACACTCTATTGATTCATGTATTATGTTATTCCATGTTGTATTCCATGAATTACACTATAAGATATAATTTTTATTGACTATGATTTTATTTTGTGTCTTAATTATAAATATATTTCTATATTATGTTCACTTAGAATCATGGATTGTTATTTATTATGTTTTCCCATACTAATATTTTGATCTCTCCACTATCTTAATTTTCAATTATCCCATGTTATAAGGGTATAAAAAGTATAAAATTTCTGAAAACTATCATATTGGAGAATTAGTGGAAAATGTCGATGAATTTATATTGATAAAAGGTTGTTAAAATTGTATGAAATTCACCATAGATAAGAATAATATTAGTGTTAATATTTAATATTATTCCATATATATCTAAAAATCATAACCCAAAATGACATTATATTTTTTGGGTAATAAGTATTACTGATATGTTTTGTAATTGGGGTGATCTCAACAGTTTGGAATCATAGATGGTTTCAATGATCAGATTTGATAACATTACTAGTTATAATTTTTTAGAGATAATTTATGGGTTGATATGTTGAGTATGATGTTAATTTGAATAATATGTATAAAAATTAGTTTAGTAGATGTAATATTGATTATTTCAGGGATTGATATTATTGGGATTTAGTGAAAAGGCTATGGATAATTTTGTTATATATTTCTATTTGTATGAATACAATAAGAAATTTTGGTAGGGTTTAGATTGTGCGGATTTCATATAAATATAATCCTGTTATGGATAATGGAAGGAATATGTGGATATATATTTGATGATTCTGGGGTTAATCACTTTAAGTATGGTTGGTTGAGTATCAACTCAATAATCACTCTAGCACCTGATGAGTGGACCTAATACTACACACTAGGATATACTCACCTCATGGATATTCAATAGTTTATTATGTTAGGATTATAAGATGAATATTTTATTATGATAAATAATTAGTTTACTGAAAATCAATGGACCATACCTAGTATAATAAAAATTGCAATGAGAGTCGATTAGGTTAATGTTAATGATTTATGGAATAAAAAATTATTATGTACAACTAATAATGTAATTATAATAGAATAATTATATTGTGGGGATAATTATAAATCACTCACGATTAATAAAATGGTTTAAAAAATGGTTTATGGCGGAACAAACCATGTTAATAATGGATTCCATGAACAATACAATGATTTAGACACCACGAAACCTAGTAGAAACTAAACCGAATTGAGAAAACAAGTTATTATATAGAACAATCTATCAAGAATAATTATAAACATTGTGGACATAGTTTAGAGTCCACACACAGTACAGAGTTGAATGACAGAGTCTCAACATAGTTTATGTGAAAAAGTGATGATTGGATGATTGTTCAATTTATTACATGATAAAAACATCAAAAGAAGAATCATAAATAGTGTATTTATAGAACTTGTATACATTTTATGTATAGAAAATGATTCTAACTAGAAACTAATTAATGAGGAAAAGTGAATGACATCGGGAATATGTTTAATGGAAATATAGTTCATCCATATTTTTTACTAGAAAATTAATATCCGAAATATGGGGATCATGGAAATTATCTATTTAATTTCCATAATCTAAGGACTAACATTGTTGATAACCACCATAAATTTCATTTATTAGGGAAGGAATATAAACCCACAAATATATATATATGGGTTATGAAAATGATATGGATTGAGGAATAGTAGTTGGAAACTCATGAATGGTGAGTTTTTTATCTATACCTTGTCCATCCTACTCCACAATCCAATCAATGTTATCTAAAATCCTAAAATACCCTCCCAAAGGAATATATTTTCAACTATTAATAAATACGTCAATTGGTAAAATTTTTATATAGTCATAATATAAATCCCATCTAAATAATGTTATAAGAAATTTGTTTCCAATAAAATCCAATTAAGAATATTTTATTAACATGTAATTTTATATTAGAAATAGGATAAATCTATTAACAATTATAACATAATATATTTGGAAATCCCATATTAAATTTTACACATTATCCCCTATTAACACATGGAGGAAAATAAAATCTTTTTGAAATTATACTCTCATAGAATTTGTGTATTCATCATAAATGGATAAATAAAAACTATTTTATTATTATAACCCTATTATAGGAGAAAAAATATGTCACATAGTCGTTAGTATGATAGAATGGTTGTAATCTCATAGAATATATATCTTGATTCCAAAATATATTAATCTGTACTAATTAATTTTTATTGTTAAATGATAATTACAATTTCAAGGACTAATGTTTTTGATGGAGGGATAATGTAACACCCTCGTATTTCAAAAAGTATTATCCCATAAAAACATTTATTAAAAGATTTTTACACAAAAAAAAATGAAAAAATATGATTTTTAACATATTATATAAAAGCATCAATAATAATAATAAGAACAATATTAGATATAACTATATTAATATGAAAAATATTATTAAGAAACACCAAACTATTAAAGGTAAATTTACCATATAAATAGTTTTACGTCATTTATTTCTTTTTTATTTCAAAATAAACTTATATAATTTAGAAAATTAATGTGAAAAAATAATTATATTTTGGGATTGTGAATGTCAATATCATAAAAAGATTATATATTTACATGTTTCTAAAAATATTATTTTGATATTCTAAAACCAATGTTTATTGTTTTAGAATACAATAAATTATTTTACACTAAAAACATTTTCCATTCACTTATATTAAATAAATGGTTCCCTCACATGTAGTATTTATTATTGAATGAATGGATGTCTATTTTTAGAATGAAATTTTTTGTATTGTATAATATTATAGTTAAATTTTCAGTTATAATGATATTATTTCTCGACATAATGTTAAATACCAAGATAATATTAATAAATTTATCTTCAAAGAATTATATTTTTAATATTTTATATTTTTATCTTATTAAATTATTTAATATACTTTTAAAAATGACAATAATGTAGTTTTTAAACATATGAATATAAATTAATATCCTTCCAAATGGTAATAAATTTTAAATATGTTTATGAAACAATAATTGTAAAACACTGTTTTTTTAAAAAATATATTTCTTATATATTAAATGATTTAATAAAAAACATATTTTCAATTATTTATAATTTTTATAATTATAAATTTACTTTGAATTTATGTGTATAAAATTAATTGTTGGTTACAATTCTTATATTTTATATGAATATATAAACTATTTGGTTAAAAACAAATTACCTTGGTAAAATAAATAAAAAGGTAAAGTAAAACATATAACATTAAATGTCTTCAATAATGTTTAGAATATTTGTGTAAATTCGTTATTGTGTATTTTATTTCCTGATATCCCCACAAACACTATTAAAAAATATTTCGGAACATTTGACCCCTAACAATAGTTATTCTGTTTTTGAAATATAACAGGTGTTTAGAAATGTACCATTTTCTTAACTTAATTAAGTGAAACACTTTAAACCTACAAAATTTTCACATCACCATAACACAATTTGACAACATGACAAATATTCATCTCTTATAAGTTACTATAACTACTAAAATCTCCTTGTATAAATATATTTTCGTAATCTAATAATTTTTGTGCATATATTCAAGAGATTGTTCAATGACCCAACATGGGTGATACTAAACCATCACTATTAATTTTTAATATTGACCTATTAATACAATCATAAAAATAGTAATATAATTACCTTGTTACCATTTTTTACTAATAAGTTATTAAATTAAATTTTAAATCATTAGTTTTCTAACTCAACCAGCTTGAAAAATAAGAAAACGTCGATTAGTCAATTTTATGGACTACAACATCCATAGAGTGAAACCATACATTTTAACCTCTTCCTCCATTCTCAAGTTATAAAGATATAATTTTTTTAAATATATAATATAATTACAATTATGTGGAGATAAAACATATTCCACCTTCATTCCATCTCATTTGTTGGGAAATGAAAGCATTAATTAGGTATTATGTTGAATACCTCCTCCATGAAGAAATTTATCACAATTTTATTCTATATTCCATATTAAATGTCAAAATATCTAAAATTATGAATAGAAAACATATAAGTTTTAAATAATACCATTATTATTCTATAATAATGTTATTATTACAAAAATAAAAAATTCATAACATTATTCATCCATTAATTATGGTATATTAATGCTTGGAAAAATTGGACCACCTATTAGAAGACTCTATTAAACTATATAATGGGTAAATATGGGTATATAAATAATAATATTGAATTATAACAACTAAATAATTATTATTTTCTAAATATTTTATTATGCATTTATATCATTGTAAAAATATGAGCTCCAATCACCAAAATTACATAAATAAACTCGCACCGATTCCATTTTCTATAAATAGATCTAAAAAATATATAATTATATATTTAATTTATAAATAAATATAAAAAATCTATTCCAGTAACATTATTTGTCTTAGATTTATCTAGTTAGAAGCATTAAATTAGTACCAAAATCGATAACATATATAATAGGTGGAAAAAATAAGGTTAATAAATCGTGATGGAAAAAATTAATTTTATAAGAATAATATATTCATATTAATTGATCAAATTTTAAATGTATAAAATTAATTTAACTGAATAACCCTTAAAATTTTATTTATAGATTTTATATTTTTTAACATGAGGTCTGAGTGCATTCTACTAAATTGGGAAACATGGTTTGGGGTTATGCAAAATCAATTTTATTCTGTAGAGTTAAAAACATTTTTATTTTGCTATATAATTTGATTCATGATTTTACCCTCTAATAGAATAAATGGTAGATTATTTCATCCATGATTTCTGGGATTTTACAATTATTCATTATTGCCATATTATAAATTATTTATACCTAATTGATTATTTCACATAAAAGGGAATCTTTGTCTCAATACCTATTTCTGGATTCATAATTATTATTAAGAACCAATAAAAAATTACAGAGTGAATAAATTAAGTATTTATTATACTATATCATGACTTATTATTTTATATTTGTTTTTTGTGTCACATTTCCTACTCTTTCGAATTTAAGGGTATTAAAATATATGATAGAAAATTGAAAAGATTTATATTCCCAAACACATTTTAAAATTAATATCTCTCAATTGTGATAACCCACATAGGGAATTTATAAATGTTGGGAATGTATTGTCTCAACAATACTCTATAAATATTAATGATTTTCATGCTCATAAATACCCTTGATTGTTTAAAAAATTATTTTTTTAGTTTATTTCAAGAAATATGCATTCATTATAATATTTTCCTGGAAATAGTATTCTACTATTTGTTTTAGAGATATGCTGGTTAAAGTGTTCGGAATTCTCTTATGCATATTATGGAAACAATGGTCACCATTTTTCGTTTGGTGAAATATTAATTCATCCAATATATCTAAGAAATTAACTTATGACACCAACTATAAATCTATATTATATTATCATTGTGTTTGGTTAATAAAACTTAAATTTGAAGAAACTAATGGCTATAGTAAACTATGTATTGATAAGAACCATACATTATCCAGAAAAAAAAAGAATGGTTAAAGAACCCTGCATAAGTATGGAACTTTAAAAACATATGGATCATCAACCTTACTTTTGTAATCAACCTTATGATTTCAACCTTATGTTTGAAAAAATTAACGACCGGATAATAAATGTTTCCATTAGAGATCAATGTTGTCATGGACAATCTTATTGTTCATAAACCCTACATTATGAATACCAAACCCTACATTTTTCATTTTTTCCTTTTTAGAAGGAACTTTACATTTGACATTTCAACGTGGTAAATTTAAATTTGTGCCTTTATTAGAGCATTTTTTATAGTATTTTTAAAATATCAGGGCAATTTAAAGATAATTTTTTATTGATTCAAACAATGTTTTAAATGATTTAAAGAGCCATTTACAACATAGATTTTCTCTTTTATTCTTTAGGGAAGTTATGAATATTCTATGTTGTGTTCATTGAATTTGAATTCAATTGATTTATCATGTGTCTTTTACATATCTGAAATCTTGCTACTATATATATTATATATATCATTATGAGTAGAATATTTTAGATACAAAGATCTAGAGATTTGATTATTGTATTGATAAATCTTATTCTTCAGGATTTCATGTACAAATTGATTCACTGCTACATAGATCTAGAATCATAGATACAATGAATACATTTTGGAGATATACATGGTCAAATCTGGAATCACGATGCACTATTTTTTATGTTCATTAAAATCAATGATCTTTGGTGCATCTTGATCATTGTAGATATTTTTCAAGATAATTATTCTTATGAATAAAGGATTCATGTTTTATCTATTGTGGTCTACTAAAACTGTGAGCTATATATTTTTTCTCAACAAAATAACATCTTATCTATTTTGTGTTTTGACCTCTTGTGTTCGGTTGTGGTATTGTGTCAGCTTCTCGAACTAAGATGTGGTTTTATCGGTTCAATGTAAACGAAATTGAAGGCTTTAATTTTTAAACCTTGTTTGTATGTGTGAAAATTCCCTACACTCAGTTGTGGATCAGTCTTATGATAGGAGATCCTTAATTATGAAATAAATAAATCCCATAGAGAGGGTGATTGTTGGACTAGACTAGGGGATCTTCATGCCTCGATCCACTATAAATTATTTTTCCTTGTTCTCTGTTCATTTTCTGCTGCATATATATTCGAATACTGAAACATCACCAGATCTATCTATTGTTAATGTTAATCGAAACAATTTTCATATTAATAAAGGGAAATAATTCAACCACCTCTTGTGTTATAACTAATGTATTTCCTTACTAACACTTGGTTTCTAGGGTTGATCATTTCAACAGAGATATAAGAAAAAAAGTCATAATATCTATAATAGTGATGGGAATGGAGAATCTCAAGGGAGGAATGTCAATGGTTCATGCTCCATATCTCAATGTTGATATTTGTGGTTGTTGGAAGTCATGAAAGATAATGAACTTAAAGATTATTGGATATAAAGTATACTAAAATATTTCTACTCCTAACACTATTCCTGAAAACATGAAACTTTCTCTATTTCATCAGGGGTTGAGTATGACATGAATACGAATGAAATTAAAGACTTCATTAGTGGTCATGGTCGATATGAATTCAACAATGTATCTTAATTCCCAATATCTTATAAAATGTTGTAGAAAATTGCAGTAGCCTATGAAGGTACTAAAAATGAAATAATTATAAGATATGCTATAATGAAATTATAGTTTGATACTTTCAGAATGTATGATGGAGAAAGAATAACATAGATGAAAGAAATGTTGATAATAGTTTTAAATAATATAAAATCTTTAGGTGAGCTTATCAGTCATCCTGGTAAATCATTTAATGTTCTAAGAGTTCATCCTCTAAGGTGGAACGAAATTTCTACTACAATCCACCTATCTACGAATGTCTATAATCTGAAAATGATAGAATTTATTGGAACGTTAATGATGTACGAGGAAAAAATGGAAGACGAATTTAAAGATCAAAAAGTCCTAGTAAAAGAGTACAACTCTTCTTTAATTGTTGTATACCAAAATAAGAATAGAGAACTGGATCAAGATAAATAAAATTATGACTCATATGACTCATAAATTGAGCTGCCTCAAATAGAACGAAATTTATGTAAATTTTATATGATGAAGAGAGGATTAAGAAGAACATTAAATAATAATAATAATAAAGTGTCAATGGAAATGAGATGTTATGAATGAAAAAAATTGGTTCATATAAGACCTTTTTGTCCTTATTTTAAAGTGGAGAAGAGACATATAGAAAATAAATATCATAATAATGCATATTATGGAAAAAATGAAGGTCTATGAAGGCCACATGGAGTATTTCTCGAGACTCTAGAAGCCCATGAATATTTGATTCTGAGGTGAAAAAATCTCATATGAAATCTAATATGTTATTTATGGTTGAATAAGATAATGTACAATACTATTATTCATTTTATTTTGATTCATGTTACAGAAGTGATAAAATGACTACCTAAGAGGAGAATCACTACAGGTACAGGTTTTGAGGTTCGTTGAACCTGGAATGGCTGTTGAGATAGTCCCCCCCTCCCCCGGTGGGGGAGGGATCCTTACTACTTCCAGCTAACACTTTTTTATTCTTCTCCCCCTTCTCCAACACTGATTTCCTTCCTCCCTATCCCCAGATTCAGATCAACCCAGAACTGCCAGATCTTTTCGAATGATTCCCTGATCTTACAATATATTCCACTGAGTACCATGAAGCTTCATCTATTTTAAATGTAACACTGATAGTGTAGTTCAAAATGTGATGTCCATCAGTGGATGTCTTTGACAAGTATGTTTTTGGCTCCTGGGATTTACAGGTTTGTGCAACGGTGGGCATACATGACAACAAAAAAATCATGATTCCTTTTGCAACAGGGGACGATTTGATCAAGGCGTGGTCCAGTTCTCCTAGAATATGCAATGGTTCTGGGTTCTTTCTGTTCAGGTTGTCCTTTGATTATCATATGAAGTACGATGTCTCGATAATGGAAATATGGCTTAGTCTACCTGAACTTCCTCCACCATTTCAAAATTCTTCGATATTGCACAAGTTAGGAAACATGGTTGGAAGATATCTATGCATTGATTATGGAGCCATATAAGTATTTAATCTGGTAGATCCTAAAATATGTGTGTAAGTGGATGGGTCTTGATGGAATGCTGGATTTTTTGTCTTATAGGTGTGGAAGTGAGTTGAATACTGTTTCTGGAGGCAGTGGTAATAGTTTGGTTGCTGGATTTGGACATGGGATGATGGAGCCATCATTACTGGGTGCCTCAAGGGACCAACCTAAGGTGGAGAAGATACTGGATAAGAGAACAGAGGATAATCCAAAGGTGGATGATATCATCGAATGCTTGACAAAGGATCTGGGAGCTCCTCAGGTTACTCGGTAGGAACCTGAAGGTTTAGAGGAAAGTGGTGTGGTTAGCGGGGATGGCACTGTGAATTATAGCCATGGAACTTATGAAATGGATTTACAAGGAGGTGGTGGAATAAATGATGGGATGTCCCAACCAACTGGGGAGGTTAGTGCTAAGAATGGCTAGGACTGTGTAGAACCAAAACATGGCTACGATATAGAGTTCAACAATAAACAGAGACTCCAACCGAGATGGACCTTGTCCTGTATTTACTTGAATAACCATTTTGATTTCCTGGGTGATGATTGTAGAGGGAAGCAGTAGTAGCCTCTCCTAAGAAGAGTTAGGAAAGGAAATATCAGATGATAATGACAATGTCAATGCCATTGGATAGTATTGTAAGGGTCATCACATCCCAAGGAGGATGATAGGGAATAAGGAAAATAGGTATCCAGGGAGTTTCATTACCAACAAGAAGAAGAAAAATAAGGGATGTAAAGAATACTCCGGCCTCCCTAAACCAATGGAGACATGGTCAGAAAAAAAAGGTTATAACATCATGAAGCAAGAGCATAAGGGAGTGGAGGGAAGTAAGAGGAATCCAAGGCCAATTGTTGAAGTGATTGAGGATATAAAGGGGAATGATCTTCTAGAATCACTGGTGGATTATCAAGGGGAGGCAGATGAAAAGTAGGCTGGGGATCTTCCTAGAGGGAATCTATTGAAATCTGAGGATGTGTGGTTGGAATGGGAGGCTACAGTCATTGTGGGAAAGTCTAATGGGTAGCAGTGGGAGGCTGCTATTGATCCTAAACAAGCTTTAGAAATTATTATGCATTCAGGAGATGAATTAGAAGAGAATGTGCATACAATTAATGCCACAAAAGAGGAAGAAATGAGGATAATGGGAAGAGAGATACACGTGGACACTAATAGTAAGAAAAGTGAATGGATTGACATGGAGGACATTATTTTGATCTGGGGCATCAATGGAGGGAAGATTTATATTGATGAGTTTCTACATTTTTCGGATCATATGGAACAGAATTTGAAGATATAATAACAGAGGACCGAGGCTTACAGGTACCGTCTCTTTCCTGGGAATTATGTAGGGAGAATGCCTCCAGTAGGCTTAAGTTATTTTTCAAAAAGGAGGTGGTTTACTTTATTAGTGTACCAGTGTGATCTTGGGTTTTCTCACATTTCCTACAAATTATTTTGATAATAAAAAATTTAACTTTCAGGTTTAGGTTCATACAATGACTACCTAAATTACTATTCTATAAGAAATAGATGACTATCTATTAAAGAAACATAAATCATTAAAAAAATTAAAAATTAGATTTTAGGATAATAGGACACATTACATAAACATCATCAAGAGTTAATTGAGTAATTTAGTTCATCTACTCCAAACATTAATGACCATAAAATTGTGATTAAAAAAATATAGGATGAAGAAGACACTTATAAGAGTGATCATCTAATATTTACAAAAGGACAAAATGTACCAAATAAAATTCTCAGTAAAATTTTAATTAAAATTGAAATATTTGGCCTAGGAAGTAAGGGTATGAAAACTGAACTGTACAAAAACTATTTTATTCCGTGTTCAAACAGCAAAAGCATGACTTCTTTTAAATGTTTTTATTGTGGTATTAATGAGAATTCTAACAATGATTTTTATTTAATAAAACCATAATTATTTTGTGTCGGCATGTTTATTATTCGAAAGAATTATCTAATTTTAATTATAATAGGGATGATACAAATAAATCTATTTGGATTCCTATGTCATTGATAGATTACATTTGAGGACCCAAAATAAATGGTTACCAAAATATTTATTGCATAATTATTCCTTTTAGTTTATTGGACACATAAAAAGAAAATATATATTGTATATGGGCATTGGTTGTTCAAGAAATATGAGCAGATATTCATAAAATATCTGCACTGTGACCCAAATAGTTGAAGGCCTAGACTCCTTCAGTGAAAATGCCAAAAAGAAACTTATTGGACTTTGAATAGTTGTAGTTCTAGATACTCTCTCAATTAAAAATTTACACTATGTACAATGATTGAAGAACAATATGAAAAGGATCACTCCATGCAGTGATGATTGCTAGTATGTTTATTATTCTAAAAATTATTGTTCTGTCTTTAAAAGTAATTTTCTTACATTTAGAGAAACCATAATGGATAATGCCTACACTTTTGGATTTATATTGTTCAAGTTAACAAAAAGTGAACTATTTAACAGGTAATGAATATTACTCATGTATTTGTAATATAATACTTACCCATTGTAATATATTTTCATTACATAATATATCTAAGAAAAAATTAGTTTCATATTTTCCATGTCTCAAATTTTCTATTGATACATTCTGTGATACATGTATGATTGGAAAACAACACAAATCCTCCTTCAAATCCATTAACAAAAGTTCTATTTGAATACCCCTAATACTTATCCATATGGATTTTTTGGGACAATCTAGAGTATATAGTTTGGATGGTAAATTATATATATATGATTTAGTTGTTGATTATTCTATATTTATTTAGTTATATTTTTTAAAAATAAAAAATGAAGCTTTTTCTATTTTTGAATGTTTTTAAAAAAGTGTTGAAAATGAAAATGGGTTTAAGATAATTTTATTATAGAGTTATTATGGTGGATATTTTGAGATGAAATAATTTAATTTGTTTTCCCAAATATGGGTATTAAACACACCTTCTCTTCACTAAGAACTCCTCAAAATATGTTATTGGTGAAATAATAAATTGAACTATTCATGATATCCCTAGAACAATTATGAATGAATACATTCTTCCAACCTAATTTTGGGAAGAAGTTGTAAGAAGAACATGGTATATTATAAATAGAGTTTTAATTTGACCTATTTTCAAAATTACTCCTTATTAAATTTGGATAATATAAATCCTAAGATAAAGTACAATAATGTATTTGGATTCAATGTATATATCATGACCGCCATGGGTAATCAGGGAAATTTTGATCCAATTTCTGATGAAGAAGTACACTTATTATATTCGGTAACATATATAGATTATAGAATATTTAATAAAAAGTAAAGGATTGGTGAAGAATCAGTTCATGTCTAGTTTGATGAAACAGATCCTTTTAATAAAGGAAAATATCAAATAGATGATGTTTATGATTCGTCTAAAACCATGTGAATTATAATATGAAAAATTGTATTGAAAATAAAAATAAATTTTTTTCTAGTTTATAAGAAAATGATACTGATAAACCTAAAATTACTCTTCCTAGAAAGTCTATAATCCGAAAGATTCACCTTTTAGAGATTGTTGTAGGAGATCTAGACATAAGAATAAAAACTAGAAGAAGTGTAGGAAACCTAGTGTAATTTCCTACTTTTTTATCATATCTAGACCCTATGTCTTTTGAATAAGACCTAGAAGATGAAATTTTTTTATTCTATATGAATGAACGGCTAAATTTTTTTAAAAGAAACAATGTATGAAATTTAGTAGAAAGGTCATCGAATTATCCAATTATAGGTACTGAATGGCATTTTTTGGAATAAATAAGATAATAAAGGTATATTAACTAGAAAAAAATCTAGATTAATATCCAAAGTGTATGATCTAGAAGAAGGTATAAATTATGTTGAATCCTTTTCTTCTATATCTATACTAGAATACTTTATAATTATTTTTTCATATTCATGTTATATGAATTTTAAATTATATCAGATAAATGAATAATATGCTTCTTCATATGTATTTTTATTGGACGACGTCCATGTTGAGAAAGATCTTAGTTTTTTAAATTATCAAAATCCATATATTGTTTTTAAACATACAAAATCCCTCTATGGACATTAACAGTCACCTAGATCTTGGTAAGAATGATTATGCTCATTTATTCTGAAATGTGGTCTCAATATTGTTGTGGAAGACCCAACCCCCTATAATAAAACAGTTTGTTCTAATATATAATTAGTTCAAATATTTTTTTATGTTGTTATTTTTTTATCAACATATAAAAATCATTGGAATGATTTTTTATAATTTCTGAAAGATCAATTTGAATTGAGCATAATGGGAGAATTAAATTCTAAATTTGGTCTACATATTTTTCCAAATGATAATAGAAATGAATTAAATCAGTTTAAATACATTAATGATTTATTGAAAAAGATAGGCCTTGTGAACATCAAGATATACTAAAATCCCATGTGTACTAATATTAAACATGAATTGATTAATTCTATAAAACTAGTGGGATATGTTATATAATGGTATGTTTGGAATTTTACTATACCTTACTGCTAGAAAACCTAATGTTATGTTTTTAGTATGACTTTGTGCTAGATTAAAATAAAATCCTAAATAATCCAATCTTGATACTGTTAAGATGATTTTTATACAAATAACATGAATTGATATTCTATCTCATCATTATCCATAAACTTTTTATTTTAATTTATTATCGTATTCAGATGTATATTTTGGAGGATTTAGATTAGATTAAAACAAAATTCAGGAACCTATCGCTTTTAATGAAAATCATTAGTGTAATGGTCATGTAAGAAGCACTACATAATTGCACTTTCCTCAACTGAAGTTGAATATGTGTATACAATTAGATTCTGTGCACACGTTCAATGGAGAAAAAAACTATAATGGAATTTGGACATAATTTAAATAATACAGATATTGTAGTTATTAATACATATGCTATAAAAATTTCAAAAATTTCAATAAGTTCTTATAGAACTATGAATATTGATATTAGGCATTATTTTTTATGAGATCATTTACACAAAAAATATATATATTTAGAAATTTTTAATACTAAATATCAATTAGATGATATCTTTACTAAACCTTTTCAAACTTCTTGTTTTAATTTTATTATATGGGATTTAGGGTTATTTATGTTTTCAATAGATATATTTTTTATTTTATTTTGTGTCTAATTTATTTCTGAAATTATTTACTTTTATTATTTACCATGTTACAATATTTTAGATAATATATGTTGTCTTACAAATATTTTTTAATGAAATTGTTATGTTATTTTGTAATAATAACTCTACGACATGAGAAATGATGACATACATTATTTTTCAGAAACTGTTAGTTTTCCAAACCCCTCTTATTCCAAACCATTTATTTACCATAAACAAAAAAACACACTTTGTCGAAACCTCAATCATTATTTTCCATTACAAACACTAGTTGATGATAAAAATATATTTTCATATCTTCAAGAATGAAGAAAACTATTAGAATCGATGATAGAGAATAATGTGAACTCAAACATCAAAGTATTTCTAGCAGAAAAACTCTTCAGGGCAAGATATTTGATCCCAAATGGTTATACATGACGAACTTACTCCTGAATCACGTTCTAGATTTTCAAGGAGTTGATACAACATTCAATGACATAAATCATAAATTCCTTATGAGCTATATCTGAATTCATTTTATAAGAGTGTGCAATTTCTTTTTCGAGATACATAGGATGTGATTTTTCTTAGAATCGAAGATAAGGATTTCACTATTTCTTCTATCAAGGTAGTGAAAATTTTGGACTACCATATGATGGAGATTTCAATTTTGTTCTTAAATCAATTTGTTATTAGGATTATACGTCTAAATACATCATGTATTTTGTGTTCAACACAACGCACATCAGAAAGATGTTTTTCAAGGATTATGTATAAGAATGATATGATCAGTCTAGTTGAGGATAGTGTAAAATGTCATCGTAGTAATTTGTTGAATTCTGGAACATTATGAAAACATGTATTTTTTGGGAGAACTGTAAATGGAAAAAATTTACCTATTAAAGATAAGGAATAACAGAGCTAATGAGATTTTTCTCTGTTGGTGAAAAAAGGTTTTCAAATGGAGGGTGTAACTGAATCTCAAACAAATGCAGTTTCAAAATAATCCGAGAGAATTATTGGATTTTACGCTGATGAGATGAAGAATAAGAGGAAGAACAATGTCTATAATGACTTGTTATTAATCCTAGAAAAAGATATGCACTTCAAGTTGAAGATAAAATGTTGGCTTTAGGAGAAACAACATGCTTAGTAAATTTGAAAGAAACTATAGTTGATGTGTAAATTCAAGTGGGGAGCCACACTAGTTGGCGTGCAAGTATACCATTGGTGAGTGATCAAGGTCATGAAATAATACTGGTAGAAACTGTTCAAGTATAATATAATCCATCTGAAAATGTTAAATTATAGATTGTAAGAGAAGAAGTTACATACAATGGATATGTTCAAGAAGGATATGTTTTATAGGAATCAATTACAAAAATTAAACTTTTAATGCTAAATCATACTATCAGAAAATTAGATTGTATTTCTGTTGAGGAGACTAATGTTTTGTATAATAAATATTTTTCATGTGAAGAATCTATAATGAAAGTAGTGGCAATGTTTTTTCCTACTAAAAATGAAAATTATTATATTATTGTAGATGAGGAGTCATCTAATTCGTTATCCAATCATATTTAAGAGTATGTAATTAAATTCCTGATGTCTCAATAAAATAATACCACTTTGTGGCAAAAAAATGAAATAGTAAATATTATGTTTCAAGATCTGAATGAGAGTAATTCTTATAGAATGGATATTGATTCCTTCAATAGAGATATGTTAAATGAGATTGCGAAGCTTATATTTTCCTTTGTATCAAAAAAAGATTTTGTAAAATTAAATTGGTGCTTGGGAAGTTAATTTGAATATAACAAATGTTTGGTGAATTAGTCCAGTGCATCTACTCCTACTCTTATGAAAAGTCCTTATTTTATTAGAAGGTTTTAGTAAATTACATCGGTTATGGGATATATGAATTTTGTACTACAAGTCCTTCAATTAAATATTTATCCTCTATTTTTTATATTGGACAATCACAAATTTCATGTTGATAAGTTAACTCTAGGAGAAAATAGCATTCAATTGATGATAAATAAGTTTTTAGATAATATAGAGATGTTCACGATGCAAGAGGAAAGTCTTCATGAGTTTCTAATAGTCAATATTGGGAGAATATGTTTGTCAATAATGACTCTTAGTATTTGATAATTATGCTAGGAGATAGTTTAATGAAGAAGCTCATATTACAGATGGCTGATCTGAAAGAAATTATGGAAGTCATAAATAATTCATATTTTTCCAAAACATAACCTTATTTTTGTTTCCCACCTAGACCCACTACAATGACATTTTTTTATATCTATCAAAATCATTATTGTATTAATGTATTAATTGATAAATGAATTTATCTGTTGTCAATATATTTCATTTAATTATTTTATCTTCTTTTGTATTTTTGTCTGATACACAAAATCCATTTCTATTTTTTTTATAGTTATATATAACATTTACTTATAATTTTAATCAATATTAAATATGTTTTGATATATTTCTATACATTATTTTTGATATCTCAAAAATGGGGAGAAATTTTGATAAACACATCATTTTTTAAATTTGAGAAATATTTTTATTTAATAAACATTTAATTTAATGTTATCATTGGGGAGAAATTCAAATATTTATTCTTTGTCGAAAAAATTCTGTCAATTTGAAATTATTCTTTTTTAATGCATACAAAATTCTAAAATACATTTTTAATATTATAGTATTAATGTCACGACCCCCTCCCGCCAAATATGCCCCTCCTGAGATGGCAATCATGAAAGGGAGATAATGACCCCCCGAGTCCCGCCTCTAGTAGGCCCTGGGTTGGCGACTAGAACCAAGAGTATGAGTTTTCACAAATATGGGAGGCATTACACTTTTTATTATTTAGGATCGGGAAATAGGATGAGTCAACCACCAAAAAGGAAAAGAGAATGAGTATACAAATACAACCAAACAAAGCCCACATGCATGTTTAAACAATTTTATAACAAGGTACAAGTAGAAGAAAGCTCAAAAGTACAATACCAAAAGAATACAAGAAAACAACAACAGCAAAAACTCCAACTGCCTGACTAGTAGGGTCCCGCATGGCCCTGGTATTCCTCCTAGAAACATGAATGTAAACGTAGGGTGAGCATACATGTATACTCAGTAGGGAAACCTAAATCTCTCATGCACAAGTGGGAAGACATCCTAATGTCCCGTGAGAACAACAGAAGATACCTAACAAGGAAATCTATCCACCCAAACTCACCATCCAGACTCACCAGAACACAGTCACAACTGGTATTAGTAGTATAAGAACAAAAGTATTGGGTACCCCACACCATTTACCATTAGTTAGCTGAATGTCCTGACGCTATCACACTATCCCCGCCCGCACACACCTGGGCCTCACGACCACGTATCCCGCCCGCACACACCTGGGCCTCACAACCACACATCCCACCCGCACACACCTGGGCCTCACCACCACGTATCCCACCCGCACACACCTGGGCCTCACAACCACAACCACATCCCCACCCGAAGACACCTGGGCCTCATCCCGAAGATTCTTGGGAATAGTAATAGTAACATAACTCCCACCCGAAGACACATGGGCCTAAAATCCAAACCTACCTGAAGAGTCTTAGCTGTAAGGTCGCCTCAAGCCATTATATCCTATAAGCCTTCTCGAAAAGTATTGGCCCTAATCAACCCAATCAAAACCTACCCGAAGAGTCTTGGGTGTAAGGTCGCCTCAAGCCATCACAGCCTTGGGGAGAAGGAGATGGAAGGAGCTAGAAACTATTTGAAAACACCCTCTCCCGTGAAATAGGAGTGTCCGACACTAAGTGCTCAACATGGGTTCGGTGTGATAAAAAACAAAGGATACTGATATATATATATATATATATATATAGTAACCACTCAGCCCATCCTATGGCTTCTAAAAAGATTAACTGGGCATGTGGCTTGGCACTGATACCACGAAGCTTGCATACAACAACCAACCCCAACCCCATTAAGGTTTTCATGTTTCAGCAGATATTAGATTATTTAGTTCCTTAACTACTGGGCAACTATCCACAACCAACCACTTCAATCATTCGTAAAACATATCCCTGCCATCCAAAAAACAAGTTATGGAATCACAAGCAGCACAACAATACCCTTCTTACCAACCAACCAACCCGTTGATTATTATTTCTAGTTCATTACCAAGCCCCACCATTCATTAACTCTACTCTTTATTATTTATTAAACAGAACCCATAGTCCGTTCAATGTTAAACCCATCCCTGCAGCCCCGCTGCCAACCACCGTAACCACACCATACATCATTATCCCTTTAATACCATTTATCGCAGCCCCACTACCCGTCACAATTAAACATTCACACGGTCCCACAACCAAGCCAACCGCAGCCCCACTACTCACCCATTCTATAACAACCCACAAAACACCCCCATCACATGCCACGTAACCAAGCCAACACCCACATGTTCATTATTCTATTTTGGTTCAACCAGGGTGATCACACAAGGGTTCATGATTTTCATTTAAACAGCCAACATTATGTGATTAACCAATTTCCACATTCAACAAGGTTCCATTCAGAAAAATGGTCTAGGAAGATAGGGAAACATTTAATTACACAAGAAAAGGCCCCCAATGACCGTGATTTTTAGTAGGCATAAGCCTATTCATTTCACAACATAATATCACAGGATATAAAAGATAAAGTAATAGTAATCACAAACATCCCATCCTCTTTAAATAATCTAGTAATTATCAATATTAAACTGGTTCAAAAGTGTTTCACGTAAACAAGAGAACACCCACCCCGCATGATGCACAAATTAGAGAGACGAAGGTAAGATCCCTACCTCAATAGGTTCTAGATCGCAACGCTCCTCCAGATCATCTTCAGTAGACGTTCTTCGGCGTCCAGGAAAAACCTCCTCAGGGGGAATGGAAGATCCAAAATAAAGACAACAGATCCAAGCTTGGAAGTTTTGCCTCGTCGTTACGATCCTGTGGCCGCTGACGGATTGTAAATCGGAGCTTGGACAAAAAAGTTATGGAAGAAAGAGCCTGCGAGTCTCTTATGAGATCTCTTCTTAGAGGAGAGGGGAGGAGAGGTGTGAGTTCAAAGGAGGAGGGGACCCCTCCTTTTATTGGCGTGAAAATCAGAAGTACACGTTGTGTACTTATGGTACACGGCATGTACTCGGCCATTTTCACACGGTCTCCACACGGCCTCCAACATGGTTCTGCGGCCGTTGACTAGTCAACACATGGTTTGAGGGTAGAACATACGCGGGGGAAGGACTATACGGCGTGTATTTTAGACACACGGAGTGTAATCATTTATTGCACATGGCAAGGACACGGCTCCAACACGGTACACGGCCGTTTACTAGTAACACGTATGTGGGGAAGGACTACATGGTGTATAGAACCAGACACACAGCGTGCACCCATTACTCCACCCAGCAAGGACATGGTCTGCAACATGGGGTATACCCGGGAAGGGGGTACACGGTGTGTAGTTTCAAAATTCTGGAAAGTGTGGAAAAAGTCCATTTTACCAACCATAACACTTCTTGACCATCTTTTAGACAAAGGAATGGGCCGGAGAGGTCTGGGCCATTACATCAGATACATCTTAAAGCATTCTCGTCCCCAAGAATTCAAAAAAACAACCCAGAGTATCCCAACAAGATACCTCTTAGGGTTCTCGTTGTAACAGGAACCCAACCAACAACTCTAATCATATGTGATAGAAATTTCTCCTCCTATGTCAAGATATTATCCGCTTTAGGCGGCACTGACTCGCCTGCATGAGTTTAATCGCATCCAAATTAATGCATCTTGATTAATAATTGGGTCTTCCCACCTTCACACATTAGGATTTTTCAACTCGTACTAACCCCAACACCACACAACCAACACACTTCCTGAACACATGGTTTGGGAAAAAATTTCTTTTCTTATGTCGAGATATTATCCGCTTTAGGCGGCACTGACTCACCCGCATGGGTTCAATCGCATCCGCATTAATGCGTCTCGATTAAAGTTCAGCTTTTTCACATTTCCCACACATCCGGACATGTTACGCATTACCAGGGAACAAGGAAACAAAATGTCTCACAACTAATAAGCAAAGCATTCCATATATCAAAGGTACATAGTACAACATCAACACAATGCTCAGAAGAAAAAGGGAAAACATAAATCAAAACAACTCCGGGTACTGAGAGTGCATCTGGGTCTCCCGCTCCCAATTTCTCTCCTCGAGACCGCCATGCCTCCACAACACACAAACCATGGGAATGGTACATCCACGGAGAACCTTCTCTTTACGATCCTCAATTATGATTGGCCAATCCTTGAAGGTCGCGTCATCTCCCATATCCAAATCTACCCATTCGATAACGTGAGAGTCATCGTGTATGTACCGACAAAGCTGGGAGATGTGGAAGACATCATGGACTTTCTCCATCTGAGGTGGCAGGGCCAGCTGATATGCCACCACGTCAACTTGCCTCAGCACCACAAAAGGTCTGATGAACCTGGTGGGAGCTTGCTCCCTTTTCCAAACCTCTGCTGCCCCCATCGAGGGGAAACCCTCAAGAACACATGGTCTCCCACCTCGAACTCTAAGGGCCTCCGACGACAATAAGCATAAGATTTATGTCAGTCTTGAGCCACCTTCATCCTCTCACGTACAAGTTGTACTCTCTCCATGGTGCTCTGCACTACCTCTGGCCCAAGAGCACCTGTCTCACCAACCTCTGCCCAGAAAATGGGTGAACGACATGGCTTTCCATACAAAGACTCAAATGGTTCCATGAAAATAGTAGAGTTGAATCTGTTGTTGTAGGAAAACTATACTAAAGGAATGTCTCGTACCCATGATCCACCGAAATCCAGAACACATGCTCGCAGCATGTCCTCTAGCGTCTAGATAGTCCGCTCTGTCTTCCCATCGGTCTGGGGTTGGAAAGTAGTGCTATGGTGTAACTGGGTGCCAAAAGCATGTTGTTACCCCCTCCATAATCGTGAGGTAAACCGAGTATCCTGGTCTGAGACGATAGTCCTCGGAACTCCATTCAAACTCGCCACCTCGTCTACATACCTATGTGCTAAGGTACTCATCGGGCCCGACTCCTTGATTTCTAAGAAATGAGATGATTTCGTCAGAAGATCCACCACTACCCAGATAGCATCATTACCACCCTGAGCTCTGGGTAGTCCTATGACGATGTCAATTGAGATGTCATCCCACTTCCATTACAGGACATCTAAAGGATACAACAAACCACCAGGAACCCGGTGTTCGGCCTTCACTTGCTGGAACAATAGGCACTTAGCCACAAACTCCGCCACTACCCATTTCAACTCGAGCCACCAAAACTGATCCCTCAAGCCTCGGTACATTTTTCAAACTCCTGGATGTATCACCAAGGCTGAGCTATGGAACTCACGGAGAACTCCCTCACGCATCGCCTCTGGGATAAACAACCATCGATGGAAAGCATCTGATGTCGGCTGTCCTATGACCATCCCTCTGGAGCATTCCCCTGATCGACACGATCCTGCATCACCTCTGCCTCGGAGCCCCCCCAATGAGACTCTTCCACCTGCTGCGACAAGGAGGATTGCACCATCATCTGGAACAAACAGCCTCTAACACCATCTTCCCTTGCATCTAAGTGCAGGTTAGCCAACTCTCCCATCGCCTTCTAAGCATCAGCGAATTCCTGAACCACTTCTTTATGAGACTCCCTGCTCATAGAATCAGCCACAACGTTGCCCTTACCTTCAGTGTAAGAGATCTCAATGGCATAGTCTTAGAGAAACTCGACCCATCTCCACAGCCTTAAGTTCATGTCACGCTGGGAGAAGATATAACACAGGCTCTTGTGATCTGAGAAGACCACAAAGCACTCTCCAAAGAGGTAATGTCTCCATAAAATTGGTGAAAACACTACTGCAGAAATCTCCATGTCATGGTTGGAATAGTTATGCTCATGAGGGTGAAACTTCCTAGACCCATAACAAATAACAGCCTTCTTCTGCATCAGCACGCACCCCAGACCAAGGCCATAAGCATCACAAAACACTTCATACAATAACCCTTCCTCTGGAAACCTGAGCAAGTGAGCACTAACCAACTTCTCCTTCAGGTAGTCAAAAGCTTTCTGCCACTGATCGCTCCATAGGAAGACATGATTCTTCCTAGTCAAAGCTATCAATGGAGCATCAACTTGAGAGAAGTCCGAAACGATCCTTCGATAATAACCTGCTAACCCTAGGAAACTATGAACTTCTGCCATGCACTTGGGTGATGCCCAAGAAACAACTTCCTCCACCTTCGACGGGTCCACCTATACTCCATGCTGAGAAACCACGTGCCCATGGAAGTTTACTTATTGTGTCAATAACTTACACTTCGACAATTTCCCGTGAAGTTGGTGGTGTCGAAGGACTTCCAAGACTGCCCTGAGATGCTCAATGTGCTCCTCCTCTGGTCTTGAGTAGATGAAGATGTCATCAATAAACAGAACAACGAACTGGACCAGAAACTCTCGGAAGACAATGTTCATAAATCCCATGAACATTGTCGGTGCATTCGTAACTCCAAACGGCATTACTAAAAACTCAATGTGCCCATACCTGCACCTGAAAGTCGTCTTTGAGATTTCACTGTACTTCACCCTCAGCTGATGATATCCAAATCGTAGATCAATCTTGAAAAACCAAAATGCTCCCCTCAGTTGGTCGAAGAGATCATCTATCCTTGGGAGGGGGTATCGGTTCTTGACCATTACCTGGTTCAACCTTCGGTAGTCTATGCATAGCCTGAGACCACCATCTACCCTTTTCATGAACAAAACTGGAGCACCCCATGTCGACACGCTGGGTTGAAAAAAACCCTTCTCCATCAGATCGTCAATCTGAATCCGCAACTCCTGCAACACCGAAGGTGCCATATAATAAGTGTCCATCGAAATCGGACATGCACCAGGCTGTAAGTCTATCCAAAACTCAACATCACGTCGGGGGGTGGAGTTACAACCTCCTCAGAAAAAACATCGAGAAACTGCCCATCAACCTCTGGGACATCCATCAACTCTGTATCAGCTAGAACCACTGATAAACCTCCTAATAATGAACGGAGAGGCTCCACACTCCAGATTCCCACCTGATAGCTCCTCTCGCCAACAAAAGATACATGCTGCCCATCCACGTTAGAGAAAATGACTCTTCTCTGGAAGCAGTTAATAACGGCACTAACAGAAAACAACCAGTCGATACCTAGGATGACATCGTATGGCTTCATCTGTAACAGAAGAAGGTCCCCACTAGATCGATGTGGTCCCAACGTCAGACCACATCCCTGACAAACACAAGATACACTGGTCTGGACTCCAACTGGTGTACTTAGTACCAGTGGCACGGAAAGTCTCTCTACGTCTAATCCCAAAGCATGGGCTAGACCAGGTTCAACAAAGGAGTGTGAAGATCCTGAATCAAACTAGGAAGAAACAAGAGTGCTAAAAAAACAAATCGTATCTCGCCCCACCCCTGGTCCTCCTGGAGCTGCCAACTCTGCTGCGTGAAACTGTCCACGCCCAGCTCCTCTACCTCTCTGATATCATCCACTTCCCCAACCATGCTCTGGTCGAGGTCCCTAAGGAACACCCTGACATCGGCCTCCTCCAGCAAAGACTGCCCTCGGAGGAGCATGGTCCTGCTGCTGTTGGAAGGGCCTCACCAGAAACTGGTGCTACTGCGGTGGGCACTGAACCTGCCCACCTCCACCGTACGGAGCTCGGGTCGGGCACCGACTCTGAACATGCCCGAAACCTCCATAAGAAAAAAAACTCGGTACTAGACTCGTGAAAAATGGACAAGGGCCTGATGATCTGAACTAGAACTAATGGGGCCTGCTCCCCGCTGGCCTGTACCTGGAAGGTCCTGTCATAGGAGACCTACTGCTGACTGCCTTCCCCTTTGACGAACCTGGATGAAACACCTCACGTGGTGCACCTCCCGGCAAGTTCATCCTCTCTACGACCTATGCCTTCTTCTGCACTGCCATGTACATCGGAAGGGTGAAGGGGGTGAAAGCATACTGGAGTGAAGGACGAAGCGCCTCCTCCAAATGTCTCAACCGACACTCCTCATCCGAAAAAAGATCCGAAGCAAAGTGCAGGATATCCTTGAACTTGATCTCCAACTCTCGCACGGACATACTCCCCTGCTGATGGGAGAGTAACTCCTACCACTTCTCAACCATGATCATGGAAGAATGGAATTTCTCTCGAAATTCCTTCTCAAAGTCATCCCACGGAACCTATGCCTCTATCCTCTCTCCGATGTAGAGCGTCCACCACTATCGCACCGCACCTCTCAGCTGACTGATTACTAGGGGAACTCAGTACTCCCTTGGATCACAGATCAATGTAAAAGAAATCCCCATCTCCTCAAGCCACCCATTCGTCTCCGTATCTGAAGTACTACCCTCGTACTTCATGAGGTTCTGTCGTTGGAAGAATTTAGAGTCTTCTGCCATTGGCTATCATCCTCCTCTCGGTCAATCCTTAACTGATTGACCTCCTGAATCTACAGGTCCTCGACCGTCTGAGCCACCCGAGGACGACGTCCAGGTGCCATAGTTATCCGGTAAACAAGGATTTCCTAAGCCCAACTAGTAAGGAAAAACTAAAGGTTTCATTTTATCATTTATTTCAATTTATTTCCCAGAACACACAAACCATGTAAATTACAATCATGATGATGCATGTACCTTCCCTAGGGTCTCTAACCTGCAATCAATGTAGTCTCACTTGGTCGTTCGGTAGGCTCAGAGTCCTTGTATCGGATCACGGGGGGCCCTGAAATCACGTGTCCTTGCCGGTCTTCCCTGGCCTATGTCACCCACCAAGATTAACTAACATTGTTTCCCTACCATACCATGAAATCCTCACTGTTCCTAACTCTAGACTCCATCCTATCTATCAACCATCACCTTTGATACCATTATATCATGACCCCCGCCTGCAAAATATGCCCCTCCTGAGCTGGCAATGGTGAAAGGGAGATAATGACCCTTGAGTCCTTCCTCCAGTAGGCCCCAGGTTGGCGACTAGCACCAAGGGTATGAGTTCTCACAAATATAGGAGGAATTACTCTTTTTATTATTTAGGATCAAGAAATAGGATGAGTTAACCACCAAAAAGGAAAAGAGCAAGAGTATAGAAATAAACCCAAACCAAGACCACATGCATGTTTAAAAAATTTTATAACAAGGTACAAGGACAAGAAAGATAAAAAGTAAAATACCAAAAGAAACAAGAGAACAACCACTGCAACAAATCCAACTGCCTGACTAGTAGGGTCCCGCACGGCCCTGGTAGTCCTCCTGGAAAACTGAAAGTAAATGTAGGGTGACCATACAAGTATACTCCGTAGAGAAACCTAAAGCTCTCGTGCACAAGTGGGAAGACATCCTAATGTCCCGTGAGAACAACAGAAGAAACCTAATAAGGAAATCTATCCTCTCAACCTCGCTAGCCACACTCACCAAAACCCAATCACAACAGGTAGTAGTAGTATAAGAACAAGAGTATTGGGTACCCCGCACCATTTCCCATTAGATAGCTGAATGTCCTGACATTGTCACACTCTCCCTGCCCACACACACCTAGGCCTCACAACCACGTATCCTGCCCGCACACACCTGGGCCTCACAACCACACATCCCGCCCGCACACACCTGGGCCTCACAACCACATATCCCACCCGCGCACACCTGGGCCTCACAACCACAACCACATCCTCACTCGAAGACACCTGGGCCTCATCCAAATGATTCTTGGGAATAGTAACAGTAGTAGAACTCTCTCCCAAAGACACATGGGCCTGAAATCGAAACCTACTTGAAGAGTCTTAGGTGTAAGGTCGCCTCAACCATTATAGCCTATAAGCACGTCCGAAGAGTCTTAGGCCTAATCACCCCAATCGAAACCTATCCAAAGAGTCTTGGGTGTAAGGTCACCTCAAACCATCACAGCCTAGGTGAGAAGGAGCAGGAAGGAGCTAGTAACTATGGGAAAACACCATCTCCCATGAAATGGGAGTGTTCGGTACTAAGTGCTCAACATGGGTGTGGTGCGATAAAACAAAAGAGATACATATATATATATATAGCAACCACTCAGCCCAACCTATGGATTCTAAAAAGAGAAACTGAGCATGTGCCTCGGCACTGCTACCACTAAGCATGCATACAACAACCAACCCCAACACCATTATGGTTTTCACGTTTCAGTAGAAATTAGCCTATTTAGTTCCTTAACTACTGGGAAACTATCCGAAACCAACCACTTCAATCATTCATAAAACATATCCCTGTCATCCACAAAACAAGTTAGGGAAACACAGGCAGCACAACAAAACCCTTCTTAACAACCAACAAACCCATTGATTATTATTTCTGGTTCATTACCAATCCCCACCATTCATTAACTCTTCCATTTATTATTTATTAAACACAACCCATAGTCTGTTCACTTTTAAACCCATCCCTGCAGCCCCACTTCCAACCACCATAACCACACCATACATCATTATACCTTTAATACCATTTATCGCAGCCCCACTGCCCGTCACCATTAAACATTCACACCATCCCACAACCAAGCCAACCGCAGCCCCGCTGCTCACCCATTCCACAAATACCCACAAAACTCCCCCATCACATGCCACATAACCAAGCCAACAACCACATGTTCATTATTCCATTTTGGTTCAACCGGGGTGATCACACAAGGGTTCCATATTTTCATTTAAATAGCCAACATTACGTGATTAACCAATTTCCACATTCAACAAGGGTACATTCACAAAAACAGTCTAGGAAGATAGGGAAACATTTAACTGCGCAAGCAAAGGCCCCCAATGATAGTGATTTTCAGTAGGCATATGCCTATTCATTTCATAACATAATATCACAGGATATAAAAGATAATGTAACAGTAATCGCAAACTTACCTTCCCCATTAAATAAGCCAGTAATTATCTTTATTAAACTGGTTCAAAAGTGTTTCACGTAAACAAGTGAACACCCAAACCGCATGATGCACAAATTAGAGAGACGAAGGTATAATACCTACCTCAACAGTTTCTAGATAACAACGCTCCTCCGGATCAACTTCAGAATACGTTCTTCGGTGTCCTGACAAAACCTCCTCGGGTGGAAAGGAAGATCCAAAGTAAAGACAACAGATCCAAAATCGGAAGTTCCGCCTCGTCGTTATGATCTTGTGTCCACTGACGGATCATAAATCGGAGCTCAGACGAAAAAGTTATGGAAGAAATAGACTTTTAGTCTCTTAAGAGAGATCTGCACAGAGGAGAGGGGAGGAGAGGTGTGAGTTTAAAGGAGGAGGGGACCCCTCCTTTTATAGGCATGAAACGAAAAAGTACATGGTGAGTACTTATGGTGAACGGCGTGTACTCAGCCATTTTCACATGGTCTCCACGTAGCCTCCAACACGGTTCTGTGGCCGTTGACTGGTCAACACATGGTTTGAGGGTAACGCATACGCGGGGAAGGACTACACAGCGTGTAGATTATACACACGGCATGTACTCATTTATTGAACACAGCAAGGACACGGCTCCAAAATGGTACATGACCATTGACTGGTAACGCGTACGCGTGGAAGGACTACACGACATATAGAACCGGACACACAGTGTGTACCCATTACTCCACCCAGCAAGGACATGGCCTGCAACACGGGGTATACCTGGGAAGGGGGTACACGACGTATACTCAAACTACATAGCGTGTAGTTTCAAAATTCTGGAAAGTGTGGAAATGTCCATTTTACCATCCATAACATTTATTGACCCTCTTTTAGACAAAGGAATGGGCCGGAGAGGTCCGGGACATTGCAATTAATTTATGGGGTTTTAAAGTAAAAAATGTAGAGATTGATGGGAATGCATTGTGTTGACAATACTCTATAAATATTATTAACAGTCACACACACAAATTCACTTGTTTTGTTTACTAATTATTTTTTAGTGTATTTCAAGAAATATATATTCATTATAATTATTACCTTGAAATAATATTCAACAATTTATTTTTGAGAAATATTCTTTAATGTGTTCTGAACACTCTTAAGCATATTATAAAGACAATGTTCATTTTTTTCCATATACTACATATTATTTTAATTCAATAACTCAATGAGAGATATATATGGAACAGACCATAAGTTTATATTGAAGGATCGGTGTGTATGGTTAATCAACCACATTTTTGATGAAATGGTTGGTTAAGGAATTTTTTTTTGGATAAGAACCGTTCATTTTATAAAAATGAAATGTTTTTTTAACGGTCCTTAAATAAGTATAGAACATTAAAAATGTATGTATTTTCAACCTTACTTTTGTAACCAACCATATTTTTCCAACCATGCAGTTTGAAAAATGAACAATTAGATAATCAATGTTACATTCAGATATCTATGCTAACGTGGAAAAATGTATGGATCATCAACCCTACATTATTATGATTGAACCCTAAGTTTGTTATTTTTTTCAATTATTGACGGATCCATGAGTTTGAATTTTCAATGTCAAAAATTTGAATTTATGACATTATCAAAGATTTTTCAATATTATTTGCACAATATTTTGGTGTTTTATGTCTCATTTTTGATTGATTCAAAGCTCATTTTAAATGATTTAAACATCCTATTATAGCATATATTTGCTATCCGATTCTCAATGGATGTTATAACAACTATGAGATGTATTCCTTGAATTTGAATTCACTAGATTTATCAGGCGTATTTTTCAGATGTGAAATATTTCTATGAGATATATTTTATATATCATTATGTGTGGGGTATTTTATATATAGTAATCTAGATATTTCTTGGTTGTATTGATAATTCTTTTTCAGAGAAATTTCATGTTCAAATTGTTTCATTGTTAGAGGGATCAATAATCATAGATACAAAGACATCATTTTGGAGATATACATTTTAAAATATGAAATCAGAATACTCTATTATTGTAGTTGTTCTGAAAAATCAAAGATCACTTGTGCTAATAGATCAGTTTAGATATTTTTATAGATTATGATTCTTTTGAAGGAAAGATTCATATTTTATAAATTGAGTGTTTCTTAAACTGTGATCTAAATCTATTTCACATGAAAAATATATCTTATATATTTTTATTTTTGATTACTCATATTAATTCATGGTGGAGTTTCAGCCACTTCCACAAAGATGTGGTTTTATCGATTTCATGTAAAAGAACTAGAAAGATATTTTTTGTAATCCATTGTTTGTATGGGTGAAAACTGTATGCACTCAACTATGCATCAGTTTTAAGATATGAGGAAATTAATTGTGAAATTCATCAAGACCGCCAATAGGGTAATTGGTGGAGTAGACTAGGGGATCTTTGTGCCCTAAAACACTATAAATGGTATTGCATTATTCTATGTTCATTATCCACTATATAAATATTCTCATACTAAAATGTCTCCAACTCTATCAACTGTTGATGTGAATCGATAGAATTATTATATTATTAATAGGTCACAATTTACAGCCCTCTTGGGTTATAACTATTGTTTTCTTGACATAACAATAGAGTCTATATTTATTAAATCACAACATTTTTCTTTCCCTTTAGTAATATATAGATATCTTTTCACCTTATGTAAATTATTATATATTTTTTCTTCTTCAATATTTTGTAGATATATTTTTTTCAATAACGTTATTTTTGAGTTAAGAAAATTAAATTATTTTTTCACACGTATGTTATCTATTACTCAACATTTTTTGGATATCGCAATATTTACTTTGACAAGTTAAAATAGAAATTCTCTACTACATTTTCATTCTATGAATTTATTTTAATGAATTCTGTTTTAATGTTTAAAATATGCTGATTTTGTGAAAAAAAATATATTAGAGTTCCCATTTTAATATATAATTATACCATTTTTATTTCATAATGAAATTTATCATTATTAATTAATGTTTTCTGTTAAAAAATTTTATCATATATTTTTCAAATAGTTCTTTTAAATATATTGAAATATAAAATGTATATTTTCTATTAAATAAATTATGTTTTATGAAACTAAAAAAATCAATATTTCATATAATTCAACATCCCAATAGAATATATTATAATTTTTCTAGGATATTCAATAAATTATACTATCCATCTTATTTATCTAGATGGATTCTATAAAAATATTTTCATTCAATGAAATAATCTGTCACTTCCATTTTTCATGTCTAATAATAGTCATAATGTATACTTGATTTTTCATCTAATGAATATCATATAAGGATATACTATTTTCTATCCCATAATTATGGTTTCTTACCTATATTATAATATATATATTTTTTGATTGAAAATAACTGAATTATCCAAATTCCCTTTATCTATAGTGTTCAAAATCCATATAATTTATTACCTTAATTTAATGGTATTAACCTAGAATGTAAATTAATTTCATTACATACACATTAATTATCTGTGGTTTAATCTAATTGGAAATATTGATGAAATTATAAATTTTTTCATATTTCAATTCATTTAAAAATATTATGAAACCCATTTTCATTCTTTATGTTTTTTATGGTATAAGGAATGATTTATTTTAAGTGAAACTCATATGAATGGATGGTGATGGGTGGGGTCTAAATTTTTTATCTAATTCATTGAATAATTTTTTATATATCAATAGGTATAGATGTTTAAATATGATTAACATTGCTCAAAAAATGACTGCTAATGAATGGGATTTCTCCCTTTTTTAAACAGTGGACATGACTAGGTTTCTTCACAAAGACATGGTAAATATTTACATTAATCACAATATTTTTCTATTATTATGTTTGTTCCACCACTATATTCTTATTCTTGGGACTGTGTTATTCTCTCATGGTTTATGTTTATTGACTAAGGTTTTCATACACTATTCATTAAATTTTCTCTTCTTCCATGTTGTCATCCATGAATCATGGTTTATGATATATGAATTTGTATGTTTTATTTTTCTATGTATCATGATTATACAAATATTCTCATCTTAGGATCACTTATAATATAATATTCATATTATTTATATTTACTGTTTCAAATCATTTGGGCTCACCAATTATATATATATTTCCATTCCCCCAAGTAAAAATTAATAGAAATGATTGAAATGTTTGGAAGATAATATTATGTGGAGAAGTAGTTGGAGATGTTGAATATACCCTATTTATTATAAATTTGTAAAAATTGTAAAAAAATTAAATTACTTGAAAAGTATTTGAGTTTTAATCATTTTTTGTCTCTATTAGTTAAAAAATTATACCAAAAACATTCATTGCATTGTTTTGTAATGAAATAATTCATTTAAGACATATAATATATATGGTATAATATTTGGGGAATCATAGACAAATAAGACACTGGAGAATGAGGATTGTTCCACCTAGTGATGAAATTGTTTAGTGGGGTTGGGTTTCTTATTGTGATTTTCGGTTTTTTAATTATAAAATCCTTTAAAAGGGAGACATTGGATTAGAGTAATTTATCAACGTGGTTTATTAGTTGGGCATATGAGTTGTGGTGTGGTATTCCCTATGAAAATAACAGGTTAAAATAAAATATTTTTTTGGTGCTACTTTTTTATTTTATTTAAAATTGTCATGTCTATTTACATAATTATTCTCTTTTATTTTATTTAAAAGGGGTACAAATTTGTTAGTGTTTATGTGTCCTGTGTAAACATCCTTCCGAGTATTTTTTACATTTCTTATATACTCACAACCAAGATATGATTAGTGGTGAATATTTATATATTGATTGATGACATATAGGTAATGGATGTATCTCATACATCTCAACAGGGGGCCTTTATGGTGTGATTTTTGGTATTGTATTTAATAGAATTGAGGCAACAGTTATGGGTAAAATAGAAGCATGTCTTTCAAGTAATATTGTCCTTCCTTTTTTATTGTATTTAGTAGGGATATTTTTGGTTGATGACTTTGTTTAAATATTTTTTTATTATAATATTATATTGTTTTAATCATGAATCACATTTATATATTGTAGTAATGTTTTCTATTATATTGTGTTTAATATTAATAGGTAAATCATCCCCAATGTTTTTTATATCCTAGAAATTAATTGGAAATCATTAGTTCATGAGGGATTCACCCATGTTTATTGATATTTAAATAATACCCATGGTGATGTGGTCTGTTCAAGATTTTACAAATTTTATAATTTTTGTATAGTCTATCAGTCAGAATGTTAGGCATAGAGATAATATGTGATGGGGGATAAAAATTAGTGTCTAAACGGAATATATAAAACAAACATATAGTGATCTTGAAGTTATTAGAAAAATCCCTATATGAATTTTTTTTTAAATCATTATGTGTGTCTTCACCACATCATCATGTGTTTTAGACGATGATAGTAAGTTATCATTCCTCATTAACTAGAATACCAACATGGATATCATCATATACAAGATAATTTATCATTTATTATTTTATAAATTGTGACATGACAAAAATTCTATAATTTATGTTTTCTCTTATTGATAAAATTTCAAGTTTCTAAGCATTGATTTCTAGAAAATGGTAAAATTAATTTTGGTTAGGTGTTTTTTGTTCAATCTTGATAGAATTGTTTCATTATTTTATATTACCTGTTATTAAATTCATTATTAGAATGTGTAACAAATTTTGAATTGAGATGTAATCATCTAATGAGCCTTTTTATATATTAGTGATTAACTTATAATATTAATCCATGTTCTTCTAGAAACAAGTTAATAATTTCATGATGATTACATAAATTAATTATATTATTTTTAAATTCCAATCATATTATGATAGATTTTATATCTATAGTTTAAAAATAAATTTCAAATGAATATGGATTATTTCATCCTTTTCATTTATGTATTTGATGAAATGCCTTGTGTTGATCTAAATTTCATATCATAAATTTTTTTCTGTTTAGAATATAATTTGATAGTAATAATTAAATTATAATTGTTTTTATGATCATGGATGTGGTTGTCAAGTGGCATGTATTATGAGGGGCTGATCATGGTTACACGTTCCTCACATCAATTCTCTACTTCGATCTCAAATTGATTCCAATGGGGTTCATTCATGGAAACAGAAACACTTAATGGATCCCATAAATGTGATGGTTTACATGCCTACATTCCCTAGGCGTTCGATCATTGAGGTTTCTAACTATTGATGCAATGGAACTCACATTGTTGAATATAATGGGAGATCGTGATCATAACCAGATTTTTGGAGGATTATTCTCTAATCTAATAATCACTTATATATTTATGTCATGTAGAAGAATAATATCCAACTTTAGATATGTGACCAGTGAGACTAAAATTTAGTATTTAGTTACTAGTGCATGATAACATGAATTTTAATACATATCAGAGGAATCCCTTAGACACAAACATATATTTGTATCCTATGTACTCTATCTATTAATCTATATATGTGTATTATAGGTTCTCAATCTTGATATATATTATTATTTAGTGATGTTGGTATATAGGCCACTATATTTTAAAGCAACACACCTAGAAGATATATATTTTATCACCGTCTAACTTGTTTTTAATGGTTTTAATTATAATATCATGCCTATGAAGGGGATTCATATTTATCATTATGAAATCATTCATAGATCTATAATTTATGTAACACATAACATGACACTTCATACCTTTTCTATTTTTCTTACAAGGACTGAACAATTCTATATAATTTCATGTAGTAAGGATGATAATGTGAAAGTTTTAAATTAGTAGATAGTGAGGGAATAATACACAAGAAGCCCTTTTTTGGATATCCTTGAATGTAATGTGGACCAATGAAGTTGATATTGTTTCACATTGAGTATGTAAATATGGATATATGTCCCATTTAGGGAATGCCTTGATGAAAATTATATGTCAATACCCTAAGGGAATTTGAACTTCTGACGGAGAGCGGGATTTTATCAAGAATATGGAATGACATTGGGATGATCCATGGGTAATATTTAATTAGTAGAGGTGAACTAAATATTAATTAAGATATATTTGATCCAAAAATAATTGACTAATATATTCCAAAAAATCTATAATCAATACCCTCATGGTTTTAATAATTCATTTTAAATCTATGTGATAGGTTTGTAACATTGAATTTAACAGCATGTTTAAAAGAGGATTCCATGTACTTTATCATTATGTGACTAGGATGTTGGATACATATTATATAGTCATGCTATAAGAATTAATAAAATATATATACATATATAGTGACATTTTTAATTAGGATAGCAGCTCAAGCCATGATGAGGTATCCTGCGTGTCTAGAAAATATAGGAATTATAGTTCATGTAGTTCTAATAATTATTTTTTTGGGGATTATGCAAGAGTTTCAAGATATAACATTCTATTAGACCACTTGTGGGCATGGAAGGGTAGTTGAAAACCATAATAATTTTTTCATTTTTAGATAAAAATTTAGGCCTTTAATCAAAATTTTATGTCAATGATGGATCCATATATAATGAATGGTGATATAATATGACAATTATGTCGAGATTACATATATGAGTGTGCCTTAAAATATAGGAAAATTCTAACAGCTAATAACAATTAGGGTAAAAAATATCATATAAATTTGTCAATATAATATCAAAATATGATATCTAATCCCATGTATTTCAGGATCAATGTGTAAAATACTTGATAATAGGAGATCAATCACTTCACAAAATTTGATTTCCCTGATAGTTACATAATTTGTAAAAATCACAATGTATGAGTTTATATGATGTGGAATATTTACATGTAAAGAATATTTTAGATCATACCACAAATAAATTTCCAATATATTTTTTATTAAATGAGATCATATGGTTTATTGTGGGTGTCATATTTGAAGCTGGGTTTTCCAATAGATAAGTGAAAATGAAAAACACATGAATCTGACATGGCACATTTATATGTGAAGGAACCGTTTTATTTATGTGGGTGTTATGTAATCCCATGAATAATATGGGACATGTGATCACACAATGAGAATTCTTTCACATTATCAATTAACCATTATCACGATAGAGTATCATTTCATATAATTGTTGGACTAAATGGTCATTAATTGATCATGTTTCTCATATGATGTCCTGAAAAAGAAATCTATCAAATTAATACCCATTTGATACGTTTTGAATGATTATATGTGTTTTAAAACACATTTTTTCCGTTGAAATTTTTTATCCTTCAATTTTACACACTATATATTGAATTGGGATTCGATGGAGTTGATTAAATGTCTATTAATAAATCCATGCACTTCATATTTTCATTTGATTTGAACAACCAATTTTTAATTGAAAATAGGTTTATATATATACATTGAATAATGAAATAATTTTCTCTCTTCAAGGAATAAAAGAAATTTTCATATTTTAAGAAGGTGTAAGACTTCAATATTATTATCTAATTACATTTATGAATCAGATGGGTGAGTTTTCATATTTTTCAAATTAATAATTAAGTGGTGTTTCATATTATGGTTATGTCACATGACCACCCATGACTATAATATTTCATTGTTGGATAACATTTCCTACCACTTTAAATGTTGATATCATATCCATGTGGTCATATATCTCGTGTATATCACATGATCCATAGAAACCATGTATATTTATAGTATTGAAAAAATAATCCTAATTAGATCACATTAATCTACAAGGGCCGGGTGATTATATATTCCATAGGTGGTTCATAATTTTCACTTCGTAATGTGATCACATAACAGGATTGAATTAATATTGAAGAATAATATGATCAACGAACGAGAAATTTCTTCTGAATGACCCTGTAAAAATGTTATCCTTCCATTTTATTTATATTAATCACATATCCTTCTCGATTTTTTTCAATAAGGAATCCAAAACATCCTCTTCTAGAAATGAATTCTAAATGAAGAAGGGAGCACTTAGTTCTAAGTAAGTGGACAGCATTTTGAGTCCATTTCCTTTGAGATTTAATGCGAATATATGTATCTCTATTGTCTTTGGAATTTCATTATTTAGTCACTATAAATTGGTTTTCATAGAATCATCGTCTCGTATAGGTATTCAGTCAGTATGGAAGTTACTATTCATATTTAAGCTCACTGGTTGAATTGATTCACATAACAGGATTCACATGACCATAGGATATTACAAGAATCATTTAAAGAACCATGTAACCTAATTCATATTATTAACAAAATTATTTTACATATTCTCTCATGGGATCATGCATCTTCTATATTCTCATGAAATAATGTCACTACATTATGATCATGCATCTACCGGGTGTTACAGTGATCCTAGGATCATGTGATCCTGATGTTGTCATAAGACTGCTTGAATTTATATAATTTAGGAAATCATGTGAAAATGTATAATTTAAGAATTCTATTTTAATACAAACTCTGTTAACATTCATCAAAAACATAATATTACCATTTTAATTATAATTGATTTCATAGTGGGAATTTGAATATATTATATTTCAATGGATTTTCGTTGTAAATAGTTGGGTGGATAAAAAATATGATGTTGTTCAATCCATATATGATAAAATTTTGAATATGACTGTAAACATCTTTTAGGTTATCAATTGTCTGATTGGATACATCTATATTGTTTAGTTCATAAAAATTATGGTTGGATCTCACCACCTCGATGAGGGATCTTACCTCCTTAAATCACTTTGACAGAAAAATAATTGGAATCAATGTATCATACAAGTTCCATTTCATTACTGATGAAGAAAAATATATTACTATGTAATGATTCCAATTTTATTGGATATTGAATGGAAATAACAATTTTTCTAGCATGATTCTAATAACTAAATAACAATAATTTTGAAATTTTTGTTATGCTGTAAATTCAAATAGTCATAAAATTTGGGTCTTTGGTCTGGGGGGGATTTCAGGATTGATTCGGTATATCCCTTCTATACGTTTTAGAATACGATATAATTTTCCACAAAATATAATAATATTGTTTTCTATGATACTATTAGTGTTTCATAAACTATTTACTATTATATAAAAGGGTTAATGGAAGACCCTATTAGTCTGAGGATCCATGACACTAACACATATCACCATATATATGGAGAAAATATATATGTATTTAAGATATTTAAAATGTTATTGTGTTACAAATAGTGGGAGATATGTATAATTAAGATAATCATTATTTTTCTATCTTGAATATTTCTTAATTTACTCCTCATATTGTAAATGATAATCTTGATTTGGGTAAATATATCCCTAAGAATGATATATATAGGAGCCAATATATATTTAATTATTTTATTATAGGTCATGATTAATGGAGAAAACCATTTTCCAAGATGAAAATGTATTTCACATTATGTGAATGTGAAGGATTATAGGGAACATGTTGGCTGGTTTTCAAAAAGAGGAGTTCAATAGAAGGGTACAGATAGTCACTTTATATTCCAATAATGTATTATAATTGAATGATTTTTTAATGATTTTCCTCAATGGGTACTTATTGCTAGATCCTGAGAGTGGTTGGATATGGTTTTCAACATTTGTTATGGTGGTTTAGTTGGAATGTGGAAGATGGATTGGATTGTTTCTTGCTCTATTGGAAATATTTAATATCCATTACTACCATTTATGAAAATGGATACCGTAACATTAGATTATTGAATGATTCAAGATGTTATTGAGTGAATGGGAACTCAAATGAAATTTTTTGATATCTTTCATACCTAATCCATTCCTAGTGGATGGTTTAGAAAATTCCTATAGACAATTTGTGGGGCCAGGTCAAATACACTAATGAATTGGGATATAAATAAAAATCTTACTATTAAGATATTCTTTTTCATATTTCATATGGATATATAACATATTAAAATAACTATAAATTTAATGGGACTCTTGAGCAACATAGTTATCATATAAATATATTCATGGGTGTCTTGTAATCATATATCATTATAAATATCATTTTTTATTGGTACTCGCATTTGTGATATGGGAGGATGTGTTTATGTATCATATAGATGTTATAAGATACTCCTAATGATATTCATATAAAGATACACATCATTGTAGGTTTCAAGATTTAGATTATACATACCTTGGTTAAAACATAGATTGGGTGACCTTCCCTATAGTTTTTTGTCGTAATGTTCACTCAATGAGGCATACCGACACCTGGAACATATCCCATCTCAATGGCTAAATGGATATGCTAGAGGAAAGTAAAATGTATACCATCTGTAATTCGGAGTGCGGGAGTACCAGATCCAATAAAACTGAGAAGTGAAATTATGGAAAATAGATCATTTTCAAGTTGACTAGTGGCTTTAAAAATTTTACAATGTAATGAGGAATCATATTTCAAAATACCCCATATATTTCTTGAGAAAAGATGTAGCAATAGTGGGTAGTGTGTCCACAAGTGTAGTTTTTAATAGAAGTGTCCCACAGGTGAAATACTAGTGAGTCGGGTGCCTCTATTATTACCAACTATATTCATGAGATTGTTTTTCATTACATGTTCCAAGGGGTTATTGTAGAGTAATAATGTCATTTATAAAAACCATGATGAATATTTTCTAGGTAGACATATAGCTAGTGGTATTTGGTCCTGAATCTTCTCTTGAATTAATATCATATAAGTAGTTGCCTATGAAATACAAGGAATTACATCATATTATCAATGTCATGATATAGTCGATGCATATTAGGGTTAATTATACCTTCCATGAATTCTCAATGTCATTTTCTGTTACATGGGTGTCTCATGATTTAATGGGAGGCCAACATTGTTCTAGAAATGTGGCAGATAAATTTCATTAATAATAAAAAACATCATTTTATTATTAATAAATAATTTATCATTATAATATATATTGTAGGATGCTAGAAAATTATGATCCCATGTTTTTTATTCTATATACATTCATAGGGGAATGGAAACTTGAGCATGATATCATGATGGTGTATAGGAAATTGGTCTAAGATCCCTAGTCATATGAAGTATATGAAAGAGATTATTTTTTATCTAGATGTGATGCCACTAGTTACACCACTGATTCCACATCTTCATCCATAGACACAAATTATTTTTGAAGGCATTCTCATATATTATATAAAGATGATAATGTTGGGTTATTATTTCCAAAAATAAATAGATCATGGGTTTATGCATTGGTTGAAAAAAATTGGTCAAAATTGAATTGGATATGGTGTAGGATATGAATTAATTATACATAATTTATATTAACACATCCCATATTAGTGAACTCAGGGATAATATTTATAGAAATAACTATTATTTTTATAATAATCCCATGATAGAGTTTTCATTTGGTTAGGGTAAGTAAATCATTTCGTATTTTATATAAAATATTGGTTATTGAGTATTTTTTAACTTTGACCAATGTAAGTATCCAATTATAGTGATGATACCATCATAGTCTCTATTTTTTAAAAATTTGGTGTATATAAATCTTCTATATAATGGGTAATTTATTATTGGAGAACATCTCATCTAACCCTCATGTTGATTTCAAAATGGTAAGAGAAACTAGGGTTGTAGATGAAAAATGTATATTCTTAATTGATAAAATCTTTTCTAATTGTTTTATGATTTTTATTGTATATTTACTAAAAATAATTGTGATCGTGATTATATTAGCTCTAACTCAGAGGTTAGAGACCCAAAATCAAAATACTTCAAAATAAAAAGTAATAGAAATTATTGTGATATGACCATGTTTTCTTTTAATCCCTTTAATCGATATGAGTATGAACCCCTAATTTTGTGAATTGGTTTCTGAATACTTCCATTTTCTGATTATATACCTAATATTAGGCTCATAATTCTTTTCATTTCATAAATTTATAAACAATATGTTCAGAGACACGTTTATTGGTGTATTTTGAAGAACCTATTTAAAAACATCAAAGATTGGTTAAGTTATCTATTATTTATGATCATGACCATTGGTAATGGTGGGATTAAATCTCGAGAACTAGACACAACAGTGAAGTTGTTTGTAAATATAATGAGTGTAAGGGCCATTTAGTTGAGAATATTAGTGATATATTCCTTATCTTCAATCATAAATATTGGGCATATGTCCATTAATAATTCCTCTTAATATCTGAGAATTTAGAAACACAACAATTATCGGTCAATGAAGGGTGAGATGAAATTTATAGGTTTCAACAAAAGATAAAATTTCTATGTTATATTCATAGATATGTTTAAATTATTGTAATGTAAAAATACACACTTTTTATGTGGTGTAGATGGATGAAATGGATGTCGTTGCCAATGCAAATTCATTGTGACTAAACCTAGAGGATGATACAACAATGGTAGATCATTTATACTATCCTATAAACACTATGGTATAATTGTTATCTGAAATTATAAATTCTTATAATCATATATTATCATAGACTAGTATCATTAAATTCAACCTTTACATTTATAACATGAATGTTTTCAAAGTGTGGAGATTTCATTGTTCATTAAGAAATTTAAATAAAATAGTATACACCATTGTGTTATTATCACGTTTTCCATTTGATATTCCATGAAATTTAAATAAATAAATCAAAATTATAGATACTTTAATAACAAATAAATTATCATGGTAATGCCTCGCATAATGGTATATGTATGTGCAATAAAATTATTACACAATAGTTGGATCATTATGCCATGTATGATAAATTCTTCATAAGAATGTCTCAATGAGGACAATATGAATAAAAAAAACCCTAATATAGTAGATATGGTCCATCCATAAGTACATTATGAATTCATTCCAGGAACGGTACATGTATGTTTATTTTCATAGAAAATTACCTTACAGGCAATGTAGAGTTGGTGCATTTTTTAAATTATGAGTTATTTATAGGAGATTATGAATGAAATATATCCTTTTAAACCCCAACACTAACACAATAGATTAATTCAATTCATAAATAATGAATGATTAATCATGGGCATGGATCATGGATAGATATTGGTGCCAAAACCATAACTGTTGAACAATATATTTTCAATACAAAAAATCATGACGAGTGCCAACATGGCATAGTTCATTGATGGATATCAATATTAACACTTCCACTAATTAATCTGAACTTGTTAATTAATAAATGGATAATGAATTTTTCATTACCGAGTCTCATAGTTGATATTGGTGGGAACACCATCATCAAAATAATAGTGATAGTATATTTTGGAATAAATATGAATTCCACCTAAGCGTAGCTCATGTTTGGGTATTGGTAGGAAAATATTTTTTTCACTAGAGCCAATCCATTTGGAAAATTTGATTTATAGTTCATCAAAAATGGTTTACTTATATCAAAATGTTAGTGAAGGAGAATGCTCTATATTTTTCAAAGATCGGGGCCCTATGGAGCATAATAGTGTTATTGTTGTGACTATATAACAGGTCACATAATGTTTTTGTATTTTTCGTTATTTCCCATAAATATTCACAATATATAATGAAAATTGACTAGATGTTATTGGATTAGATTTTTCGTAGGCCTCCCTTTAAGTGTTTTAGACTAACATTGTTTAGGCCTATTCTTTTTTATTTAATGTTTCATTTTTCCAATATCATGAAAGGTAAATTTCTAGTAGTAGACGAAGTAATTATTTACTAGTCTAACAATGATGTCTTATTCACTAATAAGTACATGGTATAATTCTATGTGTATTTTATCTTCCCGTGAGTTATACAAATCCATCAAACTTTTTATACTTATTCCATTAGGACAATAAAAATGTTATGTTTGTGGTACCAAACCATTTCCCATATAATTGCTATAGTATATGTTGAAGTAATTTTGATGATGTGAAATCCACTTGAATAGTTAAATTATTATGTTTTTAAATCATACCTCACGTACTTTGATTCAAGAGTAATGAGGTGGAGCATATAGAAATGGGATATCAACTAACCATATTCAAATAATGTGTTACAATTTGATGTTATGAATTTAAACAAGTATTGTATGATATTATTTCTTATAAAACATATATTGTTGTTATGGTTGATTGTGGGAATATATATAAGGTTTATATTTGGAAATATAAACCTAACCAAACCCGGGTTTCCAATTAATTTGTATGCACTTGTTAATAATAACCATGAATGCTATTTTAGGAATCAAAACATACAGGAGATGAGGTAGGATATGGATAAAAGGTTATTAAAAGATGGATCTAGTACCCTATAAGTACTGATAGTCTGTTTTAAATTTGTTATCATGGAGAAGGAATGTGAAAAATCACTACACTATCTTTTTCATAATGTAGTGTGTCATGTGAGTATAAATTGTATATTTCTAGTATTATACTATAGGTTCTATCATCTGTTTTGATCTTTTATCTGTGATCTAATTATATTGTCATTTATTATTGATTTAATCTTAGTGATGAGATTCAAGAATTTTTATGAGGCTAAAAATCTAATATTCCATTCATTCATGTTTTATTAATCTTTCTGTATAAATTGTTTTTTTAATAATATAGGGAATAAAAAAATAATGATTATGTTTGTACATCATTGACTATGGTGTGCGTTTCTTAAAAATGTTAGGCATGGACTAGAGGTTTCACTTTTTTATGTCATTATTCATGGACCAAGGAACACATAGTTTAAATTCCTCATTTTAGGGGCCAGGAAAATGAGATGTTTGAAATGAAAAACAAATTGGGATTCTTGGTTGTCAAAATCACACTATTAGTAATTTGAATTTCTAATTAGGGTGTTTTTATTCATAACTCATGGTTCTCAGATCATGATTAAGGGAATGAGATATAAGTATAAGTGATTAATATTAATAGTGTTTTAATGTAAGAATGGGATGCGATGCTTCAAAAAAATTGGGAATAGTGTAACATTTTTATTTCAACAAAGATACCTCGGGTCGGTGATATAGACTATGGTACATTTGTAGAATAAAAATTGGTGAGTGTATTCATAGTCAAATGGAGGTGTGCTTTGAAATATAATACAGCTATTACCAATAAAAATCAATGGTTTTTGGTAACTGATGACACTCATTACATGAAGTGTGATTGATGGAGATGCATTTAAAAAATGATATGAGTTCATAAAAACATTCATTGATAGTGTTTAGGCCATTATAGACCATAAAATTAATGAAAATGGATTGTAGTATGTGTAGTTTAATATCACGCATCATGAAATCAATAATCGTTTAATTTAACATCATGATATGGAGACTAATTTATCATATAGTTTTTCATCATTTAATAAGGACATTATTCTTCATTTTATAACATTATATAGTTATTAAAAAGGCCATACATATTAAATTGGTATGAACTGAATATTTTGAAACAACATGAATATAAGGAATATTTTTATTAAAGGCGCCTTTCGTTCGAGGTGTTTGAATATAAGGCAATTCCTTATCCTTGTAAAAGATAATGGGAAAATATCAATAATTCAGGGATTGTTATGTTGATTAGACTCACACATAAGTAAATAATTTCTCTTGTAAATAAACATTCTTGGGAATATTTATGCTTTTCATTGTGGAAAACATTTCATCCAATAATTAGTTATGATACTCAATGTTACACAAAATACAGTGACATTCCATTACCTGTTATCTCACATGAGTCATGATTAGTGTGAAAAACATGAGGTGATTTGAGATTAATATGGATATTGTTTCCTAGGGGTGTGTGACCAAGGGGGACACAAAATGTGGGGTAATTGTAACACATCATTTGTATATGAGTGAATGAGGAATTTATAATGGGGTATTCCAATTCACCCACCTTCACCAGGGTTGGTTTTTGATAGAACATTAATTGAAAGATTATATTCATACGATATGAGGGAATTTGGGAAGAGAAAACTAGAAATTGATAATAAAATATTATATCTTGTAATATCATACTACAATAAGAATCAATCCATGCATATGTATTACGAAGAGCATCCACTGCACAAATCAAACTCATATGAAGGGAAAAATGATCATTCTAGAAATATGTATATAAATAGTGTAAATGGCGATAAAGGGTTATTTATAGATCTATCTCAAATATTATTGTGTTAATTTTCATTTTTATCCATTACATGGATAAGATATTTTATAAAAGAATGTCATATTTGTGATGAGAATGGAAAATTACCACAGTGAATAAGGATGATATGATTAGAATCTAATATATGGTTGGATATTTTTTTACCTCTATTATTGGACCTATCTATTCATCTCTTCCAATCATCTAATGATAGTATTTTAATTATACATAGTTCTCAGATTTCAAATACCTATGCATAACATTATCTTATATAGAGGAATGTTCAACATAGCATAGAATCATCAAAACCTCAATGGAGATAAATACCACATATCTCATGATCATATGGCACAGTGGTGTAAATTTTTTTGATTCACCAACATAAATAATGTTCAAGTGAGAGTGACTTAAAGATGGTGTAACCTTAGTATAACTCTATTAAAAAATGGATGTATCATCCATACAGCTAGAATAATAATGTTATAGGATGAATTTTTTATTTATTAGTTCTTTATAGGCATGTGATATAGAGTATTATATTTATATTATATTATATTGAGGTATGAATCTAGAAAAACAATGTATTTGTAAAAAAATTCGTTATTTTTTTCTTAATAATATGCATGGAAGTGTATTTTTTGAATGTTATTTCCACTAGAATGACATTATGATTTTTTGGTTTTAGTTTTTATATAATGATATTCAGAATCAAAAAACACATCGAAAATTTATTATAGGATCCCTATAAAAATATATCTTGTAGACAATGTATGTTGAACATTTTGTGTTAAATTTTCTACGGAGCATATGGTAGTGAATCATGGAATCAGTACATATCCCATGTTGATAGATGTGAAGAGATTTTTATCTCTCTAATTTTACCTCCATTATACATTCACTTATTTAGTGAGACAGTATTTTTTGTTGTTGTAAATTTTGTTCAAACCTATGAAATGTGATTTATGTGTAACTATATATCATGTAATAAAAGGAATCAACCATCATGGGTTTATTTATTTTGTAATATAAATAAAAAATTCTCATCTATATAAGATGATATTTTCAATATAAGATCATATATATTGAACTATATGGCGAAGAATCCTATATAAAAATGTCTTAAAAATATCATGGAGATATTCATCAAGAAATAAAAAATTAAGCGAGGCTGCTTAAATATATTAATTTCTCGTAGTAAGGTAATGATAATTGAGCCTCAAGTTTTTATTTTTTCATCAGGGAAATAAAGAATTACTTAAATAGATCATACAATAAAGCCTAATCAAGAATTTTATAACATTTTTTATGGTCATAGGTTTGGAGATTCTAGTTTCACTTTGTATATTGGGTTGATTAGAGTAAATCCACATATAGTTCATGAATTAATGTCTCATGTATGTATTTGAATTATACAAAAGCAAGTGAGATAAGAGGTATTTTTTATTTTTGGATAACCCTAATATAAAAAATCCCCGCATCACAAAATATATTTTTATCACAAGAATAAATACATACATAATTTTTAGGATGGATGATTCCATTCATTTATTCGAATTATACATATAGAAAATTGGAAATTGATGGTCTCATGAATCAGTGGATTGTGTTCCAAGAACACCTATATGGATTAATCTCAAATGTCAGGGATAATGAGGTAAAATAGAGTTGTACACTAATATTAGTTTATGTTCATGTAATATAGTCTACCACTATGGATTTTAACAACATGTGGAAATGACAGTGATGACATAGTTTAACATTATATGAGAAGGATGTGAGATATATGCTTTTTTGGACTATCTTCCAGAACAATACCTCATTGAATTTTAATGTGATATTATTAGGAATCATAATTTTTAATGATTTTTGTCTTACCATATTGTAATGGATGATGTGATGTGTAATGTATTACCTCTATGACATTGAAGATAATAATATAGTTATGAAAACTATTTCTTGAGAATGTATTCAATTGTAGAGTATTTATTCATTACCCGTCAATTATTTCCCCTTAATAATATTAAATGGAATAAAATTTATGTGTAACATACTATCATTCTCATGTTTTTTCAAAATATAGAAGCTCATTCCATTTTATCATTAGGATTTCAAGATATAGTACCAAAAATTGATGAATTAATGTGTTGTGGAAGACACTCTTGCTGAACAGTAAGGATGTATGATCTTTATGTTCTTCCAGAATATTATGTATATCAAATATATTCTCATTAATCATTATAACTCATTATGTACCTTTTTTCTTTCTAACCTTAAGGGACAAAAAGTATAAATCGACAGGAATCACCACACCTAATAGAATGATAAGTGAATAAATTGCCAATATTATAATAGTTATAATTATTTTATGGTATGCCCACATGGACAACATAAGTTTTCATGGGAAACAATTATATTCATTATCTTCTTCCATTGGAAGTATATATGGATGGGTCTATTTGAAATCCTCTATTTTACAATTTTCCAATACCTAATAATGAGATGAATATTTAGAAATTATTTTTAACTCTTGAGAAATAATGTTTCTCTTAATCATTGAATTTGTTTTTATTTTCCCCAAATATTTTATTAGGTTTACAAAATTTTGTGATGTTGTGGGACTTCACAAAGTTGATTACATTATTTATCATACATTATTTTAGGCGAATGGGAATTACATTTCAGGAAAAGAAATCAATGAAAGTAAGTATATACATAAAATACCTTTTATAGATGGGGGATATAAAACCATGGAATCTATTACTCATAAAAAAATGGAAGTTAATATATTGAAATATAAAACATCTTTGGGGGATATTAGATGAAAATTTCGGGTATTTTATTGGGATAAAATTTCATGGTCAAATCATCAGAGTACTGTATCATTATCAAAAAAATATAACCAAGACTCATCAATTAATGGTAGATCATGGATTATAAATTATGAGAACTATATGATCTAAGATATAATTCCCTTATTATAGAGATTTACTCTCCTTGTTTAATACATATGAGGAGGAAAACACCTAAAACTCATGTATATAAATATTTATCTTCATTTATTCCATCGCAACGTATGTTGTTTTCTGATCATCCTAAGTCAAATTCGATATTTTATCAATTCATCATAACCATCTGGATCCAGAGTTAGTACATAATGAGACCCATCTATCCAAAAAAGTATCATTTGATGAAGATTTTATCTTTTAATGCCTCATAGAAGATCTAATTTTATTGATCTCATCCATGTCTAAAATGATATCTTTGGAAAATACCCATTAGTATAAAAGATATAATTCTACCTCGTCTTATATAGGTTTATAAAGGGTTAAAACTATGTTAGATTATACAATAAAATATACATTTTTAGAATAGGGGACATGATTTATAGTCAACATAGAAGGAATCACATCGATCATCCCTCTTACATTACCAATATCAAAGGAAAATGTTCCATTATTAATTGTGTTTTCTCCATTTATTTTTATAATTACTATATCAAAATCACCATTAAAATTTGGATTCTATATTATTTTTTATAGGTCATGTTCTAGGTATGTATTTAGATATTGGTATTTTACATAATTACTATAGAAAATTTTTTAATAAATGAATGAGTTTCAATTAATTTCCACAGTTATTGAGAGAAATGATACCCTGCTAAGAATCTATTTTATTTTTCGGATATCCAATATTTTTTCTATTGGACTTATGGAGGCTCCATCAGAATAAAAATCCCATGTTTGGGGAAATTCATGGGAATAAAAACCCTATTTATATATAATTATATATTTACCTCCATCATTTCTATGTTAAGATGGACTATGATGAAATGGGATATTTGATTCATTTTTCTTTCATTCTATGATATGAATAATATGTAATATTATTATTGGATTACCACCAATTGGGATAAATTCCCACCTAATATCGGGTGGTTGATGATATAATTGACAAGGGTGATATGATAGACTAGACACACTTCATGTTTCAACATATAGTGCATCAACATTATCCATGTGATGATATATTCAATTTATTTCTTCTCGATATGTAATATTGGGTCTCCGTATCGTTCATTTTTATGATTCAATAATAGTGAAAATTTTCATGTCACTTATTTATTTTGGATATGTGGGGTTTTAAGTGATATCACTAGTGAAACCAATGATAAGACGAGTGTCATCTATTGTATTAGTGGAATTAAATTTTATTTGTTAAATAGATATATCTTTTTCTTTTAAATTACTTATTATAAATCATGATCCCATTGATAACTGGTTCACTTCTTCATGAACATCATTAATGGATGGAATTTACTACTCATATTATCTATGAATCGACCAATATAAATGGAACAAAAATTAATCCACCTCAACAATATATGGTCTTGAGGAGGTTAATTGTTATTATTTCACATATATTCTCATTATGAACATCAATTACATGGTGGTGTTTTAAAAAACCTAGGAATTTACATAACATTTTATAGAAGGCACACCTCAAAGGGTTCATAATCATTTTGTGTGGATATAAATTATTTTATATTGTTTGAAAGATGTTGATATGATCTCAAAAATTCTAAAACATAACCATAATATAATATATATATATATTTATATATATATATGATTTTTTATTTGATCAAAAAAATAGAGTTCATATAGGATATATAGGGTATTGGTAGGTGGTGCTGATATTATTAAAACTAAATGGCATGACTTGTTAGACGAATATACCATGGGACACATTAAAATTAGTGGATTACTCATATTCATGGTCCATCATGATAAAATTATATATTAAGTATCCATATATAAATTACTGTCTAAGTAAGCAAGTGGTTACATTAAACAACAGCTTCATCATTAGAATTGGGAAATCGTTCATCAGGTAGTGTTGACTGAGATCCATGAAATTGATGCAATACTTCATCATCCCATTATCTATCACTATAGATATGCATTTGGAAATAAATTTATACTATTAAACATATTGAATGATGTTATATTTTGTAATATTTTAAAATTTTGGATTATACACTAATAGTTTGTTATAGATTCATTCTTCTAGACACATGATTTAGTCCTTGATAGTCATATAGTAAGACCCAGTGAATGGGGGTCACATCCAAATGTAACCCCAAAATCAAAATGAAATTATAAAAGAGCGCATAATGGTTTCTATTCAAGAAGGAAATGAAAATTTTATTCATATTAAGAGGTATAAAATTACTGATCATTTTAAGGTGGAGATCGACTTTTGTACTCGAATTTAATTTTATGATAAAATTGATAAATGATGTGTTTTCTTCAACAAAGGTATGCAGAGAATTTTTATTTCCAACCAAAGTATATTCAATATCAATTAGAATGGATTTTTCTTCATTACTTGTTGATAATTGTTTAGAATCTATATCATTTATAATGTATTGGATGTCTTTCAAGGGGTTTTTAGAGTTCTAGTGGATGGGTATCATGATAGAGATCACACAAAATATGATCACTTTCTTGTCTATCTTCAGATAGGTTGGATGAAATTTTGATATACATAGATTTAGGATGTACCATAGGGAGGTTTTAACATTCTATAGTTGTTGGTGTGGATTTCATCAATTTTAATGGTCATTGAGAGGGATTACCCTTATTTTTGTAATTATGGTGTATGAATTGATCTCCCAAAATTGGATTTCTCTAGGTAGCAAGGAAGATATTATAAATAAATTGGATAGTGAAAATTATATAAATATAATGAACTTGTACACTAGGATATTATATTTTAATCTAGTAGATATGAAATACAAAATAACTATTGAGCAAGCTCCAAGGTTTTGGATGAGTATAGAACAAAACATCATGAACAATAACCTATATTTCACCCTCCATTATCTATTTCATTCCATCATTTTTCTATACATACAACCTTATATAACATTATTCACAAGATAAAAAGGGTTTTCCACCACAATGTAGCTCCCCAATATTTCCACTAATATAATACATTATGAACTGATAGTATGATGAAAACAACACAATAATTCATTGAAGCCATGTCCATCTGAGTAGAAATTTTTTTTTTCCTTACTGGATAACCATAAACTCAATTTTAGACACTAGGTCCAAAAATAAGGCCTTGAGTTTGATATTTCCAAGGATATTTTTCTCATCCTTTGTATAAATATGAATTTTAATATTCTAGGGGGATAATAAAAACTAACTATATCCTAATCTTCAATGATTCCAAAATGATATAATATTATCATCCAATACGTTATAAAACAAATATTATTAGGTATGAATAATTTGTATATTACCTAAAAATTATATGGAGTTGATATTCTCCTATACATATTCATCTTGATCTTGTTCAATTAATTACATATCTATTTGAAATTATACTGTAGTGGATTCAACTAAAAAAATATTTATGGATAAAACATCTATCCCGAACACCTGGGAAATTTTTAGGGATATGAAAGAATTCTCATTAAGTGATTTTGAATGATAAGGGCTTGATTGAATTGAGATCTATTTTAGGATGTCATCCAACTAAATAGAAATGTTTTTATTTTTCACCAAATACTTGTTATTAAAAACTTCTTGTTTCTAATTATAATTTATTATACTGACTAATGTACTTGATTTTGATAGATCTAGATCATGAATAATAGATTAAGGCATATGTATCACATATTTTTTAAGCTGATAATTTAATCTCACTAATCTAGGATGGAAAAAATCATAAAAACATTCAACCAGTATTTTTAAAAAATAGGGGTTGGATGAATCATGGATATTTATTCGGTATCCTCATGATACCACTAGGCTAAATAAAGTGATCTCATATGGGATTCAATAATGGGGATAGATTCAGTAGTGATTTGGGTTTTATACTGAGCTCATCTGTATAAGGGTCTCTCCCTATTCTCATAAATACTATAGCCCTTACCCCTATAGCCTCTACCCAAATCTATTGAGTTAGGTAGTAATATATCTAGTTTATTTAAATATTCATCAATAGATAAGGGGTAGACAATGAGACTGATAATAACATAAATGAAAAGTGACACTTTATTTGATGATTCTTCTATTTGGTTTTTTCAGAGCCAATATTTTTAAAATTATTTTTTTTTTATTAATTCTTGGCATTGGGTTCGTGATGCATGGCCCAGGTTGGGTCACATATTAATTTTTTTTGTCATTTAATATTTTTTGGTGGGTTTTGAAATGTATTTCAGGTTTCAATGGTGGGTTGTGTGATTTCATTTATTAAGTAAATTTTTTTGTGAAAATGGTGTAAGGAATATTTGACCACATTAGTATAAATAATTTTTTTAGTAATGTTTTGGTAAATGGTTGAATAAAGTAAATGTTCAGAAAAAAATCCCTCAAGGTATCATTGAATCATTTTTGAGGGGATTGTATTTGTTGACAAAGTGGGCCATTGTGTTGTGTTTTTGACAAAGCAAACCATGATGAAAACAATTGTTGACAAAGGGGATTTAGTAGGGGAATGTTGAGTTCAATTCATGTTGTTAATGACCCCTGATTGATTCAAGAACATCAGAAAAGTAATGGTCATTCTAGAGGCAGTTTTGGTTATTGAAGAAAGACTTCTACACCGATGACTCAGGGGCTTGGAAATTTTTTTGAAATTTTTTTTTCGAGATCTAAACATCAAAAAATGGAAAAGAAAAAAGGGGAGACCATGTTTTAGGTTTGGTTGCGCAAGTGAATAGGGCGACAGAGACTAGGCTGGATGGACTTGCGCACCGAGAGGAAACATGTGTGTTGGCACTCAGGGTGTCCAAATTACTATAAATGGAGGTGGACCCCTCCTCATTCGGTTTAGTGTTCAACACTTAGAGAAATTCAGATCTTCCATCACGCAGGTGTTGTGGTCGTGCAAGTGGTGGTGTGGTTGCGCAGGTGTAAAGATATTCAGAAGTTCAACACTAGTTGATAGTTGCACGCCCAAAGTGGTTTGGGAGAGAAAGGGTGTGAGTCGCCCATGTTTAAAGGTGAAGATGGGGGTGTCACACAGGAGCTTAGGTGACACTAGTGCGCCAGGCTTTGAAGAAGCACTACAGTTGATAGTTGCATGCAAAAATTGGTTTGGGTGTAAAAGGGTATGAGTCACGCACGATTGGTGTTAAAGAGGCGAGTGTCACGCAAGTGGTTGAGGTGAACTTGCATGTCGGTTTGGACATGTGAGCCGGAACTTGCGCACCATCTTGGAGAAGCGCGACGGGTATGGTCGTAGCACGCCATTCATTTTATTTCTATATAAAAGCTGAAAGATTTCTTCATACCTTCAGTGTAATGTGAGATTCATCTATGGTTAAAAGATGGATATCAACAGAGCATCTACATACAACATAGGATGCATTCATTAGTGATAATGAAGTGACCTAAAGGTCTATAAACTATGAGTGGATCCTTTCTAGAGCAGTGAGCAATGGAAGAAGAAGAAGGTGATCCTCTCCACCGGTAGTGAGCCAAAGGGTGAGAAATATGGATTGACCCTTGGGAAAGTAGTGATCTCACCCTAAACAATGTAATGGCAGTGAGCTTGGGAATATAAGTGATCTATCACGAACTTTTTCAACAGCTGTGCGCTTTTAGTGGATCTGGTAAAACCGCACATCGTCATTGTATGCTCCTTGGTTGTAGCCCATTATGGGTGAACCAAGTAAAAATCTATGTGTCTAAAAGCTTTCTTCCTTGCATTGTATTTAAAGCATAATCTTAAGATAAAGAAGCCAATAACTGGTTATAATAAACACACACATGCAAACAATGTGACCCTTGTAGTAAAGTGGTCATGATCTAATGGGGCAGGAAGAATTTTTCAAAAGAATATTCATACCCTAATTCACCCCCCCCCCCTCTCAGGTATATATTTCCATATTGTTCCTAACAATTTGTATTATAGGGAAGGGTTATTTTATATGATTTTTTCTATCCCTTGGTCTAGTGTATTTCGTACGCTAACTATCTAGTCTGATCTTATCTTGCTGTGTCCTGACAAAGGGAATAACTTCAAAGAATATGCAGATGTCTGGTGAAATTATCTAGTGTGGAAGTGTCAACAGAAAGAGTTTGATTCAATTTAATGAATTGTTTAGTGAATAGAAGAATGGTTTTGATGAATCATATTGTAAAAATACATAATCATTCACTGATGTTGATGGATTGATTGAAGAACATGACATTCCATGTGCTGTTGGAACTACTGATGATGAAGAAACTCCCAGAAGTCCAAAAGTGGAAGTTTTACGCAATGATAAAGAAGTGAATCAGAAGTTTAATGAATAAATTAAGTCTTAAAATATTTGAATCCAAGCAATGGAAACTGAGGTTAACAAGCTAAGAAGATTAAATCAAAGGCTTATTGATGTGGCTACTGATCTGAGGGAGAAGAATGATTCTCAAGATATAGAACATGAAAAGCTATCTATAAATATTGAAAAGTTCAAAGATGATGTTAAGGGAATGAATCTGGACACAGATGAAATTTAGAATTTGAAATCCATAGATGATGATCTTGTTACATTTCTATCTGAGCTAGTTCAGAAGAATCAAAGGCTACAACAAGAGAATGAATCCATATCTGAATTTGTTTCTCAGGAAAAAATGAATGTAAAGGAGAAATGTGGCATGGTGGATATGCGGACACATGAATTAATATATGAGATGAGTAGAGGAACTCTACTAAAGAGAGAACATGATTCCTAAATTGAATTAAGAGATAAAAATATTCAACAACTGGAGAAACAAATAGAATCATTCATGATTGAAATTGAGAAATCTAAATCCAAAGACATGTTCAACTTGAAGGATGCACTTCACATATAATTTTATTATCCATTGGAAGGTGATGATGAAATGAAAGAAAAATATGCTACATCAAAGGAGAAGCATGAATGTATTGTATCATCCCAATGTCCATCCATTTTGGGGAAATCAGGAATTGTATATAAGGATCTCACTCCTATGCGTGTTAGAAAAAGAGTAGTGAAAATCTCCAGAGATAAGAAAAACCTTGTAGGTGTTGTAGATATACCTATAAAAGAATTTTAATGGAAGAAATGAGAGCATGTTCTATTTTTGTGGGATTCATGGTCATACATCATGCTTTTGTTCAGAGCCACATGAATACATCTCATGTTGTAAAAATAGAAACATTACTAGATCTAAGAAGAAGAAGATGTGACATGAGAAATCAGAAATAAGAGTCTCTCAAAGGAAAGCATTAGTTAGATGCTATTACTATGGATGAATGGGAAACACCATGAGTATGTGTCAGGAAGATCAAGAGCTCTATGTCAGAAAAAGAAGTCAAGGTGTATCAGCATCTTTACATAAAAATGACAAAATGATGTATTCATTTGATGGAAAATGTTTTATATGTTTAGATTATGGTAATTTGGAAAGAAATTTCATAAAGAAGAATGCAATAAAGGAAAATGAATTCAAAATGTGATTCTCGACTCCGGTGATGCATAATGAGAAATTCTAGAATGGGAGAAAAGGTGGTAAGGTGAAGAATAGGCTTAGAGCCTTAGAGGGAATCACATGGATCTGAAAGAAAGGTGTATCAGTCACCTCTTCTGGAATACTCACAATAGATCTCAAGTAGAGAACGTGAACAAACCAGGAATACTAAGGGGAGATCTAGTCCTACTGTGACAAAGAAGAATGAACACTCAGTGGAGGACTCACCACGAGCACAAAATATTATGGTGATTGAAATATCTAATAAAAGAATGATAAACCTAGAATGTACTGAAAACATCAAATTTCGTGTGCCTCATCAAGAAGTGGAGTAATGAGGATGATCCCTAAAATGGGGGAATAAGAAAAGGAAACATGTAAAATAGAGAGATTCCTACCAAGAGACAGAATCAATGAAAGTGGCATATTGGTAATACATAAAATATGGAAGTGTGTACATGTGGGATTAAACCCCAAACTGTGAAAACTTCCAAGCCTACCGAATCGAAATATAAGAAAAACTATCATCATGTGTGTAATGGTATCTTAGTCATATGGCCAGAGTAGTTAAGATTGGTTAGGTAAGTAGAATATGAAAGCAAAGAGTGTGATGCTCTGCAAGAAAGAATGAAAGTGTTGACCCATCAGGATCAACTGCAATCCTCATCTTGAGGATTCCAGAAGCACCCATCTCCCTATGTATATAAATTATTTTACTGATGATTCAAGTGTTTCGGGTTTTAGGGAGATACAATCCAATGGGAAGTGTTATATAAAGATGAAAAGTGGAGAATTGATATAATTCATAGTTTTAATTGACTCAAATCAGGTACCAAAGTTGATGAATAATGGGAGAAACAAAACATAACAAGAAGTGATTTCTTTATTAACTTGATCTCATGTTTCCTACACTGATTTTGAACTCAATGGGATTAAATATATGGTTAATGGATCAATGTTGAGTTCTAGATCAGAATAAATGATGAATGAGGATCTAATTGGTTAAGGGCCTAAGTAGTGGGCCTAACAAATGGAAGAGTTGCCTAACAGAATGGGAGAACTCTATATCCAAATCAGATGAAAGATCTCAATGGGATTTGAAGGTTTAATGTTTATGTTCATGAAGAATGATTAGGGGAAAATTAGTAACAAAAATGTTTTTTAAGATTATTTATTTTGTTCTAATAATATGGTATCTACTCATTGGTTTTAGGATACTAAGATGTTTCAAGAGAAAATCAATGGTTCTTCAACCAAAATATAAGAAATTAGTTAAAAGAAATGATGTAATTAAACAATGACATAGTCAAAAGTTTTCTGTTAAAATTAATGATGTGGTAAGAGGCTGAGGGAGAGAAGAAGTGGCTGATGTTGATTAAGAAGAAGATACAGGAGGTGAGTACGAGGAAGGAAAATCCTTATCTGCACAAAATTCAACAATATGAGCTAAAATTTACAAGAAAAATATCATTGGTGATTTTTCAGCTCCAGTTCAGACAAAAATAATGATATCACTATAGCTGTAATATTTTCTATCTTAGGTTGAGCTGAAATTCTTTGCTGATACAGCTGATGAAAAAACTGGGTTTAGGCCATGAATGAAGAGCTAGATCTGATTGAGAAGAATCATACATTGTATATTGTTTCGAGGCCAGCAGATAAAAATTTCATCAGGACTAAATGGGTATTTCCCAACAAGATGAATGAAGATGGCACAGTGATTCGAAACAAAGAACGACTGGTTTGGAAAGGATACTCCCAAATAGGGGGTATTGATGTTGATGAGACATTCGTATTGGGTGAAAGGCTGGAGAAAGTTAGATTATTTCTAGCTATACCAGTGCAAAGAATGTTCAAAGTGTTCCAGATGGACATCAAATTTGCCTTTCTGAATGGGTATCTAGAAGAAGAGGTGTACATTGAGCATCCAGATGGTTTTCTCATTCATGAAGAGGAGAATAATGTTATTCGTTTGAAGAAAGAACTGTATGGGTTAAAACAAGCACCATGAGCTTGGCACTCAAGGCTGGATCAATATTTGAGGAAGCTTGGCATTCAACACGGTGGAGTTTATTACAATATCTACTTCAACAACAATAGTACTCAAAGGATGATGGTGCTGGTTTATGTCGACGATATAATATTTGGCAGATCAGATGAAGCTCAGTGCTAATAGTTTACCAAATTCATAAATAGTGAGTTTGAAATGTCAATTATTAGAGAGCTAAAATTTTTCTTTGGTTTATAGGTGACACAAGGAAAAAATGGAACATTCATTTATCAATCCAAATATTCCAAGGATGTTTTGAAAAGATTTGGAATAGAAAATCTCATGGAGATGAAGACTCTAGTTGCTACACAGATTAAATTATCGAAAGATGATAATGGCTAGGTAGTTAAAATCAAAGAATGCATGAAGATTATTGGGAGTGTACTGTATCTGACATCGATGAGACGTGATATTGTTTTCACCACCTCCCATGAAGAACGATATCAAAGAAATATCGAGGAAATCCAAATTCTTGTAGTGAAAACAATACTTCAGTATTTCAAGGGCACGGTGGACTTCGTCTTGACATATAATGACATATCTCAGTTAGAGTTATTGGGATATACTGATGCAGACTGGGCCAGTTCAATAGATGATAGGAAATTAATATCAGGTGGTTCTTTCTATATTGATGGATTGTTTATTTCATTGATAAGCAAGAAGCAATATTTCATTTCATTAAGCACTACGGAGGCTGAGTATATTACTGCCACTCAAGCATGCACACAACTATTATGGATGAAGCAACAACTTGATGATATGAGAGTTGAAGTGAAGTATCTAATGGGAATCCAGTGTGATAACTCATGTTCCTTAAATTGTAACAAAAATCTCATCCATCATTCAAGGAAAATCACATTGAAATAAAGTATCATTTTATGAAAGAGAAATTTGAGCAGGGAATCGTAATGTTAGAGTATGTGCCTACAGAGCTACAGGATGCAGACATTCTGACAAAGGACTTACCCAACAAAGCTCTTGATAGACATCGACTGGATGTGGCCATTCAGTCGACTCCATGCACTTGAAAAAGTGTGTAGATGGGCGCCCCTCTCCCCGAGGTATGATGTGTTTTACCCTAATGTACTGATACATGTTTTACCCTGTTATAGACTGCAACAGGGTTCCCTTTGTGTGTTTTGACAAAGGGGGAGAAAACACAGATTTTTCATGGGGAGACAGTATGACATTGTGGCTATTTGAGAAATAATGAATGATATGGTCGCACAAGTGGTGGTGTGGTCGCGCATGTGTAAAGATATTCATAAGTTGCGCGCCAGTTGATATTTGTGCACCCAAAGTGGTTTGGGTGAGAAAGGGTGTGAGTCTCCCAAGTTTAGAGTTGAAGAAGTGGGTGTCACATAGGTGGTTTGGTGACACACGGACACTGGGATTTGATGAAGCGCTATATTTGATAGTTGCACACCAAAATTGGTTTGGGTGTAAAAGGGGGTGAGTCACGCAAGTTTGGAGTTGAAGAAGTGAGTGTCGTGCAAGTGGTTGAGGTGAACTTGTGTGTTGGTTTGAGCCTACGCGCCGGAACGTGTGTGTCATCTTAGAGGAGAGATCTAGGTATGGTCAAAGCATGCCAGTCATTTTAGGGCTGCACGAAAGTTAAAAGATTTCCCAGTACCTTTGGTGCAAAGCGAGATTCATCTACGGGTGAATGTTGGACATATAGAGAGCATCTACATAAAACATAGGATTCCTTCATTAGTGATAATGAAGAGACCTAAAAGTCTATAAACTGTGGGTGGATATTTTCTAGAGGAGTGACCAAAAGAAGAGGAAGAAGGTGATCCTCTCCATTGGAAGTTATCCAGAGAGAGAAACAGGGACTAGCCCTTGGGAAATTAGTGAGCTGACCCTTAACATTGTAAAGGCAGTGAGCCTGGGAATAGAATAGATCTATCCCAAACATTGTAAACAGCAGTGCTCTTTTAGTGGATTTGGTACAACAGCACATCACCATTGTATGCTCCTTAGACGTAGCCCAATGAGGGTGAACCATGTAAAAATCTTTGTCTCTGCCTGCCTGGTTCCCTGCATTGCATATAAAGTATAATCATCAGATAAAGATGAAAATAAGTGGTCATAATAAACACACACGTTCAAACCATGTGACACCTATAGTAAAGAGATCAAGATCTAGTGGGGCAGGAAGAATTTTTTAAAAAAAAATTGTCCATACCATGATTCACCCCCCCCCCCCCATATTAGGGTATAAAGGGCCCTATTGGTCTAGTGAGTAAATATAATGGCCCATTTTGCAACATTGAAATAGATTATTGGAAAAAAGACTCTTTGGTTCGGTATCTTCAATCATCGATTGATCATGAGACAAGAGGGTCCTCGGTATGGGCCTCCTTTTTAGAATAATTAATTAATGGCATGATACAAATCTTGAGGTGGTCAGGGTGGTGCCCGATATTGTCACGTTCTTAGTGATATATAAATATATATATTTTTGGATTGATGTTTGAATATGTTGAAAACCTCTTTGTGAACATAGCACTAAAAATTTTCATAAGAAGTGGGTTTACTAAGAAAAATTATTATAGTAGTTTAGATTATGCACTGGCCATTGGCCTTTATTATGAACTATGCTATGCTAGGGGATTGGGCACATCCGTTTGGATAGGTAAAGAATCATCGAGCATTATGGCATTGTGACTTCATCGAGAGTAGGCAGACCTTGAAGATGAGTCACATGTATAGAATTATGTGGTCATCATCTGAGTTCCTAGGTTTTCCATTATCTATTCAATGCGAAATATTAGTACCATTTCCCTTGATGTGTGTGGAATCATAACCTTGAACATGGTTTTGGTGTTTTTTTTGGAAAATTTTTGTGTGTATGGTTGTTTTGAAAATAGATTTCAAATTAGTTGTTTTGTAAAAAATTTATGAGACCCTATTTTTTATTCTTCTACTGGTTTTTGAATTATAATGTAATTGGAATTGTGATTGTTAGTATTCAAAATATAGTGTAAATATGAAACCCTTATTTTTATAACTATAGTTCAAATTAGTATTCATGGGATATTTTGGAATTGGAAAATGCAAGGATTCGGTGGTACATTTTTTTCTTACCTACTGAGCATTTTAATGATCACTCTTATCCTATTTTTTTATGTAGGATCGACAGTTTGGTTCAGATTTTGTTTCGTTTGACTCTATGTGGAAGGTTGTTAGTTGTTGGAGGTGACCTAGAGGTCACATGGAGGAATGTGTAGTTTTTTGTTCTTGTCACTGCTAGTTTCCTTTTTCTTTGTTTAGTATTTATTAATTTATTTGTCTTTATTTTATGAACCAAATCGTTCCCAACTCATTATTTTTGATGCCCGACACTAGTTTCAAGTTGTGGGGATCGTGAATGCCCCTAGGGCCATGTTTCAGGACAACTCGGGTAACTAGTTCAGTGCCGAATCATGTTGGTACTTGAAAAAATGGTTTCAGGGGAGACAATTAATATTTAGGTGTTGGATAGATAGAGACTAGGAATATCGGGACTCAAGTGATATGTACGGGAAGGACATCATGAAACCTTTCCCATTCCATACCTCAAGATTCCAGGTGCAGTCTGGGTTTTTAGTCTTTAGATTTTGGTTTGGGATTGATGGATGGAAATGGAGGCAGACCGGTAACTGGTCATGACATCAAATGGAATAGTGACCCATGTTGAGTCTGAGTGAGTGGTTTATCTTATCCTAGTTGTTTCTGTTTTCATGGGGTATGGATCACTACCATGTCACCATGTAAAGTGTAACTTTTAGTTTATCATCTCGATAGTTTGTTGTAAGTTGGATTTTATTGGTTTTGATTGAAGTAATCATGTTATTGAAATTGAAAAGGGGAAATGTTTTTTGGAAAATTGATTTTGGTTAAAAAAGTGTGCTGGGTATTTGGAAAGCTTCCTTAAAGGAAGTTGGTTATGAAATCAAAAATTGAAAAGGTATTTGGGAAGATTATTTTTTGTGTTCTTTTTGTATATTCATGTTTATTTTTGAGATGGTTGTTTTGCATGAAGGAGTTATATTTGATGTTGCTTCAGCATTATATCGGTTTTGGCTCTATATTTTATATGTTTTACATAAAATACCGCCCAGAATAGTTGCTGAGGATTCCATAATTCATGCATGGTTTTTGGACCTTCTCTTAAATTGTCTATCCTCCATGGTGATAAGGGTCCATTATAGGAAGTAGAGTGTCTTGAGGAGTTCGAGCGTGTCATAAAGGCATTGGAAACTCCCAATGATGTCAAAGTGTGTGTCGTTTTGGGTTTGTGAGAAGGACCATCTCTGGATGAATTGGATTAGGTTTCCCCACCATCAATGCAAGTTTGGATTATGTGGGATGTCATTAAATAAGTCTTTTTCTGATAGTTTATAACTTGTGTGGTGAATACAAGGATAAAGAAATAGCTCATGCGTATTCGACAAGGCCATCAAATGGTGAATGAATTTGTTGAACATATCATGAAACTTGTATCATATTCTCAATTAGACGCATCAAAAGATTTTAGGTTGACTTCAGTCTTCATTCGGGGTCTTCATCCATAGATTTTGGAGTATTTCTTCCCGTATAAGGACAATCATATCAATAAAATAGTGGATGAGGCGTTCCTAGGTGATTTGGTCTCTGGAATGAAAATGGTTGAAAATCCATTATGTCCAGTTTCTTGTGATGGATCCCCATAGGGCCTACATGGTGTTCCCGAGGGATCTATTTCTAAAGAGTCCTCTGTAGTGGGTATGGATTCAGGTTTATCAGACCGTTCAGTGGTGTGCTACAAGTGTGGTCGGCACGGAAACATGAATTCTTCATGACACATCCCTCTGAATACATTTCATCATTTCTATTGTCTGGGTCATGTAGACAAATTTTTTCAGAAGTGTCTCCCAAAGATGAATCTATAACTAAAGGAATTCTAGTGCCAGAATGTGATGCAGGAGATGCTTCAGCCATCAGAGCCATGTCCACATGTCTCTCGGTGAATCTCGCATGCAGTCAGGAGTTGCCGGGTGTGTGAATCCTTGGTTCAGGTTTCATGTCCTATATTGGTGGTGGAACATTTAAAGCCTTTTCGTCCTTTATTTTTCTCCTATTAATTTTTTCACATCATTTTATTTTCATTTCTTTATCATGGAGTTATAATATACATGTTTTTTTAATCAAACTATTTTGTTTGTCAGATTATGGTTTTCCAAAATATTGCATTTTTCTTAAAAGTGTGTTTGACCAATTTATGGGTTGATATCAGTTACGCCATGTCTGTTTAGAGATGTAATTTCCAAGGTAAGAATCAATGTTTGTGGTTATGCTTGAATACACTATTTTGGTTAGGTTATTCTTAGATATTTTTCTCATGTTGTGGGGTTTTTGGTCTATGTCTAGAGTGTCATGTTTCAGTGGGGGAATTTATTGATCATGCTATATAAAATAGATTGGATGTGTAGGGAGTTCCTATGTCGCCCCTCACTTTCAGGGGTGGTGTGTTAGGGTGTTTATTCCGGTGATATATGATTTAATGTAGTAGAAAAAACCCTTTCGTGTTCTCCCATTCTCTTGTTTTGTGGTTTCTTTTAGTTTCAATTGGTCTTGGATTCTGGTTATTTTACTATTTTGGTGGTGAATTTTTGGGGGAAGAAATTTTCTCTGGTGGGGAGGATTGTTACACTCGCCATTTTTTTTAAATTAATTTTTAATTTATTTGAGTTGAGTCACACAACATGCCCTTGTATTGTTATTCCATGGGACAAGCACGCGATGACCTAGTTTCTAGAATAAGATAAATAAATCGATTAAAATTTAAAATTTTTAATATAATTTTAAATAATAATCATAATAATATTGTGTTGTTAATTATTATTATTATTATGATTAATTTAAATTTTTTTAATGGTATTAGTATTATTATCATTATATTATTATCATTATATTTTTATTATTGGTATTGTTATTATTAATATGATAATGATGACAATGATGATGATTATTATATTTTTACTACAAAAAAGGTGAAACCCTAGCTACCCATGGAACCCCCCAAATTTCCCCATTCCCTGTGTGGCCCCCCTTCCACTTCGTCCTCTTGCACACTCCCAAAGATATGCCCTTTATTGTATTCTCCTCCCACACGACCACCTGCAAACCACTGGACTCCCTCCGCACATCCAGACTCCCTCTACACCACTACCTCGGCCTCTTTCTTGCATGTCGGGCTCCCGCCACCCTGTCATCCTGGCCCCCTACTCGTACTCCATCCAGCCATGGATGGCCACTCTGGCCTCCAGCCACCCCCAACCCATCGCTCTGGACTCTCTGTGCCTGCCCCCGACTCACACGTCATGGTCGACCCTTTTCTGGCCAGCAGCGGCAATACTGAACCCTAGTGCATGCTGTTTTCCTGTGACCCACTACTCCGCCCTGCCACAACATAGCGTCTTACCCCTCCCCATGCCTAAAACTATCCCATCCTCATGTATAATTCTCTATTTTGGGTGATTTTATCAATTCAATCAATACTCTAATACCACAGGTCAATTTTCCATGTTTTTCTCATCATCCAGGGTATGTGTTTGATCCGTGGAGTGGTATTCATTCTTCATTCATTGTTCTGTCAAGTTTGTATGGATTGAGGTAGGTGTTCCATGCATTTAATTTCAATTAAAATTCGTTTGATTCTTGGTTTTTATTAATTAATCATTAGAACAATTTTTCCACCACTATTATAAGTATGGATCATTCTTGGCCCCATTTTTCTTGCCTGTAGATTTGATTAAAAGTACTTTTTAAATTGTTTCTTCACTTATACCCAAGAATATTCTCTTCCAATTTGGTTTAAGTGAATGTATTTTATCATGAAATGGTTGTATTGGACGTTTTTATTGATGTAGCCTTGTGGAAATATTTTATGGAACTTACATTTTTTCAATTAGTTTGCATATGGAAAAAATTAATTTAGTGAAATGTATTGATGTATTATTGAAAAGTTTTATAATTTTTATGGCATGTTTAATGATCAATTAATTTGGGGAATGTCATGTTTGATATGTTACGGGTGTAACATTATTAATAAATGAATTTTATATATGATTTGTGTGTGTGTAATGCCTTGAGTTCCACTTTTAAAAATTTCTTCATAATATTTTAAATGGGTTGTTAAATAATGTATGTAGTACGAATCATGTATTGAAAATATTTATAGGTTCCTATGATTTTGAATGTGAATTTTTAATGTGTGCTGAATTTTTTTCAAGTTTTGGACACCAAGTTTCTCCTCAAAATTGCTCGATTGAATCTTTAAATGTGTTTTTTCACATTAGGTTCTTAACAGTATACGCCCCCTTTGGCAGTTGCAGGAGTGTTCCAAATTTAAACATTGTGAAAGATTTATGAAATGCATTTTGAAATGTATATCTAGTTTCAATGGTGGGTTCTGTGTTGTCATTTATTCTGTGAATTGTTTTTGTGAAAAGGTTGTAAGGATCCATTGACCACTTTAGTATAAAGATTATGTTTCTTAATTTTTTGGTAAATAGTTGAATCATTTAATGGAAAAGGCTCGTTTGGAAACATTGAAAAAGATTGTTGGAAAACCCCCACTTTGGTTAGGTCTCTTACTTATTCAATTGATAACGAGAAAAGAGGGCCCTCCGTATGTGCCTCCATATGAGAATATTTATTTAATGGCATGAGACTAATCATTTGTTAGTAGGGGTGGCGCTGGATTGTGTCGCTTGCTTGGAGATATATATATATATATATATATATGGATTTTTTGGAATGTGTGGAACACCTATTATTTAACATAGAATGGAAACATAGCATATCATGTGAGTTTAATGAGAAAAATTGCTACAGTAGTTTAGATTAGGCAGTAGCTAGTATCCCTTAGTACAGACATTACTCTACTAGGGGACTGGACCCTTTGGTTAGGATAGGTAGGGAAACAATGTGTGTTAGGGTGTTATGACGTCATCGAGGGTAGGCATGTCTTCATTATGAGTAACATGTATAGTTCATTCTTGTGTTCATCTGTGTTCCCTGGTTTTTTGTGATCCTTTTGTATGGGCACTATAAGTATCATTTCCAATGCTGAGTGTGGAATCATACCCTTGAAAATGGTTTTGGTGTTTTCTTGGAAAAGTTTTGTGTGTATGGTTTGTTATAAAATAGACTTCGAAGTAGATGTTTTGGAAAATTTGTGTGAGACCCCCTATTTATTTCATCTCTTATTTTTTGAATTACAAGGGAAAACTAATTGTGATTGATAGTTTTCATAATATAGTGTAATAAAAACCTTATTTTTATAAATTTTGCTCAATGTAGAATTAATGGGTTGTTTTCAAATTTGAAAATGTTTGGACTCTATGGTTCTTTATTGGAATCCCCACTATGCATTTTAATTCTAGAACCTATCCTATCATTTCATATGTAGGTTTATATATTTGGTTCATTTTCTAATTTTGTTTGTCTATGTGAGAAAGGATATCAGTGGTTGGAGTTGACCAAGAGGCCACATGGAGGAATGTGCAGTCTAGTTTTCTTGACTCTGTTAGATTTATTTTACTTTGTTTACTTTTTATTTATTTATTTGAATTTATTTTTTGGGATAAATCATTCCCACCTATTTTTTTAATTCTAGAGTGTAGTTTTCAACTCATGGGGAATGTGAAATCCCCTTAGGCCATGTCGCGGGCCTACTCGGGTGACTGGTTTATGGTTGACTCGTGTTGGTTCGTGATATGTGTGGATATCTTTGAACTCTAAATATTGAGATAATGGAATCCATAAGAGTTTGTTCTATTTTATGAGTACTTTAATACTATTATTCACTAATATAGATATTCATCATTCTAATTTCTCTACTTCCAGATAATGATTTTGATGGAATCCATTTAGATAAACCATCTTGTTCCGAAAAAAAAAATTGATCAATAGAGTTATTCCATTCAAATAGTATGATGATGATCAATCATTTTCTTGTTATCTAGTAATGAAAATAATTAATCAAACAATTCCATAATTTATGGTGATTTACTTTGTTCCTCATACTAGGTAGTGGATCCATGAGCCACATGCAATGGGGATTTTACCATTAAAACCATTATCATAGAATCCAATTTTTTTTAATTGCATTGAAAACAATGTAGTACTGAATAATTTTCCCGACCTCCAAATAAAATGGAATGATTAATTTGGATCATTCAGACCAACTTCATTAGGGTTCTTAGATTCTGGCATCCTGAATTGATTGTTTTCCATGTTTATAAGGATGTAAATAAGAACCTGTTATTTCTGTAATGAATTTTGTTTTCCCTCACAATCCTTATATAATGGGAATAACTAAATCCACTTATTTTATTGTATGGGGAGTAATTTTTTAATTGTTAAAAATGTATCATGTGATACAATGATTTCATGGGTTCATTAGTAGTAACTGGAGACAGATTTTGTGTAATAGAGGTATTTTATTCTAGAACATATATTTTCTCTTATTCTTAAGTCATGAGATGATATTTTTTCCTAAGACACCTAATAGAATCACTTAGACTCTTTTTAGTATCTCAAAACCCATAAAATCTTGTGGATTATTTCAACTAGATCAATTGTGACTACATCTCAATAGAAGGGGTTTAGGAAAAACATCTCATAATTTCTCCTCTGGGAGTATAATTCATAGAATATATGTCAAGAATTTCAATATGGTGACAATATTAGAGGCAATTTTATAATAACATTTTTACAAGTCATGAGATCTAAATTTTTTATTATTATTTTGGTGCTAAATTTTTTGAAGAATTACAGGTGAAGGACATATCATTGTACAATTAACCATGCTGGTTGGTTGTTATACCAAAAAGAATGAAAACTCAATTAGATTCCACACAAGTCACCTCATTTTTCCCCTTGCTAGTACCATGGGCCCATCCCATGGTCTCATAATTACAAAAAATTTGATATGATTCTCTATTAACCACGTTCCATTGATGTATGGGAAAATAATAATCCAAAATTTAGTAGAGGTTGATCTTCCCCACAAATAAGTATATGGATTCCTTTTGTGCTACACCGAAGCATTCCACCATTAAATGACATCAATTCAAGATAAAATATAATAGAAGGTGCTGATGAATTTTGGTGGTACCAATTTTTTAGTCATCCCTTGTATATTAATAATTGTTTAATCTTTGAAAAAAAATTTTACATCTCTTTAATATTGTCATCCATTTCATATTGGGACGAGGTGATTGTCCTGAAATGAGGGATGTAGTTGTTTTAATTGGGAGTAAATCCATGTTCACCTAAAATACTGTTTTCAAATATAATTTTTTTCATCATCCAATGATATCTTCAATCTCTTGTTTTATTATAGAAGGATGATTAATAACATTATTGTTAGTGGGAGGTTTGGTATTCACATCCACATCAAAATATAATATATTATAATACTTCCCTAAAGTAATTTATTATTGATCCCAATTAGATTTAAGTTAATATTATCTTATTGTTCCAACAGATCTATAACACATGTTTATTAGATAAATCTTGGTATTGATTTAGATGTATCCATTCCGTTCAATTAATCTCTTGTGAAACTGAATATATGTATGAAAACATATCATTTTGTGGCATAAATATATGGTTTATATTATGATTTTGGGTATTTATGGCCTCACAGTACGTATTACTGGAGCTAATATATAGGGTTACTATATCCACACATAGTGGCTCAATGTATGATTTATAGATTATTTAATCTAATTGATTAATGGTTAAAATATCCATCATGGAATATTAGGATAACAGAATCACTTTTCCATCAATTGGATGATATATTGAGTCTAAATTTTTCATGACCCCTAACAGAGTTGTGTTTAATTATTCCCCCTTAACCATTTTATCAATGTATTATTTTTTCTCTAATAGTTTATAAATATTCATCTTTATCATTAAAATTTACCCTTGTTTTAATCTATGAATACTGATCATGATGGAAGCCTTGATGGTCATCACCAAATGTGAACCAAATGAATGGTACATATCATGTTGGTTTAGAATTGACATTTGTTCCATCTATTGGTTGTCACTATCCAACCATGATAATATCGGTTTTCTCATAGGATATGGTAATATTTCCCTCATCTGTTAGGAATGGGGTTCTTGTGGATTTTCAACGTGTACCCCCTGAACATATGATAGATTAGATGCTTCGAGAGATGAAAATTAAGGTAAAAATATCATTATTCTAGTGGTATATGGTTGACTTATATATACTTCCAATATCCATGAATCCCTTTAATGATTTGATGAACCTTGGGGAGTATAAATTTGTAATAATTCCAATATCCTTTCTAGTAGGGGTTTCTCAAATATGGCATTCATTGTGGATTCTAATGAAAAATTATTGATTTGTTTCATTTTCACTTGATAATGACCGTAGAGTAGTTCCTTCTAAGAACATAATATACATAACACTAGGAGATTACATTTTATTAGAGGTTTTTTTCTCTCTTATGATATGTATTCTAATCATATCAGGTGGACATTCACTATAGCATACCATTGGACCTCTCTCTAAGCTTCTAATGATTTTTTTATTAGATAAATGGGTATATTATTAAATTTTCCAACTATAATTAACAGTTTATATACCTATTTTCTATCATATGATAATTAAAATTATATATTCAATAATTTTGGGGCTCTTCTGGATCGTAGATAAATTGATGTGAAATTCCCCAAACTCTCCAAATCTTTTGATAAGTGCCCCAGATGCGGCATCTGTAATAATAATTCATCAGGCTATTTCACCAATGGTTAAATCACAACTCATCCTCTTCTAGAGAATCATTAACCCCACATATCAAGCCATGTAGAATCTTGAGTGGTTATTATTATATCCTAGATAATTTATGGGATTATCTGTTATCTGATGAAGATGATCCTATAGGTTTTGTTATAGATATATCATGGATTACCCTCTTAACACACACCAGATGTAATAATAGGAGATTGTGGTAGGATAAAAAATATTTAGAAGATTATTCTCAGTAAATCAATTCAATATATATATATATATTATACAATTCTTTATATGAAAATTCCTCAACATGTAAATACCAAAGAGACCATTAAGTCATATATGGAGACTCATGTCCTATAAAATGACGGTCTTAATATTTTTTTACATTGGTCATATACTAGTTGTTGTTTGTTGTTTCTCATGACTACATGGGAGAAATTTTTATTTCACCCTCATTGTTCATGTGCCTTTCTATATAAATTGTCTTATAAAAAGTTTAATATCCTTTCATGGATGAGATATCATGATGGAGAGTTTTTCAAAGTTATATATCAGGGGTTGGATACATATATTCCATATATATGCTACATAGAGGAGGACTTATGTGATTGATATAGAATTTTATTATATATGAATAGTTTTTAATCATTGGGTTATAATAGATATGCATTTTATGGAATCAAGGATACATAGGTAGATCATGTGAAGAATATAAGTATCATTTGGTGTTGTCATCATAACAGGATGACTAGTTATTTGTGGTTGAGCAAGGATATGAACCTTCCACTTCGTAGCCACTGGAATATAATAAAAAATTACATTTAATATTGTGTGGATATGTCCTAAAATATATGACATTTCATGAAGACACTGAATTTTTGGAAATTATATGAGCCCCCCGTTAGTTTTTGGTTGGAATATTTCAATTAGGCATTGTTGAAATTGTAATATACCCATGATTTTAATGTTTATTTATCATTAAAATATGTTAATGGTCAATATAAATGAGTGATAAAATATATTATATTTCTTATATTACCTATTATAAGAATTGATATAGTGTTTCATTGGTATGAGATTTAATATGTTCCTTGATAAAATTTATCATAATCATGTACTATAAAACTCTTGAATTACTGGGGGGGTATGGGATATTATGATGAACATCTGTTGGAGTGGAAATATTCCATCGATCCTAGTTTTCATATGGAATATTCCACAATGTTCATTAGATAAGAATATTAAACTATCGTGGAGTGGAATTAAAATTATGTTAATGTAGTTCAAGGAAAATAGGTATATGAGCCTCATCTTTTTTCTTTGACATTATAATAAAATTACAATATTACTCATGAAATAGTGAATGAATGTGTGGTTTATATGGAGAATCTATTTATCAACATTTGAAATTATCACAAACATCTATAGAGTGTAGAATTTGAATATGTAATAATTCTCATGTGATTTCTAGAATATGTTGGCGAATCTCATCTATCACTAAAGGAACATGTTGGATGTTGAGAAGGGCTTGAGCATGGATATGAGACTTCTCATTTTATATATTGGGAATATGTTGGAAAGAATCATTAATTTATGTTGGATTATAAAACACTCTTATAATCTATCGTATATCAGGGTATGTTAATGGGATTTATGCATGGGTGTAAGAATATGTTCCTATCTCTTGCATATTACTTAATATATTGGATGAAATTATTTTTGTGATTTGAGATATTATCCTTATCCCTGAAATAAAACATATTTTATTAGATGGTTTCTTTGTAGGAGGTAAGGATATGATCCCACTACCTATGGTATGCATCTCGCTGAACCTATCAAGTTCTCCTAGATTAATCGATATGAGTGGCAAGGGAGACAGTCTATGAATCATGTTTAATATGCAGTTGAGGTGTGATAGTTTCCGGATAGTGGAGGTGATATATAAAAGGGTTTCCTTGATGGGACTCCTGAATAAACAATATTTCATGGTTTAATTTATGATGCACCAAACTATGATGAGGATGTATTCATTTTCAATGTCTAATGGACATGAAAATATTGTGGTTTGTGTTGTTGAGAGGTTCCTCTAGATTAATTGTGTCCTTCCTCAGATGAGTTGGCCATATTAAATTTAGTTTCCAGAGACCCTTATTCTATACTGTAGGTTGTACATTGTATGATATAAATCTTATTACCAGATAAACACATTTTCCATCTAGTGTGTGAGGAACAGAAATAGATATGTAGTCCAAAATCTCATGAGGTTCATGGATCTCAAGGCAGTTGGAGCACTGAAATAGTTGGTCTATGTTAACTCCAAACCGTTTTGTCAAATATTGGTCTTGAGAATATTGACAATAATGAAAAGATACAGTGTAATAATAAAACTGATTATTGCATCATCACAAGTGAGAAACGTTCATAAATATATGTGTGTGTGAAAATTAATCATTTTGTTTCTCTTCATTGAAATATTCACATCATCGTTTTTATTTTTTCCCCTAGAAAAAATAGAATAAATTGGGTGGATTCATAGGAAACCATACATATTTCCATTGTTGAATTTTTCATTTCCATCTCAACGTTTTTTCAATATAATATAAAGAAAAAAATCACAACATGTGGGATACATGATTATAGAAAATTATTGAATGATATACATCCGGTTATTCATTTTGGATTGAATTAGAAGACACAGGTCCTTTTTAACGCATGATGATAGATTCAAATTAATTTCCTTAGGTTGCATCTCTTATGTTATATGGTTTCCAGTGTTGTTTATTTGTTGCAACATAAACACCCAATTAATTAAATATTCAAGAATAACTATATAATAAATTCCAATGGAAATATAGCAATGGTGTTTCTTATTAAAAATGATAAGGAAATTACATATATCCACTAAATAGAAGATATTGACCATATAACCATTTTAGGTTTAATTATATCATTCCCCATGAATCTCATAACTATTTAAACAATGTTTTTTTAATCATTTCTTAATCAGTATATAGGGCTAGTTACCCTACCAATTGTTAATCAATTACTCACATATGCTGAAGATGATTACATGATATATTAGTGTAATAATTTCTTTGTTAACATCATTAGGAATAATTGGTTCTCTAACTATAAAACCATATTATTTTATAATATATTATAAATAATGTTACTTATTATCAATAAGTGACTTTAGTCAATATGTGACTTTTTTTAAAATAAAACCAATCAGATTCTCTTGAAATTGTCATGAATTATGAAGGAAGCTGATTTATTTGTTGATAAGATCAAGACGATGATGGGGATTCTTATATTACCCTATTAAATGAATCTAAAATTTCATAATTTGGTTACACATAATGGTACTAGTCTTACCATTTGTGATAATTAGATTACATGTTATCCATATAGTTTAATGACATGCTTCTAGGATGAGTAGGTGAAATAATTATTATGATGGTTGGTATGGGAATTATGCACTAGATCACCATTCATGGTTATCCTATAATGAATATAACCCAAATAGGATGAGTAATTTTTACATGGATTATTTCTTAGTGATGATTTGTCTCTTCTATAGTATGGTTCAGTTGGGATAATTTTACAAGACCCTATGGGAATATTACTCTTTGACATGGGGAATGATTTCATCAAGAATATGACATGGTAGAGGAATGAACCACATCGAATATGGCCCATGAATAGGTGGATAAAATATTGATTATGTTGGATTTTTCTATCATATAAGGCACCAAATTATCCAATATAAATAGGATTAAATTCTCATGTACATCAAATAACAAATATTTTGATCGTATGATAGGACCATACCATTTAGTTTAACATCAAGTGGAGATGGAGTTTTTCTATAGATTAATGTATTGTGATTATGATGTTTTCTACATGGTTTATCATCACTATATTGGGTAATTTATAATATGTATATATATGGATATATTAATGAAATAAATGGGTGATAAATTATTATATATTAATCACATGAATCTTTTCAATATATGTGTTAGTGTCTGTGTGGTTATGATAGAGATTGTGTGGGGATTATTCATGAGGACCTGATATAATTTTATCCCAACCTTCTTCTGGAAAAGTAAGAGTATTTATAAACATCAGCATATTTTTATAGGATTTAAAATAGATATAGTATTATATTATAGTTTATTCTATTTAAGAGTATTTATTTCTAAAAAGGTATGATAAATGGAGAATTGAGGAATGCTAATGAATATAAAGCAACCCATGAAGATAGGTTTGGGATTAAACATAATATGTTTTGACATAATGAATAACTTGTAACGATACTGATTAGATGATATACTCATAAAATTATTCCCACTTGATTGGTGGTTAGTGTGAGAAAAAAAAGATAATAAAAGATCAAGTATAATATACAATTACATTTGAATACGTCTTACTCAAATAGAGGAAAACTAAACTATGAGTATGATCACTATGAATATAGATAATTTGGAAAGATAATTGGGAATACCATATATTGGATTCCAATATATTGTTTATGAATAGAAATCTTAGATCTTATCATGGAAAATAGGAATTGAAGCAAGATTTCCCTATTAATGGTGGACAAGACATGACGAAATAAGTCGACATTGAATTTTTATATTACGAGGGGACATTTAATTTATTGTGAGTTAGGAAATAAAATTAATAATATGGGGTCATGTGATATCATAAATTGAATGGGGTCACATTATTGTTCAATCATTAATATGTTAGGAAATCTTATGGTGTTATCATATGATTAAATGTTTATCATATAATCATTAACCTAAAATTATGTCATATAATCAGAATTTTCATATACGATCAGATGATTGAGACATTAACCAGATAAAATTTGATTTAAGTGTGAAACAACACGAATTTAAAATATGTTACTTTTATAATAAATTAAATCTTTTTTATGGAATACATTATCAACAATGTTAAACATATTCTACATATGACATTAGATTAGCTTCTGTTACATGTGATATTGAGTTTTACCGCCTTTTAAGGGTGAACCTATAATAAAAAAAAATTTTGATAATTTTATGAACATTATTTCTAAAATCAAAAAATATTTTTGAAATCATAATATTTAAATAATATTAAACTGAATTGATAGGATTTTTCAAAGAAACATCATTTTTGGAGAATAGTGAAAATTACTATAATTTAGTTGAATATAGTTTTTTCATTTCAATAATTATTAATGATAATTGATATTTTAGATTTTTTGGAGTCACATTAGATTAATTATAATTCAATTTATACTACTCATTTCATTAAAATTAATTTTAATTTCAATATGAATATTAATACATAACAATATTTTGAAAGTTTTCTACTATAAAACCACGTTATTTAACCCCATATGCGGGATTTTCATTAATCATAATTTTCCCACTTTTGTGATTTTAATTTTTCATAATTGACATAAATAGATGTAATTAGTATGATATATCTGGAATAATAATATAATCATAATTTTTCGGCCAAAATTATTAGTGAATATGATTAATATTAATTACGTCGATTAATATGTGACAAAGATTAATACGACACTAAAACTTATTATTAAGGACAAATAAGACATGGAAACATGTCCAAGTATTATTGTCTACCAATTAATTGACGATATATCCAATTAATTTGAAATATATAGTTATTGGGATTTTATTAAATGAATGTTCTCTATATAAAATGTTAAGTACAAAAAGAGACAAAAATGTAACTTTCCATACATTTATCATTTATAAATCATTTAGATTAGTAAAAAATTATCATACATTCAATTATGGATTTCATTTTTAATTATATATGGGTTATTATTATCCAAATAAATTATCAATAATTTTTATCTATGGTTTAGCTATTTAAAATTATTATGAAATATAAATATAGTTATTATTTAGTTAATAATTAACTAAAATTAATGATACTATATATTTTAAAAGTGACATTAATTGATTGTATTATTGTATTTATTTATATTATTATATAAATATATCATTTTAATCACATATAAACCAAATATTATTTAACTATAATATAATATATATATTTTTTAATTAACATTATATAAATAATGGAAAATTGATATTATTTTATTTTTCAATAAATGATTCTTATTATATGATTTAATTTTTTTAGAAAACCTATATTCTGAAGAGATTTTTAAAAATAAATAAATATTAAATTTTTTATATCAATATACTAATTAATATTTTATAATTAACATATTGACAGATATTATGTAAATTCATTGTTAACACGGTCAAGGTTCAAGCATCGTTTTATCGCATCACATACAATTTTTTTAAAATTAATTTCCAAAAAACCTGGGGATTTTATTTTTAAAATTAGATATCATATAATAATTAATTGGATATAAATTTTATATTAAATATAACTTTATTTTATTCATAATTATTAAATTAATTAGATTAGAAAACTAGATGCATTAATAAAAAAACAAAATGATAAAATTTGGGAATCAAAGAATTTAAGGAAATTTTTTTAGAATGCACATATTTTTTTGACATTATTGTTATTATACAGAATTGATATCCTTTAATCCATTATTGTTCCATTTTAGAGTCTCTATTGGTAAGATTCACCACCCATTATTTAATACCATTTTCTATTTACAAAATTATCACTCCCCTTTCCCTATAAAGCTCCACCACCAGTCCCCATTACTAATACCTCTATACCAAACTATGTTTAGAAAATACCTTCCCAAATGGGATACCAAAATCTATATCCTATACCTATTATCCTGACCTCAAGAATTACACCTTCTATGGACACAATTTGGTTAAACCAATAGAAGTTACCCGATTAAAAGGTAATTCATTTTATCAATGAATCTACATTCATTTCCATTATCCAACCCCTAAAATCCACTTATTTAATCATTTTATAACAAAACCATTATTTTCAAAAACAAGGATGTTTTTATGATGATATTTCAACCTAAAAATACACACAACACTATTTAATGTGTAAAAAACATTATTTTTCTCTTTACGGTGAACTAGTACCTCACGAAACAATGATTGTTCAAGTTTTCCCAACCGCCTCTCATGGTGGAATTGTTGATGGAAAATAAATTTACATAAAATTTATATATGTTATTTATAATTTGTTATTATTCTATAATTATTTTTGGAACATATAAATATGTTATCCATGTTGTGTAAATACTATAATTCTATATAAGAAAGTGTAGACTACCGCCCCCTCAAAGCGATATGATTCATTCGTACCATAAATGGAGCATAGAAATAATTTTTTCAATAAATATATATAAAATATATTACATATATATGGTAATGTAAATTAAAAAAATATATGTATCATTTGGTTTTAATTATTTTTATTCAACATTGTAATGTACATAGCGTTCATGGCGACGTACAAAACACCATATCAACAAACGAGCACTTCATTTCTAATATACAAATGTTATAAACAATTTTAAATTAATAAATAATATATATATATATATATGATATCATAGTCATTTTTTACATTTTACTGATTATTTAACCATCCTATATTTAATAATAACCACAAATTACAATTTAAACCGAACATGATAAAACTAGGCAATTAACACCCAAAACAGTTATAATAATGAATTAGTCTTAAAAACGAGTGGTATAATTTTTTAATATGTTAATATATGATATTATAAAAATGTGTGTGGTTCGTTTATCAGTTATTAACTTTTTTTAAACCACAATACATTTGATTAATGATATCACAATAACTTAAGCACAAGTTAGGGGATTTCGTTACATCTTACATACCATTGAGACTTGTGTTTGTTATGCACCAATTAAATCTTATTTAGTGTATATACATTGATTGAAATGATATACCATGAATCCAATTATCTTAATAATTATATAATTTTACCTTAATTCATTTGGAATTATGGTTTAATTGTTTCAATGTGTTATAGTACACATTGGAATGTTTAAATATTATTTTTCCTCAAAATTGTTTTAATGTCAACTTCTCTTTTTGTTAGTTATCCATCAATGAGGTATTATTGATAATTGTGTATTTTTTATTCAATATTTATCTTTTATAAGGATCATTAATTATTTGATAAATGAGGGAAACATTGGACCTACGATACACGGGTTGGGGACCATTTCTGGAATGTTCTATGGGTTTGGGACCGGTGAAAGAAATCCCCTTGATGCATTAGTAGTGTCATGAGAGAATAATTTGGACAATATGATGTGTTATGCCCTTAATTTTAAAAACATTATTGTCAATGGTATTTATGGTAAAGCTACTATGTACCTAAGAAACATAGCGTTGAATAATTCAGCATTACCCTCCTTTATTTATAGTTTTTATTCGTCCATGAGATATTACGTCTGCATGTCATTGTATAAATTTCATTTGTAGAATTAAATTATTATTCATCTATTTGATATTGGATAGATATATATATGGATAAATCTCATTTTAATTTCATTGAATAAATTAAATGTTTTCCATTTTCCTAAATTTCCAACTAGATATTGACATATCTAGTTATATGAATGGAATGTGTAATCAGTTATTCCCCTTTCCATGTTAATTTACTCATATTGATTCATTATTTCTTACAATTTACATACCCTTATTGATAATTTTCAATAACCCCTATTATGGTTCCTTCCAGAGGTTAGGAAGTGTAAATATTTGAATAATAATTCAAGGATATAGTTTATATAAGTTTATTATGTATCATGATTGTATTTCTATTTCTATAAATCATGTGTTTTCCAGGAATCTTGTTTCATGGTATTATTGTTGGTATAAAATAATTTTTACTAGTAACCATGAAAAATAGATTTAGAAAATATAGATTTGAGAACACATCAAAATGATAGAAATTGAGGTTAATTATTAATGAACCTCCTTGAATTTAGGTACATTAATGATTATGTGGTAATTCAAAAAAAAATAAATCATTTTCTAGATACTATAAGTGAACATGGTTCTAGAAAAATAAACCTGGGAATAAAAACACTAACATGGGGTTCTGGGCCAAATTTGGGGTATCCTATTGCATGAATATGGGCATAACTGCACACCTAGTTTTACAATCCTGAGGGATATGCAAAGGATTGTTTACATTTTTTATTAAATATCATTATAAAGTGTTTGAATGTAATGATATACCAATGTATCCATAAATAATGGTTTTATGGATTTATAATTCATAAATTAATGTTACGTGTTATAACATATTTGTAGTTATAAAATGTTCATAACATTTTATGCTAGTCCAGAATATTCCATTATTTAGAAATGACTCCTAGTATAAGGAATGATAACTCCATAAGTGCATGTTATGTTAAGGGTAATAAAGATAATATCATTCATGGTAATAATCCATAATTTTGAAAGGATATAGTCTCGTATGTACTCTCATCATATGATGAAATAGTATCATGTGTTCAAAATATGTTTAAATAATTTTTCGAGTCTTATGGATATGAAGGGAAGAAAAGGATGGTAGAGAAAAAGATGGATGAAGGGATAGAAAGATTTTGTCACATTAGATAACTGTGGAAAGAATCACCCGGGTAAATTATTGAAGAGTGTGTGTGTTTTTTTACATGTGTAGTAAAATGACACCAAGTTTATTATTTTATGGGTATAAAAATGTTTCCATGGTTTTAGGCTCTCACTCCAAGGATATGAGACACAATGCGAATCATTATCCCATGTATCAATGGAATATTCCCCAAATGATGTTATTGGATAGTGATGAAGTTATGATACATCAAAAAATGAAATGGAATGATTAATAATATTGTTTAAAAATTATTCCATTTGAATATTTTATTAGAAATGTAATATTTATGTGAATTATGGAATATATGTATATTGTACTAAAATCCTTTTTCTTTAAGGATTTAGGATCATACGATGAATCGTACTAAGAAAAGTAATGGAATATAAAGTTACAATTTTTTAAAACAAATGATTTATAGAAATAAAAACCTTAATATATTCCTAATGTTATGATAATGATAAAGAAATGATTGATTTGGATAATTACTAACTACCATTTAACTGATTAAACAATTATCGATAAGTGGTCTATGTTATCATTAATGGTGTATAAAACACTTTTTGGATTTATGGGATATATCAAATAACATTTATCCCACACAAGGAAGAATAAGGAATACGTGTTTTGTTTTATTTTGAGATATTACTATATATCAAGAAGATATATGATGAAGTCATTCACATGTTTGGAAAATGAAAGGTTTGAGCTACATTATATTGATTAAAGGTTGTTGATATGTTCATTTCAGAAATTTAGTGATTTTTATTCAGAAGTGATAGGATCATAATCTATTTGAAATTTAAACCATCAATAAAATGGTTTTAGATGGTAATTGGATGAGATTTTAGATGGTAATGCATTACATTAAATTATTTCTTATCATGCAATATGAAAAAATGTTAAAATAGTTCCAGGCACAATAGAAGGAAAATATTAGGTATATAGAAATGTATATTTAATTATATGAATATGTAGTGAAATGATTATGTAAATATTGAAAAATTGGTTTAGAACTAAATAATTTTTCCTATTATCTTCATATTTATGATATCAATGGCCACTAATAACACTAATGGTTTATGGTCTTCTGGACTATATCTTTAATATGAACATGTTCTCTAGATCATTCCACTAGAACATGATTGTTGAATTATTCTTCCACATCCATATTTTCATTTGCAGCATATGCTCTCAAATATGGGAACATAATTATGTGATTATTTTTCATTATATTGTCTCTTATAAATAATATGTGATATTAAACCATTTTATGTTTTGGGACTTTCAACAATAGTCCATTTTAAATCCATTTATTGGTGAGTTAAATTTTAAATTGGGACGACAAAATTAAATTAATGTGGGGAGAATGTGAAAACCCAACAGATTAGAAAATTTTTCATTTAGAATAAATATTATCATTTTTTTAAGTAATTTATACACAATGTTAAACTTACAATACATATGACACAGAATTAGCTTACATTACATGTTATAGAGAGTTTTACCTCATTTTAATGGGTAACCTATTTTGAAACTAAATTTTTGAAATTTTATGAATTTTATTTTTAAAAATAAAATATAACTGTTTAAATACTTACATAGAAGTTATCTTATGTTGAATTTTTTGTGTCTATTATGAGAAACATCGATTTTTTGGTGAGTTGTAAAAATTACTGCAATTTAGTTAAAATTAGCAATTTCATTTAAAAAATTAATAAAGCTAAATAATATTTTAGATTTCATTTATAGTCAAAATAGATAAATTATACATCAATTTATAAATTTAATTTCATTATAATATATTTTACATTCAAATTTAATATAATAACATAACAAAAGATTGAATGATTTTATAATATAAAAACCTGTTATTTTACCTCGTCTTGAAGATAAGTGTTAATCTTAATTATCCCACACCAGTGATTTAAATTTTGAAAATCCAATATGAATGGATGTAATTATTATGATATTTTTGGTCTAATAAAATCCCCATAATGTTTTGACCAAAATGATTAGTGAATGTGATTATGATTAATTATGTTTCTTAAGGTATGATTATCTTTAATAAGGGAGAAAATGTTAATATTAAGGTCAAAAATGACCTGAAATATTTTCTACAATCCATTAAATTGCAATTATTTTAACATGTACCCACTTGGTTTAAAACAAATGGTTATTGAGAAATTTTTAAATGAATGATCCCTATATTTAATGTTATGTAATGAAAAATAGATTAAGGGAACATTAATTACCTTTTACATTAATAAAACATTGTGATATATAAATAACATAATAATTTAATTTATGGATATAAATTAAAATGTAATATATTTTATAGTTATCACAATTAATTATCAAAATATTTTATAGATGATTTAGGTACATAAAATTTTAATGAGACATTAATGTGGTAATTATTTAGTTATAAATTAACTAAAATAAATGATACTATAAATATTATAATTGTAGTGGATTGATTTAATTATTTTCATTGTTTATTTTTTAGTAAGAATGTATCACGTTACAAAAATTTTACCCTAATATATTTTAATTAAAATATAATATTTATATTTTAAAATTAAGAAGATATAAATAATTCCAAAATATATTTTATATCATTTAACAATAAATGAATCTTATTAAATGATCTAAAATTAATAAAAATCATGTATTAATAAAGTATTTTTTTAGTTTTATTAATTATTATATATGGTATATTAATGGAATAATTAATCCTTTATAATCAACATGTTTACCCATATTATGTTAATATGTTCTTAACACAGTCTCAGTTGAATCCGCATTTTAGCATGTCACATGTGCTTGATTTAATATTAATTTCTAAAACACATGAAATTTTTATATTATTAATTTTATATAATATTAATAATTAATTAGATCTATATTTTATAGTATGTATCACTTCAATTCACTGCTAATGTTCAAATTGATTTTATTATAAATCTCGATTCTTTAATATAAACCAAAATGATACAATTCGGGAATCATTAGTGTTAAGTAACAAAATTATTAAAATGAATATATATTTATATGTAAGAGGTTTTTATTGGCCATTATTCACATTTAATAAATTATTTGTTTAATTCCATTTAGGTAAGATAGATCACTCATAATTAAATATCATTTTGTAATTACAAAAGTGCCACCCCCTTCGCTATAAATGGCCCTCGCCTCTCCCCATTCCAATCACCTCTAAAACCACCATTGATTGGAAAAGTACTTCGAAATGGCCACAAAACATCAAAAAACTAGACCTGTAATCCACCCTTTTGGAAAATTACAATCCATGGATTCCTTTTTGTTAAACCAAAACCCGTAACCTAATTACAAGGTAAAATCTTTTCTCAATCTATCTACTTTTATTTCAGTTATACAACTGATAAAATTTACTTATTATTTATTTCTATAACAACACCACTATCTTCTATTTACTAGGATTTGTGTATGTGGAGAATTATACATATAATGACACACATCCTCATCTAATTGGTAGCGAGGATAATGTTTTTCGGTATGGAGAACTACAGCCCCATAAAATGATGATCGTTCATCCCCCCCCACCTCTCATGGTGGTCGTTATGATGGAAAATATATTTATATAAGATATATATTTGTTATTTATTATGTATTATGTTTATGTAATTTTTATTTGTATCATACCTTGATGTTATCTAATTTTTGTAAATAAGATAATGTCGTTTGGGGAAGTGTGGAGAACCGCCCCTCAAAGCGATATGATTCACTAATGTCGCACATGGATCACAGAAAGGATTTTTTAAATTAAAACTATTTAAAATGTATAATATATATGTGATTATAAAAATTATAAAATACATTTTTATTATTTAGTATTAAATCATTAATTTTGACAAATAAATGGAAGATGAGTTCATTCGTACATACGACATACAATTTCCATGAGTGGTGCACTTCATTTCTAATCTACAATAATTTTGAAATATATAAAATACATATGTACTAAATATGTATGGTAATTTATTAATGTTTTAAACAAAATATATGTTTTAAAATTATATATTTAATAACAACAACAAATGACAAGTCGAAACAAACTTGAGAAAACTAGGCAATTAACACCGAAAACAGTTAAAATAAAGAAAGAGTATTAAAAAATTGGTTATAAAATATTGTAATAAGTTAATATATTATATTATAATAATTTTTGTGGTTTTGGTATCAGTTATTAATATATTTTAAACCACTATAAAAGAGGATAATGAAAACACAAGAAAAAGTAAGGATAAGATACAATATTTCATCTCAACTTACATACAATTGATGGTTATGTCTGTTTTACACCAATTCAATTTTATTTGGTGTATAAACTTAAACATAAAATTTTATAACATTAATTTATATATTATATTTTTGTTTTAAAATTCATTTAATTAATTTATAATTATGATTTAAATGTTTCAATGTGTTATGCGACACATTCTAATGTTAAAATATTATTTTTACTTTTGATTTTTTTAATGTAAACAAAACTTGTTGTTAATTGACCTAATTTTAGGAGTTATTTATAAATCCATAATATTTATTAAATATAGATATCTAATAAAGCACACAATTTTTATTATATATGATGAAATTTTTGGACGAGAAATACAGGGGTTGGCTACCATTTATGGAAAGCCCTACAGTTTGGGGACTGGTGAATGAATGTCCCTCGATGCAACAGTCGTATCATATGATGAATCCCTTGGAATATTATATGGGTGTTTAGATTAAATTTTTAAACCATATTGTGAAAGATAATGAAAGTAAAGGTACCATAAAACTAGGAAACATGGCGTCTAATAATTAAGCATTATCCTCATTTATATTCAATTATTATTCATTCATGATATATTTCAACGACATATCAATGAATACATTTTATTTTCAGGATTCGATTACTACCCATCGATGATATATTGAATCAAAATATCTATGGATGTATTTCATTTTTAATTTTTTGATTAAATGTTATCTTTTTTAGTTTCCTATGTTTTTTTATTTGTATTGCATTATCTAATTATTTGAATGGCTAGTGTTAAGAGTTAATCTCCATGATATGATTATTTATTCCTATTGATTGATTATTGATTCCTCATTACATAACCTTATAATTAATTTTTACTCACCCTGATTGTGTTTCTTTCCATCTGTTATGAAGATTAAATATTTGAATATTCTTTCAATGAAACAATTTATTTCCTTTTCTTTTTTATCATGAATTTATTACATATTTCCCAATTTATTTTTGTGTATCATGTATGTAATAGGTATTTCCAAGACTTATAAATTTAAAAGTACATCGAGAATTATTTCATTGTATTAATGAACATATAATGTAATAATGCCCTAGATCCAGGCATCTATCGTCGGGGCATTACATAAAAAATATTTTTTCCTTTAAAATTGATTTTTTTCTATAAAATTTACTCCCCAAATTATGAAATGTTAGTTTTAAAAGTCACATAACTCTACTTCCAAGTTTTTATCCTTTCACTTTTCATAAATGTTTTTCATATCCCATTTCATAATAGAAATAATGTAAAGACCCATACTTTTAAAAATAAAATTCCATTTAAATTTTATGTTTTATTATGTAATATGGTTATAGAAATCATATGCACTTCTTTTGTTTTATTATATACAATTTTATTCAATAGATAGTTAATAATCATTACCATTGTTGATATTTTCATTTTACAGTGATCTTATGATGAGTATAAATATAGGGATTTAAAAAATCCAATTGACATATACAAAAAATGTAGTGGCCGCAACCTGTGGGATTTTACACTATGAAGTCCATTTCTTTGATCTTACACGAGAGACAGAATCACTGGAATTTTCCCATTACCAATACGCAGTTGAGATCCAACAAACTAACAAATAGTCGAACACGTTTACGAGAAATGTAAATGCTGATTGAGAACACACCCAAACCATAACCACCAAATGAACCAATTATAGTCTCACCAACACACACTACACTCGTAGAGCATATGGCAGTGTAATAAAGATATATGTGTAATGTCTATAATAATATGAATATGTATTTTTTTAATTAATAATGAATTTATTTTTCATTTTTTTTACTTCATAAAGGATATTGATCATGATTCAATTTAACACAAACTGTATTTTTGGGTCATATTCAAATTTAATTAAAGGGGCTATTTTGAGGAATTAATTTTTTTTAAATAATAATTATATTAATAAAAAAATTGATTTTAAATATGGTTTATTATTTATAAATGGACATCTAAGTTTTATTAAGTGAAATTTACTTTTTATACGGCTTCAAAAACAATTATTGTCAAAAAATCTATCATTTTTTAATAAATGTGGAATATTATTTTAAAATTGAAAAATAAAATTTTTATAATTTTTTATTGATAATAAAAATATCAGTTTGGGAATCTGAAAATAGAAATTATCTAGTGGGGAATTTTTCATATTTTTTTAAGAAAATCGATTTTTCAGGTATAAATTAAATACTGTGTAAAACTATGGTGAGTTTTATGGCATAATAAAGTACCATAAATGATTTAATAAATACTATAATGGGTATAAAAATACAAATATATTTTTTCCATTAAAATAATTTGATTTTATTTTTATTTTATTAGTTATTAATGGATTTTATAATCATTCGAAATATATAATATATTTTAGGACTATAAATTTATTACATTAAAAGATGACTCACCTCCACATAATCAAGTGTAATTTTTTTATATTGTTGTCAAATTTACAAATAAAATAAATAAAAACAAGAATATTTGTAAAAAGGAATTGGTTAAAATGTAGGGATGTTTTTTTGGTTTTGAATATTTTATTGCATCGAGTCCAAAACCAATATTTTTGAAATATTAATGAATTCCCCAATCATTTCACATATAAAAAAAACAACATCCCATTAATCTTCACTAAAAATAATTCGAGAGAATCTTTAATATACCCTCACCTTTATATAATCCTTTAGAGCCACCAAAGCGCTAAAAATCCCCTTTTAGAGCTATTTGAAGAACACACTTAGGTAAGGTTTCTTTCCTTTCATATCTTTATCCATGTTTCATTATCATGTTATTCGCTTTTATTTTCAACTTATAATGATGGGGTATGATTTAAAACCTCCCATTCACTTAACTTATTATGTATAAATGATTAGATACCCCTTTCTATCTCATTAATCCCTCCCATGTACACCCGTTACCATGCCAAAATTTCATAAGAATCCAGTCCTTTCTCATTTTTCAAGGTTATTTAATATACAATACCTATTATTTTTAATTATATATGTGTTGACAGGTCCTAAAATTTAGATATCACTGTAAAATATATGTTTAAATTATTAAAGACACATTTATCTCTCATCAACTAATTTTATGATTTTTTAGTGACGTTGTTATGATGCTGAATTTTCACTGTGATTTTCCATGACAAAACAATTGTGTAGTGAATAACATACCCATTTACTATCAAGGGATTTCAATTATATACCTTTTTATTTTGGAAATACATTTATTTATTTTAGACTCCTTAATCATGAAATTAGTTATGATAATGAATGAGTCGATTTATTATGATCTATGAGGAACACATAAGCATGAGAATGAAATCAATGTGACAGGTACACCAAGAATTATATAATGTTACAATGCATTTGTTAGTGTTTAGTATCATGAAATTTACTATTGGCATAGGTCTGTTCATGATTCATTTTTTGAGACTTCTAATACCATGAAGTGTTGCAGGATTATCCTTGAATTGTGTTTATGATGCAGTTTTTTATGTTGTTTCCACATTTCATAAGTTATGATTGTCTTGATATATCATGCCTTATTAATCTTGTTCTATTATTCCTCATTGGTATGCATTTTATAAAAGTATTATCATCTTCATATTGTTTTATATTTATTCTATTAAGGGGTTTTATGCCACACACATATCTTTTGTATTATTTCTAGGTTCTCAAATGCAGTTATAAGCTCAATAATGTTAAAGAAATTTTCAATAATGATGTTTTAATTCATGTTATAAGTTTTAATAAAAGGTACCTAATTCTTAGTGACACTACAATTATCGATAATTTAGGTTTAATTATGATTACATTTATGAAATTATTTAATGTATAATTTTTTTTAAAGATCAGTGATGTTATAGTTTATATTTGAGGAAAATATTTGTTATTTAGGGGACTATGATTAGGGAACTTTGTAAAATCCATATTGATAAGATGAATTATAAGAAAAAATTCCTAATTTTTTTATTATAAAGTTATCATGAAAATAATCACTTTATGGAAACTATAAGTGAATTTGTTTATTGCATAGATGTACTTATGAATAGGAACTCTAAGAATGTGTTCTAGGAATGACTCAGGGTAACAAGGTACATGAAAATGGGACATACATCACACTATGTTTGAAACTCTTAAGAGATATAATTTGGTTATGAAAAATATAAATACAAACCATTATTGATGGAGTAAAAATAAATTAGCATAATTGTATATGTTAGGAAATAGATCATATATAATAAATTCAGAAGCATAGAAATCTATAATTTAAGAAAATGGATGTAAGAGGTAATTTATCCATTTCTATTCATTAAATTTCAATTTATTTATTTAAAAGTAAAATATAATCATCATTCATTTTTTTTCTTCTATTAAATTTCATATAATATGAGGAATCAAATAACCAATCAATGGGAAAAAAATGTTGTGACTCTCCCAATGAGATTCCATATTCAATGGGATTATGAATCAAGAACATCATGATGATACTCTATCAGAAGACTTATGTTTTAAATAGAATCTGAGTTCATTAAGGATTCTAAATCCCCCAAAAGAAAACATTCCACAAGTGAGAGCATCATGTGACAAAGACCTCCTACTTTCTACGGATCTTCTCAACCCTTAATCATTGAACATTGGATCAAATCCATTAGGAATAAAATATCCATACATCAATTATATGAATAAGAGATGGTTATTTTAGATGATTATCATATAGAAGGTGAAGTCGATCAGTTTTGTACATTAATAAAAAATATGGATCTTGAGGAATAGATTGAATCAATGTAATGAAAATCATTCTACAAAATATATTTCGATAAATATTTTCCTCGCACATCCTGTCATAAAATAAAATGTGATTTACATTATTTCAAGAAAAATATGAGAAATAAATCGGGAATATGATGAAAAAATAACATGTCTTTCATGATATGCTTCTTGATTTTTCGTTACCCTCAAGTTGAAGGTTGAATGCTTCATTGGTGGGCAGAAAACTATCTGACAGAAAGACTTGGAGACCATTGACATCGATATATATGAAAACCATTTTAATGTTACCTTGAAGCCGAAATGGATATTAGTGACTCTTAGGGGTATCACTGGGATATTCATTCTTGCTCAAATTTACCAAAGAGAAGAAGGTAAGATAGTCCTTATAGTTTAGATTGGGTTATCGAATCCACAGTGACATAAGAAGAAACCTATAGACACGTACATTCTATGGACTATTTTTAGCTATGAAGTGGCCAAATTGGATTGATTTTGGATGGGTTTTAAATATATATAAAATATTTAAGTGAATTCAATTTAAAAGAATGATTTTATCCTAGGTTATCGCTCGCGGTGGATTGGGCATATTTTATTTTTAATGATTTCAATTTCTTAAATTTGAGATGGGTTCGTTTATGGAGATAAAACAGCATCATCACTTATTGTTTTAATTCCTAAACCCTTTAACACTAATCACATATACCCTTGAAGTATCAATGTTTTGGGAACTTCAAGGTAATGGTTCGTATTAGTAATTGAAGTGTGTGGCCTTAAATTCAACAAGGACGATGGAGTTTAAAAATCATCAAATAAAAATCCCAATTAAAGAAGTGATTATACATTTATTAGGTGATAAATAACATCCAATCCAGCCCCTTTATACTCCCATGGATCAACCAATAAGTGGGTTAGCCCTCCATTGATCCCATGGTTTCAATGGAAGGAGAAAGTAGACTCACGAGGGAGGAATTGGAGAAGTAAAGAAAACAACAAAAATAAAATGATCACTCCACCGTTGTGTATTTCAAATGGGATGGTGTGAATAAATTCACAACTTGATCAAAAGGTATCAAAGTGATATGTAGAAGAATTTAATAATAGTATAAGAAGGACTTTTATTAAGAAACTAATGTGAATTGAAAAACTTACATGTGAAAGATAAATTTGAGGCAACAAAAATGCAGCATAACATTACAATTGAACAAAGCATCCATGATTTCAAACCCCTTCACCACCACTGCATTAAATAGGCATTTTTGGAGCCTTGGGTAGAGCCTCCAACAGTACAAAGAATCTAAATTAATTTTGGTAGGCCATACGTGGTGGAAAGCTTGTGGAATTTTAACTTTTCCACATTTGACCCGAGGTGGCAGCTAGATTTCATTCACCGAACAGATGCGTCTGTAAGACCTTCTAAACGGCCGAATCAGAGTGGGAAATAGAAGAAGAAAATGAAGAACCGGATGTCTTTTAACCTCATTTAAAATATGTACTCTTTTAATGTTGTGGATTCCTAGATATGATCAAATTTGTTGGATGTTTGTCTGGGCCGCAGAATCTGGCCCAGAATTATATCTCTAATTTGGGCCGCCTCAATGACCACCATAGAGGCCTAATTAGAATTGTATCATGAAGAGTTATTTGTTTCCATACATGTATTCTAGCATCCCAAGAAATTTCGGATTAATTGGGCCTGTATGTTGCGCCCAACAGTCTCATCAGTGGGCTGGTTTCCAATCTGCCTTCTCTAGAATTGCTTCCTTTCATTGCCAAATATCTCCATCACCCTCTATGAATTCTCCATTGATCCCTGAATGAAACATGTTCATATTGGAGAGTAGATAAATTATCAAATTAAAATATGTATAATCAGATGAATCCTTTGGTACATTAAATGATGTTACAAAATGTACCACATAATAGTGCATTTTAAGAAGGTATTACAATCAGAATGTGAGATGATGTTCAAAGTATAAAATACAATAAAATGGTGTTTATAAATAATAAAGAACATGAATATTATATATATTACCAATCAATATTAGCCTCATTTAGTGGCTAACCACACCCCCAACCTCAGTTTTTCTCGTCCCGAGCAAAATATATCTCAACAAAATTAAATTCGAATTCCCATTTCCAAAAACATTTTAATACACAATGATCACCAAAAAAACTTATACCAATACATCATGAAACCCATCAAAATATATTAATATGAGATAGTTTCATATGTAGATCCCAATCCCAAGCCCATTACTTTGTTCAAATTCATTGCCATATTTCATTCAATATCAATTAAGTATGAGGATGTGTTGTGCATCACAATAGACATGGGGGTTCATCTTTATTCAAGGGGGAAATTACGGAAGCGCTAGGTGGAATCACATTTCAATATTAAGATGAGTATTCATTTTTGTTTGTATAATTTTTTGTTTGTTTTTTTGTTTTTGTTTTTTGTTTTTTTTGCAATTTTTCCATGGTAATTGACGTTGCACTCAAAAGAGTCAACCCCTGTAGCGAGACTTTTTCGATGACTCCCAGGCTCAAAGACCTTAGGGCACCAAGTGAATCTCACATACTCGGGCATCATCTCAAGTTAACTCAGTCAAAAACAAATTCAAATTTTAAAAAATAGAGATAAAATTACTATCTCTGGGCCTGACAACTATAGAGTCACGATCTCCAAGTGCCGAAATCCACGCATTAGGTCATTTCATTGCTCTACCTGCAATTTTTTTTAATAATTTTAATTTTTTTTGAATACTCATATTAAACTAAAATGATCACCGAACCTATGCTATTTATTTAGGGGACCCCATGAACTCAAACTAATACCCCACTATCCATGGGACGTGCATTGTGATCTTTTTTTTGGAAGAAAATATAAACGATGAAATATCACATTGGACAGCCACACTTTCCAAAATCAATGCTCATGAAATTATACAAGGATTAAAATCAGAACCAGGGTGTGCTAAATTATTTGATTTTCAGTTTCAAAGTGTGCAATGTGTATTACCATGTTTAAAGTTAAAGGTATTTTTTCCTTCCATGTTCACAATTTTTTTCCAAATCATTTATGATTTTTTTGACACAAAAGTATTTTTTATTTTATCTCCCCCCAACATAAAATAACATTGTCCCTAGTGTTTAAAGAAAATAAAATTTGGATAGGGGTAGATGTAGAGAATGAAAGTTCAAAAAGGAAATTGAAAAAGAGGGTCATGGAATGAAGTCACCTGGTGGTTGAAGATTGAAGTTCCTGCTGCTCCAATTTAGTCCTTCGATATCCATGTCGCTTGCAAAGTTCCCTAGTGAAAAAAAAGCAATCAAAACAAAATAATATATATATATATATAAGTAAAATATAAGTATATATATAAAAATTATAGAATAATTAAGAAGATTAAGTCGTAGGTTAGTGGTAGGCGCGCGCCCCTGTCTCCCTTCAGTCCTGGGATCGAGTCCCGGCGTCTTCGCCGGTTGTGCCAGGGTTCTCCCCACGGCCTATGGCGTGTCCCTTTTTTAGTTATTATATTATTATATTATTATTTTTATTATTTTTATGTTAAACTGTAAAATAATAAAAATAAAACAAAATAAACTGATGATACATTGTCTTCTTTTTAAATTTCTAGGTATGGTATTACTCAAGGATCACACCACGTGACACAGATGAATATGGTGCTCCCCTTTCGTACCCATCCATACTCATAATAGAAGAACAGGTCAAAAGTCTATTTTCTTTAAATTTTTAAATATATAAATGATTAATTAATCTTATTTGAAAAATAAATATGATTCAGAAAGATTAGAAACATAAAAACCACGGGTTGCCTCCCGTGCAGCGCTTTGTTTAACGTCGTTAACCCGACATAGATCCTAAATTTAATAATTTTTTCATGGTTCATAGATTGGCTCAATTAACTCAATATATATTTCATGTTTATTGAATGATTCAATGAATGTTTTTAACATTTGACCATTGACCTTGAAAATGTTTCCACTAGTGGGATCTTGAATCTCTACTGCCCCATGGGGGTATACATGATGCACTATGAAAGGACCTGACTATCTCGACCTTAACTTTCCTGGGTGTAAATGAAGCTTTGAACTATACAAGAGTTCAACTTTATGCGGTTCAAAATGTTTGACCTTGATATTCCTATATTGATAGGCTTGAAATCTATCTTTATTGATCCTTGAATTTTTATAAGCCTCCATCCTTATTTCCTCCAGTTCATTGAGATCTAATTTCCTTTTTGTTTCGGCCAATGAGAGGTCATAATCCATTTTCTTAATTTCCCAAAAGGACTTATGTTCAATCTCCACTGGAAAATGGCATTCTTTACCATAAAACAACCTATATGGGGACATTTCTAAAATGGTTTTAAATGTGGTTCTATAGGACCAAAGAGCATCTAAGAGTTTCTCAGAAGAATCTTTCCTAGAGGGTTTGACAGTTTTTTCAAGAATTTTATTAATATCCCTATTATCTAACTCAACTTGACCATTGGTTTGAGGATGGTATGCAGTGGAAACTTTATGAGAAATACCATACTTAGAAATGAGTGAAAAGAATGGGTGGTTGCAGAAATGGGTTCCTCGATCACTAATTATAGCCCTAGGAATTCCAAATCGTGAAAATATGTTCTCTTTCAGAAATCGAATCACAACTTGATGATAATTGGACTTAGTGGGAATGGCCTCAACCCATTTTGAGACATAATCAATAGCTAAGAGTATGTAGAGGTATCCCCGAGATTTTGGTAAGGGACCCATGAAATCAATTCCCCAACAGTCAAATATTTCAGCCACTAAGATGGGAGTGAGTGGAATTTGATTCCTCTTTGTGATGGATCCTACTTGTTAACACCTATGACATATTTGAAAAAATGTGTTGGAGGCCCTTGAGAGGGTGGGCCAGAAAAGACCACATTGAAGAATCTTATAAGATGTTTTCTTAGAGGAAAACTGACCTCCACATGGCTCACTGTGATAGAATTTAAGGATGGACTCTTGTTTAGATTCTGGAACACACCTCTTAATGACTTGGTCAGGGAAAAACATATAGAGGTATGGATCATCAAAAAAATAGTGTCTAACATCAGAAAGAAATTTCCTTCAAGCTTGAGTCCCTATGAATTTTGGAATGACTCCTGTCACTAAGAAATTTTCTATGTCAGCATATCAAGGGTAGTCACTCACAGAGTATAAGTGTTCATTAGGAAACGAATCAGACACAGAAAGGTGATTAGAGTTGTCTTTGAATTCCATCCTAGAGAGGTGATCAGCTACAACATTTTCAACTCCGTTTTTATCCTTGATTGTGAGGTCAAATTCTTTTAAGAGAAGGACCCACCTAATCAGTCTAGAAATAGAATCTTGTTCTTGGAAGAGGTATTGTAGTGCAGAATGGTCAGTGAACACAGTGATGGGGGATCCTAAGAGGTAGGACCTAAACTTCTCTAAGGCAAACACAATAACAAGTAACTCTTTTTCAGTGGTGGTGTAGTTCATTTGGTCATCATTTAAGGATTTTCTTACATAAGCAATGACATAAGTAGTTTTATCACAACGTTGTCCTAACAAAGATCCTACAGCAAAGTCACTGGCATCACACATAAGTTCGAATGGATGGTTCCAATTTGGAGATTTCATGATCGGAGGAGAGGTGAGAGAAGATTTGAGGGGTGAGAATGAACCTTCACAGCTTTCTGTCCAAACAAATGGAGCATCCTTTACTAGGATTGCACAAAGGGGATGAGATATTGAACTAAAGTCCTTGATGAAACTTATATAGAAACTAGCATGTCCTAAGAAAGACCTCACTTCCTTTGCAGTTTTGGTTGATGGAAGGTGATGAATGATGTCAACCTTTGCTTTATCAACTTCAATCCCCCTACTCGAGACCAGATGGCCTAGAACAAATCCCTCTTTAACCATGAAATGGCATTTTTCCCAGTTTAGGACCAGATTTCTTTCTTCACATCTTGACAAAACTCTCTCCACATTCTGCAGACATCCCTCAAATGTATCCCCAAACACAGAGAAGTCATTCATGAACACCTCTAGAAAATCCCCTACCATGTCTGAGAATATTCCCATCATGCACCATTGGAAGGTTCCTGGGGCATTGCATAAACCAAAGGGAATGCGTTTGAAGGAAAAGGTACTGAAAGGACATGTGAATGTAGGCTTCCCTTGATCCTCTAGGGAGACCTCAATTTGATAGTACCACGAGTACCCATCTATGAAACAGTAGAAGGCATGACCCGCCACTCTCTCAAGGACATGGTCAATGAATGGTAAGTGGAAATGGTCCTCCTTGGTGAATGAGTTTAGCTTCCTATAGTCAATGCAGACCCTCCATCCACTACTCAACCTTGTTGGAAGAATCTCTCCATCCTCATTGGTTATCACTGTGATTCTGGCCTTTTTTGGAACCACTTGGATTGGGCTCACCTACTCACTCTCAGCTATGGGATATATGATACCATATTTTAATAATTTCAGAAGTTCTTTCCTTACTACCTCCATGAGGTTAGGATTGAGTCGCCGTTGAGGTTGACGACATGGCATTGAATCAGATTCCAGAACAATCCTATGAGTCCCAACAAGTTGGCTAATCCCAGGAATATCAGAAAGGGTCAACCAATGGATTTATTATGCTTCTTAAGGACATCTAGAAGCATCCTTTGATGATTTGCTTCAAGAGAATAAGAAATGACAATACGATGTCTTTTATTGTCCCCTAGGAAAGCATACATGAGTGTAGAGGGAAGTTCTTTCAATTCAAGATCAGGTTGGTATAGAATTTCAGCAGAAGATTGGGACATTCGATCAAGATCAATTTCTTTTTTTACAGTTTCAAATATGATTGATTATCCTCATGTAGAAGTTTCATCTACTAGATTGGCTTGATCATATTTAGGGAAGGAAATTGGAGTGGTCTCCATGAACGTGGTTTCTTGAAAGGTTTCACTGACTGTTGGAACTAAGACTTCATCATAAGAGTAATTTGAAAATGATTCAGGCCAAGGAGATAAACTTCCTTCATATGAACAAAGTAAATCAATCTCATCTTGACTTAAACATCCATCTAATATTCCTTGATTTTCTATGGATTAATTATCAATGCTTTCTATCATGTTTACTTCATGAATTCCCTCATCATCCCTTATTTGTGAGCTTTCATTATAGATGTTCAAGTCTACACTCATGTTCCCAAAGGTGATGGTCATGTTCCCATTTCGGACTCGGATAACAGAGTTGATTGTTGCAAGAAAAGGACGACCAAAGATGATTGGGATTTGTTCCTTATTTCCTAAGTTTGGATGGTTGTCAATGACAATGAAATCAGTAGGCTAGATGATGTTTTCAACCTTTACCAGAACATCCTTCAAAATCCCCTTTGGAACCCTAATGTGACGATTAGCAAGTTGAAGTGTGTCAGATGTGGGTTGGAGTTCTTCTAGGCCTAACTGGCAGTACACAGCATATGGGATGAGATTGACACTAGCACCTAGGTCACCCAAGGCCTTGAAAACTTTTCTTTCTCCTAGTTCAACATTGATGTAAGGGCAACCCGGGACTTTCAACTTAGGAGGAATGGTCCCTTGAATTGTGGTACTCACATTAGCAGCCAAAATGACTTCGTTTTTATGGGAACATTTTCTTTTAAAAGTGCACAAGTTCTTAAGGTACGTTGAGTAGGAAGGTATGGTTTGGATGGCATCGGGAAGAGGAATGTTAAACTAGACTTGTGAGAAGATTTCCCTCAATGTTTCACTCAGTTCAGGCTTGGGTTTCCCCCTTATGAGTTGAGGAAATGGTGCAGGTTGTGGGGTTGTTTGTTGAAGAGTTGTTTCTTCCACATTTTTATCAGTTTCCTCAGTTTGATCTTGTGGTTCATTTGAATTTTGATCCATGTTTGAATCTTCAGGTGGGTTCTGAATTAGTTGTTCAGGTTTCTCAATTGATTTCCAACTTCTTAAAATAGTCACAGCCTTTAGTTGTTCATGAGTTGTTTGAGTGTAACTTGACTCTCCCCTTGAATTTTAGGATGGTACCGCCTGAGTAAGCATCAGTGCCTTTCCAGTTTTGATGGTTTGAAGTTCTTGTTTTAGGGAAGAGACTTCTGATTTCATCCTCTCCATTTGTTTGCAAAGTTGTTCTAGTAGACTTTGTGGAACAGTTTGGGTGGGTGCTTGAGTAGGTTGGTTTATCCCAGGGGGATATTTTCGAGGTGGGATGGTTTGTTGAAAATTGACTGGTGGATGTTGGTATTGGATAGGTTGGGTTTGGAACTGGTTATGGGATTGGTAGTTCTGATGGGGGTAAGGATTTTGTCCCTGTGGTTGGCTAGGTTGTTGGTTATCTTTCTAGTGGAAGCCTGGGTGGTCGTTATACGTAGGATTGAAGTTGTTTTGGTATTGAGGATTTTGAAAGATCAAGGTATTTACTTCCGCTGCAGGTCCTCCTAAAATAACATCCTTTATGGATGGAATAGTTGGGCAGTTGTCTGTCTTATGGTCATGTTTATCACAAATTGTGCAAACAAGGTCTATAGTTTGGATTTCATGGACTTTCCTAATGTCTATCTCTTCAACCTTCCTAGAGAGTGTTGTGAGTTTAGCCCTAAGTCTTTCCTCTTCTCTAAGTGTCTTAATTCTAGTAGTTCTTTGTGGCTTTTCAGAATAAGGTGATGTTCCCCATGTTTGGTTTTGTTCAGAAAGTATTTCTCGATACTCGTAAGCATCATTTGGAGCTTTGTTTTTAAAGTTTCCATTTCAAATCATGCCAATGACATGTTTGTTCCCCGGACCCAACCCTTGATAGAAAATTCTCACTTTTTTAGGAATAGAAAAACCATGTTGTGGAACCTTGTTTAGAGTTTCTTTGAACCTCTCCCAGGTTTCATAGAATGATTCTCCCTCTTTTTCAAAAAAAATTTGGATGCTCTTTTTAAGTACAATTGTTTTGTGGTGGGGAAATTATTTTTTGTAGAATTCTTTTTGTAGTTGGTCCCAAGAGTTTATGGATGATGGTCTCAAATTTTTTAGCCAATCTTTAGCTCTATCCTTTAAAGAAAAATGAAATAGCCTCATCTTAGAAGATTCTAGTTGATGTGGAGGATACATGATTTCTACAATGTCATTGAACTCCTTAATGTGCAGGTATGGCATCTCAGACTCCATTCCATGGAATGTGGGAAGGTGGTTTAGGACATGGGGTTTAAAGATGTAGTTGGCATCTCCTAGGGAATTGTGTCTAATGCATGAGGGGTCATTGGTCCAGGAAGGTTTGAGGTAGTCATTCATGGTTTGATCAATTTCATTCCCTATGTTTGGGGCTGCCTCATTTGGGTTTCCATTTTGGGTTATCGAATCCACAGTGACCTATGAAGAAACCTATAGACACGTACATTCCATGGACTTTTTTCGGCTATGAAGTGGCCAAATTGGATTGATTTTGGATGGGTTTTAAATATATCTAATAGATTTAAGTGAATTCAATTTAAAAGAATGAGTTGATCCTAGGTTATCGCTCGGGGTGGATTGGACGTATTTTCTTTTTAATGATTTCAAAATCTTAAATTTGAGATGTGTTTATTTAAGGAGATAAAAAAACATCATCACTTACTGGTTTAATTCATAAAACCTTTAATAATAATAACCTATACAGTTGAAGGATCATTGTTTTGGGCACATCAAGGTAAAGGTTCGTATTAGTACTTGAAGTGTGTGGCCTTAAATTCAACAAGGACGATGGATTTTAAAAATCATCAAATAAAAATCCCAATTAAAGAAGTGATTATACATTAATTAGGTGATAAATAACATCCAATCAAGCCACATTATACTCCCTTGGATCGACCCATAAGTGGGTTAGACCTCCATTTATCCCACGGTTTCAATGGAAGCGGAAAGTAGACTCATGAGGGAGGAATTGGAGAAGTAAAGAAAACAACAAAAATAAAATGATCACTCCACCGTTGTGTGAATAATTTCACAAGGGTTGGTGTGAATAAATTCACACCATGATCCAACGGTATCAATGTGATATGAACAACAAATAAATAAGAGTATAATAAGAACTTTTATTAAGAAACTAAAGTGAATTGAACAACTTACATGTGAAAGACAAATTTGAGGCAACAAAAATGCAGCATAACATTACAATTGAACAAAGCATCCATGATTTCAATATCCTTCACCACCACTGCCTTAAATAGGCATTTTTGGAGCCTTGGGTAGATCCTACAATAGTAAAAAGCATATCAATTAATTTTGGTAGTCCATAGGTGGTGGAAAGCATGTGGAATTTGAACTTTTCCACATTTGACCCGAGGAGGCAGCCAAATTTCCTTTACCGAACAAACGCGTCTGGAAGACCTTCTCTACTACCGAATCAGAGTGGGACATAGAAGAATAAAATGGAGCTCCGGATGGATTATAAAATCCTGTAAAAGTTGGGCCCATTTGGAGTTGTGGATTCTGGAATATGATCAAATTAGTGGGCTGTTTTTATGGGCCTCAGAATCTGGCCCATAATTGTATCTCTTTCTTGGGACGCCTTAATGACCACCATAGAGGCCTAATTAGCATTGTATCATGAAGAGTGATTTGTGTCTATACATGGCTTATATCATCCCACGAAATATGGGATTAATTGGGCCTGTATGTTGCGCCCAACAGTCTCATCATTGGGATGGTGTCCAATCTGCCTTCTCTAGAATTGCTTCCTTTCATTGCCAAATATCTCCATCACCCTCCATTAATTCTCCATTGATCTCTGAATGAAACATGTTTATATTGGAGTGTAGATCAATTATCAAATTAAAATATTTATAATAAGATGAATAATTTGGTACTTTAAATGATTTTAAAAAATGTACCACATAATAGTGCATTTTAAGAAGGTATTACAATCATAATGTGAGATGATGTTCAAAGTGTAAAATACACTAAAATGGAGTTTATGAATTATAAAGAACATGAATATTATATATATTACCAATGAATATTATCCTCATTTAGTGGCTAATCAGATATGTAGATAAAATTGGAGATCTATTTCAGGTGGTTCAACAGATAGATCTAATGGTGAAAATGAATTTCAACATCACACTTTTCAAAGGTTTAGAAAGAAGCACCCTTTAAATTATTTAAGTGGATGAGAAAATTATTTAGGTGAAAGAAACAAGGGAACCTATTTAGTGATTACTAGTAAGAGAAAACTGCTATTGCAATGGAGGAAAGTAAATCATCATTAAACACTCAACATATTATTCACTCTTAAAACTATAATGAACCATGGAACTTTTCAAACCTATTAACTAAGCTAATGGTTATTGGATACAACAAAAAACCTCCAAGGTAGCTAGGGTGAGCTTTTTACATGACTAATACTAATATAAATACTATAAATGATGTTGTTTAATTAATGGTATTTATTCATTCAAAATTAGTACAAGTACGTTTTGATTTCGGATCTATGTATTCTTTCATATCACAAAACCTTAATAGAACTATCCAAATACCACCACAAATATTTAAAGTAGAGTTTTCGATGAAAATTTAAAAAGGGAAAATTATTACCTCTCATGAATATAACTCCTCCATGAACAATGATTATGGGATGGACTTCTATGTGATCCTTTTCATTCTCCCATTTCTAGAATTTGATTTTATTTTGGAAAACCATTGGATTTCCCTATATGGAGCAATCAAAAGTTCCTATAAGAAGTATATAAATCTTGGAATTATGAACTTACCGCTAATTTTGTACAATTGAATGAGGAGGATGAATATTATTTGAAACCATTATAACATGAAAATATAATATTTCCCAATGAGAAAGTGTATATAATTCAATTGACTTATTATAAAGAAATAATCATCAATGGAGAGAATCTCATTGTGGGGGAATACACTGATGTGTTTCCCAACGAATTTCATGGTCTTCCACCAAGCTGGGATGTTTAATTTTTAATCGGTCTTATACATGTGGTGTTTCAATTATACAGGACTATGTAAATAATGTATATTTTGGAACATGTGGAGATGAAGAGATAACTAATAGATACTCTAGATAAATGTTTCATATACCCAATTAATTCACCATCGCGAGCACCAGTTATGCTTGTACAGATTATGGATGGGAAAATATGCCTTTTCATAAATTATCACGCGGTCAACAAGATTATGAAGATGATAAAGTACTATCTTATGTAGATTGAAAAATTCTTCGATTAGCTATGTAGTGAATAATACTTATCCAAAGCTGGTCAATGGTGGAAATATTACTATGTTAGAGTGATGAAAGAGGATATCCCCAAGAATACTTTTTGTACATGGTATTGCCACTATGAGTTAATAATTATTCATTTTGGACTCCATAATTCTCAAGCTATCATAATGGATTTTAGGAATATATTATCTTAGGATTACTTCAACATTTTTTGTAGTCTTTATAGATGATATACTAATATACTCCAAAAAACAAAGAGAAGCATAAGAAAAATGTGAACATAGTTCTAAACACCTTATGAATAGAGAATCTTTGGGAATGGTACTAAAATTGTGATTTCATGTAGAAGGTGGTATCATTCATTGGTAATATCATCACATGTAATGGGATATATATAGAACCTTCAATGACTAAAGCAATTAAACGATGGTTATGGACATAATCGTTGATAGATATATATAGTTTCAATGTGTTAGAGATGTTTTATAAACAATTTGTGGGAAATATATCATGTTTTTTAAATCCTTCTTCCAAGATAACTCATAAGGGTGTAAAGATTACATGGAATGAAGAGTGTGATGAGATATTCATGGAGTTTAAAATGAGGCTTATCACTGCACATGTTCTCAAACTACCCACAACTGGAGAGTAATTTATGGTATTCAATGAGGCATAAATGAAGGGATTGTGATGTGTGATGATGCAAAATGACAAATGGAATGCCTATTCTTCAAGGAAGTAGAATTTTAATGAATAAAAATAAACCACGAATTATATGGTGTGTGAGGAAGTGAATTTCTCAATTAAATTTTTTTTAGCATTATCTCATTTTAGAGAAGTGTGAAATATATACAAACTACAAAAGTCTCAATTATATATTCACATAAAAAGAAATGAATATATGCCAATGTATGAGGTTATAGATTATCAAATATTATGTTTAATAAATCCACTAAAAACCTGGGAAATATGAAATGAGGAATATGATATATGAATAATGGATCTAACAAATCTCTCATTCAAAAAAATTAAAAGGGATATTATCTGCATTGATCTTATAAGGATGTGCATGGGAATCATATTTTAAGGAACATAATCAATCTATTCAGAAATAATTAATCATGTGTCTCTTATAGAGTGGTAAGAAGGTGAAAAAATAGTTGATGTGGGAATTATGAAGAATGAATTACCAATAACAAAAGGGGGATCCCCATAGTAAAATGTTAATGATGAAGCTATTGTGAAATTTGTGGAAAGACTATATGTACCATAAAATCCTAAGTAAAATAAGGTGTTATTGTATGATGCATATTTTTTGACCATCTATATCCACCTAAGAAGAAAAAAATATTTATCAAGATATCTAATAACACTATTGGGGGGGAAATTATATTGAATGATATTACAGAATATACACCAAAATGTATTGTGTGTACACAATTGAATGTGTAAAAGAAAAAATCCATGCAGTTTATGCAACCATTAAACATAACAACATGGAAATGGGAAAAAAATAAATTGAATTCCCATAACTATAGGGAGTACCACAATTAATTGTTTTCAATGAATATACATGAGTCACCTTAAAATAATTGAAATAACTTCATTGTTTGAATACCGAGTTGAACATCATCCTGACCTATCACCCTCAAACTAATGACTATTATGAATAGACCATCCAAAAACAAGAGGAAATCATAAGATGAAGCTCAATTATCATTAAAGGAGGTTATGATAAAAATATTCATATGGTTGAGTTATCATACAAAAAAATTTCCATGTGAGAATGAAAATGGAACCCTATGAAGTCCTTTATGGGAAGAGGTGCAAGTCAGCTGCATGTTGTGTTGAAGTTGGGGAATAAAAACTACTAGGTCCTTAAATGATTGAGTAAATGGTGTAAAAGTTATGGACCATTTAACCTCACATCAAGGTTACTTAGAGACAGAAAAATTTCTATTCTAAAAAACATTGGCAAGGCCTGGACATTTATGTTGAAGACATGATATTCCTCTACAAATCTCCATTGAGGAATGTGAAAAGATTTTGGATGAAGGTAAAACTTATTCCAAAATACATTTTCAAATTTGAGGTCCTTGATCCCATCAGATCAGTGTCTTCTTTACATCCACTCACACCTATAATATATCATGTTCATGATGTATTCAATGTATAACACTTGGGGAAGTACACACATGCCCCAAAAATGTACTAATTCTTGATGTTGTACCATTGGATAATGATCATTCCAGTGAGGAGAATCCACTAAAGAACATATATCATAGGTAAAATTTGTTACAAAATTAGACAACGCACCTTGTAAAAGTGTTGTGGAGAAACCACATGTTTGAAGAAGAAATATGGGAACTAGAGGAATTATGGATGTAAAATTACCCTAATCTTTTTATGGTGGTTAAAAGAAAATATTTAGTGTGATATTTCTGAAGGGGGTGATTTTAAACACCAGAACTGTTATAAATAATACTCACTTAAGATTTAAGGCTATACTATGTAATATCTATATAAAATATAAATACAATTATGTTGATTGTTATATCCAATTAGATTCAAAAGACAATTAATAATCTATACCATTGATAGTATAGCCTCTAAATAGTGATCACATGATTAGTATAAATGAAGGGCATCAACGAATCCAATGGCAACAGACAAGGGAATTGATATCCTCATAGAGTATGATTATACCCTATAATGATCACTTATCAGGGATTAGAAATGAGTGAGAATCAATGTTTTTCCCTTGACCAAGCACAAGATCATATCCAACAACATAAGAATGTGGAAAAAAAATTTACAGGATATGTTCACGCTCATTGAGATCACGACCCAAACCATGTTCGTCAAACGACCCCATGAAAGTATCACCATCACACACATTAATATTAGGGTGTGCGCTAGTGTAATACTAGGATATTTATTAATACCATAATAATAAGAATATGTATATAATATATAATGTTGAATTTTTTTTCAGTTACATTATAATTGATTTAAAAATTGATTCAATTATACAAAAATGGTATTTTCGGGTAATATTCAAATTAAATTATGATACTTATTTTGATGAATTAATGGATTTTGGAAATGAAGATTATTAGAACTAATTATTATTATCTATAAATGTTTAAATAATTGTTATGAAGTGAAATGTAATTTTCTTACGGGTTCAAAAACTGTTATAGTATAAAACCCAATATTTATCAATTAATAAAAAATGTTATATTAAATGTCCAAATTCACAAATATTAATAAATATATAGATAAAATAAATTTTATTTTGGGAATCATAATATCAAAATAATAAAATGGTGAATTTTATATAATTTTTTGAGACAATCAAATTTTTGGGTAAAGATTAAAAACTGTATAAATATTTGATGTGTTTTATGGAATCATAATGATCAAAAAATGATTTATTAATTTTTATAATGGCCATATTAGAAAAAATATTTGTTTTCCCTTAATATAATGTGATTTTAAGTATATTTTATTATTTTATAATTCTTCTATTAATCCACCAAAATAAATAATATGTTTTAGGATTTGAAATTGATTTCATTAAAATAGTTACTCACCTCCACATAAAAAAGATAAATATTTTAATATTTTCCAAAAATTTACCAATAATATAGTTATAACATCCCCAATAATGAAAAAAACCATGGAAAAAACAATGAGAATTTTTTTTGGGTTTTTTAAATTTTTTTTATATATAGTCTATAACCTTTGTTTGTGATATATTAAAAAAATATCCTCTCATTTCTAATAAAAAAATACCAATATCCCAATTATTGTAACTGAAAATTCTTGGATTACATCCTTACAATTCCATAATTTTATATAATCCTCCCAAGGTGACCTGATCTCTCAAGAATCCCCTTTTCAATCTTTTTGAGCCACACACTCATTTAAGGGTTCATTCATTTCTTATCATTATCCTGGTTTCATTATCTTATTATTCTCATTTATTCAAAATTACTAATGATGCAATATGATATTCACCTCCATCATATATACCTTGTTATATATAATTTATCAAATACCTCTTTATCTCTCATAAATCCCACCAATGTATAACTACTTCCATACTAAAATTTCATAAGCATCCTTCATTTTTTAATTTTTGAACTTTTTTATTATTATATGTGTTATTTTTATAATTACATAGGTATGTACATGTTCATTCATGTATTTATTACATTCCAATTATTTTCAAAATGATGATAGAACCATTTTACTCCCATCAACCCATTTTATGATTTTTTCAGTGACGTTATGATTCTATATTTTCACCGTGATTTTCCAATCCAAAAAAATATGTAGTGATTACCATTCAAATTTTCTTTCAAGAGTGTTCACTTTTAATAATATATACCATTTTATTTTATACTTAAATACATTTATTCCAAAATCCCTCATTATGGAATTAATTATGATAATGAATAATTCCATTTTCCTATTAATGTGGTACACTTTTTCAAGAGGATGAAATGAAAGTGAATTGTCTGCCTGAAATTATATAACACTCCAATGAATTAGATAATGTTTAGTATCATGATACTAAATTTCAGGAAATGGGTGTACATAATTGCATTATCGGAATTTTTCTACCATGAATTCTTTAATGTTTAGCTTTAACCTATCTTTATGATGTAATGTTTTACGTTTCTTCCACATTATTAATGTTATGATTATCATGCTTTATCAATAATTATTTTTCAAGTTCATTTTTTTACTCATTGACATTCCTTGTATAACATGTATTATTCTCTTAATATTATGGTTTATTATTCCCATATCTGGATTTATGGCTCCCCCATTTCTTATATATTTCCCAATGTTATCCAATGTAGTTTTAATCTCAAATATATTGATGAACGTTTCAATAAAGATGTTGTAATTCATGTTTAATGTTTTAATAAATTATAAAAAATTAAAAAAGAGACTAAACATGTAAATCATTCATGTTTTATTAAGTGTATTTTTATGTAACTCAATCATGTATTTGATTGTAATAATGAAAATGGTGTCTATATGTTATTGATTTAATAAAATTTGTATAAGGCCCCAGCCAGAAATATTGCATTATATTGAGTTAAGTCAAGAATTCAAATTTATAATATATTCAGGATCAATATTTTAGAGAATTATGACCAAAATAATACATAAGAACTAAAATTTATAGAATGTGGATACTTCTACAACATTATATGTTTCATCCACAAAATAGAACATTTAAAAGTAAACAAGATTTATTTTCCTTGGTAATAATTTTCATGAAATCTTCTTTCTCTTACCCATCCTTATACCATGTGAAAAAAATATTAATAACAAGGGATGATCACACAAATCATATTAAGTGATATAAAATAAGGAATGAAAACAATAGCCCTTGTATATTTATAAAACCATGAAATCAGGAGAACACTGAAAAACATCATTGAAATCATAAATGAAAAATTTTACTTATTAAATCCATATCATACCTATATTCTAGACTTTACAAAAAAAATATATATTAACCTTTATTATTATTTTTCGAATAAACATTATAGTATATTCCCTAAATATATTTGGAGAAAACTTATTGTTTAACTCTGTCTCATTACCCAATGCATTCAAAACCAATCATGGGATCACCCTCCCTCAGTTTATGCTTGAACCACCTATATACATAAGTAATTACCTAAAATAAATACATTATCATAACACATAAAACATGAATAAAGGAAAAAAATTAATATTTCTACATTGCAATAAATAGATGTAATTTCATGAAATTGACATAATCAATCAATTATTAAACAAAATTTTATTACAAAATAAATAAAAACGAATATTTTAATTACTTTAAATTTTTAAAAAATTAGATCTTATAGAGGAAGGGAAATATAAAACATGGTTGCAGTAGCGCTAAATGGATTGTTCATTGCATATGTTAAGAAAAGTTATCTTTTATTCATTTAGTAAAATGCTGGTTAGAACATGATTCCTTTTCAAAACCATTGAATGAAATTAAAATTAAAAGTGTTTTATTATACACTATATAAAAAAAATTTATGTATAATATCAAATTATTCCTCAATGAAAATCAATTGATATGAATTCCCTCACAAAGATTGTTTCATTAGATTAAGGATAATTCAATGATAAATTTATGTGTGAAAAATATAAATGCACCCAATATAAGTGAATATTCAATGTAAAGAAACCAGAGTTCATTCATATATATTATTCGAAATATAAAACCAATGATATAGATATTTAACTCAATGTATGTAAATTGAGTTATTATTTCCCTTATTGTGAGTGTTACATGTCAAATAAAATCATTATATTCATCTTAATTGGTTGATCACCATTAGAAAACACCATAAAACCTCTAATAAGGGTTTTATGCGAAAAATTCCTCAAGAACATGGGGAGGGATTTTTGGATGATGTTTGGGTAGAGCATGGATGAACCAAAATGCATTGGAAGTGTTAATATTATATATGAGTGGGTACTTTTTATAGGAAAGGGTAGGGGATCCATTGGAAATTCGTCAAATATTAAATTACTATATGTTTTTATCCAAATGATTCCAAATTAGAATACGTCAATGATAATATGAGGATATTTCAATATTATATCATCCAACAAATTTAATGATTTTTTTGATTATATTTTAAACCATTTCATTTCTATTTAACCTCAATTAATTTTTTTTTAAATTTTTTATGTTGAAAAAATAATTTATTTATTAAGTGGGAATTAATTTTACGTATATTATATCAATGTTCCATAATTGGTAACATAATTAGCTGTTTGACCTTATCAAAGTCACTTTTTGGTTTTAAATAGTTTTTACGATTTTTAAATAATTGAATAAATTAATTTTTTTTATAAAATATAAATTATGTCAATTTTTATATGATAAATATTATTTATTTTAAATAAAATAAAAAAGTGATATAACTTATAACCAAACCATTTAACAATCATTTATCATGTGATATTGACCTAGAAAAATCTTGTATGATAGGAATTATGTAAAACAATAATTATTATTTTTATTTATATTATCATTTATTTGATTCATTAATTAATAAAGAACTCACTAAATCATCGTTATTTCATAATTGAATTAAATTATATAATTTATAAAAATTATAAAAATCATGAGGTAGGAAATATTTTGATATTTATAACGACTATTTCTAGTCAAATAGATCACATGCAGAAACACATATTAATAGTTTTTTAGTAATAATATATATTTTTAATACAAATTTTCCTTAACTTTAAATTATAATTTATAAGTTTCATAATCACACTCAAGTGGTTTTAGAAGACAAATTTTTACCCCAATGGTTTTCTATGATGGTCATATCACATCCGACATGATTATGACATGTTTTAGAGTAGTTTTATATTATTAAAAAAATTTATTCTTATTTACCCTATTTTCCCTTTATCTTTGGTCAATAAAAATAATTACTAATGTTTCCATTTTTAATGTTGAAAAATAAAAGAGACCAATTTAAATAATTTGAAGCTTATGATTCCAAATATTGAATCCATTTTTCTAAATTCAAAATGTAGAAGTTGCAAGAATTAATTTAAAATTAATCCCCATTATTAAAATAAAAAATAATCTTTTTTGTAAAATATATAAAAATATTGACACGTGATCATATAAATTTTCAATTTAAAATTAAATCCAGTGACCAAAATTGGATTAAATGATAAAATAATAGTCCAAATGAACATAAATAAAATTAGAAGTGTAACTTTACTATATAAATTTATTATACAAAAACCAGTCTTGAATAAAAATACAATTTTTTTCAAAATTCATTACCATCAAATTTTATCATAAAAATTCCAAAATTAGTCAGAAGTAATTTTTTGATATCCTGATTATAAATAAGATTTTTATTTTTAAAAATAAAATATATATATGTTTAAAAACTCAAATTGTAAATGGTTCTCCTTCAAAAGGTGGTAAAACAACCATTTAAAATAATTAGAGTATTTTGTGCATAAAACTATATTTATACTCATTTTGAGCACTTAATATTTATTTGATGAAATTAAAAACATTTAATAAAATTTTATAAACATAATATAAATAGTTTTGTTCAATCTCGCCAATACAATAACATGGTGATAACTACCATTGAATTTTTTTTCTAATAATGTATTTTTTTTGTTATAACACAGTTTGTGTGAAACATTAGATTTTGGGGAAACACAATGTTGTGGGTCCAGTAAGTTATCATACATAAAGTCCCCATTTATGTAAAAATAATATATAATTCATAAATATTAATAGATATGACAATGTATTATTTTATAATTACCTAAGATGTTATATCCTTCCGCTATTTTGAAAAGTGTTTCCTCTATGTTTTATAAACATATCAAATATGTAGAGGTATTTCTCCCTTATATTATTTTCTGATTCCAATTTTTCTTCATCAACCATATTGGTTTTCTGAAAAACATTAACTTGATAAATCAACTTATTCCACCACACCTGCTCCCTTTGGTCAAGAATTTGGACTGGATGTTTCTCTTAAGAATGATTATATTCCATCACAACATCATAGGGACTCAAAATCTAAGACATATTTGAAAAATAAATTCTCAACATTAAATCATGAAAAATATTGTGTTCCTAGAAAAAAATTGAAGGTAAATCCACATTTTCGGAAACCAATCCAACATTCTCCCAGATTTCTTGTGGTCCAATGAACCACATGCATAGATTTCCCTGCTTACCAAAACACATCACACATTTCCATGATAACACTTTGAGAATGAAATGATCACCTACCTCAAAGGAAAGATACTCCCTATGGATATCGTCATTATTTTTATGACTGCTCTGATTTTTCCTTATTTGTTATTGTATCAACCGATCTTTTTCTGCCATATCATCTTCCAATTCTGAACCCATCAGCTTCCTTTCCCCCAATTCATCCCTAAAAGATAGTGTTCGACACCAATTTCAATATAATTTCTCAAATGGATCTATCTGTATTCTAGAATGAAAACTATTATTATAAGTAAATTCAACCATTGATAGATATGGATATAATCCTCCCTAGTAATAAATTGATGAAACATGTATCTTATCCTCCAATGTTTGAATTTTTCATTGTGAATTCCCATTATATTGAGGATGAAAAGTTTTACAACAATTTAATTTATTAACCAATGAAATTTGAAGGAAATTACATAAGTCAAATGTGAAATTAGAATCATGATTAGATATAATAGATTGGGGAAATCTCTATTTGTTTACTATCTCATTATGATATTACTGAGAAATGTAATCTAGTGAAATGTATCTCGAATAGGAAAAAAATGAGAATATTTAATCAATCAATCAACAATACCCCAAATCTAATTTTTAACTAGAGATGTTATTTTTAATCCCACTACAAAATCCATGGATATATTTTCCCATTTTCAAAATATTACTGGGAATGGATGAAGCATTCCGTTTTTCAACTATCATCTTACTTTCACATACAATTAAAAAAACCACTTCATAAAATGTTTAGAAATATTTCTATTAATTCAATCCTACAAGTAACACTCTCGATAGTCTTGGTACAACTTAGTATATCCAGGATTAACTGAAAACGGAAAACTACTAGCTTCACATTACAACACTTTCTTCAATTATGAATCATAATGCACAGATAACCTCATCCCAAATCTCAAAACACAATATTTATCAATATTATATTTAGGAAGCCTATAGCTCTAAACCAGTTATAAATTTTTCTTCCACTCACTGTCTTCTTTATGAAATTACATAATACAATCTGATATAGATGATTTCACTTACACATGAAACAAAACAAATAAATTTCATGCACCACCAACTTCTAGGCCAAAAATTATCAAATTATTATTCAAAGGATCACATTAGAAATGTATCATGGTAAATGTAGCATTACTTGTCTATCTCAATTAATATTCCTCTTATTTGTCTCATCCAAGATGATAATGAATCATGAAATCATTCTCCTTGATTATTTCTAACTGTCCTCTCTACCACATGTTCAATTCATTCTATGTGAATATATACATCAAAATATTTTGAACAATATATATTTCACATTTTACTCTATAAAACTGACGCCTCCAAAATTCTTAATAAAAAATTATAGTAGCTAATTCCAAATCATGTGTTGGGTAATTTAACTAAAGACTTTTCAACTGATGTAAGGAATACAAAATTACCTGATCATTCTTCATTTTGTCACAACAGTGTCCTTTCAAAAAAGAAACACAAAGATAACAAATTCATTATTTCTTTTAGGTAATTCCAAAACTAGAGAATTCACTAATCTTCTATCAAATTCCTAAAAACAATCATAACATCTATTTTCCAGATAAACATAACACATTTTCATATAAACATAGTGATTAGGCTATTTTACAATGATTTTTTTCAAAATATTTCTAGTAATAGCCTATTAAACAAAATAAACTACAAATATCGGTTATATTTGTTGGTATTGGACATTATTCCATAACTTTTGTTATATCAGGATCCAAATTTTTGAAATTTTAGAAACAATTTAACAATGATATGAATTTTATTACAACCAAAACACACACTTTATAAAATACTCACACTATTTATATTCTTTGATGTTTTTCTGGTCAACACTTTCATGACCTTCGTGCTCCACTATTCATTTAGAATATATCAAAATATCATCAATAAAGACAACCGTAATAAAATCCACGACTCTAAAAATATTTTATTCATAAGATCTATAATATTGTAGTTGTGTTAGTTAACAAAAATAACCAAACTACAAATTCGTAATAGCAATATATTTTAGGAAACACATTATTTGGAATGTATACTACCATTACTTTAAATTCATGGCACCCCAACCTGAAGGAAGCCATCAAAAAATAATGATCTCCAAGGATACGATGAAACAAATCATCATTATGAGGAAAAAGATATTTGTTTATAACAGTGATGTTATTCAAGGTTCTATAATCAGAAAAATGTCTCACTGAACCATCTTAATTGTAATCAGACAAGATAGGAGAACACCATGGTGACATGCTTGGTCAAATGAAACGATTATCGAATAACTCATTCAACTACTTCTTTAACACTAAATGTTAAATTTGAGAAATTCTATAAGGGGGTTTTAAAATTATATTATCATAATGAATTAGTTCAATATTAAATTAAAAATCATGATCTTTTATAATAGAAGGAAAATCATCAAGAAAAAAATAATTATATTGATTTACAGTTGAGACACAATTATATTAAACAATTCCCTTTTTTCAACAATATATGAACAGTTGAATTAATTTCTATATTTTAGTAGATTCTTAGCTTTCTATTATGTTGTAAAATTTGAGGTTCTATTATAATACAAAAACAGAATGTATTTCTATAATGAATGTTCATAAGTTCTATATTCAATCGTATCATGGTAAATAGAAAGCAATTCTACTTCCAAAATAGCATCAAACTCTACTAGAGGAAAAACAATAAGGTTTGTAGGAAGATTCTTTACATGGAAAGGGACATAAGGATTCTTATATTTTCTTTTTGTCCCAAAATTTCCCCTGGTGTTTTCTCCATAAGTTCTATTTTCATTTTTTAAGATGGAATCCCAAATTTACAATAAACGTTTCTAGAAATTAATCTATGTGTAGATATAGAATCAAATAACACATTGACATAATTTGAATAAACAAAAAATATACATTACATCACTTAATTTGATGTCCCAACATCTACTGATGTAGTTGAAATGTATTTCACTACACCTTACTACTTATATTATTGTTTCATTCCATTATTTGACTTTTTCAACAAACAATCGTCTGCATAATAACCCTTTTCATTTCACTTAAAACAGGTAACTGAATGTAAATATTATTTTTTCATACCAATTCCCTAATCTATTTTGGTTCAATTATGATTACTATATGCCATTTTAACATATCATATGAACATAATATAATTCAAAAGGAAGTAAAAATGTGTTATTTTTACAATACTTTTCACAAACAATAAACTTAATTTTCATACCATCATTATTTTTCAAAGAAATCTCTCATTTCTAATGTCACCCTTACCTCTTATATTTTTATATTTAACAAAACACCAGATAATCAAAAAACTCAATTGAAACCTTACACACACATCAAAAAATACTTTTATAAATTTTGAACTCAAGAGAAGCCAATTCCCTTCACTTATATGGTTTTAATTTGTAGTTATTACAATTAATTTTACTATCAGTTTCTTGGATACGATTTGAGCACACCCATCTAGTCGAGTGAATTTTTTTTAATAAGAAACCAATAAGTCATCATGTTGTCACAATTATAATTATTTTTTTCATCTTAATTCATACCACCATAGGGAAATATTACTCTGGAAACATCACTATGAATTCATACAAATCAAGAGAATCAATCACCTCATTATGCCTGATTTGCGTAACCATAGAACACCACTGATCATCATCACTATAAAAATATTATATATAAATACTATCCTATTGATTTTATGAACTTCCCATGACATTTAAAATCATATCAAGTGATTTAATACACCCTAAATCTATGATATGGTCATATGATTCTTTTATTGATGGAGGATGTTGTGTCATGATCATACAAAAATTCACTATTTCATTTTCTCCCTTACAGCACTATGCTAGACATATTTTATATTGAAAGATATAAAAAAAATTCCATTCCATATTTTGAATAATTTATTTTGATTTTATCACTATTAAAAACATCAATGTTTCTTGGTTTGTTGATTCCATTGCCGAAGGAGGTGATTTGATATACCCATGACGAGATCCAAAAAAATGGGACAAACTGCACATGATCCATGCACAATGGTGGACTCAGCCTAGCAGTACTCCTGAAACATGAATCTAAATGGTCTGATTTTTTTTGGGATGGTCCAAAATTCATTGGGAAACATTTTATCTGAAATTACCCAAGACTCTCAATCCGTTGGCCCAACTGAACAGATCTATCCAACACACCGGATCTAGATGAATTCAAAAGTGGTGTGTCGTTATATATCCATATCTCCAGGTATATTTGCCAAAATTGTTCCATACATTATGTAGATATATAAAACTGGTGGGGATATAACTTTGTTATTTTATCCATTGTGATATAAGGATTTCTGGAGGTCTAAACCCCTATTTAAAGTTATTATAAGAAATATGTGTGCTCAAAACCGCCTTCTTGTTTTCCTATAAAATGGAACCTTGTTCTTCACAATTTTATGTTCGACCAGGTGGAAAATATCAGGTATTTTTGAGACCCAAAGTATTCCTCTCCTCATTCATGACGTTTTGGAGGCCCCTATTATCCTAGGGGGTTCAAAATGAAAAATGAGTTCCACCTGGGTATTCTCCTCCTCGTGATGGAGAGCAAAACAATGGATGACCATTTAAAGGGAACAAGACATACATGGGAGGGTGTTACAAAACTTAACACTCTACTATTTTTTTATAATATGTGTGTGGATTATTTCAATTTTGTTTTATCTAGACATGTTTCTCGTATTTATTCATTTCTTCAGCTAAATTAAGTGAACCACTTTTCATTTCAATAGCAATTAGGTTGAAATTTCATGTGGGAAACATGGGTTGTTCTTATTGGGCTACACAAGGACACTATTTCTCTCACACATACAATATATATTTTTATGCTTTTGTATACATTAATCTAATATTGATGTGTAAGCATTGACAACACAATTTTTGTGTCCAGGGTTGGTACTTCGTGCAGTGTTTTTAGGGGAAAGAGGGGAATCAAGATCATGACAACCATCAAACAAAGAATTAAACAAAACCATGTGAAATTATCTGAAAAATGAACTATCCAGTTTGTGTAGTGAACATGATGTTATTTACTGGTTTCATAATTCTTAAACACAAATTTATATATCAACTATTAAACTCTTTAATTTGATTCATTTTCATAAAATTATTATCAAACCCCCCTATTTTGTTCTTCTTATTAAAAATTAACACTATAAAACCACCAATGCTCTTTGAGAAAGGACCTAGGGTCTTCGCAAGACTAGATAAGCTTCTTTAAATAACTATAATTTTTTTTCATGACTACACGTTCAAATTTTTGTGTTGTTTTCATGGAGCACTTTGTTTATAGTGCGTGTTTTTATATGAGTTTTGTAATTTTTTGAATATTTTTTATCAACTACCTTTATATTTATTTTTGAGTTCAAATTAATATTTTTGTATGTTCTGTGTAAGATGAATTCTACACCATGAGACTTCAAACGTTTCAATCCCAAACCAGAGAGGTTTTTACATCAGCGGCCCCGAGATAAACAAGAAGAACCATTGAAGGTGGATGCAAAAAACATCACCACTCACCTTGATCCTTCTTCTTCTTTTTTTGGAACAAATTACAACCTAAATTTAAAGTGTTTAAAATGGTTGAAAACAATAGAACAATAAAATAAATAACCTCACAAGATGTTGATATCAAACCCACATACATTCAAATTTATGGTGAGGCACCCAATTCTGATCATAAATCTAGTTTTATTCATTTATTACCATGATTACATGGAATTGCTCTAGTAGATCAACAAAATAATCATAAAGAATTTTATATCTCGTGTTCTACATTAAATCCTACAAATGTGGATTAAGAACAAATAAAGCTCATAGAAAACCCTTTTTCATTGGAAGACACTACAAAGTACATTAATTACTATTTTAATTCACCAATTGGAGGTTGAGTGGACATGAAACACCTTTTTTCATGATTATTATTTCACAGCCTCTTGATATAAAACTATAAGGAATAAAATATGTGGTATAAAGAAATCTCAAATAGAAACATTACATAAATACTGGAAATGAATTAAAAGGTTATGTTAATGCTGTCCACACCCCTAAATAGGTGATCAAATATTAATTCAATATTTTTATGAATTTATAATTCCCATTAACCGAAATATGATTGATGTTGCTGTAGGTGGTGTGCTTTTTGAAAAAACCCCAATCACTATAAAGGAACATAATTGAGAACATGGAAAAGAACACTCAATAATTCGTTTCAAGGACCAATTTACCAATTTGAGTTGTCCCTGTGGTTAATACTACTGAATTCGAGTGGAAGGTGTACATGAAGATTAAAGAGGTAAGTTCCCTTCATCAATAACATTATTTTTTCTGATGGAAATCCTAATATCCTCTTCCCATCCAATTTTGTATATGTTCTTCTAACACCTATTTCACTGGTCAGTGCCTCAAACTAAGAGAAACATCATATATTTGTTAAGAAATCTTTACAGGTCACCCATATAACAAAATGTTTAAGCAAGAACCATACAATCCATCCAATACTAGGTTGAAATAAAACCAATTTTATTGGAAATGAGCGTATTCGAACCAACATCAATATACATGGAACTAACCGGGGTAGCTTAATCAACCACCACCACCTAAAAATCATAAACCACCAAAGGTCTTTAAAAAAAACCCCTCCAAAACACGAACCTAGTTTAGAAGACAAGTTGAATGTAATGGCTTCCAACAATATCCAATTTCAACCAACCACTGAAGCTTCCAGAGATGACCTAAAAACCTAATTAGGCCAACATGTCATATCTCTATGGGAAATCCATAGCCATGGGTCAGATAAATAACATTCCCTACCAGTAGTTAACCCTAGAAATAATTGGAATGTCAGTTCCATCACACTTTGGAGTGGAACAAAACAAAAAATCCAAATTACCACAGAACTAGAGTCATACCCTCATAAATAAACCAACATACCAACTAATATAACTTATTTAAATTAGGTATAACATTATCCTAAGATAATCCCTTCCAATGTAATGAATGTGTCTACTGATGAATAAACTAGCCCAACAATACCTCTTCCTATTTCACAATGTTCCATCCAATATAGAAAAAAATGAAACCGAACTCAATATTGTAATTATGGATATATTAAAAAATTTGCAGGTATACATTCCTTTGATTGCTGTTGTGAAAAAAATTCCTAGATATTCCAAGTTTCTAATGGAGATATGTACACACCAAAGGTGACATCGAGGTGATGAGAAGGTGAGCTTGGGGAGGAATGTTTTAGCATCGATTGAAAAAACACTTCCCACCAAGTGAAATAACCCCGAAATATTCTCAATTTTTTGAACCATATGGGATTATTATTTCTATATGCTATTCTTGATTTAGGTGCTTCTATTAATGTGGGTCGTACTCTATTTACCCATCATTGTAGGTCGGAGAACTGAAGCCCACTATAATTATTGTTCTACTAGATGACCTCAATACCAAACACCACTCTGGTGTGTTAGAGGATGTTTTTGCGATGGTTCAGAACTTAAATTTTTTTCATTATGACATTTATGTGGTTAAAATGCAGTAAGATAGGATAAATGGACATTCCCCAACTCCATTAGGTATTCCATTCTGGAAAAATGCCGAAACCATAATTAATGTAAACAATTGTATATTATCTAGGGAGTTTTATGGTGACATTTTCCTATTCAATATCTATGATTCCATGAAGAACCCCTTAGAATAACATTTTTACCTCTATATTAATTCTATAGATGAACTCCATTCCCTTGAAAAAACATCATTTTATTCCCCTAATCAACATTATGAGTATTATTTATTTATAGAAATTCTAGGAAATGATTCATGCATTGATTAATGTAGTGGTCTAGAAATCTGACATGCATATTCAATGATTAATGATTTCTTCAACCCTGAGGATTGAATGTCCATTGAAGATACTATTATGATTGTAAAATATCATTCCTCATAAAGGGATGATATCATTGAGTAGTTAGATGAGATCAGTGACCTCTCTCATTCACACAGTCCCACCATTCCAAAACTACCCTTAATTGGAATTAAAACAACACCCTCAAAACATAAAATATTCATATCCTGATAATGGAAACATACTTCCTGTCATAATGGCTATATTACATTCTCCTCTGCATGAATTGCGACTACTTGAACTTTTGAGGGTGTATAAACAATATTTTTTATGGACACTTTATGATAATCCTGGTATTATCGCATCAATTTTTACACATCATATTTTAAAAACTGACTAAGATAAACCAGTGAAGAAGTCACAATGTTGACTGAACCCAAACATCCATGATGTTATCAAAAAAAGGAGGTAACAACAATATAGACTTATGGAATCATTTACCCCATCTATGACAGCAAATGGTTTATTCCTGTTAAAGTAGTTCCTAAAAAATTCCCTTACAATAATAAAAAATGAAAAAAATGAATTGGATCCTACTTGTGTGAAGAATAGTTGGCGTGTCTCTATAGACTATCACCTACTATACCAACACACTAGGAAGGACCATTTCCCTTTTCCATTCATTGATCAAAAATATTGAGAGGATTATAGGTAAGTCCCACTACTACTTCCTTGATGGGTATTCTGGATATATTCCAATCAATATTTTCCCTGAGGATTAGAAAAATACAACCTTAACACTCCCCTTGGGAAATTTTTCATATTGGAGGATTCCATTTGGTCTGTATAATGCTCCAGGTACATTCCAGTGAAGTATGGTTAGTATTTTTTCAGATTACCTATATAATTTCATTAAAGACTTCATGGATGATTTCAATGTTTATATATCCACTTTTGATGATTGTTTGAGTTGTATTGGTTTAGTCCTATGTCACTGTATTGAAATTAATCTTGTATTAAATTTTCAGAAATTCAATTTCATGGTGGGACAAGGTATAGTTTTGGTTAATTTCATTTCTAGGGATGATATTCATGTTGAAAAATGAATATTGGAGGTAATTTCTTCCTTACCATTCAACAAAAATTAATGTGATATATGGTCTTTCATAGGTCATGCTGAATTTTATGGTCATTTCATTCATGACATTAGTAAGATTTCACTCACACTATCCTAGTTACTAAAAAATGAAAAGGAATTTGTTTTTGATATAGAATGTGAAGAAGATTTTAATAAGATAAAATGAAGTCTCACGTCACCCTAGTATTCCATCCACCTCAGTGGTATTTACTGTTTGATCTCATGTACGAAGAATCTAACTATGTAGTTGGTGAAGTCTTATCAAAAAGGGTTTATTGTCCTCTATATGTCATTGCCTATGCCTCACATACAGTGGACCCTTCCTAATAAAACTACACCACATCTAAAATATAATTCATTTCCATAATGTTTTCCATTGATAAATTTAAGTCATATATTTTAGGGTCCAAAGTCATTGTATTCATCAACCATGAAACCCTATGGTATCTCCATATGAAACAAGAAGCCAAACCACCCCATATTCACAAGATGCTACTACTTCATGAATTCAATCTAGAAATTAAAGATAAAAAAGGATCTGAGAATTTGGTGGCTGACCATAGTGGTAGGATCCACCATTCATTGGAAATTCAATAATCTCCCGAGAATCCTATAAATGAAATGTTTCTTGATGGCCAATTGTATTGAGTGCACGATTCTATTCATCAGTATGCTGAAATTGTATATTTTTTGGTAGCATCTTGCATTAATAATGATTTCAAAAAAAAACAGGATGATCATCCTAAATAGGAGTCATGTTGGTACATTTGGGATGATCCCTACCTTTGGTACACCAATAGAGATCAAGCCCTTAGGCATTGTGTTTCTGATAGCAGGTTTCAGTCCATCCATTGGTTTTGCGACAATCATTCATGTGGGGGGCACATTGGTCCCCAACAGACTGATCGCAAGGTCCTCGATTCTATTCCCTTTTGGAATAAATTGTTTCAGGATGACCATGAATTCTTTCAATCTTGTCTGTACTATCATTAAATGGGGAATGTATCTAAAATAAACGAGCTGCCACAAAATCCTTGGCTCTTTTATGTAATGTTTTATGTATGAAGAATTAACATTATGGGACCATTCCTCAATTAATTTAGTAAATTATAAATTATTTTCGAAGTAGATTATTTTTCCAAATGGGTAGAGGCACAAGATACAAAGACTGGTGATTCTAAGGCAGTTGTAGAATTTTTGCGAACCAAAATTTTCTTTTGGTTTGGCTTAGCTAGGTTCGTCATTAATGACCACATAACTCATTTCTGCAACCAAACAATGAAATTACATTTTCATTGGCATGGGGTCAGTCATAGAGTGTCTACTGAATATCACCCATAGACCAATGGACATTCTGAGGTGTAAAATAGGGAGTAAAAACTTATTCATGAAAGAACAACTCATCCCAATAGAAAATATTGGAGTCTTCGACATGGTGATTCATTATGGGCATATGGTACTACTTTCAAAACTCCCATTGGAATGTCACCCTATTAGCTTGGTTTTTTAAAGAGTTTTCACCTACCTGATGACATTGATAACTGGGCTACTGAGCCATTAAACAATGCAACTCTAATCTTTCTGGTGGAGGTGCTCAAAGGAAGCTGTAGATTTAGGAGACGAAGGAAATGATAGGAAATGCATATAAGAACTCCATGATTTACAGGGAGAGAACCCAGGCTTTAATGACCGTCTCATCCTTCATCATTAGTTCCATAATGGGAAGAAGGACCTCCTATATAATGAAAGGCTAATTTTGTATCTACGTATGCTTTGTTCCCACTGGTTTGGATCGTACACTTTTACTAATGTCTCTCTATTTGGTGTGGACCATGTTCAAAATGAAGAAACCAAGGAAACCATCACAGTTACAGTGTAACCTCTAAATCCCTCATACGAAACCCTTCCAGATCCCTTGATGGAAGAGTTAAATGTTCAATAAGTAGTCCAAAAATGACACCCACCTAGTTTTACCCTTCCTTCATACTTTATATTTTTACAGTGAGGACACTACACACACTAGGTTTGGGGGTTGGGTATATTCATGGGTTAGTTATGAATTTTCTTCATCTATCTTCTTTTTAACTTTTTGTCATGCTTAATAGTTATTTTATATTCCCCGTTTATCTCACACTTGCTTTTGTGATAGAATATTATTTTATTTATACCCACATTATCATGGAAAATGATGCATGTTTAGTCATGGAAGTTATTGAAAATTCATGTCGAATGTATTTAGATTATGTTGTTTTATCATTCAAAAACAAATTACGTTGAAATTTTCATTTAAGAAAGAATCCAATAATATAGTGTAACATTATTTTGAAATTTAGTTATTTTCCAATGATATAAAGGGATTTATCATTTTAAATTTTTGGAGAAGAATGTTTCCCTTTTACGTGAATAGTTTAATGGAAAATTGGGTCACATAATCTCTCCAAACACTTTTTTTCACCCAACCATGATGTGTGAAAATTGATTATTTAAGAGAAGGTAAGTATAAGTTAGTTTTAATTTTTTTCTACTTTCCAAAATCATTTTTCCATTCATTTGTTCATTTTTTGATCTATTTCATTACAGTACCATATTGTCATATGTGTTTGTACCTGTTATCCGACTGTTGTACGCCATAAAAAATAAAAAAATGGTTGTACATTGGGTATGTCAAAAACCACAATTTCCCACCCTTTGACCTTATTATAAATAATACAATTAGTGCGACAAGGAGATAAAAAATGTGTTTGAATAACAGTGTGATATTTCATCCATGTTAAACTTTTGAAATATTAATAAATGAGTGGAGTGATGAAATTTTCATGATATTGAGACATATAAGTCAAGATCTTATGGTTTGACTTCTTGGAGTGCATAATTGAGTCGGTTTAGAAATTTTATAACAAAGGATGTGGTGATAGTTTGGTGGAATGTAACATGTTTGTAGATAATTATTAAAATAACATATATTTACTAGAAACAAAGCTCAGATATTAGCATGAATCAGTTGTCATGCCCACACATGGAGAATTAGTGACATGATTAACTTTTTAATTACTTTTCCTTCTTTGGTATCATGCATCTATGGTAATTTCATTAGGATACAATTTGTGAGACATATTTTTCAATGATCATTGATAATAACTCCATTGTGTGATTTTTTCTTAGATGACATTTCTAAAAATAATTTAATTTTCATTCAATGATAAATCATTATGATATTGTGAATATTTACATGAATAATTTTGGAAATTATGACATTTACCAAGAGTTCATATGTTTAGGTGTGGGGGTGTGATCTCACCATGATTCACTATTTCATTTTCACCCTAACACCATTTTTCTAGACTGGTTTTATAATGAAAATTATAAAAATAATAAAAAAATTCATTCCATTTTTTAATACTTTATATTATATTTATCACTGTTAAAACAGTGAATGTTACTTTTTTTGATGTTTCCATTGCATGGGGAGGTAATTTAGAGGACAAATGAGGATGTCCAGGAAAAATGGGCCAAAATACAAGAAATAAATGAACACTAGTGGACTCATCTGCACACTGATCATTAACCATTAATTAAAATGTTTTAAGATTTTGTGGGGTGGTCCAAATTCATTTGGATACATTTCATCTAATGGAACTAAAGGCACATCCTTCCAACTATTATCCCAATTAACCTGATCTTTCCCGCACACTGAATCTGCACGATGTAAAAAATGGTGTGATGTGATCTATTTATTTCTCTAGCTCTAGTTGTCAAAATGGATCCAACCATTTGGTGGAGATAGAATGGATGTGGGGATACAACCTTTATATTTTTTATAAAGTGATATAAGGCTTTCTGATGTCAAAACACATGTGAGATGTGGTTTAATGAAATATGTGTGCTCAAAACCACCTTACCATTTTTTTATATAATGGCACATTGGGATCCCCATTTTCATGATCGACCAGGAGGCATAACTCTGGTATTTTGGAGACCCAATGGAGTCCACCCTCATTGATGATTTGAGCGAGGCCACTATTATCATAGGGGGAAAAATAATGGAGAAGGAGATCCACCCAAGCCTTCTCCTCCTCCTAAAGGCACACTAAATGTTGGACAATCATTTAGAGGGTGTTATACATACTTGATTTTGAGTTATGAAACATGATACTCTACTAGGTATGTATCATTTTGGTTTGGATAATTTCACTTATGTTTTATGTAAACATTTTTTTCTTCTGAATTCATTTATTGGGTTTAATTAAGTGAACCTCTTTTTATTTCAACACTTAGTGTGTTGAAATTACATGTGGGAAACATGGGTTCCTCGGATTGGGAATCACAAGGATCCTCTTTCCCTCAAACATAAAAAAAGATATTAATATTTTTTGGTATCCATTAATATGTTATTGAAGTCCAAAACTTGACCACATGATTATTATTTCAAGGGATTGTACATTGTGCAATGTTTTGAGGGGAAAGAGGGGAATAAAGATCATAAAATCCCTCAATAGAATAATTAAACAAAACCATGGGAAATTTTCAGAATAATAAATTTTCCAATATGTGTAGTGAACTTGATCTAACTTCATTATCTCATAATTCTAAAACAACAATTTTATTTATCAACTATTAAAATATTTTAATCAAGTTATTTTTTAAATAATATTTTCAAACCACCCCCTATTTTGTTCATCTTAATAATAGTTCACACTATAAAACCACCAGTTATATTTTATAGATGACCTAGAGTTTGACATAGACTAAAAATTAATCTTTAAATCACTATCAATTTTTTGTGTCATGAAAACACATTATTCTCATGAAGTGCTCCACTAATAACGTGTTCCACTTTAAATGATCCAGATGATATCATTCATATATAATTACACCATTAATAGGTGAATTCTACCACCCCATCATTGTAACAAACTATATAGTTCTGACTCCTACCATCTTATGTTATAGAATTGGATGGTTATTTTCCAATTGATTATTTCCCAGATTATTTTTCATGTTTCCTCAATGGAACACCATTCTAATCAAACATAAACTAGACAATACAACATGATACTATTCAAATGATATATAATTTCAATTTTACCAAAATTTATACTTCATTTATGGATATTTAATTAACAATATCCCAACCCCTAATGTTATTTATACTGACCTCTATTAAAAACTCTAATGACCTAACCATAAATATTTCATAATCGTGTGTCATGTCATGAATTAAAATTGAGTATCTTTTAAAATTTCTAGTATTAAATAATTTAGTCATAACTAATATATAATTACTAAAATTTATACAAAGTGGATATAACTACAAAAGTATTCATTTCTTTCAATGAAAATGTTTAAAAGTAGACATGAATTTTTTTCATGATAAATATATTTTCATATATTATTTTTAATTACCCATCCTTATATGATGTGAGATCATTATTAAAACATTGTATGAGGACAAAGTGCTTAGAAATGGATATAAAATAAAGAAAGAAAATTTTAGTCCATGAATATTTATAAACCAATGAAATCATAATAATCCTTAAAAACATCACAAAAACATTAAATAGGGAAGGTAAATTCTGGCATCAATAATATACATACATTATAGGATTTATAGATATATAGGGATTAACCTTCATGGTAACATTTAGAATACACATCACAACATATTACCTTAATCTCTTAGGAGAATCCTTATTAGTGACTCTATCTCATTAAAAAATTCATTTGAGAGGAACCATGGTGTCACAATCCCTAGGTTTCTAATGAAACCACATGTATACATAACCAATTACCAAGAATAATAACATAATAATGACCCATAATACTCACATTAATGAAAAATAAAATTTCAACATTATAATCATAATCTATCATTTTAAGATATTGATATATTCATTCCACTATAAAAGAAAAATTAAATACCAATATTCGAAAAAATGGAATTTGTTATTTACTATTCTTTTAAAAAACTTCACTATATATAAAGGAATCCAAATATCAAATAATATTTTTTGTAGTGGGAAATGATGTTTTCACCACGAATTCTAAAAGAAGTTACTTTTTCCATTCAGTAAAACTCTTTGTAGAAAAAGATTCCTTTTGAAAAATGTGGAATGAAAATAAATGTGAAGAGAGTATATCTTACACTATAAAGTAGAAAGTGGGGTATAATATGAGATTATTCTTAAATTAAAAAATATTGTTACGATGTATGATTCAAAGATTGTATCATTATATTATGGATTAATATATGACATAATTATGTGTGAAAATAATCTAAATAGCCCAATATAAGTGGGTATGTAGTGTGAAGAAATCATATTTCTTTCAAATATATTCTTGGAAAAAAAATATCTTCATAACCTAATGGTTTTGATGAAAACTACAACGGTCGAAGAACGCTCAAGAAACCCAAGCTGATTCTCAAAAAACCCACCTTAGATCGCTTCTTCTAGTAAGATCAAGACCAAATATCATCATATTTTCCATCCAAACACACAGATCTACCCATAAAAAAATGTAGATCAAAGAATCCAAGAATATATGAGAAGTAAATCTAAGTAGATCCAAGAAACCAATCAAGAATGAATAAGAACAATCACATACCTCAAGAATCCAGCTTCGATTCAACTAGAGAGTTCTTCGGATCGCCTAAAAAATGAAGGGATAACTCTATTGAACCTTAGGAGAAGAAAAATCCCATGTTAGGGCCACTTAGGAGCTTAAACAGGGTAATTAGAGTAACAAATGAGTGAGATATACTTTTATAGGATCTCATTTATGTGGTCTCACGGTTTTCTCTCATTGTTAGACAATCCATGCACTAACTGTGCATTAGCCACTGCCTCGACAGACCCTCCACACACTGTTTTGGCCGCACGGTTAGACAAATCATGCACTGCCCGTGTAGAAGTTACTACCTCCAAGACCAAATACGTATGGTTTTACTGCACGGTTTAGATGAACGCTTCGATGTTCGTGCGACTTCCCCTTTGCCTCAAAAAACATTCAATGTTCTCCCAACTCTCCCATTCATCACTCATAACTATAAAACCATTAAAAGAATCAATAAAAGGTTACATACAAGAAACCGGGGGTAATACAATTTTTTAAAATAATATAATGCATATATTTATTTCTACACATAGTGATACAATTACACAATGTGTGCTAATGTAGTTATCTTTTAAATTTGGAATGATTCATAAATTTGGAAGGTGAAAGGCCCTTAATGAATGATTTTATACACATATCATATTTGTTTCAACACATACTATTTTGGGATACTCATTCAATAAAAATGTATAAATAGTCCACATATGGTAGACAAGTACAATAATGAGGGACCTCCTAGAACGTATGTTGGGTCCAGTTTGAGTGATGATAAATCACACTATATGAACACATCTTGGTCTATAATTATGATATCACTGACTTTAATTTATTAATGTTTTTATTACAATGATGTAATTGAGATGTTCTTATGTTCATTATGAATACATGTAATTTCTATTTAGCCTTAGTATTGTGTGTGATTTTTTTGTGTTACTAAAAAAGTTTATTATTAGTAAAAATCATTTGGACCCTTATCTGCTATCACCTGTAGGATATTAATAATTAATATTTTATGATTTATATTTTTTATCCTCTCTAATGCCATCATTTGAAAGAAATTATACCTCGTGATCAATCATGTTGTTGAAATTTTAACTCAAAATTATATGTCTGATCCGTTAATAATGTTCCAGATCCATGATATTTCGTGGTTTAAATCATTAAAATCAATGTGGGGGTCACAACCCAGCATGAAATAATGGCTTACTTCTAGTATACCCATTAATAAATTGTTCAATGATGTACATCGAATATCAGTAGTCTATCTTCGATAGTCTTTTTATTGTGTTAATCTTCAAGGTCAGGAAACTTTATAGTTAATGGGAGAAGATGAAAATTAGATCACATGCTCTTATGATCTTGACCAATGTTCCCCCACTGTGGAAGAACAATAACTCAAAAATTATCATAATTCCAATGTCTTATCCATTCTGATATTCGAAACAAATACAATGTAATGAATGACCACATTTTTTGTCACTAATAAAATTGAATTTGTTATGTAATGGAACTATTTTCATTGTTTGTTAAAAATTCAATGCCACACACCAATTACTTGATGTAATACTATGATATTTACCTATAACTATAATGAATAATGAGGAAATGGTCATAGACATTTGCTTAGAATTTACTAACATATATTATAATAATTAATTCATTGGGTTGATAGTTGACCAAACCACCCTGTCATTATATTTTATTCCTATATATAAGAAGAATTATATAAAAGACCTAAAAAATTGTATTGAAAAGAAGTGTTTTGATTTTATATTTCACCATTTTTTTCATCTGTGAAAGAGACCCATGAATTCTGCATGGGTTTTTTGTTCATTAATTTAACCATTGGCAACATAGTTAACCAAAGGCATGTTTTATCATCCTTAAATGGATGAGTATACAGGGAAAAAATTGAAACATTAAAGGAAATGCATAGATAATTTAATATTAACATTAGAAGTTTCTAGAGTAGATTCATTACTTATTAGAGAATTCATAAAACTGTATTCATTTACAAAAAAAATTATATGGATCTATTTTGGGATTTTAATTTTCATTAATGTTAATATCTAATTTTCCAGGTATTTTATTGGACAATTTTTTATCATGGATTAATTCCTAGGAAAGAGACAACTATCATGATAGACTTATATTGAAAAAAAAATTCATTATCTTTAATTTTAGGGAAATTTTATTCTATTAATTATTCAATACCATTATCTTATTGGGAGAGTGAAAATGTATTGCTCTTACTATAGGTATTTTAAGGATTATGTAACTATCACCATTGTATGTGAGAAAGGTTTTCATATTTATATGATAAAACCATTTATATTGTTGATTATATTTAGATACAATATCTTACTATTATTATACATAAATATTATATCTTTTTAGATGCATATATAATATATTTCAAAAATACACAACAAACATCAAAATGGTTAATATGTTTTTGAATCTAGATACACAATCTCCTTGTTTTATCAAGGAACATATAAATCTCCCAAACAGATATTCCCATTTAGTAATTTTAACATATTTATAATAGTAAAAACCATTCTTTATAACCTTGGGAAATAAAATGAAAGATAGGGCGAGCTCAGGTCCTCTGAAAGGATAAGCATGGGTGATATCAATTTTTTTTAGAGATCATATGTAATGCATATGGGTATGAGAATATGACTATAACATTAAAATATAATACCCAATATATCTATAAATTAGACATCAATAATTGAATAAGGATTTATTATTTCAAAATACATAAATCATATGACTGTCATATAACCATAATTCATTCAAAAATAATAATTTCATGTCATAAAGTTTTTTCACCAACATATGTATTGAAACCAATTAATATTATAAGCTAATCTACCAATACCATAAAATAAAATTGGATTATTAATCCAAATATGGTTCCAATATTGTAATGAATCATATATCACCATCTACATCCCATAATGAACCATGAGGATCACATTTTTTCCAATAGTGGATCAAGAACATCGAATTGAATTAAAGAATTAACTAGTTAATTATAAGTATTAATATGATACATTATAGTTCAATCAAAATATATTCCAAACCATCCCACAAATGAATCCATTTATATGATTTCTACAGGATCATAAAGCATTCATCAAATATTCATGCCATAACTCGTGAAAAAAAGGGTTTCATAAACACATTTTCATCTTCATAAAAAACAATGATATCAAATATTAATGATGGTATTTTTTTATATACCATTATAGAATTAAGTCAATTCAATTATTTCTTTTTGATTAATATAAATTACATTATCAAGTCATTATAATATTATTAAGGATAATATCCTTAAATTTAAAAAATATCCTTTTAAAAAATATGATATAAAAACATTAATAAAATAAAAAAAAATTAAAATTATAATGGAACCATATTATGTAAACCACAGTTGAAGGTGGACTTATGTCTCAATTAAATTCTATTTTTTCATCTTCATTAAAAATGATCCATTTCATGTTGTATTAAAAAGTCAAAATTACTTTGTTAAAAATAGTATGATGATCCATTTTAAACAATTTTTTAGAAATTCATTCATTAGTATAAATTAAATTAAAAATATCTAGTAAATAGAAAAATAATTCATAAAAATATTTTTATAAATCATGTACATGGAAGAGAATATATTTCTGAAATATGAGAGAAATATAGTCGATTTTCAATAAAAACATTTTTTTTAATGTTTGTTTCTTAATTATGAGAAAATGAGAATTAAAACATGTATTAACCAGAAATAAGTACATTATATAAAAATTGGGGAGATTCATGTGAGTTTTATCAATAATGATCATCATTAGAAGAATAATAAAAAAACAATTCGATAAAATAATGAGATTGTATTATGAATCTCTTACCTCATGTTCAACTTCCTTCATACATGTTTGAATCTACAAAATAATAAATATTGGTTTGTTATAAATATATTAAAGAACCATGTTCAAATATATCATACCAAAAATGAATCACTATTAAACTTTTATAACTAATTTATTTATTATTTATTATTAAAATTAGTATTTTTTTTGATAACTGCTTGGTTTTTCATATATTTTTTGTTTTGATGGTTTGGGTCCGTATATTAGCATCACTGTTAAATAATCTAAATATTGTAACTAATTAAATAAATATTTTTGAACCCTCTAGAATTAAGTGGCTTTATTTTGTTTTGATAATCCCACCCATAAATTCTTTATATCTTGATTATGCTTAATAAATTCCAAATAAAATTTAATATATGTTGTTACTTTCATTATGCTTAAATTATGTCTTTTGAATTAACAGATATATGTTTACTATGACTTAACTCATTCTTCCAAGTGAATTCTCAAACATATTTCAGATACCATTACAAACTAGCTACCGATAAAGAGTAGAGCAACCATTAGACAGTAGCTACCGTCAGAACATATAGCTACCGTTACATGATAGCAACCATTACAGCTCACAGTGACCGATACATTAAAGTTTACTGAAAGAGCTACCGATACAATGAAGTCGACAGTTTCCTCTACAGCAAAGTTGGCAGCTACCGATATGCTGAAGTCAACCGTTATACAAAGTCTACCGATAGAGAGCTACCGCTACCGTTACAAGGCAGAGCCACAGCTACCGATAGAGAGTTACCGCTACTGGTAAAGGCAGAGCCACCGCTACTGTTACAAGTCCACCGCTACTGATACATCAAGTCTACTGATAGACAAGTCTACCGTTACAAATGTATTCCTATACTCAGACCTACAGACACCTACTATAACACAAGTCTACCGATATCAAGAGCTACCATTCCAGAGATAGAACCCAACACTGCTTTAATTTTGTTATCTTTGTTTAATCTAACCAACAGTCATATCAGGTATATTTTAATACACTGACATTTATTTAATATGTGCTTTTGGATGTCAGGGAACCGTACATCGTACCTGAAAAAAGTAAATCATCCTTTTCCAGAGCACGTGCTTTAAATAAAGGATAGATGTGCTACTACAAGATGATGGATATACGAATACATAGAGATATATACACAAGTTGTGCAAGAGAGAAAAACTGAGCGTGAATGCAAAGAGACGACAGAACAAACATGAAGAACTCATTACTTCATACGAGTGAAGAGCTGAGAACGAGAACATAAAACAAGAACTTCATCGACTACTTTTTCTCTATCTCTAAACCTGGAAGTCAAGGAAACAGACGATACTCTGTTTTCCAGAAAAAAACTAGAAGAGGACTTAGAGAAAATTCTGATCAATCAAAGGAGTCCAGAACTGAATGACAATCACTAGAGCCATTTCTATACTCTAAATTTTTTTTCTGTGATTTATCTTTTTACATATTTAGCAGTGTGTGTTATCTGTTGTATTTTACACACACACAGTCTCCTGTTCTTTTAAGTGGAGGATTTGTAAATCCTCGCTCAACACACTTACATTTTTTTGTTTCCCACTGGGATAGTGGTAGAGGTCATGTGACCTGGACAGTTGTAGACAGTTGTAATCCCCGATCCAGGGTATGGATCACTTTTATATAATGTTTTGAGAGGACTAAGTCTCGGCTTGAGACTGAACCTCTTGGTTATATCTGCTCTGCTATATCATTCAAAATTATTCTTTATTCCGCTGCTAATTACTTTAAAACCAAAAATATTTTAAAGTATCTTTGATAATTAAACTCACAAGTGTTTATATTAGTTATAAATTAGTAAGTTAGTTTCAAAAGTTAATCAATTATTCTGATTTTATTAGCTAGGAAATAATAAATCCTTTGAGAACCTAACAAAAACTTTATTTTGATATAAATTCACTACAGTTTAATTCTGTGTTTATTTTGGTGATTTTTAGACAAAGTTTTAAAAACAGAAATTTTAATTGGAACTCAATTCACCCCCCCTCTTGAGTGTCCACTCCGACCAAAATTTTGTATCAAAGGAAGTTAAAATCTTTTCTAAAGTACTCTTATTTCATCTGTGATTTTAGTTGTATTTTAAAGTTCTAAAAATTTCTGTTGTTTCTAAATTTTTATCCCTTTAAAATATTTGCTTTAACTTAGTTATCATGGAAAATAGAGTTGATGGTGTTTCTACCAATAGACCACCCTTTTTCAATGGCACGAACTATGATCAGTGGAAAATCAAGATGAAAATTCATTTAGAGAGCATGGGTTTTGATATTTGGACTTCTATAGAGTTAGAATATAAAATTCCAACAACTGTTAGATATACTTGGAATGAAGCTACTAAGGCAGCCGACAATAATAATTGTAAATCTATGAATGCTTTGTACTGTGCTTTAGGAGATGAGGAATTTAATAGAATATCTAATGTAGAACTGCATATGAAATTTGGGATACCTTAGTTATTTCTCATGAAGGAAAAACTAATGTTAAGGAGATGAGATTGAATACCTATACTATTAAGTATGATAATATTAAGATGAAGCCTGATGAACCCATTTTTGAAATTTATCTCAGGTTCAACGAAATTGTCAACACAATGAATTCTCTAGGAAAGGATGTTCCAGCAAAGGAACGAATCATGAGAATTTTTGAGATGTCTACCTGAAAGATGGAGAGGAACCTCTATCTCCATTAGAGAATCGAGTGACATTGGAGAACTAATAGTCAAGGAATTAATTCGAAAATTGATGATGTATGAAGAAGAACTTAATGTGAACAAAGAAGATAAAGATGAACCTAGAAGGAAGTCTGTTGCTTTTAAAACTACAACTTCAAGGAACAAGGATAAGGAAAAGCTTCACGTTATAAATGAAAGTTCAAGCTGTGAAGACAGTGAGAGTGATTCTGACAGTGATGCTGAGATGGCTCACATTGCTAGAAGGTTTAAGAAAATTTATAGGAAGAATAAGCTTTTCAGAAAGTCAAACTACAAGGTAAGTATTACAAAAGAGGACATTGGAAAAAGGATTGGAAGAATCCTGATAAATCAGATGAAGTTGTCTGTTATGAGTGCAAAAGGAAAGGACACATAAAATCAGACTGTCCAAAGCTGAAATACAATAAGAAGTATGAATACAAGGATAAAAAGTATAAGAAATCCATGAAGGCTACTTGGAGTGCATCTGAGGACAGTTCTAGTGAATCTGAAGTTTCTGAAACTGAACATAGAAACAAGGAAAACATGTGTTTTATGACAAACACATCTGAGGTAACTTCAGAAACTCCTGCTTCTAATTCATATTATTCTTGAGATGATACTGACTCTGATAACATGTCAAAATCTGAACTGTTTGAATATTGTGGTATGTTAGAAGAAACCTGTAATGAGCTGAAAGACAAATACAAAGGTTTAAAGAAACAGTATGCTTTATCTGTTAAACATAAATCTGATCTGGATATTGAAGTAGAAAAGAATTCTCAGTTGCTTAAAGAGAATACTAAACTGAAATTATCTAATGAACAACTCAAGAAAGACTTAGAGAAATTTACCAATGGTAAAGATACTCTTACTCAAATTCTAGGTAAGAAAATTGCAACTAGATACACTACTGGTATAGGATACCAACCTGGACAAAGGAAAATTACCAGAACTATATTCATTCCTAAATCTAGACAGAATATAGCTAGCTCTGGAACATCATATTCTTCAACTAGTTATATTAATATTTATGTATCTAATAAGGTTTATCATTCAAAATCTATTGATTCTAGAAATTTTATGAGACCCATTAGACAAATATGGGTACCTAAAGTGTTATTGGATAACCTGTCTGGACCCAAAAAAATCTCAGTACCAAAATCATTTCCTGTTTAAATCTATTTTGTAGGAAACCTTCTTAAAGAGCTCCTTTAAAAATTCCTGGTACTTAGACACTGGATGTTCAAGACAAATGTCAGGAGACTTCTCATGCTTTAAAATCTTAGTCAGAGTTGATGGATGTTTTGTCACTTTTGGTGACAACTCAAAAGGAAAAATCATCAGCATGGGCCAGATTGGTAACACTGACTCAGTATTGATTTCTAATGTTTTATTTGTTGATGGACTTAAATACAATTTGTTAAGTATTTCTCAGTTATGTGATGATGGTTTTTATGTTAAATTTGAAAATGATTCTTGCAATGTTTTTAATTCTAAAAATATTTTAGTGTTTGCTGCTTTGAGAAATGAAAACGTTTATGCTGTTGATTTAAATTCTTTATCTAGGCAAAATATTACTTGTTTAAATGCTTTTCATAAAGAGTCTTGGATTTGGCGCAGAAGATTAGGACACTGAAATGTGAATTCACTTAGAAAAAATTCTAGGAAGAACTTAGTTAGAGACCTACCCAAACATGAATTTCCAGCAGACAAAGTTTGTAATTCCTGTCAAAAGGGAAAGAAACATAATGTTTCTTTTAAATAAAATAAAGATGTGTCAACTTCTCAGCCTCTTGAGTTGGTTCACATGGATTTATTTGGACCTTCTAGAATTTCTAATTTAAATGGGAAGCATTATGTATATGTTCTTGTAGATGACTATTCTAGATATACTTGGGTATATTTTCTAGCTCACAAAAGTGAAGATTATTCTTATTTTGTTAAATATTCCAAGTCTGTAGAGAACCTTAATGGACTTATGATTAAAACCTTGAGAAGTGATCATGGCCGTGAATTTGAGAATCATTAATTTGAGTCTTACTAATCTCACAATGGCTATAGTCACAATTTCTCTGCCCTTAGGACACCCCAGAAAAATGGTGTACTATAAAGGAGGAATAGAACCCTACAGAAAATTGCTAGGACTATGCTTAATGAGTATGACCTACCTGTTTATTTTTGGGCTGAAGCTATAAATACAGCTTGCTATGTTGTTAATAGAGTCTTCATCACACCTGTTCTTATGAGGACCCCTTATGAGTTATGGAACCATAGGAAACCTATGGTTAACTACTTCAAAGTTTTTGGCTGCAATGTCTTTATTCGAAATACTAAAGATAATCTTGACAAGTTTTCATCCAAGAGTGATGAAGTAATTTTCCTAGGTTACTCTATTTCTAGTAATGCGTATAGAGTTTTCAATAAGAGAACCTAATGTGTGGAATAATATGTTCACATCAAATTTGATGAAACTGATCCGCATGAACCTAAGACCACTCTTGAAAATATTGAAGATGATATCTCTGTTTTGAACCTTAATGATAAAGACAGTGGACCTGTAGTTAAAAAATCCAGTTCTAGAAATTGTCCAGAACCTGCTTCTGTTGAACCTCAACCTGTTGATGAACCTGAAATCTCTAGCCATACCTTTTCAAGACCAACTAGGATTCTAAAAACCCATCCTTTAGATGCTGTTGTAGGAAATCTATATAGTGGAACAAAGACTGGAGCTTCTCTAAGAAATCAGGTTGAACAACAAGCTTTTCTTTCACAGTTAGAACCTAAAAATGTCAATGATGCTATCAATGATGAATTTTGGGTAATTTCTATGCAAGAAGAACTAAATCAATTTAAAAGAAACAAAATCTGGAAATTAGTAGAAAGACCTAAGGACACTATAACCATAGGCACAAAATGGGTGTTTAGAAACAATGTTGATGAATCTAGAAACATCATTAGAAACAAAGTTAGGCTAGTTTCACAAGGTTATAATCAAGAAGAAGCAATTGACTATGAGGAAACCTTTGCACATGTAGCTATATTAGAGGCTATTAGGATCTTACTTGCCTATGCATAACATCTGAATTTCAAGTTATATCAAATGGATGTGAAAAGTGCTTTTCTAAATGGTTTTATTGTTGAAGATGTTTTTGTAGAACAACCACCTCGTTTATCAAATCCTCATTTTCAAAATCATGTTTTTAAACTTTCTAAAGCTTTATATGGTTTAAAACAAGCTCTAAGAGCTTAGTATGAAAGGATTTAAAGCTTTCTTATCTCAAAAGTAATTTCAAAAGGAATTGCTGATTCCACTCTTTTTATAAATATAATTTCAAAAGATGTATTAATAGTACAAATCTGTGTTGATGATATTATTTTTGGATCTTCAAAAAATTGTTTATTTAAATGATTTTTCAAAGGTTATGCAAAATGAATTTGAAATGACCATAATGGGAGAGCTTAAGTATTTTCTTGGATTTAAAATTTTTCAAACTAAAGATGGAATTATTTTAAATCAAAGTAAATATAGTAAGGATTTATTAAAATGTTTTGGTTTGGATAGTATTAAGGAAAGTGATATACCTATGAGTACCACTTGTAAATTGGATATTGATAAAACTGGTAAACCAGTAGATCAAAATAATTATAGAGGTATGATTGGGAGTTTACTTTATCTTACTGCTAGTCGACCAGATATTATGTTCAGTGTATGTATGTGTGCTAGATTTCAAGCTAATCCTAAATAATCACACTCTCTTGCTGTTAAAAGGAATTTTATATATCTTAAGTATACTGCAAATTTAGGTTTCTTTTATCCAAAAGGACAATCATTTGACTTAACATGTTATTCAGATTCTGATTTTGCTGGATGTAAGTTAGATAGGAAGAGCACATCTGGAACATGTCACATACATGGAAAATCCCTAGTATTATGATGTAGTAAGAAACAGAACTCAGTTGCATTATATACTGCTGGAGCAGAATATATAGCTACTGGTAGTTGCTGTGAAAAGATTCTGTGGATGAAACACACACTACTGGATTATGGATTTGACTTTAAACATGTTTCAATTAAATGTTACAACACTAGTGCGATCAACATCTCTAAGAATCCTACGTCTCACTCTAGAACTAAACATATTGATGTTAGACACCATTTTCTAAGAGATCATTATCAAAGAGGTGATATAACACTTGATTTTATAGGTACTGAACTTCAATTAGCTGATATTTTCACTAAGCCATTATGTTTAGAAAGATTAAGTTTCATCAGACATGAATTAGGAATGATAACATATCCTTAAACCGTTATGGAGTCCTCACTGTTATAGAATTCTCACTATTCTAGAATCCTCACTATTATAGAATCCTGACCATTATAGAATCCTCACCGTTATAGAATCCTCACCATTATAGAATACTCACCATTTGGGAGACCTCACCATTAGGGAAACCTTACTGTTAGAAGACTTTAACGGTACATTTGCACGCTGTATTATTCTGTAAAGCCGAGTCATCAAACCGTTGTTTATTTTATTTATGATTTATGTGATTTATGAATCCCAAATGATAATAATACTCGAACTAGACTCACTAAATCTCACCGCGAACCTGTCTTCTCGAACTCTCCTAAACCTAAACCTCTCTACCTTCAGAACCGTAGCCTCAAATCCGTAATGGCCCATGTCAAGAGACCTCAGATAAATGATGGAAGTGAAGCACTGGCAACGAAGGGAAAATAAGTAGCTAGTACTGATGCTAGTGGAAGTGGCAGTGTAAGTGTAGCATAGAGAAGACCAGTAAACCCGCACCTATCGACGTGTGAGATAGTTGTTGAGATAGAGCTTTGCGCAAAATGGCTGATAGAAAGCAATTCATTAGTTCTGAAGGATTTACCAGAACAAGGCTGGGTAAAATGTTTTGAGAATAATAATGGACCGCAGTACCCTGCTTTGGTAAAATAATTTTTTGACCTTGTGCGTTTTGAAAAGACTGAGGAGGAAAGAAAAATAGTTTCTTATGTGAATGGACAGGAAGTATCATTTACTTCTGGAGAATGGGCTGAGAACCTGAGAGTTCCTCATGAGGGCGATTTTACTTATTATTTCAAGTCTGTAACTTCGACCAGTGATGTGTTTCAATATGAAGATTCTTTGCTGGAACTCACAGGGAATGGGACCCCTAGAAAGGTGATTGCTGCAGAGATTGCAGGAGAAGATAATCTATTGTTTAAATTTATTCAGCATGTTGTTAGTCCGAGAAGAGGAGACTTTTCCACTTTGAGATTCGAAGACATATATCTGTAACATTTGATGAAGCACAGTGTGAGAATCAATCTATGTAGATTGATTATGGTTCAAGTGGAAGAGATGACTAGACCGAAGTCAAAATCAAATGCCTTGTTTTTCTCAATGATAATTTCTGTGATGCTAAAAGTGAAGGAGATAGCTGGAACTCATGATGATATGGTAGTGGATAAGGATAAATTCAGTATTACAAGAACTACCTGTAAATACATGAAAGCCAGATCGAATCCTTGGAAGAAATCATGGGTGAATGATGATGGAAGAATTTATGACAAGTTCACTCTTGTGGATCATCCGCCTAGACCAAAGGATTTGAGAGATCCTGGTCTTGGACCAGATGAGCCAGAACCAGTCTACAGTGATGATGGAGCTGAGGAGGAAGAGACTTTAGTTGAGGAAGGAGGAGACCCAGAAAAACCCCCTAGTCCTGTGCATCAAGTTATTTCTTATGGAGCAGCTAGCCCTCCAAAAGAACTACCAAAGAGAGGAACTATCTTGAAGGACAATGAGACAGAGGCTACAGAAGAAGGAGAAGAAGCATGCCAGTATGTTGTCAAGGACACCTCTGAGGAGGATGAGACAACCAAATCTGATCATGAAGAAAAGGAGGCTGATGATGAAGTAGATGAGGAGGAAAATGTTGAAAGAGAGGTCAGTTTATGTCCTCTAATAGTCAGTAAAGCCAGGAAAGCGCCTGATCTGGAAGACATAGTAGCATCACCCGTTGATGAGAGAGTCATTAATGACTCAGAACAAATGGCTATTGAATCTGCTACAACTGTAGAGGAAATTTCAGAATTACCTCAGGAAGAATAGTTAGAAGATATACCTCAGGAGAATATTCCATGTGAGTTGGAGAATCTTGGCTCATTATCAGTATTATATGACATTGAAGGTTGGACATCAGATCCCGAATATATGATTCTTGGACTTTCTTATAAAGATTCTGATGAGGAAGACCAACCCCAAAAGGAATTAGATACCTTACCCACTGTGGCTGAAAATGTGGCAACCATGGACGACCTTGAGTCATTAAAAGGTGAAATGAAAGAAGAAATAAGAGAATCAGTGGCAGATTTGAAGAAATGTATGGTTGAAGAGATGAAAAGCGTGAAGCAAAACCATGAGTTAACCATTGGATGTAGTGTGTCTAGTCCTGTGAAAGTAATGGTGGATGAACTTAAGGTGTTTCACACTAATATTGAGAGTTGGAAATGAGCTTTAGTTTATCTTAGACAATCAATTGCTTCATTGATTGCTTTGAACAGTTCTCAAACCCACGTGCACACTGACATTAGATATATCAAAGAAGTGGTCACAAAGTTTGTGGAAGTTTTTGAGTCCTTTAAGAAGTCAGTTAAAAAACATCTGAACATTCAAGATGAACTTGTTTAGAAGGTATTTAGTAGTATGACTCATTCGTTCAAGGAGACAGTGGCCTTCTCAATGAAACATCTTCCCTGAACTAGTTCTAGTGTGAACCTTGACCAAATCCACACTATTATTCAAGAGGAATTGGCTAAGGCCAGTCCTAGTGGTGCATCAGATACTCATATTCTTGATACCACTAGAGAAGTTATTAGTTTTGTTCGTGATCACCTGCAGGCAGCTACTTCTTCTAAAGAGGGAATCAAAAATAAGCTGGATGCTTATTTTGAAATTGTTTATACCATGCACCAAATGACAAACCATTTCAATATTTTGATGGAGAATATGAAGTTACCTCCAGTTACACAAGCCTTCAGGGAACAAGTTAGTAAGCATAGGGATCTTACTCCTTCTTTAGATAAGTTTATTGAGAACAGAGATGATTTTTTATCTTCTATAGAGAGAGGTGGAAGCATCATCATGAATTCCAGGAATCTATTGTTGTCTTTCCTACATGTGGATGGTCTTCCTGTTATTGTACCTCCTTCCCTTCCACCATATTCCTCTGGGAGTACTCCTCAACTGACTCCATTTCAAGCCATCAGGAGCTTGACACCTTTTATCCCTCAGAGAGAGACAGATTACGGATCTGGTACTGTATCAGTTGCTGATCCACCAGGGGTTCTTTCAAGAATTCCCAAGCCTGCTGACTCTAGCTCTGAACCCTCTACTGATCCCAAGGGAAAGACACCTAGTTAAGAGGATGATTGAGTGCTTCTAGCTCCATTTTTGATGGGATTAATTGTATTTTTTACCTTTTTGATTTTCCCAATGATTCGTTTTCTTATCAATCAAATACTTCATTCCTCTCTTCACTGTATATTTTACTCTGTATATTCTCTTTTCTCTGCTACCCTCTTTTTTTTGATAATCAAAAAGGGCGAGAAATTATTGGAAACCTATACCCAGAGAGATAGAGTGGAAATCACTACTTTAGAGTTGAATCCTGTAGTTAAATTGATAGGGGAGGAATATGAGAATCTTTTCAAACTAAAGATTCTTGTTTTCTTTTTTCCTCTGATACTACATTATTTCTCGATATATTCCTATTTTCATATTTTTCCTCTGATACTAATTTTTTTTAATATCAATTGATTATATTTTTTCTCTGGTACTATACTATTGATATCATACTTTGATATATTATTCCTTTGATATTACTTTATTTTGGCATAAGTTGTGATTATCAAAAAGGGGGAGATTTTTGAACCCTCTAGAATTAAGTGTCTCTATTGTATTATGATAATCCCAACCATACTTTCTTTATATCTTGATTATGATTAATACATTCCAAATATACTTTAATATATGTTGTTACTTTCATTATGCTTAAATTAAGCCTTTTGAATTATCATATATATGTTTACTATGACTTAACTCATTGTGCCAAGTGAATGCTCAAACAGTTTTCAGCTACCGTTACAAACTAGCTACCGATACAGAGTAGATAAACCATTAGATAGTAGCTACCATCAGAACATATAGCTATCGTTACAAGCAAGAAACAGTTACAGCTCACAGCAACTGATACGTTAAAGTCTACTGATACTGCTACCGATACAATGAAGTCGACAGTTACTGCTAAAGAAAAGTTGACAGCTACCAATATGCTGAAGTCAACTGTTATGCTAAGTCTACCGATAGAGAGCTACCGTTACAAGGCAGAGCCACAGCTACCGATAGAGAGTTACCGCTACTGGTAATGGCAGAGCCACTGCTACTGTTACAAGTCCACCGCTACCGATACTTCATGTCTACTGACAGACAAGTCTACCGTTACAAATGTCTACCGATACTCAGACCTACAGACACCTACTGTAACACAATTATACCGATATCAAGAGCTACCATTCCAGAGACAGAACCTGAAACTGCTTTAATTTCTTTATCTTTGTTTAATCTAACCAATAGTCATATTAGGTATATTTTAATACACTGACATTTATTTAATGTGTGTTGTTGGATGTCAGGGAACCGTACCTCCTACCTGCAAAAAGTAAATCATCCTTTTCTAGAGCACATGGTTTAAATAATAGAAGGATGTTCTACTACAAGATGATGGATAGAAAAATACATAGAGATACATACACAAGGTGTGCAAGAGAGAACAACTGAGCGTGAATGCAAAGAGATGACAGAACTTACACCAAGAACTCATTACTACATAGGAGTCAAGAGCTGAGAACGAGAACATAAAACAAGAACTTCATCGACTACTTTTTATCTATCTATGAACCTGGAAGTCAAGGAAACAGACGATACTCTCTTTTCCAGACAAAAACAAGAAGAGGACTCAGAGCGAATTCTGATCAATCAAAGGTGTCCAGAACTGCACGACAATCACTAGAGCCATTTCTAAACTCTAAAAATTTCTCTCTAATTTATCTTTTATCACATTGAGCAGTGTGTGTTATCTGCTGTATTTTACACACACACTATCTCTTGTGCTTTAAATGTAGGATTTGTAAATCCTTGATCAACACACTTACATTTTTTTGTTTCCCACTGGGATAGTGGTAGAGGTCGTGTGACCTGGACAGCTGGTTGATGTTGTTTCTGTTCCCACGGATAACAGTGGTAGAGGTCTTGGACCTGGACAGTTGTAGAATATTGTAATCCCCGATCCAGGGTGTGGATCACTTTTATATAAAGTTATGAGAGGACTAAGTCTCGGCTTGAGACTAAACCTCTTGGTTATATCTGATGTGATATATCTTTCAAAATTATTCTTTAATCTGCTGCTAATTAATTTAAAACCAAAACTTTTTTAAAGTCTCTTGGATAATTAAACTCAAAAGTGTTTATATTAGTTGTAAATCAGTAAGATAATTTAAAAAGTTAATCAATTATTCTGATTTGATTAGCTAGGAAATAATAAATCCTTTGAGAACCTAACAGAACCTTTATTTTGAGAGAAATTTACTATAGTTTAATTCTGTGTTTTATTTGGGGGATTTTTAGACAATGTTTTTAAAACAGAAATTTTAATTGGAACTCAATTAACCCCCCCTCTTATGTGTCCACTCCGACCAACAAATATCATATAAAATATTTTATTTTTATTTAATGTAATCCATAAATTATATAGTTAGAAATATGAATTACTGTGATCATAGAGATTATCAGATTTACGTACGCACTCACACTACATTAATATTTTGATGGATGAGAACAATTATATTTAAATAATAATTAACTTTTAAAAGTAAAAATTATATTATATTATTCATATATACTAATAAAATAAATCCTTATTACCATCCATGTAATACAATAAAAATATATAATTACATCGCATCATAAAGTGTGCAGTCTAAACATACCCGTGGGAGATATTTTCCTTTTAAAAAAAAATCAGTGGAATTAATGTGGATTTGATATAATACATATATTAATATAATAATATCATAAATAAAAAATACATTCATAATATATATCATTCGATCCATTAGTGAGTGTTGGTTATGGAAAATTAATTACACATGTTGGTGAGGAGGTAGTCCGACCTACACATGAATGATGGTTTGATTTCACTTTTTTGGAATATAATCATTATATAAGTTATGAAATTAACATAATTAAATCATATTAAATATAATATAATATTTTTATTTATTCATAAATGTTTAAGAATATTTTATTGAGGAATATTAGTATATAAAATAAAAATTAATGGTTAGGAATTATACCACTTCATCAAAAACTATTTTATATTATACCTAAAGCCATCATATCATGATTTTATGAAAATAATAACGACTATTTCTCATTACGATATATTTGATGTTATTTTTCGAAAAAAAGTATATTTATGTGATTAGAGGATATTACATGGTTTTTCCATTATAATTGATGTGAAGGAACAATTATAATTTCTCTGTGTTTTAATAATATATTTGAGTAAAAATTATAGAATAACTGATAAAAAATTTATCATATAATTATAATGTAAAATAAATTTTGAAAACATCCATATTATAGGGATTCATAAATTTATTGTGTTATTCATACCCATTTATTCATTGTCCTACCCCATGGCCAACTTGTTATATCATTAATAATGGTAACATAATTTATACTATTTTTTGTGAAAAAATTTATTTTAAATTTATAAAATAATAATAAATACTTTTATAAAATATATTTTAAATTTTTTTAATATTAAATTCAATAAATTGGTATAATTATATAAAAAATTAAACATTCAAATGCGATGAAAAGTACATTCCCACATAAACAACTCAGTTTGTATAAAATGTTTTGATATCATAACTCACACAAAAAATACATTTAAATGAACTCAAATAGATTAATAATAATATATATGTACTAATATTTCTCTTTAAACATTTTCAAACAAAATTTAACATTTTATTTTTATTATACAAAAAAATAATTTATAATAAATATTAATATTTTTCAATATTATTTGAAAATTTTAGATTTTGAAAAAAATTTCAAAAGTATATTGGATAATAATATGTTGTTTCCATTATAAAAATAATGTTTTGTTTTTCATTATTTATTTTCTGGTGTAAGAAATTAATTTGAAAATATGTTCACGAAATTTAACCAAACTATTTTTAAGAAAAATATTTCTCTAAATCACATAAGAGGGTTTGATCTTATGTCATTCATAGAGATTAATATTACATTAAAGTTAAAAAATATTATTTAATATAATAATTATAATTCTTCCTTAAAATAATTTATTAATTTGTATTAGTTATGATTATTATTATAGAAATACATTTTGAGGATAAAAATAATTTTTCAGAAAACCATTCCAATTAAATTCAAAAGTTTTTTATTTTCATTTAAAATAAATTGATAAAAATGAATTTAATTTACAAAAATTATATCATATATTTTTTCATAAAATGTTTATTTATATTAAAACCCACCAATCCAAAATCTCTATGAAAAATTTCAAAATAATTAATCAAAATTTAATATTATATTGTGTTTTTTTAAATTAGGCGTTTTATTGACCACATGCTATCAATGAAATTAAATTTTTAGGAAAAAATATTTAATTAAATATAATGTTGTTAAATTATATTCCAATTAAAAATATTTTCTATTTCTTTTCTAATATGTCATAAAAACTGAGTGTACTTATTTCTTATCACATCTTCATGTTCCAATATAACATCCTCAAATTGTGGATTCACCGGAAAATGTTTACCATGTAATTTGTCTTACATTATAGAAACATATATCTATGATATAAAATCCCCAAATATTATAATATAATATATATATATATATATATATATTTCTAAAATTTAATTACCACATTTTTTATACATGTGAAGGATTATGAATGTAATTCCTTGGGAGGGATACATAGAATACATTTTTAACATGAAGAATATTTGTTATAAGTGACAAATAATATTATTACAACACAAATCTATCAGGATCCATGAAGTGTTAAATATACCTAGGGATAATTATTTCATTATTATCAAACAACATAATGTTATTCTATGGATAAATTAATAGTAATATCTTGTCACCAACTTCAAAAATTAAATTTTGATTTTGAGTGTCAGCATAATATTTCATCCAACATTATGCTTCTGTTATTTATAGTTTAATGCATCTAACATTATCTTTTATTTACTTTTCTATTATAGTTTATGATAACAATTTTTCAAAAACATAATTCAATTTCACCGGAGTTCTATAATTAATTCCAAATACGGCAACATAAGGATCCATCTAAATACTGGAATGAATTGTTATTATTCTATAGAATCCAGACTAGAGTAAGGTATTGATCCCTTAAACCTTTGAAATCTATATTACAAGATCAAAACATATTTTCCAATAATTTAATGGTTCTATCATACTGAAAATATCTATAGCGATAATAAGTAGTCTTAAAACATAACACAATATACAAGGAAAGGGGAATAATTCACCAGAACAACAATAAAAACATTGTAACAGGATCAAATAATACAGAATATAGCACTCTACGGAAACTTAAAATTACTTAATATAAATTTTCTAATTCTGATCAAGATTTGAATGTTATAAGACATAAATAATATGTGTTTACTTTTTATGGTTATATAATATAACCAAAATAATATTATTTCCTTTAGGTGTATTTGGAAGTCTGATAAAAATACATGGTGATGTTTTACCATTTACATTGTGGTTTGGGTAATGGATTTAAAATCCCCTTATAATTTTTTATATAAAATTTCACTTCCATACATCCTAGGAAACACGATAAAAACTCTAAAATATTTCTCTTCCCATATCCCCACTAGAAATAATCATTAAAATATTTATATATATTCATACTACTTTGATAAATAGATAATGGTGGTCTATGCTCCCCCTCTACCTTATCCATATCCAAATTTATTATAGAAGGAAACAAACACTATTCATAAATATTATCACTAAATTATAATCAAGTTTAAACTTAGGAACATTTATCATAATCTTCTATTATTATAGAAATTCCTTATATGCTTATTTAATCCTACCATGGTTTAAAGGTTAAACACCAATTTTTGAATGATAATATTCCATAACATCCTTTAATAACTTCTTTTCCATCCTAAGGAATTCACAAATATTTTAGATTTTTTTATATTAAATATAGTTAAGATAGTGTGGTCATTTTGTATCAATGCATCATCCAACTTTTCTAGTTTCTTGGATAGATAATTAATTGAGAAATCATAATATTTTATCATATCCAACCATCTTCTCTATTTCATATTCATCTCTATTAATAATTGAATATATTCTTTAATATTTTATGATAAATAAATATATCAATTAATTATTCTTAAATATAATACATTTATAATTTTTATGAAAATATTAGCACACCTAACTCCAAATCATGAGTTGGGTATTTTATTTCATGAAATATAAATTTTTGTGAGTTATATGTTATAACTATATATATCTACATGATAACAAATTATTATTACCTTATTTAATGCATCACTATAGAATATAAATCCCTTATCCACGGTAGGTAAATATAACAACTGGTCCAATGGATATCATGCTCATTATTTCCTTGAAATTTTTTCTGACATTCATATTTATAATGGAACTGGGAACCCCTCAAAGTTAACATAGTGAGGGGATTATATATTCATGATAAATTCCTCACAAAGATGTAATAATATCTATAAAAATGAATGATATAGATATCCATCATAGTAGATGTTCTAGGCCATTTCTCACTAACATTCACCATTTATAGATCACCTAAATACTCTCACGTTATATAATATTACCAAAAATAAAACATTCCAAAAACAAAATTCACCACTGGAATATTTTCAATTATATGTATCCATCCTAATGGTAATTATTATAATTATAATATATTCTTTATGATCATAATTTCACTTTTTATATATAATAATATTATATATAAAGACTACCACACACAGATTATGTTATTATCAACATAATATATTCATTAATTCTATGATGACCAAAGGTTCGTTTGAATGACCTAATAACATCACTATAAATTCATAGGGTCCGTAACTCATATAGAAGGCTGTTATAAGTATGCAATAAATTTTATATATCAATTTATATTTCATATATTGAAGAACAATCATTAAATACTATTTATATCCTCTAAATGTATTAATCAAATCATCAACATTGTGTTGATGGTGCTTTTTCATGATAATTATCTTTGTATATTGATAATAATCATTAAAGAGTCACATTGGATTATCATTATTTTTAAAAAAACATTCGGTTCTCCTAGAGGGAAAAAAAGTTTTAATAAATACCATATTAAGAATCTATGGATTTGTTATTGAATTCATACAACTCATTTGGGGTCATTCTATAAATAGTTATTGAATAAATTGATTAACCATGTATGAGTTCTATTGAATACACAACATCATGACATAATGTAAGGATTGTAAATGTTCTATCAATACATTAAAATTTATTATAACAATAGGAATATATTTTATACTTAATTCACCCCCAACCATGTAATATAAATATCCTTACATTATACAAATTACCCCCCCCCCATGATAGATGTAATTTCTATTGGTTGATTTTATTCATCCGTACATTGATCATCGTATAGAAGATCAATTGGAATATGTAATAGAACCCAAATTTCATATATATTCATATGGTATCCAAAAAAACAAATAAAATACATTCTAAGAATCACATATAAATTTACTAAATGTAGAATTAGAATTTTTGATGATGGAATTTTCTATAAATATCAATCAGAGATGATCTATAAACAGGAGTTGAAACCATCGTACCATTATGAAATATCTCCAATGATAAAATATCTAATCATTGAGTTGGTAGTTCACAATAATAATCAAATTACATAGATATAAAATAGTGTGTCAATCTCTCGTAAAATATGACATTATATGCTCCAAGGTGGATAATATGTAAAATGTCACCACGTTATTCTCAAGATCCACGTCAGAAGTACTGAATGAATGAGATTTCCTTTTTTTTTGAATATAAGTGGATGTTTATAAAAGAATAGTATTTTCATATATATATATATTACATGTTTCTAGATGAATATTTATTACAATAATCAGTTAAATTCAAGGGGATCATAATAATTTATTGTCTTTGGAGACAAGAATTGAAATCTACTTGTTTCATGAAATCTCTTCATCATCTTAACTAATGTTATGCCCAAATAGTACTCTTCTAAGACATAAAATATATTAGATAATTCATTACAACCAAGGTACAGAAAATAAATGAATGAATGATCTCATATCATTTGTAAGGTTATACCAAAAAATATCAACATATCATGTGCGTATTGATATGATAACATTTGAATAACATTTCAAAAATATATTATCCATAAACAATATCATAAGAATTATTCAAAGAATATATAATATCATTTAAAGGGTTACATTGAAATGTAATCAAATAAAAATATCTATGTTAACATCACATAAGAAAAACAAATTGATTTTTGGAATTCACATAAGAATAAAAAATCATTTCCTTAGTTCATCAAAGCTCAATAATAAGAATATCATACTGTAATGATTTCACTCCACAATCTATCTTATAATTCAAGGTTGACTCCAAAGACTACCATTATTTATAAATCCCCATACTGTACAAAGTTATCCCCCCATTCTAATCATCTTTATCTCTAGATATAGTTATATATACCCAATTTATTGAAAGATGATATGAACCCTCAATCTCATAATAAAAATGATTTAGAATGTATTCCATAGGATCATCAAACAATCTTCATATCATAAAAATATAAAAGTAATAGGCTTCATAAAAACTTAAACATAATATAACATGAGGAAAATAAATATGTTTTATAATCTTAACTTAAATTTACTAAATCATAACCCATTGAAATATAAGAAGATTTCATAATCATTTTATCATGTTATAACCAATTGAAGAGAAACATGTTTCATAAATATCTCAAACTAGTTAGAATAAACCAACCAAATAGATAATAAGATTGGTATCCATGGATTATATCCCTAGTACTGCATATGTAACATCAAATCATTTCATTGTTGATAGAAAATGATTTTGAATGATCACTCGGAACACATCTTATGGTCGTTATACATTATTTTAATGTATATCGTTCAATCAAAATCATCATAATTTTTTTTTAAATATCATCACTAAAAATAAACATATAAAACAATTAAAGTATGATTTAAAAATAATTTAATAATATTTTTTACTAAATAATAATGTAAATTTTATGATGTTTTTTAAAATAAAAAACCCCTTTTAAACATTTCAATTTGAATATATGATTATAAATTATAATATAAGAATTAAAATATTGAATGGTAATGATAGAGAATAATTTTATACATTTTATTAATGTAAAATCAAATATTCTTTCACCTTTTTTGAAAAAATCCAAAAGACCTTTATCTAAAAAAATATATAAGGATTCACATAAAACATTTTTATAAAGTCATAAGTGAAAAAACTAGTTTACAAAATAAATGAGGAAAAATAATAATTTTTCTAGAAATTTATTGTAAAATTTATACACGAATGTGAATCAGTTATTATCCAATGTGAGAGATAATTTATATTATATATAAGAGTAATATTATTGAATATTTTGTACATAAAGACAGGAAAATGAAGGAATTTAATGAATAAACATTACATTACCAATAATATAATAAATTTATATGTTTATTGAGATATTTATTATATTATTTAATCATTGGTACATAATCATATTTATATTGATAAATTATGAGATTATAACATAAAAATTACAAGATATTCGAAACATATAATCTCAATACCCAAATGAAACAGTAATACTAAATGAATAATCAAATATCATGAGTAATAATAAATTCATAATAACACATGTCAATGGGAATTTGTATACACCTCCTAAAAAATATTGGTTCATCACAAAACATTTTTCTTTAAGAAGGAAATTTCAGACAAAAAATCATAATACATTGGTAACATTTGAACAGTAATCCATATGAAAAAGTGATTCTTAAATTGAAAAGTATATCATAAAAAATAATTTTATGATGTTTTTATATTAATGTTTTTTATTGAATCAAGAAACATTTAATGAACAAAATAATATAAATGTATTATAATTTTCAAAATATATAAAAAATATTACATTAATATGATGGTATAAATGTCTTCCATCTTTTGAATTATAATAAAACTAGTTTTGTAGGGTGCTCGATCGACTAGAGATTAGGGTGAATCATACTAATATGGTGTCATTATGAGTTATATGGGATGAATTAACTAATTTAGGAGTCAATGGAGTACACATTGTGAGGTTATTAGAATATCAGAGGAAATCACTGGTCAAATCATGGTTATGATTTTATATGCCTAGATATCTCATAATAGATCTTAGATCATTGTGTTAATGTATTTATTATGTCAAATTACTAACTCGACCTCTAAGAGTGGTAAGGTATCCATATTTTGGATACTATTATGGGAGGTTCAAGGATCCTTTACAATATAAATTTCAATTTACATAGTATATTTATTCTAATACATTTGGTTTTAATAGTTTGATAAAGTACTGTGGGACATTTAATGATCTATTGTATTAATAAATAATTTCTAAATATTAAATAAAGATAAAATTAATAATCCACTAGTTTTTATTTCTATATAAAATTTTATTTTGTACTGTAATATATACATCAGTTTCTAATCGAAAAATAAAATGTTCAAATGGGATTTATTTTCCAACATGTAGTACACACGCTTTCTCAAAGTACTAAAACAAAGTAAATTAATGTTAATATGCAACCCAATAGCTGTAGATAATCTTATGGATACAAGGGGGGAAAATAATTACAAAAGAGGCTCGTGTAAGATGCATATGATGGTTATGTCATAATTCCTTCATCAATTTCTTATTTGAGTTTTGGATACAACATTAGGACCTAGATGGTTACACATGTTTTCCCTTCATCAATAAGATTATCATTGGAAATTTATGCAAGATATCATTGACTGATGAAAAGAATGCCTAATAGTATACTGAAATGAAGATCATGATATTTCATAAACATCCCATTCATATGTTATTTTAACCCATATATTGTAGTTTTGATTTATATTACTAAATAAAATGTATGTAGAAAATGATTCATTAACATTTTCATAAGGTTTTCCTTTTAAATTATAAAATAATGAAATTATAATAATTATTTATTATGTTGAAAATTTTAAATTAAAAGGAGAAAATCCCAAAAGTTGAGTGACACATAATGGGAATATTTTTAACATCCTTAAAAAATTTGTTATATACTAGAGGTTATTTATTTTAGAGATCTTGAAATAAATTCTATGAAAGACAAATATAGTTTACTAAATTGAATATGAATGTATTCAATAATTATTATGTGAATATTAATAATTATAAAAAATATTTTGGTTTTACTTATAGTTTATCGAACAAAATATTATATTCAGATATCATTTTTAAAATATTGTAACTAAATAAAAAATTGAAATGTATCAAGAAATAAGGTGTGTACTCTATGCAGCTGAAAATGGTGGTTCAAATGTCAGTAGAAATAATTAGTCAACATCTACATTACCATCTATTATTATTTAAGTTGACCATTTATTTATTATTACCAATACATTTATCCCGTGCATATGGGGGACACAAGGATAAGTTATTCCTATTTTGGAATGAATTGTGTTTGTGGTGTCTTAAACCCAATCAATAATTAATTTATACATGAATAACATAAAATATGTGACCAATATAAAATTTAATAATCATATGCCCAATTATGGCTTGATAATTCTTTTTATTTTAAGAAAACGAAAATCGTGGATGTCCAAATTATGGTATTTAAACTCAATGGTGTCAACTTCCATAGGTATTTCAAAATTATATATTATTTTTTTTTATAAGAATACCCATATAAATAAAGGAATTCTAGAAAGAAATAATAGTTACATAAATAATTAATTAAATTTATTTAAATTCCACTATAATTTAAATTTATTGAAACTTAATTTCATAGAATTTTATAATTATTATGATGAATATTATTCAAAAATTATAAAAATTCTATGTATGTTTGGTTTGTTTATTACTTTATTTAATTAATTGAATATAATTAATTTTATAAAAAAATTTGCTTACTCATCAACATCATTTCTCTACATTAATATGTATAGGTGTATGCATTCCCATATTAAAGTAAGTTATGTTTTTTTCACTTTGAAATAACTGTCATCTATGTCTGGGTGTTAATTTTAAAAAAATGATGATGATTGTTTATGTCAAACACAATTCCTATATGAGATGATGTATTTTTAGTTTAGTGGACATACTGCATGGGGGAAGATATAACACATTATTAAAACTATGACTCAGGTATGGCTCACATAGATAATCATTGATCTTTACAATTAAATCGATAAACTCTAATTGGATTCTAATGACTAGTCATGAATATTTATTTCGGTTATGCATTTGATTATTATTTTATTAATTTCCATTAATGATGAAAAAATAAAATATAATTCAATGAAAAATACATAATGGAATCATGCATTTTATCAATTACTATTTAGTTATGAATGAGACACCATATTATGAAAAAATTAAGTATTACATTCATCAGAAAATATAAAAACCCTAAAAAAATATTATGAAATAGATTTATTATATTTGTTAAATTTAAAAAACATCTTTTGTCTGAGGAACATGATTAGACATATTAGAGGGTTCCTCCTACAAGTATTGAGTTATTATGAATGTAATGGTTTGAATAACCTAAATTAGAGAGTAATAGAGTATCTACATCATTATTTTTTCCAAAATAGATGAAATATATGTTTAAATCATGTTTATGATATAGGATGATATTAAATCACTGAATAGTTCAAGGATCTAGGTGTTGATGTCTTCGGCTAGTTAGATTCCTACATTAAAATCACTATGTTTTTATGTATCCAATGATTGTTGAATATGGTGGGAGGTTCAAGGATCCATGCCATTTGAATACACAAGAGGCAATGTATTCAGATTCTATTAAAGATGTTTTCTAGATTTTAGATAAAATGTATGGAGATATTTAATGATTAATTTAATATATAAATAATGTATAAATGGGAAATCAAGATAAAATTACAAACATTCTAGTTTTTATTTTTTAGAATAAATAATGTAATAAAAAAATACATACTATGAAATCTAATGAAAAACTAAAATATCAAAACAATCAGGAGTTTCAAATATGTTTTATAGGGGATTGCACAAAGATCAAAAACACAAAAAATTATAGATAATAGTCCACAATATCTGTTGAGACACTGTCAGAAGCATGGGTGAGAAAAAACATTAGAGACTCTTCTATGATTCATATTACAGTAATTATACAATTCCATTATGAATAAATAGTGTGTGTTGGGTATACAACAACAAGACATTGATGATTTCAGTCATTGTCTTATCTCCAAAACGATTACAAGGAAGAATTAACATGATATATTAATGAAAGATAATTACACTAAATATGTATTAATTGGAAGTTAGATCAAGATTTTTCAAAAATAAATAATATTCAGATATGATTTTCACCTGTATAATTTAGTTTTGATTAATATTACAAAACAAATTGTAAATAGAAATTTTTTTATAAACCTTTGGGAATGTTTTTCCATGTAAATAATAACATTAAAAAATTATAATATTTTTTTAATGTGAAGATGATTAATGATAAGGTAAAAAATCAAATAAGAAGTATGGTTTCAAAGGAATCTTTACAAAATACATCAAATAACATGTAAAATAATTTTGGTTATTTTATTTTCAATTCATAAAATAAAATCAATGGAATATAGATTTAATGTAATGAATTTAATAAGAGTCATCTCACTACTCCTTCAGTTAAAAATCATCACTATATATAATTTTTTGATGTGATTCATGGCTATAAAATAAAACCTTCCTTCAACATATGTTTTTTTAAAACAGTAGAAATGTATATAAGAGAAATGATATAGGAAAAAATGTGTGTTCTCCTTGAAGAAAAAAGAGCGGTACCCAGGTTAGTAGTGAGAATCACACAACATCTACATTTCTATGTTTTATGATTATAGTAAAACATTTCATTAGTTTTAACGAAAAACTAATCTCATGTGTCTATAAAAAAAGAGAGATTATTATAGTTCATGAATGATTATTTTTTTGGGTGTCTTACCCAATCATTATTTCTTTGATGCGTGAATTTTAGGAAATTCATGCTGAATTTAAATTGTAATACTCATATAACCAGTTGTGGAAAGAAAAATATTTTCCACTTAAAAAAACTTGATATTAATGATATACCTGGTATTTTTTTAGAATAGGTGGATAAAAACACATTAGGTATTATTGATTTAAATACTTATATAGTTTTCAAAACCAACCTTTATATGTAAGTGTACTCCACAAATCTAATGAAACTAGATATCCTAGAGAGAGTCTAATATTCCATGGCTTAGATAGTGGTAAATATAATTAATTATATCACGTTAAGTGTGTAAGGAATTTGAATATGAAGTATAGAATATACAAGGTATGATGACATAAGAATCTTTTGGAGGGTTTTAATAAGTTTATTTTGACTAATCATTCAGGGGTCATTATAATGTATCCTTTAGTAATTCCCAAATGTACTTTTCCTTGTCCACACCAATGTCATGATTCTAATAAATAGGATATATGATGATCATTGTATGATATCATTATTCAAAATAATATATAATGGAGTAATTTATAAATCCCCATATCATTCTACTCATTAGAGTATTTATGTTTGTAAAAGGATAATCAATGTTGGACTCATATAAATTATAGAAGCGTCCATTATATTGAAGAAATGAGTAAAAAATAATGATATTATCCCAGTAATATGTTCCTTATATCATGAATAATGAATATAATATGATTTATAATATAATGGAAATCTATTATATAATAAGAACGTTTTTTTAGAAGTAATGAGTTTTTTATGATATTAATAAACATTCATTAAGAAAAAAACAAAGTGAATCTATTATAATTTTAGAAAATATTTCACAAGATATTTCCGAGATACATATGATAGTAATGTGATAGTAAACATATAGATAGTATTTCTTTTAAAATTTTTATATCTATACATTATATAGTGTGATAATTTTTGACCTGAGGTTAATCCAATCGTGATATGGAAATATAGTTTTCAGAGGAATGAGTTCAACATGTTCTGTGGAAGTGCAGTCTTCCCGAGACACATACTATATCTGAATGTTAAATCAATAGTTATCGTTTTATATTCACCCCAACTAATGATAAATTATTAATTGAGAATAATAATTCTAATATATAATAAGAATGTAAAAACATCCTATGATTTAAATGATCTTGAAAAATTTTATAATGTCTTCCATGTATCATAGGAGGTATATTATTTTGAATAATGTGTTGGGTATTAAAATGTGACTATACATGGATGGTAAAAGTGGCATTCCAAAAAAAATACATTGGTAATACAAATACATTAGTCCTAAATCTATTATAATTTTACTTTTCATAGCATATTTATAGGATCTATTAATTGATAATTTGCTATCAAGAGCACCAATAGTGTAATGTGTCCAAAAAAGAAATCCATATTAGAATGAAGATACCATAAAATTATAATAAGGGGATAAAGTTTCTCATATATGGTTTTTGATTAATGTAAATATAAATATCAAATAATTTTATTTTTGGAATTAATTGATGACATGTGTCTAACATATATAAGTGGGAGCACTATTATTTGGAATGTAAAATTAGTTTTTAAAAATTTTGAAAATAGATATTGGTATTAATTTTAGTTAATACATTAATGAATATATATCATTATATATTTTGTTGAACATGAAACCTATGAAATATGGAACAATATCTACAAACATATATATAATTGTTATCATTGACATAAGCAATAGTACATATACTGACATTGTATTGAAAAAAAAAAGTTGGAATGATTCCGGAGTAATATTTTACCAATTTCATCTAGCATAAATCTCTCTATGAATACATGCATGTTACATAAGAGGATATTATTGTGATTATTTTAATTTTATATAGTTTTTAAATTTATCAATTATATATTCCATGATATATTGAAGTAATGATATTTCTATCAAAAAATGTAGGATATAAATATATCATTTATATCCTGGGGAACGCCACGGAATGTGGTCAACACTAACATAGTTCACGTTAAAAAGAATGAAATATATGTACTTGGTATGTGGAGGGGGAATTATACTAGTTTTAAGGTAACATAAATAGGCCATACATTGAACAATGTGATTTAGATGTTCATTTATGGAAATATAATGAGGGATGAAAGAATATACAATCTATTAGTATCTATGCATACAATTTGTTGGTGTCATTTTTTAATAATATTACATATAAAATTTTTATTGATCTTTTTAACATCTTTTTCCCACCATCTAGGAACAATTGCAAATTTTCCTAAACATTATCTGAACGTTTCTGTGAATGAAATTTAAAAAACCTGAGTGGAACGGTTGACATAAAAATGTAAAATGTGTGTCAATTGTATAAAAAAATGATTTGAATAAGAACTTTTGAATTTTGTGTACCACAGTTATAAGTAAATATGGTAATGAAAGGTAAATTAATGATATAAATACCCCAACACATGTCCTAAATCAACTTGATAATTGTTTTTGACCAAAATAAACCTTATTAAAAAAATAATATTTTTTTGATCCATCTGAGGTAGATAAGGAAATTTATTATATTTTATTTATGGAGTAGTTAAAAGTTTTAAATTCAATGTTTAATAAGTACACAATTTTTTATATGGAGGTACCCATACGATATTTTTTACTATAAATATTCATTATAAACATAAAAATATTCCATATATCATGTTATTTTGTTTATAATTTTTAGACATTATATAATTAAATTTATTTATGACACAATGATGACTCAATAATTACATTATTAATAAAAGATTAAAATAATTCAGGTAATAATTGTTAAAATACAAATAAATTTAATCCTTTGATGACATCCATGAATTTTAAAGTTCAATATGAGATTTTTGGGTTGATTAAATTTATTTTATTCTAATTAAATAGGTAGTAATGACTTTTACAAAAACCAAATACTAAATAGTTTCTAAATTGAAAAAAATGAGTTTTTAAAATAAAATACAATTTTATTAAATGATATTATACTCCTAAAAATATAATATTTTTCCAAATGACATAGATGTGGATATATATTTTATTAATGAACCACTTGAGGTTTTTTTTTTAAATTATTGTATTTTTATTAACTATATAATATAAAAATAAATGAAGACGTGGTAAATGGTAAACTTTTTAACCATGAGTTAAATCTAAATGATAAGGTTAATATGGTGACCTAAAATTGTCTAAATGCATTAGAAAAGATTATTTAGACATATACCCACCATATAATATAAATAAATCCATTTCGATCTACAAGAAACCTAAAAATAATCTTATAATAAATTAATATTTCATGCTCTTCCTAAAGTGACATTCACCTATATTATAAAAGGGTACTTCCCCTTCTCACAAATTCACTCCCATAAATCCATTTTGATCGGCCAAAACCTGATCAAATCTTCTCCGAACTTCCCTCAATTCAAATTGAGTCTTTTATTGGATCATATGAAAACATAAAATCCTTTTTGTTCAAATGAAAAGGAAGAACCCGAAAAAGAGGTAATTATTTCATCACCTCATTCAAAGTCAATTTATTCTTCCACTTCCTCATTCTTTTTTTCCATACCATAAAAATAACCCCAGTACCTTGTACAAAACATTTAGGTTCTTATAAATTTGGTATAACCATATTCATTTTTCTATCCAACCTATGAATGACGAAGTCACCATACATGCGTACATACGGCTTACAGTCTCCATGTCATCGTGTAGTTGGTTATTCAACACATCATTATTTTTATGGGTATAATAATGAGAATAATTTATGTAAATAATTTATATAACATGTTAATGATTTTTTATATATACGATACCATCCAATTTTATACAATTTCACCATTAATAAAACGATATTGTCACTCATGATTACGTACAACTTACCGCCTCCACGACATGATGAGATTTCATTCCCCGTCATAACTGTTTAATAATAATTTCCAATTGATGATTAAAAAATATTATTTAAGAACATAATAACAATATGGATGTGAATCAAATACATCATATCCATAACAACCATGACTTAAGGTACAAATCAATGAAATTAAAATGAATCAGTTAATAAACAAAACAATGATACTTCATAATTATTATTAACAAATAAATATTAGATGATCATATATGATATACTCTTTATGTATTTGGTGCTTGAATAATTCTATAACAATTATTTAACCAATATACAGGATTTTATCATAACCTCAGTTGTGGAAAAGTACAAGGTAATGTTTAATTTTACAATCTCTATTATGTTAGGTTTTTTATATGTAAGTATCCACAGGGACTTCATTGTCATCTACATTAGTGTTTCTTAACAATGAATTTTGAAAGATTATTTTTATTTCATATACTATGGGTTAAATTCATTTATACTCTTGTTTGAATTTTTATAAAGTGTTTTGAAATTAATCATTCTGCCATTTAAAAAAAATGTACTTTATGACCTTTTTGATAAATTAAGGTAAGAATGTTTTTTTAATGTATACGAAGAGTGTGGCTATTTTTCACCATTATAACACTTTGAATACTTCCCTTAAAATATTTCAATAATATTTAAAAAATAATGATTTTCTTTTATTTTTATGAAACCATTAATCATTTCAATATGGAAATATATATTCCGCTCATATTGTTTTGATTGATTTCATCTATGTCAACTTCTTTTGTTCGATTTTAAGCTTGCATAAATTTGATTTATTATGATAAAATCTCCCATATTGTATTAATGGTTTTGTGAAATGTTTGACTATGGATGTGCTATTAATTAACCATTCATGGTTTTTGGATAAATTATTAACATTTTGTATGACAGTTTTATAAAAAAAATTATGTTATGTTAAAAAATTTTCATATGTAGAATGAATTGGACGTAGTAAGTGATGGGTGGGGTCCACTATAGCCACTTGATGCATCAGTTGGTCTCATAAGAAAAACTAGTGTCTTCGAATAAGGTATTGGAATTTTTTTTGTAGTCTTGGCATGAATCATTGACTATGTTGTTATGATGTCCAAAATTATGCATTCCATCATGATGAGATTAACTGTTGATTTTAGGTGTGATTATTATACTAGTTGAGTATCCATATACAATTGTAAATGGAATTATTTGATTTATCTTTTCCATATTATGCTGATGTATATGTTTAAAAGGATTTTGTTTCAGTATTATACATGGGAAGAAATGTTTATGGATATTTTTTATTCTTTTCACTATATTGTAATCTTTAATGAAAATCTATGCACACCCCATTCTTATGTTTTAATTTTTCCAAAGTGTGATGAATTATATTATGATTTACCAACAAGGAAAGACAAAGGTATATTAGTGTTTTCTTATAATAAATTATGTTTTAATATTCATTTCATAACATAATGTAAAACGTATATTCGTATCTTATACTATATGGATATTAAATTGATCATTTTTTCAAGACGTGATCTATTGTGGTCATTTTGATGTTATTTAACAATGTATTGCATCTGGGTAACTGGGGTCATGATGTTATTTTTGGTATCATAAATATTTTAGTACAAAGGTTGTATACTAGATTTAGAAAAATACTGATTATAGAACATTAACCTAATAAAGAATTTGATGATTAAAATAGAAGAACATTCAAAAATTTAGGTAATGTTGATATTATGTAGATTTTACAATAAATAATTTCATTTCTAAATACTACAAGTGGATGTAGTTCTCACACATATGTTCCTAGAAGTGAAAACCTTGACATGGAGTTTTGGACTCAACCAAAGGTATCCTAGTGCATGACAACAGTCCTTACTACGCACCTGGTTTGACAATCCTCAGGGATATCATTAAGAGAATTCACATATTAATTACAAACCATTATGATGGATTTATGAGTAAATAAGTCCCCAATGAAAACATTTTTATGATTATGGATTATATATATAAATTGTTAAATCTATGTTATGTATTTTACATGTTTGGAATTATTCATTGCGATTCATAAACTGATCTAGTGGACGCCAATGTTTAGAAATGATCCCTAGTGGAAGGAATGGGAACCATATCAATGCACATAATCTATGTATGGACTGACCTCATACTCAATATAATTATAGTGGATCATATGGATGAAAAAGGAGTTTAATATCTTATAACCATACAAAGAAATCACACTCATGTTATGAATAATAACCGTACGTGTATGGGAAACCCAGATCCAGAACATGGAGGATTAATGATATACCAATTCCTGAGGTAGAAACCACCAAAATTAAATTGGATTATGAATCTATTTTTAGATGTCCAATTGAAAAATTTTATGAAAAAACTATTTCATTCTTTGGGGATTATCGAAATTGAAAATGTTGTCATAGAAGTTAGTCGCCTCACAAGAGATGCAGATCAATAGTGGTCATTAGTTGAAAACACAAATGAAGATGAAGAAGTATCAAATAAGGAATGGATGGTGTATAAATTTATTTTCATAGAAAAATAAATTCCCTATTAACATCAATAGGATATGAAAATGCAATTTCTAAGTATGAGGGAAAGGGAGGATGAAAATGTCATAGTGTATGAGGAAAACATTTCAAGGTTAGCAAGGCATGTTGTCGATTATATACGTATCCCCTTAAGTAAGATTGAATGATTATTTTGTGGGATAAAACCATTTTTCTATTGAGAATTAGTCTCAAAGTCCTTCTCATCGTACCAATGTATAGTCTCATGTGCTCTCAACATATAAAAGAAATTCTCCAATTATTATTAATTTAAAGTGGATTAATAGAATAAGAGATCAACTGAACACTCTGAAAAAGTAAATAATGGGAATATGTGAAGAGTTGACTTTCATTCATGTAGTATTTATGGGAAAAAACACTCCAGAACATGCCTAAAAGGAATGAGAATTTGTTACAAGTGTGGAGAAAAATTCCACCAATCTATTGATTTCAAGGGGAAAAATTGTTTCTCAGTGTTTAGTGATTTAATTTTAATGATATGGGAAATTATTCAAATGAATGACCTAAGTGTCAAGGAAAATTACATCAGAAAAGGTCAAGGGAGAAAGGCCATGCCTATGCGATCACAACTGTAGAGGTTGAAGTTATGAATGACATTGTATAAGGTACATTAATCGTTTTATTAATGTTAGTTTATGGTTTGTTTGATTCTAGATCATCTAATTATTTCATATATAACATGTTTTCCATGAATATTAGTTATTTCCAATTAGAATTATTAAGGGAGTTGTTTGAAAAAACACTTAAGGAACGTTTCATTACAACAATGTTTTGTAAATATGTTACCATTCTGTCATATAAACTTTCTTTATCTGATGATATTATTTCCATACCCATGATTTCATTTCATGTATTCATCTGTATAGATTTTTTTTTTGACCATGATGAAAAAAATTATTGTACGAATAAGGAGTATACAATTTCAGATCATGATATAGAATAATGTAACTTTAGAGTAGAAACATCACCCTATGATTCTCTTCTAGATGCAACCCAAGTAGCTCTACTAAATTCAATTATTGGAGAGGAAGGGAGTGAAATAATTGTGGGCGGGGAATGGAATGTTCAAATAGAGGATGTATCTTTTGTGGAAGAATATTTTGATGTGTTTCCATAGGATTTACCAGGACATCCTCGAGAATGAGAAGTGGAATCTTCCATTGAGTTAATTAATAGTTCAAGGACCATATCGAAGACCTCTTATAGAATGTCTACTATTGAATTAGTATAACTAAAGAAAAAACTAGATTAATTATGTAATAAAAGATTTATTCACCCAAGTGTCTCTCCATGGGGATCCCATGTTCATTTTTTATAATGAAAAAGGATCTGTGAGGTCTGGTAATGACTATAGGGAGATCAATGGAATATCAATAAAGAACATGTATACTATAAATTGATTTGATAATTTATTGTAAAAAATTTATGTAGCTCCATAATTTTTGAAGATTGAACTTAGATCTAGATATCATCAGTTGTTCTTGAGAAAAAAGACATTCAAAAGTTAGCATTTTGAACCAGGTATGGGCATTACGATTTTACAGTAATGCCTTTTGGATAGACCAATGTGCCCTCTGCTTTAATTTATCTAATGAATAGTTTTTTCATGGAATATCTTGATGACTTTGTGGTGGTATGTATTGATTATATCTTATTATACATAAAAATAAATGATGATCATGAAAATCACTTGAAAACTATTATAATGAATCATAGATAAAATGAATTATATGGGATGTTTAATAAGTGTGAATTCTTCATTCAGGGGATTTATTTTCTTGTCCATATTGTGTCGAAGGATGGAATCTCTAATGATAAATCAAAGGCAAGGGAAATCCATTAATGGCCAGCACCGACAAGTATAATTGAGATAAGCAGTTTTATAATTTTAGCAAGTTATTATGATATTTTCATATTGAATTCTTACCCAGTTTTCAAAACTCGTAACCAAGGTCACATGAAAAGTTGTTAAATTTGTTTGAAAAAAATTGTGTGAAGAATGTTTTGAATAATTGAAGAGATGATTAGTCAATTTTATTATCTTTACTCTACCATGTGGGAATTATGGGATTGTTATTTAAAATGATGATTCAAAGAACAAATTTTTTTTCTTTATTCTGAATGATAAATTTATTTCTTATACATAATGATAGCTAAAAATTAATGAAAAAAACATTCCCACTCATGATATTATGTTTGTTGATGTAATTATTTCTATGAATATATGGAGACACTATCTCTATAGTGAACAATTTGAGATATATACTAATCAAAAGAGTTTAAAATATATTTTTCTCACAGAAATAACTCGACATAATGAAAATTTTAAGGTTTTAAATACTCAAGGATTATGATTTCAAAATACACTATCACACGGGGAACGAAAATAAGGTGGAAGATTCTTTTTGTAGAAATGATCATGGAGTTCTGAATAAGAAGAATTTGAAATTGATCTTGTGTTTAAGAATCTAGTAATGTTATATATAGTGATAATCATGGATGTTGAAACATCAATAATTTTTCAAATTTTTTCCAATGCATCATTACTAGATATAATAAAAAGTTCTTAGATGGATGACGTCTGGTTTTGAATGAAAATTAATGCTGTGAATGATTTGATATTGATCGACTTCATATATGATGATGGTGTTTTGAAATTTGGGAAAAGGAGTTGTGTTCCCAATATACCTGATCTAAAAAGGCAATTGATTGATGATGCTCATAACTCATATTTATTTATATGTTTTGGTAGCACTAAAATATATATAGATTTGATGGAAAATTCTTTGTGGGACATCATGAAAAAGTAGAGTGATGATTATATGTCAATATGTATCATTTTTAAACAGGTGAATGATGTAAGACAACATCCTAGAGGAGTTATGCAACCTCTTCTCATACCTGAGTATAAATTGGATGATATTACCATGGTCTTTTTCAGGAGGCTACCAATGTATCAGAGTAAGAATAATGAAATATGGTTCATTGTCGCTCGTCCTACCAAGTGGGCACATTTTCTTGTTATAAGATAAGATTTACCACTTGAATGATTATCATGACTACATATTAATGATGTTATTGGACTTAATGGTATACCCCTATCAATTGATTCTGATCGTAATCCCCTTTTTACATCATGATTCTATTAAATGTATTTAGAAATCCCTAGATACTTTACTTTGGTTGAGCACTGTCCACCACCCTCAAACTGATGGGAAATCAGAATGGACTATTCAAACATGAGAAGGCATGTTGAGATCATGCTGACTTGACTTTTATGATATATAGGATCAATATTTCCCTATTATAGAATTTTCCTATTACAATATCATACATTGAAGTATTCAGATGGCCCCATATTAAGCATTATATAGAATGAAATGTGACAAAACATATTGTTGGGATGATGATGGTGAATGGAAAGTCATAGGCCTAGAACATGTTGAGGAAACAATAAAAGAGTTTATGATTATACAATCCCACATAAATTTAGATGAATGTATGAAAAGTATCTATGCAGTTAACCGAAGGAAGGATTCAAAATTTCAAGTAGGTTATTATGATTTCATGAAGGTATCTCTATGAAAGAGAGACATACGATTTGGTAAGAAGGTTAAATTAAGTCCCATGTACATCAGGCCATTTGAAATTCTGGAACAAATTAGATTTCTAGCTTACCATTTAGCAATGCCACCAAGTCTTTCCAATGTTCATGATGTGTTCCACGTATCACTGTTTAGAAAATATATGTCAGACCCAATGCATATACTCACATATGATGAAATAGTACTAGAACCAGATCTTTCATATTGTAAAGAACCAGTAAAAATTCTTGATACTAGAGAACATTTTCTGAGAATCCAAATGAGTTATCTGGTAAAATTTCTTTGGATAAACTATAATTACAAAATGGAAAATGTAGGATCTTAATGATCTTATGATGAAGATCCACCCAAATAATTTTATGCAGTAATATTCTATAAATTTCAAGGAAACATTATTTTATGGAGTGAAGAATGTAACACCCCAAGCTTCCATGATACACTTCTCTTTGAATAAAACAATAGTTTGCACTGAATGCCACTTCAAGTTATAGAAATCCACATCCAATCAAACAAGTCATTTAAAAATTATTTATGAATATTAATACTCACTTTATGAAATTATATAAATTATATATTTAAAAATTATACTTCATTTTTGGATTCAGAATATCAAAATTAGCTTACGGTGAATGTTTTTATTTTTCTGAAAATATTCAATTTTTTTATTAATAGTGAAAAGCAATGTGTTATTATTTATAACCGAAATTTTATTTAAATAATTATTTTTAAATTTAAAATTATTTTATAATCAAAATAGATACATAAAATATATATTAATCAAATTTTATTTAATGGATTAATCTTATAATAATATTAGGTAAATAAAACATTATTGAACTCTTTTGCCTCTTTTACCCCCATCTAGGAACATTTAACAAAATGTAAAAAATGTAACATTACCACTTCAGTAAAATTAATTTCAAAACATTGATACGCACATTTTACATTATCAAAAAAATGTGGTTCGATATGATGAAAATAATTTTTGGAGAATAGTAACTTTTGAATATTATTTACCATGATTAAAAGTACATATGGAAATTAAAGGTAAACATAATGTTATAATTACCCCAACACATGTCCTAATTCTATTTGATAAGTGTTTTTCAACCAAAATCAATCTTAGGACAAAAATATGATTCTTTTGATCCATTTGGGAATGTTTAGGGCATTTATTATTTTGTATATAATGAAGACATAAACGTTTTAAATTCAATGTTTAATAACTAAACAATTTTTATATGGGGATACACATAAGATAATTCCAAATCTAAATATTCATTAAAAATAAAAAAATAATTACTACATCATGTTATTTTATTTATAAATTTTAAACATTATTTAATTAAATGTATTTTTGACGCAATGATGATGTAGTAATTTACTTATTAATGAATGATTAAAATAATTGATTCTATAAATATTAAAATAACTATAAACTGAAACCATTGATGACATTCACATATTTTCAAGTTAAATATAAAATTTTAGGGTTGATTAAATGTATTTTTTCAAATGTAATAATGTTTTTACAAAAATATCAAAAACCAAATACTAAATAGTGTCAAAATTGATATAAATGAGTTTTCAAAATAAATAATATATTATAAAATGATATACTACTCATAAAATTATATGAGTGGGAAAAAAGACTGAATTAAGGTTATATAATTCATTAATGAACTACTTTTTGTTCTCTTGACATTTTATAGTATGTATATTAACAATGTAATATTAAAATACAAGAATACATGATAAATGTTAAACTATTTAAGAAATAGTTATATTTATAAGATAAGCATAATATGATGACAGAAACTTGAATAAAACCAATTGGTTTAGAGTAATATGACCCGGACCCACCATTTCCATGATATAAATCTATTTTTAGATATTATAAACAAAACAATATTTTATAATAACTTAATATCTCAAGCTCTTCTTAAAGTGCCCATCACTTCTCTAATAAAAGGTCGCATCACCTCCTCTCCAATTCACACCTCCAAATCAATTTTTCTCAACCAACCCCTGCTCGAATCTCATCCCAACTACCCTAATTTAAAACTATAGGACTTACTTTGATCATAAATCCAACCTATGTATCCCTTTTGTTCAAATCCAAATGAAGCACCTGAAGAAGAGGTAATTATTTGATCACCTCTTTCAAAGATCTTTTCTTCTTCCACTTCATTTTTCTTCGTTGTCTCAATACAAAAATAATAAATCTTTTACCTTCTACATACATTTATTTTATTATAAATATGTAACCAATTTATTCGATATTGTACTCATACAATAAAGGACAATGTTACCATCGTGCGTACGTACGACTTACCATATCCACGTCATAGTGTAGTTTGTTATTCAACACATCATTATTTGGATGGGTATAATAATTTGTTTAATCAATGTAACAAATAAATATAACATAAAAGGTACTGTGTACATATAATATACCATCCAATTAAAAAACACTCCATAAATAGAATGATATTTTGTCTCATGCGTACATAGGGCCTACAATCTCCACTACAGGATGTGATTTCATTCTCCATCATAACCATTCATGAATAATGTTCATTTGAAGATTAAAAAAACTAATTGTTTAGAACATAAAATCATATTGGATATTAATTAAAATCATCTTATCCTTAAATACCTAACTTACGTAACAAAACAAATAATGGAAAATTAATCAATTAAGATTCGAAACAGTGATACTACTAAAATATTATTAACAATCTAATTTTAGAGGATCATATATGATATCATATTTATCTATATAGTTATTTTATATTATAATAAGTATGATTTATCCATTATATAGGAGGTTAACATACCCTATTCTAAATAAAATTACAAGTTAACGGTTAATTATATAATCTTTTTATTATCCTCAGTTGTTTATAAGTATCCAATAGGAATTTATTATCATCCATATATTTTTTCTAAAAAATATATTTCAAATAGTTTATATTCTCTCCATGACCATTGGTTAATGTCATTTATACCTTTGTTTGAAATTTTAAAAAATGTTCTGAAAAAAATAATTCAGTCGTTTTCCAAACAATGTTTTTTATGACCTTTTTGAAAAATTATGGTTCGAATGTTTTTTTAACTTAAACTATATGTGCATATATTTTACTTCATTATAACACTTTAGAATCTTCCCTTACATGTTTTTAAAAATATTTTCAAAATAAATGTTTTTTTTATAATTATAAAACTATTAAATGATTTCAATGTATAAAGAGATATTTATCTCAGATAGTTTTTCAATGGATTTCATCTACGTCAACAACCATTGATGGATTTTACACTTGTTTGAAGTTGATTTATTATGTTATGTTATTCCATATTATAATGAAGGATTTGTGATATGTATGAACGTTGATGTTATATTTTTATACAATTCATGGTTTTAGATGAATTATAAATATTTCATATGTTTTTTTTAATATAAATGATTTGTTTTGTTTCAACCTTATTATATGAGGAATGCATTAGATGTAGTAAGTGACGGGTGCCGCCCACTATAGCCCCTCGATGTAACGGTAGATATAATTATATAATCAAGTGTATTGGTAAAAGGACTTGAGAAAAAATATTTATATTCTTGGAATGAGGCCTTCTCTATGTGTTTTTGATATCCATCATTATGCATTCCATCATGATGAGACTAGATGTTGATATTAAATGTTATTATTCGACTAATTGAATATCCTTGTAAATATATAAATAAAATTATTTGATTTATCATTTCCATATTATGATGATATTTATGATTAAAATACTTGTGGTTTAGCCTTATACATGGTCTTAAATGTTTATTCTTATTTATGATGGTATCTACTATATTGTTATCCTTACTCATTATCTGAGCTCTCAACTTTCTTTTGTTTTATTTTTCCCGTGATTGGAAAAAGTATATTATAATTGGCATGTAGGGTTATTCTAAGAGATATAAGTGTGTTATAAGGAGGCAAAATGTTGTTTTTTAATAATGTAATGTAAAACTTATGTATGTATCTAGTACATCCATGGATACTAAACTGATCAGTCATTAATGAAATCAGCTCTTGTGATCATACCAATGTTATGTAAGAAAGCAATGACTCTGGGTAACCGGGGTCAAGGCGTTACATGAAGACTCACCCAGAGAGCTCCTAAACTATTCTCTATTAACATTAGATGCATTTGAAAAAAATTAACCATTATTATCAACTCATTACAAGACTCCTTCAAAACTAACACTGAAACCATACTTTTTTAGGAATATGCAATGACGTTAATCATTCATGGGGTATATATGATATGAAAATAAAACAATAAAGGTACCTGACCCAATGATGATTTCTTTGATATTAACCATTTATGTATAATATGTAGGCCAACCTCTTATGATCTTAATTGACAAAAAACATCTCACAAAAATTTTAATAACACCATGTATTTAAGGAATGCATCACTAATGCAAACTACATTTACTATGTTGGGTAAATATTTTCATGTTGTTAATTTTGGAGGAATATAAAAACTACCACATTTCCATACTGCATTACCACACACCCTAGACCCATACCCGCGGCATCAAAATATACCACATATCCCTTTCCAGATTTTGGAAAAATTAAAATAAGGGTTGTTTTCAAATACCTCTTAAGCTCCTCAAAGGTCTCCTAACACACCAGACTCCACTTAAACATTACCCATTTATATGTAATAATAATCATGGATGAAAATTCTAAGATAAATATGAAATAAATGGATTGTAATACCCTACCGGCCCTATGAAGCGACATATCTCAAAAAATTATTCGGCTGCACGCATTCCATCACTCCACTAATTTTATTAGGTTCTATTGAAACTCATTACTTTGAGACTGCATGATGGAAACCAATAAACTTCATTATATAGAATGATCAATTAGAGAACATCACTTGGTGGTGATGAAAACGTAGGGTTTCAAACAAGATATTCAAGGGTTTCTCATGCTCCTCTTTAGACCCTGAGTAGACTAGGATGTCATAAAAAATAACATGAAAAAAGTGTCATGATATTTGAGGAACAACCCGTTAATAAGTGCCATAAAGAATGAAAGATCATTCTACAAAATTAAATTCAAGACCAAATAATCAAAACTGTTATAACTTTTTTAGAATACTATTTTTGGTACATCTACCTCTATGAATCTGAATTGGTAATTCCCAATATACAATTTTAAATTTTAGAATGACCACCCCCGCATAAGTTGATCGAAAATGAAATCTATGTCAGGATACAATCATTTTTTCTTTACCATCACCTTCTTCATATTCATGTAATTTATACACATATTTAGAGATCCATTGATCTATTTTGAAATCAATATATTGGACACCCAGGGTCAGATGCTCAGGAGAATGATTCATTTCATTTCAATATGATTCAAATGTATTATTAATTCCATAAACCCAATGGGTGATGGGTATCATAAAAATGAGGGATGGGATATCCACTTTGTACTTGATGCCAATTCGATTATTAAATCATCATCCCTCTTCAGAGGAAAACTTGATAACTCATCTAGAAACATATAAGGGAGTTAATCTACCACATAAGTTATTCAATTGGTGATGTATCTATCATTATCCTCCAAACTATATAATGAGATCTGAAAACAAATACTACCGATATCTGAAAGTGGTGGTTTGTCACATCTAAACTGCGGATCCCTTTCACCATGAAAAAATCGGTACACCCATAATGTTCCATAAAACATACATGTTATTGATAATATTCGTTCATCACAGAAAATATAAAATTACAATCTATTCTATGTATTATGTCAATGAGGCCCATTTATAAAAGAATGAAATACCACTCTAGCTTGACCCCTGACATGGGGAGTCAATAAGACAGACCCCTAAAACCATTCTCTTTCTTCTTACAAAGTGGATCCACCAAATCCATCACATAAAACAAAATATATATTGAAAACTCAAAAAACCCACATGAAGTGAAGAAATTAATTAGTGAGTGGAACAAATATCAAAAGAAAACGACCCTCGAAGATGAAATATGAGCCATACCTCAAACAATTGTAGGTTATACATATGATTACACAAGTTATTGTTCGATGGCATGAAGAAGCAATGTCTCTACCTTGGTATATGAATAACAACTAACTTGTGGAACTACCTTTGATTGATACTTCCCAAAAGTGGATCTTTCCATAACACCATAGCCACCAAATTGATAACCTGATGTCCAAGACCATTCTAGCATGTCTGAAATACTTATAGAGTCTATAGATCATTCACTACCATAATATGGGCTCTACACCATGCAAATCTACTGAACGTTACAAATATTTCTACAGTAATGGCATGGAATAGGTGGAGTAGAACATGATTGATACATTTTCCCCATTATTCCACCATTATGGAACAAAATAGGTCAAACATCTAAAACCGCAGATGAAAACAACCCAGAAGCATGGCCTAATCTACTACCTCCCATATTTTCCTTCTCATCACCATTCATATTCATTTCACCGGAACATCTCCTTACTTTCCCTACTACTAAATCTCAACAAGAGAAACCAGACGTCCATATATGATCAATCTCCATTATCAAAGCATGATCAACCACATAAATATATGTTGTTGTCTTGAAAATGATGGCTTATGATTGAATATATGACCACACCACAATAGAAATCATTAATCCATTAACTACTCATTAAGGAAAACCACTAGAAAAAAATTGACTTAAATTTTCAAAATGGTTGGGTTACTCCATCATGATAAAATTTCCATGGTTTATATCTAAAAACTATTAGGTCTTAGAGAGCCATAATGTAAAAGGGTAATATTTTTCATTGAATATGATATTGAACTTCTTCCAAACAATATTATGGTGCTACCCAACTTAGACCTCTGTGTACTAAGACCTATGACTAGGACTATACAATACGAACTAAGAAAACATTACCATGATTGCCTTAGGAGTGTCAGTAAACTAAAACATCATCTTGATCTTCTTGATACACACCTATGTATCTTGGTGATCCTTAGTACCATGGATGTATGGAGGTTTGTTCAAGATAATCACGTGAACCTTGTCCATTCCATGACCTATTTTAAATTCCCTAAAATGAGAATGACCAGAGAATTCTCCCTAATCTAATGTTTTTGAATCATTAATCATGAGATCCACTAGTCTCTGGTCAACCATTGAGGGAGAACTCTCTCTCTAGTCTCTTCTATTGGGTTTACATTAATTTTCTGTAGAGGCGTCCTTCTACAATTAAAATTCACAAAAAAAATCATCAATTTTCCATTCTGACAAATTTAGTGATGAAAATAAATTACAAACACTGCAAGATATATACAGAAAACATTATCCATCTATATAACTAGAAAACCCACTTCACCCACACCTGATGTCAATGAACATTTTACTGTGTGTATATCTATCCTAGTGGATAATCCAAAAAATTTCCAATATACCATGGATACCTGATGTCTATCCCAAGGTGCGTTGGCTGGAAAACCCACTATCATCTTGAACCACAAGCCTCAAAAGTCCTGGATCATGTGTATCCAGACTCACTCAAATTTCATGCACTAATGAAAGGGAGACAACATGGGATCTGATACAATTTTTCATGAATTAAGATGGGGTTCCACCTAGCACAACACCCAACCAATCCTATGTCATGACTCAGAGGGTGCTCTCAGTTACCTTGAGCTATAAACTAGTTCCTAGTTATCAGCATTACACTTTTGGGAACAACATTACCTATTATAAACAACCATGAACAATTCTCAAAATCTAAACCATCACACACATATCAATATCCATAAGAAAAAAAGGTATAAAAATTTCATATTAATCATTTTACAATAGAATACTAAACCAAATAAAGGAGGAAATCAAATAATACAACCCAAAACAACCTTACAGTATGATTTAAATCACCCCTCAAGACACCATTGATGGAAACTAAAAGGATAAGATCATTATCAACAAGATCTACCATAACCACCATGGTATATATTTCCATCAACTTGGTCATACATTTTAAGGTATACATATAACCAATGGTTTATGTAGTGTGTGAGCCAATTCCTAGTTGGATTCCCCCAAATAATGATTTAATTCGATAAAAATATTTGGGAAATTATCATTATTGTTTTAAGAATGAAATTAGATTCATTTTAAGAATCATTTTAATGAAATATTTTTCCAAAAAATAATTATTTTAAATTATAATTTAACAAGTTAAACCATGTTATGATGGTATTAAACATAAGACTAGAGAGAAACAGATGTAATCCCTAATGGTAATAGAACTATTGGGGCCCTAGTGACCTCATACCTCGGAGAAGCAAGGTATGAAATCCTTAACCTGCACCATCATAATGCACAATCCATTAGAAAGGAACATATCCCATGGTTATGTTGTCTATAATAATTATCATAGTTTTTTATGTGTTTTATAATTATTCATTATAAATGAATTTGGGCTCTCTCCCACCAATCGAATAAACACACTAGTCCATATCCAACAACCAATACAACATGCGTTCCATTAGTGCTCAATTTCATTTCTCGTGTAACAAAAACCACTTCTTTCACACACACATACATAGAATAATCAAAACAAACATTTTTAAACAACCCTTTTATATGAAAAAATCTTTAATATAAAACCCAAAAAACAAAACCATTTGGGAATGCACTATGCACCATTAGCACAATTTTTGGAACACATTTAAGAACCAAACCATAGAAGAACACATGAAACACAATAAAATTATTATTTTTATTATATTTCATTACATAAAAACCTTAAATGAGTTTAAACCACATTTATATCCATTAATATAATCTATATAAAATATTCTAGAATAAAAGATAACATACCAAAATCATTTAATAATGATAATGCATGGAACCACCTAATGTGTAACACCCGAAGATGTTATGAAAAATATTCTTTTTAATTTCATTGATTTTTTTGTGTTGTATGCTACACCAAAAGAAGCTTGCACTATAAGAATCCATTACTTGGAATCCATTACACGCAATCATGACCTTCCACGATAGCATCTGTTGTACGCAATATTGAGTTTCACTAAACAACGATATGTTATATAAACTAGTCGTTAGGAACAGTAATACCCAGTTTTTGAAATTTAATAAATTTTATCATTCAAAATGGACTTCATTTTTGGATTCGGAATATCAAAATTAGACTAGGGTGAATTTTTGGTATTTTTCTGAAAACTTTCAAATTTTGATGAATAGTGAAAACACTAGGTTACTATTTAAAAACCGACTTTTTATTTAAGTAATTATTTACTTTATTTAAATTTAATTTCTGTAAAAATTGATATATAATACCTATATATGTTCAATGTAATTCATTGGAGTCATTTTATATGAATTTGTGATATATAAAAATTTTATTGAACTTTTCACCGTCTTTTTCCAATCTCCTAAGAGCTTTTTGCAAACAAACATAAAACATAATTTTACCGCTTCAATGTGTGAAATTTATAAAATTCGAGAGACACGGTTAATATTATGGAGTAAAATGTGGTTCAATAAGATAAAAATAATTTTTGGTGGATAGTAACTTTTTACTTTTCGTTACCACAGTTAAATGTAAATAAGGCAATCAAGGGTAAAAATTATATTATTATTACCCTAAAACATGTCCTATTTCTATTGGATATGTTTAATTCGACCACAAACAACCTTAGGAATAAAATATTTCCCTTTAGGTCTACTTGGATTAGATAAGGACATTTATTATTATTTTATTTAAAGAAGAGTTAAAATAGTTAAAATCAATGTTTAATAACTAAAACATATTTAATAAAGGGTTATACATAAGATAAATTAGACTATAAATATTCATTGTAAATATAAACATATTTCCTACATAATGGTATTTTATTTATAATTTTTATAATTTAAATAATTTAATTTATTTTTGACACAATGATGATGCAGTAATTACCTTATTTATGAAATATTAATATAATTTATATTATAAATACCCAAATAAATGTAATTTTAGACTTTTTATGAATTAAAATACTTTTATAGGATAATATGACATGTTAGTATTGATTTAATTAACTTTTTTCGAACTAATAATTCTTTTATGATTTTTCGAAAGATCATTTACCAAATAGTGTCAAAATTGACATAAAATAGTTTTGAAACCAAATATTATATTAGTAATTTTTATTATATTCCTAAAAATATGAGGTTTGTCCAAATGAAATATATAAGGTTATATATATTAATAATTAACCTCTTGGGTTTCTTTTGTCTTGTTATAGTATGTTTATTAACCATGTAGTGTAAGAAAACAAGAAAACACGGTAAAAGTTAAATTATTTAACTAAGTGTTAAATCTAAATGATAAAGATAAAATAGTAACCTAAACTAGTCTAAAACCTATTGGTTGACAGTATTTAGACCCATTCCCACTTTATCTTCGAAATTATTCAATTTGGAGCTATTATAAATTGAATATGACTTTATTATAAAATAATATTTTATGTTTTTCCAAAGGTACCCCTCTCCTCCTTTATAAAAAGGGCACCTCTTCCTTATAATCTTCACACCCCATTGAGCCTTTATGTTCAGTCAACCCCTGACGATTCCTCTTCTCAATCTCTCTTGTTATATCATATAGGTTCTGGTCTTCTATAAAGACCTACTATAGTGCCCGAATAAGATGTTTAAAGGAGGTTCTTTGAGGAAGAGGTAATCTCTTCTACCGACTCTTTCAAGTTTATTTCTTCTTCTAATTACTCTTCTTTAGTTGTTTCATTATAAAGTAATAAAATTTATTTTAATTAAATACTGCTATTTTATATCAAAAAACAGAATTTCACCTTCTATCCATCTTACAGAAATCAAAATCACTGCGCGTGCGTACGTACGGAATACCGTCCCTACGCAGTGGTGTAATCAGTTTTTCCACCACCACCTTATTTTGATGTGTATAATGGTGTAAAGAATAACTATATTTGATTTTTATAACATAAATACTGATTATAAGATATTATATCATCTACTCCAATTCCATTCAATAAATATTGGAATGATATCATCACTCGTGCGTACGTACGGATTACCGTCTTCCCCGACGCGTTGAGATTCATTTTCCTTATTAACAATTCAAGAATGATTATAAAGTATATATAATAAGTAATCATGAAATATATGACATAATAATTCTACTGGATTTATTTATGTATATATTTATATTTGTATGTCATCAACTTAATTCCATTCAATTCAATAAGGAAACGAAAAACAGCGTTCATGCGTATATACGACCTACCGTCTCCATGATCAGTGTATTTCATTACATTTATAAATATATTATATATAAGTATATTATGATTATATATTATATATAAATCATGTTTTATATTCTGGAATTAAATATTCATGATCTAAGTAATCATATTATGTCAAAACACAAAAGATAAATGAAACTATTTTACCCAAAACACTATTTTAACATGGAATTTACAAAAGAACGGGTAATATAAAGTCATAAGTGACCCATATATGATATCATAACAATTAATATGATTCTTTAATATTAAATGACATTATTTATATAATTATACAAGAACGTAGGATATATACGAATCATATCAGACATAAGGTAAGGGATAATTATTCCAATCTCGTTCTTACCCGAGATTGTAAATTTATAAGTATTTACTGGGGATATTGTTATAATCCATTTCCATGTTTTCTAAAAGTGTTTTTATGAATGATTAATGTCCTTTTGACCAATTTATTTGACTTATACCACATGTTATGAAAGTAAAATTTCTTTTTTTTACCATATGAGGAACATTTTGTCTTTTCCGACAAAAGTATGAGGAGAATAATTTTTTTACCTATATAGCATGAACGGATTTTTACGATTTCATAAAGCCTTATTTTAATGAAGTTTACTCTACAATATTTCATTGTTATTTTAAATAAAATCCATTTCTTTTAAAAATTGTGTGGAATTTTGTGAAAACAAAATGATTTTTAAGAAGAATGGATATTTTCATCAAGAATTCTTTTCAAGTGTTTTATCAAAACTATTTTCCATATAAGATGACATTATTTCATATGTGTATGTTTCAAGTATAATATCTATATGATTTACATGGTTTCACTTTTCTAATGATGAAATGATATCCATTTTTTTATATAGATTATGTTATGATGGGATGATTTTTATTAAACCAATTTTTATTCATTGGGTTATGATAAATGATTTATGTTTATGTTGTGGCACAAGTACAAATGATTTCATTATGAGATGGGTGGGACCTATATGTCTCTCCAATTCATTGGGTAAATATTTATATATAATGTGATAAACATGGCTGGAACAGTAAGTTAATCCAGTTCTGTGATACAGGACTGGAATGAGGAGTGAACTCGATTCAGAAAGGGACTTTTTCCACTATAATGGTCTTGGCAGCAATGCCTTGGCTACTATGGAAATCATATCTTGATCTTAATTGTTTCAAAAATAAAATGTTTTATTCCCTTTATATTTTATAAGGATTGAAGTTCCATTATGAAATATGCCTTACGTACTTCCAAGATTTATGTCTTTTCTCAAGATTTTGATGTTTAGATTTTATGTTCATGTTTTTGCATTAAATTGTTTATTGATTGTTTTATGTTCTCAATGTTTACCCTTACTAAGAATTTGAGCTCACCCTTTTTATGTTTCTTTTCCCCAGGATATAAATAATGGTATTAGTTAAGATAAAAAAAGGGGAATATCTTTATGGGAGATGTTGAAGATCTTTCACCGTGATTATAAGATTATGTTCCAAGATTCTAAAGACACTAAACTGTTACGGTCCTTTGGTGTCTGTTTTTTGTTATGTATTATATTTTCTGCAAAATTAATTTAATTTTTTTGTACGTCAAGATTTGTGTCTCTACAGTTGGTATCAGAGGAAGGTTTTAGTTAATCTTTGGAAACTAGGATGCGAAATCCTTTGTGAAATCCCTAGAGATATTTCTAAGGTATGTACAGGTATGTCCATAAGGTCTGGTATAACTATAGGTTACAATCCTAGAAATATGTTTATGATCTTGAATAACCTAAGGTGAACCTAGGGTGTCATGTATTAAGGAATGTGTGATAAGTTAGACATCCCATAAGTGATTTTTTATGATAATGTGGTTCCTTATTATTTTAACTATTTTTTACATCGTGGTTTTTGGTTTTAGTCAATGGAGTGAAGGTGAAGGAATTGGGTCAACATTAAATCCAATGGACAAATTGGTGACTATGATCAACAAAATTCAATAATTAGAAGAAAGAAAGATTTTGTGATTATGCTGAATTAGTCATTGTGATATATGATTAACAAGGTGAACATTAGGGGTATTCCTAATTCATAAAATAAGAGGAATATATACATTTATAAATATTCGTATGGTGAGGAGCATAAAGAAAGTAAGATTGAGATTTCTAATGATGGGAAGAATAACCTTGATGAATACATCAAATGGAGGGGAAAATTGTATTTGTGTGGAGAGAAGGGTCATAGAGTGACAGACTATTATGAAGTTCAATGCCTTATCTGTGGAGAACATGGGCATTACCCAACTCAATGCCCTGACCTAAGAGGTTACTTCTAAATCAAGAAAGGACTTATTCCATGACAATCATTGAAGAGGATGGATTGATGTGTTTATGTATTGGTATTCATGAATAATGTTTTTGAGTTACTTTTATGGTATATTGGAATATCTATGTATTGGTTTATTGTGGTTTTCAATAATTATATGGCACCGATAACCATAAAAAGTGATTAATTTTTTTTGAAAACAGATGATATGCGCATAAGTAAGGGATAAGGAGAAAATGGAATGTTTGATAGTATTCATGATCTCACTACTGATATAAGGAAAAATTGATATCATGGTTTGAGTATATAGATATTTTGGGATTATGGTATAAGGAAATAGTAATCTTTTGACAGAACTCGTGTTTTCACTATGGTTCTATGGTAATACATGATTAAGGTATTCACATGTTTGGAATGTTACCAACAAGATATATCTTATGATATATGTGGGATAAATGATGTTATTCATGTGCTTGTGATGTGACCTTTTAAGTAAATGTTTTCTTTATACTATGATATTTTAACGATGCATTATGGATAAGCCTAATGATTAGAATGGATTATTTTGGACATCAGATAGTATTATTTAAGGATAGAACTTGTTTTTAGAAATTATTTCTGAAATGATATAATAGTAATGTTTTATAAAAAGGACAACCCATAGGATGAGCGACAACCCTTCGCGCCAGACAAGGTTGTGGGAATAGAACCCACAACCAAAGTGCGATAGGCCTTTATCGCCCACCTCTATCTTACATGAAGTCCCTGGTTAATATAAACTAGTTTTATTTTATTAAGCTGTATGATAGATGAAGTATAAGTCCATTATAAGAACCATATACGATTAATCTCACCATTGATGGACTTAGTATATAACTTTTTCTAACCTTATGTTTGAGATAGATGGAATGACCTATCATTCTATTTCATGATCTGATAACACTTTTCATAAGACAAATTCAACATCGTTTCTTTAATAGGTGAAGTGGAAATTGTTCATGTCACATGGAATGAAAAGATTATACCAAAATACAGTAAGTATTTCATTTAAATCAACAATTCTTAAACTTTAGGGAAATGTTCTTGAATACTAAAACTCGTTATTATAGTGTCCTTATAACTGATGAATCATATGGTACCTTAAATCATCACAATATTATGGCATTATGATTGATGTCTTTTTCATAGCCATGTTCTCTACCACTCTCCATAAGAACATGATGGTTATATTTATCTTCCATATCCATATTTTCACCTATGTTCTCTTATGTGGAAACCCAGTGATTAGTTAATTTAGGTAACCGTTATGTTTCATACTTTAGTTTTTAAATATATGTTTTGGTATTCCTTTTTATTATGTCAGTTTATATTGAAGAAACATTCAGGTAGTAAACTATGTATAACCCCAAAGAATTTTGAGGGAGAAATTCATTTTAATGGGGTAGAATGTAACACCGCAAGATTTTATGAAAAATATTTTTTTTAATTTCTTTGATGTTTTGTGTTGTACGCTACACCAAAAGAGATTTCACTACATGCATCCCTGACATGGCTTACATTACACGAAATCGCAACCTTCCAAGATAGTGCGTGTTGTACGCAATACCGAGTTTCACTAAACAATGATATGTTATATAAACTAGCCATTATGAATAGTAATAACCACTTTTTGAAATTTTATAAATTTTATCTTTCAAAAGGGACTTCATTTTTGGATTCAAAATATCAAAATTATCCAAGGGTGAATTTTTGTATTTTTTGAAAATATTCAATTTTTTATGAATAGTGAAAACACTGGGTAACTATTTTAAAAAAAACATTTTATTTAAATAATTATTTATTTTATTTAATTTTATTTTAGGTAAAAATTTATATATAATACCTATAATGATAAATTTAATTCATTGAGTCATTTTATAATAATTTTCGATATATATAAATTTTATTGAACTTTTCACCATCTTTTACCTACCTCCTAGGACCATTTTGAAAACTCACATAAAACATACTTTCACCACTTATGTGAGTGTAATTTAAAAAATCCAAGAGACACGGTTAATATGAAAGAGTAAAATGTGGTTCAATAAGATAAAAATAATTTTTGGTGAATGGTAAATTTTAACTTTTTTTTACCACGGTTAAAATTAAATAGGGTAATTAAGGGTAAATATGATATCATTATTACCCTAACACATTTACTAATTCTATTGGATATGTTTAATTCGACCAAAAATAACCATAGTAATAAAATATTTCCCTTTAGGTCCACTTGGATAAGATTAGGACATTTATTATTATTTTATTTAAAGAAGAGTTAAAATAGTAAAAATCAATGTTTAATAACTAAAAAAATTTAATATAGGGTTATATATAAGATAAATTAGACTATAAATATTCATTATAAATATAAAATAATTTACTAGATAATGGTAGTTTATTTATTATTTTTAGACATTAAATTATTTAATTTATTTATGATACAATAATGATGTAGTAATTACCTTATTAATGAAATATTATCATAATTGATATTATAAATACCCAAATACATGTAATATGAGACTTTTTTTCAATAAAAATAATTTTAGAGGTTAATATTACATGTTATTATTGATTTAATTAATTTTTTTTGAACTAATAATTTTATTATGATTTTCAAAAAAATCTATTACCTAATAGTGTCAAAATTGACATAAAATAGTATTTAAAACAAATATTATATTATTAATTGTTATTATATTTATAAAAATATAAGGATAGAACATATGACTTAGATAAGGTTATATATATTAATAATGAACCACTTGGGGTTCTTTTGGCTTATTATAGTATGTTTATTAACCATGTAGTGTAAGAAAACAAGAAGACACGGTAAAAGTTAAATTATTTAACATATTGTTAAATCTAAATGATAATGTTAAAATAGTAACCTAAACTTGTCTAAAACCTATTGGTTGAGTGTATTGCGACCCATAACAACTTTTTCTTCGAAATAAATCAATTTGGAGCTATTATAAGGCGAATATGTCTTTATTATAAAATAATATTTTAAGTTTTTCTAAAGGTGCCACTCACCTCCCATTTAAAAAGGGCACCCCTTCCCTCTTCTCTTCACACCACTGTGTGCCTTGATTCTCTTCCAAACCCTTCTAATTACTCTTCTCAACCTCTCTAGTTATATCATTGAGGTTATGGCCTTCTAAAAAGACCAACTCTAGTGCCCTATGAAGAAGTTTAAATGATGTGCTTCGAGGAAGAGGTAATCTCTTCTACCGACTCTCTCAAGTTTCTTTCTTCTTCTACTTCCTCTTCATTAGTTATTACATTATAAAGTAATAACATCAGTATTAATTATATAATGATATGTTATATCAAGAAACTCTATTTCACCATCTATCTATCCTATGGAAAACAAAGTCACCACGCGTGAGTACGTACGGAATACCGTCTCCACGCCGTGGTGTAATCAGTTTTTCCACCACCACCTTACTTGGATGGGTATAGTGGTGTAATGAAAAACTATATTTGATTATTATAATATCATAATAATTCTATGATATTATATCATACACTCAATTCCACATAATAAATAAGGGAACGATATCATCGCTCCTGTGTACGTACAGATTACCGTCACCACGACACGATAAGATTCATTTTCCGTGTTAACAATTCAAGAATGATTATAAAGTATATATAATAAGTAATAATGAAATATATGATATAATAATTATACTGGATTAAGGTATATATATATATGTATCTCATCTACATAATTCCATTCAATTCAATAAGGAAATGAAAAACAATGTTCATGCATATATACGGCCTACCGTCTCCATGGACGGTGTATTTCTTTCCATTTATCGATATATTATATATAAGTATATTATGAATATATATTATATATAAATCTTGTTCTATATTCTGGAATTAAGTAATCATGATCTATGTAATCATATAAATTCCAAACACGGATGATAAATGAAACGATTTTACCCAGAACACTGTTTTAACATGGAATTTACAAAATAATGGGTAATATAAAGTCATATGTGAACCATATATGATATCATAACAATTTATATGATTATTTAATAAGTCAATGACATAATATAAATCATTATACTGGAGGTTTGGATACATATAAAGCATATCATACATAAGGTAAGGGATAAATATTCCATTCGTGTTCTTATCTAAGATTGTTTATTCGTAAGTATTTACTAGGGTTATTGTTTTCATCCATGTCCATGTTGTCTAAAAGTGTTTCTATGCATGAATAAAGTAATTTTTTCAAATTATTTTTTCCTTTTACCACATTTTATGAAAGGAATATTTCTTTTTTTACCATACGAGGTACTTTTTGACTTTTCCGAAAAAATTATGAGGGGAATATTGTTTAACTAATACAACATGAACGGATTTTTACAGTTTCATAGCAAATTCTTTTAATGAATCTTACTCTACAAGATTTCATGGTTATTTTCAATAAAATCATTTTCTTTTAAAAATTTCATGGCATTTTGTGAAAAGAAAATTATTTTTTACAAAGAAAGGATATTTTCTTCAAGAATTATTTTCAACTGTTTTATCAATACCATTTTCCATCCAAGATGACATTATTTCATATGTGAATGTTTCATGTATAATATCTCAATGATTTACATGGATTCATTTTTCTTATGATGAAATGATATCCCTTTGTTTTATATGGATTATGTTATGATGGGTTGATGTTTATTAAACCCTTTTTTATTCTTTGGGTTATGATGAATGATTTATGTTTATGTTGTGGCACAAGTAAAAATGATTTCATTATGAGATGGTTGTGACCTATATCTCCCTCCAATGCATTGGGTAACTATTTATATCTCATTAGATAAACATGGATGTAATGGTAAGTTAATCTAGTTCAGTGATACAGGACTGAAACGAGGAGTGAACTCGATTCAGAAAGGGACTCTGTCCACTAAGATGGTCTTGGTTGCAATGCCTTGGACACTATGGAAATAATATCATCATATTAATGTTTGCCAAAATCACATGTTTTATTAAAATTCTATTTTATCAGGATTGATGTTTAATTATAATATATTCCTTATGTTCTTCCAGGATTTATGTCTTTGCTCAAGATTTTGATGTTTATGTTTTATGTTCACGTTTTTACATTCAAATGTTTAGGGATTGTTTTATGTTCTCTATGTTTAACCTTACTATGCATTTGAGCTCACCCTTTTTATGTTTTCTTTTCCCCAGGATATAAATAAAGGTTTTAGGTAATAAAACAGAAGGGGAAGATCTTTGTGGGAGATGTTGAAGGTCTTTCACCGTGATTAGAATATTATGTTCCATGTTTACAAAGGCACTAAACTATTACGGTCCTTTTGTGTCTGTTATTGTTATGTATTAGATATTCCACAAATGTAATGTAATTTCTTTTCAAGTAATGCTTTGGGTTTTTACATAACAAATTCTTGGTAACATGTAAAATCTACTATAAAATACGAACCTCTCCACAATATGAAGCAATAAAATAAGGATCAATCAAAGAACACCATGATTTTTTATCCAAAAACGAATGATTTAACCCATATTAGGAAAACCAATATTATAAATAAAGAAGAACACAGGGAAGATGAATTATGAATCATTAATAGAAACAAATCATTATAAGTATGGGATTACATGGTGATTCATAGAGATCGAAATCAAAATCCCCCCAATATTTGATGGTCCAAGGGATCCAATATAATCAGAGGATTTTTCTGGGTAGTGAAATAAAGAATGGGGAAGATAAGGGTGGAATTTGGATAAAATTAAAACATTGTAAAAAGGTAAAATTGCTATTTTTTTGACTTGGATCGGCTGCATGGTTATCCCCCTTGTAGTTCAAAACTATGTCGAAACCATGAGGTCTCCTTTGTCTAAGAAGAAACCATAAATAATTTTTTTGGGGAGTTATAAATACCATGTTACCTAAACAATGCCATATTGAAGGGAGCAATGTCTCTCTTGGACTGGTTCTTGGTTTCCCCCAAACCATGTGACATCCATGTCGAAACTTTTGTTCGGTAGTAAAAATAAGTTTTCCCCAAAGACACCAAATAAAGATAATGAGTAATGATAAAAGCAAAAATAATCAATGTAATACCTCAAAATAAAATCTCTGATATGTCATTATGTACCAATATATATGATGATGAAATGATACATAAAATATGCAATGAATATTAGTTATTGATTCAACCTCAAATATTTTTTTAATCAAATATTGGGATGTGGGAATCAATAAGGACCTTATTGTTATCTTATCCATAGTCAACTGTCTCCAAGTGATATTAGATTATTCCCCAAATTTAATTACAATGTATTTGACAAAATCTAACCATTATGGTTTTATCCCATTTTCTAGAAAGATAAATGATTTTATTATACACATAAAGAACTAAAGCCACCATTACATGTTCTAGGAAATAAATGATGATGATTTATATGAATTCATTGATTTAGGAAATAGAAAATACACTAATAAGTTATGATGGTGTTCTTGATGTATTTTACTTTTAATTTTACATTTCCTATCGATGTGGAGAAATCCTAGTAATCATTGCTACATAATAAGGATGTTTATTGCACTGGAACATCCCATGTAATAATGAAGAGGGGAGATCTACAGTTTTTGAATTTATATTTATCATTATGGTAAGAACCACCACACATAATTTTTAATTCATAATCATATTGAAAACTCTATTTTTATAGATTCGGTGTTTTAACTCAATAGGTTTCCTCTATTTTTATTATATATCCTACAATTTTAATAATTACTAGAAAATATTCTATGGTGGAACCTCTATTGATATTATATTTATCACCATATGGAGGACCTCTAATGTTATTCTATGCTAATTCATGGACACGTAGAGGTCTTTACTTCTTGTTGTACGTTACCCTGTCAAGATTAATCTGAAAATAATTATCATGTAGAGTAACTCTTTGATTTTTAATGTTTTTATTCAATTTTATATTCATAAATGCATGTGTTATTTGATAGCATGATATGGTATTTCAAATAGTATGATATTTAATGGAGAAATCCTAGAATCTATGATTTTTTATATATATATTATTCTATGATTAAAGGGTATCATATACATGGTTCGTAGGTATATTGTATTTTATGACATATACAAATAATATTTACATGAATCATGAATAATGATTAATTTTCAAATAATTTTAATTACATATTGTGGTTAAATATTATATGTTAACATTAGTATGTCTATAAAAATTAGTTATCTTTTAATCGTGTGTTTGTGTGGATTGAAAAAGGGTTATATTTGATGTATCTAAAGGGTTTACCTAATTAATTTATGAAACAAATTAATAAATTAAGGTTCATTTGGATTTTTCCTATATCATTTTAAAACTAATCAATGTAATGAGTATTTTTCTATGAAAAAAAATCATAATCCACTAACTAAAACTCTATAACATTCATAATCCCTCACTATATATTCTCTCATACGATAAAAGGTACTAGTGTTGCATAGTCCATTCGAATAAATTACTTAATTTTTTTTGATTAACTGAAAAATAGGGGTACAACATGGAGATGATAGCCATTTGGACACACCATTCTTATCAAAACCATGTATTGAATAACAGAAATGGTAGCATAAAACACTAGTTCCAGTTAATTATTCTTCATTTCCTATTTTTTATTCTATTTGAGTTTCATAGGAAATAAGTTCACTGGTTTAATGTCTTCTAATTGGTCCTTTTACCTGAATTTATAATTAGTCAAACATTTGAATTCTATTATTGGTATAAAATTAAAATATAAATATCAAAACAATTCATCAAAACTCTAATGAATGACTACTATTTGAGGTTAGATGAATGGATAAAACCAGTTTAATAAAAATAAATTAATGTTGTAGTAATTTGGATATAGATGTTCTTTGATATGTTCATGTGTATTTCATATTTGATGTTCTAACATGATGGTCTGTGTTCCTTACTATCTTCGATATTAGTGCCTTACCATATATTTTAGTTCAGGATATAATCAAAAAATGATTTTTTTTAAATTATGATTAAGATCATATTATATATCATTATATATGATTGAAATTTTAGTTCTATATGATTGAGTTATGGGTTATGATATAGGATATCATGGTATGTTACTCCAAAAACATATTTTAGTTATATTTAAGTAGTATTATATAAAATAATTTTATCATATTAAATTATAGTGATGTCAAATTGGAGAAAAAAATAAAGTATTGTGTCATGAATTTGATATTGATGGTTCTTTAAGGAATAATATAAATGTTCTAACTGATTTACATTTTTGGAACTGCATATTGTATGGTGAGATAACAAACACTCACTGATGACATTTTACACAAGAAAACCATATTCACGAAGCATGTCAAAATGTGTAAAAGCTAGAGGGCACCAAGATCACCATACAGAAATTGTATACTATATGTGTTGATAGGGTTATCAGTAACAAAATATGAATGATAGAATATTATTTGATCAAAAATGCACAACCTAGCTATCATATTATGTTATTATATATAAAATATAAATATTTATTCACATGTCATTTATTATTTGTCTACTTTGTTATTATAAATTGATTTAAATAATTTTTAATTTACTTAAAAATTATTTGAAAATGTATTTTTGGGACATTTATTTAATTTAAAATGGTTTCTATTAATTAATAAATTATATATTTCCCATAATTAATTATTTAAATTTTTTAGTAAATTTATATTATGTATATGTAAATATTTAAATTTAATATTGAGATGTATTTTCAAAATGAAATTGAATGGGTTATAATTTAGATTCAAAAAGAATACATTGATATTTTAATGTAAAATCATATATTTTTTATACACATACAAATATGTAAAAATAAAAATGTTTTTCTATTCAAACACAATAATTTGCTATAATTTTTAATTTGAAATTTTCAAAAATAAATTTCCTTATTTAATGAAATTATTTATACCACGAAAAAATTATTCTGATAAATTATTTGACCAAATGTTTTATTATTATTAAATATTTGATATTTAGATTTAATTCAAAATTCACATATTTTAATTTATATATATATTCTTATATTTCTAAAAATATAATTTGTTAATATAAATTTCCCATATTTAATATTATGATGGAGTTAATATTTGAAATAAATTAAGAGTTATTTGGCTATTTATTTATGATTTATTCAAAAAAAAATTAAATATATGGATTTATCATTTATCATTACCTATTTAACTCTTATAAATTGTATTTATATTAAAAATATAAATTTATGATTTATTTTAAACTATGAAATTTAATCTTAATCGATATACGTGTATATAAAAAGTTACATGCAAGGTATGTTAATAAATTTAGTTTTCCATTTCCCAATGTAACACCCTGAGCTTCCACGATATGCTTCTGATTCAATAATGCAATGGCTTGCATTGTACGCAACTTCGAGTTCTAAAACACAGCGACTAATCAAAGTAGCCGTTATGAATAGTAATAACCACTTTTTAAATTTATAGAAATTTTATATTTAAAAATGGACTTCATTTTTGGATTCAGAGTATCAAAATTATCCTATGTTGATTTTTTGGTATTTTTCTGAGAACTTCAAATTTTTTATGAATAGTGAAAAATACTTAAAAACAAATTTTTTAATCAAAATAATTTTTAGTGATAAATTATACTATTTAGTGGTTTTAAAGAATAATTAGAATATATTTTTACCATTTTATCCAATGGTGGTCATTAGAATTAATTTAACATTGAAATTTGACATAAACAATTGACAATCTTTTAATATAAATTGTTTCTTAAAAATACGCTATTTGTTGTGACAGCGGGAATTAATTATAAAATTAATTAATGGAACCTATATGTTTGGAATTTTATAAAATAGACACAATTTTTGAATTCGTCATATCAATTATATCTTAGGGTGAAATTTTGGCATTGTTCTGAAAAACTTCAATTTTTGATGAATAGTGAAACCACTAAGTGGTAGATAAATAACTGATTTTTCGTTTAAATGAAATATTACCACTTCTGTGGTTTGATTTTAAAAAATCAGACATACATGGTTGTCATTAAGAAGTAAAATGTGTTTCAATGGGATTAAAATATTTTTTTGGTGAATAGTAACTTTTAAGTTCTTAATCGCGATTAGAGGTAATTAGTGTAGTTTAAGGTAAAAATAATGTTTTAATAATATTATATGAGCTTAAAACATGTCCTACCAGAATTGGATGTGCCAGGGAAGACCAAGAAAATCCATGGGTCATCTTGGGGACCCCATGGAGCCACTTTAGTTGGACAATGACATAAATACCTTTTATTTAATGTTAAAGTAAAAAATGACACAATCAGGAAATGTTTTACTAAAACAATTTTTACATGGGGTTATACATGTCATATTTTTGACTATAAATAGTCATTTGAAAGCTAAAAAAATTTCCTACATCATAGTAATTTTTTTTAATTTTTATAAATTAAATAAATTAAATTATGCATGACATCATTATGATGCAGTGATGACCTCATTATTTATCGATTTAAATAAAATGGAAAGATAATGTAATATCTAAGACCTAAAAATGTCCAAAACCTATTGGATGGGTGGATTTCGAACCCTTATCACCTTATACTCGAATTATATAAGTGTGGGACCTCTAAAATCCGAAACTCATTTTATAATAAAGTGACTTTTCTTTACTTTCCAAGAGTTTCCTTCCTCTCCACTTATAAAAGGCCCCCACCTCTACCACCTCATTCACACTTTCAAGCCATTTGGCTCGTCCAAACTCTGCCAAAATACTCTCCCACTTCCCCCTATTACTCGTAGAAGCCTCACTTTGGGCAGAAATCTTCCCAAGGAAGCCTTTGGCTTAAATCAAAAAGAGTTACCCGATTTTGAGGTAATGTCTTCTCTAATGTTGTTTTGTTTTATTTTTCTTCTCCAGCCCCCTAAAAACTTTTTATTCATTTCTTTTTTAACAAAACCAGTATCCTAAATATACTAGGATGTTGTTATAAGAATTATTATATCTACACTTACACACACATACATATAATGGTTAAATAACGTAATGTTTTTGTGGATGGAGAATTTCTGCCTCACGAAATGATGATTGTTTAACACTCATGTAACACCTCTAATGGTGGCCATTATGATGACACTATTTTTATATATGATATATATTATGTTTTTGTTTTCATTATGATTTTGTATTTTTCATTTATGGCATACCTTTTTGGTTTCCATTATGGGTAACCACGATATTTTCATTTTAGGAAGTGCGGACTACCGCCCCCTCAAAGTGATTTGAATCGTTAATACCATATGTGGGGCGTATAAAGGATGGAGTCAATGTTATTATATGCTATATTATACTGGAATTATATTATAAATTTATATCATTATGATTTCATTCCATTAAATACTAAATAGAAATGAATGTAGCGTTCATGCGTACGTACAACATACCGTCTCCATGAACGGTGCATTTCATTTATTACCTCTAAATGTTATGTAATATTATAAATGAATGTATATAATGGATATATATGTGATATATGATATCTATATATTGAATATAATTCTTGATATAATGGATATTTCACCACATGAACAACTTGTAATTATAAGAATTCTATTTTTGACTCAAGTACCAAAGATCGACAAACGACCGTTATTAACATAAATAATTACATAATGTTCATAACATTGTAATAAGTGATATAAAAAGGATAATGAAATTGAAAATGGTTCTTAATAAGGTAGATATTAACTCTAGTTTATTATTCAGGAGGTTAACGAATGGTTGAGTCAAGTCAGACATGAGGTAAGGTCATTTCTTAACCCAATTTCCATTCTTTGGGTTAATCTCCTAATTTAAAATTTTGTCATGATATTATTATGTCCTATCTTGTATTTGTACTTTCATTATGTGTACTTATAATAAATACACATAATAGATCTATTTTATTTTAAAAATTATCTTTGTAAGGACTTCGTCTCAATCTCCTTTCATTGAGGCATATTTGGTTTTATAAACAACTTTCTTCTATACGGTGTATAAACGCCTTTGACATTTACTTTTACTAAAAATGAATCTTTTTATATGAAGCGTTTTTACTAAACGACAAAAGAAATGTTTATTTCTTATGTATGAGGCAACAACAACTTCCCCGCCGTGGTGACCATTATTTGAGTTTCGGCTTCCTATGCAAGCCATAACCTTTTTTAAATGATTTAAAAAAGAGAGAGAGATATTTCTTCCAAATATATGAAAATCCAGTGAAAATGTATACGTATTTAATGCATGCTTAAAATTGTTTTCAGAAAACCCGACTCTCGAGTGTAGTAGACAGGAAGGGATTGGGGTTGGTCCCATCATTGCCAGTAATTAGTCGAGCAGTCTCAAAATTAGATATTTTGTTTTCAGAAGCTTGAATAATGTTTTCAGAAAAACACTAGAGTATATTTGAACAATTTTAAATATCTTCTAAAAATCGAACTGGTATTTTGATACCATAATTAATTTCAAACGGTATTTTAAAAATTGTTATTCCTAAATGTTATATACTATTTTTCATATAAAGATTGCATTAGACTTAGTAAGTGATGGGTGGAGCCTGCTATAGCTCCTCGACTCATCGGCAGGTCTCATTAGACAAACTAGTGTCTTGGCACGAGGCCTTGACAAAATCTTATTTGTGGTCTTGGCACGAGGCCTTGGAAACGTGGTTTTGATAGTCTGTAATTATGCATTACATCAATATGAAAGTGGTTATTGATATTGCATGTGATTATTCGACCAGTAGAATATCCATGTGAAGAAGTAAATGGCATTATCTCATTTTACTTTTGCCATATTATGTTGATATTCAAGTTTAAAAGCCTTTTGTTTTAGTTATACATTTCCTTAAATGTTTATGTTTATTTATGAAAGCTTCTGCAATATTGTTATCCTTACTGAGCATCTGATCTCACCCCTTTTCAATGTTTTAATATGTTCCAGGATGTGAAGAAGTATTTTATGAATGACCTGCAGGGATAGTTAGAAAGGGATATGAGTGTGGACTATAAAGAACATGTTGTTGTAGTTTTTCACTTTATGATGTAATGTAACGTTTACGAATTTATCTAGTGTTTCCAAGGCTACTAAACTAATCGGCCTTTAGAGACATGATCTTTTGTGATCATTCCAATGTTACGAAGTATTGCACCAACTCCGGGTAGCTGGGGTCGGGGCATTACAGTTGTTATCAGAGGCAGTTTAGTACTAACCTTGGAAGCTAGATTTAGATAAACTCTGATTAGAGCACATATCCAGAAGATAGAATTTGAGGATTAGTATAGAAGAACTTCATAGAATTTTGGTATTGTAGAGATGTTGTGAGTTTTCCGAGCAATACATCCCTATATGTATACGAGCATGTAGAGGCGGCTCTGGCACAGATGTACCTAGGGGTAAAACTCGAAAACACCACTTTGAGCTTAACTCGAACGGGAACTGGTGCACGACAACGGGCCTTGCTGCAGTCTTGGTTACGACACTCCTGAGGGATATGCTTTGGATAATTCTGATTTTCTTTATAAACCACTATGAAGGGTTATGAGTATATATTTCCTCAAAGAAAACATTTTTATGGATTATATCCATAAATAGATCAATTTATGTTAAGTATATTACATGTATGGAATTATGTATTTTGATTCATAAACTAATATAGTTTATGCCATTGTTTAGAAATGGCGCCTAGTGGAAAGAATGGAAACTGTATCAATGCACGCACTCCGTGTAGGGATTTCCCTCCTACTCAAGATAATTATTGTGGACATGGAGATACAACTGGTGCTGATCAACTTATTACCATACTGGGACAACTCACTCAGGTTGTGAATAATTACCTTACTCTTTTGGAGCACCATGATCTGCAACGTGGAGGATCAATGTTAGACCGCTTCATGAGGCAACAACCACCAACATTTAATGGGGGTACAAATCCATTAGTAGCTGAGCAATGGATAAACACCTTAGAAAAAATATTCCACGCCTTGGGGAGTAGCGAAAGGGATAAGGTTATCATGGCAGTTTACCACCTCCCTGGAGATGCTGATCAATGGTGGTTATTGATTCAAAATACAAATGAAGATGATGAAGTATAAAATATGGAATGGAGGGAGTTCAAAGATATTTTCATAGAAAAATACTTTCCTCATGACCATCGAGCAGATATGGAAAGGCAATTTCTGAGTCTGAGACAAAAGGAGGATGAGAATGTCGCAAAGTATGAGTCCAACATTACAAGGTTGGCGAGATATGCTGCAAATTATATATTTAACCCAAGAGGTAAGATTGATCTTTTCATTTATGGGTTAAAACCATTTCTCTGTAGAGCTTTAGTATCACAATATTTCTCAACATACGAAGATATTGTCTCATGTGATATCAAGACAGAAAAGGAATTCTCTAAGTCTTATGACAACAAAGTAAAGCAAGAGAATAAGAGAACGGTGGAACAAGAGATATATAAAGGGAAAAAGGGAAAGAAGGATTTTCCATTATGTGATAATTGTGGGAAGAATCACCCTGGTACTTGCATAAAAGGAATGGGAGTTTTTTATAAATGTGGGGAAAAAGGTCACCAGGCACGTGATTCCAAGGTAAAGAAAGAGGCTATCAATGTTGAATGCTACAATTGTAGGGAAATGGGGCTTTTTTCAAATGAATGTCCTAAGCATCAGGGAAACATACCTCAGAAAAGGCCAAGGGATCATGGACAATCTTAGGCTGTTACTACAGTTGAAGCAGAATAACTAATGTATTGGTGCTTTTATACTCATGGATTATATTCTGGTTATTAGAACAATATGATATATATATATAAGGATTATACTACAGTACTTTTTGATTTCAGTAAGTTTTTAATATGACGAAGGTAATCATATTTTTAGTATGTGACAAAAAGAGAAACTTTAATTTGTTTGGGGAATCTGATGTTACAATTGATTTTGGAATTTAGAGACCTTTTAGAGAAATTATGGAAAGAGGTATTTTGGATAACTATAAAGGTTGGAATGGATTAAGTTGAACTTTGTATGGTATATTTTAAGCTTAAAAAATTTATGAAGATTATTTTTGAAATATTATAATACTATAGTTTTAGGAAAAGGACAACCTGCAGGGTGGGGCATAACCCGTCGCGTCGGACAAAGCTGCAGGAATCGAACCCACAACTATAGTGCGACATGCCTTTATTTCTTACCACTAGCCTACAGGAAGTCCCTGGTTATTACAAAATAATTTTACTAATCTAAATGGTTTGTCTTAACATTTGGAACCTTATACAATTAGGATAAGTATAATATTTTTGAGTTCTATAATCTTTTTGAGTGAATGATGAGTTGAAGGTTGAAACTATAATTGTCAATCATAAATATATATATACCTATCTCTTATTCAATGAAAATATTAATTCTTAAACTTTATTAAAGGGATATTAAAACAAAAAAATGTGTTATCCTAATACCTTATGTCTTGTTGAACTGATGATATTTTAAATCAACATATATTGAAGGCTTTGAGGCCCTCAATTTGACAGTTGATTGTTATTGATGACCTCAATCACTCCCTACAAATATTTACGTTTTTCCTCCAATTATATGTCTCTAATTGCAACCAATGTTCTCCTGATCGAGATCATAATTGGGTGGTGACTTTTTCATTTCCCTTTCTCTCTTATTAAGGCTAAATTTTATTAATCTTATTTCCGATGTGGGTTTTCCACAAAGGTTTGTTCTCTTTTAATCCTTTTATTTTCAAAGAAAAAATTTCAAATTGCGAGGACACAATTTATTGAAGGAGGGGAGAATGTAACACCCCGAGCTTCCACGATACACTTCTCATTCAATAATGCAATGGCATGCATTGTACGCAACTTCGAGTTCTAAAACCCAGCGACTAATCAATGTAGCCGTTATGATTAGTAATAACCACTTTTTAAAATTATAGAAATTTTATATTTCAAAATGGACTTCATTTTTGGATTCAGAATATCGAAAATAGCCTATGTTGAATTTTTGGTATTTTTATGAGAACATCTAATTTTTTATGAATTGTGAGAAATACTTTAAAACAACTTTTTAAATAAAAATAATTTATAGTGATAAATTATAATAATTAGTGGTTTTAATGTATAATTAGAATATATTTTTACCATTTTATCCAATGGTGGTCATTAGAATTAATTTAACATTGAAATTGGACATAAACAATTGCCAATATTTTGATATAAATTGTTTCTTAAAAACACGCTATTTATTGTGACAGCGGTAATTAATTATAAAATTAATTAATGAAACTTATATATTTGGAATTTTTTAAAATAGACATCATTTTTTAATTCAGAATTTCAATTATAGCTTTGGGTGAAATTTTTTCATTGTTCTGAAAAACTTCAATTTTTGATGAATAGTGAAACCAGTAAGTGGTAGTTAAATAACTGATTTTTCGTTTAAATGAAATATTACCACTTATGTGGTTTGATTTTCAAAAATACAACATACATGGTTGTCATTAAGAACTAAAATGTGGTTTAATGAGATTAAAATATTTTTTTGGTGAATAGTAACTTTTAAGTTCTTAATCGCGATTAGAGGTAATTAGTGTAGTTTAATGTAAAAATAATGTTTTAATAATATGTGATTAGCTTTACACATGTCCTACCCTCCTTGGATATGCCATGGTCGACAAAGACAATCCATGGGTCAACTTGGGGACCCCATGGAGCCACATTAGTTGGAAAATGACATAAATACCTTTTATTTAATGTTAAAGTAAAAAATGACACTATCATGAAATGTTTTACTAAAACAATTTTTACATGGGGTTATACAAGTCATATTTTGTACTATAAATATTCATTGGAAAGATAAAAAAGATTTCCTACATCATTGTATTTTTTTTATAATTTTTAGACATTTAATAAATTAAATTATTTATGACATTATTATGATGCAGCGATGACCTCATTATTTAACGATTTAAATAAAATGGAAAGATAATGTAATATCTAAGACCTACACATGTCCAAACCCTATTGGATGGGTGCTTTCGAACCATTATCACCTTATCCTAGGATTATATTAGTATGGTACCTCTAAAATCTGAACCTCAATTTATAATAAAGTGAATTTTCTTTACTTTCCAAGAGTGCCCCTCCTCTCCTCTTATAATAGGCCCCCACCTCTACCACCTCATTCACAATTTCAAGCCATTTGGCTCGGTCAAACTCAGCCCAAAAACTCTACCAACTTCCCCCTCTTACTTCTAGAAGCCTAACTTTGGGCAGAACACTTCCCAAGGAAGCCTTTGGCTCAAATCAAAAAGAGTTACCCGATTTTGAGGTAATGTCTTCTCTAATGTTGTTTTGTTTTATTTTTCTTCTCCAACCCCCTAAACACTTATTATTAATTTATTTTTTAACAAAAATAGTATCCTAAATATACCAGGATGTTTTTATAAGAATTATTATATCTACACTTACAAACACTTACATCTAATGGTTAAATAACATACTATTTCTGTGGATGGCAAATTTCTGCCTCACGAAACGATGATTGTTCAACACTCATGTAACACCTCTAATGGTGGAAATTATGATGAAACTATTTTTATATATGATATATATTATGTTTGTGTTTTCATTATGATTTTGTATTTATCATTTATGTCATACCTTTATGGTTTCCGTTATGGGTAAACGTGGTATTTTTTCATTTTAGGAAGTGCGGACTACCGCCCCCTCAAAGTGATTTGAATCGTTAATACCATATGTGGGATGTATAAAGGATGGAGTAAATGGTATTATATGGTATATTATACTGGAAATATATTATACATTTATATAATTATGATTTATTTCCATTTAATATGAAATAGAAAGAAATGTAGCGTTCATGCGTACGTACGGCTTACCGTCTCCATGAACGGTGCATTTCATTTCATACCTCTAAATGTCATGTAATATTATAAATGAATGTATATAATGGATATATATGTGATATATGATATCTATATCTTGAATATAATTCTTTATATAATGGATATTTTACCACATGAACAACTTGTAATTATAAGAAGTGTATTTTTGACTCAAGTACCAAAGATCGACAAAAGATCGTCATTAACTTAAATAATTACATAATGTTCATAACATTGTAATAAGTGATATAAAAAGGATAATGAAATTGAAAATGGTTCATAATAAGGTATATATTAACTCTAGTTTATTATTCAGGAGGTTAAAGAATGGTTGAGTCATGTCAGACACGAGGTAAGGTAATTTCTTAACCCAATTTCCATTCTTTGGGTTAATCTCCTACTTTCAAATTATGTCATGATATTATTATGTCATATCTTGTATTTGTACTTTCTTTATGTGTACTTATAATAAATACACATAATAGATCTATTTTATTTTAAAAATGGTCTTTGTAAGGACTTTGTCTCAATCTCCATTCATTGAGGCATATTTGGTTTTATACAAAACTTTCTTTTATACGGTGTATAAACCCCATTGACTTTTACTTTTACTAAAAAGGAATATTTTTATACAAAGCATTTTTACTAAACGACAAAAGGAATATTTATTTCTTACGTATGCGGCAACAATTAATTCCCCGCCGTACTGACCATTATTTGAGTTTCGGCTTCCTCTGCAAGCCATAACCTTTTTTAAATGATTTAAAAAAGAGAGAGAGATATTTCTTCCAAATATATGAAAATCTAGTGAAAATGTTTACGTATTTAATGCAAGCATAAAATTGTTTTCAAAAAACCCGACTCTCGAGTGTGGTATACAGGAAGGGATTGGGGGTGGACCCATCATGGCCTGTAATTAGTCGAGCAGTCTCAGAATTAGTTATTTTGTTTTCAGAAGCTTGCATAATGTTTTCAGAAAAACACTGGAGTATATTTGAGAAATTTTAAATATCTTCTAAAAATTGAACTGGTATTTTGATACCGTAATTAATTTCAAACGGTATTTTAAAAATTGTTATTCCTAAATGTTATATACAATTTTTCATATAAAGAATGCATTGGACTTAGTAAGTGATAGGTGGAGCCCGCTAGAGCTCCTCGATGCATCAGTAGGTCTCATGAGACAAACTAGTGTCTTGGCACGAGGCCTTGACAAAATCATATTTTTGGTCTTGGCACGAGGCCTTGGAAATGTGGTTATGATAGTCTGGCATTATGCATTCCATCAATATGAAAGTGGTTATTGATATTGCATGTGATTATTCGACCAGTAGAATATCCATGTGAAGAAGTAAATGGAATTATCTCATTTTACTTTTGCCATATTATGTCGATGTTGACGTTTAAAAGGCTTTTGTTTTAGTTATACATTGCCTCAAATGTTTATGTTTATTGATGAAAGCTTCTGCAATATTGTTATCCTTACTGAGCATCTGAGCTCACCCCTTTCAATGTTTTAATATTTTCCAGGATGTGAAGAAGTATTTTATGAATGACCTACATGTATAGTCATAAAGGGATATGAATGTGGACTATGAAGACCATGTTGTTGTAGTTTTTCACTTTATGATGTAATGTAACGTTTACGAATGTATCTAGTGTTTCCAAGGATACTAAACTAATCGGTCTTTCGAGACATGATCTTTTGTGATCATGCCAATGTTACGAAGTAATGCACGGACTCCGGGTAGCTGGGGTCGGGGCGTTACACCCAATACTTTGATGGAACTGGGTTATGAGTTTTAATTTAATGATTAATTATCATTAATACATATTTGGTGATATAATTATAAATATATTTAAATCACCATTGGGTGAACTATTTATTGGTTGAGTGAATATGGGTCAGACATTCAAACGGTTTGAAGACTTGCTAATTTTTTTATTAATTGATTATTTTAATCTTTTTGGATTCAGGATTACTCAAGTTGGTAATATGGATTTCATATATTTATATTATTTCATGTGAAAGAGTTTAATATTCCTTATGCATGAGAAGTATTTTAATAATTTCAAATATGGTTTGATTTTATATTTTGGATTATACAAAAATATTTGAGTAATATAAAGAGTTACACATCAATATGGTTTCTAGACAGTGATTTGATTGTGGGAATAAAATTAAAAACTAAATCATTAGATTCATTGAAACATATATCATTAATAATAGGACATGAGTTATCGAGATTAAAAATCCACCTAAAAATTGTAAGTGTTAAATTCATTCATTGGGGAAATTATTAATACCTACATCATCAATCCGAGTAGGTCATTCAAACCTGGCTACATCAAGATTATATTAATTAAGGAATAAATATAATGGGTATGACTAAGAGTATTAGGGTCTAATTTTTGGAAGTTGTGTTTTGTTTCACTTGATCAAATGACCATAATAGAATTATGTTATTCGAGGAACATAGTTTTGTTTTTCCATATATTAGATTTTCAGAAGAGTTATCATATCAACCATACAAGTATCACAAAAAATATTATAGTTATTATTCTATATTTAAATATTAATGTTATTTGATAAATTCTAAATATACCCAAATATTAGTAAATATGGATCTTGGTCGACGAATGGCCGTGATGGATTCAAAAGGGGTAATTATTTTAGTTTTATCTTATTTAAGACATTCCATTATTAAATGAATCTAAAAAACGATACTCATCTAATAAAAACTATTGTTATAGACATTGAAATTATCATCATCTGTGATCTTAAAATTGAGATATATCCTAGATAATGTAAATCATAGTCGTAGTAACATCCTCATATGTTACTAGAACATCCAAATTGTTCTTAAGAATTAAGTTAGATCATATGTGTTTGAGGATCCGTTTCATAAGAAAACAAAACGTGAATATTTTCAATAAAAGGGTTTAGAAACATATTATAATCATTTAAAGGATTCATTATATGTATCTAATCATAAGCTTTGAACCATATATACGACGTTAAAAAAGAAACCTGGGAACATGGATACATATAATATGATAGAATCATTGAAAACAATCTATCAATAACTATTAGTACATGAGAGGTATAAGGTGTCAAATGATTAATTTCCCTACAATATTGTAGAAGGAACCAAATTTTATACTCATGTACTGAATATAATTGTGTAAATCATTTTATTATATATGATTGGTTAACCAATTTATCATGATCGAGTTGAAAACATTATTTTATAGTCACAACCAAAAATTATTCAGTTATATATGTCAAATAATAATATGAATGTGTTCTATAAAATTTTACTAGGTCTCCTCAATATTTTCACATTTTCTATAAAGAACATTTGAGGATAATTCTCATTTTCCATTTTGATAGTTTAACAGTATATGTGTAACTGTTTTGTATATAAATATAAGAAGACATGTCAGGGAGTGTCCATAACAAAAAAAAATAAACTAAATTAACTGAATGATGGGAAATGAATTCATTATATTAGGCATACCCATTCGATAATTAATGATCTATTATACATGAGGGGTTTCAAGAAACCCCATATAGATTCCATTGTAACTATTAATGTTATATAGTTATATTCTATTATTATAATTTTTATTTAATTCCATGTGTATGATTCAGGGGGTTTTAAAATATTGAAGGTTTAATAAGTAATGAAGGAATTTGAGATGGATTATTGAAGTTTTTTTTTGAGTAATGATTTAAGGAGAAGATTCATTGAGAACATTGATTAATGATGTTTATAAGGATAGGTATAATTATAAATAAAATATGTTTATTTTTTTCACATTATTATCTATTTTATGGGATATTTTTAAATGATTATTGTTTATTAAAAGTGATGAATATTTGATACAAATAGTTTATTATTCAGAAATCCATATCATTTTCTCAAATGACGAAAGGTTAAATTTTTTTATAATAGATATTGTTGCAATCCATTAATTTTAGGGAATGTTATTCCACTATAAACAATGTTATAATTTATACATCCTTATTTTCAATTTTATGACTAAACACATAGAATTCCATTGTTGTTATGTATATTATATTTTATTTTTTATGTATCCTCATTAGAGGAAACATGTTATATTTCTAAAAATTGAAGGTTTTTTTATATTAATTAGATATTTTTAATGGGATTCAATTTCAAATAGGATGGTGGGTGAATGATTAGAATATTATTTTTTATATTAATATAGTATTGTATTATACCTATAAATATAATTTAATTTCACTAAATAACAAAATTGAATTTATTGTATTATAGAAAATAATATTTATAATGTGAAACATTAGTTACCAATATATTTCCACGTAACATTTTATATAAATGGTTAAAAAAATGAGAATTATGAACATAATAATAGATCTAATGATACAAAATAATTTATTAAAATCACAAAATATAATGTTTTTATGTTTGTGAGTATAATTTTTTTAATGGAGTTGGATGTTAAAAATATGATTAAAAAATTCCACTAATGTTCTAATTAGATTAATACATAGATTCTACATCATAAATTGTTTACTGTGATGTTTTCATCAGATGACCACATGGTGTAGTGAAAATAATTACATAGAGATGTAATGAGTTTAAAAAAACTCCCAATGGTGAAACAAAAATATGTTTGATCTATTTACTTTACTTATATGATATATTAAATATCCCATTATGTATAATTTTATTCAAAAATAACACTATATTATTTAATAAAATATAATTTATCAATTAAAACCTAAGGACATATCAACTTTATCATTTTTCACAATGGTTACATATACGTATTTGTCAATATACATTTTCTGTGGTGTAATTATAAATGATCTCTAAAAGGATTTCATTGAGTTGACCCTAACAACTGTTTATTATTGAGAATAATTGATCATGATGAAATATTATTATTAAGGATAGTATGACTCTTTTTTTATGAAACATAATATTATCATACGGTATTAAAAATGTTTTTTGGTACAATGTTACCCATATTGAAGGGCTCATAATGATTCAAAAACTATTTATTTTTTATATTAGGAGTGTATGGTTCATATAAATAGTACCCACTACCTGAATTTAGTGAGATAGATAGATTTAGAACTGTCACACTTTTATTCTGTTATAGTAATGTAATTAAGGATTATTTAATCAGGGTATGGTTGGTCATCTCACTGATAATATCACTAGTTTGAGAATATTTGGGATGGGATTTTAACCATATTATGAAGGGTATGATATATATTCACACTATTAAAGTACACTCGGGAAATGAATAAAAATATATAGAATGTACACTAGAAGTTTCTATCAACTTGGAGATGGGAAATGTGTTGTTTTCATTAACTAAATCAATCAATACTAAATGAGATGATAATATATGACATTTTTAAATGGGTTTGGTATACCTCATTTTTATTGGTCACTTGATGACTTAGCATAAATATCGGAGGTAAATTAATGATCGCATGTGATAAACCTCGATGACATTTCTATAATGATACATGTGGTTTATAAAGATCATTATATATCAATTTAAAACTTTACTAGACTTGATGATTTTATCTATACCACTATTTTGAAAAAATTAATGATATACTGATTCAAATATATTTTCAATGATATAAATCCATGTGTGGCAATACTTAGTATTTCTTCAAAATAGATTTTTTTAAAAAATACCGATTTTAACTAGGTAGATGGAGACACGTTACTTATCCTGAATGCCCAATGAGCATGTATCACATTATATAGCATGTAGGCCTAAATTTCAGCCCAAGTCCTATTCTATGAATAGTTACCCGACAACTTTATTTCCCACTACTGCTACAATTCCATGCCACCGCTACAATGTCCTACAACCACTATAGTACCCACCGATCAACATTACAACTTCCGAATAATACCGCTATAGTACTGCTATAGTAATGTGTACCCAATGGGTTTTAAACCCCCAATTTTCAAGTAGGATTATGGGGTGCTTACCACTAAACCAAACCCCCACTACTCTTCAAATTAGTATTGATTTATATAAAACTCTAAGAGCTGTTGTAAAAATATTTTATTGTGAATTGAAATAGTGTTTATGATTTTTTATTTACAATGAATTAAATTAGGAATGATACATTATAAATCATATTATAGATTTCCAAAAAAACTAAAATTCAACTGAATTCTGTTTTTGACAGGGTATCATATGATACTAAATATGATACGATATAAGGTGTAATGGAAAAACGTATATTATTATTTTTTGTATGTGTTAAATGGATGGTAATCTTCCATCAATATATTTGATATCATACTATACGAAGGATCGTTAATAATTTCACATATAAAATTTCATATCATATAGTATGAAATTATTAATGATCCACTTATATATGTAATTTATAGTTTTATAAAATAATAATATACACATGTGAAATTATCGATGATCAGTCGTAGAGTATATTATTATTTTTGATTGTGCTGATATTTGTGATAAGACTGATCTATTTATGTTCTATTACAACACTTGAGCATTCAACACTTTTCATTGGATAGGTTTTAAGGTTAATAGAACCCAGTTGTGATGAGGGGTTAGAATAGAAATCGAGGTAAAATAATAAAATTAAGGATCCATATATTTTTGATGAATGTGAAACATTATTAAACCATCATTTGACTATTTTCTCTTCATAATTTGATTCTTGAGAATTCATTAATTTATGATAAAATTATTGACCCATTTTTTCTAGATGGTAGGAATATTTCAAAATGAATACCACCATTAAGATAATATAATATTTCAAATAATAATGCATGATTATTGAGAGTATGGGTGGTCAAATAATCCTAGTAAGAGTTATATTGTCTATCTTGGAATTAACATATATCCTTATAAATTATTTATGAACTCCTTCCTTATGAAAAAATAGTAAAATGATTTTAAATGTTGTTCATTGATGCAATATATCTACGTGAAAATCTGTATATATCAGATGTTATATATATTTCAACCTATAATTGACTAACTGAACAATTTTAAAATTTATATAGATGGGAATTAGAAAATTTGTCACGATTAAAGGTGGTGTAATGTTATATAGGGTTGGGATTGAGTTCATAAGATAAGATTTATATATATCCTTATAAATTAAATTAGTCCCACATAGTTTGATGCCTTATAATGAGATGTGCAATTTCATTTAGGGATATGTGTCTAGGACTGTTATGGTTAATTGTAAGGATATTTTCCTATAACTAGTGGACTAATGTTTATGTCAATATGTCCAAGACCACTGTTTTTCCATTTATGGTCATTTCTCCGAGACAAATGTTGGTACTTTAAAATACATATAATCATAAACATGTTTGCGAATTTAATTTTTAGGTAGTATAGACCATTATTATTCCCCTTAGAATCATGAATGTAAGTCCAACGATGTACCTTTAAAGGTAATGTACGCAAGTCCAATTTTCCACATAGTTTAGGGTCATGTGACAAAGACATATTGAAAATAGTTTAATTTTTTTGCAATGGTATTAAATTTATAAAAAGGACAATGTAATGGTTTTTTGTTGACATTGGGGTGCTAATAACATTATATTTCTCTCATATATATTAGTATATAAACATAGAAAGATGTAAAGATGAGTGGGGACATATTATTGGTTGGTGTCCTAATTGATTACTCATGTATCAATGATTAGACCATGGAGGATTAACATAATATAAAGAGTTATTGGATCCATGATGGCTTGTACAAGATGAATGTTTCAATCCATGTGAGGGATCAATAGTTTTGTAATGTAATAAATCCTCGTTGTGAAATAAATAAATGAATGATTATATCCTCATGATTGTAAAAAATAGGTAAGGAAACTAAGGTATATATCTTATAGTATATATTATTCCAATTATCAATGGAATATATTATAAAAATGGGATAATGTTAATTGTAATTATTATCCCATAATATACATCTTGAGGGTATGGATAATTTTTTAGTGGATGAGACTACATTGACATTTGTTTTGGGTAACAATGTAATAGTAAGATCTTCTTGGTTATTTAATAGTCTGGGATACACAAAAGATGAATCTTTTTATAAGGAACTACCCATGGTAAAATATTATACTAAAATAGACTATTTGCGAGTGGGAAATATGATAATAAATAAAACTATTCATAACATTAAATCAGATTATTTATAATAATTGAAGGGTCCAAAACAAATATGGGTTTTAAAGACTAGTGAGCATATATGTACGAAATGGGAATCCATCTTCAATTAGTATATATGGGGTGAAAAGGAATATTATTATATTGAATTTACATAGATTATATTGTAAGAATATTTTCTTGGAAAAGAATCCTCAGAATGATATTAAGGAAGTGGCCACCCCATCCCATGAAATAATATTAAACTCAACCTGAGTGAATGTTTCTCAAAATTACTTCTTATGAAGTATTTTTTAAAAAATATTCTCAAACTTGGTGCCTTAGTAGGTTAATTTTAAATAAATTTTTACAAGGGAGTATATTTTTGTATTCCATGTCGGTAGCTTCCCTTTTTATGGAGAGTGGAAATGATACCACTGAAAAGTACATCATTACTAAATAATTTATCCACGTGGGATCTAATAACATGAATCCACATTATAATGTTTATTAATCCACAATGAAGATTCATCACAACACCATAGACAACGATAACATGATAAAATGAGTCATTTTTCAAGGAAAAATCATATGAAATCCACCTGACTAAAGGGTGAAACTCACTAGCAACTACAAATTTCCAAATAAGCATATTAAATCAATATAAATTCAATGGATTTTTGATTGGATTTCATAATCTAAAAATTCCTTCTCTAGTTTATTACATAAATATTTTGAGCACATATACATTTTCGATCATATGGTTTTTTCAAAATGATCCAATTCTGTCTTGACTACGTAATGAATTTTCATTTTGTATATTCAAATTGTTTTCACAAATCTTGATGATCTTTCTATAAGTGTAAACTACTATGTATAAGGGGAATCTCATATAATATACAAATGAGCTATGTGGTCATGGTCAACCATTTATTTAGTATATTAATATTATGAATTAGATTAGAATTTTATATTAATAATCAAAATGGTTAAAATTAGTCACAAATATGTTTTCCGGTGATGTAATTTTTACATATTTATATATGATATTTTTTGCGCTATATTTTTATTATTATAATTTATTAAAATAATTCAAAATGTCTTTAATAATTATAAATTTCTTAAGATAATATATATATGACATAAAAATATATCAATTATTATTGGTTATATATATATATTTAATAAATAATTCCTAAATTCACATTATATATATATATATATATTGGATATATATATATATTGAATATATATATATATATATATATTGAATATATATATATATTGAATATATATATATATATATTGTAAATGGTCGATATTAATTTGATTGCATCAACCATAGATGGAAGAATGAAATTTATTCAAGTAAATATACTATAATAATAGTCTTAACTGTTATAATTTAATAGAATAATTGATATGGTCATTATTATTTCTCTGGGAATGACAAAATGGATGTCCAAGGGGATATTTATCCCATAACCAATATAATTGTAGAAATATATTTTTTATTTTTGATATGGCCGCTATTCTAATTGTCTTAACTATTATAATTTTTGAAATATATTTTTTATTTTTGCTGAATAATTTATCCTTATAACCCATATATAATTCATACATGAAAATTCATCATGTGTAGATAAAACACTGAACCAAATAGGGGGTCGTATGTGACACCTCTGAAGGCCTCCACACACTACAGTAACAACAGATACTTCTAGTTTAATATACTCTATTTTATCTAATAATTACATGGATATAATACATCTACGTTGAGTAACACATATCAAGACCCCACCCCCCCAAATCGATTTCCATCATATGATTTCTTAATCGATGAGATCATAGAGACAAGACACATGGCTATTGGGTGTCTAAATTGATCAATCTAATTTGTATGAATATATATTCAAGGGATTTCTATATCACCCACCGTATTGCCAAATGTTTGGGATAATAACATTATAGACCACATTTGATCAAAATATATTGATGAATGAGATAAATATACGTCAATTATTCATATGTAATCCATTAAACATTATCCAATGTCTAACATGGATTGTTCTTAGATATTAGACCACTAATCTGATGGATATGACAACTTCAAATGAGCTATGTTATTCTTCTCACATCTAACTGTTTTCCGCATCCCATCCAAAAAGTAATAAATCACAAATTTCTAACAAAAATTTCATTAGAGTATTTTTAATCCCTCTATATAAGGATCTATGCTAAATTTAATTAAAATAAAACTATATGTGGACTAAAATTTAGAGAGAATAAAAATTACCTATAACAATCTCAAAAAAGATTTATTAAAAAATAAATCATTTTTGAGTGATTCTATTGGATTTGTTTTAATATCATTAATACTTTCCATTGATAAAGGATATAGTATTTCAATTATGGCAGTAAATATTTTATAAATATAACTCTAAACTCATCCGTAAATGTTTTTTAAAAATTGTTATGGAATCCATGATTTTTATTCGAGTGAATCCTATGTCCTGAAATTCAGTTATTGAGATAGAATAATATAAATATATTACTACAATAATTCAAATCATTAAAGAATGAATTAAAAGAGATAGTTTTCACGAAAACTAAAATACTGATATGAATAATACGTTTCTCACACAATCATGTGAGAAACAAGGATGAGTATTCAATCAAAGAAATTGTCCCCCACCATAGTGGCATCCTCCTCCCTCTCTATCACCCAATCAATTCCAGATTTTTTCATTAAAAAACTCAATTAAACCACATCTTTTTTGTGTGGGATTTTCCTCGAGGTTATCCAAAATGATGTATAATAGTAAATATAATGACCTAGTTATTTATAGAATAATACCTTCTCTTTTAAATTAATATTTAGGAATAATATATTAATTTTACACTAATGGGGACTATTTTTCCTCTAGCTCACTCAATAAGGAACACTGAGTTTCTTTGAAATCTTACGTTGCACACAATATTGTGTTATAATGAAAAATAATATAATATTACTATTATTTTAAATAATAGTTAACTCATAGATGTGGTATTATAGTTAATGAAAAAAATAAAATACATTATTATTGTACATGTTTTTTATATGTATTTATATTTATCCAATATAATTTTGAGGCCTAAAATAAGAATGAATTAGATTGGAAGCATGAAATACTCAAATATTTATAAAATGTTGGTTTACTGGCTTTTGATGGTGAACCCTTTTTAATTTTTTTTACTTTTCTATGTTCTAAATTATAAATAAATATATTATATATAAGTAGGAAAACAATATTTATATTGGGTAAATTTTTTCTAAATTTATGATAAAGATCATTTTAAATGATTAGTAAAAAATATTGCATTTCAAGTGAAAACAACATTTTAATATAATTTATTTATATAGTGATAATGTAATTGTAATGTTTTTTATAGTTTAATAGAATTATATTTTCATAATATAATCCAATTAGGTTCCTTTTATGTAATTTCACTTTTAAATTTTATATAAACACATGTCAATCTTTTGATAATTATTACTTCTTAAAACTATCTTTTTTGTTTTGACAACAAAAATAAATTTTATATTAATTATTGAATCTTTTAGGTTTTTAAATTGGATAATTTATTCCATATTTTGAATCATAAGGTCCAAATTTGTTGAATAAGATCATTTTATTTTTAGACATTATGAATAGTAACTTCAGTATTTATTTTATTTACGACGATTAAAGTGTAAATATTCTAAATAAGGGTAAAAAATAATATTATAATAATATTAATATACCCAAAACAGCTTATAATACTATTGGATCCAATATTTCCAACCACGGGCATCCTTGTGTCGATTTTGGGACCCTATAGATCCACTTGGTTGTGAAAATGACATTTCAAAATAATTATTTGAAAGTAAAGATAAATATAACATAAATATGTATCATTTACTAAAATAAAATTATACGTGGTTATATAATTTATCTATTAGACTATAAATAGTTATTGGAAATATAAATATATTTTCTATATCATTGTATTATATTTATAATTTTGACATATTAAATAAATAAATTTAATTATGACAGAATGCCGATGTAGTGATTGCTTTGTTAATAAATGATTCAAATAAATGATATTATAAATGTCTAAATAAATTTTATTTTGTTATTTATATTGAATCCAATAATTTTATGGATGTTATTTACATATTTATGTTAAACTAATTAATTTGGTTTGATGGAATTAGTTTGTTATGAATTTTTAAAAAGTCAAGTATGAATACTGTCAAAATTGACATAATTCATAAGAGAAAATATAAAATAGTTTATTATATGATATTAAATTCATATAAGTATAATATGCAGTAAAAATTTAATATTAGGTGTGAAATTTTATTAATGACTCCTTTATTGGACATTTTTCATATTTTGGTTACTATTTTAATTCTCAAAGTGGTAAATTCTTGATAAAATGGTAAGAGTAAAAAAAGATTAAATAAAAAATGATAAGCATTAGAAAATATCCAAATCCAATATAATTTTTATTGGAAGATTTTATTTACACTTATATTCATATTGTATATTAAATAAATCAAATTGATAGTCATTTTTTATTGATATAAAATTTATAATAAATTAATATTACAAGACATTCATAAAGTGCCCCTCCTCCATCTCAAAAAAGTCCTCTATCTATAACCATTTAGTCACACCTATAAATCCCCTTTTATCATCAATAATATTCTCAACTAATATCCCAACAACTCTCCCTTACTTCAATAAGTCTTATCATGTGAATAATTCAATTCTAGAAATCATTTTGATTCATATCAAAATAAGTTACCCAATTTTGAGGTAACATCATCTCTCAAGTTCAATTGTTTTAATTTCAATCTCCATTCCATATGCTCTTCTTAAAATTTGATTAAATAAAATAATACAATAATAAATATACAAGGATTTTGTTATGTTAGGAATTAAAACTACACATATAAACACCTCAAGGTTATGGATACAAACATACTTTTTCTATGTACAACAAACTCCTGCCTCATGAAACGATGATTGTTTCATTTTCCCATACTACCTCTAATAATCTATATTATGGTAGAAATATATTTATATCAGATATATATAATGTTTATATAGACTTTATAATTATGAATTTTTCATTTAATTAATACCTTTATATTTCCATAATGTGTAAATACAATAATTTCATTTGAAGAAGTGCAGACTACCACCCACTTAATGTGATATTACTCATTAATGACATACAAGAAACCTATAAAATATGGAGTTAATGAAACTATATAACTTGTATAAATAAATATATTATACTATAATTATAATATTCCTCTATATCACCTATTATTTATTTCATTAAATATGAAAAATAAATGAATGTAGTGTTCATTTGTACGTACTGCTTTCCGTCTCCATGAACGGTGTGTTTCCTTTCATATGTCCAAATGTTATAAAATATACTATATATATATTTATTTTGGGTACAAATACAAATATACTAGTTATATATATTAATTAAAACATTAATACTAGTATTGAGATAATGAAATTTTGACCACATGGTTAATTTGTAGTTATATCATGTTCATTTTCGACTCAAGTACCACATATTGACAAAACGACTGATATGGACTTAAATAATTAGTTGATTTTTATAAAATTATTATAATTAATATAACATGAGTAATAAAATTGGAAAATGTTATGATATAAGTATATATTGACATATGATCATTATTCAGGATGAAAAAGAAACATACGTGACAAGTCAGACTCAAGGTAAGAGAACCTTTATCCCTCCACATTTAGTCAATGAATTATTTTAAGATGTGTCTATATGTATCCATATCATTTTATAGGTATATGTTATTATACATCAATATTTATATATATTTTATGTCCATGTTATTATTGACTATTTTCACTCTCATCTACAGGTTTTCTTAAATGTTATTATTATGTCGTTAGGCTGCTGAATTTTTATAAGGGAATTTCTAAACTCAAGTTACACTCATTTGGGTTTTTGTATACCCTATTGATTATATTGTGCCAATATTATGTGGTGAATAAAATTTTAGTTTTTAAGGTTTTAATTTCCACTTCCCTTTTTGTGTATATTATTTTTTAACACATAATAACACCATTGATAAATTCTCAAGGCATTTATACGAATTTTGTAAGTGAAATCATAGCTCAATCTCAATTCATTGTGATAAATAAATATTAAATTTGTTTTGTTTTTACAATAATATGTTGGAATTAAATATGATTATTTTTTAATTAATATCCAGTAATATTTGGAGTATTTATATTTTTCACAGATAATCATGTCATTGATTTATCTTTAGTCTAATGATATAGTCTTCGTATGGGACTTCATCTCAATCTTCTGTCATTGAGAAATATCTCGATATTGTACAACTTTAGTACACTAAATGTTATACATACCAACCTTTTGAAATTTTATTTTAGGAATTTATATGTTATCAATATATTTAGTGTTTCTTTTGATGTTAAAATTTTATTATTTTTATTCATGTGTTTCTTATACGTTATGAGACTCTTTATCATAATCATCATTTTAAATTTTTATTCTTCTAAAATATTATTATTAATGAACATGTTATAAATATGGTTGTAAGGATTTATTTAAATGGAAATATATGTTCTAAAATTCTAAATGTCAATTTTCATATAAAATATGCAAAGTGGTATGGGAAACCTGGATTCAACAATATCATTATTAAATGATTTAAATGGTATTGTAAATGGATTGAATATTTCAATTTCATGAATATATTTATTCTTATTTATGAGTGAAGTGTTTATAATGTAAATCTTTTATGTGTTAAGAATATGTAATGGTACTTTTTCATTTGATGGGTGGTTAAATGATAAACCAAATACGAGTGGTTCTGTGATAATCCTAGGGTAGGTGTGTCTGAGATAGCTCTATAATTAATTATATAACATGCCGAAGGTAAACATAAATGTTTCTCTTAAATGATTTAAGGAATATACTATGATATGTATTCCAAACCTAACTCTCTATATATATGTTAATGCTAAAATATAATTATGTTATAGAAACCACAAGTTAACTTTATGATTTATTATTTCTATGATTTATTCATAAATATTATGATTTCATGAGGTATGTTAAAGAGCTCATTTTTTATGATTGAAAAGTAATGTTTCATTGTTTTTTATGTGTGGAGGGACTAATAGTTTCATTCATTATTTTATATCCTTTACCAAGATTCATTAATCATCCATAGTTTTTTAATTTTTTTTTCAAAGGGTATAAGGAATGGTTATAGAATGGAATAATTCAAGAAGATTTGTATTAAGAAAATAATTCCTATTTTATTTTAAGGATATATATTTTTTTCATAAAAAATAGATAGCGAAGAAGTGTTTACATATTTATTTTTTAGATGTATTGTAATAGTTACAGCCTAATTCTCTAAAACTATAAACCTGAAAATATCCTTAATGTAGAAATCATCCCATAACTCAAGATTATGTAATGTTTATGGTAGTGGTTGTATAGTTGGTATGAAAGGATAAGATAGATAACTGTAGAGGATACAGTGTTATTTTTTCATAATGGAAATATACATAATTTCTAGAATATTTTATAGAGTGATTGTTATTTTAGATAAATTTTATGAGTTTGAAATAACATGAATAAGTATATCTTAGTGTTTACCCTCCTCAAAAGATCATATATTATGATTTTACTGATATACTCACACTGATGTTTTTGGTTTTAGTAAATGGAAGGATCTTGCAGGCACCAAAATAACAACGGATGTGAAGGAATATATTTGTGGTTTTCAGAATAAGAAATCCAATGAAATGGTAGAAGAAATGAGAACTCTAGTGGTTATTCTTAACCAACTTCATAGGATCAAGATTGACCACTTGAACCATGTATTTTTTATAATGCATCTTATAAGCGATAAACATATCCCTATGGATGTTTAATTAATAATCATAAAGGTAAGTATATTAAAAAACTATATGTCATGTTTCTGGAAAGAACGAACTAGGAAAATGGTTCAAAGGGATGGTAAGATGTTATATATGTGGTATTGAAAGTCATTAAGCAATAATATTTCATTGATATAGGAAGCATTCAATAGACTCCAAGAAAGGGAAATAAGATCATTCAAATGGATCAATTAAATGTTTTAAATGTTCTGTCCACATTTATTAATCAAATATATTTTCTAGGATGGATGTTCATAAATGGGATCAGCAAGAACAAACAAATATATTTTTACAATACCTAATTCGAGTACAACTAATGATGAAAAAACTGAGAATGACCTATAAATGGTATGAATTATATCTTATCTAATATATTGAAATTATTGAATCTTAGGACATGGTACATGTTTTCTATTTGTATGAAAGAAGTATGAAGAAAATATATATGTAATACTAGTTAGGGTATTTGGAAGAACACTGAATGATTATGAAGTCAAAATATAATGGATTTAATAGTTTTGGTAGATTGATAGGTGATGAAATGTTAAAAATATTTATATTCTTTAATGATGCGATTAAATTAGAAGACTTATAGTATTTCTAACCCTTATGTTTGTTATATAAAAATTTTAATTGAGGAATATTTATCATTTCTTTTATCAATATAGTTATGAAAAACTATTTGGTTTTATATGATTCTTTAATTTTATGAAATTAATGGTTTTTAATTTTTGGGATGAAAATACAAGGTATGATATACCATTTGAGGTTAAAATATGTTGTGGCTATTTTTGAGGAATTTAGGTAGTTTTTTGGTATGCTATAAAATTATATTGTTTTTAAAAAAGGACAACATGAATACCACTTGACAACCCGTCATGTCGGACAATAAACTATCAATTGAACCCACAACCATAGTACGACTGGGATTTATCACCTACCACTAACCTATATAATGTCCCTAAATAGAATGACTTTTTATTTTTAGTTAAATGGTTATATAGATTAAGAATCAGAATATTTTTACGGTTATGTTTTATCAAATGGATATCTATATTCTAATAAAATTATTTTTTGATTATGAGATAAAAAATATTTTGGATGATGTTCTATCTTTTGGGAACATTATATGCCTGAGAAAATTATAATACATTTTGATTTTACTACATAAGTTATGGTTGAACTAAATTTTCAATGATTCTATGTTTTTTTATATAAAAAATTGATTTGGGTTATTTATGGTAATTATTAAGCTATCATAGAAAATAGATGAATAGGTTAATTTTTTTCAGTATGTGATTTTAAGAGTAGTCAATGTTATTCCAGGATAAATGTTAATTTTTATCATTGAAGACTATGAGATAAATTCATTATATATTTTGGGTTTCCATCTAATTTTTGATTCCTTTGAAACTTTTATGGGTAATTTTTTATTGAATGGTATTTGTTGAGCTTTAGGTATTGTTTGTATAATTTTGGATATTAGTGGATTATCCTTTCTTTGGATTATCTGATCTTGTAAAAACCATTTTGGATTTGGTTAATTTAAAATAACATGGGAAATATATAGTTAATCTTTTGTGGATTATGTTATTCTATATAAGTTGATTATTGAACCTTAGCTGCAACTAAGTGATTTTGAATACTCATTTATTGGAGAAAACATGAGTTTTTGGTAGAAATTTATTAAAGGATGAAACTCTACTTGAAAAGTAAGTATATTTACTAATTTTCGTAGTTAATATCATAGATAAATTTCTCAACTTTATGACATAGAACAGAAAAAAAATCTGTTTTTTTTCATATTGAGAAATCATGAAAGTTTATCATATCACAAATATGTGGTTTTCTATTTGTTAACATTCTACTGATCATATTTTCTTTCACTCTCTATCAAAACATGATGGTTTGTTTTCTATTACATATCAATAAATTCATACATGGATTCCTAGTATGAGTAATCTTAGTGTTCCATTGAACTTATTTTTCATTCTATTAAAGTTATATATTTATTGACACTTTTTCCATTGCGGGATTTTCAATGATGTTTGTGATCCCAATTATAAAATTTAGAGGATTCAATTTCCAAAAGGGTTGAAGGATGTAATGAAAAAGGTATCTATAGAATAATAAATTCTCATTTTAATTAATATTTATAAATAAGATACTAATTTTATGATAAATGGGATTCTTTTTGTGATAGTGTTTTCAACACACAACAACAAGTTTCTTTTAAATCATACGTTGCACACAACTTTCAGTTATATAGATAAATAATATAATATTATTATTATTTTAAATGTTAGGTTACTCTTAACTATTTTATTAATGAGAATGAACATAACTATGTAAAATAATATTTTACATATTTTTTAAATGTCTCTACATTTTTCCAATAAATTTTAGTGGCTTAAAATAAGAATGAATCTCATTTTAAGGGTGAAATACTAAAATGATTATAAAATGATTTTTTACCTTAATATGAGGGAGAAATTGTTTTAAATGTAGTGTTAATCACTCTTATATGTTAAATTTGACAAAATTAACTTCTAATATAGAAGCGGGACATCAAAATTTACTTTGGATAATTTTTTATTAATTTTCTGAAAAAGTTCATTTTTTAATGAATATTGAAAAATATCACATTTTATGTTAAAACTGTCATTTCATATAAATATGTTATATTTATATATTGTACATTTAATTAATTTTATTATTTAATAGGATTATATAATTATAATTTAAACCAATTATGGACATTGGAAGAAATTTCACATTGAATTTGGACATAAACACATGTCAATATTTTGATAATTATATATTATAAAAAACCACTTTTGTTTTGAGAATGAGAATTTATATTAAATTAATTACTGAAACATATTTGTTCTAAATTTGAAAAAATAAATTATTCCATATTTGGAATTAGAAGGTCCAAATTGTGTGAGTAGGTACATTTTATTTTTATACATTATGAATAGTAACTTCAGTAATTATTTTAAATTCCCCGGTTAAATGGTAAATCTGGTAAACAAGGTTAATAAAATAATATTATATTAATATTAATGTGCCATAACACATTTCATAATACTATTTGACTATATATGTCTGACCTTTTGCATCATTGGGTCAATTTTGGGACACCATGGAACCACTTGGGTGTGAAAATGACATTTCATATGAATTAATTAAATGTAAATATTAATATAACCTAAAAATGTATCTTTTAATAAATAAATTTTTATATGGGTTTATATAATTTATATATTCAACTATAAATAGTAATTATAAATATAAAGAAATTATACATCTTGATGTTTTAATTATAATTTTGAGTCATTAAATAAATAAATTTAGTTATGACGGAATGATGATGCAATGATTTCTTCATTAATAATGAATTCAAATAAATAATATTATAAATGTTAAAATAAATTTTATTTTGTTATTTTTATTTCATCCAATAATTATATAGATTATATTCACATATTATTGTTGAGTTAATTTCTTTGGTTTGAAGGAATCATGTTATTATGAATTTGTAAAAAGTCAAGTATGAATCGTGTCTGAAATTGTCATAATTCATATCTTAAAATATAAAATAGTTTATAAATGATATAAAATTCCATAAAATATAATATTAGCCCAAATTATTACTATATGTCTAAAATTTTAATAATTACTCTTTCATTTGAAATTTGTCCTCTTTTGGTTTCTATTTTTATCCTAAAAGTGTTAAATTATCGATAAAACTATAAGAGTAATAAAAGAATAAATCTATAAATAATGATTAAAAAATATAAAAAACCTATATAAATAATATTTGATGATTTTAGTTAGACTTATATTCATATTATATTATAAATAACTGAATTTGGAATCATTTTTAATCGAACTATGATTTAAAATAAATTTATATTTCTAGACATTCCAAAAGTGCATCTCCTCCCACTTATAAAAGGCCACCACATATAAACATTTAGTAAAACCTCTCAATCCACTTAAAAAATCAATATACATACCAAATAAGATTCCAAAATCACAAAATTCTTATTAGAATCCTTACATTTGGCATTAGGAAATTCAATAATTACTTTGGGATGATATCAAAAGAAGTTACCCGATTTAGAGGTAACATCATCTCCACAGTCATTTTATATTGTTTTTCTTCTCCACTCTGTATTCAATTATTATTTTTTAATTAAATTTTAAGACCACTATACATAATATACTAGTATATTTTTATGATATGGATTCAAAATACACTTACACGCACATATATCTAATGGATAGGATCATAATATTTTTGTGTACGATGAACTGCTGCCTCACAAAATAATGATTGTTTGATTTTAACTAACCACATATAACGATGGCCATTATGATGGAAATATTTTAATATATTATATATATTATATTTATATTGTCACCATGATTCTATATTTTTCATTTAGATAATATATTTCATCCTTCCATAGTATTTAAATATGATAATTTCATTTGAGGAAGTGAAGACTACCGCCGCATCAAAGTGATATGACATGTTCAATTAATACATGGAACATATAATATATCACTTTAGTGAAAATATATTAATGTGTATAAAATATTATAATATAATTGAATTATAATGTACCATTATATCTTTTAGATTAAATTCCTTTAAATATGAAAAAAATGTAATGGAGTGTTCAAGCGTAAGTTAGACTTACCGTCTCCATGAATGGTGCATTTAATTTCATAACACAAAATGTTTTGTATATTATAAATACAAATATAATGTATAAAATACACATCTAATGGATATATATGATATTTAAATCATTACTAATATTCTTGAGAGAATGGACTTTATAACACCTAGACATTTTTAGTTATATCAAGTTCATTTTCGATACAAGTATCAAATATATACAAACAGACCGATATGAACATAAATAATTGTTAAAATTTTATAACATGATGATAATTAATATAAAACTAATAATAAACATGAATAATTTTATGAATCAATTATAAATTTACATATCTTTATTATTCAAGAAGAATAAGGTACATACGTGACAATTCAAACTCAAGGTAAAGGGATCCTTTCACCATCATCTTTTAGTATAAAAATTTCCTTATGTTATGTTATTAAATTTCCATTTTATTATCTTCTGATAAGTTATTATATATCCTTATTTCTGTATATTTTATGTCCAAGTGATGAGAGGCCATTTTCACTCAAATAAACTCATCTACTAAATATACTAATCTTAGGATTTCCTCCTGCATATGTGCCCATACTTCCATGCTCCATGCTTCCCAACTACTTTTCTTTCAATTCCTCCCTATGCTATCATCTAATCCCTCCGCATTATGCGACTCCCCCCACTACATCTATCTTTGACACAAAAATCCATAGCTTACCTCTTCTTCTCACAATATCCACCCGAGATTCTCCATGTGCTTCATCCCTCTTCATTTGTGACCCTCTAACCCTGTGCTTCCACGCTTCATCGATCCATATTTAGTTTCTATTACACAACTTGTGATTTACCTTTGCCTGAGCTATGGTTGTCGTATACTAGAGACGGTGTCCTCCTACCCATCCTGGTTTCCCTCAAATCGACCAATATTTCCCATTGAGCATCGGTGACTTCGTAATCTCGTAAGACTCAGGTGTATCATTCCCATTTAATTTTCATCCCTTCAAATCCGCACCGGTTTTCTCCCACATAATTGGGTCCCACCTGCTTTACCTTCACCACCTTCGGCTCATCCTCATCCATAGGCTATTCTTGCTCTTACTCCTCCACAACCTCCTCCATGCTTCCAACAAAAACCCTAGTTTGGATTATTCTCAGAAAAATCTTCCTAGGAAAAGGTAATATCGATGATTCACAAATATAGCCTCAATGTACGGGCATGTAGTGCATTTCATAATTTGGGAATTTCCTTTTTGTTTTAGTATTGACTTTTACTTGTTAGTATAGGAGTTTCATGAATGCCATGAATTATAAATGTTTCATGTTGATGAAACAAGTCTTTCTAAATTAAAATATAGATTAATTTTTATTATATTGTGGTTCTTGGTTTCTGGATGATGAAAACTATTACTGGGTGAGAGGAGATTTGAGATTATGCAGTATTTCTATGACTCATTCAGGTATGTAGCATATAGTAATGTTTGGGATCATAGTCTGTTATCCAAAGAACAGAGAGATTACATTGAGATGGGTTTTTGAATCTGTTTATATGTTTTCCAAATTGAATTTGGTTTTGGTTATTTTTTTTCACTCATATGTTCTTAAATTGATCCTAATTACTTGTTTTTTTAGTTTTAGTTCATCTACAGGTTGTAGATATTGATAATATTATCATCATTGATACATTTCAAATTAATAATTTTCTTCTTATAATCATTTTCAAGCTTCCCAGTAGTGGATGATCTAAATTATTTCAATTTGTTAATGTGAATGGATGCAATGGAAAGTAATGAATTTAAAATAATGGCATTGGGAATGATTGGTGTATTTATTCCTCATGTTTAATCAAATTGAACTTCTGGCATGCTATTGAAATCATTTATGTTATATAATTTTCTATGGTTATGATTTCTCAGTTGTCCAAACATTAAATGGTTAATAAATATTAAGTATTTTATAATATGTTCTATTCGGTGGTCTTTATTGTGTTAGCTCAAGTAACATTGAAATATAAAACGTCCAGGTCCTCCACTACACCTAGGGTTCTCATGCATGTGACCGCTCGTTGACTGACCTATTTCAGGGATTTCATATGGTTTGTAGATGTTGCATTCTGGAGAAATACTTAATGGATTACTCATGGAGTGTGTATGGCTTTGTGCATCGATCTGTGGAATAATCGACATTGAGGTTTCACCATAATTACTTTATCGACTGATGAGGTTCAATCTCTTTCCTCTGATCTCCTCTATGAGATTCTTCATATATTAATCACACGTATAACCTCACATTATTTTCTACAAATAACACTAAAAAATATGTAATTAACCTCCATTCAGTCCATCGTTATTTATATGCAGTTTTACCCAATTAACCCATACAATGATTCTATAAATTTCCTACTATAATTCTCCAACTACGTGATAACCTTTTGCTGGAACATTGTTTCTTGAACCGTCTGCTTACCATGGATTATATTCATTTCCCTAGTAGAATTAATTTTTACACCAATCAAATGATCCGGGTATTGTTCATTTCATGGTTATTTAGGATTGGTGCATTTTTTCATGCCCTATTTAAATATTTTATGATCAGCAAGATGTGATATGTATTCTCAAGAAGTTATTCTTCAACTATTTTGTATCAAGTATGAAAAACCAACTTCTCTACATAATTATTTACTCTAATGTTAACTATTTCAATTAGAAACAATAATAATTGTTTCAGGTAGTTTTATTGTGTAATTATCTTGGTTCATGAAATTTACTATTTTATATATTTATTTAGAATGCAAATATGTAAATTCAATATTTCCACGGCTACATTTTTTGGAAAAAATGGACATCATATAAATTCTTCTATTTTTTTGAAATTATAAATTTGTCTATCAATTATTTGTTTAAACTACAACTAAATAAGGGGCATATAGAAATTATCCTTATTCTATATGGTTTCAGTTAGGAAAAAATAAATTATTTGTTTAAAATACATGTATGTGGGTTTATCATTTATTTGTATAAATATCAAATGTTGTTTAAAATTAAATTATATGGTTGGGAATTTTATTTCATTTGTTTTTTATACAATATGTTTTCTAAACATTATCATTGACTTAACACTTCTATTTATGGTTGATACTGTGTATAGATATCAAATTTTTTACTATTTCAGTTTGTTTAGTTGATATACCAAACATGCATTCTATAATGATTTGGTTATTTCAAACTGAAAAATAAGAATAGAGGTTTATTAAGCTTATAATTAACTTCCCTTCTTTCTATTTTTTTATTTGCAGTTTCACACTATTAACTCATATAATCATACTAAAAATTACCTACTCTAATACTCCAACTACTTGTTATCCTTATATATGACCAGTGTTTCTTAAACAAAACTCATTACCAGGGTTTATATTGATTTCCTCAATTGAATTAATGTTAACACCACTCTTATGATCAAGGTATTGTACATTTCGAGGTTATATTGGATTGGTGCATTTTTTCATGCACTATTCAAATATTTTATGACCTGTAAGCTATGATATGTGGTCTCATGAACTGATTTATCTTACATTTTTTATGAGGTATGAAAAACCAACTTCTCTCTTTAATTATTTTTTACTAAATGAAATTTTTTTGAATAGAAACACTAATCACATATCATTCCATTGATATTTTATGAGATAACATCATATAATAAATGTTTTGTGTAGTTTTTTAGTGAAATATTTTTGGTCTTATCATATAATGTTTTCATTTTTTTGGAAAGTGGGTATCAGAATTCCATAATGTCAGGCCACCGTTTTATGACTAAAATAGAGGTCATATGTTCTAAATTTTTTTATCATTTATTATATTAAACTAAAACTACATGAGGGGTGTCTAGATGTGACTATTCTTTTATATGGTTTTATGTATGAAAAAATAATTTGATTAAACTAAAAATACATTTGTTTATAATTTATTTGTATTGATATCAAATGATGTATGAAATTAAATTATATGTTTTTATATATTATTTAATGTGATTTTATACAACATGTTCTCTAAATATTCCCATAAAATTGACTAATTTGTTTATGGATGATATTAAGTATATATATTAATTTTTTATTATTTCAATTTTTATTTTTGATATACCAAACATATATTATTTATTGATTTTTTTGTTTCAACATGAAAATTCAGTTAAATTTTTTATTAGTTAATTTTATTAATGATGTTGTTTACATCTGTGCTACTTGATTTTCAACTGACAATTCCATTTAAATTTTTGATTAATAGATAAATTGTCATGTTATATTGTTGGTGAAGGTATTTACATTTCAGTTACATTGATTTTTAATTTTCTATAAAAGATTAATATGTTTTTATATCAGAGAATATGTATTCTGTTTCAGGTTTCTAAACACACAATATTCGGTTTGTTATTGATAAATAAATATTTTATTTCATTTTTTTAATATCTATAATGTTTTTTTAGTATTAATTAATTTTTTTTAGAAATAATTATTATATAAGTTTTTTTATTTTGGAATGGATATATGCTGTTTTTATTGAACAAAACATTCATTTCAGTTAGTGAAAAAAATTATCCTTGGTCTTTGTGGCACAAAGTATATGTTAATGTAGCTTTGGACCAACCAGTTTTCAACATGATAGGATGTGATTCCAGCTACTCTAGTTATGAGGAAGTTAATGGGTGCGTATGTAGCCATATAACAACCAACATGGTATCCATATTCAGCCCTTTGAATTCTTCATTTCCAGAATTTTAATTATCCATTTCAATAATTTTTTGTGATTTTTTCCATTATGAGTTTTAGGAATATAATTCTGAACAAATCGGATTTCACATTTTACCTTTGGGTTCGATGTCATGATTACACATATTTCATCACTAAAAAAGTAACAATTGAGTCACCAACCCATTTCTGTAGATTCAATTTGTGAATAAGTACCCTAAATGTGCATGTTCTCATTATCATATGTAGGTTCTACATGGAGTTATAATACCAGATTTCCACCTGGCCACTAATTTCATGTATCTCTAATTTTGTTACTTTGTCTTTGCAGGCTCATATTTTTTTTCATTATCAAAACATAGTTCTACCACATTCTTGAGTGTGAATGAGGTATACATTTCATAATGATTTCAATATATTTTTTCCAATTGTATTCCAATATTATGTATCACTATTTTGTGATTTCAAAATATTGAATAAACATTTTCATTAATTGTTCATCATATTTTAATATATGTTATGTGACTATTTACCAGTAATAATCATGTTCATTAACTATTGTGACTATTTACCTGAAATAGTCTTGTCCAATATTTATTATCACTATTTTGTGATTTTATTAAATGTTATGTCACAATTTACCTATAATAATCATACTGTAATAAACATGTTCCTTAAATATTATGACATTATACTATAATATTTTTTTTTTCTAGTACCGGTATTTCTATTATGAGTACAATTCATTCTAAATTTTTAACAATAATGTAAAAACATTTTTTCATGTCTAGAAAGTGTATATAACAGCTGAATAAGTCTCACATGTGCTACATATATTGTTGTAGTAATATTTCATTTCTAATAATACTTATTTATAATCTTTTGATTTAATGTTTTTCAATTTTTATGTTAAAATACTATTCAATATGTTGTGGAAAAGGTGGTGGGTATATATATACCGAGGATATAGTTTGTGTGGAAGCATTTCTGTATGCATCGGGAATTCACTACATACAAGCCCTTGGTTTGTGCTGTTTTGAAACAATATATCCATCCCCAATAAAGGGTTTCATTATAAAGATTACATTCAAATGGTCATAGATGAGTGACCGTTGATGGTCGACGTCGAATCACTGTTTTTTAGCTAAAAGGCAACAGAACCTCTTTTATCCATAATGGTGCACCTCTTCTGTTATCAATTTTTCTCTATATGCATATCCCATCTATTTGAAGTCTTTTAAACTCACCCACCAATTGAAAACACTCTTAAAACCTTTTTACCTACTTTTTTGAATGATAAAATGGACAAATATATAAGAAATCCGTTTAATGTAGCAGATTCCAAACTGCTTTATGTCATCTGAAGATGTCAAAAAATGGTCTTTTATGAGCAGAAACCATTCCTATGACATTCATCCGTGGTTGATATTATTGTTTTTGTCCTAATTTTCATTTAATTTCATGAAAATCTCTACAGAAACTCATTTTATTTAGATGATGACACATTGATGGAGGTATTTTACTATTCTATTTTTATGTGTAACTTATTTCCCAGTATTTTTTCTCACACATATTTTCTACGTAAATTTTCTAAAACATAGTGAACCCAACATATAGGATATGGGCTCCACTAAAACAACTACTCACACCTCTACTAGAGGGATTTTACTAACATGGTCATATGTTGACCATCCCCAATGAACACACGAGGAATTGTGAAAAACAATAAGCTACTGTTACAACACTCTGCTTCTTATTTCATTATAACTTTTTCTTATTTACAATTTATGTTAATTTATGGTTTCATTCCAAAGGAAATTTTTTAAGGTTAACTATTACTTATGTTTGGAGAAATAATGTGGATCATTTTCTTTGGCCGCAATTATTTGTTTTATGTACATGTAATATATATCTCTTGTGATACATGTTTTTAAAAATTGGATCATGGAATCTATTAGAGCAGTGAATGTGGATTTTAATTTCGCTGGTTGATGTTTTTTATTTCATTGAATTATGTAATTTATTTGAGCAGTGGATCATATTCTTATTAATGATTTATCCTTTAATTGGTTTTCATTTGCATTTATGTAAAAAATCTATTTTTTAATTCACAGTTATATTCTTCATGGTGTATCTCATAGTTTTAAATCTAATATAAATAATGTTTCTTAAAAAGATGTAGTATTTCATATTTATTTCTCGTATACATATTAAGGAGCCTATGGGTGATGTTTTAGTATTTCTTAGGAGGTAAGACGATTTTGATGTTTCACTCTAGTTTTTAACTAAATAAACTCAAAAAATTAGATAATGTATTCAAGTGAATATGGCAAATATTTTCCACAATTATAAAAATATTGTGACAGGTCAACTCCTACTATATAATTCCTAATGTTGATCTTAGTATTGTTTCAACTCTTACTATTGTTTCAAATAAAACTATTATTTCAACTCCTATTATATACTCTATTTGTTTAAAGATATTATTGGTTAAAATACTACTATATAGAATCTATCATCTCCTACTATATACATAGTTTACCCCAAAAAATCATTTTTAGAAAACACAGATTCTTTTAATGTAGTTGGAAATGTTGTCCACGATGGTATGTTTAATTTTTGAACACATACCACTTCCAAATGTTTTTTAATCAAATATTACATAAAATGACTAGTAACATTACTATTTAATTTTTTATTTGTGTTGATCAGAATTTTATCATGACATTATATTTATATTTGTAGGTTACTAAACCATATGTTTCACACATTTAGTATGATCTACACTGATATTGACAAGGGATTTTCTCTTCTTTGAGATCACTGGATCATGTACTCTCTTTGAGTAGTGGACCTTGTATTTAATATGACTATTGGATTTTCTTAATAGTATAGAAACATTTATTTTATTTGAGTAGTGGATCATGATTTTTATTGTCCAATGGAACATATTTTTGATAATTGAAATCATACCACCATGAAAATGCACATATGAAGACTAGTTTTTGTAATTTGTTAGTGACGATGTTAATCTACCAAATTTTTGTAAGGGAATTTATAATTTCATTTTCTACTCATTGTGTTTTATGCATTCTCAATCAATTATATTATGCTAATATTATGTGTGGAATAATTTTTTAAATATTTATGTTTTAATTTCCACTTCCATTTGTGTGATTTACTTTTTCCACACATAATCACACCATTAATAAATACATACATCATTTATATGAATTTTGTAAGGGAAATCATAACCCAATATTCATTCATTAAGTTAAATATCCATGTCATTGGTTTATTTCAAGAATAATTTTTTATAACATATAACTATTTTACACATAATATTCACTTATATTTGTTTTATTTATGTTTATCACAGATAATTCTATAACTGATTTAACCTTAATATAATAATATGATATTTGTAAGAGACTTCATCTCAATCAAATTTAATTGAATTATATCTTCATATTATACACATTCAATATCCAATAATATGTATGTACAATAATTTTGACATTTTATTCCCTGAATATCTATATTATACTGATATTTAATGTTTACTTTAATGGTATTCTTTATTTATTTTTATTCAATTGTTTCTCAAGTGTTCTGAGACACTATAACTAAAACATCATTTTAAATGTTTTAATGATTTATTCTTATAAATATTTCTCATTTATTTCAAGGATTTAATAATGGTTTTAATGATTTATTTATAAGGAAATATATGTTTGAAAATTTAAAAATTCAAATTTATATTCAATGTATCAAAATGTTATGGGGCAATTTGATTAAAAATATATTTATTAAATGTTCTAAATGGTTATTTAAATTAATTGAATCTTTATATATCGTGAATTGATTTGTTGTGATTGATGACTGAAATGTTTATAATTTCAATCTTTATTGTGTTATTATTATGTAATTTTACTTTTACATTTGTTGGTTGTTACGTGATAAACCAAATATGGGTGGTTGCATGATAATCCTTGGGCAGGTGACCCCATGAGATCTCTCCAATTAATTGGGTAGTATGATAGAGGTGAATGTGAGTTTTTATTTTAATAGATTTAGGGAATATATTGTTATGGGTATTCCAAATGTTACTCTCTATGTAGTTGTGAAAGAAACTATATATGTATGTTATTGATTCAACATGTTATCATTGTGATATACGACTTCTACTAGTTATTCATAAATATTATGATTTCATGAGGTTTGTTAATGATATTATTTTCTATAATTTTAAATTTTAGTTTCATTTATTTTTATGTATTGATGGGCTAGTGTTTTCTTTCTTTATTTTATATCCCTTACTAGGCTTCTTTTCTTAACCCAAATTTTTGTAATTCTTTTCATGTGGTTTGATGAATTTTAAGCGAAAGGAATAATTCAAGAATATTTATATCAAAAAAACTTATTGTTTTATTTTAGGGAGTTTTATTCTTATCAAAAACATTTTTTTAGGGATGAAGTGTCTAGATTGATATTTTTGAGATATAATGTAATAATTATTTCGTAACTCTATAATACTCTAAACATGAAAAGATCATTAATTATGAATTCTTCACATTACTCATGATTATATAATGTTTATGTCTAGAGCCTTATAATAAATCTAATACTGTAATATATTTTTTCTTATTTTAATTTGTTTCCTATAATAATAACTAAATATTAATAAAATAAATCAAATATTTCATTGATCACATTAGTAATGAGTAATGGTAACCTATCTAACTGATTTTTTCCATTAAGAGAGTAAACTAATGAAATCATGGGATTAATGTTTTTATCTTGCTTGATATGTATTCATATATTGATAAATTTTCAATATTACCAAAGATTATTTTTATTATTTTAGTGAAATGTGGGAGGAAATGAAAAATTATATTAGATCCAGCTTCCGGTACACTATTTCCAATTATGGGGGAAATTTTCTCCTGATTTGAATATTTTTTTTCTCCTATTCCATGATGGGTTTTGACAGATGTTCCTTATAAACCATGTGAATCACATTCGTGTCATCTACTATGGTAATGGTTTTACCTATAGATAGAATCATATATGGATTTGGCAAGATAGAGTATCCATTGAATCTTATACTTTTCATCACAATAATAATTTTCTATATCCCTATATATAATAAGTTTTTCATCAAAATTTTCATGTCAAAGTAAAAATTATTTTATTCCTAAAAATCATTCATAATATAAAATAAAAAATTATTAGTGCATGTCTCTATATTATATTTTTTATTTTGGTGACTATTACCACCCAAGTGGATTTCAATAATAAGACATTGGTAGTTATGGGATCATGAACCGGATACTTCATAATTTTGAAAATATGAGTTCACACCACTTAACATTATTCATGATATCCTCCCTCAACATATCAAAATGGAAATTAAGATCAATACTAGTAGATTATTTCTTAAATAGAAACAAATTATTATACCTCCCATAAGACGATAGATTAAATATCTCAACTAAAAAAGTTTTATCATTTACCTAACACTGAGTTAGTACCTGAACATAGAATTAAACATAGTTATAATACATGTTAGAATATGTTTACATGATTTTCTACCCAGAAACCTTCATTAGGGTCTTTATCAACGTAAATAAACTCCATATAATTTTTTATTATATAAAAAATTGGGAAATAGTTAAAAAAATCTTGGAATTATTATAATATCCATCCTAACTAGCTTCAACCTAAGAATGAGAACCATTCGTAAAAGAACATTGATCATATCATTGGTCATATTTACAATGATACTCGACATGAACCAAATTAAAAAAATAAATAAAATTAAATTGAAACATAAAGATTATGGGTTTTATACCTTGAAATTCAACTTAAATCAGATTCCAAATTAATTTCGCCCAAGTTAGAGATAAATTTATTTCAATAAAAAAGAAGAGGTTAATGGGGGTGACACACTGATTGGGTCTAAATATTAAAATTATGAAACCACCAAATATATATATATAGAAACATCAGTATAGAATAATTATAAAAATTGGTGGGTAAAATAAGAAAAAACATACATGGACATGGATTCATGATTCACAAGAAAAAAATAAATCCATCTAAAAATTAAGAACCAAAATCCATTGATATAATACTTATCTTTAGACTGAGCTAACAAATGTTAGTTGTATCAATGAATTGAATAAATAGATTGTGAAAAAATATAATTCCTTAAAATACATGATCTTTTTGTCACAATTTATTATTGATGAAATTGTGAAATTCCTTAACCAAGTGTTGAATCCAACCCAAACACTCCATAAATCCATGATTCTCCCTCATATCCTCGTAATTATGAAAAATATGGTCGATTATATGTCATGTCATTATATGAATACTATTATTCATTTTATAAATACAATTATATTAAATTTAACCACTTTTAATGTCTTAGAATCACTAACAAATTATGTAGTTATTTTCCTAAAATAACACTACATTATGATCTTATATAAAAATTTTCTATTTCAAATTTGAAATACTTAATAGATTGGAATTTATTATTTTTCTCAATTTAATTAGAAATAAGTTTTGTTTTTCTAAAAAAATATCTTTAAAACTCAATAAAAAATCATTTCATTCGAATTAAGGACAATGAATGATTTCAAAATAGATTTGATTTTCAATTCCAATTGTAGGAAGATTTTTACTCTGGTGAGGACCCATGCTATTAAAAAATTTAATTCAATTTAATACATTTTGGGTTAGCAATGAATCCATTTATGTTAATATATCTAATCACTTGAGATATTAAAATATATCTAAATATTTTTTTATTTTTTTATCGATGATATATTTATATAATATTGGAGTAATGAGGTCATTCATGAGTTATACTAGAAAAATTGAGAGAAAAATATTTACATGTAAAATTTAATAGGATTGAATTTTATGTTCAATGTTTTTCCTTCCATAAACCAAATATTACAAAGGAAGATATTCACATTAATCCATAAAAATAAATTTTTGATAATTATTATCAAATACTATGAATATAACTACAATAAAAATTGTAATTGGCATAATAGGTTACTATACCTCAATTATTGAAAGCTTATCTAAATAATTTGACAATTTAACCAATCTAAAATATAAAGGTGATAAATTCATATTTCCATGTGATTATGGATAATGTATTGAATTCATGAAAAATTAATGATCAATAAATAAATATTAAATTTAAAAATATGGATGGAAGTTTTATAAATCTATTGTAATGCTTGAATGAAATAACTATATTATGTCCAAATATATTGTGAATGTGTTATACTCTATACAACGTTAATACTAATTCCCCTTGAACTAAACTATCTATCACATTATATGATTTTGGAAATAGTTTGATCATCACTGGTGATTGAGTGATAATATATTTATAGAGAGGACTATTGTATACGTTTATAACCACAATTTCAATTATATGACCCAAAAATAAAATTAGTATATATTGAATCAATTTATATTAATACATATTCAATATCACAAAATAACTCTCACCCTATAACCATTAGGATTTATGTATACAGATATTATATCTGTAACACACATATTATACAACATATGTATCATCTCCTAGATATATTCATCAAATGTGAAACCCCTCTAATAATATCATAAAGAATACCATTCATCATAACCAAGGGAATATAAAAATATTAAAAGGTGAGATCAAATTTTCTAAAAGGATAAAACAAGGAGATATCATACAATGATCATAAGTGAACTTAATATGAAAAATTGGGTATGAAAATTATGTCAAATTTCATATAAAAAATATATGAAAATCATACCCAATAAAACATAGATTATAAATCACGATTAATTCCATTAATTTATTTAAGAAACTGGAAATTATGAATGGGGGTGTAAATGAAAAAGTAAATCATTATCATCCAAGAAAACTATAATACATATTATAATGTGGAAGATGTCTTCGGAGTAAATATAGGAATACAAATCAATTCCTTTATCGATTATCAATATTAATACCATCATAACTAAGTGTAAAGGGACCGTTAAGGGATTTTTTTCAATAAATATTGACATTATAAAATAATGGGTTAGATAAACTCTATAACACCCCAAGATTCCATGGTACGCTTCTCTTTAAATAATATAGTAGCGTGTGTTGTACACAACATCAAGTTCTAACACACACCACAACCAATCAAACTAGAAAGTATGAATAGTAATACAAATGTTTTTAAATTTTATGAATTTTATCATTCAAAATGGAATTTATTTTAGGATTCAAAATGTCGAAATTAGATTAGGGTGAATTTTTGGTATTTTTCTGAAAACTATCAATTTTTTATGAATAGTGAGAATCAATAAATTATAATTAAAAACAACTTTTTTAATTGAACTAATTATTAGTTATAAATTATGAATTTTATTAGTTTTAAATACTATTTAGAATATAGTTTTACCATTTAATACAGTTTTTGTCATTGAACATAATTTCACATTTAAACCACACATAAACAAGTGTCAATCTTTTGATAGTTATTATTTCTTAAAAACATGCTTTTTGTTTTGACAGGAGAAATAAAATTTAAATTAATTTCTTCCACTTATGAATTTTGAATTTAGAAAGATGGATTCCAAATTTAGAATCAAGAGTTTCAAATTGTGTAAATAGGTAAATTTTATTTTTAGACATTTTGAATAATTACTTTGAGAAATATTTTATTTACCATGATTAAAGGGTAAATAAGGTAAATATGAGTAAACCATAATATTATAATATAATAAAGTATCCTAAAACTTGACTTAACAATATTGGTTGATACATGTCCGACCATGGACATCATTGGGTCGATTTTGGGACCCCATGGATCCACTAGTAAGTGATAATGACGCTTTATATTAATTAAGTTGAAGTGAATACAAAAATGACTTAAGAATATATCTTTCAGAAAATTAATTATTATATAGAATTATATATATTATATTTTCTACTATAAATACTCATTAAAAATATAAATTGATTTCCTATATAAAGGTAATTTATTTATAATTTTTATACATTGAATAATTAAATTTATTTATGACACAATAATGATGAAATATTTTATTTATTAAAGAATGAATCAAATAATTAGTATTATAAATGTTAAAATAAATATAATTTAACAGATTTGATGAAATCCACGAATTTTATTGGTTAATATGACATGTTATTATTTCTTAAATGAATTTTTTTCGAATTAATAAAGTTTTTAATATTTTAACAAAAATAAATTATTAAATACTGTCAAAATAGACATAAATGAGTTTTTAAAAGAAATATTATATTATTAATTGATATTCTATTCGTAAAAATATATGGATTGGAAAAAAGTCTTTTATAATTATAGGGGGATTATTATTACACCACATTGGGGCTCTTGGAATTTTATATTATGTTAATTGACTATATAAAATAAAATACAAAGAGACATGATAAATGTCAAACTATTTAACTAAGAGTTAAATGAAAAAGGTAAAGATAATATAGTGACCCAATCCTGTATAAAACCTATTGGTTTAGTTTTTTTAAACCAATACCCACCTTAACCTTTAATTACTACACTTTGGAGCCATTAGAAACCGAATAAGAATTTATTATAAAATAATATTTCTAGATTTTCGTAAGGTGCCCATCACCCCTCTTATAAAAGGGCACTATTACTTCCCTCTAATTCACACCATAAAAGCCTTAGGCTCGGCCAAAACCTACCCAAATATTCCCTAATTTTCCCTTAATTCAACCTAGAGGCCTTAGTTTGATCAGAAATCTATCCTAAAGAACCCTTTTGATCAAATCAAATGGAAGAACCCGAAGAAAAGGTAATGTTTTCCACACCCTCATTCAAGTTCCTTTGTTCTTAAACTTCTTCTTTATTTGATATTTCAATTATAATATAATAACTAAACCATATTATATATACTGTGATGTTATTATAAATTTGGTACAACCATATTCAATATTATATCCATCCTTTAAATGACATGTCACCATACGTGCGTACATACGACATACTGTCTCCACGTCGTGATGTAATTGTTACACAAAACATTATGATTTGGATGTGTATGATAATGATGTGTAATTGATGTAATTAATAAATATAACATGATAATTAATCTTTATATATTATATACCATCCAATTATATATTAATTTAATATCAAAAGAATGATATTGTCACTCGGGTGTATGTACAGACTACTGTCTCCACGAACGTGATGAGATTCATTCCCCATCGTATCCATGCTAGTATATTTCTCATTTGATGATTAAAAATAATTTTTAAGATCATTATATCATTCTGGATATGAATAATATACAAAGTATCCCTAACAATCATGGCTTATGTAACAAAACATATAAAAGAAAATGAGTAAGTTAACACCCAAAATGACGTTAATACTAAGATATTGTTAACAAATAAATTTTAAAATATTATATATGAAAACATATTAATGTATAATAATATTGTATAATTTAATAACAACTATTTCACCATTATACATAAGGTTAAACTACCCTTAACCAAGGAAAAGTACAAGGTAAGGGTTTATTTCATAATCACTTCATTATCTGAAGTTGTTTTTACATAATTTTCTACTTGGACCTCCTTAAAATCCACATTCATGTTTCGTAAAAATGTATTTCAAAAAATTATTAATATTTTATAGGCTATGTTTTAAAGTCATTTATACCCTTGTTGAATTTTTATAAGATATTTATTGAGGATTCTTTCGTTCATTTTTCAAACAATGTCCTTTTTAACCTTCATGAGAAAATTAAGGTAAGAATGTCTTTTTTAACCGATACTTTGGTTGCGGATATTTTTTTCCAATAAAAACTCATCAAATATTACATTATAAGATTATAAGAATATTTTAAATGTAATTTTTTTATTTTATAATTATGTGACTCTTAAATTATTTCAAAATAGAAATAGATATTTCTCTAAAAAGGTTTTGATTTCATCTATGTAAACATCCTTTGATAGATTTTATGTTTATTTGAAGTTGATTTATTATGTTAAAAAAACATCCATATTGTATTGAATGTTTTGTGATATGTTTTATTGTGCATGTTCTATTTTTATACCATTCATGTTTTATGGTTAATCTATTTACATTCTGTATGCTAGTTTTAATACGAATGTTTATGATATGTTAAAACCTTTTCATATGAAGAATGTATTGGACTTAGTAAGTGACAGGTGGAGCCCGCTATAGCTACTTGATGCATCGATGGGTCTCAAGAGACAACTATACATGGAATTGTCCATGGCCCATTCCCAATTTGATTTATGGTTTATCCGGAGGCCTTAATCATTTTCAGACATCTTGGTAGAGGCCTTGAAAAAATGTTTTAGAATGTCCGGCATTATACATTCCCTCATTATGGAAATAATATTGATGGTTCATGTGGTCATTTGACTAGTATAATACCCATGATTATGTTTTATTATGGAATTATTTACTTAGATCATATTTTTACCATAAAAGTATACATGTTTATTATTGGTAAAGGCATATGGTTACAATTATTTACCATGATTAATATTTATGTCATTTTCTACTGTATTACATACCCTTAATGAGTGTTTGAGCTCAGCCCTTTCTTATGTTTCATTTTCCCAGGATATTAAGAAGTTAGTTATGGGTGACCTGTAGGCATAATCTAGGAGGCTTGGATGTTTATAATGAAATATATTTTTCATGTATTTCTCTTCACGATGTAATGTTGAACTTATGTATGAATCTTGTTTCCAGTAATACTAAAATGATCTGTCTTTCGAGACATGATTTCCTTGTGATCATGCCAATGTTATGTAATAATACACCGAATCTGGGTAACTAGTGTCGTTTAATTATAGTTGTTATCAGAGGATGTTTAGTAAGAACCATGTAAAGTAGATTTATATAATCTCTGATTAGAGGACATAGCCCAAAGAAAGACTTTGAGGATTAGTATAGATGAACTTCCTAGAATTTTGGTATTGTAGATATTTTTTTAGTTTTCCAAGAAATACATCCCTGTCTTGATATGAGCAGGTAGAGGTGGCTCTGGCACAGATGTATCTAAGGGTAAAACCAGAAAACACTTCTTTTGAGCTAGACTCGAATAAGAACTAGTGCACGACAACGGGCCTTGCTTCACTCTTGGTTACGACACTCCCGGGGGATATGCTTAGGATAATTCTTATTTTCTTGAAAAACCATTATGAAGGGATTATGAGTATATAAATCCTTAAATAAAACATTTTTGTATGACTATGGATTATATCCATAAACTGTTGTATTTATGTTATGTATTTTAGAAGATTGGAATTATATTTTTCGATTCATAAACTAATCTAGTTTATGCTATTGTTTAGAAATGGAGCCTAGTGTAAGGAATGGAAACACTGTAAATTCACACACTCCATGAAGGGATTGCCCTCTTGGTCAATATAATTATAGTGGAGCTAGTGATGCAATTGGTGATGATCAGCTAATCACCATACTGGGAAAACTCACTCAGGTTATGAATAATATCCTTACCTATATAAAGCACCCAGATCCACAGCATGGAGGATCAATGTTAAATCCCTTCATGAGGCAACAACCACCGACATTCAATGGGACTAAAAATCCATTAGTGGCTGAGAAATGTATAAATTTCATAGAGAAAATATTCCATGCTTGGGGAGTAGTAAAAGAAAAAATGTTTTCATGGCAGTTTACCACCTCACTGGAGATGCTGATAAATGGTGTTCATTGATTCAAAACACAATGGAAGATGATGAAGTATCAAATATGGAATGGAGGGATTCCAAAGATATTTTCTTAGATATATTCATTCCTTGTGACCATTGAGCAGATATGGAAAGACAATTTATGAGTCTGAGGCAAAAAAAGGATGAGAATGTCGTATAGTATGACGCTAACTTTAAAGGGTTAGTGAGGAATGTTGATGATTATATATTTAACCCATGAAGTAAGATTGATCATTTCTTTGATGGGTTAAAAACATTTCTCCATCGAGCGTTAGTATCATAATCATTCTCATCATATGAAGATATTGTTTCTTGTGCTATCAAGATAGGAAAACAATTCTCTATGTCTTATGACATCAAATAAAAACAAGAGAAGAAGAGATCTGCTAAACACTCTGTGAAATAGTTAAGGAATCAGGGAATAAGGAAGCATTTGAATTTCCACCCTGTGATAATTGTGGATGGAAGCACCCAGGTGCTTGTCTAAAAAGAAAAGTTTTATGCTAAAAATGTGGACAAAAAGGTAATCTTGATTGTGATTTTAATGGAAATAAAGATGATATAAATGTTCATTGATACAATTTCAGAGAGATGGGACATTATGAAAATGAATGTCCTAATCTTCACGAAATCATATCTCAGAAAAGGACAAGGGATCGAGGCCAAGCTTATGCAATCACTACTGCTGAGTTTGAATCCCCGAAATACGTGGTGGTAGGTAATTTAATTGTTTACTCAAGTTTAGAAAATGAATTATTTGATTCTGGATCATCACATTGTTTCATATCTTCCCAATTTTCAATGAAAATTAGATTTTTCCAATTTGATTTAACAATGGATTTTTCAGTTAAAACTCCTAAGTGACGTATCATTGCTACAATGATCTATGTATTCGTTCCAATTAGGGCATATAAATGTTCTTTATCTGCTGATCTCATCATTATACCCATGACTGCATTTGATATAATCTTCAGTATTGATTGGATTTTGAACCATTATTCAAAAATTTATTATAATAAGAAGGAGGTTATGATTTTTGATAATGATGATAAGGAACACCATATCTTTAGAGAAGAATCGTCACCGCTTGATTCTTATCTAGATCCTCTCCCAGTAGATCAACCAAATTCAATTATTGGGGAGGAATATAATGAAATAATTGTGGGTTAGGATAGGAATGGTCAAATAAATTATGTACCTATTATTAGAGAATATGTTGATGTGTTTTAGGAAGATTTACCAGGACATCCTCCAGAATGAGAAATTAGGTTTTCTGTTGATTTAATTCATAGTTCAAGGCCTATATCGAAGACCCCTTATAGGATGGCCACTATGGAATTAGTTTTACTAATGATACAAATTGAGGAATTTAGTAATACATGATATATTCTTCCTAGTGTTTCTCAATGGGGATCTTCTGTCCTTTTTGTTATCAAGAAAGATGGATCTATATGGTTATGTATCGACTATAGAGAAATCAATGATATAACAATAAAGAACAAGTATCCCCTACCTCATATTGATGATTTATTTGACCATCTCCATGGATCTAAATACTATTCAAAGATTGAACTTCGATCTAGATACCATCGGTTCTATGTGAAGAAGGAATACATTCCAAAGACAGAATTTCGAACCAGGAAAAGGCATTACAAGTTTACAGTAATGGCTTTTGGGCTGATTAATGCACGCTCTTTTTTAATGGATCTAATGAATAGAGTTTTCTTGGAATATCTTGATGAATTTTTAGTGGTATTTATTGATGATATCTTTGTATATTCGAAAATCTATGAAGATCATGAGAATCACATGCAAATTATCGTGAAGACTCTTCGAATACATGAATTATATGGGATGTTTATAAAGTGTTAACACTAGCTTTATGAGTTCTCTTTTCTTGGCCATATTTTTTCTAAGGATTGAATATATGTTGATCCTTCTATGACCAAGGTAATCCAAGAATGAACAACCCCAACATGTATAACTGGGGTACATAGTTTTATTGGTCTAACAGGTTATTATCGGTGTTTCGTCCAGAATTTTGCCCGATTGGATAACCAACTAACAAAGCTCACACGTAAAGGGGTTAAATATGTTTGAAAACAAAGAGTGTGAAGAATGTTTTGAAGAAATTAATATAATATTATTCAATGATTCTATATTGAGTCTACCATTGGGGAATTATGGGTTCGTTATTTATAGTGATACATTAAAGAAAGGACTTGGTTGTGTCCTTATACAAAATGATAGTGTTATTGCATATGCATCACAATAGCTTAAAATTCATGATCAAAGCTATCCTACTCATTATCATGAGTTAGCTAATGTAATTTTTTCTTTAAAGATATGGAGACATTATCTCTATAGTGAAAAATGTGAGATTTATACTGATCACAAGAGTTTTAATTATATTTTCTCATAGAAAGAACTCAACATGAGGAAAAGGAGATGGATTGAACTACACAAGGATTATGATTTCATGATACAATACCACCCGGGGAAGGAAAATAAGGTGTCAGATGCTTTGAGTAGAATGGATCATAGAGTTTTGAACAAGATGAGTTTTGAAAAGGATCATATATACATGGATATAGTAATGATGGATATGGGAATCACCATGGAAGGTGAAACATCAATGCTTTTTCAAATGGTTTCCAAACCATATTTACTAGAAAGTATAAAGAGTTCTCAGACCGATGATGAAGAGTTTCAAAGGAAGATTAAAGCTGTGAATAATGGGAGATTGAGTGACATTGTGTATGAAGATGAAATTTTGAAATTTGGGAAGTGACATTGTGTTCCTGATATACCTGATCAAAAAAGAGAATTGTTGGATGATGCTCATAGTTCCAATTTCTCTATACACCATGGGAGCACCCAAATGTATAGAAATTTAAAGGAACATTTTTTGTGGGACAACATGAAGAGGTATATTGCAGATTTTGTGTCAAGATGTATGGTTTGTCAACAAGTGAAATATGGAGGGAAACAACTTGGAGGTGTCCAACAACATCTTCTCATACCTGAGTGGAAATGGGATAATATCACGATGGACATTGTCATGGGACTACCAAAACTCCTAGAAAGAATGATGAAATATTTGTTATTATTGATCATCTTACTAAGTCAACACATTTTCTTGTTATAAGAGAATATTTACCACTTGAACGTCTAGAATGACTATAAATTAATGAATTTTTGAGGCTTAATGGATTACACTTATCAATTGATTCGGATCGTGATCCCAATTTTATGTCAAGATTATGGAAAAGTCTTCAGAAATCTCCAGTTACTGAACATCGTTTGAGCACTTATTACCACCCCCAAACTGCTGGACAATCAGAACTAACTATTAAAACCTTAGAAGACATGTTGAGATCATGCTCACTTGACTTTCAAGGTATGTAGGATCAATATTTAACTTTGGTAGAATTTTCTTATAACAATGGATTCTATTTGAGTATTCGGATGGCACTATATGAAGAGTTATACAGAATGAGATGTCGTACACCAACCTGTTGGGTTGATGTTGGTGAAATAAAACTCGTAGGCCCAGAACTGGTGGAGGAAATGATGGAAATGTTAAAGGTAATCTAAAACCACATCAAAGTAGCTCAAATTAGGCCGAAGTTCTTTGTTGACAACCGAAGGTTGGATTTGGAGTTTCAGGTAGGAGATCATGTTTTATTGGAGGTATCTCTAGGGAAGGGTGTTATACGTTTCTGTAAGAAAGGAATCATGGGTCCTAGGTATATTGGACCATTTGAATATATATAATGAATTAGGGTTGTATTTTACCATTTGGAAGTGCCTCCAAGTCTCTCCATAGTAAACGATGTTTTCCACTTATCATTGTTGAGAGAAATACATACCTGACCCAACTCATGTACTCATCTATGATGAATTATAACTAGAACCTGATCATTCTTATTTGTAAGTTCCTGTCAAAATTCTTGATACGAGAGAACAAGTGTTGAGAAACTGGACGACTTGTCTGGTAAAAGTTCAATGGAGAAACCATAAGGTGGAAGAGGACATGTGGGAACCCGCGTAACTTATGATGAAGAACCACCAAAGTATTTTCACGTGGAAGTAATCTAGAAATTTCGAGGAAACAATTCATTAAAGCAAGGGAGAATGTAACATTACAATCTTCCACAGTAAGCATCTCTTTTAATAATATAATAGCGTGTGTTATACGAAGCTTCGAGTGTAACACACACCAGAAGAAATCAAACTAGCGGTTATGAATAATACTACCCACATTTTGAAATTTTATAAATTTTATCTTTCAAAATAGACTTCATATTTTGGATTCAGAATATTGAAATTAGCTTAAGGTGAATTTATGGTATTTTTTAGAAAACATTCAATTTTCGATGAATAGTGAGAATAACTAAATTTTATTTAAAAACAACTTTTTTAATTGAAATAATTAATAGTGATAAATTATGTATTTGAATAGTTTTAATGTATATTTAGAATATGTTTTTACCATTTAATACAATTTTAGTCATTGAACGTAATTTCACACTTAAACCGGAAATAAAAAAGTGACAATATTGTGATAGTTATTATTTATTAAAAACACATCTTGTTTTGACACCAGGAATTAATTTTAAAATAATTTCATCCACTTTTGTATTTTGAATTTAGAAAAATGGATTCCATATTTTGAATCAGGTGATCCAAATTTTGTAAATAGGTAACTTTTATTTTTTGACATTTTGAATAATCACTTGGGTAAATATTTTATTTACCATTGTTAATGGGTAAATCCGGTAAATAAGGGTAAAAATAATATTATAATAATAATAAATTACTCTAAAACGTGTCCTAAAACTATTGGTTGATAAATTTATGACCATGTGAATATTTGGGTCGATTTTGGGACCCCATGGATCCACTTGTAGGTTATGTTGACACTTTATATTAATTATGTTAATGTAAATACAAAAATGACTTAAGCATATATATTTTAGAAAAACAATTTTTACATAAGGTTATATATGTTATATTTTGGACTATAAATATTAATTAGAAAGATATTAATATTTTATACATAATGGTAGTTTATTTATTATTTTTATACATTGAATAACTATATTTATTTATGACACAATAATGATGAAATATTTTCTTTATTAATGAATGAATCAAATTGTTATTATTATAAATGTTAAAATAAATATAATTTGAATGTTTTGACGCCATCCAAGAATTTTATTGGATAATATTACATTTTTGGATTTCTTCAATATAATTGTTCGAATAAATAATGTTTGTATGACTTTATCAAAAATAAATTATTAAATATTTTCATAATTGACATAAAAGAGTTTTTTAAAAAACATATTATATTATTAATCAATATTCTATTCCAGAAAATATAATGTTCCACCAAAGGACTTATATAATGATATATTTGTTATTTATGGACCACTTGTGGGTCTCTTGAATGTTTATAGTATGTTTATTTACTATATAATATAAAATTACAAAGAGACATGGTAAATGTAAAACTATTTTACTAAGAGTTAAATAAAAAATATAAAGTTAATATTGTGACCCAAACCTTTATAAAACATATTGTTTGAGTGGTTTTAGACCTATACCCAGATTATCCTTCAAATAATACACTTTGGAGCCATTTAAAACTGAAATTTAATTTATTATAATATAATATTTCTATCTTTTCCTAAGGTGCCCTTCACCCCTCTTATAAAAGGGAACTTACCTTCCCTATAATTCACACCTTCAAAGTGTTTTGGCTCAGCCACCTCCTGCCCAAATATTCTCTCAACATCCCACACTTCATCCTAAAGGCCTTATTTTGATCAGAAATCCAACCAAACACTACTGGAAATTCCATTTTTACCCACGATTCTTTACCAATGGTTTGGTAAAACCATAGGAAAAGATGGTTTAGGGAACCATTTCCCAACGGTTCTAATGAATCGTTGGCAAAGGGAACCCCTTTTCCAACAGTTTTAGTGAACTGTTGACAAAGGGGTGTCTATTTCACCATTTACCAATGGATTTATGAAACCGTTGGGAAATGGTTTCCTCAAGAACCCATTGCCAATGGTTTTTTAAAACCGTTGGTAAAGGATTTCCCAAAAACCAGTTGGGCCGCTGCTATTCCCCATTCATCTCAGAACCCTATCATCAATCAGCGCTCTACTCCTATCGCGATGTCCCCCATCCGAACATGTGAAAAACCTTCTCAATCATCTCAAATCAGGTATTTTATTCTTTATACACATATGATACCCTGTTTTTATTGTTATTGATCTAATATTTCAGTTTTATGTTTCGATTTTTATGTGATTTCAACGTGAAAAATAGGGAAATGAACCAATATATTGTTAATTAATTAGTTTCCCATGGAATATAATTTGTGTTGTAATGTCAATGCTAAAACCATAATGCGGCATTCGTTGTTTTGACCTTAATTTAAGGTATGATTAAATTATTCTATAGGTAGATTTATCAACATAATAACATAAAATCATTTCTAATTCTTTATGAGTATTTTCAACATATAGGTGTCATTATGATACCATTCATACCATGTGGGAGTTCTTATTTATAAAATGACACCAAGGATTTATGGGTCCTCATTTTATAAATTGAAACTATTTAAGGGTTATATCTTCATGGAATTCATTGATTTTGTGAGTTATACATTCTTAGGGAATGGTTGAAAACATAGAAGGTTACATAAACCTTATTATTAATCATTGGTCGATGAATCACGAATTCATTAGCAAGATTAATAGTCATAAGAGTTAATCAATATCTAGAGAAAATTACTTGTATGGGATATTATATACATGGCATCACAGGGATGATGATATAATAGAATGTACTAATTAGTGTGAAACTATGATAGTGAAATACAGAGCTAGAACACATTTGTTCATGTGGAACCTATCATGTTGCTAAACTATTGAAATGAATTATATTTTTTTGGTTGGATGATTTTATATGAGAGATGTATAATGACATTCATGGGTTATTTTTAATATATAATGTCCTAAACGTATTGATAATACATAGTTTTTATGGTATAGGGGGGATTACATTACAAAAGGACCATGTCATTTTACACCAATAAATAATTTATATTATAGCTAATATTACTATTTCCAATGAAGTGTGTGTCTGTGACTAGAGAGATCATCACAAATACATCTAGTGTATATATATTTTAACATAATTTCAAGTTGTTTCATTCTCCTCTATATTCATTTTGGTGCCTGGTAAATGTATTTTTTGGCTACATCTGTAAATCATCTTCAATAGTGGATTGAGTGTGTGCCGTGGGATGAGTTATCTTCCCTAGAAAATGTAGAACAAGTCACCTATAATATAGGGAATTTTCTATAGAATGTGTACTAGTAAATCATTTCATTTGAGGGATCATAACCAAAAAAATCAATAGAATATGGTTAAAACATTTTATTATAGCTTGTGATGATATCAGTTAGGAATCCAATTCATCCAGACAATGATGATGATAAAACCTGTTTATAGGTTGTCATTGATCCCCAAAAATATTCTAAGGATTTGAGTGTGTGATAGACCCATAGGTAATAATACTCTTGAGGCATTTAATTACTATAAATTATGTATAATGTTTTAATATCATGATACTTAAAAAAATTAAAAAGAATTCAATAATTAGGATTGAATTCCCTGATTTATTTAGATTTATCATAGGGTTCTGTGGTAGTAGGAAATTATGTTTGGTTAATGCTGACATACCAGTGGGAGAATATATGATATTTCAAAATAATTCATTTATTAAAGGTTTGACAATTCCCCTTGGACTGCCCGTACCCCCTAGACAACCCCCACCCTTGTTGACATCCCACCCACCACCCCCTGGACACCCCCATCCCCCCGGACGACCCCACCCCTTGGAAAGCCCCCCCCACCCCCTTGACACCCCAAAACCACTGGACAGCGCCGCCACCCCCGTGGACAGCCCGATCACCCCCCGTGGACAACCCGCCCACCCCTTGGACAGCCCGCCCACCCCTTGGACACCCCAGACCCCCTGGACAGCCCCGCCACCACCCATGGGTAGCCCTCCCACCCCCTGGACACCACGTACCCCCCGTACAGCCCCACCCACCCCCTGGACACCCCACTCACCTCCTTGGACAGCCCGCCCACCCCATGGACTCACCCTACCCCCTTGGACAGCCTCACCACCCCCTTGGACAGCCCTCCCACCTAGACACCCCAACCCCCCTAGAGAGTCCCTACCCACTGGACACCTCCGACCCCCCAAACTGCCCCACCACCCCCCTAGACACCCCGCACCCCCTGGACACCCCACACTCCCATTGGACAGTCCCGCCACTCCCCTGATCCTCATCCTACTCCTCATCCTAATTTCCATGAATATGTTAAAGTATATAACTCATGTACTCCCAATAAGATCCTTAAGGATTATTTATTCCTTGATCCACTTCCAATATCTTACTAGGAAAACCTTTAATATAGGAATTATAAATTCTTAATCTTATTTTCTTATATACACTATATTTTTTTGTATTTCTTAATATTATTCTCATATAGAGTAATGTGTCAGGTATGCTTTTATATAAAGTAAAAAATTGACATTTACCTAAATATTTCATTGATTAAACTTAAATATTATTGAATTTCATTGAAATGAATTATTGCAATTTTTTATAGAATGGACAGATGTTGGATGTACGAAACTGATCGGATTTCAACCTATTTTAAAAAAAAAATTAACAGAATTCTAGAGTTTTCATTTGGCAAGGCTTCAGATAGTGGTCACATACACTGCCCATGTTTTAATTGTGTGGGAAGACCTTGGTTAAGTCATGAATCAACTAGCTATCATATAAACAAATATGGTTTCCAAACAAACTATTATGTGGGGTATCACAATGGAGAGAAAGTGGAATCTAAAAATGTTGATGATTCAAATTATAGGACAAAATTGGAGAGTTTGATATCTGATTAGTTTCCATTTATTCAGAATCATGAGAAGGAAAGGATGTACATCCAACAAGATTTCGATACAAGAACACATGATGCGTCCAATGAAAATGATGATGTTGATTGGGTGAAAAAATTGAATGATCCAGCGACGACTCCAGTATATCGGCAATGTGGTAAAATGAAAAAGTTGGAATTTTTAATCCGATTATTTCATGGGAAAACTATGTATGGGATTTAAAATACATCAATTTATTACATTCTTACCTTTTTGATGGACATACTTCTAGATGATCAGATATTCCCTCATACCAATATATGGCATGGAAGTAAGTTGATAAACATGGATTCTCAAAAAAAAATCAAGCTTTCCTGAATGATTGCAGCTTATTTTGGAAGGAAACTGCTAAAAAATGATTATATAAAATGTGGAACCTCCCGATTGAAGCCAAAAGATGATGGAACACCATCTCGTGGGCCACAAAAAGTAATGTGGCACCTTCCATTGATCCCCAGATTATAGAACCTTTTCATGTATAATGAAATATATGTAAAAATGCGATGGAATTATAACGAGAGAAAAAAGAATAATGAAGAGTTCGTTCAACCTGAAGATGGATTTTCATGGCAGAGTATTGATGCTCAATATGTTGAATTTGCAGCGGACGTGCATAATGTAAGACTGGGTCTTTCATGTGACGGTTTTAATCCATTTGGGCAGATTCTTACTTTTCACAGCACATAGCTAGTTTTCATAAACATTTATAACCTTCCCCCTTGGATTTGTATGAAAAAGCCTTACACTTTCTTGACAATAGTGATATATGGCCCTTCTGATCCCGAAAATGATATAGATGTATACATACAACCTTTAATAAAAGAGTTGAAACTTCTTTGGGATGTGGGTGTTTCTACATACGATGCATGTTCGAAAGACATATTTCATATGCGTGTTGTGCTTATGTGGAAGATCAATGATTTTCCAGCTTATGCAATGATGTCTGGATAGAGCACAAATGGAAAATTGTCATGTCCAGTTTATATGAAGAATACTCGATCTAGAAGTTGAAATATTGTCGTAGTTTTAGTTTTATGGGACCTTGACGATTCTTTCCAATGAACCATCCATATAGAAACAATCGTCGAAGATTTGAAAATACCATGGAGAATGAAGATCCAACTCATTGTATGTCTGGAACTGATGTTCTTAATGAATTGAAATATTTCAGTTATTCATTTGGGAAGGGTTTAATGATATCTAGAAAGACGAAAAAAATTTCAAAGGATACCTGTTAAAATTAGAAGAAGAAGTGTATATTCTTTGAGTTGTCTTATGGTTCAACCAACTTGTTACGTCATTTCTTAGACGTAATGCACATTGAAAATTATATATGTGAAATGTTGCTTTCTATTCTTCTAAATGTCAAGGGGAATCCAAAATATGATTTACAATCTCAGCGTGACTTGGTAGATTGGGGGATCAGACAAGAATTGCATCATGTCTCTATCAGTGAAAATAAATGGAAAGTTCCATGTGCTTCTTATGTGATGACACCTGCTGAAAGAAATCAATTTCTGGAAGTGCTAGAGACCATTAATGTTCCTCATGGCTATTCAAGCAATATATCAAAATGGGTAAATAGAAAAGAGTTGAAGATGAAATCTTTGAAGATTCATGATTATCACGTCCTTTTACATGAGTTGATTCCAATAGCAATATGTCATCTCTTGTCCAATAATGTTAGAGTCTCAGTTATTCGGTTGTGATATTTTTTTAGAGATCATTGGGCTAAGAGGTTGTCCAAATACTTCTTGAAAAAACTGTTGGCAGAGACACCCTTAATTTTGTGTGAGTTAGAGAGAATATTCACTCCATCATTGTTTACATGCATGTTGCATCTGTTTGTCCATCTTCCCACCGAAATACTTCTTGGAGGACCTGTTGCTTTCTGCTGGATGTATCAAACTGAAAGAAACATGTGCACATTGAAATCATATTTTCGGAATAGGAATTATCCCAAAGGTTATATTGTTAATGGTTACATGGATCAAGAATGTATGGATTTCTGCACAATGTATTTGTCTGATCTAACTACGAGAATAAATAGACCAATGAGAAATGAAGAAGAACAATATGGAAAAATTAAACCCAGTTTTCCATCACTTCCTCAGACAAGAGGAATTCCGAGATCATATACATTGACGACATTAAGCCTTGAAGAGCGAGAGATGGAACATCGCACAGTGTTGTTCAATTGTGATTGGTTCGATGAGTATATCAAGTAAGTAAATTGTATATGTATCTATTATCTTATCTCTTGTAATTTTAAATATTTGTTAAACAATTATTAATTTTATCTACAGGGAACATAATGAATTGATATATAGAAAGCATCATTCTTTATCTTTTAGAAGGAATGACACTTTTCATAGCAAAGGGTTTTCTACTTGGTTGAAATTGAAGGTAAAAATATTTCTGTAATAACTAAAAAAAATAATATTTAATTAAAATTACTATTTGATTATATTTCAAGTATCGTGTTTTCTTGCAGACTCTGTTTCTGAGGAAATAAGAGATTTGGATTTTGGTTCTAATACCATGATCCGTGCTTGTAAATCAATTTTGATCAATAGATACAAATTTATTATCACTGAACGAGCAAGAAACATGAGAACACAACATACTGGTGTTATGCTAACTGCCATAACAGACTGTTATGCCAGTTCATCAGATACTAGACCTCGTTCTGAAAATGTATCTTATTATGGAGTCATGGAGAAAATAATAATTTTGTATTATTACACGCATGGTCGAGTCATGATGATGAAATGTCAATGGTTTGATTCAATGACGAGGCAAGGCACCTTTATTGATGATTGTTGTTTTTGAGTTATTGAAATGACTCGCACTCTTGCCATCGATGAACCATATGTATTGCCATCAATGGTGAAACATGTTTTTATGTCAAAGATCATAGTTATCCTAAATTCGGTGTAATTATTGAAGTAAATCACAGACATGTTTTTGATGATGGTGATGATGAAGTTGACATTATCCCCACTGCAATTAGAAGCAATCCGTTTATTAACTATGATGACACCAATATCTCAATTTTCAGAGTTTATTGTAAACCCGATGTTGTGGTGGGAAATATATAGAATCATATAGTTTTGTTATCACCTACAAGATTCACCTAAATCATTCAGAGTGTGTATCCTAGTACTTACCTTAAAACCACCATAAATGTTCTTTTTACTTCATGTTTTTTTATCAGAATGGGTTTTCTATATTTTTTTGGGTTACACATTAGTTATCTGTTTCTAATTAATTCCATATTTGTTTTCATTGAAGGAAATGACACCCATTGAAGAGAGGTGATGTAATAAGATGACAGATAATAATCTTCACATGGTACAGATGGGTGTTCCTCCACTCATCCCTATTGTGAGTATTTTATTTCAAATATAAATATTTAAATTAAATTATAATATCATGTGTTTAATTATGTGTTAATATTTCTCAGGATCGACCCCCGAGATGAGAGATATCTAAAGATGAGCCTGATATTGCTCCCAGTAGTGAGGCTGATGGTAGGAGGGGGGTGGTGTCAGAGATGGACGATCATCTATTGGTCCTGGTAATGAGGCTGGTGGCACGAGGACTCGTTGGGTGAGAGTTAGACGATCCATTGCCACAGACATATCTTCTTCTCCCCATTTTGATCTTGGCGTGTATTCAGGGACACACGGGATATTTAGAGCTCTGATGTTTACACTACTAGTTGGCCAGATGTCTATGCCATCATCTTTTGCTTCGGGTTCATTATCTCCGAGATATTATATTCCACCTTCTTCGACTCCTGCTACGACAGAGTATGTGGGTGAGGAGCATACACTGAGTGACACTCCAGCTGTACAAGATGTTTCTTAAGCTTTTGTACATCCAGTGACGCCCATTGTTCCAACTACAACCGGTATATTTATATAATATCAAATTTTTATACCAAAATTTATTTTATTTCAACTTGTACTGATATTATTTTTCTTTAATAACATATTCATCTACATATAGGAGGTGGGGTAGGGGGCGTACTCGCTTGTGTGCGGTATATAACTGCCAGACACAGTTGATGGTTGAATACAATGTTGATGGACAAATGATTTAGAAATATGGGCAGGAATGTTGGGGTTTTTTGGTGACTCTAGAAAAATACTCCGATATCATTCCGGTCAGCCCTCTCTATTGGAGACATCTGCTACACGAAGACAAAGATAATGAGTGGTCAAAATATGGGTAAAAAATCAATTGGATTTAATGTAGTATTTTTTTGTATTTATATGAACTAATCTATTGGGTTTCAGCTTCGGTTTAACATCCATGATGGCGAAGGTGCGCAACCAGTGCAATTAAAAGAGTTAGGATTGATTTGGAGAGATTATAAGCTTGACTTTTATGTTGGCTAGTGTGAGAGAGTGGGCACGGAGTCAGAGACATTACCTATCATGGATAACTGCCCGATAGAGCAATATCTCCAAATGATAACCCGTTGGGCGACTACCAAATTTAAGGTATTAATCTCATTAGAGGTATTTAAATGAGACTGTTCATATTTTGCATTAATATAATCCTATTTATTATTAAACATTATTTAGGAATCTTTAGAAAAAAAAGATTGATTCAAAGAAATACCTCCAAACTTCGGGACACATAACTATGTCAGATCATGAGAGGCAGCTGGTACGATATAGTTGTTTATAATTTTTTTAGGACATTACCTTTTTATTATTTCCAACTAAAATTATGTGATTTATAGAATATTGAATATATGATTATACTTTCACTTTATATTGTTTCGATGTCATTACAGAAGCACAAGTTGAATATTGAAGGACGTATCCCTCGAGCAATTTTTTTTTCTCAAGTAGAAGAAAAAAAGATGGAACTGCTGTAAATGAATCGACCCAAGAAAAGATTGTATGTTTTTATTAGTTTTTTTCAATGTTTAATATCTATTTTGAATGTTATTAATCTTTTAATATTTTTAACAGGCTGCTTTAGTGGCTCTTGATGCCCAGGAGCCTGACAATTTTGGGCCACACGATCATTTATATCGGGTTCTGGGAGAGGAGGACTCTAGTCGTGTACGCTGCCGACCTCGTAAGAATATAGTCCCAACGAGGTATTGGTCCCTCTCTAGGTATCTATTCTAGTACCACCGAGTTGGAACATGTCAAGGAGCATGCAAGACAGTCTGATAAAAGGGTCACATAGTTGGGATTACAAGTTCAAACTAGAGACAATGAATTTATGAAATTGATGAAAGCTTTATCTTCATCACTTCCACCAGAGGCTAGCGCAGCTTGTCAGACATTTATGTCATCGATGGGTGCATTATCCAATGGACCAGGCAGCAGATCTAGTAACGGTTGAGATGATGACATTCCTGGTGATGAAGATGATGCTGAAGAGGATGAGGGCGAGGATGGGGATGAGGATGAGGAAGAGGATGGGGCTATGGGCGAGGATTGGGCCGAGGGCGAGGATGGGGCTGAGGGAGAGGATTGGGACGAGGACAAGGAGGGGGCCAAGGATGAGCATGGGGACGATGACGAGGACGACGATGAGGACAGAGATGACGTAAAGGATGAGGCTGATAATGACAGTGGTGATAGTGATGGTGATCAGGTGTAGATTGATCCATTACATTTTTCAATTCTGTATAAATCTATATTTTTGAACATGGGTTTCCACTCTAGGGGTTTACTCTCCTTCACAGGGATGTTGTTATCAGATCTCTTTTTTGCACTTGATTCGTATTTTATGATTAATCTACTACATAGACCTTTAGTATTCCTTGGTACTGTGATACCCATTTTTCTATTTTGTATTACTTAGATTTCTTATTTAGCCATGTATTTCATGTTTATTTCATTTTCCCATAGAACTCCATTTTATGTCATTTATGGCTGATAGTTTTATGCATGATAGTAACATGCGTGGAATAATCACATGCAAATAAATGTGCTTTTTTCAAGTAGTAATTGTACATTATTGATTATGTTCTTATTTTTGTTATTTTTAAGTGAATCTTGCTGTTTTTGAATTTCCATTCTGTTCAGGGGAGGATTTTTGTTTTAGTAATGGTGGATCTTCTGGGGGAAGAGGATGGGGCAGGGGGATGTGAGGGGGATGTTGGGTGAAAAGGGTGGGCAGGTGGGGAGGGGCAGGGGGCTGCTGGAGGAAAAGGGTGGGCAGGGGGAGGGGAGGGGAGGGAAGGGGAGGGGGGAGGGGAGGAGGCTGCTGGGTGAAAAGGGTGGGCAGGAGGGGAGGGGCAGGGGGCTACTGGAGGAAAAGGGTGGGCAGGGGGGAGGGGAGGGGAGAGGAGGGGAGGGGGTAGGGGAGGGGATGGGGATCCTGGGTGAAAAGTGTGGGCATGAGGGGTAAGGGAGGTGGGGAGGGATGGGAGGGGGCTCCTGGGTGAAAAAGGTGGGCAGGAGGGGAGGGGAGGGGCTGGGGCTGGGCAGGTTAGAGGGGAGGATAGGGAAGGAAGGGGAGGGGAGTGGAGGGGAGTGGGATGCTGGGTGAAAAGGGTGGGCAGGAGGGGAGGGGAAGGGGGGTGGGGAGGGGCTGGGGCTGGGGCTGGGCTGGTTGGAGGGGAGGGTAGGGAAGGGGAGGGGATGGTGTCTTCGTTGAGGATGCATTTGGTTCTCAAAGTGTCTTTTTTTGTTTAAAATGGATGCGCTTTTTAAGTAAAATAAATGACATACATAAAATATACCAAATGAATTAGGATTGTGTTGATACATTAGGTAAATGACCCATCGGTCATTTGTGACATGTAAGAGTCAACCCCACCTCAATCCGAGGTGCGTTGTGGCCGGAACCACTCAAAGTGTCTCCCTTTTCTTTGAAATGAACAACAGTTTAAGTAAAAACAACAACTGACATACAGAAAACAGACCAAACGCTTTCATATTCTCTTGATACTTTAGGAAAAGTATCCATGGGTCATTTCTGACATGTACGAGTCAACCCTACCTCAATTAGAGGAATGGTGGGGCCTATACCACTCAAAATTTCTCACTTTTATTTGTAATGGACATGATTTTAAGTGAAAACAACTACTGACATACGGAAAACTGACAAAACGCATTTTTATTCTGTTGAAACTTTAGGAAAACGATCCATGGGTCATTTTTGACATGTAAGAGTCAACCCCGCCTCAATACATAGAGTGGTTGGCCAAAACCACTCAAAGTGTCTCACTTTTCTTTGAAATGGACAATAGTTTAAGTCAAAAAAACAAATGAAATACGGAAAACAGACCAAATGCATTCAGATTCTGTTGAAACATTAGGAAAACGAACCATGGGTCATTTGTGATGTGTATGAGTCAACCTCGCCTCAATCAGAGGATCGTTGTGGCCGAAACCACTCAAAGTGTCTCCCTTTTATTTGAAATGGACAATAGTTTAAGTTAAAACAACAAATAAAGTATGGAAAACGGACCAAATGCATTCGAATTCTATTGATACTTTAGGAAAAGTATCCATGGGTCATTTTTGACATGTATGATTCAACGCCGCCTCAATCCGAGGAGCGGTGTGGCCGACTCCACACAAAGTGTCTCACTTTTCTTTGAAACGGACAACAGTTTAAGTCAAAACAACAACTGACATACAGAAAATAGAGCAAACGCATTCAGATTCTGTTGATACTTTAGGAAAAGTATACATGGGTCATTTTTGACATGTACGAGTAAACCCCACTTCAATCTGAGGCACAGTGTGGCCGGTACCAATCAAACTGTCTCACTTTTATTTGAAATGGACAGGATTTTAAGTTAAAACAAATACAGGAATATGAAAACCGACCAAACGCATTCAGATTCGGTTGAAACATTAGGAAAACGATCCATGGGTCATATGTGATGTGTAAGAGTCAACTACACTTCAATTTGAGGCGCGGTGTGGACAGAAATGATGTAAGTGTCTTTCTATGGTTTAAAATGAATGTGCTTTTATGTAAAATAAACGACATACGAAAAATAGACCAAACGCATTTGGATTTTATTGATACTTTATGAAAAGAATTCAGGGGTCATTTTTGACATGTACGAGTCAACCCAACCTCAATCCGAGGAGCGGTGTGGCCGACACCACTAAAAGTGTCTCACTTTTCTTTGAATGGACAACTGTTTAAGTCAAAACATCAACTAACATAAGGAAAACAAACCAAACACATTAGAATTCTTTTGATACATTAGGACAATTATCCATGTGTCATTTGTGACGTGTAAGAGTCAACCCCGCCTTAATCTAAGGCATGGTGTGGCCGGGTACCACTCAAACTGTCTCACTTTTATTTGAAATGGACAAGATTTTAAGTGAAGACAACTACATGCATTCAAAAAACCGACCAAAAACATTCTTATAATGTTGAAACATTAGGAAAACAATTCATGGGTCATATTTTATGTGTAAGAGACAACCCCGCCTCAATCCGAGGTGCGGTGTGTACGGAACCGCTCAAAGTTTCTTTCTTTTGTTTAAAATGGATGCACTTTTAAGTAAAATAAACGACATACGGAAAATAGACCAAACAAAATAGTATTGTGTTGGTACTTTAGTAAAACAATACACGGGTCATTTTTGACTTGTACGAGTCAACCTCGCCTGAATCTGAGGCGCGATGTGGCCGACACCACTGAAAGTGTCTCACTTTTCTTTGAAATGGACAATAGTTTAAGAAAAAACAACAACTAACATACTGAAAACAGACCAAACTCATTCGGATTCAGTTGATACATTAGTACAAGTATACATGGGTCATTTCTGATGTGTACGAGTCAACCCTGCCTCAATCAGAGGCATGGTGTGGCCGGTACCACTCAAACTGTCTAACTTTTATTTGAAATGGATAGGATTTTAAGTGAAAACAACTACTGTCATACGGAAAACTGATCAAATGCATTCAGATTCTGTTCAAACTCAAATTAACCAATCCATGGGTCATATGTGACATGTACGAGTCAACCCCACCTCAATACGAGGTGCCGTGTGGATAGAACTACTCAAATTCTCTCTTTTGTTTGAAAAGGGCATCATTTTAAGTGAATGCAACTCGAAATTTACACTCATCAACAATAGTTGCAAACTCTTTTTCATGAGTTGGGTAGTTTCACTCATGCGGTCATAAGTGAAGAGACTCCTAAGAAAATACCTTTTCACCATATATTATAATCCATACAAGTTCAATGAAATATTCATCACAAATCATTACACACCCAAATCTATGATCAGAAAAAAGGGATATGAGCCAATTTCAAACTCATATTCAACTCTAATAGGTATTTCTCATACTATTCTACCTATTAGAATTTGATGGGGAGGTGGGGGGATGTTCTGGTTGGGGGGTTGTGCAGGGGTGAGGCGAATTACTATCAGATGATTGTTTTCATATGATGATTAAAATAGGGAATTGTAGTACATGACATGGATGGAAGAATTTGATTGTTTTAAGTGTTTTTTGTTCTATTTTAGGTGTTTTTTATACTGTTTTATGTTTTTTTGTTGTTTTTGTGATTTTTTTATAAAGGTGTAGGTGTATAGTGGAGGTGATACTAGAGGGGATCCTATACAGAAGTTCTATGAAAACTCAATACCAACGGTTCTAAACCGTTGGTATAAGAGTGCTGGAATTCTGGAAAAAACATCTATACCAACAGTTTAGAACCATTGGTATATCTGTTCTGGAAGAACACAATACCAACGGTTCAGAACCGTTGGAATATGTGTTCTGGAATTATGGAAAAACACAATACCAACGGTTTTAAACCGTTGGTATTGGTGTTCTGAAAATCAAATTACCAACGGTTTAGAACCGTTGGTATAACAATTCTTAAAAATGCATTACCAATGGCTATAAACTATTGTTATACATTGAGAGAAATTTAATAAAACAATATACCAACGATTTAGATAAAACTGTTGGTATAAGGATTTTCTCACGTCTTACTAACCAACTATTTGGAAAACCGTTGGTATAGGATATACCAACGGTTTTCCAGCCTATACCAATGGTTTAAAACTGTTTGTAAACCCATCTTTTCTAGTAGTGTAAGGATCCCTTTTTATCAAATCAAAATGGAATAACCCAAAGAAAAGGTAATGTTTTCACCACCCTCTTTCATGTTCCTTTCTTCTTCAACTTATTCTTCATTTTTTATTTCCATTCTGAAATAATAAATCTTTTATCTTATATATAATGTGACGTTATTATAAATATTGTAAAACCATATTCACTATTCTATCCTTCCTTTGATTGACATGTCGGCATACGTGCGTTCGTACATCTTACTGTCTCCACGTCGTGGTCTAATGGTTATTCAAAACATTATTATTTGGATGGGTATAATAATGATGTGTAATTGATTTAAATAAAAAATATAACATGATAATGATTTTGTATATATGAAATAACATCCAATTTTATATTATATTAATATCAAAAGAATGATATTGTCGCTCGTTCGTACATACGGACAACTGTCTCCACGAACGTGATGAGATTCATTCCCCATTGTATCCCTGCAAGTCTAATTCTCATTTGATGATTAAAAATAATTTTTAAGGACTTGATATCATTCTGGATATGAATAAGATACAACATATCCATAACAAACACAACTTATGTAACAAAACATATAAAAGAAAATGAGTATGTTAACACCGGAAACGACGATAATACTATGATATTAATAGAAAAGAAATGTTAAAAGATCATATATGATATAGTATTAATGGGTATGATTATTTTATAACTTAATAACAAATATTTCACCAATATAAAGGAGTTTAAACTACCCTTAACCAAGGAAAATTCCATGATAAGAGTTTATTTCACAATCCATTCATTATCTGAAGTTGTTTTTACGTAATTATCTATTGGAACCTCTTTATCATTCACATAAATGTTTATTAAAAATTAAATTCAAACCATTATTACTATTTTATAGACTATGGGTTAATGTCATTTAGACCCTTGTTGAATTTTTATTAGATCTTTATAAAAGAATCATTCTGTCATTTTCCAAAAAAGTTCAGTTTTAACATTTTCGACAAAATTAAGGTAAGAATGTCTTTTTCAACTTATACGGAAGGTGCATCTATTTTCTACCATTATTAACTTGTCGAAGCATCCCTTACAAGATTATAAAAATATTTTCAAATTAAATCTCTTATTTTATAATTATGTAACTCTTATATGATTTCAAAATTGAAAGAGATATTTTCTAAAAAGGGTTTTGATTTCATATATGTCAACATGCTTTGATAGATTTTATGTTTATTTGAAGTTGATTTATTATGATACTAAACATCCATATTGAATTGATGGTTTTGTGATATGTTTGACTGTAGATGTGCGTTTTTTATAACATTCATGGTTTATAGTTAAATTATTGACATTTCTTATTCTAGTTTTAATACAAATGTTTATGATATGTTTAATATTTTCATATGAGGAATTTATTGGTCTTAGTAAGTTACTGGTGGAGCCCGTTATAGCTCTTCGATGCATTGGTTGGTATCATGAGACAACTAGATATGGAATTGGCCGAGGCCCTTCCCCAATTTGATTTATGGTTTTGGATGAGGCCTTAATCATTTTTAGACTTCTTGGTTGAGGCCTTGACAAAATGTTTCAGATTGTCTGACATTATACATTCCCTCATTATGGAAATAATATTGATGGTTCATGTGGTTATTCGACTAGTAGAATACCCATGATTATGTTTTATTATGGAATTATTTACTCATCTCATATTCATACCATAAAAGTATTCATGTTTATTATTTGTAATGTCATGTGGGTTCAATTATTTACCATGAATAATATTTAGGTCATTTCCAGATGTATTACATACCCTTACTGAGCGTTTGAGCTCAGCCCATTCTTATGTTTCATTTTCCAAGGATATGAATAAGTTAGTTATGAGTGATCTGCATGCATAATCTAGGAGGCTTGGATGTATCTAAGGAAATATATTTGTGTTGTATTTATCATCAAGCTGAAAAGTTGAACTAATGTATGAATCATGTTTCCAATAATACAAAACTGATCGGTATTTTGAGGAATTATTTCTTGGTGATCATGCCAATGTTATGTAATAATGCACCGACTCAGGGTAACTAGGGTTGAGGTGTTTCAAACTCCCTAGCCACATTTATAACATAACACTGTATACAAACATTATATATTTCATTATAATGATATATAATTCCATTATTAATCTTCACATATTGAGAAAAATAAATTTTTTCGAATCATAAACATTACAAAATTTATTATTTCGTATTATCATTATTAAATAGTGGGAAAAATAAGTCTTAGGATAATAACTCAAAAAATGATCTTAATACATTATTACGGACCGGGTGGATGGTCTGATATGAGAATATCTCTAGAATATCATAAGAAAAATTAATGTATATTAAAATGGACGAATAAAATTTTAAGAGAACTAATAATTTTATTTAAAAATTTAAATGAAATTTTATTTAATATTCATGATAACATATTTCTTAAAGGGAAAAAATTAAAAAAGAATGAGAATAATTATTATGTTGGTAAACCATAAAACATGGAATTGAATACACTTAAAAAAATAATGAAGTTGGTAAAAATATTTGATAATGTGAAAGATGTCACATTTTTTTCCCCTAATAGGTGTATTTAATGAAAAGGAATATCGATAATTTACCATGTGGACATAATTTTAATTAAATAAATGTTATTAATTTTTTAAGAGAGTTAATGAAAATATAATATGACATTATGAAATAATATAAATATATAAATTTAATTTTTTAAAATAATACAATTCATAAGAACATAGAGTAGAATGAATCCTTACTGAATGAAATAGATATGTTTTGTTCCACAGATATTTATCATTTAAATTGAATTATGATGTAAAGGGATGTTTAATATCCGTAATATATTTACACCGTCGATATTAACATTAGAGAAAAAATATATTACGTTTTAGAGTGATAGAACAAGAGTTTCCAAAAAATTAAACCAAAAAATAGATAGTCTTGATTTAAATGTGAGGATGAAAAAAAATCATGCCATAGACTTATGTTTAGTTTGAATAGTTCTGAATTATAATATATTTATTTATCATTTATTATTTATTTTAAAGAGAAATTTATTAAATTTTATTTAAATCAGTTCCAATCATTAATAATTCCATTGTAGCCATATATTAATTTTTTATTATTAAATTCAATATTCATATAATAATTCTTATGTTTTTCATTCACTCTTTCATTTTGATTTTATTTTATTTTCTCTATTATCAAGGGTTCACCATCCATTGTATATTCACAAATATGTGAAAAAAAAATTTAGTATAATTTTATTTTCCCATTCTAATTAAATTTAATTTATGGTTATGATTCACAAGGAACTCTGTTAAAATAATATTTATTATGGAAGTCAAATCAATTAAAAATTATTTTCCACATTAAAATATATATATAATACTCTCCTAAAATTTATAAATCATGATAAATTAATAATTATTTCATTATAACCACCATTATATAGGTTTTATTATACATTCATGATGTATGAATTTTACAATTATTTATTTAGATTTTAAAAAATCCAAAAAAGTACAAATTATAACTATTATAAGAGTATGAACCCGTTATTGTATAGTAATAATATCATTTTCATAGAAGCATACAGATTTTAAAAATATTTTATTAAAATGAAAGTACATATTTATAAATATGTATTTGAAGAAGATAAAAATAATTATTAATTCGAGTATATAACCTGTATTAATGGTTTCAATCTCATATTACAGAGCCTCACAAATATGATGGATTTGGGACTCTTTCATATAAATGAAGGTACCAAAAAGTGAAAAACGATTTTAAGGGTGAGATTATTTCTATGAATTTATGATAAATTGTGTGTAATGGTGTGTGTTGATGAGATTAGTTGAGGGTTCCACTAATAGGTGTTTTACATTAGTGTTTTCACATATATCTTCTATATAATGTATATGGTTGTCATTTTAAAACGAAATGGAAATAAGTGAAAAATATATTCAAGAAATGATGAGGAGAGGCCATGAATTCTGTTTTCCATCACATTAATGATATTATTTGGGGATTTATTTTAACTTATTAGTTTGTATTCACATTTTACCATATTTTAGAAATTATGGGTTCAAATATAACCTAAAAGACCTAATTTTTATGTGTAAAAATAATATTGTAATTTTTTCAAGGTTTGTATTTATTGATTAAAAATATAGAAATAATTATACTTAATTCAATATATTAGGTTTTTAAAAAATAATTCTAATATAATAATGCATAAAACAAAAAAAACAGTTATATAGACTTTTGTTTTTTGCATTAAAAATGAATAATTATGTATTCCACACCCAATAAAAATCAATAAAAGATAAGAACATTGATAGAAAATATGTATATATTTAATCACATAATTTCATTCAAAATAATTCATATAATATCCAAAATTTAATTATTAAAAAAACAAATAAAATATATAATTATAAGGAGACCTTGTGTGATATAATATTATGAAACACACTTCCACCCACATCTAAAATGGATAGGTCAAATACCCCCACATGATAACCCATACAACTGTCCAATTTATTACAATGAGTGTCTCCAAGGACCATTAGACATGAAATACCATTACATGGTCCAAAGGGACTTCATTTGGACACTATGAACTAGGTATACCCCCTTGATTCCATCAGGTAACCTACATCTACATGCCTATCATAGCTTGCTCTACCCCATGCATCACCACCTACATGTGTACCTACCCAGATCACCATAAATAAACCCCCATGAGGCAATCCAAAAATTAATACTTATTAAATTTTACATGTAGTTTTGTGGTCTGTATAAATAAACCACAACTAAGGGTGCAAAAAAAATTTGTCTATGGATAATTAAATTTTTAATTTTTTACATTTTATTAATAATATCAGGGATGTTGTTCGTTTTTATTAATAATAATTAATTGAATGTTATTAATATGATTCCCTGATATCATTATTTAACAATCAATTTTACCAAAATGGATATTCAAAACAGAGTTTTTATATAATAAATTAAATTCTCTTAAATGATTTAAAACCATTTTAAATTTAAACAATAATTTGTTTTTCAAGAAATGTATCAATTAATTATATTATAATATATATTATTTAATAATTTAATATAAAAATATTCACATTTTTTCTATTATCAATAAAATATTATATACACATTTTTATTTAAAATTTAAATACATACTAGAAGTATAATTTTTACATTATACCAACTTAAAATAATTCTTCCCTATAAATTCCATTATATTGTCTAAAAAATGATGTTACTTATACTTTGTTAGATAATTAGGCTCCCCATGTTTCTTTTTAAAGCATTTGACTCCTTCAAGGAACATTCACCAGGTGACTTGTCCTCATTAATTGTAATTTATCTCTATGATCAATGATTTCAACAAATTCATCCATAAAATGGAGAACAATATCCAGTTGATAAATATCCATGTTTTGTATATGTGATGGGATAGGTTTTTACATCCCCCAAAAGATACATAATAGACGTGATAGAGGCATAATGTAATTGAAATATGATAATAAAAAATCCCCACATGATAAATATTTTATAAACGAACACTATAGTAAGGGATTATGCTACCCTACTTTAAATACCCATAACCCTCTTCCATGGTGACATTTTAGGGATTATTTAACCACAAATAATAAATATCACTGATGATTATAAACAACGATAATCTATTAAATATATAGAATTTAAAAGTCCATTTGAATGCAGATGCAAACCAGAAAACCTACAAAGAAAAAACATCAGAAGAAGGAGGAGAAATAAGCATTCAACATAGCAGAAGCAAAACTGATTGCCAGAATTAGAGGGTATGGAACCTACCATTAGGAAAATATTGTTCATGCATGGGAAAGCATATACGCATCACCATATGAAGTTGGAGAGCTAATTTCTTGTTTAAGAGGCTAGGGAGGAGCAGGTCCATGTAGTCAGTCTTGGTTGTATGTAATGTTTGAATACTACAGGCAATAAATTATTCAATGTCCTACATGCCATGTAATATTTACCTCTACGGGCCATGTAAGGTTTTCACATCACCCCTGAAAAGGTGGATTATAAAAAAACAATAAAAAATGAAGGCCTTTAGTCCATTGGAGTGGATTTACAGACATAAAATTATCCCATATAAAATAAAGAATAAAAACCGTAATAATATGGGAACCCTTCTAGGGGAAATAATTTATTCAAACTCTTTTAAAATACATTAATGATGATATCAATATATCCTCTAGATTTACAATTATATTTTACACTAGAGTTAGTATTGGGATGATGAGAACAGATAAAACATAATAAAATATTTAATTCTTGTCAGATACTTCTCTTTAAATTACTATAATCCTTTCATCCTTATCTAATATAATTAAATTTATAACTCCATGAAATATTTTCGCTTCTGATATATATATCCTAAAATATTATTTAAGATATATGTATTTTAAATAATAATTAGATATGTTTAATTTTTATGGTGGTCAACTACAACCTAGATAGAATTGTGGCCTCATGAGTTCCTATGAAGACTTAAGTGTAATCACTGTTGATGTTCTCCAACTTTTACACCATGGAAATTATTAATTCTTCCTTTACAATCATACAATTCAAACAGTTATATAAAAATAATGAAATTTCCCAATTAATTTTTCCCATTTGAAATGATTCTTTAGTTATATATATATCATATTTATTTTAGGAGGAATAATTATTGATGAGTTTTTATCAACATATAATTTACCCCTCTTCAATTATGGTATTAATCAGGCACAAATATTATTCTATTATTCTATCATTTCATTACTTTAAAGAATAAAATCAAAAATATTTTGACATTCTTCTATAGCTCTATGTCATCAGTCTACCCCTATTTGATCTTCAAATTTTTGGATATGTGATAAAATTACATGGAAAAAATTTATTTATAACCTTTAATTTTGGTTAAAATTTCTATCACTTAAAAATACAAAACTATTGATCCTACTTTAATTTTCTTCATTGATAATGTATCGTGATCCTTCCTACTCAGAGCATTAGTCAATTGGATCATATTCATATGGTGGAAATTTTTTAAGTTTTCATTTTCTATGATCTAATATAACAATATAATCTGATTATTTTTTCAGCACCATTACTTTATATATATAAAATATGACATTTTATTGAGTGTTTATTTCATTGGATTCCCCATTAAAATAATTCTATTATATTTTTGATGAAAACATTAACATTATTACATCCAACGTTTGACTCTTGTAATATTTATAATGAACTATTAATTAACATGTAAAATAATCTACTAAAATGTAATTCATCTCAAGAACACATATCAATCCCTTATTTTATGAATAATTATATATCAAAAAAACCTTCTCTACTGTAAGGGAGTGTGAGTATGTGTTCACTGACATTCATTCTCACATGCTCCTAGAATTCTTCATTGACCTCGTATATCCAAATGAACATGAATCTATTATGAGTCATATTATATAATTTATTTTATATTAATAATATATTTCATACAAAGCATTGATATTATCCCTTGAATCTAAAAAAACATTAGATGTCAGATGTAGAGGTTAGTCTCATAAATTCATTAATTATGTCAATATTTGAATGATAAATATATAAACCCTCTCATATGATTACATTTATCATGAATGATTTGTTTTATAATCAAATTCACACATTATAATTTTGGAATTTTTTTATCCTTTGGAAAGTCATTATATCAATTTTCTAAATAAAATCCATGCTCATTATTTATATAAAATTATAAGAGTATATCATATAGAAATGCTACAAAAAATTTAACAGTGTAACATCTACCAAACCTATTTATGAAATCCATAGAGGCATCAAGATGTTTTTTATTTTATAATCGAATTATTTGGAATAAAATTTTCCATATCATACTTAAAATTCCTACATCAACACATCCTTTATCATCAACCATAACTGATGATGTCCATATCCAGGTTATGTCAATGATAATCATCGAACCCCTTCGAGTGGATCAAACAACAAATTATTTTGGTCTGGTGGTTAATTATTCTTAATCATTAACTTGTTAAGATAAAAATAATCAATTCATATAAATTGTAATCTATATATATTATTATCAAAGAGGACTAATCCAATATACAGTAAATATATGATTTATATTAATCTTTATCCTCATTCTCTAAAAAATTATATTTTAATTCGTACAATTTAGTCTAGTGAATTATATAATTTTTTTGTAATATAAATTAATAAAATTATTATTTGTATAGAAAATTAAACAATTAAATATTGTGTAAGATAAATAATATCTTCTAGATATATGTAGAAAAATTTCTGAAAAATTGAAAATCAATTATATTGGGGTTTCTAAAAAAATTTTAAATAATATCCATTATATAAAGGTTAAATGATATATTAAATATATCTATCATCAATATGGATTTCACAGTTATCCTTAAATCAATAAATTAACTTGGTTTGGTTTGGTAGAAAAAATGTGATGAATGAATCCTATAAAATGGAAATGTTTATTGTGTTGATATAACTAGAACCTGACCAAAAGAAAATCAATATCATTTATATAGATACCAATAATATTTTATGGGAGAAAATTTTATTATAAATTAGTCTGAGGTGTATTGTAAACTTCTTGAATAAAACATCACACTACTAGGAGGTTTCATTAATAATTCTATATTTATACCATGGTGTGTTAATTTCATGATCTTAAATAATTTACCATATATTAAGGATTGTGTTGAAATTATATGAAATAAAACATTTATAGTAATTATGCTGATGTTGAGAGTATTTTAACCAAATTTTTTGTTCACAAACCAATTTCGTAGTTTGGATTTAATATGCATTAAATATATAAAATTATGTAGAATGGTATTGATTTATTTTTTCACAATTAAACCATTTATTTTTACCCTAGTTTTCATACTTAATATACTCTAAAAAATTAAAGAATTAGTTTTTGGGTTTTACATTAAGATAATCTTTTATTGAATAAATTTAAATAGTCAGAATATTAATATACATTGTTCATTCATTAGCTAGATGACCTCTATTCCGCAGTGGAATCCTCTTATTTTATGTTGTAGGAAATTTCTTATATGTTTCTTCGCACATTTATTTATGAAATTACATGAATATTTATGCCTATATAAGTTTCATTGTTATATTTTGAAGGAAAATATAATTTTTGTTAATTTTCCAAAAAATTATGAGAATAATTGGATCCACTAATTTACAATTCTCATAAGAGCTCACATTCTAAAGATTCATTTTAGTTATCATTGATCCTTATAGACAATTAATTTTGGATTCTATGTTTCTATCCTCCAATGAATTGATCTATTTTTTCGGTACAATGATAATATCCAAAATGTACCTTCAAACTATTATAATGTAGTCCTTATTAGAATCAATTGATTGATCACCTTTTTTATACTAATAAATGAATTATCATTAATTTTGTTAGAATATATAAATTTTTTAATTTAAAGGAAGTATATTTGTAACCTTATTCTAATTAATGGATTCAATATTTTTACTATTTACTCATTTCTTAATTATCTCCCATAATTGAAAAACTATTCCTTCAAAATTAAAAATGGGTATCATTACCTTTTCTTGCTGTGAAAACATGAGAAAGGAAAATATCATTTCTATTTTTTACCCACTATGTTGTAATTAAATGATCATATGACCAACTATTTGAAGGAGGATGTATGTATTGTATAAAAATTAATAAAAAAAATTTCCATCATAAATTTGAGAGTTTTATATGATTCGCGTTATTTCTCATGGAATGATATAATTGAGAATCCAAAACACTAATGTCGTCCATTCTAGATCACATTGCCTTTCATTATTTATGTAGATAATCATTTCCCTATACATCCCTCTCGTTATTAAATAATTTTCTCTTTATTCCAATCATTAAATTCAACTGAAAATTTCGGCTTCATTATAATGAAATAATCACAGTTATCATTATTATTATAAGGAAAATAAATCCTAATATAACATAAATTATGGCACCATCATTTTAACCTATATCATTGTAGGTGCATTCCTCAACACATTTTATTCATCATTTGTTAATTTATATTTAATCTTTTTATTCATCATTACATAATCAAAAAAACTAAACCCACCTCTGATACAAAACGTGATGACCCTACCATATTATATTACAATAATATAATAATATATATGTACAATTAATACACCTCACAATAAATCACATAATAAAACATATAAGTTTACTGTATTTGGGGATTCTATATATAAATAAGTTATTTTAAATTATATTAAACATCTCACATGAAAAATCATCACATGAGAAACCCTTATATAAAATTCCATATAATACCCTTTCCATTATTTGGGTCTTATAAATATAAAAAACATTCATCTCAAATTCCTAGTAAGTGGGAAAGTGTTCGAAATGATTTTTTCTCTGATTATTGCCATGAATCAGCCTCTCTCAGCAAACAAATCACCAAAAATGGTTCGATTTCTTTCATTGAAGCAAGCCCGAAGATTTTAAAAGTGCTGCTTCTGGAATATCGATTCTCTCTTCAGGCTAGATTGACGGGAACCCTGAGTGATGTTCCAGTCAGGGTTGATGAAGTGTGAGCTCACCTATCCCAGAGCTGGGTATTTACTTATTGGAATTTGATCTCAATTGGAAGAGGTATGTTTCACATTGTATTTCCCTATAAGGAATTTAAAAATGTGGCATGGAGTTTTGGACCTATAGCGATGAAGCCTGGTTACATCATGGTCCAGCAGTGGGATCCTTTGATGAGACCTCTTGCAATCAAGAACTCATGTACCTAGACTTAGATTCAAATCAGGGGGCTAAACTGGTTTTTCTGGCATCCATCTGTTCTATGTGAAATTGAATCTTCTGTTGGCTATCCCATTAAGGTTGAAAAGGAGACCGAGCATCCTAGGTATGGCCATTTTTCCCGAGTTCTTATTGAGATTGATTTTTATAATGTTCTCATTGATACTGTTTTTCTTGTTGCAGGTTATAGTAAGCTAGAGCTCTCCATTCAATATGAATGGATACCTAAATTTTGTAAATCCTATTTATGCATTGGTCATATCCATTCACACTTAAGTGGGAGTTTAAAATGCTCCCTCTATAAATCATTGGGTCACACCTATGATCAGTGCAAGAAGAAGCTTAATAAGGATGACTCCAATATAAAGGACCCTCCAAAAAAATCCACATCTTTTGCTGAGGCTGTTCAACATGGATTTCCCAAGTCTGAGGGTGTCTATCTTGCCACTACTTATGCCTCTATGGAGACTGATAATTCTTTAAGTCTATCCTCATCTGAAATTAAGGTTGGAACTGAGAAAAAGACATGGGCTGATATTGCAGAGGTAGAAGGGAATATATAAGAGCATGAGGTGGCTGTTCAAGATCATTTTAATCATGAACAAGACTGTGCTGCAATGGCCCCTATGTCTAGTAATGGAAAGATAATGATTATTGATAATGAGGCATTTCATTTAGTGATGCACAAAAAGGTGAGAGCTAACAAAAATTCCCAGAAAAAAGTGCAGATTGATGGTGAGGTAGAAAATCTACCTTTGTCTCATCAATCTAGAAATTATCAAGGTGATCTATGGGTGGCATGTCCACCTGGATATCCTGCTCACAAGGCAGGAAATCTGGAATCCGAAATGGCCCTAGTGTAGAAGGTCACAAAAAAGTCCCATGTCTACTCTCCTTTGGATCAAATGGAGAGTAGAGATGCTGATGAGGTAGGGGTTGCAGAGATTAATGAGGATCTACCAATAAAACCTTCTACCAAATTTATTTCTATGATAAAAACGTTTAATACCCCTAAGTTTGATTTGATGGACGTTGAGGGTATGAAGAATGCAAGTTGTAACAACAGAAGATTCATTCCTACTGTGGAAGATGATGTAGAGGGCTCTAAGGAGAAGGAGTATACTACTCAGTTTGATGCTCAAATAGGGTAGGTCATAGAGGTGCCTCATGTGGATGTATTTCCGGAGTAGTCTCCCATTACAGTGCAGGATAGTAATGTAGTGCAAGGGGATGAACTGCATGACCACCCCACAATACATCAGAACAATCCTAGACAGGATAGGGATCCCTCTCATGAGGATTTTGATTCGAATATGATGGATAATGAAGGCATGCAAAGGGGAAGAGGGTGTCCTAACAGGGGAGGATCTAGGGGCCGTGGCTGGACTTTGAAGAGGTAACTCTGTGGTGTGATTTTGTGTTTGTTTATGTTGTAGTTCTATGCATGTAAACACCCCCTTAATTTTTTGTATCTTTACTATCTTTTTTTCAAATAAATTAGGGGCCTGGGTTTAGAACCCATGACCGATCTTTCTTGGTAACATAATAAAATTAAATTTAAAATACATAATTGAATCATTCCCAATAAAATATAGATCATTAATCATGTTTAATGATCTAAATATTTAACAAAAATTAAAATAAAAGGTAATTAGTTTTTGGAAACAAATTTAATATTAAAAAACCATGAAAAAATTGCATATGCCTAATAATGATTCATCAAAGTGTGGAAGAAACATCTTTATGGAAATAATTTCCATTTTCAAAATTTAAAAAATAATTCTATCACCATATTATGGAATGATTACTATAGTGGATTTGGTTTACACCTAATTCCATTTCAACTGTAATGGACTTAGTTCACTAACTTATTTATTACCTATCATATCAAGAGAGATATATATTTACCCAATGAAATTATGGGATTTATAATTCATAGTTTTCCATTATACATTGAAAACAATATATTTGTTCTATATATAATAGAAAACACTTATAGTTCCATCATATCAAAATTAACTCTTTGTAAATAAATGGGATTCATGAAAAAATAACCAAAACATGATCAGAACCATGTTAACAATTAATTTTTTTTATAATTAAGAAATATAACTAGTGAAGAAAATGTAACATCATGAAATATTGACATAAATAAAACATTATTCATAATATAACATTGAAATTACAGTAAAAATAATTAGAATCCACATAAATTTATGAAAATGAATATTTCAAAATAAAAAAATTAAAAACAATCCTTTACAATATGGGAAGGATGATTCAAAAATAAAAATAATGACGAAAGGGATATTAAATAAGTCATGTAGAAGATTTTATAAAATATTCGAATGTCAAATTTATAATGAATGTCAATATAAATTGATGTTTTCAATAGGGAAAATAATAGAAACAAATCACTTTAATTAATTTGGTAAATAAATTCATAGTGAAGAATAAATAACCTTAATAAATAATATTAGTGTATAAAATAACATTTTTAATATAACATAATAAATATAAACATGGTGGTAAAATGTTTCTGAAAAAATTAAAGATAAATTTTGTTCAACTTATAGGAAAACGTTAAATGAAATATAATTTAAATGGAATTGAAATGTTAGTAAGATATGTAAACCCTTTATATTATTAAAATAGAATAAAATATATCATATTTTATATATTAATAGTATAATATTTACAAAAATAATAATATAAACATTGATAATCCTGATTTCAGAGTAAAATTACGAAATATACCCTTACATTAAAATTTAACTAGGACAAACTAATAATATATATTGATATAATATATTTTGGTTCAATATTTATTTTAAAAATATCTTCATTTGTTGTTATATTTCATAATACAATTAAATTTAAATTTCATTATTACCTAAATAATATGTTTTTCAATATTGAAATTAACAATCTTGAGTGAATTATTATTTTTCTAATGTTTTCATATGTTTTCTAAAATTTATCCATTCCATATGGTTATGGGAAAATAATTATAATGATGATAATTAATATATGACATAGGATTTTGATATATTTCAATATTCCCAAAATATTTTCACTGAAATTATAGTGATTATTTTCATGGAATGTTTACAAATTTTTTTTTATATTTTTATTAAAAATGATTATTTTATTATTAAAAATACAGATATATACAACAATACAAGTTTTTTTAAGACATCCAAAAACTAGAATTATTATATATTATTATTATATTTAATTTTTTAAATGTAATTCATGATGTAATCAAATCAACATCACTCATAAAGGTGTTAAAACATATCAAAAACCAGAACATGAATTAATGATTTCATGAAAAAAATTACTTTTTTAGTTATATCAAATTTACAGAAGTGTAAAGAGTAAAAAATCATTTTTTAACAATTATAAAATATATTCAATAGTATGATGATAAATAATATAATGATTGATGATTAAAATGGGATAAAATATATATTTAATACTTAAGTCTCCTCTTAGAGTTCCTCATGGAAATTATGGATTTGGGACTCGTATTTAGAAATGATATTATAATAAAAGAGAGTGAATTTTTAGGGAGTTAATTTATAATGTCTTCATGATCAATTTTATAGAAAGCTGATTGGTTTTTTGGGTAGATGAGGGATATTTTATAGAAAACCTTGAGTGGTATTTTCACAAATACCCATCACGTGATATATATATTAGTCCTGTAAAACATAAAAGCATAAAAATTGAGGAAATAATATATAACGGATGAATATAAATTAATAATTCCTCTATCCAACCATTTTTGATGATATTTTGTGATATTTTATAATCATATCCTTTATTTTAACATTTTAAGTTATTTTACCCATTACTATGGCAACAAAATTTTACCTTTATATCTTATTTTTATGTATAAAATTTTTATTATCCAAATTGAAATTTTTAAATTATTATTTTGAATATTTAAAACAATCTACTATATTGAATCTATGATAGTAAAAAATAATAATTTTAATATATGTATTCAAAATGCCGAAAACTATTTTTAAAATAATTAATTTTTAAAAATAAATAATAATTAATAGTTATTACATACAATATAAAAGCCTTTAATTGATTATAATTTTTTGTAATATATATATAATTAATATATTTCATAATAATTTAAAAATCAAATATTATAAATTTTACTTTTAAAATTGTAACATAAATAATATGTAATTAAATCATTTTAATATCGAGGTATAATTGATTTTTTTTACATATAGTTACTTAATTATTTCATAGATGTTATTAGATAATTTTTACTATTATTTTCTACATAGTTTTTAATACATTTTGTGATTTCATTATTAAATTATAAATTTCCATAAATAATTAGTTTATAAAAAATAGTTCCTTTAGAATAATTGATATTTTCTTAATTGAGATTGAACTATTTTAATTTTTTTCCATTTATGTTTCATTTAACTATATTTTAATATAATTTATTTTCTATTTATAAATTTTATAATTCGCTATAATACTAGAATGTATAAATAAAAATATTTTAAACTTACTAGATTTGATTAATTGTATATAAATACTTGAATCATATGGTGTCACATTTGTGAAAATATATCCATGAAAGAATATCTCAAATTTAGAAATAGTGATTTTTTAATCTAATAATATAATTTTAATTTTTATTATTTAAACATCTAGAAAAATAAAACAAGATAAAAAATACATTTAGTGTATAGAGTCATATATAATTATCAATGATGAATGTGGAGAAAAATATGATTCTTAATTAAGAAGTTGAGATATCTCTAAATTTTTTGAATGGGAAACACCATACAATTTCCATTAAATTTCTTAATAAAGATTATTGTTGAAATTTAAAATGGCAAAACAAGAGAAAAATGATATATAAAATATTAATAAATATATATATTATTAAATGTTGATCAAATCAAAAATTCATGTAGGATTAATGGTCTTTGGGAAGGAATTTTATATATCAATATTATCTAATTTAATGAAAGGGATTATATATAATTCTCAAAGATGAAATTCATCTAAACATACTAATATTAATATAATCTCTATAAATCTTTTTTGTATGAAAAAATTTTATAGATTTTTTAATACTCTAGGTAATAAATTGTATATAAAAATTGATGTTTAATAGAAAATTAACCAAATTTATTATTAAATCACACCATGTATAAATGATTATGTACGATAATATAAAAATATCATTTTATTATTTTTATTTCTAATACTTTAAATTGATGTGATAGAATATGATTAATAAATGACTGGATTACCATTTTCTCTTATTCATTTGAAATATTATAATATAATTGTCATGTATCTCTTTAATGTATTCATATTAATTATGTAATTGGGCTTCATGGTGAAAAAGTTTCATCTTTATTTGATCATGACATAGAAATAACCTACAATGTTTAGAGATGTATTCATTATTATTTTAACACTAACGTAAAATTTTGTTCCTGTTATCACAAATAAATAAGAATGTGATATTAAAAGATTATTTTGAAATTAGAGAAAATATGTTGGTCATTATAACCTTATATTCTATGATGTGGGTGGTAATATCTACGATTACTAAAATTCATGTAATACAAATTATTAAATCCTATATAAAAACTGAACCCTATGAAACATTAAATGGGAAAATATTCCTTTAACCAATTTAATAGGACGAATCTAGTGAAATGAAGAAATTATGTGAATAATTAATTAAAAAAATATCTTTAAACATATTATTAATTTTAAATCTCATCCAATTAACAAATAATAAAGGAAATTCTATCTAGATAAATATATAATTATAATACCCCTAGAAATGTTTGACATAAAAAGGCTAAATGTTACTACCCATGTCAACAAGGTGCACCTTTCCTTTCGTGAGCCTACCTGATTAGAACTCCACAGATTAGCATGTTTGGCCAGGACTAGTAATCAATATGGGTGACTTCTGGGATGTTTCCCGGGGTTTGTGTGATTGAGGACAAAACACACTGGAAAGAACAGCTATTGGCATGTGGGGACAGTCATTAGTCTGATAAGAGACCCCAGTGGGTAAAAGCCTATGTTGTGCAGGGAAGGAAACCAAGGTATTATATGAGGCCCATGGGGTTATGTGACAAGGTTCATGGGCCGGGGAGGCGGAAATTGAAAAAGGTATCATAGCCAATACCTATCCAGAAGTGCATAGGAACTTCCTGGATTTGAGGTTTGGGGTCCACAATGAGGGCATTGTGCATTAAAAGGGAGGATAATGTAACATCCTTTGAAAAGTGATACTAAAATGGATAAATGTTACCACCCATGTCAACATGGTGAACCTTTATTTTAGTGTCCTACCTGATTATAACTCAAAAGTTATGAATGTTTGGCCTGGAGTAGTAATCAGGATGGGTTACCATATGTGAAGTTTCCCAGGGTGTGTGTGAGTGAGGAAAAAATACACTAGAAAGAACATGTGTTGGCATGTGGAGACAGTCATTAGTCTGATAAGAGACCCTAGTGAATAATATCCTATGTTTTTCGGGAAAGGAAAACATGGTATTATAGGATAACCATGGGGTTAGAAAACATGTTTCACGGCCCGGGGATACGGGTCGTGACAAATGGTATCAGAGCCAACACTCATCCAGAAGTGCATAGGCACTGCCTGTGTTTGAGGCTTGTGGTCCACACTGAGGGTTTTGTGCTTTAAAGGGGTGGATAATGTAACACCCCAAGAAAAGTTATACTTAAAAGGGTAAATGGTATTACTCATGTTGAAAAAGTGAATATTTCTTTACGGGATCCTACCGGGTTAGAACTCCATAGTTAAACATTCTTGGTCTGAAGTAGTAATCAAGATGGGTGACCTTCTAGGATGTTTCCCACAGTCTATGTGAGTGAGGAAAAAAACACAATGGAAAGAGCATGTGTTGGCATGTGGCGAAAGTCATTAGTCTGATAGGAGAACCTAGTGAGTAATAGCCTATTGTTTGCTGGGTAGGAAACCAAGGTATTATAGGAGACCCATTTGGTCAGATGACAAGGAACATGGCCTGAGGATGTGGGTCGTGACAATAAAGACATATAAATTTGTGTGTGATAAAATTTATTTTATATGTTCTCACCATGGAATAGAGTGATATAACTCATGTTGAAAGGGAATATATTCATGAGGTATATATGACCTTTTAATGTAATAGAACATATTGGATAATTTGTTTTTCATCTATTTAGGAAACCCACCCTGTCATACATAAGTGAAGTATTATAATTCAAAATTATGAGGAAATACATTTTATACCATATATATATATATCATAATAATAAATTCAAACTAAAGGATGATTTGTATTATGATGAAGAGTTAGTTCAAATACATGACATGAGAGCGAAATTATTGGGAAATAAGGCAACTCAATATGTATAGGATATCTAAATGAATAATAAATACTAAACATAATGTGGGATTTTAAGAATACAATTATATATATTTTGAAAATTTTATGCATGATGTGGTATGTGACAAATATTTCAACGAAAAAATTATTTATGTAGAGAATAATGAAGGACCCAAGGAATAAATTTTGAAATATATAAATATATGTATCAATAAAATTACACAATAATAAAAATTAGATGATTATATTGTTGAATTGCAATAAATTATAATTATAATATTTCTCCAAAATTTCACTAAATCAAAAGAGAATCAAAGGGAAAGCAAAAGTTACCTTAAGAATTTGAAATACGATTAACTCATAATCTCTTGAATAATTTAACACTATATGATAAATAATTATTAATAATAAGAGTGTAATATAATTGATAGTCTTATTTAGACACTAACATAATTAGATGTATAATTTTAGATTATCGAATGAAGTAATTTTTTTGATTGTAAGTATGTAAATGTTTTGATTGGAATCGTACTATTGGAATCTAAAAAATAGAATATGATCACTATCATTCTACTACAACCATCATGAAACCCCTAAAAATATCCAATTTAAAATATAATATGATCTATTAAATGTATATAAAATTAATATTATAAATGAATATGATAAATGAAAATGATATTTAAAAATTATCAAATATAAACACAATTTATACAAAATATAATATTTAAATTGAAAGAGGTGAGTTATTTAAAATTTAAATTTCACATACCAAGATAATTATATTATTAAAATGGTTATATAATTAATATTAATGATATAAATATATGTTTCAAGTATTGATTTTATTATTTTTCTTAGAGTAAAAAATATATGTGAATATTGGGATGTGATAAATATGTTATGATGTTTAATTAGAGATATATAACATTATATATACACCATACATGAAGTAATAAAATTATTTGGGGATTAATTGATGTAATTTGAATTTTTTATCTATGAGGGTCATCCATATTTATAGTGTCCATGCACAATAATAAAATATAGAACTTTTTATTAAAAAAACACCCTAATTCATAGAAAAAACCATCTACTAGAAGATATTCCCACCACTTTCAATATTTATTACCTATTAAATTACCTCTAAAGTATTCTATCAGGGGTTTATCTCTTGAATTGGATGATATTTAAGAATTCATATGGAAAATATCTAAATATATTGATACTATAATCAAGGAAATGGTTAATATACCTTTTCCATATTTATTATATTGAAATTATTTTTTTATATAATTAATTTATCATTTTTTATATTATTACCCTATATATATTTAATTTTAATTATATTTCTCTATTACCCCATATATAGTTCTAATACCTCTCATTATACCATTTATATAGATGATATTATACCAAAATAATACCGTAATTTATATATCTCTAACATGACATATTTTACAAATTAAAATGTATATGTGTTTCATGGAAGTGAAATATCTAATGGGATTTTTTAATTGATTCCATTTTATTTCATTACTATTAACATAGTTTTCTTATAATATTTATAAAAATTAATTTAGGTATTTAATGTTTATAAGGAAAAAAATTCATCATCACCATAATTATATCTCCCTAAGGAGGGTACTTGGGGACATATAGTTTCAAAGGATAATTATAGCTATGAGTAGAGAATATAAGATCATTGTGTATTTTTATAAAATGATTTTATTTACCTGGAATTTTCAACCTTGTCCCTAGTATGATCGTTATAATTCCTTCTTCTACCGTTATAATAAAATTTATTCTTTAATTAATAATCATTTCATATTACAATTTGTTTCAACAATAATTATTTATATATACACAACATTTTTAATTCCGAATACTTATTTATTTTTATTGAAATGAATTTACCTTGATTATAATAAAAGTTTTTTAATTGAGGAAAACTATTGATATGTTTTTATATTACATTATTCAATATAGATAACCATTATATTTAAATTATTTTGGAATATTATTCAATGAATTTTAATTTTAATGCATTGAAAATTATTCCACGTTTTATATATTCTTATTGATTCAATGTTAGATTGATTTGGATTTCTAATGTTATTTTTTAGGGAAAGAATGATTTTTACTCTGAATGAATTGATCATTTTTTTGAAAAAATTCCATAGGTTTATAGTTGTGTTCAAAAAAATTTATGTATAATTACAAAAATGGTACTTGATATAATATTTCAAATGTCTTGAATTTTAAATTACAATCATTATGTTATACAATTAATATTTTATCCACTATTGTGTGTTAATTATGTTATTACCATATATTCATATATATATATATGATTTATTTATTGACTTTTTTAAATATTATGTATTTCATAAACATACCTAATGTGTATTCAATGATATGTTATGTTTTATTATGCATATAATTTAACAAATTAATAATTTTTAACCATTTATCCAAGTATTGTTTATTAATATTATCAAAATATAATATTTTTTAATATAATAATAATGATGATGTACTGTTTAATTTTTTATGTCTCTATATTTTATTTTTAAGTAATTTAATGTATTTATTATGAATATAGGTAGTTCTGTAAGTATTACTAAAAACTGTATATTTGTTTTGTGATCTTCTAGGATTTATCATTTTGTGATAAATATATACAGGATCATTGTGGCAATAGTTGAGGGTGTTTCATTTGTTCAAACACAACCATCATGTGGTTAAATAATCATTCCACGAGTGACATACATTCATCAATGATATGTTCATTATTACTATAATGGTTCTATCCAATGTTCATAAAATCCAAAAAATAATATAAAATTTGATGAGTGGATTTTCATTACTTTTATATTCTCTCCAATATCATATTCAACCAAACATATTGTCTATTCTCGAAGACTGAATGAATAATTTCAATTTCATAAATTCTGAAGGCCTTATTATTTAATAGAGGTTAATATATTTGAAATATTTTCTTTAATTCCTTGGGATTTTTAGTGACATTATTATAATTAAATATTATTATGAATTTTTTATTTTGTCTTTTTCGAATAATTTAATTAGAATTATTAAATAGTATATTTTTATTATTTGGGAATAAAAATAAGAATAATGATATATATAATAGTTAATTATTTTTATAAATATTAATTTTTGAAAATTTAAAATTTTATATGGATAAATATTTTATTATTTATTAGTGGAAGTAATAATAATATTAATTTTAATAATATTGTTGTTCACAATATTGTCATTATTTACAATATTATTCTTTATTCGATGTTTTTTATCTATATGATTTCAAATCATATCAATATAACAGCAGACTATGTTTGATATTAAAGACATGAAAGAAACATTCATTCCATTATACAGAGTCATGTAATGTCTGATGGTTTGTTATGTTGTGTGAGAGGATGTGACGTGTTTGTGAATAGTGATTTGTGATTGTGAATGAGTAGAAAAAATAATTATTGATATTACAAAAATGAAAATATTTGTGTGAGTTGTGTGATGAAAACTGGTATGTTAGTGTTTTGAGTGAGGGTGATGCAAGAGATGTGTGTGTATGTATACATTTAGAATATTAAATAAATATTTAAAAGAATATTATTAGAGAGTGTTTGGAACCTAGTGAATTGGTGTGACGAATTCTAGGACATTAAAAATTGATTGTTTAAACAATGAATGATAATATAATATAACATAAAAATAATGGGTGTATGTTCCTCGTTTTCCATTCTTATATTCACTAGGAATGAAAGTATTCATTGAATCTTGAATTTTTTTTCTTTGTCTCCCTCTTAAAATTATCATTCCTTCTTTTCACTCAAACAATTTGGATATTAATCTGATTATAATTTCATTAGTTACATAGGAATCATGTCTTCATGTAGAAGGTAATCCCCATGCTATTATTAAGAGGAAATATTTTTCAATAGTTGGATAAATATTTTTAATTCTTATAGTTCTATGATTTTTTTTTAAATTTTTGATGAATTTTTGTACTTATTTGAAATTATCATGAATTAATCATCATGATATATTTTTTTCTAGAATGTTCACCTAATTAGTTTTATGATTGATGTTTTTATGTGTTTTATTTAATTATATAGTTAATATTGACAATCTAAATGTTTAATTAACTCGATAATTTATTGGATTTATTGAAATAATTAATTATTTATTTAATTTGGATTTAGAATATATTTTTTATTACTTATTTGGTGGAAAGTAATTAAAATGTATAATATATAATGACTTTTTACTGAATGATGTGATTATTAATATGATATTTATGCGATTATAATTATAGTAACAAAAAATTAGATTATATGTGCTAAAATTAATGTTTTCATGTTGTATGTGATTATGATTTTTTATAAAGATATAAATTCATATTTTTATTTAGTGAACATTTATAAATTATTGAGAATAAAATGGGTGAAAATTAATGTTCCTATTTTTTTTAAAGTGAAAAGATATTTAATTATTACTTGAGAATGGATATTATTTTGGGTTAAAATAAAATGGAAATGATTTAGAATAAATAATGTGTATTATTATTTAAATATATAGAAGCTCAAATTTTCTAGAATGATGCATAATTGTTGATAAATAATTTTTTAAAAGATTATTTTTTTTTGAATTTTTTTTATTGATATTAATATTATTCCTAATAAATTAATAAATATGTATTTTTGAGTCCTGAATGAATGAAACCCACACATTATAAATATATAATGTTTTTGAGAAAAGTACTTTTTTCTAGAAAAATAAAAATTTTAAATGATGGATCTTGAAATAGAGTTCTATAAATTTTTGTTGGGATACTAATTGAAAAATTGAAATTATTGTGATCAAAATTTTTTTAACCATAAATAGATACTCATTGAATTATAATTCTCCACCCATGAACTTTAGTAATTTATTTAAAAAATATTTAAATTTATATAACTTTTAAAAGAAAATTCAGTTAGGTTATAGATGACCAAGTGTTTTTAAATTTTGATATTTTAATTGGGATTGGAAAAGAGGTACACTATAAATTCCATTTTTTTTCATATATATAATTGATAATTGATTTTATAATTTCTATAATTTTATAGACAATAAATTAATGTACTAATAATGACTGTAACATATATATATAAATTACTAACTCTATTTGGTTAAGATATATCCTCTAAAATATATGTTTTTATGGTTGGTTAAAATCATCCAATGAATTAAGATCACATGCATAAGAAAATACTAACATTTATGTAACGGATGGGGTTAGAGTGGATTCTACTATGATTATACATCACTCTATAACGAACCATCCAAAATTATCATATCTCAACAAATGAAGTAATTCAACATTATAAATGAATCACATTATCAGTCAAAAAAATGCTATAAATAAGTGTAAATATTCTCAAAAAACACATTGGTAATTCCTTAAAAAAATTGATTCAAATAATATCATAATGAATTCATTCTAAGAAATTTCTATGTTATATCCATATACTGGACATCCATGAAAAAAAATAAACACTTTCATATCTATGAATAAAAATAAATATGTTATAAGTCTATAATAAAACATAAAAACACATTAGTGGAATTAAAAAAATTAATAAACTTATACATGAAATGTCTAAATACCATGGGGAAAAAATTTAAGGAAATGATTTATGTGGATACACAATAATATATATCCCATGTGATACATGTATCTAAAAAATATAAAAGTGACACTTTGTTATCTTAGAAACCCAAATTTTATAAATCACCCAAAATTTCCCTAAAATATATTACATAATTGAAACCATGATCACACTTACAACATTATGAATAAAAATACCACATACTCACCAATGTGTGTATGTTGTGTTTGAGTGAAATAACTAAATTAAACCAATTCTATTTTATTAAATTATATTTACCTGAGAAAACTAAAATTATATTTTAAAAATAATTAACATTAAATACAACTATATGATATATATTTGTGTGGAAATAACAAAAATAACATTTATTCATTAATTTTTTAAATTTATTATATATTGGAGGGATTCTAAAATAGGAGAAACAATATGATTTAGTCTTATAAATATTTTCTTTGGTTTTTTAAAGATGAAAAATACAAATTGACACCGTTTTTAATTTTACCATTAAAAATGATTTTATTTTATTATAATATAACCAAAATAATTACATTATTAACTAATATAAATATGTATCATAAGGAATATGTGAAATTTAACCATTAATAAATAAATGTAATGAAATTTATTAAATTGATCACTAGGGATGTAGATTTGGGAAATGAGAAAGGTCACACGAATCATACCAATTAAAATATGAAAGAAAATTCTTGATCAACATGGTTTGATTCAATGAGGAAATAATAATAAAAATAGAAATTTATTCACACTTAAAATATATAAATTAAAATAATTTAATCTAACTATAATTCATGCATAAGCTACCCAAATATTTATCAACCATGAAGACATAAAAAAGAGTTTCAAAAAAATTATATGTCTAGAAAACATTGGTTTAACAATTATGAATACCAAGTAAATATTGATACATAAATTTATAAAAAATTAAATTGATACATAGAAATAGTTGTATAAATAGAAAATACTTATATAGAGTAGGGTTGGTGGTTGATACATGGATAATAAGATGTATAATAAATGTCCCAAAAATACATGGAATCTAACTCCAAATGACCAATAGATACCACCCAGTCATAAATTCACTACATTTATAATTAAAGAATATATGAAACGTAACAAAAATCTCAATTAAATTAACCCTTTACCACATCAGATATTATGTGAAATACATACACCTGGTCGGTGTATCTATGGTGTAAAAAATCAACCAGTACAATACCACCAAAAATTTAGTGTAAATCCTTTTATAATTCATACCAAAAATTTTATTCTATCAACATTTTATAAATTTGTTTTTCATGTTTTATTTAATAACATTAAAAACACATTCCAATTTTTTAAAAAAAATTATTTAAAAAAATATGTGGACAAAGGATGGAAATGAATACCACATGATGACCATGTATAAATAATGATAATGGGAAAAATTTAAGTCATTGTTAATATAATTAAAAAATAAAATGAAATAAAATCACAAATCATGATAAAAAATAAAAGTATCATGAATGGGATAACAACCACGTTCTATTTAAGAAAAATATAACAAAAGTCATTTAATACTTTTTTTATACCTTAATATTGACACACTCAAACACTTAATTACCCCATGACCTCATTAGGTGGAAACCCAAAGTTAGAGAAAAAACATAACCATAGACCCTTTTCTAGATATAAATAATAGTTAAGGTAAAACTCATACTTAATTTAGGACATGAAAATTATGGATTCCCATTAGATCCAATATATCATAAATTTAATTAATCATTAAAAAATATCTATAAATACCCTATCCATAAAAAAACAACCTCAAAAAATATCCCCAATAAAAAACCATTAAAAAATTACAAAAAATGTCAATTTATATTTATATAAAAAACTAATAGGTTTATTTGAATTAATTTTTTCAATTAGTTGATATAAAAATCATGCCTAAAATAAATTTTTTTAAAATAATAAATAGAAATAAAACGTGAAAGAAAATTTATAATGATATAAGCATTATTTAATAATTATTTTTGAATTGATTTTAAAAAAAATCATAGATGTAATTTCTCAAACATAATATATAAAATGGGATTGACATGGAATAAACTACAAAAAAAGACCATAGAAAAACGTTTTGTAATGATTAAAAAATAAACTTTAACAATATATCAATAATTAACATATAAAAATTAAATTTAGCTACACTAATTTAATAATAATATTAATTATAGAAATTGAATAACCCAATTTGTTTTTAATAAAAGAGGCGGGGGGTTTCAGAACCATCCTTTCATCCTCGAAAAATAGTCCCATTCACAGAAAACCAAAATATTATAAACCTCTAAATTACAATGAAACCAATATCCTTATGTATATAAAAAACATAGACATTTATTTGGACCGAATAGAATATTATGGAATGAGAAGAAATAAATTAGGGAACAAATATATCATAATTCAAGGGATTAACAAATAAACACATTGAAAATTTAGATAGATTATAATGGAAATATGATTATTGGATTATAAAAGATGTTGGAGGAATATAAAATGATATCCATAGGGATATTAATAGGATTAATAATTCAATCAAATTCATGAAGGTAAAACAAAGGAAGGGGTAGGGTTTGAAAAAAAGGATTAGTTATATATAGAATGGAATTTTTGTATGCAAGTTTAAAGTAAAAAATTTATTATTTTATAAATACATAGGGATTAAAAAATTAAAATCTATTTATTTTGGATGCATAGTCGGACAACCCTTCCTCTTATTATACATGATCATCATGAATCATGATCCTCCATTACCTGGTTTGGAAGCACAAACTTCAATAATCATGTGAAAACCATATCCCCGATATTTTAATTATATTTTCCAATTTTCAAAATTTTAACCCAAAAGTGTTACATAATGATGGTTAAATATACATATGACATCATTTGTCAGAAATATCCCCACCATGACATTTTATTCCACTAAATTATTTTCAATTATATGGATTGAAATAAGAGGGCATCAGTGGTCCCCAATTATTTATTTACACTCTAATATATCATGGTTATCTCATTTATAATTACATTTTTGGTAAAATAGAGAAATACATTTCCCAATAACAACGTTCTTAATATTTAATGATATGTAATGCATTCATGATCTAAAACTGTATCATAAGATAACAAATGCATATCATCTCATTCAATTAGAGGAGATGGATCTCTACAATAATTATTCAACAATATTATATAGGTTTCATTCAGTATGGACAAAAATTAGGTTGTTAATATAAGATGATATGAAAAATTTTAAGGGTTATTTACTACACCACGCTGCATGAAATAAAATATAATAATAATATAAATTTTCCCAATTCTATGTTATCATAATACTATTGTGTAATATCGTAAATATTGATATTTTTCCCTAATGAAAACATCTAATATAAACCATGAATGTTTATATAAATATTATATAATATTAATCCCTCGCATAGTTTGACATTACATTTACGAGTGGGGAGCATTTCATCAAACAAAATAAGATAAATTGAATTCATAAAAAACATTTTATAATTTTAATACAATCCTTTAATGTTGATGTAAAATAATTTTCAATGGTAGTCCACTAATTTTCATTATATATTAAATATATTATATCCAATTATATTTTATGTTGGTACACTTATTTATAGGAAGATGGTGGTTCAATTTGTCAAACAAAAAAATAATCACCCAAAGATAATTATTTTCATGAGGATAAAATGTAAACTTATGAAAAATATCAACAAAATATCATCTAATTTACATGGATTAATGATAATAAACTACAATAATATATTGTAATTTTTAGTTTGTACCCAATTATTTTACAAACTAGAATGTGAGGTATAAATATTATAATTACATTCTTTATTCCCAGTCACCATTTTCAATGCTTGTGGTGATAAAACATATTTCTAGAACCAGGTTTGGAAATTAACATAAATATTTTCCTTTTTCATTGTATTATATTTTTTAGATACTATAATTATATAAATCTCTCAAAAACATTAGGAACTTTTGGGAGGCCAAGAAACATCACTGAAGGTCTCACTATTATTTGGAATTCCACATACATCATAATTTTCTTTTAAATTATAAGCCTCATTAAACAAAAAACATATAGAAGGTGTATCCGATGAAATATGAATGTAATACAGATCATATTTATATTCTAATTCTATATGTAACATATAAAAAACTTATCTATCATATTTATTCCTAATATTCATTCACCGTTCGAATTAGTATCATTGTACTTAGAGTACTACTAGTCACAATTTCATTACTAGGTGTATAAGCCAAACTAATGTTGAGTGTTCAAAGATACTCCATACCACATATAAATTGGAATTTGAAATACTTCGGGGATATTGTGTACATTATTATTTTATAACCAATATCCATGGTACCCCTTTCCTATAAGATATTTGGGTAAAATGTTTTCAATTATTTCATCATTACATGTAGCTCTAGGTTGTGAGTAGGTAAATTATTTTTAAAATGGAGAAACTAGTGATATATATATATAGAATTACAAGTTAATGTTTCATCAGAAAGAATCCTTGAAAAATATATGATTCATCATGGTACATTATATATCCTTGAAAAACAATCAAAATATTCAAGACATTCATAAATATAAATTTTTATTCCAAATCATCATTGGACTACTAAAAAATTTTAATTCCATTAAAATTTCTACCCCATGAAAGTAAAATAATTTATTATAGGTTAAATCATATAGAAGTATAAAATAAATCTGAAATATTATATAACTATTCATATGATGTTTTATTACTCATCTTAATTATTCTTTGTTCTATAACATATATCTAGAATAATCATATTGGTTTCCTTGTAATTTTTTTTTCATTTGTATTGTGTACCTATAATATCACTTTTTGAATGAAAAATTATCTATTTAATAGAAATATTTATTTGAAATTGTATTTTTGTTTTCATTATAAAATTTCAAATTTATCTAATGATCATTCATTATTTTGTATTAAACCATTATATCATCTAGAAACCCAAGGAAAAAGATTTTCTTCATCAAGGGAAGACATATCTAAATAATTATATAATAATAACAATATAATTATTATTTAAAAAAATTCATAAATGGCATATTCTTAATTTCAATACATTATTTTGAAGGAAACATTAAGAACATCATTATTAATTGTAATTAAACGATGAAACCTTCTAATATATTAATTTTTAAAAACCATCACAATCCCACCAGTTGGTCAAAAATATTATCTATATAAGGAAACAACTTATTAATTTTTATGAACACCTATTTCTTATTTTGTTAATAATTTCCATGAAGGAGAATTTAATCCTCCTTCATTTAAATAAAACAGAGGAATATAATGGTGAAATTATATGACTGATAAAATCATTACTATAAAGGTATTACTACATGAATTCAACATTAATTCAGATTATCTAGATTCATTTGATAGGATTGAAACGATATGAAATTCTTCCCTTTAAGATAATTAAAATGATAATAAAAGTGACTTTTTAGAGGTAATTCTCGAGAAATATTAAAAGAATACAACATAATATATATAATTCATATAAGAATAAAATCATTATATTTACCATAGAATAATATAATAATAAATTATATATCATACATAAGATAAACCAAGAAAATGGCCTGACCATAAAACATTACATAGTCTTGAGTTATGTAAATAATTTCAATGTCATTCACATTGAGGTTCATTTCAGGTTTAGAGTTTAAGGGAAATTAGAGCACATCTCTACATTAAAACCAAAAAAATAAAAATTAGACATTTCTAAACTATATCCTTTTTATTAAATAATATAAAACAGTTAATATAAATCACATATCATTTATGAATACCTTTTGTGACATTCAAATTTATTTTTTCTCATCCCATACTCATATTTTGGTCTAGTTTAAAACACTAAAAAATTTGGATAAGCATAAAAATCGCAATAGTAGATATAAAATAAAAAACATTAGAGTAATGATAAAAATTAAAACCCTTTATAACATCATCATAAGGTAATAACGAACACCATTAACATGTAATAAATACATTACTATGAAAATAAACTCATTTTATACATATTTTGTAATCACATGATTACAATAAAACACATAACATGTATAGAAAATTAATAAACGTATCATAGGACATAAATATATATGTCCCACATAAAAATGATACAACAATATGTTTTAATTCCATACATATATCACTTACAAGTGAAATATCCATACAAATGAATTATATACCCAATGAATTTGAGGGCTATTATGAACCCACTTATCACAGGTTTATCATCAAACTATATGTCATTGTTTCATGGAACCACACGTAAAATGTACAAGGATCATTTTATATCCATTATAAATGAAATACATCAGTTTTCACTATTTCAGTAAAAAAATTCATTTTCAATGAAAACAAACCATTTCATGGAATTAGAAAAATCAACCCAATTTCAAAAGCCATTTTCAATAAAATCATTTTCATTGATGAAAAAAAAATTAAATACAAAATTAATAAAATAAAATAAAATTGGTTTTATCTTTTAATAATAAATTTAATATTATAATGGATTCTATAAATCATATACAAATCATGATGACCTGAAAGGTTGTTATCTCAATACATTAAAAACCATCCATTTCATTTTTTGATAGAAAATTCCATTTAAGATACAGGAAAATATTCTATTGGAAAACTATTGAATGGAATTAAAAATATACATGAAATTTAATTTATAATATTTTTATAACCATTTAAATAAATATTTAATATAAAATCACTAATTTTAACATATTGAAAAATACTTGAACATTAAATAGTAAAACATTTTATGTATGACATACCAATTTTAACATTTAAATCAGAATTCCCATAGAAGATTATCATTTAAAACAAACATTACATTTCATTATAGAAGATAACATTGGGATATATAGTGGGAAATAGGCTTTATATACACCTTGTAAAATAATAAAGCTTTATATAATAATGAAATGACTCAACGAAAGGATATTGAGACGAAGTCCCTTACTTTGTTCCACGGTTTTCACATGTGTCATTATATTCCTAAATAGAAAAATTATTTTAATTATATACTTGATTCAGAACCATTTTAATGTTTATAATGACTTTATTTCACTTATTTTTATTTTTTAATAACTATTTAAAAAAAACAAATTTTGGATGGTTTGACCATCTTCATTTTATCGGTCAAAAATTACTTTGGTAGGTCAACTATGGTCAAATGGGTTATTAGATAAACATATAAAAAAAATAATCATGATATAATTATTATATTTATACATCAATTAAAATTTTAAAACCAATTAGTAATATAGGCAATGAAAAATGTAATAATGTTACAATTATGGAGATAGTTGGTCGTACATATGCCTGAATAACGATCCATATATTGAATGATAGTTATGGAAAGAGGGTAAATGGAATCTGTATTTATTTATTAAAATTATATAATAAATAACTTTTAATTTAAAAATTTATTCATATATATATATATTTATTTTTTTATTGAAAATGGAATTGCATCTCGTCGAGAAGGAGTGGTCCACATGTCCATGAACAATGGAATCACTTTTGGAGATTGTGAATTGTTAATAAAGATAATGATATATTTTATTTATAAAAATTAAATTATGTCCCTAATATCATATATATTTCAATTATGTTACATATTTTTAATTAAAACCATCATCAATACATCCCATGTAATTTCTGAACATCTCACTTTGCTTTGAGGAGGTAGTAGTCCACACATCCACAAATGATATAATAATATCTACACAAAATGGAAACAATGAATTGATGTCTAAATAGAAATCCAGATGGAATGAGTAAAAATAAATGTCATCTATAAATCAGATCAAAACTTTGGGTCTTCCAAAATGTGAATCCATAAGAGATGATAAAGGAAAATTTAATGTCATCGTTGTGTGAGGCGTTAGTTTTTCATACATCAATGGAAATTACATTACCCATTTGATATAAGTGTGTGTATGTGTCTTTATAATACTTCACATAAAAAAAATAATTGTATATTGAGGAAACTAATATTACTATATAGTCATTTAATAATAATAAATGAATCAAATGTAGAAGGAAACAAATAATAAATTGCATATTGATCATTGTTACCACTTCCTTATGAAACTCATTTTAGTTTTAACCAAAGGATTTATTGGATTGATAAATTCCCAATTTGAGTCATTTATGGGGAGGATAAGGATATAATTAACTTATTCAAGAATTAATTGTCAAAAAAAATTTCATTAGATATTTAAATAAAGGTCTTAGAGAGGAGGTTTTTTTAATTAGGGAAAATGAATCATTTGAAATTCATGAGAATAATGGTTTCCACACAATATTTTACTTGTCCATCATGATTTGATGATATACCATTAAAAATATATAGATATAGAGTTGTTTTAATATGTCTATGAAATATTTTTAAAAAAAATTAGTGTCATTTTTACACATTATTTATTAGGTTTAGTCATTAATTAATTTCATTTTCCTTAATCACTATAATGATTTTTAATTAGTTGTACTAATCATTTTTGAAGAAAAATAATTTTCACTTATTAATATAATTTATTATTCTAATTAAAAATATTGAATCCATTTTCCCAAATTCTAAAAATAAAATTGGATTAAATTAATATAGAATTAATATCGCAATTTGGATGTAATGACATGTTTTATATGTGAAAATGTTCAAATGATTGGTATTTTTATATATCAAAATTCAACGTGAAATTGTTTACAATGATCTAAATTTTTTCTATCAATATAACATTGATCAAATTTTATATTAAATCTAATACACGAAAAAAATTTAATATATAATTATAATTTGTGAAAATGTTATTTTGAACCAATATTCGGCATTATTCATTATACAACAATATATGAATATTCTCAGAAAAATACTACAAATTCAAACAATTAATATTTTCATACTTCTATTAGAATTTTTTTTAATTTTTAATATTATATTATATAAATAAGAAAATCATTTAATATATGTGCGCCATTAAAATGTTGCAAAAATAGATTTTAAAAATATAAATCTTTTTATGCTTGATGTTGGATGTAATCTATTATTAATCTTGTTAAATTTATTGTATGAATGTAAAAAATGATAATAAACATGTTTAAACAATATGTATTTATACTTATTCCTTCTCATTGATAAAAAAACATAGAGATAACTATAACATAAAATAACAATATTATCAATATATTATTTTTTATTATAAATCAGTTTCAAATGAATCATAAGATTTCGTAGAAATAATTTTCTTCATATTGGGGTTGCTATTAGAAATAGAGTCCCAATTAAGGTAAAATTACAATCAAATTCATAAATTTCATAAATATTAAAATTATTTATTATATCATTACCTAGGAAGTTATATTATTCCCACTTTTTGAAAATTACATTCTCACTATTTTATTCACTTATAAAATATGTGAGGATATTTTTAACTTTTTTCGTTTTTTGATTACCATGTTTCCTCTTAGACTATATTTTTTCATATAACTTTAAACTGATGTATTTTATTTGTTCCACAACACACTGTATCTATGGTTAAGAACCTAAACTGGTGTTTCCTCCTAAATAGGATTCCTTTATAGATCAACTACTTTAGGACTCAAAATATGTGATGAATCTGACACATACTTTCATAACATTGATACATAAAATATGTTGTGTACCTAGGAAAAACACATAGGTAAGGTCACTAGTTTGGAAACTATTACATATTTTTTTTCATTTTGAATAATAAAAACTAGAATCTGATTCCCCTTCTTATGAAAAAAAAATCTTTTCCACATTTAAACATTGGGAATGACATGATCACCTACATAGAATGAAATATCAATTTTCCTATAAAATACATAAATTTTCTTTTAGATCTGAGTTTTCGTCCTATATAACTGAATACACTATACATTTTTTGATGTTTACTCTACCAACTATTGTCCCATTGGCTTCCTTTCTCCAAGATCATCCCAGAACAGTAGTGTTCAAATTACTTTCCACATAATTTTCTGAGAGTGGTTAACTCTATCCTAGATTGAAAACTTCTATTATAAGAAAACTCAACCAAACAATTATTTTGAACCCAAATACCCAAGTAATTCATATAGAATGAATGAATCATATAATTAAATTCCTAAGTTTTTCAATAATATTTTTCTATTATCTTGAGAAAAAATTTTTTTTACTAAAATTTAATTTATCACCCAACGACTTTTGATATACGTTCACAATATTATAAGAAATCCATTGATCATTTTATGATATAATGGACATAGCAGCATCAGGTTACCTAATAAAATCCTTCAGATATTTTTTATAAAAAAACTACAGAAATTGTATCTTTAATGGTCAGAAAATGATTATATTTGGTAAATCAATCAATAATATCCCAAATTGAAGTATTACTGTGATAATTCTTCTGAAATCCTACCATGATATCCATTGATATATTCACTCATTCTCACTCAGGTAATATAAATGTTTGTTTCATCCAATTTAGTAATATTCACTATTCGTTCACCTAATGAATTTTCATTCTCATCATAATAAATTCTATAATATCATTTTCATTTCATCCAACCAGTAATACTTCTGATGATCTCTATACGCCACAATGTAAAAAGGATGAATGAAAAGAAAAAACCTATAAACTAAAGTCAAAATTATATTCATTTATTGTATGTAATAAGGAATCCATAATATTTATCAAAATCATAAAATTGATTAGTCATTAATAATAAAATCTAGGAACATATAATTCTTAATATATTCTATAATTTATAAAATGATTCATCCACCGTCAGTGATATAATTAATATTTTGTTCAATGTTTATGAAAATTAATCCCAATAAAAAATAGAGGATGTATATACATTGACAAAATATAGTGCAAAATTTATCAAATCATTATCTAATGGGTAATGTTCCAATTGTGACATGGTTAACATAGCATTTTTCACATGAAATCATCGAAATCCTTATTTACATTTCCAAGATGGTAATGAATTTAGAAATCATTATCCATGATTAGTTCCAGAAATATCCACTATCTCATCTTGAAATATTTCATGAATTAATATTTATTAAACAAATTTCATTTGTAAATATTTCACACATTAATCCATAAAAATGATGCCTACAAATTTTTGAAGAAAAATAACAACATAAAATTTCAAATAATTTGTAGTGTAATTAAACTAATGAGATTTTTACAAAGCCTCAGAAAAAGAAATGAAATTTTTATTTTATATCGGGAAATAACCAATTATATTTAGAAAACTATCATATTAGATGATGAATTAATAATTTTTATAAGGCAAGGCCAAAAATGATGCATTGGCCAATATTATTTTTAGTACCTAAAAAAATTACAATATTATATCTAGATAATCCAAAATCAATTTTGTGTTAACATGGTTATTGTCCTATATAACCATAAAATACTCTAAAATCCTTATTTAAAAACAATCTAATATATGATAACTACAACTCATAATGACATTGGTAGATGTTGGACACTACAAAAAACATTAATATTATTATGGGAAGAAATTATTCTATCTTTAGATTCAATATTTTCTTAGAATGAATTTTTTTCCAACCAAAATCCACTCATACTAAATATTGTAGGTAGATTAATTTCTTGGAAGGCATAAAAATTAATCCATAATTGAATTTAATTTTACACATATTAGTTAAAATATATAAAAATATCATCAATAAACACAAATATAAGCTAATACATGAATTCTTACAGTCTATCCTTTTTTGATAAATTATAAGAAAATATTTCTTATGGAAAAATACTAAATTCAACCCATTCCAAGGCCTAAATCTATTCACTTAACTAGATATTCTTAACCATTAACCACTACTGGTTGGATTCACATTCCAAACGATATATTGTAAGAGTTACATTTTAGTGATTGGAAAAACCCATGACATCGCATATATTTTCTTGGTATTTAATCCATCCTTTATATAGAATATTTTAAGGTGACCCTCTATAAGATGGAGGATATTGTCGCAAAAATTATCCACATACATCATGTTCCTCTACGGTAGATATGTTCTCTCTCTTTTATGGGTACCACCGTAGTTTATATCAGGATTAAAATGATCGATCACTAAAAAACGAATTATCAATTATAATTCCAACCATCCCATGATGCACATTTTGAAGGACATATTCCTCTCAATTTCATCCCACTACTCTTACTCAGATTTTTCTATGTAAACTATCCGAAAAAGAAACAATTTATATGATGCAACATGGTAATATTTAAATGATATATCTTCCTAAATATACAATAATGTAACATATTCAAATATAATTCTTTTAACACTCTCATAAACTCTAATTTTATCTAAACCATTGCATTTATACTAACTATACGGACCTCAAAATAAAATATTACGTAATCTCGAGTAAAGTCAGTAATTTTATATTCATTCACATAAAAATACATTAATGTTTTTGGGTTTTAGAGAAATTTGTTCATAAATAATAAAAAACAAAACCATTAAATAAAAAGTGTACTTTTTAGAACACTATATAATTTTTAAAAAATCTAAAATATAAAAAATGAAGTATAATTACCTTTATGAAAACTCTTCATGACATCCGACACTAATTTTTTTACCCATTTAATGAATGTGTCTATATTGGTTGGTCAACAATAAACATAATAAAATATAAGGAATATATATTATAAGATTATTTTATATAATAATGCAAAAATATTAAAATATGGGAATTGATATTGAAACGTATTAACAATTACTTTTGATAAGAGTTACATATTTTTCATTTAATTCCATTTGGTTTTCACCAAAGGTGTTTTTGGTAACCTTCATGCCAAAGGAAAGGCCTCTATAGTCATGGTGGAAACTTTGGAAACTATTTTATTTAGTGGTTAGTAGATATAATTGGTCTTGATAAGTGAAATTATATGGGTAGAATTGGTGGCCATTTATAAAAGGGTAAAGGGACACATTGGATATTCTGTAAAAATAATTGTGGATCACAATGATTAACTTGTCCCCATAGGGTAAATGTCTACCATTATAGATCCTCAGAAGTTTAAGTGTATAAATATGTTAAAACAATAATTTTTATATAGGATTTTTTAATTTTTACACATTATTTTCCATGTTTAGTCATTAATCATACCCCTTTTTCATTGATCACTATATTTAATTTTAATTACTATTAGTAATAATTATTGTCAAAGGCTATGTTGAATATAATATAAATAATAAATCATGTTTATTCTGAATATGGAATCCATTATCCTGAATTCCAATCAGATATGTGGTATAATTAATTGCAATTAATCATGAAGGTAGGATGTGATAGTTGGTTTTAAAAGTGAATATTTTCATAAGATTGGTAATTTTTTTTTCCAAAATCAGTGTGATTTTTTAAATGACATAATTCAGTTTGAATGATATAAAATTTATCTAGTTGTACATTCAAACCATCCCAAAACATAATTTCACTATATTTATAAATTCGGTGAAAATCATGTTTTCAAGTAAAATTTACTATTATTCAATATTCATCTAAATATGAAAGTTTAAATAAAAATACCAAAAATTCACACAGTGTGAATTATTATATTTATATTTCCAAATAATAATTTTTCATTTTTATATAAAAACTAACATAATTTTAGGATGTTAAATTGAAATTGGTGTGTAATTATAAAGTTGTAAACTACCATTAAAAAATATAGATATTTTTATGAATATAATTTGATATATTTTTATTTTAAGACCATAAAATTTATTTTATGAATATAAAAACATTTAATTAAAACATTTAAAAATAATATATTAATTTATGTTCAATACCTTTCATACAATGGCTAGGTGATAACTTCCACATAACATAATAACATTAAAATATATTATTTCTCAGTATAACATAGTCTTTCATGAAACATATGATTTTGGACACACCCATTATTGAATGAAAGGAATTATCTTGGAATTAGAGTCCCTTTTAAGGTAAAACAAATATCTAATTCAAAAAAATAAAAAATATAAAAATTCATATTCTATCATTAAATGGGATGTTACACACAACATATTTATGAATTTCCCCTACTCATCCTAATTTTAGTCCCCACTCACCGTAGAATTTGTGTGTTATTCAATAAGGAAAAAATATCAAGAACATTTAATGATAACAATAAATTTGATATTTGGGATTTATAATCTAACTTTAATCATAAATGGGATTAAATATCTCCAGATAAAGAATATGGAAATCCCATATGACATTGATATCGATATCCATTAAATGACATGATGAGTACTTGGAATATTTTTCTTTATTCATCCATAGTTATAATTTTATTTCAATAATATATGGGTCTTTTTATAATTCTAAACCTAAGAAATAAATCACATTATAGTAGATGAAATAAATTGACACACCTATTAAATATACTTCTAGAACTGTAACTAATGAAATAAATATAATCCCTATAACATCATTTGACTTTGCCTCTTATTCCATAGGTACATTATCTACTAACCATAAATTACAAGATTTATCCCCACTACAATATTTAATTCTTTGTGAGACTCATCCATCATCAATCTATACCCATCACAACTCTAAGAATGACACCATTACCTATTAGATTCAATTTATATCATTAGTTACTGTATATGAATGGTTGAATTTTAATTTTTCATTCAAGAGGAAACATAAAAATATTGTCGAATATGGAATGGGAATCCAAACTAGTATAAGTCATGACAAATATTAATAGAATGGTTTTATGTTTCCCTTTTATCCCAAAATCGGCATGGATGGGAGGAACAATAATTGATTGATAAAAGATATAAAATTTGAGGTACGTTGAATAATCCCACTATACCCCCTATAAGAATAATCATACATTTTTCTTCTAACTGGTTATGATCTGATGGATTTCCCCTTCAGAAACAACTTCACAACAAAACCTCTACACGCTTCCAAATTAGTCATGACTATTTTATCCTCATTGACCACCCCCGTATTGGTCGATAATAAAGATAGAAATTTCCGTCTTCTAATCCTAATTTTATTCCCATATCAAATAATTATTACATGATGTAATAGTTGTTGATAAAATCCATGGAAAACTAAACCAAATTAGAAAAATGAGTGCAAATTTCTATGAGATAATGATTCATCTATTACATATTATTCATGTTCATTGATATCATAATATTCACAATCCCTATGAAAACATGGTAGTTCAAAATCATAATGAATATATTTTAAGGGATACCAAATTTATTATTGCATGAACTATTTATTTTCACTATTTAATATTATGAACCTCATACAAATAAATTTAAAATTTTACTTGGATGACATAGGTATTTTTATAAAACTAATTTCTTTTTTAGATTTCACACAACAGTTCTCGTGTTCCTGAGACCCATGAACACAATGAATATATGGTTTTTTCTATATAGTTATTTCTTGATCATGATAAATGATATGATTTTGATATTTATCACCTATGTAACCTAGATATTGAATAGTGTGTATCATTATCTTAGCAATGATATTATCCACATAAAGGAATAACTAATTAAAATTATTTACATATCTTCCTCTTTGATTCAGATAATTCATTTTGGTATATATTATCTATACAATCATAGACCATAAAGTTCAATTAATACAGAAAAAATAATAAAATAAGACCAATTGAACATATAATCATATCAATTACTCCAAAAAAAGTTATAAATGTTATCAATGTATATAAATGAGAATTATGCATAAATTTTTTAAAAAATCAATATTTTAAAAATGTACACTATTTTTTCAATTGATTGGTAGACCATGAACCAATAAAAAAAATTATACATAATGGAATTGATGATGTGTTACATGGTACATGCATTGATTTCCATAACATGTGCATTCATAATGAAACAATGAAAATAATACCATTTTCGTTATGGAAACATGGATTCTTTAAAATTAATTTATAGGACTTATATAAATATTATTTTTCTTAAAAACAATTTGAAATATTTTTATAAAATATAAAATAAGGCCTAAACTCATGAATAAATTTCTGAAAACAAATGTTATATTGGGTTTCATCATATTAATGTATATTAAAATCACTCACAAATACCTACCTCTTTCACTATGAGGATTCAATATTATTCATAATCATTCTCCATAAATAATAATAGTTCTTTATTAAAAATATTGAATAAAATATCATAGTGAAACCTACCACATACCTCGAGTCGATCCAACACAATATCCAAGAAGAAATCCTGGTATCCATGAGCTACTAACAAGAGTTAATGGTTTCTAAAATACCAAATGGGACTGATTTCACCATCAAAATCTAGTATGTAAGAAAATTTACTCCCACCAACACTATGACATGAGGTACCCATACACTGTATAGTAATATAATGTTTAAAAATTGCTTAAAAAATATATGACTAAACAAACATGGAATAAAAAGTTATAATCGAAACTATATACATAAATATAACATAATAATGTAATAGTAGAGTAATGTATTAAAAGAATTATGAAATAAGGAAAAATAAAACATGGATTGGGGTGGTTAATATATGTACATATGAAGTAATATAAATGCATATGAATCCGTATAAATTGAATCTACGTGCACCATTTGAATTATCCAATCGTCATGTCACCTATGATATGAATTAGGTGTCTAGGTGAGATCAAGAAAATAAATCATTCCCTTTACTATTATCTATATAAAATATAAAATGGTCTATAGACATGTAGTGTGTGTATTTATCATGTTCTTAATCATGAAATTGGATGGAACTAGTAATCAATTAAACTCAATTTATAATCCTTGTCTCAATTTATAGTTTGAATTATACTAGAAAAATATGATTCAATGTTTTATTTATAGGGAATGAAAAAAATCAATTTTATAAAACACCTCATTTTAGAAACAGGTAATCAACGCAAAATAAGAACCGACATGTAATAAATAATGATAAGCTAAAGTTATAATGGTGGAAAAAATATAATTACATCATAGTATAAAATATAACATAGAATAAAATTTTTAAAAACTAGATAAAGAATAACTCTACCACAGATGGGATGACGACCTCAAAAAAATTGTGATAACCTAAAACAACACTCATAGATAATTTTTTACTTAATTCAATCCCAGTAGACTTTATCAGGAACATAAATCCTTATCCTCATCAAGAGGAAACCCTATAGAAAGGTAAATCATAAGTCAAGACCCCTAACCAATGAAAAATAAAATTTAACATAGAAATCATCCTTCATTTCACATATATAAATTTATCATTCCCTAGTTAACATGTATATCCCAAATCTATGTAGTGAATAACTAGAATAACATATTAGTCACATTGTAACTGAAATAAGCTCTAAGAACTACACCCAATACCAATACCCTAAATAATAAATACATTTAAATTTTCAAATTATATAAAAAAAATTATTTTAATGCGTAATGTTGTAATATAAAGTTGGAAAAGGAAATAATTCATGAAACATGATATTCAATAATCATAAATTATAAGAGACTATTATATCTAATTTAATCATATAAAACATTGAATATGAACACCATGAATAAAATTTTAAAAAAATAATCACTAGAGTATTTCATCCCACAGTATTTGTATTGAGGTTCACATTGAAGAGATAACCATTATAATACTACAGAAACCTGTTAATCCATGACTAAAAATTCGCAAAAAAAGATAATAAAAAATATTATTTTTTATGAAATATATTTTAAGGAAACAAATTTTATAATAATATCTTTATTATAATTCTAATAATCAGAGAATGAAAATGGAAGGGGTTATATTAATATACCTACCATTCACCAGCGTAAGGTAGTCTTTTTATTCAAAAATCAATAGTATTGAGTAAGAGGATATTCTGAGAGTACCTATAAAATAGAATCCTTATATTATAACACACAACGATATGTTCATCCAACTTTAATAGATAGTTAGTGAATTATAAAATATGAAAATGGGAATATAAAAAAAAATAATGTGGTTGTAGAAATAAGGAGGTATTTGGAGGTGTGCATAAAAATCAAGGTGTTGTGATTGTTCAAAACTAAAAAGGATGTAGGAGAGGAGACAAAGAGATAAGAGGGTTTTATAGTGTTTTAATGTAATAAAAGGGGCCAATGGGTAAAAAATTTGTAACAGAATATTCTGAAAATAAGAAACTCAATTTATGGGAAGACATTATGGTTTTGTTACATGCTGAGGGAAATCATTTAAATTTTTTTGACAGATTTTATAATAACATGGGTAGTAATAATGTTTTGACTATATGAATCAAATAACTATAAGAAAAATATGAATGAAACATTCGATTAAATCTCTTAATATACATATTTGAGATGCATAATTTATATAATTTTGTTCAAACTATAAAACATGGATTGTAATCCCATTATTTATTTTTAAATTCTTAAATCTATATTTCTCATGACAAAAATGAAAATTTACAATATAATAATTCTTGAATATTGAGTTTTCATAGAATCTTATAAAAACATAAATAGAGTATATAAAGATAATTTCATGTTTATTCTGAAAAAACCTAACAAATCATGATGAATATGAGATAAAAACCACTATACTAAGATTAAAATCTTCGGTAGTTGTAGGATGAACCATATAACTACCCATAATTCGATACTCTAATAAATTTAATGAATATCTCCATCTAGCCTCATCATGTGATGTGATATAATTTAGGTAATGAATTAAACCAGGGTATACTGGCTAAATAATAATCAATGCTAATATAAAAATCATCAATAGAGATATTACTTAGTTACCTAAGGGTTAAAATGAGGATATATAAATCACTACTTGAAATGTGACCTATACCAACGCATCTATACCAATGGTTTGTGAAAACCATTGGTATTGGTCCCCTATTGAAATGGTTTGGCCAAACCATTGGGAAACGCCCACTTTGAGGTCACTTTTCCCAACAGTTTTCCAAAACTGATGGGAAATGTCCACCATGAGGCTATTTTTTCCAATGGTTTGGCCAAAATGTTGGGAAAGGGTATGGATTTCCCAATTGTTTAGCCAAAACACTGGTAAAATTCCAATTTGAGGCCACTTTTCCAAATGGTATGGCCAAACTGTTGGAAAACAGTGGGTACGAATCCCAACGGTTCTCAAAACTATTTAGAAAGGAATATCCCAACGGTTTAGAGAACCTTTGGAATAGGTGATCTTATTTTTTATGAGTACATTTATCAAATATCTTCAAATAAATAAATATATAAATTGAATATAAATAAATATATATATATTTATCCAAATATATTCATAAAGGATACTCTAGGATAGTGGTAATGTCATTGATATATAACATGGTGGTTGTGGGATCAAACCTCCACTGGAACTCTTTTTATATATTTAACTAGCCCAACGGTTTCCTCAAACCGTTGGGAAAGAAATATCCCAGGGGATTGGAAAACCGATGGGAAAGTCCAATACCAATGGTTTTCAAACCGTTGGGATTGGTCTTTCCCAACTCTTTTCTCCAAACCATTAGGATAGGTCTTTACCCATGGAAAATCACCCAACCTCTCCCTAAAATATTGGTATAGGCTATAACAATGGTTTGGGGACCTATACCAATGGTTCCACACCATTGGTATAGTTAATTTCTCCATTACTGAATACCAAAATAGCTTATGTAAAATTATATTCATATTCCACCATCGAAATTAAGATAAAGTTTGAAATAATTTATAAAAACTACTATATCTCCCCGTGTACCCACTATAGAAACTACCATTGGATCCATAAAATCATATCCTTCAACATATTACATTTTGATAATAAAAACAATTATTATCAAGGTAAAAAATAATTAATATTAACAAATCATAGAAAGCACATTTATATCAAAATCGATCACACATTCCAATTAATGTATATATATGAAATCATAAATACATATTTTTTAAGCCATAATTAAAAATAAAATAATAAAAAATCTATCATCATTATAATGAAATATAATAAAAATTGATAAAATAAAGAAATTACCTTAACCCAATTATTATAGTTTTTGATTTAATATAATAAAAACCATTATTATTATAAAATAATTTAATTAATGTTGCCTAAAATCCATTTTTAAAATATCTAATGATACCTTCTATATGCCATAGAAGTGTTAAAAAACCACAGAAATCAATTTTTAAATCATTTTTATGCCAAAATGTCCATTTTTTCAGTTATTTTTAATGAATCATTAATAAACATTTCATAAATTACTTACATGAAATAATAAATTTAATTATCAGAAATTAATTTATTTATGACATATCAATATAGTGATGAATGAAAAATTTTCAATATAATAAACCTACTTTTGTAAATAAATCAAATACTACATATAATATTTTTATTAGAGTTGGATAACAAGTTTAATAATTTATAAGGATAATGTATTTCATAACATAAATAAAGGTTATAGATACAAAAAACATTGAAATGTTGTAATGATATCAACTCACTAACAAATATTTGACTTGAGTGATCAGAGTAACCAACATATTCAAATAATAAAAAATAATTTTTTACAAAAAATCAACTAAAAAATAATACAACATATCCAATGGAGGATTTATCAATTGACTATATGAAAAATAATTTAGTGAATTGGGATTATGGGAGGGAGGATTTAATATAAATGGATATATTAACATGCATATATCACATGAATGCCATGAAGTAAGTTTTGAAGAGAAAGATGAAGGAGAGAGAATCCAACATGAGTTTGTCACGAAGGTCCCACAAACCCATTGACAAAATAGAGATTCAAAAACATTTAAATGTACTAAATCTCGAAAAAATATTTTTTTTGGTAAATCCCTGATTAGTTTAATCACTTAAAAATATCTAAGCAATATATTGAAATATTATTAGAATTATCTCTAGAGTAGGGTGTGGAGTTTTCACAGAATCTTGGGGTTTGGAGATCATATGTGATGATATATATAAAATATTTTATATATTATATAATTCTCAAAAATTATTTCAAAAATAATAGAATATATTTTTAAGAAACCTTTATATTGTAAATATGAGACAACTATTACATTTAGAGTGTAGGGTTTATGCTAATAATGACTCAACCATTGTCTACATCAGTTTTATTCTTTATGTGAACTAATGTGATGATTAATAAATAAATAAATTTATTTAATTCATTAATCATAATGAGCTAATCCTCTCAATTTAAAACCAAATTATGGGTAAATCCTAGGGTTATCCATAGTTCATATGGGATTTGGAGACAGATCATGGAGGATGTATCTGGAGAATAATGATCAGATCATGGATCAAAACCAGTACCAAAGAGTTCTTCTTCACCAACATAGTTTTTTTTATCTCAGCAGTCACAGAGAAATAGAATTGTTCAATATTAGTTATCATTACAAAAATAAAATATGGTTTTTAATACCATATCATTATCTTCAATATCAATCTAAAATCCATCCTCAAAACAATTGATTTTCATGCCAAATTTTGATTATAGATAATAAATATTTTTCCTTGGATTGTGATTTTTATTGTATTTGTATATTTTTCGTCACACATTGTGAAACTATACTTTGGAGTAATGGATCATTACATAGTTTTCAATTTTTGGATTGTTATTATGAATGAGGGTATATTTTGTCTATGTATGATTGGAGTTAGATAAATATTTTATTGGTATCCTTCATGCGCATTTTTATAATTCAGTAGAGGTGTGATGGAATGAGAGAGGTTCCCTAGTGGATAGGATAGTCGGAATGAATCCATCAATGATGAAAATTTTATATAAATTATTGATATATGTTTTACATATAGTATAATTACTATAATAATGACAACTATGTGGAGGGTGTATGAAATGTTAAGGTGCTACGATTTTTGGAAAATCGTGATATACATGGTCAATATATTAAGAACACATTAATTTCAGTCCCCTCATTGTAATTTCATGGTTGTTCGCATCGAGTTAAACATAACACATAGTGTGGGGAGTCGATAGGGTACACAGCCCATAGTAGGTGAGCTCTTCATGTTGTGTGAGTATATTACCAAGAAACTATGTGACACCACACACTATTTATATCTCATCACGCATCATGGACACATTGGAGGGTGGCCCTAAATATATATGGAGTATATAACCATGTTTGCATGTGTCCCCATGTATTATGTTGATCAGATAACCTGTTGTGTATTTCAAAAAATTAATATTCTTGGGATGATAGAATATAATGACTGTCAGACTAGTCCTTATATTCTATGTGAAATGAAGTACACTACAAGTACTTTTTATTGTATACAGACAAAACCATATTTCTTAGTAATGAATAGAGTACTGGGGAATGGTCTAATGTATATTTCATATACCAGATAAAATTCCATGTTCCAAAATGACCACTACACTCTATATACCCATATCGGACAAATAATGTATTTTGTGAAAACATTTTATGTGAGACCACGAGACATAGCTAGTTCTATTCTTAGTGAGACATGACTTGTACATAATGGGATGTTACATGTACTCCATAATGCACACGTTAGAACCCTTTTTAACCCCAGTTAATCAACTAGTGTGATCTTGTATGATTTCCCTCAAACTGTTTCAATATGGACCTATTTTTCTTTAGTACATACACTTTGTCTATCCCCATTAGGGTAGCATGAGTCATCATGTTACTGTTATAGTATCTGATCACCATTTTTATTTTATTCTTAGATACGGTTATAGAATCAAACATTTATTTCTATAGTATAATTATATATCATTGTATTCTTACATAGATCGGGTTCTATAAATCATCTTGACAAACATGGACATGAATAAAATAGCATTCATAATGGTTCATTCTATTTTGGGTCATGAATACCCAATTAGTCTTGGGTGTAGTCCATTATATTTGTATTGACATATTTGGCCTTTTGAGGAGTTTTAGTCAGATCAAGTGTGTATTTAGGAGGAGGGATCTCAGTTTCCATGGTTCTTATTCATGGTGATACCTGGCGATCTTTTTCTCTTATAATTTCTCCATCATTATATTAATAATCAACAATTTAAATATCTCATATGAGTTACATGAGTGAGGGAATGACTCATTTATTAAGTTATCCTATAAATTTATTACTGTTGAGACTCTAGTGGAATCCTCGATAAGTATTTAGGTAATAAAATCATAATGATATATTGTGTTTATCATGAGAATATATTAGAAACTGTTATATATTATAGTTTCTTATATCGTAATTTAAAAAACATAATGGTGATGGTATGTCTAATCCTCTTATTATCTATATTTGGTGATTTTGGGGTGTCCTACCAAATATGTTATCATCACCACTACATGACCTCTACTCGCATGCATAATGTGTTATATAGATTAAAATCCATTATTTGGAGTCCTATATGAGCTATGGGAAATTGGACCATAGTTGTTGATTTTTTATAATATCAAGACCTCATACGGGCCTTGGAGTTGCTTTATCATAACTTCCACCATATGGATAGTAGGTTAGGATATTTTCTTATTTTTAGGGGCATATATTTGAACCACAATATTATTTTATGTTCTATTATTTATAATATGTTGTGGGATATGTATTGAAAAATTATTTATAGTGTGATTTATTTACTTTTTTATAATGTACTGGTGTATAGATATGAATGTTTGTATAATGGTGCTTTAGGCTACCTCCTCCCATGAGTATGATATACCGAGTCAGTATTGGTCTCCAACACCTCATTTATTAGATTTCGGATTATATTTTAATTCTTTATTTTCCATGGACAGGTAGGCTCGATCAGTCATCTCATCAAAGTGTGGTATCATTGGATAAGATCTTAACAATAGAGTTTGGATATTGTCTAACAAGGATGATTGATTTGGGAATAAGGGAAATTTTGTTGAAGGGTCTTCAGTTTTTCATAGAGTACAAAAACCCCATTAATTATGCAGTGTCCAATGTAACTACTCAACACGATTCTTATAAATATCTTATTGGATCGAAACAAAATGGTACTAATTGTTGTAAAAATCACTAAACCAGAATCATAGAGAAAAGGGTTATAGTTCCACTTCCTTATTGATCCAAAAATATATAATTACATTTTGTACAATCATGTGTTTTTGCTACCATTGGATTCCACTTCGATGAATTCCACATTGGATTTTTTTTATAAGATCATTGATTGGATATGATTGGTGATGAGGCATATTGTTGGAGGTGTGTGGGTGGCAGTTCCTATTGGTGGATAGTGATAGATCAATCCACTCATATAGTAGCATGATTACCAAATTATGATGGTAATGTTATCTAAACCCTGTTTGGGTGAGAAGTAGTTAGTATTGAATTTATTGGTAGATGATGAACTTCAATTGATTGATGTTAGAGTGTTTGGTGGATAGAGATTTTTTAGGTTTCATGTTTAGATAGTCCCGATTCATAGTGGTTAGAGCACTATCATGATCCTTAGGTAAAACATTATTTTCTGGGGAGGACCCCATTTTATGGTGATCCTATAAATGAGACTTATACCTGGTTATGTGGGATATCTTTGGTTCTATTGAGTGTTAATATATCATGTGGATTCCGAAAAACGTAGGGGATCTTCATGTATCAAGAAGATTTTTTTGACATGATCTAAAATATTTCATGTGATTCAGTTATTCCAAAATATGATAGTATCAAGGAGTGGAGGATGTGTTCTATAATATATTGTAGTTTATATTGTGTTGATTAGATACAATGCCAGATCAGGACTAGTTTTATTTATGGCATCTTGATAAGCCAATGAAAAAATCAGGTAGTATGAGCTTGTGGCCATGATCCATTAGTTTTTGTTCTAGTTGATATGTTCCTTCAATACTCCAGCTATAGTTTTAGTATATAAAGGATATAAAAAATTACATGAATGTATATAATGTTCTATTACGAAAAATAATAATGATTTTTTTTTTCTTGAACACCATTTTTAGAGGCTCTGACAGGGATGGTTCATTGATCACACACTTCTTCAGATAGTGTGACATGGCCACCAAAGGAGAGAGAGACTATCACAGAATCTTATCTTAGTAACAATGCACCCCATGATCTTTTACATAGTATAAACTAGTTTACAACTATAAATTTTAATCCTTAATTTTATTATCAAGGATTATATGGTATCAATGTTAGTGGGATGTTATCTACCAATATTGGTGAGAATGAATACCTAGTAGAGAATGCTTATCTCATTTGAAGGATGATACAATTAATATTAAACATTTTTCTAGTATTCTCCTTGTATATGTGATGGAAATAACCTTATTGTTTTTTATGGTGTTTCATAGATACAACAGAATCATACCAAATGATATTCCATGCTTACAACCATATAGAATTTTATTTTTCTACGTAGACCTTGCACCCATTGATGGCTCGATATCAATGAGTGGGTTTCTTAATAATACAATATAGTTGTGAGATATGATGGTCATGTTACATAAATATTTATATCATTAGCTTTTTTATAACCAATGTGATTCCCTGAGTATCCTAGTGATGTATTAGTCTTATGTTGGTGTGATATTAAGGTTTTTTTTAATTAAACATTCATGAACCATGTGGATAAAGAAGGATTATCCACCCTAAATGATTATGGAATTATTCTTAAAATGATATGGGGATTAGTTGGTTTTAAAATTTGACCTCAGGACTAGTTATCACCAACTCCATGTTCATGAGGATAATAAATGAATAAAGGATTTATAAATCTTATATGGTTTAATAGGTTTCATATTGATAAATTTTGGTTAGTCGAATTCCCTAATAGTGTATTTTGAACATATGGACTAGATCATAAAGGCCATCATGGAACAGTACATTCTAGTCATCATTGGTAAAATCCTAGTTTACTCATCATCAGATGTGTTGAAAATGATACACTTAAAGATAGCTCAATACATGCACTGAGAGTACCATATATATGGGAATCTATAAAAGTCTATGTTTTGAATTCAGGAGGTACACTTCATTAAATATTTATTCTCACACATGGGAGTGACCCTGGTCCAAATATAAGTTGAGAAAGTTTTATATTTGGAGAAAACAAAAATTGTTGTAGTAGTAGAATATTTTAAAATAATGGTTTTCCATTTTATGTTTTTGAGAGTGATAATATTGAATTCTAAATTCCTGTATATAACTCTTATTTTAAGGATGGTTCAGTGAACCTCTAGTTAATGGTAAATCCATCTAAACCCCTTATTCAAGTCATGGTGGAAAAAGATGGTGTTACCGATCATGAGATTTTTTGTGATGATATATCCACTATACATATACCTAATTGATAATAAATATGTGGGAATCATGTAATTATCGTTAACAGATGGAAGATGAAAATAGTCCGGATATAAGAAAAGCTAATGAGGTGGTTTCATGATTTTCCTTGTAAATACATATATTTGAGGTGAGTGTCTACCATGATCCTTAGTAATCAAATTTGGGTAGAAGATTATGAAGTGGCATGCTTTATAGTTTTACTCTTCATGCCTCCCCTTTTTATTGGTTGATATTTCTCTTCCATGATGGAATTAGAGATGAGGATTTTTCTTTTCTATTTTAAGGAAGGTTCTCCCACATCCAGTGAGTGTTCATGAATGAATATTTGTGATAATAAAATTAATCATCAATTCATCCCACCTAATTATTATATATGATATTATATTATAGTAGAGTTCGGGAATCTTGGACACGTATGAGGTTTTCTGAAGTCATGGTGTTCCTCATCCATCATTTCATACCTCTATGATCACATCCCTTTTTGACTGTATATAAGATGTAGGAGGCCTTTGGGACTCAGTTATGATTGATCATATCTCTCCTACCCCCAAGTAGATGACCATTCATAGAAGACCACAACAGTTTAGGAGAACATGATTAGAGATATAATGTTAGTTTTGGATGTAGTTAAGAGCATTATCTACCCTTGGGATAGAATCTATATAATGATAGGTACCCCTACACCATATGTGAATCCCCATTATTGGTTATGAATGAGATATACTGAAGGTAACTATTATATTGGTCAACTACTAGATATTAGAGTTTATAGGCCCATATTTGGTGCAAGTGATGGTTTTAATGATGTGCTTCATCCGTGGGTGGATAAGGAATACTAAAATTTTTTGGAGTCCAATGAGGACCAATTATGGAGGCTATGGCCTTTCTGTGGGGAGATCATTTGTTATAAAATAAGTTATCTTGATAGTTATTATGGATATTTTTCTAAAGTGGATTGAAATCGTTGATGTAAAAATGTATTCTTTTCAAGTTACTATTATGGGTTTAAGATATAGAGTACAAATTTTCCCAATTACCATTGTTAGACCGAGTCCCTTTTGTTTTCCACAAGCCACGACTAAAGAGAATAGTCCACAATATATTTCATGATTTTGACTAGAATGATTTCTCTATTGAGGATGTATTTAACTTTTAAGGGGACTGTGGGTGTTCGAAAACCCACAGGAGAAGGAATGTCATGGAAAATTGTTTCCCTTGGTTCATGTTTTTTTGTAGCACTTGAACCTACAGCATGGATCTTTGAAATGGGTGATGAAAATTTAAGATCATAATCAGATATCTAAGATAATTTTATACTTTCATGAAAAAATACTTGAATTTTGTGAGACATTAATGACACCAAAATTTTTTTATAACACTATGGAATAGTTTTGGATGTTTTTCTTTATGTTGGGCATGATGACAATAATGAATTATAAGGACGAATGATCCCCAATGTGGTAATATTAAAAATACAAAATATATTATATCACCTATACATGTTTTTTCATAAATAATGGAAAATTTACTAAATGGTGTAGTGGAGGAAAAATCTATGGTATTTATTGAATCATAATGTTGGGTTTTACCCTATGTGTGATATAACCATTGTTTTTGTTCTATGTTTTTCTTAAGCTTGTTAATTGAAATATTAATAAATAAATAAATATTTTATATATTTAATTTTAATGACCGAAAAATATCTTATTTAATCCATATTATGGGAAATTTATATGGTTAGATGAGTATACTTATGGATTTTGAGAAAAGTTTGGAGGACATATTTGGTGCATTATGACCAGATCATGGATCAAAAATTAGTATCAAGGGTTTGGTTTTCCAAATGGAGTTTCGAGATCCCACCAAAAATAGAATATTAAATCCTTATTTGTTAGTGAGTGATCAAATCTCATATTATAGATTATAATTTGTAGGCTTTATTAAAAATATTTATTTTAGAGTCAGACCTGAATAAATCCTTTTGACAATTGATTAAATGATCAAATATTGATTTATTATTTGAGATTTGTATCCAGATATTTTATTTTTATGATTATTCTTTATTTATCTTAATTCTTCATTACCCTGAAAATATATTTTGGCCAAACCCAACATCAGATGTGATTCATTCTTCATGTTCATGTTTTGTTTCATTTCTCCCATTATTCATTACACTGTTATTATAGAGACTAATGATTTTATAAATAAAGCACACCTAATTTTATATTAATATTATATAGATTTCATAAAAAAAATTAAAAGGACTAAATTTTCTTTATTTAATTATAAACAAGGAACACAATATTCATATTTCATGAAATATTTTCAACATATCCCAAACATATATTATCTCAGATTAATCATCTTAATAATACCCTACCAATAAAATTATTCAAAAAATGTGGAAGGAATCATAAGAAGTGGTATGCTCAGATACACAATAAGGGAAAACAAAGAATATATCAATCTATGATAATATAAATTAAATAAAATAGTCACAAGGTTATGTTATAATGTTAATGTTATATGATGTTCATACCCATGTTTTCAATGATAAAAAATATGATTCATTTCATAAAACATTATAATATTAGAAAATATAGAACATGTGTGTGAGAAATAATTATAAATCAATCATAAATCATAATATCATGTATTAAATTTTAATAAACATCATAAATATAGAAATAAGATTCATATATTTAGGTAAACTACCGAGAACACATGACTTATCACATATTACCCATTTTATATTAAAATTCCCTCATTTACCATGTTGGATTAGGACTCAATTGTTTCCAATAGAGGATTAAGACTTTCAACATGTTTCCCAATGTTATATCATTAGATATAAAGTTATACCCATGAATTGTAGAGATATATATGACCCACCCATCTCATTAAAAATACCAAGAAAATGTGTTCTAAATTATCATAAGACTATAATTAGGTCCTCAAATCATAACCCATGTAATTTAAACATGTATCATAATCATTTAATCAATTCATAATTGTATAATCATGGAAAAATAAATGGGTTTAAATATAATTTAGTTCACAAAAACCGTAAGAATTAAGTTAAATAATATGGATGGTAACAGTAAAATTTATACACAATAAATCATATTTAGCATTATATGATTTCATATTTGAGGGGGAATAATTTTTAAAGACAAAATAGATCATATCTTATGGAAATTAGTCTTTCAAATATTAACAAATCTTTTTAAAAAATAAATAATTATCAAAAATATTTCCTTTCAAAATATTTTGGGAATCATAAAAAAAATTAAAATCCATTAGAATAATTATTCGGGAATATATCCTTTCAGCATTTTATTTATTTTTAAACTAAGAATAACTAAAAAAAATTAATCATATATATTTTAAAATTTATTTTTTATACTAATTAATAAATATTTTAAAAAAATATTTGTTAATAATGATATAAAATACTATTAATTACATTTCCATTAGAATAAACATTAAATTCACATTTTTGGAAAAAGTAAAACATGTATTTTTTGGAAAAAATGAACATTACTCTTAATATTTTATGTAAAATGTTAAAAATGAGTTATAAGTTCATTAAAAATCATTTGTATCATTAAAAAAATTATGTGAAAACATTTTCAGAAAACATGATCATGGGAAGAAATTACTTTTCGACTAAAGATAAAAATGATGATGAGTTTTCAAAAAAAAATTACTTTGAATTCATGTGTACATAATGAATGGTAATTAGGGGAAACATGTAATATCATGTAATATAATGATGAAAATAATATTCATGAGTTTCAATTTAAGTGGAGCATAATATTTCATCAATGTAATTATAAACATAAACATTTATAATAAACGATGAGAATGTATGAGAAAACCATTATAATATTTTGAACATCAACTTTTCATCCCCATTTACGAATAACATTAAATTAAACTTCAAATATCAAGGGACTAAAAAAATTACTGATTTTATATGTTAAGGGGATTGTATATAAATAGTATATAAGAAGATAGGGGCATAACATAAAATATTTCCCTTACTAGCTTGGAAAATTTGAACTATTAACCCAATGAAAGAGTTATAATCAAAATTATATGTAAATAAAAAAAAAATTATGATAATAACAATAAAATAAATTCATGTAAGGTATATGAACCACATAAAAGACACATGTGGTTAATATTTTAGGTTTCTCATAGAATAAATAAAACTAGGATTGAAATCCCTTACCATTAACCTCAACATCAATTGTATATGTTACTTTTTGTAGTATTATTAATATATGTTAGGGATAAATAAATTACAAAACCATTATTATATATATAACCATATATTATTTAATACTTCAATTTTTGAAAATTTTATTAATAATTCCATTTTAAAGGCATGTATTGTGTATTATCTGCTTGGTTTTTTCATGTATGATTTGTTTTTAAATTTTGGGTCCACATAATTTAACCATGGTTACATGATAATAGGAATTTCAACCATTATATTAATGTTAAATATATATGAAATATATGTGTATTTATTATGTCTTATAAATGTTAGATATAGAGAATGAAAAAAAAACATTCATAGAGATGGTTAGTCATATGTATTCATGAACTTTGTTTCCATTTTATCGATGGAAAAATTTAATAACGTAATATAATGTATTAAAATTGTATAATAATTTTTATTTCATTTATATCTCATATTATCATTGAAATTATCTTGATTATCATCCATGAAATGTGTGGAAAAAACACATATATTTGTTTGGTGGTAGTTCGTCACAGACATGAACGATGTTATCATATTACCATTAAATTGATGGTTAGAGGAAAAAATGTGATATAATAATTTCAAATGAATAATAATATCATAAATATCAATTATAAATTATAAATCCATCATTAAATATATCCATCATAAAAGGGTATCAAAAATGGAATAAAATTGGTTCACGAGGTGGTAGTCCACCATAATCACGAATGACGATTTTATAATCCATTTAATGAAATAGGAAAATGTTTTTGGTTATTTAATTAATATAATAACATATTATTATATTAAATATTATGTAATTTTTTAAAAATCACTAAATATTTATAATTTAATTAGGGGGATGAAATAATATAATATGATCGGACAGAGATGTGACCACTTCATCAAAAAACATCTTTTGTTTTTCATTGAAAACATTCATTGGTTTCATTTATAACAAAAATAAGGATTATAGGATGATAAAATGGAATTAAGAAAATTATATAATATGTAATTGGAAGATAACAATAGTTGTTTCTGTGTGAATAGTATAAGATAGTAGGTGACCTTTTGTAAGTGAGTTGAGTGGCACACTTGATGTATTTTTAACAAAATTGTGTTCCCACATTTCATTAACCACAAAATTTTTCAAAATGGTACAATAATTAAATGAGACTATATAATGTCAAAATATTTCTATAAAATCATTATGGAAAATATTTCAGGTCATTTTTACCCTTAATAATTTTATCTTAATCCCCGAAATCTATTTTTGAAATAATTGTTGTTAATTTTTTTTAACTATTACTACTATTCATTAAGATAAAACCTAATGTTTAAATTTTAGATAACATAAATAATTATGATTCCAAATATGGAATCCATTTTTCCAAATTCCATTTATATATTGGGTAAATTATAATTTAAAATTTATTTCACCGATGTAGTGGGAAATAGGTTTTCTAAATAGAAATTTTTCAAATAATATAAAAGTATCTATATCAAAATTCATTATTAAATTGAATTCAATTACCAAAATTGGATTAAGATATGTTTAATTGAACTACTTTAATATTTCAAACCATAATAAATTTTTTTTATAAATGATTTAAGATAAATGATGATTTTTAATTAAAACTAGTATTTTTCATTATTCATTGAAAATTTTATCTTCATAGAAAATTCCAAAAAAAACCCCTAAATAAATTTTTACATTATTATTTCAAAAATTAAATTAATTTTTTCAAAATAAATTTTATAAATGTATATAAAATAAATTATTAAATTAGTGCGCCAAAAGTGACTTTTTTTGGAGAAATAATGTCCTTAATTGAAATATTGGATTTATTGTTATCTATTATAGAGAAAACAGATAAGGTAAATGCAATTTTTTTAAGTATAATATTATATTTAATTAAAATAAATCTATAGAATTTTTTCTTTAATTAATTTATAAACAACCTCTGTATATAAATAAAAAAAATTCATAAAAAGATTCATTATTTTCATCAATTTTTTTTTTATTTATAAATAATTAGTAACTAAGAAATTAATTATATATAAATGTGTAAATGTTATATTTTAAATATTTAGTTATTCTTATTCATACCAACTATTCAAAATTCTTTGTGATGACTATCATGTTAAATAATATATTTTTAATAGAATTTCATGTATTGTTTAAAATCAAAATTGAATGTAACAAATGCTATTATTGGTCTTATGTATAATGAAATATAAACTCATTGATACCGGTAATAATATCTAATCATGGTGTATAATGTATCATAATTTAAACTTGTTGTTTCCTTTATTTCATGGTAAAATAAATATTTCATTTAGATCAGATTATAGAAAATATTAAATTTATTATTCAAAAATTATATATGTTGGAAAATTTTCATGTATTACATTATACACCCCATAATATTAATATCACCATTTAAATACCTCAAATTGTTTAAAAACTGAGGATACATCTACCACATTACAAAATCGAGTTCCTAAAGAGATTACTCAATCTAGTTTTAATTTCACAAAAAAATTGACAAGATGAGTGTTCTGATTTCATGACACTATAGTAGTATGATATATAATCTGAATCAATAATTCAAATAAGATATATCATACTCTAGTGGTGGTACCTTAGAGTTCAGAACATTTGAATGATCACATGTGTACTTCCTATGGAGAGATACATGGATCGTATCATGAACTCGATTAATGATTAATTGAAGTCCCAAACAATAGGCTAATGCTCTGATACATTTAAACATTTCAAAGGGGTCGATATACATTGGTATTGTGTTTCCCTATAATTTTTGATTGATAAATTCATAGAATTACCAACTTATAAAATTCAATATTTAGATCATTTTTATTATTATTATCATAAAAGTTTCGAAAAATTTGTGATATCTTTATGTGTTTCTGAATGTCTCCATCCTTCTCTACCATCTCATCATATTTATAAGGTCTCAATATAATTCAATCAACACCTTCAATATAGTACATTTGAGTTTTACACATAATTACTTTTTGGTATTTCTAATGATCCATTTCAATCCTTTAGTGGAAGAAATTGATTCATGAAAACTCAACTATATGATTGTGTTGAACCAAACCACCTTTGAAATAGACATATCAAGATATTAGAATATACTATAGGGTTTTTGAAATAGTCAACATGACTAACCATCTATATGGGAATGAACATAGTGGTTAAAATAAACTCTATAATAACAGAATGATGAATACTTCTGAAAAAAGTAATGTAATATTTTGATCCTTGTAAGATAAAATTGAATGTGTTACTCAATTAAAATAATGAAACTTCTATAACATATATTTTATATTGAGGATCTATATTTAATTATATTCTAATAGAAATGAAGTGCGCTGACTTCATGTGGTGATCTATTATAGACAATAATTACCTCAACATAAAATATAAGTTAAACCATATATTTTAACTATTTATCTAATCATATACCCATGTAATATAAATTTAGTTCTCATTAAATTATTTTTTCACTAAAAAATAAATAAAACCAAAAGGTTTACTTTCATAATTTTATCATAAAATATCTTTATTAATGATAAACTATTATCACATGTAACCTGAATATGAGTTTCAATGAATTTTAACATATGATCAACCTTATGATCATAAATCATTGATGTTATCTATAACACATAAGTTAATATTACATTTATTCATATAAACATACAAATGTAATTTCACCATATATTCCTTATATTGGATCTTATTATATGAAAAACAACTTCATTTGAATATTGGGTTTACCCCTATACTAATAGAATATCAAATCTAATTTCATTCTTCTATAAAATTTATAGCAGAATATAATCACATGAAATTTCACTAAAGAATGAAAAAAAAACTATTTTCATATGTTTCATTCATACAAAAAAAAAATCAAATTCCTGGTAAATTAGGGGATTCTATAAATTCCCTAATTATAATGATTTAACTCATACATTTTCATTGAATAATGATTCCATTTTTCCAATGCCTACTATGGTTTTTTTGGATTATCATGCACAAGAGCCCTAGTATTGGGAAAATGATCTGTGTAATTCTTAAATGACTAGCACATGGAAGACTAGAGTTTAGTTTTTAATTCGTTTTAAACCTCTTATCCTCTATTTAATTAACCATCCAATTAGTAAATATTTTAAATTCAAAATCTCTACAGCCTTCCATTCCAAATTTAAGGATCATCTTAGTTCCATTGAACTAATTCAGTTAATGTTTCTTCTAGAAATTTTATCTTGTAGATGGATTTACTTTTATTCCACCATTTTAGTTATTATGAGACATGATCTTATATTTCATATAAAAACCATTGGAATGGTGGGAATATATAATTTTTATTTCTATCTTTATGGATTATCTACACAATTATTCATAGAAAATAATGTATGTTATATGCAAAAACTTTTGAAGACCTTGTTTTAGGCCACCAATGAATCGATCATTTTATCATTTTCGGTGGATGACTAAGCTATAATTGAACCATTAATGTCTAGTACAATAATTTTTTTAGACACTAATATTTTCATCATCAAATATCTTATACTCTATGAATATTATTTATGTCATTATTCATATAATTTAAGGTATGTTCATAATGAGAAAAATACCATCAAACCATTCACATTCAATAGATTCAATTTATTCTTATTCCATAATGTTCATAAAAGGACTCTATGACTTATTTTCCTTTCATTGGGAATGATAAACTACCAGAATTAATTTTACATGTTTCTCAATCTATCTAAAAGGAAATATAATTTCACAGGTACATTTGAATTTCCCAAAATCATGTGAATCATCAAAATGAATAAAAGAACATGGAAATTTCCTTGCAAATGATTCATGAGAACGTTGTTCCATTCTTTCATCATTTACAATTACAGTATAATTCAATTATTGGGAATGTTTTTTGAGCATCAAAACACTATTTTTTATAGATAAAAGAACATTATTATTATTAGGAGTAAAATAATGACTGTAAAGACCCGTAAATTCCATGGGAATTTTTTTTCTTAATTTTATTTGAAATTTTACAAGAACGCAGTTTCTGACGGCGCCTGATTCCGAGGCCCGGTGTGCCCGAAATCAATTTCCGAAGTTTGGCTCGGGTACGTTCAGTGAACGGACGAGCGGGTTTTTCTAACTTTTGAACCGGTGCCCGGAATCGAATTCTGAGGGCACCGATGAAATCGCAGCGCCAGTATTCTCTTAGAAACGCCTCTTCCGGAGTTGTGTTTGCTCGGGTGTCGTTTTTTAAATTTTCGGGCTTAAGGTTAAAAAATAAAATATTTTTTCGACAACTTTATTTTATTTCACTTCAGCCACTTGGAAGCCAATTGAAGCCACTTAAAAGAGGCTTAAATTGAGTTGAACCGGATAGGGTACTATCCAGAAATATCCTACCCTCTTGGTAGGATATTTGTGAGGTTGGGCCCGCACGAGCCCCGCCGTTTCTTTCCGCTAAGTAACGCACCGGAGAAAACCCGTCATTCTGAAAGTCAACTGACGCGTTTTCTTAAATTCTTAACAGACCATTTAATTGGTCGGTTTATTTCGTAAATTAAATGAGCTGTTTCTTACCTTGAATTAATTCTAAGAATTAATGGTTCGTTTCTTATCTTTTGAAATTCGAATGTTTAGTTGTGTAAATAAAATAAGGCTTAAGCTTATTTTATTTTGGGTTGGTATCCTTTGCCACCTTGAGAGATTTTGGGAAGCTCTCTCCATCTTCTTCAACCCTGACGAAGAACACTTAAGCTCCGACGAAGAACGCTGCTTCTCTTCTTCGTAGCCGGTGTGTTTCAGAAGATCGACGAGGCCGCTTCTTCGATCTTCTTCTTGTGTCAACTAAAGGAGACGTCGTTTCTTCCTTAGACTATCTCCGTCAGATTACGAAGCTTCTCCAGCAACGTACCTCTTCGGACGCACCTCGACGTCAACGGAAATGAAGTTCGATTTCCCCGATGCCTGACCTCCATGACGCTAGTCTTCCGCGGCTTGAATGGCATGCTCCGCTCTTGAAACCGAGGTAGGGGATTTTTGATATTTTATTTATTTATTTTCCATTCTAAATTCTAGAATGTTGAACTTCGAGGATAAAGGATTAAATGTAATTGTTTAACGAGAGGGGGGGGGGGGGGCGGACCACACCAACACGGCCGACCCCCCCCCCCTCATATATTCATAATTGTTTCCTTGCGGATGGAACGGGATGGAATGGTGTCGTCGCACCACGCGGGAATCACACGACAATTATTGCGCGGTACCGTCACGCCGCGCCATGTAAAGAAATTCAATAACATGATGTCGTCGCGCCACGTCAAAATAAATCAAAGGTTCCGCGGCCAGAGCGGGGCCACGACGGAGGGGCGTAGTGTCGTCGCACTGCGCTGGACGACAAGGGGGGCGGCCGGTTGCGGGCCGCGGCGGAACATGGTGACCGGCGGCCAGCCGGGCCGCCACTGTCGGAGCCGGAAAGGGACCGGCCACTTCCGGTCCCGTTGAGGAGGAGCCGGCCGGCCAGGTAGTACTGGCCATAAGGAGGAAAAACCGAGGGAATTTAATTCCCCCAGCCAGCCAAAATGGCCCCCATAATGGGGGGGGGTCTTGGTCCACAAAGAGGGAGGCCTTGCCCCCGCGCGCGGCGCGCATGCGGCGCCCGGCCCGCGCCGCCGGCCGGGCTGGATTTTCCAAGCCGGGTCAAGTCGCCGGACCGGGTCGCCGCCAGGGCCGGGTCGGCCTGGTTCGGCCGACCCAGGGTGTCACGTCCCCCTCGCACCAAAGATGCCCCTCTTGAGCTGGCAATGCTGAAAGGGAGATAATGACCCCCAAGTCCCGCCTCCAGTAGGCCCCGGGATGGTGACTAGCACCAAGGGTATGAGTTTTCACAAATATGGGAGGCATTACCCTTTTTATTATTTTGGATCGGGAAATAGGACAAGTCAACCACCAAAAAGGGAAAAGAACAAGTGTATATAAATAAACCCAAACCAAGCCCACATGCATGTTTAAACAATTTTTATAACAAGGTACAAGTACAAGGAAGCTCAAAAGTACAATGCCAAAGAAAAAAAGAGAACAACAACTGCAATAACTCCAACTGCCCGACTAGTAGGGTCCCGCACGGCCCTGGTAGTCCACCTGGAAACCTGAAAGTAAACGTAGGGTGAGCATACAAGTATACTCAGTAGGGAAACCTAAATCTCTCGTGCACAAGTGGGGAGACACCCTAAGGTCCCGTGAGAAAACAGAAGAACCAGAAACTAACAAGGAAAAAACTATCCACCCAGTCTCACTGGTCACACTCACCAAGTAACACAAACAAGTTTAGTATATATATAGAACAAAAGTATTGGGTACATCGCACCATTTCCCACTTAATTAGATGCTGCTCTTCCTAACGGCAAACGTCCTGATGCTACCACACTCTTCCTGCCCGCACACACCTGGTCCAAACCACGCATCCCGCCCGCACACACCTGGGCCTCACAACCACGCATCTCGCACGCACACACCTGGGCCACAACCACTAACCTGCCCGCAGACACCTGGGCCTCATCCCTAAGGTTCTTGGGAACGGTAAGCCTACCCGAAGAGTCTTGGGCTAAAGGTCACCTCAAGCCATCACAGCCTCCGAGACCTACCCGAAGAGTCTTGGGTGTAAGGTCACCTCAAGCCATCACAGCCTTCGAGACATACCCGAAGAGTCTTGGGTGTATGGTAACCTCAAGACATCATAGCCTATGGAAGAAGGAGCAGGAAGGAGCTAGTAACTAAGGGGGAACACCCTCTCCCATAAAATGGGAGTGTTCGGCACTAGGTGCTTGACATGGGTGTGGTGAGACAAAACACAAAGATACAATTATATATATACATATACCAAACAGACAGCCCAAACTATGGCTTATTAAAAAGAGAAACTGAGCATGTGCCTTGGCACTGCTACCACGAAGCATGCATCAACAACCAAACAATCATCCCCCAACCCCATTTAGGTTTTCATGTTTCAGGAAATGTTTTAACAAATTATTACTACTGGGCAACTATCATCCAGAAAAAACCTTTCACAAACATATCCCTGCCATCCACAACCAAGGTTAGGTAAAATGCAAGCAACCACATGCCATTTCATTTACAAAAGATTATCACAACCATACATCATTCCATCATTCATTTATTTCAATGTTCCACCCATAAAACCCTTTCCACACACAAAACATTTCCGCATTTGAAAACACCGTTTACTTCAAAACACTTTTCATAATCAAAACACTTTTCATAAATAAAGGCATTTTCCACAACCAACCACTTCCCATTTCAACCCCATCGTTTTCAAAACATTTCACACTCCACCGTCAACCATTCCAATAAGATCACCACCCAAACATCGCAGCCCCGCTGCCCAGCATCACATCACAACACCATTCCAGAAAAAAAACATTTCCCACAAAACAACCAAACCCCCAATATTTTCATTATTCCAATTTTGTTCAACCGGGGTGATCACACAAGGTTTTCATTCTCATTTAATCAGCCAGTCTTTACGTGCTTATCCATTTTCCATGTTTTAACAAAACCAACCACAAACAATTCAGATATCAATTTCGCACGCAAAGGTCACCAACAGCCTTGATTTTCAGTAGGCAAAGGCCTTTCAATCCAAAATCACAATCAGAAGATAAAGAAACTGGAAGGCAATAGAAATAGCACAAAACCCCAAACCCTTCTTTATCTGGTTTTTATCTTTATTTAATGTTCAACTGCATCCCATGGAACAAAGGAAAAATATCGCACCCCGCATGTTGCACCAAATAGAGAGATGAGGGTAAACCCCTACCTCAAAATGTCCCGATCACGTCTCATCCGACGACGTCCTTCGATGTCCTCCGCCTTCGCCAAACCCGACAAACGCCTCCTAGGATGGAAGCTGGATAAGGAAGGCCGGAAGGAAAAGTGACAAGTCCAGTCTTAGAAGCTTCGTCTCGTCTCTACGATCCTGTGGCCGCTGACGGATCGTAATTCGGAGCTCAGACAAAGAAGTTAGAGGAGGAATACTTCTCGATCGTCCAAGAGCGTCGTCGTGCGACAAAGAAGCGATCGATATGGAAGATAAAACATGACCTCGTTCTTATATAGGAAAAGAATAGATAAATCCGTATTTAGCCTGCATTAATGAAAACACGATGTGACCGTACATACGTTACATGTTTTGATTGGTTAACACACAACATGTCACGCGGTTTCCACGCGTTTTAATAAAAAACGTTAATTTTATTAATATGTGTGTTTCGTTGACCCGAGACATAACTCATAAAAAGGTATCCCTCACTGGTCTTAAAATGACCGTCTTAATTATAGGATTACACTGCCGCTGACGGTTCGTCAATCCGACACCATATGAAGAAGTTATGGTCGAATTAAGATTATAAAACCCAAAAATAATAATAAAATTTTATAATATTATTATTTATTTATTTTCCTTGTATTTTATACGCTCAAAAATTGGGTCCCCTTTTGCTTTCACGCCCAAATATCTCCACCACCAATCAATCACCTTTATTTTTATTCTATTATGATAATAATATTATTATGAATATTATTCATTTAAGGGGAAGAAAAAAAAACCCCTTACGCCTCCTTTAACCTCATCAAACACCCCCTTTATTCTCCCCCTTTATTTACTTTAATTTATTATCTCATTTAATCCATATGATTTATTATTATAATATACATGGGGAGGTCCATGTATAGCGCCTCACCCACATGCTCCTCATTAACATAATAAATATATAATACAAATATTTTTATTATTATAATAAAGGAAAACCTCATGTTCAATTAATTCATGAGCGTTTCGGGTACCCAATCTGAAAACCCGAAAAAGACATCCAATATTGGACTCATAATTTCCGTCTCGTAGTCAGGGTCACACTGCTGCTGACGGTTCGTGAAACCGAGGTCGCATGAGGAAGATACCGTCAAAATTCAGTTTTCCCATCCAAAATTAATAATTACATTATTATATTATATTATTTAATTTAATTCTTAAATTCTCACATTCTCTCTCCAATCTCCTTGAGATTCACGCACAAAGTCATTTGTTTAGGTGGATTACACTTGGCGCCTCTCTCCTATATTTATTTTTCAATAAATTTTATTTCCTTTAATCATGTTTCTCTCTCCATTCTTCTTACCTTCTTGCACAAAAAGTGGCACCTTTCTCTTCCTCATTCCATGCCCAAAACGCCCCACCTTGTATTCCTTCTCTGTCTTTTTTTCATTTAATCTTATCTTTTATTTTATATCATTATTAATATATTTTTCATCTTCTCTCTTCAATCTCATTCCTCCCCAACAAAGTGGCGCCTCCCTTGATTTTACACCATTAGTTACATTCTTTTTATCATAATTATTTTCAATAATAATGAATAAATCTCCCTAAAAAACATGCATGATCACCTCCCATCAAAACCCACATGACACACACCTATTTTAAATCTTTATCATTGTTATTATTTTATTTTATTTTAAACACAATTATCATAAATAATAACATCTCTTATTTATCCTTATATCTCAAATCTCATTGCAATTAATTGAAAACATAATTCTCATTAAATAATTATTACCAGATCTATAAAAAAACCAACATTATTATTATAATTATTTTTTACAACACTTATAACAAAACCCCAAATAAAATTTATTAACACGTCACCATTTATTATTAATAATAATTATTATTTTTGATGTTCGCCGCATTGACCACATAAAAAAAACGTTTTTACAAAGTAATCGACCGGAGAGGTCCGGGCCATTACATTATATACCTCTCAAAACATTCTCATCCTCGAGAATTAAAAACTGACCCAGAAGAAGGAAAGGATCTGAAGAACCACTCCACAAGATACCTCTCAGGGCTCTCGTCGTGACAAGGAACCAACCAACAACTCTATGAGTTAGGAATTCCCTCTCCTATGTCAAGATAATATCCTCTTTAGGTGGCACTGACTCGCCTGCACGGGTTTAATCGCATCCTCATTAATGCGTCTTGATTAAGGATCAGGTTTTTCCTTTCCCATATTATAGGGTTTTTTTTCCAACTTACACTGAACCCAACAACGTACAACCCACACACTTCCCGGACACATGGCTTGAGGAATTACTTCTCCCATGTTGAGATATTATCCGCTTTAGGCGGCACTGAATCGTCCGCACAGGTTAAATCGAATCCACATTAATGCGTCTCGATTAGGGATTAGGTCTTCCCCTCCCCACATGATAGGGCTCTTCACGTACATTTAAAGAAAAGCGGGAAACAACATAGAATTATAGACTCATGAAAAACAAGGTCCAGGCCCAAAGCATGGGCGAGAATGAGTTTCAACAATTGAGTGTGATGCTCCTGGATTTAAACAAAACATAAACGAGAGCATTAAAGTAAAACATGAAACATCTCTCTCGATCTTTCGCCTTGCTGGGGTTTCCACTTCTGTTGCATGAAATTGTCCACATCCCACTCCTCTGCATTTCTGTTAACGTCCGAGTGCCATAGATGTACGGTAAACAAGGATCGCCTAAGCCCAAGTAGTAAGGAAAAACTCAAAGTTTTAATTATCATTTTATTTCAATTTCTTTCCCAGAACACCCAAATCAAGTAAAACACAAACATGATGATGCATGTTCCTTCCCTAGGGTCTCTACCCTGCAATAAATATAGTCTCACTTTGCCGTTCGGTAGGCTCAGAGTCCTTGCATCGGATCACGGGGGGCCCTAAAATCCCGTGGCCTAGCCGGTCTTCCCTGGACTATGTCACGCACCAAGATTAACGAACACTGTTTCCCTACCATCCCATGAAATCCTCACTGTTCCAAACTCCAGAATCCATCCTATCTCTCAACCATCAGCTCTGATACCATTCTGTCACGACCCCCTCCCACCAAAGATGCCCCTCCTGAGCTGGCAATGGTGAAAGGGAGATAATGACCCCCGAGTCCCGCCTCCAGTAGGCCCCGGGTTGGCGACTAGCACCAAGGGTATGAGTTTTCAAAAATATGGGAGGCATTACCCTTTTTATTATTTTGGATCGGGAAATAGGACAAGTCAACCACCAAAAAGGCAAAAGAAGAAGTGTATATTAATAAACCCAAACCAAGCCCACATGCATGTTTAAAAAAATTTTATAACAAGGTACAAGTACAAGGAAGCTCAAAAGTACAATGCCAAAGAAAACAAGAGAACAACAACTGCAACAACTCCAACTGCCTGACTAGTAGGGTCCCGCACGGCCCTGGTAGTCCTCCTGGAAACCTGAAAGTAAACGTAGGGTGAGCATACAAGTATACTCAGTAGGGAAACCTAAAGCTCTCGTGACAAGTGGGGAGACACCCTAAGGTCCCGTGAGAAAACAGAAGAACCAGAAACTAACAAGGAAAAAACTATCCACCCAGTCTCATTGGTCACACTAACCAAGAACACAAACAAGTTTATTATATATATAGAACAAAAGTATTGGGTACCCCGCACCATTTCCCACTTAATTAGATGCTTCTCTTCTTAACGGAAAACGTCCTGACGCTACCACACTCTTCCCACCCGCACACACCTGGGCCAAACCACGCATCCCGCCCGCACACACCTGGGCCTCACAACCACGCATCTCGCCCACACACACCTGGGCCACAACCACTAACACGCCCGCAGACACCTGGGCCTCATCCCGAAGATTCTTGGGAACGGTAAGCCTGCCCGAAGAGTCTTGGGCTAAAGGTCGCCCCAAGCCATCACAGCCTCCGAGACCTACCCGAAGAGTCTTGGGTGTAAGGTCACCTCAAGCCATCACAGCCTCCGAGACCTACCCGAAGAGTCTTGGGTGTAAGGTCACCTCAAGCCATCATAGCCTATGGAAGAAGGAGCAGGAAGGAGCTAGTAACTAAGTGGGAACACCCTCTCCCATAAAATGGGAGTGTTCGACACTAGGTGCTTGACATGGGTGTGGTGCGACAAAACACAAAGATACAATTATATATATACATATAACAAACACACAGCCCAACCTATGGCTTCTTAAAAATAGAAACTGAGCATGTGCCTCGGCACTGCTACCACGAAGCAAGCATCAACAACCAAACAATCATCCCCCAAACCCATTTAGGTTTTCATGTTTCATGCAATGGATTAACAAATTATTACTACTAGGCAACTATCATCTAGACAAAACCTTTCACAAACATATCCCTGCCATCCACAACCAAGGTTAGGTAAAACGCAAGCAACCACATGCCATTTCATTTACAAAAGATTATCACAACCATACAACATTCCATCTTTCATTTATTTCAAAGTTCCAAACATAAAACCCTTTCCACACACAAAACATTTCCGCATTTGAAAACACCTTTTACTTCAAAACTCTTTTCATAATCAAAACACTTTTCATAAATAATGGCATTTTCCACAACCAACCACTTCCCATTTCAACCCCATCGTTTACAAAACATTTCACACCTCCACCGTCAACCATTCCAATAAGATCACCACCCAAACGTCGCAGCCCTGCTGCCCAGCATCACATCACAACACCATTCCAGAAAAAAAAAACATTTCCCACAAAACAACCAAACCACCAACATGTTCATTATTCCAATTTTGTTCAACCGGGGTGATCACACAAGGTTTTCATTCTCATTTAATCAGCCAGTCTTTACATGCTTATCCATTTTCCATGTTTTAACAAAACCAACCACAAACAATTTAGATATCAATTTCGCATGCAAAGGTCACCAACGGCCTTGATTTTCAGTAGGCAAAGGCCTTTCAATCCAAAATCACAATCAGAAGATAAAGAAACTGGAAGGCAATAGAAATAGCACAAAACCCCAAACCCTTCTTTATCCGGTTATTATCTTTATTTAAAGTTCAACTGCATCCCATGGAAGAAAGGAAAAATATCCCACCCCGCATGTTGCACCAAATAGAGAGACGAGGGTAAACCCCTACCTCAAAAGGTCCCGATCACGTCGCATCTGACGACGTCCTTCGGTGTCCTCCGCCTTCGCCAAACCCGACAAACGCCTCCTAGGATGGAAGCTGGAGAAGAAAGGCCGGAAGGAAAAGTGACAAGTCCAGGCATAGAAGCTTCGTCTCGTCGCTACGATCCTGTGGCCGCTGACGGATCGTAATTCAGAGCTCGGACAAAGAAGTTAGAGGAGAAATACTTCTCGATCGTCCAAGAGCGTCGTCGTGCGACAAAAAAGCGATCAATATGGAAGATAAAACATGACCTCGTTCTTATATAGGCAACGAATAGGTAAATCCGTATTCAGCGTGAATTAATGAAAACACGATGTGACCGTACATATGTTACATGTTTTGATTGGTTAACACACAACACGTCACGCGGTTTCCACGCGTTTTAATAAAAAACGTTAATTTTATTAATATGTGTGTTTCGTTGACCCGAGACATAACTCATAAAAAGGTATCCATCACTAGTTTTAAAATGACCATCTTAATTACAGGATTACACTACAGCTGACGGTTCATCATTCTGGCACCATATGAAGATGTTACGGTTGAATTAAGATTATAAAACCCAAAAATAATAATAAAATTTTATAATATTATTATTTATTTATTTTCCTTGAATTTTATACGCTCAAAAATTGGGTCCCCTTTTGCTTTCACGCCCAAATATCTCCACCACCAATCAATCACCTTTATTTTTATTCTATTATGATAATAATATTATTATGAATATTATTCATTTAAGGGGAAGAAAAAAAACCCCCTTACGCCTCCTTTAACCTCATCATACACCCCCTTTATTCTCCCCATTTATTTACTTTAATTTATTATCTCATTTAATCCATATGATTTATAATTATATTATACATGGGGAGCTCCATGTATAGTGCCTCACCCACATGCTCCTCATTAACATAATAAATATATAATACAAATAGTTTTATTATTATAATAAAGGAAAACCTCATGTTCAATTAATTCATGAGCGTTTCGGGTACCCAATCTGAAAACCTGAAAAAGACATCCAATATTGGACTCATAATTTCCGTCTCGTAGTCAGGGTCACACTGTCGCTGACGGTTCGTGAAACCGAGGTCGCATGAGGAAGATACCGTCAAAATTCAGTTTTCTCATCCAAAATTAATAATTACATTATTATATTATATTATTTAATTTAATTCTTAAATTCTCACATTCTCTCTCCAATCTCCTTGAGATTCACGCACAAAGTCATTTGTTTAGGTGGATTACACTTGGCGCCTCTCTCCTATATTTATTTTTCAATAAATTTTATTTCCTTTAATCATGTTTCTCTCTCCAATCTTCTTACATTCTTCCACAAAAAGTGGCGCCTCTCTCTTCCTCATTCCATGCCCAAAACGCCCCACCTTGTATTCCTTCTCTCTCTTTTTTTCATTTAATCTTATCTTTTATTTTATATCATTATTAATATATTTTTCATCTTCTCTCTTCAATCTCATTCCTCCCCAACAAAGTGGCGCCTCCCTTGATTTTACACCATTAGTTCCATTCTTTTTATCATAATTATTTTCAATAATAATGATTAAATCTCCCTAAAAAACATGCATGATCACCTCCCATCAAAACCCACATGACACACACCTATTTTAAATCATTATCATTGTTATTATTTTATTTTTTTTAAACACAATTATCATAAATAATAACATCTCTTATTTATCCTTATATCTCAAATCTCATTGCAATTAATTGAAAACATAATTCTCATTAAATCATTATTACCAGATCTATAAAAAAACCAACATTATTATTATAATTATTTTTTATAACACTTATAACAAAAACCCAAATAAAATTTATTAACACGTCACCATTTATTATTATTAATAATTTTTATTTTTGATGTCCGCCGCATTGACCACATAAAAAACGTTTTTACAAAGTAATCGACCGGAGAGGTCCGGGCCATTAAATTAGATACCTCTCAAAACATTCTCATCCTCGAGAATTAAAAACTGACCCAGAAGAAGGAAAGGATCTGAAGAACCACTTTACAAGATACCTCTCAGGGCTCTCGTCGTGACAAGGAACCAACCAACAACTCTATGAGTTAGGAATTCCCTCTCCTATGTCAAGATAATATCCTCTTTAGGTGGCACTGACTCGCCTGCACGTGTTTAATCGCATCCTCATAATGCGTCTTGATTAAGGATCAGGTTTTTCCTTTCCCATATATTAGGGTTTTTTTTCCAACTTACACTGAACCCAACAACGTACAACCCACACACTTCCCGGACACATGGCTTGAGGAATTCCTTCTCCCATGTTGAGATATTATCCGCTTTAGGCGGCACTGAATCGCCCGCACGGGTTAAATCGAATCCACATTAATGCGTCTCGATTAGGGATTAGGTCTTCCCCTCCCCACATGGTAGGGCTCTTCACGTACATTTAAAGAAAAGCAGGAAACAACATAGAATTATAGACTCATGAAAAACAATGTCCAGGCCCAAAGCATGGGCGAGAATGAGTTTCAACAATTGAGTGTGATGCTCCTGGATTTAAACAAAACATAAATGAGAGCATTAAAGTAAAACATGAAATATCTCTCTCGATCTTTCGCCTTGCTGGGGTTGCCACTTCTGTTGCATGAAATTGTCCGCATCCCACTCCTCTGCATTTCTGTTAACGTCCAAGTGCCATAGATGTACGGTAACCATGGATCGCCTAAGCCCAAGTAGTAAGGAAAAACTCAAAGTTTTAATTATCATTTTATTTCAATTTCTTTCCCAGAACACCCAAATCAAGTAAAACAAAAACATGATGATGCATGTACCTTCCCTAGGGTCTCTACCCTGCAATAAATATAGTCTCACTTTGCCGTTCGGTAGGCTCAGAGTCCTTGCATCGGATCACGGGGGGCCCTAAAATCCCGTGGCCTAGCCGGTCTTCCCTGGACTATGTCACGCACCAAGATTAACGAACATTGTTTCCCTACCATCCCATGAAATCCTCACTGTTCCAAACTCCAGACTTCATCCTATCTCTCAACCATCAGCTCTGATACCATTCTGTCACGACCCCCTCCCACCAAAGATGCCCCTCCTGAGCTGGCAATGGTGAAAGGGAGATAATGACCCCCGAGTCCCGCCTCCAGTAGGCCCCGGGTTGGCGACTAGCACCAAGGGTATGAGTTTTCACAAATATGGGAGGCATTACCCTTTTTATTATTTTGGATCGGGAAATAGGACAAGTCAACCACCAAAAAGGAAAAAGAACAAGTGTATATTAATAAACCCAAACCAAGCCCATATTCATGTTTAAACAATTTTTATAACAAGGTACAAGTACAAGGAAGCTCAAAACTACAATGCCAAAGAAAAAAAGAGAACACCAACTGCAACAACTCCAACTGCCTGACTAGTATGGTCTCGCACGGCCCTGGTAGTCCTCCTGGAAACCTGAAAGTAAACGTAGGGTGAGCATACAAGTATACTCAGTAGGGAAACCTAAAGCTCTCGTGCACAAGTGGGGAGACACCCTAAGGTCCCGTGAGAAAACAGAAGAACCAGAAACTAACAAGGAAAAAACTATCCACCCAGTCTCACTGGTCACACTAACCAAGAACACAATCAAGTTTATTATATATATAGAACAAAAGTATTGGGTACCCCGCACCATTTCCCACTTAATTAGATGCTTCTCTTCCTAACGGAAAACGTCTTGACGCTACCACACTCTTCTCGCCCGCACACACCTGGGCCAAACCACGCATCCCGCCCGCACACACCTGGGCCTCACAACCACGCATATCGCCCGCACACACCTGGGCCACAACCACTAACACGCCCGCAGACACCTGGGCCTCATCCCGAAGATTCTTGGGAACGGTAAGCCTGCCCGAAGAGTCTTGTGATAAAGGTTGCCTCAAGCCATCACAGCCTCAGAGACCTACCCGAAGTGTCTTGGGTGTAAGGTCACCTCAAGCCATCACAGCCTCTGAGACCTACCCGAAGAGTCTTGGGTGTAAGGTCACCTCAAGCCATCATAGCCTATGGAAGAAGGAGCAGGAAGGAGCTAGTAACTAAGGGGGAACACCCTCTCCCATAAAATGGGAGTGTTCGAAACTAGGTTCTTGACATGGGTGTGGTGCGACAAAACACAAAGATACAATTATATTTATACATATACCAAACACACAGCCCAACCTATGGCTTCTTAAAAATAGAAACTGAGCATGTGCCTTGGCACTGCTACCACGAAGCAAGCATCAACAACCAAACAATCATCCCCCAAACCCATTTAGGTTTTCATGATTCATGCAATGGATTAACAAATTATTACTACTGGGCAACTATCATCTAGACAAAACCTTTCACAAACATATCCCTGCCATCCACAACCATGGTTAGGTAAAACGAAAGCAACCACATTCCATTTCATTTACAAAAGATTATCACAACCATACAACATTCCATCATTCATTTATTTCAACGTTCCAAACATAAAACCCTTTCCACACACAAAACATTTCCGCATTTGAAAACACCTTTTACTTCAAAACTCTTTTCATAATCAAAACACTTTTCATAAATAAAGGCATTTTCCACAACCAACCACTTCCCATTTCAACCCCATCGTTTACAAAACATTTCACACCTCCACCGTCAACCATTCCAATAAGATCACCACCCAAACGTCGCAGCCCTGCTGCCCAGCATCACATCACAACACCATTCCAGAAAAAAAAAATTTCCCACAAAACAACCAAACCACCAACATGTTCATTATTCCAATTTTGTTCAACCGGGGTGATCACACAAGGTTTTCATTCTCATTTAATCAGCCAGTCTTTACGTGCTTATCCATTTTCCATGTTTTAACAAAACCAACCACAAACAATTTAGATATCAATTTCGCATGCAAAGGTCACCAACAGCCTTGATTTTCAGTAGGCAAAGGCCTTTCAATTCAAAATCACAATCAGAAGATAAAGAAACTGGAAGGCAATAGAAATAGCACAAAACCCCAAACCCTTATTTATCCGGTTATTATCTTTATTTAAAGTTCAACTGCATCCCATGGAATAAAGGAAAAATATCCCACCCCGCATGTTGCACCAAATAGAGAGACGAGGGTAAACCCCTACCTCAAAATTTCCTGATCACGTCGCATCTGACGACGTCCTTCGGTGTCCTCCGCCTTCGCCAAACCCGACAAACGCCTCCTAGGATGGAAGCTGGAGAATAAAGGCCAGAAGGAAAAGTGACAAGTCCAGGCTTAGAAGCTTCGTCTCGTCGCTACGATCCTGTGGCCGCTGACGGATCGTAATTCGGAGCTCGGAAAAAGAAGTTAGAGGAGGAATACTTCTCGATCGTCCAAGAGCGTCGTCGTGCGACAAAAAAGCGATCAATATGGAAGATAAAACATGACCTCGTTCTTATATAGGCAACGAATAGGTAAATCCATCTTCAGCGTGCATTAATGAAAACACGATGTGACCGTACATACGTTACATGTTTTGATTGGTTAACACACAACACGTCACGCGGTTTCCACGCGTTTTAATAAAAAAACGTTAATTTTATTAATATGTGTGTTTCGTTGACCCGAGACATAACTCATAAAAAGGTATCCATCACTAGTTTTAAAATGACCGTCTTAATTACAGGATTACACTACAGCTGACGGTTCGTCATTCCGACACCATATGAAGATGTTACGGTTGAATTAAGATTATAAAACCCAAAAATAATAATAAAATTTTATAATATTATTATTTATTTATTTTCCTTGAATTTTATACGCTCAAAAATTGGGTCCCCTTTTGCTTTCACGCCGAAATATCTCCACCTCCAATCAATCACCTTTATTTTTATTCTATTATGATAATAATATTATTATGAATATTATTCATTTAAGGGGAAGAAAAAAACCCCCTTACGCCTCCTTTAACCTCATCATACACCCCCTTTATTCTCCCCATTTATTTACTTTAATTTATTATCTCATTTAATCCATATGATTTATTATTATATTATACATGGGGAGCTCCATGTATAGTGCCTCACCCACATGCTCCTCATTAACATAATAAATATATAATACAAATAGTTTTATTATTATAATAAAGGAAAACCTCATGTTCAATTAATTCATGAGCGTTTCGGGTACCCAATCTGAAAACCTGAAAAAGACATCCAATATTGGACTCATAATTTCCGTCTGGTAGTCAGGGTCACACTGTCGCTGACGGTTCGTGAAACCGAGGTCGCATGAGGAAGATACCGTCAAAATTCAGTTTTCCCATCCAAAATTAATAATTACATTATTATATTATATTATTTAATTTAATTCTTAAATTCTCACATTCTCTCTCCAATCTCCTTGATATTCACGCACAAAGTCATTTGTTTAGGTGGATTACACTTGGCGCCTCTCTCCTATATTTATTTTTCAATAAATTTTATTTCCTTTAATCATGTTTCTCTCTCCAATCTTCTTACATTCTTCCACAAAAATTGGCGCCTCTCTCTTCCTCATTCTATGCCCAAAACGCCCCACCTTGTATTCCTTCTCTCTCTTTTTCTCATTTAATCTTATCTTTTATTTTATATCATTATTAATATATTTTTCATCTTCTCTCTTCAATCTCATTCCTCCCCAACAAAGTGGGGCCTCCCTTTATTTTACACCATTAGTTCCATTCTTTTTATCATAATTATTTTCAATAATAATGATTAAATCTCCCTAAAAAACATGCAAGATCAACTCCCATCAAAACCCACATGACACACACCTATTTTAAATCTTTATCATTATTATTATTATTTTATTTTTTTTAAACACAATTACCATAAATAATAACATATCTTATTTATACTTATATCTCAAAACTCATTGCAATTAATTCGAAACATATTTCTCATTAAATCATTATTACCAGATCTAAAAAAACCAACATTATTATTATAATTATTTAGTATAACACTTATAACAAAACCCCAAATAAAATTTATTAACACGTCACCATTTATTATTAATAATAATTATTATTTTTGATGTTCGCCGCATTGACCACATAAAAAAACGTTTTTACAAAGTAATCGACCGGAGAGGTCCGGGCCATTACACAGGGGGGGGGGGGGGGGGGGGGTCGGGTCGGGTCGGCCCTGGCCCGGACCCCCAGTTTCGGACCACTTTCGGTCAAATGCTTGTATCATGGGCAACGGGCCTCCAAACGACTCGCCATTAGCGGCAACGCGATCCTTGGATCGAGACAGTCGTTTCGGTATACTATACTCAAGGTGCACCTTCCTTTTTGGGAGCCTACGTGGTTAAAACTCCAAAGTTAAGCGTGCTTGGTCTAGAGTAGTGATCAGGATGGGTGACCTCCTGGAATGTTTCCCAGGGTGGGCGTGAGACGAAAAAGCCAATAACTCACAGACTGGGTGTCCAATTGACACGCCGTCTGTTTTGTTGAATTCCTCTTGATGAGACGGAACTTTTGGCATACTTCGCCCGAGTTTTGGATACGGTTGGTAGTGTCCGGGTTGGATCGCACTCGAAATCCATCCAGGCCCCTGGAACGGAAAAGCCGTTATCTTTTAGACCAGACATCCGTTTGACAAACCGTCAGCGGCGTTGGTGATCACATTGAAAAAGGTCCCTATGAGCATACCCTATGTGATTTAGGGGTATAGTTGAGATACGGCTGGGGTTGGTTCGCTCATGAAACCAATCGGGCCCCTGGGACGTAAAGGCTAATAACATACAGACCGGGCGTCCAATTGACGCGCTGTCTGTTGCCTTGAGACCCCTATGACGAGGAAGTCCTTTGTGATACATCTTCGTGGGACTTTGAGATACTTGGAGTATCGACTTGTGGATCATGGAGTGAACCCTCCTAGAGATGAGCGTGTGGAGTACGAAGACCGTATAGCCGACATAGACCTGAAGAATGCTTGTCCGATTCGATTCGGAGTGACTTACGTAGCTCAGTGGGGAGAACTACTTTGTGATGTGGCAGACCCATAGCGGAGGAGCACTAATTTGTGAGGTGGCAGACCCGCGGTACACGACAGGAGGAGTACCTCTGTAGGCTATGAGGGGGGAGCACTACTGTGTTGGGTGGTAGACCCCGGCGGGAAGCACTACTGTGTTAGGTGGAAGGCCCGCGGTACTCGACAGGAAGAGTACCTAAGCAGTATTAGGATAGTGAGCAGTACCTTGGAGTCATGACAGGACCACTGTACACTCCAGAGACGGAGCTCTTCAGCAGTTACGGTTTCGATAATGAAAATCCTGGTTTGAGCTGAGACTTTTGACCTTCGTGTTTACCTCATGATTGAGATGGGTCACTTGATAACTTAGGTATATGTATGGGCATATACCTGGGTAGTGGTTATCCATTGATTTCATGATCCTTGTGTTTCCTCATGATTGAGATGGGTTACTTGATAACTTAGGTATATGTAGGGGCATATATCTAATTGGAGGTTATCTTTTGAGATCTTCTTCTGGTTATCCTTGTTGGTTTAGTGAGACCTTGAGGGTATCGGGGTCCCTACTGAGTATCGTTATACTCACCCCTGCACGGGTTATGCCCGCACCTCATTGTGTTGGTTGCAGATGACGGGCAGTGCTGACGGAGGCCGAGTGTTCGAGGACTGGATCGTACCCGGAGATGGACTACACGACGAGTCAGTACCCGGAGGTGGACTACACGACATGACGACTCACAGAGGAGGTTGACGGATTAGAGCGTGGATGAGGCTATCTGTACCTACCATTCAGGTAGGATCTGTGGTGGACGACCAGGAGCTGTGCTATCTGTACCTACCCTTCAGGTAGGACCCGAGGAGGACGACCCAAGAGCTGTTTCCCTCTTCCAGCTATTTGTCTCTTGCTGTTGTACCTTGTTCAGTTGTAGTTGTACTTTCTTTTGGGTTTGTATTCTGACCCATTTACTTTTCATATTTTCTTTTGTACTTAGTGTTTTGTTTCCGCTTGTACTCTGTGGTGTTTGTTTCTTTTATAAAGGCAATTCCTTCCCAGTTATCGGGATTTTACGCCTTTGGTACTAGTCGCCAGCCGCGGGCCTTTGGAAGGCGGGCATGGGGTAGTCATGGCATGGGCCCCGAGGACGGGTCGTGAAAATGAAATTATTAAAAACCATCATCATTAAAATAATTCTTTCTATTTAAATTTATTGACTATAACTAAAATGCATAGCGCGAGGAACAATAATCATAGTGGAATAACACATAATCATGAGAAATATTTCAGAAGTTAACTAAATCAAGGAACATTATTTACAATATATAACACCTTATGGTTTTGTTTTGTCATTCAGGGTCATTATCTAAATATATTATGATTTTGTGAATTTCAAAATCATATCCCCTGGGAGATTCAAACCAGACATGTAGTAATGTCTGAAATTATGCATCATCTTATGATCAAGTCCATATACAAGAATCATTTTTTGAGTTTTTATCTAAAGGTACCTCTATTCTAGAGAATAATAAACATGTATTATCCAGACATAGTTTCAATTTAATAGAAACCCCAATCTCTAATAAGTATAAAAAATACATGATTTTATCTTATGCATAGATATATCCTTAGACTTATCCTTAGAAACATATCATGATATTTCCATAAAAATATACTTATCCATATCCATATTTATCTGAATATGTTTTTCTAATTATATTCTCAGAATAATAACTACTCATTTCCTCAAATATGAAATATAAAAACCATGTATTTTGTACATATATATAATAGTTTAAAATGAATATTAAATATATTTCACAAACACACACTCAAGGACTATAAAAATTTAATGCATTAGGATAATAGAAACACAATCCTCTTATGTTTTAAAATATCTTCAAAATATCCCAATTTGTTATTATTACATTCAATTGATCATAGTATTACCCAAACTAAGACTTTCCTCAAAACCATTTGAAAAAAATAATGACTAATCTCAAATACATTGTAATGGTATACATAAGAGATATCAGTATGTAATTGTAGAAGAGTGTAAGGGAAGCATAATGGTATGTTATCATGAACAGCACTTACAATTCTTATACCCAAACAATCATATATTTCAAACATGATTCATATTTTAAAAATTATCATTTTAGTAAATATATTCCATAAGAGTGAAATATCATTATAAATCATTCATAAACCATATAAAAATGTCAAAACAATTCTGGAACAATGATTAATATAGATAACCATATCTTATTTGAGATTTATCTTCTAAGACCATCATAATAGTGGATCATGACTTATCAGCTATTTTTCCTAATAGAAATTGATGCACCCATTTCCCATATTGGGTCAAGACTCACCTATTTCCCATATTGTATCAAGATAGTAAACTTTTTTCCCATTTTTATCTATTGAAAAATAAATATGTACCACATACAATAGCGAAGATATAGGTCCCACCCATACCAAAATTATAACCATACATACTTGTTCCACAATAACATAAAAATATAATATCATCGTCATATCATAACCCATTTAACAAAAACATGTTTCAAAAATATTTAATCAATTAACTCTAGTTAATCCATGAAAAATATTTGGGATTCATAAAAAATTCACTAAAAAATGTAACTCTCTAGATAATGAATATGGATGTTATCATTCAATCTTCCCAGTAAATCATAATTAACATTAAATGATTTTATATTAAAATGATAGTGATTTTGAAAGATCAATTATAAAATTTCAACAGTAAAATAACCTTTCAAAAATTATAATAAACATAGGAACCATCATCAAACTCTTTTTAATTAAAAACAACATTTGAAACATATTAAATAATATTTATATATAATTTAAATCACTATTTTATTAAAATATCTATTATGTATTGGAAAATATTTTAAAAAATAATAATTCATAAAATATGTAGAATATATATTCATTGAAAAATAAATGGAAATACTATAAATTAATTATTAAAAGAATTATTTTCTCATGATAGTATAAAATACCATTCATTCTATTAACATAAAAACAATGATTCTTTTTAAATTTTTGGTACAAATCAAACATGCATTGTTTGTAAAAATATATGAATATTCCTTAAAAAACAATTTTCACAGAGGAAAATCGTGCCTAAAAATTTAATTCATTATTTCCTTAATTTATTTAAAAAACCCTTTGAATATTTTTTATAAAGCGTGAATTTTGTATAAAATATTTATTCAACGGAATAGAGAAATAAAAATTATTTTAACTAAAAATAATCATTTGAAAACATTATTACATAAAGAGAGAAAAGTAAAAAGAAAACGTATGTTATAATGACATTACCATTTGATAAGAACATTAATGAATTTCTTGATTTATGGATCATAATATTATATCATGATATGAATAAACCTAAACAATCTCGATAAACGATGGGATTACATCAAAAAACCATGACCACCTTGTAACATTGAATCGTAAGCCCCATGAAAGAATAAGAAAACATGAAACATAAAATACCATGAGAATTAAAAAAATTCAATATATAACGTGTGATTTTGGTGGCTTATACACATCATAAAAGATGATATTTGAAAAACATAACATTTTTCTCAAATAAAACATATTGAGAGAAAAAAATGCATCCCACTTTAGTAATCATTGAACAAAATACCCAATGAAAAAGATTTAAAACAATGTTTATGTAAATATAAATTAATTTAAGGATAATAATAACAACAAAATACACTATTTAACAATATATAGAACACTTAAAATAAATTCCTCATTAATATGGAATGTGTCTCACAGAAAAAATGGAAGTGAAATGAAATTGACATATCAAAACTCTCAGATTCCATTATAAATGTTCAAACATTATAAATAATAAATATATGTTTATTATAAATATATTATATAATCATACGGATATATATATATATCATACCATATATTATTTATCTATGTTTTTTTATTATCTTTTTGTGAACAATTCTATGATAAAATCACGTTTTAGGATATAACTGCTTTGTATTTAATGTATGTTTTGATTAGATATTTTGGGTCCTCTAAATTTGATAATTGTTACAGAATATAAATAATTTTAAACATGGTATTAATTCAATATATATTCATTATATATGAATTTATATTTATCCAAAAAATAATTTATTGGAAATGAATTAAAACATCTGTAGAGATGGTCGGTCGTACATATGCTTGAACGTTGTTACCATTTTTCCAATGGAAAGAGTGATAGTAATTTAAATAATATATTATTATCTATGAATAATTTTTATGTTATATATAACACATAATTTCATGAAAACCATCCATATTACCTATCATGTAATGTGTGAACAAATCAAATCACTTTGTGAGTCAGTCGTCTGCCGTACAAACGAATGTCATTATTGTATTCCCATATAATAGAAGGTAAGAAGTCACAAGATATATCATGATTGAAAAGAATAATTATATCCTAAATTTCATATATATATATATATATATTATAAATATATTATGACATCACACCATGATAGGTGGTGATGGAAAGCAAATAACATCGATTCATGTGGTAGTAGTCCTCCATACGCCTAGATGAGGATTTTGTAACTAGTTTGATGGAAGTGGAAAAGAATTTAAGATGTTAAATATACATAATAAAATCATAAAGCATAAAATATAAAATGTTATTTTTATAATAATGTATTAATTATAATTTCAACTTCTCAAGTAATAAATAATATTAAATGCAAGGTTGTGGATGTTAACACTTCTTCAAAATTTGTTTTTTTAACAAATTAGCTTCATAGAATGGATCCATGTTCCAAAATATAGAATCCAGTATGATATCATGGATGTATGTAATATATTTGGGTTTTTAGTTTAAAAAAAGGTTTTTGTATGTTTGAAGTGGATTAGATAAGGGTTGACTATTTTATTTGAGATGAGTGGTAAAATTGTTTTTTAAGGAATAATATGTTCATATGTTTTCCACCTGAAAAATGTAGTGAAACCTACCATATAATCCAATATATTGTTCATTATTCCATTAAATTTAAATAATATTAAAGGATATGTATCATGAAGAACTGATCTATTTAGTAATAATGGAAAAATATATTTATACATGTGTCTAACATTACAATGGAATACAAAAATTATGAATATTTTTTTTTGAAATTTTTTTATTCCAACTAGAATATCTATACATATTAGTTTTAGTGAACATCAAGGAATACTATGGAAAAAATAATGGTGCTCATAAATACACAGTAAGGGTTATGTATAGTACAACTAATATCAAATCAATTGGCATAATGAATATGGGAAGGTAAATAGCTTAACACACCTTCCAAGTAATAAAAAAACCTGAAGATAGTATATAAAAAATATTGATAGGGGAATAAATAACACACATATAACTTGGTAAATATGATTACTCTCATAACAATATTTACTATAATTGATATGGAATGATAAATAACTAAAAACACAACCCATTTAATGAATCAACATAGAATTAAATTAATCCACATATTTTATTCATAGTGAAACTCTCATGGATAATAAAAATTATTGAATTATTAATTCATTCAATTAAAATTCACTGTATTCCATGTTTTCCAAATACACAATACCTTTTCATTCAACGCAAATCCCATGATGGTTTAAAACATAATTGGTAAAAACCCACGTAATAATGTAAAAAAACTGATTCATTTGATAAGAATAATGATTCAATCGAGTATATCAACAACAGGGCCCGACCTATGTCATAAAATCCAGAAACATTATTCTTATATTGAATAATCAATTTATAAACAATAATCCTTATTATATAATATCGCTATTTAGCAAAGGATATATATTTGTCAATAATTCCCTAGATATCAAATAATATTCAATTAACTATACCTAATGTAGAGATGATATATAGTTTAATAAATAAACAATAACATGATATGTATTTTTGATATTTAGATATAATTAATGTCCCTTTATCATAGAAAATGTTTTTTTGGGAATGTTATTATAGAAAAAATTAATTAATAATGTGAATTTAAATAATATAAATAATCAAAATTATCATAAAGAATCTATATAAAAAACAACGATGGAATCAATTAGTTTTATACCAAGACAAAAATAATGGTGTGTTATAATTTTTGAATAAAAATATGATAAAAATGTACTTAAAAACACTATTTATGAAAATATAATTTTCATTTTGAAAAAAAAACATTAAATGTCACTTTTGGAAATGTATTTTATAAATATATCTCTTAAACCTATAAATGAATATTCAATTAAATGATGTTGATGGAAACATGAAATTCATTATACGTCTAAAAGAACATTTTGTTTATTAAGTTAAAATGATAAAAAATACCTTGTTCAAAAAGCATAAAAAATTCTATTTGAGTTTTTTTAAAAGTAAAAAAGTTGGAAAAAAATAATCTTAAGAAATAATTTTTCAATTTCCAAAAAATCATTCATTAAAATCTGATTAATATTTTTTTAAAGCATAGTATTATTTGAAAATTTATTTCTTATTGAAGAGGGAAATGGATTAAATTTTTATTAAAACATATTTCTGATAATTTTAATTAAAAATATTGAAAAATGAATTTATAATATAAAAATATTATTTAATTACCATAAGAGAAGATAAATTATTCGGTTTATTCAAAAAGTAAAAAATAATTTACTTCAATGAAAATTCATGGGAAAAATTTATGAATAAAATGGTATTGTGAATTAAACCCTTGAAAAGATCAGAACATTGGTATTGGAATCAAAAAATGAATTATTATATTTTTTAATTATCAATAATAATGACATAAGTGAATCTATAAAAATATATAGTAAAAATTCAATACATATGTAGTATTATTTTATTAATGTCAATGAGGAAGTAATATAACACAATGAAAAGGAATTCAGATATGAAATCATATACTACTTGGTATGTTTTAAATTAAAAATCCCATAGATGAAATAATTAAATTTTAGACCAAAAATAACATTCAGAATTATGTATTCATTTTGTAACATGTAATGGAGGAGTATTTACACCATATAAAGGTATTTGGGGTCTTTTCATTACAATACGCCTCAATGAAATGAAATTTAGATTAAAATCATTACCACACATTTTCATTTAGGTGAGAATAATGTAACCCTCTATATATAGTGGATAAGAAAATGGAATTAACATATACTGGAACCAAATTAATATTTATAATATCAGTTATTATTATTTTATAACATCTTATCAACTGTTTATTAATAATCATTCATTTTTTAATTATTTCAGGAGTTAAATCCCTGTTTTCGAATATATTTTGAGATATAATTTTTTGATCCTCATACATTGATCTTGATTTATTAATAAATATAATATAAATCATTATATAAATATAATATACTTTCAGTATATATTTAATTATATAAATTCATAATATTTTGTGATTGTAAATGAAATAGACAACCCAAGAATACGATGAGCCATACGTACTGATGAATGTTGTTTCCATTTTCTGGTCGTATTTAATGAAATAAAACAAAATGATATATATATATAATAATTATAAATAAATTAACATTCTAATTCCATATCCAACAAATATTTTTATTTAAATATTCCTTAATACATTCCAAGAAAATTAAGAATGAATCACATTACCTCACAAGGTGATAGCCCACTACACACACGAGCGACAATATCATTTTACCATGAATTGAAAAGCAAGATTGTATATGTTATATATTAATTCAAAAAACATAATACAATAAAAAAATATAAATCACTTATATAAACTACAAATACATCATTATTCATCCCCATGAAGGATAAAAATGGATAAACGAACGACATCGGTTCAAGAGGCAGTAGCCCCCCGTATACACCAACGATGATTTCATATCCCATTTGAAGGAATTTTGTGATATTTTTAAAATACCGATAGCATAAAAAATATCTATATTTAATATAATTAGGTTATAATATAATCATGTTATAATTTGAATTTATGTTTGTGGAAAATGAAATAATATTATAATGGTTTTAGATGATCATTACCTGTTGTTCATGTTTCCTCCTTAGGTTTGTACTAAAACAATAGAAGGTTTAATTATTCCCAAAACTAATGATTCGATGATTAGGGTAGCTAATTTTGGTAGTGACATTGTAGTTCATTCTAGAACCAATGTGGGTTTATAGTGTCATGTGGAGAGAAGAGGGTAGACTTTTATAAATAAGGTGAGTGGTATACATATTATTTTTTGAAATAATAATCTAATACCATGTTATTTTCGTGTAAACAATCCAAAATAATTTATAATTATAAATATCATAATGTATAAGGTAAACTTATTTCAATAAAATATGTTCTGGAAATCATTGAGGTATTTTTACACTGTATTTTCTTTGATTTTCCAATAAGTAAACTTGTTTTCTCATTAATAACTCTAATTAATTTTATTAGTCCTTATTAATTATTTATAAAAAATCATGTTTAAATAATTTTAAATTAGAAAATTTCATCTTCTGAATATGGAATAATTTTTTTCCAAATTCAATTAAACAAGGTGGAAAATTCAATTTATAATTAATACTGAGAATGGGATGAGAAAATGGGTTTTTAAGTGAAATGTTTCAAAATTTTAAAAATTTATTAAATATAAATTCATCATTAAAATGGTTCTAATCACCATAATTGTTATTATTGATCATTAATTGAAATAGTTTTTATCTTCAAACCATTTTTAAATATAGTTTAAGATGAAATATTATTTATAAGAAAATGCATTTTTCAGTTAAAATATAGTATCTTTCATTGCTCATCAAATAAATGAAACATCCCTACAAAATAAAAAAAATTACCCAAATATAATTTTCATATTGATATTTATAAAATGATCTTCATTTTTTCGATTAAATTCTATGATAACACTAAAATTTAATTCTAAATTATGTCCACCAAGTGAGACAAAACCCTATATTAGGAAAATATAGTTGAATTTAAAACCTTTTCTTTTAATTTAAATAATTATTATTAACATTTAATATGAATAGATAAAATAATATTTGGGAAAATGGTCTATTTTTATAACATGGTTAATGATATTCATACCCACCATTCCAATAGCAATGATATGACTATAATTTTAATTAATAAAAGTATATTCATGTCTGGTAAAACTCAATATTACTTTTAATGCATGAAAAAATTAATGTTTCATGTAACAAAAACTAAACACTATATTTTTTGTAATAAATTATTAATTTTTATTTCATGTGACATAAACATTATAATAAAAATGTATTCTTTGAGGACATTCAGATCGTCACAATCCCCCACCATAAAAAAATTATTCCTTTCAATTTACACTTGATTATAGTAATCACGTGATTTACATTTGGAAATACCATTTTTCTAAGTAAAACATCAAAAAAGAGTAAATAAAATATCCCCTTAGTCATATATTAATGGAAGTACAAAGTTCTTATGGAATAACAAATATATATGTTTTTTCTTAGGAGAATGTCCTTGTGATGCTATGATATGAACATGGATAAAAGGAATATATATGTATAGAGAGTCATTGAAGACATTGATCATAAAAAATTGAATGATAAATATATATTATAGGTTCTCAAAACATAATATCTCATACATGTAAAAAGATTAACAAAATATGGTAATATGATAATAATATTTTTTTCAAGGTATTTTATAATTATGAGGAATTATTTTACTGTCACATAATATAATAAAATAAAATTAATTGATATGTTTCCACTTCATAAGAACAATTACTACTTTTTTTGTTCATCAATATCGTAATCCATGAAATGAGTATCCAAAAATTATTTATTATGTGTGACGCACAAAAATTCACTTTAAATAGATCATATGATCCATAGAGTAAAAATTCATTCTATTTAACTTTTTTTAAAATTATTTTCTATAAGACAATATATAAACTCCCAAAGAAATAATAAATACTCATCATTAAAATTTTTAAATAAATTTTTTAATTGAAAATATGACATATTAACTATGACATCATTTTAGGATAGTGGTAGGCAGGAAACACTTATCTTCCTCCAGTTAGCGGTTCAAGCCCCACCACCTTTTCATATGTTATAGTAATTCATCCTCCATTCCTATTTTCATATTTATAAACTATATTTATATAATTCTAATAAATTTCCCAATAATATGATGGTAATCATTAAGAAAATATAATCCTCAAATAAACATTTTTCAGTTGTTTTCAACATAACATATTTTTTCACAAGGACTGAAAATATTATTTGACTTTTATTAAAATTTCAATAATGAATATATCAACCCTATTGGATACCCATACCATAAAACTAATGTCTATAAAATGTAAATGATTTATTCCACTTATAAATTTACCAATATACATAATTTTGCCAATATTTTTTGTATAATTTCAATAATCTTTGTAGACTATCATAACATAATACCAAAAAAGTGTTGTTTATCATTTAAATATATGATTATCTATAATCTCAAAATCTTTTTATAGAATTAATAACTATTTTTTTAATTAAGAAACATTTCCTTAAGAGATTAACCAAATATTTATATATTTTATAATTTCTTATATCCAAAATAGCAATGGTAAAATAAATCTATAATTTCTTTCTAAAATACTAATAAATAAACACTTCATCAATTTTATTTCATCATAGGACCTTCCACGGTCTAGGGATTAGCCTAGGACTTTCATTTTGTTCATTTATTAAATTCTATAATGATTTTATAAAATATTATGAATTATCCTAATCATATCCCCTGGTATTTCATTATAGGAGTGTAGTCAGGCATATTATTTGTACTAAGTAATTCTCAAATTAAGTCCAATATTACCTTATTGTTTTTATTAACACTAGTTACGTCTATATAAGAACCACATCCACTTGAAGCGTCTAGATAGTGATGCATTATAAGGAGAAATCACATAATATATTTCTTACAAATAATTTTGGATGTTATTATAGACATATACACAATGTCTATCTTAAGGTTATGATCACTAATAATTGTTTTCCTACATCTGGTTCCCATGAATTCTACTAAACATCAATTAATATCAAATATAGTTCCCTAGACCCGAGTTACCTAGATATATTTCATAAAACCATTAGATTGTTATATGATAAAAATAAATACATCCTGAGGGACATATTAGTTTAATAATCTTGGTAAGATAGATACCAGTTGGATTCATACCTAACATTTTAATAAAAAAATTATTTATTTTTTAAGATAACTTGATTCTATCTCATGTATCCCTAAATTCCAATCATAGTAAACATTGTGGAATCATTGGTAATGGGAAAAATTAAGGGTGAGATAAAATTATCAATAAGGGTTTATTACAGTGGAATAAATAATTAATCAATGATCATAATCAATATGGTAAGGTAATGTACTAATAAAACATAACATATAATTGATAAATAATATAAGATGTTCGTAAACTATATAGAAAGGAAATAACTAAAAACACTTTCCATTTAATCAATAACATGACCACCATAACTAGATAAATATTAAATTATATATCATGGTAAATATCTTCAATCACAATCCATTTAATCAATAAAATAAGATGAAAATTCCCTCATATAACTTTGATCATTGTGAAACTATTATAGATAAAAAAAACTAAATAAAAAATGATTGAAATACATATTCATTGGATGTCCCTCAAGGAACATCATCTACCTCTTTCGATAGTTTTTAAAATGCTAACCTTCACCCCCCTTTCAAAAAATATCTCTTTCCCCTAATGTACATGATCTCTTTGACTATAGAACTAACAATCTGATTTCTATCACGGAATTCGATAAGAATAACACAAAGTTCATTTTTTATTATTAAAGTAACTTTTTGGGATAAAGTGAGAAACCCCAAGTTCATCCGGGATAATCACTAAAGGAATAAAGATAGGTGTTAAAATGAAACTAGAACCTATTAGAATTCTTATCCCTAAAGAGTTTAGAATAATGAGATGATACCTGTGTTTTTAGAGCATAATTTAGAAGGTCTTAAAAGCGGGATGCCATCATGTCCCACACTTTCATGTACTCTTCTTGGGTGATCTTCTCTTCATTGAAGCCTCTAATAAAAATCATGTTTTGATTGTATATCCATGAACATTGTTCAATGTTATTATGAACTCGAATAGGCCTTCCCATAATCTTTGTGTATCCTCTTGGAATTCAAAGAGACATATTCTCTCTTGTTTATAACCCTGATCACTCATTTCAAGGTGGGATTCCCTTCAGTTGATGCTTTTGACTAGTTCGCCTAAGAATCATGGGATTTAGAGGAAAGGGATACGATGGGTTTTCTTGATAATAGAGACGTCATGGTTTGGTTCACATTAGAGGATGACCTGATTAAAGCATAACCTAGTTCTCCTCGTAACTGCAGTAGATCCATTTCCTTTCTCAACAGATGGCCTTAAGACTTCAATCTGAAGAGAGGCTTCATAACGGTGGGAACAATGGTTAGTTTTTCGGAACACCCTTTACAATTTTGGAACCCTAAGATTGTTAAAATTCTATAGAACCTTGTTGGAAGCTTCTTATGTTTCGACAGTAGAACTCATTCTGTCTGTCACCCAATTAATCCTAGAATCTATGTCGAAGTTGAAGCATCAAGATTTCTTGATGAGTATGTGTAGATTTAAGTGGGTGATGAATTTTATTATATACAACCTATTTTTTATGAATCATGGGTCTATTTTTGTTCACAAAAATGGATAATTTGAAACACAATGACATTTTGTAGGAGGGGTTGATGGACCTCGAGACATAGAAGGGTCTGGGTGTTGGAGTCAATTTAAGGGCATCATGGTCTATAGGTGATGATAATTTGCTTGGATAGTAGGCTATAGAGAATGGGGCCCTAGTTAGTTTTCCTAGTCAGTTTGGTATGCTTATGAATATTATAGGTTTGGGTGATGCAGTTCAGAAAAATGAAGTTAGGTTATTACCTCATGAGTTGAGTATTTCATGAATTTTTAACAGGTTAAGAAAATAGTTGGAAAGTCCCCGTACCAGAACAATTACTTGGGGTGAACATGCCAACACTATGGTTGAAGTAACTCTGGATATGCAAAACTATTATGCTAAATCTCTAGGTAAATCAATTGGAGATAATGTTTCAGATCATAAGGGTGATGTGAGCCAAATTTCAGTTACCTATTCTATGGATGTGCATGACGTCAATTATAAAATCATGAAAAGGTTGATATACACGACTAACATGGTTAATCCTATGGCTGGTTAGGTGTGGGAGAAACCCTCACATGGGGAAAATAGGAAGGTGATTTCCAAACATGGAAACAATGTGAGGAGAACATTGGCCTATCTCAACTTAAACAATTGTTTTGATAGTTTGAGTATCAATGATGTGATGGAATACAACACTATTTGTCCAACTGATGTTGAGTCTGGGGGTGAAGAACATCCCTATGATGAAAATAGTATAGGGGGTCTAGTAATGGAATTCATAGTCCTAGGAGGTAAAATGTAAATAAAAAAATGGGATCCAGGGAGCAACATTGTTACCATGAAGCAGAAACCAAAAGGCCAAAAAAGACAACTCTTATCTTCCTCAGCCTATAAATACATGGTTAGCCAATATATATGGTAAATTAAAGACACATGATATTTAGACAGTGGATGGTGGGGTGGGACATCTATTAGATGACACGGTGTCCTTTGAGCTTGACAAGGAGGTTGTAACTTCAACGGGACCCGAAGGCTTGGCGACCCCCATATGGATGGTGAAAATATATTAGAGGATATCCATTTGGAGATGATCCTAAAATTGTAGGACGGGTTCTGGGAAAGGAGGATGCTCCCCCTCTTGTCCAGCAGCACGAGGTAGAACTACATTAATCTGATGCCATGCTCGAACATCCTTTAGAATTTCTTATGACATCAGAAGTGAAAATGGTTGACACATTCCGATAAATTAATGCTCAATATTAAGAGGTAGATAAAATGATATAATTGATTCTATGGATTACTTCATATTAGTAGAAAAATAACTAGATTGATAATTAAAACCTGATTTTAATTTCAGGATTCAACAAAGGGATAATAATTATAGAAGTGTATATACAATCCGTGGATAAGCTGGCATTAGGGTTCAAAGATGTTCTGATATAGGAACCCGAAACTCATAAAAATACCACCTCATGGAAACATTTTAGTGATATAGTATCTGGTAGCTTTCAACATCATTATAATGACATGGGGTCATCTTTTGTGCTTGATCTTTTCATTTCTCACTTTTTTCTTTATAAGTGTTTGATAAAAAAATTTCAATTATATACAGTATAATAAATAAACATATATATGATAACTAACATGCATATTTATGTGAGATTAAATATTTAATTATCATATTAATGTTATCATTTCAAGGAAATGTTATTGACTAATAAATTGAATAAAATAAACGAATTTCAATAAATTCCATAGTTAAATTGATAATAATCCAACTGAAAGAGGAAAAGGATGGTTTAAATACAACATATTTGGATTGAAAAAATGGGTTTTTAAAATTGATGAAATTAAATGTAGGAAAAATATATTTTATCACGTTATCATGAAATATATTATTATTATTCTAAATATATTTCTGAAAATTCATTACATTAAAAATAAATTTTTAAAAAATTGTTTAATAAATTCCTCATAAACATGAAAGGAATATCTAATGAATTGACATTCATTTCAATGAATAATTTTTTACAAGTTGTAAATTACATTCTATTTTCATGGTTAAATGGTTAGAAAACATCCTTATTCAAAAACTAAAAAGAATATTTTTATTATTATTTTTAACATAAAAAGTTGGTATAAATATAATCTGATAAATCATTATGAAAATGTTTAAAGAATTAATATCTATTAATATGGTGTTGTAATAAAACGGATTTAAAACTGAATAGTGAAACAAATTTGGTTTTTATTGAAACATTTTCTCAAAACGATTATGTAATAAAGAGTGGAAGATAGAAATATCTTTAGAGACATATCCACAAAGAGCCTGAAGCTGAGATCAACTACTATTTCATTGCAATTATTATAAGGAATAAAATTTAAAAATAACAAAATGATTAGTTGTCTTGGTAAACCAAATACATATATTAATATTGTCTTTCAAATCAATACACAAACTACAAAATATTTTTTTCATTATAGATTATTCCATTTAGTATATCCCTACCTACAATTCATAGTATTGTTCATGGATTCTTGGGGAGTTAAAAAAAATAATCCTGATCGCAAATTATTAGTAAGGGTAATGTATATAAGAATAAATATTTAATCAATGAGAACAAATATTATTTAATTATATAAAACTGAACATGCCATGAAATCAACAGTATGAGAAATATGTTCTCAAATAATATAAAGAGAAAATAATTAGAAAAACCATCCATTAAATTAATAAACTATGAATTAAATTACTCCATGTAATGATCCATAGTGAAAATATCATGGATAATAAATACATAATGAAAATTGATGAAACTATTATCTTTTAGTTGTTATGTCTACAAAAAAATTAAAACATATATTGTCATGATATAATGACTCGCGTATTTATAGAATAACAAATTTTAATTTATATTAATATTTATTAATTAGAAATTATTTTTTACATTAATGGTTGTTTTTTTTGATAGTGTACTCAACACGCATGAAAGGATTTATTTTAAATCATTCATTGTGTACAACCTAGAGATATATCAAATAATAAGATAATATTATTAATATTTTAAATTGATGTTAACTCCTAGTTATTGTATTGGAAGGAATTAAAATAATTAAGTATATTATTATTTTACATATTTCATTTATGTTTTTACATTTATCCAATGATTATTGGATTCTTCAATTTAGAATGAATATGATTTTAAACAAGAAATACTGTAATATTTTAAAAAGGTTATTTTACTACCTTTGGTTGTACATCCCTTTTTAAAAATATATTTTGTCACTTTTATATAATTAATTTGACCAAAATTACTTCTTATTTAGAATTGTAACATATATATTTAATTCAAATGACATTTTTTTATTTTTCGAGTAAAATTCATATTTTTATGAATAGTGAAAAATACTGCAATTTAATTCCAAACTGTATTTTCTTCTAATTTATTTATAATGATATATTATTCATTTAATATGGTTTAATGTGTAATTAGAATATATTTTTATCATTTAATCCATTTTTGGTCATTGGATGTAATTTTAAATTGAAATTAGATATAAGCACATTTCAATATTTTGAAAGTTCTTATTTCTTAGAGACATGCATTTTGGTTTTGACAATGGGAATTAATATTAAATTCATTAATTAAACTTATTTGATTTTAATTTGGGAAAATTGATTCCATATTCAAAATAATTAGGTACAAATTTTGTAAACAGGAACCATTTTTTGAAGACAATATAAATATTAACTTTAGTTATTATTTTATTTACCATATTTAAAGTGTATATCTAGTAAAAAGGCTTAAGAAATAACATTATAAAAATATTAAAATACCATAAAATTTGTTATAATCATATTTTATGAGATATTTACAACCATAGAAATCCTTTGGTCGATTATGGGACCTATGGAGCCACTTGGATATGAAAATGACATTTTATAAGAATTAATATAACGTAAAGACAAATATAACATAAACATGTATGTTTAATTAAATAAAATTTTATATGTGGTTATATAAGTGATATCTTAAACTAATAATAGTCATCAGAAAGGAAAAAATATTTCTTATATCCTGATATTTTATTTATAATTTTTATAAATTAAATAATTTAATTTAATTATGGTTCATGGATGATGCAGTTATTTCTTCATTAATTAAGGATTCAAATAATTTATTTTATAAATGATAAAATAGTTTAACTTTTTTTTATTTTGATATCATCTGAAAATTTTCTAGGTGATATTGACATCTTAGGATTGATGTATTGACTTTTTTGAGGTAGTTATTTTATGAATTTGTAACAAAGTCAATTATGAATAGTGACCAAAATTTCCATAAATCATAAATTAAAATATAAAATATTTTATAAAATTATATTCAATTCATAGAAATATAATATTTTGGATGATGTTCATTATATGTCAAAACATTTATTAATGGATCATTCATTTATCATTAGATATGTTTTGGTATCAATTTGGATTTTCAATGTATTAAATTTTTTATAAAACCTTAAGAGTAAAAAATTGTAAATTCAAATAATACAGATTAAAAAATAAAACAAACCTATCTAATTTTTATTTTATGGTTTTATTTAAATTTTTTATAATTTTATCATTTAAATAAATTAATTTTCTATAATTTAAAATCTAGAATTAATTTATAATAAATTAATATTATTATGCTTTCTTAAAGTACCCCTCCACCCTTTTATAAAAGGCCACCACCTATACCATTTTAATGGCACCTCTCAAGACACTTTGATAATCATAATTATTACCTAATAAGCCCTAAATATCCCTACCATTCTCTAAAAATCCTTAACTTGGGATCAAGGAAATTAAAGAAATCCTTTGGGATCAAATCAAAGGGAGTTCCACGTTTTAAGAAATAGCGTTTTGTTTAATGTTCCTTCCCATTGTTTTCCTTCTCCACTCCCTATGATATATTTATTATTTGATTCCATAAGAAAACCATTATCATAAATACACTATGATTTTTAAGAGATTTATTTTAACTACACTTAGATACACTTCAATCTAATGGATATGAACATACAGTTTTTGTGGACAATAGACTACTGCCTCAAAAAACGATGATTATTCAATTTTTCCCTACAACATTTAATGATAGGAATTATTATGGAACTGTATTTATATGTGATATATATTATATTTATATTTTCTCTATGTTTATGTATTTTTAATTTATATCATACTTTTATTCTTTCCATAATTATTAAATACGATAATTTCATTGGAGGAATTGCATACTACCGCCCCATCAAAGTTGTATGACTCGTTCATTCCGAACATGGAATGTATAAATGATGGAGTTAATGAAATAATGTATCAAATATAACAAAAATATTAAATTTTAATTATTATATACCAATGTATAATTTAGTTTTCATTCCATTAATATTACAATGAAATGAAAGTGGTGTTCTTGCATACGTAGGACCTACCGTCTCTATGAACTGTGCATTTCATTTCTTATCTACAGATGTTATGGACTATTATAAATACATATATTCTTGATATATATGAGATATCTAAACCATTAATACTATTATAGAGATAATGTAATATTGAAAAAATGGACAATTTATATTTATATCAGGTTTATTTTGGACTCAAGTACAAAATATCGACAAAATGAACGATATGGACATAAATAATTATTTAATTTTTCTTACATGTTGACAGGTAATATAAAATGATAAATTTACATGAAATATGTTTTTAATGAAGTAATAAATACCTAGTTTTATTATTCTGGAATATAAAGAATGAACGAGACATTTCAGACTCAAGGTAAGGGGAATTCTTAACCCAATTTCCATTCTTTGGGTTAATCATCTAATTATTGATTATGTCGTGATATGATTATGTAGAGAATAAATTTTGTTTTCAAATATTCTATTTATAATTTAATTATTTTTATATATAGTGAATATACATAAAAGTTAATTTTTATTTACAAAATGATTTTTCTAAGTGAACCTTTCACCCTCCTCTTTTAGTAAATGACTTATTTTATTTTTTATATTTTAATTTCCATTTTCTTATATTGGGATATGTTCTTATATAACCTTATTGAATTAAATTTAATTCCCAAGTGATGAGATACCGTTTTCTATATTATCAAATAATTTTATAAATTTTTATCTGACGTCATTAGGATATCGAATTTTTGAACGGTAATTTATAAACTCAATTTCAATTCATTTGGTTTTATGCACACTTTTTTAATTATATTATACCATGAGATTTTTGTGGAATCACTTTTTATTTATTTATGTTTTAATTTCAACTTACCTTTGTGTGGATAAATTATTTCAACACATAATCACCCGTTTGATAAATTCTTACATCATTTATATGAAAATTTAATGGGAAATCATAGCTTAATCTACGGTCATTGAGTTAAATATCCATGTCATGGGTTTTGTTATTTAAATAATATATTTGAATGAACTCTGATTTTTTACACATTATATCCACATATATTGGGTGCATTTATATTTTTAACAGATAATTAAGTCATTTATCTATCCTTAATCTTATGATATGATCTTTGTAGGGCATTACATATCAATATCCTTTCATTGATGAATATCTCGATATTGTGAATCGCTAATATCTTATAAGGTGTATATATAACCCTTTCAACATTTTATATCATGAATGTATATATTTTCATGATATTTAATATCCCGTTTGATGTTATTATTTTAATTTTTTTGTTCAAATGTTTCTCATGTGTTATGAGACTCTTTAACTAAAACATTGTTTTAAATACTTTCAATAATTATTCATATAACTCTTTATCACTAATTTTAATTTTTTCAAAATGGTGTCAATGATTAATTTAAATTGGAATATATGTTTTAGAATTCTAAATGTTAAATTTCTTATAAATTTTTCAATTTGGTATGGTATACTTGGATTCACAAATCTCTTTGTTAAATGTTTTTCAAATTGTATTGGAAATGGAATGAATATTTCAGTATATTGAATTGATTTATTTTGAATGATGACTATAATGTTGATATAATACATTTTTTATTTATTATTATGATAATTTTTTACTTTCAATTTTGTGTTTGGTTATTTTAGAAACAAAATACGTGTGGTTCCATAATAAACATGTGGTGGGTGAGCCCGATATAACTCTTTAATGCATTGGGTAATGCAACGGAGGTAAAATTTATGGTTTCTCGTGTGATATTTAATGAATATACAAAGATGGGTATTCCAAAAGTAACTCCCTATGTTTGTGTGAAAGATAAAATTTATGTAATGTATGGATTCCATATGTTACCTTTATTATTTGTGATTTCCATTTGTTATTCATAAATCATATTATTTCATGATTTATACTAAAGGGTTTATGTGTTATGATAGTAAAGTATGATTTTTTTATGTAATCAAGGAATAATTCATTATTTCATTATTTTTTATCCTTTAGTGAGATTTTTATTCTCATACCATTCATTAGAAATTTTTTTCAAAGGGTATAAGGAAGGGTAAGAGAAAAGGAGAATTAAAAAAGATTTATATCAAGAAATTAATTCTCTTTTAATATATGGAGTTCTATTATTGTGAAAGTATTGGATATATTAGAAGTGACTACTTTATAATATTTGATATTTAATTTAATATTTGTGGCATAATTCACTAAAACACTAAGCCTGAAAATATCCTCAATCCTGATATCATTACATAACTCAATTTTATGTAATGTTTAAGGACGAGGCCTTAGAGTTGGTATCAGAAGTTAGTTTATATAACATTAGGGGTTAGGGGTTTATTTATGTATTAGTGAAATTACCATAATGGTTACTATATTAGAAAGATTCATATTTTTTTAGATAAAGTGAATGAGTTTAAGATAACATGAATAAATATATTTTAGTGTTTTCAATCCTCATAAGATTGTAAATAATGATTTTAAAAATATAGTGACCCTTATATTTTTAGCTATAGTAGATGGATGGATTTAGTATGCACCAAAGTAATAATGGATTTGAAGGAAACTATTGTTGTTTTCTAAATTCAAAACAAAATGAAATGGGGTCTACAATGAGAACTCGTATGGTTATTCATAACCAACAATCATGAGTCATGATTGACCACTTGACCATTGGAAATTTTTATGTCATCATTTATGAAATAAATGAATCTCGATGGATGTTTAGGTAATAATTATAAAGGTAATTAGATTTAAAATGAAATGTATCAAGGATGTGGAATGAAACACCTCGGATAATGCATTAATGTGACGCGAAGATGTTATAGAAGTGGTACTAAAAGTTACAAATCAATAACTTATTATGTAAAAAAGTAATCTTTAAGCTGACTCTAATAAAGGAAATAGATTTCTTTCCAAGGGATCAATTTAATTTTTTAAATGTGTTGTGAATGGTCACTATGTAAATAGAGTTCCTCTGAATAAGGTTCAGGAACAGGATTAGTAGGACCTTACAAATATATGTTTTCCAGTACATAATTCTATTCCAATTAAAGATGATAAAATTTACCATGACATTTGAATAGTACAAATTAATTTATAGATAATTGTATGAAAATATTGAAATCTTAGGACACTGTGAAGGATTTTTTTTGAAATAAGTATAAAATAATAAAATAGAAAATGTGGATAATAGATCATGAATAATGTTTTATGATTAAGATGTCTACATTTCAGGAATTAAAGAGTTATGTTTTATCTATAAATGATGATATGTTTGAATGTATTACGAATGGTATTACATTGGAAGATTTAATGTATTGTAAACCTTAACATTGTATATCATATGTTAATTTAGGAATAATTAACATATATTTTATGGATATAGTTATAAATAACCATTAGGGTCTATTTGATCGTTGAATTTAAGCAAATTACATGTTATAACTTTTTGGGATGTAGATGTGAGGTATGAGATAACATATGAGGTTAAAATATTTTATAGTCATTTTTGAAGAATTTATCTCGATTTTTGGGAATTTAATAGAACTATATTGTTATTGAAAAAGGAAAACATGCATACTGGGTGACAACCCTTTGTGCAAGGCAATGCTGTGGGAATAGAACACACAACCAATGTGCGATGGGGATTTATCATCTACCACTGGCCTACGTGAAGCCCCAAGTTAGCATGACTTATTACATTTAGATTAATTGGATTTATGGATAAAGAATAATCTGATTTAGGAAAATTCTAAATTATCAAAAATATTTCCTTTGTATTGGAAAAATATTTGGTAATTAATTTTACAGAGTTATTTTAGTTGATGTTTGTGCTTTTAAGAATCCTATATTCCTAAGGAATATAAAATACTATGGGATATAATTTGAGGAGTAATGGTTTGATTTTATTTATGAAGAAACTTTTTTTTAATTGTGGGCATAAGGTGATTTTTGAAATTTATTCAAATGATTATCCTATCATATAGAATATGTGATTAGGTTAATTACTTATTAATATTAGACATTAAGACTAGTCGATGTTATTTGGAGATAAATGTTAGGACTAATTTTGGAAGACTATGTGATCAAATCCTTTTAAATTTTGTGTTTCAATCATATTTTTTATTATTTTAAAGAATTAAAAGGAAACTAGATTATTGAGTGGTAATTTTTTTTCATTGGGAATGGTTTTTTAATTTTTTTTGGTTCAGGGATTATTCATTTATATAGATAATATGCTATTGTACAACCAATTTTGGATTTGGTTATTGTATAAAAATAGGGTAAATATATAGTTCATATTTTGTGAACTATCTAATTCTGATGAAGATTATTCCAACACTTCAAGTCTCACCAAGTCATATTGAGTACTTATTGTTTGGATAAATGATGAGTTCGTTGTATAAATTTATTAAAGGATGAAACTATACCTGAAAAGTAATTTTATTTCCTTAGGCTCAAAGTCAATATCATAAATAAATTCCTTAACATTATGAAAATGAATATAAAAAAAATTTGTTTGTTCACTTTTCCTACTAGGGAATCAATGACCGTTTAACCCATAAGAAGTTTATGGTTTTATAGTAGTTAAATTTCTCTTTATCAGGTTTTATATCACTCTCTACAAGAATATGACACATACTTTTTATTCTATATCCATTTTTTACTACATGGAATCCTAGTATGTGTAATATTGGGTAACCATTTTTTACTTCACTTTCATTCTTTGATAGTGATATTTTTATTAACTTTTTTTTATTTGGGTCATTCAATGTTGTTTCTGAGCCCAATTTTAAAATTGTGAGAACATAATTTTAAAAATGGGGGAAGGATGTAATCACCCATGTATTTATAGAATAAGACATTTTATTCTAGGGGGTTTCTATCAATTAATTGGTGGTTTTGGGGAGGTTTTATACTCCTCCATTAATAGGGGACTTAGATACCAAGAGGATCTCCCTATTTAATGAGGGAGAGTTTAGAGGTTTCATTCCCTCCCATTAAATGAGGGCTTACGCCCTGTGTGGACCCCACATCTTAAACTCTCGCAAGAGGTTATGCTTCTCAGGTGGTCCCCATCCCAATTATCTTCCCTTGGGAGGTTAGGGTATGGCGGTCCCACCACCAACTCCCAAGTGGAACTTTTAACCAACATTACCACATGTCATGGGTTCACCAAAAATAAAATAGTATGCAACTTATATTATTTTATTAATCCAAATGAAACCCAAAAACAAATTCTCATACCCGATCATCTTCCATCAAGACAAAAGTCTTCATAAGAGAAAACTAGCACTGTGAGTTCAACAGTGCCCTCATATTTTAAATCCGAGCACCAGTTAAAAATTTATAAAAACATGATTGTACGTTTACTAAACGTACCCGAACAAAACATCATAAATTGATCCCGAGCACATCGTCCCTCAGAATCAACCACCATAAAAATTCACGGATTTGTAAAATTCCGATTTATTTAAAAAAAATCCATGTGAATTACAGGTCTTTACATTCTCCCCACCTTATGGATTTGGGTCCTCTTTAGCTAAATCTCACACTATGGGAAAAAAGAGGATACTATGCATGCATCTGATCCACCCGCTCTCATGTGCTCTCCTAGTGGTTCATGTGCTGCCAACGAACGTGCACCAGAGAAATCAACCATCCACGCAGGACCCACTCATGTAGATCCTCAATATCTACTAGAACCTCTGTGAAAGTCAATGTGACATCGATGTTCAGCTCCCCGTGGTCGATGATGTTGAAAGATTTGTGCACATATCTCCTATGCTGGGATATGTAGAAGACGTCATGAACCTGATGCAACTGAAGTGGAAGAGTTAGGTGGAAAGCCACCTTTCCTACTCTGCTGAGAAACTGGAAAGGTTTGATGAATCTCAGAGATAGCTTTCCACCTCATCCAAATCTCCATAGACCTCGTCGAGGTGAGAACTGTAATAAGACATGGTTGACATCCTCGAACTCTAGAGGTCTTCGTCACCTGTCAGCAAGTAACTTATGCCTGCTATGTTCAGTTTTCATCCACTCCATGATGATATACACCTTCTCTATAGTAGCCCGAACCATCTTCGGTCCCACTAGTGCTGACTCCCCTGTGTCTTTCCTACACAGTGGGGATCCACATGTTCATCCATACAATGCCTCAAAAGGTGACATCCCTATGGTGGAGTGATAGCTGTTGTTGTAGGGAATATCCACCAAGGGCAGGTAGTCCTCCCAGATGTGACAGGAGTTCAGGACGCATGCTTGGAGCATGTCCTTGAGGGTCTGGATGGTCCTTCGGTCTACCCATCTGTCTGAGGAAGGAAGTCGGTGCTCAAGCAATGATGTGTCTTGAAATCTTCTGCGACCCCTTCTATAACTGAGAAGTAAACCGTCTATCACGGTCATAGATAATAAAATATGGTACTCCTTGAAAACACACAATCAAAGGCACATAGAGGCGTCCAAAGCTCTCTACTAAGGCATTCTCTCTGATTGGTAGGAAGTGTGCCGACATGATGAGTCAGTCAAAGATGATCCATATCGAGTCGTGACTCCTGGATGTATGTGGAAGACCAGTCACAAATTCCATGGATATCCCATCCCACTTCCACTTTGGAACCTCTAATGTCTGAACCAAGCATGTTGGTACCTGATTCTCTACCTTCACGTTATGACAAGTGAGGCACCGAGAGACAAACTCTACTACAACCTTCTTCATACCTAGCCACCAGTGCTATCGTCAAAGGTCCTGGTACATCATCGCCACTCCTAGATGTACTGCTAGAGGGAAATTGGGCAACTCCCTCAACACTTTCTCCTGAAGTGAAACTGGTACCATGGTACATCCTCTGAAGAGGATGACATACTCCCCACCTTTAGAAAATCCAGCAGGTTCCTACCTTGTGGATATCTAATAACGTCGCCTCTCGCAGTCAACATCCCCAAGCTATGCCTCCCTGACTCGCTTAAAAGGTGGGTGAGTGACAATAAGAGACATTAGATAGGCTGCTCCATCCATATCTCCAGAGTATAACTAAAAGGATTCCAGCTGATCTGTTGCCTCACCTAGATGTTGAATGCCTGATCTCCTTCTAAAAGAATCTGATACTACGTTCCCATTCCATTGAGTATAGACTATCTCTAAGTCACAGTCCTGGATGAACTCAATCCAGCACCGCTGTCTCAGGTTCAAGTTATTCAGAGAGAAGATAAACCTGAGACTCTTTTGATCTGAGTACATGGTAAAACTTTCTCCCATAAGAAATTACCACCGCAATTTCAAGGAAAATACCACTAATGAAAAATCTAGGTCATGGGTGTCATATTTCTTCTCATGATGTCTCAATTACCAAGAACCATATGCAATCATAGCTCACTCCTGCACCAGGACACACTCGAGTCTGGTCCCTAATGCATTGTAGTAAACTATGTATCCTATGCCTTCCTATGGAAGCATCAATATGGGGGAACTATTCAGCCACTACCTCATCTCTTGAAAGCTCTGTTTGAACCTCTCCGACCACATGAAGGGTTTCCCCTTCTTCGTCATGAATGATAGTGACGTTGAAATACTAGAGATGTATAGAAAGAATCTCCAGTAGTACCCAGCCATGCCCAAGAAACTCTGTACCTCCGCCACATTCCTTGTTGGATCCCAATCAAGTACTGCCTCATTCCTTGATGGATCCACTACAACTCCAGCCTCAGAGATGATGTGACCAAAGAAGTGAACCTCTCGAATCCAAAACCGGCACTTCAAGAGCGTACAATAAAGCTATTGATTTCAGAGTGTGTGTAGTACTACTAGAAAATGGTAGGCATGCTAATCCTCAATAGTCAAGTAGATAAGTATGTCGTCGATGAAGACTACAACAAAGAGATCGAGGTATGGCTGCAAGATCTTTTTCATTAGACTCATGAACACTACTGGAGAATTAGTAATGCCGAAGGGCATAACCAAGAACTTGTAATGGTCATACTGACACCTGAAGGCCGTATTCTACACATACTTATCTCGAACACTGAGCTGTTGATATCCTGATCTGAGGTTTATCTTTGAGAACCATCATTCTCCAATGAGCTGATAAAATATGTCCTCAATCCTCATAAGTGGGTACTTGTTCTTCACCGTCACAAGATTCAGGTGACGATAGTTAACGCAGATCCTCAAGCTCCCATCCGCCTTCTTGGTGAACAGAATCAGGGCTGCCCAGGGAGAAACACTAGGCCGGATGAATCCCTTCTGCTGCAAGACCTCCATAAGTACATGCAGGTCACGAAGCTCAGCATGAGATATCTGATATTCTGTAGCAGATATCAGTGTCATCCTGGGGTATCGATCAATGTATATGTCCACCTATATATGAGGAGGTAGACCTGGAACATCATTAGGGAAAAAATCATGTAATTTTCCACCACTATAGGATAAGCTGTACTCTCCACTTCTATACCCCCGAGGTTAAGGAAAGCCAACTGGTGAGTGATCAGCGGTACCCTCCTCTGAGTAAGTCATTATTGTGCTGCCAAGACCCCCTTGTTGTTGGTGAAGGTAAACATGGTCCCATCCGTGCGGACGTACCACACTTTTCTCCTAATACTATCGATCTGATCATGGAATTTAGATAACCAATCCATACCCAAGATGACGTTGCAAGGCCTCGATGCTGCTACAAGGAGATCCTAGGCGATTCTCTCACCTCCTAGAGTAATCTCGTACTAACGGAACCCATGTCTGATCATCAAATCAGCTCTTATTGGAGTCTCTATATATAAGGATAGAACTAATGTCTTTTTCAGAATCTCAGTGCTCTGAACGAGGGCATTGGCTATGAATGAATTTCCCGAACCTGTGTCTATAAAAATTACAAATAAGGTGGAATAGACACAGATTGTACGTCGATCATCTCTGGATCGCCGTGATCACAGGCCTCAGCTTCTTGAAGCTGTGCTCTGCCTTGTCCACCCTCTCCCTTCGGTCGGTGTGGACCTCCTAGTGTTGGTGGTGGTAACACCTCGTAACATCGTCCACCACCAACTGCACGGACAACTCCTCTGCCATGTCAACCTATTCCATGCGGACCACCTTGATCAAACCTTTACCTCTGACTGGGAGGTCCCTCACCTGACTACTGATCGTCCTTGTGGCGGTTCAGACAGTCACGAGCCATGTGACCATGTCCACCGCATGAGTAACACTGCCTCATAGGTCTGGTTCTATCTCCACTATGTTTTCCACGCACTTCAGATCTTGAGTGGCACGGTCGACCACCAGTAGGTCTGGTACTCTTGGAACATTGCGTCATCTGTCTACTTCTAACTACGGAAGACTTTGCTGCATGTAGACTAGTGGTGGGTCTTGCTAGTCGTGACTGCTTAGTAAGAAAACTCTCCCCTATAAGGGCTCGCTCTAACACCCCCATCTGCATCAGGATGTTATGAGTGATAATTGAATCTATGATCTCTCTCATGAGTCTATGCTCAATGTTTTTGGCCCTAAAGAATGTGTCTCATACCATATCAATAAAGTAGCACAAGAGGTCGGTGAACCTCATTGAATACTGCGCAACTTTCATGCTACCCGACTATAGATGCAGTAGATCCTGTATCTGCACCGCTTGAAGGGTGGATGGGACAAACTCCGCCCAAAATAGGCTCTCGAAGACTTTCCAAAGCAGCGTCACCTCGTCGTGGACCTGAAGCATCAGGCTCCACCATCTTCCCGCTGATTCATGAAGGAGTCTGGCAGCATAGATCACAATGAAGTCTTCTGGTGTCCCTATAGCCTGAAGACTCTCACTAGAGCCTCCATCCAATCATCAACTGGCTGTGGGTCAGTCTCACCCCAGAACCTGAGTGGCCTCTGGTGTTGAAACTCATGCAACGTGCTCAAGATGCGAGCATCATCTTCTACTAGGACTGGTGGAATCGGTGGCCCAACGAGAAGTAGTACCACATGTGCCTCTATTGGAATAAGGCATTGTACTGAGTCCTCATCACTTGGAGGGATTTTAGTATGTACAAATCTCAGGGCTCTAGCTGGTCATTTGTGAGGAGACATCCTGGAAGAAACCGATGAAACATGGTTAAAAGACTATACCTAGTAAGCTGACCTAGTTTGAGCTGACATAAAGAAAACTTTTGAAAGCACCCATGCAATTATTTTTTTCGTGTACTAAGTTGGAAATTAGTAGTCAGGGTCCTGGTGTATGGATTCTTCAGCTGCCGCAACAACACTGGACTCCCTAAAATGAAAAACATACTCGGTAAACTTAACACCATTGTTTCAGAAAAAAATGAAAACATCAGAGTCCTATGTTCTGCGGTAGAACCGTCTCCAATAATAAAAACATTTCACGACCCGTACCATGGGGCCCGTATCGTGACTACCCCAATCCCGCCATCCATAGGCCAGGGGATTGAGACTAGCACCAAGAATTAAATCCCTAAGAAGGGATGGAATTGCCTTTAGACAAGTGAAAAAGACACAATCAGAGTACACAACTAGAAACAAAACACTAAGAAATACTATATACAGAAGAAGTGATGGAAAGTAAAAGGGGCCAGAAATACAAACCCAACAGTAAAGTAGAAGGAAAGGAAAAACAAGTACAACGAAAAAGAAAAACAGCTGGAGAGTGTCTAGTAGTTCCTGGATCATCCTCCGAGTTTCCTACATGAAGGGTTGGTACGGATGGGCTCCATATCACTCCACGCCCTTGGGACTCCACCGTTACCAATATGTTGTAAGGTCCTCCACTGGGTATAGTCAAGTCCTGTCACTCTCGGCCTCCATCAGCGTTGTTCGTCGTCTAAATCCAACACAATGAGGTGCGGGCATAGGTCGTTCAATGGTGAGTATATTGATATTTAGTAGGGACCCCGAGACCCTCAAGGAATCACAAAATCCAACAAAGATAAACCACAATGTATGATTTCAATGGATATACATTACTTAGGTATATTCCCATATATATACCAAAGTTATCAAGTAAACCATCTCAATCAGGAGGAAAATAGAAAGTTCATTGACTCAGCTCAAACCAAGATTTTCATTAACGAAACCATGGCTGCTGGAGAACTCATCTTCTGTTGAGTACAGTGGCCCAATCACAACTCTGTGGGACTACTCACTAACCTTATACTACTGAGGTACACTTCCTGTCGAGTACCGTGGGACAGCTACGTCACACATAGATTCTTCCCACCTTGGGTCTACCACCTCACACAGTAGCACTCCCCTAATAGAATATAGTGGTACTCCCCTTGTTGAGTACCGTGGGTATACCGCCTCACACAGTGCAGATCCTCTGCCATGGGTCTGCCGCCTCACGCAATAGCGCTCCCCACTGGGCTAGTCCAGTCACTCTGAAATGAATCAGTCAAGTAGTCATCAGGTCATAACTAACTACTAGGTCTTTGTACTATCCTCGCTCATCTATGGTAGTGTCCACTCCACGATCTACAAGCTGATACTACAAGTGTCATGAAGTCCCATGAAGATGTATTTCAAAGTTCCACCACCTTATAAGGGTCTCAAAGCAATAGATGACACATCAATCAGACGCTTGGTCTAATAGTTATTAAAATTTAGTCCCGGGGTCCAGTTGTAATCTTGTACAAACCAATCTGACCATAACTCAACTGGACCCCAAAATCTAGTGGGGTATACTCAAGGGAGGATATGCTCCAAGAATATCGGCACTTCTAATGGTTCGTCAAACGAATGTCCGGTGTCAAAGATATAGCCTAACACAGTATGAGTCAACCTGGTTGGCGCCGACCCAGACTGACATGTTGGGTCTGTCACAGCCCGTTGGGTAGTTCAGTCTGCTTAGTTCAGCCTAGTCAACTGGGCTCGGCCCAGCGGAATGTGTGGACAATTCTGGTCAAAGTCGCCACGTGGGCGACTCAGCTTGAAGGCCAGTGGCGTGTTCGGCCGGTGTCGCGAGGGGTGCGACTCAGGTGGCTCGTCCTGAGAGGCCAACATCAGATCATGCAGGGTGCGGGTAGGATGCGGGTGTGCTAGGAAGGGTGTGGGGGCGATGAGAAGGGTGTCAGGGAATGTGGGCAGGGTGTCAGGATGCGTCAAGTAGGGCGGCCTGGGCATGAGGAGCCGGGGGCGTCTGGTTGGGCGTCGGGGGGGGGGGGGGGGGGGGTGTCGAGAGGGTGTGGGGTGCACCGATAGCGCGCGAGGAATGCGGACAGGGTATTGGTGGGCTTGGAAGGCTGCATTTTCGGCCAAGGTGCATGCCGGGCAGCGCATGGGTAGGCTGGTCGTGCGCCGCTCGGTTGGCTGTGCAGTTCACGGAGGCTGCATGTAGCATGACTTTTATTCTCCATCATCATCACTGTCACCTCATTTCCATCCAGTCATTACTTCATCATCGACTAATGGTTTTGAAATCATAAAGGATGTGGGGGGGTCGTGCTGTGTTTGTTCGGCCTGAACCCTCCATGTTAGAACAATAGCAAGCGGCTCATGAAGTTGATTCAACGTGAGAGGATAAAGCGTTAAACAACATAAAACACACCCCTAAATTTTTAATTGTTAGACATTAGTTCATCACGGCTGAAGATGAGGTTATTGTTGTTCATCATATGCTTCCACTTTTGAACTTGTGGGTCGGTCATTTGATGATGAAGAGGAAGGAATAAGGGTCTTCGAAGAGATCCCACGTCAGAAGGGGGTTCCAAGGACGATGTCTTCGATGAAGCGTTTTCATCAGCGTCTTCAAGTTCTTTGTTGGAGGATTATATTCTTCCAAACTATCCACTAAGAGATAATAAATGTTTCAAAATAATATATTTTAATATATTATTCCAATTGGCATGAATTAATTATGTGATCCCCACTTTATTAAGTTCATGACATTGGCACAATTATTCAAAATTCAAAAAGAGAGTAGAGGATCCACCAAATTAATTGCATGAGAGGTCGGCATATTAAATTTGGGGAGTTTCGAGGGGGTTAGAGGCTTGGGTGGTTTCCACCAAATTTAACATGAAGAGGTTCAAGGGGGATTCCTTCAATTAAGTGGGGTTTTTACGGAGGTTTTATCCTCCTCCATTAAGAGGGGAGTTAGAGACCAATAGGCTCTCCCTTATTAATGAGGGAGAGTTGAGAGGTTTCATCCCCTACCATTAAATGGGGGGTTATGCCCCTTGTGGACCCCACGTCTTATCCTCTCGCAGGTGGTTATGCTTCTCGGGTGGTCCCTGCCCCAATTATCCTTCCATGGGAGGTTAGGGTGTGGTTGTCACACCACCATCTCCCATGTGGAGATTTTTACCAACTTTACCACATGGAGTGGGTTCAACAAAAATAAAATAATTTGTCACATATTTTGTTTTATTAATCCATGTGAAACCCAAAAACCAACTCTCATACTAGATCATTTGTCGTCGAGGTGAATGTCTACGTAAGTGAAAACTGGTGATGTGAGTTCAACAGTGCCCTCATATTTCAATTCCAAGCACCTGTTCAAAAGCTATAAAAACCCGTTCATACGTTTACTGAATGTATGTGAAAAAAACTTCATAAATTTATCCTGGGCACATAGGGCCTCGGAATCAAGCGCCGCAAAAATTCACGGACACGTAAAATTCTCATTTATTTAAAAAAAATCCGCAGGATCTTTGGGCCTTTATAGAGGAAAATAATCATTAAACATTCCAAAGTGTCGCATACCACATTGAATCATATGAATCATAATACCTATAAACAAATAACAATAAATGAATATATTATACTAATAATAAGGATATAAATTTTATAACATGTCAATGGAATCTATATACACCATAAAAATTTGAATTCCTAGTTAACATATAATAAGTCTCAATAGAACGTAAACTGAAACGAAATCACTTACATTGAGTCAAATTTTTCACATTTGTCTATATATTCCAAATTAATAAAAGTATATTACTTGTTCTTGAATTTTTTAATATGTTTCTTAATTATTATAATATTTATTTCATTTATCACCACGTTTCACAAAAAAACTTAAATGATTATGTTTATATTGGGTGTTTTTACCAGATTCAGTTTATGTGTCAGAAACAACATTGTATGTCAAAAATTGTCAATGGGGTTATTATATATCATATAAAGAATAATAATAATGAAATAATTATAATTATATACATCATTTAAATTTATAAAACAAATCATTAAATATGGTTATGAAAAATGATCCTACGTGAAAACAATAGAGACTCTAGGTCGTACGTACGCATAAGTAATGTTCCTATTTTTCAATGATCCTTATGGATAAAAGATATTTAACATTAATCATTCCAAAATTATCAATATAACATATATATTATATTATTTAATTTAATATACTTAAATATGGAATTGGGATTATGTTTAAAAAACTCACATCATGTGTCAGAGGCGGTAGTAAATACGTCCAAGAATGATGTTATCACATTTTGAGTTTGTGAAAGGGTAGATAAATTTAGAGAATGATAATTATGATATCAATTTCATATATATTATTTTTATTTATAGTATTTCTAATTGAAATAATAATTTATAAATTCCATTTTGTGTGTGATTAATCACATCACTTTAATGAGGCTGTAATATACATTTCTATAAATGATGTAATCATGTTTACATAATATAGAATGAATATTGGTATATTCTATATTAAAATTATATAATCCTAAAAAATTACAAATATCATATATATCATATATAAACTATGTTTCCATAATAATTTCCCACCATGTGAGGTGGTAATGAAAAAACAAATGACATCGTTTTGTGAGGAGGTAGTTTTCCATAAAGATAAACGATAAGTTTATCACTCATTATATAGACGTCTATGTATGTGTCGGTACAAAAATTAACCTAAAAAATCCCCAGTATATTGATTATTATTTTTAATATTATCATTGAATAATTAAATTTTTGGGGGTGTAGAATAGAAATAAAACTAAAGATATTAATGAAATATGTTACCTATTATTTGGGAAACTACGTTTGGATTACTCCAATTGGTTCCTATTAATGATTTGTGACCATGGTGAGTCATATAAGACGAGGTTAGAAATTTTGAGTTGATATTTGGGTAGATTGTTTTCAATAAAACGTGTCTTTAGAGGTGTGTGTATTTGGGAGGGTGAGTTCCTTTTTTGGTTGAGAAGGAGTAGCACTGTTGAATATTTTTGGAAAGAGAATTACACTGACATTTTTTCCATTTAATGTTGAAACAATAAGGGGACAAGTAATATAAAATGTAATATAAGGTATAACTATTTAAAGACATTGGATTTTGGAGTCATTTCAATTTTTTTTATTCCATATTTATTAACGATTAGTCCCTAGTTATGATTATTTTTATCTTAATAGTTTTAATTAATTTTAATCAAATTTACTAAAATTTTTCCTTAATATTTTAAAATAAATTTTTTGACATTATATTTTATTATTAAAAATATGGAATCCATTACAATAAATTCCAAAAATTGATGTTTTTGTAATTGGTTTGAAAATAACCTCATAGATGGGTAGAAAATTTGAGTTTTTAATGTAAAAACTTTCAAAAGTATGCTATAATTTTATTTAATATTTTTAAAGTTAAATTGATACAAATTAATTGAATATGAATAATTGATTAAAAAATACATTAATTTATGTTTAAATAAATAAAAAATATAATTTACCCTTATAAATAAATAGTTGTAATGATTAGTTTTAAATTAATATTCGATACATTTCATTATTCGTCGAATAATGAAATTTCACTGAAGAATAAAAAAACCAAAACAATTTTTGATGTTTCAATTTTAAAATGATGTATATTTTGAAATATAATTATTATAAAGGTTCAAAAAATTGTATTTAAAATAGGCTCTACATTAAAAGACGATAATTGTGCCTATCAAAAAAATAATACTTTTCTGTGTAATGCACGGATTGTAATAAACATTTAACTATAAAATAAATTTAATGTATATAAAAAATATTTTATACATCATATAAAACATATATTTCATAAATATTAATGGTTAATTATAATTAATTTATATTATTCAGATATAAAAGCTTTATGATCCTCAAAATAGTTTTATATAAAATAATTAAATTTAAATTCAATTATTTATTATATTTATTTATAATTAATTTGTATGTAATTAATTCATTTATATTTTTATAAATGATATATTTTTATAATTTAGTTAATAATTTTTATAACCACTAAATTAAATGATATTTTATAATATATTATATTAAATAATGTTATTTTAAAAATATATTTTTGTTTTGTAATACTCAGTCTCACATGTATCATATTCTTTCAAAGAAAGTCATATTTTCAATTGACACAATGTAACAAAAATTTTAATGAATATAAATTTATATGTTATGTTACATTTATTTAAAATAAAAAATATATTATAATGTCTTTGGATATTATATTCCCTTATGCTCTTGGTGTTGAAAGACCAACACAATATCGAATAAACATTACTCTTTCAGTATTTTTGAGGTGTTACAATGTCACATGAAAATAATAATGAATTAAAAAAGGATAATATAATTAATGGTTTGATTGAAAAATAATAAAATATGTTCCATCATTGGAAAATCAATTTTAATCATTCTCGGTCAAAAAGATATTTTGATGTAAACCCTTGAAAAGATCATAATGTTGAACTGAGAATCAACAAATGAATAGAATCATTCTATAAAATCTAAATATATATAAAATGTGTGGAAATAAAAAATATATATTCAAAATTCATTACACGTATTATATTAGAAAATTAACGACAAGAATGAATTATCTTAAACCAATGAAAATGAGTTGAGCTAGGAAATTTATTACTAATATGAAACATAAAAATTATAATCCCCTTAAATAAATAATTCAAATTGAAACTAAAAATAAAATGAATAATTATTTAATTATGATGTTACATTTCAAGGGGATTTATATACACCATATAAAAGTAGTTAGCTTCATAACATTACAATATGCCTCATTGAAATGAAATTGGGATAAAAACTCTTACCTCATGTTTCATTTTTGATGAGAATGATTTTACATCATGTATAGTGGTCATAAAAACATTATTAAAATATAAATTAACCATATTAATTTCATTAATTTAATATATGTATCTTTTATAATATCTTATCTATCATTTGTTAATAATCATCCATTATTTTCATCGTTTTTGGTGTTTGGTGCCTTGTTTTATGAGTATATTTTGGCATGTTATTTTTTGACCCTCTCACTTAAAAAATTATTTCAACATCCATAGAGTCTAAAATTTCATTTAAATAACATATATAAACATTATATATGTATTCATATTTATCAATAAAGTTTGGTGATATGAAATAAAATACACCATTCATGGAGATATTAGGTGTCACGTTTCCATGAACATTATTAACACTTTCTGATAAAAATTTAAAAATAAAATAAAATTCTTTATAAGAAATATTTTTAATTAAACTATTTTATTTTATTTTATATATATCAAATATTTTTATTCAATATATTATTAATATATTAATTTTAAAGGGTTAATGAATGACATCACATCACGGGGTGATAGTCTTCTATTAAAACGGGCCATGCTATCGTATTCCCAAGATATTGAAAGAATAATTTCTTCATAAATATCATTTATATGATTTAATAACTCTTATTTCATAATTATTAAAAACATATAATGGAATTAATTTTAAAATTAACAGCATTAACTCACGTGGCCGCAGTTTTCCGTACACATGATTGATAATTTTGAAACCCATTTTTTGGATATTTTTGATGTTGAAGGTATTAGACTTAACAAATAAAATTATTTGTATATGTAAGAGAATAACTTTACAATATAATTAATTGGTTATCGTAATTTTAATGAGGGGGATATGAGAATTAAATAAAAATTCATTTTGAAAAGCATTACCACTTCTCTGAGAATACTCTATAGGTTTGTACAAAAACCATCAAATGAATGCATTTTACAAAAAATAAGCATTATAAGATGAGTTTAGGGAATTTTTTGAGTGATTTTATAAGGTATTTCCCTTCAAATTTTGTTTCACTTTTTTTATGTGGAAAGAAGAGGGGAGGAATTTTATAAAATGGGTAACTGGAACACATGTAAATTTTTAAATATTGAATTCCTCGCACATTTTTTTATATAACACAGTCAAAATAATTCATTATTAAGGGTACTAGGTGGAAGATGGTAAAAATATTTATAGAAAAATGGGGTTTGGAAAAGTTTTTTTTCATGTTAACACATTATATTATACATTTAATCACTAAGTGTTCTTCTTTTATCATTAATCACTATAATTAATATTAATTATTTTCTTCACTAATTTAGATAAATATTATTTTTTTATAATTATACACTATAAATTATTCTTATTACAAATATGTAATAAATTATTTGAAATACAAATCACACATGTTACAAAATAAAAAAAAATCATATAGATGTGGTGATAACGAGATTTGAAAATGTGAAAATGTTCAAATATTATGAAAACATTATATCAAAATTCAATTCAAAAATTATTCTAATGAGAAAAGTTGTATTAATAGATGTATAATTGAAATATTTTGGCCACAAACTGAAATAAAAATATAATTAATCATTAAAAAAAATTTACCTCCAAAGAAATATATCAATTAAAATTTTATATTTTTCACTCTTCATCAGAAAAAATAATACATCATTGAAATAGTTAAAAAAATAACCAAATATAAATTGGATATGCTTATTTGAAAAATGATTTTTAATTTTTCTTATAAATTTTATAAATGATTAAAAATATTTTTTTAAAATATATGACACAAGAATGACTAAAATATGTTTTCCGAAAATACATTTTCTCTAAAAACGTTTATTTATTCTAATAAATGAATATAATTTTAATTTATAGTCAATATATAAACATTAATTGAGTGTAAACTATATATTTTAAATATTTGTTTAATCCTATTCATACTCATCATCTGATAGCCTGAAGATTACTATCATATTAAATAATAATATTATATTATTGTATTGTAGAACATTATCTGGCATGGAATGGAAGATAAACTCAATTTTACATGTAAAACAAGATATACTAAGAATTTAATGTAATTAAAGCTAACTCAAAATTTCATGAAACATGTGCTATCACATAAAGTATTATTCTTTTAGAATATTTAGTTTGTAACAACACAATTCTCCATAATTGGAAATCATATTAACTATAAAAATTAATTTATACATGTGGATATAAAATGGACATTTGATATGTTCTTGGTGATTCTTAAAACATATATTTTCAGTTAAACCATTAGGTAATTTTTTTTAACATAACAATGGTATATAATTTTTAATATTTATACTATTATTTATGGTCAAAAATTATATTAAAAATATTTGATTATATATATAAATATTATTCCAAATATTTAGTTAATTTTTCTACATTCCATTTACAGAATTAGAAATATATAAATAAAATTTTAAGCCCACATACATGATAAGATAATGGTCTTCCAAAAAATGATCAAATGTTTAAGAAGATTTTATATTACAATTAAAAACTAAATATATTAAAATTAACAAAAAAATTATAGTTATATAATTGAGTTATTTTTAATATTAATACCAGCTGAAAACAATTTTGATCTTTTTATATTCTTTTGAAAAATAACCATTCATAATAATAAATAGTATTTTCAATATTCATCAAAAAATATAAATTCTAAGAAATTTTTTCCAAATTAAATAAAAGATAATTTTGAAGTACCAAATTCAAAAAAAAATTAATTATTCAATTAAATTTCATAATATGGGAAAAATTATTTTCAAATTTTGTGCTCAAAATTAAACTAAAATTCTTTTCAATAAAATATAGTTTTTAAGAGTAAAAGATGATTTCTTATTATCTCTTTTCTAAAAAAGTCATACAATAAATGATAAAATTTTTACTGGAGATACAATATATAAATTTTATTAAAATCATTCACCATAAGTTATTTTTATAATTTATTGATATAAAATATATTTTGGAGCCGATTGTTTTCCAAGAAAACACTCCCTATATATTCAAATCGTTTTATTTTAAATTACAATTAATTATTCAAGAAGGAATAATATTGTGTGTGTGTGTGTGTGTGTGTGTATAAACTATATATATCCATATTTTAGTTTATCCTATATATAACTACAATTCCAAACTCTAAGTGGTAACTATACTATTAAAAAATAATATTTTCATATCATTTCATGTTTCATAAAAACTCGGTGTTTCCTGTAATTTAGGATAAACATAGTGTTTCATATAAATCATGTTAAGATCAATTTTATGTATAACCCAGGGTAAAATTGGTTTTCATGTACAACGAAATAAATATGGAGTTATGTGTTACTAAAGACAATCTTGGTGATAGGTGTAATGAAATATATCAAAATAATAATAAAATTATACATTAAAAATATTTCACAAAATATCCTATTTTAACATTCTACAACATCTAATATGAAATATTTCTTCAAATTACACCACTTTAGTACCAAAAATTGGGCATTATTATGCCTAATTACATCCTTCTGTTGTCATTTATGTTCCTAGAAAAGGTGGTATTGTTACAAAATATATTCTATATGAGTGGTCGTGTTTCATAGAACTCTTTCTATAAGATCCTGAATATAAACTGATCATTACATATAAGATAGATCATGCTACATAGGTTTGACATATGAGAATGGTAAATTTAAAATAATAGGTATTTCATTCATTATAAGAGGTACATGTAACACTTCATGGTCTTGAGGGAGGTTTGGTAAAATAACCAAATTATAAGCTACAATCCATAAATGATCAAGTATTTTAATTTTAATGATATACCTAGGGTTTAGTCTTCATTTTTTCAATTGAGATATTCATGTAGTGATATTTTCACCTGCACCAAAATATTTTTTGTGTAAATAATAATTTTCATTAAAATTCCTATGTCATTGTTTTATCATTGTGTGTTGATAAATAACTACAACCTTCTCTTCTATGTAATTAGATTTCTCAGGTCCCAACGTCGTTCATTGTGATAATTAATTCTATTATATTGGAGTTATACACTTATATATATTTAGGGGTTTTAAGGATCCATATGAATTCTTGAGTGAAAGCTATTATTTACTGAAATCTCAATCAGATTATGGTTTTGATGCCAATTTCCTTTTAATTACATAGAACAAGTTCTCATCCAATTCTCTGAGGGTGTAATAGTTCCCTCAGAACAACCACTTATATGAGGATGATATGTAGTGAGGAAACTCAACATTATATTTATATATTTTCTAAATATTATCCAAAACATTGAGATAAAAATCATATACTCATTAGATACATTTTAAAGTAATACTCAATTAAAACATACCATATCCATTATATATATATATATATATATTTGTAGGTGGAACAAAAGAGAAATAATCTCTGATTGAATTAATATATAATAGATCAAAATTTAAACTTCCATGTCTGGAGCTAAAAACATAATAACTACATTCCTAACTTTTATATTAATAAATGTGACCCAATTTTGTATAAAAAAATAAAATCTAAAAAAATGAAACATTAGATCTATTATATACCCAATGTAATTTTCGGTTTAGTGTTTTATGAAATTATTATAATATCTTATTAACATGGTTTCATAACCAACTAACTCATAAAGATAAAAATTATCTCCCACTATACACAACTTTCTAAAGAGGTCATCAACAAAATACATTTGAAATAATGCTAGACACTATTCATTTAACACATTTCCCCATAACCCAAGGAAATTAAAACATAAGTAGGGTGAGCTCAGATTCTCAATAAGTGTAAATATAAGATTAATCCAACCCTGATCATATGATGGTGTGTGGTGACATTATATTATGAAATGAGGAATAAAACCGTTAAAAATTATACCCCTTATATAAAATATATTAATCAAATTTAATGAAATAAAACAAGTATTTTCATAAGATATGAGTAATAAAATATTAAAATAACATGATCCATTATATTATAACAGAAAACAATTAATATTGGAAATAAAACATAACACTTCATAAACATGAGCCATGGATAACTAACAATACTATTTCATATGTTTGACAATGTTCTATAAATGAATTAGGATTGCTCCCAAACCAAACATGACTTCTCGTGAGACTGAAACATTAACCAATATATTAGAGATTTTTATAGGAAAAACTAATATAACAATATCCTGAATTTGTGTGTCAAATAAATAATCAATGATAATGATTAATCATAATTTCAACCCATTTCATTAAATTGTTAGTGTAATATTGTTAACAAGAATAACCAAAAAGAATATTACAATGTTATAAAAATATCACATCTCTAGTCAAACTGATCATGAAAATTTAAAAATAAATAAATAACATGGTATAAAAATATATAAACTTCATTTAACCATAATATTCAAAATATGATATTGACATGGATGAAAATAATTTAAATAAGATTACAGACAAATTTTCAGAAAAATACACATTTTACATTGAAAATTTATTATGTTTAAAATGTCATAGAATTATGAAATAAATCTGTTTTATTTAATATGTACATGTTATTTTAAAAATTATTACAAGAAAAAATAAGGCATCATGATGGAAGGAAACTTTTTATACTATACATGTTAATAAAAAAATTCATCCGTATCTTTTTTTGAATAATCTCAAGGTACCTTTTATAGAAAATGAAAAAATATACCTTCCAAAACATCAAGTAGAAACTATAAAAGGATTATTCCTTTTTATCAATCATCGTATAATACTAAAAACATTTTTGGAATCAATTTTTCAAAACAAAAAATGGATGAATATATAGTTTTATGGGAATCATTAATAAAAAAATTATAAAAGAAATTCCCCTGTAAATTGAAGTGTGTGTTAAAAAAATGAATTAAAGAACTTTATTATTTGTAAGCCATAATAGATATATTGTCATTATTTAATTTTATATTGAAAATTAATTTCGAAAATAATCTTTCCAGGAAATAACTAAGCGATTATAAGTATTACCCAAATAATATAACTTTGGCAAATAATTCCCTTACCATATTGTAGTAAGTCAAATAATAAGCCCCAAAAAATGGAAAAAATGATAAATTTAATTTTATTATAGTAATGGTAATAATGATATTATATATCAAATTTCAATATATAAACATAAAACGCATGAAATATTGTTAAATACTAAATATATATTACAAAAGTAGAAAAGGGGGATGAGAAAGACTTACCTCACGCTTCCAATTAGTATAAAATACATTAAAATCATATATAATTGTTTAGAGAAGGTTATTTACTAATTATATAACTAAATTAATATTTACAATACCCTATGTGAATATTTTATAATATCATATGAACAATTAATTATCAATAGTTTTTTATTTTCTTGGTTTCAAATGAATTCGTTTCATAGTTTCATTATATGTTCTTTTTTTTATAATTGTGGACATTCTTTTAAAATTAGTGTAAAATTATAGATGTTTAATTAAATATTATTAATGAACTTCAAAATTTATTAATATTCTCATAATTTTTTTCCATGAGGATGATTCAATTTAAATGGTAATGATAATTGTTCTTTTATTTTTTCAAAACACTATTAATTATGTTTTTTGTATAATATTCGGTGAATATATTATTTTCAGATATTGAAAATTTTTTATTATACGTATTAAGAAAATATATAACAACAATTTTGTTTTATATCCCACTATGATGGTGGTAATGGAAAACAAACAAAACCATTATTCCTGGAGATGACTAACCGCCAAAATCAGAAAAATGGGTTTTTTAATAAGAGATGGTGAGAAATTAAACAGGTATGATATATTTAATTATAAACATAAATTTTTATTATATAAATTATTATTTAGTTATCATTCTTGTATGGATTAATTAGTTGGGGTTAGAATATATGAATAAAAGAAAATCAGAGATGTGTTTTGAAATAATTACCTCTTCAATGTTATCTCTTTGAGGGGACACTTGAGGACAATATATTTAGAATATTGGTGAAAATATAAGATATTTTATGTGTAATAGTGAGGAGTAGTGGTATTAATGGAAATTCTAGGATATTTAAAGCTCGTTGGTGGAAATGCGGTGGTGAGGGTTGGTATTTATACTTGATGAGATATGGGTTTAGGTGATTACATAATGATTATTTTATGTTTAAATCCAACCACATTGACGAGGAATTAATTTATATGTATTTTTATGATAATTAATATTTTAATGTAATTTTATGTTCTATAAATACCTCAAACAACCATTAAATTTATTAATTTTTTTTTCTGATAATACTTTGCCTTTTAACATTATCACTTTTAATTATTTTACCAATACTTTGTTAAATATTTTGGTAGCACTGTAACTTTTTCATATATATAAATGAAAAATAACATAATTAAAAAATTAACATTCTGATTCTAGATATGGAATCCATTTTAATTAATTTTATTTACTTAATTAGAAATAATATATTTTAAACTAAACCTCTAGACTGAAATGTAAACCAAATTATTAACTAAATAGTACAAAAGATTTAAATGTTTTTATATGAATTTTTTTTGTGAAATTGATTATAATGACCAAATTGGATTTATTAATGTATAATTGATATTGTTATACATTAACAAAAATTAAAAATATATTTTTACTATATTAATAATTTCAAAGAGAAATGATTCTTTAAAATAAAATGGAATAATTTTTGACTATTGATTAAAAATTGAAACATATCATAACATAACATAACTTATATATTATATAATATTTATATAGTAATGGAAAAAATAGGTTATTATATTAAATAAAATTTATAAAATTATAAAACATTTATTTTCAAAGATATCCTTGAAAATGATAAAATCATTAATTTTAAAAAATATCTATCTTTTTATGATTATAAATGAATCTATTCTTATTATAATCCAATCAAATTTATTTGATGAATTATAACTATCAATTTATGATGCATTATGATATAGAATTAGTTTATTATAATTTTAACCATCACCAAACTATAATTAATTTCTGGGATGAGTGGCCATTGATATCTTAGTAATCTATATAAACGGAAAAAAAATTTCATTTCCAGAACCATCTGAAAAATTTTATTTATTTCCTATCTAATAACATAATTAAACATAATTAATTGAAAAGTATATTTTCATCCATTAGTAAATTTCCTACACAAACACATCATTTTTTCTATATTATGAATGTGAATATTATTTTTATTCATGATGCACTAGAATCAATTTATGTGGTTCAAAAAATAAAAAAAACATAAAAATATAATCATATTGTATTTAAGAAATAAAAAAAAGAATGGTTACTAAAATATATATTATATAAAAAATACAAAACCATTATTTGATTATAACCTTCTTTAATATCCAAAATTTAGAATCGGTACCATAAGATAAATATTGATCCTTCAATTATTATCATTCCTTTAAATTCCATGAAACTATTATAGGCTATAATTAAAACCCGAAAATTTGATTATTTTGATCACATAATATTCCAAGATAATTTATAATATTTATCTATAAAAACCATAAATCACTATTGATGTATAATACAAAAAATGTAATTTCATATAATATAAAATCTCTAAGATATACTAACAACTTTCATATATTACCTGACACACAAAAAATGCAATACCATCATATATTCATCCAAATTATAAATCAATAATTATTCATTATATAAAATCCCATTTTGTTATCTCTACCTTATTCATGTAGGTTTTAAAAATTTATTAACATCATCCAAAATAACATTAATCACGTAATCAAAAATTCATTTCCTATGTCATGGTGATCAATAAGTCACTTTTCGCCAACAGTAACTTATCCTTAATTCATCAGAAATTGTTCATAATATAAATTAATTTTATATTAACTAAGACATAACCTATTCTAGTTGTAGAATATTCACCCTTATAACACATTAATTATCGGTTTATGTACTCTAGACTTGCTGGATAGAATGTGATTTCACCCATATTTTCGGTTGTCCTATTCTGAAATTATATTAAATTAATATTTATAAAATCACATAACTATGAGAAACATCATAAAAATGAACATTAATATGTTTTAACCAAAATGGTTATATCAAAACATTAATTTTGTATCTGAAAATTAAATTACATACAATTACCTCCAAAATTAATGTTACTAAAAATTTTATTAGCAAACATAAAATTTCATAACATAAATCCTGAAATGGGTTTCTGAAACACTAAACCTATAATGAACCTAAAAATTATAAATCCATAATGATATTCTTAACTCATAATAGTGCCAAAAAAATAATACATCATAATATACAAAATTTTCCAAACCCTACTCTGATACCAACAGTGACAACCCAAAATCGTCTCATTCACATCATGTTCTAAAACAATAAACATTAAATTTCAGACATTCATACCGATAAATGTGAAAACAATTTCCCAGAAAATTTACAACATCTAATGGAAATATTGGATCACCAAAAATAGCCAGGGTCCTTTTATGTTGGTCTATTTAGATAATTAGAAAATTATCTAAATAATAATTGTTCATAACCAATAGGCTCATAATTGTAAACATTTTCTCACACTATACCCATTATTCACAATATGTTATCCAAATTATAAATTATAAATCTTTATAGAAAGAATTCATTTAACAACATTACTAACAACCTACGGAAAAGAAAACATAATAAGGTCGGTCCTAGATTCCCAGTAAGGGTAATTATAAGAGTACTCAAACCATGATTATATTAATGAATAATATGAGTAATAGTGTATATGATCATGAATATAACATTTAAATGTTATAACTTGTACATTAATGTTAAAAATCATGAGTCATGAAATTATCCTTGGATGTTAATATTAAACGAATTATAAAATACAAAAAATATCATTATCGATGAGAGAAATACATAAAACAAGTAATTATGGAAGTAACATACAACATGACATAAACATCAGTCTAGTATATATTTCATGACCATATCACATAATAGACAAATTATTATACATGAATTAGTATTTATTCCAATGATCTCATATCCGACTGGTAAGGATTCCTGCATGGCATCTAAGAGACCCAGGTTCAAAACTGAGTGGAAGAAAATTTTAGGGTACTGAAGCAGAACTGTAGCCTCACTGTAGAAGTTTCTGTAGTTGTTAATGTTCAATACTATAGACATCGGGACTATTCATCCAATTTGGCCCTTTGGGCCACCAGTTTGGGCCTATGGGTCTCAGGGGATTTCTGGTCATCATAGGCCTTTGGGCTACAGGGCCTTCTGGCCATGAAGACCATGGAGTAAAAATGTACACATAGAACATGCCCCAAAAGTGGATCAGAGCAACAAGAGTAGCAACCACCAAAAGGAGAGTTCAGATGATTGGAAGAATGAGAGGGTATGACATCGGCCATCGAGATATGGCATCGTGAATCATTGTATGTGTAAATGATAGATAATAAAAAATTCAAGGTTGTGGGCTAGGTCGTCAATGAAACTGAATCAGGGGATGGCCAGTTCTAGTGGGTTGGGCCTACGGGTCATGTGTCGGGCATGGTATGCCTTAGAGCCTACCATTCATGCATTTCAGGTCAGTCAAGCCTTGTTCCTTGGGCCTACGTGTCATGTACGTGTTCCCCTTAAACCCTAAAAGGGGTATTATCCATAATAAAATAAAATTAAGTCCTTCGAACCATTCGGTAAAATTAGGATTTATCCTTATCCCAACATGACAACTCATGAAGACGAAACATTACTAAATGCATTAGATCCACATGTGGTCACAATAATTATAATCTTTTCATGAATATGTGTTCCTAAAATTTTATAAAACATTTTTTATAATAATAATATTTATCCATGGAATGAATTAGATATTGTAATATTTTCATGTTTTATAACCATATGGAATATGAAAATGGTATCAACAGAGACCAACCATATTGAAACTCATCAAATAAAATTTAATAAATAATAGAAGATGGTATCCCAATAGATAATCCCCGATTTGTCATAATATTCAACAATTTATTTTGACATAGATGAAAATACATTAAATAAAATTATTGGAATATTTTTTAGGAAAATACATTTTTTCAATTTGAAATTTTCATATGTTTCAAATTCCATATAAGATTCAAAGTGAACATTTTTGTTTCAAATTAACTTTTAAAATATTAAATTATGTCTCACAACATGAAAGAGTCAAGATGATAAGAAAATACATTCATTCAAAATAATATTATACGATATTCATCTGATTTTTTATTAGAAAAGTCAAAATGACCAATATTTAAAAATGATATTTATATTTCAAAACATTAGTTGAAAAATGAAACATGGAAAAAATATTATTTAAAAAATCACAAGGGAATACTAAAATCATATATTTGAATTTTTTAAAAAACACATACAATGATGAAAAATATATTTGTAAGGGAATCATTAAAGAGATAATTTTTTTAAAAGAAAACACTGTATAAATTTATGTGAGCATTAATCAAATGCATATAATATGAGAATTCACAATAAATCCACATATATATTTGGGAATAAAAAATAAGACATTAAAAATCATTTTAAAAATAATCACTTAATGATATAATCAAATTATTATAATTTTAGCCCAATTAATAGATCATCAGTTAATAATTTCTTTACTACATTATATTTAGTAGAATCATATGCCCCAAAAAGTGAAAAATTTGATATTAAAATTTTTATAAAATATATGTAATTGAATTCAACGTTTCAGAAATTAAAAGCATGTGTATATTAAATGAAGAAAATTGAGAAATAATACATCATTATCATAGAAGTAAAAAAAGTGATATGAGAAACCCTTACCGTGCACTTGTTATTAGTTTTTTCATACATTAAACCCTAATATAATTCATTAATGAAAGTTACTAATTCATTAAAGAACAATATTAAAATTTAAAATATCTTATGGGGGGTTTAATAAGATATTATGACATATAAAATAAAAATATTTTATTATTTTCAAGGTTTCATGTGTATTAGTTTTATTTTTCCACGATCGGTTTATGTTGGTATAAATATGTGTTTTCTCTATATACAAGATTAAAACTACATATGTAAAATATAATAGTATTATGGAGCATCAATATTTATTATTTATCCCATATATCATTTTTATTCCTTTTCTGTGGAATATTCATGTAGAATGATATTGATAAATGTCTAGTTTATTTTCAAGGTTTTTCCAAAAACCCTAAACTATGATTGTTTTATTTAATATTTTCAGTATATAATATTTATGGAAAATGAAATAGATTTTTATATACCTATTAAAATATAATTTATAAATAATGATACATTTATGCATTTTCATGGAGGAGGTAATGGAAACCTGAAAAAATCATTTTTCAAGAAGATGGTTGAATGTCATATTCAGGACAATGGTTTCTCTTTGTTGAATTAGAGGATATGAATAATAAAAAGGATATGATATTAAATATTATAAAGAAAAAAATAGTATATACATTATTTCTGAATTATCATTCCATTATGGATGAGGAATTTGAATATAAAATAAAATAATAAAGGAAAATAATAGATTTTTTTGAGAATATTTCATCATGAATTTCACCTCTTTGAGGGAACCAATGAGGACCATGGTTTTCTAATTTTGTTGATACCATAAATAACTACAATTATATATATATATATAAGGAGATTTTTTGGAATTTATTTAAGGAGATTCAATGTGTTTGGGTCAAAATGTGGTGGGGATAGGGGTATTTATAATTGGGTACTTTTGGGTTTATGGGATCAAATAATAATTATTTTAGGTTTAATGAAAAACACATTAATGTGGCATTAATTTACCTGATTTTTATTTTTAAAAATAGTTTTGTAAAACTATTTATTTTTTCTAAATACCTCAACCAACCATTAAATTATGTAATATTCATTTATGTTATGCTTTTTTCTTTTAACTTTAACACTTGTCATTTTTGGCATATGTTGCAGTAATAATTTTTTTTACAATAGTATATTTTTTATTTATAATAATGAAAAATAAACTACAAAAAAATTGTTACCTTATGATTTAAAATATGGTATCCATATTATTTAATTCAATTCACTTAATAGGAAATGTTAATATTTATAATTAATCCCGTAGACACAATGGGAGAGAATGTATTTAAAGTGAAATGTTCAAATGTTAAAAATGTATATATTTCTAATTTCAGTGTGAATTGTATTCCAATCAAATAAATTGGATATATTTATGATTAATTGAACTAAATATACTCCAAAATTAATTTAAAATATAATTTGTGTATATAAATAATTTAGTCAAAAATTTAGTCCTAAAATAAAATTCAATATTTTTTTTTATTTATCAAAAAAATGAGACTTAATGAAAAATAATCACCATATGATAATTTAAATAATTTTTTTCAAAAATTATATTTACATAATCAAAAAAAATTTATGAAATTTTAAAAAATAGAAGAAAAAAAATCCACTAAAAAGTGTTAACACTACCGTTAAGAAACAAATGTAATTTTATTATTATAATTAAACTTATTATTATCACAAGCCAATCAAATATATTGGATGAATATAAAAATTTTACAATGAATTTATAATATATATAAATTTCAATATTATCTTCCAATAATAGTTATTTAGTTATTTTGTTAAGATAGAATTCCATTGTAGGCATGAATTGTTTTTATAAACACTATTCCTTTATTTTAAATTACGTTTATTTTCATTTCATATTAATTGGTGACTGATGAAGTAATATTGTACACATATGTAATAAATATAATTTAAATTTATTTAATATTTTTCATCCTCACTAATCCAACAGTTATTTTGTTATAGATTTGTTACATTATTAATATTTTAATTTTCTTTTAAACTATGTGTTTTGTGCAAGGTAATATATAGAATAAATTAAATTATGTTTAAAAAATGTCATATTGTAAAATAATTAAGGTGTTAAAGAATGTGTGGTAACATCATATATTTACTGACTATATCCTCTAATTATATCAATATAAAATATATGATAAACCCTAAAGGTTACTATTACCTTTAATCGTATATTCAAACAATGAAAAGGAATTTGACCTCAAATAACATTGTTAATAAAAACATTTAAAAAACGAAGAGTTGTATTTCCAAAATTATCTCTTCATGTATCCTTAATCATGATAAAATACAATCCTAAAAAACATATAATGTGGTGTTAATGAAAATGAACAAGTTATCAACCATAAAGTAATTAACCTAAAATTTTATCCATAACTCTTAAGTTGTTCTTAATTGATGTCATGTACAATGAGTAATGTTGTTTGAAAATTTACTCCCTATTTAACATTTTTTGATATAAAAAAATATTTTTAATGGAATACTCAGTTAATCCATGTACAGATAGAATATTAAATTTCATTTTATTATTCTATAATCAATGTAGATTGTGATGATCAAATGAAATTTCATTAATGGATGAAAAATAATATAGTCATAAGGATTATTCACAAAAAATCTAACATGTAATTCCCAAAAATGGATGGTAGGATTAGTGTGCCCAAATTATCATCATTCACTCAATCCATTGTGATTTACTATAATTTCACTTTTTTCTTTTCATCCAATATTTTTATGGATTATAATCTATTACATCCCTTGGATTGGAGAATTGACCTTCGCAATTACAAAACTATTTTTATATGGAACACAAAAGCGTGGGGGTGAATTTTTTGAATCCTCTTCTTCCTATTGCATTTACTTAACCATTAATGCAATTTAACATTTTTTATATTTTTTTCCTTTCAATCCAAATTTAATTTTCATCTAGGTAACATTTCATAAATTACATTTATGCTTCTTCCCACATTTCTATAAACAATTTGAATTAAATATCATAACAATATTTTGATTTTATTTAGACTTGATATTATTTTTCTTATAAAAACCATTGGAACTCTAAGAATGTATAATTCTTATTTTTCCCATTATTTCACATAATATTACTCACTTAAATCTACTATGTTCTCTTGTACTTAATGTTTCTCAATTTATTGGATTTATTCCAATAATGAATTGATCAATTATTTTTTCTCAAGTTACTATATATGTGACTTGAAATTAAAATAAAATTATATTTTTAGGTAAAAATATATTTATCATCATTTTTCATAATCTCATTGAAATAATTCTCCATACTTCTTCATATAATTTAATGGATGTAATTACTAGAAATTATCAGCATTAAATCTTATAATTCAATATATTTTATTTCTTCATGTTCCATCTTTTTCATAATATGATTCCTGCACTGATATTATTTTATGTCCTAATTATAATTTTTGAAAAAATATACATTTTTATGCTCTGAACCTTAAAAAAGAAAATATAATTTAATTAGTACAAATCTACTTCTGAAAAACTATTGGATCAACAGATCCACTAAAATAATGTGAAAACAACCTAAAAATAATAAAAATAACAATTTCCACTCCTTTTATCATATATAAGATGAAAATGATTTATAACATGAGAAATATTTTTTAGTATATAAATTATATTTTTCTCATTATATCGAAGATAACATTCAGTTTATCAAGAGGAAAATCATTTCATTATCTATAATAGACTTCATTAACACAATTCCATAGAGTTATCACATTTGACTAAAACCATAAATCATAGTCTGAGGAACACTATTGATATTGGGAGAGCTTATAATCATGAAAAATAATTTAGAGTACGCCTAAATCATTGAGCCTTATTTTTTATTAATGAAAACATAGGCTTAAACTAGGTCTTTAAATGTCATTATTTAAATCAATAATCATGGTTCGTAAATATTTTTTGAATTATCTATTGAATTACCCTGGGGAGTGTCAAACTAGGTGTGTATTAAGGAACGTTTTCAAAAACCACCTGCTAATCAGGTCCTTGTTAATCCTCAATTTTATATGTCATTAGAAAATTTTTCCTCTATTACATATTCAATCCCACTTGTTGTATCCATACATGGATGTAATTTCATTGAATAACCATTCTATATCATACTCCATGATTCTTGGATATTTTCATATAGTTATATTTAACCTTTTACATGTCATTAGATAAAACTCTTTAGATATCCCAAGAACTATATGTATAAATATCCTTAGGTATATTACTATAGTACATTATTATAAAACACTACTGGAAAAAAGAGCTATACCCACGGTTCAAAACCGTGGGTATATCCCCCAAAACCGTGGGTATAGCTTATACCCATGTTTTTAGGTACCGTGGGCTAGAATAGCGTCGATATAGGGGTCTCAGCCTATACTCACGGTTTGGAGAACCATGGGTATAGGGGAGTAAAATGTGGAACACGCTAGAATAACATGGCACACAAAACACCACACGGTTTAATAACCGTGGGGATTTTATTTTTTTCAAAAAACTCTACTGGGGAAGTTTCTAACCCACAACATAGGCTGATTCTCATAGCCATGCTCCACTGAGGGACCTATCAACCTATACATTTTGTTTGATATATATAAATCTGTCTGCATATGTATATATTAATCCAGTGTATTTAAATTCAAAAAAAGTGAACAGCGTGGTTCGAAACCGCGTCTCGCGCAAATTGGAGCACTCGTGCTCTTCCAACGAACCAACCAAGGTCTTATTCATATTCGTTATAATTAAATAAATTTTCTTATCTATATTAACATTATTCATGAGGGGTAATTAAATTAAAAAAATGCGGCCAGGGTTTTTTGAACCGGCGACCTGCAGTATTCGCGCCGAACAGTTTACCAACCGAGCTACTAAATTTTTCGAATTATATATTTATATTTACGTAAATATATTAATCTAAACCATGAATAAATGTATCCCCGCAAAATCTTTTCCATGTCCGATCTAATTTTTTTCCTCTCCATAATGCGGCAAAGCTATACCCATGGTTCTAGAGAACCGTGGGTATATGTTTAAAAAAAAAACTGGCAATACCTACAGTTTTTAAGAACCTTCGGTATAGGTCATTAGAAATTACCATATACCCACGGGTTTCTCCAAAACTATGGGTATAGGTCTTAAAAGAAAACTATACCCCTGATTTTTGGCACAATAGTGGGTATAGGTTCACATATTATCCCTATACCCACGGTTTTGGAAAACTGTGGCTATAGGGGTACCCTATACCAACGCATTTGAAAATAAATCGTGGTTATAGACCTATTTTGTAGTAGTTATATTTTCCAAGTATTGAATTATACATTACTATTATACTAATTAGGAAAATGTATTTGTATATATATAAATATCAAATATTTACAGATTAATAATGATTACAATTTGTAAAGATACACCTGGGGATTGTAATAGTTTACCATCTTTGGAGACTAGAAAAACAATATTCTTATTTCATGAAGGATATTTAATCTCTTCCTTAATTTTATTCTCAAAATTTACATCACCTAGCCATACCATACCAAACATAGACAACATAACCAATGGAAGAAAACATAATAAAGGGTACTCATAGTAAGGTTTAACATAAGGGATATTAATCTATGTTTATATGAAATAAAAAGATAATAATAAATTTAAGTTATCATGAAAACAACATATGATGTTCATAAAAAAACTATAAGAGATCATAAACATGAGTTATAGAACAAAACATTATCATTTCATTTATATGGCCCATATGGGTGATAAATCATTAGAAATAAATTATTAACCACAATATCATGTCATAAAAGTGAGTAAGCATCATAAATATAGAAAACCATTTAATATTTCAATGTTAACTATAGAGAACATCAAAATAGTGGATCAAGATGTGTAACCTCTTCCACATTATTGATTGGGATGCAGTTGTTTCTCAGAGTGTTTTCAGACTCACTTTTTATCCACAACGGATCATGCTCATTATATTTTTTACTATTATTATCTCTTTAGATACAAATTGTTACCAAATGAATTAGAGGGAGATATTAGTCCCACGTAACCCATAATTGAATCTATACTTATGTGTGAATCAATTTCATCCACCATTAATCATATCATCACATCTTTTCCCATGTAAAGAAAATGGATTTAAAAAATAAATTATATATTAAATAAAATTATATAATGAAAGGTATTTTCCAATATTTCATCAATATAAAACATAACAATATAGAGAAATAATAAGTATAGTATCATTCATTAATATACATAGTAAATCACAAGTAACATTAAATTATGTCACATTCATTATAAAATGAATTTGAAAAAACAACAAGAACATTTATTGATTAAAATAACCATTTAACAATGAAAAAAACTTTTTAAAACATAAATCATTTTGAAAATAATTATCATTGAAAAAAATCCTTGGAACTATATAAAGGATGATTCAAAAATCATTTTAAAAATTTCATGTGGAAAATATCCTTTACAAATTAAATAAGAAATTAAAAGGTAATATTTAAAAAAGACAATTGGAAAATCGTTATCTTTGAAAAATATCTAAGAAACTGAAAAACAAATAATTAAAACAATGATATGGTCCTGATTGTGTAAAATCATTTATGTTTTGTAAACATTAAAACAGATAGTTATTTCACATTTTTTCTAAAATCTAATCATGTAATTTGAGGAAAATTAAAAGAATATTACATTGAAAAAGATGGTCAATCATTGGAAAACATTCATTAATAAATCATTTAGATTATTTGAAAACGGTTTTGAAAATATTTTATTAGAACAAAATTTTGGGAAAAATTTGTTTTCCACTGAATAGAAAAAATAAATAAAAATTTTATTTAAACTAATCTTTTGAAATCATGAGTACATAAAAAGTGTAAAATAATGGGAAACATTTATTCTCATGAAATAACTAAATATGAATAAAATTAATGATTATTTTGAGAGATGGATTATAATATTTCATCAATGTAAGTATAAAAATAAATAATCATGATATATGATAAAATTTTATCACGAAAAACTTTCCAATTTGGTAATATTGATCATAATCCCCAAGAAATAAAACGAATAAATGAAACATAAAATATCATCATAATAAATAATATCATTATATTGCATGTAAATAGTTTGGAATATAAACGTTATAATGGAAGGTAGCTGTATAATATAACATATGTCTCAATGAAATAAAATTGAAAAAAAATATCATTTACCACTTTGGTTAACATTTAATCTTTATCAAAATGAAATAAAGATCCGTAAATAGATGCTAAAACCAATAAATATTTAATGATTATAATAATTAAATTAATTAATTGTAATTTTATACACTCTATAAAATAAACACATTGTGATTATGGAATGTATATCCCACAAAAAATAAAATTGGTAAGGAAATACATTACTATAAGACTCAACAGTCCTCATAATCATTTCAAACTATAGTGTAATAAATATAATATTAAATTAAATCTATTATAGAACCATAAATACATATATCATACAATATATGATTTACTTGTGATTATTTACAACCCTTTCACTTACAATTCCAAGTTAATGTCATGTTTTAAGAAATACCATCTTTTGTGTGTGTATTTTATGAATTTTTTTGGCCCTCATAATTCGGTCATGTGTATTTAATATATATATTGCTAGATCTTATATAAATATTCTATAAATTTATTATTTTTTTATTTATACAAATCCATGTAATGTTGACAAAAAAATTGAACTACCCCATTCATGGTGATGGTTGGTCATAAGTACACATAAATGTTGATTCCATGTCCCCAGTGGAAATGATTATATAAAGATAAATAATATAACATATTTACAAAATAATCTTTATGTAATATATCTATATATATTGTTTTCATTCAACCCATCATTATAACCATCCATGTATAGAATGACCAAATCAGATCATTCTGTGAGGCGGTAGTCCACCAAACATGTGAACGATGTTATTATATTCAGGATTAATGATAGTCCGAACACAGTCATACGCTATTCAAATATTTGAAACCCATTGTTTCACCCAAGAACATCCAACATAAATTAATCAAATTCCTAATCTCATTCTAAAATAATTATTGTCTTCGTAAATCAATCCTTGTAAGTATATTCGTGGAAACTAAAAAATGTTTTCGGAAGAAGATATATCATCCATAACTAAGAATATTATTATTTTCTTCCTCATACTAAAATTATAAATTAAATGTTCTGATATAATAACATAATTATATTTAATATAATGATATTTTTATGTTAATTTATTAACCTAATATGATTTTATCCTCCCTCAAATTGGAAACAAAATTGTTGATCATGTGTACGACGGGATACCAACTCATGAATGATAGAAATTGTTTTCTATAAATTAAAATCATGGATGGATATAATGTTCTATTTAGTGTATAAAAATTATATGAATGATATAATAATACTAATTGAATTAATTTATAATATATAAAATAATAATTTCAATTAAAATGTAATTTTTTAATTGTCTCTCGTGTGTACGACATACTACAGACTCATGAGGTGATGTTATTAAATTCACATAATCATTATAGGTAAGGTCATACTGATTAATTTTATGTTACTAGGTAGTATTATTTAAATATTAACCATTATTTAAATGAAAAATATCATAAACATTATTACCATTTTATTAACTATATAAATGATAACATCGTTTTTGTGTATGATAGACAACCATCTCAAAAATAGATTTTAATTTTTTATGACCACATCTCATTAATGATATGATAATTGATATATGAATATTTAATATGATAATTGATATATTATTATCATAATGTAATTATGGAAAAAAAATATCCCTTACCCATCATGACCATAAAATAATGGAAACATTACTCATTTATATATTCGACCAGACTTCTTCGTGACTGACCTGGATGGCGGTGATGGGATTTGGTTTGTGTAATTTCATTCCTTTAAAGTGATCTCTATGTTTTTCATGATAGGTTTTTATAGTCTTTTTTGGTTTGTGATGTGTTTCTATTCATGTTTCTGTGTTTTTTAGATAGTGACGGTCTTTGGATATGTCCTATTTGTTGAGATCATTATTTGGTTAAGTCATTGATATCATTTAGGTAAAGAATTATCTAAAAAGTAGGTTGACATCTATATTCAAAGGATTAATGGGTTATTTTGGGTGCTTTGTAAGAGTTATAAGGAAAAACGATGGATTAATCAATGCACTTTGTAGTCATGTATGGAATAGGGTTGTTTAGATCTAGTGGAGAAAATAATTATCAATTAGAGGATGAAGGTTCCTCTGAAATTGAACCAGTCCACAATGACTATAGGCAAATATCCAACATGTTATCTTTTGAATATGTAGTTCATGTATAGGTGATAGGATAGTTTGATACTCAGTCCATTTGAGCAGGATGACTAGTTTTATGTTGTGGTTTACTACATGACTCAAGTGATTTTTTTGCAAAGAAGTTTTTCCATATCATTAGAGGGAAGTGAGGACAATGATGTATTCCTATATTTCATTTCTGAATTTGTTATGATTCAGTTCTGAATTTATCGAGGAAAAAAAATTTCATGGGGTCCGTGAATCAATATTTTCAATGTACCTCTTCAATTGTGTTGACTTTGTAGTGTGTGGTAAACTATTCAAGGTTCTGGATTCCACCTTATCTTCAGAGTCTTTTCATGATGAGTTATATATTCATGTTTTCACCATACATATTCAATTCAGTTTTGGATTTTTGATGGGGTATGACATTGGCCATTGTTTCTAATCCATCATTGTATGAACAAATTTTCACGCAGTATTGGAATAGTGGAAACTATAATTAATATCGATTATTCTCTGAATGGGTGTTTATTTTTGTTTTATTTGGGTTTAATGATTATGGATCCTAGGTGAATAGTTTGATTATTTTCACCCTTGAAGTCATGTTTATCTGTTTATCAGTATTTTATTAAAAGTGTTTCTAAAAAATTAATTTTCAATCATTTATTATGAAAAACATGAATTTAATTTGGAATTAATAATAAATAGGTATCATGTAATCATTAATAAATCATATATGGTATGATATATATAATTTTTGTTCAATATTATGTTTATAATATAATATATTTTATTATATATAAGGTTTGATTGTGTGTAATGTTATTCGATACTAAATTAATGAAATTTAATATCACTTTTTTACTTCTTTGAGACAATTCCATATTAAACATAATTTTTTATGTGGTTTATTAACTGTCCATGGATATATTTTATGATTGTTATCTATAAAATAATATTTATTTAATATCCATTTTAGGATTTCTATTTCATAGGGATTATAGTTCAGTAGTTACCAAAACAGTAACATGGTTTTTTCTATACCAGGCTTATTTCAAACATATGATTTATTATGAACATACTTTCTTCAATGGGGTTTATATTCTTATCCTTTTACATTTTATATATGTATTTAATTATTTTCATGATATTAAATATTCAATTTTAAGTTATTATTTTTTGGGGGATACAATTTGTTATTAATATTTCATTTTTGATTTTATGGTATAATCACAATGTTTATCAATATTTTCAGTGTTTATGATTAATTTAATGAAATAATATGATATATCTCAAAATAAACTCATGATTATTATTATATACTAGTTATTATTTTATAATAAATGTTTTTCCTTCATTTGACTCAATTTATGAACTCCACACTTCAAAGAAATTTTATTAAAAAATTGTATATACATCTTTATTTGATAAATAATCGGTTTACATATTAAAATAATTGTTTTGAGAAAACATAATAAAATATCATTAATAAAATAATTTATTAATTAATATTTACCCCATGATTTAATTTTTAAATTATGTTTTGAAATGAATCATCATGTAATTTTGTAAGAAGGACATTTTTTACCAAAAATATGAAATGGATATTTGCTTATCTTTTATGGCATGTATAAAGGTTTCTCTAATACTAACAACTCAATTTACAAAGTTTTTCATTATGAGTATAAAATTTAATTTATGTATAAATTTTTTCATTTTTTAAATTATTTTTTTCCCTGATTTAAATTATATTTTTCTCATGAAATGATAAACATGATATTTCCAAATCATTTTCCATCAATGATGATTTAAATTTTTATTAATCAAATTAAAAATGTTATTTATTCAATAATTTTCTTATAATTAAAAAAAACATCAATAAAAACCAACCATTTATGTTAATGTTTTCATCTATATTATGTATATATGTCACATACTTGTCTACATCCTTTTATTTTTTGGGGTTAATACATGCCACCTGCTAATTTCTAAAATCCATTCATTATGAATTTCATTGAATATAAAATGAGGACATATTATGAAAACCAGTTTCCTTCCAAGATTAATTTATATGTCATAATATATAATGTATTTTCATTATTTTATAAACATAGATCATGAAAATATTATGATGAGGGTTCATAGATAATTCCCTAATACATTGGGTAAAGAATATGTGTCAGGATAAGTCATGAATGGGATATAAAATTCAACATAATCCATTTTCTATATTTTTTACCCTTTGTTATATTCTAGGAAGGTAGTCTAGACTCATGATTATGTAATGTTATATGTGTTCGTCACATTTTTTATGTTTCCAAGATTTTATGATATCATTCACATTATTTGTTTCTTAATTTAATTATCAGGAACAATCTATTTTATGATATCATGTTACACTAACAATTCACATATTATTCATCATTATTATATTTTATCATTATTATGATTTTTAGCTCACTCGTTTCATTACGTATTTTCTAGTTTATCCTTCGATGTTTTAAGAGGGAGAATTGATATAAGGATCTTATTATGGTTTATAAAATAAATATATTATGTTTTATATTCCTTTTATTTAATGTGATCCTATTTTTACAAAGACACCAGACCTGTATGGTGAATTTGTTGTATTAATGGATATTTATTTTATATCACCATATAATAATATAGGTAAATGCCTTGTGTGACCATATTATAAATATCAAAATGAATTATTTACATCGAATATAAGTTTCATGAACATCCCTTAAAATTTTATAAAAAAATATTCTTTTACAAGAATTGATTATTTATAGTAACCATTGACATTATTTAGTTAAATTTTTGTGACAACATGTAGAATTTTTGTGAAAAACATTTCTCTTTTGGTAGCTTATTCTTGATGTGATGGACGATTGTTTTCACATGGAACCCATATTTATGGATTATTTTTTTTACCAATTCGATACATAATAAGGTATTGTTCTATAATAAAAATGGAGATGTTTTGGGCTGGATAATTCCCATAGATAGTTTCGGTCCAATAAAAACTACGCTAGTTTTCATATGATAAATCCTTCAGATGGTTTGAGTAAGATAAATTAATGAGATTTTTTTTAATGAAAAATCCCAGAGAATGTGATGTGTCTTAAAACCCTCTAATGCATTAGGTAATGTTTTATATCTCTTGAAATAATTTGTGGACAACAACTATATATTTTATCAAAGACATAAAGGGAATAAAAACATCGATTTATCAAAACGTATAGGCTGTTCATGAAAGTGTTTTTTCACAATATAATGTTTTCATGTTCTTGTGTAATATTGATTTTTTATCTTTATAGCTTAGGATTATTTTCTCATTATTTAATAATCTTATTCTCTGTCATATATTTGTTCATTATGGTTGATAAGGACATCTATAAAGACTTATATAAAACTAAAATGATTCCATGTTATTTTAAACAAAATATTTCAGTAAATTTCATCATATTTTTATTTTATTTTGATATAAAAATTGTGTAAATGTTTATATGTTTTAAATTACTAGGCATTTTACCTCAAGAATCTCAATGATTTCCCTTCCCAAAGAAATAAAGACGATTATAACCTATGATAAGTCTATATGGGATTATAGTCTAATAATATTAAGACAAATTATAATGAAGTATTGTAAAATAACATATTGATCCTCAAAAAATCTAAACTATCTAAGTATGGTATTATGTGATGATTCTGAGATGTAGTAGTTAATTTGTTTTTTGATATAAATATATTTATGTGTAGCTTAGTTAATCTCAAATTTAATAAAATCCCTTCAATTGAATATTGTGTTATTAGATCCATATCATAGATTGTGGTGTTGGGGTGCTTCTGTTTGTATCAAAGTACTGTTTAGTTATTTTTGGGGTTTTGTTTAGTAATTTTTCGAAATATGTTAATATTACATTATTCAAAACACTATGGATAAGTATAAATTAAATTTCTATGATTAGTTTAACATATTCATGTTTTGGTAAAGAAGATATAATATTCTCATTAGATAAATTTCATCACAATATAGATATCATAAATTGGTTGTGGTTGTACCATAGTTACACAAAGTGAAATCCCATATAAAATTCCATGGTTCGGATAGAATCAATCTTCACACTAGTGCACAATGAGTGTCCATAACACTATAAAATATGCTACATCCTTCATAGAGATATACATCTTTAATCTAATTTTATTTTCAATACAATAATAATGATTTCAATATATTGAAATTTGATTATGAGTACATTTAGATATTTTCATATGAAAATTACCACAGAAAACCCAATTGAAATTAATGTTCTGATATTTTGGTCAAATTACACTATAGTTGATAAAAATGTATCACATATTAAAAATTTGATGTCATTATAGAAGTCATCAAATTATTGAGATTCTATATACATGAAATAATTATCAAAAAGTCCATTATACACCTTCATTAACATATTGGTTGAAGTTTTTTGTTGGAGATAATATCGTGGATATTAATTAGAGATATGTATCTCACAATGTACAATAATGGTGGAATATTTGGGAGAAATGGATTCTCAGTGTTACGAAGGATGAAAATGTGGATTCCAAAGTTGATTATATAACAAGAATTTCAAATGGATCACATAAATTATTTCCCATGTTATTGATAATTAAAATGGAAGGGTTTTAATTTATTTATGGGGGAGAATGAAACACTTAATGATTATGGAATATTTTTTCTACTCTAAAAAGATTTTATTTATCAATAGCTTGTTCCACAAGAAGAACCAAATTACAATGATCAAATATATATTAGATGAAAATTATTAATAAAATTATATGAATATAAAAACCTATAGTGAATAAAAATATATTATCCAATTAGAAAATATTAAATTTAAGAGATATACAATGAATATGATTTATAATTTCAAAAGAATTTTCATTCTAAAATAACTTCATAAATTATTTGTAAAATAAATAAATACTATTTAAATGATTAATATTATAATATATAATGATGAAATATAATTTTTAATATATTTAAATTCTTTAACTTCCATATTATTTTGAATAATATTGATAATTCATATTATTTAAGAAGGTAATTTTTCTAAAAAGTTGTTATTTATTATAATTTGAAATGTTATTAATAATATATTTTAATAAATGTTATAATTTGAAAAATTAATAAATATGTTATTAATTTAATTCTATGTTAAAATAATTCCCTCAATTTAATTTTTTAATTAATAAAATAATATAATTTTCATGAATCATGAGAATTACAGTTTTTATAAAAACCATAGATTTTGTAACCCTATTAATTAGGTATAAAAAGATAAAAAATTATAAACAAATCATAGTCCAATATAGATTAATAAGTAAAACAATACACATTTTTAAATAGTACAATGATTCTAGGAAACCATTGTTTAGTAAGATAAGTAACAAATTCCAATTCCTAAAATTAATTTTTCATTTTAAATTATTTATAAATTTTATTATAAAAAATATTTTTTTCTAAAAATTAATGCCACATAAATTTTAATTGATTTATTATTAACCATTTTATATAATTTATATAAAATATTGTGTAATGTTTATCCTACCCAAAAATTTTATTCTTAAATATTCATTATTGAATAAAATGTGTTTTTAGCCATTACATCCCATAATTTAAAAATAAATATTTCAACATATATAAATATAATATAAAAATTTTTATTAAATATGTGTAATTATTTGGTATAATTTATGTAATAAGTGAAATAAAATTTTGAAGAATTAAAATTTAGTTATATTTCGGAAATTTAGTTTCTACGTTAAATTAAAAATCATTTAAAAATGTTTATCCAAGAGGAATAATAGTCCTAACATATTAATATCAGGTTTTTAAATAAGTGTTTGATGTGTAGGAATAACAATAACTATATCTCCTTAATTGATTTTCTTTTTTGAATCTTCATGTCATGTGAATCAACTAACTTGTTTATATTATGTGGATATATTTACAAAAAATTCATTCTCACCACTTATTAAAGGGGCCTATAACCACCCCATTAAAGACATTAAAATTTTTCATTTTAAATTTGAAACATTTCATAATTTTCATCAACATGAAATCTATTTACCTTAATTTATATTCAAGTAACATTAATTTATCAAAATCCATTCATTTCTAAGTAACCCTCTAAGGAAAAAACTGAATGACATAATGAGAAACATATGCATTAGCGGATATCATGAATTAAATAGGGGTCTCAATATTTAATTTTAAAATCTAAGAGATGCTATTTATATTTAAAACCATAATTTATTTTTTATTTTGTATTCTCTACTGCAATTATATCATTTATATAAAATATATTTCATTTCATAACAGTTTAATTTATATTTCATTGTAACCATTAATTCATACCTTACCATTTTTAAATGTTTTTTAGAAAGCTAATAATTAATTCAATAATATATGAATGTCATTCTTGAACCTATATCATATAATTTATGAAAATTATTCTCAATAACTATATAATGTTTTATTTTCACTTTTAATACTATAGATTTACATCATACCACATAAACCCCTTTCTAAATGAATCTTGATTCATGAATTTTTACACATAAGGGATTTGGTTAACTCATATATATAATCATTGAATAAAAATGGTATTCCATGAGAGTCCAAAATCTATGTTTTTTAATTTCTTCTATTTCATATTTTATAGTATATTTCCAATATTCAATATTCTAAATATTCATGTCTTAAACTCAATTATTATTTCTCAATGAAGGGAACACTAAAAAATTCCACATTTTTACAAGACAAGTATCATCTCACTTGAATAATGATTTCATCTCCATTTACATGTTCATTACTCAAAAAATATTTATCCATTCACGAATTTAAATCCATATAATTAATTCAAATGTATTATTTGTTACTCCTTTTATGATGTGATTTTACAATAATGGTATATAAAATTATTGAATGAATGGCTCTTCCATCCACTCAAAATCAATTATTTCCTATTAATCTCGATATTTATTTTTGATAAACATAAAATATATCCAAGCATCTCTTATTGATGTTTATTTTTAAAATTCAATTTCATCCAATAATTTCCAATAATTTTTTTGATTAAATTGTATCTTTATAATAGATTTTTTTGAAAATTTATTTTATAAAAAGTATCACTTTGAAAAAAATAAATTTTTATGTGTATCATTATTCCATTTTCAAGGCTTAATTATAGAGGATTCATTTGAAAAATTGATTTTGAAAATTCCCCCATTTCAATTTCTAATATGTGGCCATTCCAAAAAGCCCGATGACCTAAATACATATTTTAATATTATAATAATTATCTAAAATATAATTTATTCTTATATATCATTTATCTTATTATATCCTATGTCTATATTTTCATTAATGTTATATTTTAAAAAAAATTAATATATTCTTGTGATATAAAGATTTGTGTTTGTTCAATTTGGGGTAGAATCTATTTACATTATTCATGTCAATTTCATGAATACCATATTGAAATTTTTTTAAAACCCATTTTTTATTCCATGTATTCATTATTATGTAATAGAAGAATATTTTCAAGTGTCACACATATATATAGAAAATGGATTGTTTGTGTTTGAGAAATTATAGTGACAGTTATGATCAGATGGATCATTGATACAGGTTCCCCCAATAAGTACCTATGACATTTTTGGTATGATAAATCTTGAAGAATTATTGGGATTTAAATTCATATGACGGTTTGGTTTTGATAAATCCTTTTTATTCTTTATATATGATAGACCACTAAGTCATTTTTCGTCCCTTAAATATTTTCATTTTAATGGATGATATTTTTTATATCAGACATGATAAAATGTGGTCATACATGGATTTGATCACAAACTATAATTTGGGACACACTATGATTTAATCACAGCATACAACATGGGAATGATTGGGTTTTCTCAAAATATTATGTTTTTCATGTTATTATTTTATGTCCCTTTATTATACATCAGGGATCATAATTGTTATCTTTTATTTCACTCTAAAATGTGATGGTATATTCTAGTTCATTTGATTTTATATTTCATTCTATCATGGATTATATAAACCTGTTCGGATTCCTTAATATTTTAATAAGATATATTTTTCCTGGTTATGAATTCCAAAATTAATTTTATTTTGCCTTGATGACATCATTATATGTTTTCCCTTAGTGATCTATTAGTCTCAATCATTTATAAGGTATTTTATCTGAAATATATGAAGATGAGTATAACAGATCGAACCACAATTCACTTAACTCGAGCCCTGAGCTTGTGTGTCGCTTGGCCTTAGGTAGGACACCCCAAACACCAGATGTTGGTGACATGCAGTGACTATGTGAAGATGGTAGAGTGGGATGAATATACCCTAATACAGGAATTGAACAACAAGTATAACAATAACTAAATAATTTTGGATTTATATATTAAAAGATATAAAAATAACCAACAGAAGCATAAACACATTAAAATTGAATGAAAATATCAAAGGCCACTATGCAGGGTTATATAAAAGGTTGCCTAGAATGTGGATAATATAAATGGGAAAAGAGGATATGCATACACATTCATGCTATAAAAAATAAAAAAAATAGTAAAAAGTTACTCCACTACCATATTGAAATTATTATCAATACTTTACTCATATGATCCATATACAAGAAAATGATATAAATGATCTATAGTAGAGATGTTTCCCTTATCCAAAAGGGTAGAAAATAAATCTACTCTACTATAAAAGATGGATTGTATATGGTGTTAGATTAAATCCCGTTAGGGAAGCACCAATGATGTCTATAATTAAACTAGGATGTTCTCAGAGCTAATAAGTTTTGTGAAAGAATAAGTGACATAAGAAAATAAATAGAATAAATAGAAACCGTCATCCTCGGGTTCTTAAAGGAAACTTAGAGGATCCATCTGCCTGGGCACATGCATGAAATGGGTGACTCTTCAAAACTATATATAAGAAAAATAATTTATAGTATAGAAATATATTTACTACACCTATATATACGACGTATGTGGGGTATTATGTTTCTATATACCTGGAATACTAGATCCTAGATGAATTGTTCAGAAACATAGTCATCCATGACCTATCTACTTGAGCCTATAAGATCAAGAAATAATTTAAATTCCCTAAATCATGTAATAAGTGAGAGACTCTATAGTAATCATTCTATAGAGTGGAGAGTCTTTATGTCAACACCTGATGTTTGAGACCTGGTGGGTCAGGCCCAACTTCCAAATAGACAGAATGGTGTGAGACATAATGCTCAAAAACTGATGTAATGAATTGTGGATTATCATGCCCATCATAATAGGTTCCCATTATTCAATAGACTACACAATGTAAAAATATTATTTATTGTAAAATACAGAATTCATTACCGTTCATGCATTATATTCATCAATCATGAATATTAACAATGAAACTTTAGTTTATATTATAAAAAACATTATATGATACTGGTCCTTGACACCAATAATAATTAATTACATTTCAGAAAATTTAATTCATTCTGGGAAACCATCCTTAAAATGGAACTAAATTTAAAAAAATTAATTTATATCTATCAATTAAATAAATTTTATTTTAAAAGTATCAAGAAGAAATTGGATGGTTACATTAGGAAAATGATAAATAATACACATGTGAAATTGGATTAATAAGTGGTTTTAGGAAGACAAAAAATTCTTTGGTTAAAAATAATATAACAAATGTAATTTCATTTATAATACTAGATGAATGATTATAAGGGATTCATGTCATTTAATCAATTAAATATAAATGATCAAATAAAGGGTGAACATCCAAGGGGTGTTCATGAAATAGGTCATCGTCATATAACTAAAAAACATCGATCATTATGATTTAAAAAGTAATCAAATAATAATTTTTTATGAATAAATAAATTTTAGGGTGATGCACATCAAAGGAGGACTTTTTGAATAATGGTCGGGATATTAAAACAAAATTAATATTTTCGAAATTATGATAACACATTCCATAGGTCTGTTAACAACTCCACATCTGAGAGAGACCTCATATTCAAAGTATATTAGAAGAAAATTGTGAAATTGTCCAACAACATTCAAATAAGGAAAACAGGTTTTCAAAAAAATAGTTAAACATATTTAAAGATAAAATAAAATACGATGGAAAAGTATTGTAGATATTCTTGATGTAAATATATTTCTTCTAATAGATCACTATTGTTACAATTATCATGATATATATCTAAAATCATAGGTAGGAGGAGACTGAATCTCATGGGATAATTAAAACCATGTTATCCACACGAATGAGTAGGGAGAAAATAAAAATATTCATCAAGGATTTATTAAGGTATGAAATGTCATTTTACATTCATAATAGGGTAACATGGTTGTGATGAACAATTTCGCAAAACCGTGAGCCAACCGTGCAAAGCCTACTATCCTAGGAGATACCCTACATGGTTAAGGAATTTAGTTTTCCTAAAAATGCCCAATTTTTTTAATTCATACTCTTCATACTATGCATTTTTTCACATGATCATGCACCAGGGTCACATGGTTGTAGAAAAACTATGCAACCCCTGATTTTCTATGTCACCCTACATTGTTATTAGAGACCATGTGGGCTAGGTGACATGACCTCTACTAACCATAATGACCAGACTACTTTCCATTATTCCAAGGTTTTGGGATCCAAAAAAGATCAGGATACCCTTGGGACTTCTTTGTCGATGTTGGGTAACATCACAAAGGTAATATAAATGTATTTAGAAAAATTATATGTAACTTTATTAAGATATGGGTCATTAAAATATCCCCTATATAAAGAAACATATCCACAATTTGTCTTTTAAGGGTAGAAGGTTTCAATTGATAAAAATCTAGCCACTGAGCTCATATATCAGATTCTCATTCCCTGGTCTCATCATGTACTTTGTTGTTCTCCCATTGTACATATACCCAATGAAATGAATTTCCTCAGAGTATCTTAGGAACTGATCTAATATATACATGAGATAGTTGTTTAAGGAAGAATATATAGAAAAAATAACCTCATCATCATGAATTATTTGTGAATCTTCTTGGTAATATCTTCAAAGCTATGTTACGTGGAGGAAATCATTCATTAGGTGATATCATTATGGAATTGACAACTGGTATTCTTCTAGTGTGATTAGATTCACAATCTCAAATGGTCCAACAAATCATGGTGACAGCTTACCCTACCTCTATATATGTTTATGACCCTTATCAAGGAAGAATAACAAGAAAATCTGATCTCTAACATCAATCTCAAAAGGGCATCAGCGTCTATTAACATATGAATGTTGTGTAGACTGAGATGTTGTGATGTTCTTTTTGAACAATTGGACATGGTATATAATCTCTTTCATGAGAAGTGGTCCAATAATATTTTTCTCCACTGACTATATATAGCAGAGAGGAGAATTGAAAGTCAAACCATATATGGCTTCATAGATATCCATTTTATGGTAGCCAAAAAATTTGTTATTATAAGAGAACTCAAAATTCAGAAGGTGTTTCCCCTCGGAACCCCAAAAGGTTAGGAAAAATGCACAAAGGATGTTATGTAGCACCTAAATCATGTAATTCGTCTATCTATTTGCCTAGGGGTGATATTCCATTATAAAAATTACATGTGAACACATGGAATTATAAAAACTCTTCCACAAAAGTATTGTAAAATTATAATCCATGTTAGAATAGATAGAATGACGATCATTGTGAAGACATCCAACTTATTTGACATACTACCTCTATAGCTCATCTACCCCGAGGGTCTCACTCATATATAAGAAGTGTGTGACATTTTTCTAGCTATAAATGATAAAAACACCATATCATTTCCCTATGGTAATCTATGTAAAAAAATCAAGAAATTCATCAAATCACTATCCCATTTCCACTCAGGAATGGAAAACATTCGTAATAGTGCTATAAAATTCTAATTCACAACCATCATCTTATGAAAAGATGAACATAAATTGATGAAGATAATAAGCATTCCTTTATTACATTCCTCTAATAATAGTTTTGTAATTCTCATTATATCATAGTGACCCCAGGATGAATTTCCAATGTTGAGGAATAAAATATCAGTACAATATCCTCTGTGATAACCTAAAATACCCATATACGTCCTTCAAATTGTAGAGTATAATCTCCATAAATGGTCCAAACTAATGTTTAATCATTATTTGAGATGTATTTCCCTTTGTACAAGGCCTTTATGATTATATAGCTACCTAATTCATACATGTTCTAGAAGGGTAGTGGTCAATACCAAGGCTATGAAGTTATTCAGAACATGGTCCTCTTGAACCTCGATGTGCATATATAAGAATAACTTAATGATATATCATTCAACAATGTAATATTTAACTACATGTATCTGAGACATTCATCTGAAATCATTAACCGAAAAAAATCATTTACTAGGCATATAAAAATGAATGAAATCAAACGACTGTATCTACTCAACACACATATGTTTCCTGATATTTGGATCAAACTTTTTTAATATTTACCTCAAAATTTTTTGATCATTATATTCCAAAAAACACCTTCCATAAATATAGTGTCTCTAGAATATTTTAAAATGAACTATAATAGCCATCCACAGGTAATTCATTCTTTAATTACACACATGATTCCACCACTAACGAGGCCCATACGATACAATGCCCACATCCTTTACCAAAACTACATGAACCTTGTCACCTGATTCATCATTGTATACTATATATCAACTACCTATCTATGGAAGAATATGTGTCATCATATATGTCAAATGACCATTCTTCTGTTAAAATAATTCATGATAATCTACTAAGTATAGTAATTTCACACCATTCATTTTCATACCTCTAAGTGGTTCAACAAGACATTAGAATGTCTGAATGAAGATTATATAGTTTATGGGAAGACCTATGAACGTGAATGTTATATAATTCTTCGGATGTTACCATGATACCAAATCTCCAAATTTTTATATGTATACAATAATTCCTAACTCTGATATAATGTTTCTCTGGAGGTTTAAATTGTGAATCCGAAAGTGGAATTTGCTGAGCTAATCATTGAGTTGATGATCTATAAGTGTATTTATCATTATTTAAATATGGTTGACATGGTCTTGTCTTGTTAATGAATACATAGAGACATATTCAAAAAATAATATCACAAATGAATCCATGTATGGGTGGAAACCATTCTTCATGAGAGCCATAAATATAGTTGGTTCATTAAAAATATTTAATAGGGTAACCAGGTGATCATATATACCATAAATTATCTTTATTTTTGTGTGAGGTATTGGTAATGAACATACACACACCTGATGATATAAAAACCACTAATATATCAATTAATACACCATTTCATTGTAGATAATTTTTAATAGGTCATCTACTTGGGGATGTGATATCTAATTGTCTATTAGGAGAGTTATATATCGATGTTAATCCACATTAATTTTGAGGGTGATGTCTGGAATCATAGGAAAAAAAATTGGTGAAACCAAAGGGGAAGTAAAAGGGAGTATGAAGCTTTTAGCCTCTAGATCCACTAACTCATTCTTATTATTTTTAATTTTCATACCAGACACCCTATAAGAATCATTAGTCACTGGTGCACCTCATGGAACTACACAAATAATCAATTCTACCTATCGCACCAAAGGTAGACTATAGAATTAATTAGGGAAGAGGTCCTTGTAACACTCCTCTACAAGAGGAAAAAAATAAGGCCATTAACCCTTTATATCATTTTAAATAATAGATAAATGAGTTTTCACACAACCCACATAATTCTACTCAGGTCTTGATCATGCATATTTCAAACCACATTCTCCCTTATGAACATGTCTAATTCCCATTTTAATGTAAACATTACCCATTAGTGATAGAAGTCTATGTGGTTTCGATAGTGAAATTACCAATCTATCCACATGGTTACATCAGATCGCATCATTAAAATAATTAAAAGATTACATATTAAGTCATATCTACATATCATAAGGGGTCAAGAATTACATTGGTTAACTATCTCTAACTGGGTACCTAACGAGGTATAAATAATCATAATTCCCAGAAAGTGTCTTATCTATAGGCCTAGACTATCCATCATAATATCTTACATAAAGAGTGATACATTAATGTGATAAATAAGGTAGACACTATCATGGGGGCTACTATGATAGTACCATGAATTGTAGAAGTTCAACTGCTTTACGCCTCTGGGTTATAATTCCCTTCAAGGAATTGGAATATACCGCGACCCTGAGTTACCTCTTGACTATCTCGATAAGGCTAACTATAAAGGTGGAAATAATCATGAGTCTAATTACTTCTTACCCTACTACCACCTCATCTTATGTGGCTGGTGCTATTGTGGATTCCTTCTTGGTATGATCATACATAACACACTCTATAATGTGGTGCTGGAGTAGATATCCTCCCATTAGGAACTGACAGAAAATTTCTTCAGAATCACTTGATATGCCTCATCTTAATGTTGCCTTTACATTCCATTGGGTCTTGTAATTAGAGAGGTTTAATGTTTCCCAGATTCCCACCCCAGTGATATTTCCGAATGGTGTCATAATGACGATCTTAATAACTACAACCTCCATGATAAGAATCAAAATTTCTATTTTCCCATAAAAAGAATCAAAGGTAAATGTATGGGAAAAAGAAACCTAGATCACATCATCACCTTGTCTACAATTTTACTCTCTAATTTACTCTTGGATGACTATCATTTCTATCGAGTTCAACTGAAAAGCATTTTCATTTGAATTAATAGTGTATTCAATCCCATCCTCAATTTTCAAAGTGATCATGATATCCTAAACTACTAATGTATGAGTGAATAGCTACAACTTAGTAAAATAGTTATTTTATACCATAATAGACATTCATCCCCACTACTGGTTCATGAATTATCTAGAACTATCATCTGTCAATGTTTTATAAAAAAAATCATTGTTTAGAGTATGAAAACCAACAAAAACCGTACATCAATGTTTATGTTATTGGGTAATAACATTCAAAAGTTTCCTAGAAGAATCATGTATCATATACGCAAAAAGGATTGAATCTCCTCTCTTGATGAATCTCAAAACGCAAAAATATATAAATAATTTCATTAATCCATTACTCATCATCATGTGGTCCCCCATTCCCAGAACAGGTGAGATGATGCTTCTACGAGAACCCCTAATTCAACTCTTTAAAACTCAGGCTATGTCAAATAAAACATTTCCTATTCTGCAACATATGCTGAAAGACCTCTCATAAATAGGAATTAGTGACCATATTATGAATAGGAAGATTATTAAATGGGGAACTACAATTAATAATCACTGAAATCTCAATGAATACATATTTTGGTGCATGATCATCATTTACTTCTGGGCATGAAACCCGAAGACGTCATGAGGTATGATGATAAAATTACAAATGTACACCTCGGAATATATTATTTCAATTGAAAAGAATACATATTGAAAACCATGATAGTTGAATTCCCAACCTATAGATATATCATATAAGGCCCCATCCTTAAACCTTAATTAATCCCGAGTTATTACAAGATTACACATTGAGGATCTTTTCAGGATTAGAGTTTTGGAGAATTAGATCATAAAACTTTGCATTTCATTCCTCATTTTAAAAAAAATGGTTACAGAAAAGACAGTATTCATTCTTCCCATCAACGAAAAAAAAATTTAAAATAAAACATGGATTCTTTCTTGACACATCCTTGACACTATCATCACATCATGTACCTTTTCCATGACCTGTGAAAAACATTTCAAAAACTTGGGATGAGCATAAAAAGTTCAGTAAGGGTTATAAAAATATGGAAAGGAATCATGAGTTCATATATACATAAGAATAAAATCATACTTCACCCATAAAACATAGGCACTTTAACAGACCTCATCAAATCATGAATAAATCATAGAAATCATAAGACATAAAAGGTAACTTGAGGCATTAAAAACATTCATACGTAGGGAGTAACCCTCTTGGTTACGTTTGGAATACCCACCACAGTATATTCCCTAAATCTCTTCGGAGAAACCTTAATGTTTCACTCCTTCGTGTCACCCAGTGCATTGGAGAGCTATTATCGGGCTCACCCGCCATTAGTTTATCACGGAACCACCCGTCTTCATAATAATTCCCAAAAACATCAACATAATCGTATCACATAAAACATGCATAAAGGAAACATAAAATTTCCACCTTTCAATCACAAGATATCAATACAACACATTGATAAAAAAATCATGAAAACCATTTTCAATACCAAAATAAAACAAAAGTAAAACATGGTTTTTATATTTCTTTTAAAAAAATGTATGGCTTGTAGAGGAAGACGAAATTCAAATAATGGTCACGGCAGCGGAGAAGTCGTTGTCGCCGCATACGTGTGACAAAAAACATCCCCTTTTGTTATTTAGTAAAACGCTTCGTATAAAGAAATATTCATTTTTGATAAACGTAAAAGTCAAATGGGATTATACACCGTATAAAATATGCCTCAATGAAAGGAGATTGAGACGAAGTCCCATACAAAGATGGCATCCTTTGTTTAAGGAAAAATAAATTACATAATTATGTGTGAAAAACGAATACACCAAATATAAGTGAATATTATGTGTAAAATAATCAAAGGTCATTCATACCTATTCAAAGGATTACATATTCAATAACTACATGTTGAACCCAAATAAATCGAAATTGGGTTAAGAAGTTCCCTTGACAGCCTAACAGCCTCACATCAAAATGAGTTGATGAGAGATAAAAAGTGTATCTCATCACTTATACATAAAATTTACATCAATTAGGATATATGAGAACATAACCAAACATAAAAATATGTAAATTAAAAGACCCAACAAAAGAAGTCTTTTAAAAAGAGGAGGGTGAAAGGTTCCCTTACCGACTTGGGTATCTTTCAAAACATACACCCCATGAAAGAAAGAAAATAAATCTTTGATGTAAATAATAATAATAGAAAGTATATTACCCAAGGAGTAGAATAATGGGTAGTACATACACCACTCAAATGAAATTGTGGCAAATGTAGCATAAATATCACGGGAATAAAAGTGAGATGAAAAACCGCTTATGAAAACTCGGCAGCCTAACGGCGCCACATAAATCATACAAAAATGGATTGATGAGATCAAATAGGGTATCTCATCATATTAACATAAAGTTTATAGAAATTTGAATATAAAAGAACATCCCCCTACATAACAAAGAGGAGGGTAAAAGAGGTGACATAAAGGAGAGTACTAAAAAAGAAAGAGAGTGGTTAGATCTCTTACAAAAATTCGGTAGACTAACAGCGCCACTCAAAACATCCAAAATGGATTGATGAGAGAAAATAGGGTATCTAATAATATGAACATAAGAAGTAAAGTAGGATTAATATAAAATAACATCCCAATCATAAGAAAGACGAGCTTAAAAGGATTGACATAAAAGAGTGTACTTAAAAAGAAAGAGAGGTGTAGGATCCCTTACCTCGGGTCAGACTTGACTCGATCGTTCATTAATATCATGAATAATAAACTTGAGTTAATTTCTCCTTCCTTAAGAACCTTTTTAAAGTTCATTATTCCTTTCTCCATGTCATGAACACTATGTAATTATTTTATTTAACAATGGTCGTTTAAATGATCATTGGCATTTGAGTCAAAATATGCTCTTTATAATTACAAGTTGTTCATGTATCCATTATATCCAGAGTTATAATCATGATGTATATATCATATATTTCATATATATCCAGTACATATTAATTTTATACTATTCCATATCATTTGGATATAAAAAACGAAAAGCACCGTTCATGGAGACGGTAGGCCGTACGTACGCATGAACGCTACTTTCATTTTTTTTCTTTTACATATTAATGGAATTAAAAATAAATGATATATATATAAATATTATAATTCCAGTATAATATATATGTTATATAGGTCACATATTTTCATTAATTTCATTCTTTATACATTCCATGTATTGCATGTACGAGTCACATCACTTGAGGGGGCGGTAGTCTGCACTTCCTCATATGAAATTATCGCATTTACACCACATGAAATGAATAAAGGTATGGTTTAAATATAAAATACAGAATAATATTGTAAAAATAAATACCATATATATCATATATAAAATACAATGACATCATAATGGCCACCTTTAATGGTGTTAAAAGAATATTGAACAATCATCGTTCCGTGAGGCAGAAAATCCCCAACCACAGAAACAGTATGTTCTTTAACCATTAAATGAAGGTGTGTGTAAGTGTAGCTCGAATCCTTATTATAAAAACATCCTATTATAATGAATACACTGGAGTTTTTACAAAATAAATGAATAAAAAGAGATTAGGGGGTTGGAGAAGCAAAATAAAACAAAAGGACTCAAGTGAAGACATTAACTTAAAATCGGGTAACTCCATTTGGTTTGAGGTCAAAGAAATCCTTGGGAAGACTTCTGCACAAAGTGAGGGTTCAAGGAGTTAGAGAGGGATGTGGAGAGAAAAAATGGGCAGGGGTTGGCCAAACCAAAGGCTTTGTAAGTGTGGGTAAGGAGGTAGAGGTGAGGGCCTTTTACAAGAGGGGAGGAGGGGCACTCTTGGAAAGGTATAAAATGTAACTTTTGTTTCAAATGAGGTTCGGATTTTAAAGGTCCCACATTGATGTGTTTCAATGATATGGTGATAGGGGTTCTAAATCCAACCATCCAATAAGTTTTGGTCATGTTTAAGTCTTATATTGTACATTATCTTTCAATTTTATTTAAATCGTTAAATAATGAGGTCATCGCTGCATCATCATGATGTCATAAATAATTTAATTAATTTAATGTCTAAAAATTTTAAAAAAATACTATGATGTAGGAAATAGTTTTAGAATTATATTTAATATTTATAGTACAAAATATAATTTATTTAGACAAAATTAAAAATATTTTACTTAGATGATACATTGTTTGTTATATTTAACATTCCTTAAAAATAAAAAGATAAAAAGTCACTTTCTCACAAAAGTGATTCCATGGGGCCCCCAAGTTTGGCACAAGTCATCCCATTGTCGGAAATGAGGCAACAATTAGCCTTATGACACATTTTGTGGTCATTTTTTATTATTATGATACTATTTTATTATCTTTAACTACCTGTTTACTCATTAATCAAGATAATTAAAGATAATTACCGTCGTTACTATTCATAATGTCCAAAAAAAAGAGTTTTAATTACATAATTTGGTCCTTCTGATTCCAAATATTTAATCCATTTTACCAAATTCCAAACAAATAAATTTCAAAAATTAATTTAAAAATAAATCTCGTTGTCAAAACAAATATCGGGGTTTTTAGAAACAATATTTATGAATAGTTTGGCAATTGGTTATGCCAAATTAAAAAGTAAAATTAATCCCAATGACCATAATTGGATTACATGGTAAACATATATTCTAATTACACTTTAAAAAAAATTAAAAATATAATATATCCATATAATTAATTTATATGAAAAAGTAGTTTTGATGTAAAATGCAGTATTTTTCACTATTCATTGATAAAATGAACATTGTCAGAAAAATACCAAAAATTAACCCAATGTAAATTTCAATGTCCCAGTCATAAATAATATGTTTATTTTGAAAAATATAGCTCATAAAATTGTCAAAATTTTTATTAACAATTGGTTTTCCATCAAAAGGCTAGTAAAACAATCTTTTAAAAATACTAGTGTATTCAATGCTTAAGATTGGCTTTATTTGTATTTTAAGCCTCTAAAATTTAATGGATAAAAGTAAAAAAAATTAACAAAAATATTTAATAATAAATAAATTATTTATATTCATTCTTGTCAATACAACGGCTATGTGTTAACTACCATTTAAAATAATATTATTTTATTATTAGAGTGCAACGTATGATTTCAAAGGAACTCGTTGTTGGGTATTGGGTAAGCCATCAAGCATAGCATTCCCTTTAAATTAATATTGACATTTTATTCAAAAATAAGGATAAATATAAAAATGTAATATTATTTATTTACCTGGGGTCTTACATCCTTCCCCCCTTTTGGGAATTGCGTCCTCGCAATTTTAAAATTTAGCTTCGAAACATCCTTGAAAGTCCCACATCGGAACAAGAGTCGGTAAAATAATCACTTTAAAATAAATGACGATAAGTACAGAGGTCACCTGAGTTAACCCATACTAAGATTCCATGTAGAAAAACATGGACATGGAGGAGAAAACATAGGGTCAAGTTCTGATGGAGAGTGATAGAAAACATGTTTAGGATAAAGTTAACCACAAGAAAATCACAAACTTGTGATGGGTTAAACGGTATTCGATTTCCTAGTAAGAAATGTTAATAGACATCATTTTTGTTTTAAGTTACTTTTTATTGAGGAATTTATTCATAAGGAAACATGATCACTTATCATGTTGACTTTCAGCTTTTAGTAGATTCCTTACAGAAACTCTTATTTTCCCCAAAAGACAAGTATTTAAGAAGACTTGTTCACATTAAGAGTACTATAATCAACTTCTAGAGAATCACCTAATCCACCAAAGAGAACTATATACTTCTCATGTCTTTAGACATTAACCAAAACCGAACCAAAAATGTTAGTACAAGATTAGATAATCCAGAAAAGGATAACCCCTTTATAAAAAAGAAAATCTATGCTTAATCTTCAAAATTTGTCCAACAAAACCCAAAGTTCAACGAGGACCATTCGATAAACAATTTTTACATAAAATTCTTCAAAGTAAACCAAACTAAGATTGAAACCCGAATATTTGAAGAATTTAGTAACATTGTCTTCTAAGTTAAATCGTAACATTTATCTCTAAACAACATCAGTTGCTCTTAAAGTCTCGTATTGAAAAGTAATTAATCATAATCACTTATCCTCCTTGATAGGTTAATTAATTTCTATAGATAACCCAAAATAAACATACTCTTAATTCATAAAATCATCTAAATAAAAAATGAATCAGTCAAACTAACCAGGCACTTTACGTAGTCCAGTGGTAGGCAATAAATACCAGTCTCACTTTGGTTGTGGGTTCGATTCCTGCAGCTTTGTCCGACGCGACCGGTTGTCACACGGTCTGTGTGTTTTCCTTTTTCCAAAACAATATAATTCTCAAAACATTTCCCAAAATGAGATTAAATCTTCAAAAATAAACATAACATATTTTAACCTCATGTTTATCTCATTCCTTTCATTTTCCACCATAACATAAAATAACCCATAATTACCTCAAAAGTAAGGATCATATAAACCCTAATGGTTATAATTATTACCTGAACTTCCACATCGATTGGTCATCTCGTACATGATGCATTATAAAACATTCCAAGGTTCAAGTGGTTGATCATGAAACCTTGATAGTTGGTTTAGAAAAACCATGAGTTTCCTCATTGAAAACTCCATTTCATCCAGTCTCTTAATCAGAGAACCACCACAGTTTCCATCAAACCAATTGTCACTTTGGTTCCTGCTAGATCCTGCCATTTACTAAAAACAAAAATGGTCAGTGTGAGTATATCAACATAACCATCATGTACTAATGAGTGAGATAAACACTAAGACATACTTACTCATTCAATTTATCTAATAACTATGACACTTTCTAAAATCCTAGCCAATATTGTAATGTCACTTATGCTTAAAGAATACCCCAACCACTAAAGTTATCTAAACCGACCATTGATACCAACTATAAGGCCCCAGCCTTAAACCTTACTTAATATTGAGTTATTACAAGATTACACATTGAAGAACTTTTCAGTTTTAGAGTTTTAGAGAATTAGATCATGAAACATGCATTACATTCCACATTTAAAAAAAAGTGGTTACATAAAAGATAGTATTCATTCTTCCCATCAACGGAAACATATTTAAAATAAAACATTGATTCTTTCTTGACACATGCTTGATAATATCATCACATCATGTACCTTTTCCTTGACCTATGAAAAACATTTCAAAAACATGGTATGAGCATAAAAAGCTCAGTAAGGGTTATAAAAAAATGGAAATGAATAATGAGTTCATATATGTATAAGAATGAATTCATACTTTACCCATAAAACACAGGCACTTTAACATTCCTCATCAAATGATGAATAAATCATAGAAATCAGAAGACATAAAAGGTAACTTGAGGCATTCATAACATTCTTACGTAGGGAGTAACCCTCTTGGTTACATTTGGAATACCCACCATTGTATATTCCTTAAATCTCTACGGAGAAACCTTAATTTTTCACTCCTTCGCATTACCCAATGCATTGGAGATCTATATCGGGCCCAACCGCCCTTAGTTTATCACAGAACCACTCGTCTTCATAATAATTCCCAAGAACCTCAACATAATAATATCATATAAAACATGCATAAAGGAAACATAACATTTCCACCTTTCAGTCACAAGATATCAATAAAAAACATTGATATAAAAACATTATGAAAACAATTTTCAATAACAAAATAAATGAAAAGTAAAACATGGTTTTTATTTTTCTTTTAAAAAATGTATGGCTTGTAGAGGAAGCCAAAATTCAAATAATGGTCACAGCGGCAGAGAAGTCGTTGTCTCCGCATACGTATGACAAAAAACATTCCCTTTTGTCATTTAGTAAAATGCTTCGTATAAAGAAATATTCCTTTTGGATAAACGTAAAAATCAAAGTGGTTTATACACCGTATAAAATATGCCTCAATGAAAGGAGATTGAGACGAAGTCCCATACAAAGACGATATCCTTGGTTTAAGGAAAAATCAATTACATAATTGTGTGTGACAAATTAATACACCAAATATAAGTGAATATTAAGTTTAAAATAATCAAAGGTCATTCATACATATTCAAAGGATGACATATTCAATAACTGCATGTTGAACCCAAAGAAATCGAAATTGGGTTAAGTAGTTCCCTTGACAGCCTAACGACGTCACATCAAAATGAGTTTATGAGAGATAAAAAGTGTATCTCATCACTTGGACATAAAATTTACATCAATAAGGATATATGAGAACACATCCCAACATAAAAATATGTAAATTAAAATACCCACAAAAGAAGTCTTTTAAAAAGTGGAGGATGAAAGGTTTCCTTACCGACTTGGGTATCTTTCAAAACATACACCTCATGAAATAAGGACAATACATCATTGATGTAAATACTCATAAACGAAATTATATTACCCAAAGAGTATAATAATGGGTAGTACATAAACCACTGAAAGGAAATTGTGGCAAATGTAGAATAAATCTCACGGGAATAAAAGTGAGATGAAAAATCCCTTACAAAAACTCGGCAGCCTAACGGCGCCACATAATACTTACAAAAATGGATTGATGAGATCAAATAGGGTATCTCATAATATTAAAATAATGTTTATAAAAAGAGGAATATAAAATAACATCCCCCAACATAACAAAGAGGAGCTTAAAAGAAGTGACATAAAGGAGAGTAGTTAAAAAGAAAGAGAGAGGTTAGATCTCTTACGAAAATTCGGCAGCCTAACGGCGCCACTCAAAACTTCCAAAATGGATTGATGAGAGAGAATAGGGTCTCTCATTATATTAAAATAATAATTAAAGTAGGATTAATATATAATAACATCCCAATCATACGAAATATGAGCTTAAAAGGAATGAAAAAAAGAGTGTACTTAAAAAGAAAGAGAGGAGTAGGATCCCTTACCTCGGGTCCGACTTGACTCTATCATTCTTTAATCTCCTGAATAATAAACATGAGATAATATATACTTCCTTAAGAACCTTTTTCAAGTTCATTATTCCTTTAACCATTTCATGAACACTATGTGATTATTTTAGTTAATAACGGTCGTTTAAACGATCATTGGTACTTGAGTCAAAATATGCTCTTTATAATTACATGTTGTTCATGTATCCATCATATCCAGAGTTATAATAATGATTTATATATCATATATATCATATATATCCAGTACATATTCATTTTATACTATTCCATATCTTATGGATATAAAAAACGAAAAGCACCATTCATGGAGACGGTAGGCCGTACGTACGCATGAACGCTACTTTCATTTTTTTCTTTTTCATATTAATGGAATTAAAAATAAATGATATATATATACATATTATAATTCTAGTATAATATATATGTTATATAGGTCACATATGTTCATTAATTTCATTCTTTATACATTCCATGTATTGCATGTACGAGTCACATCCCTTGAGGGGGCGGTAGTCCGCACTTCCTCATATGAAATTATCGCATTTACACAACATGAAAAGAATAAAGGTATGGTTTAATTATAAAATAAAGAAGCATATAGTAAACATAAATACCATATATATAATATATAAAATACAGTTACATAATAATGTCCACCTATAAAGGTGTTAAAAGAATATTGAACAATCATCGTTTCATGAGGCAGAAAATCGCCAACCACATAAACATAATGTTCTTTAACCATTAGATGACAGTGTGTGTGAGTGTAGCTCGAATAATTGTTATAAAAACATCTTTGTGTATCTAAGATACTGGAGTTGTTAAAAAATAAATGAATAAAAATATTTTACAGGGTTTGAGAAGCAAAATAAAACAAAAGGACTCAAGTGAAGACATTACCTTAAAATCGGGTAACTCCCTATGGTTTGAGCTCAAAGGATTCCTTGGGAAGACTTATGCCCAAAGAGAGACTTTAAGGAGCTAGAGAGGTATGTTTATAGACAAAATGGTCAGGGGTTGGACGAACCAAAGGCTTTGGATGTGTGGGTAAGGAGGTAGAGGTGCGGGCCTTTTATAAGAGGAGAGGAGGGGCACTCTTGGAAAGGTATAAAACGTAACTTTATTTTCAAATGAGTTTCGGATTTTAATGGTCCCACATTGATGTGTTTCAAGGATAAGGTGATAAGGGTTCTAAATCCATCCATACAATTGGTTTTGGACATGTGAAGTTCTTAGATTGTACATTATCTTTCAATTTTATTTAAATCGGTAAATAATGAGGTCATTGCTGCATCATCATGATGTCATAAATAATATAATTTATTTAATGTCTAAAAATTAAAAAACAAATACTATGATGTAGGAAATCTTTTTAGGTTTATAATGAATATTTATTGTGCAAAAGATAATTTATTTTGACAAAATTAAAAATATTTTACTTAGGTGATACAATCTTTGTTACATTTAACATTCTTTAAAAATAAAAAGATAAAAAGTCACTTTCTCACAACAGTGATTCCAAGGGCCCCCCAAGTTCGGCACAAGGCGTCTCTTGGTAGACCATGAGACAACAAGTAGCCTTAAGACACATGTTGTGGTCATTTTGTATTATTATGATACTATTCTATTATCTTTAACTACCTGATTACTCATTAATCAAGATAATTAACGATAATTACAGTTGTTACTATTCATAATGTCCAAAAACAAAAGAGTCTTAATTACATAATTTGGACTTTATTATTCCAAATATTTAATCCATTTTACCAAATTACAAACACATAAATTGCAAAAATTAATTTAAAAATAAATCTCGTTGTCAAAACAAATAGCGGGTTATTTAGAAACAATATTTATGAAAAGTTTGGCTCTTGTTTATGCCCAATTAAAAATTTAAATAAATCCCAATGAACATAATTGGATTACATGGTAAAAATATATTCTAATTAAACTTTAAAAAAATTTAAAAAGATAATATAACCATATAATTAATTTATATGAAAAAGAAGTTTTGATGTAAAATACAGTATTTTTCACTATTCATTGAAAAAATTAACATTGTCATAAAAATACCAAAAATTAACCCAATGTGAAATTAAATGTCCCAATCATAAATAATATGTTTATTTTAATAAATATAGCTAATAAAATTGTCAAAAGTTTGATTTAAAAATTGTTTTCCATCAAAAGGGTAGTAAAACAATCTTTTAAAATTACTAGTGTATTCAATGCTTAAGATTGGATTCATTTGTATTTTAAGCCTATAAAATTTATTGGATAAAAGTAAAAACATTAAACAAACATATTTAATTGTAAATTATTTATTTATATTCATTCTTTCCAATACAATGACTATGTGTTAACTACCATTTAAAATAATATTATTTTATTATTAGAGTGCAACGTATGATTTCAAAGGAACTCGTTGTTGGGTATTGGGTAATCCATCAAGCATAGCGTTCCCTTTAAATTAATATTGATATTTTATTCACAAATAGGGATAAATATAAAAATGTCATATTATTTATTTACCTGGGGTTTTATATATCATACCCATATCTCTAATCCAAAATCAATTACTCGGTAATAGAGAAATACCATGATACTCCAGAATAGCATAATAGACATTACAACTACCCACAAATAAGGTCGAGTTCAGGTCCAGGTCAACATTCATTATGTATATGATTTCAATTTGGTTTATAGGCTATATTAATTTTCAATTTGTTATTATTCAAATCATTAACTATCATTAACTTGAATAATTGGATGGATCATCAGTCATATTCCATAAGTGTATCTTTCTTCTTATAAAGCAAAATATGGAATCATTTTAACTCACACCATGACATGATATAGTCTACGTGACCAATGGTTCATGGATCAGCATTCCATAACTAAATACTTAAGGTTTCTTATTTAACCTATTAAAAAATAAAAGTGAGGTTATGGTATGAACATTAGGTATTAATTATTTATTCCATATCCAATAAGGAATATTAGTATAATTACATAAATTATCAGGACCATAATAATTTTTAATAGGAAATTGATTTCTAAAAATTTATGTGACATGAATAATTCATTTTCATATTATTGATGTTGTGCATATAATGATTCATGTAATTAAACACCCCCATTTCATCATCTTATGGTAGTAGAAGTCATCATTTCAATAATACCAATACAAATAATCTCCCAAAAAACTGTGTCACCCAGTGGTGAAATTTTATCAACTATAAATGGCATAATCAATAACTGAAATTTTCAATCTTAGGTAATTGGTAATTCTGTAATACATGGGTTTTCAACATCATGGGACAGGGTCATTCCCAAATTTTATTAAATCAATGTTCCTTTCAAATTCACTAATAGTCAAAGAAAAAAATAGGTATTTGATACCATCTTATAACATCTCGACCCTGGATCTACTTATCAGGTTCCATAAGATGATGGGTTAAATGACCTCATGCATGGATCCCTATACCCAAAGGATGTCGACTAGTTGTGAGTGTGTAATATTGTTACAATGGATAGGATAAAACATCGTATAATAAAGTAACAACTAGTATACTAATAATCGAAAAACATTTGATGCATATACGGATAGAAAAAAATAAATAAACTATTGAAGTGTAAATTCTGAACAAATGAGGTAAAATATCAAAAACCAATAGCCAGTGTCATAAAAATTAATACATTGAATGAAAATAATATATTAGGGAAACCATGGAATTCTATATAAAAAATTTCATTACAGAAAGAAAATAATGTGCTATACTACTAGAATCACAATATTATTTTTGGTCATATAATCCTACGCTACATTTTTAGGTAAATCATATCAATGATCTATAGCAAGGAAATTTTTTTTATAAAATCATGAAGAAATGTAATCTACATGTGTACCAAAGGTGGCCTGAGATGGTGGTTATATAAAATTCTAGTAAGCCACAAATAATGGTGTCTATATGTAATCCAAGCATTTCTCATTGCTAATTAGAATCATGGAGAATAACTAAAATAATAGACAATTCTAAATAAATAAATACTAGTATGATCAGACTCCCAAAAGAAAACATGGTGTCTCTACCAACATCAGTTCAAGGATAGAATGTGTTTTTTATAGTATATATATATATATATTTTCTATATATTTCATCTACCTATATGGAGAAAGTACATCAGGCATAAGGGTTCATAAACCTATAATACTTCATCCAGGATGGATTGGGGTTTAGCTTATACATCCATGACCTATCTAAATGATCCTATAAGTTCATGAAATAGTTTACACACACTATATATTATAATTATTGGGAGAATCCCGAATCATCCCTCAAGTAGGTGGGTGAGTCTCCATGTCAACCCCCAAAGTAGATGACATGGTGTTTCATGTCCACCATCCATATACTGTCAATTTTATGAGATGTTATTCTCAACTCATGATGTAAGGGGGCATGAATCACCATGCCGAAAAGAACCCTTACCATTTTTCTATAACCTAGAAGAAGGAATAATCATATTGATAGTCAAATATATGAGTTCTTACCAATCATTATTTATATTCAGCAATCCTAAATATTAACAAGGGAAATTTAGTTTACATTATATAAAACATAACACTAGTCATGTAACTTCATCCTTTTATAAGTCATTACATTTTAAACAAATTATTCATTCAATGAGTGAAAAACATCATGAATAATAAATTACATTTTAATAAATTTCAATTTATCTATATAAACCTAGAAATTATTTTTACATTGGTCAAGAAGTGGTTAATTGGTTCTATAGTTAAAAATTTCAATTACCTATATGAAAAATTAAAATTATAAGAATGTCTAATAACTTAAGAGAAATCTTAGGTTTAATCAAAACTATATATAACAAAAACTATTCCAATTATAAACCACGTAAAACACATAAATTTATTCCCATTAATTAAATCAATTAACTATGCTAGTGAAATTAAATTTGGAACACACTATTGGTGTATTTGATTGAGGTGATCATTTTTATCTACTAATAATCACTACTATGGAGTTCAATAGGGCTTGTATAACAATTTTATGATCGTAAAATCACTTTTTCAGTGACATGCAGAAAACCCCACCCTAAAAAAATTGACATGGATAATAATGAACTAAAACACTTTGGGAGAACATTGATAATACTTAATTTAGGGTTTTTAACGACTCATCATTTGATAGAAGCCTCATATATGATGTATGTTTGAATAAAATGAATGAAAGATATAATGACCTAAAAATTGGGAAAAGGGATTTCTGAAAAATTTTACAACATGTCCAATGATAAACTAAAATATTAAGATATGGTATTGTATATATTATCGATACTGATATGATGGTTTTGGTGAATCATGCTTCAGAATTCGAGCATGACAAATATTTGAAATCCTCGGTGGAAGGAAATGGGAGCTCAAGGGAGAAAGAAAACAATGTCATTCAATGGAATGAGGAGAGAGGAAATAAAAATAGTCTTCAAAGATCTATTTATGGTGAAAAAAGTCATTTCACATTCAAAATAGGAATTACGTGGTTTGGATGCATTGTTTTAAAAAATCTTCTGCAAATCATGCACCAATATTGTCTAAGGAGTGTTCCCACAAGGTTAAGACACACATTTTACCAAACCACGCAAAAATTGTGTTCAAGACTAATATCCATCCACTGTAATTTTGTTTCACTAGTGTATTCATGTGGTCACACAGTTCCTAAAAAACTATTCTTCCCAGGCTACTTCACTATATATACCTCCATGGTCAGTATAGATCTTATGGGACTGGAAACACAGTTTTACTAATCATGCAACCAATTCCATTTTGAAAAATCACAGGGTTATAGGAATTGAACAAGTTCCATAAACTCGTAAAAACACTGTGAATGCATTGGGAAGAATCAAAGGGTCCATTTAAAGAAATTTAAACCAAAAAAACAGTTTGTACCCACATGAAAATATTAGACATTAAAATAAATCTAAATGGGAATATAATGATGTTATATTGGATATAAATTCTCTTAATTATTATAAAATAACTTATTGTATATCTAATACTAAACCTTCCATTAATTGGATTGAATTATGATTGTGGGATATGATGTTTTATTTTAAATGTGTATATGTATGTTTATATGTGTTTATCTTACATTGTATCAAATCCAATGTACTAATGAATGTCTTCAGCACCATTGTTGGGAGCTTGGGGCTAGTGGGATTTATCATTGATTATTTTTATTAGAATGGTAATCCAAGATGGTAATATTTTACCATAAATATACAATCAATTAACCATTTTATGAATCATTATAGATTACAATTAATTATTATACAGGATTAAATTCAAAAGATCCATCAATAATACTCTGATGCATAAACATGTATCAATTATTTACAAAATAAATATTATATTTATACATTTCCAGATGTAATTTTATGAAAAGTTTCTTTTAAACTTCATTAATCCATTAAAATAGGATATTCGTGAGAACAAAATTCTAGCTGATATTCTTATGGGAGATAAAAACGATTTGGATGGATTGTGGAATTCATTTTTTATTTTTACGTGGAGTTAAGACATCCCATAATTTATGTAGAAAATAATATAACCTCCATATCATTATCAATATTCGGATGAAGAAACGAACAACGTAATGGAATTTGGATAGTCAATTCAAAATCATGTATATATAAAACCATCAAATACATCCCACATATATGTAAAATCGAGAAATAATAATGAACATAAAATTAAAATAACATGGGCAATCCATCAATTCTGGATCTAAATTTCATGTATTCCCATTTAAATTAAATGGATCATTAATCTTAGTAATTAATATTCTTAAAATATGGATAAATACTGGTATTACTTGGATGATGAGGAAGAATATTACGAATTACTTGATTTTAGGCAGATAAATATCACCAAACTAATTTATTATTCATCATATAGAGTAAATATATAATTCATAGTGTCTTTTCATGAGGAAAACAAATTAAATATTTCCTACATTAAATTTTATTTTTTGTAATTCATACTCCATGTATTAATGTTTATTAAATATAGTTAAACTCAAATGTTTCCATTATTTAATCTATAACTGAACTCTATGAATGTTAGATAGTATAAGTAAATGAATATACTATACAAGAAGTACCAAATAAAATTGATGACCAATATTTTATCTTATTACCGCCATGATAATTATACTTTATTTTAATTTGTATGGACATTATGATTTATATTCATGGACTCATCAACAATAAATTAATCATAAAATATATAAAAATGAATTTTATATGTAGAAATAAATAAAATAATTTATAACATCTATTAAACATTGGGATAAATTTGAATGTACCATTCTTTTCACTGGAAAAACAAATAGATCATTGGTGGATAAACCTATATCTATAACATTTTTCATTCCCTTCCATAATTTATTTTTTCGATATTTTTTCATTAAAACATATTACATTTGTTTTTATATTTTTAAATTTAGGTTTCAAATTAATGAAATATAAAAGATTAAATCAAAGATACCAGTAACAAGAAGTTCAATTGTGTGAATCCTTCTCTTTATTTTTTATTATCTAATTTGTTTTTATGTAACAATAATATATTCGATTATGGATAAAGATGTGTATAATAAATTTTTTACAATTGTTGTGTGGTTCTGATATGTTTAGAATCTAATTTTTTTTCTTTTCTGTATTTTTGGGGTTTTATAGCTTCTTAAAATATATATTTTAATTTAATCCTATTGAGAAAAAAATTCTATGTTTATTTTAATAATTTATTAGATTACGATGTTGATACAATTATATTATTTGTCATTTGTTTTTTCCACATAATTTATAAGTAATTTATTAAGTCATGGAAATTAATTTTCAATTGGAAAAATATAAAACGAATCCAAATTATAACATTAGAAAATATGAATTTTAAAATCTACCAATGATAAAATTTTATTTTAGAAAATAACAACATTGGGATCTTACCAAAAAAAATTATGATTCCCATGAAATTGATGAAAAATTATCAAATGGAATATCATATTATTTTATATGTGTTTAGGAAATTAAAAATATAAAATTAAATAAAAAAAGAAAATGGAAGGGAAAATTTGTAGTTCTTAATTATACAGAAAAAACTGAATAAGGTGAGGATAACATTAAACACAAAAATATGAAGGCATAAATTGACTTATAATAATGACATTCAAGTTCTATTAGGGATGTTCTAAATGGGCAATTATTATAAAAAACATAATAAATTATAATTAATTATATTGTCATTATTAAAGATATTAATTCAAATAAATTATATTTTGGTTACAATTCCAGATCATTTTCATTTTATTAAATTGGTGTTGGATAGTTTAGAGTGTTTATATAGTATATATGATATTTTCAATAATGGTTGAATCATTTGGTTCTAATTTTCATGTTTTTGTTTTCAGAAACTAGGTGGGATAATAATTTTGGTCAATTTAATACATCATACATACCATTTTTAAAATTATTACATTTTCGAGAATTGAAAAAACTAATATTATCATTAATTTACTTATCAATTCATTTTTTTAAATATAAAAATATATTACTATAATGGTGATTTTAAAATTTTAATATTATATTTGTAATTTGGGTAGCATTGTGATGATTTCTTAGTCATTGATATTTATTTTTTATATTCATATTTGATACGAATTATTAAATCCATACATTATATGAGATTTAAATTTATGAATCTATATGTAGATATTGAATCTGGAAATTGAATGGAAATTATAGTTTTGTCCACTAAATTTACTCTAGTGCATTTATAAAAATATATTATTTGTGTTGAATCCTAATTTGAAAATTTTATATAGAATATTACACATTATTTTATTCATATAACATTTAATGATCTCAAGATGTAATAAATAATTTCGTAGAGTTAATGGGATTTTAATTCAATGATGGAATGGACTCATCAATGTTGACATTATTGTAATGATGGTGCTATAACATTTTTATTTGTTTTGGGATTGGTTTGAAAAACTAACACATGAAATAAGAATCAAAATAAAATTATTTTTTCAACTAGAAATACATTTATTTCAATGGAAATATAAGAATCAATGGCCTTTTACCATCATAAATGGAGTCCGGGAAATGTTTATTATAAATCCACACTAGGAAGAAAAGGGAGTTTGCATGGTTGGTGATTTACAAATAAATATGGATATATCATTGAAGGTGGAGTCATTTCCTAGTGTTTTAAAAAAATTAGGGCTCAAAATAAGATGATAGGGAATGCATCATGAAATGTTGTTTTCTAGTAATTAATATTATCTAATATTGTAATTGAATGTGTATCATTCATATTTTGTCATAAAAATTTTTCTTTTGGTTACGATGTATAGCATCACATATAATAATAATGAAAGTGAAATGGTGAGATGGTAGATCTTCACAACTATGAGAAGAATCAAGAATGTGATAAAATTTAATCGAGCATCTTGAATAGAGAATATTTATGAGCATGATTGAAGCAGTTCAAAATGAAGTCACTATAAGTGTGATATATTTTAGATGGATTGTGCTAATAAATAGTCAGCCGCACCATCATAATTTTACATGAAGAGAATTCTGGAAAATCTTTAATGTATATGATTTCAAAAAACATGGGGTATTTTTTAAAATAAAATTTTATAGAAGATTGAGAATCATGATAAGAGAAGTCATGTATTAACCGATATTAATTATTTTCTATATGGTGAGCTTCAAAAAGACTGGGAATATCATGAATACATGGTGTTCTATCAAGGTATCGAGCTTCATGAAGTCATTTTTTTTCAATAAGGATGTGAGCTTCGTGAAGGTAGCGAGCTTTATGAAGTTGTGATTTTTTCTATAGTATGGAGATTCATGAATGTGGGTGTGTTCTCAAAGGATTTTATTTACTTGAATCATAATGGGGGTTTCATGAAATCTTAGAGCTTTAGAAACTGTTTTTTGAACATATGGGTTTTGTGAATAGTTCTTTCAAGTGCAACAATCATGGAATGTGGGGAATGTTAAGCCTCATTCTAGTTAGCGAGAAAGACCAAAAATAAATTATATAGAAGGCAATAAAATCTAGTCAAACATGGTATGAATTAAACTAATTTAGTGATATGGAGGGAGTATACATATGTTTTTTTGAGTTTGGTAGTGTGTTGCCCCAAAATTTTTGAAAATGTCGTCTGACTAAAACAATGTGACTATGACTGGCCATCTCAATTCCACAATAACTAGGGAATTGTTGTGAATTTTATTATGACTAAAACTATACCGATGTATTCTGTATATAATATAAAATTATAGAAAACCATGTCTAACAACATTATTGTCAATCTATATTTGGTTTTTTAGAAAAATAAAAATATTTTTAAATTGGTTTTAAATGTTCCAACCAATGTTAGAAGAAGATCCTTTTTATAGAATATTTTGACAACCTGGTCACCCCACCCCTATCAGTGTGTTCTGGGGCACTATAGGTGGTATTAGAATGCAATGGTTATTGGAGTTAAATATTTATTTTGATTTTTTTGATGGATAATTCAATAATATTTGGGGAGTCCCCAAATTTTATGGATGAAACATATTTTTTTGGAAGAATGATATGACATATAATCTTATATCTTTTGTCGAGGATGTTCATTTTTCTACGACATAGCGGATTCTGGCCACTAATTTTACAGGACTATCTATTACTGAATTAGATTGGAAATTACATTGTGTATATTCTAATTCTCAAAATTCTAATGCTTCAGCACATTCTGATCAAGTCTATTTGATGGTTATGATTTTTATTATGTCCAATTAATTATTGAAAATCTAGAAAATAAATGTGAATGTGGAAACAAAGTAAACAAGGAAAAACCATATGTATTTCACAATCTATTCGTCGATAGGAAAATCCATCCATATAGAAACATAGATGGAATCGTTAATAACATAATTAATATTGTTGGAAATATTTAGGGATGTGAGTAAGAAAATTTTTATTTTAATATTTCAATTAAAATCATATGAAGTATTCTATATCTGTATAATAAAATAATTTTCTCTTTTGGAAGGAGGTTTTTATTGAATATATCTTGATGACATGCTATGTAGTATACTAGATTATAAATTGATATTAAAACCATAAGATAATCCCACTTGAGTAAGTAAGTAAATTTAATTCAAATTCATAGTAAAACATAAGAATACCATAGTAAGAGATAATGATGAATAAAATTTAATATGACTTTTTTTAAAAGAAATAAAAAATATTAAAATGTATATTTAATGGAAGTATTTCATTTTATGGTGTTGAAGTCATAATGTAGGTCACATTGCCTCTTGATTTCCATGGTAATTTTATGATAGAGACATTGAGAAAGAAATAATGAAACAGTCTTAGGACATGTTCTTTAAAATGGCGACTTCAAATTAGTAATGATGTTTTAGATAAAGATCGTTAAATATAATGTAGAATAATATGATAATGAATTTTTGGAGGATGTAGTACAAGATATTAAATCTAAAACTGAATCATCTATAATGGATATAGTTGAGAAGTAACAACCTATAATAAATGAAGATATTAATTTTCATTGTTTTTTTTGTTCTCAAGGTTGAACATGATGGTTCAAATGATGAGTTTAATACTAATATAATGAGAATAAATAATATGGGAACTATTATGAAAGAGTCATCATATTATATTTATAAACACGGATAAGAACATGATTTACAAAAATGAGAGGACTAAAAACATGTAACAACTCATGAAATATTGGTAGATGATGTGAAATTTAAACATAAATTGATTAAAAAGAAAAAGACATCAATGAACAGACAAAGGAACTAGTGGAATATTATAAAATAGTTGAGGGACATGAGGAATAAGTTGTTAATAAAAAAATTAAAATGGAAACTGAATCAAAATCAACAACAAAATTACTATTTATATAATTCTAAAATTCATTGATTTTACAAATATGTAAAAGTTGTCTTGAATGAGTGAAAAATTCAATCATTAATAAAGGATACACAATTATAAGAAAAATTGGAATTGGTTCTAATGTTGAAACATGAATTGATAGAAAATGGATGATCCAAAATTAAGGGAATCGTAAAGTTTGACATATCACTGAAGCACCAGATTTCCTAACAAATAACTATTAAAATCAAATTGGAATGAGATATGAATATTTTCCTCAAGTATCCAAAGATTATCACCAGTCAAATTCATTTACAAACAAATCAGTTACAGTGATGAATTGATGTGAGAATACATTTCTTATTATGAAATGTCATTTCATTAGGTTTCTGAATAAAACCATGACATATTGTGTAGTGGGAAGGAGATATCTGAATAAGGATTCACCTAGAAGACAAAAAAAATTTATTGAGACAATATCCTTCATCATATATAGGAAATAATGTTTATGGGTATGGTTTTTCTATTCTAACAATAGATATAATGCTATTTATTTTTGGTAGAGGAAATGATGAAAAAATACCTATAATGCACATAAAGAGGTCTAGACCCACCAAAACAGTATAGCATCTTGGGAAAATATTTATTCTCATCTTAATGAAGAATATGATTATAATTAACCCAATATTATTAAAAAGAAATTGGTAATGTCAAATTTTTCTAGAAACTAATCAAAATATCTCATGGATGGAAAATAAGAAACATGGGAAATCTAACCATGTAGAAATTTCTCTGAAGGCTATAAATAATAGTAGATCATGAATTCTTCATAGAAGAAACATATCCCACATGAAAACAAATGAATATTTTTTTAGGTTGTTTATAAAATAATTGACGGTATTGTAAGATTCACCAACAAATTTTCATTAAATATAAAAGGAAGTTGTAATAAAGAACTGGAAAATGATGAGTTAATTAAAAATAACTATCGAGTAATTGATACATTTTGTAACAATGTAACGATTGTGATTCAAATCCATGAATCATGACTGATGGTGACTTTTAATCATAAGGGGTTCCAGATCATTGAAAAGGAACGTAATTATCTATTTAAAAGATGTAGAACATATGGAAGTTTATTCTTTGATGATAGTAAATATATAACATTTTTTAGTAGTTGAAGATGAAAATAACTTGTGTCACTAGTTAATTGGTATCATAAGACAAAAATGATGAAAAAATATATAATTTTAAGATTTTTTTAGAATTTCAAATCTGAACTGTGATTATGAAAATATGTGATTCCTGAATGAAATGTAATATTGATGGGAGTTCATATCTAACATAGAACAAAATGTACCAAACTATATTTTATCTTATCAATAGATTTTTGTGTGGCCTAATGGATTTGATTAGAACACATGGATATAAGTTCATTTTTTTATGACTATTTTAGAACATATTATGTAATGTATATGTAGATTGAATGAAAATTTCTTGATTTTATGAAGAGTTGTCATTGAATCACAAAGAATTAGACTAGTTGAACAATCAAGATTATATAATCAGACAATGAATGAGTTTACCCATCTATTGAATTTCAAGATTAACTTGAAAAAATTTGAAAATGAATGAGTTCTCTATAGTGATAACCTATAAAAAATGGTGTTATTTAATTTGGAAATCAGTAGGATAGAAATTTGGCTTAAACAACATTGGTTAATTGTCTTGTTTCTCATCTTTACTAGAAATAAGTTATTCAAGTTGTAGTGTACATTGAAAATCGTAATGTAATTTTTAAGGAAGAATACAAGACACCATATGAGATAGAATACTGAAATAGGCCATATTTGATGTAATTGTTATTTTTTAAAAGTAATTTTTTCTTCTAAAACAAATTAACAACTCAAGGAATGTATAATGATGCAACAAATGAAGGAATATTACAAGAATAATCAATGAATATTAAATCCTAAAAATGGTTCAATAATAATCAAATAATGATTGTCTAAATTAGTGATATCAAAATCAATCATGTAAAACCCATAATTACTTCATGAGGATCATATGCTAACACAATTGATGAAGAAGAATAAAGTGTATAAGGGACTAATTCAAATGTAGAAATAGTGAAAGTCTTAAAAATCATTCTGGGAAAATAATGATTGTGATTTAGGAGACAATTTTTATATAGACACCATAGCTTAAGAAACATCATTAGAATATAATAATATAAATATAATATGAGGAATTAATTAATATAGCATAATTATGGATTTGAATGAACCATCACAAAAACAAAGAGAATAAGTAATTGAGAAAAAATTTCCTTCCTATCAATTGGGGAACTAAAATCATTTGAATAACAAATAAATGATGGGTTACAGTTTATATCTATGAATGAATAATTAGAAATTATTGATTACAACCTAAAATGGGAAATTGTTATGAGACCTGAAAAACACTAGGTTATTTGAATAATGTGTATTTTTAAATTAAATTCAATGAGCATAGAAATGAGATCAGAAATAAAGAATTTATGGTGTGTAACTGATCTTAAGATATTGAAGGCATTTATGTTTTGGAAAAATTTATAAAAATATCTATACTAGATTCGATCATGATTTTTCTATTCCATGAAAATTTAATTATACTACACTTTTAATCAGATGAAAGTAAAAATAGAATTATTTATTAGATTACTTGAATAATAATACTACATTGAAAAACTAGTGGGAGTTTTTATTGCATATGAGTCTATGTTTTTAATCAGGCACATTGTGAATGGTATTGTAGACTAAAATATTATTAGATGATTCTTGAATTTAAAAGAGGAGGTGTCAAACATAATCTATATGATGTTAGTTCGGAAAAAAATTATGGCTCTCAAATATGTGGATGATATTATTATTAGTGTAATTTGGAATGTATTAGTGGAATATTTTACTAATAAAATGAAATTTTAATATGAAATGTATATTATAGGTGAACTCATATACATATTGGGGCTGAATGAGGATCAAAATAAGGATTATACATTCAATTCCATGAAAATATATACAATAGAGGCCCTAAATAAATTAAATGTGCATTAATATAAACCGATTTGAACACTAATTTTTGAGGGAAAATTCATTGAAAGCATGATTGTTGGGAAAATGTAGATTCCACCATGTATAAGATGATCATTTGAATCTTATTATACTTGTTTGTCACATGTCCGTACATTGTTCTTGAAAAATGATTAGCATCGCACTTTCAATATAATCCAAAGGAATATAATTTGGAATCATATAGAATAATCATTATGGATATTAAATGTACTCTCATGTGGTGACTATACACTACTGTAGGAAGAGATAATTAATTTTCAATTTTTTTGGATGCAGGATCGGCTAGAGACAGGTTGGATAGATTTGTCACTAGTTGTTGTGATTTTATTATTAGAATAAAATTTTGGGGATTTTTGAGCAAGAATTAAAGTCTATATCATTGTAATGATGATAAAGATTATATCTATTCTATAAATTATTCCAATCAACTATTATAGATGAAGCAACAACTAACTGATATTGGTGATGTGGGGAAATAGTTGATGGTGATTCACTGTGAGTACAAAATAGTGATCATTATTATGTAGAATTTCGCTAAAAACTATGAGAATAAATATATTAAGATATGATATCACTCCGACAAAGAAAATATTGAACAATGTGTGATTAAAATAGAACATATTGTAACTCATGAAAATGTGGTCGGAATTATAACAAATATGTCATTATCACATATAATCATGAAACATCTGTTGAAATTTTTTATTCATCCATCTCCCCATGCATTAGGACGATGCAGTTTTTTTCATGTGCATGTATTTGTTGACATATTTTAATCTATATTTGGATGTGAGGAATGTTTATTGGTATGGTTCAATCTAGGGGAGTTTATTTTTTAGCACTAAATGTACAAATACATTATAAATGGGTTTATTTAAAATTGGAGATCTATTAGAATCAAATTATTTTCATGATTGGATGGTTGTGGTTGATTATTGAATTTTGAGATTCCCTTTTATTTCTATTTTTTATACATCGTTCTATGATCCAGTATACTAAGAGTGATGGATGAATTTTTTTTGGCCTATCAAGTTGTTTATTGATGATTGTGCATAATTGAAATTTTCAAAAGATTATCCACAAACAAAAGGATGATAATATTGTAACCAATTGACTTCATAACTCGAAATTGAGGATATTTTTTCATGTCAATGGACATTGGGTTAATCATATATTTTTTTAGAAAAGTGATATTATATTCCAGGATGGCTACAATGATTAAAATAAAATCATTACTATTGTATTCCATCTTATAGGGCCCAAATTTATAAGGAATGAAAAAGCTTCATGAATATCTATTTTTGAAGGATTTATTTTTTAAATATTTTTGTCAAATAATGAGTTTCGTGAATATTTGGAGTTATGATCGTTGAGTTTTGTGACTATTTGGAGCATCATAAAAAATAATCATCAAGTCATGATGAAAAGGGGTTAAATTATTATGATAATGAGAAGATTCAAGAAAAGGTTAAATTTCAAATGATCATTTACAATATAGGATATGAATGATCATAATTAAATAGGTTAATGAAAAATCCTATATGGGTGAGGTATCTACGCAATGGGTTTTTCCATAAATTGGTTCCCACACCCACCTCATTTGACTCCAAGAAAATTAGAGAAAATGAAAAATAACTCCAATTTCATGAATTTTAGGAGCATAATGAATATGGAATTCTACAAGAGATTGATCATCATAAAAATACATGTTCTATAAAAACTGATGCTATAACATTTGAGGTATAGTATCTTCAAGATGATTAGGCCTTTTCGAACGACCTTGTACTCTATTATGAAAGTGAACACCAAGAAAGTATTTTGTTCTATAAAAGATGTGATCTTTGTGGATGAATTGTGATCCATGAATTCTATAATCGCCAGAATTGCTTGGATATTTGGGAATTTGTGTGGTTTTATGAAAGCTGTTATTTATTTGAAGCGTTAATGGTGTTTTTTATATTTTATGAGATTCATGAACAGTAGTGTTGAACATCTGATTTATGAGAACAATGGTTTCAACTCCATAAACACAGTACTACATTGTTTCTAGGGTATCATACTAGTCTATAAAAAATATATAGATAACAATATACGGAAGAATCCTTCATGTCATAAAACTGAGTAAAACATCACCCAAATCACTAATATAGGGGAGTTAGTGTATGTGTTTCAAGGGAGGCAGTGTGTTTTCCCTCACATCTGGTAAAAGCAACATGATTTTCAAATAGTGATATTTTAGGAACTTTGGTATTTTATAATATCTATAGAATATTATTGGATATAGGAATGACTGACACACTATCAGTGTATTATCACTATACAATTCATTTTGGGTGAACAATGTAAAACTAATGGGTTCCCTTATCATATTCCAAGGATTATTATGGAGTGAAGGTAAAATAATTTTATCATTAAAAAATAATAATTGGATGATAAATACCATAACATATAATCATATATACCTATATATATATATATATTTCATGAGATATAAAAATAATCACATCTCTTCAAAGATGTGGTAGTCTACATATTCATGAATGATGCTATCACATTTTGGTGTGTGTTAAAAATAGTTATAATAAAAATGATGTATTGTATTTACATAATGTCAATGTTTTTCATAAATATCACATAAATGTTATTTATGCTCAATTTGTTTATTATATTCCTTCTAATACATTTCATGTACTATTTGAATGTATCACATTTCTTTGAGGAGTTGGTAGTTCACACGACCACAAATGATGTTATCATACTCCCACAAAATGGAATGTATTCATGTATGCATATATAGAAATTACATAAGTATGAATAAATCCTCTATACACTATATATATCATATAAAATAATTTATTCCATCATAATTATCAACCATTAATATGTTGTAATGGAAAAACAAATGACATTGATTTGGGAGACGGTTGTCATCCTTATACATGAACGATAATTTTCATACCTGTTTGACAGAACAATGCATGTGGTTGTAGGTAAAACCCATAAAATTAAAAAATAAAATAATATTTTGGATATATATTTTATTATATGGTCCTGGAATAATAATAATTTACTGGGTGGAGAATGAAATAAATCATAAAATCATGTTAATGAATGTTACCCCTTTTTTGAAGTATCTTCCTTTGGTTTTCACCAATGTGATTCCATTGTTTGAATTATCCACAATGTGAGGACTATAAGGAGAGGGGATATTTTAAAAAATTATTTAATAACATTCTAGATGATAAAAATGATGTTATATGTTTGAATATATGTGGTAATTTGAGTACCTTTTATTGTGGAGGAGGTGTTTCATTCTTTTAAATATTTAATGAAAAACAATATTTTGATATCTACCATAAATCATGTTCCTAAAACAATGATAAAAATTATATGCATGATAATATATGGTAGTAAAAGTTCCATAAAATTCTTTTTGATCACGTGTCTGTGTCCTTTTTTAAATTAATATTAATTTTTAAGTACTAGGTAATCATATGGAATCCATTTTTTAAAATTCCACTCACATTAGTGGATGATTTTTTTTAAAAAAATAATCTCATTGATAAGAGGACAATCTAAGTGTTAAAAATGAAACAATTTAGATGTTTTCAAGGTTTCTATATATAAATTCAGTAAAAAATTTATCTCTATGAAATGAATAAGATTAATTGATATATAATTTATGCATTTATTATTTAAAACATATTAAAAATATATTTATCTATATTAATTATTTAATCAAAAATGAGTTTTTCAATTAAAATTTGTTAATATTTAGTATTTATGTATATATAAATATTCTATGGAAAATCCAAATAATTAATTAATTTTGATATTCATCTTTAAAGAATGATATTTATTTTTTAATATAAATATTATGAAATTATAAATAGTCATATTAATAAAGTGTACCATTAAAAGATGATAATTGATTTTTATAAAATTAGAGCTTTTAAGTGTAAAATTTTATTTATTCATATCTTATATATATATATATATATATATAAAATATTGGATAAATGTCATTACATTTTAAAATTAATTTTAAGCATAATATAATTCGTCATATTAATTATTGATGATATTACTCTAAGGTGATAACATTATTTTTTAAAAATTAATATTAATAATAAATTATATTTCGGAATTGCTCAATCTTGAATCAACCACAATATCTCAATGATATTATTATTTTGTGTTGAGTACTATTTTGGAATTATAATTCCTTATATTGTAAAATTATTTTTTATTTCATAAATATTATTAAATATTAAAAATATTTATTCTATCATTACTTGGGTTGTTACAACCTTCTCTATTTCTGGAAATTGTGTCCTCACAGTGTTATTAACATAAAAATTATATGTGGATATTTTTCGATCATTTGATATTCATCATTATATATCACCTCTTCAACCATATGGGTTTTTTCATAAAACATTAACCTGGTGAATTACCATAATTCAGAACACTTTCTCTCTTTGGTCCAGAATAAGAACTAGTTGTTTCGTAAAATAATGTTTCCCTTAAAACTGAACTAATTCATATCTCAAAACATGAGATAAATATAGTAAATAAATACTTTATATTGAAATATTAAATACAATTTGTACCTTGATAAACTCATAGGTAAATCCATAGGGTAGTAAACTTATACAACTTTCTATATGATAGCATATGGTCCAAGGTACCATGTAATCACCTTTCCCCTCTTACTAAAATGCACCACACATTTCCACGGTGAGTCTTTTAGAAAGACATAATCACCTATAATGAAATAATGATCTTTCCTCTGGTTATCCACAGATTTTTTATACCTTATTTGATATTCCTAGATGTGTTTCTAAATAAAATGTACTTATTATGTATCTTCATCTACCAAATATATTTCCATCATCTTCCATTCTCCTATATAGTCCCACAATTATAGTGTTCGACACCAATTTCAATATAATGCCTCAAAAGTCTCCATCTGTATAATGGAATGAAATTGATATTATACGATAACTCAACCAATGATATATTATAATAAATACTTCCCTAATAATCATATAGATAAATAAGGAAGTATATCTTTTAAGGATTGAATCATCCTCTCAGACTATCCATCAGATTGAGGATGAAAAAATATACTAAAATTTAATTAGGTACCCAATCACTTTTAATGTCCTTTAAAAATAATTAATGAGAACCATGGATTATGGTATGATCCATTAGATATAGAAACTCCATGTAACAAGAAAGGAACTTTTAAATACTATCAAGAAAGAAGATCAAATTTTATTTTATCTATAATGGTATGGAAATGTGCATATTTAGTTTATCAATCAACAATAATCCAAATCTCAAAATTACATTGAAAAGTGTTTTGAAATCCTATAGAAAACTCCACTAATACATTCTATAATTTCCACTATGGCATTGGAAAAGGTTAAAGGATACCCTTAAATGACTATAACTCTTATTTAACCTACTATAAATTCAAACTCTTTTTTCTTATTTCACCAATATGTCATTTAATTCCATCTAACCAGTAATACATATCCAGGTCTATGTTTACTTTAGTTATACTAAAATGAATAGAAAATAGATATTTATGATCTTCAGACAATAACTTGTCCCACAATTATAAACCATAAGGTAGACATAATCTTTTTAAAAATTTAAAAAAAACATTATCATCAATTAAAAAATCAGTATATTTCCCATTAATAAAGGATTATATATTTTTGGTAAAATAAGGATCCACATTTTTTTGCCATCACAATTAATTTTAATAAATTTAACTACACTATAACCAAAAAAAAAATATTTCCATGAATCTACAAATTCTTGTAAAACATTCATTAAATCATTAAACAAAGGGTAACAGTCAAAACACCACATGGTTAATATAAAATTACATTTTCAATTCAAATCTATAACCACATTGTTTTCTTTTCTAGTATGATATTAAATCATGAAATCGTAATATGTTATCATTCCTTCCAACTTATTTGTATCATGTTCAACTTGTTTTGGATGATTATATTCTCCAATATTTTTTGATCAATATCTATTTCACACTTCCCTCCATAGAAATGATGCCTCTAAATTTTTAGGGTGAAAATATAATTTCAATTAAAGTATGGGGGAATTTAACTAATGTGTTGTCAATTGATGTGAGGCATAATAAATAACCTTATCATTATTCATGATGAAAAAACGTTGTCCTTTAAATAATAAATCACCATAGATGAACAAAATAACCATTTCAGGATGGAAGGGTTAAAAAAGGTGCATTGATCAACATTTCATTCAGTTCTAGAATCCAAACATCACATTCTCATTTTTAGATAATCCGAATACCCTTTTTGTTAACATAGATAGTGGGAAATATAAGATAAATATTTTTTTAACTAACCATTGATAATGAGTCTGTATTATAAGAAAAATGTGAACTATTTTGCCATTGGTAGGTCTTGAACAATCTTTACCAGCTTTTTTAGAATGGTCAATAGTTATTCCCTATTAATAAATAATATAAACATGCAATAAAATTATGCAACAAAAATTCAAAATTACAGAACTTTAATTATTCAAAATTTCATTTCTGGTTTTCACAACAATCATTAATTTTCATTACTATTCATCGTGGATTTTAGAATATATAAAAATTTCATCTATAAACAGAACCACAAACTAATCCCAAAACCAATGGAAGAGTCTATTAATAAGATAAATAAACCCCTTAGGATCATTAGATAACCCAAAGATAATAACTACAAACTCATAATGCCTTATCTCATCTCAAATACTATCTTCATAATTCCATCCTTATTCACGTTCTGTTGATGGTTTCTGGACATTATATCAATCATTGAAATACACTATGATCCCTATATATGAAAAATAAAATAATCAATATGATGAAATGAATATGTTCTTATATCAGTGATGTTTTTAAAGGATATACAATCAATGAAATTTATCATGTAATCATCAATTACTTCACAAATAAAATGGGATCACTCCATGGTCATGAGCTAGGTAAAATGAAACCTTCACCAAAAAATTCATTAAACATATTTTTTAATTCAATGAGTTTTACATGATTTGTTAGATAATGTAATTTATAAATTAACTTACAATCAACACTAAATCTATATTAAAATAAAATTCATAACTATGATCAAAACCCATAAATCATCAGAATAAAATCTATAATTATGGATGTCAATAATCAAAGTGGCTTCTTATATTTCTACCACATGAGATATATAAAATTCACAACCATATTTATTATATTTATCACCTTATTGGTATGTTATAAAATTTATGAAATTAATGAATAAAAATTTCTTGTTAATAAAATCAATTTCGTTATAATAAAATAAAATAAAATCCATTACCAAAATGATATAAAACATTACTATGGGATGTTAAACAATATTTTTTTTAACTACCATTCCCCTATGGACCATATGAGTATTCCTATAAATCTATGTTTATTTAATACCTCCACCTAGAGTTTTTAGCAAAATTTATATCTTACAATCATTATGGGGTACTCCCAATTTAAAGGAAAATTTATTATAATAGAATGAATGCGATGATCTGGAATATAATACTGTATTGGAATAATTCAAATAAAGATGTAACATACATATCACCACATCATTTGATGGCCCAAAATCAACTGCATTATAGGAAAATATTTTTTGATAACTTTTTTCCTCCAATATTGATGGTTTCCAATTTGGGTAATCATCTTTGGACACACATTTTCATAATTTACTAACTCATTGCAACTAAAACATCATCATGTTGTCTTTTCATTTCTTTTATAATACTATACCTTATATTCATGATCCATATAACCAAAATTTACTCAAAAACCACTTCCCATTGAATGAAATACATTATATGTGGTTCTATTTAACATACATACTAGAACTTTGGTATTTTTTCTTTCCTCTAATGTTAATTGATGAATTAATTCCTATTACATTACTATTGGGCATCTTTTTTTTATTATTTTCATAAGATATGTGATCATCGAAGATCTCCATTTAAAACTTCTCGTCACACCAAAAATCTTACTCATTGCCATTTAACTAATGAGAATCCAATTCCCTTTGATATGTTGGAATCAATCATGATTAAAACCAATATATATTTCTATATAGATCATAGATATATTTTTGAATGATCCATTAAAAACTACTTATTTTTGCTTCATATGTAGAAACTGAATATTCATCCCTTTTAACAATTCTAAAAATTATTTTCCCAACACATATCAATAATCCTTTGGAAAATATTTATCAAAAAAAATATTATTAAATTCGTCATATTAAAAAGAATCATGCTCCTTACTTTCATGGATACTGATAACCATCTAACACCATTGGTCAGCTTCAGGATCAAAATGATAAATTCTAATAGTATCGTTTTGGGTATCCAAACAACATGTGACATCAAAAATAATATCTAGGGATTTAATGCATCGTTCAGGTATCTTGGTGCCAGAAGATTCTTTGAATGATGGTAGTGTTTTCATATTAAATTCTCCACTATGGTAGATATGGTTTTTATATTTCATGGATGACACCACCATTTATAAAATAAGTCAACTAAACCATCAATTAAATAAAATTCTTAGTTCTAATTGCGAACATCGTAGGAATCGCATTTCAACGGATATTTTACTCTTGATTTCTTTCCACTATAGCTTCCTTGATTCCTATATAGAAAACCATTCTGAACATATATTTATTAGATGATAGAACATGGTAATATTAAAATTCTATATCAATTCAACATAACCAAAAATGGAAATACTTCAATAGAATTCTACTAATAATAACCTAAAATGAAAAATTATTTTATCCTTTCCTTTGACACCATCTATAAGTACCAAACAGTAAACACTAAATAATCGTGACTTTTAAAAAAATCATTTATTTCAAGTTTATGATACATTGATGTTTGGAGTTATAAATAATTAGGCCATAACTAATATAATAAATCATAAAATATATTGTCTACATGTAAGAATAGTTTCTATTTTCCCGTAATCTATAAATTTTAAAATAAATCATGATCACTTTTATCAAAACTCTTCATGAGATTCAACATGTCTTTATCATATCCCTAACTCATCCTTTTGTTCTATAAAAAATTATAACATTTTAGATGATCTAAAAAATAAAATTAAGAGATATAAAATATAGAAATTATTATTCCATGGATAAAAATTAAAACACATGAAATATATGTCATAATGTAATAATTTTTACCATTATGTGGTGGTAAATAAATTCCTTCATAAATAATGTAATTGAATTCACTATTGTAATAAAATTATAACCATAAAACCCATATCATGAAAAGAAAACACATACTGTAGTATTGGGACTTTATTATAAATTTCACTCTTATAAATGTAATAACTATGAGGTCTACTTTCGTAAATGTCACTTGTACAAAAAGAATATCAATATGTCTATTGACACGACCCTCCTTCACCAAAATGAGAGAAGGGACAATAGATTACCATACCCATCCTTCTTCAAGTTGGAGGAGAAATAATGACCCCTAAGACCCACATTCAATAGGTCCTGGAGTGGCGAGTAGCACAAAGGGTATAGAATCACACACAAGATGGAAGGCACTACCATTTTTCATTATTAGGATCGGGAGATAAGATAGTAAATCCCAACAACCCCAAAACTGGAGGTAAAATTAAAGCCAAAGAAAACTATAACCATATGAATGTTAAAATAGTAAATTCCACAATTTACAAAGAGACTACAAATTTAAATTATGAAGGAAAAGAAAAACAGAAACTGCAACTATCCCAACGTCCCAGATAGTACGACACTACACAATCCCTAATGTCCTCCTAGAAACCTGAAAGAATTTTTATATACGTAGGGTGAGGGTACAAGTATACTCAGTAGGGAAAACCAAACACTCTTGTGCACAAGTGGGGATGAATTATAATTCCCTGTGAGAAAAGAGATAACCAAAGCACTTGGCAAGGAAAATTGTCCACCCAAGCCTCAGTAAGGCACACTCCCAAAATAATGAAATTCAAGTAATGCATAGTAATAACACATCGATGTTTGGGTACCCCAACACACTTTCCCACTGGTTATTGAAGACTTATTTCGCATCGAACCAATCATGTCATTCTCACCGTACTCCCACAACCACTCCCCTCCCACACACACCTGGGCCACAACCAGAAAACCCGCCCACAAACACCTAGGCCACAATCACCATCTCGCTCGTGTACAGGTGGGCCATAATCACCATATGTAACCACACTAGCAAACTCCTGTGCTAGAACATCTACTGCCACACCTGAAGACACCTGGCCCTCATCCCAAAGATTCATGGGAAACAACCCGCCCGCACACACCTGGGTCAACCACTACAACTACCCCGCACGAAAAATCATGGGCTATAATGGACCTCAGGCCATCACAGCTTTCCCATAGAGTCTTGATCTATTTGTGAAAGGGAGAAGAAAATGAGATAATAATCATGCACTCATATGATTGTTGGGAAATACACCCTCCCCCATGGAATGGAGGTGTTCGACACTAAGTTCTCAACTTGGGTGGGGTGAAATAAGAAACATAACAAGTAAAATTATAATTATATGTAACATTCACACATCCCCAACTAGGTTCTCCAAGGCCAACCTAATCACAAACACCCTTGATACTATTCATTAATAAAAGAAAGGAATGAAAGTCAATACCAAGTCACAAGTCATTCCCAAAACCAACTCCCCAGGTACCTCATTCTTGGTTTCATGTTCATGTGATCCCATTTAATAAAATCACACACAACTGGTCAACTAACAGGTATAAACACAAGCTAGGAAAGAGAAACAACCCAACAACAATTTAAACATTCACACCCGGTTCTCTTGTAAAGTAACAACAACAAAGGGATCAGTGAAATCCCTCAAAGTACTGGAACCAAACAAAGCCTCGAGGTACAGCCCCACACAGCTTCAGATTAACAACCAACAACTGTTCCACAATAGAGGATCCCATCCTCACCCACGTCACCACATAACCATCGAACAAAACGAACCGACATGCCACCATGACTTAACAAGGATGTTCCCAGACTCAAGTCCATCGTTCACTAATTTTTCCTCTTTCTTTCTGGTTAACCGAGGTGGTCACACAAGGATTTTTTTTCACTAGACATTCATTTAATCGGACACATTTACGTAATTAACCAAATTCCCATTTTTGGGCCATTGAATTATCACAAAATACAGTGGTTCATTAGTGCGCAAGGAAATACCACCAATGGACATTATTTTCAATGAGCATAGCCCATACACTTCAGCATATATCTAAGTTATAATAGAGTACATCAGAATTTTCAAACGCACCCCATCATTCTTTAACAGTCTGTTTATTATCTTTTTTAAGGTTTGGTATCATCCATTCCCACAGAAATAGTTGCGTACCCACCCAACATGTAACACAGTAAGGAGAGATGAAGTAAAATCTCTACTTGGCTAATAGAGGATCGAGTTCTTCTCCACAAACCACAAACTGGGGATGCATGACTTGCAGGGGAGGAACGTCGGGGAATCTAAGGGTGAGGAAAAAAACTCCATCACAGGAACACCACAAGCCTCAAAAAGGGGGGACTCCAAGAAAATTAGGGAGAAGAAATAAATCCATCTTAGAAGGGGTTGGAAGAAACTCTAGTGTGATTTAAAGATGAAATTATATTGTTATGGGATAAGGAATTTTGAATGGATAAGTTCATATCATGGTTTCACCATGCGGTTGGGTGGTTATACATGACTGAATTAAATTTTTATTTAATAACTCCCATTGGGAAACATGTGGTAATAGCTATGACGTTTATTGATTTTTTATAAGAAGAGGGGAAATGTTACACGGACACAGAGCTGGGTCCGTTCAAGGTCACCGAAATCTTAGGAATTCAAATATTGATTATGGGGCTAAAAACGGCCATGAACCACTTTACAAAAGGTGAAAAAAGGGTTTAAAACTGGTGTTATGGGAAAATCTACAGAAGAAAAACTCAACAAGGCTATGTGACACCGATTGATCACTCTGATCGGCGACACACCGATCGGTCGCACCGATCAGCAAAGCATCGATCCGTCTCACGGATCGACGACTCACCTATCAGTCGCACTAATTGGAAACACATCGATCGGTCCAAGGGATCGATGACACCAAGATCTGTCATACCGATCGGCAACACACCGATCGGTAGTATGGATCAGTGACACACCGATCGGTCACACTGATCGACGACACACCAATTGGTCGAACAGATCAGTCACACACTGAAATGATGCCCTAATACCATGGATCCACCCTTAGAATCCATAATTTTTCCAAGGGATGAGCCATGTGGGTCTGGCCCATTACATCAAGTACCTCTCAAACTATTCTCTCCCTCGAGAATCAATTCTAGACCTGAAGCATGAGGGGGTCTGAACAACCACCACGAAATATACCACTCAGGAGTGAACCTCTACGACATATAGGAACACCTCCCCCTGAAGAAACCATGAAACATTTAAGGTTCATGCAGTCCAGTAATAAGGGTTAAGGAGTTTCATCCTCCATGTCAATATATTATCCGCTTTGGGCGGCACTAACTCGCCCGCATGGGTTCAATCGCATCCACCATAATGCTCTTGATTAGGTATCTGGTCCTCCCCTCCCCGCAGTCAGGACTTTTCACATGCATCTATAGAATAAGGAAAACCATACATTCTATAGTTAACAAGGTAAAGTGTTCCATCACAAACAAGTACAAAAAATAGAACAAACTCAAAATAGCTCTGGGTACTAGGCACGCATCTATATCTCCAGTTCCAAGTACTTTTCTCCAGCCTGCCGTGCCTCCACAACACAAAAACCAATGGAATGGTCCGTCTACGGAGCAACTTCTCTTCATGATCATAAATCCTCACTGGTCTTTCCAAAAATGTGACGTCTTCCTCGATATCCACCTTTCCCCAGTCGAGGATGCGTGAAACGTCGTGTAGATAGCTTCAGAGTTGTGACACATGGAAGAAGTCATGTATTCTCAATAGAAGTGGTGGTAGTGAAAGCTGATAAGCCACTTCTCCCACTATCCACAGCACTTCGAATAGTCCAATGGACTTTGGAGAGAGCTTACTCCCCCAGACGAACCTATATTGACCACGCAGATGGGAGACCTTTAGAAATACATGTTCCTCGACCTCAATCTCCAAGGGTATCCTCCTATTATCAACATATGTCCTCTATCAGTCTTGAGGTGCCTTCATCCACTCCCTTATAAGCTAAAACTACTTTTTCATGCTCTACACCCCTTCTGGGCCAAGAACACCTATTTCACCAACCTCGGTCCAGCACACAGGTGAAAGACATGGAATTCTGTACAAGGCTTCAAGCGGAGCCATGACAATGGTAAAGTGATAACTATTATTGTAGGAAAACTCTACTAGAGGCATGTGTCTCACCCACGATCCCCCAAAATATAGAATACATTCTCGTAGCATATTATCCAATGTCTGGATGGTGCACTCTATCTGTCCATCTGTCTGGGGATGGAAAGCAGAGATAAGACATAGCTGGGTTCCAAAAGCATGGTGCAATCCCATCCAGACTCGTGAGGTAAACCGTGAATCCCTATCTGAGACTATGGACCTCAAAACTCCATGAATTCGCACAACCTCATCCACGTAACTCCATTCTATGGCATCAACTGCACTTGACTCCTTGATCGCCAGAATGTGAGCTGATTTCGTCAATCGGTCCACCACTACCCTGATTGAGTTGCATCCTCCTTGGACCTTGGGTAGCCCTGTGACAAAATCCATCAATATGTCATCCCACTTCCTCTCAGGGATATCTATATGTTGTAACAGACCACCTAGAACACGGTGTTTAGCCATCACCTGCTGACAGACTAGGCATCTGTCCACGAACTCTGCCACCGCCCACTTTACCCCAGGCCACCAAAACTAACTGATTAGACCTTGGTACATCTTAGAGTCTCCTGGGTGGACTACTAGGGGTGAGTTTTGGAACTCACCAAGAATCCTCTCACACATCATCTCTGAAACAAACAACATCCCTCAGAAAAGAATCTTATTCTGACCATCCTCCATCCACCCTTCTGGAGCATCGCATTGGTTAACCCGTTCACGCATCACATTACTCTCTATGTCTCCCCACTGAGACTCATCCATCTATCGTAGTAGAGAAGACTACATTGTCATCTGATACAGGAAACCTCTACCAACATCCATACTCACATCTAGGTGTACGGAAACCAACTCCTCCATCACCTTCCAAGTATCTACCGACTCTTGAATCACATCCTTCTACGACTTCCTCCTCAAGACATCGGCAACCACATTCCCTTTTCTTGAGGTGTAGGAAATATAGAATTCTTATTCCTAAAATAAATCCATCCACCGTCACTACCGTAAGTGCAGGTCCCGCTGAGAGAATACATATCTCAATCTTTTGTGATCCGTGAAGAACATGAACCACTCCCCGATGAGGTAATGTCTCCATAACTTTTGTACGAAAATGACCACCGCAAGATCTAGCTCATGGGTTTCATAATTTCTCTCATGGGGGTATAACTGTCCAGACCCATAAGATATCACCCCTTGTCGTTGCATCAAAACTAACAGGAGGCCTTGTCCAGAAGCATCACATAACACCTCATATGCCGCCCCTTATTTTGGAAATCATAGCAATGGGGCACTTAACAACTTCTCCTTCAGATAGCTGAAGGCTGCTTCGCACTGCCCATTCCACAGGAAACCCTCGTCCTTCTTGGTCAAAGCCGTCAAAGGTGATGCAACTCAGGAGAAGCTGGGAAAGAACCTCTGATAGTAACCTACCAGTCCAAGGAAACTAAAAACCTATGCCAGATAGTTGGGTGTTGCCCATGAAAAACCTGTCTCGACCTTCGATGGGTCCACTGCTATTCCTTGCTCGGACACCATGTTCCCAAGGAAGTGCACTTCTCACGTCCAAAACATGCACTTGAAAAATTTCCCGTAGTGTTGGTGATGGCGGAAGACCTCTAATGCCATTATCAAGTGCTCAGTGGGATCCTCCTCTGATCTTGAGTAGATAAGGATATCGTCAATAAACAGGACTACAAACTGATCCCAGTATTTCTGGAAGAAGATGTTCATGAGCCCCATGAATACAGATGGAGGATTGGTAATGCCAAATCACATGACCACAAAATCAAAGTACCCATATCTGCATTAGAAGGCAGTCTTTGAGATTTCACCCTCCTTCACCCTCAGCTTGTGATATCCCGACTATAGGTCAATCTTGGAGAACAACCATGCCCCGTTTAACTTGTCAAAAAGGTCGTCTATCCTTGAGAGAGTGTAACAGTTCTTGAACGTTACCTAATTCAGTCTCTGGTAGTCTATGCAATGCCTGATACCACCATCTTCCTTGTTTGCGAATAAGACAAGAGCACCCCATGGTGACGCACTTGGCCGAACAAAACCGTTTTTCATCAGATCATCAATCTGAATCCACAACTCCCGTAACTCAGAATGTTCCATCAGGTACGGAGCCATTGAAATTGGATGGGCACTAGGTAGCATGTCTATCCCAAAATCAGCATCACGTCGAGGGGGTAGAGTCATCACCTCCGCCGGGAAGATGTCTATAATCTTGCTAATGATCCCTCGGACTTCTACCATTTCTACATCCACCAACTCCACTAATAGTTCAGCTATGAAGGAATAGAGGGGATCCATTCACCTGCTACTTTTCTAGTATCATCGCTTGACGTTTAATGTTACACGTCGGCCGCCCAAATCTGAAAACATGACCCTTCCTCGGAAGTAGTCAATGATGGAACATAGAGAGAAAAACCATTCAATGCCTAGGATGACATCGTACGGATGTATCTGAAATAGTAGAAGATCCTTGACAGACTGATGTGGCACTATCATCAGTCTACAACCTCAACAAACATAAAACAAGTCAGTTTGACCTCCAACTAGTTAGCTCAACACCAGGGGCACTGGACGTCTCTCAGCGTCTGAACCCATAGCACGTGCCAGACTAGGTGAAAAAAAATAATTTGAAGCTCCTATATCGAAAAAATCATAGGCAAGAGTACTGAACAAGTTGATCGTACATTGAACAACTTCTGACCCCGCTGGAACTGCTGCCTCTATGGCGTGCAACTGCCCACACCTTTTTCCCATGACTCTCGGCTATAGACCGCCTCCCCGACGATCCCCTGGTCAAGGTCCCTGAGGGGCATCCTGGGGTCGGTCTCCTCCTGTAATGCCTGCCCTAGGAAGGGCAGGAGCTTGTTTCCCCAGTTGCTTCTAGTGAAATGGCATAGGTGGAAACTATTGTTGTTGAGGTGGGAACAGAACCTTCCCATCGTATTTGTGTTGCAATATGTCCAGGAATTGATTCCAAATGTTCCCATGGCTTCCACAAATGAAGGATCTCAGTCTTGGTCCCGAAAAGAAAGGGAGAGGTCCGGGAGATCAGAACGTGAACTGCTGATCCCTACTTCCTGCTAGACGAAACCCAGAGGGTCCTGATTCTGGAGGTATGCTACTGACGACCTTCCCCATTGACGATCCCAACTGGATTTCCTATCTTGATACACCTACCATCCTTTATATCATTTCCACCACTTCAGCCTTCTTATGGACCTCCAAGTACATCAGTAGGGTGAAGGGAGAAATAGCATACTCGAGTGAAGGTCAAAGTGCTTCCTCCAAACGTCTCACCCATGACACCTCATCCAGAAAGAGGTCAGGAGCAAAGAGAAGGATATCCTTGAACTTGATCCCCAACTCCCTCACTAACATACCCCCCTGCTGGAGGGAGAGTAGTTCGTGCCTCTTCTCAGCCTTCATCTTGGAAGAGAGGGATTCCACCCAGAACTCCATCTCATAGTCAGTCCATGTAACCTCAGCCTCCATCTTCTCCCCAAGATGACGCATCCACCACTGACGTGCTGCTCCACGCATCTGGCTTTTGACAAGATGAACCCAATAATCCGTCAGAGATCAGATCAAGCTAAAATCTATCACCAGCTCCTCTATCCAGCTCTATGTCTCCATGTCTGAGATGCTCACTGAAATGCACAGAGTGTCCTATGCCACTGATTGTCCTCGTACTCTCGGTCATCCCTCCTCCGATCAGTCAAGTCAACCTCATGGGCCTCAATCACCCACACTACTCTTGGTCATCTCCCAGTTGCCAAAGCTGCAAGGTAAACATGGAATGCCTAAGCACGAGTAGTGTAGAATATTGTTCTTAAATAATCTTAGACATCTTATTCATTTTAAATCCCCAAATACCCATGAAACAAAAGAACACAAGTCATTATTTTGCATGTACCATTCCTAGGGTCTATACCCTGCAATCGGATTAGCCTTACTTGGTCGTTCGGTAGGCCCAGAGTCCTTACATCGGATCACAGGGGGCCCTAAAGTCCCATGACATAGACGGTCTTCCCTGACATATTTCATGCACAAAGTTCACCCAACACGGTTGCCCTACCATCGCATGCAATCCACACTGTGCCTATCTCTAGACTCCATCCTATCTCCCAACCTCGCCTCTGATACCATTCTGTCATGAACCGCCTTTACCATGATTAGAGAAGGGACAACAGATTATCATACCCTTCATTCTTCAAGTTGATGGAGAGATAATGACCAATGAGACCCGCCTTCATTAGGTCCCCGAGTGGGGACTAACACCAAGGTTATAGAATCACACAAAATATGGAAGGCATTACCCTTTTTATTTATTAGGATTGGGAGATAAGATAGAAAATCCCAAAAACACCAAAACTATAGGTAAAAGTAAAGCCAATGAAAACCATACCCAAATGCATGTTACAAAAGTAAATTCCCCAAAATACAAGGAGACTACAAGGGTAAAGTTCCAAATAGAAGAAAAATAGCAACTTCAATTGTCCCAATGATTAGTCGATCCCTGTAGTCCTCCAGGAAACCTGAGAGCAGTTTTATATACATAGGGTGTGCATACAAATATACTCAGTAGGGAAAGCCAAATACTCTCATGCACAAGTGGGGAGGCATTCTAATGCCCTGTTAGAAAAGAGATAACCAAAGAACATAGCGAGGAAAACTATCCACCAAAGCCTCACCATGTATCTCTCCCCAAATAATGCAAGTCATGTAATGTATAGTAACAACACATCGATGTTTGGGTACCCCGCGCCACTTTCCCACTGGTTATTGAAGACATCCTACACATTGAATTAATACCTCCATCCTCACCACAGTCTCACTGCCACACCCCACCACACAAACCTGGTCCATAGCCACACATCCCACCCACAAACACCTGGGCCACAATCACCATCTCTCCTACAAACAGATGGGCCACAATCTCCATGCGTAACAACTCCCAAAAACACTTGAGCCAGAACAACTACTACCACGCCCGAAGACACCTGGGCTTCATCCTGAAGATTCTTGGGAAACAACACACCCAGACACACCTGGACCAACCACCACAACTACCCTACCCGAAGAATCTTGGGCTATAATGGACCCCATGATAACACAGCCAGGCCGAAGAGTCTTGGGAATTTCGGGAAATGGAGCAGAAAATGAGATAATGACCATCCACTCATAGGAGTATTGGGAAAAACACCTTCCCCCTTGCAATGGGGGTGTTTGGAACTATGTTCTCAACATGGGTGGGGTGAGAATTAGAAACATAATAACTACAATTATAATTATAGGTAACAATAACTCATCCCCACATTGGGTCTCCAAATCAAACATAAGCACAAACCCCTTTATTACTATTCATTCATAAAAGAATGGCACGACACCCACAACCAAGTCACAACTCATTCCCAAAACCAAATCCCCATTTAACACATTCTTGGTTTCATGTTCAAGTGAAAAAATTTAAGTAAATCCTACACTACCGGGAAACTAACGGGAATAACCACAAGCAAGATAAAGAGAATCAACCAAACAACAATATAAGCATTCACAACCAGTTCCCTTGTAAAGTCGCAACAACAAAGGGATTAGTGATATCCCTAAAAGTACTAGAAACAAACCAAGCCTCATGATAGAGCCCCACATAACTTCAGATTCACAAATAACAACCCTTCGACAATAGTGGATCCCATCCTCACCAACGTCACCCTATATGCATCGAGCAAGACAAACAGACATGCCACCAAGACATAACAATGATGTTCCCAGACTCAAGTACATCGTTCACTATGTTTTCCTCTTTCTTTTTGGTTAACCGGGGTGATCACACAAGGATTTTTGTTCACAAGACATTCATTTAATCGGTCGAGTTTATTTAATTAACCAAATTCCTATATTGGAGCCATTCAATTACCATAGAATACCGGGGTTCAGTAGTGCGCAAGGAAATACCACCAACAACCACGATTTTCAGAGAGCATAACCCATACAGTTCACATCATATATAACATATAAAAGAGTACAAAAAAATTGTGAAACACACCCCATCATTCTTTAACAGTCTGTTTATTATCATTGTTAATGTTTTGTTTCATCCATTCCCACAGAAACAATAGCGTACCTACCCCACATTTTACACAGTAAAGAGAGACGAGGGAAAATACCTACCTGGTTGATCAAGGATCGATGTTCTTCTCCAAACAAAAAGAACTAGGGATGCGTGAATTGCAGGGGATGAATGTCGAGGACTCCATAGACGAGCAGAAAAAACTCTAGCACATGCGCACCACAAGCCTTAGGAAGGGGGACTCCATGCGCACCAGGGAGAAGAAAGAAATTCTGTGAAGGGAAGGAAGAAAATCCAGCGTGATATAAAGATGAGATTTCATTGATACGGGATAAGGAATTTTGAACGACTATGGTGGGATCGTGGTTTCACCACATGTTTGGGTGGTTACATATGAATTAATTAACTCTATATTTAATTACTCTCATGGGGAAAAGGTGGTAACTGCTGTGACATTGAAGGATTTTATATAAAAAGAGGGAAAATATTACACGGACACACAACTGGGTCCGTTGAGGTTCTCCCCACTATTAGGAATTCAAATAATGATTATTGGGCTAAAAACGGCCTTGAACCACTTCACAAAGGGTAAAAAAGGGTATAAAAGTAGCATTATGGGAAAAGATGCAGTAGAAAAACACAACAAGGCTCTATGACATCGATCGATCGAACCGATCGGCGACACACCGGTCGGTCACACCGGTCGATCACACACTGAAATGACACCCTACCCCCAAGGCTCCATCCTTAGAATCCGGAATTTGGCAAAGGTGTGGGCCATGATGGTCGAGGCTATTAAATCTCTCTTCTATACCCAATGCATTGGAGGGCCATAATGGACCAATGAATCATTGGTTTATTAGAGAACCATCCAATATTGGATAGTCATCTAACCATACAAAAAAATTCCAAGTACCATTATATAATCATAACAACTAAGTGAATAAAACTCTCAACATGTCACTCATAATATGTCATATTCACTGAAATGAGAACAATCCATGTTATTAAAAATAATCAATTCATTTTTATAAAAATACTTAAAAAAAATTCAAAAAAAGGTAAATGTGTCAATTATTTTATGAAATCATGTATTATTGTAATAGATAATAGAAATAAAATAATAGTTATGGGGTTGGAAAATTAGTTTTCATCTTGTTCAATAATAATATAACATTTCCCTTGTTGTTTGAGAAAAAATTTCATATAAAACTTGTAAAAAGATTCATTTTGAAAAAAATTGAATGAAATAAAAAATAGATATAAGATTCTAGTGTAATTACACTATCTCCATATAAATATATATTTACAATAATACAATGAATATTTACATGGAGAAAAATATTTTTAAATTAGAACATTAAACATCCAATGATTCACATCCCACTATGAACATATAAATCGTAAACCCAATGAAATATTAACATTTAAATAAAACATTTCTAAAAATTTAATAAGTAATTTAATGATAGGATATGTAGATGGGGATTTATCTAGTACTAATAAACGAAGGTTGGTTTGTAACATCAAAATATTACTCAATGATAGGTCATTGAGATGAAATCCCTTAACATGAGTCTGATTTGTCATGTGTGTATTTTTCTACCTGAATAATGAAATTATGTCAGTTATATAATTTTATAAGAACAATTTAATCATTTATCATTACATTATTTCAATTATTACATTGTTTTATACCACTACTTAAACAATTAATATTATGTCAGACGTTTTGGCCATATTTGTTTTATGTGTTAAAGATACTTTGGTTGAATAACTATTGTAAAATGGGTAATTATTAAAACACCTCTAGAATAATTAACACGAAATAATTAACATATTTTTTATGTCAATTATATTTTTATATATAATAATAAATGATAGTTTTGAAAAATGAAGTAGCGTTACAATCATGGAAATGATAGGTCATGCATACACAAGTGTAACATTTTCTTTTTTCCATGATATTTATGGAATGACTGTATGTATCATTTAAAATTATAGAATGAAAATTATATCATAAATATCCCATTATATAACCATTTATACTTATATATATAAATCGTGTAATATAAAAGTAATCATATATCATCTTGGAGGTTGTAGTCCACACATCCACAAATGATTTTATAACATTAATAGTTTGTGAAAATGAGTAATAATTTATCAGTTTAAATATTTAAATGAAAAAATAGATTTCGATTAAAATTTGGTATTTTTTATTATTCATAAAAATATTAAACTTCTCAAATAAATATCACAAACCCTAAAAAAATTAATTTTTTTATTCAGTATTAATTTTTTATATTTTTTCACTATATATTTCATAAAATATCAAATAATTATTTATAAAATGAGAGCTCCATAAAAATGTGATAAATAATTTTTTAAAAATACAGCATTGAATCATAAAAATGGGTTTATTATTATCTTATGCCTCTAATAACTACGAGATGAATAAAAAAATTATCAAAATGTGTAAATTTAATATAGTTAGTGTTATTCATTCATACTAATATAATATATAGGATATAACATCTTATTAATAAATATTAGAAATGTCATATTATTCTTTTGTTTATCTCAATATTGTGGGAAACAAAATATTCCAAAGAAACACATTGTTGTGTATTTTTTATTCTATGGTAAATAGAATCCATTTTATTTTAAAATTATTATTTAATTCATAAACATTAATATATATGAAAGATACTTATTCGATCATTATCTGGGCTATTACAAATAGTATCATCATGGTAAAGTGATTCTGGAATCCTCCAAACACATCATCCTACTACTAAATCTGTAGAATATAATGAATGAGAGATAATGATAAATGAAAAATATTTAGAAACATATATAAATGATCCAAAAAAATCATCTAGATGTAACTCATAAAAAAGAATCAGGTTTCTCTCTTCCTTAGATTCTTGAAAACCCAATCATGGATCATTTCTAATAAGTGCATCTTCAATCACATTCCCCATCCCCATAGTAGAAAAGATTTAAAAGTCAAAAATCTGAAGGTATTAAACCCACAGAATAAATCATATATTCAATTATTTTTTGGAGAAACTATATCTTAAATTCTAATGTCCAGATAAACTATTAACATGTTCCAAAACACATTATGTCACCAACACATATGTTCATGCATAATCTCGGTAATCTTTGTATCATGATTGTGGTAATTCATATCTTATGGTTGAAGCGAAAAAGAGAAATAAATAGATACATGAACATAAATTATAGGAATAAAAACAAAACTAGGATTAAAAGAATCACAAAAAACCATATATCCCTTACTCGAGTTAGGTAAGAACGAAATAGGAGTCGATATTGGAAGATGTTTTAGCTCATTGAAAGGAGACTTATAAATTTATTCCCATATAAATTCCATCTCATTACTATAAATTATAATAAATGATGATTCCACCTGTGAGAAATCCAAATTGATTCATCGGTAGTATCCATCATGACCATGGATACTCTAAATCACAATGACATTTTGTGGTGTTTCCTATAAAAAAAAATCATCACCATCCTATGTTCAATAGATAATCTATACCTAGAAATCATGTTCCCCAATAAAATAACATAATCATTCCCAAAATTTAATTTTGAAATATTTACATAAATATTGTGGATCATCAATATTTATAGAACAAAACTGAAATTGTGGTCATTCTCATTTCTTGATCTCGAATAAACCAAAAAATCATCTATGAACACTACAACAAAATTTTAAGGAAATTTATTGAATACCTAATTTTTCAATGGTATAAAAACATATAGAGTGTTATAAAGGTAGAACATCATAACAATATAGTCATACTTACCATATGTGATCTCAAAATTTATCTATAGAATATCACTCCAAAACAACAATATGACAATATCCAGACAATAGATCGATATTTAGAACACACTTTTTTCCCATTGAGGGGTCAAAAAAACAACTACATGACGTGAAAATTATATTTTAATTGATGTTAAACACTATTTAAGGATGAGTGTTAATCAACAAAAATAATGATTGAAACCACATAAAAATATCAAAATTCAAAATTCAAAATCAGAGAATATAAATCATTATTTCCTGGTCCACGTACCAAAAAATGCCACCTAAACACCTTTATTCATGCACTGTGTCCCATCACATCCACATCGTTGCATCAGATCATATTCTTAGTGATCCCTTCTACCTAGGATTGTCATCACATTCCCATGATCTCCATCATATTTGACATTATTTGAGTCCCAAATCCACTATCAAAAACCCATTTTGACATCCCTCTATATTCACCAAAACTATCAACCGAAGCGGCCAACACCACCGAGAACCATCATCAACACCAGAATACTTAATCTGAACTGAAAAATAATCTTTGAATTAATTGAAGAAGAAAAACAAATAAAATATAAAAAACAAGAATATATCTTCACTGTATAAGATAAAATCTATAATCGCCTCGACAGAAATCCATCGTTCCAAACATCCCAGAACCTTAAAGAATCCACTTCTCCAAATCTGAAAAAGAGAGGTGTTGAAGAAATCATGGTCAGAGTAGGGTTGAGAAGACATAAGATAACAACAAAACCATTGCAGAGTATATAACTAGGAGATGACACAATAATACCATGCCAACATTGGGAGTTCTAGGGAACCCATCGATCACTAGAACACCACAAGACCCAAAACACTATTGAAGTGATGCTTCATCTCTGGAATGGAGATAAACATGTAAACATGGGGTTAGAGTGGGTTTTGATTAGATAATGAATTCTATAGAAAATGCCAACACTTGGTAGATTGACAAAACAGTAGGGAAAATCACTTACAGGGAGCCCCAAAGAGAAAAAATCAAAGAGGAAGGAAATGCTAGATCTAGAGAAAATATGAAGCATAATAAAAACACAAACCGATAAGAACGTGTAGAAGGAGGAGAGGGGGGTACAGTGCTAGATCTAGAAAATGGCCTCTTCCAGTTGACAATTGACCGTGTATATGACCTAGAACAAGTGAGTAGAGAATGCATCACTGCTCAGATGGCACCCAAATCTTCAACATGTGGAAAATAATACATATTATAAATTTGAACTGGTTAAAATTTAAATAGTCCACACATAGTCAATGTGTAAATATTAATTCATTGAAAATGGAAATAGGAATACCTACAGTGAGACACTGGGGAAAACAAAAACCTTCACTATCAAAATTTCATGTTTAATATTGCGCTCTTATAACTCCACTTGTGTCATATCATAATAATGTTTTGAAACCATATGTAGGTCTGGAACCGAGTAGACCATAAAATCTACCTTAATGTGTATATGATGAGTGTAAATATATTCTATGAAAACATAGGGAATATGTATGAATATTTTGAAAATATCCAAAAAATAGGAAATGTGAATGGGAAAAATTGAAACAAAAGACAATAAACTCTTTAGATCTATGACAGAAGTTATTGTATAACGATAAATTAGATCCAACTATACTTAAAAAATGGAAATCTTCAACTAGGTGTATAATAAATACCATAAAAATGATGATAATAAACCTCATCATGATTGGAAAAAATTTAATTCATCCCAGTGATGACATAAAGAAGATCCACGTCAGAAATAAGATACTCAAAGGGTGACTTGAAATTAGATATCTATAGCACACAAGGACATAAAAATACCTTCAATTTATTATTTCTATTATATTTCTATAATTCCATAACAATTTAAATGAAATCTGTTAAATATTACACATATAAATAAATATCTACACAAAAATGAGTTGGAAACACCAATAATAAATAAAGAAATTGTTATTGAAGATTCAATAAGGATTGTACCTCTCACTATCACTGTTATGAACCATCCTTCTCTTAAATTAATATTACATAATTTTAAAGATAAAAATCATAGTATTATTACATATAGAGTATCCAACAGTTTAGTGTCTTAGGAAAAGTAGGACCATATATAACAATTATAACATCGAGCATAAACGTTTGGGTTCATTTCTTCTTCTGTAGCTTCTTATCGGCACTTGACATCTCATTAGTATATATAGCCACCTAAGGATATAAATCAAATGGGGTAAGCTAGAATCTCAGTAAGAGTATATATAATAACAATATAACATGGGGTGATCATATTCATAACATAGGAAAAGAATCCTGAACGTGAGAGGAATCATTAATAACAGACTGGAAATATGGCAATGAATAAATACGAAACATCATGTTTAGTGGTTAAAAAAACATTATTATGAACAATTATAGCATCTTTTTGACAAATCATTTCAAATTACACATTAGATTCATCACTTTTCCCAATGCATTGGAGTGCTATATAATTCCAAGCACACCCTTCACATTAAAACATTCATATTGTGCTATATAATTCTGGGTGCACCCATCACATCATAACATTATCATTATCATGCATTACTAATAAAAAAATATCAATAAGTAACATAACTAAACCAAGTAAAATAATGGTTTTCATCTCATAATAACATATTCATAATCATTGGGTTCCTAAAACAAAGAGGGAATAACATAAATGATACAAGAACCGTCAACCATAAATTAGAAGTAAAAGGTTAGTTCTTAAAATATATGTTCTTTTGGAGAACATTTTGTTTGACAGAAACAATATTTTTAAAAATTTATATCCCAAAAAATTAAATTCAATTATGAAAATTTGATTTAATACGAGTAACCATATTAAAACTGGAGTGATAGAGGGAGAATCCAAAGGAAAGATTTTGGGTTCGAGAATTTCTTCTTAACTTGTATTCGAATGCTTCTTTAAGTTTAGTTTATTGTATAATGACATTATATTCATTAATTAGAAAATAAATAACCTTTTTCACATTAATAGGGGACATTTTGGTTTTATTATGTTATTTTATTGGCCTTTTTATGAGTTATTGAGTTTAAAAACTTTGTTTGGCAATGTTGGTTTTTATGGTTTTATTGAGATTTTCACATGTATTCATGAATTTAAGTTTTTTTAGAAAATGGATAATCATCCAGAACATATATTACATGTTATTAATGATATTCCATATGTTAAAATGACCTTCATATGAATTACTTTGTATACCATGTGGATGAATCCTTAGATAGGAATTTAATGATGACAGTTGTGGTTAATTTGGGTGGTTTTTCGGCCACAATAGAACTTGTATTGTTTTCTCATCTAGTAATAGGTACATAAGATAGTTACAGAACATAAAATATGACATAATACATATATAATATTATGGTTCAACCAAAAAAATGTTTTCACGACCATATCTTTAAACAGAAATGGAAAAAGAAAACGTGTCATTCTTGAAGGTGATAGATTAACACCATACGAAGAACATTTTCATTTACAAAATAAAAAGAAGAGATTAAGGGGTTTTATGGATTAATATTTTATTAGTATCATAAAATTAAATTATATTTATGATACTATATTTACCATACTATTTAGAGAAATATATGTTGGGAGAGAATAAGAAAGGGACTTGAAATTGAAAGGGAATTAAAGGAAATCAGAAGAGAAATTACCTATTGACTCCTCCTCTTGAGATCCTCCATAATGAGCCTATTCTTGGCATTTTGATGAGACCAGAAGCACTTGGATTTGGGGAAGGGTCTAGGGAAGATTCTTGGGTAAATTTTAGACAACGCATGAAGATTGAGAGGTGTGATTTGGCAAGGGGAGGGTGGGGTTATTTATATATGAGGAGGGAGGTGTTTTTAGAATAAAATATTAAATAAAATAATATATCAAATGATAGACTTGTAATAGTAGTTTGTTTACACCCTAAATCATATATTTATATGATATAATTCGTTTTAGGATTTATTTCTTCTTTATAATTCGATTTCATTAATTTAATAAAATAAAATTGAAAGAAAGAGAAAATGACACTTTAAGAAATTACTTTTTGACTTTAGGATTTGGAATGTTATTTTTAGTTTTCAAAATTGAGTTCATTTTATTTTAAGGAACCATTAATGATTTTTAATATAATGTGTCCTAACCCAAAGTTTTAGAATGTTTATTTTATCATTACATCATTAATGATGCAATTTGGGATACACCTGTTATGTGAAAAACTGTAATTTTGCCAATGAGCACGTACCCAAGTGGTATGGGAACCTGCATGGCATCCAAGAGACCCAGGTTCAAAACCGGGTGGGGAAGAAATTTTGAGGTACTGCTCCAGTAAGGTAGAAGTCACTGTAGTAGTTAATGTTCGGTACTATAGCAGCCGAAACTATTCACCTGATTTGGGACTTTGGGCCACCTGTTTGGGACTACGAGATTCCATGGCCTTTGGGTCATCAATGGCCATTGAGCCACATATATTTATGGTCACGTAGACTATGGAGTAACATAGTTCACAAAGAATAGGCCCCAGAAGAGGATCAGAGCAACAAGAGTAGTAGCCACCATATGCAGAGCTTACCAGATTGGAAGAATGAGATGGTATGACAGCCGTCATTGAAACCAGGCACCGTGCAGCTTTGTATGGGCCAATGCTAGCTGATCAGCAATGCAAGGTGTGGAGCTAGGTGATCAATGACACAGAATGATGGGAATGAGTAGTTCAAGTGGGTTGGGCCTATAAGTCATGTATTAGGCATGGTATGCCTCTGGGCCTTCGGGTCATGTATTGTAGGGTTTTCGGGCCTTGTGAATTGGGCCTATGGTTCATGTACGGGTTCCCCTTAAACCTATAAAAGGGGTTTTATCCATAATAAAAATAAAAAAACAAGGCCTTCAGGCCATTCGAGGGGAAAACAATACTTTTACTATTCACATGAAATTTGAAGTATTTCGGAAAAATCCCCAAAATTTCACACTAACCATTTTTGGACATGCATAATCCAAAAATGAAGCCCATTATTCAAAAATAATATTCTAAATATGATTAATTTAATATTAATAATAATAATTATTTACTTGAAAAATACACTTTTTTAAATTAAAACTGTTTATATAATGATTTAAAAAATTACGTAGGGAATTACAAAATTATCTAAAAAAATTAATAAAAACATTTTATAATTTATGAACACATTTTAATATCAAACATTTTATTTTAAATTAATTAATTATTTATAATTAATTATTTATAACTTACAAAAAATACCAAAACGTTTACTATGGTCAAATTATCGCTTTATAAGATGCCTAAATTAAATTTAAATTTCCATTTATAAGGTTACGCTTATTTGAATGATTTAATATTCATAGGGGTCATAATACTATTCACAAGGGTACGATACTATTCATAGGGTTAGGATATTATTCACGTAAAATTATGTTTTTCTTATTTGACCCCAAAAATCATCTTGATCACAAATGTGTATGTCGAATTTTTGGAATTCCAAACACATAAGTGACAAAAATATGTTTAATGTTCACTTATCACTTAGTATTTCATTATGTTGTGTTTTTATGTGATTTTATGAAATATTTTTAAGAAGGTAATTTCCATTTAAATACTTTGGGTCGTTACATTCTTCCTCCCTTATGAAATTTCACCCACGAAATTTCACTTTACACAAATAGGTGAGGGTACTTCTCCTTAATCGCCTCCTCTGGATCTCATGTAGATTCATCAAACTTACGGTTCCTCCACAACACTTTGACATGGTGTTTTGTCTTGTTGCGTAAAACCTCATCTCTCCAGTCCAAAATCTCTACTGGCTGCTCCTCATAAGATAGATCATCTTCTAGTTGTACCACCTCTAAGTTTAGTACATGTGACGGATCAGTTATGTACTTCCTCAAGAGTGATAAGTAAAAAACATCATGAAAATGAGCCATATTCGGTGGAAGTGAAAGCCGATAGGCTATAACTCTTATATGGTCAAGTATTTCCAAGGGGCCAATTTAACTTGGGATCAACGTTCCTTTCTTCCAAAATCACATGACCCTCTTTCATGGTGATATTCTAAGGAAGTCATTATCTCCAACGTCGAACTCAAAATCACTTTGAATGTTGTCAGCAAAAACATTTTTTCCATCTTTGAGTACCTTTGACCTGTATCGTGATCACATGAACCTTCTCTGTCATCTCTTCCAGATGATCGGGTCCTTGTAACTTTCTTTCTCCAACTTCATCCCAACAGGTTAGAGTTCTACATCAATTTCCATTCAGAGCATCATTAGAGTCATCTGAATACTCGACTAGAAGCTATTATGGTATGATAACTCATCCAATGGGAGATGTAGATCCCATCCACCATTGAATTCTAAAGATCTGGTTTTTAACAAATCATCAAGTGTCTAAATATGACTTTTGGATTGGCCATCACTTTAGAGATGATTAGCCAGGCTTAAATTTAATTCAGTACTCTAAGCATGTTTAAGGGTCCTCCAGAAATTAGATGTGAACCTTGGATCGCAGTCATAGAAAATTGAGAGCGGGACACCATGCTATCTCACCACTTCCCTCACATATATCCTTTCATGTTTTTCCAGCTAGATATCTTCCCGAATAGCGTTAAAATGGTTATTCTTAGTGAGTTAATCAACAACAACCCATATCGCATTATTTTCCTTTGGCGTCTTCAGGAGACCCGTGACAATGTCCATAATAACTTCTTCCCATATCCAAATGGTTATAGGTAATGGATGCATCATCCCTTTGGAATTCTGATACTCTACTTCACCATGCTAACATACCAAGCACCATGATATATATTCTGCAATCACATTCTTCATTTTATCCCACTAGTAGTGTTCTCGAAGATCAGGGTACATCTTGGTGCTACAAGGATGGATAGAGAATGTTGATCTATGTCAGTTTTCCAATATCTACTTCTTTATCCAGGGTGATGAAGGCACACAAAGCTATATTCCAAACCAAATCACACCATCATCGTCGATATGGAACTCAAGAAGCTTAACTTCTTTTAGCACATTCACCCTCTTTTGTATCTCCACATCATCCCGTTGTGTTTCATTAATCTTCCCTTGAATGGATGGTTATGAAATCATTTGGGAATAGTAGTATGTATCCCCTTCCCTTATGATTTATAAATCCTTGCTTTGCATATCCATAAAGATAAGGTCTTTCTCAATCCGTAACATGGATGGAGTAGCAGGTTCATTTCTTTTTAGAGCATCAGCAACCTTGTTCGCCTTTCCAGGATGGTAGTGAATAGAGAAATCATAATCCTTGATTAGCTCTAACCATATCCTTTGACGTATGTTTATCTACTTGTGTGTGAATATATAATTTAGCCTCTTGTGGTCGGTCTATATCTCACACTTCTCACCGTAACGGTAGTTCCACCATATTTTTATGGAAAAAATATCAACGGCCAGCTCTAGATCTTGTGTCTGGTAGCTCTACTCATGGATCTTTAACAGTCGTGAGGCATAGGCTATCACACTATAATTTTTCATGATTATGCAACCTAAGCATTTCTTTGTAGAATCACTGTATATCACAAAACATTATCCACTTTTTGGAAGTGTGAGTTCAGGTGCAGTGATCTGCCTTCTCTTTAACACCTTGAAGCTTCCCTCATATTCTTCCATACAAGCATAAATTATCGCTTTCCTTATTAACATAGTTAGCGGGGCTGAAAGTTGTGAGAAGTTTCTGGAAAAAAATTGGTACTACATAGCTAATCCAAGAAAACTACGGATTTCGGTGACACTTGAGGGCATGTGCCATTCCTTAATTGCCTTTGTTTTTGAATGATCCACAGAAATTCCCTCAAATGTGATCACATGTCCCAAAAATGTGACTTGATTCTTCCAAAAGTCACACTTGGTGAACTTGGTGTACAACTTCTCATTTCTCAATGTCAACAACACAAGTCATAGATGTTCTTCATGTTCCTCCTTGATCTTTGAGTAGATGAGAATATCATCGATAAACACCACCACAAATTTGTTGAGATAATGTCTAAAGACTCTATTCATCAAATCCATGAAGATTGAAGTGGAATTAGTAAGTCCAAAGGGCATCACTAGATACTCATAAATCCCATACCTTGTATGGAAGGATGTCTTCTGAATATTCTCTTTTTTCAGATTTAGCTGATGATATCCAGAATGTAGATCCACCTTTGAAAAGTATTGAGCTCCTCTTAACTAATCTAACAATTCATAAATACTTGGAAGCGGATAATTTTTATTTTTGGTGATCTTGTTGAGTTCCTGATAGTCGATACACAGCCGCATTTTTCCATCCTTCTTATTCACAAAGAGCACTGGCGCACCCCATCATGATGCAGTAGGGCGTATGAACCCTTTGTCCAGATGCTCTTGAAGCTGCTCCTTTACCTCTTCTAGTTCAATAGAATCCATCCTATAGGGGCACATTGATATAGGAATATCTTCATGTATGAGTTCTATTGAGAACTCTACCTCAAAATCAGGGGGAATTCCGGGTAACTCTTCAGGAAATACATCATCGTATTCCCTCACGATGGTCATTTTAGCAATGTTGTCACCTTCCTTTGACTCAATAATTTGGTCAAGGTATTCTTCTTCATATGGAATAAACCCCAACAACATGGAATGATTATTCAATAGATATTAATGATCTTACTTTCATTTGTAGAGGAGCATGGGATGGTTCAGAATGTTTAAAGATACTTCTTTTACTCACAGTTGATATGTTCTCTATATAATGAGAGACAATCCATTCCCATTATAGCTTCAAATTCTACCAAGGGATGAGATTCGATGGAAGAATCTTCCCACATAATCCAATAGGAGAAGAGACAAACACGTCGGTTGCGATGATTTAACCACTTGGTGTTTTTATAGATATCTCCACTTCGATGTTTCTGGACTTCGATTCTATAGTTCTAGGAAACATACAAGATATAAAGTAATAAGTAGAACTAGAATCAAATAAGGATTCTTCCATTCATGAGTTAATAGTAAGTGTACCTTGTACGACATCATTATCTTGATCAATATTCGCATTAGTGAAGGCATAATCATTCCCTTGTTCCTTTTGGATTTGGTGGCTGCTGATGCTGACTACCCTTGAGAACATGAGGATTAGTGCATTGGCTTTCATAGTTCCATATCTCCCTACAGTTGTAGCATTGAACAATGAATGGTTCTCTCCTTTCTTCTACAACATTCCCCTTGCTTTTTTTGATTTTCCGACACTCTTGAGAAAGGAGCCATTTTTCCCACAATTGAAGCATTTCCCCGTCCCATTGAGGCAGTTCCCATGGTGCAACCTCCCACATTTTTGGAATGTGGGACATTGGTTTTTCTACCCACCTTTTTCATTATATACACTGTCTTGAAACTCTATCATTCGTTTCTTATCACCATAGCCATGGGACCATTATCCAAACTCCATATCCATTATGAGTGCACCTCAAACAACTTCTTTATTACTCCCAATGTCTCATATTGCAAGAGCCTTTCAAAGGTGAGGTTTTAATACACTAATGAATCTATCAATTTTTCTATCATTATTGATAACAAAACATGAAGTGTACCATGGAGGCCTTGTGAAATTAGCTTCATAGGTTATGATAGTGTAACACCCCGAGATTTTATGAGATATATTCTTTTTAATTTCGTTCATATCTTCTTTTGTATGGCACACCAAGATTATCTGGCGCTACACAAAAGACCGCATTAGCTTGCAGTATATGCATCACTATTCTTGGATTGTGTTACACACAATTTCAAGTTCGTTTTATAGTAGTTATTCTATGCAACACTGAGTGTATATATATATATTCAATATATAAATGAAATATCGTTGGATTATGTTATACCCAACACCAAATAGTTCGTTCACTACACACAGCCCTAACATGGCTTGCATTACACGCAATCTTGACCTTCCACAATATCATGTGTTTTACACAATACCGAGTGTCACTAAACAATGACATGTTATTAAAATATTATTTAAACTAGCCATTATGAATAGTAATACCCAATTTTTGAAATTTTATAAATTTTATATTTCAAAATGGACTTCATTTTTAGATTTGGAGTATCTAAATTAGCCTAGGTTGAATTTTTTGTATTTTTCTAAAAATTTCCATTTTTGATGAATAGTGAAAACAATAGGTTACTATTTAAAAACCAACTTATTATTTAAATAATTATTTATTTTATTTAAAATTATATTAGGTCAAAATTGCTATATAATACCTATCCAATTTCAATGTAATTCATTGTAGTCATTTTTTAATAATTCTATATATATATAAATTTTATTGAACTTTTCACCATCTTTAACCAACCTCTTAGGAGAATTTGAAAATTTATATAAAACATAATTTTACCGCTTCTGTGATTGGAATTTTGAAAATCCGAGATACACAGTTAATATCAAGGAGTAAAATGTGGTTGAAATATATAAAAATATTTTTTGGTGAATAGTAACTTTTAACTTTTATTGCCACAGTTAATAGTAAATAGGGTAATTAAGGGTAAAAATGATATTATTATTACCCTAACACATGTTCTATTTTTATTGGATAAGTATAATTCGACCAAAAACAACCTTATTAATATAATATTATCATTTATGTCCACTTGGATTAGATTAGGACATTTATTAGTATTTTATGTAAAAAAAAGTTAAAATAGTTAAAATCAAAGTTTAATAACTAAAAAAATTTTAATATAGGGTGATACATAAGATAAATTTTGACAATAAATATTAATTAGAAAGATAAAAATATTTCCTACCTAATGGTATTTTCTTTATCGTTTTTAGAAATAAAATAATTTAATTTATTTATGACACAATGGTGATGTAGTAATTACCTAAATAATGAAATATTATTATAATTGATATTATAAATACACAAATAAATGTAATTTGATAATTTTTATGAATTACACTAATATTATGTGTTAATATGTCATGTTATTATTGATTTAATTTTGTTTTTTAGAACTAATCAAGTTGTTATGATTTTCACAAAAATCATTTACCAAATAGTGTCAAAATTGACAGAAAATAGTTTCTAAAATAAATATTATATTATAAATTGTTATTATATTTTTAAAACCTTAATTTAGGCCAAATGACTTAGATAAAGTTATATATATTAATAATGAACCACTTGGGGTTCATTTGGATTGTTAATGTAAGTTTAGTAACAATATATTGTAAGAAAACCAAAAGACACATCAAAAGTAAAATTATTTAACTTATAGTTAAACTAATAGATAAGGATAAAATAGTAACCTAAACCTATATAAAACCTACTAGATGAGAGGATGTATACCCATACCCACTTTAGAATCGATATAAATAAATTTTGATCTATTATAAACCGAATATGACTTTATTATAAAATAATATTTTATGTTATTCCGAACGTGCCCCTCTCCTCCCTTATAAAAAGGGAACCCCTTCCCTCAACTCTTCACACACTTTTGATCCTTGAAGATTACAAAACCCCTGAACATTTATCTTCTCCACTTCCATAGCAACATTATGGAGGTTCAGGTATTCTCAAAAGACCAACTCTACTTCCTTAAGAGGAATCTTAAAGGAGGTGCGTCAAAGAAGAGGTAATCTCATCTTCTGATTCTCTCAAGTTTCTTTCTTCTGCTACTTATTATTATTTTGTTGTTTCACTATAAATTAATAACATCAGTATCAATAATATACTAATATATTATTATAAATATGAAAAAACAATATTTCATATTCTATCCATCATACGGAAAACGAAATCACCACGTGTACGTACGTACGGAATACCCTCTCCACGTTGTGGTGTAATATGTTTTCGACCACCACCCTACATGGATGGGTATAATGGAGTAAATAAATAACTATATATGATTATTTTAAAGTGATATTGATTATGAAATATTAAACATACACTTAAATACAATTGCACCATTATGTGAATGATATCATCGCTCGTGCGTACGTATGGACTACCGTCTCCACGAAGCGATGAGATTAATTCTCCGTGTTAACCATTTGTGAATGATTATAAAGTATATATAATTAATAATAATGAAATATATTACATAATAATGATACTGGATTTATGTATATATTTATGTATGTTATCTACTTAATTCCATTCAATTCAATAATTAAACGAAAACAACTGTCCTCAGTACGTACGACCTACCGTCTCCATGAACGGTGTATTTCATTCCATTTATCGATATATCATATATAAATGTACATGCTTAATATATATTATATATAAATCATGTTTTATATTCTAAAATTAAGTAAATTAGAATGTATGTACTAATATCAAGAACAACAAGTCAAAACACGTTCGATAAATGAAATGATTTTACACAAAACGCTTCTTTGACATTGATTTTACTGAAAAACGGGTAATATAATGTCATAAGTGAACCATATATGATATCATAACAATGAATATGATTCTATAATAAGTCAATGACATTATTTAAATCATTATAGCAGAGGATCAGATATATATGAAGCATATTGGACCTAAGGTATGGGATAACTTTTCCAATCTTGTTTTTATCCGAGATTGTTTATTCCTAAGTATTTACTGGGGTTATATTTATCATCCATGTCCCTATTTTCTAAAAATTGTTTCATGTAGGTTTAAAGTATTTTTTACCCATTGTTTAGTTTTACTACATGGTATGTAAGTAATCATTCTATTGATTACCGTACGAGGTACTTTTTGACTTTTCCGGAAAAAGTACGAGAAGAATGTTTTTTTAACTTATACGACACGAAATTATTTTTTATGGTTTCATAACGCCTAATTTTCATAAAGCATACTTTAGAAGATTTCATGATTATTTTGAAAAAAAATACATTTCTTTTAAAATTACATGGCATTTTGTGAAAATAAAATGCTATTGAAAAGAAAGGATATTTTCATCAAGAATTCATTTCAAGTGTTTTATCAAAACAAGTTTACATCTAAGATGAAATTATTTAATATGTGTATGTCTCAAGTATAATGTCTCTATAAGTTACGTGGTTTCAATTTTCTTATGATGAAATGATATCCATTTGTTTTATATAGATTACATGAGGATGGGATGAGGTTTATAAAATCCATTTTATTCTTTGGGTAATGATGAATGATTTATGTATATTTTGTGGCACAAGTAAGAATGATTTCATTATGATATGGGTGGGACCTATATCTCCCTCCAATGCATTTGGTAAAGAGTTATATCTCAAGAGATAGACATGGCTGAAATGGTAAGTTATTCTAGTTTAGTGATACAGGAATGGAATGATGAGTGAACTCGATTCAGAAAGGGACTTTGTCCACTAAGTTTGACTTGGCAGCAATACATTGGCTACTATGGAAATCATATCACGTGATTAAGGGGTTTCCACAATTAACTGTTTTATTCCCATTCTATTCTATCATGATTTATGTTCCTTTATGATATATTCCTTACATACTTCCATGATTTATGTCTTTGCTCAAGATTTTGATGTTTAGATTTTATGTTCATGTTTTTGGATTCAATTGTTAATGGATTGTTTTATGTTTTCAATGATTACTCTTACTGAGCATTTGTGCTCACCGTTTTTATGTTATCTTCTACCCAGGATATAAATAATGGTTTTAGGTAATAAAAAAAAAGGGAAAGATCTTTATGGTAGATTTTGAAGATCTTTCACCGTGATTAGAATATTATTTTTCCGAGTTTCCAAAGACACTAAAATATTAGCGTCCTTGTGTGTTTGTTTTTTTTATGTATTATGTATTCCGCAAAAACTAATGTAATGTCCATTTATGTAATGTATGAGGTCTCTATACTTTTAATCATAGGAAATGTTTAGTTAACCTTTTGAAACTAGGATGCGAAAACATTAGTGATATCCCAAGAGATATTTCTAAGGTATGTCTAGGGATGTTCCTAAGGTTAAGTATACGTATAGGTTTGAGTCCTAGAATTTTGTTGACGATAATGAAAAACCTAGGGTTATCCTAATATTTCATGGACTAAATAATTTTTGATAATTTAGACATCCCATAGGTGAATTTTAATGATTATGTGGTTCCTCGTTATTTTAATTGTTTCTTACACTATGGTATCTGGCCTTACTCAATAGAGGGAACCAGAAAGAATTCAGTTAACATTGATTCCAATGGACAAATCAGTGACTATGATCAATGAAATTATGTAACTCCTGGAGAGAAAGATATTGTGATTATTCTGAATTAGTCAACTCGATATATGATTAACAAGGCGTACTTTAGTTGTATTCCTAATCCATCAAATAAGTCGAAGATAGAATTTTATGCATGTTCGCATGGTGAGGAGAATAGAGAAAAGAATATAATGATTTCTAAATAATGGAAGAATAACCTTGAGGAACACCTCAAATGGAGGGGATGATGTTATCTATGTGTAGAAAAGGGTCATTGAGTGACAGACTGTTATGGAGTCCAATTTCTTATCTGCGGAGAACATGTGAATTACCCAACACAATGCCCTATCCTAAGAAGTTACTTCTAAATCAATGAAGGACCAATTCCATGCCAATCATTGAAGATGATGGGTTGAAGGGATTATGTATTGTAATTCAATAATAATTTTTTTTAGGTACTTTTATAGTATATTGAAATATATGGGTATTGTTACATTTCGGTTTTCTATTAGAATATGGTTCCAGTAACCATGAAAAGTAATTCAAATATTTTGATAAGAAGATGATATGTGCATAATGAAGGGATAATGAGAAAATAAATTGTTTGAGAGTATTCACGAGCTCATGTTTGATATAAGGACTAAGTGATATCATGGTTTGAGTATATAGAATTTTTGGGGTTTTGATATGTTGAAAGAGTTAACTTTTGACAGCACTCATGTTTTCACTAAGGTTCTATGGTAATTCATATTTCAAAAGAATAAATGATTAAGGTATTCATATGTTTGGAATGTGAACAATAAGATATATCTTTTGATATATGGGGGATAAATGATTGTAATCACGTTCTTGTTATGTGACCTTTCAAGTAACCATTCTCTTTATACTATGAGATTGGATCGATGTATTTTGGATCAGCCTAAATATTATAATGGATTATATTGGACATAAGTTAGTATTTTTTAAGGATAGAACTTTTTTTTTGATATTATTTCTGGAATTTTACAATAATATAGTGTCAGAAAAAGGAAAACCCATAGGACGAGCGACAACCCGTCGGGTCGGACAAGGATGTGGGAATGGAACCCACAACAGAAGTGCGACCGTCCTTTATCGCATACCACTAGCCTACAGGTAGTCCCTGGTTAGTAGAAACTAATTTTATTATATTAACAGGTATGATATATGAATTATATGTCCATTTTAGTAACTATATACTATTAATCTCACTATATATGGACTTATGTATAATTGATAAATTATTCTAAAGTTATGTTTGAGATAGATGGAATGACCTATCAATCTATGGCATGATCTGCTAACACTTCACGGAAGACAAATTCAACTTCAATCCTTTAAGAGATGATGTTGAAATTGCTCAAGGCACAAACAACAGTGATATTGTACCAAAATCAAGTAATTATTTCTTTTAATTCAAAAAATATTCAATAGTAGGGAAATGATATTGAAAACCAAAAATGTTGTCCTAGTTCCCTCATATCTGATGAATCAGATGGTACCTTAGATCATCTCAAATTTATGGCTTTGTGACTGTTCGCTTTATCATAGTCGTGTCCACTACCACTCTCCATCAGAACTTGATGGTTAGTTTTCTCTTCCATATCAATATTTTAACCTATGATATCCTATGTGGAAACCTAGTGATTACTTATCATGGGTAACTGTTACGTTTCATACTTTAGTTTTTAAAGAAAAGTTTTAGTATTCTGTTTTACGATGTGGGTTTATATTAAATAAACTCTAATGTAATAATCCATTTATAACCCCGATGAATTTTGAGTGCGAAATTCATTTTAAGGGGGGTAAAATTTAACACCCCGAGATTTTATGAGATTTATTCCTTTTAATTTCTTTCATATCTTATGTTGTACGCTACACCATGATTATGACGCACTATACAGAAGACCATATTATCTTTCAGTATACACAACACTATTCTTGGATTGTGTTACACACAATTTCATGCTCATCTAATAGTAGTTATTCTACGCAACATTGAGTGTATATATATATATATATATTCAATGTATAAATGAAATATGGTCGGATTATGTTATACGCAACACCAAATGGAGCTTAGACTACACCCAACCCTGACTTGGCTTGCATTACACGCAATCGTTACCTTCCACGATAGCGTGTGTGGTACGCAATACCGAGTTTCATTAAACAATGATATGTTATTAAAATATTATATAAACAAGCCGTTATGAATAGTAATACCCACTTTTTTAAAATTTTATAAATTTTATCATTCAAAATGGACTTCATTGTTATATTCAGAATATCGAAATTATCCTAGGGTGAATTTTTTGTATTATTCTAAAAACTTTCAATTTTTTATGAATAGTGAAAACACTGGGTTACTATGTAAAAACCAACTTTTTATTTAAAAAAATATTTATTTTATTTAAAATTTTAGGTCATAATTGATACATAATACCTATATAAGTTCAATTTAATTCATTGGAGTCATTTTATAATAATTTTCGATATATAAAAATTTTATTGAACTTTTCACCGTCTTTTACACACCTCCTAGGAGAATTTGAAAATTTACATAAAACATAATTTTACCACTTCTGTGGGTGGAATTTCGAAACTCTGAGAGACATTGTTAATAAAAAATAGTAGAATGTGGTTCAATAAGATAATAATAATTTTTATTGAATAGTAACTTTTTACTTTTATTTACATTGGTTAAAAGTAAATAGGGTAATTAAGGGTAAAAATGATATTATTATTACCATAACACATGTTATAATTCTATTAGATAAGTATAATTCAACCAAAAAAACCTTAGGAATATATTATTATCATTTCTGTCCACTTGGATTAAATTAGGACATTTATTAGTTTTTTTTTAAAAGAGTTAAAATAGTTAAAATTAAAGTTTAATAATTAAAAATTTTTAATATAGGGTTATAAATAAGATAAATTAGACTATAATAATTAATTAGAAATAAAAAAATATTTCCTACCTAATGGTATTTTTTTATAATTTTACGACAATATAAAATTTAATTTATTTATGACACAAGGGTGATGCAGTATTTACCTAAATAATGAAATATTAAAATAATTGATTTTATAAACACCCAAATAAATGTAATTTGAGACATTTTATGAATTACACAAATTTAATAGGTTAATATGACATGTTAGTATTGATTTAATAATGTTTCATCGAACTAATCATGCTGTTATGATTTTCAAAAAAATCAATTACCAAATAGTGTCAAAATTGACAGTAAATAGTTTTTAAAACAAATATTATATTATTATTTGTTATTATATTCCTAAAAATATTTGGTTCTGAAAAATGACTTTGATAAGTTTATATATATTAATAATGAACCACTTGGGATTCGTTTGTCTTGTTATAGTATGTTTAGTAACCATATATTGTATGAAAACAAGAAGACCCGGTAAAAGTTAAATTATTAAACATTGAGTTGAATCTAAAAGATAAGGATAAAATAGTAACCTAAACTTGTCTAAAAACTGTTGGATGAGAGGCTTTCAACCCATCCCCACTTTAGATTCGAAATAAATCATTTTGGAGCTATTATAAACTGAATATGACTTTATTATAAAATAATATTTCAAGTTTTTCCTAAGGTGCCCTCTCCTCCCATATAAAAAGGGAACCCCTTCTCTCTTCTCTTAAAACCCTTTTAAGCCTTTAATAACAACAAACCCCTTCAAATATATCTTCTCCACTCCCCTATAAATATTCTTTAGGTTCTGGTCATCTCAAAAGACTGACTCTTCTTTCTTAAGAGGATGCTTAAAGGAGGTGCGTCGAAGGAGAGGTAATCTCTTCTTCCAATTCTCTCAAGTTTCATTCTTCTTATACTTCTTCTTATTTAGTTGTATCACTATAATTTAATAACATTAGTATCACTAATATAATGATATATTATAATAAATATGAAACAACCATATTTCATCTTCTATCCATCCTACGGAAAACAAAATCACTGTGTATGCATACGTACAGAATATCGTCTCCACGCCGTGGTGTAATCTATTTCCGACCACCACCATAATTGGATGGGTATAATGGTGTCAATAAATAACTATATGTGATTATTTTAAAGTGATATTGATTCTAAAATATTATACATGCACTTCAATACAATTCCACGATCATGGGAATGATATCATCGCTCGTGCGTACGTACGGACAACCGTCTCCATGACGCGATAAGATTCATTCTCCATGTTAACCATTTTTGAATGATTATAAATTATATATAACAAATAATAATTAAATATATGAAATAATAATTATACTAGATTTATGTATATATATATGTATGTAATATACTAAATTCCATTCAATTCAATAAGGAAAAAAAACAGCTTTCATGCATACGTACGACCTACCGTCTCCATGAACGTTGTATTTCATTCCATTTATCGATATATCATATATAAATTTATATGATATATATATATATATATTATATAAATCTCGTTTTAAATTAAAAAATTATGTAAATCAGGATGTACGTAATAATATCAAGAACAACCATTGGAAACACGTACAAAAAATGAAATTATTTTACCCAAAACACTGTTTAACAGGGAATTTAGAAAAGAATGGGTAATATAAACTCATAAGTGAACCATATATGATATTATAACAATGAATATGATTCTGTAATAATTCAATGACATTATTTAAATCATTATACAGGTGATTCGGATACGTACGAAGGATATTAGACCTAAGGTAAGGGATAACTTTTCCAATCTCGGATTTATCCGAGATTGTTTATTTGTAAGTATTTACTGGGGTTATATTTATCATCCATGTCTTTATTTTCTAAAAATGGTTTCATGTATGTTTAAAGTCTTTTTACCCATTTTTTACTTTTACTACATGGTATGTAAGGAATCTTTCTTTTGATTAGCATACGAGGTACTTTTTGACTTTTCTGGCAAAAGTATGAGAAGAATGTTTTTTAAACTTACATGGAACGAACTAATTTTTTACAGTTTCATGACGCATAATTTTCATAAATCTTCCTATACATGATTTCATGATAATTTTCAAAAAAAGTCCTTTTATTTTAAAATTACATGGCATTTTGTGAAATTAATATGATTTTGAAATGAAATGATATTTTCCTCAAGAATTCATTTCAAGTGTTTTATCAAAACAAATTTCCATCTAATATGACATTATTTCATATGTGTATGATTCAAATATAATGTCTCTATGATTTACATGGATTCACTTCTCTTATTATGAAATGATATCAATTTGTTTTATAAGGATTATGTCATGATGGGATGATGTTTATGAAACCATTTTTATTCTTTGGGTTATGATGAATGATTTATATATATTTTGTGGCACAAGTAAGAATGGTTTCATTATGAGATGGGTGTGACCTATATCTCCCTCCAATACCTTGGTTAAAGATTTATATCTCATGAGATAGACATAACAGAAATGGTAAGTTAATCCGATTCAGCGATACAGGACTGTAACGATGAGTGAAATTGATTCAGAAAGGGACATTGTCCACTACGATGGTCTTGGAAGAAATGACTTGGCTACTAGGGAAATAATATCATGTGCTTAATGATTTTCCACAATTAAATTTTTTATTCCCATGCTATTCTATCATGAATGATGTTCCTTTATGATATGTGCCTTACATACATCCAAGATTTATTTCTTTTCTCAAGATATTGATGTTTTGATTTTATGTTTATGTTATTGAATTCAAATGTTTATGGATTGTTTTATGTTCTCTATGTGTACCCTTACTGAGAATTTCAGCTCAACCATTTTCTTTTTTCTTCACCCCAGGATATAAAGAAAGGTTTTATGTAAGACAACAAAAGTTGATGATCTATATAGGAGATGTTGATTATCTTTCACAGTGATTAGAAGATTACTTTTTCGAGTTTCCAAGGACACTAAACTATTTTGGTCCTTGTGTGTTTGTTTTTGTTATGTATTATGTATTCTGAAAAAATGTAATTTAATGTCTATATACGTCATGTTTGGGGTCTCTACAAATAGATTCTCTTTTTTTCTTTAGATCTATGAATTATCTCTCCATATTCTTACGAAAAGTTTGCTAGAAATAATAATTATGAAACATGATTTTAATGTATTCCCATTCCTTCTCTTCAATATCCTCCCATGGTTTGGTGTTCATAATCACATCTCACCTTTGATCAGCCTCTCTATATGGACGATAAACGTCTAGTGTCACCTTCTCCATCTTAGAACATTAAAGAACAGAAAAAATAATTTCTATGGAGTTGACTCACTATTCCACTTCTAGTGGATCAGAATATCCACTAAACGTCAAGGGTCATTGCCACATAAAACATTTGAGAGCCAATTTCTATCTCTTGGGTGAAGGCGGACGTTCCTCATTATTATGGTTATTGTTCGTAATCTAAGATAATTTGGTAAGCAATTCCATGAAGTTTTTAACTCCACCTCCCAAATTATTGGGGATCTCGTTCGAGGAATCATTGCATTGGACCTCACACGAGTTATTGGCCTGGTTTCTCATGGTTCCCACCATTTTCTAAAATATAAATGATTATAACAAAACATAATTCAACAAGTCATGTATAACATATTCATTCAAATACCTCATAACAGATGGGATCCCTATGTAATGATTCTTGTGTGCATATTTGTACTTAGACTCTTGATAGATTTTTTTCTCTATGGTTCACTAATCCTAATTCCCAAAATAACTAAACATTTCCTCTGATACCAACTATAGTGAACCATCCTTTTAGTACACTACTATTATATTATTTTAAAGATAAAATCATATTATTATTTCACATATAAGATCCAATGGTTTAGTGTCTTGGGAAAACTAGGACCATATATAACAATTTCAACGCCCAGCATAAACTGTTTTGTTCATTTCTTCTTCTCTAGATTCTTATTGGCACATGAACTCTCCTTAGTACATGTATCCACCTGAGGAAATACATCAAAATGGGTGATCCAGAAGCTCAATAATAGGATATATATGATCAATATAGCATGGGGTGAGCTTATTCATAACATAGGCAATGAATCATGAACATGGGAGGAAGCGTTAATAAGAGACATGAAATGTGGCAATGCATGAAAATGAAACATCATTCCTTAGTGGTTTACTACAACACATGATTTTGAAAAAAATCTAGCATCTTATTCACACATCATTTCACATTTACTCATGAGATTCATCACATTTTCCAATGCATTGGATTGTTGTATTATTCCGAGCGCACCCATCATCTCATAATATTATAATTATCGAGCATGCCACATAGAAAAAATACCAATAATGAACATAACTAACAAATTTAAAGGAATGGGATTCATCTCAAAAGGACATATTCATGAAATTTTTGTTCCAAAAACAATGATGGAATAACATACATGATTCAATAACCATCAACCTTGAATGAGAAGTAAACGTTTAATTCATTAAAGAAGAGTTCTTTTGGAAAACAATTTGCATGACATAAACAATAGTGGTGAACATGTATATCCAATTAATGTAATGAAAATTATGAAAAAATGATTTTTTTGGAGTAACCATATCAAAAATGGAGTGAAAGAGGGATAACCCGAAGGATGAAAATTGGGATTTGATAATTTCCCATTACCTTGTATTCGAACGCCTCCTTCACTTTAATGTCATGTATAATGACATTATAATAATAAATTATAAATTACAGAACCTTTTATACATTAATAGGGGTCATTTTTTCATTATTTTATATTATGGGACATTTTATTGGTTATAGATTTTAAAAGCATTGTTCGGGAATGTTCGTTTTAATTGTTTTCTTGAGAGTTTCACATGTATTCAGGAATTAACATTTTTGTATAACATGGGTAAACATACAAAACATATATTACTTGTTATTAATGATTTTACAATAAGTTAAACTGATCTTAATATGAATTACATTGTATACCTTTTGATGAATCATTATATAGGAATTTAATGATGATCGTTTGGGTTATTTTGGGTGGTTTTTCAACCAAAATGAACATGTTTTGATTACTCATCTAGTAATATGTAAAAATGTTAGATCCAGAATAGAAAATAGGACAAAATTCATATATAATATTCTGGTTCAACAATTAAAATTGATTCATGAACCAATCTATAGGTAGAAATGGAAAATGAAAACAAGTAGTCCTTGAAGGTGATATATTAACATCTGAAAAACAGTGTTTTCTTCTATAAAATAAAAGGAAGATGAGATGGGGTTGGATGGTATAATATCTCATTAAAATCCTAAAATTCTAGTATATGTATGATACTAAAGTTAAAATACCATTTGGACGATAATATGTTTGTATAGAATACGAAAAGTACTTGAAATTCAAATGGAATTAAAAGAAAGAGGAAGATAAATTACCTCTTAAATCCTCCCCTTGAGATCCTCCTTAAGGGGCATAAGCATGGTTTTGGGATGAGACCAAAAGCTCTTGGATGTGGGGGAGGGGCTAGGGAAGATTCATAGGCAGATTTTACATTATACATGAAGTTTGAGAGGTGTGGTTTTGAAAGGTGCGGGTGAGGGGTTATTTATACATGGGTAGGGAGGTGTTTTTAGAATAAAATTTTAAATAAAATAATACATCAAAATATAGACTTGTAATAGTAGTTTTTTGACATCTTAAATCATATATAAATATAATATAATTCTTTTTAGTCTTTAATTCATCATTATAATTCAAATTCATTAATTTATAAAATATAAAGTGAAAGAAAGAGAAAAGGGAAATTTAAGAAACCAAATTTTGACTTTAGGATTTGGAATGTTAATTTTAGGTTTGAAAATTCAGTTTATTGTATCTTAAAGAATCATTTATGAATTTTAATATAATGTGGCCGAAACCAATGCTCTATAATGTTTATTTCATATTTACATCACTAATTATCAAATTTAGGATACACCTGTAATGTGAAAAAAAAATACTATTCAGATGAAAATTGAAATATTTCGGAAAAATCCCAAAATTTCAGCATAACCATTTTCAATGTGTAGAAACCCATAAAAAATCCATTTTTCAAAAAAAAATCTACATATGATTAATTTAATATTTAATTACAATAATAATTTATTAGAAAATACAGTTTTTAAAATTATAACTTATTTTATAATGAATTCAAAAATTTTGTAGGGTCTTATAAAATTATCTAAAAACTAGAAGACATAGATTTGATAATTTATTAACTCATTTTAAGAAAATAATTTTTATTTTAAATTTATTAATTAATAATAACTAATTATTTATAACTTACAAAAATACCAAATCATTTACTATGGTAAAATTATCACTTTCTAAGATGCATAAATTTAATTTAATTAATCACGGGAAAGGTTAATCTTATTTAGGAGATTTATTATTCATAAGGCTCACACTAATACTCACTAGAGTAGGTTACTAATCATAGGGATAGGTAACTATTCACCAAAAATTATGATTTTCTTTTTGGACCCCAAAAATCATCTTACACACAACCGTGTATGTCGGATTTTTGAACATCCAAACACATAAGTGAAAAACTTTTTTTTAAAATTCCTTGAGCACTTAGAAGTTTATTATGTTTTGTTTTCATGTGATTTTATTACATAAATTTAAAAGATAATTTCCATTGAAATACATTGGGTTATTAAAGTCACAGGACCCGTATTTCCCTCTACAAGAAACTCATATACTATATGAAGGTTCTATACTCCTAAGACTTATGGTTAGAGCCCTATAATTCATAATACCTTATATACTACTGCGTTAACCATTGATTCCAACATTACTTCACCATATTGAGGTTTGGACATATCAAAAAAAACTGAACACAACCATTTCATCAATAATTGTTGAATATATTCATAGGTGAATTAAAATAATTCCTTTTTTATGTTTCCACACTAAGGTAATGTTTGAGGCACCCCACTCACTGATACTACATGTGTTGATGAGGATATCATAAATGAACCACCCCACCAATCTTGGGATGATCCTTCGACTTCCTTTTTTTCATAGTTCCCCACTAAAGAAACCACTTTGTGGATATCAGGGGTCATAACACTCAAAATTTCTTAAAAAACTAATTTAGTCCATCAATTATCTATCTATAATCTCTGCATAGGTTATCATATTCAGTATAAATAAATTTTATCTGATATCCACTCAAAAACCATGCAGTTACATATGGTCATTCATTACAACCATTTTTTAAAAATGAACTAACTTACTCAACTGATTTCTACATTCCAAAACATAATTCAATCCCTACTATAAATAGAGTAAATACCGAGACATTCCATTATTAATGAATATAAAATAAACTAGGATATGATAGTCTTGATCCCATCCATTACCTTTCCATATTCATATAAGCATGTACCATGGAATCCCACAATCCCTTACTAGAACCCATAATAATGAATGTTGTGAACATCACTTTTGTACTCTCAGATATATTTAGGTAGTCAGAAATATGATAAATCTTTGTAATATAGACCCCTCATGATGTTCATTAATACCCTTAATGGACAGTTCCATCTCACATATGCAATTCAATGATCACTATCTATCTCTTGAAACTCCTTTTTGAACATCGATGACTACCTTATAGATCATAGGTGCATTTTTGTTGAAGCACATACATTCTAAAGGATAGCCTATATAATATTCTGATTCAAAGGATGATTATCTTATGAATCATCAGCAATATCCTCTTATGGAATCTACAATGATAACCTCGATAGAAATCTACTACACACCAAAACAAAATATACAACAAAACAACATAATAATCTCACTAAAAAAAATTACCAAATGAAAAAATATTGATTAATGATAATAACTCAAACCCATAAACGGATATCAGAACACCCCATGGTAAAATTAGTATCATCATGGAAATAACTAGCTATGAACTCTTGGAAACAAACCTCAAAAGTTGAAAAAATCAAATCTTTAGTCTAAAAAATTTCCAAGAAAAATAATCATGGGGGAAGACCTCCTCTAATACCGATTTTGGAAGAAATTATGATAAATACACTGTCAAAATCATATCTAAACTAGATATACATATAAATAGAGAGTGTTACCCATCACCATGTGATTTCATATAGAAATCAGGCTTCCAAAAATAAATAGTGGGAATGAATTTACAAAAATTAACGAAGTCATCTGGACATAAATACATATAGATATATAACATCTAAAGAGAAAATTATTATATCTGTCAAAATAGATAGAAAACAATAAACATAATATAAATAAATTGGTAGTAAAATAATATCCAATAGAAAATTCAAACTATAAAATAAGATATAAACTAAACAACTACTATAATATATTCTAATGGATATAGTGGGAAAACCCCCACTGTATCACCATCAATTTACACAAGGCCAGATAAAAGAAATCCTCACTACCTCATTGTGATGCCTTTCCTTTTGCTTAATCGAAAGACATAACATGGACTAAACAATATATAAAAGTTGTGTAAGGTGTGAGCTAAGAGGATCATTGAGACATCACATTGTTTTTCCATAAAAAGTATATACAAAATAATCTTAACATTACCATATATAATGATAACAAGGAAATAAATAATGATTATAACATTCCGACATAAAATAGAGAAAAAAATTTGATTTCTCCTTCCACTATATTTTTGGATAATGTATGTAAATTAGATTTAATACATTTTATATAGATATATTAAAATTAAATATCAAATCAATCCAAATCATGGATCAAATTTCATATCAAATCCATTGAATCACAACTAAAATAGTAAAATCCAAAATAGTCCATGTCACCCAAAAATCACATCTAACATCACAACAGGGATCACAATAGATTGGGATGTCTTGGAATGTGATACCAAAACATAGGAAATATCACATGAATCAATCCTTTATACATTTTAATTATGATACGAGAGAAGTTGAAAACCAAAAAAACATTTAACCGCCAAATACATCTAACAATTCTCCGTAATAACATTCCTCAGAAGAAATAGTACACCTCATGAGAAAGCACCCCGAGAGTGGACAAGGAATATTACTGCAATTTCTATATAAGTAACCAATTATTCCAATGATCAATAAATTAAAAACCTTCTCATCAAACCATTTCATCTTATCAGTATTTGAAAACCATTTCATAAAACCATTACACAATTATTTGTAACCCCCATTTTATATTTAAAAACCATACAGAAACAATATTATATCAAAAACACATTTCCATTAACATGAACAAATATTAATTAGTTCATAAATTAATTTCATTTTGAGAAATAATTTTCAAAACATAGATATATAGATCACCATCTCAGGCAACAAACAAAACCACCTACATTAGAACTTTTCCCACACACACCTGCAATCACATCCACATATAAGGAAAAATTCAAAAACAAAAAAGTGACACTAGAATAAATATATAAAACATAGAATTGATTAGATTTCACATAAATAGTTATTGAATATGATATATCTCACATATATAAAATAATGTACACCTACTCCCATCACATTTAATAAAGGAATAACCCATCGACAAAGATCATTGAATGGATCTACAAGGAAACAATATGATATATAACCAACTAGTTGATTGATATATTAATGAAATTAAAAATGTGATACTATGATTAAAGGCAATAAAGGATAATAAAGTATCTCTCACCCTGAGAGATACTTCACATATCCTTGGTGACCAAACACCAAACTAATTGATCTAGAATGGTTTTAGGTTCCCAAAATCACCATATAATTCTTATAGGTCATCAAATTGGAGGAATAGAAATGAGTAAAATGAAAAATATTCATCAGTCACCATAAAATACTAATTCACTACATTTATATTGTGTTAAATCTCTTAACACATCTTGTATTGCACAAAACACATGTACAAAAATACTATAATAGCCTTTTTATTAAAACCCATCATTTCACCATTACATGGTGCGTAATCATTACAAAAAAGTGTATTCATTCATCATTTATAGTCAGATAATTAAATAAGCTTGGTGATCAATTGCATGCCATTAATACTAGTTAGATGGCCTGTTATCTCTTAGAATATAGTGAAGACATCATATTATTATATGAAAACCCATATCAAAATTGGAGATGTACTAAATTTTAGAGAACATCAAAATACCATACATGTTTATACCCAGACTCCCTTAATTTATAGAAAAACATAAATACCTAAAAATTTGGACATTTTCCATAGACAATATCTTCATCTTTGAGTGTTCCAAGGTTCCCCAAATTAAGGTGAAAAACAAGTAAAGAGAATATATTTTCTGAAAAGTAGGTAAAAAGATGTTGCAATTTCATAAATTTTTAAATGTCCCAATTCAATTCCTTATAAAAAGGATGATAACATAACTTGTGAAAAAAATATTTTAATAATACATTATGGTTGGGTAATTTCTATAAAATATATTTATGAACATAATGTTTTTATGATTATTTTTAAGTGTTCTCAGGATAAGACATTTTATCATCCAATTTTGTCGAACTGAGGTGATCCATTAATTTCATAAATATATATTACTTCAATTAAAATATATGTTAAATATATCTGAAAACAAATATATTGTAACACCCTAGAATGATAAAGGGTTAAATGACTAAATGATATGACTCATGTCAACAAGGTGCACCTTCCTTTTCGGGAGCCTATCTGATTGAAAACCCACAATTAAGCGTGCTTGTCCTGAAGTAGTGATCAACATGTGTGACTTTCTGGGAAGATTCTCAGGATGTGTCTGAGTGAGGACAAAGACACTGGAAACGACATGTGTTGGCCTGTGGGGACTGTCATTAGTCAGATGACCTGTTCAGGCATGTGGGTGGACCCTGGGGTGGGCCCCACATGTCTTCGGGGGAAACTGATGGTACCTGGTGGGCCAGGACCCAACGACCATGTTAAGGCGGGGTGGTTTTGCTATCACTAGGACCTAGTTGTCACAGTTGGTATCAGATGAGGAACTCGGCCTTAAGTGCGATGCACTGCTTGGGTTGAGATGTGGGGCCCACAATGAGGGTGTTGTGCCCTAGGGGGGGTGATTGTAACAGCACATAATGATAAAGGGTTAAATGAATAAATGATATGACTCATGTCAACAAGGTGAACCTTCCTTTTCGAGAGCCTATATGATTAGAAATCCACAGTTAAGCGTGTTTGGCTTGGAGTAGTGATCAGGATGGGTGACCTTCTGGGTTGTTTTTCAGGATGTGTCTGAGTGAGGACAACACACACTGGAAAGGACATGTGTTGGCCTGTAAAGACTGTCATTAGTCAGATGACCCGTTCAGCCATGTGGGTGGACCCTACGGTGGGTCACATGTGTCTGCGGGGGCAACTGGTGGTACATGGTGGGCCAGGACCCGACGACCATGTTAAGGCGGGGTTGTTGTGCTGTCACTGGGACCCAGTTGTCACATCTCTCCCCATATTTATAATAGTTAATATTTTGTATAGAATACATACACAATCATAATATGTCATGAATTATCTTCAAAATCAATGTCAATGATATTATTAAATAGTATACTTCTCAGAAATTGAAGATACAAATACTTTCTTCATAACCTAGGGAATGTAAATGTAATAAAGTTTGTGCATAGGCAGTTTGAGAAGGAAAAAAAAGAATATTTCGTTAAATAATCATAAGTGAGTATAATATAATTATAAGTATATGTAAAATGATTACAAAATTCAATAATCATACATATTCATTAAAATATAATTAATCAATCATGTAAAAATTGGTACTTATGATGATAAAATGGATTTTTATAATCATAAATAATACATCTTGTTCTATGAGGTCATATCACATGTATTATTCATATGTTTTTTCATTCATATAATGATAGAAAATAATTTTCTCATACAAGGATCACTATCAATTCACTAATAGTGTATTTGATTCTCACCTCGTTCAATAATTTAATTAGTAAAGGTTATCACCCGATACAACATATTTGACCAATACCCTTACTGAACAATGTTATCTCCCTAATGTTGACAATACAATCTCATGAGATATCAATATTTATAGATTGCATTGGGGGGGCATTATAATTATGATCATGCCATTAATAATGAAAATAAAACCTATTTTTTCCAAAAGATCATAGAAAATTCATCATATCATATCACAAGGAATGGAATCATGTTTTATACAAATTTCATCATAGTAAAATTGATACAAAACAACAAGTATTAAAAACTATTCATCATAACATAATTAACATGTCAGAATGAAATATTATTCATTAAACCATCCTTAAATAAAAATCATTGTTTTAAATTCTAGGAAATAATTTTAATGATTTTTCAATGAAATTAATTCTTTAATATATATAATAATACAGAAAAAATTCTAATAATAGTTCATTATAATAGTTTTCAAACACACGAGAAAAAATCATTTTATTTTTATAACATTTATTTTTTTTAAATGCAATATATATGGAGAAATCACCATTTCTTTTCAAATTAAAAATGAAAATTGTAATGGATTTGTCGATGAAATGATTAATAACAGTGGTTGTGAAATCCTTTCATGTCATACTTATTAAAATAAAATATTAATTTAACTATTTTAAAATGTCAATGATAAAAATTCAAGAAAAATGATTAATCAATAAGATTGTTTTTCAAAGAATTGTAATTATACTATAATTTATTTAATATGAAAATTTTAAAATATATAATTTTAATGTACTAACATTCATAATTTTATTGAGTACATGTATTGGAGAAAAATATCATCAATAATAGAAAAAATAAGGCTGACTATTCTTTAATAGCCTTTTCTGGATCATATTATTTTCAAATGGGAGGATAATGACAATAATACCTTAGAATATAAAAATAAATATATAATAATAAAATATTTGTTTCATAATGGAAAATAACCATTTAATTTCCCTTAATATAAATTCAATAATAAATAATCCTGATCAATTTGAGATTGAAATATACTTCCCTTAGATCACGTTCTATTTTTAATGATATTCACTAAATTAATCTATATGAAAAATATTGATTTATTATGATGATATACTCATATTAAAAAAATAACATAGTATGTAATATTCCATAATAATTTCTAATTATCCATTTATCGATAATTTATTCATTAAAATAATCATTCATATGAAAACATTCCCATTTTCAATGCTTATATTGGTTTGATGGTTTCGATACTTGAATATTATTCGTGGTTTAATAATATAAAGAAAGGTAATCATTTAATATGTATAATATTTTTCTTTAAAATGCAAGTTAATATTTATTTATGAAATGTTCTTCTTAATAATTAATCACATTATTTCATGGATTTGGTAGTTTCCATGTACGCATGAGTGATGTTATAATCTTATGACAAATTGAATGGTATGATTCCTTATAAGATAATATAATTAAAGAATAAGAATTATGTCATAATTTAATATATAATATTTTAATATATCATAATAACCCACTATAACTAATTTTCATGGAAATGAATCCTATCTCTACATGGAGGTGGCAGTCTAAACATAAGCATGAGCGATGATATAATTTCTCATTCGATTGGAAGGAGGTGGAAAATGGTTGAACCATAATCATACAAATAATTAAATAAATATAATATATTATTTTATTTATTTTATTATGGATACCCTAAATATATATGAGGATGATAGAAAAAAATTGAAAGTATTCGGTTAATAGTTATACCTCTTAATTGGAAAACCAACTTTGGATTACACCTTATGACATGAATGAATGAAATTATAATAAATTCAAGAACTCAATAATGTTTGGATTTATTTTGGGAAGGAAATAGGGTAGGTATTTTTATATCTTTAGGTGTAATTAACATTGAGGAAGATATGAGAGTTCGTATCATTTTGTAATGGAGGGAGATGATACACTAATAATTTTTAAGACGATTCATGTATGACAATATCTTTCTCAAGTAAAGTGACTCCAAATTGAAAAGTATTATATGATATTATATTTAATGCTAAAAAATCGTTATCCAACAACATTCATGTATGTTTTTTCTGATATTTTAAATATTATCTCACAAGCTAATCTATGTTATAGACTTTTTTTAACCTTAATAGTGCAAGAACTTATTTAATTTTCTTTATGATTAAATATTAACAAAATTAAATTCTTCTTATTCAATTTTTTAACACTTTTGACTCAAAATATGGAATCAATTTTATATGTTTCAGAATCTATAAGTAGAACAAATCGATTTTAAAATATAATTTTTTAACCCAACAAAATTATTTTTAGCTAAATGTAATTTAAGGATATAATAGACTATACATACATTCCATTCATTGTAAACACTTTTAGTTGAATTTTAAAATTTTATATTGAATATATTTCCTAAAAATTGTATATAAATAATTCATCAATGTAGATTAGTTTAATTTATACATATGAGATCACAATGTTTATTAAGATGATTTTTCTTAAATATATATCCATTTACATTAAACCTATTTTCTTTTATTTTTAAAAAATTTAAAAATTATCCATTAATTCTATACAATGATGAAAAATATGTTTTTATAATTTATTTATTCCAATATGTACCCAAAAATCCAATTTTTAAGTTATAACTGACATAATAAATCATAACATTTTTAATATTTATTATATTTCATTTAAACACAGTGTTGTATGTAATGTAAAAAATTATAGAAATAAAATTTATTAAAAGAGAAATATGTCCTAATATCGTGTTGTGTTATAGTATACCCCATATTAGATTTTATCCATAAATATTCTTCCACCCCGATATGAACAGATGAGGAAAAGTATTCCTCATCACATCTTTTAGATCCCATATAATATCCTTAGAATTATAGTTTGTCATAAAAAAATTTCCAGGTGGAGGTCTTATTCCACAACACATTCTCTCTTCGATAAAGATTATCTGATGTTGTTTCACCAAAAGTGATATCATTCTCTTGTTTTACAACATTTTATTTTAGTATATATATAGGATCATATATATACTTCTAGGGAGAGATACCTAGATCAAATAATAAACATGAGAGATAATTAATAGTTGTTCTAATCGAGAAGAAATTATCTTATTTTGATCACAAAATCCACAGGTACCTATATATCTAGGGATCAACATTCCATTTAGTACAAATCTTATATCATTCATTCTATTTAATATTTTTGTAATAGTTGGTCAGTAAATTTAAATAATATATCTCACTGTTGATTATCATCATAAACATTATGTCGACATTATAATGTCATAATGTTTTTATTAATTTCTATAATTTCATTGTCCATTTACTTAGAAATATTTTATTCAAAAACATTATCCATGTATAGTGTATATTTAAAGCTCAAATAATAGAGGGCCTCACAAAGAGCTATAAACGTTCTTGATTAAAAGATATTTTCATCTAAAAATTTGACCTTAAAATGGTGTTCAAACCAGAACCCTTTATAATACATATAACATGCTCTTAAAATATCCTCTTGGGTTTTAATTTTCCTATCATCATGGTCATATTTCTATGGATGATTTTATGTACTTAAACTAAACTCTATAGATCGATCCCACTGGGTGAATCTATAAAACATCAAGGAAATCCTCAGAACCCAATCAAATACTATTGATAGTGTTACTCTAGGTAATATTCAAACTCCATTAATTTATATATTGTCATAACTATCAAGATTTAAATTTTTAACGATGATATTTATTTGTGATGTATTCTAAAGAAAACCACTAAAAACCATTAATTATTATGATATATAAATTTTTTAATGAGTCTAATGATGAAATATGTGGTATTGTTTTCCCATTTCTATTCTATCAATGGTAATTTTTGTATAAAAACCTTATACATTTTTCTCTAAGACATAACATACTGATATACCAAGAATAAATATATATAATCGTGAAAATACCATTTCTTAATATCCCACTAGAAAAACTCTTTTATATCTTTATACATATTTTTTCTCCTAGTATGATTTGATTATGAAGAACGATGAGCTTTATAAAACACCCCCTTTTCAATTATGGTCTTTATGAGACACATATTCAGTTCCATATCAATATCATCCAATAACAGTCATGGTTTAATTTAGAACAATTCTGCACCTTCTTTTATAGTTTATCAACCTCTTTTGGTTCCTTTTTAATCATTACATTGATGGTAGGTTAAGAATGTATCATAAAAATATATTACCTTACCCGTTTTCTCAGGATTTCACGATCCATCTTCAAAAAATTATTTTTTGTGATATATTTCAATCCTTAAAAATGATAAAATGTAATGTAATTTTTGATATAGAGTATCAGCCACCTTGTTATCTATACCATTGAGATAGTATATTGTGAATTTACAATCATTAATCAACTCCAACTGTCACTATTGTTTCATACAATGCTATTTTTTATGAATAAATATTAAAACACTTTATTATAATTATATATATTACATTTATTCTCATATAGATAATTCACTACATTTATAGAGAAAATGTTACCACCTCCAAATCCCAAAAATGAATCAGGTAATTTTTCAGGAGAATATTCATTTCACTTAAAGAATAATGTATCACTATATCGTGAATCATGAGAACACATCTAAATCCCATCCTCGATTAATCATTAAATATTACAATCTCATCTCTAGTATATGTTTTTGTAACTAAAAACACACTGAAGAAATATTTTTCAACTCCATGAAATTATCCTCACATTTATCTCTCTAAAGGAAGTTGGATCCCTTCGCAGTGATCATGGTTATTTAATTTGGTATCCCTAGTAAATCTCTAAAAAATATTCATTTATTTCCTTATATCATAAAAAAACTAATGATATTAGTTTCCATGGTTAGTCTGGTTGATTGGAAAATAACTATTATTATTTTTGGATCTATCATTATACCCTCAGATAATATTATATGACCAAATAATGAAACATTATAAAACATAAATTCTTAATTCGTAAATTTTTCATACAACTCCTCCTTCGTTATAGCATTTAGTAAAATTATCAATTAATATTCAATTCTGTCCTTTATCACCGAATATATGAGTGACTAAACCATTCTCTCTTTGAAAATTTATGAAACACACATAATTTATTTCCATATAATAGACATCACATGGTTCACAATTTAAAATGTATATGGGTTCAATATTGAGATAATTATTACATGTCTTTTGGATAATAACAAATGTTGTGTGACCTTACCAAGGTTGTTTAACCATGTATAGGGGATAAAAACCTCGGACACATAGTGATTCTACATACCGTGTCCCATGAGTATCATGTTATGTTTCACTAAATGGATACTATATTCATTTTTAGGGAGGGACACTTGTTGGATCACCCATATTATCACACAACATCTTTAACAAATATAAACACATTATACTACCCCTATGATGATTAACCAATAATACATCCTCCTTTGGGACTCCGACTTTGACATTTGAGTAGACCATTATGAGTATAATTTTTCATAGGATTTGATGGTTGTTCACAACCAGACTGTAGTTTCCAAATTTAATTGGATAATGTATTACATTGGTACTATATAATAGTGATCACATCCCAAAATACAAAATTTTTTACTTTTCTTAGAAATCATGATAGTAAAATTAAACTCATATAACAAATTAAAACATAAAAATACAAAATATTATTTTCTACTATTGAATAATTATTTAATATTTATTAAATTAACATATAAATCATAATAATCATATTGGAATCTTGGAGAATGATACAAATGTAATATTTTATCTCAAATGCTCAGTAATGGTATGCTTACAACATACATTAATAATGCGTGAAAAAATATGAAACAAGGAATGATAATCCAATGGTGACATACAAATAGTATCATGTGATAGAAACTAACACATAGATATCATAATAAACAAAATAATCTCATATACTTCAATATATATATTTATAATGACTGACTTATTAACTTTAGGCATCTAAATCGTACCGTTGAGGCCTTGTTCTGAGAAATCAACAATAACATCAAGGCATTGTTCCAAAACTACAATACATATGGGTAAGGACACATCAAAAACAAAATCTAGTATGTTTCAAAGGACATTCTGATACATTGATGGGATTTTGTGGAATCATCCCATCACCAAATAAGTCAAATTCATTACTCATTTGAAAATGGAAAAACATAATCAACATAATCATCAAATTTTAAAATAGAAAATGAAATACTTGTAATTAACCCATTCTATAAATGTAATTATAAACTAACTAGTCTAATATAATGGTGTTAAAATATTATATCCAATTTAATACTAATCATAAACCATCTAGATTAATAATAACGATGGCATGATTAATACATATCTCTATAAAAGAATAAGTAGAAAAAGGGTTGTTAGCATATATGAATAGAAATTCCATAAAGGGATCATTAGAATCATTCATAAGGAATATAATCTAACGACATTCAGAATATATTTTATAAAATAAAATTTTATATAATATTTTAAAAATTATTTTCAATGATGAAAAAAATAATACTTATAAATGAATCATTAAAACCTTGAGATTTCATGACATCGATAAATTTAGTTCCTTACATAAATAATAAAACAAAGATTCATTCCATATTTTTATAAGAAATATCAAAAGGACCAATGACTAATATATTATAATATGATTAAATTAAAAAAAATTAAATTAATATCATTATCTAAATGTTTTTTAAAAATAATTTCTTGAATTTAAAAATAATCATGAAAATATTTTTGTAATTCTTGGATATATAAGAAAAATATTTTTGACTGAATAGATAAATAATGTCAGTTTTCAATAAAAATTATCTTTGAAAATATTATTATAAAATGAAGTAAAATTATTGGAAAAAATGTTTTATATATAAATCACCATAATATAATAAAATTAATCAGATTCAGGAAATATAAATCGTAATAATTCATTATCGAAAACATAACAATCTCGATAAATGGTAAGATTTTAACAAAATATTTTACCAATTTGGTAAATTCTAAAACATAATACCCATTAAATAAATAAACTCAAATGAAATATTATATAAAATGAATATAAATCTATTCATGATATTAAAATCCAATGGTAATGTATACACACCACAACAAATAACTATGTGTGGAATATGAAGTAAGTGAAAAAAAAGTAAAAGTGACCAAAGAGACCCTTTCTACAATGGAAATAAAATTAATCATATCCCTATTAAATAATAATATTAAATTAAAATATAAATTTCATTTAAATAAGAAGATCTATATTATCAAATTTCACGGGGGGGGGGGGAGTATATTCACCACCCTAATGAAACATTTTATGAATTTATCACAGGTATCCTAGAATGAAAATTGTTACAAGTAACCCATTTCCTCATGTCTAAATTCCTTAATACATATTCACCCATTATATTAAAAAAATATAAATTATTTATATTTTAATGAACCATAATCAAATTTATAATACTATATATTATTTTCATATAGTCTACTATGATATTTTTACTCACAATTCAATGTTAAAATAACACTTCTAGGTGATAATTCATTTGTTTGTCATGTATGTTTTGGATCATTAATTTTATACACATTAAATTGATCAAAATAAAATAAAATAAATATTTTTAACAATGATATAACTTTAAAACATCATCAGTACATAAGTATTTATAATATTCTATGAAATTTATAAATGGGAGAATGTGTTACTCCAATCAAAGAGAATGTAGGTTGTACGTATGCAATAATGATGTATGTATTTTCACAACATATCAAATGTAAGGTTTTTCAATAATATTTGATCTTTCTAAAAAAATTATTATATAATGTATTTCTTATATATTAATTAATAATATCCATTTTTCCATCTATGTAAAAAATAAAATGAATCCCATTTCACATTGCTACATAGACGTTATAACTCCCACGCATGTGTGAGCGATGTTGTTGTTTTATAATTTTTTGTAAGGTAATAAGATGTATTTGATGTTATATTTAATTATTTATGATAGTATCCTAAATAATATATATATATATGTTAAATATATCATTATATTCACATAAAAAAGGTGGTGACAGAAAATGATTTAAATAGGTTCGTGAGGATTAACTCTATCGTACAGACGACTAATGATTTCATTTAAAAATTGACTGAAGATGTAATCCATATTTGTTATGAAGTTATGAGAATAATATCTACATGTATGTATGATATTGGTTTTGTTATTTTATAAAAATTTCAGTATATTATAATGGGTTAGAGGAAAAAATAATATAGAGAACCAATGTCGATAAATTTACCACTTATTCAAAAAATATTTTATAGTAAAAACCAATGACTTCTTAGATTATATTTCAGATCATATATTTTCCCAGAAGATGTGTAGTGGGGTGTTTTTAAGATATTTATGTTGTTATTTTCCATTTTAATAGTATTTTAGATTTTTAATTGGAGAGGAGGGTGGGTGGCATTTTATAAGTGGGTCTGAGGACATGTAAAATTTTTAAAAACAAAAAGTGATACTCATAATTTTTTACATGATAAAATGCACCAATATAATTCATTATAATTTAATGGATGGTATAGGGTCGAAATAGTTCGATAAAATAATACTACATAACGATTCTAGGTAATAATAAACCTTATCCTTTTTAACCCCTAGTAAAACTGTTTTAACTATAACCCCATTATTTAATTTATTTTTTTAACTTCTAATTATCAAAAAAAAATTATTTGACCTTATCAATTATTTTATTTCAAATATTTAATATTTTTTTTCAATTACATTCATAGAGATAGAAAATTATATTTTAAAAGCAAACATATAAAAGGGATAAAAAACTTGTTTCCCAAAGAGAAAATTATCATATGATTAGTAAGTTTTTATATAAAAAGACAATATTAAATTGATTTAATTGAGAAAATTTTTGTTTATAATAATATAATTAAAAAAATTTCAATTTAAAACCAATTATAAATGTAAATTTATCTTTTAATAGCTTTCAATTAAAATGCATTTCTCAATATAAAATAGAATTTATATTATTCACCAGAAAACTACTATTTTAAAAAAATCTCAAAAATAGAAAATAATGTAATTTGAATTTAATTATTTACAAAAATCATTCAAATTTTTAATATAATTTTTATTAAATTTACAAATTTTAATATTAATTTATGCGTTCAATGTGTGACAAAGCCTCCTTTTTTAAAAATTGTGTTTTTCATAAAACATTTATTTTTATTTCAAATGATTAATATTTTACATAAAATAAATATGTAACAATTTAATTTATTTTATCGAATATATAACCATATAATTAAATTTATTTATTTTTCATGATTCATTAAAAAAATTAATAGAATTGTAATACTAATACACAATTTTAAAGTTCATTTAAACTCATGTATGTCTGTACTGAAGAATATCGATGGGAATAAATTTAATGAAATATATTTTGAAAGAAATTTTATCTCTATATTGAATTTATTATAAAATATAAAACACAATTACATTGTTTTATATTGACAGTTTGTTACATTCTCACCACCTTTGGTATATTTATTCCTATCATTTCGAACATGCAATCAGAAATCATTGAATTTCCACATGAAAATACCTTTGTTCAAAAACCCATATTTTAAATCAGGTTAGAAAAATATCCTCTTAATATAGGGAAAGGAAAATATACTGATCTTTTATAATAAAAAAATTCTATGAATCCACATTGGATAAAATTTTATGGATTTGAAATTATAGAAATGGGATAAATGAATAAATATTATATAGAGTGATTAAGATAATTGATCACAAAAAAATTAATTAACAAATAACTATTTAAGTCCAAAATACCATAAATCAAAATGGGACAAAATACCAGTCATCCATAAAATATGATGTTAACAAGATATATTTTTTTCAATATTCTTCTCCAAATTTCAATGGATTCATTCATTATTATTCTGTTGAACACTATAAAATAATACTAAAATTTCATCTTTTAGTTGCTCTTTGATAAATTTCAACATCGTTTTTTACTTAATGAAATGAATAACCAAATTAATATTTTATACTACAAGAATAGATATAAATTTCAAACGAATCATAATATTCCTAAATTAGTTTCATGTCCTTCAGTATCTCTAAAAATATTTCCCAAATCATAAATATTTATAAAAATTATTACATTATAAGAAATTAATCTATATAGCTCAATTGTCAACCTAATATATTCCATAAGTATTTATCCATCAAATCATTTAAATAAAAACAATTTCATATTAATTGTAACACCACATTGGTAAGAAATGACGATTTTTCAATATTTAGTTGTGGTATTTTTCCCCATGTCTTTGAAATATTTGAGTGGTTATCACAAAGAATACATGTAATATCCACGAACAGGATGACACTAAACTGGTGCTCTGCACCAAGTGGTTACATGTCATTAAGTGCTTCTCCATGTACTCCAAAGGTTTCCGACTAGCAGTGGTGTCCAAATACTAAATTGGGGAGACTATTCCCCCTTTAATTAGATTAGTACACTATAGAAGATGAAAAAAATAGTTTAATAACAACCAATAATAATATAGTATGTATAAATAACCATTCCCCAAACGGGGTACATTCTTGTCCAACATAAAATATTTTATGCAACACAACATGTGAAAATGTAAAAAAAACCCAAAATTAAGACAAACTTCATAAATCACAAAATGGTACCTCCATCAAGTCAGGGACCTCCACCATGCACACTCGTGCAATCCCAACTTCCTAGAAATGGCCTTTTCCCTTCTCCTGACCTGCAAACATGAAGTATTCATGGGTACCCAATGGCGGCCCAAACCGGGTGGGAGTAAAACTCAGTATGCTACTACTAATGGTTTCTACAAAATATGTGGTATAAAAATTGTGCATTCAAAAGGGAAATGAATAATAAATGAAAAAGAAAATATTATGTGCCCTTAGCCAGTTTAGGTTTATTACCAACATTAATTACCATTTCCATGTTTGACCATTTCAACACATTTCAATTACATACCATTTATAACACTTTTAAAATGGTATATACACTCATAACAAGTTACATGGGATTAGAGTACCAAAACACATAAATGAGGAAAAACACATATTCGTCCTATCTCACTAGGTCCAATGTCCTCATGACAACCATATCCTCTACTCAAAGCATTAGTCATGGTTGACTCAACTGATCAGGAATCAAAGAATCATTCCTCTATCTACCCTGTGCATTTGGGATGGAGTTTTAGTACTTATTCCAACTCAACCCACAGGTGTAGAACCTCAGTCAATACCCAACACTACCAAGTTATGTTCACATGCTATACATATATGTGTCCATTAAACATTGACACAACATCAAGACCATTTCCCAAGGAAAAAAACCATAACAATAACATGAAGCTTAACACCATACCTTAAACCATTAACACTGTTACCACCATTCACATCGTTTACACATTTACCCTAATTCCATATTATTATACTAATCTCACTAACAATTGATTCATTGTGTTGATCTCAATAGGATTTGTTAATTATTCCTAACTCAAAAGGCCTAATTACGGTGCTCCCAATCCATATCATTTTTCTTTTTAATCATTTACATATATTATCCCAATAGCCCTTAAGATATTATCAATCCTAGGTTCATCACCTAACCTCTATCCCAATACAATTAATCACATAAACATGTTTATCAAGGGATATACATGAACACATCAGAATATCACTACTTCATCACAAATCCCAAGGACTGCGATTGTTGGAACAATCCATGGGTGGCCCTAGATTATTTCCATTTCCCTCGATGTAGCCCACAGGTATCATGAGGGTGTCTATTTAAATTTTTATTTACCATTTTACCAAAACTTGTCATGAGTGATCAAAATAAACCAAGAGACACCCAAGAACAAATACAGACATGCACAAATCCACAAATTAACCATGGAAAATATTTTAGACCACCTACCAAGATTCCATGGGTGAACTCGCTTTAAATTGATCCCTTAGATTAAAATTCAAACAAACTAGGATGCTTCAAACTAGTTCTCACCCAATGAGTAGGGATTTATATCTTCTGAAAGAGAGAAGAAGAATATACAAAACCAAAACTCCAAACAGAATAAAAGATGGGCTTATCCCCACCCAGAGCTTCAATATGTAATCAACAGCACCAATAAAACCATAGAAACAATGGAAATTGATCTATTAGAGATCATGGTATATTTAGTTCGTCCCTAGGGTAATGATGGATGAATGGTGTGTAAATCCCGATTTTGTGTTAAAAATCTTGGAGTGGAAAAATTGTAATTTTTTTTAATGTTTCTTGGTAGCATAGTTTACTCACACTATTTTTCAAACCGTACAAAAAGTGTGTGGTGGCCACTGTCCAAAATCCATCCTCATGCATGGTTTTTAGGGATGTCTGTATTATAAGCACTAATTGTGTACAGACTATTCGGCCTTCCCTAAAAAATCCATTTTATCCACTTTTTGTGCCTCAAGCCCTAGGAACACCCCAAGCCTCTACAAGGACTTGGGTATGAAATTAAATAACCAAACAAGAGATTCAAACAAAATAATAATTGAGGGAATGTGTTTCCATGATCCGGGATTTTACAACCTCCCCACCTTATAAAGGCTTGCCTCGAGCTGGGCATCCATGCTTCATTGCACTTTTGAGGAAAATAGATCAGGCCACTGATCCCACATATCTGATTCCCACTCCCATGTTTCTTTAGGAACATTCCAATACTACCATATTACTCCCCTAATGGAAAAACCAAGCCCCACAATACATTCTCTCTTTTATCCACGACGTGTACTGGATGCTCCTCAATGGACACATAATTCAAAGGCACAACAAACTCAAAATCCACCATGTGATTTGGATCAGGGTGATACTTCCAATCCTGCACCCCATGAAAAACATCATACTTCCCACTATTCTATTGTGTATTATCTAATAAATATGCAACTATCTTGATACTCACATCATTATCAAATGAACCCACATACATAGGTGCTAACTTGCCCTGGTTCGGAATACGTTGGTGAACCAAACCGTGGTGACACCTGAAGTATCACGCTGCCACCCACCCTGAACACAAGGTGTCTACATCTCTAATCCCCATTCTACATCTTCCTACTCTAATCCATTTCCATTCCCTTCTGAATCAATTCTACATTCTCCAGTGTCTCTTGCACACGATTGGGTCCTAGCTGCTCGGATTCACCAACCTCCAAAGATCAAATCATAGATCTACGTTGAATCCTATAGAGAGCCTCAAATGGTGTCATCTAAATCATATCCAGAAAACTTTTTTGTAGGAAAATTAAACAAGTGAATTGTGATTCTCTTAAGAACAATTAAAATCTGAGACACAAGCCCTCAACATGTACCCTAACCCCTAGATTGAATATTTCGACTGTCAGTCCATCTATGGGAGGAAAGCCATACTAAAAAAAACTGAGTACCAAGTGCCTTCGACAACCCTTTCTAGAAACACAATTTGAATCAAGGATCATGATCCGAAATTACCCTTCATGGAACACCACACAATAATACAATTTAGCAAACATAAAACTCACTCAACTGGAAAACTGTGTAAGTCTCGCGAATCTATAAAAAATGAGCCAATTTCGTTAGCCTATAAACAACAAATCCTATAGATATATTCAACTGAGGCATTCTTGAAAGACCAACCACAAAATCCATTTTAAAAACATTCCACTTCAATTCAAAAATGGAAAATGGATGTAATAAACCAACTGGGCGTTGATGCATGACATTATCCAACTAATAGGTAATACACCACACCACAAAGCCTGAAACATCCTTTTTCATACCTGACGACCAAAAATATCTATGGAGATCACGATAAATCATAGGAAAACTAGGATGGACTACCCATTTCGATGCATGTAACTCACACATCAATTCTTATAGCATGAATATCGACACAACCACAAGACACTGAAAATAAACAACCATGTCCACACAGAAAGACCAACTAGATGGTAGATAACCTACCATTTTGATTTTCATTCATGTCAAAACTTTTAGTATTATCACGATGAATTTTTTTAATTTGAGTCAAAATCATCAACATTACCATCACATAAGCCTGATTTTCCAGACCATTTTCCTCTTGAAAATCCATTTGCATCTCCGCGTACAGAACAATCAGCACCCACTCAGTGATGGATTCATGAACCACCTAGTTCTGAGCCTTCTTGCTCAAAGCATTAACAACATTGTTCCCATTCACTGGTTTATATTCATTCTCAATGTCAGAGGACGAGAGATCATTACCAAATCATCAGTACAGCTAATTAAAATTCCACTACGAAAATATATATATTAGATGCTTGTTATCCGAATACACCATGAATCATTCCCTCAATAAGTAGTGCCTCCCAAACATTATCTCATACACTACTATAGCCAAATCAATATCATGAGTGGGATAATTCTTCTCATGGTGTCTTAATTGCCTCGACCCATAATCAACAACCTGATCATATTGCATCAATATATCCCCATGCTCGATACCAGACACATCACCAAATAGAACATGCTTCTTACATAGATCAAGTAATATCAAGCCCTGTATTATCTTTATTTGATTTTTCCAATGTTGAAATTCATTATACCATGAATCGAACAACTCTAACCATAATACATTCATAGTCAAGCATGACAGTGGTGCTTCTAAATGAGAGAAATCATGGATGATCCTCTGGTAATACCTCTCCAAACCAAGAAAACTCTGAATATCTAAAACACTACTAGGCATCTCCTAATAAAAGACCGCAATAACATTATATGGATCAACTCACACACCTTCCTCAAAGATGATGTGACCTAGAAAATTCACTTATATTATCTAGAACTGACACTTTGAGAGCTTGGAATAAAGATGATTATCTCCTAGTGTATTCATAATAATGTTAATATGCTAGACATGATTGTCAGGAGATTTAGAGTACACCACAATGTCATCAATGAAGACATCCAAAAACCGATCCAGCAAAGGATTAAAAAATTCGGTTCCTCAAAAACATGAATACAACTGGTGCATTTTCAAAGAGTAAAGGTATCACCACAAAGTCAAATAACATGTGCCCACTAATAAAAGCTGTTAGAGATATGCCATAAGGTCTTACCCCAAACATGTTATAACCCAATATCAAATTAATCGTTGAAAACGCCAATGCACCCCACAAAATGTCAAATAGGTAATCAATTAAGGGACGATGCTTCCGGTTTTTCCCTACCATCTGATTTAACTTCTGATAATCAGAATACATCCTTAACGATCCTCCCATCCTCTTTAAAAAAAGCATAGGTGATTCCCAGGGATACGTACTAGGGTGTAAAAACCCCATTATTCTCTATTTCGACAAGATGAATCTATAACACTTGGAGTTCTTCTGGTGCCATTTAGTTTTGCGGAATAGAAAAGCGCTCTTCTCCTTACAGAAACTCAATCTTGAAATCGAAATACCTCTCATGTGGATACCTTAGGAAATACTAAAGAAAAATATCATTAAATTGATTCACTACTAGAGATAAGACAAAGTGTTCCCCTCACTAATCATCAAGAACATGGCAAGAAAATTGATCTATTAGCCTATCCAACTATACACAAAATGGTCATGCAAGTCTTTCTCGAGTATCCCACTCTTTGTGATGGATATTAGTGCCAACTTGAAGTGACCTAAATGATACCCTACGACGGTAATAGTGTATGTGCACTTGATACAACACCAACAAGTCCATACCCAAGATGAGGAAGAATCCCAACATCTCGATAATGAACATGTCCCATAGGAAACTACATCCACTAAAATCAAGAGAACATTCCATACACTACCTGATATCTTCATTTTGTACCCCAAAGGTGTGTCAATTGACATAACCCTGCAAACACTCTCAAAAGAACAACCCAGTACTACCAAAAGATGAGCATATAAAAAAGAGGGTGTCGGGCTAGTGTCGAACAATACACTTGAAATCATAGAAGCTACAAGGATACTACCTTAAATAGTCGATGGCCCAACCTCACCATCCCCAGGTGAGGACTGAACTGCATAAAGCTGACTTGCCCCACTACCTTGAGCTCCACAATATGTTCCATGAATTACACTACCCTGTTGACAAGGGAGATCCTTCCCCATAGTTACACATCTATTGTCTCTTATAGTATAGTTGATGGAGCTCCCAATTCTTACCTGATAATGAGAAATTTATCCCTTCCCTCTTATTGGCATTTGCCTGTCACCATCAACCATTCCATCATGCTGAGTGTTCCTTGAGAACTTCAGCATGTGTCCTAATTTTTCACATGACCATCACTCAATCGGAGGTCGATGACACTATCCATGCATGTGCTCAATCATGCTACACTGAAAAAATAACACTTGATCACCGCCCTGAGAGGTTGACCTTAGCTTTTGACCCCCTAGCACCCTTATTCTATGCTAAAAAAATATAAAACAAAGCATTCAGCCCTTGGAAGTAGTACCACTACTCTTCCCAGCTCGAACAACAAACCCACTACTTGAATCTCCATTCAGGTTCCCTTCTGAGATCAACACTTGATACACAACTTCTGTAAGCCTATTCAAGAGATATATATTCACCAGAGACCTGATCTCATGTCTCAGTCCATCCTGGAAGCTCCTCATAACTAGTATCTCATCCTCCACCAATGCTGAAACAAGGTGTCATAGGTCATTGAAGTAGCCTACATACACCATCAATGACATCGATCCCTGAGTCAGTCTCATGAACTCTGTAGCACACACATGCCTCATATTTTTTGGGTAAAAATTATCTAGAAACATTTCTTGGAAACCTTTACAAAACATCCCCTCAGCATTCTCAGTTTGTGTCAGGATGTCCCACAAACGCTTTTCATGGCGCAACAACATATATTCTTTCAACTTGAATCACTTACCATAAAGAGTCTCTAGATGATAAAATGTTTTCTGTACTGACTCTATCTAGAAAAATGCTGCCGTTGGACCACCCTCTCTAGTAATGGTTGGAGGGTGCTGCAACTGAAACTCTCAAGTAATCTGAAACATACTCGATAAGCCCCGCCCTGGGTCACAATCCATCATGTGCTTGTGATGAGCTAGGTTCTCTCAGAACCTCTCTTTCCCACATTCCATGAACACCACATTCTCTTCCTCCTATATACAAGGACTATTCTCAGCAACATTGTTGTGTTTCCCAACTGATGCTTGACTTCATGTGGAATTTCACTACATTACCAAACATGATGTTTATAACACATACCATAAAACTTTTAGAACTTTATAACAAGAAGGATCCCCACCATCCCATCAATCCATCATACATTCACCATCCCAACATACCATAACATTATGAAAACCCCACCTCAGCCATCCAATTGTGGGCGTTCGTCCACAATGTAAAAAGAAGCATCCACAACCACAAGGCACAAACGATATGTTTTAAAATCACATTTAATTCCTCAAAATACATTAATTATACATATTTCATTAATCAACACATATGATTATTTTATCATCACCATTTACATTATTATGTTTATGACAATTTCATTTTTCAATTAAAATGATTAAAGGTGCATTCCATCTTTCATGCCATAGAAATCCATCTTGTATGGACCTACCATGATGCAGTTCACCTATCTCTCTCAAGGTTCCTAAAATGATGCATGTATTCAAAACCTCATGACATTGAGCACAGGATCCAAATAATATAAAACAATCACTTCACACAACATGTGCATCACCAAATTCTGAAATATCATCAATTGTAACATCACAAAATCATGAACAACAATTCCCACCTTGTGTGACTTGGGTTTTCCATCGTAAATGGTTTAGTTACTCCGAAGAACGATCTCATTACTAAGGCCTATCAAATCCGACCTCTAGTCTACCATCCCAAATAATAGGATTTTAGTGAAGGACAAGAATAAACTCCTATGATACAACTTTGTAACGCCCTCGACCCCAAAAAAACAAAACTAGTGCTTCATACAGGGTGGTTACATGACTTTAAGTGCACCTCCCCATACCCCAATGGTTGCTGATTAGTATTGGGGGTCCAAATAGTCAATTAGGGAGATTATACCCCATTTTTATCATATTAAGACCAAACAGATGTTGAAAAAAATATCAAAATAACAACCAATAATACCAGAGTATGCATAAACAACTATTCCCAAAATGGGGTACTACCATAGCAAACAGTAAATATGTATTTCCATCCTACAAGTGTAAAATTGAAAAAACCCAAAATGAAGACAAACTGCAAAATAACCAAAATGTTTTGATGTCAAGAGCGGGTCCTCCTACACTCACACACTTGTGCCAACCTAAATTCCTAGCAAGGACCTACACGCTTCTCATGACCTGGAAACATGAAGTCTTCCAGGTTACACAACAGCGGCCTGAGCAGGGTGCGTGTACAACTTAGTAGGCCACCACCAATGTTGCCAAAAAAATCTCTTGTATAAAAAATTATGAATCAAAAATGGATATGAATAATAAATTTCAATGAAAATAGTAAGTTCCCTTATCCATATTAGGTCCATTACTATCATTTATTTCTAATTTTATATCTTACTATTTCAACCCATTTCCACTACATACCATTTCCAGCACATTTAATATCAAGTAACATGGGATTAAATTACAGAAAGATGTTTATGACGAAGAACATGTAGTTTTCCTATCTCTCAAGTTCCAAAATCTTCATGAAAACATATCCACCCCTTGAAGCATTAGTTCGGGTGGATGCAACTAATATGGGAACAGAGTTTCAGTCTTATCACTATGCTACACATTAGTAGTGAAGTTCAGATCCTATGTCCAACTCAATCAATGTGCATAAAACCTTAGTCAATACCCCACACTACCATGCTATGTGCACATTCTATACACATATGTATTCATTAACAATTCACACAAAATTGCAAACATTTCTCAATGGAAAACCTAAACCATAACAATAACATTAGGGTCAACACCATACCTTAACCCATTAACACCATTATCCCCTTTCAAATGATTTAGAAATTTACCATAATATTATTTTATTACGATTATCTCACAAATAATTCATTCTTTGTTCACATATCTCATGGATTTATTCATTATTGCAAACTAACTTGGCCTCATTAAAATCCTCACAATCCATTCCATTAATGACTTTTATAATTTCCACATATTATCCCAATACACCTTAGATTATTATCCATCATAGGTGCATCACATAACTTCTATCCCAATCCAATTAATTACATAAATTGTTTTATCAAGGGATCTACATGAATACACAATAATCTATATTGTTATTCACAAATCCCATGGTCTGGAAAGACGTCACACTCCATTTGTGGCCTTAGATTAGTGTCATTACCGTCAAACCATCCCGTGGTGATACTGGTGGGTTCTATTTACCTATTTGATAACCATTTTTACTAAACATGTTATAGGAGAACAAAAAATCCCAAGAGACACCCATGAAAAAAAATTCACAGGCACAAACCAACAACTAAAAAATGGGACAAAACATTTAATCCACCATCCTCGATTCTCTCAGTTAACATACTATTAATAAAGATCTTATATTCCACTTCAAACAACCATTTAAGCTTCAACCTGGATCTCACCCAAAGTGTAGGGTTTTAGAGCTATAGAAATAGAGAAGAAGAATATACATACCCTAAACTTCAATGAGATGCAAATATGGGATTAGCCTTACCCAGAGCATTAGTCCAGAATCAACAGCACCAAAACACACCTATAAATTGGGGGAGATTGATATCTTAAAATTAATGGGAGGTTTTTTATGTCCATAGGTTGAGGAGCGATGAACGGGGAGGAAATCCCATGTTGGGGTTAAAAATCCCAGATTGGAAAAATTGTAATTTTTTTAATTGTTTCATGGCCACACTATTTTCCTGCATGGATTTTCAAATTGTGTGCAACCCGTGTAGAGGCCACTATCAAAAATCCCAACTCTTTCACGGTTTCTAGGGTTTCTCACATGGTTATAACTAACCAAGAATAGACCTTGTGTCCTACCTAGGAATCCCTATTTTCTACAATTTTTGTTTCCAGAACCCTTGGAACACCCCCTGTATCCATAATGTCTTGTGTAAGAATTTAATTAACTAGAACAAGTTATTAGAACCAAATCATAAAGGTGAGAATACCTTTCCATGATCAGAGATCTTACGATAGTGTTTTTCCTTTTTATAAAAAAATATTTAAATAATTCATATAATTTTCTAAAAAATATGTTAATTATACTGACAAATAATCGGGGACGTAAAATCACGTTGTAAACATAAGGGGTTTCATTACAAAATATTACTTTTATGTGAAATAATGTAATAGTACTTGCATATTATTTCCCTAATATAAATGATCATATTGAACCTAAAAGTCATCAATACCTTTAATATTATATGAAAAAATGTAATGAAATTATTCCATAATTCTTCTTTCACAAAATCATATACAAAAATATTGGTTTTTATTTCCATAAATGTCCCTAAAGTAACCTTAGTCTTATTAAACTCACACCAAATGAATCATCAAGATAGTTTGTTTAATAAATTAAACATATTATCTTCTTAAAATTCATGAGCCCATGATGGTATCAATAATTTTACATTTAATCCTCAAAAATAAACATAATCGGTTGATGTTTCATGATTATTATAAGCAAAATAACATTGGTTAAAATATTTCTATAACATTTTTTGGAATAAAAAAAAGATTCAGTATTATCATTTCATCATAGCTATATTACTTTCATAATATTGACCTTGAAAACATATCTTCTTCTGAGGTACATTCCATTGATGGTGGGGGTATTTATTTTCTTAGTTTAACATATCCTTACAAATGAAACAATTAACATTATGAAATTCATTATTTAATTTGAAACCAAGATCCTTATGGAATTTCCCTCAAAAAATGAATAAATATCGATTTCTTTTTATGTATGTTTCATGGTGTTTGTTTCGAAAATAATCAAATATGGAAAAATCCTTATTCCCCTTCTTCCCCATATTTATATTTCGTCTATCATCATATTCCTCACTTATTTCCCTTAAAATCCAAAAAATGAATAATTGATTCATATTATTGATGTCATAGGATACTAGGACATCATATATTGATATTTTATCGGTGTATAGGTCCCTTTAATGGTTTTTAATAATCCCATTAATCAAACAATTAATTTTTCTCAATGAATTACAATCATTTTCTATAGTATAACTTGATATCATTATAATGTTATCTTAATATATAAAATCATTTTCCAATTACTTTTGAGATATAATTTTGTATTGTATCTCCATATTATCTCATTGATCATCAATAAAATATTTTTCCTAGAATATTTCCTTAACTTCCATTCACTCTGTGTTTTATATTTATTTATCAACCTTATGGTATTCTATCAATGACTAGAATTAATCTATATCATATGATAGATTATAAAATATCATGAAAACCTTCAACGATTCATTACATGACATTGTTAAAAATTTATTATATAAGGAATATATGTATTTATCTACTACTCATGGATTTATGGACCATTTGAAATAATTCACATTCAAATACATGAATTGGTCTCACACTGTTACACCTCATGGTGGATCGATGAGTTTATCTATTTTATAGTGGTTATTTATCAAAACAGAAGTCATCTACACTAATATGGTAATAATTTTATCAGTTTTAGATATAGCATGAGCTCATACACAATTATATTACATAGTTGAGAAATTTCTACATGGGGTATGTGCATTGATATAATTTTTATTCAATCCTATGTGATAAATTTCTAAATGATTTCATATGATATATTAGATCATAAAATATTGAAAAATAATGTATAATTTCAATATATTTCATACATTAAATAGGATTTATAATATTTATGCATACCTAATATCAAAATCATATTCATGGTTTCTTTGTGAATGATTTCAAATCATGATAATATTTTTTATTACTTTATAATGGTTTGTAAATAAAATTTTATTTCTCCCAAGAATATCTTCTATGTGTATCAAACCAAGAATGGTATAGCCCATATTGTTTTGTACCATGTCACATTCATTTCATGCCTGATGTAACATTTTTAAGGTTTTTATTCATAGTTAAAACAATGTTAGAACCATGTTCAATTGAATTATACAGAAAGGGATGTATTTCAAAATAAATTATAGTCACTTATTCATAAAAATTACAAGATATTCATCTATACCTACCCAAAAATTTAATCAAATCATTATGCTCCCAAATATATGTTTCCATAAATCAAGATCCCAAGTTTTCTACTAATTTTTCCCTGATACCAACTATAAATACGCTAACCATTGTTTCCTTCAGTAATTTATCACTTTATAAGATTAGTTCTAGATAAATGTGATCACATCCCAATTGGCTGCATATTTTAGTAGACATGAAAAATTAGATACATAGTTGAAGTATGAATTAAAAATAAAAACATAAAATATAACATTATTATTTCATTCAATAAATAGTTATTTCCTCAAGAATTTACCTACATATCAATAAAAATATTATTATTAGAATAGTTATAATTAAATATAAGGAGAGATTGAATTAAAAATCATAGTATGTGTTTGCATACAACGAAATATAATTTGGAAAAAGGAATTTGGAATGAAATTATTATAATAAAATAATGCCATATAAACAATCTCTTGAGAAGGAAACTCCAACCCATATATGAAAAAAAATAAAATAATCACATGGACATAAATAACACAATTTAAAATTATGGAGTTCGAAATAATGGAAATCTGAAAAATATCATCATGTTATCATGCCAAGAAATCTAAAAAACTCTGGAGGACATTTTTGAAGACATCTATATAATGGGTAAGTCCTCATACAAAATAAATCTAATATTCATTATGGGACATATTGATGAACTGAGGCGAAATAAAAGCCCCCACAATCACTCACTCCCTAAAATTCATTCCACAAATTATGTGAGTAAAACATAATCAATATAAACATTAACATTTATAATCTTGAATATGATATTTCAATAATTTCCGTTAATCAATAAAAATAATCATAAACCGTCCAAAGTAATATCAACAGTGAAAACCCAATATATCCCCAATTAAACTATTAATAAATTGTTTGATGAAATAATAATGACGTTTTAATTAATAAACAAACACTTTTGTGTATTTTTAGAATAATAGTTATTGATATGGATAGAGAGAAATACTATAAAGTGGTCATTAAAATCATTCTTTGAGAATATAACTTTTCCACTTAAAAAATTACCATTTTAAATGTAAATATTTACACAGTATTTCCAAAATCATTTTCATTGAAAATATATGTTGATTCATAAATGGGATGTTTTAAAACATTTATTGTTCATAGATATTTATAAATAGTGTTTCCATTCAAAATATGGAAACATAAAATGAATATTGTAAAAATAAGAAAAAAATTCCTCCCATAACACTAAATAAGAAAAATAAGAAATTATAGTCTTTAGAAAAATGAAGAATGATTAATTCTATTTTTTTATAAAAATCCATTCATATATAATAATTTATTTAATAAATAAAATTTTTATTGTTAGAAAAATGTTAAAAACATTTTATGAAAATATGGATTTTGATGATATGGTTTTTTGATTGAAGATCGAAATGATGTATGTTTTTATTGAAAATATTCATTTGGTTTATTTTTTTGATAAATAGAATAAAATTAGGGAAAAACAATTTTTATATGTAAATAAAAAATTGATAAATTAATTCAATATTTATAGAAATATATATCATATGATATCATCACTATATATAATCTAAAATAATTCTAATAAACAATGACATTAAAACGTAAACATTTTAAAATTTGGATACTTTTGAATCATAACCCACATAACATAAAATTACTGAAATGAATATTTATCCAAGATAATAAAAAATTGATTCATGATATAATAGATCAATGATTTATTATATACATGATAAAAAGTAACTATGTCATGAATATGGATTACGTCTCAATGACGTAAAACTAATATTGGAAACCATTACTAATATAGAAATATTTTGAATAATAGTAAATATTAATTAACAACATCATATTAAACCAAATATATCATGGAATGAAATATTTTCATAATATTACATGTCTAAGGTGTGTTATATAAATGATACAAATAAGTTGTGAATTTAGCATATCTCTCTAAGTAATAAAATAGAGACTATTAATCCTTTCCATTGGGTCTGATTTATTGATATGTGCTAATAAATTTGGTATAATAAATTTTGATTTATAATAAATATAATATAGAACCATATTCATATTCAGATAATGTATTATTAACTTATTGTCGTTTATCACCCATTTCATTACACTTCTTTGTAAAAATCACAGTTTAGGTGATATTTTTTCTTTTTTCATATTTGTTTTGGTGGGGTAACCTATATCCTTTTAAACTGATCATTGAAACATAATATCCTTAATTTTAGAAATGATATAAATATAACATATAATCATTATATAATTATTTATAATGATACATAATAGTTAGAAATATAAGAATAAGTTACATAGTTCAGGGAGATGATTGGTCATACATACATGTCAACATTATATCTATTTTTCAAATAAACATAACATAAAAAATAATATAATATTTCCCCATTAAAAAAAATATTATATCCAATGTTTTATTTATATTAATTAAATATATCATTATTTCCATCCATTCCAAAATTAAATAAAAAAACATTTTACATCACTATATATAGGTGGTTCATGACACGTACATAGAAGTGATGTTATTGTTTTCTAGTGGGTTAAAATAAATGCAGTGGTATATTATATTATAATCCCATAAGAATTTTCATGTCAAAATTTTCATATAAATATTTTAAATTTCAGATTATAAATATCCTTGAATATAAATTATGGATAATGGTTTACATTGATTCGAGAGGTGATAGTCCTCTAAACACAAGATCAATGATTTCATTTCCCTTTTGATGGATGAGGAGATGGGTACAATTATAGAATTAACTTGATAACATATAAATATGTGGTATTTTTTTGTTTAATAATATTTTATTCATATAATCATGGGTTATATAATGAAATAATACAAGGACACATGGTAAAGTAATTTACCTCTTCTTCAAAAAACCAATTTTTTATACATAAATTCTTATGAGATTTGATTTCTAATAAAAAACCTATAGTGTGTGGGGACATATGTAAAGTAGAATTTTGGGATGGGATTTTATGAACCCAAATCGTTTCAATGTATTAATATGATAGGATAGGTGGTTACCTTTTTTATGTTTGTGAGGGGACACAATTGGAATTTCTGAAAATAAAAAGTGATATGCACATTTTTAACATTCCAAAAGTTTTTAAATAGTCTCATTTTAAAACCATGGATGTTATAATGTACAAATTTAAGTATAAAATAGTTATTTTACAAGTCTAAAGTTCATTTAAATATTTACATAATTAGTATATTCCCAAGTAAACCTATCACAAAATTAACCCCAGTAATTAATTTGTACTTATTTTACTATTCTTTATGAATAAATATTAAGTTAATCATGTTATTTAATATAATTTATTCTTATTAAAAATATGGAATTAAATTTTAAAAATTTTATTCAGATATATGAATAAATTTTAATTAAAATAACTCTCATATATGAGAAAAAATGGTTAAACAATGAGAAAACTATCATAAGAAAACAAATTTTAATAGAAAAATTAAATATGAAATTGATTCCAATGACCTAATTTTTTATATTTGAAATATAATTAAAATTATTTTATATTAAATACCTAAAAATCAATATTGTAACTCTTGTATTAATTAAATGAAAATTATTTTTTCAACTCAAATAGGTATTGCACATATTCATCAAATAATAAATCATATTAAAAAATTATTAAAAATTCCATATAACATAATTTTTTAATGATATTTTAAAATATAAATTTCATTTTTTAAAATAAATTTTATTAAATTATTGTAAATTGAATCTATTTTATGTATTAAATAGTGGATTAATCATCTATTTAGAAAAATAACGTTTTTTAGAAATAATTTCATTTTTAATTTAAATATTATTTATTTTATTTATAATAAATAGGCCAACATAGAATTTATTTTATTATAATTTAAAGAATATTATTTTAATTTATTATTTATCCATAATAATATACAAAAATTTTACATATTTATTATATTGATATACTATTTAATAGTTCATTTGGAATATTGGTTATACTTACAGCAATCTATCAATAAGATTAAATCGAATGAAATATATTTCATGGGTCATGTAATCTTGGTGTTGCATGTGTTATGTTATATTTTAAACAATTAAAATCTTTTATAATCTCATTGGGACCCAATAGTTTCCATTGATTTCATATCATAGATATGGAATAATGTTATGTGAGCAAGACACTTCTTTTAGTCATACATAGAAGATTTTGGGGAATAAATGTTGTTGAAGGAGCATGATTATGCTATCATTACTACCCTAAAATTGGGAAATGAACATATAGTTCATGTAATTAACTTACCTAATATTTTTATATTCCATGTATTGATGATACACAGAACTTAAATGAAATTCCTTTGATACCAATGTTTGGAAATAAATGTCGAGAGTTAACACAAGATCATGAGGGGAAAATTTAACCGTTATAGTCATACAAAATACCAAATATAAGAATCAATAAAAGTAAAAAAAATTCTACAATGTAATATAAAAGGATTTATTATATAATATACAAAAAATAAAAGAATTAATATAAATGAATCAGAGTACCAATGAATATAAAATAACACAAACATCTAAGATCCAAAACCAGTGAATAAATCCTACACAAAGTTTGAACCACTATAACTCTAATAAACTAACATCAACAAATGGTCATGTCCTTAAATCCATAGAAACCATAATAATGGAACTCCAAAAGTGAATTTTGTTACCTATATATTCCATATATCATTGAAATCAATGTCTATATATAAATCTTTATTCATATGAAGGGGTGAGTATAATAAAAGTTTAGAAAACCCCACTATCAATTTCCAACATTCCACAAAGTGTATAATAATATTATCTACATATTTTATTAAACTATATTTTGATTGTCAATGTATTTATAAAAATTATGAAATTATACATATAATGATAGATTATATCAAAAGAGATTTAAACTAAAGATCACATGATCAAAATAGTTATTTGTATCAAAATTAATCATTTCATTTTAAGGATTTAAAATATATTTATCCCAATTTTCTTGAAATAAAAATTCCAAAATTTTACTAAAACATCCATTAAAACCCTAACAAGAAATTTTTTAATGTAATAATGGTGACTTATTTCCATAATCCAGTCAGAAATATATTATTTAAACCATATTGGAATGAATATATCATGTATCTACACACACATAATATTTGTGTATAACTTAGACCTCCCATAATGGACCCGTTATCATGGTAACATCCCTATACAATCAAAGTAACACATTTAATCCAACCATTTTCATGAACTCCCAAAAAATCATTATTAATTTACAATGTATTATGTTTTCAATATTCATATTTCAAAGCAACTCTAGTGCCACCCACATCCTCAAGAGAAGGATCAAAAAAACATAGGAAAAACATGTAATGTTTTAGTATATTATTCATATTATCATTTCAATAAATATACATAAATAATTTAACTATTAATGGATATATTTATATATTGAAATGTGAGAGGATGGGAACACAGAATAACTGAAATACTCTCAACACAGTGAATTTATTTAGATACCAAGGTAGAACATGGTTCCCTTATCATATTCTTCTATATATTTCAATGAATTTTTTTTGAATATTCAATCAAATATAGATATGGGTATGGCAGTTCTGATATAGTGTTATTCATATAGAAAGCATGCCAAATAATAATGAGAAGGAAAACCAAGAGTCATACATTCAATTCCTATGTATATTACACCATGATTTTGAAGAATTGTCCATTAGTTCAAATAGAGCTCCCAATATTTTAAAAGAATGGGATGGAGTATTAGATAAAATGGGGATTGAATTATGATATTAATAGGGGACATAAATTAAATAATGATTTTGGACACAACCTTAATAAATATATGAAATATAGATTTTAATCATGAATCTTCATATTGTTACCAATGATAAAAATATAGTCCACTCAGTATAAAATCTTGAAGCCAATTCACTTAATGAATAAAATTTCATCACTTGAGTAAATTTTACTAGAATTCCATACATACCTTAATTGAGATTCAAGGGGTCTTCCATGAAACAATAAATGTCATGAATAACAATTCATGTCATGAACAACCATTCTTGGTGTGAAATAGTTCCATTATCTAAAATAAACCACCAATAAACCTTCAATATTTCAGTAAAAACTACATAAATATAAGAACAATAAAAAAATTATCTATATCAAACTTATAGGTGTTATATTCTATGTAACAATTTAATTTGTATTCCCTAAAAGTTGGAGGTTTAGGGAGCCTTTGTAAGGCTGTATATATTACTGAAACAGAAACAAATCACATTCCGTTGTGTCCTATTGGATTTGATCAATCTATCATAAAACACATTCATAATATATCTTATTACCTCCCAACACATTTTCATTCAAACCCATAAATTTGAACTGGTTTATGGATAAATGATACATTATATTCAAGAATAACATTATCCCAACTAATCTTGTTACCAGGGTGTGCAAGATACTTATTATGTATGGGACATGAAACACATCATCGAAAATTAAAAATCAACATGATACAGATAAATTGTATATAACAACACCAATCTGTTATGGAATATCAAAATGGAAAACATAAAATTGAGTGAATTTCCTTTTCAATCATAACTGATGATGAACATGTCTCAATTTCTATTTCTAAAAGACATTATCACTAAAGATGAAAGAATAATTATAAATGTGATGATATATAAATGATTTATTTTATATCTTAGATATAACCATCCATTTCTTTATCATTTGGACTTTTTATCCTCATAAAAATCAAATTCTAATTAGTGATATCTCTTTTTTATTCACCCGAAACTGTATAGAATTGAAATGATATCTATTAAATGAAACAATTGGGGATATATGCATCATGACCTAATAAAAATTATTATATATTAACTCAACTAATGATATGTGATCTTCCCACGAGACACAAAAGTCCTTGACATAATACCAATTCATATCTTCAAAAATCTTAGTCATGCATCATAATTATCTATTCTTCAGAAGATGATATTTTATACTCGTAGTCAATTGCTTTAAAATATCCTATTGAAAATCAACCCAAAACTAATATTAAAACCATGGATCCCAATCAAATAAAATTGAAAATTTTATCCCATGTAGATTGAGAAGTTATTTAACATATATATTTTCTAGATATTCGACCATATTAGACTCTTGGATTTGAAGAATGATCGCCGACATGGTTTGTAAATCTGTAATCACCCTAAATGAATCATGTTTATAATTAATACATTTTTTTATATTGGAAATGTATATAAATATGTACTCCCATTTTTATATATTTATAGGCATAGATTGTACAGTACCCACTAGTTCTTGATTCATATCATTAATCAGCTTACATTTTTTAAAATTTCTTGCAAGGTATAAAATCATTCAATTCATACCCAACCTTCATAAATAATTTTTAATTTAATAATACTATTTATAAATTAAATGGTAAATAACACATTTTCAATGGTGATATACTAGGTAAATTATTTCCTAGAAATACATAGGCACAATGATACTAATTTGAAAATGATAATCAATTCCAGATCATTATTACAACCACCAATTGACTCCCAACCATTTACGGTTAGTATAATGGTGAATCAATACCAATATGATCATTTATCCTATTTCAATAAGTTGATTTAATATGTGACCCTAGTAATTGGTAAGAAAACTATATTTTCATTTTCCCAACAAACATTATATGCATATTCATAATAAAACTCATCAACATCTATTTGTATCAAGACTCTCTAACCACATCACTATAATAATTATGACTAAACGAAATTAATTTTAATTACCATTTTTTGTGTATAAATTTTCATGATGTTAATAATTTTTAGATACACTATTCATCTTATTAGGTTCATGTCTCATAGCGAAAGTGTATGGTTCATGATTTTATGGTCTGGGAAGACTATGAAATTTCGACAAAATAGATTGTATATATATTTTATCGTGGAATGGAACATTATTTTTAATTACAAGTCATATTTCCTATTATTCATTTCATGTGTTGTCATCTACTACAGTCTATAAGTCCACATTTGATCGAAATACATGAGAACACAAAAAATCTATGATCCAATGAACATGATTATAAACAACCTAACCATTAATTTGATCATGAAAAATGGATATGTGTATCTAATTGAACCATTATTTAACATCCTAAAAGAATGTATGACTTTTATCATCCCATTGATATTTAATTACATTCATTTTCAATATAGATATCAGACAATATATCCATAAAAAGATCTACCATATCTCTTATTGTACACTAAAAATCCACAAAAAAATTAATAATAGATAAATTGGTTGGATTATTACATAAAATAATTTCTTCAATATTCATAGTAACAACTATATTTAATTTTTTGAATGACGGGCATTATGAAATGAAATTCTTAAATCTCAAAACCCTTCCAAAATTTAGCATATAGGATATTATTTCACAATATTCTCAATTATATCTATAAGAACACCATAAATAAATTCGAGATCCTATAATAATGAAACATTTATTCATTAATTACAAAAAAATGGTATTCTAGGTTCTGATTGAATATATTAGGTCCATGAAAATCACTACTTCATTCAATAGACCCAAGGGGATGAAGAAACACACTTAATGATAATATAGACACCAAAATGATTTTTTTAGAGTATCCACTTTAATAAATATGATTTAGATGCATCTCTATCATATATATAACTTATTTAACAACTCAGAACCATTAACATAGTCAAATAGATTATCAATGAGTGGAATATTTTTTATCATGACTTGGTTATGTCTATTATAATAAAGAAAAAAAATTATATAGACAATATCTTGTCATTAATAATAGATTAGGAGTAGAACTTAGTGATATAATATGTTGGAATATGCCATTGATTTACAATTAATTTTGATGGGATGTTAATGCATGCAGTTCCACTAGAGGCAAAATGTATGAAGGATGTGAAATAAGACATTTCGTGAGAGTAGATCTATAGTAAATTTGATTTCTAGCTAAGGTAGAATCCCAGAAATGCATATGTAAAGACATATTGGTATTAGTTGATTATAACATGAAAATTATTATTCTGAAATTCATTTTTATCAGTCGTGTATAGTTCTTCCAACTACATAGAGATGGATCCATCTATTGTTACTAAATGACTTTAACTATATTTGTTAATATTATCATCCCAATTTAATACACTAATGAGGACATAAAAGAATGTAACAGTTAATTTTCCCAAATAGAAATAATTTAATATTTAAATTATATTATAAAATCAATTTTAAAGGTCAAATAAACAAGAAATCAATAGTATGCCTATAAACTCCGTGAGAAACAATACCAAAATCATTGGTAAATGAAAATATTAGGCACATGAATACTATACACATCTACTTCCCTGGGGATATCTCAATACTAATTATGTGACATATCTTATCAATATGAAACCACAGTTTTCTAAAGAGTGAGCTAGAATTAAAGAATTTAAGGAACCCGTCTAAAAAACAAGTATAAGATTAATGTACAAAAGTATGGTACTTAACCCAAGGAAGGGACCTATATACTCATTCAAAATAATATATCAATATCTATATATTTATTAATATTCCCCCAAATAAGAGTTCATGGTCTTCTATTTAGTATTCTATTAGACCACCAAAGTTGTTTCATTGAGTTATCCAGGTTCACCAAGAAAATGGGAATGATAGGTATTATAATGATATACTTTATCCGATCATATGACATATGAGGTAGGTCCATGTTATCTCCTACTATTGACATCTTCTTACAATTGTAATAATTCTTAGTAGTCATTTTATTTTCATAATTGCGAGACCACACTATTTATGATTTTAAATCCATATTCATATGTTGATGAAAGCACACTAAATGAAAATTGTTTCCTTAATACGATTTCATTGATAAGATCAAAATCCATTAAATCGTTTATTTGATTCCATAATGGATTAGGATTATTCCTCCCTCTTATGTTTTTTTCCATCACTAGAATCTCTACCATATCATGGATGAATAAATGTATTCCCTTCAATATGATTTCATCTTAGATATGCCTTTCAGACTAATTCCATGTACTGTATTTAAATATTATCTATTATATATAATGTAAAAAATAAGTAACATTTCACTGGTTATAGTCCAACCATGAAAATTTAATCATTTGGTGTTTCACTAGATATTGACTCTAATGTAGGGAATACCAAATGACAAATATTGATAATCATATTATGTAAATAAAATATTTAAATTTTTTATATGGATAAAATATAACATAATCCTTTGTTGGATGATTTTTAGAAAAAAATATGTTATTGAAAAACTCCCCTAACCCTTCCTACATATGATTTTGAGCTACCTTTTCCAAAATAGTTATATTTCACCTCTGTTAATTGATGTCCTCTACAATGTACATCTCTATCCTGGTCTTAATCTGAATTGGGTTTCTAGGGATTCAAAAATTCTTGTTTTTTGTAATAATCAAATTCCCTATGTATTTTTGTTTACAATAACCATGGAACGTCATGGGATTCTAATTATATAACTCTAAAGAGTGATTCAAATGTGGAAGTCCATATTCCCAAGTTTCCTTATCTATATCTTGTAGGGAATGTGCAATACTCAAAAAAATAACTAGTTTACCTATTGTTTGGGGGGACCCACATTTTCTTATGCTTACTATCTATGGGTTTTCATTCTAATTAGTAGTGTCATTTTAGTTTAATAAAAAATATCTATAAATCACAATAAATAATATTCTCCATCCGTTCATAATAAGATCAATAATAAATATAATGGAAATATAATTTGAATATAATAGTGTCTAAATCAATTAACCATGTGAAGATACATTGCTAGTTGGAATTCATTTCAAAAATTATTGATAACAATCACTAGTCAGTTAAATCCATGTTAAATGATTTTTAAAAATGCCAAAATTTTAATTATAATAAATTATATACCTTTTATCCTGATGATACAAGAATTTCTCATAAAAAGGATTGACACACCTTTGTATGATATACATTAAATGTCTGGAAATGTCTTATATCATTAATACCTTACTAGATTAAGTATTTAACAAAAAAATTCCATTTGTTAAATCCTTTCATAAAAAAAATTATTAGGATAAGTGATACTCATCAGACACTAGTTTTTGGAAGTAAATCATAAGTTATTAATACAAATACAACAGGGGGAATACTTTACCTTTAAACACATACACCCAACCATAATTAAAAATAAAATGAAAAATTAAGTAAATATAGAACAATAAAATGATGCATCAGATAATATCAAAAAACTCAAAAAAATGCACTGAAAATAATTAGAGTAATGAAGTAAATAAATATAAAAAAAACTAAGAACCATGTGTAATGATCAACTGAGACTCTATGGTTGTACCTCTTTAACTCTCCAACATGATCATTCTGTAAATATCCATCTATAAAATGTAATGAATAAAAATATTATAATCTTCCACTAGTTAAGTATAAAGATTATATTTTTCTTATATTATAGATGAAATCATATATATATGCACTAAGGTGGATATTCATGTGTGATTACAACAACCAGGTAGGAAAACACAATATAATTTTCCTACATTTCCATGAGATGGGAATCATGATAGATAAAAATAAGATACAACCATATTTATTGTATCAAAGAAAATCTAAAATTTTGTATACCAATGATTATAAGTATGATGATTTCATCATCATAGTCCTAAACTAGAGATCACGTGATAAAAAGATTTTATTTTTATGAAATAATAATTTATAATAAATTTAGTACCAATAATTTATCAAAACATCTTGAAATATAAATTTCCTTATTTTACTCATATTACTATTCACACTCGCACCTCCCATAGTGGGAATGTAACTAGAGAGACTTCTACAAATTATCCTTTTAGAAATTGTTTATTTAAATCGTCTTATAATGATAATTCCACATATCCACACACACATAGTCACAATCATTCATTCATAACCTGAACCTCCCGTAAGAGTCTGATGATTATTTTATCTTTCATCCAAGATTCGAAATATTGAGGCATAAGAACACATGATACCTATCCCAGGTCATGGAAAACAATTAAAACCAATTTTATATTACATGGTTTACTTTTCCAAAATCATTAATTTTTATCACATTTCATGTCAACACATCGCCAAATAAATGAAAAAAAACTATAGTAATACCAGATAGGGGTTAAGAAATGATTCCATTATATAATTTCCATAAATAGATTGGAATCATTTAGAAGAAATAATAAATTATAATTTTATGGAATAGGTGGAGGAGGGAAAACCCACCAACCTTTAATTTAATTTTCTAGATGAAATCCATCAATATCCATTACAGAACTGGGTCCCTACTCGTTTTCTTCTACATATCCCAATGAAGCATTATCATCATAAGTCAGTAAACAAAAATCGAAATATTTCGGTCCAAATCATGGGTTATAACAATGAGAAAACTAGAAAACCCAGGAGAATGATAACCACAACATTTACCCTAAATTTCAAGGTTTAATACACCAAGTTCATATGGAATTAATATTTTGATCAAAGAAGACTCACAAAATCATCTAAGTAGGGGATTGAGTTTGATATAATATTTAGAGAATACTAACATCATTATAGGGATTTAAAATAAATAAATACACTAGTAGTAACTTCATTCATGAAATGAATTATGGATTCCCATCAAGAAACATAGATTTTCTATCAATACCATCAATCAATTCACCTCAGAATTTTTCTTTGAAATGAATTCATGTCATGAATGTCATATTATGACATCATTTCATCTACCCAAATATCTATTAAAATTCAAAATGATATTAGTAGTTTCTTCCAATAAAACATTAACCTCGTGAATAACAATTCATGGATTGACCTAATTTCTTTAGCTAAAACCTAGCTTCCTTTCTCCAACCCACAAACTAAACACATTCACCAATACAACCCAAAAACTCCAAAAAAATAAGGAAATTTTAATAAAAAAAAATCATACCTATAAATTGTATTTCTACAGTGGGTGTCTCCTATATCATTTATAAACATAGGTATTATACAAGAAATATACATATATATATACAGGTACACTATCTGTGGAATTGGTAATCCCCCATCATTATGATGTAAAACAGATAATGTGCTTTAATAATGTTGGGCTCCCTTGACTATGGTGTCTTCATTTGAGGAAATATTCCTCCATTATATTATATTGAGGCTTCGTTGGGACAATTGAATTTGAAAAATAATGGATCTTAGAGTTTATCACATACTCATCCTTGTTATTTGGTTGAAAAAATGTGGATTTATCTCTCCTAAACATGGGATTCCACTTTGTGAGAATATCTATGTCGGATTTACTTACCCCTTATAAAATTGGTTGGGTATACAATATTAATTTTATTACTCAATTTATGTTGTTATTGGAATCCTACTAGGTATTCATATACTCACAACAAAATTCGATTTTCGCACACATGTCAAGTCTTATGTACATGGTGCACAACTTGTTGAAGATATTTGTGGACCTAAATTTTTTTAATCTTAATTATAGATGGATTCTATGACCATATATTGTAGTTAATTACAAAAATCATGAGAAATGATAAAAAATTTACTCTGAAAAATATTTTGTCGTTGGCATACTTCCAATTTATTATTTTTTCTATTTGTCGCTTATTAGTAACTTGTTTCCATTTGTGTAATCTGATTTTTTACCTTGAGGATGTTGTATTCATTTTATAAATCTTTAGAGGATTCTAAATTTATTATTATCGCAATATTATTATATAAAGATGTGTGTGTTTGTATAGGTACTATTATGTTATAAATGTTCCAAAATAAACAACAGAAACTATACCCAAATCATTTATGACATGACTATGATAGTGTTCTCAATCTCCAAGGCAACCTACTAGAACCTTGGAATCAAAAGAATCCATTGAATGGAAATTTGGGAAAAAGAGAATATCACTTCATTATAAATAAGTGGTTGTAATATAATAAATATTTTTTATACCAAACACTCCTTAATGAGTGGAAAATAACATTTATACAAATATAAGAAACAAAAACATGTTTCCATCCCATGTCATCTAATAAAACAATCAAGACATCATCACCAGGTCCCCGTGTGACATTTGGATTCCACATTACACCAATCACCCCAAACTCTATAGTCTTGCTAATCACAAAAATCCACAAACTCCAACAGATTTATTTCCTACCACAAGTCCTAATATATTAAAATATACAAATTTCAGAATGAACATTCAGGGTGCGTGAAACAAATCCTAGAATGATCTCATCAGTCATTTCATAAGAAATCTATAAAAAATAAACCCATATTGCAAACAATTCATTAAAATAAGAAATGGAAATATTTTCATAACTAGAATAAAAACGTTAATTTTTTCTTAAATATCATTGGGTAATATAAAATATATTCAAAAGTTCATTTCCATCATATTTTGAATATATTTGAATATTTTCCATTATAATTATGAATACATGATTATATCAAAACATACATAATAACATCATTCAAGTCAATCACCAACATGTATTATCATTTATAATAAAAAAACAATGGTTAATGTATATGTGTATGTATTTATAAATTATTTCTCTCAATTCTCATAAAAGAAATACTATAATTATTTTACACACTCCCATGAACCAATATCTAGGGGTAAAATGGGAGAATTCTAATGAATAAACTCCCTACCTCAAGATATTATTAGTAGTTTTTAATCAACAATCAATGTTTTTCTTACCACCTAACTACCAATTAGTAATATTTATTCAATGTAAAATAAAATATTTATTACACTACAATTTGTTTAAATGAATCAAAATCATTACAATTAATCTCTTTAATTGGACCAAATATCATGTACAAAAAACAAGAATTTCATTTCAAAAACATGAATTAAATGGGATTCCTAAAAAGAAATCAATATTTTCATTTCCTTTAATTTCATTTCATATTATAAAACCTGAAATACATTTTTATACCATTAAAATAATGCTTCAAATCATTTTTATCTACCAAAATTATTATCCTAAAAATTGATTTTTTTAAAACCTACAGTAAATGGAGTTGATCATGTACATCATGAGATATCAAATCATTTATTAAAAGACTAAAATATTTTTTAGAAATAATTTGGAAATAAAATTTAAAATAAAAAATATTCTGTCACGACCCGTCCTTGGGGCCCATGCCATGACTACCCCAAGCCCTCCTTCCATAGGACAGGGGCTGGCGACAAGCACTAAAGGCGTAAATCCAGATAACTGGGAAGGCATTGCCTTTATAAATTTAAACAAAACACCAGAGAGTACAAGTAGAAGAAAAACACTAAGTACAAAGAGAAGTGCTGAAAGGTAAATGGGCCAGAATACAAACTCAAATGAAAGTACAACTACAACTAAAAAAAGTACAACAGAAAAAGAGAACAGCTGAAAGGATGGAAGCAGCTCCTGGGTCGTCCTCCTCGGATCCTACCTAAAGGGTAGGTACAGATGAAAAAGCTCCGGGATCGTCCACCATGGATCCTACCTAAAGGGTAGTTACAGATAGCCTCTACAATACTCTCTCCCGTCATCCTCCCCTGAGTGTCGTCTTGCCGTGAAGTCCACCTCCGGATACTGACTCGTCATGTAGTGCACCTCCTCGTACTGACTCGTCGTGTAGTACACCTCCGGGTACCGTCTAGTCCTCGAACTCTCGGCCTCCGTCAGCACTGCCCGTCGTCTGCAACCCACACAACGAGGTGCGGGAACAGCCCGTATAGGGGTGAGTATAACGATACTCAGTAGGGACCCCGATACCCTAAAGGTCTCACTAAAACCAACACGGATAACCACAAAGAAGATCTCAACAGATAACCTATACTTATGTATATGCTCATACATATACCTATGTTATCAAGTAACCCATCTCAATCATGAGGAAACACAAGGATTGTGAAATCAATGGATAACCACTACATAGGTATATGCCGATACATATACATAAGTTATCAAGTAACCCATCTCAATCATGAGGTAAACACAAAGGTCAAAAGGTTCAGCTCAAACCATGATTTTTATTATCAAAACAGTAACTGCTGAAGAGATCCGCCTCTGGAGTTTACAGTGGTCCTGTCACGGCTCCGAGGTACTACTCACTAACCTAAGACTGCTGAGGTACTCCTCCTGTCGAGTACCGTGGGCCAGCTACCCAAACACAGTAGTGATTCCCGCCAGGGTATACCACCCAAACACAGTAGTGCCCACCCCCTAATAGCCTGCAGAGGTACTCTCCGGACGAGTATCATGGGTCTGCACTATCACACAGGTAGTGCTCCTTCCTCCATGGGTCTGCACCCAAAAAAAGTAGTGCTCCGTCCACTGGGCTAGTCGACTCATTCCAAGTCGAGTCGGTCAAGCAGTCGTCAGGTCTCAGTCGGTTACACGATATCTGTACTCGACACACTCATCTATGGGAGGGTCCGCTCCACGAGCTACAGGTAGATACTCTATGTATCACAATTCCCACTAAGAATTATCTCAATGGACCGCCTCGTCATAGGGGTCTCAGCACAACAGACGGCACGTCAATCAGACACCCGGTCTGTGAGTTATTAGCCTTTTCGTCCCTAGGGCCTGGTTGGTTTCGTGATCGAACCAACCCGGCCGTATCTGAATTGTACCCCTAACTCTCATAGGGTATACTCATAGGGACCGTTTCTCAACGAGATCACCAACGCCGCTGACGGTTCGTCAAACGGACATCCGGTCAGAAAGATATCAGATTTTCCATTCTAGGGGCCCGGTTGGATTTCGGGTACAATCCAACCCGGCCACTATCCAACAACAACCAATACTCGGGCAAAGTATGCCAATAGTTACATCTCATCAAGAGGAATTCAACGAGACAGACGGCGCGTCAATCGGACGCCCGGTCTGTGAGTTATTGGCTTTTTCGTTCCAGGTGCCCGGTTGGTTTCGTGAGCAAACCAACCCGACCGCACTCCGACGGGATCCAATCCTCGAGTGAAGTAAGTCAAAAGATCCGTATCACTTAGAGGAATCTATCAATGTTGACGTCACGTCAATCGGATGTCCGGAGCTCAAGATATAAGCGTTTCCGCTCTGAGGGCCCGGTTGGTTTCGGGTCTGAACCAACCCGGCTGAACCCAAAGTTTTCCAAAACCTTGACTATAATATATTGAAATGACCGCCTTGGTTCAAGAATCACATCACCGCTGACGGTGCGTCTATCGGAGGTCTACAGCTCATGATATGAGCGAAAAACTGTGAGGGGGTCCAAAAACGCGGGGTCTGGGCCCGGACCGACCCGGCCCAACCCCCCTGGGTCGGCCTGAATCGGGTCAACCCAGCCCAGGTTCAGGTCTGACCCGTCTGGGCGCGCCCCGGCCCGAGCGGCGCGCTACCCCATTCTTCTTTCCCTGGTCCCGCGTGGCCGCGGGACCATCGCTCGTCGTCGTGGCTTCAACCGTGGTGGATTCTTCTGTCGGCATGCCGGGTGCGACCTCCCCTGACCGCCGACACCGTCGCACTGGCGTGGCGCACTGGCGCGGGCTTCCACGGACCACCGGACGTGCTCTAGTGGTCCGATTCACCTGCGGTCTTCGCCAGAGATCGTCCCGGGACCCAACCTTCGCTGCAAAGCCTTCAAAATGCCTTCGCGGCCCGCCACACCATAGATATTTGATCTGCACATCGACAGAAAACCACGGGGTCTTCAAATCGCCTCTGCGGCGCCAACTCCGACCGCACTTTCGTAAGGCCTCAAAGGTGCGGCGCGACGGCACCTTGCTTCTTCCCCGTGTTCTTTCTCGTGTCTGCACAGTGCCGTTGCACTGTTCCGCCTTTGTTCGTGCCACAACGAATCAAAATAAAAAAGGGGGAGAAGAGTCGGCCGTGTTCGTGTAGTCCAACATACTCCCGTTAAGTCATTAACAAGCAGCCCAAAAGACGAAGAACAACAAGGAAAATTTCACGAACAAAAGAGAAACAACCCAAACATTTTTTCCCTGCAACAGATTATTCCCAACCCACAAGGAAAATGTTCACGGATCAACTAGGTAATAAGTTTATCTATGTTCTTTGTTTTCTTTAGAAAGAAATAAACAAGGGAATAAAATTACTCTCAATCATAATTCCTTACCTCAAGCGTTGTCGTCGAGCATGAGTTCGTCATGGAATTAACCGTCGCGGAATTAACCATCGCGGAAGAATAGAATCGTCACAGAAGAGAAGGATCGTCGCGGAAGAAGCGTCGTTGATGTCACGGTACATGGAATCGCGTTGTCCATCTCTGAGGGTTTGGCATTCTTCTTCGGAGGTCGGAGCGTTCTTCGCGTTCTTTGCGTTCTTCGTCGAAGAAAATGCTTTCCTCCAAATCCTCTCCACGCCACAAGATCCAACAGAAATAAAGTAAGAGTTATCTTATTTTATTAACGCACAGGACACGTTTGAATTTCATAATAAAAGAAACGAACAATTAATTCAATGAATTAATTGTAACCATTTAACCGCCCAATTTAATGAGGCATTTCTTAACCATAAAAATGCACGGTTGACTTTCATTAAAGAAGGTTTTCACGGGTGCGTTACTTAGAAAGAAAGAAACAATGGGGCTTGTGTGGGCCCCACCTCACAAATATCCTACCATGTGGGTAGGATATTTTGGGTTCCACCCTCTCCTCTTAACTTAGCTTAAGCAGCATTTAAGTGGCTTTAAGTGAAATAAAATAAAGTTGTTGCACAACTTTATTTTATTTCTTAACTTAACCCCAAAAATTAAAAACTACACCCAAGAAAACGCAACACTAGAAAAGGAATTTCTAAGAAAATTCTGGCGCTGCGATTCCATCGGTGCCCTTGGATTTCAATTCCGAGCACCAGTTCAAAAGTTATAGAAACCCGCTCGTTCGTTCACTGAACGTACCCGAGCTAAACTTCAGAAAATGATTCCGGGCACACCGGGCCTCGGAATCAGGCGCCGTCAGAAACTGCGTTAATGTAAAATCCCAAATAAAATTAGAAAAACAATTTCCTTGAATTTTACGGGTCTTTAAATTACTACCAACTCAGGGCTTTACGTCCTCGTAATGATTTAAACACAAAGTAGGGACACAAAAGCAGTACAGAGCACGCATCTGAGCGTTGTGCTCCCATGTGCACACCTGGAGGTTCCCGTACTACCAAAGAAAGCGCACCCGAGGAATAGGCCGTTCTTGTAGGATCTGCCCCATTTGATCCTCGATTCCCACTGGAACCTCCATGAAAGTCACCCCATCGCCATCATCCATCTCCCCATGGTTGATGATATGCGAAGGGTCATGCACTTATCTCCTATGTTGAGATACGTGGAAGTCGTCGTGCACCTAGTGCAACTGAGGTGGATGGGTCAAGCGGTAAACCACCCCGCCTATCCTGATGAGGACAAAAGAAGTTCTGCTGAACCTCGGAGATAACTTTCCGCCTTAGCCACATCTCTATAAACCTCGTCGAGGTGAGACCCGTATAAGAACGTAATTGTCATCCCAGAACTCCAGAGGTCTCCAATTCCTTTTTGAACTAGAACTCAAAACGACTGTTGTCACGAGGATAAGGTTGACCGACTCATGAGTGATCGGTCGCCCCCTCTTGTGCATGAGTTACCCTGTGCTGCCTGGGGTTTCCTTTTTCGCCAACCACGGAAAACCCATTCTGACGTCGTAGTTAAACCACAACCTTTTTTCCTAATACTGTCAATTAGTGTGTGAATTGTGATTGCCCAGTCCATACTCAATCCAACATCATAAGGCCTCGACGCTGCCACCAAGATATTCCAACTGATACTCTCTCCTCGAGGGTCTGACCACACCGTCGGCGTAAGTGTGATTATCGAGTCTCCTCCCAAGGTATCTACAGACGTGAGGGTCAAGTCCACGGATTACCGGAAACTCTAGGTCTGGGACAAGATTTGTGAAAGAAATGAATGATTCATGTCGACCTCTATTACTACAGCAGCTAGTAGTGGACACAGACTATCCCTTGAATAATTTTTAGAGCCATTGGGTCACACTCCTTGACTGCATGCAGCCACACTCTTCCTCCGCCCTCCAGCTCCCTGATCCTAGTGGTGATAACTAAGGAGGGTGGTTATAGCATGTTAAGATGTACACCACCTCATGCTACTCTCCTAGCTCTGCCTCCACATCTGCTGCTTCGCAGACACATCTATCCTTTAAGCTTCCTCTTATGGAAACATTTAACACGCTCAAGTCTCTAAGACTGGTGCCGGTTTCCTATTTATTACCGCACTGTGCAGTCTTCATTTTCTCCTGGATGATCTGCACCTTCATTTCCTACGATCTGAATGAGCTACTAAAAAATTTATCCTTTTCCGAAAAGAGAAACTCGGTCTCATCCCCTGGCTGAACCACACCCATTTCCTAATACATTCAATCCTTACTTGAATGATGCATTCATGCCATGGATGATGTCGTAAGGCCTCGATGTAACTACCAAGAGATCCAACTGTCACCCTCACCTCCAAGGGTCGAGTCACACTGTCAGCATCAGTGTGATGTCACTGGGTCTCCTCCTGTACAAATCTCCAATGTGAGGGTCAAGTCGACAGTTTTAACCAGGACCACTCAGTATCAACCAAACAAAAAGAACATGAAAGGAAACATCAAAAAAATAAGTGTCTTTTTATTATTGCAGCTCATAGTACAAAGACACAAATACAATAGAAACATGGAACTAGAAGTACAAGGGACGTATCGACTAGTTCCTCTCCGGTCCACCTGCTCCCGGAGCTCTACTTCCTTGTCCACTGCTCGGCTGTTTCTCAAGCACCATCCGCTGCTTCTGTCTCGGTGGCTCTTCCAACACCCGCTGATAAACTGTACGGGGTGTCGTATAGTCACGTGCCAGGTGACCCTTCCTGCCGCAGGAGAAACACTGTCTGTTTCTGGCACGCCTGGCTCTGACCCCACCTCGGGTTCCCCGCACCACCGATCCTAAAACCTGAGATCACCCAACAACTGGTCTGGTCCTCCTGGACCTCTGCATCATCTGTCTACCGCCCACAGATGACTCGGCTACTGATCAAAAACACTTCGTCAAAGGTAGAAGCTCTAGTACACGCTCGGGGTTTAGAGCTATTGGCACAAACTCCACCCTGAAGAAGGTCTTGAAGTTTTCCCATGTGAAGGCCATCCCATAGCAAAACTGGAACAAGTGGCTCCACCACCTGCCTGCTGCTGCCAGAAGAAGGCTGGTAGCAAAGATCACAATGAAGTGTGTCAGCGTCCCCACTAGCCTAAAGACTCTCATCGCAGCCTGCAGTCAATCCTCAGCCGCCTGCGGGGTCCGTCTCTCCCTGGAACCTGGGTGGCCTCTAGCGATGGAACTCGTGCAGCGCGCTCAAGTGGCGTGCATATCCTACTACTGGGGATGGTGTCATCGGTGGCCCAACGTATGGTAGTACCGTTTGTGCCTCCTTTGGTGCCTCAACTGCAAGAGGTCCCTATACTGATGCCTCATCGCTCGGCAGGCTGTCAGTACGCACATCCCTCTGGGCTCTAGTTGGTCGTCCGTGAAAATGCATCTGGAAAGAAACAATGTGACACGGTCAAACTATTATACCTGGTGAGATGACCTGGTTTGAGCTGGCATTTAAAAACTTTTGGAAACACACACGCAATCTGTGTTTTCATGCACAAAGTCGGAAATCAGTTTTCAGGGTCCTGGTGTATGGATACGTCGGCCGCCCGCACCAACACTGGACTCCCTGAATTGAAGACCACACTCGGTACTCTTAACACTATTGCTTCACAGAAAGAAAATTTCAAGGTTATAAGTTCTACAGTAGAACCGACTCCTTTGATACCAATTTGTCACGACCTGTCCTTGGGGCCCGTGTCGTGAGTACCCCAAGCCCGCCTTCCATAGGCCAGGGGCTGGTGACTAGCACCAAAGGCATAAATCCCGATAACTGGGAAGCCATTTCCTTTATAAAAGTAATCAAAACACCATATAGTACAAGCAGAAGTAAAACACTAACTACAAAGAGAAGTGATGAAAGGTAAATGTGCCAGAATACAAACCCAAATGAAAGTACAACTACAACTGAACAAAGTACAACAGAAAAAGACAACAGCTAGAAGGACGAAAGAGGCTCCTGGTTCGTCCTCCGTGGATCCTACCTAAAGGGTAGGTATAGATGACGCAACTCCTGGATCGTCCACCACGGATCCTACCTGAAGGGTAGGTACAAATATCCTCCACAAAGCTCTCGCTGGTCAACCTCCTCCGAGTGTCTTCTCTCTATGAAGTCCACATCCGAATATTAACTCATCGTGTAGTCCACCTCCGGGTACTGAATCGTCGTGTAGTCCAACTCCGAGGACCGTCCAGTCCTTGAACACTCGGCCTCCGTCAGCACTGCCCGTCGTCTGCAACCAACACAACGAGGTGCGGGCATAGCCTGTGTAGGGGTGAGAATAACGATACTCAGTAGGGACCCCGAGACCCTCGAGGTCTCACTAAAACCAACAAGGATAACCACAAAGAAGATCTCAACAGATAACCTCTACATATGTATATGACCATACATATACATAAGTTATCATTTAACCCATCTCAATCATGAGGAAACACAAGGATTATGAATTCAATGGATAACCACTACCCAGGTATATGCCCATACCTATACCTAAGTTATCAAGTAACCCATCTCAATCATGAGGTAAACACAAAGGTCAAAAGTCTCAGCTCAAACCAGGATTTTGATTATCGAAACCGTAACTGCTGAAGAGCTCCATCTCCGGAATGTACAGTGGTCCTGTCACGGCTCCGAGGTACTTCTCACTAACCTAAGACTGCTGAGGTACTCCTCCTGTCGAGTACCGCGGGCCAGCCACCCAAACACAGTAGTGCTTCCCACCGGGGTATGCCACCCAAACACTGTAGTGCTCACCCCCTAGTAGCCTGCAGAGGTACTCTCTGGACGAGTACCATAGGTCCGCACTATCACATAGGTAGTGCTCCGTCTTCCATGGGTCATCATCCAAACAAAGTAGTGCTCCGTCCACTGGGCTAGTCGACTCACTCCAAGTTGAGTCGGTCAAGCAGTCGTCAGGTCTCAGTCGGCTACACAGTCTCTGTACTCCGCACGCTCGTCTCTGGGAGGGTCCACTCCACGAGCTACTGGTCGATACTTCATATTTCACAAGTCCCATGAAGAATTATCTCAAAGGATCGCCTTGTCATAGGGGTCTCAACGCAACAGATGGCGCGTCAATCGGACGCCCGGTCTGTGATTTATTAGCCTTTTTCCCCCAGAGCCCGGTTGGTTTTGTTAGCGAACCAACCTGGCTGAATCTCAACTATACCCCGAACTCTCATAGGGTATACTCATAGGGACAGTTTCTCAATGGGATCATCAACGCCACTGATGGTTCGTCAAACGGACGTCCGGTCTGAATGATATCAGTTTTTTCGTTCCAGGGGCCCGGTTGGATTTCGGGTACAATCCAACCTGGCCACAATCGAACAGCAACCAAAACTCAGGCGAATTATGCCAAAGGTTCCGTATCATCACGAGGAATTCAACGAGACAGACGGCGCGTCAATCGGACGCCCGATCTGTGAGTTATTGGCTTTTTCGTTCCAGGGGCCCGGTTGGTTTCATGAGCGAACCAACCCGACCGCACACCAACGCCATCCAAACCTCGAGTGGAGTAAGCCAAAAGATCCGTCTCACTTAGAGGAATCCATTAAAGTTGACGGCACATCAATCGGACGTCCGGAGCTCAAGATATAGGTGTTTCAGCTTTGAGGGTCCGGTTGGTTTCGTGTCCAAAGCAACCCGCCGAACCCAAAGTTCTCCAAAACCTTGAGTATAATATACTGAAACGACCACCTTGATCAAAAGGTTGCATCGCTACTGACGGTTCATCGATCAGAGGTCTACAGCTCATGATATGAGTGAAAAACTGTGAGGGGTCCGAAAACGGGGGGTCTGGCCCCGGGCCGACCCGGCCCAACCCCCCCTGGGTTGGCCTGAACCGGGTCTGCCCGACCATGGTCCGGGTCTGACCCATCTAGGAGCGACCCGGCCCGGCCAGCCCGGTCTGGGCGCGACCCGGCCTGGCGGTCCGGTCGGGTGTCTCGGCACTGGCTGAGCGGCCGCGCCTAAGGAGCCCCCCCCCCCCCCCGCATGCGGGGGCCACTCCGTGTCACCGGACGCGGCGCACTGCCGCGTTCTGTGTTCCCCGGTCCCTCTGGGCCGCGGGACCATCACTCACCGCCGCGACTTCAGCCACGACAGATTCTTCCGGCGGCGTGCCGGTGGGGGCTTCCGCGGACCACCTGACGCGCCCCGGTGGTCTGATTCGCCTGCGGTCTTCGCCAGAGATCATCCTGGGACCCAACCTTCACTGCAAAGCCATCAAAAGGCCTTCGCGGCTAGCCTCACCATCAATCGTCGATCCGCACTTCGATAGAAAACCGTAGGGTCTTCAAATCACCTTCGCAGCCCCGACTCTGCCCCCGATTTCATTCGGCCTCAGAGGCACGGCGCGACGGCACCACGCTTCTTCGTCGTGTTCTTTCTCGTGTCTGCATGGTGTCATTGCACTGTTCCACCTTTGTTCATGTCGCAATGAATCAAAACGACAAAGGGGGAGGAGAGTCCACCGTGTTCGTGCGGTCCAACCTCCTCTCATTATGTCGGTAACAAGCGGCTCAAAAGACGAAGAACAACAAGGAATATTTCACCAACAAAAGGGAAACAACCCAAACAGTTTTTCCCCACAACAGATTATTCCCAACCCACAATGAAAACGTTCACGGATCAACTAGGTAATAAGTTGATCCGTGTTATTTGTTTTCATTAGAAAGAATGAAACAAGGTAATAAAATCATTCTCAAACATAATTCCCTATCTTATACATTGTCGTCGAGAGCGAGTTTGTCGCGGAATTAACCGTCGCGGAAGAAGAGGATCGTCATGGAAGAGAAGGATCATTGCGGAAGAAGCGTCGTTGATGTCACAGTACACGACGTCACGTCGTCGATCTCCGAGGGTTTGTCATTCTTCGTCGGAGGTCGGAGTGTTCTTCGCGTTCTTCGCGTTCTTCGTCGAATAAGAACGCTTTCCTCCAAATCCTCTCCACGCCACAAGTTCCAACAGAAATAAAATAAGAGTTATCTTATTTTATTAATGCACACGACACATTTGAATTTCAAAAGAAAAGAAATAAACAATTAATTCAATGAATTAATTGTAACAATTTAACCGCCCAATTTAATGAGGCGTATCTTAACCATAAAAACACACTGTTGAGTTTCATTAAAGAGGGTTTTTGCGGGTGTGTTACTTAGAAGGAAAGAAATGGTGGGGCTCGTGCGGGCCCCACCTCACAAATATCCTACCAAGTGGGTAGGATATTTTGGGTTCCACCCAATCCGCTTAACTTAGCTTAAGCAGCTTTTAAGTGTCTTGAAGTGAAATAAAATAATGTTGGTGCAACACTTTATTTTATTTCTTAACTTAACCCCAAAATTTAAAAACTACACCCGAGCAAACGCAACTTCGGAAAAGGGGTTTCTAAGAAAATATTGGCACTGTGATTCCATCGGTGCCCTCAGATTTCAATTGCGAGCACCAGTTCAAAGGTTTGAAAAACCCGCTCGTTCGTTCACTGAACGTACCCGAGCTAATCTTCGGAAAATGTTTACGGGAAAACCGGGCCTCGGAATCAAGCGCTGTCAGAAATTGTGTTCTTGTAAAATCCAAAAGAAAATTAGAAAAACAATTTCCCTTGAATTTTATTGGTCTTTACATATTCATTGCTTTCAATTTGAGGGATATTTACTTTAAATAAAACCTAGAATTATTAAATAGGAAAAATCCAAACATAAGATCCACTAATAGAGAGTCATTGGCTTGAATTCTCAAAGTAGAATCTATAAATAAACTTTCATCAATAAAAATTTAGATCCATCGGATATGTGTGGAAGGAAAACACTATAATGGAATTATAAAATAATAAAAAATAATAAATGATATTATTTAAGTCAATCTTCTCAATATATATCAAATACAATAATCAAAATAGTGATCTATGAGGAAACAATGTACATGGATCCAAAACAGTACTTTTTTATCATTCAATGATTATTTGGACAAATTGAATTTGAGGGAGAAAATTTTGAATTTTAATAGAGGTTAAAATGGATAATTTTGATATTTTGATTTGAAATTATATCCCCATAGGCATCATGGACTATTATATAGACTCTACAAGTAACTCGATCACACATGAAAAAAGTAGGGGCTATGGGATGTTCCACGAGATGTCTAGTATCCCTAATTGTGGTGCAAATTGAATCTATAAATTTTCATGAAATTAGAGCATACCCAACCTCATGATATAATAACTGACCATATTATTTCCTACAAAACTAGTCTCAAACCCTATCTTAAAAATCTAAAAAGATTAAAAAAATTAGAACCAGGGAAACACAAGGTATATCCAATTAGCATTGGAATAAGACTATAAATCCAAAGGAAAAAATGAAACATGAATAAAAAATTTTTTTAACTGAAATCTAGTTACATTATGGTATATACTCAGCAACACAACAACTTTATATCCCCAATGATCCTTCTATGACGATACCACTAATAAAAGGTGAGGTCACTGATCTCTTAGCAAGGAGTAATTATCCTATGTTTCATATCAATCCAAACCATATATCTATAATACTAGATTTTATGTTTTTAATATTTCAAAATATGAATTTATCTAATAAAAAACATAAATATCTACTAATTAATGATAAATTTAGATTCTACATCATGATCCATCCATATCATGACATTGTATGTGATAGAGAGACAATTTCTGAGATATTTCACACAAAAAATATATTGATTGGTGTTATATAATGTGGAAACTTAAAATGGTATGAAAACATGATTACCTATTCAACAGCCTAGAAATGTTCCATTGATCATGGAGGTATATCCCTTACATTCTGAGATAATGGTGACTTAACAATGGTCAATCTCTCAAGAAAAAATTTTGAAATCAAGAACTACAAATGGTGTCTATGATGAATATAATTATATTAATAACTAATTAGTTCTTTATCCATTTTGAAACTAATTAACAAAATATTTTTTAAATTCAATTGTTCTAATCTATTTCCAACACGGTAATTCTAACCAATATCTTAAAATCAAATCCTAGATTTAAAAAACCATCCATACAAGGCCACAAATTGTGTCACCTTAACTCATGAATGGTATCTATTTTTATAATAAAACTCAACAAGTCCAATGTAGAAATAACAATACCCACCAATGTGGATGAAAGAAGCTCAAATCATATCCTCAATGATATATATTTCACATTCCATATAACTATTTTTCCAATGGGTTGTATCTCATGCCCAATGCAACATGGGATCACATCGCCTCTTATAGGCCTCCCTAAAAATACGAAATGTACCATTAATAATTATCAAAAACATATGGTATAGATAATTCTATGTAATCTCATGATCTCCTACAGATACCAACTTTTTATGTCCCATTCATTAGTCAAATGATATATTGGAATAAAATGATCAAATTTTGAGGACATATCATGAAACAATCATATCACATTATTTCCATTTGTTCTATATCGATATGAAGACAAAAAGTCCATTTATATTCCTTCCTATATCTTTTCCATAAATTAATGTGGATGTATAATACATAAATAAATCTGATGATCATATTTAATCTACTAGGAATGATAATGATGATAAAAAAATTAGTAATGTTTTATTGTGTACATGGATACTAGAAACAATTCATTATATCGTAAAAAAAATTAATAGTTGTAGGTTGTACCTCCCTTTATGGATGATGAAATTCAACGATCTCAACCATCCACGTTGTTAATGGAATAAAAAACATGTTTTTAAATAAAAGGATACCATTAGAATATAACAAACACTCACTAATTGTCTCATGTCATTTAATTATTCCCTAATACATCATATATCATAACTATGTCAATAATATAGTAGAATCATATTAATATGTGTGGATTTTAACTGAAAAATTGGTAAAAAAACCTTAGTCTCATCCAAATTGACTCCCAAATTCACAGGAGCAATGAGATCCATAAATTTCAATTACATGGAAAAGTTTCATACCCGTGGTTGGATAATTACTACCCAATGAATTGGAAAATACATTACCCATATCAATAGTGAAGGAAATTTAAATGTTAATTTATTTCAATTATGCCATCCACAATTTCTATGGAATATTCTATATTTTTATGAGAATATATAATGCAATCATTTTTACCAGTTGATGATAAAATAATAAAAAAATTATTTTATACAACTATTTATAGTGTAAATCACATCAATGAGATTGAGATCATGTATCTAATATTCCAATTTATGAGGAAAATGATGTTGATAACCATAATCCAACACCTGATACCCATTAAAATTAGCGCATCTGAAACTTATTGTTGACACGTCATAGTATAAAATCCACCCCTTTCCATCATCTTGGTACAACGAAACTGTAATTGAATTAAAATTATGATTCAACTCATCAAAAGAAGTCCAATATTTTGATTCCCAAAAAAATTACACCTTTAAGATTGAGATAGGTAAAATGATATGTAAAATTTGATGAATCATCCACATATAGTGATGATAACATTCTAAGACCAAGAAGCTATAAATTTCAAATACATTATGTTGTTCCTATAAGGTAATATAATTTTTACCTTCCCAACATCAATAAACTTTTTATGTTAGAAAATCATGATAACCATGAACATCACATCCAAAATATAAAATATATATTTGTAAATATTGGTATAAATTTGCAATTTCCTAATCTGCCCAACACTACTCTCATGAGACGTACATGATCAAACATAATAATGGTGTAAAAAAAATTTCATGAATAAATATCACTATTAAATAATCAAGTTACTAGTGGAAAATAATACTGGTCAAATGAATAATTATATATGGTGAATTGAGAAAAACAAAATCCACAACATTGTAGTCAAAGTGGCCATACCTGATTCTTAATGTAGTCTTATGGATTCCATACACCTTGATCCTATGGTGGTGAAAATAATATCAACTATAAATTATTTAGAACCAATTATCCCAATATAAATTATCTATAATAATCATCAATACAAGGAAACATGTATTTTTTAAAAATGTGACTTTATTTTGTTTTTGATAATAAACAGAAATTGGATTTTTTTTCATTAACATATTATAGAAAAAAGAATAGGTACATGAAAAGGCATCAAAATAGTTTTATTAAATCCTGTAGAAAAAATATCACATAATCGAGACATTAACTCCATTATTTGATCATATTCCATACAATAAGATGGAATTAAAATATGATATGGACATGGTACCATGTCAATAAGAAACTCTACCTCGATCACTGATGGTAACCTAGAAAAGTCTTATGGAAATACTATTGGATATCCAACTACTACTGGAGGTATATAACTACCATAAGAATCATACCCCATTTAAATGGAATGTATTGATGTAATTAATATCCAAAAAAAAAATAGTTCCTATTAACATGTCATCGGGTGGTATTCTTCCCAAAAGTCATAACAAACCCAATTGAGTGTAGAAAATCGGACTCGTTGGAGACAACATACAAACTGAGATCTATAAGCGATCAACTAATAAATCCATAAAATGAAATATATAGGATATATATATATAAGAAAAAAATTCCAAAAAGGCAAATTTTTATAAAATTGAAAGCGAAATAGGGAGATGAAAGATACTTCATTCTATTCATCCTGGGAGAAACTTCAATATCCACAACATAAGTCAAGAGATCCTTAGGAATGTTTAACTGTTTGACCATATGGGTAGATATAATGAAATGGATGGTAACCAACCCAAATAACATTGTCAATAATGATGAGGAAATGGTAATGTTAAGTCTAATAGTTGTGGTAACCACATAATAATCACATAATGGCTCATCCAATATGTAAAGAATCTTCATTCATGGGGATTGTTGGTAGAATTCCTTTTCTTAGGAAGTGTCACATTGCATTGTAGACCCTCCATCTAATTTCAAGGATTTAGTTGTACACATAGATGAAATGACATGACTAATCACTACATGGGACCTGAGAGGCCCCCATAACTATAAATAATCATTTTTTCCATGGAATGTCACTATGAGTTCATTAATTTCCCCCATTGGAAACAAATAATTAGTATTTTACTATTTGTTGTAGATGATTTAAAAGAAGCCTACCATCAAGTTCCCCCACTACAATGTCTACTATTATACTCAACTCATTTCCTCCATACTCTTTATTGAACACTCAATATAATTCTTGGAGTAGGAGGTGTATCATAATGGGATTTAAATAAAAATAAAAATATGTTCAATAACCTAAACAACATGACACATCGATTGTAAATAAAACATCAGATAATATTATTTAAATATGACCATTATTACATTGATACTAAAATGGTTCATATGTATAAGATTTTATAAATTATAAAATGTATATAAAGTTTATATTAGGTATTTATATATTCTTATTGAATAATTAAACAATCATTATTAAATATGCATTATTTTTATAAAATATGTTTTATTGAAAAATGATATTTATTACGCTTTAACATAGAATATTTTAATTAATTTTTGGATATTATATAATTTTTTTTTAAAAAAAAACGGTTTTATAAATGATCATGTAAAAAAAATCTGTGCTTAAATTTGTAGCAATTTAATTAAAATATGCACTTTTTGTTATTTGTAAAAAATCATATTTTTCTAAAAAAATCATTTTTTAATAAATTATGTTATTTATTTGAACCACAATAATTTGAATATTATTTTAAGGGGAAATATGTATTATTTAAATATATTTTAACAAATTAATTACATTTGAATCATATTTATTAATATGTTTTTATAAGTTTATATTTGACATAAAGGATTTTTTTTGAAATTCTTTTCTTCCCATCTTGGGGGTCTAATTTTAAAATAAATTCATACACTTTGATGAATGGAATCATGATGAATTTATTAAATATTGGGATTCAATATACTCAATATTTTTAAATAGTCCCCTTTAATTTTGGCCATACCTAATAGTAAATTTTGTAAATAATTATCAATAATTAAAGAGAAAATTTTTTAATTGGGGTTAAAAAATATGATAAGTACATCAATTTACCTATTACAATACAATTTATCATACTGGATGATTTTAGTTCCATATTTTTTCATCCATTTCTATAACATATCAACACATGGTTCCGTATATCGTTTATTTTCACCATTATCATATTTATGGGAAAGATATCAATTAAAATGCCACTTTTATGATTTCAGAATCTATAGTTATTTTTGATACTTATAACAAAAAAAGGATTAATTATAATATTAATTAAAATTATATATTTTTTTCATTCATGACAATTTTGTAATATTTTTTAATTATTATAATTTACATTAAATTATTACAAAATGCTAACATAATATTTATTGAATTAATTGAAAAATAAATTAAATGATGTTAAATAAATTAAAGTAAAATTAATTGTTTAAATGGTTTTTTCTTTAATTTTAAACATAAATTTAACATTTTATTCATTCTTGATATGATTTTTTTATTCCATTTATTTTATGTTTTTATCAATGTATAATTAATTATATTGTTCCAAAATTGGCATTAATGAAATTTTAAAATAACTAATATTTTATAAAATGATTTATGTTTATATGAAAATCATATAATATTATAGTGATTCGGATATAGTTTAAAATATCCACCATGGCCCTTTTATTTTCTAATTTGTCATTAATATTAACAATTTTGATCTATAATAATTTATAATAAAATCATTATAATTTTCAAAAGGGGTTAAGGTCTGTTAAAACAAATAAATAAGGTTTAAAATCTAATGTAAATTTGGAAAATTTTATTTTATTATAGTATTTTGAATTTTAGTGGTCATAGTTTTGTGTTATATCTATTTTTATTATTTTCTATGAATAATAATTTATATTAATATAATACATATTGTAATTCCAAAAGTGCCCATATCACTCTCATTTAAAGGGAACCTCCCCGACTCTTATATACACACGTCAAAAGCATTTTGGTTTGGTCAATATATACCCAAATAAATTTTTTATATTCACATACATATATTAGAGGCCTTTTTTTTGGAAAACCATAAATGGAATGCTTTTGGTATAATCAAAAACAAGTTTTTCAAAGAATTGGTACTATTTATAGATGATCATTTTTATATCATCTTCATCATCCTTAAAATCTTATTAAACCTAGATGATATTACATAATCTCTATATCTCATATAATTAACTTATATTATGTTAATGGTATAACCTAATTTCATCTCAACTTCCATAAAATGGGAAATAAATCCACATTTCATGGTTATTGTAGACTACCACGTGACAAAACAATGAAATTCATTCTACATTAATTACTCTAATATATTTTTATAATTATATATTTAATATAATTATATGATTTCATGACATATTATTAATTTTTTAAAATTACTATATCATATATTTTTAAACATTTCCATTCATTGAAAAATGATAACTTTATTCATACATATGTGTGGACAACCACCTCCATGAATCGATGTGATTCATTTATTCATCATTATAGATCATTGAGGGCACATATAATTATTTGTTAATAAATTATATGTTTTTTATTATAAAATAATCATTTTGGAAATATAAAATTACTATTAACATCTTTCTATTATGCCTTTTGAATAATGGAACTGTTACCCATGTGTATATATAGCCTACCATCTAAATAATTGTAACATAATTCAGTTTTTATTACCATATTTCATGATTCATTTTTAAATTACATTTTATTTTTAAAAACTTAAATTATACCATGATTGTTATTCTAATGATAAGTAATTATTATCTCATTGACTCATGTATAAATTCTGATGTAATTTTGAACTTATGAGCTAAATATAATCAAAACATTTGACATAAAGATAAATGATTAAGTTATACTAAAAAATAAAATAATAAATAAAAATAAAGGTATAATGTAATTTAAATGGGATATTAAGAAACTGAAGAATTATAAAAATTTCATTTTCCTTAAAGATAAATATTACATGTGTTGAGTTGTACACTTCGTAAGAGTATTTTCAAAACAATATCTGTTAATGTTTCCCTTATATTTACATTACTTCCATGTCCATGTTCATTTAAATTATTTACTACTATAGTTATGATAAAAATTATTATAATGATAATTTTGACAATATTTAATTTTTTTAATTTTTTTTAAAATGAAATTTATTGTGATTTTACGCATGATACACTTTATAATAAGTTCAACATTTTAAATTTTTTATGTATTTATTTTATATATGCTTCCCTTCCATGCCTATATGTATAAAAATATTTATTTATTATATTTATATTGATATATATTAATTATAACATAATATTTATTGTTATTCATACTCCATTTAAAAGTATTTCAGAATGAATAATTTTTTACATATTTTATACTCAATAGTCTAACATTAATTAAAAAAGAAAAACAATTAATCTATAAAAAATCAATGGATTTTACTATCACTGAAATCATTATTTAAAATATGTATTTATTTAAAATCTTTCTTGTTTTTCATGGAAAACCCTTATTCCAATTTTTATGAATTTTAATAATATTTTCATAAATGGGATGGATGTTTTAGTATTATGAATTTTCATTCTTACATATGGAAGATATCCCAATGAAAAAAATCATTTGGTTATAATCCTTATATATGAAACTTACATTCTATGTCTCACTTTATCATTATGGAATAATTATAATTTTTTTATAAATTTCTCTAACATATATACCTAGCACTTCTATCGTCTATTGATTTTATATTACATTCCTTATGTTCATTTCTTAGAATTTCTTCTTGTTGAAATTTAAATCCAATATTATATGAGCCCATATTTTGAAACCCATTTTGTTCCATGGGTATTTATAATGACTATTCCTTATGATTTATTTCTTTTTCTGGCACACATTATTATGGGCATGTTATAATTGGTGAACACATATAGTTTTATAATAAATTTGAATAGTTTCATTTCTCATTAGTTATTATGTAGGTTATTATGATGTAAGACTATTCCACATTGGGAATCGATCCACTAGATGAATTTTTATTACAAATTAGCCTTTAGTTTGGAAAATATCATAGTCTTTTAGAAGTCATATTTCCTATGTTACAAATTTATTTTTTTGGACCCACATTATTACTAATGATATTATTTTTAATGAAAATTATATGTTAAATTAGAAATATTACATGTATAACTTATTTTATAAAATATTTCATAAGTTTTTCATGATTTAGATGAAGATTTAGGTTTTTTCCTTTATTTTAATATATAACTATAAATTATTAATTAATATATTTGAGTAGAGGATTTGATTTATTATGTAATAAAATATTTATTTTGAATGCAATAGATACTTATTAAATTATAAATATATTGTTTGAGTATTTATGAACTACAGTTTTATTTTTCCATTTTATATGTCCCTTATTAATATGTCTATTCTTATACTATTTTTATCATGATTTTAAAATGGTTTTAAGGATTTTCTGTTTCATGGACGTGTTAAAGAATAAAAATTTACAGATCTATCATAAAAATAAAACTTGTTAAATCATAAATTTTTTATTTTGTGGGTTTAAATTTTATATGTTTAACTGCCCAATTTATTGATGTAATATTTATTTATAGAAGGGTGAAAACCTATTTCTATAATACCCTAAACATTATGTATACAAAAATGGAACAAAATTAATCCAAGGCATAAAACTAAAAAACATGTTTTGTTTGTGGTTGGGTAATTATTGTAGTTGTTATATGAAAGGTTGAAGATGATGTTTGATATTAAGACATTTCCATGTGAGGATAAATTAAGTGTTATAGATACCATTAGGGGTTTATGATATTAGGGTTCATGATAATTTATATTCCATAGAGAAAAATTCTCAGATATAATGATATTATTTTAATGCGATTAATGATATTGTTAGAGGCATTTTTTGGGTGAGTTACATCAACACTTTGGTTCGATGTGAAGTGTGATTTGAGGAAGAAAAACATTTTTATATGATTAATGTTATTGATAAACTTTTTAATTTTTAGGATCCTTAATGATTGAAATTATTTTTATATAAGTTCATAATATATCAGTGGATGTTATAAGAATTAAAAAAATACAGTTTTTGTAAAAAAACATATCACCCCAGTAAATATCATAGGACTTGAACCCATAATTGAGGGGAAATATGGGTGAAATGTATACCAAGAGCTTATGGGATGGATTTTTTACTATGACATTTATTTTCACATATGATGTTTTATATTAATCATAATAATATTTTTGGAATATAGGTTTTATCAACGAGATAACCATTAGATTAAAAAATTATTATTTATTATGAGATTAATGTTATTTTTGAAGAAGTACACTATTTTTTTATCCAAATATGATTACGGTAGACAAATCATTGATCCAATTTTTTTAGAATAAAGTTGAAATTATATTGTCGAAGAATAAATGATTTTAATGTGTTTATTTATGTAAATGTTTCTCACATATTGGGGATTATGTTTGTATGGAATATAAATTTTTAATGAGAGACAATATGGGTTATTTATGTTATTTTGAGATAAATTTTGAAATTATCATGAAATAAGATATGGTCAAATAATATTATGCATTATTTTTTAATATTATTTGATAATATCATGAAAGTTTTTCAATTATTTTATCAATCAAATGAAAAATATTTAACTTTGGGTGTTATTATTGACGCTTTGGTGATTAATGTTGTATTTAGTCATATGATTCTTTATTAATTTTTATAACTGTATTATGCAAAAAATTATGGTTTTTAGTTTTTTAAAATTCATGTGGATGGGATTTTATCAATGTCTTGATTATGTGATATGATAGGAGATCATTCTAGTGATTTCAATATTAAAATAAATCTATAATACTAATCATTCGGAGAGAAATATGATATCATAGTGGAAACAGATTATAGGATGAAATTCGATTTATCATGTATGTATATTTCTAAGAATTCTTATATTATATCGTATTGTAATTCATACTCATAATATATTGGATCTTGAAACTATATTTTTTTCTTCGAAATGTTTTAGATGAATCATGTTTCTTTTTCATGTCTGGTATATTTATGGTTTGGTGGTTATTAACAATTTTTAACTACTATCGTTCTTTTCATCAGTGATTTTTATCACCCCATATAATTATTTTTAAATTGTTTTTCCTCTAGGCCCATATTTTCTCATCCAGCTAACGTTTACCTATTTGAAAATAGATTTATTTCATGATATTATTATTTCATTTTCCTTCTTTTCAAGAGGTTGTTTGATTAACATTTTATGATATGGGATTTTAAAAAAATTATCGGATTTCGTAAAATTATGTATTGGCTCTAATCTCAAATTATAAGGATAATTTATTAATGGTGTGTCGAATGTAACACCTGATATTTTAAATTATAAAACGATGTTTGATAAAGTATATGTCTTGAAACACTAAACCCAAACAATCCATGGAATATTATTATTTGAATATGATCATTATAATTTACCTACTAAACTAGAAGTTATTCATATTATTAATAGGTTTATAACATATATATAATCTTCCAACTCAATATTTATAGCCCTATAAAAAAAATCATATATTTTTTTGAAATATAATATTTTATTCATGAAAAATAAGATTTTATTAAAAACATTATTTATTTAATTTTTTAAATAATATTCTATATTAATTATTAAATTTCAAAATATATAATTCAAATAAAGGATATAATTTTAATAAATCATCATATCAAAATTATCATAGTGTGGCATTATGAATTTTCTGAAAACATTTATTTTTTGTTGAATTGTCTTAAAAACTCTTTTCCTCAAAATGTTACTTCTTTGCATTAAATTATGGGATTTCAAAGTCAAATTATGTTTTGAATATATTTCCAATTTAATATAAATTTTAATTATTTATATTTTATATTATAAATTTAAATTTAATATTTATTATAAATATTTTTTCTATTGGTTCAATTTTTGGACATAAAAAGGAATTATTCAGTAAATATATTTTTCATTATGTCTCATGACTATAGATTAATATTATATTCTACAAATTATGTGAATTTAATAATGAAAAAATTGATTCCATTTTTAAAATTCAGCTCATTTTGTTTTTTAACCATTTAAAATAGTAATTATAATAAAGAATTATCCCTATTGTAAGAGTAAATTGAATAAATTGGATTATAAAATTATTATAAGGACAAGAAATTGACCCTAACACGAGAATTTACCATATTTTCTGAGTGTAATTTCTTAATATCTACACATTAATCTAACATGTCGCCACATTTTGTTAAATTGCAATCATTTTTTCATTTATAATTTTTCTAAAATATATAAAGTAAAAATATCCACTTTCGTGTATAATATACGTATAATTTTTTTTGGATTATGATGGAGAAAACATATATTTATGTATAAATTTTATTTTTTAAAATAAACCATTATTATTTCATGGTAAATTATTTTTGATTTTCAAAAATTAAATAATTACTTTAATTGCTTACGCAACAATGACACATTATTTATTCATTTAATTGATAAAAAATATAAATAATTATATGAATATAAAACTATTATTAATTGAATGAATTATTGAATTGCATAAATTTCATTGATACATATAACATGTTTCTATTTTTTAATGATTATATTAAATCTCTATCACTATCATGTTGTCTTCAATGTCATATTTAATTATTTGTTCCAAAAATGAAAATAATTATTTTTTTAAAAAATTAATATTTTCATAAATCATTTTAAATTCCTAAAAAACCTATATTTTTAATATTTATTGAGATATGTTGTAATATATCATAAATTTCCATGAATTTTATAATTTTTCTTTTATAGTGGCTATGATGATCTATAATTGTAAAAGACTATTATCATTGTAATTTTCAAAAATGGATAATTCTCGTTAATAAATGAAACAAGAGTAAATATCTATAAAAATGTATCTGAATTTTATTGGGTTTTTTGGATTTATAACCATCATCATTATATATTTTAATAATATTATATTGTATCCTTTTTAAAAATGAAAATTATTTTAAGTTAATTTTATATTTTTTGAATTTATAAAAGTTCCCTTATATATACACAGTTTTTAATTTCATAATAATGATTTTTTCAAATAAGATTACACTTAATAAGTCAATAAATTTTTAAAACCATAGGGTCATTTGTAATTATATACAATATATAACAACATAATGTAGGAAATTTATTATCATTATTGAAAACATCTGTAGTATGATCATATTATTGTAATGATTTTAAAACTGTATAGGATATCCTTGGGAAAAACATAAGAAAGTGGTGATATATAATGCATATTAAGGGAATAAACATGAAATAGAATTAATATAATAATACATGTAATCAAATAATAATATTATTTAATATCAAAGATATTGGGAATAAAATAAATGTACAACGATACGTGATATATAATGATAATCATAAAAGTTGAAATGTGGAACCAACTTAAAGCACTACATCATAATCCTATTTCATGGATAACGTTGAAGTAATCATGATATATAAAATGAATGAAGGAATCAATTTCACTCTATATCCCAATGTCACATATCATGATACAAAACATTACTAATGCATTGGAGTGCTATATAATTTTAGGATCATCAGTCACATTCATTTCATTCTTATTCTTATGTGTGTCACATAGATTATAAAACATGGATTCATTCATCTTCATAATTTATTCCTAAATACTGGTCTGTGGAATAATTATATTTATTTCCATAATAAAATGGTATATGTTCATAAGTGTGAACACCCTTGATTGGAAATGGGGATGGTATCCAGTACACAATTCCTTTGACATGGAAAATAATTGTGGAATCTTTGAAGCATAATGACACCAAATATGTGCTGATGAGAAACAAGGTGGTATCTAATCACAAGGAAATACAATTCTTATTAATAGAATAATGTGAGAAAATATCCCAATATTATATGTTTGAAATATATGTTATAAGTTACTATAGAAACATGAATAATGAAAGGAAACCAAACTATATTCACCATGATAATATGTGAAAAAAATGGATCATGAGATGATTAAGGAGAGGGAAATGCTCTATAGTCATTTATAAAATTAATGTACAATAAGGGTATTAATGAACAAAATATTTCTAGAAAAACTGTGATTTAAGATATATTACATAAAATACGTGATTGAATGGAAATGAGAAAATAAAAACCCATTACATGGGTGAATGACTCCATATTCTTGGAAGGGGATTCTTGAGTGATTGGGACCACTATAGGATGAATTTATAGATTATAGGTTAGAGTGTATAAATTATTCAAGGAGTGTTAGTGAAGAGAAATGTGAGATTGAGAGGGTTTATAATGTAGAAAAAGGGGATTTTATTATTATTTAGGTTTTGGACTCAGCATAAAAAAATTACCAAACCCACAGACCATACATTTTTTCCAAATGGATTATTCCCTATTAGAGTAGTTATAATTATTCTATTTGGCTAATTTATTAAATTAATAAAATAATTACCTTTCATATATGGAGTTGAGTGATGTAGCACATGAGCCTCATCCCAGTTGGTGGGGACTCAGTAGGAGCATCCAAGAGACCCGAGATCAAATCTAGGTAGAGGTGTATATCTAGGGTACTGTAGAAGTACCATAGTAGGCACTCTTGTAGTGACTGTAGAAGTTATTGTTCGGTATTGTAGCATATAGAACTATTCATCCATCCGGGCCTTTGGTCCACTTGTTTGGTCATGGGGTCCTGTAAGGCTTTTGGGCCAACCTAGGCATTTGGACTTGTGGATTATCAATTCATTCGGGCCCCCTTAAGGCCTTTGGGCTACGCCAATGCCTTCGGGCCACATGAAATGTTGATTTACCATTCATACTACAAGGACAATGCTTTAGAAGAGGATATAGGGTAGGTGCATTCACTAGAGTAGAGCTAACTGAAATTGGACGAATGAGAGGGTATGGATTTACCATCGATACCAGACCTATGTAGCATTTCATAGGATAGTCATTTGACCATCCCTACGAAGGTGGAGTGCTGATATCATGACATATACTGGGGAGGAGAAGATCCAAGTTGTCTTGTTTGGGTGATTCCCTCTAAGACCTACAGGTCATGTAATTGTCTCCAAGCATTTGGGCCTTGTAATGGTTCCACCTCGCCCCTTGAAAGGTAGATTATCAAAAAATAATAAAAAATGAAGGCATATGGCCCATTCTGACCGAGTCATGTAACTGCAAAAATAAATAAAATACTATAATATATATTAATAACTTTAGATTATTCATAAACGGATTTATAAAATTAATCAAATTAATAATAAATCACATTATTTTAAAGATGAAATATATATTTGTTTATCTATAACATTTATGGAATTTTTGACACTACTTTTTGGAAAATATTAAGTCGTAATAAACAATGTATATTTATATAATATTTCGATATTACAAAAAAAATCCAAAATTTGACAAAATTATGAGAAAATAACTATTAGATATTTTATATATAATAATTTGAAACATATTTTTCACTTTATCAAAACAATTTTATAAAAATATGAATTTTTTCTTTTAAATAAAATTGACATTTATTAAGAAATGTTGGGTTTTTTTGACGATAAATGTTTTCGAACCCTTATTAAAATCATATTTTATTTCATAAATATTATATAATCATTTATATTTAATAAAATCAATTTATTAACAATATTTTCTTAAAATATTTTATCTCTTAAATGACCATTAATTTATAAAAATAAATTCCATTATTAAATATGAATTAGACCAAAAAAATATTTTTTTATTATACAAAAATACAAATTATTTTAAAAGTAAAAATAATATGATGAAAATATTTTAATTATTCTATATATAATAATATTCACACTCATATTGATATGATCTTGAAACATATACCATTAATAAATTATAACACTCCATACGTGTAAGGTGTGTGACAATGAGACACTTTTGGGTGGTTCGATATATATGGTTTTGGTCATGATCTTGAAGAGCATGAACTTCTCTCGTAAAATGTTTCGATAATTCTTAAGTTATTGGAAATAATCTTAGTATTAGTGAAGGGAAAATCCATGTTATGATATCTCCCTCGTAAGCTCTGATAAATGGGATTCCATGGTTATGATAAGTCTGGTTTAGGAAGTCATATCCCGTTTCTAGGTCAGTTGGATTTGTTTAAACTCGATGCAAATACTAATCAATTTATCAATATTTAATTATTTTATTATAAATGGTAATGATACATAATGAAATTTTAATTACCATTGGATATAATAAAATAATATAAGTACACGTTTTGTCGATAACCATATTATATAATGATATATTTATTTAAATGAAAAGGGGAATTTTGTTTATAATAGTTTGGGTCCTTATAATATTCCTCCCTTAAAAAATTCCACCCGATAGATTTTTCATTTTCCTTACTAAAAATCAATAGGGTAATTTTATTCATCACTTCCTCTAGTCCCCACATTATTTCTCCATACTCATTGTTTCTCCACAACACTTTGACATGTTTCATTTTCTTATATATTATAAATTTTATATCTACGATCCATGATCTTTACTATATTATCCTCATAGAAAAGGTCATTCACTATTGGTACCACCTTTTGATTTAGTACATGTTTAAGGTCTCGTATGGACTTTTTTAATATGGTATCATGGAATACGTCATGTACCTCACATTTTTTAGGTTGGAGTTCAAGTTTGTATGCCACGTCATTGATGTGATCAATGATCTCGAAGTGGATGAGGTATCATGGATATAAATTTTCCATCTTCCAAATTATCATCCATTTCTACCATGGAGATATTTACTGAATACAATGACTCAAATATGAAACTCTAGGTATCATCGATGATTTTCATCATAAATCTTATGTCGACTCTGAGAATCCTTTATGTGTTGTTGAATTTTCCTAAACATTTCTAGCATTTCTTTGACCATTTTAGGACCTAAACTTTTTCACACACCAACATAATCTTGACATACTGGTGTTCTACACCTCAACCCATATAAAATCATAGGAATCTATTTTGATGTTTCAGTGGAAATTATTATTGTACTAGAACATGACTAGAAGTAGATATTAGTCATGTCCTCATTTGAAGTCTATACAAAATTAATGAAACTTGTCTTCTATTGACTGAATATTCCTATAATATTTGCAATAATTATGAGGTACTTAGGTCATAATATAGTTCATCTTGGTTTTTAGATCATGAATGAGAAATTTATAGCACATTATGGAGAATCTAGGATCTTGATCACATACATTCAATAGTGGAACTCCATGAAGCCTAACAACATCATTGATATATATCCAAGTTAGTTGTTATAGTGTGAACTCATCTCTAATTTTGACAAAGTGAGCTTCCATTTTAAGAGGACCCATGAACATCTATATAGAATTGTATCTCTTGGAAGCATTAAGATGTCTGATTGCAATGTATATGGTGATTTTAGTCGATTTCCATATTGGTATAAGTAATGTTTGCATCATCACCTTAGTCATATACAATTTATTTTACAAAAGATGTCCTAAGAGACAATTTCATTTATATTCAGAAATATTCATATTGTCCCAAAAAAGGTGCTCTTAGGGGTCTTGATATATCTTTTTTCCTTCCAGGTTAATTTTTAATGTTGAACTGTGTGAATCATCTATCAGTTCCATCTTTAACTCTATATTTTATGGTACACATAATCGTGAAAGAAATCTTACAACTCCTTCTCCGTTAACATTGACATTTGAGGATTTCCCACTATATATTTTCCCTTCATTCATATAAATCCCACATCATCTTTTCTAGCAAACATTAACCTCTATATAATTTAATATTAACAAAAAACAATGAAATGTTTCATGATGTTCCTTCATTGCTGATTCCATGTGTACCCTCAATAAATCCAAGATGATTAAATTCCTCTTAATTCTCATTAATGAAAAAATTTCTGGATCATTTATACTTATAGAATCTACCACATTATTTTTCTACCTATGATGGATGTGAATTGAGTATTCATATTATTTGATCATATATAACAATCTTTGTTATCTAATATTAAACACTTTCTGTGTGAATATATCATTCATGAATTTGTGGTCTATATATTTTTCACACTTCTACCCAAAAGAGATAGTACATCAATATTTCAAATGAAAATATCACTGTATCTAAAAATAGATCATGGGTTGGGTAGTTTTGTTCATGAAATTTCAACTACCATGATGATTATGCTGCGATTGTTTCATTATTTTTTAACACATAACCCAATCCATTTTAAGAATAATCGATGCATATTATGAAAAATTATCCAATTATGGTTAGTGTAAGCATAAGGAAAATTTTTAGTCTATTTTTGTTCCATTTATCTCTATTAACATTTATCATTCTATGAAAACTTGACTCCAATCTAAGTTATCATTGGTAGAGAGTTCCAAAATGAAGAAAAATTCCTCATAAATCGATGATAGTACCCATCTAATACTAAGAAACTAAGGATGTTTTTCCTTGATGTTGGCCTAAATAATCAATAAATTTCATCTTCCATTGGGGGGTGCATATATAACTCATTTCTTGTGATTATATGTCCGATTAATGAAACATACTTCAACAAGAACTCACATTTGTTTTACATTTCAGAAATGTTTACATTTTATTATATTTTTGGGATAGTGATATGATTATCCTCATGTTAATACTTGGTTATGGATTATATTATAATATCATTGATAAGGAATAATTTTTTTGATGTAATCTATTATTAATATATTCCTCTTGTCCATAAATATTTATATATCATCACTGAGTGTGAACAAAATTACTATGAACTAATAGTGACCATGGTATATAAGAAATTTAGTATTGGGGATATCATATTTCTTTACCAAAAAATGTTTATATTCCAACCACAGATCCACTATGGAGAATTATTTTCCTCCAAATTTATGATTGAACGTGTAATTTATTCATTACAGAGGATACATGTTATGTATTGTGATCTTTTTGATCTCTCAATAATCAATGAAAAGCAAAAATGGCCCACACAACTCATTGATGAAGAGTACTAGTGAACCCTGTAGTGAAGCACATGGCTATATTAATCCTGTATTTAAAATATATATTCTATTTTGTGTTATGTATAATGATAACTCCCCAGAAATAAGCATGATGAAAATTAAAACATTTGTCAAAAAGGAATACCATAAAATGCTTCTAGAATCAAATTAGTGTATTACCTCACATTATTCCTGTATTCAAAATTGTTTATTTCTATACAACCTATATATTTAGGTATATAAACATGATCATAGTGAAATAGTATCCATTATTATGAAGTTGGTGATAATAATCATTCTATCTCATAGTACTTGTATACAATCAATGATCGATTCACAATATAAATATTTATTTTCATTACTTGGTAATTTATGTTGGATCTATATTGGGAAGAAAATCCATGCCTATAATTGAATCAAATTTCACATAAGGGAGCTTAAAAATAATCTATAGGATGTTCATCCAAAAAATAGTGATAAGGGGATTATTTATATTGTCTGGATGGAATAATTTACCCATTTTATATATTGTACAATAACACCACTTCTATTCTTTGTATTAGTGATTGAATAGTTATACTAACCATTCATGATATAAATGAATGCATAGAACCATAATCAAAAATTAAATTCACTATCCATGAATGGATAACTAGTGTACACATCAAAAATTATTTGTTAGTATCCACATTATCCACTGTTATGGAAGAATCTCACCCTTTATTCCCTCAATGTTGAAGGTTGTATTTGAAAATCCATTGAATAGGTAATTGGTTTTCAGTGTACCCTAGATCGTTTATTTTGAATAAATATACAATGCATAGAGGGATCACTGGAGAAATACATTACTCCATAACATTTGTGTGTTTCTCCAGTTGACAATCATTTCCATAGTGTCCTTACTTCCATATCCTAAATCATTTACTCATCCATCTTATTATATTTCCTAGTTCTTCATTCGTCACCATTGACAATTTGGGTGTTAAAATTTAATGGCCCCTTTAGATTTCTCCATCAAGCTACCAAAATAAATTCCACATTGCACTTCTTATCCCAATGATACCCTTGAGATTTGCTGACCTCCATTTCATATTATAGTGAACAACATACGATTTCCTCACAACTGTCAATCTCATATATCACTAGAGAGTTTTGTGTACTCAGTTTTAGACCACCAAAGAAGTGGTCAACAGTGGCTTCATGGGGGTTACGTAAAAGGCATATGTGTATCATAAAATTCTTGTGATGTCTTCCTCATGTTTTATAATTTATTCTCCACCTTTTGTTTGAGGGAAAGGAATAAAATATTCATATTAGGTTGGTTTTTTGAGGAAAATATTTATCAAAAAACATTTTTTGGAATTATTTTTACTCTATTTCCTCAATCTCATCCCCATGCATCATATTCTTGGTCAATATAAACCACTGATCAACATCTCCTCTATTTGACAACCAAATAGTAGATCCTTACCTTTTTTGAAACATTGAATGAATGATTAGATCATCTCAATGATGTTGATCTGTTGTTCCTCAATTAATTGATTATATGATCCGTTGAACATTAGATGCATTTTTTTCATAAAGGACTCAATTACAGCTTATTATCTCTTATGGTAATTTAGATGCTACCCCTGAACCGAGGATCTACAAAAAACGATATTTATCTACGAGAGTATCATCACAATGTTCATGGTTCATGATCTTATTTGTATGGCCATATCATTGGGGAATTCATCACATTTCTTACCATATTTAATATTTAACTGAATCGTCATATTTTTAATCATATTCTTGAATAAAAGGAAAATTAGGGATGATTATTTAAATTTGTTAAATAAATAAATAGAATATCCAATTAATAAAAAAAATAACATGAAAATTATAATAATTTATTAATTTTTAATTATTTTTATTTATACGTTGTTCTCTATTTTTTTCAACTAATATTACCCAAAAAAACTAAATGTTCTCCATTATAACCAACTATAACTACCAAACTGTTAATTTCAAATTAATAAGTGATTTATTATATAAGGTTACACTCAATAAATCCAAGGATATTGATATATATTGTTAATTTAGGCATTAGGAACATTATATAAAAACATAAAACAGTTAATATATCAACCTTATAGAAAACATCCCTAACATAATTATAATATTCATGGTCTTTTGAAAATGTACAGGAAAACTTGTGGACATACAAATGAAATGGGAGGTCAAGAAATCGTAGTAAGGGAATTAACATGGAATATCATGAAAAGAATAATACATTTTTAACATTGGGAATATCAATGTTTCATAAAAAGAGTAAGAATCCTAAACATGATCAATGAGACATCACATAGAATTATAATCATAACATGAGAAATGTGGAAAAAACCTAAAACAATGCAATATAAACATTGGTCAAAGATACCATACATGACATCATGAGATACAATGTACCATAAATTAATCAAGTTCACACCCTATATCTACTGGATTTATTATGATACTAAAAATTACCCAATTCATTTGAGGACTATATAATGTTGGGCGCACCAGTAACATTTATTTCATTCTCATGCTTAACTGTGCCATGTAGATCAATAAACACAGACTCATCACCATCACAATTTATTCAATGATAATGGAGTGTAAATTAAATATATGTATGTCTCGAATAAAAATGTAAAAGCTCATAAATTTTAACAACCATGATAGAAAATAGTTATGGTATTCATTACATTGTTGTTTTGACAAGGAAAGTCTCAGTGAAATATATTTAGCATAACGATGTCACATAATGATTATTCAAAGTTTGTTTATTAGGGTAATTAGGTCTCTCACAAAATAAAATAAAATGGGTGGTAATTTATGCATTCAAATAAATATCCCAAAAGAATAAATTATAAATAAAAGTCAAAACATAATGAAGAGACCACAATTATGAAAATAATCCTATCTATATTTTTTCATGGTGATGGGAGTACAAAAAGGACCATTGGATGGTTAATATGAGAGAGACCTGGTTATAATAATTTATATATTAAATGGATTTTAGGGGGAATATTTAATATGATCTCCCAAAATAATCATATATAATTGAAGATACATAACATGAATGATATTCTTGAATGTGAATATGAAGAGAAAAATCCATTATAAGAGTGTGTGACTAGAAATACGAATGAGGGGCTTCTTCTGGTATTGATTTCCCCCAAGGAGTACTCTAGAGAGTAGAGTTTTAACTATGGACATTATCTAATTATTTTTGAGTGTTGTTAAATGTGTGTTTTGTGGGGTTATATTGGACAATTGACATATTTAAATATTATATAGGTTTTGGATTCAATATCGAAATATAACCAACACCACAAACCATCTCATGGTTATTTCCCATGGTATATGAAAAATGGGATTTGTTCTCAATATTTTATAAAGATGAGGTCATATATTAATAAAATAATTCTCTTTCTTATGTGAAGTTGATTCACACTCTTAACTATGTTATTTAACAACCTTAAAATATATTAATGGGTTTGATGGATTCATAAAGGATTTATATTATTAATAAAAAAATAAAACCACATTATTTTAAATTAAAAACATATATTTGGTCATTTAATCATTTTATGTAATTTTTTTATATCACATTGTGTTATTAATATTTTATAATGCCCAATGTATATTTATACATTATTCAATTTTTACCAAAGAATTTGACATTATTTGAACATTATAAAAATTACACTATTAAAAAATTTCAAAAATCTGATTGAAAAAATAAAATTTATTTATTTAATTACTTCTCAAAATATGTGAATTTTCACTTTTATAATAAATGATAAATTTTTTATGAAATGTCTATTTTTTTACAATAATGGCATTTGAGCCCTTAAAAAAATTATGTTTGACTCCATAAAAATTATAATTTTATTTATATATAATAACCATAATTTAATAATAATATTTTATAAAAATTATTTTTTTCTCAAAAATCAATTAACTAATCAAAATAAATTCTATAATTATATTTGAATATTTCTTAAAAACAATAGTTTTGACTTATTGTATCAAAATAAATATTATTTATAAAGTGTCAAAAATTGAAAGAAAATATATTCATTATTCCATTAAAAATAATTTACATACTCATATTGAAAGAGACATTATAGCAATCCTATTAATAAACTAGAAAAATCCCAAAGAGAATGTGGTGAAACTGTGGGACAATAATAGGGTGATTCAGCATATATTCATCAATTTATGATCTTGCTAAGATTGAGCTTATGAGATTAATGTTATCCCGTAAATAGTTTATGTCTTGCTTAAGGTGTTAGATTTTATATTGGTCATGGTCATGATAAAATCATAGTATTACATTCAACATCACAAGCAATGATAAATGGGATTTATAGGGTAGGGTTCTTTTATTTGAGGCCATCACTTCCTTTTTCAATGTCAGTTAGACATGTTTGAACCCTATATTTATAATAATTTTTTCGATCACTATTCAATGGGAATATTATGAATATCAAATATACTTAATTGTATTTTAAATCAAATTGGATGTAGTAAAAAAACATTTATTGTTTTTCCTATGACAATATTGCATGATAATTAATTTAATGAATTCAAAATATATATTTTACTTATCACAGTTCGGGTCATTATAATCTTCCCCCTTTATGAAATTTCAGATTCGAAATTTTCATTTCCCAAAATCCTAATGATGGAGGTAATTCTGTTTCATCACTTCCCCTTTTCGCACAATGATTCTTTGAACTTTTTCTTTCCCTACAAAATTATTACATGGTGTTTTTTCATATTTCTTAGAACATTTACTCTACGATCCATGATCATTACAAAATCCTCCTACTTAAAAAGGTCTTTATTCAGTGGTACCACCACTGTAATGAGTACATGTGAGGTATTTGGTATGTAATTTAATAATATGGATACATAGAATATATCATGTACTTCAGATATTTTAGGTGGGAATGTAATTCTATAGTTCATCGTTCTGATGGGAACAAAGATCTCAATGTTGCTGATGTATCATTGATTAAGATTTTCCTTCATCATAAATCTCACCAATTTATTACCTAGATATATGAATAGGAATACCATGTGTCCTATATAAAACTATTTTTCTCATTGAAGATTTTCATCATATATCTTCTGTGAAATCTGACCATTATTTATGTTCTATTGAATGGTCTTAACATTTTCTCCCATATCCTCAGACATTTTAGGGCCAAACCATTTTCTCTCCCCAACATCATCCCAGTATGTTGGTGTTATTACAATGCTTCCCATAAAGGGACTTATAGGGATTCATTTGGATTATTGAGTGAAAATTTTCATTGTAAGAGAAATTGACCAGAGGTAGAATATGTTCCCATCCTATTTTAATGTCCATAGAATACACTCCCATCATGTCATCCAATTTCTAAATATTCCACTAGGATTGGACATTAATTTTAGGATGATATGTCATATTAATGATTGTCTCACTGTTTAGATCATACTTGACACATTTATAAAATATAAAAGTGAATAAAGAATCATGATCATATTCAATCGATAGTGGTAGACCATTATAAATTAGCACATCTCTAATGTATATCTCTTCATATTAATCTACTATTAAATCCTATCAAATTTTTATAAAGTGAGCTATCCTTGAATGTTGATCCACAAAAACCCCAATAGAATTTTTTCACATAGGCAGCATTATATGTTTGGTGACACATTCTTGGGTGATATTTTTTTATTTATAGGCCAGTATGGGTAATGGATGCATAATCCATTTAGACTTCTTCCTTTCATCCTTTAAATTCTGAAAAACATGGCACAATGATGTATATTCACTTGTCTCCATTTTTATATTGCCCCAAATAGTTATCTTGGGGATCATGATATATCAATTTGATTCAAGGGATAAAGGAGAAAGTTGAACTATGTGAATCATCCAAGAATTTCATCCATAACTCAAGATTTGATAGTAGAAAAAGTCATAACCCAAATCTCACAACTCTTTCATTAATATTGAACTCTAAGGATTTTTCATTTTTTATAGTTTTAACATTCCACTAAATCCAAAAAAACAACGTTCTTATCATCTTTCAACAACAATAGAAGATAAATTTGATTAATCATTTTTGAACATATTGATTATGATCCTTCCTTTATTATTCCCTAGTCCGTCATCTTCAAATCCAAGAATATATGATCCCTATTAATTCTCATTAAATATAATCATTCTTGACCTTTTCTATATAGATTATCTGAAACATTATTTTACTTATGTGGATGGTAGTGAATTGATTATTCATAGTGTTTTACTAACTCTTAACATATTATTGGACGCATATATAGATCTTTATATGTGAATATATATATATTAGACATTTGTGATCTATATATATTTAACACTTCTACCCAAAGAGACGATGAATTCATGTTTTCTAAGAATAGACCACTCAATCTAACTCCAGATCATGTGTTGGATAGTTTTATTTGTGAAATTTAAAAATCCAATAAGCATAGGCTATGACTTATTAAGTCTTCATTGACAAACAACATATTCCCTTTCTAAAAGAATCATTTAATACTACAAAAAAATCTCTACATTTAGGTAGTTTGAGAATTGGCTAGTAATTATCCTCATATTTAGTTCCATGATTATATATTCACATTCATAATTGAAATAAAACATGACATTATCCCATGTTATCATTGTTAGAGGGTATTAAGATCATGATAAATTTCATACTAATTGAATATTATACCCACATTTCCAGGGAATCTATGGATATTTGTCACAGATATTGGCCTCAACCTTCAATCAATTATGTGCATATTTGAATGATCTAAGATATCCCATTTCATGAAATGACATTTTCTGATAATGTCACTTCATTCAAATAGAACTAACATTTTTGTATAATGAATAATTATTGTCATTTTGAAAGGTTTTTACCATAGTACATAGATGCTCCTAATGCTCTTCCTTGGTTTCAGAGTATATTTTAATATCCTGAATAAAAAACAGAACAAAAATATAGGATCTCTATGGAGACTCTATACATCATGATGATGAATATTTATGGATAATTTTCAAGTATGGATTGAATAACATTGTACACACAATATTTATATCGTGTAAAAAATTATTTATTGGGATTATTCTCCTTCATCACCCATATATGGTAATATCTCGACCGCATATAAACCATCGAGAATTACTATTTCTCAAAAAATGTCTAAAGAGGTCATCAATCCATGAAAGATGATACTTTTCTTTATCGTGATATTTCTGAGCAATCTATAATCAATTCAAAGGCACATTAACCCATCATTCTTCCTAATGAAGAAGACCAGTACTACCCATGGTGAAGCACTTGGGTGTATAAACCATTTTTATTGATTCTCATATATTTATTTATTAAAATATTCAATTAGAGAATATAAACTCTATACATAGTCTTGGATAATGAAAATTCCCTATGTATATTCCCTATTGAAAATTCAACCTCTCAACAATGGGGAAGACTAGGATATTCTATAATAAACACATCAATGTATTATATCACAATACGCATGTATTTGGGGATTTTAATTTCATTATATTCGATAATTTGAGAAAAATATACATGCTCGAACAGAAATAAAATATATTATTTCTATTTTAGTGGTAATTAAGATTCATCCTCCTCTTTGGACATGTACATAATTGGGTGTTGATTTGTAATATGGAGAGTGATTTCCTTATCATGGATATTTATGTTGAATATATATTATGAATGACAATGCAAGAACATAATTGCATAAATTTCGATAAATTTGAGTATAAATTGGTTGGTTTGGAGGATTATCCCTCAAATTGTGATATGGAAGGATAAATAATTTTAGGATGCAATAATTTTGCAATTTTTTGATTTCAGTCATAACTCAACATACATGTTTTTTTATGTTATTAGAATAGATTGACTAATATTTTCTGATAGAAAGAAATTTGTAGAAATGGAATCAAAATTATTTTCACTATCCTGTAATAAATAAATATCGTACTTATCACCATTTCATTGTTTGGATCAACCTCAGTTGTTATGATGGAAAAATATTTTTCTTTCAATATTTTAGGTTGTTGTTTGTCTCTAAAAACCCATGGATTTGGTATTTAGTTAGAAAAGTTCCTCGGTTTCATGTAGTTGAAGAAATAAACAACATGCATAGGGATGACTGGATAATTCAATTCCTCCATCACCATAGAGGGTATCTCATATTTGAAATCATGATATATGTGTCCATACTTACCACCCCTAAAAAATTTCTTTATACCCTTAGACAATTTTTGTAGAGCTTCTTTCTGCACCTTTATCTATTGGGATATTGACATTTTGTGGAATAATTAGATTTCATGATCAGACCACCCGAATTAAAATCCACATTCTACTTCAGACACCCATGATACCCTTGATATTTACTGATCTCTATTTTATCTTTGGGGGAAAATCAGACAATTTCTTCATATCTATCAAAGTAATGGATATCGTGGGATTTTTATAGACTTTGTTTTAGACCACCAAATAATTATTCAACCATACATTCAAGGGTATCACAAAATTCAGAGGAATACTATTTAATTCATTTGATGTTTTTCTTATACACTACAATAGATTTGTAAACATTTTACATGATGGAAATGTTGTACCATTCCATTATAGGTTTGAGAGTGAGAGGAAATATTTTTCAAATTTTTTTTTTCGTAATTCGCTCAAATCCAACAATTTGATATATTCCTCAAGCTTTACATTCTACAACAATTTTCCCAAATTTAATAGATTCTCCTTCCCTGTGTTAAATTTAATCTAGAAACATTAATTTTTAGGAAATTTATGGTTGAAGAAGTTCATTTCAAGTGAGTTGTTATATTGTTCCACAAATAATGGATTACATGATCCATTGAAATATATAGGCATCTGTCACATAATGGACTAAATCCCATCATGTTTTCTCAAAAGAGGATTTGGATGCTTCTCATTATTTAGGTTACTATTATTAACCTGAGTTAGTTGAGAGAGTATCATCCAAAATTTCATGATATTTAATCCAATCAGGTTGGGAATCTCATTAGTGAATTCATCATATTTCTCAACGCATTGATTTTTTAAGTAATTATACATATTTATAGCGATTTTATGAAGTAAAATTATAATTATTAATGATTGCTATAAAATATTAAACACATAATGGGGAATATAATGACATAAAATTGATAACTTACATATTACATTTATTTCAAAACTCATGAGTTTCTTGTTTTTATTTAAAGTTATTTGTAATCTATTTCCTAACATATCTTCCTATAAAATTATTTTATTCCATTTATAATGGTTCATAATGAGCATGTGATTTTTCAAAATCATATCCTCCAGGTATGTAAAACTACTAGAATAGTATGGAATGTTTTAATGTACCAGGTCACAACATGTTAGGCACGACCAAGCATGTTAGAGTTGCTTGAGCCTTGATACCTCTGTTCCAAAACTATGTCCACTTGTATTATCAAGACAGTGAATTATTTTCTTAATAAACCATGTATTATATAATTAATAAAAATAATAGATATTTTCTTTACATAGTCTTATTCTAATATTTTATCATGATTTTTCTATTCTTATTCTCAATAATATGTAAAGTGTCACTTTTATACAATATATAACAACCGTACAATTAATTTCACATTAATACATGATTTAATACAAATATTTTAACATAATAATAATTAGAATATCTACATGTCTAGTTTCTATGGGAATTAGGTACAATACATAACAATTTAAGATATGAAATACATAATCTTTATTGAAAAAATATTTAAAATCATCATAATATTCCATGAATTTTAAATATATATTGGATAACCTATGGATATACATAAGAAAGTTGTGAGATTTTATAAGGAACGAGCCGTAAATATTACTTAATCTTGTGATAAGTCAATAGTTTGAATTTAATTAACATCGAGGATATTTTCATATATACAGATTTATAGAATTATTTCATAACATTACATGACATCTTTAATATTACAAGTATATTCTTTACCTCACAAACCTTTTTTATAAAACAAAAACTATTTAAAAAAATTGGACATTATTTCATGTTTTAACAACTCAACATCTCATTGATCCTTTCCTTGAATCTTTTTTTATTTATGTCCTAGGAAAAAAAATTTAAAATATGGGATGAGCATAAAATCTCATTAAGGGATACATAAAGTAAAAAAACTTTTAGTATTGGGATAACATGGAAAACATGAATAATTTATCATAAAGTAATAATTATCACTTATTAGAAGTAATAAATATAATTCACTGAATATAAGATCTTTACATACCCATTTTTAAACAATAATATTACCATAAATCCCATATATGGAAACATAAAGCATATAAATGTTACATGGGACATTAAAATAATAAAATGGAATAATCATATGGTTAACTTCCACACATATCACTAAATGTAATAACCATACAACTGAATTCTATACCCAATGCATTGGAGGTTATTATTTAAACACCCATCATTTGGTTTATCACGGTACCACCCATCACTGGTTTATCACATAGCCACCCTTATAATGTCCACGTACCATTATATAATCACAACTCATAATATATTGAAAATTTCAACATTTCACTAATAAAATTTCATTTGAAATCACAAGAAATAATTTCAAGATATTGAAATATTCAATCCATTTTGAAAACCATTTTCCATACCATAACACCAAATATGGAAATAATTAATTTTTTTTCATTTTAAAATCATTAAGTCTTATAGAGGAAGCCAAATATAGATTAGGATAGTGGAGAGGTCATTATCGCCACTTACGTTAAAAAAATATAATTTTGACTTTAGAAAAATGATTTGTTGAAAAACAGATTCCCATTCAATAAAATTAAATGTAACAGAGATTTATTATACATTGTATAATATAAGGAGATGTATATTATCCAGATATTCTTCAATGAAAGGACATTGAGACGAAGTCCCTTACATGGCATCTGACTCATTACATATGTTCCACATTCTTCCAAAATAATAAACTTTGGTTTATTTGTTCTTGTTTCAAGAAAATTTTCATGTTTACTATTCTTTTAATATTACTTATTCACTATTTATAAAAATTTTATAAATATTTATGTTTATATCGGTCATTTTATATATATTGTGTACTTGAGTCGAAAATGAACTTGTTTTAATTACAAATTGTCCATGTGGTCAAAATATCATTATCTACATAATGATATTAATGATTTATATATCATATATATCATATATATATTATATATATGTTCATAATTTTCCATAATATTTCTAGAGAAGAAATGAAATACACCATACATGGAGACAACAAGCCATAAGTACACATGAACCCTACTTTCATTTGATTTTATTATTTGAATAAATGAAAATTTAATGTTTCATAATTATATTATATTTCTAGTATAATATAATATTTTATATCTGTTACAAAAGATCATTAACTCCATATTTTTTACGTTCCATTTATTGAATGAACGAGTCATATCACATTGGGTGGATGGCAGTCCGCACATCCTCAAATGAAATTATCATATTTAAACATCATGAAAAGAGTAATGATGTGATTTAAAAAAAAATAGAACACTAAAGGGAATATAAATCTAATATATATCATATATAAATATAGTTTGATCATAATGGACCCTATGATAAGCGGTAAGAGATACTTTGACAATCATCATTTCGTGAGAAAGTTGTTCATCGTCCATAGAAACAGTGTGTTCTAAATACATTATATGGAATTTTGTGTGAGTGTAGGTATAATAAATGGAATAACAACATCATATTATATCGAATATACTTATATTTTTATAAATAAATTGAATAAACTATGTTTATGTGGTAGGATAAGAGGAAATAGATGAATGAATCTTGAGAGAAGACATTACCTCAAATTAGGTAACTACTTTGGATTTATGATAAATAGAAATATTTAATTTCTTTATGCCCATGGAATGGCATCTATGAGTACGTGAGAGATTTTTTGAGATTTTATGAGAAGATTTTTCATGATCCAAGGCACATGAAAGGTGTGATTAAGTGTTGGAGGAGATGCACTTTTATAAGAGAGAGAAGGGGCACTTTTAAATGATTTGGAGTATTATTTTATTATAAAATTATTCCCATTTTGAAAAGATCTCATAGTCATTTATTTAAAAGATAATATTACTTTGTGTTGAAAACCACTCAACCAATATGTTTTAATCTTGTATAAGTCACAAATTTAACCATATCTTTTAGCTTTAACCCTTAGTTAACTAATTTAACTGTTACCATGTCTTCTTGTACATTAATAATATATGGTTAATATTGTAAATATAATTTTCCAGTAGAACCTAATGTGGTTAATTAATTAAATTTACAACATTATCTAATTAATTTTGCAGAATACAATATTTTTAGGACTGTATTATCATTTACAAAAGTAGTAATTTTTTAAAAGCCCATTTATGTCAATTTTATACTATTCATATCATGTATTTTTAAAAATCCATAAGAATGAGATTCTTTCAAAAATTCCTCATTAATTCAAATATAACATGTAATAATCACTAATAAAAAAATTTTATGGTATAAATAATTTTAATATACTTTTATTGTAATATTTATAATATCATTCATTTAAATTGTTCATTAATAAGGCAATCACTACTTCATAATTTAATCATTATTATATTTATTTATTTGATGTCAAAATATTCTAAATAAAATACAGTGATGGTGGAAATATATTTAGCATTATAATTACAACTTATATTCTAATATATCACTTATATAACCCAATATGAATTTTTTTAAATACATGTTTATGTCATATGATTCATTTATATAAATTAATTATTACAAATTAATATTTTAACATCAAAGTGGCTCCATGGGGTCCACAAATAAACCCAAGAATGCCCATGGTCAAACATATCTCATCCCATATGATTATGACTTCTTTTTTATATTTTAATAATATTATAATATTATTTTTAACCCTTAATTATTAGATTTACCTTTTAACCAAATTAAATAAAATCATTACTGATATAACTATTCATAATTCTAAAAATAAAAGGAATCTATTTACAAAATTTTGAGATATTGATTCAAAATATGAAATCAATTTTTCAATATTCAAAACACATAAATTACAAAAAGTTATTTAAAATTAATTTCCATTGTCAAAACCAAAAAGTGTGTTTTTAATAATTAAAAACTACCAAAAGATTGATATATATTTATATTCAATTTACAAGTTGTATTAATTCAAATGACCAAAATTTGATTAAATGGTAAAAATATAATCTATTTAATCATTAAACCCAATTAAATGTACAATATGTCTATATAAATGAATTTGATTAAAAGGCATGTTTGAATTACAATTCATCATTTTTCACTATTCATTAATAATTATACATTATCAGACAAATAAATTTTTTTTATCGAAAGTAAATTTTAATGTCATTATTTTATATAATAATATTATTTCTCACAATATAATATTTAAAAGTGAAAAATATATATTTAAAAATGGTTATCCATCAAAAGGCATTAAAATGACAAATTAACGAATATCTGAGTATTTCATGCTTAAAATCAGATTCATTCTTATTTTAAGCATATAATTTTTATTAGAAAATGTGTAGACATTTTAAAACATGTATAATCATATTTTATTATGTTATGTTCATTAACTTCAATACAACGACTATGATTTAACTACCATTTAAAATATTAATAATATCATATTATTTTTCAGTATAACTTAATGTTTTGTGCAACGTATGTTTTCAGAGAAACAAATTGTTGCGTATTGAGTCTTCTATCAGAAATAAAATCCCCATTATCATGAAAATAATATTTAATTCCCAATTTTTAATAAATATGAAAATTTCATATTTATTATTTACCTGGGATGTAACAACTATAAAGCCCATGAAGGGAATAACCATAGAATAACATGAAGATAATAATACATGTTAGAAAATAGTTATATCAATGGATAATAAAATTGTATAAATATTAAACATGAAAAATGAGATATGTTACATCATGATTATCATAACATGGGATATTTGGAAACAACATAAAATATTTATCATAAACATAAGTTAAGGATAACTGATAATATATCTTGAAAGACAATGTCCCATAAAGGAATCAAGTTCAATACCTATCCCAACGTGACATATCATGATAAAATACATTACAAAATTCATTGTAAAACTTTATAATTCTGGGCACAACCATCACATTCATATCATTCTCATGCTTAGGTATGGAATATGGATCATACAACAAAGATTAATTCATCAACGTAATTTAATCCATGATTAAGTAGTCTAGGCTAAATATATTTAATTACAAAACAAATTATTTAATGTGAATAAATTTGAACACATTAGATAATAAATTGGTATGGTATACACTACACAATAGTTTTTACATGAATATCACTGTAAAATTTCGGCATCATAACAACGTCACATGAAGAATCATAAAAATATGATGCTATGGGAGAATGGTTTCTAGCATAAAATTGAAATAAAATCAATAGTATTTGGGGAATAGAATAACATATCCAAATACAATATATTGGAAATAAAGGTATAATTTAATGAGGAATCATGAATAAATAAACAAACCATATCTATATTAATGAATTGTAATAGGTGCACAAAAAGGATCATTGAAGGATTAGTGATCATGAAAGAGGGAAATAATAATCTATAAATTAAATTATTAGTAATGGGAATACATAATAAAATATACCAATATAATGAAATGGATTTTATGATACATAACTTAAAATTACTTCATGAATGGAAAATATAATAGATAAATACATAACTTGAGTGTGTGACTACAAATTATTTAGATTGGTTCTTGAGAGCTTAGGGGAACCTTCATAGGACTATATAAAATATTTGGAAGAGTATGGACATGATCCAATGTGTTTTAATGACGATAAATTATATTTTTATGGGTTTATATTATAAAAGAGGGGGAAATCTATTTTATTTAGGTGTCGGACACTACATAATAAAATATCCAAATCGACAATCCAACCCATGGTTTTTCCACATGGCTTCGGAAAGATGTAATTTTTCTTATTATTAGATAATTAAAAGGAATAATAATAATAATAAAATTCCCTTTTTATGTTTATTTGAGTAACATTTTAAAAAAATTAATTTAATATCCATAAAATATATTGATGGTTTTGGAGGAATCATTTGGGATTTATAGAATTAAATATATATATATATATTATCAGATTATTTTAAATATAAAAAATTTATTGAGACATTTATTCCTTTTATTTTAATTTTTAAATCACTTATGGGTCATTGTTATTTTATAATACATAATGTATATTTATATGGTATATAATGTTTACCTGAAAATCTGTTTGCCTCAGATAATTATGAATCATTAAATATTATATAATTTTGATATTTTGATTCAAAAAATAATATTAATTTTATCTAAATAATATATTTCATATTGTCATTTTCACTTTTAAAATAAAAACTACATTTATTAAAAAATAGTGAATTTTGACAATAATATGTTTAAATCCCTTACAAAAAATAATTTTTTTCCAAAAAAGTATATGATCATTTATATTTAATATCCATTATTTTATAATAATAGGTTATTAAAATACTTTTTCTCACAAAAATCATTAAAATCAAAACAAATTATTTTAATGCATTTGAATATTACAAAAAATTACTATTTGAGTATTATTTTATGAAAATATAAAATATCTATATATTAAAATTATTATAAAAAAATATGTTCATTATTCTGTAAAAAATAATCTGCATACTGATATTGATATGGTCTCGATACATATCCATTTAACATACTAGAAAACTCTGTAAGAGTAATGTCTGCGATTACGAGACTCTCATGGGGTGTTTTGATGTATGTGGGATGGGTCATGATCTCGATGAGTATGATCTACTAAAATAAATGGTTTCCATCATGATTAAATTATTTTATATCTTATTTCAGGTAGTCAATATAAAATCAAAATTATTCTATCTCTCATAGAATATCTAATAAATTGGCTTCGTAGGGTATGATCCTACTAGTTGAGCCCATCAATTCCTTTTTCTATGCCCAATTGATTTTTTAAACACCCAATGTATACTAATAAGGTGATCAATATTGAACAACTATATTATCAATCATAAATATAGTTAATGTTATATTAAATATAATTGAATATAATAAAAAAATTAGTGCAAGTTTTTTAAATAACCATGTTACATAATAATACATTAAATTAAATAAAAAGTGTAATTTTATTTTTAATAGTGTGGTTATTTACATATATCCCCCTTAGGTATAAAAAATAACCTACCCTCTTATTCTCATCACACATTACAAACTTTTTGTTTCAGGAAATACCCTCTAATTTTTTTGTCATACCATAACATTTCATAGAGGTCTTTTTAATTTCAAAACCCCCTATTATGAATTTTCATTTAATCCTAATTTGGTTTCTAAGAAATATGTATCATTCTTTAGTGGGTGTTTTTTGTTTTCTTTATTATTGAAAATCTATAAAAAAAATTCAAATGTGGTGATATAAAAACATTAGTATCACCGATATTATTTGTTTTTATTATGGTAAAGTGTTAACCAAAATATTTAACCTCTTCCAAAAAATGATAAATGATATGTAACTCCCCATTATTTCATAGTACATTATCACATTAATGTAATTCAATAGTTTACGCTACACGCAATAACGAGTTCGAGCGTACCCCAATATAACAAACTAGAAACTCAAAAAAGTACATCTGAATTATATTAACTGAATTTTAAATCTTATAGACTCCATATAATTTTAACATAAATTTTATGTGTTTCCTAGACATAATGTAAGAATAAATTCATTTTTTCAGATAAAAGATGTATTTAAAAAATGCAATTTTACCTCCTTTTAATGAAGAACCCTTATAAAAATAAATATTTGAAATTTATATGTATTAAATTTAATTAAATTAAATATTTCTTTAGAAAAGAGTCATAAAAATTTTGTTTGGATAAAATTTTATTACTTTTATGATAACATTTGTATTTTGATGAATAGTGAAAACTACTGTGTTTTAATTGAAATTTTTTTAAGTAAATAATTTATATTATTAAATTATGAATTTGGATGGTTTTGAAGATTAATAGGATTATATTTTTTTCATTTAATACAATTTAGGTCATTATAATTAATTTTACATTAAAATTTTACATAAACACATGTTAATCTTTTGATAAATTTTACTTTTTAAAAACCCGCATTTTGGTTTGGACAATAGGAATTAATTTTAAATTAATTAACAATACTTATATTTTTGGATTTTGGTAATATAAAATTAATTTTTTAATTTAACATATCAAAATTATCTTAAGTATATTTTTTGATATTTTTATGAAAACATTCGATTTTTGATAAATAGTGAAAATACTGCGTTATTATTTAAAAATGGCTTTTATTTAAATAATTATTTATATTAAATAATTTTATTTAAGTAAAAATAGATAGATAATACCTATATAAATTCAATTTAATAAATAGATTCATTTTATAAAAAAATTAGATGTATATATTTTTTTTTACTTTTTACCATCTTTTAAGGACCATCTAGGAGCATTTGGAAATTTTTATAAAACATAATTTTACTGCTTCTGTGAGTTAAATTTGAAAATTCTGAGAGACATGGTTGATATTAGTAAGTTAAATTTTGTTCCATAAGAAAAAATAATTTTTTTATGAATTGTAACTTTTGACTTTTATTTAGCATTGTTAAATGTAAATAGGGTAAATATAGATAAGATTGATATTATAATTATCATAACAGGTGTCCTAAATCTTTTGGATAATTGTATTTCAACAAAAAACTTCCTTAAGAATAAAATAAAATCCTTTAGGTCGACTTGTAATAGATTAGGACATTTATTATGATTTTATTTAAAGAAGAGTTAGAAGTGTGAAATTAAAAGTAAATTAACTAAACCATTTTTAATATAGGGTTATACATATGGTAAATCTGACTTTAAATATTCATTATAAAGATAAATATATTTCCTACATAATTGTATTTTATTTAAATTTTATAGGCATTAAATAGTTTATTTTATTTATGACATAATGATGATGCAGTAATTACCATATTATTGAAATATTAAAATAATTGATATTATACATATCCAAATAAATGTAAATTGGGACTTCTGATTAATTCCTCTAATTTTATAGGTTAATATGACATGTTATGTTTGATTATATAAATTGTTTTCGATGTGATAAGGTTGTTATGACTTTCACAGAAACAAAATACCAAATCGATTTAAAATTGACATAAATTAATGTTTTAAACAAATACTATAATATTTGTTGATATAATATTCAAAAAAACCCACGGTTCGGAAAAATAACCTAAATAATATATTATATGTCAATATGAACCACTTTTGGTTTTTATTTCATGTTTAGATAATGTTTATTAACCATATAGTTTAAGAATACAAGAAGGCATGGTAAAAGGTATACTATTTATATAAGAGTTAAATCTAAAAGATAGGGTTATAATGGTAACCTAAACATGACTAAAACCTATTTTTTGAAGGAATTTAGACCCATAACCCCATAAGGCATGAAATAAATTCATTTTGAGCCATTATAAACCCAATTTAATAGTATAATAAATTAATATTTTAATCTTTTACTAATGTGTCTCTCAACCCTCTTATAAAAGGAAACATCCCTTTCTCTCAAAATCAAACCTCCAAATCCATTTGGCACGGCCAACCCGTACCAAAATATCTTCCCAACATCCCTTTCATCATCATAGTGTCATTACATTGATCGGAAACTCATCCTATAGAACCCTTTTGGTCAACTCAAAAGGAAACACTTGAAGAAGAGGTAATAATTTCACCACCCTCTTTCATGTTCTTTTCATCTTCCACTTCATCATTATTTGTTGTTTCCATAAAAAATTAACTCCAAAACCTTCTAATTATGGTGATTATATTATAAATATGGTAAAACCATATTTTTTATTTTATCCATCCAATAAATGTCAACATCACCATACGTGTGTACGTACGGCTAACCGTCTCTTTGTCGTGGTGTAGTTTGTTATTCAAACAGTTCATTATTTGGATGAGTATAATGATGTGTGTAAATGATTTATATAATATATATAACATGTTAATGATTATTTATATATTCCATATCATCCAATTACATTCAAATTCATCATCAATATATTGATATTGTTGCTTGTGCATATGTACAGATTACCGTCTCCACGTCGCGAGGATATTCATTCCCACGTTCACCATTCAACGTCAACTAAAAAAAATATATTATTATTAAGTTTTTAATATATTATATAACAATGAAACTGGATATATATATATATATGTATGTATTTATGTATGTACTTACATATATCTTATTCACTTACTTCCGTTCATTACAATATCAAAACAGAAATAGAGTTTATGCTTACGTATGACATTCCATATCCATAAACGGTGCCTTCCATTTTATATATAAAAATATTATAAATATTTATATTCTAAATATAAATGATATATAGATCACGGTTTATATTCATGATGAATTTAAATCATTCTCTAAATGATACGATCTAGAATAACAAGTTAAAACAGGTATGATAAAGAAAGCGATTATTACCCAAAATATTAATTTAACATGGAAATCATTATTAAATGGATAGTATAAAGTAAAAAATGAGTCATTAATGTTGTAATAAATATGAATATAGTTCTGTAATAATTTAATAAAATACAACGATCATTATTCAAGAGTTTAAACATCCCCTTGATCAATGGAAAGTGAAAGGTAAGGGTTAATTACACAATCTCTTTATTATCAGATATTATTTTTAAGTAAGTATCTACTAGGATATATTTTTTATCCATTCCCTGTTTCATAAAGATGTTTACAATGAGATTATTATAAAGGGACTTTTTTTCTAAAACATCATTTTAAATGTTTTAGAGATTTATTCTTCTAATCCGTTCTCATTAATGTCCATGTTTTCAAATTGGTTTTAAGGATTTATTTTTATGGACATGACTATTTTAAAAAGTTAATTACCTTAAACAGTATCAAAGTGGTATGGGTCACTTTTAAACGAAACTATATTTTAAATAACATACTTTATAAATTATGTGACATTCATATGATTTCGTGAAAAAATGATATTTCTCCCAATCATTTTTTAATGATCATTTTCAACATAGCCAACATCTTTTACAGGAAATTATTCTTGATCGATATTGATTTATTCTGATAAAAATATTCTATATTGTATTGATGGTTTTGTGATATTTTTTGACTATGGATTTATTATTTTTATACCATTCTTAGTTTTTGGATAAATTATTGACATTTCATATGCATGTTTTAATACGAAGGATTATGTTTTGTTTAAATGTTTTCAAATGAAGAATGTATTGGACTTAGTAAGAGACGAGTGGAGCCCGGTATAGCTCATCGGTGCATCGGTTGGTCTCATGAGACAATTAGACATGGAATTGGTCGAGTCTTTTCCCACTTTGATATACTTTTTTGGCTGAGGCCTTATTCATTTTTAATCATTTTGGTCGAGGCCTTGAAAAAATGTTTTTCAATGTCCGGTATTATACATTCCCTCATTTTTAAAATAATATTGATGGTTCATGAGGTTATTTGACTATTAGAATACCAATTACTATTTTTTATTATGGTATTATTTACTCAACTCATATACTTTCCACAAAGTGATCATTTTTGTTATTTGTAAAGGCATGTGTTTTCAAATATTTACCATGCATAGTTTTTATGTTTTCTTATATTGTATTGAATACCATTTCTGAGCATTTGAACTCACACATTTCATTGTATTATTTTTTCCAATATGCGATGAAGTATATTATGACTTACCTATAGGGATAGTCTAAGGGATATGAATGTGGTCAATGGAGAAATTTTTTTTGTTGGTTTTCATTTTATAATGTAATGTAACGTTTATGTATGTAATTAATTTTTCAAAACTGCTAAACTAATTGGTCCTTTGGAACAAGATTCCACGTAATTTTTCTAATGTATTAAAATAATGCACCGGCTCTATGTAACTAGGGTTGGGGCATTATAGTTGGTATCAGAGAATTTTTAACAACTACCAGGGAAATATATTTAGATAAATTCTGATTACAGAACATTACCCTATGATTGAAATTAAGGATAAGTATATATGGACTTCCTAGAATTATGGTAATGTAAATATTTTGTGTATTTTCCATGCAGTACATCCCTCTCTAGATACGATCACATAAAGGCGGCTCTATCACAGATGTACATAGGATTAAAAACTCTGACAAGGATTTTTGGGCTTGACTCGGGGTATCCTGGTTCATGAAAACGAGCAATGATGCACTCTTGGCTATATGACTTCTAGGGGATAAACTTAGGATAATTCACATTTTCATTACAAGACATTATTAATGATTTAATATTAAATACATCCTCAAAGAAAACATTTTATGATTATATATTATATGGATAATATTTTAAATTTAAGTTTGGTATTTTACAAGATTGGAATTATGCATTGTGATTCATAAACTATCCTAGTATAGGCCATTGTTTAGAAATCACACATTGTATAAGGAATGAGAAATCCAGCAATATGCATGGTCAAAAGATTAAAAAGGTTAATATATTTCATGGTATTAATCCAACATTTAAAACGTAAATATTCTCCAACATATTCTCATCATATGAAGAAATGTTATCATTTGTTAATAAGATACGTAATGAATTATTTTAGTTCTATGGATTTTAAGGGAAGAAAGAGAAGAAAATGATGGAATAGAGAAATATGGATAAAGGGAAGAGGGGAAGGAAGGATTTTCTCATATGTGATAACAATGGAATGAATCACATAGGTAAATGTTTGAAGGGAATATGAGTTTGTTATAAGTGCTGATAAAAAGGACACTAAGAAACTGATTCCAAGGGTAAGATAAAGGTTTCAAATGTACAATGGTTAATCTGCAAGGAGTTGGGGAACTATGCGACACACTATCCAAATCATCCGATTATACACCAAATGCTACAATTGGATAATAATCATGTTATGATACTATCGACGATTAAGTGGAATGAATATATTTATTATGTTTTTCTTAATGTATTGTGTCATTTGAGTATTGTAAAAATGATGTACATGTTATAAGAATTATATAGTATAAAAAGATGTGTACTATAGTACTATTTCATTAAGGACATGAGATTGTCTGGATCCAAGAAAAGTGACTCAATATCAGGTTAATTTTTTTGGAATATATATATTTGAGAGAAAGATAAACCATAATACGGTTTTGATACTGAGGTATGGATTTTGGAATAATATCTGATTGATTTGAAAAAATTATAGTTGTTTTTCTTTACTACACTGATACTGATTAATGACTTGTATATTTCATCATTGTAGAGTTTACAACATTTTTGATTGAAGGAGTATATTTATTATTGTATAGAGAATAAGAGATCATAAATGTAATCATTAAGGTTTTATGGAAATTCGGAGTGTTACTGTGTTTTAAATGAAATCATGATGATGATATTCACTTGTTATTACATGAAAAAAAAGATCTTCATTGTGATTACCTTCCTTATAAATTTTGGATTGTGAGTTTGGACCAATTTTTTTTGGATTAGTATAAATGTAGGAATAGATTATGTTTTACATTGGATACTATTTTTATTGTTAAATAATTTCTTGAGATTATTTTAGGATTTTCAAAAGAAGGAAAACCGGGCAGTCGGGCAACAACCCATCGTGTCTGGCAAGGCCACGAGACGTGAACCCACAATCGAATGGAGACAAGGATCGATCACCTACCAGTGGCCTTACATGATGTTCTGGATTGTATAATTTAGTATTTTTAATGTCTGATAGATGAATTATAAATTTATTTTTTGGTACCCTATACGATTAAGATTTAATAGAATATTTTTAAGTTCAATTATCTTTTAGAGTAAAAGATGAGTTTGTGGTATAAATTAGTTAATGAATGGAACTCTACTTGTCAAGTATATTTTTTCCTTATTGTATGAATAAATAAATTCTTAATCATTAGGTAAGGGATCATAAGGCAAAAATGTGTTATCCTAATACCATATGTTTTGTTGAACTAATGATATTTTAAATCCTCTTGGATTGTTGGATTTGAAGCCCTAAATTTTATACATGTTTATGATTGATGAAATCAATCTCCCCTATAAATATTTACATATTTTAAATTATGTGTCTCTAATTTCTATCAATGTTATTTTAATCAAGATCATAATTTGGTGGTGACTTTTTTATTTCCCTTTCCCTCTTATTAAGACTAAATTTTATTAAACAAATTTCTTATGTGGGTTTTCTAAAAATGTATTTTTTTAACCTATTATATTCAAATAAAAAATTTCAAATTGCGAGGACTCAATTTATTGATGGAGAGGAGAATGTAACACCCCAAAATTTCATAGTATGTTATCTCATTAAATTAATTCAATAGCTTACGCTACAAGCAACACCGAGTTTGAGCACACCACAACATTCCAAACAAGTCGTTCAATATGCGGGTATGAATACTATTAATTGCATTTAGAATCTTATATACTCAATATAATTTTATCATCCATATTATATATTTCATATACATTATATAAAAACAAATTCATTTTTTTCATATAAAAAATCTATTTTTAAAAAAATTCAATTTTACAACCTTTAATATATCATCATTTTTGAAATCAACATTGGACACTTTTATATGTAAAATTTAATAAAATTAAATTTTTATTCAGAAACAAACCATAAAAATGTAGATTGGATTAATTTTTGTTTCTATTTTGATAACTTTCATATTTTGATGAATAGTGAAAAATAATATGTTTTAATTGAAAACATCTTTTTAAATCAAAATAATTTATAGTGTTAAATTTTTCATTTGAATGGTTTTGAAGTATAATTAGATAATATTTTCATCATTTAATACAATGTATTCCATTTTAAGTAATTTCACATTTAAATTTGACATAAACACATGTCAATCATTTAATATTTTTAACTATTGAAAAAACATGCTTCTGTTTCTGACAACGGAAATTATTTTTAAATTAATTAATGCATCTTCTAGGTTTTTACTTTGTTAAATAGAATTAATTTTTGAATTTGGAATATCAAATTTTTATTAGGGTGAGTTTTCTGTATTTTTTTGAAAACATTCAATTTTGGATAAATAGTTAAAACCCTCCGTTAATGTTTAAAACCGACATTTTATTTAAATAAAAATATATTTTTTTAAAATTTATTTTAAGTCAAAAAATATATAATACCTTTATATGTTCAATGTAATTCATTGGAGTTATTTTATAATGAAATTAGATGTATAAATTTTTATTGAACTTTTTACCATCTTTATCCCACCTTCATGGAGCATTTGAAAATTTAGATAAAACATAATTTTACCACTATTGTGAGTTTATTTCAAAAATTAATGATATGTGTTTGATATCAGTAAGTAAAATTTGGTTCATTGAGTTGAAAATAATTTTTGGTGAATAGTAAATTTGGACTTTTATTTGCCACAGTTAAATGTAAATAGGGTAATTAACGTTTAAAATGGTATTATCGTCACCCTAACAAATGTACTAAATATATTGGATAATTATATTTCAAAAAATAATATCCTCAATAATAATATATGATCCTTTAGGTCCACATGGATTAGATTAAGGCATTTATTATTATTTTATTTAAAGAAGAGTGAACGGTGTAAAATTCAATGTTTATTAAATAATAAAATTTTAATATAGGTTTATACATAAGATAAATATGATAATAAATATTCATTAGAAGTATAAAAATATTTTCTACATAATGGTATTTTATTTATAATTTTTAGAAATTAAATAATTTAATTTATTTATGACACAATGATGAAGAGTAATTACCATATTAAAGAAATATTAAAATAATCGATATTATAAATGTCCAAATAAAAGTAAATGGAGACTTATGATTAATTACAATAATTTTTTAGGATAATATGACATGTTAAGGTTTATTAGATTAATTTTTATTGATGTGATAAAGTTATTACGACTTAAAAAAAACAAAATTCCAAATAGTGTCAAAGTTGACATAAATTATTTTTGAAAACAAATTCTATTTTTTATTAACCACTTTAGGTTCTTTTGAAAGTTTACAGTATGTTTATAAAAGATATAGTGTATGAATACAAGAAGACACGATAAAGGATAAACTATTAACTAAGATTTAAATCTAAATGATAAGGTAAAAATATTAACCTAAACAAGTTTAAAAACTACTGGTTGAAAGTATTTCGACCCATAACCACAAAACTCTTGAAATAATTTTTTTTGGATCCATTATAATCCGAATATGATTGTATAATAAAATAATATTTTAATCATTTCCTAAAGTGACCCTCACCCCTCTTATAAAAGGCACTTCCCCTTCTCCAAAAATCATACCTCCAAAGCCATTTAGTACAGACACAAATTGCAAAAATATATTCCCAACATCCCTTAAATCATCTTAGAGTCCTTACATTGATCATAAATCCATCATATGGAGTCCTTTTGATCAACTCAAAAGCAAACACTAGGAGAACATATAGTAATTTCACCACCCTCTTTCATGTTCTATTCTTTTTCCACTTCCTATTTCATTATTGTTTCTATACCAAAATAATAACTCTAGTATCTCCTACATAATGTGATGTTTTTAAATATGGTAAAACCACATTATTTATTCAATCCATCCAATAAATGTCAATGTCAGCATATTTTCGTACTTACGGCTTACTGTCTCAATTTCGTGGTGTAGTTGTTATTCAAACACTTCATTATTTGGATAGGTATAATAATAAGTATAACTCATGTAGATAATAAATATAAAATGTTAATTATTCTATATATACTATATACCATTCAATTACAAACTACTTTACCTTCAATATAATGATATTGTCACTCGTGCGTATGTATGGATTACCGTCTCCATGACATGATGATATTCATTCCCTAAATCTACATTCAGCAATGATTATAAAAATTATTATTATTAATAAGTATGTAATATATGACATAATAATTCTATTAGATATATATATATATGTGTGTGTGTGTACTTACATATATCTTATTCACATACATCCATTCATTACGATATAAAAACAGAAATAACGTTTATGCGTATGCATGGCCTACCATCTCCCTAAAATGTGCCTTCCATTTAATATATTTATCTATTATTAATATTTATATTCTAAATATATATGATATTTAAATCATTGATTATATTCTGGATATATTTTTATCATGATCTAAATGATACGATTACAAATAACAAGTGGAAACACGTATGATAAAGAAAGTGATTATTACCCAACTTGTTAATATTACATAGAAATAAATATTAAATTGGTTGTATAATGTCACAAATGAATCATGTATGATATAATAAATATGAATATGGTTCTGGTATAATTTAATAACATACAATGGTCATTATACAGAATGTTAAACATATCCTTGGACAATAGAATGTGCAAGGTAAGGGTTAATTTCACAATCTCTTTTTCATCTGAGACCGTTTTTAAATCAGTATCTACGAGGAAATATTTATAATCCATGTCCATGATTTATAAAAGAGTTTTAAAAAGGATTATTTTTAAGGGTCATTTTTTACTAAAACATCATTTCAAATTTTTTAATGAGTTACCCTTATAAATCATTCTCATTAATGTCCATGTTTTCAAAATAGTTTACGAATTTATTTATATGGACATTTATGCTTGAAAAGGATATATCCTTTAAATAGTTTCAATGTGTTATGGGAACATTTATTCAAAATTATCCTTTAAATGAATTCTGTTATAAATTATCTAAAATTTAAATGATTTCTTGAAAAATGGATATTTATCTAAAGTGTTATTACTGGTCCTTTTATAGTATGTCAACATCCATTACATGATATTATTCTTGATTGAGGTTTATTTATAATGATAAAAAACTGTAATATTTTATTGAAGATTTTGTGATATGTTTTGACAGTGGATGTGTTATTTTTATACAATTAATGGTTGAAGGATAATTTATTGACATCTCATATACTAGTTTTAATGTAAATGAGTATGTTATGTTAAAACATTTTCACATGAGGAATGTATTGGACTTAGAATGTGATGGGTGGCACTAGCTATAGATCCTTGGTGCATCGGTAGGCCTCATGAGACAATTAGACATGGAATTGGCCGAGGCCTTTTCGAATTTGATATATGGTTTTGGCCAGGGCCTTAACTATTTTTAGATGTCTTGGCAGAGGCCCTAACAAAATGTTTTATAATGTCCAAAATTATACATTCCCTCATTATGAAAATAATATTGGTGGTTCATGCGGTAATTAGACTATTAGAATACCCATGACTATGTAATATTATAGAAATATTTACTCAGCTCATATTCCTTCCATAAAGTTATCATGTTTAGTATTTGTAAGCACGTGTGTTTTAAATTATGCATCATGCCTAATGTATATGTTATCTTCTAATGTGTTGCTAACCCGTAGAATGTGTTTGAGCTCGCACCTTTCTATGTCTTATTTTTCCTATGATGTGAAAAATTATAATATGACATACCTTCAGGGATAGTCTAAGATATTTGAATGAGTTCAATGGAGATAATGTTGTTGTTTTTTTTCATTTTATAATGTAATGTACCATTTAATTATGTAATCTATTTCCCACGACTACTAAACTGATCGGTCCTTCAAGACTTCATTCCTTGTAATCATGTCAATGTACTAAAATAATGCACCGGATCTATTAACAAGGGAGGGAATTACATGATTCCATTATTTTTGTGTACAATAGACTACATCTGCATGGAATACTGTAATTTTTTTCATCATCATCATTGATGGAATATCATAATAAAGGATGTAAATTTACTATATGTTGTTATCGAAATATTTGAAATTATGGGAAATTAATTTATCATATATTTTCCTACCCTCTTATTAATTATAAATGAAAATGTTGTGTGTGAGTATATATTTAATAAACCACCATGAATAAATGTTATTTTCTATTAAAAAATGCAACCCATGGACGGTAAATTATAAGAACCCGAGATTTGGAACAGCTCAAAATCCTAGCCCTGTTTGAATTTTTGATAGGTTTCTTAGGAAACTGGACGAAATGGGCATTTTCTGGAAATTTCCAGACTACATGCCATGTAATTTAATTACATGTCGTGTATATGTTTAGTGTGTATAGGCTGTGTGCTCACCATGTACATGTCTTGTGATGACCGTGCAGAAAATTTCATACTACACGACATGTAGTTATAGACATGTCATGTACCGGTGACTGTATGGAGGCCATACATGTCTTGTATGCTTGTTGTCCGGAGAGAATCATTGAAACTAAGTACACACCATGTTCCCCTTTGACACGCAGTGTAGTCTAGATGTGTATAAGGGATAGACATGGAGTATCGATGAGGAAGAGAAGGGAAACCAAGGACACACCATGTACTCATGTCGGAAGGTTAGGAAATTAAGTCGGCGGAATTCCAGCCATTAAATGAATAGTTAAATGATATATACGGTGTTTAGTCCTAATGTAGATACCTTGTAGTATCTTTTTTTCAGTTAAAACAAGCAGTAGCCTCATTTTGAGGCAGAACTCGTTTAATTCTGCCAGGTATCACTAACCAAGTCAGCTAGGACTTCAAATCCCTCCCGGGTCATCGTTTGAACTCCATTTCGATCAGGGATTGTTCCATTGGAACCCCCTCAGTAAGGCCGTGATTCTAGTTGACCTGTTTGGTTTGATATCAGTTCGAGAATGAGTTATAGGGGTTTGAGCTATTTGGAATCTTCTGTAGATATACCGTTTTTTTTACCGAATTGGATGTTGTTACCAGAGGAGTAGCATCAATCGAGTTTCAGGTAGGTGATGCATACCTCTCTTTTTTTCATGGGTGTTTGTGTAACGTGGACTTCAGCGCTTTTTGGGGTATATTGAGTTGGAGCCGTTTTATCAGTTGTTTTATATTGAATTGATTTTTGGACCTATGGGATGCCTTTGGTTATGCCATGTAACATTTTTTTCGTAAGCGGGGTCCGGCGATAGGTTGTAGCTCATCGAGGCATTTTGGTCGGGGGATGCCAAAATAGTTATGTTTGATTTATACTACTATAATGTTTTGAGTATAATTCAATAATCCTGATATAAATTGTTATAGGAATTTAAGACCTTAGTGCTGGTATGGGACTACACCGTGCATAGTGAAATTCAACTTTTTATGTTTTTTTCCTAATTATGTGTTCTGTTTAAATTTGATATATATGTAAGTGCTGAATTGAATATGTTTGACATTTGTGGTGGTGTTAGGCTTAGCCTGGGATACATAGGCTGGTTTTGACAACAGGATTGTGCGTCATGGACGTCAACATGAGACGGTACAACTTTCAAGATGGGCATGGCCCAGGTTACTTGGATGGCGAGGCCATCTGACTTTAGCAACATGGTCGCAGGGACACGAGGTGTCAGATTTGTTGGTGGCTTAGGTACTATTTTGGTGATTACCGCTCACCCAGAATTTTGAGTAGTGTGAACACAGAGATACTATGAAATGAGGTTGTTTTTACCACTCATATGGGTAGAGGCTCCCATAGATGTGGTTTACGTACTTTGTTTGGGGGTTCTTGTCGTAGAAATCCACATGGGAGGTGAGGAGCCTTCAGAGGATAGCATTGAGGATATCAGGTTGGGGGATGAGGCTCGCCGTTATTTGAGGTTATAAATCACTGTTCCTCAGGGATACTTCTTGGGAATTCAATTGGGACGTTGGTACATGAGACATGAGGTGTCAGGTGGCACATGGTTCTGGGTTAAATGATAGAGATTCTGTCATTTCTCGATGTAGGTGACACTCCTTGGTGGCTGCGGAGCACCAGTTGAGTTAGTGTCTATTTGTGCATTGTTCTGTTTACTGCTTTACGTATAAATACATGTCTTCTTAATCACAAAGATTATATACACACCTTTGGGTGGTATCCGACTGAGATTTTTCTCATACCCTGAATGGGCCCTTCTGAATGCGTGCAAACATTATGGATTTACATGTAGGAAAGAGGATAGATTCAAAAGTTGGGATGCATTAGTTGTTGCATGGAGATTGTATGGACCTTGAGGTATTACCTATATATAGTTACATTTTTTGTTTACATTCTGTATCAGCATGCTTATTTCTTATAGCTACAGTTGGTTAGCCATTGGTGCCTTTTTTATTCAAACATGTATGACCATCGTTAGATGAATGTTTTATTGTTCAGTAGTAGTTACATGTTATTAGCATGCGGTTTTGTTTACTTTCCACTGCTGTTGTTTATATTTATTGCTTCTGATGTTTATCTATATTGACTATGGTTCCGCTCTACGGGTCTGTTTCGAGTCTGTTGAGACTTTTATTTCACTTCATTTTTATTATTATACTCAGATCTGTACCATTATTATCCTTCAAGAGGGTATAGCCTCCCCACTATAACTATATGACCATCACTGCTAGTCAGTAGCCTTTGTCATTCGGGGATATGCACCTAAGGTAGTGACACCCGGACTGTTTAGCACTCTTCGGTTGGTTTTTCGGGTCTGGGTCATTATGAAGTGGTATTAGAGGAGTTCTTAACCGGGATTTAGTTGCAACTTTTTACTGTCTACTAATGATTTTGAGACTTTTCTTTTTTTTTCTGATAGTTTTATTTTTTTGGATATGGAAGAGTAGAGATGTAGGTTGTTCCTGGAACATGGTTTCTACCATATGCTTAGGTTCCTACAGCCCAAGGTACGAGTGATGGACCTGGTTTCTAGGGGTAGGAATTGTGGTTTTCATTTTATCAGATTACAGTTTATATGATTTCTACCTTGGTGGATCACCTGTTGTGTGATGTTATTTGTTGTGATATGTGACCCTTGACCCGGTGCGGTAAGGGATAATTGGACCTTGGCCCTGTATGGCATGGCTGGTTTTCTTGGCTTTCGATAGGCATATTTTTAGGGTATTTCAATTTCATAATTTCACGTATTCTTTGTGAAGTGATAATACCATCTGAAAAAAATCAATTGCCATACGTTATATGCTTTGAAATGTAAAGGGTGAAATTGCTGATAAAATTTCTTGTTGTTGCAATGTGTATTGCATGCTTTAAATTGTAGAATTCCATGTGACATGGTTTTTGGTTCTGACTCTGATGAGAGAAGGTATGTACTATCGGTTTTGGTGATTTTTATCACCAGGACTGGGTACTCAGTCATCGGTCTAAGGCAACATGAGTTGTCAGGATGGGCATGACCCGAGGTACTTTTCATACTTGGCTCTGTTAAGGGAGGGTAAGGAGGCCATGGGGCTGGGATGCCTTGGTGCATGGGTTGCAGTGTGGGTGAGTAAGGGTAATAGTTATGCACTGCCTTTTACTAATTTTTTATTTGTGTTGATTATATATTGTTATATATAAATATATGAGTTGTCTGACCATTTATGGTATTCAGCATGTTCCTTTTTACCGACTCAGATGTTGCATAAGGCGAGTGAGGATATAGTGACGCAGGTACAAGGATCAAGGATAGGATCTATTGCATGTAGGACAACTGCTGTGTTTGACATCATTCGGGCCATGGAAAGACGAGTTTCTCCGAGCTATTCGGTTGCATGTCTTTTAAGGGATCAATAGAGGCACGTAGGGTACAGAGCTATCTATGGTATACCTAATGAAGGAGTTCTAGTCGTAGCACTCGCCGCCTTATCTGGGTGAGGGTGGTCTGTAGGAGGCTGAGAACTGGATCGAGAGTACGCAGATGATCTTCGAGTAGCTCGAGACGCCTCCTGGGCGGAGGGTCAAGCATGTAATGTACATGTTGAGAGGGCCAATGAAGCATTGGTGGGATGTGCATGTTCATGCTCGTATGGACGATAGTCTGGCATGGATGGACTTCGAGGACAGGATCTTTGAACACTTATATTTGGAGACACTGAGGGAAGAGAGAGCATAGGAGTTCTTGAGTCTTGAGCAGGGAGTATTTTCCTTCATGTACAATACAGCTAACTTCACAGACCTGTCTTTATTTTCACATGGTATGGTAAGAAATGATGCAGCTAGAGTGAGGTGCTTCGAGTATGGCATACGAAATGCCATTTGGGTCTAGGTGGACATCTACAAGATGGGTTCCTTCTCCGAGGCAGTGAACCAGGCTCTTATAGAGGAGGTAAACAAGAGGGATAGGGCCTAGGTTGTCCTGGAGAGAGCTTCAAGTGATGGGAGGGATATCCATAAGTGAGGAAGTGATGAGTTCCAGCAGGGCAGTAAGGCCAAGGACTCAGCTGGATAACCTCATGGTAGTTATTCAGTGATTTGTTTTCAATGCGGACAAACATGTAATTTTTTGGATGTAGTGTGATAGGCCTCCAAAGGAGTTCCAAACATTTGGAATGGTTGGGAAACTGGAGAGGTTTTGCAGGAAGCCTTCTGAGATAGCTGGCAGGCAGGGACTAGGACAGATGGTGGAATTCAGAGTTGTTTCAGGTTCGGTACCAGGAGAGGGTAGTCGAGGTTCAGCTACACGCGGAGGACGTGATATAGACAACGGGACCCATCTGAGGGGTCATTGGCTTGTGATTGGAGTAGCATCGTAGGGAGGTCAGACATCAGGTAGCCGTAATTCAGTGCAGGTGCACGTCGTGGAGTTGCCCGAGGATGAGCAGGCTGGTGAGATGACGATGGTTAGAAGTACATCATGTTGGGGCCGTGATCTCCATGTTTCCTTTTTTGAATGCCTAGTAGAGGCATGTCTGTTTTGAGTGCACGTTGTGCACATGATCTATGTGGACTGATTTGATGCTAGTAAGTGGGAGTGGCATCTTATCAGGTGCGTCATATATTCAATATATATGGGTATGATATGCTTAACATCGGGGCATCGAGGATGTGGGTTAGGTGAGGTGTCGTGGGCATCGGGGCATCGAGGATGTGGTTTACTTGAGGTGCTAGGAACCAGGACCTCGTGGAGGCAGACACCAATGCAGTTCATGCTATGTTGGGTGTTGGGAGTGTCACAAGAGCACCAATGTGGTTCAGGGGTGACGATGCATCATAGAAGTACTATGCATCTGAAAAATAGGTTAGTAATCCTTTTTGGCTTTAAGTTTTTTTTGGGTTGAGACAAAGTTAGGATAATCCTTAGGTGTGGAACCCTAAAGAAATTTCTCTAGGACCATTGAGATTAGGGAAGTCCAGGTAACATTGAACAAGGTTGTATGTTTGGTTCCATCTCTAGGATTCGATTGATATCTCAAGGATGAACTATATTAATTTGGGGAGATTGTAAGAACCCGGGTTTTTGGAATGGGTCATAATCATGTCCCTTTTGAATTTTTGACTAGTTTCTGAGGAATATATAGGAAATGGGAAGTTTCTAGAAATTACCAGACAACACACCGGGTACTTTACGTACACACCGTGTATATTTTATGCAAGTACCGACCTTGTGCCCACCGAGTACATATCCTGTGATGACCGTGTAGAAAATTATTTACTTCATGGAATGTAGTTATAGGCATGACCTGTACTCGTGACCTTGTGGAGGCCATACATGGCATGTATTCTTGGTGGCCGGGGAGAATCGTCGAAACTAAATACACACCATGATCCCCTTAGACAGGTCGTGTAGTCTTTCCGTGTATAAGGGGTATTCAATGAGTGTCGGTGAGGAAGAGAATATAAAACAAGGACATGTCGTGTACCCATAAGTACACGACGCGTATTCATGTCGGCAGGTTCTGAAAGAAAGTCGACAGAATTACAACCGTCAAATGAACTGTAAAATTATATACACTGTGTGTAGTCCTAAAGAACACACAATGTATTTTTTTGCGTTAAAACGGAATGTAGACACATTTTGAGGAGGAACTCATTTTCTTCCACCAGGTTTCGTGAACCAAGTCATCCAGGACATCAAATCCCTCCCGGATCTTTTTCCAAACTCCAATTCAATCATGGATTGTTCCATCGGAACCCTATCAGTATGTCCTGGATTCCTCTTGAGCTGTTTTGTTTGATTTCTATTTTAGAATGAGTTATAGGGGTTTGAGCGGTTTGTATTCTTTTGTAGTCTTCCGCATTTTAGATTGAATTTGACGTTGTTAGTAGAGGAGTAGCAATGTACAAATCTCAGGTAGGTGGTGCATACCTCTTTTCGTGTTTTGGTGGTCATTTGGGTAAAGCGACCTTCAGCGCATTTTCAGGTATTTTGAGCGTGACCCATTTTATATGTTGTTTCATATTTAATTAATTGTTGGACCTCTGGGATGCCTTTGGGTTTTCCATGTCACCTGTTTTTCTTGAGAGGGGTCGGGTGAGAGGTCGTAGCCCAACGAGGAATTTTGGACGAGGGGTTCCAAAATGGTTATGTTTGATTTATACTGCTATAATCTGTTGTGTTAAATTTATTAAGCCTGATTTAAATTGTCAGATTCATTTAAGACCTCAGTTCTGGTATGGGACAACACCGTGCATAGTACACCTCAACTGATTAGGTTGTTTTGCCAGATTTTGTGTTCTGTTTAAATTTGATATATATGCAACTACTGAATTGCATATGTTGGAACTTTGGGGTGGTGATGGGCTTTTACCAGGTTACGTAGGGTGTTTTTGACCACGGGATTGGGCGTCATGGACGTCGGTTTGAGGCAATACGACTGTCAGGTTGGGCATGGGCTAGGTTACATGAATTAAGAGGCCATCAGAGTGGCATGAACGCAGGGACACGGGGTGTCAGATGTGTTTGTGGCTTTGGTACTATTTTGGTTATTACCACTCACCCAGAACATTGAGTAGTGTGCACGCCGAGTAAATATATAATGAGGTTGTTTTGACCACTCGTTTGGGTAGATTCTCCCATTGATGGGATTTAGGTAATTTGGTTGGGGGGTGCTTGCCATATAACGCCACGTGGGAGATGAGGAGTCTTCAGAGGATAGCATTGAGGCTATCGGGATGGGGGATGAGGCTTGCAATTATTTGAGGGCAGACATTGCCTTTTCTCCGGGCTACCTGTTTGGTGTGCCTTCGAGACGTCAGTACGTGAGACACGAAGTGTTAGGTGGCACATGGTGCTAGGTTGTTACTTCTTGGGCATGCCTTCAGGACGTCGGTACTTGTGACACTAGTTGTTAAGTGGAACATTGTGTCGGGATAAACGAAAGAGATTCCTGCATTGAACAAAGTAGGTGACACTCCATGGTGGTTGCTGAGCACCAGTGGAGTATGTGTCTATTTGTGCATTTTTTTGGTTACTTTTTCCATATAAATGCATTCCTGCTTAAAAAAATATACGAGGTAATCACCATTGGGTGGTATCCTACATAGATTTGTCTCACACCCTGCACGGGCCCTATGAGACGTTTGTAGACTTTATGGATTTACATTTAGTAAAGGAGCCATCTTCAGGAGTTGGGATGCATTAGTTATTGCATGGAGATAGTATGGACCTTGAGGTCTTACCTAGCCGGTGTTACTTTTTTTCCCTTTTTGTATTAGTGTGTTTATTTGTTGTAGCTATATTTGGTTAGCCATTGCCACAATTTTATATTTACATATGTATTACCTTATTTTTATGCATGATTTATTGTTCAGTAGTAGTTACAAGTTATAAACATGATGTTGTGTTTACATTCCGTTGCTATTGTTTATATTTATTTCTTCCGCTGTTTATCTATATTGATTATGCTTCCACTATGTGGGTCTGGTTTGAGTCTTCTGAGTCTTTTATTCCACTACATTTTTATTATTAGACTCAGAACAGTACAATTATTATCCTCCAAGAGGGTATAGCCTCCCCAATATAGCTAAAAGACCCTTGTTGCAAGTCGGCAGCCGTCGGTATTCGGGGTGGAGCACCTAAGGTAGAAACACTCCACCCGTTTAGTACTGTTTGAGTGGTTGTTCAGGTCCGGGTCATTACATATATATAAGTTCATTTCACGAAATGATTTTTTATGATCGAAGTGATAAAATTACACTTATATTATTTCATCATTATTATTCAAAAAATTAATCTTTACTGTTTTGAATATAATATCAATAACTTACATGATTGTAATAAACTTCATTTTTAATAACCTTATTTGATTAATTTTTTTATAAGTTTACTTTACTAAAAAAATTAAATATTATTAATTAATATTATTTTATGGATGATAAAATAATGACCTAATTGACCATATTCAACCTACCAAAGGTAGTTTTGACTTATAAGATGATTATCATCCTAATATATGACATAAATTTAAATAACTATGTAATTTAAATTAAAATGATAATAAATTGAATAAAGTAGAGAAAAAATTGGAAAATGATATTAATAATGAAAATAATTAACATTACTTAATTATTTGGGATGATAAATAACCTACATGATGAGTCAGACTAAATAAAAGGGACTTTCTTTCAAAACAATCTACATTTAAATTTTTCCTTCCCAAACTATTTCATCCTTTTTCATGTTATACTATCTTTTTAATGAAAAATATTGTGTATGATTTACTGGATTCTGAAGTCCATTTTGACAAAATTTAATTATTACTTTTTTTGAAATGATATCTTTTAAATGTTTTTTGTATGGGTTACATTACTTTTAAATCCTTATTTTAGCTATTTTAAGGTATTATCAAAATCCCTAACATCCCTATAAATATCATTTAAACTAATATTTATGTATTTATATGGACATAATTGAATTTGAAACAAAATTTTAGTTGTGTTTTCAATTTCATTCAATTGTTTTTGAAATGAATTTTTAGGTATTTTATACACATTGTTTTACGTTATTTAAAAATTAAAATATATTCATTTTATTTTAAGACAAATGACTAAAAGACATTTCATGTTATAGAAACCATTATTTAATATTTCTAATTTTTATAATATTCCATATTTTCATCAACTAAAATCCCTCCATCCATTTATTAAATTTATTTCCAAATGTTGTTTTTAAATGGAATGTTAATTTTGATACCGATAAATGTTTTTCATAAGCCTGAAAAAGATATCTCAAAATTAACCTTATATTTGGGAGAATTAATTTTTTTATCTAACTGAGTTTCTATATCTATTTAATGTTATGTAATGCTTAAAAAAACATTAAATATTCCTCTCACATTTATACCCACGTTATTCTCCATTCAATTGATGGGGTAAAAAATTCCTTATATTCCTTTATCAATTTTTTTCATTATGAAAATTATATTGACTATAATATGAGGAATAAATTTAAAATCCATTTATTTCTATTAGAAATTTAAATGATTATGTCGTATGAATAATTAATTTTTTTATATCACATAATTGTGAATATATTTTTATAGGTGTTCTAAGATAGCACCTCAAATCGTTGGGTAATGATTTTATATCATGATATGTTCTGTATGAGACTAGATACTGACCTTAATAAACTATACTTCTATGACACAAAATTTTAAAAATGATTTTTTATTTAGAAAACTGGATTCAATGTCAATGATCCAATTTGTGTTGTAATATTTATTTCTATAAGGGTTATGGCCTAATTTGTTAAATCTCATAACGATCAAGATCCTAAATTATAACAAACACAACTATAGATATGTAAATCAGGATTATGTATTGATTTATGTGAGGTCCTTATAGGAGTAACTCATATTAAAACTGACTTTCCAACAAAGTCATGTTCCACCATCAAAGCTCAATCCAAAACATAGACATATGATTTGAGATTTAGCAGGTAATCCATGCATGAAATATCTAAATAATAACCCATTTTAAACATCAAGGATTTTATTTTCTCATTTAATAGTACTTCTGGTGAGAAATGAACAATTCTCATAATGTGTTTGGTATACTAATTCTGATTTTTTTTCATCTTTTTGGAGTTTATAGGACTTCATCAACATAGAAAACACTAATTATTATAGATATAATTTCTCCATTAAATATACTTATAATTATTTCCACTAAAATCCAAAATTTGTTCAAATTATATATATATATATATATAATACCACCACATTCTTTTAGGTCATTTGAGATTTAAAACCACACATTTTAGCTTAAAAAATATCATGTCTCCAAACATGAAAAGATCTTCTCGAACTTTTACAACAAATCCTTTAACTCTTAAGGATCATTGATACTATATAATGATGTGTTTTTTAACATTAGTAATATCATGGGGATGATATATTTTATCATACCACTATGGCATAACTTCTAAATCTTGAATAGAAAGAGTTTTCGCTTCCTAGAACATTTCAGGGACCACTTGTACAATAACAACAATTGCGTTCTGATCACGTGGATAATTATCAGTCCGGATTTCATGTATATCTCCCTCCATACTAAATTCCATATTTATTTTTTGTGTAATGTTATTAATCCGCATTATGGAATAACTTAGGAAAATTTCATTTATGATATGTGATATCATTAACTCTATCAATAAGGAAAGAACTAGGAAATACAAATTCTTAATTAGGCATTTCGAAAAATTATTCAATTTCATAAAAAATTCATAAAATAATTTTTTCCAAACACTGCATTGAAAATTAGGATCTGTTATGATAAAAATATGCAAACATTTTTTTATAGCATAACACTTATGTCAAGACAATGTTGTCTCATATCTACCATGAAATCACAAACTAAATAACATCATCAATAATGTTCAAAACCTCAATTTGATAAAAATATGTCTCAAATTGACTTATATATCCCTCTTAAATAGTCTCTAAATCAGTTATGACATGTCCATAATAGGATTACTAACCCCCATGTATAATAAAATAAATACAAGGAATAAAAAATCAAAAGGGAAGTATTACCCCACAAATAATAACACATAGTGATAATGAGGTGGGTATAAAATAACAATAGTAGTTTTTTCAAACACTCATCAAGTAATAAGGTACCATAAGTAGAAAAATACATGATTCAAAAAAAATTGTATGTTAATCGATGTCATCGGATAAAACCATCATGAAATCATTAATAGGCCTCCTTGTAATAAGTGGATCTCATGTTCCAAAAGTGAATATAGACTCCTACATCATTCTAATAAAGAAGATTCTCAACTAATATATGATGCCATTTATTTCCCCAGAACTATAATTATAAAATATATATTTTCCTGAAGTAAATGTTATCATGTGGTCAATAAAGGATAGTAGTATCTGAACAATTACTTCATATGATGTTAATAAAAAATAAAACAACATTTCTCAATATTTGATAAAACATGGAAAATAAATATTTCCAAATATCAAATCATAACAAGTTTTATAAAAAAAATGTGGAAAATAATGTGTATTCAATTTTGAATTTCCATAAAGTCAATAGGATTTATACTTCTTTTTCGAAAAAGGAATAAATACTTATTTATTTAAAAATGGAAATGTATTAATCATTTCAATCAATCTTCATTACATATAACTATTTTCATTCATATAACCATCTTTACAAGACCGATGGTTATAATAGTACATGGAATCTCACACATCTTTGTTAATAATGGAATTGGGTGTGCCCACATGACCTAGTTCATAATATCTTTTGGAATATGTTATATTTAGAAATAATAAACTATATTACCTAATTGAATATTAGTTATCCTTGTCATTATAAATATATGTAGTATTCCATCATACATAGACAGTCTCTAATGTGATTCAATGTAATATCAATCATTTGTCAGGTTTTCATCCAAATAAACCAATTGAAGTCATTTAAATCATCCCCATGTTCATTTTTCCAAATAAAATTACATTAATTTCAAAAATAAATCCTTTAATTTAATATCATCTCATTTCAAATCATAAAATATATCAGCCCTTCTCATCTCATCAATATAATGCAATAAATCGTTCATTTAGATCAAAATCATTTCTAAAATTCATAACATAATTTAAAAAAATATATTTTCAAGGTATTTTATCACACGTAAAATTCCATTTCATATAAAATATCAATTGTGTAAATTCATGAATTTGAAATCATTTGGAAATAAAATTTAGAAAAATGAATCAAAAGATTTAATTGATTATGATTTAATGACCAAACATCCTAACTCAATCAGTATAAATAACCACACATATAGGTTCCAATAATAGTGTGTTTTTATATAGAATTATTAGGTAATATTATAAGAATAATAGTGATTCAATTAAATATCTAGATCGATTAACAACATGATGAATCACCACACTCAATGTGTGAGACAAATGTGGAATGTAGAATCCTAGATTAAATATATATTTCATTTACCTAAAGAGATCCAATGCACAAACCATCACATTAATCCATTAATATACTATCTTTTTAGAGAAAAGACTCTATCCTGAGAGCCTATAATGAGTTTGGGATTGAATTATATTTGAATTATGAGACTTGCAATTGTAATAGTGGTCAAATCAATGATAATTATGATACTACCCTACCACAACATATCCCAATCATGAACCCCAATTGGTAGGTGGCCACCACTAGCTATATGGTAGAACCTAACAAAATGTTACAATGACCTGGTTCCCCATCAGAAAATTAGTGTACTTAAGCAGTTTGGATGGAGGGATTCAAATAAAGACCCACCACTACTAACCACCCATTGAATGGTTGGTGGGTCTCATATAGTGTTTCCAACTATAAGAGTAAATCCACCATTAAGATAAATGAAATGATGACCCAAAAGCCTATATAACCAAAATAAAACCATCTCACACATCACTATACAAAAATTAAATAATTGTAGAACCAATAGGGAAAACATTTTTACGTAAGGAATGGTATAATCAACTAGAGGTATACATCAATAACAAATTGATCCATGAATGTGGTCTATAACTGAATGTTTTTAATTGGATATTTCATATATTATTATGTCACCAAACATGTGAGGTTTTCTTACTCTATAATAGTCATTAAACACTATCCTATTGAATATGGGATTTGGGGTCACTTTTATCATATTATCATTCCAGGAGGGGCCCCAGTTGTTTGAGTTGTTGCACTAATTATGACTTTTCAAACTATTATCTAATAATCTATTTTGAAATGTAATTATGTATGCTCCCTGTTTCATTTAATCTATAATACATATAATTTTTTTTCCATTTCTATAATAATAAATTGAATATAAAATGACTTTCCCCTTCTTTCCATAACATCCAAATATAAGTTTTAAAGAACTCATTCAAAACAAACCCCTTTGAATAAGGGGGTAAGACCCTATCTAATAAACCAATTCACAATGTTTACATCACGTACCCCAAATTATTTTATGTCATCCAAATGATTCATTAAATTGAAATTAATTCTCTAATTATTTAACTAAAAAATTTCGGTTTGAATTCAATATTTTTTTTGTTTATCCAGTTCCATGCTCAATATATCATTTATAGATCCCAAAATGATCATTTCAACTTTTCTAGCTTAAATGTAACCTCAAAAATCCATTGAATAATCTTCTCATATATCGAGTCTTTATACTATTTCAAACATAAAACAAAAATATCATCTCACCATTTTTTAAAATGGAACATCCATAACCTTATTTTAGTGATCATCCTTGAAAAAATGTCATTAAATACATTTACAATATTGATTATACTATATCTACATACATAGTATATGCAGAACATCTTCCTACCAGGAATAAGTACTCCTCTTAATTTCATTTTTTTATTCATATTTACTACTAAATTATTAAAAATGTATAATACAACATGGATTAAAAAACACCCATATTATAATCCTCATTTCATACAAATTTTTTTTCAATAATAATTATATAAATCATTATGAATTTTCAATATACTATAAAAATTTTATGTCACCTTTTAACCAAAATTGTGTCTTCTCTGACACAAATAATGGATTCATACCATTTTTCTACATTGTATTTTCATAACTTCAAACTGGTCTCCATTGAAACTTTTACTGTTAAAACATTTTCCATATTTATTGTTTTTGTCTCCATCCTAAACTAAACACACCATAACACAACACTATATGAAAACAAATAGATTTATGATATACTTCTCTAAAACTACATTAAATATAAAAAACTAGTGTAGATATTTCAAAACATAATTACATCATAATACAATGACTTTTGAAACGTCCATAATATATTTGGGCTTGATTTTTTCCATAGACCATATCATATGGCATCACCAAATGCTTATAGTGACTTAATCATTCACTAAACATAACATATTCATCTGTAAAGGGCTCGTAAAAAGGAAAATACTCTAGAAACATCATAATATTTAAGAATAATCCAAATTCACTATATATCATCAAATGTGTCATAAATATCTATTTATCTAATCAATTGGAATAAAATAAAAAATGATTTCATCCATCATTGGAACCATAATCTCATTAACTACATAAATGATAAAAAAGATACACAAAAATGTGTATGTGTTTGTTGTTTTTGAGAAATACCATAATGATCTCAGATAAATTAACTTACATTCCATTGATAAGTGCAGTCTAAATTGAACATTTCAAAACAAATATTAGAATTAAAATTATTTCAAATAATTTGGAGAGGGAAAAAATTACAATTTATTTTCTAAAATTATGTGTATAAACTAAATGGGATAACAAGATTAAGAAATTATATGAATGAGAATTAAAAAATATATTATGAAAATATATATATTGTAAAAAAATTACATCATTTTTTTAATTTTTAAATATTTGAGTTTTTTGTAATATAACAAATAAATTAAATGACTCAACATTGAAAATTAGAATCATAATTATTATTTTAATATATATATATATATATATATATATATCTGTGTGTAACTAAAAAACCCAAATATGTTTTTTTATAAATTCTTAATAATGTTACTCAATAGAAAATTGAAATAATAAAATAAATATAATTAGAGCAAATATAAAATTTATTATCATCATTGATAAAAAAAATTACTAACATATCATGATCAACATGATACAATTGTAAAGGTTACAAAAATAATATTTTTGTTGAACATCATTAGAATATGTCATATATTTTGATTCTAGAATATTCATCATTTTTATCACTAGCCCCATATGGTGCCAAACCCTATCCAAAAATTTAAAAAATAAGTTGATTATAGGAAATACCTTAACCAAATTTGTATAGAACTCATCCTATAAGTTATATTTTTTTTCAACGGCATCACATATGGTTTTTAATGTCCAAAAACATATCATATAGTATCATATAAATTTACCATTATCAATCATAAAAATAAATAAAACAAAATATTTATATAAAATAACATATTTCACAATTCCACCCACTATATAAATATCCCCCTGATATAAAACATATCCATTCACATGTAACAATATAAAAAAATCAATTTTAATCCCATGAAATAATCAAGTTCGATATAAAATGATAAAATATATATTTATATAATAATGAAACACACATTAATGAATTAGTTTAATTATTAATGCCATTGAACTGTTATTTATATAATTAAACTCAAATTATATCGTCAATAAAAAAATTAAAATTATTTTATAATACAACAACAATTTATTATATATATAATTTTATATAAAACCCACCTATTTTTTTATGCATAATATAAAAAGCCTATTTTAATTAAAAAAATTGATGAGTAGACCGTAAAATATTTAAAATTAATGACCATAAATACATTATTAATTACTTATAAAAGTCATCAATTCATATAAAATATATTTTTAAATATACCACAAGTGAATGAATCATTTTTAGTTTAGATGTATTATATTAATAATTAGACTTTTTTAAAAAAAATTAAATTAAAAACAAATATAAAAATTAAATGATTGTGTTTTTGAAATCCATATTTCTATAACATAAAAACTAAAACACGTAATTCCCATTTTATCAATCAAAAATAATAATATAACACAATTTTTATTGGTGTAGGAATCATGTTTTAAATATCAACCACTCAATTATTAACCAAATTATAATACAGTTATGGAACCACCAACATAATAAAATTATAAATGATATTACATGACCAGATAAGATGATGCCAAATGTTGACAATTTATCCTCAATGAATATTAACAAAAATTTATTTATTTATGAAACATAAAACCAATTAATCATCCACTATAAATAGATAGAGTTGTGAAATGATAATGTAATAATTATAAATGATAAAAATTGTTTTTATGAAGAAATAAATAATTGAGAAACCAGAGGTAGTTTGAGTGCCTTATAAAAGGACCTAGAACCCACTAGAAAAATGGAGTTCCAAATTTTTTAAAAGATATAAAATAAAAACATATAATTTTTATTGGAAAAAGTTTCATTTTGTTGAAGAGTTTCACATTTAATGGAGAGATCAGTCATTAATATTTGGATTTGAAATTCACATCATGTATGGTTCAGATATATAGATCTAATAATTTTAACAAACATATTAATAAAAAATAAAATTCTATTATTTTGGACCATAATATTATAAGATTTAATTAATGTAAAATTAATATTTAAATTCACATCATTATTTTTGGGCTGTAAAACACTCAATGTATATACTAATATCAAATCCCTAACAATTCTTCAGGGTACTAATTTCAATGTAAGATTACCTATATTGTTGGAGATGATTAATTGAGACATCCCATAGATAATTTTTCTCATTTTTATATATAACTATAGAGTGGATATGATAGTTAATTTTTTTAATTTTTTTATTATAAATTCTTTATCAATCGTATGATTAAACTTAAGAAAACTTCATTTCAATGAATTTTATCAATGAGAGTCATAAGGATACAATTAGTATTAATTATTAATGTTTTAATTCAATTTTAATTATCATATTCCTTTAATTTATTATAAATTATTTTTTTAATTTGATGATAAATAATTAGTATATAACTATTTAGGGTATACTTACAAACCCCCAATTTTAGTCAGTATCCTTTGATGATTGTGTAGAACACAAGATTTTATGTGGAATTTCGACTTTATGTGTTTATAATTCATAGGGATCAAATTAAAAAATTATATTATATTAATTTTAATATTTATTAAATCTATACATGGGAAAATTTAATATCGAATACCTGGTATTGGGATGTGGTATGCATTATATTTTTGAGTATCTATATAGTATGGCCATTGTGGAGGTATATGTTTATAAGGGAGCCTTGATTTTATTTTAATGAGTTTATATGAGAAAATATGTTTCCCATTAACCTAGGATATATCTAATTAATGGGATTTTTATGAATCATTTAATCATACAAGTATGTGAAATGAATAAAATAATGAAAATGTGATAAATTAATGAATTGATTAAAGAAACAATATAAATTTAATGATTTAATTATTTGAAAATAAATATTTCCTTTCTGAAATTGGTTTTTTATATTGAATTTGTTACCTATAATTAATGAGATGAGCATGATAAGGTCTTGTGATATATTTTGGATTATTCTTTATTTTTTACTTATCTTTTATGAGTTGAATGTTAAAATGAAAAAATTCATATTGAATTATAGGTATCAAATAATGGGTTACAGTGATCTTTGAAACCATGTATGATAGATTATTTTTTAATCCATGTGATTTATATGTTTTTATGGACATTAAATAAGTTGAAAGGATACTGATGTGGATATATTATACATGGGGTGTCTTTGGAATGAAATTATGGGAAGTATTGTTATATTCATGGCTTGGTAAAAGGTTATTTATTTTGATTGTTCATTAACAACTCATTCATTATTTTTGTGATTTTGTAAGTAATTTTTAAAATGAGGTAAGGGAATGATAATTCCTATGATGGTATGTTTTTAACAAAGAATATCATGGATGACAAAAGATGTTTATAATTTTTTAATTTAATGAATATATATAGATATATTGTTTTATGTGTTTTATTTTACTACATGTAAAATGATAACTCTTAATATTAATTTTATCTTTAAATAATTTCAGAATATTATGATATTAAATGGTTTTATATAAATGTCAAATTATATATTAATAATATTGCATATAAATGAAATGTTTTTGAAACAAAAATGTTATCTTCTATATGAAACCATATTTGGATTATTTAAGTTTTAAATCAAATTTTTATATACAAAAAATGGTATTATAATTTTTTTACAATCTTTTTTAATTATAATTTTAAAATAATAAATTAAATGAAGATTGATAAATGTGTGGGTGTTTATTCTAAACAATTTATTGTTTTTTTAAAAAAAATTATTTACATTTTGATTAATATTATTCCCTTATTTTAAAAACTTATGAGATATTACATGGTAATAAAGAATAGAAAATATTATATCTATAATTGAGGTAAATGAAATTTCATGAATGATATTTACAAGATGATATGAAAAAATATATTTTTATGATTGTCTGTTTGATTTTGATTACATATATGATTTTATGATGGATTAATGTTATAACAGTAACTTATTAGTTTTGTTAATTTTGATTAAAAAATATATACTTTTAATATATGGATATTAATTTAGGATGCACATATACAATTTGGAAGCATGATTGGTAATGAATTTAGAGGTCAATAAAAATTGATTTCAGTTTTCATTTGAATTGATTTTTTTGTTGACAAAATTGTTTAAATCATGGATATAATATATATTTAAAAATATTATATAATCCAATAAAAATGTAAATAATTTATTAGTGATAATGGAATGATGATTATAGGGTCTACGATTTAGTGAAAGTGTTTTCTACATGAAAGTAATGATTTTTAATTTAACATTGAGGGTGATTATGATTTAGTTAGAATTATATTTTGAATATATAAGAAAAAAATTTCTTATTTATTGGATATTGGAAATTCATAAAATATTATGTGAATGATAGTTAAATAAAAATAATAATTCTTCTAGGATTTTTAATAATATTTTGTGATGTTGTTATTTAATTAATCAATATGTTGAAAAGAAAAATTGTTTGTTTTTGGGTTTTGTAAATTTTTAAAGGAATTACAGTTTTTAAATTCATTATTGTAATATATTCATTTAAAACAATTATTATATATGGGCACAAAGTTAGTATATACATAATGAAACCTTTGGGTGGGTATTTAATTAATTTATTGCGTTTTTTATAAATGTTACTTTCTATAAATATAATTTTTCATTAGTATGCACATATACCATATTGATTTCATGGGAGAATAATTCATCAAAATATTTTACTTCAAGATTTCCCAAACACTATCACGACCCATCCCCCTGAGCCTGCGTCATGTCTACCCTAAGCCTACCTTATATACACCAGGGGTTAGAATCATGAACCAAAATGCATGTCCTTGAAAAGTGGGAAGGAATTTCATTTAAACTACAAACAAATACACTAAGAATACAACAAGCACAACTGACATAGTAAAACTGTAGTTGTAAAAAGATGTGCACTGAAAGTAAAAAGGGGTTAGTGAAATTTGTAGAGGGGCCATAATAAAATAACAATTTAATGTAAAATAGAAACAGCGAAACAACTATCAGAATCATCCACCAAAGTTCCTACATGAATGGTAGGTACATCACATAGTAGGTCATCACACCGGCACGTCATGGCTAAAGGTCCACCTCTGAGCGCCATTAGGTCCTGGATCCCAAACCTCAGTGAAAGATATCATCTTCATGAGACACAACAAGGTATATGCGAATCTCTTGATGTGGTGTGTATAATAATACTCAGTATGGAACCTAAGACCCTTGAAGGTCTCCCTGAGTTCCACAAAGGAAAAACAAAAATATAAGACTAAAATCACAAAGTATGAAGCAATAGTCAGCACACATCTTGTATACAACTCATAGATCAAAAATTAAGTCGATTAGTCATAAGAAATATCATCTTATTCCATTTAGATGATCCAAAATTCTCTTAAAAAGATCTTTTTCTATAATCAATCCACTCTTTTATGTATATCTAAATTCCAAAATGGGCCACTGTAAGGTCGGTCCTCATTTGGTCACGCTACTACTGATCCACACAGGGTCGTTGAATGCTGATACACATAGGGTCGCTAGATGTTTATCTATTACGGGCCACTCTAATACTGGTCCTCTTCGGGTAGCTATGTTATTGATCCTCACAGGGTCCTTACGAGGTCGATTGACACATGGTCACTTCTTCAAAACTGTCAGCCATAGGATTTATCGCACCCAATTTGATCAAGTTTAGTAGAATATTCTCTTTTAGATATCGATCATAACAAGACCTCCATCAACATCCACAATATAGTATCCAAAAGTATCTTCATGTCGTAATGTTTCCAATGCGACAGACGACGCGTCAATCGGATGCTCGGACTGTGTGTTATAGGTGTTTTAATACCAAGGGCCTGATGAATTTGGGTTCAAACCAACCCATCCATACTCCAACTTTATCTAAAATCCAATTGGAGTATTTAAAATGACTGTATCACTCCAAGTATTCTAGAACCATAGAGAGGTTGTCAAAATGTTGTCTGGATTTCATGATATGGCATTTTTAGCAATGTTGGGCTTGGATGGGTCTAGGTCTGATCAGACTCGTTCTGGGCCACTGTGGGCTCAGCCCACTAGGCTACGGTCTGACCCAGTGCACAAGGGGGATCATCCTGGCCCACAGGGGGGCGCAGGCTAGCCTTTAGGGGGGTGCAGCCTGGTCTGCCATTGGGGTGCGGCACGGTCCGATGGGGGTGCCATCCGGTTCGCATGGGGGGTAGTTCAGCACACATGAGGGCGTGGAGCCCACCCTAGAATGAAATACATATAAAGTTTCCCCATTTTCCCCTTAATAGCTATGTCGTTTGGGATCTAGAGCAGCAACACGACGTGGTGCCACCAGGTCACTACGAGACCCAAAATTAGTGGGTCTATCCTCCACTGGAGCTTCGAGGCTCGACCACCTCCAGTAGCTTGTGACGGCGTCCGCTCCAACTCTATATCTTGTAGGAGCCGACCACCCTGATCCACTACTGTAGTTGTAAAGATGTGGCCTTCTCCTATTGTGGTCCATGACAGGGTGCCTTATCCCCTCTGTAGTTGGCCAGTGTCGACCGCTCTGCTGACCGCTGCAGCCAAGTGTCGCAGCCTCCTCCTCTGGCGTGCAATGGTGTTCCACATCCCCTATAGCCAAATGGTATCAGCCAACATATTCACATGTCGGTTCCAGTCTGTGGTGCTGCAGTTCTGGAGCGCTTCCATGGGCCACATCGTAAGCTTCATAGGTCCGTTTTTCCTATCGGATCACACAGATGGGCTTCTCGGGTTGTCACCTTCACTACTTGACCCTTGGATTTGGGTTTTGTTAATCACAAAAATTCATCCAAAAACAACACAATGATAAACAAAATGTAAATGGATAGGCCCTTGTTTGATTTGTTCGTACCCTCCACATTAGCATCTTATGAAGGGAGAATATATTTGATTCAAAAACTCTTGAAAATTAAACAAATAAAAAACAGTACCTCGAAAGTCGTTGTAGATTATCCCACATTTGAAGATGGGTCGGTGTTCATCCATCATGAAGAAATCTTCCAATGATGATTCTAAAATAACATTCTTCATTTCATGATTTATGGATCCCTTCCTTGCCAATATGCTCCTCCAAAACCATCCACTCCATTGCCAACATAAACAAAAACTCAAAAGAGAGATCGGTGTGGGGAGTTATATTCATAACACATAATTATCAGAGGTTCATTAATTTAAATAAATAATGAACCATCATAATTTCATGTATAATGGACTCACATTTCTGGGGAAAAATACATTTAATTTCATTAATAAAATTCCATACCACCCCTTGTGTCCCCCACACCCAAAACCTAAAAGGTGGAGGAAGATGTTTCAAATAAATTGCATTTATTATATTAATCTTCCATGAAAACCAAAAAACCCAACATCCTAAATCAACCTACTACGGTAGAAGTTAATCCTCCATTATGAAACTACTACTGTGACGAGTTCAATGATGCCCTCATTTTTCAATTCTGAGAATCTATTTAAAATTTAGAAGATCTTGCTCGCATGTTTACTGATTGTACTGAAAAATAGTTTAGAAATTTATTACAGGAATATTGGGCCTCAGAATAAAACATCTTAAATTTTTGTAGACTCTTAATAATTCCATATAATTAAAAAACATTACATAGAAAATTTGGTTCATTACATTCTCCCCACCTTAGGGCTTTTCATCCCTGAAATCCACTTCATGGACTAAGGAAATAAATGTGGGTAATTAGCATGAATCTGAGCGTACCTCTCCCATGTGATCTCTTGGAGGTCCCCATGCATCAATCGAACACACACCATATGCATCGATCATCCATAAATGACTTACTTCTATTGATCCTTAGTCTCTACTAGATCCTCCATAAATATTGCACCATAATTAATATCTATCTCTCCCTAGTAAATAACCTGCAAAGGATTGTGCACATAATTATTCTACTGAGACATGTGGGAAACATCATGTACCTAATACATCTGTGTGGGGAGATCTAGGTGATACTCCACCTTGCTAACTCAGTTAATAAGCTGAAAGTGTCTGAAGAATCTCAAAGATACCTTGCTTCCCTGGACAAATATCTTCCATCCTAGTCAACGTGAGACCAGTTGGAAGACATTTTCTCCCTCCTCAAACTCCAAAGGTCTCAATCTCCAATCTGCATAAGTCTATTGTCTACTATGTGTAATAATTGAATCCCCTCTCATAGATGTCTCTAAATGTAAGGATAAATCCAACAACTCTCGTGGAATCTCTGAGCTCCACAAGATTCTCATGGAAATCAATGCTTGATTGGCACCATTTTCTATATATACTACAGTTAAGGTGGAGTAGACACATATCATACCTTTAATCATTTATAGAGATCCATGGCTGTTGGCCTTAATTTCCTAGAATTGGGATCCTACTTTTCAACATGCTCCATGTGGTCAAGGTTAACCACTAGGAGGTGGTGGTGGTAGAACCTCTAATCATCATTCACCACATGCTTCATGACCTGCTCCTCTGCCATCTTCGCCACCCTATGGACCTCCTCACTCTAATCATTTCAACTTCCTCAGTGGTACCCCAACCATTTTCTGGTCTTCAATGTGGCTGGTCAGGTAGTCATGAGCTGTGTGAAACTGCCCACCACACGAGAAGCATTATTTCATCTTGTGTTGTCCTGCTCTAAGTCGTTATCCTCACACCTATGACCTACATCCCAGGTTCATCCTCTATATGGTCCCTCCCTCCTGGACCTATGTTTCATCTGCATACTACTAGTTGCAGATGACTCTTCTACATGTCTCCCAGTCACGGGTCTCACTATCAGTGTCTGTTGAGTATGGAAACTCTCCACTTAGAGTGCTCTCTCCAACACTCTAGCATTCATCAGAATACAGAGAGATACCATTGAAGCACAAATCGTTAGTTCAATTTCACTATTGAAGTCTCAGTCCTTGATGAAAGGGTTTTGCACCATGTTGGTAGAGTAGTGCGAGAGGTCAGGGATCCTGGCCATGTAATGGGAAAGGGTCTTGTTGCCCTGCGGTAAGTGTAGCGGCTTTTGTATATGCATAGAGCGTAGAGTCACTGGAATGAACTCTACCAAGAAAAGTCCCACGAAATCTGCATAGGTGAGGGTGTTCATGTCGCGTATCTAGATTGGTAGGCTACATCATGTCCTACTATTCACAAAAAGAGACTAGTTTCTATGTTCACCATCGGGTCATATGGTGTCCCAACTAGGAGAAAAAAATTTCCATAACCTCCAGCCAATCCTCAGCCACCTATGAATCAATATCGCCTTGAAAACTCAGAGGCCTCTACTGCTGAAACATGTCAAACACACTAAGTCAGTGTGCACATTCTTCAAGTGGGGCCGATGGCAACATCTGCTCAACAGGTAGTGGTGCAGCTGGTACACCACACGATGGTACTATTTTTGTAAGAGGGCTATGCATCGAAACCTAATCGCTCAGTGGGCCGTCATCATGTACTCTCTCAAGAATATTGGCAGGCTATCTATGTGGCGACATTCTGAAAAGAAACAGGTGTGCCATGATTAAAATTTATACCTTTTCAGCTAACTCAAAAGTGATCATAACCAAAACATTTTCTAAACAAACACAATCATTTTTTTCATGCACTGAGTCAAAAATCAGATTTCAATGTCCTGGTGTATGGATACGTTAGTCGTCGTACCAACACTGGAATCCCAAAACTGAAAACCACACTCAAAACAATTAACATTATTTCTCTATTAAAATATCAGTGTCCTTGTTATTCCATAGAACCGACTCCTCTGGTACTACATTGTCTTGAACCATCCCTACAGATTGTGTCTTGATGACCCCAAGCCTGCCTTCCATAGTTCAGGGGTTGGTGACTCGCACCGAATGGAATATCCCTAACAAACGGGAAGGCATTGCATTTAAACATGGAAACACATAGTCTATGAATACAACAACCACAACCCATGAAGAAAAATAGAATTACTAATAAGATGTGTACTAAAAGTAAAAATTGGCGAGTGTTGTAATTAAATAGGCCAAAATAGAAGCCCATATAGATGTACAATAGTAATCAAAAATAGCACTGAGAATCATCCTCCATGGTTCATACATAAGGATTAGGTATAGTTTATGTTCAGTGGTCACTGTGGCACATCATGTCTAATGGTCCCCATCTAAGCACCGTCTGGTAATGGTTCGCATGCCTCAGTCAAATCTGTCGATATTATACACCATACAGAACATGATGAAGGTGAATCCCGTACATGGGTGAGTGTAAAACTACTCATTAGGGAACTCGAGAACCCTGATGGTCTCCCAGATTTCCACAAATGAAAAACCAAAAAGCAAGTCCTCAATAAAAAATCATGATACAATAGTCAACTCACAAAATTTATACAACTCAGTGATCAGGAATATAGATGATTACTCATAAGCAATACCAATTTATTCCATTTTGAAGTCCCAAATTGACACAAAAATAAATTGTTATATTATCGATCAACACTTGGATGTATGTTGAAATTCTACGATCAGCCATTGTAAGGCTGGTCCTCATCGGGTTTTCCTACTACTGATCCACACATGGTCGATAGAATAATGATCCCCAAAGGTTCATTGGAATGATGATCCTGAGACGGTTGTAGAATGATAATCCACATAGGGCCATGAAATGCGGATCCACACAGGGTCTCTAGATGTTGATCCTCAATGAGCCATTCAAAAACTGGTCCTCTTCATGTAGCTATTCTTTTGATCCACACATGGTCGCTATGATGCTGATCCACACAATTCGCTTCTCCTAAACAACCAGCCACATGATTCGTCACACCAGGTGCGCTCAAGTTCCATTGAATATTCTTCTCGAGATATATGTCATACCATGACATCCACTAATAGAAAAAAAATTAGTATCCCAATGTAATTACATGTCGTAATGTTTCCAACGTGATAGATGACATGTCAATCATATGACTGGTCTATGAGTTATATGCGGTTTATTATCGAGTGTCTGGTTGTATTGAGATTCAATCCAAACCGGCCAGGTTGACCGACCGACCCCGACCCAATTTGGTTTGACCTGACCCAATCTGGCCCAAAATGGCTTAGAATGACCCGGTTGGACTGGGCTGTAGGGGTCTAGTGCCTCGAGGTCGCGCTCTGGCTCTGCCCGCAGAGGGGTGCGGCCCGGACCGCTGGGGGTATGGCGCAGCCCATTGGGGGGCATGGCTAAATCTACTGGGAGGTGCTACCCAGCCCGCACAACAATGTGGCATGAACCTTAGGGGGTGAGGCCCGACCCATAGGGGGAACGACCCGACCTATAGAAGGGTGCATCCTAGCCCGTAATGGGGGGTGATGCATCCCCAAAAAAATTGCACGGCCCGCCCTAGCTTGCACAGGGGGAAAGTTTCCCCCCACTATGACGAATGGATTAACCATTCTTGATCTAGAGTAGCGACACCACATGTCACTAATTGGTGACCGCGTGACCCGAATTGAGCGGCTCTCTCCTCCGCTATGGCTTAGAGCCATGACTACCTCCAATGGAATGAAACGACATGCTGCTCCACCTCCAGTGTCGGCTGGTGCTGGCCACCCTGTTCAACTGCCTTGACTAAAAAGTCACAGCTTCCTCCTCTTATGGTGTGCGATGGCGCACCACACCACCTCCGCAGCCGGTCAATGTTAACCGCTCTACTGACCGCTGCAGCCATGTGTCATAGCCTCCTTATCTAGTGGTTGATGACGAGCCACATCATCCTTGGCAAGCCATTGCTAGCCGCCTCCTTCACATGTTGGTGTCGGTTGGTGGTTCTACCACACCAGTGCTCTTCCACGGGCCACATGGTGAGCTTCAGTGGTTCGTTTTTGTAACACCCTTACTCCAGTTACCCAAATTTTGAAAATTATTTTAATACATTAACATGATTACAAGGAATCAAGTCCTAAAACACTGATCAATTAAACAGTCTTAGAAAATAGATTACATAAAGAACGTTACATTAAATTATAAAATTAAAAACAACAACAACATTGTCTCCATTGACCACATTCATATCCCTTAATTTATCCCTACAGGTATGTCATTATATATTTATTCGCATCCTAGGAAAAATAAAACATAGAAAGTGTTGATCTCAATCACTTAGTAAGTGTAAGAAATACCGGCGAAAGATAACATTAACATTAGGTGTGCTGAATAATTAAAAACACATTCCTTTATAAATATTAAAGAAAAAGACTTAATGGAAGGAATATGATCTCAGTAAATAATTCAATAATTAAAAATAGTCAGGGTTATTCTACTTGTCGAAAAAATACATGAACCATCAATATTATTTTTATAATGAGGGAATGTATAATGTCATACATTCTAAAACATTTTTTCAAGTCCTCATCCAAGACATATAAAAAAGATTAAGGCCTCAGCCAAAAGTAAATATCAAATGGGGAAAGGCCTCATCCAATTCCATGTGTAATTGTCTCATGATACCTACCGCTGCATTGAAGAGTTATAGCTGTCTCCAACCGTCACTTAAAAAGTCTTATACATTCAACAAATGAAAAGGATTAAACATAACATAAACATTAGTATTAAAACTATCACATAAAATGTGATTACATTGTCCATAAACCATGAACGGTATAAAAATAACACATCCACTGTCAAAACATATCACAAAACATTCAGTAAAATGTATAATATTTTTATCATAATTAATCAACCTCGATAATGAATAATATCCCGTAATGGATGTTGACATAGTTCAAAATGATCAGTAAATATCGTTGAGAGAAATATCACTTTTTAATGAAAACATTTAAAAGAAACCTAATTTATAAAGGAATTAATTTAAAAGATATTTTGATTTAATTTTTCCCATACCACATTGAATATCTTTAATGTAATTATCGTTTTAACACATTCAAGTCCATATAAATAAATCATTAAATTTTTTTTGAAATCCTTGTAATTAATGAGAAGGTTTAAAATAATAAATCATTAAAAAAATTAAAATTATGTTTTAGTAAAAAAAATAACTTATAATGAATCCCTTTGGAAAATATTTTTTGAAACATGGACATGGATAATATATATGACTTAGTAGATTCTAATGTAAAAACAAAATCAGATAATATATAGATTGTGGAATTACCCCTTAATATGCACTTTACTTTGGTCGAGGGTATGTTTAACCTCCTATATAAAGACCATTGTATGTTATTAAATTTTAAAATTACCATATTCATATTTATAATATCATACATTATTCATTTATGACATTACGCTGCCCATTTAATTAGGATTTCCAAGTTAAATTAACATTTTGGGTAATAATCACTTTCTTTATCGTACATGTTTTAACATGTTATTATTGATCATATCATTTAGATCATGATTAAAATACATCCAGAATATAAACGATCATTTATATATCATATATATTTAGAATATTAATGTTTATAACCTATAGATATCTGAAATGGAAAGCACCCTTTATGGAGATAGTAGGTCGTACGTTTGCATAAACGTTGTTTCCGTTTTCATATCATGATGAACAGAAGTAAGTGAATAAGATATATGTAAGTACATATATATATAGTATAATTATTATGTCATATATTAAATACATATTAATAATAAATATTTTTATAATCATCATTGAATGGTGAACGTGGAAATAAATATCATCGCATCATGGAGACAGTAATTCGTGCGTACGGGTGAGCGACAATATCATTATATTGATGGTGGAATCGTATGTAATTGAATAGTATATAATATATACAGAATAGTTAACATGTTATATTTATTATCTACATTATTTATACTCGTTATTATACTTATCCAAATAATAAATTGTTTGAATAAAAAACTACACCACAACGTGGAGACGATAAGTTGTGCATACACACGTATGGTGACTTTTCCATTTATTGGATGGATAGAATAAAAAAAATGGTTGTAACATATTTATAAGAACATCAAAGTATGTAGGTTTTATTGTTTTTATTATTTTGGTATCGAAACCATAATGAAAGAGGAAGTGGAAGGAGAAATGTAATTGAAAAAGGGTAGTGAGATTTTTACCTCTTCTTATGGTGTTTCTTTTATAGTTTATTAAAAGGGCTCCGTAAAATGGATTTCTGATCGTTGTAAGGACTCTAGGATGATGCAAGGGAAGTTAGGAGAAAATTTGGGTAGGGTTTGGCCAAGCAATATGGCTTTGGTGGTGTGATTTTGATTGAAGGAAAAGTGCCTTTTGACAAGACGGGTGAGGGTAACATTCAGAAAAGATTTAAATATTAATTTATTATACAATCATATTCGGTTTATTATAGCTCCAAATGAATTTATTTTGAGCCATAGGTGGTTATGGGTCTCGATCCTCTACTCCCGTAGGTTTTAGACAAGCATAGGTTACATTTTAACCACATATTTTAGATTTAACTCTTAGTTAAATAGTTTAACTTTTACTGTGTCTTCTTGTATTCATCCAATATATGGTTAATAAACATACTCTAAACATTCAGGAGATCATAAAGTTATTAATTAATGACATATATAATATTATTTAATCCCTTTGGAAGAACTTTAAATTTATTGGAATCATATATCAACCAATAATATAGTATTTGTTTAAAAGATTAATTTATGTCAATTCTGACATTTTTTGATATTTTGATTGTGTGAAAGTCGTAACAACCTTTCCCTTCGAAAATAATTTATCTAATTAACCATATAAAGTCATATTAACCTATAAAAATAGTATAATTTCTCAGAAATTTCAATTTAATTTTATTTGGATATTTATAATATCAATTATTTTAATATTTCATTTATAAGGTAATTACTTTATCATCATTCTATCATAAACTAAATAATTATTTAATGTCTAAAAAATATAAATGAAATTTCATTATGTAAAAATATTTTTATATTTATAATGAGTATTTATAGTTGAATTTATCTTCTGTATATCCCTATATTAAAAATCGTTTGTTTAATAAACATTGAAATTAACACTTTTAACTCTTCTTTAAATAAAATAATAAAAATGCCCTAATCTAATCCATGTAGAACAAAAGGATCATATTTCATTTCTATGATTGTCGTTGGTTGAAATACACTTATCCAATAGATTTAGAACACATTATTATGTAATTATAATATCATTTTTATCTTTAATTACCCAATTTACTTTTAATCGTGTTAAATAAACGTCAAAAGTTACTATTCACCAAATATTACTGTCATCTTATTGAACCACGTTTTACATACAGATATCAACCAATTATCTCAGATTTTTCTAAATTCAACTCATAGAAGCAGTAAAATTATGTTTTATTCAAATTTGAATACTCTCCTTAAAGGTGTGTAAAAGACGGAAAAAAGTTCAATAAAAAATTATACATATAATTTTTTTATAAAATGAATCCAATGAATTGAATTGATCATATATTGGTATAATATATCAATTTTTACTTATAATAAATATAAATAAAATAAATAATTCTAAAAATAAAATGTCTGTTTTAATCAATAACATTGTGTTTTTCAATATTAATCTAAAATTAAATGTTATTAGAAAAATACCAAAAAATTACCTTAAGATAATTTTGATATTATGAATTCAAAAATGATTTCTATTATAATATATTCAAAAAAATATATGTTTCAATTATTAATTTAAAATTAATTCCCATTTTTAAAACCAAAATGTGTGTTTCTTAATAAGTAAAAACTATCCAAATATTGGCATGTGATTATGTCAAATTTAAATGTGAAATTACTTATAATTACCTAAATTATATTAAACGTTAAAAATATAATGTAATTATACTTCCAAACCATTCAAATGAATAATTTAATAATAAAATTTATTTTGATTAAAAAAGTATTATTCATTTAAAACAAACCATTATTCACAATTCATCAACATATGAATCTTATCAGAAAAGTACCAAAAATTTATCCAAACTAAATTTGTATGTTCTGTTTCTCAATAAGATTTTTAATCTAAATAAATTGAATATATAAAAGTGTCAAATTTATATTTTAAAAGGGTTCCCTATTAAAAGGCGGTAAAATAGAATTTTCTAAAAAATTATACTTTTATCTGAAAAAAACTAATTTGTTCTTACATTATGTTAAGAAAACACATATATAGATGTTAAAATCATATAGAGTATATCAGACTCAAAATTTTGAAAACACTTTTCATAATCTCTTTTGGAATGGTTAGTTTAGTATGTTGTGGGGCGCTCGAACTCGGTGTTGCATGTAGTGCAACCTATTTAATTACTTTAATGAGATAACGTACAATGAAATCATGGGGTGTTTCATTCTACCGTCCTTTAATAAATTGTGTCTTCACAATTTGAAACTTTTCTCTGAATATAAATGTTTAAAAATAGAAAATTACATTAGTTGAAAACCCTCATCGGAAATTGTGTTAGTAGAATTTAGTATTAATAAGAGGGAAAGAAAATTGAAAAAGTCACTACAAAATTATGATCTCAATTAAGAGAACATTGGTGGTAATTAGAAACAAATAATAGGATAAAACATGAATATTTATAGGGAGTTATTGAGTTTATCAATCACAAACATGTGTAAAATTGAGGGCCTCAAAGCCATCAATATAAGATGATTGAAAGTATAATCGTTTCAACAAACTATAAGGTATTTGGATAACACATTTCTGGTTTTAAGATCCCTTACATAAAGGATTATAATTAATTTCTTCGTTGAAAAAAATACTAGAATAGTAGTGTTCCATCCTTTAACTAATTTCTACCGAAAACTCATGTTTCACTCTAAAAGATAATTGAACTTAAAAATATTCTATTTGTCCTAATCATATAGGGTTCCAAATAAATGAATCTATAATTTATCTATTAGACCATTTAAAATAAACTACATTATACAATACATGACATCATTTAGTCTAGTGGTAGGCGCTCCACCCATGCTGCCCTTCGGTTGCATGTTCTAGTCTCAGGGCCTTGCCAGATGTGATGGGTTATCACCCGACCATTCTGATGTCCTTTTTATTACAATCCAAAAATAATCTCAAGAAATTATTTAACATTAACAATAGTATCCAATATAAATCTTAATTGATTCCAACCTTTAGACTTATCCAAAATACTTCTGTCCAAACTCACTATCCCAAATTTACAAGGATGGTAAAAACAATTAAGACCCTTTTCTCTATGTAATAATTTGTTAATAAATTCATCATGATTTCTTTTAAAGCACTGTAACACCCTGAATTACCATAAATCCTTTTTTATTACATTAATTCTCCCTTATTCCTTATAGAATACTAGATATTTTCCTTCTATCAAAAAATGATTTAATGTCTATCAATGAAGGAATATACAAATCATTAATCAATTTATAGGTAGTCAATAATATCCAATATAATTTATCCGAATCAATCGTATATATTTTAAAATTGACTACCTCAGTATCAGAACCATATTTTGGATTATCATCCTCTCAAGTATATATTTTGAAAAAAAATAACCTATTATTGAGTCACTTTTCTTGGTTCCACACAATCTCAAGTCCTTAATGAAATAGTACTGCAGTACAATCCTTTTTTACTCTATAATTATTATAACATGTACATCATTAATTCAATACTCAAATAGCACAATAAATTAATAACAACATAAGAAATCTAATAACTACTCATCATATTTGATAGTATCATAACATGAGTATTATCCAATAGCAGGATTTGGGGTATACTCAAATGATTTGGACAGTGATGTGTGTAGTGTCCCAACTCCGTGAATATGAAGAATTGTACATTTGAAACCTTTTTCTAACCATTGCAATCAAGTACTTAGTTTCCTTTTTCTCAACACTTATAACAAACATAGATTCCCTTCAAGCATTTACAAAGGTATTACTTTTCATAGTTATCACTTATGGGAAAGTCCTTCATTCACCTCTTCCCTTTACCAATAATTCTCTCTTCCATACTTTTCTTCTCTTGCTTCCCTTCAAAGCCAAAGGACGCCGAGAATTATTTACTTATCTTATTAACTAATTATATTAACTATTCATATAATGATATTAAATGGGGGACTATTTCTCATTTATATGTTTTTTAATGCCATGTAAGATATGATCCTTCTTGATCTTAATATCATGTGTATTGATGGAATTCTCATTCCTTCTACTATGCGCCATTTCAAAACAATGGTGTATAATAGGATAGATTATGAATGGAAATTTATAATTCAAAATTTGTAAAATACCTAACGTAAATTATAAAGATTATGAAAATAATCAATAATCATAAAATGTTTTCTTCGAGGAAGTATTTACTCATAAATCATTTATAATGGCTTGTAATGATAATATGAATTATCCTATTCATAACCCCCAGGAGTGTCGTACCCAAGAGTTTAGCAAGGCCCATTTTCGTGTACCAGTATACAATGAGTCAACCCTGAAACTCCTTCTCGCAGTTCACCCTCCTAGGAACATATGTGCTAGAGCCACCTCTACTTGCTCATATCTAGACATGGATGTATTTCTTGGAAAATACACAAAATCTATACATTACCAAAATACATTGAAGTTCTTATATACTAATCCTAAAATCCAATATTAGGGTAATAATCTATAATCACATTTTATATAAATCAATGTTCAAGAATTTTGATAAACATCCTCTAATACCAAATGTAATTCTTCGAACCCATTTACCTAAATTCAGTGCATTATTTTAATACATTATCAGGATTACAATGAAACAAGTCCCGAAGGACCTATTAGTTTAGCAGTCTTGGAAAATAGATTACATACATGAACGTTACAATACATTATAAAATGACAAAAAACCAGAACATTTTCTCAATTGACTACATTCATAAACCATAGACTATCCCTATAAGTAAGTCATAATATACTCCTTCACATCCTAGGAAATATAAATCATTGAAAGGGGTGAGATCAAATTCTCACTATGGATATGAAATATAGTGGAAGATAACATATACATTAGGCATGGTATACAATTGAAAACATATGCGTTTACAAATAATAAACATTATCACTTTATGGGATGAATATGAGATGAATAAATAATGTCATAATAAAACATAGTCATTGGTATTATACTTGTCAAATATCTAAGAAAACCATCAGTATTATTTTCATAATGAGGGAATTTATAATGATGTACATTCTAAAACATTTTGTAAAGGCCTTGGACCAAACGTCAACAAATGATTAATGCCTCCACAAAAACCATATATCAAAATTATAAAGTCCTAGAACATTTCTATATCTAATTTTCTCATGAGACCTACCGATGCATCAAAGAGTTAGAGCAGGATCCACACATCTCTTACTATGTCTAATACATTCCTCATATGAAAAGGATTAAACATTAGATTAATATTCATATTAAAACTAGCATAAGAAATGTCAATAATTTATCAATAAATCATGAATGGTATAAAAATAAAACATCCATAGTCATAACATATCACAAAACCTTGAATACAACATTGAATATTTTTTTTCAAAAAAAATCAACCTAGATCAAAAATATTATTCCTCAAAGGATATTGACATATTTAAAAATGATCAGTAAAAATTATTGAGAGAAATATCCCTATTTCATGAAATCATTTAAATTTAACATAATTTATAAAGATTTTCATTTAAAATATATTTTTGAATCAAAGTCTCCCTTAACACTTTGAAACTTTTTAAGGGAATTTATATTTTAAAAAATTCATGTCCATATAAAAATATCTTTAAAACCAATTTTGAAAACATGGAAATTAAGGGGAAACATTTAGAAGAATAAATATTCAAAACATTTAAAATGATGTTCAATAAAACAAAAGTCCCATAAAAGGAATCCATTTGAAAACTATTTTATGAAACATGGACATGGATTATAAATATTCCTTATTAGATACTTACGTAAAATCAATATCAGATCATAAAGAGATTGTGAAATTAACCCTTACTTTGCACTTTCCTTTGGTCGAGGGTATGTTTAACCTTATGTATAATGATCATCATCTATTATTAAATTATAACAGAACCATATTCATATTTATTATATCATACATTATTCATTTATGACTTTATAAAACCCATTAAATAATGATTTCCATGTTAAATAAACATTTTGGGTAACAATCTCTTTCGTTATAATACAAGTTTTCACTTGTTATTCTTGATCGTATCATTTAGAGCATGATTTTAATACATTCAGAATATAATCCTGGATTTATATACAATATATATTTATAAAATAAACAGTTATAATAGAAAGATATATTAAATTTAATGCTCCGTTTATGGATACAGTATTTCATACATACACATAAATGGTATTTCCATTTTCATATCGTAATAAGAAGAAGTATGCGATTAATATATATGTAAGTAAATAAATATATATATATATATATATCCAACAGAATTATTATATCATATATTATATAATTATTAATAACATATATTTTTATAATCATCTATGAATGGAGAAGGTGGGAATGGATATCATCGTGTCATGGAGACAGTAATCCGTACATACGCACGAGTGACAATATCATTATATAGATAGAGAAATCTTATGTAATTGGATGGTATTTAATATATATAGAATCATTAACATGTTATATTTTTTATATACATCATTTAAACTCATTATTATACCCATCCATATAATGAAGTGTTTGAATAACAAACTACATGACGACGTGGAAACGTTAAGCTGTACGTACACATATATAGAGACTTTTTCATTTATTGGATAGATAGAATAAAGAATCTGGTTGTACCATATATATAATAACATCACGGGATATAGGAGGTACTGGAGTTATTATTTTGCTATGGAATCCATAATGAAAGAGGATGTGGAAGTAGAAAATATCTTGCAAGGTTGTGTTGAAATTATTACCTCTTTTTCGGGTGTATCATTTTGATTTGATCAAAAGGGCTCCTTATGATTTCATTATAGTAATAGTAAGGAATCTAGGCTGATGTGAGTGATTTTGGGAGGATATTTGGACAGGTTTTGGACGATCCAAATGGATTTTGAGGTTTTATTTTGAGAGAAGTGGAAGTTCCCTTTTATAAGTGGGGTGAGGTTCACATTAGAAAAGACTAAAATATTAATTTATTATACAATCATATTCAGTTTATAATGGCTCCAAATGAATTTATTTCGAGACTTAGGTAAATAAGGGTCTAATGTGTCTCCTACAATTGTTTTTAGATCAGTTTATGAAACCATTTTAACATTATCTTTTATATTGAAATCATAGTTAAATAGAATAACTTTTATAGTGTCTTCTTTTATTCTTACACTATATGGTTAATAAACTAACTATGAAGACAAAAAATAACCTCAAGTGGTTCATTAATGACATATATAATATTATTTAATCCCTTGGTCATATCTATAGATTTTTTGAAATATTATATCAACCAATAATATTGTATTTGTTTTAAAAAATATTTTATGTCCTTTTTGACACAATTTGGTATTTTATTATTGTGATAGTCAAAACAAATTCATAAATTCTAAAAAATTTGACTAATAAACCCTAACTTGTAACATTAACATAGAAAATTATTGGAATTCATCATAAGTCTCAATTTTCATTTATTTGGAAATTTATATTATCAATTATATTAATATTTAATTAATAAGTAAATTACAGCATCATTGTTCTATCATAAATAAATTAAATTATTTATTGTCTAAAAATTATAAATTAAATACAATCATGTAGGAATCCTTTTTATATTTCTAAAAAATATTTATAATTGAATTTATCTTATGTATACCCTATATTTTAAATGGTTAGTTATTAAACATGAAATTTAACACATTTAACTCTTCGTTAAATAAAATAAAAATAAATGTTATAATCTAATACATGGGGACCAAAAGGATCATATTTTATTTTTCAGGTTGTTTTTGGTCGAAATACACTTCTACAAAAGATTTATGATCTGTGTTAGGTAATTATTTTATCATTTTTACCTTTAATTACCGTATTTACTTTTAATCATGTGAAATAAAAGTGAAAAGTTGTTATTCACCAAAATTTATTTTCATCTTATTGAACCACATTTTACTTACTGATATTAATCGTATCTCTTAGATATTGGAAATTAAACTCATAGACGTGGTAATATTACATATTATGTAAATTTTCAGATGCTCCAAGATAGTGGGTAAAAATGTTAAAAGGTTCATTAAAAATTTATAAATTTAATTTTATTATAATATGACACCAATAAATTATAATTAACATGTATTGGTATTATATATCTAATTTTACATAAAATAAGTATAAATAAAATAAATAATTATTAAAAAACCTCGGGTTTAAACAATGACACTGTGTTTTTCACGGTTAATAAAAAATTTAATGTTTTCAAAAAAATACCAATAATTCACCCTAAGGTAATTTTGATATTGAAAATTCCAAAAGGAATTCTATTTTACAAAATTCAATACATTTAACTTTACTTAATTAGTTTACAATTAATTTTCGTTGTTAAAAAAATATCATTTTTTAAAGAAAATGAAAACTATAAAAAGATTGACATGTGTTTATATCAAATTTAAATTTGAAATTACTTATAATGACCTACACTGTATTAAATTATAAACATATCATCTAATTATATTTCAACAACATTCAAATTCATAATAAAAAACTATAATATTTTTATTAAATAAGTAGTTTTCAATTAAAACATAGTATTTTTCACTATTCATCAAAATATGAAATTTTTAAGAAAAAACCAATAATTTTTCCAAAAATAATTTTTATGTCCCGTTTGTAAAGAAAAATTTAATTTCATTAAATTTCATAAATAAAAGTGACAAATATTGATTTTAAAAAGGGTTCTTCTTTAAAAGGCCGTAAAATTGCATTTTTTTGAGAAATACTTATTTCATTCGGAAAACATTAATTTGTTATTACATTATGTCTAGGAAACACATAATATGGATTCTAAAGTTATATTGAGTATATAAGATATAAAATGTGGATAATAATATTCATAACCGCTTTTTGAATGGCTAATTTGGTAAGTTGTTGTGCACTCGAACTTGGTGTAGCGTGTATCAAAAAATATTGAATTACTTTAATGAGATAATATACTATGAAAACATGGGGTGTTACCATTTTTCTATCTTATCGCACTAATGTGATTCCCGGGTTGTCTGCTTCACTGATAGACATTAGATTTAGGTTCCGTCCAACCCGAAAATTCATCTGCAATGAACGCATCAATAAACATGATGTAGAGAGACTGATCCATGTTCAGTAGACATATGCCCTCAGTGTTTTCATCTTATCAAGAGAGATGATATATGATTCAACTACCCATGAATTTTAAACAATGAAAAAAATCCTTCCTCAAGATTTTTTATATATTATCCTGCGTTTGAAGATGGGTTGGTGTTCGTCCATCATGAAGCAAGCCTCCAATGATGCCGCTCAAATGAAATTATTTTGTTCATGCTTAATGGATCACTTCCTCGCTAAGGGGATCCTCCAAAATTCGGCTCTCCTTTCCTAACGAAAACAAAAACTTAAAAGAGATAGAGGATTGGGGAGTTATATTCAAAACACATAATTAAGAGAGGTTCATTAATTGCTGCAATTAATGATCCTCCTAAATTTCATGTTGAATGGTTACACATTTATTTATAACCAGAAATTTAATTTCCTGTATTAAATGCCCAACCACACCTTGTGGTCCCTGCAACCAAAACCTAAAAGGAGTTTGGGGATACATAAAATAAATTTGAATTATTTTATTAATCTTCATAGAAAACTGAAAAAACCAACATCCTCTCTCAACACATTATGGTCAAGGTTAAAGACACCATAAGCGAATCATAGTGTTATAAGTTCAACGATGTCCTCATATTTCAATTCTGAGCACCAGTTAAAAAGTTAGGATCTCCCTCTTGAACATTTTTTGAACATACCTTAAAAATGTTCAGAAATTCATTCAGGGCACACCAGGCCCCAGAATCACGCACCATTAATTTTCGTAGTCTCGTAATAATTGCTTATAATTAAAAATAATTACATGGAAAATCTGTGTCATTACATTCTTCGTACCTTACAAACTTTCATCCCCAAAAGCCACAACATAGACTATGTAAACAAATGGGGGTACTAAGCTTGAATCTAAGTCTCCCTCTCCCATGTGCTCTATTGGAGGTCCCCTTGCTACCATCAAACCCACACAAGATGTATCAATAATCCATTAAGGACCAGCCCCGATCGATCCTAAATCTCTACTGTAACCTCTGTAAATTTCACCCCATCATTAATTTTCAGCTCTCCCCAATCATTAATTTGTGATGGATTATGAATGTAATTCCCCGACTGCGATACGTGGAAAACGTCTGGAATCTAACGAATATGTGGGGGAAGGGCAAGGTGATAAGAAACCCTAATAACTTATCTATGAACCTGAATGTTTCCCACAAAACTTCGTGATATCTTTCCTCCCTGTCAAAATATCCACAAACCACATCGAGGAGAGTCACATAGGAAGACATGGTCTCCCTCCTCAAACACCAAAGGTCTCCATCTCCTGTCAACATAAGACGCCTGTCTGCTCTGTTTAATCATTAAATACCATATCGAAGAAGTCTCTAACCATAATGATCAATTCAAAAACTCTCCTGGAATCTACAAGAACCAAATCACTATTGTGGAAATGAATGAGTGAATAACAATTGTGTCTATATGTTCTGCAACTTAATGGTGTACACATAGATTTTACCATTTTTCAACTTTGGAGCGCCATGGCCATAGGACTCTACTTCCTGGAACTGATCTCCTCTATTTCCACCTACTCCCTGGGGTCATAGTGGACCACCTGGAGGTGGTGGCGGTAGAACCTCAAAATTGTATCCACCACCTGCTGTACCACCTGCCCCTCTGGCATGTCTTCCGCCCTACTGAACACCTTTCTCGAATCTCTGACTATGCCTCAGCGGCCCCTTGACCATCTTATGGTCTTCCGTGCGGCTGTTCAGGCAGTAGTGAGCCATGTGACCCTGCCCACCGCACGTGAAATACAATTTTCTCCTCTGTTGGCTTACTCTACCTCGTCAGCCTCGCACCTCTGACCCTACATCCTGGCATTGTCCACCAGAAGGTCTTGTCCTCTTGTATCTCAATGTAATCAGCCTAAAACCTACCACATATGACTCGGATACATGTCGCTCGATGGTGGGTCTCACTGTTGGTGTCTGCTCAACAAGGAAACTCTCCACCTAGAGTGATCTCTCCAGCACTCCAGTATACTTCGCTATAATGAGAGATTAAAATGAAGAACTGATCTCCCATTGGATTTCTTGATCTAAGGCACATTCCCTAATGAAATGGTCTCCCACCACGTCGGTAGAGTTGTGAGGGAGGTCATTGAACCTCTCCATGTACATGTCCATGCTCATGCTACCCTTCTATATGTGAAGTATCATTTGTATATGCACAGAGTGTAGAGTCACTATAATGAACTCTGCTCTGAAGAGGAAATCGAAATCTACCTAGGGGAGGTTTGCGTTTTCATTTATTTAGAGTGTCGGGATACACTATCTCGCTACTATTCCCATTAAAATATTTGAATTTAGGATCACCATCTAGACAGATGGTGTCCCAACTAGGCTAAAAACACTAGCCACATCCTCAGCCACCTGCGAATCTGTCTTGCCTCAGAACCTTAAAGGCCTCTTCCACTGAAACTCATGCAACTCTCTTAGTTTCCGTGCCACATATACTGGTGGGGATGGTGGAAAAAAACATCTCAATTGGTATTGGTGCTTCTAGTACACCAATCGATGGTATTATTGTCGTAATAGTGCCCTGCACCAAATCCTCATCACTCGTTGGGTCGTCATGATGTACTCTTTCGTTAATCGTGGATGGATGTCAACGCGATGACATCCTAAAATGAAACATATGTGCCACTATTAGATTTTATACCTGGTGATATGAATCAATAGAGAACAATGCAAAAACATTTCAAAAACACATGCAATCGGTTCTTTGATGCACTAGGTCAGTAATTAGAATTTATGGTCATGGTGTAAGGATATGAAGACCCCCGAACAGACACTAGACTCCTCGAACTGAAAACAAAACTCAAAACACTTAACACTATTAATCTAATAAAATATATGGGTCCAAGTTATTTGGTATAACTGAATCCTTTGATACCACTTGGTCACATCCCATCCCCTGGGGGCCAAGTCGTGACCACTCTAACCCCGTCTTGCATAGGCTAGGAGGTAGCGACTAGCACCGAAAGGCATATCCCTGAAAAACAGGAAGGCATTGAATTAATATTGCAGACACCAAATTTAATAATTCCACAACCACAACCCACATAGTAAAACTGAAGTAGTAAAAAAAGGGTTTAACGCCCCGACCCCAGTTAGCCAGAGTCGGTGCATTATTACATAACAGTGGAATGATCAAAAGAAAGATAAAATCTCGAAATACCGATTGGTTTAGTAGCCTTGGAAGCAATAGATATATTCATAATGTCTTACATTACATCATAAAAATGAAAACTACAACAACATATTTTTTTCATAGTCCACACTCATATCCCCACATACTATTCCTGCAGGTCATTCATAAATTACTTCTTCACATCCTAGGAAAAATAAAACATAGAAAAGGGGTGAGCTCAAATGCCCAGTAAGGATAACAATATAGTGGAAACGGTCATAATTAAGAATAAACATTTAAGGTAATGTATAACTAAAACAAAAGGCTTTTAAACATGAACTTCAACATAGCATGGAAAAAATAAAATGAAATAATGCCATTTACTTATTCACATGGATATTCTACTAATCGAATAATCACATGAAATATCAATAACCATTTTCATAATGATGTAATGCATAATGCCAGACTATCATAACCACATAGCCAAGGCCTCGTGCCAAGACTACAAATAAGATGTTGTCAAGGCCTTGTGCCAAGACACTAGTTTGTCTCATGAGACCTACCTATGCATCGAGGAGCTACAGCGGGCTCCACCCGTCACTTACTAAGTCCAATGCATCCCTATATGAAACGGTTTAAACATAACATAAACATTCGTATTAAAACAAGCATATGAAATGCCAATACTTTCTCCATAAACCATGAATGGTATAAAAATAACACATCCAAAGTCAAACATATCACAAAACTTTCAATACATTATGGAAGTTTTTTATCATAATAAATCAACTTCATATAATCAGAAAATCTATCAAAGGATGTTGACATAGATGAAATCAAAACTATTTGTGAGAAATATCTCCTTTTTTTTGGAATCATTTAAAAGTCACACATTTATAAAGGAAGTAATTAAAAATAGACTTTTGAATCAAAGTGTCACATACCACTTTTAAACTTTTAAAGGGAATTAACATTTTAAAAACATTCTTGTCCATATAAATAAATCCTTAAAAACCATTTTGAAGACATGGAAATTTATTAAAATTACTTAGAAAGATAAATCTTTAAAACATTTAAAATTATGATTTTGATAAAGAGTACCTTTCCGAAATTCGTAAAATATTCATTTTGAAATCATTTAAAAGTCACATAATTATAAAATAAAACATTTACATTGAAAATTTACTTGTATGCTTGTAAGGGAAGATTTGAAAATTTTATAACGGCGGTAAATAGCCACACCCACTGTATAAGTTAAAAAAACATTCTTACCTTAATTTTGTCGAAAAGGTTAAAAAGCACCTTGTTTGGAAAATGACGAAAATATGCCTTTATAAACCTATTATAAAAAGTCAAAAAAGGTTATAAATGACTTTAAACCTTATTCTCGTAAATAGTAAAAATGTTTTGAAAATAATTTTTAAGAAACATGGATGTGGATGATAAAGAGATCCCAGTAGATTATTAGGTATAAACAACCTCAGATAATGAAGAGATTGCGAAATAAACCCTTACCATGTACTTTTACTTGGTTGGGGTAGGTTGACCACAATTATAATGGTGAAATAATTGTTATTAAATAATTAAATAATCATATACATTAATATGATTTCATATATGATCTTTTAACATTGCTTTGTTAATAATATCTTAGAATTGTCGTCGTTTCGGGTGTTAACTTACTCGTTTTCTTTTATATGTTTTGTTACGTAAGACATGATTGTAACGGATAGGTTGTATATTATTAATATCTATAATGATATCAAGTCCTTAAAAATCATTTTTAAATCATCAAATGATAATTATAATTTAATGGATACGATGGGAAATGAATCTCATCGTGTTCGTGGAGACGGTAGTACGTACGTACGCACGAGTGGCAATATCATTTTTTTATATTAAAATAATATATAATTTTATAGTATATCATATATAAAGAATCAGTATCATGTTATATTTATTATTTACATGAGTTACACATCATTATTATACCCATCCAAATAATAATATATTGAATAACAATTACACCACGACGTGGAGACGGTAAGTCGTACGTACGAACGTATGGTGACATGTTATTAAAAGGGTGGATAGAATACTGAATATGGTTGTACCATATTTATAATAACATCACAGTATATATAAGATACTAGAGTTATTATTTTAGAATGGTAATAATAAAGATAGAAGAAGTGGAAGAAGAAAGGAACTTGGAAAATGGTGGTGAAATCATTACCTCTTCTTCGGGTTCTTCCTTTTGATTTGATAAAAAGGGCTCCTTAAGTTGGATTTATGATCAAACTAAGGCCTCTAGGATGTAGTTAGGGAAGTTGGGAGACTATTTGGGCAGAGTTTTTCTGAACCAAAAGGCTTTTATGGTGTGAAGAAAATGAGAAGGAGGAGTGCCCTTTTATAAGAGTGGTGAGGGGCACCATTGGAAAAGCTAGAAATATTAATTTATAATAAATTCCTATTCTTTTTCAAATGGCTCCAAAGTTGATTATATAACTTTTAAGGTGGGGATGGTTTGAAAACAACTAAACCAATAGAATTTAGACAGGTTTGGGTACTTATTTTAACCATATCTTTAAGTATTAACTCTAAGTTAATTAGTTTCACTATTACAATGTCTCTTTGTATTTTTATATTATATGGTTAATAAACATAGTATATACATCTGAGAGACCACCAAGTGGTCCCGTAATGATATACCTATCATGATATAAGTCTTTTGGCCGAATATTAAAATTTTAGGAATTTAATATCAATTAATAATATAATATTTGTTTTAAAAACTCTTTTATGTCAATTTTGACACTATTCAGTAGTTGATTTTTTTGAAACTCATAACAGAATTATAACTTCGAAAAAATTTAATTAAATCATTCCTAATATTTCCTATTAACCTATAAAATTAGTTTAATGCATAAAAAGTCTCAAATTATATTTATTTTTGTATTTATAATATCAATTATTTTAATTCTTCACTGTTATGGTAATTACTTCATCCTCATTGTGTCATAAATTAATTAAATAATTTAAAATATAAAAATTATAAATAAACTATCATTATGTAGGAAATCGTTTTATATTTCTAATTAATATTTATAGTCGAAAATCCAACACATATAACCCTATGTAAAAATTATTTTTCTAAAAGATATATGCGTATGTCATTTTTGTACTTAATTAAAATTAAGTGTCCCTATCACCTACAAGTGGCTCCATGGGGTCCCAAAATCGACCCAAATATTCCTATGGTCGAACATGTATCAACCAATAAGTATAGGACACATTTTAGGGTAATTTAGTATTATTATAATATTATGTTTTAACCCCTATTTACCGGATTTACCCTTAACCATGGTAAATAAAATATTTACAGCAGTAATTATTCAAAACGTCTAAAAATAAAAGTTACCTATTTACACAATTTGAACATCCAGATTACAAATATAGAATCCATTTTTGCAAATTCAAAACACATAAGTGGCAGAAATTAATTTAAAATTAATTCCGTTGTTAAAACAAAAAGCATGTTTTTAAGAGATAATAACTATCAAAAGATTGACACTTGTTGATTTCTGGTTTATTGTAAAATTATGTCCAATGACCAAAATTGTATTAAATGGTAAAAATATATTCTAAATATACTTTAAAACCACTCAAATTCATAATTTATCAATATTAATTATTTTGATTAAAAATGTTGTTTTTAATTAAAATTTATTAATTTTCACTATTCATCAAAATATTAAAGTTATCCGAAAAGTTCCAAAATTTCACCCTAGGCTAAATTCGATATTCTGAATCCAAAAATTAAGTCCATTTTGAAATATAAAATATATATAATTGCAAAAAGTTGGTATTACTATTCATAACGGCTAGTTTGATTGGTTGTGGTGTGTGTTAGAACTCGAAATTGCGTACAACACACACTACTGTATTATTCAAAGGAAAGTGTACCGTGGAAGCTTGGGATATTTCATTTTAAATTTTTGACGTACCCATTTAGTCAAAAAGATTAAAATATTGTATTTAAAAAGGGTTCACTATTAAAAGATTATAAAAGTGCAATACTGAAAATGATTTTGTTCTTACATTATGTATAAGAAACTCATAATATGGATTCTAAAATTTTAAGGATTATATAAAGTTTAAAATTTAGTTAATACTATTAATAACCTCTTTTGAACCACTTGTTTGGTATTTCATGGTGATATTGAACTCGGTGTTGCGTGTAGTGCAAGTTATTGAATTATTTTGATGAAATAACACACTATGAAATCTTGGGGTGTTACATTCTCCCCTCCTTCAATAAGTTGCGTTCTCACAATTTGAAATTGTTCTTCGAAAATAAAAGGTTGAAAATCAAAATATCTTTGTGGGAAAACCCACATCGGATGTTACGATAATAAACATTAGTCTTAATATGAGGAAAAGAAAAATGAAATGGTTACCACCAAATTATTATCTCTCTTAGGAGAAAAATGGTGGAAATTAGAGACATATAATTGGAGGAAAAATGTAAATATTTATAGGTAGTGATCGAGGTCATCAATCACAAACAAGTGTAAAATTGAGGTCCTTAAATTCATCAATCTATGATGATTTGAAATACCATCAGTTCAACAAAACATATGGTATTAGGATAACACATTTTTTGTTTTAGGATTCCTTAAATAAAGTATAAGAATTAATTTCTTCATAGAATAAGAGAAGAAGAAAAATATATTCTTGACAAGTAGAGTTCCATCCTTTAACTAATTTCTACCACAAACTCATCTTTCACTCTAAAATATAATAGAATGAATAAAATATATTCTATTTATCCTATTTGTATAGGGTTCCAAAAAAAAAGAATTTTTAATTCATCTACCAGATATTTTAAAAAAACTACATTATTTAATCTCGGACATCACGTGGGTCAGTGGTAGGTGATACACCCTTGTCGCCCTTCAATTGTGGGTTCATGTCTCGCGGCCTTTCCAGACACGACAGGTTGCCGCCCAACCTCTGGGTTGTCCGTTTATGGCAATCCAAAATATTACAAACTAGAACTATCCAAAATACTTCAGTCCAAAATTTATAAGGAAGGTAAACAAAATGAAGATTATTTTTTTCTGTGTAATAACATGTGATCACCTTCATCATGTATTCTTTTAAAACACTGCAACATCCTGAATTATCATAAAACCTTATTGATTACATTCATGATCCCTTGTTCCTTATAGAATAATCGATATACTCCTTCAATCCAAAAATGTTGTAAATCCCAACAATGATGGAATATACAAATCATTAATCATTTTCAATGTAGTCAAGAATATCCAATATAATTTATCCAAAACAATCATGTATTATTCTAAAATCACAAACTCTGTATCAGAACCATATTATGGTTTATCATTATCTCAACCATATATTTTCCAAAAATTTGACCTGCTATTGAGTCACTTTTCTTTGTTCCACACAATCTCAAGTCCATAATGAAAGAGTACTGCAGTACATTCCTTATATACTCCATAATTATAATAACAATTACATTGTTGATACAACACTCAAATGACATAATCAACACAATAACTCTAATCATTTCTCTTTATCTGTGGTAGTATCATAACTTGATTATTATCCAATAGCATCATTTGTGGTGTAGTCTGATGACTGAGACATAGGCTCGCATAGTGTCCAAACTCCTTGCAAATGAAGCATTTTAAATTTGAAACCATTTTCTTACCCTTTCAGTCACGTACTTTGTGCCCTTTTCCTCCACACTTATAACAAACTCCCATTCCTTTCAGGCAAGTTCTAGGGTGTTTCTTTCCACATTTATCAGATATGGGAAAATTCTTCTTTTCCCTCTTCCATTTATCCATCTTTCTATCTTCCATAATTTTCTTCTCTTGCTTCCCTTCAAAGCCATAGGACTCAGTAAACTCTTTAGTTATCTTATCAACACATGATATTATTTCTTCATATGATGATAATACATGCGAGACTATTTTTCTTATAAATTCTTGCTTAAGACCATGAAATATATGACCCTTGTTTCTCTTTGTATCATGTGCATTGCTGGAGTTCTCATTCCTTCTACTGGGTGCCATTTCTAAACAATGGCATACAGTAGATTAGTTTATGAATAACAATACCTAATCTCAAACTTTTAAAACACATAACATAAATTAAATAGTTTATGGATATAATCCATAATCCTAAAAATTTATTCTTAGAGAAAGTATATACTCATAAACCCTTCATAATGTTTTGTAAAGAAGATGAGAATTATCCTAAGCATATCCCCCTGGAGTGTTGTAACCAAGAGTGAAGCAAGGCCCATTGTCGTGCACCAGTTCCCGTTCGAGTTTAGCTCAAAGTGGTGTTTTCGGGTTTTACCCCTAGGTACATCTGTGCCAGAGCCGCCTCTACCTGCTCGTATACAGACATAGATGTGTTTCTTAGAAAACTCACAAAATCTCTGCAATACCAAAATTATAGGAATTTCTTCTATATTAATCCTCAATGTCCATCTTAAATCTATGTTCTCTAATCAGAGTGTATCTAAATCTTGCTTCCAAATATTGTACTAAACTTCCTCTGATACCAACTGTAACGCCCCGACCCTAGTTACCCAGAGTCGGTGCATTATTACATAACATTGGTATGATCAAAAGAAAGATCAAATCTCTAAAGACCAGTTGGTTTAGTAGCCTTGGAAGCTCTAGATATATTCATAAAGTCTTACTTTACATCATAAAAATGAAAACAACAACAATATATTTTCTTCATATTCCACACTCATATCCCCGCATACTATCCCTGAAGGTCAATCATAAATTACATCTTCACATCCTAGAAAAAATAAAACATAGAAAAGGGGGGAGCTCAAATGCCCAGTAAGTATAACAATATAGCGGAAACTTTCATAATTAAGAATAAACATTTAAGGCAATGTATAACTAAAACAAAAGGCTTTTAAACATGAACTTCAACATAGCATGGCAAAAATAAAATGAAATAATGCCATTTAATTATTCACATTGATATTCTACTAATCGAATAATCACATGATATATCAATAACCACTTTCATAATGATGGAATTCATAATGCCAGACTATCATAACCACATAGCCAAGGCCTCGTGCCAAGACTACAAATAATATTTTGTCAAGGCCTTATGCCAAGACACTAGTTTGTCTCATGAGACCTACCGATGCATCGAGGAGCTATAGAAGGCTCCAACCGTCACTTACTAAGTCCAATGAATTCCCATATGAAAAGGTTTAAACATAACATAAACATTCGTATTAAAACTAGCATACGAAATGTCAATACATTCTCTATAAAACATGAATGGTATAAAAATAACACATCCACAGTCAAACATATCACAAAACCTAAAATACATTATGGAAGTTTTGTATCATAGAAAATCAACTTCTTATAATCATAAAATCCATCAAAGGATGTTGACATATATGAAATCAAAACTATTTGAGAGAAATATCTCCTTTTATTTGAAATCATTTAAAACTCACACAATTATAAAGGAAGTAATTAAAAAAGATTTTTGAATCAAAGTGTCCCATACCACTTTGAAACATTTGAAAGAAATTAAAATTTTAAAAACATTAATGTACATATAAATAAATCCTTAAAAATCATTTTGAATACATGGACATTAATTGAAAATATTTAGAAAGATAAATCTTTAAAACATTTAAAATTCTGATTTTGAAAAAGAGTTCCTTTCTGAAATTCTTAAAATATTCATTTTGAAATCATTTAAAAGTCCCATAATTATAAAATAAAACATTTACTTTGAAAATTCCCTTGTAATATTGTAAGGGAAGCTTTGAAAATTTTATAATGGCAGTAAATAGCCGCACCTGCCGTATAAGTTAAAAAAACATTCTTACCTTAATTTTGTCGAAAAGGTTAAAAAGAACCTTGTTTGGAAAACGACGGAATGATTCCTTTATAAAACTATTATAAAAAGTCAATCAAGTGTTTAAATGACTTTAACCCATATTCTAGTAAATAGTAAAAATTTATTGAAATTCATTTTTAAGAAACATGGATGTGGATGATAAAGAGATCCCAGTATATTATTATGTATAAACAGTCTCGGATAATGAAGAGATTGCGAAATAAACCCTTACCTTGTACTTTTCCATGATTGGGGTAGGTTAAACTCCTGTATAATGGTGAAATAATTGTTATTAAATTATTAAATAATCATATACATTAATATGATATCATATATGATCTTTTAACATTGCTTTGTTAATAATATCTTAGAATTATCGTCATTCGGGTGTTACCTTACTCGTTTTCTTTTATATGTTTTTTTACGTAAGACAAGTTTGTAATGGATAGGTTTTATATAATTCATATCCAGAATTACATAAAGTCCTTAACATCATTTATAAATCAGAAAATGATAATTATACTTGAATGGATACGATGGAGAATGAATCTCATCGTCTTCATGGAGACGGTAGTCCGTACGTACGCACGAGCGACGATATCATTCTTTTGATATCAAAATAATATATAATTTGATAGTATATAATATATTCAGAATCATTATCATGTTATATTTATTATTTACAAGAGTTACACATCATTATTATATCCATCCAAATAATAATATATTGAATAACAATTACACCACGACGTGGAGACGGTAAGCCGTACGTACACACGTATGGTGAAATGTTATTAAAAGGGTGGATAGAATACTGAATATGGTTGTACCATATTTATACTAACATCACAGTATATATAAGATACTAGAGTTATTATTTTTTAATGGTAATAACAATGAAAGAAGAAGTGGATGAAGAAAGGAACTTGGAAAAGGGTGGTGAAATCATTACCTCTTCTTCAGGTTTTTTCCTTTTGATTTGATCAAAAGGGCTCCATAGGTTGGATTTCTGATCCAACTAAGGCCTCTAGGTTGTAGTGAGGGAAGTTGGGAGAGTATTTGGGCAGAGTTTGGACTAACCAAAAGGCTTTTAAGGTGTTAATAAATGAGAAGGAGGAGTGCCCTTTTATAAGAGGGGTGAGGGGCACCATTGGAAAAGCTAGAAATATTAATTTATAATAAATTCAAATTCGGTTTCAAATGGATCTAAAGATGATTATTTATATTTTAATGTGTGGATGGGTCTAAAACAACTCATAAAATAGAATTTAGACAGTTTTGGGTACTTATATTAACCTTATCTTTAAGTATTAACTCTAAGTTAATTAGTTTCACTATTACAATGTTTCTTTGTATTTTTATATTATATGGTTAATAAACTTACTATATACATCCAAGTGACCCCCAATTGGTCCATTAATGATATACATATCATGATATAAGTCTCTTGGCCGATCCTTAAATTTTAGGAATTTAATATCAATTAATAATATAATATTTGTTTAAAAAACTATTTTATGTCAATTTTGACACTATTAAACAGTTGATTTTTGTGAAACTAATAAAATAATGATTACATAGAAAACATTTAATTAGATCATTACTAACATTTCATATTAACTTATAAAATCAGTTTAATGCATAAAAAGTCCCAAATTATATTTATTTTTGTATTTATAATATCAATTATTTTAGTTTTTCTCTATTATGGTAGTTACTGCATCATCATTGTGTCATAAATAAAATAAATTATTTAAAGTCTAAAAATTATAAATAAACTAAAATTATGTAGTAAATCGTTTTATCTTTCTAATGAATATTTAATGTCTAAAATCCAACATATATAACACTATGTAAAAATTGTTTTTCTAGAAGATATATGCTTATGTCATTTTTGTACTTAATTAAAATTAAGTGTCCCTATCACCTACAAGTGGCTCCATGGGGTCCCAAAATCGATCCAAATATGCCTATGGTCTAACATGTATCAAACAATAAGGCTAGCACACGTTTTAGGTTAATTTAGTATTATTATAATATTATTCGTTTAACCCTTATTTGCCGGATTTACCCTTAACCACGGTAAATAAAATATTTACTGCAGTAATTATTCAAAATGTCTAAAAATAAAAGTTACCTATTTACACAATTTGAACATCCTGATTCCAAATATGGAATAAATTTTTCCAAATTAAAAACACAGAAGTGGTAGAAATTAATTTAATATTAATTCCGTTGTTAAAACAAAAAGCGTGTTTTTAAGAGATAATAACTATCAAAAGATTGACTCTTGTTTATGTCTGGTTTAATTGTAAAATTATGTCCAATGAAAAACATTTTATTAAATGGTAAAAATATATTCTCAATATACATTTAAACCACTCAAATTCATAATTTATCAATAGTAATTATTTTGATTAAAAAAGTTCTTTTAATTAAAATTTTTTAATTTTCACTATTCACCAAAATATTAAAGTTATCCGAAAAGTTCCAAAATCTCACCCAAGGCTAAATTTTATATTCCGAATCCAAAAATGAAGTCCATTTTGAAATATAAAATATATATAATTTCAAAAATTAGGTATTACTATTCATAACGGCTAGTTTCATTGGTTGTGGTGTCTGTTAGAACTCGACGTTGTGTAAAACACACGCTACTGTATTATTCAAAGGAAAGCGTACCGTTGAAGATTGGGATGTTTCATTTTAAATTTTTTACGTCCCCATTTAGTCAAAAAGTTTATAATATTGTATTTAAAAATGGTTCACTATTAAAAGTTGAGAAAAGTGCAATACTGAAAATGAATTTGTTCTTACATTATGTCTAAGAAACTCATAATATGGATTCTAAAATTATAAGGATTATATAAAGTTTAAAATTTAGTTAATACTATTCATAACCTCTTTTGAACGGCTTGTTTGGTATGTCATGGTGCGATTGAACTCAGTGTTGCGTGTAGTGAAAGTTATTGAATTATTTTGAAGAAATAACACACTAGGAAATCATGGGGTGTTACAAAGGTGTATTAAAAGTAAAAATGGGTGACATCTATTACTAAAGGGGATAATATACATGCCTAAATGAATGTAAAACACCAAAAAATAGCACTCAAAATCATCTTCCAATGTTTGTACCTAAAGGGAAGGTATAGCTCACGTTCGTTTGATAATATGTCACATCACATCTAAAGGTCCACCTCTGAGCAGTTTCTAGTCTTAGATCCCAAACCTCGATCAATGTTTTCCATCTTCTGCACCATACACAACATGGTACAGGTGAACCTCGTGAAGGGGTGTGTATAAAAGAACTCAGTTGGGACCCTGAGTCCCCTGAAGGTCTTCCAAAGTTCCAAAAAATAGAAATCATAATGCAAGACCTCAATAATAAAGCATAAGAAATTGTCATCTCAAACCAGGTATACAACTCAAAGATCAATGAATATATATGATTAGTCTTAAACTATATCATCTTATTCCATTTAGAACTTCCACAATTGATCCAAAAAGAAATTAGTATATTATCGATACACTCTTGTATGTAATTCTCAATTCTATGATGGTCCATTTTAAGGTTGTTCATCTTTGGGTCATGCCACTGCTGATCCACATTGGGTCGCTAGAATACTAATCAACAAAGGTTGCTATAATGATGATCCACATAGGGTCTCTAAATGATGATCCACATAAGGTCGTGATATGCTGATCTACATAGGGTCTCTAGATTTTGATCCTCTATGGGATGCTCTAAAACTAATCCTTGTTGGGTAGCTACATAGATGATCCACACAGGGTCTCTATGATGCTCATCCACACATGGACGCTTCTTCAAGATAGCTAGCCAGATGATTCCTCTCAATAGTTCCACGCATGTTCCATTGAATCTTATCCAAGAGATATTGGTCACACATTGACCTCCACTAAGCTCCACAAAGTAGTATCCCAATGGAATTCCATGTCGTAAGGGTTCCAATGTGATAGACAACGTGTAAATCAGACACTTGCTCAGTGATTTATAAACGTTTTAGTACAGAGAGCCCTATTGGAATAATGTTCAATCCAACCCGGACATACACCCAAATTCTCCAAAATCAAAGTTGAGTATACCAAAAGTACCACCTCAATTTAAGGATCCTTATGCTACAGACTGTTCATCAAATAGACATTTGGATTTCATGTTATGGTATTTAACAAGATACTGGGCCTGGATGGGCTGGGTCCAGTCCAACCTGGTTGGACTAACCATTGCCAACCTGCTTTAGTTCGACCCGACCTGACCCAGGTTCATCCCAGCCTAGCAGAAACCTGCCTGGGATAACCAAGTGGGGAAGGGCCTAGGTGAGCACGACCTTTGGGGTCAAGGTCCAGCCCGAAACGCAAGGTGGAACAGCTCGGCCCGCATGTGGCACGGCGCAACCCACTGAGGGGCGCATCTCAGTTTACTAGGGGCGTATCCTAGACCGTAGGGTGGTGATGCCCGACCCATAGGGGGTGCAACATGGCCAACTGGGGGGGCACGAACCAACTTTTAGGGGGGCTCGTTCCAACCCTTAAGACGGCGTGGGGCCCGCCCTTGCTGACACGGGTGGGGGGGGGGGGTTATGTTTACCCCCATTCTCCCGAATGACTTATCCATTTTGGATCTTGAGCATAAGTGCCACATAGTGATGCCTTATGACCATGGGACCTGCAGAGTGCGAGTCCTTCCTTCGACGTGGCTCTGAGATCTTACCACCTAGTGTGGTGTGCGATAGTGCTCTAATAAACCTTCATCGCTGGCTAGTGCCAACCGCCCTGCTCGACTGCAGCAGCTAAAAATCCACAACCTCCTCCTCTTGTGGTGCAAAATGGCATGGCGCACCATCTCTATGGATGGCTAGTGTGTACCACATAGCTACCTGTCGTTGCCTCCTCTTGTGGTGTGTGACGTAGTGCTGCCTCCACCGCAGTTGGCCGGTGGTGGCCACCGCCATCACCTGTAGGCACCAGTCGCCAGTGATGCCATCCCGGTGCCACAACGGCAGTCTTCCACAGGCCATCGAGTGAGCTTTAATAGTCTGTTTTTCCATCTGATCACACTTACAAGATTCTCGAGTCATCTCCTTCAATTATTGACCCTCAGATTTGGGTTCCGACTAACATACAAATTAATCCCTAAAGAACACTATGATAAACAAGATGCTGAAGGACGAGGCCTTGTTCATTTGGCCCTTACCCACCATGTTATCATCTTATCAATGTAGAAGAAATATGATTCAACAACTATTGAAATTTAATCAAGGAAAAAACCCTACCTCGAGAGTTTTTGTAGAGCGTTTCTCATTTTAAGATAGGTCGATGTTCATCCATCTCGAAGTAATCCTCCAATGATGCCGAACAAATGACATTGTTTGGTTCTTGTTAGATGGATCCATTCATCGCAAAGGGGCTCTTCCAAAACCCTCCTCTCATTATCCAATGAAAACAAAAACTCAAAATAGAGAGAGGAGATGGGAGTTATATTCACAAAATATAATTAAGAGCGGTTCATTAATTTGTGCAATTAATAAAACTCTTTAACTGCACCTAGAATGGATACACATTTTTGTGTAACTGACTATTTAATTTCCAACATCAAATTCCTGACCTCCCCTTATGGTCCACACCAAAAAAACCAAAAAGGAGTGGACGACATTTAAAATAAATTAGATTTTTTTATTAATCCTCCATGGAAACTGAAAAAACAAACATCATCTGTCAACCCACTACTATTGAGGTTAATGATCACTTAAGAGAATCTAGCCACTATGAGTTCAATAGTGCCCTCAGAATTCAATTCCGTCACCAGTTCAAAAGTTATGATTTTTCGCTCGCATGTTTACTAAACGTACCTAAGAATGTTTAGAAATTAATTCAGGGCATACTGGGTCTCAGAATCAGACACTGCTAATTTTCACAGACTCATAATAATTTCATATATTTAAAAAAACACATGGAATATTCTGGTCATTACAACCACATGAATATATTCCATGTAATTTATCGGTTATATTTTTATGATGGATTATAATTATTTTAAAAAATAATGGTTATTTCGTTTGTAATTATGTGATATGGATTTATATATTTTGTATTTTACATCCATTAATAAAAATATATATAAATAAATGATATATATTTTAATGAGATAAAAATAAGTGTTTATTTATTATTATTTATGAAATATTTGTTAAGCACCATGACTCAAAAGACCTAGAGTTTTTGTCCTACATTACTGCGTTTGATAGAGATAAAAATTATCAATTATAAAAGTAAATATTAGTTTAGAATATTCTAAGTACTAAATACATAAATATTACACATTTTACATTTGGGAAATACAAAAAACATAATACATAACAAAATAAAATGACCTATATCCTTGACAACTCATTCAAATATTTCTTCGTCATATCATGGGGAATGAGACAAATTATGGATAGATCAAATTCTTAGTAGTGTTTATGTATAGAGGATGATATAATGACTATATACTTATTAATCAGTGTGGAACGTTAAAAAATTTATCTCACATATCATTAAATCAATAACATGGGTATCATAATTGGATAAAGAGTATTCAATGTGGCATGTAAAATTATTGAACATTCATACAATTTAATCAATAAAATGATAATGAAATGCATCCAATAATATTGTCATTATGAAATATCATGGTTTATAATAAATAAAACATTAATGAAGGAAGTTGTTAATCACTGGGAATCATGTTCCAAACTACATGATATATCTATAATCAAGACCATTCATAGGACTGTTTGAAACTACATGTGAACACCCAATTTATTGTTAAAACTATTTTCTCTCATGAGTCATATCAAACCATTGAGAAAATATAGAATTTAGGGACCCACCCATAAATATATGTACATATAGTTCTTTATATATCATATAATCTTTTTAATTTATCGATTATATTCATCATCATCAAATATCCATGTTGATTAAAAGATGGAATTTTTTAATATATAAGCATTTTATCAAATAAAATTCAAACTAAAAAAAACATTTCTTAAATTGGTATAACGTTAGGGAAATAATCCTAAAATAATACATGAATATTGATATTTAAGAAAAATTAAATTTAAAAAGAAAAATAATAAAAATAAATATATTATTTTAGTATAATATAAACAATCACTAAATATATTGGCACTATAATATAACATTTTCCCCTTGGAAATTTTTAATTCAAATCCACATGGAAGAAATAATTAAAATTGAAACATGAAATTACCAAATTTACAATGGAAACATTATTTCACATGATAAATGAGATGTATATATAATATATAAAAGAATTATGTGTATAAGACTAAAATATGCCTGAATATTGGGAAATTTAGTTGAACTCCCTTACCCCACTCTTTCAATTAGTTTAACATTATTTAACAACAAGTATAAATTTGTTTATAATATTATTAATTTATTATAAAACTATATTTATAGATATATTAGTATATATTATCCTCTTCTTACATTTTAATAACCATTTGTTAATAAAATTTCATTATTTTTATTATTTTCTGATATAAATTTCCTAGATTCTCATGCATGTTTTATAATAAAAGTCATTTTTCATATGAAATTTATATACATTCATATTTTACAAAATAAAATTAATGTAATAAAAATGAAATTTAATTAGTATATTTTTTACAGAATAATTTATGAATGTTATACATTGAAAATGAATCACCTCACATCATGGAGAGAGTGGCCTGTATGCATTCATGACCAACAATATCATTCTATTAACATGTGGAAGTGTAAGGAAGTGCATGATATATTAATTATAATAAAATAAACATATTTTCATATATATCAGATATATTCATTAATTTTATCCTTATTACCTTCCGCATAAATCATAAATGAATAATGAATCACAATGCTTTGTGAGGTGGTATTCCACTTTACAGATGAGGGACATTATATTATTTCAATTATAATGAAACATAAGAAGGTATATGAGATATATAAATTCATTAAGAATAATAATATCATAAACATCAGTGTATGTGTTGAATCCATAATTATATTTATTCTTAATTTTGGTGATGGAGAATGAGTAAATTAATTTCATGAGGCATTATTCCATTGTACATAGAATGGACATTTATGTTTCCCACTTTATGGATATGCAGATAGATAAACATTATTCCATTATAAAAAATAATATACCAATATATTATATATACTGATGTTTTTATAATTTCAGTTCTAATACATAGTTTAATATGTAAAAATAAGTAACAAAAAAATATATTTTCTAAGATAATTACCTAATGAGGCGAAACCTTATTCGGATCTCCACTTAAGGGCCGCAAGGTCGGTATTTCTGGATGATCAAAAGCTCTAGAATATCAGTAATGATGTTGTGGAGGGAACAATATATGGTATTTTTGTTCTAATTATCTTGGGTTGTGATATATTTGGAGAGGGAGTGCCATTTTCTATGTGGAGAAAGGGGACCACCTTGGAGATTACATGAAAATATTCCAAAAGAATCCCAAATGATAGAGTCATTTATAAGGATAAATTAATCCATCTGACCATAGATTCATATTAAGGATGGATAAAGTAAAAATAAGGCCATAAAATAGTAATTTTAACTATTTCTAAGAAATCTATTACCCTTTTATTCTTATTTTATCACCTGGTAAACTCATTTTTACATTAACCGCATTGATTACTTTTTATTGTTTTCACACTTAATTTTGGTAAAAAACTCTATTGATATTATATAAAAATATAAATTAGTCTTATTCCAGATATAAAATACATTTTTCAGAAATTAATACTTATATGTGGAATTAGTTATGTTTAAATTATTCTTATAGACATGACAGAAAGAATGGTTTCTAAAAGAAACATTCTCATAATTATAGAATGTTTTAATTTAAGTGGTTATTATGAAACTGATTACAATAAACTAAATTTTATTTAATATAAAATAATTTTAATAAATGTATATTAAACCCAATTTAAAATTTAATTTATCTATGTAACATATATAAATGAAAATATCGTTGTCAACAAAAATAAAATTTTATTTTCTAATATTAATTGGAAAATGAATATTTTATGAAAAATAAAAGACATTAATCCTAAGATAATTTTTATATTATTATTTATATAATTAATTTAATTTTCTCAGAATAAAATTTAATACTGTCAAATATTAATATTTTCTTCAGAGTATATGAAGTGATGAAACTTCTCTCTTTGAGAAATATATTTTTTCCGTAATGATTTATTTATCATTCAAATTATTATTGTTTTTATATATAAAAAATTCATAAAAATTTATCATGTGTGAACTATATATTATTATTAATTTAAATAGTCAAATTTATACCCTCAAATTTAATAGATCGATTATAATTATACTATTTAAATAATATATTATTATATTATTATGTTTTGTATAAACTTGGCGTTTCATCAAATGAAATATAATAATTGTATTAAATTTTTATTGAAAAAATATATTTTGTTGTCTTGAGGTGTTATAGTATTCCCTCAAATAAAAATTTCATCCGTTAAATTCCATTGATTTTACATTCTATACAAATAAGGGAAATTTTTCTTGATAAAAACTTATGTTTACCACATTTCTTCCTCAATTATGTAATTTCACTATATATCCTTCAGATTAAGAGGAATTTAATTCTTCAATACATAATATATATTTTAAATATTATCATTGTGTCATTATTATTAGGCAATATTAGCATTTAATTATAACTCAACATAGATGAGTATTTATATTGGGCCTTGAATGTACATCCTTAACTATGATATATAGAACATATCATGTATTTTTGTGTGACAAGGAATAATTAATAAAATATAAAGAACAACTACAATTATTTCATAGATATCAAAATTCCACATTTACGTCGGGCTCAGTTCCTATTTCTTATATAACTGTATTGCACCCATAAGTAGTTATACATTATAGAAAACACGAATCACCACTGAGAAATATAAATCTTTCATCTGATTATTGGTACAACAATTTTTCCAACATTTAGATTATTTAACAAGAGTATTAATAGTCCATCCATTTATTTCATTCACTTCAACAAGTTCTAGGTATATATTTTTTATTTTATCATCTGTATCCCATTATGTTTTACTATGACATCTACTATAATATAATTCATCACACATCATCCTTTTATTACGTAAATGGAAACTATTATTACAAGAAAACTCTTCCAAAGGTAAATAAATATAAAATATACTTATAAATTCATGTGATAATGACATAATTATATATTCAATTGTATTAATATGAATGTTTAACTATCCACAAATTTGAGGATGTCAGTATATTATAAAATAAGCCTATTATTATGATCCTTATATATAATCTTCATGAATTTAAATGTGAAAATGGGATCAAAACCATACATAAATTCATTATGTGATCCATTCATTCTTACATAATTATTAATATAGATCTACGTGAGTCTCCCAAGTGGACGAATCATCTATTGTCTCAGATAAATGCTCTAATTTGTTTAGATGATCAATAATAACACATATTTTAAATCTATTCATAATATTAGTTAGCTGTCTTCTAACAATGTCCATAAAAATATCATATAATTTCCACACAGCAATGATAATAGGTATAATTAATTATCTTTTATTATGTCTATAAATATTCAGTTGTTGACAAATCAAAAATTTGGACATATAATCAAAAACTTCCCACTTCATGTTATCCCACCAGAAATGTTCCCTATCATCCCTAAACATCTTTTTTCTTGTAGGGTGAAATGAAAAATGTGAGATATAAACATTATCCAACAATTCTATTTTTAATTTTTTTATATATGGAACATATAATCTATTTAAAATTTTTGAAAAACTATCATAACAATCAAAATATAAAAACTTCCCATCATTCAATGTTTCAATTTTATTTTGAAAGATATTTTCATCAGATTTTCAGCTTTCTATATTTTTTAATAATTATTCTTTAACAATCATATGAAATATTTGTGATTCCCCCCTTCAATAATAATTATAATATCCATCATTACATCATCCACGAATATCAGATCCCTCTCAATCATCATTTGAGTCAGAGGTCCATGATCTTAGTATCTAAATGCATCTTCTACAATATTTACATTCTATATGTGGTAGTATATTGTGAAATAATAAATCGTGAATGTAACAAATTTGTCTTCTTTTCCCAATATACTAAAATTTATATGAGAAGATTTATTTTTTTCTTTATGGGTTTGTTTATATCTCTCATCTTTCACCATAGTTTTTATGAATATATATCTTCAATGAAATTATTAAAGAAACTAAATAAATATATTGGTTTCAACAATTATATACATGAATTTTAAACATACATTACACATATTCCATAACTTCATTATGTTTACTATGGGTAAATGATTTTTCTTTAATTTATATATTTCTACATATATCCAAATCATAATTTCCTAATGGTATAGTAAAAAATTAGAGAATATATAAATATCCACTTTGTTACATTGAAATAGTACTCACATTATATGGTTGAAAAGAACTTATCCCATTTACATATAATCATGGTTAATAGGTATTATAATAAGGAAAAATATTGAACCAGTCACTGATAATAACTAACCAATCTTACTTATCTCTGTACCTTAATTATGTTCCATTGTGTGAGAAAATCACTAAGTCTTTGTATCATCTTATGGTTGATATAAATTTTATCCATAGAGACAATATGTACATGAAAATAAACAGATTGAATCCAGAAATCACAATATTTAAATTTCATATATAAAACATTTCATATAGGAGTGTTAGTATTAATCCTCATTTCATTAACATGGTCCTCATATATTTTCTTTATTCATTCAATAAATGTTTTGCATCATATATTGAATGTTATTCAACCAAAAGTATTATATAGTACAAAACCATAAGTATGAGAACATTATAAGAAAACAAATCACGATTATGTGTCACAATGGGGACATCCTAACACATATTTATGTCAAAGATACATTTCCTATGTCTGTTGACATTAATATTCCTTCTAATACCATAATGAATATTTCCAGTTTTTTTTGGAAATAAAAGTAAATATAAAATATTATGAGGATCAAAAATAAAAATTACCATTAGACAAAGTTTTTAGTAATATTAATTTTCCATCCACAAAATCATTATGAAGTTACAACACATCTACTTTGATCTCATAATCTTATCATTCTCCACTTTTCTCTTCGTTTGTAGATTCCAATAACACATTGTATATTTGTGTGAATAATGAGCCATTAATTTTAATCTAAATGACTAGATAGAATTTATATCACTTCTAACCCTTTGAAATAATGATCCAAATTAATATTATCTCCACACTTATATCATAATCCCATCTATATTATGAAAATCCAAAGATGATTCTTTCCATAGTTTTCATGAGGTAGACATTGAATAATTAATTCCTCCTTATTTGACATGTTATATTTTTCATGGTTCACATACAAACTCTTATTTTAATTAGTTCAATAAAATATCTGTTATATATATAAATTCTCCACTATTTTAGGGGAGAATAATTATATTTCTTAATATCACGCAAATTATTAAGATGTCGGTTCCCTTCGAAGACATTTCTTTAGACCATCAAAGAAATTGTTGATCTTGTACAATGTTTTGTGTATGTAATCCATATAATAATTTGATTATATTTTAATAGTAGACTCTACTCAACAATAATATCTTTTTCTATTTTCTTTATTCATTGGAACATTCTCTTCATTATTGTTTGTTCCACATGAAGGAAATATTTTCTAAAAAATGAATTATTAAAAGCATTATATTCCTTATGGTATAGTTATTATTCCTATATAGTATTATAGATCAGTGGACACTGTTGAACATCATCGCCTTTGATATAATACTCTATAATTGTAACCATTTCCTTTTCATCACCTCATTAATTTAAAAATATATTTTCCAGATACAAAATAAATTTATTAGGAATGCTTGGATTAGTAGTCCAACTAGATGATGGGGTCCTCTATGGGATGATGTTATCCAATATAGTATAATCACATCATGGAATCAGATAACCCATATAGAAAATGGTTTTTTCTAAAATATTATTATGATTCCCTAATATCTTGATAATTTCGTCAACTCCAATGCCCAACATATTGGCATCTTCAAGAGGGAAATATCTACACTAGAAAGTAGTATTAATGCCATTTTTCATTCATGTATCCATTTATAATTACTTCTATATATTTAGTGATATCATTAAATTGTTATTTTAAAATCATAATTAATAATTATAAATTTGATGTAACAAATTATAAAAATTAAAAAAAATATTCAATGTCAATCTCATTATTTTAAACAATTTTACCTTGGGGTTTATCTTTATATTCAAATCATTCCTAATGGGTTGTAATGAATATGTCAATTAACCAATGAATACTATATAGTATTGTCAAATATTGTGTTCACTAAGGACCAGGATAATTATCAATGTAATGATTTTTTCAATACTAATGTACCCTTTTCATAGTTATATCATCTAATTACCTCTTATTCTGGATACATGTCCACTTATAGTATCCTGAAATAGAGGTATTAATAAGAAAAAAAATATAAGATATCAATTATAAAAACTAAGTGTTTTTGTTATATTATTATCTAAAAAATATATCATAATATTATGTTTCCTAATATACTTGTAATAAATTTAGTTCTATATAATTATAAAAATCTTCCAATGATCCCAAAAACAATAACCCATAATCCTAAAACCAGAAATCTATGAATTATATTATTAAATTATCATATATACAAATGTTTTAATCCTAATGTAGAAATATTTTTAGATATTATTTTAGAAACATATACATATATAATACCCATTTATAATTTGTGAAAACAAAATAATTCGAAATTATTACAAAAGTAACATGACATTCATCCATGAAAACACATTTAATGACTTATTCTATATATTATAGTAAATGAGAAAATGATAATATCAAATTTCCTACAAGTTTTATTTATAGTGAATTATTATTATTAATCAATGAATCTTAACAAATATCGAAAGGTAACTAACATAACACACATTCAATTTTATCTATAAACTCTTAATGAAATGAATTAATACATGAATTAATTATGAAGATATCATGGATAATAATAAATTTATTTTTAATTAATTATATTTTTAATCATTGGATATCGAGTTCTTATGCACATGGTGTCTCTAATGTCATGACCATTCAAAAGATAGTTTAAAACTTTAAGTAGAAATATATTTAATTTGGCCAACTTCATTACCTTTTGATACATGTGGATGCATCAAGTGGAAACATAATTCTTGGAATCACCCTTCTCTAAATATACAAATAATTCCTTGTATATTTAAAAATTTATTTATTTCATGTATAATATCCCTTATCATTAAATATCTATATTGTGTAAAGGATACATCCTTATTAATATTTACCCAATTAATCAAACAATATTCAATTTAAATATAATCTATAAAACATTAATATAGTTTAAAAAATAATCAAATTGATAATAAAATAACAATTATATTTATTATAAATTTAATTTTCAATGAAAAAAGATCACATGAATGTGATTGTTTATAGATAAAGTTAACCATCACTAATGAATGTGAAATTGTAATATATATTTTCCACTAGGTAATTTCTATTTCAAATACCCATGGATGAATTTATTCATATTGAAACATAATATAACGATAATTATTTTTGAATAGTCATATTTTATATAAAATGGTCGGTATGTACACCATATAAAATAAAATAGTTGCAAACAATCAGAATATGCCTTAATGAAGTGTAATTGAGATGAAGACACTTACCTCAATCATTCTTATAGATTTACATGATTTACCATATAGTATAATGGTTATTACATGTTATAAATTTTTAAAATAACCTTATTATTACTTAAAACATAATAAATGATGATATTATTACATTTTCCCCTTTTATTCTAATAATATATATTTTTCATTATTTCATTTGTTAATTTCCTTGTTTGATAACTTGTGTTTTTTCATTATAATTTAGGTCCTTAATTATAGGATATATCTCCATATTATATAGAATTATATTAATGTTATAAATATAATATTTACAAATTATATACATTCATAGAATCATTTAAGAAACTTGTTCATGGAAAATGAATCTCACTACTCTAAGTAGATTGTAGGCTATACGTATGCATGTGAGGCAATATCAGTTCCTTAATGAGTGATACATTACTTAAGAATAAGATATTTTAATTAAATTTAATAAATTTATTATCTTATATATTAAATATATTCCTCAATTTAATCGTTATTATATTCTATGTAAATCATAAGTGAAAAATAAATCACTAAGCTCTATGAGGTTGTTGTTCGACATACACAAGAGCGACATTGTCATATTATAAATGGAATATAACTTAAAAAGATATATTTGATAACAAAATGAAATATGAATAATGATATAATAAATGAAATATATATCTATTTTATCCACCATTTAATCAATCCCAGAATTGTGGTGGTGGAAAACAAATTAAATTGTATCACGAGACAATAATTTTCTGTACACAATATTAAAGAATTTGTTTCCCATTTGATGGAAGGGGATATGGATAAATAGTATTTCAATAATATAATAAAATATAAAAATATTCAATACACTATATTTATTTTATTATTATTAATTCTTAATTTATGTTTGAAAAAAATTAGCAAAAAAGATATTTGATAATAAAATTACCATCTATAAGTGAAACCGTCTTTTCATCTCTTCTTATGAACCCTTAGTAAAATATTTTTTAGGGACCAAATAACATATAATGTGGCTGATGATTTTATAGAGATAATTTATTGGGGTTTTGTTGAGGTAAATTTTATGGTAAGATTGGATTTTTTAGGGGAGGGTGTGCTCTTTAATAAGTTGGGAAAGTGGGCCTAATTGGAAATAACTTCTATATTTACCAAAAGAATATCAAAATGGTAAAGAAATTATAAAGAAAAATACTTCAAATTGAGCTTATATTATAATTTGGGAGGTATAGAAATTGAAATATGTTTTTAAAATTTGATTTTGACATGTTTTGAGGTTATGTTAACCCTTATCTTAATATATTAACACCCATAGTTAACCAATTTTTACCTTAGAAATGGTATTTAAAATTTACGACTCTCAATAATTATTTTTGTGAAAAAATTAAAATAAAATAAATATATAATAAAATTCCTTCCATATATGGAATAAATTTTTACCAATTAAATTCACATTAATGACAAAATTTAAGTTAAAATTATTCCCATATTTGTGACGAATAAGTGTGTTTTTAAAGAGAAAATTATCATATATATAAAAGTCATTAATGAAACAATTTATTCTAAAATTGAATCCCACATACTAAATTGAATTGAATAAAATATAAATTAAATGATTTTATTTTAAAAAATTATATAAATTAATTTAAAATTTTAGCTCTTCATAACAAAAAAGAAACTTTTTAAAAAAATTAAAAAAATCACCATTCACAGAAAAATGAATCATTTCTAAAAAATAAAAACAATACACTATAAGATAATTTTTAGATGGTTATTTAGAAAACTTTTTTTTATAGAAATATTTTGTAAAATATTCAGGAATTAAATTTACCATAACATCCCCTGAATCTAAGATACCATTCTCTTTAAAAAAATATTTTTCCCTTGAAAACCATTATTTTTCACTAAAATTTTTCATAATATTTTATTATTATAAATAGATAAAAAATTAATTTCATATAATATATATTTTATATAATTTATTTAGTGATATTCATACCCTTCGATTTAATAGGTTATTTATAGTTTTAATTTTTAAATAATATTTTAATATATTATCATGTTTTATTTAAACCTAGTTATGTGTGTATCGTGAGTTATCGAAAAATTTAAATTTGTTCTAAAATAAATATGTTTTAATGTATTTTGTAGTTAATATTTAGGTGATAGATGAATTTTATGAAATAATATAATTATATTAATGTTTTTTATTTATTCATTGGTTTTAAAATTGGTTTTCATAATAACTCAAATTCCTTTTAGGATATATGTTTTTAATAAATGAACAAATTTATTCTTCTAGTGTATATTGATTATTTAATTTTATGGAAATTTATATTACTTTAGATAAATGTTAATTATTTTATATAAAATATTACTAATTTTTTTTCTAAAATATAAATTCAATATATGGTTTTATAAAAATGGGGTTTTCATTTAAATAGATTATGTTTCATTATCTAGGTTATTAAACAATTTATGTTTTTTAAAGGGTGGTTTGAGATTTCATTCAACCATTTTTTGGGGAAAATATTTTTTTACAAAATAAATTAACAATGGCTGATTGGATGAAGGATTTTGTCCATTTTTTGAGATCAAAATGGGTTATTTTTTGATAAATTTTAATCCTTTCATTTAATTACTTTCATTTAATTGTTACAAAAAATTTATGTTGGGTTTAACTTGTCTAAATGTATTTTTTGGATTATTAATAGTTTTATGTATTTTATGAAAGGAACATTCCATTTGTCGTGTAAGGGGTCATGATTGGAGGACATTAATGCAGTTTTAATTATTTTACTAACATTAATCTGTTTTTTTTTCTTCAAATGTTGTTAGTGGAGCTTAACAATATTTGAGGTTTATATATTAATTTATCATAATTTTGGGTTGTTTTTTTAGAAAATTGCGTAAAATATATTTATAATTCATTTTAATGGATGTTTGGTTTTTTCTATTAATTCTATATTTTATCTTATTTTTCCTTTGAATTCATGAATTTAAAAAAGTGGATGGATGTTATTGATTAGGAAATATATATTTTTATTGAGATGATATTATTCTAATTTATTTATTTAAAATTTTAAATTTATTCACGATAACATAATTATTTTTTGGATATTACTTATTATCATTAAAAATTTATGAAAATCATTAGTTTTACTATAAGGTTATTGAAAAAGTGGACATTGCATATTATTTAGAGGGTTTTGATAATATTTTAATTTTTAATTTGGAAGGATGAATGTAATTAATTTAATTTTAAAATATTATGGATTAAATTTGTTTTGGGGGTATACTTATTATTTGGAATGAATTACTGAATATATTTTTAAATTAACTAATGTAGATTAATAAATTTTATAACTAATTTAATATGAGCATAATGGGATTTTTATTATGGTTATACTTTCCATTATAGTGCATTATAAGGTTTTTCATTGCCGAAAATAGATTAAAATTTTAATTTAGTTATTCCATTATGATCTCATACCAAAAATGCTACTCATAGATAAGAATCATTTTAATGGAGATTTTGTGACATATTTTATTTTTTAATATAAAAATTTATTTTCATGTTTTATATTTTAATAATATTATCACTGGGTTTTTTTTCAAATATTTTAATTGATTAATTCAATGGATTATTATTTTTTTGAAAAAATATTTATAACATTATATTTAATTCATATGTAATTCATTTAAATATAAATTTGTCAATATATATATATAATGTTTAATATTTTCTTTTTAATTAATGGTGATGGTGGTCATGGTAGGTAGAAATTATTTTAATTAATTTTATCAATAATATTGATTTCAATATATTCTATTAACATGACATTCAGATTTATTGTAATTGAATTGTAATACGACAGAAATAACATAATAAGAAATATCGATGTAATTAAACATGGGGTGTGAAACATTTGATGTTGTACTGTGTGGTGTGAGGGTGTTAAAGGTGTGTGTGAGAAGTGTTTTTTGAGTATAAATAATGGGTAGGTAGTACTTAATTATTTAAAAAAATCAAATTATGTGTATATATATTTTGTAGAACATTGGTGAGGGAGTGTGAGGAATTAGGGTGGGTTGTGAGTTGTTTGTTTGTGCTTATGGGATTTAAAATATAAATAAAATAATAATGGGGGTAGGTCTAGGACCCAAAAAGGCAGGGAACAGAATGTTTGGATGATGTCCCTTTATAGTTTTTAAAAACTGATGTAAAATTATGAAAATTAAATATGATTTAGGGATGGTATAATAACCCTTTTCCTATCATATGGGTTCCTTGATGACTATTCACCATTCACTCTTATATTATACTTCTCTTAAAAATTTATAATAACTTCTCTATATTATTTCTCCATTGATTCTCTCTAATTTAATGAACCAAATGTGATATTGAAATCATGTCATCGAGATTTAGGTAAGAACTTTTGTTTAATAATAACATATTTTATTTAGCTATTGTCTGATTCTACAATATTTTTCACTTATCATTTAGTAAATTTTTAGAATTCTTGATAAATAATTACATATAATTGATATCATCATTTACTAATTATCATTTTTGATAGAGAAATAAAATATCTTTAAATAATTTTGTTTTTAATTGAATAGTTTCCTATGTTTTTTATATATAATTTTTTATTTTAGCAATAAAATGATTAAACTATATTGTGATATAGAAAATTTTAATGATATTATACTATAATAATTTAAAGAGTATTAAAAATAGGTTTTTTATATTTACTAAAAATATATTAAATTTTTAATTGATTATAAATTATTATGTAATTAATCTAATGTAATTATCATCCTTCTGTTATAGTTATTAAATTAATTAATAATAAAATTTTTGTTATGGGAAATTTATTTTTATAATGATGTATAGTATTATGAAGTTTTTTTAACATGATAAAATTTCATATTATTGATGAGTAAACATAGAGGTGAATTAATAAGAATAAAATGTGTAGAAAATTGGGTTTTGGTTTTTAAATATGCGCTTGAAGTTATCTGTTCTACTTTAAAAATATATATTTTATTCGCTGAAAACTCATGAAAATGAGATATAAAAAATATTCCAGGTTATTTGGAAAATTATTAAATAATATTTAATGTTATATAATGATATATAATTATTGAAAATAATTTTTTTTATAAACTGATATTATATGTTTTATTTTTTGATTATATTATTTATATTTGGATTTAATAATTTCACATAGATATAAAAGAAAACCCAGAAATTATGACTCCTTAGAGTGTGGTGGAAAATTATAGTTTTTTTTTAAAAAAAATATATGATATTAAAATAGGGAAATCATGGAATCATGTTACAAAAAATATTATTCAGATACCAATTACGAATTTATAATGTAATTTGTAAAAAAATGATTTTAAATAACAAATATATTGAAGTAAAATTTTTCATCCAAGAGGTTGTTTTTTTATTGTTATAAAAATTTTATAATTAAAATGATATATATGAATGACCAATGATTTGTTATATATAAGCATGAGTATTATTATATTTTCGAATAAACCATATGTCATTAAATGGTCAAATTTTATATGGGCTCAAAATACAAATAAATTATGCATTCTATGTATTTTTAATGGAATTTTTTGATCTATTAGTTTCTCATTGTCTAAATTTATAAAAATTCCAATTCATAAACCATCAATTACATTGATAGGTATATATAAATTTTTATTGTTTTTGGTTAGCTCATATACTTTTAAATATAAATTATTTTTGGTTAGTTAGAATAATTTAACTTCTTTTCAACCATCACAAAAGAAAAAATTAATCACAAAGTTATTCATTGGATAAATATATTTAGTACATGGATTATATGTAACTATAATTATATACACCTCAATTATTTATATAATATATTCATTTTATTATTTTAGATAGCATGAGTCCCCTATATATAATTATTATTTTATTATATATCAAGGATTTTATTTTTGTTATATTTTAAAGGTACTATAAATGGTTTTTTGTTAGGATATTTTGAGTTATTTTATTTTCGGTAACAGTTTATGGTATACTGGGTTTTATTAACACAACATTTAAAATATTGTAATTATCAAATGTTTTTGGGAGTCATAGAGTACATTGTAGGATATATTATTTTACCCTTAATGAATCATATGAATAAGGATAAAATGTTTCATATTATTAATAACTAAACAACTTCACATATATTTGTTCTTAAGGATGTTTCATCATAACGTTATGTATAAAGCTTACTGCATCATGTCCATAAAAAGACATGTAGGCAATGCTAACATTATCACGTCTTTGTATAATGATATGACGATATATAATAATTTTCCCGATAAATTATGGTTATATATAATAGTTGTCTCACACATCACTTCATAATATACTCAAATATACGCATAAAACATACAAATATGGTAGACATCATGAATATAAACATGGAATAAACACCTAGAAAAAGAATGGATTTAATCATAATATTATAAGTCACGGAACAATGACCAAACTTAACACATTCCATAATATAATGGTTAAATATCAATATGAATTTTAAATAGTAATTTTTGTTAAAATACTATAGTCATTCAATATAAGAAGAAATAATACAATAATAATCAAAAATAGGATTCACCAATAAGGTCCTTATCAATAATCATTAGGTCATGGGTATGAATCCATCAAAAAGAAAGTGTGAATGAGAAAATACCAAAAAAATTTAAATGTATTGAAAAAATACAATACATTTAAAAATAATTTTTAAAGAATTTTAGGGAAATGATAGTGAAAGGGGGAGTAATCCCAAAAGAAAAGCAATGAGTTATGAATCACTTTAACTAAATCCTCATATTATATCATTATATTTGCATATTATGGATAAATATTTGAAACATGCATATTTATATTATATTAATTTTTTTTATTATTGGCCAACATTAAACATTTAATATTTTTTATTAATCATTCATTGAAGATAAAATTTCATGAAAAATATTTTTTTAATTACAGCCTAATTCAACTCTATATTAGCGTTCATGATATTTTTAATTTATTAAATAGAAATATAAAAATTTAGAGAATAAAAAAATAAAATTATTAATTTATATAATAAAAATATGATAAATTAACCATAAAAAAATTTGAGGATTTTAAAATATTTGACAACATCCACTTATACAGTAAATATACCACTATTAGATCATTACTAAAAGAGAATTATTTTTATTTTAGGAATAGTTTATAATAAAAATATAGAATCATAATATAATGTATATATATATACATATATTTAGTATATATATAAACAAGATATATATTAGTTCATATATATAAATTTTTTAACATCCTCAATGGTGGATTAAACTATACATTGAAAAATCATTTTTATAATGTTGTTGAGAGAATATAGATATATTTTAAAATCTGATTATAATATTTTAATACCATAACAAAATTAGAATTATGTTAATATAATAATTAAATAATTTTAGTAGTATTTGATTACAGATTCATATGATAATTACATAATGAAAGAATAAAATTGAAAATATATTGGAAGAATGGTTAGTTCATTTTTGAAGTTAATCCATTGTTAAGGGGATAACACCCCGAATGATTATAAATATGATAAGTAAATATATATCTAAGGATATAATAAGAATCGTGGAAAATGAATTAATAATATATTGTTCAATGAGACGAATTTTTGAATTGATATTCCTTATGTTTTATGTTGGGTATTTATATTTTAATATTATGGGTATTTTTAATAAAATAATGAATAAAATATAATTCCATGACTAAGAATTGGAATAGTAAATTAATATTATAAAATTAATAGAATTTTCTTAAATTTAATGAATTTAAGAATTTTAAACCCTTAAAAAACAAAATTTATTTGTTCAAATAAAATTAATGGATAAAATGAAAAATATTTTTTTTGAATATATTCATTATAATTTATTCTTTATAAATTACATTTAAGGTGGGAAGTTGAATTTTATTTTTAAAATAAATTAGACATATTATTATGTTTAATTTATGTACATATAACCATTTTAGAATTTATATTCCCTTTATTACATATTCATTATGTTATAAAACATGCAGTATTTGGAAAAAATATATTTTTTAAATTAACTTAAATATCCATATTTCACCTAAAATAATAGAAACATCAACCATGTAAAATTTGAAAATGTAAATTAAAAATATGAAAGTAATATAATGAAATAATTTTCATATTAATAAATTATTTATATTTATATATTGGCATTAAAATAAAGGTTTTAAAAAATAATATAAAATACTATATTTTTATAAATTCATTTATAATAATTTCGTGTTTCCCAATTTGAATATATATTTTAACATTATATTAATTATATTTAAATAATTTATTCATAGAATGAATTATTTATATATCATTTTACTAATTTTATGGAAATTTATTTACTCTAATTTCTAGCTTATTTTTTTGATCATGAAGTTAATTTCTATTAGACAATTTATTATTATTACATTTATATTTCAGTAACACATATTGTAAATAAATGTTACTAAATTCATTTTTTTCATTCATGTTTGGCTATATTCTTTTAAAAATTCAAAATGCATTTATAGTGTTTTATTTCATTTGAAAATATTTTCCAAATGTAGGATGTTTATAAATGACCAAGACACTATGAATTTTCAAAATATACTTATTCCATTTATTTGTTAGCCATTGTATTATATTTTATTTTTAGAATAATATTTAATATATATTAATGATGAAATAATGTTTTGTTAGTTTCTTGTATTTTATATTATACTATTTACGTAAATATAAAGTAGAAAAATATATTTATTTGACATATTTTAAATATAATAATTGGTAGTGTTATCAATATTGGACGGAAAATAATTTCCCAATTTTATACAGTGGATTTTATTATGGAATATTTTAAAAAATATAAAATTCATTAGAAATCCTGTAAATTTTATTTATTTATTTATTCATTTTTTACGAATTTCAAAATGTTTTAATGATATTTAAAATGATTAATTGTTTTTAGGTTGAAATAATTTCATTAGAGGTTATTTTATTTAATAAAATAATTTGAATAATTATTGTTTTATATAGTTTTTTATTTTCTAGTATATTTTATGAATTTAACATCTATTTATTTAGTTCTATTCATAATAATTTAAATTTTAATTTAATTATGCATAGTATGATGGGATATAGTTTATCAATGATCACAAAATTCTAGGTTGGAACTGATTAATATTAATGGTTATTATGATTTTTTTGAATTACATGATACTAAATTAAGATTATGGTGTTTCTGAAAACTATTTCAATATGTATCAATGTTGATTTATTTGATATGGAAATTTCTTAAGTAAGATTTTTAAAATGATATTTCAATTAAAATGGATATTAAGTTGGGTGTGTGAGTTAAACTAAGAATAATTTTTCTCTAGTGAATTTTAAATACATTTTATAGATGGTAAATCTTTGGTTAAAATGATTATGTGATATATTAAGGTGATCAATATGGTAAAATAATGAATAATGGTATCTGGGATAAATGAATTTGTGTGGAATGATTGCATTAGATTATATTTCAATAAATTTATATGATAATGGGATTAATTATGATAACCAATTTGATAGATTGATTTATTTATGGATGTTTTTTTGTTATATAATTAGTCATGATATTGAAAATAAAATAATTGATTTTATATTGAGGATGTTAACAATGGTTCATTCTCACCAATTTGAATATAATAATTTTTGATAAATTTTAATTTTTATAACAATGATCTATATTGTAATGTAATATAAATTTTTTATTTAAGGAATATGTTAACATCCAGAATATTATCTAAGTTGTTTAATATGATATATGTCAATATAAATTATAAAATAAATACATTATATAATAATTTTTAATTTTTTGGTTATTATTTAACAAAATGATTTAGGTATATAAATAATGAATTTGTATTTGATAATAGGGGTTATGATTTATTGGGAATATTATTTTGAGTAATGGAGAAATTAACAAGTTATATTTTATATTAATTGAAAAAAAATTAGATATGATTTAAATGATAGTAAAATGATTTTAATATGTTTTTGTATATTATTTTGGTGTGATGAAATTTTTTTAAAATTATTATGTTATGATGGTTCTTGGTTTGAAATGATTATATGAGTATTTTTTAGAATTGATTTTTATATTTTGAATGATTTGTATTGGATTATTTTTTTTAATTGTTATAAATTCATAATAAAATGTTTTCTTGTATAAATGAAATAATTTATTATTCCCATAAAGGAATGTTTTGGTTATTCAATAATAATTTTGGGGTATTGTTTCAATTATAGAAGGTATATAATATTATTTTAATTATGTTTAAGGTTAAAATGTTTCTAATTTTATTTTATTGGTGAATATGTCATGTGAATAAATCATGTAGTGATGAAATAAACATTTATATATTTTCCTTGGAATTTATATATTATTTTCAAGATCATTGAGAATATATGATCAAAATAATGTGGTTGATGCTCAATAACAAGAGGGGGTGAATTGTAATTTCAAAATCATTCATTTTTAACCATATGGAAAACTGTGATTTACAACGATTAAAAAGTTAAATTCAAAAGAACAGTTTTAGTTCAACAAACATGCTAGGAACCAAAAATATGTTTATGGAAATAAAACATATAAAATTTTCACAAGGAAAATATTCTATGATAATCCATATATAATCCTAATTATCATAATATAAAAGAGTAAATAAAATTCTAAGAATGTTATACTTTCTTCCTTTATCAGAATACAGTATATATAAACTTTAATCAAAGTAAAGTAACCAGTATGGAATATTAGAAAACAAAGAGCAGGGTATCCAACATACTTGGATAAATGTCCCTTGATTTATTATTTCAGAAAGTTTATCATACCCAAACCAACATATACCCTCAATAGAAATATCAGATTCTCTCTTTCTATCCCCGCAAACCCTAGATCATTAAGGTAGTCAGCACTTATGTCACCATATCCATGGAAATACTCGATCATTAAGATAGTCAGAAACTCTGCCTTCATATCACTGGAAGTCCTTGATTACACTCCGAAAGAATCACAATCACATGAAGAATGCTGAACAAGATGTTCAATGTGCAAAATCCATGATTGTATCTCTATAGAAATAACATCAGTACTATGAAATCGCGAGAGTGATGGAACTGTTTTGAGCTCATTCAAATGAGTATTTATTTATAAGAACATGTCCAACGATCGACTGCCTCCTATAATAGTCATATTTTTCCTTTAATCTCGATGGTACCTGTACATGTGACACTCAAACAATAGTTAGTTTGAAACAGATTGTATGTCATCGTTTCATAATTCGTATAATGAAAAATGAAGTTGTTTAACCGTTTTATTAGAGTATAGGAAAAATAATGTTCGGAGTCTATCAAAATAAAAATTCAGATTATATAAGACATGTACATTGCTATTATTTTAAACAATGAATTGCAATTCTCAATTCAATAGATTTTTGATTTTTTATTCCAATGAATTGTGAATCTGATTTCAGAGAAATCCAGAGATTGAATTTTAATGAATTTAGAGTCTTAATACTAGTGAATTTTGAATCCACAATCGGAGGAATTCAGAGTCCTAATTAAAAGGAATTCAGAGTCATAATTCTGAAGAATTGGGTGTCCAAATTTGAGGGAATTATGAGTATGAATAATTAGGAATTAAAAATCTGAATTCTATGTAATTTAGAGTATGAATTATGAGGAATTGGAGTCTGATTTCTCATGAATTAAGTGTCTGAAATATAATGAATTCAGAGTCTGAATTTCAAAGAATTATAGATACGAATTTTAGAGAATTCAAAGTCCAAATTTTAGATAATTCAGAGTCTGAATTTTAGAGAATTCAGAGTAATAATTTTAGATAATTCTGTTCCTTAATTTCAAAGAATTTGGAACTGGAATTTTAGAGAATTCGAAGTTTGAATTTTAGAGATTTCATAATATGAATTTCAATGAATTTAGATTTTCTATTTTAGAGAATTCAGAGTCTGAATTTCACAGTATATAGAGTCAGAATTTTAGTGAATTTAGAGTATGAATTTCAATGATTTCTACACCTGAATTTTAGAGAATTTGAACATGGATTTTAGTGAACTCGGAGTCTGAATTTCGCAGAATTGTTATTCTAAATTTTAGAGAATTCAGAACCTGAATTTTTGAGAATTTGGATCCTGAAAACAAAATAATCTATAACCACAGATTTATAGGATTCCTAGGTTTTAGTTATGAAACATAATTTTAGACTAACCTATAAAATGAGTCGTATTTAGAGAGATAATAGAATAAACAATGAAAACTTAGTTAAGGGAAAAATTTATATAAGGAAGGGAAATTTTCATTATGAAAATAATCCTCATTGAAAAAACCTATTTTCCTTATGATAATGTTTTACTAATTTTCATAATATAGAAAAATATAAATGTCCTAAGAAAACCTTATTGACTCTAATATATCCCCCTTTTTGGGAATCAAAAACATCCTTACAAAAAAGAATATAAGTACATAGAATTTTTTTTATGAACATTAAAATAAAAACATATACCCCTATTCATATGAATAATTATGAATACAACTAACCCCCCCCCCCCCTTAGGATTTAGAAATCCCTAAGGATCGTATTCTAGACTTCTTGAAAGAGATTTTTATTTTTCATGCATTAGGAAATTATCTTTAATAAGAACTCCTCTTATATAAGTAATTATCTTATTTACACAGTACTCTTTTTATCATTCCATTATACCCCTTTTGGATTCTCAAAAATGAATAATGTGAATGGAAAAAATGGTATCAAAAAAATTAGTACAATTCAACAAAATATTTAAATAACAACAAATATTTCATTATGATTGAATGAATTTATTGAAGAATAAAATACAATAAAATATGGTATTGAAAAAAATAAACTTTTTTCTATATTGGAATTAACTTCTTTATAATGGTTTTCATCTTTTTAATCACAATATGATCCTCTTCAAAATGCTTGAGCAGTTGATCTTGATCCTTATTTTCTTTCTGAAGAGATTTTATTTTTTCTTCTTGATCCATAAGAGTTTCCCCACGAGTCCTTAAGATCTCTTATTTCTTAATGAGTTTTTTATCAAACTAAATTTTATGATATATTTCCCCTTTCCAATTAAAAGAAACTATGTTTTGTTTCCCATTTAGATATTTTCCTTCCTACTTCTAGGTTGTTTGTTTGAGACAGATATTTTCATCCAAACATTTATTGGGATCATTAAATATCCCAAATTTAGTTCCAAAATCATCCTTCTCGCTATCGTAAAAATCATCAAGTTTTATCATATCATCAATTTTACTTCTTGACCACATTGTAAATTCTTTACATGAGCTCTTGTGAGCTTCATACTCGTTGAATAATGATTCGAAATCAGCTTCAAGCCTGACAGACTTTTCCATAAGCATGGAAACTAAATTTGATTTCTGATTAATAGAGTTCTAAAGCACCTGTCACCTCGAGTCTATACATTGAATCAAAGGAATAATATCAACCTATTTTTTCAGAGATTGGACAAAAAAGTCATATCCCATAGTAGATGATTTTGAATCATATTGGTTGTTTTGTTAGGATTCTTTCTCTATCTCTTCAGATTTTTTTCATTGATGATCCACCAACATCTTTCTTTCCCACCATGGATTTCCTCAGTGCATCAACCGGCTTATGTTTCCCATGTCATATCTAGGAATTATCTCTGCTTCTTTTGGTGACTCATGTTCACAATCAGATAGTTAAACAATCATATCTTTATCAATATTTTCTTTTTCAGTGACTGCCATTAAACATTTTTGTTGAATGAAGCCATGGTTGCAACTTTTATCATCAAATAGTTTATTCACTTCTTCTTTCTCGTCATCCTATTTTCCATGTGAAAGATCTTTAGCTTATTCATCTTTAGATGATTGGATTGAAGACTTTTTAGAAGGACTCTTCTTCTCATGATATTCATCCACATGTCCTATCATATCATCTATATTGTCACCTCGTTTCTCCTCTTCTTCTTCGACTTCATATTCTTTCACAATTTGATCTTGTTCTATAGGTTCCATAAACACCATTTTATTTCTTGAAGTCAAAATCGTTACTAATTCATTAGGAATATTTTCTAGTACCTTTAGCTTCTTAGAATCTTTTTGAGTAGACTATATAAGAGTTTGAACTATCTCAGCTCCAGACATCTTATAATTTTTCTTCGTCTCCTTATCTTTTTTCTCAAAATCCTAAGCATACATAATATTCAAGTCATTAGATTCTAAAGGTCCCAATTAAATAATATGCTCCCCTTGCCTATTTTTAATCTTTTCTTCTCTTCGCATGTTAACCGCTTCATCCGGATAAGTATTTCACTTCATAGGTTTTGGAGGTGCTGATTGAGTTTCCCTAACATCGTGAGATTTTTCTTTCCATTCTAGTTCATTAACCTCTCTCTTCCTACCATCCTTCATAGAAGTTTTAGAAACTTATGGTTTCATTAATAAGAATTCTATTTTAGATTCAGATAAATCATAAAAATCATGAAATTCACTATTTAATCAAATCTTCATCCTTCTAAGGTTTTCATCACTATGAAAATTTCCTTGAAATTCAATGGCTTAGAATTTCAGTGGATATTGAATTAATGAAGAAAAAGCACAATTATCTTGTGATAATTTTTGGATACATAATGATCTGAGATTTTGGAGTCCCATTCATGATATTCATAACTATAAGCAAAACATAATTTACCAAATTAATCATTTTGAGGATTACTAAAAAAACGAAAACATAGGTATCACTCTTCATCATGGTATCTTTATCACATTTTCTCAGAATCAAAAATCCATTAACCTAAAACTCTATGATAAAAAAATTGGTATAAATATGATTATTCATTGGAGTCTTCATCACTGATAGACCAAGGCATTCCATGGATTTATCCTTATCAAATGATCCAAAAACATCTGGTAGCTTGTGGAAGCAGAACCCAACTTCTCACTCATATGAAATTCCAATTAATTTTACAACCATATAATAACAAAGAGAATAGGTTTTTATATAACTCTTAAACAATAACTATTATATTCTCTATTATTTAGAGAATCTTATAGAATCAAAAAAATGTTCCAACAATTCCAGATAATCCAGATCTTGTGCCTTCACAGTGGATATACACAAACTCTCCCAACTATTCATGTTCATGTTCATTAAAATAAAGGAATCATACTTAGGAAATAATTTTTGATCTACTAACCTTTTTCTATAGATCTTAAATTCAATAATTTCATTTACTGATGACATTTTTCTCTGAGGAGAAACTTCAATGTCATTCAGATTTTAGGAAAACCTGGAAATTTAGAACGAGCCTTTAATAGAGTAGAAAGGTATCAACACACCCTTGATTGATAATCGATGTTGGAAAACTATTAAGGGTTATTATATATGTTATTAAGATGATGGATCATCTTCTTAAAAATATCCAATGGTGGAAACATTCTTGATCAAATCTAATAGCAGATATGATAGTCAAAGAATGAATTTTGTAGGATTGGATCTTTTGAGGTTTTTAAGTTAAAAATTTAGATTTAAGGAAAAGTGAATCAGAAAATAATTTCATAAATAGGATGAAAATACTAATATTTAAAAAATTGATTACAAAAATTTTATAAAGGAAATGTATGTTTTGGAATGCTGGGAAAATTTTTAGAAATTATGAAATTTTTTTTGAAGATCTTTAGATGCTGAAAAAATTTCTTAAGGAAAAAATTTTGACCTTGAAAATTTTTAGGCTACGTAAAATAAAATTGGATACGCAATTTTTTTACCACAATAATTCTTATTAATAAAAAAATTATTTTGAAAAAATTTGATTAAAAAAATTTTGGTTACGAATATTTTGATTGAGAAAATTTATGACAGAAAATTTTGATTAAGAAAATTTTGACTATGAAACTTTTTATTTAGAATATTCTTGACTATAAAAATTTAGATAATGAAATTTTTGATTAATAATATTTTGAATATGAAAATTTTTATTAAACAAATTTGGATTAACAAAATTTTGTTTATGAAAATAATGATAATGAAAAAATGGATTACAAAAATTTTTATTTTGTAATTTTTTATTATGAAAATTTTTATTTCAAAAATTTTGTTTACAAAATTTTGATTATGAATTTTTTTGAATAAAAATAATTAATTATAAGAAAATTTACTCCCTCTATGAAAAGGAGTTTCTTACTGTAAGGAGAGAGTTTTTAACATAAATTAATTATGCAATATTACCGTAAGATAATCATTCCTAACTTTTGTTTAATATATTAAAATCTAACAAAGGGAAAATCTTGTCTGAAAAAATAAAAAAGATGATGATTTGTTCTAGTAAATTACTTAATGATATCTTATATTTATGTGTGATCCCTAAATGTTTAATTCCTAATATCAATGTGTTTTTTAAGTGAGTGATGTGTTGGGTTCTTACTTAGGTAAATGGAACTACTGTTATCATACAATATCTATTTTCTGGTAAAACTCAAACCATAGTATGTGACTATGTGTTGAATCCACAATATTTGGGCACAACAACTTCAAGCTGCCACATACTTAGCTTCAGTAGTTGAATGTTCTAGAGAGTGTTTCTTTTTTCAGGACCAACAATATAATGAATTTCATAATAAATGACATGTTCTTGATATACTTTTCATATCCATTCCACATACATCAAAGTTGGCATCTAAAAATCATTTTTAACCAAAATCATTTCTTGTATAATAAAAGAGTCCTAAATCAAAACATTAATTTTGGACTACTAGCTATTAGGTATGGAACACTTCCTATCATTTCCTTATGATTGGATTGATATCTTGCACATAAGACTATTAAAAACATTAATTTTTGACTTCTAGCTGTAAGGTATGGTAGACTTCCTATCATACCTCTAAGTGAAATTTGATATATTGGTTTCCCACCTTCATTATGATCAAGTGAATTTGAGGAAACAATTGGAGTACTTACACTCTTATTTTTTTCATACCCGTACCATTTAATGATATCTTCAATATAATTGTGTTGAGATATATATGTTCCTTTTTTTTTGATAAATTTAAATCATATGAAAAATGTTAACTCTCTCATCATATTCATTTTAAAATCAAATTTTATTATATTTTAAAATGAATTAGTAAAATTTTACTTAGTTGAACCATATTTAATTCCATTAAAAAAGATTTGAACAATCAAACATCTTCCATGTCTTTTTTTTATAAAAAAGGGTTGGATCAGCAATTCCCTTAACATAATTGTATTGCAACAAAATCATATAAGTATATCATACCCGGATCTAGGGTCTTGATTAAGTTTGTTTAAAGCTTCGGTAAGTTTAGAAACATATTCTGGATGTTTTGTGTCTTAAAAAAGGTTGTTGTTCAACATAAACCTCATATTGAACATATGAATTAATTAAATATAATTTAATATGCATTTGAAAATGTTAGAAATTAATGAATGTTGTATAGGAATGTAAAATATGAATCAGTTCATGTCTTGCAACTAGATAATAAGTTTCTTCCTAGTTCATTCCTTCTCATTGATTATATCCTTTATAAAATAGTATAGCTTTATTTATTACAATGATTTCATTTTTATCACACTTATTTTTGAAGACCAATTTTACTCCAATAACATAATCCTTTTTATGTATTTCTACCATCGTCCAGACATTATTCCTTTCAAATTAATTTATTTTATTTTTCATTGTATTAATCTAATAATTATCACCTAAAGAATCATTTGTGATTTTTTTTCTAATTAGGAAAGGAATGATAGAAATTCAACATCATTTCTTAATGAAATTCTTTCCCTCACATGTTGATTAATATCACCGATGTTACTATCAATCGGATGATTATTGTGAATCAACTAATTTGGGTATTGTAAAACCTGTTCATCAACATATGGTAGGGAATTATATGGTGTAAACGATTCAGAAATATTTTCATGAACATTTTCCTTTTCAGAATAAACTTCTATCAAGGTTATATAATTAGTTTTTAAAAGCACATAAGAAGATATAGGTTGAGGTTTTTTAAAAATTCCATCATCAAATTTGGTGTGATTATATGTAATTTATCATAAGTATTCCGAATGTATAATTTTCAACCAAATAAATTGATGTTGAAATTTCTCGGTTTTCTACCATTCCACAATTTTTATGGGGTTTTATTAAGAAACAGTTTAATTAAAACACAATTTATAGTACATAAAGCAGTACTTAAAACATCAGTTCAGAAGTGTTTAGAAAAAGAATATTCCCTCAACATGGTTCTAGTTATCTCTTAAAGAATTTGATTTATTCGTTCATCAACACAATTCTATATAGTAGTTATTTGAGCTGATAAGTTATGTGTAATGTCTTTTATATTACAAAAAGATTAAAAATCGGAATTTTGAAATATTCCTCCACGGTCAATATGAATAGTTATCAATGAATGGTTTTTCTCATATTTGACATGGGCTCAAAAAATTTTGAAATAAGAAAAATCATTAGATTCCTATTCTAGAAAATAGAACCACATAAATCTAGTGTAATCATCAACTAAAACAAATACATAATAATTTCCACCAATGCTTCCAGTTCATTTTTGTCCAAAAATATTCATATGCGCTAAATGTAATGAATCATTATTTGAGACATCACCAATTGATTTAAAACATAATATATGTTGATTTCTAACATGACAAGGAAAACAAACTTTTGATGAATTACTTCTATTCTTTAGTTGATCCTTAAGAAGTCTTTTCTTTGAGAGTTTGAATAGGTTCCTATTGTTAAATTTTCTTAACGTTCTATACCATAACCAATAGTGAGCTTTCATTTCACTAAGGCAAGGTAGATCATTGATCCTAAGGTCTTCTATATTTACTGTGTATATATTCTCTTGACTATGGGAAAAAATAATATACTCATCCTTGGAATGGTGTTCTAAGAATTTATCATTCCTAAAATTTACAACGTAACCACCAAATAATTGACGTATACTTATGATGTTTTTGTTAAGACCATTAACAAATAATACATTTGAAATCAACGTTTTCTAATAAAAACAATGTTACCTATAACAAAAAAATTTCTTTGAGAATTATCTCTGAATGTCACTTTTTCTCCATTCGTTAGATAATCTTTCAATGGTGTTATGGTTGCTAGTCATATTTTTGGAACAGAAACTATCAATGTACCATGTATTGTTGTGGGTATTACCTTTATTTTCCTGAAAATAAAAGTGTTATACATTGGGAGTCCAAACATTCTTGGTTCATGAAATTTCAGAAAGCATGATTTTACAAATCCACATATTATTAGAAAAATAATCATTATGAAACATAATGATTGGGTTTTATTTAATGAAATTTATTCCCCAATTTCCACAAAAAAGGCATTTAGTGCATAATTAAGAACTTTTTTAACACATTAGTTATTACGAAAAACTTGTTTACAATTATTATAACTAGATAATGAACTATTATTTAGAGGATGAATTTAGGAATACAACTTCTAAAAATATTACTTACCTATGGTAATATTTGACAAACATTTCCACAAGTAAACTATTTAAAAAATTAGTTTTATTGCTTTGTTTTATCCTCTAAAATATTATTCGTAGAACATGAGTTAGTCTTTAAAATATTTTTCTATGAAATTACATTTTAAAGATCCTTAGAAAGTTCATCCTTCACAGAATTACCTTCCTCAAGGTTTTTGGAAATACTTTTAGAATCATAAATTTTCTTATAAATATCTTTAGAAATAACATATACTACATTAGTTGAAAAAGAAAATATACAATTTTACTCATAAATATTTTTCATGACATATGAATTTTCATTCTCAAAGAATATAGAAAACCTATACACTTATTCATAATAATTCAATGTATTATCTTCATTAGTAATGATTCATAATATAAAGAATTATTGCATTTATTATTACTAAATTTTACATTAAATTATACATTGGTGATAGATTCAGAATTGTGTACCTTATCCATTAGATAATGATTTTAAATGGGTAGATTGGGTAATAGACCATGATTTTTCTAATCAGAAGATTAATACATTGAGGATTCATTAGTTTAATCCCCACTACTATCACTCCATTTGTCATTGGTTTTCAAAACATTATTATCTTTTTTCTTTTTAGTAATTCTTTCTATTACTCTTAGAATACTTTTCCTTCCTATCATTTTTCTTAATAATTTGAAAATCTGTCCTGATATGCCCTTCCCTTTTTCATTCATAACAAGTGACAACAGAATCTTTCTTTCCTTTTCTTTCTTTATTATTACATATATAGTAAAATTACTTCATTCTAACAATATTTTTCATCCTTATATCAAGATTAGAGAGCTTATTTTCATAATTTTTTCTTTCACTAGATTAATATGAAACAATTACATTCTTCAACTTGGATTTTATAACCCTTTTAAAAGTCTTGACTCTAGTAGTACTAATGGCTACACATCCATTGGAATTTTTCTTCTTATTCATATCACCATATCTTTTCATTCTTGCCTAATGTTTCATATGTTATCCAAAAATCTCATCATGAGTTATTGAGATGCATTCCTATTCTCATCAGTAGATGTTCTCTTATATTCCCACTCATTGGGCCTCATATCTATAATCTTGATCACAATAGCTTTGTCATCAATTCTTTTTCACAAATAAATTATAGGAGATTAACAATAGTCACAATCCTTTGTTGCACCTTGCATACTGGTTCTCCATTAGGAAATATAAATCCATGATAGTCTGCACTAAGCATGGATATTCATGTTTCTATAACATTGGATGTCCCAAAATGTGTATCTTATGATATCTTCTAGATACAATTAGCATCTTCACAAGAATAAATTTGATAATATATATATTTTATTCATGGAACAAAACAATTTATTAAGTACATTGATGTTTAGTTGATATTCTGACATTTCATGATTGGTAATGTATTTTTATTCCTTATTAGGAATCCTGTAATCTCCTGTAAGAATGACAAAATTTTCCACTCCAGTATTAATAATGAACGTCTTCATATGATCATTCTAGTACTCGTAATAATCCCCATCAAATATAGGTGGTCTTGTAGGATTTATGTTTTCAATTGAACTAACATTCATTCCTACCACTCTAGAAGATAATACATTTCCACAAAAACTTGTTAATAGTAAATGATTATAAACATATACAAAAATTCCTATGAAAAGAAAAATTTAGGTTTCAGAAATAAAACCTACGAAAAGTTTATAAGGAAAATATTCTACCATAAAGCTTATATAATCTTACTTATCAGAATATTCAAAAGTACAATAAAGTATAATAAGGTTATACATTCTTATTTTATCAGAATATTGTGGAAATAATCATGAAACAAAACACGTAACAATTATGAAATATTTTAACCCAAAGAGTAGATTATCCAACAAAATTAGATAAAAAACACTTCATTTATAATTTCAAAAAAGTCGGTTTAACCCACACTAGGTAAATCCATTGATAAGAATATCTGATTCTATTTTGTTATCCATGTAAGCCCTCAATAATTTAGGAAATCAACACCTCGACCTTCCTATCCTCAGAATCCCTAGATCTTTAAAGTATTCAAAACATATGGCTTTCTATCCCCAGAATCCATCGATTATACTCAATAAGAATCAGAATCACACAAATCACTCTGAACAAGATGTTTATAACAAAAAGGAAATAGAGTCTCTCTCTTTATAAATTACATCAAAATAATGCAATATATAGAGTAATTTAACCATCTAGAGCTCATTGAAAAGTGTTAATCTTTTTAGGAACTTATCCAATGGTTGGCTCCCTCCCCCAGCGGTCATATTTTTCCATGAATCTTGAAGGGACCTGTACATGTGACACATAAACAATAGTTTTTTTTTTGAAAAAGGTTGTATTACATCATTTTATAATACATTTTAGGAAAATAAAGTTTTTTAAACAAAATATATATTTCAGTTTCTAGGAAAAATAATGTTTAGTGTCTATACTAATAACAATTCAGAGTCTATAAGACATTTATATATGGATTCTGTTTTTCAAAGAAATCAGACTCGAAATTCTATAGATTTTAGTGTCTGAATACCAATTTCCTTTGAATTTAAATTCTAATGAATTTTAAGTCTGAATTCTATGGATTTTAGAGTCTGACTTCTACGGAATTCGACGTCTCACTTCAGAGGAAATCGGACTCCAAATTCTGAATAATTGGAGTCATAATTCTGAGTAATTAAGATTCCATATTATGATGAATTTAGAGTCTCAATTATAAGGACTTCAGAGTCCGAATTCTGAGAAATTAGGAGGAATTTGGATTCATAAATCTTAAGAATTCGGAGTAATAATTCTGAGGAATTCAGGGTCCAAATTATGTGGAATTCAGAATCTAAATTACAGAGAATTAAGAATGTAAATTTTATAGAATTTGGAGTACGAATTTCAAAAAATTAAGCGTATGAATTTCAGAGATTTAGATGATTGAATTTAAGTGAATTTGGAACAAAATTTTCAAATAATTTAGAACATGAATTTCAGAGAATTTAGTGTCTGGATTTCAGATATTTTCGGACCTGAATTTCAAAAAATTCAGTTCCTGAATTTCAATGAATTTTGAGTTCAATTTCAAGTAATTTGGAGTCTAAATTTCTTAGAATATGGAGTCTAATTTTAGAAAATGCAGAACCATAATTTCACTGAATTCAGAACCGAAATTTTAGATGATTTGTAGTCTGAATTTTAGAGAATTCAGAGTCTGAATTTCAGAGAATTTGTATCATCAATTTTAGATAATTCATATCCTCAAAACAGATTACTCAATAACCAAGGATTTATAGGATTTAGAGGATTTATACATGAAACTGAATTTTAGACATAGGTATAAAATGAGTTTGATTTTGAGATATTATAAAATAAAAAATTAAAATATCTGTTAGGATAAAATTTCCATAGATAAGTGAAATTTTCCTTATGAAAATAATCCCTAGGAAAAAATCTATTTGCCTTATGATAAAATGTTTGTGATTTTCAAAACAATGTGGAATTGAAAAGTCATAAGGCAACCATATTGACTCAATAGAGAACAATTTTTACCTTAAATGGTTTTTATATTAAAAATTATATGATTTAGAGTAGTGGATTTTTTTACTTTAATGAATATGTATATATATAAATATTAGTTATTTTCAATTTGTGATGAAAAAGTAGTGATTTTTGTTGATTTTTGATTTTTTTGGTTCTAAGCATGTCAAAACATATAGATTTTATAATGATGTTTATTTCATTAATTTTTTTATCATCTTTCATTATTATGTGGTTTAGAGAATTTTTTATATTTAATTTATTTTATTACTATTATAGTAATTTATTTTGTTTGCGAATGGTATTTTTTAATAATTAGTCCCTAAAATAAATTTATAAAATTTTAATACGGTTATCTAACATCAACCTAAAATAATATATAAAAAATTATTTCCTTATATAGTTAAATAAAATGGTTGTTTTTGTTAATTAAGTTCGTAATTGATTAATTCATATATTTTTATTTTGACTAGAGGTGAATTTTGAATTTTTTTAATGGTTTGGTGCTGTAAAAGCATGTTTTTGATTTAATTATTTGGGGTTGTGTAAAACCCTGATATTTTATGAGATATATTATTTTTAACTTATTTGATTTCTTATATTATACACTAGACTAAGATTATCTTGTACTATACACAACACCGTATTAGCTTGCAGTATACGCAACACTATTCTTGGCTCGTGTTACACACAATTTCAAGTTCGTATTGTGGAAATTATTCTATGCAACATTAAGTATATATTTTGTTTAATTTATAAATGAAATAATTTTTTAATATGTTATACACAACACCAAACTAAGTTTTCACTACACGCAGCACTGACTTGGCTTGCATTACACGCAATCGCGACCTTCCTCGATAGCGTGTGTAGTACGCAATACTGGGTTTCACTAAACAGCTATATATTGTTATAATATTATTATGGACTAGCCTTTATGAGTATTATTAACTGAATTTTGAATTTTATAACATTATTATTCATCTTACATATTTTTTAGAACATGGTATTAGAACTAAATAAATTTTTCGGGTAAAATAAGTATTTTTCAAAAAATGTTGCTTTTCCTCCTTTTGATGGAGCACCCACATTAAATCTTGTTTTTGACATGTTTATAAGTTCAATTTGACAAAATTAAATTCTTCCTTGTAATCAAGATATAAAATTATAATTTGGATAAATTTTTCATATTATTCTGATAACTTTCATATTTTAATGAATAGTAAAAACACGAAATATTTTAATTAAAAATAAATAGATTTATCACAATAATTAATATGGTTATATTATGTTTTTAATTAGTTCTAAAGTTTAATTAGAATATTTTTTAACCATTTAATCCAATCTTGGTAATTAGAATTAATTTCACTTTGAATTTGGACATAAACAAGTGTCAATCTTTTGATAGTCATTATTTATTAAAAACACATTATTTGTTTTGATAACGGGAATTGATTTTAAAATTAATTAATTACAATTATATGTTTTAAATTTTGAAAAATAGACATCATTTTTTAATTTGGAATATCAAATAAATCTTATGCTGAATTTCGGATATTTTTCTGAAAAACTTCAATTTATGATGAATAGTGAAACCACATTGTGGTAGTTAAAAACTGATTCTTTCATTTAAATGAAATTTTACAACTTCTGTAAATTTAATTTCTAAAATCTGACATACATGGTTATTATCAAGAAGTAAAATGTGGTTCAATAAGATAAAAATAATTTTTGGTGATTAGTAACTTTTGACTTTTATTTACTTAGGTTAAAGGTAAATAGGGTAATTCAAGGTTGAAGGAATATTATAATAATTCCGAATTACGTTATCAATTGTCCTAACAATATTTTATGAGTATTGGCCAACCATGGGAAACTTTGGGTCTATTTATGGACCCCATTGAGCCACTTGGTAGTGATAATGACAATTTAGATTAATTAATTTAATGTAAAGACAAAATTGACATTAACAAAAAACATTTAGTAATCAATTTTTATAAGGGGTTATATAAATTATCATTTATACTATAAATATTCATTTTAAAGATAAAATTATTTTCTACATTTTTGTGTTTTTTTATAATTTTTGGACTTCATATAAATTGAATTATTTATGACACAATAATGATGTAATATTTACCTCATTAATAAATGATTTAAATAATTAAGATTATAATGATTAAAATATTATCCAAAACATGTCCCATTCTGATTGGATGATTTTATTTATACCATGAGTCATTTTATATTCATATTTAATTATTATTGGACCTTTTCAAACCGAAGTTATGTTTATAATAAAATTATATTTTCACACGTTCCAAAGGTGCCCCTATCCCTTCTTATAAAAGGGCACATCCTACCTCTTTTCTTAACACCCTTTTGAGCCTTGATTCTCATCCAAATCCTACCAATTCCTCTTATAAACTTCTCTAGTTATATCATAGAGGTTTTGTTTCTTCTCAAAATACCAACTCTAGTGCCCTAAGAAAGATTTTATAGGTGGTGCGTCGAGGAAGAGGTAATCTCTTCTACCGACTCTTTCAAGTTTCATTTTTCTTCTACTTCATCTTATTTAGTTGTTTCATTATGAAGCAATTACATCAGTATTACTTATATAAATATATGTTATTATAAATATGAAACAACCCTATTTAACCTTTTATCCATCATACAGAAAATGAAATCACTGCACGTGCGTACATACAGAATATTGTCACCACGCCGTGGTGTAATCAGTTTTTCCACCACCACCTTACATGGATGGGTATAATGGTGTAAAGGGAAACTATATATGATTATTATAACATTATACTGATTCTAGGATATTTTATCAACCACACCAATTTCATTTAATATATATGGTAATGATATCATCACTCGTGCATACGTACGGATTATCGTCTCCACGACGTGATGAGATTAATTTTCCATGATATCAATTAAGGAATGATTATAAAGTATATATAATAAGTAATAAAGAAATATATGACATAATAATTCTATAGAATTTATGTATATATATATGTATTTCATCTACTTAATTCCATTCAATTCAATAAGGAAATGAAAAACAACGTTCATGCGTACGTACGACCTACCGTCTCCATGAACGGTGTATTTCTTTCCATTTATTGTTCTATTATATATACATATATTTTGAATATATATTATATATAAATCATGTTTTATAATCTGTAATTAAGTAATCATGATCTATGTAATCATATTAATAATTACAAATCAAAACACGGATGATAAATGAAACGATTTTACCCAAAACGCTACTTTAACTTGGAATTGACAAATGAACGGATAATATAAAGTCATAAGTGAATCATATATGATATCATAAATATTATTATGGTTATTTTGAAAGTTAATAATATGTTTAAACCCACTATATAGGAGTCTCAGACACATATGAAAGAAATTGGACATAAGGTAAGGGATAATTATTCCAATCTCATTTTTATCCGAGATTGTTTATTCATATGTATTTTTTGGGGTTATGTGTATTTTCCATGTCCATATGTTCTCAAAATGATTTCATAAATTGTTTACTTTTACTCTATGTATTTTTAAATAATTATTTACCTTTTTTACTTTTACCACATCATACGGACGGAAGATTTCTTTTTTTTTACCATAAGAGGTACCTTTTGACTTATCCGACAAAAGTACGAGGAGAATGTTTTTTAAACTTATAAAGAATGAATGGATTATTACAGTTTCATAATGCCTTATTCCATGAATATTTCGGTATAATATTTCATGATTATTTTCAACAAAATCCTTTCTTTTAAAATTGCATGTCTTTTTGTGAAAAAAAAATGATTTTGAATAAGAATGTATATTTTCATCAAGAATTCATTTCAAGTGTTTTATCAAAACTATTTTAAATATAAGATGATGTTAATTCATATGTTTATAATGTCACTATGATTTACATCGTTTCACTTTTCTTCTGATGAAATGATATTAATTTGTATTCTATAGATTATTTTATGATGGGATGACATTTATGAAACCCATTTTATTCATTGTGTTATGATGAATGATTTGTGTTTATTTTGTGGCACAAGTAAGAATGATTTCATTTTGAGATGTGTGGGACCTATATCTCCCTCCAATTCATTGGTTAATGATTTATATCTCATGATATAGTCATGGATGGAATGGAAAGTTAATATGGTTAAGTGATACAAGACTGCAATGCGGAGTGAACTCGTTTTAGTAAGGGACTTTGCCCACTAATATGGTCTTGGAAGCAATGCAATGGCTACTATGGTAATAATATCATTTTCATAATATTTTTCCACAATTACAAGTTTTATTTCAAAGCTATTTTATCATTATTGATGTTCCATTATGATTTATTCCTTATGTACTGCCATGTTTTATTTCATTGCTCAAGATTTTGATGTTTAAACATTATGAGCAATTTTTTTAAGATAAAATGTATATGGTTTGTTTTATTTTTTCCATGCATACCCATTCTGAGAATTTAAGCTCACCCTTTATATGTTTTCTTTTCCCCAGGATATAAAGAAAGGTTTTAGGTAATAATGAAATGGGATGATCTTTATAGGAGATGTTGATGATCTTTCACTATGATTATAAGATTATGTTCCGAGTTTCCAAAGACACTAAGCTATTATGATCCATTGGTTTCTCTTTTTGATATGTATTAAGTATTATGAAAAATTAATGTAATGTCCATGTATGTCATGTTTTGGGTCTCTACATTTGGTATCAGAGGAAATGTCTAGTTAACCTTTGGAAACTAGGGTGCGAAAACTTTAGTGAAATCCCTAGTGATATTTATAATGTATGTCTAGGGATGTACCTAAGGTTAAGCATAAGTATAGTTTATAGTTATAGAATTACGGTAACGATAATAGAATTAAACCTAAGATGGTGGATATTTATGTTACTCCCCCTTTATTATGTAGTTTTCCCTAGCTTGATTTTTTCCACTCACACTATTCTTTTTGGGTTTTAAACGATGGCTGTAACCCGAAGGAACCGTGCTGATCAATGTAATGGAAAATGCAATGACTATCCTCCTAAAAAATCCAATGTTGTGGGAGATGGATTAAAAAATATTATTGCTATACTTACATAAAATATGAATCATTATGGACTTCCCAATAAGCATAGAAGAGAACAGTATTCTATTGAGTCCTTCATGAGGCAACGTCCACCATCATTCAGTGGGTCTTCTTATCATCTTGTTGCGGAAGTGTTGATCAGTACAATTTAAAATTTATTTTCCATACTTCGTTGTTCTAAAAAGCAAAAATTCATTCTGGATATTTACTGTTTAGAAGGTGATGTAGATCAATGGTGGAATCTAATTAAGAATATGAGGCCTTGAGATGAAATTGAATCCATGGAAGTGGATGAGTTCAAGAACCTATTTTTCAATAAGTATGTCCCTCATATTCTTCGAAAAAATATGGAAAAGGATTTCCATGAGCTTAAGCAAAAGGATGATGAATCTGTTGGTATATACGAAGCTAATTTTACAAGTCTTGCATAATATGCATCTTGATTTATCATCCAACCTGAAAGTAATGTTGATTGATTCTTCAGTGGCTTAAAACCAAGTATTTGAAAGGCATTAGATATAAGAGACTTCAGTATCCATGAGAAAATTGTGCATTATGCTCTCAAGGTAGAAATGGAAGTTGGTGCTACAAATCTATCTCATGGTTTTGAAATGAAATGAAAGATGGTGTTCAAGGAGAAATCTCAGAATAATGGGGAAAATAAGATGAATGTTTCTTTATTCTCAATGTGTGGAAATAAGCATGGTGGAGATTGTCTTAAAGGGACTATAAAATGTTTTCTGTGTGGAAAACAAGGTCGTCGAGCTGCTGAGTGTCGATGTAATGGAAAAAGTATTTCTAATGATGTGAATAAAGAAAAGACTGTAGAGAACAGAACACCAACACTTCAATGCTTCAAGTGAAAGGAAATGGGGCATTATGCTAATCAATTCCATAATCCAAGGGTTAATGATGATCAACATGAGTAACCTATTAAAGAAAAGGATAAAGGTAAGTCACATGCGATAACTATTTGTGATGTTGAGTATGAAAATTATGTTCTATAATGATTAAGAGTTTATGTAATGGGATTTCAAAATAGTATCATGGAATCTCATTTATGGTATCGTGGAATTTTGGAATATCAATATATTGGTTTTCAATAATTATATGGTACCCGTAACCATGAAAAGTGATTGAAATATTTTTGGAAAGCAGATGATATGTGCATAATTAAGGGATAAGGATAAAATATTATTAATGAGCTCATGACTGATATAAGGACAAAGTGATATCATGGTTTGAGTATATTAAATTTTTTGGAATTTGGTATGTGTAAAGAGTTACATTCTGACGGAATTCATGTTTTAACTATGGTTCTATGGTAATTCATGTTGCAAGAGAATGCAAGATTAAGGTATTCACATGTATGGAATGAGATCAACAAGATATATCTTATTATATATGGGGGATAAATGATGGTATTCACATGCATGGTTAATCACATTTCTAGTAATCGTTTTATTTATACTATGATATTAGATAGATGTATTTTGGAAAATTCTAAAGACTGGAATGGATTATGTCGGACATCAGATAGTATTGATTAAGGATATAACTTTTTGATATTATTTTTTGAATGTTATTATAGTATAGTTTTAGAAAAAGGACAAACCCGTAGGACAGGCGATAACTCGTCGCATCAGACAAGGTTGCGGGAATCGATCCCACAACCGAAGTGCGACGAGACTTTATCTCCGACCACTGGCCAACAAGAAATCCCTGGTTAGAAGGAACTGGTTTTATTTTATTAAGTGGTATGACAGATGAAGTGTAAGTCCATTGTTGGAATCATATATGATTAATCTCAGCATAGATATACTTATGTATATTTATTAAATTTTTCTAGCCTTTTTGTGCTAAAAATGGATGGGATGACTTATCATTCTATTGCATGATGTACTAAGATTTCATGAATGAAAAATTCAGCTTGATTTCTTTAAATAGAGATGAAGTGGAAATTGTTCATAGAATAAACAATGATAATATTACACGAAAATAAAATAAGTATTTATCTTTATTTAAATGTTCATCAATGTTAGGGAAATGATCATGGAAACCGAAAATTCTATCCTAGTACTCTCATTTGTGATGAATTAGATGGTACCTTAGATCGTCACAAATTTATGGGTTTTCAATTTTTGGCTTTTTCATATCCATGTTCTCTACCACTCTCCATTATAACATAATGGTATTATTTCTATTCCATATCCATATTTTCACCTATATACTTCTATGTGGGAACCCAAGAGATGATATACTTTGGGTATCCATTTTGTTTCTAACATTCCTTTTTAAAATGATGATTTAGTAATCCTTTTTATGATGTGGGTTTCTATGAATGAAACTTTCATGTAGTAAACGATTTATAACCTTGATGAATTTTCAGGGCGAAATTCATTTTAAGGGGGGTAGAATGTAACACCCTGAGATTTTATGAGATATATTATTTTTAATTTCTTTGATGTATTCTATTATAAAATACAACAAGATTAACTTGTACTATACACAACACCGTATTAGCTTGCAGTATACACAACACTATTCTTGGTTCGTGTTACACACAATTTCATGTTCATTTTGTGGAAATTAATCTATGAAACATTAAGTACATATTTTGTTTAATATATAAATGAAATAAGTTTTGATTTTGTTATATGAAACACCAAAAGGAGTTTTCACTACACGTAGCCCGGACTTGGCTTGCATTACATGCAATCACGTCCTTTCTCGATAGCGTGTGTAGTACGCAATACTAGGATTCACTAAACAATGATATATTGATATAATATTATTATGGACAAGCCGTTATGAATATTATTAACTACATTTTGAATTTTATGACATTATTATTCATCTTACATATTTTCTACTACAAGTTATGAGAACTAAATAAATTTTTTGAATAAAATAAGTATTTTTCAAGAAATGCAGTTTTGCCGCCTTTTAATGGCGTGCCCTCATTAAATCTACTTTTTGACATCTTTATAAGTTAAATTTGACAAAATAAATTTTTTACTTGGAATCAGGATATAAAAATTTAATTTGGATAAAATTTTAATATTATTCTGATAACATTCATATTTTAAGGAATAGTAAAAACACGCTATATTATAATTAAGAAATACTTTTTTATTGCAATAATTTATAGGGTTAAACTATATTTTTAAATGTTTTTAAAGTGTAATTAGAATATATTTTTATAATTTAATCAAATTTTGGTCATTGGAATTAATTCCAAATTGAATTTGAATATAAAAAATTGTCGATCTTTTGATAGTTATTGTTTCTTAAAAATACGGTATTTGTGTTGATAACGGGAATTAATATTAAAATTAATTTTTTCAACTTATATGTTTTGAATTTCAAAAAATAGACATGTTTTTTGAATTCAGAATATCAAATATAGCTTAGGCTGCGTTTTTTGTATTTTTCAGAAAAATTTCAATTTTTGATGAATAGTGAAACCACATAGTGGCAGTTAAAAAAACTGAATCTTTTATTTAAATGAAATTTTACCACTTCTGTGAATTGAATATCAAAAATCCGACATAAATGGTTGTTATCAAGAAGTAAAATGTGGTTCGATAAGATTAAAATAATCTTTTGTGAATATTAACTTTTGACTTTTATTTAATGCGGTTAAAGGTAAATAGGGTAATTCAAGGTTAAACGAATATTATAATAAATAAAAATTAATTAAACACTTGGACTAACCTTATTGAATGAGTATTGGCCAACCATGGGAATAATTGGGTCGATTTTGGGACCCCATTAACCCACTTGGTAGTGATAATGACAATTTGGATTAATTAATTTAATGTAAAGACAAAATTGACATTAACAAAAATATTTTAGTAATTAATTTTTATAAGGGGTTATATCAATTATATTTTAGACTATAAATATTAATTGGAAATATAAAACTATTTCCTACATGGTGGTGTTTTTACTTATAATTTTTAGACATCAAATAAATTAAAATATTTATGACACAATATTGATGCAGTATTTACCTCATTAATAAATGATTTAAATAAATAAGATAATAATGATTAAATATTATCCAAAACATGTCCAATTCTGATTGGCTGATTTTATTTAGACCCTGAGTAATATTATCTTCATCTTTATTTATTTTTTGACCTTTTTTAATAGAAGATATGTTTATAATAAAATAATATTTTCACACATTCCAATGGTGCCCCTCTCCGCCCTTATAAAAGGGCACCTCCTCCCTTTTCTCTTCACACCCTTTTAAGCCTTTATGCTCGGCCATACACTGCCAATTCCTCTTCTAAACCATTATAGTTATATCATAGAGGTTCTATTCTTCTCAAAAGACTCTCTCTAGTCCACTAAGAAAGAGTTTAAATGTTGTGCATTGAGGAAGAGGTAATCTCTTATACCGAATCTTTCAGGTTTCTTTCTTCTTATACATCCTCTTATTTTGTTGTTTCATTATAAAGTAATAACATAAGTATTAAATATATACTGATATGTTATTATAAATATTAAACAACCCTATTTCACCTTCTATCCATCCTACATAAAATGAAATCACCGTGCGTGCGTACACACGGAATACCATCTCCACGCCGTGGTGTAATCAGTTTTTCCACCACCACCTTACATGGATGGGTATAATGGTGTAAAGAATAACTATATATGATTTTTATAAAATCATACTGATTCTATGATATTATATCATCCTCTCCAATTCCATTCAATAAATATGGTAATGATATCATCGCTCGTGTGTACGTATAGATTATCGTCTCCACGATGCGATGATATTCATTTTCCTTGTAAACAATTCAAGAATGATTATAAAGTATATATAATAATTAATAATGAAATATATGACATAATAATGATACTTTATTTATTTATATATGTATGTATGTCATCTACTTAATTCCATTCAATTCAATAACGAAACGAAAAACAACGTTCATGTGTACGTACGACCTACCGTCTCCATGAACGCTGTATTTATTTCTATTTATCGATCTATTATATATATTTATAGTGTGAATATATATTATACAGAAATCATGTTTTTTAGTGTGTAATTAAGTAATCATGAAATAATAAATCATATTAATAATTACAAGTCAAAACACAGACAATAAATGAAACGATTTTACCCAAAACGCTGTTTAACATGGAATTGACAAATGAAAGGATAATATAAAGTGTTAGTGAATCATAAATGATATCATAAATATTATAATGATTCTATTAAAAGTTAATAATATGTTTAAACCCACTATACAGGAGACTCAGACACATATAGAAGAAATTGGACATAAGGTAAAGGATAATTATTCCAATCTCATTCTTATTCGAGATTGTTTATTCGTAAGTATTTACTGGGGTTATGTTGATTATCCAGGTCCATATGTTCTGAAAAATGTTTTCATAAATTTTTTAATTTTCATCCATGTATGTTTAAAGTCATTTTTACCTTTTTTTACATTTACCACATCATATGGAAGGAATCTTTCTTTTGTTTGCCATATGGGGTACTTTTTGACTTTTCCGACAAAAGTACGAGGAAAATGTTTTTTTAATTTATACGGCATGAACATATTCTTATAGTTCCATAATTCCTTATTTCCATGAATATTTATGTACAATATTTAATGATTATTTTCAACAAAATCCTTTCATTTAAAATTGCATGTCATTTTGTGAAATGAAAATGATTTCGTAGAAGAAAGGATATTTTTCTCAAGAATTCAATGAAAGTGTTTTTTCAAAACTATTTTACATCTAAGATGAAATTATTTCATACTTGTATAATGTCTCTATGATTTATGTGGTTTCAATTTTCTTATGATGACATGATATTCATTTTTTTCTATGGATTATGTTATGATGGGATGACATTTATGAAACCCATTTTATTGTTTGGGTTGTGATGAATGATTTATATTTATTTTGTGTAACAAGTAAGAATGATTTCATTATGATATGGGTGGGAACTATATCTCCCTATAATTCATTTAGTAAAGATATATATCTCATGATATATAAATGGCTGGAAATTTATGTTAATCTAGTTCAGTGATACAAGACTGGAACGAGGAGTGAACTCGGTTCAAAAAGGGACTTTGTCCACTAAGATGGTCTTGGAAGCAATGCCTTGTCTTCTATAGAAATCATATCATGTGCGTAATGTTTTTCCACAATTAAAAGTTTTATTTACAAGCTATTTTATAATTATTTAAGTTCCATTATGATATATTCCTTACGTACTTCCATGTTTTATGTCATTGCTAAAGATTTTGATGTTTGAACATTATGTTCATGTTTTTATATTCAAATGTATATGGATTGTTTTATTTTTTCTCCATGATTACCCATACTAAGAAATTGATCTCACCCTTTATATGTTTTCTTTTCCCCAAGATATAATTAATGGTTTTAGGTAAGAAAAAAAAAGCGAAGATCTTTATAGGAGATGTTAATGTTCTTTCACCATGATTAGAAGATTATGTTCAGAGTTTCCAAAGATACTAAACTATTACAATATTTTGGTGTCTATTTTTGTTATGTATTATGTATTTCACAAAAGTAATTTAATGTCCATGTACATCAAATTTTGGGTCACTACAGGATGAATGGGTAAAATATTACTTTGGACACTTTTAGTTTTATAAAGGACTTATATTGATTTATAATGGCCATTAACATTTCCAAAATAATTTTTTGTTTTCCATTTCTGTTTAATTTGTTTTAAGTGTTAGTTTTTCTTGAAAATAGATTAATTTATTCTAGTTTGGAATGTGTAGTTTTTATATAATATTTACTTATTTTCATGTATTTTATGTTGATTATTGTATTAATTTCACATTTAATTTCATATTACTCTTTAGAATTGTGTTAAAGTATTTTTTAAATAAATACAGGGGATATTATTATTGTTTATTTTCTTTTTTTTAAGGATGAATATGTATAAAATTTAGTGACAATTAATTTCCATCACTATTCATTAAACATATTATCTTATATAATAACATTCATTTGATATTTCCATAAAAATTTGGGATATTAAATAAGTGGATAAATGATAATGATTAGTAACAAATATTTTTTTGATAAGATAATAATTCTTATGAAATTATTTTTTTCAATATATATTTTAATTTTTTTGAAAAGAAAATTCGGATTTTAATTGTTGTGTTTATATATGTATTTTTTAATTTTTTAATAGTATTTTTTTCAAATTGTGGTTACCTCATAAAAATGATAATATTTCATGAATAAAATGCTGTTAACTCTATTATATATAATTTATTTTTTGAGGTAATATATTTAATGAATTATTAAATATAATATTTTATCAGTATATCTATTATTTAGAACAGATTATTGAATTTTTGTATATTAATTACTATGTACCTATTATTTTAATAAAATGATTTAATGTGTAAATATTGAAATATTGATTTTGGTTTGGGTGACCCTATGGTGGGAAGAATCATGAATGTAATCATTACTGAATTATATTTATGATATTATTTCATGTATGTATTTATCATTTCATGCTCATAGAAACATTCAATGGATAATAAGCATTATAGTGGGGAGTTTGTTAAATATTGCATTTTGATTGAGATGTATGGAGGATGAATTTTGGTTTTGATGTGTTTTTGGGTATATCTATTGGATTTTTAATAATATTACATTTATTACTCAATATTATATTACTATTAATTTAAAAATAATATCACTAATATATTTAAAAACATTAATTATATTTAATATATATGGTAAAAAATATTTGTATTTTCATAAATATATATATATATTTGTGTGATGGTGTATGATTTATTATTAAGTATTCATGATAATAATAATAATATAGGTAGTATTTAAATTATTTGTAAAAATAATATTTTTGAATATATATATATATATATGTCTATATTAATATTAGGTGTTATTATTGATAAATTATAATAAATTTACAATAAAATTGTTTTAAAATTCAGTAGTGTGTTCATTGGGGCATCGAATGTGGAAAGGTACATCATATAATGTGAGTGTATCTTAATAAAATCTAAATAGTGTTATGTGAGTGTGAATGAAAGGAGAAATAATAATAGATTATATAAAATATAAAGATGTTTACGAGTTATTCTCAAATCATGTGTGAGGGAACATATTAGGTAAGGATGATCTAGGATACTTATGTGTATTTTTGCAAGCGTGTGGGTGAATGTTTTTAAAAAATAAAGAAATTATGTCATATAATTAAAAAGGGGTTGGTTCCCAATTAGTTGAGGCATTGAAGGCAGGTATGATAGATCTTGGATGTTAAAAAATATTTAAAAAATCTTAATAATTGCGGCTTAAGTTATGGGATGTTTCAAATTGTTAATTTATTCAATTTCTACAATGATTATTCTCATTCACCTATACTATTCTCCATATTTTATAAATTTACATACCTTTATCCTACTTTATCTCATTATATACTTACCCATTCGGTTAATTGTCTACAACAATATTATTTTGTCACTGCGTGAAAGGCAATACCCAATTTTTTTAAAAAATGAGAATGATTTGGGATATTAATTTCATCTAATTTTTTTTCTTAAAGCTTATATAGTTAAAAGAATTTCGAAATAAATGATATATTTTGTTAAAAATATCTTCAAATCGTAACAAAGTTTGAGTGATGTTTGTGAAATATTCCATTAATTTAGTTCATTATTGTAATATTAATTTTATTTTATTTTATATAGTCTATTTTTGTAATGAAAGTGTTTAATTATATTAAAATATAACTAAATAAAATTTTGTAATTATGAAATTAATTAATTATTAATTATAATGATTTATTCTATTATTTTTTCCAAAAAATAATTTATATGTTTTAATAATCGTGAATTCATATAATATTAATTTAATATTATAATGAGTTCAATGATATTAATATATATGGAATTTATAATGATCTCTTCTGTGATTAAAATTAATGAGTTAATTTTGAATATGATTGTATAGTTTTTTTCCATGATATAATTCTCATTTTTGTAAAGTGAATGTGGGTGAATTTATGAGAATAAAATGAATGAAAAATTGATGATCTAGTTTTCCAAAAGGAGATAGAATTTTTATTTTTTGGTAAAAAATATAATTTTTTTTTGGGTAAACTATAAAAGGAATTATTTATAATAAATAGTGTGATTTTTTAGAGAATTTTATAACAAATGTATCACAATTTAGAATGATGTATTATAGAAAAAAATATTTGTTATATATTTTTTCATAAATTTTAATTTATAGTGATATTATTTCCACTTGTAATCTATAATTAATGAACGAGAAATAAATAAAATAGCCTAACTGAAGGTATTTTAAAATAATATCTAAAAATAATAATAATTAACTCATTAGGTAGCCTATTATACGAAATGTGATCCTCACTACTCAAAACATTGTTTTCAATTCCATACGAATGGTTTTTTTCCTTACGTAAAATCATGTGTGAACTATACATTGGAATGACTTTTTTATAATGAGGGGGAGAGAAAATACTTATACATTTAAATTTGATTATAATATTTTAATGTAGAGAAAATTGTATTATGTTAATATACTATTTAAATAATTTTAGTAGTATCTGATTACGGAGTCATAGGATAATTATATAATGAAGGAATACATGCTAAACTATATATGGAGAAAGGATGATTTATCTTATAGGTTCATCCATTCCTAATGGGATAACACCCTGAATGATTATAATGTGGTCACAATATAATGTATCGAAGGATATAATATGGATCATGGAAAAAGAATTAATAATTTATAGTTTAATGACAATGGTTTTGGAATTGATATTCCATTGGTATTAGAGGTGGTATTTATATTTTAATATTATTTGGTTTATTTTTAAATCAATGAATAAAATATTATTCAATGGCTATGAAATGAAATAGAAAATTTATTTTATAAAATGAATATAATTTCCGTAAATAACATGTATTTCTGGATTTTAAACCCCTAAGCTACAAAATTAATTCGTTCAAACAAAAAAGTGGATAAAAATGAAAATATTTCATTATGTGGTACACTATAATTTTAGACATTAGAAATTAAATTTTTCATTTTGAAATTGATTATATTTTTGAAACTGAATTATACATATTATTATGTTTAATTTAGGATCATATAACCATTTTATAATTTATATTTCCATTATTACAAAAATATTATTTCATAAAACATGTAGTATTAGAAAAAAAGTATTTATTTTAATTAACCTAAATATCCATATTTCAACTAAAATTATAGAAATGTAAACCATGGAATATCCAAATATGCTCATTAAAAAATTTAAATTAATATAACGCAAATAATTTCAAAAATAATAAATTATTTTTATTTATATAATGACATTAAATTAATGGATTTAACAAAATATGTAAAAATACACTTTATTAATATATACACTTTTATGTTTATTGAGTATACAAACTTGAAGAAATTTTTTAATATTATAATTCTTATATATAATAATTTATAAATAGAAATAATTATTTACAAGTTGGGCTACTAATTTTATGAAAATATATTGATTCTAATGGTCCGATTATTATAAAATCTAGATGTTATTAAATTTATTGGAAACTATATTACCATTTTTGTTATATTTCATTAACAACTCCAATATATAACTATTAATTTCTACGTTAATAATTAATTTTATTCATACAAGGTTGGTTATATCCTTGGAAAAAATTAGAATGTATTTATAATTTTTTATTTAATTTGAAAATATTGATCAATGGTATGATGTTTATAAATTACCAATACAATATGGATTAATAAATTCTACTTATTCTCTTTCATTTATTCCAATTATATTACATTTGATTATATAGATTATATTATATCTTCATGTGAATGATAAATAATGTTGTTTTGGTTTCATGAATATAATATTATTCTTTTACCTAAATATGAAGCAACCATATATATTAATTTGACATATTTCATATAGATTAGTTTTGAGTGTCACTAAGATATAATAAATATTTTTAGAAAAATATTTTATTTTCTAGTATATTTATTTTATTAATATCTATTAATTGAGTTGTGTTTATAATATTGTATATTCAAAATTCCATATTCATAGTATGATGAGAAATATTTTATAAATTATTAGGCAATGTTATGTTAGAATTGATTAATATTAGTGGTGAGTATTCTAAAAATATTTTTTAAATTACATGAATCCATTTTGGGATTATGGGGTTCTTTAAAACATGTTCAATATGTAGGAATGTTCATATATTTGTTATTGAAATTTCATGATGTATTAATTTGAAAATGATAAATCAATTAAGATGGATATAATGTTGGGTGTTAGAGTTAATCTAAAAATTATTTTTCTCTAGTCAATTTAAAATACTTTGGACATAAATTAAATCATTGATTTAAATGATAATGTGATATATTATGGTGATAAATGTTTTAAAACAATGATTAATAAAATCTGGTATAATTGAATTTGTGTGAAATGATTAACATGAGATTATATTGCAACTAATTTATTTAATAATGTTATTAATTATAATAAATTATTTCATTTATTGATTTACTCTTGTTTCCTTTATAAGATATAATTATTCATTATATTAAAAAAATAATTGATTTTATTTAAAGGATGTAAAAAATTGACCATTCTTATAGATTTAGATAGAATTATTACTGTTGATTTTTAATGTTTATAAAACTGTTTTATATTTTAATTTAATATGACGTCATATTTATGAAATATTTTATCAGAAATTTATTATTTATGTTTCTTAATATTATATGAATCAATATATATTTTAAAACAAATTAATGATATGATAATGTTGATTTTTTTTTATTATTTTACAAAATTATTTAGAATTACAAATAATGAATATGAATTTGATATTAGGGGTTATTATTTCTTGGGAATAATACCCTATGTAATGGAGTAATTAACATGTTATATGTTATATTAATTTTCTATTTTTTTAATATGAATTTAATGTATGTAAATTGATTATAATATGTTTAGTATATTTTTTGGTGTTATTTTACAATGTTTTTTATATTAATATGTCATGATGGTTCTTGGATTGATATGATCAAATATGGGTTTGGTATAATTTTTTTTTTCATATTTAGAATAATTATTATTGGTTATATTTTTTAAATTGTTATAAATTTATAAAATAATCGTCTTAGGTCAAGGAAATTATTTATTTTTCCTAAAAAAAGAATGTTTGGGTTAGTCATTAATGATTTAATGGTATTTTTTAAGTTATAGAATCATTACAATATCATTTTAAGTATACTTAGGGGGATAATGTTTCTATGTTTATTTCATTGGTGGAAATTTCATGTGAATAAATCATGTTTCGATGAAATATACATTTATATATTTTCCCTAGAATTTAAATTTTATTTTTGCGATGGCTGAAAACTATGTTTACCTAAAATGGTTATTATATATAAAATTATATGATTTATAGTTATGGTTTCATATTTTTACATTCATGAATACATATACATATATATATTATTTATTGTAAATTAGTTTTGAAAATGGTGTGATTAATGTTGATTTTGGAATATTCTTATCGAAAAAAGTCGGTTAGAACTTATAGAGTTTATAAAGATGTTTATTTGATTATTTTTTGTATTATGAATCATTGTTTTGGGGATTAGTGCATTTTTTTATATTTAATTAATTTTATTACTATTGAAATATTTTATTCTTCAGTTAGAAAGGGATTTTTTTTAGTAATTAGGACCTAAAATAAATTTATAGCATTTTTAATATGGTTCTTTAAAATATACCTAAATATTTATTTGAAATTATCACCACTTATTTAGTTATATGAAAATGTTATTAACATTAATTAAGTTCATAATTCATTAATTTGGAAAAAAAAATTTATCCGTACAAGAATTGAATTTTGACATTTTTCAAATGGTTCGGTAGAGTAATGGCATGTTTTGGATTTATTATTAATATGGGTTGAATGGGTAAATGATTATTTATAAAACTTTTAGTTTTCAAGTGGAATTATATTGACATGCAATGGCCATTAATATTTCCAAAATAATTTTTTCCAATATGTTATTAAGTTGTTTTATGTGTGGCTTTTTCTTATAATTAGTTTCATTTTTTGTATGGAATATATAGATATTATATAAATGTTACTTCATTCCATGTACTTTATGTTGTTTAATTTTTTAATTTCACATTTAAACCCATATTACTTTTTAGAGCAGTGTTAAATAATTTTTTTAAATTAATTTTTGATTTAATATTATTGTATTGTCTGTTTTTAGTTTTTGAGGATGAATGTGTATAAAATGTACAGATAATTGATTACCATTATTGTTAATTAAACACATTTTCATGTATTATTACATTCACTAGATTTATATTTAAGAATTAGGGACAATAAATATGTAGATAACTGATGGTGATTAGTGAAAAATATATTATTGATAATATGAAAATTTGTAATAAATTATTTTTTTAATGTATATTTTCTTTTATTTCAAAGAAAAATTATATTTTAATCGTTATGTTTAGATAAGTATTTTTAAATTTTTTGAAATTTATTTTTTTTCAAATTGAGTTTGCCACATAAAAATCAGAATATACGAAGACTAAAAGGGTTTTAACTATATATTATTGTCATTTTTTCCTGAGGTAATATATTTATTGAATTATTAATTATAAGTCATTATATATATTTTTTCATCTATTTATTATAGAGAACTTATTATTGATTTTTTTAGCTAAATTATCATGTATTAATCAATTTAATAAGTGAATTTAATATGGAGTTCTTGAAATATAGACTTTTGTATGGGAGATGCTGCGGTGGGATGAACCACGAGGTTAATCATTAGTAAATTATAATTACGTTATTATTTCATGTATGGATTTTTTATTTCATGCATAGAGAAACTTCCCAATGACAATAAGCATTATATTGGGTAGTTTTTTACATATTTTGTTTTAATTAATATGTACAACTGTTGAATTTTGGTTTTGAGGTGTTTTTGGGCATGCCTATTTGATTTGTAACAATTTATTGTAATTACTCAAAGATGTATTAGTATTATTTGGAAAATTATTACTAATATATTTAATATATATTTAATTATATTAATTATATATGTTAAAATATTTTTGAATTTGCGTAAATATATTTAAATATTTGAGAGAGGGTGTATGATTTATTAATTTTTATTTATTAGAATAATAATAGAGGTAATATTAAAATTATTTATTATATATGTATATTATTGATTTGAATATATATATATATATATATATATATTAGGTGTTATTATTGAAAAATTATAATACCCATAGAATAAAAAGATTTAAAAATTAATTAATGTGTTAATAAGGTCACCGAATATGGAGCGTTACATCATATAGTGTGATTATATGTAATTTGAATCTGAATAGAATTATGTGAGTTTGAATAAAAGATTAAATTATAATTTATTATGTAATTGTTTTTGATATTTATGAGTTATTCACAATGAATTGATGAGGGACCATGTAGTACACCCAGTTTGAGGTATGTGGCCTTTGTTTATGCATTTTTCTGTGATTAAAGTGAATGGGATGAGTTGGATAGAGTTAGGAAGAGTTTGGAATGGTTTTGGATGAGTTTGGAGACCTTAAAAGGGGTGCACGGTTTTAGCATGGTTTGGGGAAACCATATCTGTTCTCTAGGAAACCGTGCTTGGGAGATAGTAGGCTTCGTACAGCCTGCACACGATTTTCCAAACCGTGTGAGGAAACTGTGTGAACCCTTTCTCCCTAGTTAGTAGTGTGTGCATGGTTAGTGCACGGTTTTCCAAACCGTGCAGACTAACCTTGAATCCACTTATAAACATGGTTATAAGTTTCAGGCTCCCTTTAGTATAACCAATTTCACACCAATATTCCTCCCACTCAAGCTTCACTCGGGATTTTGGGTTCTCAGGGGTTAAGGGTGCTCTCTCACTCGGTTTGGAAGCATTTCAAATGGGTTTCAAGGCGGTTTGAAGGTGGTTTCTTCCGGGTATGTCTCTCCTCTTGTTTCTGTTGTTTTTTTCCTCTAGATCTACATCCCTCTCTTTCATGATTTTCTAGATATACACTTGTTCTGTGTAGATCTAGGGTTGTGGATGCCTTGTATGTTAACATTAAGGCTTGTGGAGGGTAGGGAAAGGGGATCTACAGAGGTTTCTGTGGTGTGTTCACCGAATTTGAGTTGTAGTGGCTTTTGGGTCGATTTCTTAGGAACCCTAAAGGTAGGTGGATTCTCTCTCAACTCCACATGGATAGAGATAAGGGTTTTGGTTACAATTATTTTTTTGCACTTGAAATCAATTGTGTTTTTGATGTGCGAAATTTAGTAGAAATCCCTCGTGTGATGTTTTGGTACTTTTGTTTGGAAAAGGAGGGTTTTATGGTGATATTATATTATTTTGGATTTTAAAATAGAGATTTTCAAATGTGATTCTATGGTGGAATTGTGAAAATTATTTATGGAAATGGTTTTCAATAAAAAGTGTTTTTTTATTGAAATGTTGTTTGGCATGGAAAATTGGTTTCAATATATGTATAATTTGTTGAAATGGATTGATATGCAATGGAATTGGTTGATTGCATGTGGTTGTGACCTTGGTGGGTTATATGCTTGGATTTTTCTTGATTGAATGTTTTTTGGAAGTGGTGAGAAGTACCACTATAAAAAGGGGATGGATAGTGGACAGAAGGGCCACCATCAATGATAAGTGTACGGGAAGTAACGCTTAGTGTGAATGGGTGAACGGGTTGGATGGAAGTTCCACCGTTTTGTTGTTTGGTTGTTTTGGTTGATTGTTGTGCATTTCTTTGCAAGATGGAAGTTGTTGTGCTAACTTGTAAATGATGAAATGGTTTGTGGCATGTTTTCTCGGGATTTCCCTTGGTTGTATGGGTTGGATGTGTTGGCTTGGTAAGGGCATGTTTGTCTAATAAAAATGGTTGCACTTCTGATTTAATTTAAATAAACATTTCTATATAAATGTGCTAATGTTTTTTTCCTAGAGGCATGTGTAGGGAAGTTATTTGGGGAAATCTTACTGAGTTTTAGTACTCACCTCGTACATTGGCAAGTTGGTGTATTTTCAGATGTTGTGTACCGTGACGTGTGAAAAGGTAAGGAACCTCCCTCCTTTAGTGGAGCTTCATGTTCTCTTGGTGGATCATGGATCTTAGAGCTTGGCCTGGAGCTGTGATGTTGTCATGGCTTGGTGTGTTGGGTTGTTTAGTTTCAATAGTTTACTCTGATGTTGTGTAGACATGTCTAGTTGTATTGGTTTTGAGTAGTGTTGTGGAACAACATGGTTACGTTTTTGGGAATGTATGGTTGGGTAATTGAATTTTCATGCACCATATAATGGATTTTAGTGGATGGTTTGGTTGGTTTTGTATTAAGGGAAAATCTTTCCCTAACTTGATCATGAAGCCCCCGACATTTATTTCTAGCCTTTGGCGTCATGGGAACGTCACTTAAGGCCAATTAGCCCTCACCGCTTCCTCAATGCAACAAGGTAGGGGCGGGGTGTTACAAGTGGTATCAGTCTGTTCAGTCCTTTGGAGTTGATTCTAAGATTTGGTGTTGAAATTTGTTCTGTTACATTCCTTGAGTCGGGATGGTAGCCAGGTGTATGATTGTCATAACATGGAATGTGTAGTATAAAATGACATAGCTAACCCTTTTATTCTGAAATTCACCTTAACAGGGATTTGGGTATATATGAATTTTGGAGACACTTATAAGCATTAGATATCTCATTGTCGTGGGTGCAGCCAATGAGATGAGCATGGAATGCATGGTAGAAAAGACATCGCACTAAGATGCATATTTTATTGGAATATAATGATCTTTGGGATGAATTGAAAAATATTTTTTGTGTGAAACTCTAATGTGACTAAATTTGAATATTTTGAAAATTGAATGATTTTCAAAATGGTGAAACATGGGAAATGCGAAAATCTGGAAAGACTTCTGAAAGTGTTGTGTAATGTGTTTTGAAATGGGATTTCATGATGTCTATGGAATTGAGAGTCATGGTTGTTTGTTTTCTTTTTATAGAAATGGCACTAAGTAATCTTCGTAGAGACCAACCAGAGGAGGATGCTAAGAATGTGGTAGTACCTAAGCCTCGGGTGAACCAACAGTTAGTGAAAAGAGTATTGCAATCTTTCCAAGATGAGGAAAGGGGAAATAAAATGGATGAACCAGGTCATGTGGATCATGGAGTTCCGTTTTAAAAGTAGAATCCACCCATCTTCAGGGGTGATTCAGATCCGGAGAGTGGAGAAGCATGGTTGAAAAGAAAGAACAAGATCTTTGAGTTATTGGGAACGCCAGTAGAGTTAATGGTGAAGTTGTCCACGTATATGTTGGTAGATCATTCCCTTCCGTGGTGGGAGTTGGTAGTCCAAGCGGAGACGAACTAGGGTATGATGTGGGAATTCTTTTGGGGATTTTTTAGTAAACAATTCTACCCACATACATTCAAAATTCAGCATACGACTGATTTATTCAGTTTGAAACAAGAGCTTATGTCTGTGACGGATTATGCAGCTATGTTTATGAACATGGTGTCGTTTTCACCCAATGTGGTGGTTAGCACGTCGTTGAAGGAATGAATCATTAAATCAGGGTGATTCCTCGATATTTGGACCCATCCTTGTCTTGGAAACTACAGAGAAGATCAAGTTGATCAGTAAGAGAATGGAGACGGCTCAGAGTCATCAGAAATCCTATGCGGATCATCGTCGATGACCATTGTCATTCGAGGTGAGTGATCATGTTTTCTTGAGGAACTCTCCTAGGTTGGGAAATCCTCGGTTTGGGAAGCATGGAACATTATCTCCAACGTATATTGTAACTTTTGAGATTTTTGAGAGGGTTGTTGAGGTGTCTTATAGTTGGGGGTTTCCACCTAGGTTCAGTGTGGTGTACAATGTGTTTCATGTTTCATAGTTGAAAAAGTATCAGCCATATCGTGACCATGTGACTCGATGGGATCATGTTAAGCTGGAACCGGATGCATCTTTGGTGTATATGCCAGTGCAGGTTGTGGATAGTCAAGAGAATTTCCTGTATTTTAAAATCATTAGTTTAGTTCGTGTTTTGTGGAATCATGGTCAGATTCAATATGAGACTTGGGAGCGGGAGAAAGATGTGGTCGAGTAGTGGCTGATCTCTTTCGGCAAAGGGCGGGTTCACTACACTTCGAGGACGGAAAGTCCAATGGTGGGGAGAATTTATTACCCATAAAATATATTTCCACATCCACGAATTGATGATTTGTTCGACCATTTGAGAAGAGCCCAGTGGTTCTCCATGATCGACCTGAGGTCAAGATATCATCAATTACTGGTGAGGAAGGAGGATATTCCAAAAACATCTTTCAGTAGTAGATATAGCCATTATGAATATGTGGTTATGCGCTTTGGTGTAATGAATGTGGTAGGGGTGTTTATGGAATTCATGAATAAGATATTTCATAGATATCTGGATTTATTTGTGGTGGTGTTTTTAGACAATATTCTAGTGTTTTTAAAGACAAGGGTGGAACATGAGTAGCACTTAGCGATAGTGATGGGGATCTTGAGGGATCAGTGGTTGTATGCCAAATTGTCAAAGTGTGACTTTTGGATACAGGAAGTTTTTTATTATGGCCATGTGATTTATGAAAGAGGTGTTTTAGAGGATCCAGAATAAATAGAGGTCATTATCTCGTGGCAACCGCCGAAGAATTTGATTGAGATACAATGTTTTCTTGGTATATATTGGTATCATCGGCATTTTTTCGTGATTTTTCAGGTTTGGCTTCATCGATGACAGCATTGACAAGAATGAATGTTCCATTCCAGTGGAATGACAAATGTCAGCAGTGTTTCGAAGAGCTAAAGGGTCGTCTTACATCAGCACTAATCTTGGTTTTTCCAGAACTATGAAAATGGTACGTGGGGTAATGCAATGAATCGAGATTAGGGTTGGGGTGTGTTCTCATTCAAGGTAATCATGTGGTTGTGTATGGAACACGACAGTTGTGGGTGCAAGAGAAGAACTACCAACACATGATTTGGAGTTGGCAGCAGTGGTCCATGCTTTGAAATCATTGATTCATTATCTCTTTGGTGAGAAATTCATGGTATAAACAGATCATAAGTTCTTGAAACAGTTTTTCTCACAAAGGGATTTAAACATGAGAAAAAAGATATGGATGTAATATCTCCAGATGTTTGATTTTGACATGATGTGCACACCAGGTAAGGGAAATTAGATGGTGGGTGCATTAAGTAGAGAATCATATGCTCAAGTGGTGAAACTGGCATCCGACCAGTAGAAGTTAATGTTGGTTATAGCTGATATGTGGTTGAAATGTGAGGACCAGGGCGATAGAGTGGTCTTCTTTCAAGTTATGTTGATTCTTAACATGGTTGTACTAGTTAGAGAGGAACAAATAATTGATTCTAAGTGTGTGACCATGGGGTTGAGACTCAATGGTGGGGAGACCATTGAGGGTTGGCCAATAAATGGAGATTCAGTTTTTTGTTTTTGAAATCATATGGTTGTATCAGTTTTTTTCAGTAGGATCTTCTCAGGTCGTATCATCATTCTAGGTGGTCTGTTCATCCTGGAATTCAGAAAATGTATACAGCGTTGAAAGTGCAGTTCTGGTGGCTGGTATGAAAATAATTGTGGCTGAGTTTGTTTCGAGATGCTTGACTTGTCAGCAGGTCAAGGTAGAGCATCAGAGGACAACAAGAATGATATAGTCTTTACTAATCCCTGTTTGGAAGTGGGTGAAGATAGTGATGGATTTTTTTATAGGTCTCCCAAGAACTTTCAGAAAGCACGATGCCATTTGGGTAATAGTGGATCGCCTAACAAATTCATCCCATTTCATCCCGATTTGTGAATCTCATACAGTGGAGGATATATCCAAAATCTATATCTAGGAGGTGTTAAAGAGTCATAGTGTTCCTTTTTTGATTTTATCATATGTAGATCCAAGGTTAACATCTCGTTTATGGAAATCCTTACAGCAATCCCTTGGGACACAATTGACTATGAGCATGACGTATCACCCTCCGACGGATGATCAATCCGATAGGACGATACAAACTCTTGAGGATATGTTGTGTGCTTGTGTCATAGATTTTCGTGGATATTGGAAGGATAACTTGTCATTGGTTTAGTTCTCATACAATAATAGTTTTCAGGCATCCATATAGATGGATCTGTTTGAAGCATTGTATGGGAGGCCATGTCGTTCTCCACTTTGTAGGGAGGAAACGGGTGAGTCCTCGATAGTTGGATCCATCCTTGTCTAGGAAACTATATAGAAGATAAATTTGATCAGTAAGAGAATGGAGACGGCTCAGAGTCATCAGAAATCCTATGCGGATCATTGTCGTCGAACATTGTCGTTCGAGGTGAGTGATCATGTTTTCTTGAGGAACTATCCTAGGTTGGGACATCATCGGTTTGGGAAGCAGGGAAAGTTATCTCCAACTTATATTGGAACTTTTGATATTTTTGAGTGGGTTAGTGAGGTGTCTTATAGTTTGGATTTTCCACCTAGGTTCAGTGCGGTGTACAATGTGTTTCCTGTTTCATAGTTGAAAATGTATCAGCGGGATCGTGACCATGTGATTCGATGGGATCATGTTGAGCTAGAACTAGATTCATCATTGGTGCATGTTCCAGTGATGGTTCTGGATAGGCAAGAGAATGTCTTTCATGTTAAAATCATTAGTTTAGTTCGTTTTTTTGGAAGCATGGTATGATTAAATAGGAGACTTGGGAGCGGGAGAAAGATGTGGTCGAGTAGTGGGCCGATCTCTTTCGGTAAAGGGCTGGTTCACTATATTACGAGGACAGAAAGACCAATGGTGGGGATAATTTAGTACCCATAGTTTGAGGTATGTGTCCTTTGGTTATGAATTTTTATGTTTTTGAAGTGCATGGAAAGATTTTGGAGGAGGATGGGAGAGTTTGGAATGAATTTTGGATGAGTTTGGATGCCTTTAAAGGGGTGCACGGTTTGAACACGGTTAGTTGAAATCGTGAGGGTTCTCCAGGAAACCGTGCATGGGAGACAGTAGGTTTGACATGGCCTGCACATGATTTTCCAAAATGTGCGAGGAAATCATGCAGACCCTTTCTCCCGAGTTAGTAGCATGCTCACGGTTAGCGCACGGTTTTCCAAACCGTGCCGACTAACATTACAGCCATATAAAAATAGGGTTATAAGTTATAGGCTCCCTCGGTCATTACCTATTTCACTCAAATCTTCCTCCCACTTGAAACTCACTTGGTATTTTGGGTTCTCAGAGGTTAAGGGTGCTCTCCCACTTGGATTGGAAGTGTTTCAAAGGGGTTTCAAGGAGGTTTGAAGGTGGTTTCTCCCGGGTAAGTATCTCCTCTTGTTTCTCTTATGTTTTCCTCTATATATACATCCCTCTATTTCGTGGTTCTCTAGATCTATGTTTGTTGTGTCTATATCTAGGGTTGGGGTTGCCGTGCATATTAAAATTATGGCTTGTGGATGTTATGGAAATGGGATCTAGAGAGGTTTCAGTGGTTTGTTCGCCAGATTTGAGGTGTGGTTTCTTGTGCGTCGATTTCTCGAGATCCCTAAAGGTAGGTGGATTCTCTCTTGACTCCACTTGGTTAGAGCTAAGGGTATTGATGTGAGAAATTTATTAGAAATACCTTGGGTGATGTTTTGGGAATTTTTTTGGGAAAAGGAGGGTTTGTGCTGAAATTCTATTATTGTGGATTTTTAAATGGATATTTTAAAATGGAATGCTATGGTGGAATTATAAAAATGATTGATGGAAATGGTTTTCAATAAAAAGTTTGTTTTATTTAAAAGATGGTCGGTATGGAAAATGGTCACCAATAAATGGATAATTTATTGAAATGGATTGATATGCAATGTAAATTGTTGATTGTATGTGGTTTTGACCTTGATGGGTTATATCCTTGGATTTGTATTGTTTGAATGTTGTGTGGAAGTGGCGAGAAGTACCACTATAGAAAGGGGATGGATAGTGGACGGAAGGGCCACCATAAATGGTATGTGGACGGAATGTGACGCTTAGTGTGAATGGGTGAAGGGGTTGGATGGAAGCTCCACTGTTTGGTTGTTTGGTTATTTTGGTTATTTTTTGTGCATTTCTTGGTAATATTGAAGTTGTTGGGATAACATGTAAATGAAGAAATGTTTTGTGGCATGTTTTCTAGCACATTACCTTGGTTTCATAGGTTTAATGGGTTGGCTTTGTAAGGGCATGTTTGGCTTATGGAAATGGTTGTACTTGTGATTTAATTTATATAAACTATTTTATATAAATATTATAACGATTTTATCCTAGTGGTGTGTGTAGGGAAGTCATTTGGTGAAATCCTACTGCGTTTTTGAACTCACCACCCACTTTGGCATGTTTCTGTGTTTGCAGATGTTGTGTAATGTGACATGGGAAAAGGTAAGGCATCTCCCTCCTTTAGTGGAGAATTTTGATCCCATGGTGGATCATGGTGCTTTGAGCTTGGGGTGGAGCTGTGATGGTGTCAAGGATTGGGGTGTTGGGTAGTTTAGTTTCCGCGGTGTACTCTGAGGTTGTGTGGACATGTCTAGTTGTATTGGTTTTGTGTTATGTTGTGGAATAACATTGTTACCTTTTTGGGAATGTAGGGTTAGGTAATTGAATTGACCTGCATCATATAGTGGCTATTAGTGGATAGTTTGGTTGGTTTTGTATTAATGGAAAATCATTCCCAAACTTGATCTTGAAGCCCTCATAATTTATCTCCAGCCTTTGGCATCTTGGGAACATCGCTTAAGGCCATATTCCCCTCACCGCCTCCATAATCCAATGAGGTAGGGGTGGGGTGGTAGATACCATGTTGGGAAATGATGATCTATGAGACTTCTGTGTATGTTTTTGCATATCTGTGTTTTTTTGATTGTTTAGGTAAATAAAGAAATTAAGGCATATAATGGGAGAGGGTTGGTTCCAAATTATTTAAGGCATGACAGTATCGGATGATAGATCTAGGTTGTTCGAAAATAGTATGAAAATATTAATAAAAGGTGGGTAAGGTATGGTATGTTTCCATTTGTTCATTCATTCAATTTCTACAATGATTGTCCTCCCTCCCCTCTATTATTCTCTAAATTTTTTAAATGTTCCTTCCTTTTTCCTACTTCATCAAATTATATACTAATCTATTTTATGAATCGTCTATAACACTGTAATAGTGTCATTTTGTAAATGTTAATATAAAAGTTTTCATAAAAAAGAGATTGAGATTGGCTATTGATTCATTTAAAATTCATTGTTTCTTCAATTATATATAGTTAATATAATTTAATAATAATAGTTCTATTTTCTTAAAATTATAATGAATTATTCACTATGTTAGAGAGAGGTGAGTTAAATATTCCATTAATTAATTTTATTAATGAATTTTTTTATGTATTTTTGGAGTTTATATGGGAGATTTTAGTAATTAACGTTATTAAATAGTTGGAAATAAAGCTAAATTTAATGTGGTTGTTATTAAATGAATTAATAAAGATTTTTTTGGATCTCTTCTATTATTTTTTTCCAAAATAAATATACATCTTAATAATGGTGAATTCATATGGAATATTTTTTATATTATTATGTGTTCAATGTTATTAATATTTAAGTAATTAATAATGATCTCTTATGTGATTAAAATTAATTTGTTAATTTTGAATATGATTATATAGTGTTTATTCAGGATAAAATTTCCCATTATTTTAAATTTGATACTGATGAATTTATGAGAATAAAATGATTAAAAAATAGATGATTTGGTTTTCTAAAAGGTGATGGAATGTTTATTTTTGGGTAAAAAATTTAAATTATTTGAGGTAACAAGTCAAATATATTACTTATAATAAATAGTGTGCATTGTTCGTGATTTTATAATAAATATGACACATTTTTTAATGTTTTATGTATATAAAAAGGTTTTTATAGACTGATTTCATAAATTTTTATTTATAAAGTTATTATTTTTACACATAAGCTACATTCATTGAAAGGGTAAAATATAAAATATCCAAAATGAAGGTATTTTAAAATGATATCTCTAAATTATTAGAATTAGCACATTGGGTATAATATCATATAAAATGAAATACTCACAAATCACCCCATTATTTTCAAGTCCATCTGAATTTTTTTTTTCTCATGAAAATCATGTGTAAATTATACATTGACAAGTCTTATTTACAGTAAGGGAGAGAAAATATATATATTTTTTAATATTATATTATAATATTTTAATGCAACAAAAAAATTAGTATTGTGGTAATATATTAAATAACACATTTTAGTTGTATTTTGTTATAGAGTGGTAGGATAATTACAGAATGAAGCAACACAGGTGGAACTATGTTGGCATAAAAGTTAATTAAACTTTTATGGTTATCCATTGCTAAGGAGATGTCACAATGAATAATTATTAAGAGGTGAGAATAGAATGTATCTAAGGATCTAATAAGCATCATGTAAAATAAATAAATAATAGATTGTGAAATGATAATGATTAATGTATTGACATTTTATGGGTCCTATAGGGGTATTTATATTTTCATATTATCTGTATTTTTTATCAAAAAAATAAATAAAATATTATTCCACGAAAAAGAATTGAAATTTTATATTTATTTTATAAAATGTATACTATTTCTTTAAATAACATGAATTTTTATATTTTATAACATTAAACAACCAAACTTATTTTACAAAAAATTAATAGATAAAAATGAAAATATTTTATTATTGTTATACATTATAATTTTATAATTTAGAAATTAATAATTCAGTGTGGAAATTGATTTTAATTTTAAAAATAAATTATACATATTATTATGTTTAATTTTATTTCATATAAAACATTTATAATTTTTATTCCCATTATTACATAAATATAATCTCATAAAACATGTGGTATTTGAAAAAAAATGAATTTTTTAAATTCACCTAAATATCCAACATTACCATAAAATAGTAGAAAAATGAAACATAGAATATTTAAATGTCCTGATTCAAAATATGAAATTAATATAATGAAAAAAAATTTATATTAATTAAATATTTATATTTGTATATTTACATTAAAGTTAAAGTTTTAATAAAATATTTTAAAATAAATATTATTAATATATACACTTATAATATTTTTGGGATTCCAAATTTGAATATATCTTATGACATTAAAATTGCTATATTTAAATAAATTATTCATATAAATAATTATTTACATGTCAATTTACGAATTTTTTTGAAATATTTTTATTATAATGGCCAACTTGTGGTTTTTATCATGAAGAAACTATTATATTGGCCAATTTATTACTCTTCTAGTTTTATTTCATTAACACATTCTATAAATAAATTTTATTTCCTACATTAATAATTCATTTTTGTTTCATTCAAGGTTGGATACAACCTTTGAAAAATTAAAAATTTATTTATAATTTATAATTTTATTTGAAAAAATTGGTCAAAGGTAGGGTGTTTATAAATGACCAATACACAATGGATATTCAAATTTTATTTATTCCATTTATTTGTTTCCAATTATATTATATTTAATTTTAATGATTATATTTAATCTAAATATTAATGATGAATTAATGTTGTGTTGGTTTCATGGGTTATATATTTTACTATACCTAAATATGATGCACACATATATATTAATTTTACATATTTTATATAGAATTTTTTGGAGTTTCACCAATATTAGAAGAAAAATAATTTAACGATTTTATACAGTGTTTGGGATTATGGTATATTTTAATATATATAACATTCATTAGAAATATTGTAAATTTTATTTATTTAATAATTACTTATTATTGTGAATTTAAATATTTTTTTAGATATTTTAAATGATTAATTTTTTTTAGGTTGAGATAATTTCTCTATAGGGTATTATATTGATGATTTATTCAGAATAATTTTTGTTTTATATAATATTTAAATTTTCTAGTCTATTTTTTGAATATAACCTCTATTAATTGAGTTCCATTCAAAATAAGGAAAATATTAAATTCCTTATGCATAATATGTTGGGAAATAGTTTATAAATGATCTATGAATGTTATTATGGAAATGATTAATAGTTTATAAATGATTTTTTTAAAAATATTTTTTGAATTTCAGGAAACTAAGTTCGGATTATGTTGTTTTTTAAATTGACTTCAATATGTAGAAATATTCATTTTTTAGTTACGAATATTTCATGAGTATGAAATTGAAAATAATAAATCTATTTAAATGTATTTAAAGTTTGTTGTGTGAGTTAAAAGAATAATTATTTTTCACTAGTGAATTTGAAATACATTAAACAAATTGTAAATTTTTTATATAAATAATTATGTTATATATAATGGTTATCAATATTGTAAAATAATGATTAATGGAATTTAGGATAAATGAATATGTGAAAAATGAAAAACATGATATTATATTGCAACTAATTAATATTATAATGTGATTAATTATGATCATCAATATGATTGATTTATTTATTTTTGATTCCATTTTGTGATATAACTAGTCATGATATTGATAAAAACAAATTGATTTTATTTTGGAAATTCAAATAATAAATCATTTCTAAATATTTAATAATAATTATTGTAGATAAATATTAATGTTTATAAAATTGATTTATATTGTAATGTAATATGAATTTTATTTTTGAAATTTTTTACAATCAAAATTATTATTTATGTTGTTTAATATTATATTAATATATATATATATATATATATATATATATATTATAAAATAAACGAATGATTTTATTATGTTGAATTTTTTGGTTTTTATTTAACAAATTGTTTTCAACATATAAATGATAAATTTGTTTTTGATATTAGGTATTATGAATTCATGGGAATAATATTTCGAGTAATGGAGAAATTAATATGTTATATGTTATATTAAATGGTAAATTTTATATATGATTTAGAAGTATGTAATATTGCTATAATTTTATTATGATATTGTTTTTTTTTTGTGTTATCTGACAATATTTTTTAAATTAATATGTTATGAAGGTTCATTGGTTGAGAAGATTAAATATGAGTTTATAGAAATTATTTTTATATTTGGAATTATTATTAATTGTTATATTTTTAAAATTGTTATAAATTCACAAAATAATTGTCTTGGTTAGAGGAAATAATTTATTGTTGAAATGAAGTACTATTTGGGTTAGTCTTTAATGATTTAAGGGTATTATTCCAGTTATAGAATCTATGTAATTTGATTTTAAGTATGTTTGGGGGTAAAATATTTCAATGTTTAGTTTTATGGGGGATATTTCATGTGACTAAATGATGTATTGATTATATAAACATTTAGATATTTTCCATTGAATTAAAATTTTATTTTTACGCTGGCTGAGAACAATGTTTTCCATGAATAGTTTTTTTTTATTGAAAATTATATAACTTATATTTGTGGTTTCATTTTTACAATAATTACTATATATAAATATATTATTCATTTTCAATTAGTGATGAAATGGTGGTGATTTATATTGATTTTGGAATATTTTTAGGGTTATTAGTGGATAAATACATATCAAATTTTTAATGACGTTTATTTCTTTATTCTTTTTGTATTAAGTCACATTATTTTATAGCTTATAGAATTTTTTTATATTTAATTAATTTCATTAATTGTGAAATATTTTATTCTTGAGTTATAAGGGGATATTTTTAATTACTAGGCATTGAAGTAAATTTATTACATTTTTTATATGGTTATCTAACATCGACATAAATATATATTGGAAGTTTTCATGCCTTATATATATTATATAAAATGGTTGTTTGGATTAATTATGTTTATAATTAAATAATTTGGAAATTAAATTATTATTTTTCGCTAGAGGTGAATTTTGACATTTTTTAAATGGTTGGATAGGGTAACGATTGTTTTTTGGATATCATAATAGTATGGGTTGAATGGTTGAAACATTATATTTGATGCTTTGAGTATGGAAATGGAATTATATTGATTTACAGTGGACATTAATATGTTTTAAATAGAATATGGTTTTCCATATGTGTTTATGTGGTTTTAAGTGTTGGTTTCTTGAAAATATTTTCATTTTTTTGCATTATGTTTTTTTTATTTAATATTTACTTCATTCACTGAATTTTTTGTTGTCTAATATTTTAATTTCACATTTAATTGCATATTAATATAAATAATTGTGTTAACGGATTCTTTAAATTTATTTTGGTGTGAATATTAATTTGTTTGTACTTTTTTATTTTTTAAGGATGAATGTGTGTAAAATGTGTTGATAATTATTTTCTATTATTATTCATTAAACATATATTCTATTATTATAACATTCATTTGATTTTTCCATTATATTTTTGGATATTAAATCAGTGGATAAATGATGGTGATTAGTGAAAGATATATTTTCCATAATATGAAAATTAATATGAAACTATTATAATTTAAATGTATATTTTATGTTTTAAAAAAATGATTTTAATTATTATGTTTAGATATGTATTTTTTAATATTTTAAATTAATTTTGTTAATATTGTGGTTTTCACAAAAAAATGAGCATATCATATGATTAAATTGGTTTTAACTGTATATTATTTTCATTTTGGAATTTGGTGAGATATTTAAATAATTATTAAATATAAGTATTTAAATTTGTCTTTTGTGATATGTGTATTATTATGAACTAAATATTCAATATTTGAAGATAAATTATCATGTATATATTATTTATTATTATTTTATTAAAATAGATATCATTAATGACAAATATCTGTAGAAGTATAAGCACAAAGCCAAGAAGGGAAATTGTCTAACCAGATCTGGATGGAGTTGAAAGGGCCTAAGGCCGCCAACTGATGGGCCGCATTGTTTCTTTCCCTTTTTGAAAAGGAGAAGGTACAAGAAGAGAAGCACTACCCAAGTGAGAGAGTCCGCTTAATGATTATGCCAAAAGGATGGAATTATCTGACCATCAGATTCGATGTCAAACATTAAGGATGCGGTCTCTCGGGAAGACCTGGTCGATCTGGGGTACATAGGTAATCATTTTACGTGGTTCCATGGAAATACTGAAGGCAACCGCATCGATGAGTGACTTGATAGAATTATGGGTTCCTCTTATGGGATTAATCTGTTCAGCATGTTTCATGTCGGCCACATGGCCCTTAACTGTTCGGACCATTTTCCAATTCTCATTTATTGTATGCAAGGCGAATGAAATAGACCACTAATCCGGCCCTTTAGGATTGAGAATTTCTCGGAAAAAGACTGGGAATGTGAAGTGGTGATGTGAGACCCTATTGAATTTTCAATAATTTTTCTACAATTAATCAATACAATATTACTATTTTTGAAATAACTTTAATAATATATTTAATAAAAAATTAATTATATTAAATATATATATTAAAATGTATATATATTTTTGTTAATATATTTATATATTTATTTTAGGGTGTATGATTTATTATTAATTATTTATGATAATAGATATAATAGAGATAATATTAAAATTTTTAACTAAATTAATGTTATTTATTTAAGTATATATATATATTGTAATTTTTGGTGCTATTATTGAAGAATTATAATACTCATAAATTAAAAAAGATTTTAAAATTTAGTTGTGTGTTAATGGGGGGCCTAGAATGTGGAAAGATACATCATATAGTGTGATTGTATGTAATTTTTATATTAATCGTGTTATGTGAGTGTGAATAAAAGGGAAAATAAACATTATTATGTAAATTTTGATGATGTCAATAAGTTATTCACAAAGAATGGGTGCATGAGAATGTTTGGTAAGGATTATCTATGAGACTTATGTGTGTGTGTGTTTGTTTATTAGAATAAAGAAATTAAGGAATATAATGTGATTGGGGTTGATTCCCAATAAGCTGAGGCATGCAAGGCTAGGATGATAGATCTTTGTTGTTCAGAAATATTTAATAAAATAATAATTATAGGCGAGGAAGGGATGGGATTTTCCATTTTTTTATTCATTCAATTTCTAGTAAGATTATTCTCTGTCACAAATACTATTCCCAAAATTTTATAATTTTCCATAAATTCATCATCTTTATCTCATTATATACTCATCTATTTGATGAATAATATATAACATTGTAATCGTGTAATTGAGTAAAAGGTATGACCCAATTTTTCATAAAAAGGCCATTCAGTTGGGCAATTGTATTCTTCAAATTGGTATTTTTTTTCTTCAAGTTTATATAGTTAATCTAATAAAAAAAGAGTAGAAATATTTCAACAAAAATATATTGAATTAGTCCCTATGTTATAGTGATGTATGTGGCATCATCCATTAATTTAGCTTATAAATGAATGTTTTAATTTATTTTTTGAGTTCATATTGCCGATTTTAGTAATTAAAGTGTCTAATTAGTTGGATATATAACTAAATGTATTGTATTTATTATTAATTGAGTTAATAGGGATTTAATATGATCTCTTATATTATGTGTTTTCCAGAAAATAATTTACATGTTTTTATAATTTTGAATTCATATGTAATTAATTTAATATAATTTTGTGTTCAATATTATTAATATTTAAGGAATTAATAATTATATCTTATTTGATTAAAATCAATGTGTTAATGATGACTATGATAATATTTTTTTCATGATATTTTTATTATTCTTTTTAATTGAATGTTATTGAATTTATGAGAATAAAATGATTGAAAAATTGATTATTTGGTTTTCTAAAACGTCATGGAATGTTTATTTTTGGCTAAACAATATAAATTATTTGGGGTAAAAAATCAAACAAATGAGTTATAATAAATAGTTTGAATTATTAGGGATTTAATAATAAAGACTAGTCATTTTGGAATGATGTATGTATGAGAAAAATGGTTTTTTTAAAAACTGGTTTCATATATTTTTATTTATAATGATATTATTTTTACTGTTATGTTAAATTTATTGAAAGGGAATAAAATAAAATAGCCTAAATTAATGTATTTAAAAATAATTTATATAAATGATTTGAATCATCCCATTGGGTAGAATATTATATTAAATGAGATCATCACTACTCACCTCATTATTTTCAAGTCTCTCTAAAAGGGTTTTTTCCTCATGAAAATCATGTGTAAACTATACATTCAAAGTCATTTTTATAATGAGGGAGAAAGAATATACAAATATTTTAAAATTATATTATAATATTTTAATGCCACAAAAAATTGGTATTAAGTTAATTTTCTAATTAACTAATTTTAGTAGTATTTGATTATATAGTCGTAGTATAATTAAAGAATGAAGTAATATAAGTGAAACAAGGTAGGGATAAAAGTTAATTTACCTTTGAAGTTTATTCATTTATAAAGATATGATAAACTGAATTATTATAATGTGGTGAGAATATAATGTATCTAAGGATATAATAAGGATAATAGAAAAGGAATAAAAAATATATTGTGAAATAATAATGATTTATGTATTTATATTCCAAATGTTATATGTGTGGTATTTATATTTTAATATTATGGGTATTTTTCTGTGAAAAAAATGAATAAAATATTCTTCCATGAAGAAGAATTGAAATTTTATTTTTATCTTATAAAATGAATATTATTTCATTAAACAAAATGCATTTATTAATTTTAAACCCTTAAAAACCCAACATATTTGTTCAAAACAAAATAAATTTGATAATAATAAAAATATGTTTTTATTGTAATAATTAATAATTTTCTACTTTAAAAGTAACATTTTACTTGTAAAAATTGATTTTATTTTTTAAAATGTATTATACATGTTATTAAGTTTAATTTATTTTAATATAACAGTTATATTTTATATTCCCAATGTTACATAAATATCTCATCATTAACATGTAGTATTTAAAAAAATTATATTTTATAAATTCTCTAAAATATCTATCTTTCCCATAAAATAATAGAAACATACACTATATAATATATAAATGTTTTTGATAAAAAATATGAAATTAATATAAAGAAAATAACACTTAAATTAATAATAATATTTATTTATTTAAATTAATATTAGGGTTTATACATAATATGTTGAAATACACTTTAATAATATATACACTTATGGTATTTTTGAGTTTCAAAATTTGAATATATTTTTTAACATTAGAATTATATTATTTAAATAATTTATTCATAGAAAGAATTATTTACAAGTGAGTTTACTAATTTTATGGAAATATTTTTATTCTAATGATCAGTTTATAGTAATGATCTTGAAGCTACTATTCCATTGGCCAATTTATTAGTATTGTGGTTATATTTCATTAACACATTCTATATATAACTTTATTTCCTACATTAACAATTCATTTTTGTTTTATTCATTATTGGCTCTATCCTTTGAAAAATTTAAAATGTACTTATAATTTTTTATTTCATTTGAAAATATTGATCAATGGAAGGATGTTTATAAATTAAAAAGACACAATGTATTTACAAATTCTACTTATTCCATTTATCTGTTTCCTATTATATTATATTTAATTTTAATGATTATATTTAATCTATACATTAATGATGAAATAATGTTGTGTTGGTTTCATGTATCTTATATAATACTATGTACCAAAATATGAAGAACCCATATATATTAATTTGACCTGTTTCATAAATAATAATTTAGAGTTTCACCAATATTGGAAGGAAAATAATTAAACAATTTTATATAGTGGATGAGGTTATAGTATATTTTAATATATATAAAATTCAATATAAATTTTTTATATTTTATTTATATAATTATTCATTATTATGGTGAATTTAAATATTTTTAAATATATTTCAATAGATTAATTTTTTTGGTTGATATAGTTTCATTAGATGGTATTTTACTTGATTGTTTAATTAGAATATTGTTTTTTGTATAATTTCTATATTTTCTAGTTTATTTTTTAAATTTAACATCTGTTAATTGACATTTATTTAATATAATGTAAATTTTAAATGCTATAGGCATAGAATGGTGGGAATGTTTTTAAATGATCGAAGAATGTTAGGTTAGAAATGATTAATATTACTTGTGATTTTTTAAAAAATATTTTTTAAATTTCATGAAACCATGTTGGGAATATGTGGGTTTTGAAAATGAGATTAATATGTATAAATATTCATTTATGTTTTTTGAATATTTATTAATTCTAAATTCGAAAATAATAAATCAATTTAAATGGATTTAAAAATTGGTGTGTGAGTTAAACTAATAATTAATTTTCTCAGGTGAATTTGAAATACCTTGGACAAATTTGAAATCATTGATAATAATAATTATGAGAAATATAAGGGTGATCAATATAGTAAAACAATAATTAATGGTATCTTTGATAAATTTATTTGTGTGAAATGATTAACATGACATAATATTTCAATTAATTAATATGATAATGTGATTAATTATGATCACTCATATAATTGACTTATTTGTTTATGACTTTTTGTTGATATAAGTAGTCATGATTTTGAAAAAAATTATAGATTTTGTTATGGTGATGTTAATAATTGTTCATTATTATATATTCATAAATAATTATTGTAGATAAATTGTAAAGTTTTAAAGAATGATGTATATCATAATGCAATATGATTTGTTATTTATGAAATCTATTTTGATCAAAATTATTGTTTACATGGATAAGTATGATATAAATCTATTATATTATAATTGAATTGAATGATTTTATTATGTTGAATTTTTTGGATACTATTTAATAAAAAAATCAATATAAAAATAATGAATTTGTGTATGATATTAGGCGTATGACTTCTTGGGATTAATATTTTGGGTAATGGAAAAATTAACATGTTATTTGTTATATTAATTTGAAATTTTTAAATATGATTTAAATGTAAGTAAAATTTTTATAATATGTTTATTATATTGTTTTTGTGTTTTTTGCCAATGTTTTTTAAATTAAAATGTTACGATGGTTCTTAGGTAGAAATGATAAAATATGTGTTTTGTAAAAATGAATTTTATATTTTGAATAATTATTAATAGTTATATTTTTAAAATTGATATAAATTCATAAAACTATTGTTGTGGTTAAGGGAAATAATTTATTATTCTCATAATGTAATGTTTGGGTTAGTCATTAATGATTTAAGGGTATAATTTCAGTTATATAATATATGTAATATGATTTTAAGTATATTTAGGGGTATAATGTTTATAATTTTATTTCATTTGAGGAGTTTTCATGTGAATAAATCATGTATTGATGAAATAAACATTTAGATATTTTCCTTGGAATTTAAATTTTATTTTTATGATGGCTGAAAACTATGTTTCACTTAAATTATTTTAATATTGATAATTAAATGACATAGATGGGTGGTTTCAATTTTTACTTTAATGATGGTATGTACATATATATTATTTATTATCAATCAGTGATGAAAATGTGGTGATTTATATTGATTATGGAAAATTTTTAGGGTTATTAGTTGGTAATAACACATAGAATTTATAAAGATGATTATTTCTTTATTTTTTTGTACTAAGTAAAATTCTTCTATAGATTAGAGCCTTTTTATATTTAATTAATATTAATACTGGTGTAATATTTTATTCTTGAGTTTTAAGGGGATATTTTTAATAATTTTTCAACGAAATAAATTCCTAAATTTTTTAATATGGTTATCTAACATAAACCTAAATATATATTTTTAATTTTCAATCCATATATAGTAATATGAAAAGGGTGATCTTATTAATTATGTTGATAATTAATTTATTTGGAATTTAAATTATATTTTTCACTAGAGGTCAATGTCAACATGTTTTAAATGTTTTTGTGGAGTAATGGTAGGTTTTGGATTTCTCATTAATAGGGGTTTATTGGGTGAAATATTATCTTAGATTATTTAAGAATGGAAATGGGATTATATCGATTTATAATGACTTTTAATATTTCCTAAATAAATTATTATTTTCAATATGTGTATAAGTTGTTTTTAGTGATTGTTTATTTTCAAAATAATTTAATTTTTTTGTTTGGAATATGTAGTTTTTTATATAAAATATACTACATTCACTGTATTTTTGTTGTTTAATGTTTTAATTTCACCGTTAATTGAAATTTACTCTATAGAATTGTGTTAATAGATATTTTAATTTAATTTATGGGTTAATAATATTTTTTTAATTTTTTATTGATGAATGTGTATAGAATGGACTGATAATTATTTTCCATTATTGTTCATTAAACATGTGTTCTTGTATTATAACATTCATTTTAATTTTCCTAAAAAATTTTGGATAACAATTAAGTGGATAAATGATGTTGATTAATAAAAAATATATTTTTGATAAGTTGAAAATTAATAGTAAATATTTATTCAATGTATATTCTAATTTATTGAAATGAAAATTAGGAGTTTAATTGTTATGTTTAGATATGTAATTTTTAAATTTTTCATATAAATTTTTTTTGAATTGAGATTATCATACAAAAATGAGCATATCAAATGATTAAAATAGTTTTAACTATATATTATTGTCATTTTGGAATGAGGTATGATATTTAAAGAGTTATTAAATATATGAATTTAAAATTTTCTTTTGCAATATGTTTATTAATGAAAATTGATTATTGAAATTTTATAGATAAACTATCATGTATTAATTAGTTTAATAAGTTAATTTAATGTGTAAATCATTAAATATAGATTTTTGGGTGGGAGACCCTATTGTGGGATGAATGATGTGGTTAATCATTACATAATTACATTAATGTTAATAATTCTTTTATAGATTTCTGATTTCAAGCTCCAAGACACTTCACAAGGAAAATGAGTTTTCTAGATGGAAGTTTATTACATATTGTGTTTTAAGTGATATGTACAAATGTTTAATATTGGTTTTGTAATGATTTTTGGCATGTCTGTTAGATTTTTAATAATTATACTATAACTACTCTACATCGTATTACTATTATTTGAAAAAATATGATTAATGTATTTAATACAAAATTAATTATATGGATTATATATGTTAAAATATATATGTATTTCTATAAATATATTAATATATTTATATGAGGGAGTATTATTTACTATTATGTATTTTTGATAATAATTATTTTAGTTTTTATATTAAATGATTTTATTAAATTAATATTATTGATTTAGAAATATATATATATTGTAATTTTAGGTGTTATTAATGATTAATTATAATACATTTAAATTCAAAAAGAATATTATAAATAATAGTTGTATGTTAATGGGGTGCATCAAATGTGGAAAGTTACATCATATAGTGTGAGTGTGAAAAGACATGGAATTTCCATGTAATTTTTTTAAATAAATGGGAATTTTACGAGTCTACGAATCTTGACAGCATGTGATTCCGAGGCCCGGAGTGCACAAAATAAATTTCCAATGTTTTTTTCGTGTACGTTCAGTAAAAGTACAATTACGTTTTTATAACTTTTGAACAAGTGCAAGAAATTGAAATATGAGGTCACCGTTGTGCTCACATCGCCGGTTTTCGCATTAGGAGACTTTCACCTCGACGACAGTGCATCGAGAATAAAAGATAAATATTGGGTTTCTTGTGTAATATAATAAAATAAAATGAACTACACATTTTTTAATTTCTTATCCATCATGTTGAAGTTGGAGGACGGGTCCACCAGAACAAAACCTCTTTATGGGAGCTGAAGTGTGGGGACCACCCGACCATAACCTCTCAAGAGAGGCTATGGTGGTAGGGACCACCCGAACCTAACCTCATAGAAGAGGTTATGGTGGTGGGGACCACCCAGGACTAAACCCTAATTTTAATTGTGGAAAACCTCTCAAATCCCATCATTAATGAGGGGGAGCTTCTTGAGCTCCTCTACCAAATTAATTCTGCCAACGCACTAGACATTAATGTGCCAAATCATCCCCACTAATTAATTGAGCACATCATTTAATTATTATTATTTTGCACATTTTTTAATTTTGTGCCAGCAATTAAATAATAGAAAAACTTAATCTATTATTTTAGTATGGAATTATCATCTTGGTGGAACTTGGGTGAGCATGAAATATAGAGAAATCTCTCCAAAAAAGAACTTCCTCCATGAAGAATGCAGACGAGGAGCGCCATCGACTTCTTCCTCGGAAGAACCTTGCAGAGGCAACTGATGTACGAAATCTTTGACGACTGAAATTCCATACTCTTCATCATCAATGAACTGATGCATGAGCTTGGATTGGAAGTGTGTGGAAGATATGACAGACGACGACAACTCCGTCTTATTCCCCCGACTCCGTCGACGAACAACGATCAAGGTAGGGGTTTAATTGAATTTATGGATGATTTATTTTAATGTTCTTCCATTCTTTCAAAACAAAGAAAATGGGTGTTTTTTTTCAAGAGGGATGTTGTGCTTCATTATTTTTAGCCAATTGCTATCACCTTAAACGTGGACGGAGCAGACCAAACCTATATGGTCTGACCCCTTCGCTGATCTCCATTGTGGTGTTCTTTGAAACATAGGAAAGAAATGTCAATGGCGCTGAAGGTGTCAACGGCACCGGCCCTGCTCCCGCGACCTTCACGTCCTGCGCCGCCCCCGCGATGCTCTGCCACTTGTCTGCCAAACCAGCTCATGTCGGGTCGCGCCCGGGCCGCACCGCCAACCGGCCACACTACCCTCGCCAACTACGCCACCTCACTGGACTGAGTTGTGCTTCTTCTGGTCGAAATGGTTGTTGTCCACCGCACACCCCATGGCTCAGCCGTCCATTTTCCCTACTGCTTTGCCGCCCGAGCGCCCCATGCACCCTACATGACTCCGCCGTCACTGACCATACCGATATTCGTGCCTTCACGTTCATCACGCGCCCTGCGGCTTCTCCATCTGCACACCCTACGCACGTTGCACCACCAATGGCCAAACTGGATGAGCCGGTCTCCCATCCCGAGCCACCCCGCCTTTTCCATAGGTCAAGCCACCCGAGACGGCCCTTCGTGGTGCCCTCCGGGCTAAGTAGAGCCCTCCGGTCAGAACCTCTGTCACACCGACCCATGGCCGATCCACACCCTCTCTGCTCTTTGCGGCCCTAGCAGCCTGCTAGGCTGGGCCCATTGTGCCGGGATGAACATAGTGGATCGGGCCAGACCCAACGGGTCAGACTGGAATGACCCAGACCGGGTTGGCGCAGACGGGGTTGGGCCGGGTCTGTCCCACTGGGTCTGACCAGACCCAGGCCCAATACGACACATTACTTTCTTTTGGCTATATTATTAGCACCATATGTTCATTTGACGAACTGTCAGTGGCACACGTAATCTAGGAGAAAGACGGTCCCTATGAGTATACCCCATAGAGTTTGGGGTATAGTTGAGATACGTTCAGGATGGATCGTGCATGAGTCCAACCGGGCCCCCAAGACTAAAAGGCTAATAACTCATAGTCCGGGAAAATTGATTGCGGAGACCTAGTAGTTGGCTGAGACTTGACAACTGCTCACTGATTCACTCTGTTTGACTCATCTGGCCTAGTGGGGAGTGTCTGGTTTTGGCGGTAGACCCATGGTGGAGGAGCGACTGTTTTTGGCTGTAGACCCATGGTACTCGACAGAAGGAGTATCTCTGCAGGCTATTATGGGGAGTGCCTAGATTTGGTGGCAGACCCACAGTGGGGAGCTCATTGGTGACGCAGAAGACCCACGATACTCGATAAGATCAGTACCTATGTAGTCCAAGGTTAGTGGGAAACACCTTGGTGTTGCGGTATGCCCACTCTACTAAATAGGGGAGGAGTTCTCCAGCAACCGTGGTTTCGATAATGTGAAAAAAAATATTGGTTGAGGTGAGTTAGTAACTTTTGTGTATTTTCATTTTTGAGATGGATTATTTGGTAACATAGGTATATGTATGGGAATTTACCTAAGTGTGGTTATATGTTGATTTCATACATTGTGGTTTATACTTGTTTGATTTTGTGAGACCTTGAGGGTCATGATGTCCCTATTGAGTATCTTTATACTCACCCATGTACGGGCTATTCCTGCACCTCATTATGTTGGATGTAGATGAAAGACAACATAGGCCGAGGCTGAGAGTACAAATAATGGACAGTACCAAGAGGTGCACATTACGGCGTGTTGGTACACGGAGGAGAATAATGAACTTGGACTGCTGAGGATGATGCAGTGGCTATTTTCCCTTTTTTATTTAGTTGTACTTTTACTATCATTTTCGTGTACGTTCTAGTAGAGCTTATATTCTGGCCTATTTTTACTTATTGTAGTCACTTATTGGTTATATTTTTTAATCGTTTTCAAGTCTGTTGTGTGTTTTTACTGGTTATAAAGGTAATATATTCCCAGTTTTAGGAAATTATTCCTTTGGTGATAGTCTCCAGCCTCTGGCATAGGGAAGGTGGGCTTGGGCTAATCACTGCACGGGCCCCTGGGAACGGGTCGTGAAAAATTAGTATCAGAGGAGTTGGTTCCCCCACAGAACATTGGACTGTGATATTTTTTTCTATTATGCAATGGTGTTAAGATTACTGAGTGTGGTTCTCAGTTCAGGGAGTCCAGTGTTGGTGCAGCAGCCGACGTATGCATACACTAGGACCCTGACTTCTGATTTTTGAATCAGTGCACGAAAACACTAATTATGAGTGTGTTTTCAAAAGATTTCTATATGTCAACTTATCCAACCAAGATTACCATGTATAGACTTTTGACTATGTCACATATGTTTCATTTTGGATGCCTCCCCACAGACGACCAGTTAGAGTCCCGAGAGTTGTATGCACAGATAGCCCACCGAGCGACGAGGCCTCGGTGCAACACCCTTTTCCAGCAGAGGCACCAGCGGTACCACTTCTTATGTGGGCCACTGATACCACCCGTCCTAGAATTAGACAATACACGCCTCTTGAACGCATTTCACATGTTCCAATGACATAGGCCACCTAGGTTCAAGGGAGATAAGGACCCACAGGTGGTTGAGGATTTTCTAGAGGCTGTGGTGATAGTATTCTGACTGGTAGGGATACCAGCCAATCTCTTGGTGAATCTTGATGCTATACTTCTATAGGTAGAAGTGGGAAGATTTTGTAACTTTATTCTCCAAGTTCATGATGAGATGATGCTTCTCTGGGAAGACTTTGAGAGCCTTTTATTGGCAGAGTTTGTCCCAACGACTCTTCGAGCAGTGCGCATACATGAGATACATTATCTGTAGTAGGGTAGCATGATTGTAGCTATGCACTCATCAAGGTTCACTGACACCTCACGCCACTCCACTGATATAGTGTGGGTCCCATTATTCAGTGCTTGGACCTTCGAACAGCGGATCAAACAAGAGATCGTATCTCTGATGATCTCACTCAGCATCTCGATGTAGGCAGGGGTGCTAGAGAGAGCCCTCGCGGTGGAGAGTTTTCTTGCCGAGCAATCACCAGCAGCGAGATCCACCACCAGTCAACATGTAGAGGAGTATTCTGTAACTGGAAGAAGAAAGTTTTCATGAAATACCAGGAGGACCATACCCAAAGGTGGATGACCACTTGACTCAGGATCAGTTGTGTGGAGCACATGAGATAGATCTAGACATGCGAGGAGCGGGCAATGTTACTCATGCGGTGGGAAGGGTCACATTTCTCATGACTGTCTGACCATCCATTAGGAAGATTAGAATATAGTCAAAGGACTTCCCAGGAAGAGACAAAGATTTGATCGAGGTGGTCCGTAGGGAGCATGCGGATGTGGCTAAGTGGCTAGATGTGCAGCTGGTGGTGGATGACATTTCGAGATGTTACCAGCACCACCACCAGGATGTCTACCCTGATCATAGGGAGTAGGTGGACATGGGAGATATCAGCTCTAGGTAGGTGAGCCCTACGATCACGGTGATCCGGAGATAATACGACGTGCAATCTATGTCTATTCCACTTTAGATGTAGTTATTATAGAAACATGTGCAAGTCAATCATTCGTTTCCATTTCCCTCTTTCAGAGCTCAGTGATTCTGACGTAGCCATTGGCTCGATCTTTACGACTAGAGACTTCTACAGGAGTAGACTCGATGATAACACAGTTTTTCTGAAAGTATGATCTTACTCTAGGAGGTGAGAGATTTGGCTAGTGTCTCCTACAAGCGGTGTCGAGGACTTACGATGTCATTTTGGGTATGGAATGGTTATCTACAATCCATGATCAGATTGATTGTATTAGGTAAAAAGTTTATTGTGTCCACACAGATGGGACTAGGTATACCTTTACCGGTGAGAAAGGAGCCTTTGCAGCACATGATGGACTTACTCAGAAGAGAGTGTAGCTAATCCCTAATTAGTTGGCTAAACATACCATCAGAGTATTTGTTGTGGAATGTCTGAGATATCCTATAGTGGTGGACCTGTACACAGTTTTTTTCCCTGATGATGACCTAGGTCTACCTCCTAACAGAGAGGTGGACTTCTGCATTGAATTGTACCTCGGGATGGCACCAATATCTACTCCAGTGTATCAGATTGCTCCTACTGAGCTTCTCGATCTGTGGGTATTGTTAGGGGACTTACAAAGGATATGATTCATCTAGCCTTGTGTTTCACCTTGGGCAGCCCCAATTCTATTTTCCAAGAATATGGATGGGTGCTTGAGGCTTGTATCAACTATCTGCGCATGAATTAGGAGACCATGAAGAACAAGCACCGATTCATGAGGATTGAAATACTCTTGATCTATTGATGGGAGCATGACAGTTCTCGAAGATAGAGCTCAGATCAGGATATCACCAACTTAGAGTTTGAGATGAGGATATATAGAATACAACCTCCAAATGTCAGTATGACCATTAGGATTTCTTGGTTATGCCATTTGGCATAACCAACACTCTATTCTGTGTTCAAGGGACTCAGGAACAAGATCATTCTTCCATACATCGATCGTTTAATTGTAGACTTCATCGACGACATTCTGATATACTCGACTACTGAGGAGGAGCATTCCTATCACTTTTGGGTAGTACGGGACACACTCTGAGAGCACCAAATTTCTGTTATTCTCTCGAAGAGTCAGTTTTGGATCTGAGAGGTTTACTTTCTTGGACATTTCATCTTAGAGGATGGAGTTCCAGTGGATCTAGTGATGATTGAGGTGGTACTCGGTTGGTATCCTCCAAGGAATGTGACAGAGGTGCAAAGATTCCTATGTTTGGATGGACACAACCGGATGTTTGTGCCCGACTTTTACAAAGTTGAAGCACCACTATCAACCTAGACGAAGAAGGGTTAATCCTTCATGTGGTCGGAGAGATTCCAGGAGATCTTTCAAGAGCTGAAGCAAAGGCTGACTAGTGCCCCTATCTTGAGGCTTCTAGAGGAAGGCATTGGTTACGTAGTCTATTGAGATGCATCAGGGATCCGAATCGGATGTTTCATGATGCAGGAGCGAGCAGTGATCACATATGGATCTAATCAGCAAAGACAAGAGGAGTAGAACTACACTACGCCTGACCTGGAGTTAGTAGTAGTTGTCTTTGCCTTGAAGATGCAGTAAAACTATCTGATGGGCGAATGTTTTATCTTGTAATATGATCATATGAATCTTAGGTATATATTATCAGAGAAGGACCTGAACCTAAGACAACAACATTGTCTTGAGTTCCTCTAGGAATAAGACTTCATGATATTTTAGACTTTTGGGAAGGGGAATGTTGCTGAAGATAGATCTGGTATACAGTTTCTAGGTGAGGAGATAGAGTAGTTGGCTGCTTTACAGATATCCATTGTTGATATAGATGGATCAACCTTCCTTCAGTCACTTACTATCACACCCCCACTTCATTAGCGAGTCAGGGAGGCGCGGTGTGGGGGCACTGACTACAAGACATGACATGCTGAAATATCCATAGGACAGGCACCAGATGGATTTTCTGAAGGTGTGGAGCACGTCATCCTATTTGGAAGATACACCATGGTACCAGTGTCACTTTAGGAGGAAGTGATGATGGAGTTCCACATGTCTCCTCTAGCAGTAAATCCAAGAGTGGTAAAGATATACCAGGATCTTCTTCGACTGCACTGGTGTCCAGGTATGAAGAAAGTCATTGCAGAGTTTCTCTCTCGATGCCTCACTTGTCATTAAGTGAAGGTGGAACACCAGGTATCAGCAGGCATGCTGTATCCTTTAGAGGTCCCAGACTGGAAGTGTGATGGGATATCCATGGACTTCGTGACAAGACTTCCTTATACCTCCAAGGGTCACGACTCGATTTAGGTTATCGATGACTGACTCACCATGTCGTCCCACTTTGTACTGATTAGAGAGAAATGTTCAGTATAGATCTTGGGATGCCTCTATGTGCCAGAGATTGTGTGGCTACCTAAATTACCTTCGACAATTGTCTCCGATCGTGACACACGGTTTATTTCCCAGATATTGAAGTGGTTGCGGGACGCTTTCATGATGCAGCTTAATTTGAGGACCGTCATCCATCCTCATATGGATGGTCATACTGGGTAGACCATTTATCCCTTCGAGGACATGCTATGTGCTGGTGTCATAGACTTCAGTTGTAGTTGGAAGGACCACATACCTTTTATGGAGTATATATACAACAACAACTATCACTCCGCTATTGAGATGGAACCTTTTGAGGCATTGTATTGGTGACCTTGCATATCACCTTTGTGCTTGAATAACCCAGGGGAGTTTGCACTGGTGGGATCAGAGATGGTACTTGCTACCATTGAGAAGGTTCAGATCATCCAGGAGCGAAAGAAGACAACACATAGTATGCAGAAGTCATGTGCTGACAGAAGAAGAATACCTCTGGAGTTTGAGGATGGTGACCACGTCTTTCTATGTGTCTCACCTAGTCGAGGTCTATGGAGATTTGGCCAAGGAAGGATGTTATCTCCAACATTCATCAGACATTTTCAGGTCCTTAGAAATGTTGGGGATGTGTCTTAACGCTTAGCACTTCCACCTCAGTTGAATCGGGTGCATGACATATTCCACGTATCCCATCTGAGGAGTTACATGCACGAACCATCCCATATCATCGACCATGGAGAGATGTAAGTCGATGATGGGGTGAAATTTACTGAGGTTTTAGTAGAGATTAATGATCAACAAGAGTTGGTCCTTCATGGATGGTCAATACCTCTGGTGCACATTCACTGGCATCATGGGAACCACCAAGAGAGCACATGGGATCAAGTGGCTCAAATGCATTCTCAATACACCCACTTGTTCCCTTAGTTATGAGTTGTAGCTTATGGGGATGTAAATCCCTGAGGTGGGGAGAATGTAAAGACTTGTAATTCCCATGTAATTTTTTTAATTAAATGGGAATTTTACGAGTCTACCAAACTTAACAACACATGATTCTGAGGCCCGGAGTTCCCAGAATCATTTTTTGTAGTTTTATTCAAGTATGTTCAGTAAACGTACATGTGGGTTTTTGTTACTTTTGAATCTGTGAATGGAATTGAAATATGAGGGCACCGTTGAACTCCTAGGGCCAGTTTTCTATTAAGGAGACTTTAACCTCGATGACAATGGCTTGAGAATAAAAGATCATTTTTCAATTTTTCAATGAAAAATAATAAAATAAAATGAACTACACTTTTTTTTGAGACACGATGTAGATGCTTGTGGTGGGGTCCACCATAAATAAACCTCCCTATGGGATTTGAAGTGTGGGGACCACCTAACCATAACCTCCCATGAGAGGTTATGGTGGTAGGGCCCAACTGATCCTATCCTCCCGCAAGAGGTTATGGTGGTGGGGACCAACTGAGACTAAACCACCATTTTAATTGTGGAAAACCTCTCAAATCCACTAATTAATGAGGGGTATCCTCTTGACCTCCTCTACCCAATTAATTCTTCCAACGCACTTTCCAATAATGTGCCAAATCATACCCATTAATTAATTGAGCATAACACTTAATTATTATATTTTAAAAATCTTTTTGAATTTTGTTCCAACAATTAAATAATAGATAAACATAATACATTATTTTGTCTTGGAATTTTCATCTTAGTGGAACTTGGGAGAGGAGGACATTGGGAGAATGATCTCCAATGAAGATCTTCCTCCATGAAGAACACTGGCAAGAAGCATCTTTGACTTCTTCCTCAGAATCACCTTTCGGAGGCAACCGACGTAGGACATCTTCGACGACCTACCATCTTTCCTCAGCGTCGTCAACGAACTGATGCACGAACTTCGATTGGATGTGTGTGGTAGACACGACAAATGAAAACAACTCCATCTTCTTCAACACCACTCCGTCGATGAACAACGATCAAGGTAGGGGTTCAATATTATATAATTATTATTTATTTCAATGTTCTTCATTTCTTTCAAAACAAATAATGAGGGTGTTTTCCTTTTTCGGGAGGGTTTTTGTGATTTATTATTTCGATCCAATTTCTATCACCCTAAATTTGGAGTGTGTGAACCAAACCAATGGGGTCAAACCCCTATGCTGATCTCCTTTGTGGAGTTCTTCGAAATAGAGGAAATCAGTGTCAAAGGTGATGAAGGCATCAAAGGTAATGGCCATGCACCCACAGATTCCGTGACTCGCGCCGCCACCGTGATGCTCCGCCCCCACCGGTTGAACTGAACTGAGTCGCGTTTCCCCCTGTCTATGCTGCACCACGGCCGCCCCACCCTCACCGGCCGCACCGCCCTCACCATTCACACCGCCTCATCGGCACGAGCCGAGCTGCCGCTGGACGTGATGGCTTCCAGCCTCCGTGCACGACGCATGCCCCACGGATCTGTCGTATGCACGCCTCGTGTCTTCACCGCCCACAGACCACATGCGCCCCACGCCACAACTACCTGAACTAGGCCACCGATATCCACACACCCCATGAGCCATGCAGATCCGTCATCCGCGCACCCCACACTGCTGCTGGACGAACCGACTGAGCTAGTCCCTCATCCTCATCCGCCCCATCCTGGTCCCTATCCAAGCAGCCCGATCCACCCCCTCGTGGCGCCCTCTGGGATGAACCGCCCTCACGCCGACCCACGACCGGTCCTCGACCTTGCAGCCTGTCCTCGCCCTCTCGGCTCTCCAAAGCCCTCACGACATACTGGGATGGACTAAACCTAAGGGACCAGGCCAGACCCAATGGGTCAGGCTGGGTCGACCCAGACGGGGTCGGTCTTAATGGGTCGGACCAGACCCATGCCTACTACGACCCGTTACATTCTATTGGCCATATCTATGGAACTAGGTGTCCATTTGAAAACCCGTCAACGGCGCTGGTATTCTTGTAGCATGATGGTAACATTGAGTATACCCCACTAGAGTTTGGGGTAATGTTGAGATATGGTCAGGTTGGATCATGCACGAATGCATTCAGGCCCCTTGGACGAAAAGGCTAATAAGTCACAGACCAAGCGTCTGATTGACGATCCGTTTGTAGTGTTGAGACCCTTATGACATGGTGGAACTAGAGATACTTCTTCATTGGACTTCATGATAGTTTGTGTATCATCCAGTATCTCATAGAGTGGATCCTTCTAGTGACGAGCGAGAAAAGAGTGGAGACCTAGTAGCAGGCTAAGACATGACGACTACTGACCGAGTGACTAGGAGTGACTCGACTGGACCAGTTGGGAGCGCCTGGTTGTGGTGAAAGGCCCACAATAGCGGACCACCTTGTTGTCATAGCATACCCACGATACTCAACAGGAGGAGTACCTCTAAAAGTTATTAGGGGGAGTGCATGTATGTGGTGGAAGACCCAAGGTGGGGAGCGCCTTGTTGACATAGTAGACCCATGGTATTTGACAGTAGGAGTATCTCAGTAGTACAAGGTTATTGGGAAGCTCCTTGGCGTCACTACATACCCATTGTACTCGATAGAGGAGGAGTTCTCCAACAATCATGGTATCAATAATGTGAATAAAAATCCCAGTAGAGCTAAGTCAGTAACATTTGTGTTTTACTCATGATTGAGATGGATTACTTGATAACATAAGTATATGTTTGGGTACATAGCTTAGTGGGTTTATCTGGTCATTTCATAGATTTTTGTTTATCCTTGTTGGATTTTATGAGACCTTGAGGATCTCAACGTCCCTACTGACTATCGTTATACTCACCCCTATACGGGCTATGCCCGCACCTCATTGTGTTAGATATAGACGAAGAACAACACTGATTGAGGCTATGAGTACCAGGACTAGAAGGTACTCATAGGTGGACTTTACGGCATGACAGTAAACATAGGAGATGGATGGTTTTAGATTGCTAAGGAGGAGATCTATACCTACCCTTCAGGTAGGATCCTTGGCCGACAACTCGATGTCTATTTTTCATTTTTTTTAGTTGTACATGTACATTCAATTTCTTGTACTTTCCATTTGGGCTTGTATTCTGGCACTTTTTTACATATGATACTCACTTTTGATTTATACAGTTTACTCGTGTTCATATCTGCTGTGTGTGTTTACAGGTTATAAAGGTAATGACTTCCCAGTTTTATGGAATTACGCCTTTGGTTCTATTCGCCAACCCCTAAATTATTGAAGGCGGGCTTGGGGTAGTCACGACACGGGCCTCGAGAGACAAGTCATGACAAAGTGAATGTGATTTTTATCTTAATAGTGTTATGTGAGTTTGAATAAAAAGGAAAATAATAATTGATTATAAAAAATTTAAGGATTTTAATGAGTTATTCACAAATTATTGGTGAGGGAGCCTATATTATAAGGATTATTAATGAGACTTGTGTGTGAGTGTGAGGGTTTAGCTGAATAAAGGAATTAAGTCATATAATTTGATGGTTCCCAATAAGTTTAGGAATAGATGGATAAGATTATAAATCATGGCTGTTCAAAAATATTTTAAAAAATTAATTAAAAATAAGGAAGGGATGGGATGGTTCCATTTGTTCATTCATTCAATTTCTAGTATGATTATTCTTCCTCAACTATACTATTCTAAAAATTTTATAAATTTCTATACCTTATTTATGATTTATCTCATTATATACTCATCTATTTGATGAATCATATATAAAATTGTAATTGTGTCATCGTGTAAAAGGTAAGAGAAAATTTTTCATAAAAAATTGAATGAGTTGGGATACTATTTTCATATAAAATGTATTTTGTCTTCAAGATTATATAGTCAATATAATTTCAAAAGAATGGTTATATTTTTATAAAAATATCATGAATTAGTAACTAAGTTTGAGTGAGGTAAGTGGAATATTCCATCAATTTAGTTTATAATTGATTGTTTTAATTTATTTTTTGTGTTTATATTTTAGATTTTAGTAATTAAATTGTTTAATTAGTTTGAAATATAACAAAATATAATGTGTTAATTATAAAATGAGTTAATGAAGATTTCTAATGATCTCTTCTATTAGGTGTTTTACAAAAAATAAATTATATGTTTTAATAATTATGAATTCATATGAAATTTATTTAATATTAATATGTGTTCAGTGTTATTAATATTTAAGGAATTAATAAAGATCACATAGGTGATTTAAATTTATGTTTTAATTTTGAATATGATTATAAAGTGTTTTTTTTCATGAAAAAATTTTATATTATAGTTATGTGAATGTGGATGAATTTATGAGAATAAAATGATTGAAAAATTCATGATCTGGTTTTTTAAAAGGAGATGGAATGTTTATTTTTGGGTAAAAATCTAAATTCATTAGGGTAAAAAATCAAAGAAATGAGTTATAATAAATAATCTTCATTGTTAGGGATTTCATAAAAAATACGACACATTTTGGAATTTTTCCTGTATGAAGAAGGGTTTGTTATAGTTTGATTTCAATAATTTTAATTTATAATGAAATTATATTTACTGGTAAGCAACATTTATTGAAAGAAAAAAATATATCATAAATGATGTAATTTAAAAAAATATCTCTAAATTATAGTAATTAGCACACTAGGTAGAATAATACCTGAAATGAGATGGTCACTACTCCCCACATTACATTCAAGTCAATCTAAAAAAAATTTACTCATTAAAATAATGTGTAATGAGGATATTCTTATTTGAGTAAATATAAGAGAATTAAATCCACAATGCAGTTGTCTTCCTAGATAAGTGATAAATTCGTGATCTGATTTCTTCATCAATAGAAGTGGATTCCCATTAAAACAATAAGTTTTTTTCATCTTTTATATTTATTCTTCTGCACAACCTTGATTAATCAAAATATATCATCTTTAATTGTTGATAAAATCCCACGTGGGCTAAATAGTTGTATAAAGACCTTACAAGTGTGATCTCTAAAAATAGCTCCAAATATCACCAGATTTATATTCCCTCTTGAAGAACCGTCAATATTACATTTAATCCCTCCAAAAAAATGAGGGTTCAAAATAACATATAGGGTTATTTTAGGAGGTAAATAATATAACAAAATATTACTATGTTTTAGAATATAAAAATTATATATTGAGTTGTTACAATGGTAATTCTAGACAGAGATTGAATCCCACACCACCACCCTAGTTTGATCGATGTAACACCTCATGATCCTTAGATATTTCACATTCATACACCTATTTTTTATCATCTAAATAACACAAATAATTTATTCAATATCCAACATAAAATAATATCATGATACTAAAAATTATGATGGATTTCTCAGTCCTTTATGAGGTCCCTTTTTGGGGATTTATATAATGATCGAACCTCAAAAGTGTCAAACACAAAGATTCATAAACTTGATGTAGTCTACCTTCTTAGGAATTGGGGTTTTCTATATTCTTTATTCAGATAAAACTAGCCTCGTAATGAGTATAAGAATATTCTAAAAGCATCATTATTGGAATCTGATGAATGATTCATATGTTATAATCATTATATGAGTGTGATTCTAGGTAACTAAATCAATCTCATATGGGAGATTCTGATCCGACTACTCACCTACCCCTGATTGGAATTTCAGTAATATAACTTTTAGTGGGAATAATATTATTAATAAGTTCTTATATCAACTTATAATCCATATTTATGATGTGTTAATTCATAAAAGTACACAAAATCAAATCATGAATGTTTTCAAGATTATTCATCTTTTTTTGATCTCCATGGTGAGACTAATGTTCAAATCATAGGAACTAAAAGGATCCAATAGTGGAATTCATGTATAATTTTTCAGTAACATTTTTAGTTATGTTTTCATACTAACAATATTGTGACAATTCAAATTGATTACAGAAAATTATTTTTAATATTTCAATTAAATAGAGGACTCACCAGAATTCATTTTCCCCGATTTTAACTTGCATAAAAATATAGATTTTAAAAAATTAATGGATTCTGATTTTAAATTAATTTTTCATTTAATAAATTGTCATTGTACAGATTTGTTGAAGATTCAGTGGTTATTTTTTCTATTAACTCTAATTTATAAGGTGTAAAAAATTCTTCAATGGAATGTAAATGATCTTTGATTAAATATTTAACGCAATCCAAATTATGTTTTTAGTAGATGTGTTGATATTATTTAATAAAATAGCAAGAATTTTATAAAACATAAAATAATAATTGAATTTGGAGAAAATATCAGGATTTACAAGACACACTATCCCGACCCTAACATGTGACAAACCCTTCCATGATTTCAAGTGTCTTATGACCTAACCCAATATACAATTGAAATGAAAAGCCAGTTATCTTCCCCAAAATAATGTAATTTCATTGTATGTAAAAGCTGTAACTTATTCCTTGATTCCCATCATAATTATAATATCAACATATTTGGATTATGAAATATTTTTCCATGAATAAATAAATGATTTACTCCAGCTGATCAGTTGGCCTAAAAATATTTCTTAGTGTGGAAGATCATTTTTGAAATATTTAACATTCATTTTGACTACATTAGAAACAATTCTAATTTCATAAGAAAAAAAAATTTTTTTAAGGTTCATGTAAGTCTTTAGAATCAATGATATTCCAGAAAATATCACTTTACACTATACAAAAGTGAATCCTACCGTGATACTCCTCTTTTATCGAAAAAATATTTGTAAAGTGATGGCCTCCTTTTATTATTCCATAGAACATAAAATGTGACCCTTAGGGGACCCATTAATTAGAATAAAAAATTTAGAAGAAATCAATATAATTTCATTCCACTAAGAAAATTCACCATCAAATCCAAAATTAGTTAGGACATTTCAAATGAACTTATAGTCTAAAGAGGCATTTTGATGTCATTACTCAAATAAATATGACCGCCCGTACATGGATTCCCATGATAGTTCACACTTTCTGAGGCAGTGATTGAGAATTACATTATATTACTTCCATTAATAATTCAAAACAAATATTGATATATGAATTTTATAAAAATACTATAAATTATATTTTTTTGGATTTTTCCATTAATTTAAATAATAGAATTCAAATGGGAAAATGATGTTATAAAGATTATGTCACTTTCATTATATACTTTTGGAATCAGTACATTGAATTGGGAATTGATTCCATTTTGGAGAGATCCACATTTGAAAAAAATAATAGGTAACCCACATAAAATAATCCTATTTAATAACATTCTATAATGTTTGAAAGAATGTATTTTTGTACCCACTAGGCCTTGGAGATATTATTGAATTTTTCTTGAATATATAATCTTTAATCTAAAAATAAAAAGGAATTGAGGATATCATAATATTATCATAATCATTAACTAATTTTTGAATTTTTCCTTCCAATAAATCATAGTTACTTGTGGAAAGATTTATAATATTTATATACAAATATTTGATATGGTCAGCAAGGGATCTTATGTCACCATAATTTATCATTCTAATTTTCAATGTTTTATTTTTCAGGATCTCTTTCAGGTTAAATAGATTATTGACCCTAGAAAAAAATTTTGTCTTGTTTTTTTAAATTTCTTAAAATTACATACTAATGTTGAATTCTTGATTGAGTTATATATTTTATCTATGAGATGAAATTTACATGTATAAGTCCCTAAAACAAGACTGTATTCATTCATTTATACTCATCTTTAGGAGTTTAACCTTGATGATATGAGCCAGAGGATTGACATAGTAATAATTTGATTTCCATATGTACCAGATAATCTTCTAACAATCAATGTGAAGCAAAAATGTGTTATTGAATCGGAATGTCAATGTATGATTCACATATTTATCCATTTGACACATTATGATAATAATATGATCATAAATTGATCATTATAATATAGCACATGAACTGGATCTGTATGAATTTATGGAATTCGCATTGGGAAATCATCAATCAATCCGACTATCCACTATTCTGTTAATAACCATCCTACGCCAACTGTAAATATATCCCACATTATTAATCCCAAAAATATTACAGCTTTCAGTGTAATCCCTGATCTCCCTTGAAAAAATTTCATTGCTCAAATCCCATAGTCTCTCATCAGGAAGGATAATTATGTTTTACACTCCCATTTAGAACTAGGGATCATTTGTTCACATAGAAATGGAGAATAATTCCATCAACAATTATCTTAGGTCTTTTAACCTATTAAAACCATAAAAAATGGGATTTTTTCTGAATTAAATTTATAGTAAATGGAATTAAATGATGACTGCAGAAAATATTGAGGGAAGATAAAGTCTGTAACAACCAGAGATTTTATAAGATATATTCTATCTAATTTCTTTCATATCATCTATTGTACACTACAACATGATTATCGTGTGCTATACACAACACTATATTAGCTTGCAGTATACACAACACTAATCTTGGATCATGTTACACACAATTTCAAGTTTGTTTTATATTAGTTATTCTACGCAACATTGAGTGTATATATATATATATTCAATGTATAAATGAGATATGGTTGGATTTTATTATATGCAACTTCAAAGGATTCTTGCACTACACAAAACCCTGACTTGGCTTGTATTACACGCAATCACATCCTTCCTCGATAGAGTGTGTTGTACGTAATATCGTGTTTCACTAAACAATGATATATTATTATAATATTATTATGAACTAGCCATTATTAATAGAATTAACTAAATTTTTAATTTTATAACATTATTATTCATCTTTCACATTTTCTAGAATATGGTATAAAACAAAATAAAATTTTCAGGTAAAATAAGTATTTTTCAAAAAATGTAGTTTTACAGCCTTTTGATAGCGCACCCACTTTAAATCTAGTTTTAGATATGTTTATAAGTTTAATTTGAAGAAATAAAATTCTTCGTTGGAATTAGGATATTAAAATTTATCTTCGATAAATTTTTCATATTATTCTGATAACTTTCTTATTTTAATGGATAATAAAAACACGGTATATTTTAATTATAAACAACTATTTTCATCGTAATAATTTATATGGTAAAATTATAATATTGACTGGTTTTAATGTATAAATAGAATATATTTTTACCATTTAATAAAATTTATTTCATTAGCATTTATTTTACATTGAATTCATATATAAAATCATTTCAATCTTTTGCAATGCTTTAACCTTTAAAACTCGTTTTCTTAATAGCAGGATTAAATTTAAATTAATAAATAAAACTTCTATTATTTGAATTTTGAAAAATGGATTCCATATTTGGAATCAGTGGGTCGAAATTATGTTAATAGGTTACTTTTCATTTTTGGGCATTATGAATAGTAACTACGGTATTTTTTAATTACTTTAGTTAAAGATGCATCAGGTAATTAAGGGTAAACCAAAAATTATAAAATAACCCTACCATATGAAAAAATTATAATGGATGACTAAAAGTCGACCCATATAACCTAAGGATCTGATTAGATTCATTTTATTGACTTTTGACCATGAAAATAATTTAAATATTATTAATACCAAAGAATGTGACAGCATGTCACTCTCTGAAATCTTATAAGTATAATAATTTTAATTTAGTGATAAAATTCATGAAAAATCAAAAATGAATAATATACATAAATATAACCAAATTATATACATCATGAGAATTTATTTTTAATATTTTGGGATTAAATAACTATTATTAATGGTGGCACAATAGTGATGTAGAAATTTTTTATTTAGTGAAAAATCATTAATATAGTTTTTATTAAAATAACAATACATATCAAAAAGAACCATAAACTTGACCAAACATTATTGGTCGAGTATATCTATACCTCCATCATCCAAGAGTCGATTTGTGGACCATGTAGTGCCTTATAAAACCGATTATGACATTTAGTTTATTTTATTTTAAATGATGTCAAATATGTTACCTTCATAATTTAATAAATATAACAATTTAAATGTTGTGATTTTAAGATGATAAATTCAAGTAAAAATATTATTACGAGATTTATTATAATTATATTCATCATAGAATTTTATTTTAAATTTTTATGCAAAAAATAAGTATATTAAATAATTATTCAAAAATGTTGTATTAATTATTTTATTAAGATATATACCAAATAAAAGGTATTAAAACTATTAAAATAAATATTATATGAACTATTTAATGTTCTCCACTAATTTTAAAGATGAATATGAAATTTTAGGAACCTATAAAATATTTTAGTTCTAATATATCATCTGTGTTGATTTTATTTAATTTCAAATAATTGAATAGTTTCAAAATTGACACTATTGTTATTTTATAAAAATAACATATTATTAAATTGTTTAAAAATAAAAAAAAATTTAAAAATTTATAAATGGAAATTTATATATTCTATAATTTCATAACGTATCCAATTATTTAAAATTAACCACACATAAGTGATTATTTATAACAATTTAGAATTTAGAATTTTATTACCACAAATAAAATTAAATAGATTAAATAAGGATAAATAAAAATGATAAGGTTTAAAATAAGATCAAAACATGTTTAAATTTGATCGGTTTATGTGAATACAAACTTATCTCATATAATCTTAGAATTGATTCATTTTTGGAGGTTTTTATGTGGGGTTTGAATTTATATTAAACTAATATTTTTGAGGTTTCCAAAGGTGCCCCTCTCCTCCCTTATAAAAGGGAAACTCCACCCTCTCATGCTTACACAACTTTGTGCCTTCATGCTCTGCCAACCCCTGACCATTTCCCTTATCAACTTTCCTATAAATATTCTATTGGTTCTTTTCCTCTTCAAATACAAATTTTAGTGTCCTAAGAGGAGGTTTCAAAGAGGCGTGTCGAAGAAGAGGTAATATCTGTTACTGATTCTTTCAAATTTATTTCTTCTTCTACTTCCTCTTATTTAGTTGTTTCAGTATGAAGTAATCACATCAATATCAAACATATACTGATATGTTATTATAAATATGAAACAACCTTATTTCACCTTCTATCCATTCTATCGAAAACAAAATCACCGCGCGTGCGTACGTAGGAAATACCGTCTCCACGCCGTGGTGTAATCTGTTTTTCCACCACAACCTTACTTGGATGGGTATAATGGTGTAAATAATAACTACATATGATTATTATAACATAATACTAATTCTATGATATTATATCATTCACTACAATTCCATTCAATAAATATGGGAACGATATCATCGCTCGTGCGTACGTACGGATTATCATCTCCACGACGCGATGAGATTAATTTTCCATGTTAACAATTCAAGAATGATTATAAAGTATATATAATAAGTAATAATGAAATATATGAAATAATAATGTTACTATATTTATATATATATATATATTTATATATGTATTTCATCTACTTAAATCCATTCAATTCAATAAGGAAACGAAAACAGCGTTCATGCGTATGTATGGCCTACCGTCTCCATGAACGGTGTATTTCTTTCCATTTATCAATCTATTATATATATGTACATTAGGAATATATATTACATATAAATGATGTTTTATATTCTGTAATTATGTAATCATGATCTAAGTAATCATATTAATAATTACAAGTCAAAACACGGACGATAAATGAAACGATTTTACCCAAAACTCTATTTTAACATGAATTTACAAAAGAACAGCTAATATAAAGTCATAAGTGAACCATATATGATATCATAACAATGAATATGATTCTATAATAATTCAATGACATTATTTAAATCATTATACATGAGTTTCAAATAAGTATGAAGCATATCGGTCATACGTTAATGGATAATTATTCCAATCTCATTCTTATATGAGATTGTTTATTCGTAAGTATTTAATGGGGTTATTGTAATCATCGATGACCATGTTTATTTAAAAAAAAATTCATGTATGTTTAATGTCATTTTTACCCATTTTTTAATTTTATCACATGGTATGAAAGGAATCTTATTTTTGTATACCACATGAGGAACTTCATGACTTTTCCGACAAAAGAACGAGAGGAATGTTTTTTTTCACTTATACAGCATGAATTTTTTTTACGGTTTCATAACACCCTATTTTTATGGAGATTACTCTAGAATATTTCATGATTATTTTAAACAAAATAAATTTATTTTAAAATTTCCTGGCATTTTGTGAAAAGAACATTATTTTGATGAAGAAAGGATATTTTCTCAAGAATTCATTTCAAGTGTTTTCTCAAAACAGTTTTCCATATAAAATGACATTATTAAATATGTTTATTTTTCATGTATAATGTCTCCATTATTTACATGGTTTTATTTTTCTTATGATTAAATGATATCCATTTTTTATATGGATTATGTTATGATGGAATGATGTTTAAGAATCCCATTATATTACATGAGTTATGATATGATGTATGATTTATGATTTTGTGGCACACAAAAGAATGATTTCATTATGAGATTGGTGGGAACTATATCTCCCTCAAATGAATTGGGTAAAGATTTATATCTCATGAGATATACATAGATGAAATGGTAAGTTAATCAAGTTCAGTGTTATAGGACTAGAATGATGAGTGAACATGATTTAGAAAGGGACTTTGTCCACTAAGATTGTCTTGGCAGCAATGCCTTAGCTACTATGGAAACCATAACATGTGCGTAATGGTTGCCACAATTACATGTTTTATTCTCATGCTATTTTATCAGGATTAATGTTTTATTTATGATCTATTCCTTACATACTGCCATGTTTTATGTAATTGCTCAAGATCTTGATGTTTAAACATTGTTTTCATGTATTTAAGTTCAAATGTATATGATTTGTTTTATTTTATCTGTGCTTAACCTTACTGAGCATTTGAGCTCACCCTTTTATATGTTTTCTTTTCCCCATGATTTAATGAAAGGTTTTAGGTAAGAAAACAAAATGGGGATGATTTTTATTAGAGATGTTGATGATCTTTCACCATGACTAGAATATTGCATTTCGAGTTTCCAAAGACACTAAACTATTATGGTCCTTGAGTTTTGGTTCTTGTTATGTATTAAGTATTCCGCAAAAGTAATGTAATGTCCATGTACATCATGATTTGGGTCTCTACAGTTGGTATCAGAGGAAAAGTTTAGTCATCTTTTGGAAACTGGGATGTGAGAACTTTAGTGAGATCCCTAGATAAATTTCTAAGGTATGTATGTCCCTAATGTTAAGTATAAGTATATGTTATAGTCCTAGAATTACAGTAACGATAATATAATTAAACCTAATATGTAAGATATTGAAGGTACTACCCCTTGATTATGATTTTTCCCTTTCTCACTATTCTTTTTGTGTTTTAGAAAATGGATGGAAATCGGAAGATTCACGATAATGGGGGATATGATGGACAATTTAATGATATTATTCATGAGAATACAAATGAAAATGAATCTAGAATTCCACATATCGTTATTATTCTAAATCAGAAATCCCATAATATGATCAATAATCTTATCATTGGTAAGTATTCTGACTTAGCTAATAAGAGAATGATTGATTTTCATGATGATTATAGAGGAAAGAAAGTTCAATTACCCTCATGTAAATCATTTAGGAAGAGGAATCAGGGAGAATGTTTGAAAAGAATTGGAAGATGCTTTTGGTGTGGAAATGTAGGACACAAAGCCGATAAGTGAAAAGGAAAAGTTTCGGTTAACTCCATGGAATGGTATAATGGTATTGCTACGACATCAACAATGGTTCAATGTTTTAAATATGGAATTTACGGGAATTATTCAAACAAATTCCCTATGTGAATGTCTCATGAAGAGAATCATCGTGGTCGTATGGGTAGTATTTATGTTTATGATGATGAAGAGACTACAAATGATATGTGAGATAAAATAATTGTTCATGATCGGTCAATGGTTTAAGAAGGTAGTGGAATGAATGTATGTTTATAAAGAGTTATGTTGTCTGGGTAATTTAATGGTATTATGGAATAAAGAAACATATAAGGATTTTTACACTATTGTTTTTTCTAAAGTATTTGAAAGTTTATGTTGAATGGTACCGGTAACCATGAAAGGTTATTCAGATATTTTTGGAAAGTAGAATATATGTGCATAATAAAGGGATAATGAGATAATGAGATGTTTGATGGTATTAATGAGCTCATGACTATTATAAGAACAAAGTGATATCATGGTTTGAGTATATAGATATTTTGGGATTTTGGTATGTAGAAAGAGTTATCTTTTGACAACATTCATTTTTTCACTAAGGTTCAATGAGTATTCATTTTTTAATAGAATACATAATTAAGGTATTCACATGTTTGGAATGGGACCAATAAGATATATTTTATGATATATGGGGGATAAATGATGTTATTCACATGATTTTTTGATGACCTTTCTAGTAATTGTATTCTTTATACTATGATCTTGGACAGAAGTATTTTTGATAAGCCTAAAGATTGGAAAGGATTATGTTGGACATAAGTTAGTATTGTTTAAGTCTAGAAATTTTTTTCAATATTATTGATGGGATGTTATAATAATGTAGTTTTAGAAAAAGGAGAACCTACCGGATGGGTGAAAACCCGTCGTGTCGGAAAAGGGTGTGGGAATTGAACCCCCAACCAAAGTGCGACAGGCTTTCATCCCCTATCACTAGCCTACAGGAAGTCCCTAGTACTAGAAACTAGTTTTATTTTTTAAGTGGTATGATAGAAGACATATAAGTTCATATTTGGAATCATATATGATTAACCTCACCATAAATGGACTTATGCACATTTGATAACTTTTTCTAACCTTTTGTTTCAAACATATGGAATGATCCATCGTTCTATCACATGATCTGCTAACACTTCACGAATAAAAAATTCATCTTCATTTCATCAAGAGATGAAGTTGAAATTTTTAAAGTCAGAAACAACAATGAGATTGTACCAAAATCATGTAAGTATTTCTTTTAATTCATCATATTTAGGAAAATGATCCTGAAAACCAAAAATGTTGTCCTAGTGATCTTATATCTGATGAATCATATGACACCTTAGATCATAGAAAATTTATGGGTTTGTGATTGTTGGCTTTTTCATACTCATGTTCTCTACCACTTTCCATCAGAACATGATGGTCATATTTCTCTTCCATATCCATATTTTCACCAATGTTATCCTATGTGGAAACTCAGTGATTAGTTAATTTGGGTAACTATTAAATTTCATACTTTAGTTTTTAAAGATAAGTTTTGGTATTCCTTTTTATAATGTGGGTTTCTATGAATAGTAAACGTTTTATAACCCCCGACGAATTTCGAGGGCGAAATTCATTTTAAGGTGGGTAGAATGTAACAACCCGAGATTTTATAAGATATATTCTTTTTAATTTATTTCATATCTTCTGTTATACGCTACACCAAGATTATCTTGTGCTATACGCAACACCGTATTAGCTTGTAGTATACGCAACACTAATCTTGGATCGTGTTACACACAATCTCAAGTTGGTTTGATAGTTGTTATTCTACGAAACATTGAGTGTATATATTTATGTATATTCAATTTATAAATGAAATATTGTTGGATTTTTTTATACGCAACAACAATGGAGTCTTTCACTACATGAAACCCTGACTTGGCTTGCCTTACATGCTATCACATCCTTCTTCGATAGCATGTGTTGTACGCAATACCAGATTTCACTAAAGAATGATATATTATTATAATATTATTATGAACTAGCCATTATGTATATTATTAACTAAATTTTAAATTACATAACATTATTATTCATCTTACACATTTTCTAAAACATGGTATAAGAACAAAATAAATTTTTCGGGTAAAATAAGTATTTTAAAAAAAATGCAGTTTTACCACCTTTTGATGGAACACCAACTTTAAATGTAGTTTTTAACATGTTTATAATATTAATTTGAAAAATTAAAATTATTCTTTGGAATTAATATATTAAAATTTACTTTGGATAAATTTTCCATATTATTCTGTTAACTTTCATATTTTAATAAATAGTAACAACACGATATATTTTAATTAAAAACAACTTTTTCCATCGTAATAATTTATATGGTTAAATTATAAAATTTAATATTTTTAAAGTATTAATAGAATATATTTTTACCATCTAATATATTGTATGTCATTACCATTTATTGTACATTGAATTCATAGTTAAAATCATTTCAATATTTTGCAATATTTTAACTTTTAAAACTCGTTTTCTTAATAGCGGGATTAATTTTAAATTAATTACTGCAACTTCTATGTTATGAATTTTGAAAAATGGAATCTGTATTTGGTATTACTGGGTCCAAATTATGTTAATAGGCTACTTTTTTTTGGGCATTATGAATAGTAACTACGGTAAGTTTTATTTACTTCAGTTAAAGATAAATCAGGTAATTAAGGGTAAACATGAGATTATAAAATTACCCTAACACATGCCAAAATTATATTGGATGACTAAAAGTCGACCCATATCACTTAAGGGTCTGATTAGATTCATTTTAGGGTCTTTTGACCTGGAAAATAATTTAATTATTATTAAAACCAAAGAAAGTGACAACATGTCGCTCTCTTAAATCTTATAAGTATAATAATTTTAATTTAGTGATAAAAATCATGAAACTTCAAACATGAATATTATAGAGAAATATAACAAAATTATCTACATCATGAGAATTTATTTAAAATTTTTAGGGATTAAATAACTATCATTAATGGTGACACAATAGTGATGTAGAAATTGTTTATTTTGTGAAAAATCAATAATATAGTTTTTATTAAAATGAAAATACCTATAAAAAGGACCAGACACATGAAAAACATTATTGGATGAGTAAAAATATACCCTAATCATCCAATGGTATATTTTAGGACCATTTTGAGCCTTATAAAACAGATTATGACAATTATATTATTTTATTTTAAATGATGTCAAAGATGTTACCTTCATAATTTAATAAATATATCAATTTAAATGTTGTGATTTTTAGATGATAAATTCATGTAAGAATGTTATTATGAATGTCATTATATTTATCATCATCATAGGTTATAATTTTAAATTCTACTGCAAAAAATAATTATATTAAATAATTATACAATAATGTTGTAGAAATTATTTTATTAATAAATAAACCAATTAAAAGGTTTTAGAACTATTTAAATAAATATTATAGAAAATATTTAACGTGATCCACTAATTTTAAAGATTAATATGACATGTAAGGAACCTATTAAATCTATTATTTTGAATATATCCTCTGTTTGTATTTTATTTAAATTCAAATAAATGAATAGTGTCCACATTGACACTTTTGTTAATTTATAAAAATAACATATTATTAAATTGTTTAAAAATAACAAAAGTGTTTAAAAATTATAAATTGAAATTTATATAGTCTAAAATGTCCTAAAGTATCCAATTATTGAAATTTAACACCACATAAGTGATTATTTATTACAATTTAAAATTTATAATTTTGTTACCATAAATAAAATTAAATAGATTATATAAGGATAAATCAAAATGATATGGTTTAAAATAAAACAAAAACATGTATAAATTTGATTTTTTGATGATATAACAACCCTATATCATCTAATATTCTAATTGAGTCATTTTTTGGAGGTTTTTATGTGGGTTGTGAATTTATATTAAACTTATATTTTTTAGGATTCCAAAGGTGCCCCTCTCCTCTCTTATAAAAGGGCACATCCTCCCTATCATTTTTACACAACTTTGACCCTTCATGTTAGGAAAAACCCTGACCATTTCCCTCTTAAACGTCCCTAGAAATATTATGGAGGTCCTGGTCTTCTTAAGAGACCTATTTTAGTGTCCTTAGTGGAGGATTCAATGATGGGTGTCGAAGAAGAGGTAATATCCGTTACTGATTCTTTTAAATTTATTTCTTCTTCTACTTCCTCTTATTTAGTTGTTTCATAATGAATTAATAACATCAGTATCACTCATATACTGATATTTTATTATAAATATGAAACAACCTTTTTTCACCTTCTATCCATTCTAAGGAAAACAAAATCACCGAGTGGGAGAACGTACGAAATACCGTATCCACGCCATGGTGTAATATTTTTTCCCACCACCACCCTACTTGGATGGGTGTAATGGTGTAAAGAATAACTACGTATGATTATTATAACATGATACTGATTCTATGATATTATATCATTAACACCAATTCCATTCAATAAATATGGGAATGATATCATAGCTCGTGCGTACGTACGGATTACCATCTCCACGACGCAATGAGATTTATTTTCCATGTTAACAATTCAAGAATGATTATAATGTATATATAATAATTAATAATGAAATATATGAAATAATAATGTTACTGGATTTATGTATATATATATATATGTATGTCATATACTTAATTCCATTCAATTCAATAAGGAAACGAAGACATCGTTCATGAGTACGTACGGCCTACCGTCTCCATGAATGGTGAATTTCATTCCATTTATCGATCTATTATATATATGTTCATTATAAATATTTATTATATATAAATAATGTTTTATATTCTGGTATTATTTAATCATAGTCTAAGGAATCCTATTAATAATAACAAGTAAAAACACAGATGACAAATGAAATGATTTTAACCAAAACGCAACTTTAACATGAATTTACAAAAGAATGGGTAATATAAAGTCATAAGTGAACCATATATGATATCATAACAATGATGATGATTTTTTAATAATTCAATGACATTATTTAAATCATTATACAGAAGGTTCAGATACGTACGAAACATATCAGACCTAAGGTAATGGATAATTATTCCAATCTCATTCTTATCCGAGATTGATTATTCATATGTATTTACTGGGGTTATTGTTATTATCAGTGGCCCTTGTTTTTAAAAAATGTTTTCATGTATGTATAAAGTCCTTTTTACCCAATTTTGAATTTTACCACATGTTATTAAAGGAATCTTATTTTTTTTACCACACGTGGAACTTTTGGACTTTTTTGAAAAAAGTACGAGAAGAATGTTTTTTTAACTTATATAGCATGAACAAATTTTTACTATTTCATAACACCTTATTTTCATGAATCATACTATACATGATTTAATGATTATTTTCAACAAATACATATCTTTTAAAATTTCATGGCATTTTTTGAAAAGAAAATTATTTTGATGAAGAAAGGATATTTTCCTCGAGAATTCATTTCAAGTGTTTTCTAAAAACTGTTTTCCATCTAAAATGACATTATCTAAAATGTTTATGTTTCATGTATAATGTCTATATTATTTACATTGTTTTATTTTTCTTGTGATGAAATGATATCCATTTTTATATGGATTATGTTATGATGGAATGATGTTTATGAATCACATTCTATTACATGAGTTATGCTATGATGTATGATTTATGATTTTGTGGCACACGAAAGAATGATATCATTATGAGATGGGTGGGAACTATATCTCCCTACAATGCATTGGGTAATGATTTATATCTCCTGAGATAGACATGGATGGAATGGTAAGTTAATATAGTTCAGTGTTATAGGACTGAACGGGGAGTGAACTCGATTCAGAAATGGAATTTGTCTACAAAGATGGTCATGGAAGCAATGCCTTGGCCACTATGGAAATCATAACATGTGCTTAATGGTTTCCACAATTACATGTTTTATTCTGGTGATATTTTATAGAGATTAATGTTTTCTTTATGATCTATGCCTTACGTACTGCCATGTTTTATGTCATTTCTCAAATCTTGATGTTTAAACATTATGTTCAGGTATATATGTTCAAATTTATATGATTTGTTTTATTTTCATCATGATTAACATTACTGAGAATTTTATCTCACCCTTTTATATGTTTTCTTTTCCCCAGGATTTAAATAAAGGTTTTAGATAAGAAAACAAAATTGGGATGATCTTTTTGGGAGATGTTTAAGATCTTTCACCATGATTAGAAGATTGTGTTTCGAGTTTCCAAAGACAATAAACTATTACGTCCCTTGAGTGTTGGTTCTTGTTATGTAAAAAATATTCCACAAAAGTAATGTAATTTCCATTTACATCAAGCTATGGGTCTCTACAAAGTCTATTGTGCACCAAAACCTAAGGTATCCAAATTTGTAAATGAGTTTTGTCCATTCCCATCATGTAAAACACCAATTATTCCATAAAAGTAATCCTTCTATAGAAACATATTTTTAGTTTAAACATCCCAATCAAATTAGTTTTCTGAATTTGTATGAATATTCAATTAGAATTGAATGTTTAAGGGATTCCAAGAACCTGAATGTTCTAAAATATGATTTTCATTTTGATTTGGATGAATCGGTGAAAGAACTATTATTAAGAACACTTAATATTTTTAACATATTTTATTTTTCTGTGCCTTACCAATTCGTAGTTTAAGAAGTAGTACTTTCATTACACTAATTACCATAAAATTTGATCCAATCATCATGTATATTTAGGTTATTTAATAGTGTAAGGGAATTGGTCTTTATATTATTAATATCAGCGACATTTTCGAATGTTAATTTAGTATTCTAGGGGCCATATTGTTCATATTTTTTAAATATACTAATTACATGTTCCTCCATATATCAAGATGTAACCATATACATCTCTTTCCCATCCCATTGAATATTAGACATTTATTTATTGATATAATTTGTATTTAAAATCATCAATGTGTATAAATATAATAAAATAATTCATTTATTTCCCATATTTTAAGACCTGGTAGTTTCATTAATTTTATAAAATGGCATTTTTGTCTTCCCATATTCAATTGAGGAATCTAAAAAAATATCCACTCTAAGGAGAAATTTTTTTTATTCAATTTAAAAAAAATAATCCCATGAATTTATATCAGAAATACATTTTGGTTGAGTCTTAAGCATTATAATCAAATTTCCTCACTCCCTCTTCCTTCTACATCATAAGAGAATTATTATTTTTAATTTTTTTGACATATTTCCATTATTTGGAATCATACCCGTTTAAAATTATATTCTTGACAACTATATATTTTCAAAATATGCCCCAAAAGTATAAAAATATCACAAAAACAGGAAATTTAAAATTTTATATCATCAAAATAGTTTTCATACATTAGTTTTTAAGTAATAATTAATTAATAAATAATATAACAGATGACTATTGATTTTTAAATAGAAATAGTACACGATTAAGTAAAATATTACAACAATGAGCCTATGTTATATTAGATATTTTTTGATGATATTTTAATTTCAGTAACATATATGAATGACTTGATTTATAAAATGAATAACCATGGGTTTGTTTATGTCACATGATTTATATTTTGCTATGCTATGTTGAGATTCTACATCGATTTTAAGAATGGAATGAATATAAATTCCATATGTTTTGAGGGAAATTGTTGATGCATGATATTTGATATCCTATTATTGAGATACACTAAAAACAAAATTGTAATTGAATAATGATGTTGTATGTAGATTCATGGGTGCATCTGTCTTCATTAATACACATAAATTCATGTTTTTCGGGTTTTCTAGAATAAGTTAATGACTCTACTCAATAAAAAACATGACATATTAAAATATATGTAATTATTTGATACAAAATTACTTATTCAATGCATATATTTCATTATCTAGGCATACAAAACTCATGTGATTATAAATTACATGTATTGTACAAATATTAACTGAAATGTATATATATATTGATATGATGCTAGAAATCTACAAAAAACATATGGTTGGTTTGTATTAATTATCAATAAAAAGTAGAAAATAAGAATGTTTAATAAGTGGGGAATTATAATATCTTGTAAAAACATTGATGTTCCCAAGAATAGAGGAGTGAATATAATATGATTTAAGGAAGAGTATATTGGTGATGCACCATGATTCATGGATGTTTGTTAAATCTGTTGATCAAATGGTAGACCATATAAAATAAGGCTTCTATCAAATTGCAATAAAAGAGATGTTGATATTATTACATTGGATGCTATTAGATACATATTAAACTAGAAATGTTTAAATAAGTATTTTATTTAATTTTTCAACTCTTATTACATGTAGAATATCTTATTAGAAAAGATTGTCTATGAAAATTGTTAATGGTTATAAGATTATTTTATTAAAGAAAAATTTATAAAAAGTAATCTAATGGTGTTCCATGGAGTGTTTATAAGTTCCATAAATTTTTAATATTTTATTTAGTATAATATTAAGTTGAGTTTTAAGTAATGATTCTATGATGTTCAATCATTGTGATTATCTATCAGTATTATATGTTTTCCAATTATGTCTGATGAATTAAATCAATGTTATTTTAGTAAAAGGATTTATAAACTAATAAGAGGAGAATTTATATTCTAAATCTCATCTGGAATATGATCCAATAATTATTTGAAATGATTTTATGTTACTGCAATTATTGATAAATAATTTTAGATAAGTTAATGTTTTCAAAATTATTTATTATAGAAATATACAAATAGAGTGCTAAAAATAAAAAATGGAAAATGAAGAGTTTTTTAATGGTTATCTATCTTATTTTTTGTAATTTTATAATGTAAGTATATTAAATAAGACTTATAGAGTTTTATTATAATTATATAGTTATATATTACATACAACACTTTTTTAACACGTGTGGGCTTTTATAAAAACATTAGAGATTCAATAAGGATTCATAAATTTATATAAGACATTGAAATTATCTTAAGACTCCAAAATAAATAATATGGATTTATTATAGATTTCACACAACTTTTAGAATTCATTATACTAGTCTAAAAGTTATTTTTAATTAATATTTTAAAAGAAAAACAAGGGAAAATAAGAAAATCCCTTTAAGGGGGCCAAAAATGGTGCATTCATAGGGCATCCCCTCGAACCTAACGTAAAAACTCCAGGGGAAGGGAGTGTGGACTATCAAAAACAACAAGAGGGTCCTCCTGACTACCCAAATGATCCAGTGAGTCAACTGCAACGTTAGCTTCTCTCCAGCTATGATGAATAAGATTTCCATGACTAGTTTCTGTCTTGCACCTTCGAATAATGTATGATAGATCCCAAGGAATCCCATAACTTCCCTGCACCGCCTTAACCAGGACCTCTGAATCAGATTCAATCTCTGTCACTGCCAAGCCCCTCCTCTTGCAAATAAAAAGGCCTGAAAGAAGAGCATGAGCCTCTTTCCCCAGGGAGTTACCAGAACCATAAAAGGCACTAAAGGCTACTTACACCGATCCCCAATAGTCTCTATGTAAACCTCCACCTATAATTACTCCCTCCAAGAAAGATCCATCAAAATTATGTTTCAAGCCTTGATTAGGTGGCTTCCACATTATCCAAAATCCATCCCTCCTTTGAGTTCTACAAGGTCTCCTAAGGAAGTTACACATATACACTGAATCCATCCCCCCTTTAACCAACGATGAAAGCTCTGGAATGAGAGTTTTGAGCCTGATCAGGAGAAATAAAGGAAACCTTTTCAATCCCAGTATAACCTGATTATGTGCCTCCCACAGGTCCCAGCAAACAGCGACCAAGACAATGGACCTGATCGATCTTTCCCTGGCCTTGTTATGTGTCCCCATGAACCAGGATTCCACAAACTCTGAACAGGTCCCATGTACTCTATCCTTAAGCGGTGAGTTGGTGAAGGAAGACCAAAAGAGGGAGGCCCATTTCCCTTGGAATAAGAGGTGCATCACAGACTCAGTAATAGGTACTTTACAGTAGAAACAATGAGACGCCAAACAGATCCCCTTCATTTGGATGTTCTCCTCCGTCGGTAGTGCTCTGTTGATAACTCTCCAAACCATGAAGTTTATCCTCGTCATAATCTACTTGTACTGAAAGACCTGTCCCCCTTCTACCGAGGGACTCTCCCTCTAGAGTATCCTCCTATAGTCGCGGACACTGAACCTGCCAGAAACAGCCTTCGTGAAGCAGCATACATCTGGTTCCTTACTCATGGCAATGTCTGCGAAAAGGTTCAACTCGTTGGGGTTCAACGCAGCATGAATAACATCAAACCAGTTCCATGAATCCCTAAAAGACACATTCGCAGACTGGTAGCCTACAAAGCCCAGCTTTTCACCCACCCAGTTGTCATGCCAGAAACTAATATCCCCATTGCATATAACCCACCTAGGACAACCAAGTAACACCTCCACGTGGCGAAACATACATTTGTCCAACCTCACCATACCATGCATGTTTAAAACCTCACCTCATCCATAACGTCCCCTGAAGAATTTATCCCAAAGAGTCTCCCCCGTGATAATCTCCCGTACATGCCGTGCCTGTAGACCAAGGATAGTATCGTGGATGTCATTCAGACCGACACCTCCTTCATCAAATGGACGTGCCATCCTCTTCCACGAGTCCCAATGACATCGCCCATCTATTTTGGCATCCCAAAGAAAGGTTGTACGTATACTTTCTATTTTCTGCATCGTGCCCTTCGGTGGCTTAATGACTGAAAAGACATGAATGGAGATAGAAAGAAGAACACTATTAATTTGTATGACCCGACCTCCAAACGAAAGTAGTTTATTCTTCCAGTTCATAATCCTCCCAATAAAACGATCTATGATTCTATTAAATAGCTGCTTCATGAACCGGACTGAAGATAATGGAACCCCATGATACAGAATAGGTAGTTGTTTCTGTTTTCACCCAGTGATCCTCTGTATGTCTCTACATCGCCTTCTCAAAAATTTCTCAGAGATAAAGACATTGCTCTTCAAGAAGATGATTGATTGTACATTGAGTTTGTTGTAGCTAGACATGATGACTCTAAGATGATTTAAGGATCTGCTCCTGCCATTCATGAAAAATATGACATCATCAACAAACATTATATGGGTGATGCTCCCTGTGTTCCTTTTTCCCACATAAGGTTTCAGCATTCCCTCTAAAAAACTCTTCGTCAGGTTCCTCGAAAGGACATCCTAAGCAGTAAAAAACAAGGATGGAGATAATGGATCACCTTGCCTCACGCCGCAAACAGTTTTGAAAAAACCAAAATTCTATCCCATCATAGCCACTGAAATCCACAGCGAGGAGTAGAACCTAAAACACAAATCAAAAAATTGTTCCTGGAACCCGAATCCCCTCATTACCCTAATGATGAAACTCCATTCCATTTGATCATAATCCTTGTTCATGTCGACTTGGAGTATGATATTTGATCCAACTGTGCGCCTGTTAGTGTCATGTACCAGTTCACTTGTGATACCAACCTCCCCTGTATATTACGACCCTGTATAAACCCATGTTGTTCAGCTGAGACCACTTTGGGAAAGAGATTTGAGAGCCTCCTCCCAATCACCATGGCCAAGATCATATATGAAACGTTACAGAGGCATATGGGGTGGATGTGTTTGATGAGGGAGGGGTCTTTCACCTTAGGAACAAGCAACACCCTTGACACTGTAACACCCTTGTTCAAGAAACCCCCATGAAGAAATCTTAGATTGCATGCACAACAGTTGCACCGATAACATTCCAGGGAAAAATATAGAAGGACGCCGGAAATCCGTCTGTGCCGGGTGCACTTCCTTTGGGCATGCTCAGTAGGGCCTTCCTAATCTCCTATTCCTGGTGAATGGAAGAGAGACACTCATTATCGTTTTTATTCAAAAAGATCAGAAGACCACTTAAGAACCCAGTGTCATCTGTATCATATCTCATAAAGTCGGACAAAGGTTCCCCAGCCAAAATACTATTGAAGTTTTTCAACGCCATATTTCCAGAAACGTTCACATCCGACGTGAAAGAACCGTCCTTTATCTTAATTTTAATCTTCGTGCTTCTTCATTCCCTAATACAATCTTGGAAGATGTTAGTATTACAATCTCATTCTCTGAGCCATCTAACCTGAGACCGTTCCTTGTAGATTCTTTCCAACTCAAGAAATATTTCAGCGAGAGTGACCTTCTTATCACAAAGAGTGATAATGGTGTTCTCATCCCGGGACACCTGTAGTACATCATCCAACATCTCAATGTCAGCTTGCATACTAATAAACCAATTAGAATTGTCTTGTTGGTTGTACAGCTAGTCCCTGATATCATGTTTAAGACGTTTGAGGTGGTTAACCAATCCTGCCCAAGAGCATGCTCTCTCGTCCTTAAGCCAAGATGTTTTCAGTAAATTAAGAAAACATAGAGCACGATGCCACTCCCTGGAGTAGTTGAGGATCTTCCCATCACCACTTCATGTCTGATCTCTATTAAAATAGGAGCATGGTCTGATAGAATACAGGATAGATGAGTGACTGAGGAGTTCGAAAATAAGTCGAGCCCTTGCATGTTGGTGAGGTAGCAGTCCAGTCTACACCAAATGCAACCCGAACCATTACGATTGTTACACCACATAAATTTTTCACCCATGAAACCTAAATCGATTATCCCTTCATGAGCCATTCACTCCTGAAACTCCACTAAATTTTCACGGAGAACCCTAGTTCTGCCTTTCTTTTCTAATGGATCTGCAACCGTGTTAAAGTCCCCTCCCACAAACCATGGGAGGGAGACCGTATGAGTAGACTTAAAATGGTACCATAAATCTCTTCTCCTAATATTTGTAGTACTAGCATACACAAACAAAAATAACAATTAAACATCACCAATAACAATCTTAGCATCAATACACTGAGGAATGATAGTCACCACTTCTAGAGAGATGTTGTTCTTCCATCCAATCCAAACCTGGGGGGTAATATCACCTCCATGCACTGAATTTGGGACCCCACCTTCCTAGAAACCCCAGAAAACTTGTTTGAAGTAAGTTTCGGTTCTAACACGACCACCACAGAAACGTTTTCCTTCTTACCATCTGAAGCCAGAAACGTGCGCTTGGCTTGAGCACCAAAGCTGTGTGCATTCCAAATGATCACAGATAACATTAAAGGAAGCCCGTATGGGCCTTTGAATGGATTTCTTGGGATAAAGGAAGGGTAAGGATACCTTTCCCCTTGGTCTTAGAGCGAGTAAGAGGCCCCGACATACCCTTTCCACATGATCTCTTCTTTGGTGACAGAATCACTTTCTTAAAAGAAGCATCATCATCCTCCAGAATTGAAGTTCTTCCATAAGATTGAAAGTCCAAAGTTTCTGTCTCCACGCCTCCATGGACTAGTGATACCAGGAAATTTCTTTGGGGAGAAAGACGTGACCTCGCTAGTTCCTTTTCCACTGGAGAAGTCATGATGGTTGAAACCCCTTCCTCTACTGTATGTAATGTAAGTTTACTCACTAAGGATTTCTGAAGGAGATCTGGCATCAGCTGGGAAGAAACTAAGATAGGGGACGCAGGAGGAGACAGTGTCCGCAACCCACCCCCCAGGGAGAAAGCAAGGAAAACCTCTACCTCCTTCTGTTGCTCAAACCGTTCTTCCCATGAAGGTAACTCAAACTGTACATCCGACCACAGTGACCAGGAAATGAGATCCTTACAGACCGAAGAAGGAGCCGACTGTAAGGGAACCGTGTCAGTCAAGGTCTCTCCACACACCAAATCCGTCGTACCATAGTTCCCTGGAAAATTTGAATTTGAACCAAGACAGGGGGAAAGGGTAACTTCTTCCTTTCTCGCTCCGGCCAAGACGGGAGGGTCAAGGCCCGAAGCCACCTCCGGTTCCTGCCGAGAGACACCTGCTCGCCATCGGCAGGAGACTTCACTGTGACCATGTAAGCCGCATAAGACACAAAAGCGTGGAACCTGATGATAGAATAACCATTATTTCCAGGAGAAACCATCGCAATATTCTAATAAAATAGAGGACGGACGTTTCAGAGATAGATCTATCTCCACACAAATTCTCAGATTCACAGCTGCCCGAACGGTCCTAGTTTTCTCATCAGTAGAGAGGAATGTCCCGAACGAGTTACCAACATGAATGAGAATCACTGGTTTATGGAAAGGGAGAGGAATCCCTGGAAGTGAGATCCAAACTACATCCGTAGAATCTTCGCTGCCAAAGTGACAGTCCCAAGACCAACTAGTTAATGAGAACCACCAGGAACCACAACGTCGGACCTCTCTAGACCATGCCTTAATGAAATCTTCCCTAGATGCTAGATGAATGAATAAAGCCACCCGGGACAACTCCGAAACCACCGATGGATGGGAAAGATCTCAAGAGTCCACAAAACTCTAGAAAAAAGACCAAGAAGGTTTGTTGCATCCAAAATGGGCCACCAGAGTCAGATCGTGGAAAGATGCCGTCTCCCTGAGCTCCTGAGCCGAAAGGGTCACAACCGGCACTCCCGCAACCTTCTTAGTCGGGTTTCTCTCCACCACAACGGGAGGAATAACCGTAAGTGAAACCTATGAGGAAGAGGAAGACCCTGCACAGACCTTGGAAGCAACACCGCACAAAACCTCTTTAAAAGAAGCCTTTTCATGTTCGCCACCCCTGTCTCCAGCTAAACCGCCAACACCACATTCGAAAGCCTTTGGAAGAACGACACCCCCGTCTCCAGTTACACCACTTCTAGGTACCGAAGGAAATGAAGAAGACAAAGAAGAAGGAAAAATATATAAAAGAATCATTGGGTAAGAAATTAATTCAATTTTTGTAAGACTTTGTTTCGAAACTTAGTGAATTTGTTTATGCAATTTTAATGAATCCAATGAATTACTTTTTATAATTTTAGATTCCTAATGATAATAAAGATGATATTATGCTAATATTAATTAATTAAATATTATGATGCTTATATTAAATCCATTGATCTAACCGAAAAACCTGAATATGGGTATTAACGAATGAGAAAATCACTTGAAGTAATGATCTAAGATAATATTTGTCAATATTTTATCCTCTAATTTATATTTTATTAAAATGTGATAATTGATTTTGGAAAGAGATTAAAAGGTTTATCTGTTTTATAATTTCATATTATCATCTCATCATTTGTATTGTAATTATTGAATGGTTGTATATTTGATACCCCAAAGTATGGACTAATTAACACAATAGTTATACAAAATGTATTTATCTAGATGGTATATTTTCTTGCTATTTTTAATTTATAATGGTCCCGAGAATCATATAGATGAAAAAGATAATTCTGTTTACATTTTTTGAATAAGACTCATGATTCATTGATGCTTGAATAAATAATAATGAATTGAAATACATGATTATCAAGGATATATTCTTCCACAAATCAATGAAAATTTATAAATTTAAATATATAAATATTCTTCTATGGATTTCAATCTAGAGAACAAAAAAAGTGGAGATATAATTATAGATAGACCTGATATTGTTGATATATTTAATATGTTGTGTGTCAATGAATGTGGTGATATTGAATCATGTTATAGACCTACTATATTGATTTAGGAATGAGTTATCTCTACAATCATATAGAATACGTTATCTTCAAAATATTAATGTGGACCAACACTAATACTAGGGTTCATACATCGCTTTGAAGAATTAGCAGAAGATTGAGGGAGAGATATTTCTATCATATTTATAATATTATTCAACATTATGAAAAAAATATTTATAAACCTAGCCTATGGTGTAATTATAATTTATTTCATAATGATTTCTTAAGTTACCCAATGTGTTCCCAATTAAATAATCCATGGGGTAGATGTATTTTGAGGAAATGAAGAACCAAAATAAAAAATAATCCACAAAGTTCAGAAGTATATTAACAATGAAGGATTAGAAAAATAACTCACCACTGATTAAAAGTATAATATTTTTAGATTAATAATTTATTTTTATTTATAACGTCTCACTGGAACAATATTAGGATGATACTAAATTTTTCTAATGGATATAGAAGTAAAAAATAACTCTATTAATTAAATTAACATAATGAATAATGGAATTTCCTTGATAACTAAAATATAGTAAATGAATGAACTAAAAAAATATAAAAAACCAAACTATATTAAAATATTAAATAATTACACCTGAAGATGGTGTAATAATATTTTTTTTGCAAAAAAGACAATATACAAGATCCGTGAATAGGTGGGAAAGATAAAAAAAATAATATATTACTAAGACTAATAAAAATTTCCATTAAAATAATAGAAAACATATTTTAGTGAATAAATATAATCAGATTCATGTGTATCACTTTCAAAACTATATATGGGCAGATCACCTAATATGAAGCTGGGTGTGAATTTTTACAAAAAACATTGAAAAAATGTGATCACTTCTATAAATAATTTTAAAAATATGCGATCCTAAACTGGAATTAAAGGGGTTATTGAGGTATTGTGTTATAATTTTGAGAGTGTGCCTTGACACAATCAATGGTATATAAGAATCCAATAAAATTATTAAATGAAAAATAAACACACTTAAATAAGTAAATTTTTTCAATGATGACTAATTAGGGATCATGGATAAGAATAATAAAGGCATTGAAAATATATTACAACAAATAACCAAGAGGTTTAAAATCATGTTTATAATATAACAAATGATTGAATATTAAAATTAAAAATACTATTGTCTGATAAAACAATTCTAAATATTAGTCGTATTAAATTTGAATTAAAATAAAAAATATTGGAAAGCAATTAGTTTGAAACTACATAATAACTCAAGTGTTGTTTTTTTTGCCCTTGGAAATTAAAATTTGAGATCATATACTAAAAATCCTCTATCTATTGATGAAATAACCTGATTTCACCCAATAATATGTTTATAGAAAACTGAAGATAGAACGCATTACCCATATTATTAAATTAAAATTTTACTAACACCATTTTTTTGTACAGTGCATGTTGATAAATAGAAATCATTATATAAATTGATAAAGAATATGGTGAGGATCCCAAAAATACATCTATGGTGGAAGTGGGAAACTGTTGTTGAAAATAATCACTATATTCATCAAAAAATAATTGGGTTTCTTCCTTAAAAATCCTAGATTAAAATATTTTTAGCATGTTAGTAATATAATGAAATTAGAGTTTTAGGGATACTATTGATGTTATGAATGGTTCGACTATATGGATTTATATTTTGGTCATAATGTTTCAACGTAGGTTGTTTAAATAATTCTTTATCATAGGGGATAAGTGTAACATCCTAAAATTTGAATATATATTTTCCATTAATTGAGTGAAATATTTTCGCTATCTTGCAACAAAAAAAGAACTAAAGAAAATTCAGATAGTTATATATTGTGACCATTAGGTTTTTTTTATTTTATTAGTAAGTATGAATAAGGGTATTTAAATTTGAAATATATTATAATATATATAAATATTTTATATTTTTAAAAAATCACCAGATTCATTATTATGATTAATATTCTATTTTTTATGTGATAATATATTTATTGAATAAAAATATATATAATATTTTTAAATGAATTTTTTAATATAATATATATATTGTGATATATTATAGATTTATTATCATTTTATAGAAATTTTTTATATGAAAAATAGTTATTTTAAAAGTTATTCAACAATAAAGATATTTTTTAATAGTATATTTAAATAAATGTTTAAATAAAAAATTCAAGAAATTTAATTTTAAAAAATAAAAAACAGTTTTTAATTATAAATCAATAATATGTTAAGATAATTGTTTTTTTTTTCCCAAAAAATATGTTTAGGGTAAATTGTGAAAATATCATTTTTATAAGTTACTATACATTTATGAAACTATTTGAATATAAATATTAATTGAATAATGATGAAAAAATTTTCTAAGTCAATATATATTTTTCTATTATATGATTTAATAATTTAAAATTTTATTCTAAATCTACAAACCCAAAAATTGACAATTTATAACATAAATTATATGTTTGAAAACTATGATTTTATTTATTTTCAGCACATATATCCACAAAAATTATTAACTTATATAATATTAATATATTGAAATTAATTTTTAATTAATAAATTCCAAATGGAATTCTATTAAATGTTTTTAATTTTATAAAATAAATCACTTTTTATATGAATAGTTGAAGATGTAGTTATTTCCAAAATATTTTCTTTTATTAAATTATCAAACTATAAGAAAGACATATTGTTTAAAAAATGATTCTAAGATATAAAATATATATTTAAGGAATTATTTTATTCATTTAAAAAATTTTATATTCAATTTATAAAACTAATTTTTATGGTAATAAAATAAAATCTTATATTTTATATTTAATAAAAAATAGTTTTTGTTTTAAAATCATATAAAGCATTATTATGGTAAAAGAACATTATTTATTGACATTATTCCCACACAAACATAATTTAATATATGATAAACCAACTCATGTATTAAAAAACGAAAAAATTTAATAATCATATCCCACACATAAATTATAAATTTAAAATGAACTTTTTTTATAAATTTTTTTTACCTACTAAATGCACTAATTGTAAACTTATATTATCTAAATCATAAAATTTTGATTTTATAATACAATTTATATAATGAAATTAATAATTTTAAAATTATTAAATAATTTTAAATTTTATATTATTCCAATATAATTAGTTTCCAAGGAAAATATTGAGTGACTACTTTAAGGGTAAATTTGGGCAAAAGCTGTTTAACATAATTTGAAAAAATGAAACAATTTAAAATATATTTTATTTTGGATATTGGATGGATTTTATACATTATCTATTTTCGAAAAAAATTATTGGCCATTTTTTGGAGTATTACCCCTTTAATAAAAGAGTGATATTATTGAGAAGTAATTAATTTTTTGCAATTGGGTTATTTTTTTCACTTAGAATGGAGACAACCTCCTACCAATTTCTATATGCATTCAAAATAACTAGTTCGACAAAAAATAATAAATGGTATCTCTAAAACTCTATAAACACTCATTTTAATCATTTCCATCACCAAATGTCCAAGCTAATGAGTCTTAATGACTTACCCTAGGGAATAGTTCCATAGGAAGGGGAATGTACTCAACTGAACTTTTAAAATTTATTTGGTTGATCAACACCCATTAATTACAATAAATAGAATTGGCTATGATAACAAAAATATTTTTTAATATGACAAAATATTATTATTCTTATTATTTATATCCTATAATTTCTTCAGAAATCTATATAAAAAACGAAAACATCGAAATGTGTGTGTGTGGACTACCCACCCCATGAGAAACTTGTTTCTTTTTTTGAACACCTAGAATGGATAGATTTAGTTATATATTAAGTATTTAAAAATAATATTTTGAGCACAATCAATATTTTCTAATGATAATACATGGAACTCTATATGGATAAAAACTAATAAACAGTTATAATACTGGTAACCACCTTAAATAGGCTTTTCGTGGTATTATACATTATTTGGACATTTCTAGGGAAATGATTAATGAAATATAATTATTGTAAAAATAAAAAAATTAAGGTAAAAATCCAAGTAAATTAAATATATCCGGAAAAAATCTAAAAATAAAATTGACTATGGTTCACATAGTAAAATTATTATGATGAAATTAACTCAAAAACACTGAGAACCCGAATAAATTGAAATATATAATAAAACCAATTAAAAAAATATAATATATAGACAAAATAAAAATATATATAGATCAATAATACTATAGTTTATATATATAATAAACTTACTCAAATGTTTTTACAATTAATGAGGATTTGATGAATTCTTTCAGATAGGAGGTAACGGTTTTCTTCTCAATTTCCCTTCATTGATAATATTTTAATATTAATGACCATTTTTTTATATTGTGTATATAGATTAAATGAATGTATTATTGAAAATTCAATGAATTAATTCGTGATATTTATATAAAAATACTATTTCCATTATTCTAATAACTTTTTCTTCAAAAATTACTATAGTAGTAAGGTTTTCATCTCAAATTTTCCGTCATTGAGACACATTTTGGTTTATCCATACAACATCTTTAAAATGTTGATTATAATTAAAATTTTATATAAGAAACCATGAATTATATTTTTTCATTGTATTTGAACCTAAACAAAAATATATCTCTATTTTAATTGGTTATTTCATAATTTTTCCAAAGTCATAACTGGTCTTCTCTACCACAATCATTACTTTTGACTTCCATATTACAATTATTTTTTCTCTCTTCAATACAATCTTAATACTATGATTTTAATCAAATTTTGGATATATTTATTTTGTATATGAATAAATAAAAATATAATTTTCATTTCAATGGTGATATAGGTTTTTGGTTCCCTTATAAATTCAAACTTTTATCAGATGCATATTAAATAGAACACTAAAATTTATTGCCTCATTTCAATCGCAATCACATAAAATGTCATTAAACCGTGAATATACAATAAATACCATTAATATTTCATGGAGTAACTAAGTGACATAATTATTGTTTTTTGTTAAATAACATTATTTTTACTTATTTAAACGATCCTTTATTATTTCATAATAATTCAACCATGAAATACATTTTTATTTTTTCATCTCTTATATCATCTTCAAGAGTTTTCCAAGGTAGAACTTCACATTCATGAACTGTTATAATTTTAATGTTTTTTATTTATAAAATGATTAATTCCTTAATATCGTTGAAATTTTTATGATATATCCTTATATAATAGCTTAAATATTAATTATAATCCCCACTAATATCAGATGGGATTGATCATAATTATAGTTTAAGTGTGGTATATGTTATCAATTTTTAAAAATATTGATGTGTATTTTCTTATTTAATAGGGGTTCTAATTTTTCCCTACAATTCATTTTTCATTTTTAATACCTCATGAGATACCATGTATAGTGGCATGCAATTACCCTATGAATATTTTGGTATGTTTAATATGTGGTTTTCCTAAGAACTCTATGTTATGAGAATAGTTATCTTGAGAATATGACGATTTTTATTGTGGGTATCCATAATCATAGTTTAATTGTGGTTATATTTAAAATATTATTAAGATTTCAACATTATTCCATGCTATTATGATTCCATGATATTACCCAAAAATATCCATAGGTCATTATTTCATGATTATGACCATTAAAAATAATATGTCATGATATGAATCTAAACTCTCATCATGTGATTTATTTCTATTATTATTCCCTTATTGGTATTTCTATGTCACCCTTTTCCTTTTTTATTTCACCTATGATATGCTACAATGTTTTAGAAGACCTGTGGGAGTTAAGATCATAATGTTAAATTTTAAATAATTATGTGGTTTTTCTTTTTAAGATTACATGTTTTTATATATAATGATCATGAAACACAAGACCTATAAATATTTATAATATATTAAAGAGTGAATTATATTGAGTTTAAGTCATGGGTCATTATGTTGGTGTTGGAGTATGTTCCTGTTTTTTTAGAGATTGGGATGATATAACATGAGTGAAACCCCTATGGAGATTTCATAGGGATAATCTTATGTATTATATAACATCCTAAAATTTTGGAAATATAAAGATTGTTTTGTTTTCCTTATAATAGAATACAGGTTTGGCTGCTTGAATGCAGATTCAAGCCCTGAAATAATTTTACCTATTGGTAATCACCTTAAAGAGGTTTTGTTCTGTATTAACTCAACCACGACATAGTAAAAAAACGTGGCACATTATAAAATATGAGAAAACACACATTTAGAATATCCATAGTCAATTAATTATTCATTATGAACCATTTATATGGATTTATTTCCTAATTATCATAAGAAATTACATTTATATGTATTATATGACACCATTTTTAAAAACCTAGGTAGAACAAAGTGAGTTATATATTTATCTATGCATGGAATTGATTAAGTTATTGTATCATATCAATAAATGATGGTTTCATTTTAGAATAAATATTACGGTTGAGAATTTATATTTATATAACAATATTATTTTGGTTATTATCATAACCAATTTGGTTTTATTACTTCATTGATATTGGATAAAGATGAAAAATGTGAGAAGAGAATATATCCAAAAAATCCCATCATATCATATGACTCGATATGGAAGAATAATTAATTTTTTAGAGTCATGGAATATTAAAATTATTATTGAAAATTATAGTTTCATAGTTTTACCAAAGGTAGTTAGGTTAATACTAAAATATAAATATATTTTTGATAGTCATTTCTATTTCTATTATTGATTGATACATACCAATGTAATATTGGTATATGATAAATGTATTATGGGTTATTTGAAACATATTTGGACTTTTCATTGGATGTTCTAATTAAATAGCTTGGACACATATATTAAATTGAAACATTAATGTTGAAAAGTGATTTTCTAAAAAGGTTATATTTTTCGGACGATAATTGAGGTTTGGATAAATATTTGGATTAATATAAGATTGATTTTTAGGTTATAAATGGTTGATTAATTTTGATAATATTTATTTATATGTTTTTATAAACATGGAATTAATTATTTAAATAGGAGATCCATGTCATTTTTATGTCTTTTATCTCATTTTTTGGATATTGGTATATATTGATTCTTGGGTGGCCTTATGAAGTAGTGGTTTATACTATTTTAGAAGTACATAAATAAGTACTATTTTAGTTTAATAATTTTTTCACTGTAGTTTTATTATATATATACATAAGTTGGTTTGTGAATGGTAAACATTGGAAAATATTTGATTTGGGAATAAATGATAAATTTATTTTGCGTAGTGATATGTATGTCGATGCAGATTATGATAGTAAGGTGAATTTAAAATTGTATATTTTATTAAAAATGAAAAATATGTAAATAATACCATATCCTATATTTATTTGTAGTATCTAAATAAAATTTTATGGATAAATGTTTTTTTATAGAGGACAAAATGTAATGACGTTATATTTTATTATTATTTTTATTTTAATTATGTGGATTATGTTTTCTCGATCTTTCCACATACATAACTAAACTAAAGTGGGTTTTTGATATGTATAGATCATTAAAACAAATTTTCTGTATTTTTATATATGAATAAGAGTAGTTGATTTATGAAATATACTAATTTATAAATTTATATATTATGGCTATTTAAAATGATGTAAATAATTTAATTATTGTGTTTAAGAATATATATTTTTATATATTAAATATTTTATTAAATATATATATTTTATTATTAAATAATGATTATAATAAAATGCAATATTTACTGGCTAATAATATCATTATTTTTGTTATATATAAATTTTGGATAACATTCAGAATTTGGATAGTTATTTTACTATAAAAAATTGATAATTCAATTTTTATTTGAACATTAAAGAATAATTTTTTTATTTAAATTTTCACTAAATACACAAATTTTTTTTTCAATATCTTTTATGATCAATATATTGTCTATTTATAAAAAAATTTATTTGAATAGTGAAAAATAACATTTTTATAAACCATAATAAATTTAAGAATATATTATAAGATAAGAAGGTATTCAAATTTGATAAAACTTTTTCAAAGAACATATATTAATTTTAAAAAATTATATATAATTTTTAAAAAATTAAATAAACACCCATATTTTATTATTTATTTTTTATTTCTTGTTATGAAATTTATCTGATTTTATTTATCAGTGGTATATATTTAATATAATGACTTCTATTTTGGGACTCATCATGTTAATGTGATCATATGATTAAATCTTGGATTTTTCTAAAATAGTTTATTTTTTAAAATGAATAGTGACAAATGTATTTTTCGAATGAATGAAGACTATAATTATATTATCATAATATAATAAACACTTAGTGATTTATAATTCTGATGACTGTGTAGCTATATATATAGGATCCAACTTGGTGTCGAAAATACACATGTTCATAACCAAATAAGGGGTGGAATTTTAAGTTATAGTAGCAATACTGTAGTAGTTACTATAGAGGTATTGTAATAATGTAACTATTCACTTTATTAGGGTCTATGTATTATATTTTAGGGCCATTGTACAATAGGGACCCAAATAACACCATTTAATTTTGGGCCATAATTCCTCCATTCCACCAATGAGTAGTAGGTGATGCAGAGTTACCTGCTGATCGGTGTAGCATATCATGTAAGAATTATAACACCCCAAGATTTCACAGTACATTATCTCTTCAAAGAAATTCAATAACTTGCACAACACACAACATCGAGTTTGAGCGCACCACAACATACCAAACTAGTCGTTCAAAAAGCGGTTATGAATAGTGTAAACTGAATTTTAAATTTTATACTCTATAAAATTTTATAATCCATATTATGTTTTTCTTATAAATGATATAAAAACAAATTCATTTTTTTCAGATAAAAGAAGTCTTTTTCAAAAAAAGAAATTTCACCACCTTTTAATGGAGATCTCTTTTTAAATCCAATATTTGACACTTTTATATATTAAATTTGATAAAATAATATTCTTCTTTGTCATCGGGACATAAAAATTATATTTTGATAAAATTTGGCACTTTTCTCAAAACATTTATATTTTAATGAATAGTTAAAAATACTAAATTTTAATTAAAAAAACTTTTTAAATCTAAATAACTTATATTGTAAAATTATAATTTTCAGTAGTTTTAAAGTATAATAAGATTATATTTTTACCATTAAATCTAATATTCTTCATTAGGTGTAATTACACATTAACACTGTACATAAAGAAGTTCAGTCTTTTGATAGTTATTATTTCTTAAAAACACCCTTTCTGTTTTGACAGTGGAAATTAATTTTAAACTAATTATTTCCACTTATGTGTTTTTAATTTGGAAAAATGGATTCCATATTTGTAATCATTTGGTCCAAATTGTGTAAATATTTATCTTTTATTGTTAAACATTTTAAATATTTACATCAGTAAATATTTTATTTACAACGATTAAAGGATAAATATAATAAATAAGGGTAAAATATAATATTATAATAATATTAAATTTCCCTATCATGTGTCCAAATACTATTGGATGATATATAGCCGACCAAGGGAATCCGTGATTTGAATTTGATAATCCATGGAGCCACTTGGGAGTAATAATGACATTTTATATTAATTTATTTAATGTAAAGACAAAAAATACAAAAACAAATATCTTTTAGAAATAAATTTTTACAAGGGGTTATATAAGATAACTTTTCAACTATAAATATTCTTTCAGAATCTAAAAAGTGTTCCAACATCATGGTATTTTTCTATAATTTTGTACATAATACAAATTAAATTATTTATGACATAATAATGACGCAATATTTACCTCATTAATAAATGCTTTAAATAAATAAGATTATAAATATTAAAACAACATCCAAAACCTATCCAATTTTTATTGGATTATTTTATTTCGACCATGAGTCATCATTATTTTGTTATTAAAGAATTTTTAACCTATTGAAATAGAATATGAGGTTATAATAAAATAATTGTTTCAAACATTCCTAAATAGCCCCTCCTCTCCCTTACAAAAATCCCTCACTTCCTACCCATTTTTCAAACTTCTCAAACATTTGGCTCATACAAGCCCTGCCAAAATATCATCCCAAAATCCATCAACACATTCTAGAGGCATTACATTAGTCATAAAGGCATCATAATGATCCCTTTTGATCAAATCAAAAGGAAGAACCTGAAGAAGAGTTAATAATTTCACCACCCTCTTTCATGTACTTTCATCTTCCACTTCTTCTTTATTTTTTGTTTACATTCAAAAATAATAACTCTAGTATCTTCTATATAATATGATGTTATTATAAATATGGTACAGCCATATTCATTATTCAATCCATCCTATAAATGGCAAAGTCACCATACGTGCGTATGTACGGCTTACCGTCTCCATGTCGTGGTGATGTTTGTTATTAAAACACTTCGTCATTCAGATGGGTATAATAATGAGTATAAATTATGTAAGTAATAAATATAACATGATAATTATTCTGCATATGTGATATACCATCCAATTATATACAATATTAATATCAAAAGAATGATATTGTCTCTTGATCATATGTACGGATTACCGTCTCCACGAATGTGATAAAATTCATTCCCCATCATAACCATTCAAGAATAATTTTCATTTTGTTATTAAGAATAATTTAAAAAAACTATTATTCTGGATATGAATCAAATACATCCTATCCATAACAAACATGGATTATGTATCAAAACATATAAAAGAAAATGAATCTCTTAACACCTAAAACGGAGATTCTAGTGAAATATCATTATCAAAGAAATAATATATTATCACAAATGATATCATATTAATGTATATGGTTCATTTATAATTTAATATCAATTATTTCACCATTATATATATTTTTAAAAAACCCTCTACCAAAAAAAGTACAAGGTAAGGGTTAATTTCACAATCACTTTATTATCCGAGATTGATTTTACGTAAGTATATACTGGGGCCTCTCTATCGTCCACATCCATGTTTCTGAAAAATTTCTTCGAATTTTTTTTTATTATTTACACGAAAATAGGTTAAAGTCATTTAAATCCATGTTTGAATCTTTATAAAATGGTTTTAAAGGAATCTTTCTGTCATTTTCCAAACAAAGTACATTAAGACCTTTTCTGCAAAACAAAAGTATGAATGTTTTTTTAACTTATACGGCGGGTGTAGATAATTTCCGCCATTATAACACCTTCAAAGATTCCCTTACAAGCCTAAAAGAATATTTTGAAAATAAATTTTTTCTTTTAAATGGTTTCAAAATAGAAAGAGTTATTTCATTCAAATAGTTTCATTTCATCTATGTCAACAACCTTGGATAGATTTTCAACATGTTTGAAATCAATACATTATGAAATAAATATTCCATATTTTATTGATGGTTTTGTGATATGTTTGACTATGGAAATGTTATTATTATACCATTCTTGGTTTATGGATAAATTTTTTGAATTTCTAATGATAGTTTTAATACGAATGTTTATGTTATGTTTAATCCTTTTCAAATGAGGAATATGTTGGACTGAGTGACGGGTGGAGAATGGTATAGCTCCTCAATGCATCGGTGGGTCTCATTAGACAAAATATTGTCTTAGCACAAGGCCTTCAAAAAATATTATTTTTAGTCTTGGCACAAGGCCTTGACAATGTTGTTATTAAAGTATGGAATTATGCATTCCATCATTATGAAAGTGGATATTGATATTGCATGAGATTATTCGAATAGTAAAATATCAATCTGAGTAATTAAATGGAATTATTTTGATTTTAACTTTTATATATTATTCTGAAGTTCATGTTTAAAATGATTTTGTTTTAGTCTTATAAATTGACTTAATGTTTTATGTTTATTTAGTAATGTTTCTACTATATTTTTATCCTCACTTAGTATCTTAGCTCACCCCTTTCATTGTTTTTTCCCATGATGTAAAGAAGTTAATTATGAGTGACTTTAAGGCTTAATCTAGGAGGCTTGGATGTTTCTAATGGAATAAATTAGTGTTGTATTTCATTTCATGATATAAAGTTGAAGTTATGTATTAATCTTGTTTCCAATAATATTAAATTTATCGGTCATTCGGAGCATGATTTCCTTGTGATCGTGACAATGTTACATAATAATGCACCGACTTTGGGTAACTGGGTTCAGGGTTTTTTAGTTGTCATCAGAGGGAGGTTTAGTACAATCCTTTGAAACTAGATTTAGATAAACTCTGATTAGAGCACAATACCCTAATAAGGACTTCGTGGATTAAAATATAAGATCATCCTATAGTTTTTATAGTGTAGAGATTTTGTGAGTATTCCAAGAAATAAATCCCTATCTAGATATGAGCAGGTAGAGGTGGCTCTGGAACAGATGTACATAGGGGTAAAACCCAAAAACACTGCTTTGAGATGGACTCAAACGGGAACTGGTGCACGAAAACGTGCCTTATTTCACTCTTGGTTACGACAATCCTGGGGGATATTCTTAGGATAATTCCTATTTTGTTTACAAACAATTATGTAGAGTTTAAGAGTATATAATTTTTCAAAGAAATCATTTTTTATGATTATGGATTATATCTATAAATGGTTAAATTCATGTTAAGTTCTTTACAAGTATGGAATTATGTATTTAGATTCATAAACTAATCTAGTTTATTCAATTGTTTATAAATGGGTCCTAGTAGAATGAAGGGAAACATTATCAATGTACATAATACATGTATGGATTTCCCTCCTACTGACGATAATTATAGTATAGCTGGTGATGCAATTGGGGCTGATCATCTAATCCCTAAACTGGGACAACTCACTCAGTTTATGAATTATAACCTTACTCGTATAGAGTGCCCTTATCCAAAATGCAGACGATCAATGTTATATTGTTTTATGAGGAAACAACCATCAAAATTCAATGGGAGTAAAAATACATTGGTAGATGAGAAATGGATAAGATCCTTTGAGAAAATATTTCATGATTTGTGGAGTAGCGAAAGGGAAAAAGTTTCCATGGTAGTTTATCACCTCACAGAGAATGCAGATCAATGTTGGTCATTGATTCCAAGTACAAAAGATAATGAAGAAGTATCATTTATGTAATGGAGGGTGTTTAAAAATATTTTCATAGAAAAATACATTCCTCGTGACCACCAAGCATATATGGAAAGGCAATTTCTTTGTATAAGGAAAAAGAAGGATGAGAATGTCGTAAAGTATGATTCCAACTTTACTAGGTTAGCAAGGCATGCTGAAGATTATATACGTAACCCAAGATGTAATATTTATCATTTCCTTGATGGTTTAAAACCATTTTTCCATCAAGAATTTGTATCGCAATTCTTTCATCGTATGAATATATTGGCTCATGTGCTATCAAGACAAAAATTGAGTTCTCTATGTCTTACAACAATAAAGTAATGCAAGAGAAGAAGATAATGCTTGATAAAGAGATAGATAATGGGAAAAAAGAAAAGTATAATTTTACAATATGTGATAATTGTGGGAAGAAAATCCCTAGTACATTCAAAAAAAATGGGAGTTTGTTACAAGTGTGGTGAAAAAGGCCACCAAGCTCATGATTGTGAGGAAAATAAAGTTTCTTTCAATGTTGAATGATAAAATTGTAGAGAAATAGGGAATTATTTAAATGAATAACCTATGTTAAATGGAAACATACCTCAAAAAATTCAATGGGATCAAGGCCAAGCTTATATTATTATGATATTTGAAGTGTAATATTTAATGTATTTGTGTTTTTTGACTCAAAAATTACATCATGTTTATAAGAATAATGTGATATATATATGGATTGTACTTAAGTTCTTGTTGTTCTCATTATGGTTGTAATATGATGAAGGTAATTGTATTTTATGTATGTGACAATAATATAATCTTTACATTTCCTGAGGAATCTAATGTTACAATTGATTTTGGAATTTAGAGTTCTTTTAGAGAGAGTCTGGACAGAGGTATTTTGGATAACAATAAAAGTTAGAATGGATTAAGTTGAACATAAGATTGTATTGTTTAAGGATAAAACATTTCTCATGATTATTTTTCGGAATATATTATAATACAATAGCTTTAGGAAAAGGACAACCTGCAGGTTGGGCGATAATCCGTCGCGTCGGACAATGCAATAGCGATCGAACCCACTACTGTAGTGCAACATGGCTATAATACCTATCACCAGACTACAGGAAGTCCCTGGTTATTACAAAATATTTTTCTTCATTTAAATGGTATGTTTTAATATTTGGAACCTTATACGATTAGGATAAATATTATATTTTTGAGTTCTATTATCTTTTAGAGTGAATGATGATTTTGTTGATAGAAATTAGTTGAGGGATGAAACTCTACCTGTCAAGTATATATATATATATATATATGTATGTATTTCTCTTAGTCTATGTAGAAATTAATTCATAAACTTCAGGGAAGGGATATTAATACCAAAAATGTGTGTATCATAATATTGTATATTTTTTGAACTGATGATATTTTAGATCATCATAGATCGATTACTTTGAGGCTCTTAGGTGTACACTTGTTTATGATTGATGACCTCAATCACTCCCTATAAATATTTACATTTTCCCCCAATTATATGTCTTTAATTTTAAAAAAATGTTCTCCTATTTGAGAACATAATTTGGTGGTAAACTATTTATTTCTCTTTCATCTTATTACGTCTAAATTTTTTTAACCATATTTCCAGTGTGGGTTTTCCACAAATGTATTTTCTATTATTAACCTTATATTTTCTAAGAACAATTTCAAAATGTGATGACACAATTTATTGAAGGTGGGTAGAATGTAACACCCCACGATTTCACTATACATTATTCTTCAAAGTAATTCAATAACTTTCGCAACATGAAACATCGAGTTAGAGCGCACCAGAACTTACTAAACTAGACATTAAAAAAGCAGTTATGAATAGTGTAAACTAAATTTTTATTTTTATACATTATTAAATTTTAGAATCCATATTATGTGTTTCTTAGACATAATATAATAACAAATTCATTTTTCTCAAATAAAATATGATTCTTTTCAAAAAAAGCAATTTTACCGCATTTTAATTGAGAACCCTTTTTAAATCCAATATTTGACATTTTTATATATTCAATTTGACAAAAAAAAATTTATTTAGAATCGAGACATAAAAATGTAGTTTTGATAAATGTTTTTCACTCTTCGGATAACATCCACAATTTTATAAATATTGAAAAATATGAAATATTAATTAAAAACAAATTTTTTAATAAAAATAATTTATAGTGATAAAATATAATTTTGAGTGGTTTTAAAGTATAATTAGATTATTTTTTTACAATTTAATGTAATTTTTGTCATTATATGTAATTTCACATTTAAATTGTACAAAAATAAGTTTCAATCAATTGATTTTTATTATTTCCTAAAAACACACATTTTGTTTTGACAGTAGGAAATAATTTTAAATTAATTTATTCCACTTCTGTGTTTTGAATATGAAAAAATAGATTCCATATTTTGAATCCATTGGTCTAAATTTTGTAAATAGGTTACAATTTTTTAGTCATTTTAAATATTTACATCAGTAAATATTTTATTTACCATGATTAAAGGGTAATTATAATTAATAAAGGAAAAATATAATATTATAATAATATTAAATTACTCAAAAATATGTCCTAATCCAGTTTTATGATAAATAAAAGATAATGGGAATCCTTGGGTTGAATTTGGGACACAATAAGGCCACATGGGAGTAATAATGACATTTTATATTAATTAATTTAATGTAAAGAAAAAAATGACATAAACAAATATCATTTAGTAAATAAATTTTTACAATGGGTTATATATGATAACCTTTCGACAATAAATATTATTTGGAAATATAAAGGGATTTCCATCATCTTGGTTTTCTCTTATAATTAATGGACATCAAAGATATTAAAATATTTATTCCACAATAATGATGCAATATTTAACTCAATAATTATTAATTAATTAAATATTATTATCAATATTAAAACAATATCCAAAACCTGTCCAATTCTTATTCTATTATTTTATTTCCACCTTGAGTCATTTTGAATTTGTTATTAACGAATAGACGATCTTTTGAAACCAAATATGAGGTTATAATAAAATAATTGTTTCAAACATTCCTAAAGAGCCCCTCCTCTCTCTTATGAGAAGCCCTCACTTCCTTCCCATTTATCACAGCTCTCAAGCCTTTGGCTCATACAACCCTACCCAAATATCCTCCCAACATCCCTCAATTCATTCTAGTGGCATTACATTAGTCATAAAGCCAACTTATGGATCCCTTTTCATGAAATCAAAAGGATGAACCCGAAGAAGAGATAATAATTTCACCACCCACTTTCAAGTTCATTCTTCTTCCACTTCATCATTCTTTGCCGTTTCCATTCTAAAATGATAAATCCAGTATCTTCGATATACTATTATGTTATAATAAATATGGTACATCCATATTCATTATTCTACCCATCCTATAAATGAAAAATTCACCATACGTGCGTACGTTCGACTTACTGTCTCGACGTCGTGGTGATGTTTGTTATTCAAACCCATCATCATTTGGATTGGTATAATAATGAATATAACTGATGTAAATAAAAAATATAACACAATAATTATTCTGTATATGTGATATAACTTCCAATTATATACTATTTTAATATCAAAAAAATGATATTGTCGCTCGTGCATATGTACGAATTACCGTCTCCCCGAACGTGATAAGATTAATTCCCCATAATAATCATTCAAGAACAATTTTCATTTGGATATTAAAAATAATGATTCAAAACATAATATCATTCTGGATATGAATCAAATACATCTAATCCATAACAAAAACGGGTTATGTATCAAAACATTTAATGGAAAACAAATAAGATAACACCTAAAACGACGATACTGCGGAAATATCATTATCAATACAATATTAGAATATCACATATGATATAATATTAATGTATATGGTTCATGTATAATTAATAAAAATTATTAAACCATTATACAAGAGTTTTACATACCCTCGACCAAGAAAAAGTACAAGGTAAGGGTTAATTTTACAATCTCTTTATAATCTAAGATTGTTTTTACGTAAGTTTCTATTGGGACCCCTCTATCATGAACATACATGTTTCATAAAAATGTATTTTGAAACATTTGTACTATTTACTAGACTATGGTTTAAAGTCATTTAAATCCTTGTTTGAGTCTTTATAAAATAGTTTGAAAGGAATCCTTTTGTCGTTTTCCAAACAAGGTTCCTTTTGACCTTTTCGACAAAATTAACGTATGAATGTTTTTTAACTTTTACGGAGGGTGCGGAAAATTTCTACCCTTATAACACCTTCAAAGCTTCCCTTACAAGAATATAAATATTTTTTCAAAATAAAATTTTTCATTTTAATGGTTTTAAAAAAGAAAGAGGCATTTCATTCAAATAGTTTCATTTCATCTATGTCAACATCCTTCGATAGATTTTAAACTTTTTTCATGTCAATTCATTATGAAAAAAATCTTCCCTATTGTATTAAATGTTTTTTGATATAATTGATTGTGGATGTGTTAATTGTATACAATTATTGGTTTATGGATAATGTATTGTCATTTCGCATGCTAGTTTTAATACAAATGTTTATGTTATGGTTTAAACTTTTCAAATTAGGAATGCATTGGACTTAGTAAGTGATGGATGGAGCTCATTATAGCTCCTCGAGGCATCGATAGGTCTCATTAGACAAACTAGTGTTTTCAAACCAGGCTTTGATAAAATCTTATTTGTAGTCTTAGCATAAGGCATTAACTCTGTGGTTATGAAAGTCTGGAATTAGACATTCCATAATTATGAAAGTTTCTATAGATATTTCATAGGATTATTCGACTAATAGAATATCCATGTTAGTAATTAAATTGAATTATTTTGATTTTAGCTTTGTCAAATTATGCTATATTCAAGTTTAAAATGATTTTGTTTCAGTCTTATAAATATCCTTAAATTTTTATGCTTATTTATAAAAGTTTCCGCTATATTGTTATCCTTACAAAGCATCTGAGCTCACCCCATTATATGTTTTTTAAGGATGAAATGAAGTTAATTATGAGTAACTTGCAGGCATAATCTAGAATAATTGGATGTTTCTAATGGAATGAATTAGTGTTGTATTTCTTTCCACGTTGTAATGTTAAACTTATGTGTGAATCTTGTTTCTAATAATACTAAACAGATCTGTCTTTCGGCTCAATATTTCCATGTAATCATCCTAATTTTATATACTAATGCACCGAGTCTGGGTAATTGGGGTCGGGTTGTTACATTGAGTGATTCTTTGCTTATAGTAGCATAGAAAGGTAGTCTCCATGAAAAAGTTATTGGTGAATTGGAACCTATCAACTGGCCCTGTAATAATTGACATATGGGGGTGATCTTACAAAACATTGTAAATGACTTTTAAATTTTATGGTTCAATTAAAAATTAGCGGGAAATCACATTAATGTAGATGAATGGACTGTAAAAGACACATATTTTAGCAGGTAGTGTATACTAGAGACATTTTGTAGTTTTTGGGTGGGATTCTCAAAATAGTGACAAGTGTTATAGAATGATGTGGCTATTTTTATAAATAATCACGCTATCCTCTTTATATTTTTATTGATATATTGGTTTCAAAATGATCTATTTTTAACATAATTAATAATTGTGGTGTTTTTCTATATTGATTGGTAAAATACTGTTTTTGGTATAAACTACGTTTGTTGTTGTTTATTTTTGTCATTTTAAATAATTTTAAAACTTTTTCATTCCTTCGCCTTCAATATTTTAGTTTTCATCTTTATTTTTTATACTTTCATCTTTTATTACCTCGTGTATTTTGTTTTTTAAATATATATTTTAAATATTTTTTTATTTTTATCTATTTATTAACTATTTTGGTAATTAATTTTCAATTTAATATTTTTCTATTAATTAATATAATTTTTTAGTCAGGAATTTATTTAATTATTGATTTTTAAAAAATTAATTTTGTCATCTCAATTTTTATAATTTAAATAATCAAATTAATCAAAATTAGAGAATAAAAATATTTAATTCTTTTAGCATATATTTGATCTCTAGTTATATCATTTAATTAATTTTTTTCTCTTTTTATTTTTCTATACATAGTTTTTTTATAAAAATTTAACTATATAAAATATGTATTCCACAATTAGATTTTTGTTAATATTAATGTTATTCAAGATAGTAATTTATCTTAATTGGTTAAGTTATTTATTATACATTTTTATTTTATCAATTTTTTAATTTCAGTTATATTTAATTGGGTTCATATTTTGTGATGATAACACAGGAATCAACCTATTGGTGACTCATTTAGGTCATTGATGCCATGAGTCACTAATTCCATGAGTCACTAATGTCGTGAGTCACCATTACATATTCCATCAAACTACAGTCACCTAACTCACTAATGCCCAAATGTCTAACTGTAACCTATCGATGACTCATATGAATCACCAACAGCCCCACTTTCTCTATCTCACCGATTTTGTGTCAATGAATTATTTGTCTTACAAACAATTGCAGTAGGAAACTCATTCCTTCCACTGATGACACCATCCAATGATACCCCTTCCTTGAACTATCGATGAATGTCTTACCTTCACTCCCCATTCACACAACCTACCGACACACTCCACCACCAACCCAATCTCCATACTCTCCTCTTATCTCATTAATACACACTATTCAACACACTTCCACATTCGTCTTGTCTCAGCACTCTGTAATTCTTTTTGAATCGCCAATCCACATCTCCACTACCCTCATGAGCATGATCACAACACCAAAACAAGAAATGTCCACTAAAAAACCACAATCATCCCCCAAAAAATCTAGTTAAACAGAAGAATCCTAAATTATAGAAACTAGTGGCACTACAAAAAATCGAGCATGGAATTCAAAAACACTAAATAAAAGAGTTGAATCGGTTCACATTTTCAAAATCATATACTGAAAAACATCCTTTGTCATCCTGGTATCAAGAACTACAGAACCATATCCATGGACACCTATTCTCATTCTATAACCTGATCAGAATTATGAAGGAAAAATTTAAACCCATCAACTCATATTTGGACCACGTCGACGCCACCTTGTCTTCAGATCTTCACAGAACGAGCCTCTTCTTTAGTCATATCCACCGCTGAGCTGTTTATGTCCCACTCTTCCATGAATCCAATATATTTCCCTTGTTGTTCTACACTCCTCTATTCATCATCGTGGGCCATCCCCAATCTTACCACCTCTCTATGATGTATCCTCTTTCCTTGAACCAACTACTGACCTTGTTTTCACAAACCCCCTTCATCCATCAACCCATGCAACCCACCTTTACCCATATTAACTTCAATATTATTTTGATTTTCTTTAACTTTTTTATAAAATATATTATATAATATAGATCATTCAATTTTAAACATAATATATGTAGTAAAAATATATATATTTATAGTATAATATATAATATATAAAAATAATAATTCATATTTAATAATAAATATACTTTTTATTTACTTATAAATAATATTTGTGTTATATATAAAAATTATATTAATTTTTATATATATTATACCTAATATTTTTTTAAATATAATAATTATTATTAATTATAAGTAATTAATGGAAAATATATTTTTTATATAATAATTTTTAATAAGAAAATAATAAATTTGAAATTATTTTATTTATTTATAAAACATTTCTTTTGTTGTCTATAAATTATTAAATTAACGTTAATTATAAATATTACATTTATTATTTCATTTACTTATCATTTAAATTTATATGTATATTTTAATATGTAGTGTAATAATTATTCTATATTTATTTGTATTATTGTTTATTTTTAATATTTTCAATATATTAATTATTTCTTTTCTTTTCTCTTTTAATTTTACTGTAATTTAAATTAATAATAACAACTATTTTAAATTTATACATTTGATTTTAATACATTTATTTTAATTATGTTTATTTATTTCAGGGGGATCATGACTCAAGGCACACATTCATTCAGTCTATTATGAGGAGAAACTTCATATACAATTAAGGAAGAAATAGGATGGCCAAAGAACCACTTGGAGGTGGGGGAATACTTAAGAATGAGTCAAGATACTTCCATTCTAGGAGTAGTAGTGACGAGATGAACATTACAGATTCATCCACCACTTCTATACTTTTTAGGGGGAGAAGATCATACTGATGGATATTCACATCAACATCAACCCATACATCATCGACGTCCATATCCATCCACCACATATTCATAAAAAATATCTATTCCATGTTAAAACATTCACATCCACAAGGGGATCTAGGAGAAAATTAGAGAAACATATCATAGGATACAATTTACATTCATGTTTCCCATAGAGAGATATAGAGATCCCTTCATCTCATCCGCTATCGAGCTATAGAGTACACTAGTTGAACGAATCAAGAGATTTAAAAGGGAGACTAAACATTTAATTTCTATTTTTCGATATTTTTCTATAACACATTAAAATATGAAATTCCTTATTCATACCATTATTAATATGATGAATTTAATCATCAAGTGCATCTAAATTTCCATGGGGGAATAGGTTGACTTGTTAGATCCGTTTTTATCTTGATTTGGAATCAAATTTTGTTTGTTCTCTCTCACCCTCTCATGTTTTCAAGAATGTAATTTTAAAAAAAATAATAAATAGTGAAAATTTATTCTAATCAAATAAAAATTTAACTTTTTTTAATATGATTATTCAACTGAAAAATTAATAAAACCCAAGACAGAGAGATGGATTCATTGAATTCTAACAACAAATTAAATTCAGTGATTTATGTTTTATTCATTATTTATCTAATTATTTCTTCAGTAAAAAAATCATAAATAATATATTGCCACAAGTTTACTAGAAAGAAATTTTTCTTAACTTCTTTTGATCTGATATAGTTATTTCACTTTATGTCAATAAAAAGGTAAATAATGTTGAATCTGGTTTTCAATTTCCCCCTCTCCTTCATATTGATTGTTCAAGCCCGCTATCAATTCATATCTTCCTTCTCTGAGTGTTCTTCAAACTCAATCACATTTACTTTCTCAAACTAAATTTCATTCTCCTCACAATTACATTATCACCATAATTTTTTTTGGTTTTGTTTTTTTGTATCTATTGGTCAATTCGCACAACATTAGTCCTCTCTATGGTTCAAGCTAGTCTTTACATTCTACTAAATAGTTTGTAGGTTATAATAATTTTAATGTTCTCTATTGTGGTAAAAAATGACAATATGAAAATTTATGAATCATTGTTGGGAGGCCCCATGAGATCATAAAAAATCAAAAGAAAACTACATAACTGTTAAAAAAATATGAAAATAAAAACACCAAAAAGAATAATAATATACATGAAAAATAATATCAATGTTTTTTAGAATTATCTCAAGGTGAAAGTTAGAAAGAATAAAACCTATAAACCACAAAATTGTAAAAGACATGAAAAATTGAATAAGAACAGTGATAAAATATAAAATGAAGATAATAGGGATGCTAAAATACAAAATATGAATATCCAACCTCTTGAAAACATGAACCCACCTAGAAATGATATGGTTTAGAGGCATAGTTTGATAGAATTTTTATTGCCTTATGTGTTTAGAAACCCATCAGATTATAGGCTCTCTCACAGTTCCTGAAAATATGAAATAAAACAATCAATGTTTTTTTATTTTCCAACATTAAATGGGATTCCTTGTGAAGACTCACTTGGCTTCATTAGTGATTTCTATTGTAGTGTCTAATAGCTTCTTCAATGTCGTCGTAGTGAGTAAGGGATTATGTTGACTGTTTTTCACTTCTAACTCATGGTAAATTCTAGCACATGGTTCTAATAGTTAGAGGATTAATTTTTTGTCACATGGGATCATGTCTATCATGCCTTCAACATGACGTTTTTTTAATGGTTGGGGCTGAAGCCTAATTTTATTATTTAATTAAAAGACCTCTTTCGACTGGGTAGAGAGAGACCCATTACATATCCTAAAGGCTCAAGGACATTGGCCTGAATTCTAGGACTGAAAGCCCAGTTTTTTTCCTAAAGGGCCCCTATGTGAATAGTAATACTACAGTACCCAAATAGCTACAGAACCAGCTACAGTTCCACTACCTCTATAGTCCCTACTACAAAGCCTCCACAACTATAGTTTCGCCACCACTACAGTCTGTCGCTTCGACAGTACCCCTTCTACAGTACTTGCTATTATACTCGTAAATTAGTCCCTTCTAGGATTTGATCCTCAGTCTTTTGGATTCCAAACAGGAGCCTCTACCAATAGGGTACATGCTTGTTGGCATGAAGTCCTATCTTAGGAGGTTGACATCTGAAATTTGGAAAATATCACTAGATTCTGTCAATATGAGGGAGTGTTTTTTCATTAATAATAGGATATGTTTATAAGATTGTTAGGATAATGTCAAAATAACTAATTTAAACCCAAATTCCTTATTTAATCCTTCTAAAATATTCTTACCCCTTACCACTAAAACATGGTGGATCTCTATGAGTGAGGGGACATTAGTTATAGAATAAATGAGGAGTATAAAAAATCATCAACTAATTAGATCAATACACCCAACATTGTGGTTCTAGGAGAATAACTGTTGTTAGGAAGTATCCCACTCCTTCCCCTCTATATTAATCCCAAGAGGATGGGTTCTTTAATGAGAATAACCACACCACCCTCAAGAAGAAATGCCACCAATACGACATGTATGGCTATACACAAACATGTGGTCCAAACTATGACATTCATGTCCATGATCTTGGGAGTTCCATTGTTTCTTGCTACTATCCGAGGATGAAGCCTATGGTAGATATATTTTACCACACCTACAATTAGGGGAATAGGAACCATTCATACCTATCTTGGAGGGAGGAAGTGGTGATTTTACATATTTCCCCTCCTAGATTCCAACATCCCCCTAGGTAGTAGTTCAAACACCAACCCCAACCTAAGGATGAGTCATAGAATTCCAAATATGAGGTAAATGGTATGTGTTATTAGTTAATAGGTAGATATGAGGACAAAAAGACCAAATATTATATTTATATAATTCAAATGGATGAAATAATTAATGTCCACGAAATAAAAATGGTTTAGTTGTCTAGGGATGCATGAAATAGAGAAAAAATGTAGTCTACCCAGTACCACTGAATAAAATTCTAGATAAAATTATAGAGATGTTAACACTACATATGGTCTCCAATCACAGAAAAAGATGAGGAAAAAAATTGTTATTTCTTAAAATGAAAACGCGTATGAATCTAAAAATTTGAATCTAGAAAAAAATAAATCCGGAAAATTTGATATCAGCACCGAGTATCCCTCTGTTCCTACTACTATAACTCAAATACCAAGAGAAAATATCATTTAAAAAATGAAAATAATGGGAAGAAAATATTTGATGGGGATGTTATAGGGATGTCCACCCAATTGATAGAGAATTCCCCCAAAAATTCCTTTTATTGAATGAATTAAAAAACAAACCCATGTTTCCAAACCATAAATATTTGTAAAATTTATTAAAAAGATGAATATTGATAGCTCATTCCTGGAATCTATCATTAAAATTCAATCATAATAAGTATCATTCCATTTTATATACCAAATCAAAATGAACATGTAATAAGACTCCACATATATATTCCGAATTGAGTGTAGTGCAGTATAACAAAACAGAATACCTCCTAAACATCAAGACCCATGAAGAATTGTCATCTGCAACACCTTGGGGATCTAAATTGTATGTTCAACTATTTGTGTCACCATGGATCTAGTATTAGTCGGATTATTCAATCACTATTCCATCACATAAGATTATGACTTCCCCAACACACAAATATTGTTCTACAAATTTCTGATAGATCCATTACTCTCCCATTCAGTATAGTTAATGATCTATTAGTGGGAGTAGAAAATATTATTTTGGCTTTCTAAATTTCTGATTTTTGATATTGAGTGTGACCAAGATTGTCATATCATCCTTGGTAACCCCTTCATTTCCACATGGTGAGCTATATTAAATGTATCTTAGGGTATGTTAATTTAAAATTTGGGTGAAAAAAAAAGATGAATCCACTGTTTTTATTAATATTAATGAACCCACCGACCCAGTCATTCGTAAAGATGAGATCATAGTTATTGATGGTACATTAGATGTGGAGAAAGAGGAGTTTCTATGGATTATAGATGAGATCAACAGTGAACGTGGGATGCCTTATTTTACTTGAATATGGATCATCTCACATATGGATAGAGTTTCTACCTAATAGTTTGATGGATATTATTTAGTGAACCTAGATTATATTTCATTGGAACATATTATGTCCCTTAGTGAAGAGTTTAAGTGCGACATATATTTTTTAGATGTTCTACAGATGAGGAGGATGATTTCATTAATTTTTTTTCAAAAGGTATGAGGAAGAACATAGGACACCCATGCCCATGTGTCTTCCTTCAGGTGAGTCACCACAAATTCTTCAACTCAAATCCCCCAATTCTAATCTCAAATACCTCTACTAGGGGATAGTTCCACCCTTCCTGTGATCATTTCATCTAATATTTATGGAATCCAATTAGAAAAATTGATTATTTTTTATGAAATATATGTCATTCATGGGATGTACAATATTTTTCAATAATGGAATATTTCCATCCATCCACATGAAACAAAATGTACATGGAACCTAAATTTAATCCTATAGTGTAATCCAAAAGGAGACGCAATCCCAACATAAAGGAAGAAGTTTGAGAACAAGGGATCTTGATACTTTAGAATGGGATTATTTTTACCTTTTTCTACATCCCTTGGGTATGTCCTACGAATGTTTTCTCAAAAAATAGTGATGTGATAGTGGTCACTAATGATAAGAATGGTGAAATCCGATGTAGGGTATTTAACAAATGGAGAGTCAGCTTAGACTATATGAAGCTGATTGTTTCCACAATTATGGAACACTTTCCCATGACATTTTTTGACCAAATGATAGAGAGGTTTATAGGAAATGAGTATTTATGTTTTCATTAAGGTGACATTAATTAAAAGTTGAAAGTTATTTCTCCTAGGGGCCAACGAAAATCGCCTTCACATTCCCATTTTGGACATTCATTTACAAATAGATTCAATTTCAATTGTGAGGTGATATTGATACTTTTCAATGATGCATTATTGAAATTTTATAATATATGACTGATTGAATAATTGCGGTTCTTATTGAAAATTTTTCTGATATGGGAACCATTTTTAAAAATTGTTCGAAAATCATGAACTTGTGCAAGAGTGATTTGAAGAGACAAATCTAGTCTTAAACTGGGAGAAGTTCCAATTCATTTCCATCGATAGAATAGTCTTGGGTCACAATGTACCTATGTGAGGGACAAAGGTAAATAATTCCAAATTTTAGGTCATCAAAATGTTTCCCCCACCATAAAATGTTAATGAAATTAGAAGTGTTATATGACATGATGGGTTTCATATGAGTTCCATTAAGGATTTTTCTAATATTACTAGACCCATGTGACACCTTCTAGTAAAGGAAACTCCACAATTCCAACAGTACACGAATCCATACAACATCATGTATAGGGTATCATCATCAAACTCGAGATGTGAAACTACCCCTCTATCTCCCACCCCATCATCCATCTTCTCCTCTTACTCTATTTTTTTGTTTTTTCTTTCTGTTTTGTAAATACATCATGCTACATGTTGGTGATTATTATTGAGTTCCTTTTGTTTCTATCTTTTTGTTCACATTTATTATTTCTCATCTCATTTCAAGATCTAAAATCTATAAATATTGAGATCAAATATTCAAGGTTAGATCCGAGTTATGAAACCTGATTCCATATGGAGATCCAAGCATCAGTGTGATCATCATTTCTTCTGCTTCGCCTTAGAAGATTATTTCAGAGAATGCGATTAGTGAATGTGAAATTTTTCTTATAATTTGTTTTAGACTATCTTATCTCTTATATTCTCACCTTCCTCCCTAAATTTCATGAATAAAAATTTTCTATGGGATTTTCATGTTAATGATCTCAATGGAATCACCCTTCCTTGAATGAATTTCTTGGCCAAATGACTTTTATCAGGAATTCGAAATGCATTTCATATGGATTATGGATTTTTGAATAAATTCAATGTTCACAAGTTCCATTTTATGTTATATTGGTATATTATATATTATATATTTCAATCATTTAGTGGATTGATATTATTTTGTTCCTTTCATTAGGATATATATGATTGGATGTTGAAGGTTGATCAGCGTGGATCAAGCCTTTTCTAACTAACTATCTATTGTGTCTTTCTGCAATTTTTTTATTTTATGTGTTATTTTTCCTTTTGGTGTGTATGTTTTCTATATTATCATATTCAATGATTTTTTCCCTCTGTCTCTATAATTCCACATCATTTGGTCATTCTTTCCTCTACATTCATTTCTTGTTCTTTATAATTTTTTTCTTATGTCTCTGTGTTTCTCCAGGTTGCATAAACTTTTAGGACACAGATCTTACATCACAAATTAGATCACAATCATTGGATATTTCATATCAAGAAATGAGATCTGAATAAACAAATGAAAAAAAAGTTAAGAAAAAAATAACTCAATAATAATCACAAACATGTATCCTTATGTATTTACAGAATAGACAGAAAAATAAAAAAAAAAATTCGAAAAAGATAAAAGATAGAGTGGGAGATGGAGGATCAATGTCACGTCTCTACATCTAAAATTATACAAATTGATGATGTGCTATAGAGAAGTTAACTACTTCACCTATGATCACTACCCCTGACTAGAATCTACCATTTGAGGTAATCTGTGATGCAAGTGATTTAGCTATAGGTGATTTTTTGGGCAAGAGGTCTAATAAGATTAGGCGTGTAATTTATTATGCCAATGTGTATATGCATGATGCCTTAAAAAACTACTCCACCACTAATGATAATCTTGTTATTGTGGGGTTAGCTTTGTTAAATTTTAGATAGTACTTGATAGGGTCTATGATTAACATTTTCACAGACCATGCTTCCCTTATGTACCTGGTGGATAAGAAGTATTATAATCCCATATTGATGAGATGGGCCATAAAACTTCATAATTTTGATATAGTCATCAAAGATATGAAATGAGACAAAAATTCAGTGGAAGATAACCTATTTAATATTCCATATACCCAATGTGAGGATCCAAAAGAGATAAATTCATTATTTTCTCAGGAAAGTTTACATGATGCTTCAATGCATTAGTCCTCTTGGTTTGTATAATATGTCAAATTTTTTGCAGTTGTTGTCATAAACAAGGACCTCTCACATAAAAAATTAATGAGTTTAATATATGAATAGAAATATTCATTCTTGTATGAACTTCTTTTCTTTAGGCGGTGTACTGATGGTATTTTGATGAGATGTGTCTCTGAGGAGTATATGTTGCCCATACTTGGGAGATATCTTTCATCACATATGGTGGATACCATGGTGGAGAGGGTACTACACAGAAGGTTCTATGGTTTTTTCCCCTAGTCTACATTTTTCAAATATGTTGGGAGTTTTTTTATATGCTGTTAAAATTGTCAGATGACTAGAAATGTAAGAATAAGGAAAGAGCTACCACAAAAAATAATTTGGGAGGTTGAAATATTTGATTTTTTGGGATTGAAATTCATGGTACCATTCCTATACTCTTATGTAAATTATTATATTCTTGTTAATGTGGACTATGTGTCCAAATGGGCTGAGGTAGTATTTCTTCCAAATTATTCTATTACTAATGTTGTGATGTTTATCAATAAAAACATTTTTTCCTGTTTTCGTTTTCTTATTGTCATTATCCCTGAAAATATTACTCATTTCTAGAATTATAAGTTCATGATTTTGACTGAAAAATATGGATGATCAGATAAGACATGTTCTACCAACCACCCACAATATAGTGTGGAGGAAGAAGTGTCAATGTATATTTTATAGAAAATAGATTATAGCTCTTGGAAATATTTATCATTTAATATGGATAAGGATATTAGGTCTTATATAACTAAAAACAATACTCTTATATGGATTTCAACATATAGGGTACATTTTCGGAAATCATGTAATCTTCCTTTTGAGTTGCAGAAAAATATTACAAGAAAGTGAAGTCTATAAACATTGATTTCATGTATTATAGTAAAAGAAGTCTTTTGGAACTATTTGAGATAAAGTAGATTAGATTGGAGTCCTATAAAAATGATTAAATCTATAAACAAACCACCAAGGCTTTTAATGATTAAATAATTAAAAATATGTATTTTATTGTTGGTGAGAATGTACTGATTTTAAATTCTAGTTTAAATCATTTCTAGGTAAGTTGAAGACCAAATGGCCATACCCCATTCTATTGTGATAGTCTTGGAAAATGGTGTTTTGTATCTTATTAGAGAAAAGAAAATACCTTTTTTTTCAAAAGTCAATGGAAAAAATATATATTTGGATGGAAATGAAATGTATTGGAAGTTTTCTCTCTACTGGATGGATGATTTGTCTCTAGTCTAACTGAGGACAATAAACACAGTGTTTAATGGGATCTAATCAATGATTTATTTTTTATTTTAATTTTATTTTTTAAATGAATAATAATCATACTATTTTACTCTCAAGATTGTAATCTTGTTTTTTATGTTGTATAATTCCATACTACAGCTGGAGAGTGTTAGTGCTTCCAGGTACTCCGTAAGGGTAAAATAAGGGAGAAGTCAACAACTTCATATGAATAATATTTCAATAAAAAATACCTTGGAATGATTTTTCATGTGATTAAAATTCTATATTCTTATGATCAATTTCTGAACATACAGGTAATTGAGAAGAGTAATTACTTGGTGATGCAAAAGTTTACATTTCTTGAATGAAACATAAATATCAAAGATCATATTTTTCTGGGAAGTGCTGTTTTTATTTTCCAGTTTAATTATATTCTATTATATTAAAGAAAGAGTTTCTATGAATTATATGTGGGTAAGTTCCCTTTATTTCTTTTCAGATTTAGCAAAAAAAATCTGCATTGGGTGTAAACTACTTTAATACCAGTGAGTTGTATAACTAGTAGAACTTAATAATTAAATCACCCTAATAGTTAGTTTGATTGTGATTCTTCTATTTACACAATGTAAGTATTGATGTTTATGTGAACTTGAATAAATTTGTATATATGTATATATCTTTTTATTGTACATTTGTAAATATGTGTTTTCTATATCTTCTTTTTTTTGTATGATACAAACATTGTTTCGAACATTCATTCTACCACACAACATTTTTTATTTTTCTAAATTGAACAAATCTTTCTCCCACTATATAATCCAACATAGGGGAAAACTTCGACATTTATGTGTGGGTAGAGGAGTCACTCAGTTGGTAAATTCAAATGTCATGTTGATGTTATAAAATTGGTCAATAAAATTTCAAATTCATTTTAAAAACATTAAAAAAAATCAAATTCATTTATCCCAAGAAAGAAATTGAAGGTTTAGTTTGTACTTCAATTATATCTTTCCTATTTTATTAATACATACAAGATATTGAGAGTTCCACATTGTCCAAAACATTTGTGGAAGAGTTATTTTTTAGCAGATTTGTTCACTATCTTGTGGTCTTTCAATTTAGGAAGAATGTAATAGAGTGTGAAATGATAATTCTTATTGAATTAATATCATGACCACTGGAAACTACAGTAATCCACTTGAAACTACATGAAAACAGATTTTATTAGAACAATACATAATCACATTAGGAATTCAAATCAAATGATTATTATTTAACTCTTTTGTGATTAGTGAAAAATGTGAAAATGTGGTCCCACTGTGAGTATTTGAGACAATGTACATTTTGTACATTTTGTACATTTTGGTGAATAAATAAATTACAATTTAATTTTGAATATTTACTTTTCAAAGTGATATTATCAAGATATATCGCTGGTAAAAATTAGAATAAAGTACTCGTATCCAAAAGAAAATCGTTATGGTTTGGGGAATTTTGAACCTACATGAAGAAGGGAACAATTGACATAGATAAAATTCATTTGAATTACGTCAATAAAGTAATGAAATAAATGGATTTTAATTTTTGGAACCTATTAGAATGGTATAATTTAAGGTACAATTGGTTCAGCTATTAATTCTACATAATTAAACCTTTCACCACTCCAATAACGATAGTGTATGACTTTTTTGAGACCTTTTATTTCCATTTATTTCTTGGAGCCTGGTAGGATCCCACCCTTGAACTCACTATAGAAAATCCTAACCCATTTTCATATTAGGTTCCTCTGATTTTAATGTACAAACATGCTACATTTTTTTACTTCACTGAAAAATTATTCATTATTTTTTTAAAGATAGTATATCATGCATTTTTTTAGGACAAATTTTTTTTAGTGATGGGTAGTTTAAAATGGAATTTTTATTAACAGTTTACACATAATTTTCAAAAAAAAATTATTTATGAAAATTTAGAATGTTCTATATTGTTATATAATTAAAAATTGTTGTGTTTATGTACAATGATGTGTATAATAATCTCATTCGTATAAAATATGTTTTTTATTGATAATCTATTCATTTAAAATAAATTTTAAATTAGTTCATTCCTTCTTCTTCGACATTTTTTTCCTCTATTTAGTATAATCTTTTATTATTTTGTATTTTGTATTTTTCCCACTAATATTTATATTTTAATCAATTTATTAATTCATTAAATTTAGAAATTATTTTTATTATTAATTTTATATCTAATAATATTCAATTCATTAATTTAATATTTGATTCATTATTTAAATCACTTATTTATTGTTAATAAATAAAATTTTTAGGTTTTTTTATTCATTAAATAATTAAGTTAATCTTGATAATATAATTAAATTCTTTAATTCATTTAGTATTTAATATTAATTTATTTCATTTATTTTATTAATTATTTAATTAATTTATTTTTTAATTGACTTTTTCGTAACGACTTTGATTTTTAATGAAAATGTAATCTATAGTTAATTTTTTATTGAATTTTAATTTTTATTGTGATTGGAATTTAATTTCATTTGATACAATATTACATTTTCATTTCAATTTTAACTATTCATTTTATTGAAGTTATATTTAATTAGGGTTTTTTTGTGTGTGGATAACCCCTCAAACCACCTTTTTTGACTCATATGAGTCATTGATGCCATGAGTCATTGATTCCATGAGATGCTAATGTCGTGAGTCCCCGTTACATACCCAAGAAACCTTTTGTCGCCCAACTAACCGATGCAAAAATGTCCCACTATCACCTATCATTGACCCATATTAGTCACTGATAACCCCACTTTCCCTGTCCCACCAATGCTACATTAGTGAGTTATTTTTCCTACCGATTGCTCTTGTCGGTGACTCATTTGAGCAACTAATCACACCTCCCACAGCTACCCCTTCCTCGACCTACAGATATATGGATCATAATCACTCCTTATCGACATGACCTACCAACACACTCCACCACCAACTAATGTCTCTACCCTCCTCCTATCTCACTAATACACCATATCCAACCCACATTCACCATCATCCACTCTCTACAATCAGTTATTCATATTTAATCACCACATTACCTATACAATCCTCCCGCCAACAAAATCCCAACACCAAAAAATACAATTCTACCCAAAAACCTTGTCACGAACCAGCCCGGGTCGACCCTGAACCGGTCACCCGAGCTGGTCCGCGGCAAGTCCCAAGGGGCGATCCTGATCCCCTCGGGATGGCAACACGTGCCAGGCATTAAAATTTGATCGTTGGGAACGATTTCAGCCCAAAAAAAGTAAATATAACAGAACAAATAAACATTATCAGCAGAAAAAAAATCCACACGACCACGTACCTCCATGTGACCTCTCAGGTCACCACCCAACTACAGAGCAACCTCGCTCCAACACTGAGCGACTCAAGCCAGAATGACCTGAGCAAGGGAATACCTTCAACTGAAATGATAATATAGGAGTGAGAATTAAAATGCCCAGTAGGTAAGCCAAATTAAACCACTGAATCCAAATGTTTCCTTTCCCAAGCAATCCGTTGACACAGGTTTGATAAATACAATTATAAAAATAGATTTTTCACATTTAAAAAAAATAACCAACATGTTTTCCCCCATTTTAAAATCCAACGCACACTATAAATCACTTTCAAAACCATTTCCTGTTTTTATAAAAAAACCAAATACCGATAATACTACGACTGTGCTAAAAAGGAACATGTAAACAGTACAGGCTGAAAACAAACCAGTGAAACAGGAAGTAAACAAGCAATTCATGATGAAAGTAGTGGAAAAGGTCACAGGTAACAATGTGAGCTGTAAAGAAGAACTGTAAGAAAACAATCAAGGAAACAAGTAACCATGGGTGATCCTAAACATCCCTTGAAAACCCCTGGACGTACTCGGGATCAGACTACCTGCCGGCATGGTACTCCATAGTCAATAACCAACTGGCCGCCCTAATAGCCAACCAGTGGCACATCCCACCTGGCCTGTCCACAACTCCAGGGGGTACTAACCCGTCTAATCAGGGTTAGCAAGCAACCGTCACTCGATAATATACAAGACGCCCAGGAACCCATGGTGGTTTTTGTAACACTGTGTAAGTGGGAGACCCTCGCACGCGTGACTCATCTCACCGCACTTGCCAACAACTTACACGGACATCGCTACACGACAACCCTCGAAGGGAAGTCCCCCTGTAGAGATGCCCTCACAAGTACGTATATATATATATATATATATATATATATAATCACTTCCCATTAAATAAAGTGCCAATCGGGCCTTCACGTCATTTAATTATCAAAACCACTTTATAAAAATATCTGAAGTCACCAAGCGAGCACTTTGTTTTTTTTTTACAAAAAATCAAATGACTTTATACGAACATTTCACAATATCTTTTTCAAAAACTCAAGCGCTGCTTTTGTATTAAAAGAAAGTCCAAACAGGCATATTTTCGTAGATTTCTTTTTAAACAAGTTCGATGTGTCTCATAAAGGGGCGAAAACATTTTGAAACCAAGAACTATTTAGAAAAGTCGAGATTTCGAGAAAATAAAAATAAATAAAAATAAATGGTAAAAATTTCAAACACCATCTTCATTTACGGGCACATCCATGTGTGCACCTGGTGCACCCATGGATGTGTCAACATCCAATGGTGCGTCAAACCTGCAAAGGGGCACGACAACACTTCCAAATGATACTAAATTTCATAAAACTAACCAGCATAGGATAATACGATCCAAGAATGATTCTTTCTTTACAAAAAGGAAACACCACTCAAGACAACCAATGGTAACATAAGAGAACATAAGAATTTAGTTCCACGTTAGCTGGAAACGCCTAAACAGGTGCACTATATAAACAATAAAAAGGGCAGGACAACATATTGTGCACAACTACCTTGGAATAAAATATAATTGCTTCAAACTTATCTTTCAAACAAAACTATAGATTTTAAAACACCAAAATAAGTCGCGCAAGGATATCATAAACATGCGAATCATGGAATAAAAATTTATTTAAAACAATTCAAGCATCAGCAGAGTACCTCGAAAAAGAAACAGTTGAACTCACCTACCTCAAACAAGGAGCGGACGTGACAGAACCCCAACGGAAAGTAGGACAATCCTTCACGGAGAAACTGCGTACGCTGACAGTGGAAAATGTACATGTCACTCAACCCGCGACAGAAAAAGGATTAACATGAATTAAATATGAACACCAAGATGCCACGAAGGAAAAATAAATAAATAAATTAATTAATTAATTAATTAATCAATCAATTAATAAACAAATAGGAAATTAAATAAATGTATAGATAAATAATACATACAAAAATAATCAAAAGAATAAATAAATAACAATAATAATTTAGCACAATAATAATATAATGGTAATAACAATATTAATATAATAATAATAATAATAATAATAGCATACCCAATAAATTAATGAGTACCATAATAATATTAATAATAATTATAATATAATAATAATAATAACATAATATAATAATAATTAAAATGATAATAAATATATTCATAATAATAATATTATTATTATTATTATTATAGTATTAATAATAATAACATAATAATAATTATAATAATGATATAATAAGATTAATAATATTATTAACATAATAATAACAATAATAATAATAGTATAATAATAATAATATAGTAATAATAATACATAATAATAATTATAATATTGATATAATAATATTAATAATAATATTAACATAATAATAATAATCATAATAATAGTATAATAATAATAATGGTAACATAATAATAGTAATTATAATCAAACGAAACATAAAAAAAAGTAATAAAAATAAAAAAAAAAGAAAGAAGCTCACATGCAGGGGTGAGGGAGGAGGCCGGGTCGCCGGAGTGGGTTGCGCGGGGGAGACGGGACGGCGACGGGGGAGCGGGACGGCCGGGAGCAGCAAAGGGGTGCACCGGAGGTCTGGCGCGCAGAGGAGGCCGGGACGTGGGGCCTGGACGGCGGCACAGGGAGGATGCAAGAGGGGAAGCCGGCTGGTGAGGAAGGAGGCCGCACGGCGGCGGCGGTGAGGGGAGGCCGGAAACAGGGAGTTGTAGGGAGTAGTGGGGATGAGGGAGACTGGGCGCGGCAAAGGGAAAGCGGGGGCGCCGGAGGATGTGCACGCTGGATCGGGGCGAGTCGGAAGGTCGTGCAGGGCGAGGCCGGAGGAGGAAAACCGGCGGGAACAGGTCCGGGACGTGAGGAGCAGGCGGCCGGAGGTCGGGAGAGCCGGACGGCGAGAGGGAGGGGCGTCGGTGACGGGGTGATGGGGTGAGCAGGAGCCAGCGCGGCGGAGGGTGGCCGGGACGGCGACGCGGCAGGAAGAAAGGAGGCCGCGCGGGCGGCGCTGGGCGTATGAGAAGGGAAGGGGAGGGGAAACTGTGCGGGGGAGAGAGATAGAGAAGAGGGGAGAGGGTTAAGGCGGCGCGGGTGGGGTAGGATTAGGGTTAGGCTTATAATATATATATATAAATATTAATAATAATAATAATAATAATAATAATAATAAAATGTATAATAATAATAAAACCTTTTAATGTTAATAATAATAATAAAACGTTATAATTATAATAATATAAAAAAATTATAATCATAATGATGAAACTTTATAATAATAATGATAAAACTTATAATAATAATAAATGTTAAATTAGCTAATTCTAATGATAATTATTTTAATCAAATATTTAAAATAGTAAAATAATTTAAAGATAATACACACATATATATATTTATACATATATAGTTATATATATATATATACATACATTATTATACATATATATATATATATAAACATATATAAACATATATACAATAATAATAACACAAATAAAAGGGTATTAATAATAGGATACCAACATAAAAATTATAATATTTAAAACACCGGGTGAACACACTGTCACCCGGGCTGAACGCACGGTCACCGCTAACGATGCGGTGACCGCGCACCGGCGCGAAACCGCCAATGCAATTAATCTCCGAAAAAAAATTTAACTCGGGACCAAGAAAGGAGAATAATTACGGACATCCGCGGTCGGGGTGTTACAATTCTCCCCACCACAGACACTTTCTGCCCCCAGAAAGTCACCAGGCCAAAAGTCGGTCAAGATTTAAGTCCATGCCCCAACGAAACTAAAGGAACCAGAGAGGACTGAGAATCTCGGGGATGACCTTACTCTGCACAGGTCACACCCGACCGATTCAAGAGAAAACTGGGGTCCGAGATTGAGGGGAGAACACGAAGGGGTTCTCCCCACCACAAGAACTTAACTAGTGCAGAAAAGTTGACCATCGAAATAGAAAACCCTAGAAAAAAAGGGGGGGTCGACGTGGGAACTCCAAAACAATTCAAACCAACTCTTATAGCACGGTTACTACAACACCTCCGTCGAAACCTTGAACCCACGACTAGAGTCATCAACATCAACACCAGGGAAAACCCATAGAAAAACATTTAACCAATATCAAATTGGAGATATGATTCCCCGAAGTCCACGAAACATAACCACATCGACAACATAACAAAAATGAGGTCAACCCACACGAGGGTCAGACACACCTTTCGAAAGACACATGATTCAGAAACAACACATCCACATAAACCAGACTACTTGGATTATAATAGAACAAGTCCATGATAACCCCATGGTAAAACAATGAACAAACAATATCGTCAAAACTTAACAGCAGAAAAACAAGTACTAAAATATCTTGATTGTTCCACTGCTAACAC